>OX596234.1:48061748-53563276 GCA_951394345.1 Salicornia ramosissima
TCGGAAAAGTCGTCCCGAAAAATCGTCGCCGAAAAACTCGGCCTAAAAATCGATGTCGGAAAAGTCGGCCGAATAATCAACGCCAGAAAATCAGTCCAAAAATTGTCGTCGGAAAAGTCGTCCCGAAAATCGTCGTCGAAAAACTCGGCCGGAAAATCGTCGCCGGAAAAGTCGGCCGAATAATCACCGCCGGAAAATCAATCCGAAAACCGTCGTCGAAAAAGTCGTCCCGAAAAATCGTCGCCGAAAAACTCGTCTTGAAAATCGTCGCCAGAAAAGTCGTTCGAATAATTACCGCCGAAAATCAGTCCGAAAACTGTCGTCGGAAAAGCCGTCCCGAAAATCGTGGCCGAAAAACTCGGCCTAATAATCACCGCTGGAAAAATCAGTCTGAAAACCGTCGTAGTAAAAGTCGTCCCGAAAATCGTCGCCGGAAAAATCAGCCAAATAATCAACGTCGGAAATGTCAGTTCGAAAACCATCGTCGGAAAGTGTCGAGCGGAAAAACGATACCCGAAAATAATAATAATAATAATTATTATTATTATAATAATAATGAAATGAACTTAAATTAAATTAATTTAAATTAAATTAATTGAACTTAAATGAAATTAAATTAAATTAAGTCAATAGAAGTCCTAAAGAACGGGCCTTATTCGTTTACACCCTTAAATCGCTTCCTTAAAATGCGTGAAAAAAACTTGTTGCCAGAATTATGTTACGGATGGAGTATATACTCTCTCTTATTTTGTTTTTTAGAGTTTTTTTATTGACTACAACATTAATATATTTGGATATTCTTTATCCCATTTATCACATTTTTTTTAAAATGTATCTCTTATCTCCTAAAAAAAGTGTGCAATATTTTTAGAAAGACTTATTAGCCACCTTTATAGGGCCAACCACATGCAATCGTTACGTATGATTAAGGAAGGTTTCAGCCATGCAGATGGAACCAATAAGTCATTGAACAATTTAGATACAACACTTCTTATCAAGTGCAGGGTACTCATCATATATGAAAATTCGTCAAAAGTACCAACACATACATAGTAAAAGTATGGCAATGTTTTATTTTTTTTTGTGTGGATATAGTTCATAATTACAATGTTTTGCATCTTATTTGGAGTATGTGTGCTTTCTTTTTATCCTAAAATCCAGTATCAATGCGATACCTATTCTTCTAAGATAATTCATTAACGTGGTTTTACCTATATCAGATACTGATGCCGCAATGCGGTACCAATATTTCTAGAATACCCGATATTTTATTCCATTTGATTAAAGTTTTTTTATAATTTTTAAAATATTTAATAATATATAATTTATGTACTCGTATCCTATATATTTCAAACTAGCGTATTCCGTATTCGTTTCATATCAGCTAACAATCTTGTTTAGTCAATGAACTCACAAGGACACAAGGTTTTACAGTTAAAAAAAGGGAAATAATTATATTAAAAAAAAAAAAAAAGTGGAATTAAAACAGGTAATGAAATTATCAAAATGGATCAAAGTGGAAAAGCATGTCAACCATAATGAATGAGATCGGTTGAAGCGCTGAAAATCGCAGTATGCACCCATGACCCATCTGCTTAAGCAGCCTGGCAATGCTGTTAGTTTTTAATTTGCTAAACTTATATTATAAATCAAAAAATAAAGTAAAAAAAATAAAATTGAAATATGATGAGTTTGGAGTGAACTAATAGGTGATGTTGCTTCAGGCCAACATCAACTCTTTCTCATCCTCCCCACTACCGAATTAAAAAAGCCTTTCTTTGCGGGAGGGTCATCACATTACTAATCCATGATATTAATATATTGAGAATCAAGTCATAGCCAGTGGTTAGGGTTTCAGAATTCCAGGCACGAGATTCTGAGTTCGATTCTCACCGCACGTATTTGCGAGGATTCCTTATTATCTCCCTTTACAGATACGTGTGTTGGCTAAAATTGGGCCGAGGGACCTGCAGTAGGGCCCGATTCCAAGGCCTAGTATCCTACACATTATCCTAAAAAAAATGATATTAATATATTATAAACTATATACTCCCTCTGTTCCATATATACTAATCGAAAAGTTGTGATTTTTATGCTTATCAATGCACTATTTATAATCGTTATATCTTTAATTACGTTTTGTCAAAAATTATACTTCCTCCGTTTCGAAAAAAACGCAACAATTTCTATATTTGGATGTTTCAAAATAAATGCAACAATTTTAATCTTCCATTTTTGTAAGTTTTTTCTTTCTATCTCTCACATCATCACATACCACACTTTCTCTCTCTAACCTTTTTTCTCTCACAACAAAAAAATTGCTAAGAGTCCGTGCCAACCCAATTATTGCGTTTTTTTCGAAACGGAAGAAGTAAAAAATTGATCATAATAAAGTATAATGGAGACAATTTCAAAGGAATTTCACTTGACTATATTTTTTTTTTTATTTGTATAAAGCACAAAGACTAATTGTATGATAGAGCAAAATTCTTAACGTTGCAATTTGCAATTATATAGAAGCAGAGGAATTATTAATCTCCCATACCCCTTATTGGGCCCTAAAAAATTTAATAAGTTGTGTTTTGCTATATGCCTGCCGCCTTTAGCAACTATAATTGTATGTGGAATAAAACTTCAAAGTAGTTAGTTGATCCAAACTTGTTACTTCCTTCGTTTCGAAAAAAACGTAATAAATTGGATGACACGGACTCTCAATCCAGTTTTTGTTGTGAGAATAATAGGGATAGAGAGATAAAGTTGGGTATGTGATGATGTGAGAGATAGGAAGAAAAGATTTACAAAAGTGGAAAAATTAAAATTGTTGCATTTATTTTGAAAATTCCTAAAATAGAAATTGTTGTGTTTATTTCGAAACGGATGAAGTATTTCATCTAAGATTATTCCCATTAGTCTCGATTATATTCAGAAAATTCCATATTGACCCTGAGATTTTGTAAAATTAACTAATTATGTCATTCATTGTAGACAACTTTTGGTACTTACCATAGTATAGTAGAATCAGAAATGTTCATCACATTAAGAATTATGATTATTAAGAGAGGGTATTGCAATGTTCATCTCACACTAAAACTAGGTGAATATTGTGAACTAAACTACAGAAATGTTCATCTCACACTAAAAATATTGTGAATATGGTAGAATTAGAAATGTTCATCACATTAAAGAATTGAGGCGAACTGAATTATCTGACCATAATGTGTGTAATATTGATTATTCTCCCCTTTAAATTTATTTGGCGAAAACCAAATTGCAACTCGACCCGAAATAAAAAAAAAATTAAAACCCGACCCAAAGGACCCAATTGCCTCATCTAGCCTCGCTCTATGCGTGTTGAGCCCAAGAGAAACCCACATGTGAGTATGAATATGAACAATGAAGAGTATTGGAATATGTATCCCCTATCGAAGAAATATGTGAGTTGTATCCACTTTATAAGGCTAAAAAACTAGGAGTTCCTCTCCTTATTGCTATATGGTTTTAAGATGGAACCTCCTGCGCTTCATACAGTTGATTGTTATTCCCCGTGGCGAACACGGACTAGACTCGTTCTTCATGGTATCACCGTATCAGAGTCATGCCCACGACCAGGACCTTTAATGGCTTAAATATGATCTAGTGCACGATTTATGAAAAACTGACATACAAAGGGGAATGTTGAGCCAAAAATAAACTATTATCAAGACATGAGCAATCATGGTCAGTGATCAACTTTGAGGGCATATGCAATAATAGGTTTATTTAGAGGTTTGTTATCATTTTTTGGGGTTTGTCCATGAACCTCTTATTGCATGTGATGAGGTTTGTCCATGAGAATAGTAATCGGTTTGTACCTCAAAATTCTTTTTTTTGTTGTTGTTGTTGTTGGTGAGTGCTGATTTTTTTTAAAAGTGAATCTCATTTACAAACTTTTAAATAGTTTTGTCTATTGTTGATAAAAAATTTATATATTAGTGATGTGGCATAAGTATAAACCTCTAAGAAATTTGTTCTATTGTGAATGCCCAATTAGCAATAAAGTGAGTGGACAATGTAGTATGGAATAAAGTTTGAGTACTCTATATATGTTTAGTTTAGTTTCTGAGTTCTGACAAGTGCAGAAATGATCACAATGGTCAAAATGTTGTCTATTCAGTACGTCCCAAATTACTTGCTACGTTTTCTTTTTCACATCTCTCAATGCACAATTTTAAATTAAAATATCTTAAACCATATATAATAAAAAATTATAAAAATTAAAAAGTACATATTGAGACGAATGAATCAAATTGGATCATCATGATGATATTTTTCTTTATGTACATAAAACTATAAACAGTCAAAGTTTGTAAATAAACAGTTCCATTTTTCAGAATGTAACAAGTAATTTAAGACGGAAGAAGTATAAAAATTTGAGTAGGGACATTTTATTTGGTGGGTTGGGACTTGGGAGCAATATGAATTACAGTAAGGGATTCCTTGAAAGCTACCGCTATATTTTTCTAACTCTTTTATTCTTTTTACGTGCTACATCTCACAATTTTTTTGGAAAAACATGTGTAGTGGTAGGGATAAGTAGAGATATTTATGGAGAAGATGACAAAATTAGGAGTAAAATAGGTAGAATATTGATAGCATAGGTAGAAATTATGTGAGCCCTATATATCAAAATTGGAAAGTATAGCAAATAAATTGAGACATTTAAATATGAAAAATGTAACAACTAAAAAAAGAAAAATGGAGTAATTTTATTTTGGATTTACTAACTAATAACTCTACACTAATTTGAGAAAATTAGAAGAGTTAGTTGTCATTGATTAGTCTACATCCGTCATTATTTGGATATTAGATTACTATTAACGACCTGTGCAGGGATGGAATGATGGATGATTAAGTCATTAAACCTTGATTAGTACTGTAATTGTCATTAAGAATTCGGTAATTGTTTCTCATCTCTTTTGCATGTGACAGCTATCAGTTTACCCACTTGATCACCTTTTCATTTGTGTTCTACTGTCATTTCCTCAATAACATATGCCTAAATTCTTACTGAAAGTTCTTCGGCCCACAAACAATGGACTACAATCGCAACTCATAAATGCCACCTTTTTTAATCACAGAATGTGTTGAACCTCATATGCTACACTAGTGAGTGTCCCACATCGAAAGATGACACAATGTGTTGAACCTCATATGTTACACTAGTGAGTGTCCTACATCGGAAGATGAGGAGAGACTAAATTAACTTATAAGTCTAAGAGTTACTACTCTTATTACCAATTAGTTTTAGGATGGAACCTTTCATGACTTGAAAGTGACTATGTGGTACAAGATTATTGTGGTTGTATCATTATTGATAAATTACCATTTTTTTTAGAAAAAAACCAAGTGTCTGTTTACTTCAACTGAATAAAGCTGAACTTGAAAGTAATCTCTATTATATAAACCAAGGGGAGCTATGGTGTCCCCCTAGAAAAGTCTAAAATGCCCTTGCATTTTTTCTAAAAATACAAACTACATAATAAAGGAAAGTTCATACAATTTTTTTATATTTTTAAATAAAAATAATACAAAATATATAGTTCAAAACAATAAAAATATGTAAATTAATATTTTTAAATTCTCTACAAATTGATACCCATATTGATATTTTTATTACATAAATTTTTTTTAACCTTTTGATTACAATGGAAATTTGGTAGTAGAGAAAAAAAAAATAGTGGATCAACATTTATTTCAATACTAAATTTTGTAAATCTTTACATGGTGCCCCCAAGTAAAGCTTTGATTTCAGTATAAACAATAAACTGTTGTTGCAAGCAGCGTAAATGGATGCATAAAGAATTAAAAATGTGTTTTAATTAATATTTTAAAGTAAATCAATATTTCTTCCATAGCCATATGGATGTCAACTTAGTTACAAACTTTTAATTTGGAATTGGTTTATTACTATCGAGTAACATTAAGCCCTAAATCTCAGCACGCATAGCGTGCACAAAATGCTAGTATTTTATAAGAAAAAGGAATTGAGAGTTGAACTGAACTTAACTGAACTTGACTGAATTGAACTGAATTGAAGCTTAAGTAAACAGGCCCTAAAAGTAACTTGAAGTATAGGAATGACCGAATGAATATATGGCTATTGAACAATTGGGTGCACATCTTCGTATTAAAAAGTGTATACAGGTTCAAAGACACTAATTTCGTTTGAGACTAAGGGCTTGTTTTCTTTAGCTGAATACAACTGAACTGAATTGGACTTAATTGAACTGAACTAAAGTAAACTGAAGTGAATTTAACTGAACTTAATACATCTGAAAGTAATATTTTATAAGAGAAGGAAATTGAGAGCTGAGCTGAACTGAACTAAACTGAACTGAACTTAATAGAACTGAACTAAACTGAACTGAATTTAATTTGAAGTAAATAAGCCCTAAGAAATCCAATGATAACTCTAAAACACAAGCTACAAACAAGAAAGACATGTTATAACTTGTTAGGTTTCTAATGGTTCTCATTTTGAGAGGAATTGCTCTTTCAAGAAGAATAAAGCAAAAAAATCAACCAAGAGCTTGTTCTAACTTCTAACTAAGGTATGATAGCACATGTAGTTACAAATGGTGAAATTAATTCAAGACTATGATTTCTGAAGTCAATTGAAACACAGACATCATATTGTTACTATATGAAGGAGAATCCTAATTCCTGATTATAAGGCTATAAAGTCTCATAATACTATATTATTAGAAGAAGGTCGGGAATGATAAAATAGACTTAATAATGGGGAATGTCGGATTTACCTTTCGGTTACAAATCTCTCGGTTACAAGTGGTTTTTCATTACGAAAAGAAGGATCGATGGAACCATATTAAAACATAAGGTTTGTTTAGTGGGCCTAAGATTTTAGGTAAAAGTATGGTATCAATTACTTTGACACTTATGATCCGGTAGATAGAATTGCTACCATTAGGCTATTAATTGCATTATATGTGATTCATGGTCTTAAAATTCACCAAGTAAATGTCAAAACTATCTTCATTGATGGTGAATTGGAGGAAAAAGTGTACATGAATCAACCATATGGTTTAAAATGTATATCCAATAGGTTGAGTTAAAGTCCAATAAAAAAAATATTGGACTCAAAATTTCGAGTTCAAATCTGATCAACATTTTTTCAATTCCGATCTAGTCCGCTAAATTTGGACTCGATTGGATTGGGCTTTGGACTTTTGCAAATTCACTTACACCCCTAGATCGAAAGAACTCTCATTGGAGGTTGTATAGAACAACAATGTAAAAGAGGGTATTCATTAATGTTAGATCTTATTTACAACGATCAAAGTTTTTGTTCAATTTGAATATTATTCGATGTATTTATTAGTTTTTGATCTTTATTGTATATGTCGTATGACTATTTTATTAATGAATTACTTCGTAATTTTTATTTTAAAAAATGACCTCTTATAACATTTTTTTTTTATTTTGACTACTTAATATTATAAAATAAGTATTCTGAAAGTAAAGTTCGTAGCAAAAATGTTTAAAAGAAATGGCATAATTGTTCGAGAGTAGGTGATCACCATGCATTTAGGTGTAGAAGAAATTTTCAATAGATAACAACGATCTAGAATTAAAAGTAAGGTCCGTTTTTTTTTTGAGTTTAAATTTTGAAATTTCAATTTAGTTCAATTCAGCTAAATTCACTTTAGGTTACCTCAACTTGAATTTGAGATTAGTTTAATTTATTTAATTCATTTTTTTAAAAAATGACCAAAAAGGCAAAAATCAATTTGTCAAAAATAAATAAAATCAAAATAGGTATCGAATGAGAAAATAACCGTTAAACGGGGTATACGCAACACAAATTCAAAATACAAGCCATATGATTCAAACCTACGATACGCAATAATCAACAATTCAACATCACACTTACCTTCCTCACAAAAACAAAATAAAATAATAAATCAACATCACCCTTAATTTTTGTATACTCCGTAATTATCTACTTTACTTTACACCGTTGATATACTCATTCTATGATCAAAACTGCAAATTTGAGTCCCACAACAAACCAAAAGACCACACGTGGCAAAGAGTATATTTACAGAAGCCAAAATTAGCGTAGAGCGTACGATACGGTAAAATACAATAGGGACACCCACACAAACACATAATACACACTAGGATTATGTGTTACCATTTAGCCTAGTGGTTAATGTTTTAGAATTTTAGTTACGAAAATATGGATTTGATTTTATCGTACATATTTGTGAGGATTTATTATTATCCAGTTATCGGTGTGTGTATTGGCTAAAATTGGATCCGATGACCTGCATTAGGGTCCGATTTAAGACCTAGTACCCACACATTATCCTAATTTTAAAAAAAGAAATCACACACACGGATAAGGTCTTAGACTAGTGATTATGGTTTCAGAATTCTAATCACAAAATTCTAAATTCGATTTTCACCGCAAATATTTGTTAAGATTCCTTACTAATACTATCCCCTTATAAATACGTGTATCGACTAATACTGACACATTATGGACTTTTATGGTATAAAAAATAAAATAAAAATCACATACACACAGACAGTGTAGCTTCAAAGCATTCATTCGTATATTAGTATATTACCTCATCTAGCTGGAACAGTAATGAAAACTTAAACGGCACAAAAGGGCATTTTAGTAATTTCATTCCTCCCCCTTTCTTCCCCTTCTTTTTTCTCTCTCTTCAAATTCTCCTTTTTTTTTTTTTTTCTGTTGGAGGAGAGAGAGATAGAGAAACAAAATCAGATATTCATTCTCCTTCTCAGTTCTCTTGGGCACCACAGCAGCAATAACAACTACTCCCCTAGCTAACCTTCACTAAACAAACTTAGTTACTCACTGTCACTCTGACATTTCTTTCACACATTCCAGAACACAACCCACCTGCTTCTCTTTTCTCCTTCTTTTTCACAACTTAATTAAATTTATTTATTCTTTGCTTCTTCAAATTTCAATTTCAATTTGTGTTTTCGAAACCCAGAAATTTTATACTACTGCATACATTTTGCGAGTTTGGATTTTTATTTTTCCTGGTATTTAACAATTGAAGATAGTAGTTTGATAGAAGTGACCTGAAAAACAAAATGGAGCACCGTGCAACTCCGGTGAGAAAACCACACACTTCAACGGCAGATCTGCTCACTTGGTCGGAAAATCCCCCCGCCGATTCGTCTTCTCTTTCCTCCTCTAATCGCCCTATCCGCAATGTTCAGGTCTCTCTCTCTACTTATTCTTTTTAATTTTGTTTTTTTCCCTCCTTCTGTAACTGTGAATTTCTGGGATTTTCTCCCTATTTTTTTTAATGCTATTTTCTGGGTTTTTTTGCTATTGGGTTTTTCTTCGAGTGAGTGAAATTTTGTGGGTGAAAGTAAAACAAAATCTTGGGTCAATGTTTGAGTAATTATTTTTATTTTTTATTTTAAAAAAAGTGTTAATAAGAAAAATCTGGGGTTTTAGAATTCAATTTTTTTGGGGTAAGTTGATAAATTCGTCAATTATGTGCGCTATATTTAAGGTGAATGAAGAATAATATTGTTTTGTGTTGGGGATTTGTTTGTATTTTGTTGGGAAATGGGCAGCCGTCGGATGGGATCAGTAAGGTGGTGTTTGGAGGTCAAGTGACGGATGAAGAAGTAGAGTCCCTGTTGAAAAGGTAAGATCTGATTTTATTTATTTTTTCTGTTTTTCACCAAACAATTTTTTTTTCTCACGTTTTACTTGCTTGTTTTCCCCCCTTTTTTTTCCGTTAATCCGCAATTTGATTTAGCGTTTGCACTATCTGTGTGTTTGTGATGAAACTTCAATTCATTGGATCTTCAATCTTCAAATATTCAACTATTACAGCAGTCAGGAAACCCTAAATTGTTTAATTGATGAACATGAAAGTTTTTTGTATGATAATTTCAACATCTTTCACTAGTTTCAGCTTCTTCCGTGAAATATCTTGGTGTATGAGATTAAGATTCGAGTATTTTGCTGAATTGGATTTGAATTGAATATTATTTTAAATTAATGTTTGTTTGCATTGATTGGCGTTTCTTGAATCGATTGTTGAAGATGATGTTCATGCCCCCATCTGTTCTCTAGTCTTTAATTGTTATTATTATTATTATTATTATTATTATTAAATATCAATATCAATGTTTTTATATTTATGGTCCCCCATTGTTGATTTCTGTAAATAGTCATATGTTTGATTATGAGTTTGTGTTATGTGGTATCATAGGAAACCATGCTCTGATCACAAGTTAAAAGAGATGACTGGTAGCGGCATTTTCGCAGCTGAAGAGGAAACCGATGACCAAGAAGCTGAAGCTGCTAATCAAACTCCGAGTAACAAAACTGGTTTACGTATGTACCAGGTATTCAACGAATCTTTCTCTTAAAATTAAGGCCCTCATTTAACGGAGTAATTTTCATTTGTTGTTATATATTGCAAACTATTATGATCATCGAGTTATTGGTCCTGTTTGGCAATTAGATTTATCCTTTTTTTTTAAAATAGATTTAACTAGTTTTTTTTTTTTTTAGATAAATGTGTTTGGTAAAACTTCGTTGATTTGCTGAAAGTTGAGGGCATTTTGTTTGTGTAAAATGACATTCATGGATATTTTGATTGAAATGTTAGCATTATCATTATAGGCAAAAAAGTCATTTTTGTGTTTGCTTGCATAATCCTCTAAAGAAAAAAAAAAGCTCTAATTAGGAGCTTTTTCATTGATGCACAAAACTCTTTTTTAAAACTTCATTTACTAAACAACCATGTTCTTTTGGACTTAATTCCTGACAAATTCAGATCAACTTAGCTCTTTACGAGAATGAGATTTTGTTTAATTCAATTCATTTTAGTTAAGATTAATTCCGTCCAAAAGATAAGGTCCTAGTTTTTTTTACCAGTCAAGACTCAAACAAAATTGCCAAACACCCTCATTAGCAAGAAAAAGTATGTGATTAATTACATATTATTAGCAGTTAATTGCTCCTTTTGGCTTTTTCATGTTGCTGGAGTGTATTTGTTGTAGTTGAAAAAGTGATGCTCCCAGATCACAAACAAAATTGAGTACCTGTAGAAAGCATTCCATTGTCAAAATTGAGTGTTTAAGTTGGTTAATCTTTTATAATACTCTACTAGTGGTTTATTATTAGTAGTTTTTTATTTATTTTTTGTTTGGTTAGCTTATTGACATACTGATGTTCCTACAATATTATTAAAATGGTGGTTTGGTGTACCAGCAAACCCTTACCGGAATGAGTCAAATCTCATTCAGTGCTGATGAGAGCGTTTCACCGAAGAAACCCACCACCAACTCGGAAGTGGCAAAGCAGCGTGAACTGAGCGGCAATCTGGACAGTGCAGCTGCCGAGGCAAAGTTGAAGAAGCAGCTTTCGGATGCCAAGTGCAAGGAGCTAAGCGGGCATGACATTTTCGCCCCTCCCCCGGAAATCAAGCCGGGCCCCACCGTACGGTCCCCTGCATTCCAGGAAACGAACAGCGAACCTGTAGTGAAAACAGCAAAGAAGATTTCAGACCAGAAATTCGCTCACTTATCGGGCAACAACATTTTCAAGGAAGACGCACCCCCCGACTCGGCCGAGAAGCCCTTGAGCGTTGCCAAGCTGAGGGAGATTAGTGGGAACAACATCTTTGCCGACGGGAAGGTAGAATCCCGGGACTACTACAGCGGGGTCCGCAAGCCTCCCGGGGGTGAAAGCAGCATAGCATTGGTTTAATCACGGCCGCGAGATCTAACATTTTTTTTTATTTTCTCATTATTATGATTATTATTTTAAAAATCAAATCTTCATCTTTCACATTGTTATTATTATTATTATTATTGATTTTGTGTGTGTCTATCAATCTAGGTTGTGGGTGAGGGGGGTTCTTGACCTTGCAACTGTGGGGTTTGGTCACATATTTACTACTTAGGTTTAACATGTTGATCAGAGCTACAGACTTTTGCTAATTGGATTGTAATGTTTATATATGGAAAAACTTTGGTTCCTTCTTTCAAGTGTCGTTTTCATATGTCAATGAAGGTTGTTGGGGGTCTGTTAAGCCTTATTTAAAATCAAATAGACCATTTTCATTCATTTTTTATTTATTTTATTCTTTACTTTATTTATTATCGTGTTGATACCAGATAAGCTGAAGTAGGTTTGCAACAATACTTGAAATGGTAATTGTAATGGGCCAATGCCGAGGCTTGTCTTGTAAGTGAAACTGTATTTGACTAGGGACAGGCTGACCCACATAGATTTTTATTTATTTGTTTTTAAGTTTTAATGTTGGTGGTATTAGCCTTGGAATCAGGTTATACTGACTATCGATGGTTATCTGGTTCAATTTGGTCGAAAATGCATCTGAAGAAAAAGATAAGAAATGCTTACAAACGAGTGCGGTGAGTTTTGAATTTAAGATCAACTTTAAGTTTTTGGTGTTTACTATACGGAAAATTTGTTAATTACTATCAAGTTTTTAGTCCATTTTGTCAATTACTATCAATTATTTTTTTTGTTTTCAATTACTACCAACATTTTACTACCAAGTGTCCTTAGAGTGTTAAATTTTAACGGTCCACCTTTGATTGTTAACTAAATCATTTTATTTATTTATTTATTTTAAATGAAATATTTATTTTTAATCCTTAATTTTTTTTTAAAAAAAAAGGAAAGTCATTATATCTACTTATTTCTTATAACCTTTTGATTTAGCAACATTACTTGCAACGTAATTAACAGTTAACAAAACCAAAGATATATCTTAACTTCATTTGTTAGTGGAAATAGTCAATTTAGTGTTGTGCTCCGGTCCAGAACCGGACCGGACCAGATCGGAATCCATATTTTTTGTGGACCGGTTCAAGTCTGGTCCGAATATGGACCGGACCGAACCGGTTGGGACCGGTTTCTAACTTTTTTCCTCTAACCGGTCCAGGTTTGGACCGAACCGAAATTTAAATACTCTTTTTTTAAAAAAATAATTTATATATTAATTTTTTTAGATTCCGGTCCGGGTCGGAATTTACCGGGTTTGGACGGGACCGGACCGGTGGACCGGAATCACTATTTTCACGGATCGCGATTGGACCGGTTTGGACCGAACCGGTTTCTAATTTAAAATAAATATTTCATTTAAAACAAATAAATAAAAAAATACCTTTGACCGTTAAAATTTAACATGCACTTGGTAATAATAGCAAAACACTTCATCAAATGTTGGTAGTAATTGAAAATAAAGAAATTAATTGGTAGTAACTGACAAAGTGGATTGAAAACTTGGTAGTAATTGACAAATTTTCCTTACTATACTTATCCACTCATATAAAAATATAGTCATATGAGTCATATCTAATATCTTGACCCACCTAAGATTGTTGGGGTTTTGACGAGTCCTCTTGTACAATAATACCAGATCTTGTTTGATGTATACCCTACCCCTTGTACAAAATTATCAGATCTTGTTTGATGTGTATTCTTATAATACGATTTTCGTATTATTTTGTTCAGATGTAATAAATGGAATTATGGTTTAGGACGTTTTTGGGGACCTTAAAAAACAATGAGACAATAGGTCTGGAACAATTGTTTCGCTTTGATTTTTTTTAATGTTTAAGGTTGGAGGTTTAAAATGTAATACTAGACAATGGAACTAAGGAATTGTAAACCTGAGCTAAAAAGAACATGAACTATGTAAGATTAGGTTTTAAAATTTCAGTTTAGTTCATCTCATAATCCAGTTCGGATTAATTCATTTCCAAAAAACATGGACTAAGTAACTAGTAGTCTAGGGCAGGGGAAGTGCTTATTATATATGTCAGGATGTGAATTTTTTTTGTACTTCATTATATTGTTATTTTAATACAAACTACGAATATTTCTTTTCTTTGTGTTTTGTGAAATATTTAGATTTTTTAAAAATATTTAAAACAAACCCAAAAGAAAAAAAAATATTAAAAAATAACTATGTAAGTACTTTTTTTGAAAGATTTTTTTTTTTTTTTTCAAATAGTGAATTGAATTTTAAGTTTTAACCCATTTATCATGTGATTGTCTTTAGATAATCTCTCGAATTGTAACATCAACCTGGGTAATTAACAAATGACATAGGTACTATAAAAGTGTCATGATAAGCTTAATAATCCGAGTAATATGATTAGTAATATTGAAACCGGCTAGAATAAACTAGATACATTCACCCACATACAATGATACAAAGGCAGTGCTTAGGGCTTGTTTACTTCAGATTAAATTCAGTTCAGTTCAGTTCAGTTCATCTCTATTAAGTTCAATTAATACACTCTATTAACTTCAGTTTAGTTTAGTTCATCTCTATTAAGTTCAGTTCAATTCATCTCTATTCAGCTAATGTAAACGAACCCTTAGTGTGTAGCACTGTGGCAACAATTGAGCAATTGCTTTCTTCATCCATGGATCCTGGTTTGTTATGATGATTTTTGGTGGCTTCCTCATTGTGGCAACAAAAGTCTATAGTTAAGAAGAAAGAAAGGTTTTAGCTGATTAAAACTTTTCACTTATAAAACTTTTATTAAAATTACACGATTACATATAATAATGTGCTCATATAACTAGTTTTGTACATTGGTAAAACATATGAAACAATCATTTGAATACAAACCTAAAAGTCTGATAGCATCGTGGGCGGAGACAAGGGGGCTGGCGGGGGACTACGGCCTCCTCCTTGGTCCAAAATAAAAATTAGTTTTGCACTATATATATACATAAAACTCTATAACTCAGTTGATTTTCTTAAGTATCTTAGTATCACCTGATAAGGGTTCAATTCCAATAGCTAAATTATTCTTTTCATTTTTTACGGCAACATAATAAATAACTAAATTATTTTCGACCCCTTATATTAAATTTCTAGCTCCGCCCCTGAATAGCATACAAGTTTGTTTTGCAAAGAAATACAAACCTTCATCAACCATTTGAAAGCATCTGTTGTCTCATTCTGAAGCAATGCACAACCAAAAAAATTGTCTTCCCATGATTTTTAATACCCACAAATATGCTACATATTAGGAAATCGTGGTTGGAAATGTTGATGTAACCCTCCAAGGCGTGATGAATCTACACTTTTCTTTTAAACAAATTCGCCCCGTTAGATCACCGGGTTACCACGAAATGTTTAGTGAGATACAATGGAGAACAAAACCTTACACTCTAGTGATCTCAAGAGTATAAGAATCAAAAGGAACTTTGTGTTTGTTGTGTTTAGAACCACACTTAGATAAATTAGCTAGAGATATCCAAGTGCTAGCAAGTTGTATGAGCACTTAGAATTTTAAGAGATTTCTTGTGATTCTTGTGTGTTGCAATGAACAAAATCATGTCTATTTATAGGCACATAAGTAGGTAGAAAAACTCAGAAATTCTGAGTTAATCTCACACATTAAACCAATTCAATTTCAGAAATTAAGTATGTCTTGGATCAAGGAATGTAGTTAAGATTATTCCATCAACAATGCAAGCCTCTTAATCTCCTCATTAAATCCGGTCTAATCCCCATTTACATCAGTATTGAAGCTCAATAGACAAGCTTAAATACGTAAAGGAATCCAAGAATTCGAACATCCATTCGAATTTTCCAGAGACACAGTCGCGGGGTGCGACCACTGAACAAAAATATGTCCAGATTTTTCCAGTAGGTTTTTCGCGGGGTGCGAAAACTTCCTCGTGGGCCGCGATATGCTCTCTGCCTCTTAGGTTCTTTTGCCTAGCCTACTTAACTATTGTCCAATGTCTTAGCCCATTTATTCATAAATATTCCAACACTACAGTCTACAGGCATGTCATGGACATTTAACTTATAATTAGTGTCAAAAACAAGAACATCTCCATAAAGGCCCGTGCTTCTACCTGTGCAAGCAGGCCTCCAGCACAGGGCCCTGTGCCCAAATAAGGGCCCAAATAAATATGGGCTCTGCTTAAACTTTACAAGTTAAAACTGTATTGCAGTCTGCATTTACTCAACTTTTCATTTTTTTTTTCACGCCTGACATACTACTCTCCTACTTTCATGCTTCTCTTTCCTTCCATTAATTCTTACCTATTTTCAAGGCTATTTTTTTCCATGTTTTCATTTTAATGGTTCTTTTATTATTTTTCTCAACCAAATTTATTCATTTTCTCAACCAAAATACCAAATTTATCTATTACATTAAACTCCATTTAATTTCTGATTATTTTCCCCCTTTATTTTTTCCAATGAAAATTTCAAATTATCATTTTACTCCATGCATCAGTTCCATTACTTCCATAAAACGGCTATTTTTTTCAGCCTTTATAAAATTTTCATCAATTTTTATGGTTCCTACAAATTCTACTTACTACTTAGATTGGGTTATGAACAGGAAAAAATTAGGTTTTTCATATTATTTGATAAAAAAATTCTCATTGTTGAAAAATTCTTGAATCTGATTATTTGAGAAGAGAGGACAAATTTCCAGATTCACTACTTCAGGTACGCAATTTTTTTTTTAGGCTGGAATCAATGATTCAGTGAAAGAATAAATGATATATATAAATTGATAATTTCATTGTATTTCAAATATTAGATTGACATATTGACATTGCAATGGGCCGACAAAGTGGATGCATGCTAACAATTTGGAGCATTTTGGATTAATGGATTATTATCAATTTATCAGGTTGTTTTGCTCTTTGTTTGTATTTTTATTTAATTATTGATTATTTTAAATTGATATGAAGACGTTTGTATTTTTTTTTTTGACAAAGTTGTTTCTACTATGACACTACTTTATTTTATATAAATATTTGTTATGCGATATTGTTGTGAAATAAAATTAGAATAACAAAAAAAACTGATTAAAGGGTCCATTTTTTAAGATTTGAACATGGCCCCGAATTTCCACGGCACGACCCTGTCTCTATATTTATCATCCCACTCAATTGATCAAGTCGGAAACCAAAATAAGTTCTCCAACTTTGTTTATTGATTAATCTTAACTACATAGTGAAAATTAGGATCTTCCTCTTTGCAAGACTTGAAATGCTATTATAAATTCGCAACATCATCTTCACAAATTATTTTCCTCTTTTTGGTATAAAGATTCCGAATATCGTTTTCAAGAAGAGGAAGTTCTTTATGCTCGATATTTGTTCAAGTACTCGGGTAATTTGTTTGATAGTAAGACCAACTTCTTTTAACAAAATAATTTGTTTCTCATCTTCTTCACTTATCATCTTATTAGCAGGTGTTGGTGATGATGCAAGGAATATGAGAATGTAAACCCTCCAAGATGTGGAAATATACTTTCCTACCAATTTAATTTGCCCCTTATAGATCACCGGGTTACCACGAATGATTAGTGGGATACAACGGAGAACGAACCTTATACTCTAAGTGATCTCAAGAGTATAAACACAAAAGGACTTGTATTTGATTTTTGTGTTTGAACAACACACTTAGCAAAATTAGCTAGAAGTTACTAAGTGCAAGCACGTTGTAGTGAGTAAGAGAATTCAGAATTTTTCTTTGTGTACTCAACAATGAACAAGGACACCTATTTATAGGCCAAGGATCAAGGTGAAATCAGTTTCATGTCTGATTATAATCCCCATTGAAGCCTCATAAAATCAGGAGTTATGGTGTTTAATTGTGCATTAAACACCCATGAAGATTCCTTGCTCAATGCAACTCTTCATACTTCTGATTTTAATCCACCTTAATACTGATTTAAGTCAGTATTCAAGCCATTAAACAAGGCTTAATACGCTTAAAGCATCTAAGGCAAGGTATCCAAGTAATCGTAAAACACCATGAAATCTTCCAGAAACTTCCCGCGAGTCGCGATAAGCAGTCGCGACTTGCCTCTGTCGTCTTTTCATGGTCATGTTTCTTTCTAGAAACTTCTCGCGAGTCGTGAGGTAGCCTTGCGAGTAGACTTTCTATTTGCCTTGTCCTCTACCCTTAGTTCATTGTACAAGCTCATTTAGTCATAAATGTTCCAACAGCAGGATGGAACCGCACTTGTGAGTGAGACAGTAATGCATTATTGTAACACCCCGCATTTTAGCAACGACGTTATTAGTGATAACGTCGTAAACAGGCAGTTACCAATCGATTTATAAAACAAAAATATAACTAAACTCGTGGAAGTAATATTTTTATTAATAATAATAATGGAATCCCAAATTACAAAAGGTTAAACTAAACCATAAATCTAGTCCTAAAACTAGAAATAAAACCTATTGCAAACACAAGAATTGAAAACAAGGGCCTAGACGCTCAACAACTTATCCGCTTCTAGCCTCTATCCTGCTTACCTACAAAATAGATTTGGGGGTCAACTATCAGTGGCGAGTAACTAGACTGTACTACTTAGAAGTAAGACCACATTACATACAATAATAGGGTTTGAAACACAGGATACAAGTACTACAACAGAGTTAGCAGCGGAAACATAACAACCAATAACATCATATTCAAAGATTACCATGCTTACTTATCAATACAATTAATCTACATTATTAGACATCAAGAATATTTCCGACACGACTGAAGTCGATACAACAAATAAGTCCCCGACACGATTCATCACAGATGAACCGATAACAACAAACAAGTCTCCGACACGATTCATCACAGATGAACCGATACGACACGGCGCAAAGCCGATAACAACAAACAAGTCCCCGACACGATTTATCACAGATGAACCGATACGACACGGCGCAAGGCCGATAACAAAAAAAAGTCCCCGACACGATTTATCACAGATAAACCGATACGACACGGCGCAAGGCCGATAACAACATTGACACGACCGACTCAAAGCGATAAATGACACGACTCAAAATAAGCATCCAATGACACGACTCAAACCAGACGAGCATCAACAATCACGTATGACTCTTACAATAATGACACATCAAGCTCAACAATCCAAATAAGCAATTATGCAGACCAACCAGATAACACATGAATAACATGAAATAAACATAAAGGTTCAATTTTTATAATTAACAAACAAGATTTCAAGAATTAATCATCAAACAAGATAAAAATCCAAGCTTAACAACATGCTATGTAATACCCCGAAAATTTGGGATATTTTAAAAAATTTATTTATTAATTAAATGTATAATCAATTGACTATTTAATTGATTATTATTTAATTAATTATTATTTTGTGTAGCAATCTAATCATTTTGAGCCTGGCCTTAACCTTTTTATTTTGTCTTGCCAAAACCCGAGCCCAATTGTTTCCTTTGATCCATATGTTACGCAGTCCATCCTTTTATTCTTTCTTTGTTCCATTAATTTCTTTCATTTAATATTATTAATTCTTTATCTATTTTGGCCCTATTTCCAAAATTCTATATTTATATCCTTTCCCATTTATTTTCTTCTTACTATTAAGGAAGCCTATTGTCCCTATTCATTTTCTGTTTTCCTAAATATTTTATTCTAAGTCCAAAAGGCCCATTTAGTTTGGACTGTTTTATTTTTATTTCTCTCTCTTTTTCTCAAATTGGGCCAATGACCCAATTTTTCCTCCTTCTTTTGTCATGGCCGGTTCTCCCCTCTTCTTTTTGGGCCAAGTATTATTTTCTTTTGGGTTTAAGTAATTAGTTAATTAAATTAATTAAATTAATTAATTATTTCAAAATCCTAAAACTTAGTCTAAACCCTAACTAAGTCATCCCATAATAAGCCCAACTCCCCCTATTCTTTCTCTCCTCCTCACGGCTCCCCTTCCTAATTTATTAGGGTTTGTTTTCTTTCTTTCTTCTATATATATTTGTTAGACTTGGCAATATTATTTTCCTATTTTGCAAAAGCTCATAAACCCTAAAAGAAAAAAAAAGGAAAACTTTCTCTTTTCTTTCCTCCAAAAGGGTCGTGCACTTCAAGTCACCAAAGTAGTGATTTGCCTTGGAATTTTTAGCGATTAGAGGTAACTATGCTTTTCTGTTTAATTTCGGTACTAGTTAATCACATAGTTTATTAGGGTATGATCATGAAAACTGTTAGGAATAATGTTCTAAAACTTCCTTAAGAATGTCGAGCCATATGAAATTTGTTCATGAATGTTTCTTGATTTATTTCATGTATTTTCTTGAATTATTATTGTTAATCTTGATTATTTAATTGCTATATTAAAGTCTTGAATTAAAAAGAATTAATTTTTTTCTTGTTGTTCTAAAATGTCGAGTGTCTTGGAATAATTTTAGGAGCTTCTTTACTGTTTGATCTTTAATCAAGATTTATTTCATGGCGAAATTCGTCCTTCTCTTGCTTGAAACAATTTAATCTTTCAAACTGGTAAAACTGTCCAGATTCGGTTTACGAATTATTTAAGGAAATTAATCAATTAGGATGGCTACTAAATTTTAGGTGGAAGTCCGTAATAATGTTTGACATCTTGTGTTAAATTTTCATAATTTTTAAAGTTCGTTTGCTATGGAAGAAAAATATGAAACTGATTTCAGACTAATCTGATTTGTTAGTTATAAAATCACTTAAAAATAGTAAACGATGTTATTTTTGGACGAAATTTATGCACGTTAAACCTTGAACTCATTTTTAACTCCCATCAAAATTTCCAGATTATTAGAGACCTTTAAACGGACGTTCCTAATTTAATTCTTTAAAATCAGACTATGTAAAATAGTGTGATTAAATTATTAAAACATGTTATCATTGAATTCTTGAATCTAATCTTGATAATTTTAATATTTAAAGTATGATCTTTAAATTAATATTATTAAGTTTAATTGCTAACCATTGATAATTGTATTTAATTAATTAAAGATGTAATTTTTGGTATTGTTGTTCATGAAGTTTTCGAGTGAGTCAAATTATGAAAAAATAGGATTTTTATCATGTTTTGAGTAATTTATGATGTTAAATGTTACTTTATATGATTTATTGAATTAATTATATGATTAATTGATGAATTTACGTAATTGTTATATTATTCCTAAAATGTCGAGTGCCATGTTATTATTTTTATAAGATTATAGATAGTTAAATTTTAGGAATCATAAGTTTTATTATCAGGGATAAGTTGTAATATGAAGGGAAGTAATAATATGACTAAGGAATGGGTTATATAACAATATTAAGGATTAAAAGATTATTGTTATTAACATTTATTATTATTACTATTACGGATATTATTAGTAATATTATAATTATTGTTATTAGTATTACGACTAATATTATTATGATTATTATTATTATTATTATTATTATTATTATTATTATTATTATTATTATTATTATTATTATTATTAAGAAATCAGTAAGGATAAGATATGATAAGATATTAAAAAGGGAAGGAAAGGAAACAGAGTAAAAGGAATTTGAATTGTTTCGATCTCTGGCTGGGAAAGACTTGGTATTTAAGGTGGCCAATATACGTGCCGCACCTCTCTTTTCTGGGATTTCGAACATTTCATTTCCGATTACGGCCACCTAGTACTTCCCGACTTAAGAAGATATAAGATAAGATTTAAGATATGAAATATAAGTTAAGATAAGGACGCCCGTTCGATGATACACGAGTCGTCGGATTGGGTTAAGTCGATGCCACTGCTCCATGGGACGAACATACGAGTTCCCCCGCGCAATTCTTGGTTCTAGAATATGTAGTCGTCTAAGTAGTAGTACACGAGCTGCTATTTAGGGGTTATGGCCATAGCTTAGGCTTAGTGGTGCACACGGGATCCACTACGGGTTGAATACACGAGTTCACCCCGGAATGTTTTAGGAAAGTTGTGGTGCACACGGGATCCACAACGAGTTATAGTGACCGGTCCGTTAAAAGATAAAGATGATATGATATGATTATAAAGTTAAGATGAATGATATAATATGATTATAAAGCTAAGATGAACGATATGATACGATTATGGAATTAGGATAATATAAGGTATATTATGATAATTGAAGAACAAGATGGATTAAAGTATAAGTTAAGTATTGGTTGTAATATAATATGTTTGGTATAAGTCTTCCGCTGTGTATGTCTGATCATAAATGTATATGTGTATTTCGTATGTAAGCTAGTTTGGTGCACGTATTTAGTACGTATCTCTAACCGTATTTTGCAGGTATTATTATACGTATTGTATACGTACTTTTATACGTATTTTATACGTATCTCTAACCGTATTTTGCAGGTATTTTTATACGTATTGTATACGTATTTTTATACGTATTTCCGTACGTATTTTTATACGTACCTTGTATGTACATGTGTTTGGAATATTATTTGCTGGCATGTTTTCCGTGTGTTATCCTATGCTATTATGTGTTTAGCGGCCCCTTACTTAAACGGAACAGCCTAGTTACTCGCCACTGACGGTGGACCCCCCCCCTCAGTTTCAGGTGACGATGCAGCTGCTTAAATCGGGCTTTCGCTGGGTTGGGCTTTGTGCAGCAGAGACCT
The DNA here is from genome assembly GCA_951394345.1 of Salicornia ramosissima. NCBI lineage: Eukaryota > Viridiplantae > Streptophyta > Magnoliopsida > Caryophyllales > Amaranthaceae > Salicornia > Salicornia ramosissima. The sequence continues at coordinate 48,084,240 of OX596234.1, forward strand.
GTAGTTTAGCCTTTGTTTTCTTAAGTTATTTAATAAGATTTCGATGCAATTTAGATTATCCCAGCCTGTTGGGATGGACTTTATTTAACTCATGTAATTTAAGTTCGACCTATGTAGACCTTTGGAGTTTTAGTTTATTTATTTAATAAAAGATGTTTAGTTTTGAATAATTAATTTCATTTATAGTTTAATTGTTTAAGTAATGATCCGTTTGTCGATTTCCCTTCGTCAATCAACATGTCCAAAAAGTCGGGTTGTTACATGCTATCACACGCATAACATAATCGAGAATACCAAGCAAGAACATTGTCAAATTATCAAGATTAAATACAAGAACATCAGGAATTAATCATGGAACGAAATAGCTTACAAGATCACACAAGAAAACAAATCTAACAACCTAGACAACATGTTTTATACGAAAATCATAACAACAATAACAACGTGATTCTAAGCCTAGTATCCTATGCAACCTAATCCTATTCCTAAGTAGAATAATCTAGTTACCTGTAGGAGAATCCACACACATAAAACCACGCACAAACTCGCCCATTCGTCCCTTAGTTCGACCCAAGCCACGCCCAAAGTTAGGTTTGCATTGATGAACAAGGTTGAAGGTCTTGAATCAATCTTCAATGGTGTCTTTGATTTGATGAAATAAAAGGAGGATTGGGTTGGGAAATCTGATGAGATGCCGTGATATGTAGTGGGGAAAAGGAGAAGTTTTTATTTGTAGTTTAGTTTTTATTTGTAGTTTAGGATTGGAAAAAATTAAAAAAATAAATAAAAATAAAAACAAAGGGGACCGGCTAGGGAGATGCTAAATTTTTTTGGGTGTTCCTAAAATGTAGTAGGGTGGTTAGGGAAATAAAAATAGAGTTTTTAGGTTTTAAACAAAATAGATGTAATTGGATAATTAAGGTAAATAAATAAATCAAATTAAATTAAAACAAAGAAAAAGCTGAGTAGGAAGGAGTCAAAGCAAGGGCTTTGGGCTTGATCAATTAAATAGAAATTAAGTCTTTGGGTCCAAATCGAATAGTTTGGGTTTAAAGGCTTAATTTTTCATTAAATTTTACGGCCCAAAAATTCGGGTCGTTACATTAGTATGCTCCACCTTAAATGGAGATGCGTGCTTTATTGTCTCAATTACTACTCAATCAACTGTATCTACAATTTAGTGGGGGAAATTTACCTTAAAGCTCGATTTGAGGACGGAATTTTTATTTTTTTTAAAAAAATGACTTGAAATACTTGTTTAACGTGATAATAAATGTCTCGATTTATCTGTTGAAAAACTTCTCAATTTGAATGGTTGGAATTGTAAAAAAAAAATATGATCGGTAATACTTGTTTGAGTGTCTGAAACTTTCTCGACTTACATGCCAAACTAATAAATTCCAAAACTAACGGCAACCAAACATAAATTCACTTAATAGGGCTATAGAAATATCATTAATAGGAGTTTAGGGCTACCTGATATTTTTATAAAAAGAAAAATTGCTACCGACTTGCATTGTATAATTTTCCTAATGTTATTTTTGGATACAAGCATTCATTTGAAATAATGAATTTGGGTCAAATTATATGTTTGACAAGAAAAAAAAAATTAGAATTGGATTTGGCTCAATTCCCAATCGTTTTTTGTTTTTGTATTGAACAAAGGGAAAAGTTAATTCATTGATTGGAAATCATACGACTTCTATAATAGAAAAAAGTAACAACCAAAAACATATTTTAATGGATCAAATTAAATCGTATGGTAACAAAACTTAGATCGATATAAGAGATATCATGTAATGCCCCGAAAATTCGGGATATTTTAATTTTTTTATAATTAATTAAATATATAATTAATGGGCTATTTAGTTGATTATTATTTAATTAATTATTAACTTTATTTGTAGCAGTCCAGTTATTTTGGATCATGACCTGAATCTATTTATTCTGTCTTACTAAACCCGAGCCCATATATTTTTCTCCTAATTGATTTATTTAATTTGTTAACTAATTTTATTAATTATTATAACTACTTTTGACCCATTCCAAAACCCACCTTTGTTGTCCTATTTTCACTACTAAACTTTAGGAACCCTAAACCCTATTACCTCCCATGTCACATGGCCAACCTTCATTTTTGGGGGTTCAACAATTGTTTTAATTATTTTCCCTTCCAAGAATCGATCACAAAAATTCCCTAAAAACTCCTAAACATTTTCTATTGATTCAAGAACTCAAAGATTGCAACAAAAGCTTAAAAAAACTTCAAGAAACCGTGTGGCCTTGATATTTTCGAATCATATCTCTCCTTCAAAGGTAATTGGATTGCTTTTACTTAATCTTTAGGATAGATTAGTTTCATAGTTTTTAGAATATGGTTTGGAATTGTTTAGAACAATGTAGGATTGCTTAGAATTAGTATCATGTTTAGGATTGAAATTTTTCGAATGATATGATGAATATTATGATGTTATTTTCTTGATTTCTTTATGTAATTTGATGAATCTTGATTATTTAAATTATTAATTAAAGTCTTAAATTAAAAAGAATATTTTTGTTCTTGTTGTTCTAAATTGTCGAGTCACTTAGAATAATTTTAGGGAGTTTCTTTACTGTTTCATTATGAATCATGATTTATTTCGTGGCAAAATTCGTCCTTTTATTGCTTATAATAATTTAATCTTTCAAACCGGTAAAACTGTCCAGATTTGGTTTATGAATTTATTAAGATACTTAATCAATTCGGATGGCTATGAAATATTAGGTGGAAGTCAGTAATAGTGTTTTACAGCTTGTGTTAAATTTTCGTAATTTTTAAAGTTCGTTTTCTATGGCATAAAAATATGAAACTGATTTCAGCCTAATCTGATTTGTTAGTTATAAAATCCCTTAAAAATATTAAATGACGTTATCTTTGGACGAAATTTATGCAAGTTAAACCTTGAACCTATATTTAGCTTCCATCAAAATTTCCAGATTATTCGAGACCCTTAGACGGTTGTTCTTAATTTAAATCTTTAAAAATCAGATTGTGTAAAATAGGGTGATTGAATTATTAAAACATGTTATTATTAATTCTTGAAATGTTCTTGATATATCTTGGCCCTATAATTGCCGTGTGATGTTATACAGTTAAAGGATTAACTTTTGATCTTGTTCTTGATTAATCTTGATGTCTTGATGTTGTTGCATAATTTATTTATTTATTAGGTTAATTTATTTAATTATTGATAAAGGTATTTAATTAATTTAAAGTGTTAATTTTGGTATTATTTCTACAAAATGTCGAGTGACCCAAAAGAATAAAGATAGGATTTTTATCATGTTTAGGTAATTTATGATGAATTTATTTAATTTTTTTTTTTAGATTAAAATGTCGTGTGGTCTCATATTTTATTTGATCCATTTTAGTTTAATTTTGGACTTACAATATTATTAAAAGGTAATTTTAGGAAGCATTATAATTATTATAATTAAAGGAATTAATAGGGATAAGTTGCAATACGAAGGAAAGTAACAACATAATTATTACCATTAAAAGGAATTAATAGGGATAAGTCGCAATATGAAGAAAAGTAATAATATGAATAAAGTAAGGGTTATGGGTAAAATATGACAAGATAAGTATTTCAGGGGAAGGTTTCCTTTGTATATGTGTATAGTATGAATTTCGTGTATTTGTGACTGTATGGTATACGTATATTGTATGTATTTCTAACCGTATTTTGCAGGTATTTTATACGTATTGTTATACGTACTTTGTACGTATTCCGTATGTATTTTTGTACGTATTTTTGTACGTATTCCGTATGTATTTTTGTACGTATTTTTATACGTATTCCGTATGTATTTTTGTACGTATTCCGTATGTATTTTGTACGTATTTTTGTACGTATTCCGTATGTATTTTGTATGTATTTTCGTACGCATTCCTTATGTATTTTTGTACGTATTTCCAAGTATTTCTGCATTATTTTTCCGCATGATGTTGGTCATTTTCGAGTGGTATAAGTTTAGTTTGGAGTTTGAGTCAAGTTAAGATGAACAAGATTGGATTAGAAGTTAAGCTATGACGATAAGGATTTGAATTGAGGATTGGAATAGAACAGAACAGAATTGAATTGAATTGAAAAGATGATTAACTATGAAGTGACCACCTATCTAGTGGCTCATGTGCCATGAACATAGGTATAGTCGAAGCCACTGTCCTATCTTCGGATTGGGGACAACTCTTGATCCCAGTGCTTGGGGAGTAGATCCTTGTGGTTGACCCGGCATGAGCAAGGAAAGTTGGGGGGAGTAGATCTTCGTGGTTGACCTCTTACGAGCATATAACTAGTCACGGATTAGCACCTGATTGGGAAAGAACAGAAAAGAAGAGTCGTTGATGAGGATTAGAAGTCTAGAATTGGTTGAGCTGAGCTGAAGGTCTTGTTAAGGATGACTTGTATGATTGTTTTCCGCTGCGTACTTGATGTGATTGCTTGTTGACTTCTTTGCATGATGAATTGTTCGACAGTTCAGATGATCTGTTCTGATTATTATGTTTCTAATTGTGTTCTACTGATTAAGTAGAACAATCTAATTACTCACCACTGATTGTGGACCCCCCATTCTATTTCAGGTACAGGTGGTGCTTGAGTTTAGGCTACGTATGGGCTGGGATTGTGAGCTAGCCAGCTTAGAAGTAACCCGATGACTAGTTTAGATTATGTTTATTTGATTTAGTAGTTTATTCTTTATTTTGTAATAGTAAAGGATATTGGTTTGATATTTATTTTGGGATTATCTAATAGTTTTTAATGAATAATATGATTAAGTTTTAGAGCTTCCGCTGTAGTTTATGAACCTAACTTTGAAGTTTTAGAAGTTAATGATCTGTGATTGTTGTTTTCTCCGAAAACAACGCTGCTAAATTACGGGTCGTTACATATCATCTTCACATCGATGCATATAACTTTTCGCGAGGGATTTTATTGATCTGCATTACTTTTGAAGTAAATGATGTGTATTTTTTAATATTTAAGAAAATCATGTCATTTCAAATTTTAAAAACATCTCAAACAAATAATTATCATTTAAATTGTAACATTTTAATTTCATAAATTGAATTCATCAATTTGGAGGAAATTCCACATATCCAAACACTATCTTAGAAATTGAAATTTCGTAAATGATGCTCCAAATCACAAATCAAAACTTAAGTAAAAACACCAATGTGTGACTTCTATGCTTTCTCGTAGTGGTGAGCAAAACCGGGTACCCGGTCTTTTTCTACGGAACCGGACCCGAAACTGCCGGGTCCGAAATATCTGGAACCGGAACCGCTGCAACTGGGTAATATGTTTTTTGGAACCGGAACCACTGGGTACCGGTTCCAATATTGGATACCCGGTTTTCTTTAATGGGTGTGTATTTTGTTTAATTTCTTAAATTTAAATAACAAATCGGCTTAATGTCCAACAACTACTCTACTACATATTTAATTAATTTAACACTAAACATGAACAATTAAAGTTTCATTAAACACAAGTTTACAAATTTAAAATAAAACATACAAGTTTACTTAAATTCATAAACACAAGTTCACAGTCTTCACACACATTACATACAAGTTTACATAAAGTCATAAACATACAAATTTTGAATGAAAAAAAAATATTAGACTTATTATATTTTGGTTTAGTCAGTAGTCACTTCAATACTTCACTATTTACCATTGGATAAATTATAAAACCTAATTCAACCGGGTCAGGTATTGGGTACCCATTGGAAACGAGTCCGGTACCGGATACCTAGAATTGAAACCGTTACAACCGGGTACTCACCGGGTACCCAGTCTAAAATTCTTGGAACCGGAACCAGTTGTGACCGGGTAATAACATTTGGATCCAGAATCGGAACCAGTTGAACCGATTCTGGGTAAATACCCGCCGGATCCTAACCGTGTCCGGTTCCATGGGTGGGTACCCGGAACCGTTGCTCGGCCCTACTAGTTTCTCGTAAATTTCTTTGTAGAATAATAATGCATTCAATTATTCAAACCATGTATTTGGACCACTGCTATTACAAATTTACAATCATGCATTGCACTTGCCAAGAGTAATTTCCATTTGCCATAAACAGGCAATTAGTAGACTGTTAGAATCTTACTATCTTAAGATTTTATAAACCCTAATTAAGCAAAAGTATAGACCAAGGCTTGAAACGGTCAAATTGGCTAGCTGACTCAGCCCAATTAATCAACCCACTAAACTTATTGGGCCAGCCTGGTCAATATTCTATTTCCCAAATTGGATTCATTTAAAATTCACTAGTTTTTGGGTCAAATCCTTTTACTAGGTAAGATCCTTGTATCTTCCTTTAATTTTGTATTTGGCCTTTTCACCAATTTTGAGCAACGTCCAATTAACGCGCTTGACACCTCTAAATGGCTCTAATCAATCAATTCGATGTTGACATAGTGTTAGAGTCATTGATACGGCCCATGTGATAAGACTCTGAATGACAATGGGTTGGGTTTGGATCATATCCACTTAGACCCAGACCCGTTTATCGTCCCGAATTCACAGGTCTTTAATGGGTCCTATATGGATTTATATTATTTTAAGCCTTTAATCATCACTTCTGTATATATAACATTACGTTAAAAAAAATAATCATAAAATGCTAAAAAAAAAAGAGTATAAAATTAGGGAATAGAAAATTAGAAACAAAAGAAATTAAGAGATAAAGATAAATTATGATAAATAAAGACTCAAAAATATTAGAACATACTTTTTTTAAAAATTTTATCTTATATAAACAGGTCGATGGGCCATTGGGTCGGGTCTGTGTGAGACCTGCACCCAACTCGTACTTATGCAGACTCGTCCCATACCTACTGGTTCTAAAAAATAGACATTGACCCTTGTAAATGGATTAGGTCCTAAACCCATGGTCATTTATAGCTATTGAAGTTAGTTAGTTAGTTAGTTAGCTTGGTAGTTTATTTTACTGTAGTTAATTTAGTCTAGTAATACACTCTAATATAATATGTCTATATATATATCATTCTGTTCTATATATTACTGTAAGAAAGCATATACTGCTACTCTCTGTACTTCTATTACATTGAATAATATACTTGATTCTTTCTTCCTCTTTTCAAGATTCTCATGGTATCAGAGCCGATTCCAAGTTGGAATTAGGTTTCGTTTTGTTTTCTTTTTGTGCACAGATTATAGTGCAAGATTTGAATTGATAATAAGGAGCTGAAGCTTCTTGGTGTTTTTTATTAATGGCGGATATACAGTCTAATTCTGAGGTTACAGACACAAATTCAGGTATGAGAGACCCTTATTTTGTTGCTAATTCAGATAATCCTGCTGCTTCCCTTACAAATGTGTTGTTTAATGGGTCTAATTTTGTGAGATGGAGTAAGAATGTTAAACGAGCTTTAGGGGCAAAAAATAAGCTAGGTTTTATTGATGGGACTTTGCTTGAACCTAGTGAAACTCATAAGGATTATGCTAAGTGGAGGTGTGCTGATTATATGGTGAATTCTTGGATTTTAAGTTCCATGAAAGGTGGTGTTGTTGATGATTTTTCAGACATAGGGTCTGCTTATGAGTTGTGGTGTGAATTAAATGTGAGATATAAACAGACTAATGGACCAACAATTTTGCAATTAAAAAAAGAAATAGCAAATTTAAGGCAAGAAAATCTCACTATTCTTGGATACTTTGGTAAGGTAAAGAAATTTTGGGATGAGTTGAAAAGTTTAAGAGCTATGCCTACTTGTAATGTGGAGCTTTTAAGGCATGTACATGTGAATTGTTAAAGAAGATTGCTGATTTTGAGCAAGAAAATAAGCTGATGCAATTCTTGATGGGTTTGAATCCTACATACGAAAATACAGTGACATATATAATAACCATGGATCCTCTTCCTGATATTGGAAAAGCCTATTCCATAACCTTGCAAGTAGAGAAGCAGAAGGAGTTGTGTGCTGCTCAGGAGAATGCACCTGAGAGTAGTGCATTGGTGGTTCATAGGTCTGTGAGGACAGGACAGAATATTGTGCAGAGTAATGGATATGTTCCAAGATCTGTGCAGAGTGGTGGACAGTTTGTTAAAAAAGATTGGAGGAAAGAGAGGTTGGAGAGGTTTTGTAATGTTTGTAAAAATAGAGGGCATCTAGCTGATCAATGTTTCAAAGTCATTGGATATTCTGAGTGGTATACAGCTTTGAAAGGCAAGGGAGTTGTGGCTGGACACAGTGGTGGACAGAAGTTGAGGATAGCTGCTAATGCTTGTGTTGATAATGGGAATCAGTCTTATGCAGATACACCTCTTGATGATGGCAATGTATATGATACTGCTAGTGATAAGAATGGCCAGAACTTGCAGATTGTACCTGTGGACAGATCCAGGAATGCTGCTCTTAGTGAGGCTGCAGGATGGTCTAATACAAATTTTGCAGGTATGGCTTCTTATTTGTTGAGTTGCACTACTATTAAACAAGATGATAAATATATTTGGATTGTTGATTCTGGTGCAAGTGATCACATGACCTTTGATTTTAATATTCTTGAAAATAAAAGAAAATTAGAAAAATGTATTAAAGTTGGTAAAGACTGCTTGTCTTATGTCATAACATATCAAAACAACTAAGAAAAATCTTATCGTCTAGGCTCATGCTAAAGTTTCAAAAATTAACACCTTTGTTTGACTCTTTCTACATTTTGTGTCGGGTTAGGGCAACAATTTAGAATTACGTTATGATGAATTTTGTTCATAACGAGCGGATCAACACTCAGAGTAGCTCGTCGTTCCCATGTCAAAATTCTTAAATGTTGTCGTTGTAATCATCAACATGCCTCTGATCATGACATGTTATGAGCATACTAGACTCTTAAAGGATCAGAATCTATTTGACACTCTTGCTGACTCGAACCATGTCCAACTCTGGTGATTTTTTTGTGTGTGTTTAGAGAGCCATAAGTGCGAGGATGAAAAGCAATCCCAAAATCTCATAGAAACGAGAGAGAAGTAAGCCCTTACCATCTAAGCTATACCTCACTCTCCAACTTCAGTGATTGTTAGTTCGCGATTCGATTGTTAGTAATGTAATAAAAAAATAAATACAGTTTGATTTAAAATAGAGAAGATTCCAAACAATTAACACCATGTTCAAAATCACTATTAGGGTGCCTTGTATTCACCTTAAAAATTAAGTTTCGGGTTTAATAAGTTCAGATAAATTCTAATAAGTTCCAATCGGGTTTAGGTTTTTTAATTATTGACTAAATAAAATTAATTCAATTAACTTAAATCACCCCTACACAACATAAACCAATTTCATACTATCATTTTTATTTAAATTTTTTAGAGAAACTCACTCGGATTTAGATTGAATTAAATTAAATTTTTTATTTTATAAAATAAAAATGATAGATTGAATTAAATTAATTTTTTATATTATAAAATAAGAATGATAGATTGAATTAAATTAATTTATCATAGAACGTAATTCAACAATAAAAAAGAACGTAGGTTCAAATTAAATGTATAGAACATTGCTTTTTTGGAAAAAAAAATTGAAAATATTTTCTAATTCACATAAGCATAACAGATTTTTCCATATTTGATTAGTAACAAATTTACCATATTTGATTTTACTTGGAGTAAAAATGTTAAATTATGGAGATCTTTATATTATATATATATATATATTTTGAGGGGAATTCAGATCTTTACTTGTCTTAATTATAATATAATATAATATAATATAATAATTTATAATAAAGAGAAAACTACCTTAAATGCACTAAGATAGCTTGTTTATTACTCCATATATAATATAATATACTCAATTTGGTAACTAAGCTGTTAGTCAACACAAAAAATCAAACACGATAATTAGTTAACAAATCGGACTAATTATAATTTATTTAGCTCGGCTAAAATCACAGGTGAGTTTAAAATATTAAATCAACATTAATCAAATGAGATCAGGCATGAGTATGTATTGAGATGAATATGTCAATGTTTCCTTTCAACCCTCCCGTTTTGTTGTGGTGTACCCACACAAGAAGTTTGAAAAATAATACCATTAGCAAGAAAAAAATCAAGCAAACATTTAAATTCAGTGCCATTGTCGCTTTGCACAATTTTAATTTTTTGACAAAATTGTCGATCAACCATAGCAACAAACGCCATAAACATATGAAAAACTTCTGTTTTATCGATCAACAAATAAACCCATACAGCTCTTGAAAAATCATCAACAATAGTCAAAAAATAACGAGCACCACAAGATGACTCATGTCTATAAGGACCCCACAAATCACAATGGATCTTTTCAAAAATTCTTGAACATTTATTTTCACTCAAGGGAAACTTGTCTCTAGGGTGCTTAGCACGAAAACATACTTCACATCCTTTATTTAAACTACCCTTAAAACTACGAACATGAGGGAGCAACTTAACTACTTTCTCCGAAGGGTGGCCCATGCGTCTATGCCATAGTTCCAAATCAGATGAAGCTTCAATGACCGACACCATCTCCGGTTTGCTAAAGTAGTATAGTCCGTCCCGCCTAACTCCCATTCCAATCAGCGCCTTCGTTTGGTCCTGTATAGAACACATATCAGAAGTGAATGTGACAATTAGCTGTAAATTATCAATAAGTTGAGAAACTGAAAGTAGATTGCAACTTAATTGAGGTACATAAAGAACATGAGTGAGAGTGAGTGTGTCAGACAAACGAACCGTCCCCTCCATAGAGGCAAAAACAGTATCACCATTAGGCAAACCAACAGGACAATGTAACTTATGCAAGTCAAACAACCATGATTTCTCACCAGTGACATGATGAGTGGCACCGGTATCAATTATCCAAGAGGAAGTGTCAAACTTACCGCTTAAGCGATTGTCCGGTATTTTAGTATTACCAAAAAATCCCATGATAGCCTGCCATTGCTCGGTGGTGAAGACTGGACCATTCAAAGATGAAGTAGAAGCCGGTGTAGAAATGGAGTGGGCGTTGGAGCTGCTGCCAGCCGCAGCATTAGCCCGGACAGACCCACGGCCCTGTCGAGCAGTAGGAGGTTTGCTGCTCTTATCTCCCTCGTTCCAACCTGCTGGATAGCCCACAATATCGTAGCACCGAGTGACGTCGTGCCCCCGCTTCTGACAGTGAGTACATACCTGCAATGCATAACAATTCGAAGCCAAATGACCCGGCTTCTTACAATGAGTGCACAATGGTTTATCACTTAGTACGGGCCTGTCCGTCGGACCTCTGCCACGACCTGTACCTGTACGGACAGCAAACCCGACAGCGTTGGAGGGTTCCTCCTTGACCCGTTCAAGACCACGGACCAATTCCTCCTGTGAGACTTGTTGATATGCCTTGTTCAAAGATGGTAAGGGTTCTTGTGCAAGAATATGAGACCTTATTTGAGCATAATAATCAGAATATAAACCAAGCAAAAATTGTTGTAGCATATCATCCTCACGCCTTTTCTCATGTTGCTTACCAACATTACAAACACATTTCCCACATTTACAAGTAATCAAAGGTTGGAATTTAGCAAGCTCATCCCATAAGACCTTTAATTTACCAAAGTAAATGGCAACTGACATAGTTTTGGATTGCTCACATCTATTTATTTGAGATTTTAATTGTTGTATACGAGGACCATTGACAACATTAAAACGTTCATGTAAATCATCCCAAAGGCGTTTTGCATTATCATAGTTTGAAAGCAGAGATTTTACCTCAGGGTCAATTGTATTCATGATCCATGAAACGAGCATACAGTGAACAACGACCCAATCTTCCTTCGTTGCGGGTGATACAAAGTCAGTGATTGAACCATCAAGAAAACCAAATTTACGCCGGGAAGAAAGAGCAACATAGATGGCATGAGACCAATCATCAAAATTATCAAGTTTTAAACGGATCGGAGTAATAAAATCACCCGGTCTATCATGTGCACCGAGATAAAAAGGAGAATTTATTTCAATTTTTGGAGGTGATGTTAATGGTGGTGTATCACCGGCAGCCATGGCTGACAAATTTACAGAGAAAAAAAAAAAATTAACCTGCTCTTGATACCATGAAAGGCAGACTGTGACCTAACTCTGCAGGGTTGGTGTGATTCGGATTGGGCCGCTTGTCCAATCACTCGTCGTTCTCTTACAGGTTGGCTTGTGTTTCTAGGTCATTCTCCAATCTCTTGGAAGACTAAGAAACAACATACTATTTCTCGTTCATCCGCAGAAGCCGAATACAGGTCTATGGCTGCCATTACATGTGAGTTGAAATGGCTCAAGGCGTTGCTGTTGAGTTTGGGTGTTCATCATCCGAAAGCTGTTAAATTGTTCTGTGATAGCGAGTCGGCTTTGCACATAGCAAAGAATCCTGTTTTTCATGAGCGCACCAAGCACATAGAGGTTGACTGTCATTTTGTTCGTGATGCGATTACTGAAGGTTTAATTTCACCCGCTCATGTTTCCACTTCAACTCAGTTAGCAGACATATTTACAAAGGCTCTTGGCAAGACACAATTTGAATTTCTACTCTCCAAGTTGGGCATTCATGATCCTCATGCTCCAACTTGAGGGGGGGTATTGAGATGAATATGTCAACATATTTGTCAATATCTTTAGGTGATTTGATTAGTATAATTATAGTGGTAATTGTTTTGTATTTTTGGGTAGATTTATTTGTTTCCTTATTTCCCTTACTTTACATTATTGACAAAATCATCTTTGTAATCTTCCATATATATTGGACATTACACGCAAGAAATAAACAACGTGATATTTTTGTGTATTTTGTGTGAAATTCTTCAGTATGTTTTTACAGAGTAGTTGAAAGTGCCTAAAGTAAATATGAGATAGTTTTTATGGGACGTAGGGAGTATATATATCTATCAACATATATTTCAGTTTGTAAATATAATGTGCATGTACTTCATAAAATTATAAGTATATCTGCTACGTACATTTTCTCCGGATCACTCTAGTATAGATTTATTTTTAAACTAGGCCTTGAAATGTGTCCAATGTGAGTTCTCATTTAAAAATTTCTCCCAAAAAATAATTGATGATGTAATTTTTTCTCCCTAATTTATATTATTGTACAATATGACTTAAACAATACTTTGTTTTAGTTTTAGTAGATTAACTGATTAACTAGTTTGTTGCCCCTTGCCTAGTTTGTTAATTTTTTGTTGCTAATATTATGTGATTATGTTTTACCCTTATGAAATTCATATAAAAAAAATCCAACCTCTAATTTAGTTAGTAAAGGAGCGGAATATATAAATATATAATGTTATTAGTAAATTTAAAACACTAATAAGAATTGGTTGAGGTGGTAAGTATGTGATCTTAAATCCTAAGAGGTAATAGGTTCAAATCCTATTCCAAGCATAATATATGGTGCGAATAATGCTTTATAATAATATTTACATACCTTTAGTTTATATCATAAGGATACGTGTCAAATTCTCAATAAAAAAGTTTCCCCTCTGAACTAATATGAAGTATTACAATTTTATTTATCCCTCTATCATTTACATAATCTTAATGTATTTGGCTATGGATTACTTAAATTTTAAAATATTTTTTAACTATGCATTTTACGTTGATCTTTATTTACTTCGACTATGTTAAGATTTTCTAGATTAGCCACTTCCCTAGCCCCCCTCCCCGACGCCCAACCCCCCCGGTCGCTTCACCCTCACCCCTCACCCCTAATTCCCCCTCCCTTGACACCCCCCCCCCCCAAATCATTAAACCACCCTCGAAACTATCACATCACCAGAAAATCTCAGTCACCCCACCACCATGAGCCTCCCCACCCTAACCACCCTCAACGCCGCAACCGCCCAATCCCCACCCCTTCACTGCCCCACCCCTCTCCTCAATTATTTTCTTTTTTTTAACAGTTTTTTTTTTGTTTTTTTTCTTATTTTTTAAAAGTATTTTAATAATTAATTAATTAACATATAATTACCTATAATTAACGATAATTATATGATAATGACTGAGTTTACAAAAAAATTTACCTTTGTTCAGATTGTAGGTCACCTCAACCTACTGCATACAATTTTTTTCAAAGGTTGACTTATTCTACAATAAATTAAATGTTGCTTATTTTGTGCAAATGCCCAAAAAGTTGATTATTCCACACAAATAATCCAAAAACTTTTGATTTCCACTAAGGCTATGTTTAGTTCAATTCGGGTCAGAAAAAAAAAAAGTTAAGATTAACCAAAAATATTGAAAGTTGTACGGGTGATTATCGAGCGAGGCGAGACCGAACTTTGTTTAGCTCGGCTCGTGTTGATTTAAATTTAGCCTAACTCGAGTTGAGCTTGAACCTTCACGAGTTGAGTCGTAACCGAGTCGAGCTTTGACCAAGCGTTGACCGATCCCTTATCGAATTGTATGCGAACAGTTTCACCTAATATTATTCTTAGTTTATATCTCTTCTCTATTATAATTTTTTTTTAAGATATGTTTGTTTTTTGAGTTAATATTTTAACATTAAGACTATTAAATTATTGGTATATAATAACTAGAATAAATAAATTTATTTATATAACATAATATATTATCAGGGTCGTGCTTGGTCGAGTGCAAAAAGTCCTACAGCACAGGGCCTCCTACTTTAAAGGGCCCAATTTAACCCTGGGTGTTTGAATTTCCAATCAAGTCTCCTTCAATTCACGTCTATTTTCGATGCTTCTTTCCTTTTCCAATTTTCCCTTTGAATGATTATTATGAATTTATGTTTCTTTCATTTTCTCAACTAAAGTTGTTTATTTTTTAATTAAATTTCCAATTTTTTAATTTAATTTTAAAGTTGTTTCTACAATGACACTACTTTTTTTTTTTAAAAAATATTGTTATTTGATATTGCTTTGAAATAAAATTAGAATATATATCATTAAAAAAAATCTGATTAAGGTGCCTATTTTAAAGAATTGAACATGGCCACAAATTTCCATGGCACGACCCTGTATATTATTTACATGTATAAAAAGTTAATCGAGCCTGTTCACGAGCTTTTCGAGCTGGGCTTGGCACAACTCAAGCTCGGCTCGTCAATGTCTCGAGCCGAACTCGGACTCATACCGAGCTAAAACGAGCCGATCCTTGACCGAGCTAAAACTGTTCGCGAACATGTTAGGTTCATTTTCACTCCTTAGTGAAACCAAACGTAGGCTAAGGAAAAAATTTGGTATTTTTATATTGTATTTTTAAAAACAGATTCAAACAAATCCAACACAACTATATATGTCTTTTCTTATACTACGCATTCATTTGCACGTAGAGTTACATGCACTCAGATTTATATTTTGATCATTTAATATTTATTTATTTAGTTTTTATGTATTGCTAATATTCTAAAACAAAATAGCAAATGAGCAAGATGAATATTTAATGAGCATAATTAAATAAAGCATCAATTTAGAAGATTATCACTTATTAAGTTATTATGATTTATGAACAGTGTGAAGATTTTAAATTAAGATAACGTTTTAAAAGGAAGGCAATATTATTTTTGGTTTTATTATAGTAATTATAATAGTTAGTTGCAATTTGTGATTTCGAGGGAGGATCGAGTGACTTTTGTATCCTCGAGTTTGTGTTGTTAGATTTTCACGGCGAATCTTTTCACCCAACCTCTAACTAATCCGAGCTTTGTATTCCTAATTATTCTATGAAAAGTTACGAGAGCCTGCATAATATGTACCTTGCTGCAAATAGAGAAACATGTACCCATATCTATATTTTACTCATTCAATTTTTTTTTTTGCTCATCAAATACGTAATTTTTGCTTATAAAATATTTTCAAATTACTCATTTATCTTTCTATATTGTCCGTTTATTAAAATCTAAATATAAGCGCACATATTCTTCTTTCCTAAAATATATAAATTCTAAAGTTATGAAGAAGGTCCATTGTAACAATTCCAACAGATTCATTAAAAAAAACAATTCTAAGAAAAAAAAAATTGTGCTTTTGAACGAGAAATATTTAAAAAAACTTAAAAAAAACTTTGTCAATGTAAGTATTATAATACCGCGTAAATATGTGAAGAGTGGAGAGGAAACATAGGAAGTTTGTTGCATTCAACGAATAATTTGATACAGTATGTAACTGAAAAAATGGGTCAACAAAATATTAATTGAAAAAACAAATAAAACCCAATTAATAATGAAATCAAGGGGTATAAAAATATTACTAAAACCCTTCTGTCACTCTCTCTCTACAGCCTTCTCAGTGCTCAATGTGTGAGCGTTTGTTTGTGTGTGTGTATATATATATCACTCTCAAACACTTCATTTTAATGGCGTGAGCGTGCACAGAAGTAACAGACCGTACTACCACTCTTGGCTAAAACTGTGAAAAATCAAGACCCATCTTCTTCTTCCTTTTCCTTTCTTTTCTCTTCAATCAAATTTTCCTTCCAAGATTGAAAATGCGACTGAAATTTCTCCATCATCCTTCATGTTAATGTATGTGTAATGGTTTTATTTAATTTCCTATAAAACTTTTGTTTTTTTGGGTTTGTTTTGATCTGGGTCTTTTTGTTGTTTTGTATTGTTGGGGGTTTTTGTGATTCTGATATTATTTCCTTTTAATTTTTTTCTACTCTGTTGTTGTTTCCTTATTTAAAAAAAAATAGCAGTAGCGGAATTCTGGGGTGATTGTTAATCTTAAGAAAAGAGAAGATGAAGGGTGAAAGAGGGGTAGATAAATTTAATGGTGAAAATCCTCATTTGAAACCAAGAAATCAACATCATTACTATTATCAACAACAAATGTTTGAGAATGGTGTTTCGTCTTCTAGTTCATATGCAAATGGGTTTTGTATTCCTGATGCTGCTTCATCTTCATCATCAGTATCTCCTTTTGATCACAGTCTTTATCCCCCACCAAAACCCCATTTTGTAGATCAATTTATCGCGAGTTCTAATTTTGAAGATTCTTACTATAGGATGTGTAACAATGGGGTTATGGTAGATGAACATGGTTTAGCCAGTGAGTTTCAAAAGATGGGTATTGGGAGTAGGGTGTCTGAGGTTTCTTCTGATACTAGACCATTTTATAGGGGTTCAGATTTGCCTAGAATGTCTGATTATTATAATGTACCTGGCATTAGGCCTTCCATTGATGAGAATTATGAGGTTTTAAATGGTTTTTTTACGAATGGGATTTCTGGCAATGGAGGGTTTCAATCTTCTGTTTGTAGAGATGAAAAGAGTGTTAAGGATGATAGGAGTTCTAGATTGGGGCAGAGAGGAGGGGTTAGTAATCTAGGTGATTCTTTGGGTGTAAATTCTCCTCATGCTGTGCATGGTCAACAGAACTGTTTGATCAATCCTCCCCCAGAAGGAACTATCCCCCAAGGTAATGAGTGTTACCAGAATGGTTTTTCTAGGCATAGAGGTAACCGAGTTAATGATCAAATGCCGTTGTATGAAAGTAATGGCTTTGCTGGTAATGGTTCTGCTCCAAGGGGAGTGGCAAGTGAAAGCATCAGTAATGGAGGAGCTGTCCCTAGAGAACATGTGGGTTATGGAAATGGAAATGTTGGTTATGGCCCTCATAATGGACAGTATGTGATGGATGGTTTTAAGGATATTTGGAACTCTCAGAACTTGTCTTTGTATGAGCAATTACTGAATAATGAAGCAGCTATTCGAGAGCAATATGCTAGGCAGTATTCTGGAAAGGTGGGTGGTCTGCATTCTATGGCCTCCTCACAGATGATGTATCCTAACCCGGCAGTAAGTAGGGGAAATAATTTTATGAGGGAAAGACCGAGGGCTGTTGAACAATGGCAGGGCAGTTCTCCTGTCCCAGTGATGAAGAGAACAAGGAATTTTGAGCAATATGGCTGTCAAAGTAGGTTCTTCCGGGATAAGGGAACGAATAGTGTCGTGGGCAAGGGCTATCAGTTTCCTGGTTGTACGAAAAAATTGACTGGTGATAACCCGGTGCAAAACTATGGGGACTGGGACTTTGAGCTTAATGCCCCATTGCAGTCTGAGGGAGCTTGTGAAAATGGTGGCGGCACGATTGACTATGACTCATTGTTTATGGCCACTTCTTTCAATTCATTGTCAGATGTTCGGGGTAGCATCTTTCTCATGGCAAAGGATCAGCATGGTTGTCGGTTGCTGCAGAAGAAGTTTGATGATGGATCGTTTGAAGATGTGAAGCTCATCTTCAATGAAGTCATTGACCATGTTGTTGAGCTGATGGTAAACCAGTTTGGAAACTATCTTATTCAGAAGCTGATACTTGTCTGCAATGATGATCAGAAAATGAAGATTGTACATATGGTGACCAAAAACCGTGGAGAACTTGTCAATATTTCCTTGAACTCATATGGGTACTTTTCTTTATTTGACATGATTCTTGATTGATCATTCTTTGCTGACATTGTATTTTTGTGAGTTTCATGTTTTTTCTTTGATTGGAGTTGATTTGTTGTGGCAGCACACGGGTCGTGCAGAAATTGATTGAGAACATTAAAACAAGGAGGCAGATTTCATTGGTCATAAAAGCTCTTGAACCGGGATGTCTTCATCTTATGACAGATCTGAACGGGAATCATGTTGTCCAACGCTGTTTGCAATCCCTCAGCAATGAGGACAATAAGGTATCCTTGCTTCAGAGAATACATTTTAATCATGACATGTGCCTTATAAGATTGCTGGAGTTATGTATTTAAATTGTGAGAATTGGTTTTTTGACTTGTGTTCTGTTGTTTCCCTTGCCTTCCCACCATTTTGAATTGATTGGAGACTGTGTGCACACTTAGCATGAGAGACAATAATTTGTTTGCACTTTTATTGTTGGGTCATTCTTTACAACTGTTTTTCTGTTTTTCAAACATAACATAATGAAGAGATGAAATGATAAGATCATCATGTACATGAAGCTCTTGTGTTACTAACATGGGAGACTATAATGAATTCTGGAAAGTAATTTATCATTTTGATGAGGCAGCTATGATGAAGATAAGATTGATCATTATCTGATGTAAAATTCCTGCTTCATCTTGACATCATAGGGTACACTAATACCGTTATTTATCAAGTTATTTTATTTTTTGGTTCAATGCATTTTATCTTAACAATCTGTTGGCTGATGTGAAATATGTTTTGTATTCTTTTCAAGACTGAAATCTAATGGACAGGGAAATATTATGAATGGATACAAGTTAGGTTTCTACTCCCAGACCTAAAATACCTACTTGCATATATGACTCGTGCTGTTGTTTTTGTACATGATTTTATTATTTATCTGTGGCAGTTCATCTTTGATGCTGCTGCGATGCACTGTGTTGAGATTGCAACTCATAGACATGGGTGCTGTGTCCTTCAACGATGCATTGATCATTCTACTGGCGAGTACTGGTTGAAGTTGGTAGACAGAATTGTTAGCAATGCCCTTCTGCTTGCTCAAGATCCTTTCGGGTAACAGTCTCAACTTAGGATTTCATGAAACTGATTATCTTGTTCAACCATCGTGTCCTTAAAGAGTTGCCTTTTCTGGTGTTTCTTTGCCTTGTTTATGAAGGGAAGGTGGGGAAAGGGCTTTTTGTTTATCACTTACTGTTGTAGAATATTTTCTCTCATGAAATAGTTATATCAAGTACTCCAAGCATTTCCTTATCTAGTATCCATATGATGACTTAAGTAATACCATCAAAAGAATATCATTGTCTATTCAAACTAGTTACTTCAATTTTCCCTGCTCTTTCCCATATGCTTGTACTGTTTTTGTTGGAGTTCTGTAATGAACCCATAGAAAGGGCTAATTTGGGTATTACGTAAATAAGAATGTTAGTAGAATCTTAAATAAGTATCTAGTGGATGAGAGAAAATTATGCAACATTTCTCTACATATAGCTCATTAGGAAGAGAGAAAATTATGTTAGAGAATGGATGAGAGATTAGCTCAATAGTTTTGAGAGTGTGTCAAAAGTCACTCGAATACTTGAAAATCTATCCTCTATCTTCTGCAATCTCAAACTATTAATCAAACTTATTCTTATTTCTCATGGAATTGTTATTCCAAACAATACGTTTAATTAATTGCTTCAGTGGAAGCTAAGCTTGCTTCTCTAAGACTCTATGAGAGTATGTTCTCATTGTTCAAGCTTCATTATAGTTTGGGCTTGCAGCCTTGCAGGGGTAGGGCTTGGAGGATTATTCTATCTGCATTTATTTATATTTATGTGACTGTGATTTTCATTTGTCACATGAGAGGTTTAAATACATGAAGGGACCACAAAAAGAATTGTCAGTTAGTTCCTTTTTTGATCTGCAGTGGTAGCTTATTGTGGACTTTTCACCTTACATGTTTTAACTTTTGAGGTCTACTATATACATACTCTTTTTCATTTGTTCAATCTTAAGGCTTGTTCATTGTCCTGCACGGGGCCGTATTGAAGAGTGTTTGTTGCTTACAATCTTCAGTTTTTATTGTTATTTGCATCTTATTTGGATGCCTGCCCTTGTTTTATGGCTAAACAATGTTTGTTGCTTACAATCTCAAGTCTTTTTTCTGATCATAGAATTTGTGTATGTATGTGTTTCTCAGAAATTATGTAGTCCAGTATGTAATTCAGATGAACGTTCCAGCAATGAGAGCAAAGCTGATGTCTCAGTTTGAAGGGAACTTTGTGCTGCTATCTACACAGAAATTCAGCAGCCATGTGGTTGAAAAATGCTTCAAGAGTGTCGATGAAATCCATCCCAGAATTGTTCGCGAATTGCTCAGTTTCCCTCAATTTGACCAGCTTGTGCAGGATCCTTATGCCAACTATGTGCTTCAGTCTGCTCTTGAAAACACCAAGGTCTACTTACAAACTCTTCTTCCTCCATTATTTAATTTGCACTTTTTTTATACTCAAAAACCAATTTTATCATGTTTAGAATATTTTCATGCTTAATTATTTGGTGAATTGAATTTTAGGGTGTTGTGACCCAAAACTGAAAATTGGGGGAAAATTACATTAATTAATAAGAAGAATAATAAGAAGTTATTATGCTAGCTTGCAACAAGTATATGGGATGAAGAAAACAAAGGGGTGATAGTTAATTAGTTATGTTTGATTTTTCTGTTTTAGTAGGAGGGAGGTGATGAAAAGTATAATTAGCATTTAACAGTACTAGTCTTTGAATTTATTTTATTTTTTTGGCTATTAATTTTTGCCCTTTTGTGTGTTTTGCTATTGTGATACTTTATTAGTACAATTGTACTTTTATGTTTCTTCACTCATTCATGGTGAGTCTAGTTTTTTTTTTTTTTTTTTTTTTATAATTTTAAAATTTATTTTGAGGAAACATGGTAAGGTCTAGCTGATGAAAAAAATTAAAACACGTTTTTTTTTCCAAGCACATCTAGGATAATGGTGATTGTAAAGATCAAATGAAACCATAAAATAAATGTTTGCATATAAATTCATTTTATGAATGATAACACTGGTTATGCATGATTTGTATGTAATAGGGCACGATTTATGAGTCCCTGGTGGCAGCACTTCGTCCACACTCAATGCTCCGGACCAACCCATATTGTAAGAAGATATTTAGTCGGGGTTTACTGAAGAAGTGAAGTGGCGACGGTGGGAGAAGTGTTTTTTGTATGTTGTTTTCTGGGTCGAGATGAATGTTGTGTTGTTTCTTCTTACTTTTGGAGTTCTAGCTTACTACTACTACTACTAGTACTACGACTACTACAGGTTGAATAAATAACTAAGCGTGCGAGTCATGCTTTATGCCCACTCAGATTAAAGTCATAGCTAATTAATCTGGTCTTAATCTCATGGCTTTAATATGTAAATGGCCCTTTTTGGATTTTTATTTATTTTTTGTTGTCCCATGAGGAATGTTGAGTGTAATTTTAATTTTAATTTTTTTTTGGGTTCTATTTTTTTGGATTCCCCTAATTCCTCCAAAAAAAACCTGTATAGTCTGGTTGTTGTCTTCTTGTTCATTTATTTCTAAACCAAAAGTACAATGGTGATTTACTTGAGAAAATTAAAAGTGTATTAGTTATTACTTACTTGCTAGGGTTTTTGTACTAATTGTTTTTTGTTTGTGTTATGGTTGATGTACGTTGAACTTGCATGGCCAACTTTATAATATATATAATAATAATAATATAAATATAATACAAACACTATAGTTTTGGGGGGAGAGTGGGGGGGCCTAATTGATGTTGATGCAGCCAGGCAGGCAGCCAGTGTAGTAGTATATATAATAGTCGTCTCGCCTCTTCTTTGGCTATTGTGCTGAAAACCGTCATAATGAATGGGCTCCATTACTTGTTTTTGTTTTGTGCACTGGACTGACTACTTTTATGCGAGTAGTACGATGTAATCTTTAATTTAACCCCACCTCTTCCAAGTTTTGATGAACAAATATCGCTTATTCACCAACATGCCAAATATATTATATGAGAATGTATATACCAACGTTGTCTTGATCTAGTAGATCCAGGGGCTAGACTTGGTAAGTAGAACCACGGTTCAATCCCCCACAAGCACGTTGGGAGGAGTTTAAAACCTTAACCTCGAGACGCGCTTCGAATCCGGATTAGCCCAAAAAGGTGAACCAAGTGGGTACACCAAAAAAAAAAAAATAGGAGCTGTTGGATAATGTGTCTTGTAAGCTGGCATTTTCGTATTTATTGGGAGATGGTGAGACTCATACTCATTTAATACTAAAACGAATAAAAGAAAGGACGCACGTGAATGTATGATCTTTCGGAAAAAGAAAAACATCAAATCTGATAACTTATAATTGTGGTAACTTAAAATGATATGATAACATATATGTTTGATATGTGAACTTAAGTATTAAATGTGGCACCTGTTTGACTACACACCTTTGAATAACTTAATTAGTAATGAGGGATATGATAACATAATATGGCAACGTATGATAACATATATGTCTAATATGATAACTTAATTAGTAATGAAAAATATGATAACAAATAAAAGTATGAAACACTTTTATTACATACATTTGTGTAGAGTGATCATATATTTACAAAACCATATCTGTTGGTGTCAATTTCATATCGGCTGTTAAATAATATGTCGAATAGGTGATATGTATATATAATTTATCCTTTCTCCATACATACTACGGAGAATAATTTATGTACTACCTTTAGTTCAAATTATTTGTAACAATTTGACATAATTTTAAAATTAAAGATGCCTAATCTTTGCAATTTGCAAATATCATCAAATAGAAATAATATATCTGACACAACATGTTTTTTTGGCAAAAATTTCTCAAATAAACTTGTCAACATTTCGTCGAGTTGGTTTACTAAGTTTGAGTTAGATTAATTAGCGTCCATTCATGTTTTTTTTTGAGTTAAAAGCATGGATATATATATATAAATCTAAGTGGTTTACCATTTTCTACTTTTATTAAAAAATTATACTTCTTCGAAGATTATGATAACTATGTACTTCGTGTAATACATAATGCCTAAAAAAACCATGATAATTTCGCTTAATGTCAAGAATAATATCCCCTAAAAAGAATATCAAGCCTTTAAAAAATAATCAAGATTAATATTGAATGAGGGCTTGTTTACTTCAGATTATATTCGGTTCAATTCAGTTCAGTTCAGTTCATCTCAGTTTAATTCAGTTCAGTTCAGTTCATCTCTATTTAGTTCAATTAATACACTTCTATTCAGTTCAGTTCAATTCAGTTCAGTTCAGTTCTATTAAGCTAATGTAAACGAGTCCTAAATTCTTAATTAAAAAGTACGCAAAGATTTAAATAGGCACCGCATGTCACTTATTGTAAAATTTAATAGAAAAACAAATAAGGTATAGTCATTGATTTCATAAAATACTTGTACATATTCTAGTAAAGGATAATTAGAGTCTGTGTGTTAGGATATGTTACTTGAATATTATATGGGCTTACCTTGTGAATATTTGATAGCCCAATAAATATTGTACTTCATCCGTTTCGAAAAAAATGCAACAGTTAACATTTTGCACTATTCACACTATATACTTTGACCAAGTTTTGAGCTTTACACAATAAAAAAATATAGTCAATTGAGATCATGTTAGTTTCGTTTTGTAAAATACTATCTTAATATCAATTTTTTTATAATTTTTTATTATTCATAATTATAGTTATTAAGGGTCAAAATAATATCTCGACATACGTGAAATGTTTACTTTTTTTTTTTTTTTTTTTTTTGGAAACAAAAGAAGTATATAAATGTAAGCTATATGAATGAGAAAGCAGAAAACACATTTCCCTAATTTTACATGGTATCGGAGCCTAGCAGCCTAGTGAACCCTACCATTTAAACCCTAATAAAAAAACCTCCAAATTTCTTCCATGTTGACTGAATAGGATAACATCAAGCTTGATCCTTCTTCTCCAATTTACCTTGGATCTGGGATCAACCGGAAAATTTAATCACTCATATCCATTTTACCATTTTTTTATTTTGACAAGTTTTTACAATTATATAGTTCAAATTGTTAAAAAATAATTAATAGTTTGATATGTTTAAAGAAAATCACCAATACTTTGATTCATTTGTGCCAATTTTTTTTTTTTTTTTTTATATAAAAAAATAGTAATATGAATTTTATTTCACTTCACCTCTACTATGTGCAGAATTTACAACCACCATTCGATGACATTGTTATTGGTTAGCAATCTATTCCATTTTAGCACTTAGTAACGTTCTCAGCCTGGTTTAGTAGTGGTTCTTTATTTTCGTGTCATCGTCTCACAACTTAATGACAATATACTAGTGGCGTAGCCAGTTTTTTTAAACATGGGCGACGGATTCGATAATTTAACTAAAATAATTCCTATATATAATCTCGGACGTAATCCAATAGTGGCATATCCAGGATTTGAAAAATGGGGGTATAAAGTACTTACGTCGAACATTAGGATAAAATCAAACAAAAAAATCCCATATAAAAAAATAGCATATATATTTCATGTAGCAGACTAAAACAACCAAGCTGATCCAACAAGGCACCAATCAAAACAAAAAAAAAAAACTAAATAATTAGAAAATGATACAAATATTGAAAAATCAAACTAAAAAACAAAAAAAATCAGAATTAAAAAAATAGAGTCGACCAAAACTTAAAAACTCAAAAAAATTAGAAGCTAAAAACAATGAAAATTAGAATCAAAGTGAAATAACAAAATAAACTAGAAATTACAAACTCAGATTAAACATACAAACACAGTAGAAAAGAAGCATAAATTAAAGAATGTAAGATTGCAATAGAAGAAAAAAAAAATAAAATAATAACGACCGCAAAAAAGAAATTATCGATTGCTTGGCGGTCGGTATTTTTTTTTTTTTTGAAATTTATTTTATAAAAAAAATTACCGACTGCCAAACGGACAGTAAATTCTTCTTGGCGGTGTGTAATATTTTTTTTTTTTCTGTTTTTGAACTATTTTTTTTTTTTTAAAAATAAAAAAGTTGGGGGACAGTGGTCCCCTCATGTCCCTACGGTGGCTACGCCCTGCAATATACAGAGTACATTGTATCATTTGTATGTAATTCAATTAATTGGGTTTATTAATGTTCACCTTCCTCCATGATTTTTGACAAATTTGTCTCTACTTTTTAATTTACCATCTGTCTAATAAACTTGAATTTTAACAGATTGCACTGCTATAAAAGTAAGTATCACCGTAAAAATAAGTGGGGCACACAAAAAATCACCTCATAAGGTTTGATACATGACCGTATAAGGTGATTTTTTATGCATCCCATTCATTTTTCTTGACAGTACATGGCGTTGGTTACAATGGATCTGACATTTTTCGTTACGTTTAATGTGCGATAAATCCAAAAAAGTCTGAGTTTCTTTATGGTCCGTTCTGTGTTCGTTAAGGTGTAAAATCTTTTCGGGTGAAAATGGTTTTCCATGGAAAACTTTTACATTCGAAAAATCATTTTCACAAAGGTCTTCCATTGTTTTGTTGCATGTAAAATGATTTTCCCTTGTAAGCTTTTTTCGTTGTTTGATTGAACTAAAAATCAATTGATTCAATTGTGATGGAAAATGTTTTCCTCCCACTTGTGATGGAAAATGTTTTCCTCCCCTTTGTGATGGAAAATGTTTTCCTCCCATTTATGATGTAAAATATTTTTTTCCAATTTGAGAAGAAAATGTTTTCAATGAGGTAGAAAATGATTTTCTACTCGACTTTTACATTTTAATGTTTTACTCGGAACCAAACAACATAAAATAGGAAAATAATTTTCAGGAATACAGTTTTATATCTTACCCTCTAGAGACCCTTAAACCAAGGCCCTGTTTGGAAACCAACTTTTTGGCTGACTTGTGGCTTTTGGCTTTTCAATATGATCAAACAGCCAAAAAAAACATATTTGGTTATTGACTGAAAAGCTGGCTTTTAAACCAAAATGAAAAAGCTGTCTGAAGTAGGTTTTTTGGTTGGCTTTTGACTTGTTAGCCCACAAACCTTATAATAAACAACCAACAACCACAATTAATTTTACCAAACACTATTCCAAACAATTAACTTAAACAATCAACTTAAAAAGCTAATACATACCGCCAGTTCTTTTAGCCACTCAAACAAAATAATTAAACCAGCCCAAAACCCGCAGCCGATTGCCAAAGAGGCCCAAGTGTCCAATGCCCTTTGCAAATCTTGGATTATTGGAAGTTGGAAGAACCCTAGAAGGCTAGAAGCACGCTTACATTTGTTGGCCTCTCATTCTATCTCTCTCATACGGTCATACCATCTCCCCCACTCTCTCAACCACTAACTTCGCCGCTCCACCATCACCACCACCACCAAACCCAACAATGTCGCACTTTGGCAGAGCTGGTCCTCCAGATATTCGTGACACTTACTCTCTCCTCGTCCTCAACATCACCTTCCGTATTTTCTCTTTCTCTTTCTCCTTTTTTTTTTTTTTTTAACATTTCATCAATTTCTTCCATTAATTCAACTCAAATCAATTTTGAACAGGTACTACAGCAGATGATCTCTACCCTTTGTTCGATAGGTACGGAAAAGTCGTTGATGTCTTCATTCCTCGCGACCGCAGGTTCGTTAGGGTTTTCTTCTTCATTCATCCTTTTTTTTACGGACGATTTTTTAGGGTTCTTGAATTATTGATTGATTTTATTTTTAAAAAATAGAACTGGTGAATCTCGTGGTTTTGCATTTGTTCGTTACAAGTATCAAGATGAGGCTGCCAAAGCTGTCGACAAATTAGATGGTTGGTATTTTTATCACTTGATTTCCTCTTCCAATTAGTATTAAAATTAATAATTTAGTGATTTTGACTCTATTTGTCTATTTTAAATTGGTTTTAATGTGCAGGTAAAGTTGTTGATGGAAGAGAGATTATGGTCCAATTTGCAAAATATGGTCCTAATGCTGAGCGAATGTAAGTGATTTCAAAGTTTTGCTGGGATTTTGTTTATTTATAACTCATGTGAGGCTTGCTCTCTTCAGTGTTTCATTTCTATTTCACAACTGCGCATGATGTGTTTTTGTGTGAACCCATCAAGTTAAGAAGACTGGTTTTATGTGCTGTGTTTCTCTAGTGAAAGCTTTACAAATGGAGAGCATGATCTGAAAAATCACAATCAGGGGCAGAGCCAAGGGGGGGCGGGCGGGCGGGCGGGCGGGGGCCTGGGCCTCCCCTTTGGCCCAAAATTGTTAGTATATATTAATTGAAAGTAGAGATAAATATTAAAAATATAGTAGTTCAATTGGTTTGATTGGGTGTTTATACTTCTCTAGACTAAGGTTCAAGTGTCACTAACTACATTCATAACATTTTTTGCTCTTTATTTTTTTTTTAACTTTCGTGTGATATTGACTTCGGCCCCGTAATAAAAAATTTCTAGCTCCGCCACTGATCACAATAATTTGTTTGTGGGAGCATGCTGCCTGGACATTTAATTCTTTGCCTTGCATATTGTTTTCCAAACTCGGGCCTGAATCTCTGGAAAATTCCCTTGTCCCAGCATATGCTGACCAATGCATAGTGTTACCGGCATTGTTTTGAAATTTTTGAATAGCTTAGGTGTATGTTGAGTAAAACTAGTCATAGAGGTAGTTTTCAGCTGTGGGAGTAGATATTTGCCAATTTTTATGATGACCGCTTTTCCATTATTGTTGGTTCTGGCTAATTTTTCTATTCATTCGGAACATGTATTTATTCCTAACCTTTTTATGTGCTCTTAAGCTCATAGTTGAGATGTCCCAGGGTCCAGGGGTATTCATCTCATCAGTCTGAGAAATGTCATCATGTCATGAAACCCGAATCCATTGCATCAAACAGGGAAAAGAAGTTACACAATTTTTTTGTTGCTGGACCATGTATCGAAGTTTAAAACATGTATAGGTTTAATTCCAAATTGATACATGCGTTGCTTTTAGCTTTTATTTTAGCTGTATACTATCTTCCTCACGTCTCATGAAATGCATCTATATGTTTGGTCTCTAGAAAAATTGGTTTAAGGTATCATTTAGCCTTTGTAGAGCGGTTTGTAAGAACTAGTGCTCATATTTGCTTGACTTTTTTTTTTTTTTTTGTTTTCAGTCACAGGGGAAGAATACTTGAACCAGTCAAATCAAAAAGCCCACGTCCAAAGTGAGCTCCCCCTGTTTGTACTTTTTGTTGGTGCTTTAATCCTGCTCAGCGAAAAGCCGAAAATATTGTTTTTTTTTTTGGGATCTCTTATGTGTATTAATTTTTGCTTTCAGACATCGGGATGATCGGGACAAAGATTATAAAAGGAGAAGTCGCAGTAGGAGCAGAGATAGGTCTGATAAAGACAGGTATCGTGGGAGGGGCAGCAGAGATAGGTCTGATAGAGATTACCGTCGTCGAAGCAGGAGCTACAGTAGAAGTCCAGACTACCGCAAAGATGATGGTACAGGAAAGTATGATGATAAGAGACGGAGCCGGAGTCGAAGCCGGTCATATGGAAGGTGCTGAATTTATGAATTTGTTGTTACAAGCTAGTTTTGATGTGTTTTCTTCATTCAGAAAGTCTGAAAATATTCATGTGTTTTATGGTAGTGCTTCACCCCGTAAAGGCAGTCCTAGTCCCAACAGGAGCCCCTCACCGAGAGCATCTCCAAAGGGAGAAAGCCCTGTGGGACGTGCACGTGAGGAGCGGTCTCCAACTGCAAGGAGTGTGTCGCCACGTGGGCGACTGGCTGATTCACGGAGTCAATCTCCTCGCAAATTTGATATTGATGTGAGTTTGTAAAATTCTCTATTTTTTGTTAGCAAACAAGCTGTGTTCTTGAAAAATTTAATGGTAATTTTGCTTTTTCAGGAGTAATGCTACTGCCGCATGACTGATGTTATGATCTGCAAACTTCTGATGCAAGTGCATTCTGCTGGAATCTTTTTGATGTCCGTGTTATTGTTCAGTTCTTGACTTGAAAAGAAGTGTCTGTTGAAAGTTAGAACTTTCTTACTTGAACTACATGCTCAATTCAACTTTCCTTGGTATGGTCTTGTTGTTTATCTGTTGAGCAGTTGATTTGCCAGTTTGTTATATAACTTGAAGTGGCTGGATGATCTGGTAGTCTTGGAGATCATTTTACGTCTTTTTAGTCTCTTTATGCAATTTGATGTTCTTCCTACCTGCTTCTATTCTATTATATCTTGTTGCCCTATATCCATTTTTGTGTACTTGACATATTGAGTTATGATGGTTGTTGCTTCCTCGCGTTTTTGATTGGCTTTACTTCGGGTGGTTGCCCTATATCCATTCGTCATTCTCGATTTTAGGAATTTGTTTGCAGACTGGTTTTGCAGAAATTGATGTGGACACGATATCCTACCAGTACTTCAGTAGTAGCTGTACAATTTTGCGAGGCCTTTATCTTTTCTAATATTCCATCATCATTGGACTATGGAATTCTCAGTCAAAGCAAATGTTGTAACTTTTGCCTCCCCCCCTCTTTCTAATATAGACACACACTTCGTAACCAAAAGGTTTTTACATTTACCAAATTTCAAAGTAACTGAAAGATTGCAGCAAATTATAGTACCTCCGTAACATAAAACTTTCAACAATTGGTTTTGCACGCATTTTGAAGAAGTGATTTAAGGGTGTAAACGAAAGAATTAGTCAATATAATTTTAATATTAGAAACTTATAATCACATTCTTGCTTGTATTAAAACTATTTTGACTAATTCCTTCATTTACACCCTAAAATCGCTTCCTCAAAATGCGTGCAAAACCAATTGTTGAAAGTTTTATGTTACGGAGGGAGTACTTTTTCTATTTTTAGTAAACTTTTAACCACTTGAATCACCAAACTACCCCTAATTTAAAGATGGAAAAACCACCATTTTCACCATTGAAAGCACATCGACCACCATTTTTGGGGGGTTTTCCGGGGCCTTGATTTATGGGTTTTTTCTTGTTTGGTTCAATTTATGGGTTTTTCTTAATGTCAATGTTTACTAGGTATAGTTTTTAGGGATATTTTGGGTTTTAGGGTTCGATTGTAAATTTTTGGGGTTTGGATTCTGGGATTGATGGTGGTGGTAGACTGGTAGGTGGAGGTTGTGTTGGAGGAGTTTGATTTTTGGGTTGTTGGTTTTGATGGTTATTGGCTTGATGGTGGTAGGTGGAGGTATGGAGTTTGTGATGGTGAAAATGGTATGTGTGAAGTGATTGTGGCTGTGGTGGCTGGTGGCAGTGGTGGTGAAAGACTGGTGGTGGATGACAATGGTGATGGGTGTGGCTAGCAGTATTTTGATTTCTCCTTAACTATTAATATCCCAAACTGAATACCATTAACAAAAATACTATAGGAGTCCCTGCCAAGGTTGCTTGGTGCAACCTTTCGGTTATGGAGGAAATGTTACTTGTTTGCTGGTCCAATATAGATGGTTTTCTCATACGAAGTCTATAAAAAAATTTATTAATTACTACCCTACTTTATGGCACTTTCACTTGTTTAAAAATAATGTTTGCTACTATACCTTTTTTTTTGGGTTGTTTGCTACCTTAATATCATCATTATTGCTTTTTAATGTTTTTTTCCCGTTAATCTGCTTAAACTATTTACCCACTTGCAAGTTCCAAAAATTAAGTAAAATAGATAAATCAGAGTAATGACATTATACTACGTGAAAAACCACTGAAAATGGTACTAGTAGGTGTAATTGACAAAAGTAAAAGGTAAGTTAGTAATTGACAATATTTATTGGTATAATGGAAGATGGTTAGCTTGTACCAACTACTTGTATTCTTTTTGTTGTGTTGAACAAACCGTTCTCCTTGCTTGTCCTCAGTCTTAGAGTAATTGTATAGAAACATCTAACTTGTAGAGTTTATGAGATCATAATGATGCTAATCTTTTTCACTATATCACAGCACCTGAGCTCGTGGCTGTAGCTGCGCACGTGAGCTCGTTGCAGTAGCTGCGCTGCTGATATATTGGTAGTTTTAGGATTTGGTGTTGATGAATCAATCGGATTATCCTATTTTGGATTCTTTGTTGCTGAATGCAGCTGGCCCTTTTGACTTGTCCCAGTCAGTCATCAGTCCACTCATGTGAGCTTGTGAATTCTAGTTGTAGCTGTGTAGCTGAGCTCGTTGCTCTAGCTGCAGTTGAGGGATAGGAATATAATTGGTTTAGAGCAATTGTCCCTGCCTATACTGCTGGTTTGCTCAATCTGCTTTACTGCCTATTTCTTCTGCTGATCATTGAGTTAAGTCCCTGCTCTTGACTGTAGCTGCTCGTGCCTGACCCTGTCGCTGTAGATAGGGCAATTCATTTGTAGATCGTATGATGCTGAATTTGCTGCTGGTAGCACCACATTATTGCTTGCCTTCTTTTGCTGTTGATGACTGTAATCCTGCCTCTGATTCGCTTGCTGTTGATTGCTTCTTGGAGTGGGCTGGTAGGTTTTCTTTTGTCACGTTTAATTACATGCATATCTTTGTCATTAGCCCCAGTAAAATTTGTAAAATTTAGCAGAAAATGGTGTGGTAAGAAATTTATTCTCTTTGGAGAATTTGGGTCCTCATGTTTGATTGAATTTGATGGTCAATCTAGCCATTGTTTTTGCCAACAATTTTGTCAATGACAGTCGAGGTTGCACTGTATACATTGTAGAGCCTAGGTTTATCTGCTCCAGGCTTCTGTTTTTCATCAAGTATGATGTTGGAGTTGTAGGTGTTCTTGATTGAAAATCCAATCCAAGTTGTTTTCTTGGTTATTTATTTATTTAAATTCTTGTTCTAATATTTCTTCTCTAAAAGAATTTCCATTCAGCATCAGACATGCTAAAATGATTGAAGAAATCTGTTAAGCCAGTATGATGAGTAGGTGAAAATGAGCTTGATTTTAGCTGTGCAGGTTTTTTTTTTTTTTTAGTGAATTTGTGATCAGTCTATATCGTTTGTAAACTCTTTTGCACTTTTCTTAATATTTTTCTGTCATTAAGCTTAACAAGGTCTAGAATACGTCTACAGAAAGGAGCCTTTACAGGGCACATTACTTTACTTTATTGCCTGAACACAGAAAGGAGCCTTTTGGTGCCTCTAACCATCATGGCCTCACTGAAACTTGCACACTTCCCCGCTACAGCGGTGGCCACTTGCCAGACCCGTGTGCCTCGTCTTGGTGGGTTGTGCCTAGAATGGGTTATGACAATTGTGCCGTGCTGCCTCGTAAAAAAGAGCCAATGCCTAACCCATTCCATGTTTTGTGTTTAGCTGATTTTGTCTGTAGTTGTTAATTTTTGTTCTTTTGGGATTTTTGCTCATACTGAGCGTGCCATATTATCGGTCTGTCGTGCTTGTGTCAAGTTTTGAAAATGTTTTCCATGAACAACACATGGCCCATGAGTGCGACTCTTGTGTGTGCCACAAGCGGCCTCGTGCTCAGCTGTGCCCAGACTGTATAAATTTATCATGCCCATATGGCCTGGCAAGCCTGATTCATGCCTACTACAGTACTACTAGCACCTGTTAACTATTTATGGGCCAACAAGCAAAGCATTTAATTTTAACCCATTTTTGGGCCAACAAGCGGAATGTTTTAAAAAAAATTCATAGTGTATAATCTTTATATCCTACATTTCGGCTATTAGAATGTAATATCTATGTATATAGCCAAAAACCCTATGTGTTGGGCCTAATTAAAAGCATAAAAGATGATTAAGAAGTTACTAGCCAAACAAGCTCTAATATGTGCTATTAGAATGTAACATCTATATATATGGCCTTTTTGACATAGGCAACACCAGTCTATTAGAATTTGCAGAGCAATTTCTAGTTCCTAAGAATTAGATATCAACTTTAGGGTAGAAATTCAGGGTACCAATAAAATAGGTGTTTTGGGAATAAATGCGCCTCTAAAATGGCGAGGAGCCCATCAGCTAGTTAAGATGGCTTGTTTAGAGTAGCTTCCTTGTATGCCCCTTTGGCTGAAAAAAATAAATAAATAAATAAGCATACTAAATGTACGATACATAAGTTTCACTAGGCAAAAAGTTATTGTAAACCCTACACAGAGAAGGAAGTTAAGGAGTAATAATTAGGTAAATCGAAAAGCTGAAAAAACTGTATAACTGAGAGAGAGCACTGCGAAACTAAGTGAGGAAGCTATAAACGTAGTCCCTTATGAGAGAGGAGAAAGACAAACCATTTCATTGTTCGAATTACTAAAAGTCTATTTAATGAAGACTTTATCGTTTACATTAAGAAATGACTATAAGGAGTTGGGCGACCAATGATTAAGGTGATGGATTTGATCTTTACCCATTATTATGTTGGGGTATTTCTTCCTTTTCATTTGGGCTTGTAGCCCTGTATCAGTTAATAAACTAGTGGTTTTTTTTACATAATAAAAAAAAGAAAGAAAAGGAAATGACTATGAGCATTCGTTCATAATTAATTAGAGTACCTTAATTAACTTATCGTGTTCAATCCCTACCTGCATAAGAATTCCGCTTTTGTTGTTTGATTTATGCATACATATATATACTTCACTTTTTTTTTATTTTTTTTTTAAGTTGTTAGTTTGTTACATTATATTCTTGATTATTTGTAATGTATCATGGTCCTTAATTAAAGGAATGGATTATTTTAGTTTCATGGTCAAATCTTTTCAAAATTAGATTCGGTAGAGGAATAAAAGATTGCATTAAATTCTCATGAGCATCAATAGAGGGAACAAAATTATTATTAATTTTCCCTATTATAGAAATTGAACATGCACCAACTTTAGTTTTGCTTAAATATTTGTGCAAGATTCTAAAGTAACAATTAGGGAGTACTAATGCATGGAGAGACTGATACAATTGTATAAAGAGGACTGATTTTGTAACTCTGAGGATTGTGTTTAAAACACTAATTTTAATCACTCCACTCTATTTTTTTTTTTCAAATACATCAATATGTTAATTTCATGCGTCTAAGAGGGTTGCTGATAGAGTATAGAACATATTTCTGGGCTTCAACTATCAACTTAAGCTTATAGTTTAAGCCCATGAATATGTTATATGCTCTGATACCATGTTAAGGACTATCTCACCAAAAAGTTTAAGTTGATGGTTGAGGCCCCAGGAATATGTTATATGCTTTATCAGTTGCCAGCACTTAAGGTCACTCAAACAATTTGCTTGTATAATAAGAAGTGTTATAACTTGTACTCGTTTTTTTTTTTAAATGTAGGTGGTATATGTCTTAAATCAGGCCCTAATACAAATCACCTGATATGATTTAAACAAATACACATTTGTAACGGGGAGTCGGGGAAAATAAGGAATACTATAGATGCATGATGTTAGATTCGAATCCAAAATCTCTGAGTATGAAACTCGAAGATGCTAACCACTAAACGACTTGTAGTCTACAACTATAAAGAAGCTAAGATTAATGCAGCAATGTCACTCTTATTCAGCTAAAATATATTGTTGGAAGGTGGCAGTTGTTATTGTTGGTATACAAGATATGCACAACATTAATGTAAACATCTCAGTTTTTGTGAGAAGGTAATTCCAACTCATAGTTTTGTCTTATGAGATGGTAATACATACGTATATGCAAAAGATTTAAATCAAGATGAGTTTCTATAAACCAGATCATTATTGCGGTGAAGCATACCTTAATTACTAGACTATGTTTCTGTCCTCATACTTGTTATTGTCTAATATTTCCATAAAAAGTTATGGGGTGTTTGGGAGTTAGTGGTTTGACCGTTTGAGGCAAAAAGAGAGGTTTGAGAGGAAAGAGAGGTTTGACCAACTCAAAAAGTTATTTTTAGGTGTTTGGTAGTTAGAGGTTTGGAAGAGAGTTTTGGGGTGAAAAAGATTTTTTTCAAAAAGCTCATATGAGGAGCTTTTTGGAAGAACTTATAGCTTTTTAGTTCTTTTTACTTTTAAACATCTAACAGCTATCAACTATTTACCACACATTTTTATACAAACAGCTAATGTAATCAGCTAGTCAAATCAGCTATCACAATTAGCTAGTCAAAACAACTAATTCAATCAGCTAACCTATAACAACTATCGGCTAACTCCCAATCAGGGCCATGGTATATATATTATCGAGCAAATGATTTTGGCACTCCATTTTTTTCTTTGGTATTCCACTTTCTGAGGTCACATTTACCTATATTATACTCACATAGTGGAGTGCCAAAGTAAAAGGTAGAGTACCAAAATCACTTCCGTTATGCCCAAACAAGACAACATGGCAAATTGTGATGATGCCCAAACCTCTTAATACTGGGAGGTGCTCAACCACAACTCAAAGTCCACAACTGAATCATCAGCATGCACTTGGACATTTTATGAATATATATATATATATATATATATATATGATAATATGATATAAGTTATATGTAGGACCTCCTAGTCCTAGATCCTCTTTTAGACATATCTACAAGTATTTTGATATACTCCTATAGCTTGAAGTTGTCCCACAACAGATATCCAATAATGAGAGGCTGGGTTCATTGCAATGATTATAACAAGTTCGTCTTTCAGATTAAGCTAAGGGTCCTTTGGATTGTTTCTGATAGAAAAAAAAAAATTTAAATTAAAAATCGGTTTAAGAGTTCTTAGGATTGATGAAAAAAATGGTTTAAGGATTTTTTATAAAGAAAACGTATACAAGTAATCAAGATTTCATCATCTACAAAAAAAACGTAGTGGTTTATCAGTAGTGAGGAAGAAAGAAAATTTTGCATCCATAAAAAGGTATATAGGGTCTAAACATATAATTAGCTAACACTTTTGTCCTTGTTTGTTCTTTCTAATTAAATATTGGTACTAGTCATTAAGGTGCGTCAGACTTGAACTGGATTGTGCATAATCCAAGTTCAACACTAGTGGTGGGATGCTTGATCTGAATCTGACTTTGACTCCAATATTAACATCCGACTCATCAAATCAGACTTCGACATACTACTAAGAGAGTCAGATATTTAGTTTAACTAATATTTCATTAGCAACATCAAACAAATGTCTACTATTACAATTAAATTAATTACTCTTTTTTTATTATTAGTACCAAATATGTTTAAAATATAATATAAATTAATTAAATACAACTTTAAAAAATAGAAAAATTCAAATCACTAATGTAGCAAGATTAATTTGTTATTTGTTTTGTAACATCCGACTCTGATTTAACCCCAACTCAAAATCGAAAATTTTTGGTGGGAGGCAAAAGGGGACTTTTATATTTTGGGTTTAAAGTCAAATTTTCTTGCGTATTGGATCGTATTAGGATCGGATCGATACTAGATTGTCGTCCTAACAAAATCCTAGCTAGCTATGTGCAATCTTGTTTAATTTGATTTGTCTAAATAAATACTTTATTCGATCATATTTAGTTGTTATAGATTTTACTCATGTGCAGTTAGAGATCGATCGATATATGTAGTTACCATAAGGAAGGATATACATAGTCAAAGATTATATTGGCAAAAAAAATATAGTGAAACAAGGAAAACGATAGTACTTAGCCAGTCCCAAATTTACGTACCACAATTTGGTAGATGTGTTTAAATTAAAATCATGGTCGAAATACTTAATTTCAATGAAAAACGTTATATGCAACCCAAACTGCATAAATATCTTTGTTTAAAGAAAATGATACTACATACACATACAATCTTTACGCCAGTTTGCATATATACACCAATATACACATGATTTGAAAGGTGTAACAAATTCTTAAATACAACCTAATGGTTGTCTATATTATTACCAAAGTTTAAAATCAAAATTTTAAAATCAAGTTATCGTCGTATAATTTTAATGTGTTACATGATTTTAATATGTACCCCTTTAATTTAGTATGTACCCCCTTAATTTAATATGTACCCCTTAAATTTAATATGTATTACTTGATTTTAATATGTACCCCATGAATTTAATATACACTCTCTAATTTTAATATATATATCACTTGAATTTAATATGTAAACTCGGATTGTAATATGTACCCTATTGATATTAATATGTATCTCTTTACCACATAATTTTTATTTATTTTTTTACAAAATCAATCTCAACCGTTGATTCCCCGGCGGACTTTCTCTCGTAAAGCCAAAGACGCCCCAAGACAAAGCCAAATTGTTGGGAAGAGGACATGATCAATAAAACCTGGCTGGACCCGAGTAGAAGTAAAAATAAGTTTCTTATCATTCAATAAGCATCTTGTATTTCATAAAAATCGACGCTATTCCTGTAATAGGATCACCTTTGGTAGAGTTATTACGTGGATGTGCTAGTGTGGGACAATCCACTTTGACCCGTTTTTATAGTTTACAAATGAAAGTTTTTAGTTTTTAGCGAATTTTAGGTTTTTAGCAGATCCTGACTCAGAGTCAGGATTTGCTAAAAAACTAACTTAAGTTGAAAACTAAAAACTATTGATATAAACCATTAGATTTAGATCAGCAGTTGTGATCTATTTTGGTTTTTTTTGAAAAGAAGAGGATGTTGAGTCAGCGCTGAGTCAGCAACAACAATGTTAATACACTTTTAGTTTTCAACGGCTCTGATTAATGGTTTAAATTGCTCAATGCACTACAAAAAATGTGTTTAAGAGGACAATTAAAATTGCCCTATTTGATACAAAATTTGTCTTCTTAAATTATAATGACAATTTTAGTATTGCCCTCATGTTGCCCTTGTAACCCCGTTGTATTAGGTTTCAAAGACAATTTTAGATGTTTTGCCCTCTTTGATTCAATTCAAAAAGGGCAAAAAAAATTGTCTTCATTGATCATCAACAAAGACAATAAATTTTTCTTTTCTTGATTTAAACACTTTATTTAATTTATTGTCAAATAGGGCAAAGTTTCAAAAGTCTAATAGGGCAAAATAATCATATTGTCTTCATTGTTAATATTAACGAGTGCAAAAATAATTGCCCTTATAGGCATCATTAAGTAAAACAATACTCATATTGACCTCTTTAATCATGATAAATTGCCCTCGTTGTGTAAGTTTTTTGTAGTGATGGTTCAGATTAAAAGTTTTTAGTTTTCACCTAAAAGTTTAGTTTTTACATGATCCTATTCATATATATATATATATATATATATTTATATACACACACACTCTATTGTCCTTAAATACTATAGTACATGTTTTGATGGGGGAAGAGGTCTAGTGAAAATTGTACTCACAATCTTTCAGTTGCAAGGTGCATTCCAACGACATTTAATTAGAGAAGGGATCTAGTGAAAATCAAAGCGACAATCTTTTAATTGCAAACTGCATTCTAACATATATCATTGGATTGAAGCTGGATCCTAAACATGTACTATAGTATTTAATATCCTCATAAATGATCAGCATTACAAATTACGAAGTACTTCCGTATGTATATATGACCGTATGATTTATTGACCGATGAAGTTAATTTGAGGCTTGACGTACTATCCAAGGTATAACCGCTTGACCAAACTAGCCAGTGTTCTTGGTCACCCGACAAGAATACAAGATGGAAAACAAAACTATGAATCATAAACCTCCCTCGCTCTACAATTAGCCAATTAAGTGTAATTAGCACCCAAAAAATAATAGAAAAAAAAGGTGTAATTAGCAATTCGACACTTTCATCTCCAATATCTCAGTTGGGTTAAGCTTTATTTTTACTCTCTCGGATTATTTTTATTAGTTAAGCTTTCATTTTGAAATTAGAGGTTGCAACAGATTGAGCTCATCATAAATGATCATCATCTTGGAATGCAAATATGCATCCATGAAATTATGAAAAGAACCTAAATAAGATTGCACATCATATGTGTAATTGAGTATGCAATATATTGTTTTTTTTTTCATTCATGTATGGGAATTTAGTACGGATTTTCAATAACCAACTAATAAAAGTTCAATTTTAAACAAAACTACCAAAATACATACTCTCTCTATAACATAAAACTTTCAAGAATTTGTTTTGCACGCATTTTGAAGAATCAATTTAAGAGTGTAAACAAAAGAATTAATCAAAATGCTTTTTATACAAGCAACAATGTGATTATAAGTTATTAATATTAAAATTATTTTGACTAATTCCTTCGTTTACACCCTTAAATTGTTTCTTCAAAACGCGTGCAAAACTAATTGTTGAAAGTTTAATTTTATGTTACGGAGGGAGTACTTAATATAAACCCTTTTTTTTTGTGAGGCACTATGCACTACCAATTGATAAAAATTTAGAGGCATTAGAGCTCATCAAAAGTGGCCCGGCCCGACTCGGTCTGCTTTTTTACAGGCTTTGGACATGAAAGTTTGGCCCGAACTTGGGCCCGACCTGATTTTTTTTATTTTTTCGCATGGGCATTAGACATTTAAAATTAAACTTTTCGATTACTTTTTTTAGGCCTGGCCCGAAAAAGCCCGAAAATCCCGCCAAGCCCGCATTAAATTTTCGGGCTTTAGCTAAGAAATTTGGGCCCGAACTAAGCACGGCCCGCTTTATGGGCTTGATTTTTTAGTATCGGCCCGGCCCAAACCCAGCTCGGCCCATGATCACCTCTATAAAAATTGTTAAAGTTTCTTCCAAAATATATCATATTGGTAAAGAAATTTTAGGTGTAAGAAATCGAGTTAATTAGGTGTTTACGTTTCAATTTGTTTTTTGATTGTCAGTTTGCCACAAGTAACACTCACTGTTTCAAGGGGTAACATCCTTAATTAATTTATTTATCTTGTGAACTTGTGGAACAAATCCCATTTTCTTGCCCTTAATTGTTTCCATTGCGCTTATAAACCAAACAATTAATAAAGGTAACATGTATTGTTATTTTTCCCCCTCTCAACAAAATCTTTTACATTTCATTTATGATTATCATACCAAAGACCACTAAATCTTTTGTTTGAGTGAAAATTGACACATGATGAAAAAGTGATGAATGAAAGAGATATATAAGTAGTTTTTAAGTGATTAGGGTGATTACATTTAAGGGGATAAATAATATGGATAAATCAAGATCAATGAAAATAAAGAGTTAAATAATTATATATAGGCCCAATTAATACAAATGGTTCGTTTGGTAGCCGGTTATAAATCATGGTAATGGTAATGAATTTATAACTAAATTTGGAAGGGAAATCAAAATCAATTCCCATGGTGGTGCTACCTTAGCTCCAATTTATATAATTTTCTTCACAAATATTCATTGCCATCAAATACCACCCTCCCTAATGGTAATGGATGTGAATGAAAAATGAGAAGAAAATTGAAGCATGGGAATGAAAATTTATTTTCCATGGAAATTATAAAATTCCTCCTTAGCAAAATTACACTATAAATTAATTATCATTACCACAATTTATTACCAACAACCAAACGGGCCGTTATTGCCATCAAAAGAAATGGTTCATCAATTTTCCAAATTTATTATCAAATTAAAATTTCAAATTTAGAGCCCAAAATGCAAATTGTTAATGATAAAAAAAAATACAAATGAGTGAGCATGTAGCCAAGTGTGGAGCAATGACTCCACCTCTATATCTAACCCATGAGATTCGAATATTCATACCAGCTATTAGCTCATGGGTTTGATGTTAAATTAAAGAAAAGTAACGGAAAAAAGGAGGTAGCATTGTAGAAATAAAACGGCTTGCTACCTCTATTGAATAAATGTAATCTTTATTTTAACATATGTTATTGAACTTTGAAACTTGAAAGATGAAGAAAGGTGACAGGGGAAGGCTTAAATGAAGGTGTGTAAAGGGAAGAAAAGCAAAGGACAAGCAACAGCCCAAAGATCAGGGACTTTGCTTATTTGCTCATTATTATGTCCAGCCCATATATTATTTGATTGTTCTGTTTTGTATTGATCCAAAAACATTCTTTTGTATCCCTAGAGTGACAAGTGTCAACATCTTAGTCCCTAGGGTAAAGTGTTGTCCTATATATATCCCTGTAAGGCAAAATGCCGTGATGACACACATATACAAATACAGAAATATATGATATCAACAAAACCATTCTCTCTAATACACATTCTCCTCAACATATTGAATGAACATTTATTGATTGCATTTTAATCAACATGGTATCAAAGCTGTGTTTGAGGAGATATTGATTCTGAGGTATTATCGAAGACGACAATGGCAGCAGCTGGTGAGAAGGAAGCTAACCCAACAGATACAACCAGCCCTTTGTATTTGCACCCCAATGAAGGACCTCTGAATGTGTCTGAAAAGTTACAGGGAGTGACAAATTATAGGCCATGGAAAAGATCTGTAGAGGTGGCTCTTGCTGGCAAGAGAAAACTGGGATTTGTAACTGGGTCAGTGACAAGAGACTCACAGGATCTAAAGAAACAAGAGCTCTGGGATACCTGCAACAATGTGGTTATCTCGTGGCTATTTGGTGCAATGAGTGACACCATTAAGAGGTCAGTCCTCTATTATACATCAGCAAGAGCTGTGTGGCAAAACTTGGAAAAACGTTTTGCTGTGAGCAATGGGTCTACAAAGTATAGGCTGAACAGGGAAATGTTTGATACCAAACAAAATGGTACAACCATAAATGAGTACTATACCAAGATGTGCTCGATCTGGGAGGAGCTGCAGAGCCTGTCTCAGCCACCACCAATCACTGTGATGACCACAGAGATGACAGCTTACATACAATACTTGGAGCAGCAGAAGGAAGAGCAAAGACTGTTCTTGTTTTTGAATGGTCTAGATGATGACTACTCTGCTAAGAGAAGTCAGCTGTTGATGCTCACACCTCTGCCCTTAGTAGACACTGCCTGTGCTACACTTCAGCAAGAGGAGGCTCAAAGAGATGTTCTCAATGTGACCAGATTGAGTGTTGAGCCTTCAGCCATGAACATTATGAAAAAACAATGCATACAAAGGTGAAGCCAGTGCTTCAATGAGCAAGAGGAACTATGAAGAGGTGTGCAAGGTGTGTGGAAAGAAAAATCATAGTGCTGACAAATGCTGGCAGGTGGTAGGATACCCAAAGGGACACCCTATGGCCAAGAATTCACCCAAAGCAGGAAAGAAAGAAATGTATGGTGGTCAAAAGAATTCAAAAGGAAAATTTGGGAACCAAAGGATGGCAGCAAATGTTGTAGGGCAGGGGGAGAAAACTGAAGGGGGGAACTACCTAACTCCTCAGCAAGTTGAACAACTGCTCAAGCTCCTGCCTGGAGGATCAGTGGCTGGAAAAGGCAAAGGAGGATCAGAGTCTGATGAGGATATTGAGACTTCATTTGCAGGTACTGTTATTTGTTGTAATGTAGACTGTGATAAATGTGAATGGATTTTGGATTCAAGTGCTACTGACCATATGGTTGGTAGCACACACAGTTTGATAAATGTTAAAAGGGAAAAAATTTTACCTGACATCAGTTTACCTAATGGGGAGTGTGCAACCGTTGCACATGTTGGAGATGCAGTGTTAAAAAACTGTGTCACCTTAAAGGGAGTGCTTCATGTTCCTGGCTTTAAACATAATCTTGTCTCTGTGACAAAATTGGTGAAAGAAGAAAATTGTAAAGAGATTTTTTACTCAAACTTCTGTGTAATCCAGGACTTGGATTCAGGGACCCTTAGAGGACTTGGAAGAGTGGTGAAAGGGCTGTATCACTTGATTGATGTACCTCTCAAACACCTGATGAAACTCTATGAATAGATCAGAAGACCTGTTGAAGATGGAACCAAGAATAGGGTTATTAGTAATGAATTAAACTGTAATGAAGTGAGTAGAAATGTGAACAAGTGTCTGTTGTGGCACATGAGACTAGGGCATACTCCTGTTAAAAAATTGTCTTTTGTTGAATGTAGTTCTAAATACAATTTTGATCCTAATGATGTGTGCATGATTTGTTCTACTTCTAAATTCACTAAACAACCCTACAAAACTAGCAGCTCTATGGCTAAAAGGCCATTTGATCTCATCCATTTGGACACTTGGGGATCTTATAGGGTCAAAAAATACAATGGATTTAGATATTTTCTGACCATTGTAGATGATTACACAAGAGCTACATGGGTCTACCTTATGAAGTGTAAATCAGATGCACCAAAAGCAATCAAAACTTTCTTTAATTTTGCTCAAAACCAATTTGAAAGTAAAATAAAAAAGGTGAGATCAGATAATGCTCCTGAGTTCACTAAAGGGGATTGTAAGGAATTTTTTGAACAAGAGGGTGTTGTCCATCAAACCTCTTGTGTTGATAGACCTCAACAAAATGGAAGGGTGGAAAGGAAACACAGACACCTCTTGGAAATGTCAAGGGCCTTGAGATTTCAGTCTAGGTTGCCACTTAAGTACTGGGGAGACTGTGTACTCACAGCAACCTTCATCATAAACAGAATACCCTCACTTGTAATCAACAATATGACTCCATATGAAAGACTCTTCAAGGTGAAACCTGATTATGAGGAATTGAAAGTGTTTGGGTGCTTAGTGATTGCAAGTAATCCCCTCAAAACTGTTGACAAATTCTCTCCTAAGGGAATACCCTGTGTGTTTCTAGGCTATCCAAACAACAAGAGAGGGTGTAAACTCTTGAGTCTGTCTGATAAACACTTCTTCACATCTAGAGATGTGAAGTTCTATGAACATATCATGCCATGTGTGAAATCTGATCATAACTTCAACAAAGAAGATATTATTGAAGAAGGTCATCAAGAGGATGATATGAATACCAACTGTGCTGATGATGTAACAGGAACAGTCAGTGATCATGAGACCACTGAGAACACAGGCCCTTTGGAAAATGAAATCAATGATGACATTCCAGAGGATAATGGTGAAGAAGAGCAGGGTTCTCAGGCTACTCAGGAACCTACTCAGCAACCTATAAGACTAGTGAGGAACAGGAAAACTCCCTCTTGGATGAATGATTACATAACCTCTGTGGGTAAAAGAAAGCAAAGAGTCCAACCAGAACTTGCCTCAGATGTTGTGCCTATGCAGACAGAACCTGACTTCACTGCCCTTGTTGCTGTAACAGAGTCTGTGGGTGATCCAAAGGGGTTCAAAGAAGCCATTCAACATTGGAAATGGGTGATAGCCATGAACTCAGAGCTGGCAGCTTTAGAAGACAATCATACATGGGATATTGTAGATTTACCTCCTGGAAAGAGAGCAATAGGGACCAAATGGATCTACAAAACAAAGTTCAAATCAGATGGCTCAGTAGAAAGGGAAAAAGCAA
This sequence comes from Salicornia ramosissima, assembly GCA_951394345.1. NCBI lineage: Eukaryota > Viridiplantae > Streptophyta > Magnoliopsida > Caryophyllales > Amaranthaceae > Salicornia > Salicornia ramosissima. The sequence goes on from OX596234.1 coordinate 48,129,000, forward strand.
GATTGGTGGTCCTAGGATGTAGGCAGAGAGAAGGAATTAATTTTGAACAAACCTTTGCACCAGTGGCCAAAATGACCACTGTAAGAGCCCTACTTGCAGTTGCTTCGATGGAAAACTGGTGGATATCCCAAATGGATGTAAGAAATGCTTTCTTACATGGAGATTTGTTGGAAGATGTCTACATCAAAGTCCCAACAGGATATGTGGGGCCTAGAAAGACCATGAGTGTGGGACAAGGGGAGCACCCCTATGCTTGTTTGAATCCTTCTAAGGTGTGTAAACTCAAAAAGTCCTTGTATGGACTGAAACAAGCTCCTAGACAATGGTTCACTAAACTGTCTAGTGCATTGCTCAATAATGGATTCTCACAGTCCAAAGCTGACTATTCATTGTTCATCAAAAGAAAAAATGATGGATTTGTTATCATTTTGGTCTATGTGGATGATTTATTAATTGCAGGAAACAATGAAGTGATGATTGGTGAACTTAAAACCTTCCTAAGCTCTCAGTTTAGCATGAAAGATTTAGGACCCTTGTCCTACTTTCTAGGCATTGAAGTTCATAGAAGTGAAGATGGCATATTCATCTCACAGAGGAAATACACTTCAGACCTGCTGAAAGAGTACCACATGGAGGATGCAAAACCTCTGAGGCTGCCAGTTGACACCCACACCAAACTCACTTATCAGCAAGGTACTCCACTTGCAGATCCAAGGGATTACCAGCACTTAATTGGTAAGCTCATCTATTTAACAATAACTAGGCCTGACATAGCATTTGGAGTCAATGTGCTGAGCCAGTTCATGCAAGCACCTTCCTCTGCACACTTGCAAGCAGCTAAAAGAATCCTAAGATACCTGGCTGGTACCCTGAGTCAAGGTCTATTACTGGCTTCCTCCTCTGCAGCTGTCCTAACTGCTTACTCAGATAGTGACTGGGCAAGCTGCCCTCTATCAAGAAAATCCACTAGTGGGTACTGCATCCTACTTGGTCACTCCCTTATCTCATGGAAAAGTAAGAAGCAGCAGGTGGTGGCAAGATCCACAGCCGAAGCTGAGTACAGAGCTATGGCAATGGCAACATGTGAAGTGAGTTGGCTGACCCAACTGCTCAAAGAACTTGGGCTGAAATCCCTTCATCCAATTCTCCTCAAGTGTGATAATCAAGCTGCATTGTCCATAGCTGTTAACCCTGTGCATCATGAACGCACCAAACATGTGGAGGTTGATTGCCATTTTATTAGAGATCAAGTGAACAAGGGAGCCATCAAACCTCAATATGTTCCTACCTCACTTCAACTGGCAGACATCCTAACCAAAGGACTGTCTATTGATCAGCACAACAAAATTGTGACCAAACTGGGAGTTCAAACTTCTCACTCACAGTTTGAGGGGGAGTGTAAAGGGAAGAAAAGCAAAGGACAAGCAGCAGCCCAAAGATAAGGGACTTTGCTTATTTGCTCATTATTATGTCCAGCCCATATATTATTTGATTGTTCTGTTTTGTATTGATCCAAAAACATTCTTTTGTATCCCTAGAGTGACAAGTGTCAACATCTTAGTCCCTAGGGTAAAGTGTTGTCCTATATATATCCCTGTAAGGCAAAATGCCGTGATGACGCACATATACAAATACAGAAATATATGATATCAACAAAACCATTCTCTCTAATACACATTCTCCTCAACATATTGAATGAACATTTATTGATTGCATTTTAATCAACAAGGTGGTTTGTTTGAACGCATTTAACAGAGACAGGTGATGAGAGTGACGAATTCAAGATAGATAGATAGATAGATAGGAAGAAACAACTAGTAATTGTAACGTTTAGAAGTAGTATGCGGCCTAATCGTTTTTTGTGTTGAATTAGGGCTCGTTTACTCTAGTTGAACTAAACTTAATGAACTGAACTAAACTAAACTGAATACAGCTGAAAGTAATATATATTTTATAAGAGAAGGAAATTAAAAGCTGGACTGAACTGAACTGAACTTAATAGAGTTGAACTGAACTGAATTTAAGCTGAAGTAAACAAGCGCTTAATATGAACTAAATTAAATCCTACATTTATCAAGATGGAGTTAGATTGAAATTCAATCATTGAATCCAACGGAATTTGTTGAATTAAGTCCAAAAGAAAGTTTTGCTCGTTTTTTTTTTTAAACAATATTGTTTAATTTGGGTAGAAAGATATGAGGGGAAAAAAGTGAATGGAGAGTGAATGAACTATATTCCCTTTTTATGGATAACACATCAAAGAAGAGAATCTCTCCAATATAATGTTGAAAGACTCGTTAATAGAACACATATCTCCCTTCTCGTTCCTTCGCTTCCTCTTCTCTCTTCTTCCCTCTCTTACTTTTTCACTCATGATTGCCATTCAAACACCATAAGCTCAGATAAATAAAAATAAGGTGCAATAAGATTTGAATAACATATAGATAGATAAAGTCAAATAAGTGTTACGTTATTTCCAATAAGTTCAGATAGGTTGAAATAATAAATAAGCAAAAGATAACAACTGCTAAAAGTAAAAATAAGCAAAAGATATATAACAAGTGCTAACTCGATTGGTTGTTGGTAATAAATTGTGGTAATGTTAATGAATTATAGTGTAATTTTGTTAAGAATGAACCTTATAATCTCCATGGAAAACAAATTTTCATTCCCAAGCTTCAATTTTCTTCTCATTTTTCATTCTCATCCATTAACATTGGGGCGGATCGGATGGTATTTGATGGGAATGGATATTTGTGAAGAAAATTAGATAAATTGAAGCTGAGGTAGCACCACCATGGGAATGGATTTTAATTTCTCTTCCAAATTTAGTTATAATTCATTCCCATTACCATGATTTATAACCGGCTACCAAACGGGCCATAAAAGTAAAAATAATAAATCATAACAACCAATGAATTTGACATACATTCTAAAATTATTATCACTATAGGAAATGCGTAAATAATTATCTAGTGCCCGGGGCCTCATTAGCATTATTCATACTTTACTTCAATATATAGCAAAAATAGGTTGAATATAACATACCCTACATAATCGATCCAAGAGTACCCTTTCCTTTCTAATTAATTAAATTATTTATTTTTTTATTTTAAAAAAAAAATTGTTGTTGTTTTTGTTGTTGTTGATGTTGTTGAAATAAGCGAGGCGTTTGAATGCACATCCTTAAATTCAGCATTAAAGTGAATTGAAGAAGAACCAAAGAGTTAATGAAAATAAAAGGCAGGTAGATAGAGTCACTTGGCAAAGCAGAAGTCATTAATATCATTTTCCCTCAACAAACATGCTTTTATTACTGTTTTTGTTAGTCTCCCCCCATTTAGTACTCTTTCATTACTTCCTTCATCCCTTCTCTCCTAAGATTTCTTTCATTTTTCGCTTTGTACCTCATCAGGGGAAAAAAATTAGTTGACCCATCGGGTAGACTACCCACCCATAATATAAAGCTATGATAATTATGTTTGTAGAATCCAACTTGACTTAAGTATTAATATTTTAATAATTTATTAGTAGTGGATAGTCCACCCGGTGGGTAGATGTAGCAACCTGGAGCCTTTTCCCCCTTCTTTGCACTTATAATAACTTTTAAGTACTTACCACAATCGGATCGGATTATCAGAGTCGGATCCAATTGAATCAAACATTCGATTACTAGTTAGACTATCTATTATCCAATCTGAATTTGAAAATTCGACTCCGGCATTAATTTAAACTACTATTACATTGAATTTGCTCTTTTTTTTTTTGTTACTGATATCAATTTAATTAAAATGTAATATCAGTTTAATTAAATCGAATATGAAATCTGAAGATTAATTTATAGAATTTTTTCAACATCTGACTCCGTGTAAAAGTTGACAGAGTAGGATTTCTCTTTAGAGGAGTAGTCGTATGTGAATACAAATCGATTTTTTTTATAGTTTCAAAATGCGTGCAAAATCAATTACTATTGAAAGTTTTATGTTACGAAGGGAGCATAAGTTTTATTCCAACCAAATGAACAAAAGTTTTTTTTGTTTTTTTTAATAATAATGTTCTTCACTAAAAGTTGTTTTCTTTGAAATATATATATATATATATATATATATATATCTTGAAAAGTAGCTACCATCTAACAATTATTGCCTTTAGAATAAAGGAAGCGCGTATTTTATAACTATTAAAAACTCAGAGTTTTCCGTGTAATACGTATTCAAGTTTTTTCCCACACATCATTATTATTTGTTTGAAAAGTCTCAAATATATCGGTTTTTCTATACACATCCTTGGAGACATAACTTATATATTTTGCTTGAGATTTTTTTAAAGCTATATATATATACCCTTAAAATTGACGTTAGCTTTTGAAGTAACAACAATACATCGGTTTTTCTATACATGTCCTTGGAGACATAACTTATATATTTTGCTTGAGATTTTTTTAAAGCTATATATATACCCTTAAAATTGACGTTAGCTTTTGAAGTAACGACAATACATATTGAAATACATTTATATAGATTTAATTCATAAAAATCTTTTCAATCTCTTAAAATATCCCAGTTGTGTATAACATTTTCTAAAAATAAACTTGATTGATAATGGCGAACCAGGTCTTACTGCTAGATCGAATGTCGATCTCTCACCCTAAAAACGCGACTATAGTACAGTCTAAGCTATAAATATAGGTATGGTCAAGTCTAACCCTTGCCCATAGCTACTTGAGATGGAGAGCCTAGTAAATAGCTCCAAATCAATGAGCTATATATGAGCTCTATCTTTAACACCTATCTATAAGAAAATTTCATATGTATAGTATAATATAGTGATGAAGTACATACTATAATGTACATGTACAAAATGGATACGCTTTGGAACATCACGTCCAATCTAATTCTAGAGTTATATTTACTATCAACCAACATTGCATGGGCTGGTAGTTAGGCAATTAATTTGGCCCTAGTCCTACACAAATAAAGTGGGGATTATTATTATTATTATTATTATTATTATTATTATTATTGGCATAATAATCCTACACATCAATGTATGCATTGAGCTGAGGGTCCCTTTTGCTTTAATGATTTTTGCATGGCTTTTGTACATTTCTCTCTTCTGAATTCAATTCAAATTCCAATTAGCTAGCTAGGTCTCCATTTTGGATTTGTGCACCCTAATTAGCAAATGTCTTAAATTCTCTTCTTCTAATTAAGCTGATATATATCTACCAATCTACGTCAACTTTATTTACTCCCTTCGTAACATATTAATGGCAACGATTTGACATAGAGTAGAGAGAAAAAATGTCAAATCGTTGCCATTAATATGTTACGGAAGGAGTATATTATATCCCCCTAGGGCATTTTAAATTTCTTTTTAAATTTTTATTAAATGTAATTATTTGAAGGAGGACAATTACCTACCCTTTAGATATATAAGATATTTAAATCTAAATACTTCATATTATTTTATATTTCTAATATATTACGTACATATATATTATTATTGACTAATTACAACTAACAGGCTGGTTTATCAACCCTTATGGCCCGTTTGGTTGTTGGTAATAAGTTGTGGTAATGGTTATAAAGTGTAATTTGTTAAAGAAAACATCATAATCCCTATGGAAAAAATATTTTTCATTCCCAAACTTGAAATTTTTTCTTATTTTTCATTATCATTCATTACCATGTAGAAGGGTGGTATTAGATGGGAATGGATATTTGTGAAGAAAATTAGATAATTTGGATTTAAGCTAGCGCCGGAATGAATTTTAATTTTCCTTCAAAATTTAGTTATAAATTCATTCTCATTACATCAATTTATGACTGGCTACCAAACGGGCCGTTAGGGTCATCACCAAAATATTTTTCTTTGAACTTACTTATTTTTATGTTGTCCAAATTATATGCATCCATGTGATTTAGGCCTGTCATTAATGTTTACTCATCGACTCATCGTTAATGAGCCAATTTTTTTCATTGAAGGAATCCTGTGATTTCAGTCCACTGGTGGGCTCAATGCGGTCCGATTTTGGACCGATGAATTCTTATTGGAATATACTAATTCCTGAAATTACTTGGAAGGAGCTAATTTAAAGTGTAATCAAAATCGTACATGTATAAACTGGCTCAATTTTGCACTATTATTTGAACAACATAAAAAAAAGGTAATACTATATATAGCCCATATAAAAATTAAAAATATTTTCTAAGATGGTATAAATTTGAGAATTAATGACACAATCACGCATAAATTTGTATGATTAAAGATTTATTTTTCTCGAACTTTCATTTCCATAAAAAAATGTTCAAATAAGAAGGAGCTTAATTAAGATTGGAGGTTCATGTAAATAATAATCACATGTTGTTTGATATTAAATGCGTCACATGCATGTTAGGAACTATATGGTGTGAAATAATTTCAAGGTAATTTAATATTTTTAGAGAAATCCTTAACACCAACATAATACAATTAATGTTTGTTGTGAAGCTAAGGAAGAGTCTTGTGAATCATAATTATTGCAGAGTAGAGGTGTAAGATTGGTATAATTTATTTTTAATTTTGCACCTCGTGTATGTACACCTAGTTTCATATTTTGTTACTTTAATATGCAGATTTAGAGATGAGCAATATAGATAACTAAATGAGTAATAATCTAAAATAATTTTAAGGGTTTTGCTATTCATAGCCTTAAGGGCTATGAACGCATAAGAATTAGCAAATGCATTAATTAATGTGAAAAACACTTTGAAACTTGTTTTACACAATGATTATATGAAAATTTTCCATTGAAATGTGAAATTCATTTCATATATTAAATACATATTTCAATTTTCTATGTAATATTTGCATATAATAAATAAATAAAATATATTTATTTCACTTTTCAATGAATTTTTTACACATATTAAATGTAATTTGCAATTTTTAATGCATTTGTTAATTTTTATGCATAGCCCTTAGGGCTATGAATAGCAAAACCCTAATTTTAAAAGTAAAACTATATATTAAATGAGAAAAATATAAACTTAATTATGTGCACGTACCTTTATGTGCACCTAGGTGCGTAATATTAGAGCTTTAAAATTGGTTAGAATATTAAGAAGGAAATTCAATGATGATGTAGTTAACATTCATAGACCCTAAAGTTTTGGAAGCCTTCGATAATTATTCTTTATATATATATACCGGGAACTTCCTCACGTGTTTAATGTGTTTAGATGAACTCTGTCGTGCTTCTCTTCGAGTTCTAACCTGTAAAAAAGGAAAGTTCACTAACCCATGATATACCCGGGGAATGCCCTTCGATGTTTAAGTCAGATTTCGGATGGAAAAGGACCCCAAAAGTGTAAAATACTTTAATATGAAAAGTTAGTTGACACAATGGAATATTAAATTCTTTTATAGGCGTACTTCACTTAGCTAGGGTTTTAGATGATTCATTGACAACTGTCATATATATAGGCCTAGCCCGTGGACACATGTGATTTTTTTTTATCTTTTTGTATGTATATTTTGTGTATATCTTTTATGAGAATTTTTAGGTTTAGAGTTTTGACTATTTCGGGCTTTTCCACGGTGGCAAGTCGAAACAGGTGCATATTTAGAAAGTTATGCAAAAAGTAAATGTAAAGAATAAATTGAGACGAAAAAAGTAATATTTTAGACACAATGACATTGTAAATTCCAAATGAAATTTGAGACACAATGACATTTATTTTGGAAAAATACGTATATCACCTCATATAACCGAATTAAATGTTCTCCCCTAAAAAAAAAAGGAATTAAATGTTCAACATTCCACACGGCTACATTAATAGGCACAGTGATCAGTAGTAATTACTCAATCATAATTTTGATTATGTAGCTTGTCTCCCCATAAAAAGATATACTCTCACCATATATATTACAAAATACTCCGTACAACTTTAAATTAAAATATTTATTTACACATATAATAAAAAAATTATATATTAAAAAAAATACACATCGAGTCTAATTAAAAGAGACTCATTTGACTATATTTTTTCTTATATGTTAAAATTAGAGAGAATTAAAGTCACTAAGTGAACACTGACAAAAGTCAAAATGTGGCAAATTTAGATGAACAAAGAGCGTAAATAATTTTTTCAATCTAGGACCAATAAAAATGATTTATATCCTAATAAAATTAAAGGTAATTAATTTATATAAATTGAAAAATTCTAAATATAACCAACAAAAGAAAATAACAAAAACTGAATACACAACCAACATAATACTAGTACTCCCACTAATTTTAATTTGCGTGTGTAATAAATGATTTATGTATTTGAGTTAACATTTTTCCTCTTGGCACCTTAAAGACAATTCTTAAGGCAATTTTTAACATTTTTCTAAAATTAATACCAATATTAAATTAAATGTTTATAAATAAAGAATAATACAAGTAAATAATATATATAGGGAGAGAGAAACTTAATTGTGTAGGTCTTGTACAACATTTGATCAGGGATGATCAATGTGACGTAACCTAATATATGACTATGAGACTTAAGAATAATAATTCTTTTTGTAATAATTAGTTAGTGGTATAAATACCCACTTAACTCTTCTTTTGCTTTATTTTTTTTTTTTTGCTGTACGGTTCTATTAGAACACATTACACACTTTACTTTGTAATTTTTTTCTTCTTCCATGAATATACTGTTTCAAAGTTGAATATAGCTTCAACATTCAATTCTCTGAGTGTATAATTTTGTACATGGTATCAGAGCACCAGAAGTTCCTCACGAACTTACTGATTCATCTTTCTCTTTCTTTTTTCTTTTTTTTCCTTTTTCTCTTGCTCAATTTCTTCCTCACTTGCAAATGGCGGAGTCGGCAGCTTCGTATCAAGAACCGGTTTCATCTCATCAAGATTTGTTTCCATCTTCACCCAATCCATATAATGACCCATACTTTATCAGTGGAGCTGATAATACAGGTAATTCCATTGTTAATCCTGCTTTCAATGGTAGCAATTATGTGCGTTGGTCTAGGTCAATTAAACGTGCTTTAGGGGTTAAGAACAAATTAGGTTTTGTAGATGGTTCTATGAAGCAACCAGATGAGAATCACAAAGATTATCAGTCATGGAATCGTTGCAATTTTTTAGTAACTAGCTGGATTCTAAATTCCATGTTGCCTGAGATAGCAGAGGATTTTAACTACATTGAATTTGGGTATGAACTTTGGTCTGAAATTCATGAACGGTATGGTAATATAAATGGGCCTCTAATATACCAGCTTAAAAAGGAAATTAATGCTCTTCGACAAGATAATCAGCCTTTAGTGACTTATTATAACAAATTGAGAAGGGCCTGGGATGAATTACAAAGTGTGAGAAAAATTCCAACATGTACTTGTGGAGTTTTGGGTAAGTGTAGTTGTGAGTTTCGTAAAAGATTAACTGATTTTGACAATGAAGAGAAATTGATGCAATTTCTTCTTGGTTTGAATGGGGGTTTTGATAGCACTGTCACTAATATCTTGACCATGGATCCTTTGCCCTCTTTGAGTCGTGCTTACAATATAGTTAGTCAAGTTGAAAAACAAAAGGAAATTGCAGGTAACAATGAAATAGCACAAGAATCTACTGCTCTTACAGTGCATAAAGGTTTTAGACCTAAACCACAATTTGATGGTTCTAAGAAGGATTGGAGAAAGGAGAAATCTGAAAGGTTTTGTGATTATTGCAAAGGTAAGGGTCACCTTAAAGAGCAATGTTTCAAGTTGCAAGGATACCCTGATTGGTATTTAACCTTGAAACAAACAAAGAATGGTGCAAGAAAAGGTAATGTTCATACAACATCCTCTGCTAATGCCACATTAAAGATTCAAGAAATTCAAGATAGTGATGAGGACTCCCCCTTAGACTTTGTGGCACCAGTTGCTAATGCTTCCAATGCTCTTCAAACCACTACTGTTGATCCTCAAATGTATCACACTGTCTATAATAAAGTGGTTAAAGCTATGCAGTCCAAGACTTCTAATCAATCTAATGCAAATGGCAGTTCTAGTGCACGACAAGTCTCTACCTTCACTTCTTTGGTGAACATGACATATGCAAATTCTTGCATATCTCTTGATTCTTCTAAATGGATAGTTGATTCTGGAGCTACAGATCACATCACATTTGATGAGAATATGTTGATTAATGTTGAAAAATTACATAAACCCATTCAAATTAATTTGCCAGATGGAAGTATGAAGCTTGTTCATAAAGTTGGTAAAATTTTTCTATGCCCTGGTGTTTTGCTTGAAGATGTAATGGTGGTACCAGACTTCACTAATAATTTGATCTCTATAGCAAAATTGATTGATCATCATGGGATTTCAGTGAGGTTTAATGCCACTAAATGTTTCTTTTCTACTGTTGATGACTCCAAGCTATTGGCAATTGGAAGGAGGATTGGAGGATTATACATATTGCAACTTAATCTCAAGCTTAACAACAAGTATGTTGCTGCTGTGCCTTCTGTTTCTGCTACTACAGCTACAGTAGGTTCCTCCACACCCATTGTAAGTAATTTACAGCTTTTACATCATAGGCTTGGGCATACCTCAATTTCTAAACTAAAGCATATTGATCCTAATCTTTGCTCTGGAATAACCTCTATGCCTTGTTCCATTTGTGTCTTGTCAAAACAACATAAATTACCTTTTACAAGAAGCCAAAACAGAGCCGTTAGCCCTTTTCATTTGGTTCATATGGATCTTTGGGGTCCATATAAAACGAAGGCTTTAAATGGAGCCACTTATTTTTTTACTATTGTGGATGATAATACTAGAACCACTTGGACTTACCTTATTCATAATAAATGTCAAGTGTTCCATGTAGTGTCAAATTTCCTTGCATATGTCAAAAATCACTTTAATACTACTATCAAAATTTTTAGAACAGACAATGGAACTGAAATTATAAAAGATCAATGTCTAAAATTATTTTCTAAACTTGGAATTGTCCACCAAAGAAGTATTCCTGGGGTCCCACAACAAAATGGTCGGGTAGAACGAAAACATAAACACTTATTAGAGGTGGCTAGAGCTTTAAGATTGCAAGCTTCTCTTCCGAAAAGGTTTTGGGGTGATTGTATTCTAGCAGCCACACATATTATAAATAAATTACCCTCGGCTATACTTCATTGGAAAACTCCTCATGAACTTCTTTTTAAAGAATCTCCCACTTATCATGAATTTAAAGTTTTTGGTTGTCTTTGTTATGCTAACAACAAAGATAGAAATAAAGATAAATTTGATCCTAGAGCCAAAACTTGCATTTTCATAGGATATCCTTTTGGATCTAAAGGTTATAAGGTTTATGACCTAGATACAAAAGTTTCTTTCATCTCTAGAGATGTTACCTTTTTTGAGGAGATTTTCCCTTTTAATTCTTCCACAAATAAGTCTAATTTGGCTCCTCTTCCCGAAGTGTCATTGGATATATCCACCACAAACTCACAAATTTATCCTTCACAATTTCAACATTCCCATCACCCAATCCCTATACCTCATGAAACTCCCAATTCTGTTTCCTCTGACACTGTTCAGGTATCTCCTTCAAAAATAAATGAGCTTGAAGTTCCTAATGCCACTTTCACTCCCAATAATTCCATAAGATTTTCTGATCAAGATTCCCAAACTGATTCTATTTCTAATGTTCCTCCTCTTTCTAATACTCTCTCCAATGACACTATTTCTCCTGATGTTCATTATACACAACCTCTCCCTACTCTTGGTCAGAGAACCATTAAAACACCAGCAAACTTGCAGCAGTTTACTGGAACTTACATTCCTCACAGAACACCTACTTCTTCAGAATCTATTTCTTTTACCGTTAATACAGTACCTAATTCCTCTAATCATGTTTCTGAACCTTCATCATATCATCAAGCTAAATATCACAGTGGTTGGATTGAAGCCATGGATAGAGAATTACAAGCCTTGGAGTCTAACAATACTTGGGTTCTCACTAAATTACCTAAAGGAAAGAAGGCGATTAATTCTAAATGGGTCTATAAAGTTAAATACAATTCAGATGGTAGTGTTGAACGTCTTAAAGCAAGACTTGTTGCTACGGGTTATCAGCAGAAATATGGCCAGGATTATGAACAAACTTTTAGTCCCGTTGCAAAATTAGCCACGGTTAGGGTTGTCTTGGCTCTTGCTACTTCAAAAAATTGGCCTCTTCATCAATTAGACATTAATAATGCATTTTTGCATGGTTTTCTTGATGAAGAGGTTTATATGAATCCTCCTCAAGGTTACACTAAAGCCAGGGATAATGAGGTTTGCTTACTTAAAAGAAGTCTTTATGGTTTAAAACAAGCTTCGCGTCAATGGAATAAAGAATTGACTAAATTCTTGTTTAATTTGGGTTTTTCCCAATCTAAACAAGATTACTCTTTATTCACTAGAACCTTAAATGGAGAATTTCTTGTTTTACTTGTTTATGTTGATGATATGTTGTTGACTGGCACTTCTCAAATGCAAATAAATGAAGTAAAACAAGAACTGGATAAAGAATTTACTATTAAAGACTTGGGTAGCTTGACGTACTTCTTGGGTTTAGAAGTATCTAGGACTTCAACAGGCTTGTTTTTATCTCAGAAAAGGTATATCAATGATATTTTGCATTCTACTGCCATGACTAACTGTACTACTGCAGTAGCTCCATTACCTCAAGGTTTAAAGTTGAGTCCAGAACAAGGTGATTTACTTAGCCAACCTGAAATTTATAGAAGATTAATTGGTCAACTTTTGTACTTAAATATTACTCGTCCTGATCTTTCTTACTCGGTTCAACATTTAAGTCAGTTTCTCAATACTCCTAGAGTCCCCCACCTTATGGCTGCCTTACACGTAGTAAAATATTTGAAAGGAACTCTAGATCATGGTCTTTTCTATACCTCCGATTCTGATTTCAGTTTGAAAGCCTACTCAGATGCTGATTTTAGTTCCTGCAGTTTCAGTAGTAGGTCCCTCAGTTCTTATTGTGTTTTCTTAGGAAATAACTTAATTTCTTGGAAAACCAAGAAACAAAATACGGTTAGTAAATCCTCAGCAGAGGCTGAGTATAGAAGTTTAAGCTTTGCAGCGAGTGAAATTGTCTGGCTAAATGGATTATTAGAAGATCTGAATGTTACAGTTGTTAAACCTATCTCTTTGTTCTGTGACAACAGTTCGGCTGAACACATTGCTCACAACCCGGTCTATCATGAACGCACCAAGCACATTACAAGAGACATTCATTACATTCGAGAGCAAATTTCAGCAGGATTCATTGCAATTCTTCATGTTCCAAGTTCTGTCCAGCTTGCTGATATCCTTACAAAAGCTTTGCCGGGAACTCTTCATGCCCATCTTTCTTCCAAGCTTGGACTGTATCCTCTGTCCAGCTTGAGAGGGGAGTATGAGACTTAAGAATAATAATTCTTTTTGTAATAATTAGTTAGTGGTATAAATACCCACTTAACTCTTCTTTTGCTTTATTTTTTTTTTTTTGCTGTACGGTTCTATTAGAACACATTACACACTTTACTTTGTAATTTTTTTCTTCTTCCATGAATATACTGTTTCAAAGTTGAATATAGCTTCAACATTCAATTCTCTGAGTGTATAATTTTGTACAATGACTCCCTTAAAAGCTAATTCACCAATTTGCTCCAACATGTTAAGAGTGTTTTTTTCAATAATTTAATGCTTAGATAGCTAAAGAAATGACAAGACCACCACTAACGTGATTTTAAAACCACATAGTTAGGGTTTCTTGTCCTTGTATCGGGTCAAATATATAGAACTAAGGTTGCGTTTGATTCAACGGAAATTCAATTTTGATTTAATTATAGCTTAACTTTTTTAATCTGATATGATTTGATCTAAACTTTTTCAAAATAAACATGTACTATAATACTTAGATATGTTGAATAAAACGCACTCTAAGTATGATGGATAATGAGGTGGGAATGTGGATGATAATCATACCTGTAATGAACATGGGGATGAATTTTATTAATACATGCCAATTTGGCGTGTGTGATAAATTATTAATAGTTAACTAAAGACAACTTCTTTTTTGTTTGAAGTATAAACTGAAGACAACTTTATACTGAACAAAGTTTGATATTCATAATATACCTCTGGGATTAGGGTTTAGGGCCATGATCATGAATCATAGTTTTATATGACTCTTTATATCAAAACTTAAACTTCTTCCATTCTATTAGAGGGTAATGCTATATAGTCTCAAGCATTTAATATAATTTTTAAAGATGCAAAAAAATTGAAATGCATATTTATATTAAAATCACATGTTGTTCTCTGTAATTATTTTAGACGCAACAATTTAAATATCGTCCATGTTATTGATGTTAATTAAAGTAGAACTCTGAGTATTTAACCCTTTGATAACACCATTGTATTTAATTAAGAAAAAAGTACTTTTGGCTATTCTATTTTAATAACTCAATTTTTAGATTATTCTTTACCGGTATACCCAATTTTTTTTTTAATTGACTCAAAGTCCTATTACCTGTTAGAAAATTAACCCTTTGTTTTTTTCATAATTTTTTTTTTGAAACACTAAAGAGATTAAAACGCAAAAAAATAACCCCTTAAAGAACTCATAATTTTATTAATTAATTATTTTCCTAATGTTTCAATTATATATATTTTTTCTTTATTCTCTTCTTCGTGGAATTTACTGGCAATATTAGGTCAATTATAATTTTGGGTCAATAAAAAAAATTGGCAAAAAGGTTGAGTTAAATTCTCCCTCCGTAACATACTAAGTGCAACGATTTGACATTTTCTCTCTTTACTTTATGTTAAATCGTTGCAGTTATTTTGTTATGGAGGGAGTAGTTAAAGGTTGGGATATGATATTAAAACAAAATTGCCAAAAGGTTGGTTATTAGAAGTTATTTTTGATATTTTAACCTAACAAAATCTCATAGGTCTATAAATTTCTCCTTATCATATGAAGCCCTATTTTTCTCTCTTAATTTAGCACCCACAAATAAATTTTACATAGAACTTTAAACATGTATGTTTATTTGTTTTTAAAAAAAGAAGATTTTTTTTTGAAGAAAAAAGGACAAAAGAAGAATAAACTTAGATACTAATTAGGTATTTAGGTATTACTGTGATATGAGACTTGTGTTAAGACAGGATACTGTTTACCATATATACTAGATTATTAATATATATATATATATATATATATATATATATATATTTTATTTTTAAAAAGGGAAAATGGAGGGAGGAAAGGAGGTGGGTGTGAGTAGGGAATTAAAAGCCGGGGTCGGGTGTTGAGAAGAATTAAAGTTTATAGGAAGGGAGTCAAGGGAGTATTTAAAGTGTATTGGATTCATAGGTCATGGGGATGTGGTTGTTATCACTTATCATTACATATATTGATATATATGGCTGAAGATGGTGTACAAGCTTTTAATTAATTCTTCCATTATTACTAACTTCATTCATATAATATCCCCTACTTTTTGTTTCAGTGACCCAATTTTAATTTGGAAGCTGTATGTTATCAGATCATTATGATTTCTTAATACTCCTACATACTGCCACTACTACATTATTATTTATAAATTTTAAAAATAAATAAATAAATAAAATGATATGCATACCTCTCATGATTATTATGTTTAATAATATAAAGGGGCGTTTCAGAAAGGAAATTAAAAAACTTGTCTAATCCACCGGGTAGATCAGACTACCCACCATTAATAATACATACATTGTGGTTAAGGTTGATAGTGGAATCCAAGTCATATAATTAATAATATTTTAATATCTCTATTAATAGTGGGTAGCCTACCCACTGGGTAGGTGTAGCAATGTCCCCTATTTAGTTGGTACCCTGAAGTCGCTCAGAATTACGTTAAAATGTCATGTTATATCCTTGTTGAATACCTAATTGTTAGAAACTGGGAATTGCTTGACGTTTGGTAAAAACATCACACCATAAAAAGAATGTAAAGGATTTAAATAAGAAAGGGAAAGGACAACGATAAATGTTACCTTAATTTACATATAAGGAGTTTGTGATTGATGGAGGAAATGAATTTTAATTTGTTCCACTAGTTTGACAAGGGTTTATAACAATTAAGGGGATTTTGTTACCCTTTGGATACAATATTTGTTGCTTATAGCTCAAAACAAACTACTACCTTTACATAGGTCGTCATGGGATGTGGTTGTTTCCGTTTCTTACGTACACCACAAATCTTTATACTAAACGTCCCTAAAAATGGTATGTTTGATATAGTTAAATAAAATATTTATTAGGAATATTTGATTTTAATAATCCAACTTTTTAGCCATTCGTAAATAATAAACCAACCTTTTGATTATTCCTGAATAATCCAATCTTTGTACTAAATTTCATAGAGTGAACCAAAACCAAATTTTAGGTGTAATATTGGGGCTAATTTAAGTGTTGTTTGTGTCTTTAGGTAAGTGGTCAACAACGTTAGAGCTAAACTACCCAAACTCTACTTAAACCAACCCCAAAATGACACCTAAAATTTTGTTTTGGTTCACTCAATGAAATTTGGTACAAAGGTTGGATTATTTAAGAATAATCAAAAGGTTGGTTTATTATTTGCGAATGGCTAAAAGGTTGGATTATTAAAATCAAATATTCCTATTTATTATACTAATTTACACATGATTTAGCTAGCATGCATACATTTCCAACTCTTACTATTTTATATTAGGATGTATATTAAATGTTTATACATATTCCTAAGGGCTACGAGCTCCTATATTATCAAAAATCATGTTTTATCTTTTTCTCATTCAATATTCATTTTGATTACTTAATATATAGTTTTGCTTATGATAGTATTTTAGATTACTTATCATTTATATATTGTTCATTTTGTAAAAATTGCATATTAAATGAGCAAAACAAATATTATGGAGTAATAAATAAATAAATAAGCAAAACACAAATTCTAAAAGGATACATATATCATTACCCTAAATAAATGAATAAATGGTAGAGTTTAATTATTAATTCAATTCAATTTTAGTTTCCCATTAAAACTCCTCAGTAAGGGGAGAAGAGAGCATTCAAGACCTCCTTCAACTGCACAACAGACTCCTCCATTTAATGACCCTCCCTCCTTCACTTTATTTCCCCTTCCAATAGATCTACTATGCATCCGGATGTACGTAAAGTTATATACATTCAATGTGTTTTTTTTTTTTTTTACTCATTTTAAATTTTAATTAAAATGAGTAAAAAACTTTAAAATGAACAAAATTACCATTGAAAGTAGCATACATCCGTATGTTTATAAGAATTTTTTTTTTCTCCGACGTCACCACTTCTTTACACTACCTCACTTAGTCACTCCTCCACTCCTGACTCTTCCTCCCCTATTTTTATTTTACTCACACAAATATCTTATAATTTTACATTAGTAAAAAATTATATTTAATTATAAAAGTTTATATTCTTCATTTCTATTTGAAATCCTGCAACATTTTTAACTCAAGAAAATCTTTTAAATTATTCTCAATTCATAAGAAAATAAATTAAAACATAATTAAGTGGGGTTTTATTTGATTTTTCTCAATGAGTATTTTATAAATATCAAATTTTTATAATTTTTACTACTATGTAATTAAACATATTAGCAATTAAAAGTACTACCTCCGTAAGACCGTAACATAAAACTTTCAACAATTGATTTTACATGTATTTTGAGGAAGCGATTTAACGGTGTAAACGAAGAAATTAGTCAATATAATTTTAATATTAGTAACTTATAATCACATTCTTGTTTGTATTAAAACCATTTTGACTAATTCTTTCGTTTACAGCCTTAAATTGCTTCCTCAAAATACGTACAAAACCAATTGTTGAAACTTTTATATTACGCACGCAATATATATATATTTACTGTACAGTTTATCCGAGTAGAAAACCACACCAAACCAGCTGGCAACTAACCTAGCTTGGTCCTGAAGATATCTACTTTATGATTTCATGTTTTTAAACACAATTTATATTCTTGATTTTTTTATGCGAAACTTTATCAACGATATAATATAAAGCCATTACCATGACATGAGAGTTCGATTGAAAAAAAAAAAGATCACGTCTTTTTAGATGGATCCACATCCTACGAGATTGGAACTCCTGTTTACCCTCAAGTACAACCTTCTATTTTCTTTTTTGTCTACAATCAATTTTCTTAACCAAATATTGATAAAATAAGAAGAAGAAAAAGACAACCTCAAAATAAGAAAAAAAAAAAAAAACCTCAAATAATGTCTAATAAATTCAAATAAGTTTCAATATACTCCCTCTGTTCCAATTTACTTGCCCCAATTTGACTTTGTGCATTGTTTACATGTGAACTTTGACTTTATTTAATTTAATATACGTTAGAAAAAACATAGTCATGATGGATCTAGTTTAATTCGTCTTAACATGTACTTTTCAAATATATAATTTTTATAATTTTTTATTACATATAGTTAAAGATATTTTTATTTAAAGTTGTGTCTCGGGAGATTTGAAAAAGAGAATGTAACAAGTAAATTGGGACGGAGGGAATAGAAAATAAAATTCTCTAATCAAATTTACTAAAAAGACACGAAAGAAATGTGTATATTTTTATAACAAGGTTTAATAAGTTGGGATAAATTCAACTAAAATTAAACAAAATGAAAAGACCATCACTAAATAAGAAATGAAACTTTTGTATTTTTTTTTATTTGGTAAGAAAGCTACAGGTTCATTAACTAGCTTAGTATGAGTATTCACTCTTTTGACCTCAAGATCAAAGGTAGATGTGAAACCATTGCTCCATACCTCAATCATCAAGACATGAAACATTTTAGGGATTTTAAATATATTTTTTGGGTAAGAATGTATACAAACCCTAAGCTAAAATTTTTAGAAATAAATGACAAAATCACACATCATTTAGCGTAACAAATATTTAATTTGAGTTAATATTTTTATTTTTGACACATTATATACAAGGGGAATGATTGAGTGACCCTGAGAGTTGACAACCATCTCATATTGAATTTTCATTGGTCAATTTTTTTTATACATCACCTCTCTCCAATTTAATTCACATATACTCATATAATCTATACAATCTATATCTTCTATATATTATATACTAAAAAAATAAAGTATTGCTTAAGTCATCATTGTATGCATGTCATTTTGTCAATAAAAAATTTCCCTCCAAAATAATTGGTGATGTCTTTTTTTTTGTTTTTGCTAATTCATATCTTTGCAGAAGTTCCAATATTAACAAAATCTTTTTTTAAAAAAAATTAATAAGCTTATAATTTCATATTTCATGTCAAAGAAAAACCTTCACATTTTGTACACATAGAATAATTACCAAAAAAATATTATCTAAAATGTACAACGTACAGGACTAAACTAGTAATACTACCTCCGTTTCGAAAAAAACGCAACAATTTCTATTTTTGGATGTTTCAAAATAAATGCAACAATTTTAATCTTCCATTTTTGTAAATTTTTTCATTCTATTTCTTACATCATCACATACCCCACTTTCTCTCTCTATCACTTTTACTCTCACAACAAAAAATTGTCTAAGAGTCCGTGGTACTCCAATTATTGCGTTTTTTTAAACGGAGGCAGTATTATATTTAATTGATGTATCTAAGAGGGTTGACAATTCTCAGGATTACTCAATCATTTTTACTGTATAGAATCCTTATATGAAATTTGTCATTTTTCTTTTTCAAATCCATGAAAAAAAATTAAAGAGAAAAGATGCAACAAATTGTTTTCTGTCCAACCACTATTTATTAAGCACCTAACTCATTTAAGGAATGGTGAATAACATACTAGATTACATAAATAATGTCCTTGTCTTATGGTTTCTCTCATCCTTCCATTCCGAGGAGGTATGTGTTTTGGGAATACACACGAAAATTGAATAGGGATCATCGAAAATTAGGCCACCCGGCCCTCTCACAGTCAAATTAAAGGTCTTGAATTCTTCATAGCGGAAGAAATTCTCGCGACTAATTAACCATCACAAAAAATGTCAAAGGAAAAATTGATAAACTATATATAATATATTTCTGGACTTTAACTATTAGTTTCAACTTTTAGGTGAGAT
This sequence comes from Salicornia ramosissima, assembly GCA_951394345.1. Lineage (NCBI taxonomy): Eukaryota > Viridiplantae > Streptophyta > Magnoliopsida > Caryophyllales > Amaranthaceae > Salicornia > Salicornia ramosissima. The sequence goes on from OX596234.1 coordinate 48,149,174, forward strand.
GGTTCTCTAATATGATATCAGAGCCAACTTTTGGTTAAGTTGGTCTCAAACAAAAATGACTATTTACCAAAGAATCAAATTTGTAACACTACTCATGTATATTTATGATTCTTTTTTATACTGATCCAATGATACAGTGACGCAGACACATCACATAAATCCCAAGTTCAAAACTTCCTTCCTCCACCACAATAAATAAACTCCCCTATCTATAATCTTTTATGACCACATTATTGACGGCTCCTTCCTAATGATAAAAGATTTCAACGATTCGTGTGAAATTTTCTAACTTTGATATTACGAAGAAGTAACGTTTTGAATCTTCTACACATATGTTAAGAAATGAGTTAGCATGATTAATATATACTCTCTCTGTTCCTATATATATGGGTTGATTACGTTTAAAATCTTGAGTACAAATAGAGTAATTTTAACACGAAAAATCTTCATTATATATAGTAAAAAATAGTCATATGAGATTTTGTTAGACCTCCCTCGATGTAAAGTTTTTTTTTTTTATAAAGTGTAGTGGTAGATATTAATGTTTAAATATTTGCATTGGAAATTGTAAGAAAAAAATAAAGTGTAACCAACTTATACATAATATTATTTAATGCTCCTGATACTTTAGTGAAAAATTCTACTCCCTCCATAACATAAACTTTCAACAATTGGTTTTGCACACATTTGGGCGAAGCGATTTAAAGGTATAAACGAAGGAATTAGTCAATATAAAAATTAATATTAAGAACTATAATCACATTCTCGCTTGTATTAAAACCATTTTGGCTAATTCCTTCGTTTAGACCCTTAAACCATTCCTTAAAATGCGTGCAAAACTAATTGTTGAAAGTATTATGTTACGGATGGAGTATAACTTTAGAGCTAATCACAATTTTAGAATAAATTGACGCAATAATAAATTATCTCAATTAATAACCAATAATAATACTATATATAAGTAGAAAGGTTTAAAATGTAACCAACAAATTAAAACACACTAAACAAAATACGGAGTATTAACAGGCTTTTATGAAACGAAGGCAATACTTTGTATATAAGAAGTTTAAAATGAAAATAGTTAGCAATAACTATTCACTTAAAAAACCGATTTGCAAGTATTTTGGTCATAAATTCATAACTTTTTTTCATTTTGAGTAATGTATATAGTACTCTCTCCGTAACATAATTCTGGCAACAAGTTTTTTTCACGCATTTCAAGGAAGCGATTTAAGGGTGTAAACGAATAAATTGGTCAATTTTTTTTTAAGATTAGTAATTTATGATCTCAATCTTACTTGTATTAAAAAACCATTTTGATTAATTTGTTCGTTTACACTCTTAAATTGCTTCCTTGAAATGCGTGAAAAATAACTTGTTGTCAGAATTATGTTACAGAGGGAGTACTTAAGTACAACCCTATAGAGCCCATTTAAAAAATACAAGAAAAAAATAATTTATTGATGTAATTAATGGAAAATGATATACATAAACCTAAAAGGGCTATGTATAAGGCGCTTAAAATGGGAAGAAAAAAAATAAATCAAGCATTTATTACATTGATTATTGTGCGATTTGGTATTGTTTTCTCAAATTGTTTCCACTAATAAAAATGTACTCCACCGTAACAAATTAACTGCAACGATTTGACGACATTTTTTATATTTACTTTATGTCAAATCGTTGCAGTTATTTTGTTATGAATGGAATATTAAATTCTTAAGGGATACATATAACATTGTCCATAATTAATACTTTTTCCGTTCCACAATACTCGCAACGTTTTAACCAAATCTGTGAGAGCTTTTTGGTCAAAACGTTGCGAGTATTATGAGATGCAGGAAGTATTTAACTTGATGTTTCAATTGTTTTTTTTTTTAATAAAAAAAGCAGTAATAAATGAGTTATGCACACAAGTAATAATCAAATTAAATAATATGCAAATACAGACGTGAATTAAAGGGGGGAGCTAGGGAAGAATGAAAAGCGGACCGCTGGAGAAGCAGCAGGGATCAGGTATAGGAATTTAGTGAAGGAGAAGGGGGAGGTTAAAAGTTTCAATAAAATAATAAATAAATAATAAAGGCGAGGGAGGAGGATCAGGAGGAGGTGCATATTAAAAAAAAAATACTTTGGTATGAATACTCTGAACTATGGATGGTTTAAATCTACAGGTATGAAATTTCAAGTATGACATTTACTTGCAATAGAAGGTATTAATAAGTCCATAACCAGCTATTAAGTTTCAATGTGATGACGTATCAATCGATATCTTTGGTAATAAAAATCTTACCAGCTATTACTAAAGACACTTGCATTAACTCTTAACAGAAGGTTACGATTCTTACAAACTTAACAATATCTCTCATTGCAAGTAAAAATCATAGTTAATACTGTAAGGCATAATTAAAAGTTTGTACATTTAGAATTGAACCGCATATAATTCATACCTTTAAAAATAATTTTCCAAAAAAAATTTAATACTAGTGACTAATAAGAGTTAGTTAGAACTACACCATCTATGCTTTTAAAGAGCAGCTGCATCTCCAGAAATGCAGTAAATTGCACTCACTAACCCCAACCCTAACCTTTTTAAACTTCCACGTCAACTTCAACTTCAACTTGGTTGAGCACGCCAAAGGTGTAAAATTTAAGACTACTCCGTAGTGTATTTATTTATTTATTTATAATAATTATAATAAAGTGGGCCACCCTAAATCCACCCTTTATAATTTGCCCCTCTTAGATTCTTCCTTGCACTTATGATCTTTTTTCTTTACTTCTCCCCCCTATTTAAACTCCAAACACAACACTTACAACCACCTCTACACTATCATACTATCCTCTCCTTCTCTCTCTCCCTATCTCTCATTCTCAGATACTTATAAGAAGAGAAGCCATGGTATCATATCAAACACCCCTAAATGATCGTCGAAACACGATTTCAGAATATGATCAAGATGTGAACAACTTGAAAAGGAAGTGGGATTCTCCGGCCAAAGACGAGGACCGTCTTCCTTACAAACACTGGAAGACTAATCCTAAGGCTTTTGTTACCAAATCTTTCTCCGATATCGAACTTCACCTCGAGACTCCGCTGCCATCTGAATGGCAACGTTGCCTCGATATTCAGGTAAACCTTTTTTTCCCTATGATTCAAGTTATATATACTCCCCCGTTCCAGTTCATTCTTTAAAACTTTAATTTTTGCACAATTTTCAATACATATATTTAAACGTTAATATCTAATACTGTACTACACTCTATAAAAAAAACCATAATAAAAAACTACACATAAACAATTTAACAAGATCCCATATGAATATGGTTTTTCATGTATATAATGAAGATTTTCATTTTTGTAACTTGCTTTCTCCTTGTATCCTAAAAAGCGAAGCAAAAAGAACAAATTTAAACGTATTACAGACTTTTCAGTACATATATCATCTTAAAAAAGACATATATCGTCTTTTAGCTAAATGTTTTTTTTTTAAATTAAAAAAAGAGAGCAAGTGCATAATTCCTAAACATTCTATGTTTGTATTTGGTGGCATGCAGTCAGGGGAGATACACTTTTACAACACCAGAACACAAAAAAGAACAGTGAGAGATCCAAGAGAAAGCTTGGAGTTGAACCCATCAAGTCCTATGGATAGTCATATGAGCTTGGAACTTCAACTTAACCTGCCTTGTGATTCACTCAACAGCCCTAATTTATTCTCAAAAGCAAAGCCAGAAAAGAACACCATTTCTGCTACTGCTGTAACTACTACTAGCACTACAACAACAACAACAACAAAGAAGAGATTCAGCAACTCACCCCCAACACCACAACCTCCGTCATCTACCGGGTTATTCAGGAGTCAGCAGAACGCTGTCGAAAAGACGAACGGTGGAAATAATCTTGAGGCAGAAGAAGAGACGGCAGAGATGGTGGCGACCGCCTGCAAGCGGTGCCATATGCTGGTGATGCTATGCAAGTCCGCCCCAACATGTCCCAACTGCAAATATGTGCACCCACCATGCCAGAAACTTCTTGACCTGTTCAACCCCAGACTTAGCCTCTCTTGCTAGTTTTTTTTATAATTATTATTAGGCACAGCAACAAGTTAAATGAACTAATGATCATAAACGTCAGTGTCAATAGCTATTTAGGGTAATAATAATAATAATAATGATAAGAACAATAATCAATAATATTGTTGGACTGCTGTTTTAAAAGAAAGACATCATCAGTCAGCTAGCATATTGTCCATCATAGAGAATTTGCTAGTTAATTAGTTGGTTCCTTTAATTACTCACTTATCATCATTTTTCTAAATGATGAAACTGTTGGATTGATCTGAGGGGGATGGTTTAAGCTGATCAACATATATTAAGTGTAGATATAGTGGGTTATTCTAATAGAGCATGTAAAGGTTTAATTTCTAGAGCAGCTTTAAATATATATATAAAAATATATTTATATTTGAAAAAAAAAATGACTTGAGCCATCTTGATTAATCTCCAAAACATCAAAGTACACTTTTTTTTTTTTGCATTAAAAATTGGTTTATAACTATTGCATTGATCACAAAGGTAAACAAGGTAAAGTGATGGGCTACCAAAGAGTAGTGTTATGGTACTTTCTCATCATTCAAATAAATGATGTACTAGAAATAACATCAACTGCTACAATTTCTTCCCTGTAAAAGGGAAAGAGAATTCTAAGCCTATTAATACACCCCAACTTCCACCTAGCTAACATTCATGACGAATTGACAATAAATGTATGGTATGTATACGTTAACCAATATTTACCTGAAAACTATGAATGAGTGTGATAAGTTTATCTGATCTGCATGTTCCGCTGAAAGAGAGCAAACCAAAACATTTATGCTTACGCTCAGAGATTCCTTATGAAAGAGGGTTGATGGATGATCTTCCGTCGGTTCCATCCCCTAAATACATGAAAACAACACTACCTATTCAAATAACTGTCACACAAAAAGACTCCTAACTGCTTTCAAGTTACACACCCATCTAATAACTAGCTATATTATTGTTTCATTAATCTTAATTTCAAATCATTAAGCCCCCCTTCATTAATATGGGCGTAACCCTAACTAATAATAGTAGCTAATGGTCATATCTAATGATACTTTAACAGAATAATTAAATGCATAATATATGAGGGGTGGTCTAGGGAAAAATTCGGAATAGGAACTTAGCATGGATAATGATGACTGAAACCAGATTATATTCCATAGATGTGCTACATCAACCAGGCACTGTTTGAGGAGTCGGAGAAGTCTATTGGTAGGGCAACGCTCCATCGTCTAGCTTTCATATTTCGAAAACCAGAGACGTTGCAGAAGATAAGACGGTCTAGATAAAATGATCATCGCTAAAAAGGAAAATCTGCAACTGTCAAAGATCATTTTATAACATGGAGTGGTCACACAGACAACTAAACACACACAACCCTAGTAACATCAGATGCACCTATGATAAGCAATAAAATCACAAAAGAAAACGCCGGGGATGGAAATTTCATTTGCTAGCTCAGAAACTTATGTTGCATTACAGAGTTTTCAAGCTATACTAACAGGAACAAGCAGAAATCTTTTTCCAGTCTTTTCTTTATATGTCCCTGATTGTTAGAGACTTAGAGGATCATCTCAACCAAAAGCTTAAGCTAATAGTTAAGGCCCAAAAATATGTTATATACTCTATCACTGATGACTTAAAGGTAGTGTAGGATAAGTGGGTGATCTTATTATGAATAGAAGCTATAACCTCAAGAGAAAACTAAACGTGTGGGTTTAGCTAGCTTTTCATAAGCTGGATTAGTGGAAGCTAATATACTCCCATTAGTTTCTTATAAGCCAACTTTTCCACAAAACTACAAAAGTAAACAAACACAGCATATAAACACTTATATGGGGTAGTATATAGATAGACTCCTTCCATCCCTTAAAATACAATCCACTAAAGTTTAATCCTTTTTTTTAAATATCCCATTGAAGAATACACCAATGGAGTTGATGCAAAAGTAAAATAGTAACAATGTCAAAAAACCGCATAAATATCGACAGAATGATGCCTTTTTTTTTGTGTCGCAAAGAGCAAGGGATGGTGTGAGTATATAATAAGTAACAAATAGTAAAAAAATATTTTTGGAGACCAAGAAGGTCGCATAAAAAGATTAAAATGAGACGGAGGAGTATAATATAACAATAAACCTATATTTTTGGAGACCAAGAAAGTCGCATGGAAACATTAATATGAGACGGACGAGTATAATATAACAAATTAGAAATAGTACTACCTCTATAACAATTTACTTACAATGATTTGACATAAAGTAGAGAATAAAAATGTCAAATCGTTGCAAATAAATTGTTACGGAGGTAGTATATTTAATGAGTTATGCAAGATGGATAGCTAAGAGGATTGCTTGCATCATGCAAATTAGATAACACAATACCTTAATGGGCCAATAATGAGTTTGAGACTAGAGTTGATAAGCTTAAATTAAATCAAAATGTCATATGCTCTGGTTCTGTTCCCACTTGTCACATTTAAAAGGAAAACTATAAAAGGAAGAGCTACCTACAAAAATAAAGGCGGGGTCACTACCAGGTAGGAGGGAAGTTCATTTACTATTGGATACGCAGACAAGGTTTTCATTAAATAGTCGAGAGACTAGTTATTCAATGACCTCTAATATTTTGCTTGCTAGGAGTATTGCATTCACCAGCTGCAATATTCACAGTAAGCAGCAAGCTACCCTTGCATTAATGTCTCAAGTGTACACATCTTTCCGTAAATGTCAATCCACCTTTGGATAGAACAAGATTTTTTTAACACTTCATATGTTTCATATTAGTCACAACATATCCTTTTGATATGCATTTTAAGAAAGGGATTACAAGATGTAAACAAACAAATTAATAAGGATATTCTATCACCAAGAAAGGTGAAGTCATATATTATTGATGTTAAAGTTGTAATAATTAATTGTTCATTTACATTATCTAATATCTTTCTTTAAATAGAAGTCAACCAAGATTATTAGGAACGGGATTCTACGTTAGACCGATGAAGGGGGTAGGATTAGATCGTAGTATCGTGAGATCCTATTGAAAAATAAAAAATATATATATATATAAATAATGTTGTAGTGTAATACAAAATCAAATATTTAATGAAACTAAATACTCAAATAAAACCTATTTTTTAAGTAGACTTAAGGATACAAATAGGTATTAGCCACAAAACGTAGTTATCAAATATTCCAAGTTATAAATGATAAATTAGAAGAATTTCTATCACTGTTATATGTATTTAGCAATAATTGCTACATATTTGTAAATACTACCTCTGTTAATTTTAAGGTGCAATGATTAGACATTTTTCCTTTCTAATTTATGTCACATTGTTGCAAACAAAAATTAAAGGAGGTAGTATATGCGTTTACAATCTAACGAGTAATAAGAAAAGTTTGAATATAATTTTTAGCTTTAAATTATAGTTTTTATATAGAATTAGGTCATTACATCGTTGGATCATATAGACATCTTACCACTCCAAAATGTTTTCCAAGTACGATCGTAAGATACTACAAACTTTAAGATCCTACTTAGGATCGGGCATGTGTTTTTGGATCGTAGAATCGTAAATGTCTTTAAGTATTAATAACAGTTAAGCCAAAAAGGAAAGTTGAAATAAATATGCAGCAGCTGAAGTATTTAGAACAAAATGTCTTTTTAGGTAATGTTATATATAAACCCTTAGTTTTGCACATGACTTTTTACGACACACTCCGATCCCTTTGTTTTGTTTTTTTTCATAAACATGTAGAATCAATACATACCTTGTACCATTAATATATTTAATTGCATATTAGCAAAAATTATTTAAAAAATGGTATTCAAATACCCATTAAGATGAATCAAATAATAGGACCCCAAATTACTATGTTTTTTCTCAAGGATAATTTATGATATGATCATTATTTCTAGACATATGATCTGACATTGGAGTATTTCTAGACATACCATTATGACATGTGCGGCATCCTCACTTCCACAGTCCTTGCAGGATTCTTTCATCCAAAGAACGGTCTTGTAATCCTAAATATTCCCATAAGAGCAATATGATCTGATGACCACAATGGTGAAGGGAGTGCTTTACCCACACTCTTTTTATTAAGGAGTTGCAAGAGACCTTCAACTTCCAAGCTATCCTCTATGAGAAAAACCAAATTTTGTTATCAACTAATACTTTTTAATAGAAGAGTAAATGCAAATAGATCAATGAATTATACGGATATGGTACCCTAAACATATTACATTTCATAAATGGTTACTTAAAGAATGAAAATAGAGTTTAATTCAACAAGTGTGCTACTTTTATAGAGTAGTTAAGAAAGTATATATAAGCTAGCAATTGATGTACCTCTTATAGCAGGAGCTAAGAAATGAATTCATGAAAAATAGAGGCTGGAATTTAAAACAATAAAAAGATTGCAGCACATTATTTATTCAAAAGTTTTTTGCAACTATGAATACACGCATAGCATAACCTACAGTAAAACACTGAAGCACAAATCAATAATCTGTTAATGCCATATGATAAGAATCAAACTTTAGTAAATTCTGAAATTTTAAAAACTCTGCTATGTCATTTAAATTTTAAGTACTTTACGATGTGTCTGTGCTCTCAAATGAGACATAGTCTAAGATAAGTGATCCTTGTAGCAAAGCAGATTATTAGTTCAATCAAAACTTGGTCTTGAAGAAACAAACAACCTATACTAACAACCAAATGGCAAGGCTGCAATTTAGGTACGTACACAACCTCAACCCCATCCAAAGATAAGAATAGATGACATCGTAACAACAGATAAAAAAATAAAAAAGATCTTGGCAGAAAGTTCAACACATAAATCCTTGGAATAATTACATTACTAGGTACCAACTATTGCACTTTTTATTTTATAGGTACCAACTTTTGATTATTCACCAGCAGCATGAACTATTACATAAAGTTGTAACGATAGGTATGGATGACCTATAAATAAGTATAAATGACCTATAAATTGCAACAACATTTAGGTGATATACCTATCCTTGCAACTTTATGTAATAGTTCGTGCTGCTGGTGAATATTCAAAAGTTGGTACCTATAAAATAAAAAGTGCAATAGTTGGTACCTATTAATGTAATTATTTCTAAATCCTTTGAAAGACTAACTACCTGTGTAAAAGATATAATCCAAGGTACTTCCATGGGATGGTGTAAGACTAGTGAAAAAAGGCTCTCCTGTTTTAGGATGGATCATGATCATGTGTCCTTCAACATCATTGACATGCTTGAGAAATGTTGATCCATATGCACTTGCCTTTATTGATGTGTCCAAAGCATAATAATATAATCATAAGCAATATATATATATATATATATATATAGTAAAAGAATCAATTACTACATAAAATATATCGGTTAAAATGGCATTGGGCAGGCCAACACGAAGCACAACATGGCACATTATTTTATGGAGTGTCTAGACTGCACTTAAGTTTTAAAAGCACAATCCAAAACAGAAAACTTTCAGATTTTGTCCTATGCATTTGAACACAGCCTGACCAAACACAATGGGCACGTGAGTTAGGCCGACATTTTGAAATTTGTGGTACGACATAAGCTCAGTGGACACATTGTCTGGCCCAAAAGCACGTGAACCTAACACAGCTTAACATAGCCCAATGCCATCTACAACCACCAATGTTGAAATTTGGATATTCTATCAACAGGCATAACAGGTGTAAGAAATGCAGATTTGAGGGTACCAATTTCAATGAATGATGAAGTTTGAGATGCTCGTTTATGCCAATTGAATCAGGTGCCTTAGCACATTCAGGATCAACCCCACCTTTAGTTAGCAGAATGTAAGGATCACTGCAAAAACCAAGCTTTTTTAAGAAACATATTACGATAAACTATAAATAATGACTGGTGAAATAAAAAATAATATGAATAGATTCTACACTCAAGATGATTTAGTATGTACTTCTAACCAAAAAAAAAAAAAACTTTTGGTCACGTATGCTAGTACACTAATCATTGTCTCCCCTTTTCCCATGTAATTTAATAGTCTGTGTCCTCAATCAAACCATCAAACATCCCATTTTACATAGTACAAAACCAAGGACTAACAAGACACCATTACCCTGTCCAAGTTTTGGTAAGTGCTGAGCAATGATAGCCTGATAGGTTATACTCACAAGCAATGCCTGTAACTTAGCCCTTTATTTTCTCATCATTGGGCTTAAGCCGATATAATCTTAATTCTGGAAAATACCATAAACTGCTGTGATCCAATAACCTCAACTACTTCTGCAAGTTACTTCACTGTTTAAGTCTTAAGAATAACAGGGAGGTTGATTTTATAGGGTTCAATAAGAATCCAACCTTGTCAGCGCACCTCATGATTATTTCATGATCAAGTAGTGGATACAGGCTAGTAGTATCAAACCAAAAAGTGGATGGTTGAGGAGGTTGCACAATATTCACTGTGCATACTCTGATCTCCCATTAACAAGATGAAATACAAAATAGAAGGTAGTCAATGAACATAAATAATAAAACAAATGAGCGCGTGTAAATTATTAAACCGATTTTCACAACCAATAGCTTATTAAATACCAAAGAACATGATGGTGTATACATCATACACATTGTGCCTCTACCTACAAATTTGCAATATCAAACAAGCACTTCATGGAAAAAATGGACATGCATGGTTTAGTGTAGACAATATTAAGATTTAAGAATGTTGAAAGCATGATCAAATCATTAGTAGCTCAACAAGAAATGAACCAATGCCTTCATGGATTAACTGCTGGATAACTCGCATCTTATGTGACAGTTGCATGGAGTAATTGTTAAAAAAAATAATTAAAAAAAAAAAGAATAATTCTAATAATAGAAATAAAAAGAGAGAGAGATGGTGAAAGGTGAATACTGAATAACCTTGATTTATACTTCCAGCCAAGGGGTGATAAGTTTCAGCTAACACATCCAACATCTATAAATGATCTCCTAAAGTTTGCAAGAGATGAGGTTTTTTGTTAATAGCTGGTATTGCAAGCATTTATTGATTCTCCAGAGCTTTCAGTTTACAACCTAACATAGACATTTGGTAACCTATCCGCCAATAGCAAGAACATCTTGCATGATGTTTTACATATGAACCAGTAAGAAATCCTTCATAAATATCTTGAAGTTCCATTATCATATAAGTTAAACTATGGGCAGTGCAAGACACTTGGGCAGAAGATTTTGGCAAGAGCTTAGAGTTAGACAGCTAGGTTCTAGTCATATGTAGGCAGGTATGCAAAACCATTGGTGCCAACTGTTCATGCTATCAAAATGAACCTTTTTTTCAGGACAGATTACTTTCTGGCTGCAAAATAAGCCTTTTTAGGCCTAGTCTCTGGAAAGATTACATCCTGGCTTCAAATTAAGCCTTTTGTCTTGGGATAAAATCTGTCACCCCAAATTTGGAACATACTGCTGTCTCTAAACTATTGTGGGCGCTCATATGCACAGCTGATACAATGGGTGCATTGGACACATGCATACTGTATGAAAAGAGGGACTATTCGGACCTAATACTCCTTGTCCAGGATATTGAGCAGTGTCAGGAACATGTTGATCTGTTTGAATGTGTGGTGGTTGGAACAATGTTCATAATGGGTAAGGTTAGTATCATAGCTACATACAAATATTAAAAAGACAGAATTACAAAATCCCTTGGAGGAGTATTGTATTTAACAAACAACTTCAAAACCTCATTATTACTTCATTGATGCAACATGGAAGACTTATTACCACTTATGTCTTTTTGAAGTTGGAGTGTCCCTTGCGACTCTATCTGATTTTTATGTGAGATTGCAATGGAATATATCTCTTAATTCTTCTCTTCTTGCAAATTCTATAAAAATGTGTTGCAAAGTATCTAGGTAGCTCAACAAGAAATGTGAAACCAATATGGCAATATTACTTCATGGAATAACTGCTGGAAAACTCCCACCTTATTGGTCAGTTGCATGGAGTATATGTTGGGAAAAAAAAGGAACGGAAAGAAAAGATGAAGAATCCTGATTTTAACTTCCATCAAAGAGGTGAGAAGTTTCGGCTAACACATCTAATGTTCACTGATGATCACCTAATGCTTGCAAGAAGAGATGAGGTCTGTTACAGCTGTTAGTGCAAGCATTTATGGATTTTTCTAGAGCTTCCAGTTTACCAGCTAACTTAGACAGAAGTTGCGCTTATTTTGGTCGCATATCCTCTATTAGCAAGAACATCTTGCATGGAATTTAAAAAATGAACCAGGGAGGGACCCTATTTAAATACCTTAAGAGTCCCTCTTTCATGGCCTAAGAAGTTAAACTATAAGCAGTGTGAGTCACTTTTGGAGAAGATTTTGGCAAGCTGGACATCTAAATTCTAGTCATATACAGGCAGGCACAAAAAAGGCCCTACAAGAGGTCCAGAGCTTTTATAGGCTTTTTCTCTGGACAGTTGATGTCCTGGCTTCAAAGCAACCCCTTGTTTCTTGGAATAAAGTCGGTAATACAAAGCTTCAGAGGGTCTGAAACTCTGAATATCAGAAACATACAAAATTGGAACATAACATCATAGCTGTTCTCTCTAAACCATTTTGGGCCCTCAGTGCAAAGCTGATAAGCTAAGAGTGCATTGGAATCATGCATAATACATGAAAGGGGGGACTATTCAGGCCCCAATCTAACAACTCGTCATGTCCTGGATATTGAGAAAACTGTTAAAATATCGGGAATATGTTGATCTGTGTAGAGGTTGGAGCTGTGAGATTCATACTGGGAAAGTTATTATTATAGCTTCCTACAAAATCTTAAAAAGAACGGCAACACAAAATCCTTTGGAGGAGAATTATATTTAACCCAGCTACTTTAAGAAAAACGTCATTGTTACGTCTTACGTGACTGATTGTTATGGACTGCCTTGTCCACAACCTGCTCACACCCCCACAAACACTACACAGTAGCAGCAATTAGGCCACACAGCAACACCAAGCAGCAAGTATAATCTGAAAATAATACCGTAATGCAAAATAACAAAAATGAACAGTAATGTAATAGTAGACAGAAAGTGAAATGACATTCAAATGATGAACACAGCTTTGCTTTTCGAGTAGCTTACACTCCCACTACACTACAGACTAATCTATAAAACAAAACATAATTCTCCTCTTCATTCATCAACATATGCTCTCTTATCCTACCTAGTGACTCTTGAACCTTCTAGAAATTCCTATTAGCTAACTTATTGTAAACTTCCTAGAATACCATTACTAATATATATCGACGCATAACACTGATACTACATAGATAACTTCTTACTACTATGTCTTTTGAAGTTTGAGTGTCCCTTGTTAAGTTGTGATTCTTTTTATTCTTTATGTGAGATTGAGAGAGATGTAATATATCTCTCAACTCTTCTTGCCAATTCAATAAAAATGTGTTGCAGATTGTCTTAAACATGCTTAGGGAAAACAGATACCTATTCTAGGGAAACAGAGATTCATTTAGCTGCTAAGCTTAGATGGAAGGGAGATCAAAACAAACAATACGGCGTGATACGTGCTAAATGTGTCTATGGTATATGATTGCACAGAATCGAACAGTGATTCCTAAGAATAAGAGCTGGCAGGCAGTTTTAAGAGATGCTTTTCCAGAATTTCATGCAGAATCACTGATGGACAAAAGGCATGTTCTGCTATATTCTCCTTACAGTTTTTGCTCTTTTGGTGTTTCCTGGCGTTAGAAAAACCTTTAGCTTGATCCTTAACAGAATGAAGGTAATTTGAAGTGGAAAACAGGACACTAATATAACAGGATGAGAAGTCTATTTGGCTGTACTACACAGTTTTATGTCCTTGTACTTTAACTTCAACTTGGGTAGATTTATTTAAAAAAAAAAAATAATATAATTTTTGGAAAGAACAAAAAGACTGATCAAGAGCTTGAGAAGTATAGATAGCCTGCCTATCATTGATACCTAGCAGCTAAGAGCTACGAGTAACAAGGGAAGAGCACCTGGTATTTACCATGACATCCATGTCAGCAAAAAACAGAAAGTTAAAAATCTCATACTCATGTTAAAATAAGGTATATTACCTTCCAGGAGAAGAGTTAATATCCCCACAGATAAAGAGAGGCATCCTGGGGTCAATAATCTTTTCGATCTCATTAATAAGATCAGAAACCTTTATATACAAAAAAACTTTAAGTCAATCTTCTGTATATCCAAACAAGTGCAGAGATTGCAAAAAAATCTTAGATTCTTAGATTTACCTGAAGTAATTGAACATCAAAGTATCCCTTTCCAGCATATATGTGTGTATTGACCTGCATATTAAGAAATACAGAGTATTTGAATGAAATATAGGAAGATTGACAATTACGATAGATTTTTTCTTTTCAAACAGTATCACATACACTATAGATCAAAAAGAAATATAGAAACCGACACTTTCTACAATTAGTTGTCAGTGAAACAAGCATATAATAAATAACAAAAATTTTTTACAAAAAAAAAAAAACAAAATTTAAACAGTACCACACAAAATTTTGAAAAAGATGAACCACTATCAGCAACAATGTCCTTCATCTCCAATATGACGGCAAGAGCTACATTGTCCTGCAAAAAAAATATATATATATATAATAAATAATGAATTAATAATGTCTAGAAAAATTACAAGAAAACCGGTTCAACATATTTTAGAAGCAAAAAAAATAAAAATATATACCTTAATCAGATGAACTCCAGCTTGAACCCTAAGGGTTGGTTCCAGTTTTCCCACCAGCGACAATGCAGACTTATTGTATTCAAGCTTCAACCAAAGGAAAAAATGGATCATAAATTATATAAGTAGTAATATAACCCACAAATCATACCAAAGGTTATGATTATTTTTACCTCATAGGATATAACCTCCTCAAATTTATCATTTCGGAAAAATATGGCACATCCATCCATTGTGTAGCCATTACCTGTATATACCTGGGTAAATCACAAAGCAGAAACAGCTGACAAGATATTGGCAACCACTTGACTTATCTGTCTTCCCCCAAGACCTTAGAATTGTTCTTATTCAAAATGAACAACATACACTAGCACTGGAAGTCGAAACATAGTGAAAATATATCTTGCCAAACAAAAGCAAAAAATGTTCAGAATCTGTATGGGAAAGGCATATTTCTTTGCATTCCACAACAATAAACAGTTTTTTCATGAGAAATACAGAATACCTCTTTAGTCTTTCTCTTATAGACAGCAGAATAGCCAAAATATTCTAGCTTTGGTTTGAAGAAATTTTCATAGTGGTCACTTTGAACCTGTAAATGAGATCATCATCATATGCACCATAAGCCACAAAAATTGGATTAAAGTTGATGAAAATAACTTACTATCTGCTCACAAACAAAATGTAACTGAATCAATTCTATTTTCAAGAAGGAGAATGCTATATGCAGCCCTCAATATGGAAATAAGTTGTGAATTTATGTAAAAATTACACATTGATCAATGTAATAAATGCAGAATTAATGTTGTTTATTTCCTTTTTTAGCTTTTTATATGCAGCCCTAAGGGCTGCATATAGCATAACCCTTTCAAGAAACACTAAGAGTCTTCATTTCCTACACTGTTTATAATAATTTAGACATAACTGATAGTTTAACCAAGCACACACAATACGATGGCAATATTCATAAGAGAATAGAGAGGTTACCTCTTGAAGGCACAAAACATCCGCATCATATTGTATTATTTCAAGAAGAAGATTATTCCGACGGTATTCCCATGTTAGAGCCCAATGAGGACAATATGGATATCTATTCACATTAACATAGATATGTGACAATATATTATAAGTTAGAACCTTTAATTTTCCATCTTTGGAAAGGTTTTCAGTAATGTCAAACTTCTCAGATTGTATTAAATCTGGAAGCCAGATTATTGGACGAGGTGATAAACTATGTCTCTGAATCATAGGGTCTGTTACGAGGATCTCTTTAGAACAAACTACTGCCGTTGAATTGTATGGGAGCTTAAAACTAAAGCCAACACCATCAGCAAATGGGATTAGGGGATTTGAAGGACCAACATTATCAATCCAATCCGTCCCTGGTGGTATAACCACTTCTAGCTTCTCATCAGACAATGACACCATGTCTCCAGGTGGCCAAGAATTGCATCTCTTTAGCTTTCCTAGTGCTTTAGTATCCTCCTTGAAATGATTGCTAGTGTTGGCCTGATGATGATACACAACATGGTTTTTCCATGCATCTAAGAAGCACTTGTTTGAGCAGTGATAACTGTATTTAGAAGGTATACAATATCTTACACAGTCTAAGCACTGTACAGTTGCTACAAGATTGGTATGTATAGAGCAACTAGGTAAGTTGGTGTGCTCAACCGAGTTAGTAACTTCCTCTGGAAATGGAAACCTGTTAGTGGCACCGACAAGCAAGTTGAAAAAATCAGAAAAATAATAAATAATAATGCAAGAAATCCAAAGCCAAGATAGAGAGAAAGATGGATTTTTTTTAGGGAAATAAAAGAGTCCAACAACAAATAGATAAAAAAGTTTTTCCATCATCATATTGAATGATGAAGAAGGGGGAAAGGCAAATATCCCAACCTTTACCACAAACATCAAGGTTTTTCAATATTTTGCAACTATTATACTCCCTCCGTAACATAATTCTGGCAACAAGTTTTTTTCCACGCATTTCAAGGAAGCGATTTAAGGGTGTAAACGAATAAATTGATCAAAAAAAATTTTAAGATTAGTAATTTATGATCTCAATCTTACTTGTATTAAAACCATTTTGATTAATTTGTTCGTTTACACCCTTAAATTGCTTCCTTGAAATGCGTGAAAAATAACTTGTTACAGAATTATGTTACGGAGGGAGTACTAATAATTTTGTGACTTTTTTCCCAATGTAGTACTTATGACCATTTATTTCCTCACCAATGAGCTAACCAACTATTCATACAAGGTTTCAATTGACCCCCCCCCACACACACACACAAATGTACTTAAATAGTGCCTAGGTTGTCTTTTAATTTTTTAAAATTGTAAAAGCCCCGCTTTTATATACTCCCTTTCTTTTATAAATGTTCATCCCAGCACTAACCATAAGGAAAAGCTTCTACATTCTTCCCAATACAACAAAAATATCAAAGTCTTATTCTCAAATCTCAATTCTTTCCAATATATTCAAAAAAAAATATAGCCAAGAGAGTCTTATTTGATTTATATTAATAGGTAGTATTCTCTCCTTTCATGATTTGTTTGTATACCAAGATCAAAGAGAAAGAACAGAGAAGGAAAGAGGAGGGGAAAGAAAGGGAGGAAAAGGCGGAGGTACATTTTCCCTCCAAAACTCTCCAATTTTATGAAGTAATGTTTATTAAAAAGGGAGGGATCTCCTCTCCCCTCCCTTCCCTAACCCAAATGTTTATTCAAATGAAAGACTACTCTATTTCCTCTCCCTTCCGTTTGTTTCTCTTCATTTTTTCCCTATCCAAACAGACCGTTAAAAAAATGCCCCATTCCATTTCGTCTTCTTTTCTAATCAAAGTTTTTAACCCTTGTAATGAATTTTCATCAATCTATCTATAAGAAAAAATGCAGTCATGTAGTGCCTTTTTCAATACATCTTAATTTATTTTTCATAATATTAATTTTTATAATTTTTATAAGAATGGAGATATAAATAGTTCAAGACAAGTCTTAAAGACAGCAAAAGGTCAAACGGAGCGATTTTAAGGGATAGAGGGAGTATAAAAACATCAAATTCTAATAATAATTACTATAATGTAATACTTTGAAAAAAAATACAGCCATGCTTGGAATTAGAAAAACATAATAACGGATGATACAAGTCAAGCTAGAGAAATTGAAAATATTTATTGGTGGTTGTAATGATGGTGTGAGTATAATATGAAATCATGTGGAGATGGTGTGATCATGAGTGGTGGAAATTTTAGGTAGTTGTTATCCAAGTGAAAGTTGGGTAAATAGGTAACTATAACCTGTTACAAAGAAATAATCTCCCCATCAGTACATCACCCCTATCTTCCTCATAGCTCCACTAACTTATTTTCTTTCACCACCTAATCTTCTTTAGCATCATCCTCATTCACATTAATCATCCATGAATCTTGATTTGAATTTTATTACCCAACAAATGAAAACTCTCAATCCAAGCATGCTATAATTTAGAAAATGAAAATTGATATCCATGTGAAAACGACTTTAGCAAAATTCTTTAGGGGACAAATATTACCAAACATAAAACAAGACTGATTTATGGCATCAAAGGGGCTTTCCTTAGAAAACCCCTGAGACCAATAGTCTTTGTTCCCTCTGCATTCTGCAATCCCACCCTTGCAAAGATTCAAACAGCCTAACAAACAACGTGTTTTCCTGAAACAGGGACAAAGGGAGTATTAATATGCCCCCACAAAATTTGGCTACTCTCAATTGGTAAACACCCCCTCTCGGCCCTCTGGCCCTCTTTCTCTTTTTCATGTTTCTTTGGCTACCATAAAGAGTCCATGTTATTAAATGGTCTGTTACTGTCAAAGCCCAAATAACCACAAAAACATACAATCCACCAAGTAATTTTAAGACCAAGCTAGGACCAAAAGCTACTTGGTAGTGGGTCATTTCAAGCCCACGTCTGATCCACCAAAGGCTCAAGGCCATTTGAGCCACTTGTCTCAAGTGCAATTCCTATAAATACAAATCTAACCCCTTACATTTACAAATATTCAATTCTAAAGTCTAGAGCAATTAATTCTCTTATAATAATATTCACATTATGAGGCATCTGACATTCTTACTTAGGCATATGTGGGAGCGTTGTCTACAACAACCCCGTCCAATTTACATGTGCTCATTGTGCAGCTACTCAGGGCCAAATGCTCAAGCTCAACCCATGATTGGACCAATTAATACAGCCTTTACACAAAATACAAAGGTCTTCGTTTAGACCACACTGCTTGTAACCCGAACAATATCAATTTGGCAATATGTATGTTTATGTAGTCAAGAAAACTCACAATTTTCAAACTAAAACAGGTCAATAAAAAAAAAACTCCTAAGCAATACTCATCTTTCTTTCTTTCTTTTTTGACAAACTCCTAAGCGAAATTTCATATCGAATGAATAAAAACCAAAGGAACCAATTCATCGGCAGAAACAATGTCCAATCACAAATGTAACTCAAAACTCGCAGATTAAGGGCATAAAACACAAAATTCAATACTGCTTAGTGCACACCAGTCACCAGATTATGCCAACATCAAATGCGATAACAAACAAAAAATACTTTGATTGAATTGACAACAGAAGGAAAAATTTCAACTAACCGATGAAAGAAAAGCGCATTTCTGAAACCGCCAGAACCTGAAGAGAAGGGTATAGACTCACACCAAATATCTTGTGTGCTCGGAACATCCATTTTTTATGATTGGATTGAACAAATTTTGACGAAAATAGCAACATTAATGAAGGAGATGGGATATTTATGAGTAATGATATTAAAATTGTTTGTGTGAACATTCTTCTTCTTCTTCCTTGAATTAGGGATTTTTTTTATTATAATAACAAAAAGGAATTCGGGAAAATGTCAAAGCAATTTGGAAGAAAGCACTTTGCAATTATTATTATATTATTTATTATTTTCTGCATGTGTTGACGTGTTGACGGTTCGCCGTTCGCGGGCAAAGAACTGAGAGGAGGGAAAGACCAAAGAGCGAACGAGTCTAATACTCCGTACATTTTTTAAAAATTAAGCAACATAACTCCCGAATTCCCGATTTTGTACGGTACATGAATATTATATCTGTTTCACATACCGATACGATATCGGTACTTCATCGATATTTGTTCTATTTTTTTTTAAAGAAAGGGAAGGGGAATTAAATTAAATCTATGTTAGCCAAGTTACACATAGATTGAGGGATCGGATGCAACCAAAAGCGCTCCTCCCAATCTCCACAGCCTCTCTAGCAACAAAATGAGCTACACAATTTCCTCCCCTCAGCACATGACTAAAGCTACAATAACGAAAAGAAGAACTATAAAACAAAATATCTCTAATAAGCATAAATAAAGGAGATCTTCCTTTAGCCTTCCTGCTAAGCTTGCTAACCAAAGACAAAGAATCTGACTCCATAATGATATTCAAATACCTAAGTCTTCTTGCCACTTGCAGCCCGAAAATGACACCAGCAGCTTCCGCTTCCTCTACCCCCCAGCATCCATCCACTCCACGCATCGCAGCAAACATAACCTCACCTTCACAGTCACACCCCACAACCCCTAATCCAATATACCCAGCCACACTGATATGAGCATCAACATTAACCTTCAAAAAACCAGCCTCAGGTCTTCCCCATGACACACTACTCACCGCCTCCCAACTCCGCTCCCTTGAAGGAGAAGTTCTCGCATTATAGTCCATCCATCCCCTTACAAACCTCACAAGTCCTTGCGCCAAGATAATAACATTTATATTCCCTGCCTCGAACACCGCCTTGTTCCTACAACTCCACGCAGCCCAGGAAAGAGTAACAAAATCCAGAAAATCGAAAGCATCCAACCTCTCCCTCACCCAAATCATGAGTTCCGGGAATGAGTTAGTAGGTGTTTCATTCAATAGTTCTCTATGGTCCCATGAAGCCCAAATTTCCTTCGCATAATTGCACTCTAGCAACGTCTGCATAATCGTTTCAGAATTTGCCTTACAAATCAAGCAATCCTTTGAATGTATAATATGTCGATAAAACAACCTTTCTCTTACAGCAACAAACCCCTTACAAACCTTCCATAAAAAATGTTTTAGTTTCGGTGGAGCCTCCATATACCATATTGTCTTCCAACAAGTTCTTTCAATTTCAGGCACCAATTCTTCCCTCCTCACATTTAAACCAAGCCTCCCAAGCCAGTAGCCTTTCTATTATTCTTTAAAAAGTGTTTTATCATTTTTTGTTTTTACAAAAATAACTTGGTTTCCAAGTTATATTAAAGATTTTCATAAAATTTTATATTTTTATGTATTATTTTCTTAGTCATACCTATATTCTTAATTTTAAAAGTGATGTATTCCGTACTAGTTTCAAAACCCGTACCCTTATCCAACCAATTATTAGAGACAGCTATTACAAGTTGAATTTTTTTAAATTAAAATATTACAAGATATATATTCCGTAAAAAAAAATTTAAAAAACATCAAATTTTATATTTTGAATTATTTATAGATAGGGATTCATATTTATATGCAGGGTAGTTTGTGATATGAAAATTTTAATATATCGATCTGATTATTGTATAAATTTCATATGCAGTAGCTAATTGAATATGGTGAATGAATTTTTTTCTTTTGACGAATAATTAATACTTTTCTTTAGTCTTCCTAAATGAAGTAATTTGCTACTCATTTTCAATTGTATATGCCTTTTTTATAAATTTCCAAAATTGTCAATAGTTGAATCTTAATCTATATATATAAGTTTGGAATGAAAAAATAATCCTAATTTTAAGTATTTCAACACATTAAATTATGTTTTTTTGTTTTACTTTTGAAATTATATTGCGGAAAATTAAGACTAATGGAAATATTGAAAACACCTTCAAACAAATTCGATCATACGTACGTTTTTTTCCTATTTTGCAACTAGCAAAAAATGATTTAGAACTCGTATACAAACCTTTATTTTATTTTTTACTAACACAAAATGAATGTGAATTCATCACACATACATAGTATGAATAAAAGTTTTATTGCTATAATATAAGCCAGTGAGCTAACTTTAAATTTTTGCATAATAAGGGAGGTTCAAAATTGTCATAAAGAATAAAAATAAATTATTCATAAAATTAATACCGATCGAGATGTATAATCTCATCGATTTATCTTAATAACTAATAAACTACTCCCTCTGTCCCTTATTTTTTTGCACCATTAGGAATATATATTTACACGATTCATTTAATCACTCAAAACAATGATTCATGAAATGATGCTAATAATATAAGACTTCATCAGGAATATATACATTCTGATTGTTGTTTAATTATCAAGAGATGCTAATAATATAAGACTTCATGTGAGGAAATAAAATTTAGGAATTGTGTAAGACAAATTCATAAAACAATAAGCAGATTCCTTCCTAATTATAAAATAAAGTAAACAAGAGATGATGATTGGATATTATTTTCTTTCATATATATATATGAATAAGGGGTTACACATATTACATATATGTACACTTGGTAAGTAAATGAAAGGCCTATTACATGAAGAGATTATAAGATACAAAGAATAGCCTAAAAATGATGTCTCATCACAATAATCTTATGTATGTTACAAAGAAAACCCCTATGGGATAAAATCCAAGTGAGGAAAAAGAAACTATTGTTTCATAATGCGCATGAGATTGATTATGCTGCCTCGTTAAAAACCTTATCAGGAAAACCCAATGGGAAAAAACCATGATAAGGGAAAAAGAGTGCAGCGCGCATTAATTAACTCCTCATCATGAAGATATCAATGCTGGAAGTCCTTCAGGTGACGCATTCCAAAATGGTGAATTGACTTCTTAAATATCTTCGATCTTTAGGCTCACGCTTTTCTATATATGCATGCAATTTTGATTAAGAAAAAAAAATTAGCGGTGAAATATCTCAGAGGGACAATATGCGATATTATCTTATTCAAAAGTACCTTTTTTTATTATTCAAAAGTAACTTGATAATTTATAAATATTTTAATAATTCATCACCAAAATAGAATTGAAAAATATACTTGAATTCACTGGAACTTGGCTTCAAATTTGTAACAATTAGAAATTTTGTAAGTAGAACTCTTTTCATAATGTTTAATTGGTTGATTCAGTAGAAAACATTGAGTCATTTTAATACTATCATAATTACAAAAAGTATATTCAGCTATAGGATGTACATAACATCCAATGATATTGTAGTAATATAAAATTAAAGGATTAAAATGCAATAACCATATATTTTATATTTAAATAAGTTCATATTTGCATATTACTTATTTTAAGTTGATTTCCATATTTTATTGCTCACATGGAATTAGCTTTATAATTTTGCTGATTAGATTTACAGAATAATCATTTAATATTGTAGATGATTAGGAAAGTCTAATTTTTAAATTTTAGATTGCTTTAATTAATGTCTAATATTGTTCTTTGAATCTTAATAATTTTATTTCTAATATTGCTCATTTTAAGGTTAAAATAAAAATTATTGATTCTAATATTCATAACATATATTTATATATCCAAGTGGAATAATAATAAAAGACATAAAGATAGATATAAGTAATATTAGTAAACATACGAAATAAGATGCAAGTGTTGTCTTACTTATTTTGACATAGGGAATGGCCTTGTAATCCTAAAACTTGCCATCAGAGCAATGTGATCTGATGACCACACAGGTGAGGGAAGTGCTTTACCCACACTTCCTTTATTAGGGAGCTTCAACAACCATTCAATTTCCATACTATCCTCTGTTTGAACAACCAAATATAAAAAATATATGAAAAATATATAACAATTTTTTAATAATTTATAGAAAATTAGCAAAGAACATATATTTTATTTTATTTTTTTTGAAAAGTTACCTGTGTAAAATATATAGTCTAATGTGTATTTATGAGATGGTGTCACATTCGTGAAAAAGGACTCCCCTGACTCACTTACTGATCCATATGCACTTGCCTTTATTCGATCATGTACCCAAAATATCAAAAAAATAATTATAAGGAAAAAGAATTGAAGTTTCGTAATCGCTACAACATTCCAATTAAAGATGACACTAGACATGTCAACCTAAAGCACAACATGACATATTATTGTGTGTTGTGCCAAGACTACAATTTAGTTTTACAACCATGGTGGTCTAGTAGAAAGATGTTTTTAAATTTAACTTGTAAATATAAGCATAGCCCAACCCGACATAATATGCACATGGGTTGGACGGCCAACATTTTATATTATATCATATCAGTCAAATTATATCAATTAATTAATCAATCAATGGTTAATTTACATCAGTCAAATTATAGATTGTCAAAGATTCGCATTAATCAATTATTTTATATTTTTCAAAATTAAGTATGTCCACAGTATATTATATATATCCAAAATTCTTCTCCATTTTTCTCATTCAAAACACATAATATATCATGCATCATATTCGATCTCCTCTTTTTTCATACACGTGTTTCTCATTGTTTATATATGTGTGTGCATGTATCTTAATAATGTATAATGTATGATTTTAGCATTAGTATAAATTTTCTTATCCTTTTCCAATTCAACATTCTTAACATTTACTATATGAATTTTTTTTAATACTAATATCTCCTACATTAGTTGCATATATATCAATATTTTAATTTAAATTAACTTTCCCAATACTAATATTTACGATATATTGCAAAAAAAATCAATGCATGCAAAGAAAAAAAAAATTAACGTAGCTAATACTGATTAAATTGACACAAAGTAATGCTTTGAAAACAGTTTTATGCTAAAGATTTAAAATTACTAAAAAAATTTGTAGATTTTTATCAAAAATAATTTTAAATTTAATAAATTGTTATAATAATTCATTTCATATATTAAAGCATGTATCACGTGGATAAAAAATCTATATAATCATATGAAGTTGATTAAATTGATAATTGTGTATTGTAATTAATGAGGATAAATAAGAGTTATGAAATAATTTTTCTTATTGATTTGTCTATGTATTATTTAAATAGTATTCCTTCAGTTTTTATTTTAATTTACCTACTTTTTTTTGGGATGTTTTATTTTTAATTTATTCACATTTTACATTTATTCTACTACATTTATAAATTATAATTCTCAACTACGTTTTTTATACTATTTATTTTACTTTTGATTAACTTTAGTAAAATCACCCTTTTTTCCTCCCTTTTTCATACTACCTCTCCTAATTTTTATACAACTTTTGACCATCATTTATTTTTTTCTCCCACTTCCAATAATTTCTTAGTTTTGATGAAAACTCAAATGAGTAAATTAAAACAAAATCAGAAGGAATAATTTTTAATGCATAAACTATTTTCTAACCCCGGTTTTATTTATTATTAAATTAAAAAGTGTCTTCACCCTAACTGCATTTAGTAACTCAACCAATTTTATAACGTTTGAACATCAATATTATTACTAAAATGTTGTCGCACGCATAGTGTGCACATCAGGCTAGTAAAAACATGATCATTGGGGGCATCATTAAGCCCAAAAGCAAGCGGGCCTAAAACGGTTCAACATGGTCCAGTGTCATCTTTATCTGATATGGTGTTATTATTAATGTAAGTATTTTGTGAACAAACATGAAAAGGTGCAAGAAATGCAAATTTAAGCATACCAGTTTTATTGAATGGTGAAGTTTGAGATGCTTGTATATGCCCAATGGATCAGGCACATTAGCAAATGCGGGATCCACCTCATGTTTTGTTAGGAGATTGTAAGGATCACTGCGACAATTTAACGAATTTAAGAAACAGATCATGATATTAGCACACAAAAAATTGATATGAACACACCCTTTGTGAAAGTTGCATGTGCTTTCATAATGAGGTGTACATATATCAATTTTGAATGTGGCTTTATCATTTTATATATGAATAGACTCTACAATCTACCTAAGGTGTTTTTAGTAGAGATCATAGCATAACAAAAAACAAAACAACTTAAATTTAGTTCGAAGATTAAATACCTTCCAGGTTGAGAGTTTATATCCCCACATATAAATAGAGGCATTTTGGGTTCAAAAGCTTCCTCAATCTCATTGATGAGATCAGAAACCTTCACATACAAAAAGACTTAAGTAAGTTTCTATATGTTCAAAATAACATTATCGAAATATCTTAGATTCATATATGTACCTGAAGTAATGGAACTTCAGAGCGTCCTCTGCCAGCATATATGTGTGTATTGACCTGAATATATATTAAGAAAAAAAATAATATATTTGTATAAAATAAAAAAAATAACAATTACAATATATTACTTCATGGGAAATAAATTCTCTTATCTATTTCCTAGGAAATAACTATTTGTGTTTGGTTCAACATGAGTATTTGTATTTGACACAAAAAATTTGCATTCACCAAAGGGGTTTTAGCTTAATAATTTCCCTTGGAATTTTAATTTCCTATACTTTTGCTATTTAATGTCAACCAAATTCGAGGTGATTTAGTTATTTCCCAGGAATTTCAATTTTTAGGGGAAATATGCTTCAACCAAATGACCTCTAAATATTGAGATTATTTCGTCTAAATTAATGAAAATATAAAAGAGTTAAGAGCAAAGTTGAGTACTCAACTTTGATAAAAGTTGCAGTTTAGGTACCCAGGTTGCAAAAGTTGCAGTTTTGGTACTCTAAACATAATTCTTTTAAGTTAATTTTAAACATTTGATTTTTTTAAGAGAACTTTTAATATTTAATTATAATTGTTAATTACTTCCATAAAACTACTAAAAATTAGTTACTCGATATTAATACTCACCAAAATTATGGAAAAAGATCTGATGGTTAAAAAAAATAGCTATTCTTGTATTTAATAAATAAACACAATTATAGCAAGTACCCAAAAAAACCAATATCACACCAAAAAAACATCAATAGCTATTTTTGTGAATTTTACATTTTGGTATATGATTTTTAATAAATATCTACATTCATTAATAATTAATTTGTAAATAGTTTCCTACCTATTATTATTATTATTATTTTTGAGCAGAAGTAGTTTTTTTAAGTTTTTTACTTAGTTATTAATAAGTTTTTTTTTTTATATAAAAATATAAAATATAAAATTGTTAAAAAATTTGGTGCATCCACTGTGGATTTGGAGCTCTTACAATCAAAGAGTCTCCTAAATTATTAAATAGATTGGAGGGAGAAAAATTGAAGAGAAAGACGAAACAATGAAACAGAAAAGGAAAGTGAAAAAAAATGAAGAGAGTGACAGTACACACATTTTTTTAATAGGATAATGCAAAGGTTATATATTAAAGTAATAATATTAATAAAAGAAATTAACGGAATTTTTAACGGTGTTAGTGGAGACTGGAGAGTACTCTTTTTGCAACTTTTACAACTTGGATATTCAAACTGCAACTTTTATCAAATTTTGGTACCAAATTTGTACTTCACTTAAATATAAAACATACCACACAAAATCTAGTGGTAGAAACAGCATTGTCCTCTGTCTCCAATGCGACTGCAAGAGCTACATTGTGCTGAAATAAAATTTAAAATAAATTAAAAGCCATTACAAAGGATGCATAAGAATAATCGTACACCCATTACGAGGATGCATAAGATGATAAGACTAATCGCACAGGATCCATTGTGAATAGGGCTGAAACTTCAATATACTAATATATTTTTAATAAAAAAACTTATTCATTTATCTTAAATTTTAGAAAATCTAAATGTTAGAATATCTCTAATACTACTTGTGAGTCATAACTCATAAGAGACTCCTAAACAAAATTTATTTGTCAGTGTAAAATTGATAAGAGAGATAGAATACATACAAAACCTTATGTACACGCTATGCGTGCTTCAATATATGAGTATCTTATATAATGTTTGTATACATTATTTATGAGCTTGTTAAAAATAAGATTATGATTGTTTAATTGAATAAAATTGAATTTTATCTACTACACTATGGGGGTGTTTGGGAGTTAGCGGTTTGAGGCAAAAAGACAGGTTTGAGAGGAAAGAGAGGTTTGACCAACTCAAAAAGCTATTTTTGGGTGTTTGGTAGTTAGAGGTTTGGAAGAGAGTTTTGGGGTGAAAAAACTCTTTTTTCAAAAGCTCATATGAGGAGCTTTTTGGAAAAGCTTATAGCTTTTTAGTTCTTTTTACTCTTAAACATCTAACACCTATCCGCTATTTACCAAACACTTTTATACGAACAACTAATGTAATCAGTTAGTCAAATCATCTATCACAATCAGCTAGTCAAAACAGCTAACTCAATCAGCTAACCTCTAACAGCTATAAGCTAACTCCCAAAGAAAAATAATGATTTGTTTCAAATTGCAATTAATGTGTACTTTTCTTTTGTGGATAAATGTTGCAACTTAATCGGAGTGAGATTAATTAGTATATTATTACCTACAATATATAATGTATTAATTTAATAGACTAATTATCATTTTTAGAACAGAACACTTAAAATTTTTGGGAGGTCGTTGCTTAACTTAATAGATCAACGATGAACATGTAGGTTAAACCCAATACAATCAACATGAGTCTAGAGGCAAATACAAAATAAGAATATGAACCTTAATTAGACGAGCTCCGCCTTGATCCGTTTGGTTTGGTTTCAGTTTTTTCAGAAGCGACAAAGCAGACTTGCGATATTCAATCTTCAACAAGAGAAAAAATATATATAAATTATAATCCCTCCTTTTTTATTTAATTCACATATTTTATTTTTGGCTAGGCTCACAAAGTTATCTTTTGTGATTTATATATAAGGAAAAATATAGTCAGTCACGTTTTTAAATATACATGGAGTATATACTAATCTTTTTCCCAAGCAATGTTCGGTAAACTAAAAAAATTATTTTATACGTTATCTAACAAAAGTGTGCAGATAGCAATTTTTTATAGATATTGTTTTAGAGGAATATTTGGAATTAAAAAAAAAAAAAGAAAGTTTAGAATTAAAAAAAAAATATGAAAAATAAAATGCCATTTACTTCAGCATTATTAGGTTTTTTTTTTAGAATTTTATAAAAAAATAAATGTCAGAAAAGCTAAACTATATATGTTTCAGTTTTTTAAACATAACTAACTGTATAGAGTCAAGTTCAACACATATATAGTTTGTTATTTTATAGGATTTTGGAAGATTTTTTTGGTGTGAAAATCGTTGTTTTTCAATTTATTGAAATTAATTTCATATTATTAAAAGAAAATATGAAATAAGGAAAATTGTTTTTGGAGGAAAACTTTCTAACTAGATTGTGACATGAGTTACTCTTGATTATTAGGTTAATATAGTTAAATATATATATATATATATATATATATATATAAATAGATAGTATAGATTTACCTCATAGGAATTGATCATCTTAAATTTGTCACTTCGGAAGAAAATGGCGCATCCATCAATTGTATAGCCATTACCCGTATATATCTAGGTAAATCACAAAAAAAGTTAAGCAACTACTAAGAAAATATCGTAATTTGTCAATCAACTTATCATAAACTTGATTGTTTTTACTCAAAATGATCAATTTTCAATAGAAACAAGCTAGATATATAATTATTTAAGTTTGAATGATTCATTAGAATATAATTGAACTAGATGTTTATGTTTGAATTCGACCATTAGAATATACGGTAACTACTTTCTTAATTTGGCATTCTAAAAGCAAAAACAATCTTTCTATTAGAGGTGATCATTTGCGGGCTTGACTCCTTTTTGTCCAACGAGTCTAAAATCCTTACTCCAAGCCCTTTTATACATGCTTGACACATTATCCATACCCACCTTTTTAAACGGACGAACTTATCGGCATGCCTAAAAATTATTTTGTGCAAATTCTAGATTTTAAGGAAATATTTTTTTTTTTTTTTGAGAGAAGGAAATATTAATTTTGGTTCAAATACAAAAATTATTGATATCACAATATACGAGTAATTAAAAAGTTGAAAATTATTAAAAATTGTATTAACTAAGATATTATAGAATGGACAATTATAAATAGATTTAATTTTAACTTTGTCTATAAAATATATAAATTGTACATCTATCCATCCACCAAATTAAATTCAATTTTGGTACTCGATCAGGGCCTGTATGTTTACTGAATTGAGCTGAACTGAACTGAATTAAACTAAACTGAACTTAATAGAACTGAATTGAGCTAAATATAATTTTTTATGAGAGAAGGAAATTGAGAACTGAACTAAATTGAACCGAACTGAACTGAAAATAAGTTGAAGTAAACAGGCCCTCATATATATATATATATATATATATATATATATATTTTATTTTTTTTTGCATACGGCTTGTTTACTTCAGTTCAGTTCAGGATAGTTCAGTTCAGTTGTATTCAGTTCAAATAAACAGATCCTAAAAGGATAAACTCAATTGGTTTTTTTTTAATTTTATTTTATATATATATATATATATATTTTGGGAATTAAGAATACCTCTCTTGTCTTTTTCTTGTACACAGCAGAATAGCCCATATTTTGTAACACTGGCTTGAAAAAATCTTCATAATGGTCGCTTTGAACCTGCCGATTAGATGATAATATAAGCCACAAATCAACTTAATAAAGTAAGAGCTAAAGATGTAAATAATTTTCTATATATCGACTGGTCCACATTAAAAAAAATGTAACTAGAACAATATAATTCGTGTTTATATGATTGTTTCAAAAAACCCTACAACGACAATACAATCTTCATTTATTTCCTACGATAAAAAGAGAAAATGTTGTTGTGGTATCAAATTAGTTGCAACAATTTGACATAAAGTATAAAAGAAAAATGTCAACACGTTGCAACTAATATGATGCGAATGTAATACAATACATGATATATAATATTTCAAATATAAATAAATAAATGATAAGATTTATTATATAAATAATTACCTCTTGGAGACATAATACATCAGCATCATATAACAAAATCTCTCGCATTAAATTTTGACGTCGATAGTCCCAGGATAAAGCCCATGGAGGACAGTTTGGATACTTATCCTCATTAACATATATATCTGATAAAATGTTATATGTTAGAATAGTTATGTTATTGTGAGGTGATTTATTAGAAGAGGAATTTGGGAGCCACATTATTTTACGAGGCGGAATTGGTGGCATATGGATTGGAATATGGCTTTCTGGTATCAAAAATGGTGGTGGTTTTGCAAAGTAGTGTTGTGGTGGTAAAAGGAAGGGGATTGGTGTTGGGGTTGGAAAAGCTTGTGGAAATAATAATGGTGTCAAATAATCATGGTTGAGTTCATGATGAGGACATAAATCTCCGTTCCAATGTGCCTCTATGCAGCATTTGTAGGTGTGCATATTAGATAAATGAGACATATCTTGTTGCATCTCTAGAACCCTGCATGCCCATGATTAAAAAAAAAAAAAAGTAAAATTAGTGACATAAAGATGATAGAAACTTAGCGCACTGATAAATTTGGCAGCAACTTTACACTTTAAAAAAAAAAAAAATACTTAGCTAGCATAATCAAACTAAAGTTAACTGAACTCCAATGCCAAACTACTATTAAAAAAAATACTTAGCTAGCATTGTTCATGGAAAAAAAGGTTGGTGGAAATCGAACTTATAATCTCGAACGACATCACTATCCTTGAGCTTAATCCAAAAAACATATATATACTTGTCTACTAAATCATCAATGCCTTTTTATTTGTGTGTGTATAACTATAACAATTAACAAACAACATTTTAGGGTGTGTTCTCTTTAACTTATTTAATCTGACCTGATCTGGCCTTTTTTATCAGAGGAATTGAAACTTATTGGACATGACCTGATCTGATTATAACTTATTGGACATGACCTGATCTGATTATAACTTATTGGACATGATCTGACCTGATTATAACTTATTGGACATGATATGACCTGACTATAACTTATTGGACCTGACCTGACCTGTTCAAACCTGATAAATTCTAAGACATGATAAAATAAGTTGAAGAGAACACAACCTTAAATAATACCTTCCATGTACTAATATTTACTATTGACGACATTTTTTCTTAACAGTCTCACTTTGTGCATGGTGCCCAATTAATTACTCGGTTACTCCCTCCGTTCCAAAATAAATGTTCCGATTTTCTTTTCTTTTTTTCCGTCCCAAAAACAATTCATTACTAGTTTTTTTTTATTATTATTTTTTTTTACTGTTTTTAGTCATATTGGCCACAAAAAATATACTCTATACATTTATACCCCAAAAGTACTTTCTTAAATAAAAATACTTTTCAACCACTACAAGACAAAAAAAATGTACTTTCTTAAAAATTACCCCAAAAGCATTTGGAGCATTTTTAGTGGAACGGAGGGAGTAAATTAAGGACTAAAAAGTCTTATGTATATTAAATTAAATAAAGTCAAAATTTATATGTGAACAGTGTCTAAAGTTAACCTGGGTCAAGTAAATTGGGGCAAAGGGTGTAATTAATTAAAGAAGAGTTTCAACTAACCTTGGAAATAAAGGCATATTTCTGGAATGACGGCGATGACGTTGACAACGAGGACCTGACGCAATGGATGAAAACTCGTCCCCACGATTTTGTTTGCTTTGTAAACCCATTTTTTATGGCTGGATTCAACTATCTTTAAAACCAAAAAAAAAGCAAAATATTAACCAATAAATAATATTTGGTGTGTGTTAACATGTATAATAACTAATTAACTGTATCATGTATTCATGTGCGCTAGTGTGAAACACTTACTCCGTAAACGAAAAATTGCAACAAAGGGAAGGTCACGGACTCTAAAAAATATTTTATAAGTGTGTTTAAGTTAGTAGATTAATAAAAGTAGAAGAAAAATAAAAGTTAGTAGAGTAGAAAAAATTGGAGAGAGAAATAAAAGTTAGTAGGGTAGAAAAAGTAGGAGAGAGAAATAAAAGTTAGTAGATTAATAAAAGTAGGAGAGAGAAATATGTTAAATATTACCAAAAATAGAAAGTGACAAGTTTGTTGCAATTTTTTAAAAACATCTAAATATGACAAATGTTGCAATTTTTCATTTACGGAGGAAGTATATATACTCGTATATGCTAATAGTATGAAAATAATGATAAAAGGATTATGGAAGGAAAAAGATTTTATCTACCCACCGGGTTGACTACCCACCACTAATAAAGAGTTATTGAGGGCATTGATAATAGGGTCTCACTTAATATAAGTAATATTATTTAATTGCTCTATTAGTAGTGGGTTGTCAACCCGATGGGTAGGTGTAGCAATGTCCTAATCACTCTGCTCACAAACAGATCATTTTCTTTCATTGACACGTCATGTTTGATTATTCTTCCTAAATTCTATTTCCTTCGATCCATATTAATTGCAACATTCTGACCAAAAAGCTGTCGTATATTTGGTCAAAGTTTTGCAACTATTATGGAGTGGATGAAGTATTATATTCACTTGCTTAATGTCTTCAAATTTAATTTGTAACTCATAATCTATTCATTGTCCTTGTTGATATCTTTAAGTTTCTTTTATTAGTTATATCATTGTATGTAATGTCTACAACAATAAATTAAACTCATTCTATATATATCTATACCTAGTATTTATATCACTATCTTCTCATCTCCCATTATTTGATTTGGAGTAAAATATTAAAACGTAAAACTTAGGATAAAAACCATTTTTCACCTCATTGAAAACATATTTCCTCCAAATTTGAAGTAAAACATTTTACATCACAATTGAAAAAAAAAAAATTCCGTCACAATCGGAGCAATTGATTTTCAGTTGAACCAAACAATAAAAATGAATTTTCCAATGTAAAAAAGGATTTCCATGAAAAACCATTTTTACCTTAAAACAATAATTAATGCTTACTCATAAGGACTAGTTTGCAAATATGAAAAAATTGCAAGCTACAAGCTCAATTATTGTGGAAGAAGAAAACTTGTAGTTAGCACATGCCTTGTAGTTCAACAAAGCTACAAGCGTTTAGGCCCCACTTTTTTTTTTTCACATTTGCATTAAATACAAAGATATAAGGATTGTAATTTGACATTGTAAGTGGTTGTAGCTTGAAAAATATGTAGCTAAAAAAATGACATGACAAGCAAAGCTATAAGGATAAGATTTGTAGTCTGCTATCACTAGTAGAAAAAACACCTATGGCCAGTGGCGGATGCACATAGAGGGAAGTGGGGTCACATGACCCCACTTGGCAATTAAAAACAATTAGTCTAGCTATTTATGATTAAATAAAATTGGTTAAAAATTATTTTATACAGTAAAAATGACCCCGTTTGACAGTGAAAAATGACCCCTTAATCTCTTTTACACTCTTATTTCTTCTTTATAAATGTAAAAAAATACTATGTCTAGTTTAATAAAATAAGGTCTAATCATTTAACAAAATAAGATTTGACCCTTTAATAAAAGTGACCCCACTGCGTAATATTTCTGGATCCGCCACTGCCTATGACTACGGGATTTTTGGGGCCTATGGCTGCGGTTCAACCGCGCAGCCAATGTGATAGCAGCCATAGATGTTAGACTTATGGCTGCAAGTGGAACCACATCCATAAGTCCACATCCATAAGTAACCTATGGTTGCGGTTCAGAACCACACCATAGGTATACTTTTGGCTGTTGTTTTTGGTGGAACCGTAGTAATAAGTTGTTCCCTCCACACAAAAAAAAATGGGGCTCATGGCTGCAGATCAGATGAGGAACCAAAACCACGAGTCCTTTTTTTTCTTTGATAAGTATGTATGAATATATTAAAAAGCAAACGTATAAATACAATCGATAGTACTCCCTCCGTAATATAAAAATGACAACAATTGTTTTTGCACGCATTTTAAGGAAACGATTTGAGGGTGTAAACAATTAAATTAATTAAAATAATTTTGATATTACTAACTTATATTCATATTCTTACTTGTGTTAAAACCATTTTGATTAATTCATTCGTTTACACCCTTAAATCGTTTCCTCAAAATGCGTGAAAAAATAATTGTTGCCATTTTTATGTTACGGAGGAAGTAGTATAATTTTAAATTAATATTTGAGATACAATCAATAAATT
The DNA here is from genome assembly GCA_951394345.1 of Salicornia ramosissima. NCBI lineage: Eukaryota > Viridiplantae > Streptophyta > Magnoliopsida > Caryophyllales > Amaranthaceae > Salicornia > Salicornia ramosissima. The sequence continues at coordinate 48,184,165 of OX596234.1, forward strand.
AAAAATCCAACTCATTCAAAAGTGTAGCAATAATACATCAACCAAACACATGCAACAAAAGTAATCGTATACATAAAAAAAAATTAAAAATTGTAGCACGAACATGCAGAAACATTCCAAAAAAAAATACAAATGTAAATGCAACCACTTTAGTGGGCACGGGCCGTGCCAGGACGGCCCATGTGCCAAGCCCGCATATCTCGTACCACAACGTGCCATGCATATAAGTCTATAACGGGCCAAGAAAAATTTGTGCCGTGCCGGGCTCGTGCCAAGTTATAAAATATAAGGCCCATGCACGGCCCAGCCCACGTGCCATGCCGGGTCGGGCCGACTCGTGCCGTGCCATCGTGCCTTATACTAATTTTTATATATTATGGATTTTTAACCAAAATGAGCGTGCCAACGTGTGGGCCGGCCCGTCGTGCTAGGTTCGTGCTAAACTTTTAAAATGTTGTTCATAGGTGGCCCACGACCCACTAGTCGTGCCTTCATGCCGTGCCGTGCTCATGGCGGGCTCGTGCCATGCCGAGTTGGCCCGCGTGTCGGCCCTGCCCATGCCCAACTCTAGCAACCACTAGTGATAGCAAGCATCTTCCAATATAATTCAAGAACAGAGCACTAGCAACAAATATCTTCCAATATAATTCAAGAACAGAGCACTAGCAACAAATATCTTCCAATATAATTCAAGATCAGAGCAGCAGGTCCAAATAGAAGCAATATCAATCAACATGCCTCAAATGCAGATCTCGAATGAGGAGTATAGTATACTATGTGTGGTTCTTGACAACCTTGGCTTTACTGTGAACAAATGTAAAACAAAGAGATTAGGAAGCATAAATGAAAAAACACAATTATAAAAAGTTATATAACAAAAATAACACGAACATCTACTTAGTGTATATATATGATTCACAGTCTAGCAATAATATACCAATATAAAATCATGATCAATTTGAAGCAAACACTTAAAATTATGGCATTTCCTTAAACTGTTTTTCATAATGATAAGGACATGAAGCATTCAAGTGCTCAACACTTGCTCGGTTTCCGAATCTAGAATACCTTGCAGTGGCAAGTCATCAAGCCTTCAAAGTTCAGACAGTTGCTACATAATACTTTTTAAAATATGTTTTTTAACCAGTTGCAATAAAGTAAAAATGCAATATTATGCTGCCTAATATATAAGCACCATACCAACGTTGTTTTGGTCTGGTCTAGTGGTGCCAGGGGCTAGACTTGGTAGGGAGAACCAAGGTTCGATCCCCCGCAAGCACGTTGGGAGGAGTTTAAAACCTTAACCCCGGGACGCGCTCCGAATCCGGATTAGCCCAAAAGGGTGAACCAAGTGGATACACCAAAAAATATATATATATATATATATATATATATATATATATATATATATAAGCACCATCAGTTAGCTAACTAATGAAAATTAATTTTAAAATGGCAGACTTCCAACTAATAATAGGAATTAATAACAATAATATCATGGAAGAAATCCAATCTTTGTGACATAAATAATCCCCAACAAAGCAAAGGAAGCATAGTGGGGAATCTAGCTATAATTCGGTGCATGAAGCTTGCACAAATACAACCTCTTCAGCTACTATATTACTCTCACCTCACCTTCAGCTATTATATTGCACAATAGACTAGTCTCATACCACCCTAACAACACAAGAAGCAGCAGCAAGCAACATAAGCAAGCCCGTTCCTGACCCAGGGCAACAGGGGCGGCCGCCCTGGGACCAGTAAGAAATCCTCCATTTTTGTAGTCTACAGCACAGCAAATACATAATCTATCAACAATATTTGATTGGAAATTCATTTTCCATCTCGCGATAAAATAAATTACCCAGCAAAGCATGAACTTCATTGTATAATTGATTCTACGGGAAAAACAATCTTACCTCAAAAACTCTGCTTGCTTTAATGGAGGAAATCTGCTTGCTTTAATGGAGGAAATGCACCACAAAAACCACGCCCAACCTAGTCACAGTTGGTTAGTTCGACGGAGAAGAGGAGAGAAGAGGAGGAGAGGACAGGGTGAAATAAACGGAGAGATGAAATGTTAGGGCTAGATTTTTTTTTATTTTTGGGGTTTTTTTTTTTAAATAAGAGGCTTTTTAGTTTTCATTAGTATGGTAGTACCAATAAATTTTCATTTCAAAAAAGTACCAATAAATTTTCATTTCAAAAAAGTACCAATAAATTTTTGTATTTTTTTTTTTAAGTGTAACTACTTTTATCCAACATTGTTAAAAATTGAATTTTTGTTTTAAAAAAAATAGATAAATAAATATTCACATTGCCACATTTAAAAAGTTAACTACTTTCTCTGTTCTAAAATAATTTTTCTATTTACTTTTTCATATCACCCGATACACAACTTTAACTATTAATATCTTGATTTATATTTAACAAAAAATTATAGAAATTATATATTTAGAAAGTACATGTGGAGACAAATCATATGAGCTCTGATATGACTATGTTTTTCCTTATATGAATAAAATTAAAGAGATCCGAATTAATCATGTGAATAGTGTCTACAGTCAAACTGGAGCACTTATTATGGGACAGAGGGAGTACATAGTCACCTTTAATAAACAAAAAATAAATATATTTTTCTTCTTAATTACACACATAAAATGATAAAGATATTATTTTACGTTTCTTTTTTGGAAAATTTGTCAATTACTAACAAGCTTTTGGTCAACTTTGTCCATTACTACCAATTAATTTTTTTGTTTTCAATTACTACTAACATTTGATGAAGTGCTTTGCTATTACTACCAAGTGTCCTTAGAGTGCTCACTGACTTTCTTTTTATTTATTATTATTTTTTTTTGTTTTCAATTACTACAAAAAATGATTGAAGTATCGGGTATCCGTGAAGTATCGATATCGTATCTGTATCTGACACGGTTACGTCTACCTAAATGAAGTATCCATGCATCCTAGCTTGGTAGTAATAGCTAGTGGTGTGCACCGGTCCAGAACCGGACCGGACCGGGACCGGTTGGACCGGTGGACCGGAACCCACATTTTTTGTGGACCGGGACCGGACCGGTTTGGACCGGTTAGTTTTTTTTTTTAAAAAAAAAAAAACTTTTTTCTCTAATCGGTCCTGGTTGGACCGGTTTGGACCGGACCGGAATTTAAATACATTTTTTTTATTAAAAAAAATATTTATTCATTTTCTTAGATTCCGGTCCAAACCGGTCCGGACCGGAATTTACCGAGTTTGGACCGGAATCACAATTTTCATGGACCGGGGACCGGACCGGTTTATGAACACCCGTAGTAATAGCAAAGCACTTCATCAAATATTGATAGTAATTGAAACCAAAACAATTAATTGGTAGTAATTGACAAAGTGGACTAAAAGCTTGGTAGTAATTGAAAATTTTTCCTTCTTTTTTAGGTGGTGGTCTCATATGATTTAACATGTTACTTCTCTTAATTACAAACACAAAAAGACAAAAGTAATCAACCTAACCCCTTTTTCCCTTTAAGCACTTTTAATAAAGTGTTTTTCCCCTATGTAGCAAACTTAAGGGGCACATGAAACAATTTTTTTAATTAAATTGTTTTGGATGACGAATTGGTAAAAAATTTATCTTCAGATGACAAATTGGTAAAAAAAATATCTTCAGATGACAAATTGGTAAAAAAATAAAAACAAATACCTTTGGCAACAAATTGGATAAAAAAAATTCCGACGGCATTTAGGTCAAAAAAATATTTTCTTTTGACCTTGTTTGGGAGTTAGCTGAAAGTTGTTAGAGGTTAGCTAATTGAGTTAGCTTCTTTGACTAGCTGATTGTGATAGCTGATTTGACTAACTAATTGCATTAGTTGTTTGTGTAAAAGTGTTTGGTAAATAACTAGTTTATACCCGAGCAATTGCTCGGTTTTTTTTAATTCATTATAATAGATATAATATCCAAGCACATATATTATTTAATTAACGTATTTAGATAATTTTAGTGATAAGTGTTTTAGACAGGTATAGGTAATACCCAAGCATATGCTCAGTTTATCTAACTAACGTATTTAGATAATTTTAATGGTTTATATTATGTGAAAGTATTGGGTCAGACGGCTAACCCTTATAATGAATTATAATGGTAAAAAACTTCGAGAGGCTATAACTTTGCGCTCGGGTGTCAGATCGGGGCATATGATATGTCGAAATTGATTAATTTTTCAAGACGAACGCAGTTGCAAATCCCGAAGGGGATTTGGCCACCGGAAATCGCCAAACGAGGCCTCTTAAGGCCTCAAAATGCAAAAAAGCGTATCTTGGTATTTTGTCCAAGTTAGTTACAAAATGTATCCATGTTTTACAATATGTGTCCATGTTTAAACAATATGTGTCAAGGTTTACAAATAGGTGTCCAGGTTTACAAATACGTATCTAAGGTTAACAATATGTGTCCAGGTTTGTCTAGGTGTGTTCAGATTTGTTCATATTTGTCCAAGTTTGTCCATATTTGTCCAGGTTTGTCAACATTAGTCCAGGTGTGTCCATATTTGTCCATGTTTGTCTAGATTTGTCTAGGTTTGTTCATATATTTGTCCAGGTTTGTTCATATTTGTCCACATTTGTCCAGGCTTGCATGTTCAGGTGTGTCCAGATTTGTCCATGTTTGTCTAGATTTGTCCAGGTTTGTTCATATTTGTCCAGGTTTGTCCACATTTGTCCATATTTTTCCAGGTTTGCATGTTTAGATTTATCCAGATTTGTCCATGTTTGTCTAGATTTGTCCAGGTTTATAAATTGTGTCCAGGTTTCAAATGTGTCCAGTTCTGTTTTCAGGTTTAAAAATGTGTCCAGATCTACCAATACATGTCCAGATTTGACAGCATGTATCCAGGTTAAACACATATGTGTCCAGATTCAACAATATGTGTCCAGGTCCAGTGGACTGGTCTGACAGAAACGTTACTGTCAGACCGGTCTGACACAATACCTTCTCTTATATTATATATACATTATTATAGAATAATTAAGTTGATGGTTTTTATTTTTTGAAAAGAATTTGGTTGTGCAATGTAATCTTATTACGTATTATATTTTTAAAACTACCTTAATAAAATATAAACATGAAAGATGATCATAACAATGCTTAAAATAATAGTAATTATAATTCATTTAAAAAAGTCAAAAGTAGTTTTGAAAAATGGAAAACATTTAATGTTATCCTATAAAGTAGATGGGGTTTTAGGAGGGAAGAGATGGAGTTTATGAGAGAAAATTTATTTTTAGTGGTTTTCCTTTTAGTATATAGTATATAGATAGAAGATAGATAGATAGATAGATAGATGGTTAGCTGTTAGATATTTCAGAGTAAAAAGAACCAAAAAGCTATATTCCAAAAAGCTCCTCATATGAGCTTTTTGAAAAAAGAGCTTTTTCATCTCAAAACTCTCTTTCAAACCTCTAACTCCCAAACAACAAAAAGAGTTTTTTGAGTTGGTCAAACCCCATTTGCATTTTTCGGTTTGGTATCTAGTGATTATGTTTTCATTGTTTTTGTTAAATTAAATTTTAACTTGGAGTGTTTTCCACAATGATTTTTTTAAACCATTTTTTTAATTATTTTTTCTCTTTTTTCATACTAAAACACATACAAAATTCATTTCTTTCCCAATTAACAGAAATATATTCAGTATCTATAAATGTTTGTTTTGCATTTTTTTCTTTTTCTGTATACTATTTAATTTTTAAAATTCTCGATTTTTATCTTCAAATAAACATTGTTCCTTAGGAATTGTATTTTCCATTATTTTTTTTATTCTCTTCCGAGTCACCATTTTTTACCATTGTAAAACCACCATTAGCGTCATCTTAACCAACTATCTCTCACAAGTAGATTACCACCACTTTCACCACACTGCCATCTTAGATGTCTACCATCTGACCACAATTGAGCGTCGAGTTTCCGACTAACTTCATCGATATTCCCCAATATAAAAAAACACAACAAAAGTATATTAAAAGCTAAAAAACGAAGTAACATTTTCTTTCCTTTCAAATCTATTTGTTGATTTAATTCATTTCCCTTCTCTCATCTAGGAATGAAATATAATTTCAACAACTCTATTAGGTCATTTGGTTGGAGAATATTTTAGAGGGAAATACAAAAATTCTTAGGAATTTGCTAAATGGTTTTTTTATTTGGTTAGCAGGATATACCACAAGTATAAATAATAAAATTTCTTTTCAAAAAAAAAAAAAAAACCTGTTAAATTGTTCTTTTCAAAACTTGACATTTATATAGTGTAATTTTAAACAAAATTTTCATGATCTAATTTCAAATTTTAATATTTTTTAAAATTATATAAATGAAATTTTGAGATTTATAAGGCACAAAGTATAATTTTAAAAATATTAAAACATTTTTAATTATTTTTTCTCTTATCTGTCCATATTAAGTAAGATAAGAAATATAAATTTTATTTCTATTTCAATTAACAGAGCAAATGTATTCAATATGTATTTTAGTGTACTCCGTATTTTATATCATTAAGAAATTTTATGAATAAGTTTAACACAAATTTAATTTTTTGATGAAAATATATGGTAAATTGTTATAAAAATATACATAATTCAATGAAATAAATCATAAGGTTATACCTTGGTTATATTTCATCTCTTCAACAAATTTAGTTATACGAAAAAATGTGTTTTATTCGAGAAAATCCTACCTCTCTATCTACAAATTAATTTATAGTTTATGAAATAATTTGTAGTTTTTAATTTGTAATAAAAAACCTACAAATTAAAAAACTATAAATTAGGTTTTTATCAAATAAAGCTAAACGTTGCCCCGGACCCCAAAATATCAGAAACGACCATAAACATAAAGCAAAAAACACACCACAACAAACAACTGATCTCAGTGCATAAACCAGAGCACAACAATAGAAAAACTAAAACATCAAGCTAAACCAGCCTAAAATAGATCCTGAAAACAGATAATATAAATAATATTTATAGATAATATTCATACTATTCTCAGTATGAAAAAATGAGATAAGAAAAACTAGCTTTATGAAAGTATGAAATTCGACATATATTACACACCTCAATATAAAGTTGGAAAGAAATATAAGTTCGTAATTAAATGTCTTGTGAAACTAGATCAACATCAAACATGTACATTAAAAAAAAACTTAGAACAGAAACTAAAACCAGGAGTATAATCAAACAACACAAACCAAACATAACTAGCAAAAAATCATAAACAACATCAAAACTCTTGCTTTTTACAAACAATTCGAACAAAAAAAAAAAACCTTAAACCATCAATTAAACAATGGAAAAATCCTAAATCAACAATTAAAAAAATTGACAGCAAAAAAAAAAAAACCTTAAACTATCGCGAAGAAAGATCGAAGCGAAGACAGCCAGCACGGCCACGCGAATATGGCAGCAGCAGCTCGCAGGGGTGCGCAAAGACGACGACAAGGGGGCCGGTGGTGGTGGGGTGGAACTTGCTGGAGGTTGGGCTAGGATTTAATGGTGGAGAAGGTTTCGTGGGAAGAGAAGGTAGAGCCGTAGAATTACAACTAGGTAACACAAACTATTTGCTTATATTTATTGGCTTTTTTCTTTTAATGATTAATGATGGAGGGAAAAATAATTCATTTTGGGGAAAACTTAGCACCCTAACAAGACATTTTGGGGGGAAAATTCCATCCATTTTATCCTAAAAAGTTTCCCACCTAAATTTTTCATGATATATTATCTTGTAAATTAAAAATATTAGTATATCTTGTCATTAAAAAATATTAGGATAATTATTATTCTTTATTTACCACAGCAGACCACCGATCTCCGGCCACCGATCTTCGACCACCGATCTCCGACCACCGACCACCCACCTTCGACCACCCATCTTGTTATTAAAAAATATTAGGATAATTAATTACAAGGACAAGCTGTCATTTTTTTTATTATTTATAATAGCTGTCCTTTTTCTCTTTTTCTTTTTTTTTATTAGGATAATTTTTTTTTCTTATTCTTTATTATTTATTACGATCCTTTCAATTTCTTTCAACTTTTAATTTTATTTTTAAAAATTAAAATGATTTTTTTTAAAATTTAAAGTCTCTAGTTTTAATTTTTTAATCTAATTTATTATAATTTGAATTTTTTGTTTTTGTCGTCCCCGAGCCGTACCTGTTTTTAAAATTTTTGATTTTGCCGTTTTTCGTCCCGTCCCCGTTTTTGACCCGAATCCGACTCCGTGCAACCTAGGTATTAATCATCCAAGTTAATAACATCAATGAAAATGAAGAAATATTCGCACTCATTAAGCCATTTTCTAAGTTTTTTTTACCACCAAACCAATATCAAGAGAAAAGCAAAAAGTTTCTTTAGCATCATCCATAATCAAAGTCTCATCCATAACATTAACAGAACGATTAGAAATCAACTCCTTCATCAACTAATGAGTCAAAATTACCGCCGAAATAAAGCCTCTTAATTCCATAATTGAGAGTAAAATTATAAAAAATAGAAGCGAGAAGCCACAGTCAACAAGACTACACTGGATTCTAGAACAACACCATTAAGGTATTTACAAGCCTCGTAATTAAGATGAAATAACTGAAAATTAGAGATGTATAGAGAATGAAAATTGAAAAATTAGAGATGTAAACACCAAAAAAAATTACATCAACAACGGTGGCAGTGGTAGAAAGCCTCGACGGCGGCAGCAGAATGAATCGGCGTCGGCGGCGGTAGCAATTCCCGTTGGTGGCGACAACAACAATATTTAAAGAATCGGCGGTGGCGATAGTAGTTGATGGAGATGCAAGCTAGAAGCAGTGTGGCAGCAGTAGTAGTTGTTGATGGAGGTGGAAATGGAGCAGTGTAAGCAAGAGATGAAGGAGGAAGATGATCTGAGGAGGTTTGAAAAGTGCGATTGAGGAGAAGGAGGTATGAAGAGAGAGAATGGGGTGTAGAATTGTAGAAAGAAGGGAGGAAGAGTGGGTATTCAAGAATTCAAAAAATTAAGCTGAAAAAGAAAGACTATAGGATAAGTTTAGGGAGTTTAAACGGCTTTTACCTTCTACTTTAGGTCATTAAATGAGATGGATTCGTTATGGGCAATTGGAGTATAAAGGTGGATTCGTGCTTTCGGCTATAATAAATTTGTTGACAAAAAGTGTACTTCGATTTTAGTGAAAATACATGGGCAGTGGCAAAGCCAAAATTTGAATGCTAAGGGGCCAAATATATTTTTAAAAAATTTAAAACATATATAATTTATTTATTAATACGTAATAACAAGGACTAACATTTTTATCTCATGCTTTAATTATTTATATCTTTAATATTTTGTAGATTTTTTTATATAAAAAAATAACAAAATAAAAAAAACTACAAAATAAAATTGAATCCAATTTAAATTGCATCTACGTACTTTGAAATTAGAAAAAATTATCCATCAAATAGGAAAATTGTACATTTAAATAAATTTATAAAATACCAATTTGCTAATCACTAAAGTAAAATAGTTGATTAGTTAATTAATATATTTTATAAAAACTTGATGGGACCATATAGTAAAATCAAGGGTGACATATATGACTTACGGTGTCGGGCCCTTCCCAGCCTTCCAAGCAGCTTCACCCTTGTGCATGGAGTCTTTTACATCTGTTTTGCTTGCCCTTGGGCCTTGGAGAATTGGGCATCATTAGGTTTGGATATCAGAAAGCCTGTGGTGCAGAGAAATTGTATACCTATTTTTTTTTTTTAATTTCCTTCACTCTATATTAGTTGCAACGTTTTATTTTTTTACACTTGTCAATGTATAATTTATATTCGAAATATCTTTAATTCCGTTTTAACAAAAATTATAAAAATTAGATCACAATAAATAATACAATGAGACGTTTCAAACGAGACCCCACATGATCTCTTTTTTTTTATACATGTATAAAACACAAAAATAAATTATAAGAGTGATTATGAATAATAATTAAATTGTCAACGTTGCAACTAATATGAAACAAAGAAAATATTTTTTTTGTACTTGCTGATTCTTTTTATTTTTATGTCCTCAATCAAATTCATTATAAAATAGGTCAATGGAAACTCTAATTTATAACCCTTTTTGTCTGCTATTGTCACATACGCTTGAAAACTCATCTTGGTGATTTTGTGTGGATTGTTCAAATATATAGAATGCATGTCTTCGAAGCATATCTTTGAAGTACTATATTAAGCAACTCAAATCTTACTGTTATATTTAACGTTATCCGTTTATTTTATTTTGTTTGTTACATTTGATTTTATTTAAAACATCATATTAAATCTTGTTATGAGAGAAAAATGGATAAAATATAATAAACAAAGTAAAACAGGGATAGTATATTATTTCTCAATATGTATATCTAAAGTTTACTAAAAGTTGATATGTGTGGAATGTAAATATTTAGATGAATCTAACAAACCCCACATGAATAAATTTCTTCGTTCTTACATGTAAGTTACAAAAAATAGTTAAAATGTAATTTGTAAATAGTGTTAAAAGTCAAAGTGTTTATATCTTTATACAAGTGAGGGAGTACAAAATATACATTATTGTATTGTCATTGTTGAAAGAGATTAAAATTAAGAGATTAGGGTAATTTGTTTGATTAATGTCATTCGAAATGATTGTACAAAAAATTGTAATTAGATAAATAATTTCAATTTTTTGCATAAATTTTTTAAATTGAAACACAGCTAAGTACTTGTATTTCTTACTCAATAATATTATTATTAGAGAAACCATTTATTAAAATTGTCTTTTCAAATTTATATTAGAGAAACTACTAATTTATGTTTCAATTAACTGACAATAAGTCAATCTAACATCTATATCACGCACCCAAATTAAGTTTATTTTAATTCCTTCAATTTTTTTATTTTTTTTTAAGTTATTGTTTACTGGCGGACTAAGGGCCTGTTCACTTAAACTTATCATAAGTTCAGTTCAGTTCAGTTCAGTTCAGTTCAGTTCAGTTCAATTTTGTTTTGTTCAGTTCTGTTCAGTTCAGTTCAGTTCAGTTCAGTTCAGTTCAGTTCAGTTCAGTTCAGTTCAGTTCTGACATTTTCCTTCATTATGTTAATTAGTTTGTTAATTTTGTTAATTTTGTTTTCTATTCTTTGCACAAACTAAGCTACAAGTTACAATGTTGACATTGTATTAATATTTAATATTTATTTTGTAACTCTAATATTTATTGTGTTCTAATATTGTGTTATAATATTTAATATTCACATTTTATCATTAAAATTTGCGAGAAAATAATAATTAAGAATAATAAAATTTATTGTAACTATAAGCTACAAGAATAGTAATAATAATAATTTTAATGATAGTAATAATAATTATAATAAAACTAATAATAATAATATTGATATTAATATGATTCTAATAAGATTTACAATAATATTTTTTTTACATCTACTAGTCTCCATAATCTACTAATTTTATTACATCGACTAATTTTTTATATTTACTAGTCTTCATAGTCGGTTAGTTCATCATCATCATCTTGGTCTTCTCCATCAACATCCTCCGGTTCCGGGATATTTGCCTGAATTGACTCCCATATTTGATTAGTTATTTGTTCTCGTACAATGTTCATAGTTTGTTTTCGTGTATCATCGTACATAGAATGATCTTCACTTGGTTCAATCATTTCAATTTGGTGTGTGAAAGGAATCCCTAGATCATGTAAACGAGTGAAGTTGTGTAGAGTACAACAAGCGACGATAATTTGCAATTGATAATCCAAAGTCATCTGTGGCATCCCCTTAGGTTGTAGGACCTTCCACCTATTTTTTAGAACCGCAAAGATCCTCTCAATTACATTTCGACACGAAGAATGTCGGTAATTGAATTGCTCATACTTTCCTTGTGGTGGAGTCCCGCGTCTGAAATCAGGCAAATGATATCTCGTCCCATGTCCTACATGTGGACTCAAGTACCCGACTGTGTTTGGATACGCCGAATCGACCACATAGTATTTTCCTATACAACAGAATGGATGTTAGTTTATCAAAGTGATGTTCTTTGCACATTTTATACAGGTAATTAAGCTTATTTTGTACCAGACGGGGGATGAGGGAAGCCCATTTTTGCATTTCCTAAGCTTCGCCTCCATACGGTTGAATCATGTGCACTTCCTTCGTAGCCTACATTGATGTGAGTGAACAACATGTTTAGTGAACACACTGCCAACACATTCCATGATTTGTTCCCATGACGATCTCTGAAGGCTTTGCTTTGAGCATCCGCAACAACTGCAGGTATATGGGTACCATCAATGGCACCAACACAATCCTGACACAAAAATGTTAGTTACACATTAATATAAAATTAGAAAGTTATTGTTAAGTAATATTAAAAATGACATTGAAAGTACCTTGAAGAAAGGCCATAATCTGCTGCTGTTCTGAATTTCATGAGGAGTTTCATTCAAACTTTGATATGGTCGAATTATTTGAGTCGACAATGTCTCTAAAGCACCTAATACCTCATGGAAATACTTTGAAACGGTGCTTACCGAGTGTTGAAATCTTTCTGCACTGTCACGAACAGAAGCAGGTTTGGCTAGCATGTACATACTCATCCCAAGTTGCTCTTCAGTTCCCATATGTCTACCATTACCATCTTTCAGCAATTGCTGTTCTCTAAGGACATTAGCAAGATTTATGAACACTTCTCTACTTAGCCGAAGTTGTTCTTTGCACAAGTTGTGATGGCCTGTGAGCATCCTATGTATGAACTGATGACCTGATTCACCACCACAATGAAGAGGCAACCGTTGAACTCCAGTTGTCAATCTCCTTAGCTCATGCAACGCTACACGTGTCAAACTTTCCTGCAACTCATCATCCATTCTACACAAGCACACAAAGCTCATACATAATCTTAATGAAAGCTCATAGAAACACAAGAAAGCTCATACATAACATTAGTTCAATCGACAAGAAACAACAGTTGAAACAACAAATCCAAATACATAACAATACTTCAAACACAGATCCAAATCCACAAGAAACTACTGCTGCAACTCAAATCCACAACAAACAACACATGAAACTCAAATGCTCAACTAAAATCCAAATACATAAACATTAAGTAACTAATAAAGAAACACAATTTCAAACAACAGATTCGTTACAGTTGGAACAACAGATTCGTTTTAGCCATTAAAAGCACCTTCATCTTCATCCATAGGCATTAGTGGCCTATAAACTTCATCATCAAGCATACAGTGCTTCCTCAAGAAATGAAGTCTGCCAACATCAGAACGAAGAGAGTTAAAAAGATCAACGGCCCCCGGAGTACGGCGAAAGCTATCTAGGATATCCACCACAAATTCATCCCCGTACTTCTCCACAATCCCCATGGACTCCAACTTATTTTGAACTTCATCAAATGAATTAAATTGTTTTGAAGATTGACTCGCGGAAGATTTCTTCATTTGATGGAGACATGTATCAATGTCCTCCTCCCTAGAACTTCTAGAACTTTTTTTAGAGGGCTGCGATTTTGTTTCAACACTCGTACGCTTTTTTGGCTCGGTGCGGGCAACTTCTTTGTTTTGTGTTGTCAGTTCTTGCACTTCTTGCACATCATCAGAGTCAGCAGATTCTTCACGTTCCCCTTCAGCAACAGTTTCAGCTTCTTTTTGTTTCTCTGGTACCGATGATGGAGTATAAGATTTTTCACCCGTTGCATAACCACTACGCAAAATCTTATCCCATTCTTCCTCAAATTCTAATGGATTTTTAAGAAACCCTTTAGCTATGGCTTTATATCGCTGCAATAAAATGAAGTTTCAAAAACAATATACTACTTTCACACATAATGGAACAATTGAATAAAAATAAAAGGCAGTCACCAAGTACCTTATGAAAGTCTTTCCATTTTTCACTGGTAACATCAACATCAGGACAACCATTTTGTTTCCATCCAATACCAGTCCATTGTTTTAATTCATTCCAAGCTTTGTGTTTTTCTTTTGCATATGCGTACCAATTCTTAATCGAAAGCCATGGAATATCCAATCCTTTTCGTGTATTTAACGTTTCAGCAACAATAGGCCACTCAATTTTCGACCCAGAGGGGCTAACATGGTCAGGCAGGATTGAAAAAAGTACCAATTTAACGTCTGTGGTGAAATGTACCCGTTGTGCCATTGCAAACAACCAAATGAAGCTAGACATTGAACAAAATGATGACTTAGTTTCATCTCCACTCAAACAACATACATTCAGCAACAACAATTTAACAACAAAGACTGCATAAGGTCGATTTAATGACAAATATTCTCTCAGACAATTAACTGTTGAAAGTCCCAACAACAATCGACAAAATAGGAAAAAAAAGTTCTGAAAAAAAATCGACTGAAGTCATAATTAAAAAAAAAAAAAAAATCGACTCAATTCGAGTAACCAGCAAAAATTAAGCAAATTGAACAAAATAATTTGAACAAAAAAAATTCAGAAAATTCGACTAACCAACAAAAATTGAACAAGATAAAATCAGAAGATTGAAACATAAAAGTTCTAGAAATTTACCTGTATTTGCTTGGAAGAAGATGGGTTGAATACGATCTGATTATCCGCCTTCGATGATGCCGCCGAATTGATTATCCTCCGATGATGTCACCGATCTATTTATTCTCCGATGTTCTATTTTTTTTTTTTTTAAATCTTAATTTATTAATTTATTTTTTTTTTAAAAAAAAAGCAAGAAAGAGAGATGAGGATGTGAGAGGAGGCGGCCAAATGAGGATATGTGATGAGATTTTAGGTAAGAAGTTATTATTATTATTAATATTTGTTTTTTTTTTTTTGAAACATTAATTAGGTAAAAAGGGTTGAATAGTCAAATCCACAAGTAACAATACAAAATTACCCTACAAAAACAAGTTTAAAAAAAAAAATAACAAAATGAACGTTGACAGTAGTAACTACCATTAATCATTATTATTTTAAGATATATAATAATTAATTCATTACCCATTACTTAATTAACCTACAAATAATACTAATTAATATTACAAATCACTAATCCAAATCTTAAATCACTCTATTTATTCAGTTCAGTTCAGTTCAGTTCAGTTCAGTTCAGTTCAGTTCAGTTCAGTTCAGTTTTGTTCAGTTTTGTTCAGTTCAGTTCAGTTCAGTTCAGTTCAGTTCAGTTCAGTTCAGTTCAGTTCAGTCAGATTCAGTTTAAGTGAACAGGCCCTAAGTTAACACTTTCAATGAATAACCATATAAACAATCTCATAACAATACATCACTTTCATTTCATTAAAAGTGTGTTAACTTAATCAACTGGTATATAAAGCTAATTTGAGTGAATATAGGTATTAGTTTAACTTAATATGAGAAGTCTAGATGAAGGTTGACGTATTTTTAACCATCCCGGCTTGTTTACTTCAGATTATATTCCGTTCAGTTCAGTTCAGTTCAGTTCAGTTAATCTCTATTCAGTTCAGTTCAGTTAATCTCTATTTAGTTCAATTAATACACTTCTATTCAGTTCAGTTCAGCTCTATTCAGCTAATGTAAACGAACCCTAATTATGAATGGATAGAGGAGAGTATTACAGGGACTAAAAATTTAACCATTCCAAACTTCAAATTAAGAATGGATAGAGAAGAGTATTATTGCTTAAAGGGAATATTTGATCTCTAGACGTGGTAAAAGGGTTCAATCACAAGCCAAAAAAAGTAATTAAGCCCTTGTCTTTGGACCTATTGTTGCTCGAAATAAACTGATTTGATTTCACTAGCATGATGGATGCCAGAATTTACCACTTATTAAGACAGCCAATCAGCCATAGTAAAAGGAATATGTAATCGACAAACAGGCAGCAATGAAAGTGAAACTATGAGCTTCAAAATTTGACAGGGCTTAAGAGTTCCAATCTAGAATCAAATGTTACAAAAGTGACGCCGGTTTCCTACATCCATATATACAACTTCAACATTCGAAAACCTTTACATGAGTACTGCATTACTGGTATCCTTTTGACACTCGAAAACCTATTTAGCTGTTCTATTTTGGCCGGCATATGCAAAACAAGCTCACTACCTGCAGCCATTTCAAAAAAGAAAGAAAACTGTTAGTAAATTTCGGTAGTAATTTGCAATCGATGTATCAGATAATATAAGCATAACATATAGTTGTTGATAAAATGCGATCAAGCTTATCTTCAAGTTTCTTCACATACCACATATACAAGTCAGCTATCAAGCCTGATATAAACTTTGAACAAAAAGAAATCCTCAGGTTAAAGTTTTCACAATGTGATTCTGATGCAAAACGGTACCTAGGCAAAAAGAGGTGCAAAATCATTACTGAAGCCAATGTTAGAAGAATTAGATCCATCATTTTAGAAAGAGAGGCCATCTAACGTTAATCAAATGCATAGGGATCATCTGCATCTGCATATGGATTCAGAGACCCTTCAGAAAACAATTCGCCTATGTTGGTAGGGTGAGAGTAACCCATTGCTCTAGTTCCCTGCGTTTAGTAAAGCCATCAATTAGTTTTCATCTCATAATTCATGGCGACTTACAATAGCAGGAACAGTGCAAGAATAAACCTAAAATAAACACTGCAAGTTGAACAAGAATCAATCTGCATATTTTCATATGAGAATACAACAGCCTGCTTAACTTGTTTGCGGGCTCCAATTTCAGGTCTCAAGCAGAAAATATAATTCCATTCTTTGTCTAATGTTTAGACTTCAGAGGATACTCAAATTGCAGGAATGGTAAAAGAACAACTATAACAATTCGAAATGATAGCTTTCGTTACCTTGATAGAGCTTCTAGGATTACTGGCTTTAGGAGTAGCACCCTTCTTACGCTTCTTTGGATTCTAAAACAGCATGTCAAGCATGGAATAGAAGTTTCAGGTCAACTTGCCAGCAATTTGCATCTTCTCAAGTTAGATTGCTTTTATGTATTAATGGAAGTGCATACCTCAAACATGACGGTACTCTTAGTTTTTCTTCTTTTGGTAATGGTTCCTTCATTTGTTGTTTCCTCTTCATATTCACGATGAGTTACCTGTTTTCCAAAGTCAACAGTTACCAAGGCAGATAAATGCAGGGCCGTCCCTAACAATCTGAGGGCCCTAGGCGAAGTAACACATAAGGGCCCTAGCTATAAATTTATCTAGAAATATTTAATATTTATTATGATTTTTTTTTTAAAAAAAAAAAATTAATACAGTTGAAAAAAATGAGGATTTTGTGGTCAAACTCTATGTATCCCATTAGATTTGCCTTATAGACCCACTTTTGAGTGAGATTTTTTGGGATCAAACAAGGTAAAGATAATAGAATGGAGAAACTAATTTAAACATCTAAGCTTTTTAGTTTAAATAACAATAGAAGATGGTAGTTAACTAGAAATAAACTAAGGCTATAGCCTATAAGGCAGAGCCACATTATATTAAATGGACTTTTTTGACAACCCCACTTGAATTTGAATGTAGAAAATTCTCTTGTAAAATATATAATTTTCCAAATATTTTACTATAGTTTTAATGAATTAACCCCAATAAAATTTATTAAATACATTCTTTACCACACTAAATATTTTTTGTGGATTCACAACTGTAAAGCCATGTAAAAATAATATAATATTACTAAAATGATCAATTAAAAGTACTAATAATGAAAAGATTGATCTAATATAATGGGTATTAGGAAAAATGTGAATAATAAAATTTTATTAATTGTTACTTTAATAGTTAATGAGATGGAAAAGTGTGAAAAGGGAGGGGGGAAGAGGAGTAGATGCATCCAAATACCACAATAAACAAACAAAACGGGGAGTTGTGGGAATTGACCCCTAGACCTACGGAAAGTTGGATGAAATTCTAACTTAATCAATCAACCGTTGAGCTATGCTACCCATTATGACTATTTTACTAACTGGATTTTGTTATATTCGATTACAAAGAACTAAAGGAACTTGGGCCTTTCATGATTGGGCCCTGGGCGGCGGCACTGCTCGCCCATGCTCAGAGCCGGCACTGGATAAATGGCTACATGGCTTGTACAAAATAAAGACTCAACAATGGAAAGGGAATAAGATAACCCATAAAATCCATCTCAAATCCATCTCAACAGATCAACTCATAGATGGGGATGATCTCCAACAGCTGAGTCAAGAAGCCCTCAGGATTCCATAATTGGGAATTTGAGGAAAACATAAAACGACTTACCTTTCTTCCATGCTTAGACATTTCCATCATGCTTCCCCCATTTCCTTTCTCTACTTTCCTTAGCAAGGTTGATACTGGAGATATAATTTTACCCTGGTATTGAGAGGCCTGGATACATGCATAGTTGGATGTAATGACATGCAAATAAATCTAGTAGTATATCAAGAGGGGAAAGGCACTTCTTTCTTGTGTCATATCACTAAGTTCACTCACCGGAGCATGCATGTTTTCTTTGAATCTATCTGAATCTTTCTTTTTGATGGAAGAAACAGAGTATTCCTGAGGGAAGGAAAGAAGCACAGTCAATAAGCTGGTTTCACTAACCAAACTAGTAAGTAGTAACTATTCTAAATGCATTTTCATATCAAGGATACAACATAGAACAGTGCTTAAGCCACACCCACAATAGATACAGCCCCATATTTAATTAGTTGTACCAGTTATTTGTTGATAGGTTATTACCTTTTCTTCTCTAGCCAACGTTTTCCAATCCAAATTTGGTACAAGTTTTCAATCCTTAATAAATCATTAAAGACTACTTATGATGTGATATCAATAAGATATTAAGTGCCGCTTTGCAATATTACCAATTCATTTTTAACAAAATTTAACTGAATTCGTCATTTTTTCAAGAAAATAACAAACACTTATTTGGACCAGAAGTGCAATGTAAAAGGTTTTGGTAACTTTCCAACAAATCCATAGTCTACAAGTCATTGGATGATGCAACCCACACACTCACAACTTCCCCAGACGATCTATGTTTTTTTTTTTTTGTTTTTTTTTTGGGGGGGGGGGGATCACGGGTGAATGAGGATGAAATCAATGTCAAACCTTTTTCGAGTTCACTTCTTGCTCCTCTTGGGGTACGTCGCTCATCACCTTCCATTGTAGCTGCAACAAAGCTCTTTGCCTTTCTTCCTGATATTCAATGAGATACCAGTCTTTAAAAACATAACAAACCTATCCACTGAAGAAATGAACCTGAACTGATGATACAAACTCTAGATTTCTGAAGATCCAACTCCTGCTGAAGTTGTCTATATTCGTCATCATGCTGCAATTTTAAAGCTCTTATCTGCGACTCATACTCATCTCTGATCTTAGTTGTTTTCTGGCAATGTCAATGTAGTGAGTTAGAGAGAGAGAGAGAGAGAGAGAGAGAGAGAGAAGGTGGGGGGGGGGATCTATCAATGCGAACTTGAACGCACAAGTGCCTAAGAAAGTAAGAATGAAGCTTCAGAGTTCAGACCTCTCTCATTTCATTCTCAGCCTGGAGTTGGATACATTTCATTTCTTCAAGGTGGTCAGATTTAAGATTGGATTCTTGTATTTTAAGCTCTTTCTGCATGCGATCAATCTAGAACATGATAGAGCAGAAAAATAGTTGAAAATTAGATGCCTTCAATCACCAGATCAAAATTCTTCTAATCACATGGTCTGCATTTGACAGACTCGAATAACCAGCCCCTTTCAGAAGATATAGTGAAACTTACCCTTCGTGCCAGTTAAAAGTAAGACTTATGCATCACATCAGATGGCAGTTGCCAAGATAAACCAAGAATATTGTTGTTAAGAATTCATAGTTTTACAAACCCCCATTACCCTGATGACTCTACCAAAAAGCTCATTCCTAATTCAGAGTTCAGACAAAGATCAGGTCAAATGTACACAGCCTCCCTGATTCATACAATTACAACAAGGAACTGTAGGCCTTGCTTACACAACTGTGTGTAAGGTTTTCTGAGTGACCCTTGAAAGACAAGCCAGCTAATTGGACTTCTACTACTCGAGTACTTAACAAATAGCAAGTGATGGACAGACGGAGAGATTTGAAGAAATAGTTGATCGAGTCCATTTAAAAGAATTCAAGTAATTTCAAATGAGCAAGAGGATAAAAAACACACTGGTGAATGTATTCAACTTATAATAATAAAAAAAACTATAAATAGTTTATATTGTGAGTTGTGACACATACCAAAGTATTATGCTCTTCTTGCATATGAACCGAATTCTGCCTTGATTCTTCTTTGCACTGGTTAAGTCTTTGTTCAAACACCTTTTCCATCTCTGCAATCGTCTTGTTTGCCTAAAGTTATAAACAGGCTTTGTCAAGCTTTTTTTTCCCTCCTAGATTATGAAACAACACAAAGTAAAAACTTTCTTCAATTAATCCTCAAGATATGAATAATTGAAATAGTAGATAACAACCTTCTCTTTCTCAAGATTAACCACCTCTTGCTTCTCAACCTCATACTTCTTCTTGATGTCATTTATTGCCTGTTTAAAGGCAGCCAAATTCAATAAAATCCGCCAATACATTCTAAAGAAAGTATTTCATACTATGACGTCCAAGGGAAAAAGATATTACCTGATCATTCCTCTGAGAGATCTCCTTCAAATGCCTTGACAGCTCTGACTGTTTAGAATCAAGCATAGCATCATACTGCTTCTTAGATTCTCCAAGCTTGCTTTCTGCAGCGACTAATTGTGCCTGAATCTGTGAAAACATCTTTGAATGATTTCTACGCCTATCCAGGTTTCATAGTTACGTACTCCATTTAAAAAAACATTTCAACGAGACAGTTCCAAAAACCTCTGCAATTTGGTTTTCCACTTGCTTCTCTTTGTCTTTGTGCTGCATGAGTAGCTGTTCCTTTTCTTCAACTGTTGAATGAAGCATGTTTACTTGCTCCTCCAAAGATGTCATCTGCTGAGTGATCTTCAAAATCTCCTTCTGAGATTTATCAATTTCATCATCCTTTTGTTGTATATCTTCCTGCAGCTTTTCCATCCTCTCCTTCTTTTCTAATTCGAGCTCTGACAACTTAATCAATAAATCTTTCTGCAAGAGCAACCATTGAGAAAATGACAACTGATGCTAATACAAAACACAGGTTTTTATAATAAGCTACAATAAGAAACGGAAAAAAAAAAAAAAAAAAACCTTTTCATTTTCTAACGACCCTAAGCTTTCTGAAAGATTTTCTATTTGCTGCTCCATCTTGGCAACCGATTGTTCAGCTCCAGTTTTCTCAGAAACAAGAGACTCTGCTTCAGACTCTAAATTCCTAATCCTCTCTTCTGTTAAGCGACATTCTTCAGCATGCTGTACCATCACAGACTCTTGTGCTCTGTAAAGCTCGTCTATCTTTTCTTTTAATCGCTGATTGACTGATTCAGCTTCATCCTTTTCTGATATTAGCTGCATGTGCTGATTATGCAGAAGATCATACTTCCCTTGAGCACAGTTGGAAGCAAGGTTCCTTTCATGTTCAACCAGATTTTCAGAAGAGTCATACAAAGAGCAGAGCTGACAGATTTTGTCTTGAATAGACAAACTGTGCTCATCCAGTTCGATCAGTTTTGAAGCAAAAGTATTAACCACGTCCTTAAGATTTTGAGTCTCTTGCATGGATGTTGCTAATCTTTTAGCAAAGTTGTCATTGCTAGATTGAAGATCGGTTTTCTCCACCTCCAAGTTTTCAAGAGAAACCCTCATCTGAGTAAGGTTCTCTTCTTTCAATTTGAGTTCTGTGTTTGTATCATCGAATTTTGACTTCAAATTCTCACCAGCCAACCTGCTTGATGTTAGGTCAGCTTCCAGGCATTGGATCAAAGCATCTGCAGGCAATGCAGGCAAAATAAAACCCTACAAATATATCCTCATACAACTGAATCCAAAAGTTTTAAAGCTATCCAAGTAAAGTAAACATTTTTAAAGTCTGCAGGTAAGTTGGTAGCAATAATAGAAAATTGCATTGCAAAAAACTGAAATTAAAAGAAAAACTAAAAAAATTCGGAAAATTAGATATTAAACTTAATTTGCCTCAAAAAGTAAGATTTGGTTAAATCAATCCATAAGTTAGTGGTGCTCCCCATTTATATCCCAACTTAAATGAAAATGATCTTAAAGTTTAAAGTGACAATATCCATAAATCTAAGCAAAATTACACTATATATATATATATAAAGCTATGTTAATGAAAATGGTTGGTAGTTTAAACTTAAATTACTACTTTAATAACTTCTTGAACAATATGCCGATAGTTCAGGGGACCACAGTGTCTCATATTAATCTACAGGATCTCAGTCAACATAGTTTCAACTTTCAAGTATGAATACCTTTCTCCTCCATATGCTTGGTAGTTTTGCACCGTACGTCTTCATACAATTCCTCTTGTTCCTCTTTCTTTTCTTTGAGTTCTTTAATAGCCTGGTCACCTGGTTAAAGACGAGAGAATTTTCAGGTATGCAAGCTAGGTCATGTTCAGAGATAAAGTGAATATTAACAGGACTATAAACTTACGTTCCCTAATATTTTCTTCTGCGGACTCCAATTTTAGAGATAAATTCTTCATCTGATCATTTAAAGTATCCAATGCAGCAGAATTTGCAGTTAGTTTCTCTTGAATTGATTGTTTATCCTTCTCCGCTGTTCAAATATGCACAAATTCGTGAAAAATTGGTACTACGGAATTGCAAAAGAATCAAATATGAACGTATAACTTACAATCCTGAACTTGACAAGATAGCTGCTGCAAAGTTTCAGTGAGTTGATCGCATAAAGTCTTTGTAGAACAGAACTTCGATTCAAGCCCTGACCAGAGCTTTTCATCTTCTTTCTGCTTCACTTTCAGCTTTGCATTCTCATTACAAGCATTTTGTAGCTTCTCTTCTAGTGCATGGATATGCTCCAAAGATTTCTTCAACTTCGAATTCTACAGCAAAAATTTGACCAATTTGAAGCAAATATTTCAACACATTACTAATTGCAACTCCATAACCGAACACTAAATGAATAATAGCGGGACAGAGAGAGAGCGAGAGTATATACTGCTAAATCTAGGTCAGTTCTCACAGACGCCTGTTCTTTGACCAATTTCTCTGAAAATTTTCACCATGAAAACGAAATTAATATCAAATAAAGGCAATTTTACGAAAGTATAACCATTATATGACGAACCGGCAGTGAGCTTTAAACTCGAGAAACTTCCAGAAGTAATTGAATCCGAAGACGATCGTGAAGATATTGATAAGGTTTTCGCACTTCCTGAACCAGATCCTGTGAAGGATTTGAATTGATCTAAGCTTTTCATGCCTAAAAAACCTAGTTTCTGCATTATGAACTGTTGATTTATCGCCAATTAATGATGCTTTTGATGACAATTAGATTATTGCGAGTTCGAAATTTTGTAGCAATGGCTGGAGATTGGTGCAGAAAGCAGGAGTATGTAATGCAATTGAATACTTGTTGCTTTCATAGCTCAGTCCACTCGTCTAGACAGGAATGAGTATTGAAAATGGATTTCGCGCCATGTTACGGCTTTTATATTCTCTGTGCCAGTCAACTGACATTAGCTTTCCCTCTTTCTATTATTTATTGATATTTTTTGGCAACCCTGTCACATACTCACATAATTACTCCATACTAATAATATGTACTAATCTAAAAATGATTTGAAATAAACTAATTTGAATTGTTATTGGTCGATGAGGCGATCAATGGATGTATTGAACTATACGAAACTCAAATTGAATATGGCCGCACTAAAGTTGACTTTTTCAAGATCTGGAAAAATCACTGTACACAATCCAATGCATTATATACGGAGTATTAATTAATGTAACCTAAATCTACTTGATATTAAAACATATTAATATAGGAGAATTGAGAAATTCTATTTGTACTCAAAACAACTTGAATCAAACCCAAAAACTTTGTGCTATATTAATAACTTATTGTAACCTAAACTGTTTATTTGGACTAATTATTTGAGCCTGAACTGGACTGTTCCCAAAAAATGAACAAACTCTTTCGGCTTACTCCCGAAATGAGTTGAACTAAACCAGTGTGACTTAATAACCACGCACAATATAGCTCGTACATAAGCAACCAAATTTGTTACTGGGTGTCAAATTGGGTGAATAACATAAGTTTAGGGGGAGGACAATAGATCGATCTTGAGGTCCGAATCCATGGATTCGGATATTGATGGATCCCATCAATGGGTTTGGATACGGTTTTGGTAGTGATGGAGGATTAGAAATTCTCTTTAACGGGACTGTGATTGTCGTGTCATGTTCCAGTATTATTTTATCAACAATTTACTTTGGTGTAAATCTAAATTATATTGGGTTACAATTATAAGTTGAAAAATCATATCGATTCAAATCTACAAAAGAACTTGCTACTTACTAGTCTCGTTCTACCTTTTATCGTGATCTATGAAAAGTAACTACCTCTTGATGTTGGAACATTTATGATTAAATGGGCTTGGTTACATGAACTAAGGAAAGAGAAGTTAGGCAAATAGAAACTACGAGTCCAACGGGTATCTCGCGACTCGCGAGGACCCGTCACGACTCGTGAAAAGTTTCTGGAAAGAAACAAATCACGAGCCACGAGACAGAGAGGACTCGCGACTCGCGAGCCCGGGTCGCGACTCGCAAGCTCCTCTTCGCGTCTCACGATTTGCTTCTGAAAAAATTCGAACAGTTTTTCGACTTTTCATATGCTTTTGCCTAGGATGCTTGTACGTATTAAGCATGTGTTTAATGGCTTCATTGCAGTATTAAAAAAGTTTTAAAGAGGTTTAAAATCAGAACTTGAAGGTTGCCTAGTGAATGGCATCTTCAAGGGTGTTAATTGTACACAATTAATCACCATTATTCTGATTTTATGGTGCTTTAAAGTGGTGTTTGTTCAGCCTTTTGAGCTGATTCCTCTTGCCTTATATGCCTATAAATAGGCTTGCTTAGTTCATGGTTGAAGTACACAAAAATATTTAGAATTTTCTACACTTCATACAACTTGCTTGCACTTGGTATACTCTTGCAATTTATACTAAGTGTGTTCTAAACACATAACAAACACAAAGTCCTTTTAAGGTATACTCTAAGATCATATAGAGTGTACAAGTTTCTCCATTGTATCTCACTAAACATTTCGTGGTAGCCCGGTAATCTAAAGGGGCGAATAAGTTTAGAAGGAAAGTGTAGATTCCACGCCTTGGAGGGTTACATCAACAATTTTCATACTATTTTCTAACACTTGACGCATAACTTTAACATATATGTGAAATGAAACCTATACATATTTCAATTGGTACTTTGCCAAAAAAAAATCAATTGGTAACCATAGAAAACATATAATAGGATTATTAACAATTCCGATCAACAATCCAAGTAATAATTAATCTAAAACAAAATGATATGGTGGAGAATTGATCAATCCACCTCTAGCTTAAAGAAAGGAAGAAGAAATATTAAGAAGGAAGAGATTTAGACAATTCAGAGTAAACAAGATTTAATTGTATTCTTATTGACACCCAACTAAATTGTTCAAAGCAAGTATTTATAGATTCTAACTACAACATATGCCACACACGTGCACAATTAAAGAAGTAAAATAGAATAACTACCAATAACTAACTTAACTACCAAACTACTATAACATCCCTTCCCCCTTGAGAACAAACTTGTCCCCAAGTCATCATGAAACATTAATTTTTGGGAACTTATCCTCAAAATCATCAGCATTTACCCAAGTAGCTTCAAATTCAGCATATCCCTTCCAATGCACTAGAAACTGTGTTACTGCTTGATTATTCTGCCTAACAAATCTCCTTTGTAGAATGGCTTGGGGTTGCAAATCTTCACTGACATCATGGTCCTGCAACCAACTAGGAATGTGGGTAGCCATAGGTAAGCTGCCATGAAACTTCTTTAGCTGAGAGACATGGAATACATTATGAATTTGGGCTCCCTGTGGTAATTTCAGTTTGTATGCAACTTTCCCAACTCTTTGACAGATTTGAAAAGGCTCATAAAATTTATGTGCTAACTTCTGATTAGGCCTATGTTGGACAGAATGTTGTCTATAGGGATGCTCTGATACCATTGATATAGGACAATGGGAGAGCCATCCCCAAAAGCTAGCTCAAGAGGAGGAGAGCCCATTGTCCTATATAAATCCCACATTGGCCCCCATATGCATGGCCGATGTGGGACTCAAGTCCCATACCTTGCAATGGGACCATAACATACCACCCCTCTTTGTAGGCCACATGCCCTCATGTGGCAGGCTTTGCACTAGGCAGAAGGGAGGGAGAACAGAAGAGAGAGAAGGTTCCTAGCCCCGGACGAGCACCGGCGTCACCTCCATCGGTCACATGTGGTTCGCATTGGAGCGGTGGTTGGCTTTGATACCAATGATATGGTGGAGAATTGATCAATCCACCTTTAGCTTAAAGAAAGGAAGAAGAAATATTCAAAGGGAAGATATTTAGACAATTAAGGGTGCGTTCTCTTCACCTTAAAAAAAAAAAAAGTTTCAGGTTTAATAAGTTCCAATAAGTTATATCAGGTCTAATAAGTTCCAATAAGGTCTAATAAGTTGCAATAAGGTCCAATAAGTTCCAATAAGTTCTAATAAGTTCCAATAAGGTCTAATAAGTTCTAATAAGTTCCAATCAGGTCTAATAAGGTTTAGGTTTTTTTTTAATTGATTAAATAAAATTAATTTAATTAATCCGCAACATAAACGAATTTTATTCTATCATTCTTGTTTTATAAATTTTTTAGAAAAACCAATCACAGTTAGATTGAATTAAACTATTTTTTTTTATATTATAAAATAAGAATGATAGATTTAAAATAATTCGCAATTCTAGTACTAATTAAAATTAAATAAAATTCCCTTGGATAAAAATCCACATCAATACATTACTTCAAATTCATCATCGGAGTACATATGTTCACCTTTAATATCATTTTCTTCATCGAGCATATTTTCTTCACGTAAAACTTGTCATATCTCATCTGTAATATTTGTACGCACAACTTTCATTGCCTTAAATGTAGATAAGTTATTATTGGAATTGATAATATTAATTAATAATGGGTTTGAAAAATGAGATACTAATAGGCTCTAAGATTGATAACGAAGATGGATGAAACATTCTGATCAGCAATAGCATCATAAACCCTTTTGTATGTGTTGCTCTACTTTATTACTCCGTACCTTTTTTTTTCTTTTGCGTGCCAAGCCCCCAAGGGAAAATGAATGAAGAACTGAGGGAAATAAAAACTGAGAAAATAAATTATAGAGAAAGAACCCATAAGTTCTTTGAAGCTGTATTTGCACATGAAGCCAACCGGAGTACAATTGTTTTAGTGAAGAGATGTCAAGATTTTCTCTATCTTTGAGTTGGTAGAGTTGAGGAAAGGAAAACAAAAATTATGTGTTGTTGCAACTTGCAAGTTCTATTAAACATCTCTTTGCTACATTGAATTTTGTTAACACAGGTGACATGAAATTGCTTTTTTGTTGATTCAGTTCATCATGAACTTTTTGCTTTTCCATATCCCATGTTATGAATAGTAAAATACCAGCAACATTTGTGTCAATTTTTCCTGGCCTCCCCATTGGAACTCAACATAACAAGATTCGAGCTCAACAAGCCCAATAGTAAGGCTGCTGACAAACTTCCCTACTCAGAAGTATTTTAACCATTCTCCGAATACGGGCGACAAGCACAAATGAGAAATAGTCCACAAATAACCTGCCCTTTATTATTCAAATTACTTTGTTGATTCAATAATTGCTGAATACAAGTAACTAGGCAAGTACGTAACACAATTGATCAGAAAAATGCACATAAAAATGACACATGATATCACTCAGCTTTCAGCAAAAAGATTATTACATATGCTCAGCTCATAGTTAGTTAAAACAAAATGACCCATTATCCCGTTTCAGAATTGAGCAAATCATTCTGCTTTCTCCTGGCTAGAAACATCTTTGAGCTTCTGCTCCAACTCACCGGTCTGAAAAAGAAGGATGTCAAAAGAGAACCCCACGTAAAATCTATAGAACTTGATGATAGGGCAAAGAAATTACCTGGTGCATATTGAGAATGATATCTGATCCTCCGATAAACTCTCCCTTGATAAATATTTGTGGAAACGTAGGCCAATGGCTGCGGAAAAAGGAAAAGTTCAAAATCATCAAATTAAATATTACACCATAAAACATTTAGGCTCATTATATAGTTGGAGTAAAATTGTGATAATAGGAATGAATTTTTAAGTCAATCAGAAGATCATTATTGGATGGGAATGAAATTTATGGAAAAAAATAAGTCAATCAGAAAAAAAAATTATTAGCGCCTATCATAAGAATAAATATTTGATTTTCCTTTCAAATTTATATACTTTTGTCGTCCCCTAAATGTTTGCTACTTATTTCTCTTTACTACATTTCCTTTCAAAGCAAATAGTCTCACACATGCTCTATCTACTCTTTACCCCTATTAAACTATTAAAGCGTGGTGTAAATTTCTTCTAACGTATACAATTTTCTACTTCACTCAGTGGACTCTTTTGTGAATTCCCCCATAAGACATGGATGCAGCCATGTTATGCCAATAATTTAAAGGGGAGAAAAGAGCGACGGGATTCATTAATGAAAGTTCAAGATAAAACATAAAGAACACCAAAAGGAAGAACTCTCTCTAAATTATATATCACCTACCTAGTAGAAACATTTGATGAGCATGTTTCGAAAAAATAGAGATTTATTGGCTCTGAAGAGTGAAATGTAGAATAGAGCACCCACTTAAAATGGCAATTATACACCATCACGTGCACAAGTCTTTTAAATAGTTATCGAGGATAATGAACACATGTAAGATAATGTTAAACAGCTATGTTGACAACAACAATTGCAATATGATAGCCACTTCATAAAGTAGGCAGTCAGTAGAGGGTCTATACCCTCTACCATCACTGCAGAGGCAGAACAACTGGGTGCATCTGGTTCAAGGTGAAATCACATGAATTGCCAGCTATTTATGTAGCCATGAAGCACTGAAAAAAAAAATGTCTGTTGGCTTTCACAAGCAATCAGTTTGGTAAGTACCATATCAATCCCTAGCAACCAAAGTTCAGCGCCAATACTTTTTAATCAGACTCAGAGTTATCCACTCTCAAATACCATTATATACCAAATTCCCAGTATTAATAATTACTTGCATGATTGCATTGATTTAACAGGGTCAGTAAACATTCTAATCTTTCCAATATGGTGATAGCATCATGGAAGGACCCTTTAACCCTACTTAGAACCTTGGCTAGAATCCATCTCCTTGCTTCGTAGTTGTAAGGGGTGTTGCCTGCTAAGTTATACAACATCTATGAGAATGATGATGAGATAATTATTGACAGCTAACAAGACTTCCCTGGGAAGACAACTTGCACACGATGCACAATATATGCTGGTCACCTACAAGTAAATACAAGAAAAGGAGTTTGCATATCCTCTACATAGGAAAACGGTGCTGCTAGGCATGCTAGCAAAGGATTTTTTAGGCTCTAAGCACTGGGAATTTATTTGTAATCCACATGTGTACCTTTAACAATTATAAATGGAACTGTCTTTGCGAATAAGTGAACAATTGGTTTTCAAAATCAAGTGAAGAAAACAGCAAGAGACCTTCTGTGAGCATCAAGATCTATAAGATGCAGACCCAATTAGTTATGAGATCATTCCTGACACGGAGATCTCAACTGAGTGGGGTATTTTCTTCACTTACGTCTAGATTGTCGGTCACCAAAAAATATCATGTCGGAACTGCATTAAAGAAACCTCAGAGAATTTAGAGGACACTAGTCAATGTCTACTACATAACGGAAATTGATAACATAGTGATAGTCTACACCTCTAATCTTGATGTAGTGCTCGACTAGAGTCTAGAAATAATAGTGTCGTCCAATTGGAGCATATTAATTTAATTATTCAGTGATGATAATCAATCACTATGTCAGCACTAACAGAAAAGATGACTTGAAGATTGATGATAGCAACAATGGACAATTATCAAATGTGCAATGAACCATATAATTAGGAATTTTTATTATTTTCAGAATTCAATTTTGTTTATTTAGTTTTATTTGCTTTAATGTTTGTCCTCATTACTTGTATTTTGGTTTATTTACTTTTAGGCAAAGTTTGTACTAGAAGGGACAAAATAGGATAAGATAGGAGTAGTATATACTCCGGTACTAGAAGAGAAGAGAATTATCAGAGAATTGAATAGTAAAAGCTTAGGCATTTTGAGACTTGTGACCTAAAGTCACTATTTTGGAGATTTGCAACTTCTAGCTGCTAACTATCTTTTGTATTCAATCTTTTTAGTTAATTAATCACATATTATTATTACCTCTTCTCTTATTTTTACAGTCGACATTCATCACTACTGTTACTGTTTATAATGCTTTGGTTTGAGCTACGAATTTTCCAGATTGTATTCGAACAGTATCAGTGCATAGCAAGATGCTCGACCGAGTTGAAGAGCCTCAGTCATATCATCATCCTTGAATTATTCGAAAGACATGCAATAAGAAGTCGAGTAGTAACAAGCACAATCAATAAATGGTGAAAACCACTAGTACACATGCTATCATACATGATTGTGACTCCCAATAAAGATAATGTTTAGTAAGTTAGATATCGATTCAAAAAGAAAATCAAGCAAAATAATGTGTCCATCTAGATACAGCAGAAGAAGCAACTAAGGGTATAAAGATAAGCTGCAATGCACCTGTAAGATTTGACAGCATTTTTCAACTCCATGTCTTCCAAAATATTTCGTGAACTAACAGGAACACCTGGAAATTATGGGGGGAAACATCTTAAAAGTCAATATCTGAAGAAAATGGAAAAGGCTGCAAAAAACAAATGCAGCAAAGAAATGACCACACGACACTAAAAAAAGAACTGCTCCACCATTCTCTTTAGCCATCTTTTAGTAGTGTAAAATAGCAGACTAAAAAAGTCTCTCATTTTAGAAAGCAAATCAATCAAGACTTTTTTTTATAGAAAGCGCTTATCAGCTTATGTACATAAACCAAAATCAGCTATAGGATATTTACGCATATATACATATATCATATATGGACATGTACATACATACATACATACTTATACTGAAAACTACTCGTACTCTGTAAAAACTAAAGCACTAGAGCATTGAAGTTCTAATTGAACTATGTTCCTTTCACGCATCAAGCATAACGCACGTCCACCCTTTCATCTCTCTCACAAACACTCCCTCTCCTCTCATCCTCTAATTCTTTCTCCTATGAACCCTCCCTTTCTCCTCTATTTCTCTGATCATGGTCATGAATCTCATGATGCTGTACTGGAAGCAATTATGGAAATGAATTCTACAGTAGACATCAAGAAGTTGAAGATGATGATGAAAAGGATAAAGTTTTTGGATTATCATCTCCATTGTTGTGCAGAAGCTAGTAATTTTGCTTTTAATCCTTGTTATTTCTTCAACTCATATAGAACTACTTTTTCTCTTTTACAGGTGATCTTTGTTAATTCTTTCATTCACATCTTGTGAGTTGTTTAGCTTTTTGTACAATTAATTTCATGAACGTACTTATGGCACATATTACTCTTTCTTTGCCTGACATTAATCTATATGAAAGATATTAATTTTCCAAGAAAGATAGCAACATCAATCCATGAACTATGTTACTTAGATAAGGAAAAAGTGTTTACCCGATCTGGGCGTCCACAGGTCCGACTCAGCTAATTTGAGAAAAAGTTATAAGTTCTTAGTTACAAATGAAGTATACAAGTATCTTGTCATGTCCAAGAGGGCTCCAAGAGGGCAGCAAGAGTAGACAAACATTTTTTAAGGTAAATAAAGGTGTTGAAGTAACAAAACATAGGCTACGAATAATAAACATTACAGTAAGCCATTAAGATCCCTTAAAACTTTGGCTAATGAAGGTGTCGAATTAACATAGTCTACGAATGATGAAGTTTACAGTAAGCCAGTAAGGTCGATTAAAGCTTTGGCTAATAAAACAATCAGAGAGGTTGCTTAGACAAAAATTCATCCACAGACAAGAATCTCCATTGAAAAACTTAAACTCAAAGAAGCCCATACTTAGCAGCCTAGTTGACCAGTGCATTCTGTCCAATTAAGTTTTTTATTTTGGCGTAAGTATGTGGTGGATCAATTATAAAAGAAGATAAACTTGTTATTAAAAAGAAAATAAAAATCTATAACAGTTTAAATGCCCAAAATTTTACATAATGGCCAGAACACAGTATCATACATTAATGCAAAGAAAAAAGATAATCAACTAAATTACGGAAACTTACGATACTCCCTTAGTACCCTCACTGCAAGGGAGCTGAAACCGCATCGAGGCATTTCAGGAACCCCCTTCATATAGATCATAACCGGATTCTCCTTCACATCCTGGATTACATAAGAAAATGCATTTGAAATTGGATTTAAAAGCTAACAAAATTCATGACATAAATATGGCTGTAATGTAATATAATTAGACACAGAAAAATAAAAGCATCACCTGCTCCACAATATCTTTGACAGAAAGGCCAGAACTCTCAACCTTGCTGGTTGGCTTGAAATCTTCATGTGTATCAGGATCATTGGGCAAAGAACTTGAGTACCTCAATGAATTCTGACACAACAACCCAGATACCTTATACAAAAGAACAGCCAAATAAAAACCACAGCTGAACTACTTGTAACAAAAAACACAAACCTAAAATCCTGAACATTGAAATTTGCAAGGCCCCCCCCCCCCGCCCCCGCGCAGGATATCAAAATCTACCTAATATTCTTGTTTAAGAAATTCGATACAAATACCAAGATATATCAGAAATTAAGAAATGTGCAAAAAATATGTGCTGCATGACACAAACGAGGAATCAATTTTAAGAGTTTAGAGCAATACTTTAACATTGTGATTGGAGCATGTTAATGTCATCCCAAGACAGACCTAGAACTCCAACGCATCCACACTCGTTCCAAATTTAACATAATCACCAGATGCCAAAGATCTTGCTCAGATTCATATTTCAAAATTGTGCCCCCTCCCCCAGAGTTGTTTTGAAATCATAACCATCTTCCTTACCTTCCATTTCATGAAAGTATATCAAGCCTTAGCAATAAACAACCATAACTAGGCGTTGCACAATGTTTCAATTTTGGAACAACACTTGATGGTAATGGAAATGGATTCATGCATAATTTTGTATAGAAAGCATCATGCTTTTGTCCATGGTCATGGCAGACCATTCCCAGACTAGGGGATTTCTTAGTAAATTTCCAATCTCCACAATTACCTTTTTAGAGGTGGTATTCTTTGAGAATTGAAAATTGTCTAAAAAAAAAAACATACACATGGTTGTGAATAGGTCCTAACAAGTGTGATGAATTGAAGATTATATATACTTACTACCATCTATTACTACTTACCAAACAAGTTGTTAGCATGTAGGAAAAGTAGAATGGTGTGCTCAATCCTCTAACACATTATTCGGTTTCCTAGTATTTGAATAATTGAATCTATTTATGCTTATGCTATCCAACTTAAATTAATAACCCCTATCAAATATCCTACCATTTCCTTGAGTTTCAAAGGAGGAGGCTTTACAACAACAACAAATCTTTAGTCCCAAAATAATTTGAGGTTGGCTAGACATTGAAGCATTATATGGAATCGTAAAAATCGTTTGCCTAAATTTTCTCCCTCCATAGTTCACTACCTGATGCCAACTCCTCCTCCAGCCCCAAAAACCCTATATCATCATTGAAAACTCTCATACAAGTTTGCAATGGTCTTCCTCTCCCTCTTATCTGTTTTCCACTCCTTAAGCCTCCTTACTAGTGCATTAATCGATCTCTGTCTCACATGACCAAAGTACCTTATTCGGTTTTCTCTCATCTTATCCTCCATAGTGGTTGACCCTATCTTCTTCCTGATAGCCTCATTTCCTATATTATCTTTCCTTATATGCCGACACATCCAACGTAGCATACGTATCTCTATCACATTTATGTTTTAAACGTGGCAGTATTTCAAAGTCCAACACTCTGTGGCTCTGTGCCATATAGCAATGTAGGTCTAATAGTTGTAGGGTAGAATTTTTTTCTTAAGTAATTGTAGGATACCTCGATCGCAAAGAAAACCTAAAGTTCTTTTCTACTTTAACCAATCTGATTTGATCCTATGAGCAACATCCCAATCCAATTCACCATCTTTTTGGATAATAGATCCTAGATACCAGGATGAGTCATAATCTTGAACACTCATTCAATATAATTTGATTGAGTTTGCCCTACAAACTCCTATACCACTGAATTTACATTCCAAATACTCCGTCTTACTTCTGCTTAAATTAAAACCATGAGATTCCAAAGTCTTTCTCCAGTCTCCACAATTCTAATTTATTTTCCATTCTTTCTTTTGTCTCATCAACTAACACAATTTCATCTAAAAAAATCATACACCATATACCACCTTGAATTTACCTTGTCAATTCGTCCATGTCTATGGCAAAAAGGAAAGGTCTAAGTGTGGAACCTTGGCGTACTCAAATTGTGATAGGGAACTCTTCCGTTTTCGTGACACCAGCCATCAAATTCGTGCTAGCATCTACATACAAATATCTTTAAAAATGTCAATATATTTCTTTAGGATGCGCTTTCTTGTTAATTCCCAACAAAAGTATACCACCAAAACCTCCATAAAAGCTTTCAAAACTGTATCGTTTGGAGCCTACATGCTTGTTGAGACCACTAATAATAATAAACTTTTCTCCACTAGAAACTTGATGCACCGCTCCTTCCAAATCATCCAAAAACATCTTCTTTAATGGCCTCATCCAATGAGACTTATGGTGCATACTTAGTTTTAAAAAACGCAAAGCGCACAAAGGCGCAAATTGCGCACCTTCTATATACGAGGCAGATGTATTTATATTTTTTTATCAAAATATTTTTTTCTTTGTGTATTTAATACTAATTAAAAAGATCCCTAACAATTTAAATAATGATATATGTAAAGCTAAGGTAGTCTTAATTTGAAATTAAAAAAAAATATCAATCATTCTTCAATTTATAATTTAAATCTTAGCTATTTACCTTAAGTCTTTGAGGCACACAAGGCAAGCGCCTTTTGTCCGTGAGCGAGGTGCGGCACTTACATTAATCATGAGCTCATCTCCTATTACAAACTTAATGTCCATAATCCAATCACCCTTTCTAACCAATTCGACCACTTGATCCATAAGAATACTCACTTCACTCAGTGAATTCTTTCCAAAGTATCAAAGTTTAAAACCTTCTATTTCTCTTGCCTTTTGTCCAATCCATTTAGTCTCTTAGAGGCGTATTATATTGAATTTTTTCCACTTCATAACCTCTACTAATTCTGCTGATCTCCATACAAAGAGCTGATGTTCCATGTTCCAAACCGTATCATGCTACTCTTCAATGACCATTATCATGGACTAACTTCTTTACCCGCACAGATCCTTGATGCAGGGACCCTTGCATATTTCACATCATCCCAAGCGCCAAGATGGCACAAAGCCTTCAGACAACGACCTAACAACCAAAGCATATTTTCACTACACCTGAGTCTATGAGGTGCAGTCGTGCAGCACGTCGTTAAGCAGCAGACACCTTCGCAAAATTAATACTTCCTCCGTTCCAAAAAAAACGCAAAAGTTTCCATTTTTGGGTGTTTTAAAATAAATGCAACAAATTTTTATTTTCCTTATATAGTAAACAATTGCTACTTAAAAGACATAAATACCCTTACTAATTCTTTATTTGTCCCCACCTTTTCTCTCTCCAATTCTTTAATTGTCCCCACTCTCTCTCACAACTATTTTAATTGTCCTCACTTTTCTCTCCATTTATTTTAATCAACTACCCCTCACTTTTTCTAATTACCCACAAAAAAAAAAGCCTAGGAGTCCGTGCCATGACAATTGTTGCATTTTTTTTAACGGAGGTAGTATTTTGATTCATAGCTTTCCTCAACAAAAAGTCATTATATTTCTCACACTCATTTTCTAATAAAATGGCCTTCCTAGTCATTCATAATAGATGGCCCGTTATTGCTACGTTCAGAGTTCACAAATATGATGTCACTTTGTTTCTCCAACAAATGGTGACTATTTCAAGATGAATTTCATGTTTTATTACGTTAGTTGTGATAGAGTTTTAACTTTCAACATATTTTTCTCTAACCATTGTTCACATTCATACAAATGTTACTTGTTGTTACCTTTAACCTATAGTTTTTGGATATTCTAATCTAACTACCTTCAAATTTTATTTATTGAAATCATCTAATTCCACCATTTATTCTCCTTATTCGTGATCTTACATTCCGATTTCCTCAATTGTATAAATAAAAAACTAGCTATAAAAATTCCATTTAGTATTGCCCTTGAAATCCCTTAAGGGGGTGATTGGTATGGGATTAGTAATTAAAATGGATTGGAAACAAATAAGAAGAGGGTTATATATAGTGTTACTCTTACTAGTTGTTTGAAATCACTAAAGAAACAATATGGTTACCACCATTGGGAAACATTATTTGTTTCCTCTAGATTTAGAAGGGTAAAACCGTACCAAGATAAGGAAATTTGTTTTCCTTAGATATTTGTTTCCGTTTCTCACAACTCAAAACAAACAAACAAATGCTAACGGTATTGTTTTGCGATTAGTTTTAGGGATACCAAACAACCACTAAATGATTCAAAACCCGTTCCATTAGACCATCAGAGAGAGTTCACTGTCAATTGAATACAATAAAACAAACAAGAAAATAAAACAAGCAAATAAGGTTCTTACTTGAGAAACGCGACAAGTAGAGAAATTAGCCATGTTCCTCATCACCATACTGGATAATGATTTTGCCATGATACCCTTCAACCGGGTTCTATAAATAATCTGAATCAGACCACCAAAAAAAATAAAGATATGAGCTAATTAGCAATAACCTATATGATTTTCAAATCAATGGTTGTAGGCTCACAGCAGACTCGTGGACGGCGGACGAACTGGTGAAGCGATAGTCAGACGGTGGTCTACTGGTCGGAGGTTGCAGGGGAAACGACGGTGGTGGACCAGCGGTTGTCGTCTAAGCCTTGCAGGTTCTGAAGCGGGGATCTGCGGGGGTTTGGGCTTTGTTTTCCTCTTCCTTTCTTTCTAGCTCCGTTTCACGCTTTTTTTTTAGTGAACTTGAATTTTTCTTTCGTAAAATTGTTAAACATGAGAGAATCTCCCCCCTAACCTACACTCAAGTAACTTATTTCCAAACTATTAAGAGGTGTTTGGTTTAAAAAGTAGAATGGAATGGTATGAGAATAATAATAATCCTCTAAGTATGGAATGGTATGGGGATGAGAAATTTATGGGAAGGTGAGTATGGATTTATCTGGTTGAAAAACCATTGGTATGAGATTTCATACCCAAATACCCCAACTAAACACTATATTGTTTATTAATAGTATCACATCCATTCCATTTAGACCTGTCGAACAGGTCGGGTCGGGTTGGTGTAAAATAGTTGTGGGTTCAGGTTGTATTGGGTTGTATGTTAGCGGGTTCGGGTCAGTATTAGCTTTTTTATAACCCAAATTTTTCGGGTTCGGGTTGACCCAGCGGGTTGGGAAGTTTTACAACGCCTTTTAATTTTTTTATATTTTAATGCAATATATGTACTAAAATGTATCTTAAGCGTTCTAAAAAGTACAAATTATAAAAAATATATTCATTAATAGCTAATTCATGGCAAAAAATTGATGTTGTGGTCCAATAAAAATTATCTTAAATTCAAAATTTTAATGGTATGAAGTGTTTTTGCTTACATGTTCCTATAATATAATAAGCTTAATACATTTTTAATAATTTTCGGGTCGGGTCGGGTTACGAGTGAGTTGTGTTTAACGGGTTCAAACCGGGTTTGAGTTTTTATCTTTTGTCAAAACCCACTATTTACGGGTCGGGTCGAAAATTGACAGCTCTAATTCCATTCCATTCTAAAATCTTGCAACCAAACATGCAATAACTTCTTCCAACGAAAAACTACAGATATTTTTGACGTTTTTAGGTCACATGTTATCACCATATCAATAATTTTTAATATACAAACATATACAATTATAATTTGTGATAGAGTATACAGTATATAACATATTTATGAGCCTTAACAATCAGCTTAAGCTTTTGGTTGAGATGATCCTTTAACATGGTATCAGAGCAAACATGAGTATCTGCCTTGAGTTGATGATGTTTTTCTCTGTCTCAAATTGTTACATCTCTTGCTAGATATGATTCAAAATCCTGAGCATGTCCTTGTCGGGCATCACCACGATCAATTGGTTGTGAAAAATCTCTAATGGGAAGATTTCTTGCATATGTGTGTTGCTCATCTTCGACACTTTTGAGCATTTGGATTCTTTTGGATTGGACTTTGGGATGTATGAATATCTCAATTTTGAAAATTTTCAAAATAAGGATAATATTGACTATATGGAACTTGAGAATTATCCAATTTTTTATTATTTTTTTTGTTAAATTACGTATGAGATTATTGAAATTTTGTGGGTATAATTTTTGTACAACAAATTTTTAGTATTCTTATTTATAGACTAAATTTTGAAAAAGAAAAAAGTTACCATTACAATTTATATTACATTGAACATCTATTTTTTTTTAATAAAAAAAATCATTGTCCATGTCCTTATAAAATTTGTCCAGCAATCCAGGTTAGTTAGAAATTTGTCCAGGTTAGTAGTTGGGGAAATACAATCACGTGAATTTTTTCCAGGTGTTTAGTTATTTTGTCCAGGTGATGTTTATTTTGTCTAAGTCTATGTTTTTTTTTTCTTTCATGTTTTTTTTAAGTTAATGTTTATTTTGTTCAAATGAGTGTTTGTTTTAACATTGTGTTAGACTTTTGATTAGATTACGTAAATGCATCAACACCCACCTAATCCCACTTGAGTCCAACCCCACATTCTTTCAGTTCCTCAACTTCAATTTTACATTATATTTGAGCTCCACTCTCAAATCTGCAAATCTAACCACCTCCATTCCCTCTCCTACAAATTTATTCCCTCAACTCCTCAGTCCTCACAGTTTTAACTAAATGACAACCTCTGATACCTTAACTCTAGACCACACCCAAATCCACGCACACCCTTCTCCCACCCCACCACCATTTCTCTTCCATGGTGGTCTTTTTCTTGACCCCTTCATTCCTCCTTCATTCCTCAATTGCATTTCTTCTTCTCCTTCCCCTATTGCTGTTAGAACCATTTCAAAACCGTCTTCTTCTCGGAATTATGGGGTTTCGTTAAAAGGGAAAAGAACAGTGTCTTTGAATGGTGTATTTGCATCTGTGAGTTTAAAGAATTGTAGGAATGGAGGTGAAGACAATGTAGGAATTAAGAATGTGGGGTTGGAAAGAGGAGAAGTTGAGTCTCGCGGACGCGGCGCCGTGAACTCCTCTAAGCACTTTTGGGCTGGTGCTGTTGCTGCCATGGTTGCCAGGTATCTTCTCCCTCTTGTCCTTGTTTTGGTTCCAATGGTTGCTGCTGAAAATGCTGATATATTTATCCCTTCAATTTCTGAGTTATATTTCACATTTATTCCAACTAATAATCCCATCTTTTATAAATTGAGTAATGATCCCACTTATTCATTTATCACCTTTTTACGATACTCACCTTATTCAATTTGAGTTTGATTTTGGTAGCCTCTTGGCCTTGCACATCAAATTCAGCCTCACAGAAGACTTGGCACAGGTTTTTAAGCCCAACAGACTTCCAAAACTAATATGATCAGGTCAGTATTGTAAAAAGTCCAACAAAAGAATACAAAATGAAAATGTGGGATTATTAGTTGAATAAGTGTGAATAGTGTGATTTTTTTTTTGTTTGTACTTTTTAAATATTGATTGTCAAATAATTCTGTAGGGAAACTTGGGAAGCTTTTTGTAGGTTCATTTTGTTATACTGGGTTTCTTTTATTTAACATACTGTGAAATTGGATGCTTAGATGCATTCTTTATAAAACTGTGGTCTATAATGATTTGGTTCTGGGGAAAAAAATAGTTGTTTTAAGCCTTCATTTGAGGATGAATTTCAGTCCCCTTATGCAGTGGGACTGGTATGTTTCCTGTTTTTGTATGGTATTATTTTCTCTTTTATGTGTAAAAGATGAATTTATTAGAGGGTTGCTTGGTATTAAAAAAAAATTAGCGTAGGAAACATAATCACAAAACAACACTGTTAACCATTTGTATGTTATGGATTGTGGGAAACGAAAACAAATCCCCTTACCTTTTACCCTCCTAAAATCTAGAGGAAACAATTATCATTTCTGAATGGTTGTAACCATATACGTTTCTTTAGTGATACCAAGCAACTAGTAAGGGTAACACTATGTATTACCCTTTCTCCCCTTTATTTGTTTCCAATCCGTTAACTTCACAATCTTATACCAAACACCCCCTAAGTGTGATATCTTCTTAGGAGAAAGGAAGTAGGAAATAGCATTGTAAGTTTGTAACAGCTCAATATCACTTTGAATTCTAATGTTACACCACTTTATTCTTCCACAATCACAAATAATAATGAGGATAAACAAGATATTAAGCGGTGTTACATAATTCGCTTTTTAGTTCACTTCTATAACTCGTTGTTCGCTCAAAATGTGTCAAAAGTAGCCCAAAACCGACTATAATTTGCTATTTTTGATTTGCAATTCAAAGGGAATTTAGGGAACTATATAGCACTGGTATTAAGTATGAACTCAAGGAAGTTAAAAGAATTAGTAACATAACAAGGTAAGTAAAATCTGAGCAAATAAATCGTGGAGCAGTAAACTCTTTAAAGTGGGTAATAATGTGAAAGAATCAATGCTCATAAGCCTCATAAAGTAAAATCAGAATGTCATTTACAATGTGTTAGGATACTCTTCATTTCTTTGTCTCCATTTCCTATTCTAAAATCTTGACACCTAATACAATATTAAAATCAAAGCCAACAATTCTAATAAGAAACGGACATAATCTTAACCAGTGCTGATACAAATGGAAATGGTCCTAATTCCAAAACTTCTAACTCTTAACCAGTGCTTTTCTTTGGGTCTACAGTTTATGAGTGAGTTTCACTGTTTCAGAACTGTTGTTGCCCCACTTGAGAGACTGAAGCTAGAATATATTGTTCGTGGTGAGCAGAAAAAACTCTTGGAGCTTGTCAAGACAATTGCTGTGACTCAGGGCTTGAAGGGCTTCTGGAAGGGAAATCTGGTTAATATTCTTCGTACAGCTCCATTTAAGGCGATCAATTTTTGTGCTTATGATACGTATAGAAAGCAGCTACGCAAATTTCATCTTTTTGAGGAAACTGCAAATTTTGAAAGGTTTATTGCTGGAGCTGCTGCAGGA
This sequence comes from Salicornia ramosissima, assembly GCA_951394345.1. Taxonomy (NCBI): domain Eukaryota; kingdom Viridiplantae; phylum Streptophyta; class Magnoliopsida; order Caryophyllales; family Amaranthaceae; genus Salicornia; species Salicornia ramosissima. The sequence continues at coordinate 48,225,761 of OX596234.1, forward strand.
ATTACAGCTACTGTTCTCTGTTTGCCTCTAGACACAGTATGTAATCAATTGTTGTTATTGTTAAATTTTTTTATTGCCTCAGATTAAAACATGTACTAGGATTATTTGTGGTTCCTATGTTTTGAAGAGGTACATGTTAGCTGATAACACTGTTTAACTCATTACTTTTCTATTAGCTAAAAATCTAAAATTTGTCAAGGAATGCAATTAGTTTGATCAACTGAAGAGCAAATATTAAATTGGTCAAGGGTTTAACATCAGTATATAGGCTTCACAAGTCGCAAGTATTTAGATGACATAACCTTTTTCAGTTATACTTTTTCTTTGAGGATACCTTTTAAGTTGTACTCAATGTTTATTTCTCATAAGCTTTTTAGTGAGGTTCTGCTTCTAGTTGCTGAACTCTTTCCTTTCCCATCAGATTCGAACCAGAATAGTTGCACATGGTGGGGAGAAGTTGGGTGGTGTTGTAGGTGCTTTCCGCTATATGATTCAAACAGAAGGATTCTTTTCCCTGTATAAGGGCTTGCTTCCGTCCATTATTAGTATTGCACCTTCCAGTGCAGTTTTCTATGGGGTGTATGATATTCTTAAATCAGCCTATCTGAATTCCCCTGAAGGAAGGGAAAGAGTGCAGAAGATGAAGTTACAGGGGAAGGATATAACGACATTGGGCCAACTGGAATTGGGAACTTTAAGAACCTTGCTGTATGGGGCTATTTCTGGTGCCTGTGCTGAAGCTTCTACCTATCCATTTGAAGTGGTCAGGAGACAGCTTCAAATGCAAGTTCAAAAAGGAAGATTAAGTACTCCGTCAACTTTTATTAAGATATTTGAGCAAGGAGGGATTCCAGGTCTCTATGCTGGACTGTTCCCCAGCTTACTTCAGGTATGGATGTGTTCTTCCTTGTACTGCTAAGTGCTCATTGGTAATTTTGTATATTATACTCATGCAACATGTTGAGCTAGTTATAGGAAAACCAAAAGGCATTCATCATTGTCGTCATCATCATCATCATCATTAATCCATCACCATCATATCATCATCATCATCATCATCATTAATCCATCATCATCATTTCTTTGGGCTGCTATGATGTTAGAATCAATGTGATGGCACCTATTGTATTATTCCCTTCTTCCTGGAATCAAATCAGATAATTCCATTGTTTTTGGATGGAAATCTATTGGTGGTGTCAATCCTCTAACCACCCATCTCAATAACTGGTTGGCTATGGATGTAGAACAAAATATCTCTGACGAGGAATTTACTTTAAAAATTTTAATGCATAAACCAGTAGACGACTTTCCTAAAAAAAATTCTCCAGTAATTGCTGAATTCTTATCTATGTTAACTTAGTTTGAAAAGGCACGCCCAAGAGTTCTTCTATGCTACATTTCGTCCAACTCCGTAGTCTATAGCCATAGAATTCCCCTACACAGCATTTTGTCCAACTCTGTTGCTGTGGAAAAAGTTGCATTGAGTGAATATCATGTAGATGAAGTAAGAGATAAGTCAGAAAACCAACAGTACTAATCAATCGAGCAGATCCTGTAGATTTGAGATCACCTGCAACACTTACCATCAGGTCATCAGGGTAGATGAGTGGATTGTGCGATGGAGATCTTCAAACCATAGGAAAATGGCGGAGACCCCATCAAAATGGTACCCCTCAGAAAAATGAGCATTTGCACTCAGGATGAAAGTTGAAAGATTCTAAAGGTGAAGATAATGGGCTGGGCGGCTGGGCCAGGCCACTTGCTTGTCCAGACGAGGCTATTTTTCAGCCAAAATTCAGTGACAATACGCATAAAGGTGACCAGGACAAATGAGTTTTCAAGCCAAGCCAAAACTCTAGACTTAAAAGTCTTTTGAATATAATTTCAGGCCTACCCAACTTTAAAAGAATTTTGGATGCCAGCAAGCCATGCTGCCTTTGCTTTATCGTGACTTGCATGGTGGATAGTGCTTGGAACTGATGGAAAAATGGGGCAACAATGCTAAGATGGTTCATCAAGCAATCAAGCACAATAACGACTTGACAACGAGTTGGCAAAAGAAGCTTGGAACTTGGAAGGTCTCGGTTGGTTCCTCGTTTCTGGCAGAGGCGCATGGTATATTGAGTGGTTTATCTAGATGCTCTAATAAAGTAATAAAGGATATCAGGTTGACATGCCCTACTTACTAACTCTACTGAGATAATTTAGGCACCTACAACTCCAATCTAATAAGAAATCTCATGCTAGTTGTCCGACCGCCGCATGACCTCACATTTGCTATGAGATGATAACTGGTTTCGTTTAGTGTCTTGTAATTATTGTCATAAAAAAAAACAACCTGGACTACAGTACCATTTATTAGCTTTGTTCTTGCTGTTTAGGTAGACAACGTCCTACATTTGTTTAATCTTTTTCCCAAGACCTTTCACCCATGTCACCTTTTCAACTTGCTGCTTTCCCTGCATTCAGACTTCCATTATTTTATTTTATTTTTGGGGGGTGGGGGGGGGGTGGGCAGGGGTGTGGATAGAGTATGAACTGATATACTGATAGTTAAGGCCTCTAAATCCAGATTCCAGACTTCCAACTTGCCGCTTTCCCTGTTTTCTCTACACTGTAAAGATCAATGTTGTATCATTAACCTTTTTGAAATGCTTAGCACACTTCTTACTGTTGATGAAGTGGGAAAATGATTAGAAACACATTTTTTCCATTTGACTCAAGATTGCCAGAACATCGATCAATTGTGCAACTACTTTTTTCACCTTTTTGTATTTTGGAGTGTGTTTTAGTCGTTTAGATGCTAATGCTTCAAATGAGAAATCAGTTTTTGGTAAAGAGTTTGAACTTTGAATCACAGATTAACCAAAATAACTCTTTTCTACATTGGTTGTTACATTTTATACCAGAGGATTGCTGATTTGACTCAGCAAAGCTTATGGATAATTTTCCCTGGTATCAGAATGAAGCATAAATTTCCTTTCTCCTTTTCTGTCTACCAATCATGTTCTAGCCGTACTCAACTTCCGGGAAGGATCATCCATCACTGAAATGACAATTTGAGAAGATTCGACACATTAATTATTTGCTGATATATAATTCTGCCCCTAAACCTAGGGTATCTCTAGGCTGCACTTGTTTTCTCGTCCACATTATAATTGTAATGTCAGGTTTCTTTCCCATGCTACTAGGAGCTTCAACCCATTCTTGTATACAATTTTGGTGCCAGTCAACTATCAATGTCTGGTAAAACAAATCTGTTGGATGCTCAATTTTGACTGGCTCAAGTAATGGCATCATCAATTTACAGAAGCAAGGATTTGCAGATAAACTACATACTAGGAGAAAACCCTATGAAGATGCTGTACATGGTAATATACGGAACAAATTATCCCAAGAGAATTCATCACAGAGCTTCTTCCTTGTCCAAACACCCTGAGACTATTGGGTGCTGTGAAGGCTTCCAAAGCTACTATTACTCCTCAGATTCTAGTCCCAACGTTCTCATCATAGCAGTCGTGGCCTCGTGGGAGCTCCTGACCATAATGATGCTTACAGTGATGATCGTTCAGACTATAGTCATTCCGAGCCAGCCACTTATATTAATGCAGCTATCGTTGGAAGTCTTGGAACACTTGCCTCCTTTGCTAGTTTTTAAACTTTAGCTTTTCGGTTTATAGTAAGTCTCATGTCCCTAATAGAATAAATTTTCACTAAAAAGTTCCAACTTTTGAACACAAAATCTAACGTTACACATAATGCTTAACTAAGCATGTAAAAAGTTATAGATTTATGGTTTAAAAAAAACGGTTTATTAGTTAAAAGTTCTGTCCGACTGTAGTCATGAGAAACGGTAATTGATTGCAAAAACACGCTCTTCTCCTTGTAGATAGTCTGCCTGCCAATAAAAAGTGAGCCAGTGCCTTTGTATTAGTTGTGCCTGTGCACGAGTGTATTATATTACACTGATAGTTGACTGACTCAGGTGATGGTTTATTAATGGTCAATGGCACTGCCACACTGCTGCAGAATGGAGATCTCTTTTTGAAAATCAAAATTAGGGGTCCAAGCCTTCAACATACTTCACAAATCGCAACAAAATTGTTACTCAAACGGCCCTCTTGGTAGCCGGTCATAAATGAAGAAAATGGGAATGAATTTATTTGTAAATTTGGATGGAAAATAAATATCTATTCTCGTGGTGGTGTTAGCTTACCTCCATTTTTTCTTCACAAATATCCATTCCCATCCAATACCAACCTACCCAATAGTAATGGATCTTAATAGAAAATATGAAGAAGATTCAAGCTTGATATGTTTTCCATGAAGATTATAAAGTTTTTACCTTAACAAAATTATACTTTAAATCAATTTCCATTACCACTATTTATTACCAACAACCAAATGGGCCGAAAGAGTAAACCTAGGGTGTAAGACAACATTCATCTCTATTTTCTTAAAATATGTATGATCCGTATGAATTGCTTAATATATGCTTCATGCAAGATAATGGCAATGCTCCAATTTGATTGTGTAAGTGGCAATGTGGCATATTGACATTAATTTCTGAACAACAATGTATGTACTGTCTATATTGTGTTTTTCCTTGTTTGATATGATAGAAGATGCTTTTGGCAACCATCTCACCTTGTCATATTACCATGGTCGTCATGACTCATGAATTCTGAAAAAGTGAATTTTCCCCTAAACCTACAGACTACAATGCTTTTGCAGTTTCTAATGAGTGGCAAAAGATCAACTATTCTTTGATTTTGTTTCATCATGGACCTACTGACCGATTCAATATGACTTGTTATTGTGTAGTAGAAGATATCAGTAAAATTTCATGTCAAGGGTCTCTTGGAGTCTTGCACAACCCCTTACGACATCTTGAGTAGAAGATGTTGTATAAGCTTTTTAGTTAATTTTTTGATGTCCTAAACTAACACATTTTTTTGGTTATGTCTTGAACATCCTCAGGTACTCCCGTCAGCATCAATAAGTTTTTTCGTATACGAGTTCATGAAGATAATTCTAAAAGCAGAATGAATGGGAAAATTAAAACGCTGCCTCTTGAAACCAGTTGATGCTGGATCCATGACCAAGCATGTCATGTATTGAGATTGGCAAAGTCAGTCCATTTTGACATCTTCTAAGAAATCTTCTCCATGCATGCGGGTTTTTGCTCAATTTTCAAGTTTATTGATCCAAGTGTTGTAGGCCCTTTCAGCCATGGTGATTAGAGGAGGTAAAATCTGGCAAAGCATTCAGTGAAGCAGAGCAACTGAATTGCCTGTAGGTTGGCCAGAGATTTTGGGTCGAGACCTCCAGTAATGAATGTATAGATGAATATTTAGTTCGTTTTTATATTTTATGCACGTGTAGAATCATATTTACATTGTCATTCTAGCTTAATCTTATTAGATTTCTAAACAGGCTTGTAAGGAAAACATTACAGGCTTCTTCAAATGCTGAGTACATGACACAAGTAGAAAGATCAACTGACAATTATTCCTTTGAAACTTAACAGAAATTGGTTGTTTCCTGTCTGTGTCTGTGTAAATGCTAGCAACAAACTATAAAGTGATAAACCATTGTGGCTTCTTAATCTTAGTAAGGAGGAATGGAGATATAATCTAGAAGCTTTGAGTAATGCATCTTCAACATTTTGAAAATGATGGATGCTTGAATTCTATGAAGTTCAAACATTAAATAGGATAAAGAAATTGTTTTTAATAAGTTAAATTTTGCATGTTCTTAGATTATGCCAACCTTTTGAATAATTACAATGTTAATCCACTTTTGCTATGATTGGGTTAAATCACAACGTTCTATTAAAATCTGACACATGTCATAATTTCAACGTCATTAACTTGTTTACAACAAAAATAGGTGCAAGGTTAATTTATTCCAATGTTACATAGTTTCCTAAAGTGATTGCGAATTGCAATTCAAAAAATGTAAACTAGGGTCAGTTTTGGGCTATTTTGGCCCATTTTGCTTGAACCACGAATTATAAAAGTGAAGCAAAAGGCGAATTATATAACACTTGGGGTGCTTTTGGTAGGATGTACAATGTTTTTCCTGACAACTATTTTCCTCATTTTACACTGTTTGATTGGAATAAAAATTGAAATGCAAAAGTTAGAGTGAAAAATCATTTTACACCATAATTAAAAACGTTTTCCTCCCAAGATCAAAGGAAAATTGTTTTCCATTATTGTCATGACCTCACAACATACGCCCTCTCCTCATCTACAATTCTACATGCTTTTTCTCTCCCCAAAAACACTTTACTCAAAATGTTTTGTTCAGAAACTTTTCATTTTGTTAAGTAAAAGTTCAGTTTATTTATCCTGTCTATTTTCAGATCTGATGCACATAACCTGTATGTGCATGAAAGGTACCCAAAAAAAAAAGTGCAGACTGAAGTTGAATGTCAAATTTTCAGATACAAAGAAAACAAGTAAAGGAACAAAAAAAGATCAAAAGATGAAAACAAAAATTCTTATAGAAATCAGTAATAACAACATCAAAAACTTGCAGGACTATCATCTAATTGTTTCTCATCTTCAATATCAACCTCCAGAATCTCAGGTATTCTCTGTTTCAAGTAATTTTCAAGCCTAGCTATGACTGTACTTCTCTTATGCCAAAACTTGCCTCTTAATCTGAGTTTCACAAATGGTCCATCAAGCTCTGCAAGTTCAGCTTGACCTGTTATACCCACAGACGAGTCGAACAGCTGAGCCAACTCAACTCGGGCATCATCCAATACAGACTCAATGTTATCCTCTGTCAAGTCTAATGGCTGCATTGCTCCAGAAAATGCCACCACTGGAAACTTCCTATTAGCTCTATCAACTGTTTTGATTGGGGATTTTAATGGGAAGCTTAAAATTGTATGAATTGGAATTGGTTGTTGATTAATTTGATTTAGGAGAGATGATTGTTTTGGGGTTGTGAGATTTACACAATAATGATTGAGAAGAAGCTTAGTTGCCATGTTTTCTTGATTGTGTTTGGGTGTTTCTGTTTCAGAAAACAGCTGAAAATTGTGTGGTGATGGACATTGAATTGGTTTGGTCCCCTGTCATCAACTATATTCCACTAGTACCTTATCTTTGAAACCATTGAAAAATAAAACTATTTTTTTGTGGGAAATTCAAAATTAGATGATAAATTTGTAATTTTGTTGAAGATATATCCGCAAATTATTCCCTGGTCCTGAGACCACCTACTTCACTGTGGTCCCGGGTCGTTTTATAGTATTTAAAAAAAAATCATGTGTTTGTTATTTTCTTTCTCTTTAGCTTATCAAACTCCAATTTGGATCAAACTATTGCAACGATTTCACTGTAATTTTGCTAAGGAATGTGGTCCCGAGAGCACAATATACCAATTGAGATATATCTCCAAAATACTCCTTATTCTTGTGTGGCTAGACATGTATACCCTCATTTTTCACTCAAAATTACAACAAATGTCACTGTGACAACTAACGGTTAGAAACTGGGCATTGCTCGATTAGGAACATTGAGGCTCTTTTGCTAGGGTGTAAACTATTTTCAATTGAAAAGGATTTCCATGAATTTTTCCCATTGTTTTGGTTGCAAGGAAATAATAAGGAAATCATTTTCCATTTTAAAATTTTTTCTTTGTTTGATTGGAATGATAATCAATTACTCCTATACACTTGGACCTAAAAAAAAGGTTTTAAATATATTGACACAAGGTAATAATTTGTAAGTACAAGTTTTTCATTTAATTTTCCGAACCTAAACAAACAATATAAAATTAGAAAAATATTTTTACAAAAAATAATTTTTCCCCTACCACACAAACTCTAAGAAACACAATAAAATGCTAAAGTGATTTTTATAATTTTGTACTTGTAGATAATATTTTTCTCAAGATATCGTAATCTTTCATGGTCCAACAAGTATATCTTTTTTTATAATGAATGGAAACCGACATATTTACTTTTTATTTGCACCCAAAATTATGCCAGATTGACATTTATATTTACCTTTTTTCTCTCAATTTGAAAATCTGATTACTTTTTAGAAGGATATTGCTACATTTATTTGGTGGATAACCAATCCATCATTAATACAATATTAAAATGTTAATAAGCATGTTAAGTTGACTTTCAGTGTCAGTACATGTTATCACTTTTAATTAGTGTTAGGTACTGATGGCAATGAGTAGCATTTGGAGCAAATCTCAGTGAACCCAAATCCAGACTCAGTTTTCTAGGATGGTACCAATTTCGAGGAATTTGTAAAAATAGGATCCAAATCATACATATCTAAGTCCAAAACAAATCCAGACTAATTTGACAAATTTTTGAGATAAGACTTAAGAAGAAAGCACAAAAACCAACATACAATCTTAACTACAAATAAAGGACCCTCCACTAACACAGTAACACAAATAATTTAACACAGGAAACAAAATAAATGTGACCTAAGTGGAATACTATAGTAACCCAAGCTACTGTCGTCGAGCCTCACCCCACCCACCAAACTACTGTTGGTTGAAACTAGAAAGTGGAAGAGCATTTATTTTAGCTACGACTTTCTACGGCTTGTGGGTTTGTACTTGAGAGTTAGAAGGTTTTTATTTACTCCGCCAGTGGGTTTTTCCGCTGCCGGTCTTAAGCCCGGATAAAGGAGGAAAGTTGTGGTAGGCTTGTGACAGCCAGCGTAAAAATATGTCACATCCAGGCGCGCATTGTTGGACGAGAATAAAACTAGGATGAGTGATCTCATGGGTAGTCCATGTGTTCCCAATTTCCCATGCCGTCAATCCCACCGACCTCGTGATTGGCTGAAAATAGTACTAGGATGGATGATCTTTTAAAAAGTCTTCGTGTCATCGATTTAGGATTAAGGTGCAACGTAAGAAGTATATAGAGTAACTTGTTTTAATAAATGACAAGTATAACACAGACTAAATTATTGTTGGTTCAACCACCTCAACAGACAACACCTGCTCAAAACATAAAATCCAACATCTCAAAAAAAAAAAAGAGTTGGAGCTGATAAGAATATTTAACACGAAACCGTTGTTGGTTAAGTTTTGCAAGCTGCTTATATAAGTTATAAATGTTAATACACTGCAATATACAACCTCAACACGTTACTAATTACTAAAATCAACCATTAACGTGTACTTTATTTAAATCCCCACCCCCTTAATCTCCAGTTTCGCACTCACTCACTCATCGTCATCATGGCACCTCAGGACGATAGGCCCAATTGTTGTTTCGCCGGAAATTCTTCTTTTTCCGACGAAGGCGAAATTGATTCCGGCTATCATAATTGTTCGCATTGCAGAAATTCAGACTCATCCTCATCTTCTTCGTCGTATTCATATTCAATTTCGGAGGCAAATTCCGATGTAATTAACCGAATCATTTCAGCTTCTGCTAAAGGTTTTAGTATTGGAGCTGGATTGAAAGGCGGAGTTTCGATTTTTTCTCTTCTCGCTCGTTTGAGTCGCCGGAAATCCTCCAAACCTCTCAAGTTTGTTTGTTTGTGTTTTTTTTTTTTTTTTTTTTGGGTTTTTGCTTGGATTGTTTCATATTTTGCATTTATTCTGTTGATTTTATTTTGAATTGTTGGATTAAAGATATGGAATTTGGGAATATTTGATTGTTTTTTTTTTCTCCAGGAAACTAAGTAGTGTTTCTAGCAGTGAGGAGATCTTATCGGTGATTAAAGAGACATTGCGTTACGGTCTTTTTCTTGGAACTTTTGCTGGGACTTTTACATCAGTTGATGAGATAATTGCTGCTTTTTGGGGACATCGTAGGTAAGTTAATCTCATTTTTCTTTATTGGATTGGACTTTAAGTGCATTAGATTACCATGATAACTTCATTGTATTTTATATTGATTGAACTGTTAATTTAAATATAATGTCATAGCTAAATTATCTTTATTTCAAAACTTACTTTTCTTGTTTTTATGAAATGATGAGAGTTAAATTCATTGATAAAACGTGATTGTGTATACTAGGGCCTAAATTACATGTATCTCTTCATTAGGGGATAGTTATCTAAGTTGTCATAGTCGCTTATAATCTAGGTTATGGACATATGACATGATTAAATAAGCATAGTACAGAATACCATAATAGTTGTGTTCTTCCAATAATCCCCACATTGCTCATATGCTTGTTTGATTGAAATTAGTAACATGGGATTTAGAAATTTCTAGTAGGTAGAACTATTGTAGAAATATGGGATTATGGGGCCTTTTTTCTTTTTGTCAAAGCCATGTAAATTATACTTGCAACTGGAGGAGGTAAGGGCTCATTTACTTTAGCTGAACCGAACTAAATTTAATTGAACTGAATACAACTGAAAGTAATATTTTATAAAAGAAGGAAATTAAAAGCTGAACTGAACTGAACTTAATAGAACTAAGCTGAACTGAATTGAATTTAAGCTGAGGTAAACAAGCCGTAACTTTACTTAGATACTCTTGGTAAGTGTAACTATTCATCATCAACCAAAAAAAAATATGTAGTTCCTTGGAACTATGTAGCACCAGTACCTCACTTAGTTGACAAGGAAAATGGTTGAGTGACCTTGACGGCCTGTTTGGTAGTCGGTCATAAATGGTGGTAATGAAAATGAATTTATAACTAAATTTGAAAAAGAAAACAAAATTCATTCCCATGGTGCTGTTAGTTTAACTTCAATTTATCTAATTTTCTTCACAAATATCCATTCCCATCCAATACCACCCTCCCCTGGCCAATGGCAATGAATGATAATAGAAAATAAGAAAAAAAAATTCAAGCTTGGGAATGATAATATGTTTTCCTTGGAGATTATAATGTTCTTTCTTAATAAAATTACACTTTAAATTCATTATCATTACCACAATTTATTACCAAAAACCAAACGAGGCCGTGAGGGTTGTCAACCCTCTTAGACACTTTGAGGAAATTCTACTTCCATTATTATATTGGGAAATCCCAATTATAAATTGATAAAGTGACTACTTTTCTCTTACACATTCAAATGGGGAAAATGTATTACATGGACTATTTCCAGAAGCTTATCAAAACCTATGTTACTTGGACTCTTTATTTCACCTTAAGTATCCTTGTCGGACACTCGACCCTTGGACATTGGTATGAATCTTGTACATTTCATTTTTGACCAAAAGCATTCATATTTTTCATAAAATTGTCGTGTCTGACGCTTGAACACATACTCTTATCCAAAAATTCTAGAAGCGTTGAATAACATAGATCAAAACCAATAGGAGTTAGTTCTCAGTTCTGACTTTTCCTTACCACCATTGCTAAACCTTTCCCAATATGGCAATATTTGTGCTTTTGGTGTTTGGGTAGCATTCTGAACCATGCTATATTCTGGCTGCTACTTGTGTATGTTGAATTGATTCAGTTATGGTGGATTTTGTAATTCAGGACTGCGAGATGGAGGGCTCTTATGGCAGGTACAATTGCAGGGCCTTCTATGCTTTTAACTGGGTTAAATACACAACATAACAGCTTGGCTATATATATCCTCATGAGAGCCGCTGTTTTAGCATCCCGTTGTGGAATCAAGAGTAAGCGATTTGGTCGTATTTGCAAACCTTTAACTTGGGCTCATGGAGATATCTTCCTCATGTGTCTTTCCTCCTCTCAAATTTTGTGAGTACATCTATTCCTATATTTTACTTCTTTCATTAACACATTTTCTGTACTTACATCTTGTATTATGTTATAATCTATATTGCAGTTAGTCAGTTACCAAAATGAGTATTAACTTATGAATTATGATACTTTATGTTCTAGCTGTCTGGCTACAATGTTAACCAATTAGATAATGAATCACATAGATTAGCAAGCAGTAGTTCATACACTCTTAAACCTCAATTATGGCACCGGGCGCTTCTGTATTGTGAAAATGGCATCCCTAGGTCAGCTATATACGCATGACCACATTAGAGTAAAAGTGAAAAACTCGGCTGCTAAAAGCTTAAAAAATGGTTTATTTTTGGTGCGTTAGATTTTATTTTTTGTATGCTGCTTGTCTAACGGCATTGCAACATGCCTATCTTAATAATGTTATGATGTATTTCCCTGCTTTTTGCTGATATAGCCCTTTCTTTATCTTGTTTCATATGCTATATAATTAAGTAGGGACTTGCCTTTTCAGGTCAGCCTACATATTGAAGCAAGAATCTCTACCTTCATCATACAAGTTGTTCCTTAATAAACACGGTGCAAAGGATATATCTATCCTTAATGGTATCAAAGATATTGCGAGTGGCATGCCTTTTTCTGATCTGGGGGCAATAGAGAATTATTATAAATCTATGGGTACAGACATCAAATTAGATCCAGAAATGAAAGTCCCTTGCTCGGTATAAATTTTATTAACACTTAGCTAAACTTTATTTTAGTAATTTTTTTAGTGCTTGTATGGTCAGCTTTGGTGGAACAATAGGGAGGTGGTTGAAACTATGTTTTCCTTATTGCTAGCAACCTAGAAATTTCTAACAATTGATCCCAATTGTTAATTCAGATTATACATGGGAATCAATCATGTGAGTCTCATTTCATCACGTTTCTTTTGCAAGCGTACAAAAGAGCACTACCAGTGTATCTTCCAGTATATTTGGTTCCTGCACTCATAGTGCATCGTCAAGACCTAATGAAAAGGTAAGAATTTCAATCCAAAAAAAAAAAGTTAACAATTTGTCAGTCTGTCATTCTGCTGCTTGAATGAAACTAAGATTGACTGCAAGTATACTCATTTGCAAAAGAATATGCTATTTGATGTCATTGGAACTTAGTGCATGAGTTTTAATACTGGTGCGGCTGATTGCAGTGTAAAATGTTTGAATCATTAGAGTCTAAAACACTTATATATTGTGTTTCTTCATCACTAGCTATCACTTCAATGGTATTTTTCTTCTTCTGATACATAGCTTCAAAAAACACAATCAGGCACACATAGTGACTCTGCTCTCTATTCCTCAATAAGGGAGGCTCATACCTAGTGACAAACAACCCGTATGATGGTGACCTAATTCAATCCTTCAGACCTATCTTTTATTTGTATTAATTGATTAAGAGCATACTTAATATATATATATATATATATATATATACTTCCTCCGTAAACAAAAGATTGCAACAAACTAGGTCGGCACGGACTCCAAAAAAAATTTATTAAGTGTGTTTTGAGTTGGTAGATTAGTAAAAGTATGAGAGAGAAAAAAATAAATGTGGTCCCAAATTTTGGTGGGAATCCCGGATTGCTACAGTAAAAGGGAAGGGGGGTGGTAATTTTTTTTTTTTTTTACTGTTACTTGTACAACTTCATTTTGGGTTTCAATAAAAATCAAAATGAACCCAAATTTTTGGAGGGAACCAAAATTTCAGATTTCTCCCTCCAAAATTTTACAGCAGTTTGAAGGGGGTAAAATCCCTATAAATACAACCTGGTTTAGTGTTTAGGCAGCAAAAAAAAAAATTACACCATTACAAAATCACACACTGCACATTAGACCTAGGTTAGTGTTTAGTTTACAAAAATTTACACTTGCACACACAGCACATTGTTCATCCTCACAGCACCAAAAAAAAGCCAAAATGGAGGAAGAACTCGATGAATTCTACTGCATAGACACGTTGCTGCGTGAAGAGGGCCTACTTCATCAATCAGGAACTACTGAAACAATTGCAGACGAGTTGTTAAGACAAGTAGGTAAGGATCTAACTAATGAACAACGTAATTACATTGCATTCAAATTACTTGGCATAAAAAATGGCATCAGATTACCACGAGGAACACAGAGTAAGATGGCAAGAGAAATTGGGGTCCATCGAAGCACAATCAGTCGTATTTTTAATGCAGCTGAGAGTCAACAAGAGAAGGGTAGTGAAATTGATGTCAGAAACAAGAAGAAGGGAAGTGTAGGTAGAAAAAGAGCAGAGGTGGATGATGAGTGGCTACAATCTGTATCACTCCATCTCAGAACAACATACAGGGCATATGCTGGTGCCTTGGGTTGCTCACATACTCATGTGTTCAACTAGCTCAAAAGGGGTCACTTAAGGGTACACACAAGCAACAATCACCCAACAGTGACAGACAAGCACAAGATTGCAAGACTGAAATGGGTAATGTCTCATATAATTCCCAGGACTCCTACAAGCAAACCAATATTTGATGACATGGGGAATGTCGTGCATATAGATGAAAAATGGTTTTTTTTAAACCCTGAAACCAGAAGATTTTATTTGCTACCAGCAGAAATAGATCCTTACAGACACTGTCAAAGCAAAAGATTCAGGATAAAAGTAATGTTCATGGGAGTTACATCAAGGCCTATATATGATGAGGAGGGTAATTGCATTCATGATGGGAAATTTGGAATTTTCCCATTCACTTACAAGCACACAGCAAGGAACAAGTCAAAAAACAGACCAGCTGGGACAGTTGAAACAAAGGCTGTGCAAAATGTAACTAAGGATGTCATCAGAGATATGCTAATATCAAAGGTAATTCCTGCAATCATGGAGAAGTGGCCTGCTTGTATGTCCAAAAACATCACAATCCAACAAGACAATGCAAGGCCACACATCTCCCCAACTGACCCAGAATTTGTTCATGCAGCAACACAAAATGGATTTAACATTCAATTAGTGTGTCAACCCCCACAGTCACCTGATTTAAATGTTTTAGACCTAGGGCTGTTTAGAGCTTTTCAAAGTTTACAATATCAATCTTTCCCCAATACCATAGATGAGTTGGTTGAGAAGGTAGAGGAGGCATATTGGTTTTTTGATACAACAAAAATTAAGTTCACATGGTTACAACTCCAATATGTTATGATAGAAATTTTGAAGGTCAAAGGTGGGAACAACTACAAAAACCCACATGTTGGCAAGGAAAGACTTCAAAGAATAGGCCAACTACCAGAAAATGCTGAAGTGGATCAAGAATTAATCAATGAGGTAGTCCAATACTTAAATCAGCAAACCAATCCAGGTCAAGATGAAATCATGGTAGGTGAGGATGATATGGTGGTTGATGCTGACTAGATGCATACAAAAACATAAGACTGCCTCAGGTAACCTCATCATTTACAAAGGTATCCATCTTTTGCTTTCTTATTGGATTCCTTTGTTACATGTGTGGTTATCTGGTAACTTTTTGGATATGGCAGTCCATATGGTGTATGCAAGTACGTAGTGGAATATGGAACATATTGTAAATGACATAACATAGTAGGAAGTCAACTTTTTGTAAGGCATGGTTTTTTAAAGGCTATTTTGTAAGTAGTAGCAGGTAGGTACTTATATTTCACTAAATAGATACCTAGTGAAGAATACTTTTGTATGACATGGTTGTATGTGATGAAATTTTTTGTAATTAATTAATGAAATGATATTTAAACATTTGGGGGCATGACAACACTGAATGTATCAATCAGAAACCATTATGTTTGCATTGTTATTAAGATACAGTGGTACAAAAAATCATTTGACATCCCTAGCAAAATCATCCATCAGGGTATGAGTGTATCACACTTAGTTTAAGGAGTTTGTGTTCCCTCAACAATTTGTTTTGCAAATTATGCAAAAAAAACAAACTGGAGCCCCACCAAACACCTAAACATGTGTGTTGAGTCCCATCATCATATGGATGGCAATAAACGAGAATTAATTTTTGGGGACTTTAAATGAGTGGCATATAATTCATGTTTGTTCCCTCAACTATGGTCATGATAGAACCTTAGGAGCCTCAGACATGAATTATGATAGCCACTACAAAGCCATCAAACCTCTCAATTAAATCCTTGAGGTTTGATAGTTGGATACAAAAACAGTAAAATAAATGTCATCATCCATCAAATTTATGAACCCTTCTCTTGAATGACTTTGGGACTCAATCAACAGAACAACAACAACAACAGATCAACACCTACAACAGAATAACAACAATCAACAACAGAACAACAACACCAACAACACCACAACACCAACAACATAAGAACAGAGTAAATTGAACAACACCCAAATCATTAAAAAAAAAACAGAACAACAGAATAACACCAACAACAGAACAACAACAACAACAACAACAGAATAACAACAACAACAGAATAACACCAACAACAGAACAACAACAAGACCATCAACACCAACCAGAGAACAACAAAAACAACAGAACAACAACAATCAACAACAGAACAACAACTCCAACAACAGAACAACACCAACAATATCAACAACATAACAATAGAGTAAACAGAACAACACCCAAATAAAAAAAAATAAAAAATCATAAAATCCTAAACATCATAAACATTACAAAATCTAACTTTCTCTCATAAAAATATTATCATAACACCATAAACATAATAAACATTAAAAAATCATAAACCCAAATCATAAAAAAAAAATAAAACAAAACAAATCAAGAGGAAAATAAACATGCATGAACTGTAAAAAATAGAAAGGAGAGAATATCTGAGGGACAACGTAGTGTCGTCTGAAGAAGACGAAATGCACAGATGTTGAATGGATGGTTTTTCGCCAAAATCAAAAGTAGTTGATGGATCTTCCTCCCAAACCAACAAATCACTGCTTGATGATTCATTAACCTCCTCAACCTTTTGTTTTTTTTTTTTTTTCTGGAGATGGTGAAGGAGTATCAATCTTCGCACCCCTTCGAACCCTAGATCTGGGCACTTGCCTTCGAACCCTAACCCTAGGTGGTACGAATTTATCACCTGGTTTGGGAGCAGCCAACCCACAGACAATTACCCTTTTAGATGGATCTAGGGTTTCAGAATCCTTTTCAACCTTAGAAATTTCTGGATTCTTTAAGGCAAAGTAGTATACCTCCTTCAAAGCTGCTATAGATTTAGCACTCAAATAACCTTCATGGCCTCCATTTTCCCAAAGATCTTTGATGTTTTCTCTACCAGCGTACAACCTGGTAAGTACAAAGTCAAGCAGATCTTTCTCATCCTTATTTTCTGCGTCGTGGATTGCTCTCAGCAAAGGAATAACATTCAACATCTCTTAATTTTTTTGGGGGACTCTTATTTTTTGGTTTTTAACAGAAATAAGGACGAGAGAGAAGATGACAATGGAGAAATTGAAGAACCCAGAAAAACGTAGAGAAGAGGGACTCAGATCGTGAGGATCTAGGGTTAGATGAACCCAGAAAACGAAGAAACCAGAAAATGAAACGCAGAGGAGAGAGAGAAGATGAGTATGGAGAAAATGAGGAAGAACCCAGAATATGAACCTCATAATGTTCATCTAGGGTTAGATGAAGAACATTAATTGCAATGTTGGGGGTAGTTGGAAGGGATGAATAAATGATGAACATTATGAATGTGGTGAATGGGAAATATTGATGAGTGGGAGAAGTTGGTAGTGATGAATGGGATAATTGATGAATGGGAAAAGTTGTTGGGGTTTAAATTAATTTGGTAGTTGGGGTAAAAAATTTGGTGGGAATCATTAATAAGAACTAATGAGAAGGTAAATTTTAATGTGAAATTTGTAATGGTAATTGTTAGTGTTATATAGTTAATTGAGGGTATTTAAGTAAATTTGTATGTTAAAAATTACCAAAAATAGAAAGTTAGAAGTTTGTTGCAAGAATTTAAAAACGGCCAAAAATAGCAAATGTTGCAATCTTTTGTTTACGGAGGAAGTATATATATATATATATATATATATATATGTATATTTTTTTTTTTTTTTTTGGCAAGCAAGAAAGAAAAATCTTTATTAAGCACGAATACTTAATTTTTCAATATGGCATTTATGTGATTCTTTGTAGAATTGAGGTTTTGAAAAGCTTTTTAAGCATTCTCCCTGATTTTGAGCCTGTCAATAAGGGATGCATTTCTAAATCTTAACTTGCACTTCTGTGCATCCTCTGCCTGTAAGATCAAGCTATGGGGTGTGAGATCTTGTAATTAATTATTGTCAATCCTTTTTGCAGTTATTTGGAGATCTTTTCTAATATTTTGTTGCCTATGGTTGTACAGACCTTTCACAATTTTTGGAAAGAGTGGTTTTGGTATTGCACGCTCAAGCTTGTTCCTGTCTACATATTGCGCTTCTGCCTGGTAAATTTTCTTATTTTCATTGCCTTGAGCATAGTTAGCTCATCAAAAAAGTATCTGTAATACTCGGTAAGTGTTTTCCCCTCTTGGTTATCAAGGTGCGCACAATGCACATCTGAAGGTTGAAGAGTCTGAAATTAGGCTTCAATGCCTTGTACATAAACCAGAAAAATATTAGTATATTATGAATGGTTAAAGCAATTTTACATAATCAAAAAGGAAATTTTGAGCACATATATATATAGTGTGTGTGAAATAGTTACTGCATTACTTGGTGATGCATTATATGGATAAACTATAGAGTTTGAGTGAACTTTGTAAATTGGTTTTATTCTCCGTAGTTCGTACAACGATAGTTACTCTTCAGTTTACCCTGTTTTCAGGATCTGGACATGCATTCTCTTTAGGATTTTCAAGAGATGCAACATTCCAATGGTGGCAATGGGGACGGTACTTTTTGTTTCTCTTGCGCATTCCGATTCCTATGACAGTTCCTCTCCCCTCCCCTCCCCTCCCACCCAAAAAAGTAGTACTCCCTCCATCTCAAATTATAAATAGCATTTGACAAAAAAAAAAATTGAGGTTTTTTGGTCAAATATTGCTTATAATTTGGGACGGAGGGAGTACTTAAATTTTACCTTTTGCTTATATTTTGAAACTGTATTGATTCTTAAACAGTTCCCAACTGGCCTTGCGTTAGCCATTGAGAAGAAGAGTAGACGTATTGAAATATCGCTGTATTGCCTAGCTCGTGCAATTGAGAGTTTCTTCACATGCATGGCTGATGTTGGATATTTACCTCAATCACTGGTAAACATCAAGAGAGCTGATGTAGTTGTTTTCAGCTTATCAACAGCTATTATCATGCACTGTTATTCTCAAGAACGGGAAGTTTTCAGATCCAAATACCTAAACGTTCTCGATTGGGTCTTTGGTGTGCCACCACCATCTTGCTACACTCCACGCCATAAGAAAAAGCACGAAGAGTAAATATGACTATTTGAGGCATCGGGACCTTCATCTACATATTGTTTGGATAGAAGAATTTGAGAGAATGGATGGGGAAGAAAAGGATGGAAAACCAATCTCTTTTTTTTTTTTTTTTTTGGAAAATAGCTTAGGGAAGGAAGGGGAGGGAGATGGAGTTATCCATTTTAATAAACATAGATTTGGAGGGAAAATGAAGCTCCACGTTCCTCCTCCCTTTCCTTCCCCTCCCCTTCCTCCGTTTACCCTCCCTTTCCTTGTCATTCCCCTCTAATCCTCTATATTGCTATCCAAACATAGTGTTAGCATTTTAAGTAATCTTTCATGTATACTAGGGAATGACCTGTACAGCAGTAATTCATTAGCCACATTTTTAGCAATAGGCTAATAGTGTTAGACTAAGTTATACTGCAATTGCCCAGCCAAAAATATTATTATGCATTCATTGAGTTGCAAATGTAACCCTCATTCAATTATGTTTTGCATCAAATTTCGCCTTGGTTTCATTTGCCTTTTTACAAGTCAGTTTAATGCCATGTAAACTAACTAGTCCAAAATTATGTGGCTGAGTTAATTGAAGCTTGAAGTATTGAAGCAATCTTAGCTTGTAGCAACATGTTATTGAAGGAGAAAGGTGACAAAATATATAAGATACGGATGATAAGTTTTCAATAGCCTTGATTCCCTCCCAAATACAAGAATGCTCCCCCGGCGGATGTGTGTGATTGAGACGAGTGACCTATAATAGAGACCGGTTTAAGGGCTAATACCTCACACATCATCAAACTAAAAAAAATACAAGCATGAAGCATGCGAATAGCTTGTTCACTCTCAAGAATTAACGAGAACAATATTTTCCATGTGTTCTATCTTCCGAATCTTCCTCTTTTATAGTTACAACTAGTATTTTGGCACGGGCTTTGTCCCAGGTGAGTTACAATTATTAATTATATTTGTATTAATCTTTAAAAAAATTATAATTGATTTCGCTATTATTATAGTATTTTTTTGTCTAATGTGAATAAATATAGAGGATAATAATGATGTGATGATTAATATTGATTTTGAAAAGAGAACAACATTAAAACATTTGAGATAGGAGGATATGCAATACTTCTAATAGTTTTTTTTTTGGCAAGGTTTGTAATAGTTTTATGTTTAGTAGATTTGTTTGATATGTACACTTATATATGCATGCATTACCTAAAATGTATAAAATTGTTTAGTAGGGCAGTTATATAAGAGTAGATGAAGTATGTCAAATCATAAAATATTTTTGTTGTACTTTTAAACATTTAGCTTGATTTTTGTTTACCATTACTTATTAAACTTTGCCACGACATCTAGGCACTTATTAAGCTTTGCAAACTTAAACTTCTTTACACGAAAAGAAAATGGAGGGAGACTAGGGAGTAAGGTGTTGTTCTTTTGAACTAAATTTGTGATGAATTCAATTCAGATCATTCCAGTTCAGCTTGAAATGCAGAAGCAGCATAGATCTACCATATTCGGTGACCGGTGTTAATTAATTACACTTTACAAAAGAGGATAAATAAAATTTGAACCTGTAATTTAATTTATGTTACGTTGGCTTTGATACTATGGCATCTCAACCACAAAAGTTTAAATGAAGATTGAGCCTAAGATTATGTTATGTGGAAAAGAATTCAGAATATATAATTTAACTTACTAGGGATTCAAAAGAAAAGCAAACTCCCATTACTACACTCCACTACACCAGTGCATTTAAAGTGAAGGGTTAGGAAGCAGTTGAGAGATATTCATTAAAGAGGGAACCCAAAAAAAAAAAAATAATAAAAAATGTAAGTCTAGCTTGTTTCTTAAAATGCCACCACTCAAACTAAACTACCATTTACCAATGCAAAATTCATGTCTTCTACCATCCCTCTAGTCTAACACCCTCTTCATACATGCATGTTTTACTGCAAATAATATATAATAAATAAATACATACATAGATAAAAAATAAAAATACTACCATCTAGTAGATCGATCTCTGCGTGCTAAATTTCATTTCGAATAAAAATAAAAATAAAAATAAAAAATAAAATGGGAGAAGACGCAGCACTAAGGCGGTGTTTGATGTGGTTAGCAGTAGTGGTGATAGTGGTGGGAATATACACACATTCCTTAAAGAAAATGGTGGTGACCTATTTTGTTGGAGTTACTGGGATCGCTGGTGTTCTCTTACCTGATTGGGATTTCTTTGATAGACACATCTCTCTTTGGACTCAACCTGTTTCTGTTGATCATCACCTTCACCGCTCTGATGTTCTTAGGCTTGCTTCTTCAAGGTTTTTTTTACTCTTCCTCTATTGTTTTTTGATTTTTTTTTTTGTGTACATATATATATATATATATATATATATGATCTACTGTACGTGTTTGTTTGGTATATCAAAATATTAGCATAGAAAACGAAATCACAAAGTAATATCGTTACCATGTGTTTGATATGGTTTGTGATAAATGGAAACAAATTGGTAAGGGAAACACGTTCTTTTATATTGTTACATTCCTAAAACTAATGAAAACAATTACCGTTTCCAAATGGTAACCATATACGTAAACAACTAGTAAGGGTAACACTATGTATTATCCTTTACCCTCTTATTAATTTGTTTCCAATCTATTACATTTACTAATCTCATACCGAACACCTCTTTAATTGTAGAAGTATTTGATATATATGGTTTATTGGTTTATGTACTTGTGAGAGTGATGTTATCTCAATGGCAAAGAACATCCTTTGTGATCCTTGAGGGTTAGGGTTTGACACCCCACCCCTCGATCTCCTCATTCCGTTTGTCAAGGTAATTTTCTGGAACAGCAGGTAAGGGTCTCAATGTCACAAAATTAATTTGTAAAGTAATTTAGATATTTTTGTGGGAAATTAAAACTCAGTGGTATAGCAATAGGAATTGTCAAATTCCCAAATATACTAGTAGAAGTTTCACCTTTTTATTCGAGTATTATATCCAGGTTTCCTTTTTTTTATTAGAGTATTATATCTAGATTTCGACGACCATCTTTAGGGTCCGGGTGTTCGACTAATGTGGATTCAAGCTGGATTATATTAAACACCAATTGTAGAAAGTTCTCTCAACATGTATTTGCAATTCCAAGGCCAAATTTAAGACCTTTGGTTAAAAAAACCTATGATAGCTCCCTCACCAATTGACCTAGACATGTTTGTTTTTCATGTATATATGAATATGTATGTATATATGTTTATGTATATATTTTTGGTTTGGTAACATGTTTTTAGTAACACAAGTAAAAATTGGGTGAGACATGCAGGTTTCGCTTCTACTCGATGAGAACAACGATATACGCCGCAGTTTACAGCTTTGGATTGTATAAGTGGTGGACTTATGTAGTTTTGTGAAAAGACAAACTTAATTAACTTGTTTATTTCTCCTTTAAAAAAAAAAGTGGTATATCGTAATTATATGAGATAGTAATGTTGTTTCACTTACTAATTTATACTTAAAATTCATTCCTATTAGTGTAATTTATAGTTTATTTCTCATGGATTCATTTAACAGGGAAAACCAAGCCAAATCAAACAATGTTAAATGAATGATTGAGAATATCAATGATTTGGCTTGGTTTTAATTTCTATGATTGATTTTCTATGAATCCTTGATTTTGGCTTTTATTTTTAACATGTTTAACACTTTTTCCCCTTGGTATATATATTTTTACCACTTTTAACAGTGTGGTATGGTGGTATGATTTTCAATAAATCATTGATTTTTAACAGTGTGGTATGGTTGTGGTGTGATATTGGCAAAATTCATTCCTTTTTTATACAAACAATTAATTAAGAGCTTGTTTACTTCAGCTTAAATTCAGTTCAGTTCTATTAAATTCAGTTCAGTTCTATTAAGTTCAGTTCAGCTCAGCTTTTTTCAATAATGTTACTAATTACTTTCTATTATATTATTTAAGTAATTATAATGATAATGATAGCTAAAGGTGGGAAAAATTGATACGACGACCCGCTAACTTGACACAAAATCAACCAGTTATTAACGTGTTTGGGTTGAGGGGTTTGACCTGTTTAAATTGAGCGGTCAACCCGACACGACCTGTTTATTAAACGGGTCGGGTTAGGGTCAAAGGATTCAACCCGTTTATGTAAACATGTTGACAAGAACCTAACCCGACTCAATTCCCACCTCTAATGATAACAATGATAATAGTAAAAATGATGATAATAGTATTGATTTCAATTAGATGATGATGATGACGACAATAATAATAATAATATTGATAATAATAATACTAATATTTTGATGATGATGATGATAATATTGATAATAATACAACAATGATAATAACAATAATAATAACATCAACAACAACACAACAACAATATTAATAGTAGTAGTAATAATAATAATAATAATAATAATAATAATAATAATAATAATAATAATAATAATAATAATAATAATAGCCTTTCAATTAATACATCTATTGCCATAAAATTGTTTGTGATAATAATAATAATATTTTTTTACTTTAAAATCATTAATCTAAAAATTAATCCAAAAGTGAGAACTCATTATTTTTACTTTAAAATCATTAATCCAAAAATTAAATATTTATTTTAAAAATTATTTAAAATTTATTTCAAAAAATAAGGAGAGAGAATTAAAATTTCAAATTAATCATTATTTAAAATCATTAATCCATTATTTAAAATCATTAATCCAAAAGTTAATTCAATATTTTTATTTCAGTTGAGTTTAATTAGTTGAGTTAAGTTAAGTTAAGTTTAGTTCAGCACAATTCATTTCAGTTCAGCTATATTATTCAACTAAAGTAAACGAGCCTTAAAGCTAACACTTTTATTTTCCATTTTTCTTCATTCTCATTCCTAAAATGATTCCCCTTTGACAACCAAGCGGCCCCTTAATGTTGTTCTCTTTTAATTCCAAACCTTTAATATTTGTTAAACTCACACACAAGATTAGGGTCTAATGACTTGAGGACTTCTTCTATTAACACCCAAATATAACCATATAATATTTTCTACCAAAATAATCTCAACAAACGTATCATAATATTTCTAAATATAACCGTACACTCCCCCTAGCTCAAGGCCTCAAGTTGGAGCATGTAAATCACAAATGTCTAACTTGTGCATCAAAAAATGAAATTTTCTCGTGCCAAGTGATTTTGTTAAAATATATGTCAATTGATGACCTGTAGGAACATGTGCAGTAGCCAAATTATCTGAAACCAACTCATCACAAACAAAATGACAATCTGCCTCAATATGCTTTGTAGTTTGTACCATCATGAAACACAAAGTTTACCAATATGAGAGCGTATTGACTATCACAATACAACTTCATAGGCTTGTGGTGTGAAATGTTGAGAGAGGATAATAATGACTTCAACCATTTTAACTCACATGTTGCAACAACCATGGCACGATACTCAGCTTCAGCGGAAGAACGCGAAACATTTGGTTGTTTCTTGGTCTTTCATGAGATAGGGAAACGACCAAAGAACACCATATAACCAGACAAAGACCGTCACATGAGTGGAGATGATGCACAATCACTATCACAAAACGTCGTCAAACTCAAATCCATAGAAGGCCTCAATAATATACCCTGACCAGGATTACCTTTGATATAACGTAATACACGAACAGCCGCGTCCAGTGTGGTGCTTGTGGATCACTAAAAAATTGTGCAAGAGTATGAACAAGATAACTCAACTTAGGACGAGTAACCAACAAGTAAATAAAATGCCCCACTAAGCGTCGATATTGAATTCAGTTTAACTGACAAACAGTGGCGGAGCTAGAAACTTTTGTCTAATGACATATAAACATGCAATCAAACCAATTGAGGTACTCTATTTTTTCTATTTAACTTCACTTAAAATTTATATATACTAACAATTTTGGGGCAAGGGGGATGCCAAGGCCCCTGCTAGCCCCATGGCTCCATCACTTATTAAAAACTAGCCTTCTATGCACGCTTTGCGTGCGATGATATTTTAAATACATCTATTAATCTGTCTAAACAAACAAAAAATAAAGGTTATTTGTTCGAAAAATTAAAAAAAAAACTGTCAAATTCTATTGGCTACCAAATTACTACGATAATCAAAATGTAAATTTTTATTTAATGAACTATATCAATATGGATATAAATTTATAGAGAATTTAAAAATATGATTTTTGGTATTTTTGTTTTATTTTATAGAATTTTATATTTTGTACTATTTTCATTTAAAAAAGTTCAAAAATTGTAATAACTTTCCTTAATAATTAGGTGTGAGATTTTAGAAAGTCTTGAGGGGTAATATGGTCTTTTTGAGGGGGGACACCATGGCTCCCCCTTGGCTTATATAATAGAGATAATTTATTATAGAATAATCAAAAGATTGGTTTTTTTTTTAGCAAATCACTGAAATGTTGTATTATTAAAATCAATTAATCCAAATAAAATAAAATGCAATTATGCACATGTTTAAAAAAATGCCGTGCAAATAATTTCTTAATTGCTTTTTCCAATTAATATACCACATGGTAAAAAAAGAAGTAAATTTTTAATTGATACATAGAGTAACACGTTTTCATCTTCTCATTTCAATCTTCTATCTTCATCATCTAGTTTTTCTTGAAACTTTTATAGTCTTCTTTGGGTTAAACTTTTATGGTAAAAAGAAGTGTCACATTGGCCACTAGTTAATAGTCATTTGCCTAGAACTTACTCCCTCGTCTCTAATTATTTGTTGTATAGAGAGTATCTCATTTTAGAGTTAAACTTTTACAATTCTCATTGATATATTATTAGAAAAATCATCATGTGAATTTTTGTTGAATTTTTCGCAATGACATACACTTTATTTGCATTAATTTTTTTCAATTTTTATCAATATAAAATCAAAGATATTAAGATATGTGTATTAGATAGAGTGAGAAAAGAGTAATTGTAGCATACACTTGGATATGTTGTGGGGATTACTTCTAAGTACACATGTTTTGGTTTGGTGGGGTTTGAGTATTAATTTATTCAAACCAACCCAAAAATGCGGTTTGGTGATTTTTTGCAACCAAACCAAATTGTAAAAAACAGTTTGGTTTGTGTTTTATTTGAAAAAAAAAAAAACTTTCTTATTTTTTACAAATAAATATTGTAATTTAAATAAAAAAATATAATTTTATTTGTATTTTAGGACTAATTACATAAAATTAAATAATGTAATATATTATTATATCATAAAACGGTTTATGGTTTGATTTGTACATTTTGAAAATTCAAACCAAACAATAAACCATAATATTTTTAGTGCTTGTTTGGTTGCAAATGGGTAATTGAATTTCGAAGACAATTCATTTTCCCATGATTTTCTATTTTGTAGAAACTTTATGATGGCCATGTTTGGCAATTGGTTGTGGCTTTCATCTGGTGGCTGTTTTATTTGGTTGGTTTGACTGGATGTTTGAATTAGATTTATGTGTTGGTTGTTTGACTAATCCTATTTTATAAACATGTTTGGTAAAACTGACTGTTGGTTGTTACCATGTAAAATGACGGTTAAGGACATTTAATTTATTTTTTTTACTCCAGTTATACTTTTTAATATTTTATTTATTATTATTAAATTATCATTATTATTAAATTAGTATTATTATTATGATTATGATTATTATCATCATCATCATCATCCAGAGAAATTACTTCTAATAACACAACCTTCTAGTAACCATAAAAATAAATAGCTTAGACTAGAAGTGATCAAAAGTTCGGGCCGGGCCTTAACTAAGCAAGTGTGCCCAAAGCTCGCTTTTTCAGGCGGGCTTAGTAGGTCATTTGCATGCTTTTCGAGTCGGGTCGGACTTTTGAACTAAAACACACTTTTTAGTGCACCAAGCCCGCACAATTTTCAAGCCCATCGGGTAGGCTAGCGGGCGGGGCCAATGATGACCAGCTCTAGCTTAGACCACTCCATTGAGAAAAACATACCCCTTTAATCAAGCAAAACCCCTCAAGCTCATCAAGAACATGATCCCAAATAGTAATTATGGTGTTCCAGAAACAAAGATCTACAAAAACTTTGAGCCTAGAGTTTCTTTTTTTTTTTTTTGAAGGAAAGGTAAACATTGAAGTCGGAATTTCTTCCTCTCGAAAAAACATCCTGACTTATTACTAAAGAGAAAATAATTAAATTTAGCATCCAAAAGATGATCTAAATCAATATGCGTATGGGTCCAATGCCCTAGTGACGCTATATAATCTGATGTACGGTTGGCTTCCCGAAAGATGCGACCTGAAGACATCGAAGCAAAATCACGAAGAATGGTGTGGATGTTGTCCATAAGTAGTTGAATCTTCAAGGGGCAGCGAAACCTACCCTGCAAAACATTAATAACTGTTAGGTTCTCAACTTCAATAAAAAAAATAGATGAGAAATTATAACTACAAGCTAGGAGGAGCCCGTTACGAAGAGTTGTAGCTTCACCTACAAGAGGGGAAGCATTGCCCAAAAAAAAAGGCTCGCGCAGCTAAGCAATCGCCATTGTGGTCTCGGAGGACAACACCTGCTAAAGACGATCCTTGAGTAGAAGAACCGTTAAAATCTAGTTTAATAGTGCCTTGGGGAGGAGGGGACCAATTGACAAAAATTGAAGACTGAAAGCGGGAGGTGTCATTAGAGGAAGTGGCGTACATAGAAGACAAATTATCTATGGAAAGGCGAGATTTCCACTCCTGGAAATAAGTAGAAAGGGGTTTATTACTAAAAACTAACTTGTTACGAGCTTTTCAAATACTCCAAAGGATATTAAGAACTTTGACAAATAGAGGGGTGATGCTGATGGTGAAGAAACAATAAGAGGGATTGCAGTGAGGGTTCCCTGGGAAGGGGAGAAATCCAACGTATAGCCTGACAATGGGTCCAAATGGGAATAATAAGAGGGCAGTGAAGAAAAAGATGATTTTGTGATTTTTCAGCTGAATGACAAAGAGGGCAAAGGGAGGAAACAGGAATACCTCTAGTCACCAAATTTTGACGAACTTGAAGGCCGTTATGTAAAAATTGTCATGGGAAAACTTGGAGCTTAGGATTAATATCCAATTTCCAAAGTCAATGGAAATTCCATTTTGGAGAATAGGCTGGAAGACCATGAGCAAGCCATGTGGCTGATTTTATGGTAAATTGGCCATCTGAGGATAAACCCCAACAAGGCTGGTCAAGGGTTGGGAGGTGCATGGCAAAGTAAGGGGATATTCCAAATTCCATTGTGATTGAAACAATCGACGGTTAAATCGGGATTTTGAATATCATCAAAATTAATATTAAGGTGATCAATCAAATTATTTTTGAAAACCCAATTATTAAACCAAAAAAGAATACTAGAATCATTGCCTACTTTCCACCGAATGCCACAGAGTAAAAGAGGTCGTATATGAAGAATATGTTTCCAAATCCAAGAATCTTTTGGTTGAGGTCGGTATTGAAAGAAAGCCACCGCCTTAGGTATTTAGCACGGATGACTTTAACCCAAAGGTTATTATGATCTGATGAAATTTTCCAACCCAGTTTACATTATGCACAACCATAGCCCTCCCCCAAAAATGATCTATTGATCTTTTTTATACAAACTAAAACGGTTACAATAAATTTTGTCAATTGGACCCTTTATTTTAGTGGTTGTTCTTAGGAAAAGAAGCACCTAGCTGGTATTCCCTCAAAAAAAATCATGCTCCTCTACGAGCAAGCATCTATCAAGGTTCAATTCTCACCGGTAATTCCAAAAAACAAAGGTTGATGAAGCATAAAATGGGAGAAATGCCAAGCAAACCAGAGGAAAAATTAAAAGGGTAGAATAGTAATTTAAAAAAGAAAGGCCTACAACCAACAATAAAAAGATAGTGGGAGTAGCCTTTTCAAATTTGGCTGAGCTTTTATAACACGTAAAAGCCAATATCCAAATAAAAAATTTGATTGTTTGACCATATGAATAAGCCAACAGCTAAACAAAAAGCTAGTATCCAAATAGGGCCTATATTGTTTGGGAAAAAAATTTCCCTTAAAAGTTAAACTTATCTAGTGGGACCAAACGAGTCTCATTTTATAGGAAATTATACTTCTTTGCCAAGTTTCATAGTTTCATTTCCTACATTTTTGTTAATCAAACAGGTCTCGATATTTTCATTTTCTAGAAATGTACAATTCCCATACAATTTATTGTCGACCAAACAAACACTTAAATTCTTAAATCACAACATATTTTTTGTATTTTTTTGAAGTGAAAGATGGATTTTCTTTAATTAAATGTCATACGACATCTACAATAGACATTGAAGAAAATTAAAATACAATCTAAGCAAATCAAATAAAATTTTCTTTAATGTAACTATGGTAATGAACCAGATCTGACAATGAAGCATAATCCACATTTGTTTGTTGAATTATACTGTCGTATATGAGGGAGTCTATCTTTTTGATACAATTATCAGAAAAAATTTCTTTATGTGACCATGTAAATCGTATCATCAATTCTAACAACAACTGTAAAATTGTATTGCTAACAACTTATGAATCGAATTTTCCAAAAACCAAACTACAAACAAGCACCAAACTCACACAAACTGTTATACAATACGGTTTTGATCCGGTTTAATTTACGGTCTAGACCACACCCAGACACCCTGTACAACCTTGATAACTTGTTGATATCAATATAGAAAGATACAAGTCGTGAAAAACGGAGGATTTTGTTCGATTGCAAGTTATGCAACTGGGGATAAGTAGACAATGAAGAATAATAATAAATAATAATAATAATATGCGTCAATAATGATAAAATAATAATAAAAATAAAATAAATCTAGAGAAAGAAAGAAGACAAAAAAGTTGTGGCTGCAAATTGCCTATCGATTTTCCTCTGTATGCCCACTCAGAATAACATATCCACCTTTCTTCAACCTGGCCTCTACACACTTCCTCCCTCATCACCCCCCCATGTGAGTTTGTGACTCTTTGTGTTACATTCACTGTTTTTTCCATTTTCAATTTTTTGGAGCTTTAATTTAATTTTATCCCCCCAAAATTCTTGATTGAGATATATTTTATCCAATCATTACTTACATACATACCCTTTTTTTTTTACCTACTGCTAGTTAAAGAGTAAAGACCCACCTAATTAATTGTCTTCCTATATTTAGCATATTGAAGATCTTCAACTTTTTGCAGATTTAATTGGTGTGTACCCCATGTCCTTTCTTTTAAATGATGCATGAATTGAAGGGGGGTGATTGATTTTTTTTTTTTTGGGATATTATGTCCTCTGACAAGAAGAACATAAATTTGTGACTTTTTTGTTAAAAAAAATAAAAAAAAATAAAAATGGAAGGAGGTGGGTGTAATAGCATAGTATGGTTGAGAAGGGATCTGAGGATAGAAGATAATCCAGCACTAGCAGCAGGTGTTAGAGCAGGTGCAGTAATTTGTGTTTTTATATGGGCACCTGAGGAAGAAGGTCATTATTATCCAGGAAGAGTTTCAAGGTGGTGGCTTAAACATAGTTTAGCACAACTTGATTCTTCTTTGAGAAATCTTGGTACTTGTCTCATTACCAAGAGATCTACTGATAGTGTTTCCTCTCTTCTTGAGGTTGTCAAGTCTACTGGTGCTTCACAGCTCTTCTTCAATCATTTGTATGGTAAAATTTCTTTGCTCTTTTGTTTCTGATTGTTTTTTTTGGGATATGTTTCTTTTTTTTAGTTTCATGATTGTTTATGTTGGGATTTCAATTCTTTCCAGATTTGTTTATTAATTCCTTTTATCTGGGGTTTGTCTGTTTTAGTATTTTTTAATCAAAAGTATGGTGTTTTTTGTACTTAATTGTAGTTTATTTTGACTGAGATTTTTAACCTGTTACTTGAGTTGGCATGCTGATTCTGTATTGCTTTGTTAAGTGGGATTATGTCAACTTTTTGCTGGCTTTGTTCTGCATCATATGCTATTTTGGGGGTAGTGTTTTTAATCTTGGTATGACTATGATTTTGGAGGAATATCTGTGAAGCTAAAGATGGAAACTTTGTGTAGTTATACACCTCACATGCAAATGTTAGCCTATGATTAAAGTTTGCTGAGAACAGAAATCCACAAGAGAAAATTTGCAAAATTGCCCCTTAAGCTCATTCTATTTCTCCCAAAGTTGTGGAACCTGAGTTCACTACTGCTTTTGTAACTGGTCTTCATTATAGTAGGTCTCCTATAGCCTTAATACCATTTTCTTTTCTTGGAATTTTCTTGTTTGTCATCTAATATAGCCGAGCGATCCCAACATATCTCGAGCTATGTTTAACTTATGTAGCACACGGGCATTTTAGTAGTTTGCATCCCAAAATCATCAATGGGTTTGTGATATGTGGTTTGGAGTTTTGATTATATATCATGCTATATTAAAGTTCCATTGAGCTACGTTTTTCCACAAATACATAGCTCAGAGCGAGCTATGTTAGGCATTAGCCTATATAGCTTGAGATTTTCCGAAATCTGCAAACTTGCAATTTTATTTATATGTTAGCAAACTTCATCATCACTTTTGCCAATCCCCTTTGCTTACTAAATCCAATAAAGTCTACTAAAATAATTTAGGAACATAAAAATGATTCCAATTTGCTTGATAGTGACATTCTGCTCTGATGTTCTAGCTCTTATTTTCTATATGATATGATCTGCTTGTTCTAAGTCCTAACAGGTTCAACAAACCGCATTCACCCTTTTCGCATATCTGTCTGCAATATTTCAGATCCTCTGTCCCTTGTCAGGGATCACCGCGCAAAGGAAGTTTTAGCAACACATGGTATAACCGTGCGCTCTTTCAACTCTGATTTGCTGTATGAACCATGGGAGGTTGTTGATGAGGGAGGCCAGCCATTTACTACATTTTCTTCTTTCTGGGAAAGATGCCTTAGCATGCCTTTTGATCCTGAGGCTCCACTTCTTCCACCTAAGAGGATAATCTCTGGTTAGTAGTCTTTGATGAACATCAAGTTTTTATAGTAAACATTTTGGAAAGTGAATTTGAAGTAAGTTTATCCGTGCCTTTCAGGCGATGTGTCAAAGTGCACATCAGACACATTGGTATTTGAAGATGAATCGGAAAGGGGAAGCAATGCCTTACTTGCTCGAGCATGGTCACCGGGCTGGAGCAATGCTGATAAGGCTCTAACTACTTTCATCAATGGACCGTTAATTGAATACTCAAAGAACCGGAGAAAGGCCGATAGTGCAACAACCTCTTTTCTGTCTCCTCATTTGCATTTTGGAGAGGTCAGTGTGCGGAAGGTCTTCCACCTAGTCCGTATTAAGCAAGTCTCATGGGCAAATGAAGAAAACACTGCTGGTGATGAGAGTTGCAGTTTGTTTCTCAAGTCTATTGGGCTGAGAGAATATTCAAGGTATATTAGCTTTAACCATCCTTACAGCCATGAGAGACCTTTACTCGGGCACCTCAAGTTCTTCCCTTGGGTGGTGGACGAAAGCTATTTCAAGGCATGGAGACAAGGTAGAACTGGTTATCCTTTGGTTGATGCTGGTATGAGAGAGTTATGGGCTACTGGTTGGTTGCATGATAGGATACGGGTTGTTGTGTCTAGCTTCTTTGTGAAGGTTCTACAACTTCCATGGAGGTGGGGCATGAAATATTTCTGGGACACCCTTTTGGATGCAGATCTTGAGAGTGACGCTCTTGGCTGGCAATACATAACAGGTACTATCCCAGATGGCCGCGAATTCGACAGAATAGATAATCCTCAGGTATTTGTGATGCTTCCATTTGCGTTTAGTTTTGTTTTCTATAAAAACAAGAATAATTAAACTTTCATTTTATTCATGTTGATTCAAATGAAAGTAAATTGATCAGCTAACTAGCCAAAAAGAGAAAAGATAAATCTTGATGGCAATCAAATATTAGGATGGTTATTAGTACAATTGTACGAAAAGAAATCATTCATTCAAGTGACATATTCCTATTAAAATGACATGAGGCAAAAGAAGGTTCTAAAATACAAAGACTTTGAAATTGAGGAAAGACAAGCAAGAAAAGTTATATATTCCCTCCGTAACATATAAATGGCAACGATTTGACATAAAGTAGAGAGGAAAAATGTCAAATCGTTGCTATTAATATATTACGGAGGGAGTACTTGTTATCTGTTATAATCTTTGTCTGTTCTTAGTTTGAAGGGTACAAATTTGACCCAAATGGAGAATATGCAAGGCGGTGGCTCCCTGAACTTGCAAGGCTACCAACCGAATGGATCCATCACCCATGGAATGCCCCAGAAACTGTACTACAAGCTGCAGGAGTAGAGTTGGGATCGAATTACCCTCTTCCTATTGTAGAAATAGATGCTGCAAAAGCAAGACTTCAAGAAGCACTCACAATCATGTGGGAGCAGGAAACAGCATACAGGGCAGCTGTTGCAAATGGGACAGAAGAAGGGCTTGGTGATTCTGCTGAATCAGATCCAATTGATTTTCCTCAAGATTTGCAAATGGATATTGACCGTGAACCCTTGAGGAACAATGGCCCAAGTGCTCCTAACCGACGTCATGAAGACCAGATGGTCCCCAGCATCACGTCGACCTTATTCAGGGTTGATGATTCTGAAACTTCTTCAGACGTTCAGCAACATTCAGTGGAAGATGGTAGAGCAGAGGTTCCTAGAAATGTGGTTGTGAATCAAGAGAGACAACAACAAAACCAAGGGGGTATGCCTCCTAGAAGAACCAATGCTGTTCCACAGCCGCAGTTGAATATCTCATTTGGGCTACAGAATGTAGAGGATTCTACAGCTGAATCATCAAGTACTACTAGTGGTAGCCGAAGTAGTGGGGTCGTTCCTGTTTGGTCGCCCTCAAGTGCTACATTTGCAGATCAATACATGAGTGATGAAGCCGCAATTGGACCCAGTTCATCATTCTTGCAGAGGCATCCACAGTCTCATGAACGGGTGAATTGGAGACAGCTTTCTCAAACTGGGTAAGCCCTTAACTTTAAAGTATGGGATACTGCTTTATCCAGAATTTGCTGGTGGATTGCTTTGGTACTGTGCTTGATTTTGGTGTTTCAGTACTGTCATACTAATACACCTATATATAACCAATTACATGTAGTAGAGTCTTGTTTTATGTAGCGAACTAAGCTAATCTTGGACTTCAAGGCTTTTTGTGACAGTGGTATAAGAAATTAACAAGTACTGCGTATTTTATTTTCATGATATTTGTGTGAAGAGCTCTTGAAGAGTATTGGTGTAGAACATGGAATTTAAGTAAATATTACATCCCATTCTTAACATATGTTACTCAGTCTCTGTTTGAAGTATTGGATACGGTATGTGTCCAAGTGTCGGGCAGGACATTTTTATGAAAAATATAGGTGTGTTTATTTCAAAATGAAGTGTCCAATTGTCATACCAATGTCCAAAGGACAAGTGTCCGACATAGGTACTTGGGTAAAATAAAGAGCCCAGAGTAACATAGCTCTTAACTAAATCATGTTTTGTGGACCGATCATTTATAAATCATGCTTTTACTTTATAAATCATGCTTTTACTTTATATTCATATAGGGCAATGCTGGAAAAAAAAAATGGAAAACACTAATGGAAATAAGGATTAAGAGAAGGTTCTTGAGGTTGAAGATAGAATACTGAACTTCTTGATTATGTGGTTACTGATATGATTGAATATGTTGAAACTCTGCTGAAATACCCTGTTATTGACAGTTGAAATGAATATGGGGAGAGCACTACTGGAAGATAGAATACTGAACTTCTTGATACTGAGACAAGTCATGTGGGAACAAGGACTTTGGGTATACTTCTTTACATCCCATTTATATGCGAAAAGCGACATTGTCTTAGTGTAGTGGCATGTGAAAGCTTGGTTGTTATTGGCAATTCTGCTTGTGATGCCATTTCTGGCTTGTACTATTATAGTGTTTAGTGTCGTTGTGTATAGTTGTAGTGCCCTTGCAGAGGGGATAGAGAGCGTCATGACATAGATGTATAGCCTCGAATAAATACGGAGGCTTATACGTTTTTCTTTTTTCTGTGAAATATATTTGCTACTTTTGTAAATTTTTCTTGCTCCTTTCTTTTGTGCTGTTTTTTGTTGATCACTTTTGTTGCAAGATTTGATAGAAAAAAAATGTAATATAGAGGACTTGAAAACTTCTCCAAAGCACGGATATGTTAAGAACGCCGTAACATTTGTGAGATACATGGAGAAAGCAACTTGTTTTGGTGTTCGACAAAACAAGCAAACAAATGCTTTGTTGAATGTGTATGGAACACTTAGATTGCATTTCAATAGTAGATCTGTTCAATTAAACAAAAACAGGCAAACAATAATTGATTCATTTGTTAAATAAATGATTTTTGTGTTTCTATTTGATGATTCTACTAAACAAAAAGGTAAATTACTTGGAAGTTTTTGAATCAAGCCACAAATTTACCATATCCTTTGTGACCTTTAAGGTCTTTGTAGTCAAACCTGAAAGGTACTTGGGAAATTATTACTTTTGAATTTTTGATAGAATAATGGTGTTTTGATAAAAACCTTAAACCCTAGGAATTAGGGTACGATACCTCATGAAAAAAAATTTGGCTATTTTGTTAAACTTCACCAATTGGAAAATTTCCTTGAGAATGAAGGACTCCCTTAATATATAAGTCTTCTGCTTTGGTCGTTTGGGAGGTTGTTTCAAGTTCCGTAATCGTTTTTTCCGAAATTCGCTCACATAATCCAGGGTAACATTTGGGATTTCTATGTCAATTTTCACCATCCAATCACCACCATTGCACCCTATAGGATCGTTTTTTCGTCACCTGAACGAACGGGTTTAATGTGCATTTAGGCCCTTCAAACGGTCTCGTTTGTTGGTTTTCACTTGCATAGGCTCGTTTTATGACCCAACAAACCTCCATATGATTTTTTTTACAACTTACATTCCGGGACATCAGATCCCCCGCAAAAGCGTGATCCTAGCCTTCTTTTCTGATGGTTTGGGAGGTCATTCCGAGCCCCATCACCGTTTTCTCCAAGATTCGCAAACGTGATCCAGGGTACCATCTGGGGTTTTATGTTCGTTTTCGCCATCCAATCACCAGCGTTGCACCCTACAAGTCCTTTTGCTGCAACTCGAACGAATGGATCTTATGTGCATTTCGGCCCTTTAAAAAACCTTGGTTTCTGGTTTCCACTTGCGTAGGCTCGTTTTATGACCCCAAAAAACCCTCCATATGATTTTCGCCAACTTTCTTTTCGGGACCACAGAACCCTTCGAAAAGTGTGGATTATATAGCTTTCTGTTTTGGCCATTCGGGAGGTTGTTTCGGGCCTGTCACCGTTTTCCTGAAATTCTCACACGTTGTCTGGGGGTACCATATGGGGGTTTTATGTCTGTTTTCACCATCCAATCACAACATTTGCACCCCTTACAGACTCGTTTTTCCGCCCCGGACGAACATGTCTTATGTCAATTTCAGTCCTTCAAGCGGTCTCGGTCCCGTTTTTCCACTTGCGTAAGTTCATTTTGTGACCCAAAAAAACCTCCATATGATTATTGGCAACATTCAAGGACCCTAGAACCCTCCGAAAGGCGTGGAATATAGCATTTTGTTCTGGTCGTTCCGGGTCTCATCACCGTTTTCCATGAAATTCACACACATGGTATGGAGTACCATATGGGGGTTTTATGTTCATTTGCACCATCCAATAACCACTGTTGCACCCTATAGTTCTGTTTTTCCGCCACCCGAATGAACGGGTCTAATGTGCATTTCGACCCTTCAAACGGCATCAGTTGTTGGTTTCCACTTGCGTTGGCTCGTTTTATGACCCAAAAACCCTCCATATGATTTTCAGCAACTTTTTTTCCGAGATCCGGAACCCTACCAAAAACGATGATTATAGACTTATGTTATGGCCGTTCGGGAGGTCGTTCCAGGCCCGTCACCGTGTAATACCCCGTAATTTTGGATAAGTATTTTATTAAAAAAAATAATAATAAAATTATATTATATTCGCATAATACTTTTTTTTTTATTTTAGACATAAAGTCTCAAGTTAAAATGTTATTTTAAACTATAAAAACTGAAATTTCATATACATACACGTGATTTTCGGATATCTTAAATAAGCTATATTTTCATAAATTATTATGATCTTATGATTAAGCTAATTTTATTGAAAATTTATTTTGAGCCCAAATACTATTAAGGAATTTCTAAAAACCCAAACTAAACCCGATAATAGCACCAACTAGGTAGCCCACAGAAAGAAAAAGGAAAAAAAAAGGAATGGCTTCAAGCCCATTAGAACACCACGACAATTCAAGGAGGGAAAAAAAAATCTTTTCACTTCCTTAATTTCATTCTATGGTCCTCCTAATATCCCCAACCTCCCTTAATAATATTTTCCTTAGCCTCCAAGCAAAAATCATTCTAAAATATGACTATTATAAAATATTTTGATCACCCTAATATTTTCATAATCTTCAAAACCTAACATATTACACTAATCCTAAACACTATAAATACCCCTCCCATCTCATTACACAAATCACACCAAAACCCAAAATCACCTACCCTCCTACCCATTCTCACGGAACCCTTACAAAAAAAAAAATATATTATTATTCTCTCCACCACCACCTACACCACCAATCTTCCTCCTCTTTGGTTTTCTTTCTTTCATTCATCTCTTGTCTCTTTTTCATATAATTATTTTCTTTTATAAAATAAGATTAATTGTTAAGTTTTTAAATTAATTAAGTATAAAAAAAAATCATAATATTTTGTTAGTAGAAGTTCAATTATAAAAGGACTACTTAATATTTTATTTGTTAATAATAAATCTATGATTTTATGAAAACATATTCATCAAATGTTTTAACTAAATAAAAACATGAGTTTTAAAAGTTCCATAAAGAATCATGCACATATTAGAGTTTTATTTTATGTTATTTCAAGTACTTGAATAACCTTATATTAATTAAGGTTATATTATTTGTGTAGGACGTTTTCGGTAGAAGTTCGTATTTTCTCGGTTCAAGTTTTATTTTATCCAACCCGATAGGGAGAAGGTACGTTAAGTGGCTAGATACTTTATTAAAGTGTTTACATGACTTTTATGTGTTTACATGATATATGGTATAATTTATTTTCAACTAATTTTAAATCATGTTAATTTAAAGTTTGATGACAAAATTATTTTATATTTTGGTAGCCTTTATATTTTTGGCTCTGTTCTTTAGGACTGGTCTGGTCTGATCTGATCTGATCTAATCTGATCTGATCTGATCTGATCTGATTTATATTTATATTTATATTTATATTTATATTTATATTTATATTTATATTTATATTTATATTTATATTTATATTTATATTTATATTTATATTTATATTTATATTTATATTTATATTTATATTTATATTTATATTTATATTTATATTTATATTTATATTTATATTTATATTTATATTTATATTTATATTTATATTTATATTTATATTTATATTTATATTTATATTTATATATTTTTTATTTTTATTTTTATGTTTATTTTTAATTTTATTTTTAGTTTTATTTTAATTTTAATTTTAATTTTAATTTTTATGTTTATTTTTAATTTTAATTTTGATTTTATTTTTATTAGGGACAAAAATTTAATGAGCCCAAAGCCTCAAGCTCATTTCATTTCACCTCTTCAGTATTTTACTTTTCATTCTTTTCAAATCCTTCATTCAATCTGACTCCAAAACCCTCACCGAAAAAGTCGACCGAATAATCACCGTCGGAAAAGTCATTCCAAAAATCGTCGCCGGAAAAGTCGGCCAAATAATCACCGCCGAAAAACTCGGCTTGAAAATCGTAGCCGGAAAAGTCGGTCGAATAATCACCGCCGGAAAAGTCGACCGAATAATCATCACCGGAAAAGTCATTCCAAAAATTGTTGTCGGAAAAGTTGTTCCGAAAATCGTCGCCGAAAAACTCGGCTTGAAAATCGTCGCTGGAAAAGTCGGTCGATTAATCACCGCCGGAAAAGTCGACCGGATAATCATCGCCGGAAAAGTCATTCCGAAAACCGTCGTCGGAAAAGTCGTCCCGAAAATTGTCGCCGGAAAAGTCGGCCGAACAATCAACGCTGAAAAAGTCAGTCCGAAAACCATCGTCAGAAAATGTCGAGAGGAAAAACAATGCTCGAAAAAGTCAGTCTGCTGGGTTGCAGCTTAAGCTACTCTGCTGTGCTGGTGTTGTTGATCCTGGTCCTGCCTTTGCTGATGCATTGGGTCTACTTAATGCTTTTGTGGATGTTGACTTTCTTGGTAATCCTAGTGAGAATGCTGCCCCCAAACTCATGATAAAACTGGCAGATAAATATTTCACAAAGGTTGCTCAGACTGTTGAGGCCACATTCTCACTATCTCCACGACAGGTTGCTCTTTGGAAATCGCAACAACGGGATCATACTTCTGATTGGCTTAGGGTGGTTCCGATCTCAGGGTTGGGTCAGGCTATGAATGGTAAGACGTATCGATGCGTGCTCTGCTACAGGTTGGGTGTTCCTTTGTTTTCAGCTTCCGGACCTTGTTCTGCTTGTTCGAGGGTTTTTGAGGGTGACATCTTCGGAGATCATGCTGTGTCGTGTACTGGGATGGTGGGTGTCAAACATCGTCATAATATTGTGCGGGACACTCTTGTTGATATCTGCAATCGCTCGGGGATTTCTGCTGGTAAAGAGGTTGATATTGGGTTGAGCACAGAGTTCGGGGGTCTTCGTCCTGCGGATTTGCTGCTTTACTCATGGGACCATGGTCGCGATGTTTGTGTGGATTTGACAGGGTCTTCTCCTTTGACTCAGTCCAGTATGGCTGATTTTGTTCCTGGCCGTGCTGTACAGGATGTGGCTTCTCGCAAACGGTGTAAGTATGCAGATCGATGTGCTGCTCTGGGTATGGTTTCCTTCCTTTCTCTTTCTCTACTTTTGGCAAATTCGAGGAGGATGTTGTTGCACTGCTGAAGCGAATTCAGATGTTTTCTAGAACGAATGATATTGGTGCGCGTGCTGCTGCTCACATCTTCACTCGTATTAGCTTTGCTGTAGCTAGGGGAGTGGGGGCTCAGATTGTATCTAGGCTTGCCACTAACTTCTTGTAGACATTTTCACTTTTAGTTTTTAATAATAAAGTTTTTTATAATAATAATAATAATAATAATAACTTGATGTTCAAGCCACTCTTAAGTTTCAAATCAACTCGAGGCTTAGACAGTTAGACCACCCTAAAAGATAAAACCTTCTTAAAAGAACTCGCTCAACATATTACAACTTGCGATTACATAATTAAACAATAGCATATATAGCGTGGTGAAGACGAACCACAAAAACCCATAAAGATGGCAAAAGTGACACAACCCGAATTATCCGACCTAAAACCCGAAATTTTTCCGAATCCACATGATATTAGTACTCTTTCCCTAAATAATGTTAAGAATAATTTTGATTCCCAAAATGCTGCTACTTTTTCTTCAATTCCCAAATTACTGTCCACGTAGACGGTTCAATGAATTTGTTTTTTAATTTTCGTGACAAATACTGAAGAAAACCGCTACTCCCTGTACCGATTTGTCCTAGTTAAAAAAAATCCAAATTTCCTAGGTAACCTATTGGCTTTCAACCTTTATAAAAAAATATTGCACATAAACCGCTACTGCCAGTATCGGTTTCTTTATCTGAGAAAACCGCTACTGGTAGTAGCGGTTTATCATTAAAAAAACGATTTTTTTTTTCTATGCTGACGTGGACGGTATTTTGGGAATTGATATAAAAGTAAATGCATTTTGAGAATTAAGAAACTTCCCAACATTATTTATGGAAAGAGTTCAAAGTTGACCCGAAGTTGACCTAACCCAAACCCGACCCAAACCCGACCATTAAACCGTGCAATCTTGAATCTTATGCCCTTTAAATCTAATTAGCAAAAACCCAAAGTTAACCTTATCTGAACCCGAAACCAAACTCCCTCAAACCTGACCCGAATCAATCCGACTCGTACCCAATCTGAACAATCTAATTCTCACCTCTACAAACCCATATAGCCATATGAGTACATGGCTATGTTTAGACATGGCCCATACCCCACTTTAAATAACCCCTAGCTCCAAGTAGGGGTGATAATGAGCTCGGCCTGTTCGTGAACAATTCTGGCTCGGCTCGGTCAAAGCTCGGTCAAGGCTCGATTCGTTTTAGCTCGGTTCGAGTTCGGCTCGAGACGTTAACGAGCCAAGCTTGAGTTGTGCCAAGCTCGGCTCGAAAAGCTCGTGAACAAGCTCGATTAACTATTTATATATGTAAATTATATATTATGTTATATAAATAAATTTATTTATTCTAGTTATTATATATATGAATAAACTAATAGTGTTATTGTTAAATATTACCAAAAAAAAACAAACATCTTAAAAAAATTTATAATAGAGAACACATATAAACTAAGAATAATATTAGGTGAAACTGTTCGTGAACAGTTCGATAAGGGCTCAGTCAACGATTGGTCAAAGCTCGGCTCGATTATGGCTCGACTCGTCAAAGTTCGAGCTCGGCTCGAGTTCGACTAAATTTAAACGGACACGAGCCGAGCTAAGAAGAGTTCGGGCCCGGCTCGCTCGATAATCACCCCTAGCTCCAAGAAAACAAATTCAATTGGTTTGGGGAATTGGGATAACTCAACAAAAAAAAAAAAATCATAATAATGGGTGAAAAGGAGAAGAGAAGGGGAAATGATAAAGATACAACTAAATTGATATGGGCACAACCTATTGTGAGAAAACATCATTCTATGTTCCTCTCACAAAAGTTGTACCCATATCAATTTTAGTTGTGTCAATATCAATTTCTGAAGACAAGGGATATGCCATTCATTCATTCATTCATTCATTATGTGCAAGCAATAAAGAGATTGCGACTGGCGTAGAAGAGTCAGCATTATGTGATCAAAGTCAACACGGGAAACCAAGTCATACATACTTCTTTTTCCGTTACTGCTAGGCAAGCTCCAAGCTCTACCCCCTTCTTCCCCTTATTACATCTCACACTTTCTTCTTCCCTAATATATACCTCTTTTTATTATTTCCTTTTTTTTCTTTCTTTAATTAATCCATTTTCTTTTCCAAATTCCCAAATTCCCAAATCCCAACTCACTTCTTTGTTTTTTTCCTTCCTTCTTTACTAATACTTTCAATTCTATTTATATTTTACCATATTTTTAATTCTAAAATATATATATATATATTTCCGATATATCTTCTCTCTCTTTAAGGCGGTTACAAAGTTGGGCACACGCAGAAATAATTTCCTATTTATCAGCGTCACCATATTCAACAGTATTATCTTTCATCGTTTTCTTCTTCATTTTTGTACCGAAGAAGCTTTTTACAGCAGTGAGTTTACTTTTTTCCGTCTTTTTTTTTTGTTTAGATTTTATTTTTTAAAAAAATGATCTAAGTTTGATGTGGGTTTT
Organism: Salicornia ramosissima; assembly: GCA_951394345.1. NCBI lineage: Eukaryota > Viridiplantae > Streptophyta > Magnoliopsida > Caryophyllales > Amaranthaceae > Salicornia > Salicornia ramosissima. The sequence goes on from OX596234.1 coordinate 48,268,480, forward strand.
TGGTTGACTTTGTAAACTTTCGTTGTTTTTTTGAATTCTAATTTGGGTTTTTTTTTTTTCTCAGAATCCAAAATTTCTCTGGGGCGGTTGCTGATCATCAATTACCTCCATGGACCGTTTGTGCTGCTTCAATGGTTCTGATGAGGTAAACAATTTTATTGAATTTTCTTCTTTATTGTAATCAATTTCTGTTTCGAAGAGCATTGAGCTTGTTGAATTTCTTTTGTGTTATTCATATTCAGATGAATTGTTCTTATACAATAATCAAATGCCTGTTAATTCAACTAGAAGATGAACTGATTTTTCAGTTTGGCTAAAGATTGTTGTGTGTGTGATTAGTGGGAAAGTATTGTCAATTCTTCCAAATCATCATAGTTTTGGAGACCAGCTATTCAAAGTTGAATACAGTGCCACTTTTTAGACACAGAAAAGTTGCTAAAATGCTTATTTTATTGTTGGAGACAATGATATCAAATAGAAATTGGTGGAAAGGCTGATTTAGATTTTTTGAACACTTTTATTTCTGGACAATTTTACTTTTCTGTACTCGTAATTTTCTGAGTTAACTGCTCTGAAATTTTCATGAATTTCACTTTACAAATGTTGTTTGGTTAATACAGGAGGAGGGGGGGGGGGGGAGGGGAATTCCGAGTTCCTAACACTTATCTAACAAGTATATCACGGTGGCATTTTTATAATTTTTTTGAAAATATATTTTCAAAACACCCTCTATTTAGTTGGTGCCCTAAATCCCTGCCCCTAAAGTTCTTCAAAATTACGTTAAAATGCATGTGATATACTTGTTAGATATGTAATTGTGAGGAACTCGGATATCCTAGGGGAGGAAGAGAATTCATGGGAATTTTGAGTTCCCACAAATCATACAATTTACAAGTCCCTTTTGGACTTTTGGTTAATGAAAATTCATAGGAATTTACGAGGTTGCCAATCAAACAAATTTAGTAAGCTCCTAGGAATTTGATTAGGTAATTTAATTTCAATGTATTACAATTTCCTATGGGACTTAAGTTCCTACATCAACCAAACAAGGCCTTTGAATTCGCTTGTTTAGTTGCTCCGTATATAACTATACAATCACCGTTTTCTTTTCTTTTGGTGGTTTTTTTTTCTTGATTTATACGAAGTATATTGGAAATAATGTTATCATGTGTGATATTACTTGGGTTGATTTTGTTCTTTTGGAATTGCGTTTTCAAGAAACTCTTTTTTTTTTACTAGGACTTGTTTAAATATAGCAATAGTCAAGTCTGTATCATATACTATGTTTAATGGGTAAAATTTGAATGAAGTATGAAACATTGGTGAGGGTTTTGGAAGTTTTTAATGAAAGAAATTGGACCATGAATATGTTGCAGTTGCTATGCTGCATATCTTCCTTGTGTTTATCTTTGTGACTTTCGGATAATAAATCTTCTCTATTTCCCCTTTTTCTAGGTTGATGGACTACAGAGTTCATGCATTTCAGGAAAAGGAAGAAGTGATCAAGGTCAAGCTAAGTTTGGATATAGTCTCATTAAGGGAAAAGCTGATCATCCTATGGAAGATTACCATGTAGCTAAGTTTGTAACCATGGACGAACACGAGCTTGGACTATTTGCTATATTTGACGGTCATTTGGGCGATGCTGTACCTGCCTACCTTCAGAAAAATCTATTTCCCAATATTCTCAAGGAGGTTTGTTGGTTGGTTTTCTGTTTGCATAAACAAAATTGTTGTTTGATTCATCGTAATTCTTGCAAATGTGACAACCTTTACTTAACACATTTTCTCTAACATTTGTTTCTTAGGAAGAGTTCTGGGTTGACCCTGGAAGATCAATTCCGAAAGCCTATGAAAAAACGGACCAAGAAATTTTGTCCCAAAAAACTGACATCGCCAGAGGAGGCTCTACTGCTGTTACAGCTATTCTTATCAACGGTCGAAGGTTATGGACAGCTAATGTTGGTGATTCACGAGCAGTTCTCTCAAGAGGGGGTCAAGCTGTACAGATGACTGTTGATCACGAGCCTAACACAGACAGAGCAACCATTGAGGGCAACGGAGGATTTGTCTCAAATATGCCAGGTTTCCTTTCACCATAATTTGTTTTTCATTTGATGTGTATTTATTATTAATGTTTAATTGTTTATCATTGTTACAAAAATAACGCTCTACTTCTATGACTATATTGCGATAGTGGGGACTGACTGAGAATTTCAGATACAAAAAAAAAAAAATCAAAGCTCTATTTGGGTGCTTAAATACTTCCCAGCCAAGTTTTTTCTACTTTATTGTCATGGTTGTAATATAGGAATATGATTACTTTTTAGAGAAATCTAATAACAAAACCACTTTTCTTCAGTAAATGATTTTTGTTCCATGAAAAGTTTGTTTTCCCTAAAGTAGGCAGTTTGTGTTTCCTCTTTTTTGTATTTTCCTATCATTCTTGAAGTTGGTTAGGATATGATTTCTTAGAAAGTTTGGGAAAAAAAACCCTTTATACTGATGCCTTCTTCTGCAAAATCCAAGGCTTTTTTTTTCCTTCTCTCAACACAAGCTTATTGATGTGAAACTATTACAAGGCATATCACAGAGAGTGTTCTAATTCTTCCCAATATCTAAAAATCAACATGATTATATGTGGTATAGACGTATAGTTTTTTTATTCATCTCTATATGAATGTCAAATTTATGTAAATTTCTCTAATGTGTAATAAAATCTAAAAGGGAAAACTAACAAAATCTAAATCCGTTGTACTTTAATTTATGCAATAACGGCCCGTTTGGTTGTTGGAAATAAATTGTGGTAATGTTAATGAATTTATAGTGTAATTTTGTTAAGGAGGAACCTTATAATCTCCATGGAAAACAAATTTTCATTCCCAAGCTTCAATAATCTTCTCATTTTTCATTACAATTCATTACCATTGGGGAGGGTGGTATTAGATCGGAATGGATATTTGAGAAGAAAATTAGATAAATTGGAGCTAAAGTAGCACCACCATGGGAATGAATTTTGATTTCCCTTCCAAATTTAGTTATAAATTCATTCTCATCATCATGATTTATAACCGACTACCAAACGGGCCGTAAATGTACGCCAAAATTGTTCATTGTTAATATAGCTTAATCAACTAATGAGGAGCATCATGTTTTATGCAACACAAAAAATTGTGAGATAAAGAATTTGGATTCCAACTTCAAAGTGTATAGATAGTTAATAATATGGTATCTTTCAAGTATGGATTATTATTTAAACACCTTTCAGGGCTATATAAAAATTACTTGTCCTTTAAAGTATCATTTCTTTTTTTCCTGCTTATAATCAGGAGACGTCCCTAGAGTAAACGGTCAGCTAGCAGTTTCTCGTGCTTTTGGGGACAAGAGCCTCAAGTCACATCTCCGTTCAGACCCTGAAGTACAAGATACGAATATTGATGTCAGCTCCGAGCTCCTAATTCTGGCGAGTGATGGTCTATGGAAGGTGATTGTCAAGACTTCATTATTATATCATTAAAGCTTTTCTTAGAATTATTATTTGTTGTAACGGTGATGCTTTTCTCAGGTAATGTCTAACCAAGATGCTGTTGACATTGCAAGGAAGATAAAAGATCCACTGAAGGCAGCAAAACAATTAGCAACTGAAGCATTGAAGAGAGAAAGCAAAGACGACATATCTTGTGTTGTAGTAAGGTTTCGGTGATAGAAACGACTCTCAGAAGTTATTTTAGGGAAGTTAAAAACCACCGCTTTGTACACAGCTTTGATTCGACTCCATGAAGATCAGGAAATATTCTTGTTTGTTTTTAGATATTAATTTTTGGTAAAACGTTTAATCTTCTCCGCTAGGGAAAAGAAGATGGCTTAATACTGATGAAAATATTTTTATTCTTTTGCCAGAATGAGATGTTCTGCTGTGTATAATTTGATTTATTAAGAACCTTGAGGAATTGGGTGATGGGCATTAAATTGTGTGATTTAATCTTGTTTTGGTTACAGTGTGTCTACTGGTGAAGATGATTATAATGTGGAGTAAGGTTATTATGGTCCATGAGTTGCATTGTAAAAATCACAGATGTAATGGAGATTGATTTTCTCTATATTGTTAATATATAAATATATATTTTAGGATGGATTTCAAGTAAGTTATGCTAGTGAACTTCCGCATTGGCTATGGTACACATGTATGTATTTTCTAATTTGCACTTGTCCATAACCTGCAATAAGTATACAATCATCTTGCTATCAAATGCTAATAATAAGCATATTTAGGATCAAATACACTTACATAGTTTCCAAAATTCTTGTGAATTGAAAAAAAATTGAGGGTTTTGTGCTATTTTTGATCCATTTTAGATGAATTGTGAATTATAAAAGTGGATTATGTAACATATTCTCCTTAGAAAAATCTCAAGGCATTCATGTCATGCTCTCAAATAGAGATGACAATAGGGTTGTGTCGGGTTTCTGTCAACCCGTTTATAATGTCTATACTTGATATAAATGTGTTGTGTTATGTTATGTCAAGCTGAGTTGTGGTATAAACGTGTTGTGTTATGACAACCCGTTTACTTAAAACGTGTCAAATTTCTTGACCCAAACGGCCAAACCTGGTAATTTGGTGTTGTGTTTGGGTTGTGTTTACGTGTCATGTCAATTTTTGTTCTATGAAGTTAACAGACAAGTGTAATCGTGTCGTGTATGTCAACTCATATGCAAAAATGAGATGGAATCCCTTGACCCTATTTAATAAGTGTGTCGTGTCAATTTGCTTATTTAACGTGTCAATTTACTTGACCCAAACCCGCGAGTTTCATATCGTGCTCGGGTTGTGTTATCGTGTTTAGTTTTTGACAACTCTCTATCAAATACTTGTACTAAGTCATCTTCTAACAACAATTATCTTTCAAGGGTTTTACATAACACAGTTTTTTTTTTTTTTCATCCGCGAGGGATCAAGGAAACTCTAATAAATAATAACCAGATAATACCCAAGCAAATGCTCGGTTTTAATTAATGATTAGGAAAGTTTTTTTTGGTTACGATATTAGTATAAAAGTATTGATATACTATACCGAATACAAGTATTGATATGTTGGGATGGATAATACGGGTTTAGAAAAAAAAATTTTTGGTTCCTACACTAGTCTTAACTCTATATCGTAACACTCACAACTTTTACAATTTAAATTGTAACATAATGTTTATAACAATTTTTTTTTACTATATTTAGTGAAAAATTTATCTATATATGTGTAACTTTTTTATTTTTTAAATCGACCTTACTTTTATAATGAGCCTAATTAATTATTCAATTTTCATTCTATTTCTCTTTAAATCCATTTTTTGTCTAGGAGTCCGTATCACATACTTATGTAGCGAATATTGCAATATGGAGGTAGTATAAAAGATTAGTAGAGATGTAAAAAAAATTTAATTATAATAAAATACACCCCTATTTTTTTAATATTTGCTTATTTGTGTTTTCATCAACACCAATAAACTAATAGAGTAATAGAAAAAGGGAAAAAATCATAAATTATGATAAAAGTTGTGCAAAAAAAAAGTAAGAGAGAGAAGATGATAAAGTAATGTAAGAAAAATATACGAAGTATTAATAAATATAAAAGAATAAAATTTTACTATATTTAGATAATGTAGGAAGTCAGCAAATTAAATTGAAAACAGCCCAAAAAAGGAAAGTACGTAAATTAAACAAAGACAAGTGAGTAATTTAATTAGTAAAAAAAATTGTGTAAATGTTTGTCAATTATTATGTCAAAGTTTTTTTTTATAATTAGTACTTTAGTTTAAGAAGATATTTGTTTGGTATTTTATTTATTTATTTATTAGAGTATTAATTATTAGAGTATTAATTATTAGAGTATTAATTATGGTATTAAATATAGAGAGAGGTCGAAAGTGAGATATAAGATAGATATAGACTTTTTTTTTGTTAGGAGGGAAAAATGGTAATTTGGGAGCGAAAGGGGATATATTTTAGTGGCAAGAATTTTAATAAGGTATATAGATAGATTGTGCTTAATTATATAGTAGAGTTATCATGGTTTTAACTTAGAGAGAGAGAAGAAAAAGACATGGGAAATTAGACTCATTTTTTTCTTTCTTAAAATGATTTTTTTGTTCAAAACTACTTTAGTTATATTCTATTTTGCGACAAGCTACCTTATTTATAAAATTTTGTGAAAAACTACATATTTTACCCATTTTGTTGTTGACCACTATCACTCATTACTTTCAGGCGTTGACTTTGATTTTTTAGTCAATAAAATATCAAATGTAGGTCACATGCTTATTTTTTTACTAAATTAGAATGGTATTTATAAAGAGAATAAGTCTGACACAATACAACTGGTTAGAGGAGTATCGAAAAATTAACCTAGAAAATTGAAAAAAATATATAATTAACATAGTTTGAACTGGAATATTCGTCATCTTCATCATCCTTGCTAAATCTTGAATGTCTATAACATTTTCTTTTTTCTATTGAATTTATTGCATTAATTTTTTGAGGTTAGTTTTTGAATTTATGTATCAATGTTGTCACCTTATCATTTGTGAAAAATTGTTGCCTTGTTGGGCTGATGCAACGACAGAATTGAATCGATGACTTATTCTCTTCCTCTTCCCGACAACTTTCCATGGCTCATTTGGGATACCTTATCTACATCCTTGTTGGTTATGTTAATCGTGTTGAACCATGTTTGATTTGAATGATGATAAACCAGTTCTCTATACTTGATGTCTATGCATATTTGTCTATGAACAGGTTGAATCAAGTGAGGACTCATCAAGACAACCATGAAGGCCTTGAGATACTTGAAGATCAGAAGCCAAGAGCTTGGAGTTATTTATTTTTTATATTTCTAGGATCTTCTTGTAAAATAGGCTTAGGAAAATATTCTTAGTGTTTTTAAGTAAAGAGCAAAAAGACTTTAAGTTTACATCCAGTAAAGAGAACGAGCCAAGAACAAACTAAGAACAGGCAAAGAACAAGCTTGGAACAGTTCCCTTTATCAGATGTAGACTTAGTAGTACTGAGACCACTGTGGGAACAGACCTCAGTATTACGCACGTGATCCGTACAAAATTTTAGTGTTCAAAATTATTTTTGAAAATTTATTTGAAAAATATGGATCACTTGTGTTTTGGAAATCTGCCAAACTGATTCACAAAATCAGCTTTGAAATGTACTTGTTTGGACTCTGGTGTACTTTCCACTACATGTAGTGGAAGGAGACAAATGTCTGAAATAGGTGCCTTTGTAACACCCCGTCCTTAGAAACAGAGGATACAAGCGGAAGATAGGCACTAGACGGGAAAATGCCACTTAAATTCTAAGAAAACATAACCCAAAAGAAATCATTAAAGTCCGATTAAAGAAAGTTCAATACAATTACAAGTCCAAAGTACAAGGTATGAACACCTATACACAAGTCTAGAAATCAAAACTACTTAAACAGAAATCATAAACTAGGAATTCTGGCCATGCCATACAACTGGGATGTCTAAACTAATGGAAAGGATCCCTAATACCAATCCTCACACACACACCGCCCAAACCTTTACGCTCCTGCGGTCAATCAGCATCTGAAAAATGAATACAACTCCACTGTCAGTGGCGAGTAACTAACAGTTCTCCCCAACATAGAAAACACAAGTTCAGAATCATAGATTAGGGAGTCAAATCAATATCCATAAATAACAAGAAGCATTCATATCATTCTATACGAACAACCATCACTTACCATATCCTCGACCATAACCCACCTGCAGAACCAGTTAGCACAGCACATCACAACAACCACATACTTCATCTAAAAGATAGGAACTCCAATAACATCTCAATAAAACTATTATAACACAAAAGAACCCAAATTCACAAATAAGTGTTATGAACACAATTAAATCCCAACTCCCCAAATCAATACACATACTGAAGACAGAATGACCACTAGTGGTATCCCGCAGTACCACTCCTAAAGTACGTTAGGTAGACGCCCAAAATATGGACTTACACTACCAACGATAAACACATGCATTTGTAATTGTAGATGGAACGATCGCTAGTGGTATCCCGCAGTACCACTTCCTAAGGTTTGTCAGGTAGATGCCCAAAATATGGACTTACACTACCAACAATCAACACAAAGTCGATTGTGTCTAAGATTGGCCAGATCTCCCGGTGCCGGATGGATGCCCAAAATATGGACTTACACCTCCAGACCTCCCGGACGACAACAATTAACCCAGGTGAAATAAATGTCTCGGATCCCGCAGTCCAAGAAAAAAACTGATCGAACCATTGAATCCCGCAGTCCAATGGCTCCAACTAACAATTATAAATAACCTCCTAGACACATGTATGATAAAATACATCGTTCTTATTTACTCATTCCAAATCCCACTTTAATTACCGATAAAACCCAATATTACAACTCCCATAATCCGCCCACCATTAACATGTAATACTTAATAAAATTTAAATTCCAAAATGATATTTTAATTATTTCCACACTCAAAATAAGCAACAAATTATTTAGACAAACTCATTATAAAAAAAAATACCAATTCAACTCAAACTTGTACCCAAATAATTCCTATTAATTAGTAACCATCTAAAACATGATTAAGGGTCAAAATACATCAATAAAATGTCATTTTAGACCATACAAAGTTGCTGTCCAGATTAATACATTAACAAAACAACCACCAAATCAAGCTCAAAAATAATTAAATTTACACAATTAATTCTATAATTCATCATGGTCATAACCAAGCATAATTTAAGCCTAAAATAAAATTAAAAACATGCTAAACACTTTCCCAAACCACACGGCCAGTAGCTTGATTATTCCAGAAAATAATTACACTAGCATTGTTACAAATTACTAAATTAATTCAATAAATCTTAAATTCATCAATTCAACAACTAAGCATGATTTAACTTTAAAAATCATGAAATTTACCCATAAGACCAGAATATATTAAAGCATGATTTCACTAAAATTTGGGCAGCATTTCACCTAGAAATTGGACTAAAGCGAAATTCGTCAAATAATTCATAAAACAATTTTTACAACCACTTATTGAATAAATTACCAACATAAATCATAAACCTTTATTTTAGCCTAAAAAAAGCATATAAAAAAATTTAGATTATATATTCACACATATCACACAAAAATTTCATGAAATAAGGTGTACAAATTTTCTACGAAAAATCAGAATAACTATTTTATATAAAATCATGCTACAATTCGTAAACAAGGCATAAATTATCAAAATTCATCCTAGTTTGTTTTAATCCATTTTAACATGATTTTAACCCTAAAATATAATCTTAAACTATATGATTTCTAGGTAGAAAACAACGTTAGTTACCTTGATAGGAGATAAGGAAAAATCCACACGAAATTGCACCAAAAATGCTTCAAGAATTGCCAAAACTATGCCCAACACCCAGAGAGTACTATGGAGTATTGAGAGTATGATGAAATGAGGAGAATGAAGTGAAAATAATCAGCCAAATGGCTGTATAAATAGCTGGCCAAAGGGAGGTGAAAAGGGGGAGAAATAAATTGAAGATTTATGGCCATAAGTAAGGTGTTTATGGAGGTGTTTAGGACAATTGTGGGCAAACCAAGAGTTGCAAAAAATGCCATCCTGTTTCTTATCATGGCCGACCAAAACTTGTACCATAGGCTATTTATATTGCTGACCAAAGGGGAGGGGAAAGGTGAGGTGAAATAATGGAGTATTAATATTCCTACATGTCTAATTCTAGAATATTCTAACCTCCTTAAATGGAAGGTTCTAGAATTTGCATGTACACCGTAGAACAACCTAGAATCATTCTAATTCAAGTACATACAAGAACCCTTTGGAAGATCCTAGATGCATCCATTCTAGAATACTCCTATAAGAAAACTCTTGAACATTCTAGAGTCACCCTCTTTAGAATATATTCTACCACCATCCATATTATTCTTGAACCTTCTAGAACCTTCTAGAAGTTTCCCGAATACTTGACTCATTAATGCCAAACAATAAAGACTAATATAACTAATTACATAACATAAATATATTTTAATCATGCAAATGAGATATGTATGAAATAAAGAGTAAAACTTTCATACCAAATATATATATGTATATTTATATTAACAACAAAAAATTGTTAACCAAATACAATTGTTTTTAGCAACGTATTCCCAGAAAATTGATAAATAATATAAAGTAGAATCCTTTCTCGAAAAATAACTTGGCGCCCAAAATTCATTTCAAATTTTTTTATTTCAAAATTTAGTTATGGAAAATGAATAAATAATGTTTTTATTATTTAAATCACAAAAATCGTTATTTTTTTAAAAGAAGTGAAAATGTGGGGTATTACAGCCTTTCTACTTGTGTCAGCTGAGCTTGTTTGCACAATTTAGGCAAGTCTCTAAGCACACTTCTAGAGGACGGTTTTTTCCTTGCCTATATAAACAATCTCTTGAAAAACCCTAGAAGACTTTTGCTCTCCAAAGAAAACCAAGTCAAATTTTCTGAGAGTTTATCCTTAGAGCAAAACTATCTCCATATCCATCTTTAAGAGAAAAACTTACGGAGATTTGAGTTTGTAATATTTGAACCACTTAGAGGGAAGTGGTTGGGGAGTGTTCTGTGAACACTGAGTGAACTGTTAGAGTTAACAGTTGGGGAATTAAGTGTTACAAAGTTGTAGCATTTAATTGAGTGTGTAACCTTGTTATTATTCTGAGTTGATTAATAATATTGGTGAGAGAGTGGAGGACGTAGGCTTGTTTAGAAGCCGAACCTCGTTAAATCCTTGTGTTCCTACTCTCTATTTACTGTTCTTTCGTTGTTCTCACAAAAAGATAAACAAACTTTGAAAACGATTGACAAAACACACATACTCAATTCAACCCCCCTTCTTGAGTATACATTGAACTTACAAATCGAAATAATAAAATGTTACTTAGTTGTTGAAGCGTGAACGGACAGAAGTGAAACGATTGTCGCGTCGTGAACAACCACTGTCCTAAAAGACAATTTTGCGCTACCCGGTGCAGTAGACGTACAGCGGTTGCCCTCCAGGATTAGCACGGCGCTGGAATAGTGTGCACGCACCAGCCCAACTGGAACTCAGATTATGCCCAGAAAATAATAGAATTGTGTTTGAGAGTAATGAAATCGAGAGAAAAAGCTCTTGTGTAAAATTGTTGTATAAAATGACTCAGAATGAAGGCTTTTATAGACTGCAGAATTGATGAGAGAGAGAGGAGTCATGGGAGAGAAAAACGTGTGCTGACTGACTGTTAGTGGGAGAAATAATCAACAGTCAGTAATATGACTGTTAGTGGTGATGACTGGGTAAATATGACCGTTAATAATAAAAGACCAAACGGTTAAGCAGCAAAAAGATAGGATGGCCCAAGGCCCAACCCGCACACCGCGCATCGCATTTCCCAAGACCCAAGACCCAAGTCCCACGGCGGTGCGGTGCGGTGCGCGCGCGTGTGTCTTGTCAACAACCCACCTACCACTTAAGCTTTTAGAGAATAGAGGTAAGCTCAAATATATAAATGTGAAAAACTCTTCCTATTCTACTAATGTGGGACAAGTTCTCTCTAACTACTCACATTCCCACCTTTTCACTCTTTGAACTTCTAACAATCCCCCACAGTTTCGAAGATGTGAAAAACAAGAAGAATTTGAAGAAAATTTGTTTTGGGCAAGACAATCAATTGCATAAGCGTCAATGTCTTGCGACTTGAATTAACGCATAGTGAACTTCAAGCTATGATCTCTTTCCTACTAGGTGACTTTCGTCTTGAACTTAGTAGGGAGTTAAAGACCTGTCACTTGGGCCACACAATTGAACATGTACACTAATCTGAGTTCCGCAAATACAATTGACGCCTTATACTGGCCATACGTCCAAACCTGGATGCTCATAGGTGCTCTAGAGTATCAGCCCATGCCTTACTCATAGGAAGCGGCCAAACTTCCACACCTAAGTAGGTGAACCCATCAATTGTGAGCTACATCACACCACCAAATATATGAATATGGGTTCATTAAAAGCCAATGCTCAACCTCAATCACATGTAGCAAGCACAAAACAAAACATCTAAAGGATGGAAAAATAAAATGTAGTGCTTCTGAATTATTACATAATGTTCCCCTTTGAATTCAAGGTGAGTAGGAGTCCATTACTTACAATTTAATCAATGGGCTTTAGCCCCATCCCCTCCGATGTTTCTAAAACTAGTTTTCTACATAGGCCTTTAGTTAACGGATCCACAATGTTCTTTTCGGACTTTACATAGTCCAGTGATATCACCCCCACAAACAGCAAGTCTTTGACGGCCTTGTGCCTCAAACGAATGTGTCTTTTCTTTCCATTGTAGGCAAGGTTGGTTGCAACGGCAATAGCAGCTTGCGAATCACAATGAAGTGATACTGAAGGAGTTGGCTTCCCCCACAATGGAATATCTGCAAGCACATTCCTCAATCATTCTGCCTCATGACCTGCCAATTCAAGAGCAATTAATTCAGATTCCATAGTAGACATAGCAGTGCAAGATTGCTTGCAAGATTTCCAAGATACAACTTCACCTCCGAGGGTAAAAACATAACCACCAGTGGAGTTAATTTCATCATTTCCAAATACCCAATTGGCATCACAGAACCCCTCTAAAACACCTGGAAATTTCGAGTAATGCAAACCCCAATTCATGGTACCCTTAAGATACCTAAGAAACCTCCGTAAAGCAATCCAATGATCATTACTTGGATTATGAGTGTACCTGCTCAATCTGCTAATGGAATAAGCAATGTCAGGTCTAGTGCAGTTCATAAGAAACATGACAGAACCAATAACTCTAGCATATTCGGCTTGACACACTGGAGCACCATTATTTTTCTTTAAGTGGAAACTAGGATCATAGGGAGTTCTAACTGGATTGACATCAAAAGAGTCAAATTTTCTAAGTAGTTTTTCAATGTAGTGTGACTGACTGAGACAAATGCCATTTGAGGTCCTTTTAATTTTTACACCTAAAATCACATCTGCCTCACCCATATCTTTCATTTCAAAATTTGATTTCAAAAAATCTTTAGTCTCATTTACTCGATCCAAGTTAATACCAAAAATTAACATGTCATCCACATAAAGACAAATAATCACACAGCCACGGGAATCATGTTTTGAGTAAACACAAGAATCACCTTCATTAACATGAAAACCATTACTAATCAAAGTTTTGTTGAATTTGTCATACCATTGCTTTGGAGCTTGCTTTAGACCATATAAGGACTTGATCAATTTACAAACCTTATTTTCTTGACCAGGAACCACAAACCCCTCAGGTTGGACCATGTAGATCTCCTCATCCAAGTCACCATTTAAGAAGGCAGTTTTGACATCCATTTGATGCACAATTAGACCAAAAATACAGGAAATAGCAATTAAAGTTCTAATGGTTGCAATTTTAGTCACAGGGGAGTAAGTGTCAAAATAGTCAATTCCATGTTTTTGTGTAAAACCTCTTACTATCACTCTAGCCTTATATTTGTCTATGGATCCATCGGCCTTCAATTTTTTCCTAAAGATCCATTTACAAGTAATTGGCTTGCAACCTCTAGGAAGGTCAACCAATTCCCAAGTATTATTACTTAGGATTGATTCCAACTCACTGTCAATTGCTTCTTTCCAAAAAACTGCATCAATAGACCTCATCGCTTCGTCATAGGATTTAGGATCTTCTTCTAAAACAAAAATGTGAACAAAATGATCATCAATGAATAGATCATCATAAACAGAAATAACTTCAGAGAGAAAAGAAGTAGTAAACTCAGGACCAAAGTCCTTTTCTATTCGCAACCTTTTGCTTCTCCTAGGTTCAACATCAGATTCATCATTAGTGATAGGAGGCAAAATTTCAACAGGCAAACTAACTGAGCTACTAGAGGATGAAACACTAGAAGAGCCAAGATGAGAATTTTTCCAAGGAAAAATGTTTTCAAAAAATTCAGCATCTCTAGCTTCAATGATGGTACCACCTGCATAAGAGTTGTTAGTACCTTTGACAAGAAAGCGATAAGCTGCACTTTGATAAGCATAGCCAATGAAAATTGAGTCAACAGTTTTGGGAAAAATTTTGTCCCTTTTAAAGCTTGGAATGCCAACCTTTGCTAGGCACCCCCACACCTTTAAGTATTTTAAGTTAGGAGCTCGACCTTTCCATAATTCATATGGAGTTTTATCAAGTCTTTTGTGAGGAACCCTGTTCAAAATATGACAAGCAGAAAGAATTGCTTCTCCCCACATATTATCAGGAAGACCAGAACTAATAAGCATAGAATTCATCATGTTTTTCAAGGTTCTATTTTTCCTTTCAGCTATACCATTTTGTTCAGGAGAATAAGGAGCAGTTGTTTCATGAACAATGCCATTTTGCTCACAGTATGCCTTAAGAGTGTTGGGGTCATACTCACCACCCCTATCACTCCTAAGCCTTTTTATCTTCTTTCCCAATTGATTCTCAACCTCAGCTTTATATTTTAGGAACATTTCCTCAGCTCCATCTTTAGATCTGAGAAGAAATCATGGTGAATCTAGAGCAATCATCAACGAAGGTAATATAGTAACGTTTACCTCCTCTACTTTCATAATTTTAAAATCACCTAAGCCACTATGAATAAGCTTTAATACTTCAGTCTATCTGTCTACTAATTTGAATGGCTTTTTTGTAAATTTTGCCTCAACACAAATTTGACATTTTGAAAAATCAGTGTTAGAAAACTTTGGAATTAGATTAAGGTGTTTTAGTTTTTTAACTGAATCAATGTTAACGTGACCCAATCTTGTGTGCCATAAATCAATAGACTCAGCAATATAAGCAGAAGAAGTAGTAGCATTCTTATTCATAGTTTCAACTTTTACATCAGGGTTCACAATTTCAACTTTAACATCAAGAACAAAAAGCCCCCCATTACAAAATCCCTTCCCAACAAATTCCCCATTACGAGTAAGAACTAATCTATCAGAATCAAAAGATAGTTTGAGTCCAGCTTTCATGAGAAGACTTCCAGAAATCAAATTCCTGCGCATTTTTGGAACATGTAAAACATTACTAAGAGTAAGCAATTTTCCGGAAGATAGGGTTAGAATGATCTTTCCTTTGCCGAGTACGGTTGCAGAAGCAGAGTTACCCATGAAGACATTTTCACCATCAATTTTTTTGTAGGTAGTGAACATGTCCTTGTTGGTGCAGATGTGTCTAGTAGCCCCAGTATCAATGATCCATTCTGCTGTGTTATCAACCATATTCGCTTCCAGAACCACAGCCACTATGTTATCATTGTCTTCTACCAAATGAGCATGAGGTTTTCCATTCTTCTTAACCACGCACTTATCGGCTTTATGACTAGTCTTGCCACACTTGAAGCAAGTACCCATGAACTTATATTTCTTGATCTTCTGTTCAGGTTTGAGTGGACTTTTGCCTTTGTACTTAGACTCTATCAGATTAGCCTTAGCATATGAAGAAGAAAAAAAGAACTTCCTTTATCCTTAATACGATTTTCTTCCTCAATTTTTAAGTGGCCTATAAGTTCCTCTAAGGTTAAGTCCCTTTTTTGTGCATTAATTGGTTATGAAAATCTTTCCAGGAAGGGGGAAGTTTTTTCAATTAACACAATGGCTAAAGTAATATCACAGATTGACAAACCCTCAGCAGCCATATTAATGCAGATGTTTTCATACTCATGAATTTGATCAATAATTGGTTTACTATCTAAAACTTGAAAGCCTAACCACTTACTAACACAAAAGCGTTTAGTATTGTAGGGGTCGTTTTTACCCAGCCGCCTACGTCACGAGTTGATTTGAATGCTCGTTAACGCCGTACGTGAATACGGACTAGTAGGAGTCGCCACCGTGCGTTTATACGGTCCACGGACACCGAAGAAATATCGAAGCCAGGAGCAATCGGCCCCATATGGTCGTGCACTAGAGTATGGGTTCGGGGACAGGTTACGAGCCAATCGTGCATTGGGCCCGCCTGCCTGCAAGCGGTCTCTACTAGGTCTCTTTTGTAAGATCATTGTTCAATTTAAGAGCAACAGAGATAACTCAATTTTAGCCCTAATTTGCGAATTACTAAGTCGGATCAGATTAATGCACAAATTTAGCCTAAAATTGTTTTGTGAACACTTTGGAATTAGTCCATATTATGACGCTAGAATGAAGTAAAAAGTCCGGGAGAAATCAGGGGTCAAATCGCATGAATCGCATAAAAAAGGTTCAACACAGCGATGGCATGAAAAGAAAGAAATTAAAAATGCGAACGTACCTCGAATCCCGTGCAAATAGAAAATCAAAATAAATAAATAAAAAAAAATGCTATAGAGAATGACATGGAAAATGCAAGAAAAATAAGACATGACATGGATTAAAAATTAAAAAAGCTACAAGAATTAAAACATAGATCTACGCAAACTGAACAGCAAAAATAACATGTCATCATGATTAATGCAAATCATAAATTTAAATAAGAATTAAAAGAAAATTAAGCATATTGACATTTAATAAAAAAGGGTCTCAGAAATGTGTACTGGAATGTGCGGCGGTCGATTACGGCCTTGAAATTAGCGTGCCAAATACCAAGTGAGAGAGTTTTGAATTGATTTTGACGGAGTTTTGAATTGATTTTGAATGAGTTTTGAATTGATTTTGACAGAATTTTGAATTGATTTTGACAGAGTTTTGAATTGATTTTGACAGAGTTTTAAATTGATTTTGACAGTGCTTTGAATTGATTTTGAGAGAGAGAATGAATAGTAGAGAGAGAATAGAAATCAGAATGTTGTATTCCTGTTTTTGTAAGGCCGGACAAGGGTCGTATTTATAGGCGAGCAGAGGAAAAAATCGTCCCGGAATGGCACCAGACCTGCGCCTAGGCGCAGGTCCAGTTACATGACTTGCGTCTAGATGCAGGTCAGTATTTGCGACCTGCGTCTAGGCACAGGTCCTGCTGTGTCCGGGTCGATTTTTTTTGCTTATTCTGCGCGTGAATCTCCGAGATATTATGCGATTATGATGCGATCACGGGAATCATACATAATATTATCATAATATTTGAGATTCCGGGAGATTTCGCGAGGTTCCGGAATAATCCGGGCTAATTTGGACTGTTTTCGGGATTTTCGGACTATTTTGAAAAATGTGCTAAAAAATACCAAAAATTATGGGAAAATTCTAGAAAAATATAAATGAGTGAAAAGTGGAGAAAAAGTTGACGATGCAGGTGCAAAATTACTAAAATGCCCCTAAAAATGGAAAATGTTTCAAAAATTAATAGAAAATAGATAAAAACTCAGAAAATTATGGAAAAATCATCAAAAATTCTAGAAAAATGTAATTAACCTAGAAAAATTATTTCATGAAATGTGAAGTGACTAAAATTCCCTTAGGAAATAAATATGCATGAAAAATAATGAAAATAAATTAATAAAAAATCCTAAAAATGTCCGAAAAATCCTAAAACGAGTCGTGAACCTCTAAAATGCCTATAAATAGTGTGAGAGTGGTATGAGAGGGTTAAAGAGGTGGCATTTTGGCATACTAGATCAAGACCGGACCTGTGCAACAGGGTACATTCATCATAGACCGTTGGGAGCTAACTGAGGTGCCAGAATTAGGTGTCTACAAGTACCGGCATCATCAGTTCCATATTTTTTCTCAAGTGCATCCCAAACATCTTTAGCATGATAGAAAGCCATATAAATGTCAAGCAGAGTATTCGACATATGATGAAGTAACATACCCAAACAAGTCCGATTATCCTTAACAAATTTCAGATAAATTTCAGAAGTTTCATCATCAGTTTCAGGAATATTATCAAGCACATAAGCAACCTCAATCTGTTCTAAATAGAAACGCATCCTAACAGCCCAACGTTTATAATTCTTACCATCTAAAGCCTCTAATTTCGACATATCAGGAATAAGAAACTTAGATGTAGCCATAATAAATAATTGTCTTTTAGATTGTTAATCGAAATAATAAAATGTTACTTAGCTGTTGAAGCGTGAACGGACAGAAGTGAAACGATTGCCGCGTCGTGAACGACCATTGTCCTAAAAGACAATTCCGCGCTACCCAGGTGCAGTAGACGTACAACAGTTGCCCTCCAGGATTAGCACGGCGCCGGAATAGTGTGCACACACCAGCCCGACTGGAACTAAGATTATGCCCAGAAAATAATAGAACTGTGTTTGAGAGTAATGAAATCGAGAGAAAAAACTGTTGTGTAAAACTGTTGTATAAAATGACTCAGAATGAAAGCTTTTATAGACTGCAGAATTGATGAGAGAGAGAGGAGTCATGGGAGAGAAAAACGTGTGCTAACTGACTGTTAGTGGGAGAAATAATCAACAGTCAGTAATATGACTGTTAATGGGGAGAGAAAAGATCAACAGTCAGTAATATGATTGTTAGTGGGGAGAGAAAAGATCAACAGTCAATAATATGACTGTTAGTGGTGATGACTGGGTAAATATGACCGTTAATAATAAAAGACCAAACAGTTAAGCAGCAAAAAGATAGGATGGCCCAAGGCCCAACCCGCACGCCGCGCATCGCATTTCCCAAGACCCGAGCCCGGCCCGGTGCGGTGCGCGCGCGTGTGTCTTGTCAACAACCCACCTATTACTTAAGCTTTTAGAGAATAGAGGTAAGCTCAAATATATAAATGTGAAAAACTCTTCCTATCCTACCAATGTGGGACAAGTTCTCTCTAACTACTCACATTCCCACCTTTTCACTCTTTGAACTTCTAACAGGTTACAATCCCACTTATAATGGAGAAAATGAGAGAGGGGGTTCCATGTCTGCTCTACTAAGGGTACGTTTATTTTGGTGTAAAACATTTTCGATGTAAAATGATTTTTCATGATGAAAAACATTGTACGTTGGAAAACTCATTTTCCTAGAAGTTTTCCATTGTTTACTTGCACGAAAAATAAGTTTTATTCTCAAATTTAGAGGAAAATGTGTCCAATAGGGTGTAAAATGAGTTTTCACCCAAATTTTTACATTCTATTTTTTCACCTAAAGTAAACGATGTAAAATAAGAGAACTTTTTCAGAGAAAACATTTTTCGCTCTAGTAAACGGACCCTAACTTTAATTATTGTAACTAGGCTAGTTTAATTGTTCCTCCACTAACACAAAGGAGATCAGAGATGAAACCATTATTGAACTAGGGATTACGTGAAGAGAGAATGAGAAACTACAATGGCCGTTACGAATGGAGGTTGATTTCTAGCTCGCTCAATCTACCCATCTGACAGTAAGATTGGGTTAGATGGTCGAACCAAATACTTTCTCTTTTAAAAAATATATTTAGGCACTTTTCTTTTACACTTAATTTCTAAAATTTCAATTCAGTTATATATTGTTGAGTCTAGAATTTAGTCAAATTTATTTCAACGCACGCAAATTCAATTCAGTTCATTTTAATTCAGTTTCTTTTGAGTATGGGATTGTTTTTTATATGAGGTTTGGTAAAGCACAAGTCCATGCAAAAATCATAAAAGCTGTTGTGATATGTCCGTAGGTACTTAGGGTGTATTTGGTTGTGTCTTTTTAATGGATTGGAATGGAGTTAGAATCCATTCCATCTATTTTTTTTGTTTGGCTGAGCTTTTAAACTATGGAATATTATACTCAAGGGGTTCTAACTCCATTCCATACCCTTAGAACTCTATACCTACCCCCTTAAGATTCACAATCCATTCTTTTAATGAAGTTTAGAATCCATTCCAACCACAAAACCAAACAACTTTAAAGTAGTATGGGTTTTATAATCCATACCCACATGGTATGAGATTCCATACTAATCCATTCCAACCTAATGAACCGAACACACATTTTTCCCTTCGTTATACTTGTACACCTCTAAAAAATACTCAAGAGATATAGGCCTTGTTTGGTTAAGAGAGTTTTGATGAGAGTTTAGATTTTTGGGGAGAGTTTAGAGTTTTGACCAATCAAAACTCTCATTTGGGTGTTTGGTAAAATAGAGTTTAAAAGAGAGTTTTGTACCAAAAACTCTGATTAAAACTCTCTTTAGAAAAAGTTGGGTTGAGCAGCTTTTTCTTCAGAGTTTTGGAGAGAAAAATATTAATTGACTAATTTGTCCACATATTTAAACCTATTAAAACCTACAAGTTATTTTTAAATGTCCATAAATGTCATTTTACACAACAAAACTCTAAGCAATCAGCTATGTGTTACCAAACACTTTTAAACAATCAACTATCTAAATCAGCAGTCAAATCTTATGAATAAAAAATAATCATCTACCCACAAACTCTAAACTCTAATCACCAAACAAGGCCATAGTCAAACACAACCTTAAACTAATAAACTCCACTATCATGAGTAAACTCATGAGATATAAAAGGTATAAAACCTAGTGGCCTGGTGGACTTATGTGTAACAGTGTAACTGTGTAAGTGCATGTAATGATTTTGAGGCCATTAGTCAATATTTTTTCCACCCAATTTTTTTAAAAAATTAAAATAAAATTTAGACACAAAAAGTGGCGGGCCTTAGTTGACGGAGGTATTAGGGCTCGTTTACATTAGTTGAATAGCGATAAACTGAACTGAACTAAACTAAACTTAATAGAGTGTGTTAATTGAACTTAATAGAGATGAACTGAACTAAATTTAATAGAGATGAACTGAACTGAAATGAATTTAATCTGAAGTAAACAAGCCCTTAGAATGGGAACTAAGCTGGTGACGTCTTCCCCACAAATTTGTACAATACATTATTACATGCATTGTGGTGAATGACAATAACGACTCGTTTACTGTAGTTGAAGTTGAATATAACTGAACTGAACTGAAATGAACTTAATTGAGCTGAGCTGAGCTGAACTGAACTGAACTTAATTAAATTGAACTAAATACATCTGAATGTAATCTCTATTATATAAGCTAAGGGGGGAGGCGGGGAGCCATTGTGTCCCCCCTCGAAATGTCCATCTTTTCGCTCTATACTTTTTAAAATCTCAATTTATATCACCCCCTAATTATTAAGGAAAGTTATTACAATTTTTGAACTTTTTCAAATGAAAATAGTACAAAATATAAAATTCGAAAAAATAAAACAAAAATATCAAAATTAAAAATTTTAAATTTTAAATTCTCTATAAAAAGACATCCATATTGATATATTTCACAAATAAAAAATTTACATTATAATTATCGTAGAAATTTGGTAGCGAATAGAATATGACAAATAAAACTTTTCTTTCGTTTATTGTTATGGGATGATCGAACGAAAGAGAATTTTTTTTTTTATATATAATAAAATTTGTTTAGTTAGATTAATAAATATATTTAAATATCATCGCACACAAAGTGTGCATAAAAGGCTAGAAATCGATCTTTCTCATGGACACTTAGAGAGCAAATGCCATCTTTGCGTAAATTTAGGAAGTTTTTCCACAATATTCAATGACCAAATGCAAACATCTAGTCATCAGGCAAAAAAAATACAGTCTTTATGTGTGTAACTCACAAAACTTGAATGACACTTGAGAGCTGGAAGATTTTAAATAGCCTTAAGAGAAAAACTCAAATCATCGCTGTATTGTCTTTAAAAAAAAACCGAGTGAAAAGAAAAAAAAGGGATTCATCAAAGAGGCAATATGGAGGTGTGATAGGGGGAGATTGGCTCTGTACCTAAGTGGTGCAGAGCAGGATTCTTTTTGATATTTTATTTTATGTTATTTGCAAATTAGTTCTTTTATAAATACGACTTTAATAAAACGAGATTATATTAATATAATACTATAATGATATAATTAATGTTAAATGGTATTATAATAATTAATATAGGAATTAATATAAAAGATAATTTAAGATTAAATAACTAATTATGATTAATAACTTAATTAAATGTTTGATTAACTTTTAATGACTTTAATGGTACTAGTTATTAATGTTCTATTATTTATATCATGAATAAATTAATTACTATGCTTAATAGCCCATCATGCTTCGCATTAATAATTATAGATAGAGAGTTTTGACCAATACCTGAACTTAGTCGGCACTGGAACCTCCGGCGTTCCTAAGCTTCCGGCTTTATTGTGGTAGCTAACCACAACCTTGCTTCCCTTAGATCAGGCACATCACAGATCTAATACGTTTCCTACCTTAGACCGTAGTCTCACTCTATAATATTTTATGTTTAGATGATGATGAGAGTTTAAGCAAGAAAATTAATCATCTAAGATATAAGGTTCGAAAGGATAACGTTTCCTTCTAAAAAACTTTTATTAATTTAACGAAATATTACAACTCTAAACACTCAGAATGATTTCTAGAGGTGTTTTGCTCTTAGGAGAGATGGAATCCCATTCTTTCTCTTAAGGCTATCTTTCTCTAGATGACTTGAGTTTTTCTCTCTCTATATTTCCCTAGCTCAAGTCTGCCTTCTATATGCTTCCTAAGATCTCTATTTATAGAGGGAGTATCCAAGCATTGGATCCCTTCTGAATGGTTACAATTTCCCAGCTAATACAAACCACACTCTAAAAGCAAAAGTAAAAGTAAAAGTAAAAGTGACAATACAGAATAAAGTAGGCTGGTATTTTACACATGCTTATTTCTGGTCCTACTCCATTATGATGTTGTACATCCCCTCATCTCCAACATTGGATTCCCAATTTTCATGATCAGCATCTTCTTCCATGAAAATCTCTCCAAAATATAAGTCTCATCCCAAGTTAGAAAAGTGTCTAGTAAATAACCTTTTCCTTCTTCTGATAAGAATTTTCCAACTTCAACTTTTTCTAAGTAGTCATGGACGGATTCTGTCTGAACTAGCCCTTCTCTAAAATATGGTTTCATTTCTCCTGGTGCTATTACTGTGGTGTTTCCAACATGGAACATTATAGGAGCTTCAATGGGATGTTCTGGACTCTTTTGTCTTTCCAAAGCTCGATTGATATATTGAGCAATATAGAAGAACCCAAATGCTCTTGCCTTTACAGGATCATCTACTCTTCGTTGTCTTCTACTTATTGGCTCTTGTACATATCGAACTTTTTGGTTTAGCATTATGAGATAATGGGGAGGATCAATCTTCCCTTCTCTGACCTCTATATTTGCACATTGTATTTCCATAGTTGTCCGGAGATCTTCTTTTCTGTAATCCTTGACCCTTTAAATATATACTTCTGGAACTTGGTGAGATGCTCAAATAGGTAACTTCCTGGGAATGGTATAGAATGGCATCTATGTACCATGCCATACTTCCAGGCCTGAAGATTTGCTCTAGCATACCCACAATCATGATATATAGGATTCACATCTATTACCATGGTTCCTACACCAGAATTTTTAACATAGCGTATGTGGCTTCCCCACATATCGAATATATCGTAGAACTTATAACTTCTTGTTACGACCTCAAAGTACCATGCTTTGAAATCATTAACTTTAAATTTATCAAGAATTATATTTTGTAGATCATAGTTAAGTTTTTGTAAGTTTTCTTGTAACTCTAACACAAGAAACCTTCGGACAGCTCTGTGGCATCCTTTGACTAATCCATCTCTGCATATGTTCATTGCTGATGCTATTAAGGCCTGCATCAAAGCCTTTGTGGTGGGTGACACCCTCACCACTTCTTCTTGTGTTTCTTTAATTAGAGTTTCCCATTCTACAGCCAAGAGTCCCCTTGTCTCTGTAGAAGGTTGTTGTTTCATCTTCTTGTAAATTGGCTTCAGGTTGGATGATGATGCCATTGGCTAATTCTCTAGTTAAACTATCAGCTAGAGAATTCTTTGATCTCTGTATATGTTCAACAGTAAAAGAAAATTGATTAAGCCATAATTGCCAACGCAGGAGTCTCCCTTGCGCTTGCATGTTAGATAAATTCTTTTTGACAAAACCTAAGATCCCTTTACAATCTGTCCTTACTAGGAATTGTTTAGGTGCTAAGAATATTAGGAACTTCTCTATTCCTCTTATTACTGCTAAGATTTCTTCCTGCATTGTTGGATAATTGTATTCAGCTTTGTTAAAGCTTCCACTGCTATATCTGCATAGTTTTTCTCCTTCCTTTATTTTTAAGACAGCACTCCAATGTTCATTACTTGCATCTGTTTCTAATATTAGTTCATCGTCATTAGTTGGTAATGTTAGAACAGGCAGATTTTTACATAATTTTTTCAGATTTTTAACATTGCTCATATCTTCAATTGACCAGTTCCATACCTCTTCTTTCTTCAGTTTTTGTTGTAATGGTTTTCTTAGTAAAGCAAGATTTTTAATGAAATCAGAAGCATAAGTTAAGCATCCTAAAAATCTTTCTAGTTGCTTCCTATCTTCTATATTATCAAGGAATTTTTCTATTTTCTCTAACATATGTTTTTGCAATATTATTTGTCCAGCTTTTATCTCTAATCCTAGAAACTCTATCTCTTGTTTAGCAAAAACACATTTATCCTTTCCAAGTATTATTCCATGATCAATGCATTTCTGGGTTACTGCTTTTAAATCATTTTTATGTTGCTCAAGATTTTTCGAAAATATTAGTATATCATCTATGTATACTAGGCAACAATGATTTAGTTCTTTGAAGATATTATCCATTCTTCTTTGGAATATCTGAGGTGCATTTTTTAGTCCAAATGGCATTACTAACCACTCGTAATGTCCCTGTGGGGCACTAAACGCTGTTAGTGGAATGCTTTCCTCTTCCATTTTAATTTGTCAATATCCACTCTTGCAATCCATTTTTGAAAACCACGTAGCTCCTTGGATTTTATTAAACAAAACAGTTTTGTTAGGAATATAATATCCATCAAATATAGTGTTATCATTTAGCCTTTTGTAATTGAGTACCATCCGGGCTTTTCCTCTACTTTCTTCCGAATGATTTCTTACCATAAATGCAGGGTTATTATGAGGACTATTACTATTCCTAATAAGTTTCTTTTTTAATAATTCCTTAATCTGTTCATCGAATTCTTTTATATCTTGATACGTATATACCATCTGTTTTACCCTTATAATTTTATTAGGATCTGATAGTGTTATTTTGGCATAAGCTTTATCCCTATCCCAATGTTGTAGTGGATTAGTAGAATATAGTTTTTCGCATAATTTTTCTTGTTGCTTTATTATTTCTTCTTTTATAGTAGACTCATCTTCAGATATTCTTAATTCTACTTCTCTTTGTGTTGGGGTGACCTCATACTCATCACCACGTTGGCTGCGTTTGAATTCCATAGTTTGATGTGTATAAGCTTTTGATAATTTTGTAACTGGGACTGAATGACCATTTATTGTAAACACTATGTGCTCTATAGTTTGAGTGCATGGCGAATATAATCTTTGGAAATTATTTCCAATAATCATGTCATGAGAAGGCTGAGTAGTTGCCCATAATACTGGAATTATACATTGAGTTCCACCAATTTTTATTGGTAAATTTTCAATTATGTCTGAATGCATCATAACGCTATTATCTGCAATTTTTACTCTCATTGGAGTTTTGGCTTTCTTCCACAGATATTCAGGGAATAACGTTTTTTTCCCAAAGCAAACTGAGCATCCACTATCAACATAAGCACATAATTCATACTCTTTTTGCTCTTCTAAATTTTTTTTTATAGGAACGTAAATGCTATTAGGATATGTTTCTGTAATTTCATAGCTCTTTTCCATTCTCATATTCATCTCATCTTCGTAAACCGATTCACTTACTGCTTTAGTGATATATCCTCTTATTTTTCGTTTTCCTATGCTTTGATCACTACTAGAGCTTGAACAAGACCCTAGATCTATACTTTGTCTAGGAGTTTCTTGTAAACTCTTTTTCTTCATGTTGATTTTTTCTATTAATCGTCTTAGCTCTTCCTCATCGTCTTCAATGCCATTTGGGTCATATTTCTCAGTTTGAATAGGTTCTCTTATATTTCTAGATGAATTGAATCTACTCATGTTATTACTTCGAATACTTAAATTTCTTTGCATTCTTGGAAGTGGGTTTACTCCGCTATGGAGGTTTCCAAGTTCGTCTATTACTAATTTACTTGATTTATTGGCTACAATAGGGTTCATAAAGAATTCTTCCCATGTTTTTTCTATGACTATGTCATTAGGATTTACTTTAATGGGATTTATTTTCTTTTTCGGTCCTCCACCTTGCTCATATTTTTCAGCATTCACTACCCTTTTTCTTTCGAAGGTATCTATGGTGTTTACCAATTTATATATTATCTTCCAATGAAGCCTTATAGGTCGAGTTCCTTTAAACATATCTTCTCCGATTGTTAATAATTTAATGGCTAGGAACCTGTCTTTATACGAGTCTTCTAAGCTAACATAATATTTAGGCTCACAAATATAGCTTACCTTACCTTGGCTTAGATTGCATGTGATGCCACTAATTATTTGATCATAAAATTTTCTATGTCTAATATCACAAACGAAGCTTAAACATTTGATATCTTTACCAAATCATGTAAAGGTTCTATGTAAACTTGTACAGCTCCAACACAAATATAACCATAATTTCCTTTTTCACTATGTTCTTTAATTCGCTTCCAGTTTATGATGTTAATTTCAGCGGCTCTTTTTTCGCAATCTCCAATAACTATACTTCCTTCCATTTCTTCACAAACATATTTTGATCTTGTTTTAAAGAAAGATGTTTTGAATATTTTATCTTTTGTTATCTCAGGGAAATTCCATCCCTTTTCTTTCATTTGTTCCATTTCTTTGTCATCCATGACATATTCAGCTTGCCTTAATTGACCTATGGTCATTTTCTGTTCAATTTCATCTTCTTCATCTTCAAAACCTTCCTCGCTTTCCATCATATTATTAATTTCTTCTAATTCATTTTCTTCTTCATAAGAAGAACTTTCAATTTCTTCAATGTCATTATCTTCTTCGATAATTTTTATTATGCCTTTATTATTGCTTAACGCTGAGTCTAAAGCTTCATCTTCTGAGATTTCTATGTAATCCCAGCTTCCTAAAGCTTCCATTAATTTAAGGTTTGCTTTCTTACACTCGTTAGCATAATGTACTATCTCTCCGCAAGACCAACATTTGCAATTTCGTTTCTTTTCTGGACAATATGTTGCTTTTCTAAAAAACCGTCTTGGCTTTTATATTTATGCTTGTAATACTTCTTCTTATATTGTTCTCCTCTATTTTTATCAAATTTATTTCTCTTATAGTATTTTCTTTTATTATCAGATATTCTATAGCTATTACAGCCATATTCGTTAGGCATTTCCCAACATGTAAGGAATTGTTTTTTAAGTTTTTGTGTTCCAGTTACTTCCCTACATTTCTTTTCAATCGATTGCCTTAGAAATTTTATTCTTTTTCCCAAGCTATCTCCTGTACCATATTTTTCTTTCCATTAATCCCATTTGTTGATCCCATTTGTTGATATATATCTTCTTCTTCTATTGATACATAGTGTTCCGGGCCCACCCAGGTGGTCAGACCCGCATTAGTGGGCCCAAAGCCTAGGCCCAGTTCAGATAGGGCTAGGTCCACATCAGATGTTCTACAACAGCTAGGATGACGCCACGTGTCATCTGACTTGGCGTTCTTGGCCAGCGTAAAGCTGCCGGCCTAGAGCTGCCGGCCTGTAGCCGCCAGCCCAGAGCTGCCGGCCTGTAGCCGCCAGCCCAGAGCTGCCCGCCTGTAGCCGCCAGCCCAGAGCTGCCAGCCTGTAGCCGCCAGCCCAGAGCTGCCAGCCTGTAGCCGCCGGCCCAGAGCTGCCAGCCTGTAGCCGCCGGCCTAGAGTTGCCAGCCTGGAGCTGCCGGCCCAGAGCTATCAGCCCAAGAGGTCAAGCCCGTATCGGTAAGCCCGAATCCTAGGCCTAATTCCGTTAGGGCTAGGTATACGCCTGATGCTCTCTGGCCAATAAAGAGCTGCCACATGTCAAGTTTTGACCTGGTCTCCATGGGCTCGGCCCATACGCTAGCCTAACCGGCCTAGTAGGAGCCCAGACCGGGTAATCTACGCCTATATAAGGATCAGTCCTATCACCTTTTCAGGTACACAATTCATAATTGACAATCACATTACTCTGACTCCTTACCTCCGGCATCTGACTTAAGCATCGGAGGGGCGTTCCCGGGTTCCACCCCCCGGGGTAGCAATCTCTGTTCGTTTTGCAGGTTACAACCTCATCAAAGGAGCGTCCAGAGTACACGTCACCCACCAAAGATCGTTGACTATTCAACAGAAGTTCCAGAACAGGAACAGATTGGCGCCGTCTGTGGGGACAGGAACAAAAATCATGGCTAACACCAGAGCAAAGGCGACTCGATCCAATCAGCCAGAAGAAAATCCCCGTGAATCGCCTAACCGGCGAGATGCACATGTCACTGATGTTAATTCGTCCAATCAGGCGAGTGACCGCCATCGTCGCGAAGAACAGATGGTCTTACATAAAGACTTCGAAGACATCGTGACGGCGATGAACAACAAGTTCCAACAGAGCTTACAGGAGCTGAGAGACAGCATACTTGCCATGGTTGGGCAGCAGAGGCCTCCATCCCAGGCCGCAGGTCCATCCAGGGGCCCCAACCCTAGCCGGGCAACAGGGGCACGTTCACAGAGAGGCTCTCAGCCTGGGGACGCTCGAGGAATCATTAATTCTAGATGCGATGACACCCGAAATATCATCGGGTCGCGTCGGGCACGAACGGTCTCAAATGTCAGGGAGGTCACAGATCATAGAAGACAGGAGACTCGAGGCCAGCCAAGGAGGTCACTAGAGAGATCTCATCATATTACTGTTAGGAATCAAAAGTCGGCTGCCATCCCAAACCAAGGGGAAGGCGTACGTCGCTCCCCAGTGGTTGTCCCTAACCGGGACGATGGCATAAGACGCTCCCCGGTTGTCGAGCCAGAGCAACTAATAAGAGCGGTCACCTTCAAAACCCCATTCAGCCAAAGGCTTCTGTACACCACTGACACAAAGAAGGTAAAAGCCCCCACCATCGAACCTTTCTCTGGGGCAACTGATCCTGCTGACCATATGGCCGCCTACAAGGCTCAAATGGCAGTACAAACGAGCTGTGGGGCTAGCTGGTGTCGGTACTTCCCTACTACTCTCAAGGGTCTGGCCCTAACATGGTTCACTGATCTCCCATCGGGTTCGATCATTAGCTTTGCCACACTGGAGGCCATGTTCCTTAGTCACTTCGTGGCTGGAAAGAAACAAAGAAAGACAAGCATCCACCTCATGGCTTGCCAACAAGGGGAACATGAACTGTTGGGAGACTACCTCAAGCGCTTCAATGCTGAACTACTCCAAATACCCAACGTTAAAGATTCAGTGGCCTACGCGGCGTTCATTTCTGGACTAAAGCGTGGCAAATTCAAGTTCTCCCTATTGGAAAACGAAGTGTCTTCATACACCGACGCGATGGACAGGGCCCGAAAGTATGTTCAAGCATCAAACTTCAACAACCCTGTTGAGAAGCCTGAGAAAAAGGATAGAAAAAGGAAAGGACCCCATCAAGGTGAAGGTCCTAGCCGGACGTCCGACTCGAGGAAAGATGTTCGTGATGGTGGTATGGATCCTAGATACAACACCAATAGGCGAGAAATCTTCTTGGACATTAAAAACCAAGATATTCTCCCCAAGCCATTACCTGTTCGCACACCCGTCGGCAGGAGGAATCTCAAGCTTTGGTGCGAATATCATCATGAATGTGGTCACACCACAAAGGATTGTAGAGAATTAAAGAAAGCTCTCGACAAGCTAGCAGACCAAGGAAAACTAAACTCTTATCTCTCGAATGATGGAAGGAAAAAAAGGCAAAAGCGTAGTCATAGCGCAGAGTCTGATGGAATTATTAATGTCATATCTTAGCTCCCTACCAAAGTTAGTGTTTGCAATAAGGACCCTAACAGGGTCGAGTTCCTTTGATTATCCTCACTGGAGTTATTTTTCGTTTGTAATAAGACCAAAGCATGGTCGAGTTTCTTCTTGTTATCATGAAAATAACATTCGCAATAATAAACCCTTACAGGGTCGAGTTCTGTTCATTAACTTATAAAGCCCTAACGGGGTCAAGATCAGTGTTATTACTTGGATTCTTAACAAAATGAAACCCTAGCCGGGATGATAAGCCCTACTCAATGTAGGCACCCATCGAGGAGTATGGGGGGGTTGGACAGGTACCTCATCAAGTAGCTGGGGCTCATTAGCCCCAGGGTCCTTGATAGCGTCACCTTAGGCTAACACAAGCCCTATTCAACATAGGCATCCATCGAGGAAGATGGAGTGGCTGGACAGGCATCCCAAGTCCCTGGGGCTCATTAGCCTTTTGGCTTGGGAAAAGCTCCTTAGGTAAAAGAATAAGCCCTACTCAAGGTAGGCACCCATCAATGGAGATGGGAGGCTGGATGAGTATCAGCCACGTCTTGGGGCTCATTAGCTCCTAAAGGACAGTTGATCACTTTAGGCCAAAGCCCCACTCAATGTGGGCACCCATCAAGGCAGATGGGCAGTCGGCTGGATGGATATCTACTGTCATGGGGCTCATTATCCCCTAGGGTTCTGTTGATCATCCTAGGCCAAAAGCCCCACTCAACGTGGGCATCCATTCAGTATGGGCATTTACACAACATTGAATAAGTCTTGCTGATACTTCTCAGGGCACATCCCTTACAGTCGAGGTGAGGGAGGTCCCTCACGGTTGCGGAAGGCATCTCATGAATTGCATACTCAAGTTCTCCAAGTACATCCCTCACAGTCGAGGTAAAGGAGGTCCATCGAGGTAAAGAAGGGGCCTTGGCAAGGTTAAACACTTGGCAAAATTTTAATGAAGTTCAAGCAAAAGAAGCCCTTCACGGTCGCGAGGTAACATCACCTCAATTACCTTGTTGGTCATCCTAAAAGATTCTCTAAGTATGTCTATCACACTCAAGGTAGAGGGGACCCTCGAGGTTTCTAGCAGGGATCACCAAGCTTTGTCTCAACCGCGACCGAGGAAACAACGGTCGCGGAGAATAAAAAGTGCTCCAACGCTTAGGCAAATTTCACACAACGATTCAGTACCATCGCGGAGAATATGGTCGTGGTATAGGAAGAGACCATCGCGGTCATCAAGAGATGTCCCTTGAAATTCCTCGTTGGTCATCCTAAAGGGTTCTGAGCATGTCCATCGCGATTATAGGGGAGACCCTCGCGTTCCCAAGCCAAGGATCACCCTATTTCACCTCAACCGCGACCCAAGGGAGCAACGGTCGCGGAGAATGCAAATGTCTTCAATACTTAGAAAATTTGAAGAGTCAAAGGCCTGGAGACTCAAAGGACCCTCGAGTTTCTGGAAAGAATTGCACAAATTTTTCTATCGAGGTTGATGAAAAGGTGCGATAAGCCAAGTACTCGAGGTTGCCTCGATCGAGGAACATTCCCTCACGGTCGAGGTTACCTCGATCGAGGTAATCCTTTGCTGTAGACCTCGTCGAGTTCTCTTTTCTCAATATCTCCTTGGCACGAAGACGATCGAGGTTGGGGGGAGCCCTATGAGCCTCACAGTCGAGGTAACCTCGATCGAGGATCTCCCCCTCGTGGTCGAGGTAACCTCGATCGAGGGTCTTCCCCCACTAACGGTCGAGATAACCTCGATCGAGGTGCCCTCTTTGGGTTGCCCCCCTCGTGGTCGTAGGTGTGTCGGAGCGTCGTTTTTTCCAAGAATATTCTGCTCGGCATCCAACGTCCAAAGTTTCCCGTTCCACACCAAGCGTGGGGCTAATAGATCAACAAATGCATAGGGGATACATCCCACTCAAGGTAGAAGAAAGATCCTCGACCGAGGTCACCATGGCCGCGGAATGCAAGTGAGGTAATACTTAGAAAGTTTTTCAAAATTTCATAGAGAGTCCACCTCGGTCAAGGTTAGGGGAAGACCCTCGAGGTCCTTCTGGGGCAAGGAAGAATGAAGTTTTCAAATATCAAACTCAAGAAAGGAAGCATCCTCCATCGAGGTTAAATGTTACACCCTCAAGGAGAGGACAATTTTACTCCAAATAACAAGACAAAAGGATCACCAATAAGGAGAAGAGTCTCATGGTCGAGGCAAGGAGATCTTCACCCCCGAGGACAACACCTTCGAGGTTGAGGGATCATCAGACACTAGAAGACACCCTCGAGGTACTTTGTGAATTCCATAGGGCATGTTGGTCGAGGGAGCATCCTCACGGTCGGGGTAACACATTCATGGTCAAGGGGACTCCCTCACCATCGAGGGTCATCCACCATGGTCGAGGTGACCAACATAGAGGAACATACATGGGTCCCAAGGCATGTTGGTCGAGGTAGCATATGGGTCGAGCATGTTGATCGAGGAAAGGTCCATAGGGTCGAGGTTGTACCGGAGTCTGATTTGATGCACCAACTCCAAACGCCCATAAGTCCTTTGTTTCAAGTCGGAATTGCGCTTATGATATACCGTTTGAAAGATCTTTGAATTGAGTTTCCAACGCCGCTGGAATCGCTTCAATCCGATATTCATCGCTCGAGTTATGGACGAAATAGTGAGAGGTGGCCATCCTACCTCGAGGAATCCTCAACGATCGAGGACCCACACGATCGAGGCTCCCTCGATCGAGGTACCCCTTCATCGCGGTATCCTCCTTGATGTGACCCTCGAGGTCTTCCTTTGGGGGGCTTTACATCGCCACGGTCGAGCCCACCTCGATCGAGGACCCTCTCCTAACGGTCGAGGTGGAAGCCTGACGGTCGAGGTGGAAGCTTCATGTTCGAGGAACTGCGACCGACTTATAATGCCCATAACTCCTTCGTTTCAAGTTGGAATTGATCTTATGATATACCGTTGGAAAGCTCTTTGAATCTAGTTTCCAACACCACTGGAATCGCTCAAATCCGATACTCATATCTCGAGTTATGTCCAAAATAGTGAGAGGTGGTCATCCTACCTCAAGGGAGCATCCTCACGGTCGAGGTAACACATTCATGGTCAAGGGGACTCCCTCACCATCGAGGTTCATCCACCATGGTCGGGGTCATCCACCATCGAGGTGACCATGGTCAAGGGATACCTCCACATTCGAGGTGAACACCATCGAGACACGCCCCCGAGTTTCATATTGTGCATTTTGGCTCGTTTTCAAAAATTCCGCTCGGCATTAACATTCCAAGTTTCTCCGTTGCACACTAAGCGTGGGGCTAATGGTTTGGGCGAAACCTCATCACTCTTGAGTACATGATCATCGAGGAAAAAAGGGCATGTCTCTAGGAGACACCCACTTGTTGAGGTAAGGGGATGCTCAGCGAGGGGGACTAGCTTTTCCGTTAGTCATCATCATGTTCGTCACCAAGCTAAGTGACCCTCATCAAGGTCGTCACCAAGAGGCCCTCATCAAGGTCACCAAATGGCCATCATCGAGGTCGCCATTGGACCATCATCGAGGTAACTACCTGTTAGGAAGACCTCGATCGAGGTCCTTACCATACCATAATGAGTATCATCGAGGTCATCCCAAGGCCACTCTGGGGATTAGCCAAGGAAATCCTAGAGGCCAACGAGTTCATTTAGGCCCCCCTCATCGAGGTCATGCTAAGCCCTCCTTGAGCACGCCACGCGATCGAGGATATGCCCTCATCGAGGTCGTCGCAAGGGCATGGATGTCATCCTAACCAAGGTCACCTCGATCAAGGAACTCCCTCCTCACGATCGAGGTTGCCTCGATCGAGGTCTCCTCCCCTGGAAGACCCACGAGGTAGCCTCGATCGAGGGTCCTCACCCCTCATCGAGGTCTCCTCGATCGGGGACTCCTCCTAGGGGAGACCCTCGAGGCCGTCTAGGAGGCCCGAGTTCGTTTTTCGGGAAGATTCCGCTCGGCATCCAACGTCCAAGGATTCCCGTTCCACACCAAGCGTGGGGCTAATTGTTCCGGGCCCACCCAGGTGGTCAGACCCGCATTAGTGGGCCCAAAGCCTAGGCCCAGTTCAGATAGGGCTAGGTCCACATCAGATGTTCTACAACAGCTAGGATGACGCCACGTGTCATCTGACTTGGCGTTCTTGGCCAGCGTAAAGCTGCCGGCCTAGAGCTGTCGGCCTGTAGCCGCCAGCCTAGAGCTGCCGGCCTGTAGCCGCCAGCCCAGAGCTGCCCGCCTGTAGCCGCCAGCCCAGAGCTGCCAGCCTGTAGCCGCCGGCCTAGAGTTGCCAGCCTGGAGCTGCCGGCCCAGAGCTATCAGCCCAAGAGGTCAAGCCCGTATCGGTAAGCCCGAATCCTAGGCCTAATTCCGTTAGGGCTAGGTATACGCCTAATGCTCTCTGGCCAATAAAGAGCTGCCACATGTCAAGTTTTGACCTGGTCTCCATGGGCTCGGCCCATACGCTAGCCTAACTGGCCTAGTAGGAGCCCAGACCGGGTAATCTACGCCTATATAAGGATCAGTCCTATCACCTTTTCAGGTACACAATTCATAATTGACAATCACATTACTCTGACTCCTTACCTCCGGCATCTGACTTAAGCATCGGAGGGGCGTTCCCGGGTTCCACCCCCCGGGGTAGCAATCTCTGTTCGTTTTGCAGGTTACAACCTCATCAAAGGAGCGTCCAGAGTACACGTCACCCACCAAAGATCGTTAACTATTCAACAGAAGTTCCAGAACAGGAACACATAGTTTGTTTCTTTGATCTCTTCTTCTGGGACTATTTGCATCTCTGCTATTTTAGTCATTATTTCATTTAATTTTATAGGATCTTCTTCTTGGTCGAACATTCTTTGTAATTTTTCTAGATTATTGTTGTTGTGAAGATTCTGGCTCATCCTTTTTAACTTGTTTATTTTTCTCAAGGTCAATTACTGTAAACTTCTTATTTTTATTTATGTTTTGAAATGGATAACTATATTTATATGGAGTAGCTTTAGTAGGAGTTTTATCTCGTTGAGCACGTTGATGTCTAATTTCGTGAATCAAGGCTAATTTTATTTGTTTAACTTCGTCTTTAAGTTCCTTGATTTCCTTTTTAAATTCTTCTGTAAAAGTAGAAATTTTTCTATCAAGATTAGTGCAAGTACAAGAAGTACCCTCTACTTCTACCTTTATATCACTAATTTGATCTACAACATAATTTAGTATAGCTCCTGTAGCAGTGCTACCTTCAGGTAAATGAGATAAATGTGGACAAGTGGGTTCCTTACACTCTGGGGGAGGGGGAGCCCTTGAGCGAAATGACATTAATTAATTGATAATACTTAATTAAGTATTAATTAATCTTCTAATTCTAACACTAATTATAAATAATTTTATAACGTGGCTCTGATACCAAGCTAATACGGACCGTTAATTTTACTAATTGTGCGGAAATTAAATTTATTTTTATCTAGGCTTAACTATATTTCTTAAGTAAACAAAGAATAAGGACTTATATGCAAATATTCAATACTTGAAGGTTAATAATATAAATTATATTTTTTCTAATGCCCTTATCTTGTTACAATTTGGTGCAGATCAGCTCTGCCCTTATACTTCCTCAGGCAATATGCAATCATCAATAATTCATCATAGCTTCATTAATCAATTGCAATCATCAATTCCTTTCTTTACAGTAGAAATCATTCGGTTGTTTTTTTTTTCAAAAAACAAAAGAGAAAGAACAAGGAATCGCGTACCTGGTAGTAACTACACACATGAATTGGGTGCCGATTGTTGGCTCTTTGATCAGTTTAAATAAGTACCGAATGCAAGTCCTAGTGTCAAATTGTCAAGCCCTTGGCCCAAAAAGTTTAATTAGGTTGGGTAAAAGATGGATTTTTTTTTTAAAGAAAAAAATGACTTACTTAACAAGTTTTGTCTAATTCAGGATACAAGCCCTACAAGTCTGTATTTCAGTATGAGTATTACTGGCTGGCCCATAAGCCACAAAAAAAAGGGGCTTGACTTTTAAGTCAGAAAAACAAATTGACTACCAAGTCATCAAAAAAAAACTTTTGAATACCAAGTCGTAAAAAAATTTGATCGACCTTCAAATCAGAGAAAAAAAATTTCAACTTCCAATTAAAAGAAAATCACTTGACAAGTTGAGACCCTCTATCAAAATCCTGCCACGAGTAAACACCTCGAATTGTGTACGTGGTACCACAAAAAAATCAAATCAAACTCAGGTTGGTCGAGACCCTGTCACGAGCAAACACCCTAAATCGTGTACGTGACATGGTCCCGAGGGGGCAATTTGTAGACACTAAAATTTTCTAAGTGTTAAATTTAAATTAAATTAATTATTTTAGGGTTAAAATAATGTTATTAACTCGATTTAATTAATTTATCCCAAAAAGGTTTCCTGAATTATACAAATGTAATTCGGGTCATCATAAATATTTGAACCGGTTTATAGTGCTGGTTCAAATAAAATATTAAAAGGACAAAAAAAGGGAAAGTGGTTCAAATCAAGCACCAAGTCCAATATAACCAAAAGCGGGCCAAATTCATCAAAGCCCAAACACTAACTAAGGGCCCATATAGAGGGTACCTACCTCTATAAATATAACCCTCTCCCTTATGAAAAGGGAAGAAGGTTCATTGGAGAGAAAAGCACTCAAAACTTCTCTACAAAACTCTCAAATTCTCTCTGCAATTAGTTACTAAGCGCCACAAATTGTGCCAACTGATCAGAGACATTCAAACATATTCGAGTGATATTCAAGCTCCAAGAAGCTCTCATTCGAACAAACCCAAGCAAACATTCGAATACGTTCAAACAAGTGTTCGAATACATTCAAACAACATTCGAATTTAGGCTGACGTTGCAAGCACGTCAACCTACATTCAAAGTAGTGTGACCACGTCACGCGGCCTGCAGTTGTAGGACAGAATCAGAGGACTTAGTTTATTTTTATATAAACTTGTAATAGAGATTGTACCCGCACTCAAATTATTAATAAAATTCATTTGTTGCTTTATTGATCCAGTGTTATTGATCCTAATAATACTCTCAATAACCGGTCTTCTGCAACAAGTATATGTTCTTGGAATGGTATTAAATCATGCTCAGATGATCAAGCTCATGTTACAGGTATGAACCTCTCAAATTCCGGGCTTTCCGGGCCTTTATCACCTGAGCTTTCTCATCTTACTTCTCTTCAAACTCTTGATTTATCCTCAAATTCATTTACTGGTCATATTCCTAGTGAGCTTGGACAGCTTAAAAATCTAAGAAACCTCCTTTTGTACTCTAATTCTCTATCTGGTAAGATCCCATATGAACTTGGGTTTCTTCCTAAGTTGGAGGTTCTTAGGATATGTGACAATTTGCTTAGTGGGGATATCCCAAAAAGTATTGGCAATTTGACTGAACTCAAAACTTTAGGCATTGCTTACTGTCGTTTGAATGGAAGTTTCCCTTCTGAGATAGGTAATTTGAAGAATTTGGTGCCACTTGATGAGCAACATAATGCTCTATTTGGTCCAATTCCTAAAGAGATTGGTGGGTGTGATAGGCTTCAGAACTTTGCAACCTCTAACAACATGCTTCAAGGAGATATACCATCATCATCAATTGGTAATCTTCATTCATTAAAAATCTTACACTTAGCTAATAACAGTTTCTCTGGTTTGATTCCTAGAGAGCTTGGAAGTTTGCAAGAATTGAATTACTTGAACTTGCTTGGAAACAGGTTAAGTGGTTCAATCCCTTCAGAACTTAACAAGTTAAGTCGGCTCGAACAGCTCGATTTATTAGGAAATAACCTCTCAGGATCACTCCAACTCAATACTTCACAAATGAAGAATCTCAAGGTGTAACGACTCGACTCGCTTAAATCGGCGCGGAAGAAACCGACGAGTCAAGTAGTTATAAATCTAAAACTCAACACTTAGAAAATAAACTAATACCTCAAAGTATTATTATTAAACCATAAATGTACAATAACCCACAATCTTGTACAAACTAAGTCCAAAAAGTCAAATGTAACTAACGAAAAGTAAAATGCAACTCTAACCACAAGCTAGAGTCTTATACAACAATTGTAAAACTATAAGTCTAAAACAACATCTAACAATTCTAATACAAAGAAACGACTGTAAATACAAAGAATATAACACGCAAAGCGCCGCTTGCCCAACCCCAAAGCTAAGCAAGAGCATCATCGTCAGATGTACCTGAAAAACACAACATAGTCCACCATCAGTGGCGAGTAACATAACTGACTCACCCTAACGGGAATACACAAGCACATAGCAATAATCAAATAACATCACACGTAAAATCCTCGAAGACACGAGACAACCTCAAGCTCGTAATCCAAACTCGACTAAACACTCTACATCATCATACTACATCACCATACGACATCACTATACCAATTCTAACTCAGGTGCAATCATTCTAGTTCTAGACCGGACCAGGCTCGTACGGAAGCATCTTACGCAACCGAACTTCTACTATGTCAGGGCCGGGCATAAGCCATACACCCAAACCCCACGAACCCATTCCATACTTGGAAATTCGTGTCCCTAATCCCCAAATCATTCTGAGCGTACTAGGAATAACATAGTGAGACTCCAAAACTATTCCGATACCGCGGACGGAATAGGGGCAACGTCTTAACCCAAAAACTAAGCATAAGCCATACACATAGTCAAGGGCGTCTAGAAAAGAAGTCAAGCACTCCATCTTACCATTATTATCTTCTCATCATATCATCATAATTAATTAAAGACAAGAATAAGCCATACTCTTGAATTTAACAACTAAATCATCGAAGTTAACCCAAGAATTGCCTATAGCCATACTCTTGAGGCTAACCAAACATCATATCATCAATCTTTAACTCAATCTTTGATCAACGTATCCCAAATCTTTAACTTTCAAGACTCTTTCAACCTCTTTCTTTAACTTTCAAGACTCTTAAAGAACTCATCAAACCTCAACAAGAACTCTAAAGAACTCAATCAAGAACCTTAAAGAACTCATCTATTACTTAAAGAACTCATAAAGAAACCATTCAAGATTCAAGAACTTCAATCAAGAACTCAAAACAACTCAAACTACACGCATGGACAACATCAACAACCACACGGCATTCTTCATGATTTCAATCAAAATTCAACAAATTCAAACCCAATCACCATGATTTCCAAAATATCATAAATCAATCTTAAAATATGAAAATCCACCATTAAAACATCATTAAAATACTTCAAAATCAGATTTAAAGAATAACTTCAAAACCATGAACAATCATCATCAATTCAACCAAACATGCATTTAATCAAAGCTATAAACATAGTATTACCAATTAAGTTGAGTTAGTATGTTACCTTATTGAAGATTACACACAAATCAACAAACATTAATCATACAAGAACTTGCTGCCCGGAACGTCTTCTTGCACGGTCATCAACACGGTTACCTTGCACACGAACATGGCAACCAAGAAGCCACCACGTAGCCATCACGCCACTGCCCAGTCAGCCCAATTCTGCCCAGAAACCAGCCACGGTTCTGCTGCCTTGCCTGGCCGTTTCCACCAACCACGGACCCCCACTGCTGCCACGATCTTCACAGCTGCACACACGGGTGCACGTCTGAACTGCACGGCCATCCCTGCTGCACCTGCACGGCTGTCCACACTGCACATACAGCCCCTTGATTGCACGGCACCCTGCTGCCCAAACAGCCATCACCTCCACGAAAAACCCAAACCCAAAACCGAAACCAACCTATTACATGATCAAGGCAATGAAGGCTACTAGTCTTTTAATCACTTAAAGATCAATGAATGAGGAATCTTTAAGTTTGGATTTGAAGTTGAAGATGAACAAAACTTGGGTTCAAGACACCCAAAATGGCGTGTGGCAAGAGAGGAGAAAGGGAGGGAAAAATGTGTTTTAAACTTTGATGGCAAAGGAGGTTAAATGAGCAAATGAACAAAATACCCTTAAGGCCTTACTAACTACTTCTATTTATAGAAGTTAAGTGAGGTGTGAACATGAAGCAAGTGGCAAAATTTGCCATCAAACAAGGGGGAAAACCGGTTGGGCTTACTAAATGGGCTCAAATTGATCATTTGGACCTTTTGCACTAATTCATGACTAATCATGATTATTTTGCACTTGGCCCAAAAATTAATTAATTAATTAGAAAATTAAATAATAAAATTCTAATTAATTAAAATAAAATAAAATAAAGAAATAATAAACCATTAAAAATAATGGTTACACTAAAACATTAAAAATAGTCCAAAATAAATTTTAGACCATGCACCGCAACAACAATAATTACAAAAAGTAATTACGAGACTAGCCCAAAATCTGGGGCGTTACACAAGGTCCTTGTTTTGTCAGACAATCACTTAACTGGTGAGTTTCCAGAGAACTTCTGCGCGAATGATTCGCAGTTGCAGATGGTTTCTCTTGCAGGAAATGGGTTTTCAGGAAAGTTTCCCTTGGAGTTGTTCACATCTTTTTCTCTGCAAAAATTAGATCTTTTTGATAACAACTTCAATGGAGAAATACCATATGAGATTGATAAACTGGCACACCTCACTGATCTTTACCTCAACAACAACAGCATTAGTGGGAATTTGCCTCCTGAGGTTGGCAATTTGAGTAACCTGGAGTTCCTTTCTTTGTATGGCAATCAGATAACAGGGCAAATCCTAGTAGAAATTGGGAAGCTGAAGAAGTTAAGTGTCATCTACCTTTATGATAACCACATGTCAGGTAAAATTCCTAATAAGTTGACAAACTGTACTAGCCTAACAGAGATTGATTTTTTCGGCAACCGGTTTTCCGGGTCGATTCCTGATACAATTGGGAAGCTTAAAGGTTTGGTTTTGCTTCATTTAAGGCAAAATGAGTTATCTGGGCAAATCCCTCCTACCTTAAGCGATTGCAAAAAGCTTGAGATGTTGGCATTAGCTGATAACAAATTATCTGGGTCAATCCCATCATCATTCAGCTCTTTGTCAGAGTTGAATCTCATCACCCTTTATAATAACTCTATTGAAGGCCCTTTACCCAAATCTCTCTTTCTCTTAAAGAACTTAAGAATCATCAATTTATCCCATAATCAGCTCAGTGGAAGTATCTCTCCATTAACAAGTTCAACCTCTCTTACAGTTTTGGACCTGACTAATAATAGCTTTTCTGGTCCAATCCCTTCAAGATTAGCCTTGTCCAAAAGCCTATTCCGCCTTCGCCTTGCAAGAAACTCTCTCTCAGGCAACATTCCTCTTGAACTTTCCTCTCTCAAAGAGCTGATTTTCCTTGATTTGTCATCCAACAGCTTGTCAGGAGAGTTAGATGTTGTTAATCTTTCAAACTCCACCAAACTAGAGCATCTCATGCTGAACAAAAACCGCTTTTCAGGGAAAGTTCCCAGTTGGTCAGGGAATCTGAAAGGGTTAGGAGAAGTTGATCTGTCTTGTAATAACCTCAATGGAACAGTACCAAAAGAGGTTGGAAAATGCTCAATGTTACTCAAACTTTCTCTGCATAACAACAAGCTGTCTGGCCAAATACCTCTAGAGTTGGGAACATTGTCTTCTCTCAATGTCCTCAATCTTCAAGGCAACAAATTATCTGGGAAAATTCCTTCAGAAATTCAGCATCTTCAGAAGCTATTTGAGCTTCGACTCTCTCACAACTTATTGACAGGTAAAATACCAGTTGAGCTCGAAAAACTTACTGAGCTGCAAGTGATAATAGACCTTAGTTACAATCATCTTTCAGGAGAGATTCCTCAATCCCTAGGAAACCTCATGAAACTCGAGCGATTGAACCTTTCAAATAACCGGCTTCAAGGCTGTATACCTTCCTCATTAGGAAAGCTCTCAAGCCTTCATAGTCTTGATCTTTCACACAATCTTCTCCAAGGGAAACTCCCATCAAAACTCTCCAACTTTCCAATAAGCGCCTTCAAGGATAACAAAAAACTATGTGCGGCCCCATTAGAGTCGTGCTCGAATTCATCTAGGAAATGGTTGCCAAAAAGTGAAGTGGTTGCCATATAGTTGCCATAGTCTTCACTTCTAGTGTTATATTACTTTACTACTTCATATTGTAAATATTCTTATTTTCTATTTTGTTGTAATATTTTATAAGAGAAGGAAATTGAGAGATGAACTAAACTGAGCTGAACTGAATTGAATTTAAGCTGAAATAAACAAGTCATAATGACTTTGATTTTATAATTAATATAATGTAGGGAAGGTGGAAGAATTGCTAAGCATTGGCTGGCACTAGTAGCTTTTGACAGTTTCATATATACATGATAAATTAAATCCATCCAATAACATAGGGCTTGTTTAGTACTTATAGGTTATTGGTTAAAACTTGCTAAGTTTAGGTTATGGCTTAAAAAAGGTTTGATTGACAAACTGGGCCTAATTGTATGTGACCTTTCAAAGATGGGCTTTTGAAACGA
The DNA here is from genome assembly GCA_951394345.1 of Salicornia ramosissima. Taxonomy (NCBI): domain Eukaryota; kingdom Viridiplantae; phylum Streptophyta; class Magnoliopsida; order Caryophyllales; family Amaranthaceae; genus Salicornia; species Salicornia ramosissima. Next base: position 48,311,000 of record OX596234.1, read on the forward strand.
CCATGTCCTAAAATATGTTCACAAGATTAGGGTTTACATTAAGCCAGCAACAGTATATATACAAGTCAAACCTCGCTTCAATCTTCACCGCCTTCCGTTCTTCATCGTCTTCAACCATGGGTAAGTGTAACCCTCTTTACCATTCTCTGTAAATTTAAATTGTGGCGTTTCATCGCATAAATTTCCATTAAAATTTGCCTCTCCTTTCGGCTGCAAGGTGTTAGATCTTTCGATCGATTTCTTGCTGCTATGTTCTGGAGGCATATATTCATGTCCATTATTCACGAGGGTTTCAATTTATTCAAATTCGAACATTTTCTGTTCATTTTGGATTCCCTCTGATTGGTATATTTTTTTTTTTTATATAACTCATTGAAATCAATTGTTCAGTTTTTGACATTAATAAACCTGTTTTAATGGCGGATCATCATTTAAGTTGAACAAAATTTTAAAAGAAAAATCGATTTTGAAAGAAATTAGTCGGTTATCGCGGTGATGACTTAGAAAAACATCAAGCTCAACAGACCGGAAAACAGGTATCAACCTGTGTGTGTCGATTCTCTTAAACTGAGCGATACCTATTTTGGCTAATTCTTTTTTCTTCATTGTTGAACTGTTTCATTTCGAAATGCCGCAGTTATTGATTAATAGTTATAATCAACGATGAGTGAGTAATTTGTGAAATAATTTCAATCTTCTTCCAAATCAACTTTCTCAATTCATATTTTTACACATGGATTCATGGTTATTTAATGATTAAATTCATTGTTGACAAGGATGACTGATAATTTGATGGAATTAATTGAATAATGTAATTTGAAATTCAACAGTAGACAAAAGATAATTACCAAGCAAGGAATTCCATCGCTGATTGACTTTAAGTTAATAAATTCAGTTCAGTTAGTTAATTTTTATCTAGTTTGATTAATATACTTCTATTCATCTAATGTAAATGAGCCGTTGGTTGTTTCATGGACAATTCCTAATAGCTAGGTTGCATGGGTACGAATTTGAGAATGGATACGGAATATGCCACGGTACGAATAAGAAAATAATACATAAAAATTTAAAATTTTATGAAAATCTCCAATATAATTTGGAAATTATGTTTGTAAAAACACAAATAATTAAGAAAAATAATAAATCTCTTATCAAAGAGTAACAAAAAAAGACGGAAAAAATGGCTATAATATGGTAAAATATTTTTTAAAAAATATAATAAAAAAAGGAGTGAAGTATTGGGTATCGGGTTCAATTCTATCTCTATTCAGCTAATGTAAACGAACCCTAACAGTACTCAAACCAATTTGATATCTCAGAAATTGAGACTTTCCTCACTATATCGACTCAAATGACGCAGTTAAAGAGGAAGAGACGTGGAGTTAGTACTTATTATTTGGGCTAAAGGTGGCCAACGGGCGGGCTGGGCCGGGCCGGGTTTGGGGGTGGGTCGGGCTGGGTCAGAAGAGGGTCGACCCACGAACCAGCCCGGCGGGTTAGGGACCGGCCTGGGCTGGGTTGTGGGTTTGTGGGTTGGGTTCATGGGTTGGGCCCATTGGGTCATGGGTTGGGTTTAGGGGATTTGGGGGTTTTGTGGGGGGTTTTGTTGGGGTCTAAGGGGGTTTTGGGGGGTTTTGAGGGGGTTTGGGTTTTTTTTTTGGGATTTTTAAATTTGTAAATGTAATCACTAATTGGCAAAAACATGTTAATTATATATTTAACTTGTTAATTTAAATTCGAACAACTAAATAACTAAATATTATGAATTGGAAACGAATGCCGACTGGATAGAATTCCATGTAATAGAGGTGCGATACAATGGTCAACTTAAATACCGAATCTTGCCTAGACAGATTTCGGGCTTCTATTTAAGCCAACTAACCAATCAGATTGTAACCTTATGATTAAACTGGAAAGTTCATACAAAACAATGAAACATTTTTAAAATCATGTATTACATATATAATTTTAGTTCTTAAGATATATTAAAATCATGTATCACATATATAATTTTAATTCTTATTAAGATATATTAAAATCATTAATCACATATACAATTTTAATTCTTTACATATATTAATATCAATATCACATACTCGTATATTTTAGTTCTTAACTTCTTAACATATATTAAAATCATGTATCACATATATAAATATAATATTAATTCTTATTTCTTAACATATATTAAAATCATGTATCAAATATATAAGTTTTGTTTCTAGCATATATTAAAATCATGTATCACATATATAAATATAATATTAATTCTTATTTCTTAACATATATTAAAATCATAAATCACATATATAATTTCAATTTTTAACATATATTAAAATCATATCACATATATAATTTCAATTCTTAACATAAAATAATAAAATGCTAGTAATTCGCACGGGCGGACTGGGTTTCGGGTGGGCCGGGTTACGGGCTGGGTCTGGGTTGGGCTGGGCTGGGTTACGAACGGGTTGGGCTACGGGCTGGGTTTTGAAACCACAACCCGTCTGGGTACCTTGCTGGTTACGGATCGGAGTAGGCTGACCCAGGCGGGCCAAAAAACGAGGTCAGAATTTACAAAAAACGACCAAATTGGGCAGCAAAGGAAAAGTCATTGTCGAAATAATGAATAAAGTAGTGGTCAACCAGAAATTTGCTAAGTAAGATGGTTTTGGACAAACTTTTGTAAGGTAGTTTTTCACAAAAAATAGTGTAACTAAGGTAGTTTTGGACAGAATAGTTGCAAAAATCAATATGGGTTAAATAAGAAGTCGGCCCTAGTTTTTTCTCTCATTTTTTCTCTCTCAATTCTCTTGCTCCATTGGTGATTTTGAGGGGGCTTCGGTGGAAAACCCCGATTTAATTCTAATTTCTTATTTTCTCTAGTTTTCTTTTAATTTCTTTTTCCTTGAATAATTACTCTCCATCTCTAATGATGGTTATTGGTCTACTTTTTTGGTGGATTGATTTCTCCTATCTTGTGTGGGTTGTTATTTCTCATCTTGTGTGGGTTGTTATTCTCCCTCTGTTGTTGATTGTTATTTCTCATGATATGTGGGTTATTTTTCATCAAATAAGTTACATCCAATCATTAGGTTGGAGAATTATAGTTATCGTCAACAAAGATTTAGGGCTTCAAATATATATTTTCATCCTCGGATCTATACAGGAGGTGGTTGCAGTTGGACAAGACATATTGAAGTCGAACAAAAATCATCAGGTGATTCTGCAATCGGTCGGAAGCGAAGCAATTAGTGAAGTTGAAGTTAAAATATATATTGTTGTTTTAAATCTAATATCTTTGGAGAGATTATGGATTTGTAAGTGCCGTTTGGCTTTTTATCATTAATATATAATCTCTTGTCTTTTGATAAAAAAAAAAGTAGTTCTGGACAAAAAAACCCTTGATTTAATAGATTATTATTATTGTATTCAATAAAATTTAACATTATCAATATTATTCAGTTAGAAATTTATTTTTCAAATACTTCTGATGTATTAGGAATGTTAGGAATCGTCCGTAAATATGGTTGCGAGTATTTTATTTTCACTAAACATTTCATAATAAAAATTGAGGAAAATTATATGAACATGGCTCAATGAGACTTGAAATTTTATTCAAGAATTTGGCATTGGTTGAAAATATCAACCCGTAATAAATTTATCAATAAATTTGATTCAAGAATTTAGCATTGGCTTTGATCTAGGCAACTACTTAGGGGAAAAAAACTTTGTTGACCTACCGGATAATATACCCACCACTAATAGAGAGTAATAATAGCGGGATGCTTGTGCTTACATGTATCCCAAATTAAGGTATTGTCAATTAGACTGGTCAAATGAGTTGGGGTTCTGAAATAGTTGTGGGTTTGGCGTTAACGGTGTTGGCTTCAGATTGACTCAATGGGTTGAGAAGTTTTATAACAACCTTTAATTTTTCATTCTTAATGCAATATATGTAATAAACTATACTTTGAACGTTTTAAAATTCTTAATTTTTCATTCTTAATGCAATATATGTACTAAACTATACCTTAAACGTTTAAAAAATTACAAATTATAATACATATCTTCATTAATAGCCAATTTTTTTACAAATCATTAATGTTGTAAGAATCTTATCACAAAATTACTTACATGACATCGCTTGTGGGGATGAAAGTTGGTAAAAATCGAACTTATAACCTCTTCATTTCAAGATGCAAACCAACGTCATTTTATTGGAAATCGATCCTTAAATAATTTCATTGATTGCATGAATTGAAAAAATCACAAAAAAACTTTTAAACTTTTATTTTTGAGTGACAAAAGGTTTTAACATGGAGCGGTGGAGCCAACATCATATTAATTTTTTTTTCAATTGGACACATATTACCGAGATATTATTGGTGTATATCTGATATATATGTATATTAGTTATAGGACAAACACAATTTACCATATTTTCTTTGAAAAAAGACAAAAAAAAAATAAATTGTCCTGTAGTTAATATACATATATCTCAGCTATCCAGTAATAATTTTTCCATAAAACCTAAAAAAATCTACTCCCTCTGTTTCCATTTGTTTGTCCATTTGACTTTGCACATATGCCAATGCACTTGTTTGACCGTAAATATCTTTTGTTGTATATGTGTAAAAATTATAATAATTGAATATTAATGACGTACTCATTGAGACGAATCAAACAAGACCATACATGACTATATTATGTTTTATATGTTGAGAGTAATTTAGAAGATTCTCTCATCTTATGAATAGGGTAAAATTCCAAACAAGAGAAACAATTGGAAACGGAGGGAGTAATTTTATTACTACATGAGTGATTATCCTATAAAAAAAAGGGACTAGGGAGGACCGGAGGATTACAATCGAAAAAGATACGTTAAGATCAAATAAGGACATGTTTGGTTGTCATGTAAATTAATTTTCATGGAAATTTTTATTTCATGGGAAATTACTCTCCTTGATGAAATTTTTAGGAAATGTTCAAGATTGTTTGGTTAACATATAGGAATTTCTTTTTATGTGAATTTTTATTAACCAATGGAAGGGTGGGTAATGAGTAATTTAAATTCATACATTTTGTGGGAAATCTAAATTCCTATAAATTTCAACTTCCTCCATTTTCACTTTTTTAATCCAACCAAATAATCACCCCATTTTAAAATTCACATGAATTCTAATTTCTTGCATTTATTTTAAACAACGAAATCACCCGGTAATTAGGTATTTAGATAGAAGCAATGCCATTAGTAAAATCAGAGTTAATTTACATGGTTCTTAACTTTATAGGCTTGTCAAAAATTTCAATGAATATATTACCCAACTTTTTCCAGAGCCATCTGGTTAATTAGTTGAAGTTGTAGGGAAAAAAAAAAACTAATTTACTCTGTTATTTTACAATCAAGCAGAAAGAATACAGAAATTGATATTGACATAATTAAAATTGATATGGACACAACTTTTGTGAGAGGATCATAGAAAATGTGCTTTCACAATGGGTTGTGCCCATATCAATTTTAGTAGTGTCTTTATCATTTCCCAAAGAATACTATACAGGAAACAAGAGATGTCTATAGTTAAAACTTAAAATAAATACGTTATGATCGAACAAAGTTCACTCTTTTATTTTATATTATAGTTAAGCAGAAGCGAAGTTATTGGTTCAGTGAGAGTTTTTTTTTTTACTAAAGTTGTAGACCTGATTCCTTTATGGAATTTATTGTGTTATAAGGGCTCGTTTACATTAGCTGAATAGAGATGAACTGAACTGAACTGAACTAAATTGAACTTAATAGAGATGTATTAATTGAACTTAACTGAATTGAATTTAATAAAGATAAACTTAACTGAACTGAATTTAATCTGAAGTAAACAAGCCCTAAGTATCCGGTATCGTTTTGTTATGAAATAATAGTGGACAATATTATTGTACATATGTGTATCCTTTAGAATCATTGTATCATTTGAACATGTATATATACGTGACATGCTTATGGAATAATATGTTTATAAGTTTATAGTTTAGTTTTTTTTCTCTACATTCTTTTTTTACTGTCTCTTTATTCTTTTACATATAACTAGAGGTGGCAAAAGTGGCCCATATTTGATTACCCTACCTAAATGACCCGAGCAAAAACTCGAAATCTACCTGAATAAACTTGATATTGTGACCCGAATTTGACCCAACCCAAACCCGAACCGAATTACCCGAACGTTAAAGTGTATACTATTGATTATTATGTCTTTTAAATGTATTTGGAGAAAACCCAAATCTAACCCGACCCAAAACAAAAAAGTCCGTAAACCCGAATTGACCAGACCTAATCAACCTGACCCGTACCTGTTCCGAACGACCCGAACGTCACCTCTAAAGTCTATCAATAACTAGAGCTGTAAATGGATCAACCTGGCTTGGGTTCGGGTTGACCCATTAATATAAACGGGTTGAGATTCTTAACCCAACCCAACCTTATAAATAAATGGGTTGACCTAATTGCCCGTTAAATAATATTATCAATTTTTCATTAGCATCAAATAAAGTTATACTACTATATGTCTATGCTTATATATGGACTATAACAACAACCCACGATAGTCATGTATATTACAACTTACAAGTCATATTGTCCATTATTTACACATTATAATACAATATTAATTAATAACAAACAACCTTTTGAGTTCTAATGTTCAAGATAAAAACATTAGATTAAAACATTACAGTTACCTACATAACTAGTAAAAATTCTATAACATAATTTTTTTTTAAAAAAAATAAGAAAGTAAAATAATAGATTAGTATGTCAATTGAACTTGAAACTAATTTTATTCTTAATGGGTTAAGCGGATTGAAATCGGGTTGAAAATTTCAACCTGACCCAACCCATTAAAATAAATGGGTTGGATTGGGTCGGATGAACCCATTTAACTAGACGGGTTGAAAAACTCAACCCAACCTTATTATTGGGTTGAGTCAAATTTTGCCAACTCTATCTATAACACGTTTATTTTATTATCAATATTAATCATTGTCTATTCCCGAAGGATATCAGGTTAATCAATGTGAGATACAATTTTGTATCTCATAATGACATTTTAAGATAATTTTAACAAACTTTAGTGGCAGAGATCCAAACACCAACCAAATAAGGGAGTATTTAGTTAATATATTTTCAACAAAATTACAAAAATATCATTTAAGATGTTTACTAAACATCTCAAATTGATTAACTGAGTATTTCCCGTCTATTCCCTAGAAAAAAAGGGACATGTGTTAGGTGTGTCTTTCCTGTGTCTCCTCTCCACTCAATTGATCATCTTTAAACTTTACAGGCTTATCTTTTTTATACTAATTGAAAAAGCTCAACTTCTTCAATCTAATATATTAACCCAAACATTTCCAGAATTTTCTAACTTCTACTTTTAATCTTCTAACAACATGAAAGTTGGTAAAACACACTCTCTATAGAAAAAGTAAAGTAATTATTATTATAATTATGACATGTTGCTTCAGCTTCATTGCTCTAAGAAGCCACTGCTTCCGCTCCAACATCTCAAACGCGGGCCTTAAGCCCACCACCACCGACTTGGGCGACGGTACAGTAATGCACTGTTGGGCCCCCAAAACCCCTCAACAGTCCAAGCCCAATTTACTCCTCATCCATGGTCTCGGAGCAAACGCCGCGTGGCAATGGGGTGACATAGTAGCCCACATGACCCCACACTTCAACGTCTATGTTCCTGACCTCCTCTTCTTTGGGGAGTCCTACACAACTCGGCCTGAACGATCTGACTCGTTTCAGGCCCAATGTTTGATTGGATTAATGGAGGCCCATTCAGTGAGGGATAGGCTGAGCTTAGTGGGCCTTAGCTATGGTGGATTTGTGGCCTACAGTATGGCGGCTCAATTAAGTGATAAGGAGGTGGTGGAAAGAGTGGTGATATGTTGTGCTGCAGTTTGTATGGAAAAGAAAGATATTGAGGATGGTAAATTTAAGGTGTCTAATTTGGAAGATGCTGCTGATATTTTGTTGCCTCAAACACCAGATAAGTTAAGGGAGCTTGTTAATCTTACCATGTTTAAGCCTCCTAAAATCTTGCCTAATTGCTTCCTCAATGATTTTATTCAAGTGAGTATCATCCCAACTTTAATTTTTGGTATACTTTATACTCCTTTCTGTCTTTTCATGATATGCTATATTTTTCTTATTTGCCTCTTTCAATTTACATGCTACATTTCCGTTTTTATTTTTATCTTTATTTTTATTTTTTTATTTTTACATGTATTTTCATTTTTATTTTTTTTATTTTCTTTACTTTTTTTCATTTTTATTTTTTTCTTCTTAATTTTATTTCTATTATTATTATTTTTTTAGTTCTATTATTATTTTAATTTTTTATTTTTATTACTATTTTTTTATTTCTATTTTAAACAATATTAATAATAGTTTACATTTATAATAATGTACAATTAAATTTCACCAAAGATCAGATCAGATCAGATCAGACCAGATTAGAAAATTTCAGATCAGACTAGATCAGAAAATTTCAGACGAATCAAACGCACCCTCACTTAATTTCTACATATTTTACTCTTATTTTTGTCATTTATCTCCTTTATTCAACTTATTTTACCCCAATTTGTTTTTAGAATGTGGGACTAAAGGGTGATAGAAAATTGATCTATTTCCGGCAGCTGACCTGGCTCAACAACCTGGCCGATTTTCCTTTTTTGCCGATTTACATGTTTCTACTTAAAAAATTGTGCTAGAAGCAATATAGCAAATAATTAAGGACGGATGGAGTAGTGTGTTTTTTTTATATATAATAATATCTAAGTAATTTATATTTGATCTTCATCTTCCTACACAATGTTAATGAATTTATATATATGTATTGTATTTTTGTATGAAAAATTTGCCACTAATCACCTAATAAGTACCAAAAGTTGTGAACAACTATCATAATTTTTTTTTATTAAATTTAACTACCAATTAAGTGCCAAAAAGTTGCAAATCACCACCCATTTTTAACACCGTTAACTTAAATCACAATTAAACCTTAATTAAACCACTTAAATCTTAATTAAACCTTAATTAATCTTAATTAACACTTTTTATTAAAAAAAAAATAGAAAAATAAAAAGAAAATCTGGAAAATCTAGGGGAGGGGGAGGGGGAGGGGTGGTTGAGGATTTTTTCTAATTTTCCAGATTTGTTTTCTTTTTTTAAAAAAAATAAAAAGTGTTAATTAAGATTAATTAAGGTTTAATTAAGACTTAAGTGGTTTAATTAAGGTTTAATTGTGATTTAAGTTAACGGTGTTAAAAATGGGTGGTGGTTTGCAACTTTTTAGCACTTAATTGGTAGTTAAATTTAATTAAAAAAAATTATGGTAGTTGTTCACAACTTTTGGTACTTATTAGGTGGTTAGTGGCAAAATTTTCTTTTTGTATTGGTAGTATCATGCTAGTGTTAATAAATTAATAATAATGATGGTGTCTACACCCAAAAGTAATACTTCATCCGCTTCTATGTAGTTGCAGCGTTGACAATTTGAACACTATTTATAATCACTCATATAACTCGCTTTTAATATGTGCTTTATACATTTTAAAAAAATAGTCATTTGGAACTCCTTTGAATTGGAATCATCTCAATGTGTCCTTACTTTGATCTAATTTTTATAATCTTTAATAAAACGTAACTAAAGTAATTTACGGGGTGAATCAACTAAGTTCTAAGGAGTACAATTTTCTTTCCTATTTGATTATATCATTACTAATACTATTAAGTGGTATTATTAGCTATCATTCAATGTACTAATCAAACAAACTGTTGATTCTTGAAACATCTATTTTGTATTTGATCGATCTCAATTAGTGGAATTTATGGGGGGAAGAAAAAAATCTTATTTCCTCCGTAAAGAAAATTTAGTGGTATTATTAGCTATCATTCAATGTACTAATCAAATTTGTGATTTGCACATTTTCAATTTGAAGAAGACTTAATTTGCACATAAAGAAAATTTAATTTTGATGAAGATTTGTGATTTATATCAATATATATAGAGTTGTTGGATCCTTCTCAACATTTCTTTCGTTTTTTCCTTAATTTTTTTTAAAATTATTTTTTAAAGTAGTGTGGGCATAAAAGTGACCATTCTCATCTAATTTCTTTTAGCATAATCTAGAATAGCAAGTCTCTCTGCGGAATAACTTTTCACTAAAATAATGTATATAAAAAAAAAAAAAATTATAATTTTTTTTCTAATTTCATAAAATGTTAAAAAAATAAGGTGTAAGATTATAAAATTTTAATGAAAAATTATGTCAATGTCAAACGATTTGACACAAAATTTTGTAAATGTAGATCGATCTGTTTAGTTGAACATCCAAATTAGATCATAAGGGCATGGTTGTTGGCAGGTCATGTGTACAGAACATTGTCAAGAGAAAAGAGAATTGATTCAGGCCATTCCTAAAGATCGCAAAGTCTCTGAAACTCCCAAAATTACACAGGTTTCTTCTGGCCCTTGCAAATGGTGCCCATTTTTCTTTAGTATGGAGTAAATTACTATCACTGATATTCCCTCCGTACGTTTCAATTTGTTTGTTACGTTTAGAATATTATTTAGAGAAAATTAGTCAAAGTATAACAAATTAAGTAAAACGGGTGGAATTACGTAATTGTAAGATGCTCTTGCTAAACGTTGTCTGAAAATTACTTCTTTTTTTAAATTTTACCCCTATAGAATTCATTATAATTATAATTAATAGTATTAATTAGTTTGAAGGGTGAGATGAAAATTGCAATAACAAAAGACTCTATTTTTTTGTCAAACCGTTTCATGACATTAAGAATACTAACAAGTATTCATATGGTGAATTGCAGCCTACATTAATAGTTTGGGGAGATCAGGATCAGGTGTTCCCAGTGGAGTTTGGTTACCGATTAAAGAAGTAAGTATTTCGTTAAATTTATTATTTGCTATATATTATATTATATTATATTATATTATATTATAATGCCATGTATTATTGAAGAAGAAAATGTTATTAATAATCATTAATTAGTTAGAAATTTTACCGCAATGCAAATTTGCAGTCATTTGGGAAGCAATGCAGAGATGGTAGTATTAAAGAAGGCAGGGCATGGTTTCATGATAGAGAGGCAAAAGGAATTCATCAGGCATTTGAAAGCCTTCTTGATTCATTTCTCTTCTTCTACTTCTAAGTTATGTAATGGCAAATAAATAAATAGAACCAATAACAAATTTCATGTATGTAAGTTTAAACTTAGGATGATGAAGAATTATTCTCCTTAGCTAGGAATTGAAGAGACTAAAATATTTGACTTATAATAATCCCACTCTCTTGTGATCCACTATATATCGATCTAAAAATTGTTACTATGTGCGGAGTATCTTGTAAATTAGCACTATTCCTAGAGGAATGATAGTCTATTATCAGATCTTAGACAAGGTATACTAAAATATTTGCACATTGATCCTTCATATAAGGATTGATTTGTAATTTATCAAATTTAAAAGATCAATTTGTAAAATTATAAAAGTATAATATAATGAGGTGTACGTTATTATCATTTGAAAATATGAAATCCAACCTATGTTAATATATTATCTTATCTATGTTTAATATTATGTAGTCTGTGTATAATTAACTTATCTTGTATGTGTAATATTAAAGACATAATTTTGCAAATTGATCGTTTAATTTTTTGATAAATTACAAATCAGTCCTTATATAAGGATCAATGTACAAATATTTTAGTAAATCTTGTCCAAGATCGGATATGGGATTTCCCCTACTCCTATTAATTAATTAATACATGTAGAGTTGATTGGTTTCTAGCAAGATCAAAGATCCAAGATCCAAGTCATCCAACTAATAAGGATAGAAATGGATCGGGTGGTAAGGATAGTAAAATTTCCGACTTAAATTAAAGTAAAATATTTACCAATTAAAAAAAATTTCCAGACTTATATTACAATATTCAACCAAATAATAGAACATAATATTCACAAGTTATAGTACAATATTTACCAAGTAATAAACAATATTCCAACTTAAAATACAACATTCACCAAGTAATAATTAAGTGATATTCACCACTTAAAATCCAATATTCACCCAGTAATAATTAATATTCACAACTTAAAGTTTCATATTCACCAAATAATGTGTAATATTCATGACTTATATCATAACATTCACCAAGTAATAAACAATATTCATTTCATGGAATAATCATCAAAAGCTACACTATAATATCCACGAATTAAGTACAATATTCACTAAGTAATAATAAGTAATATTAATAAAAATCAACAAAAAAAATCAAAACATATTATAATAAAAGAGTAGGTCTTGCATGTGGCCAGACACATGCTATAGTATTGTGTGGCCACATGTCAGTTATAATACAAATAACGCGCGTTTATTTAGTCAATAAAAAACAAAGTGAGTAACACACGTTCTTTTCAAGTTATAAGCAAATGTGAGTATGAGTTTCTTTACACATTTAACCCAATTATATCAGAGAGAGAAAATATTTTTTTTTTCAAATGCATATATTACAAAAAATACAACTTCAAAAAATGAAATAAATATACCAAAATTATACATTTTTTTATTCTCTACAAATAGAGACCTATATTGAACAATTTTATAATAAAAAATTTTAGCTTATTTTAAAATATTTAATAACCCACAAAAAATAATTAATAACCCCCAATGAAAATACTTAATAAACCAATATAAATACTTGGTAACATCTTATAAACACACTTATTATTATTTTTTTGACAAATATAAACATACTTAGTAAACCAATATAAATATTTGGTCACCAAATATAATTATTTAATAACCGCACATAATTAATTTAGTAAAACTATAGAATTAATCAGTAATCATAATACTCATTAAAACATAGTAACTGACTCATACTTGGTAATTTTACTGACTCACACATGGTAACCCCACTGAAACAAGCCTGGTAACCCCACTGACTCAAGCCAGTAACCCCACTTATTCAGCCCTAGTAACCCTACAGACTCACACTTAGTAACCCCCCACTGAGTCAAAGTTAATAACACCTCTAAACTGTAATATATCTTCAATGATTTACACTTAGTAACCCCTCTATATCACGCTTAGTAACTCCATTAACTCATACTTAGTAACCCCATTGAATCAAAGTTAGTAACCCATTGACTAACTCACACTTAGTAAACCCAATGACTCAGAGTTAGTAACACCTCTAAACCGTAATAGTAACCCCGCTGATTTACACTTAGTAACCTTTTCATCCTACACTTAGTAACACCACTGACTCAAGTCTAGTAACCCAACTGATTCAGCCTTAGTAACCCTATCAACTCACACTTAGTAACCTCGTTGACTCAGAGTTAGTAACCCCACTAAATCGTAATAGTAATCCCACTGATTTACACTTAGTAACCCCTCTATACCACACTTAGTAACTTACAGTCTTACACTTAGTAATCCCATTGATTTACACTTAGTAATCGTAATATTCTGACACAATACCTTCTCAATAAGTAAACCCACTAACTTACAGTCTTACACACTTGGTAACCCTATTAACTCAAAATTGATAACACCACTAACTCAGACTCCATTGACTCACACATAGTAACCCCACTGACTCAAAATTATTAACCCTATTAACTCACGGTTGATAACACCACTGACTCACACATAGTAACCCATTAACTCACACATAGTAACCCCACTGACTCAAAATTATTAACCCCTCTTAAATATAATAGTAACTCCATTGATTTACACTTAGTAACTTCAATGACCTACAAAAAGTAACTCCACTCATTTAGAGCTAATAACCCCTCTATACCATACTAGTAACCCACTGACTCTTACTTAATTATCTCACTAACTCAAAGTTAGTAACCCCATTGAATCACACATGGTAACTCCACTAACTCATGTGTAGTAACGCCTCTGATTCAGCCCTAGTAACCCCATTAACTCAGAGTTAGTAACACTTTAAACAATAATAGTAAACCCACTAATTTATACTTAGTAACTCCACCGACTCACTCTTACTAACTTTCATTCACTCAAAGTTCTCCATAACATATTAGTAACCCCACTGACTAACACTTAGTAACTTCACTAACTCATATTTAGTAACCTCACTGACTTACTCTTAGTAACCCCATTGACTCAAGTCTAGTAATTTCACTAACTCACACATACTAACCCCACTGACTTAGAATTAATAACCCCTCTAAAATTTAATAGTAGCCCCACTGATTTACATTCTTCACTAACTTACTCTTAGTAACTCTACTAATTAAGAGTTAGTAATCCCTCCATATCATACTAGTAACCCAATGACTCACACTTAATAATCTCACTAACTCAGTGTTAGCAACCTCAGCAAATCATACTTGGTAACTCCACTAACTCAACCCGAGTAACCCCACTGATTCAACCCTAGTAACCCCACTCACTCATACTTAGGCACAACACTCAGTCACATTTAGTAACCCCACTGTATCATCATACATACTAATAAGTAATAAGCCCACTCACACTTAATAACCCCCAGTGACTCATACACACTAATGACTAACATTTTAATTCACACTTGGTAACCCCTAGAAATAATTTTTTTAGAATAAACCCTAAAAAAATAGTAATGTAATCCCTATAAAAAGTAGTAAATTCTACAAAAAAAATTAAAACTAACTAGTGTTGTAACGACCCTGATTTTATTGGTATTTCTGTCGTATGTTTATAAGTATTTATGTGATTTTATGTATGGTTCAAAATTTATTTTTGAACTATTTATATTATTTTATTGTGATTGATTATCATTTATTTTATTATTATTTAATTAATTAGAATTTTATTATTTAATTTTCTAATTAGTTATTTAATATTTTTGGGTTAAATCGATTTAAGCATGATTAATCATGCAATTTTTGTAAATTAGCCCAATTGATCACGAAAGCCCAACTTGGCCCATTTAGGCCTTGATAGAACCGGCCCTCCCTTGTTCATGGCAAGGATTTGCCACTTGCCATGCATTCA
This sequence comes from Salicornia ramosissima, assembly GCA_951394345.1. Lineage (NCBI taxonomy): Eukaryota > Viridiplantae > Streptophyta > Magnoliopsida > Caryophyllales > Amaranthaceae > Salicornia > Salicornia ramosissima. The sequence continues at coordinate 48,326,108 of OX596234.1, forward strand.
CACCTTAAACCACTTCTATAAATAAAAGGGTTAGCAAGGCTTGAGGATTCATTTGCTCATTTGCCATCTTAACACACTTGCTCATCAAATCATTAGCCAAAACACCTCCCAATTGCTCTCATATCCACACGCCATTTTTGGCTCTTCAATGCAATCAAATTGTTCATCCTCTTCTCAAAACCCAAACTTAAAGATTCAACTTCTATTGATCTTTGAGTATCAAAACACAAACTAAACCTCATAATTTGCATTCAAGATCTCTAGTTTGGTTTTGGGTCGTGTTCGTGTGGGTGTACGAGTGGTGACCGTGGTGGTGCCGTGCAAGGGTCGTGTGGGCCGTGCAAGGGACGGTGGTGCAGGTGGTGTTCGTGGTGAAGACCGTGCGGTGTGGCCGTGCAAATAGTGAAGCCGTGCCGTGTCCGTGGTGGTGTCGTGTCCGTGGTGGTGCCGTGCTGCTGGCCATGTGGTTTGGGTTTCCGGGCAGCAAGTTTTTTGGGTGTTTATCTTGTTAATCTTCATCAAAGTAACATGCTTTTCCAATATAATTGGTATACTATGTTTCATAGTATAAATTAAATGAATAGATTAGACTATTTGATATGTTATAACCATGTTTACATGTATGTTATAATCTGAAATTTTGGGATGGTTTTATGATGATTATTACTTGAATATGATGATTTCATGATTGAATATGTTAGTATTAAGTTTGATGTTATTCATGTTCAAGTTTGATGAATTTTGGATATTAGGAAGTTGATGCTTTTTATTGTTGAATTGTTGGAATTGTGCGTGCATTTTGATGTAGTTTGGGATGAGTTCTTGATTCTTGAATGAGTTCTTGGTTGAAGTTCTTGAATCTTGATTGAGTTCTTGATTGAAGATCTTGAATCTTGGATGAGTTCTTGATGAGTTCTTTGAATTCTTGATGAGTTCTTTAAAGTTCTTTATGAGTTCTTGGTTGAGTCTTTAAAGTTAAAGAAAGTTAAAGAAAAGGTTAAAGATTGTTTAAAGAGGTTGTAAGTTTGATTGGTTTACATGTTATTTCTTGAGTCAAGGCGTAAGATGCAACTTAAGAATTAACTAAGAATGTAAACTTCGATTTAAAGTTAAAGTTAGCTTGATTTCGTTACTAGACGCCTAAAACTTAGAGTAAGATTCTTTGTTTTTGGGTTAAGACGTTGCCCCTATCTTGTCCGCGGTATTGGGATAGTTGGTGGTCTTACTATGTTGTCTTCGGATATGGATTTCCAGTAAGATTGGTTTCATGGGATTTGGGAGTAAGATTCTCAATCCTGACATAGTAGAAAGTTCGAATGCGTAAGATGCGTTCGTACGTGCATAGTCCGGTCTAGTATGCGAATGATTGCGCCAAAGTTAAGATTGGTTAAGTTGGTCGAGTCAGCATGATTACTTGTTATGATTCGGATGTTTTGATGGTTTGATTTGTGTATGTTCATGTGTATCCCCGTTAGGGTGGGACAGTTATGTTACTCGCCACTGACGGTGGACTGTTGTTGACTTTTCAGGTAATTCTGATGATGAGGTCCTTGCTTAGCTTTGGGTTCGGCGAGTGCCGATGTTGCTTAGACTTTATGTTGTTATTTTACGATGTTTTCTAGTTTTATACTCTAGTAGTAGTATTTGTATATTTCTATGACTCTGACATATATTTGGAGTTTACGCTTGATAGTAGTAGTAGTATGACATTTGGGATTAGTTATGTACAAACTTGTGGGTAATTTTACTTTTTGGTTTAGTATATACAATCATTTGAGGTTTTGTTTTTTTAATTTTAAGTATTTTAGTTTGTTAGATCTGACTATTCGACTCGTCGGTTTCTTCCGCGCCGGTTTAAGCGAGTCGGGTCGTCACAAGTGTAATATTCTTTTTGGAAAAAAAATAGTGTAATATTAAGCAATAATTCCCCATATTATATCCAAATAATGTCATTAAAATTTAACATGTAACTTGTTTAAATTTAAACACTAATTTGTCCAATTGTTTCCCTTTCCTTATCTAAAATTAGAATTAACCTGATTTATTCTTAAAGAATTTTCCAATCCAAAACTCATCTATCTATACTACTAAAACTCTTACCACTATTTTCCTCCCACCTTCTATTTTTCCCTCCTAATCTCAGAATTCTACTTTCTTTCTCTATTTAATATCATAAGTAATACACTAATTAATAAATAAATAAAATTCAAATTATATATCGATTAAAGCTAATATATATATCCATCTATTCTATTTTATCTATTTTGACTTAAGTATTACTAAAATAAAAGGCAATGTACAAATGGCACATTGAGGTTTATTGTTTTCCCATTTTTATATACGGATGTCTTCTACTGATTCCATTGTCCTTTTTTTTTAACAAGGATTTCATTGTTTTAGCAACTACTTATTCATAATTTTTTACAATAACATACCTTTAATCAACTTTTCAAAATTAAGGATAAAAAATGTTATGTCAATTCTGCTACAAAGCTAATATTTTACATTATAAGCTGGCACATACATATGCCCCCTCTAGAAAAATATAAAGGAAAAATTTTCAACAACTACCACTAACTTTTTTTATATATATATAACTACCACCTAAGTTTTTTATTTTATAAATCTACCACAAACGTTATTAGGACTTCTTTAAACTCACTACCATTTAACACCCAAGGTTAACTCCCTTAACTGAGCCATCAACTTTGGATTTCCCAACACCTTATATTGCATGATTTCCCTCCGATTTTACAATCTCTATATAACCCTAATCCCTCCTCAATCCTCAATTGTCTCCCAAAATGAAAATATGGAGAGAATTCTGAGAAAATTGAATTGAAGAATAGAATGAGAAAAAGAATACAGTAAGTTTTAACTTCCTTTACAAAGGAGCTAAGTATTTATAGGGAAAAATAAAAGAATAAAATATAACAAACTTAACTACCTAAATAACCAAAATAATAACAACTAACTAATAAACAACTTGTATAAACCAATACCCCCCCTCAAGTTGGAGGTGGTGAAGTATGAGGCAACTGCAACTTGGACTTGAGAGCATTGAACTGAGGTGCAGACAGGGGCTTTGTAAGTAAGTCTACAACTTGAAGAGAAGTTGGGACATATGTGAGTTGAATAAGGCCCTCTAAAACCTTGTCACGAGTAAAGTGACAATCAATTTCAATATGTTTTGTGCGCTCATGAAAGACTGGATTGGTTATCACAATGTAAAACTACAGGAGTGAGATTATTCAGCCCAAGTTCTTAGAGCAATCAAACTAGCCAAGTAATCTCAGAGGCTGCAAAGGCCATGGCCCTGTATTCTACCTCTGAGGAAGATCTTGAAATGGTAGTTTGTTTCTTTGACTTCCATGAGATAAGTGACCCTCCAAGAAGAATGATGTAACCAGTGATGGATTTCCTAGTATCAGGGCCAGAGGCCCAGTCAGAATCAGAATAGGCTTGAAGAGACAATTGTGGGCTGCCATGAAGAAGGATGCCTTGTGTAGCTGTGTGTTTAACATAAGCAAGGACATGGGACAAAGCAGCTATGTGAGGAGTTCTTGGTTGCTGCATATACTGAGACAAGTTTTGGACAGCAAAAGCTAAGTCAGGACGAGTATTTGTAAGATAATTTAATTTGCCAACATAGCTTCTGTATAAGTCTGGCTGAGCATATATATCACCATATGAATTATTGAGTTTGAGATGCATGGACAAAGATGTTGTAGCTTTAGTAGGCAAGGGAAAAGGACATGCTTCCAATAAGTCTTTGGTGAACTTCCTTTGGGATAAAATGAGCCCTTTTTCTGCATAAGTAACTTCCATACCCAAGAAATAACTCAAAAAACCTAAATCCTTTATACTGAATTTGTTCTGTAAATAAGACTTCAATTGATTAATAACAAAAATATTTGTGCCAGTAAGTAATATATCATCAACATAAATGGCAGCAAGAGTAAAATCAGATCCTAATCTATTTATAAACAAGCTAGGATCATTTTTAGATTGTTGAAAACCTTGTGATTGTAGTACAGTTTGTAATTTAAAAAACCATTGTCTTGATGCTTGTTTTAGACCATATAGAGATTTATTAAGCTTAGAAACTTTATTTTCTGGATTTGGAACACCTTGTGGGACTTTCATGTAAACCTCTTCATGTAAGTCTCCATGTAAAAAAGCATTATTTACATCTAATTGGAAAATAGGCCAAGACATATGAGATGCTACAGCTAAAATACACCTTATTGTTGTCATTTTAACAACAGGAGAAAAGGTCTCCTCAAAATCTATGCCATATTTTTGTGAATAACCTTGAGCAACTAATCTTGCTTTACATCTCTCCAAAGTATCATCTGAATTTAATTTGACTTTATAAACCCATTTACATCCTATAGGCCTTTTTCCAATGGGGAGATCAACTAGAGTCCAAGTATCTGTATTTTGCAAAGCTGTGATTTCTTTATTCATGGCATTTACCCATTCTGATTTAGTAGAAGCCTCTAAATAATTTTTAGGTTCTGAAATTAGAGCACGAGGAATATGAATAGAGGGGCATGTAACAAGATTAGAACCATGTTTCTGAATATTAAGAGATGGGCAGTCATAATCCTGAAGATATGAAGGTGGGTGCCTAATTCTTGCAGGTCTTGCTGAAATTTGTTCTGAGGTCATGGAAGTAGTAGTATTGGTTGGTACAGAAATAGGTGAGGGGGATGATTCTGCAGTACAATTAGGTTGCTCATCACTGGAGTATTCAGGGGCTGAAGAAAGAGATAAGTCAAAGGATGTGGTTGGGGTGGCTTGAGCAGTTGAATGTAAGGGAAAAACATGTTCCCAAGATGTATTAGACTGAGGTACAGTGACAGAAGGAAGAAAAATTTGTTGAGATAAAGAAATGTTATAATGAGGCTTATGATAATGAAAAGGAAAATGAGTTTCATAAAAGACAACATCACTAGACACAGTAGTTTTAAAATTCTCAAGATCTAAAATCTTATAGCCTTTTTGTGTTGTGGAATAGCCTATGCACATGATATCAACTATTAAGTCAAAGTTTTCGAAAACAAGCAATTAAGGGCACAAGTCATCAGTTAAATCCAAAGTACCATAGTTCAAATCCCAATTTATTCAAACTAACACTAAGCTAAACTAAACTAATCTAGGAAAGCAGTACATTTTTTGGTCACATGTAAACTCCCGGCCCTATTGGTCGGTACAAACCATGCAACAATCCTAAGAAAGCAGTAAAAAAAACTATACTATGAAAGTAATAAAATGCTTACCTCACCACGTGTAAACTATACTATGAATTTAATGATGTGATTGTGGTTGGTAGTTGAGTTGTTGATGTGGTGGAATGTATTTAGGAGGTTGGTTTTATGGTGGTGGTGGTTGTGGGTTGAGGACATTGTTACTACGGTAAGAGAGGTATGGGTGGTTTTTGTAGCCTTCATTGTATGTGTTTGAATAAGGATTATACTTGTAGGATTGAAAGGCATGTACTTGTTCCATGGTCCCATTACAATTTTGAGCATAATGTCCTAGTGCCCCGCATCCATCACAAACCGGCTCGGTCGTTGTCATGGCAGCTACCGAGGTGGATTGAGAACCACCTATATTCATGTTGTCAAGTTTTTGAACAATAGCATCCATTCTAGCATCCATTTTTGCTTCCAAGCTTGCAACACTGTGATCAACCTCAAATTTGCCCCCCTTCCGTGCTTCGCCACGAGGATTGCCAAATTGAACATTATGTTGTGCCATCTCCTCTATCAAATCAAACGCTGCATTTACCTCCAAACTTATGAACCTGCCACTTGCTGCGGAATCAAGAATGGTCCTTGAATCATGTCCAAGCCCATTGTAATAACCCGAAATTTAGGGCCAGAAAATTTCGCGGTTATTAATTCTATTTATTTATTCTAAGTCCAAAAGGCCCATTAAATTTGGACTGTTTTACCTTATTTCCTTCTCTTTAAACTCAATTGGGCCAAGGACCCAATCTTCTTCTCTTCTTTAAGGCTTGGCCGGCCCTCTTGTGTTTCTTTTGGGCCAAGTATATTTTTTTTATTTATTCAATTAATTTGATTAATTAAATTAAATTAATTAAATTATATATATTTTTTTAAAATTCCTAAACCTAGTCTTCTAAGCCCTATTTTGCTAGGTCCAATCTCCCCTATTTTTCTCCCTCCTCACGGCAGCCCTAAGGTTTCTTCTAGGGTTTGTTTTTGTTTTTCTTTCTCTATATATACCTAGCTTATGTAATTAATTTGGTTCCCAAATTCAAAAGCTCATAAACCCTAAAAGAAAAATATTTTCTCTTCTCCCCTTCAAAAAGCCGTGAGTTCTCTTTAGCCAAAGGAGAGATTTTTCTTTGGAATTTTAAGCGATTTAAGGTAACTATGCTTTTCTGTTTAATTTCGGTACTAGTTAATCACATAGTTTATTAGGGTATGATCATGAAAACTGTTAGGAATAATGTTCTAAAACTTCCTTAAGAATGTCGAGCCATATGAAATTTGTTCATGAATATTTCTTGATTGATTTAATGTATTTTCTTGAATTATTATTGTTAATCTTGATTATTTAATTGCTATATTAAAGTCTTGAATTAAAAAGAATTAATTTGTTCTTGATGTTCTAAAATTTCGAGTGTCTTAGAATAATTTTAGGAGCTTCTTTACTGTTTGATCTTTAATCAAGATTTATTTCATGGCGAAATTCGTCCTTCTCTTGCTTGAAACAATTTAATCTTTCAAACCGGTAAAACTGTCCAGATTTGGTTTACAAATTATTTAAGGAACTTAATCAATTAGGATGGCTACGAAATTTTAGGTGGAAGTCCGTAATTATGTTTGACATCTTGTGTTAAATATTCGTAATTTTTAAAATTAGTTTGCTATGGCAGAAAAATATGAAACTGATTTCAGACTAATCTGATTTGTTAGTTATAAAATCACTTAAAAATAGTAAACGATGTTATTTTTGGACGAAATTTATGCACGTTAAACCTTGAACTCATGTTTAACTCCCATCAAAATTTCCAGTTTATTAGAGATCTTTAAATGGACGTTCCTAATTTAATTCTTTAAAATCAGACTGTGTAAAATAGTGTGATTAAATTATTAGAACATGTTATCATTGAATTCTTGAATCTAATCTTGATTACTTTAATGTTTGAAGTATGATCTTTAATTAATATTATTAAGTGTAATTGCTAACCATTGACAATTGTATTTAATTAATTGTGTTAATTTTTCGGTATTGTTGAACTGGAATTTTCGAGTGAATTAAAATATGGAAGGTAGGATTTTTATCATGTTTTAAGTAATTTTTATATGACTGTTTAATGAAGTTAGCTTAATTATTGTTATTTTACAAAAATGTCGAATGGCTTAGTTTATTATAGATCAACTTTAGTTAATTTTTGACCTATAATAATATTAGAAGGTAACTTTAGGAATTATTATAATAAAAGGAATTAAAGGATTTATCAGGAATAAGTTGTAATATGAAGGGATAGGTATTATTACTATTATTGTTACTAATATTATTATTATTAGTATTATTATTAGTATTATTATTATTATTATTATTGAATTAGTAGGGACAAGTTATAATAAGATGTAATAAGATATTAAAAAGGGTAAGAAAGGAAACAGAGTAAAAGGAATTTGAATTGTTTCGATCTCTGGCTAGGAAAGACTTGGTATTTAAGGTGGCCAATATACGTGCCGCACCTCTCTTTCCTGGGATTTCGAACATTTCATTTCCGATTACGGTCACCTAGTATTTCCCGATTCAAGAAGATATAAGATAAGATTTAAGATATGAAATATAAGATAAGATAAGGACGCCCATTCGATGATACACGAGTCGTCGGATTGGGTTAAGTCGATGCCACTGCTCCATGGGACGAACACACGAGTTCCTCCGCGCAGTTCTTGGTTCTAGAATATGTAGTCGTCTAAGTAGTGGTACACGAGCTGCTATTTAGGGGTTATGGCCATAGCTTAGGCTTGGTGGTGCACACGGGATCCACTACGGGTTGAATACACGAGTTCACCCCGGCATGTTTTAGGAAAGTTGTGGTGCACACGGGATCCACAACGAGTTATAGTGACCGGTCCGTTAAAAGATAAAGATGATATGATATGATTATACAGTTAAGATGAATGATATAATGTGATTATAAAGCTAAGATGAACGATGTGATACGATTATGGAATTAAGATAATATAAGGTATAATATGACAATTGAAGAGTAAGATGGATTAAAGTATAAGTTAAGTATTGGTTGTAATATAATATGTTTGGTATAAGTCTTCCGCTGTGTATGTCTGATCATGAATGTATATGTGTATTTCGAATGTAAGCTAGTTTGGTGCACGTATTTAGTACGTATCTCTAACCGTATTTTGCAGGTAATATTATACGTATTGTATACGTACTTTTATACGTATTCTATATGCATCTCTAACCGTATTTTGCAGGTATTTTTATACGTATTGTATACGTATTTCTATACGTATTTCCGTATGTATTTTTATACGTATTTTGTATGTACATGTGTTTGGAATATTATTTGCTGGCATGTTTTCCGTGTGTTATCCTATGCTATTATGTGTTTAGTGGTCCCTTACTTAAACGGGGACAGCCTAGTTACTCGCCACTGACGGTGGACCCCCCCTCAGTTTCAGGTGACGATGCAACTGCTTAAATCGGGCTTACGCTGGGTTGGGCATTTGTGCAGCAGAGACCTGTAGTTTAGCCTTTGTTTTCTTAAGTTATTTAATAAGATTTCTATGCAATTTTAGATTATCCCAGCCTGTTGGGACGGATTTTATTTAACTCATGTAATTTAAGTTTGACCTATGTAGACCTTTAGAGTTTTAATTTATTTATTTAATAAAAGATGTTTAGTTTTGAATAATTAATTTCATTTATAGTTTAATTGTTTAAGTAATGATCCGTTTGTCGATTTCCCTTCGTCAATCGACATGTTCAAAAAGTCGGGTCGTTACACCCATTGTAGAAAGAATGCACTAGAAGCCACTTCTCAATGCTGTGATGCGGGCAAAGCAGTTGAAGCTCCTTAAACCTCTCCCATGACTCATATAAGGATTCATCGTATTTCTGGGAGAGATTTGTTATCTGGCTCCGAAGTGATGCAGTTCTCTCAGGAGGATAGTACTTCTTGTAAAAGACTAACACCAAATCATCCCAACTGGTAATTGAGTCCCAGTTCAAGCTATTGAGCCATGATCTTGCCCGATCCCTTAGTAAGAATGGAAATAACATCCTGCGAATGTGATCCTGTGTGACTCCTTGTTGCTTGATTATATTACAATACTGGAGAAAGTTAGAGATGTGAAGATTTGGGTCTTCAGTGGCGCTTCCTCCAAATTGATTCCGTTCCACCATATTCACCAATGCCGGCTTGAGTTCAAAGTTATTAGCAGTAATTTCCGGCACTGGCATCCCGCTCGGTATCTGAGTGGCTGAAGGTTGATAATAATCCTTCATTGTAGTCATCCTGATCCTCTCTCGTGGTTCTTCTTCTTCTATAATCAAAAGATTGAGGTCAGGAATAATCGGACCAGTTGCCCGATTATTAGCTCGTTCTGCTTGTACTCTCAGTCGTTGTCTTATAAATCTCTCTGGTTCAGTTTCGAACCAAAAACGCATAGAACCTGCACAACGCGAAGACTAAAAGCGAACTTAAGAACTGTTGCGCCCCAAAGAACAATAGGATTCCTTGAGGCACAAAAATAATAAAAAAAAAATACTTCACACCCGAATAAAAGATATTAACGTTGCTTCCCCGGCAACGGCGCCAAAATTTGACAGGGCGTCACAACCCGTAAAAAATAACCTAAATATCAGAACTAATGCAGCAGTGATAAGTAGGGTCGAATCCACAGAGAAGCAATTTAATTTCTTTTATTACTAAAAAGTGTGAACTATGTAAAGGGCCTTTGTGATTGAATTATCCTAAATAACTAATAAATAAAGAAAAGAAAATAAAGGTTGAATTTTTATTGGAATTAAATGAATGAAGGAAATTATAGGGTTTAGGATTTTATGAATGAAATCATAAACTAATTGAATTCCAATGTTCAATAATTCATTAACAAATTCTAACCAAGATCTAACACGCTTTCGCAATTTATTAGATCTACAGATTTACATAACAGGCTCTCGCAATTTATTAAATAAATTTGCCTAAAATCTTAAGTCTTAATGAAGTTTTCACCTTTCGGCTACCGACTAGATTGTTACTCAAATTTATATGATCAAAACAGATTTTAGGGAATTAAAACTAGTCATGAATTAAAGAATAGAAGACTCAATTAATCTAATCATTCAAACATAATTTTCCCAAACCCTAGATCTAAAGAACTACTCACACATACTTAAAAAAATCAAAGCAATAAACATGATCATAATAAAAAGCATAAATAAAATAAATAATAAAGAAATACTACCAGAATTGGAAAAATATTGAATCTTTAATTAACTTGAATTGAATTGAATTTAATGTGTTTTAACAATAAAAGAGAGAAAGAAACCCTAAAAGTAGAAAATAAAACCTAAAGAAAGCATAAGATCTTTACAAGGGATTAAAACAGGTATTTATAGGCAAAATTGGGCTTAAATGGAGCCCGTAGCGCTGGCCCCGGTACGGGGTACATGCACCCCGGTACTGGGGTTGTCGCTAGAGTCAGATACGTACTTCTAGAAAATGTTGAGTGAAGAGCAATGCAGAGACCCCAGTCCGGGGTACATGTAACCCGGTACCGGGGCCGATGCTGGGAAATTCTGGCTTCAAAGCAAAGGAGAGGAGCAGGGGCAGTAACCACCCCGGTACCGGGGTGCATGTACCCCGGTCGGGGTGCATGAACCCCGGTAAGGCTTGCACAGACCCCGGTACCGGGGTCTGGTTTGATGCACTGACTTCGAACGTCCATAACTCTTTCGTTTCAAGTCGGAATTGAGCTTATGACCTACCGTTGGAAAGCTCTTTGAATCTAATTTCCAATGCCGCTGGAATAGCTTGAATCCGATATTCATAGCTCGAGTTATGTCCAAAATAGTGAGAGGTGGTCAAAATCATTCGAACCGAATCGAACAATTTCAAGCCAATTCTTCACTAATTGTCACCAAAACCTCTCCGACACTCACCATGACATCCTAATGCTTCTCCTTTGATTAGATTGGTGTACTTTGATGGTTTTTGTCCCATTTAGAGCATCTTTTATCAAAAACCTGTCAAAAACATGGAAAAGACACAAAACACTCCAAACCGACTTATTAGCTGCAAAACGGCTCCTAAGAGCACGGTTAGCACAATAAAACCATACAAAATAAGGAACAAAAACATATAATAAACCAAGTTATTAAACTCCCCCAAGCCAGCCTTTTGCTTGTCCCCAAGCAAAACACAGCGCAGAAATACCTAACAAATCATGCCCAAGTTTTCAAAAACAAACTCAATGACTCAAAGTATCAATACATTGTGCAATTCAAAGCTAGCTATATCAAATCCACTAGAATCACTCATTGGCCTGTTCTAATTATTCAATCTCAGTCAACCATATGTGTATCAAGAATTTGGTTTAGCTATACTCACGGGTCACTCCACTCTTTTGTGGTGGGCTCTAAGTACGCCCAAGGACTCTCCACCCATCAAAGAATGTCAATGTAATGCAACACAACCCTCCCAAACTCACAATCACTCATGTGTTTATTAAGGGTTAAATGTCACTCTACCTGTGAGTCGACTCGGAATGTAACTAATGCCTCATCCTTGACAAGTGATTTTATTCATCTAACTAGAATACAATTTCGGATTATCAAAAGGTCTTTCATGAGTTTAAATCGTGGCTAGGGATAAGGGTAAGATACATTTCGGTCATGTGGTGGTGAAAATCCAACAGGGGGAGCAAAAACAAAGTGAACTAAAGAATAAGAAAACCGATGTGGTTATCTAATTCCCCGACTCCTACGAAACATCCAACACTAATCACCGAAACAGCTTTTCCAAATCAACCCAACATTTTAAAATAAAGTTCAAACAGAGGAAGAATACATTTAAAGTTAACATTGCTTTCATTTTTCTTCCTCTTTTATTCACTCTTTTCCCTCCATGTCAATATACTTTCATTCCTTTTTATTTATTTATTTATATATTTTTTTTTCTTCTTCTTTTTTTTTCTCTTTTATTTATTTATTTATTTTTTTTTTTTTTGACATTTAAATCGACATGGAGTACTTAATTAAACAATCATTTCCATGGGCTTATCTAAATCATTCACGCTGATTAGAATGAAAAGCCTAGTTATATCTTATATGTAACTATGTAAGCCTTTGACGACCAACACCAGTGTCTCTATATTTTTACTTTCAAGAGCCAAATTTATTGTAGTCAATCAATTATTTAGAAGAATGCATAAGTGAAAATAAAGTTATGTTGGATTCAATTTGCTTTGTATTTGTTGACTTTGGTATTTTTTATAGATGCCGCATGACTTTTTATCAATGAATTGATCTTATTTCAAAAAAATTAAATAGGTGGCTCGTCCCGCCCAAAAAAATCCCAATCTTTTCACTTTTACGCTATACCTTTTATTCTCCATTGAAACGGCTTCCGAGCTACCTCTCCTTCATTGAAACAGTTACTGAAGTACGTTTTTTCCCCATTATTTAATCGTTGAATATCAAGTTCACGATCTAGGGTTTATTTGTTTACTTAGTTGGGTTTAATTGTTTACTTAGTTGTCAATTGTGAGACAGTCAATAAGTAGTAGAAAAAAATGGCGCGAAGCTGAGAGAGAAAAAATCATACTCGTACTTTCCAATTCGCCGAAAACCCTAGCCTGGAAATTCTTAGTTGAACTTCTACTGAGCGCCTGAGTCAGTGAGCCAGTAGAGCCACCAACTGAATTGGTTTCTACATGCTAATTTATACTCCGTAGTTTTTTTTTTTTTTTTTTTTTTTTTTGCCATATGCCCATATTATTCAGTCAATCTTTTGGTGCGTCTAAAACCTAATTTGTTTACATGTATCAAATTTGGATGCATGTAAACAAATTAGGTTTTAGGCGGTGAAGATTTCTCGCAATTAGGTTTTAATTTGTTTGTTCAATTAACTTGCTTCAGGAATGAGTGCGAACGGCGAAGATTTCTCGCAATTTGGGTTATCAGATGAGGTTTTTAACATATCCCTGTTTTAATTTTCCATAAATTGTTGATTATCGGTAAGTTAATTAGCAAACATATTTTTCTGGGGATTTCCGCAGGAAATAGACAGACTTGTAGCTGAGGTGATTCGCTACATTCTTTTTAAAACCTATCAAAGCTCAGGCTGCCCCATCAAAAGGGAAGAACTTACCCAAATTGTCTCAAAAAATTATCGGCCACGTGCCCTACCTGCTGCTGTGATTGATAAGGCTAAGGAGAAGCTTGCAGCCACTTTTGGGTATGAATTGAAGGAGCTTCAGCGTTCTCGTTCTTCTTCCAAGAATCAAACTCGATATTCTCAACAAAGTGAGTATGATCCAACTCTGTTGTTAACTTGTTATTAAGATTATTGATCATGTTAGTGTTTCCACCTGATCAAAAGCTTTAGTTTGTCCTAGGCTGAAAAAATAGTCACATCACTTGTTCGGAAAAGGTGTTACCTTTCCTAAAACATAATCGGTCCGTTTGGTTGTTGGTAATAAAATATGCTAATGAGTATGGACTCAAAGCATGATTTAGCAAAAGTAAAAAATTCATAATATCCATGGAAACATATTGCAATTCCCAAGCTTTAATTTTCTTTGTATTTGCCATTACCGTACATTATTGTTGGGAAGGGTGTTATTAGATGTGAATGGAAATTTGTGAAGAAAATTAGATAATAGGAGAGCTAGCACCACCATTAGAATGAATATTTTAGATATGAATTCATTCCTACTGCCTTCATTTAGAACCGATTACCACACTGTTGAATTTGATAGAATTTGATAAATGGGTTTGGGCAACCCAATATGAAAGAGGAGGGTTTTTCCCAAAACCAATTGGCATTGGGAGGAGTAATCCCTAGATTTATATTTTATAAGTTGGTTTGTTCCTTCTTTCTCCAATGTGATACTTACTTGTGGACACATATGTGGGGTTCAACACAAACGGGCCGAATGGGTTTTGAGCTTGTGTCTAGACTTTTCAGATGCCCTTACAGAAGAATGGGAATAAGTCAGAGAGTTGTTTGGTAAAAATCATATTTAGAGTTGAATTTAGTGTGGACTCTTGTTAATGGACTGAGGAGCATCATTTTCTTATAGTGAAGCAGTGAGATAATTTGATCAAAAATGGTTTTGATTCATGAGTTGTTCAGATGTGAATTCTTGTGTATCTTCTATTACTCCGTCGTAAATTAGGGTTTGTTCTTTTCAATTTGAAAACATATCTTTCTGAAAAAGTACTTTCACATGAAGGCACTAGAAGATAATTTAAGGTTGAGCAGAATTAAGTTTTGTCCTATAGAAAGGTTTAGTTCAAATGATTATCTTCCTTTTCCTCTTTTGTACCAACTAATTATCTTATTTCAGGTGCTGCTGATATGAGATCATATATTGTCATCAGTAAATTACCTACTGATGTATATAAGAAGTATGTCGAGGATATAAATACAGCTCACCTAACTGGATTCACATTCGTTATTGTCAGTATTGTACACCTTGCTGGAGGCAAAATCTCAGAAGGTGTGATGCAATTTACCAGCTTGCAAGTTTCTGTATTGTTTTGCTAGGATAATATTCAAAGATTCAGAATATGCTTTGTTAGAAACTTAGAAGTACCTGCTCCAAATTACTTTGTTTTAAATTTGCTATTTTATTTTTAGAGGACTTGTGGCATCACATGAGACGGATGGGATTGCAAGAAACTGATGAAAATCATCCAGCTCTTGGAAGTGTCAAAGTCTCATTAGAGGCACTTGTACAACAGAGGTTGGTATTTGCTCAGTTCTGAAAGAAGAAAAGTTAGAAAGATTAGTTTATTCCTTTTGGCAGGTGTAAAAGTCTAATATCTTATCAGATGTTTTATAATTAATCAATTCTTGATTATATAAAAATTTATATCATTATAAAACTCAGGTATCTGCAGAAGGATAAAGTCAATGGTCCTGAAGGAAATACTGTTATTTATGAGCTTGCTGAAAGAGCAACAGATGGTGAAGTTAGTCAGAAAATTAAAGAGTACATAACACAGGTACACCCTAGCCAACTGAGATGTCTAAGTTTGCTCTAGTCTTTATGATACATTAGAGTCTTGTTTTTGTTGTGTCATTTAGACTTTAGAGCTTCTTTGACATTGCCACATTGGTAATTCTAAGAACTGAATAAACTTTGTTGGAATTCACACACTTTATAACATCTACTACTAAAGGTTTGAATAACATCTACTACTAACGGTTTGAAGTTTGGTATCCAAATACTTATAACCAATCTCAAACCCCAACTTTTTAATTCATGATCATGTTAGTTGTCTCATACTAGATTCCGCATTATGTTTTCCAAATTGGATGACGTCAGTTGCTTCCTTTGATATTAGATTGTGAACAAGGGTGTTGGGACTGTTGAAGTTGACGACGATGATGATGAGTGAACTAAAATGTTTAAGGTATGGCATATCACCTTGCTTAACTGTGCTTTCCAATCAACGCATAACGCATTCTGATCTTTGTAACTCTTTTCTACACACTTCCTTTTTTTTGTGCAGTCATCCCCCCAAGGCTCTGACCTCATCCTTTTGGGTTAAAAAGGTTGAATTACCCGTAGATTATTGGGAGTAAAGTAATTTTATATGGTCTTTGAGAGGTAAATCGATGCAGCGCTCGTGCATTGAGCGAATTATTGGAACTGAAGTCTTAAACATTTATTTCCTTGATGTTAGTTTAAAGACTTGTAAAGCATTAAGCAATCTTTAGTCTACTTAAATCATGTACCTTTTCCACCTGTAAATTTGTTCATGTGAATGTTTTTTGTTTAATTAATTATGGAGGAGCTAATTTCATGCCATAACCTCCGCTTCTACTGATTTTTTTTTCTTTTTTATAAATCTTCTACAAGTCCAAAGGACTGATTTTTCCTGCCAATATCTAAGCAGATTTGAGGGATAAACTAGCTGCAATGATATGCTTGCGCATTATAAAGTCCATAATTTGCAAATTGTCTAGTGTAGATGGAAACTGATTTCTGTAAAATAATTTTGATTAATGCATTCCAAGAGTGTAGGCTTCTACTTTATTCGAATTATCCAGAGAAAGTCTGTCTGCTTTAGATATTGAGTACTAATAAGACTTGGTGAAAGTCTAAAAATTGCTGAAATTTATTATTATTATTATTATTATTATTATTATTATTTTATTTTTTTTAAAAATATACATATATAGTAGCTTGTGCCCCGGAATGTAATGTGTTGATATTCCACGTTCAAAATTATGGGTCTGCCACTGCATATAATATTCTAAATCTCAATGGTTTGATGGTTAATTTGGTGTTATAGGCGAATTCTTGTTCGGAATGAATCTATTGCCTTAACGGCGACTTTATTAAATTTGAACAAAACTAGTCACATATTTAACTCTTTTGAAGCCTTTTCTAAAAATGTTTTTACCAGCTCCACTCAAAGTTTATTGGCTCGTTCTGAGGTTCTGCAATTTAAAATTTTGATCGCACTATGCACAATGCACAATGATATAGTAGGTGCTTTTGGCTATGTAATTTGTAATGATAAAAGTGAGGTTTTTATTTCAAGATGAGAATTCATTTATCGTTTTGCTTCTATTTATTTTGCTTTTTATATTTTTTATTTTTGTGCATTCAGTGCACAAGGTGAACCGTGAGATCCCTCTTCATAGACATTTGATTAAATCTCATATTTGAAGGTATAAATTTTAAATTAAAGATTTTAATATAAAAAATCAAGGCTTAATTCTTAGATTTCAATGATTAATTCTCAGACCGTTTGTGATCAGATTTGGGTATCAGATGTGGGCAACAATTGAATAACGAGAAGTATACTGCAATTTTGTCAGAAATGCATATCTCAGGAATCCACATATTTTTTAGAACCATTCATCATCTTCATTTTTATCATTATCATCACCATTCATTATCAGCAAAATTCTATTCGAACAATTAACATTCATTTAGTGAACAATCAACGCCCATTTAGCGAATAATCATCGTTAATCACAGCTTATTGTAGCTCCACCAAACCGCTGATGCACAAACACCAACGAAGGCCCATCCACCATTGAACACCCTCACAACAATTGATGGGTTAAAGTAGGAATTGATCAGATTCCTACGTGTATGAATTTGGTCTTTCTCTACACCTCAATTCGAGATGAATATCGAAGTTGCGAGGTGATGGATTCCTATTTTAGATCTTATTTCTCAAATATAATCGAGTTCATAATTATTTTATAATCATGAATCTCACCCCTTGCTAATGAACAATTGATTAATAAACTGTCAATTGTTGTCGTTCAACTACAGAAATTTGTTATTTCATTAAAATAGCTATTGAGTTCATGTTCATGCCACGGTTAGATGTTTATAAACACCTAACAGTAAACATCTAACGGTGAGGAATTAGACATTTCCCAGACTGATATGATACATTTAGATTTATTCAGAAAAAACAACACTTTTTGTTGATAAATTTGCTACTTTTATGATGGGCAATTAAAACTCCTTCCATGTCAAATTATTTGCTATAGTCCATTTTTTTTTTTATGATTTTTCAAAATCCGATTAACAATGTGGCTCTATCTACGAATATTAAGACAAATAAAATAAAATCCAACATAACTTTATTTTCACTTATGCATTCTTCTAAATAATTGATAGACTACAATAAATTTGGCTCTTGAAAGTAAAAATATAGAGATACTGGTGTTGGTCGTCAAAGGCTTACATAGTTACATATAAGATATAACTAGGCTTTTCATTCTAATTAGCGTGAATGATTTAGATAAGCATGGTTTAAGGAGGTTGTACAAGTGATTGATTGTTCCCTCCATTTCTTTTTGTTAGTTACATTTGAAATCTTTATGTCAAGAAAAAAAGCAAGTGTAAATAAAAAGAAACAAAGGCAGAATTTAATGTTCACAATCAGCAACCATTTTGGAATTATATTAATGATTTAATGATAATAATAATAATAAAACCCTTACAAGCAAAGGAACAAGAAAGGACAATGCTTGGCAAGGCAAACCTTGAAATAATCACAAGAAGTAGCAAGCAGTATCAACCTGAAGAGAGTAAAGACCCAATTTTAAGAAAGTAACAAGTCAAATAGCAAAGGTCATATAGAGAAAATTGAGATACATCATTACAGGAATGGACAGTCTTTATCTGTGTTAAACTATTCACATAATGAGAACGTCACTCCCTCATCCTCGATCTCCAATTATGTCATTACAATGGAACATGGACAAAGAAGGCGACTCCCTACACCTTCCAAACAGAAGGCTCCCAACCAAGAACTCCCGTCACTCTCAAGGTTACTACGCTTGGAGAACCAGTAGAGGAATAGAATACAAACTAAGTAAAAAGAAAAAGAAAAACCTGAGCAGGCTGCTAAACACGTTCGTTCTAGTTAGTGAGTTGCACTCACTGTAACACCTCGGCTGGTACTTGCATCCCCGATCGCGACTGCTGAAGCTAACGACTTTGATGCCCATGCCCGGGCATTTATAGCGCCTTCTTGAAAGTTCCTTCCCTTGCGAGGATCCTTGACAAAATGGAACAATTGTTTAGTTCTATTCAGGTAACGCAGAGGGTGTTCCCATAAGGTCCTTATCCTCGCATTTTGCACGTATCTTCTCCAACTCGAACGAGCAAATTCAACAAGGCACGGGAATAGGAGGTACAGCAACCTCAAAAGCACAAATGCTGTGGCCAAAGCCAGATATGTCTCGTGCCGAAGAAGGTTTTCGGGAGATCTTGCCCATGAGAATGGGCAGTTTTCTGGCTCAATATAGTCATTGCTAGCACCTTTAGACAATCCCTCAATTTTCTCCAGTGGTAACTTGTCTCTTGGGTCACTTTTTATTCCTGCAAAGATGACTCGATTATCAAGCATCTACAAGCTGTTCTCAGATGCAATACCACTGTTCAAGTTTTATAATACGGAGTACCATAAATTTCTCTCGCCAAAATTCTAAAGAACTTTGACTTTATACAATTAGATTAGACTCGAAGTCTTTAGACATAAATGGTAAAGGAAGATAGCTCATAACCCATTTTTAGCTTTCAAAAAGATACAACAGCCTGAACTGCAATCATGTGTTTTTAGGACATTCCATATGGTACCGATGTATTTTTGGCTTTTCCATGTGGTACCATAATTTTTTAGGATTCTACATGGTACCATTGTAAATTGATCTTATTCCATATCATAACATTACTTTATGTAAAATGTTAATTTAGGGGTGAAATAGGTTTAAGGATTCATCTCATTTTACGTGTTTTGGTTTGCACGCCATTAAAATGCTTGAATAAGGTCTTAGGGTTTACTTTGATCCCTCAAGGGTAAAAATTGACAATGGTGATGTTTGTTAATTTTGACCTCAAATTAGACCAAAATGACCATGAAAAACTTTAATCCAGCTAATTTCCATGTACACATATCAAAATATACAAATAAAGACAAATCCTAACCCTACTTAACCACTAATTACTATTTTAATTAATGGAATGTGACAACGGAGAATAAGACTAAAGTAAAGTGGTATGTAGAATTTTCAAAATTAGTGGTACCACATGCAAAAGCCAAAAGTGCGATGGTACCATATGGCCTGTGACCTCAAGGATCACAGGGGGCATACTCTACCACTGAGCCATGCCCTTACCGACGCCTGAATTACAATCATGCGATCATAACAATGTTGATATTTTTTAAAGGGAAAAACCCCTTAGTCGTGGTAAAGAAACCTTACCAGTGACGTCACTGTAGAAAGCAACAAGCGAATCTAGATTACGAGAACCACGATAACGAACACGCATGGTCGAATTCAGAAGGAATAGAGTAGGAAAACCATGTACTCCATATTTCGAAAGTATGCTGCACAATATTAACTTGTTACACAAGTTGCAAAAACATATCCCTTATCTTTCAATGTTAAAGATGAAGCTTTACAAACCTTGGCCGGATGGATGATTCTTCAATTGCAAAGTGAGGGATAGATGGATACAAGGAAGAGAGAGTTGAAAAGCTTGGTCTGAAATTCCTAGAGAACATACACCAAGATGCGTAAAACATAACAGCTACATAGTCCTGATTTTGGCTGTACACCAAATGCAGTGCCTTCTGTAATGATGCTTCATCTCCCTAAATGGACCAAATACAGGAAGATACTGTAAGCAAGAGTTCGAAAGACTCCAACATTAAGTAATGCAAGTAGACTAACTATTGATGACAAGTAATGCAATTGAGCATTGCAACCACATGAGTTCAGTACTGCATTGTCCTCTACTTTTCAATGCGTTGCCGCTTATCAAGTAACAGGCTAAATTAAACCCTAAAGTCGAGTGAGCCCCTATGGGTGAAAGGGTTAAGCAACAAGCATTTGACCCTGTCTCCCATTATCCCAGCACGGGCTAAGGCCTCAAAAAGAGATACTAGGCAAAAATTACCAAATGGCACACAAGGTAATATATTTGGCATGTAAAACTATCCATTTTAGTCACCAAACTGAGAGAGAGTTCTATGAAATCAAAGCAAATTCCCAGTCAAATGTTCAGGAGACGAGGGAAAGGGAGGAAGAACAAAAGAAAATGAATAACAAAATAATAAAAAAAGAAGTAACAAAGGAAAATCCGTAAAAACTATAGGAGAATGAACAACTGGACAGGATGAAGAATAACTTCAGAGTGGTGAGCCTAACAAGAAACAATATAACTAAAAGGCTGTTGAAAATTTGCAAGCAATACTGCAATAGAATTTGCAATACAAGAAATCAACGTCAAAAGCTAAAAGGCCGTTGAAAATTCTAATCATCAATAATGTGAGTAGATATGTAGTAAAATGGTGTAAGAAAGCAAAAACAATTACATCAAATTCTTCTTTCATACTGGTTTCAAGCAGCTACAAAAGACTCACATTAACGCTTTAGATGTACGCAAAAAGACCTGGTCATCTAGATACTGAAGAGACATAAAGAGATACTGAAGCAAGAAACTACTGAAGGGTTGGGAGTCTTGGGACATGATTTTAGCTGGTATGCCATGAAGCAATTGAAAGATTAGACTCATCAAGTATCCTGGGTACCGTAAAAGATTGAGAAAAAGAACCTGAGAATTCTCACAGACAGACGGTCCATATATATGCATTCAGAATGCAACCTTGTCCAATTCAGAGTTCAGACAAAATCTTTCCGACTAAGCAAACAAGATAATGCAATTAAACTAACTACAAATGGAAGTTAGCAAGTAATTAAAACATCATAGTGCATCAATGCACATACAACAATATCAAATCCTTAATCCCAAAAAATAGGGTCGGCTGCCTAAAGCAAGTGATATATTAAGTGCATCATCTACAAAGATCTTCCATTCTCTAGCTAATGTGATAGGTTCCACTGAACACAATTTCTTCACATCATTATAAACTCTTTTCAAGGTTCCACTAAAAAATTCATTTTTTGCAATTATTCAAAATCGGAGGAAGTATATATCCTACGCTTATAAATAATATACTAGAAACTAACAGCTCGATCAGTAAGGCATCATGAACTATTAAGTCCTGATAAGTTGAAATTCATAGAAAACAGTATTTTCTCTATTTACCTTGTTCATGTAAAACACCTACACAGAGAAACAAAGAGAAAAATATAACCCCCCCCCCCAAACCCAAAAAAAAACCAAAAATTGCTGGACTACTAATTTGTTCCACTCTTCAAGATATGAATGATACAAGTACAAAACAACACCTTCAAGTATAGTAACAGTGCGCACACCTAGACAGATCTAGCTACACTGACAACTTTCCTCTAAGCATCAAGGAATACCTTCATAGTGAAGTATTATCCAGCAACTAAAATCAAATCCCAATTTCCTTAAAAAAAATATAAATTGGTGTTCTATATTTGATACATATATATAAAACCCTCTTTCTGACAGAATTACACAAGCTAAAGCTTCTTGAACATTTTTTGTCGTCCAAGAAGCCAGTGTTACAAAATGTTAGCTGAACCCAACGCAAAGTTTAACACTTGTAATTATTGACTTAATCTATTCATTCACATAAGTATAATGAACTATCACAAGTAACATGAACTATTCATTCAAAGTTTAAACGCAAATACTACCTTCATCATTTACAGAAAAATACTCATATCATTAGTCAACCTTAACATCTGCCATCTGCTAAAGCCTAGAACAGCATACCAAACCCAACGCCACCCCCAAAACAAACAAACAAAAAAAAAATTCACACAATCTTCCACTTTCAATTTCGCAACATAAATAATATCCAAGCTGAAGAAAAAAACAACAAATGGACAAGATTTACCTCAATAACAGCGATGTTGTAAGAATGATGAAGATCGCAAATTGAATCAGGAAACCCTAAGATCGCATCAGTAATTGTAGCAGCAGGGCAATAACCCGCCTCAGAAACCCTAGCAGAGCAACCACAAATTATTCCGCAAAATACAACAACTACAAAAACACCCCAAAATCTTCTCATCTTTTAATTGATCATTCAACAACCTCAAAATCCCTAATTATTGAACACTAACTTATTCAAATACCAAGAAAAATTCCCAAAGAAAAAAAAAAGAACAAATCAATAATAAAAAAAAAAAAGTGGGGAGGAAGCAAAGATTCCAGCTTTAGGGCTTGGAACCCAGATTATATTAAAGAAGGGGGGGGGGGGGAAGGGGGTAAAAAAGAAGAAGAAAAAAAAAAAAGGAAAAGGAGATTAAGAGAAGAATTTTTATTTTAGAAAACAAGATTCCAGCTAAATGATTCCGACGTATCAAATGCAACCATTTTGGTAAAGGAAAAGATATGGTGGAGCGATGTGTTCTGAGAGCGAATGATGAATTTTTTTTGAAGGGGGCAATTTTGTGTTTGGCTCACAATGGTTCTCAAATCTCTGTAAAAGTCTCCCGAGCTGACTTTTTTTTTATATCTAAAAACCTAAATAAATAAAATTAAAATCGAAAATGCTAAATTTCATTATTGATTAATTAATGAAAATATGATTGGAATATGCTTTTGGAGTTGTTTATTCACCTCTGAAATACGAATTTTCTCATATATCCTTTTAATCATTAAAATTATGTCAATTATAAAGGTCAACATAATAAAACTGAAACTCTATAATGTTATAGGCACAACTAGACACAATTAAGGCTAGGATTATGTCATCGTCGAAAGTGGTGGGACGACGAATGGTGCACACTATGAGGTTGACTAATCTTGGCACCTCAAGGTCCATCTACGAGTTTTTAAATTGCAACATTTTAAATAGTTAAATAAATATAAGCCATTAGAGCTACAATTCTTGTGGTTGATGGCACCAGACTTGCCCTCCAATGGATCATCGTTAAAGCAATTTGATTATACCCATTTTTGTTACAAGAATCGATGAGCCAAGTATATTATTTATTGTAACTAGCTCTCCATGTTAGAATCTAATTCTCTTTTACTGACACCACCATGTTAGACCACTATCCTAGCATCACAATAATGTATGCGGTGATTTGTGTGTGTGTTTGGATTGTATGGTGTTTTGTGTTTTCTAGCTCCATCACTGACAATTTGGTTCACGACCCTTGAGAACCTCTTGTGGATATCCATTAGTTTAGGCTCAAGACTATTGTTCAAGGCGCCAATCTTTTTTCACCTCGGTTTTTATCCAGTGTTTTGGGCACTTTAGAAGGTCCTTTTTTCATTCTCATATGTTAAAACAAAGTAATGTCCCTGTCTGAGCAAATTTTCGATGTTTGGATAGTGCAATGTTTTGTGCATTGCAGATCCATCATATAACTTTGATGCATCTGAAATATGTCACATGTTTAATTTCAAAGCCCCAAAGACATAAAAAATAATGGATTATAGCCTTTGTAGCGACTGTTGTTCCATGTGATTTGCTTTAGAATGTTTGCTAATTCAAAATGCTTACTTTGTAATATACTTAGTATACATTAAGTTGATTGCCTCACTGGAAAAAAGTCATAACGAAACTATAAGTTACTTTTTATTGCATCAATGTGTTAATTAATTCTTTTTTTTGAAAATAAAAATTAGTTTTGTCTCAATTTATTCTCTGAGTCATATATATGCAAGTTTTTTTTTAATGTTAAATTAAAATTCATTATATAGGTGTTAAAGATGTGTTACAAAAAAAAATCAAATATTCTGATAAAATATCAAGCTATGACAGAATTAGAAGAAATAAAGATACATGAACAAAATTTTTATTGGTGATTATAAAATTTAGAGATACAATAAAATAATATATATATATATATATACTCTCTCAGTTCCACAAGGTTATGTGTACTTTCCTCATATGGCTATTCCATAATGTTTTTTGCAAAGTGTTTTATTCGCCATTAAGTAAGTATTTTGATATTTGTATTCCATCAGTTCCACAATAGTTTGCACATTGTACCCATAAGGATTCCATAATATTTTGTGCAAAATTTTAACTTAATAATATTATATTTCCTACATTATCATATGCATATGGTCCTCAGTTTCATTGCTATTTGTTAAAGATTATTCATTGGTTCAACCAAAAATAATTGTACATAATTGTTAACACAAAATTTTGAGCCTAAATAAACAAGACATGAAATAAAGCAACAAATGAATTTTATTAATAATTTGAGTGCGGGTACAATCTCTGTTACCAGTTTATATAAAAATAAACTAAGTCCTCTGATTCCGTCCTACAACTGCAGGTCGCGTGACGTTGTCACATTAATTTGAATGTAGGTTGACGTGTTTGCAACGTCAGCCTAGATTCGAATGTTGTTTGAACGTATTCGAATGCTGTTTGAACGTATTCGAACACTTGTTTGAGCGTCTTCGAACGTTTGCTTGAGTTTGTTCGAATGAGAGCTTCTTGAAGTTTGAATTTCACTCGAATTTGTTTGAATGCCTCTGATCAGTTGACACAATTTAGGTGTTTAGTAACTAATTGCAGAGAGAATTTGAGAGAATTCTTGCAGAGAAGTTTTGAGTGCTTTCTAACAAAATGAACTTTCTTTTTTCTTTCATAAGGGAGAGGGTTATATTTATAGAGGTAGGTAACCTCCATATGGGCCCTTAGTTAGTGTTTGGGCGTTGATGAATTCGGCCCACTTTGATTATATTGGACTCGGTACTTGGAGGATTGTTCCACTTTCCCCTTTTCTGTCCTTTTAATATTTTATTTGGACCGGCATTATAAACTGGTTCAAATATTTATGATGACCCGAATTACATTTGTATAATTCAGAAAACCTTTTTGGGATAAATTAATTACATCGAGTTAACAATATTATTTTAACCCTAAAATAATTAATTTAATTTAAATTTGACACTTACAAAATTTTAGTGTCTACAAATTGCCCCCTCGGGACCATGTCACGTACACGATTTGGGGTGTTTGCTCGTGACAGGGTCTCGACTAGCCTGAGTTTGATTTGATTTTTTTTTGTGGTACCACGTACACAATTCAAGGTGTTTACTCATGGCAGGATTTGATCATGAGAGGGTCTCGACATGTCAACTGATTTTTTGTCTGACCTCGAAGTCGATTTTTTTTTTTCCTGATTTGAAAGTCAATTTTTTTTTCCTGACTTGATAGTCAAAAGTTTTTTTTTTTGATGACTTGGTAGTCAATTTGTTTTCTGACTTAAAAGTGATTTTTTTTTTCTTTTGGTGGCTTATGGGCCAGTCAATAATACTCATACTGAAACACAAATTTGTAGGGTTTATTATTTAATAAGTCACCAAACAACAGTCCGACCCTCTTCTTCGTTTCACCAAATTGGTACGAACCTTTTCTCCTCTAATTTTTTTTTTTACTTTTGCAATTCCAATTCTTGCTACTCCTGGTTCCTTTTGATTTGATTGATTTGTTTTCTTTGTTTAATTTGCCTTCTCCTTTTTCTTTCTTTTCTGTCACTTGTCCATCAGAGGCAGATTGTTGATTTGTAATTGTTGCACTTCACTGTTTTGTTTGTTTTTTTTTCTTTTTTTTTTATTATGTTGATGATGATGATGTAATGGTGTTGATTGAATTCTCCTTGATGATTCCCTTTTTTTTTTCTTTTCACTAGTCTTTTTTTATATATATTTTTTATTATTATTATTTTTTTTTAATTTTATTTTACAAGAAAAGACGCATGATGATGTAGTGATGAGTGTTTGTTACTCTGTATTATTGTTCTTTGCACAATTGCGCTTTTCTTTCTTCTTCTTTTTTGCTTCTTCTTTTGACAATTGAATTTCAGGATCCAAATCAAATTTTATTCGCCTAATTTCGGCTGCCTGCTTTGCTTGATTTTTTTTTCTTGTTTTACAATTGAAGTCAATGATTATAATTGAATCAGTGATTACATTTATATTTTCACTTCCTTGCAGCTCATCATCCGCCGTCTTCGGATTTTTTTCTCTCGTTTTCTTTATTTTATTTATTTATTACTATTATTATTATTATTATTATTATTATTATTATTATTAACAGTATCCACCAACTGATTAAATAAGCATTAGTCAAAATCCAACACCCTTGCGAATTGATCAGTAGCTATAGTGGTAGAGGTACTATATTTTCTAAACACCCTTATATACACTTTATTTTATGTATACTTTGTGTTGTGTCCTTGTGTGTATATGTTTCTGCAAATATTCTTTCTTTTTACACACTAAGGTGTTGTATACATATATATTTTTGTTTATGCACAATATATATATATATTTATTTTTTTTGCATTCTTGGTTGGGTGTGTTTCGATTTTATTTGTCGCAGGTCGACTAACTCAGCAACGAGGTCGTCATCATCAGCGGCTGTCGTGATGGGTCAGGATGCTTGTCGTTATGAACCCATCGGAGGTGTTAACTCATCATGCTAGACATGTTGAACTTGACACCTCTAGACAGTGGCTAGATGGAGGAGCATCAGCAACGAGATCGTCATCATCAGCGGCTGTCGTGATGGGTCAGGATGCTCGATGTTATGAACCCATCGGAGGTGTTAACTCATCATGCTAGACATGTTGAACTTGACACCTATAGACAGTGGCTAGATGGAGGATCATTAAACCCCTTTTCTTTTATTCATTTATTTTTATTTGATGTTCCCTCTATTGCATTTTGACTATTTCATTGTGAATCCCCTTTCTAATGCTCTCTCTCTTTTTTTTTAGGACTTGTGAAGATCAGATGGTGTATCTAAAGGATTTTGCTGAAGACAAACATACATATCTTGCGTTAATCGATCACGAGGATGACCCCCCGAAGTCAGGCACCTGCTTGGTCGTTCGACCGTCATTGCTTCGTCCTGGTAATAGCGCAAAATCACTTATGAGTCCGCAAAATTTTTTGAGCCACATGTCGAAGGAAATCAAACTAGACGACCTGAACGCCTATGTGCTTCAAAACACAATGCCTGACAGAGACGCCACAAGAGACAAGCCTCCACTCTTAGGACGCTCTATTATATCAGGTGCAAGGAAATGGAAGTCTAATATTGTAAAATTTGTTGGAGATTTCTCTTTCATCTTAGGCTACTGGGAATGGACTGAAGACGTCCTGTCTATATACGGAGATGTGCTCGAATTATGTTCCGTTTATGATGCAGTGTACGCTTCACTCTACTCTTATGACAAAGACGTGAACGTCTTGCGTGCGTTTTGTGAGAGCTGGTGCCCAACCCCAAACACGCTCCATACCATGGCCGGCGAACTTTCCATCTCCTTGTGGGATCTTTACAAGCTTGGAGGTTTACCTATTTCAGGACGAGTTTATGATGAGGCCGTACCTAACACACAAACTCTACGAGCCTATAATAAAAAAGGTATCAGACGCATTCCGAGAGCTTGTGAGATCTTATTTGAGGTATATCGTCAGATTGTTCGACTTCCAGAATCGAAGAAAGGTGTCTCTGCTCGACAATGGATAGACTTTTGGTGTAAGAGATCGGCTTCATACGGTGCTCCTTTGAAGTGAAAGAGGTACACAGATGCTCCTCCTAGGTTTACACATAACCCGAGTGGAAATCTGTTACACCCACCGAGGGAATGGTCAAAAGGTGAGCTGGATTTTTTTTTACTCTCTTGGGATCGAAAAAGAAGGTAGAAGGGAGACGACCTACATTGCTGCCTTCTTATCGTGCTGGTTAAGTGTGTTTGTACTTCTCGAGAACGAGGAAAGATTGATCAGACCAGGGACCTTTGAAACAGTCGTCCTAATGGCGAGAGGTGAGACCTTCAGTCTTGCTATCCCTGCCTTAGCTAGCATTTATCGGGGACTCAATTCTATATCAATGTCCCGTAATCCCTCTTACTCTGGGGCTTATTTCCCGGCTCACTACCTATACGCATGGCTTGCGTGTTATTTCGGTACTAATCATATTGTATGATGTAATATGAATAGCAACTACAAGAGGGGGGGTGAATTGTAGTTGAGGGAGTTTTTGACTTTTTAGCGGAATTTTAAGTACAAACTCGAATGGAAGAATAAACAGAAATAAAGACAGAGAGATTTAACCTACAAGGAAAACTTCCTAGGCCCAGTTAGGAAGAAAAACCTTGACCACGAGGGATTTTGACTCTAGGACTTCTCTTATTAATATAGGCCAACGACTCTGTTACAACCTATATAGGACCTTTCTCTATTCTCAATCGTTCCTCTAGGAACTTGTTCCCCCTGACACCAGTTCCCCTTGAACTGATGGTACGAACTTACTAAAGTTCGACTTTTTCTCACCTCAGATTTCGAATGAAATCTGAATTCTCTCTTCTTCTTTTTCTGATTACAATCAAATATTCTCTTTTGATTTTTCTTCTCTCACCCAACCCTTATCACTAAAGAATTACAAATGAAATACTAAAGAGACGAAAATTCAAAGAACACTTAGAAATATTTTTCTCTTGAAAATCTTGATCTCTGAATTCTCTCTTTGTGGTTGATTGTGGTACACTCGAATTCTGATTGCTCCTTCTATTTATAGATCTTCGAATAGCTTTGCTTGGAGAGAAAGAAACGTATAGTGCACGGAGTGGGATGATGGAGTAGCGCCACGTCATCCATTACCTACAAACATGGTTGACCAAGCAATTTGCAAAAACAAGAAATAAACCCTAATATAAGACTATATTAACTCTAAGTTTTACGTGAAACCTAAAATAAGAAATGAAATTAAAACTGAAAAACTTTTCCTAACTATACGTTAACACAAGACCTACTAATAGTACGTGGGTTTGAAGAAGAATAAGAAAGTAAATAAAATTTTTAACTTTTAAAAATAAAACCCATGACCAAAAATTAACCATCCACTAACTATTCCTAAAATAGTGGATTGACCAAGAAAAAAAAACTAATTAATTTAAAATTCAAAACTAACTAAAACCAATTCCTAACAACCTAAAATCACACGCATAGAATGAGGAGACAATAAAATCCACTAACAACTTCTAATTAGTGGGATTTGACCAAACTACTTTTTAATTTTAACACTAAAACAACTTAACAAAATTAACAAATAAGAAGACTCTATTTACACGTGTACCTCTATATAAAAAATTGAAGTATAAATAATTATAAAAAACATTCTATCCTAATGTGACGCATATTACCATATAACACTAAAATAATAACTTAGAATAATATACTTAAATTTGGGCAATCCTCAATATAAGATTCGAATGACCAACTTAGCTTATACCAGAAATATTTTCCTGCACCACATACCAAGATTAGTATTCAAAAGTAAAACAATATAATATAAGAGTTAGGATATAAAATATATTTATCCCAAAAATTAGATACTCCTCTAATTTTATTCTCAATAAATATATTCTATAGAGTATCAAGCATATATTAAATGAAATATATTTAATATGAATTAGGTACTTACCAAATTCATTCTCCAAAAATATATAACATAAAATATAAAATATAAAATAAATTTAATTTCAACCAAAATTACTTTTAGTTGATTCTCCTTAAATCTATTCTATTTGATTATATTGTCATCATCAAAACTTAGGGTTCAACATTGTAGATCCTCCTCCACCGGGTCCTTTAATGGCTTCTTTTTCTGGTGCGCAAGGATCAAAACCCTTTAAAGATGTCGAAGCGCGCCGCGTTATACATGAAGGTTTTGAAGCCAGGATTGGTTGCACCATGATGAATAAGAACAAAAATGTTCTATTAATTGATGATGGGAATTTAGAGAAGAAACAATTAAATTATCTCATTTCACTTCGCTCAGGCTACCTCCCTATTCGCCGTTGTGCTTCTTTCCACATCGAGCCCTATCTACCTTATCGATTCAGCAGGCAATTTGGGTTTTGTTAGGATGTTCCAAGTGCCATCACTCGTGTAGTGGATGATCGTGCAAACGTTTCATATGATAGTGCATTAAAGTTTTGGATGTTACTTTTATTGCGAGACAGTAAGTCGCGAGTATGTGCTTCGTGTCTTTCGTTAGATTGGCATAGTCTCAAGACCATCGAGTTTCATAACTGGTGGACTATAGTAACAATCGAGGATCTTAGGCGCAACATCAGTAAACTTTGTCCAACCCTTGAGTCTTCTTCCTCAGACCTAAAAAAGGTTAGATCACCTGACGAAACGGGAGATGTACATCAATCAGTTGGTAGACAAACATTTCATCATGAGGGCAATGGTGACGATGTTGGAGTTGAGAATGAGGTAGAAGATGAGAAAGAGAATACTAGTGATGCTGAGTCCGAAATCAATTTCAAAAACCAAAGAGGAAGAAGAAGTAAAAAATCTAAAATTACTGACTCAGCGAGTGACAGGATTGATTTTGGGAATGCTTTGGATGATATCCCTATTCCTTTAGACATCCCTACTGTTTTAGCGGAGGTTTATCTTTTGTTCTCTCTTCTTCAATTTCATTTCCAATTTAGAAATTTGTATTCAATTTAACCCCCTTTTTTTTTTAGGTTGGCGGTCTAGGCTTAGAAGTTGGTGCATCCTCTCCAGTTGACGACATTATGATCGCAGAAGCACTTGAACTTGTGAATATGCCCCCTAATGGAGTCACTCATGGGCAAGGCAAAGAGTTGCATGTTCAGAGAGAATTGATTCAAGATGATGGTTTTGCTTCCCCTACACGAAGCCACCAGACAGTCGAAGGTCCTTCGACATTTGAGGTTAATGCCAGAACTATCGGTACTTAATCGGCTACTAAAGGCACGCATCGGGCCCCTGCGCCTTCAATATCAGCTATCCGCATCACCCCGACTTCTCGAAGCATCTTTACCACCGCCATTAAGGTACTTGGGAATGAGTATCTTGTAGCACTTAAAAAGACTCCTTTTGACAAAGTCTCGGACAAGCATGGTGAAGCTACAGAGGTGTACAAGGCTATCAGGCTGATGCAAGGCGATCCCAAGCCTTTGAAATGTAAGGTAGATGAGTATGTATGGGCTGTCAAAAGCCATCTTGCCTTAAAGGCGAGTGTATCTGACCATCACTGCGCTGATCAGATTGAGGAAACAATACGTACCACCGTTGAGGAGCTTAAGAAGGTAGAGTCTGATTATGATGTAGCACTGACCAGGCACAAGGGACTGCAATAAGGAAATGTCACATTAAAGAGAAAAGAAGCTGAGCTCATGCAAGACCTAGAGGGAGTTCGCCAACAAATAGATCAAGTTGCTAAAGACTTAAGGGAGAGCGAAGCTTCTTTGCCCCCTCTTGAGGCTGTCATACTTGCTACAAAGGAACGCATTGAGGAGCTAGAGTCCATTCCTGTGTGCAGTAAGGAGGAAATTGAGATTTTCAAGGAACAAGAGAGGAAGCTTCTGGAGAACCAGTCCACCCTTGACACTTTTTAGTGGTTGAATGTAGAATGAGTGTGGTCCTTTTTGTTTTTTTTTGTAATAACATTGTACTTATTTACATTCCAGACATTATTTGTTTTATGTATTTTGTTTTGCCGTTCACAGTTTATACTCTTGCGGGCCAGGAGTATTTATTTACCACAATATTTTTTTTTATGTGGCTGCACTTGAATTTTTTTTTTATCCAAGCTGCCTACGTACTTGCAAAACATTTTTTTTAACGCATTGCAAGATCAAGCCGACGTAGTTCAATACAGATTTTTTTTTTGGTTTTTTTTTTGTTTGTTTATGTCATGCAGTTTAAGCTCTTGCTGAGGAGCTTACATAAGCTTCTGTCCCGACAGTTATGACAACCTAAGAGTAGTAGCGTTTAAGGAACTTTCCATTGATAGGACCTATGCGTAATCCTTCGGCATCAACAATTTTGTAGGCTCCATTTGTATATACCTCTTGTACAACATAAGGGCCATCCCATTTAGGAGTAAACTTATTTCCGGTCTTGCGAGAAGTAATAATTGGTCTTTTAACTGCCAAAACCATGTCCCCTACTTGAAAGGAGCGAGGCCGAACCTTCTTATTAAAAGCACGTGACATACGAGCTTGATAACACTCTAAGTTTTGTTGCGCGCGTAACCTTTTTTCGTCAAGCGCCTCTAACTCAGCCAATCGTAACTTGTCATTCTCCTCATTAGTCAACCCCTCTTGCAGTGCTATACGCAATGACGGAATTTGCAGTTCCAATGGTAAGACCGCTTCCACACCGTAAACCAATGCATATGGAGTAGCTCGAGTTGCCGTCTTATAGGTTGTTCGGTAAGCCCGAAGGGCTTCCTCTATCCTCTCATGCCAGTCACGCTTAGATTTCGCGACCACTTTTCTTAACAAATTGCGCAGAGTTTTGTTAAAGGCTTCAGCTAACCCATTTGCAGGAGCGTTGTACATCGATGACTTATGTTGCGCAATCTTGAATTTCTCACATAGACTTGTCACCAATTTATTAACAAATGGCGTTCCGTTATCGGTGATGATCCGTCGTGGTATGCCATACCTGTAAATCAAATGAGTTCGAATAAAGTCAGCGACATTTTCCTTTTTTACCTCACGCAGAGGTATAGCCTCTGCCCACTTAGAGAAGTAATCAGTGGCAGCCAAGATGTATGCATGACTTGCAGACGACTTTGGCGTGATTGGCCCTACTACATCCAGTCCCCAAGCTTCGAAAGGCCAAGATGATATTGTCGGGTGTAAGGGCTCTAGAGGTTGATGGATAAAATTAGCGTGAAACTGACAAGCCTCACACTTCTTTGCATAGTCCATACAATCTTGCACCATAGTAGGCCAGTAATACACCCTTTTGACTTGATCATGTAACTTTGGGCCTGATTGATGAGCACCGCAAACGCCAGTATGAGCTTCTTTCATTACTTCTACTGCCTCCTCATCCCCAAGACATCTCAACCAAATTTCATGAAAGGACCTTCGGTAAAGTGTTTTCTTATAATAGATAAATCGAGGGGCTCGACGGCGAATCTCTGCCCGATGTTTTGGATCACTCGGTAGTTTTTGGTGTTCCAAGAAATCGATAATTGGTTGGCGCCAATCCTCCTTTTCAATTTGAAAAATAGATATCGCATTAATCTCTACTTCGTCCTCTTCCTCTATAGGAGCAATGACCCACCTATTACACACAGGCACGGACATCGTCTCATCTGCCCCCAGTGCCAATGTGGCTGCAAGACCGGCAAGCGCGTCAGCCATCTTGTTGGCACTTCTTACAACATGTTCCAACTTGAGAGTGTCAAGTTTGGCTAACAACCTCGAGGCATGCCTATGATACGGAATTAAATCTTCTTTCTTGACTTCATATTCTCCAGAGAGTTTACTTAAGACTAATTGGGAATCTCCAAAAATGTCTAAGTCTTTTATTCCCATTTCGAGTGCCATTTTCAAGCCTAAAAGGAGAGCTTGGTACTCAGCCATGTTGTTTGAACATAAATCTATCAACACGAATGAGTAAGGTAGGACATGTTTCTCAGGAGAGACGAACACGACCCCTGCACCAGCACTATCTTGACGAGCAGCCCCATCGAAGTACATTTGCCAAGGTGGATGAATGTCCACATAGAAAACGTCTTCCCCAAGCATATCATCAGCAAGTTCCCACTCCGAAGGTACGGGGTGATCAGCAAAGAAGTCAGCTATTGCTTGACCTTTAGCTGCTCTTTGCGGAACAAAAACAATGTCATATTGCCTTAGAGTTACAGCCCATTTTGCGAGACGACCAGATAGTACCGGTCTTAAGAGGATGTACTTGATTGGGTCGACCTTGGAGATCACATGCACAGTGTGAGCTTGCATATAATGCCTTAACTTCTGGATTGCAAAAACCAAGGCAAGACATATCTTTTCAATAGGAGAATAATTCAATTCTACTCCTACTAGAGTTCGACTCAAGTAATAGAGCGCAGTTTCTTTGCCTTCCTCATTTTCTTGAGCGCACATTGCCCCCAAAGACCGTTCTTTTGCGGCAATGTAGAGGATGAGTGGTTTCTCTTTGATTGGTGCCCCCAGAACTAAAGGGGAAGACATGTAATTCTTAATGCTTTCAAAAGCATTCTGACATTTTTCATCCCATTCAAAAGGGGCATCTTTTTTCATGAGGTGGCTAAAAGGATGGCATCTTCCAGCAAGGTTAGAAATGAACCTTCGGATGTAAGCTAGACGCCCTTGGAGGCCTCGTAGTTCCTTGAGATTTCTAGGTGGCGGCATTTCTTGGATTGCCTTTATCTTGGCTTGATCGATTTCAATGCCTCTATGCCTGACGATGAAGCCTAAAAACTTTCCTGAAGTGACGCCAAATGCGCATTTGAGAGGGTTCATCTTTAGTTGACATCTTCGTAATCTCTCAAACACCTTGCGGAGGTCTCCTAAGTGTTCGCTTCTTTTCTTTGACTTTACCACCAAGTCATCCACATAGCACTCCACAATTTTGTGCATCATATCTTCAAAAATCTTCTGCATCGCACGCTGGTACGTGGTCCCTGCATTTTTCAGCCCGAACGGCATGACTTCATAACAAAAGACCCCCTTCGGGGTGCGAAAGGCAGTAGCTTCTTGGTCTTCAAGAGCCATGTGGATCTGATTGTAACCAACAGTACAATCCATGAATGACAAAGCTGCATGACCTGTAGTAGCATCGATCATTATTTCAGTGACCGGGAGTAGAAAATCATCTTTGGGGCATGCCTCATTCAGATCACGGAAGTCGACACAAACTCGTAATTGTCCATTCTTCTTCCTCACCGGGACGATGTTTGCTATCCAATTCGGATACCTAACTTCGCGAATGAAGCCTGCGTCGATGAGTTTGTTTACCTCAGAAGATTCGATTTCAGGAATTAATTCCGGTCTAAATCTCCTTCGGGGTTTCTTCTTTGGACTGACACCTTTCTTGATTGCTAGTCGATGAACGGCGACTTTAGGGCTTAATCCAGGCATTTCCTTGTAACTCCATGTGAAGACGTCCCTATATTCTGAGAGCAACTTATGATAGTCGTGTTCCTCCCTTTTTGTAAGAAGAGCACTGACATAAACAGGTCGTGGCTCTTCACTAGTCCCAAGATTCAACTCTTTTAGGTCGTCTACCGTAGCTTGCCCCCCGTCTTCAAATGTCTTTGGGGCTTCATCCGTTTCGACCTCTTCGTCCTAGTCGGACCCCTCTTGAGCTGTTACGTGGTTTAAGGCTACCACCATTTTATCTTCCTCGTCAAGTGTCGATTCTTGATGTTTGGTGGAGACAATGACACGCCCCTTAGCCTTTAAGGGATGTTGTTCAGTGATATCCACTACTTGTCTTCTTTTCATGCGGGAGGGAAAGGCACTCTTACAGTCGCTCTCCCATTTGACATTGCTCTCGACAGGTTCATCTTCCTCCTTGCTTATGCGCATCCATACTGGTTTCCGTTGTTTCTTTCCTGTTGAAGCAGATGCTCCGATACGACAGAAGACCGGGTGTTTTTGTTTTGATGACTGCCCTTTTAGAACAGGATATGACGCTTGAATTTTATTCTTTCCTTTTTCTCGTTTGCCAAGCCTATCAAACACCGACAATTGACTTGTAACTTTAGGTGGCCTCAATCGATCAAAGACAGAGACTTTAGGACGAGATCCTTCTTCGCCTTCACTCTCCTCAGCCTCTTCTGCTGTGATATGTACACAAGCATTCCCTTTGCGCCTAGAAGAAATCTTTATTGGCACATGCGGTGTAAACCCCAATCCGGCTCTAGATGTAGGAACGTCAGTACCATATTCTTGCAGCATTTTTTGAGTGTCATTGAGCCCATTCCCTCTTATGTCAATAACTTTTCCCATAGGCTTCGGGTTTTCGAAATCATAGCCAGATTTTGCTAGGAGTTTGTATGCATTTGGGTCAAATTTCTGCTTGTTGCATTCCTGACCACTAGAGGTTCCCTCTACCCCGAACGTCGGAGCCTTTATCACTGGGCATAAACTACCTTTTGCTAGGGGAATGATTGATTCGCTTTTTAGCCTTTGAAGAGCGTTCTGATCCATTTTCTTCTCTTCCATTATCTCAACTTCCTTATCTTGACAAACTGAGAATGGTGATTGTCCTTCTTTGCGGCGCGATTTTGGTACATAGCGCAAAACTGGCTCCTTTGTTGCCTTAAGAGGTAGAGATGGATACTCTTTTGTCTTCTCATCTTGCTTCTTCTTATCAACTAAGATTGACTCATTAGTGTTAGACTGTGGAGCATCACCCTCTATATTTCTTTCTATTCTACCTGTCGAAGGGGCGGGTGAAGGTAATACCTCACTTGATACCTTTTCATCGTCTTCGAAGAATCTGGCATCAGCAAGATAAGACTCGGCCTTAGTGAAAGGCTTAGTCTCGCCCTCTAGCTTTCTGAACACCCCCTCGATAGTATTTTAAGCACTGATGGAGGGTTGACGCAACTACGCCATTTTCGTGCAGCCAGGGTCGCCCTAGCAACAATTTGAAAGATGTCTTTGCATCAATCACATGGAAAAGAGTAGGTGTTGTTAATTCACCTATGGTGAGGTCTACGCGTACGACACCTATCGCACGCTGACTTTCGAGACTGAACCCTTGAATAACTATACGAGTTTTGGATAATTCCGACATTGTAATCCCCAACTCATTCATCATGGATTTTGGCATAATGTTGACTGCAGATCCCCCATCTACTAAGATACGACGAACCTTCTGACCATGCACATAACCAGAGACGAACAATGGCCGATTGTGGGGCTTTGACCACATAAGTAGGTCCTCATCTGTGAACCTTATTGCAGTCTTACATGATGTGTGCTTAGCAAGGTCTGCGATAGGTTTTTCTTCTCGTTGTACCTTATCAACATACAACTCCAGATGTTGTAGAGCCAATGCCAACTTCTGACACATCTCCCTTGGCAAGCGGAAAATTTCGGCCCAATCCATGTGTGATGGGAGAGCGTTTAAGATAGCAGATATTTTTGGGTCTGCTGTCATCCTTGAGCGCTGAAGAGTCACTTTTAATGAAACCTCATCCGTATTGTCATGCTCTTCGTCTGTTTCCTCCTCTTCACTTTTGTCTTCTTCAACAGAAGCCATGTTGACAGTAATTGGAGTGAAGAATTCTTGAGGGAAAAATTCTCTTAAAGTTATGGGAGCTGGGGACATTTGGTCGGGCAACTCTATAGGCATGGCCTTGTCCAGCTTCTTCCTGCTTTTGGGGTGCTTAGGCCCCTGCTTATTTTGTCGCCTCTTCTTGCAATGAGAAGAGGGAGGCCTCTGCTTGACCTGTCTCCTGGGTCTTCTTCTTGTAACTATGGTCCATCCTTCATTGTCCACCTCATTTGAGGTGTCAATGGGGGGATGTTGTGTGGTATAACCTTGTTGAGTGATTGATTGTCGGACCATTATAGTGACTGGCTCCAGACTTCCAAATTGTATGGTTTGGGCCATCCACACTCCTTCAATGATTGTCGAAGTGTGATTACTTCCCACCGTTTCATCAGTATCCAATACAATTATGCCGTCTTTCGCCAGCTGCATAATATTTTCTTTAAGTGTTATGCATTTCTCGATAGGATGACTTACGAACCTGTGATATCGACAATATTTTGGATCTGACGTCCTACCAACTTCCGAAGGTCGCTTTGACTCGGGGAGTTCAATCACCTTCTTTTCCAAGAGATCATCTAACATCCCAGACACATCAGAGTCTGGGAAGGGGTATTTCTTTGCTTCCAACTCTTTCAGAGTTGGTCTATCCTTTTTGGGAGCCTTTAATGATGAAGCTCGATTCTCCCCCTTAACCTTTGCGGAGATTTTAATGGGCTGTGCAGTGGTTGAGACGGACATTGTCTCCTTAGAAGATTTTTTAGGAGTCTTGTCACCTCTCTTGTGTTCCTTGTCATCCTTCTTCACTTCAGAAGAGGGAGCTCTTTTTTCCTTCTTTTTGGCCAGTGTAAGCTCCATGTCATGGGCTCGCGAGGCCAACTCTTGGAATGTCTTGGGCTTTATGCCCTGAAGGATGTAAAGGAGATCCCAATCCATTCCTTTGATGCACATTTGAACCGCTGATGGTTCAGACAAACGATCCTTGCACTCTAGACTTAGAGCACGTCAACGGTTAATATACTCAATCACAGGCTCATCCTTCCATTGTTTTGTCTTTGTCAGTTCGAGCATACTGACAATGCGCCGTGTGCTGTAAAATCTATTCAGAAATTCCGATTCCATTTGATCCCAACTATCAATGGATTGAGGAGACAGATCAGTATACCAGTCGAACGCAGTGCCCTTGAGGGAACGAACGAACTGTTTGACAAGCAAGTCCCCCATAGAACCAGCATTATTGCATGTCTCTATGAAATGGGCAATGTGTTGCTTCGGGTTCCCTTTCCCATCGAATTGATTAAACTTAGTAGGTTGGTAACCAGAAGGCAAGGATAGTTGATCAATCCTTTTAGTGTAAGGCTTGATGTAACGAGCATTCTCATACTCGTTTCCACCCAACTGATTCTTGACAGCACTAACGATCATATCCTGAATTTGTTGAGGAGTCAAAGAAAGTTGAGTCTCTTTGTATGGTTCCTCCTTTTCTTCTTCAGGTTTCTCTTCATCATTTTCTGAACCACCATGGATTGACAATTCAT
Source organism: Salicornia ramosissima (assembly GCA_951394345.1). NCBI lineage: Eukaryota > Viridiplantae > Streptophyta > Magnoliopsida > Caryophyllales > Amaranthaceae > Salicornia > Salicornia ramosissima. Next base: position 48,365,394 of record OX596234.1, read on the forward strand.
CATTACACTTGTCGAGCTTCTTAGTGAGCGCAGCAATTTGCTCACTTTGTTCTTTGATTTGAGCATCCTTTTGTTCCCCATCCTTCACCAATTTGTTAAGGAGACTAGTCATTTCAGCCAACTGCTCCTCAACTGTCTTATCATTAGAACTAGTCACCAAGACAGTAGCAACTTCAGGTAACCCAAATTGAGAACTTTTAGGAGATGATGAATGGGATACATCATTCTCAATTTCGCTTCCCATATTAAATGGGTTGAAGCTGGGATTAGTACGAATGATCAAGTCTTCCGCGCTGTCAGTAGAAGACTGACTTGACTTAGGTGAGGCAACAGGTGACCCCACGTGCTAAGCGAAAGAGCTTGAGCCAAACACTTGTTTTCCTCCAGTTTGACTGACAAGAGGTGTGATCAGTGGCTTTGGAGGGGCGGTTGCAGTGCAAGCCTTACGGGCTCTAGTTGGTACCGTAGCATTTCGCAAGCTTGCTGCGGCAGCACTTACAGCAGCTTTTTTCATTCCTCTGGTGGAAATGATTGGTTGACGACTAACAGTGGTTGACTGTTGTTGGGCCGCAACAAATTTCATTCCGACAGTTTGGGAGGTGTTGTTCTGAGAAGCCATTTCTCAAAGTGTTTTTTTTTTGGTTTTAGAAACAGAGATGAGAGGCAGAGATAGTCCCACCGGGCGTGCCAGAAATTTGTTAACACAAAATTTCGAGCCTAAATAAACAAGACATGAAATAAAGCAACAAATAAATTTTATTAATAATTTGAGTGCGGGTACAATCTCTGTTACCAGTTTATATAAAAATAAACTAAGTCCTCTTATTCCGTCCTACAACTGCAGGTCGCGTGACGTTGTCACACTAATTTGAATGTAGGTTGACGTGTTTGCAACGTCAGCCTAGATTCGAATGCTGTTTGAACGTATTCGAACACTTGTTTGAGCGTCTTCGAACGTTTGCTTGAGTTTGTTCGAATGAGAACTTCTTGAAGTTTGAATTTCACTCGAATTTGTTTGAATGCTTCTGATCAGTTGACACAATTTAGGTGTTTAGTAACTAATTGCAGAGAGAATTTGAGAGAATTCTTGCAGAGAAGTTTTGAGTGCTTTCTAACAAAATGAACTTTCTTTTTTCTTTCATAAGGGAGAGGGTTATATTTATAGAGGTAGGTAACCTCCATATGGGCCCTTAGTTAGTGTTTGGGCGTTGATGAATTCGGCCCACTTTGATTATATTGGACTCGGTACTTGGAGGATTTGGTCCACTTTCCCCTTTTCTGTCCTTTTAATATTTTATTTGGACCGGCATTATAAACTGGTTCAAATATTTATGATGACCCGAATTACATTTGTATAATTCAGAAAACCTTTTTGGGATAAATTAATTACATCGAGTTAACAATATTATTTTAACCCTAAAATAATTAATATAATTTAAATTTGACACTTACAAAATTTTAGTGTCTACAATAATTTATCTTGGAACGGAATGAGTATTATTAAGAGTCCTACCATATGTACGCTTTTTATATTACCACATTTATTATTTATAATAATAACTCATTTTCCTAAAGTGTCATGTGCATATGATATTTGCATTATAAAACATTATTTATTAGTTTTTTCCCAAATAGTTTATGCACAATTCATTAGCACATTTTTCATATGATGACCATGACATCAAAAGCCTTTTCTTATATGATGTGGCATCAAGGTGTCACTGATGAAGGAGACGAACATGGAGCAATACAATAAATTCACTTAGGGTTTTTTTTTAATAATATACATAGATGATTATTATAAATAATTTTATATCTCTTTTTCCGACGCTAACCGTTTTATTGATGTCTGTTTTTTTTTATTTATAAAATTACCATAATTTAATTTATTTTAGAGTAAAACATGCTTGGTGAACTTTTTTTTTTTGTTTGTTCAATGTAAATTTTTAGTGGACAATGACGCATTTAGTCAATGGATAGTCAACCCATCACTAAACATACTAAGGTTTGCTTGCATTATTACAACATATCACCATTTGATGGGTAATCTACTCAATGGTTAACAAAGCATTTTTCATTTTTGTGATGTTTGCTATGAATTACTGAGGTATTAAAAAATCAAAATCATTTATTGGAAGTTGGAAATGGGAATAATAGAGAAAGAACAAAAAAAAAAAGTACAGTAAACAAAGCAACTGATTCAATGCATTAAAAAACATCTTTTTATCACAGTGACAAATTTTACAAGTAATGAGAAGAAACTCGGAGAATTCGGTCCAAGAATTGAGGTAAGAAAAATACAAAATAAATATAAATAATAAAAAAAGATTTATCAAAAATAGAGCAAAAGATGGAAAACGCTAACTGAGACACAGCAAAAGTCATCCATTTAATGTATATTACTAGACTATTAACGTTTAACAAGAGAAGCCATAAAACCATGCACAACCTTCATAGTTTGCTGTATTAATGGAGATCTAACTAATATTGCTAAATCATCGATTAGCTTGTTAAACTATCACATCACTATGCACAATGTTGCATTCATTTCAAGTGTTACAAAAACTTGCAAAGGAGCATCATTTTCTTGTTGCAAGTCGCACCTACATCTTTTGCTCCAGCCAAGTTCCCATGATTACAAGAATAAATGCATTAAGAAACTAAATCAATTTACAGTAAAACTACAAATTACAAATAGAATCAGCATTAGACATAAACCCTTTACCATCTAGATCGGCCGGCCCTCAAATTCGAAACATGGGTCTATAGAAACTGCCCCTCCATTCTAGCCTTACAAGTTGGACACAAATAGCCAATTGAACCAGCTTGCATTTCACAGCCCAGTGAATCTTGATGAAACTCATTTCCACACCAAACACAAAATGTGGTCACAACATGTCCAGGCATCATATTAGGCAGAGAAGACTTCTGATGCCAAACAGAGGGCCCAAAACCTTGGTCCATCTGTGTATTTAAAGACAAGACCTTTTGGTGCCCTAACTGACCATTTGAATCTTGTGTAGTCATGAAACTGAATTCCATTGGTTCCACATTGGTAGATCTCAGCCCTTCGAAGCTTGAAATATTATCAAACTTCTCATTAGCAGCGTATAGATCATTTCCACCCTGCAATAACACAGCAGAAATTCATAATTTAGTCCTTGAAGCTCATATTATTTTTACTTTTCATCCCTTATAGACTAGAGTCTGAATCAGACAAATAAGATACACAAGTTAGAATAAATATGCTGCAAAAATCATTGCATTTGAGCACCAAATTCTCAATGAAAGACGACTGACCAAAGGAAGTGATCTGAACAATCTTTACATGGTTTTATTTTTATGGGAGATAAAAAGATGTACTATTAAATATGTTCACTCAAAAGGATACAAGAAAACCAATTCAAATTTGCCTTAAATTTCATTCTTAGACCATTTAATAATATCAATGCACACCATATAAGCTCTACCAAAAATTGATCCATGTAAAGCTCATCACTGGAAAGGGTAAGTCACAATAGGCAAGGCCGCAAGGGACCTTAGCGTCGAACCATAAAATTTTGTATTAAAGCTCACTGGGCACACCTTTGTCTGGTTCTTCCAGATTAAAATTCTACATGTTAAGCAATCCAGGATAATGATACTGCACCTAGCACTTTGCTTGAAGTGGCCCAATTAATCAATTACAATACATGATAATGATACCACACCTAGCTCTTTGCTTGAAGTGGCTCAACTAGTCAATAACAATACAGGATATGATAATAATATCACATCTAGCTCTTTAGATTTTCGAGAAACTCTCCTTAACTCAATTTCTAAAATGAAGCACGGGATTGGTTTCACATAATAATTACCTATACTAGGAAAGGCTGGGGGACAGAGAAAATGCAGGGATTGCAAAAATTTTCTTGAGGACGTTTTGCGGGGAGTGTGGACAGTAAAGTTGATGGTTTGGTTGGGAGCATTAGTGACACCTTAAAGATTGACGACTTACAAACATATGCCTCAACAAACACAATTAAAGCAACAATTTTCCTTCCATGAATCAAATAAATGCTCCTTCCAACAAATTAAACTTTAAGGCGCGTGGCGTGAGCACGCCATAAAGTGTGAGGCTTGTGTTAAATCTTGAAAATAGTCCAGAAAGAAAAGACACAAAAAAATAGTTTTAAAAAGAGCGTTTCGCTCAAAGAGTCCACAGATTCTGGGAAATGGGCTTTAGCTAGTAATAGGATGAAAAAAAGAAAGAGAAGGAAAAGAAAAAACGAACCTCAATCCTTCTAGCCTTTAAAAACATTCTACACCAGCATTATTAAGCTTTCTTTGGATCCTGCTAAGTGCTAACTGCATCTAAGAAAAAAAAAAGGAATATGGATCACCTAGTTACTATCTGTGAGGGTCAATCTTCTTCTTCTTCTTGCGCTGCACCTTAATCCCAAAGCGATGGTACGAGAACTTCCTAAGAGGTCACCCATCCTAGTACTATTCTCGGCCAACCACGGAGTCGGTGGGGTCGGCGGCATGGGAACACAAGGACTTCCCAGGAGGTCACCCATCCTAGTACTATTCTCGTCCAACAATGCGCCTGGATGTGACATTTTTACGTTGGCCGTCAAAGGCCTACCACAACCTTCCTCCTTTATCCGGGCTTAGGACCAACATTTCTTGAGGGTAGAAAGTAAGTGGGCTCAACAGAGAAGAGTAGTCATGGACAAAGCTCAGAATGATAAGATTGATTTTAGCACATTAGATAGCTAAAAGCTACAGGGGAGTATAAAAACTAAACTACAAACCTGACTTCTCCTTTTCTTTATCCCCTTCTTCACCTCATTTTCCAAAATCAAAATCCGATAACTATATATAATATAGGGTAGAGATCCTGTGAGAACCGTGGGAACCATTATTATAATTTTTTTTTTCAGATTCTAAATAAACTACAAGTCTCAGATTTTAAAATTTTTTTCTCAGATTCTACATTTTTTTTCTCAGATTTTATAGCCTTCTTATCAGATTCTACTAGTTTGTTCTCAGATTTTAAAGCTTATGTCTCATATTCTACTGAATTAGTCTCAGATTCTACTGAATTAATCTCAGATTGTAAGGCCTCAATCTCATATTCAGTGTAAAAAACTCAGATTTTAAGAAAAAAAAATTCAGATCCTAAGATTGCAACCCAATATTTTCAGATTGTATCATATTCCTCTTAGATTCCAAAACTATTCTCTCATATTCTTTTTTTTTCATCTTCTTCAAACTCATTTGCTCGTTCAATATGAATGTATGAATCAATCACAATAAGTTCTTGTATCAAGTTCAATCTCAGATTTAAACAATTCATTCTCAGATTTAATGATTTCATTCTCAGATTTCATCATTAGAGTTCAGAGTTCATTTCAATTCCAATTCCAATTAAATTGTACAAGCCATCATCAGATCTGATTTCAAACAACATCAATCATCGCATCATAACGCCAAGCAATTCAGATTCAACAAGCTGAACTCGCGGTTGTGGTGGTGTCGGAAGTCGAGCAGAGTGCGGAGGTGTGGCAGAATTCGTCGGTGGGGCAGAGTGCGGCGGAGGATTTGCAGATTTCTCAGATTCGAATCATAGCTTGAGCCATTATGATTAATGGAGATACCATTTAATTGGAATCATAGCTGGGTTGAAGAAGAGTAAATTCGAATCATAGTTGGGTTGAAGAAGAGTAAATTCGAATTTGTGATTGAAGAGTAAAATTGCGAATCTTCGAAGCAGTTGGTGTCGATTGAAGCAGCAGCGGTTGGTGGGCTGTTCCGCGTCGTTCTGCCGCCGATCGTCAGTTTGTCGCCCCGCCAGATAGAGTCAGAGATTGAAGACGATAATCTTTAGCGATAATTTTTAGTGTTTGATAAAGATTAATCACAAAGTCATCAAACATTATTCACTAAAGATTAATCTCTAGAGATGGTAGGGGAGGGCGGTGGTGGTGCGGCGACGTTGATGTAACACCAGCAAGAAGGAGGCGGCAATGGTAGCGGTCCGACGGCCGGTGGTCGTGGCAGTGGTGGTTATGAGAAGAGGATGGGAGGAGAGAGATAGAAATCTTAAATGGTTGGGATAAAAAAAAATGGTTGGGATTAATTTGATTTTAAATCAAAGGCTGATATGAGAGTTCTCACGGTTCTCGCCGAGAGAACCACAACCTTCCTCCTTGGGATCAACAAATGAATGGTTAAGATTAAATTTGATTTTCCCTCCTTACTCCTCCTATAGTTTGGAGTCAATGTATCTATAGCATAAGGTCAACGTATTTTTATTCAATGTATTTATAGTCTATGTTGAATGTACTTATAGTTGGTAGTCAATGTACCTATAAGTCATACTTAATGTATCTTTCTTTTTCTCACCTTCTCTTGATAAGAAATTTCTCACTGGAACCCAACCCTATGTATGTATATATATATATATATATATATGAGAGGGAGAGAGAGAGGGGGGTTTATGTGAGAATAGTTGCTATATATGAGAATAAATCTAGAGTGTTGATCTTGTATGATCTTACGGTTGTGGTTTTAACAAGTAAAAATCACAAATTCCACTTTTTAAACTAAATCTTTGCCCAAAAAATAAAAACACAACTAGAACACTCTCTCCTACAATAAAAACATAAGTTCAGAACAGCTTCAAAGTATACAATTCAAACCTATTCTACACAGGTTAGAACATGGCTAGTAAAATTTAGAGCATCAACGTTAATATATACAGAGCTCATGCTTAACTAAACACACGCCTTTAGCCTAAATCTAAGGTGTACAGTATCATGCATTTAGGCTAACACTACGAAACATAATATTGACATTCCTAAAATAATGAAATGCAATTTTTTTTTTGACAAGCATAGTAATATAGAAAGGCCAAATCAGGCTAAAATCATCAAGCACAAACTCCAAAGCATCAGGGCGAATTTCTTCAACCCAGGCCTTTAAACCATATACTTTACAACTCAATTTAGCAATATAATGTGCTACCTTATTTCCAGACCTTTTAACAAAAGAAAAAGACAACTTCACACATACTGGCTAAAGTTCTAATATCATCTAAGCAACGAAATCCAAAATATATTAACATATATTTAACAATAAAAAAAAACAGAAATATACTAATTAAATTAAATTACTAGTGTGCCCTTGCTAACAAAAACAAGGAATAAAGTCATCCTTTAGATCTAAAATTGTTAACGCCCTTTAACGGTGCATATTTATTCTCATATATAATCCCTCCGTCTTTTTTTACTTGCTACATTCTCTATTTCACATCTTCCAATGCACTACTCTAAACAAAAATATTTCTAATTACGTACACTAAAAACTTACTCCCTCCGTCCCAAAATAAGTGCTCCATTTTTTTTTTCGTCCCAATTTATTTGATCCATTTCTAATTTAAGTAAAAGGTCCCCCACAATCAAGAAAACCCTTATAGTACTCAACTGTTCAATAAAATTTGATTAAAAAAAAAACTTTACAAGACAATCTAAAATACACCACCTAGAATTTGAGGCAAAAAGCAAATGGAAAGTTTATTTTTGGGACAGACGGAGTATAAAAATTATATATTTGAAAAGCACATGTTGAGACAAATTATAAACTAGATCTATCATGACTATATTCAGATGGACAGTTCCACATGTAGGAGTGTAGCAACTAAAAGAGGATTAAGTATATCCTAAGCTATTGCCTATCTCATTTGCCAACATATTCTATCTTTAAAAACAACGAGTAGACAACATCGCAACGGGATGTTGTACACTTCATTTGCCTTTTCATGCTAATTATTCAATTTCATAGTAACCGAGAATCTTAATGTAACTACGGACTGTACGGAGTAACATTTTTGCTTGACATATTTGCAAATTTAAGTATTTGCAATTTTTACATGAAGCCATTGTATTATGTGCGTATGTGTACCAAACAATAAAAATGCAAAAATTATAATTCTTCGTTCCTAAACATTTATCTGAGTTGCCCATGAATCTCAATAACCAAAAGTTATCTTTTACCAACGAATGTGAATGTGTGTACAAAATTCATGTGCATGCATAATAGAATCCGGGAAAAGGTAAACCTATTTGACAATTCCCTTTTTACTATGGCATGGGAACACATGAAAATATATATATTAATATTAAAAAAAAAAACACAAACATCAACAAAAAACTTTTGAAGAAGACTAAAAGATGAAAACTTATTTGGATAATACCTTTTCTGAAAGGAAATCAAATGCTTGATAGGAGCTAGATGACTGTCCTTGGGAGGAGGAAGAATCTATTACACCACCAGGTAAAACATTTCCTTCCTGAGCTCTCCATAAAAACTCAGTCGCAACACCTTGACTAGGTCTTCCACCACTATCTCTGAAACCAATCATTAAGTTTTGATCCTGAGCATGTCCAAGTTCATCTAATTTAGACAATCCCTGCATGGTCTCCATATATCCTTTGTCCAAGCTAAAACCTGAGTCACATGTCTGCTGGATACATGATTTGTTCAAGCTATACCTTGTATCACATGTTTGGGGAACACTAGATAGACTTAGAGAATTTCCATAAGTCACCCGGTCTTGCTTAGAATCGTTGCTTGTGCTATAAGCTCCACCTTCATTACAGTGCATGCCATAACTTCGCTGATTCATACAAGGTTTATTCAAGTTATATCCAGGATCACATTGCTGCTGACAAGAAGCTACATTTAGAGTATTGCAATGAGAAATTTCCCCTCTCCGAGAGCCATTAATTTTGCTGAATATTCGAGATTCATCAGATTGCACACCATACCTTTGCTCATTCATATGGGTTTTGTTCAAATTAAATTCTGAATGTGTAGGTTGCTGAAGACTGACTAGATTAAGAGAATTGTTGTCAGAAGTTGTCCCTTGCTGATCAATACCCCTAGAACCATTGTAGATCCCATCCCTCCTGGCATCATTATTTTCTCTGTAAATTCCAGTTCTATTATTCTGTACACCATACTTTTGCTCGTTCATATGGACTTCATTCAAATTATATCCTACATCCGAAGTTTGCTGAAGACCCATGAGATCAAGTGAATTGTTACCAGAAGCTCTCTCTTGCTGAGTAACACTCCTAGCAGAATTATACATCCTGGTTTGGTTGTCTTCAATGCTACATGTTTGCTGCCCCCACAAAGAAAAAGGCAATGTCCCATCAGGAGCAGCTTCATTTTGAACAGATTCCAGGAATCCTGCATTTATTTCAGTGATATTGCCAAAATCGAAAATCAACTTATTGAACCTTGCACCACCCATTTTATTAATTTCAGGTAACTGTGTCGAAGTTGTAGTGGAAGGGACACCTGTCACATTAGTCATAGCAGCTTGACACAAGTGCTCATTAACGGAAAGTCCAGACAGAATACTTTTTGGAATTTGTTCTTGTTTACCCTCAACAAAGTTATCGAAGGACCCTAATACATTAGAGACATCACTACGGGCTTGGTCATTGTTAGTTAGAACATTATCAGCTAATCCTGAAGTAAAAAACAGATTGCTCGAATTTATAACTTGATCACTTTTAGGCTCTTCAAAGGTTCTGTTAGACAGCTCCTTTGGGAATTCCCCAAGGCTACAACATTGTTCGGTCAGCAAAGCTTCTGTCTCTTTAGGTTCTATAAGTTCAATATGTGGAATTGTCTCACCCTCATTCACAATATAACCACAACCACTATCCTTGGATAGAAGAGCCACACAGCTTTCAGATCTTTCCTCAGGAATACACCTGTCGGCATCAACTGTAGCTTCAGTGCCATCCAATCTGCACATGTCAACCTCCGCCTCATTTACCATGCCAACAAATTCTTTCCGTACGTAATTTCCCACCATTGTTGTAGGCTGACCCTCTGAGAGAGAGTTGTTTTCATTGGATATAACGGGTGGAGATTCCATAAGCTGTATCTTGTTGACTGTGGTATCACATGTGCTCTCTTCCTTAAGAAGAGAATTAGAACATCCATCCAAGCTTCCAGGGTGCTGGACATCACCTGCAGCATCAACACCAATATCAAGATGGCCATTGTCGGAACAATCAATCAGCCCGTCATCATCCCCAAGTTCCAAACCTTCAGTAAAACAACTATGCTTGGCTACATTATTCTCCAACGATCCATTTTCAGAAATTTGATCACCTGATGAGTTTTCCTTATTTTCAGCACACAGATCATTTTCAGAAGCAACTATCTCCGTTTGAGGGGAGTTGGCACCAAAGTGTTCACCATTATCTAGATCTATCTGCTTGCTAGCTGGAAAAAAACACGTTTCGTCATTTTCCAACAGTACAGCTGAAGCTTTGCTTATTCCAGAATCTGAACATTCAGTTGTATTTATTTCACCAAGGTCCCTGCATATATCGTTATTTTCACTATTGTATACCTCCTCAGAACCAGAACAATTATCAGGCTTCATAGCAGAAAAATCAACAGCCTCTTCTACCTCCCTGACATTATTATTAGTATGGGCAGTTTCATCATGTTTATCAGAGCATTTATCAACTGGTATATCATTATTTTGCTCAGCTCCATTATTTGGCTCAGCATGGAGGGCCAAATGATTTTGGTCAACTTTACCATGCCCTAAATGTGTGCCAGCCTCACAACCAGCTTCAGGCTTGATCTCAGCTGAACCTAAATTAAGCTCGCTACTGGCAAGAGTACTAGGAGCTGAAGCAATAGAAACTCTGTTTATTTCTATATTTCCCCCCGTCTCAGAAACAGTTACAGGGGGCTCATCAACAGATACAGTTAAAGGGATCTCAGCACCAGAGACAATTGCAGGGATCTCAGGACCAGAGACAATTGCAGGGACCTCAGCACCAGAGATAGCAGAAATATTTTGCTTGGTTGGCATTGTCAAACCAGGGGACCCACCAATACTTTTCACATAGTTTTTGACATGTATGCCAACATGCCCAAAATAACTGCTCCTCTCATGGAACACCCTGTTACAAAACTGGCACTCATACTTGCCATCTTTCATTATGATATCATCTTCAATGGGTGCACCGGATTTTCGTCGCTTCCTTTTGTGACATGATATGAGGTGGTTCAACAGCTCATCCTTCTCACCAAATGCAGTGGAACATTTATGACACTTTAAAGCAGATGTTGCTTGTACTTCTGAGTGAACCTTTGCAAACACAGTCAATTGTTTGTCTTGATCAGTGTATTGGGAAGTCGAAGCCAGCAAATTATTATGATCATTGGATTGAGGAGTGACACATGATGACGGGCACTCAACTTTACTTACCATATCTGTAGCCTGTAGCAAATTAAATCAGTTCAGACACAGGGAAAAAGCAGGAGTGCATGTGACAAGGTATATCAATAATGGACTAACATTTTCAGACGGGAATTTGTTGTGGACCCCTGAATTCTGCGACCACTCAACAGCAATCATTGGCTTTAAATCTTCAGGGCTAATTAGAGAGAGCAAATAAGAAGAAACTTCCTTGCAGGACACAAAATACCGTCCATTAGGACTGCGAAGCATCAGGGAGATGTAGAGTGTGAGCAAAGAAGAAATAACTGGATAAAACTATGAGGATAGCAAAAACACAAACACAAAAGTAAGGGTCCCTTCACCCCAATGCAATCAATTACCATTTTCAAAATTTTAAAGGTTTAAAAATATGTAAAAAAAAGTTTAAGATTTGTCTTATTTATACTTGTCAACTTTATTACACAAACAATAACTTCTTTTCTGGTTTCTAAAGGCATGTTCTTGGTTTTTAAAAAAAAAATCTGGAAAATTAAAGCCATATATTAAGTAACATCAGTTATTTTGGAATGATTGTCCAAAGATTTCAGGCTAAAATCTATGGTGCCATGCAAAAAATTGATCAGAAGCTAAAATCACATTGATAGGGTATTACAAGCAAAGGCTATACAAGGCCCTCATAAGTATAAAATTCATACCCAACAGACATAATTCTGTTTGCACACCCCCCCCCCCGCGCGCGCGGAGAGTATGATAAAGTAAAGTAAGTCTAACACCGTAGTGTGAAACTGCAAATAAGTTTCAATCATTCTACGTGTAGCTTCAGACAAATTGATCTTCACCATCACTCCGAAATCTTACATATTAATCTAATCGGTGTCATTAGAGTTAACCTAATTAACCATTTTGGAGCAGTCTCTGCAAGAGCTTTAAAAAGGTTCCATTGGTGAGAGAGTATAAATTGGAGTTATCCCGACTCATAACTAATCTCATGAAGGGATAAGAGGAAATGGAAAGAAAGGAAGTGAAGGGAAAGGCAAGGGAACAAGGCACCTTGTTTGAATAAAGATATGGAGGAAGGAAAGGGAGGGTGATGCATTTGCCCTACCTTTTAATAAAGACTATCCCGCCAAAATTGCTTTTCTTTCCCCTTTACTTCCTTCTCGTTCCCTTTGCTCCCTTTCTCTTCTAGTATTGCAAACAAGCTCTTAATTTTAAAAAGAATGCCTAGGCGATGGCAGTGACTTCATGCCCCTAGACGGTCAAATGACACAACTTACGAAACTGCCTTGATCGCTTTGGGTGTGGAGCCATAAAGCCCATAAGTCTGACTTGAAATGTTGAAAAAAGTCCAAATATTCTTAGTATTTACTTGAGCCTTCATAAATCAATTTCGAGCAAAATTCCTAATTTAATTGCATTAATTTTCCTCCATTCAAAGCCCAATACAAAAGCCCTAATCTTTAAAATCCATAAATTGCAATTTGAATGCAAATATGCAATTAACCATCAGTCCATCACAGACTGCCATGACAGAATGCCAGCCATCCATCTCCACTCACCTCTAACAAGTGTTCATGTAAGTTCTACATGTCTCACACTTCGATGTATGTCTACAGCTCTTTAATATAATCTTATTCTCTCTCCTGCCCCCCTCCCTCCCTCATCCTTTTTTTTTTACTTAAGCTTGGAGACTATATCATTTTTTTATTTAAAAACCATTCTTCAATTAACTTTATTCCTATACACAAGTGTTTCATGTTATTTTGTAGCCATTTATCTTAGTGTCTTTTATTTATGTTTATCTTATATTAGAAGGTTTACAAAGGAATCTTTGTGCCCTAAAGCATTGCACCTCATGTCGTCATTTCTTTTGAAACTAAGCTTCCAATTTTTCTAGTAACTTCTTACCTAATTTTTCTCTGACTGAGGTCAACATTGCCAAAATGAACAAAAATCGGATGAAAAATTATGTGTGTTCTAGAATAGATGCTCAAAGGAAAGACCATATGATAAGCAAAAGATTTGGCAGTGAGGTATATCCAGAGTCCAGACCAACAATCAGGTCATCGTTTAGATGATGCTATTTCGAATCACATAATTTTGATTAATTTTTCAATGTATCACTAACAGTCGGTTCAGATTGAAATAAATTCAATTACATTCGGTATTAGTTTTGCAGTCACATAAATATAGAATCTGATGTTTTCAAATCAGTTTCTTTACTTCGGGTTAAGTGAAATTTTTTTGTAACTCCAATACAAATTAATAGAATATTGCACAAAACAAAAGCATCACTTTGAATCGAATATAATGTTAAAAATAAAAGGTTTTCAGTTTAGCTCAATCTAGGGTCAAATACTTCAGTCAAGTTTGGATCGAGTGAGTTTGGTTCCATTCTATTTGGGTATCATATCATATCGTTGCAGTTTGATTATGTTCAGTTTCAGACCATATTTTGAGTTTGAGATCAATTTGGCTGTCATTTTGGACCAAAATCGTGGTAATTCGGCTCCGGCAATCAGATTCAAAACAATTTTGCCAACTTAAGAGTGTCCACCAAAAGCCACAAGAGGTCTAAGTTCTAGGAAGATGGAGTCGAACATGCAACTTCAGCACTTCCATCTAGACGGCCTCAGCATTGTGAAGTCATGAACGAGCTAAGCATGCTACACAATAATACCCTATGATATAATTGAACTCTTGAGTAAATGTTCTTGTAGCAATTAGAGACTTGCCACTTTCTTTTGGACTAAAAATATGAGTTTAAACTAGTGTTTAGTTTTTTTATTAAAAAAAAAAAAGATCAATTCATTGATAAAAAAGTCATACGACATTTACAAAATATATCAAAGCCAACAAAAGACAAAGCAAATCGAATCAAATAAAATTCTAATCATCATCATTCTTTACCAAATCGTTGCAAAAACAAAATAAAATAAAATTTTCATAGAGCTTGAAAAGGTAGGTATGATTCAAGATAATTAGGTACTCCTTATTAGGATAAAGCCTATTTAGTGCATCGAAGCCGATGTATATCGGGTGCATCAAGCAACAACTTCCTTGGATTTGCCTAATGGCGTCCCATCCTAAATTTCATGGACTAGTACTATACTATCCTATATATCCACCTTCAAAATCCTTATCTCTTTCCCTCTTATGCTCCTCATCCATTAATTACCATCACCAATACATAAAAATAATCACCATAATCTAATCAAGCTTATAGCGATGTGTTATTAAGTTGGAATTACAGCTACATGGCATGAAGAGAACTAAACATCATAATTTTGGTGTTGTCAGTACACCTACCTTTTAAACCTACTTTGATAATTGTTGCTCTCTACATCAAAGCTATAATTTGTGTCAAATAAGGCAATTTTCCTTTTTTCATAATGAAAAATGGCAAAACCCTAAATTTTTACTCTGGAGAAAGCAAATAACTAAAATATTAATGAGGCCTTTTTTAAAATAAAAATTGCAAAAACTAAAGCGGGACATATGAAAAAGACAAGTATAAGAATAAAAATTTAAAAAGATATACAACAACAATTGGATGCTAAAGCAATGAAATTCTTTTTTGGCCTTATAATGCGAAATGCTAAACAAGTGTAAAGGACCACAAGAAATTTACTAAAATTATATGCACCCAAAGCAAGGAAACTATATTCAAGATATTTACAGACAAGTATATTCTATAATTCCTACTTTACTGAGTTTAAACTTCCTAAGAAGGAAAAATGATTGTATTCTACAAGTAAATTACTGTATTTCTACTTGTGCTAATATATTAAGTAAATTCAATGTTATACTTACCAGTCTAATGACTCTAATCAGCTAACCAAAAAAAAAAGCAAAGTATTTGTTAACTGTTAAGAACGCTAAAGTAATTTAGAAAACTTGTATGTTTTTCCACCCTTGCTTATATGATAGTTCACAACTATACACGTCTATAGTTGCACACACCTAGCTATAAGTCTATAACATTAAAACTGTTTTTAAAAAATATTGGAAAATTTGAAGTTCAATTATAAGGTAAATAATATCCAATTACCAATTATACCAAATAATCTTGATTGTAGAATAACCATAATACACTTGATCACGTCTAAGAGCATAAAACAATAAGTTCTGCTGAAAAATCCTGAAGTCAAATTCCCAGGTTCATCATCTACTCATTCTCATATTCTAAGTCACTGTCCTAAACTTGCACAGTCCATCAAGACTCTGGAACAGCCATTACTCACCAGAGGTCAAAAAAATCAATTCAAGCATTTTCCATAGATAAACACTAGTGCAGATCCTATTAATTCAGCTAGACAGTTACCACATCTTCTTCCTTCATTTTAAATACAAATTTAAAAGCTCAAAAGGCATAATAACACAATTCAAGAATAACAAAAAAGATTGTAAAGCCAGTAATTCACAAGTAAGGAAAAATAAAGAAGAACCTTATATATCGGCGACAAAAGACCCAAGCACGGCCTTGCTTCTTCTTCATAGCAATCAAAACCTTCCAACCATTAGGCAACACATCACCAAACTCATTTGCATCGACAATTTTCCTCTTCTTCCTTCTACTTCCCCATTGTCCATTCAAATCGTTAATAAACCCTAATAGCTCTTCAGGATTCTCCCTGCCATGTGTCCTCTTCCTAATCTCTTCCCCATAAGGATCCTCCAACTTCCCTAACTCGACTAAATTCACCACCTCCCCATTCTTATTCACCAACTCTCTTTCTTTCTCCTCCTCCTTTCTCTTCTTCTCCTCCTCATCCTCCTCCTCAACCGCCAATGCAACCGTTGTCGCAACCGCAAGCGTCGTTGTCGCTGATGCTGCTGTTTTCGTTTCGCTTTTTGGCTTTCTCCCTCGCTTTCTCTTCCTCTCTACGCCTTCAGCGCCCATTAAAAACGCGTCGCTGTACTCAACATTAACCGGAACGAGTGCGGAGGAGGAAACGGAAACGTCAGCCTTCTCATTGTCGATATCTTCGCCATTGAAGAGCGCTTTGAAGAGGGAGATGATTCTGGAGTTTTCAGAATTGAGAGGAGAGGGAGCGGGATTACGAGGTTTAGGTATGGTTCCGCCATTGTTGGAGGTGGTTGAGTTTCGAGGAGCAAGACGAAGACGAGAGTAAGTTTGTTTGCGACTGCCAGCGGATTCATTGAAGACAGAACGGTCAATTTCTGGGATAACAACGTCGTCGCAACGACGGAGGTCGAAGGCGTGGGAAGAGCATAGAGAAAGAGCGGTGAGTTCTGATTGAGAGAGGAGGCGGAGATCGACGGTTGGAATTGATTCCAAGGAGAGGTGATCTGAAGGTGGTGATGGACCAATGGTAGACGCCATTAATGGCGAGAATAGAAGAATGGTGAAGGGTTTGGGTTTGGGTTTGGGTTGGGATGGAAAGTACGGCGTCGATGGGAGAGGGATGGTGAGGGGTGAGGAGGGAGTGGGAGAGAGAAGATGAGTTGGGTTTGTTGGGCTTTTTTTTTAACAATTGGGCCAGATGGGCAAGAATGATTTGGGTTATGCACTGCTTGTGCTATACTGCTATACATAATATTTGCTCACACTGATTTAATCTCTATTACATAAAGGAAAAGAAGTTGTGGTGGTGTCTGACTGAATTACCACATTACTCTTATTGATCTTATGTACTAAAATAATTCATAATGATAATGATATTAATTCATAGATAATAGATATTTTACAGAAATAAATTATTTAAATATTTACAATATACTTATTGTTCTGAGCCATAGGAGAAAACCACAAGTAGATTAATTTTTTTATAAAAAAATATTTAAAAGATTTTAACAATTATGTGGGAACTTATTAATTTTATTGTTAACTTATGTTGTTGACGAATTTTAAGATCACACTCATTTAAAAAACTAGTTTAATTTAAAATAAAAGAAGTAACCCATACTCGGATACACCTAGAGGTGACAATAGTGTCAGATACGGGTGGAGTTCATTTGGATCAGGTCAATATTCGAGTTTGAGGGCTATACAATTCAGCCCAGGCTCAGGTCTTTGCCAAATAGATTTAAAGGACTCAAGAATCAGGATTACACACTTTATTGGTTGGGTAATTCAAGATTGGGTTGGGACAACTTTGGGTCAATAAAAATAATGTGAGTTCGAGTAAGTTTCGGCTCTTGGGTTGGATCACTTTTGCCACCTCTAGATACACCCAAGACATCTATGCTTAGGATAACCCTTTAATTCGAATTCAACATTAATCCGATTTGATCCACAAGAAAATTTCGATCCAAATCCGTAGAATAAAAAAATGCATCCTCCTTGTCTTAAAGAGTCCGGGTGAGAGTTGAATCAGAGTCAGTTGTTAGAAAAAAAAAATTGACAAATTAGTTTGGCTTCGACATAGAGCAAGATTTGCTATTTGCATACGTTTTATTTAGTTAAGTTAAATTAATATTATATATTTGAGTAAAGTAAAATATCCAATTATATATGTTATGTATCGATAATAAAAAAAAATGAGTTAGAAATTTGTTTGATTTTAATGAAACAATAGTTTAATTTAATGTCGGAATTGGATTTCCAAATATGGGTTGGATTTGTTTAGTTGTTGGATGTTGGATGAAGTTAACAGAGGCAGATTCCAACACGATATTCGGTTGCTAGTCAAAGTCGGATTATGCATAATTCGATTCAAGTTTGTCGGTTGCCATCCATATTCAGGCAATCCAATCCTATCATCAATGATGAAAAAATAGCTTCGACTTCTCTCATATAATTTCTAAATGTTCCGAAAAAACCAACAAGTACAGGGTGCAATGAGCTACTGCCTAACTAGACAAGAGACAATGTTTACAGACAGGGTCATAGGGTGCGATGGCAATGAGCCTATGTAGACAATTCAATTTAGCATATGAGCTAAACTTGGAATTGAAATTTAACTTATGAGCTACCGACTAACAAGAAAGGCTTTGTTGTTACTTGTCGAAATTTGGCATATAAGTAAACTTGGAAAGAAGATGGAATATGCTTTTTAAATTAACATAATTAGAATCACATCAAATCGGCTTAAATGCCAAAAGTTATGATAAAAAATAGTGGATGGGGTTTGCTTCAACCCTCGTTTTCTCATCTTGTAGTTTAACAAGTGATTTTCTCCATGGCACACGACCATCATTATAACTTATAAGGTATTATTCATGAATCATGAGTTCATGACACTCAAATGTTCTCCATTTTTACTTCAACAAACGTGGAATCTTCCTTTTCTAATAAAGTAAAATTCCACCATCAAATTATTATTATTGATGACAAAAAATTTCATAAATAATCTCAACATTCAACAATCTTTTCATAATCATTTCAAGTTTATATTATTCTAAAATAATTCCAAGTGTTATTGAAAAATAATTTCTTATACTTTTAATACAGTGATATACAAAGTACAAAATATTAAAAAGATTTGCAGTGGACCCAAAATAAATTGGAAATTTTTTTTTTAAAAAAAAAAAAAAACCTTTTAAAATTTACATTTTGCAGGAAAAAATCTTTTAAGTATTTTTTGACAAGTTAAAACCTAAGTCTTTTTATCTCACAACAAAAATTGAGGTTTGAATTTTAACTTGTCAAAAAAAATTAAAAGGTTTTTTTCGCAAAATGAAAATATTAAAAGATTTTTTTTTTTTACAAATTTTCCAAATAAATAAAGACAAGTGTTTTTTAAAATATTTTAAGAAGATCAACTCTAAACTTAGGGATTCATGCATCTTGAATTATCCATTATCAAAAAGTTGTATTCATTTTGATAAGGCGGGAGATGTGAAAGTTGAGGAATTCGTGATAAATTTCCTCCCTTCTTCTTATTATATAATATTTTTATGTTATTCTCATGCAAAAGAATCATGAAAATTTTGGCACTATTAAACTCGTGTATCCTGTTCGGCTGTTCTTATCCATTTGTCAACACTCAACAAACACCTTTGAAACTACCTCATACCTCTTAAATGATTATGTTCCTTACAAGTGTTAGGTGAATTTAATATGACAAAGTCGTATGGATGATTGGATGATCCATATATAATGATACTTTTTTTTTCTTTTGGATATAACTTTTATTTCATGGATTTAGGGCTCGTTTACATTAGCTGAATAGAGATGAATTAAACTGAACTGAACTGAATTGAATAGAGTGTATTAATTGAACTGAACTGAACTTAACTTAACTTAATTAAACAAGCCCTTATAACGTCGAATCCACTCCAATCCAGTCTAATTACATCAGACTAGATTGTTTATTGTTTTAGTTTTAATTTCAATGTATGAGTATATTTTCCTTTTTAGTAGTTTGGAAAATCCGTGATTATGCCTAATTGAATTCTCTGTTCTTTAATTCTTGTCATGATTTGATTCTTAAAACATTATTTGTATTAAATATATGAGTAATATCGAGTTGTGTGTTGAGATGTAAGAACTTCATGTCGTACTTAATTAAGGGTTTAGACAGAATGCATCTAGTAAATGCGAGAGCCTGTAATGGATCTGAATTCCGAGAGAGTCTATGATTCAAAAGAAGTAGTGTGCCTTAATGGAATTTGAATCATGAATTATTGAATATTGTTCTTTAATTATTTACATACAATTAATCATAGAAACCCATAACCCTAAATTTCATTATTCACATAAGTTTTAATCCCTAAACTCAATAATTAAAGGTCATTTATATAGTTTAGTTCTTTTAGTTTATTTATTTTATTCTATTGATAATATGATTTTATACGTGTTTTTCTCCCTTTTTTGTATGGTTTATTATGCTACATATGCTCTTAGGAGCCATTTTACCGCTAATTAGTCAGTTTGGAGTGTTTTATGTATTTTTCATGTGTTTGACAGGATTTAGATAAAAGATGCTCTAAATGGGACAAAAACTATCAAAGTACACCAAACTAGGTGCTGGAGAATCATTTGAATGTGACGGTGAGTGTCGTAGATGTTGTGGTGACAAATGAAATTGAATGATTGGCTTGAAGGTGTTCGATTTAGTTCCAAGGATTTTGACTATTTGTCATAATTTTGGACATAACTTCAGTTATACACATCAAATTGATGCGATTCTAGTGCCATTGTAAACTAGATTCAAAGAGCTTTCCAATGGTAGGTTACACGCCAAATTCGGACATGAAACAAAGGAGTTATGGCTGTTTGAAGTTGTTGTCTGATATGTGCCCAATAAACCACCACGGCCCACGGGCATATTGAAAATGTCGTGTGCTCCTATTATTTTCCTTATAAATACCCATTGTAATCCCATGTAAATTAATTTCTTTAATGCAATATTCAATCTTTCCTTATTCAATTCCCTTTTGTTCATGTTTAATTTAATTATATGTCTTTTTTTTATTCTTTATTATTATTAATTCTCTTTGTCCTTTAATACATGATTTGCTTTTAACTTCCTAAAATCTGATCTTTATCATATAAATTTGAGTATATATCGAGTCGGTAGCCGAGAGGTTAAAATTCTATATAGACTTAAGATTTTAGGTGAAATTAATCTAGTAAATTGTGTGAGTCTGTTAGATTAATTCTATAGATCTAATAAATTGCGTAAGCTTGTTAGATCTTGGATAAAACTTATCTGTGAGTTATTTAATACTGATCTTTAATTAATTAAGGATTTTAATTATAGTGAACCTAAACCCTAGGCCTCTAAAGTTTCAAATTTAGTTTTATTTATTTGTTTTCTTTAATCTAATATTTTTTCCCTAAAAGTATTCCTTTTACATAGTTTGAAAATTTGTACTCCCTGTGAATTTGACCCTACTTCCCTTTCTATATTAGTTAGAGTTGCTAGGTTAGCAACAACCTCATCATCTATACTTAGTTTAACTATCAGTTTAGTCGATCTATTTTTTTTAATTCGTTAGTTTCACTATCTCTAATCACATTAAGTTTTTATCTTAGTTTCACTATCTTTGATCACATTAAATTTTTATTCTTAGTTTCACTATGTCTGATCACATTTACTTTTTATCTTTTAATTATAGTGATCAGCTCTATTAAAAGATAAAAATTTAATGTGAAAAACTATATAAATAGATTCAAAATAGAGTTGATCATTCGCCTTGAAAATTTTGTGGGGTTTGGTGCACTTAAAATATTACTCCACCTGTAACGAATTACTGGCAACAATTGAACTAGCACGGACTCCTAGTTGAAATAAGGTAATTGTAGTATTAAGTGGTATAATAATGATAAAAGTAAGAATGAGAAAAGTAGATAAAAAAGGTGGCAAAAAAATGTGGGTCTACTTGTGTTAGTATTATGTTAATTATTATAAATAAGGGCAATAATGTAAGTTTGTTATTTTTTGTTGCCAAAAATAGAATCGAATGAAATTAGGAAAAAATGTTGCTAGCATTATGTTACAACAAAAAATGTTGCTAGTAATATGTTACGGAGGGAGTAGTTCACAAGCTCACCCAGGCCCGAAAAGCCCGCACAAGGCCTGCCAAGCCCCGCCTAAAAATCCAAGATTTGGCTACCCTTAGGGTTTGTTTACTCTAGATTATATTCAGTTCAGTTCATCTCTATTCAGCTAATGTAAACGCGCCCTTAGTTAAGGCATGGTCTGGCCTTAATGAACTTTTGATCACCTCTAATTAAAAAATATTAATTTTGATGCTTTTATTAATTTTGTGATATTTTCATTTAAAAAGATAATAAAATATTATATTTTATGGGAATAAATAATTTTTTCTCTTTTATTAATGATTCCTTATTTGTTATTGATTGATTGAATTTAATTTCTATTTTAATTATCTTTATCAATCATAAGTAAGAGAAGATGAGTATTTTAATTTAGACTTTTCAAATGGAAACACCACCACCTCTTATAAAAAGAAAATATTTATGTGAAAAACTATACTAATATGAGTGTCTAATTGTAGAGAATTCAAAATTTTAAATTTTGATGTTTGTATTTTATTTTTTTGAATTATATATTTTGTAATATTTTTATTTATAAAATACAAAACTTTTCTTTTCAGTTAAAATTATATAATTTGAGTATTTAGAAATTCTTTAAAGAGTAGATTAAACTTTTTGAGTGGGGACACCATGGCTCCCTTTTGACTTACTCCCTTTGTCCCATTTTACTTGCTACATTCCATTTTGAAACAATTTTTTATGCAAACCAATTTTCATGTGGGTCCACCATTGGTAAAGTTAGGTGGAAAAAAAAGGTTGGCTTAAAGAGTATAAAAATGACAACAAAGAGGGTAAAAATGTAAAATATGTGTGGGGCCTATAGACTATAAAAGGAAATGTAGCAAGTATTTTGAGACATCCAAATAAGGAAATTGTAGCAAGTAATTTGGGACAGAGGGATTATATAATTAGCCTTCATTCTATGCACGCTTTATGTGCGATGGTATTTTAAATATATTTTTTAATTTGTATAAACAAACAAAAAAAGAAGGTTGTTTGTTTGAAAATTTGAAATATTTTTCAAATTCACACTCATTCACATAATCTTAACAAAACTTCTCCCTTTTCATCAACCCATCCCACATCAATGAACAAAAACGAAGAGGTATTTTTTTACTATATATAATCGGCTATCAAATTTTTACGATAATCGAAAAGTAAAATATTTTACTATATAGAGAATTCAAAAATATAAATTTTAGTGTTTTAATTTTATTTTTACGAATTGTATATTTTGTAATATTTTCATTTTATAAAGTTAAAAATTTTAAAGGGTAAGATGGACTTTTCCAGGGGGGACACCATAGCTCCCCTTGACTTATACAATAGAGATAGAGATAAGCATCAATAATAATAAAAGAAATTAAGGTTTTTAACGGATTTGCGCAGTTTCTCCAGGATTTTACCCGGACTGGACTAGTTACTAGAATTGCATTTTCCTCTGGCCAGTGGACCGAACCGAAATTTTAGGAACGGTTCGATCTAGTCTAAAATACGGTCTGGACCGATCCAAATTCAGGTCCAGACTGGTTTGTATGCAGTCCTAGCCACATAGGTCATGCACTCCACATGACTATGCGCACTAGCCTAGGCATGACCCCCTCCCCCCACAGGACCATGCGCCTCTGCCTAAACAGGGGCCGGCAGAGGCGCATGGTCCATGCGCCAGGACCCATGCCAGACCATGCACTCTAGTCTATGTCGAGTTTTTTTCTTTTTTCGATCCAACAAACACACGTATAGTAAGAGATAAAATTTTCAAAAAAAAAAAAAACCAGTTTTAGTAAGATAATTTGGGCCTACGTTTAACAATATCCAACAATAAACCTCATATCTCACGTTCACGGTGGAAGCGTCATTTTTTATTTTGTTAAAAACAATAATTCAAAAAAAATAATATTTTGTTAAATCGAATCCTTAAAAGAGGCGTGCTAAAAATTCAAAAAATATAAATTTTGGTGTTTAAATTTTATTTTTACGAATTTTATATTTTGTAATATTTTCATTTTATAAAGTTAAAAAATTGTACTAACTTTCCATAATAGGTTGGAATGATACAAATTATTTTTGGAAAATTTTGGGGGGAAAGATGGATTTTTCCAGGGAGACACCATAGCTCCCCTTGGCTTACATAATACTAGCCTTGTATGCACGTTTGGTGTGCGATAATATTTTAAATGAATCTTTTAATTTGTCTAAACAAACAAAAAATTCGAATGTTGTTTGTTTGAAATAATTGAAATGTTTTTCAAATTCACGCTCACATAATAAAAAAATTCCCTTTTCATCAGCCCATCCCACAATAATGAACAAAAAAAATGAAAAGTTTTTTTTTTACTATGTTTTATCAGCTATCAAATTTCTACGACAATCGAAAGATAAATTTTTTATGTGACAAAGTATATCAATATGGATATTTATAGAGAATTCAAAAATATGAATTTTGGTATTTTTATTTTATTTTTACGATTTATATATTTTGTAATATTTTTATTTTAAAAATTTGAAAAATTGTAATAACTTTACATAATAGGTTGGAGTAATGCAAATCAAATATTTGGAAAATTGTGAAGGATAAGGCCCGTTCTTTAGGACTTCTATTGACTTAATTTAATTTAATTTTTCATTTAAGTTCAGTTAATTTAATTTAAGTTCATTTTATTACTATTATTATTATTATTATTATTATTAATATTATTATTATTAGTTTCGGCATCGTTTTTCCGCTCGACATTTTTCGGACTGACTTTTCCGGCATTGATTATTCGGCCGACAATTTTCGGGACGGTTTCGGGACGACTTTTCCGACGACGGTTTTCGGACTGAATTTTCCGACGGTGATTATTCGGCCGAGTTTTTCGGCTACGATTTTCGGGACGACTTTTCCGATGACAGTTTTCGGACTGATTTTTCGGCGGTAATTATTCGGCCGACTTTTCCGACGATGATTTTTCGTAACGACTTTTCCAACGACGGTTGTAACGACCCATAATTTAGTAGCGTTATTTTCGGAGGAAAACAACATTATAGATCTTTAACTTCTAAAAACCTTTAAGATCAAATTCATAAACTGCAGAGGAATTGAAGCTCTAAACTTAATCATATTATTCAATAAAACTAATAAATAATCCAATATAAATAATAGCCCAAAGTCCATAATTACTACAGAGTAAGGAATAGTCCTCTAATAACAATAAAACATAAGTTAAAACTAATCAACAGGGTCCACTACTAAGCTGGCTAGCTCACAATCCCAGCCCATGCGTAGCCCAATTCAGTCACCTCCTGTACCTGGAAAAGGATTTTGGGGTCCACAGTCAGTGGTGAGTAATTAGATTGTTCTACTTAATCAGTAGAACACAATTAGAAACATAATCATTAGAGCGAATCAATCAAACAGATAACATATCATCATATAAACATACATAAACATCATCAATCAAGTACGCAGCGGAAGATAATCATAACATAATAAACCCAAATCCTTCTACACTAACTTATTCATTTCTAGACCTCTTGATACCACTATTGACTCTTCAGTTCTATTCAGTTCAGGTGTTAATCCGTGACCAGTCATATGCTCGTAAGGGGTCAACCACAAAGATCTACTCCCCCCAACTTTCCTTGCTCATGCCAGGTCAACCACAAAGATCTACTCCCCAAGCACTGGGATCAAGAACTGTCCCGAATCCGAAGATAGGACAGTGGCTTCGACTAAACCTACGTTCATGGCACGTGTGCCACTAGATAGGCGGTCACTTCATAGTTAATCATCTTTTCAATTCTATTCTGTTCTGTTCTGTTCTTGATTCCTTTTCACAATTCAATTCCTTATTGACTCAACTTAACTTCTACTCAATTCTAGCTCATCTTAACTTGACCCAAAATTCCAGTCCAACTCTTGGACCACTCGACAATCCCTCTTAATAGAAAACAACAATCAATCAATTCTTTAAATAACAACATAAACAATTCAATAGTTAAATAAACAATCAATTAGACCTGTAAAATAACAATTATCGATTAATAATACATAAAACAAGATAAAAATCCTCTTTTTCTTTATTATTACCATTCGACAATCATACATATTAATACCAAAATTGACACTTTAATCTAATCAATACATTCATCAACAAGTAATCATATAAACCTAACAATAAATCTTAAAATTATACTTTAATCAATAAATCATCAAGCATGGATTTAAAACAAGAACGAAATCAACCTTTTTATTCAATATACTACACGGCTTTTTCTTGAGCATGGCAATAACAAGATTTAAATTCAAGATTTAGCAATAACGTGGTCATACTAAAGATTAGATTCAAGATTAAATTTAGTAATTCAAGATTAACATCAAAGATTCGTCAAAGATTCAAATTATAACCTAAAAATCACACTTTTCCTCAAGATTCATATTCTAACCATAAGCTTACCACACGGCACACATACATGTTCAATCCTTAATTAGTTTCATCAATTCTAAATTAGCAAGATTCATAAAACAAGCATGTACTATATTAAAACAAGTGAAATAATTCAACTAAACATCATGGTTGTACACATAGGCTACACGACTTTTATTAATATTCTTCATCATATAATTCAAAATATAGATAACACAATTCTACATAATTCTAAACCTATTCTAAGCATGATTAATCCTATTCTAACAATTATATTGCTAACCTATCCTATTGATTAAGTAAAGCAGATCTAATTACCTTGGATTATGGATGGGGTTCGAATATCTAGCAAGGGGTCACGGTTCTTGGGTGTTTTCTTGAAGTTTCTTTGGTTTCTTGATCAATCTTTAAGGGTTGGAATAATAGGAAAGAATTAGGGATAAGCAGTAGTTGTTTCTTGAAAGAAAGAATAAATAAACAATTTTGATATTGTTTACTAGGGTTGGCCGTGTAGAATGAATAACAATAGGGGGTTTTGGTTTCCTATAATTTAATAGGAAAGATAGGTGAGGTTGGAATAAAAAATAGGATTTTTAGGAGAGGTCAAAATAGATATATTATTTAATATTATAGGTTAAACAAATTAAATTAATTAGTTAAAAGAAAAAGAGTGAAGGGGGCCGTGAGATCACAAGAAATAAGGGGTTGGTGATCTCCTAAAATTTAGTAAAGAATATGTAAGAAAATGTAGGTTCTTTAGGCTTAGTCAAAAATAGGTAAGGGTTTTTAATAATATTGATTAAAACAAAAGAAATAAATTAATTTAAAGAAATGTACAAAGGGGAGGCCGAGTATGAGGGGGAAACAATAGGGGGTTTTGACCTCCTAAAATCTAGTAGCAAAAATAGGGAACAAAGATAGGGTTTTTAGGTTTAGTCTAAAATAGATAAAAGGTTTTTTAATAATATTGATCAAAACAAAAGAAATTAATTTAAAGAAAAATATAAAAGGGGCCGTGAGACATTAATAGGGAAAAGAAAAGATTGGGCTCGGGTTTTGACAAAATAAGATAAAGGGTTCGGGCCATGTTCAAAATAATTAGACTGCTACAAAATAACTAATAATTAATTAAATAATAATCAATTAAACAGTTGATTAATTATATATTTAATTAATTATAAAAAATTTAAAATATCCCGAAATTTCGTGGTATTACAATGGTTTTCAGATTGATTTTCCGATGGTGATTATTCGGCCGACTCTTCCGGCGACGATTTTCAGGCCGAGTTTTTCGACGACGATTTTCGGGACGACTTTTCTGACGACAGTTTTTGGACTGATTTCCCGGCGTTGATTATTCGGCCGACTTTTCCGACATCGATTTTCAGGGCGAGTTTTTCGGCGACGATTTTTCAGGACGACGGTTTCGGACTGATTTTCCGACGGTGATTATTCGGCCGACTTTTCCGGCGACGATTTTCAGGCCGAGTTTTTCGGCGACGATTTTTCGGGACGACTTTCTGACGACGATTTTCGGATTGACTTTTCCGGCGGTGATTATTCGGTCTACTTTTTCGGCGACGATTTCAGGCCGAGTTTTTCAGCAATGATTTTCGGGACGACTTTTCCGGCGACAGTTTTCGAAGTGACTTTTTTGGCGGTGATTATTCGGCCGAGTTTTTCGACGATGATTTTCCGGCGGTGAAAATGAAGGTTTTAGGGTTTACTTTAAAATATAAATAAAAAAAAAATAATTATAAAAATAAAAAAAAATAAAATAAAATATAATTTAATTTAAGTTCAGTTAATTTAATTTAAGTCCAGTTATTTTAATTTAAGTTCATGTTTTCTTAGTCCTATAGAACATGGCCTAATCTAGATTTTTCTAGGGGGACACCATTGCTCCCATTTGGCTTATGTAATAGAGATAGAGATAAACATCAATAATAATAAAAGAAATTAAGTTTTTTAACGGATGTTTGTAGTTTCTCCCAGTTTTTACCCGGCTGGACTAGTTACTGGAATTGCATTTTCCTCCGGGCCGTGAACCGGACTGAAATTTTAGGAACGGTCCGATCCAGTCTAAAATACGGTCTGGACCGATCCAAATTCAAGTCCAGACCGATTTGTGTGTAGCCCTAGACGCATGGGTCATGCACTCCACAGGACCATGCACACTGGCCTATGCATGACAACATGACCCATGCACCCCACAGGATCATACGAGACCATACACCTTGTTCTATGTCGAATTTTTTTCAAAAAATAGCTCTAGTAAGATAATCTGGGCTCTTAAAAAAAAGAGAATCTGGGCCTAAGTTTAACAATATCCAACAATAAACCTCATATCTCACGCTCACGGTGCAAGCGTCATTTTTTATTTTGTTAAAAACAATAATTCAAAAATACTAATATTTTGTTAAACCGAATCCTTAAAAGAGGCGTGCAAAAAAATCAAAAAAAATTGTCTCAAATAAATCCAGCGCATCTCACTATATAAACACAGAAAACAAATACCTAGTGGTACCACGCTACCACCAACTTTCTCTGTCACAATACAAGTGTTGCTTTCTATATTTCCATTTATTTGCGTCTTCTCTTCCTCATTGTTAACGAACTCTCTTCTTTTCTATGGCCTTCTATACTTCTATTTCATCGCCTCTCAAATTTTCTACAAGGTAAAATATCTACTTTGTATATATTTTATTCAATTTCCTGAATTTTATGTAACGTTTTTTCGAGTAATTAATAGGAGTACCTTTTAATTTCTTCCACGACAGTTTGATCTTACCTTGATTGATTTTCCAGACACCGGCATTAAATTTGTTGTTTTGTTTGGTTCCATAAGTAATTTTGTTGTGATCGCAAATTCAGAATTTTGTTGTGTAAATTTGATTGCTTTGTTCTTTAATTTTTTTTAAGCGGAATTTGTTCTTTAAAGATTACTGAATTGTGTTTTGTTTTTAATGGAAAACAGGTGATCGGAACTCTCAGAAGATAAAACTTGGTGTGTATATCGTAATTCTGGCCCCGATTTTAATCATTCCTCCTCATCCGAGAGTGAGGAGTGCACAAATTTCTGAGGCGGTTTCCTTTTCATTTATCTGCAAAATACTGGTTCGACACCTACACATTGACTATGGCTAATGTTTGAGTTTATTAATTTAATCTCTTTTAAACCCTAAAACGCAGTGGAGATGTGAGAGTTCAATTGTGCACATTCAAAGTAAAATCCCTAGACGAAAATTTTCCCATTTTTCTTTTTCTGTATTATTTGAATTCAGATACTCTCTCGAAGAAATTATGGCAATATTCAGTTGCTTCTCCACACTAGTTAGACGGAAGAAAAAGAAGGTGAAGGTAATATTACTTGTGTTTACTCTTGCTTTACAAAATTTCTACATTGTGCCAACTCACAAAATTGTGTGCATGATACACTCTTTGCGAAACTGCTATTAAATGATTTCATTAAATCATTATTTTGCTTAATTCTGGGTCATTGAAGTTGATACGATTTGCTGGTTATGATAAAATTTACTTTCAATAAAAAAATAATAAACCAAATTGGTGAAATAAACTAACAATAGTTTGAAATTAAGATGCCATATGGACAATTTATAAAACTCAGGGGCACCATGTAGATTTTCTCAAATTTTGGGTATAGTGTAGAAATCGAGAAAATACAGGGGTATGGTGTAGAAAAACCTAATATTATATTATGACTAAGTTTTTTTTTTTTTTTTTTTTAATACTTAAAATTTGCATAGGAGTCTAATTTGTTTGTGATTATTGTTTCAATTTTATAGTAGTCTAATAATTGTTTCAATAATGTCTTTTGTTTGTGATTTCTACCTGATGACATGATATTGCTTTGTCTCTTGATCTGTATGTAGGATGAACATGTTTCTACACCAAAGATTCAGAACATAATTGGGCTTAAAACTCTGCAAGTGAAGCTGGAGCATCCAGTGAACCCTTCTGAATACAATGAGCTGAAATTGACTTCTTTTTGTGTTCCGGTGCCAATCGATATCCCTGAGGATTCTAGTTGTAATGTAAAGCTGATGAACACTTCTGAGCCTCCTGTTGAGGAGGCGGAAGAGGTGGCGTATGAAGGTGAAGATGAGCGATGTGATGAGTCACCATTGAGCAGGGAAAACTCTGATTCTAATCTTCAAGAAGCCTGCAAAGTTGATTCCAGTAACCCATGTTTTGAGTTGGGAAGCCCATCATTTGCTGATGTGGAACCCCAAGGCCACGAAATTGAGTTATGCGAAAATGGGCATGGGCATGTTAGTGACCCCGGGATGGCGAGGGAAGAGTGTTGGGACTTACCAAGGCTTACACGTTCTTGCTCGGCCCTTGATACGAGGGAAGTGCTTAAGAAAATAGCTGATCAATTGCCACTCTCCAAGGATCAGTCATTTGAGGAGTTGCAGAAGCTTGCAAGTAGAACTAGGGGTGATGTTTTGATGGGGTCTCCTTGTAGTCAGTCATCTGTACTGACCCACCGAAGTGCTGATAAAGTGATGTTGAAGAAGCATTCTTCAAGCCAAATCCTTCCCTCAAGGAGCAAGAGTTTGTGGTGGAAGCTGTTTCTTTGGAGCCATAGAAACTTGCAGAAACCTGAGGTCCCTCCTAAAACAAGAGTCTCCCTTCTTGATTCTGTTAATCAGCAAGGCGGCTATTCATCTGATACATTGGATTTGGAACCATATAGAGCTGAGCAGCTCAGAGGCTCGGTTTCTGAACAATGCAGTAACAATGAAGAAGACAACAGTGGATTCAAGGATGGATTTTCAGGGTTGTGGCCTCAGAATCAGTGGATAGCTTTCTCAGGGGAGTCATCTTCATTTAAGAGGGTAGATGACTGGGTGAATGATATTGACATTCATCCGACATCATCATCTTTTGAGGAAGAGTGTAACAGAGAGGTTTTCTTCCCGGCTTCTCCGGAGGCCAGTGGGTCAGGTCTTAAAAACATGACTCATTTGACTCACCATAACAAAATCCATACATCAGATGAACTCCTACATGCCAACAGTGTGATTCAGTCTCTGAACTCTTCCTCTTCTGTGGCTCATATATCAGGGGTGGGGTTGAAAGCTATCCCCATGATTTCGCTTTACTCGAGTCTTCGTTCCATCAATTT
Organism: Salicornia ramosissima; assembly: GCA_951394345.1. Lineage (NCBI taxonomy): Eukaryota > Viridiplantae > Streptophyta > Magnoliopsida > Caryophyllales > Amaranthaceae > Salicornia > Salicornia ramosissima. The sequence goes on from OX596234.1 coordinate 48,396,695, forward strand.
ATCAAACAACTCTATAGGTATAAGCTTGCACCGAATCATTTTAAAGTTTATAATTTTCTGTTCGGACAAATCCTGTTTTCTTAACTACTGTATGATTTGTTTTGCAGTTCAAATTACTCAAGGATCACTTCCAAAGGGTCTTCACACACTTGATTTATCTAGGAACAAAATCAGTACCATTGAAGGGCTAAAGGATCTAACACGATTGAGAGTACTTGATCTTAGCTACAACCGGATCTCACGTATTGGACACGGTAATCATCTTTGATTATTTAGGGACCGTTTGGTATCATTGTGATTTTCATTTTTTTTTTTTCTTTTTTTTGGCAACCGTTTTTGTCTTTTATAGCCATATAATATATGTGAGATTCAAAAATTAGTTGAACTTATTTAGATCATTATAATTATGAAAACTGGAAACAGAAAAGTGCAGACCACCTCTTCTGATTTCATGTTTTTGGTTTTAAAAAAACAGAAAGCTTAAAACAAAAAACAGTACCAAACGAACCCTAGCTTTAAATTTTAGAATGATAAACATGTACTCCCTTGATTTCTTCAATTATTCTGAATTTGGCATTTTTGGTTGCAATCATCAGGACTATCAAGTTGCGCCCTACTCAAAGAGTTGTATATAGCAGGCAACAAAATCAGTGAAGTTGAGGGGCAGCACAGACTATTGAAGCTAACAGTTCTAGACCTGAGCTTCAACAAAATAACGACAGCGAAGGCTCTAGGACAGCTAGTGTCCAACTACCATTCATTAGTGGCACTCAATATTTTGGGGAATCCAATACACAGCAACCTAAGTAGTGAACAGCTTCGAAGAGCAGTTTGTGGGCTTCTTCCAAAACTAGTTTACCTAAATAAACAGCCTGTTAATCATCAGAAGGCCCGAGAGGTTTTAATGGACATTGCTGCCAAATCTTCGTCTAGGAATCACGGCTGGAATGCTCGTAGGAAACCCGCGAAAAGGTCACGCCAAAATGGAGCAATGTTGTCGAGCGCTACAAGGAGCACTGTATATGTTGGGCAGAGAAGCAAGAACAAGTTAAAAGGACAAGTTAATCAGCATTCAAGGTTAAGACAATGACTAAAAGGCAGTCAATTGAGGATTGATTTTTTATTTTTGGTTGTAGCTGTTGTATGATACAATTGTAGAGTGTGAAACATTGAAATTCTTCAGCAAGGAAGTAGGCAGTAATTATAAGCTATACTTGCTGTTGGTTTGTGTAATTGTTTGCCTTCATTTCTTCATATAAATGCAAGCATTGTCATTGTTTCAGATGACTTGATCTGTCTAGTTTATTTTGCTACTAGCGTGCTCTCTTTCAACTTATTTTAATTAAATTTATATTATATGAAATACTAGGTATTATTTGGAGACAGTAGTTATTATGTGAAATACTAGGTATTATTTGGAGACAGTTTTATTATGTGAAATACTAGGTACCAAAACCTGTACTTGAATATAAAATCTTAATTTCATTAGATTCTGATTCTCAACATAAAATAAGCAGGTTGGTGGATTGGTTGCCAATCTTGCCATGATGCTCCTAACATATAAAAACCACACTAAAATCATTCAAATGATCACATAATTTTAACAGAAGACAAAATTAGTTGGATGCCATCTATTGATCATTAACCGTTTTACAAACTCAAGACCTTAATTAGTTCATGCTTTTCTAACATCAGACATTCTAAGACAGCAGTATACAAATTCATAATACAATAATGTAGACAACTCAAAATCATCATATACTGAAAATCGATCCCCAACCTCGTGCCAACCGCAGTGATCACGAATTCCCTCCTGGTGGCTGGTGTTAGGGTATCAATTCTAAACATTGCATGATGGAAATGTTGTAAATAAAGGCAAAATGGCACATGTCACACGCAGAGATGTGGTTTTGGCATGCAAAATTACAAAAATGCCATTGTGCTTCTCAGTCCTTGCCTTTTTCCCATGACACTCATTTCAGTGTTACATAATTCGTCTTCTTGTTCACTTCTATAATTCTTAAATGGGACAAAATTAGCCCAAAACCGACCATAGTTTGCTTTTATCGGATCGCGATTCGTGGGCACTTTGGAAACTATGTAACACTGAATCATTCATCCTTATTGACAGAAGACAATTCATCAAGATGCTGCATTTTAGCATACCTATACAACTTGTCATTAAAAACAACCTGAGGATCTTTCTGAATCAAATTCCCATTTTGATCATAACCATCTTTCAAAAACACAACCCAATTCATCTCAGTTCCAGCTAAATAAAATGCCCTAGGCTGTTTCTTAAGCATCTGATAAGTATGCTTAGTTAGACTAAACTCCTCCTTAAACTCCACTATATGATGTATTGAAGCTTTCTTCTCCAATGTCAAACTCAAAAACTCATGTATAACCCCAACCCTGTACTTCTCTGCCTCCAAACTCCATAGCTCATGCTTCCACCCATCCGAATACGGCGAAACCAATGGCAATGTATTCAACATATTCAATCTCTTCATATCATCCTCTTCCAAATCCAATGATTTCCCATGTTTCATTTTAAACTTAAATTCCCTCTTCACCTTCTCTTCATCTAACATAAACTCTTTCTCTAATGCACTCACAGCTAAACTTTGATCCCATTTCACTAATTCAAGAACCCTACTTCCATCATCATCATCATTTACCACTCTAAAATCTTCAGGAAATTTCAGTACCCAGTCTCTAAAATCTTCAGGAACTCCAAACAGTAATCTACAATGATAAATCTTGCTTAATAGCATTCTTTTTTCCTTTGACATCATTAAAAGCTTCTTCACAACTTTCACCCTTTCTAACTCCATTGACCCAACAATTTTTTTCTCCTCTTCGAGTAAATTCTCCATCAACTCGGTAAAACCTAACCACATTTTGTTGTTTTCGTGACGGTAAATTTCGAAAATAAGGGGGTGTTTGGCAACAAACTTGTTCACTTTTCTTCCGCGAGGGAAGCCCAGTTCACGGTAGAGTTTTCCGGCGTCATCCAAACGAAGAATATGCTCAGGTTGTTTGGTAAGGAAAATTTTGGATCGGGTCAAAAACCGGAAAAATTTATCGCGATTAACGATTCTTTCAAAGTGGGGAATAATGGAAGAAGGGTGTTGAACAAATGTGGTTTGAGGGCTTGGTTTTTTGTTGCGTTTTTTCTTGAATTTTTTAGGGGTTTTTGTGATTAGAAAAGAGGTTGAAAATGGGGAAATTTGGAGGAGAGAGAAAATGGGGGGTGGGAGAAATGAAATTAGGGTTTTAGGAAGAAAAATGGGTTTAAGGGAGTGTTTGGCTATGGTGGAATAGAGGTGCCAAGCCATGGAGTTTTAGTGGAAATGAGTAAAATGACTGCAAAAATGTTCTATTTTTGTGGTTTTAGGGAGAAAAGAGGAACAAAAAAAATGCCACAAATAATTAAAAAGTCCGACCTGCCGGAATCGAACCAGCGACCTAAAGATTATCTGCAACTACTACAGTCTTCCGCTCTGCCAACTGAGCTAAGGTCGGATATTGATATTGCTATACACAAAAATATATATTACTCAGTATTAAATATCTATATAATCTATTATGAATTTATGATAGATTTTTTTTTCTATTTTATTTTTTCTTGTATGAATATGCTAAACTTTATTCGTTTTTATTTATTTGTCTGTCTTTTAAAGCAATAATCTGAAACTTGAAAATCATTTAGATATGAAAAGGTAGAGTGCTAATCGTTAAGGTGTTTCAAATGCTTTGTTACATAATTTTAGGTAACTGAATAAAAAAGATGTTAATACCGTTATTTTTTTAACTCCATAAATAATTTTTTTTTTTTACAAAGTACAAGATTATTATGGAAATGAGTGCAAACACAAGGTTATTTTGAAGAAAGTCTAAAGCACAAGGTAGTAGTAATAATTTTTCCCCCTCTATAAGGAAATATGAGGTAAAAAGAACAAACTCATAGGGTGTCCTTGTTTATGAAAAAATAACTTTAACAACTAATTAAATTGAGAATTCTTTATATATGCAAATTTATAATGTGCATGGGTAGTAATTGACTAATTGGCCTAGATTCTTACCCTAATGCAAGTTATCCAGCTAACACACACAATTAAAAGGTGGATGATAAAAAATCTTCACATATATATGTTGTGAGATTTAAAATCAGAATCTTAAGCCTGAAATTCGAAGATGCTAACCATTGAGGCAAGGACATAAGGTCCAACCTCATTATTAATTGAGACATGTATATTTAAACACATATATATCTAATTTATAGTCTTATGCTCCCTCTTCTTTTTTCTTTTCTTTTTTTCATTTGTCATACTTCGTATAATATTTTCTTGAATATCTTTAAAGATTACCCCATAGGTCACAAACATATCGTCCCACCTTCTTTGGACTTCCTACATAAGCTTCTAATCTTGGGTCACAAACATATCGTCCCACCTTCTTTGGACTTTCTACATAAGCTCAACCAACCCCTAGCAAATAATTTAGTTGAGTTGTGTGCTCTGAAAAATTAATAACTTCCATTTTGCATTCCTTCATGGGACTATCCATGCGCGCCAGGTCCGTTTCCTCTAGTGTCATTAAAGGTTTGAATTAAGGTTGAATTAAGAATTGATAACAATTACAATATTTACCATAGAAACGGAACAAGGACAAGAAAAATGCATGGAGTATATCGAGGAGCAGAAAACAGAAAGGGGAGTTAGGGTAAACAATGTAGGCTATTTTGGCCATGTTATTTTAGACAGAATTAATCTAAATTGTGAAATAAATCTTAGACTCAACATAAGTTGAACAGAATCAAATCGAACTTTATGAACTGAACTGAATTGAAATTTCATAAAATAATGGCCTTACTTGAAAAATGCCTAAACTATATTATGCACTAATCATAACAACTTAAGCTTAGTCAATGTGTATCTCCAACATTCACCACATTTAATTTGTTCTAACACTTGGGGCTTGTTTACTTCAGATTATATTCAGTTCAGTTCAGTTCAGTTAATCTCAGTTCAGTTCAGTTCAGTTCAATTTATCTCTATTTAGTTCAATTAATACACTTCTATTCAGTTCAGTTCATCTCTATTAAGTTCAGTTCAGTTCAGTTCATCTCTATTCATCTAATGTAAACGAGCCCTTAGACACAACCAAAACAACTCATTCCAATCTATAAAATACCTAAACTATATTATACCTAAAATGACTGATAATTCAATGCAAAGCTTATCTATCAGACGACAATCTAACAGCCTAACAAATATAAAGCAAAGAAATTCTTCAAAAATATACCATTCCATTCTATAAAAAGCCAGATTTGTGTTACAACTTACAGGACTTGCCTTACTAATGAATGCCTTTTCGATTTACTTTTTTCTACAATGAATACATATATGATTTGGTGGGAGGAAAGTAGAAAATTGCCCTATGCGGCTATTTCTCGCTTATTCTGCTAGCCATCGTATAGCTTAACACAAGCTTGACGATCATTCTCGATCTGTATGCCTCAACGAACTCAAGTACTTAATTACAAGAGCCCTATGGTCGCCTTACGGCTCCATAGAAGTTTTTCCACTGGCTTTCTGACTTAAAATAAAATTTTACTGTATACCCAACTTCCTTCATGATCCCAAAAAACTGTTGACTTTTACTTTGACTTGACTTTGACTTTGACTTTAATCCTTTCTGTTGACTTGTGTCGTGGTGTAATAAATAAAAAAATATTAATCACAGGCAACTACCCTTGAGGCTTGTAGTCTTAGCTTACTTTGCATGCCTCTTGAAGAAAGGCTTCTGGCAAACAAATAGTTTTTCATTGTTGTTGTTCTCCATTTCGATAACTCGAGCTTCCCATTTCAATCGTGCTGCTATCGGCCTCATAGACTCTATTAGAGTAGCTTTATCTCGGAAAATCACCCATCCCTGAGACAATACTGTGTTAGCTACTTGCTATAGTTGATTAGTAGGAAAACAAGAAAGAGTTGAAGTATAACTAATTCAGGTACCTCGGGCCGAAGGATACGATCAATCTCAACGAATATATCGAAAGTGTTACACCTGCGCTGGGAATGGTTTTCGAGAGTGAGGAGACCGTCAGCATGCACCAAGTCATAAGTTCGAGGATATGTCGGAAAAGCTTCACACCTAAACAGGTAGGAAATCACAACTTCAGCATTTCGTCAGAGAATGTCTTGCTACTACATAGCTAATAAATGGAGATCCTAAGCTGATCATGAAATTGATGTTTCAGATAATGAAGTTAAAATCTGATATATGTACAGAGTAGCAAAGTACAACTGCAATCTTGATATGAGTACATGCATCATATCTTTCAAAAACAATTACAGAGGTATCAAATATTCTCAACCTAAATCTTCAATCTGTCTTATTGTCTTGGTTTAGGTTTTCAGCTTTGGTACTTGCCAAAGCTTTTACTTGATAGCTCCCAACTCCTTTTGTGAAACAGACTTAGGTCCTGTTCTTTGGATTGGATTAATCCGAAATGAACTGAACTGAATTATATTAAATCCTAGACTCAGCATGAGCTGAGCTGAGCTCAACTAAACTGAACTTGTCTTGAATTATTTAGATTCATCACTCTTTCTAGCTCATCATTCCTTTCCATTACCCCGAATTTACATCTTCCCCTTTTGACTTTGGTGTAAAAAATTTCGTACAAGCTACAGCTCTTTGATATAAATGCGCAGTTTCACAAGAAAATGATATCCGAAGACCATTACAGCTACTAAAACGAGGAAGACAGATAGTATTCTGTAGCATAATTTAAAACAAACTTATCCAGTGACGCTATGTAGCCAGTAGCAACGGTGATAGTCACAGCAAAATTTCAAAAGAATAAATTGCAGTATAAATCTTCACAAGATCACAAGAGAAGAAAGAAGAGAGTAAGTGAATAACTTTTCATACTTACCAGTCATGTAAAACACCAGCATATCCCCTGTCCAGAATCAAGGGAAGATAGTTGGGTCCACCTGTAGGTACAACATTCATGACCCACACAGATTTTCCAGTGTCCAGTAAGGCAGCATTAAAACCACCAAACTGAGCATTCATATCTAGCACATTTCTCAGCATGTTGTAAGGTGGAGAAGGATCTTCATCACCAGGTCGCTTTGGATGGTCTGAAAATATTAATGGTGAGAGAAGAGTCCAATAATCACGGATTGCTGAATTCCAATTTGAACTATCCTCAGCCAAGTCTTCTGGAAGGAGTCCTGGAAATGAAAATTATCATTTTATTTTGTTATAAAAAAAGGGGAAGGGATAAAAAAGACTTGAGCAAATGCATCCAAAATAAAGCAAAAGTCACGGTAACTCACCATGAGGTTGAAGCTCCTTTCCATTCAATTTGGCTCGAGATGGCCAAGTTAACTTTTCCTCGATGGGGAGCCAGCGACGGTTATGAATTCCACCAATGCAAGTTTGAAGTGGGCGATAATATGGCGATTCAACATCTTGACCCTTGCTGCATACAGTTGGGCCTGAACCAGGTTCCCTGAAATTTTGGCCATTCATAAGATGACATGTCACATATTACCACCTTGGATACCGAGAAAAGTGATTCTCATATGAACAGGTTAAAGACTGACCTAGAAAAATAACAACTCCTTTTGGCAGCCTTCTTCCAAACAACAGTTTCATCTTGTTGGGACAGCAATTCCCAACAAAGGTTCTCTGCAAAATCACGAACAACGTTCCATCTCTTCTGATTCACTTTATTGCGGGCATTGGTAAGAGGAGATGTCCAGACAAAATATCCACCAGGTCTCAAGACTCTATCAACCTCAACCAACAATAAGCCATCTGCGGATATTGAATATTATTCCATGTATCAAAAAACTTTGATGGCCATGTATCAAAAAGCCATAAATATTTTCAGTTGCAAGGCAGCACTAGTAAAGCAATAAAATTGACCTAGAGGCTAGAGTCGGCCTCTAATCAAAAGCACATCAAAGAATATCAAGTGTTATAAACTTGACATGTGACAGATTAAAAGCAGAGCTATCAAAAAGGCCCAACCCGAATTCGAGATGACCAGAAATGTCTAAAAAACCAATTGAATTGACAGTCAACAAGACCTTCCCAGAATTAACGCAACACAAAACTGACCCGACCTGAATATGAAACCTCATTTTACAACGGAGCATGCAGAGCAAAGAACATTACAGTGCCTATTCTCTAAAGGCCGTTTTGACAGTTTAGGTTCTTGCATGCTTGATACCTATTCTTAGGAAGGAGGGTGAAAAATGAACCATGCTTCTCAGCACACCAAGACTCCAAGTATTGCATAACTTGAAGACAAGATTTTAGGTTTATGCATCAGAATGGAGGGAATCACCTTCTAGAAAAAGTAGTTAGGTGCATAAAACTCAGAAATAAGATCCTAAACAAATTAAAACCCTAAAAATTGTGGCACATAATTATCGCACATAAGCTCAAAGGAGGACAAGATGATTCTCATATCTTCTTGGCAATATCAAATCACCATGAGATTTAATAGTTTAAAAGTTACAATGATGAACTAATGCTACACTAACAGCAAATCTTCCTCTTTTCCTTTCCCTTCCTTTTAGAAAACAAAAAATGACACTCCTTAAGACTCCCAAGTCCCAACTATGTCCAGGCCTCTTCAAACAACTTCAACTATTGATTAACTTAGAATAATCTCGAACTTTATGTCTTCTGATAACTCCTAGGATGCTTATAAATAGTTTAAATTGTACGGATGTACGATTTATCTTTTTGATAAAAAATGTGCCTCTTTGTCTCATTCTTTTTTTTTTTTTACCCTTAGACATTATCGATTAATACTTCCATTTTTTGTAAGGCAACTCTTAAAAGTGAAGACCCCTTTGAGCTAATCAATAGCTGAGAATATGAGATTGTTTAAAGATCAGTCATAGTTGGGTTATTGTTGTCAATTTTTACTCCAGAATAGAAACTCAATTTTCCATGACATTTCAAAAGGACTAATGCCAATTATCCAATTGGGTGAGAGTAATCTAGAATTTTCATCTTGCCAGATTCCAATGGAAACATTAAAGATGCAGATTTTGTATTTAAATTATTAACAAAATCTGGTACCTTTCAGATCCCAGTCAATGCCACATCGAGCACAGTGAACCATGTCATAGGAAAGAGATGGAAATGGCAGCTGTTTCATAGAGAAGGAACCTATCATTGCTGGCAGACCTCTTTCAAGTGTGAGTTGCACTTGACTACCTGAAGCCTCGTAAGGCGCAATACACATGGTCAGTAACTCTTTTGAGAAGAGATGCGCTCCAAAGGTACCATATCCACATCCTATATCTAGGATATTTCTCACCTGCACCAAAAAAAAAAAGATGCTTCATGTTTCATGATAAAGGCAAGACTTGGGAATATAGAACCACCCAAAGATCACAACTACATACTGTATTATTTATGAGGTGATGAAGAAGGGAATCCCAAAAAAGTCCTATTATAGCTCAAGAGGATAGGAATAAAAAAACACCAATCAACTGCCACTTTCATTCTTGTCAGTGACTCACAGAAAATAAAATGAGACATGGGCATATCATAGATTCTCAGAATATTATAGATTAGAGTCGGATAATCATGCAATATCCATCAATCTCTTCCAAACTGAGATTGATTAACTTTTTTTGGATTTGGATTAATGCAGTAATGCACTAAATTAAGTTGGCTCATCAACATTTCATGCATCATATTCATCATTAAGAGCATAATTCATACATGGATCAAAGGAGTAAATGGAACAAGCTTTCTCTTATCATGTGGGTAAGGCTGTATGCATCCGAACACCCTTACCCTGCCATGGAGAGAGCATGTTTAAATATTGATGAATATTAATTATGAGGTGCTAAAAGTTGATCTAGATGATCATCAATTGGAAAGTCGAAGGACCAGGTCATATGGATACCACCTGGCACAAATATGAAGTGCAAAGCTTACATGCTACATGTGTATGATGTATCCATTTCCAGAGTGCGTACAGGAATATATTATTCTTCCTATACGCCTCGAACTGCTATTTATGGAAAAATTAACTGGATGTGGATGCCATACACAAACATTATGACAAAGGTATTTTGCATACACATCAATCAACTACAGAGAAGCACAATGACCATTTGTGAGGGCAATATAAGTTAGAACTTTAGAAGTATAAATACATCAATAAAGAAGATAACATACCCCAGCTTGAATAAAATTGGAAGAACTTCTTAGACCGATCATTTCTGCAATTTGATGGGAGTAGTCCTCTATGTTATCTGATGTAAGTGAGTCGGACCGAAAAGAAATCTGCTCTTCTTCTAACATCATCATCCTAAAATTAGATCGGGAAGATTAACAACAATGAAAACAATCTAAACTCTCAGTTCCCAACAGTTGAAAGGATTTGGATTCTGTTCACCTTTTGGTCAAGCTTCCTGAAGAAAGTACTTCTTGAGCTGAAATTTTAACATTTGCAACCCAAATGACATCTTTTCCGGTAGGCCATCTTAGGGGAATCTTATAATTCAATGGAGACGAAACTAAGCAATTCTGCTTCAAATTGTTTTCACAACGACGGTCATATTCATCCCCATCAGCATAACCTAAAGCAGAGCTTTCAGAAACATTGTAGCAAGGCACATAATTTTCATGCTTTTTAGAACAGAAGTCCAACTCCCTTAGTTTTGGCGGCCCTAGAGAAATCTCACTGATAGCTGTAAAATCTGAAACAAGCTGTTCTTGCAGTCTCCTATAACTATGATATATATGACCTCTTGATGATGTAGTAATTGAGATTGTCCACCACAATGAACCAGTTAGGGCTAGAATCACAATTAGAACAAGACTGATTCTAAGCAGCAGCAAGGTTAACTTGTGCCGTTTTCTTGGACTTCCACCACTAAAATATTCCGTTGCAAAACCATTTTCATTAAAACCCGACTTTGAAGGGGCATTATCCGAAGAATTTAATCGAAAAGGTATCTTTACTGATGAATAGCTTTGATCCGACAAAGAACAGCCTGCACGAGTATCATCCTTTTCGGGTTTTTCTTTCATTTGTGAGTCTTGGAAGTCCCAAGAACCATGGCTCCCAACAGAAAGCCGCCTTTGCTCGCCAGATATGCCCCTTTGGAGAGGCCTTGACATTTTTTTACGGCCCAAATCCTACAAGATACTTTTGGGATTTCAAAAAACAACTTCTGAAGACATCTAATCCCATTACATTTTTAATACAATTCAGTCCACAACATTCTCCCAACAGCAAGTAAATTAAAAAAAAACTAGCATCCCAGATTCCAAGAAGGTGGGCATCTCAACCAAAAACTTAAACTAACAGTTGAGCCCCAGACATATCTTATATACTCTGTCAATGGCAACAATAGTTGAGTAGCAGATCCAATTAAACAACTTTCATCATTTGAATTATATAAAATTAGAGAGAGGAATTGATTAAATGTTCCCAGGTCAAAACTGTTGCTAATAACAGTAATTGTGATTTAGATATGCAAATCAATTCTAAATTCTCTAATAGTAAGCTCCAATAAAAAACATTACCGACACATAGGATACTAGAGTTCAGTCATAGTCCTTTCTTCATTACATCAACTGATAACTAATTAAGATCAATAAACTTACTAAAAGTTAAACTAAATGAAAATGACCCACTAATTTGACCAAAACAATTGTTTATTCTGGCATGAACCCACTATTAACAAACACCCATTACTATCAATCAAGAGCAACCCAAAAAAATAAATAAATTCAAACTTGGGAAGAGTGGAAAATCAAATCAAATAAGATCAGTCAAATAACAGCTAAAATATTCCAAAAATATTAACATATAAGCAGAAAAGAACAAGGATAAATAAAGAAGGGATACCTGGGAACTGGACCAGTGAGAGTGAAATGAAAGCAAAAAAAAACCCAAAAAGTTGTTCCAAGATTGAAAAGATAAAACTGGGAATTTTGGGATGTAACTTAAAGATTCATCTTCTTCAGAGTTGAGACCATCAATTTCTCTCTCTAAATCCTTGTTTTCTCTCCCTAGAAGACCCAGAAAATCAATTTGGGATTGTGATGAAAGAAAGAAGAAGATGGGGAGTATGGGTTTTTGGTGTTGGGAAAATGAATGAAGTCGTTACAACAATTGATTCATGGACCAAACAAAGAAATGCAACTAAGTTAGTACTTACCATTACCTCTTCCATTACTAAAAGCTGTAAACCAATACATACTATGCATTAAATGCTTATCTCATAAATCATAAATAATTACATAAATAGTTTCAGCTCTTCTTTCACTTTCTGATTTTTTTTTTTTTTCCTTTCTTCTCCTCTTCTAATTCTACTGATGTGAAAGCACAAAATTATATTCCCACTTCCCAGCAATACGCGCTATCCAATTCCAAACAAGCTCTTAATAGTAAGACTTGTGACAAACAAAAGAGTAGTGTGGTGGATCTACAAACACCCAAATAATACAAAATTAAAAAAAGGGAAAAAAGAGTATTAATTAATTTAATAATTAATAGTACCGTACCCCATTAATTAAACACACACTAATCAACTGGAATTAAGAACACCCTGACCCAGATGCAGAATTAGGCAGTAAACTAGTAAAGTATGAAGTCTTAAAAAAAGGGGGGAAATCCGGAAATGTCAAAGGTTTTTCAACTTAAAAGAATACAGTATATATTATTGCATCAGCTTTTTACCAACAACAAAAAAATGGCAGAATTAATTAGAGGTACAGTAATCAAGGAATTGGGATTAGGTTAAGCTCGGAATTTGTTGGGTAAAAATAAAGCTGGAATTCTGACTGGGAAAAGGAAGGAATTAGGAAATGAAGAGGGAGGGGAGGGAAGGGGGGGCATTAACATGAAGATCTGCGAAGAAAAGGAGAGATTTAAAGTGATTCAGGAAAAAGTGTGTTTGGCACCAATGAATCTCTTCCCCGTATTTGGCGCTCAGTTTTGTAAAAACTTAGTAACACTAATCCCCTTTCTGCTCAGTTTTTACTGGTGTGACTGGTAAAGATGAGTGAAGACTGGAGACTGAAGACCAACTTTTTCTTTTCTTTTCTTTCTTTTTTCACTCGTTGGTCTCAAGATTTTTATACAGCAATGACCAAGGCGGAAGGCTTATGGAATTTTATTTTATTTATTTATTTTTTTTGAAGAAAAGGTTGGCTTTTATTACATACTGCAATTTAGATTATGGTACACCAGATCAGAAATCCACTCTGGACCTTCATCAAGCCAAACCTCATCATTGGAGAAAATCATTGCCCATCTAGACAAGCGATTAGCTACTTCATTACATTCTCTAAAACACAACGTAACATCATAAACATCAAAACAGTTTAATAAAGACTTAACATCATCAACTAAAAGGTGAACTAGACTACTTCTCGTAGAATCGCCGCGAACTGCCCTAATGATCACCTGAGCGTCTCCTTCGAAAATAACCTTCTTCCAACCTTGTTGCTTTGCCACCTCTACAGCATGCTTAGCTGCTGCTACCTCCGCCATCTCTGGACTCCATTGTTGCCAAACAATCTTAGCACATGCTAGAATTATCTTCCCATTACAATCTCGCGCCACTACCCCGATACCAAATATATCCTCATTCGGCTTAACTGATGCATCAAAGTTAACTTTAAAACAACCTTCGGTTGGGGCCGCCCACCTAGCTTCCCTTCTTTGTCTTTCACGAAATCCCTCTTTGTTAGAATAACTTGCTGCTTGGAATTCTTGTAAACGATCGCAACTTCTCTTGTACACAAAATCCAGTTGCACTGCTTTTTGTTCAAAGAGCAGCTCATTTCTGCTCCTCCAGATATTCCAATCCATTATTATCATCATCTCATGCTCTTCCCTGGGAACATTTTTTGGTTTCCTTCTACTAGTAAAATTAGTTAGTTCCGAAAACAATAGAGATACACCCAAAATTGATATGGACATATGAGAGTATATTTTTCTATACTTCTCTCACAAAGAAATGATCCATTATTATTTTTTTACTACTTTTGATCATATGGCCCATCAAAAAACTATGTTTATACCTTAAAAACGTACTTTCTTGAATAAAAAACAATTTTCAGCAACCAACCAACCATCGGACAAAAAAAAATTGTACTTTCTTAAAAATGACCCCAAAAGCATTTGAAACATTTTTTTTTTTGTGGAACGGGGGAGTATAAAAGACCTACTTTTAGTAGCGATTTTATTAGCTAAATTATTGCTCAAGGTAGCGGTTTTATTAGCAATAATGTTATTCAAAGTAGCAGTTTGTTTAAGACATAACATATAAAAAAAACTGTTAACATAGATAGTAAAATGGGATTTTAAAAAACTTCCATTGTATTTTGGAAATTGACATTTTTTCGGCCATTTGAGGGAAAAAGTTCAAGTTTTTTAGATAAGATCTAATGTGGTTTAATACATTTATTACATGAACAAAGTTTGAGTTTAATAAGAGTATAAAAAAGCAAAAATAAGGTGCAATTAGTTTAATGAAAGGTCAATCAAGTTTATATAAGATTAGTCAAACATGCATGAAAGATTTAATGGGATAAAATAGATACAAATAAGAGTGTGTCTGGTCATACTCGGATACTCCCTAGCTTCTTGGTCTACTTCGGTTACAACATGATTTACTGTGTGATAGAAAATACGTTTAAAAAATATTACTTCGTCATTATATCTTATAATAGTACTTCTAAATCCATCTTAATAATAATTGTGAAAAGTATTTACATATTTAGAACTTTTTATCTTGTGAAAAATGGCCTCATTTCGTATCAAACTACTTGCATAGTTTTTTGTTTAATTCTCTTGCCTATACCATTTTTATACAATTTTTTTTTGTCATTTATTGCTTTATTTCACCCCAACATTATCTTGAATATTGATCATGTATTGGAGAGTGATGTCTTTAAGGCCCAAGTTATTGACATTTCATTTGATGTGCAAAAAATTGTCCAAGAATTATATTAAATTTATATATAATCCATGATTTGACTCCAATAAAATGATCTAGCTGGTGTGTGTGTATATATGTCATAGCTTAATTATCAAAAGAGTTATTGTCCTTATTTTGCTACCAAAACGAAACTCTCTATAGAGATATATTTGGTTAGGAGAATATACTCTATATACTCGCTTTCTTTTTTAACTAATAACTAGTTTTTTTGCCTTTGCATAATGCACGGGTTTTGTACATATTAGATTAACAATTGTATGATTTAATTTTTCATTTATGATGATTTTTGAAGATTGAAACTAAGACTTAATAATTCATAAAAAAAATAAAAATGTATCCAATCTATAATTATTTTAAAGATTATAAAATATACATGCTGGGAAAATAATTTGTTTAGATGATTATAAAATAATGAAAAATGATTTTTTAAATATGAAGTGTGAATTCATTTAAAGAGAATTTCAAAATGAAAAAATATAATTTAAAACGAGTAACTTAAAAAGGAAGTGATGTAGCAAACCAAATGACATTAAAATGACATTATTGATAGAAATTAATTTTTTTTAATAAACGTAAATAAATTATTAATTTAATTGTAATTGAAAAAGAAAAATAATGAAACACTTTTTATAAGGATGACACAGGCAATTTTCTTTTGAGAAATCAAGTACATTTATCAAATGTATGTGTGGCGAAGATGATACATGACAATTTTTTGAGATATCATATCATGTATATGTGTCAAATGTATATGTGGGGGTATGTTTTAATATAATAGGTATAGATTGCTATAAAATTGTAACCACGTAGAGACATTTTTCCTTTTCTTCCTTGTGAAATTTATTAATAATAAATTATACAAGTTTTAAATTTAGATGATACATGTTGAGTGTATTAAGCTCAATTTGGTTCTTCATGTCCAAAATACATTATAAAAAAATACTCCCTCCGTAACATAATTCTGGCAACAAGTTTTTTTCCACGCATTTCAAGGAAGCGATTTAAGGGTGTAAACGAATAAATTGATCAAAAAAAATTTTAAGATTAGTAATTTATGATCTCAATCTTACTTGTATTAAAACCATTTTGATTAATTTGTTCGTTTACGCCCTTAAATTGCTTCCTTGAAATGCTTGAAAAATAACTTATTGCCAGAATTATGTTATGGAGGGAGTACATATATACTTCATATATGTTGATACTACTTCTTATTATATATAGGGCTAAAGGCCTACAATAACACTTTTATGTTCATGTGCATTAATCCTTTACTAACCTAAGCCCCCAACGAGCAAAAATGAGTTAGGAGTTGGACACTGTAACAACATCATGCAATGGAAAGATAAAGGAATTGAAGAAAGAGTTAGGGCTTGTTTACTTCAGCTTAGATTCACTTCAGTTCAGTTCAGCTCTAAATTTCATTCTCTTATAAAATATTACTTTCAGCTGTATTCGGTTCAATTCAGTTCAATAATTTAGCTATATTCAGCTAAAATAAACGAGCCCTTAGACCTTAATATTGGATTCAAAGCAACCACATTTTGACTATAAACTCTAGCTAGTTATCCAATTTGTCACCTTACACATATGGACCACAAATTCAGTAAACTTTTTAACCGCAAGTATCCAAAAGATTGGACATGAAGCCCCCAATTTTTTGCATATCTACATGGTAACCAAATAAGCCCTTTATTTTATTTGCTGAATAAATTCGGATTAGAGCGATGTGAAATCCGAATTAGATGAGTGTGATTAGTGTGGTTGAGGATTTATGTATTTGGATGAGATTCAATTATATTAGATTTGTTATCTTATCTAACAATTTTATTATTATAAGATTTTTAGGATTTTAAATTTAATTAACCATCGAGAAGACAAAGTTTAAAGCAGTGAATGTAAATCATCGAGAAGACATCCGAAACAGTTACAAATTAATCTTGGATTATCAGATAAAATTGTTTCATATCCTTTAATTTTCATTCTAATTTTCCATCAAGAATTTGGCATCATTCCCTTAAATTGCATGAAATTAAATATTTAATCTTAGTCCAAAAGTGTAGTTTAGATCAAATTAAGCATCTGTAACGTAACCTTGAGGTTATTAATTTATGTAAGCAAAATATGCTGGGAAAAATATCCATAGTTACAAAATCTGAAATAAAATTCTCATATCACCAAATGAGGTGGTTGTTTCATTACAATAAACATATTTGCTATATATTAATTAATACAATTGGTGTAACTTTTAATCCTTGAAGTTTTTTGAAGTTGATGATGTGGTGGTACTAGGCCTTGAATCGGACTATACTGCAGGTCATCCGATCCAATTTAGCCGACACATACATCTAAAAGAGAGGAGAAAATGAATCCTCACAATTAAATGCGTGTGGTTAGATTTGAATCCAAAGCCTCATATCTAGCGATCGTAAGATTCAACCATTAGATTAAAACTTAAAACTCTCCGTTATAAACTAACTTATATATAGATGTGATAAATTGACAATTGAGTAGTTGGGTCAGGCACAGATCAGGTCAATTCGGGTTTTACGGTTTTTAGTGTTAGATCGGATTGGATTTAGGTTTTTATCAAATAGATTTACAAATCATATTCATCATAAACAATATTACAGACATTAATAATCGGGTAAAATTTAGGTCGGGTGAAATTTGGGTAAGAATATCATGTTAATTCGGTACTATTTATATACACCCGTATGGCCGTATGTATTTTGTAGAATGTAGATAGTATTTTGCGTGGCAAGTAGGCAATGATTAAAGGACGAAAAGGGAATTGGGGGTCATCATGTGACGAAAAGGGTCAAAACCCAAGTCACTAAATGCCGGACGCGGTGCTTCATTATTGGGGCCCATTCTCGCCGTGTTACTGCCTGTCGGTGTCTTATTCCACTGAGGTTTGTGTCTTACTAAACCCCCCTATCCATTGTCCACGACCATTTTCCAATACTTTTTGCATTTTTAATTTGGACAAAATTTAAACTCCACTGAACACTATTTCTTTATAAATTAAAGGAACATTATAAAGTATTGAATTGAGGGTCATTTATTATATTTTTAATGGCAGAAAAAAACTGTTATGAATGGTTGAAAGATATATTATTTACACATTACATTTTAGGCCATATACCAACGTTGTTTTGGTCTAGTGATGTCAGGGGTTAGATTTGGTAGGGAGAATCAAGATTCGATCTCTGCAAGCACGTTGGGAGGAGTTTAAAACCTTAATCACGGAACGCGCTCTGAATCCGGATTAGCCCAAAAAAACATTTTAGGCCATATAAGAATAAAAAGGTACTAAAAAAATAAAGTAAAAGATGTAAGATTTTTTTAGAAACAATCAAATGATCGAGTAAAAATGGCTATTGCTTTCATGCCATTATGATCTTATGATTTTTTTTTTTTTATGAAGTAAACTATCTAACAGTTATCCCTGTCATGGAAAATTGTTATATTATTAGATGATATATGCAAATTTGCGCAATATATGCTTTTCAAAGTAATTACTTACCTCCACAACATATTTTTAGAGAAGCTAGTCATTGTGTTGATTATCACGTATTGTGTGGGCTTTTCGTTCCAACTCATTAGGATAGTTAATTTATTCGTTCGTGGATGTTAAATCATCTTATTTCGTAGAATTAAATAAAATGTGATTTGTCTTTAAGAGAAGGCGACCTAATTAATTACGTATAGCTTTCCTTATTTATATATATAAGTGAAAAATTTTGTTCATACAATTTAGTATTACACTTCTAGTATTACACTTCTAGATTTAATATTATTTATTATTAAATCACAACACTTTTTCTTATTTATATATATAAGTGAAAAATTTTGTTCATACAATTTGATCATATAGGACAAAATTAATAAAATAATGTCCTAAAATAATTTACTTTGAGAGCACATCGAAGGGCAACCCCATGGTAATCCCCAATCGTGTCTCCCCAACTAGTATCTAATGATAATGATTAATGAATAATTAACTATTATCCGGAGTGGGGAAAATTCATATAGTTCAAGAAATGTCTAGTATAATGAAATATTAAGCTTATATTAATAAACCTACGACATATTCGTCCCTAGAGAATACCAATTGATGAAACAACCTTTATTATAAGACCTTCTGCCAAATTCATTTTATATTGTGCAATTTATAAACTACAAATACTAGCTAGGTTCAAATCATATCATAATGCATTCTTCACATACCATGTAGAGACTAGAGAGGACTAGAGGGTCCATGGGGAGGGCCGAGAAGGATCGTGGACCGAGGAAGGCTGGAGCAGTGTCACATAATTCGACATTCGTCTTGGAACGCAGAACGAATTTGGGAGCGAAATTCACTATCCATATGTTTAGGGTTTAGCAGAATTTACTCCTATTTCAGAATTCGTTTCAGACTGCGGGACAAATTCGAGAGCGGAATTCGCAGGGGTGAGGACCGAATATATGTGACATCGGGTTGAATTACCCATGAACCAAATTGGGCAAAAGGCATGCCGATTCGGACTGGTTCAAGAGGTGGGTGACCCACGAACCGGCCTTGTTCATGTGGGTCGAGTACCAGGCTGGTCAGGATTGGGTTCATGGGTTTTGCAGGTTAGGTCAAGTGGGTTGAAAATCTAGTTGATTGTTCTGGGAATGGGTGTTGGTAAAGTTGGGGTTTTCCTAGTAGTATTGTTCTCATATATTCTTAAATCTTTTGTGAGAATTAATACATAATTAAGGGCTCGTTTACATTAGATGAATAGAGATGAATTGAACTGAACTGAACTGAACAGAAGTGTATTAATTGAACTAAATAGAGATGAACTGAACTGAACTGAGCTTAATACAGATTAACTGAACTGAACTGAATATAATCTGAAGTAAACAAGCCAAATGAAGTATAGTTAAATTAATCTTTTGTGAGGATTAATATATACCTGTTGTTTCTTAATGTTGTTGAGAAGGAAATTGTTAAACATGCTTAGTGTTTATTTATACTACTACATGCTTATAATTTTGACAATTTTATCCTTATTCTAAAATAGCACACTTTCTCTAACATCTCACTAAATGACACTAGACCACCACCAACGAACAACCAACTCCACAAAAAAAAATGTCGGAGCAACCCTAATAGGCCGGGCATTTACTTTTATATTTTATTTTTTGAGGCAAGAGTTCGGTGCATGCCTATTTGGGGTTGGGGGGGGGGGGGTTAATTCATCAAGCGAGCCACCTCAAAAAAACATAATCCCCTTACCATGACTGCTTCAACGAGTGCTCTAACATTTTTTGGTGGCATTGGCTACTCAACAGTGGTAGTTTGATATCACTTGTAGAGACGGGTGGGAAAGATGATACTTTTGGAATTAAGATAAAAATGTCAAAATTAAAAATAAAAAGCGTGACAAAATAATGTCCACTTCCACTTTATATTCAAGTAATACTTCATACGAGATTCAAATTTTATTCCAAACATCACATTCCCCTATATATATATAAAACAAAAATGTGAATTTAGAGAAAAATAAACCAATAGAGTTAAAAAAAGTACTTCTTCAGTAACATATTAATGACAATGATTTGACATACAGTAGAGAAAAAAATGTCAAATCGTTGCCATTAATATGTTACGAAGGGAGTAAATCATAAGAGAAAGGGAAAAGAAGACAATATTTGGTGTTACATACAGAGAGCAGGGGTGAAAAAAGGTAGGCCCGGATATAAATTTTATACGTCACCGTACCGTCGGTGAGCAATGGTAGTGAACAATTTGTTGGAGGATGTCTCGAAGTAAATCATCACGGATTCACGGGTTGTTGTAATTCAGCACTCACAGATTACATTGGTAACCACAAACGCAAACTATTACTCCCTACTACTCGGTAATAAAATTCACTTTTCTCAGTCTTAGATCTCATCTAAGCTCCAAGGTTGTATAAATTCGAGGACTATTTAACTATACATTCTTAGGAATTAGGATAATATAATAGAACTTTTTTTAATTTACTAATATATTTGAATCGTAATTAAAAATATGGATTATCATGATAACACAAGACCTTTTTAAAAACATATGTATGTCTTAATTAGTATAAATCTTTTATACTCTCTCTGTTCCAAAAAAAATGTTCCATTAGGTTTTGGGGTGAGATTTTTGTTGGAATCCACTTTTTGTAAAAATAAGGGTAAAAGTGTAAAGTTGTAAGTAAAAGTAGGTAAAAAGTAGTGGGTATCCAACTTGCCTCAACAAGATTTTTGCTTTGAGCTTTTTTTACTTCCCTTCTGGCTTCCTTAGTTTGCTTGCCTGACGGTCCTCTTCCCCCGACATCTGTCAAATATAAAGTTGTATGTGGGTCATATGTCAAAAAAAATGGAGCATTTATTTTAACACGGATGAAAAAAGAAAGTGGAACAGTTTTTTTTGGAACGGAGAGAGTATTAGTGTTTTTTTTTTTATTTTAATTTCATGTATTATTTTTTTCTTATGAATCAGTCACTGCGTTCTTTTTTGTTGGCTATTGTTGGTAAAAACATGGGGTACAATTATTATAAAAGTTCTTCTAGTTTGATTTTTTTTTTTTACTTACTTAAAAGTTGATTTTATATGAGCAAATGTATTTTAATATAAAAATCTCATCAAAAAAATCTTGATTTTGTATAACACTAATAAAGGTTGATTTTATATGATCAAAATGTTTTTTTTTTTTTTTTTAATCCTAGTTAGGTTTTAAAATAAACTTGGGTCCCATGACCTAGGATGTCTAATGCTGCACTTGCCACACACTGAACACTATAGCTTTATTTATATTTTTCTACTAATCAGTATAATCTTATGATCCTTGATTGATCTAATTCTATTAATCTGATTATACTTATACTCCCTTCAACAATAAAATGTAGAATTTTGGTCCTATTAATCTTGATTTGTCTTCAACTCTTTCTAATGATAACAGAATAATTTCACAACATAAACAAATTAAAGATCAATGATCTTGTACGTTTCTTTTTCTTTTTTTCGATGATTACAATTACTTTGGCAACATGCATTTGTGACTTTGCCAGAGCTATCTATTGCCTGTGTGTAAGAAAAAGAAAGTAGAATTAAAATGTTATACTTTCTTCTTGATCGAATTATTGCAACAATTGTCATTTTTAAGCATGTTGAAATAAAACTTTGAAGATTTATTATATCTCTATATATCTATAATTGTAAAAATTATAAACTATAAATAATATTTTTTTAAAATTACAAGTTGAGACGAATCTAACGAGTAACGAGACCTACATAACTATGTTTTTCCTTACGCGTAAGCTATTACAAATTACAGTCAAAGTAAAAATTATAAACAATGTTAAAAATGTAATTGTGGTAAGAATTCAGTTACTGCGGAAATACTTATTACATTGTATTTAGAAGCGTCGACACAATATATGCAGACTATAGGAGACTAGGAATTATCATTTTTTGAATATAATCAGATGAAAATATTCTATGGGAAACAACAAATAACAATTGAAGAAGTGATCGATGTGCATAGAATTCATTCTTTTTTTGATTTAATTTGTGAAATTTTAGATCAATCCAGTTAAGATAAATTTAGTTCAGCTCAGCTCAATTCCTGCCGAGTCTAGAATTATTTTAATTCAATTTAGACAAATTCAGTTCAACTCATTTTAGTTCAGATTAATTCATTCCATAATAGCATGGCTATAACTAGGGGAGACAAAAAAAATCAGGTTGGGTCAGTTTCAGGTTCGGGTCAGTAGGTTTTCAGGTCAGCTAACCCCAACCTAGAGGTGATCGTGAGCCGGGCCGATGCAAAAAAATCAAGCGTATAAAGCGGGCCGGGTTCGGGCCAGGCTTACTTCGGGCCCAAAATTCTTAGCCAAAGCCCGAAAATTTAGTGCGAGGCTTTTCGGATTTTTTCGGGCTGGGCCTAAAAAATTAACCAAAAAGTCTAATTTTAAATGTCCAAGGCCCACACGAAAAAATTAAAAAAATCAGGCCGCCCATGTCCAAAGCCTGCAAAAAAGCGGGCTGGGTCGGGCCGGGCCACTTTCGATCAGCTCTACCCCAACCCAAACATAACCCATTTTAATTTAGGTCGTGTTAGTGTCGATCCATTTAATTTTTTCGGTTGAAAATCTCATCCCTAACTTGTTAATTTCGTGTTAAGTTCAGGTTGTGTTAGCAGATCGTGTCAGTTTTTAAGGCCTCTAAGCATCCCTGAAAGCTAAAACTAAGAAATCAAATTAGAAACTTAAAAAATCGTGTCATTTCAGGTTGAAAATGTCAACCCAGACCTAACCCATTTAATTTCAGGTCATGTTCGTATTGGCCCATTTAATTTTTCGGGTTGAAAATCTCAACCAAAACTGCTAATTTCGGGTTAGATTCAGGTTGTGTTAACAGGTCGTGTCAACTTTTACCGCCCCTAGCCATAACCCTAAGGGTCGATGTCATTCTTAAGGGCATGCAAAGAGACCCGTCAAGGTGGACACGAGCCGTATTGAGATGACCAATACACCAATCCCACATGGTTCATGCTATAGTGGGTTGTGCCTATAATAGGTTAATTTGATTACGCAACACTACATGATTATTTTTTTTCTAAGTAAAAATTGCTCAATAGTTGAGATACCCTTTTACTACTTTGTAACCTTTGACACGGTAACTTAGTTTCTCACTGGTCATATGTAGGTTAATTGAGTATTTTCAAAGAGCATGTAGTAAACCTTAAAATTAATCACCAAAATGCTTAAAAGTCAAAATTGACCTAGAAAAAAATTGCAAATCACCGTCAATAAAAATAGCACGTCCTGACACGATTGGTGGCTAAGAATCCACTACGGATGCATGTCTAAAGACAAATGCAAGAGCCTAACTCATTCCATTCCACCTGCATATAACATGCAATTGCAAATAAAAAGACTAAAAGCTATGTTTAATCAGCCATTAACAGACAATAATATTCTCTCTAGTAATAATTATAAATTCCTTGTTTCTGACTTTGACTACAATGTTGTTCTTTAGTATGAGTACATTACTTTATGTGTATTGTTTTTCCAAATCCTGTATGACGTGGCCACAAAATTAAGCCTATACTTATTATTCCCTTTTGAAGATTTGCTACGTTTGGAATTTTGGATACGAATAGAAAGAAATTTTAACCAAAAATATTTATTATACGTACTTATAAAAAAAAAAATAAACATACACAATGCACCAATGCACATAACTCCTTCGTCTCATAAATGTTTATAACATATTCTTTAAATTGATGAATTCAATTTCTGAAATTGAAATGTTACAATTCAAATGACAATTATTTTTTGGGGTTGTTTTAGAATTTGAAATTATGTCATGGTTTTGTTAAACATTTGAAATACACAACATTTGCTTGTTAAGCATTTGGGTTGGGAATTGAGCCAATTCCAATTCCAAATTTTTTTACTTGCCAAACATGTAATTTAGCCAAATCCATCATTTCAAATGAAATGCTTGTATCCAAACATAGTAGCGCAGGTTGTTTCAATTTGTTAGTTACATTTCGAATTTTTCTACTTATATAAAACACTCTTATTGTTTGTTAATTGAAATACTTTATTATTGCAATGTCTTCATCAAATCAATCTAAATTGTGATTGGCTAAAGTATATAAAATATTCCATTAAAGTATCATGAGTAGTAATTAAACAAAAATGCATTGTAAATAACATAAAAAAAATTTTAAAAGAGAGGGAAAACCTATTAACCTAACTAGTCATTACTAGATTGAATGTCTACATTACCACCGATGTACGCAATACATCTCTTCATTTTTCAATCCAACTTTCGGGTTGGATCAAATCCATAACAGTTTGTATCGTTCTTGGCCCATGAAGTTGTGGGTTGTGTGAGTTGGGTTGAAAATGGGGAATTTTTTTTTTTTTAACATAATTGAGAAATAATCATTTGAAAGTATGAAAAATGAATAAAACTTACTTTAACCTTATTACTCAATCTGTTTCACTGTATCATCCATTAGAAAAATGAATCCTCTCACAATTGCAACTTTGAATTTACCATGATTTTGTTAGATTATATAACATCATTTATTGACATTGGAGCTTCGTTCTCTAGGCGAGATTAGATTAAATTGGATTAGATGCGTGCGGTTCGGATGGATGAGATTGGAATGATATATTGTAATCCCACGAAAAAAACAAAACCTGTATTGACTACAAATTAATATGTTTCTTATTATTTGCTACTTTTTAGCATGTTTTTACATATGTATATTACATTAGGGAAATAATATTAAAGGACACCATAATAACTCATAACTCGAACAATTTGACTAGGTCAACCTGGATCTGAAACTTTGGGTCATAAATAAGGAATGAACCTATTGCCATTTCCATAAGCAAATAAGCTGGTAAGGTGCACTGGTGCAGCCTGTAATATGCAAGGGACAATAAAGTGGGAGATAAATCTTTTGGTGGGAATATAAATTGAAAATTGGGTTGAGAAACCAATAAATACACCTTTTTAAAAAAAATATGATAATGTGGGTAATACTACGACTTAAGTCCGGTCCTACTGCAATCTGCATGTCACTCAATCTAATTTAGCTAACATACAAATCTGCATGGGGGAAGATAAAGAATCCTCATAAATACGTTTAATAAAGTTCGAGACGTGGTAGACGATGTTTGAGAAGACTTTATCCACCACACCACACTGTATTACTCACCAATAATTAAATTATGTAGTTATACTATACAGTACTATGGATATATATTAAGCAAGTTGCATGCTTTAATAATTCCCACTCTCAAGTGGATCTCAATTCAATAATTCCATACTATATTGACTTGTTGAAGTTAAACATAAATAATTAAAGCAACTCCACTCGATTTATTTACTGATAATTCTCTACTTGTAAGTCTATTTCTGTTAATTGTGCCACTACGACTATGAGTGTATGAGAATGTCTTTCTTGTTAATGTCTATATTCATAATTATATTGCATATTAAACAGGTTGTACAATAGACGATATCATATTAAAATCAATAGAAATAATTTTGTATTTAGATGATCATTGATTCATTATACATATATATTTAAGAATGATAGTTTATGTAAAAACTATAAAATATCCTTTATTTAAGCATATTTGGATATTATATTAGCCGCATAAGATATGATACATAACTGATGATACTCCCTTCGTTTTTGTAGATGTAACACTTTGACTTTGGCACTATTCATCTAACTCACTTTGACCGTTAATTGTTATCTATACATTAAGAAAAAATAGTCATGCATAATCTTGTTGGATTCACCTCGAAATACTGAATGCACTTTTCAAATATATAAATTTTATAATTTTTACACTTGTATATTTAGAAATATTATGAATCAAAATTGTGTCTGGACAAGTAACGAAAAGAGAAGTGTTATATCTAAAAAATGGAAGCCTAGCTACCACTACCACTGCCAGCTTGGATGGGCATCTTTGCGTGTATCAGTCGACCCACACTGTTTATATTTGAGCCAAGCTTATTTGCTTCAAATCCAAATTAAAGATCCACCACCTTTCTGTATCTACTCCGTAAAATTTACTATCGAATAGTTTGAACTTTGAACCGGTGAAGAAATTATCTAAAATTATCTTAAATCATGTCTTACTTCACATCATCCGATTTAATTTGGCCGATACTTATATAAAAGCATTTGAAAGGAAAATATAAAGAATTCTATCACATGTACGTATGTGGTGAGGTTGGAACCCAAAATCTCAAACTTTACATTTCCAAATATTAACTAGCAAGCTAAGAGCCTAAGACTCGATACCTCTAAGATTGCTCGATTTTTTTTATTTCTTTTTATTTCTTAAATTTAATTAATTTTTTTTTTAAAAAAAAACTTCTCTTATTTTAAGAAAATAAAATCTGATTTTAGAAAAAAACACCATCTAATTAAAATATTTAAAATAAGATTTTCAATTAGAATTAAAAATTGAAAATAAATAGAAAATCAAATAATCACTTACCATCCATTATGATAATCGATAGTCATAAGATCACAATAGAATTATCCTTTATTATTATTGATTAAACCCGACCCTGATAATAATTATTGTACCAGCAAATTTAAGATATATTTTGTATGGACAAGCTAAGCTAAGGGACAATAATAACATGTCTTCGATCTACATAAACATGCCAATCATAGCTGGTATGGAATCTGTTTACAAGCTTTTCCTACACGATCAGCTTACTTTAATTTTGCTTTTAAAATCACTTTAAAACCCAAATATTACAGATAATTATTATTGGTGCCTTCCATATAATATTCTCCACTGTACTTTCAATAAATTTGCTCGCCACTATTCTCTCTCTCTCTCTATATATATATATATATATTGGTCAAATCCAATTCTAAAATTCAAAATTATTATACATCCTCTGCTTTTTATTACTTACAACATATTTATTAAATTTGGCATGTATTTTGAGGAAGTAATTTGATGGTGTAAACAAATAAATTTATCAAAATTAATTATTTAAACACAAGCTAGAAGGAAAGTTAAAATTATCAGTATATTTAAATTATTTTGATTAGTTTATTCATTTACACTTTTAATTATTTGAGTTCGTTGCAATTAATATGTATATAACAGATAAATAAATAATCACATGCATGTTAAACCATATATATGAGAATATGACAGAAGAAACATGCTCAACTTTAAACAAGGAAATTGTCCTCTTTTATACTTTATAACATAAAAAAAGTACTTCCTCCGTTTTTAAATAGTTGCAACAAATGAATTTTTTTGTCTCTTACATAAAAAATACCCACTTGTTGCAATTATTAAAAAACGGAGGAAATAATTTCATTCGCATGTTAAGAAAATGATTGCAATGATTCTCATTATTTTGATTAATTTCCTTGGTAAAAAAACAATTGCCTCCATATGCTTCCTTTTTTTTTTTGGGACAAGCTGAGCTCCATATGCTTCCTTAGCAACAGCGAATTTTGTTTATTAATTGCCTCTGTAAACATGCATTATTTTGATTAACTGCCACCATTAACATGTTTATTGAGGCGATTAATTTGTTACGTAACAAATTAATTGCAACAAATCATTATATTTTTGCGAAGGTTAGGTGATTTCACTGATTTGTTAGAATTAATTGTTATAGTGAAAATGATCCAGAGTAGTGGCAAAGTGGTGTTCACTCCCACTTCGTATTATTTAATTCAGATACGGGGTTCGACCTTTGTTACTTACTTACTTGGACCCCTATGACCTATGTATAGCTCAAAGAGTGTATTTCCTTTCCTACGGAAATAGTGCGTTATAATAAAATTATATATATTTTTATATAATATAAAAATAATTTGGTGTGGTTTTCTGTAGGATGTAGCTATTGTCTTATTGAATAAGATAAGATCGACAAGGTGCACCCAAAGAATGTTAGTTTGTTGCTAATAATCGTATTATGTATGACGGGCCGGGCATGTTGTGGATTTATATGATCAGCACTCAACAGCTACTAATGCAACCAGCC
Source organism: Salicornia ramosissima (assembly GCA_951394345.1). Taxonomy (NCBI): domain Eukaryota; kingdom Viridiplantae; phylum Streptophyta; class Magnoliopsida; order Caryophyllales; family Amaranthaceae; genus Salicornia; species Salicornia ramosissima. The sequence continues at coordinate 48,425,291 of OX596234.1, forward strand.
CACACATCACAAAATGATGTTAAAGTTAAACCATTAGGGATTAACAAAACTTACACAAGGACGTAGCTAGGATTATATAAGTTCTATACATAATCTTTAAATTAGGCCTTCCGCTTTAGGTCACAATTTAGAAAAACGAAAAATGCCATCAAAATTTTCTTTTAACGTAATGTGATATAGTTAGCTATATGATAAAGGGAAAAAAAATAAAGCATTGGTTTCAGTCTGTAAATTAATGTGTTGAAGACACGGAATCTAAGATTTGGTGTCTTCCCTCCGTCCCTAAAGATTTCCCCATATTAATTGACTTTTGCTACTGTTCATTTGGTAACTTTGACTCTATAATTTTATACATGTAAGAAAAAATATAGTCAAATAGGATCTCGTTTGATTCGGCTCAATGTATACTTTTTTAATATGCAATGCTTATAATTTTTTATTATACGTATCTCAAGATATTTTCATATAAAGATGTGTCTCGGGAGGTGAGAAAAAGTAAATGGGACAATCTTTTAGGGACGGAGGGAGTATAACATTATTTGAAACCCTTTAAAGCCTATGTGCGGTAGCCCATCTTAGTACGTTTTTTTTTTAATTTTTTTTTAATTTATAGGATAATGCATGGGATACTAGGCCTTGGAACCGGACCCTACTGCAGGTCACCCGACCTAATTTTAGCCAACACACGCATCTATAAAGGGGGATAATAAGGAACCTTGCAAATGTGTGCGGTGAAAATCGAACACAGGACCTCATGCTTGAAATTCTGAAACTCTAACCACTAGGCTATGACTCAACCGTATAAAATAAGCTCTTATTTAGAATAGGCGACAAATAAGGCGCATCAAATAAGGCGTAGCAAATTAATAAGACGCAGCAAAATGTGTTTGTTGTACCTGATCTACCCGACCCATGAAAATTTGAATGAAATTTTAACTAACTCTTTCAAATTTTCATGAGTTTAAATCCTACCAACTTGTTTTATTTATAATCGTTACAAACGCAAGGAAGTTTTGGACATTTTCAACATGGGCCCTGGGCGGTAGCCCATCTCGCCCATGCTCAGGGCCGGGCCTGGTGAAATATCATTTGATAAATATTGATATGTATTTTTCAAATAAATAAATTTGCATTTAATATTATATTTTGAAAGATATGAAAAATAAAATAAGCTCTTATTTAGAAAGGAAGACCCAAATAATACTTTACTTTTGGCAAATTTATTTTTTTGGTCATTTTCGTAATTATACTCCATTATTGTTTCATCCTACCTATTAACTTTTTTTTTAGGATAATGTATGGGATACTGCAGATTATCCGGTCCAATTTTAGCCAATACACGCATCTGTAAGGGGGATTAAGGAATCTTCGCAAATGCGTGCGGTGAGAATCGAACCCAAGAAATCGTGCCTGAAATTCTAAAGCTCTAACCACTGGACTATGACTTTATTCTCAACTTATTAACGTTGTGATCCTCATCAATTCATGCGAAAATTATTAAATACGAATATGTATAATACTAGATTACTAGATACGGCTAAATTTCAATTATATCGGCCCCAAACGGATAAGCTTATCAAACTTGAGCTTAGTGGCTACCCACCTAACAAATTCGATTATCCTGTTACTGTTACATGATGGTGATTTTTTTTTTTTGGAAGGATGTGTGAATTGTAGCTACCAAGGATGCACGGACACACCTCCAACCTGCCTTACTCCGTGTTCGACACCGACACGACACCGACACCCGTTGAACACACGTACCCACATTAAAATAACTAATTGAACTTACACAAGTATATCCTATAACTTTTGAGCTAATTTTCTCGCTTTAATTGTTCATGTCTCATATGTTTTGAATAATTTATATAGTGAATTACCATATTATCATCACCAAATTTGATATTTAACTCAGTGTTATATTGAAATTATGTTTAAATTTATAGATACTCTTATTGTATTCTTTCACGTACCCGTATCCTTAATTTTTTTAGTGGCGTTTTCCCGTACTCGTATTGTGTCTGTACCTGTATCCATTTTCGTTTCAGTGCAACCTAGGTAACACCCCTAACAAACATGACTTACCCTTTAATATAAGTTTGGCGGTATTCCTTTTGTTTTTTTATAAGACAAGATTACATTTTGTTTTTCTTCACTTTCCTTGTTTTAAGACAAGATAAAATCATAAGAATGAAAAGGAAAGCTACTAATATAGGCTTCTATTTCGAACATTCAATAATTAACAATTTCTTTCTTTAAAAGTTCAATTTTAATCTAGCGTGTATTTATTGCTCATTTCAAACAAAAATTTAGGGTTTTTTTGGGGTCTAAAACCATCTCTTTAGACTTACATTTTGAGAAGGAAAAAAAAATAGAAAAAATTGTCATAAATCATTTTTTATAAACGTTTTTTTGTTGACCACCATATTTTGGTTGGAAATCAGAGTTAACTGGCACAGTGGCTAATGAATCACTAAAACCGATATTTTTTTTTCCTTTTTGAACCCTTTTTCATTTTCTCTAAATTTAATATTTTATCATATTTTGTAGAATGTTTTTGTTGACCAACATTTGTTGGCTAGAAATCGGCATTGACCGGCATGTGCATGGTGTGTGAGTCACAAAAACATCCGTTTTAGTGACTCACGTACCACGCACGTGCCCTTCAACACCGATTTCCGGCCAAAAGATGGTGGTCAATAGGGCCTTAGTCTTAAACTCTTATCCTTTGAAAGGTATAGTATTCAATCGAATCAATGTAATATGGGACATTGGGACCCATAAACAAGAAATTGATAAGGTGTCTTGATCCAAGAAATAGGTAAGGCAACATGCCAACACCCAGGCTTAGCTTGCTTAACAATAAATTGCAACATTAAATTGATCCTATACTAGGAGAAAATCCAAATCATTATTTTAGTTCACTTCACTTCCATATCCTCAAGAATGAAGCTTTGTTTTCCTCAATCATTTATTACACACATGAGATCATAATTTATATACTAGCTAGTAATTAGATTGTTACTATTATGTGGCCCGGAACAAAAGCATGCTATTATAGTATTATATATTTTGCTAAATGCATGCTAGTACGAGAGAAAATCATGAAGGAACAACTTCACACGATTAACTACCATTAAATTAGCGCACATTAATACTTGGAATTTAAATAGGAAAAGTTTATAAAAATAATCACAGCTACTGCAAATCTTTTAAAAAGAACCATAGTTAATAATAGTTATTGACTATTTCATAGCAACTATCAAAAGTGTTTTATTTTAAAAAATTCAAACTAATTATATTCTTAAAAAAATCTCTGATCGGAAATCGGAATAGTTATTTGAAGACATTTAATAATTAAGACCATTTTTTTTAAAAAAAAAATTGCTTTTTTAGGGATTATAGAATAGAACATTGCTTTTGTTACACTTTTGGTTTGAAGACAGTTAATTAAAAATTGAAACCACTATAAAATAATCAATAATTAAACTATTTTTAGAGGACCGGCTATAATTGAGACCATATTTATAAATTTTCCATTTAAATAAGTTCATTGGGGGGTAAGAAATCACAACTGGCCATTTGGCCAAGCAAACATCAAGATCATGACCATTTTCTATTCAATTTCTTTAAACCAAGCCTTACTCACATACTCACATCGATGGAAGGAGACCATTTTTTTTTTTGTCCTCATAAAACAAGATAATGCTCCCTCAAAACAAGATTAATACTGTCACCAATTTTCACAAATTATAAGATCTCAACACTCCTTTTTAAAGATTCACCCATCAGAATAAAAAAAATATTATGGGCAAACCCACATTTTGAAGCATGTTTCGAAGATGGTGCCATATGGGCAAACCCATTCTTTTAAAGCATGTAACCACTACATCCAAGCATAACATTGCTACATTAGCCACCGGATAACTTATGCCCTACTAATACAACCTTAAAATATTACTGAATATTAAACATGTTAAGCTTCAACTATCATTACTTATTACTGTATTAAATTATTTCCAGTTTTCCATTATCATTTCAAACAAAAACAAAAAATATTACTAAATCTTAGACATGTTAACTTCCACTATCATTACTTATTATCAATTTCTACCTAGTTAAGGTAGTATATCTAGTCGGTCAACTAAGTTTTTTCCATAAAGGTAGTGTTTCTCTTGTTTTGCGTAAGGATATGCACACTTCTTTCAAGGTACTTTTTCCGTATTTTTTTTAGTTGTTACATTTTATTATTTTATCTTTCACATATATTTCAAAAGTGTAACAATAAAAAAAAAAGAGGAAATATGTTGCAAGCTCCCTCAACAAATGCATCCATTACATTACTACTCAAACAGACAAACATCATTTAACCTGTCTTTTAGATTATGCTACTGTAGGTCTGTTAGGCTTGCTCAAGGATGAACTACACAGCCTAGTCACCCCCAATCCCCCATCTTTGCACTTTGTTCTTTATATGACCAACAATTTTCAAGAGACAGCTCTCTAAAAGAAAGCGTAAAGATTAAGATATGATTAGCGGTACCTGTAAGTTAATCGGTTGACAAACCAACCTTACAACGGAAGAATTGCTTAAATCTGTCAAAAAAATACGTACTATCGTAATGATAATGCATAGTATGCCTAGCAAAACCCTTTATGTACGTAATTTCCCTCTGCAAAAATACAAATGCTGTATCAAAATTATATGATGATTTCTCACCATTGCATAAAACTCCAAACCCCTCTTCCTAAGCAGCTGTTTTCTTGTTTCGGAAAGTCTCCTTGAGTGAAGCAAATTTCTTCTTGCATTGGTTCACAGTTTTCCCAGGGACAGCAGCTGCAACCCTCTCCCAACGCTGAGCTGTTTCTTTGGGGAAGGTTTTTAGGGCTTGAACAAGAGCTCTCTCTTGAACAGAAGACCACACATCCTGGTCAGACGATGCTGAAGAAGCAGGAGGGCTATTTGTTGCTGCACCTCCCGCTGACCCTTCTTGGGCAGCCCCACTGCCGCTTGATGATGAATCGTTTGGAGAATCAGTCGTGGTTGAACTAGTAGGATCGGGGCCACCATTAGCAATCGGAGTACCTTGAACTTCCGCTCTGGTGCTAAGCGGTGATGATATAGTTGCTGCTGGTTTTCTTTTCTCAAGGAATGAATCGAACGCTTTAGAAGAATCTGGCTTCTGGAGAAGAACTGTTTTTTGGGCCTTGAGGATCTCTTCTACTGATCTCCCGGTACCAATATACTCAGATATAACCTCCCACCTCCGTGATGTCCCTTTTGGGAATTTCTGCATACCTTTTCTCAAGAGATCTATTTCTTCTTTGCTCCATTGTTTCTCTCTCTCTTTCTCTTTCTCTTTCTCCTTCTCCTTCTCTTTCTCCTTCTCCTTCTCCTTCTCTTTCTCTTTCTCTTTCTCTTTCTCTTTCTCTTTCTCCCCTCCCTCTTTCTTTTCATTCCCACTCAAAGATATGCTTCCATTCGATTCCACTGCACCGGTTTTTTTAGGATTCTTATCCTCAGCCTCACCATCAGGTTTCGAGTAAGCTTTGCCACTAAGTGAGTCTTTGAGAAGTTGTACTTGTTCCTCTTTCTCTTTCCCCTCTACCCTGTCACACAGATCCTTGAGCCGCGTCATGTTAAGTGACATACATAGGGTTTCTATATCATCTGCAGATACGTCAAACACATGCTTAGATGCAACTTCAGCAGAGAGTGACCGAAGACGAGTCCTTTCTTTACGAAGGAGTTTCTTTTCCTTTTCTTTTGCTTTCTTTTGCTGCAAAGCAGCTTCGGCGGCCTTTTTATCCTCCTCCTCTTTCCTACGCTTTTCCTCTTCAGCAGCTCTCGCAGCTTCTTCCTCTTGCAATTTCTTTGCTAAGAACTTGGCTTGCTTCTTCCTCTGCTTTTCCGCTTTCTCCATTTCTTTTCTCCTTGCAACTCTGGGATCTCTTTTATAGGCATTGTCAACAAGAGAACGTATACGAACAGATTCTTCTTTCCTAGATTTCTCAGAGAGCTTTGCATTCTGCCGTTCCATCCATCTTTTATGATCACGAGATTCTGCTTGCTCGAGATCAAATTCATCTTCATGTGGAAATTCTCTCCAGCTTTTGAAGGAATACCAAAAATTATAAAATTTATCAACATCATCTAATGAAGTGTTATCGTCTCCCAATGATGGGGCAGGTTGTTGAACAGACCATCGGCTATTCCTCATGAATGCTGGACCAAAAACTTTGAAAAAGTCCTGTGGCGCACAGTCAGTGGGGATCTCATCATCAAATTCATCAGTTGAGTCATAGATTCTTCGTTTCACAGGGTCAATTAACAGCTCATAAGCTTCTTGAATGGCCTTGAAATGATTTTCGATTTCATCCTTCTTTGTTTGCTTCGCAGCTTCAGTTTCCTCTGCTAGAAGCAGTGCAGCTTGTTTATCAGGATGATATTTCAGAGCAACATCACGATAACTCTTCCGTATCTGCTCCTCAGTCGCAAGGTATCTTAAATTTGCCAAACCCAACAATGCGTAATGGTCCTGTTGCTTACCACTAGTTCCAGATTTTTTTTTACTCTTACCACTATAAGATTCAAAAGAAGGAACATAAGTACCCTCTTTATCATTTGATAAACTCGGATCATCCTTTTCTGAGTCCTCTTCAAAGAAACCAGTAAGTCTGAGAGCAGCAGAGTGAAAAGAATGTCCAGCAGGCTCATACTTTGATTCCTTGATAGGGAGACAATTTGAAGAAACGTAGAGCGGCTTCCCATCTTGAAGCTCTTGAGTATATGATATACGTAGAATATTACTCATTTGCTGGGCCATCATTACTTGATAATGGCCCCAGGATATCAACAAAGGAACAGGGATTCAAAAGTTTTTCACTAGTCACTCGGCACAACCAGCGAATGACGAACTGCATATCAAAATTTGCGGTGTCAAATTTTAGAAAGCCAAATAATAAAACAAAGAAAACAATCCAAACAACATAATTTAACTGCTAGTAACTAATGCCAGGGGAAAGACACTCTAGGTACATAATAAGTTTTGTTAGCAGTAGTTTGGGGAAGAATCAAGTGACTAGTGAGTTTCCAAGCAAAGCGTTGATTATTAATTGGGTGAGCATACACCCCTATAAAGTGAAATAATCTTGTTATCAGTACATCTTTTCTTTTTCAGTTTATCAGTTAAATATCCTGCCTAGTAATGTCAGTATATAGCCCCAACAATCCCGCAGTAAAAAGGGACCGAACAAGACCACATATGTAAGAACATTTGGACCAAAAAAAATTTGTATGCTTCCTGGCCAAGAAAAAACCCTTAGATGCATATGAATGTATGAAGACAACATATCCTTAAGAAAAAAGGAGTTTCTCTTTTCTACCCCATATATGCCAAGGGTTAATGGTAGGGGAATAAAAGGCACAGAGGTAGGTTTTGTGAGATAAACTGCAAAGGCAGAAAGAACAAAAAATTTGCATAAATGAAAAAATGAGAAGAACAGTGAATTGAATGAAAACAGGGGGGGGGGGGGTGAGGTCCTCATTCCAGGGGGGAAGCTGTATGACGGGAGTAAGGCACAAGGGGGAAGTGGGAAATAAATAACAGAAATAGCAAGTTTGCGTTGAAAAGTGACTTACGGACATTCAGTGTGCACAAAGACACAGATACAAACTAATTCAACTACAGAAAAATTAGTAGAAAAATAAAGTACAGAGGCGATTTTTGTCGTCCAAGTTCGTGTCAAATCTGGGAAGGTATTATAAATGGCGACAGAACACAAAAGTCACACTAGGAAACTACACTAAAACGAGGCCAAGAATAAAGACATGCGCAGCCAAACATGTATTTCATCACTTAGCTTATCACAATTTGAGGGATTAAGGCTTTAATTTGATTAATTAATTGATCGGGTTTCTCAAAATACTACAAATTCAATCTTATCCTACGAACAAAAAAAAAAAAAAGCAGTCAACAAACAGGGATTATTGCAAAAAGGCTGATTATTTCACTTCACAGTTAGTGTAGATTGGTACTCAAAGTATCAAACATCACAACATTTCAAAAAGTCAATGTAGTTAAACAAAAAAGAAAAAGAGACTCACAGAAAAGGACTCATATTTCAATTATAACAATTGAAACTAGATTATTGATTTGAACATTACAAACGAAAAATATAAAATACCCCTGCAGTATAACTGCAAGAATGCCTAATCATGTAGTGTTGCACCTAAGCCTCTTGCTAATTGACTAACTATCACTAAATTGTTAAGAACAAACATGTATCTGCGTATGGGATGACAGCAAACATACAAACAATGAATTAGGCCAATCATTTCTTAGTCTCTTACTCCTTCAACTCAGAATAAATTTTGCTCACAACAAAACTCACTGCTCAATAAAGCCAACAAATAATATACAGCAAAAAGTTATGAGAACTATTTAGAAGAGCATTATCAACACTCAACAGAGAAATTTGATCTCAAAAATGGACCTCGACACTTTAAAATATATTTCTATAAATCACTCATTCAGAGAAACAAACAAAGCAGTAGACTATCTTGCGAACTTGAACCATAACTTCAATTCTATGACATGTTGGTTGCACCCGTATGATACTCCTCTTTCCCTTATCATCCTTAAAAATAAAAACAGAGAGATTTGATCTGCCCTAGGCCCTTAGCCTATGTTCAGGGTGACATCACTGGAACCTAAATTGCAAATTATCAAGTCATCCAACAAAATGAAAAAGTGCAACACGATATGGGACTAGATTCGTATGCAGCCACAATTTATCTGAAGCCACTCTCAAGTTTTAAGAAAATGGCAAGAACATGCATCAAATCAACAATTACTTTCTTCTGTAGAAGCTCTATTGTTGTTTAAACCTCCAACTATCTTGGAGGTTGATCTGCTATGTTCAATCACTGCCAAACATATTGGTAATCAATTTCTACTCCATAAGATCTTGACATAAATAAACTCACAAAGAACCCACTTAGGCACTTACACGGCCTCTGGGATCACATTCAACTGTCTATGAAAAAACTAGCAGTCCATATGTTGAATAGTTAACAACTAATTTTACGGATTCCCTAAAAGGCCCATTACTTCAAAGCACTTAGTAATGGAGAGAAAGGGGGTCACAATTTAGAGAATCTCGGCTTAACAGCCATCTCTCAAGGTAACAGTGTAGCATATTATTAACTTGAGTACTTTGTAAGTTTGTAATAGAGGGAAAGGGGGGCTGGTTAGGTGCTTGTAAGTAGTTTTATTCCTATATTGCTGTTCAATGCTAATTTAAAATTGAGAAAATGAAGATTTATTGGCAACTTTATGAAGGGGATATTGAAAAGAGAAATTATTGGCTCTCATTTTTCAGATCAGTATTGCAGATACATTTTTCCCCCAAAAAACAAAGCTTTCATGAAAGGTTGCTTCAGATGATTCATGAAAGGTTCTTCTACAGATGAACTAAGTAAACTAACTTGTTCACCATTCATTTGATCAACATCCATATTTAGGTTGCTAAAGATGTCATGAATTTCAGCATTTGTATTCAGAATAAAAAAAGTTAACGTAAGAAATAATCAGAATAGATATTCACATATAACTGAAAATCTGAAACAAATTATGATCTAAAAATACAAACAAATAACTAAAAAAAATCTATTCTAAATATAAACAAAGATTTGTTTGAGATATCGAACCTATTTACAAATATTCAATTAATCAATTAAATTAAGTAAAACATAAACTAAAAAACTTCGAAATACCCTAAAAAAACTTAAATTAAAAAACTTCAGATATTTGTTTGAGATTTCGAACCTATATTCAAAGATTTGCTCGATATTTGTTTGAGATTTCGAAATACCATATAAAACTTCAGTGTACCCTAATCAGAAACTTCAATCAACAATTGAATAAATTGAGTGACCAGACTACAGTGACTAAAAAGAAAATCAAGAATTACTTTAAATCCAAATAACTTCAGTTGACAATCAACAACACTGAAAACGATTATTCAACTAGTTAATTAAACATTAACAAATCGCAAACTCTTTTAACTCATGTATAGTTAACTGATTTCGATTTGAAACATGATAATTGCAATACTTACAAAAAGAAACTATTAAAGAAAAATCAACAAGTGAGCAATCAAAGCAGGAAGTGAGGCAAGATGCCAAGTTACCTGTCGGAAAATTGCCAACTGCCGAGAACCCTAGCCGGAAGAGAGAGGAAAAATCTACAATTTTGAAACACGTCGAGGAGAGAGAATAGTATTGATGATTTGGGTATCGGTTGTTTTTAGGGTTTTAGCAGTGACGATTTGGGTATTAGGCTTTTTTCTCTTTCGTTTGGGCGAATCTTCTTTTATCTCTGCTACAGGGTGTAACCCGACCCGGCCCAAAAATTAACAAATATGGTCCGAGTTTTGCGTGATCATATTAATTTTGGATGGGCTTTTGCGTGTGTATAGGGCCATAGGCTGGCCTTGTCTTGAAAAGCCCACTCAGAAGTATTAGCCCGACCCAAATTTGTACTAGAGATGTAGGAAACTTTTTAATGATTATCTAATTTGTTCTTTGTAGTGAAAGTTTGTTAGCTATGATTTTTTTTTTTGAAAGAGTTTGTTAGCTATGATGGTATTCACTAATTAGCATAAAGTTTATTTTCCATACATCTCAAACCATGTAGCATCAATAAAACTACAATATCAATATTTTTGGCAAATTAGAGAACAAATAGCCTACAAAAAGGCCATTGCACCTCAATTTTGAAAGCGATATAAGGTTTTTTTTTTTACTTTTATTTTAGAAAAAATTGAATCGATTCAGTTTTGTTCATCTCCTACTTTACCAATATTTTGTTTAATTTAATTCAGTTAAATTAGTCAAACTCAGCTAAAAAGAATTGTATTTGAAGTATAATTAGTACTTGTAAGTTGTAAAAATACATCATAAGAACTAATGCTACTTTTTTTTCTAGGAGATGCAAATGAGTGGGGGACTAATAATGATCATCTTTAACAAGTTCTAAAAGCTGGAACTTGAAACATATAATTAGATAACATGGAACAAACGATGTGGATAGCTAGGGCTGTCAGTTTGATTAGGAACTGTTGGTTTAACTGTTAACCTAACGTGAACTGAACTGAATGGACTGAACTGAAATGAACCAATAACCAAATGACTGATAACTGAAAGTCCAACTGAAACAAAATGAACTGCAGTTAACTGAACTGAAACTGAACTGAATCATGAACTGAAATCAACTGAACTGAAAAGGTTGACTACATAAAACTGTTTTTAACTGACCATAACTGAATCATAACTGAACTGAGATTAACTGTAACCTATATGGTTTTGTTAGTTAATTGAACTGTTTTTAACTGTTTATCAACTGAACCGAAATGACTTATAAAATATTTGATTTTGTTAGTTAACAAAACTGCAATTAACTATTGATCAACTAAACCAAAATGACTTATGTTTTAAGCTATTGCTTGATTGAACCAAATTGAGAAAAAAACTGTTTTAAACCGTTGGTTAACTGAAAATCGCTTTACACTAAACTTAAATTAGACAAAATCTATTTGTATCAAATTATACTATATTAAATCAAATTGTTCTTTCCACGAAACGATTATTTATAATATACTATTAAATAAAATTGTGTGTTCTTTTCATATATTGATTATTCAAATTAATTTAATTAGCATATTAATAATTTAAAATTGAGTGTTTTCAACCATACCCATTTCAAAAGAGTTGGTTGGATTTTAGATATCTTCTTCAAATAAATAAATAAATATATAAAACAATACATTTTGTATCAAATAAAAATAGACTTTATTACCAAAATCAAAGAGATACAAACTAACACTGAGCTACGACCATCAACCCTAGTACCCATCTTCTAGGAAGGGTTGTACCCAGGGAAGAGCAAACTATAATCAACAAGATAACAACTAACAGCTTAACAAGCACCTTAACAAGGTGGATTACAACCATTTTTTACATCATAATCAGCTTTATAAGCCACCCCAAACAACTTCTAAACAATCAAAATCAACTATCAAGCATTTTTTACAAGAATTTTTTACATCATAATCACATAATCATCATAATAAACTTGATGTTCTGCTCTGCATCCAACAAGTGATATTTTAGCTCATGAGCTTGAGTTCCTTTTCTTCAAACTTGAGCTATTGGAACAATTCTACAATAATCACTCCAATACTTGTTAATATATTTTCATAGGATATATAATATTAAGAAGTTGGGCTCTCAGATAAGGTAGCAAAAATCACAAGCTTATAAAGCCAATCATTATTTGCTACAATATTTATCATCATCGAGCACATGGTTCCAAGAAAAGTCTGATTTGTTGTTATTCATGACGCCGCCAACAAGTAAACCATAGGTCCTCTCTATCACATGGGTTTCCAATATTTCCAAACTAAATTTATTCCACAACTTACCAAAATACGCCAAATTGACCGTAATATACCAATACTTACCAAAATATGCCTAAACTTATCGAAATTATTCAACAAAATGATTAAGGAAACCATGTGAGAGTTACAGTATGGAAACAAGGGAGACAAGCCATAAAACAACAACAAATACAAACTATCTTAAAACCTTATTCCAAAAGCCATACCAACTAATACTTACCCAAAGTTCATGACGCCACCCACAACAAGAAAATCCTCTTCGCCCGACCGCACTTACCGACCGAGTCTAGATGGTCGTAAATTACCGACCGTCGACGACTGAACACAGTCGGCAAATTTTTCCCCCCAAAACCAATGTTAGTCAGACCATATACCGACCGCTAAACGGTCGGTAAATTCGACTTCTAAATTTACCGACCGTTTAGCGGTCGGTATATGTCTACAGGGTTCTGGGTTTGGTGGAAAATTTATTCCACTTAAATATACCCAACTACTGTAACAAATTACCGACCGCGTAGCGGTCGGTAAATTTACTAATCTGATGTACCGACCGCCTAGCGGTCGGTATATGTCTACAGGGTTTTGGTGGAAAATTTATTCCACTTAAATATACCCAACTACTGTAACAAATTACCGACCGCTAAGCGGTCGGTAAATTTACTAATCTGATTTACCGACCGCCTAGCGGTCGGTAAATCTTCTGACCCAAAATCAAAAATTGGGTCGTTGCGATTTTGAATCGCATTCCGTTGCATTCTCTCTCTCTCTTCACTCTCTCTCTCCCTCGCGAACCCTCGAACCACCACACCCTCACCCCCTCTCTCTCTCTCCCTCCAACCGGCGACCACCGTGACCGGCCTCCGGCACCCCTCCGGCCGCCGTCCTTTCTCTTTCTTTCTCCTTTTCTCTTTCTCCTTCTCTTTCTTTCTCCTTTTCTCCTTTTCCTTCTCTTTCTTTCTCCTTCGCCCCTCCAGCCCTCCGCCCCTCCGTTCCTCCGCCGACGCACGGCTGCCGCCCCAGCTCCTCAAATTGTGGTTAGGGTTTTTTTTTTTTTTTTTTTTCAATTTATTCAATTGTGTATATATGTATATGTATTTGTATGTATTTGTATGTATATGTGTATGTATTATGTATGTATATGTGTATGTATTATGTATGTATTTGTATGTATGTGTATTTATGTATGTATTTGTATGTATATGTGTATGTATTATGTATGTATTATGTATGTATGTGTATTTATTATTTATGTATTGTGTATTTATTACATATGTATTTGTGTGTATGAATTGAAAATTTTCGTTCATTCTTTGCTAACTTTAAGATTTTGTTTAATTATATTGTAATCAAACAAATTTTGTTCAAATCAAATTAATTTAGTCCAAAACAACGGCTTTAAAAAAACGACCTTAATCTATGGCTAGGGTGCTCAACACTTGTTCTTAGTAATATCACACTCAACCTATGCCCAAAAAAACACTCAACACATTTTAGGCCGTGTTCTTTTGGGCTAAGAAAACAACAACTGAAATGAACTAAATTGAAATGAAATAAACCGAACTGAAATTAAATGAATTGAACTAAAACGAAACGAAATGAATTGAAAATGTTAATGAAGTGATTGGTTTTTTTTGGTTTTGAATGAAAGATATATATCAAGAAAGAAATGATGAATGTATTTTTGTATTTGAATCAAATGTGTAATAATAGGTGTATGTATATGTATGTATGTGTATTTTTTTTAGCAAAAAATTAAAGTGTATGTATGTATGTATGTATGTATGTAAGTAAGTATATATTTAATTATGTATGTATGTAAGTATGTATGTAAATATGTATTGTATTTTTCGTAAATATGACTTAAATATATATACATGTGCATTACATAAGAAAGCTTTAACAAGAATATTTAAGAACGGCTTAAATACGATAGGAGTGAAGACATTATATTGAACTATGTTTGAATGCTTTGAACTAAAATTTTAGTAAATGTCTTAGAAATTGTATTAATCGAAATGAAAAGGAAGGAGCGTGAGTGGATGTACAAGAGAAAAGATAAGGAACACAAACTTCGTGATGAGTTCATCAAAGGGGTGAATGAGTTTGTTACCTTCTCTCAGCAGCACCCCGAGCTCAATGACAAGGACAAGATAAGATGTCCTTGTGTTCGGTGTAAGAACTTGAAGGAATCAATTCTACGTCAATGGGTACAATTTCCACACACAAAGCTATGGAAGGAACAAGTCAACCATGAATTATGGGGTCTGTGTTGAGAGTCAAGGAGGGGGTGACTACTTCGGCACTTTGGAAGAGGTGTTACAATTGTCTTACCACGGGAGTGATGCAGATTACAAGACGGTATTATTCAACTGTCGTTGGTTTGATTGTGACAAGGGCATGAACATCCATGAGAAATATAGACTTGTAGAGGTCAATCACTCTAGGACACTCTCGTGGTATGACCCCTTCATTGTCTCCTACCAAGCCAGCCAGGTTTATTATGCACGTTATCCTAGCCTTAAGAGAGACAAATTGCAGTGGTGGGCTGTGTTCAAGACCAAAGCTAGGTCAGAGGTTGATGCACCGGTGGACTCGGATGTTCTACAAGAGGCAACATCCCTTGTTCCTGTAGGTTTATGTTCTCCAGACGAGATCCCAGACTACGAGGTTATACAGGGTGATGATGACGAATATGAGGAGGTCATTCCGAGTCTAGATGAAGACGACGATGACGGTGGACAGGAGCTTAACGATGATGAAATCGATGACATGGTTGATGATGATGACGAGGACGTTGATGACATCGGTTTGTTTCATTAGGATGTAATAATTGTAGCAATTTATTGTAATTTGAAACCAAAAACCAAATTCTTGTAAAAATTGTAATTTATTAACGGTGATTGTTTAGTTATGTTATTCATTATATTTGTGTTTGTGATTGGGGTTTGTTTTCCTAAGTCATTGTATTTCTTTTGATTTACTAACAACTTTATGCAGGAAAATGTCATCAAAACGGCCTGGTGGTGTAATGACCCAGATTTTATCGGTATTTTTGCCGGTGTTTATGTGTGTATTTATGTGTTTATTTGCTAGTTCAGAATTTATTTTGAATTATTTATTTTAATTTTATGTGAATAATTTCGATTTAATCGAAATGTTTTATTTCTTAGTTTTTACTATTTATTTTAGTTATTATTTTATTAATTGGCCCAATTGAGACTTCAAGATGAAGCTGCCAGTTTTAAAGACGAGGCTTCAAGCTGCCGGTTTGGTCTTCATAAACTGCCGGTCCTGAACCTTGCAAGCTGGCAGTTCTATACTGCCGGTCTTGGAGCTTGCAAGCTGGCAGTTCTATACTGCCGGTCTTGGAGCTTGCAAGCTGGCAGTTCTATACTGCCGGTCTTGGACCTTGCAAGCTGGCAGTTCCATACCGCCGGTCTTGGACTTCACAAGCTGCCGGTTTTTGCATGATTAGTCATGTAAATTTAGTAATTTAGCCCAATGGATCACAAGGCCCATTTTGCTTCTCTTGGCCGGTTCTACAAAGGCATGGCAAGGCTTGCCACTTGCCTTGTGTTCACACCATGTTAGCTCTATTTATATGAGAGTTAGTGAGGCCCCTTACTCATTTTGCCATTCTACTTTGCCATCAACTTGCCAAGCACATAAACACTCTCTACTCTCTCCATTGCTCACGCCACTTTTGGTGATTGAACCTCCATTGTTCATCATCTTACCTTGCCCAAAAACTTAAAGATTCAAACATCATTGATCTTTAAGCATCCTAAACACAATCCTAAACACATTATTTCAACCAAGATCTTTTGTTGGGGGTTGTTTCCGGGTTGTTCGTGGGTTTGTTCGAGTGTGGCCGTGCGTGAAGGTTCGTGGTTGGGGCCGTGTTGCTGTGACCGTGCTGCTGTGCCGAGTTGCTAGGGCCGTGCAGTGGCCGTGTGTAGTGTTGCACTTGTGTGGTGTTCGTGTTCGAGTGGTGTGCAGAACCGTGTGCTCGCGTGTGTGCCGTGTGTGGTTCGAATTCTTGGACTGCATATTTGTGTGTTGATTTGTGTGTTGATCTTCATTAAGGTAACATACTAACTCAACTTAATTGGTAATACTATGTTTATAGCTTTGATTAAATGCATGTTTGGTTGATTGATGATGATTGATTCATGGTTTTAAAGATATATCTATAATCTGATTTTGAAGTGTTTTAATGGTGTTTTAATGGTGGATTTTCATATCCTAAGATTGTTTTATGATATTTTGGAAATCATGGTGTTTGGGTTTAAGTTTGTTGAATTTTGATAAAAAGATGTTGAAATTGCCGTGTGATAGTGATGATGTTCATGCGTGTATGTTGAGTTTGTTTGAGTTCTTGGTTGAAGTTCTTGAATCTTGATTGAGTTCTTGATTGAAGTTCTTGAATCTTGAATGGTTTCTTTATGAGTTCTTTAAGTAATAGATGAGTTTCTTGAGGTTCTTGATTGAGTTCTTTAGAGTTCTTGTTGAGGTTTGATGAGTTCTTTAAGAGTCTTGAAAATTAAAGAAAGATGTTGAAAGAGTTTTGAAAGTTAAAGATTTGGGATATGTTGATTAAAGAATGAGTTAAAGATTGATGATATGATGTTGGTTAGTCTCAAGAGTATGGCTATAGGCAATTCTTGGGTTAACTTCGATGATTTAGTTGATTGAATTCAAGAGTATGGCTTATTCTTGTTTTAATTAAACTATGATGATATGATGGGATGTTTAGCTTGATTTCTTTTCTAGACGCCCTTGACTTTGTGTATGGCTTATGCATAGTTTTTGGGTTAAGACGTTGCCCCTATTCCATCCGCGGTATTGGAATAGTCTTGGAGTCTCACTATGTTATTCCTAGTACGCTCAGATTTATTTGGGGATTAGGGACACGAATTTCCAAGTATGAAGTGGGTTCGTGGGATTTGGGTGTATGGCTTATGCCCGGTCCTGACATAGTAGAAGTTCGGTTGCGTAAGATGCTTCCGTACGAGCATAGTCCGGTCTAGAACTAGAATGATTGCACCTGAGTTAGATTTGAGTATAGAGATGTCGTATATTGAGGATGTCGAGTGATGAGATTGATTTTGGATTACGAGCTTGAGGTTGTCTCGTGTCTTCGAGGATTGTATGTGTGATGTTATTTGATTATTGCTATGTACTTGTGTATTCCCGTTAGGGTGAGTCAGTTATGTTACTCGCCACTGATGGTGGATATGTTGTGGTTTTTCAGGTACATCTGACGATGATGCTCTTGCTTAGCTTTGGGGTTGGGCGAGCGGCGCTTTGTGTGCTTTCTATTGTTTATTTCAGTTGTTTCTTAGCATTAGACTTGTTAGACGTTGTTTCAGGATTTATGATATACATTTGTTGTATAAGACTCTAGCATGTGGTTAGAGTTGCACCTTACTTTTGTTTTAGTACATTTGACTTTAGGATTTAGTTTTGTACAAAATTGTGGGTTATTGTACATCTTTGGTTTAATACTAATATTTTGAGGTATTAGTTTATTTTCTTAGTGTTGAGTTTTAGTTTTATAACTACTTGACTCGTCGGTTTCTTCCGCGCCGATTTAAGCGAGTCGGGTCGTTACAGTTGGTATCAGAGCCGAATAGGTTTAAGTGAAGTTTCTAGGAATTCGAGTTAAACCCGGGAGATGAGAGCTTTATTTCTCCCGAGTGATTAAACCATTTCTAGGATTTATGTGAAGGGAGAAGAGTTGGGTAGAAAGACCGGGATAGGATTCTTTCTATTTTTCTTTTTTTTTTTCTTCTTAATTTTTAGTATGTATTTGGTGGGGTATTTTACTGACTTGCTATCTCTGTTATGTCTATTGTTGTGATGTCTTTTCAGCATGTCTACACCTCGCCGGGCGAGTACTGGACGACAGAGGTTGCGGGCACTCGAGGAGGCGATCCTTACTTTGGCGCACCATAGTCGTCAACCGCCGAATATGCAGTCGACGTTCGATCGTATCGCTCGTCATCGACCTCCGACTTACGACGGGGTTGCCGACCCCACTATTTTAGAGAGCTGGATCCGCGAGATGGGGAAGCTCTTCGACGCGACGTTTTGCCCCGATCACGAGAGGGTGCTGATCGCCGCATATTACCTACGTGGGGAGGCTGATAACTGGTGGACGTTAGCGAAGGACGCGTACCAGCCGTTACATGCGATGTCTTGGACCGATTTTATCGATAAGGTTCAGGAGCGTTTCTACCCCGACGAGTTGCGGTGGCAGAAACAGGAGGAGTTTCTTACTCTTGCACAGGGTAAGATGTCAGTCCAGGCGTACACTGATCGATTCACGGAGTTATCGAGGTTCGCTACGTCTGTGGTTCCGTCGGAGAAGGATCGGGTCAAGCGCTACATCAAAAAGCTAGATCCGAGGATTCGAGTTCACGTGATCAGTAGTGGGGCGACGACGTTCCAGCAGGCCTATGATGTGGCACTCGAGATACAGTCATCGATTTCTGAGGAAGATTCGAGCAAGAAGAGAGCTCCGGTTCCGACGACTACAGCTTCGTTTAAGAAGCCCCGTTTCAGCGCACCTAGCAGTACCCCTCCGACCACGAGGTCGCATAAGGGTAATGGTGGTTCGAGTTGTCGAGGCTGTGGCAGAGACTTCCACCCAGGGAAGAAGTGCGACGGTTCTCCGATCACTTGCTTCACTTGTGGTAAGGTAGGCCACAAGTCTACGGTTTGTCCCGAGAGGAGGCCAGATTCAGAGGTTAAGCAGCTTCCAGCACCGACAAAGACCCCGGTGAAGAACCGAGTCTACTGTATGACTGAGGCGGAGGCCGAGGTTCAGCCCGACGTTGTATCAGGTAGATTTCTTGTCTCTGGTGTGTTAGCATTAGTCTTATTTGATTCTGGTGCTACTATTTCTTTTGTGGCTAGTAGTTTCGTCTCGAGGTCTAATCTTCGAGGCAGCCTTCCTGTTAGTTCAATTATTACTCTCCCTTCAGGAGAGGATTTTACTTGTCAGCGAGAGTTCCGAGGGGTGTCCATCGTGATAGCAGGGGAGCAAGCGACGGCCGATCTGAAAGAGTTCCCGCTGATGGAGTTCGACGTTATACTTGGTATGGACTGGCTATCGAGGTATCGAGCAATCATTCGCTGCCGAGATCAGTCAGTGACATTCCGAGCATCTCAGGGCAACCGAGTTACCTACTCTGGGTTCGTCCTTAAGAAAGGAGTAAAGGTAATCTCTGCCTTGAAAATGTGGAAGCATCGCCAGAAGGGCGATATGGTGTATTTATGTCAGGTACGAGACTTGACTAATGAGTCTCTGTTGGACGATATACCTGTAGCGAGGGATTTCAGAGACGTATTTCCTGACGAGCTACCAGGCGTTCCACCGGAGCGCGACGTCGAGTTTCATATCGACTTGGTACCCGGGACAGCGCCGATCTCGAAGGCACCGTACCGGATGGCACCGTCTGAGTTATTGGAGTTAAAGACACAACTCCAGGATTTGATCGATAAGGGCTTCATTAGGCCGAGTGTTTCTCCATGGGGAGCTCCTGTGCTCTTCGTGAAGAAGAAAGATGGTAGTATGCGCCTGTGCATAGACTACCGAGAGTTGAATCGGGTGACTATCAAGAATAAGTACCCATTGCCTAGGATTGAGGACCTGTTTGATCAATTGCGAGGAGCAGGAGTGTTTTCAAAGATAGATCTTCGGTCTGGATATCATCAGATTCCAGTCAAGAAGGAAGACATCCCGAAAACTGCTTTTCGTACTAGATACGGCCATTACGAGTTCGAGGTGATGCCCTTTGGCCTCACTAATGCGCCAGCCGTGTTCATGGACCAGATGAACCGGACGTTTCACCACTTACTCGACAAGTGCGTCGTAGTATTTATAGATGATATCTTGATCTATTCTAGAGATGAGTCCGAGCATACGGAACATCTCCGGATGGTACTCGAGATATTGAGGAGTCATAAGTGGTTCGCGAAACTCTCCAAGTGTGAGTTCTGGCTTCGCGAAGTAGCCTTCCTAGGTCATGTGATTAGCAAAGAAGGCATTAAAGTAGACCCAGCTAAGATTAAGGCTGTGGTAGATTGGAGTAGCCCGACAAATGTGGCGGAGGTTCGTAGTTTTCTGGGTTTGGCTGGATACTATCGACGATTCGTCCAGGACTTCTCCAAAATAGCTAGACCGATGTCTAGTCTCCTGCAAAAGGAGGTTCGATTCGTTTGGACAGAAGCTTGCGAGCAAGCATTTCAGGAGTTGAAACAGAGATTAGTCTCTGCTCCGATTCTTACTCTTCCAAACGATGAAGAGGGCTTCGAAGTCTATAGTGATGCTTCGAAGAGTGGCTTAGGTTGTGTGCTCATGCAGGGTGGGAAGGTCATCGCTTACGCATCGAGACAGCTGAAGGTGCACGAGCGTAACTATCCTACGCATGACTTGGAGTTAGCAGCTGTAGTGTTCGCGTTGAAAATATGGAGGCACTATCTCTATGGTGGTTCGTGTAGAGTATTCACGGATCATAAGAGTTTCAAGTACATCTTCACTCAGAAAGACCTCAATATGAGGCAGAGGCGGTGGCTTGAGTTGATTAAGGACTACGACCTGACGCTCAACTATTGCGAGGGCAAAGCGAATTTGGTTGCAGATGCGCTAAGCCGCAAAAATCGCTTGAGCTTCAGTAGAAGCCGTGGTTCCGTCAGACTTCGTCTGACATCGATGAGTGCTGAACCTGATTTAATTCAGGAAATGCGTGAGGGTCAGCAGAACGACCCACAGCTTGCTAGGATTCGAGAGGTTATACGGCAAGGTAAAGCCGTTGGTTTCACGATCTCTTCTGATGGTAGTATGCACTTCCGAGGGAGATGGTGTGTACCGGACTGTTCTGATCTTAGGAACAGGATCATGTCCGAGGCACATAACTCGCCTTATTCGGTTCATCCCGGTGGTAATAAGCTTTACCAGGATCTCAAGGGCCAGTTCTGGTGGCCCAAGATGAAGAAGGATGTAGCAGAGTTTGTTGCTCGATGTCTGACCTGTCAGAAGGTCAAGATTGAGCATCAGAGACCAGGAGGTCTATTACAGCCACTACCTATTCCGACCTGGAAGTTTGAGTCTGTTTCTATGGACTTTGTAGTGAGCTTACCCACTTGCAATGGCTTGAATGCTATTTGGGTCATTGTGGATAGGTTGACTAAGGTCGCTAGATTCATTCCGATAAAAATGACCTGGTCGATGGAGCGTCTAGCTGAGGCGTATACTCAGGACATAATCCGACTTCACGGAGTTCCGAGGGAGATTGTTTCTGATCGAGATCCGAGGTTTCTATCTCGTTTCTGGAAATCAGTTCAGGAAGCCTTTGGGACGAAATTGAAGTTGAGCACCGCTTTTCATGCGGCGACTGATGGTCAGACTGAGAGGACCATCCAGACTTTGGAGGATATGCTTCGAGCATGCACTCTGGAGTATCATCAGTCTTGGGTGCGTATGCTTTGCTTGGTAGAGTTCTCCTATAATAACAGCTATCACTCTAGCATTGAGATGGCTCCGTACGAGGCCCTGTATGGCAGGAAATGTCGGAGTCCGATTTGCTGGAATGATATCAGTGATACTGTGGCTTTAGGACCTGAGATGGTACGCGATACTATCGAGAAGGTTCGAGTCATTCGGTCTAAGATGCAGGCCGCTCAGAGTCGTCAGAAATCTTACGCCGATAATCGACGTAGACCACTGGCTTTTGAAGTAAGTGACAAAGTCTTGCTTAAGGTTTCACCTTTCAAAGGAGTTGTACGCTTTGGTCAAAAGGGTAAACTTCGACCGAAATATGTGGGACCTTACGAGATACTAGAACGAGTTGGGGAGGTGGCTTATCGATTGGCATTACCACCTAGTCTGGCTAATGTTCATGACGTATTTCATGTTTCCCAGCTAAGGAAATATGTACATGATCCTACTCATATAATCTCAGTGGATCCGGTCGTAATCGAGCCGAATCTGACTTATGAGGAGCGACCCGTCCAGATCTTGGATCGGGAGGAGAGGACCCTGCGGCGTAAGCAGGTACCGCTTGTCAAGGTGTTGTGGAGAAATCAACACCATGAAGAAGCGACTTGGGAGACGGAAGCGTCTATGCGGCAGAAGTACCCTGAGCTTTTCGATGGGGAGCGATCTCCTGCACCTTGAAATTTCGGGACGAAATTTCTTTAAGGAGGGGAGGTTGTAATGACCCAGATTTTATCGGTATTTTTGCCGGTGTTTATGTGTGTATTTATGTGTTTATTTGCTAGTTCAGAATTTATTTTGAATTATTTATTTTAATTTTATGTGAATAATTTCGATTTAATCGAAATGTTTTATTTCTTAGTTTTTACTATTTATTTTAGTTATTATTTTATTAATTGGCCCAATTGAGACTTCAAGATGAAGCTGCCAGTTTTAAAGACGAGGCTTCAAGCTGCCGGTTTGATCTTCATAAACTGCCGGTCCTGAACCTTGCAAGCTGGCAGTTCTATACTGCCGGTCTTGGAGCTTGCAAGCTGGCAGTTCTATACTGCCGGTCTTGGAGCTTGCAAGCTGGCAGTTCTATACTGCCGGTCTTGGACCTTGCAAGCTGGCAGTTCCATACCGCCGGTCTTGGACTTCACAAGCTGCCGGTTTTTGCATGATTAGTCATGTAAATTTAGTAATTTAGCCCAATGGATCACAAGGCCCATTTTGCTTCTCTTGGCCGGTTCTACAAAGGCATGGCAAGGCTTGCCACTTGCCTTGTGTTCACACCATGTTAGCTCTATTTATATGAGAGTTAGTGAGGCCCCTTACTCATTTTGCCATTCTACTTTGCCATCAACTTGCCAAGCACATAAACACTCTCTACTCTCTCCATTGCTCACGCCACTTTTGGTGATTGAACCTCCATTGTTCATCATCTTACCTTGCCCAAAAACTTAAAGATTCAAACATCATTGATCTTTAAGCATCCTAAACACAATCCTAAACACATTATTTCAACCAAGATCTTTTGTTGGGGGTTGTTTCCGGGTTGTTCGTGGGTTTGTTCGAGTGTGGCCGTGCGTGAAGGTTCGTGGTTGGGGCCGTGTTGCTGTGACCGTGCTGCTGTGCCGAGTTGCTAGGGCCGTGCAGTGGCCGTGTGTAGTGTTGCACTTGTGTGGTGTTCGTGTTCGAGTGGTGTGCAGAACCGTGTGCTCGCGTGTGTGCCGTGTGTGGTTCGAATTCTTGGACTGCATATTTGTGTGTTGATTTGTGTGTTGATCTTCATTAAGGTAACATACTAACTCAACTTAATTGGTAATACTATGTTTATAGCTTTGATTAAATGCATGTTTGGTTGATTGATGATGATTGATTCATGGTTTTAAAGATATATCTATAATCTGATTTTGAAGTGTTTTAATGGTGTTTTAATGGTGGATTTTCATATCCTAAGATTGTTTTATGATATTTTGGAAATCATGGTGTTTGGGTTTAAGTTTGTTGAATTTTGATAAAAAGATGTTGAAATTGCCGTGTGATAGTGATGATGTTCATGCGTGTATGTTGAGTTTGTTTGAGTTCTTGGTTGAAGTTCTTGAATCTTGATTGAGTTCTTGATTGAAGTTCTTGAATCTTGAATGGTTTCTTTATGAGTTCTTTAAGTAATAGATGAGTTTCTTGAGGTTCTTGATTGAGTTCTTTAGAGTTCTTGTTGAGGTTTGATGAGTTCTTTAAGAGTCTTGAAAATTAAAGAAAGATGTTGAAAGAGTTTTGAAAGTTAAAGATTTGGGATATGTTGATTAAAGAATGAGTTAAAGATTGATGATATGATGTTGGTTAGTCTCAAGAGTATGGCTATAGGCAATTCTTGGGTTAACTTCGATGATTTAGTTGATTGAATTCAAGAGTATGGCTTATTCTTGTTTTAATTAAACTATGATGATATGATGGGATGTTTAGCTTGATTTCTTTTCTAGACGCCCTTGACTTTGTGTATGGCTTATGCATAGTTTTTGGGTTAAGACGTTGCCCCTATTCCATCCGCGGTATTGGAATAGTCTTGGAGTCTCACTATGTTATTCCTAGTACGCTCAGATTTATTTGGGGATTAGGGACACGAATTTCCAAGTATGAAGTGGGTTCGTGGGATTTGGGTGTATGGCTTATGCCCGGTCCTGACATAGTAGAAGTTCGGTTGCGTAAGATGCTTCCGTACGAGCATAGTCCGGTCTAGAACTAGAATGATTGCACCTGAGTTAGATTTGAGTATAGAGATGTCGTATATTGAGGATGTCGAGTGATGAGATTGATTTTGGATTACGAGCTTGAGGTTGTCTCGTGTCTTCGAGGATTGTATGTGTGATGTTATTTGATTATTGCTATGTACTTGTGTATTCCCGTTAGGGTGAGTCAGTTATGTTACTCGCCACTGATGGTGGATATGTTGTGGTTTTTCAGGTACATCTGACGATGATGCTCTTGCTTAGCTTTGGGGTTGGGCGAGCGGCGCTTTGTGTGCTTTCTATTGTTTATTTCAGTTGTTTCTTAGCATTAGACTTGTTAGACGTTGTTTCAGGATTTATGATATACATTTGTTGTATAAGACTCTAGCATGTGGTTAGAGTTGCACCTTACTTTTGTTTTAGTACATTTGACTTTAGGATTTAGTTTTGTACAAAATTGTGGGTTATTGTACATCTTTGGTTTAATACTAATATTTTGAGGTATTAGTTTATTTTCTTAGTGTTGAGTTTTAGTTTTATAACTACTTGACTCGTCGGTTTCTTCCGCGCCGATTTAAGCGAGTCGGGTCGTTACAGTTGGTATCAGAGCCGAATAGGTTTAAGTGAAGTTTCTAGGAATTCGAGTTAAACCCGGGAGATGAGAGCTTTATTTCTCCCGAGTGATTAAACCATTTCTAGGATTTATGTGAAGGGAGAAGAGTTGGGTAGAAAGACCGGGATAGGATTCTTTCTATTTTTCTTTTTTTTTTTCTTCTTAATTTTTAGTATGTATTTGGTGGGGTATTTTACTGACTTGCTATCTCTGTTATGTCTATTGTTGTGATGTCTTTTCAGCATGTCTACACCTCGCCGGGCGAGTACTGGACGACAGAGGTTGCGGGCACTCGAGGAGGCGATCCTTACTTTGGCGCACCATAGTCGTCAACCGCCGAATATGCAGTCGACGTTCGATCGTATCGCTCGTCATCGACCTCCGACTTACGACGGGGTTGCCGACCCCACTATTTTAGAGAGCTGGATCCGCGAGATGGGGAAGCTCTTCGACGCGACGTTTTGCCCCGATCACGAGAGGGTGCTGATCGCCGCATATTACCTACGTGGGGAGGCTGATAACTGGTGGACGTTAGCGAAGGACGCGTACCAGCCGTTACATGCGATGTCTTGGACCGATTTTATCGATAAGGTTCAGGAGCGTTTCTACCCCGACGAGTTGCGGTGGCAGAAACAGGAGGAGTTTCTTACTCTTGCACAGGGTAAGATGTCAGTCCAGGCGTACACTGATCGATTCACGGAGTTATCGAGGTTCGCTACGTCTGTGGTTCCGTCGGAGAAGGATCGGGTCAAGCGCTACATCAAAAAGCTAGATCCGAGGATTCGAGTTCACGTGATCAGTAGTGGGGCGACGACGTTCCAGCAGGCCTATGATGTGGCACTCGAGATACAGTCATCGATTTCTGAGGAAGATTCGAGCAAGAAGAGAGCTCCGGTTCCGACGACTACAGCTTCGTTTAAGAAGCCCCGTTTCAGCGCACCTAGCAGTACCCCTCCGACCACGAGGTCGCATAAGGGTAATGGTGGTTCGAGTTGTCGAGGCTGTGGCAGAGACTTCCACCCAGGGAAGAAGTGCGACGGTTCTCCGATCACTTGCTTCACTTGTGGTAAGGTAGGCCACAAGTCTACGGTTTGTCCCGAGAGGAGGCCAGATTCAGAGGTTAAGCAGCTTCCAGCACCGACAAAGACCCCGGTGAAGAACCGAGTCTACTGTATGACTGAGGCGGAGGCCGAGGTTCAGCCCGACGTTGTATCAGGTAGATTTCTTGTCTCTGGTGTGTTAGCATTAGTCTTATTTGATTCTGGTGCTACTATTTCTTTTGTGGCTAGTAGTTTCGTCTCGAGGTCTAATCTTCGAGGCAGCCTTCCTGTTAGTTCAATTATTACTCTCCCTTCAGGAGAGGATTTTACTTGTCAGCGAGAGTTCCGAGGGGTGTCCATCGTGATAGCAGGGGAGCAAGCGACGGCCGATCTGAAAGAGTTCCCGCTGATGGAGTTCGACGTTATACTTGGTATGGACTGGCTATCGAGGTATCGAGCAATCATTCGCTGCCGAGATCAGTCAGTGACATTCCGAGCATCTCAGGGCAACCGAGTTACCTACTCTGGGTTCGTCCTTAAGAAAGGAGTAAAGGTAATCTCTGCCTTGAAAATGTGGAAGCATCGCCAGAAGGGCGATATGGTGTATTTATGTCAGGTACGAGACTTGACTAATGAGTCTCTGTTGGACGATATACCTGTAGCGAGGGATTTCAGAGACGTATTTCCTGACGAGCTACCAGGCGTTCCACCGGAGCGCGACGTCGAGTTTCATATCGACTTGGTACCCGGGACAGCGCCGATCTCGAAGGCACCGTACCGGATGGCACCGTCTGAGTTATTGGAGTTAAAGACACAACTCCAGGATTTGATCGATAAGGGCTTCATTAGGCCGAGTGTTTCTCCATGGGGAGCTCCTGTGCTCTTCGTGAAGAAGAAAGATGGTAGTATGCGCCTGTGCATAGACTACCGAGAGTTGAATCGGGTGACTATCAAGAATAAGTACCCATTGCCTAGGATTGAGGACCTGTTTGATCAATTGCGAGGAGCAGGAGTGTTTTCAAAGATAGATCTTCGGTCTGGATATCATCAGATTCCAGTCAAGAAGGAAGACATCCCGAAAACTGCTTTTCGTACTAGATACGGCCATTACGAGTTCGAGGTGATGCCCTTTGGCCTCACTAATGCGCCAGCCGTGTTCATGGACCAGATGAACCGGACGTTTCACCACTTACTCGACAAGTGCGTCGTAGTATTTATAGATGATATCTTGATCTATTCTAGAGATGAGTCCGAGCATACGGAACATCTCCGGATGGTACTCGAGATATTGAGGAGTCATAAGTGGTTCGCGAAACTCTCCAAGTGTGAGTTCTGGCTTCGCGAAGTAGCCTTCCTAGGTCATGTGATTAGCAAAGAAGGCATTAAAGTAGACCCAGCTAAGATTAAGGCTGTGGTAGATTGGAGTAGCCCGACAAATGTGGCGGAGGTTCGTAGTTTTCTGGGTTTGGCTGGATACTATCGACGATTCGTCCAGGACTTCTCCAAAATAGCTAGACCGATGTCTAGTCTCCTGCAAAAGGAGGTTCGATTCGTTTGGACAGAAGCTTGCGAGCAAGCATTTCAGGAGTTGAAACAGAGATTAGTCTCTGCTCCGATTCTTACTCTTCCAAACGATGAAGAGGGCTTCGAAGTCTATAGTGATGCTTCGAAGAGTGGCTTAGGTTGTGTGCTCATGCAGGGTGGGAAGGTCATCGCTTACGCATCGAGACAGCTGAAGGTGCACGAGCGTAACTATCCTACGCATGACTTGGAGTTAGCAGCTGTAGTGTTCGCGTTGAAAATATGGAGGCACTATCTCTATGGTGGTTCGTGTAGAGTATTCACGGATCATAAGAGTTTCAAGTACATCTTCACTCAGAAAGACCTCAATATGAGGCAGAGGCGGTGGCTTGAGTTGATTAAGGACTACGACCTGACGCTCAACTATTGCGAGGGCAAAGCGAATTTGGTTGCAGATGCGCTAAGCCGCAAAAATCGCTTGAGCTTCAGTAGAAGCCGTGGTTCCGTCAGACTTCGTCTGACATCGATGAGTGCTGAACCTGATTTAATTCAGGAAATGCGTGAGGGTCAGCAGAACGACCCACAGCTTGCTAGGATTCGAGAGGTTATACGGCAAGGTAAAGCCGTTGGTTTCACGATCTCTTCTGATGGTAGTATGCACTTCCGAGGGAGATGGTGTGTACCGGACTGTTCTGATCTTAGGAACAGGATCATGTCCGAGGCACATAACTCGCCTTATTCGGTTCATCCCGGTGGTAATAAGCTTTACCAGGATCTCAAGGGCCAGTTCTGGTGGCCCAAGATGAAGAAGGATGTAGCAGAGTTTGTTGCTCGATGTCTGACCTGTCAGAAGGTCAAGATTGAGCATCAGAGACCAGGAGGTCTATTACAGCCACTACCTATTCCGACCTGGAAGTTTGAGTCTGTTTCTATGGACTTTGTAGTGAGCTTACCCACTTGCAATGGCTTGAATGCTATTTGGGTCATTGTGGATAGGTTGACTAAGGTCGCTAGATTCATTCCGATAAAAATGACCTGGTCGATGGAGCGTCTAGCTGAGGCGTATACTCAGGACATAATCCGACTTCACGGAGTTCCGAGGGAGATTGTTTCTGATCGAGATCCGAGGTTTCTATCTCGTTTCTGGAAATCAGTTCAGGAAGCCTTTGGGACGAAATTGAAGTTGAGCACCGCTTTTCATGCGGCGACTGATGGTCAGACTGAGAGGACCATCCAGACTTTGGAGGATATGCTTCGAGCATGCACTCTGGAGTATCATCAGTCTTGGGTGCGTATGCTTTGCTTGGTAGAGTTCTCCTATAATAACAGCTATCACTCTAGCATTGAGATGGCTCCGTACGAGGCCCTGTATGGCAGGAAATGTCGGAGTCCGATTTGCTGGAATGATATCAGTGATACTGTGGCTTTAGGACCTGAGATGGTACGCGATACTATCGAGAAGGTTCGAGTCATTCGGTCTAAGATGCAGGCCGCTCAGAGTCGTCAGAAATCTTACGCCGATAATCGACGTAGACCACTGGCTTTTGAAGTAAGTGACAAAGTCTTGCTTAAGGTTTCACCTTTCAAAGGAGTTGTACGCTTTGGTCAAAAGGGTAAACTTCGACCGAAATATGTGGGACCTTACGAGATACTAGAACGAGTTGGGGAGGTGGCTTATCGATTGGCATTACCACCTAGTCTGGCTAATGTTCATGACGTATTTCATGTTTCCCAGCTAAGGAAATATGTACATGATCCTACTCATATAATCTCAGTGGATCCGGTCGTAATCGAGCCGAATCTGACTTATGAGGAGCGACCCGTCCAGATCTTGGATCGGGAGGAGAGGACCCTGCGGCGTAAGCAGGTACCGCTTGTCAAGGTGTTGTGGAGAAATCAACACCATGAAGAAGCGACTTGGGAGACGGAAGCGTCTATGCGGCAGAAGTACCCTGAGCTTTTCGATGGGGAGCGATCTCCTGCACCTTGAAATTTCGGGACGAAATTTCTTTAAGGAGGGGAGGTTGTAATGACCCAGATTTTATCGGTATTTTTGCCGGTGTTTATGTGTGTATTTATGTGTTTATTTGCTAGTTCAGAATTTATTTTGAATTATTTATTTTAATTTTATGTGAATAATTTCGATTTAATCGAAATGTTTTATTTCTTAGTTTTTACTATTTATTTTAGTTATTATTTTATTAATTGGCCCAATTGAGACTTCAAGATGAAGCTGCCAGTTTTAAAGACGAGGCTTCAAGCTGCCGGTTTGATCTTCATAAACTGCCGGTCCTGAACCTTGCAAGCTGGCAGTTCTATACTGCCGGTCTTGGAGCTTGCAAGCTGGCAGTTCTATACTGCCGGTCTTGGAGCTTGCAAGCTGGCAGTTCTATACTGCCGGTCTTGGACCTTGCAAGCTGGCAGTTCCATACCGCCGGTCTTGGACTTCACAAGCTGCCGGTTTTTGCATGATTAGTCATGTAAATTTAGTAATTTAGCCCAATGGATCACAAGGCCCATTTTGCTTCTCTTGGCCGGTTCTACAAAGGCATGGCAAGGCTTGCCACTTGCCTTGTGTTCACACCATGTTAGCTCTATTTATATGAGAGTTAGTGAGGCCCCTTACTCATTTTGCCATTCTACTTTGCCATCAACTTGCCAAGCACATAAACACTCTCTACTCTCTCCATTGCTCACGCCACTTTTGGTGATTGAACCTCCATTGTTCATCATCTTACCTTGCCCAAAAACTTAAAGATTCAAACATCATTGATCTTTAAGCATCCTAAACACAATCCTAAACACATTATTTCAACCAAGATCTTTTGTTGGGGGTTGTTTCCGGGTTGTTCGTGGGTTTGTTCGAGTGTGGCCGTGCGTGAAGGTTCGTGGTTGGGGCCGTGTTGCTGTGACCGTGCTGCTGTGCCGAGTTGCTAGGGCCGTGCAGTGGCCGTGTGTAGTGTTGCACTTGTGTGGTGTTCGTGTTCGAGTGGTGTGCAGAACCGTGTGCTCGCGTGTGTGCCGTGTGTGGTTCGAATTCTTGGACTGCATATTTGTGTGTTGATTTGTGTGTTGATCTTCATTAAGGTAACATACTAACTCAACTTAATTGGTAATACTATGTTTATAGCTTTGATTAAATGCATGTTTGGTTGATTGATGATGATTGATTCATGGTTTTAAAGATATATCTATAATCTGATTTTGAAGTGTTTTAATGGTGTTTTAATGGTGGATTTTCATATCCTAAGATTGTTTTATGATATTTTGGAAATCATGGTGTTTGGGTTTAAGTTTGTTGAATTTTGATAAAAAGATGTTGAAATTGCCGTGTGATAGTGATGATGTTCATGCGTGTATGTTGAGTTTGTTTGAGTTCTTGGTTGAAGTTCTTGAATCTTGATTGAGTTCTTGATTGAAGTTCTTGAATCTTGAATGGTTTCTTTATGAGTTCTTTAAGTAATAGATGAGTTTCTTGAGGTTCTTGATTGAGTTCTTTAGAGTTCTTGTTGAGGTTTGATGAGTTCTTTAAGAGTCTTGAAAATTAAAGAAAGATGTTGAAAGAGTTTTGAAAGTTAAAGATTTGGGATATGTTGATTAAAGAATGAGTTAAAGATTGATGATATGATGTTGGTTAGTCTCAAGAGTATGGCTATAGGCAATTCTTGGGTTAACTTCGATGATTTAGTTGATTGAATTCAAGAGTATGGCTTATTCTTGTTTTAATTAAACTATGATGATATGATGGGATGTTTAGCTTGATTTCTTTTCTAGACGCCCTTGACTTTGTGTATGGCTTATGCATAGTTTTTGGGTTAAGACGTTGCCCCTATTCCATCCGCGGTATTGGAATAGTCTTGGAGTCTCACTATGTTATTCCTAGTACGCTCAGATTTATTTGGGGATTAGGGACACGAATTTCCAAGTATGAAGTGGGTTCGTGGGATTTGGGTGTATGGCTTATGCCCGGTCCTGACATAGTAGAAGTTCGGTTGCGTAAGATGCTTCCGTACGAGCATAGTCCGGTCTAGAACTAGAATGATTGCACCTGAGTTAGATTTGAGTATAGAGATGTCGTATATTGAGGATGTCGAGTGATGAGATTGATTTTGGATTACGAGCTTGAGGTTGTCTCGTGTCTTCGAGGATTGTATGTGTGATGTTATTTGATTATTGCTATGTACTTGTGTATTCCCGTTAGGGTGAGTCAGTTATGTTACTCGCCACTGATGGTGGATATGTTGTGGTTTTTCAGGTACATCTGACGATGATGCTCTTGCTTAGCTTTGGGGTTGGGCGAGCGGCGCTTTGTGTGCTTTCTATTGTTTATTTCAGTTGTTTCTTAGCATTAGACTTGTTAGACGTTGTTTCAGGATTTATGATATACATTTGTTGTATAAGACTCTAGCATGTGGTTAGAGTTGCACCTTACTTTTGTTTTAGTACATTTGACTTTAGGATTTAGTTTTGTACAAAATTGTGGGTTATTGTACATCTTTGGTTTAATACTAATATTTTGAGGTATTAGTTTATTTTCTTAGTGTTGAGTTTTAGTTTTATAACTACTTGACTCGTCGGTTTCTTCCGCGCCGATTTAAGCGAGTCGGGTCGTTACAGGTGGTGCTAAGAAGAAATCTGGAGCGCAGAGTCAGGGCGAGCAACCCCAGCCCACCATTATTGGTCCTGGTGAACTTCGTCGGCGTCAGTCGTCTATGACACCGCCGTCGATTTCACCTTCCTTATCTCTGGACCACGGGGCTGCGCGTCAGCTCCAGTTTGATGCTCCATCTGCTCAGTTTCCTCCGTTTACGCGGCCTCCTCCAGTTCGGCCGCAGTTTATGCCGACACCGCGTATGCCTCAGTATGAGCCGTCTCCTTCTGGTGCTGCTGCTGAGGCTACTCCGTCTCCTCAGTTGGAGCCATCTCCTTCTGGTGCTGCTGCTGAGGCTACTCCGTCTTCTCAGCCTTCTGGTGACGATGATGGTGGCGACGTTGATCCGGACGTAGCTTCGACGTCCACATTAGACCCTGATGGCCTATGGTGAGTTTTTGTTTTATTTTTTAATGTTTTAATAATTGAAATTAAGTTGTATTCATATGTTGTTTATTTAATCTTACTTTGTTTCGTGTGCAAGGTTTGACACGAGCAGTGTTGTTCGATCCATATCACACGTGATAAAGTCCTACTTCCGTGAGCCTTGGAAGAACTACACCGAGGTGGATCAGGCAACCAAGGCACATTGGTGGAACATGTGGAAGGTGATAAAGACAAACTCTGTAATAAATAGTGTTTTTTTATATATAATTTCTAACAATAACATAATTCATTGGATTTTGTCGAATGCAGAAACAGTATCGTTGGAGGCCTGAGCTCGAGGGCACAGTACGAGATGCTTATGAGAGCAAGGCTGGAAGACGCCTGAAAGACATCTTCAACGATGTGGTTCACAAGCGGAAAGATCGACCTAGCTGGCTCGGTGAGTATTGGATAGTCATTTCTAAAATTTGCTAAAATATCAATACTGCCCATCAAGTGTTAAGTTTGATTGTTTTTCATGACAGGTGATGAGATGTACAGCGCAATGAAGGATAGACTTACTGACGAGAAGTCTAAGGAGAGGTCAGCTCGGGCGAAGGTAAACAGGAGAGCTGGCAACGCTAGTGGCGCCGCCCCGGCCTCTCATTGCGCTGGATCTGTGTCGGTGATTCAGCGAGCCAAGAAATTGGCTAAGGAGCAAGGAGGGAAGTTCCCTGATGCTGCGGATGTCTTCCTTGACACTCACTTCAAAAGGCAAGAAGGCATGGAACCGCAACCAATTAGCCAGAAGGCCAAGGAAGTGATGGTAATGTTCTTTTCTTTGTTTACTTTGATGTTTAGAGCGGAATTCCGGCTTATAAGCCGATGAGTACGAATAGGATTGTTTTTTATGATTTGCATTTGATGTTTAGAGCGGAATTCCGGCCTATAAGCCGATGAGTACGAATAGGATTGTTTGTTTATTAGTTGCATTTGATGTTTATTGTTTGTCATGATTAATTACTTACCTAAACTGCAAAAAAATACCCCTAACAAGTATAATAGGGTGTTATAGGACGTGTATAAGCTTTGAAATCTAGTAATGGAACGTTACTTGACAAGTTAGGTGCGAAAATGCAAAAAAAAGCTCGAAAATGACCTACAAAGCCAAGTTTTGACCTAAACTGGTGGTGGGGCCCTATAATCAGCATAATCAACCCCTAACAAGTATAATAGGGTGTTATAGGACGTGTATAAGCTTTGAAATCTAGTAATGGAACGTTACTTGACAAGTTAGGTGCGAAAATGCAAAAAAAAGCTCGAAAATGACCTAAAAAGCCAAGTTTTGACCTAAACTGGTGGTGGGGCCCTATAATCAGCATAATCAACCCCTAACAAGTATAATAGGGTGTTATAGGACGTGTATAAGCTTTGAAATCTAGTAATGGAACGTTACTTGACAAGTTAGGTGCGAAAATGCCAAAAAAAGCTCGAAAATGACCTAAAAAGCCAAGTTTTGACCTAAACTGGTGGTGGGGCCCGATAATCAGCATAATCAACCCCTAAAAAGTATAATAGGGTGTTATATGACGTGTATAAGCTTTGAAATCTAGTAATGGAACGTTACTTGACAAGTTAGGTGCGAAAATGCAAAAAAAAGCTCGAAAATGACCTACAAAGCCAAGTTTTGACCTAAACTGGTGGTGGGGCCCTATAATCAGCATAATCAACCCCTAACAAGTATAATAGGGTGTTATAGGACGTGTATAAGCTTTGAAATCTAGTAATGGAACGTTACTTGACAAGTTAGGTGCGAAAATGCAAAAAAAAGCTCGAAAATGACCTAAAAAGCCAAGTTTTGACCTAAACTGGTGGTGGGGCCCTATAATCAGCATAATCAACCCCTAACAAGTATAATAGGGTGTTATAGGATGTGTATAAGCTTTGAAATCTAGTAATGGAACGTTACTTGACAAGTTAGGTGCGAAAATGCCAAAAAAAGCTCGAAAATGACCTAAAAAGCCAAGTTTTGACCTAAACTGGTGGTGGGGCCCTATAATCAGCATAATCAACCCCTAACAAGTATAATAGGGTGTTATATGACGTGTATAAGCTTTGAAATCTAGTAATGGAACTAACTCCATAATTTGCAGGATCAATATAACCAGAACCTTTCCCAGTCTCAGGCTAGTGGTTCAGAGACGGACGCCAACCAGATCTTCTTTGATACGGTTGGTGGCTTCAGGAAGGGAGAGGTTCTAGGGTTCGGCAGGGAGGGCGCTTCTCTCTATTACGAGAGAACCTCGCGGAGGCGGCACGTCGGATCTTCCTATTCTCCATCGGTTTCCGCTCAATTACAACAGATGTCCCAGCGTTTGGAGGAGTCCGAGCACGCTAGGGTAGAGATGGAGCGCGCTAGGGTAGAGATGGAGCAGAGAGACAAGGAGCGGGAGGAGAGAGAAAAGGAGCGGGAGGAGAGAGAAAAGGAGCGGGAGGAGAGAGAACAGAAGCGGGAGGAGTACCTCGCCCAGTTGAAGGCGCAGATGGACGCCTTCGCGAGGAGATTCGGCGATCCTTCCTTCACTCACCGAGGCCCTCCTGATGATCCGACAGACGGTTCCGGCGCTTCTGGAGCCTTCGTAGCATAGTTGTATTATATTGTTATATTACTATTATTGGATTATTAATATAAAATGCAATTTTGAAATTTTGAATTTGTTTAATTTTAATTTATTTTTATATTTTAATTTTAATTTGTTTTTGCCCTATTTTTTTAAGGTATTTAAAAAAAAAAAAAAACCAAATTACCGACCGCTCAACGGTCGGTAAATCAATGTTCAAAATAAAGAAATGGCGCCAAAAAAGGCGGGAAAAAGTTACTTCCCGACCGCGTAACGGTCGGTAAATAACTTTTTCCCACCAAAAAAAATGGAGGGAAGAGGCGCGTACCGACCGCCTTCACGGTCGGTATTACCGACCGCCTGTCTACACGGTCGGTAATACCGACCGGTTAGCCGGTCGGTACGCGCCTCTTCCCTCCATTTTTGACCAACTGTGTAAACGGTCGGTAGACGGTCGGTAATTTGTTGCCGACCGTTTCGACGGTCGGTAAAATATTTTACCGACTACTATTTCAGCGACCAATTTTTACCGACTACAAACGGTCGGTAAATCCAATTACCGACCACTAACGGTCGGTAACTGGCGGTCGGCCGAGTCCAATTTTGTTGTTGTGACCATCCATCATCGAGCTCATGGTCTCAAGAAAAGTAGTTTTCGTTGTTATTCATGACGCCGCTAACAAGTAACCATAGGTCCTCTCTATCACATGGGTTTCCAAAATTTTCAAACCAAATTTATTCCACAACAAGATATGCATACTTACCAAAATATGCCCAAACTTAACGACATTATTCACCAAAAGGATTAAGGAAACCATGTAAGAGTTCCACTATGGAAATAAGGGAGAAGCCATAAAATAACAAAAACAAACTTTCTTAAGACCTTATTCAAAAAGCCATACCAACTCTTACCAAAAATTCAAGGGCTCCAAGTATTGTTCCAAATCACTACTAACTTACCAACACTTACTAAAATTATCCAAGGATAAAGGAAACCAAAAATTCAAGGGCTTCAAGTATTGTTCTAAATCAAAGTACAAAACCAAAATGAAATGCTGCATTAATAAAAATATGGAGCCCGGATAAAAATATGGAGCCCGGAGCATCGCCTTGAAGCAACATCTACAAAAAAAACATTTCAAGATTTTTGGGAGAAAATTAAAATAATTACCAGCTACTGCATTTAACATTTATAAAAAATTAAAAATTACCAAGCTGTTGAAGCAACATCACCACCATCATCTTCACAAGCATCATTTTCATCAAGACAATCCTCTAACTCCTCCTCTTTTAAATACCCAAACATCCAATTTTGTGTAGTAACAAATGCCTCGACATTTTTAGGAAGAAGAGATGTTCAGAATTTTGTCAAAACCCTCCCGCCCATACTAAAAGAAGATTCAGATGCAACTGAAGTGATGGGAACAGCCAAAATATCCTTAGCCATTCGACTAAGAGTTGGAAATTGAGATTTTTGGGACTTCCAATAAGCAAGTGCATCATACCCAGGCTCATTAGCAACAAGAGGAAGACTCAAATAATCATCAAGTTTACAACCACTTACACTATCATTAAAATTAGAGGAACAAAATTCATTCAAAAAGTCAGCTGCTGAAAACGAATGAGAAGTACGGGATGAAACAATTTGCGATCGATGAGAATGGGATTCAGAAGTTGAAGGAATTGAATCAGAAGGCAAAGATGATCGATAAAAGTCATAGAGATCAACAATTGCATCATACACCTTTTTCACCTTAGCCTCAACTTCAGAAGGAACATAAAGCATATGATACAATCCTTTCACAAACTTTAATTTGAAACGAGGATCAAGTACAACAGCAATAGACAAGATAATAGTATGATCAGACCAATACTTTTCATACTTCTCAATCATAGAACGACACATCAATCGAATACTAAGCACACTATGACTATGACCTAGAACCAAATTTTGCTCAATGGCAACAACATGAAGTAGATAAAGGTTTGCGGTAGGGTAATCAGATCCAGAAAAAAGAGTTGTTATCGCATTAAAGGGCTCAAGAAAATTACAAACAAACTCAATGACTTCCCACTCCTCTGGAGACAAACCATAATCAAAGTCAGGTTCACGGTTAGCATACATATCAATAGCTTTCCTAGCCTCTAAACACCTTCTAAGCATTTTATAGGTGGAATTCCACCTTGTGCAAACATCATATTGAAGGTGGCCAACAAAATTAGGACACATTAGTACCCAAACATTCATCAAACTTGCACTTCCTAAAATCAGAAGCATTAATATAAAGTACAGCCTGACGAAGCTTAATGACACTATCATCAACAGTTTCCAAACCAGATTGCACAATCAAATTTAAGATATGTGCACAACACCGCACATGCAAATACTTACCATCACATGGCAACGAAGTAGTTGAGAGCAAGTCATTCTTTAACAAATTCATCATAGCATCATTAGATGATGCATTGTCCACAGTTAAAGAAAAGGCTTTACCCTCTAACCCCCACTCCTTAAGCAAACCCAACACAAAAACATATATATCATGACCTTTATGGGGTGGGGGGAAATACCTAAAATTCAGAATACATGACTTAAGCACCCAATCATTGTCAATATAATGTGCAGTAACCGTTAGATACCCTTGCTTAGTAATGGCAGACCAACAGTCACAAGTGAAACAAATGCGACTATCTACAACAGCAAGTTTAGAACGCAAAGTACCTTTCAAGATGTCATGCTCTTCAACACAGTATTTTAAAATAGTATTTCGAGAAACATGTTGCACTTTAGGTTGCAAGTAAGAAATCATTTTCCTAAGCTTCTCATGTTCAACTATTCTTAAAGAATAAGAATGGAACATAATAGCTTCAGCAAAAAGACGGATAAAAACTTTTTGTTCAAAAGGAGCACCAACGTCAGGATTATCAGCAGAAAATTTCAAATATGCATCACAAGTTCTAAGATGAGAATTGGCATTAGAAGTACCATACCCTGATACAGCCTTATATTTGTGCTGACGACAATGCTTACAGAATGCATATTTAACATCCGGCTGGTCAGGATTACCGTCCTCACCCTTGAGAAGCCAAAACTCATAGTTTGCCCAAACCGGAGCCCTTCTGTTCTCTTCAATCTTAACCCATTCCCCTCTTTTTCGCTTAGAACTTGATTCAAGATCAACAACAACATTAGACTCTATTGTATCTTGATCAGCAACTGTGAATTTAATATAAAACATAATTAGAAAATTTCAAACTTTAATTTCTAAATATTAAATTGTTCCAAAAATAACACAAAAAACAAGGTAAAATATTACCTGATTCATTGGTAGGGGTCTGTGCTGCAGAGTGGGGAGAGATGGAGTTCTCCATTTTTTTTTTATATTTGAAACTTCAAAATAGCATAAAAACCAAAATAAAATACATAAATGAAAATCTGAAACCAAAAATCTGATTTAAGAGCAGTGATTTTTAGAGATTCAAAAAGACAAAAATCTGGAAAATATAAAAACCAGAACACAATACAAAAAAATATACAAAAAATAAAATCTGGAAAATACAAAAATACCTAAATATTCAAGAACTTCAGAACACGCAAAAATAAAACAGAAAAATACTTAAAATAGAAATAAAAAAGAAAAATACTACAACAAAAATAAAACAGAAAAATACTTAAAACAAAAATAAAACAGAAAAATACTTTAAAAAAATGAAAATAAACATACAAACTGCAACACGCAAATAAGAGAATATGAAACACTTCACAAATAAGAGAATAAGAAAATAAAAAACAAAAAATAAACAAATCTGAGTTTTTTTTTTAAAAAAAAAAAAAGATCTGAGAATAAACACGAAAATACAAACAAAAATTAAAATGTAAAAAATACAAAAATGGAGAATATAAAAATATGAACGAAAATACGAAAATAAAAAAGAAAAAAACGAAAATAAAAACGAAATCCAAAAAATACCCAGAAAATAAAAAAAATACCCTGAAAAATACCCAGATCTGAGAAAATACGAAAATAAAAACGAAATCCAAAAAATACCCAGAAAATGAAAAGGAAAATACAGAAAATGAAAAGGAAAATCCAAAAAATACCTAGAAAATGGAAAAGGAAAATCCAGAAAATACCCAAAAAATGAAAAACGAAAATAAAAACGAACTTTTTTTTCTAAAAAAAACCTAGACCGGAGAATGAAAAGGAAAATACAAACAAAAATAAAACCGAAAATAAATACGAAAATGGAAAATACAAAAATACACACGCAAATACAAACAGTACAAGATGAACGATTTTTATTTTTTTAAAAAAAACCAGATTTGAGAAAATATGAAAAAAAACCGAAAACCGAAAATAAAAAAAAGAAATCCAGAAAATAAGTACGAAAATGCAGAAAAAATCCATACATAATTTGAGAGAACAAAAAAAACTCAAAAATAACCAAAACAAAAACAAGATGAACACATTTAGAACAAAAAACGAAAAAAAAAAAAAGAAATCCATACCTTTGCCTTTGAGAGAATGAAAGAGTGAGAGAGAGAAAGACCAGAGAGAAGGAAATGAGAAGGACATGAGAAAAGAAATGAAAAGAAGAAAAAAACGGCAAAGCCGGCAATGCCAAGGCCCAAGGCACGGATTAGCCTAGGGTTTAGAAAGAATCTTAACCTTTGATTTTGGATCCTTTGATGATCCAATGGTTCATATTGATGATCCATGTTTTAGTTTTGCTTCAATCATAACCCTTGATTTCAATCATCTTTAGTCTAGATTTATTCAGTTTATTGTACTTGGATTGAATTATAAATTTGCTACTTGTTTCACCTAGCTTTGTTTATTAAGTTATTGAAAGAATATTAATTATTTAATTTTACTTACATATTAAATATATTGAAAATATTTTGTATTTTATTACCATTATTTTCTTAAATTAAATAGTTTTATTGATATAAATTAGATTAATTGATCTTTTGAATTTTAATTAATTTGAAAACTATTATTATCATCATTCTCATGGATTTAAGACATCATCATCGACCATGGTCAACCTCATCTTAACCATTATAAATTTACCATGGTGGTCATCATCAGCATATTAAACGATATCGTAATGAAGTCAATATATCAATTTATCATATATAGCATCATTGTTATATGTTATCAATTTATCATCACTCATCAGTATCATTATCAATTCATTGTTTTTTTTTTTTGCTAATAATATTATCAATTTATCATAACTCATCAATATCGTAATCATCACTCATCAGTATCATTATCAATATCCATGACCATATAGAACAGTTATTAACATGTCACCATCATCCATGATCATCATCCATATCAATATGTCATCATCATCCGTGACCATCATCATCAACATCCATCACCATTCATATATATACATCATCACACATCACCAATATCATCACCCATGCATTATTATCCATCTCCATCCATCATCAATCTTATTACCATTACTGTAATACCCCGAAAATTTGGGATATTTTAAATTTTTTTTTATTGATTAAATATATGATCAATTGACTATTTAATTGATTATTATTTAATTAATTATTATTTGTGTAACAATTTAATACTTTTTGAGCCTCTTTTTATTTTGTTAACCAAAACCCGAGCCCAATTGTTTCCTTTGATCCATTTGTTACGCAGTCCGTCCTTTTATTTATTTTCTTTTCTCCTAAATGTTTTATTTTAATTCTAAGTCCGAAAGGCCATATTAATTGGACTGTTTTTATTTATAACCCAATCCTTTCTTCCAAATTGGGCCAAAGACCCAATTCTCTCCTTTTAGTAATCTTGGCCGGTTCTTGCTTTGTTTATGGGCCAACCTTGTTTTTTTTTTTATTTAATTAATTATTATTTTGTGGATAATAAAATTAATTTAATTAATTTAAATATTCTAACCTATACAAACTAGCTAAGTCCTCCCCCTTTTGCTCCTCCCATGTACACGGCTAACCCTAAGTACATAATAGGGTTTGCCCTCTTTGTTGCTTGTTTTCTTATAAATAGGACCTAATCACCTCTTTTGGGTCCTAATTGTTAAGTTATCAAAAACCCTAAAATACATATTTTCTCCTCTCCTCTTCCTTTCTCTCAAAAGCCAAACCCTTGAGAAAAATTCACCAAGAGTGAATTTTTCGTGCCTTGGAATTATTAAGCGAATCCAGGTAACTTTGCTTTTCTATTTAATCTACGGGTAGCTATTCACATAGTTAATTAGGAATTGAAGCATGAAAATTGTAGGAAGTTTAATATTGTTTTCATATGAACATGTCGAGCATGAAGCATGAATTTCTTGATTGATTTTTATGTATTTTCTTGATTTTATGTATGATCTTGTATAATTTATTTACCAATCAAATCTTGTTATTTCTTGATGAATTTTTCATGGTATCTGTTTTACTGTTTGATTATTAACCATGATTTATTTCGTGGCAAAATTCGTCCGTTTATTATTTATAAAAATTTAATCTTTCAAACCGGTAAAACTGTCCAGAATAGGTTTACGAATTTATTAGTGTACTTAATCAATTCGGAATGCTACGAAATTTTATATGGAAGTCAGTGATAATGTTTTACAGCTTGTGTTAAATTTTCGTAATTTTTAAAGATCGTTTGATATGGCATAAAATTCTGAAACCGAATTCAGCCTAATCTGACTGGTTAGTTATAAAATCACTTAAAAATAGTAAAAGATGTTATTTTTAGACGAAATTTATGCACGTTAATCCTTGAACCCATATTTAGCTCCCATAAAAATTTCCAGATTTTTAGAGATCTTTAGATGGTCGTTTTTAATTTAATTCTTTAAAAATCAGATTGTATAAAATAGGGCAATTGAATTATTAAAATATGCTATTATTCATTCTTGAATTTTCGAGTGACCTAATTATTAAAAGGGAACTAAAAATATGATTTTTATGATGAATCTTGATAGTATTGAATTATATTGATAAATCTTGAATTAAAAATTAAATCTTGTTATTACCTTAGCTTCTAATTGTCAAGTGTATAGAAATTAAAAGAAGAGTTAAAAATATTATTTTTATGTTAATCTTGATGAATGTTGTCGAAAAATATGATTTTTATGTTTATTAATTAGTTAAATTATTTAATT
The DNA here is from genome assembly GCA_951394345.1 of Salicornia ramosissima. Taxonomy (NCBI): domain Eukaryota; kingdom Viridiplantae; phylum Streptophyta; class Magnoliopsida; order Caryophyllales; family Amaranthaceae; genus Salicornia; species Salicornia ramosissima. The sequence continues at coordinate 48,467,924 of OX596234.1, forward strand.
CTTGATGATTGAATTCATATAAATTAATTGAATAATTTTGGCTATTATTGATATAAAATGTCGAGTGTGGTGAAAGTAGGAAAAATAGGATTTTTATTATATTTTGGTTAGTTTTGAATTATTATTAATTTAGGAAATAATTAATAATAAAAGTTATGGACAAAATAATTATTAGGGATAAGTTGTAAAGTGAAGGGATAAAAAGATATTATTAGTATTATTATTAAGAGGACCGAAATAATATTAGTACTATTAATATAAATATTTTTCGAATATTGTTACAAATTGGTATATGACGTAATATTAAGGTTAGTATCCGAAAGGATAGGATTATAAGTATATATATATTTTAAGAATAGTATATTATAAGAATTGAAGTTGCATAAGATATTACTAGGGATAAGAAAGGAAACAGAGTAATAGCTATACATGTTATGTTTCGGTCTCTGGCTAGGAAAGGCTTGGTATTTAAGGTGGCCAATATACGTGCCGCACCTCCCTTTCCTGGGACTCCGAACATTTCATTTCCTATTACGGTCACCTAGTAATATCCTAATATATGATACGATTAAATTAATTGAAGATATAAGATACAATATGGACACCCACCTGTATGATACACGAGTCATTAGTGGGTTAAGTCAGAACCACTACTCGATGGGATGAACACATGAGTTCCCCTGAGTAGTTTGACCTTAGAACATGTAGTCGTCTGGTAACCGTATCTGCGAGTCGCTACCAGGAAGTTATGGCCATAGCTTAGACTTAGCGGTGAAACACGGGATCCGCTATGGGATTGAGTACACGAGCTCCTCCCGGCATGTTCTAGGGAGTTATGGTGAAACACGAGATCCATAACGAGTTATTAGTGACCGGTCCAACAAAGATATTATATTACGATCATACGATTTGATAAGATGAAATCATAAGATGAAGTATAAGATGATTTCAAAAGATGATAAGATATGTTATGATCTAATGTGATAAGAAAGACATGATATGATATGATTAAGATATGATTTATGATGATATGATATGATATGATAAGAATATGATAAGTCATGATGATAAGAATATGATAAGTTATGATGATAAGATATAATTATGATTTATTAATGATATAACTTAAGAAGGGTTAAGTATAAGTTAAGGATTGAAGATGTATAGTATAAAGTATAAGTTAGTGTATTGTAAGTCTTCCGCTGTGTATTTCCTGAATTTATACGAATATGTAACGTGTGTGTATATTATACGGATGGTGTATGTATTTGGTGTGTATTCTAACCGTATTTGCAGGGTTGATTATACGTATTTTATACGTAATTATACGTATTCTAACCGTATTTCTGCAGGGGTATTTATACGTATTTTTATACGTATCTGTATACGTATTTTATACGTACTTCTATACGTATTCATATACGTACGTTTATACGGAACTTGTGTATTTATATGTAAAGCATGTATTGAATTCTTTACAGTTTTTATGATATTTTTCTATGCTATTATGTGTTTGGTGGTCCCTCGATTAAATGGGACAGCCTAGTTACTCGCCACTGACGGTGGACCCCCCCCCCTCAGTTTCAGGTGAAGACGCTGCTGAATAACGGGCTATCGTGGATGAGTTTGAGTAGCTGAGAAACTTAGTTAAACGGTTTAATTAGATGATTTATGATTTATGACATTTATTTAGTTTATTTTATGGTCCCAGCATGTTGGGACAGTATTTTAAGACCTTATATGTAATTATGGCTATTGGATTGTTATGGATAGTTGGTAGGTTATTTAATAAAAGTTAATTCATCTACTCAATTAATCTGATTTATTGTTATTTAAGTTGGTAATGATCCGATTGTCGATTTCCCTTTGTCAATCGACATGTCTCAAAAAGTCGGGTCGTTACAATTACTCCATTGTTATTACCATGAAATGGGCAAAGTGGCAACGCAATGGCGCATCAATCAACAATCACCATCAACATATTAAATTAAGGATTTCACACAAATAATAGAAACATTTGCTCGAGCAGTCAATGATTATCTATATTTTATGGATAAGTCATTGTTTGAGTGATACATATAGTATGACTGCATTCTAAATAATACAATTGTATATATAATAGTATGATATTAAGTTATATTAGTATGATACTTTGTCTTAATATTATATGATGTCTTGTTTTACAGTATGATTTAATGATATAACAATGTGATGTATTGTCTATAGTGTATGATGATGGTGTTATATACTATCAAATTAAAGATAGTATGCATTCTAGTATATGGCTACAATATTATATTATTTGTTGATTTTATAGTATGATTTATTTATAGAATAGTATATTAGTATGATGTATTGAGCATATTATGCATATATAGACATATAGTATCATGATGGTTATTGTTATTAACTTTGTATTAGATTAAAAATATACTCAAATCTTGTTATTGTTATTGTTCTTGATATTGTTACTACTATTATTGTTATTATATTATTAATATCAATCACCATCATCGTTATCATCATTCATCAGTTACATCATCAATTCATTATTGTTGTTGTTGTTTTGGTAATTGCTATCATTATTGTTGTGATCGTTTTTATCGCCAATATAGTATCACTCTTCATCATCTTGACCATCATATATACCCAATATTGATACTCGATGTGCAGTTACACATTTATACTTAATATTAGTACAAGAATAATTTGATTACAATATGAATTTATAAATAATAAATAACTTTATCCGTGCACCTCAACTTAACTAACCCATTGTGACGCAAAACAATTCAATGGCTAAAACCCATTAATACTCAATATCTAACTCGAACAAAACCGTTACATATTTCCTTGTAAAACTGAAAATAACCATAATGTAACTGAATATAATCATTTACAATAGACTGATAATAACCGAAATCGTATGGATATAAACGTATTTTTTCATATCATAAATTGAATACATCTAGAACCGATATATCAACCGTTCACAATGAACTAACAACAATTGAAATAGCACGAGTAAAACCGAAGAACAACCATAATGTAAACTAAATACAATGGGAATTATTATATCAACCGTTCACAATGAACTGATAACAACTGAAATCGTATGGGTAAAACCAAATATCACCTATAACGTAAACTGAATACAATCGGAATTGTTATATCAATCGTTCACAATGAACTGACAACAACTGAAATCGTATGGGTAAAATCGAAGACCAATCATAACGGAACTGATTTGAACTGAAAATAAAAATAACTGCAATTGGTTGGAACTGAAACTGATAAAGTTAAAACCGAATTGGTTATTTTGGGAAAGATCAACTGAAGTCAACTGAACTGAAGTCAACTGAACCGTTTGGGTCCAACCATAACTGAACTTATTAACTGAACTGACACCCCTATGGATAGCCTTAGCTTGAAAAGGTTGGAAACTATGTGTCTACTTTGAAGTCTAGATAATATAAGTTAATTCAGTATAAAAGTGTTTCATTAACCAGTAGAAATGACTTGAATCATTTACAAAATGACGATCAAGGAGAAAATATTATGAGAGAAATTTTATGTGGAAGACCCAATACTAGAACCATTATCTACTTTCTAGGGTAGACCTCTTTGGAGAAGGGGATGAATACAGAGAATTTGTTTCCAATTGCAGGAAACGTTCAATTGGGCGCAACGTTTAAATAAGGAGTTTTCCAACAAAGTTTCCTGAGGAAGGCTATATTAGCAGTTGCAGGTTAAAGTAGATCAAAGCTGGCCAAAGTGTTTTTTTATTTTTTCAATCCATCAAAGAAATATAACATGATAAGGTAAATTAAACTAAGTCATTGTAAAAAGTTTCTATTATAGAACTATTATTCAACTAAGATTATATGTTAGGGAAAAGGGCGGTGATAACCGACCTTGCATCTTTCAGTTGCAAGGTACACTCTAGCAACATTGACTTAGTAGTCGATACTCTTTTAAGCTAGTGTATATACTCCATAGTATTTGTGGGTGCAATTTGATTAATTGGAATTGTAATTCAAGTAAATGAAATGAGAAATCAATAGTAAAGAACACAATCAGAATTAGAAGGTGGGAAAATCCTTCAATCAAAGTGATTGAAGACTATAAAACCCACCCAAGGAGGAGAAAATATTTTATTGCAAAGTCAATTAGTGTTTACAATCACTAATACCACTAGAGAACAAGAAATCTCTAATTCTATCGTAATGTCTATGTGTTTGTCGTCTAATCAGAATCTTATCAAACATACAAGAGTAATTGGGTATTTATAACCCTACAATTGAGTAATTAATGACGCGGAAAAATAGGTCGTAACAGACCCAGTCTCGCGACCCGCGAAGTCAGGTCACGGGCCGCGAGCCACACCTTGTTGCGAGCCGCGACTTGACCTCGCGACTCGCGATTTACTACTGCCTCGAATTGCATTTTCCTCCAACTTCCAGAGACCATTTCGCGACCCGCGACAAAACCTCGCAGCTCGCGAAAAACCTCTGTTCCCAGATTCCTCTTGACATAAAACCAAACACATCCTCAAGACCAATCAAGTTGATATCGAGTCAAAACCTAACAAATCTCCACCTTGATGAGATAATCAACCCCAACAAGTAACCACTCAATTTACAAAGAGTGTAACCATCTCCATACCTTGAGATGTAACCACCTCAATCAAGAGGTGTCACCACTCACTCAAGAGTGTCACCACCCATTCAAGGGTGTCAAACTCCATGACCAACAATAGCAACCAATCAAGCTTGGGCAGTGCAAAAACTTTGCAACCGTCAATGGCTTTGTAAGCATGTCCGCCGGATTCTCCGAAGTATGCACCTTACCCAAGGACACTTTACCACTTGCAACCATGTCTCTAATGTAGTGATACCTCAAATCAATGTGCTTCGTCCTCCTATGAATTCTGATTCTTTGCCAAATGAATAACACTTTGGCTATCACTATAGGAACACATCTACCGGTTGTCAATTCACCAACAAACCCACCAAGCCATTGTGCTTCTTTGAAGCCTTCCGTCATAGCCATGTATTCAGCTTCTGTTGTAGACAATGTCGTCACATCTTGCAATGTTGATCTCCAACTAATAGCGGAACCGCCGTGTAATGACCCAGATTTTATTGGTATTTTTGCCGATAATTATGTGTATTTATGTGTTAGTTCAAATTTATTTTGAACTATTTATTTTATTTTATGTAAACAATTTCGATTTAATTCGAAATATTTATTTTTCAGTTTTTATTATTTATGTTATTTATTATTTAATTAATTAGAATTTTTATTTAATTTTCTAATTAGTTATTTAATATTTTGGGCTAAATTGATTTATGCATGATTAATTATGCGGTTTTCGCAAATTGGCCCAAATGATCACGAGAGCCCATTTTAGGCCCATTTCCCCCTTGTTGGCCGGTTTTCCTAGTGGCATGGCAAGGCTTGCCACTTGCCTTGTGTTCACACCTTAACTAACTCTATATATAGGTGAGTTAGTAAGGCTTAAACCTCATTTTTACTCATTTTCCATCTAATGCACTTGTCATAAAAGTTCAATCACCAAAACTCCCTCCCATTTGCTCTAACTACACGCCACTTTTGGCACTTTGGTCCCATCAAAGTGTTCATCAAATTCTTAACCCAAAACTTAAAGATTCATACCCTATTGATCTTTAAGTATCCTAAACACAATCTAAACCCAATTATTTCAATCAAGATCGTTGGTTCGGGTTTGGTTTGATCGTGTTCGTGTGTGGGTTCGTGGTGGTGTGCCGTGTTGAAGACCGTGCAAGGGTGGTGGTTCGTGTGAAGACCGTGGCTGTGCAGTGAGTCCGTGGCAGTGGTGTTCGTGGGCCGTGTGTGCGTGGTGCAATGGCCGTGGCAGTGGTGTTCGTGGTGCTCGTGCGGTGGTGCCGTGTTGAAGAACGAGGTGTTCGTGCTGTGCCGTGTTGTTGTTCGTGTGTGTGTCTTGTTCCGGGCAGCAACTTTTTGTGTAAATTTGTGTGTTATCTTCAATAAGGTAACATACTTACTCAACCTTGTTGGTATACTATGTTTATAGTATAGATTAAATGCATGTTTGGGGTTGTTTGATGATGATTAACTATGAGTTTATGTATGGTTTATATTCTGACTTTCATGTGTTTATATGATGTTTTGATGAAGGTTTTTTCATGAATTTATGATTGATTATATGTTGTTTATGATCATGATAATTATGTTAAGGTTTGATGAATTTTGGATAAGTTGAAGTGGAATTTTCGTGTGATTCATGTGGTTATGCGTGTGATGATGCAATGTTGGATGAGTTCTTGATTGAGTTCTTGAATCTTGATTGAGTTCTTGATTGAAGATCTTGGATCTTGAATGAGTTCTTTATGAGTTCTTTGAGTTCTTTATGAGTTCTTGATGAGTCTTTATGAGTTCTTGGTTGAATCTTGAAAGTTAAAGAAAATGGTTTAAATGATAAAGAAAGTTAAAGAAAGTGTCTAATATGATTAAAGAATGATTATTGAATGTTGGATTATGATTGGTTAGACTCAAGATTAAGGCTAGAGGCAGTTCTTGAGAATAACTTCGATATTTTAACTAGTTATCTTCAAGAATCAAGGCGTTGAGGCAATTCTTGATTGTAATTTAGTTAAGTTGAGATAATTAAATGAATAATATGATTAAGATGATTAAAAGATTTAATTAATTAATTAGCTTGATTTCATTTTTTTAGACGCCTGATACTTTGAGTAAGATTCATTGTGTTTGGGTTAAGACGTTGCCCCTATTCCATCCGCGGTATTGGGATAGTTGGAGTCATACTATGTGATCTTTGTGAATTTCCAGTAAGATTGGTTTCACGGGACATGGATTTTCAGTAAGATTGGTTTCATGGGGTTTGGGAGTAAGATTCTCAAATCCGAGCATAGTAGAAAGTTCGAATGCGTAAGATGCGTTCATACGAGCACAGTCCGATCTAGAATATGAATGATTGCGCCAAAGATAGTTGGATAGGTTGGTCGAGTCGAGTTCATGATTTGGGATGTTCTCGTATGGTTTGATTATTGTTGTGTTTATTTGATTTATGCTATGTTCATGTGTATTCCCATTAGGGTGAGTCAGTTATGTTACTCGCCACTGATGGTGGACCGTTGTTTATTTTACAGGTAATTCTGATGACGATGTACTTGCTTAGCTTTGGGTTGGGCGAGCGACGGTTATTGTTGTTTTGGATGTATTTTCTATTACTGTTATTTTTAGATAGTATTGGAATATTGTATGGACTCTTAGCTTTTACGTTGTTTAAGACTCTGACATGTGGTTAGAGTTTACTCGTATTTTAGCATTTCTATTTTGACTTTTTGGACTAGAATGTACAAACTTGTGGGTATTTGTACGTTTTTGGATGTTAATAATAATTTTGAGGAATTAGTTTAATTATTTCCTAAGTTTTGAGTTGTAGTTTCTAACTATTCGACTCGTCGGTCTCTTCCGCGCCGATTTAAGCGAGTCGGGTCGTTACACGCCGAGGTAAAACACATACCCCGTAGTAGACTTCCGACCATCAAGGTCTCCACCATAATCGGAGTCAACATAACCCTTCAAGTCATCCATTTCCCGACCATACATGTGCTTGTAGTACCCCGCAAATATCTAAGGATCCACTTGACCGCAAGCCAATGAGCCTTACCCGAATTTGTCATGTACCTACTCACAGCGCTAACGGCTTGAGCTATGTCCGGTCGAGTACAAAACATTGCATACATAATACTCCCAACCGCATTAGCATAAGGAATGGATGTCATGAAGTCCTTGTCTTCTTTAGAACTTGGAGAATCCAAAGATGACAATTTGAAATGAGATGCTAAAGGTATAGATACGGGCTTGGCATCCAACATATGAAACCGCTCCAAGACCTTTTCAATGTACTTCTCTTGGGTCAAATACAAACTCCGTCTCTTGCGATCTCTTATGATCTCCATGCTAAGAATTTTCTTTGCCGGTCCCAAATCTTTCATTTCAAATTCCCTTTTCAACATTTCTTTCATTTGCTTGACCTCAAACATGTCTTTTGCTACAACAAGCATATCATCAACATATAACAAAAGATAAAACAAAGAGTTAGAACTCACCTTTTTCAAATACACACAACTATACATTGGTCAAACCGTTTTATTGCAAAGTCAATTAGTGTTTACAATCACTAATACCACTAGAGCACAAGAAATCTCTAATTCTAGCTCTAATGTAATGTCTACGTATTTGTCTAATCTGAATCTTTTCAACCATACAAGAGTAATTGGGTATTTATAACCCTACAATCGAGTAATTAATGACGCGGAAAAATAGGCCGTAACAGACCCAGTCTCGCGACCCGCGAAGTCAGGTCGCAGGCCACGAGCCACACCCTGTCGTGAGTCGCGACCTGACCTCGCAACTCACGATTTGCTACTGACTCGAATTGCATTTTCCTCCAACTTCCAGAGACCATTTTGCGACCCGCGACAGAACCTCGCAACCCGCGAAAAACCTCTATTCCCGGATTCCTCTTGACGTAAAACCAAACATATCCTCAAGACCAATCAAGTTGATATCGAGTCAAAACCTAACAGTTTCATTATAAGAAACACAAATATAAAAGTTGTACGAGAGAGAAAGCACACAACATATGATAAAATACTATCTGACCAATACAAATTGTCAGACGGGCTCTCTTCATCTTCTTCACACAATCATCTTCATTGTCATCATCACCATCTCCAATCATCTTCATCGTCATCCCAATTCGTGCGTAACCATCCTCAATCAACTTCAATCATTATCATCTTCATCTGTAGGAATGAAATTCGTCTGCTTCATCTTCAATCATTATTGTCTTCTTCGTTGCCATTCGATCTATCTTCATCATTTTCCCCCTTTCTTCATTCTATTTAACCGAGTTTTCTATCCAAGTTAATTGGTTGCAATCTCATTTTCTGCAGGAAAGAATTCAAACTTGTTGTTAATTTAAAACAATGTTTAAAACCTGAACTTGTTTTCAAGTGCTTATAGTGAAAGAAAACGATGGACACACATTTAGAGAGCAACTCCGGGGATGTCATGTCCGCCATTAAAGAACTTCGTCAATACCTTGAAACTCGAATCGAAACTCTGTCACAAAGAGCATTTCTTCATCATTTCTCACAACTTCATAATTGAATTTTTTTTCCAGTTTTATTTTACGTAGTAATTATTTCCAAGTTAGTTCTAATTTCTCCAGTTCTTTTTTCCCCTTTTTCCAGGCTAGTGTTTAGTTTTTCCAGGTTAGTGTTTATTTTGTCCATATTAGTATTTATTTTGTCCATATGACAGTTTATTTGGTCCATGCGACTGTTTATTTTCTCTATGTGTCTTTTTTTTCTCCGGATCAAACCTTATTTGTTTTCTCCATGCTAAAAACAGTAACAAAAGTGAATGTAGTAATTAAAGTGAACTGAACTGAACTTAATAGAGATGAACTGAACTGAACTGAATATAATCTGAAGTAAACAAGCCCTAAACGGGTAAAATTATTGTACACCAAATACATCCGGGGCAAGATTGATTTTCTATAATTAGAATAATTGGGGAAGTCACAATCATATTTCTATAATTAGAATATTAGGGGAAGTCATATATATATAATCTTGTACACCCTAAAAAGTCAGAAAATCTAGCTAGCGAGTATCATGGCCTTCCATTAAGATTGGCAGGCAGCTAGCTGAGGAATAAGTTTTGCTGTGAATTGACTACTTAATACTTAAGAGAATTAGTATTTGGATATTATTCTATATTCATTAAATTAAATCAGTCGATTATTATACATACACACTTTTGCTACTTGCTACTCCCCAACAATTTTTTGAGGATCAAGTCATAGCCCAGTGGTTAGGGCTTCAGAATTCCAGGCGCGAGGTCCTAGGTTTGATCTTCACGGCACGCATTTGCGAGGATTCCTTATTATTCTCCTTACAGATGCGTGTGTTGGCTAAAAATTGGGCCGAGTGACCTGCAGTAAGGTCCGATTCCAAAGCCTAGTATCCCACACATTATCCTATTTAAAAAAAAAACTCCCCAAGAATATTTTGCCGGCCAATGGTGTAGTAGTAGTGTACTTTGTTTTGTTTTTATATTTATTTTTATTATTATTACTAGTATTTTATTTTTTAGTCCTATTTTTTTTTTAACAACTGCGGAACCCCATATACTAATCTGTTATTCTCTTATGTCGTCATTATTTTCCCATATGATTTTATATAAGTATATTATTATTGGACTGTTTTTTTGGGGAGGTAGAGGTTTGAATTTTTCTTTAAAAATGTTCGAATGGGGGTATTTGGTTGGAAGAGTTTTGCCATGAATTGAAAGGACTAAATGCAAAAGCTCCTTGATAGACTAACAAAACTTTTAACAACAAAAAGTTATGGCATTAAGCTAAAAAGTTGTAATGTTTTAGTGATGATGAGTTATCCTATTAGATCGTTTGGTGCTTTTCCACTTACTGAATTTTAAGAAGATAACATTAGCAGTTTTTTACATAAGTATGACAATGGGTCAAATTTAGATCGGATTATACTTAATCCAACTTCGACCCCAACAGTAGTCGTCGAATGTTCATTCCATACGACATCCAATTCCAGCGAGCTCCGACTACATTTTTCGACACTCAAATCCAATCCGACTCTATAATGACTCCGACACCCGAGTCCGAGAATCAAACTTCGACATTTAATTTAACTATTATTTCATGAATAAAATCAAACAAATGTCTAATATTACGCTCAAACAAATAAAAAAAAAATCAACTTTTATGATAATAAATTAATTTAATAACATACAGTTACCTGAAGTAGCAGGTGATTGATGAGTAACAAATCAAATAATCATTCAAGCTATTTTTGGCTTACATAATAAAAAAGTTGGCATACTTTTGAATTTTCAAAAAAAAAAAAAAGACTTAATTGTGGAAAATCGACCAAAGACTTATTCTGGCCAAATTAATTTTCCTACATAGTGTATATATAAAATTTTCAATAGTTGCATTTTACAATAATAATAATAAATATAATAATAATAATAAATAATAATAATAATACAATATCTAGCTGGCCTATTCTTTACTTCCATCACATCATTATGATGGATTATGCTTTTTTTTAGATGTCATGATGGATTATGCTTAATGGAGTATTTGATAGCATATTTCGTAATACTTCAACTTATGAGGAGTCATTCAAAATTTGAATTAAAGAAGGAAAGACATAAAATAAATAAATAAAATCATTTGTTTCAAAATATTTGTCATGTTTGTACGTTATTTGTATAGTTTTCAATGCACTTGTTTAATTTAAACGCCTCTATCTTATATTCTATAAAAAAATTATATCTATAAAAAAAAAACTATACATTTAGATTAATCTAACAAGATTTCATATAAATATATTTTTTCTTATATATAATAACGGTTTTTCACGTTTAAAGTTTCTCACTCTTCGTACCTAAAATTCCAAATGAAATGCTTTAATTTGAAACGAATGAAGTACCAAGTACATAGTCTTTTTATTTATTATTTAAATTATTATTTTTTGGGTAAAAAGCAGATAATTAACCACATTTTCCTTTAATTTGTTGTAATGTATGGAGTATTAAATTTTATAGATTCATCCAAAATTTTGAATACATTAGTCATATCGTTTGTTTAATTGACAACCTTTTTCAAATAGGATTATTCTATATTTCTAGTTGCATTGTCAATCAAAACTTTAGTGTAACAAGCTTACAATGGAACATAAAAATTTTAATTACTAAATAATAAATTAAAGTGGGGTGGGAGTATATATAATTTGGGATTGACAAGCATAAATTATTTGTTTCATCATGTTACATTGCTTTAGCTAGGTTAACTTGCTTTACTAGATCAGTTTTGCTGGTTGAACTACAAGCAATCAGGTTGGCTATGGAGCTGCATGTCCTACAATCTCTTTGGGGATCACATCATCTTCTCCTTAGACTACAAATAGGCCACATATCTTATCTGTTTCGATGGCCCCACATCCACTGATATGTGTATGTTAATTTTGAATTTTATTAGGGAACTCAAGCAGCAACAACACTAAATTCAGTTCGGCTTATGGAAGTTAAATCAGCTTGCATACTGCTTAGCCGCGGAACTAGTGGATGAGTTTATAAGAAAAAGGGAGAACAATGGAGGAGGGAGAAGATAATATAATGCAATTTAATTTAAAGTGCAAGTCATTGGTCATACGGACCAAAATGAGAAAATGTAATGATACTTGGCCTGAGATTATACCTAGGTAATCAAAACTTGGACCAATTTGAGCAGACCAATCAAAGTTGGGACTATTCCCGTCAAATTTTTCTTTCCTTAATTAAGCACGGAACATAGCTAAGACAAAGGGGAAAAAAGGTGCCGAAAAATTTATTTACGCGCTTGTTTTTATTTTTTTTTAAATTTTTTTAGTTGTGTCAATTTCCACGCTATATCCCTTTTCACGTAATTTTTTTTAATGCAATGTACGGAGTAGATATGATTAGCTTCATTCATTAGGCCTATACCTATAAGGAGTAGCCCACAAAACTTGTACATTAGTCATCATCTCTACTCTAATTTTTTAATGTAGAATACATATGGCCTGGGATATACTCTGAACAAGCTAGATATTGACACTAATAGAAAAGATGCTATCTATGACGGAAATTCCCATCACAAAAATGTGATCCCGTTGTAAAAAATAGGGGTCGCAAATGATTTTTCCTATCGTAAAAATATGACCCCATCGCAAAAAAAAGGGGTCGCAAATAATTTTCCCGTCGCAAATGAGTCCTTTCTAATATAGTTTGGGTTAAATATTTGGTAAATTTTAGCGACGCAAAAGATCTACATTTGCGACGATATTTAGGCCTGTCATTAATGTATACCCGTCGTTAATGGATCCTATTTTTTTTGTAGTGTGAGCCATGCGGATGATAATCAATCATCCTTTGGTGGAAATGATCGCATGTCACATGGACCCCTTTTGAAGGGTTATAACATGCGGAGGAACGAGCAATATGGTCTCTTCTACATTGTGGCCTTGTGGCTTTGTGGGTAAGATTATTGCCAACATCCTTATTTTAGTTGGCCTTGTCTTACATTAATTATGATTCATGAATTATTTATATCCAGTACTAACAACTATGGCGCATCCGGTATTAGCCAATTCAAGCTAGGTGCACTAGTAGTTCACAGCATGCATTTTTAATTACCATATTACTATTTTTTTTAAAAAAAATATTTTTTATGATTATTTACAATATTAATCATATATTTAATACGTTTGTGTGAAGTGGAAGAATCAGTAAGCAATTGCACCGGTCTACTCTAGTTATTGCAAATTTGCAAGAAAGTGTTTAATTGGTTGTTAAGAAGGTGCAAGATATTAATTTTTAGATGATTTGTTAGTAGAGTTCATCATTTTAGTGGAACGACCACCCACTAGTAGTTCAGTGCGATGATCCGACTCAAATTGAAAAGTGCACGGCCTGAGACACATGCATTTAGATAAAAATCATAAAAATAAATTTTGACTTGACCTTAAAAAGCCTGGTTTGACATGCATGTTAGTCTTGTATCTTAGGCCGGTGATTGGGTCGAGTCGGATCGAGCTTGAGTTAATCCTTTTACATTAAGGGGTTGAATCCAATTAATCTTAACTCAGTTTGTTTAATAGATGGGTTGTATTGTGTCAACTTTCTTATTTAAAAGGAGCTAAATTATCAATCCAAACACATTATAACAACGGGTCGATTTTTTGTTAGATTGATGAGTCATACGAGTTTTCACATATTAAATTGACAAGTGTATGCAATCATATAGTGTGGTGTCTATCTATTTACTAAACAAGTTGAATTCCCTTAACTGTATGTTATGTCGTATCAAATTATATACTTAAATAAGTCAAACTCATCGACTCAAATCCATTAATAACGAATCATTTTCATGTCAGATTTGTGGGTCGTGTTAACTTTTTCCACCTTTATTGTTGTCTGTATCTTGTGCTATATAGGTTTGTCAACAATGAATTTATTATCATTAAATTTATAAAAGTCAAAGCTCAATATAGGGTATAAAATGGATTTTAGCAAGTCACCTGTTAAACTTATGGCGAGATAAATTTTTGCCAAAAAAATATACTTTTTATAGCATAAAACTATATATATATATATTTTTATATACAAAGGATAATAAGTTAAGCAAAAGATTTAATTGTATATTTGTACTTAAGAGTTATAATTTGTAAATAGTTTTATTTTTTATTTATTTTAAAAATGAGTTACATATTCGGTAGGATTCATCAAAATTCGCATGAACAACGTTCTGCTTGTTCATTTTGCTTTTGAAGATTTGAAGCATCGAGTAGATTTTATTAAACTTAGCAAAATAATTTTATTTGATCTTATGTTTGTTTATCCAAATAAACTTATGTTACATATTATAAAAAAAAAATACATGAAAAATAAGGTAAAAGAAAAATAAATTAAATAAATAATCGGTAGATGATAAACAATTGTTTGACCAACAATTTCGTGTGAAATGCGTGTATACAAGAAGGGCTTATCGCTAAGTCGCTAAGCTTTGACTTGAAGGCCGAAGGGGAGGGACTCAGCCACTCAGGAGTCGGCGAGGGGAGAGTTGCATATTCCATGTTGCAACAAATTAAATGATGGAAAAATAAGACCACAACAACTAGGAACGATATACTTTTATTTATATATATATATATTATATATAATATATATATATATATATATATTTTATTTATTTTAATTATATATAACAGCTACTGGAGCAATGATGTAAAGGGAATCACTTTTAGAGTTTTAGGTAGAATTAGTTATTGACTTATTGGTTGGTTGGAGTATAGTAGGCCGGGATTGCTGCGGACATTAACGGGTCACTAAAAAGGGATTATTAACGTGTCAGACAAAATTGGATCACAGGGTTGTTGGCAGTTGAGCCAATAAATAACTAAAACAAATATTATGTAAGATAGCTTAAAGTAAAATTAAGTGTAATGTATACAAAATATATAAATATGGAGTAATTTGTTTTGCCATAACTTTTTTCCTTTTAACAATTATGAGGCTATAATTTTTGGATATGTATTGACCTGACTAATACATCCTTAACCATTCAACGCGCTATCCAGTAAATATTCTTTTAACATGATCCTAATTGCATTGGCAAATTCTTAAAAACGGCCTGCCACATCGTTTTATGCTCTATACAATTACAATATTATCTGCTTTGGGCCTAAACAACACTCACGGCTTTGATTTTGGGCTTCCCTCCCTCCCCCCCCCCCCCCCCCAAAAAAAAGCCTTGTTAATGTATGTGTGTGATCTCAACTATATAAATTGTTTCCCTACTTATATTTTTCTAATGTGGGATTGAGATGAACTTTCCAACAAGTCTCCTCTTAATGATTGCAGCACTTTTCTTAAAATTACACAAAAAGACAAACACGTATATGCAAAAAGTAAAGCCTTTAAAAAAAAAAGTAAAAATCACTGAAGTAACAAACATAAAGAGACACATGAAATACTCCGTAGTATATAACTATATAACTATATATATATATATATATAGTTGAAATAACTTTAATTGAGTAGCACATAAATGTAAGTATGTAAGTGTAAACAAAATACAATTGTGCAAATGTCAAATGATATTACTGTACAATGATAAAAAAAAAGAAGGAAATGAAAGAAAAGAGTAATGATGAAATAGACAAAAAAAAAAAGACCTAGTCAAGAGGAGAGTCAAGCAGCTGTCATAGTTGTTTGTGGATATACAAAATCCTCATAAACCCTGGCCTTTCCCCCAATCCCCCCCACCCCCCACCCCCCACCCTTTTAATTTTTCTTTCTTTGTTGACAGCAAATTATAGTTTGCATCTTTCATTCTCTCCCTTTTCTCTCTCCTCTCCTCTCTACCTTTGATCTCCCCTTACATTACACTTACATCCCCCCCCCCCTCCCTCTTTCTTATTCAATCCCCCCTTTCTTTCTCTCTCTATATTTTCCATGTCCTACAATCTTTAGAGAGAGAGAGATTTCAGGAGAGAGGGACCAAACCCAACCCAACCCAACCCAACTTTGTTGATGACAACATAATCATCTATCCCTATTATTATTCATGTCATTTTCAACTAAAGCAAGCGATAATCAGAAGTGGCTGGGGTTCGATTAATTACCTACCAATTTATTCATCAAAATTCAATTCTTCTTCTTATTATTATTATTGTCAGAAGGATCATATACTATATACATAAAATTAAATTAAATAATAAAGGTTGAATTTTGGATCATCAACAAATTAAATTAAAAAGAAGCTAAGTACAGTATATGGTAGTTATGAGTCATAATAACCAACAGTACCGATCACCGTTTGGAGACACGACTTTCACAAAAGTGTTCGTCGGAGGCTTAGCATGGGAAACTCCTACTGATAAAATGCGCTCTTATTTCGACCAATTCGGTGAGATTCTTGAAGCTGTTATTATCACTGATAAGAATACTGGCAAGTCCAAAGGCTATGGCTTTGTAAGTTTCTTTTAATTTTCTTTTTTATTTTTCTTAATTTAATTCCGATCATCATCGTTTAATTATTAAAATAATCATAATCTCTCTAATGGGTTTTTAATTTAATTTAATTTTAAAACTGGTTGATTATTAACAGGTAACGTTTCGTGACCCAGATTCCGCTTCAAGAGCGTGTGTAGATGCTAATCCTATGATCGATGGTCGCCGTGCTAATTGCAACATTGCTTCCTTTGGCCGTCCGAGGCCTTCTCCTCCTAGAGGTTCTTCTACCTCTTCCCTTCTTCCTCTTCTTATTTTTTTACCCTATTTTGTTCCAACCTAATTATAATAATAAAATATACTTTCTACGTAACAAAATAACTGCAACGATTTGATATAAATTAGAGTGTCAAATTGTTACAATTAATATGTTACGAAGTGAGTATAATATAATCGTGACTGGGCCTTAACCATCCGCTTAAGTTTATGGTTGAGGCCCAATCAAGATTACGTTATACTCCAATCGTAACATATTAACTGTAACAATTTAACATAAAGTAGAATAGAAAAATGTCAAATTGTTACGGTTAATATGTTACGGAGAGAGTATAAATTAATCTTGATTGAGCCTCAACCATCAACTTTAAGCTAAAGCTGATGGTTCAGACCTAAGATTATGTTAGCTTGATAGGACACAATATTAGTATTAATGCATTTATTTAATTTAAAATGGATGAACTAAATTGAATATATTGTAAATTATGATTGGGAAAATAATATATAAATGTGGTAGAATTGAATGAAAGTTAAATGAGTGGAAATGAACATGAACATGAAAATGAATAGGTAGAAATTATATACAAGGAGAAGTAGGAGGAGTACAAGGACAACAAGGATCATCAACGTCGTATAGTGGAATGCCAACGCCACAACAAACATTGCCAACGCCTTATTTTTATCCTTATGGGTGAGGACACTTTCCATTTACTAGTGCTTTTATTTGCTTCTTATTATTACTTCATTCAATTCAATTCAATTCTCATTTTTTCATTTTTTATTTTGTTACCCCACTAGTTGAATTGATCTATCATTCCCATGTTCTCTATGTTTTTGGTTTGTTATGACTTATGATTTATATATATATGATGACTTTAATAATTATTACAAACTTCAATTATGAATCTATTCAATAACATGAAATAATTATTCTAATAGAGTATATAACATACATATTCATTCCTGAGCCTCAACTATTATCGCATATTTGCGAATTAATTTCACTAGGGGAGAAAGATGAGATATTCAAACCCGTGACCTTTGCGTCACGCTGGCTCTTGATAATATGTTAGAGGATCAACTCAACCAAAAACTTAAGCTAATAATTGAGGTCCAGGCCGGATTACGCTGTTATATACTCTATCCAATTCAACCAAATTAAATTATAAAAAAAGGAAAAATGGAGAAGCAAGCAAAAGAGAGGGTATGTAGTAATAAAAGAAAATGGTCCAACATTGGGTGATGTATATATATATATATATATATATATATATATATAGGAAGATAGGAAGATAGTAGCAGTATACATAAATGAATGCATTTGATGCTTACTTTCTCTTATGTTTGGATATTGGCAATTTATATAATATATGATCAATTATGATATATCATTATATGATCTGATAGATCCAATAAATTGCTTAATAAATTCACAGGAAAAATAAAAATAAAAATTTAAGAGTTGGAGGAGAGTAAGGTTGAATAATATGGCCTGGCTGGTAATGAGACATACAGCTGGTGTATAAATTAAGACACCCTGTAAAATTTCTCATCTTATACTACATGCCATCCTCTTCTTCTTAATTTATACAGTATATATATAATATACCTGTATTTCTTTTTCTTTTTTTTTTTCCCCTTTTCTTTTTAATTTTTAATTTTATGTAAAATATTAGGGTGCCAGCATGGCATCACGTACTTTCTTTCTACACAAGTGAATCTAGCTGTAAGTTGGAGTTTATGTCTTGGTCTCTTTCAATTTCATGAGAATTATTGCATTATACATACATTATATTCTAAATTATAATGATGCAAAGTCCTACCTCTTGGAGAAAGTCAAACCATAATTAAATGGCTAGAACTTACAAAAGTCAACCCTAGTTTTGCAATGACTTTTTTTAATTAGCTAGTTTATTCTATATGGCCTCTCTTGCTTCTCTACAAGAAACTCCTTTTGTTGTTTGGTAGGAGGGAGAGGAGGGGTATAGCTTGGCTTAATCTATTAGGTTATGCTTGGAATGACATAAAAAATATTCAAGAGAAGATGTGATCTAAATAGAGAACTGATCATCCGTTTAACCATTTGACAGATGATGTGCCAACGTAACCAAAATCTAAAAAGTCCTAACAGTTTTAGCAGATCTAGAGATTTAATGTTACTAAATTTTGTCTCAGCCAAATAGGGTAGATTATCACATGCATATTTGTAATATTAATATATACAAAGTACGTACTCGATCACTAATTATTAATATCATCCTCCATCTAAATATCCACGCCTGTTTTAATTAGCTCTAGCACGTACATACCACGCACCTTCAGGGTTTCGTACAACCTTTTATATGTCAACAACGAAAAAGAAAAACATTATTTCCAAACAATTTTAGTATATATTGTCAATTAGATATGAATGAAAAGTATTGTTGATTAATGCATCTGATGAGAAGGAAGGAAGTACATAAAAAGTGTCTATTGAGCTAAAGATGAAGATATTTAACATGTACTATGGTCAATGGATGGTCATGTATATATGTGTATATTCCTAACTGTACTAATTCATCAATTACCACATACATACATATATAAGATGCATGTAGTGCAGCCAAGCAAACAACTATACAAGGGTGGGCATCACTCATCAGTTACAGTGACTTCTCAATGCAGTAGTGGTCCTCTACTATATATATATATCTAGTACAAAGTTCTTCTCATCACATTTTTGTTCTTAAGCTTCTGCGATATGTAACTTACTCTTTTAGTACTACTGAAATGCGGACATAGACCAAACTCCTCTACTTTAGTTTTGTGTGTTTATTTTAGCATTGTCATGATATATATAAGTACGTTACAAATTCTCTAGTTAGACTTTTGACTGTTAAATTAGATAAATGTTGGGGGGAATTTAGCGATTATTATTATTATGTACTCGTATGTATATAGAATTAGGCTCATGTAACAAGACTTATTTTGGTGAGAATGATGAGAAGAACAAGGAACCTTAAATCAACAAATGAAGGGTCAATATTGTTATAACAGATGTGAGAAAAATAGTAAAGATTAACAAGAACAAACAAAAAATAATTAACATGGTTCACCAATAATTTGTTGGCTATGTTCACCAGCAGAGGGGGGAGAGTAATATTATTGATGAGGAATTTTCGGAATACAAAATTAGGCTACAAATTAGGGTGTATAAATTAAACTTTAGGAAACTCTAATACTAGTAGGCCTAGAAAAGCCTAAAACAGAAAACCGAAAGTCTAATTACAAGGGCATAAAATAGATTCAAGGCATATTACTACAAATATTAGATTAATCACCTCCTCTTTGGCCTTTTTTAAGTTTGCAAACAACATACAAGTCAATGTATTTATATTCGACATATCTCTAGTTTCCAATGAATAGTTGGTATATATAGTTGATGTATCTAGGTCATTTTCACCCTCTAGTACTAAACACCCTTTCACCAGGAGCCTACACCCTAATACCCTATATGCTCACCCATCACGCATTATATCGTTGGATATATCTAGCTCTTAGACTTGCATATATAAGTACCTTACAAGTTACAACTTACATAAATATTGTTGGATTAGTGCCAATGTAAAATTTCGGATGACTCAAATTTTTATATTTAGTACAACATAATTTTATTTACATATTAATAGTTAAAGTTGTACATTAGCCTACTGAAAGTGAACCATAATCGCCATCATAAAATGAATTTTTGTTATATATCTTGTCACATTACACATATCGTGTACAAAGATCATATCATATGAAGATGATGCTTGCCTCATTAAATAAATAAGAAAATTAAAATGAAGATAACCAATGCAAGTTCCATAAATTTCCATGTGTAAAATTAACTAATGATAGGTATTAAGTCAACCCTATACATGTTTGGTGACCAATTGAGTTAATGCTAAAGGGACCACTAAATTGAATTTTGTAAATATTATGTTTACTTGCTTTACTAAGGGGGGTAAAAAAATAAATCCATTTTTGGGTACTTTCTTCTGAAGTAGAAGAAATTGATGAAAACCTAATTCTTATTCTTATTTTGAGGTGCTTGCAAGTTTCACCCACTTGCAAGTTGCAATTACTTAATTTTTGTTTTGTTTTTTGTTTTTTTTTTTTTATAAAAAAACTCTGCACTCACTAAATGATTGTTTTGTGTAATGCAGGTACCCTTATACGGCCTATGGTTACCAAGTAAGTATTTCCTTTTTGTCGTCCTCGTATTTTTCTTTTATTATCAAGTTTCTTTTATTACATGTGGGAAAAAAATGTTGGATATTAGAACTAGTTGCCTTTTGATCAAGTTTTTATCCATCTCTACATTGCAATATAATACTTAGTAATTCATTTTTTTATAATGGTTCCATTGACATTAGTTTATTTTTGAGGATACGTTTTTAAAAAATTAACTTTTTATGTATGAATAATCACTAAGCTTATGTTTAGTTCAATAGCCTTTTGCTGATATGATCTGAATTTATCACATGATTTAACCAAATTTTGACCCTTTTATATATATTAATCTGTAAAGAAATAATGAATTTTTATTCTGATCCGAAATACTAAGACCGACCTTGTATATTCTTTTATTTGGACTAAATTTCTGAAATTTGATGAGTTCATACAAATAATTCAATTCATTTTAGCTCCTGCTAAGTCCTGGATTCAGACAAACTTTGTTCAGTTCAAATTAATTAAGTCCAAAAAATAGAGTCTAAGTTTTGAAATAAGGTGGATTAAACATAATTTAGTGCAGTTCATGCACTTATTAATTACTCTGTGTATTTTCTTAAGAAATCTCCTGTAAGACTGAAATGTTTTTCTATAACAAATAAAAAAATAAAATCAAACTTTCTCCACCTATATATACCTTTATGTTTACAGGGAAAATTGTATGGTGACATATTGTTAGAGATGGAATAGAGTGAAAACAATAAAGTAGTGAATTACATTATTTAAGTTCATCAGGTAATAATGTCTGATAATAAAATCTTATTCATGTCAAATATATTATGGGATAATAAAATCATAAGAAACATTTGACAAAAAAATCTCACATTTAAAGCATAACATATGGTTATTATTGATTCAACTAATCATATATGATGCACTTAGGCCTTGTTTGATAGCCCTTATTTCCACATCTTATTACTTATTTCAAATTAGATCAGATAATTTAATTTGATGTTTTTAAACTTTGAATATTTTTAATTCCGTAACAAAAAATATTATTAAAAATTACACATTTAAAAACTACTCATTAAAATAAATAATTAAAATAAGATCTCAATTGATATATATTTTTCTTTATGGATTAAAATATATACGCGGTAAAAGTTTAGTCAAATTAGATAATAAGTTCATATCAGATCAAATCAGAAAAAATAAATTCAGATCAAATAAACAAATTTCAGGTGAATCAAACAAAGCATATACAGTAATAGATAATGTAAACAAAGCCTATACAGATAAGCACATAAATGATGGATTAAGAGAAACAAGCATAAAATGATGGAAAATAGAGATGAATAGATGATGGTGATGATGATGATGATGATTATGATGATGGGAAACATGTATGGATGTATGTATGTATGGATGCAGGGTATATACAATCCACAACAAGTGCAGCAATCGCAGCAGTACTATGCACAATTGTATGGGGGGTCCACTTCTAATACAGCAATGGGAGGTCCTTTTTATTATGGTGGATATTCTTTGCCTACTAATGCCAGAACTGGGTTTTCTTCTTCCACTCCGGCGCATCGTATTCCCGGCCCTTCTTATCTTTACTATCCTACGCACATGGACCCCGCCTTCACTCCTTATCCTGCGCCTTTTCCTTCTGCTCCTCCTCCCCCCTCTAACCGCCCTCATCATCAACTCCATACTTCTACAGGTACGTACGTTTGTAATAACCTTTGTTTTTTTTTCTTTCTTTCTTTTAGTCTTTCTTTATCGAATGCTCTAGCATTATACCAAGTTAGCTTAGAAATCTTTTTATGATACTCTATTCTTTTAAATTTATACTTCCTCCATTTAAAAAAAAAAACTCAACAATTCAAGAGGCATGAACTCCTAGACAATTTTTTGTTGTGAGAGTAAAAGGGATAGAGAGATAAAGTGGATGTGAGAGATAGAAAGAAAAGATTTACAAAAATGAAAAGATTAAAACTGTTGCATTTATTTTGAAACTTCCTGAAATGGAAACTGTTGCATTTATTTTAAAACGGATGAAGTATAAACTTAACTGAATTATACATGAAGCTAAGTACGTAAATAGAAGTATATACATAAAGTTACATTACATTCTTATGAGAATTTTGATATCCCATGTCCTTTAAAAACTGTTCCGTTTTATTTTTGGGTGAAATTTAGGGTGACTTCCATTTTTTGTCTTATAGTGAGTAAACTAGGTTAGTCGCGTGCCATGCACGATTTATTTAGTTTATTCTTATATAAAAATGTAGCCATATCCTCTTTAAATTGGTTAGAAAATATTTATTAATTAGTCTTGGAAATTAAGAGAATTAAAAATTAGAAGCAAATTGATGTCTTTGAAGAGAAATTTTTTCATGAGAATATAAATGACGGTATGTAAGGATATAAATGTCAATGAAGGGTGGACCCTACTACTAAAATAAGGATATGAAGCAAATAATTTGAGACAGATGAAAAAATGAAAGTGAAGCCATTATTTTAGGATGGAGAGAATTTTATATTAGGTAAGTGAATTTGCTGTTTTTGAGATACATATATAGGAAAATAAGATGTTAATAATAATGTTTGAACCTTAAGGGTTTGTTCTCTTCAACTTATATCAGATCAGATCGTATCAAATTAGACCAGATCTCATCTTATCAATTCTCATAAGTTTTCAGATTAGATAAGATCAGATCAGATCATATCAAAAAAATTCAGACGAAGAGAACATACTCTAAATCCCTTAGATACGAGGAGATAGTACGTGGACAACACTTTATGACTCGGGAACATTGATGCTACATGTTCCATTATTTCGTTTTAAGAATATCTTGTTTTGGCAAAAAAACCCTTAATCCAAGGGTTGAGTTAGGATGAGCTTATAAAGAAATATGAATATTAACAAGTGAGTACGTAGCATACCATCTAGATGTACGTCCACGTACAGTACATACAGTATAATATGCAGAAGGCCGGTCTGTGTATTCTATGGCAGTAAACTTATTATTTTTTATTTAGAGGGTTGAGATCGAGTAAAAATATACCGTGAAAGTTATGACAAACTTTTGGGGGAGGGACCCCTGACAAGCCAATTTGATAACGACGGAAAAATCCCACTTTGGATATTGGAACTTTGGAAGCCATGTATTGATACCAGCCAATAATGGCTGTTATATGCTTTTTTTTAAACTAGTCAATAATTCTTTTATTTGCTCACTGACCTTACAATCTTGCGATACCCCCCAATCCCCCATTACACAAATTAGTACTACTTCTTTGGTTTCTACATGTTTGCAATAATATCTTATCATTTTAAAAGTTATGGATGGGCACGGCAGGTAGTTTAAGGAGTATGTTGAGTAAAAAGTAGAGAAAAATATAGGTTGGATAATTTGCTTTAAAGAAGCTTTAAGGAACTTTTTAAAACAGGAATAAGGATCGTAGCAAACATTTGTATAGGGAGAAAGTAGAATATATGTTGTATTACTTTCTCTCTTTAATATTAATTGCTCCATTTTCACCAATAAACTCTCACATTTTTTGTCATAATGGAGAAATTAATATTAGACGGAGGGAGTAATAGAAATTATATAAGTTCATCTATAAACAAGTTAGTACTTCTTCCATTATTTTTGTTATTTACACTTTGACTTTTTTTCTCACTAAAAGTGTTTAAGGAAAAGTTAGTAAAAATAGTTCTAATTATGATCAGTATTCTAAAAACAGTCTCAACTATTGATTATTTCATAGCGGTCTTAACTTTAATGCTGGGTATTTTATAAAAGCGGTCATAACTATAACGTATATTGTAAAAACTGTTTCAGTTTGAGACTCTTTTTAGAAAATAATCAATATTTAGGACTGTTTTTACAAAATGCACCTCAAAATTGAGACTACTATAAGATAATTATAGTTGAGATTGTTTTTCGAAAGATTGGCAATAGCTGGAAATGTTTTTATAAATAGTAATATTGTCCAAAAAAGGTTTCCTTATTCCATAAAAAAAGGGTTTCGCTTAGCTCGGTGATGAAGAATAAGGAGTTGAACCCATATTGGGTAAGAAAATGTTGAGCTTGTGATTAGTCCACACGTGTGTTGTCCCACATTGAAAGTCGATGAATGAATTAAGGGTAAGTCTTGAGAATGAAACCCATATTGAAGAATAATAAGAGCTGAGTCCATTTTATAAGATTTAAGGGGTTACTTTCCTCATTGTCATATATTTTTGAGGTGTATACTAATTGGTCTTGTAAAGTAGACTTATACTCTTCGTAACAAGTGCGTCCTAAAGCCATTTGACAGAAAATTCGCTCTTTTTAAGTGACACATGTAAGACAGTAGGAGAAGGAGATGCTAGTAATAATTTTGCAACTCCTATGACCTTGTGTGGCTAATCTCTTTAGTGAAAGTGGTATCTATATGGGCCTTTTTGTCTTAACGCCTGCCGCCTGGTAGGGAAAAAAAAAAGTAAATTAAAATTATCATGTCAATGTACGTTTATGTACAGAGATAGGCCCATTGGACAAACCATATGGGCCCACATGTAATGTTTAGACTGATTGATGCTGTTTGCTTTACTGGTTTGCACATTGTATGGGAAACTCATATTCCCTTTCTTCTGTTTAAACGTTTGGGGTGAAAAATCTAGATTCACTTTTGGGGTAGTATAATAATAATATAATGTCTTTTTCTATTGTCAGATTTCCAGATAACCCTCCATTTATATTTTAGTCTGCTCTTATATCTTTGGCCCACCTCCTCTTCTTTTTCAATCTTCTTCTTGGGGTTTGATTTAATAATGAGCTAACATTATTAAATTTTGATTTATATCGTAATTATAATTTTGATGAAAGAGCTAACAAATTGGCGGATTTATGTGTTGATAAAATTTGATTTAGATTTATATTGTGTGTTCTTTTGTAGTAATAACATTTTTTGGTTGCTAAGCTACTATTAACTCCATCCACTTTTTTTTTTATTAAAAAAAAATAAAATGACTTCATCCGTGTTTCTATTGTTATACCTGGACTTTTGACATTGTTCGAAGTGTTTACTTTGACTTAGAAGTGATCATGGGCCAGGTTGGGTTTGGGCCGGGCCAATAGATAAAATGAAGCCCATTAGTCGGGCCAAAATGTAAAAAAAAAATAGTGCGAGTTTGGTGTATTTTTTTGGGCCGGATCTAAAAAATTAATCGAAAAACATAATTTTAAGTATCCAAAGTCCGCACAAATAAAATTTACGCCGGCCCCAAATTCGGGCCGCCTAATACATGTTTATGCCGCCAAATGGCTTTCCTAATGTGCTTGTTTTTAACATACTGTTTATTTTCTTTAGTGTGGAGTTTAGAAATCCATGTTTATAGTTGGACTACTAGTCCATGACAAACTTTAGATCAACACCATCCAAGTTTAAAGCCCGTAGAAATTGGGCTTGGTCGGGCCGAGTCTGCGGACTGGGCTTCTTTTGATCGAGTCTACTAGTTTGACCACTATTTGCGATTTATATATAAGATATATATATATATATATATATATATATATATATATATAATGAAACTCCACGAATCTATAGTTATTACAAACACATAATGAGAGATTTTAGACTTTAAACATTTAGGTTAATAAACTTGTTTCCACCACAGTCCACAGATACACACACACACGTACATTTACATACACATACATTCAACCTTTACACATCCAAACTTGTTCCACCACATACATACATTAGTTCTTGATTTCGTTATGTATCTTAAATAGTTTTGTACACATGACATTATACATAATTGTTTATGCACATAATTTTGATATATGCATGAGTTAAGTGTAACTGTGATTTTTCAGCTACAGAAGAACCATTGACTCAACAAAGTGCCTCCACGGAGACAGACAACACGACCATTCATTCCGAGGGCCCAAGCACTTGAGAATGATGCTTAAAATGTAAAATCATCTTATAACAAAACATAATATGTTCCTTAAAAAAACAAAATTAAAACTCTTCCATAACCAAATCTTATGATGAGTATAAATTTTTATGGGTCCTAAGCTATCGCACTTGGATTTTTTTTTATGGCACTTCACCAAAAAAGAGAGATATATATTATATATGTCTCGTTCAATCCTGGCAATGCTGTTGGAAGCTGTGGACTCACTACAACTAGTATTATTATTACTACTCTTTTTACGTACATTATGCAAACTCACTTATTCTTTTTTTTTTTTTTCTTTTTTTTTTTCCCATGAACATAATTCTTTGTGTTTTTTTTTTTTTTTTTTTTTTTTGGTTTTATCTTTTCATGTCTTTATCAAAATGCTGAAGTATATTGTTGGTTACTAAGCACAAAAGCTTAACCTTCTTTTAATTTACTAATGTACAAGAAAAAGGACCCTTCTGAATAAACAATTCATGTTCTTATTATTACCTCAACTTCACTCATATTTTGTGTGTACAGTTCATTTAATTGTACTAATGTTTGTCCATACAGTTAGGTGAAGCTAGTACTTAAAAAATTACCTATTATAGAAATACATCAAATTTTATCATATAATTTCAGATCGGAAAAAGCAATTGACATAATGTCACATTCAGGTTATATTTACATGTTCTGATCTGAAATATTTTGATACAATCTTAATTTTTTTGATCTGATATAAACTTTTGACTAAATTTGATCTTTTTATGCGTTAACTTATAAGGAAGAAACTTATCAAATGAGGTGTCATTATGTTCATATTGATGAGTACTTTTTAATTATTTGATTTATTTCAATACAAAGTTAAAGGTATTTAATAATATATAAAAATTAATATGAAGATTTGAAAATTTCTGATATTGATTGATTTGGTTTTTGTAATAAAGAAAATAAGTGTTTAAATAAGCTAAAATAAACATAGCCACATCCCCCAAGGATCAGAGCTCATCATTAATATTTTGGTTGATTTTTCAATAGCTCGATCGATCAATATTAACTCAACTCCCATGTTAGTTGCATATTATAATTAATTAATTACTATATTAATATTGATTTTGTTGCTTCTTTAATTATTATTAAAAAACATGTCATCAATTGAGGAAAATATGAGGTAAGAAGAGACCAACTAATTGAACTAAAGAGAAACTAGGAGAACTATATATGTATAGGAATTACTAGGAATACAATAACACAATGTTGATTGGTTAATAAAAAAAATGTGAACTGCAGGAATCTTTCTAGGAATTTTGAATTTCCAGATAATGTGGGACATATCTCATCCAAATACCCCTCCAAGGTAAATCAAAATTTCAAGAAAAGTTGATTTTCCAAATCTCAATCAAACAAAATGGGGAAATCTAGGAATTAGATAAGGGAAGTTAATTCATATGAAATCCAAATTACCATGGGAATTTTATTATTCCAATTGCAAACAATACCCCAAAATCATCAAATTACAAGAATTTGCAGAAGTGGTGTAGTGCATTGGTGCATATACCCACCTTGTATCCTAGAGGTGCAGGGTTCAATTCTGACCCTTTGCTTGAGGATGCATCATTTATCTCCCCCTCAAGCGCAATGGTTAATGTTTTAATAACCCATTATCTATAGGAGTATATGAGTTGTTTTTTTGTTATGTTTTTTCCTTTTTCTATAAATACTCTCTTTTTTACTTGTATTAGTAGTTAGTTAACTGTACAAAAGTTGGTTAAGACATTTGTCCTTTTATGAAATAGATTTCTGCTTTGGCATTCTTAGTATTTTGCTCTCACTTTCTTCTCCCTCTCTTCGAGCTTATCTCAAATGGTATCAGAGTAGGATTGTTCACTGTGAACACCTCTCTTCCTTGCATGCAACATTGTTCCGCTGCTTTCCTCCATTTCCTCTTCACTAATTCTTTTCCTGATTTTAATTTCCTCTAATATCGATTTCTCATTCTCTTTAACAATCAACAATGGCGAGCTCTGTTGTGGGTGATTCTTTCAGCACCAACAATGGAAATTCTGGAAATACGAATTTGTATAATGATCCTTACTACATAAGTGGGTCAGATAACACAGGTAATGCCATTGTTACTCCTCTTTTTAATGGTTCGAATTTTTTGGGTTGGAGTAGAATTATAAAGAGAGCTTTAGGTTCGAAAAACAAATTAGGTTTCATAGATGAGACTTTGAAGGAACCTGATGAAAATCATGTTGATTTTAATGCCTGGCATAAATGCGATTATTTGGTTTCTTGTTGGATCTTGAATTCTATTTTACCCGAACTTGCTGAAGACTTTAATTGTTTGGAATTTGCTCATGAAATTTGGTCAGAACTTAATGATAGGTATGCACATTATAATGGCCCCTTGATTTACCAATTAAAGAAAGAAATACATTCTTTAAAACAAGATAATATGCCTTTAGTTACTTATTACAACAAATTAAAAAAACTTCAGGATGAATTGCATAACTTGAGGAAAATTCCAACATGTAATTGTGGTAGTCTGAAAACTTGCAAATGTGACTTTGTTAAGAAGCTGGCTAATTTTGAAGAAGAAGAAAAAGTATTGCAGTTTCTTCTTGGTCTAAATAGTGGGTTTGACTCTACTGTCAATAGCATATTAACCATGGATCCTTTACCCAATTTAAGTAGAGTTTTTCAATTAATTAGTCAAGTAGAAACTCAAAAAGAAATTAGTGCTTCCAATGATGTAACTTCAGAATCTATGGCCATGAATGTGCAAAGAACCTATAAAGGAAGAAATGATAGGAGGTCTACAAAGAAAGATTTTAAGAAAGACAGAAATGATAGATTGTGTGATCATTGTAAAGGAAAAGGCCACACTAAGGAACAATGCTTTAAACTAGTTGGGTATCCTGATTGGTATCTTGCAATGCATAATAATAAGGTCTCCCCTAAAACAAATGCCAGACCTTCCTCTTCAAGAATTTCAGCTCATGTTGTGCACCAAAACCCTGAGGATAGTGAAGATGATACCCCTCTTGAATATGCCTCCCCTGTAGTTAACTCTGTGATAGATCCAACCATGTTTCAAACAGTTTATCAGGAGGTTGTAAAGGCCATTAACAGCAAGAATTCAATAGAGGCTAACAAGAATGGGTCTTCTGGATCAAAGATGGCAGCACATACAATTTATGCTGGGATAACTCAAGCTAATACGTGTATGGTAAATGACAAGAATCAGTGGATAATTAATTCAGGTGCAACAGATCATGTCACCAATGATGAAAGCCTTTTAATGGATATTGAGTTGCTGCCTGAGCCATTGCAGTTGCATTTACCAGATGGTGCAATCAGATCAGTTCACAAGGTTGGAAAGATTTGCTTATGTCCAGGAGTTATTCTATCCAATATGCTGGTAATCAAAGAATTTACCAATAATTTGATTTCCATTGGTAAATTGGCTGAGGTAAATGGGATTGTAGTCAAGTTTACAGTCAATAAATGCTATTTTTCTGTGGCTGAGACAAACAAACTTCTAGCAATTGGTAGAAGAATTGGTGGGCTGTATTTTTTGCTGATAAAATCTTCACAGCAAGCTCACTCCTCAGCCAAGATGACAGCCTCAGTCAGTGCCTTATTCAATGTAAGTAAACTAGACCTAACACATGCTAGATTAGGCCATGCCTCTCTTTCTAAAATGAAACATATGTCTTGTTGTGATTGTTCTAATATGAATGCTTATCCATGTTTTGTTTGCATTCTTGCCAAAAATCACAAATTACCTTTTTCTAGGAGCAAAAGTAAAGCCTCCAAACCTTTTGATTTGGTCCATATGGATCTTTGGGGACCTTATAAGGTCAAATCTCTTAATGGCTCATCTTATTTTTACACTATAGTTGATGATAACACTAGAACCACTTGGACTATCTATTGCATAATAAGGATCAAGTCTACTCTATAGTTAAAAATTTCATTGCTTATGTCCAGAATCAGTTTTCCACCACTATAAAATGTTTTAGAACAGACAATGGCACTGAAGTGATAAATAGGCAATGCATATCCATGTTTAAATCTTTAGGAATCTTGCATCAAAAAAGCATTCCTAGTGTTCCACAACAAAATGAGAGGGTTGAGCGCAAACACAAACACTTGCTTGAGGTAGCTAGGGCATTAAGGTTTCATGCTTCACTTCCAAAAAAATTTTGGGGAGAGTGTTTACTGACTACTACACACATAATCAACAAATTGCCCTCAATAGTCCTAAAATGGAAAACCCCACATGAAATGTTATTTCAAGAACCACCTACTTACAAAGAACTAAGAGTCTTAGGTTGTCTATGTTTTGCTCATAATAGAGATATCAAAAGAGACAAATTTGATGCTAGAGCTAAAAAATGCATTTTTTTAGGTTATCCTTTGGATTTCAAGGGTTATAAGGTTTATGATCTAAATTCTCATAAAATTTTCATTTCAAGGGATGTTACTTTCTTTGAAACTCTCTTTCCATATTCCAATAATATTGATAATAAAACTATGCTGTCACAATCAAATTCTTCATTATATCTGAATGATCATACCCCAACTACACACTTACCTGTAATCACAGAAAATCAAAATCATACCTGTAATGACCCAGATTTTATTGGTATTTTTGCCGATAATTATGTGTATTTATGTATGTTGTTGTGTTAGTTCAAATTTTATTTTTGAACTATTTATTTTATTTTATGTGAATAATTTCGAATTAATTCGAATTATTTTATTTTCAGTTTTTATTATTTATGATTAATTATTATTTAATTGATTAGAATTTTATTATTTAATTTTCTAATTAATTATCTAATATTTTGGGCCAAATCGATTATTGCATGATTAGTTATGCGGTTTTCGCAAATTAGCCCAATTGAGCACGAGAGCCCATTTAGGCCCATTATAGCTATGATGGCCGGCCCCCTCTAATTGCATGGCAAGGTTTTGCCACTTGCCTTGCTTTCACACTTAACTAATTTCTATAAATAGGAATGGTTAGTGAGCCATGAGATTCATTTTTGCCCATTTGCCTTTTAACACTCTTGCCATCAAAATTCAATCAACACAAACTCCCTCCCAATTGCTCTACTTCACACGCCATTTTTGGTGTTTCCAAGTTGAACATTTGTTCATCAATCTTTCCAACCCCAATCTTAAAGATTCAAAGTCTATTGATCTTTAAGTAGCCTAAAACACAATTTAACCCATTTGTTGCAATCAAGATCATTGGTTTGGGTGGTTTTCCGGGTTGGTTCGTGTGTCTTGTTCGTGGGTGTTCGAGTGGTGTTCGAGTGGCAGCCGTGCAAGTATAGTGTGGTGCCGTGAGGACCGTGCAGGTGGGCCGTGTGTTCGTGGTTTCAACCGTGCAGTTGGTGGCTCGTGTAGCAGCCGTGCAAGACCGGGTGTGCAGCCGTGTGTGCTGTGCCGTGTTCGTGAGTGTTACGTAGCTGGGCCGTGTTGCTTGGTGCCGTGTGGGTCGAGTTTCCGGGTTGCATTTGTGTGTTGATTTGTGTGTATATCTTCGATAAGGTAACATACTTTCTCAACCTTTTTGGTATACTATGTTTATAGTATAGATTAAATGCATGTTTGGGGTTGTTTGATGATGATTAACTATGATTTTATGTATAGTTTATATTCTGATTTTCATGTGTTTATATGATGTTTTGGTGAAGGTTTTTCATGAATTTATGATTGATTATGTGTTGTAATGTGATCATGATTATTATGTCAAAGTTTGATGAATTTTGGATTAGTATAAGTGGTAATTTTCGAATGATAATGATGATATGCGTGTGGTATGTATGAGTTTGGATGAGTTCTTGGTTGAAGATCTTGAATCTTGATTGAGTTCTTGGTTGAAGATCTTGAATCTTGAATGAGTTCTTTATGAATCTTTAATGAGTTCTTTGAGTTCTTTATGAGTTCTTGTTGAGTCTTTATGAGTTCTTGGATGAATCTTGAAAGTTAAAGAAAATGGTTTAAATAATAAAGAAAGTTAAAGAAAGTGTCTAAGTTAGTTAAAGAATGATTAAAGATTGATGAATTATGATTGGTTAGACTCAAGATTAAGGCTAGAGGCAATTCTTGAGAATAACTTCGATATTTTAACTAGTTAATTTCGAGAATCAAGGCTAGAGGCAATTCTTGAACTTAATTTAGTTATGTTGGGTAATAATAATGAATAATATGAATAAGATGATTAAAAGATTTAATTAATTAATTAGCTTGATTTCATTTTTAGACGCCTGATACTTTGAGTAAGATTCATTGTATTCGGGTTAAGACGTTGCCCCTATTCCATCCGCGGTATTGGGATAGTTGGAGTCATACTATGTGATCTTAGTGAATTTCCAGTAAGATTGGTTTCACGGGACATGGATTTCCAGTAAGATTGGTTTCATGGGGTTTGGGAGTAAGATTCTCAAATCCGAGCATAGTAGAAAGTTCGGATGCGTAAGATGCGTCCGTACGAGCACAGTCCGGTCTAGAATATGAATGATTGCGCCAAAGATAGTCGATTAGGATGATTCGAGTCGAGTTCACGTTTGGGTTGATCTTGCACTTTGATTATTGATTTGATATTGATTATTTGATTTGTGCTATGTACATGTGTATTCCCATTAGGGTGAGTCAGTTATGTTACTCGCCACTGATGGTGGACTGTTGTATATTTTTCAGGTATTTCTGATGATGATACTCTTGCTTAGCTTTGGGTTGGGCGAGCGACGTTGTTATTACTGTTATTTGTTGTATTTACTGTTTTCTGTTGTATTAAATAGTGATGGAGTTATATAGACTATATACGTTATTGTTGGACTCTTTTACGTTGTTTATAACTCTGACATGTAGTTGGAGTTTACTTGTATTTTAGTATTTTTAGTTTGACTTTTGGACTAGTTATGTACAAACTTGTGGGTATTTGTACTTTTGTGGTTTAATAATAATATTTTGAGGAATTAGTTTTAATTTCTTAAGTATTTGAGTTGTAGTTTATAACTACTCGACTCGTCGGTTTCTTCCGCGCCGATTTAAGCGAGTCGGGTCGTTACAATACCCCTCTTGAACAACCTGACAATTCCTCACAGCACAATTGTTATTTCGGATGAACTACTACAAGAGGGGGGGTGAATTGTAGTATGGAACTTAGTAGTCAATTTTTGCGGAAATTAAAGAACATGAAAGGAAAATAAAGAGAAACGATGCAAGAGAGATTTAGCGAGGAAACTTTCCAGGGCCCAACTGGAAAAAAATCCTCGACCCACTATGGATTTCTCTAAAACACTTCACTATAGGGCAATAAATCAATTACAACCTATAATATTCTACTGGACCCGTAAGTTCCTCTGGGAACTTACTTCTCTATTCTCTACTTATAGTGTTATCTTCCCTTTTCTTTTTCTCTCTTTTTATCTTTCTCTTTCTCTTTCTATTCTCTGTTCTTTTTCTCATTCTCTTTCTCTTCTTTTCTCTGTTCTCACACTTTTCTCAAATTCTCACCCCAATTACAAGAATTCTCTCAAACCCTTTACAAATTCCCCATTACAAGAGTTCACTCAAACTCTCTTCTCTATTCTTAAAATTACAGATTCTTGATAGAATAAAACTCTAATATATTGAACATAAAATCTGACTGGAACTTGGAACATAATCTGGAACATATGATAGGAACTTTGAGTGGAACCGACTCAATATGTGGGTATAAGATGGTACGTTTTAGCTCTCCACATTATCGAAGTTTGGCTCACCTTAGAAATGGTGATTCAAACCGTATTTATAAGCAAATAGGTCGTGTTTCCCAAGAAACCACTAAATACACCACTAAACCCACTCAAAGTTCTGTCAGGAACTTGTAACTGCCCACTACATTGCTGCCCATGTTCCCATTAACTACAGCCACGTCCCACTACTTGTTGACTCAATAAAAGCTCTAATTGTGTGTCTCAAAAATGTCAGAATTATATGTGTATATATGTAAATGAATGGTTATAAAATTGCTTGGAGAAAAAGCCTAATTAACCACCCATAACACCATTTACACGTACACCACTCTCACTCACACACCACTAACTTTGACTCACTAACTTAAACAACCCACTAACTTAATTATTGACCTAATAAATCATAAATAATAAGTTAAGTAATTTACCTAAAAAATAGATTAATTAATTAATTAAAAATAAAATTAAAAACCGGTTTTTTTTTTTCGAAATTTTTCTTTTTTTTAAAATTCTAAAACTTTAAATTAATTTTTAAAACCAAAAATAAACTAATAAAATAAAAAGAAATCAGAATTAAAAAGTAACCAACTAAATCCTAAAATTAAGGAGACTAATTTGACTACTAACTAATTCAAAAACACCTACCCACTATTCCTAAAATTAGGCTGCACTAATTCAGTCAGTCTTTGACCATTTTAAACAAGTTAAAACAGTCAAGGAGTTGTTTAAACAGACCCTAAAAAGTAGCAACAGTCGTGGACCAAAATAACCAACTGACTCGACACAAGTTCCTCTAGGAACATACCCAAAGTTCCTGTAGGAACTGGACTCAAGTTCCTTTGACAGACAGACCCAAATTCCAATCAGACTTAAATGCATTAATATACTTACATTTACCCTAGAACATTACATTATAACATTCATGGATCTTCTCTTCTCTTCATCAAGTGATTCGTTGGAATACTTGAAGTTCTTCTCATGTTCCTTGCTGAATTCTCTTCAGGAACTTCTCTGATTTCTCTGTAGAAACTTGACAGCAACATCTTTGATTCATAATTCAAACCTTCACTTGAATCACCATCTTGTTTCTTCAAATGATTGAATCTTCATGTTTGAATCTTCAATGCTTATTTATTTGCTTCAACTCAGAAGCTTCTCTTGATTTGTTCCAACTCAGGAACTTATATTGCATACATCATCAAAGATGATAGGAATCTTCTTCCTTAAGACCTATGAACTTGTTTATGCACATCTTAACACACATGTTAGTTAGATAATCATCATTTGTTCATTATCATCAAAACCATACATAGCTCAACAATTTCCCCCTTTTTGATGATGACAAACAAATGATGCTTATCACAAATTAAATAATAAATCGATGCACATTTATTCCCCCTCAATTAAGTAAGGTAAGAATAATTAAACAAGTCATGCATGTTCAACAATAAGAACATACTTAGAAGTTCATTTACCACCGGGAACTCATTATCAATGAACACACTAGGAACTTGTTACTATTAGGAACATTAGATCATTAAGTCTTAGACTTGACTATTTAAACAATAAGCATCTTGCATATTCTTCCCCCTTTTGTCATTATCTAAAAGGGTATATTTCCATATAGTTGCCTGTAATAAATTATGCATACTTTAAATCTTATATGTCACTCTCACCACCATTAAGGTAAAACACTTGTTTAGCCTTTAAAGCCTCAAGGTCTCAGATTTTAACTAGAATGCCACTACTCCACAAATTTCCAACTCACAATCCAAAGGGCAACTTCAAAACCAATGAAGGAACTTGACAAATAAGTAAATAAAAGTCAAGCAAAAAATAGGTTTTAAAGTTAGCTTGAAGATTTGTGAAAAAATATTAGGCTCAAAAGATATATGAAAGAAATTATTTGAAACATTTGAGTAGAGGGAACTATGATAATAAGGTGGGTATTGTGCTCTTAGTTTAGCCTTTTAATCGAGGTTCTCAACAATCATTAGAGTTTTTCTATCCACGTACACCTCGCAATTTGCAGCCAAACGTAACACATATTCGCCTAGACATGTATCCACCAGGTTCCCTTCACATCAACAACCAACTTTAATAAAGATCGAACAGATTCATCAATGGAACTTGAAAAATCTTCAGCTTCATACAAAAGTTCCTTTAATGTTTTGTTGTTGTTCCATCGACGTTTATAAGTAATAATCTTCAAAACCATCAACCACTTTCTAGGAAAATAAAATTTTGACTACCCTTCATCTTTTTCAATTTTTTTTTTTTTTTTTTTTTTTTTTACTATTATTTTTTTCTTTTCAACTTTTTTATTTTGAAGGGTGTCGTTACATGTAGATATAGATTCCTAGAAATTCAAAAACAAATAGAAGATTAAACTTACTTCTCCACTTTTAATAACTCCATCACCAAATATATAAATTATCTTGTTTGTTCCTTCCTTATTCCCCCTGAATTCCTTATCATTCTTCCTTTTGGAACTTAGAAGAATAGTCTCAATAAATAACTTTTTTCCAGAAGCATAAATAGAAATGCAATAATATATATGCTTTTCATTTCCTCCACTCTTCAATTGACACCACACCACATATAACATGAATTTTTGTAAAGATATTAACTAGCTCAAACAACAATCTAGTAATATTAGCCATCCTCATGCATACATCGATCTAGTTATAGAAGCTAAAACATGTGAATTTGGCTTCCACTTATTTTCGATCAACAATTAGCAGTATGGACAATAAGGGTAATATTACAAAGACATCAGTGAGTCATCAATAAGTTTTTAACTCATGATTATGTATTAAACACAAAACTTATTGTGGTGACACATGTTCTTATATTATGCAAGATTATGCATAAAACCTTCCGTACTTCCCCTTCAATTTGTATTCACCTTTTAATTAAAACTCTTTATACATCATCGAACCATAAAAAGACAAAATTTATTAAATTTGAGCACACGGGAAATCGAAAAGTAAAATGGGAGGATATGAATGAAATAAGGAATTATGAGGATAAGGATAATTAAGTGATGTAAAGTGGGTTAATAAAGTTGGCTCAAGTATAGGTTTGTTCCCTCTAAGATATTAAGAAGGGTTAAATTTATGTGGGAACTTACCTATCTTGTTCCATCAAAGTTTCTTCCATTTTTCCTTTGGCAACTTAGGATTTTCATGTTTCATAGCATCCATTGTTTTATTAAGAAACCTCTAATACTCTAAGGCAAGTGAATATGTCATCTTATGACACAAAAATTAAGTGTGACATATTGACTTTAAAATGTACATAAAATATTTTAATTTAAAATTTTTCTATAACCCGATTAGACAAATATTTTGGGGAAATAATTCTTTAATGCTCAAGTAATATTTCATCAAGTCTAATCTTATTCCTTTTAACAGTCCATATGCATGAATAGGTAAAAATTAGAAAGGCAAATTGATTCATGGAATTCACATAAAATATCATAAGATTCACAATAATGCTCATTACTTATGAAATTATCAAAGATACTAAATTGTGAATATGAACCACATATGTAACGACCCGACTCGCTTAGATCGGCGCGGAAGAAACCGACGAGTCAAGTAGTTATAAATCTACAACTTCAATACTTAGGAATTAAAACTAATACCTCAAATCA
The DNA here is from genome assembly GCA_951394345.1 of Salicornia ramosissima. Lineage (NCBI taxonomy): Eukaryota > Viridiplantae > Streptophyta > Magnoliopsida > Caryophyllales > Amaranthaceae > Salicornia > Salicornia ramosissima. Next base: position 48,506,370 of record OX596234.1, read on the forward strand.
TTATTATTAAACCAAAATGTACAATAACCCACAATTTGTACAAACTAAGTCCAAAAATCAAATGTAACTAATAAAAGTAAGAAACAACTCTAACCACATGTCAGATTCTTATACAACATATACAAGTCCATAAATCCAAAACAACTACTAACAGTTCCAATACTATGAACGAAAATACAAAGGAACAAAATAAGCATAACGCCGCTCGCCCAACCCCAAAGCTAAGCATGAGCATCGTCATCAGATGTACCTGAAAACACAACATAGTCCACCATCAGTGGCGAGTAACATAACTGACTCACCCTAACGGGAACACACAAGTACATAGCATCAATCAAACAACATCACACGAAAATCCTCAAAGACACGAGACAACCTCAAACTCGTAATCCAAACTCGACAAATCACTCGACATCATCATACGACATCATCATCCCAAATTCTACCTTTGGCGCAATCATTCTAATTCTAGACCGGACTATGCTCGTACGAAAGCATCTTACGCAACCGAACTTCTACTATGTCAGGACCGGGTATAAGCCATACGCCCAAATCCCACGGACCCAATCCTTACTGGAAATCCGTGTCCCTAATCCCCAAAATCTTTCTGGAAGTACTAGGAATAACATAGTGAGACTCCGAACTATCCCGATACCGCGGACGGAATAGGGGCAACGTCTTAACCCAAAAACTAAGCATAAGCCATACACAAAGTCAAGGGCGTCTAGAAAAGAAATCAAGCTAATCATCATATCATCATTATCTTTTCATCATAGCTAAATTAAATACAAGAATAAGCCATACTCTTGAATTCAATCAACTAAATCATCGAAGTTAACCCAAGAATTGCCTATAGCCATACTCTTGAAACTAACCAAACATCATATCATCAATCTTAATTCATTCTTTAATCAATATATCCCAAATCTTTAACTTTCAAGACTTACATAACACTTTTCTTTAACTCTCAAGACTTAATCAAGAAACCTAAAGAACTCGAACCAACTTCAACAAGAACCTTAAAGAACTTAATCAAACCTCATCAAGAACCTTAAAGAACTCATCTATCTCTTAAAGAACTCAATCAAGATTCAAGAACTTCAATCAAGAACTCAACAACTCAATCATACACGCATGAACATCATCATAGCCATACGAAAATCTCAACATTATTTTATCAAAATTCAACAAACTTAAACCCAAACACCATGATTTCAAAATATCATGAAAACAATCTTAAAATATGAAAAACCACCATTAAAACGTCATTATAATACTTCAAAATCAGATTATAAAAACATAATCAAAATCATGAACAATCATCAACAAATCATTCCAAACATGCATTTAATCAACGCTATAAACCTAGTATACCAATTAAGTTGAGTTAGTATGTTACCTTATTGAAGATCAACACACAAATCAACACAAATATGCAGTCCGGAACAATCACCAACACGGCACACACACAACACGCACACGGCTGCTGCACGGCACGAACACGACCACAACACGGTCCTGCACCCACGGAAACACCACGAACACCACTGCACCACCTCGAGCACGGCCACGATCACTGCAGCACGGCTTCACACACGAACCACACTTGCACACACGGCTTCCCACACGACACATACACGAACAAGACCCAAAAACCAAACCGAACCAATGATCTTGAATGAAACAATGTGTTTAGGATTGTGTTTAGGATGCTTAAAGATCAATGGAGTTTGAATCTTTAAGTTTTGGGCAAAGGAAGATGATGAACAATTGATGGGTTCAATAGTTCAAAAATGGCGTGAGAATTAGAGAGCAAATGGGAGAGATGTGTTTGCTTTGGATGGTAAGAGTTAAGATGGCAAAATGAGTTTAAGCCCTTACTAACTCTTCTATATATAGAGTTAGCTAAGGTGTGAACACAAGGCAAGTGGCAAGCCACTCCTTGCTTTAGAAAAACCGGCCACATGAGGACTATGGGCCTTGCTTGGGCTCTAAATGGGCTCTCGTGATCCATTGGGCCAATTATTGAACTTTACATGAATAATCATGCAATAATCGAATTAGTCCAAAAATTATATTAAATAATTAATTAGAAAATTAAATAATAATAAAAATTCTAATTAATTAAATAATAATTAAAATAAATAATAAAAACTAAGAAATAAACATTTCGATTAAATCGAAATTATTCACATAAAATTAAAATAAATAGTTCAAAAATTAATTTGAACTAGCAAATAAACACACATAAATACACATAAATACCGGCAAAAGTACCGATAAAATCTGGGTCATTACAACCTCCCCTCCTTAAAGAAATTTCGTCCCGAAATTTCAAGGTGCAGGAGATCGCTCCTCATCGAAAAGCTCCGGGTACTTCTGCCGCATAGACGCTTCCGTCTCCCAAGTCGCTTCTTCATGGTGTTGATTTCTCCACAACACCTTGACAAGCGGTACCTGCTTACGCCGCAGGGTCCTCTCCTCCCGATCCAAGATCTGGACGGGTCGCTCCTCATAAGTCAGATTCGGCTCGATTACGACCGGATCCACTGAGATCACATGAGTAGGATCATGTACATATTTCCTTAGCTGGGAAACATGAAATACGTCATGAACATTAGCCAATCTAGGTGGTAATGCCAATCGATAAGCCACCTCCCCAACTCGTTCTAATATCTCGTAAGGTCCCACATATTTCGGTCGAAGTTTACCCTTTTGACCAAAGCGTACAACTCCCTTGAAAGGTGAAACCTTAAGCAAGACTTTGTCACCTACTTCAAAAGCCAGTGGTCTACGTCGATTATCGGCGTAAGATTTCTGACGACTCTGAGCGGCCTGCATCTTAGACCGAATGACTCGAACCTTCTCGATAGTATCGCGTACCATCTCAGGTCCTAAAGCCACAGTATCACTGATATCATTCCAGCAAATCGGACTCCGACATTTCCTGCCATACAGGGCCTCGTACGGAGCCATCTCAATGCTAGAGTGATAGCTGTTATTATAGGAGAACTCTACCAAGCAAAGCATACGCACCCAAGACTGATGATACTCCAGAGTGCATGCTCGAAGCATATCCTCCAAAGTCTGGATGGTCCTCTCAGTCTGACCATCAGTCGCCGCATGAAAAGCGGTGCTCAACTTCAGCTTCGTCCCAAAGGCTTCCTGAACCGATTTCCAGAAACGAGATAGAAACCTCGGATCCCGATCAGAAACAATCTCCCTCGGAACTCCATGAAGTCGAATTATGTCCTGAGTATACGCCTCAGCTAGACGCTCCATCGACCAGGTCATTTTCATCGGAATGAATCTAGCGACCTTAGTCAACCTATCCACAATGACCCAAATAGAATTCAAGCCATTGCAAGTGGGTAAGCTCACTACAAAGTCCATAGAAACAGACTCAAACTTCCAGGTCGGAATAGGTAGTGGCTGCAACAGACCTCCTGGTCTCTGATGCTCAATCTTGACCTTCTGGCAGGTCAGACACCGAGCAACAAACTCCGCTACATCCCTCTTCATCTTAGGCCACCAGAACTGGCCCTTGAGATCCTGGTGAAGCTTATTACCACCGGGATGAACAGAATAAGGCGAGTTATGTGCCTCGGACATGATCCTGTTCCTAAGATCAGAACAGTCCGGTACACACCATCTCCCTCGAAAGTGCATACTACCATCAAAAGAGATCGTGAAACCAACGGCTTTACCTTGCCGTATAGCCTCTCGAATCCTAGCAAGCTGCGGGTCATTCTGCTGACCCTCGCGCATTTCCCGAATCAAATCAGGTTCAGCACTCATCGATGTCAGACGAAGTCTGACGGAACCACGGCTTCTACTGAAGCTCAAGCGATGTTTGCGGCTTAGCGCATCTGCAACCAAATTCGCTTTGCCCTCGCAATAGTTGAGTTTCAGGTCGTAGTCCTTAATCAACTCAAGCCACCGCCTCTGCCTCATATTGAGGTCTTTCTGAGTGAAGATGTACTTGAGACTCTTATGATCCGTGAATACTCTACACGAACCACCATAGAGATAGTGCCTCCAAATCTTAAGCGCAAACACGACAGCTGCTAACTCCAAGTCATGCGTAGGATAGTTACGCTCGTGCACCTTTAGTTGTCTCGATGCGTAAGCGATGACCTTCCCACCCTGCATGAGCACGCAACCTAAGCCACTCTTCGAAGCATCACTATAGACCTCGAAGCCCTCTTCATCGTTCGGAAGAGTAAGAATCGGAGCAGAGACTAATCTCTGTTTCAACTCCTGAAAAGCTTGCTCGCAAGCCTCTGTCCAAATGAATCGGACCTCCTTCTGTAGGAGATTAGACATCGGCCTAGCTATCTTGGAGAAGTCCTGGACGAATCGTCGATAGTATCCGGCTAAGCCAAGAAAACTACGAACCTCCGCCACATTTCTCGAGCTACTCCAATCAACTACCGCCTTAATCTTGGCTGGGTCTACCTTAATGCCTTCTTTACTGATCACGTGACCTAGGAAGGCTACCTCGCGAAGCCAGAACTCACACTTGGAGAGTTTTGCGAACCACCTATGACTCCGCAATATCTCGAGTACCATCCGGAGATGTTCCGTATGCTCAGACTCATCTCTAGAATAGACCAAGATATTGTCAATAAATACTACGACACACTTGTCGAGTAAGTGATGAAATGTCCGGTTCATCTGGTCCATAAACACGGCTGGCGCGTTAGTAAGACCAAAGGGCATCACCTCGAACTCGTAATGGCCGTAACGAGTACGGAAAGCAGTTTTCGGGATGTCTTCCTTCTTAACTGGAATCTGATGATATCCAGATCGAAGATCTATCTTCGAAAACACTCCTGCTCCTCGCAGCTGATCGAACAGGTCCTCAATCCTAGGCAACGGGTACTTATTCTTGATAGTTACCCGATTCAACTCTCGGTAGTCTATGCACAGACGCATACTACCATCTTTCTTCTTCACGAAGAGCACAGGTGCTCCCCACGGAGAAACACTAGGCCTAATGAAGCCTTTATCGATCAAATCCTGGAGTTGTGTCTTCAACTCCAATAACTCAGATGGTGCCATCCGGTACGGTGCCTTTGAGATTGGCGCTGTGCCGGGTACTAAGTCGATATGAAACTCGACGTCGCGCTCAGGTGGAACGCCTGGTAGCTCATCAGGAAATACGTCTCTGAAATCCCTCGCTACAGGTATATCGTCCAACAGAGACTCATCAGTCAAGTCTCGTACCTGACAAAGAAACACCATATCGCCCTTCTGGCGATGCTTTCTCATCTTCAAGGCTGAGATTACCTTTACTCCTTTCTTAAGGACGAACCCAGAGTAGGTAACTCGGTTGCCCTGAGATCCTCGGAATGTCACTGACTGATCTCGGCAACGAATGATCGCTCGATACCTCGATAGCCAGTCTATACCAAGTATAACGTCGAACTCCATTAGCGGGAATTCCTTCAGATCGGCCGTCGCTTGCTCCCCTGCTATCACGATAGGCACTCCTCGGAACTCTCGCTGACAAGTAAAATCCTCTCCTGAAGGGAGAGTAATAACTGAACGAACAGGTAAACTGCCACGAAGATCTGACCTCGAGGCAAAACTACTAGCCACAAAAGACACAGTAGCACCAGAATCAAAAAGAACTAATGCTAACACACCAGAGACAAGAAATCTACCTGATACAACGTCAGGCTGAACCTCGGCCTCCGCCTCGGTCATACAGTAGACTCGGTTCTTCCCCGGAGTCTTCGTCGGTGCTGGAAGCTGCTTAACCTCTGAATCTGGCCTCCTCTCGGGACAAACCGTCGACTTGTGGCCTACCTTACCACAAGTGAAGCAAGTGATCGGAGAACCGTCGCACTTCTTCCCTGGATGGAAGTCTTTGCCACAGCCTCGACAACTCGAACCACCATTACCCTTACGCGAACTCGTGGTCGGAGGGGTACTGCTAGGTGCGCTGAAACGGGGCTTCTTAAACGAAGCTGTAGTCGTCGGAATCGGAGCTCTCTTCTTGCTCGAATCTTCCTCGGAAATCGATGACTGTATCTCGAGTGCCACATCATAGGCCTGCTGGAACGTCGTCGCCCCACTACTGATCACGTGAACTCGGATCCTCGGATCTAGCTTTTTGATGTAGCGCTTGACCCGATCCTTCTCCGACGGAACCACAGACGTAGCGAACCTCGATAACTCCGTGAATCGATCAGTGTACTCCTGGACAGTCATCTTACCCTGTGCAAGAGTAAGGAACTCCTCCTGTTTCTGCCACCGCAACTCCTCGGGGTAGAAACGCTCCTGGACCTTATCGATAAAGTCGGTCCAAGTCATCGCATGCAACGGCTGGTACGCGTCCTTAGCTAATGCCCACCAGTTATCGGCCTCTCCACGTAAGTAATATGCGGCGATCTGCACCCTCTCGTGATCGGGACAAAACGTCGCATCGAAGAGCTTCCCCATCTCGCGGGTCCAGCTCTCTAAGGTAGTAGGGTCGGCAACCCCATCGTAAGTAGGAGGTCGATGACGTGCGATACGATCGAACGTCGACTGCGTACTCGGTGTATGACGACTATGGTGTGCCAACGTAAGGATCGCCTCCTCAAGGGCCCGCAACCTCTGTCGTCCAGTATGCAACCGGCGAGGTGTAGACATGCTGCAACGCATCACAACAACAAACATAACAGAGATAGCAAGTCAGTAAACTACCCCACCAAAACATACTAAAAATAATAAGAAGAAAAGGAAAAATAGAAAGAATCCTATCCCGGTCTTTCTACCTAACTCTTCTCCCTTCACATAATCCTAGAATTGGTTGAATCACTCGGGAAAATAAAGCTCTCATCTCCCGGGTTTAACTCAAATCCTAGAAACTTCGCTTAAACCTATTCGGCTCTGATACCAACTGTAACGACCCGACTCGCTTAGATCGGCGCGGAAGAAACCGACGAGTCAAGTAGTTATAAATCTACAACTTCAATACTTAGGAATTAAAACTAATACCTCAAATCATTATTATTAAACCAAAATGTACAATAACCCACAATTTGTACAAACTAAGTCCAAAAATCAAATGTAACTAATAAAAGTAAGAAACAACTCTAACCACATGTCAGATTCTTATACAACATATACAAGTCCATAAATCCAAAACAACTACTAACAGTTCCAATACTATGAACGAAAATACAAAGGAACAAAATAAGCATAACGCCGCTCGCCCAACCCCAAAGCTAAGCATGAGCATCGTCATCAGATGTACCTGAAAACACAACATAGTCCACCATCAGTGGCGAGTAACATAACTGACTCACCCTAACGGGAACACACAAGTACATAGCATCAATCAAACAACATCACACGAAAATCCTCAAAGACACGAGACAACCTCAAACTCGTAATCCAAACTCGACAAATCACTCGACATCATCATACGACATCATCATCCCAAATTCTACCTTTGGCGCAATCATTCTAATTCTAGACCGGACTATGCTCGTACGAAAGCATCTTACGCAACCGAACTTCTACTATGTCAGGACCGGGTATAAGCCATACGCCCAAATCCCACGGACCCAATCCTTACTGGAAATCCGTGTCCCTAATCCCCAAAATCTTTCTGGAAGTACTAGGAATAACATAGTGAGACTCCGAACTATCCCGATACCGCGGACGGAATAGGGGCAACGTCTTAACCCAAAAACTAAGCATAAGCCATACACAAAGTCAAGGGCGTCTAGAAAAGAAATCAAGCTAATCATCATATCATCATTATCTTTTCATCATAGCTAAATTAAATACAAGAATAAGCCATACTCTTGAATTCAATCAACTAAATCATCGAAGTTAACCCAAGAATTGCCTATAGCCATACTCTTGAAACTAACCAAACATCATATCATCAATCTTAATTCATTCTTTAATCAATATATCCCAAATCTTTAACTTTCAAGACTTACATAACACTTTTCTTTAACTCTCAAGACTTAATCAAGAAACCTAAAGAACTCGAACCAACTTCAACAAGAACCTTAAAGAACTTAATCAAACCTCATCAAGAACCTTAAAGAACTCATCTATCTCTTAAAGAACTTAATCAAGATTCAAGAACTTCAATCAAGAACTCAACAACTCAATCATACACGCATGAACATCATCATAGCCATACGAAAATCTCAACATTATTTTATCAAAATTCAACAAACTTAAACCCAAACACCATGATTTCAAAATATCATGAAAACAATCTTAAAATATGAAAAACCACCATTAAAACGTCATTATAATACTTCAAAATCAGATTATAAAAACATAATCAAAATCATGAACAATCATCAACAAATCATTCCAAACATGCATTTAATCAACGCTATAAACCTAGTATACCAATTAAGTTGAGTTAGTATGTTACCTTATTGAAGATCAACACACAAATCAACACAAATATGCAGTCCGGAACAATCACCAACACGGCACACACACAACACGCACACGGCTGCTGCACGGCACGAACACGACCACAACACGGTCCTGCACCCACGGAAACACCACGAACACCACTGCACCACCTCGAGCACGGCCACGATCACTGCAGCACGGCTTCACACACGAACCACACTTGCACACACGGCTTCCCACACGACACATACACGAACAAGACCCAAAAACCAAACCGAACCAATGATCTTGAATGAAACAATGTGTTTAGGATTGTGTTTAGGATGCTTAAAGATCAATGGAGTTTGAATCTTTAAGTTTTGGGCAAAGGAAGATGATGAACAATTGATGGGTTCAATAGTTCAAAAATGGCGTGAGAATTAGAGAGCAAATGGGAGAGATGTGTTTGCTTTGGATGGTAAGAGTTAAGATGGCAAAATGAGTTTAAGCCCTTACTAACTCTTCTATATATAGAGTTAGCTAAGGTGTGAACACAAGGCAAGTGGCAAGCCACTCCTTGCTTTAGAAAAACCGGCCACATGAGGACTATGGGCCTTGCTTGGGCTCTAAATGGGCTCTCGTGATCCATTGGGCCAATTATTGAACTTTACATGAATAATCATGCAATAATCGAATTAGTCCAAAAATTATATTAAATAATTAATTAGAAAATTAAATAATAATAAAAATTCTAATTAATTAAATAATAATTAAAATAAATAATAAAAACTAAGAAATAAACATTTCGATTAAATCGAAATTATTCACATAAAATTAAAATAAATAGTTCAAAAATTAATTTGAACTAGCAAATAAACACACATAAATACACATAAATACCGGCAAAAGTACCGATAAAATCTGGGTCATTACAACATACCATACTGATATTTCACCACATATATTAAATTACATGACTGTTGTAATGTGGAGTTCCTGAAGTGCTTATTTCATCCTTTTGATGCCTTCAAATCTGATGCAAACTTCCACTTCTAACTCGATTATCATCATGAGTTCTTTTATATTTTTCCTTTCTTTGGAGGTTCATATCATGCATCATCGTTGGTCTTTCAACTTTCTCTTAATCATTGACATATAAACCAAGAAAGTTCTGTTCCTCCTTTATGCTCATGTATGCAACACTAAACATAAGGTTAATGAACCTTACATTGAAATTTATTAGTTGAACCAAATAAAATATTATCAATACTAATATGCACAACTAACAAATAAGTTCCTTCTAAGTAAAATGTTAGATTTGAAGGTATTTTCTAGAAGGAACTTAGAAAATTTCCTATAACATACCCAAGGAACTTGTGCTCATGGATATGAAAAGGAAATGTAGGATTTTTAAATCCTAGATAGGTTGTTCCTTATAAGCGTCCTTTATCAAGATATCATTTAAAAAAAACTTTGACGTTTATTTAGTACAACCTATATCCCATACAAGCAACAAAAATAATAATACAATTACCTTTAGGACCAAGCAAAACTTTTCTTAATTCAATACCTTTCATATTTTAAATATCCTTTGAAGCTTACCAAATTCCTTACCATTGTGTCGTCCTCAGTGAACTTGTTCCTGAATACCCATCTTAGTTCATGACTTTGGTATTCTAGAATAGGTCCAAGGTTTCACACCTTGTTCCATTCGAGCTTATTGAGTTCCTTCTGCATAAAACTTGTTAATCACAATAATAAACATATATATATGCAATGAATGCACAAAATTTCTTTAGTTGAGACCCAAATGTGAGAAATATGAACTTCCTCAACTATGAGAACTTAACAGGAACTTGGTTGTGGATATTGATTGAGTTTAAATTTTGCTTCATGTATTGGAACTTGATCATCATCCTCAAGTTCCTCACCATCAGATAGTGTGCGTTATTCTGTTGCCTTTCATAAGTGACATATTTTCATTAAAATTAAAGCATTGCTGATTCCTTAGGAACTTGGTCCATAGGAACTTGCAACTTTATAATTATTCCAAACTGTTTGCTGGGTACAGACATTAGACTAAAAATATGTTCACTGTTTGTGAAGCACATTATCATCAATTTTTAACTTTGAAAGCTTTTGATCAATACCTTGTACCTGTAAAAACATAAAACTTTTGTGGAACTAGGTCCAAGGTTAGAATTCAAAATTTAAAATATTTAAAATCAAAATGTGCTTGAATCACTCAACAAAATATATGGTGAATAGAACCTAGCTTACCAACCTTGCATGGAATGATTTAATCTTTTGTGTTGCTGTAAAAAGTTAAAGTTCCTCTACCATTACCCTCTAGTGAGATTAATTTTATTTGACTTTCAACATGCTTAGAACACTCGTTGTTGAGATATTTCGAGATGTTCCTCCTCACTGGGTGCTGCTAGTTCCTTTCATACTTTCTGGAATCTGTCCGAGTTCCTTTAGAATTTTAGAGCTTCATTTTCTGTTGGAACTTGTTCCTAATGTTATTGTTCCTTTTGAGTAGGAACTCTGTCATGCCTTTTTCTTTTCCTCATATATAATCATCATTCTGGTCTAGATCATTTCCTATGGAATATGTTGAACCAATCTTAAATTCATTATTAGCCATGTCACGAATATATGAGGCGTTGTCCCTTTAGTTGTTATTTCCATTTTGGGTTGTATATAAATGTTTTCTGAAATTCAAAACCCAAAGAAAACTTTTGTGCAATCTCAAGATTAGTAGGTTAGTAGAAAGAGATAATATACTAAAGCATAAAGAAGAATAAACATAAATTTCCAAAAATACTCCCTTAGAATGTAGTTCCACCTGTATAGTTCCAACATTCCTTAAGGAAAACATGGAATGAAGTTTATGTTTTGTTTATCGAAACTAAGTTCAATCAGAATAGGAACAAGAACTTGCATAATGTGTTGGATTGTTCTTGCATCATAATCCAATATACTTAGTTTCATCATCAGTTCCGATGGGAACGGGTTGAGTTCCTTTTATCCATGTAACTAATCTTAATGCAATTAGCACAAAATAATCTCACACACTAAACCTACAAAACATTTAACTTTGACCTGCAAGATTTGCACAAACTTGAAGAGATATTAATTTTATCATGAATTAAATGTAAACAACATAACTTAAAATAAAGAGAAAAAGAATTTAAATCATATCATAATTAATTAAGTTTCTATGAAAAAATAAATATCATAGAGACTATTTCTCAACATGGTGCATATGATATAATACGTTGGTTTTCATTCTGACTCAAAGGAACTTACCTGTCAGTGGAACTTGTCTTAATTTACGCATCTCAGCCTGTCAAGTTCCTTCAGGATCCGCTGAGTTCCTCAACCTTGTTCCAACGGGTACTCCAGATTCTTTTATTCTCTTTTCTTGCATGATTCTAATGTTGTCTTTTAAATAAATATATTTCAATCATGATTCAAACCCTAAAAAAAAACTCTTCTATCCTTGGACATTGGTACCCAAAATTTTGGGTCCTTTCTTGTTAGTAACATTAACGAATTTTTATTTTTCAACCAATTTTAGTGCACAAAAAAAATGCTACTAGTAAGGAACAACATATATTTACAAAAAATATTATTCAAGATTCTCATAAGGCATGAACAACTTATTCTTTGGCAAGAATTGTAATAAACGTTCATTATATTGCCAAAAAAAAATCAAGTTCCAAGCTGTTGGAAATTTGAGTTCCAAGTCTGTAAAAAGTACTTTCCTAAAAAATATTTTTCCTTGTAAGATCTCCTATAAACTGATTATTTTCTAAAAAAATTCAAATCATTTTGAAAATAATATGTTTGATATTCAAACATACAAAAAATCATATTTGATAACCTCCAAAATCAATTTGAAATAAAATAATAAAAAATAAAGTTTATAGAAATAATACAAAGAATAAGATAAATTGAATGCAAATATATAAATATTATATGAAAGATAAAATACTGACCTTATAAGCATTTGGCTCTGAATTACATTTACCTTTCAAGAAAACATGTATTCTCGTGAGTTCCTCTGAGTAATGCAGTTTGAGTTCCTTAACAGTGCAGGGTCGAGTTCCTGTATGTATTCATCCTTCCAGGAACTTCCTCCTCAGGGTTGCCTGAATCCTGGAGGAACTTGCTCTGATACCAATTGTTATTTCGGATGAACTACTACAAGAGGGGGGGTGAATTGTAGTATGGAACTTAGTAGTCAATTTTTGCGGAAATTAAAGAACATGAAAGGAAAATAAAGAGAAACGATGCAAGAGAGATTTAGCGAGGAAACTTTCCAGGGCCCAACTGGAAATAAAACCTCGACCCACTAGGGATTTCTCTAAAACACTTCACTATAGGGCAATAAATCAATTACAACCTATAATATTCTACTGGACCCGTAAGTTCCTCTGGGAACTTACTTCTCTATTCTCTACTTATAGTGTTATCTTCCCTTTTCTTTTTCTCTCTTTTTATCTTTCTCTTTCTCTTTCTATTCTCTGTTCTTTTTCTCATTCTCTTTCTCTTCTTTTCTCTGTTCTCACACTTTTCTCAAATTCTCACCCCAATTACAAGAATTCTCTCAAACCCTTTACAAATTCCCCATTACAAGAGTTCACTCAAACTCTCTTCTCTATTCTTAAAATTACAGATTCTTGATAGAATAAAACTCTAACATATTGAACATAAAATCTGACTGGAACTTGGAACATAATCTGGAACATATGATAGGAACTTTGAGTGGAACCGACTCAATATGTGGGTATAAGATGGTACGTTTTAGCTCTCCACATTATCGAAGTTTGGCTCACCTTAGAAATGGTGATTCAAACCGTATTTATAAGCAAATAGGTCGTGTTTCCCAAGAAACCACTAAATACACCACTAAACCCACTCAAAGTTCTGTCAGGAACTTGTAACTGCCCACTACATTGCTGCCCATGTTCCCATTAACTACAGCCACGTCCCACTACTTGTTGACTCAATAAAAGCTCTAATTGTGTGTCTCAAAAATGTCAGAATTATATGTGTATATATGTAAATGAATGGTTATAAAATTGCTTGGAGAAAAAGCCTAATTAACCACCCATAACACCATTTACACGTACACCACTCTCACTCACACACCACTAACTTTGACTCACTAACTTAAACAACCCACTAACTTAATTATTGACCTAATAAATCAGAAATAATAAGTTAAGTAATTTACCTAAAAAATAGATTAATTAATTAATTAAAAATAAAATTAAAAACCGGTTTTTTTTTTTTCGAAATTTTTCTTTTTTTTAAAATTCTAAAACTTTAAATTAATTTTTAAAACCAAAAATAAACTAATAAAATAAAAAGAAATCAGAATTAAAAAGTAACCAACTAAATCCTAAAATTAAGGAGACTAATTTGACTACTAACTAATTCAAAAACACCTACCCACTATTCCTAAAATTAGGCTGCACTAATTCAGTCAGTCTTTGACCATTTTAAACAAGTTAAAACAGTCAAGGAGTTGTTTAAACAGACCCTAAAAAGTAGCAACAGTCGTGGACCAAAATAACCAACTGACTCGACACAAGTTCCTCTAGGAACATACCCAAAGTTCCTGTAGGAACTGGACTCAAGTTCCTTTGATAGACAGACCCAAATTCCAATCAGACTTAAATGCATTAATATACTTACATTTACCCTAGAACATTACATTATAACATTCATGGATCTTCTCTTCTCTTCATCAAGTGATTCGTTGGAATACTTGAAGTTCTTCTCATGTTCCTTGCTGAATTCTCTTCAGGAACTTCTCTGATTTCTCTGTAGAAACTTGACAGCAACATCTTTGATTCATAATTCAAACCTTCACTTGAATCACCATCTTGTTTCTTCAAATGATTGAATCTTCATGTTTGAATCTTCATGTTTGAATCTTCAATGCTTATTTATTTGCTTCAACTCAGAAGCTTCTCTTGATTTGTTCCAACTCAGGAACTTATATTGCATACATCATCAAAGATGATAGGAATCTTCTTCCTTAAGATCTATGAACTTGTTTATGCACATCTTAACACACATGTTAGTTAGATAATCATCATTTGTTCATTATCATCAAAACCATACATAGCTCAACAACAATTCTGTTTTACCAAATGCTTCATATTCTGATTCTGAATTTGAAATACAAAATGATGATGAAAACCAAGAAAATTTGCCTTTGGAACATTTTTCAGACAACTTTGACAGTACACATTCTACTTCTATTCCTACTGTTTTTACCAATGATGAAACACATAATAATATCATCTCTACACACCCCTCTAGGATCATTAAAACTCCTACACACCTTAAAGAATTTACTAATACCTATGTTCCTCATAGAAATAAAGAACCTAATCCAGAATCTGACTTCTCAGAATCAGCTTCCTTTTCTATAAAAATCAAACCTCATTCTACAAACCATATAATTGAACCATCATCTTATAATCAAGTTAAATATGATCCAGCTTGGGTAGATGCTATGCAAAGTGAATTAGATGCCTTAGAATCAAATAATACTTGGATATTAACCACATTACTAGCTGGAAAAAAGGCCATTGGCAACAAATGGGTTTTTAAAGTTAAACATAATTCAGATGGTTCAATTGACAAATTAAAAGCAAGATTGGTTGCCACTGGATATCAACAAGTTTATGGGCAAGATTATGGAGATACCTTCAGCCCTGTAGCCAAATTACCCACTGTTAGAGTCATTCTTGCCATTGCTACTGTTAGAAATTGGAGCATATGTCAGTTGGATATAAATAATGCATTCCTTCATGGTTTTTTGGATGAAGAGGTTTACATAAAGCCCCCTGCAGGGTATATAAAGGCAAAATCAGATCAAGTGTGTCTATTAAAAAAGAGTCTTTATGGGCTAAAACAAGCCTCTAGGCAATGGAATAAAGAGCTAACAAAATTCCTTATTCAAATAGGCTTCCTTCAATCAAAACAGGACTATTCTCTATTTACTAGAAGTTCTAATGGTGAGTTTTTAGCTCTTCTAGTTTATGTAGATGACATGATGCTAACTGGCACTTCTCAATTGCAAATAAATGAAGTTAAATCTGCCTTGGACAAAGCTTTTACAATCAAAGACTTAGGTGCCTTGCATTATTTTTTAGGCCTAGAAATCCATAGATCTTCTGATGGTCTTTTTGTCTCTCAACAAAAATATATAAAAGATATCATTACTTCTTCAGGCTTCTCTGATTGTAAACCTGCTGTTGCACCACTTCCCCTTGGTCTAAAATTGAATCCTTCAGATGGTGATCTAATTGATGAACCAGAAGTATATAGGAGATTAATAGGAAGGTTAATGTACTTAAATATTACTAGGCCTGATTTATCTTATTCTGTTCAGCACTTGAGTCAGTTTTTGAATGCCCCAACAGTGCCTCATCTTAAGGCTGCCCTTCACATAGTTAAGTACTTGAAAGGAACCATGGATTTTGGTTTATTTTACAAAGCAAGTTCTTCTACAAACATTCTAGCTTATTCAGATTCAGACTGGTCTGGTTAACTGGCTTACTTGAGGACTTGCATGTTCCTTTTACTCAACCCATTCCTTTGATGTGTGATAACAGGTCAGCCAATTTCATGGCAGAAAACCATGTCTTCCATGACAGAACCAAGCATATCAAGAGGGATTTCCATTACATTAGAGAGCAGATTGTAGCTGGATTTATTCAAGTTCAACACATCTCAAGCAACAATCAATTAGCTGATGTTCTGACCAAAGCTCTTCCTGGTGCTGCTCATTCTTCCATTTGTGTCAAGCTTGGACTTCTTCCTAAAGTCCAACTTGAAGCGGGAGTATAGGAGTATATGAGTTGTTTTTTTGTTATGTTTTTTCCTTTTTCTATAAATACTCTCTTTTTTACTTGTATTAGCAGTTAGTTTTAACTGTACAAAAGTTGGTTAAGACATTTGTCCTTTTATGAAATAGATTTCTGCTTTGGCATTCTTAGTATTTTTCTCTCACTTTCTTCTCCCTCTCTTCGAGCTTATCTCAAATTATCAGTCATTGAGCTGGTTGCATGTATCATGCACTTAATGATGAAGCTCGAATAAAAATTCTAAACTAAGTGGCTAAGTCAATAAACAAATCAAAGTTGAATGCGTTGTGACTTTTTAATATTTATAAATAACTCATTTATAAGGAACTCTTTCCCTAAATAATGTTAGGAATAATCTTAATTCTCAAAATACGGTTACTTTTTCTTCAATTCCCAAATTACCGTCCACGTAGACGGTTGAATGAAATTTTTTTTTTTCAATTTTTGTGACAAAACCGCTACTGGGAGTAGCGGTTTTACTGAAAAAAACCGCTACTCCCAGTAGCGGTTTGTCCTAGTTAAAAAAAAATACAAATTTCCTAAGTAACCTATTGGCTTTCAACCTTTATAAAAAAAATACTGCACATAAACCGCTACTGCCAGTAGCGGTTTCTTTATCTGAGAAAACCGCTACTACCAGTAGCGGTTTTTAGACAAACCGCTACTGCCAGTAGCGGTTTCTCATTAAAAAAGTTGATTTTTTTTCCCTATGCTGATGTGGACGGTAATTTGGGAATTGATATAAAAGTGAATGTATTTTGGGAATTAGGAAATTTCTCTGCATTATTCATGGAAAGAGTTCATTTATAAGCTTGTTTATAACATTTCAATTTGTTGGCCATAATAAGTGTTGGATGGTTTTGAATACATATTATTATGCAAATCCAAGCCATGCATACAAGAATTATAGACTAGAGGGAAATTTATAAATCAACTCTGACTCAAACATGCTAACACTTGGTATGTTGTAAATAGAAGTACAAAACAAATTAAAGAAGTGGAAAAGTTGTGAAAACAAACTATTGATTCCATTTAATCAAAGTACATGCATGACCCTAATATTCATAGCAACAAATGCTAAATATTAGGATCCGTTTACCATACCTATGCATCAGTGGCGGATCTAGAAAAAATGGTTAGTGGGGTCAAAATGCATTTGATAAATTTAATAGGGGTCAAGAATTCTAAATTATAGGGAAAATTTGAAAATTTTCTAAATTTTACAAGAAAAAAATTTACACATTTAGGTTCAAGTGGGGTCAACGGACCCCACTTGTTATAAGGTGGATCCGCCCCTGATATGCATGATCATATCACGGTCCAATAATTTGATTAAGTAACAAACAAATCCACTAACAACAAATTAAACTAACAACATAATTTGATTAAGTAAATATTATTTTATTAATCATTACCTTTTTAGGAACTTAAAAGGAAAATTTATTTTTAGAAGTATCAACTATTGACGATTATATTTTTAGGTAAAAAATATGTTTAGAGTCCTCATATGTATCAATTTTAATGAGTCTTTTATTATATATTCAACCTAAATCAACTTTTGAAACTGATTACATAAAACATATGTAACTAATTATTCCAATCAATGCTTTTCCGTACTTATGAAACTGGAATATAGTTTTATGTATCATATGCAATTTATTTGATGGATTTTTTTTTTTTTGTCGAATTTTTATGTAACAAATGACTCCTTAAAGTTGATTTCTATTAGTAATAATATATAATTGATACCTTTAAAATAAGATTGTCCATGGTTGGTACCTTTAAAAATAATTTTTCATATTTCCAACGAACTCAAAAAACCCATATATTAATGGAATATAATTTTTGTTGAACCCCATATAGTGCACTAGTAAGTGTCTCATATCGGAAGATAAAGAGATACTAAACTAACTTATAAGTCTATGAATTTACTCCTCTTATTACCAATTTGTTTTAGAATGGAACCTTCAATGACTTGTAAGTGACATAACTCTCCTCTTCCATATTGGATTGTCCAGGCCCGTTTCTAATATTCAATCAATTTTTCATTTTTCCAACGAACTCAAAAAACCAAATTAATGGAATATAATTTTGAAGGAACAATATCTAACGTGATAGCAATGTAGAATTTTTACTCCCATGAACAAAAGAAATAATCCTCCCAAATAAACACAACCTTTCCAGGTTGTTCACACACACACACACACTCACCATAGGTCCATATAGCTAGTTTTATCTTGTGAGCCTACTTTCATACATTAATACATATATATACACATATATATTTATGATTAAGTTCAGGTGAGAAAGAGCTAATAATTAAATACATCAACTATGAGCTATAAGTATATTGATTAACAACCAGTGGCGAGGCCATTTTTGGACATGGTGGGTCATGGGACCCACCATTATTTGGCAAAAAAATAATTTTTTTTATTATAGTTAATTAATTAAATAATTAGTTTATAAACATACAACTAGTAATTATGAGAAATATGTTAAATACTTGTTTAATTTCTTATTTATAGTATGGTGTTATTCTAAAATGTAATATCGATAATATTATATACCATTTCAGAATATGAAAACTTAAAGAGAACAAATGTACTGATTTTGAAATACTTTTAATTTGTTTGTAATAGTTATTTTGAATTTTTAGAATTTGGTTTATTAGTATTTTTTTCCAATCTATATATATTTGACGAATGACGCTACACATATTAAAATTTTTGGGTCCGCCCTAGGTAGTATTACACATGTTAATAGGCAAATTTTAATTTTGTTTTAGAATTGTTATTTGGTACTGATTATGATATGTATAGGACTTCCCCAGCTAGGGATGCAAGTGCAGTGAGACGGGGCGGATATTGCAATTGCTATCCCCATGCGCCTACCTACTTATGGAATCCCCATCCTCATGGTGGGTATAGTTTCTATTTCCATCCCCGCACTGGTAAGGATATATAGGGAACCATATTCACCCCATCATACAGGTGGGTACCATGCATACCCACCCCCACCACTCTTTAAAAACCCGCCCCAAATCCGTGTGATCCTTACTAAAACTTGCTTAATTTCTACAAAACATCTAACTTACAAGGATGAAAACTGGTCCTTAAAAATAAAATAAAAAATAATAAAATGGCTTCAAAGTATGTTATCCATTTTATTTTCAATGTGTTTAAGTATTCCATTTAATAAGTAAATATAAATTCGTAAAAAAGGTAGGGCGGGGCGGGGTGGGGATGGGATGGGTCAAAGGTAGTAGCCTAAAAACATCCCCATACCCAAATTCGATCAATTAATGGTGACCCAACATTATGAAAATCTTGAAGTCGCCACTGTTAACAACTATATAAATACATTCATCGCTATCTATAAATACATTGAGTATAATATATATCCACTTTATATTATAATGATGTTGTTTTTAAACTTTGATTAGACTAAAGAGAAACAATCTATTTTATTCTCAACCCTCTATTTTTGTTCATCTAAAGATTAGTGTTCTTTCTCATCAAGTCATCATTGGCACCAAAACCAGTCTTTCTCACATTTGCCTAGAGTTGTCTCTCAATATATATTTATGTATGATAGAGGGCAGTGGAATGTCGCATTGCTGTGGCATAGCAGTAACCCAAAATCAATATGGACTTCTAAAATCTGCATATTGCGTGTGCTACCATATGCTGCAGTTTCTTGTGGATTCATCAAGGAACGAAATTACTTGGTGCATCTAATTGAATTTATTACTCTTAGCGGTCTTAGCTAGCTATGATAGATAGAGGTGTCAAATTGGGCGTTTGGTTCGGGTTCAGGTAAGGTCAATGTGGGTCAGGTCATTGCGAGCCGCAACTGCTTAATTTTCGGTATGGTCTTGGGTTAAGGTCTTGCTTAGGTCGGGTCAGAAGTGAGTCAACATGGTCGTGGGTGTGGGTCGGGTTCAGTTTGGGTCAACTTTGGGCCGGGTGTCTTTCATTGCGGGTTTGGATCACAATGGGTTGGGTTGTTTTAGGTTCAGGTTGAAACTAGGTTGGGTCATTGTTGGGTTAGGTGCATTTGGAATTATCAGATTGGGTCCATTTTGTGTTAGATCTGTTCTAGATCAGGTCTATTTAGCTCGTTTCGTTTGGTTTGAATCGGTTGGGTCGGATAGGGTCAATGCAATTTGAAGCGGTGAACAATGGTATGTGGGTTGTATTGGGGTTTTCATTTTTGGATACTTGGTTGAATCCGATCTAAAAACGCTGGGTCAGTCAAATAGGTTCCTAGAAGGTGGCGTGAGGCCGGGAAGTTTTGTCCTATCCCTTTGGGATGTATGGTGTGTACTTTAACTTCAATTCTTTTGTTTTTAATTCAGTTCACTTCAGTTTAACACAATTCATTTCATTTCAGTTCAGTTTAATTCAATTCAATTCGATTGTATTCAGCTAAAGTAAACGAGCCTTAAGACATAAAAACAAATTTCATAGTTCTACACATGAAAATAAAGTTATAAATACACAGAAGTGACAGAACACAAGATTGTTTGTTACTCCAACAATAATTTGGGTCAAATGAGTCGGGTGGGTTGGGTGTAAAGTAAGTCGGGTAAAATTTGGGTCGGGTGCAAGTAAGTCGGGCACAATATGGGTCGGTGTAATTCAGGTCGGGTGTGAAATGGGTCGGGTGTGAATTATGTCGGGTCAAAATGTGTTTAAATTGGCTGTATTTGGATTTGGTGTTTAGGTCAATGTGGGTAGGGTGCAGTTTGTGTTAGGGTATCTTAATTACAATGTTACTTTCGGGTCACGAGTGTATGTGGGTCGGGTGAAGTTTGGGTTCCCAAATTTTCAGTGTAAAACGGGTTGGGTTATAGTTCAATCGTAAGTCAATTTACAGTTTAGATCAGATATGACAGCTCTAATGACAGACACATGAAAAAAGGTAGGTCTAACAACAGGTCAAGATACTAGATTACAAAATTCTTCTTCAATTCCTTCTCTCAAATGGACTGCACTAAATTTCTGTCTGCCACCAACTATTTACTTGGTATGGTGCACTATATATTGCTACTCATTATCAAGTTTTCTGCAATGCAAAATTGCCATAACTACCCAACATAACTTTGGGCCGGGCCACACCCTATTTAATTCCCTTCGTTTTCGAATCCAATCCCAGGAAATGAATACACACAGAACAGATTAAAAGTGCTTCTCTACTTAAAGATATAAACGTTAAATTTTTTTCCAAAGGTTGTTTTCTTCAACAATATACTTGTGATTTTTCATACTCCAGCTGCCTATACTTTTTTTATACTACTTTTTACAAAGTCTTCTCATTAAACGAGTAAGGGCTCGTTTACATTAGCTTAATAGAGATGAACTGAACTGAATAGAAGTGTATTAATTGAACTAAATAGAGATGAACTGAACTGAACTGAACTGAACTGAACTGAATATAATCTGAAGTAAACAAGCCCTAAGTCTCCACTCTTAGCTGCTATATACATTTAGCAGCTGGGAGAGCAATCACATTAGTCCCTTTGTGTCAGAAATAAATTTAGGTGATCCCGCGTACAAGTGAAGCCAAAACACTACGTGGATAATAAATGACACCCTTGGGACAATAATTGTGTTACACAGGACAATAATTGCGTTGCACGGGACAATAATTAAGACATTTATTCAAAAACCGCTAAATGCTTATAGTAGCTAAGTGATTAATTATCATCCCTCCTCATTAAACTACGGTGTAATAATTTATGGTTACTACACATGATTGATCCATTAAGAAATTAAAATTTCCCAACTCTACTAATTATTAATTAAGCAAAACTTTACATCTGTACTGCACAAATGTACAAGAAGTTGTGCCAACTTTAGCGGGTGTATGTATCTATAACACAATACTAACTTCAACTTTTGAATTTGATAGAATTTGATTAATGGGCCGGCCAGGTAACCCGATATAGAGGAGAAGAGTTGGTTATTAATTAAAGGACGTTCTCTGTCAAAATCAACAAGTAATGAGTTGGTTTATTCTTATATTTCTTCAATGTGTGACACTCACTAAAAGTGCACACAAGTATGAATTCAATAGGATGTATAAATCACACATGTATATTTAACTTTAATTTTGAGGTGCCTATAATACATGACTATATATTGGCTTAAATTCCTAATCATTAGCTTAATTAGTTGCATACAACATTATAATAGGTGCTCTTGTACGTGGGATACACATTACTTAAAACAGTATCGTAACTTATAGTTCGCGTCCTTTTTTTAGAGAAAAAAAAATCACAATTATAAGTGTACGTACACCTTTCCTTCCAAAAAAGGGTATAATTGTAAATTTATCGTATATATCTTTATACAAAACTCCTGTCAAACCATCTGATGGACAGACATAATCTGTTAAATTTCGTGTAAAAAGTTATGGTTTCGTGTTAAAAAGTTACAATTTTTGGACAAAGAATTATTCTGTGAACTACGTACACATGAGATTGGGACGTGATGACAATGAATTGTAAACTAACTAAAGGTGTGTATATATATATATATATATAATAAGTTAAGGATGTAGGAATATATGGATGTATGAAGAGATCTAAACACTATCTACTAAGAGCGTGCATAATATAGCTAGGAATATATATATATAGTACCATGAAAAAACCAGTTACTGCACTCTCATGCACCCCATTAGGTAGTTTTAGTATCGACAACTATGATGATAATAATAATAACACCATTAAACCCCTCAATCTATTTCCCCACAAAGCTGAGGATTCTTCTACTTCCAAAGATTTAAGCTCGGCCAATAAGCTTGACAAAGAAGAAGATGAAGATGATAATGGAGGAGTTACAATAGCATTGCACATTGGGTTACCTGTTGTTGAAGATAGCTTGGTGAACAAGGAAAATGCAAAGGTTGGTGATAATCAACATCAACATCAACATCAAATTCATGAGTGGTCTAACAATTATTGGATACCAACTGCTATTCAAATTCTAGTGGGTTTCACCCATTTTTCTTGCCACCTTTGTACTAAGACCTTTAACCGCTACAATAACCTTCAGGTATTTTTCTTTCATCCATTTTCTTCTCCTTAATTAAGTTATCTGAGCCCTAACTGTATATTTATAATATTTTCAGTATTACGACCTATAAGTATAATTACCAAAATAACTTTACAATATTATACTGAATCTATAATCTATAATATATATAATAATATATACTAAAACAAAATGAAGATGACATCATCCATACTTCATAAAAGGACATGTGTCATGCCCTCCTTCAATTTTTCCCTCCAAAAAGTACATTAATTATTCTTATATTTTCAATGCTATATTTTAATTAATCTAATTAATATTTTGATTAAAAGGTTTTAATAAGCTTAATCTATCTATCATATATAACTCTATAACTATAATTATATATATATACTAAAATAGAGTATGCTTACATCATTCAGTACACATGTCATTATTTTATGTAATTGTTGGTGTTATATTTGACTTAATACTCCTACCATCTTTTAATTTTCTAAAAGTTTTCTTTTAAATCTTCAAAAAAAATTGTGTGCAGAATCATAGTTTTGGCCATTATTTTGCTTTATTTTTTAAAAATGTTTTGTTTTAAAATTATTATTAAGATGAAAATTACTTATTATTTTATAAAATTTATAATTTTTTTTTGTCAACCGTGCATCGCACGAGCATCTAATCTACTATACTCAATCTATTACATATTTACATATAGCATTGGGTGTTTTAGAAATAATAACACAATTTTTTTTATACAATATAAATAGATAGTTTATGGTTTTTTAGCTAATTAAAAAGTTAATTATTTCCCGTCTCAATTCTTGGTTAAACTTTGAATATTTTTTCCTGTCACAAACAAATCAAAATGTAACAAACAAATTGAAGTTGGCGTGCGATCTAATAAGTACTCTTAAAGTTGCTTGCATTGTAGTTCGATCTCCAAATGTATCTTCTTTCACCAAACAAAACAAAAATAAAAATTGAACTCCTTACCTTGAAAATAGTATGTATCGTGAGTAGCTTTCTGTTGGCTTGCAAAGCCGTAATGATGTACATAGAAACTTGAATTAAGAGAGCAACCTTCCACATAAAATCATGGTCTACTCGTTAGCTGATGCTAGGGTTATGCCAATGGCTTAGACTTGTGATATGTCTCAATTTATAGAGATTCTGTAAATACTTCATCATCCAACGTACCTCTTTGATATGCATTTTAAAGAAGAAACTTGAGTATGTAAACAAATATAAAGTATAAACTGACTTTAATACAAGCAAGATTAAAACTACTATAAGTTATGGAGGATGCCAAATTATTTCACTAAATTTGTTCGTTTAGATGCTCATATTTTTTTCCTAAAATGCTTGTCGAAGGATATTTTCGTTTAGATAAAGTAGTCTTAGATTGGAGGGACATGTTCCAGAACTATAATAATATTGTTAATCTTTTTAAATATAGATCTTATGAAGCGTGTTATTTAATTTGAAAGAAGTAGTGTAAAAGAACTCTTTGGGAAGATGTTTGGTTTACAAACTGGTAAGAGTTTGGAATTAGAAATCTAACTAAGGTGGTATGGGTTTGTAATTTGATTATAACCATATGTGTGATTGTTACATGGGAATGCATATCTTGCTTTTATTTGATAACTAGAGCTATCCGCATTCTTTGAGTTTCGATCTAAATCCTATAGCTTGCTGGTTAAAGGTATGAGTTTTATTTTAAATAGTTTTTTAAAACTAATATAAAGTATAGAGTTAGAGCCAACCCAAGCCCATAATTCATACCTATTTGCTTGAAACAAACATCTCTAAACATTATCCTTTTATCTAGCTATTTCAACATGTTTAATACATTTTTGAAGTTTTTTTTTGTTCCAAAAAAATTAAATGGAAAGAATATTTCTAAGAGAAGAGTAGGTATAAATTAAACCATGGAGAAATTGATATGAAATTATTGAGAAAGATTTAATTATATTGATATCATAAGGATACATAGAAGTTTGTATACCGAAAAAACTTATGCTATACAAAATGTATCCTTTTAAAAACAAGAAAAATCAATCCTAATAATTTATTATTTTACTTCAATACTTCTATTGCATGATCTTATCTACGTAACGTTCTTTTGGAGTTTGGCCTAATTATTCAATAAAAAGGTGCTGGTGCAATATTTACCGAGAATTTTCTTTTCTTGTGGGGAGTGATTGGGTAACCCTATGGGTTACTAACCCTCTTATATTTGCATTATCATAATATCATTGGTCCAAATTATATTAAAAGATTAAATTTACTCATTTTTTCCAATGTGATTTAAATATATTAATATTTTAATTTTATGTGTCTAAGAGGGTTAACAACCCTCAAAGTTGCTCAATCAATTTCCTTTTCTTTTCGGTTTTCAATGTATGTACTAGTTACCCTATTTTTTTATGAATATAATAAATACCCTGTGCTTTACAATCCATGTACAAAATGCCCTTTTATGACTACAAAACAGTGGGTTTTCAATGTTATTATCAATTATTTATAATAAGTTGTACTTTTCCCTCTAATACTCCAAATCCGGTGTCTAATCTTATTTGATACATTTAAATAACATCGAAAATCTAATGATTTTTAGTGATATAATGGCATATGGTACATTTTTTTTTTTAAACCATGCATAGGGGTATTTAGTACATTTTAATGGTACCTTGTAAATTTTGTGAAACCTCAGGGATAATCTGTGAAAAAATCATTTCCTTTTTCTTATCCTCATTTTTTAAACATATTTGTCAAATAAGATATAGAATGATTCACAATATCTTTTTTGGTCTTAATTAATATACTAATACATTAACGGGCTATTCGGTTATTGGTAATAAATCGTGGTAATGAGAATGAACTTAAATCATAATTTAGCAAGGAAAACAAGGTTACAATCTCCATGGAAATATATCTCATTCCCATGTTTAAATTTTCTTCGCATTTTCATTATCATCCATTATTATTGGAACATGTGGTATTGGATGAGAATGAAATTTTGTGAAGAAAATTAGATAATTTGGAGGCAGGCTAGCACAACCATGAGAATGGATATTAATTTTTCCATAAATTCATTTCTATTACTGTTATTTATAACCGATTACTAAATGGCCGTAAAAAGGATTTACAATATTTTCATGGTTTTAAGTTGTAATAAAATCCCAAATTCCAAATGAGGATAATATAAAAAATAAAAAAAAAACGGAGTAATAAATGACAGTTGGGCTTCATTTTTAAGCCCAACGCTACCCCATTTTAAAGTGTATTTGGGTTCTAACTCCAATTTTGAAACTAATGCAATGTTATTATGGGCCATAATAGATGCACATGTGGGGACATGGATCACAATACAGAAAAGGTCCAGACTCCTTAAAAGGGACTCAACCAAGGGCCATTCTAAACATACCATGCTATTGTTGTGAAGAAGGTTGCAAAAACAACATCAACCACCCTAAATCCAAACCTTTGAAGGATTTTCGCACACTCCAAACTCATTTCAAGCGAAAGCACGGCCTCAAGCCCTTTAACTGCCGCAAGTGCGGCAAGTCTTTGGCCGTCAAAGGCGATTGGCGTACCCATGAGAAAAATTGTGGCAAGCGTTGGCTCTGTCTTTGTGGTTCCGACTTTAAGCACAAGAGGTCTCTCAAGGATCATATTCGCGCTTTTGGGTCTGGCCATGCCCCTTTTCCTTCTTCCTTTGGTTCCATTTACTAGCCTTTATTTCATGTGAATTGTTGATTTGATTCATTTTATTCCTAAATTATGGGAAGGAGATTGTTGACCTCGTATTTGTATTGTATGTATGTGACGACTGAATAAGGTTTTGAGCGAAATAAACATATATACTATAGCTTGGTTTTGAATGTGGTTTGAATTTCTATTTTTTTTAAATATTAATAACATGTGTAATTTGATTTTGAGTCGAGTATATAAATAAGTTAAATAAATTCTTAATTGAATCTACATTTTCCTTGACATTTTTTTTAATTAAATCATGTCTATTTCTCCGTCCAATAAGCTAGTAATTGTAATTTATTTTTTTCTTGAAAAAAATTATATGGTATAACAAAATTCAAGGGATTTCCTTTTTTTTTTTTTAATTTACTCTAGATTCATAACATCTTCTCAATATATAGGAAACATATACACAACAAGCAAAAATTGTAAGTAGCTTGGTTATTCATTTTATATCTATGGTATACCAGCTGAACTGAATTAAATTGCATTTGTTTGAAATGAAATTTAGCTCAAAAGAACACATGACCTTAACAACCCTTTTGGTTGTTGGTAATAAATTGTGGTAATGGTAATGAATTTATAGTGTAATTTTGTTAAGGAGAAACCTTATAATCTTCATGTAAAATAAATTTTCATTCCCAAGCTTCAAATTTCTTCTCAATTTTTATTCCCATCCATTACCATTGGGGAGGGTGGTATTTGATGGGAATGAATATTTGTGAAGAAAATTAGATAAATTGGAGCTAAAGTAGCACCACCATTGTTGAACCCCATATATCATATAGGGCACTAGTGAGTGTCCCACATCGGAACATGAGGAGATACTAAACTAACTTATAAGTTTAGGAGTTACTCCTCCTATCACCAATTGGTTTTAGAATGGAACCTCCTATGGCTTGTAAGTAACCTAAACTCTCCTCATCGATATTGGGTTGCCCAAGCCCGTTTCTAATATTCTAATCAAATTTAACATGGTATCAGAGCCCAGGTTGTGGGTCTCTTCTAAACTGGGTATTAAAGCACTGGAAAGGGATTGCCTCGATTTATAGGATGTCCAGCCCCTAAGAGGATTATTTCTGATTGCCTTTCCAGTTAGCTCTGAATTCTAAGTGAGGGGGAGTGTTGAACCCCATATATCATATAGTGCACTAGTGAGGAGGACTCCCAGATTGTGAACAGTTTCTACTTGATAATTAAATTTCTTTTGCTTACCTTTCCAAAAAAAAAAAATAAAAAAAAAAATAAAAAAAAAAAATAAGACTCCCTTACTTCTGCAATCTGGAATACAAATCGGAAAGCTAGCACATGATCGCTTCCGGAAAAAAAATCATAATAACAAAAAGAAAGAGGGAAAGAACAAGACAAACCATGTAAATCAACAATTGAAAAAAAGACAACAAGACTCATGATTGAAACACAATATTTAATATCCTGAAGCCTTTTTGTCATATTTGAGAGGAAGAAGCACTTGATTGATCAATTTGTGAAAGTTAATGTAAGATGAACCATTTGAAGTTGCTAATGCTTCTTCAGCTAATCTCTTCCACTCCATTGCTTTTCTTGACATTTCTTTCCCCTTTTCTCCCTCCATAAGCACTTTCACTTGCTTCTCAACCTCATTCCTCCTTACTTTGTTGTCTATTTCCATCCCTATTCCCCACTTCTCAGAACTAAACCATGCATTGGTTTGTTGTTCCGCGAAGAAAGGCCAACATATCACCGGCACCCCACCTGAAATAGTATCCAGTGTCGAGTTCCACCCACAGTGAGTCAGAAACGCACCAATTGATGCGTGGTTTAGGATTTCCTTTTGGTCACACCATGAAGTTATTAGACCTTGGCCTTTTGTTTCAGATAGAAATTCAGGTGGTATAATTGCTGAATCCCCCGTTACTATATCGGGTCTAAGGATCCACAAGAAGGGGTGCTTGCTATTGGCTAACCCCCAAGCGAATTCAATTAGGTTTTCGTTTGTCATGGTTGTGATGCTTCCAAAGCTCACATAAACAACTGATTTTGGCTTCTTTGAATCAAGCCATTTGAAGCATTGCATATCCTCCTTCCATAGACTAGAATCTAAGGACTTGACCGTTGTATCATTTGTTACATAATTTAGATGCAATTGCATTGGTCCGATAGTATACATTGGTCCGACTATATTTTTGGAAAGGTCTTTAAGAACATCATGCTCAAATGCATCAAAAGTGTTGAAAATAATTGGTGCACTAGATTGAGCCGCCTTCTTAGTTATGAATATTAGGAAATTGAACATTGTGTCATCTTTGTGTGTGGTTCTAATGAAGCTTGGGATATATTTCAATTGTATTCCTCTCATACTTGGCACCCAATCGACTACCATGTCTAAGGATCCATCAGCCATAAAATTTGGTTCTGTTTCAAAGTGACAACCAAAGAAGTTAGTTTCTCTTTACTTCATTTTTTTGTAAAGAAAAATTATATAATTCTTATATAAATCTCTTAATTTACAATGAAAACACGTAGTAATTAAGAAGTTAAATATGAAAATATTCAATAAAGTAAATGTAAATGCCACCAATAATCTACATGTCCTTGCCAAAAAAAAAAAAAAAAAACCTGCATGTGATCTAATCCTTATTGTTGTTTTAGAATATGATTAAATAATTCGGAGTAAGAAGTCACATATGAAATAGTGACTCATTGCAAATGTTAGATGTTCACATCTTCTTTACTAGTAAACTTAGTTATTGGGCTAGTCAGGTCATGCCGGTGCGGATCGGATTATGATCAACTAAAAAGGGTTAATAGGGGTGGGTCAAAGCGGGTCACAGCCGGTCATTAGCGCGTCACTCGTTAGCTTTCGGATCAATAAAAAAACTAAATATAAATAAAATTAAAGGTAGCAAAAAATTAAAATAAATATATACAAATATAATTATTAGGGTCAATTTAGTAGGGCGTAAAAATGTAAAATGTTTTTCCTGAAAACTATTTTTCTCATTTTACAGTATTGGATGGTAACCCAAATCAAATGGCCATATTGAGGTTTATTGGTGGTAACCCAAATCAAACCGTCAGATTGAGGTTTGAGGAGAAATAAAACCAAACTTAAATTTTCAAACCACAAACAAAACTAAATTGGTACAAATATTTCACTTTGATGGTCTTGAGCTATTTTTATACGAGAGAAAAATATAGTTATCATATATATTTTTAAATACTTTAGCAAACAATATATTTCCTCTGTATCGCAATATAGGCAAAAAATGGATTTAAAGAGAGAGTTAGAATGAAAAATGAATAATTAATTGTGCCACAACAAAAACAAAGAGTTAAAAAAAATAAAAAAAGCTACGCATGAGTAATTTTTATACCAAATATAGTAAAAAAAAATAAATTATTGCAAGTATCGTGTTACAAATTAAAATAATAAAAGTTGTGAGTATTATGATATGGAGTTAATAATCAAATAATAATCAATGTGTGGCCCTAGAAAATGTACTTAAAAGTTAGAAAAAAAAAAAAAATAGGAAGTGAGTTGGGGAGTTGTTGTAAAGTGCAGTAGTGGTACCTTTAAAGGGAACAATGGCCTTATCAGCAAGAGTTTGATATTGGAAATATCCGAGCATACCACACGCGCTAGCAGTCCACAACCACACTAACGGCAACCCACCAAGGTGGTTCTGAGCGGCGTCGAGAGTGAAAGGCATGGCAACATCAGATATAATCACCGTCACTGGGGGTGGTGCACCCGAGTTTGGATCATTATTTAGCTTACTAACAAGTTTGGTGAAGGGTTCATAGAAGTTATTATTCAGTATGGCTTGGCATAGCGTAGGGATGTCTTGTGTGACATCATCATCATCGGAGGATGGAAGTCCATCTGGGATGGCCTCGAACCGAAACGACGGTACGGCGTTGACGAAGGTGGGACCCTTTGATCGGAGGAGGCGGCGGTGGTTGTATTCGGTGTTTACGAAGGTGATGTGGTAGCCGCCTTGAGAGTGGAGGAGTTTGGCTATTTGTAGCATTGGGCTTATGTGGCCTTGTGCTGGGTATGGAACGCATACTGCGTGTATTTTTTTGGCTACTTGATCATGATTATTATTATTATTAGCACCTATGCTACCCATTTTTTATGTTGGGTTTAGTTTAAATGTTTAATATGTATTGCTTTTGTTGCACTTGAAACTTTGGTTAAAGAGTTTGTATGTCAGTATGTGACTTTAATTTGGATGCATATCTATCTAATATATTATATATAGGCAAAATAATGTCAACACCAACCTGACACGCTTTTAAAAATGACTCCAATTTGTCAATAAGGGTATATATATAGCATAAGACTGTAAATTTACATGGTCCCCCAAATAATTATTCATATGATTGAATTTTTTTAAAAGGCTCTATTTATTATTGCATGGTTGAATTATTTTTAACATCAATTTGACATGATTAGATTATTTTTTTATATTAATTATTCCAATAATATTATGAGAGTATAGCTTTGGTTGTGACGGAAATGAAATCTCATTGAGTCAACTAGTTTTTTTTACTTATTTTTATTAACTTTTCTCTAATTTGACGATCAGATAGTCTGACCAATGAATTTGGCTAAAATCATTGACAATTTTAGCTAATTAAACTCTAAAAGTGTTTGTGTATATGTTTTTTTTTTTTTTTTTTAATAAAAAAATTAAGCTAATTTGTATATATGTTAGTATTAGTAATATTGACACGTATAACTTTAGATATCGGCGCTAAATTTCTACAAGTAAAAATACATTTGTGAAAGGTACTCCTATTAATTAAAGGAAGTGTATAAAAACATGGTCCGCCAATATAAATTACCCTTACACCCCTAGTTAGTAACGAGGAGGGATATCAGGTTAATCAAATTAATGTGTTTAATGAACATATCAAATGACAAGTTGGTGTAATTTGAGTGAAATTCAGGGATATATATGACCAACCATGTAAAAGTAAGGGGTATTTTAAGAATATATTTTCAATAAAATTACAAAAATGTCATTTCATATATTTTGATATACAATTTTTTTTTTGAGTGACTAGGCAATTCCCTAACAATCACAAAAGCAGCAATAATATACTACGATTAGGTTTTTTTAATAGCAATATACTAGCCTGACTTTGGATCACGAGAATCATATGATTAAAAAATTAAAATTTTAATGATACTTATTTGGAATTTTTCAAAAACAAATCAAGCATATTCCGATTTGATTGGGACTCGGGAGCAAAAAGATTGAATAATAAAGGTATGAATCCCTCAACGGCCTGTTTGGTTGTTGGTAATAAATCGTGATAACGGTTGTTGGTAATAAATCGTGTTAATGAATTTATAGTGTAATTTTGTTAAGGATGAACCTTGTAATCTCAATAGAAAACAAATTTTCATTCCCAAAGCTTCAATTTATTTTTCTCATTTTTCATTCCCATCCATTACCATTAAGGAGGGTGGTATTTGATCGGAATAAAGATTTGTGAAGAAAATTTGATAAATTGGAGCTAAGGTAGCACCACCATGGGAATGGATTTTAATTTTCCTTTCAAATTTAGTTATAAATTCATTTCTATTACCATGATTTATAACCGGCTACCAAACAGACCGCAAGTATTCAAGGAGTATAATTTATTTAATACTCTGCATTAAATAATTAATATGTTCTCAAATCACTAAGTATCACAAGTTCACAACCCCTGGAAGTCTGAGACAAAGAGATCAAGTATCGAGGGCCAAAGTAAATGACCTTTGATCCGTATATATTTAAGAAATACTCAAGTCGGTGAAACCCATGTGATGACCTGAAAGTTCATTCGAATAAGGCCCTATTTTTTTGGACTTAAAAACTACAGTAATCATATAAGATCAGTTCACTTCAGATCAGATCAGATCAGTTCAGTTTTGTTTTAATTTTATACTATCACAAAATAATACCCCCTCCTAATAATTAATTCAGATCAGTCCTAAAGAACAGAGTCTAAGAAATGTTATTTTAAAGTCCTTTTTTCACCCATGTTAAGATAACTTTTTAAAGATTAATATTACACATGTGTTTCACATTGAAAAATTAGAAAGATGATGACTAATATATAAGCTTGGTGGTTACTTCTTATATTACTAATTGATTTTATAATAATGGAACCCCACTAGATTTGTGTATTGTCAGACTGTACTTCGACCTAAGGCTTAGTAAAGTTTGTCATGGTATCAGAGTGGACGATCTTGTTGTTATTGCCAAAATTATGGCCCAATTGATTAGTGACGCCCAGAACAAGAAGAATAACCCACTTCAGCTTAGAAGCCCACCAAAGGGCCAACATCAATCCGAGGCCCAAGATCCAAGGTCCATGAGAGAAGACATTTAGCAACACACGTGGCAGTGCTTCACTGGCCCACGTGGCATCCCCTACGAGGACACGTGGCAGCTGATAAAATGAACTTCAATACTAAAATATAACCCACATACTTGGGAAACTTCCTTATCCCACATTGATAGAATGATCAAGTTTGGTAGAAGATTGTAGTATATATGTCTTCATGATTTGATTGATGGGATAGATTTAGATTAGTTGATTCCACAACATAACACTAAAAGTGTACAAGTTCGTTAATTGTCATTAAAGCTTAATCATATTTGGTTAATGAGCAATCAACAAGTTATTAATATTATTATTGCATTCCTTTATTTCCTTGTTTTATTATTAAATTAATATGTTTTTTATTATATTTGTAGTAGGAAAAGCTTGTAGCATAATTTCGGTTAGCTCTCGTCTAATATCTAAAATAAAATAAGGCAAGCTGCCCGAGACTACCTGCGGGCCCTCAACTCCCACGATGAAAGATGTCACTCAAAGAAGTTCCCACAAGGGTAAATCCCTATACTCCTCAGCAGACCACCTCAGCAGACCGAGCCCCCATTCATACCATATCAACAACTGGCATATCCCTATACTCCTAAAGGAGTCGATTGGAAGTCACCATTTTGCATCTCGATACTGACAGCCCCTAGGGCAACGAAGAAATTGGAGTATATAAACAAATATAAAGTATAAATTAACTTTAATACAAGCAAGATTAAAACTATAAGTTATAGAGGATGTCAAAATTATTTCACAAAATTTATTCGTTAGATAGAATACTTATATTTTTTTCCTAAAATGCTTGTTGAAATGATATTTTATGCGTAATGAAGCAGATAAAACAGTCTTATATTGGAGGCACATGTTCCGAAACTCTAATATTGTTAATCTTTTTAAAGTATAGATCTTATGAAGCGTGTTATTTAATTTAAAAGTAGTGTAAAAGAACTCTTTGAGAAGGCTTTTAGTTTACAAATTGGTAAGAGTTTGAAATTAGGAATCAAACTAAGATGATATGGGTTTGAAATTTGATTATATTTCATATATGTTTTTAAAACTAATATAAAGTATGGGTTAGAGTTAGAGCCATCCAAGTCCATAATTGATACCTATTTGCTTGAAACAAACATCTCTAAATATTATCCTTTATCTATTTCAAAATATTTAATACACTAGCTTTTGAAGTTTTTTGTCCCAAAGAATAATTTAAATGGAAAAAATATTTATAATTAAAAAAAGAGTAGGTATAAATTAAACCATTTGAGAAATTGATATGAAATGAAATTCTTGACAAAGATTTAATTATATTAACCTAATATCTATGTAATATCTATGTTACATTGATATTATAAGGATACAAAGAAGATGCACTATCACTCTCGGAATGCTGATATCAGTTCAATAATGCAAACATTAATTTATTTTAATAATTAGGTACTGTTCTCTTGGATGGGTTAATCTAAACTGGTTTAAATATGTCTGAACTGAACTGAATTAATCCAATTTCTAGATTAAGCAGGATCTGAACTAAATTGAACGAATTGCATTTGTTTGAACTGAAATTAAACCCAAAAGAACACATGGCCTTAATAGTCCATCAGAAAAATAATGTCAATAAATGAAAGGATTTGGGTTGATGGAGCCCCGAATTTAGTAGCTAATGTTGTATCTATAGATGCTTATGAACAATTTCTAGTTCATTACTTACTCAGTCCCTTGAAGTTTGCTATATTTACTTTTTCACGCATTCCAAAATATAACTTTTTTTTTGAAAGACCAAAACACAACTTTAAATGGATAAATCTTTAGATATATATAATAAAAAATTATGAAAATTACTTATTAAATAATTATACATTGAGCTAAATCAAACGGGATCCCACTTGATTATATATTTTTTTACGCATAAAATTAGTGAGAGTCAAAGTTACATAATAAATAGTGACAAAAGTTCTTATGTACCAAACAAATAGGGACAGATGAAGTATTAAATTGCATCCGCTTGCCTTTAAAAAAACAATAAGACTCCCTAATTATTTCTGCAATATGGAGTACAAGATTGCTTCCGCAAAAAATCATAATAATAAAAAGGTCAGTTTGTATGTGACTTTAGTTTGTATGTGACTTTAGTTTGGATGCAAATCTAACATTTTATTGTCAAAGAAATTGATCCATGAGGGTAAAGAGACCAAAAAAATATGACCTTAAATTATTCTAATAGTTTTATTTCTTGAGGGTATCTTTTTTCTTATTTTTTTATTACTATCCATTACCATGTAGAAGGGTGGTATTGGATGTGAATGTATATTTGTGAAGAAAATTATATAAATTGGAGTCGAGCTGTGTTATGGGAATAAAATTTGATTTTTCTTCCAAATTTAGTTATAAATCCATTCTCATTACCTCTATTTATGTCCGGCTACCAAATGGGCCTAAAAGTGTTTGTATATATGTTTGTTTTCTTTTTTTTCTTTTTTTTATTTTTTTAATGCCAAGCAATTTGTATACAAGTTAACATTAGTGAAATTGTCACATATAATTTTGATAATGACGCTAAACTTCTACAAGTAAAAATACATTTGTGAAATGTATTAAAGAAAGTGTGTTAAAATATGGTGTGCTAATATGAATTACCTTTACACCCATAGTCACCAACTCACTAACGATCACAAAAGCAACAATAAATTCTCCATGTGTCCCAAATTACTTGCTACATTCTCTTTTTCACATCTTCCAATACACAACTTTATATTAAAATATCATGAATTACACATAATAAAAAAAATTATAAAAATTATATGTTTGAAAAGTACATGTTGAGACGAATCAAACTAGATCCATCATGACTATATTTTTCTTTATGTACACGAAACTATAAGCAGTCAAAGTTTACAAATAAATAGTGCCATTTTTCAGAATGTAGCAACTAATTTGGAACGGAGGTTGTATAATGCTACAATTAGGTTCTTTTAATAGTAATATACTGCCCTGACTTTCGATCACGAATTCGAGAATCATATGATTCAAAAAATTAATTTTTTAAAGATACTTATTTGGAATTTTTCAAAAAGAAATCAAGCGTATTCCGATTTGATTGGGACTCGGGAGCAAAAGATAGATTGAATAATAATAATTTATTTAATACTCTGTATTAATTAATTAATTAATACGTTCTCAAATCACAATTATCACAACCCCTGTAAGTCTGAGACAAGGAGATCAAGTATAGGGCCAAAGTAAATAACAATAACCTTTGCTACCCATCCCCCCCACCCCCTCCCTCTTTCTATTTTCTCCCCGATCCCATTTTAAGGTAATGTATGTATTAATGTACTATTGAGAGAATATCACACATGTCTTATATTGAAAATTTAAAAAGATGATGACTAATATATAAGCTCGAAGGAGTACTTCTTATATATTACTAAATGATTTTTTAATAGAACCTACCAGACTTGTGTATTGTCAGACTCTTGATGGAAATTTGGGCGCACGCGGAAGTCTTATGGGCCCAAATTGATATTTCAAGAAAATATTTTCATTGTTGATATATTGTGAGAAATCGTACACATGTATTTGTAAGAGCTCATGTCTCTTACTCTCTTGCTCTCTTCTTTCTTGCTCTCTTGGTTGAATCCTTTGTTTCTACCTCTCCTAATATTTTAATTTGGTGGAGCTCTCTTAACTCTCTTCTTTGGCTCTTTTCTACTTGACTCACATCTTACATATTTATATTAGTTACATACATAATTCTAGAGTATTCTAAACTAATCCAATACTAGAGAGTTCTACTAACTAATATCTCTAGATATTTCCATTTTCCTAGATTTTTCATGAATCATCTAGAATTTTCTAGATTAATCTCTAACACTCCCCCTTAATCTTGAAAATTCTTGTACTTCAAAATTCTTCTGTTGATGCACCTGTCATCAACGGTCTCCAAACTTGATTTTTGAAGCATGTTTCTTCTTGTTCTCATTGGCGCCCATGTCACCAACTATCTCGATCTTCAATAATTTTGTTGGTACCCTTGTTACCAATTCAATTTCATCATTTTCACAATAACCTTTTCATTTTTCTCTTAATTGGTACTCATGTTACCAATTCTTATTTATGTCATCTCCTATGACATCTCCCATATTTTTTTTTCTTTTGTTCTTGGTGCTCATGTCACCAACCATCTCTGCTAATGCCCATGTCATTAGCAAACTCAAAATTCTTTTCCTTTACTATTCTTTCTCTTCTTTCTTTCTTTCTTTCTTTCTTTCTTTATTCTTTTCTCATTTTTTTTTGAACTTTCGGTGCTCATGCCACCTACTAATCGTGCTAATGCTCTTATCATTAGCAACCTCCACAATTTTCTTTCTTCTTTTTTATATTTTTTTATTGGTGCTCATGTCACCAACATACTCTGCTAATGCTCTTGTCATTAGCATCACTCAAATTTTTTCTTCTTTCCTTATTTTTTACCTTATTGGAAGATTGTAGTAGTGTAATACCCCACATTTTTACTTCTTTTAAAAGTAACGCTTTTTGCGATTTAAATAATAAAAACATTATTCACTAATTTATGATACCTACATTTTGAAATAAAATATTTATCTATTATCTATTTATTTATTTTCTGGGAATACGTTGCTAAAAACAATTGTATTTGGTTAACAATTTTTGGTTGTTAATATAAATATATATATACATATATATATTTGGTATGAAAGTTTTACTCTTATTTCATACACATCTCATTTTGCATGATTAAAATATATTTATGTTATGTAATTAGTTATATTAGTCTTTATTGTTTGGCATTAATGAGTCAAGTATTCGGGAAACTTCTAGAAGGTTCTAGAAGGTTCAAGAATAATATGGATGGTGGTAGAATATATTCTAAAGAGGGTGACTCTAGAATGTTCAAGAGTATTTTTATAGGAGTATTCTAGTATGGATACATCTAGGAGGTTCCAAAGGGTTCTTGTATGTACTTGAATTAGAATGATTCTAGGTTGTTCTACGATGTACATGCAAATTCTAGAACCCTCCATTTGAGGAGGTTAGAATATTCTAGAATTAGACATGTAGGAATATTAATACTCCATTATTTCACCTCACCTTTTTCCCTCCCCTTTGGTCAGCAATATAAACAGCCTATAGGCTGACTTGTTTCTAATTTTTCATCTCTCACAACCTCACAAAATATACTCAAAGTTCTAGTAGAGTTTTGGGAGTTTTTCCTTGGTGATCTTTGAAGCAATTTCGATGAAATCTAGTGCATATACCTCATCTTTTATCAAGGTAACTAACTTTAATCTTCAACCTAGAAATCATATAGTTTAGGATTATATTTTAGGGTTAAAATCATGTTTAAATGGATTAAACCAAACTAGGGTGAATTTGTGAAATTGTTGTATGAATTTCGAATTAGAGCATGAAATTATGTGAATTTACATTTCTGATTTTTCGTGTGAAATATGGAGATTTCAGAATTTATTCTTGTGTACTTTTACGTTAAATTTTATGATTTAATATCTTTGGAACTTTATGCATAATTTTATTAATTACGAAAATTGTTTTGAGAATTTTGGTGCAATTTCGTGGAATGCTCGTGTGATATGTGAGGATATATATATTATGATTTTTCATGTTTTTAGGCTTGAAATATTGGATTATAATTTATGTTACTAATTTATTTATTAATTAATTGAAAATTTGTTTTTATGAATTGTTTGGCGAATTTCGCTTTAGTCCAATTTCTAGGCGGAATGCTGCCCGAATTTTTAGTAATGTCATGTTATATTTCTAGCTTTAATATATTCTGGTTTTATGGGTTAATTTCATGATTTTTAAGGTTAAATCATGCTTAGTTGTTGAATTGATGAATTTAAGATTTATTGAATTAATTTAGTAATTTGTAACGATGCTAGTGTAATTATTTTCTGGAATAATCAAGCTGCTGGTCGTGTGGTTTGGGAAAGTGTTTAGCATGTTTTTAATCTTGTTTGGGGCTTAAATTATGCTTGGTTATGCGTTGATGAATTATAGAATTAATTGTATAAATTTAATTATTTTTGAGCTTGATTTGGTGGTTGTTTTTGTTGTTGTATTAATCTGGACAGCAACTTTGTATGTTCTAAAATTGTGTTTTATTGATGTATTTTGACCCTTAATCATGTTTTTAATGGTTACTAATTAATAGGAATTGTTTGGGTACAAGTTTGGTTGGAATCGATATTTTTGCGATGAGTTTGTCTAAGTTACTTGTTGCTTATTTTCAGTGTGTAAATGATTAAAATATTATTTTGGAATTTAAAATTTGATTAAGTATTGGGCACATGTTATTAGTTGTGGGTGGATAATGGAAGTTGTAATTTTGGGTTTTATTAGTAAATAAAGTGTGGTTTGGAATGAGTAATTAAGAACGATGTATTTTATCATACATGTGTCTAGGAGGTTATTTATAATTGTTAGTTGGAGCCATTGGGCTGCGGGATTCAATGGTTAGATCAGTTATGTTTCTTGGGCTGCGGGATCCAAGAACAACATTTATTTACCTGGGTTAATTGTTGTCGTCCGGGAGTTCGGAAGGTGTAAGACCATA
The DNA here is from genome assembly GCA_951394345.1 of Salicornia ramosissima. Classification (NCBI taxonomy): domain Eukaryota; kingdom Viridiplantae; phylum Streptophyta; class Magnoliopsida; order Caryophyllales; family Amaranthaceae; genus Salicornia; species Salicornia ramosissima. The sequence continues at coordinate 48,546,383 of OX596234.1, forward strand.
TTTTGGGCGTCCATCCAGCATCGGGAGATCTGGCCAATCTTAGACACAATCGACTTTGTGTTGATTGTTGGTAGTGTAAGTCCATATTTTGGGCATCTACCTGACAAACCTTAGGAAGTGGTACTGCGGGATACCACTAGCGATCATTCCATCTACAATTACAATTGCCTGTATTTATTGTTGGTAGTGTAAGTCCATATTTTGGGCATCTACCTAACGTACTTTAGGGGTGGTACTGCGGGATACCACTAGTTGTCATTATGTCTTCAGTACATGTATTGATTTGGGGAGTTGGGAATAGTTGTGATCATAACACTCATTTGGGAATTTGGGTTCAATTGTGGTATAATGGTTTTATTTGGGATGTTATTGGATTTCCTATCTTTTGGATGAAATATGTGATTGTTGTGATGTACTATGCTAACTGGTTCTGCAGGTGGGTTATGGTCGAGGTTATGGTAAGTGATGGTTGTTTGTATTGAATGACATGAATGCTTCCTGTTATTTAGGGATATTGATTTGACTCCCTGATCTATGATTCTGAACTTGTGTTTTCTATGTTGGGGAGAACTGTTAGTTACTCGCCACTAAAAGTGGAGTTGTATTCATTTTTCAGATGCTGATTAACCGCAGGATTGTAAAGGGTTGGACGGTGTGTGTGTGAGGATCGGTATTAGGGATCCTTTCCATTAGCTTAGACATCATAGTTTGTATGGCATGTCCAAAATTCCCTATTTTATGATTTCTGTTTAAGTAGTTTTGATTTCTTTATGTATAGGTGTTTATACCTAGTACTTTGGACTTGTAATGGTGTTGGACTTTCTTTATTCGGGCTTTATTGATTTCTTTTGGGTTATGTTTTCTTAGAACTTAAGTGACATTCCCGTCCAGTGCCCTATCTTCCGCTTGTATCCTCTGTTTTTAAGGACGGGGTGTTACAAGTAGAGACTTACCTTGATTGTGCTTTACAAGTCTCTTCTTCTAAACTTGATCTTCCTCATCTTTTCGGCCTCTGATCTTGGCTCTGATACCATGATGGAAATTTGGGCTCACGCGGAAGTCTTATGGGCCCAAATTGATATTTCAAGAAAATATTTTCATTGTTGAAATATTGTGAGAAATTGTACACATGTATTTGTAAGAGCTCATGTCTCTTACTCTCTTGCTCTCTTCTTTCTTGCTCTCTTGGTTGAATCCTTTGTTTCTACCTCTCCTAATATTTTAATTTGGTGGAGCTCTCTTAACTCTCTTCTTTGGCTCTTTTCTACTTGACTCACATCTTACATATTTATATTAGTTACATACATAATTCTAGAGTATTCTAAACTAATCCAATACTAGAGAGTTCTACTAACTAATATCTCTAGATATTTCCATTTTCCTAGATTTTTCATGAATCATCTTGAATTTTCTAGATTAATCTCTAACAACTCTCTTTTTTCCTAAGGCATATATAGTGATGTTTATCATGGTATCAGAGCGTATGATCTTGTTCGCCCAATTATCAATCCTAGAAAGGGAGGGCCGTGTGACCTATTCATATAACGAGTTTAAAGGTGGCTCACATGTGAGGATGACCATAAAAAAAATATCCCACATGTCTCCTACATTGAAAAATTGGAGAGATGATTATTAATATATAAATTTGGTGGATTACTCTTTATATTACTAATTGTTTTTATAATGGAACCTCACTAGCAGACTTGTGTATTGTCATCGATCAGACTCGATCTCCTCCGACCTAGGCCCGCGACTAGGCCTAGTGAAGTTTATCATGTACTTAGTTCTCACCGCCATTATGTTACTTGTCCTGCCACAGTCACGACGATTTTTTTTTAAGTATTTGAAAACATATTCACATTTCCGCGTACCAATGCAAATATATATGGCAAAGTTGAAATTTTGAAACATAATTTTTATTTTGTTATGAGAATAGGTACACCGAAGAATAAAGCCCTAAAAAATGCAAGCAGCTAGATTGAAGTTTTTTTTTTTTTTATATATATATATATAGATAGATTGAATAATTTTATAACATTCACAATCACAAATGTCATGCTTACAAAAAACATACAGTAAATAAATAAATAAAGACAAACCAAATATACTAATAGAAAAATCAAAAGCAAGACTCACGACTAGCTATATATAATATATTATTTACGCAATATTCAATTTTCAGATGATGCCTTTTTGGCATAAATGAGAGGACGAAGCACTTGGTTGACCAATTTGTGAAAGTTCACGTAAGACGAACCATTTGGAGTTGCTATTGCTTCATTAGCTAATCTCTTCCACTCCGTTGCTTTCCTTGTTATTTCTTTCCCTTTTTCTCCCTCCATGAGCAATTTCACTTGCTTCTCAACCTCATTCCTCCTTACCTTGTTGTCTATTTCCACCCCTATTCCCCACTTCTCGAAACTAAACCATGCATTGGTTTGTTGTTCTGCGAAGAAAGGCCAACATATTATTGGCACTCCGCTAGAAATAGTATCCAACGTCGAGTTCCACCCACAGTGAGTCAGAAACGCACCGATTGAGGCGTGATTTAGGATTCTTATTTGGTCACACCAAGAAGTTATTAGGCCACGGTCTTTTGTTTCATAATGAAATTCAGGTGGTATAATCGTTGAATCACCAATTACTGAATCTGGTCTAAGGATCCACAAGAAGGGGTGCTTGCTATTGGCTAACCCCCACGCGAGTTCAATTAGGTTTTCGTTTGTCATAGTTGTGATGCTTCCAAAGCTCACATATATAACCGATTTTGGCTTGTTTGAATCAAGCCATTTGAAACATTCCATATCCTCCTTCCAAAGACTAGAATATAAGGATTTGATCATGGTATCATTTGATACGTTATTTAGCTGCAATTGCATTGGTCCGATAGTGTACATTGGACCAACTATCAATTTGGAAAGATCATTCAGAACTTCATGCTCAAGTGCATCAAAAGTGTTGAAAATAATTGGTGAGCCAGATTTAGCCGCCCTCTTAGTTATGAATGTTAGGAAATTGAACATTATATCATCTTTGTGTGTGGTTCTAATGAAGGTTGGGATATATTTCAATTGTATTCCTCTCATACTGGGCACCCAATCGACCATCATTTCTAATGAACCATTTTCTATGAAAGTTGATTCTGTTTCAAAGGGACAAACAACCAATAAATTAAAGAACAATGATATGTTATGTTCCACATATATCTCTTAACATAAAAAATAGGAAAGTTTGTCAGAAAAGACCTTTTAAAATATTCTTTTTGTAAGAAAAGACCTTATAAAAAATTTGTTGTGAACAGGGACCTAAAATAAAAAAAAATTGCAAGGAGGGACCTTACCTCTATTTTCCGACGTTGACCGTGAATTTCCGGCGTTGACTCGCTATTTCCCTCCAATTTTCGACGAATCCTTTCTTCTCTATTTAACATTTCCTTTTCTTTTCACTATAAATTCATTTTTCCTCCATTTTCCCTCCTAAATTCATCTACATAAACCCTACATTAACACTTCCTTCTATCATCTAAAATTCTCTTCTTCTGAATTTGGGTTTTCTCATCCCTTACCCCCTTAAATACGAAAGGATTCGTGCAAAATTGGAGGGAAATAGTAAGTCAACGCCGGAGATTCACAGTCAACATTGGAAAATAGAGGTAAGGTCTCTCTTTGCAACTTTTTTTTTGTTTTAGGTCCCTATTCACAACAAATTTTTTATAAGATCTTTTCTCACAAAATAAATGTTTTAAAAGGTCTTTTCTGACAAAATTTTCTAAAAAATAAAATGAAAATATTTAATAATAAATACACATGAATAACATAATCACAAATATATATTGTTGTCTTAGAAAATGTACAAAAAAAGAGTGACATATATATCCATTGATCTTAACCATAAAACACTTGAATAATCTCATACCATCCAACAAAAAGAGCTAGTAAACCTTTTTTTTTTATAAGGAAAGGTAATCAGAGTTAATTAATTAGGACCTCTTCTCACAACACTAAACACCAATTACTTTGATAAAGGGTAAAATAATAAAAATATTTGAACTTTGTTAAAAAATAAAAAAAGCATGCCAAATTTTCGTTGCATGCCTTCTAAAAAATTTAATATACCATCTATATAATATATTAATAGCCGTTCATCGCGTATTGTGTCATATTTTTTAAGAATAATTATTTAGAAGATTGTCTTATTCTTTGTTCCATTTCTCATTTTAAGTTGTCTTACATAGTTACATGCTTTATCCTCTTTTCTTATTTGGTGAAATAAAATAATGTGTACAACCACACATGTGATTAATTAATAAGTTAAATCAGATATTAATTACACCAAACTCTACGTAATTTTAGAACATTTATTTTTAATTGATTATCAATTTAATTAAAATATTACTTTGGATAAAAGATTGATTAAATTTTCTCTTTTCTTTAATTTTTTAACTTTGCACTTGGTGGATCACACACCCTAACATTTTTTTTCTTTGCCAAAAAAAAGTACTGTACAGTTTTTACTTTATTTATTTATTTATTTATTTTTTTTTTTTGCACATGGTGGATCTCACACCCTAACGTACGGTACAGTACAGTACAGTGTTTTTGTACTCTTTGGCTCTTTGCGCATGGTGGATCTCACATCCTTCCTTAATCCTTATTGACATGGTTCCATGTTTTTCCCACCCGAATTGTTCTAGGCTTCTAGGGCTTTTGTTAAAAAAAAAAATATTATAATTAAAATAATATTATTTTTTACTCCGTATTAAGTCAAGAAGAATTAGTTATAAATTAGTGCTCACTCCCACATCTTGCTTATCATTGTACGTAATACAGGTTAGAGCATTATTATTTGCATCTCTCGGGTCTCTCTCCCCTAAGTGTATAGTTCAAAAAGAGCTAGCAGATATCTTTTCCTAATAAAAGCAATTAAAATTATATATATTCTATGGAAAATCTGTTACAATGGAAAACCATTTTTTCAAGCAAGAAATTAATTAAACAATTTTTCAGTATCGTTATGATTTTATGTTTTATAGTTTTTTGTCATTGGCAGTCATATGACATGCGTCAAATAAATAATCAAAAGTGAGTTAAACCTATTAAGTTCTTCATAATTTTTAAAATTGAGAATAAAAAAGTGTAAAACACATTTTATGGTTTCCTACTTTTGTTTTTAGTTTTTTAAAAAATTGAAAGGAAATACCGAATGAGCTAGGAAAGTAATTTTATGTTTGTAATCATTTGGAGGAAAATGTTTCATTGCAAGACAAATTATTTTTCATTTTAAATAGTTTCTGTTGTTTACACGCAAATGATCGAAAACGTTTTCCTCCTAAATTTGGGGAAAATTATTTTCAATCAGATGTAAAAAAAGTTTTCAAAATAAGTTTTCATCTCAAACTAAACGATGTAAAATAGGCAAAAAAATTGACTGAAAGTGTTTTACAACATGGTAAACATAGCCTCAAACATGAAAACTCTTCTATGGTCATTGAAAAAACGACCACCGAAGTCAAGTAAATTTAGACCATTGATTTTTTATGTTATTTGAGTTGATTTTGATAATTAGATTTGATTTTTATTTTTTAAAAATAATATACGTTTTTAATTTTTTTGTAATATTAGTTTATTTTTAATATTTTTGGATTCACCTAAATTAGTTTTAGATTTTGATAATTTTAAAATGAAATTAAAAATCTGAAATTAGTTTAGATAAATCCCAAAAAATAAAAAAATGAGTTAATATCACAAAAAAATGATTTAAAAATATATATTTTTATTTAAAAAGTCAAATCTAATTACCAAGATCGACGGTCTAGATTATTTTGACTTGGGTGATCGTTTTTTAGACGACCATAGAAGAAACATCCAAAAAAACAGGTAGTGCAGTAGTGGTACCTTTAAAGGGAACAATGGCCTTATCAACAAGAGTTTGATGTTGGAAATAGCCCAACAAGCCACAAGCACTAGCAGTCCACAACCACACTAACGGCAACCCACCAAGGTGGTTCTGAGCAGCGTCGAGGGTGAAAGGCATGGCAACATCAGATATAATCACCGTCACTGGGGGTGGTGCACCCGAGTTTGGATCATTGTTAAGCTTACTAACAAGTTTAGTGAAGGGTTCAAGGAAGTTATTATTCATTACAGCGTGAAATAAGGTAGGGATGTCTTGTGTGACATCATCATCATCGGAGGGTGGAAGTCCATCAGGGATGGACTCGAACCGAAACGACGGTACAGCGTCGAAGAAGGTGGGGCCCTTTGATCGGAGGAGGCGGCGGTGGTTGTATTTGGTGTTTACGAATGTGATGTGGTAGCCGCCTTGAGAGTGGAGGAGTTTGGCTAGTCGTAGCATGGGGCTAATGTGGCCTTGTGCCGGGAATGGGATGCATACTGCGTGTATTGTTTTGGCTTCTTCATCATGATGATTTGCCCCCATGTTAGCCATTTTTTATGATGTTGTGTTTGATCTTTGCTTTTGTTTCAATAGAAACCTAGTTTAATTTGCCATCATATATATAATTTATATACTTCCTCCCTAATCAAATAATTCTAAACATAATGTCAATATTTGTGAGTATTAAAAAATATTTAGTTTGTTGAGAATATTTGATTAGAGCCCGAAGTATATGTAGAACTAGGTTCATGTATGAACGAACGCAAGTTTTGGGGACAATGATAAGAAACAGTACAACTAGTTTTAAAATGATGTGACATGCCTACTTGACATTGGAGAATGACACGTAGGCAATCTTCCATGTCTTAATATGATGTCAAGTGTACCTTTTAATATATTTGTATATATTCAAGTGATTTGCGAATTTTTTTTTGCTAGTTTGGGGTTACTAACCTCACCAACTAGCTGATCCTCACACAAAGAAAGGGGGTTAAGGGGAAAATTTTTGAAGCAACGTGCCCCTCTCTTAATCTATTACTCCCTTCGTTAATTCGTTCCTAAATTTTTGTACCATTTGAATTATTTGCTTTTTCAATGGTGGACACCATGTGTAGTTATTGAGAGAGAGATAAAGTTGATGAAAGAGAAAAATGGTGGGACCATGTGTAGTTGCTATGAGAGTAAAGTGACGATCCTCTTTTTTAATTTTTAGTATGGCACAAAATATTTACGACCCCTTTGGTTTTTGGTAATAAATTGTGGTAATTGTAATGGTTTTAAAGAGTAATTTTGTTAAGCAAAAACTTATAATCCATATGGAAAACATGTTTTCATTCTTAAGCTTGAATTTTCTTCTTATTTTTCATTACCATTCATTACCATTGGGGAGGGTGGTATTAGATAAGAATTAATATTTGTGAAGAAAATTAGATAAATTAGAGTTTAACTAGCACTACCATAAGAATGAATTTTGATTTTCCTTCCAAATTTAATTATAAATTCGTTCTCATTATCTCCATGTATAACTGACTATCAAACGGACCATTAGGAACATCCAACAAAAGAAATTGATGCAAATAAAAAAGGAACGAAGGTAGTATTAGTTAGCATCAAACTTTTGTTTTAAGAAGAATACCCCTAACTACTCTATCGTTTATTACTAATATAAAATAATATATATTATACCTTAATCGGAGATAAATTAATATGATATATAAAAATCGAACATAGGCAAATAGAATTCAACTCATCCATTTAGAAGTCGGATTGGTTTGTAATAGAATATAATGTTGCAAAGCCTATACGTACTCCACTCCCCTCTAGAACGACACTCTCAGTCACTGATGGTGATTTACTTGCAGATCCGTCTGAGTACCGTAGTATGGTAGGTGGTTTACAATACTTGACTATGACTAGACCTGATCTTACATATGTCGTACATCTAGTTTCTCAATTTATATGCATGCTCCTCGTGCCATTCATCTTGCCGTTGTTAAGCGTATTTTCAGGTACTTAATTGGCCCTGCAAATCATGGTTTGTGGCTTCGCCCATCAAATATCCATGATGTCGTGATTGCTTACTCAGATGCAGACTGGGCTAGTTGTCCCGGTATATAGTTGTCGTTCTACAACTGGTTATGTCGTCTTCTTTGGTGATAATCTGATTTCCTTGCGATCTAAGAAGCAACCTACTGTGTCTAAATCTTCCACAGAACCTGAATATAAAGTGGTAGCCTACACTGTTTCCGACACTTTGCATCTTCGGACTTTGCTTGCTGAACTTGGGTTGATCATTCGCACTCTTGTCCAGCTATTTTGTGACAATAATGTTTCGGCTACCTATCTTGCTGTCAATCACTACAAAAAACTCATACAACGAGGGCAACTTATCATAAATAAATAGGGCAATATGAGTATTGTTTTACTTAATGATGCCTACAAGGACAATTATTTTTGCACTCATTGATATTAACAATGAAGACAATATAATTATTTTTCCCTCTTAGACTTTTGAAACATTTCCTTATTTGACAATAAATAAAGTGTTTAAATCAAGGAAAGCAAAATTTATTGCCTTTGTTGATGATCAATGAAGGCAATTTTATTTGCCCTTTTAAAAATTGAATCAAAGAGGACAAAACATCTAAAATTGACTTTGAAACCTAATACAACGGTGTTACAAGGGCAACATGAGGGCAATACTAAAATTGTCATTATAACCTAAGAAGACAAATTTTGTATCAAATAGTGCAATTTTAATTGTCCTTCTTGAACACATTTTTTGTAGTGAATCCAGTGCAACATGATCGTAGTAAACATATTAATGTTGACTATCATTTTGTTCGTGAAAGAATTGCACATAGAGACCTAGTTGTGAAATATGTTCCTACTCAGCTTTAGCTTGCAGATATTTTTACTAAGAGTCTATTATCTACACAATGTTTTGAGTTTTTAAAATCCAATCTGCACGTGGTTTCTCCTGCACAGATTGAGGGGATGTATTAGAATATAATACCGTAAAATTATTTTGGTAATTATAGTGATAGGTTGTAACACTATAGATATATTGTCAGGGCTCACTTAATTGGTGAATTGCCCATTATTTTTAGAGTTTGAGCTCTCCGGCCACATCAAGCGTAAAATACTTTTCTTTCACCCGCCAATATGCAGCTCACTTAATTGGGGCACATCACCCGAATCATTGACTTGATCGGAGTTGAGATCCTTAAAGGATTCGGGGGACTCGGATATCTTGTGTGATCATTGAAGTAAAGTGAGGAATAGAGAGTAGTTTGTTATTGAATCATCATTTAGAATGTCCAGATACGGAGGAACAAAGCCTATTTATAGACAAAGATAGGGACATATAACAAACTAGATACATCAACTAACTAACTTTATAGTACTCCGTCTGTAACATATTAAGTACAACGATTTGACATTTTTATTCTCTATTTTTTTTTACAAGAAGATAAAATTCATTCATAAATAACCATACGACTTCTACATCGAATATGAATACATAATTGAAGAAGATCTAAAATACGGAAACAAAATTCACATCCAATACAACTAAATAAAAGCATACTCGAGCACAGCTCCTGGAGGATCGATTCAATAATGAAACATCTCGTTAATTTCGATGTCTATGCATCTTTACGGGCGGAGATCTTCACAACATGTGCTATAATTGTCTTGAATGGAGAAATTGTACCATATGTTATATCTTCTTGGACCATCATCATCATCCCAACAGATTCAAACCTAAAGTTGAAAACAATAACACAAAACTGTCATAAATTAAAGACAGAACAGACAAAAAAACCCCAAAAAGAGGACTGAAAACTCTCATAAAGAGAGACTCGCTTATTGACAAAAAAAAACTAAAATTGCATAAACAACAAAATAAGATGGAGATTTGGGGCTTACCATGGAAATTTTCATCCATGGCAGCCCATAATTTTTTTAGGGTGTTTTTTTTTTAAGTTAGGGTTTTACATTTTTATTCTCTACTTTATGTCAAATCGCTGCAGTTATTTTGTTACGAAGGGAGTATAATATAAGTCAAATGTATTTAAGTATATATATTACTATTGTCACTAATAATCATCATATGGGGCAATACATTCAAACATAGGTTTAAACCGAAAAGATAATGAGAAAAATAGATAAAATGATGGATAAGAAATGTTGAAAAATAATACACAAATTAACAAGGCAAAAACCCTCATCTGTGGTAAAAACCCACAAAAGACGCTCAACATATGTAAAAAGTATGAGAGTAAAACCCTAGGGAACAATAAATGGTATGACTCTAAGATATTAGATCCAATTCTCAAAGAGAGTTAATAAACTCACATAGGAGTAATTGGAATTTCTCTACAAGTATTGTGAATTAATTTGTGGTGTATTGTTATTGTGTTTTAAAAAAAGTGAGCAAAATAAATATTTATAATACTACATGAGGACTTGGTCTTGGCCTTGGGGGTCAAGTATTATAAACCTTGGAGAAAAAGGGTCTTCACAAGCTAAGGCTTGGAGGACAAAGATCGTCACAAGCTTTGGAAGACAAATAAAGCACACATATGAGAAGCATCTTGTATGTATGTAGTAGAATTTGTGACATATACCCAACAAAATTTAGTGTCGACAAACGTGATATGGAAGCCGCCTTGAGAGTGGAGTTTGGCTAGTTGTAGCACGGGGTAACTTGCCTGAGAATGGGATGCCCACACTACGAGCCGGGATTGTTTGGTATGCAAAATAAAGGAATGGGAAACAGATTCATATAAGCATGCATTTCCATTACAAGTTGTTGATTTTGGGCCATAGTAAACAGATCATGTTTGCTCTAGGAAACCAAAGCCATTACTTTGTTTTCCCCCTAAAATACTCAATGGAAACATCAATTTACATTATCCCTCTAAAAACAGTACAGTGGAAAACTGTTGTTACTGTACTTGTTCTTGATTTTTGCCCTTTTGTTCTGAATCCATTACGGTTACGGAGTCTTACCCAATTAACCCCTTTCTTGTTTGATTGTTTTATGTGCTGTAATATGTGTACAACCGTACAAAATGGAGCCGGTTCATTAATTAGGATGCACTAAGTTTGAAAATGACTATATGAGTAATAATTGAGTACAATACAAATATTAAGCGAGTCTCTTCCATAGAGACACTAATCGATCGGTGATGGGGTGTAAAAATGGTCAAGCATTCGAAATTTGTCGGTCAAAAACAGGTTCGGTTAAAAATGGTCGGTTAAAAACAGGCCATATGAGCTCTTTCGGTATCGGTCGGTAACGGTCGATCTTATTCAGTTTCCGGTCGAATTCGGTATTTTCCTAAACAGGTGTCGGTCGGTTTCGGTCCAATACTTATCAATTCGGTCATTGTCAGTAACAAGTCACATTCGGTCGGTCAAAAACGGTTTTTTGCAGGTCGTTACCGATATACAGGTCATAATTGATTGGTCAAAATCAGTATGCGGGTTATAATCGGCCGGTCAAAATCGGTATGCCATGCGGGTCATAATTGGTCGGTCAAGGTCAAATGTAGGATGTAACCTATCAGTCTTAAACGATAAATCACAAATCGTAATATAGTCCGTCAATTCAAAACTCCAAATCGGATTTTGATATTTCGGGTTAGTTGACCCAGAATATTTGGCTTAGAAGTTTGGGATCGAAAAACTATGTCCACCCCTAAATTATGAGAATAACAACGTACACTTGCGATAGATTTAGATTCGACCATTTACTTATTTAATTTCATATAAATTTTTTTATTTATATATATGTATTGAATTTTTATTATCAATTTTTATTTTATGTTAAAGCAATACCTTAGATGTTGTACTATTTATAAATTAATATTCAATTTTAATAAATGTGCATGTAAAATACCTTAAGAATAAAAGCTTTAAAAAATTACTTAGCTAAGATTAATTAATTGATTTAATTAATTTATATTTTATGTAACTTTAATAATTTTGATAAAAATTTATACTAAACTTTTTAGAAATGAAATAGTCTTTACGACATTATTAAGCGCTAATATTAATAAATTATATTTAATTTAATTTAATTTAATTTAATTTAATTTAATATAATTTAATTTAATTTAAATTTAATTTAATTTAAATTTAAATTTAATTTTAATTAATTAATATTTAAAATTTTCTTTATTTTTTGTTATCTTAGAGAAATCATGTAAATAAGTTCGATAAAAAAATGGGGTCAGTCGTAAACAGTCAAACAACTTCAATCCTAAGGTTAGTCAAAACAGGTTCGGTCGAAAAAAGTCTATCAAAAAATTTCGCTACAATACGATTTCAGTAAAAAAAAAAAGGTCGGTCAAAAAAGGTCGGTCGAAAATTGATCAAAAACGGATTCGGTAAAATACAGTTTTAAACGGTCGGAAATGGTCGGTCTCGGTGTGATAAAAACGGGTTCGATTTTAAACGGGCTTGGTACCGATCGGTTTCGGTATGCATAAAATCGGTCGGAAACGGTTTCGGTATAATTCGGATTCGGTAGCAATCGGTATCCGGTCGCTAAAAATACGGTCAAAAACAGGTTCGGTATCGGTCGGTCACGGTCGGTCAAACAGTTTTCTGACCACATTTACACCCCTACTCATGGTAGCTGTATAAATGTTTCAACTAGTTTTGGGACCCGTGCAATGCACGAGTTGTATATAAAAAAATATATAATCTCAAAACAATTAAAATTAAAATATTATTAATGAAATTAAGTTGATCATAACAATATAAAAAATTGTAGACTCTATAAATTAAGATATATTGTGTCTTCTAAAATTTTCTTAATTGGTGAAAGATTATTTTAAAAACAAAATAAATTAAAGTTGAATTAACAAAAAGTTAACAAGTGGTACAAACAAATCTTGTTTTAAAGTATTAGTATAGATTTGACAACTACATTGCATATCAATATACTACTTGTATGTTCGTCAATTTGAGATACTATTTTACATACATCACTCGAGAATCGAGATACAACTTTAGATATTTTACCTTTAGTGGTATATAAGAAAAAAAAAATGGTTGGAAAGTACTTAGGCCTCTGAGGGAATCAGACGATATCTCACATATATTATTCAATTCTCACTAGTAAAAAAATCATTAATTGTAACAGCCTTATTGTAACTTGTCTTAAATTTGTTAGTAACAATTATTATTTTAGTAACTAACAAATTTAAGGCACGTTACATTAGGGGTATTAGTACATAAGGCAAAAGATTTTTTGTACATTTAGTAATGGTCAAGAAACAAGCAAGTTACTAAATGTTGATTTTTTGTAACGGGTTGTATTATGACCGTTACAACAAATACTATTGAAAAGATTATTAAATTGAACAGAGTCCAAGTTATTAAATGAATATAGTACCTAACAGTTAATAGTATTGAAAGATCATCTTTTTTGTTACCTCGTCCTCGATCCTCCTTTGGTTGTGTTCAGTTCGTCAAGACTTTTCTAATTTGATCAAAACTTTTCTGAAACTTTTTTATTTCAACTTTCCCAAATCTAATTTGATTTAAACTTTTCTGATCTTATCTAATATGAATTATTATTATTATTTTGAAGGAATATTTCTGATCTGATTTGAATTCTTCTGCTTTGATTTTTTTTAATAAGCCCTAGATTGCTTAAATAAGTTGAACTAAACAAAGCCTCGGTCTTAGGTTTCGTTCTTTGTTCCTTAGACTCTCATTATGCTTTTTTCCCCAATTGAAAACCACTAATCACTTGATTATTTAAAGTTTTTTTAATCAATCATCACCTTTAATATACATATATATCACTATTACATTTTTCTTCTTTATTGGTGTGGCTGTTTTTGTTATCACTTATAAGTAATCTAGCCTTCATTCTTTTATTTAATTTTATTTTTAAAAAAATTCTTCTAAAACGAGTAAATAATTATCATTAATATTTTTTTATTTTTTATATATAAGTTTCAAATATGTAATTTGATTGTAATTTTTTCTTATTACAATTGGAAATATATACCTATTTTTATCATTAAAAAAAATAAGAGAAATTTCATAAATAGAAATGATTCAAATAGCTAATAACTTTTAACAGCTGGAAAACTATATATGTAGTACTCCCTCTGTAACATAATTCTGGCAACAAATTATTTTTCACGCATTTCAAGGAAGCAACTTAAGGGTGTAAACGAACAAATTAATCAAAATGGTTTTAATACAAGTAAGATTGAGATCATAAATTACTAATCTTAAAAAAAAAAAATTTGATCAATTTATTAGTTTACACCTTTAAATCGCTTCCTTGAAATGCGTGAAAAAAACTTGTTGCCAGAATTATGTTACGGAGGGAGTAATTTTTTTAGACGTTTTGACAATACACATGAAAGGAATACACATAAAAATTTTCATAAATATTATATAAGATTGTGTTGTCAATGATAGAAGAAATGCATGAAATTTATAGAAATAAAGTAATATGATTGATTAATATCTAAATTTGAAATGACTATTAAAATAATTTATTGTTAGCGAACCAATTCAAAAAAGGCACAACACAAGTATTGCTTATTTCTATACTATATAACCAGTCTTTTATGCACGCGATGTGCATTAAATAATTAAGTATTCATTATATACGCACATACGTAACAATAATAGACATATAGTATTGAATTTAGATAACGTTATTGACATGCATTTATATATAAATATATATAATTAATTAGTTGTTTTGTTGTTAAAAATTATTAGTTGTCTGCAAACTACAATGTTCGTCATAAAAAATGATATGAATTATTTTAGAAATGTAAACAGTTATTTGATTTCAAAGTTAGTGTCACGCCATATTATTAATATAATTAAGATTCATAATTAAATTTTTAAAGAAGGTAGTTTGTTGTACATTGTTGAAATTATAATTGAATTTTAAAATATCAATTAATAATGTATAATAGATAAGTTACGTATGTATAATGTCCACATCAATTATTTATTCAAATTTCATTAAGGGTATGATAGTAATTTACGTAGACACCGCCGATAGTTCCCCTTTGCTTATATAATAGTGATAACAAAAAAAGAGACCAGTGACCACTTAATTAGATAAGCTTTCCAACTGAACTTTTTACCCTTTTTTTAATACTTCCTCTGTTTTTGAATTCTTGCAACAAATGAATTTTTTATCTCTAAAAAACAATACCCATTTGTTGCAAGAATTCAAAAACGGAAGAAGTATTTAAATTAGTTAAACTGAGCTGACCCGTGTTGCACACCTGTCTTTGGTTGGTGAATGGTGAGTGGTTCCTTAAGTATCATTAAACTGCTTAAAACAATGAGAGGTTTCAGTGTTAGGAGGGCCACTCTATACCTGTTTGTTTTCTGGGCTATATAATGTGTGCAAGAGGTCCCCCTCTAAATGATAGATATGGCTACCTAGGCTACATGGTTGCAGCCCGCACAACTGCACAAGGTAAAAGAATATATATGGCTCTGCGATGAGGAATGAAAGCCACAAATTTGAATATTAGAATTGACAAAATTGATGGTCTAACTACGAAGTATTATCAGAATATCGGAAAATGATTTTGGCACTCCTCCCCCTTACTATTCATGTCAGAGAGGGAGGAGTGTCAAAATCAATTTTGGGAATCCCAAAATCATCACCCCAGAATATCAGGTCTCTCTAATAATATGGAGACTATCCGAGTACAATATAATCTCAAATGAATACCACACATGACACTCCATCCTTCCACATAATAGAAATCTTTAATTACATTTCATATATATAAAAATCCATCAATCACCTATTCACCTATGTTGTGGTTGTTTTAGGGAGAGTTATTGTTCTGTTATAAGAATACACCGAATTATAAAGCCAAACTAAAAAAAAATAAAAAAAAATTGTAAGTAGACAGATGGACTAATTTTGAAACATTCTCAAATCACAAATGTCATACTTAACAATAATACAATGCATAATTACTTAATCACACTGGAAATTTTATTGGTCTATTTCAAGGTCCGAAGCAATTTGACAATACTTTCCAAGTCAGAATAAGAGCACCCATTTGGAGGCACAATCGCCTCGTGAGCCAATCTCTTCCACTCCATTGCCTTCCTCTTCATTTCTTTCCCTTTCTGTCCACCCATTAATTCTCTCACTTGCTTCTCGACTTCATTCCTCTTCACATTGGTGTCAATCTCCATCCCAATCCCCCATTTATTACAACAAAACCAACTATTAGTCTGTTGCTCGGCGAAAAAAGGCCAACATAGCATTGGCACTCCATTGCTTATACTCTCAAGCGTCGAGTTCCAGCCACAATGAGTTAAAAACCCTCCAATTGCCGGGTGACCCAATACTTGTTCTTGATTACACCAACTAGTAATAAGAGATCTGTCTTTCGTCGCCTCCAAAAATTGGGGTGGGAGAGCCGCGGATTTTTTAGATACTAAATTAGGTCGAATTATCCACAAAAACGGTTGGTTACTATTAGCAAGCCCCCATGCAAATTCTAGTAATTGATCACTAGTTATAACCGTAATACTCCCAAAATTAACGTACACAACTGAGTTTGATCCATAAGAATCAAGCCATTGAAGACAAAGAGGGTCCTCTTTCCATAGAGTACTTGGACATATTGATTTAGTTTCGTCTTTGTCTTCGATTGATTTTAGGAGGAGTTGCATAGGACCAAGGGTGTAAAGGGGAGGGAAATTCGGTGACAAAGCTTCAAGGATATCATGGTCTAAGGCTTCAAATGAGTTGAAAAATATAGCCGTAGCTTGTTTGGCGCTAGGCATTTGTCTTCGGCCTAGACGATTGAGCATAATGTCATTAGGGTTTGTGGTTCTAATGAAACTTGGGATGTCTTTCAATCGAATGTTTTTCATACATGGAACCCAGTCTAAGACAACATCAAGATCTCCGTTGGTTAAGAAGTTTTCATCTGCATTAACGAACAAAAGTTAAGTTTGTTTAGAGTACCCTAACTGCTACTACTTTATTTGTAATTAAAGTATCTAAATTGCAACTAATGTCAAAGTTCTATTCTCACTATTGCACTTAATTTAGTTTTTCTTTTTTTGGGACAACTAATGTCAAAATTGGGACAGAGGGAGTAATAATAATTGTATTGTTAACCTCACTACCTAATTCCCTTAATAAGTGCGTAAGACTTCAAATGTAACTAATAGACTGAAACAAATGGAGCATGTGCGTGTAGATTGATTGAAAATTAAAAAAAAAACAAATTGTTGAAAAACAAAGAGAATGAGGATATGTTACATTTAAAGGGTGTTAAAATTCGAGAGTGAGGATTAACACATGCGGTTAGAGCTTCCCTCCCAATTCCTGATAATTCCGGGATCGATTTTTATCACATCCCTTTGTGGCTCATTTGCATCCAATAAGAAAGGACTTAAAATGTTACACGATATAATTTGCGCCACAATTTATGACAATAATCCCATTGTACAGAAGAATATATATTAAAAATCCATGATATTTATTTTGGTTAAGAATAATAAAAAAAATAAAAAATAAAAGGTATTTAGGACCGATAGAAATTATGGAACAAATTATGACACGAAATTGAGCCACAGAGGATTTTGATCCTTTAAAGGGATATATCGTATGGTAATGAGCCATTGGGCCAAATGGGGTATAAGTGATTTTCATGTTAAAGTTCCGATTATTTACGAGAATCAATTAATGGTCACATGCATGGATACATTTTTTATTGATATTTACAAAATGTCATTCATATTTGAATTGGATTTTTTATTATAGATCGAATCCAACTAGGATTTGAATAGATTGGACCTAGGCTACATTTCTATCCCCACTCTATCATCATAAGTCATAACCTTAGCAATACCAATATACCATTTTACACTTCCTTTACAAAAAAAAATAAAAAATACAACGTAATGGTTTATGGTTTAAAATGTATACACTCTGTATGTAAAAATTATAAAAATTTAATAATTTATTGAGACAAATCTAATAAAATACAAAATAACTATGTTTTAATATTAAGCATAAATCACATAAAATAGTCAAAGCAACATCATATGAAGATTGAAGAGGAGTGTCATGCATGTATACCTTTGAAGGGAGTAATCCCCAAGTCAAGAAGCTTAAGGAATTGACTGTAAGCCAAGAAACCGCAGGGGCTAGCAGTGTATTGTAACACTTCAGGGATACCCAACTCTTTAGCCACATCAAGTGTAAAAAACATGCACACATCCGCCACAATACAGCTCACTTGGGGCCCATCACCCGACTCATTGAGTCGGGTGATGAGCTCCTTAAAGGGCTTGGGGGAGTAACGCTCAGTGGAGATGGCAAGTGATGGAATATCTTGTGTGGCATCAGGATTATCAGACGGGGGCATTCCGTCTGATATAGTTTCGAACCGAAAAGTGGGAAGGCCGCTGATAGCGGCCTGCCCATGAGACCGGAGGAGACGGCTATAGTTGAATTCGGTGTGGACAAAGGTGATGTGGAAGCCTTGAGAGTGGAGGAGTTTGGCTAGTTGTAGCATGGGGTTTATATGACCTTGTGCTGGGAATGGGATGCACACTGCATGTGGTTTTTGCTCTTGTGCTGAATCCATTTTTACCCCCTTCTCTGATTTTTTTCTATGCTATAATGTTTGCAAGAGGTAAATAGTAAATATACAAATAGGTTCCCTTCAAAACATTTATAATTGTTTAATTTTATCTTGGTTGTAATTCAGTGCAATAAATAAAAGGACTATTTCCATTGGCATACTTGGGAATCTGCGTATTCCTAATGGTATACTTAAATTTTAAAAAATTCGAGTGGTATACCTACATTACTAAAGGAATTTAATAACCACTTTTAAAGATTGTTTTAGGACACTACATTAATAACCACTAATTTTGCTTTTTTGTTTTTAATTAGTCAACTATGTTTACCCAAAAAACTAACTATAGTTAACCTAAGTATATTCATGGTCGAATTAGTAGTATTTAATGGCCTGAAACAGCCTTTAAAAGTAGTTATTGAATTGCATTATTTATTTAGGTATACCATTGAAATTTTTTGAAACTTAAGTATGTCACTCGAAATACGCAAATTCTTAGGTATACCAATAAGAATAATACTAAATAATAAAGCTATTTCAATAGAAACAAATAATAGTGAACAAAGAGATTACTTTATGTTAATGGTTGCAATTACTCCGCCCTTAATCCGTATATCTTTTCTATAAAGATATACGGAGTAGTATTAAAGTCAAATTGATTACTTTTTTTTTTTTTTTTTTTTTTTTTAAGCAGAAAACGCATACCTACAGTACTCATGTACATACTGATGAAAAAGATGAGACCTTCCATTAATCCATTACCCCTCTATCTATCGTCTGATTGTTTTCTGTGCTATAAAGGGCAAGAGGTCCCCATCTAAAAGATGGAGATGGCCTGGTTAACTAGTTTGAGAGGACACTCTAATTTGAAAAATCAGTGTCATATTTAGTATGGAGCGAGACAATAATTGAGTACAAATACATCTTTCAATTGAAATATCTATGCTAGATGCTATATAGAGTATTGGAGTATATAGATTACAATTTACAACTAGTTTGGTTTCACCAAAAAAAAATAAAAAATTGGTCCATTAACGACAGGTACATATTAATGACGAAATTCAATTCTGTTGCAAATGTAGATCTTGTATGACAGTTTTTTATCCCATTGCTAAATTAACCTAATACTTAACTCAAACTCCATTGAAATTGACTCATTTATGACTTGATTGCGTCGGGAAAAATGATTTGCAACCTTCCTTTTCTACAACGAGGTCATATTTTTACGACAGAAAAAATCATTTACAACCCATTTTCTACAACAGGGTCACATTTTTGCAACGAAAATTCGTCGTAAAGAGTATCTTTTCTAGCACCAATTCTCGTACTCGCCTCCCTATTTCACTCCTCTTCACATTCACATCAATCTCATGCAATACCAACCCTTCATTTATTACAACAAAACCAACAATTAGACGGTTGCTCGAGTGCTCGACGAAGAAAGGCCAACATATCATAGGCACCCCATTAATTAAACTTTTAATAGTCGAGTTCCAACCACAATGAGTCAAAAATCCTTCGGTGCCAGGGTGAATCAAGACTCTTCCTTGATCACACTAGCTAGTTATAAGTCCTCTGTCTTTCGTCTCTTCTAAAAACTCGGAAGGAATTGAATATCCCTAACGGCCCGTTTGGTTGTTGGTAATAAATTGCAGTAATGGTAATGAATTTATAGTGTAATTTTGTTAAGGATGAATCTTATGATCCACATGAAAAACAAATTTTTATTCCCAAACTTCAATTTTATTCTCATTTTTCATTCTCATCCATTACCATTGGGGAGAGTGGTATTTGATTGAAATGGATATTTGTGAAGAAAATTAGATAAATTGGACCTAAGTTAGCACTACCATGGGAATGGATTTTGATTTCACTTCCAAATTTAGTTATAAATTCATTTCCATTAAATTACTATCATTTATAACCGGCTATCGAACGGGCCGAAAATCCATATTGATTAAATCAGACCGAGTGATCCAAACGAATTGGTTGGTTGCTATTAGCAAGGCCCCATGCAAACTCAAGCAATTTATCAATTGTCAAAACTGTGATACTCCCAAAACTAACATAAACAACAGAGTGAATTGGGGCATAAGAATTAAGCCATTCGAGGCAATGTGCATCTTCTTTACAAATGTATTGATTAATTTAGTTTGCACGTCGTCAATGCCCTCAATATAATTAATCAAGCAAGAACTGCAAGGGGCCGGGCCGAGCATATAAAAGGGTGGGAAGTCATCTCCAACCATTGATTAAGGAAATGAAATCCTAACTCGTAGATGGGAGGTCCTTGAGTATTTGGTAGATTTGTAGGTTATAAAACGTGCACCTTTTCCTTACTATATTTTCTTAGTATAAATCTCACACGTTTCCTTTAATTTGTTAGTTTCTAAACAACCATTCATTGATAATTTTCTTGCGAATTTATTTTGTTGTATAATATACACAATTTGGGTTATAGGTTCTGTTTAATAGGGTGTAAAATATTTTCCCATAAAATTATTTTCCTCCATTTTTTATTTAACATTGTTTAATTTGCAAAGCAGTGTAAATGTATGTTTCTTGGGAGTAAAAAATGTCTTACAATGATGGAAGACTATTTCCCCTGCTTCAAAATGAAGGGAAATATTTTTTTTTCCCCTTTTGCTTATCTTACCTCCTTACCTTCCCTTTGTTTTTCCTTATTTTTTTCATCATTCTTTTTACATGATAGTAAACAATAGATGATTCTACGGTGGTTCTTATGACTACCGATTACCACGATTGATGACTAAGATTGCTTGATTTTTGAATTATTTTAATTATTAGTAAATCTAACTATTTTTTTTTAATTCTTAAAAAAAAATCTAACTAAAAGTCTTTATCACAACAAGAAAAGATGCTATTTGCGACGGGATTTTCCGTCGAAAATATGTGATCCCGTCGTACAAATGGGGGTCGTAAATGATTTTTGCCGTCGTAAAAATATGACACCGTCGCAGAAAAGGGGGTCACAAATGAGTCATTTCTAATGGAGTTTGGGTTAAACATTAGGTAACTTTTAACGAGGGCTCAAAAACCGTCACAAAAGATCTACATTTGCGATGAAATTTAGGCAAGTCATTAATGTGTACCCGTCATTAATGGAACAATGTTTTGTAGTGTATATGGATCAAATGAGTTATGACGGTATTCACAAAATCCCTAGTCTATACAAAATAAAATATGCTTAAAACAAGACTCAAACCTATTACCTCTTACAAAGCAATATCACTCACTAACTATTTCAACCAACTTTTATTAGTACTTTAAATTTGCATATAACATTATATATTTCTCTCCTTTATTAAGTCAATTAGAGGTTCAGTTTTTTATAAAAAGTTTACATATACTTATTAATATAATGGAAAAAAAATATTACTCGTGACAACGTCTGTCCCAACAAACTAATTAATAATTTATAATGTCAATGTTGTTCTTTTCGCGAATAACATGAATCATGGACTTTCGTTTGATAAGGAAATAAGCTAAAAACCAGAAGAAGAAAAGCATCGTGGTGAGAGTAGTGTATAACTAAAACACAAATTCTTAACAAGTGACATTGTCATTTAATATTTTTACATCTGCTACAAATCATATATATATGAGGATATAAATAATAAAAATAAATACGAAGTGTCTAACAATCATTTAAAAATTGAAAAGGTACATGTGATTACAAATTGTCAAAACTGCACTCTATTTTAGATTCTTGAACAGTAGGAGGACGGAGAAAACCCCAATATAAGTTAGAAGTGAAGGTCGAACCAAGAACATCACTTCTGGGGTCCTTAGCTCTTATCCCTTGAGCTAAGGACTATCCTTACCGTATGTTGTTAGTTGTTAAGCAGACTAGTTTAATTAACTTGACTAACAAATGCATGATTGAATAGTAATCAACTAATCATGTACAAGATAGAACCCAAAAAAAAAAAAAAAAAAAACTAATAATGTACAAGTGTACAACTCCACAGTCCACCATGCAAATTAAAAGTACTAATATTAAAGAACAATTAAATGGCACTCCTATAGTCACATGTACGTAGATCTTGGCATGGGCCTTGTCATAGCACGATTTAGGCTCTGTACAAGTGTATAGTATGAGCCCCTATGATCACGACACGGCACGAAGACACAAATGGCGTACCATTAGTCACACATGGATAATATTTTAAAAGTTTAGCACAAACCAAGAATGAGTACAACGGATTACCACACAAGTTGTCACATTTATTTTTGTTAGAATTTCATAATTTATATAAGATTCGTTCAAGCATTGGCAGTACGGCACAAAACGTGGGTCGGGTCATGCATAGGGTTTATACTTTACAACTTGGCATGAGCCTGGCCTGCATGAATTTTTCTAGACCACTTATAGGCATGGCCCGTTGTGGTACATGGCATGCGGATGTGGCACGTGGGCCATCTTGGCATGGCCCATGACTAGACCATGTTATTAGTCAAGTCGGGATCTGTCAAAAAGGATCAATAGCGGGTTAATCTAGCCAAGGCGAGTTGCGGGTCGTTAGCAGGCAAACCGATAAACAACTAAAAATAAATAAAATTCAAGGTTGCCAAAAGTGATAACAAGTGTAAACAAATATATAAAGGTAACTATTTGGTCAAACTTTTTTTTTTTGAAATATTTTAGACTATTATATTTAGCCCTGTATTGACCTTTACCAACAAAACCAAGTCTATTAAAGGACTTGTTTGATAAACACCCTATAAACTTGACCTTAACCGTATTATTCCTATTGGACTACCATGTTCAATAAACAAGTCTACTTGAGTCCATGACCAACTAATGCATGCATCACATTAAGTAATCTCTCTGTTCCTCAAAATAATGAACATTTGTAATTTTTTCTTCAATATTCACAAGTAAAGAGAATATTCTAAATAACATACAATGCATAAAAGATCACTCTATCATTTTCCATTTATACAAGGCGGCACTTACCATTCACACCTCCTTGAAGAGTTGTAGTTGTCTCTATCTAATTCAACGACATACATTGTGCAAAAAGAATTCAAATACTACTCCTATTTCTAAGAGGCTTGTATGAGATCAAACCTCAATCTTGACATATATAATTGGATTATCCAGGGATTACCCCTTTAATTATCCCCCAACTAGTCAACGATTATTACCTTAGCTTCTACGGGTTAGTATGTGACTCATTTATCCAATCAATGAGCGGATATGTCATATGTCCCCTAGATTAGTTGTCTAATATAGAGGTTACCTTTCGGAATAATTGCCTTACAAATTAGAAAGAAAAAAAAGATTAAATATTAAAGATGTAGTTGTAACTTTAAGCTTCACCACAAATGGTCAAAAAGTAATACTGCCCGTTCCAAATTAAATGATACTACAATTTTGTTTTTGGCACTGTTTACTTTTTAACTTTGACTCCTTTTAATTTTTTATGTATAAGAAAAAACATAGTCATGTGGAATCTCGTTTGATTCAGCTCGGTACATACTTTCTAAATATATAATATTTATAAATTTTTATTATACACAACCAACCATATTAATTTTTAAAAACGTATTTTGTGTGATAATGTTAAAAAGTTTATGAAGTACTATGGAGGACTAGATTGTGGACCTTCTGATCTTGATGCCTTGATGAGCTGGTTGTTTGAATAATTGAAACGTACTCCCTCCGTAACCTAAAACTTTCAACAATTAATTTTGCACGCATTTTGAGGAAGCGATTTAAGGGTGTAAACGAATAAATTAGTCAAACTGGTTTAATACAAGCAAGAATTCATGCAAAAAAAAAGCTTTTAGCGACAAACCAAATCCATTTCTAAATTGATTAAATCCGTCGCTATTTGGATTTAGCAACGGATTTAGAGACGGATTTTTTCCGTCTCTAAAATCCTCGTAAATTGACATGTTGTGATGCATCACTTAGGAGGCATTGAACTCGTGACCATTCTATTTGTAACGACCCAACTTTTAAGGACCGTCGATTGACGAAGGAAATCGACAATCGGATCATTACCAAACATAAACATAACATAATTAACATATTTTAAGTCTAATTGCTCTTTTATTAATTGAAGAAATAACTACTAGTCTCAAAATCCAAAGACAAACTCTAAAATACATACTGAAATATTGTTCAATCCCAATAGGCTGGGATAAATACTTAATATATAGATAAAGAATGAAATGACATAAGCTAAACTATGGGTTCTCTATCGCTCAAACAAAACAGACATCCCGAACCACCGCAAGCCCACTTACGTCTCTGTGTCTTCACCTGGAAATGGGGGGGGTCCACCGTCAGTGGCGAGTAACTAGGCTGTCCCGCTTAAATGAGGGACCGCTAACCACATAATAGCATAGAATCAACCAAGGTACAGAATACTTACGAAATACGTACAAAAATACGTATAAAATACGTATAAAATACCTGCAAAATACGGTTAGGATACATACAAAATACGTGTACAATACAGGTACAGAATACGTACATCATACAAATACATATACGTATGACATACAAACATAACTACGTACAACATACAATTACAAATACGTACAACATACATATACAAATACGTACAACATACAATACCGGACGTACACAGCGGAAGACTTAATATTACAGCATAATACATATATATTCGAAATTCACATAAGTACATATACACAATCAACCTTCCATTAGATACATATCTTGTCATATCATATCATATCATATCATATACAAAAATATCTTATCTTATCATATTCAAATCATAATATACCGCAGTCTGGCAGTGGCAACGACTTAACCCGATTGATGACTCGTGTATCACCAAAGGGGCGTCTGTAATACATACTATCTTTTTCTAAAGGCCATCGTGAGACCACTATTTCTTTTAAGTCTTTTCTAAAGGCCATCTTGAGACCACTAATTATTATTATATTGGTACTCATACCGGCCGTCAATTCCATAATACCCGGTAGAGTATACCAAAACTGGAAGTACTAGGTGACCGTAATTGGAACTGAGATGTTCGAAATCCCAGGAAAGAGAGGTGCGACACGTATATTGGCCATCTTAAATACCAAGTCTTTCCTAGCCAGAGATCGAAACAATTCAATGTCCTTTTACTCTATTTCCTTTCCTTCGTTATTATTATATTATTATACCCTCCCTTCCTATTGCAACTTATCCCTACTAACTCCTTTAATTATAATAATTAATATAATAATAATAATGATTCCTAAAATACCTTCTAATATTATTATAGGTCAAAAATCAAAGCAACTGAAACTCTAATAATTTTCTATAATAATATAACATTTACATAAATTCACCAAATAATTATATAATCAATAAAGAAAATCATTTAAGTTACAATAAATCATATAAACAATTTAATTCAAGAACTTATTCACTTAGTAAAAATTAAATCAAGAAAGTCATAAAGAATCATAATCTGAACAAGGGATTCGACAAGATATACTTTAAAAGTGTCTTAATAATTTAATCACACTACTTTACACAATCTGATTTTAAAGAATTAAATTAAGAACAACCGTTTAAAGGTCTCGAATAACCTAGAAATTTTGATGGAAGTTAAATATGGGTTCAAGGTTTAACCTGCATAAATTTAGTCCAAAAATAACGTCATTTACTATTTTTAAGGGATTTTATAACTAACAAATCAGATTAGGCTGTAATCAGTTTCCGATTTTTCTTCCGTAGAAAACGAACTTTAAAAATTACGAAAATTTAACACAAGCTGTAAAACACTATTAATGACTTCCACCTAAATTTTCGTAGCCATCCGAATTGATTAAGTATCTTGATAAATTCGTAAACTAAATCTGGACAGTTTTACCGGTTTGAAAGATTAAATTATTATAAGCAATAAAAGGACGAATTTTGCCACGAAATAAATCTTGATTAATAATCAAACAGTAAAGAAACTCCCACGAAAAATTCATCAAGAAATAACAAGATTTGATCAAGAAAATAAAATAAAAATTCAACCTTTAATACTCCTAATACACGCATAAAAATTCATAAAACAATTAAAGATTCATGAAACATCAAGAAAGTAACATAATAAATTATACTATATGGTTCGAAAAATACTAGGTGAACATGATACTATTCCTATTAATTTTCATGATTTAACCCTAATTAATTATATGGAAAAATTGTTCCAGATTTAAGAAGGTAAGTCTAGTTACCTGAATCGCATTAAAAATCCAAGAAATCATCCCTTCGGGATTCGAAAACCACACGGCCCTCTTGAGTAAAATATTAGGGTTTCTTGTGAGTTTAGAGTGTATAAAAGACTTGTGTAAAAGAAAAATAGGTTTAGGGCTTGTTCCCTATTTATAATATAAGGAACAAAAAAGAAAACAAAATTAAACAAGGTGAAAGGGGGGCCGTGAATTTTGAGTGAAAATAGGGTTGTTGGCTCAACTTAGTAGACTTAGTATAAGGTAGGTACACTTTAGGGTTTTTAATTAGGCAATTAGTGATGGGCTTACCTAATTAATAATAACCCAAAAAGAAATAAAAGCAAAAATAATCCTTGGCCATAACAAAAGGGGAACCGGCTAAGGGAGAGGAAATTGGGTCATAGGCCCAATTTCAGAATAAGCTAGAAGCAATAAGAATTAAACAGTCCAATAACTGGGCCTTTTGGACTTAGAATAATAAAATAATACTAATAAACCGCGAAATTTTCTGGCCCTAAATTTCGGGGTATTACACTATTAAATTTCTATAAGTCTCACGAACACAACTAGATAAGATACTATTTACGAAGGGAATTCTCGTCGCCAAAATGCGATCCCGTCGTCAAAAAAGGGGGTCGCAAATGATTTTTCCCTCGTAAAAATATGACCCCGTCGCAAAAAGGGTGGTCGCAAATGATATTTTTCGTCGCAATCTCGTCGTAAATGAATCATTTCTAATAGAGTTTGGGTTATGTATTCGGTAAATTTTAGCGATAGGCTCAAAAAACGTCGCAAAATATCTACATTTGCGATGGTATTTAGGCCCGTCATTAATGTGTACCCGTCATTGATGGATCAATTTTTTTGTAGTGGAATCATAGTTTGCAGGAATCGAAATTATAACCTCAAAGTCATGGGGTGACACTCTTACCAACTGTACCAAGTTTTATTTGTTAATCTTATATGCATAGAATTGTTAATAAACGAAAAAAATATTAGAGACGGAAGCTACAATTCGTAGCTAAATTTAGAGACGGATTTAAAAATACGTCTCTAAATAAATTACTCTAAAAAATTAGAGACGGATTTTTAAATCCGTAGCTAAATTTAGAGACGAATTTTAAAAAACCGTCTCTAAATTTTTAATCTAAAAATTCAGCTACGGATTTGAAATTTCCGTCTCTAATTTAGAGACAGACAGAATCCGTCTCTAATTTTCCGTAGCTAAAAGTTTTTTTTTTTTGTAGTGAAATGTGATTATAAGTTACTAATATTAAAATTATTTTGACTAACTTCTTCATTTAAAACCTTAAATCATTTCCTCAAAATGCGTGCAAAATCAATTGTTGAAAGTTTCATGTTACAGAGGGAGTACTATATTTTTTTTTTTTGGGAGGGAGGGGGGGGGGGCAAAGACTTACAGTACTAATCCCGTACTCCGTAATTCCATATGTTGTTATTCACAATTTCACAGTAGTATCATTACATTACATTTTGGCACAAAAGGACAACAAATTTAAGGACTATGGTTGATTGTTTGATGATGGTCGATTCTGAACTGTTGTATTAGGTGTTATCGTGTTGTGTAGTTAGAGGAAATTTTCTATGTAAATAGAATTTTCTATGAAAGTACTGTATTAATTAAATTGGTGTTATCCCCGAAAAAAAATGTTGTTGTATTTGGTTTGAGGTGGAAGTAAGTAGATAACCGTAATAATTTGCAAATTTCGAGGGAACTACAATTTCACCCACAAAGTCTGGAAAATCACTCACAAACTCCGTATTAGGTGAGTTGAATTTTATAGAACATGTAACTTCTTATTGTGTCATCCAAACAATTTTATTGGATCATAGAAAATTGACAAGAGAAAAAAAATGCATAAAATATATATTTCAATGGGGATTAATTCTTTGCCAAAAAAAAAATGGGGATTAATTTTCCAAGTGAATATGTATATACTCAAAGTTGGCCTGGCAATCCTTTGTTGCAATGGTTATATCACGTGAGTACGTGACACTGTAATTCTCTTAGTTGCTATAAAAAAAATTGGGATATATTTTTATAATAAAAAAAAGTTTGTGCTTTGATTGGTTAAAAATGATAGTATTGTATCACGTGACACTTACAATGGCATATTGCATATACGCCTTCCATTCTTATTTGGTAGTTATGGTAGAATCTTGCACAAGAATTAAGACATATAGGTGCTAGAGATAGATTATTTATTTTTTATTGAAGTAATTTTTTGAGAATTTACATTGGTTGAACACTAATTTAATGTGAAAGTATGTGACAGATATAATAAAGTTGTTCCAAATACATTAAGGCTCGTTTACTTTAGCTGAACTGAATTGAACTTAATAGAGATGAATTGAACTGAACTGAACTGAATTAAAAATATTTAACTTTTGAATTAATGATTTTAAATAATGATTAATTTGATATTTTAATTCTCTCTTTAATTTTTTGTAATAATTTTTAAATAATTTATTAAATAAATATTTAACTTTTGGATTAATGATTTTAAAGTAAAAATAATGATTTCCCACTTTTGGATTATTACTATCATCGTCGTCGTCGTCGTCGTCGTCGTCATCGTCATCATCTAATTGAAATCAATATTATTATCATCGTTTTTACTATTAACATTGTTATCATTAGAGGTGGAAATTGAGTATTATTAGAATTTGTAGTATGTGTTTCCATGACTTACTTATCCAACATGCATTAAAGGCAAAAGGCTTGTGTCTATAGGTGGTAGGTCCATCTTAAGATTTCAAGTTTTTTTCCTTCTCACGATTCTTTAGTTCTTTACGATAACACTAACAAATAACAACATACAGAAAATTCCCTTCCAAAAAATACACAGAAAAATATTCGTTAAAGAATGAACCATTATTCAACTCATTCACAACAATGAACAAAGTTTGTTTGTTGATGGATGAACAAATGAAAAGTTCATTTTGTCGAACAATTCGTCGGACGTCTATTGACACTACGTACATAATTTTATTTTTTTTAAAAGTATAGATGCCCAGCATTTTTTTTGTTTTTAAAATGTACTATAGTCTACAATGAAGCTATATGTCACCCTTAGACTACATATAAGAATTAATTACATACATTTTCTAAAATGATATGAATTTAATAATTTATTACAAATTGAATCACACATTAATCAGTATAATCAATGCTTAATTTTTCTCAAACTTTTTTGTAGCTTATGTTCCACGTTATATATATGTAGCTAATGTATAACTTTTTTCTTTCCAAATAATAATAATATATTTAGAAAAAATTGTCTAGAACTCCTAAATAAATGTCGACTTTTGGAAAATACTACCAACTAAAAAATGTTGTTATAAAACTACCTAGTACATCATTTTCGACCTGGTAGCACTACTACTTTCCATTTTTTTTTTTACATTTTCCTTAATTATGTTATGACCTATTACTATTGATTTCCCTCTATTTCTTTTCCAAAAATGCTTGATTACCTTCTATCTCTAACTTCCTCTTTTCTTTTAATATATATCAAACTTTTAACCTATGAAATGAATCAAAATTACCCCCCTTTTTCTTTAATCCAACTTTCTTTAATCCTACTTTTTTCCATTGAAGCTTGAGTATATTTAGCAATGGAGGGAAATCAAGTAGTTTTAGGGGAAAAAATTAGAGAGAAATCAAAATTGGTGGGCCATAACATCATAAAAATGAAAAAAAAATATACAGAACTTGGTAGTGCTACCAGGTCGAAAATGATGTATTGGGTAGTTCGTTTTATAACAACTTTTTTTAGCTGTTAGTATTTTTCAAAAGTGGACATTTATTTGGTAGTTTTGAACAATTTTTCCTAATAATTATAGTGTACATAATCGAAGAAAACTTAAGTATCCTCTACGAATTAGACCCTATGTTCCATTTTATTCTTTATGTTTTGACTTTTGCACGTGAATGAAGAAAAATTAAATTTATAGATAACTTATTATTGAAATTGCGAATATTAATTAATAATAATGGAATTGAACAAAGAGGCAAAAAGTACAAGTGATAAAATGAATAGTTGGAAATAAAGTACACTACAAAAAGAGAAATAAACCCAAAAGTAAACACTATCTATCATAGAAAGGTAAAGAATAAAATGGCATGGATGGAGTACTAAACATTATACATACAATAATCCATACAATAATCCTACTCCCTCTGTTTCAGTTTATATTTTACGTTTTCTTTTTAGGTGTTTCATTTTATTCTTCACATTTTGCAAATTTCATTTTTCGTACTGCTAACTGCCCCTGGTAGAGTGGTAGAGATGGTAATGCATCGGATCCATCTAGATTCATGCCCGTTTATTTTACACAAACCTAGACTTGACCCACACCTGCTAGGTCTAGAATTTTCAGACCCAGATCCATATCCACTGGGTCTATCGGATCCATGTATGGGTCCTAAATGGGCCTTAGATAGTTTTTTTTTCTTCTTATTTTAAGCCCTTAATTAATTATCAATGTTGTATCTACTAAGTTGCTTCATCCTATTTAAGTTACATGCAAGCTAATTCATTATCTCAATCAATTCAAGAAAAACAAGGAACTAATAAAATACTTAAAAGAAGTCAAATTAAAAAAAAAAAAATCATAAATGTCTATTTAAAATTAGTGATAAAGTTAGAAAATAAGGATGTTACAAATGTGTTGTGGAAGTTTTGAGGGTGTAGATTTATGGAAAGGTGTAGCATGGGTTTATGTGGTCTTGTGCTGGGTATGTGGTATGCACACATACAGCATGGGGTTTTCCTCTCTTGAGCTGTGGATACTAGATACTGACTCCGTTTCTGTTTTTTTTTTGTTTTTTTTTTCTTTGATTTTAATTTGATGAAATGATGATCAACAGATATTGCTATAGTGCTCTAAATACAAATATAAATAGGATCTTGCTGAATGCTGACGAAATATATTTCCTAAAATAGTTCAATTTTGAAATGAGTGTATGTAAAACTCATGCATTGTTCGATCAAATTAATGTTTTTTTCGCTTAATATTTTCACTTTTCTTATCATAACTAGCGCCCGGGTATTTGTTCACTTTTGCGGATTTGTGTGCATGTCTAGTTTGATCCTTTCAGTTTACCAGCGCTGTAATCTGGCTCATATACTCGAGGAGTCGAGGTTTGAGTTTTGCAAATTGGCGTTGTGAACATGGTCATATCTACTCAAAGGTTTGAGGTTTGATTTTCATCCATGACAAATCACCTCCCTCAATTTTTAAATAATTCTAATCTAGTATATTCTTGTCAGCGGCAAATTATTCACACTAAAAAAAATTGGCTCATTAACGACTTGTACACATTAATGACGAGCCTAGGTAAATTCTTTATGATAGTTTTGGGACTCCCATTAAAATTCACCTAATGGATATCTAATCCAAACCCTGTTTTCTAGGACGGGATCATATTTCCACAACGTAAATTTTCATTGTTGTTACAAAATGCACCGCACCACGCCATTTAATAATGTTGCAACCTGATGCACTAAAAGTCGTCGTAGAATTTGGGCAATAGATGTGTTTGTGGTTAGCCGACAATTTTAGGTGGTGATGTTGTATTAAAGTTAGTAAACAATTGGTCAAAAAGGCCCATCTCCTTGCCCATAAAGCAAAGAAAGGTCATTTGACTCCTACCTAATAATGCCCACTACTCTGTTACAGTATAAGTTACCGCTGCCAATTTGTATATATACATATAGAATATTTAACATATTCTTGGACTACAATTATCAGTTTAAGCTTTTAGTTGAGATGGTCTTCTAATATGGTATCAAGAGACAACATGACGCATTGGTCACAGTTCGAATCTCTCTTCCCTCTCTCTTCTAAGTGGAATTAATTCGCGCCAGATATGATCTCCTAACATATTCCTGTGTTACCTATTATTTTAATTATTCCAAAAAAAACAAAAAACGCTATCAATACAAAACTAAGTAATTGATTCACTACTACATATGATCTTAATTTATTCACTACTAGATTGATCGTTTGATCATAGACTACCATCAAATTAAATTTAAATTAAATTAAATTTCTAGTTCAATAATTAAAGGATGCAAGCATTTTAATGACATTGTCCAAATTGTTGTGAGAAGATCCATTTGGAGATGCAACAACCTCACGTGCCAACCTTCTCCACTCCATTGCATTTCCCTTCATATCCTTCCCTTTATCTCCCACCATCAACTCCATAACTTGCTTCTCAACTTCAATCCTCTTCACATTTACATCAATCTCCATCCCAACACCCCAAACATTACAACAATACCAACAATTAGTTTGTTGCTCCGCGAAAAAAGGCCAACATATCATAGGCACCCCGTTAGTCAAACTCTCTAACGTCGAGTTCCAACCAGAGTGCGTCAGAAACCCTCCAATAGCAGGGTGTTCCAAAACTTGAACTTGATTACACCAACTAGTGATAAGCCCCCGATTTTTCGTCGCTTCTAGAAACTCGGGTGGGAGAACGGCGTCATCCCCGGTGATTAAATCGGGGCGGGTAACCCAAAGGAATGGGAGGTTGGTATTAGCAAGTCCCCATGCAAATTCTACAAATTGGTCAATAGTCATCACCGTAATACTACCAAAATTGACATAAACAACCGTGTTTGGTTCATAAGAATCAAGCCATTCTAGGCAATGTGGGTCTTCTTTCCACAAACTTGTATTGATTAATTTAGTTTCCTCATCATTATTGGATTCGATAGTTTCGAGGAGGAGTTGTAAGGGGCCAAGGGAGTACAAAGGGGGAAAATTAGAAGATAATAAAGACTTGAAAACATGATTTTCCAATGCATCGAAAGAGTTAAAAAGAATGGCATCAGCTCTTTTGGAGTTGTGAATAACTCGTTGGATATAATTAAGCATAAGATCGTTAGAATCAGTGGTTCTAATAAAACTTGGTAAGTCATGGAGTCGGAAGTCCTTGATATTAGGTATCCAGTCTATGACTTCATCAAGATCACCATTGGTTGAGAAGTTTGCATCTGCATATTGCACATAACATATTTGTTAAATTTAATTAATATCAAATTTTATATTGGAAGATTATTTACGAATTTAAACAATGGGTTGTTAATCGTTCCCCGCATATTACTCAATATTGTGCACAAAAATATGTTAAAAGATGATCTTGTCATTGACTTGAAATCACACCATAACAATTTTGTTTGATTACATAGACAACGGCATTAGACACCACACCACCGGGCCACGACCTCGGCCGCGACCACCACCGTGACGGTGGTCCAAATTTTTTAAAAAATTTATAGGGGGACGTCCAAATCAGACACATAAGTCAACATTTGGCCGATCTTCCACATTTAAGTCAATCTTTTTAAAATCCATAAATAAGCCAACTTTACCATCATTAAAACCAAATTTAATTTTGATGACTTAGCTTCAAACTTGTTGTAAAGGTTGCAATATGCGATAATTAACCATAATTTTTTATAATTAACCATAACCATTATAATCATAATTTATTAAATCATAATTAACCTATTGCAACCGACAATGATGGGCAAACTAAAATCACTTACCTAAATTTGACTTTAATGATAGTAAGGTTTAATTTGCTTATTTTTAGATTTTCAAAAAGTTCGCTTAATTGTGAAATACCGGCCAAAAGTTTGACTTATTCTTAGCAATTTTTCATAATCTAAATAAAATTAGATCTAAGACACAATTAACTCAAAGTTCGTTCCTATCTTCACATTAATCAATTTATAAATTAAAATAAAAGGTACTAAATGACAATGAATTAGAAATAGTTAATAGCATTAATATCATGATTTTTAGACTAAATTTATAAAATTTTAGTTCATTATTTCGATCAGTTCAGAAACTTATGAGTCTAAAATTTAAATCAATTCAAATTAATTCATTCAGGAGGGAAAAAAAACAGGGTCTAAATGATATATTCCGATATATTCTTAACTTACACTTCATGCATCTATCCTTAATTTTTTTAGGAACAATTGATGGCGAAGTATAGACAATATAAAATTTAATAAATTGTAAATAAAACAATAAAATACGAGAATGCTACGAATGTGCATGAGGAGGTGTAATGAGTCAAAAGTCATACACTCACACAACCATACTATCCTTGCATGTGTATCTTTCTTATTAGCTAGTTGAATGAATATTTTTAAAATATTTGGGTTTAAAGTTTATGGGTCATATATAGTAGTAAATTAATGAAAATGGAGTAATTAAATTGTGATACATGATCAGATTTGAATTTTATACAAAGGTAAAGTTAAAGAGCATTTATTTTTACTCTTTCCCTTGTTAGTGTCGGAATTGTGTCAAGTCGACTTAGTCTCATGTCAAACTATTTACGTGTTGGATTAAATTTTATAAATCTTAAACTGGTAAAACTTCTCTACCCAAACTCGATAATGGTATGACAGATCAATTTGATGTTGAGTTAGCAGGTTATGTGGGGTTTTTTTTTTTTTTGTATATAAAATTGTCAATTGTAAAAAATAATGTCGTACCGTATCAACCTTTTAATATTATTAAGTGTAAATGGGTTGAACCCCTTCACCCCTAACCCGATTCATTTAATAAACATTTTATGTATTGTCTAGTCAACACATTTAATTAATGAGTCAATTTACACCATTCAACTCAAACACGTTAATAATGGATCAGTTTTATGTTGGATTAACGGATCCTGTCAAGTTTTCCTACCCTTAGAACTAATTTTTGTTTATCGGATAAAGATTTAGGAAAAAGTATGAACTAGTCTGTGCCCTAAGCTAGCTATTATTTATTTCCTTTACTATTTTACTTTGACATTTGATATACATACACCGTCTAACAATTTCAATTGTTGAAACACTGAACAGATCGATAGAAGACAAAAACTGAAAAAGTTTTTGATCCGATGAGTACAAAATCAAATCTTTGGCTTTAACCATATCTATTGGTTTGGTTGAGATGACCTATTGATCAAGTACGTGATAAAAAGGTCACATATTCGAATCTCCTTTTTAAAACCTAATCCACTAAAAGTTTAGTAAAAACCAAAAAAAAGTAAGATTACCTTTGAAAGGAATAACTCCAAGCTCAACAAGCTTTTGATATTGAGAATAACCCAAAAGCCCACAAACACTAGCAGTCCAAAGCAACACCGCAGGTACACCTAACTCCCGAGCCGCATCAATCGCAAAGAACATAGCCCCATCTGTAATAACACAACTTACAGGGGGTTTATCGCCCGCCTCATTGAGACGGACGAGAACCTCCTTAAGAGGCTCCAGACAGTGTCGCTCTGTGGATTCACAGAGCGACGGTATGTCCTGTGTAGTGTCCACATCATCAGTAACGGGCAAACCGTCGGATATAGTTTCAAACCCGAAAGACGGTCGGCCCGCAACAGAAGCGGCCCCATGGGACCGCACCAAACGGTTGTGATTGTATTCAGTATTCACAAAAGTAATATGAAAGCCTTTAGCATGAAGGATCTTGGCTAGTTGTAGCATGGGATTTAGATGGCCTTGTGCTGGGTATGGTATGCAAACTGCATGTGGTTGCTGCGACACATCTTTTGATGGGCCCATTTTTTATTTTTTATTTTTTTTTAAAAAAAAATCTTCCTTGGTTTGAGTTTATATTTTTGACTCGTTTTGATAGAACAGGTTGAGTTGTGTTGTGTTTGTTTTGCTGCAACCTTGCTTCGGTTTTTAAAGGGAAATGTCGAGGAAAGACGTAGTCAATGAATTATTTCGTTGAGATAGAGTATATCCTAAATGTGTCTCGTATTGAAAATTTTGAGAGATAATTACTACTTACTTTGTCTCTTAAAGTTTGTTACATTTGCTTTTTCAAGTCTCTCAAAACATAATTTTAAATGAATATATCTTTAGATGTATATAATAAAAAATTATAAAAAAAATTACAAATTGAGTAGAATCAAACGAGATCTCACTTGACTATATTTTTTATTATATGTATAAAATAAGAGAGAGTCAAAGTGACACAATGAATAGTGCTAAAAGTCCTTATATAGCAAACAATTAGGAACAAGGAAGTAATATATAAGTTTGGTGGGTTACTCATTATATTATCAATTGATTTTATATTGGAATCCTACCAGATTTGTATATGGTCATACTTTTTTTTGCTTAGACATTTTATAATGGAGCCCACATGGCTTATATGCGATATGGTACTAGCCTTTTATGCACGTTTTGCGTGCAATAAAGATTATTTATTCAAAAAATTAAAAAATCTATCAATTTCACACTCATTCATATAATCAAAAACAAACTTTTTCCCTTTCTTTCGGTCATCCCACAACAATGAATCAATGAACACAAGAAAAGGTTTATTTACCAAATTCTATTGGCTACCAAATTTCTACGATAATTAAAATGTAAACTTTTTATTTGATGAACTATATCAATATGAATGTCTATTTATAGAGAATTTAAAAATATTAATTTTGATATTATTTTTTAATGTTTTCGAATTTTATATTTTGTACTATTTTCATTTTACAAAGTTCAAAAATTGTAACAACTTTCCTTAATAATTAGGAGTAATACAAATTGAGATTTTAGAAAAATTTAGGAGGTAGCATGGACTTTTCGAGGGGACACCATGGCTATAATAGAGATGATTTGTTTATATATTCAAATTTGTTTGTTTGGTCCATCAATCATCTTTGATTTTATTGGCTTATATTATTGACGTGCATGACATAGTTTTTTTTTCAACTTCATGACATATAGTTGATAGCATTGTGTATATTTTTATATCATTAATATTTAATACAGACAAAATCATATGTGGGTCTAAGATAACTTAACTAAAAAATTATGACTTTTTAGTATAAATCAATAGTTTGTATATTTTGTTAAGCTATGTATAAAAGTTGTAATTTTTGGGTAAAAAATCAATCAGAAGGTCTAAGAAAAAAGTTGCTATGGAGGATAATGCTGAAGTTTCAATCGGTTTAGGAGTAGAATGATGATTAAAATAATCGAATTTATCCAATCATCTTCATCAATTATCTGTCAAAAAATACATAAAAAATACTTGCAATAACCGAGATACACCAGCTGATGAATACTTCTGAGTAGTGAGTAGTTGAGTATTAATGTATTATACGTATTTGACCTCCAAACATATGGAATGATACATGTAGAGTATACAACATATTTTTTGGCCTCAACTATCAGCTTAAGCTTTTGGTTGAGATGGTCCTTTAACATGGTATGAGAGTCCAAGTTGTGGGTCTCTTCTAAACTGGTTACATATATACAATTACTATTATTATTATTAGTAGTAGTAGTAGTAGTAGTATTAATATTATTATTATTGTTATTATTACTACTACTACTACTATTATCGGTGAAATGAAATGGGCTTGAGGCTTTGGGCTCATTAATTTTTGTCCCTAATAAGAATAAAAAGAAAAATAAAATAGAACTAAAAAGAAAAATAAAAACATAAATAAAAATAAAAATAAATAAATAAAAAATTAAAAATTAAAAATTAAAAATAAAAAAAATAATTATTACAATTATAATAATGAAAATAATAATTAAAATTATTTTAGTAAATATAATCATGTATTACCTTTCTCATAAAAAAATAATTATTACAATTATAATAATGAATATAATAATTACAATAATAATAATAAAATTAGTAGCTATTATTAATATTATCATTATTTAAAATAATTCAAATCAGATCAAATCAGAAAAACTCAAATCAGATCAGATTAGACATACTCAAATCAAATCAGACCAGATCAGTCCTAAAGAACATGGCCTAAACCAAGATCAACCAGAGTACAGATGCTTTGGGGAATGGGGGCGAGCATTGCAAGTTGAGTATGACCAACAATATCCCACCTAGCAATGCATGAAGTGATCAACTGTATTGCCCCCACACTTAACATTACAAGTCTCTAATATGTGTAAATAGACAAATAGTGAGAAGAGTTCTAGTAAATACTTTATTCCAAAAATCATTGAATATTAATGTACTCTTTCGGTCTCAAAAAAAATGCTCTATTTGCTTTTTAAGATTTTCCAAGACATGACTTTAAAAATTAATATTACTAATTATATATAACAAAATATTATAAAAAAATATATATTTGGAAAGTATATTTCGAAACGAAATCAAACGAGATCTGACATGTAAAATTTTTCGTTGTCTATATAAAATTAAACAGAATATTGTTTTTGGGACAGAGGAATTAGTATTTATTTAGATGAATCAAACAAAATTAGACCTGTCAAACAGATCAGGTCCGGTAGGGTTGGTGTAAAATAGTTGCGGGTTCAGGTTGTACTGGGTTGGGTATTAGCGGGTTCGGGTCAGTATTAGTTTTTTTATAACCCAAATTCTTCGGGTTCAGGTTGACTCAGCGGGTTGGGAAGTTTTATAAAGCCCTTTAATTTTTCATATTTTAATGCAATATATGTACTAAAATGTACCTTAAGCGCTCTAAAAAGTACAAATTATAAGAAATATCTTCATTAATAGCTAATTCATGGCAAAAAATTTGATGTTGTGGTCCAAAAAAAATTATCTTAAATTCAAAGTTTTAATGGTAAGAAGTGTTTTTGCTTACATTTTCCTATAATATCATAAGTTTAATACATTTTTAATGATTTTCGGGTGATGTCGGGTTGAACGCAGGTCGGGTCGGGTTAAGAGCGGGTTGTGTTTAACGGGTTCAAAACGGGTTTGAGATTTTAGGTTTTTGTCAAAACCCGCTATTTACGGGTCGGGTTTCCTGGGTTTATCGGGTTGGGTCGAAAATTGACAGCTCTAAAAAAAATATCACATAACTATATTATTTCGTATATGTTGAAAGGAATTTGGAAGATTTTTCTCAAAGTTATTTATATGGCTAAAAATCTGAAATAAAATATTATTATTATAATAATAATAATAATTATTATTATTATCATTATTACTATCACCTACAAAGTTAAACGTATAGAGTACTATACATAGTAAACTCTATGGTATTGTATAACGCAGTATAGCCTTGTTTGATTCACCTTATTTCAACACCTTATTATTTTATTTCATATATGATCAGGAAAATTAATTTTATGTTTGATTAGATAATTTAATTTCATGTTTTTAAACTTTAAATATCTTTCATTCTGTAACAAAAAATACTATTAAAATTACATATTAAAAAAAAAAAACTACTCATTAATACAAACAAATTAAAATAAGCATATTAGTTGTAACATACCCCTTTGGCATGCCATTTGAGGAAGAGAATTAAATAAGTATACGAGCAAATTAATCAAAATAAATTATACATAAGAATGATGCAAACTATATGCTATTACCAGTGTTAAAATAATTTTGATTAATTTACTCATTTAATTTATCTGCTCCATTCTCTCCATACTCAAATGAGTGCTACAAAGATATGTTACGAGTAATATTATGTAGATGAAGTATTCAAATTTCTAGCTGATAGTTTTTTTTATTAAATGAACCTTCTACCCTCATTTATTTTTCAAGATTAGGTGCTTTTTCTACTTTGCCCTCTAATTAGCACAATTGTGTAGATTCTTAAGAACTTTTTATATTACATTATTGAATTGAAGGACCCATGTTAGTCTTGTACTTTATTTTGTTTTATAAGAGATTGTAATTTGTGAAGAATTAATGTTAGTCATGTAATCATGTTTATTATATGTAAGAGTTGAAATGTTTAATTTTAGAAATAATTCACAATAATCTTATAATTTTTTTGTCAATATAAGTTACTAGTTATAAATAAAAAGTAAAAAAGTTAGTTAGACCGTAAACTGCAATGTACCGTAACGAATCATATTTATTTTGCGCTGCAATTTGGTGAGGTGCAATTTTAAAAAATGTCAAACCGTATTTTCATATTTTAACACTCAAACCACACATTGTTCATCCCTAGGGCCGCACTGATTATTATTATATTGTCCACCAACCTTTTTGTTGGCTTATGTTAAAGTGCGTGACATAGCCGATAACATTTTATATCATTTTTTTTTTCTGATGCAAACATTTTAATGATCGTGTTGAATTGAAGATCCATCATGATAGGAGTG
This sequence comes from Salicornia ramosissima, assembly GCA_951394345.1. Taxonomy (NCBI): domain Eukaryota; kingdom Viridiplantae; phylum Streptophyta; class Magnoliopsida; order Caryophyllales; family Amaranthaceae; genus Salicornia; species Salicornia ramosissima. The sequence goes on from OX596234.1 coordinate 48,587,262, forward strand.
GATTAATTAAAATAATGGAATTTATTCAACTATTTTCAGCATTTATTTGTCAAAAATATTATTAAAAAGAAAAGTTTGCAATAATCCGACTACTCGTGATTCCTGACCTCCGAAGTCCAAATTAATGGGAATGTGGAACAATTGCAACAATTGCAAGTTGTTCTCATAAAAACTAAGGCCACGTTGTTTAGGACTTCTATTGACTTAATTTAATTTCATTTCATTTAATTTAAGTTAATTTAATTTAAATTCAATTAATTTAATTTAATTTAAATTAATTTAAGTTCATTTCATTATTATTATTATTATCATTATAATTATCATTATCATTATCATTATCATTATTAGTTTCGGGCATCGTTTTTCAGCTCGATACTTTCCGACAACGGTTTTCAAACTGACATTTCCGGCGTTGATTATTCGGCCGACTTTTCCGGCGACGATTTTCGGGACGAGTTTTTCGGCGACGGTTTTCGGGACGACTTTTCCGACGACGGTTTTCAGATTGGCTTTTCCAGTGGTAATTATTCGGCCGAGTTTTTCGGCGACAATTTTCGGGAAGACTTTTCCGACGACAGTCTTCGGACTGATTTTTCGGCGGTAATTATTCGGCTGACTTTTCCGGCGACGATTTTTCGGGACGAGTTTTTCGGCGACGTTTTTCGGATTGATTTTTCGACGGTGATTATTCGACCGACTTTTCCGGCGACGATTTTCAGGTTGAGTTTTTCGACGAAAATTTTCGGGAAGACTTTTCCGACGACAGTTTTTGGACTGATTTTACGGCGTTGATTATTCGACCGACTTTTCCGAGATCGATTTTCAGGCCGATTTTTGTATGTATGTGTATTTATTATTTGTATGTATTTGTATGTATATGTGTATGTATTATGTATGTATGTGTATTTATTATTTATGTATTGTGTATGTATTACATATGTATTTGTGTGTATGAATTGAAAATTCTCGTTCATTCTTTGCTAACTTTAAGATTTTGTTTAATTATATTCTAATCAAACAAATTTTGTTCAAATCAAATTAATTTAGTCCAAAACAACGGTTTTAAAAAAACGGCCTTACTCTATGGCTAGGGTGCTCAACACTTGTTCTTAGTAATATCACACTCAACCTATGCCCAAAAAAACACTCAACACATTTTAGGTCGTGTTCTTTGGGCTAAGAAAACAGCAACTGAACTGAACTAAATTGAAATGAAATAAACCGAACAGAAATTAAATGAATGGAACTAAAACGAAACGAAATGAATTGAAAATGTTAATGAAATAATTTTTATTTTTGTTTTTGTTTTGTTTTTGTTTTTGTTTTTTTATTTTTATTTTATTTTTGTTTTTGTTGATAAATCAAGAAATATGATTGTTGGTTGAAAGTTGAGTTGTATTTATTTTCAAATACAAAATTGCCTTTGTATTTGATTTATTATGAATCTTTGTAATTGTTGTGAATGAATACAATTAAAATAGAACTAAATATGACTTAAATATATATATATATATATATATATATATATATATATATACATGTGCATTAGATAAGAAAGCTTTAAGAAGAATTAAGAAAGGCTAAAATAAGATAAGAGTGAAGGATGTTTGAATGCTTTGAACTGATATTTGTTAATGGCTTAGAATAGGCATAATCGAAATGAAAAGGAAGGAGCGTGATTGGATGTACAAGAGACACGATAAGGACCACAAACTTCGGGATGAGTTCATCCAAGGGGTGAATGAGTTTGTTGCGTTCTCTCAGCAGCACCCCGAGCTTAATGATAGGGACAAGATAAGATGTCCTTGTGTTCGGTGTAAAAACTTGAATTACTTGGATGTGCCCAACGTAAAGGTACATTTGTATAAGAAGGGGTTCATTCCGAACTACTATGAATGGTTATGTCACGGTGAAAGGGTGAGTATAGAGTCCACCTCGTCTCCTACTCATCCGAATCCTTACCGGGAAATGGTTGTCGATGCTTTTGGGAACAACGTGGACCCACCATTCCTTGAGGAGGCAACTTCGGCTGAAGAAGAACCAAACGCGGAAGCGAAGATGTTCTTCGACTTGCTCAAGGCAGCCGAGCAGCCTTTGTATGATGGTAGCAACATCTCTGTGTTGGAGATGGCTTCTAGAATGATCAATTTAAAGTCTGAGTACAACTTGCCACTCAGGTGCGTAGATGGTATTGGGTCATTGGTGAACGATGCGCTCCCCACCACCCAAAAAACTAAGTGTAGCACCTATTACGACACAACGAAGGTACTCAAGGGATTAGAGCTTCCTCACGAGAAGATACACGCATGCCTGAATGGATGTATGCTATTTTGGAAGGACGATGCTGAGCTTGATAAGTGTCGTCATTGTGGGTCGAATCGGTTCAAGAAGACTTCGAATGACAATTTGGTTCCAGTAAGTTTTCTGGTCTACTTCCCAATAACACCACGATTGCAAAGGATGTTTGCTACTAGGAACATTGTTGAGGCTATAACATGGCATTCTGAAAATCGTCGAGGGCAAGGGAACATGGCTCACCCAAGTGACAGTGAAGCGTGGAAGCACTTCGACAGGACCTTTAAGGACTTTGCGTCCGAGCCTCGAAATGTTAGACTTGGGTTGTGCACTGATGGTTTTTCCGTTTTTGGGAAGTTTGGAAAGCAATACTCTTGTTGGCCTATTTTAACTACACCTTACAACATGTCACCGTCCATGTGCATGAAAAAACCTTTCATTTTTCTTTCCTTGCTTATCCCTGGGCCAAAAAATCCGAAGAACAATTTGGATGTCTACATGCAACCTTTAATTGATGAATTGAAGCATCTATGGTCGGTTGGATCCTTGACTTACGACATCTCAAAGAAGCAGAATTTCAATCTTCGCGCAGCCTTGTTGTGGACTATCAGTGACTTTCCAGCATATAGTATGTTGTCAGGTTGGAACACGTTCGGTAAAAAGGCGTGTCCATATTGCATGGAGAAAAGCAAAGCCTTTTGGCTACAACATGGTGGCAAAGTATCATGGTTTGATTGCCATCGTCAGTTTTTAGATTCCGACCACTGCTTCAGAAAGAATAAGATAGCTTTTTGTAAGAACAGAGTTGAAAATGACTCGGCTCCTCATATCATGTCAGGTGAGGAACTGTGGCAGTGTGTGAAGGACTTACCGAAAGCAACTGATGGTCCTGATGCTTTGAAGCAATTGAAGAAGAAAAAAATGGGATGGGATAAGCAGTCTTGTTTGTGGGACCTGCCGTATTGGAAGGATTTGCTGCTTCGGCACAACTTAGACGTTATGGATATTGAGAAGAACTTCTTCGAGCAGCTCATCCACACCGTCATGGCTGTGAAAGACGAAATGTCTGACACTGTAAGTGCGAGGAAAGACATGAAGAGTGTCTGTAGGCGTCGAGAGTTGGAGCTTGTTGATGATGGTAAGGGTAGTGAGCAGATGCCCAAGGCACCTTACGCACTTAACAAGGAGCAGAAGAAGGTGTTATGTGATTGGATCTGAGACTTGAGGTTTCCTGACGGGTATGCTTCGAACTTAAGCCGATGTGTTGATCAAAAAAAAAATAGGCTCCATGGAATGAAGAGTCACGATTGTCATGTATTTATGGAGCGGTTATTGCCTGTTTGCCTAAGAGAGTTGCTCCCCCTTCATATTTGGAAGGCACTAACTGAAATCAGCCAATTCTTCCGTGACTTGTGTGCTCCCACTATCACTTTGAGTGAGATGGACCGCCTACATAAGAACATTGCTGAGATCTTATGTAAGTTAGAAAATTTTTTTCCCCCGGCATTCTTTAACTCCATGGAGCACTTGCCGGTACACTTGCCACATGAAGCATATATTGGGGGTCCTGTTCAGTACAGATGGATGTACCCATTCGAACGGTGAGTTATTGTAATCGTTTATACCCCTTTACTAATTTCCTATGAAGTGACATTTACATTGCTCATGTTTTATTTACTGACAGGTACCTCAACAACTTAAAGCGTAAAGTGGGGAACAAGGCAAGGGTTGAAGGCTCTATATGCAATGCATACCTGGCTGAGGAGATATCCAATTTCTGTTCACAGTATTTTCAGTCGGAGGTTGATACTAAGTCGAGGGACTTGGGTAGAAATGCATATCATGTTGTGGAAAGCCAACATGGTGTCAATGTCCCTGAATTGTTTAAGGAGGATTGTGGTCGACCAACAACGAGTGGTAGTAAACGTTGGTTGACAGACAAGGAGTACGTCCGAGCCCATCTGTACATCCTCGCAAATTGTGGCATATTAAGTGACTATGAAAGGTAATTTTATTAGTTTAACTGTCTTAGATTACAAAACAATATTGCATTCCGCCTTAGCTGACTTAGATCGAACTTGCGCATTGTAATAGGCAATTTGAGGATCACATAGTGCAGTCAAATCCCCAAATAAAGAGGGAGGAAATTTGGATCAAATGCAAATCCCAATACCCAACATGGTTAAGGACACAAGTGAGGAACCCTAATCCCTTAATTCCCCAATTTTTTTAATTACATACCATCATTTTATTTAATGACTCACTCAACAAATCTAGGTACTTCGGACACAGTCTGCTGATGACGTCACACGAGCTCTCGCGATGGGTCCCTCGAAAGAAGTGATAACTTGGAATCAATTCTACGTCAATGGGTACAATTTCCACACACAAAGCTATGGTAGGAACAAGTCAACCATGAATTATGGAGTGTGTGTTGAGAGTCAAGAAGGGGGTGACTACTTAGGCACCTTGGAAGAGGTGTTATAATTGTCTTACCACGGGAGTGACGGAGAGTACAAAACAATATTGTTCAACTGCAGTTGGTTTGATTGTGACAAGGGCATGAACATTCATGAGAAATATAGACTTGTAGAGGTCAATCACACTAGGACACTCCCGTGGTACGACCCCTTCATTGTCTCGTACCAAGCCAGTCAGGTGTATTATGCTCCTTATCCTAGCCTGAAGAGGGACAAAGTGCAGTGATGGGCTGTGTTCAAGACAAAAGCTAAGTCAGAGGTTGATGCCCCGGTGGACTCGGATGTTCTACAAGAGGAAACATCCCTTATTCCCGTAGGTGTATGTTCTCCGGACGAGATCCCAGACTACGAGATCATTCAGGGTGATGATGACGAAGATGAGGTCATTCCAAGTCTTGATGAAGATGACTACGACAGTGGACATGAGCTTAGAAGTGATGAGATTGATGAAGTGGTTGATGATGATGACGAGGACGTTGACGACATCGGTTTATTTCATTAGGATGTAATTTAAATTTAATTTAATTGTAGCAATTCATTGTAATTTAGTTTTGTTTTGTTTAGTTTTGTATGTATAAATTTTATTATTCGCGTATTCATTATTAGTTAATTGGGGTACGTTTTCATACCATCATTTTGTGATTGTGATTTCTGTTAATAACTATGAATCGTGCAAATAATTTACTCATTACTTTATGCAGGAACATGTCAGATTCGGAGGATAAGAGTCAGAATTCCCAGACCCGGCAAGATTCTCCCTCTCAGTCTTCGGTTCGTCCTACTGGGTCTAGGCCGATATTGCGTCCTGGTGACCTTCATCGTCGTGTTGAGTTGTCTAGGAGACGGTCGGCGAGTTCATCTTCCGGTCCAACTCAACCTACGTTTACCTTACCTCCACCACCACAGTTGGGGTTACCCCCGATACCACAGCTTCGGCCTCGACATTTTCCTCTTCGCCCTCAGCCATATCTGTCTCACGCTGCTATGTCTCAGCCTACGTCGCTGCCTGAGCCTACTCCTACGTCTGAGCTCACTCCTTTGTCTCAGCCTACTCCATCCTCGCTGCCTCAGGTCACTCCTTTGTCTCACTCTACTCCTCCGCATGAGACTACTCCGACTCGAGAACCCGATAGACAAACTGGTGAGGTTGAGGGTGGAGACAAGGATCAGGGAGAAGCTTCTACATCCACAGCTGGGGTTCGAGAATTGGATCCCGATGGCATATGGTGAGTTTTTGTGTTATTTTTTAATGTTTTCACTATTGAAATTAAGTTGCATTCATATGAAGTTTAATCTTAAAATGTTTTGTGTGCAAGGTTTGACAAGGGCGATGTTGTTCGATCAATAGCGCACGTCATCAAGTCCTACTTCCATCAGCCTTGGAAGAACTACACTGAGGTAGATCAGGCGACCAAGGTACATTGGTGGAACATGTGGAAGGTCAGTAAGACAAATTATGTAATTTGATACAATATTTTGTTAAATATAATCTCTTACATTAACATATTTGATTGTCCTTGGTCTAATGCAGAAACAGTACACTTGGAGGCCTGAGCTCGAGGGCACTGTGCGGGATGCGTTTGATACCAAGGCTGGATTACGGCTGAAGGACATATTCAATGACACAGTGCACAAGCGGAAAGACCGACCAAATTGGCTTGGTGATGACATGTACCAGGCAATGAAGGGTAGGCTCGATGACAAGCTATTCAAGGAAAGGTCGGCTCGAGCGAAGGCAAACAGGAGAGGCAGCGACGCTAGTGGCAAGGCCCAGGCCTCTCACTGCGCGGGATCTATCTCCACCACTCAACGAGCTAAGCAATTGGTTAGTCTACTATTTCATTAAATTATTGTAATTAATGCACACTTGATTATATATATCCCACCCTTACGCACATTTGTTTGTTTTGTCCAAGGCGAAAGGAGGGAAGCTGCCTGATGCTGCGGATCTCTTCCTCGATACTCACTTCAAGAAGCAACCAGGGAAGGATCCGGTTCCGATTAGCGATAAGGCCAAGGAAGTGATGGTAATGCTTTCTTCTTTACTATGCATTTGATTTTTAGAGCGGAATTCCGACTTCAAAGCCGAAGAGTACGAATAGGATTGATTTATTATTATTTGCAATTGATGTTTAGAGCGGAATTCCGGCTTCAAAGCCGAAGAGTACGAATAGGATTGTTTTTTTATTAATGTTATGAGATGTGAATTAACCTTTAAAACACCCAAAACGAGCCAAAAATGGCCTATTTAGGTTGTTTTTGTTCCAAAACCCTCTAAACTTTCCCAAAAACATGCAAATATGTGATAGAATGTCTATAATAATGTTATGAGATGTGAATTAACCTTTAAAACATGATCTACGTCGATCGGTGCGAAGTTGGGAATGAAAACACCCAAAACGAGCCAAAAATGGCCTATTTAGGTTGTTTTTGTTCCAAAACCCTCTAAACTTTCCCAAAAACATGCAAATATGTGATAGAATGTCTATAATAATGTTATGAGATGTGAATTAACCTTTAAAACATGATCTACGTTGATCGGTGCGAAGTTGGGAATGAAAACACCCAAAACGAGCCAAAAATGGCCTATTTAGGTTGTTTTTGTTCCAAAACCCTCTAAACTTTCCCAAAAACATTCAATTAAGTGATAGAATGTCTATAATAATGTTATGAGATGTGAATTAACCTTTAAAACATGATCTACGTTGATCGGTGCAAAGTTGGGAATGAAAACACCCAAAACGAGCCAAAAATGGCCTATTTAGGTTGTTTTTGTTCCAAAACCCTCTAAACTTTCCCAAAAACATGCAAATATGTGATAGAATGTCTATAATAATGTTATGAGATGTGAATTAACCTTTAAAATATGATCTACGTTGATCGGTGCGAAGTTGGGAATGAAAACACCCAAAACGAGCCAAAAATGGCCTATTTAGGTTGTTTTTGTTCCAAAACCCTCTAAACTTTCCCAAAAACATGAAAATATGTGATAGAATGTCTATAATAATGTTATGAGATGTGAATTAACCTTTAAAACATGATCTACGTTGATCGGTGCGAAGTTGGGAATGAAAATACCCAAAACGAGCCAAAAATGGCCTATTTAGGTTGTTTTTGTTCCAAAACCCTCTAAACTTTCCCAAAAACATGCAAATATGTGATATAATGTCTATAATAATGTTATGAGATGTGAATTAACCTTTAAAACATGATCTACGTTGATCGGTGCGAAGTTGGGAATGAAAACACCCAAAACGAGCCAAAAATGGCCTATTTAGGTTGTTTTTGTTCCAAAACCCTCTAAACTTTCCCAAAAACATGCAAATAAGTGATAGAATGTCTATAATAATGTTATGAGATGTGAATTAACCTTTAAAACATGATCTACGTTGATCGGTGCGAAGTTGGGAATGAAAACACCCAAAACGAGCCAAAAATGGCCTATTTAGGTTGTTTTTGTTCCAAAACCCTCTAAACTTTCCCAAAAACATGCAAATATGTGATAGAATGTCTATAATAATGTTATGAGATGTGAATTAACCTTTAAAATATGATCTACGTTGATCGGTGCGAAGTTGGGAATGAAAACACCCAAAACGAGCCAAAAATGGCCTATTTAGGTTGTTTTTGTTCCAAAACCCTCTAAACTTTCCCAAAAACATGCAAATAAGTGATAGAATGTCTATAATAATGTTATGAGATGTGAATTAACCTTTAAAACATGATCTACGTTGATCGGTGCGAAGTTGGGAATGAAAACACCCAAAACGAGCCAAAAATGGCCTATTTAGGTTGTTTTTGTTCCAAAACCCTCTAAACTTTCCCAAAAACATGCAAATAAGTGATAGAATGTCTATAATAATGTTATGATATGTGAATTTGGTTTAAAACATGATCTACGTTGATCGGTGCGAAGTTGTGAATGAAAACACCCAAAACGAGCCAAAAATGGCCTATTTAGGTTCTTTTTGAATTGTTTGAACTAACTCCGCCCATAATTTGCAGGAACAATATAACCAAAACCTTTCGGAGTCTCAAGCTAGTGGCTCGGAGACGGATCCTAACAAGGTCTTCTTTGATACAGTTGGTGGCTTCCGGAAGGGCGAGGTTCTAGGGTTCGGCAAAGACGGAGCTTCTCTCTATTATGAGAGAACCTCGCGGCGGCGCGTTGGATCTGCCTACTCTCCATCAGTTTCCGCTCAACTGGCAAAGATGACCGAACGTTTGGAGGAGTCCGAGCGTGCGAGGACAGAGTTAGAGGAGCGAGAGCGCCGTCTGGAGGAGCGAGACCGTCAACGGGAGGAGCATCAGCGCCGTCTGGAGGAGGATCAGAAGAAGCAAGCGGAGTACCTCGAGCAGATGAAGGCGCAGATGGATGCTTTCATGAGGCAATTCGGCGATCAGTCTTCCATTCACCGACAACCCCCCGACGATCGCACAGACGGTTCTGGCGGTTCTGGAGCCTTCGTAGTGTAGTTGTTTGTTATATATATTTGGGTTTATTAATTTACGTTTTTGGAAACTGTAATATATATATTACATACTTTTGTGTATTACGAATTATTTATATAAATAATATCAAATATTATTTCGTATGTATAAACTATTCTTCATTAATAAATAATTTAATATGTTTTGCAAAGGTTTTTTATATTTAATGAAATGAAAGACGTAACAATTTAACGACCGCCAAACGGTCGATATCCAAAAACTCAAAACCTCGAAAATAGTAAATATTTAAATTAAAAAAACCGCGAAAATAAATATGCCGACCGACACACGGTCGGTAAATGATTAGGCGCGAAAAAAAATTGGCAGGAAAAAGCCATTTTCCGACCGTCGTGGCGGTCGGTATTACCGACCGTCATGACGGTCAGAAAATGACTTTCCATTTTTTTTTTAAAAACTCTTATTTAGTCGGTAAACGGTCGGTGTACGGTCGGTAAATTATTTCCGACTGAACGTCGGTCGGTAACAAAATTTTACCGACTAATTATACACCGACCTCCTTTTACCGACCGGCGACAGTCGGTAAATTGAGGCACCGACTGTTAACGGTCGGTAAAAAGCGGTCGGCCGAAGCTTATTTTCTTGTTGTGAATTTAATTTCAATTAATTTAATTTAAGTTCATGTTTTCTCAATCCTATAGAACACGGCCTAAACGTGATGAAATTTTGCAACCTGAATTATTTCATCTGTGGTTATGTAGTAACAACTCATTATACTCTATTAACTTTAAAATTTGGGGCTATGACAATAAAATCATAGTCCCTATATTTTTAAAATTCCGTATACTTTACCTTTTAAAACATGATGTGAAAAAATATGTACATTTTTAACTCTAATTATATGTATATATAAAAATTATACTTCATCTATTTTTGAATAATCGATAAACTTTCTCTTTCGGGATGTTTCAAAATAATTGATAAGCTTTATATTTTTCCTCTTCTAGTTATTTTTTATTATACTAAAAACTCATGCTCGCACTCGGACAATTAAAAAAAATATCTTCTGTCATTTATTCTATGTTCTTATTATTGAAAATTCTTCTTTGGTCGTCGAGAAAACGACCACCGTAGTCAAGTAAATTTAGTCCGTGATTTTCTATGTTAATTAATCATTTTTAATATTTTTGGATTTAGCTAAATTAATTTTATATTTTGATAACTTAAAAATTAAATTAAAAAACTGAAACTAATTTAGATAAATCCAAAAATATTTTTAAAAAAATTAGTTAACAAATATTTTGTCAATAAAATTAATAAGTTTCCACATAATTGTAAACAATTTTTTTAAAAATTTAATCTAGTTTTTAAAAATAAATTATTATTTATGAATAAATTTTGATTAATTTTACAATAAATTGCACTTGCGATTTTTATGGTGTGTACGTTCTCGCTCTTCAACTTATATTAGATTAGATCAGATCTCATTATATAAGTTCAAATTCTCATATATTTTTAGATCTTATTTTATCAAATCAAATCAGAAAAAAAAATAAGACGAAGAAAACACACCCTTAAAATTGTGACTACTTAATTTAAATAAGATTACTAATGATTTCAAAAATCAAGTATCATCATAGAAAGATTTTATTACACAAATGACAAAATTGTCCCTAACTTGATTAACAATTATGAAGGAAGAGTAAGGGTAGTGTGGTAAATCACTTGGACGTTGTCGCAACCTCACCCATATATATATATATATATATAGAGGATTGGGTTCCGGTGAGAAATTTCTTATGGTGAGAAATGTGAGAAGAGATAAATACATCAACTATAACCTAGAGGTACATTGAGCACCAACTATAGGTACATTCACCATACACTATAAATACATTGAGTACAAATACATTGACTTTATACCATATATACATTGACTCCAAACTATCAAAGGAGTAAGGAAGGAAAATCAAATTTAATCTTAGCCCTTCATTTGGTGATCAAAGAGTTGTGATTGCTTCTCACCCTTCTCACCAAAACTACATTTCTCACATGAGCCTACTTCTATATATATATATATAGAGAGAGAAAGAGAGTTTGTTAGTGTAATCTTTTGTACTCCGTATGTCCGTATAGATATTATTCACGTGAAATGAGAAGGCACTTCGTTCTTTCGGTCTCTTGGCTGAGATAATTGAAATGTGTAATGGTATAGGTTACCTTGTCACGTTCGGGACCTCGGGTACACACCAATGTTGTTGAGGCAGATAATTTTGTTGTTATCAACATCGTCAACATCTATTAATCTTCTTGAAAGATTAGTCATCTATCTAGTTACAAAAATTAGAAGTCTTTTATGTACTTTACTTTCTTATACTGTATCCCATATTTTTCGCGAGTGTAACGTGGCAATCGATTGGGTTGCTAACGTAGGCCATTTAATTTAGTTTCGTATAAATGTTCAATGTTCCTCCTTATTTATTCACTATTGTCGAGGAGGACATGGTAAGTAGTCTAGAACTAACCCTGGTTAGAAGGGCTACCTAACACTTCATGTTTGTTTCACATTATCTTATAAAAAAAGCAAGCATAATACTTTCTATATATAGTTGACAAATTTTAGAGACCCTAAAACATAGAGAAAACTAGAATGCTATTTATTGGTGTTTCTACAAGGGAGAGAGAGACCGTAACAGGGTGAATATATTGACCAGTGTGATAAAGAGAGATAGAGAAAAATAATATTCAAATTTTAAAATGTTGTAAAAATAAATATAAAAGAATCAAGAAACTACGAGTATAATATAATATCATATAATATAATATACAGAGCGTGGAATTGAAGCATGGGTGTCCTTCAATGAGTCGTGTTTCGTATATCACACCAACACGACGCAGGGACACTTTGAACATGCTTATCCGATCAAATCTAACATAATTTATTATCTTTATCCCAACATCAAATAGTCTTTATGTGATTTTCTTTTACATTAATTGGTTATATTATTAATTTTCTTAGATATTAGTATACATATTTCAACTATAGAATATCACAATCTTAATTTATACTTTTTGATATTTATTAAATTGTGTATAGATCAATCTTTGAATGCTATTTTTTCATACCCGTTTTATTTCGATATCAGCGTTTTCTGAAATTTGTATATAGCGTAATATTATATATTTTATGAAAAAAAAAAACCAATGTAATATATATACAAGATGCTTAGGACCTAAGTCAAAGATGTGCAATCTCTCCAACAACCAAAAAAAGTCAAAGATACTCAAAAGATCGTTTTAACAGCATGTATCATGTATGTAGTATGTACATTATTTTTTCAGCTCCTCAAAATATATTGGATTCAGAAATACCTCTGCTATCTCCCAAAGCCCCCTTTTTTTTTTAAGGGAAAAGCAGGTAGGGATTTTATTAATTAACGGATAAAGCGTCCGAGAGTACATACATCGCTATCCAATTGATAATAGAGTTAACCCAAGTTTGTTGTACAACAACCGCGGTTAACCTAGATTAGCCAAGTGATGTGCTACCCAATTCCCTTCTCTTTTCACATGAGATCAAACAAGAGTAAAAGTTACAACTCAGGGTCTATTTGGTATGACATAAAACATTTTCAAATGAAATTAGTCTTTCTTGTAAAACCTTTTGCATTGAATAATATATTTTCACAACGGTTTTCGTTGTTTCTATTCGTTGCATGCAAAATGATTTTATTTGTTAAGTATTTTTCATTGTTTAGTTAAACTAAAAATCAATTGATTGAATTGTGATGGAAAATGTTTTCTTTCCAATTGTGATGTAAAATATTTTCCTTCCCATCCAATGGGAGAGGGGGAATGTTTTCAATATGATAAAAAATGATTCTTTATCACATGTTTTACATTTTAATATTTTATTCCGAACCAAAAATGTCAGATGAAACGTGCATTACTAAAAGTCGCCTACTTTTTACTAAAAAACGTCCAAAAATATGTAAAAAGATAAATATACCCTTACTCACTAAATTCACATAAACTCAACTCTATCACTCTAACACACTCATTTACCCACCCACCAAATATTGTCTCTCTATAACCATCACCGACAGCCACCTGCGGTAGCCACCACCAGCATATTATTTTTTCAAATTTATAAAAAAAAAATAAAATTACAATCAATTTCTTTTCAATGAGCTATTTTATACGAAGTATGCATTTTCATTGCAAATTTTTTTATTTTTTATTTAAAAAAATCCCATATCTCCAGCCCACATCTTGTAGGAACGTCCAGTTGGGACGTCCATATCATAGCCTAGGCGTCTGATTTGGACGCCCCAACCATGATAAGGAAGTCCCAGCTAGACGCCCCTACCATGGTTGGGGCATCTAGATCAGATGTCCTGACTATGCATGGTAGGGATGTCCCAGCTGGACATTCCTGCCATGGGGTGGCCTATAGATCTAGCCGTTTGATATTTTTTCGTGTAAAAAAAACAGCTCTATCGATGGTGACACGTTTGAGGCGGTGCGCGATGGTGATATTCTTCGTTTTCTTCTTTGGCGCAGCCTCGGTCACCTCCTTATCCGGTCTTTGACCAATGCTCGTGGTAGTAATAATGGAGGTGTAGAATGGTGGTGGTGTTGTAGTATGGTGGGGTGGTGTGAAGTAGAGATATGTGTTGTGAGGAGTGTGGAGGGATGGGTGAGTTTACTTTTTGGGGTGCAGTTTTAACTTTTTAAGTAAATTGGGGGCAACGATTAACAAGTCCCAATGGAGAACATTTTTAAGGAAAATATGTTACATCATACCGAACTGAATTCTCAATGACAAAATATATGCTAGACTGCTAATATATTATCTAGATCATAACAAAAACTAGATGTTTCCAAAATCACGTCCTACAAACCCAAATTGGATGCAAGCTTTGCCGCCATATGCATTTTAAACAATTAGGAAGAGATAGAAAATTTTAATGTAGTCTTATGACTATAGACTACCGTAATGGATGATTAGGATTGCTTAATTTTTTATCTATTTTTAAATTAATTTCTAAATCTAATTAAAAATCTTTTGAATAATACTTTAATTAGATTTTTTATTTTAAGAAAATAAAAACTGATTTTAGGTAAAAGCAGAAAATAGTATCCTAAAATAAGAAATCTAAGTAAAGTATTTAGAAAAACATTTTTAATTAGATTTAGGAATCTATCTATCTATATATATCTATAACTTATACTAAAACAAAACATTGCTAATATCATCTCCTCCCCAAATGTCCACATGTCATGCTCTCATTTAAAAAATTTCCGCCAAAAACAATGACGATGTCATACTTATATCATCCTATTAAATGATACCCTTTTTTCCATGCACAATTTCCCATTATTTTTCATTATAATAAATAGAAGTAAATAATATATTAATAGTAAATTATTATATAAATACATTCAGTCTAAATTATATAAATACATTTGTAAAGAAAGTAAAATTCTCCACTTGCCTAAAATAAATTGGGAGAGTTATTATTACAACTTACAACTAAAAAAATTAAAATAAATGTAGTTCCATTTTCCCTATGTCATAAAAAGGCACGTTTCATTTTCTACATTTGTAAATATTAATTATTTTGTTTGATACAATTTTTATTATATGCACATAAATATGGTTGTTAATAATATAAACTTAGATATTTGTTTTTGCTTATTTTAATGTATGATTTTAATTCTAGCTATCTATTACGGTAGTCTATAGTCATAAGACCACACTAGAATCATCCATTACGATAGTCTAAAGCCATCCATTACAGTATCAAAGGATCACAGATCTTCGGGGGATTCTTTACTTAAGTAGAATTACATTATACTCCAACGATATAATTCAATCATGAGAGGTTAACAAATATTTTTTAACAAGTTTTCTCCTTTATGATGAACTAGCTACTTTCTTTGCATACGGGGGGCACTTAAGGCTTGTTTACTTCAGTTTAAATTTAGTTCAGTTCAGTTCAATTCAGTTTAGTTCAGTTCAGCTCTCAATTTTCTTCTATTATAAAATATTACATTCAGTTATATTTAGTTCAGTTCAGTTTAGTTCAGCTCAGCTCAGTTCAGTTCAATTTAGCTAAAGTAAACGAGCCCTTATTTAGCTTCAATGATTCTTATTGAATTTTGCTTCAGTTCAGTTCAGCTAAAGTGGATAAACTTATTGAATTTATCTTATATATAGTTACATAGTTAATTACATCGATTCATTGTCGCAACTCGCAAGCTAAGCTTAGATCACATAGCAGAAAGATCTTTGTGAGACAAAGCTTGAACGTTTACATTAAATATTTAGAAGTTTAGAACAATAATTTTTTTTTTTTATATTTAGATCTTTTAATTTCATTATATTATACTAGATGCTAATATGCATAACCTTAGTGCCCGTTTAGTAGCATTGCGGTTTTCAATTTTTCAGTTTTTTATTGCCATATAACATGTCATATAAGGATCCAAAAAATAATTAAACATATTAACATTATTATAATTTTGAAAACTGACAACAAAAAATGCAAATCATTTTTTCTAGTTTCCTATTTTTGATTTTTTTTTTCTAAAAAAAAAAGAAGACTGAAAACAAGATACATACCAAATGAGCCCTAAATCTTTCATTTCAAAGCAGGTGTATGGTAACATGTAGACCTGCAGGTTATTAGACGGGTCGGGGTGGGTCAGGGTCAAGTCGGTGCGAGTTGGATCAGGGTTAGGGTTGGCTAAAAATGGGTCAATATCGGGTCGGGCAAAAGTGTTGGTGATTATGTATGGAAATATGAATGATACCCTCCAAGGCGTGGAAAATGTGGATGATACTCTCCAAGGTGTGGAAAATGTGGATGATACCCTCCATGCCGAGGAAAAACTATACTTTCCTACTAATCTTATTCACCCCTTTAGATCACCGGGTTACCACGAAATGATTAGTGAGATACAAAGGAGAAAACATACACTCTATATATGTGATCCTAATAGTGTATCCTAAAGGACTTGTGTTATTTATCTGTGTTTAGAATTACACTTAGTCAAATTAGCTAGAAGAAACTAAGTGCTAGCAAATTGCCTTAGAGTATAAGTAAATTCAGAAATTCTCATATTTTTCTTGTACTAAACAAATGAACAATATATGCCTATTAATAGGCACAAATGCAAGAAGAAACTCAGAAATTGCAGTAGTAGTAGTAATAATAATAATGATAATAATAATAATAATAATAATAATAATAATAATATTAAAAAAAAACTTGCTGACATTTGGGTTTTAATGATGAAGAAATTGAACTTTAGGGTAAAGATGAAGAGATGATGAAGAAGAGAGGAAATGAATTAGAAAGGTTAAATTAAAGTTCAGTGTTATATATATATTTTTTTCACGTATTTCAAAACACAATTTTAAATGAATATATCTTTAGATATACTGTATATAATAAAAATTAGGATTATTTGATATTAATAATACCACCTTTCAGTGATTTGCTCAACATAAACCAACCTTTTGATTATTCGTTAATAACCCAACCTTTGGTCCCAATTTCACCCAGTAAACCCTATTGACTTGCAACCTGAATAGTAGGTAAAGTTTTTTTTTAACAATTTAATTGTTAAAAATAATATTAAAACATGTTTAATTAAATAAAAACAGGTTTAATCAAATCAACACCCATTGCCACCACCGCCACCCCAAAACGGCCACCGCCACCGTGTAGTCCCCCAAACCAACACCGCCCAAACCACCCCCTGCCCAAACCAACGCCACCCAAACCACCCTTCCATTACATACCCCCACCCAAACCAGCCTAATCAAACCCCCCAAGCCTCGCAGAACCACAGCTGAACCCCCCAAAACACCACCCTTAACCCACCCAACCAATGCCCCCGCAACCCCAAACCACCAGCCCCAAACCACCATACCCGCCTGCGAACCACCCAAAATCGCCACCACCACTATACCCACCCACCTCAAAACAACCCTTAAAATCACCACCCACCTCCCAAAACAACCCTTAAAATCACCACCCACCTCCCAAAACAACCACCAAATTAATGAAAATTCTTCTATATTCGTCGAAAAAACGACCACCAAAGTCAAAATAATCTAGGCCGTTGATTTTTTATTTAATTAAGTTGATTTTGATAATTAGATTAGACTTTTATTGTAAATAAAAATATACATACATTTAAATTTTTTTTTGTAATATTAATTCATTTTTAATATTTTTGGATTCACCTAAATTAATTTTAGATTTTTCTATTTTAAAAATTAAATTAAAAACCCGAAATTAATTTAGATAAATCCAATAAAATTAAAAATGAATTAATGTTACATTAAAACAATATAAAATGTTTATTTTTTTAAAAAAGTCAAATCTAATTACTAACTAAATTATTTTTAGTTTGGTGGTCATTTTCGACGATTATAGAAGAAACATCCACCAAATTAAACCTCCGAAATCACCCTTAAAACCACCAACCATCTCCCAAAACAACCCCAAACCCTCGAAAGCAGCCTAAAACCGCCACCCCACCCCTAAAAATACCTCCCAAAACTACCATTATACCCACAACCACACCCAAAAATCACCAATTAAACCAAAAATTTCATTAAAAAAAGAGAGGTGTTGAGAGAAGTAGCAAGTGGCGGGCAGCAGACTATCGGCGAGCGGGGGAGGTGGTCGAGAATCGCCCGAGGTGGCAGGCTGTCGGCGGGCGGGGGAGGTTGTTGGCGGTCAGGGTGGTGGGGTTAGAGATTAAGGTGAAAGTGAGAGAGAAAGAGAGATGGGAGTGGTGGTTGGTGGTGTGGAAGTTTAAGGGTTTTTTTTTTTTTAATTTTTTGATTTTTTTTTTTTAGATAATAATTTAAAAAGAAACCAATAACATATTGACAAGTGTCCTAGCAACCTGTTGTTATAGGTTTCAACAGGTTATGGTTCATTGAGTGAAATCTGGGTATAAGGCTTGGTTTATTATACGATAATAAAAAAGTTGGTTTATTTTAAGTGAATCACTAAAATGTTGTATTATTAAAATCAAATTTTCCTAAAAATTATCAAACGAGATCCTACTTGACTATATTTTTTTCTTATACATATAAAATTAAAGAGAGCCAAAGTTATACAATAAATAATGACAAAAGTTTTTATATTACAAACAAATAGAGACGGGGAAATTTAAATCATTGCCCTAAGATACCAATCATACCATAGAACAGTACCATGCCGCCAAATACTACTGAGTCCTCACTAGTCACACTCCTATAGTCCCACGGTGTTGGGATACTTTAGAATTGGAGTTGTTGTAGAGTTGTAGAGTTGTGAGAGTAACAATTTTATATTACTTTTTATTGTACTCTTAATTTGTTTAGATAAATTTATTATAGCCGTTGATTAGGATTTATATGGTTTAGATTTGTTAAAATCTATTAACTCTAGAGAATCCAACCCTAGAGAATTCTAACACGCTCCCACGAGTACAGTTGTGCTTATAAAAACAAATCCTGCAATTTTTAGGTTGATATTATTGCTTTTTTTGGAACCAAGTACACTCTGTTAGATAATGACAGTCTTACAACAATACAAAAAGACTTGAATAGTACAGTAGGATTACTTTCTTTGAGGTTTAATTTAGCTTCGTGTTAATACTCTCTCTAGGAAAGATTGCCATATTTACTTTTTTTTTCATCTCCCGAGATATATCTTTAAATGAAAATATCTTGACATAAGTATAATAAAAAATTATAAGCATTACATATTAAAAAAGTACACATTGAGTCGAATCAAACGAGATCTCATTTGACTATATTTTTCCTTACATATATAAATTTATAGAGAGTCAAAGTTACCAAATGAATTGTAGCAAAAGTCAATATGGGACAATTTTTAAGGGACGAAGTGAATACTTCTCTCCATTATTATTTACTCCAAATTCTTTTTGAGTGAATTTAAGGAATGATAGTCTTTTTTTTTTTATTCTAGTGCATCACATGGGTACTTCTGAGGATATAAATGTCTTTAATTTGATAATAGGAAAATAAAAAATGTGATTCTAATGGTATAAATGTCTTTTTAAAGAATTGTCATATTACAAAAAAAAAAAAAAAAAAAGAAATGGAGCAAATAAATTTGGACAAACAAAAATAAAAAATGGAACAAATAAGGGCTTGTTTACTTCAGATTATATTCAGTTCAGTTCAGTTCAGTTCAATTCAGTTCAGTTCAGTTCAGTTAATCTCTATTCAGTTCAGTTAATCTCTATTCAGTTCAGTTCAGTTCAGTTCATCTCTATTTAGTTCAATTAATACACTTTTATTCAGTTCAGTTCAGCTCTATTCAGCTAATTTAAACGAGCCCTAATAGTGGACGGACGGATAGGAGTACAAAGTAGTGGTAGACTGGTAGTGGTGGCCTGGTGGCTGATGAATGATGTTGTTGCTGGGCTGCTGGACTTTGAAAGGAGAAAAGTATACCTAGCTTTCTTCTCAAAAACAAGCAAAACTCTCTTATCAAGCTCATAAAATATCATTTCAAATATGAATGAACATAAATCTACCTCAACATACCATTTTTTTTTACTTTTGTTTAAAGATATTTTGGCTGGCTTTAGTGTTTAAAAATCTTCAAAATGACTAAAATGGTATTAAAAAAAGCTCACATGTTTCTAGTTTATGATTTATCAAGGCATGGTTAAAGGTAGCCCAAAATTACTTACTAAAGCTCCTTTGACACTTTTACCCCTGGCAATACGTGCGTTTTTTGGACAGAATAAAAATCCCGGACGAAATACACCAGGGTGCATGGTCTATGCAGCCTGGCCTAGGTGCAGGCGTATGGACCATGCTCCCTTACCTAGGCAAGAGCACATAGGGACATGCATCTTGACCTAAGCTTTCATGGCCCATGTGCCCCTGCCTTCCTAAATGCATACTTAGTCTTAAAATGCTTATATCTCATTCGTCTCTCAATGAAATTAGACGTATAATATATCAAATCAAAACTCTTGGAACAAGAATATTTTTTTTAAAATTTGAATCGCCTCAAAAGGAGTTATCTGTAAAACATTATGAGTCTTTGAATCAGACCACTATGCAAAAGCACTTGTAATGCTTTCAATTTATGATTTTAGAATGAGGGCAGTTTTGGAAAAATGAGGGCTTTAGTAAGTAATTTGAGAGTTGTGTTTAGCTGTTAACTTCAATCTATATTCAACATATTTCGTTATTCCAAAATAAGCCAACCTTGTACCATTTTTTTACCATTACTAAATCAGACGAAAATCTGCCCCACTATAACAGGTTGAACTGGTTAACATAATTTTGTATTTAACAAAAATTTGACCTACTATAACCAGTTGACCTAACTCGATTATTTGCAGGTTTTGAGCACATATATTCGACCCAAATGAGGACATGTATCAAAAGTGCAATGAGGACAATTGATTAGCTCAGTGGGGAATTGCCCCACTTTCCCCAGCTTGGTTGGAAGTTCGAACCTCGGTTTTTTCCCTCCCCTGAATTGAAATGTATTAAAAGTGCAGTAATTGTTTTTTTTTTTGGGTGATGAAGGAAGTATTTATTATCAAAATGTTGAATAACAGAATTATCTTCTTCATTGCATAAAATTCACTTTATAAGAGGAAAATCAACAATTATGAAATTGCTCGTATATAGTGTAAAAACTGATATGGATTATGGGCACTCTAACAATTTATATCAACTCGGATGATTGCCAAATAAAATCAACTTCGCTCTAGTCTAATCAAAAGTCCATACAAGGGTTAAAAAAGAATAATACACATATTAACCAAACATGCTAAGCTCCTTTAATTTATTTCTGGAATTTGTAATACAATAAAGAAAACATCAGAAAATAGAGAAGAAAAATAATAACACAAACCATATAAACTAATAGAAAAATCAAAAGCAAGCTAAGAAAAGACTTATTATTAACAAATGCAATATTCAATTTTCTGATGTCTTTTTGTCATAAATGAGAGGAAGAAACACTTGATTGACCAATTTGTGAAAATTCACGTAAGACGAACCATTTGGAGTTGCTATTGCTTCTTGAGCTAATCTCCTCCACTCCATTACTTTTCTTGTCATTTCTTTACGTTTTTCTCCCTCCATAAGCATTTTCACCTTCTTCTCAACATCATTCCTCTTAACATTGTGGTCTATTTCCATCGCTATTCCCCACTTGTTGAAACTAAACCATGCATTGGTTTGTTGTTCTGCGAAGAAAGGCCAGCATATCACTGGCACCCCACAGGAAACAGTATCCAACGTTGAGTTCCACCCACTGTGAGTCAGAAACACACCGATTGATGCGTGGTTTAGGATTTCCTTTTGGTCACACCATGAAGTTATTAGACCCCGATTTTTTGTTTCAGCTAGAAATTCGGGTGGTATAATAGGTGAATTACTTGTTACTATGTCGGGTCTTAGGATCCACAAGAAGGTGTGCTTGCTATTAGCTAGCCCCCAAGCGAATTCAATTAGGTTTTCATTTGTCATAGTTGTGATGCTCCCAAAGCTCACATAAACAACTGATTTCGCCTTTTTTGAATCAAGCCATTTGAAGCATTCCATATCTTCCTTCCAAAGACTAGCAGATTCTAAGGATTTGACTTGTGCATCATTTGATATGTTATTTAGCTGCAATTGCATTGGTCCAATAGTGTACATTGGACCGACTACTTTTTTGGAAATATCATTTAAAACATCATGCTCAAATGCATCAAAAGTGTTGAAAATAATCGGTGCACCAGATTGAGCTATCTTGTTACTTACTATTATAAAAAAATTGAACATTATGTCATCTTTGTGTGTGGTTCTAATGAAGCTTGGTAAATATTTCAATTGTATCCCTGGCATACTAGGCACCCAATCCACCACCTTGTCTAAGGAATCATCTGCTATAAAACTTGCATCTGTGTCAAAGTCACAATCACCAATAAAGTTAGACTCTCATCGCTCTCAACTTTTTTTTATTTTTTTTATAAAGAAACATGATATAGTCGGTTTAATTATGTATCTCTTACCAATTAAAATAATTAATAAGTTAAAAATGAAAATATTTGATACTCTCTTTCTTTCAATTTAATTAAACAGTTTTTAATGTACATGCTTAAACATTAATATCGATCTTAAAGATTAAAAAAACATATTAAAAAAAATACATTTAAATGAATCTAATTATAATTAACAAGATTTCATGTGAATATTTTACAGAGTATTTCTTATATATAAGGAAGATTTTTCATTAATAATTTTATCTCTTCCTTGATATGATTCAAGAGCTCTAAAATCCCTTAGTTTAATTTTAAATATTTTCCTCACTTTATAGTAAGTACTAAGTAGCATTAGATAATTTCCTAGTTTTTAGTAGTTTCTAGTATTTTTTAAATTTTATTGTAGTTAGAAGGAAATAATTAATAGAAGGAGATAGGATGTAAGGGGTATAATCTCTATTATAAAGCCAACCATTTGGGAAATAAAAATAAAGTTTTGTTGATTGAAAAAAAAAAAAGAGTTTATCTCTTCTATCCTCCTCTCCATACGTCATCTTCACAAACTCCTTTAGACCCTTCCATCCCACCTTCCACCCTCCATTAAAAGTCATCCAAATTCATCATCATCTTTCAACCCATTTAACATCATTAATCATCATTCCATCCATCAAATTGTAAAAATAAAAAAATAAAAAAAAATCATAAAAATTGAATAAATTCAATCATCTACGATTTTTCATTTGCGTTCGTGGCCGAGGTCCGGTTGAATAATAGCAATATATTAAATAGTGGCAGTCGAACTATAATAAGATATTGTACATATTAAAAAATACAAAGTTATACAAAACATAAAAAATCTATTTTTTACATAAAATAACTCATATTTTATTTTATAGAATAAAATAATATATAATTGATATATTATTGAATTAATTTAAAACATTAGAATTAAATATGATAAAGATAAATCTTACCTTTTTAATGAATTAATTAAGGAAACACTTGTTAATTGTAATTGATTGAAGCACAAATTAGGTAATTTTTTTATATTTTTAAGTTAAGGTTATATAATTATTTTCACGAGGGACATCATAGCTCCCCCATTGACTTATATATACTAGCCTTCTATGCACGCTCTGCGTGTGATGATATTTTAAATGTATATTTCAATTTGTATAAACAAACAAAAAAACGTGTTTGAAAAATTCAAAATATTTTCAAATTCACACAATTCACATAATCATAACAAAATTTTCCCTTTTCATTAGCCCATCCTATAATAATGAACAAAAAAGATTTTTTTTATACTATACTCTATGGTCTATCAAATTTCTACGATAATAAAAAAGTCAAATATTATTTGCCAAACTATATCAATATGGATATCTATTTATAGAGAAATTCACACTCAGTCATATAATCAAAAACAAACTTTTCCCCTTTCATTTGGTCTTTATCCGACAAAAATAAACAAAAGAAAATGTTTATTTATCATATTCTATTGACTACCAAATTTCTATGATAATTAAAATGTAAAATTTTTATTTGATAAAATATATCAATATGGATGTCTATTTATAGAGAATTTTAAAATATGAATTTTGATATTTTTGTTTTATTTTTAGAATTTTATATTTTGTACTATTTTAATTTAAAAATTTTCAAAAATTGTAATAGCTTTCCTTAATAATTAGGAGTGATACAAATTAAGATTTTACAAAATTTTGAGGGTTAATATGGTCTTTTCGAGGGGGAGCCTTTTGAAGGGGGACACCATGGCTCCCTCCTTGGCTTATATATAATAGAGATATTATGCTTTTTATGCACGTTATATGTACGACAACATTTTTTATATAATTTTTATACAATAGTAAAATAAATAACAAAGAAATAAGGTTTAAATATGGGTTCTCATCCTTATTTTGATAGTATAAAAATAAGGAAATAATATGCACATTGAATTCCTTCCATAAAAAATGGACAAAGAAAATGTTGATCTACTATATATATTTTTTTACTACTACCAAATTTCCATTGTAATCAAAAGGTAAAAAAAAATGGGTTTTTCTATGTAGTCCCCCTGTGGTATAGCATTTTCTACGATGTACACCTCCAAATTTGGACTTCTACATGGTACCCCTAAGAAACTACTGTTCACCACTTAGTACCCTCTAAATTATTAAATATGTAACTAACAATCTAAACTTGATTATTAGTGCACTAAGCGTCATAATTAATATAATTTGCTGCTAATTATTACTAATTATTACCAAACAATTATCAAAAAATACAATTAAAAAAAACAAAACTTCTGAAAATTAAATTATAATAATTAGCAGTTGTTTATATTCATCATGAAGATTAGTGTACTAATAATCATGTTTAGTGTGTTAATTACGTAATTAATAATTTATAGGGGTACTACGTGGTGAGCACTAATTCCTCAGGGGTACCATGTAGAAGTCCCATTTTAGAGGGGTACATCGTAGAAAACGCTATACCACAAGGGCACTACATAGAAAAACCCAAAAAAAATTATGTCAAAAAATATATCAATATGGGTATCAATCTATAGAGAATTTAAAAATATGAATTTACATATTTTTATTTTACTTTTTTGAACTATATATTTTGTATTATTTTTATTTAAAATATAAAAAATTTGAATGAACTTTCTTTAATTATGTAGTTTGTATTTTTAGAAAAATGCAAGGACATCCTAGATTTTTCTAAGGGGACACCATAGCTCAGTCTTGACTTATATAATAGAGAATCTTAATTTTGAGTAGTATATACCTTTAAAGGGAACAATGGCCTTGTCAGCAAGAGTTTGATATTGAAGATATCCGAGCATACCACACGCGCTAGCAGTCCACAACCACACTAACGGCAACCCACCAAGTTGGTTTTGAGCGGCGTCGAGAGTGAAAGGCATGACAGCATCTGATATGATCACCGTCACTGGGCCGGGTGAACCCGAGGTTGTATCATTGTTAAGCTTTGTAATAAGTTTGGTGAAGGGTTCAATGAAGTGATTCAGTATGGCATGGCATAGGGTAGGGATGTCTTGTGTGACATCATCATCATCGGAGGATGGAAGTCCATCTGGGATGGCCTCGAACCGAAACGATGGTACGGCATCGACAAAGGTGGGGCCCTTTGATCGGAGGAGGCGACGGTGGTTGTATTCGGTGTTTACGAAGGTGATGTGGTAGCCGCCTTGAGAGTGAAGGAGTTTGGCTAGTTGTAGCATTGGGCTTATGTGGCCTTGTGCTGGGTATGGGACGCATACTAAGTGTATTTTTTTGGCTTCTTGAAATTGTGCACCTACGCTACCCATTTTGTTTGTTGAATTTGTATGACATACACCTCAATTTGGATGCAATATATATAGGCAAATTGTCTCTTCGTAACACACTACAAGTAGAATATGTTATTTTCAATTTATATTAGAACTTATCCAAACTTACTTAATTGTTTAGTTAAATGATACTTATCTGAATTTATAAGTACTGAAAATAAGTTGAAGAGAACATGGCGTTACAATCTTTAAAAGAGTAATGAATTTCTAACACTTTACCACCAACTAGACACACTTTTTAAAATGACACCAACTTGACATGGTTAGCTAGATTGTTTTTAACGCCAACTTGACATATGTTGACATGTTATATATATTATGGTGTCAATTAAATATGATAGTATAGCTTTGGTTATCCGATAAGTTTGAGCTTATATTATTAAGTTGCTAATTTAACTGTTGAAGTTTTTTTCCTTAATCTTATTTATTTGATGATCAAATGATTTGACCAAAAAAGAATATAGTGATAAGAAGAGTAACAATAATAATACAACGATTAGGTTTATATAAAATAATTATTATTATAATTATCATAATACACTACCGGCTCGTTTGGTAGCTGGTTATAAATGGAGGTAATGTGAATGAATTTATATCTAAATTTGAAAGGAAAATCAAAATTCATTCCCATGGTGGCGCTAACTTAACTCCAATTTATCTTATTTTCTTCACAAATATGTTTTCCATTGGGATTTTGATGTTTATCCTTAACAAATTACACATAAAATTTATTATCTTTACCACAATTCATTACCAACAACCAAACGGACCGTACGAGTAATTTGGTTTACTTGAATGATATGATCTTAAATTAACTTTTTAATGAAATTTAATTAGAATTTTCCAAATAGAAGATATTTGATTAAGAGCAGAAGACAGATATCTTTAATTGAAAATGAAAAAAAAAATATAGAGAATTAGATGATGAACAATTTAAAATAATTTTATAAGCAAAATTAAATATTAAATAAGTAAAATATAAATATACACATTTGAGTCCGTATATGAGTGTTTTTCTTTCAAGCAATAAGGACACGCCACATGTGGCTGAGAAGATATGCGGAGCTATCCATTATCATGGCAATGTTTTGAGGATGATGGCACAAATCAATCTAACCCCACACTGATGTAGGGAAGATTAGTAGATTTGTCGTCATTTCTTATCAATTTCCTACCGCCGTGCTTTGATTTTGCATGTGCATAATCTATAACAACTATTAAAAGGTGCGCAAATCAATGTGAATGCGACACATAGGATGACACAAAAACATCAACTTTCACCATTGCTGCGACACGTGAGATTGCACGCCATATAGGATTGTCACACAAACATTATTTAAAAAATATGATTGCATTAAGATTCGAACTCAACACTTAACTATCAAATCCATACACAATTACCACCTCAACCAACTCTAATTATTGTTTCAATAATCACTCTTTTTAAGAATATTGTTCTATTGTTAAGGCGCCCTTAAAAACAATTATATGTTGCACGACATTTGACAAAAGTGTTAGATTTGACAAACTAATCTATACGAAATATAAATTTTATTAAGGTTTTGTGATACACAAATAAAAGAGGATATCATTAATTTTTATCAATAAGTTATTGAATCTTATAATTTTTTAACTTCTTCCATAACAAAATAAATGTTATACTTGGATAATAAACGTAAGTGAAATATTATTAGTGTAACATTTATTTTATTATGGAGGAATTAACTAGATTTTGTCCAGGACGATGTCCCGGGTCACTGAATAATTTAAATATTCTTATTTTGCAAAATTAAAAATTAAACTCCTTTATTGGCGCATTTTTTTCATCTGAATTTTTTAATGTAATCTTATAAGATCTGAATTTTTCTAATGTTAGATTGACAATAAATTTGTTTAAGATATATTGGTTTGATGAATTGATGATGAAAGAAGGTATGTGGATATGATTGATGGAAAATCGTGAATTTACACTTATTCGATTGGATGATTCTTTAATAAAAATTTAAACTTGTTTTTTTTTTTCATACATGATATTATACATTTTGATATGTCAATTTGAATAATAAAATGGTGTAGATGAGATGGTAGAGTTACGGTATTATAGGGATGGTGAGTTCAAATCTTAGTAAACACATTTTTTTTTTTGTAAAAATTATTATGGTGAGTTCAAATCTTAGTAAATAGTAAATGCATTTTTAATTTTTTTTTATAAAAATTATTTTTATGAAAAATGGTGACACATGACAAAATATGACATGTGTTGTCATGTGGTGACATATGTAAAGATGACTTGTCCCGACACATGTTAGATTACGAAAAAGCTCAACGTGTTTTAGAAAAAGAGTATTGATATTTGATTGTATATAGTGGAGGGAATGAATAATATTGATAATAAGTGAGAGTGTAGAGTATTGACATATGTAAAGATGACTTGTCCCCACTTTTTTTCTCCTTTTTAGAATTCACCATTCGGTTAGAGTATGCAACATAGGAATACATGTGGCACATCTTATGGTGTCTTTGTTTAAGTGGCAGCGAAATGAGAGCTTACGTGTCGTGACACTTGTCGCAAAGAGAGGAGGGAGGCGCTTTTTAGAAGAAGAGAATATATTTCAAAGTGTGCACTTTTTTAAAAAATTAAAATATGTTATGATTACCTATGTTAATTATAATGTTAAATTCATCAATTATGTCAAATCATTTAATAATTAAGAAATATAGTTAGAGAAATGTTGAATCCAACTTTATCCTACCAGATAACATACATTTACAAACTTAACTAACTTTGATTCACAACAAGAAAATCTCGTTCGCCCGACCGAGTTTACCGACCGACATTTTCGTAGTCGTCAAATACCGACCGATTTCGACTGAAAACAGTCGGAAAAAAAATTTCCGACTGAAGCTGCGGTCGGAAAAAAATTTCCGGCCGTCATGATCGTCGGTAACGGTCGGTATTTCCCGACCGAACATAGGCGGTCGGTAAATACCGACCGTTACCGACGATCATGACGGTCGAAAAATTTTGAAAAATTTTAAAACCCCAGTCGGGGAAATTGGTTCCCATTTCACGTTTCATTCTCTCTCTCTCTCCACTCTCTCTCTCCCTCGCGAACCCTCGAACCACCAAACCCTGACCCCCTCTCTCTCTCTCCCTCGAACCGGCGACCACCGTGACCGGCGTCCGCCACCCCTCCGGCCGTCCTTTCTCTTTCTTTCTCCTTTTCTCTTTCTCCTTCTCTTTCTTTCTCCTTTTCTCTTTTTCCTTCTCTTTCTTTCTCCTTCGCCCCTCCACCCCTCCGCCCCTCCGCCTCTGCCCCTCCGTCCCTCCGCCGACGCACGGCTGCCGCCCCTGCTCCTCAAATTGTGGTTAGGGTTTTTTTTTTGTTTTGTTTTTCAATTTATTCAATTGTGTATATATGTATATGTATTTGTATGTATTTGTATGTATATGTGTATGTATTATGTATGTATTTGTATGTATGTGTATTTATTATTTGTATGTATTTGTATGTATATGTGTATGTATTATGTATGTATGTGTATTTATTATTTATGTATTGTGTATGTATTACATATGTATTTGTATGTATTCTTTGTTTTTGTGTTATTTTTTAATGTTTTCACTATTGAAATTAAGTTGCATTCATATGAAGTTTAATCTTACAATGTTTTGTGTGCAAGGTTTGACAAGGGCGCTGTTGTTCGATCAATAATGCACGTCATCAAGTCCTACTTCCATCAGCCTTGGAAGAACTACACTGAGGTAGATCAGGCGACCAAGGTACATTGGTGGAACATGTAGAAGGTCAGTAAGACAAATTATGTAATTTGATACAATATTTTGTTAAATATAATCTCTTACATTAACATATTTGATTGTCCTTGGTCTAATGCAGAAACAGTACACTTGGAGGCCTGAGCTCGAGGGCACTGTGCGGGATGCGTTTGATACCAAGGCTGGATTACGGCTGAAGGACATATTCAATGACACAGTGCAAAAGCGGAAAGACCGACCAAATTGGCTTGGTGATGACATGTACCAGGAAATGAAGGGTAGACTCGATGACAAGTTATTCAAGGAAAGGTCGGCTCGAGCGAAGGCAAACAGGAGAGGCGGCGACGCTAGTGGCAAGGCCCAGGCCTCTCACTGCGCTGGATCTGTCTCCACCACTCAACGAGCTAAGCAATTGGTTAGTCTACTATTTCATTAAATTATTGTAATTAATGCACACTTGATTATATATATCCCACCCTTACGCACATTTGTTTGTTTTGTCCAAGGCGAAAGGAGGGAAGCTGCCTGATGCTGCGGATCTCTTCCTCGATACTCACTTCAAGAAGCAACCAGGGAAGGATCCGGTTCCGATTAGCGATAAGGCCAAGGAAGTGATGGTAATGCTTTCTTCTTTACTATGCATTTGATTTTTAGAGCGGAATTCCGGCTTTAAAGCCGAAGAGTACGAATAGGATTGATTTATTATTATTTGCAATTGATGTTTAGAGCGGAATTCCGGCTTCAAAGCCGAAGAGTACGAATAGGATTGTTTTTTGATTAATGTTATGAGATGTGAATTAACCTTTAAAACATGATCTACGTTGATCGGTGCGAAGTTGGGAATGAAAACACCCAAAACGAGCCAAAAATGGCCTATTTAGGTTGTTTTTGTTCCAAAACCCTCTAAACTTTCCCAAAAACATGCAAATATGTGATAGAATGTCTATAATAATGTTATGAGATGTGAATTAACCTTTAAAACATGATCTACGTTGATCGGTGCGAAGTTGGGAATGAAAACACCCAAAACAAGCCAAAAATGGCCTATTTAGGTTGTTTTTGTTCCAAAACCCTCTAAACTTTCCCAAAAACATGCAAATAAGTGATAGAATGTTTATAATAATGATATGAGATGTGAATTAACCTTTAAAACATGATCTACGTTGATCGGTGCGAAGTTGGGAATGAAAACACCCAAAACGAGCCAAAAATGGCCTATTTAGGTTGTTTTTGTTCCAAAACCCTCTAAACTTTCCCAAAAACATGCAAATATGTGATAGAATGTCTATAATAATGTTATGAGATGTGAATTAACCTTTAAAATATGATCTACGTTGATCGGTGCGAAGTTGGGAATGAAAACACCTAAAACGAGCCAAAAATGGCCTATTTAGGTTGTTTTTGTTCCAAAACCCTCTAAACTTTCCCAAAAACATGCAAATAAGTGATAGAATGTCTATAATAATGTTATGATATGTGAATTTGGTTTAAAACATGATCTACGTTTATCGGTGCGAAGTTGTGAATGAAAACACCCAAAACGAGCCAAAAATGGCCTATTTAGGTTCTTTTTGAATTGTTTGAACTAACTCCGCCCATAATTTGCAGGAACAATATAACCAAAACCTTTCGGAGTCTCAAGCTAGTGGCTCGGAGACGGATCCCAACCAGGTCTTCTTTGATACAGTTGGTGGCTTCCGGAAGGGCGAGGTTCTAGGGTTCGGCAAAGACGGAGCTTCTCTCTATTATGAGAGAACCTCGCGGCGGCGCGTTGGATCTACCTACTCTCCATCAGTTTCCGCTTAACTGGCACAGATGACCGAGCGTTTAGAGGAGTCCGAGCTTGCGAGGACAGAGTTAGAGGAGCGAGAGCGCCGTCTAGAGGAACGAGACCGTCAACGGGAGGAGCATCAGCGCCGTCTGGAGGAGGATCAGAAGAAGCAAGCGGAGTACCTCGAGCAGATGAAGGCGCAGATGGATGCTTTCATGAGGCAATTCGGCGATCAGTCTTCCATTCACCGACGACCCCCCGACGATCGCACAGACGGTTCTGGCGGTTCTGGAGCCTTCGTAGTGTAGTTGTTTGTTATATATATTTGGGTTTATTAATTTACGTTTTTGGAAACTGTAATATATATATTACATACTTTTGTGTATTACGAATTATTTATATAAATAATATCAAATATTATTTCGTATGTATAAACTATTCTTCATCAATAAATAATTTAATATGTTTTGCAAAGGTTTTTTATATTTAATGAAATGAAAGACGTAACAATTTAACAACCGCCAAACGGTCGATATCCAAAAACTCAAAACCTCGAAAATAGTAAATATTTAAATTAAAAAAACCGCGAAAATAAATATGCCGACCGACACACGGTCGGTAAATGATTAGGCGCGAAAAAAAATTGGTAGGAAAAAGCCATTTTCCGACCGTCGTGGCGGTCGGTATTACCGACCGCCCATATGGGCGGTCGGTAATACCGACCGTCATGACGGTCGGAAAATGACTTTCCAATTTTTTTTTTAAAAACTCTTATTTAGTCGGTAAACGGTCGGTGTACGGTCGGTAAATTATTTCCGACTGAACGTCGGTCGGTAACTAAATTTTACCGACTAATTATACACCGACCTCCTTTTACCGACCGGCGACGGTCGGTAAATTGAGGCACCGACTGTTAACGGTCGGTAAAAAGCGGTCGGCCGAAGCTTATTTTCTTGTTGTGATTATTGTTCTATATATCCCTCTTTATTAAAACATATTGATTTATTGTTAAATCATCTTTTTCATTTATAATTCTTATTACACGTATTCAAAATTAAATATTAAATGTAATTTTTTTAATCTCATCGTCAAACTTAATTAAATCATTTTTTAAAGTTGTGTAAATTACTGAAATTTACTTAAAAATACAACTCTTTTTTTTTTTTAACCAACTTACAATTTTATTTTTTTTTTTAAAAAATAAATTTCTTAATTAGTGTATTAACTTTTAAAACTTTCTTCACAAATACTATTAGCATATTTCTGTATTGTTTTATGTTTCAAAACATGCATAACTATCTTTATAATCACGATTTCATTATACTGCTTTCTATAAATCACACACATGTATATATATAAAAACAATAGAATCCAACAGACATAATAGAACCGTATGGCCCGGGGCAACGCCCGGGCTACAATACTACTTTTTATAGGAAAAATTGTAAATAATAATCTCAAGTTTGGGCCGTATCCAACTATTAATCCGATCTTTCATTTATTTATGATTAATCTCAACTTTAAAGTCAATCTCCAACTATTGATCCAAGCAGGTTTTTTTACCTATTAAACAAGTTAAAACATAGATGGGCCCCGCTTTTAAATTTTTAATTTTTTTTTTAGTATTTACTCACATATATAAAAAATACTAATTATTAATTACAAAACAAAAAAAAATCCTAATTAATCCCCCCCCCCCAATTCACCATCACCACGCATCAACATCATCATCCTTCCTTAAAAAAAAAATCATCATCATCCATTCATCCCCTTTAGGCTTCATCTCCTTCATCCATCATCATCTCCATCAAGCAACAATCATCATCAGTTATCTGCATATTCATCAGCCATCATCATCATCATCGGTTTGGTCGGGTGGTTGACGGTGGATTAGGGTGGAGGGTTGGTTGGGGTTCGAATAGGGGTGGGGTGTTTCGATGGGGTTCGAATAGTGGTAGGGGTGGTTCAATGGGGTGCAAATGTTGATGGGGTTGGTTCATCGGGGTTCGAATTGGGGTGGGGGTGGTTTGATTTGGTTCGAATTGCAGTGGGGGTGGTTTGATAGGGTGAGAATGTTGGAGGGGGTGGTTCGTTGGGGTTCCAATTGGGGTGAGGGTGGTTCGATGGGGTGCGAGTGTTGGTGGGGGTGGTTTTTCGGGGTTCCAATTGGGGCAGGGGTGGTTCGATTTGGTTTGAATTGAGGTTTCTATGGGCTGGGTTAATTAGTGCGGTGGTGGTGTCTGTGGGATGGGTGGGTGGTTTTGGTGGGTGGTTTCAGGTGGGGTGGATGGTTTCAGTGGGTTTTGTGGGTCTGGGTGGGTGGTTTCAGTGGGTTTGGTGGGTGGTTTCGGTGGGTTTGGGTCTAGGTGGGTGGTTTTAGGTGGGGTGGGTGGTTTCTGGGTGGTGGTTGGTGGTTTTACAGTAGGGGGCTGGTGGTTAACGGTGAGGGAGGGTGGTTGGGGATTTGGAGGAAAAAAATAGATTAATTAAATAGTTTAATAATTAATTAATCAAGATTATGAAATTAGAAACTAATTATAATTAGTAGGGGCATTTTTTGCATTAAATATCATTATTTTAAAAAATAAAATAGAAAAGTGGGCTCCACATGTGTTTTTAACCTGTTTAACAGGTAACCAATTGACCTAGTTCAATAGTTGGAGATTAGTCTGAAAGTTGGGATTGTTCAAAAATAAATCAAAGATCGGATTAATAGTTGGAGACAGCCCAAACTTGAGATTAATATTTACAATTTTTCCTATTTTATATCCGACTCCATCTAAAAAAATCGACAAATTAATTCAACTCTGATACGAGGTCATATTTTTTATTTGTCTAAGTTGTATTTAATTAAATTTTTATAGTTTTTTGAAAGACATTTGGTAATATTTATTTATTACTCCGTATATAATTATAATATCTAATATCTAATTTTGTAGTAGCAATAAAATATAAAGTAATCTTAATGTAATATTAGACATTTACTTGATTTTATTAATAAAATAATAGTCGATTTGATTGTCGTAGTCGGATGTTGGAGTCGGATCGAAATTGTGTCACAGTCGAATGTTGAAAATTGGAGTCGGATTAACGGATTCGAATGTCGGATCAAACATCCGACTACTTTTCGAGTCAGAGCCAAATATGCATAACCCGTTTTGAGTCTAACCCGTTGACATCCCTAGATCGTACAGAATTGTTGGACTCAAATATTTGATCCGCTACATATGAAACATACCATTTAAGTTTTTTCAATTATTAACTTTATGTACTATGCATAAGATGTGTAATTTATGTGATTCTATTGGTACTACTCCGTACTTATTATGTTTCAAGTATTTTTGAATTTGAATTATTGTTAGAATTTTCGTATTTAATGATTAGGCATGCTTTAAACCCCGAATCCATCG
This sequence comes from Salicornia ramosissima, assembly GCA_951394345.1. Classification (NCBI taxonomy): domain Eukaryota; kingdom Viridiplantae; phylum Streptophyta; class Magnoliopsida; order Caryophyllales; family Amaranthaceae; genus Salicornia; species Salicornia ramosissima. The sequence continues at coordinate 48,621,844 of OX596234.1, forward strand.
AAAATACATCTAAATCTAGAAAATCCATATTTAACGGATCGGGGTCGAGTCTAGATCCAATCCCAAAAAACATATGGACGGAGTTTATGTGTTCATGGTCTAGATCTGATCTAGTGTCATTCCTAAATTTGATATAGTTATAGTAATAAGACCTCAATTAACCGATAACAGAAGAAAATTTTACTTTGAACAGTACAACATTTTGTGATTTCATTTTAATAATCTAATCTAGAAAAGTCTTACTGAATTATGTGTGTAACTCCATTGGTTTATTGAAAACATAGTTTGTGTCTCTTCTTAAAAGGTGCACTTTTTTGTAGAAAGGTTTAGAAAAAAAAATCTCTCAAACCTTCTTCTTCCCTTAATTTTTGTTAATTCTAGGTATGGGAAAAAATTAAGGGTGTGTTATCACTTATTAGACTTGAAGTCTGAACTTATCTAAAATTATTAAACCTAATTAAAATTTATTGAACTTATTGGACTTGATTGGCATTGATTATAGAGACAATTGGACTTGGTCACACCTGATTAGACCTGATAAAAATTATTGAACTTATTGCAACTGATTAAATCGTAACTGAACTTACTATATTTGTAACTTACTCCCCTGTCTATATCTAAGTGCTAAAAGTGATACTGCTCATTTACGAAATTTGACTGTTTGTATTTTTATGGATGTAAAGAAAACTATAGTCATATATTCGTGATTGATTTAGTTTAATTTATTTCAACAGTCATGTACTTTTCAAATCTATAATTTTAATGTTTATTTTTTTTCCTATATGTTTTAAATAATATCTTTATTTAAAGTTATGTTTTACTACTCCATACAAGATATGAAAAACAATGCAGCAATTGGGGGGGGGGGTGTTAAGGTAACGAGAATGCATGCATCTCGAAAAATTATAAAACAGATAGGAATGCTAGCATTATTCTTACTCATACTCACTCTCATTTGACTCTCACTCCTTATTTGGCATGTGGCATGTGAAAACTAAATCCCATTTTTTTATACCCAATACATAACTTTTATGTCACATGTCAAATATAGAGTGATAGTGAAAGGAGAAGTAGTAGTGCAGATCAGTATATAGGATAAGAAGTCTCTATCTCACTAGCTAATTATAGTACATGTCCATGTATACTGTATTTCATGTCAATGTCGTTTAACAATTCACATGTCTATTTTTCACCTGATCCATGTTCGTCATGAAGAGATCAATATTTTTTTATTATTGTTGTTCATTTTAAATCAGTGTTTCTCTCACCAATTAAATCACATTACATACCAATATATAATATATTACTCCATGTTTAATGTTCAACTAGCTAGTAAAATACTAACACATGTCTATATTCCACTTGATTCATGTTCGTCTTAGTTTTTTCTCTAAAAATTTTACATAACTGTCCATCTTGTCGATTAAATTACATTACCTGTCTATGTATAATATATTCCATATCAATGAGCAATTGTAACATGTCTAAGTTCCACGTAACCATGTCTATCTTATACAATATTATCGTTATTGTTATCTTGGTGTTCATTTTCATAATTACCTATGAGAAAGTATCTGTGGATACCAAGTATTAATTAAGTTTGTTGATATCATGACACATGATGTAATTTATGACAAAAATAAGGGCAAATTCCCATGTCCTTTTTGAATGTGTTTTTGCATTAAAGTTCAATTTATTTACTAAAATGTTATGGTATCAACAAACTTAATTAATATCAGATATCTATGAAAGTGAGTAAACAAAATTGCATATTTATGAAAGTGAGTGAAACTGTAGAAGTGAGAGTGATGGTACGGAGTAGTATTTCTCGGAATTTCGCACTTATGGTCGAATCCGTGAGATACCAATCATACCATAGAACAGTACTACGCCGCCAAGTATTACTGAGTCCTTACTACTATTACTAGTCACACTCTTATAAATCATCCCAATTGGTGTGGGGATTGATTTTGACACTCTCCAAATTGATTTTGGCACTTCTCATTGTCACTATTCATATGAGAGGGGGAGGAGTGTCAAAATCAAATTGGGGAGTGGCAAAATCATTTCCTCGTAGGTGTATATCAGTTCTCTCCTGTGTTTAAAGGTGGGCACGGATCGTGCCGGGACAGCTCATGTGCCAAGCCCGCGTGTCTATAACGGGCCAAGAAAAGTTCGTGCCGTGTCAGGCTTGTGTCAAGTTATAAAATATAAGGGTCATGCATAGCCCGATCCACGTGTCATTCCGGGCCGACTCGTGCCGTGCCGGGCCGACTCGTGTCGTGGCATCGTGTCTTATACTAATTTTTATATATTATGGAATTTTGACCAAAATGAGCGTGCCAACGTGCGGGCCGGCCCGTCGTGCTGGTGTCGGGTTCGTGCCAAACTTTTAAAATGTTGTTCATAGGTGGCCCACAGCCCACTAGTCGTGCCTTCATGTCGTGTCGTGCTCATAGCGGGCTCGTGCCGTGCTGGGCCCAAACAGTGTCATGCCGAGTTGGCCCGCGTGCCGGCCCGGCCCATGCCCAGCTCTACCTGTGTTCTTACTTATCTCCTACTCCGTTTGTTTTTTTTTTTTTTTTTTTTTTTGCAACAATATAGCTTTTGTTACTTTTTATTGGGTAGCTTTGACTCTTTCTAATTTTGTACACATAAAGAAAAAATATACTTCCTCCATAAACAAATTCTTGAAACAAACCCTCTCGACACGGTCTTCAAAAATAATTTTGTAAGTATGTTTAAGTTGGTAGATTAGTAAAAGTATGAGAGAGAAATAAGATGAAGTGGTCCTTTAAGAAGAAGTTGGTATTGCGTTGGTAGATTAGTAAAAGTAGGAGAGAGAAATAAGTAAAAACTTATCAAATAAGAAAAGTTGTTATTTTGTTGCAAGAATTCAAAAACATCCCAAAATAACAATTGTTGCAAGAATTCGTTTACGGATGAAGTAATAAAATAGGATCTCGTTTTATTCGGCTTGATATATACTTTATTAATTTATAATTTTTAAAATTTTATATTATATATATTTAAAGATATTTTTATTTAAAATTGTTTGTTGGGAGATGTGAAAAAGTAAATGTTGCAAACAAAATGAGACAGATGAAGTATATCTTGGTTTTATGGCCAATCAAGTTTTCAAGTTATTCCTATAAAAACAAACTTGTTTTTGGCCGTTCGATGAACGTGGTGATTTTAAAAAAACAAATTAAGAGAGAATATTATTAAGTTGAATCAAATTGGTTTACTATTTTTTTAAATAAGGTTTAAAATGTGTATAAAAGTTAAAAGATAATAATTAAGAAATAATAAAAGAATTCTAGAGATCGAATGATAAAATTGTCTTGAAAAAAACTGGGAAAAAAAAATCATTAAACTTAAAAATGACACATGACATGAATAAAGCAAGGATTGACAAATGGATGACACGTCACATTTAAAACTTCTTATTTTAAATATTTAATTATAGATTATAGATATAGATAGAGCATAACCCATGTAAACTTTTAGTGATTGGTTGATAAATGGAAATGGTTGTTTCTTGTTTGGTAATAGAATAAATGCAAAATTTTAGTGGACTATTTTAACTCGCCGCTAGTGATTTGTCATTTCTCGAAACAAATCGTGTGAATATCCAAGTTGATACAATTCATCCATTATTGCCTTTTTTGGAATACTATTAAGGCCCGTTTGGAATATCATTAGTATGATATTGTCCACTTTGTGCCAAGCCTGCACGGATTTAATTTGTTTTTGGTCACCTTTTCAAAAGATCTCATACTAATGGGTGTTTAGTAACATTAATAAAAAGCTCTCCTACTCTTTATTCTTCCGATGTAGGACTTCCCAACAATCCTCCCCTCAGACCAAGGACCATACAAGGAGTAACAAGGCTCAAAGTCTCCCCTTAAGCGATAAATCTTGACCTGTCGCGGCCCATCAAGCACCGTCGTCATCACTACGGGACACGCCGCCTAACCACCATGCTAGGAGGACTTTCGATACTAGGCACCAAATCACCCATGGAATACATACTTCTTATTCCTAAACTTGAAATTTCTTCTTATTTTTCATTACCATCCATTACCATAGGGGAAGGTTGTATTAGATGAGAATGGATATTTGTGAAGAAAATTAGATAAATTGGAGTTACCTAGCACCATCATGGGAATGAATTTTGATTTTCATTCCAAATTTAGTTATAAATTCATTCTCATCACCACCATTTATAATCGGTTACCAAACAGGCCTTAGAGTACATTTTTACTAAATAATTCTTAGTACATTAACTTATTTGTGTGTTGTACAAACAAATGCTTGGTATATGTCGCTTTTGATCTTTTTCAATAATAATTGATAAGTACTCTTCCCGCAATGGGAAAAAAAATCTACTTTGGTCCTTTTTACAAATTTCTATGCAAAACTTTTAAGTGAGTTAATGGTATTGTAATTGTGTAGAGGAGAGAGAAATAAATATGAATTAATACAATAAGACCACATGGGTTCTCGATGGAAGAGGAAAGAGAAAATTTTCTTTCCAAAAAAAGATGCATAATATTTTATAGTATATATATTTTTAAAAGTGTTTCTTATACATTAACAATTATTAATTGAATAGGATGGTTCTATTGCTGATAAATGGTTATTGTAAAAGCAATTTGTATATTAAAGATATGATATACTTCATGCGTTTTTTTAGATGCAACAATTTTTTCACGCGTATCAATAGAGCAATCTAGAGATGTAAATGACTAAATCTTTCGGCGAAATTTTAATTCAAGCAAATATGAGATTATATATGATATGCCTTAAAATTTCGCTAATTAATTTGTTCTTTTGGACTGTTAAATCGTTTCCTTGATATGCGTGAAAAAACTGTTACATCTAAAAAAAATGGATGAAGTATATAATATGGACAAATCTCTTATGGATTTGTTTTATTGGATGCAATGGCTCAGATACTCTTATCATCTTATCGGTGTGTCTTATATATGAAAATAAATACCCCCTCCATAACATTAAACTTTCAATAATTAGTTTTGCACGCATTTTGATGAAGCAATTTAATTAAGGGTATAAACGAAAGAATTAGTCAATATAATTTTAATATTAGGAACTTATAATCACATTCTTGCTTGTCTTAAAACCATTTTTGGCTAATTTCTTCTTTTACAACCTTAAATCGCTTCCTCAAAATGCGTGCAAAACTAAATGTTGAAAGTTTTATGTTACGAAGGGAGTACTTGTTTAATTTCATCCCAAAATCAATATCCTATTTTCTTTTCTTTTTTTCATTATCTCAAAATCTTTACTCTATTTTTCTTTAATTTAAAGTATTAAGTTTTCCTCCACCTTATTTACTCATATGATGGGATTATGGGAGCCCAAACAAACTCTAGGCCCTTGTAGTTTTTTGTGTCTTTTCTTGGGCATTGATAAATGTAGTTCCCAAATTTTACTTACTAAAGTTCCCTTTTTGACAATTTTGCCCTTGACTACACGTGCGTTTGTTGGAACGAAAAAAATCCTGACATAGACCAGGGGGCATAGTCTATGCACCCTAGCCTAGGTCCAGACGCATGGAGCATGCATGGGCCATGTGACTCGACCTAGGGTGGGGCGCATGGGCCATGCGCCCATGTGCCCTGCTTTTCTAACTGCGCACTTAGTCTTATAATGTTCATATCTCATTCATTTCTCATCAAACTTGGAGTTATAATATATCAAATTGAAGCTCTCAGAACAAGGAATCTTCTTCAAGTTGAATCTCCGCAAAAGGAGTTATGTGTAAAAAGTTAAGAGTATTTGAATCAGACCACTGTGTAAAAACACTTGTAATGCTTTTAATTTATGATTTTAGCGTATATAATATGTTTTAATTCATGATTTTAATGTAATATTATTTTTTATTTCATGATTAATCTTGATATAAATAAATTAAAGATTATAGAGTTTGGTCTAATTAGGGAGTGGGTGTGATTTAGAATAAGGGTAGTTTTGTAAAAATGAGGGCTCTAATTAAATTAGTAAGTAATTTGAGGGTTATGTTTAGCAGTTTACTTTATCAATCTATATTCTACAGAGTACCATGTACCACTTTCGTTATTCTAAATTAAGCCAACCTTGTACCACTTTTTTACCATTACTAAGTCAGACGAAAATTTGACCTGCTATAACAGGTTGAACCGCTTAAAACAATTTTGTATTTAACAAAAATTTGACCTACTATAATTGGTTGACCTAGCCCAATCATTTGGGGGTTTTGGACACTCATATTCAGCCCGAATTCGAGCCCATACTGACCTTATCATTTCTTTGAGCAGGCTTTGGACACTTAAAATTAAACTTTTTGGTTTGTGTTTTAGGTCAGCTCGAAAAGGCTTGTACTTACTAAAATTTCTAGTTTGCGAGAAAAAAATTTGAGCCCGAACTACGCCCGACCCGAGTAATGGGCTTCATTTTATGCGTTGGGTCCGGTCCGGTCGGCCCGACCCTTGATAACCTCTAACATGTTTTTTATATATAGTTTTTATAATTTTTATATACGAGTACATAATTAGAAATTCAGTGTTTAAAGTTTTATCCCGACATTAATCAAAAGTGCAATGAGGACAAGTGATTAGCTCAGTAGGGAACTGCCCCCACCTTCCCCGGCTTTGGTGGAGGTTCAAACGTCACCCGATCCCCGGCCGGAAAATCATTGCATAAAATTCAGTTTATGAGAGGAAAATCAACAATTTTGAAATCACTCATATTTTTAGTGTTAAAACTGATATGGATTAGGGGCACTCTAACAATTTATATCAACTCGGATGATTGCCAAATAAAATCAACTTCTAGTCTAATTAGAAGTCCATACAAAGGTTAAAAAAATACATATATTAACCGATCATGCTCAGCTTCTCTATTTCTGGAATTTGTAATACAATAAGAAAGCTAAGCTAGCACAACGTAGCTTCAAAGAAAACATCAGAAAATAGAGAAAGAAAAATAATAACACAAACCATGTAAACTAATAGAAAAATCAAAAGCAAGCTACGACTTATTATTAACAAATGCAATATTCAACTTTCTGATGTCTTTTTGTCATAAATGAGAGGAAGAAGCACTTGATTGACCAATTTGTGAAAGTTTCCGTAAGACGAACCATTTGGAGTTGCTATTGTATGAAAATTATATGGGTATTTCAAGACTAGCTACTAAGGTTATTTTTTGTGGCATAACAAAAAAATAATTTTGGATTATGGTATGTGATGTCGTGAAATTTAATCCACTGTCTTGAAAACGAGATTCGGCGCGTCCGAGGTACAAAACGTTCGCCGATTCGTTTACCGAGGTTAACGTCACTCCCACACAATCATGTACTTGAAAGTGAGGGATTATTCCAACAGCTATTGCTTCAATATACCATAAAGGTATATTCCTCATAATATGTGGGGTTACTATTGCTACAATATACCATAACACTCTAAAGACATCCAATGTATGGAATCCTAGAGTTAGTCATTAAGCATATAATAATTAGGCTTTTAAAACCATTATTCCAATAGCTATTGCTTCTTGAGCTAATCTTTTCCACTCCATTGCTTTTCTTGTCATTTCTTTCCCTTTTTCTCCCTCAATAAGCATTTTCACCTTCATCTCAACCTCATTCCTCCTAACATTGTGGTCTATTTCCATCCCTATTCCCCATTTTTTGAAACTAAACCATGCATTGGTTTGTTGTTCTGCGAAGAAAGGCCAGCATATCACCGGCACCCACTGGAAACAGTATCCAACGTCGAGTTCCACTCACAGTGAGTCAGAAACGCACCGATTGATGCGTGATTTAGGATTTCCTTATGGTCATACCACGAAGTAATTAGGCCACAGTCTTTTGTTTCAGCTAGAAATTCGGGTGGTATAATAGGTGAATCGTCCGTTACTATGTCGGATCTTAGGATCCACAAGAAGGAGTGCTTGCTATTGGCTAGCCCCCAAGTGAATTCAATTAGGTTTTCATTTGTCATAGTTTTAGTGCTCCCAAAGCTCACGTAAACAACTGATTTTGCTTTTTAGAATCAAGCCATTTGAAGCATTCCATATCCTCCTTCCAAAGACTAGCAGAGTCTAAGGATTTGACTTGTGTATCATTTGATACATTATTTAGCTGCAATTGCATTGCTCAGATAGTGTACATTGGACCGACTACTTTGTTGGAAATATCGTTAAAAACATCATGCTCAAATATATCAAAAGTTTTGAAAATAATCGGTGCACCAGATTGAGCTACCTTGTTAGTTATAATTATAAAAAAAATTGAACATTATGTCATCTTTGTGTTTGATTCTAATGAAGCTTGGTAAATATTTCAATTGTATCCCTGGCATTATGTTATTTCTTCTATAAAATTAACATTTTTTATTTTAAAATTTCTCTCTTCTTGTACTCTAAAAGACAAACATAAAAAATAAAATTGAAACTGAGGAATATTCTGAGCATATATTCTTCTATTAGACTATATCATTAATTAAGAAGTTGCATGGGAGAGTAAGGGATAGGTTAAATAGTTAGAGCTCTCCTTCCGATTTCAGGTGATGTTGGGATCAATTCTCATCCCCGCTCTTTATGGCTTATTGGCACCAAAAAAAAAAAAGATGTTAGAATTAGGCTTCATCCTTGTAATTTGGACTTCCTTCAGTTTATTTCATTTTTTTTTTCGGCATCGTTTTTCCGCTCGGCATTTTCCGACATCATTTTCCTTTCCGTGGTTTTTTTGGCCAATTTTTGCGACGACGGTTTTCGGTTGACTTTTCCAGCAACTATTTTCCGGACGATTTTTCCAGTATTGTTTTTTCGCTCGACTTTTCTGTCGATTTTTTCCTGGCTTACTTTTTTGACGACGGTTTTCCGACCGCCAACCAGACCAACTTTCTAACCAACTTTTCCGATCGAATTATTTTTCCCTTATCATTTTTCCGCTCGAAATTTTCCGACATCATTTTTATTTTCGATGTTTTTCGGTCAATTTTTCTACGAAAGTTTTCGGGCTGATTAATTCCGACATTGGTTTTTTGGCCGACTTTTTTGGCGATTGTGTCTCCTGACCACTTTTATTGAAAACAAATATATTCTCAATTCAATTCATTTCGATTCATTTCATCTCAGTTCAATTCATTTTATTTCTCATTTTATTTTTAGTTCAGTTGTACAATGTTGAAACAAGTAGCTTATCCTACTGAATTGATTGCAGCTTAAATTTTGAGTTGTAAAAGTGAATTGGTAAACAAAGATCTATTTTTACTTACTAAAGCTCTCTTATGGACGAAATTGCCCTTGATCCCTAAAAACATAATATTTCACCTATCACATCCTACCTCCACCCACCCTTTATTTTATATCAAGATTAATCATGCAACAAAACATATTATTACACTAAAATCATGAATTAAAACATAAATTATGAAATGAAAGCATTACAAGTGCTTTGCACAATGGTTTTATTCAAATACTCATAATTTTTTTACACATAATTCCTTTTTAGGGGATTCAAATTGCATTTGATTCCTTGTTCCAAGAGATTTGATTTGATATATTATACGTCAAATTCAGTATTTCACTGAGAAACGAACAAGATATGAGCATTTGAAGACCAAGTGCGCAATTAGAATTGCGTCTGGGCCTAGGTCGAGGCGCATAGACCATGCGCCTGGATCTAGGTCGGGGCGCATAGTTCATGCACCCTGGAATATGTCGTGTTTTTCTTTTTCTACGTCTAGCACACGCATGTGTAGCCAAGGGCAAAATTTTCCAAATGCGGGCTTTATTAAGTAAAATGAGTGTTGCATTTAGGGAACAATGTAAAATTTAGAAAAAATAATTATGGAGTACGGTATGGTAGTATTACACACCTTTAAAGGGAACAATGGCCTTATCAACAAGAGTTTGATATTGAAGAAATCCGAGCATACCACAAGCGCTAGCAGTCCACAGCCACACTAACGGCAAACCACCAAGTTGGTTTTGTGCGGCATCGAGAGTGAAAGGCATGGAAGTATCAGATATAATCACCGTCACTGGTGGTGCACCCGAGTTTAATTGGATCATTGTTAAGCTTACTAACAAGTTTGATGAAGGGTTCATGGAAGTTATTATTATTCAGTATGGCTTGGCATAGCGTAGGGATGTCTTGTGTGACATCATTATCATCGGAGGATGGAAGTCCATCTGGGATGGCCTCGAACCGAAACGACGGTACGGCATCGACGAAGGTGGGGCCCTTTGATCGGAGGAGGCGATGGTGGTTGTATTCGGTGTTTACGAAGGTGATGTGGTAGCCACCTTGAGAGTGAATTGAAGGAGTTTGGCTAGGTGTAGCATGGGGTTTATATGGCCTTTTGCTGGGTATGGGACACATACTGCGTGTATTTTTTTGGCTTCTTGATATTGTGCACCCACGCTACCCATTTTTTGTTGAATTTGTATGACATACACCTCAATTTGGAAGCAATCTATATATAGGGAAATCGTCTCTTGGTTATAAAGTGAGTATGATCGAATTTGTAACATGTGACACACCTTTAAAGGGGTGATTTTGGTACTCCCCGAATTGATTTTGGCACTCATCCTCTTTACTATTCATGTGAGAGGGGGAGTAGTGCCAAAATCAATTTTGGGAGTGCCAAAATCATCACCCCTTTAAAAATGACACAAACTTGACACACTTTTAAAAATGACACCAACTTGACACATTTTTAAAAATGACACCAACTTGACACGGTTAGATTGTTTTTAACACCAACTTGACATGTTGTATATATTATTTTTAACATGAATGGTGTCAATTAAATATGATAGTATAGCTTGGGTTATCAGAGAAGTCATAGCTTATTAAGTCGCTAATAATTAAACTGTTGAAGCCAGGGGCGGACCCAGTTTGGAACAACCGGGTACAGCCGTACCCCCATTTTCAAAAAAAAAAAACAAGTTCGAAAAATTTTTAAAAAAAATTCTGTTTGGCGGTTGATAAGTTTTCTAAACAAAAAATTACCGACCGCCAAACATAAATTACCGACCGTTCGGCGGTCAGTAATATATTTTTTCAATTTTAAAAATTTTTTTTTTCAATTTTTTTTTTAAAAAAATGTGATAATTGTTTCTATTAATTGTTTAATTGCCCTTCCTTGTTTTTCTAATTATTTCGAATGTTGATTTTTTTTATTATTTGCTTTTAGTTATTTCTAGTTTTTTGGATTATTCAATTCCTAATGGTATACCCGTGTATACATTCCCAAAGGTATACATAAGTTTTTTAAAAATCTAAAAATATACTTAAGTTGCTAATATAATTCAATTAACACTTCTAATGGTTATTATCGACCAATTAACCACCATGAATAAGTCCTTAGTTAAATGTAGTTAGTGTATTTTGGGGGGAAATTTAAAAATTAAACATAAGATAAAAAATATTAACTTTTTACATTTCAATTAACGCTAATATACTTCCTTATGGTAGGTGTAAAAAGTTAATAAATTGTAATTTTTTGTTAATTTTTATTTTTTTTCCCTAAATAAACTAACTATAATTAAATAAGGACTTATTATTAAGGATACTTCAAGATAATACCCTTGACTTGTTTGATAGTGATTCAGCATATATATTAGGCCATAATATTTGACTTTAGCTAGGTTGCTTAATTCTTGGAGAATATATCTCCTTATTTTTGTATATTATATTTCTGCTTTCCTTTATTACCCCATGTATAGCTATTCCTTTTCCTTTAGGCTTGTAATATATATTGGTGTAATCTCCTTGTAAATAATATAATTTTACCTTAACCTTTTTTCTTATTAGTGACGGTTAATTGGCTAGAAACAAAACATTACTTGAATTATATTAGCAATCTAAGTATATTTCTGAGATTTTTAAAAAACTCATCAGGAATACCATTGAGAATTTTTTTTTTCTTGTTTGTTTAGTTGATTCTGAATTTCCAATTTTGTTATTTCAATTTATTTAGTTTGATTATAATTTTAGTCTAGTTTTGATCATTTAAAATTTTTGAATGTTTGATCTGAGTTTGTAACTTATTTTGGTTTTATTTTGTATATTCTCTTTGAGTCTAATTTCGATTGTTTTTAGTTTCTGATTTTTTGAGTTTGTAACATCTAGCAGAATGCTTTTTAAAAATAAAATAAAATATGATTGAAGAGTTTATTTTTTTTAATCTATTTTTTTTTTATTTTTTCAGAATGCTTTTGAGTTTCGATTAATATATTAGCTTGGTTGTTTTAGTTAGGTGGATAAAATATATATGCTATTTTTTTGTTTTATTTGTAAATTTTTTATTTGATTTTATCTTAATGTCCAACATAAGTAATCCGTAACCCCATTTTTCAAATCCTATGTCCGCCACTGGTTGAAGCTTTTTCCATAATCTTATTTATTTGATGATCAAATTATTTGACCGAAGAATTGCTATTAAAATAATATGGTGATGAGAATAATAACAACAATACAACGATCAAGTTTATATAAAATAAAAATTATTATTATTATTGTTGTTCTTGCTGTTGCTGCTGCTATACACTACCAATACTTTGGTTCACTGGAATGATATGATCTTAAATTAACTTTTTAATGAGATTTAATTGGAACTAGAGCTGGCAAAATGGGTTAACGGGTCGTGTTCGTGTCAACTTTTGTGTCAGTTTCAAGTCGTCCATTAGTTATGTAAAAAATTACATCGATGTAAAATACTTACTTTATAAGATGACAATCGTGTCAAAACGGATCAGTTTCGTGTTGTGTCGTGTCAATTTCGAGTTTCTCTCAGTAAATTCGAGTCAGAATCGTGTCATGTTATTATGTCATGTCAGAGGTTGCAAGCTCTAATTGGAAGTTCCCAAATAGAATAATTTTATAAGTAAAATTAGATATCAAATAAGCAAAATAAAAAAATGTGTGCATATATGAGTGTTTTTCTTTCAAGCATAGCATCAAGGACACGCCACATGTGGCTGAGAAGATATGCGGAGCTATCCTTTATCAATGGCAATGTTTTGAGGATGATGGCACAAACCAATCCCACCTCATGGATGTACGGAAGATTTGTAGATTTGTCGTCATTTTCTATCAATGTCCTACCGCCGTGCTTTGATTTTGCATATGCTTAATTAGTTAATTGCATATGCATATTTCATATCTGATACCATCTAAAAAAATTCGACAAATTAATTCAACTCCAATATGAGGTTATATTTTTATACTCCCTCCGTAACATATTAATGACAACGATTGGACATAAAGTAGAGAGGAAAAATGTTTATTCATTGACATTAATATGTTACTGAGGGAGTAGTTTTCTGAAAGACATTTGGTAATATTATATAGTTATAGTATCTAATATATTGTAATAGCAATAAAATATAAAGTAATTGTAATTTAATATTAGACACTACCTTGATTTTATTAATGAAATAATAGTTAATTTGTATGTCGGAGTCGAATCGGAATTGTGTCAAAGTCGAATGTTGAAAATTGGAGTCGGATTAACGGATTCAGATGTCGAATCAGACATCCGACTACTTCCCGAGCCGGAGTCAGATTATGCTCTTTGTAACGTTAAAGCTTAAGCTTAGGCTCAAGACTATTTTTTTAACACTATCAATCTGTCTCACATGAAAGGCCCTTTGGGCTTGAAATGTGGACACACAACATATGCACACTATATCCGACGCTAATTAATTTCACTTTCTAAGGAATGGATGCATGAGATTCAAACCCGTGATTGTTGTGTCATATTGACTATGATACCATGTTAGAGGATCATTTCAACCAAAACCTTATGCTAATGGTAAGGCCTGAGAAATGAGAATATGTTATATTTTCTACTATAATACATCCTCTTCAACTTATTAGACTTGAATTTATCTGAATTTATTAAACAAAACGTAACTTATTAACCTGATTAGACTTGATTGAAATATATTGACCTGATTGAGACTTATTACACCTAATTGAACCTGAATGGAACTTATTACACCTAGTTGAACCTGATTGATACTTATTACACCTGATTGTACTTATGGAAAAATAGACCTGATTTAACTTACTTCGCATTAGAACTTATTATACCTGGTTGAACTTATTACACCTGAATTTAATTTATGCCTCTTTGGAATTTTCCTAAGATAACCCTCCAAGTGTTTTTGGCTAAAAAAAAAAAAACAGTTAAGATATATTAAGTCAAAATAAAAAATTAATCAAGATTTAACCATAAAAGGTGCAACTTAGAAAATTAGACAGAGTTTAGGTGAGGAAACCGTTGAAAACCATTAGGTATTGTCTATGTCTTGAGCATGGACTTGTATGGCATTATTTGTTTATGTGTTGTTAGACTTGTTACCATTGGAATCTCCCGTTTTATTCTTTTTTTTTTTTATATTTTTTTTGAGCCTAAGAGAAGCTCAAAAGAACTTCAGGAATAGAATCAGAACTACATCACAACTATTAATAAGCCTAGGAAAAGCAACGCCATAATTGTCCTCGTTAATAATACTAGATAAAGCAGGAATTCGTTGAACGTTGATATCCTCAGCTCAGGTAGATCTGCCACAACTCCACTGTCTGCTGACCAATCTGTTGCCCTATTTTTTGCTTCCCGATAGCAGTGAGAAAAAACCACATTCCAAGCCGAAAAAAATGAGTTCTTTGCATTGGCGCAACAACTGCACATTAGCTCCCATTTGAGTCTCTTCCTTGGACATAATTTGTATACATGCTGCATTATTCATTCTCACATCCAACCACTTTACTTCTTTCCCAAATGCCATTCTCAAACCCCACTTTTCCATTGGAATCTCCCATTGAGCTATTTTATTTTATTTTATTACTAGGTTAGTCACGTGCATTGCACGATTTAGATAACATTTTTTTTTTTCAAAATGGTGCTCATTTTTTTATATGTACAAAATATTGAGTTTTAAGGTTGTTAATTTTAAGGAAAGATTAACATTGAAACTTGTGCATGAATATAAATTAGCAAAAAAAACATCATCAATTAAGTTTGAAGGGAAAATTTTTAATGAAAAATAAACACGTATATAATGATGACTTAATCAATACTTTATTTTTATTATATAGTATAGAACTATAGATTATGGATAACAAATTAACAATACAACACCTATTTTGGGGTTGAAGCCATTAATGGCCTTATTTCTCCCTTGGACTCCTATTCAAAAATTGGGCCAGTTTTAGATTTGTGGCCCAGATGATTAGTAGGAATGCAACCTAGCAACCACAAGTCCACAATATATTTGCCACGCATCATTGTATTGCATGGCCCAATACTAATATTGACCTCTCAACTTCATACACACTTTCACGGGCTCAAATCCTTTGTCTCACCATTTGTGTCACATTTGTGTTCCACTTATTTTGAATGATTGTAATAATTAACACTCTCTCGGTATCAGTTTATCTACAATATCTAATTATCTATACTATATGCTAAAGTAAAATACACTTATTTAATACATTGACACGTGTTACTTTCACAGTAAAACTTTACTCTCCAAAATTTATTTTTAAAAGATTTTTTTGGTAGCTTTCCAAATAAGAATTATCTGTCATTAACTCTCCTAAATCTATTTTAGTAAAATTGAAACTTAAATATTTGTATTTAAATCTTATCTCTAATTATATATAACAAAAAAAAATTATAAAAACTATATATTTGGAAAATATATTTCGAGATAAATCAAACGAAATGCCACAAGACTATATATTCCGTTGCATATATATATATATAATTAATTGGGTTAAAGTTACAATATGAATAATACTAATAGTCAAAATGAAAGAGTTTTTTTTAGGACAGATGGAGTAAATAAAGTTATATATAATTTTATAAAAATTGTGCGTAGCACGAGAACTAATCTAGTTTTCTAAATAACGATGTAACACACTAATTGCAACAATTCATATCTTTAGTCTATTTGGCAAAATTTTAGATCTAAAATGACAAGAATATCCCTAACTTTAAAGCTTAAACAAACATTATACCGACCTAAATTTTACACATTTTTCAAAAGTATTTTACACATTATTTTTTCTCTCTCTTACTTTACCTTTCAACATTCTCCTAATTTTATTTTAAATAAAGCCCTTATGGAACCGCGCTAACCCATTTGTTACAAATCTTGCAATTAAACCGGTACGGAAGAAGTATAACCCACCTGTAAAATTTAAAAATAGAAGAAAAAAAAATTATAAGGCAATCAAAAGTAGTGAAACACAAATGAGAAATAATATGTGGAGAGGTTTTTTTTCCCACTCCCCATGTTACATTTCAAATGAAAGTCGCGGTTATTTATTGCTATCTCATGTAGTCATGTTCAACTAGAAATATCAAACTTGGAAAATATAAATTCGATAAATTTGAATGTACAATTTCATTACAATTTACAAGACGTTATACACTACATTATCTTAGCCATCTCAATCTATCATCAAAAGCATCATTCTTGCCCCCCTTTTTTTTTTCTTAATCACACATTCCTACTAGATAGATGTCTTCAAATGGTTCCAAATTACAATTAAAGTACAAGCATCACACGAGGGTCCAACATTTAGAGGTAGATGGATTAAACAAAGCGGGCAAAAGGTATTTTCGCCCATTTATCCCATTTGCATTATAACTCGCACCCGAACTGGAATCAATTAGATGCTCACCCGCATAGCCAGGGTCGGCCCCTGTACCATACACCCCAGTACAAGCCGAAGCTGCTTCAAGAGGGGGGGCCACCAATGGCGTGCTTTGTGGGCTTGTATTAGCCATAACTTTGGCGATATTTACCAACATGCCATCTATTCCCACATCAGCATTGGGGGCCACCAATGGCGTGCTTTGTGGGCCATAAATGGGCTGGTGGAAGGGCCAAGCACATTGGCCCGGACACTAACTCACCGAATTACTTACCCAAATAAAGGTGGAATTATTAATTGTCTTGGAAACCAATCCATGGGACCCACAATTGCTCATAAAAAAACTGTAACAACCCGAAAATTTGGGCCAGAAAATTTCATGGTTAATTGATGTTTATTCCTAATCTAAGTCCAAAAGGCCCAGAAATTTAGACTGTGTTTTCCTAAATTCTCCTTTATCTCAAAATTGGACCCAATGACCCAATCAGTACTCACCCTTGGCCGACCCTTCCTTGTATATGGCCAAGATTATTTTCTTTTTAATTATTATTGTTATTTAGATAATTCCATATCTAAATCTCCAAATTTTATTTAATTATCTTAACTAAGTAAAAATCCTATTTTTCCTAACAACCTAGCAAACCCTCCTAAATTTACTCAAACTTCTCCTATCCTCACTCAATATACACGGCCCCTCTCCTTTTAATTTAATTAACAATTCCTTTTGTTCTTTATAATTATATATAGAGAACAATACCCATAACCTTTTATCCTAATTTCCAAACTCACAAATTAAACCCACAAAATATCCTTGTGTGTGCCGTGTGACTTCTTGGAGTGTCACGAATTTTTCCTCCATTCTTTTCTTTCCAATCTTTAATGTAACTAGACTATCCTCCTTGAATTTGATATTAGTTTATCATATAGTTAATTAGGATTAAACTAAGAAATTAATTAGTATCATGATAGGGCTATGATTGTTCGAACCCTTTGGATGATGAATGTTCTTGATTGTTTCTAGATATGTTACATGATCTTTTTGAATCTTTAATGTTATTATTTAGTTCTATGCATGTTTTAGTATCTTAATTTACATGATTTAATTAAAATAATTGCATGAAATTTTCGAAATTGATTCTTTATTTATGCGTGTGAATGTCGAATCTTATGTCTCATTTTATGATGTTTTCTTGATATAAAAAGCATGATCTTGATTTATTTAATTGTATAATTTAAGTCTTGAATTAAAATTATAATCTTGTTATAATCCTTTATAATTTTCGAGTGGCTCAAGAATAATAAAAGAATTAAAGTTTCAATTCTTCATGTTCATATTAAGCATAAATCTTGATTTAATAATTGTTTAATAATTTAAAATGATTTAAAGATTTAAGAATATGGTTTAATTAATTCTTAAAAATAAACTAATCTTGTTCTTGTTTTCCTTCATAATGGCCGAATAATATAGTAATGAAAAGACATAATTTTTGATCCAGATTTGGTTATAATTTCATGATTAACAGATAGTTTACAACCTTATAATTTATATAACTGAATTACTAATTAAAACGTGATAATAAAATATGGAATTAATTTATAAATTGTTGAGTGATGACATGTTGATAATGGCCGAGTAATAATATGATAAAAAAGGGTAAATTTTGATCCTATTATGACTACTGTTTTGGTAATCTAAAGTTAATCCATAATTTTAATATCTACCTAATAGGTCATAATGATTTATCCTTGATATTGTGACTGATATTTTAAAGTGTCTATTATTTGTAGTTTGGTTTTTATTTGTAGTTTAGTTTTTATTTGTAGTTTAGTTTTTATTATTTAACCTAAGTAATCGAATGATGCAGGGATGAAAAAAGAATATTTTTATCATGTATAATGATAACTGTTGATTATTATGTTGATTTGATGATTTAATTGATTTGTTGAATTATTTGTGTGATTATTTAAAAGGGTATTGATTTAATTATTTATGTTGCTTATTTTCGAAATGTCGAGTGATATAGATGATTATATGAACAATTTAATTTAATTTTTGGCTCATAATAATTTTGGTTATGATTTAAGAATTTAATAATATTAAAGGAATAAGAAGGAAATAAGAATATAAGTTGTAATGATAAGGAATTGACTTTGATAAGATGAAAAGATTGGAAAAGATGTATTGGTCTCACGATGGCCATGTCGATAAGATAAGATAAGAAGTGGATGCCTGTTTGGTGATACACGGGTCACCAGATTAGGTTAAGTCGAAGTCGCTGCCCTATTGCGGTCTCTGGGCAGTTCTGGATCCTAGAATATGTTGTCGTCCGGGTTAGTAGTACACAGGCTGCTAATCTAGGAGTGAGGGTCCCACTTAGACATAATCCTTGCAAAGGAGGGTTAAGGGTAGGATACACGGGTCCTACCTGGCATGTTCTGGGAAAGTTGGGATGTACACAGACATCCTTACGAGCTATAATGACCGGTCCATGAACTTAAGAAGATGGGATTCGGGAAATAACATGATAAGATATGTATTCCACGGGTTGGTATATTATTTGTATGCTATTATGTTATTTAAATATGTATTTATGTGTTTATCCATATATTATTACAAGTATGATATGTTAAGTCTTCCGATGCGCATGTCTGACATGTATGTATTTTTATATGTCTATGTATGTATTTTATACGTCTATGTATGTATTTTTATACGTTTATGTATGTATTTTTATATGTCTATGTATGTATTTTTATACGTCTATGCATGTATTTTTATACGTTTATGTACGTATTTTTATACGTATTTGTATGTATTTTTATACGTTTATGCATATATTTTTATACGTTTATACGTGTATTTTTGTACGTTTATATATGTAATTTTGTACATTATCCTAGTTGATTCTATGACATTATATGGTTTACGGTTCCACATTTAAGTGGGACAACTTAGTTACTCGCCACTGACGGTGGACCCCCCATTTCAGGTGAACATGCTGAAGAATAGGTGGGTTTTCGTATGGATCGGGTTGAGTGTTTTGGCAAGATTTATAAAGGAAACCCGAAGTCTACTTTATTTTCTAGTTTATTATTTCTTTGATTTCTACCCAGCCTGTTGGGAATAAACAATTTTAGTTGTATTTATTGAATAATATGGATTTATGGATCTTCTATCCTTTCATTAGTTAATTAATTAATAAAAAGTTATCTTAATTTAAGTTTAAAGGTTACAATTTAATAATATTCTAGCATGTTTTGTTGAATAATGATCTATTTGTCGATTTCCTTCGTAAATCGACAGCTTATAAAAGTCGGGTCGTTACAAAAACCATCAACGGCCACGTCATCAGCTGTGAGTACGAGGGTTAACCCAATGTGTTTTGAGGCAACTCGTTGAGTCAAGTCAGAGAGTTGGGACTTTTTGAGGATATTTCCCAAGGAGCCCTCCTCGTCAACATGCTGCTTTGACAAAACAACATGAATGTTGTTTTTGCCAGCCTTCTTCATGTAATATCTTTGAACGGCTTGCCACCATTGAGCAACACTGGGGCCCACTTTTGGGTCGGGTTTTCGGGCAGGGTCAAGAGAGAGAAAGAAGTCGGAGATGATTGATTTTTGAGGAGGGGAGAATTTTCCATACCAGAGAATGTTTACGAGCAGCTGCCCTAGAAGTAAAGGGTCATTATGTTATTTCAGGGGCAAAGGTTGAGCTTCATATAGGGAGCTTAATTTCCTAACTCCTTCACCGGGTTGAAAGTAGCAAGTTGCTAATATGAATATTGCAAGAGCTAAAAATGAAGCCATTTCTAAAGAGAAAATTTGAATTTGTATTGTATTTTTTTTAATGATAGTATGGAAGTGAATAGTTTGTTATATATATGAGGGTAGAGCTGGCCAATTAAGCCCGGCCCGGCCCGGTTCCTAGACGGGTTGGTTACGGGTTGTGGTTTCAAAACCCAGCCCGTAGCCCAACCCGTTCGTAACCCAGCCCAACACATAACCCAGCCCAAACCCAACCCAGTCCGTAACCCAACCCGACCCAGACCCAGTCCGTAACCCAGCCCAGCCCGTAACCCGGCCCGACCCAAAACCCTGCCCGACCGTGCGATTTACTAGCCGTTAGCTCACAACGGCTAGTTTCAGTAAATGGTAGGTTTTTTTTAAAAAAAAAAAAAAAAAAAATTCACCCTTCCCCCTATAAATACCCCTCAATTACACCCAAAATCCTCACAACTCTCAATCTCTCATTCTCTCAACTCTCAATCTCTCATTCTCTCAATTCTCAATTCTTAATCTCTCATTCTCTTCTTAATTCTAAATTTCTAACTTTCATAATTTCATTTATCTTGTTTAGTTTTTGTACAATTTTAAATTAAAAAAAAAAAACCTTCTACTTTATATTAGTATATTCTAAGAAAAAAATGGCTTCAAAAGGGTATGGTAGGCAAAGTGGTGGCCTTAATGGTGGAACTAGTGGTAGTGGTGGTCGTAATGGTGGTGGAAATGATAATCAAAATATTGGTTCATTCGAAATAAATACAGAATCATTTGTTCAGGACTTGGAAAACGACGCAGATTTTGTGGATCCTTCGTCACAACAATCGAGGCAATCGTCTTCCACAATGTCACCTCCTCCTCCCCGTCATCCAACCCGAGGTAATGTTATGCATTTTATTATTTTTTTATTATTTTATGTTAAGAATTGAATATGTGATACGATTTTAATATATGTTAAGAAATAAGAATTAATATTATATTTATATATGTGATACATGATTTCAATATATGCTAGGAACAAAACTTATATATTTGATACATGATGTTAATATATGTTAAGAAATAAGAATTAATATTAAAATTATATATGTGATACATGATTTTAATATATGCTAGGAACAAAACTTATATATTTGATACATGATTTTAATATATGTTAAGAAATAAGAATTAATATTATATTTATATATGTGATACATGAATTTAATATATGCTAGGAAATAAAATTATATATGTGATACATGATTTTAATATATGCTAAGGACTAAAATATATGTGATATTGATATAAATATATGTTTAGAATTAAAATTATATATGTGATTAATGATTTTAATATATGTTAAGAATTAAAATTATATATGTGATACATGATTTTAATATATGTTAAGAACTAAAATTATATATGTAATACATGATTTTAAAAATGTTTCATTGTTTTGTATGAACTTTCCAGTTTAATCATAAGGTTACAATCTGATTGGTTAGTTGGCTTAAACAGAAGCCCGGGATCTGTCTAGGCAAGATTTGGTATTTAAGTTGACCATTGTGTCGCACCTCTCTTACCTGGGATTCTATCCAATCAGCATTCGTTTCCAATTATGATTTATACTTGGAAATTAGTACGCATAAAAAAAATAATAGGATTATAGATTAAGGTGATTATAAATATGAAATATAATAATATAAAGTTGTATATTAATTATGATTTATAAGAAATAAATAATGTGATATTGATAACTTTAAATTTTAAATTAAGGTGAAGATGATTCCGGGCCATCGACCCAGGGCAACACTAGTCGTAAAGGGTCATTGGTCTGGCCATACTACAATAAAACAGAAACCAATGAGCCTAATAAATTTATAGTTATTTGTAAAGTTTGTCGGGATGTCAATAAGACAAAAAACCCCAAACAATACAAATGGCAAAAAAGCGATGGAACCGGAACGTTAGCACGGCACCTTTCACGAGATCATAGATTGGGGCCGGAAGGCGCGAAGTCAAGCGATGGAACCACCCAAACTCAGCTACACGGGTATGCTTCTAACATGCCCGGCGCAGGTATGCCTTTTATTTATTTTACAGATAATTTGTGTAAGTACCTAGGTAATTATGTTATTAATACGAAAAACCTTTTAATTTTGCGGAAGACCCCGAGTATGAGGAGTTAAATAGAATGGCTTTGCAACCTGCATATAGAAGAGACCCTAGGAATACACTTAAGCGTAAGACTCAACAGTTATACTTTGAACATAGAGCTCATATGATTGAATCGTTGTTTTACGATTCTAGTATTAGACTATAGTAGTGATATTTTTATTTTCTAACTCTGACATTTATTTTGGAGTTAAGGATTGTTCGTAGTAGTAGTTGTATTTGGGTTTAGATATGTACAATCTTATGGGTGTTGTACTTTCGGATTTAGCATATATTCAATTTGAGGTTTTGTTTTAATTTTTAAGCATGTTAGTATTTTAGAATTGACTATTCGTCTCGTCGGTTTCTTCCGCGCCGGTTTAAGCGAGTCGGGTCGTCACAGTTGGTATCAGAGCCGAGTAGGTTTTAAGTGAAGTTTTAGGATATAAGTAAACCCGGGAGTGAGAGCTTTATCTTTGCCGAGTGATTAAACCCTAAGGTTAAGTATAAGGGAGAAGAGTTCGGGTAGAAAAGCCGGGATAAGACCTTTTTCTATTCTTTTTCTCTTGTGATTTTGTGTACTTGACTGTGGTGGGGATGTATGACTGACACTATTCTTTGGTATGTTATGTCTTTGTTTATTTGCGTTGCAGCATGACTACGCCTCGCCGGTTGAGTACAAGACGACAGAGGTTACGAGCGCTCGAGGAGGCGATCCTTACGTTGGCGCATCATAGTCGTCATATGCCTAGTACGCAGTCGACATTCGATCGTATCGCACGTCATCGACCTCCGACCTACGATGGGGTTGCCGACCCTACTATCCTGGAGAGTTGGATCTGCGAGATGGGGAAACTCTTCGACGCGACGTTTTGCCCCGAGCACGAGAAGGTGCAGCTCGCCGCCTACTATCTACGTGGAGAGGCCGATAACTGGTGGACTGTAGCTAAGGACGCGTGCTTGCCCTTACATTCGATGTCGTGGATCGAGTTCATTGATAAGGTCCAGGAGAGATTCTACCCCGACGAGTTGCGGTGGCAGAAGTAGGAGGAGTTTCTTACTCTTACTCAAGGTAAGATGATAGTTCAGGCGTACACCGACAAGTTCACGGAGTTATCGAGGTTCGCTACGTCTGTAGTTCCATCAGAGAAGGAGTGGGTCAAGCGCTACATCAAAAAGCTAGATTCGAGGATTCGCGTTCACGTGATCAGCAGTGGAGCGAAGACATTTCAGCAGGCCTACGAGGTAGCACTTGAGATTCAGGCATCGACAATCGAGGAGGATGCGAGCAAGAAGAGGACCCAGGTCCCAACGACGTCGTCTTCTTTTAAGAAGCCTCGATTTAGTGCTCCTAGCAGTACCGCTCCGACCACGAGTTCACATAAGGGTTCCGACGGCTCGAGATGCAGAGGCTGCGGCAGGGACTTCCATCTAGGGAAGCGGTGTGACGGTTCGCCCATAGCTTGTTTTATCTGCAGGAAGGAAGGCCATAAGGCGTCAGTTTGCCCCGAGAGGAAGCCAAACACCGAGATCAAGCAGCTTCCGGCACCGACTAAGACTCTGGTGAAGAACCGAGTCTACTGTATGACTGAGGCAGAGGCCGAGGTTCAGCCCGACGTTGTCTCAGGTAGATTTCTTGTCTCTGGTGTGTTAGCCTTTGTTTTATTTATTCTGGTGCTACTGTCTCTTTTGTGGCTATTAGTTTTGCCTTGAGGTCTAATCTTCGTGGCAGCGTTCATGTAATGACCCAGATTTTATCGGTATTTTTGCCGGTATTTATGTGTAATTATGTTTGTTTACGTGCTAGTTCAAATTAATTTTTGAACTATTTATTTTAATTTTTATATGAATAATTTCGATTTAATCGAAATGTTTATTTCTTAGTTTTTATTATTTATGTTAATTATTATTTAATTAATTAGAATTTTATTTATTTAATTTTCTAGTTAATTATCTAATATTTTGGGCCAAATCGATTTGGGCATGATTAATTATGCAGTTTTCGCAAATTAGCCCAATGGATCACGAGAGCCCATTTTGAGGCCCATTTCTTACCCTTGGCCGGTTTTTGAGCAAGTATGGCAAGGCTTGCCACCTGCTTTGTGTTCACACTACTCCCACTTCTATAAATAGAGGGGGTTAGTGAGCCTTAAGAGGATTTTGCTCATTTGCCATCTAATACTCTTGCCATCAACTTAAACACATAAACTCTCCTCTTTGCTCCTAATTCACACGCCATTTCTAGAACAATTGAAGCCTTCAATTGTTCATCATCTTTCCTAGCCTAAAACTTAAAGATTCAACCTCAATTGATCTTTAGGTGTTCAAACACAAGCCTAAACACATTTATTTCAAACAAGATTCATTGCTTCGGGTTGATTTGGGTTGGGGTTCGTGCGTGGAACCGTGAAGCCGTGCGGTTCGTGAGGGCCGTGCAGGGGCCGTGCAAGAGTGGGTCGTGGTGGCAGCCGTGCTGACTGGGCTGAGGACCGTGGTGGTGGTGTGTGCGTGACTGGGCAGCGTGGTGCGTGGCAGTGGGCTGGACAGCCGTGTGTGGTTCGTGGTGCCGTGCTGAAGGCCGCGTGTTGCTCGTGTTGATTGTGCCGTGTTTTTGTGTTCCGGGCAGCAATATTTGTGTTGATTTGTGTGTAATCTTCAATAAGGTAACATACTCACTCAACTTAATTGGAATACCTTGTTTATAGTATAGATTAAATGCATGTTTAGGATGTTTGTTGATGGTTATTCATGATTTTATGTATGATTATACAATCTGATTTTTATGTGTTTACTTGATGTTTTAGTGATGATTTTCATGATTTTATGATTAGTTATACATTGTTATATGATCATGATTTATGTATCAAAGTTTGATGGATTTTGGATAAGTTTAGGTTGATTTCTCATGATGATATGCGTGTGATGATTATGTTGGATGAGTTCTTGATTGAGGATCTTGAATCTTGATTGAGTTCTTGATTGAAGATCTTGAATCTTGAATGAGTTCTTTATGAGTTCTTTATGAGTTCTTTATGAGTTCTTTGAGTTCTTTATGAGTTCTTGATGAGTCTTTATGAGTTATTGGTTGAATCTTGTAAGTTAAAGAAAATGGTTTAATAGTAAAGAAAGTTAAAGATTAGGATTGAGTTGATTAAAGAATGAATAAAGATTAATGAATAATGAGTGGTTAGACTCAAGAATAAGGCTAGAGGCAGTTCTTGAGAATAACTTCGATGTTTTAGCTAGATTAATTTCGAGAACCGAGGCTTTAGGCAGTTCTTGAACTTAGTTTAGTTAAGTTGAGGTAATAAAGAATAATATGATTAAAATGAGTAAATGAATTAATTAATTAATTAGCTTGATTTCATTTCTAGACGCCCTAAACTTAGAGTAAGATTCTTAGTTTTCGGGTTAAGACGTTGCCCCTAACCCATCCGCGGTATTGGGTTAGTTGGAGTCATACTATGTGATCTTCGTGAGTTCCAGTAAGATTGGTTTCACGGGACATGGATTTCCAGTAAGATTGGTTTCATGGGGTTTGAGAGTAAGATTCTCAAATCCGAACATAGTAGAAAGTTCGAGCGCGTAAGATGCGTTCGTACGAGTACAGTCCGGTCTAGAATATGAATGATTGCGCCAAAGATAGTTGATTAGGTTGGTTTGAGTCGAGTTCACGTTTTGGGTTGTTCTCGTACTTTGTTTAATGATGTTGTTTGTTTGATTTATGCTATGTACATGTGGGTTCCCATTAGGGTGAGTCAGTTATGTTACTCGCCACTGATGGTGGACCGTTGTTATGTATTTTTCAGGTACTTCAGATGATGATGCTCTTGCCTAGTTTTGGGTTGGGCGAGCGACATTTCTTTCTTTTGTTACCTGTTGTAATTACTGATTTTGTAGTATTAGTAGTGATAGTTTGTTTAGATGCTACTCTTTAGATTTTGGACTTTTATGCGTTGTTTAAAGACTCTGACATGTAGTTGGAGTTAACTCGTATTTTAGTATTTCTAGTTTGACTTTTGGATTAGTTTATGTACAAACTTGTGGGTATTTGTACGTTTTTGGTTTATTAATAAAGTTTCGAGGAATTAGTTTTAAATTCTTAGGTTTTGTGTTGTAGTTTCTAACAACTCGACTCGTCGGTTTCTTCCGCGCCGGTTTAAGCGAGTCGGGTCGTTACAGTTGGTATCAGAGCCGAATAGGATCTAAGTGAAGTTTTTAGGATTTGAAGTTAAACCCGGGAGTTGAGAGCTGTATTATTCCCGAGTGATCGAACCAAATTCTAGTTAAGTAAAGGGAGAAGAGTTGGGTAGAAAGACCGGGATAAGACCTTTTCTATTTCTTTTTCTTCCTTTGTTTCTTTTTGTTTGTTTTGTTTGTTTACTTGACTGTGGTGGAGTGTTTGACTAACGTTGTATCATTGGTATGTCTTTTGTTGTGATGCGTTGCAGCATGTCTACACCTCGCCGGTTGAGTACTGGACGACAGAGGTTGCGGGCACTTGAGGAGGCGATCCTTACGTTGGCACACCATAGTCGTCAACCGCCGAATATGCAGTCGACGTTCGATCGTATCGCACGTCATCGACCTCCGACTTACGACGGGGTTGCCGACCCCACTACTTTGGAGAGCTGGATCCGCGAGATGGGGAAGCTCTTCGACGCGACGTTTTGTCCCGATCACGAGAGGGTGCTGATCGCCGCATATTACTTACGTGGAGAGGCTGATAACTGGTGGACGTTAGCGAAGGACGCGTACCAGCCGTTGCATGCGATGACTTGGACCGACTTTATCGATAAGGTCCAGGAGCGTTTCTACCCCGACGAGTTGCGGTGGCAGAAACAGGAGGAGTTTCTTACTCTTGCACAGGGTAAGATGTCTATCCAGGCGTACACCGATCGATTTACAGAGCTGTCGAGGTTCGCTACGTCTGTGATTCCGTCAGAGAAGGATCGGGTCAAGCGCTACATCAAAAAGCTAGATCCGAGGATCCGAGTTCACGTGATCAGCAGTGGAGCGGCTACGTTCCAGCAGGCTTACGAGGTAGCACTCGAGATACAGGCATCGGTTACCGAGGAGGATTCGAGCAAGAAGAGAGCCCCGGTTCCAACGACTACAACTTCGTTTAAGAAGCCCCGGTTTGGCACACCTAGCAGTACCCCTTCGACCCCGAGTTCGCGTAAGGGTAGTGATGGCTCGAAGTGTAGAGGTTGCGGCCGAGACTTCCATCCAGGGAAGAAGTGTGACGGTTCTCCGATCACTTGTTTCACTTGCGGTAAGGTAGGCCACTAGGCGTCGACTTGTCCCGAGAAGAAGCCAGATTCAGAGGTTCAGCGACTTCCGGCACCGACACAGACTCCAGTGAAGAACCGAGTCTACTGTATGACTGAGGCGGAGGCCGAGGTTCAGCCTGACGTCGTATCAGGTAGATTTCTTGTCTCTGGTATGTTAGCATTAGTTTTATTTGATTCTGGTGCTACTGTTTCTTTTGTGGCTAGTAGTTTTGTCTCGAGGTCTAATCTTCGAGGCAGCCTTCCTGTTAGTTCAATTATTACTCTCCCTTCCGGAGAGGATTTTGTTTGTCAGCGTGAATTCCGAGGAGTGCCTATCGTGATAGCTGGGGAGCAAGCGACGGCCGATCTGAAGGAGTTTCCGTTGATGGAGTTTGATGTCATACCTGGTATGGACTGGCTATCAAGGTATCGAGCGATAATTCGTTGCCAAGATCAGTTAGTATCATTTCGAGGATCTCAGGGCAACCGAGTTACCTACTCTGGGTTCGTCCTTAAGAAAGGAGTAAAGGTAATCTCCGCCTTGAAAATGAGGAAACATCGCCAGAAGGGCGATTTAGTGTATCTCTGTCAGGTACGAGACTTGACTGATGAGTCTCTGTTGGACGATATACCTGTAGCGAGGGATTTCAGAGACGTATTTCCTGATGAGCTACCAGGCGTTCCACCTGAGCGCGATGTCGAGTTTCATATCGACTTAGTACCCGGGACAGCGCCGATCTCGAAGGCACCGTACCGGATGGCACCATCTGAGTTATTGGAGTTAAAGTCACAACTCCAGGATTTGATCGATAAGGGCTTCATTAGGCCAAGTGTTTCTCCGTGGGGAGCTCCTGTGCTCTTCGTGAAGAAGAAAGATGGTAGTATGCGCCTGTGCATTGACTACCGAGAGTTGAATCGGGTAACTATCAAGAATAAGTACCCATTGCCTAGGATTGAGGACCTGTTCGATCAGTTGCGAGGAGCAGGCGTGTTTTCGAAGATAGATCTTCGGTCTGGATATCATCAGATTCCAGTCAAGAAAGAAGACATCCCGAAAACTGCTTTTCGTACTCGATACGGCCATTACGAGTTTGAGGTGATGCCCTTTGGCCTCACTAATGCGCCAGCCGTGTTCATGGACCAGATGAACCGGACGTTTCACCATTTACTCGACAAGTGCGTCGTAGTATTTATAGATGATATCTTGATCTATTCTAGAGATGAGTCCGAGCATACGGAACATCTCCGGATGGTACTCGAGATATTGAGGAGTCATAAGTGGTTCGCGAAACTCTCCAAGTGTGAGTTCTGGCTTCGCGAAGTAGCCTTCCTAGGTCATGTGATCAGCAAAGAAGGCATTAAAGTAGACCCAGCTAAGATTAAGTATTGAGTGATCATTTGTTGCCGAGATCAGTCAGTGTCATTCCGAGGATCACAGGGCAACCGAGTTACCTACTCTGGGTTCGTCCTTAAGAAAGGAGTTAAGGTAATCTCAGCCTTGAAGATGA
The DNA here is from genome assembly GCA_951394345.1 of Salicornia ramosissima. NCBI lineage: Eukaryota > Viridiplantae > Streptophyta > Magnoliopsida > Caryophyllales > Amaranthaceae > Salicornia > Salicornia ramosissima. Next base: position 48,651,231 of record OX596234.1, read on the forward strand.
GGAAACATCGCCAGAAGGGCGATATGGTGTACTTATGTCAGGTAAGGGACTTGACTGAGGAGCATCTGTTGGACGATATACCTGTAGCGAGGGATTTCAGAGACTTATTTCCTGATGAGCTACCAGGAGTTCCACCAGAGCGCGACGTCGAGTTTCATATCGACTTAGCACCCGGGACAACACTGATTTCGAGGCATCTTACCGGATGGCACCATCGGAGTTGCAAGAGTTAAAGACGCAACTTCAAGATTTGATCGACAAGGGCTTCATTAGGCCGAGCGTTTCTCCATGGGGAGCACCTGTGCTCTTTTTGAAGAATAAAGACGATAGTATGCGCCTGTGCATAGACTACCGAGAGTTGAATCGGGTAACTATCAAGAATAAGTACCCGTTGCCTAGGATTGAGGACCTGTTCGATCAATTACGAGGAGCGGGAGTGTTTTCGAAGATAGATCTTCGATCTGGATATCATCATATTCCAGTTAAGAAAGATGACATCCCGAAGACCGCTTTTCGTATGAGATACGGCCACTACGAGTTCGAGGTGATGCCCTTTGGCCTCACTAATGCGCCAGCCGTGTTCATGGACCAGATGAACCGGACTTTCCATCACTTACTCGATAAGTGGGTCGGAGTATTTATAGATGATATCTTAGTCTATTCGAGGGATGAGTCCGAGCATGCGGAGCATCTCCGGATGGTACTAGAGATATTACGTAGGAATAAGTGGTTCGCGAAATTCTCCAAGTGTGAGTTCTGGCTTCGCGAAGTAGCATTTCTGGGTCACGTAATTAGTAAGGAAGGCATTAAGGTAGACCCGGCAAAAGTTAAGGCTGTAGTTGAATGGAGTAGCCCGAGAAATGTGGCGGAGGTTCGTAGTTTTCTGGGTTTGGCCGGATACTATCGACGATTCGTCCAGGACTTCTCCAAGATTGCTAGGCCGATGACTAGTTTCCTACAGAAGGAGATCCGATTAGTTTGGACGGAGGCTTGCGAGCAAGCATTTCAGCAGTTGAAACAGAGATTAGTCTCAGCTCCTATTCTTACCCTTCCGGACGATGAGGAGGATTTCGAGGTCTATAGTGATGCGTCTAAGAGTGGCCTAGGTTGTGTGATAATGGAAGGCGGGAAGGTCATCGCTTACACATCGAGACAACTGAAGGTGCACGAGCGTAACTATCCCACGCATGACTTGGAGCTAGCAGCTGTGGTGTTCGCGCTTAAGATTTGGAGGCACTATCTCTATGGTGGTTCGTGTAGAGTATTCACGGATCATAAGAGTCTCAAGTACATCTTTACTCAGAAAGACCTCAATATGAGGCAGAGACGATGGCTTGAGCTTATTAAGGACTATGACCTGACGCTTAACTATTGCGAAGGCAAGGCGAACTTAGTCGCTGACGCACTGAGTCGCAAGAATCGATTGAGCTTCAGTAGAAGCCGTAGTTCCGTCAGATTTCGTCTAACATCTATGAGTGCTGAGCCTGAATTACTTCAGGAATTGAGCGAGGGTCAGCAGAATGATCCATAATTGGCTAGGATTCGAGAGGCTTTACGGCAAGGAAAAGCCGTAGGTTTCGAGATCCCTTCCGATGGTAATCTGCGATTTCGAGGGAGGTGGTGTGTACCGGACAGTTCTGATCTTAGGAACATAATTATGTCTGAGGCACATAACTCGCCCTACTCTGTTCATCCTGGAGGTAACAAGCTGTACCAGGACCTTAAGGGCCAATTCTGGTGGCCAAAAATGAAGAGGGATGTAGCAGAGTTCGTAGCTCGATGTTTAGTCTGTCAGAAGGTTAAGATCGAGCATCAGAGACCGGGAGGTCTTTTGCAGCCACTACCGATTCCGACCTGAAAATTTGAGTCGGTTTCTATGGACTTCGTGGTTAGCCTACCTACTTGTAATGGTATGAATGCCATTTGGGTAATAGTGGATAGGTTGACCAAGGTCGCTAGATTCATACCGATGAAGATGACCTGGTCTATGGAGCGCCTGGCAGAGGCTTATACCCAGGATATTATCCGACTTCACGGATTTTCGAGGGAGATCATTTCTGATCGGGATCCGAGGTTCTTATCTCGATTCTGGAAATCAGTTCAAGAAGCCTTCGGGACGAAACTGAAGTTGAGTACCGCATTTCATGCGGCGACAGATGGTCAGACTGAGAGGACCATCCAGACTCTGGAGGATATGTTACGAGCATGTATTCTGGAGTATCATCAGACTTGAGTACGTATGCTCTGCTTGGTAGAGTTTTCCTATAATAACAGCTATCACTCCAGCATTGATATTGCTCCGTACGAGGCCCTGTATGGCAGGAAATGTCGGAGTCCGATTTGTTGGAATGATATCAGTGATACTGTGGCTTTAGGACCTGAGATGGTACGAGATACCGTAGAGAAGGTCCGAGTCATTCGGTCTAAGATGCAGGCCGCTCAGAGTCGTCAGAAATCCTACGCCGACAATCGACGTAGACCACTGGCTTTCGAGGTAGGTGACAAAGTCTTGCTTAAGGTTTCACCATTCAAAGGAGTGGCACGCTTTGGTCAAAAGGGGAAACTCCGACCGAAATTCGTTGGACCTTACGAGATACTGGAACGAGTTGGGGAGGTGGCATATCGGTTGGCATTACCACCTCGTCTGTCTAATGTTCACGATGTGTTCCATGTTTCCCAGCTAAAGAAATATGTACATGATCCTACCCACATCATCCCAGTGGAGTCGGCCACGTTTGAGCCGAATCTGACTTTCGAGGAGCGACCCGTCCAGATCTTGGATCGGAAAGTGAGGACCCTCCGACGTAAGCAAGTACAGCTCGTCAAGGTGTTGTGGAGAAATCAACACCATGAGGAGGCGACTTGGGAGACAAAGGCGTCCATGAGGCAGAAGTACCCGGAGCTTTTTGTGGGTGAACAATCTCCTTTGCCTTAAATTTCGAGACGAAATTTCTTTAAGGAGGGGAGGTTGTAACGACCCAGATTTATCGGTATTTCTGTCACCGATTTATTTGTATTTATGTGATTTTATGTATGGTCCAAAATTTATTTTGGACTATTTATTTTTATTTTATGTGAATAATTTCGATTAAATTCGATTATTTGTATTTTTGGTTTATTATTATTTATTTTATTATTATTTAATTAATTAGAATTTTTATTATTTAATTTTCTAATTAGTTAATTAATATTTTTGGGCCAAAATCGATTAAGGCGTGATTAAACATGTAAGAGTGCAATTAGCCCAATTATTTATCGAAAGCCCAATTAGGCCCATTTTCGTGACATGGCCGGTTCCCCTTAGGACAAGATGGCTTGGTTTTGCCACTTGCTTCATGTTCACACCTTGATCACTTCTATAAATAGAAGGTGATTGTAAGGCTTAGGATCCATTTTGCTCATTTGCTCATCCTTTGCCATCAAAAGTTTAAACACAAATCTCCCTCCATTTGCCTCTCAATCACACGCCATTTTTGGCCTTTCATCACTAAACTTTGTTCATCATCATTTCAAACCCAAACTTAAAGATTCAACATCTATTGATCTTTAAGTATCAAAACACAAATTAAATCCTAATAGTTTCATTCAAGATCATTAGTTTTGTTTCGGTTTTGAGTGGGTTCATGTGGTTCGTGGGTAGCCAAGTGGTGGTGCCGTGTTCGTGTGGGTTGGTGGCCGTGTTCGTGGGTGGCTGTGTTCGTGGTGGAGTACGGTGGTGCACGGTGGTTCGTGGTCTGGTGTAACGGCCCGTAAATTAGCAGCGTTGTTTTCGAAGAAAACAACAATCACAGATCATTAACTTCTAAAACTTCAAGATTAGATTCATAAACTACTGCGGAAGCTCTATAACTTAATCATATTATTCATTAAAAAATGTTAATTAAACCCAAAATAATTATTATCCAAAGTCCTTTACTATTACAAAATAAAGATTAGACTACTAAAACCAAAAGAGCATGATCAACACTAGTCATCAGGTCACTTCTAAACTGGCTAGCTCACAATCCCAACCCATGCGAAACCAAAACTCAATCACCACCTGTACCTGAAAGAGAATGGGGGGGTCCACAGTCAGTGATGAGTAATTAGATTGTTCTACTTAATCAGTAGAACACAATTAGAAACATAATAATCAGAATAGATCATCTGAACAGTCGAACAAGTCATCATGCAAAGAAATCAAAGGCAAACACATCAGATACGCAGCGGAACTTTCTTAGCATAACTAAACTATACCTTCCAACGGTCACCTCTCAACATCTCATAATCTGAAACAACTTATCTTTCAATATTCCATTCTATAACTTCTATCGGTCCAACTTCAACGTACGCCAATCGTACTCCATCGTTCCAATGGTCCAACTTCAACGTACGACTAATGTACTTCATCGTTCCATTGGTCTAACTTCAATATACGATTATTGCACTCCATTGTCCCGTCAATCTCTTCATTGGTCCAACTTCAACATACCACTGTTGCACTCCATCGTTCCAATGGTTCAACTTCAACGTACAACAAATGTACTTCATCGTTCCATCGGTTCAACTTCAACATACAAAAATAGCACTCCGTTGTTCCATCAACCATATCACACGACAATTACCCCTTCTTGCAACACTATTCAACTCATACTCTTAAATAAACCCGATATCAATCTTACAACTCAATAGAATAAACCCATAATCGTATCAACTATCAATCACCAACAGTTAAAGCTTAAAACAACATAAAAATCGCATTTTTTCCTACCAATCATCACACGGCATCCATAATTACAAATCAAGATTCATTCTTTAATTCATCAAAACACAATCATCATAAAATAGTCATATAACTTGTCAATAATTCATAGATTCATAACATAAACATATAATCATATAAAGACTAAATCAAGAACAGAATCAACTCCTTCATACATCATACTAAACGTTTATAGTAATAACAATAACAACAAGATCAAAATCAAGAAACCAACATATCATTCTTTAATCAAAGATTCAAATCAAGACTATCATCAAAGAACAATCACATATCAAGATTTCAACTTAAAGATCAAGAATTAAACATAAAAATCAGATTTTTAAACCAAGAAACTATTCGACATTCATAAAGAGTACACGGCTTAACATCATACAACATTCAAGATCAATCAATAATTCAATACAACAATTCTACACTAGCAAGAATCATGAAACAAGCATAGGTTAGTAGTGAAACATGCAAATAATTCATCAAATCATCATAGAATCCCATATAAACCACTCGGCCATCCTCTAAATAAACAATTAATCAATTCAAAACCAAATCAACATGATTCTAAGCAATCCTACGTTGTTCTAAACTATTCTAAATCAAATTCTAAAGACTATGAAACTAATCTATCCTAAATATTAAGTAAAAGCAATCCAATTACCTTTGAAAGGGGAAAGGTTCGAACAAAGTGCCAAGACCACACGGTTCTTGAAGGTTCTTTAAGGTTTCTTTAATGTTCTTTGATCGATCTTTAAGGGTTGAAGCAAAAGAAAAGGGTTAGGAATAGTTTTATTGATTGATCTTTGAAGGAAGATTATTAAAGAATTTGGTTGGTGTAGTTTCTTTCCTTGGCCGTGTAATATGGGAAGAAAATAGGGTTTTAGTTTCCTATAATTCAGTAGAAAAGGTAGGAAACAACAATAGGGTTTTTCTAGAATAGGTCAAAATAGATATAGCATTTAATAATATAGGGTGAAATAAATTAAAGAAATTAATCAACAAGAAAAGAATAGGATGGCCGAAAATATTGAAAGGAATAGGAGTTAAAAGTTCCTAAAATTTAGTAGAAAAGATAGGAGACCAAAGATAAAAATAGGATTTTTATAATAAGTCAAAATAGATAAAGAATAGTAATATCGGCTTAACAAATTAAATGAAATAATTAAAAGGAAATTAATCAAGGGAGCTGTGTAACAATGAAGGGGAAAGGGTTGTTTCCTTCCTAAAATTTAGTAGGAAGTTTAGGAGAACAAAGATTAGACCTTTAGAAAGGGTCAAAATAAATATGGTTTAATAAATTAGGTTGGAAATAAATTGAATTAAATTAGAAGAAAAGGGAACAAGGGGGTCGTGAGTCTCTATGAATAAAAAGGGGGTTTTTATTTTGTAGTTTTTATTTGCAGTTTAGTTTTTTTATTTGTAGTTTAGTTTTTATTTGTAGTTTGGAAAATAAATAAAATAAAAACAAAGGGGTGATGATCCCTAAAATCTAGTAGGGAGAATAGGTAAGCAAGGATTAGGATTTTAGGCTTAGTTACAAAATAGATAAAGGTTAATAATAATAGAACAAAAGAAATAAATTAATAACAAGAAAATATTCAAAAGGGAGGCCGTGGATCATAGGGTTAGGAGAGAAAAGATTGGGCTCGGGTTTTAACATGACAGAATAAAAAGGTCGGGTCATGATCAAAATAATTGGATCGCTACAATAAAAGTATTAATTAATTAAATAATAATCAATTAAATAATCAATTAATTACATATTTAATTAATTAAGAAAAAAATTTAAAATAACCTGAAATTTCAAGGTATTACATCTGGCCGTGTGGTGGTGCCATGTTGCTCGTGCGATGTTCGTGATTGTTTTGACCGTGTGGTTTGTTTCCCGCGCAGCGAGTTTTTGTGTGTAATTTGTTTAATCTTCATTAAGGTAACATACTATCTCAACCTAGTTTGTATACCTTGATTCATAGTGTAGATTAGATGATTAGATTAGACCGGAATTGATGAATGTTACCCTTACCATGCGTGAATTTATAGGCTGATTTGGGAAGTTGTTTTATGATGTTCTTGCCGTGATTCTATGTATATTATGATTACTTATGATGATTTCATGTTTGTTGATGTTCATGTTCAATTTTCATGAAGTTTGATGCATATAAATTGATGAAATTGTTGTTGAAGATTGCCTATATTATGCGTGATTTTTGATGATAAATATGAGGATGAGTTCTTTATGATTTCTTTATAAGTTCTTGAATCTTGATTGAGTTCTTGGAAATATTGTTAAGTTCATTATGAGTTCTTGGTCGAGTCTTGAAAGTTAAAGAAAGTTAAAGAAAATTAAAGAAAGTTAAAGAAAGTTAAAGAATGATATATGAGGTTCCAAGATTTGTTGATTTACATGTTATTCTTGAGTCAAGGCGTAAGATGCAACTTAAGATTAACTAAGAATGTAAATTTACATTAAAGATTTTCTTGATTTTACTATTAGACGCCTAATCTTAGAGTAAGATTCTAAGAATTGGGTTAAGACGGTGCCCCTATCCTATCCGCGGTATTGGGATAGTTGGAGGTCTTACTATGTTGTCTTTGGATATGGATTTCCCGTAATATAGGTTTCATGGGGTTGGGAGTAAGATTCTCAATCCTGGCATAGTAGAAAGTTCGTTCGCGTAAGATGCGTTCGTACGTGCATAGTCCGGTCTAATATGTAAATGATTGTGCCAAAGTTTAAGAATGTTAATTAATGATTAAAGTTAGTCGAGTCAACGTGATTACTTATTGTTATTATAGTTATTGGTGTTATGATATGTGGTTCGCATGTTGGTGTTGGTGTGTTTGGTTTGATTGTTTGATTTATGCTATGACCATGTGTATCCCCATTAGGGTGGGACAGTTATGTTACTCGCCATTGACGGTGGACTGTTGTTTGTTTTTCAGGTAATTCTGATGATGAGGTTCTTGCTTAGCTTTGGGTTGGGCGAGTGCCGATGTTATTTAGTACTTGTTTTGTTGTTTTACGATTCTAGTATTAGACTATAGTAGTGATATTTGTATTTTCTAACTCTGACATTTATTTTGGAGTTAAGGATTGTTCGTAGTAGTAGTTGTATTTGGGTTTAGATATGTACAATCTTGTGGGTGTTGTACTTTCGGATTTAGCATATATTCAATTTGAGCTTTTGTTTTAATTTTTAAGCATGTTAGTACTTTAGGACTGACTATTCGACTCGTCGGTTTCTTCCGCACCGGTTTAAGCGAGTCGGGTCGTCACACATTAGGAATGTAACTAAGTGGCTTAGAGTTATCCATAGAGTTAAACGTAGGTATAAGGAGTTGTGCGACGAAAAAGGTCTAAGAAAAAAAGCTTGGAGTTGGGATACTCCTACCCGTTGGAATTCAACATATAAAATGTTGACAGACGCGATTAGGTATAAAGATGTGTTAACAATAATATATAATGAAACTTGTACAAATGAAAATGATTTGATTACGAACGATCATCGGAGCGTTGCCAATGTTATTTGTGAAGTTCTTAACACTTTTAACAGTGCTACAAAAGTTTTTTCTCTTATTTATGAGCCTAATATTCACCAGGTTATTTTAGAATGCATTAAAATTATAAACTCTATAAAAAATGCCTGCGACATTCAAAACATTTCCGACATCTTGTCGCGAATGATGGTCAAATGGTATACCTATTTTGGTGAATTTCCTCACGTATATGGTGTTGCAGCCATATTGGACCCTGGTGTCAAACTTGATGGTTTGACAAATTTATTAACTTTTTATTATGAATGCTTAGAAATTAATTTTGATGTTTACGCTTATGTATTACAGTGTAAAAATATTTTAGAACAGCTTTATGATCATTACGGTTGGAGTTGGAGTTCCTAGACAATCCAAAAGCAGGTGGGACCCTTATTGAAGAAACAAAGAACAGAATCATCATCTACAGGTGCTTCGGGTGGTAATGTTAATGATTATTTATCGTTTCAATTTGAAACTAACAATGATTTCCACATACTTAAATGGTGGAAAAATCATTTTAATAAATTTCCTATCTTAGCTAGAATTGCAAAGGATGTCCTTGCAATTCCAGCTTCAACTGTTGCCTCCGAGTCTGCTTTTATTGCAGGTAGGAGAGTGTTAGACGAAAAAAGATCCAGCCTTTCTCCCAATAGCATAGAAATGTGCGTTTGTAAGAAAAATTGGTCTCAGGCGGAGAAGAGAACACAAGGAATAAAATGAAGGACGATTCGATGAAGACGATGATGAAGATGATTCGTGGATGGTGCTAGATACTTCAGATGAATCGCCCCTAACAACTAAAGACTAACGAATCACGAACCACGACATTGAGGTACGTTTAAGAACTACGTGGGCTTTGATTCCTTAATATAATTAAGGATACGTAGGCTATTTATTTTGCAAAATTAAAATATATGTTTTTATATGTATTTTAATTTCCAAAGTAAGTCGAAGCCCCCCCCCCCCCCAACCCCCTTCCCCCATTAAATTATTTACTTATTAAGAATATTTTATCATCTTAATTATCAATTAATTTACTTATTAGTTTTTACTTTTGTAATAATTCATAATATTTAGTTATTTAGTTGTTCGAATTTAAATTAGCAAGTAAAATATATAATTAACATATTTTTGCCAACTAATGATTACATTTACAAATTTAAAAATCCCAAAAAAAAAACCCAAACCCCCTCAAAACCCCCTTAAACCCCAACAAAATCCCTACAAAACCCCCAAATCCCCTAAACCCATAAATGAACCCAGCCCATGACCCAATGGGCCCAACCCACGAACCCGCAACCCAGCCCAGCCCAGCCCGGTCCCCAACCTGGTCCCCAACTCGCCGGGCCGGTTCGTGGGTCGACCCTCGTTTGACCCAGCCCTGCCCGACCCGCCCAACCCCACCCATGGGCCAGTTCCGAGTTACCCAATCCCGGCCTGGCCCAGTCCCCAACCTGGCCCGGCCCGACCCACCCGTTGGCCTGCTTTATATGAGGGAGAGCCTAGCAGAGTAGGTGAGTATATATAGAGAGATTTTTGGTACATGAAGCTAGTAATTGAGGGCAACTTCTCTTTTAGACCCAAAATTCTTTGATGACAACACTCAATACATGTGACACTTCATATTTTTACGTATTTGTGTGGAACGTGCAAAAAGTTATCTAATATATTTACACTTTCATCACAAAAATTAACATGACATGATATTAAGATATATATAGTACGGAGTATATAATATACATTTTGAAACATCTCAAATTAAAAGGTGTAACAAATTATATTAAAACAAATGAAATATATCTCTTTTGATATTAATGCACTCCTTACTCCCGACCCGTATATTAAATTTGAAAAATATCACCTAAGACCCGATGTAAATGTCCTATAGTATAATGTTATCTTTAGTAACCAATCAAATCCTTATGTATAAGTTGATATTCCATTGAAAATTATATTTCTTCAAAATGATCTTCCATAAAAATTATTATTATTCGAAACAAACAGAGTCTGAGTATCGTAATAAATCAGCTATCACAAGGAAGATGGCAGCTAATAATTACAGGATATATACAGTGGTGGATGGAAGTACAATTAAGTGGGGTCAGGTGACCCACTTGGGCTTAAAAAATTAATTTATATTTATTTATTTTAATAAAATTTGGTTAAAAAAATATTTTGTGTAGTACACGGGACTCCAGTTAAAAGTGACCCCATAATGTAAAATTTTAAGTATAATCATGTCAATGTTGAGAGAGAAGTGCATTTTTATATAAAGTGACCCCATTACATAAAATTTCTAGATCCGCTACTGATTTATATATACAAATTATCCTGTAAGATATCAAGATTAAGGAAGTGATGACGTAAATGCATTAGGTTTCATGATAGTAAGTGGATAGCAACGGGAAATTTTGAGAAATTTGAGGTAATAAGCTAAGCTTGATCCTCTCCGATTGACATTAGGAGCTACGGAGTGGATTATCCTGTAGGCTGTATCCTTGCATGTATATATATTCATTTGTGATTTTCTAGGTGTAGTTTGCTTAATTAATTTCATCATCTCTATTTTATGCGTTATGTAAGCATGTCACATCATTTTAATAAAATAATTATGCTTGAAATTAGGTTGGAGTCTATCACCTTTTATAATTTAAAGTGATGTACGGAGTAATTACCATTTCAACCAACTTTTATTTGTGATTTGAATATCCATATATATAACACATATTATATATTTCTTTCATTTACTAAGTTAACTATAGTAAAAGTTTTTTTTTTTTTTTTTTACTTTTTAACAAAATGGTTAGATACATATTAAAAAAAGTAACTTGGAGGCGTTGGAGCAATGTCCGAGCCGATATACTAGTTAACAAATTAAAAAAGAATGAAAGGAGTAAATAAAGTTTCAAAAAGTAGAAATAATATTAACTTAAAATGAATAATATTGATGACACTGAATGACATGTGATATTAAACTGCATGCACTTTTAAATTTTTACCACTTGAAAAAAAAAAGTTTGTTCTATTCGTTTCACAATGTTTATTACGTTTGCTTTTTACTCAATTTCTAATGCACGGGTTAAAATATCTATATCTTCCACTATACCCTTTTAAAAAATGTTAAAACTCAATATTTAAAAAACTATACATTTCAACGAATCTAACAAATAATCCATATAAAATGTTAGACGTAACATACATGCTAGCATGAAGGGAGTATTGAAAAGTGTTAATTAATGGTGTTTATTAAGCATGGTGATGGTATGGTGACACGCGGTTTATATGAGGAGGCACATACACAGATACACTTTGATACATCTGGTTCTTATTGGGTACTAGTAATTGGCTTTTATTATGCTTTTTTAATATTTTTTAACATAGAAAGTTTTAATAATTTAGGGAACTTTTTCAAAAAAATAAGTCAACTTCTGACTAAATTCCTCAAAGGAATTAATTGGAGAGGATCGGATTAAGACCCTGTTATTTGGGACTGATCTGATCTGATCTGATCTGAACTGATTTGATCTTATCTGATTTGAACTGATCCGATCTGATTAGGTGGGGTATTATTTTGTGAGAGTATAAAATTAAAACAAAGCTGGACTGATCTAATCTGAAAAAGTCTGATCTGATCTGATTATTGTAGCTTTTAAGTCCAAAAGAACAGGGCCTAACTAATAATAAGCTAACGTGCATTGCATCAATTTTTGCTTTGAATGTGTTAATCATAGTATTATTATAACAAGTGTAACATCTCAACACTCTGACTTCATAATTAAATTGTCACATTTCACATAAGCGTCGAGTTACTTTCCCAATTTGTACTTGGTACGTATACTGACAGGAGAAAATATAAAAAATTCGCGCATTAACGATGTGTATACATTAATGACGAGCCTAAATTCTGCCGTAAAAGTGGATCTTTTATGACAATTTTGAGCTCATCGTTAAAATTCACCTAATACATAATTCAAATTTTATTAAAATTGACTCATCTATGACGGGATCGCGATGGAAAAAATCATTTGCAACCTCCTTTTCTACGACGAGATCATATTTTTACGACAAGAAAAATTATTTACAATATCACTTTTCTACTACGGGGTCACATTTTTGAGACGAAAATTTCTGCCATTAATAGTATCTTTTCTAACACTGAGATGTGAATCTTCAGGTACTGATGTGAGTTGCTTCCGCAATTGCAGAACATAATGCTTTCCATTCTGCTAGATCTTTATCCTAAGCCCATTCTCGACTTTGATATATATGTCGTAGAAGAAGTCCTAGCTAACCTATAGTGCCAAAGAAAAGAGTATTGAAGTGCATTACCGAAAACCGTTCAATACCTGACTTCTGTGCAATTATTCCATTTTGATAAAAAAGCTTTTACAATTTTAATCAAACTAAAACACTTATTTTAAGACAAAAAGAGTAATAATTGACAAATTTCCAAAATTTTAACCCTAACTAAGAAATAGTGCAATTAAGGCTCCGTTTATTAGAGCGTAAAATATTTTCCTTGAAAATAATTTTCTCATTTTACATCGTTCACTTTGGATGAAAAAAAAATGTAAAAGTTGGAGTGAAAACTCATTTTACACCATAGTGGAAACATTACCCCAAATTTGGGAGTAAAACGTATTTTCCGTGCAAGTAAACATTAGAAAATTTCTATGAAAATGAGTTTTCCAAGGTAAAATGGTGTGTTTGTATGTATATATATAGTTATGCTCATTAGGATTGGGGAATTATTCAAAATATAAAAATCAGAGTTTAGATAAAAATTTAGAAACAGAATTTATAAAAGGTATAACAATTTAGAATTGTAGCGTATGGAATTGGTTTATGTTTGTAAATCATTAATTTAGATAAGCGATTGTTTATTTAAAAGGGAATTTAAAGCTGTATTGGCTTGTGAAAAAATGTAATAGTGATTTAATGATTGAGGGTTGTTGTTATTTAGTGAGTGTTGGTTAGTGGAATAATCAAAGAGTAATTATTTGTTGTTTGTAGAAAGTAGAGTGTTGTTATCTTTGACTATGCCTTGTAAGAGATGGATTATAAAGTTTTCTTTGTCTCTACTTTTCTTTGTTAAATTTTTAAAAGATTTTGGTCTACAAGTGTTTATTAGAATATACTTCCTCCGTCCCTTAAAAATTGCCTTATATTGAATTTTGCTACTGTTCATTTGGTAATTTTGACTCTCTATAATTTTATACATGTAAGAAAAAATATAGTCAAATGGGATCTCGTTTGATTCGGCTCAATGTGTAATATTTTTAATATGTAATGCTTATAATTTTTTGTTATACATATCTCAAGATATTTTCATTTAAAGATATGTCTCGAAAGATGAGAAAAAGTAAATAGAACAAGCTTTTTAGGATAGAGAGAGTAAGATTTATGTTTGTTTATGAGTTCTTTTGGGATTGAGGATTTGATCTAACTTTGTTTATTAAAATAGTAATGTGTTGGTTTTCATGTAAATAAAAAAGAAATTGAGGTCATTTATTCATTGTTATTCATGTCTAAAAGTTTGAATAGTTGTCATTTATTATGGATTATTCTTATGTGGGGCCTTGAATATATGTCATCTTTCATTAGATCATGGTAAAGTCTAAAAATTCTGTGGTCTTTAAGCCTATTTTTGGAATTTTTTTTTAATTTTTTTTTAGTGTTAGTTGTTGATTCACAGTTGCTTCAAGCAATTTTCACTCTATATAACTCACTACTTATTTTATCTCTCTTCATTGAGAGCACTTCTCTCTAAGCTAGAGAGCCCTATATCTTCCGCAGGAAGTTGCAGCTTTTAGCTGCTATTAGCAAATAGCACACAGATTTTTATTTATTTATTTATTTTTTGAAAATATGTAAGAAAAAAATATATAAAATGATTTCAACCAATCAAAGGCTAATAAATATTGTCAGAAACACATGGGTAAAAAGGAGTGGTCCCATGTATGAATAAACCCGGAAAAATCCAAAAAAGGTATGAGGACTATAATTGTCATCTGATAAACTATAATTGGTATCTATAGGACAATAATTATGTTACACAGGACTATATTTTGCAAGTCCGTACAAAAGCGCTATTTCATTTAGCTGCTAAGAGTATATCATCCCTCATATCTTCCGTGTTGTTCAAGGTGCAAGTTCTTTCAGGTACTTTATCCTCTTTCTTTCCTTCTTCATTAATTGCTCTAGCCTTTTAGGTTTGATGATTGTTTGCATGTCCCAATATTTCCCCATTGGTTCTTTCCATTTCCCTAAGCTTCTATTCTGCATTTTTGGATCTTTGGAAGAGATCTCTTCTTCTTCCTTGGTGTTTCATTGGAGTGTGCTTGCTGTTGCACTCTACTTAGACGTTTCCCCTCCCCCTTGTTGCCAGCTGTTTCCTTCTCTTAGGCTCCCTTGGGTGACACCCATGCTTGTGTAGTTGAGTTCTTGATGAGTTCTTGATAGTCGTGATGAGTTCTTGGTTGAATCTTGAAATCTTGAAGTGGTTCATGTAATCTTTAAGTGTAAGGGTTTATTAAAGTTTAATTAAAGTTTATTAAAGATTACTAAAGTTTTCTAAAGAAAGTTAAAGAAAGATTTAAAGAAAGTTAAAGAATTATTAAAGAATTGATTTAAGAAGTTCAAAGATTGTGATAATATTCATGATTAGACTCAAGAAAAGGCGTAAGAAACAATCTTGAGAATAACAAAATTGTAAAGTACGTAAAGATAGCTTAAGTTTACTTTTAGACGCCTAATCTTGGAGTAAGATTCTAAGACTTGGGTTAGGACGTTGTCCCTATCCTAACCGCGGTATTGGGATAGTGTATACTTGCTATGTTGTCTATGTGATACGAATTTCCGTAAGATGGGGTTCATGGGTTTGGTAGTAAGATTTTCATTCCTGGCATAGTAGGAAAGTTCGTTCGCGTAAGAGTAGCGACAAACATTTAATAATGATAAGTTTGAATAATTTAAAAGTTGGTCAAGTTTATGTAATTTGTTGTTATAATGAATATATCGCATGTTGGTATGTTTTGCCTGATGTGTTTGTTTGGTTTATTCTATGATTATGTGTATTCATGTTAGGGTGGTACTTTTATGTTACTCGCCGCTGACAGTGGATTGCTGTTAATTTTCAGGTAACTCTGATGATGACGGTGTTGCTTAGCTTTGGGTTGGGCGAGTGTCGTTGGTCATTTATTTTCTTAGATTGTATTTCGTTTCTAGTTTGGACGTTTAGTATTGTATTTCGTATATTCTAACTCTGACAGTGATTGGAGTTAACTTTTAGTATTGATTACTTTGGGTTTAGTATTGTACAATCTTGTGGGTGTTGTTGTAACGCCCCAGATTTTGGGCTATTTTCGTGTTTACTTTCGTGTAAATTGTTTTTGTTGCGGTGCATGGTCTAAATTTATTTTAGACTATTTTTAATGCTTGAGTGTAACCATTTTATTTAATGGTTTATTAATTCTTAATTTTATTTTATTTTAATTAATTAGAATTTTATTATTTAAATTTTCTAATTAATTAATTAGTTTTGGGCCAAGTGCGAAAATAATCATATTAGTCATGAATTAGTGCAAATGGCCCAAATGAACTTAAAAAGCCCATTTTAGCCTAAGCCCAACCGGCCCCCTCTTGTTCATGGCAAGGATTTGCCACTTGCCATGCATTCACACCTTAAACCACTTCTATAAATAGAAGGGTTAGTAAGGCATGATGATCCTTTTGTTCATTTCCTCACTTAATCAACCTTTGCCATCACTTTTAAAAAGGCAAACTCTCCCTCCACTTTGCTCCTTCATGCACGCCATTTTTGGCTAGTAAACCCCCCAATGTGTTCATCCATCTTTCTAATCCCAAACTTAAAGATTCAACCTCTATTGATCTTTAAGTATCAAAACACACTCTAAACCCCAATAATTTCATGCAAGAACACTAGTTAGTTATGGTTTTGGGCACGGTTCGTGTGGGTGTTCATGGGTGCTCGTGTGGGACAGCCGTGCAAGTGCAGCAGTGAGGCCGTGTGTGCAGTGCAGTGGGCCGTGTGTGAAGCAGGCAGTGGGCAGCGGTGGTGGTTGTGTCGTGGTATCTCGTGGTGGTGCACGGTGGAGCCGTGTTGTTCATTTGGTGTACGTGATTATTGGGTCGTGTGATTCCATTTCCGGGCAGCATGTTTTTGGTAGGTTTAACGATCAAGATTTGACTAAGGTAACATACTTTCTCAACCTTTTTGGTATACTATGTCTATAGTATGAATTAAATGCATGTTTGGGTTGATTGTTGATGAATATCCATGATTTTATGTATGATTTTATAATCTGATTTTGGTGTGTTTATATGGTGTTTTGATGATGATTTTTCATGATTTTATGATTGAATATAGGTTGTAATATGATCATGATAATTATGTTAAAGTTTGATGAATTTTGGATAAGTTGAAGTGGGATTTTCGTGAGATTCATGTGGTTATGCGTGTGATGATTTGGGTTTGGATGAGTTCTTGATTGAAGTTCTTGAATCTTGATTGAGTTCTTGATTGAAGATCTTGAATCTTGAATGAGTTCTTTATGAGTTCTTTGAGTTCTTTATGAGTTCTTGATGAGTCTTTATGAGTTCTTGGTTGAATCTTGAAAGTTAAAGAAAATGGTTTAAATGATAAAGAAAGTTAAAGAAAGTGTCTAAGTTGGTTAAAGAATGAGTAAAGATTGTTGGATTATGATTGGTTAGACTAAAGATTAAGGCTAGAGGCAGTTCTTGAGAATAACTTCGATATTTTAACTGGTTATCTTCAAGAATCAAGGCTAGAGGCAAATTCTTGAACTTAATTTGGTTAGGTTGAATAATAAGATGATTAAAATGATTAAAGATTTAATTAATGATTAGCTTGATTTCATTTTTAGACGCCTGATACTTTGAGTAAGATTCATTGTATTTGGGTTAAGACGTTGCCCCTATTCCATCCGCGGTATTGGGATAGTTGGAGTCATACTATGTGATCTTGGTGAATTTCCAGTAAGATTGGTTTCACGGGACATGGATTTCCAGTAAGATTGGTTTCATGGGGTTTGGGAGTAAGATTCTCAAATCCGAGCATAGTAGAAAGTTCGAATGCGTAAGATGCGTTCGTACGAGCACAGTCCGGTCTAGAATATGAATGATTGCGCCAAAAATAGTTGATTAGGTTGGTTTGAGTCGAGTTCACGTTTGGGTTGATCTTGTACTCTAGATTATTGATTTGATGTTGTTATTTGGTTTATGCTATGTGCATGTGTATTCCCATTGGGGTGAGTCAGTTATGTTACTCGCCACTGATGGTGGACTGTTGTATGTTTTTCTTTCAGGTACTTCTGATGACGATACTCTTGCTTAGCTTTGGGTTGGGCGAGCGACGTTTATTGTTTCTGTTGCTTGATGTATTTTCTATTTTTGTTGTTTATAGATAGTATTGGCGTATTATTTAGACTTTATACGTTGTTGTATGGACTTTCATACGTTGTTTTAGACTCTGACGCGTGGTTGGAGTTACTTGTATTTTAGTGTTTTTAGTTTGACTTTTGGACTAGTTTATGTACAAACTTGTGGGTATTTGTACTTTTGTGGTTTAATAATAATATTTGAGGAATTAGTTTTATTTCTTGAGTATTTTGAGTTGTAGTTTCTAACTATTCGACTCGTCGGTTTCTTCCGCGCCGATTTAAGCGAGTCGGGTCGTTACAGTTGTACTTTGGGATTTAGTAATAATAATAATTTTGAGATTTTGTTTTAAATTTTAAGTAAGTTTATTTGTTAGATCGACAATTCGACTCGTCGGTTTCTTCCGCACCGGGTTAAGCGAGTCGGGTCGTCACAATTGGTATCAGAGCCGAATAGGTTAAACTTTAAGTGAAGTTTTAGGACTTGAGTAAAACCCGGGAGTTGTGAGCTTTACCATTCCCGAGTGATAAACCCAATTTAGAATAATTTTAAGGGAGAAGAGCGTCGGGTAGAAGAATCCGGGATAAGACTCTTTTTCCTATTTTCTTTTGATTTGTGTACTTGACTTGAGTGTGGATTTTTTACAGACATTGCTTCTCTTGTTTGTCTATTTCTTGCGATGATTTCAACATGTCCGCACCTCGCCGGACAAGTTCGGTACGACAGAGATTACGAGCGCTCGAGGAAGCGATTCTTACGCTAGCGCACCATAGTCGTCAGCCATCGGGATCGCAGTCGACGTTCGATCGTATCGTTCGTCATCGACCACCGACTTATGATGGGATTGTCGACCCTACGACGTTGGAGAGTTGGATCCACGAGATGGGGAAGCTCTTCGACGCTACGTTTTGCCCCGAGCACGAGAAGGTCCAGATCGCCGCCTACTACTTGCGAGGAGAGGCTGATAACTGGTGGAGCGTGGCTAGGAACGCGTGTATGCCCCTGCATTCGATGTCTTGGGCCTAGTTCGTAGCTAAGGTCCAGGAGAGGTTTTACCCCGACGAGTTACAGTGGCAGAAACAGAAGGAGTTTCTTACTCTCACTCAGGGTAAGATGACAGTTCAGGCCTACACCGATAAGTTCGCTGAGTTATCGAGGTTCGCTACATCGGTAGTACCATCTGAGGAGGAGCGGGTCAAGCGCTACATCAAGAAGCTAGATCCGAGGATTCGCGGTCACGTGATCAGCAGTGGAGCGAAGACATTACAGTGAGCTTACGAGGTAGCACTCGAGATCCGGGCATCTGTTATCGAGGAGGATACGAGCAAAAAGAGGACCCCGACCCCGGTGACGTCGCCATCATTTAAGAAGCCCCGGTTCAGTACTCCTAGCAGTACCCCTCCGACCGCTAGTTCGTCTCAGGGATCAGGGAGTTCGAGATGCAGAGGCTGTGGCAAGGACTTCCATCCAGGGAAGCGTTGCGACGGGATGCCCATTTCATGTTTCATATGTGGGAAGGAAGGCAACAAGGCGTCATTTTACCCCGAGAAGAAGCCAGACACCGAGACCAAGCAACTTCCAGCACCGGCAAAGACTCCAGTGAAGAACCGAGTCTACTGTATGACTGAGGCAGAGGCAGAGGTGTAACGACCCGACTTTTCGACTTGTCGATTTACAAAGGGAAAGAGACATTCGGACCGTTACTAACTTAAATAACAATAAATCAACTTAATTGAATGAATAAATTATCTTTTATTAAATTAACTACTGAAAATCCATAAACCAAAAGTCACTAATACATATAAAGTCTGGAAATTCTGTCCCAACATGCTGGGATCATAAGATAAACTAAGTTAATGTCTCAAACTGTTCTGGGAATACTAAATACTCAAAATAAAATACTAATCTACTCAAGCCCATCCAGCGGAGCCCGCTCTACTCTGCTGCATCGTCATCTGAAACTGAGGGGGGGTCCACCGTCAGTGGCGAGTAACTAGGCTGTCCCATTTAATCGAAGGACCACCAAACACATAATAGCATAGAAATATGCATAAAAACTGTAAAGAAATCTAATACATGTCTTTATAAAAATGTACAAAAATACGTATAACAGTACGTATAAAAATACGTATAAAAGTACGTATGCGAATACGTATAAACACACCTGCAGAAATACGGTTAGAAATACGTATAATCTACGTATAATGTACGTACAATCAACCCTGCAAATACGGTTAGAAATACGTACAAAAATACACTCAACATTCATACATACATGCATCCTTACTCGCATACATACATACCCATAAATACAGAAATACACAGCGGAAGACTTAACATACTGAACTTATACCTTATACTATACATCTTAAATTATCCCAATCCTTAACTTATACTTAACCCTTCTTAAATTATATCATTAATAAATCTTAATCATATCTTATCATAATCTTATCTTAATCATATCATATCATAGTCTTATCTTGATCATGTCATATCATAATCTTATCTTAATCGTATCATATCATGTCTTTCTTATCATATTAGATCATAACATATCTTATCATCACATCTTAGAAATCATCTTAAACTTCATCTTATGATTTCATCTTATCAAATCGTATGATCGTAATATAATATCTTTGTTGGACCGGTCACTTATAACTCGTTATAGATCTCGTGTTTCACCATAACTCCCTAGAACATGCCGGAAGGAGCTCGTGTACTCAATCCCGTAGCGGATCCCGTGTTTCACCACTAAGCCTAAGCTATGGCCATAACTTCCTGGTAGCGACTCGCAGATACGGTTACCAGACGACTACATGTTCTATGGTCAAACTACTCGGGGGAACTCATGTGTTCGTCCCATAGGGTAGTGGTTCTGACTTAACCCACTAATGACTCGTGTATCATACAGGTGGGTGTCCATATTGTATCTTATATCTTCAATTAATTCAATCATCTCATATATTAGGATAATACTAGGTGACCGTAATAGGAAATGAAATGTTCGGAGTCCCAGGAAAGAGAGGTGCGGCACGTATATTGGCCACCTTAAATACCAAGTCTTTCCTAGCCAGAGACCGAAACATAACATGTATAACTATTACTCTGTTTCCTTTCTTATCCCTAGTAGTATCTTATGCAACTTCAAATCTTATAATATACTATCCTTAAAATATATGTATACGTATAATCCTATCCTTTCGGATACTAACCTTAATATTACGTCATATACCAATTTGTAACTTTATCCAAAAATATTTATATTAATAGTACTAATATTATTTCGGTCCTCTTAATAATAATACCAATAATATCTTTTTATCCCTTCACTTTACAACTTATCCCTAATAATTATTTTGTCCGTAACTTTTATTATTAATTATTCCCTGAATTAACAATAATCAAATTTAATCAAAAATTGACTAATTCATCAATTCTACACGGCATTATTAAAAATATAACAATAATTAACTATTTTCTAGAATTAATTTAGTTAATCAATATAATTACAAAAATTACCAAAATAAGATAAAAATCATATTTTTCAACAACATTCGTCAAGATTAACATAAAAATAATATTTTTAACCCTTCTTTTAATTTCTATACACTCGACAATTAGAAGATAATAACAAGATTTAATTTTTAATTCAAGATTAATCAATATAATTCAATACTATCAAGATTCATCATAAAAATCATATTTTTAGTTCCCTTTTAATACTTAGGTCACTCGAAAATTCAATAATTAATAATAGCATATTTTAATAATTCAATTTCCCTAATTTATACAATCTGATTTTTAAATAATTAAATTAAAAACGACCATCTAAAGATCTCTAAAAATCTGGAAATTTTTATGGGAGCTAAATATGGGTTCAAGGATTTACGTGCATAAATTTCGTCTAAAAATAACATCTTTTACTATTTTTAAGTGATTTTATAACTAACCAGTCAGATTAGGCTGAATTCGGTTTCAGAATTTTATGCCATATCAAACGATCTTTAAAAATTACGAAAATTTAACACAAGCTGTAAAACATTATCACTGACTTCCATATAAAATTTCGTAGCATTCCGAATTGATTAAGTACACTAATAAATTCGTAAACCTATTCTGGACAGTTTTACCGGTTTGAAAGATTAAATTTTTATAAATAATAAACGGACGAATTTTGCCACGAAATAAATCATGGTTAATAATCAAACAGTAAACCAGATACCATGAAAAATTCATCAAGAAATAACAAGATTTTATTGGTAAATAAATTTCATACAAGATCATACATAAAATCAAGAAAATACATAAAAATCAATCAAGAAATTCATGCTTCATGCTCGACATATCCAAGTAAAACAATATTAAATTTCCTACAATTTTCATGATATGATTCCTAATTAACTATGTGTTTTTCTACCCATAGATTAAAGGAGAAAGCGAAGTTACCTTAGACGCTAAATTATTCCAAGGTACAATAATGGAGGTCACGGTTTTTCTTTGAATGGAGGAGGAGAGGAGATAATTTTCTTTAGGGTTTATAACTTTTGCAAATATGAACAAATTACCTCCTAATAGTCCTATTTATAGAAGAGATAGGAAGAAAGAAAAGAAAGAAAAAAATAAATAAATAAATAAATAAAAAAAAAAAATAATAATAATAATAATAATAATAAAACAACCCCCAAATATTTTTAGAGTTGCCGTGAGAGAGTGACTAGAAATAAGGGGAAAAGTTTGTTGGTCAATCAACAAACTTTTGACTAGGTTTTAGGTGGTTTAAAATTAATTTAATTATTTAAATTATAATAATAATCCTTAAATAAATTAAATCAAATAACCTTGGCCCAAAACAAGGAGTGGCCGGCCATGACACTACAAAGGAATAAATTGGGTCTCTGGCCCAATTTTGAAAGAGAAAGGAATTGGGCTAAAAATAGAACAGTCCAATATATAATGGGCCTTTTTGGACTAGAATTAAATAAATATAATTAATAACCGCGAAATTTTCTGGCCCAAAATTCCGGGTCGTTACAATCACCCCTCCTTAAATAAATTTCGTCCTCGAAATTTACTTAAAGAAGCTCACGTAAGAAAACAATGGAACAACTATAACATAAACGATCAACCGGATACGGAAACCGTACACGTGGTTACGTCAGCTGCGCGTCCGCCTCTTCTTGGTCACGTAGAAGACTCGATCCTTCACTTGTACTCGGCTCACCATTGCTGCCGGTTTGTTCTTTGGTCACGCCCAAGTCTCGTGCCTTCCTTGTCTACATACGCAACACCCTATTGTAACCCGTCGCACCTCTTTCCGGAATGACGTTCGTTCTCGCATCCTCTGCAAACCGGGGTCTCGGAATCGTCGGTTGCTTGCCCGTCCTGCGATTGCGGCTCCTGGTATGGTTCGATTCGTTGTCTCTTCTCAACTGCGGCCGATTAGCTTCCTCTGGTTCTCTTCTCTGTAGCCTTTTCCTCCTCGAACGATGCTTGAACCTCTAAGGCGGTCTCGTACGCGTTCTGGAACGATGCTAACCTGTTGCCGGTAACGTGTACCCTAATGCAAGGACTCGTCATTTTGATATACCGCTTCAGCTTCTCAGCTTCCGATGGAGATATTGCAGCGAAAAATCTGGACAGCTTCGCGAACTTGTCGGTAAATGTCTGAACTGACATGGTCCCCTAAGTGAGCGCCAGGAACTCCTCTGGCTTTTGCCACCTAAGCTCGTCGGAAAAGATACGTTCTTGTAGCTTGGAGGTAAACTCTTCCCGTGTCATGCTCTTCACAGCTCTTCCCTGCGGCGAACCGTTATCAACTAGTCGTCTGCTTCTAATCGAAGGTAGTAGCTAGCGATCTGAACTCGTTTATCTTCCGGACAACCGATTGCGTCGAACCGTTCTTCCATCTCTCAAATCCAGCTCTTGCGCATCACGGGGTCAGACGTGCCATCATTGGTAGGAAGCCGATGACGAGAAATCTGATCCTGGACCTGTGGGTTATGGGCTCACCACGCTTCTGCTGCGCCACTCTGATAAAACACCGGTCACGGCTACGAATTGATGGTTCCGGCGTCGAAGTCTGAGGTTTGGCCTTGGGGGCGTCATCCTGTACGTACACACTTAAACATTCCTATTGTTAGTTCACACAAAAGCACATAGTAACGTCGGAGGACGTAAACGAGCAATCCGATCGAACGAAGACGACTGGGAATTCTGGACTCGCATGCTATTCTGTGCCAAAGTAAGAATTGCGTCTTCTAAGTTGCGACGACGACGGCAGGAACTTGAAGGTCGTGGGACCGACATCCTGAAACAACAATCGCGTTAAGAAATACACGACATACGAAACGGCGCCAACGCGAAACGTGAACGATAAATCGTCTTAACCCTGGCTTCTACCCATGGTTCACTCATCTAGGTTTTCCATATTAAGCTAAGGTTCACTCGGGTTCATAAAGCACTCAACTTTCGAAGTTACTTGTGAAGAAGTAACTTAGGGTCAAACCTATGGCTCGGATACCAACTGTAACGACCCGACTTTTCGACTTGTCGATTTACAAAGGGAAAGAGACATTCGGACCGTTACTAACTTAAATAACAATAAATCAACTTAATTGAATGAATAAATTATCTTTTATTAAATTAACTACTGAAAATCCATAAACCAAAAGTCACTAATACATATAAAGTCTGGAAATTCTGTCCCAACATGCTGGGATCATAAGATAAACTAAGTTAATGTCTCAAACTGTTCTGGGAATACTAAATACTCAAAATAAAATACTAATCTACTCAAGCCCATCCAGCGGAGCCCGCTCTACTCTGCTGCATCGTCATCTGAAACTGAGGGGGGGTCCACCGTCAGTGGCGAGTAACTAGGCTGTCCCATTTAATCGAAGGACCACCAAACACATAATAGCATAGAAATATGCATAAAAACTGTAAAGAAATCTAATACATGTCTTTATAAAAATGTACAAAAATACGTATAACAGTACGTATAAAAATACGTATAAAAGTACGTATGCGAATACGTATAAACACACCTGCAGAAATACGGTTAGAAATACGTATAATCTACGTATAATGTACGTACAATCAACCCTGCAAATACGGTTAGAAATACGTACAAAAATACACTCAACATTCATACATACATGCATCCTTACTCGCATACATACATACCCATAAATACAGAAATACACAGCGGAAGACTTAACATACTGAACTTATACCTTATACTATACATCTTAAATTATCCCAATCCTTAACTTATACTTAACCCTTCTTAAATTATATCATTAATAAATCTTAATCATATCTTATCATAATCTTATCTTAATCATATCATATCATAGTCTTATCTTGATCATGTCATATCATAATCTTATCTTAATCGTATCATATCATGTCTTTCTTATCATATTAGATCATAACATATCTTATCATCACATCTTAGAAATCATCTTAAACTTCATCTTATGATTTCATCTTATCAAATCGTATGATCGTAATATAATATCTTTGTTGGACCGGTCACTTATAACTCGTTATAGATCTCGTGTTTCACCATAACTCCCTAGAACATGCCGGAAGGAGCTCGTGTACTCAATCCCGTAGCGGATCCCGTGTTTCACCACTAAGCCTAAGCTATGGCCATAACTTCCTGGTAGCGACTCGCAGATACGGTTACCAGACGACTACATGTTCTATGGTCAAACTACTCGGGGGAACTCATGTGTTCGTCCCATAGGGTAGTGGTTCTGACTTAACCCACTAATGACTCGTGTATCATACAGGTGGGTGTCCATATTGTATCTTATATCTTCAATTAATTCAATCATCTCATATATTAGGATAATACTAGGTGACCGTAATAGGAAATGAAATGTTCGGAGTCCCAGGAAAGAGAGGTGCGGCACGTATATTGGCCACCTTAAATACCAAGTCTTTCCTAGCCAGAGACCGAAACATAACATGTATAACTATTACTCTGTTTCCTTTCTTATCCCTAGTAGTATCTTATGCAACTTCAAATCTTATAATATACTATCCTTAAAATATATGTATACGTATAATCCTATCCTTTCGGATACTAACCTTAATATTACGTCATATACCAATTTGTAACTTTATCCAAAAATATTTATATTAATAGTACTAATATTATTTCGGTCCTCTTAATAATAATACCAATAATATCTTTTTATCCCTTCACTTTACAACTTATCCCTAATAATTATTTTGTCCGTAACTTTTATTATTAATTATTCCCTGAATTAACAATAATCAAATTTAATCAAAAATTGACTAATTCATCAATTCTACACGGCATTATTAAAAATATAACAATAATTAACTATTTTCTAGAATTAATTTAGTTAATCAATATAATTACAAAAATTACCAAAATAAGATAAAAATCATATTTTTCAACAACATTCGTCAAGATTAACATAAAAATAATATTTTTAACCCTTCTTTTAATTTCTATACACTCGACAATTAGAAGATAATAACAAGATTTAATTTTTAATTCAAGATTAATCAATATAATTCAATACTATCAAGATTCATCATAAAAATCATATTTTTAGTTCCCTTTTAATACTTAGGTCACTCGAAAATTCAATAATTAATAATAGCATATTTTAATAATTCAATTTCCCTAATTTATACAATCTGATTTTTAAATAATTAAATTAAAAACGACCATCTAAAGATCTCTAAAAATCTGGAAATTTTTATGGGAGCTAAATATGGGTTCAAGGATTTACGTGCATAAATTTCGTCTAAAAATAACATCTTTTACTATTTTTAAGTGATTTTATAACTAACCAGTCAGATTAGGCTGAATTCGGTTTCAGAATTTTATGCCATATCAAACGATCTTTAAAAATTACGAAAATTTAACACAAGCTGTAAAACATTATCACTGACTTCCATATAAAATTTCGTAGCATTCCGAATTGATTAAGTACACTAATAAATTCGTAAACCTATTCTGGACAGTTTTACCGGTTTGAAAGATTAAATTTTTATAAATAATAAACGGACGAATTTTGCCACGAAATAAATCATGGTTAATAATCAAACAGTAAACCAGATACCATGAAAAATTCATCAAGAAATAACAAGATTTTATTGGTAAATAAATTTCATACAAGATCATACATAAAATCAAGAAAATACATAAAAATCAATCAAGAAATTCATGCTTCATGCTCGACATATCCAAGTAAAACAATATTAAATTTCCTACAATTTTCATGATATGATTCCTAATTAACTATGTGTTTTTCTACCCATAGATTAAAGGAGAAAGCGAAGTTACCTTAGACGCTAAATTATTCCAAGGTACAATAATGGAGGTCACGGTTTTTCTTTGAATGGAGGAGGAGAGGAGATAATTTTCTTTAGGGTTTATAACTTTTGCAAATATGAACAAATTACCTCCTAATAGTCCTATTTATAGAAGAGATAGGAAGAAAGAAAAGAAAGAAAAAAATAAATAAATAAATAAATAAAAAAAAAAAATAATAATAATAATAATAATAATAAAACAACCCCCAAATATTTTTAGAGTTGCCGTGAGAGAGTGACTAGAAATAAGGGGAAAAGTTTGTTGGTCAATCAACAAACTTTTGACTAGGTTTTAGGTGGTTTAAAATTAATTTAATTATTTAAATTATAATAATAATCCTTAAATAAATTAAATCAAATAACCTTGGCCCAAAACAAGGAGTGGCCGGCCATGACACTACAAAGGAATAAATTGGGTCTCTGGCCCAATTTTGAAAGAGAAAGGAATTGGGCTAAAAATAGAACAGTCCAATATATAATGGGCCTTTTTGGACTAGAATTAAATAAATATAATTAATAACCGCGAAATTTTCTGGCCCAAAATTCCGGGTCGTTACAAGAGGTCCAACCAGATGTAGTCTCAGGTAGATTTCTTGTCTCTGGTTTGTTAGCTTATGTTTTATTTGATTCTGGTGCCACTGTTTCTTTCGTGGCTAGTAGATTTGCCTCGAGGTCTAAACTTCGTGGCAGTTCCCTTGTTAGTTCGGTCATAACTCTCCCTTTTGGAGAGGATTTTGTTTGTCAACGAGAGTTCCGAGGAGTGCCCATCGTTATAGCTGGAGAGCAGGCGACGGTTGATCTGAAGGAGTTCCCGCTGATGGACTGGCAATCGAGGTATCGAGCGATTATTCGTTGCCGAGACCAGTCAGTGACATTCCGAGGATCGCAAGGCAATCGGATTACCTATTCTAGGACCGTTTTGAAGAAGGGTGTAAAGGTAATCTCAGCCTTGAAAATGAGAAAACTTCGCCACAAGGGCGATATGGTGTTCCTATGTCAGGTAAGGGACTTGACTGAGGATAGTCTGTTGGACGATATACCTGTAGCGAGGGATTTTAGAGACGTATTTCCTGATGAGCTACCAAGAGTTCCTCCCGAGCGCGATGTCGAGTTTAATATCGACTTAGCACCCGGGGCAGCGCCGATTTTGATGGCACCTTACCGGATGGCACCATCGGAGTTGTAGGAGTTAAAGACACAACTCCAAGATTTGATCGATAAGGGCTTTATTAGGCCGAGCGTTTCTCCATGGGGAGCACCTGTGCTCTTTGTGAAGAAGAAAGACAGTAGCATGCGCCTGTGCATAGACTAACGAGAATTGAATCGGGTAACAATCAAGAATAAGTACTCGTTGCCTAGGATTGAGGACCTGTTTGATCATTTACGAGGAGCGGGAGTTTTCTCGAAGATAGATCTTTTCGATCTGGATATCATCAGATTCCAGTCAAGAAAGAAGACATCCAGAAGACCGCTTTTCGTACGAGATACGGTCACTACGAGTTTGAGGTGATGCCCTTTGGCCTCACTAACGCACCAGCCGTGTTCATGGATCATATGAACCGGACCTTTCATCAGTTACTCGATAAGTGTGTCGTAGTCTTCATAGACGATATCCTGGTCTATTCGAGAGACGAGTCTGAGCATGCAGAACATCTCCAGATAGTGCTAGAGATATTAAGAAAACATAAGTGGTTCGCGAAGCTCTCTAAGTGTGAGTTCTGGCTTCGTGAAGTAGCATTTCTGGGTCACGTTATTAGCAAGGAAGGCATTAAGGTAGACCCGACAAAAGTTAAGGCTGTAGTTGAGTGGAGTAGCCCGAAAAATGTGGCGGAGGTTCGTAGTTTTCTGGGTTTGGCCGGATACTATCGACGATTCGTCCAGGACTTCTCCAAGATTGATAGGCCATTGAGTAGTCTCCTACAAAAGGAGATCCGATTCGTTTGGGCGGAGGCTTGCGAGCAAGCATTTCAGCAGCTGAAACAGAGATTAGTTTCTGCTCCTATTGTTACCTATCCGGACGATGAGGAGGATTTCGAGGTCTACAATGACGCGTCCAAGAGTGGACTAGGATGCATGTTGATGCAAGGTAGGAAGGTCATCGCTTATGCATCAAGGCAGTTGAAGGTGCACGAGCGTAGCTACCCTACGCATGACTTGGAGCTACCAGCTATAGTTTTCGCGCTTAAGATCTGGAGGCACTATCTCTATGGTGGTTTGTGTAAGGTATTCACGGATCATAAGAGTCTCAAGTACATCTTCACTCAGAAGGACCTCAATATGAGGCAGCGACGATGGCTTGAACTTATTAAGGACTATGACCTGACGCTTAATTATTGCTAAGGCAAGGCGAACTTAGTCGCTGACGCACTGAGTCGCAAGAATCGATTGAGCTTCAGTAGAAGTCGTAGTTCCGTCAGATTTCATCTGACATCTATGAGTGCCGAGCCTGAATTATTTCAGGATTTGAGCGAGGGTCAGAAGAATGATCCACAGTTGACTAGGATTCGAGAGGCCTTGCGGTAAGGAAAAGCCGTTGGCTTCGAGATTTCTTCCGACGGTAGTCTGCAATTTCGAGGGAGCTGGTGTGTACCTGACAGTTCTGATCTTAGGAACAGGATCATGTTTGAGGCACATAACTCGCCCTACTCTGTTCATCCTGGAGGTAATAAGTTGTATAAGGACCTTAAGGGCCAGTTCTGGTGGCCTAAGATGAAGCGGGATGTAGCAGAGTTCGTAGCTCGATGTTTAGTCTGTCAGAAGGTTAAGATCGAGCATCAGAGACCTGGAGGTCTTTTGCAGCCACTATCGATTCCGACCTGGAAATTTGAGTCGGTATCTATGGATTTCGTGGTTAGCCTACCTACCTGTAATGGTATGAACGCCATTTGGGTGATAGTGGATAGTTTGACCAAGCTCGCTAGATTCATACCGATGAAGATGACCTGGTCGATGGAGCGCCTGGCAGAGGCTTATACCCAGTACATTATTCGACTTCACGGAGTTCCGAGGGAGATAGTTTCTGATCGTGATCCGAGATTCTTGTCTCGTTTCTGGAAATCAGTTCAGGAAGCCTTTGGGACGAAGTTGAAGCTGAGCACCGCATTTCACGCGGCGACGGATGGCTAGACTGAGAGGACCATCCAGACTCTGGAGGATTTGTTGCGAGCATGTACTCTGGAGTATCATCATTCTTGGGTGCGTATACTCTGCTTGGTAGAGTTTTCATATAACAACAGTTATCACTCCAGCATTGATATGGGTCCGTACGAGGCCCTGTATGGCAGGAAATGTCGGAGTCCGATTTGTTGGAATGATATCAGTGATACTGTGGCTTTGGGACCTGAGATGGTATGAGATACCGTAGAGAAGGTCTGAGTCATTTGGTCTAAGATGCAGGCCGCGCAGAATCCTCAGAAGTCCTATGCCGATAACCGACGTAGACCACTGACATTTGAGGTAGGTGACAGAGTCTTGCTTAAGGTTTCACCATTCAAGGGAGTTGCTCGCTTTGGCCAAAAAGGGAAACTCCGAACACAATTCGTGGGACCTTATGAGATACTAGAATGAATTGGGGATGTGGCATATCGGTTGGCATTACCACCATGTTTGTCTAATGTTCACGATGTGTTCCATGTTTCCCAGCTAAGGAAATATGTACATGATCCTACCCACATCATTCCAGTGGAATCGGCCACGTTTGAGCCGAATCTGACGTTCGAGGAGCGACCAGTTCAGATCTTGGATCGCGAAAGAGGACCCTTCGACGTAAGCAAGTCCAGCTAGTCAAGGTGTTGTGGAGAAATCAGCATCATGAGGAAGCGACTAGGGAGACAGAAACGTCCATGAAGCAGAAGTACCCGGAGTTGTTTGTGGGAGAGCAATCTCCTTTGCCTTAAATTTCGGGACGAAATTTCTTTAAGGAGGGGAGGTTGTAAGGACCCAATTTTTCAGTATTTTCTGTTTTGATTTATTGTTGTATTTATGTTATTTTTATGCATGGTCCAAATTTATTTGGACTATTTATTTTTATTTTATTTGAATAATTACGATTATTTTTATATTTATTTTATGAATGGTTGTTTTATTATTTATTTTATTTTAATTTAATTAATTAGAATTTTAATATTTAATTTTCTAATTACTTAATTAATTTTGGGCCAAGTGCAAATTAGGCATGATTAGTCATGCATGAGTGCAATTAGCCCAAGTGATCATCAAGCCCATTTAAGGCTTGCTAAAACCGACCCCCCTTGATTAGTGGCTTAATTTTGCCACTTGGTTCATGTTCACACCTTAACCCACTTCTATAAATAGAAGAGGTTGTAAGGCTTATGATTCATTTGCCATCTTATTCACTTTGCTCATCAATTCAAAAGCCAAACACTCTCTCCATTGCTCCTTATTTCCACACGCCATTTTTGGCATTTCCACCATCATTTGTTCATCATCCATCCAAATCCAAAACCTAAAGATTAACTACTATTGATCTTTAAGTGACTAAAAACACAATAATCTCCATTTCTATTGATCAAGACTTCTAGTTGGGTTTAGTTTTGGGGTTTGTTTGATTGGGTTCGTGTTCAAAGGGTAGTTCGTGTGTGGCCGTGTGGAAGGCTGTGCGGTGGTGGCATGCAACCGGGCCGTGCAAGAGGTGGTGCCGTGTGTTCGTGCCGTGCAGCCCGTGCCGTGTGCGTGTGTCCAGCCGTGTGTGCACCGTGTTCGTGTGGTTGTGCGTGGTTGGGCCGTGTGGTTTGGGTATTCCGGGCAGCAAGTTTTGCTATCGTTTTTGCGTTCAAGTAATTAAGGTAACATAATTTTCTACCTTAATTTGTATACTATGGTTATAGGGTAGATTAAATGATCATATTAGGATAGTTTGTTGATGATTTTTGGCCATTTAATGCATGAATTATAGGGCTGATTTGGGTGTTCTTTTTATGATAATTTGTTGAGTTTTCATACATGTTATGATGTCCAATGTTAATCTTAAGTTTGATCATGTTTATGTATGATTTATGTGAAGTTTTGATGCATGTTTTGATGATTATATTGATGGGGATTTTCGTGTGTCATGCGTAGTCCTGTTCAATGGGCCGGGTCAGGGCCGGGCCGGGTCAGATATTTGGTAAACCGGGCTGGGTCGGGCATCACACAATCTTTAATGGGCCAGGTCGGGTCAGACCCTATTTGGCCCGGCCCGACCCGACCCACATTATCTAAGAAGATTGCAAATTTAATAACTAGATTAATTTCCATTTTTAATGGGTCCGGATAGGGTTTTAAATGGGCTCCCACCCCATTAAACGTGCCTACTCCGTATATATGTAGTCGTACAGTACATGTTTACCAAGGAAGAATGCTACAGTAGAGTCATAATATAAGCTAAGGAATGATGCTTTACCGTACCTGCTGTGTTTTGAAACCATGTTTGTCAGATATGATGCTCGCCGCTTTCTATACTTGTATGGCCCTTTAAAAGCCTGACCCGACCCATTCTGGCCCGTTAAGTTGTTGACCCTATTAAGACCCGCCCCATTTCTAAAAAGGGTTGGGTCACACAAATATTTAATAGGTTGGGCTAGGGTTTTAAATGGGCCCCCGCCCCATTAAAAAGGCCTAGTCATGCGTGTGTAGTTGAGTTCTTGATGAATTCTTGATGAGTTCTTGATAGTCTTGATGAGTTCTTGGTTGAATCTTGAAATCTTGAAGTGGTTCATGTAATCTTTAAGTGTAAGGGTTTATTAAAGTTTAATTAAAGTTTATTAAAGATTACTAAATTTTTCTAAAGAAAGTTAAAGAAAGACTTAAAGAAAGTTAAAGAATTACTGAAGAATTGATTTAAGAAGTTCAAAGATTGTGGTAATATTCATGGTTAGACTCAAGAAAAGGCGTAAGAAGCAATCTTGAGAATAACAAAGTTGTAAAGTACGTAAAGATAGCTTAAGTTTACTTTTAGACGACTAATCTTGGAGTAAGATTCTAAGACTTGGGTTAGGACGTTGCCCCTATCCTAACCGCGGTATTGGAATAGTGTATACTTGCTATGTTGTCTATGTGATATGAATTTCCGTAAGATGGGGTTCATGGGTTTGGGAGTAAGATTCTCATTCCTGGCATAGTAGGAAAGTTCGTTCGCGTAAGATGCGTTCGTACGTGCATAGTCCGGTCTAAAATGTAAATGGTAGCGACAAAGATTTAATAATGATAAGTTTGAATAATTTAAAAGTTGGTCAAGTTTATGTAATTTGTTGTTATGATGAATATGTCGCATGTTGGTATGTTTTGTCTGAAGTGTTTGTTTGATTTATTCTATGATTATGTGTATCCATGTTAGGGTGGGACTGTTATGTTACTCGCCACTAACAATTGATTGTTGTTAATTTTCAGGTAACTCTGATGATAATGGTGTTGCTTAGCTTTGGGTTGGGCGAGTGCCATTGGTCATTTATTTTTTAAGATTGTATTTCGTTTCTAGTTTGGACGTTTAGTATTGTATTTCGTATATTCTAACTCTGACAGTGATTGGAGTTAACTTTTAGTATTGATTACTTTGGATTTAGTATTGTACAATCTTGTGGGTGTTGTACTTTGGGATTTAGTAATAATAATAATTTTGAGGTTTTGTTTTAAATTTGAAGTAAGTTTGTTTGTTAGATCGACAATTCGACTCGTCGGTTTCTTCCGCGCCGGTTTAAGCAAGTCGGGTCGTCACACGAAGAATTCCTCATGGGAGGTTCAAGAAGCCGATACCAAGCCGCAGGTTCGTCCCTGGTAGGAGTGGTGATAAACGCAAGGCGGTGTCGGACGTTAATTTATGCTCTCTTAGTTTTGGGTCTTCAGAGGATGAGGTGGAATCTTGGGGTTTTCGCGGGTGGAAAAAGGGAAAGGTCAGATGGGATGAGGGGAGTTCTTCTGGGGCTAGTGCGCATGGTGCTCCTGGGTTGTCTTCGGAGCGTGGAAGTTTCAATGGTGCTCCTGGGTTGTCTTCGGAGCGTGGAAGTTTCAATATGGTGCAGTTTGAGGCTCAAGTGGTGATAGTGCCGATCTCAGACGGGCTTACGATGATTGACCCTAATAAATCATATGTACTCCCATGAGGGGTTTATGTTGGAATTGTCGAGCGCTTAATGACCCTAAAAGCCCGATAATTCTGAATGTTCGTTCTTTAGTTGATAGGGAATTAGCTGACTTTATTTTCTTAATGGAAACTAAATGTACTGGTTGGAAAGTTTTTAATAAGTTCCGTTCCCTTGGTTTTAGTTTTTGGCATGGCATTGACTCGTTAGGGTCAAGTGGGGGCCTTTGGTTAGGATGGAAGTCTAAGGATTTGTTTTCGGTTTTATTTTCTTGTAATAACTATCTTGTATGTGAAATCGATGATCAAAGTAATGAGAAATGGGTTTTGATTTTGCTGTACGGGGATCCGGTCCACAGTTCTAGACATTTAGTCTGGGAAAGCCTTAGCGAATGGATTTATAACCAATCCCAACCCCTTTTGGTCCTTGGTGATTTTAACCAGGTCGATCTCCTGAGTAATAAGTTAGGGGGATCCTCCACTCAAATCCCAGGAAGAACCCTGTTCCGTAATTGGTTGGACCATGTGGGTGAAAGGCATTGACTTTGAAGGACCAAAGTTCACCTGGACCAATGGGCGTAGCAATCATGATCGTATTTTCGAACGACTTGATAAGGGCTACGCTACGGAGCCCTTCCTTTCTAAGTTTCCATGGCTAAAATTAAGCATTACCCCATTATCATCCTTTCCACGGACCAACGAGGTAGACCTTCTAACAGATCCTTTAAGATGGATAGATGGTGTCTGCAGCACCCGTCTTGTTTACGTGCTCTTAGGGAGGACTGGTCTTCTGATATTCAAGGGTCCCCTATGTTTTGTGTTACGCGTAAAATCCGACGGGCAAGGAAATGGATGAAAGGATGGAATCTGGATAAAAAACAAGAATGGGGGAAGCAATGGGATGGCCTAATTTCTACGTCCTCAGTAGCCTAGATTGCTTTAGAGGATGGTGAGAATGATACTCTTTTCGATTCCGCTTCCGAGGAGCTTCTTGAGTTCTCGAAAGCCCAGGCTCTCTACTGGTTGAACAAGTAAAAAATGAAATGGAAAGTTGAAGGTAATACTGTAATACCCCACATTTTCACTCCTCTTAAAAGTAAAGATTTTTGTGATTTAAATAATAAAAACATTATTTATTCATTTTCGATAACTAAATTTTGAAATAAAATATTTGAAATGAATGTTGGACGCCACGTTATTTTTAGAGAAAAGATTCTACTTTATATTATTAATCTATTTTCGTTTTCAATAATAAATTTACCTATTTTTGAAAAATGTTAATTTGTTTGATAAATTTCTATTAGTGATTTATTTTCACTAGTTGGTTTCCAAATATATATAGCTATTTAGTTGAAAGTCTTTGGGATGTAATACCCTTAAATTTACGTGCTTTATTTACGTGAATATATTCTTGTGTATTTTAATTATTTAATTTATTGTTTAACTTATGATGAAATTGTATAAAATATTTTCTAAAATATTTATCTATTTATTTATTTATCTATTTTCTGGGAATACGTTGCTAAAAACAATTGTATTTGGTTAACAATTTTTGGTTGTTAATATAAATATACATATATACATATATATAATTGGTACGAAAGTTTTACTCTTTATTTCATACATATCTCACTTGCATGATTAAAATATATTATGTAATTAGTTATATTGTTTGGCATTAATGAGCCATGTATTCGGAAACTTCTAGAAGGTTCTAGGAGGTTCAAGAATAATATGGATGGTGGTAGAATATATTCTAAAGAGGGTGGCTCTAGAATGTTCAAGAGTATTCTTATAGGAGTATTCTAGAATGGATGCATCTAGGATCTTCCAAAGGGTTCTTGTATGTACTTGAAGATTCTAGGTTTTTCTACTATGTACATGTAAATTCTAGAACCCTCCATTTGAGGAGGATAAAATATCTAGAATTAGGAATATAAATACTCCATTAATTCATCTCACCTTTCCCCTCCCCTTTGGCCAACTATATAAACAGCCTTTAGGCTGATTTGTTTCAAAAAATTTCATCTCTCACAACCTCACAAAATATACTCAAAGTTCTAGTAGAGTTTTGGGAGTTCTTCCTTGGTGATCTTTGAAGCAATTTCGGTGAAATCTGGTGCATATACCTCATCCATTTTCAAGGTAACTAACGTTGTTTCCAATCTAGAAATCATATAGTTTAGGATTATATTTTAGGGTTAAAATCATGTTTAAATGGATTAAAATAAACTAGACTATTTTGTGTTGATTTTAGCCTTAAAATTTGGATTTAACATGGAATTATGTAATTATTTTTATTCTGAATTTTTTGTATGTTCAGGGTATTTTCAGAAGTTATTTTTGGATTATATTGGTGTGGAATTTTCATGAATAAATTATTTTGGAGTATTATGCACAATTTATTAATCATGATAATTGTTGTGATGTATTTTGTACAACATATTTCATGAAATTTTTGTGTGATATGTGTGATTCTATAATCTAAACTTTTATATGTTTTAAGGATAAAATAATGATTTATTATTTATGTTGGTAATTTATTCAATGATTTGTTGTAAAATTGTTTCTATGAATTGTTGGCGAATTTCGCTTTAGTCCAATTTCTAGGTGAAATGCTGCCTAAATTTTTAGTGATATCATGCTTTAATAT
Organism: Salicornia ramosissima; assembly: GCA_951394345.1. NCBI lineage: Eukaryota > Viridiplantae > Streptophyta > Magnoliopsida > Caryophyllales > Amaranthaceae > Salicornia > Salicornia ramosissima. Next base: position 48,688,035 of record OX596234.1, read on the forward strand.
ATTCTGGTTTTATGGGTTAATTTCATGATTTTTAAGGTTAAATCATGCTTAGTTGTTGAATTGATGAATTTAAGATTTATTGAATTAATTTAGTAATTTGTAACGATGCTAGTGTAATTATTTTCTGGAATAATCAAGCTGCTGGCCGTGTGGTTTAGATAACTATTTAGCATGTTTTTAATTTTATTTTAGGCTTAAATTATGCTTGGTTATGTTCGAGATGAATTATAGAATTATTTGTGCACGTTTGATTAAATTTTGAATAAGTTTTGATGATGATTTTGGTGTTGGTTAATTCTGGACAACAACTTTGTATGGTCTAAAATAATGTTTTATTCGTGTATTTTGACCCTTAATTATGTTCTAAATGGCTACTAATTAATAGGAATTATTTGGGTACAAGTTTGGTTGGAATTGGTAATTTTTACGAAGAGTTTGTCTAAGTTACTTGTTGCTTATTTTGAGTTTGTAAATGATTAAAATATTATTTTGGAATTTAAATTTGATTTAGTATTGGGCACATGTTAGTTGTGGGTGGATAATGGAAGTTGTAATTTTGGGTTTTGTCAGTAAATAATGTGGGATTTGGAATGAGTAAATAAGAGCGATGTATTTTATCATACATGTGTCTAGGAGGTTATTTATAATTGTTAGTTGGAGCCATTGGGCTGCGGGATTCAATGGTTAGATCAGTTATGTTTCTTGGGCTGCGGGATCCAAGAACAATATTTATTTACCTGGGTTAATTGTTGTCGTCTGGGAGTTTGGGAGGTGTAAGACCATATTTTGGGCATCCATCCGGCACCGGGAGATCTGGCCAATCTTAGACCAGTCGGCTGCGGGATCGACTGTGGTAGTGTAAGTCCATATTTTGGGCATCTACCTGACAAACCTTAGGAAGTGGTACTGCGGGATACCACTAGCGATCGTTCCATCTACAATTACAAATGCCTGTGTTTATCGTTGGTAGTGTAAGTCCATATTTTGGGCGTCTACCTAACGTACTTTAGGAGTGGTACTGCGGGATACCACTAGTGGTCATTCTGTCTTCAGTATGTGTATTGATTTGGGAAGTTGGGAATAATTGTGATCATAACACTCATCTGGGAATTTGGGTTCAATTGTGGTATAATGGTTTTTTTTTTTTTTTTGTTGGATTTCGTATCTTTTGGATGAAGTATGTGATTGTTGTGATGTACTGTGCTAACTGGTTCTGCAGGTGGGTTATGGTCGAGATTATGGTAAGTGATGGTTGTTTGTATTGAATGACATGAATGCTTACTGTTATTTATGGATATTGATTTGACTCCCTGATCTATGATTCTGAACTTGTGTTTTCTATGTTGGGGAGAACTGTTAGTTATTCGCCACTGACAGTGGAGTTGTATTCATTTTTCAGATGTTGATTGACCGCAGGATTATAAAGGGTTGGACGGTGTGTCTGTGAGGATTGGTATTAGGAATCCTTTCCATTAGCTTAGACATCATAGTCTGTATGGCATGGCCAAAATTCCCTATTTTATGATTTCTGTTTAAGTATTTTTGATTTCTAGACTTATGTATAGGTGTTTATACCTCGTACTTTGGACTTGTAATGGTATTGGACTTTCTTTAATCGGACTTATTTATATTATTTTGGGTTATGTTTCTTAGAACTTAACTGGCATTCCCGTCCGGTGCCCTATCTTCCGCTTGTATCCTCTGTTTTTAAGGACGGGGTGTTACAAATACTGTGTCTCGTTTCTTTTTCAATTGGGTAAAGGGCAAGTCTGCCCGTAACAGGATTACGGGTCTGGAATCTGAGTCGGGAAATTGGGTCGATTCGGAGGAGACCTCCACTCGCTAATCTTTGATCATTTCTCTTCTCTTTTTACTACTGTGTTTGAGGGAGATGGAGATCTTGCTTGGGAAGCAGCATGTTCTCGGCTGCTTCGGGACAACCACAGAAGCATTCCTACAGATCTAATTCCTAACTTGTCGCGGCCTTTCTCTAAGAAAGAAGTTAGGAGAGCTCTTTTTTCGATAGATCCTTGGAAAGCTCCGGGGCCAGATGGTGTTTCTTCCAGAGAAATTGGGGAGTTGTTGGTCCGGATGTAACGGCTGCTGCTCTGGATTGCTTAAATGAGGGTCGCGTTCTGAGGGAGATCAATTGGACCAATATTTCCCTTATTCCTAAAGTCGACTCCAACATTAAATTAGATCAGTTTAGGCCAATCAGTCTGTGTAATGTTATCTACAAGGTTGTGTTTAAGTGCATAGCCAATAGATTATGTGCAATTATTCCTCATTTGGTAGGGGATTTTCAGAATGCCTTCGTCCCAGGTAGGCAGATGGCGGATAACATTCTGGTGGCTCATGAACTGCTTGAGAACATTAGGAATACTAAAAAGACTCGCGGCGCTAAGTTTGCCATTAAGACTGACCTAAGTAAGGCGTATGATAGGATAAATTGGAAATTTCTGGAAAGAGTCCTTACTCATGTAGGCTTCTCTCCACACCTTCTGCAGCTGATCATGTGCTGTGTTACTACGGTTAGATACTCTCCCCTTCTGAATGGTACTCCTGGTATGCCTGTGTCGCCTAAAAGGGGACTTCGCCAAGGTGATCCCTTGGCTCCTTATCTGTTCCTTCTAGTTATGGAAACGCTTTCTAGTCACCTCCTTGAGTGTGAAAGAAATGCACTTTTCAAAGGAATCAAAGTCGGAAGGGAGGTCGAACCTATCTCACATCTTTTCTTCGCTGACGATGCGTGCTTCTACTTTCATGCGAATAAAACTTCTTGTGCTATCTTGTGGGACGGAATTGATCTCTTCTGCAAAGCGTCAGGTCAAATGATTAATCTCCAAAAGTGCGTCATTCTTTCAAGCCCGAATACGGATCTACCTTTTGTTTCTAATGCTTCTGCAATCCTAGGTATGCCAATTGTGGAGGATCTCGGCGTCTATTTAGGGGTCCCAACAGACTTTGGTCAAAGCAAGAAGGAAATTTTTGTTAGTTCAGAGATTGGAAGATCGCCTTTCCAGTTGGAATAACTTATTCCTTAGTGTTGCAGGTCGACTTTCTCTTATAAATTTAGTGCTTGGGAGTTCAGCCACCCATGTCCTCTCGGTTTTCCGTATTCCCGTCGCAATCACCAATAAAATGAATAGTATCATCAGAAATTTCTGGTGGAAAGGCTGGGGGAAGGGGCGAAAGGTATACACTGGCGTAATTCAGCTTGGATATCCGGTTCTAAGTTGGATGGGGGTCTGGGGATAAAAGATGTGGGACTGTTCAATAAAGCCTTTCTGGCTAAGCAAGGATGGCGTATTATCCAACACACAGATACCCTTCTGTTAAGAGTCTACGGATCTAAGTATAATCTTTCTACTTCTACCTTCCATGACGGCTCTTTGAAGCAAAGGAAAAATGGTTCCTGGGTTTGGAAAGGAATTCGTTGGGGTCTCAATTTAATTCAAGCAGGCACGGTCTGGCACATCGTTAATGGGAATATAGCCAAAATTAATCATGCATGGGTGGATGGAGTTTGTCCTATCCGTAGGATTGACTCAAGTCTTGACACCACCTTCTCTGGATCTGAAACAGTCAACTCCTTTTTGAACAGTGAAGGGGAATGGAACCAAGAACTGATTCTGAGGTTATTTGAAATCAACACATGTCGTTAGATTATGTGTTTGCAGCCTTCTGTAGGCGTTACCCAGGACAGTTTGGTTTGGTCTTCTTCGACTGATGGCGCTTACACTGTTCGGGATGGTTATAGGGCTCTTCACAAGGAAAGTGTTGGTCACCCTCCGTCTCCGTTGAGGAGGGGAAGGCACTACTGTAGAAACATTCCGTGGAGGCTGTCTATAAGTAAAGATTGACAGATTTTTATTTGGAAAATCATTAATAGGGCCCTCCCTATTAAGGCAGAGCTGTTTAAGAGGGGTGTTTTGGTAGATCAGTACTGCACCTATTGTCATAACCAGGGTCTTGGGGATCACATGGAGTCCATCTTACATGTTTTCAGTAGTTGTGCCTTTGCAAGGGATACTTGGAGGGTGTCTGGTCTTGTTTTAGATGAGAGTATTTTTGCTCAAGCTTCAATTGATAGGTGGATGAAGATCTTGTTTAAATCTTCTTCAGATGTTGCCAACATTGTAGCAGTCCTAAGGGGGATCTGGTCCCAGAGGAACAAGGAGGTCTTTGACAATTTCAATAGGGATGTCCTCTTCACCATTAGAATTGCTCATGAGGAGGGTAATTCCATGTCTACAAGTTTTCAGGGTGTGCGCTCTTCTGGTCGTCCTCCTCCCGGGTTTGAAGATGATGATCTAAGTGAGACCAATGAAGTTACTCTTGTAGGGTCTGTCTGTGATGCAACTGCTCAGATCACCTTCTCTCATCGGAAAGTTGGAAGTTTTCGGATCGAGTTCGATTCGTCCATCGAAAATGATTCTATTTCTGAGATTGGTACTGTCTCTTTGTGGGCTTGGGATTCACTTCAGGCGGTCCTTCGCTTCTTGTTAGAGATGACTAAGATCATGTCAGATAAGCGGCTCCTGCACGTATGTGTTCACGTCCCAATGACGCGAATCATCGATTACTTTAGGAATGTGGAAGCTATCCGTGTTTGGGATAGGAATGTCGTTCAACTTTTTAATAGTTTGTTAGGTAATTTTCATTGCTTTTGTATTTGTAAGTCTCATGAGTTGCGCTCTCGTGATCACTAGTTTTCTGTTTGGTCTTGTTGTCAAAAAAAAAAAAAAAAAAAAAAAACAGTTGCTTCAGAATCATTCGATTCTTTGCCTTTTCAATGACTTTTTCTAATCTACTCCTATATTGTTTCATAGCTGTGGATTTAGAGCTTGGAAAAGTCCTGCTGCCTCAAAGGATACGCAATCAGACAAAATGTTGGAAAAGGTATATTAGTTTGGTTGTTTGCATTTTAAGGTTCTACAAGTGTGTACTGGTTATTCTATTTGTGCACTTGACTGGTACTTGTGATTTGGATTATTCACATGTTTTTAAAGTGACTGGTGTAGGACAATGTAGGGGTCGTTTTTTACCCGGCCACCTACGGTCTCACGAGTGCATTGAATGCTCGTTAACGCCGTATATGAATACGGACTAGTAGGAGTCGCCACCGTGGTTTTAGAGGTCCACGGACACCGAAGAAGTACCAAAGCCAGGAGCAATTGGTCCCATATGGTCGTGCACCAGAGTATGGGTTCGGGGACAGGTTACGGGCCAATCGTGCATTGGGCCCGCCCGCCTGTGAGCGGTCTCTACTAGGTCTCTTTTTGTGGTCAAATCATTATTAATCCCGAATACAAAAATATCTCAATTTTACCCTATGAAACGTATATTACTAAGTGGGTTTAAATTTATTTACAAATCAAAACTAACTTTTTGTGACCACTTTAAATTAAATCCATATTAAAAAATCCTAAGAAGATAAAACAAATAAAACAAGAACAAGGCATGAAATAAAAATAAATAAATAAAAAGCAATAAAAGCATAAAAATAATAAAATAGAAATAAAAATATATATGTGCAGGTTCAACCAATAAAAATATAAATAAAACATATGTGAATTAATTAATGTGACTTTTAATACTTAAAATCAGATGTCATGTCAATGTTAACAACAATAATTGTGATTTCATTCATAATCAGGCCGGATCTAAAATAATTCATTAATTAATCAGATTTATTATCATTATTATTGGAAGTATTCAAATTAATAAATAAATCATAATATTGAGAAATAAATTTATCAACAACATAAAAAATGAAGTTGTTAGAGAAGATTAACATATGATACCAGATCTGAATGAGTCATGAAATATCGATATTAGAAAATTACAATCTACGGCCGATTTGATTAAAACAACAATTAAAGTTCTAACATTAATATGACATACATGAATTTAAATACTAAAATTCACATTACAAAAACAATTCACATAAAACAAATCAGATCAATGAAAATGTTAACCATTATCAAAAATCACCATTTTAAACGAATTGAAAATATAAAAATAAACTTGGAATGAATAGATTTAAAATAGAGACTTCAGGATTCGTACCTCAAGAATGCAATTAATAGATCAGCAACCAGAATGCACTTATTAAAATTTTTTTTTTGAATCTTTTTTGAACTTTATAAAACAATATTCTTTTGTGGAGTATGAATAGTATAGTATAATAGTATAGCAGTGAGGGAGTGTTTTTGCTCAGAATCTGTTCCCTTTTTTAAACTCGTCCAATCAGCTGGTATTTATAGGCCAAAAACGCCAGCACAATGCCACGTCACGTTACACGTCTGCGCCTAGACGCAGACGTTGTAACATGACCTGCGTCCAGACGCAGGCTTTGTAATACGACCTGCGTCTAGGCGCAGGTCCTTGTATTACGTCCTGCGTCTAGACGCAGGGCCCGCTCCTCTGATCTGTCTGCTGACTCATCCACGCGTTTATACGAGATTCGAAATTTTTGTTAAAAAGTTAAGTTTTGATCCGGGTATCTTGACCCCCTAGGCTATTCCAGAGTGTTCCGGAATTTTCCGAGCGTCTTAGTATATCCGTGCTGTTCTAAAATAAAAAAATAAAAAATTAAAATAAAATAAAATACAGAAAATATAAAAATGCTATTAAAATATATTTTTTTATTTTTCTATTTTTTATTTTTTATTTTTATAAGGTGCTAACAAAATACTATTATGAGTATGAAAAATATAAAAAGTAACGAATCTCATAAACGCTGTGAATGCTATTAGTGGCCTACTTTTTCATTTTTTCTTGCATTTTGGTCGCTAATTCTATTTAATTGGACTTCTTGGTGTTTTGATAGCTTCATCATTAGTCTCTATGTCGGGGAGACACATTCAGGTGTCTACAGAAGCCCCCACTTTGACTGAGTCTGGAGAGTAAGTATAAACTCGTAAGACGAAAGTCAAAGTATTCCTGTCGGGACGGAGGATAACTCAAGACGTTCTGCGACCTTGAGTCACCCTTTTTAACGCCGGTACCTGCAAAACAAATGTTAGTTTTACCTGCAACCGCGCCCCGTGCGGTTTAATCCCTGGATCTTCGGGATGATGGAGGATAAAGTATTTGGTCCCTCTGGATACGCTGGATCTTTTGGAACCTTCTCTTTGGGTAAGCAAAAACCCTCGGAGTGTAAAGGCCGTATAGGCAAGGTTGAGCGAAAAAGCGAGTAGGCATAAACTCGTGAGGAATTGATTTTTTGGGTAGGTATAAACCCGTTGTAGGTCGAGAGTAAGCATAAACTCTTGGTAGAAATTGTGACGAGTCAAGAGTAAGCATAAACTCTTAGGAGAAGAATCAAGAGTAAGTATAAACTCTTGAGAAATGGGGGAAGGTATGGGGGTAAGCATAAACCCTAAGCAAAGTGATGTGTTAAGAGTAAGCATAAACTCTTAATAGGAGAATCAAGAGTAAGTGTAAACTCTTAAGAGGAGGTATGAGGGTAAGCATAAACCCATAAGCAAAGATGATGTGCTAAGAGTAAGCATAAACTCTTAGGAGAAAAATCAAGAGTATAAAATCTTGAGAGAAGGTGTGAGGGTAAGTATAAACCCATAAGTAAAGTGAGTGGATCAAGGGTAGGCATAAACCCTTAGAAAAACATATGTAATCTTAGGGTAAGCATAAACCCGTAAGCAAAGTAAGTGGATTAATGGTAGGCATAAACCCTTAGAGGGAAGATTGTAAGTCTAATGATGAGAAGCCTCCACTTTGACTGAGTCTGGAGAGGCTAAAGTATCGCAAGACGAAAGTCAAAGTATTCTGGCTAGGGAATTAAGGGTAAACCCTTAGAGGAATTAGGGTAAGTATAAACCCATGAGAAAAGTATGTGAATTAAGGGTAGGCATAAACCCTTAGAGTGATATTTGAGATCTTAGGGTAAGCATAAACCCTATGAGAAAAGTAATTGTAAGCTTAGGGTAAGCATATACCCGTAAGCAAAGTGATTGTGAGTGAGGGAAAACGATGTGGGTGTCTGATGAGAAGTCCCCACTTTGACTGAGTCCGGAGAGATGAATGTTCTCGCAAGACGAAGGTCAAAGCATTCTTGCTGGGGAATTGAGGGTAAACCCTTAGAGGAATTAGGGTAGGCATAAACCCGTTAAAAATGATGAGGTCGTTGAGGCGGAAAAAAGTACAAGGAGGTGTGTGTATGATGAGAAGCCTTCACTTTGACTGAGTCCGGAGAGACGAATGTTCTCGCAAGACGAAAGTCAAAGTATTATGGTTGGGGCGAGGCAGTAGCATGTGTGGGCTGCATGAGCAAAGATATCAAGGAAAAACTGTACATAACCATATAGGCATACATGCGTGCATGGGTGCATTACCACGAAAGTTATTCAAGACAATAATCGCATATGGCGATTCAAGGAATCAACAAAGATGGGCTCTAGCCTTGTGTGCTTTGTGCTTTGTGATATATATATGTACAATGTGTGTGATGCTTATGAATGTATATGAATGCATGCATGAAATGATTATGATGCCCGATATGCTTGTGGTGCATGATGCATGATGTGATTGGTGTTCATGAAATTTAATGCATGTGGAATGATATGCTATGTATGACAAGGAAAACAATGACCAAGGGGATTTGGCAATAGTATAGTTATTCCTTAAAATGGGGATGGAGCGGTCTTAAGCCCCCAATCAACAAAACCTTTGATCATGAGCAAGCCCCTAACATGTGGGGAAGGTTATATTTGAGGTGGAGTAGGTGAATATGTAAGATAACACTGATGCGGGTAAGGCTATATTTGTGGTGAAGATGATGGATAAGGATTTTGTGAGTCTCAAGTTTGTGGTGGAGCATACGGATAGGTAAGCCCCCAGCCTGTAGGCTAAGGATGGGTGAAGGAAAAGTTGTTTTGCGGATTGCATGAGGAGGCCGAAGCATTTGATGAAAGAGGCTAGCTTAAGTCATGAACTTGAGTTAGATTTCCCGGCAAGAAGAGGACTGGCCAATTGATGAAGTCTTATATGGAATATGAAGCGCCCAAATGGGAGAACACTAGAGTCAAATCAAAGCTATGAGCTTAAGAAGAGTCAGAGAAAGTCCCAAGGGTGTGGAAAAGAGAAAGGTTGTCGGTGCAAGAAAAAGAAAGGCTAAAAATTTGTGACAGAAGGGTGATGATGTAGGGAATTGATGTGGTTGGCTGAATTAATGTTGGTTCAAAACTCGAGCCTATGACGGGTGGTGAACTAATGGTTTGTGCTTGAAACCCTAAGTTAATTGAAGGAGTGGACCTCAAAAATTCATATATTAATTGGGTCGAACCTCGAGAAGAGGCTTCCTACGTATCCTTATGGAATCAGACCATCGTAGTTCTTGATGATTATTTGGACAATGCCTCAGGGGAGAGGGCTTTTATGGTTGTAATGTTTGGCTAGGGTTGAGGTTTAATAAGGAAAAGGGAAAAAAGGCTCAAAGTTCCCAATTTAACCCCCCATGGTGCGCAGTGTGCTTTTTGACTTCGGTTTTTTTTTTTTTTTTTTTTTTTTTTTTTTTTTTTTTTTTAATTGGATAGGGCTGAGTAGAAATATTGGACTGGATTTATTGAATTGAGCTGGATTTATTGAGTTGAACTGGATTCATTGAATTGAATTGGATTTATTGCATTGAAGTAGCTTTATTGACTTTTATGGCTGCTGAATTTTTGAACTTGCATTTTGATTATGCTTGTGTTTGAATTGGGAGCTTTGACTCGACTTTCATAATTGCTTGATGTGTGTCGAGTATGAATTTTACTTCTTTTTTTTTTTGTTGTTTTTTTTTTTTGTTTTTGAATTTTTTTTTTTTTTTTTTTTTATATTTTGTTTTAGGCACATGTCTTTTCCTACGCACCACTTGATCCCATGGGTGAGGTAGATGTGGGTAAGGAAAGAAAGTAGGCTTATATATGTTTCATGGATCAAAGGGCTGCAATGGATTGAATGTGTGCCGGTGATAGGAAAGGGGATGATTGTATTTGTGGAGTTCAAGAAAGGAAGGCCTCTTGGGCAATGTCCATTTATTATGCTCAATTTTATTGATTATGAAAATTTGAGGTCATGAATTATGTTAGAGTTTAAAGCACAAATTAAAAGTGAAGGCTAAAAATAAAAAAAAATAAAAAAAAAAGAAATTTATTAATGTAAATGAAATTACAAGGCTCAGGAATAAAAAAAAAAAAAAATTAATAATAATACCAAAAAAAATCCTAATGACATAGGCTCTAAAGAAAGAAAGGAAATGCAAATGTCTAGGTGGAGGGACTCTCCGACTCAACCTAAAGAAACTACTCTGATTGACTCTTGACTATGAATGGGGTGCGCTGATGCTGTTAGTGCTCATCGAGTTCTGGTGAGCTTGACATATCACCCTTTAGCAGATCGTCCTCTATGTCAACTCCAACGTGATAGACCTTTTGGAAGGTGGTAAGGCCTAAGTACTTGAGGTGATCTTGGTACTTTGGCTGTAGACTGGAGATGAAGGCCTTGACCATTTCTGGTTCAGCAGGAGTAGTGACCATTTGGGCTGCAACTTGCTTCCATCTTGTCAAATAAGCAGTGAACCCTTCTTTCTCACCTTGCCTCAAGATCTCAAGTTCTCTCGTTGAGGTTTGGGCTTGGATGTTCCCCTTGTAACGAGTCATGAATGCATGCACAATGTCTTCCCATGTAGATGTGTCATTCTCAGAAAGAGAGTAGAACCACTTTTGGCAAACTGGTTCAAGTGAGAGTGGGAAGACTGTAGGGAATAGTGTTGTTTCAATACCTTTAAGGACCATGGTGGCTCGAAATCCTTTGAGGTGATAACGAGGGTCATCTGTGGCCTTGAACTTTGGGAGGTCCTTGCTCGAGAATTCCTTAGGAAGCTTGGAGGAAAGGCTAGGGTCAATGGAAAGTGCTTCTTGGTGGAAGGCAGAGTCTCTTGTTTTTTGTACATGTTCGGCTAGGTTCTTTATCATGGATGAGCTTGGGGTTTTTTCTAGATCGCTGACCTTGGCCTGGAGCCCTTCGAGTACAGCGGTCAATTCATCGAAACGCTTAGCGAGCTGTTTGAGTTGGTCCTCTTGAGTGGCCATTTGTGGTGTTTGGGTTGTGGGCTAAAGATATGGGCTTGAGCGATGTAAGTTTGGGATATGGGCTTGAGTGGTGTAGGCTCAAGATATGGGCTTAAATGGTGTAGGTTGTGTGTGGGCTTGAGTGATGTAGACTTGGTATGGGCTTAAGTGATGTAAGTTTGGTATGGGCTTAAGTCTTTTGGGTTTGGATGAGTGAGGCTGGGGTGGTGTTTAAACGAGGTGAGGTAAGGTTGGATTGGGCTTGAGACTTGCTCGGACCTGGGCTATGCTTTGGATTGAATGGGAACTGTTTAGACAGCTCTGAATTGAAAAGAACCAAAATTTTTAGTGAACCCCCTTGATCATGGATGCAAATGCGGATGTATATGCATGTCCTAATTTTATGGTCATCTTCCCTAAAATGCATGGATGCAAGGTGCCCTTTCCATTTTTTTTTATTTATTTATTTTTTTATTTTTTATTTTTTTTAAAAAAAAAAAAAAATTGAATTTTCTTTTTGAATTTTTTTTTTTTGAACTTTTTTTTTTTTTTGATTTTTTTATATATATTTTTTTTTTGAATGGGCACCATGAAATATGCAATGTATATGAATGGAAATGCCTAAATAAGGAGTGGACCTAAGCCCATTTAAAGGAACGACTAAGGTTTTGGGCCAAAACCTATGGTCAAACTAAGGTCAAAGCTTATATGGACTATATGCAAGGACACTAAGGCCCCAAAAAAAATGGACTACATGAACTAGAAGATGACCATGACTATATGAAGTGTGAGTGAATAGTGAAAATTAAAATGGCTAGAGCCCATAAAAATAAAAAATGCACACATAGTCACATAAGTACACTAACCTAAAATATATGAAAGGTCTCTAAAAGTCAGTCTTGGATGGTCATAAGGTACCATGGCTAAAGAAAAATGAACCGATATGATCATTCTTCATTTTGAATGACACACGGTTAATAGATTCCTTATTGTGATCTCATCGGGCATGATGATCACGCGCCATGGCTGGGATGGGCCGGATATGGTCATTGTGGTCGGGCACCAACAAGTAACCATAACCAAACCCCCCGGGGTCGGTCTCGAGCATAGAACATGCTCATATGAGACAGAATTCTATAGTGTGGCACCTATTCGGAGGGCCACATGCAATATGCTTACAAAAATTCGGGAATAATAATAATAAGACCACGAGACTTTTCAAGTTTGTCCACACCACTAAGGAGTGATAGTCCCCAGTGGAGTCGCCAAACTGTAGGGGTCGTTTTTTACCCGGCCGCCTACGGTCTCACGAGTGCATTGAATGCTCGTTAACGCCGTATATGAATACGGACTAGTAGGAGTCGCCACCGTGGTTTTAGAGGTCCACGGACACCGAAGAAGTACCAAAGCCAGGAGCAATTGGTCCCATATGGTCGTGCACCAGAGTATGGGTTCGGGGACAGGTTACGGGCCAATCGTGCATTGGGCCCGCCCGCCTGTGAGCGGTCTCTACTAGGTCTCTTTTTGTGGTCAAATCATTATTAATCCCGAATACAAAAATATCTCAATTTTACCCTATGAAACGTATATTACTAAGTGGGTTTAAATTTATTTACAAATCAAAACTAACTTTTTGTGACCACTTTAAATTAAATCCATATTAAAAAATCCTAAGAAGATAAAACAAATAAAACAAGAACAAGGCATGAAATAAAAATAAATAAATAAAAAGCAATAAAAGCATAAAAATAATAAAATAGAAATAAAAATATATATGTGCAGGTTCAACCAATAAAAATATAAATAAAACATATGTGAATTAATTAATGTGACTTTTAATACTTAAAATCAGATGTCATGTCAATGTTAACAACAATAATTGTGATTTCATTCATAATCAGGCGGGATCTAAAATAATTCATTAATTAATCAGATTTATTATCATTATTATTGGAAGTATTCAAATTAATAAATAAATCATAATATTGAGAAATAAATTTATCAACAACATAAAAAATGAAGTTGTTAGAGAAGATTAACATATGATACCAGATCTGAATGAGTCATGAAATATCGATATTAGAAAATTACAATCTACGGCCGATTTGATTAAAACAACAATTAAAGTTCTAACATTAATATGACATACATGAATTTAAATACTAAAATTCACATTACAAAAACAATTCACATAAAACAAATCAGATCAATGAAAATGTTAACCATTATCAAAAATCACCATTTTAAACGAATTGAAAATATAAAAATAAACTTGGAATGAATAGATTTAAAATAGAGACTTCAGGATTCGTACCTCAAGAATGCAATTAATAGATCAGCAACCAGAATGCACTTATTAAAATTTTTTTTTTGAATCTTTTTTGAACTTTATAAAACAATATTCTTTTGTGGAGTATGAATAGTATAGTATAATAGTATAGCAGTGAGGGAGTGTTTTTGCTCAGAATCTGTTCCCTTTTTTAAACTCGTCCAATCAGCTGGTATTTATAGGCCAAAAACGCCAGCACAACGCCACGTCACGTTACACGTCTGCGCCTAGACGCAGACGTTGTAACATGACCTGCGTCCAGACGCAGGCTTTGTAATACGACCTGCGTCTAGGCGCAGGTCCTTGTATTACGTCCTGCGTCTAGACGCAGGGCCCGCTCCTCTGATCTGTCTGCTGACTCATCCACGCGTTTATACGAGATTCGAAATTTTTGTTAAAAAGTTAAGTTTTGATCCGGGTATCTTGACCCCCTATGCTATTCCGGAGTGTTCCGGAATTTTCCGAGCGTCTTAGTATATCCGTGCTGTTCTAAAATAAAAAAATAAAAAATTAAAATAAAATAAAATACAGAAAATATAAAAATGCTATTAAAATATATTTTTTTATTTTTATATTTTTTATTTTTTATTTTTATAAGGTGCTAACAAAATACTATTATGAGTATGAAAAATATAAAAAGTAACGAATCTCATAAACGCTGTGAATGCTATTAGTGGCCTACTTTTTTCATTTTTTCTTGCATTTTGGTCGCTAATTCTATTTAATTGGACTTCTTGGTGTTTTGATAGCTTCATCATTAGTCTCTATGTCGGGGAGACACATTCAGGTGTCTACAGACAAGTCTCATGATTAGTAGGTATTTAATAGTTCAATTATTAGTTATTGATGTGATGAGATAGAATTCTTAGGTAAACTAAATAATTTAACCTTATTTCTTTGTCTAGATGGAATTTTTCTTTAACATGGAATTTTAATGTGAGGCAAGAAAAAAAGAAAAAAAAATACATGTTTAATAGCAGTTTATAAAAAATGCATTATTATGTCTTTTTATATGTTTTAGATAAGATAAGTGTTATTGTTATTTGGGATTTGAATGCAGAGCAAAAAAAATTTGTAGTTTTTGTGATTGTAAAATGGCCGGAAATTAAACAGTGTTTCTGTTAAAGTTGTCATCATTTATTTATTGATTGATTAAGTTTTTAAAATTAAGGTTGTGTTATTGTTATTGCAATCCTTAAATATTGTTGATTCCTTTAGAATGGCAGGAAATTAAACATCATTTCTTTTAGAGTTGTTATTATTTATTTATTGATTGATTGATTAAGTTGTTTTAAATTAGGGTTGTGATATTCTTTTTAACGGCAGGAAATTAAACAATGTTCCTCTTAGAGTTGTCATTATTCATTTATTGATTGATTAAGTTGTTTTTAATTAGGGTTGTGTTATTTTTATTGTGGAATTTAAACAAGAAAAAAACACCTTTGAATAAGGAATTATTGCATGTTTGGTTTAATTAAGCTTTTGTATTTATTTTATTTTCTTTTTTTTCTTTTTCTTTTTTTTTGGCAACGGAAAATACTTGACTATATTTTTCTAAAATTGGTTGCTATTACATGGGCATTAACTAAACAAGCTCTATCTACTTTAGTACATCTGACACTGTTCAGTGACCTAGCTAACTCCGTAAAGTCTTTGATGATCGGTTGAATTGTGATATCTGCTTTGATAGGCTGGTGTAGGGCTTCTAACAACTTGGTGCGATCCGTCTGGATGAGAATGTTGTTTCCTAGAGGGATTGCTTCTTGGAGACCTTTCAACATCGCTCGAGCCTCCGCTTGCACGGCTGAAGTTGCTAGCACCTTCATTCCTCCGGAATATTCCTTATAAGGTTCTGCAAAATACCATCCAATCGCTGCCTTTGTTTTGTACCCGTCACCTTTTTTTGTATTCTTCCATGCTCCGTCGACTTGCACCAAAATTGGGTTAGCTGAAGTATGTGATCCCCATTTCCAATCTTTTATAATAGACTCTTTTTCCAATTGGATTGGGTTCTCTTGTCCTCTTTGTCTAACTGTTTTAGACCATCTATCCATTACTTCATTTTGGATCTGAAGTATGCGATTTGGATTTAGCTGTTCCCCTTTGAAGATTATGTTATTTCTGTGAATCCATAATGCCCACATGGTGGCGACAAGGGAAGCTAGTTGCCAGTCATTTTCTGGACCCTTATTCCCCAAGTAATGTATCATGTTCTTCAGCCAAACTTTTAGAGGGATGTCCCCATTGGAACTCGTCCTAATCCCCAGGCTGCTAGCTGTCCAAATTCTCCGAGAAATGGGACAATCTTTCAGAAGGTGGGAAGTCGTTTCCCTGTTGTTCCTGCAGAAAACACAACTCACATTAGTAGAAATATTTCTTCTACTCAGATTATTCCCTGTGGGGAGGATGCCTTGTAGGATTCTCCAGCAGAAGAGCTTCCATCTGGGCCAGAGAGAGGATGTCCATAATATCTTCCAGACTCCTGAACTTCTCTGTTGGTTGTTCTTATTCATGATGAACCTAATAGCAGATTTAATTGTTACTTTCCCCGATGGTTCTGGGGCCCAGAACAGTTTGTTGTGAGTTTTTTCCTTACTCACATAGGTAGCCATGATATTCAGAGCATCCTCTCTGTTGAAGTAATTCCAGATCTTGGAAACTTGCCATGAGTTGTTATCATTTAAGAGATCTGCTACCTTGATTGGACGTTGTGGGTCTTGAGCAGTAATGGGCTTTAACGCTACCAAGCAATTTCCTACCCAGACATCTTCCTAGACTCTGATACTCTTCCCATTTCCAATTTGATGATTTATTCCTTTTATGAAGGTCCTAGTCGCTTTGACTAGACTTGTTACTCCCCAGGAGGCTGTCTTCAGAGAAGAACCTTTGTGTAACGCCCCGACTTCTAATCCATTTTATTTAAGTTAATTAGCAGCGGAATCCTAATTAGTCGGCGCGTCACATGCCGTGTTTCTCAGTTGAGAAATACAAGGCGCATAAATTACATAACTTACTAATATTATATTAAGAAAATATAAGTCTTATAACAAGCTGAAATATTCGGTTACAAACCAGCAAATTTAAATAGTTCAAGTTAGAATTTAATACATAAGTTAACTGGTAGAGTTTATTTATTTAATCGGAGAAATGTAACTCCACTGATCATCCTCACACTAATTTGCCCCGTCGTCCTGTTCGGTACCTAAAACAAAAAAGCAATATCATGAGCCGAGGCCCAGTAACATACTACCCTGACAATGTAAATTTATTTCAATTCATTTTATTTGCAAACAGAGAGGAGATTTTAGGATAATATAAAAGTTTTTTATAAAACATTTCGTAAACGTTTTATAACATATTAATTAAGACAAACTAAAAGAACATAAATATAAGCATTAATATACTCATTTCCCATTATCTTTTCCATTTATTCAATTTTCTTTTACGGTAACTGGCGAGTATAAACAGGAATACAGGATGTAGGACAAAGCCTACCAGGCGTACCATAACATAATACAGGAAACAGGTATTACCCACAAGGGGTAATATCGAGGTACGAAGGTATGTGCACGACCGGAACAGGAAAACAGGAGTCATATAGACTATAACAAGATACTGCCAGGACCGAGTCTTTCACTTTTCTTTATCATGTTTCATTTCTTTTACAGGAACGTGTTAAACATGATATCATTTTATATATCATAGATTCATATTGTGAACTTGGTCATAAATAATAAATCATAATATTATTTCCAGAACACATTTCCAAAACGATATTTTATAAATATCATAAAAGCTCGTTAAAATAACTTCCATAAACAGTTAGCAAAATACAGGTTAAAAGTGTCAGCAATAATCGTTACCAAAATAATACTTTGTAAACATAATACTAATATGTAAAGGTCATTAAGATAAACATAGAGTTCGAAGGTGTCAGCAATATTTGTTACCTCAATCCTCAGTTAGCACTTATATTCTTTACTTTCGATGGATCGTTCTGCTCGAGCTCCGAGAACTGTTTCTTCTTGGGGTATAAATAATTAATAAAATTAGTAACTTGATTTATAAAACAACCTTAATGTTCATTTCCTCTTTAGTTCAAAATATACTTTAGTGGATAATTAGTCATTACTTGTTAATAACATTTTAATATCTTCCTTCCTTTAAAACTTAATCAACTTTATAAACTTATCTAAATATTAACAATAATAATAATAGTAATAATGATAATAATAGTGATAATAATAATAATATAAATGATAAAATAAAAATAATAATACATTGTATATACATACGTATATATATATATATATATACATACATAATACTTTACATAATACCAATGCAAGTTTACTAAAGTAAGGTGAATTTACTAATTTGGTATATATATCAAGTAAGGGACCAAATGTCCAAATGGTTTCAAAGGAGCAGAGAGCAACGAAGAAGAACAGAGGGAGGGTAGTCGCGGCTGACTGCGGCGCTTGACGGCGGTGGCGGAGGAAGGAGTCAGTGAAAACCGGCGGCTGGGTTGTCGTGGTCTCGGCAGGGTAGCGGTGGGGCAGAACAGAGGAACCAGAAAGGGAGAGAGAGGAGCACGAGAACAGAGCCGCAAGGCTGCCGCTACTTGATCGCGTCGGAGGAGGGGTAGGTGATGGCGATGGTCAGCAGGGATGGTGGCTCCAGGCCGGTTCACCGGTGGTGGTGGTGGAAGTGCAGAGGCGGCAGTGGTGGCGGAAGTGCAGAGGCGGCAGTGGTGGTGGTGATTTTCTGGGTTGTTTTGATTGAAATTTGGGGCTTTTTTGTTGGAGTTTTAATTGCAAATTTTGTAGGTAAGTTTTGTGCAATTAACTTCAGAATAAATTTGTGAATGAAATGTGTTAACTCCATACCCTATTAATAGATGAATTTGGATGGGGATTGGATTGAACATGAACTTTGGATTGGTTGGTTTGAGATTTCCATTGATGCATGACATACACTTGGAGGGGTGAGGTGATGCAATGGGATGGAGCTCCATTGGTGATGAAGGAGGAGGTGATGAGAGGTTGAAGAAAATGGTGATGGAAGCTCATAAGTGAATCAAGCTTTCCATCCCTTTTCTTTTTCTTTTCCTTTTTTTTTTATTTTTTTTTATTTTTTTTATATATTTTTTTATGTATATATTTTTAAATATTATTCCTCCTTTTTGAATGGTCTTATTTTGATATAATAAGCTTATGTATTAACCTTAGCTTGTAGTAATTAATTAATCTTACAAAATAATAGTTCTAAATTTTATCAAAATATTTTGGGCTCTAATAGTATGTAGATATAATTCGAAACGTTAATTACAATTATAACATAATTAATATAAATTAATTGATTTTAAAAGTTTGGGGTATTACATCAACAACACTACTTATACATGTATACACGATTATTTAAAACAAGCTTATACACAATCCCAATCATATCAAGATCCTCAAGATCAACATGAAGTGTGACGACCCGACTCGCTTAAATCGGCGTGGAAGAAATCGACGAGTCGAATAGCCATAACTAACAACTCAAATACTTAAGAATTAAAAACTAATACCTCAAATATCATTATTATAATTCCCAAAAGTACAAATACCCACAAGTTTGTACAATACTAAACCAAAAGTCAAACTACAAAGTCTAATATACGATAAACTCCAAACACATGTCAGAGTCCAAAACCAACGTATACAAGTCCATACTATAGTTCAAAACTATCCAAAATCAATAAACAACGAAAGTACAACAAAATCATAAAATCGGCGCTCACCCAACCCAAAGCTAAGCAAGAACCTCATCATCAGAATTACCTGAAAAACAAACAACAGTCCACCATCAGTGGCAAGTAACATAACTGACTCACCCTAACGGGAATACACATGAACATAGCACAAATCAAATATCCAAATCACAACACCAAATATGCGAAAGTCATCCCAAAATAAACTCGACTCAAAATATCTTATCCCAACTTATCTTTGGCGCAATCATTCATATACTAGACCGGACTACGCACGTACGAACACATCTTACGCATTCGAACTTTCTACGATGTTAGGAAATGAGAATCTTACTCCCAAGTCCCGTGAAACCAATCTTACTGGAAATCCACATCCGAAGACAACATAGTAAGACTCCAACTATCCCAATACCGCGGATGGAATAGGGGCAACGTCTTAACCCAAAAACATAGAATCTTACTCTAAGTTTTAGGCGTCTAGCTACGAAATCAAGCTAAATCTTTAATTAATCTTTAAATCTTTAACATCACTTAATTAATTTCAAGAATTGCCTTTGCGCCTTGATTCTCGAAAATAATCAGTTAAAACACGAAGTTATTCTCAAGAATTGCCTTTACGCCTTAATCTTGAGTCTAACCAACACTTAACCACTTTCTTAATCCATTCTTTAACTTTCTTTAACATTATCTTTAACTTTCTTTAAAACCAACACTACTTTCTTTAACTTCCAAGACTCGACCAAGAACTTATCAAGACTCATCAAGAACTCAACAAGAACTTAAAGAACTCAACCAAGACTCATAAAGAACTCATCCAAGATCCAAGAACTTCAATCAAGAACTCAATCAAGATTCAAGAACTTCAATCAAGAACTCATCCAACACATCCAATTCATACGCATATCATCAACATTAATCATGAATTACCAACTTTACTATCATCCAAAATTCGTCCAACTTAAACATAATCATCATGAACATAAATCCAACATATTCAATCACGAAATAATCATATTCAATCATCAAAAACACCATTAAAACCATACAAAATCAGATTTACATTTATACTAAAAAACATGATCAAACTTCATTAAAATCATTTCTAATCATCTAATCTATACTATGAAACATAGTATGCCAATCAAGTTGAGAAAGTATGTTACCTTATTGAAGATATACACACAAAAACAACACAAAAAGCTGCCCGGAAAGTCGAGCCACACGACCACACAACACGACACTCACACGGCCTCAACACGGGTGCACCACCCCTGCCGCACGGCTGTCCACACGGCCACGAACACGACCACCACAGCACGACCACT
This sequence comes from Salicornia ramosissima, assembly GCA_951394345.1. Taxonomy (NCBI): domain Eukaryota; kingdom Viridiplantae; phylum Streptophyta; class Magnoliopsida; order Caryophyllales; family Amaranthaceae; genus Salicornia; species Salicornia ramosissima. Next base: position 48,708,525 of record OX596234.1, read on the forward strand.
GCAGCACGGCCTCTCACACGAGCCACCACACGGCTTCACACCCACACGAACAAGCCCAAAACCCAACCCGAACTAATGATCTTGAATGAAATTGTTGGGTTTAAGATTGTGTTTTGGTACTGAAAGATCAATAGAGGTTGAATCTTTAAGTTCGGGTTTAGAAAGATGGGTGAACAGATTGATGGTGATTATAGCCAAAAATGGCGTGAAGCATAAGGCTAAATGTAGAGAATTGTGTTTGATCTTTTGATGGCAAAAGCAAATGATGGCAAAATGGATCATAAAGCCTTACTAACCCTCCTATATATAGAGGTTAGTTAAGGTGTGAACACAAGACAAGTGGCAAATCCTTGCCATCACCCTTAAGAAACCGGCCAAAGGGGAACAAATGGGCCTAAAATGGGTTTTCGTAAACAATTGGGCTAATTTACAAAAGATACATGACTAATCATGCTTAAATCGATTTAGCCCAAGATATTAAATAATTAATTAGAAAATTAATTAATTAAATTCTAATTAATTAAATAATAATTAAAATAAATAATAATAACTGCAAATAAAAATAATTCGAATTAAATCGAAATTATTCACATAAAATAAAATAAATAGTTCAAAAATAAATTTGAACTATACATAACAACACATAAATACACATAAGTCATGACAGAAATATCATGAAAAATCAGGGTCGTTACATGAAGTATTGACAAAATGGAAACAAAACTCATGCTTTACAATTTACATATACAAGCACATAATCCTCCAAGGTCATGGCTTAAGCGAAGGTCATGCATCAAAACAAAAACTAATCCTTTATTCCACAAGTACACCCACCATCCAAGAAGCAAGATCAATCCAAGATTCAAGAATTATGCATAATACAAGATAAAAATCAAAACTTTGAATACTACACATATACACGCATTAAAGTTCCTACAAACCGAACAAGAATTCATAGATTGCAAAGATAATCATTCAAGTTACTCAAAGCAAGATCATAAATTGACATTACATAAATACAATCAATCAATAACCACATATAACATACAAGAACTCGAAAAAGAACACCTTAAATTACTCGGTTCTCACACACACATGGCAACAACTACAACAACACCCTATCTAATCCTATTATTCTATGTAATCTAATCCTATTCCTAAGTAGAATATCTAGTTACCTAGTTTGATCAAACCGAAAATCCCGCACGGAAACTCGCCCAAACACGAGCCACCCTCGATACCATGCACAGCCACGAGCACACGTCCAAAGCAACACGAGTGCTTCAAATATACTTGTTCAATTCACAAGAGGGTTGAAGGTTTGATTATATTTGATAGTGTGGTTTGATTTGAAGAGTAAAGGTGCAAGACAAATTTTGGGTTGAATGATGGAGAGGTGCCATGAGGGGTAAAAGAAAAGGAGAGGTTTTATTTACTTTGAGATTTGAGTGATATAATGAAATAGGAAAAGGGCGGACTTTTGGGTATTAATAGGGTAAGGCTTCCTAAACTTTAGGAGTTAGTTTAGGATTAGAAAATAAGGAAAAGTAACCAAGGGGGACCGGCTAGGGACTCTTTGGTAAATGGGCTGGGTTTTCGCTTGATTTTGGGTTTGATTATATGAAGTACTAGAAAGTCCAAAGGTTTGGAGCTTTGGACATTATGTTTCTCTTTTCTTAGCCTTTGTCAATTTCTTAGGAATTTTATTGAACATAGGCTTCCTCTTGTAATTAGAGGTGTTAAACGGTTCGTGTTAGGTCGAAACTTACGCGGATTATAGACCACAAGCTGAACCTGACCAGGTTCGTTGAACGGAAGGTGGTCAACCCAAACCCAACCACCTCATTCACATACACTCCGGCTTACCTCGAATATAACATTATTACCCGCCTAATCCACATAACATGATTACATGAGGTATATAGGCCAAATGGGTTGAGAGGTCAAGCCAGTGCCCTGCCCCCATTTATTTCACGAGTCGGGTTCGTGCTAATCAAATTACATATACGGGTCACACTCCTTGACTTAAACCTGTTGATGTTGAGTTGGTCAAGCTTTGACACCTCCTGTGTTGTAATGGTGATATTAACCCAGTAAGTTATGCTTGGACTTGTGATTTTATTTTGGGTAAGTAATTAAAACACGAGAAACATTGCAACCTAAGTTGATAAAGTCGAAAACAAACCATCTAGGTTGGATCCCTTTGAACAACAAGAATTTAAAAAAAAATATTATGCTTAGACCTAATACATGATAGTTGTACATTTTTAGTTTCAATTTAATGCAATCCTCTTTAATAAATTCATACAACTCACTATAAACTAATCCATGTGTGTTGATTAGGGTAGTTTCACGGTAACTACATTTTTAGGTATGTGCAAGTCTTGTCGATCTTGATTAGGGTTAATAAGTTTTCAGTACAACTCACTATAAACTAATCCATGTGTGTTGCGATGTCATTATGTCTTGTCCCGTCAACTATATCTCTACTATTATATATATAGAAGTAGGCTCATGTGAGAAATGTAGTTTTGGTGAGAAGGGTGAGAAGCAATCACAACCCTTTGATCACCAAATGAAGGGCTAAGATTAAATTTGATTTTCCTTCATTAATCCTTTGATAGTTTGGAGTCAATGTATATATGGTATAAAGTCAATGTATTTATAGTGTATGGTGAATGTACTTATAGTAGGTGTTCAATGTACCTCTAGGTTATAGTTGATGTATTTATCTCTTCTCACATTTCTCACCATAAGAAATTTTTCACCGGAACCTGACCCTATGTGTATATATATATATATATATATATATATAGAGAGAGAGAGAGAGAGAGAGAGAGAGTCAGGATCTGCTAAAAACCTATGTTAAGTTGTAAACTAAAAACTTTTAGTTATGACTGTTAAATGTAGATCAAGGGTTGTGATTAATTTTCGGGTAAAAAACACTAACCACCCAAAGTTACCATTTTTTTTAAAAAAAAAAGTTTCGGTCAGGTTTTTATAAAAACTACTTGATTGAACCAGTTCATTCACGCTAATTTCACATATTTCATGCAAATTTCAAGCAACAATTTAGGTTTTTGTGCATTTTTTTTAATAAAGTTTGATTTTTTTTAATGTGTAGTTCTTCATATTTGATTTTGTATGTACCCTTGTATCTTTGCATGTACCCCTTTATTATTTACATGCACCCCCTTAATTTGATATGTTTTTGTGCATTTTTTTTATAAAGTTCGATTTATTTAGTGAAGTTCTTCGTGTTTGATTTTGTATGTATCCTTGTATATTTGCATGTACCCCTTAATTTAGTATGTTTTTGTGCATTTTTTATAAAGTTCGAATTTTTTTTTAAAGTGCAATTTTTCGTGTTTGATTTTGTATGTACCCTTGTATCTTTGCATGTACCCCTTTATTATTAACATGTACCCTCTTATTTTTGTATGTTTCTATGCATTTTTTTTGGAAAGTTCGAATTATTTTTAAGTGCAGTTTTTCGTGTTTGATTTTGTATGTACCCTTGTATCTTTGCATGTACCCCTTTATTATTAACATGTACCCCTTCATTTAGTATGTTTTTGTGCATTTTTTTGTAAAGTTCGAATTTTTTTTAAGTGCAGTTCTTCGTGTTTGATTTTGTACAAGTCTTGTCGATCTTGATTAGAGTTAATAAGTTTTCAGTTTTGATAAGCTTAGATTTAGTATGCGTGCAGTTCATCTTAAGAAAATAAAGGTTACCATGATAGAAGTCAATTGTGTCCAATTAGGTCTAATTGAATCATGATAGATTGGGTGAATATTCTATCATACCCTCCGTTCCATTTTGATCTTCCCATTTGGAATCTTGACACTATTCATAAAATGAGGAAATTTTTTAAATTACTCTCAATTTATAAAACATAATATAATCATGTGGGGTCTTGTCTGATTCGTTTCAATGAGTACTGTATTAATATCCAATTGTTGTAATTTTTACATATATACAACAAAAGATATTTAAAGTCAAACAAGTACATTGGCATATGTGCAAAGTCAAAATGGGAAGAACAAAAAGGAACGGAGGGTACTAAATTTTTTATTTATATAAACAGTTAATTTGTAATTTTCTTTTGTATTATATTTTTCTTAGGATAAGAGCGATTTGCATATAAACTAATTACTATCAATGAAAAGATTACGACAAATAATTCTTCCAGATCGAAGTGTATTATATAGGTTTAATTGTTAAATAAAGAAAATAAAATTCCAATTAATATATATATATTTTTTATTTACTTTTTACAAATGTGACATTTTGAAATAATCCAAAAGCATAGGTTGCACTACATAAACATGATTATTTTTTAGACCAATAAAATTAAAAATACTTAATGTATCGCAGATTCATACGTATCATTAAATATGCACAACTTGTGCATCAAACGAGCTTCGACTCCAATAATAACCAATAATAATAACGAGCCCGCTAACGAGCGCCCCCGAGGCGCTGAATAATACTAATATTAATTATTAGATATTTAATGTGATTAGAAGAAAAATAATTAAAAAGATAATTTCCAAAGCAACAACATTTAATAATTATTTTCCTCACTCATAATAATGGTTTAACACTTACTATTACCAATGATTTTCTTCAAAGAGCACAAGTACATACTTCCAATAAATAATAAGCCGTAAATTATGGGCAAGAGTATCTCTACAATTAGGACATTGTGCTATCCTAAGAAGTTGAAGTAAACATATGACATTGTACTATCTTAAGAAGTTGAAGTAAACATTGAAATCACAGCCTTATATTTTTACCATCTCTTTTTTGTGTTCGATCTTTGCGAATGCTAAAACCATGAAGGCGAGCATAATTTTGGTAGAAAATAAATGCTTCTTCTTCACTTAGAAAAGTTTGACCCACAAACGGCTCAAAGACTAACTTATTCAAAGAAGAATTTTCTATGTTTGTATCTTCTCCACAAGGTCGAATAATATTGGATATTTCATCTCCCACAATTTCAACCAATTCATCATTATTTGGGAAAATATTCAAATTGAACATGTTTCCCCTGATACATATAATTCTATTATGAAAGACAAATACATAATACATAACATCAAACAATAACATTTAAATATTATCATCATAAAGTATATAATAGTAAAATATTTAGACTATAGCAAAATTAAAACAATGCACATAAGTGATCCAATGTATAAAATAATATAGTTAACAAGCCTAAGGTTCTTTCTTAAAAAAAAAAAAAAAAGGAAGATAGAATTTGGTTCTTACCTCTACTAGTCCACTGTAAATATACCTGCTCTTTTTGCTTCTTTAGAATACAAATTCTATTTGACTTTGTTGGAATGTTTACTGTTTAAACGCATGAGTATATAGTGTTTAGTTATTAGCAACTTAGTGGACTCCTCGTAATTGATAAATGTAGATTAATTATTTTGCTTATTTACAATGTAAAATAATTGAATAGTAGTAGCATTATTTAAGAAGATGCAATAAATTCAAGCAAGTGTGTAATTTCCAATTAAGTAATTTATCCATCTTATACAGCGCCCCTGGGGCGCTAAATAGCTTTTGCCTAATAATAATAATCTCTGTTGTACACTAATAATACAACACAATAATTTAAGACAACTCTTTCAATGTTACTCCCTCTGTCTCAAATTACTTGCTACATTTTCTTTTTCACATCTCCCAATACACAACTTTAAATTAAAATATCTTGAACTACACATAATAAAAAATTATAAAAATTATATATTTGAAAAGTACATAGTGAGACGAATCAAACTAGATGCATCATGACTATATTTTTCTTTATGTACACGAAACTATAATCAGTCAAAATTTACAAATGAATAGTGCCCATTTTCAGAATGTAGCAACTAATATGAGACGGAGGGAGTATAAAACTACTAAAATGCACTACAATTGTGATATTCCCAACATCATTACATCAAGCAGATGGTCCAGATCTTTCTTCACAAAGGATCCAAGGGTGAGCTTTCCAAAAAGCTTCATCAATTATGTCACAGTGTTCGATCACAATTTTCCATGGAGAATCATCACCACCACTAAGGGTTTTTACCTACAAAATAAATAATTACTCACACTTTCAAATAGCAAACATTTTTTTACAACTTCACACAAATCATATGAACAAACATTAAGCAATGAAAGATATAGCACATTAAAAACCAACACGGCAACAAATGCTTAGATCAGCAAATGTGTGATAAAATTTTTATTGCAAATTTGACCAAAGACAAAAAGTGATACTCCGCAATAAATAAAGACCATGCAAATGCAAGGGTACCTATAATATAATATAATATAATAATAATATTAATTACTAGTACTTTTTTTTTCTTTCGAATTTTGTTACTTATGGAGTAGTTATCTCTAGTAATTGTACTCTAATTTTAAATTATTTTTTTAACATGGATAATAATTTCATTTTCCAATATTCAAGTGAGAATTTGAAAAAAAAAAATTATAATACTTCCACCGTCCCAATTTATAAGCTACATTTACTTATGGTCTCCAAGACACGTGTTTGACCAAGAATCTATAATTATATAATAAAACAAAACCAGATGACATCAGCATGTATACGTGTCGCACTATTATGAATAAATTTCCCGCAAAAACAAGTCACTTACATCATAATTGTAAAAAAAAAAAAAAAAAAAAAAAAAAAAAAAAACCTAATACTTACCTAACGTTCCTATAATTTGAATGGAATAAATGAATTTAGGGAAATATTTTTGTTATTAGGCTATTTGTTATGCTTTTCAAATATATAATAACAATGAATGAATTCAAAATTTCTATTTTTTGTTTTTTTGACAATCAAAATCAAAATTTCTATATTAAATTCACATAAAAACTAGAATTTAATAAGTAATCACTCTCCGTTAAGTCCAAATAAAACATGTGAAACCGAGTAACAAACTATCAAAACTATTATTAAACAAAATACAAAATATATAATTTGTGATATGAGTATAAAAATTAAAAAGGATAGATTACTTATAACTAAAATTTTAATCAACTAATTGTCAAAAAAAAAAAAAATTTAACCAGCTATCTTTAAATAATTTTTTAAAAATCATTAGTTACGTAAAATAACACTAGACAATAATATTATCTATGATTATGACGGGAGATAATTTTGTACAAAAGTAAATATAAATAAGATTAAATTTGAGAGAGAACTGAGATACTTGCCCAATGTTGTAAAACTATGATGAATGAATAATTTTAGGAAATATTTTTTTTCATAGGCTATTAGTTATAGCTATATAACAAAAAAACAGATGACATCGGCATGTATACGTGTCGCACAATTATGAAAAACTTTCCCACCAGAACAAGTCGCTTACATCATAATTGGAAAAAAAAAAAAACCTAAATCGTTCCCATTAAGAATCTTGATTGATTCATTTCAACTTTGAAATTTGATTTTTAAAAGGTTTATATTGAAGGGCGTAAATAGTTGGATATTAGAGTGAATGAGAGTGCTCAAATGGGAACTTGGAGAGCTCTCATAAGATATGACTCCTGAATAATATACTAGCTCCGTAACGTAAAATTATAAATCTTTGACTTTTTATATATTTTAAGGAAGAAATTTAAGGGTTTTAAAGAACAAATTAATCAAAAAAAATAAATTAGAGTAGTAACTTAGATGATAGATTTTCAATAATTTAGAGTAGTATTAGAATCAACACATGCCTGTATCAAGAAAATGTGCGATAAACATATTATTGCAAATTTGATGCATACAACAAAAACTAAATTAATATATAAGGATAAACTTTTAAAAGGAAAAGAAAATAATACCTTGTCCCAAAATATACAAGATCCACGACGAAAAATTTCCAATGATTTATCAGAACCAATATTTTTAAGCATGTCATTCTTCATTTGACTTGACATACCCTGAACATAGAAAAACAACGTATTACTCCATCATAATTGCATCAGTAGTTACTATAGAAAGTTTATTCAATGTAATATGGTATTTTGTGAAAGTGGGCAGGGATTCAAGTACAATGAAAAATATAAATCAAAAGACCATGTGAGAATCTGTCATGAGACCAAAGAGAAAAAGAGAAATCTTACTCTTGCATTGTAAATTCCATAAATAGATATTTCAAACTAAATTCGAATCTCTTACAAAAAGAAAGAAAAGTCCCATAATTATTATTACAATATGAATAAAACTAGATTTCAACAGGTACACGTACAATCACACCATATAAAGAATCTTTAATTATATACCTTCAAATTGTTTACGGCATCATACCCTGAATCAACCAACAGCTTTTTACAAGTATTGTATTGGTAGTTTATATAGCCTGAAGTTTTGCAAATAGAGTCAAAGACAAAAACAGATGATAAATAGGAAAAAAAAAAATTAAAAAAATAAATAAATATTAATTACAACTGCGAAGGAGATAAAAAATATAGCATGTAAGATAGAAACATCAATACTCACAATCGACTTGTCTCCAAGACAAGTAGTCCCGAAAAATTCCAAGTGACGGGTAACAAACAGCTCGTCCATCAAATGAGGGATGGTACTGCAACTCCTTTTGTGGAAAAAACTCTTTCCATTTCATGATATACATTGATGTAAAAAATGATACAATTGCAGATACTACTCCACTGCAATAGGAAAAAAAATTGTAACTACCTTTATATCTAACTTGTTACGAACCCCACCACATAAGCATACACCGTAACCATAGGGTAGTCAAGGACACACCTTCGATGTCGGTCATATAATTTGGAATCCTTCCTCAAAACGAAACTGTAAATTGTTCCGCAGCGAAAAGAGATAAAAAATTATAATTATTTAAAAGAAAAAAAATGATGGTAACAGAAAAACACCAAAAAAATTACCTGAACTCGTCACTTGCACCATATGCAAAAATTATGTCTTCGAACTCATCTAAAACAGCTGCTCCACATGAATTCATAAGATTCAAAGCTGAAATATCATTGGGCTTCGTAAAATCATGACTTCCAGAGAAACTATCATAAGCCAGACAAATTCAATCATAAAATGCATTTAGACTAAAATCACACGACAAATAAGAGGTTACCTATCAGAAAAGTACATATCGATATTAGTTATTTCAAATAGCTAGCTACTTGCAACATATTGTCACGTTCACAATATTGTCATACTTTAGATTATTGTCCATGTTTATGTACGATATTGTCCATTCATATCTACACTTCCTCCATTTCCATATCATATGCAACAATTAAAAGTTCATCCACACCAAGGTGAGTCATTATTTTGACCAAAAACTACAAACAACTGATATTACGAAAGTTTTTAATGAGACAAATCTAACAAAATCTCACTTGACAAGGATTTTCATCTAGTAAAATTCAAATTGTGGTTGAAGCGAACAACGTAAATTAAAACAAACTTAATTCCTGACAAGTCTTGTGTATAATATCTTCCAAGTTATAAATTTACAATGTCCTGTCTATACCTATGACTATATACGACTATATATATGACTGACAAACTATAGACAATGCTTTCATTATAGCAACTAGCTATTTATCATTCCTCCTTGCCTATCACGTGTTGTGTAGCACTTGCCACACAAAGCAATAACACGTCATCTCCATTACCAATTTACCATTATTCAAGTATTCCTTTAGCAATTCGCATCACAAAATAAATAAAAGATATACTAAAATTCACACTCATGACATCCCATCTAGATCTTACAAATGGATCTAAACCGCTTTATTGCTAGCTTAATCACACTCATCTATAATATAAGTACCTAATATTATAAACAAAATAAAAGCAAATATCCTATTTGCAACATTTAAGTAGTAGAAATATTATACCTTATTCGTTTGAAAGGAGGGAAGGAGTGTGACAAGGGGCAACAGATAAAACGGTGGACCTTAAAGGATGCTGATGCTAAAGCTTTCGCAGAGAAAGTGATCATCAATGCAAATTGGGATAGTGAGTAAGATCCAAATGCAACTTGGTCTCAATTGAAGAATTGTTTCCTGAGAGTGGCCAAAGAGATCTTGGTGGAATCAAGGGGGGAGAAATATAGTGCATAGGGATACTTCGTGGAGCAATGCAATAGTGAAAGTTGTTATCAAACAAAAAAGAGATTGTTATCTAGCCTAGGGGAAATGTAGGTCCAATGAAAACTTTGTAGCATATAAGGACGCTAAGGATAAGGCAAAGTTAGTTATTCGGCAATCGAAGGAAAAGGCTTACCAAGAGGTATATGAGAGGCTAGACTCAAAAGAGGGAGAAAAACAGATTTATAAGATGGTGAAGAGAAGACAAGAGGAGAGGAAGACTATTGACATGGTCAAGTGAGTCAAAAGAAAAGAACCACAAGTTTTGGTTCAAGATGAGGACATCAAAGATAGGTGGAAGCAGTACTTTGACGATTTATTTAATGGAAGCCATGAGAATGTCACAAGTGGCACATTTGTAAGTAAGGAAGATATCAATGTGGAGTTTGTGCAGAAGATTAGTAGTGTAGAGGTGGAGGTTGCATTGAAAAAGATGAAATCTAAGAAGGCGGTTGGTCCAAATGGGATACCGATAGAGGCGTAGAAATGTTTAGGTAAGGTTGCCATTGATTGGTTAACAACTTTGTTCAACAAGGTACGGAAGGCTTTGTAAATCCCACGGGATTGTTGGAGGAGCACCTTGGTTCCAGTTTAAGAGAACAAAGGAGATGTACAAGATAGCTCTAACTACCGTGGAATCAAACTTATAAGCCCCACTATGAAGTAGTGGGAAAGGGTAATAGAACAACGATTAAAGGTGTGCACAAGCATCTCCAAAAACCTACTTGGCTTTATGTCGAGGAGATCCACCATAGAAGCATTCCATTTGTTAAGACAAATGACGGAGATGTATAGGGTGAAGAAAAAGATTTTCATATGGTTTTCATTGACCTAGAGAAGGCCTATGATAAAGTGTCAATAGATGTACTTTGGTGGGCAATGTTGAAAAAAGGTATCCCACAAAGATATATAAACCTAGTGAAGGATATGTATCGGGATGTCTCAATAAACGTGAGGACTTGTGATGGGCTGACAAAGAATTTCCATATAAAAATTGGATTGCACCAAAGGTCTATGTTAAGCCCATTTTCTTTTTGCAATTGTTATAGATGAGATAACCAGGCCAATACAAGATGAGGTCCCATTGTGTGTGCATTATTTACTGATGATATTGTTGTTTCGGGGGATGAAACTAAATTGGGGGTTAATGCTAAATTGGAGCAATGGAGGCAAAGGTTGGAATCTAGAGGATTTAAGCTAAGTTAGAGCAAACCAAGTACTTGAATGCCGCTTTGTAACTCAGAGAAGGGCTAACGACGTAGAGGTGAGATTGGACGGAAAGGAGCTGACAATGAGTCAATCAATCAATCAAAGCCTTAATCCCAAAAGTGGAGTTGACTAACATGAACCAAAGTTGATCATTCCATGGAGTCATACTCCTACAAACCCGCTTTATGTGGATGACTCCATGGAATGATCACCTTTGGTTCATGTTAGCCGACTCTAATTTTGGGATTAAGGCTTTGATTGATTGATTGCTTGCTATAAGACTAGTGTTGCTATATGATACATAATGTTGGGCTTCTAAGAAGCACATTCAAAAGCTAGGGATCACTGAGATGGGGATGTTGGGATGGATGAATGGGAACACTCTAAGGGATAGGATCAAGAATAAAGTTATCCGCAAAACATTGCCAACAAGCAAAGGGAGAATCGCTTACGTTGGTTTGAACATGTAAGACGAAGCCCTGAGGGAACAGCTGTATGATGAGTGGAAGAGTGGGATTTGGGAAATTTCTAAAATTACTTAGTTGGAAGGAGTTATAAAGGATATTCAAGAGAACGAGACCCTCGATCGTAGGAGGTGGAGGAGGAAAATATACGTGGATGACTCCATCGATTAATCATTTTGGTTCATGTTAGCTGACCCAATTACGGGATTAAGACTTTGATTGGTCGATTGATCATTGTGTGTAGGAGTGGACACAACAGAACGGTTCGTGAACAATTTGATATCGGCTCGGCCAAAGTTTGATTCGAGATCGATTTATTTGTTAATGAGCCGAAGTAGAGCTTGAAATTATAGTTCATTTCCTTAGACAAACCAAACTCAAACCCAATGGTGTTCGACTTGTTAAGCTCGTTAATATACCATATATAACCTATTTCATTAAGTTTTCCATCTAAAAGTTACAAATTATTTATGCATCAATTATAGTTTTTTATGTAAACAAAGATAAATTATAATTTTAACTTAAGCTAAGTACTAAAAGGAGATATGATAACAACACTATAGTATTAATTTTGTCTTCATCTTTGAAATGAATTTAATAAAGGCAAGCTCGAGTTCGAAAAATTCTTATCAAACCAAACTCAAGCCTTGATTTTAGGTTAATGCTAACAAGCCAAATTACGCTAGTGTTCGGTTCAGCTCAGTTCGTGACCAGCCCTAATTGTGTGCACAATAAATTAACCAAAAACATGTCGGGTGATGGGGACCATCTAAAAACTATAGACATACAAAAACATGAAAAAATAAGGGTAAAATGGTCAGAAAATATTTCAAAATGAGGATAAAAGTAAACTGGGAGATTTTATGCAAAGCTCACATATCATGAACAAAGAAAATGTAAAAGTAAAACGAGACATCCAAAAAAGATAAAGGTAGTAAGTAAATAGATCATAAAGATAAGAGTGTTTCCCCTCAAACTCTTCGTTTCCTTTTGTTATTCTTATTTTGAATCTGGAAGAGAATTAAGAAAAGAGAATCTTAAGTAGATATTCCAATACTTACATTGAATTATTCCACTTTTCAAAACCAAAGATAAGTAAGAAGAAGAAGAAAATCGAGATAAAGTAATTTAATGTGATAGTTGAAAAGAGAAAAAGATAGAAAACTAAAATGATGCATGGGGAAGTTAAATTAGCATGTAATTGTTCAAAAATTTGAACAGAAAATAGAGTGAGTAATAAATTTGGCACAATTTCCAAATAAAATGAAACGAACACCATTTCGAGAGACAAGAACAAAGAGAAACGAAGAAAGGAATATTTAAATATCTTAACATTAGTAAGTCTGGAAATCATTTCAAAAACAAATATAATAAAAAAAATTTTAAAAAAAAACACCTTTACATAATATGCAATTACCAGGCCACACCAGTAACTAGTTACGTGTTTCCAGAACCATTTACGGATTAAAAAAGAGTGCATAAAATCATAATTTATTTAGAGACAGAAGGAGTACTATTATCATAATATAACATCCCACACTATTAGCCATTGGTTGAAAAAATATTTCCTCCATTGTTTTTAGGTTGCAATTTTTTCTAATACCCAGTTAAAAAAGAGCAGATAAATTATTCAAAAACAGAGGGAGTACTATTATCATAAGATATCATTCCACACCATTAGCCATCGGTTGAAAGAATAGTTTCACCATTGTTTTTTTTTTCTTGCAACACTTCCCTAGATGTCAGAATGTCATATTAACTGCAACCAACAAATTTAGGAATGTTTGATAGCGATAAATCTACTTAAATGCCCCCCGCTTAGTAATTAATTATCGCTAATTTACTCTAAACATTCCCTGTTAGCAGGTTATCATTAAGTTTGATTGTATCTGTTCATATAATGTCATCAGTTTAACATTTTAAGGCATTTTTCTTTCACTCTCTTCGTTCTTAAAAGGTGTACCAAATTAATTAATAGTAACTGGAGTGGAACTGAGATAGTATATGAAAAAATCAAATATATAAATTTTTTATCAACACAATTTACCTATTAGTTGTCAAACCAAGAAAGCAAATAAAGACATTACCTGTGAAAATTGCACCCATCAATTCTGACTACTGTCCATGTGGATAACATAAATTTATCTTGAACTTGAAACGACTCGATATATCCGGTATTATGGATGTTAATATCGTTTTCAAGTCTACCAAATTCTGCAATTAGAGATGGGTGCTGATTCCAAAAACATTTATTCATAACTGAGTGAACTTCAACTATCTTCTTCATTGACCGATTGACAGCAACGCCATTCGCCAAATGTTCAACAACACACTAAAGTAAAAAAGGCAAGTTTATAATTAAAGAACCATTTAAAAAGAGACACTCAAAGGAGAGATTAAGTATTATATAAAATCAATCATTAAACTTTCACCAACAAAAGCTGTTCAAGGCAAAGAAATGCTTGGGCATAGAAGCAGGCCATAGCAAGAATAGCATAACCCCCCCGCCCACTTTTTATAATCAATGTAGACTTCACTTGTTTGATACTTAAAGTCATATGATGTATAGCATACAATGTTTGAAAAGGCGTGCCTTAGCGCTAAGGCTCAAAACGCTCCGAGGCGGCTCAAGGAAATTTGGTCGACTTAGTGCACCTCACACCTTTTCATACATTGATAGCATGAAGAGAACTAGTATTCTGTGCACGCAATGTGTGCGTGACATTTTTGTCAAATGAAATGTTGATACTTAACGTCAACATTTAAATATTTCATTGCAATCCTACATGCATTAGATTAATCAATAATCTCTATGCTTGTACAAATTGCACAATATTTTCACCACTTTACCACATTCACAATAAGAATGCTTGTGCAACAATAATTAAGAAAAGTGTGTGTGTGTGCACGTGCATGAAAGAGGGGGAGGGGAGAAAAAAGAAATTAATCCCTCCATTTAGGGAGGAATTTACATATAATGTATTATGATAAAATAGATTGGATAGAGATTGCAAAGGAGGAAAAACTAAGGGAAAATTGAGAAAGTACGGAAAGGTGGGGTTAAAATGCAAAAATAGATCGGAAAGAGTGCGTACCAATATGGAATAAAGCACAATGCACAAAATTATGAAATATCCATATGAGGGAAGTGCACAAAACAATGTGAAATGGAGGGAGTACAAACTTCACAAATTAAAATTCCCTTTGATTTTTACTTAAATTTAATATTTTTAAGGAAAAATTAAAAATTACCCCCAAACTTTTGCAACTTTTTACGAATTACCCCCATTATTATTTTTTTTAAATTTTACCCCCAAACAAACTCAAACGTTAAGAAAATTCCCCCCAAATTCAATTGAATCGTTAAATGTTAACAGAGGTTTTAATTAACCCACCAAATCTCCCAAATTTCCTAACGAATTGGCTAAATTACCCTTGTTCAAATTAAAACCCCAACTATCCTCTCTCTCTTCTCATAACTCTCTCTTTACTTTCTCTGCCATTTTTTTACTCTTTTTTCTGCCATTTTTGATCTTTCATCTTCTCTTTCTTTCGTCACTTACATCTTCTGTCTTCATCTAAACCTTCAAAGGCGATCTTCGTGGCGTTATCATGGAGGAACCTCGGATGAGTGAGAAAGAATATGGAGGTGGTTCGAAGGGATGCGACGAGCTGGATAGGGATGGTGGTTTAGGTGGTGACTAGGGTTTGGGTGGTTGTGGTAAGGTGGCTAGGGTTCGAGTACTAGAGTGGTGGTGGTGGCAGGGGGCAATCAGAGGAGAGAGTATATGGAGGTGATGGTGGTAGCAAAGGGTGGTCAAAGGAGAGAGAGAAAATAGAGGTGGTGGGAAGGGGGTGGTCAAAGGAGATAGAAATTAAAGAAAATGGAGGTGATGGCGGTGGTGGCAAGGGAGTGGTCAAATGAGAGAATGCTATGAACTAACAAATTCAAATGAATAACAAGAGGAATGGCAGCCAAAAGTTCGGCTGGTTTTCAGTGATAGATGGAAAGTAAACAACAAGTTCTCACTTTCGAGAGGTGAGTTCTCTCCAAAAGAGGATACACTTTTACAAATTTTCTGAATGAATGTCCCCCAAATCCCAAGGTACCCTTTTAAACTATTCTACTCAGAACAGACAAAAGCTCACATGACCTTCACAAAAGTCACGTGCTCACACATACAAAGTAAAGCCAAATAACTAAACATTCTAACAACAATACTTCGTGACATTACAACTAATTATAACGATAAAATGTCAATTCTTCCTTGCCCTTCTCGTATAGACTTGCTGGATTGGTGGTAGCGTAGCATTACCCCCCCCCCCCAAAACCAAAATCTTGTCCTCAAGAATAAACTCTGGAAATCGGAGTTGGATTGCATCCATGCTCTCCCAAGTAGCCTCAAATTCTGCCAGCCCTTCCCATTGAATGAGGACTTCTTGAGTCCCCTTATCTGAAACACGAACATCCACCACGGCTTCAAGTCGCACTTCCAACTCGAGATTTTCATTGAGTTGAGTAGGAAGAGTTGGGGACACATTGGCAGCCCCGACTGCCGCCTTTAACTGAGATACATGAAAAACCGGGTGTACCCTAGCCGTGGTTGGTAGCTGCAATTTGTAGGCCACTTTACCCACCCTTTGAACCACTTCATAAGGCCCATAAAATCTGGCTGCCAATTTCTCATAGGGCCGTTGAGCAAGGGAACGCTGCCTATATGGTTGCAACTTGAGATACACCATATCTCCCACTTGATATTCCACTTCTCTTCTATGAGCATCCTCTTGGTGCCTCATTCTTTGTTGTGCCCTCAACAAGTTCACTTTCAAATCATCAAGGATGGCATCCCTTTCTTCCATGAGCCCTTCGACTGAAGAAACCATTGCATCGCCTTTAGTTAGTCTCATGATGGTAGGTGGATCTCTTCCGTAGAGAGCCTTGAAAGGAGTCATCTTAGTAGAGGAGTGTGAGGAAGTATTGTACCAGAATTCTGCCCAACACAACCACCTTGCCCACGACTTCGGCCTCCCTCCAATAAAACACCGTAGGTAAGTTTCCATGCTCTTGTTAACCACTTCAGTCTGACCATCCGATTGAGGGTGATACGATGTGCTCTTGTTGAGTTGAGTGCCATGTAGCTTGAATAACTCCCTCCAAAACACGCTCATGAATACCCGGTCCCTGTCAGACACAATGACAGTAGGGAAACCATGTAGCCTAACCACTTCCTTAATGAATACCTGTGCTACTGGGTAAGCCGTGAAGGGGTGCCTTAAACGGATGAAATGGGCGTACTTAGTTAATCTGTCGACAACCACCAGAATGGTATCAACTCCCTGTGACTTTGGAAGGCCTTCCACAAAATCCATAGAAATTTCGTCCCAAACTTGCTCCGGGATAGGCAGGGGCTGTATTAATCCAGCCGAGCTCAAGGTAGAGTGCTTCTGTTGTTGGCAAACGCTGCATGCTTGAACATAGGCGGACACGGTTTTTCTCATTCCCTCCCAATACCACTCTTGAGCTAGTCTTTGGTACATCTTGTAGTCCCCCGAATGTCCCCCGGTGGGAGAATCATGACCTTCTCTAAGTAGGACTTCCACCAAACTCGAATTTTTTGGAATCACTATCCTGCCCTTGTAAAGTAATGTCCCATGGTTCAATGTGAACCCTTTTGGAACTAAATGTCCCTCCTGAATATCGTGGATTGTTCTTTGGGTGAACTGGTCCTGCTGAATCTGCGGTTGCAGCTCTTCCCAACGTGTGCTACACGATGACACCAAGGCTGCCAACTCAATACTACCCACAAATTCTCTTGACAACACATCGGCGACCTTGTTAGAGACCCCGGACTTGTACATAATCTCGAAGTTGAAACCTATAAGCTTACTCATCCACCGTTGATACTCGTGTCCCACTTCTCTTTGATCCATCAAGTGCTTCAAACTCTGTTGGTCGGTCCTTATAGTGAACTTTCTACCAAGTAAATAACGTCTCCATTTTTGGACCGCAAGTACCATAGCCATCAATTCCTTCTCGTAAATGGATTTGTTGCGGGCTCTTGGCCCCAATATTTTACTAAAGTAAGCTATTGGATGCCCACCTTGCAACAGCACTGCCCCAAGCCCGAACCCAGACGCGTCAGACTCGACGATAAAAGGTTTTGAAAAGTCCGGTAACGCTAGTATAGGAGCCTTAGTCATGGCTTCCTTGAGTTGTTGGAATGCCTTCGTAGCTTCAGCATTCCATCCAAAACAATCCTTCTTAAGCTGATTAGTCAAGGGAGAGGCGATGCACGCATACCCCTTAATAAATTTCCAGTAATAGCCTGTTAACCCCAAAAATCCACGCAACTCCTTCAATGACTTGGGTATCGGCCACTCTATCATGGCTTGAATTTTACTCATGTCCACGGCCACCCCCTTAGAAGAGATCACATGCCCCAAATAGGCGACCTCTCTTTTTCCAAACTCGCTTTTTTTTCCATTGACAAATAATTTGTTCTCCTCCAAAATTTTTAGCACAATTGTCAAATGTTCAATATGGTCATGATCATTCTTGCTAAACACGAGTATATCATCAAAAAATACTAAAACAAAGCGTCTTAGATAAGGCCGAAATACCTCGTTCATGAGAGCTTGGAAAGTAGCCGGGGCGTTTGTCATTCCGAAGGGCATTACTAAGAATTCATAATGTCCCTCATGAGTTCGAAACGCCGTTTTGGGGACGTCTTAACTTCGGACCCGAATTTGGTGCTAGCCCGACTTTAAATCCAGCTTTGAGAACACAACTGCCCCTTCTAATTCATCCAATAGTTCTTCTATGACAGGAATAAGATACTTGTCCGGTACCATTACCTTGTTAAGAGCCCTATAATCGACACAGAATCGCCACGACCCATCTTTTTTTTTAACGAGCAACACGGGACTTGAGAATGGACTGTTGGAAGTCTGAATAATTCCAGCTTGGATCATATCCGCCACTAACCTCTCTATTTCATCCTTCTGAGCTTGAGGATACTTGTAGGGACGCACACTAACGAGGTCAGTGCCCTCTTTGAGGTTAATTTGGTGCTCGTGTCCCCGGGATGGTGGGAGCCCTGATGGTAGTCGGAACACTTCCTCGAACTAGCGAAGGACTCCTCGGAGAATTTCAGGGGCTGCTGGAATGAGCTCCTCCCCTTCGTTAGCCTCCGCTTCTTCCCCTTCCAGGCGGCAAAATTCGACCCATCACCCTTGCTTCTCCTTTTTCAGGCCACGTATGAGGGCCTTCACTGAAACCCTAGATCTTCCCATTGATGGATCGCCTAGAAGAGATACCCAATTCCCACTCATCTTGAAGCTCAGCCACTGTGTCTTCCAATTAGCGGTCATCGTTCCCAATTTCTCGAGCCACTGCACCCCTAAGATGACGTCGGAGCTACCCAACGTGAATGGCAAGAAGTTTTCGGTGATGGTGATGCCTTGAATTTGGATGCTCACATTCTGACATTCCCCCCACCCTTTTACTTCCTCCCCTGTACCAAGGGATACTTCGAAGGACTTGTGCTGTGACAGTGGTAATTCCAATTGCTCAATTTAAGAAGAAGAAATAAAATTATGGCTGGCTCCAGAGTCCACCATAATAATTACTGAACGGCCCAATATTTTTCCGCCCAACTTGAGAGTTAATGGGCTGGTAAGCCCAACTATTGAATTAAGGGATATTTCTGGGTTATTATTCCCTATGTCCTCATTAATCTCCCCTCCACTTCTCCCCTCCACTTCCGTTTGGGCCTTCCTCTAAGCCCATTTCGTCTTCCTCTTGGGCCAACAATATATTTAGCTCTTTCCTTTTGCATTGATGGCCTATGGACCACTTCTCATCACATTTAAAGCAAAGCCCCTTGTCTTCTTTGTATTGCAATTCCTTCTCAATCAGCCTACAAAATTCCCCATTTAAGACCCCCGAGTTTTGGGCCTTAAACCTACTTGACCCACTAATAGACCCCATAGGCACATTCACAGATCCAGTGGGTATTAGGGTTTTGTTGCCTTGAGGGCTTATAACACTAGAGTTCCCCCTGAAATTCTGGGCTGCTGATGTCGTTTTCCTTCCTGAACCCACCTTTAACTTTTCTTCCACTTTCATGGAGAGATCCATGGCCTGGTCCAGCGTCCTCGGCTCTAAAAGCGTGACCTCAGCCCGTACTTCTTCTTTTAGTCCATTGATATATTGCCCCTTAGCAAGCTCCTCTGGTACCTCCACGAGTGGTGCCAGTAGCTCCACAAACTTCCGGCGATAGTCCACTACCGTTCCCCCTTGCTGATGCGCGAGCCATTGTTGGTGTAAGGAACCCGTTGACGTGGTTCTGAATTGACGAAGAACCATCGCCTTCAACTCCGACCACGACTGCAGCGATCTCCGACCATCCTCCCATTGAAACCAAAGCAAGACCTCTTCATCAAGGGCGATAATGGCAGCCTTTAGTTTGTGTTCCTCACTTAACTTGTAGAATTTATAGGACCTCTCAGCCTTTAGAATCCACCCATCGGGGTTTGTTCCGTCAAAGTTGGGCATATCGACCCTCTTGAACCGCCAATTCGCCCCCCCTACATTCCCTCATGATGAAGGTCCTTCACCATAGCACCCCCGTTCTCGGTTCTCGCTTCGCGGTGATGTTTCCCTTGGTGTTCCCAGTACCTCCGTAACCCCACCGCCAGTAGCCCTGCTCTGTTGTTCACGGTTCTGGCCCTCCTTCTCTATCATCTCTTTAATCTGTTCTCCCAAGGAAAGTTGGTCCTCCCTGAGTTTGTTGAAGAGCTCCTGTTGCACCTCCCTTGTGCGATTGATTCTCCCTTCCAAACGTGAAGAGAGGTTGTTCAGTTCCTCTGTAAATTTCTGGGTTGCCATCTCCATGTTAGCATTAAGGTGTTGCGTTAAAGTGGTCTCCATATCCTGAGACGCCTTTCCCGCTGCCTCTGTTATTTTTTCTGCCATTGCCTCTCGTAAGGCTGCTAGGTCGGCTTCTAGTTGCTCCAATCTCTGCTGTTGTGGTGCGATGTCTTCCCTATGTGGACCGATCTGGTCTGATACCAAGTTTGCTATGAACTAACAAATTCAAATGAATAACAAGAGGAATGGCGGCCAAAAGTTTGGCTGGTTTTCAGTGATAGATGGAAAGTAAACAACAAGTTCTCACTTTCGAGAGGTGAGGTCTCTCCAAAAGAGGATACACTTTTACAAATTTTCTGAATGAATGTTCCCCCAATCCCAAGGTACCCTTTTAAACTATTCTACTCAGAACAGACAAAAGCTCACATGACCTTCACAAAAGTCACGTGCTCACACATACAAAGTAAAGCCAAATAACTAAACATTCTAACAACAATACTTCGTGACATTACAACTAATTATAACGATAAAATGTCAATTCTTCCTTGCCCTTCTCGTATAGACTTGCTGGATTGGTGGTAGCGTAGCAGAGAAAGAAAATGCAGTAGGTGGTGGTGGTGGTGGCGGCAAGGGGTGGCCAAAGGAGAGGCAGGGGTGGTCAAAGCATGGTACGAAAATGCGGTTTCGGTCGCGATTGCGGAAACGGTCGCGGTAATGCGGTAACGGAATTGATGCGTTGATCGCGGATAGCATCGCGGTTGTCGCGTACGAATTTTTTTTTTTAAGTGTATTTTTTTTTAAACTTTTGTAGTTACTATTATTACTATGGTTTTTATTATTTTAATACTAGTATTTTATTTATAGGATATTTCCATTATTAATATACAAATGAAATAATATATTTTAAATAATTAAAAAATAACTTTTTATAAAGAAATTATTTGAACACTGTATTTATGTGTACCAAATTATTTAATAAAAAAAAAAAAAGATGACTATCATAATACTAAAATAAAAAAGTAGTGGGTGGGTGAGTCCGTGAGTGGGTCAAGTGGGACACTTAGTATTATTATATTATTATAAAAATAAAATCAAAAGATGCCTATCAAAAAGGGAAAAAAAAAAGAGGGAGTAGTGGGGTATGTATCACGTGGGAAGGATAGGCTTGGGAGGGGTAAGAGAGGTAAAGTCATAATTCATAAATCCACCTACCAAAAAATTAAAACAAAAGGTACTCACTTGAAGAAAGAGAAGTCGAACTGAAGAAGAGAACAAGAGTACGCCGCCCGCATGTCGCCACCACCACCGGACGCCGTTGCAGCACCGAGCTGCTGAAGCCACCAGCAATTTCAAGCGTAGTAGGCATCAATGATTCGCAATATTAGGTTTTTACTTTAATTAGGGTTTTAATTTGGGGTTAAATTTGAAGGGATTTAGCAATTAGTTTAGGGCTTTTGTTCAGATTTGAATTTCAAATACAAATTAAGCTTAAATTTGATATTTTTTTGCTTAAATCTTAGATCTGCAATATGTCTTTCTTCTTCCTCCTCTGTTTTTCTTTGCTTCAATCGAAAAAATCAGTCAAAACCGTGTTGATGCGGCCGATGCGGCCGAAAATGCGGTGTGTTTTGAAACAGCGTGCCAAACCGGTAAATATCGGTTCGGTAGTTTTGAAATCCGTTACAACTCGTCCGCATCGAACTGTAACGGCCGCATTTTGATACCCTGGGTCAAAGGAGAGAGAGAATGAAGATGATGGTGTTGGTGGTGGCGGGGATGAGGCAGGGGTGGTCGAAGGAGAGAGAGAAAATGGATGTGGCGGTGATGCCGGCGGCAAGGGGGTGGTTAGTGTGTTAATTATGTTTAGAAGTGTCAATTAGCAAAATCAAAGTAATATTCCGTTAAATTTAACGGAATATTCCGATTTGGGGTGATTTGAATAACGAAGGGGAAAGTTTGGGAGTAAATTTTAAAAAAAAAAAAATTTAATGGGGGTAATTCGTAAAAACTAGAAAAAGTTTCGGGGTAATTTTTAAATTTTCCTATTTTTAAAATATGTCACATTCAATATGAAGTTTTTCTACTAAAAAAAAAATTTGAAAGACAATGAAAAGAATTGCAATCTCGAAAACTCAATTTTTTTCCGAAAATGGATCAAAAAATTAAATATCTTACCCTACTATATATTTTCCAATGATTTGCTTTGACTTACGGGTTTTTTTTTGGTGGGGGGGGAGGCAGTGAAGATGTGTGTTTGGTGGGTGAGGGAAGTTTTATATTTGAATAATTGATTTTTAGGCAAACAATTTGGAGTAATGACAGTAATCTATCTATGATTAAATATTTAAAATAGAAAGTTTGAATCGCCACGTGTCATCCACTCATCCCTTTATGCTACACCTTCCTTGAACCTTACAATTCTTATTTTTTTTCTCATTTTTATTTAACCAATTTTCATACTTACCCCTTCATTTATCATTAATCTAATATAGTTTTTTAGACTTCTTTCATCTTTTCTTAATTACACTTTTCAACTTTTATACATTTTAAACCTTATACGAAGTATGTGTGTTATATTCAAAAATATAATTTGGTTCGAATTAACAATATTTTCGATGAACGGGCAAAAAGCTAGTTTGATTTGATTACATAATAATTGTGTGCAATTTGCAAAGAGGGGTGAAACTTTAATTCACATGGACACACCACAAACCATCGTCGCCCGCGAAAATTCTTTAACCAAAAAAAGGATGACAGGATTTGATATAGAATTCTATTAAGATCCGGCCCATCCCATCCTCCCACACTATACCTCATACCTAATAAAATTTATGAAATTACAACTAATCTATTATTAAAGATTGAAATTTCTCCACAACTGATAACAATTTGCAAGTTTATACTTTCTTTACAGGTTTTTCCCCTTGCATATATAATCTGTTATTGAGAGTAAGGGATAGCTCAAGTGGTTAAAGCTTCCCTTCCGGTTCCAAGTGCTCCTCGGATCGATTCTCATTCCTGCCATTTGTGGCTCATTTGCACACAAATATATATATATATATATATATAAGATGCTTGAGGGTGGACAGGTTAAGGATCATTGGAGCAAGATCATCTGGAGTAGAATGTCATTGCCTAAACACCAATTCATTGTGTGGATGGCTTTCAAAGGAAGACTGAAGACTAATGTCTATTATGGATGATGCCTCTTGTGTTCAAGGTGCTGCTGCAACTGAAACCCATGATCACATATTCTTTCAATGCCCTTTCAACAACCAGATCATTGGGCAGCTTCTGCAATGGGTTAGAGTGGGGAGAGGAAGTACCAATGTCTATTAAGAAGAGTTAGAAGAAGGAAAGATCTCTCTTCTTTTCAGAAGTAGGTGTGTTTTGCTGTTTTAGCAGCAGCTATGTATTCCATCTGGGAATGTAGAAACAAGAAGATTTGGTCTGCAGTTGATAGTACAGTGGATACAGTATGTAAAAATGTAAAGGCTATGGTTGTTAGTAGGATTAGTCAACTGTTACATGTTCGAATTAGTTCTAAAGATCATGAATGGTTTTTGAGTTTGTAATTAGTTGTGTTTCCTGCCTCTTTGTTTGGAGGAGGCCAACCTAGTTGGTTTGCTCCTAAGAGGTGTGGTATATATATAGGTACATTTATTAGAACATGGAACACGAGCTTATTATGTTTAGAACATGAAATTTAGATGTACCTTATTTTTTTTAGAACATGCATGTTGTTCCATGTTCTGAAAAATGTACTGCATGTTATGTTCTCATGAATTCTTATATTAAGCATGGTTCTCATTATATATATATATATATATATATATATATATATATATATATGTTAAATGAGTATTATTTAGTATTTAAAATTTTTTGGTAAAAAAGATCTATAATTGGGCGAAAAGACGTCAAGAGGCAAGGAAGACCATTAGCATAGTCAAGTGTGTCAAAGATAAGATCCAAAGGTTTTGGTTCAAGATACGGACATCAAAGATAGGTGGAAGGAGTACTTTGATAAGATGGGGATGGGGATATCCCCCTAACCCGCCAAGTTATATCCCTATATTTTAAATTGTTGGTTTTTAGGCAAACAATTTGGAGTGATGGCAGTGATTTGATCACACAATAGTTGGAAAAAGGGAAAAATACATCAAAAAAAAAAAAAGCAAATTCCAACCTTAGTCCTGATAAGAAAAGTTCCTCGTCGAAACATGGGCGGAAGATTGTTATAATTAATCTTGAATTGCTTGAAGAGAAGGTCATGCTTGAATTTTTTTTGTGTTCCCTGGAAAATTAATAAGCACGACACAGAAAATAAAGTAAGCAACATATCTGAAAAGACTTTAATCAACCAAAAACTATCTCTCAACAATATTTAGGTTTCACCTCTACTAGCTTTAAGTGCAATAATATGTGAAATCACCCTCATTATCAAACATGTTATGGGAAAAACATCATTACCATGAACTGACACTTAAAGACCCCTTAGAGACCATGACACATACAAATTTCTGACTTTTGGTAGTTAAGATTATAACATTATAGTCATGTCTCAATAATCTATTTCAACATTTTGAGGCCAAGTTGTAAGTTTTCCCATTATTCAAGTTAAATAAGCAACCATAACAATATTTGCAACAAGGCAATGCCAAATCTAGATGTATAGCAAGCATTGTCTAAAATATACTTCCAAATTGATATATCTAAAACTGTTTACCAAAATACGAAATTATCATAGACAAATGGTGATTTATCAAGTTCAAAATAAATAAAATGGCCAAAACATAGAATACACAACTAAAAACACCAAGCATTCCTAAACATCAAAAATCAATACTAATCCTTTCACATATGTACTAGTAAAATATATTCAACACCACCTTAAGAATTTTACGGGCTTTAGTTTCAGCATCGGTTTCATTAACAGGATCTCTCCCTTCCATCCGAATCAGGTTCCATAAACATGTGTCGTATAAATAGTTAAGATGACCTGTGAAACAAAGAGTGTAAAATTGAAGTAAATATACAATATCTCATAAAACCGATAATATTAGTACATTACAGGAATACGTCATGCGGTAATTTACTTACACTCTCTCTGTCTCCAGTCAAGATAGGTTTGAAGAACCTCCAAAGTATGGCATTGTACGACTCGTGCACGAAATGAAGGTGCAAAGCGCAACTTCTGAGGAAATAAGTCTTTCCATTTTTTGACAAACACAGAAGTGAAGAATGACACAAGTACGGACAGTAACTTGCTGCACAAGAGATGATTGTGAATTGTAAGAATTTGCTATTGGAAAGACTTAGTGCATTAATTAAGAAAAGTGATATATGATAACAATTATAGGCCTTGTTTGGTAACCTAGCCGTTGAATGGGTATGTTGGCTAGTTCGACTCGCTGGTTATGCTAGCTTGTTTGACTAGCTTGTTTGGTATCCTAGCTATTGGGTATGTTGGCTGGTTTGACTCGATGGTTATGCTAGCTTGTCAAACAAGCTATGGCGAGTGTCATAAACATGTTTGGTAAATTTGGTTGGTTACATTATGACATGACATATATAGGTCTCATCCAGTCTAGATCTTTAAAAACAAAGACCAAAGGAAACTCTCTCTCATTCACCCATTTCCTTTCTTAGCTTACTTGGCATCAAATTGTAGCTCCTTACGTCTTTGGTTCTTTTGCCTTCCTTGGATCCTTCTCCCCTACTTTTTCATCCTTTCACCTTCCCCTGGTTAATCCTCCTTTACATTACATTTACTCTATAATAAATACAGTAACAACGAATCTAAGGCATAAGCAATAGTATACCCTTGAATCTTATTTCTTCCTGCTTCATATGAGAGAAAAATAAAAATAAAAAAATCAACCACGCTCAATTTCTCTCCCCACAACTTATTGCTTAATCAACAATGGTGAAAACTTAAGGCCAAGCTCATTTCTTTAATCTATGGGTTCTTCATCTTCAAAACTCTGGTAATTTTGGGTTTTTTTTTTGATTTTTTTTTTTGAAAAAATTGTAATAATATTTCATGTTTGATGACATACTCTTCTTTTTGGGCAGTTGTAAGGTGTATAATAGACTAATGTTTTTACCTTGTGACTCCATTCTTTGCAGGTAATTTTTCAATTTCCGTCACTACTTGGGGGTATTTTACAGAGTACAATTTCCAACGTTGTACACAATTTAAGGTGTGTTTAAGTTTATAGTTTGTATATATTTATATTCTATTTGATGATTTTGTGACTGATTTTATTTGGTTTTGTTGATTAGTACCTGCAAAATACCTTAAGAATTAACCTTTGGAATAGCGACGAAAGCTTTTATTGGATGAAATTGTTTTGCTCTACATGGAAAATATTAATTTTATTGAATTCATCGCTTTTTATTTGTTAATTATTCATGGTAGATGAACGGTTTTGTTTACTACGGAATATTACTGGATTATCATAATCATGTGAGTGATGGTGACATTATTAGACTAGATATGTAGTGGTACTGACACCCCTTCGTTTTAATGTTATGAGTAATAAAATGTAGAGAACTCACATAATGTATCATATTGTGGAAAGTGTGGTTATTGGAATATGAACAAGTTTTATTACAAAGTAAATTTGATCTCGAATTATGAACAAGTTTTATTAAGTATCAATTACAAGATGACTATCGTTGTCATTGGTTCATTGTTTTTATTTAGAATATTGGTTTTCTTTCAATTTTTTTTTTAAACTTCACATTCTTTTCAAGGGAAGTGGATGAAGATTATTTTGGTGAAAAAATCCGGCAGCAGGGGAAAGGGGTGGAAATGAAGTGTAGTATTAGTACCATGTAATTGGTCTCCAATTGCGTTCGAAGCAGGCTTCAAGGCTTCAACAAATTTGTGCTCGAAACAAATAATTTATGTCTCTTTTATGATTTGCCAAAGAAAAG
This sequence comes from Salicornia ramosissima, assembly GCA_951394345.1. Lineage (NCBI taxonomy): Eukaryota > Viridiplantae > Streptophyta > Magnoliopsida > Caryophyllales > Amaranthaceae > Salicornia > Salicornia ramosissima. The sequence continues at coordinate 48,736,156 of OX596234.1, forward strand.
AGTAGAAGAAATTACTGTATTTTTGGAGTTTTAGGTATCGTGTATATTTGTTGGGTGTCATCAATCAATCAATCAATCAACCAACCAAAGCCTTATCCCATATGGGGTCGGCTAGCATGAACCAAAGTGATCAATCCATGGAGTCATCCATAAATATTTTCCTCCTCCACCCCCTACGACCGAGGGTCTCATTCTCGTGTAGATCCAATCGTTTCATATCCTTCTTGACTCATTCCAGCCAAGTCATTTTCGATCTCCCTCTGCCTCGTCTGAAGTCATTCTGATCTCACTCTTCCACTCTTCGTACCACTGCTCCTTGGGTCTCCATCTTACGTGTCCAAACCAGCGCAAGCGATTTTCCCTTAGCTTGCTAGCTATGTCTGCAACACCAACTTGCTTGCGGATAACTTCATGCCAGATCCTATCTCTTAGGGTGTTCCCGCTATGGTATTAAATCAAGGCCGCATCACCGCATCGCAACCGCATTGTAAAGCTTTTTTAGCTTATCGTGACCGTGATATTAGGCCGCAACAGCCGCGAACCATCCGCATTGCCCGCGATTGTGCTTTCTCGACTGTTACCGCGATCGCGACCGAAACCGAGATTTAAAACCATGGTTCCCGCACATCCATCTTAACATCTGCATCTTAGTGACCCCGAACTTTTGAATGTGCTCCTTCTTAGAAGCCCAACATTCTGTACCGTAAAGCAACACTGGTCTTATAGCAGTCCTGTAGAATTTTCCCTTCAACTTTAAAGGGATGCTCCGATCACATAGCACTCCCGTAGCCGTTCTCCATTTAAGTCACCCTGACTTAATCCTGTGAGCCACATCTTGGTCAATATCTTTGTTTTGGATAATTGATCCAAGATATTTAAAGCACTCACTCATGGTCAAATCCTTTCCATCCAACCTTACCACAGTGTCGTTTGCCCCCCTCGCAGTCCCGAAACGGCATTCCATATACTCAGTCTTACTCCGACTTAATTTAAACCTCCTAGATTCCAACCTTTGCCTCTGTTGCTCTAATTTAGCATTAACCCCAGATTTAGTCTCATCAACCAGCACTATATCATCCGCAAACAACATACATCACGGGACTTCATCTTGGATTGGCCTTGTTACTTCATCTTTAACCAATGCAAAAAGGAAAGGACTTAACGCCGACCCTTGGTGCAATCCAATTGTTATAGGAAAATCCTTTGTCAACCCATCACAAGTCCTCACGTTTGTAGACACATCCCGATACATATCCTTAACCAGGTCTATAATCATAATTATCATCATCATAATAATAATAAATAAATCAAAGCCTTGATCCCAATAGTAGGACTGCTAACATGAACCAAAGTTGATCATTCCATGGAGTCATCCACATAAATTTTCGTCCTCCATCCATCGAGGCTTTCATGCTCCTACAAACCCACCTACTTCATATCTCTCCTAACTCCTTCCAACCAAACCAAATCATTTTCGGTCTCCCTCTCCATTGTCTGAAATCTCCAAGATCCCACTCCTCCACCCTATGCATTGGTGCCCCTGAGTCTTCGTTGTACATGCCCAAACCAACGCAAGCAATTTTCCCTTAATTTGTCACCAATGTCAACAACACCAACTTTCTTGCGGATAGTTTCATTTCTGATTCTATCACTTAAAGTGTTACCCCACATCCATCTCAACATCCTCACCCAACTTTTTAAATATGTTTATTCTTAGAAGCCTAACAATCAGTTCCATAAAGCAACACTGGTCTTATAGTTGTCTTGTAGAATTTTCGATTTACATTTAAAGGGATGCTTCAATCACATAACATCCCTATTGCCGCTCTCCATTTAAGTCACCCTAACTTAATCCTATGAGCCACATCTTGGTCAATATCACCACTCACTCTTTTGAATGATTGACCCAAGGTATTTAAAACAGTCACCCATGGTCGGCTCATTTCCGTCCAACCTAACCTCTGCGTCATTTGCGTCGTTAAAGCGACATTCCAAATACTCAGTCTTACGCAACAAACCATCTTGCACGTATTTTAAAGAAGTGATTTAAGGGTGTAAATAAGCAAATTAATCAAAATAATTTTAGCACAAGTAAGAATGATACAATAGGTTACTTGTCGTAAAATTACATATATTAATTTGATCGTTTAGACCTTTAAATCTCTTTCTTAAAATGCGTGCAAATAAGTTTGTTGCATTTTTTTGAAACAGAGGAAGTATATATATTTATTTATAAATTTAAATATAAAACGGGTAAACGGATCCGGGTCTTGAGCGAAGACCCGACCCAGGTTCGTTTTCCATGGATAAGACCCAAATCCGTCGGGTCCTAATTTTTAGGATCCATATCCGTGAAAAAAACGGATTTAGATTCGGGTCGAGTCCTTTACCCATTGCCAACTCTACGCTTGACTATGCCAATAGCCTTCCTCACCTCTTGTCTTCTCTTTTCCATCTTCTAAATCTCCTTTTCTCCCTCTTTGGAGTGCAATACCTCTTGGTACACCTTTTGCTTATTGAAAGGCTAACTTTGCTTTACCTTTAGCATCTTTATACGCCTCGTAGGTTTCATCTAACCTACATTTTCCCAAGGCTAGATAGCGATCTTTCTTAATCATAGCTTTCACCTCCTCATTCCACCACGAAGTATCACTGAGCCTCATAGCTCACCCCCTTCATTCCCCTAAGACCTCTTTGGCCACTCTTAGGAAATAATTCTTATTTTAGACCAAGTTGTATCTAGCTCCACCTCGCTATCCCTCGTAGATCACTTTCTCATCGAAAACCTTAGCATTTGCATCCCTGAGTCAACCATTTTATCCTTGGCTCCCCTTTGGGCTACGCTTCTTCTTCCCACTTTCATTCAAACGGATAGTCATCACCAAAAGTCGGTGTTGGGTAACTATACTCTCCTGGAATGACCTTACAGTTCACGCAACTTTATCTATCCGCCCTCCTTGTGAGTAGGAAACCTATTTTAGTTGCATTTGCCCCACTCCAAAAGGTTATCAAGTGGGAATTTCGCTTCTTAAACCAAGTGTTAGCCAAAACTAAGTCATAAGATTGGGAAAAATCCAAAAGTCTCTCCGTGAGCGTCTCGTTGTCCATACCCAAAACCTCCGTGAGCACTCTCAAAGCCATCTCGACTTATCCCAACATGTCCATTCAAGTCGCCTCCAATATATAATCTGTGTGAAGGCACCTTGGACCACCTCATCAAAATCCTCCCAAAATTGACGCTTCTCCTCTTCATCCAAAACCTACTTGAGGCACATAAGCACTAATAACATTGACGATCTCCTTGCCACACAAGAGCTTCACCCTTAGCAACTTGTCACTCTTCCCAAAAGTCTCAATTACCTCTTTTAATAACCGCTCATACAGGACCACACCTACTCCATTACCAGAAACCTTGACTTGTCCAACATATAACACCTTAGAGCATGTACAGCCTTGTCTAATCTTAAGACTCATGACATCATCATTTGGGTCTTAAGACCAGACTTGCAAAATTTACCCCATTTATCTCTTTAAGTCTTAACAAAGTTTGAAGTTGAGTCTTTCGTTTTTAAGACAACTTCAGACGACATCACAAATACATATTGATGATGTCATATATACTTAAATTGTATAATACTTAAAATATATTTAATTAAATGTAAAAATGAATAATAAATATATTGTTGAGTCTTAAGAAAGTCTGAGGGGTGAAGAGATAGATTTAGTTGAGTCTAAGCAAGTCTTAAGACATTAAAATTTAGTGGAAAGCTAACGTGGCGTCTTAAGTGAGTCTTAAGATCATACATGGCTGAACATGCTCTTATACCCCATGAATAAACATTGAGCAGCTTCTCCGGTCCACTTTATCTCTTGAAGGCACAAGATGTTCATGCGTCTTTTCTTCATCACCTCCACCACTACTGACGATTTCCTCTCGTGCTCCCGCGCCTTGCCAACAAGGCTTTGCTCATTTGACATCGCACTTGGTCTATATGGCACATCACTTTGGGGCGACAACCTAGCAACCCTTGCACACTAATCACTACACTCGCATATGGAAAGTGTAGCGTAGCGCGTCGCTGAGTAGGGAACGCCCTAATTGTCTGCCCTGCTCATTTGACACCACTCCGGCAATGTGAAGCCTCGCTTTTGGGCAACGACCTATCAACCCTTGCATAATTATCATTACACCCAAGTGTAGGAATTGCAGTGTGTCGCTGAGTAGGGAACATCCCCACAAAATTTTCATTTTGGTCCATGTCATAATATGTAGCAAAATTTTAAGTTGGGTGTCACCGACCTACAGCAAGGTCCGCAACCCTCCTCCTTTATCCAGGTTTGCTGGTAGAGAAAAGAATAATACCAATACTAATGTGAAGTACTACTAACACTCCTCACCCACAATACTAATACCAATAATCTTTACAAACAATACCAATACTCTTTACGAACAATACCAATAATAATATCCTTATCCTTAATAATAAAAATAAAAATAAAAATTGATATCTCACCCTCGTCATAATACTCCATTTCTCTCCTCACCCACTACTTCCACCGTACTTCTCCTTATTCTACCACCAACTGTCTCCGCCCATCCTTCATCACCTATCATTGACGTTGTTGATCCACTACCCCCTCAACAATGCTAGAAATTATCTCTTCCTCAATTGATCTTCTCTCGATCTGTTGTCTTGGCTTGTTTCGTGGGAAGTGGTGGCTTGTGTTCAGTTGTTATTGGTTGTTTTAGTGAGTTTCATGGTGGTTTAGCAAGTTAAAGGCGGTGGTTGGTATGGTGGTTAATCATGGAAATTATGATATATGATTAACAATAAACAATATTTTTTGGTGTTTAGGGCAATTCATTAACAATAGTGTTGATTAGGGGTGATAATTAGTACTCCATAGTTAATTAAGGGCAATATTGTAATTTAAATCTTAAACAACCACAAGCCATTGGTGAGAAGCTACTCCATCTCTAAGTAGCTTGTAGCTTGTCAATTTATGGTTGTTAAGTAAAAAGCTAGTTGTCGAGCTCGTAACCAAACATCATTTTTAGCTGGTTTACCAATTTTATCATTGACAAGCCAAAAGCTAGTTATCCAGCCAATAACCAAATAGGCCCATAATCTAAACAGGCAAGCATTAAGTATAAAATTACCCCTAATGCAAGAGTAACATTAAGCATTAGGAAACAAAAATAAACATCAGTATATGAACAAGAATGACTTAGAAACCCAAAGTAATAACCTCTATAGGTAGTTTCAACAACAAACCTTTCACGTCTATTGTAAATTTTAATGTCTTTTTTGAGCACAAAACTGCAAAGAGCAACAATAAGTTACTAACAAACAATTAAAAAATTCAACAAAAACAACTTAGATTGAAGCAAGTAGACTAGAAACAATAGGTACCTAAATTCATCACTAAACCCATATGAAAATATTATGTCACCAAATTTCTCCATAACAGCAGTTGCACATGATTTCATTAGATCCAAGGCCTTTCCATCGAGAGGCTTTGCAAATTCATGAACCTTGGCAAACCTGTCGTAACAAGTACAGCCAAGTAAATGTTGAAAGTATGAAGGACAGCCAACCACGAGAGTATAATGTTAATAAGACTGCCGCTCCAGCTTGGTACTATTGAGCCTTAACATTATGTTTGAATGCATAAAAATGAAAGGAAAGCAAGGGAAGAGAAAGGAAGTAGGGGCAAGATCCCTCCTTTGGATGGATGAATAGAAGAAGGAAAGGGAGGTAGAAGGAGGGGTCCATTTCCCTCCTTTGAAAACAACAATCCCTCCGAAGATGAAAAGATTCGAAGGGAAAATAAAAATCTTATCTTTCCCCTCCCTTTCTCTCCCTTCTCCTTTTTTTCTCTTTCCCTCCCCTTCCCTACCCTTCTCTTCCTTCTTGCTATCCAAACATTCAATAAAGTAACCTTCATATAGAAACAATCTATTTAAAAGTATAAATTGCTTAAGAAGATATTCATGACTCCAAAATCTCAAGCCGAAATGACATTAAGCAATGACAAGCTATCATAGGCGATATTACTCCATGTGAGTGAAAATTAAGTATAGATACTCAAGAATAATCTTTAAAACAATATTGGACATGTTTAACGAACATAAAGGCAAGACTTATAGAGAACTACCTTTGGAAATTACAGCCATCAATTACAACAACAATAATTGTGGGCAACATAATCTTGTCTCGAACCTCAAAGGACTTTACATACTCATATTTGCTTTTTGCCATTGATTACCTAATCGAATTATTTAACAAAAAATAAAAAATCATCATTATATAGTTTAGCAAAATAGTTTTTTTATTTTATTTTTTACATATATTGCTATAACAATTAACATAGTTCCAAGTATGTCCTTGAGCAAGCAAAAGATAGGCATATGTCAAAGGCATACAAAGCAAACCAAACCAAGCTTTGTAAAAAAAAAAAAAAAAATTCAACAAAATCTATATGGTAAATGATATTGTAACTAGATTATAATCACATTTCTATGTAGTTTAAAATTTACAACAAGCGGTCTAATCCGTATGTATGATGCTAGGAACATTGGAGCAACGTATGCTAGATATATGAACCTAAAAAAGGTAAATATTTCACCTTACAATACAGCCAAAAAGGTAACAGTAATGAAAGTCTACCTATAAAAGAATAATAATAAAAGTGACTACTCATAATTATTTAGATTTTTTTTAAATAATAATAGTAGTAATAAAAATAGTAATAACAATAATAATAATAATAATAATAATAATAGTAATCATAGTAGTAATAGTAGTAACAATAATAATAATTGTAGCCTAGTATAATTATTAAGGAGGAAGTTTATTACAGCTTTCTGGCTGCCACTGTGTACGAGATTTGGAGAATGAGGAATTTTGTGGTTTGGCAGGGTGAGACTGTTAATGTACAAACTATAGTGCAGAACATTCAATATACTATAAGAAACGGGATACAACAAATTGTAAGTAAAAAAATATATGACTTGGATCGATTTTTTGTGTACTTAGAGTATATGAGATATTTCTGTTGGCTTTTGTAGGTCCTTCCCAGAAGGTTTTACTTGGCCGAGAGAACTTAAGTGATTAACAAAATTAAGCAGAAAATACTACCAAATTGAGTGAAGTGATTAATAAGAAAAAATCAGCAAATTGGAGTGATACATTACCTCAATAGACAATTGTCTGTGACTCGGCAAGGCACTGCAACGAGTTTGAAATGAGAGTTGAGTGGTTGTATATTGGCAAGATGAAAGATATGAGACTAAATTACCTGATACATTATATTTTAATTATTTCATTATTCATTATTAACACAATTACACCCTCTTCTTCAATCTAAATTGAAATAATAATTTATGAGTTGCTTTATAATCTTACATTACATTGCAAAAATCTTATTCATGATATCATTTAGCCATGAAATATACAAAGTGAGTACGAAGTATTACAGTTATGTCACTTTCACTTTCAAAGTCTGAAACTTTATACACTACTTTTGTTAACACAAAACAATAGTAACACTAATATCAGATTCACAGTCTAATACCAACCAAAAAAAATCGATGGAATCAGTTAAGTTTACAGTCAACCAACACAGTAATAAATTCAAAATAATTATGCCAAAAATCATAATGAGATAAAGGAAAGATTTTTTTTTCTGAAGTTAAAACAAAGATTTGATAAAACCTAATTATGAAACAAACGAACAATAAGTCGATAATAGCCTAGATAATCTGGTCAAAATACAAACTTGCACAATCTACACTAAAGCATAACAAAATTAACATTGTAAACATTGAACCAAGAATCAACCAGAATAACCAGCAATTTCTTGAAACCAGATGAATCAAATTTATGTGTATCATAAAAACCTTGTAATTCGAAGCAAGCAAATTCCAACAACGAAAATCCGCTTCCAAGCAAATTCCAATAAAAAACTGACCTGAACCGTGAAAATAGATTATAAAAAAAAATAGATTAGATAGCAATATAGCACGCATATACCGTGAAATGGAGGAAGGAGGAGCCGAGGCCGGAGGCAGGAGGGAGCCGAGGAGGTGTCGCCGACGCCCAGCCGTGGAGGAGAAAACCCTAGTAGGAGAAATGAAATGGAGAGGAGAAAGGAGAAGCCCTACCTAACTAGACGTCAACGAGCCGATACACTCGTGAACAAGCTCGGTCAAAGCTCGGTCGGATATAAATAAACGAGTCCGAGCAAAATTTTCAAGCTCGATTAATAAACGAGTTTTACTCGAACAAGGTTGTACTCGGCTCGTTAAGGCTCGCGAACAGCTCGTTCAAGTTCGTTAAAAGCTTGTTAGTAATCGTTTAAAAGCTCCTTAAAAACTCGTTTATATAATTCAAATTTTAAAATATTTTTATTTATAGTATGCATCATTTATATTTCAGAAATATATGTTTTCCCATTTATATGAGCTAAATTTTGGGCTATAATTTATCTCTTTCTGAAATTATGTTATCCAGTACATTACCCTGCTTTTACTTGCATTTTCTTGAGTCTTAACCAAATTAAATTTTGGGCTATAATTTTTAGTTCTTGTATTACTTATGCTTGGGAAAAGGTTAAAATTAAAAATTAATATCACAATATGTACAAAGCTCGTTTAAACATATACAAAGCTCGTTTATTAATGAGTTATCTTAGCTCGAGCTCGAATACGTAAACGAGCAAGCTCGAGCCGAGCTCGAACATGAAAAAATTAAACGAGCCAAGCTCGAACAAGATTTTTGAAAGCTCGGTTATGCTCGAGCTCGATAAATACTAACCAAGCCTAGCTCGAACAGGTTACTACTCGGCTCGTTGACATCTCTAGCCCTAGTTTTGTTTCTAATGAAGTAATGAGTAACTGAGTAAGGAGGTTGTACTGCTCCACAAAGGTATTTAGAGCATTCTTGTCAATGAACAAAAAAAAAAAGATTCATTCATTTCTCACTCCTCCAACTCATCTTTACAAACAATTTGCATTCTCACTTCTTAACAACAAACCAAAAAAAAGATTCATCCCATTATCTCTCCTACTTTTTCATACCCCACCCCTTCCTTTTTCTCTCTCCTACCAACTTTTTTACACATTTACCCATCATTTCTACTCTCCCACCAACTTCATTTTATAAAAAAAAAAAAATCATTAAGAAAAATTATGATGTTAATTAAAATTTTATTATCGTGATAAATATAATTAATTAAGAATAATTAAAAATTAACCACGCTTAGTAAAAATAATATAGATTAATTACTAACACATGGGGAATACTTGTATTACACAATACATGTCATGAAACTCGAAAAGAAAAATGTGAAAACGGAATTTAAAACATGGTACGAAAGTAAATAACACACGTTTTACAACTAAAACAAAATTAAAACGGAATTTAAAACAAGGTCGAAGCGAATTAATTCCTGTTTGGTCCGAATTTTGCCCAAATATGTTCGATCAAGTCATATTTTAAAGCCATGTGAGTCTGTTGATGCTCAATACTTGCTCTGTTTTCCAAATACTGGAAGATATCAACAACTCGATCTCTATGATATTGAAAGAGCTCATCTTCTTGACTTCCTCCTGCATCCTAACGAGCTCGTGAAGGACCATCAAAGTCACTGACGTCGGTGTAGTTTTGATACATATGCCGCTCATCCTCCACTATCATGTTATGCATTATGATGCATGCAGTCATAATATTGTGGATATCGTTTCGGTCCCATGAAAGCATCGGCCTCCGAACCATGACAAAACGAGCTTGAAGCACACCGAAAGCTCGTTCCACATCTTTTCGAGCTGCCTCTTGGGTCTTCGCAAAGAGGCTCTCTTTAGATGTTTGTGGACTCGTTATGGACTTGACAAAAGTAGACCATCTAGGATAAATCCCATCAGTGAGGTAATAAGCCTTATTATATTGTTGGTCGTTTACCTCAAAATTAACATCAACACTCCGACCCTCAAGAACTTCATCAAACACGGGAGATCGATGAAGCACATTGATATCGTTGCAACTCCCTGGCATTCCGAAGAATGAATGCCAGATCCACAAGTCCCGATCGGCCACGGCTTCTAGCACAACTGTGGCTACCCCTTCTCTTCCTTGGTATTGCCCTCTCCATGCTACAGGACAGTTCTTCCACTCCCAGTGCATACAGTCAATGCTACCGATCATGCCAGGGAATCCAAGTTCTTCCCCAACTCGTAGTAGCCTATCTAGATTGTCTTGGTTAGGCTTTCGTAGGTACTCGTCCCCGAATTTGGCCACAACGGCTTCGACGAAGCGATAAAGTGCTTCTTTTGCCGTTGTGTCCAAAATACGTAAATACTCATCCATTGCATCAGAAGCACACCCGTAAGCTAACTGCCTGAGAGCGGTTGTGCACTTTTGGAGAGGTGATATGCCTACTATTCCCGCTGCATTTGGCTTCTGTTGGAACCACGGGTCATATTCCACCACACCATTCATAATACGCAAGAAAACATGTTTTTGCATTCGAAACCTCCTTCGAAACTGTCGGCTGTTGTACACTGCATTTTCAGCAAAGTAGTCGTTGTATAATTGGTGGTAACCTTTTTCAGTGTCTCTCTTAGCACGAGGAACACTTTTCCTTTTTTTTTTTGCATCGCCTTTTTCATTATCGGTACAAATTTGTTGGCAACTTTGTTTACCATTGCACCAATTTTTTTAAGCTGATCTTCGAGCATTTCCTCCTCTGAATCAGAGCTAGATTCAGTGGAACTAGGTTCATTACAGTCTGAGGAGCTCATCGTTAGGAATGTTGTGGATGTTTTTTTTTGGTATTATTGGGGTGTTTTTGGGATGTTATTTTTAGAGGGTTCAGTATGATCATTATTTATAGACTACAACTCATTAATGAACACCTAAGGATGAAAATATCTGTAAAGTCATAATGAAAACGGATGGATGAAAATAAGCAGTGTGTTGTCACTTCAACTCAGAAATGAGTGATAGGGCATGCATGACAAGTAAAAGAAATATCTGTTTCACATGGCAAAATCAGTAAAAATCTTAATGATTTTGTACTGAATGGTAAGGAATGGCTGAAAATGACCATGGTGTTGTCACTTCAACTCATAAATGAATGACAGGGCATGCATGACAAGTTAAAGCAATATCTGTTTCACATGGCAAAATCAGTAAAATTCATGAGCATGGTGTTGTCAATTCGAGTCAGAAAGCACTTTATTGACAAATTAAAAATAACAATACAACAACAACTTGATTGAAACAACAAATAACAACATAATCTAAATAAAAACTTGATTTTAAAACAAATAACATCCGAATGTTCTTCATTTAACAAGAATTATATCTTGTTGTTCGTAATATATTCAACGCCTTCTGCCAACAACTGACAGGGCGTCGCAACCCGTAAAAAATAACCTAAATATCAAAACTAATGCAGCAGTGATAAGTAGGGTCGAAATCCACAGAGAAGCAAATTAATTTTTTTATTACTAAAAAGCATGAATTATATAAAGGGCCTTTGTGATTGAATTATCCTAAAAAAAAACTAATAACTAAAAAAGAGAAAATAAAGATTGAATTTTTATAAGATTAAACTGAATGAAGGAAATTCTAGGGTTTAGGGTTTTATGAATGAAATCATAAACTAATTAAATTCCAATGTTCAATAATTCATTAACAAATTCTAACCAAGATCTAACAGGCTTTCGCAATTTATTAGATTTACAGATTTACATAACAGGCTCTCGCAATTTATTAAATAAATCAACCTAAACTCTTAACTCTTAATGAAGTTTTCACCTTTCGGCTACCGACTAGATTATTACTCAAATTTATATGTTCAAAACAGATTTTAGGAAGTTAAAACTAGTCATGAATTAAAGAGCAAAAGATTCAATTAATTTAAATCAATCAAACATAAGTTTCCCAAACCCTAGATCTAAATAACTACTCACACATATTTAAAAGAATCAAAGCAATAAATATTATCATGATCAAAAGCATAAATAAAATAAAGAGAGAAAAACAATACCAGAATTAAAGGAAGGAAGATCTTGAATTGAATACTTGATTAATTGAATTCAAAAGAATTAAATTGTGCTTACAAAAGAAAGTTTTAATTTTTAAACCCTAGAAAACAGAAAAACCCCTAAAGAAAGCATAAGATCTTTACAAGGGATTAAAACAGGTATTTATAGGCAAAATTGGGCTTAAACGGAGCCCGTAACGCCGGCCCCGGTACGGGGTACATGCACCCCGGTACCGGGGTTGTCGCTGGAGTCAGGTACGTACTTCTGGAAAATGTCGAGTGAAGGGTTGTTGAGCTATGTATGGTTTTGATGATAATGAACAAATGATGATTATCTAACTAACATGTGTGTTAAGATGTGCATAAACAAGTTCATAGGTCTTAAGGAAGAAGATTCCTATCATCTTTGATGATGTATGCAATATAAGTTCCTGAGTTGGAACAAATCAAGAGAAGCTTCTGAGTTGAAGCAAATAAATAAGCATTGAAGATTCAAACATGAAGATTCAATCATTTGAAGAAACAAGATGGTGATTCAAGTGAAGGTTCGAATTATGAATCAAAGATGTTGCTGTCAAGTTTCTACAGAGAAATCAGAGAAGTTCCTGAAGAGAATTCAACAAGGAACATGAGAAGAACTTCAAGTATTCCAACGAATCACTTGATGAAGAGAAGAGAAGCATCCATGAATGTTATAATGTAATGTTCTAGGGTAAATGTAAGTATATTAATGCATTTAAGTCTGATTGGAACTTAGTCGTGTCTGTCAGAGGAACTTTGGGTCATGTTCCCAGAGGAACTTGTGTCAAATCAGTTAGTTATTTTAGTCCACGACTGTTGCTACTTTTTAGGGACTGTTTAAACAACTCTTTGACTGTTTTAACTTGTTTAAAATGGTCAAAGACTGACTGAATTAGTGCAGCCTAATTTTAGGAATAGTGGGTAGGTGTTTTTGAATTAGTTAGTAGTCAAATTAGTCTCCTTAATTTTAGGATTAGGTTAGTTGTTTTTTAATTCTGATTTCTTTTATTTTATTAGTTTATTTTTAGTTTTAAAAATTAATTTAAAGTTTTAGAATTTTTTAAAAAAAAAGAAATTTTCGGAAAAAAATAAAAAAAGAAAAAAACCGGTTTTTAGTTTTTATTTTTTAATTAATTAATTAATCTATTTTTTAGGTAAATTACTTAACTTATTATTTCTGATTTATTAGGTCAATAATTAAGTTAGTGGGTTGTTTAAGTTAGTGAGTCAAAGTTAGTGGTGTGTGAGTGAGAGTGGTGTACGTGTAAATGGTGTTATGGGTGGTTAATTAGGCTTTTTCTCCAAGCAATTTTATAACCATTCATTTACATATATACACATATAATTCTGACATTTTTGAGACACACAATTAGAGCTTTTATTGAGTCAACAAGTAGTGGGACGTGGCTGTAGTTAATGGGAACATGGGCAACAATGTAGTGGGCAGTTACAAGTTCCTGACAGAACTTTGAGTGGGTTTAGTGGTGTATTTAGTGGTTTCTTGGGAAACACGACCTATTTGCTTATAAATACGGTTTGAATCACCATTTCTAAGGAGAGCCAAACTTCAATAATGTGGAGAGCTAAAACGTACCATCTTATACCCACATATTGAGTCGGTTCCACTCAAAGTTCCTATCGTATGTTCCAGATTATGTTCCAAGTTCCAGTCAGATTTTATGTTCAATATATTAGAGTTTTATTCTATCAAGAATCTGTAATTTTGAGAATAGAGAAGAGAGTTTGAGTGAAAGCTTGTAATGGGGAATTTGTAAAGGGTTTGAGAGAATTCTTGTAATTGGGGTGAGAATTTGAGAAAAGTGTGAGAACAGAGAAAAGAAGAGAAAGAGAATGAGAAAAAGAACAGAGAATAGAAAGAGAAAGAGAAAGATAAAAAGAGAGAAACAGAAAAGGGAAGATAACACCATAAGTAGAGAATAGAGAAGTAAGTTCCCAGAGGAACTTACGGGTCCAGTAGTATATTATAGGTTGTAATTGATTTATTGCCCTATAGTGAAGTGTTTTAGAGAAATCCCTAGTGGGTCGAGGTTTTATTTCCAGTTGGGCCCTGGAAAGTTTCCTCGCTAAATCTCTCTTGCATCGTTTCTCTTTATTTTCCTTTCATGTTCTTTAATTTCCGCAAAAATTGACTATCATGTTCCATACTACAATTCACCCCCCCTCTTGTAGTAGTTCATCCGAAATAACAATTGGTATCAGAGCAAGTTCCTCCAGGATTCAGGCAACCCTGAGGAGGAAGTTCCTGGAAGGATGAATACATACAGGAACTCGACCCTGCACTGTTAGGGAACTCAAACTGCATTACTCAGAGGAACTCACGATAATACATGTTTTCTTGAAAGGTAAATGTAATTCAAAGACAAATGCTTATAAGGTCAGTATTTTATCTTTCATATAATATTTATATATTTGCATTCAATTTATCTTATTCTTTGTATTATTTCTATAAACTTTATTTTTTATTATTTTATTTCAAATCGATTTTGGAGGTTATCAAATATGATTTTTTGTATGTTTGAATATCAAACATATTATTTTCAAAATGATTTGAATTTTTTTAGAAAATAATCAGTTTATAGGAGATCTTACAAGGAAAAATATTTTTTAGGAAAGTACTTTTTACAGACTTGGAACTCAAATTTCCAACAGCTTGGAACTTGATTTTTTTTTTTTTTTTTTGGCAATATAATGAACGTTTATTACAATTCTTGCCAAAGAATAAGTTGTTCATGCCTTATGAGAATCTTGAATAATATTTTTTGTAAATATATGTTGTTCCTTACTAGTAGCATTTTTTTGTGCACTAAAATTGGTTGAAAAATAAAATTCGTTAATGTTACTAACAAGAAAGGACCCAAAATTTTGGGTACCAATGTCCAAGGATAGAAGAGTTTTTTTTTAGGGTTTGAATCATGATTGAAATATATTTATTTAAAAGACAACATTAGAATCATGCAAGAAAAGAGAATAAAAGAATCTGGAGTACCCGTTGGAACAAGGTTGAGGAACTCAGCAGATCCTGAAGGAACTTGATAGGTTGAGATGCGTAAATTAAGACAAGTTCCACTGACAGGTAAGTTCCTTTGAGTCAGAATAAAAGCCAACGTATTATATCATATACTTCTATTTGAGTAATAGTCTCTATGATTTTTTCATAGAAACTTAATTAATTATGATATGATTTAAATTCTTTTTCTCTTAATTTTAAGTTATGTTGTTTACTTTTAATTCATGATAAAATTAATATCTCTTCAAGCTTGTGCAAATCTTGCATATCAAAGTTAAATGTTTTGTAGGTTAAGCGTGTGAGATTATTTTGTGCTAATTGCATAAAGACTAGTTCCATGGATAAAAGGAACTCAACCTGTTCCCAATGGAACTGATGATGAAACTAAGAATATATTGGATTATGGCACATGAACAAATCAAGACTTATTAAAGTTCTTGTTCTTACTCTGATTGAACCTAGTTTTGATGAACAAAACATAAACTTCATTCCATATTTTCCTTAAAGAATGTTAGAACTATACAGGTGGAACTACATTCTAAGGGAGTATTTTTTGAAATTTATGTTTATTCTTCTTTATGCTTTAGTATATTATCTCTTTCTACTAACCTACTAATCTTGAGATTGCACAAAAGTTTTCTTTGGGTTTTGAATTTCAGAAAACATTTATATGCAACCAAAATGGAAATAACGACTGAAGGAACAACGCCTCATATATTCGTGACATGGCTAATAATGAATGTAAGATTGGTTCGACATATTCCATAGGAACTAATCTAGATCAGAATGATGATTATATGTGAGGAAAAGGAAAAATACATGACAGAGTTCCTACTGAAAAGGAACAATAACATTAGGAACAAGTTCCAACAGAAAATGCAGCTCTAAAAATCTAAAGGAACTCGGACAGATTCCTGAAATTATGAAAGGAACTAGCAGCACCCAGTGAGGGGGAACATCTCGAAATATCTCAACAACGAGTGTTCTAAACATGTTGAAAGTCAAATAAAATTAATCTCACTAGAGGGTAATGGTAGAGGAAAATTAACTTTTTACAGCAACACAAAAGATTAAATCATTCCATGCAAGTTTGGTAAGTTAGGTTCTATTCACCATATATTTTGTTGAGTGATTCAAGCACATTTTGATTTTAAATATTTTAAATTTTGAATTCTAACCTTGGACCTAGTTCCACACAAGTTTTATGTTTTTACAGGTGCAAGGTATTGATCAAAAGCTTTCAAAGTTAAAAAGTGATGAGAATGTGCTTCGCAAACAGTGAACATATTTTTAGTCTAATGTTTGTACCCAGCAAACAGGTTGGAATAATTGTAAAGTTGCAAGTTCCTATGGGCCAAGTTCCTAAGGAATCAGCAATGCTTTAATTTTAATGAAAATATGTCACTTATGAAAGGCAACAGAATAAATTACAATATCTGATGGTGAGGAACTTGAGGATGATGATCAAGTTCCAATACATGAAGCAAAATTTAAACTCAATCAATATCCACAACCAAGTTCCTGTTAAGTTCTCATAGTTGAGGAAGTTCATATTTCTCACATTTGGGTCTCAACAAAAGAAATTTTGTGCATTCCTTGCATATATATATGTTTATTATTGTGATTAACAAGTTTTATGCAGAAGGAACTCAATAAGCTCGAATGGAACAAGGTGTGAAACCTTGGACCTCTTCTAGAATACCAAAAATCATGAACTAATATGGGTATTCAGGAACAAGTTCATTGAGCACGGCACAATGATAAGGAATTTGGTAAGCTTCAAAGGATATATACAATATGAAAGGTATTGAATTAAGAAAAGTTTTGCTCCCTCCTAAAGGTAATTGTATTATTATTTTTGTTGCTTATATGGGATCTAGTTTGTACTAAATAAACGACAAAGAATTTTTTTTTGATGATATTTTGATTGAAGACGTTTATAAGGAACAACCTATCTAGGATTTAAAAATCCTACATCTCCTTTTCATATCCATGAGCACAAGTTCCTTGGGTATGTTATAGGAAATTTTCTAAGTTCCTTCTTCCAAATACTTTCAAATCTAACATTTTACTGAGAAGGAACTGATTTGTTAGTTGTGCATATTAGTATTGATAATATTTTATTTAGTTCAACTAATAAATTTCAATGTAAGGTTCATCAACCTTATGTTTAGTGTTGCATACATGAGCATAAAGGAGGAACACAACTTTCTTGGTTTATATATATGTCAATGATTAAGAGAAAGTTGAAAGACCAACGATGATGCATGATATGAACCTCCAAAGAAAGGAACAATATCAAGGAACTCATGATGAGAATCGAATTAGAAGTGGAAGTTTGCATCAGATTTGAAGGCATCAAAAGGATGGAACAAGCACTTCAGGAACTTGAAATTACAATAGTCATGTAATTTAATATATGTGGTGAAATATCAGTAAGGTATGTGGTTCATGTTCACAATTTAGTATCTTTGATAATTTCATAAGTAATGAGCATTATTATTGTGAATCTTATGATATTTTATGTGAATTCCATGAATCAATTTGCCTTTCTAATTTTTACCTATTCATGCATATGGACTGTTAAAAGGAATAAGATTAGACTTGATGAAATATGACTTGAGCATTAAAGAATTCTTTCCCCAAAATATTTGTCTAATCGGGTTATAGAAAAATTTTAAATTAAAGTATTTTATGTACATTTTAAAGTCAATATGTCACACTTAATTTTTGTGTCATAAGATGACATATTCACTTGCCTTAGAGTATTAGAGGTTTCTTAATAAAACAATGGATGCTATGAAACATGAAAATCCTAAGTTGCCAAAGGAACAATGGAAGAAACTTTGATGGAACAAGATAGGTAAGTTCCGGCTTTGTTTCACTTGTCCTTCGGGCCTTTTAGACTTTATTTCTTGGGTTTTTAGTCTTTTAGTATAAAATTATCTTATTTCATGGTTTCCTTCAATAAAGTTGTGTTTTATTTTGTTCTTGAATAATTAGGCTCAAAATGGAAGCATTTCAAGTGCTCTTACATATATAGTCTGATTCAAAGACTCATATCTTTTTTTCTATAACCCTTTTTCAGGTGATTCCACTTGGAGAAGATTCCTTATTCCAAGAGCTTTAATTTTATATATTATATGCTCAATTCCGCTAAGAAACGAAGGAGATATGAGCATTTGAAGACCGAGTGCGCAGATCTGCACGATCGTGCACTTAGTTGCACGATCGTGCAGAATGATCGTGCAGAGGTCAGAGAGCCCTTTTGGAGTGCACGATCGTGCAGTAATAAGCTGCACGATCATGCAGAATGTCCTTCGTTTCGCCACGATCGTGCAAGTCAACTGCACGATCGTGCACGCTGCAGTTCGAGAAATCTATTTTGGGCCGTGTACTTTGTTTAATTTAGAGTTTTTAGTAAGGTTTTTAGGCGATGTTTTAGACTAAGTTTCAGATTTTAGACATTCATTAGTTTGTACTCTAGTTGCTCAAGAATAGAAAAAACTCATTCTCAAATTTCTAGGTTTTCCAATATTCAAGTAGAATAGATTTTCTTCTTCAAGTTCTTTGATTCACCATTGTTACTCAAGATTTCATAAGTTTCCATTGAAGTTCCAATCCAGGTTTTGTTTTTGTTTTCATTGTTGTTTAGATTGTAATTCTCTAATTCTTGTTGTCATTTTAGTTTCAATAGAATTAGTTCTTTGTTCTAGAATAGATTTAATTGAATTCCTTGATTTTTGCTTTAATGGCTTCCATCAGTGAGTAGTTTTCTTTTCTAGGAATTGGATGACTTGATGTTATTGACATTGGGGGTTTTTCATTGGATTAGTTGTGTTTGAATAATCTAGATTGTATTTCCTCTTGAATTCTTGAACTTAAGCATGATATCTTGGTGAAGTGTTCATGATGAGTTTGGTGATTATTGATGAATTTGATAATTGCTTTCAAGATTTCCATGAGAATTTCTTAATTGCTAGAGATAGTAATTAGGATTGTGAATTGATAAAAGTAATTGATGAACTCGATTTTGGGTTTTGCTAACTTGACTAATCGAGAGAGGTTAATTTAGCCAATCCTAGAATTTCCTATCGCCTAATCGAGAGAGGGTGTTGGGATTGAGTCCGTTGATGCCTTTTGAATATTCACTTTGCAATTGAGATAATCGAACATGAGTTAATTCAATGATTATAATTCCTCCGATTGAAATTGTAACGACCCGACTTTTTAACTTGTCGATTTACGAAGGGAAATCGACATTCGGATCATTAATAACTTAAATAACAATAAATCAACTTAATTGAATGAATAAATTATCTTTTATTAAGTAAACTACTAACTATCCATAATAACCCAACAACCATTACTACATAAAAAGCCTGAAAATATTGTCCCAACATGCTGGGAAAACTAAATACTCAAAATAAAATACTAATCTACTCAAGCCCATCCAGCGAAGCCCGCTCTACTCTGCTGCATCGTCACCTGAAACTGAGGGGGGGTCCACCTTCAGTGGCGAGTAACTAGGCTGTCCCATTTAATCGAGGGACCACCAAACACATAATAACATAGGAAAACACATAAAAACTGTAAAGAAACTTAATACATGATTTTATACAAACATACAAAAATACGTATAAAAGTACGTATAAATATACGTATAACTGTACGTATAAAATACGTATAAAGGTACGTATAGAAATACGTATACACGTACGTATAAAAATACGTATAAATACACCTGCAGAGATATGGTTAGAATACGTATAATTTACGTATAATGTACGTACAAACGACCCTGCAAATACGGTTAGAATACGTACAAAAATACACAATCCTTCCATGTACATACATACGCATATATATACTTACATAAATACAAAATCATACACAGCGGAAGTCTTAGAGTATACCAATACTTATACTTATATTATACAACTTAAATTTACTCAGAACCTTAGCTTATATTATACTCATCTTATATTATACTTATCATTTCATATTCGTACTTGTCATAATCCTTCTTAACTTATATAACATATCTTATCATATATAATCATACCTTGTCTTATATCATCGCATAAATCTTATAATAAGAACATAATATCTTCTTAGCTTTACATATGTACTTATTATATCATCTTAACTTAACATCTTTGCGGACTGTCTTCTTCAGCTCGTAGCGAACCTTTGCGTTCGCAACTTTCCTAAAACATGTCGGGGTGAACCTTTGCGTCCCACCCGTAGCCCTCCTTTGCGAGAACTAAGCCTAAGCTATGGCCATAACTCCTAAATAGTCCTCCTTTGCGAGAACTACCTAGACGACTCCATATTCTAGAACCAAGAACTGCGCGGGGGAACCTTTGCGTTCGTCCCATGTGAGCAGTGGCATCGACTAAACCCAATTGATAACCTTTGCGTTATCGCAAGGGCGTCCTATCTTATTAACCCGATTGATGACCTTTGCGTCATCGCAGGGGCGATCTTTATATTATATCTTATATCTTTACTTAATCATATCATATATTGGGAAATACTAGGTGACCGTAATAGGAAATGAAATGTTCGGAGTCCCAGGAAAGAGAGGTGCGGCACGTATATTGGCCACCTTAAATACCAAGTCTTTCCTAGCCAGAGACCGAAACATGACATGTATAGCTATTACTCTGTTTCTCCCTAGTAATATCTTATTAACTTCTTATTGTAACTTATCCCTACTGGTACTTAATAATAATAATAATAATTATAATTCCTTTAATATATAATAATCATAATAAAATAATGACAGTTCCTAAAATTATACTAATATTATTATAAGTCAAAATAGTTAACCTAAAAATTAGTCAATAATAACCATTTGTTCGACATTTTAGGGGTAGTTGATGATTAAGTAAAATTCATTAATATAATAATCAACCAAGTCAATTATATTAACCATAATTCGAATAATTAAAAGTTGTCACCATAAATTGCACAAAAACATGATAAAAATTCCACCTTTCATAAATTTGACCTACTTGACATATATATAAATATAATTTAGCAAAAGTTCACACTTTAAATCAATTAAACACAATCATCAAACATCAAATAAACCAAATTAAATAATCATGTAAAATAACAACTAACAACCATAATTACCTAAAACATAATAAAAATCCTATTTTTATTTATTCAATCTACTCGAAATTTATATATATTACCCAAAATTCATTCTTTAATTTAATCAAGTACAATAATCATCTATTAATCACATAAACTTATATAAACAATTTAAATTACACTATTTTACGCAATCTGATCTTAAAGGATTAAATTAAGATCAACCATCTAAAGGTCTTGAATAGTCTGGAAATTTTAATGGAAGTTAAATATGGGTTAAAGGTTTAATGTGCATAAATTTCGTTTAAAAATAACACCTTTTACTATTTTTAAGTGATTTTATAACTAACCGGTCAGATTAGGCTGAATTCGGTTTCAGAATTTTCTGCCATAGCAAACGATCTTTAAAAATTACGAAAAAATTAAAAAAGCTTTAAAACAGTATTAATGACTTCCACCTAAAATTTCGTAGCCATTAGATTTGATTAAGTATATTAATAAATTCGTAAACCGATTCTGAACAGTTTTACCGGTTTGAAAGATTAAATTATTTCAAGCAATAAAAGGACGAATTTTGTCACGAAATATTTCATGATTCATAATAAAACAACAAAGAAACTGCCATGAAAAATTTATCAAGAAATAACACGATTTGATTAAGAAATAAATTCATACAAGTAATTATTCAACAATTTCAGATTTCAATAAACTACATAAAATAATCAAAAGAAATTTCATAATAATTCATAAATATTACATGAATACATCAAGAGAATAACATGATCAATATTTCATATGGTTCGAAATTTTCGAATAAATAAGCAAACATAAATCCTACAATTTTCATGATATAATCCTAATTTACTATGTGATTAGCTACCCTTAAATTAAATAGAAAAGCGAAGTTACCTCGATTCGCTTTTATTTCCAAAATACAAAGAACAATTCACCCCTTTTTGGTGAATAACTACACGGCCAACAAGAGAGAAGAAGAGAAGATTTGTGTGATTGTTTTTAGAGTTTGTAAACTTTAGCAATTAGTAACAAATAAACATGCTAGGCCTTATATTTATAGAAGGAAAGAAAGCTAAACAAATCCTAATATAATAGTAGGGTGGGCCGTGTGCATGGGAGAGAATAGGGGAAGATTTAGTTAGTTTGTTCAACAAACTTGAATAGGTAAAATTAATTAGTTTAATTAATCAATATAATTATCCAATATCATTATAATTAATATTAATTAATTAAATCAAAACTACCATTGACCCAATTAAAGGAAGAGGGCCGGCCATGAGGTAGAAAAGAAAAGAGATTTGGGTCTTTGGCCCAATTTGAAGATAGATTGGGTTAGAAAGTAATTAAATTAAATTAAAATAATTTAATTAACTAAACTAATAAAAACAAACATGTACTTGGCCCATTGATAAGAAAACCGGCCAAGCTAGGAAAGAAAAGGAAGAAAAGAAAATTGGGTTCGGGTTTTGGCCAGACAAAATAAAAAGGTTAGGGCCAGGCTCAAAAGTATTAAATTGCTACACAAAATAATAATTAATTAAATAATAATCAATTAAATAGTCAATTGATTATACATTTAATCAATAAATAAAAATTTAAAATATCCCAAATTTTCGGGGTATTACAGAAATAACATTAGGAAGTCTAATCCTTAGAGTTTTAATCCTTTGATATTCAATTTGCGTTGTAATCCATTTCTTTTTGCCTAGTTTCATTTCTTTTGTTGTAGACTAGATTTAATTCCATATTTCACTCAACAAATAAAGACCCTTGGATCATTCTTAATCACGACTAAATCCGCATTAGTTCCTCGTGGATCGACCCTAACTCCACTAATACTACGTGTTAGTTGTTAGGTTTATAAATTGTATATTTGTTTGGCGACTAGGGCCGCGACACCCTAGGAGCCGATCAGTCAGCGGGTCATCGGGTCGGGTTCTGTGATTGGTAAAAAATTGAATTAAATATTTTATTATTAATATTTTAAATCCTTTTAGATTTTATTTTCCAATTTAATTTTCTTTTTATATAAATAACAACTACAAGGCTCTTTACAATTCTCTAAAATAATAAAATTTTCGTGTTACATTAAAAGGTTTCTTTTATTTATAATTTGTTTTTAACAACGGAGGGAGAATTGTCATATTTGGCGATGAGGGAATAAGTTATGCAAGTATATAGACTTAGCTTAGTTGAGTACAAATTAATAAGGCTTAAAAGTTTATATGAGAAAGGAACGTGGATAGATCGATCATAAAGGAAAATTCAATTACTTATATATTATACTTTAGGACGAGTTAATTTGATTGAAGGATTAGATATATTTGATAATAGGGAAAATGAAGTCATAATGTAGTAAATGGAGAATTGATTGTCAATAAAATCTTTTATGGAGTTATTGAATCAAAGTCATTTAGGACGACAAATATTTTAAGATGAGACACAAGTTAATTAATTATTTAATTTAATATTTTGAGGAGTAGAAGTTCACAAATTTTGTAGTTCATAGATTTTTTGGATGTTTATATATGGAAATGAAACTATTAATTAAGTAGGAACAGGAGACAATTTGTATTGTTGTATTTTGCATATGGGAGAAATCGAGGGAAATTAAAACAAAGTTATTAAGGAAATTAAGAAAGGTGTGTAAGAAAATAATGCTATAGAGTTGACTTGTTTAATTTTAAACTTTGAGGTTCGTAGATATTTAGGTTATATTTGAGGATGCGTGAACCTATGAACATTTTAAATATTATTTGTGCATTTGAGGAGATTTTGAGGTGAGATACGAGAAATATGTAAGACTTTTTTACTGTTTTTAATTTAATTATGAGGTGCTCATGAGGTTACATTTATAAGAGATGACATAAATGATGCTATTTAGGATAGTTTTATTTTTTTTTTGGTGCTAATGAGGGTCAAAGCCCAAACAAAGTAAAAAAATTAAGTACAAGGAATTAAACGAGTGGTGACTCCCATAGCATCATTGTTCAGAATGGTTCCTAACTCTGCAGGAATGGCTTGAAAAATCACGAGCTTCTCAGCTTGCTCCACCCTCCTATTTGCCAACCAGTCAGCTGCCTTGTTTCCCTCTCTGTAGGTATGCTTGAATTTCACTTCCCAATTTTGATCTGCTATCAATTTTTGACAATATTTGAACAATAATGCATATTCTCCTGCATGATTCTTCTCCTTTTGGAAGTAATTGACCACTGCTCGGTTGTCAATTTGTACCTCTAGCTTTGATAATCCCAATTCCCTAGCCATTTTGATGCCCTGAATTGCTGCTTTAATTTCAGCTTTGAAGGCTATTGTCTCCCCAAAGTTAGCACTAAACGCAGTGATAAACATTCCATTAGAGTTTCTGATGATTCCACCACCTCCAGCTGGTCCAGGACATCCCCTAGCAGCCCCATCTGTGTTTAGGGTGTACATTCCAATACTGTTGGGTAGCCATGAAATGAATCTTTCTTCTGTTAGCTTACCTGATTTGTTATTCTCAGGTTGTAGTTCCAGGGCTTTGCAAGTTTCTTCAAATCTGATCTTCAAGAAGGCTCCTAGGTCATATGGTATTTCACTTACCCTGCCATGAATTTTGAGGTTTCTCCATTTCCATATCCACCAACAGGTGAGACTGAAAAAAGTCTTCCATAGTTCATTTGTATTTGCATCTCCTCTTTGAATGTTTCTAAGAATCCATGGTTGCAGGTTATCATTAAAGAAGTTGCTTTGTTGTCCGATGGCCCCAATCCTGAGCCAAATTTCTTTGGCAATTTTGCAGTCTCTAAGCAAATGCAAGGTAGTTTCCTCTTCCTCATTACATAATTGGCACATCGGGTCATGGCCAATTTTTCTTTTTACCTTGTTTACATTACTTAGCACTCTGTCATGAAGGCTTAACCATAGGAAGATTTTAGCTCTTTGATAAATTGGCACTTTCCATATGAGTTCCCAGCTTTGATCCCCTCCTCTATTGTCTTCTTTTCTGATGATTTTCAGAGCTGTTTTTATGCTGAATTTTCCTTTAGGCCCATTTCCCCAGTAGATTAGATCTCCCATCTCAGGGTCTGGCATGACTTCAAAGGAATCTATTGTTTTTAGGATATGTTCAGGAAGAAGTTCAGTAAACATATCCCATTTCCAACCATTATTTGAGTCCCACATCTCAACAACAGTAGTGCCTAGCATATGCTCAGGTATGTCCTGCACTGCTAGGCTTCTTAGTGGATGCTCTCCTATCCATTTGTGTTCCCAGAACAGAGAAGATTCTCCATTTCCAATTGTTACTCTAGAGCCCTCTTGGAGAATGTTGACATTTTCAGTGATTCCCTTCCAAACATTTGACATGTTTGTTTTGGTTTTAAACATGTTTATGTCACATCTTCCCTTGCAATACTTGGCTCTAAGCACTCTAGACCAAAGGGCATTTGGTTCAGTGAGCACTCTCCATCCCAACTTAGTAAGGAAGGCTGCATTTGCTTGCTTTGCTGATCTCATATCCAGGCCTCCTTGGCTTTTGGGCTGTTGCAAAGTGTCCCAAGATAACAAATGGATTGTTCTCTTGTCTTCACTTCCCCCCCAAATGAATCTTTTTGTTTTCTTGTCCAATTCATCACAAATAGACCTAGGAATCTTAGCTGATTGCATGGCATAATTTGACATAGAATTCAGTGTGGACTTTGCCAAAGTGATTCTTCCAGCCATTGATAGATACTTTGTCTTCCATCCAGCCAGTCTTTTGTCTAGTTTCTCACAAAGATAAGCAAAGGTATCTTTAGTGACTCTACTGGTGAGGGTGGGCATACCCAGGTACATTCCCAGGTCATTTGTGGCCTCTATATTCATTGAGTTGCAAATGTTGACCCTCATGTCTTCATTTACATTATGAGAGAAATATAGTCTACTTTTGGGCAATCTCGCCTTCTGTCCAGAGGCTTTGCAAAACCTTCCTAGACAATCCTTGATTGTCTTAGCTTGTTCAATTGTAGCTTCACCAAAAAGTATGATATCATCAGCAAAGAACAGGTTGGATAACAAAGGCCCACCTCTGCTAGCTCTAATAGGCTTCCACTGATTCTTTAGAACAGCTTCCTCAATAATTTGGTGAAGTCTTTCCATGCACATTACAAACAGATAAGGGGATAAGGGATCCCCTTGTCTGTCCCCCCTTGTTGGTTTAAAAGAATTTGTTGGTTCTCCATTCCATAAGACCTGAAGTGAAGTGGTAGTTACACATTCCATAATGACATAAATTAGATGGATTGGAAGGTTCATTTGAATTAAAGTATCTCTCAAAAAATCCCATCTGAGCCTATCATAGGCTTTTTCAAAGTCTATTTTCAAAGCCATAAAACCTTTTGCCCCATACTTGCTTCTCATTATGTGGATGACTTCCTGAACAATTACTGTAACGACCCGACTCGCTTAAATCGGCGCGGAAGAAACCGACGAGTCGAGTAGTTAGAAACTACAACTCAAAATACTTAAGAAATAAAACTAATTCCTCAAATATTATTATTAAACCACAAAAGTACAAATACCCACAAGTTTGTACATAAACTAGTCCAAAAGTCAAACTAAAAACACTAAAATACAAGTAACTCCAACCACGCGTCAGAGTCTAAAACAACGTATGAAAGTCCATACAACAACGTATAAAGTCTAAATAATACGCCAATACTATCTATAAACAACAGAAATAGAAAATACATCAAGCAACAAAAACAATAAACGTCGCTCGCCCAACCCAAAGCTAAGCAAGAGTATCGTCATCAGAAATACCTGAAAAATATACAACAGTCCACCATCAGTGGCGAGTAACATAACTGACTCACCCTAATGGGAATACATATGCACATAGCATAAATCAAATAGACAACATCAAATCAATAATCTAGAGTACAAGATCAACCCAAACGTGAACTCGACTCAAACCAACCTAATCAACTAACTTTGGCGCAATCATTCATATTCTAGACCGGACTGTGCTCGTACAAACGCATCTTACGCATTCGAACTTTCTACTATGCTCGGATTTGAGAATCTTACTCCCAAACCCCATGAAACCAATCTTACTGGAAATCCATGTCTCGTGAAACCATTCTTACTGGAAATTCACAAAGATCACATAGTATGACTCCAACTATCCCAATACCGCGGATGGAATAGGGGCAACGTCTTAACCCAAATACAATGAATCTTACTCAAAGTATCAGGCGTCTAAAAATGAAATCAAGATAATCTTTAATTAAATCTTTTATTAAATCATCTTAATCATTTTATCAACATTTTTATCCAAAATAACTAAATTAAATTCAAGAATTGCCTCTAGCCTTGATTCTCGAAATTAACTAGTTAAAATACCGAAGTTATTCTCAAGAACTGCCTCTAGCCTTAATCTTGAGTCTAACCAATCATAATTCAACAATCTTTAATCATTCTTTAACCAATTATACCTCAATCTTTAACTTTCTTTAACTTACAACCCACTTTCTTTAACTTTCATGACTCATCCAAGAAACTCAAAGAACCTATCAAGAACTCATAAAGAACTCAAAGAAATCATAAAGAACTCATAAAGAACTCATTCAAGATTCAAGATCTTCAATCAAGAACTCAATCAAGATTCAAGAACTTTAATCAAGAACTCATCCAAATTCCATACATCACACGCATATTATCATCATCAAATCCTTTCGAAACTCAACTTTATACTTAACCAAAACCTATCAAACTTTAACACATTAATCATGATCATAAAATATCATAGAATCAATCATAAAATCATAAAATTCATCATCAAAATATCATGAAAACTACATAAAAATCAGATTACAAATCATACATAAAATCACGAATAATCATCACTAATCAACCCATACATGCATTTAATCTATACTATAAACATAGTATACCAAAAAGGTTGAGAAAACATGTTACCTTATTGAAGATTACACACAATTCAACACACAAAAGCAACCCGAAAAATAGCACAAAACTCGGCACACAAACAGCCCACACACGGCTGTCCACACGGCACCACGAGCCACCACGAACACCACGAACCCCTTTGCACGGCTGCTGCACACGGCCTGCTGTCCAAGCACGAACACCACCGCACGGTCACGGCACCACCACTGCACGGCTGCCCACACACGGTCACCCACACGGTCCAACCCACTTGGTCACGAACACGAACAAGACCCAAAATCAACCCGAACTAGTGATCTTGAATGAAATGCACGTGTTTAGGATTGTGTTTAGGCACTTAAAGATCAATAGAAGTTGAATCTTTAAGATTGGAATTAGAAAGATGGATGAACAATTTGATGATGATCAATGCCAAAAATGGCGTGTAACTTAGAGCAAATGGGTGGGATTTGTGTTTAAACTTTTGGATGGAGAGTGCATAAAATGGCAAGGATGGCAAAATGGGCAAGGGGCCTTACTAACTCTCCTATTTATAGAGTTAGTTAAGGTGTGAACATGAGGCAAGTGGCAAACCTTGCCATGCCATATGAGAACCGGCCAAAGAGAGGAAATGGGCCTAAAAATGGGCTCTCGTGCTCAATTGGGCTAATTTGCGAAAACCGCATAATTAATCATGCATAAATCAATTTAGCCCAAAATATTAGATTATTAATTAGAAAATTAAATAATAAAATTCTAATCAATTAAATAATAATTAACATAAATAAATAATAAAAACTGAAAAATAAATATTTCGAGTTAAATCGAAATTATTCACATAAAATAAAATAAATAGTTCAAAATAATTTTGAACTAACACCAAAAATGCACATAAACACACATAATTATCGGCAAAAATACCAATAAAATCTGGGTCATTACAATTACAATATTGTCTGTGATTTGTCTCCCAGGCACAAAGCTGGTCTGAGTGTTAGAAGTGAGGATAGGCATAAGAGGTTTAATCCTGTTCACAATGGCTTTTGTAATAATTTTATAGACTACATTACAAAGGCCAATTGGCCTAAATTGAGCTGGACCTTCTGGGTTATCTACCTTGGGAATAAGAGTAAGAAAGGTGTCATTCAGCTTACTAGGCATACCTTTCCCTTCTAGGACAGAAAGGGTCACTGCATAGACTTGTTCTTTGATTAGCTCCCAGTTTTTGTGGTAGAATAGATCTTGAAACCCATCTGGACCAGGTGCTTTGAGTGCTCCTATATCCTGGATGGCAACATCAATGTCAGTTTTTGAGAATGCTCTGGCCACCATCCTCCAATTTTCTTGAGAAAGCTCAGGAAAAATGTCTTGAGGGATGTCTGCCTCTTGAGTACCCTCTTCTGTGTAAAGAGAATTGAAGTAATCAACCACTAAATTCTGCACTTCACTCTTATCATGGATCCAATCACCCTCTTGATTTTTAATGGCCTTGATTTTATTTCTCCATCTTCTTGTAATGGTGTTTAGATGAAAATAGGTGGTGTTCCTATCTCCATCCTTGATCCATTCCACTCTTGATTTTTGGTACCACAGAGTTTCTTCTTGCTGCAGAACCTCATCTAGTTCTTTTCTCAATTTTGCTTCAAGTTTGATTAGGCTACTTTTATATCCCTCTGACAGTGCCTTTTGGATACCTTCAATTCTTACCAATAAATTTCTTTTTTTCCTGAAAATATTATGAAAGACATTTTTATTCCAGGATTGGAGATGCCCTGCCAGATTGTGTAATGCAGGGATCAAGGGTTCATTCCCCTGCCATTTCTCTTGCACAAAAGTCTCAAAATTTTCATGAGACATCCAGGAAGCATGGAACCTAAACGGTTTATTTAAAGCCTCCAGTGGTGTAAAACCATTTGGAGAAATTAAAATAGGGCAATGATCTGATTGAATTGCTGGGAGATGTCTCACTTGGGCATTAGTGTACCTCATACCCCAGTCCCCATTGTATAAGGATCTGTCTAACCTTGCACTCTTCCTGGTTTCCTCTGAGTTTCCTCTAGCCCAGGTATGAGAAGCCCCTGAGAATTCCACTTCCAAAAGTTGCATATCATCAATCCATTCATTAAACTGAGAATTTCTTCTATTGATATTCTGATTGTTATGATTCCTTTCCCAATGGGCTCTAGTGTCATTAAAGTCTCCAGCCATCATCCATGGCATGTTATGATTGTCACTAAAATCTTTCAGCATACCCCATAATTCATGCCTTTTAGTGGAGTCTGGACTAGGATAAATTGCTGTGAAAAACCAAGGGGTTTCACCAGTTCTGATTACTTCCACAGTGATGTGTTGGAAGCTTCTTTGAACAGGGCTTATAGTAACCAGATTTGTTTTCCAGTATATCCATATCCCTCCACTAAAGCCTTCATCATCTACTCGAGTGTGGCCATCATAGTTCAGAAACTTGGCAAGGAAGTCTGCTTGAGAACATCCCATGTGTGTTTCTACCAGAGCCAAAACAGCAGGCTTGTGAGCTCTGATGAGTTCTTTTAGCACAGCCTTAAACTCTTTACTTCCAACACCTTGAACATTCCATACCATAAATGATATGGATTCAGCATTATTTATAATGTTTGATTAATTGCATCTTTGCAGGTATCATTCAGAAGATTCAGCAATCTTTGGAATTCATTAGGCAACTTGATTGTTGCCACTAGTTCTGGCTTCTCTGGAGGGGGCTCCATCCATGTCTGCATCCTTATCTCCATGACATGGGATAGGGGGTGCATTATGACTAGGTATGGTTGTGTCATGGGCCTTCCAATGCAAATGGTTTTTTCTGGTGGAGTTGGCAATGGACTGATGTTCATCAGTTGGCTCTTTGTGAGTGGGTTGAATTTTTTGTGAAATGGGTGTGGTCTTTGGAATGTCTTTGTCAGTGCTTTGTTGGTTTTCTTTTCCAGAGTTTAGCTTGTTTATGTCTTTGCAGGGTCTTTGGGAGGGGAAAGTGTCGTTTGAGGGGCTGAGTTTTTGTCTTTTAGGGCTTGGTTTTTTGGTTGTGAGGCAAGTCCACTTTTTCTTTTTGGTTTAATATTCTTATTTTTGGTCTTTGCAATATTTTTTGGAAGATTTTCTCCAATATTGAATATGGGAGTCTTTGAATGTTCAGAGGTAGTATTCTGAGCATCAATTCCTAAATCAATACTTTCCAAAGTTTGAGAGCTGACCTCAATTGCCTCTCTAATAAATTCATTCTCATTTGGAATTTGGCAAGTTTCTTTATTATTTTCCTCAATATTCTCCTCTATTACCATATTTTCCTCTTGGCCGTTTCCTTCCTGATCTTCTTCCAAAATACTGTATTTTGAATTTTGACTGACATGAATTTGAGTTGACTTTTTTTGACTGTAGCTGCTTGATCCCCATTGTTTCTGGGTGGAATTTTTTAGCCCTATGGTTTTGTCTTGGCTCCTTTCAGTTGTAGATTTGGCTTTGGTAGTGGTTTTTCTACCTGGTTTTTTGACAACCATCCAATCTCCATAGTGTGCTTCCCCTACAGGAGGTTCCTCACTTGATTTTTCATTTGGAAAGTCACACTTCCTTGAATCCATTTGCTCATGATCTTCTGTTCTGTTTTCTTTTTCCTGTTGTTTTTCCTTGTCTATTGGAGCATTCTTCAGACTTGTGACCAATCTTTCCTCAGTGATAGCAGATCATGTGAATACCTTCATATTGTATTTTCCAAATCTTTCCATTTAATCTGAATTTTGAGAGTAATGGTTTTGAGAGGTCTACTTCCACACTGAGCCTTGTGAATTGCCCTCTTGTTGCCTGGGCTGTGTTTCTGTCCACTCTGATTACCTTCCCAATTTTGCTCCCAATTTTCTGTAGGAAATTCATATCAAAGTATTCCACAGGTAAAGCAGGTATTCTCACCCAGGTGGTGAGGAATCTGATAGGACTATCATCAGGGTGGAAGTTGGGTATCCACTTCCTGATTGTGAGGTAATTATCCTCAATAAGCCAGGGCCCTTGAGTTAGAACAAAGTTATAATCCTCCTTGTTGGTAAATCTAGCTATATAATAATCATGACCTGTATCAGTTAAGGTCAATTCACCTTTTATTTGACATTTCCTCTTAAGTCTGCGCATGAGTTGCATATAACCCAATCTCCCTTGGAATAGCTTGATAATTAAGGTGTCTTTCCATGGTCTTCTGAGTTTTTTTTTTTTTTCTCCTCTTTGGTCAGTCTTATTGTAGGACAGTGGATGTCATCTCCAGGAGCCTCATCTTCTTCATCATCTTCTGAGATATCAACTTCTTCCTCAACCATGTTGATATTAGCAGCAAAGGGGTTAACATGATTAATTTGGTATCCCCCTTTTGGCTTATGTCCTTGAATCATATCCTTGAATGACATGCTTTGATTGATATGTTCATCTTGCTGACCTCTATTTTCCAAGAGTGGGTAATTTGCAGTATGGATTTCTGTGGCACAGTTTTGAGAATCATTTGTATTGGAAAAAATTAGATGATTTATTTTTCTTTTTGGTTTTTTCTTGGATCTTGCAAATTGGTCAGATTCATCTGCAAAAATTGGGTTTTCATGGGAGGTTGTGTTTTCTTGGTGGTGGGCAGAGAGACATTCTTGCTATTTAGGATATGAATATGTATTGATGAAAAGTTCTATTTTAGGTCAATTGGTTCAATAAAGATAAGTTTGTTATTAGAGGATAAGAGTGCATATAATAAGGAAGGAATAATGTAAATTAGAGTTGTCACCAATAATTGATACAGAGGAATTTTATGTGGTTATTATAAATTGTTTGTTGGGAAGTACATACATATATAACATGGATATTTATGATATGAGTCGTAGACGGATTTGAAGCTTGGTAGTGTTTTTCATTTGAGGATATAATATTTAATTGAAGGAAAAAAAATTGGGTGCTCAAAAAGAAAGTTTGGATATATATATAATTAAAGGAATATTGGATAAAGATGGTTTATTTGGGTGCTATTTAATTATGCGAATGTAATAATTTGTGTTTATTAAGGATATATTAATAAATAGGGATTTTTTATTATGGTTGAATAAGTTTATATCACAAGTGAAAATTATACCGCAGAGGAAGGAGACAAATTTGGTATTTGAGAATATAAAGTTTGTAGGGTATGGATCAACTTATATACAAATTTAAGGATTTAGTAGGAGTTTGAGATAAATATTTTAGTATATAAATTATCTTGTCAATAAATTTTAAAAGGATGCATTTTGTTTTCAAAAATAACAAATCGTTTTATATATGTTGCGAGTTACGGGGGCGTAACTCATTTTAAGGGGGTAGAGTGCTATAAATTTCGCTTCTTTCTTTTATGAGTAAATAAGCCATAAAATGACAGTATTTTTGCAAAAGTTTAGTCATTCTTACGTTAATTTATGCAACCTTGTTACAATGTCTCTGCAAGTTTGTAAGGTAGCACAAATTTTGTGCATAGGAAAAGTCAATTAGTGTTACAACTAGCATAGCACCCGTGCGATGCACGGCTTGAAAATCTCAATATTAACTTTGTAAATAGTAATGTAAAGATTTGTATAATTCATTTTCTAATATAGTGATTTTATCATCATATTAAATTTTTAACTTTATGAATATAGCAACCTATATTAATATTCTCGTAGTTTTTTTTTTTAATTAAATAAAACTATACAAAACAATGAATAATCTTTATATAAAATCTTGATTAACCCCCATACATAACATTAAGTAACCATTACACTAACACCCGGTATGCTTAATATAATTTAAAAATCAAGATCAATGCATAAAAAAGAAATAAAAGATTATTAATTTAATTCTTCAAATTATTGTAATATATGGATAAGAATAAAAAAAATGTGGCAGAAGTCAATGAAATCAACAACAAAAAATATTGTATAAGGTGATACATTATATTTAATATAAAATGGTTAAATTTAAGGTAACATGTATGAAGAAATTTTGAAGTAAATTTAAACAATTTTAGAAAAAACTTTAACCCGCAATGATCATTATCAAACGTTAGCTAGTTATTAATTTTTAAAGGATAGTTTTGATAAAAGAGAATAAAATTACTTTGATATGTTATGAGTATTTTTTTTGAAATAAATCTCTTATCAAAAGAAAATTTCACGGACTAAAAAATCTAAACATGAAGTTTTAGATTATAATAGTTTTTTTTCTAAATACTTCTCTTTTAGTATATATATTTTTATATATGGATCAATTATGTTATAGAATTTTTCTAATAAAACATAAAGCAATAATATAGGTTCTCCATATATAAATATATATATATATATATTCAATTTTAGAAATTTATTTGCTCATTTATTTTCTATGAAAATTATAATCATACATACAAACAAAAAATTATAATACACTCAAAATTTAAATATATAAAATAACTACATTAAGCTAAAACTTATTTTATCAGAATTGTTAGGGGAAAATAAAACTAAAATGTACATTTTTTTGTTGATTTTCTAATTATTATAATCCTAAAAAATTTAATAAGTTATTATAGAGATTCTTCGAATTATATAAAAAGTCATGTTATGCATGTCAAAATAATAAATCAATAATGATACTTATTTCCCCAAAAGAGTAGTGGAATTTTTATTATGAGAATATGTATAATAAGCAATAAATGAATAATATATCGAAAGTAATTTTTTATCATAAGAATATATAGAAAATTAATATAGGATCAAAACTAAATTACTTATTATAATAAAAAAAAATATACTTTTCTTTTTCTTTAAACAATATTAATTATTTTTTATTTTCTTTTTGCTGCAAAAGGGGGAAAAGAAACCCAAAAAGAAAACTAGGAAATAACAACTACTAAGTTCCCACTATACATGGGGCAGAAACCCCAGCTATATCCCAATTAAGTAAAGAACCTAACCCTGCTAGAGGTTGAGTGTAAAAATAAAGCTTTTCTTCTTGCTGAGCTCCTATATTTGCCAGCCAGTCAGCAACCCCATTTCCCTCTCTATAGCAATGCTTCAGCTTCACTGTCTACCCATCCCTGTTAATTAATTTTCTGCATCTGTTCACTAAATGGTAGTGTTCTCCTCCTTGTCCATCTTCATCCTGAATTAGCTTGAGGCAGGCTAAATTATCCATTTGCAGGATCAGCTTCTCCACCGTCCAGCTCCTTGCCATCTCTAACCCTTGTAAAGCCGCCTTCAATTCTGCTTTAAATGTTGTACAATTCCCAAAATTCGCACTAAAAGCTATCATGAAGCAGCCTTCAGAATTCCTCAGAACTCCTCCACCCCCTGCTTTTCCAGCCACAATTTTTGCAGATCCATCAGTCTTTAAGGATGTCCATCCATTTGGCGGTGTAATCCATTTCACATGAATTTCTGAGCTTAGCTTCGGGTTAGGGGCGAATATTCGATCAAGGGCTTCATCGTGTTCTTTGAACTTTGATTTCAAAAATATTGAGGTATTGATAGGGATTTCATTGGATCGTCCAAACACCTCACAATTTCACAATATTAATCATAGCCCTTTTGGTTACCACTCTATCAATTATCATATTCTCTCCGATTTTTAATGTTTTGTGCATTTATTTTGAAATCAACTTGAAAATTTTCATGATGATCATTGGTTGATTTGGTGTAAACATTAAAAAATAAAAAAACAATAATATAATTCTATATCATTTTCCAAAATTAATTTTCTTTTTGATATTTAAAAAAAAAATAATATGTGTCTTGCACGGGCTCAAAAACTAATTTTATTTATATACCATCTTAATCATTTTCGCAAATTATTATATGGTCCCAGGACCACGTAGGTTTCTGTGGTCCCTGGCCAAAACGACGTAGTTTAGGAGTAGTAAAAAAAATAAAAAAATAAAAATTAACAGACTTCCTACTTTCAAGGATTCTATTATGCAAATAG
The DNA here is from genome assembly GCA_951394345.1 of Salicornia ramosissima. Taxonomy (NCBI): domain Eukaryota; kingdom Viridiplantae; phylum Streptophyta; class Magnoliopsida; order Caryophyllales; family Amaranthaceae; genus Salicornia; species Salicornia ramosissima. The sequence goes on from OX596234.1 coordinate 48,772,244, forward strand.
AGTGAAAAAGTAACTGCTTTTAATTACGTATTAAAAAAAGGAAAAATTCATATGAATAATCCCAACTATTGGAGGTCTTACAATATTAATCCCAACTATATGTTATTACACTATAATCCAAACTGAGGGGTAGTTTTATGATATTAGTCCATACTAACTTTTGACCGGCTCCGATTTCCTTCGTTAAAAGGGAGGAAGGTATAGTCAAGTACAATAAATAAGAAAAGAGGAAAGATAATGAATAATTTATGAATTGGTGACCAATTACAATTAGGGCCGGGCAAAAAAACCTGTACCCGGTCCCCGACCCGGTACCCGATTTTTTTACCCGAAAAAGCGGGTACCCAGCCCGGTTTTGAAAACCAGGTCGGGTACCCGGTTTGTACCGGGTCGGGATTTTTTAAAACCCGGGTACCCGGTACCCGGTTTTAATCTTTAAAAAATAGTTTTTTATTTTTATTTAAAATTAATTTTAAATTATTATAAATACTTTTTTTAAATTTTAAAAAAAAAACAGTATTTTTTAAAAAAAAAACAAATTTTTTTAAAAAAAATTTGGAAAAAAAAAAGTTTTTTTTTTAAAAATCAAAAAACAGTTTTTTTTTATGAAAAAATAAATAGTTTTTTTATATAAAAAAATTAAAAAAAAATTTATATTAAAAAACATGTTAGTTTTTTTAAAAAAAAGTTGTATAAGAAAATAAAAACCGGATCCGGGTACCCGATTCCCGGAACCGAATTTCCGGGTACCCGGGTTATCCGGGTCGGATACGAGTCAAAAAAATTGTGAACCGAAAACCGGGTACCCGAATTTGCCCACCTCTAATTACAATAGGTTAAATAAGTCAATGGACTAATATCATAAAACAATCCCCAAAGTTTGGATTATACTGTAATAACTAATAGTTGGGATTAATATTGGAAGACGTCCAATAATTGGGATTCTTTATATGAATTTTTCCTAAAAAAACTAATTAGTAGGTAACAACTAAAATCTTTGCTTCTACTTCCCTAAGAACAATCTGCAAATACATTTCATGGTTAGCTGCACAAGCTAATCATTTGCTTGTATTTAGTATTAAAAAAAATGAATATTCAATTTAAAAAATTGAATATTTAGTATTAAAAAATGAATAATCATTTTAATTATCGCAAAAGTGAATGTAAATTCAGGTTCTTTGTGGTAAAGTGAATATTTAGTATAACAAAATGAATATTCAGTATTAGAAAATGAATATTAAGTTTATTTGGTGCAAAGTTGATTGTTGATTCAGGTTCTTTGTGATAAAATGAATATTCAACATCAACAAAATGAATATTTAGTATTAAAAAATGAATATTCGATATAAAATAATTAATATTCATTTTAGTTGTTGCCAATGTGAGTGTAAGCTTGGATTTTTTGCGGTAAAATGAATATTCAGTATTAAAAAAATGTGAATATTTAGTATAAAAAGATGAATATTCAGTATTAAAAAATGAATATTCATTTTAGTTGTTAAAACTGACTCGCTGACGTGCGAGACCACAATTTTTCTATGTGCTCCCGGGAGCATTGTATACTGTAGTTTAAAAAATTAGTTTAAAAAAATGAAGCTTTTAGTTTTTTTTTTTTTTTAAAAAAAATTGTGGTTAAAAAAATAAATATTATAGTGTACAAAAATGAAAATTAAAGATTTAAAAAAAATGAAGATTGTAGGGTAAAAAATGAAGATTCCCATAACCACAAAAAGCTACGTGGTCCTGGGAGCACCATATAACAATTGAATTATTTTGCAAACATTAATTATCATGTAACATGCAAAGAAGCAGCAGATATTGTACTCCCTCCGTAACATATTAATGGCAACGATTTGACATAAAGTAGAGAGAAAAAATGTCACATCGTTGCCATTAATATGTTACAGAGGGAGTATATAGACTGATGGGTGAATGGGGGAACTAATTGATAAGTCTGGATATAAGCCCAAAAGCCCATCACGCCTAAATTTACTGCATATATAAGTAGTTAAGACACACATAAAAGCACATAATCAGCAAAAGCTGAGTACATATATACAACAGACGAATATAAATAAATAAACAAATAAATATTTGTGATTAGACTAAGACTATGGACTCCATGATCAGACTAGGAAATGATAATGGTCAGATTAAATAATGGTGAGATGATTATTATTTGTTTATTTTATTAAGAGATTGGATTCACATCGAACGGGTTTCCAAAAAAAAAAAATTGTCTGTCAAGACGCCCTCAGGGCCACACTCGGTTGCAAATCGAGCGGAAAAAAACGATGCCACTTAAGAGTGGCGGGATCCCAAAAATAAAAATAAAAACAAGAGTTTACAACGTCTTGTACCACTTGTAGGATGCTAGATAGCCTCCCCCATATGTTCATACTCAAGGTATATACGTTCCAAGAGTTTTGGTGCGAATCCTCTTTCACTTTACGTGATTTACAATATTATGAAGAATTTGATTTAATTCAATTTCCATAAAATCTACAACATAAACCATCACACTTGAAATCACACAATTATAGGTTTATTTATCTTTTCATTTAGCGATCACATAATTACCAAGTCCTTTGATGCCCATGGCCCCACACAATGGTGATAAAATAATATTGATGCCTACTGGCCACACATTACGTGGTATAAAGGTTCATAATTGAACTCATATTCCAAACTGTGATAAAATACTGACAACATGTTATGACAATATATATTTCCTTTCCACAATCACAAATATAGCATACAACCAGTCATCACAGTTCAAATCATGCCCTAAATATGTTACTACAGTTCAAAACCAATAAAAACGCGTACCACACAAATATTATCATAACAAAATCAGAATTAAAACCCCTATAAAACCTAAGTATATAATTCGAACAACCTAACGATATACGCATAAAATAGGATTTTAGGGTCTAAACAACATATAAAACAAATCTGAAATTCAACCTTAAATCTTATAAACAAATCAGAATTTAAAAATCAAGAAAATCAATCCTAAACAATGTTTCTAACACATAATTTCATACATAAATTTCAGATTTGAAACAATATTAAATTTAGAGCAAAAGAAAATTAAAAAGAGAAAAGGGTTTTGTTTTTTTTTTAAAAAAAAGAAAGAGGCTCACAGTTAGTAAGGGTTGACGGCAGGCCGGCGAGGCAGCGGGGCGGCAGCAGGGTCACGGCCGGCAGATTGGAATCCGACGAGTGGCGGTGGCAACCAGTAGGGCTGCTGCTATGGTGGTGTGTGAGGGAGGAGAAGTTTTATTTAATTATTTTTTTTTTTTGTAAAAGACATACACAGGTGAGAAGAGGACTGGTGGTGCTGTAGCAGCGAACACCGGCGGCAAGGTACGGCGGTGGAGGGACCACCGGAGCGGGATGCGACTAGTGGTGGTGTGTTTGGTTGGAGCTGCGGTGGCCGCCGTGTTGGTGAGAGGAGGAAGGCAAAATTAAGGGTGCGTTCTCTTCAACTTATTAGGCCTGAACTTATCTTATCTGAACTTATCAGACCTGATTTAACTTATTAGACCTTATTTAACTTATTAGACCTTATTGGAACTTATTAGACCTTATTGGAACTTATTAGGCCTTTTAGAACTTATTAGACCTTATTGGAACTTATGAGAACTTATTAAACCTGATTGAAACTTATTGGAACGTATTTTATATGATTGAATAAAATAAATTAATAATAATAATAATAATGATGATGATGATAATAATATTCTATACATTTGAACCTATGTTTTTTTTATTGTTGAATTACGTTCAAGAAGGTAATAATAATTGGTATATCTTTTTTCAAACCCATTATTAATTAATATTATCAATTCCAATAACAACTTATCTACATATTTAATTTTTCTTAATTCACTTGTAGTAAAATTTACAAACTAGAACGGATTGAATAATAATAATATGGAGGATGTGTAAAGTTTAATTTGGACCAAAATTAATAATAATAATAATAATATGGAGGATGGGTAGAGTTTAATTTGGACCAAAATTAAATCAAACCCAAAATAAAAAATAAGTTTTATTTTATAATATAAAAAAAAAATAGTTTAATTCAATCTAACTCTGATTGATTTCTCTAAAAAAAATTATAAAACAAGAATGATAAAATAAAATTGGTTTATGTTGTGTAAGAGTGCTTTAAGTTAATTATTAATTTAATTAATTTTATTTGATCAATAATTAAAAATAATAATCTAGACCTGATTTGAACTTATTAGACCTGATTGGAACTTATTAGAACCTATTAGACCTGATTGGAACTTATAAAACCTTATTGCAACTTATTAGACCTTATTGGAACTTATTAGAACTTATTGCAACTTATTAGACCTGATATAACTTATTGGAACTTATCTGAACTTATTGAACCTGAAACTTATTTTTTTAAGGTGAAGAGAACGCACCCTAAATACTTTTTTCTTGTGAATCATTTGAATCGTGACAGTGAGAGTGAGAAGGTTGGTTTGATAATTTTTTTTTCTATTCTTTTAGGGTTCTGGCCTATTTTTGTTTACGCTATGAGTATATTATATATACAACTTGGTTCTGATTTGGGTTTTCCGCTGGGTTGGGTTTGTGAAAGTTGTTATAAAAACTTTTACCCTTTTCCAAACATGAATATTTTATTTTATAAACGACGCCCAAAATACATAATTAAAACTTTAAATATTATTTCAAAATATGATTTTATAAAATTCCTTTATAAACATAAATAAGTTATTTAAATACCCAATGAATAATATTTTGTAAATATTGACTTTAAACCATTTTATTAATCCTGATTCGTAAGCATACAAAACATTCTTTTAGGCGTATAAAATACGTGTATAGGTTATAAAATACGTATAAAAATACATGTATAAATGTACAAAAATACGAGGTATTACAGTCTACCCCCCGTAAAAGAAGTTTTGTCCCGAAACTTTGGACAATCTTAATGTAATATTCCAATTAGAGGTGCATATTTTTATCCTACAGCTGGAACTTGCAATACTACTTAACTCTAACTATGCACATTTTTGTACTCACAAAAATCATAGCAACAATGTTGCCGACACAATCTCTACTCATAATTAAAAAGGCGTGCGAAATATCCTTGAAATGAATAAATTTATGTTTAAACTCTTAACTTATAATGACATCCTTGACTCCATTGCTAGAATCATCAATATATATACTATAAGAGAAGCAGCTAAATCCACATTTTGCCACATGTCGCGCTCTCATTAAAAATTTTCCCGCCCTTTTCACTTAATCTAAAAAACTCAATATTTTTATTCTATCTTAATATATTTTCTACCTTAATAAAAATTGATATATAATATAACTTATCTTTACTAATATTATGTAAATTTTTTAAAAAAATAAGTGTCTTAAAAAGATGACACTCGGCAAAAAAAAAAATTCTTGTTTTAAAAATTAAATTATAGATTATAGATTATGGATTATAGATAGATTATAGTCCTTATAGATATAGATAATTATAGATGTTACATAGAATCTGAATAAATTTTACTCGATCTTTTTTATTTTTTAATTTTTTGCCCAATTCGACCTAAAAAACTTTCATAAAAAATATGAATTTGGAGCAAAGAAAAAGGAACAATGAAGTTGTTTCAAGAATTAGCAATTTCGAACTCACGTGGCTTATTTCGTGGACCAGAAACTGTGGACATTCAACTTATGAACGATTGATTGCTAACTTTTATTTAATTGAGAAGGATGCATTCTTACAAATTCCCAGTGAATATATCATTGATTGATTTTAGAGTAATTGAATAAGAAGACTAGAAAGATGAAATTGTAATTTTTATTTCGACTTTGAATTTTTTTTAGCTTTCAAATGTAAAACTACGTTTTGGAATTTCTTATTTAAAACACTACATAATGTAGTGCGTGATTAGATGTAACTAACTCTCTTACACAATACTCAATAAATTAAAGATTTTGGTGACTTTCCCTGATTTACATAAACTCAACAAATAGACAATACCCGTGCATATTTCATGAATGTTTATGATCCTTAACTTTACCAAATAGCAAGAGGGAATATCTTGCTCACTAATGACTTATTATTGCTAATTTGACCGTGCGAGTACCGATTCAAGTAGGCAATCTTACCATTAACAATATAGATTCGGGATTTAATGCTGCTTAATTGTCAATTGCACTACCATTTATGAGTCTATCTAAGACTGTATCACTAGATTAGTGCACCACTGCAACCATTATACTATACACCACCTTCCAGGGGAGGAGCCAAGGGAGGCTGGCGGGGGCCTTGGCCTCCTCTTTGGCTCAAAATTGTTAGTATATATATGTCAAGTTTAAGTGAAGATAAACAATAAAAATATAGTAGTTCAATTTGTTTGATTGCTTATTTATACTTCTATAGACCAGGTTTGAGGATCACTAGCTACATTCTTAACATTTTTTGTTCTTTACCATTCTATTACTTTCGTGTGATATTTATTTCGATTCCTTGGATAAAAAAATTCTAGCTTCGTCACTGCCATTTTTGCCGAATTACCTAATTAGATCCATGATGCACTTTTATTTGAGCTAAATTCAGGGTATATTTGATTTGTCTAAAACTTTCTGATCTTAACTTTTATGATTTGATTTAATTTGAACCTTTTGATTTGATCTGAATTTTTTCTTATCTGATATGAATTTTTTTAATTGTAGTTTTTTCACTGTTATAATTTTTTTGAGCTGATCTGAACTTTTCTGATCTGATCTGGATTTTTTTGAATTTATTTGATATGTATCCTGTAACTAGAGGTGGGCAAATTCGGGTACCCGAAAACCGGGTACCCGGTTTTTCGGGTCACAAATTTTGACCTGGATAATTCGGGTACCCGGATTTTCGGGTGCCCGGAAATTCGGTTCCGGGAACCGGGTATCTCGATCCGGTTTTTTTTTATATACAACTTTTTTTTTTTTAAAAAAAAAGATGTTTTTTAATATAAAAAAAATGTTTTAATTTTTTTATATAAAAAAAAACTGTTTTTTGAAAAATTTTTTAAATTTTTTTTTATTTTTTAATTAAAAAAATTGTTTTTTTAAATTTTAAAAAGCTGTTTTTTTTTTAAATTTTAAAAAAGTATTTATAATAATAATAAAAAATAAATTTTAAATTAAAGTAAAAAACTTTTTTTTAATAGTAAAAAACTATTTTTTAAAAATTAAAACCGGGTACCGGGTTTTAAAAAATCCCAACCCAAATCCGACCAGGTACCCGGTTTGTATCCGACCCGGTTTTCAAAACAGGGTCGGGTACCCGCTTTTTCTGATAAAAAAAGGGTACCGGATCGGGAACCGGGTCCGGGTTTTTTTGCCCGGCCCTACCTGTAATAGTTGTAACTTGTATGTCCATATATGTAAACATACCTTTTTTTACAGAGTACCCTCGGGATTTTCAGATAACCATGAGATACTCCTATTTTGTTTCAAAATGCACCACATACCGACATACCGTTAATTTGTTTGGATAAGGAACAAAAGAAAGTGGGCAAGATACTTCATTTGAATAAACATTTTGGATAAGAAAGGGAAGGAGAGAGAGAGATCCATTTCTTTTTTCTCTCTCTATAAACATTATCCCTTCAAATTTAGCGCATTATTAAATAATAGGGGTATCATAGCTGTTGAAGAGGGTGTAAAAGGTGATCTCTTGTATATCACCCCATTTTCCAGTAATATTCCAACTACTATAATTTAAAACCAATTCACTTGCTATATTTACTTTTTCTACATATTCCAGCATAAAATTTCAAACATTTATATCTTTAGTTTTGTATACGAAAAAGGTTTATAAATTAAAAATACATATTAAGACTGATCAAACCAAGCCCTGCCACTAGGATTGAAAAGGCAATGTTTATTAAGATGAAAAATGTTGTGCATATTGATGAAAAGTGGTTTTATTTGAACTCATAAACTAGGGAGGTTTTATCTTTTACCAAAAGAAAATGATCCATATAGGTGCACAGTTAAAAAAAGGTATAAAATAAGGGCGATGTTCATCAGGGTAATATCAAGACCTTTATATGATGGGGTAATGATTTTCTCCTTTGTGCACTATGAAACAACTAAGAGAAAAGGCAACAACAAGGCTGTTGGGACTGTTGAAACTAAAGCAACACAAAATATTGGAAAGGATGTTGTTCCAGCCCATGGGAAAACAGTCAACGGACCCATAAGCCCTGATAACTATTGCCAGTTTGCCACATGATTCTAGGGTTTGTTACTAAACAGGATCAACACTAAGATGACACGTGTCATGGGTCAAGCCCATACCCGCTGTCACTGACTTAACACCCCCAAAATACTGGGAATACACGCTTATAAAAGGATCAGTCTAATCACCTGCCAGGTATCCATTCCATTATTCACAAACTTAATACTTCTGACTCCTTTTTATTCTAATCTTTGACTTAAGCATCGGAGGGGCGTTCCTGGGTTCCACCCCCGGGTTAGCAACCTTTCATTGTTTTACAGGTCAAACCCTCGAAGAGGAGCCATCGAAGTCAACTCAAACACATCAAACACACTCGATCAAAGAGAGAAGTTCCCCGTAACAAAAACATGACAAACACCAGAGCTAAAGCACCTCGATCTGGTCAGCCCAACAGACATCTCCATGGATCACCTAATTTGCAATCAGTACAAGTCGAGGATGATCATTCCTCGAACTAAGCGAGTGATCAAAATCACAATCATCGAGAAAACCCTAAACATTTCGTTACTCACCAGGATCTCGAACATATCATAACAGCCATAAATGCTACATACTTTCGTAAAAAACCTACAGGAATTGAAAGATAGTTTGCCTACGTTGGTCGACCAACCCAAATCCCCTCGTCGGGGAAACTCCCCTAAGAAAGATCACGTCCCTGACCGGGACCATAACCAACGTTCGCATAATGAGCCTCAACGTAAGCCTACTATCGCCATAGGGCAACCTGGCTATAGTGACCAAACTTGTGTCAAGGAACTTCGACATAGGCTAGGTAGGGTCGGCAAAAAGCGACCCAACCCGCTAACCCGACCCATTAATAATGGGTTGGGTTGAAATTTTCAACCCGTTTAGTTAAATGGGTCAACCTGAATCCGACCCTTTATTATATAGGTTGGGTTAAGGTTGGAAATTCTAACCTGATTATAACCCGCTTAACCGGATTATCTGTTATTTTAAAATTTCAAGCGGTTATTTTAACTAGCATGTTGTTTTGAGTGCTCTATTTTACTGAATTTTTAGCTAATACAAACTAACTACTATCAATTAGATTTTAATATTTAACTTTGTTGAAATTGTAAATTCTTCGTTGTTGGGATTTAATGTAAATACTCCATATTGCAGCAGAAATTTTTGGTAAAAAAATAAATGGGTCGACCCGAACCGTTTATTTTCAGGTCGGGTTAGGTTACAAAAACTCAACCTGTTTATTAAATAGGTCGAGTTTGGGTTAAGGGTACATGACCTGATAACCCGAAAACCCAAACTCGATCCGTCAACCCGATTTGCCAGCCTTAAGGCCAGTTGACAGAGATGCTCGAGAAATCATTAATTCTCGACGAACCGATGCATGAACCATCATCGAGTCTCGGCGGACTGCAAGAACCGAGCATGATGCAAGGACAATAATTGAGAGTTGACGACAAGAGACCCAAAACTCCGCTCGAGAATCTCCTCGAGATGAGACACAACAAGAATTCTGCCCTCGGCCGACCGCATATATTACAATCGGAATTTACCGACCGCTCCCGACTGAAAACGGTCGGCAAAACCAATACCGGACGACAAAGCGATCGGGAACGAACTACCGACCGCATATACGGTTGATTTTTTTTGGAAAAACGCGCCTCAATTCAACTTACCCGACTAACCCCTCTTTCTTTCTTTCATTTCGACTAACCCCTTTATCTCTCCTTCGCAAACCCCCTCTCAACTACCATGCACCAAGGAACCCACCACCCAAACCCCCGCCCTCCTTCACAAACCCCCTTTCTCTCTCCAGCAAACCCCCTCTCTACTACCACCAGATCCCATCAAATCACTATAAGGGGCCAATCCAACCAAGGATCAACCGCTATCCCTAACCAAGAAGGCGATCAAAGAGAGAAGTTCCTGAGCAGGAACATATGTCATGAAAGATATGCTTATCAACAAGGTAATTCCAGCAATCATGGATAGGTGGCCTGACTTCATGTCCAAAGACATAGGCATCCAACAGAATAATACAAGACCCCATATCCCCAATAATGAAAACCCAGATTTTTTTGTAGCATCCACTATTAATGGATTCAACATGGTGCTTATAGACCAACCTCCTCAATCCCTTGATTTAAATGTTTTGGATTTAGGTTTGTTTACCACAACACAATCCATTCAATACTAATCTTTTCCAAAGACTATAGAAGATTTAATTGAAAAGGTACAAGAAACATTTGACACTTTTAAACCCACTATCAACTAATATTTTTAGATTACATTGCAACATATATTGCACGTTAGAACTTTTAAAAGTTAATGGTGGTAACAACTATAAATCCCCCACATTGGAAAAAGAAGATTGGATGGATTGGGTCACTTAGAAGAAAATGTGAAAGTGGAACACGAAATTATCCAACAAGTAGTTGTATATTTGAATGGTAATTTGGGCATGGACAACCTAGACGAGGATTTTGATGATGACTAGGGAAGAATGAAAAGGCAAGACAACATTGTCACACATAACCATTTCAGTTTAAGCTTAATTATGGTATTGTTAATTAGACCTACCACTTTTTTTTGAGTGATGGTAGATTAGTGTAAGATGGTTATGTGCATTTTGGTAAATTTATGTAGAGGCCTAAGGCAGTTCCTAATATTTTAGAGGCATGAGGAAAAATAAAATATAATCATGATGCACAAGTCAAATAAATCTAGTAATAAAATAACATTTAGGAGACAAGTTCCTATATAAAATTTACATGACCATACTGTCTCCAGAAATATTGTTATAATTTAGAAATGGAGAGTAAATGAAAATATCTTATATAATTTAGAAGGCTTATTAAATTTAACAAAATTATACCAATATGAGTAAACAACTAAAATCTAATTTTTTAAGTTTTAACAATGCAATTTTTTTAACCTAAATAAAACAAAAAAACGATAATAAATATTTAAAAAAATCAGTATAATATTATATTGAGAATATGTATGCCAAAATTATAAGATTATATTGAGAGTATGTGTCAAAAGATAAAATATTATCCGTGGTAAAAAATCATTGTTATTTATATGTAGTATAAACTAAAGCATACTCCCTCAGTTTTTTTAGTTTACTCACTTTGGTTTTCATCAAAATCAAGGGACTAATTGGGATTAGGAGAAAAAAATATTAAAAGTTGTGTACAAAAGTAAGAGAAGTATAGAAAAGAAGGAGAAAAGATAATTTTTTTTTGTCAAAAACCACCTTTAATTATTTTTTTTTTTAAGAAACCACCTTATTTTAATTTTTTTTTTGTAAAGAACCACCTTAGGTCAAATTTTGATGGTGTTTAACTCGAACTTCCCTACGCTATTTTGGCAAACCCCTTTGTACCTCTCCGAGCCGTCTCCATCCTCTTTTCCTCCCCTGAACCATCATGCCGAAAAAAACTCAAAACCGAAACCCAAAATTCAATCAAATATGGTTCATTGCAATTTTTTTTTTTAAAAACGGTGGTTTCTTACAAAAATAATTTAAAAGGTGATTTTTGAACAAACATTGTTTAATAAGTGGGTCCGTTGGTAACCTTAGCAGTTTTCTGTTTTTAGTTTTTGAAAAACTTAAAACTAATTTCAGTTTTTTGAAAACTGTTTATTTTCATTCTGTTTTTTTTTTTAAACTAGTAAAAAAATCTAATTGTATAATATTTGGCCTCTAGCTAAACTATTTGTATTACAATCATAAATGAAATTTATTCATTAATTATAATTTTTTTAATAATAATAATAATAATAATACAACAATAACAATAGGAGTAGTAACAAATTATGATCGTTTTAACCTAAATTGCATAATGTTATTACATTTTTTTCAAATCCAAAATGCAATATCAATAAAACTTTTGAATTACTATTTATCATTACATCAAAAGCTATTGGGAAGTTTGTCTTTCCCACAGTCTAGTTGCCAAACGATCTCGAAACTTTGTCATTCGACAAAGTTCACTTTGAATGACACTAGGAGTCACCTGATCCTCACGTGTATTTTTAGTATTTCCTTCATCTTCATTAAGTTCTACATTTTCATCTGCATATTGTATAAATAAAGGATCTCCAACTTTACACATTTTAATATACTTATGGATGACACAACAAGATAAAACTATATACTTTTGTCTTTTTACATCATATGTAGGCATATCTTTGAGAATGAGAAATCTTGCCTTCAACACTCCAAAACATCTTGCAATGAATAATGTGTGTAATTGAAAATCTCTTCGGGACCTTATGGGATCCTTACTCCTCTATAGTCACGCAAATGGTATCGTTCTCCACGATATGGGGAAAGAAAACCAGGCATGTTTGTGTATCCTGAGTTTTTGACAAAAAATTGGGTTTTTCTAAGCTATACCCTTGAGTTTTTCGCCTTTCTAAGTTGTGTCTATGCTTCTTGAAACTAGTTATGCCCCTTAACTTAGGTTTTTTAACTAATAGTGCCCACTCCGTTATCTCATCGTTAATAGATCCGTTAAGAGTAGAGGTGATCGTGGGCCGGGCCGGGCCGATGCATAAAAATCAAGCCCATAAAGCGGGCCGGGTTCGGGCCCAAATTTCTTAGCCAAAGCCCGAAAATTTAGTGCGGGCTTTTCGGGCTTTTTCGGGCCGGGCCTAAAAAAGTAACCAAAAAGTCTAATTTTAAATGTCCAAGGCCTGCACGAAAAAATTAAAAAACGGGCCGGGCCTAATTTTCATGTCCAAAGCCCGCAAAAAAGCGGGCCGGGCACTTTTGATCAGCTCTAGTTAAGAGGAGTTGCATTTCGTGGGAGGGTAATTTCCTCTCTAAAAGTCTAAGGTTTATAGCTGATTTTAACGGATCTATTAACGTTGAGTTAACGGAGTGAACACTATTAGTTAAAAAACCTAAGTTGAGGGACATAGTTTAGAAGTTTCAAAAAGCGAGCACAACTTAAAAAACGAAATACTCATGAATATAACTTAGTAGAAAAAATAAAATAATAATAATAAGGGAACTCTTTCCCTTAATAATGCTATAAACTTTGACAATTCCCAAATTATAGCTACATTTTTTATAATTCCCAAACTACCGTCCACGTAGACGATTAAAAAATTTTAATTTTTTTTCCAGGTTTAATAGGAAACCGCTACTCCCAGTAGCGGATTTACTAAATAAAACCGAGTAGCGGTTTCCTATTAAAATTAAACCCCCCTTCCTTTCTTTTCACAGAACCAAAATCACTCACTCTTACTCATAACAGCGAGACCACCGAGCATCGTACTCCACCGATGCCGCCTCCACTGGACCACCGCTGCCGCCTCCACCGATAGTGTCTCACCGCCGGCGCACCGAAGCCACTCCACAGCCGTTGCCTCCACGGATTTCGCTACAGTAAGGGTTTTTTTGTTTTTGTTTTTGTTTTGATGCATTTGTTTTGTTTGTGGGAATTGATTCAATTCTATTATATGCTAAATTATTATGTTATTTAATGTGTATTACATGCTCTACATTTTATACTTGATGAATTTCAATTTGGTTTTTGGTTGTGTGGGATAAAATTTAGAAAAAACTCTGTAATTGATAATGCATGCCAAGTGTTCGATGAAATGCTTATATTAAATTTATGAGTTTTCTCTTCTTTTTTGTGGACAATTTATTTCAAATTATGAGTTTTCAATTTGGTTTTTGGGTTGTGTGGTGATAAATTTAGAAGAAACTTTGTAATTGATAATGCATGCCAAGTGTTTGATGAAATGCTTATATTAAATTTATGAGTTTTATCTTCTTTTTTGTGCACCATTTATGTCCAATTTAGAATGAGTTTCTTTTCTAGTTGGAATATTCAAAGTAGTCACATTAACTTGTTGAATTGTAAACTTTAGACTAAAAAAACTAAAGTTTACATTTGAGCATTTACATTACCGGAGTAGATTTGAATAAAAGCTTGAGGCTTAATCATTTATAATTATTTGAGTCTTGTGTTAGTTTTTTATCATTAGTGTAATGATGGGAAATAATGTTTTGTTTTATAGAACATGGATTCCCGCAATTGCATTGCTTGTTGCTATTGGGGTGGGGAGTTGGTGCATAGTAGTAATGATGTGGAGTATAGAGGTGGAAGTAAGAAATTGGTTTCTATTAAGTCTAGTATGACATTCCCCCTAATTTTGAACAAGTTATATGAGGCATTGGGTGTTGATCGTACTTATGTGGAGCTGAAGGTTCTAATGAGATATCCTATGCATGGATCATATGATGCCATTCCTTTGGATAGTGATGATGCAGTGATGGCATTGTGGACCACTATGCATCAAAATCATGCCATTCCAATGCCTTTATATATTGAGTTGGTTTCAAAGGAGCCCATAGTGCAAACTCATGTAAATTCTTTTCCTTGCATGGATTCATGGGATACTTTGGAACAAGAAACTCCCATTACAAATCAAGCCGAGGGAATGGGTTCATTTACAAGAATGCTTGTTGATGATCAATTTGCGCACGAGCATATGTCAAAGTTCGCTTGTAACGACCCGACTCGCTTAAATCGGCGCGGAAGAAACCGACGAGTCGAATAGTTATAAACTACAACTCAAAACCTAAGAAATTAAAACTAATTCCTCGAAATATTATTAATAAACCACAAACGTACAAATACCCACAAGTTTGTACATACTAATCCCAAAAGTCAAACTAAAAATACTAAAAATACAAGTAAACTCCAACTACATGTCAGAGTTATAAACAACGTAAAAGAGTCCATACAATACTCCAATACTATCTAAAAACAACAGTAATAGCAAATACAACAGACAATGGCAATAACAACGTCGCTCGCCCAACCCAAAGCTAAGCAAGAGTATCGTCATCAGAAATACCTGAAAAATATACAACAGTCCACCATCAGTGGCGAGTAACATAACTGACTCACCCTAATGGGAATACACATGTACATAGCACAAATCAAATAATCAATATCAATAATCAAAGTACAAGAACAACCCAAAACGTGAACTCGACTCAAAATCATCCTAATCAACTATCTTTGGCGCAATCATTCATATTCTAGACCGGACTGTGCTCGTACGGACGCATCTTACGCATCCGAACTTTCTACTATGCTCGGATTTGAGAATCTTACTCCCAAACCCCATGAAACCAATCTTACTGGAAATCCATGTCCCGTGAAACCAATCTTACTGGAAATTCACAAAGATCACATAGTATGACTCCAACTATCCCAATACCGCGGATGGAATAGGGGCAACGTCTTAACCCGAATACAATGAATCTTACTCAAAGTATCAGGCGTCTAAAAATGAAATCAAGCTAATTATTTAATTCATTTAATCATCTTAATCATTTTATTCCTTATTATTACCCAACATAACTAAATTAATTTCAAGAATTGCCTCTAGCCTTGATTCCCGAAATTAACCAGTTAAATCATCAAGTTATTCTCAAGAACTGCCTCTAGCCTTAATCTTGAGTCTAACCAATCATAATCCAACAATCTTTAATCATTCTTTTATCATTTAAGCCTCAATCTTTACTTTTCTTTAACCTTTAAACTACTTTCTTTAACTTTCAAGATTCAATCAAGAACTCATAAAGACTCTTCAAGAACTCAAAGAACTCATAAAGAACTCATAAAGAACTCATTCAAGATTCAAGATCTTCAATCAAGAACTCAATCAAGATTCAAGAACTCAATCAAGAACTCATCCAAACTCATCCATGTTACACGCATACCACACGAAAATCATCAACAAAACCTTTCGAAAACTAACCAAAATCAACCAAACTTTAACATAATAATCATGATCATATTACCACATATAATCAATCATAAATCCATGAAAAAAACCTTTATCAAAATCCTCATATAATCACATAAAAAAATCAGATTATAAAATCATACATAAAATCATGAATAACCATCAATAAACTACCCAAACATGCATTTAATTCATACTATAAACATAGTATACCAAATAGGTTGAGTAAGCATGTTACCTTATTGAAGATTACACACAAACCAACACAAATATTGCTGCCCGGAACACAAAGAACACGGCACAATCAACACGAGCAACACGCGGCCTTCAGCACGGCACCACGAACCACGCACGGCTGTCCAGCCTACTGCCACGCACCACGCTGCCCAGTCACGGCACACACCACCACCACGGTCCTCAGCCCAGTCAGCACGGCTGCCACCACGACCCACTCTTGCACGGCCCCTGCACGGCCCTCACGAACCGCACCTCCACTCGGGCACCACACGACCCAAACCCACTTGATCAAAGCACACGAACAAGCCCGGAATCAACCCAAACTAGCGATCTTGAATAAAATAAATGTATTTAGGATTGTGTTTGGTCACCTAAAGATCAATGAACTTTGAATCTTTAAGTTTTGGGCTAAGAAAATTGATGAACAATTGATGGGTATCAATCATCAAAAATGGCGTGAAGTATAGGCAAATGGGAGGGAGTTTGTGTTGATTGAATTTTGATGGCAAGAGTGTTAAAAAGGCAAATGGGCAAATGAATGTCATGGCTCACTAACCATTCCTATTTATAGAAATTAGTTAAGTGTGAAAGCAAGGCAAGTGGCAAAACCTTGCCATGCCATTAGAGGGGGCCGACCATCATGGCTATAATGGGCCTAAATGGGCTCTCGTGCTCAATTGGGCTAATTTGCGAAAACCGCATAACTAATCATGCAATAATCGATTTGGCCCAAAATATTAGATAATTAATTAGAAAATTAAATAATAAAATTCTAATCAATTAAATAATAATTAACATAAATAATAAAAACTAAGAAATAAACATTTCGATTAAATCGAAATTATTCATATAAAATTAAAATAAATAGTTCAAAAATTAATTTGAACTAGCACATAAACAAACATAATTACACATAAATACCGGCAAAAATACCGATAAAATCTGGGTCATTACAACCTCCCCTCCTTAAAGAAATTTCGTCCCGAAATTTCAAGGTGCAGGAGATCGCTCCCCATCGAACAGCTCCGGGTACTTCTGCCGCATGGACGCTTCCGTCTCCCAAGTCGCTTCTTCATGGTGTTGATTTCTCCACAACACCTTGACAAGCGGTACCTGCTTACGCCGCAGGGTCCTCTCTTCCCGATCCAAGATCTGGACGGGTCGCTCCTCATAAGTCAGTTTCGGCTCGATTACGACCGGATCCGCTGTAATCACATGAGTAGGATCATGTACATATTTCCTTAGCTGGGAAACATGGAATACATCATGAACATTAGCCAAACTAGGTGCTAATGCCAATCGATACGCCACCTCCCCAACTCGTTCAAGTATCTCGTAAGGTCCCACATATTTCGGTCGGAGTTTCCCCTTCTGACCGAAGCGTACCACTCCCTTGAATGGAGAAACCTTAAGCAAGACTTTGTCACCTACTTCGAAAGCCAGCGGTCTACGTCGATTATCGGCGTAGGATTTCTAACAACTCTGAGCGGCCTGCATCTTAGACCGGATGACTCGAACCTTCTCGATAGTATCGCGTACCATCTCAGGTCCTAAAGCCACAGTATCGCTAATATCATCCCAATAAATAGGACTCCGACATTTCCGGCCATACAGGGCCTCGTACGGAGCCATCTCAATGCTGGAGTGATAGCTATTGTTATAGGAGAACTCTATCAAGCAGAGCATACGTACCCAAGACTGGTGATACTCCAGAGTACATGCTCGAAGCATATCCTCCAAAGTCTGGATGGTCCTCTCAGTTTGACCATCAGTAGCCGCATGAAAAGCGGTGCTCAACTTCAGCTTCGTCCCAAAGGCTTCCTGAACTGACCTCCAGAAACGAGACAGAAATCTCGGATCCCGATCAGAAACAATCTCCCTCGGAACTCCGTGAAGTCGGATTATGTCCTGAGTATATGCCTCAGCTAGACGCTCCATCGACCAGGTCATCTTCATCGGGATGAATCTAGCGACCTTAGTCAACCTATCCACTATGACCCAAATAGCATTCAAGCCATTGTAAGTGGGTAAGCTCACTACGAAGTCCATAGATACCGACTCAAATTTCCAGGTCGGAATAGGTAGTGGCTGCAACAGACCTCCTGGTCTCTGATGCTCAATCTTGACCTTCTGACAGGTCAAACACCGAGCAACAAACTCCGCTACATCCCTCTTCATCTTAGGCCACCAGAACTGGCCCCTAAGATCCTGGTAAAGCTTATTACCACCGGGATGAACAGAATAAGGCGAGTTATGTGCCTCGACATGATCCTGTTCCTAAGATCAGAACAGTCCGGTACACACCATCTCCCTCGAAAGCGGATACCACCGTCAGAAGGGATCTCGAAACCTACGGCTTTACCTTTCCATATAGCCTCTCGAATCCTAGCAATCTGTGGGTCGTTTTGCTGACCCTCGCGCATCTCCTGAAATAAATCAGGCTTGGCACTCATAGACGTCAGACGAAGTCTGACGGAACCACGACTTCTACTGAAGTTCAAGCGATGCTTGCGACTCAGCGCATCCGCAACTAAGTTCGCCTTGCCTTCGCAATAGTTGAGCGTCAGATCGTAGTCCTTGATCAACTCAAGCCACCGTCTCTGCCTCATATTGAGGTCTTTCTGAGTGAAGATGTACTTGAGACTCTTGTGATCCGTGAATACCTTACATGAACCACCATAGAGATAGTGCCTCCAAATTTTGAGCGCGAACACTACAGCCCTAACTCTAAGTCATGCGTAGGATAGTTACGCTCGTGCACCTTCAGTTGCCTTGATGCGTAAGCGATGACCTTCCCACCCTGCATGAGCACGCAACCTAAGCCACACTTCGAAGCATCACTATAGACCTCGAAGCCCTCTTCATCGTTTGGAAGAGTAAGAATCGGAGCAGAGACTAATCTCTGTTTCAACTCCTGAAATGCTTGCTCGCAAGCTTCTGTCCAAACGAATCGGACCTCCTTCTGCAGGAGACTAGACATCGGTCTAGCTATTTTGGAGAAGTCCTGGACGAATCGTCGATAGTATCCGGCCAAACCCAGAAAACTACGAACCTCCGCCACATTGGAAATGATAGTGACTCAGATGAAGATAAAGATGTCATAGAGGCTCGAGACAAACAAATAAGGGAAAGTGCTCTGACACAAGATTTCAATGAAGGTCCAACAGTTGACGAAGCAGCAACCCGATCATGGATGACTTGGGAGGGTCAATGCAATTTCACAAATGAGGGAGAGTTCCAGATCGGGCAAGAGTTTGATACCTTAAAACAAGTCAAAGATGCTGTGAAATCATACTCCATCGCTCGAAATAAAAAAATCAAAGTTGTCGAGTCAGAGCCTGAGAAGTATGTAGTTGAATGTAGGAGGAAGATTGAATGTAAATGTCCTTGGAGGCTACGAGCAGTTAAGAATTTGGCCCTTCCGACATTCCGAATTGTGAGGTACAATGGCCCTCATGCTAGTAATTGTGTTGGAGAGGTTGATGAAGTGGACCATAGTCTCCTTAGTTCAGATTTTTTGTGCAACTCTTTTTTGGATGTGCTCCATGTTGATCCAAGTTTGAAAATCAAGACGATAGTGCAGCTTGCCAAGGAAAAATTCCACTTCACAGTAACTTATAAGAGAGCTTGGCTAGCCAAAGAGAAAGCAATCAGAACCATCTATGGGGATTGGGAGACTTCATACCAAGACCTTCCGAGATACATGCAGGCGTTGAAGGAATCCAATGTTGGAACAATTGTTGAGTGGAAGCTGCTACAGACGATGGAACCATCAGTTCATGTTTTCCAGCGTGTGTTTTGGGCATTTAAGCCATCCATCGACGGATTTAATCACTGCAGACCCTTGATAAGTATCGACGGAACTCATTTGTACGGCAAATATAAAGGATCATTGCTTATTGCGATGGGAGCTGATGCTAATTTTTAGTTGTTTCCCCTTGCATTTGCCGTCGTTGAAGGTGAAAATATTGATAGTTGGTCTTGGTTCATGGCTTGCATCCGGTCCCATGTTACTCTGAGGGATGGTATATGTGTAGTTTCGGATAGGCATGCAGGAATTTTATCTGCAATGCGTGAAACGGGGAGCCAATTGGAGGAGCCTCATGCATACCATAGATATTGCACTCGGTATCTAGCGTCAAATGTCAACAACCAATTCAAGAACATCCACATTAAGAACCTCTTTGGTAAAGCTGCTGATGCTCGACAAAAGAGGAAATTTGACTACTATTTAAACAGAATTGGGCAGTTGAATATTGACGCTCGTCGCTACCTTATGGAGATCCCTTATGAGAAGTGGTCAATCTATCACGATGGTGGCTACAGGTTTGGTGTGAAGACTACGAACATGTCTGAGGTGTTCAATGGGGTGTTGAAAGGAGCGCGTTGTCTTCCCATCACTGCGTTAGTTCAAATGACATTCCATCGAGTGAACTCCTACTTTGCTTATCGACGTGCATGGGGTAAAAAGAGACTCGAGGATGGACATGAGTACGCTGCGAAGGCAACAAAAATAATTGAAACAAATGCAGAAAAA
This sequence comes from Salicornia ramosissima, assembly GCA_951394345.1. Taxonomy (NCBI): domain Eukaryota; kingdom Viridiplantae; phylum Streptophyta; class Magnoliopsida; order Caryophyllales; family Amaranthaceae; genus Salicornia; species Salicornia ramosissima. The sequence continues at coordinate 48,793,048 of OX596234.1, forward strand.
GTGATGCATCATGCAGTAAACACTTACAATTTTGAGGCTGGGTTGTTTATGGTCACAACGGCACGTGGGAGTAGAAGGGCAGGTAAAGGGGGCCACACTCACACTGTGAACCTCCATCGTAAAACTTGCACTTGTGAGAAATTAAAAATTTACAAGTTGCCATGCTCCCATATACTTGTTGTTTGTCGTTTTCGAAGTTTATCATACGCTGAGTATGTGGATCCTTCATTTAAGACATCGGAGTACAGACTCACATACCTTAAGAGTTTCATACCGCTTCCTGATCAATGCAATTGGCGACCATGGACAGGGCCTAAAATAGTGGCTAATCAGGCATTGAAACGAGGCCCGGGCAGAAGGTTTAAAAGAATTAGAAACGAAATGGATAAGCGTCCCTACCTTGTGAAGAAGACATGTAGTATTTGTTGACATCCATGACATAACAAGAAAACATGCCAATCAAGGGCTAATACTAGTGGATCGGGTTAACGGTTAATTTTGATTTTAGTGTTATTAATTATTATGTACTAAGTATTATGTATTAGGAGTTAAGCTGTGAAATCACTATTTTTTTGACACATTATTATTAGGAAAAATTGCCAAAAATAAGCCAACCTTTGGCCGATCTTCCATAATTAAGCTAACCTTTTAAAAATCCAGAAATAAGCTAACCTTGTTATCATTTAAGCCAAATATAGGTTAAACGATTATTTAATCTATTAGTTATTTGTTGTTTTAAGTTATTGTTATCATTTAAAGCAAAAAATAGGCTGAATGATTGTAAAATAGTGAGAAAAAAGAATAGAAATTAACATGTTAAATAATCATTTGACCTATTTTTGGCTTAAATGATAACAAGGTTAGCTTATTTCTGGATTTTCAAAAGGTTGACTTATTTGTGGAAGATCGCCCAAAGGTTGGCTTATTCTTGGCAATTTTTCCTTATTATTATTATTATTATTATTATTATTATTATTATTATTGTTGTTGTTGTTGTTGTTGTTGTTGTTGTTTTTGTTGTTGTTGTTGTTATTGTTATTGTTATTGTTATTGTTGTTATTGTTATTATTATTATTAATGCAGGAGCCATGGAGCATGCTATACGTCCAGGGCCACTTGATCCGTCCGTGCTCTGGTTGCAAAGTAAACACAGGAGTGAGAGAGTTTGGGAGCACGGTGATGATAGGGTACTGTCATTTAGAGAGCACTTGCTCAAGTTAGGCGAATGGGTGGTGGATGAACGCATGCTTCCCTACATTAGGCGAGCTGGGTTTTATTGCATCCACCGTTTAGCGGGAGGGGGTTTGGAGTTAGATCGAGGTCTACTAACGGCCCTGGTTGAGAGGTGGAGGCAGGAGACACATACTTTTCACTTAGCGGTTGGAGAGGCTACCATCACGCTCCAAGATGTTGCAGTCATCTTAGGCCTGAGGGTGCATGGTAGGCCTGTTATTGACCGTCCGCTAGATGGTTGGCATGGACTTGTGGAGGACATGCTTGGGGTTCTTCCAGGTGTGGATGAGCAGACACAGAAGCCTTATCTGGAGGGGTCATATCTAAAGCTGACTTGGTTGAGGCGTCACTTCTCCAGACTTCCTGATGATGCTGATGATATACTAGTTCAGCGACATGCACGAGCGTACATCTTGGCGATGATGGGATTTATTTTGTTTGTGGACAAGAGTGGTGACTCAGTGTCGTTGTACTACCTTCCTCTACTCAGGGATTGGGACATAGCTTCGACGTACAGCTGGGGTTCAGCCACTCTTGCTTTTCTTTACCGTCAGCTATGTCGATCGTGCAGGAGTGGAGCACGAGAGATGGGTGGGCTCTTATCCTTATGCAGCTATGGTCTTGGGAGCACATATGTATTGGACGACCAGACATTACTAGGCCCCGAGACCCACCACAAGAGCAAGAAGACTTAGATTACCCACTTGGGTCCCAGCATGTCCGGGGTGTGGATTCATTAGCATGCAGGTAAAGTGAATTGATTTTCATTTGATTTTCACTTATACATTATCTTGCATTTTCGAAGTTTTGATTTATGATTTTTTTTTCATTTTTGTAGTTGGCTACGTGTTTATTTTACCAATGCTCATAGTGCGACTGGGTTGCCTTATTACCGGGATGCTTTGGACCACCAGCGAGCCGATCAGGTATGTTTTCTTACACAATATTTTGTTGATCTCTAATACAATTCAAACTATTTTAATTTGATATACAGATATACAGATGATATGGCAGCCATACACTGACGCCATTATTGAGCTACTTCCGGAAATTTGTAGGTCTGACCGGCATGTGTGGAGGAGCAGAGTGCCCCTTATCTGCTTTGACGCTGTGGAGTTTTATTACCCAGATCGAGTCATGAGGCAGTTTGGATTTGTCCAGCCAAACCCTATAGCAGTTGACACTAATGATCGTCTACATAAAAAAGACCGGAGAGCTCAGAGTAATTGGCCGCAAGTGCATTCACGTCACATTGAGGAATGGAGCCGACGAGAGGAATTCGTTGTGCAGGGTACACTATTGGGTGGTGCATCCCTACTCATGGACGACTACATGACATGGTATCGTCGTATTACGAGGCTCCTCATTAGTGGTACTTCCAGACGGCGGGCACCGAGCCACTACCAGCCAGCTCATACAGGCTTATTATTGGTATGAAAGATTTTCAATTAGCAAATTTACATTATTAGGTATATTGTTTATATTATACTAACATTTTATATCAATTAAAATTAATATTATAGGGTCGTGCTATGGTTGATGTCTATGATAAGGTGACACGAACTATATCAACTGCATCAGAATTGCCTCAGGACAGGGGTTATCCTCTAGCCATGGATAGTCTTTCCAGTATCGGGTCCATATTTCGTGATACTTTGTCAAGTGTAGGTCAGTCGCACCTTCTTCAAGGGCTATCCGCAGAGACTCCTCGAGCTAGGACTTCTACTTCTACTCCACGTATGGGGATAGGTGCGTCGTCATCTAGCACTTGTACTCCGCAACCATCGCCGCAAATCATTGGTCATGGAGGTTTGGATACCATTCTAGAGGACGATGAGGCGAGCCCTAGCACTGAATTAGCACTTCATAGGAAGAGACAACATATGAGTTAGATAATTTATACTAGCGTTTTATATATCATTTATAAGTAAACCTTAGTTTTTGTTGTCATTTATTATGTTAATGTTGTAAGTATTTTTCTTTATTATGTAGTTATGTTTTTGTGGTATTGGTGGATGATTTTGGTATGGAGTTGGAGGATGATTTTGGTATGGAGTTGGAGAATGATTTTGGTGTGTGGTTGGAATATGATTTTGGTGTGTGGTTGGAATATGATTTTGGCTTTTGGAGAATGATTTGGGTTGTGAAGTTGTAGAATAAATACTTGTACATTGTTGTGTTTATTGCAGATTTTTCCCAATTATGGGTGTAACAAAATCAATTTTTTTTAAAAAAACATCTGCACATAAACCGCCACTGGTAGTAGCGGTTCTATGGAGAAAACCGCCACTGGTAGTAGCGGTTCTCTGAAGAAAACCGCTAGATAGTAGCGGTTTTCTAAAGAGAACCGCTACTACCAGTGGCGGTTTTTTTGGACTCCGCTACTGGCAGTAGCGGTTTATTACCAGGAATTTAAAAAACAATGTTTTTTTTCCTAGGCTGACGTGGACGGTATTTTGGAAATTAATAAAAAAGTAGCTGCAAATTGGGAATTGGGCACATTCATAGCATTATTGAGGGAAAGAGTTCAATAATAAGGTGGTTTCTATAAAAAAATTCATTTTTTCTTACCAATTTGATCAATTGGCTTATATACAATATGTTTTGCACTTTTGCCCAATTTTTTTGTGTTTCAATTTCAACCCTTAACAAAACAAAAAAAATTCAACCCTAGCGCAGCGGATTCCATCGATCTCTCGGTTTCGTTCACCCTCGCCTCTCCTCTTCTCTGTCGAACTAACTAATTGTGACTGGTTTTGGCGTGGTTTTGTGGTGCCTTTCCTCCATTAAAGCAAGCAGAGCTTTTGAGGTAAGATTGTTTTGTCCCGTAGAATAATTTATACAATGGCTTTGGGTTGGGTTCTTATAGTCTAATCTGGGTTTATTGAATATATATATCAGGGAAGTTCATGCATTGCTGGGTAATTTTATTTTATTGCCAAGAGGATAGTGAATTTCCAATCGAATATTGTTGATAGTGTATGTGCTGTGCTGTGCTGTATACTACAAAAATGGAGGTTTTCTTTCTGTTGATAGTTATCTGCTAGATTAGCGGAGAAGTCAGAAGTGCACGCCTTTAGCTGCCTTTGGAAAGCTGAAAGTGCTGCACCTTGGCTACTTTTAGTTTAGATATGTAAGAGAGAGAAGAAATCTGTGTCAATTTTCTCCAATTAAAGCTTATCTAGGCTTAAATCTTCAGAATTGAGCAAAATTCTCAAGTTAGCTGCAGTAAATTGTTGTGATTTAAAGTCGAAATTAGAATCCCTAATTTAGAAATACCCTAATTTTGCAAATTGTTAGGAATTGATGATTTCTGGCTTGTCAATTCATGATTCAAGATGTCGATTTTCGACTGGTGTATGGCAGCTCCATAGTTCCAGTGTTCATAAACCTTGAAACGTTTTTCTTATATTTGAAAGTTGGTTTGCTTTTTTTTTTTTGTTGTTCCATACTCTTGTATGATTTTTGTAGATGATATTATGTTAGTTATGAGACAAAAGAAAGGGTGAAAATTAAGTTGGAATTGTGGAGAAATTTTTTGGAATCTCGTGGGTTTAAGTTTGGAATATAAATTCGATGGGATATGAAGTATTTGGACAAACTCGATTATATTGGATGTATTCAAGGTTATGACTCATTTTGATATCTAGGATCTATTATCTAAAAAGATAGTGAATCGAAATATGCCACAAAGACTCAAGGAAAAATTATATTGTGTAGTTATACTATATGGCATAGAGTGTTGTGCTTTGAAATATTGGCAAGTTCAAAACATAAATGTGACAGAGATACGTATGCTACGTTGGATGTGTGGACATCCAAGGATAAAATAAGAAATGATATTATCAGGAAGAACTGAAGAAGATAGGGGTAATGAGAAAACCGACTAAGGTGGTTTGGTCATGTACTCATGTGAGACGAATAATACACTAGTAAGGAGTCTTGAGGAGTAACAAACGGATTGAGTAGGTCAGATGTAGGGAAATATAGAGGGAGGAATCCGGGAAAAGGTTTTTTTTTTTTGCGATTTAATATAATGATTCATGTCTAGCCGACCTCAAATTATTTTGGGACTAAGGCTTTGTTGTTGTTCTATACTTGTCTCAGATGTGCTTTCTCCCCTTTTGTAGGTAACTTGCAAGGTTATGTACTCCCTCCGTAACACAAAAATATCAACTTTTGCTAAATATGGGTGTAATTCAAAAATATCAACTTTTACAAAATTTTCCATATATGGCAAAAAAAGTCTACTTATTTACATTTTTGCCATTACTTATCAAATATAATTTCTTATTTAACATTAACACATTATTACCATAACTTAATCACCACCACCCACCACCTTTCACCACCACCCACCACCTTATTTACATTTTTGCCATAACTTAATCACCACCACCCACCATCTTTCACCACCACCCACATCAACCACCAACAACTTCACCACACCCCACCAGGCCTACCACCCCAGCCACGAGCCCACCCCATCCCACCACGAGAACCCCAACCACGACCCCACCACCAGAACCCACCACAACCCACCACAACCACGACCCCACCACAGCCACGACCCCACCCCATCCCACCACCAGAACCCCAGCCACGACCCCACACTACACCACCACCCTAAACCTAAACCCTAACGAACCCACGGACTCCAACTACCAAACACAACCAACCAACCACCAATCGAACCCCCAACAACCACAAACCCTAGCCGAACCCAAACATAACGAACCCTAGCCGAATTTGGGTTGTTCAAACAGTGGCGGTGGTGGAGCTTCGAAGTTCGAACCCTAACGAACGAACCCTTACCCAATTTGGGTTGTTCGAACCCGTGGCCTTAGATGTTCGGTGGTGGAGTGATTGGTGGTAGAGCGACTTGTGGTGGTGGAGCGACTAGTGGTGGAGTGACTGGTGGTCGTGGTGGAGCGACTGGTGGTGGATCGAAAATTTCGAACCCTAACGAAAGATTTCTTGAAATGTTGGTGGAGCGTTCGGTGGTGGAACGGCTGGTGGTGGAGCGGCTGGTGGTGGAGCGACTGGTGGTGGAGCGTTGGGTGGTGGTGGTGCGAGCAGTGGTGGTGGTGACCTCGGTGGGGATTTGGCTGGTTTGATAGAAATGGGTGTTGATTAGATTAGGAGATTAGGGCTTGATTAGTGCTTAAAGTTGTGTTAGGAAGTTTTGCCTAGGAGTCCATGTTTTTTTTTTCAAAGTTTACATTTTTGCGTTACGGAGGGAGTATGTGTTTTAATTTTAATTTTTTTATATCCATTTCTTTGATAACAATGTCAAGTTATGTTCACTTAATGGCACTATACATTCAATGTAAGTTTTGATGTAAATGACCTCTCAGTTTACCGTAATATTTGAACTCGTTTCACCCTGGACTTTTTTTCCTGTTAATTTGGCCTTTTGTTTTTGGGGGTCTTAGAGTGGAATCATTGTGGAAGGGTTGTTCTGTCTTCTATGTGATTTTTTTTTCATTTATGTTGCAATAAATTCCTTGGCATTTTCATTTCTGCATGTTGATTGTCTTCTCATATTTATGCAGTTGATTGTGGAGATTCAATATCATTAGGTCTGCTGGTCACCTTTGTCAAGCAGAATGTTTGGTTCAAGTAGCCGTAAGTACTTATTTATCATGTTGGCTGTGGCAGAAGTTCTTAGTTCCTTTTATGTGTTTAATTATTTTTATGAAAATTCTTTGTTGAAAATCTATAAACAGGAAAACTGTATTTTTTAAAATTATATTTTAATTTTTGCTTTGCTGATTGTGTTTTAATTTTTTTCCTAAATAAATATTTTAAATTTCTGTTTTTTTTTTTTTCCCTAAATGTTACCTTGGATTACATGCTCAAATGCACCAGTGTCATGGTTTTTGAAAGCTATATACACACCCAATCTTGAGTAACTTGAAACAAGTGACTCAGTGCCAAAAACTGATGCATGGAAATGGTTCTTATTGTGTCTTTCATGTTCAAATGCTACAATGTCATGGTTTTGAAAGTATACTCATTTAATCTTGAGTAACTTGAAACAAGTGACTCAATAAAATATGTTGTATAGGAATGTTTGTTACTGTGTCTTTCTAGTCTAGTGCTTACCTCTTTGAGTTTGAGCCCACCCTAAAATGAGTTCATTGTCATACATCCTAGGAAGTGCTCATTGAAGAAATTGGTCATGGATTATTATACCTCTAATTGGTATTTGATTGATCCCAATTATTGAGGATTTGAAACGTCTACAGCAACTAAAATATGTGTTCAAAGTTATTATCATAGATGAGAAAATATAGTGACATCACTGCTCAAAATGGCATTAATAAAGAATCATGGCAGATTTATTGAGGGTTATGAGGATATGGTGGCTGTTGCAATAACACATGTTACAAAAATGACAATAAAATAATCTTGGCAGAGGGGCTTTTGTGTAACAGATCAGCCCTTATCAATTTCATGCCAAGTCTTGTGTGTTGAATAAATGTAAGTAGGGTTGGCTATTTACCTCTTTTTCCAAGTGAGTTGTGGCTTCTCTGTACATTATGCTATGCTGTGTGGCTCTTGATCTCTTTGAGCCGTGCAAATGGCTGGACCCAAGTTTGTCTTGTTACTTTTATTTTGTTGTTTGGAGTTTTGTATCTTTAATTGTAGCATCTTTGTCTGGTCATTCTTGACATTTAAATTCCAGAATCAATTTTAGTGGATTCTTATGGATTAACTTATGTCTTCCATGTGGAACCTGTGATAATTTGTCTGATGTTTTTTTGGTTTTGTGGTCAATCAGCCTTTGGGCAATCACCTAGTGGATCCTTTGGATCCCAGTCACCTTTTGGGCAAAACACTCAAACCAATAATCCTTTTGCTCCAAAGCCTTTTGGTGCTGCTAATCCTTTTGGGTCACAGACAGGAGGCTCAATGTTTGGCACCACCTCAACTGGCGTTTTCGGCCAATCATCATCACCAATGTCTTCAACTCCTGTCTTCGGTGCTGCTGCTTCATCACCAGCATTTGGAGCTTCCAATCCTTCTTTTGGAGGCTCTTCATCATCATTTGGAGGTATATTTGTTGATGTATATCTTATTTGCTTAATATTCAGATCTTTGGTTTATGGCTTTTGTTTTTGTTGCTAAAGTAATACTTCCGCTCCATATTACTTGAAACATACCGCTTTAATACTCATTTTAAGGAAGAGATTTGATCATGTGAACGAGTTAATTAATTAAAAATAATTTAAACACAGGCAAGAAGGAAATTATAAGACACAGGTGTTAAAATCATGTCATAAATATTATTTGTTTTCACTCTTGATTTTTTGTTAAAATGCATGCCAAAATAGTATGTTCCATGGAGGAAGTATGTATTTGTATAATTGAAGTTAACCTTGTTTCTCTTGCTTGACATTTAGTTGGATTGTTAAATGCTACAGAAATTACGATTCACAAATTTACCTGCCCTTGCCACTTTTCAAGTGGCAAGTATTGATTTTTAGTGCAAAGTCATACCTAATTAGTAGCCACATTATATGATTATTGCAGTGTCCAGTTGACAACTTGACATCTGCTAGCTATCATGCACTTGATGAGCTAGGGCCTTCTTTTTATTTGCTTGGGACCCAATGCTTCTCTCAATAGGCCACTTACTGCTAATCTCCCTTTTATATTTAGCTCCTCCCTTTTGCTTCTGTGTTGCATTTTTCTAGTTAATTGGAATTTCAAGTGGCTTAGCTACGTTACATGGTGTACTAGTGTTGGATACAGTATGCAGTGTTGTACCTCCCTTTTTAGACGCAGGGCATTGTTTGAGTGTTGGAATTTGGACACGGATACTTGGCCATAAAAAACATTTGTAATTTTTTTATCAATAAATTATTTATAGCAAATGCTTCAAAGAGAATTACTTTTAAATTTCCTTTTAAAATCTGTATAAAAATCTTTATATAACAAGAACAATACCAATAGATAAACTAGTATTACTCTAAACGAATAGTATGACTTTCAAGTGGCTTTTTGATTTGATTTTTTCTTTCACCCTATTTGATATGTTTCTTTTTCCTTTCCTTTCTTTTAGTCTTCAACTCTGCCATCATTCTTTATCTTCTTCTCCAAGAGCATGGAGAGTGGAGATCCATGGCTATCCAAGCATCCATTATGAAATATGATATTTTTTTTTAAATATTTGTTCTCCCCTTTTCTCCTCTCCTTTTTGGTAGCTTTCCGAGCATGTAGTGGAAAGTCACATCTGGAATTTTTACTTGCCTCCCCCCCTCCCTCCCTCCCTCCCCTGTATTCAGTATTCACATTATTCTACTGCTATGGGTCTATTTTTTTGGTATGCAAGAAGTTTGGGGATCTTTATTGTTTTTGTTTTCCATTTTCAATTGGTGATGTTTTCCAGTTTGGATGCTTGATACTGGCAAGGGTCCTTTATAACCATAAGTATAAATTGTTTTTCGAACTCATATTTCTAGAGAACATAATAAAAAGAGAGGGTAAGATGATAGAAAGTTATGTGATTTTTTTTTTAAATTTTTTTTTTTTTTTTTAAGGAATGTGATATGTGCCTTTGAATATGTATCATTTAGCAAAAATGGTCAATGAAAAATTTGGAAATCTATGTCTATATTACCATGTAATTTGGGGTCGGTTAGATATCCAAAATAAAGTGCACCACATATCCAAAAGTTGTGCTTTCGCCTTGTACTTAGGATCCAGGAAACTAAGGGGAGTTGGAGGAGTGGGGACAATTTCAATGTGAGGCCTCTTTCCCTTTTTACAACCAGTTGTAGTTTTTTTTTTCACCCCTTTTTCTAAGGAGTGTTTTCCTCAATTTCCTTTTTTTAACACAAGCCAAATTAAGAAATTAAAATAAAATAAAATACCAAATGTATGATAGGATTTTTTTTAAATATATAAACACACACCCACACGTGTGTGTGTGCATAGAGTTGGCAAAAATTGACACGACGCAATAACACAACACGAAATTAGTGGTTTTGGGTCACGTACTTTGACGCGTGTAAGTAATCGAGTTGAAGCGACACGACACCCTTATTAAACAGTTCGGGTTTGGGTCAAGGGGTTTCAACCCCCGTCTATGTATGCGGGTTGAGTGGTTGACACGACACGACACGACACGAATCGCGATTATACCCAACTACTAACTTTATAGTGCAAGAATTGATTTGACACGCTAACACGACTCGAACACGAAACAAAATTAACATGTTTGTGTCAAGGATTATGACCTTAGTTTTAAAAGGGGAAGGGCACACAAAGGCGCAAATGGTCCCTGGAGCCTAGGCGCGAGGCAAAGGTGCTGCCCTTTGTATGTAAGGCGCATGCATTTATTTAATTATATTATTTTTTTCTTTGATTTGTATTAAATTAAAAAGATCCCAAATAATTTAAATAATGATATTATGATTTAGGTAAATCTAAGGTAGTCTCACTTTGAAAAAATATCCATCATTCTTCAATTTATAACTTACATCTTAGCTGTTTCCTTAAGGCGCAAAGGCGCGCCTTACCAAAAGCGCTTTCGTAGGTGACTGTGCCTTGCCTAGCCTGGGAGCGAGGCACGCCTCACTTCTTAGAACCAAGATTATGACACATTTAAGTAAACGGGCTGACACGACACGAGAAACGTATTAACTGGTTGGGTTTGTGGTCATGGGGTTCCACCCGATTATGTATCCAGGTTGACACGAACACAACATGATTGCCAAATTTATGTGTGTATGTATGCATTTTCCATATCCAAGTCTACAACTATACTTCTCTTAGGAATTTTATTTTTGCCCTTTTTCGGTCCTATCTCTGTTTTTGACCCTGTATTCATCTCAATGCTATCTAGGTTGCAGGGTAGCTTGTGTCAATCTTATATGGGGTTTTCTTTGTTTTCTATTTTATGTTTTTTGGCTACTGTTTAGTTCTTCATATCATTTTGTTGAGGAGAATAATTAATTGATTCAACAAATTTTTTTAAAAATGAATTAGCTAGTGCATATATTATTAAGGCTCAGTGTTTAAGTTTATTTAATGTAGAATTTGTTTGGTTATCCTCAATTTTGGCAAGGGCTGGACACATGGCTTCCCACTATTAGAGTAATGTAGGTTTATGGTGGGACTGTTGGATCATGCTTTCAGGGCTGCCTTATACGAGCTTTGATTTTGAATGATGTTTTTTGTGTTAAAGATTATTGTGACCAATAATAGTTTTTTTTATGCACTCGTTTCCAGAAACTTGATAAGAGATTTTTATCTTTTTTGTAGTTCTGTTTCCCATGCATAATTATTGGCAACTTTAAATATGCTTACTATTAGTGCATTTTATATTAGTCTTAAGTAAGTTATTAACTGTTCAGGTTCGTCTGCCTTTGGACAAAAGCCTTCATTCGGTGGTTTCGGGTCTGGTACTCAAACAAGCCCCTTTGGAAGCTCATTTCAACAATCACAGCCATCGTTTGGCAGCAATTTATTTGGTTCTTCCTCACCATTTGCTGCATCAAGCCAGCCTGCATTTGGTGGTGCTAGCAACCCTGCTTTTGGATCGTCAAGTGCACCAGCATTTGGGGCTACAAGCAGTCAGGCATTTGGAGCTACAAGTGCCCCTGCCTTTGGTTCAACACCTTCTCCTGGTTTTGGAAGCACAGGGACTGCCTTTGCTGCTTCAAGTAGCCCTGCGTTTGGTGGGTCAGGAGGAGCATTTGGAGCTACAAGCACTTCTGCATTTGGCAATTCATCCGCCCCAGCGTTTGGTGCTACTAGCACTCCAACATTTGGTGCTGGAACTAGTACTCCAGGTTTTGGTGTTACGCCTAGCAATCCACCATTTGGCGCAGCACCTTCTAGTACCTCATCGTTTAGTTTTAATTCTAGTCCAGCTTTTGGTCAAACTGCAGCTGCTTTTGGAAGCACTGGTTTTGGGTCTACTCCATCTTCTTTCACTGCCTCGACTTCTCCATTTGGTAAATTTTGGTAGCTTGGACTTGTAGTTCATTTCATAGCATATAAGTGTTATTGTTTGACATGCTTTGTGGCTAATGTAGGGGCATCAACTTCAACCACTTTTAGTGGTGGCTTTGGACAGTCAAATGTAGGAGGAAGTAGAGTTGCTCCTTATACACAAACTCCAGAAGTGGATGGAACCACTTCATCAAACCAACCAACTGCAAAGTTGGATTCAATATCTGCCATGTCAGTTTATAAAGAAAAAAGCCATGAAGAACTGAGATGGGAGGATTACCAGCGTGGTGACAAAGGTTTGTCTGCTGCTCCCCATCCCTGTCCTCTGGGCTATTTTATGAATTGAAATTGATTATTACGAACTATTTTTTCTTTTGTCGTTGTCTCTATCACTTAAAATTTCCATTCTATTACCGCGAATGCTTTCTACTTTAGGTGGCCCTGCTCCTGCTGGCCAATCAACTCCAGGGATGAACTTTGGTGGCATGTCTGCTCCACAGTCGAGTCCTTTTGGAGCCTCAACATTTGGGCAGATGTCATCAAACCCCTTTTCAACATCTGTTCAACCAAACCCATTTGCATCAAAACCTACAGGTTTTGGAACTACATCTTCAACATTGGGTTCTCCACCTTTTGGTTCTATTGCAACATCCTCAACTTTTGGGTCAACTGCTGCACCAGCACCTTCCTTGTTTGGAACATCTACTCAAGGTTTTGGTTCGGGCGCTGCCCCTTCTCTTTTTAGTGCTGGAAGCTCTTCTGCAATGGGATCAGCATCAATATTTGGTTCTGCCGCTGCACAAGGATCCACTGGAGGATTTGGTTCCACTTTAAATTTTGGGAATTCTCAGCCATCCTCTCTGTTTCAGTCGTCACCTTCACTTGGAACAGGAACTACTTTTGGTCAATCCAGTTCCCCTTTTGGCCAGACTCCTGGCTTTAGTCAAAATATATTTAGTAATACACAATCTAACTTTGGGTCAAACTTATTCTCAAGCTCCACAGGCAACCAATTTGGCTTTAGCCAAAGCACTGTAAGTTGTTTTCTCTTGAAGCATTACTGATTCAAAGCAGTGTTTCTACTTTTTTTTTTTGTATGCTGGCGCAAGGCTAATGGGCTGGCATGTTTTTGTTTGTTTGTCGTTTTGATGAATTAAAATTTAGAAGGAAAGAAATCTATAGAAATTAGGGTTTAGCCTTGCAGCAGTGTGAGGTGGATCACCCACAGAATTCCCCAAAATCGGAACTTAAAAATAAAATGACAAAATTGATCTTAAACGTTGGAGTGTTTTAACATTTTTTTTATAAAAGAAAAATAGGTGTGGGAATCAGACATTGCAGCATTCACTAAATGTCTATTATCTGCATATCACATCATTATAATTTCATTTTCATTTCACTGCTCCCCAATTGTGGGGTACTGCAGGATCTAGATCTCTCTCTCTCTTTTTTTTTTTTTTTTATTTTTAAATCCTCATGTGATATTATTTATAGGCATTGTCTGTTAATGTGATTTTGGGTTTCTGTCTAAAACCTCTCTAGTCATGAAATCCATTTTGAGGACATGTCCATGTATCTATAGTATGGAATAAATAAAATTGAAATTTCCTTTTGTTTTCATTTTGTGCTTGTGCCTTCTTGATTTCAATGTGCGCTTCTCAACTCCCAATATATATATTTTTTTTTTGCCGCTCAAGCTACACCTAATGGGTTATGTGTGGAGGTCTAGCCTAAAAGAATCTGTATACTAGTAGAGTTGATGCTCGTGAAATCATTGGTGTCAGTAATTAGTTTTTAAGGTTGTTGAAGTCCAACCTTTGACCCTTAAACTGGAAACGTTCTGAATCTGTTATGGGCTCTATGTTATCAATAGACTTGCATTAGCTTGTACCGTTGTGCGGTAATACTAAAAGTTATATAAACAATGTTGCATGTAATGATTTTTGTATTTGATAAATTCTTTGTTTCAAGCAATTTTTCCTAGGGCTATGTTCTCATTTTTTACAAGCGGTCTAACTGGTAAGATACAAATATGAATGCATGTGTGTTGTCTTGGTAAGGAATGGGACCTTTGTAGTGTGCCTTTTTCATTAAGAACTTTAGGATTTGCTGAGAACATGTATTGCTCAAGCATTACTATTAACTTATGCTTGTGAAAATATTTTTTGAGGTTTGAATAATACATATGTTTCACGGCATTTGGATCTAGTTGGTGGTATTATATTGATGTCTTGAAATTCATGAGGGCTGGGATCTTATTATTCCCTCCATTCCTATTTAGTTGCTACGTTTAACTAAAAAGGTAAACTAAATTAATTTTCTATCAAGAAAAAATAAAGTGGCAGATAATTGTGCTGCCTAGACAGAGCACTAAATAGTTGTATGGTTATTGGTCAATTTGCAGCCTTCTCTTTCAGCTCCCTTTCAACCTAGTCTTCCTACACAGACATCCAGTGCTTTCAACTTAAGTAGCTTCGGACAGGCGCCATCAGGTATATTAGTATTTTGATCTATAGTTTTGTTAAGTAGCATTTATCCAAGCTTGCTTATTATGTTCTCCATGTTTTAGGTGGGAACAGTGGCCTTGCTGGAGCAAGTATGTTTGCACAGGGTCTTGGACAGTCGTATGTTATCTCAGCCATTCTTTGTCAACTTTGGTGCACCTGTTTTTGTCTGTCCTTTTTGTTTCCTGCCTGCAATATTTAGAATCTTTGGTATGTTTGATGGTGGAAAAATGGTCATTGGAGTCATGCTTGATAAACTTGTGGTTAGAAAATGAATCTCCTAATGTATGTAAAGTATTTTTAAGTTTTACATTGACTAGAAAAGAGGTCTTAGTATTGTTTTCCTTGTCTGCGGAGAGCTGAGGCGTGACATTTCTGCAGCTTTTTTTTTAATTTTATTTTGTTTTTTTATTGTTTATATGGTTGGAAGGTCTGGCAGGGTTAAATTTTCTGAAAGAAAATATTATTTTCTTTTTGCTTTGCTTCGAAGGAGGGTGTGGGTGCATATAAATGGCAAAGGATAGTCTATTAATCTGTTCCCACATCTGATAGGTTTATTTTATGAGAAGGTATTGTGTCAGACTGGTCTGACAGTAACGTTTCTGTCAGACCAGTCCCCTAGACCCGGACACATATGATTGAATCTGGACTCATATGTGTTGAACCTGGACACATATTGTTAAACCTGGACATGTATTGGTAGACCTGGTCACATTTTTGTAAACCTGGACACAAATTTGTAACCCTGGAAACATATTTGTAAACCTGGACACATATTGTTGGACCTGGACACATGTTGTTAAACCTGGACACATATTGTTGAACCTGGACACATATTGTTAAGCCTGGACATACATCTGTAAACCTGGACACATGTTTGTAAACCTGGACACATATTGTTGGACCCAGACACATATTGTTGGACCTGGACACATATTGTTAAACCTGGACATATATTGTTAAACCTGGAAATCTATTTATAAACCTGATGACATTTGTAAACCTGGTGAAACTTGTTTAACCTGGAAATATATTGTTAAACCTGGACAAATGTTGTTGGACCTGGACACATATTTCTTTGACCTGGACACATATTACTAAACCTGGATCCCCCATGAGTTGTTAAAAAAATACAAGTGTTGGACGGTCCGACGGTCGGACCGTCTGACACAATACTTTCACTTATTTTATTCATGACCTTTAAAATGTCCAAATAAACTTTTTTATTGCATCAGCCTACATATGCAAAATAGAACAAATACATAGTAACTCTGCCATCAAGTATAGCCAGTGTAAGTATTTATAGTTGCTGTTTTGTGCTATTAAGATGGTTGTTATTCCCACATGTGAGGATAATTTTGCAAGATGATGAAAAAATGTGCAAGTGGTGAGACCATTAGTGTTTTGGCCTTTGATTATATCCTTCTGTTGGTAGGATGATGAAGCAGGTTAATTGTAGATATCTTGTTGCTCCCTACTTTCATATATTTCAACTTTGGAGTATTTCCAATTTTCTGCTTGTTGTGCATATATTTGATTCATGTCTAGCCGACCCCAAACTTTTTGGGAATAAGGCTTTGATATTGTTTGTGCATATACTCTCCATAGCATATTCTTCTCGATGTCCATATCTTCCTCTTGTGGAAACTTTTAAGTACTATTTATGATTAACCTCAAATCAATGCACATGTAAAGTTAGTTTCCTAAAATACTAATTTGCATGTCACAGTTCGGCCAATCAGATCTCTGCAGTTGCACAACCGGTTGCAGTTACAAATCCTTTTGGGACCCTTCCAGCAATGCCTCATATGTCAATTGGCAACAGCGGAGCCTCACCATCCATTCAATATGGGATTTCTAGCATGCCTGTAAGCATTATATGCTACACTTTATTAGCTTGTTCATTGACACGAATGCTACTCCCTTTGTAGCTAAATGTTGGTTATGTTTCCATTGTGGGTGTAACAAAAAGTTCTACCCATTTAGAATATTTTCCATATCTGGTGAACTTTTTTTCTAAAACCTATCCCACTTTATTCGATCACAATCCTTACTTTATACTGAAACCTACGCCACTATTATTATTTTATTTTCTCTTACTTCTACCTAAAACCTATTTTATTTCAAAGCTTCCTTCACTGTCATTATTTTATTCTTTCTCTTCCTTTACATGTTTCTCTCTTTTCATTACTTTTATTTGGTACTTTTGTATTAAAATACCAAAGGAATCTTCAAATTTTTTTTAATCAATGTTAATAACCGCGCAACATTCCAAACATAACTAACATTTAAGTATCAACTTTTTATTAATATGTAGGAAGAGATATTAAAGGACTAAGTTATGTATTAGCCGACATGCTAGGAAGCACGGGGACGGCTTTTGGGGTGGGTTACCCGTACTGGGGACGGTGCGGGGTCGCCAAAAAACTTCCCGGGGACGGCTTGTCTAGGCTGGGGACGGCAAGGGTGAAGCGGGGACGGCTGACCAGTGTCGGGGACGGGAAATGGAAGAAACTGTTGTCCCCAAGTTTGAAGCTTGGTTTTTTTTTTTTTTTAAAAAAAAAATTAATTAATTAAAAGATAAAAGAAGGAAAGAGAGGGTCAGGTTTAAAAGAGGAAGTTTGACTGAAAACTCAACATCAAACAAAAGAAAAAAAGGTGGGAAAATTAGGGTTGGAATTTACTTGCGTGATTCTTTCCTCCACCACCACGCCACCACCATTGGAGCTTTGAATCTGCCAGCCACCAGAGCCCAGCCCACCACCAGCACCAGCCCACCAATTCTTCTCTCACTACTGTGTTCGAACTCTTTGAAGTTCGACTTCTTTGTTTGTTCTCTCACTGATTCTCTCTGTTTTTTTTTCTCTCACCAGCCAACCGATTCTTCTCTCACCACCGCCAATCAGCCACCAGCACCAGCCCACCGATTCTTCTCTCTCTATGTTCGAACTCTTTGAAGTTTGACTTCATTCCCTGTTTTTGTCCCCTTCTTTTTTTTTTTTAGTTTGACTTTGAAATGACTTCTCTGATTTTATTTATTTTAGTTTTCTACTTTGAATCTCTTTTTTTTTTAGTTTTCTCTGTGCAACCTAGCGTAGCCAGCCTAGTTTAATATGTATTGTCCATTGTCCAAGACAAGGAATTACTTTCTCTTTTGGTGATGTGTGTGACTTTTTTATTCAATCATTATAATTTTAATTTTTTAAAAATATTTTTTAGCCGTCCCCAAGCCGTACCTGTAGTTAGAAATTTTGATTTTGCTGTTTTCCGTTCCCGTCCCTGTTTTTGGCCCCGAATCCGACTCCGTGCAACCTAGCCGACCTGCAAAATAGAAACAATGTGTTGTCTATGTAGTACAGTGGTAGTCATATTATGTGGCCACACTTGTTTACAGGAATAAATCTTATTCATTTATATGAAGGACCTCATTTACTCATAAGAGTAGCCTTATATTGTCCATAAAATATCTGCAATTTAGTACTCCGTATACAAGTAAAATCAATTAATAAAAAAACTAGCCACATTTGTTTATTGGAGTAAATTTGTTTTGGCTATTACAAGAGTATCCCTACTTAACCCCCTTGTTTTATTAGATTAACCCCTATACTCAAATACAGAGTATACAAATAGGTGGCCACACCGTCAATTAATGGCGTGGCCAGCCATATATTTGAATCTGTCAAGTAGAAATGTTAAGTGACACTTCAGAATTTAATGCCAATGTTGGCTTTGGCAGGTCGTTGATAAGCCTATTCCGGTCAGAATATCATCCATTTTAACATCGAGACATTTATCTCAGAGGCGAATCAGACTACCTGCAAGGAAATATCATCCTAAGAATGATGGTTCCAGGGTGAAATCTCTATGAATATTGCCTAATGTGATTTCTTGCACTGAACAATGTTCTCGTCAATTAATAATTGCTGTATGCAGATTCCTTTCTTCAGTGATGATGATGAAGCACCTAGCACTCCAAAGGCAGATGCTCTTTTTGTTCCCAGGGAAAATCCAAGAGCGTTAGTTATTCGGCCTATTGATCAGTTTTCAAAATCTTCGATGAAGGAAGCACGTGTCTTGGTGCATGAAAATGGTATCAAGTTTTTACCTCTTGTAATTATACTTTAGTAAAGAGTTTGTTTTGTGAGAAGTTGTTTTGTAAATCAGCATACACTTGTGGGCTATGGCCATTAATAATGGAGTTTGTTGAAACACAACTGCCATTGGTAGAGTCTTAACTTATGGAAGTTCAAATCTTTGAATGAGCCAGAATAGTTCTCCTAACAGCTACTAATCAAAGCAAATTTAAATAAACCGTCTCTAAGTCCTTAACTGCATTCTCAAAGCCAAGCTTTACAAAACTATTCTATATAATTAAAATGCTTAACAAGATAAAATTAATCTACAAAAACCACTTGCTTTGATGCTGCTCTTCAGCCCTCAAACCCTACTCAGCACCTCTTCCCCTTCCCTTGTTGTAAAACACTCAACATCTCTGTATCTCAGCCCCTGCGAATGCACTCTTGCTACTCCACTCTTTCATGAACTCTAAAACCTTAAAAGATGTTTCTTTTCACCCTTGAATCTCACTGAAGTTGTGATATTGACCTTAGTTTTATCTAATGTCTTCTATATATATATAGAGAGAGAGTGATAATATTTTTTTTTTTTTTGCATATGAAAGAAGGATAAATACTTTAAATTGAATTACGATCTAATTAAAGTGTATAAAATCCTAGTAATAGTGTGTGTTGCTGTACGTGGCTGATGTTGTATGCGAAAGAGAGAGGGGGCGGGGATTATATGTTGAAAGTTTATTAATTTTGTCTTATTGATCAATTTCACTTTGTTTATCTGTGCTTTCAGTACATTTAGGACAGTGTAATGTAGGTGTAAGGAAAAATTGGATTATTTGGAAACATGTTTATCACACACTATGAAACTATTATTTACGTTTCCGTATGGGTGTTTTGGTTTTTCGGACAATTGTTTCTCTATGGTTGCACAAGCATTTTTATTTTCTTAATAAAAGAACTTTAAAAGAGAAATTTAGGAATTAGTAGAGTTTTTGCTATGCTTTTAACCTTTTCTCACCTCCTTTCCTTTTTATTGAAAGGCGAAACATCTAAAGAGAACAAACACCCTCAAAATGGATCTTTTGCGGAAGGAAATGGAAGTAAGTTCTTTCTTCTTTATTTTTTCTTTAAAGATTTGGAAATCCTAAAATGATATGGTTGAAGTTTATATGAATTTGTGCCCCTTGGATACTTTTATATATATATATATATATATATATTTTTTTTTTTGATGTAATATGCCATTTGTTTTGTTCTCTTTTCTATGCATCTATTAACTATTATATAATCTGGATCTCGCAAGACCTCACAAATTTGCAAGCTATAATAATATAAGACATTTGGATTTCGGATTTTGGTAAGAACTCTAAAAAAAATCACACGGAAATAAAAGAATTGTAACACTTTCGAACGCAATAAAAAAAAAAAGAGAACAATCCCACTCATTTCAACAACAAAAAAACCAAGGCAACACCAATTTTTATAAACTCGTAAAACCTATTTTATTGTTCTTGCCTAAAATACTGTTTATAATACATCCTACGGATAATCTAGATTTTAATCGACCAATGAGGTTAGTACAAGTCCCTAACTCATCAATTCTATCCAAACTATAAAAGAAAAATTATTGGAAAAATTGAATAATCAAAAGTTTTTATTATTAGAAGTGAACCGCAAAAAGGTTGTATTATTAGAATCAACTTTTCCAAAATTATTTTTAAAGGCACCAATATGGACAATCCTATTTTAAAGGTACCATTTATGATTTATTTTTCATAGGTGTCAACTGGCTTTTATTTCTCAACCACAATTCACCTTTAAAATAAAACATTTAGAATTATTACAATCAACATATTTTTGTGTTTTATAAAACTAGAATATAGTTTAACGTTTCGTTTACTAATGATCTTGGGGGAAGGGGGTTGATTGGTCAAGGATGTGCACTCACACTTGGAAGGGGAAAAGGTGGACTAATCATGTTGTAGCAGGATATCAGATGCTAGTGGGGATTGTTTGCGGCTGTCATGGGCTTATATGTTAGCAATGTAGCATGGTTAGTGATAATGAATATCCTACATTTGGTTATTCCTAAATATCTTCTAAGGCTAAGGGTTGTATATTCTTCTTGTTGATCAACGATGATTACAATATCTTGTAACCCTGTCATATATTTGATCCCACCCAAATATGTTTGCAAGTGAGATAATTGTCTCTTCAACCCGGCCGCATCTCTCTTTGGAAGACGAGCTAGTCTCCCATCTTTTTGTTCCATTCTCAAGTCCCTAAATTTATGAAGTCTCGTTTCTGTCGTGGACCAATTCGTTAACATACCCTGAAGCCATTTTTTATTAACATAAAATTATATTTGTAATTGCATTACAACATATGCATATCAAACATGTACAATTTTCCTTGTTCTATGACTTAAAAGTACCAAGTCCTATTTCCTTGCCCTTTAAAGATTGCACATTTGGGTTGTGTTATTTTTCTTAGAGTTTAATTGAGTTGCTAGGTAATTTTTTTATCTACATGTAGGGTAAGATAAATAGTAGAAGAGAGTTGTAGGGGTCATATTTCTTAGGAAATGTAAACCAACTAACCAAATAAGAAAAAAGGTAGCAATCTTGTAGGGATAGAGAACATATGGTATTTAATCAAGCCAAGGCTTAGTTCATAAATGGTGGCTTTAAATCTAACTGCTTATGGACCACCACTAACTAGAAGTGTCAATTCAGTTAACAGTTCAGTTATGGTTATACTTAAACAATTCAGCTTTTATCAGTTCAGTTCAAATCAGTTCAATTTTAGAAATAGTTTAGTTCAATTTAGTTTATTTTGGTTTCAGTCCGGTTTAGAAATAGTTATACCTACAGTTCAATTCAATTCAATTTTCAATTCATTTTCAGTTTATACCCAATCAGTTAAAAGTTCAACGGTTGAACCCAAAACAGTTGTGTACTGCAACAAGTAATTTTCAGTTTGGGAGCTAAAGGATTTTATTCAATTATAGTCCAAGAGATTTTGGAGCTAAATGATTTATTCTAATTTATAATTTATATAATTAAAAGCTTGTTATTTCAATAATTCTATTATTTTTCATAAAAATTATATGTAATTTTTATTTGGTATTCGTACTAAATAAAAATGATATAATTAAGTTTTAATTTAATTAATTTATATAAAATTCTATTATTTTTTGACAAGTTGGGAAACATGTAAACATGTTGGTTAAAAACGACCGGTCTAAAACAGGTTCGGTTTGAAAACAAGTTCAATAACAGTCGATCTTATTATAATAAAACAAGGTCGGAAATGGGTTCGGGTTTAAAATGGGTTTGGTACAGGTTGGAAATGGTTTCGGTTTACATTTGGGTTTGGTAGCGTTCGATATCTGGTCAAAAACAGGTTCGGTATCGATCGGTCTAACAGGTTTCCGACCACATATACACTTCTATAGCCAAGTAGCCAACCATTCAATTATTGTTTTTGGTTTACCAACACATACGACATACATGTAACATGATACCCGTACTTTGTTTTAATTTATTAGATATACAAACCATTATCATTATTAGTGTAAAACTAATACCGAATCAATTGCAGTTCATAAAATAAGATTTTGGGTTAGATTAAACACATGGAAATCATTCAATTAATTGCAATTCATTTATGTTATAAATTAATTTGGGGTTAGCATTTAATTTATTTTCAATTTAGTCAATTTTGGTTAAAATAGTTTAATCTAATCAGTTTCGGTTTCGTTCAGTTAGATTTTAGTTATAATTTTTCATAACTACCGGGTTTTAGTTTAAAATCAATTGAATTCAATTAGTTTCAGTTTAGTTCAATTTTTGTTAAAATCGGTTTTGGTTGGATTGGTTTCAATTTCAATTCAGTCAATTTAAATCAGTTTTGACCTTTTTCAATTCAGTCAGTTTCAGTTATTCACTTTCAGTTTGTTTCAGTTTTCAATTTAAGTTTTCAGTTCAATTTCTATTTATCGTTTCACTTCAGTTAATTCAGTTTCAGTCCAGTATCCAATCAGTTTTGACCTAAACTGACATTGCTACCACAAACACACAATATGATTCCTACCTTTGAAAAGTTTCATGTTGCATCTGATGAATCTGAGACCAAATCATGGCTAGAGAAAGCTGGAAGCACCTCAATTTAAAAGGTCTCTCTTAATATGTTACAATCTAAGCATCAAGATAAAAATATTAATGAACACTACAAAGCAACTCCAACTTATAATTGAACTTGATTCAATTAAGTAGATTAGCAAGATTGAAGAGCACTTCAAATCCTATTTCTTTTCCACATGAAATAAATATTGTCCTGATTCAAAACTGTCCAAGGAATACAAATATACAATGCTCTGAATATAAATAAACTCTAAGGTCCTTTAGTTGAGAATTTTCTTTGATGGACAGAAAAAATGATGATGTAGAGGGAGATAGATAATCAGTGGGGTTGAATCTTCCAGTCAGGTATTCTATCTCATAGTTACATGATATGGAAAGCCATATAAAAACCTAGAGAAAGTTGAACCATACCACAAATAAACTTTAATGGGAGTCTGATCTCAGAAGATCCTTTTATATTGTTTAGTACCCAATCACCAGTCAAGTAGTTAGAAAATGGCATAGAGCAGCAGCACTACGCGTTCTTTGTGCCTGCTAAATTCCATAAACAATCCATATAATTTAAATTTGTAGGTTCCCTGTCCTTCTAGCAACACTAGGCGACAAGTCTTGTCGTATTGAGCATTTGAGCTTTTACCAGCTAACTTCCCTCGTGAAACCAAATGAAAGAAGATTTAAGGCAACTCTTAACCAAATCTGATTTTGTCTTGGGAAAGTTAATAGAGTCTAGGAGAGCACATTAAAACCATGAGACTATATTGTAATTTAATTGTTACTTGAAATAGAGTACTAGTGTTAGGCTTCCCATGTAATTGGCATTACCTTATTCTATAGAATTGGTCAATGTCATTGAGTATATGTGTCTTATTACATGATTATATAGTAGAAAGTTATAATTTTGGCCCAAAATGTAGTGTTGAAGTGATATCCATGTTAAATTCTGAGAATATGAGCCAGGTACTTGAACTTTAATAGAGGTGCATGTAGCATGTTATTAATTAACTAGTTATTTTTTGTAGGCATTGCTAATGGAAATGGATTGATCAAGGAACAAAGTCATCCTGTTAAAATTAACCACAAACCAGATGGCATCTCAGATGATACTTCAAACCATAAAGGGGATTCTTACATTACACTTTCGGGTCACAGAGCTGGTGAAGCAGCAATTGTATACGAGCATGGTGCTGATATTGAGGCAATGATGCCAAAGCTCCGTCATTCTGATTATTACACAGAGCCCCGGATCCAAGAGCTGGCTGCCAAAGAAAGGGCTGAACCAGGTTTCTGTAAGCATGTCAAGGATTTTGTTGTGGGAAGGCATGATTATGGAAGCATTAGATTTTTGGGAGAGACTGATGTAAGACGGCTTGAGCTTGAAGGCCTTATCCAATTCAACAATCGAGAGGTTATTGTGTATTTGGATGACAGCAAAAAACCCCCGGTTGGTCAAGGCCTTAACAAGCCTGCTGAGGTAACCCTTCTTAACATTAAGTGTTATGATAAAAAGACGGGAAAACAGATCTTAGAAGGACCAAGAATTGAAAAATACAAGGAGATGCTCAAGAAAAAAGCAGAGGATCAAGAAGCTGAGTTTTTGTCCTATGATCCTGAAAAAGGAGAGTGGAAATTCAGGGTTACCCACTTTAGCAAATATATGTTTTATGACGATGATCAGATGGCTGATGTATTTGGTTGTTCCTAGTTATCTGCTAGTTGAATTTAGTTTATTTTTCCCCCAATTTATTTTTATTTTTATTTATTTTTTTTTTTTGTAACTTGCAGTGTCTGTATCAACTTTTTGCTTGGCTTTTGTATATGGAACGGTGGTTTGATGCTACATCATCTTAATGCTTGTGAAAATTGTTGTAATCCTTGATTTCAATTTTGGCAATGTTACATTTGGATAGTCCCGCTGAGGCTGTTTACTTGAGCCTTGTTGAGAGTTCATGTATAACTAGGTTAGTACTCGTGCGTTATATATGGCTTTGGATGGGAAAAAATTGACCCTTTTTTTCCCCTTTTCAAAAAAGATGTTATTAGGTGCTTCATAATCATATCTTAGAAAATTCTTAATTTAATTTGGTTTTAACACAATTATTACTCTATTGACCCCTCAAAAAAGAACAAAATAAAATTATTATTGAATAGTGAATTACGTATAAATTGAAACTGGTTAGGGACTCACAACTTCTGTTCCATGTTCTGCTAACTAATAATTGTTGGTGTATTTTCTTGTACATGTTTATACATCCAAAACTAGTGTTCTCTTTTCTAAAAAAAAAAATTAGTGTTCTCTATGCCCTTAGATCTCTTCATTCTTAGTGGGGACCATATTCTTAAAACTGAAGTTTCTGTTTCTTCATGAAATCGTTCACTTGTGACTTCTGAATCCCTCAAAAAACATTGTACTTAGGGCCTATTTACTTTAACTTAAAATTAGTTTAGCTTAGTTCAGTTCAGTTCAATTCAAATTTTTTTTTAATTTTTTTTTACTAATTACTTTGTATTATATTATCTAAGTAATAATGATAAGTTGATAATAATGATAATAGTAAGAATGATGATAATAATATTGATTTCAATTAGATTATGATGACGATGATGACGATAACGGTTGTGTCAGACTGGTCTGACAGTAACGTTTCTGTCAGACCAGTCCCCTAGACCTGGACACATATGGTTGAATCTGGACTCATATGTATTTAACCTGGACACATGTTGTTAAACCTGGACATGTATTGGTAGACCTGGTCACATATTTGTAAACCTGGACACATATTGTTGGACCTGGACACATATATAATGTTAAATCTGGACACATATTGTTGAACCTGGACATATATTGTTAAACTTGGACATGTATTAGTAGATCTGGACACATATCTGTAAACTTGGACACAAATTTCTAACCCTGGAAACATATTTGTAAACCTGGACACACATTGTTGGACCTTGACACATATTGTTAAATCTGGACATATATGGTTGAACCTGGACACAAATTGTTGAACCTGGACAAAAATTTGTAAACCTGATGAAAATCTGTTTAAGCTGGACACATATTATTAACACTAGACACATTGTGTTACCCCTGGACACATATCTGTCTAACTTGGACATATATTGTTAAACCTGGAAATCTATTTATAAACCTGATGACATTTGTAAATCTGGTGAAACTTGTTTAGGCTGGAAAAATATTGTTAAACCTGAACAAATGTTGTTGGACCTGGACACTATTTCTTTAACCTGGACACATATTACTAAACCTGGATCCCTCATCAATTGTTAAAAAAATACAAGTGTTGGACGGTCCGACGGTCGGACTGTCCGACACAATACTTTCACTAATAATAATTAACATTAACAATAACAATAACAATATGTGTCTTCATTATTATTAATTAATCATTATTTAAAATTATTAATCCAAAAGTTAAATATTTTAATTTTAGTTTATTTGAATTCAGTTCAGCTCAATTCAATTCAGTTCAGCTCACCTGTATTTAGTCACGTGTATTTAGTTGAAGTAAATAGGCCCTTAGTCTTCCCACTACTTCACCGACTTCCCTGATCATATCCTGACTTGTACTGTTGAAGGCTTTAAAAACAGACTTCTAATCATTTTTGAAATACAAATAAACAATATATATTTATACTCAATTTCGCTTTCATTCACGGTTCAAAGAAAATTTGCGAGTCTTTGTTCCTCTTTGTGAGTGCACATTCAAAAGGGATTGTTGTGTTAAATCTTGGGGGATAACGTCATCTCTAATTGTACAATATAGTATGGACGATTTTGATTCTAAGACATTGTTTTAAAAACGTCACAAAATTTGTGAATTAAATAATTTGGCCCAAATTTCTTACCATTTCCGATTTTACAATATCCTTTTTTAACAATTTAAAAGCAAAAATTACCTTTATATTATAATATCAAATCGTGGAATTTCAATTTCAAGAACTCTACATGATCTCTCCAAACTTAAACCTCTCAATGGGACTAATTAACTACAAACAATGTTTCAAAAGAACTAATGATCTTCAAACAATTGGAGTTCGATTATGTTCTTTTTCGTGACTGTCCAATTCGTGCATCCACGGAAGCTAATGCCGCTAATACTTCTGTCATGAATGCCCAGGGCCGTTCTTGCGATTTTAGAAGCCCGACGCGAAATAATAAATATGGGCCTCATAAGGTAGATTAGAAGAAAATGCATGCATTAGATCGAATGAGACTTTCTTTCTTGCTAACTACTTCCTCTATTTTTTTAGATGCAACAACATATTTTTTTCCAAGCATATCAAGGAAGTGATTGAACGGTGTAATATAAACGAGCAAATTAAGTAACAAAAATTTAAGACATGTCATATGTAATATCATGTTTTCTTCAATTAAAATTTCGCCAAAAGATTTAGTCATTTATATCGCTAACTCGCTCTCTTGATACGCGTGATTAAAGTGTTGCAACTAAAAAAGCGGAGGAAGTATATATATTTATCTTGTCAAAAAATCACTAGTAGAAAAATTGGATTTTGCTGCACCACATTCCCTGCAGTTTTTAGGGATATCCCTTATAACTGCAGCAAATAAATAGCTCCAATTTTTATTTGCTGCGGTTGTTTCTTATATAACCGCAGCAAATAAGAAAAATAAGATAAGGTATGAAGCTAAGTGCGTGTTTTGCAATTTATCTTTCTCTCATTTTCTTTTCTCCGTCTCTCTCTGCCTCGATGTCTCTCTCATTTTTTTTCTTTTTTCTTTTTTGGCAAAGCTCTCTCTCATTTTATTTCCTCCATCTTGATCTCTCTCTCATCCTTCATCTATTTTATCCTCCATCTTGATCTCTCTCGCATCCTTCATCTCTCTCATTTTATTTCCTCGATGTCTCTCTCTCTCACTCCATCATTCCTTGCAAAGTGCTTCAAGTAAAAGACTGCCAAATACTTCGAGCAAAGGACTTCAAATAAAGGTACGTTTGAGATTTTTTGTTATGGTTCTAAGCATAACTGATTTTTGTTGGATTTTTTTCGTTGGGTATTTTTTCCTTAGTTTTAGGGTTTGACGATTGCCTATTTTGGGGGGTTTTAGGGTTAAAATTTTGGGGATTTTTTTGGGGGGATTTTAGGGTTTCAAATGGGGTTGTTTTGGGGGTTTGAAGATCTGGTTATTATTAGCTTTCAGGGTTCGTAATTGGAGGTTCGAAGATCTCTTCTTTTCGATCTGTTATTACTATTTGTTACTCTTAATATTGTTTTAATTGATGTTGAATTTTGATTTTTTTTAGGTTCTAAATTGGGGGTTCGAAAATCATGGTTTCAGGTTTGATGTTTTAGCATTTTGGCTGATTTTTTAGTTGAAATTCGTTCTAATCTTGAGTAGATTTTTTGTCTAATATTGATGTCGTTTTTCTCTTAGTTGGGGTTTGATGTTGGTCTGATTTCTGATCTTATTTTTTAGCATATTTTCATTCTGATTTTGGTGTTAATATTGAGCAGGTTTTGTGTAAGCACATTTATCTACCTTGTCACCTCTGTAAAATTATGATTTATAAGAAAATTTTCTGATTTTGGGTCTTATTTTTGAGCGAATTTTTGCTATTTCATTTGTCATGTTGCTTAAAATGGTGAGTTATGTTTAATGTTGTCTGAGAAGTAATGCTTGAAAGTTATGTTGAAATCCATTTTTGTTTTGCAGAGAAATATCAAAACATAAAAGAAATAGGTAAATCCAGTGTTTATATAGTGAGATTCATTACAAAGTTAGTGGTAGGATCAATTATCATTGTAGTTCCAAGAAATTTTTTCTGTGAATTTCCAAAAGCTTCAAAGGCTTGAATATGAAATGTTAAAGAATTTTTTATTTTGTTTTAAAAGGAAGAAGAGTTTAAAAAAAAAATTGAATATTAATGGAGCCTTAAAAGCTTTACGTGGTGACGCTTAACCGTGTTCAGTTTCTATTCTCTACGGAGTACTTTTCTTTTCTACATAGCATTATGTTTTATGAATTTCATTATGGACATGTAAACATTAGCTCTCAATGTTGCTTCCTGAATACAATAAGGCATGTAAACATGGATATGTGAAGGATGTCAAAACTATACCAAATGGCTTGATTTTGTACAGAAAGGATGTCAAAACTATACCAAACGATAAATGCTTTTTTCTGCCTTTTTTTTATTGCTTTCACTTATGAGGAATCCAATTTACCATGGTTTTGAAAATCTTGCAGGTCGTTGTGTGGTGGGCTGGACTGATGCAAGGATCAGTGTAACTGAGCTGTCTTACAAACACAAAGCTAGTATAATTTGTAAGGGCTATCTCCTATCTAAATCAAAGTCTGATTTTGTCTTCCTATCATGTCATTTACATTTCTTATATATAGTTCTATTCCTTGTAATTAAGTATATGATCATGTCTTTATGAATGATTAAGAATATTTGTATGTATGAATATATGCATGATTTGAATGTGTTTATGTTTATTTGTATGAATGGATTAATGAATGGATAAGTAAGCAAAGCATGAATCCAACTACTCTTTTGATTAATGTATCTTATAGAGTATTGACTCTATGTTCTTCTGTGTGTATTTTCTTTTCTCCTTTCCATTGCATCTATCCCTATTCAAAAAAATATGATTGAGTTTATACGATCAAGTAAATGATTAAGTGCGTATATGATTGAGAGTATATATGATTGAATAAATGAATGTAGCATCATGTATAATAAGTGATCGAGTAAATAATTAAGGAGTACGGGATTGAGTTTATATGAATTAGTGAGTGAAAGAAATTAAAGATTGAAAGATTACATGAATGAATGTGTTAAATGTTATTGTTTAATTGAGTTTATGAAATACATGAATGAAGGCATAATTGTTAATTCTTTCTTTCTTCTTTTTCCATGCACAATGCAAGCAACCGCTGCTGCCACTGCTTTGCTGCTGCTTTTTCGCCTGTGCTGCTGCCGCTTGTCTTCCATTGTTGTTGCTGCTAGTCTGCCACTAGTGCTCATGCACTTTGAAGTGTTATTTATTTATTTATTATTTTTTTTTATAATATAAGTCTAATTGTTAGGCTTTGTTTTTATGTCAATTTGCCAACTAGATTAGAAAAATTAATGATGTATGTATTTTAGTTTTTATGTAAGAATAACAATAATTTTATTGTAATTTGTTACTTTTATGTGTATATATAATATAATTGGAATCATTATAGCCAAAAAAATGCAAATTTTTTTTATAATTATTTTTGGGCCTTATTTGCTGCGGTTATAAGCTAAAACCGTAGCAAAAAGCTACTTTTTGCTGCATCCTTGATGTGCTGCAGTTCATAACCGCAGCAAAAAGCCCTTATATAACCGCAGCAAAAAGCATTTTTTCCACTAGTGAATCATGATGCACAAATAACATAAGTCTAGTAATAAAATAATTCAATTAATTGAAATCATTTAGAAAAATAAGCTCCTATAAAAAAAAATATATACATGATCGTCTTTAGAAATTAGGTTGTTATACTTTAGAAAATGGCCGGGGAGTTAATGAAAATGTCTTATCTAATTTAGGGGGCTTCTTATATTTATCAAAATTACATCAAAAGTAATCAGCTAAAATAATAAGCGTTTATTAAAATAAAAATGCAAAATTTTTAGGCAAAATAGATAAATAAAACATAAAACAATAACTACTATTTAAAACATCTAGTATAAGACTAGTTTGTCGGACCAAGAATTGCTCCGAGTTTTACTTTTCAAAGCTGATATGCATTTATGTGATTATTTCTTACCCTTGTGAAAAAATTTACCACAAAATTCAACCTTTAATTTACTTAAGAAATGAGTGGAATATATAATGTTATGTACAAATTTAAAATAATAAATAAAGTTGGTTAAGACACTACATGTGACGACCCGACTCGCTTAAACCGGCACGGAAAGAACCGACGAGTCGAATAGTCAGAACTAACAAACTAAAATACTTAAAATTCAAAACAAACCTCAAAATGATTATATTACTAAACCAAAAAGTACAAATACCCACAAGTTTGTACGACTAATCCCAAAAGTCCAACTACTACTACTAACATACATAACTCCAAATACATGTCAGAGTTATAGTAAAGTATACAAGTACCACTACTATAGTTCAAAACTAACCAAAATCATAAAATAACAGTAATAAAACTATATAACAACATCGGCGCTCGCCCAACCCAAAGCTAAGCAAGAACCTCATCATCAGAATTACCTGAAAAGTAAACAACAGTCCACCGTCAGTGGCGAGTAACATAACTGTCTCACCCTAACGGGAATACACATGAACATAGCATAAATCAAACAACCCAAATCAAAACATGCGAATCATACAAATATACATGCTTGACTCGACTAACTTAACCAATCTTAACTTTGGCGCAATCATTCGCATACTAGACCGGACTACGCACGTACGAACGCATCTTACGCGAACGAACTTTCCAACTATGCCAGGATTGAGAATCTTACTCCCAACCCTATGAAACCAATCTTACTGGAAATCCATGTCAAAAACGACATAGTGGTAATCACTATCCCAATACCGCGGTTAGAATTAGGCGTCTAGTAACGAAATCAAGCAAATCTTTAAATCTTTAATCCTTTAATCCGAAGTTTACATTCTTAGTTACTTCTTAAGTTGCATCTTACGCCTTGACTTAAGAAAATAACATGTAAACCAAACATCTTACAACATCTTATCACTTTATTTAACCTTTTCTTTAACTTTCTTTAACTTTAAAGACTCAATCAAGAACTCATAAAGAACCTTAAAGAACTCATCAAGAACTCAAAGAACTCATCAAGAACTCATCCAAGATTCAAGATCTTGAATCAAGAACTCAATCAAGATTCAAGAACTTCAACCAAGAACTCATCCAAGAATCAAGAACTCATCCACACATACATAAATCACACGCATACTTCCAATTTAACACATGAAATCATCAACTTACTAGTATCCAAAATTCACCAAACTTGAACATGATTAACATAAACTTAATACTAACATAATCAATCATAGAATCACCATTTTAAAACTTAAAATCATCATGAAATCACTTAAAAATCAGATTTATATTTCATACATATAAACATGTCAAAACTACAACATAAACTAATCTATGCATTTAATCTATACTATGGATCATAGTATACCAATCAAGTTGAGAAAGTATGTTACCTTGATGAAGATTAACAAGGTAAACACTAAAAACTCGCTGCCCGGAAACTACCCACACGGCTCCAAGCAACACGGACACCACGACACGGACACGACACCACCACGACTTGCACACACTTGCACCACCGTCTTCACCTCGTGCCACCACTCGCACCACACGGCCACGGCCCTGCTGCACGGCCACGACACACGAACCACCTCACGAGCACGAACCACCACCGTGCACCACCACTTGAACCACGAACAACCCACACGAGCAACCCCAAAATCCAAACCCGAACTAGAATTCTTGATTGGAAATTATGGAGATTGTTGTGTTTAAAGCTAGTTAAAGATCAATAGAAGTTTAATCTTTAAGTTTTGGAATTGGATGGAAGATGAACAATTGTTGGAACAATTGAGCCAAAAATGGCGTGAAAGAGGAGAGCAAATGGAGGAAAGTGTTTGATCTCTTGATGGCAAGGGATGACAAATGAGCAAAAGGATGCTCAAGCCTTACTAACCCTCCTATATATAGAGGTTAGTTAAGGTGTGAACATGAGACAAGTGGCAAATCCTTGCCATGCACACAAGGGGGCCGGTTTTGGCCTTGCAAAATGGACCAAAATGGGCTCTCGTGATCAATTGGGCTAATTTATGATAATTACATGATTAATCATGCTTAATTCGATTTAGCCCAAAAATATTAAATAACTAATTAGAAAATTAAATAATAAAATTCTAATTAATTAAATAATAATAAAATAAATAATAATTGATTAAAATAAAATAATTCGAATTTAATCGAAATTATTCACATAAAATAAAATAAATAGTTCAAAAATAAATTTGAACCATACATAAAATCGCATAATCATACATAAATACTCAACAGAAATACCTATAAAATCTGGGCTGTTACACTACATGTATGACCTTGAATTGTAAGAGATATATAATAGTTTGAATCTTGTTCGGAGCCTAACTTATCTTGATGATAAAATGGTGTAACAATGCTTACATGGCACATATGCTTTATAGGCTGCCACGTGGACAAACCTATGTGGAGCAATAAGGTGCCAAGAGCGGCTTTAATATTTTGTATAAAAAAGTTTGAAAGTATGTGTCAAAAGATAAAATATTACTCGAAATAAGAGATTAATGCTACCCTTCAGTAATATTTAATATTTTATATTTATGACTAAGGGTACGTTCTCTTCTTCTTATTTTTATGATTTGATCTGATAAGATAAGATCTGAAAATATATGAGAATTTGAACTTATATTATGAGATCTGATCTGATCTGATATAAGTTAAAGAAAACACATCCTAAATGTGTTATATAATTATATATGTGTAATATACACAAATTCACTAAAACATAAAAATAAGAAGTAAAAGAACTTTATTAAAAAAAGGAAAAGAACTTTGTCAAAAAAAAAAAAACTTTGTAAGGAAAAAACGAAGGAAAAGAAAAGCCAAAAAATAATTGGTCCTGACGGAACTCGAACCAGGCTTCAAAGATAAAACCTCACATGCATTACACGCATCACCACCTAGCCAGAGTTTCATTACATAAATTTTTTTGTTACATTTGTTATATATCCCGTATATAATTCTTAAGAAAATTTAGTCTTCTTGATCTTGGGCCATGGGTGGGCCCCCTCTCGACCCGCCCCAGGGACGGCCCTATTGATTTGACATACCATTGAGGATATGACCTCTGCAGATGTAGTCATCATTCTCCCATTTGTTTCGTGCCCTTGTCTCCTCTGCAGTTCCAGTTTCTTTCTCCTTTGGTTTTGGAGTAGTAAGGACATAAGCCACACCAAGAGATGTCAAAACAAAATGCATTTTTTTCTGCCATCTTCTGAACCCCACACCCTCGAACTTGTCCAGCTTTTGGAAGTTGGCTGTCAAATCTTTGATTGTATACATTTTTGAGAGAAAAGTATTGCTTTTAGACTGTTATATATGATCAGGGTTTTGACACAAAAATGAAACAATTTGTAAATTGAAACTCTTCGAGGCTTGTACTCACTATATCCTAAAAGCACTACTTCGACCCTACGAAAGCCCGGGTATCACGAATGTTTGCTTTTGAGATACAACGAAGAAACAATATTATCCTTGCTTTCAAAGAATAATACCAAATGTAACTTAGTATTTTGATGAAGGTTGAAGATGAATACTTTTTGAGAGAAAACAACACTCTGATACTTTTTGCAATATGAAGTGAGAAATGAATTATACGTTGTTTATAATTCAAACTCAACTTCCCACTCACCAAAATGGCCAGTAAAAGCAGTTACCACGTACCCAACAACCTAAGACCAAGCATCATGCGTTTGACTGAGAAAACCGCTAATTCAAACAACGACTGAAGAATTATCGCGGGCGCGCAAGAGGAAGCCATTGCGGGCGCGACCCAGGGGCGCGGGCGCGACACAGCACGCGGCGCGGGCGCGACACCCCCAAGGCGCGGGCGCGACAGCCTTTTTTGCTTGCTTCCAATTCTCTTCGTCACGGGCAAGGGAAATGGTGCGGGAATGCCCAAAATGTCCCTGTCCGCGACCACTTTATGCACATTCCTAAGTTTTACAACTTAGCTTATTTTTCACCGAAAAATTTTCCGAGCGTGGTAATAAGTCCGTAATAGTACGTATATTATTATTTTGCTATATATTTCACCATAACCACACAAATTAGCATAAATAATCATGAGTGTATTCTTAATGCTCTAAATATATCAAACAAGGAGAATATATAGCAAAATGCGAGAAACATAACAAGTTCGTTCGAGGCCGCCCTCTGAGTCATATATCCAACCCTAGCCTCTGTTTAACCTCTTTATCACCAACTAATCTGCCAAATTTGTTTAGGAGATGGAGTAAAATATTTAGGAATGGTTGATGCTAGAAAGAAAAATAAATGCAATTGGAAACGATTACAATTCAAGATCATTGATGAAAAGAAAAAATATTTAGGAGTATTTAGGGTTCCTACCTCTATAAATACATGGAACTTAATCACAAACTCTTAAGAAGACTCTCCAACATGCATTTATCGAGTGAATTTTTGAAAGTTTCATAAAGATCAAATTAAACAGAACAATCCATTGATTACAAGAGCATTCATCTCAGATCTTAACTTCATCTATTATAAGCCTTTTAGAAGCAATTTTTGGGAGAAACAATTTTGTAATCGTCACTAACAGAGAGTTTAGTGATTGGATAGCATTTGAGAGGTCATTTGCGAGTGCTTGTGAGTTCAAGTGCGAAAAAAGCACACTTGGATTAGTTGAGTGTGGGGTAAGGCTGGTGTGTGAGTTCACAACATTGAGTGTAATACTTCCTTCATTTTTTTAGATGGAACACTTTTTTTTCAAGCATATCAAGGAAGTGATTTAACGGTGTAAACGATCAAATTAATCAACGAAATTTTAAGACATGTCATATATGATATCATATTTGTTTGTATTAAAATCTCATCGAAAGATTTAGTCATCAAGAAAACCAGTGTTTTGGTAGGCTTGGCTACTCAGATTTGGGCGTGTATCAAATGAGGAATTTTACTTTTTAATCATCAATTTAAGATAACTAGATGTACCAATTTAATTTGAAAATTTTAACTCACGTGATATTTTTAAAAATTGCAAGGGGTACTGCAGATTTTTTCAGAGAGGACACCATAGCTCCCCCAATCACAAGAAAAATGACGGCTAATAATTATATGATAGAATATACTCCCTCCGTCCCAATTTACTTGCTACATTTTCTTTTTCACACCTCCCGAAATACAACTTTAAATAAAAATATCTTTAACTATATATAATAAAAAATTATATATTTAAAAAGTACATATTGAGACGAATTAAACTAGATCCATCATGACTATATTTTTTCTTACGTATATTAAATTAAATAAAGTCAAAGTTCATATGTAAACAGTGCCCAAAGTCAATTTGGAGGAAGTAAATAGGGACAGAGGGAGTACAAATTATGCTCTAAGATATCAAGATTAAGGAAGTGATGACGTAAATGCATTGGGTTTCATGATATAGTAAGTGGATAGCAACGGGGAATTTTGAGAAATTTGAGGCAATAAGCTAAGCTTGATCCTCTCTAGTAATTTGTGTAGGATTAGGAGCTACGGAGTATCATTGCATGTGTTAATTTGTGATTTTCTAGGTAGTTTGCTTAATTAATTTCATCATATCTATCATAAGATTCAATTAGAAGTCTTTCCCTAAATAATGTTAAGAATAATCTTAATTCCCAAAATGCTGCTACTTTTTCTTTAATTCCCAAATTACCGTCCACGTAGACGGTTCAATGAATTTATTTTTTATTTTTTCAATTTTTGTGACAAAACCACTACTGGGAGTAGCGGTTTTACTGAAGAAAACCGCTACTCCTAGTAGCGGTTTGTCCTAGTTAAAAAAAAATAAAATACAAGTTTCTTAGGTAACCTATTGGCTTTCAACCTTTACAAAAAAATACTACACATAAACCGCTACTGGTAGTAACGGTTTCTTTATCTGAGAAAACCGCTACTGGTAGTAACGGTTTTTAGACAAACCGCTACTGCCAGTAGCGGTTTCATTTTAAAAAAATGATTTTTTTCCTATGCTGACGTGGACGGTAATTTGGGAATTGATATAAAAGTGAATGCATTTCGGGAATTAGGAAACTTCCCAACATTATTCATGGAAAGTATTCATTTAATTAAGATACAGTATAACTTAATATTTTTACTTTTAGTCTTCTTATCCAACGCACATTAGCTTTTCCCTAATTAATTATAAAAAATGATGAATGCATTTTAGGTTGTACTCTACCTGTTGTGTTTTGTTAGTTACATTTTACTTTTTTTTCATAAAAAAAAATTCTAAACATGATTAGCAAATTAAAAAATAAAGAACGGAATGAGTAAATAAAGTTTCAAAAACTAGAAATAATACTAACTTACGATGAATATTGATGACACTGAATGACACGTAATCTTGAACTGTACACATTTTTAATTTTTTACCACTTGAAAAAAAATATGTCCGTTCCATCCGTTTCAAAATGTGTATGTATTACGTTTGATTTTTACTAAATCTCTAATGCACTAGTTAAAATATCTATATTTTCCAATATACCCTTTTAATTTTAAAAAAATAATAAAAATATAGTAATATCTAAAAAAACTACAGAGTAGACATTTAGACAATTCTAAAAAAAATTCATATAAATACACCTTTATTTCTTATTATTAATAAAGATTTTTTAACATTTATTAAAGTTTATGTCCGCATATCTAAAGTGTTAGGCGTAACATATGTGCTGGCATGGAGGAGGGAGTATTGAAAAGTGTTAATTAATGGTGACATGTAGGGCTGCTCAAAGTGATCCGATCCGAGCGATCCGATCTGTGATCCAAATTCATTGTTCGGATGCTTTAATTTATGTAAAAAAAAAAAAATTACTCTGAGAAAATGCGTAGTTTAGCTTTATAGGAGTAAATGCGACTCTGCAAGGTTGATTTGCGCTGCTGAAAGCCTGAAATCTCACTGCTTGAGTATTTTTTTCGTGCCATGTTACTAATTACTAATTAGTTAGTTTTTAAAAATTAGATACTTAATTTCACTAATTAGATGTTGTTATATATGCCATCGAAATAAACTAGTTTTAAAATTGTGGTGCTTATTTTGAAAAAACATAAGATATCCGAAATTCCGGATTGGATCAGATCGATCTGAATGTTCAACCCTACTGATATAAAGGAGCTAAATATAAAAGCTAAAAAGGGACCACTTTATTATGCATGGTAATGGTATGGTGACACGCTATATGATGTGAGGAGGCACATACACCATGGTGATGGTGATGGTATGGTGGAAGGAGTAATGATAAACTCTTAGCTGTTATATGCATTTACTGGTTTTTGAATGAATGTCATAATTATTGTCTCGTGCAACGTAATTATTGTCCAGTGTAACACAATTATTGTCCCAAGGGTGTCGTTTATTGTCCACTTACTGTTTTGGCTTCATTTATACGCGGGACTACTTCCATTTATTTTTGACACAAATGGAATAATATTATTGGTTGAAAATGTGCTAATTGTATATATCAGCTAATAGTAAATACTTACAGTGGAAGTGGATCAATTTATATGCAGTGAATTTACGCATGATGGGCTTTGGGGCTTTTATCCAGACTTATCAATTAGGTCCCCAATTCTCCAAGCAGTCTATATACAATATCTGCTGCTTCTTTAAAGGTTACATGATATATACGAAGTACTGAAGTAGTATATAAAATAGGAATAATTATATTAATAGGTACCAATTATTGCACTTTTAATTTTATAGGTACAACTTTTGATTATTCACCAGCAGCACGAAGTTGCAACGATAGATATGGATGACCTATAAATAGGTATGGATGACCTATAAGTTGCAACAATATTTAGGTCATATACCTATCATTGTAACTTTATGTAATAGTTCGTGCTGCTGGTGAATAATCAAAAGTTGGTACCTATAAAATAAAAAGTGCAATAGTTGATACCTATTAATGTAATTATTCCTATAAAATATTATATATAATATGAATAAATATTACCCAAAAAACTTTCATGAAAGATATGAATTTGCAGCAAAAAAAAAAAAAAAGGAAGAAATGAGGTGGTTTCAAGTTTTACCAATTCCAAACTCACATGGTTTATTTCGTGGAATGGATAATGTGTGGCATGTGGGCGATTATTAACTTATGAATTGAACAATTGTTTAATAAACTTTTATTGAGAAGGATGCATTCATACCAAATTCCCAATGAAGATACCATTGATCGACTTCAGGGTATGAAGACTCTATGGGTGAAACTGTAATCTTTATTTCGACTTTGTCTTCTTATTTATTACAGAGTATTATTATTGCTTTCAAATGTAAAACTACATTTTGGAATTTCTTATGTTATGTAATGTAGTGATCATCGTTTTATAAATATTTATCCTAATGTAAGGCAAAAGTATTTTGTAGCAATCATGGGCCTGCCAGTTAATGAGGAGTGTCAATATCAATTTGTGGATGATTATATTGTGGTCTTATGACTACCGACTACCATAATGGAGGGATATGATTGCTTGATAGTTTTTTTTTTTTGAATTGCTAAATCCAATTAAAAATCTATTTCTAATTACTTTAATTAGATTTCTTATTTTAGGAAAATATTTTATGCTTTTCCCTAAAATCAATTTTTATTTTCCAAAAATAAAAAATCTAATTAAACTATTTTTAAAAGATTTTTAATTAGTTTTAGGAATTTAAAATAAATCAAAAATCAAGCAGTATCCTAACCATCCATTACGGTAATCTATAGTCATAAGACCACACTAGAATTTTCATCAATTTGAAGAGTGATCGTTTTTCCTATAAATAGGCTTAAGTGCATGATTAGATGTAACTAACTCTCTTACACAATATTCAATAAAGATTTTGATGACTCTTCAGTCCATGACTTTCATAAACTCAACAAATAGAAAATACTGGACATTGCTACACCAACCCACCGAGTTGACAACCCACTACTAATAGAGCAATTAAATAATATTACTTATATTAAGTGAGACTCTATTATCAATGCTATCAACAAACCTTTATTAGTAGTGGGTAGTCACCCCGATGGATAGACTAAATTTTTTTCGAAAATACTCACCTCGTGTAGATTTCATGAATCTTTAAGATCCTTAACTTTACGGAATAGAAAGAGGGAAGATCTTGCTCACTAATGACTTATTATTGCTAATTTGATCGTGCGAATACGCGATTCAACTAGGCAATCTTACTATTAACAATACAGATTCGGGATTTAATGCAGCTTATATTAATTGTCAATTGCACTACCAGTTATGAGTCTAGCTAAGACCGTATCATGAGATTAGTGAACCACTGCCGCAACCATTATACTATACTATACTATACTATACACCAATATATATTATGTTACCAGCTTCGCCGAGTTACCTAATTACATCCATGATGCACTTTATTTTATGTGAGCTAAATTTAATGTTTTGACTAATTCCTATATAAAACTTCCTCCGTGTCACTTTGTTACCCTTTGATCTTTTGTGATAGTAAAATAGGCAAACTATAACAAACAAAGTGAAACGAAAGGGTAATAGCAAAATCAGCATTATTGAATTAAGCCTTGAAGGACACATAATTGAGTTGTTATGAACTTTGACTTGCCAAGAGCGACACTCTAGCTAGCTAGATCTAGATCTTGTCCTATTGGACTTATTTTCTATCCAATCCAATTTACTCCCTCTGTAACATATTAATTTGATTAATTACTTACTAAAAGTAGTAAATATATACTCTTTATAAGTTAATTGTTTTCCTTAATTTATATCCGTATTCCACTTCAAAAGAAATATAAAAGTGTTTAAAAAATATTTTACATGTATCATGTAACGTCAGTAACTTATATGTCTATATATGTACACATAACTTTTGTTTTCACGGAGTACCCTTGGGATTTTAAGATATGCATGAGGTACTCCTATTTTGTTTCAAAATGCACCAAATACCTTTAATTTGTTTTGAAAAGGAAGAAAAAGAAAATGGGCAATATACTTCATTTGGATAAATATTTTGGAGAAGAAAGGGTGTGCAAAGTCCTCTCTTGCATATCACCCCATTTTAAATAACATTTCAACTAGAATCATTTAATACCAATTCACTTGGGGCTTGTTTACTTCAGCTTAAATTCAGTTACGTTCAGTTCAGTTCTTGTTATGGTGCATTTTAGCTAACCTGGTTACAGGTAGGAAGCCGAGGCTCAGCTTGGTAAGCCGAGAGTTACAGGTTATAAGACAAGGACATGCCGGGAGTAACAGGAGCATAAGCAGGAATAGGTACATAAGCCGAGTGGTGCTAGGTATCGGGTTCATAAGCTGGAACGTGAGCTGGATCAAGCACATAAGCTGGTTGGAAGCTGAGAAGCAAGTAAAACCGAGGAGCAGAAGTGCAGAACAACGTTAGAAGGATCTAGAAGCTGGTGCAAGTTTAAGTTCGAATCTAAAGAGCAAGTCAAGGGTCAGCTGGTATGAGAGAGATATTCGCACGCTGACGTGGCAAGAACAAGTCTTCCACCTTGGTCATACATGCCCCACGTAAATAGGGAGTGATTACTAAGTTGTTGCATGGTCTCACACATCCCAAGAAAATAGGAAGTTGTTCCTATTTTGATGGAACGGCTGGCTATCAATTAGACTAAGTTAAATAGAGGCAGAAACCGGTTGTTTTAGGCAGATTATTATTATCATCACATATACATTACGCTAGAGAAAACAGAGGAAAAAACCCTATTGCAAACCCGTATCTAGACAGCCCAGAATTACTCTGCTTAGCATATCTAACCAGACAGTTATCGTTTGTACTCGAAAGAAGCAGGGCATGTCGCCCATACCCCTAGGGTGCTACTCAGCTAGTTTCAGCCATTTTCAACGCGTATTACTCGAAATATTGTACGTGTATTAAACGGCTTTTATGCCCGAATCATAGTGGATTGGTGGACTCATAGCCACCCGCGGTTTTTTCCCTTGTTCTTGGGTTTTCCACGTCAACATTTCCCCGTGTCTTTTCTCTCTTATTTTTCGCCATTTATTTTCCGTACCTTAGTCTAGATATCGCCCGTTCCAACCTTAAATTTGTACACATGCCACGTAAGTAAATCTTCGCCCCAAAGCAGGCAACCAGATATGACTCTGCATGATTAGTTATGATATGAATGTATTTATCATTCCGATATGTTCCTAAGTGATAACATCTGCTAATACTTGCGACTTCATTTTGAAACAACTTAAGTTATAAGTATACACATATTAGTTTGACATGTCAGGACTCCTTTGACATCCATTTTCATTAAACAAAGAAGTTCTAGCATAGTCATGTGGACTTCAAGTCTGACAAGCCGACAACAATGATACTTTATGGTTGAGAGAAACCAGAGATTTCAGCTAGCAAGCTGTTAGCACATAAAGTCAAGCGGAAGATACCTCTAATTGAACTGCTTGGAAATGTGAATTTGTCACCGAAAGCTAAACCAGCTTATCAGGCTCGCACAATAAGCTATATTAAACTGTTAACGACGGCAAGTAAGATTTGAATTATCGAAATAGTTAATATCATTCACATGTATATTTTATTTCCGAACTTTATTCCCCTGATTAACATCATAGCTTACCCGATGTGGGAAGCGCACTTAGTAGCTACCTTGTGATTTATACTCTAGCATAACTTATATGCACTCGTATTCATTGTTCTTTTTGTGTGATTAATTATCAGCTTCTCAGTAATAAATAAAATATTAGTGCTTCCTTATGAACTAACGTGAAGTGCAATATGTGAAAGAGACTTATAGGAAACTTGATACTAACGTGTAAGTTGAAGACAACCAGATACTTCAAAGCTAGAACGACTTCAACATTGGTGATTTTCTTAAGACAGTACCTAGCTAGTTAACAACAAGGCGCATGGCATGGAATCAAACGACTAAGGCAATTATTGTCACAGCATTGCTTCACAAGATCAAAAGTGTAAATCAAACAATCATCTGAAGAGCTAAGTAACTGTAGTATATTCGACAGTCAAACTCGTTTGTTTACTTTACGTTCGTACGATCTCTCGCCCACATTGCTAACAACTGTTATTACTTATTCACTCCGAAATATCTTTGAATCTAATTTATATTCAAATCAAATTTGACATATGCACCACCGTAGCAAATCATGCTTTTACTTTACGAGTTAATCATGTAGTAGTTGCATTTTTTATGCTTAAACTCACGAAAGTCATTCTAACAAAAAGCAAAGTTAAGCTGCACACATGTCTTTTCCCACCAGGTATAAAGTGCTATTAGTCAGATCTTAGCAGAGAGAAGCTGACGCAAGCTGCGTGAAGCTGAAACAAGCTGAGAGAAGCTGACGCAAGCTGAGCAAAGTTGACGCAAGCCGAGCAAAGCTGATACAAGCCGAGAAAAGCTGACGCTAGCTGAGCGAAGCAGACGTAAGTCGAGAAAAGCAGAGCGAAGTTGACAGAACTTGAAACAAGTTGACATAAGCAGGGGAAGGCCGAAGTGAACCCGGAAAATTCCAACGTAAGTGGCCAGGGGTGCAAGCAACCCGACAAGTACCAGACACAAGCTGTAGGGCGTCAAAATTAAGTTGAATAAAGATACAATAAGCCGCCGTGTATCAAATGCAAGTCGTTGGACGCTAGACATAACCTGGTACCCCTAAACTACTAAGGATTTAATATCATGCGTAATCTATCGTGCATAAGCATTTTCTAAGATCATTGAATTCATTGTCATATTCCAACGAATTTACTTATGTTTAAACCCGTTCATTCGTAAACCTAAGTAGCTATGTCCTAAGCTAAGATTTGCATGTTAAAACACGTAAAGCATACGATTTGCTCGTGCAAAGGAAAACACGCTTTCTCTATATGCCATTATATAAATTTGTATCGTGATGCCATATGATAAACCTGCTCTTAAGCTAGCTTGACAATAAGATTTGTAATTACTCTAAAAGTAAGAGATCAATATCATGCAAAGAGTTCTAGTTACCAGCTTAACTTACAAAGTAGCCTAAGTGCAAGTTCGCAACGTAGCCCAAGTGTAAGCTGACAAGGTGACCTAAGCGTCAGTTCATAAATCCGCCTATGCGCCAGCTTACAAAACGGTTCAGCTACTAGCTTACAAAGCAGCTCGGGTACTAGTTTGTAAACCGGCTTGAGTGCCAACTTACAAGTGACTTAATCACCAGCTTATAACGACTTTTTCTAAAATAATAGTTCACAGTGTGGTCCATGTACCAGTTACCAACTTGCAAAAGAGGCTAAAATGCCAGCTTAGCAAAAGAACAAAAGCATCAAAATTGAAGTGGCTTATGTGTCAAATGTCAAATGTTAAGTCTTTAATTCGTGACTCTAATGTTAGTTTCAATCAACGATGCAAAGGTGAGGTCTAAAGCT
Source organism: Salicornia ramosissima (assembly GCA_951394345.1). NCBI lineage: Eukaryota > Viridiplantae > Streptophyta > Magnoliopsida > Caryophyllales > Amaranthaceae > Salicornia > Salicornia ramosissima. The sequence goes on from OX596234.1 coordinate 48,837,201, forward strand.
GTCTAAGTAATCCACGTAAATAAATGCTAAAGTCAATGTGCAGATATTACAAAAACGCTCAAGAAACATAGAACATTCTGTTACATTAATCGAAAATATTTGACGATGTCGGCTTAGACGCGACGTGTCGATAACTCGGTAAAGATCAAGAGACTAACAATTTTTTTAATTGCAAAGTTATAAGGTATTATCTCAAGCTATTAAGCTATTGTTTTAAGTTATTTGACGATTGTCACAAGTTGTTATCAGGTTGATTATTCAAAGAGGCATAAACATCAGCAAGCTACATTATTCCGAGCACTAACTTATCGAGAAACCAAGGTATTCATATCCTTGTAAGCAATCGAAAGAGCAAAGATAACGAACATAATTCCAAACCTATATTGAAGCTTATTTTCCTAATTTTCGGCGTGCTCCAATTAGGAAAATGGGGGCTAATTGTTATGGTGCATTTTAACTAACCTGATTACAGGTAGGAAGCCGAGGCTCAGCTTGGTAAGCCGAGAGTTACAGGTTATAAGACAAGGACATGCCGGGAGTAGCAGGAGCATAAGCAGGAACAGGTACATAAGCCGAGTGGTGCTAGGTATCGGGTTCATAAGCTGGAACATGAGCTGGATCAAGCACATAAGCTGGTTGGAAGCTGAGAAGCAAGTAAAACCGAGGAGCAGAAGTGTAGAACAGCGTTAGAAGGATCTAGAAGTTGGTGCAAGTTTAAGTTCGAATCTAAAGAGCAAGTCAAGGGTCAGCTGGTATGAGAGAGATATTCGCACGCTGGCGTGGCAAGAACAAGTCTTCCACCTTGGTCATACATGCCCCACGTAAATAAGGAGTGATTACTAAGTTGTTGCATGGTCTCACACATCCCAAGAAAATAGGAAGTTGTTCTTATTTTGATGGAACGACTGGCTATCAATTAGAATAAGTTAAATAGAGGCAGAAACCGGTTGTTTTAGGCAGATTATTATTATCATCACATATACATTACACCAGAGAAAACAGAGGAAAAAACCCTATTGCAAACCCGTATCTAGACAGCCCAGAATTACTCTGCTTAGCATTTCTAACCAAACAGTTATGGTTTGTACTCGAAAGAAGCAGGGCATGTCGCCCATACCCCTAGGGTGCTACTCAGCTAGTTTCAGCCATTTTCAATGCGTATTACTCGAAATATTGTACGTGTATTAAACGACTTTTATGCCCGAATCATAGTGGATTGGTGGACTCATAGCCACCCGCGGTTTTTTCCCTTGTTCTTGGGTTTTCCACGTCAACATTTCCCCGTGTCTTTTCTCTCTTATTTTTCGCCATTTATTTTCCGTACCTTAGTCTAGATATCGCCCGTTCCAACCTTAAATTGTCATCTTGACGATTTTTGGCATAAACAGTTCTCAATTTCGTTCTCCTATAAAATATTACTTCCAGCTATATTCAATTCAATTCATTTCAGTTCAGTTATATTCAGCTAAAGTAAACGAACCCTTGATGTATTTATTTTTTCACCTATTCCAGCATAAAACTTCAAACATTTATATCTTTAGTTTTCTATATGGGAAAGGTTAATAAAAATAAAAAATACATATTAAGATTGATCAAACAAATTTCAATGAGTACAGTGTTTTATTTATATGCATAATTACATAAATGTGAATTACAATTAGGGTATGTTTACGTTTACTGGACTAAACTGAATTATCTTGAAATGGACTGGATACAACTGAAAGTAATAATTTATAAGAGAATGAAATTGAGAGCTGAACTGAACTGAATTTAAGATGAAGTAAACAGATCCTTATTGTCAAACTTTACATGAGAATTGTGTCCAAAATCAAAATGTAGCAATTAAAATGGGACAAAAGAATTTAATTTTTTATTTCCTTGTAATTAAGCACAATTTTGTATAATTAGCACAAGACCCAAATATAAATAAGTTTATATGAAACATCGTGATATGGCCTGAAAATATTGGACACGCTAATTGAAGTGTTTGACAAGCTAAGTAATTGGATGTGTTAGGCAAGTCGGCAGTGGCCAAAGTCAAATTCGATCCACGGATCGCTTCGTTTCTTGACTGGAATATAAAGGATTTGCAATGATTGCTTGGGTGGCTTCTACTCAATTATGGTGAGTTGGTTTGTAGTACTACTGAGTACTCAGTTACTGACTAGTCTACTTTCTTCACTTTGTCAACGCAACGACTTTCAAACAAGCTAATCAAGAACCTACATTCAACTATGGTTTGTGTGGGTCATGCATGCATGTTTCAAGTGAAATCAAGGCTACATATATATTCTGAATTCTGATATTCATCTACTAATCAAACGGCGTGTACATCAATGAAAATTTCGTTCTCATTCTCACTACAAGACGAATTGGATACAAGAACGACGGTCTGTTGGAGTGAGGTAATATTTGCTTCAAAAGAATATGAAGAGTCTATTATCCCACATTGATAGTGTGAGGAGAAGTTGTATAGTTTATATACACTTACTTCTCCCATATACTTTGAGTTGGGTGACTTGTAGGTTTTAGTGGGCTTGAGAGAGTGTGGATCACCACACGTGCACGCCGCCCGCCCAGCCCGGGCCATGGGTCTAGGAAAATATAACTTAACTAAAGTTTTGGACTTAGGCTGTTCTTCCTGCTTTTTAGCCACGATCTCAACCTACTTCCTCTATATATATCCTACCCAGCACATAATACAGAAGACAAGTTTTCGTCATCTCTCTGCTTTACACCACGTACACAAATACTTCCTCTATGATAAACACTTCCTCTCTCTGGGAAATATTCAAGAGCATCTCAACTTATTTCCCTGTCGACAACGGTGAAATAGCGATCGTGTAACCCTGGAGGTTGTTTGCCGTGAGTTCGTGTGTCGTAGCGGGGCAATTTCAACTTTAGGGCAGTGATCATATTCACGCAACGATCTGTTCAGATATGTTATCTTTCGTTTTTATCAGTCTTTGTTCTTACACGGTCAAATAAAGAACCTATGTCACATAGATTAGACAAATAATATGGCCAATGGTCCATGTAAAATGGTTGCCGAGGCTACCACCAAGATGCATGATACTTCAATTTAGTAGCCGCACCCGTGTTGGTTACCGATATGATATCAATACTTCACGAATATCTGATACTTCACTCTATTTTTTATTATATCGTGTAAGAAAAATTACCCTATTCTAATTATTTTGTCCGTCTTTTATATATTATTCTTTGAAAATGGCTTTATTGTTTTACTTGATTATTTGTATTTTTACAAATTAAATATGATTTTCAAGTTTCATTGAATATTTTAATAGAATTTCATATTTGTATTTATTTTATGTATTAATTTCTTATTCGTACCTGTATTTTTAATTTTAAAGGTGATGTATTTGTACTCGTGGTGTACTCGTTCTCGTACCCGTACACATACCCATTTTCATGCAACCTACTCTAAGGTCTACACCCTTTGTTTTACTCCATTAAAATTTTCCTATTTTATACAGAGTACTTCTATTTTGATCATTTTCAATGTTTTTGGTTTTGACAAGAAAGATGAAATTCGTTCATAAATAGTCATACATCATCTACATTGAATATGAGTACATAATTTAAAAAAAGATAAAATATGGAAACAAACTAAGATTCACATCCAAAATAATTAAATAAAAGCATACTCGAACTCAGCTCCTAAAGGATAGATTCAATGATGAAACATCTCATTAATTTCGATGTATGAGCATTCTTACGGCTAGAGATTATCACAACAATACATGTGTTATAGTTGGCTTGAACGGAGAAATTGTACTATATATTATATACCTTTTTGGACCATCATCATTTTCCCAATAGCTTCAAAGCTATAAATGAAAAAAAATATCATAAAACTACCAAAAAAAGGCATAACACATAAAACCCTAAAAAGAGAACATAACACTCTCATAAAGAGAGACTCATTTATTGACCCAAAAAACAACTAAAAACTTACATAAACAACAAAATAAGATGAAAATTTGAGGCTTACCATGAAATTTTTCATCCATAACAACCTCTAAATATTTTTTTTAGGGTTTTTATGTTTTTTTATTTTTTTGAGGTAAGGGTTTTGGGAAGAGAGTAGAGAAGAGAGTTATTATTTTTTTTTAAATAATAGTTTAAGTCTTAAGTAATTAAAAATTATAAATCACGAGGAAAATGTTAATGTTGATTACACAAATCAGTGGATCACTATGAGTACTGTACATTATTTTCAGCTTGCTTTCTATTATTGTTGTTAACAAATCTAAATTTATTAGAACTTTATTTTGTGAAGGAGTCTGTTCCTGTTCTGGAACTTTATTGCTGACCCGGGGGGTGGAATCCGGGAACGCCCCTCCGATGCTTAAGTCAGATATCGGAAATAAGGATTCAGAGTATTTTGTGAGTTTATGGACTATGAATTGCGTACCTGTAGAATGGTAGGACTGATCCTTATATAGGCATTAGATCCCTGGTTAGGGTTCTTGCTGGGCCGGTTAGGCTGGCGTATGGGCCGGGCCCATGGAAACCTGGTCAAAACTTTACCAAGATGATTGACACGTGGCAACTTTGTATTCGCCATAGAATATCTGATATGTACCTAGCCCCACCAGAACTGGGCATAGGATTTGGGCTCACTAATACGGGTTTGACCACCTGGGTGGGCCCGGAACAATTAGCCCCACGCTCAGCGTGGAACGGGAATCCATGGACGTTGGATGCCGAGCGGAATACTCCGGAAAAAACAAATCTTCAGACCTCTTATGATCACGAGGATGCCCCAAAGAAGGCACCTCGATCGAGGTTACCTCGACCGTGAAGGGGAGACCTCGATCGTGTGGAACCTCGATCGAGGCATCCTCGACCACTCCAGCCCCAGGAAAAATGTGGAAAACGTCTTGATGGGGTATCCACTAAGGGGGAGGCCTCGATCGAGGTGGCCTCGATCGAGGTAACCTCGATCGTGTGAAACCTCGATCGAGGTAACCTAAGCCCCATGTAGGCCCAGAAAAGCCTCGATGGGGTCTCTAATAAGGGGGGAGGCCTCGATCGAGGCAACCTCGATTGTGTGGAACCTCGATCGAGGCAATCTCGATCGTGTGGAACCTCGATCGAGGTAACCTAAGCCCCATGGAGGCCCAGAAAAGCCTCGATGGGGTCTCCAATGAGGGGGAGGCCTCGATCGAGGTAACCTCGATCGTGTAGAACCTCGATCGAGGTAACCTCGATCGTGTAGAACCTCGATCGTGTAGAACCTCGATCGAGGTAACCTAAGCCCCATGGAGGCCCAGAAAAGCCTCGATGGGGTTTCTCAAGAGGGGGCCTCGATCGAGGTAGCCTCGATCGAGGTAGCCTCGATCGAGGTAGCCTCGATCATGAGGGAAGAGTCCCTCGATCGAGGTGGCCCTAGCCTTAATTCCCCATATTTGCCTCGAGGGTCTTCCATAATGCAACGAAGGACATGATGTGTGGTTCGTTGAGGATGACTTGAAGATGCCTGCCTCGATCGAGACAAACCTCGATCGAGGGAAAACATGTTGATTGGGGTGATCTTGATCCATAGGCTTGTAAGGCCTCCCTTCCACATAACTTCGAGGGTGTACTCCCAAGGGGGATGGTCTCCTCGATCGAGGGAACCTCGATCGTGTGAGGAAGGACCCTCGATCGAGGTAGTAACACCTGCAAGGCTTTCTCTTTTAACTAGGTCCTCCTCCTTCTCAACCTCGAGGGCGTCCCACGTGATCAACGTGTCGCAATGGTGGTGACTTGTAGGTAATTACCTCGACTGAGTGAAGGGCCTCTTCCCCTGATCTTCACTCCTTGAAACCCTTATAATTTTTCTAATTATTGATGTTTCTTAGACCCCTTTCCACCTCGAGGGTCTTCCTTTTTACCCTAATCTTTACCTCGATGGGTTGCCCCTTTTTCCTCAAGAGTTAGAAATGACCTACTTTGGGACAACCTTCCTAATGACCTCGAGGGTCTTACCTACCTCGACCGTGATAGAGGTGCAAGGTAAGGTTTACCCTGGTAACCTCGAGGGTCCTCCTATTACCTCGAGTGTGATAGGGCAGTTCAAGAGATGTTTTGTTCATTAATACACCTTTGTTGTGCCCCCATTGAGTGGGGCTTTGGCTTATGGTGGCCAACTATCCCTTAGGGGCTAATGAGCCCTAAGACTTGGTTGACACCTATCCAGCCTCCTATCTCCCTTGATGGGTGCCTATCTTGAGTAGGGCTTGTTGTAAGTCTTAGGAGCTTTCTCAAAGCCAAGGGGCTAATGAGCCCCAGAGACTAAGTGTCAGACTTCCTTCCCTAATGACCTCGAGGGTGTCCATTACCTCGACTGTGATAGAGGTAGAAGATGGAGAGGCATTGATGACCTCGAGGGTCTCCCTGTACCTCGAGTGTTAGGGAAAGATGTCTTAGCTACCCATCAGCCTCGATGGGTGCCCACATTGAGTGGGACTTTGGCCTAAGGTGATCAACTGATCCTTAGGGGCTAATGAGCCCCAAGATATGGGTGATACCTATCCAACCTCCCATCTTTTTTGATTGGTGCCTACCTTGAGCAGGGCTTAACTATTGGCCTAAGGAGCTCTGTCCAAAGCCAAGGGGCTAATGAGCCCCAGTGACTTTGAATGCCTGTCCAGCCATTCCATTCCCCTCAATGGATGCCTATGTTGAATAGGGCTTTTTGTCACTTGATGACGTGGAGGGTTCGACCAAAAGTCAACGAATTAGCGAACACTGTTCACCTTTTAAACTCATAATTTCATGTCGTTTTATCTGATTTTTACCGTAATGAGGTAAAAACCGTTTCACATTCTTTACCCCATATATATTCAACCCCTTAATCATTTCCTCAATATCATTCTCTCACTCTTCAAATTTTCTCTCTCTAGAGTTCTCTAATCTCCTCGAAGGTCTTCTCTCAACTTGTGTCTAGGAAACCTCGGAGTAGTCTCTTTGTCAAGGTAACCGTCTTCCCCTTCTTTGTATTTATTTGAATAAGTGAGTCCTTGTCATGTCGAGTACCTTTCTTTTCCTTAGTTTATTTTCAATAACTTAGGTATTGGACATGTCAAGTACTCCACCCCTTCTTCCCCTAGAGTGCACTGGGGTCCTTCGGGTCGAGGGTGATGATGGGATTGAATCCCAAAACATCCCTGAGGCCATCCCTCTACTTTCTGACTCGGATGGGTCAGTGTCTGGGGGAGAAGAGCTAGAAACCCCCTATCCCTGGGAGCCATCTATAGCACATCCTAACATTTATCATTCCACATATGAAAAACTTGTAGGTATACTAAACATGAACCTCGATGGTCCATCCACCTCTGGTCAAGAGGAGACAGAGAACATCATGTACCCAAAAATTCCCCCTGAGAAGGGTCCTAAATATTTCTTTCTAGCCCCAACTTTCAACCATCGTCTCAAGCGAGAAATTTGTTCCTTTGCTGCCCAATTCCAATTTGCAGAGCCATATGTAGTAGTTAGACCCATTAACCTTCAGACCATCCGTTCCCCTCCTGACGGATGTGTAGCTGTATATAAACTTGCCATGGTCAGGGGGCTTAGATTTCCATTACACAATTTTGTTGTACAACTTCTTTGTGAATATAACTTATCCCTAGCTTCATTAGTGCCTAACTCTTGGGCTTCAATCAATTCGTTTATTGGCATATGTACAATGCTTAGGATTACCCCAACTCTTCGCCTATGGCGTAATTTAGCTAAGTTAGTAGAAAGCCGTAGCGTCGATCATGGGAAGGGTTAGGTATAGCTTTCAGGCTAGAAAGGGCTATAGGTTTGTAAATAATGTGCCCACCAACCAGGAAGGATTCAGGCACGAATTCTTCTTTGTTTTCAATAGCGAGGGGTGGAAAATCCCTAGGGTGGTTGAAGATGAACCAAACTTCAACCTCAACCGCCAAGTGCCCAAGATGTCTGCTGAGGAAGCAGTGGTGGCCATCTACTGCGAGCTCGAAGCGAAAGAGGAAAAGGGAAAGACAGTGATGGTCCCCTTTAACTGGCTTCCCAGCACGGACGACTTAAAGCAAGACTTTTTCTTATCTGTTATGGGGCTAAACCCAACATATCCTGAGGGTAGGGGCTCTTATCTGTTAAGCACTAACCTCATTTTTTATTCTTCCTGATATTATAACTTATTTGCTTTTTTTTATTGCAGGGGTAGCACGAGACAAACTAAATCCCAAAATGGCCTCCCTCATGACTGCAGCTGCCATAAAAGCTCTTGCTGTAAAAGGCAAGATCGTGGTAAAAGAAGAATCAATTCCCAATCCTCCTGAGGTAATTATTAGCCTCGATGATACTTATGTTGCCCCCTTCCTTTGACTCGATGATGCTAACCTTTTTATTGCCTCGATAGGACCCCAAGCACAAAAAGAAAACCTCGACCAGCGGGGTGCCTCGAATCAAGAGGACCAAGGAAACCAATCCTTTTGCTGAAGAGCAAAAGGATAAAAAGAAAAAACAAAAGGTGGTTGAGGAGGATCAGCCATCATTGCCTGAAGAGGGCATTTTCCAGAAGGATGCAGCCACAGAGGCTGCCCTTGTTGCTGCTGGGAAGGTCATTAGGCCTTCCTCTTCGAAGGAGGTTCCAGCTGGCAGCGATAGACACTTCAAAGCGCTGACCCAGAAGGAGCGTAACCGTCGCCTCCATGGAGCTTTTAGGGTCATGTACTCACCCTCTGATGAAGAGTACATCATGGGGGCGATGGGGAGGAGGTCTTCAATGAGCTCCACAATGCCTGGCTGGATGTGAGTACCTATGCCCTTGTTTAAATTCTTCCCTGTTGTATCTCTTTGTTACTAGCTTTCTTTGTTTGTGCAGATGTCTATCCGGATGCATGCTGCATCCAAGTATATGCTGACCAACAAAGGTAAGGGCTTGTCCCTTGCTGATGCTGAAAAGGTCAAGGCTAACTTGGCCCAGGAGAAGGTGGACCATGCTGCCACCAAGAAGACTGTGACCTCTTTGGAAGGTCAGCTGGAAACTGCAAGAGTCGACCTTGCCATTGCCAACACCTCCATTACTGACCTGGAGGCAAAACTGGCCAATGCCATCTCCCAGCGCGACTCAGTGAACCGCGCCAAAAACAAGGCCCTCGAGGACTTGTCCAAGGCCAAGAAGAGCTTGAAAAAAGCTCAAAAGGCCAGAGACCAAGCCCTCGAGGAGATGAAGAGCGAGGAGGAAGCCATCGTCAACAGGTGGCTTGATTTAGAGGCAGGGGAGAGGTATAAGTCAGGCCTTCGCCTGAATGGTGCTGCTGAGGGTACTGGCATTCTCATTGCTAATTCCCTTGGCAGGGCCAGGAAGGTGATGGAGGAGCTGTACCCAGGGCAATGGGCTTCCTTTAAATCCAGGTACCAAGCACTGGAACTGGAGGAAGAGGCTCAGGGGCAAGAGGTTGCTCCCAAGGAAAAAGAGCCCAAAGAAAAGGATGCCCCTCTCCAGGGTGAACAAGAGACCAACCTCCTCTCTTCGAGCTCGAGTGAGGGAGGTGACCTTGATGGGGTGGTTGGCAGGAGTGGAGGGCAAGGCAACCAACAGTAGCAGCAGCAGGGGGATCCTGATCAGCTCTTAGATGAGCTTAACATTTGTATATATTAGGTTTTTGTACCTATATTTTCTCTCTCTTTTTTTTTTAATTGTACTTAGCATAGGTTGTAAGAAACAACCTTTTTTTACTATCTTTGCCTCATTTATTGCTTTCATTTACTGCTTTCATTAAGTTTATTGCTCAATCAAATATGCTCATGTCTATAAACAAAAGAGGAATATAATGAAAAAACTTGGCCTAGTAAGGGCTTTATGTTATTATGTAAAGGACAAGCAATCAACTTTGAACCCGACCCTGCTAGGGTTTTTAGAAGTTAGCAAAACTCGACCCTATTAGGGCACTTATATTGCAAAGAATGATAATAAAGACTAAACTCGACCCTGTTACGGCTTTAAAAGTAAGTGAAAAAAAACTGGACCCTGTTACGGCTTTATTCACAAAAATATCCAAACTTAAGAAATAGAACCCGGCAAGGGCTGGTAAAAACACAAAAGTTCAAAATAGAACAATGCCCTGTTAAGGGCTTTATTAAAACCTAACTAACCCAGTAGGGATGAAAACTAAGCATAAAACTTCTTCAGATGATCAGCATGCCATGGTCGGGGCAAGGGCTTTCCTTCTTGATTGACAAGTCTGTAAGTTCCTGGCCTCACCATCTCTTTGACTCGATAGGGTCCTTCCCAGTTGGGACCTAGTTTACCTCGAAGAGCAGTCTTTCCAGTAGCCTCGACCTTCCTCAGTACCCAGTCTCCAATTGTTATCGTTCGAGGTGACACTTTGCGATTGAAGTACCTTGTCATCTTTTGCTTGTAGGCAATGGATTTGAGTAATGCATTTCCCCTTTTTTCTGGCAATAGGTCTAGGTTGACAGCTTTTTCTTCCTCGTTCTGATTGTAGTCATAGAAGGTGATTCTTGGCGAGGTTATTCCTACCTTGACAGGCAATACAGCTTCACTTCCATAAACAAGAGAGAATGGAGTATGCCCAGTTGCCTCCTTGACCATGGTTCTAGTTGACCATAAGATTCCTGGAAGCTCATCTACCCAAGATCCCTTGACTGCTTCTATCTTCTTCTTGATGCCTTGAAGTATGACCTTGTTGGCTGCTTCAGTTTGTCCATTTGATTGAGGCCTTGCCATAGATGTGAACCTTGTTTGTATGTCAAACTGAGCACAATATGCCTTTGTAGGGCCACTCTCAAATTGTCTGCCATTATCTGAAATTAACATTCTTGGAATGCCAAATCTGGTGATGATATTCTTCCAAATGAACTCTTGTATCTGCTTATCAGAAATCCTCGATAGGGGTTCAGCCTCGACCCATTTGGTGAAGTAGTCGATCCCAATAATAAGAAATTTCTTCTACCCCACAGCTGGGGGAAAGGGCCCAAGTAGGTCCATTCCCCACCTATCAAAGGGTAGGACTGTCTGAACTGCTGTTAGAGTACTAGAAGGCTGCCTAGGGATGGCAGCATGAGTTTGGCATTGCACACACTTCTTTATAAGTTCGATGGCATCCTCCTTGAGTGTAGGCCAATAATACCCAGCTCGAAGGGCCTTGCCCGCGATCGTTCTTGCCCCTTGATGATTGCTACAACATCCCTCATGAATTTCCTTCTTCAGGGGTCACACATTTCAGGAGGGGATGTGTGTAAGATAGCTTGTAAAGCTCTCCATCATGCAATGTGAACCATTTGGACTTTCTTTTGATTTCTTCAGCTTCCTTGTCATCCATGGGCAGAGCCCCATGTTTCAGATAGTGGATGATAGCATCTTTTCATGTTTCAACTCTCCTTCTGCAGAGCTTGCCAACCTCGATAGAGCATCAGCCTGTTGATTCCCAGATCGAGGGACATGTTGAATGTCAAAAGACTCCAATCTCCCAGCGAGGGTCCTCAGTTTCTGGAGGCACATCTTCATGGTATCTTCCTTTGCCTCAAATTCCCCTTTGAATTGTCCCACGACCAACTGTGAGTCAGCCTGGGCTTTAACATGCCTTGCCCCAGCAGTGAGGCACATTTGAATCCCTAAGATCAGAGCCTCGTACTCTGCCTTGTTGTTTTATGCCACAAAGCTGAACTTAATGGCATATTCCAATTGATCCCCATTATCAGTCTTGATCAATATTCCTGCTCCTCCTCCACTCTGAGTAGAAGATCTATCAGTAGACAACTCCCAGACCTTGGAACTCTCTGGATTAGAAGAGTTTTGCCTGTTGGTGCATTCCACTATAAAGTCAGACAGTTGGTTTGCCCATTTAGTTATGCGGTTTGAATGATTCTTTCCCTCGATGATCTTCCTTAGTGGTTGCCCGGTTAGGACCTTAATTGGGTGAGCTTGAAAATATGGCCTCAATTTTCGACTAGCCATGACTAAGGCAAAGATCATCTTCTCAGCCTCTGTATATCTGGATTCTGCCCCTCGAAATGCATGACTGATGAAGTAAACCGGGTGTTGTTGCTTATCTCTTTCAGCGACTAGCACTGCACTTAAAGCATATTCAGATATGGCTAAGTAGATATACAATATCTCCCCTGGTAAAGGTGAAACGAGCTTTGGGATACCGGCAAGGTACTCCTTCAACTGTATAAATGCCTTCTCAGCCTCCTCGTCCCACTTGAATGTGGCCCGCTTCAACACCTGAAAGAAGGCGAGGCTCTTGTCTGCTGATCGTGATAAGAAACGGCCCAATGCAGCCATGCACCCTGTTAGTCGTTGCACCTCCTTAACCATCCTTGGAGATTGCATGTTGATGACGGCTTGAATTTTATCAGGGTTTGCCTCGATGCCCCTTTCATCGACCAAGAAACCAAGACATTTGCCCCCCTTAACCCCAAAAACACACTTCTTGGGGTTGAGTTTCATACCGAACTTCCTCAGTGTTGATAAGGACTCCCTTATATCCTTGGGATGATCACCTGCTTTTTTTCTTTTGATTATCATGTCATCAACATAAACCTCAATGTTGCGGCCAATCTGCTCAGCAAAGATTGTGTTCACTAACTTTTGATAGGTAGCCCCAGCGTTCTTGAGTCTAAAAGGCATTACTCGATAGCAGTAGACCCCCTGGTTGGTGATGAAAGCAGTATGTGCCTGTTCTTTTTCGGCCATTTTGGTATCTGATGGTAGCCAGCATTGGCATCCATGAAGCTGAACATTGCATGTCCGGCAGTGGAATCAACCAAACTATCTATCTTAGGGAGAGGATAGTCGTCTTTGGGGCAAGCTTTATTCAGATCAGTAAAATCTACACACATTCTCCATGTACCGTTAGGATTTTTGACCAGAACAACGTTGGCCAGCCAATCAGAGTATTGACACTCCTTGATAAACCCATGTTCTAGTAGCTTTTTTACTTCAGCCGCAGCTGCCTTGTTTCTTTCTTCACTCTGTCTTCGGAACTTTTTCTTTACGCCTTTGAATCCTTCACGAATGCTGAGCTCGTGACACATAACCGAAGGATCAATGCCTGGCATTTCCGAGACGTCGAAGGCAAAGACATCTCGAAATTCTCTTAGTAACTGAGTGATTGACTCCCTGAGTGTGGGATCCATGTCAATGCCAATTTTGACTGTGTGCTCAGGATTGTCATCGATGAGGACCTCTTTGTGACCCTCGATGGGTCTTGGTCGAGCGTAGTGTTTGACATCCTCAGCTAGAAACACAGCCTCAGAAGACTCGACCGGCTCCTTTCTCTTGTCACCTACCTCAATCGATGGTGAGGCTGTTTTGATGCTATTGATGTAGCACTGCTTGGCGGTTCTCTGATCACCATACAACTTTCCAATCCCCCCCTTTATCTGTCTCATACTGCAATAAGAGCAGGTATGTAGAGATGGCAGCCTTTATTTTGTTCAACAAAGGTCTTCCCAGGATGATGTTGTGGGGGAGTTTAATGTCCACGACAATGAATGTGACCGGTAAGTTGTGTCCTTCCCCCTTTTCCGAGTCGAACAGGAAGCTTAATGATCCCTAAGGGGAAGACGGGTCGACCCCCAAAGCCAAACAAAGGTTTTTCCAACGAGGTTAGATCAGCTTCGCCGTACTTCAATTGTCGTAGGCATTCCAAGGTCATCACATCAGCTGAACTCCTACTGTCCACGAGTACCCTCTTGACCCTAGAGTTTGCTACTTTTACCTCGACCACGAGGGGGTCGTTGTGAGGGAAGCAGGTAGGTCGAAGAGGAGATGTATTGAATACCATCGTCGGACCTGATGGGGGTGGTTCGATGGTTCCTTCAGCAATCTGAAAAGTTGAGTTCCTGAGATCCCTCTTCAATGCTTTGTTGGATGATGCTTCTATTGAGTATCCTCCAGCGATGACATTGATCAGACTATCAGTCTCGTTGCTGGTACTGCGTTTCTGCTTCTTAGCCCAATTCTCTTTTGACAAATAAGGGTTGAGCTTGCCTTGATCCGCCAGCTTATCAAGCGCCTGTTTTAACTCCCTGCAATCTTTCGTGGTATGTCCGCACTCGTGGTGGTATTCGCACCAGAGTTTGGGATTCCTTCTGTTGACCGATGTGCGAACAAGGATTGGCTTTGGAAGGATTTCTTAGCCCTTGATGTCCAAAAATATCTCCCGCCTGTTAACATTGAACCTGGGGTCTTCTCCCCCATCCCGAGTGTCTTTCTTAGAAGTGGATGCTCGGCTAGGACCACCTCGTTGAGACTCCTTCCTCTTATTGTCGGACTTCTCGACGGGGTTATTGATATCTGAGGCCTGGACGTACTTTCGAGCCCTGTCCATTGCGTCGGTTTATGAGGACACTTCGTTTTCCAGCAAGGAGAACTTGAATTTGCCCCTCTTTAGTCCTGACATGAACGCAGCATAAGCTACTGAGTCTTCCACATTAGGTATTTGCAGTAGCTCAGCGTTGAAACACTTGAGATAATCTCCCAAGAGCTCATGTTCCCCCTGCTGACAAGCCATGAGATGAATGCTTGTCTTACGCTGTTTCTTCCCAACCACGAAGTGGCTAAGGAACATTGCCTCCAATGCTGCAAAACTAACGACCGATCCGGATGGGAGATCGGTAAACCAGGTGAGGGCCAGGCCCTTGAGAGTGGTAGGGAAATACCTACACCAGCTTGCCTCACAGCTTGTCTGCACTGCCATTTGGGCTTTGTAGGCAGCCATATGTTCGGCGAGATCAGTCGCCCTAGAGAAGGGCTCGATGGTGGGAGCTTTTACTTTCCTTGTGTCAGTGGTGTACAGAAGCCTTTGGCTGAATGGAGTTTGAAAGACAACTTCCCCTACTGGTGGCCCTGGTTTTGCCACTGGAGGGCGTCTTCTGTTGTCATCCCGGTTAGGCACAGCCACCGGGGAACGACGCACGCCTTCCCCCAGGTTTGGGATGGCAGCTGATCTTTGATTCCTAGCAGTAGTATGGTGAGACCTCTCTTGTGATCTCCTTGGCTGGCCTCTAGTCTCTTGCCTTGTGACCTCCCTGACATTTGAGGCCGCCGTTCGTGCCCGGCGCGACTCGATGACATTTCGAGCGTCGTCACGTCTAGAATTAATGATTCCTCGGGCGTCCCCAGGCTGAGAGCCTCTCTGAGAACGCGCCCCTGTTGCCCGGCTAGGGTTGGGGCCCCTAGATGGACCTGCGGTCGGAGATGGAGGCCTCTGCTGCCCAATCATAGCGGGTATGCTATCTCTCAGTTCCTGTAGGCTCTGTTGGAACTTGGTGTTCATCGCTGTCACGATGTCTTCGAAGTCCTTACGCAAGACCATCCGTTCTTCGCGACGGCGACGGTCGCTCGCCCTATTGGACGAATTGTCGTCAGTGACATGTGCTTCTTTCCAGTTAGACGATTCACGGGATTTTCTTCTGGCTGATTAGATCGAGTCGTCTTCGCTCGGCTGTTTGCCATGTTTTTGTTACTCTCCCCACAGACGGCGCCAATCTGTTCCTGTTCTGGAACTTCTCGTGAATAGTCAACAATCTTTTGGTGTATGACGTGTACTTTGGATGATCCTCGGTTAATGCTGTGGCCTGCAAAACAGTCAGAGATTGCTGACCCGGGGGGTGGAACCCGGGAACGCCCTTCCGATGCTTAAGTCAGATATCGGAAATAAGGATTCAGAGTATTTTGTGAGTTTATGGACTATGAATGTAGAATGGTAGGACTGATCCTTATATAGGCATTAGATCCCTGGTTAGGGTTCTTGCTGGGCCGGTTAGGCTGGCGTATGGGCCGGGCCCATGGAAACCTGGTCAAAACTTTACCAAGATGATTGACACGTGACAACTCTGTATTCGCCACAGTATATCTGATATGTACCTAGCCCTACCAGAACTGGGCCTAGGATTTGGGCCCACTAATACGGGTTTGACCACCTAGGTGGGCCCGGAACAGAGTCAAATTTTATTGGACCTTATATTTGCATGGGGAACTAAATTATCTTGATCTTATTTGTACGGAGTATCATAAATATCTCTTACTCCCACCGTAATACAAAAATGTAAACTTTTGCTAAATATGGGTGTAACACAAAAATATCAACTTTTACAAAACTTTCTATATATGGAAAAAAAAACTTCATACAATTTACTCATTTGCCATTAATTTTACATGGGAGTCCGTGTTTTCTTATTTATTTCTCTCTTCTCTACACAATTACAACACAATTAACCCACATAAAACTTTTACATGGGAGTCCGTGTTTTCTACAAAGTTTACATTTTTGTGTTACGGAGGGAGTACATACTTTCTGTAATACCCCGAAAATTCGGGATATTTTAAAAAATTTATTAATTAATTAAATGTATAATTAATTAACTATTTAATTGATTATTGTTTAATTAATTATTATTTTGTGTAACAATCTAATCATTTTGAGCATGGCCTTAACCTTTTCATTTTATCTTGCCAAAACCCGAGCCAAATTATTTCCTTAGAATCTGTGTTGCACGGTCCATCTTATCTTTCTTTTTATTAATTACTCTATTTCTTTTTAATCGACATTATTATCATACCTTTATCTATTTTGACTAAGCCTATTTTGTTCCCATTTTGACTGCTAAATTTTAGGAACCGACTAACTCTCTGTTATTCATTCTATTTACATGGTTCCTTCATTTATTTTCCTTCCAATTAATTCATTGAATTACTTTATTCAATCTATATTAAACTATATTGTTTTTGGATCCCATTTAAACACCCTACCTTTGTTCTCCTAATTTTTCTACTAATCTTTAGGGGGCCATCAACCCTTTTGCTCTTCAATATTCACGGCCCTTTATTTTTTTTCTTTTCTCCTAAATATTTTATTATTCTAGGTCCAAAGGGCCTATGTATTCGGACTATTCATTTTTATCTCATCGATCTTATCCGGGAGCCGGGCCCCATAACCTTCATTTTCTTTCCTGTTGGCCGGCCCTCACTTAAATATGACCAACAATTATTTTTCTTTTATTTATAATTAATGGTTAATTAGATAATTTGAGTAATTATTTAATTAATTAAATTAATTATTCGAAGTATTTTAAACTTGGTCCACCCTAAAACTAAGTCTCCCTATTTTGTTCACCTTCCCCTATTTTACCTCTATTTCCACGGCACCCCCTCTATGTTGTTAGGGTTTTGTTTTTTTTTTCTTTATTTTCTTTTATTCTTTGTTCCTTGTATTATAAATAGGGAACAACCCCTAACTTAAATCTTTACATATCTTTCCATACACTAAACTCTCAAAAAGAAAAACCCAAAAATCTCTCTAGCTTGGCCGTGAGCTTTCAATCACCAAAGGGTGATTTTCTTGGAATTTTTAGCGATTTAAGGTAACTAGACTTTTCCTCTTAGATTTGGGTTAGTTAATTACATATTTAATTAGGATTAAATCATGAAAACGGTTAGGAAATTAAAGGAATTAGTATCATGTTAAGGTCAAGAATTTCGAACCATGTGATGAATTATTATGAAATTTTCTTGATCATTTTATGTAGTTTCTTGAAATCTTTAATTGTTTAATAATTATTTGTATGAATTTATTTCTTAATCAAATCTTGTTATTTCTTGATGAATTTTTCGTGGCAGTTTCTTTATTGTTTTATTATGAATCATGATTTATTTCGTGGCAAAATTCGTCCTTTTCTTGCTTATAACAATTTAATCTTTCAAACCGGTAAAACTGTCCAGATTTAGTTTACGAATTATTCAAGACACTTAATCAATTCGGATGGCTACGAAATTTTAGGTGGAAGTCAGTAATAGTGTTTTACAAGCTTGTGTTAAATTTTCGTAATTTTTAAAGTTCGTTTGCTATGGCAGAAAAATCTGAAACTGATTTCAGCCTAATCTGATTTGTTAGTTATAAAATTCCTTAAAAATAGTAAAGGACGTTATTTTTGAACGAAATTTATGCACGTTAAACCTTGAACCTATATTTAGCTTCCATAAAAATTTCCAGATTATTCGAAACCCTTAGATGGTTGTTCTTAATTTAAATCTTTAAAAATCAGATTGTGTAATATAGTGTGATTGAATTATTAAAACATGTTATTATCAATTCTTGAAATTGTTCTTGATATTATTTTTCCCTAGAATGCCGTGTGATAATATGTCCAAGAAGTGTTTATTTGGATCTTGTTTGTATAATTAATCTTGATGATTTAATGTTTAAGTATGATTTATTTGTTAATTATTAAGTTTAAGTGATTAATTATAGATGATCGTGATTAATTAATTTAAAGAATTAATCTTGGTTATTATATGTATAAAATGTCGAGTGGTTATAAGGTAGAAAAATAGGATTTTTATCGTGTTTTAGGTAATATTTGATGTTAATTGTTATTTTAAATGATTTATTGAAATTAATTATATGATGAATTTATGAATTTATTTAATTTTTATATGATTACTCATAAATTTCGAGTGGTCCTATTTTGTTTTGATCAATTTAAGTTTGATTTTTGACTTATAATAATATTAGAAAGTAATTTTAGGAATTATTGTAATTGTCATAATTAAAGGAATTATCAGGGATAAGTGATAATATGAAGGGAAGTAATAATATAACAAAAGGGTAAATTACAACATGATAATAACGAAGAGGATCGATTAGTGTTATTTATTATCATTACTACTATTAAGGAAGTCAGTAGGGATAAGTTACAATAGGAAGGAAAGTATAAATAAATAATAATAGGGAAGGAAAGGAAACAGAGTAAAAGGATATTGACTTGTTTCGATCTCTGGCTAGGAAAGACTTGGTATTTAAGGTGGCCAACATACGTGTCGCACCTCTCTTTCCTAGGACTTCGAACATTTCGTTTCCAATTACGGTCACCTAGTACTTCCAAGTTTAAGGAAGATAATAAGTATTAAAGACGCCCCTTTGATGGCGCAAAGGTCATTAATCGGGTTAAGTCGTTGCCACTGCCAGACTGCGGTATCTGCGCAGTTCTTGATTCTAGGATATGTAGTCGTCTAGGTAGTTCTCGCAAAGGAGGGCTACGGGTTGAACGCAAAGGTTCACCCCGGCATGTTTTAGGAAAGTTGTGGTGCACACGGGATCCACAACGAGCTATAAAGACCGGTCCGCTAAGAAGATAAGATGTTAAGATAAGAAGTTATGTTATGATTATGTTACACCAAGATATGATATGTTATGATAGGTTATGATAGGTTATGATAAGATATAAAGTTAGCTAAGATATGATAGTCTATGTATTATATGAAGTCATTTACGATAAGATAAGAATAAAATGGAATGTATAAAATGATATGTATAAGTCTTCCGCTGTGTACGTCTGTATTTGTATTGGTATAGATATGTTGCATATATTGTAACTGTATGTTGTATGTATTTGTATAAGCATGTATACGTATAAGTATTGGTATGTATTCTAACCGTATTTTGCAGGTATTTTTACACGCAATGTATACGTATTTTTGTACGTATTTTTATACGTATCCTGTATGTATTTTCGTACGTATTGTTATGTGTTTATGTGTGGTTTTCATGGTTGATTCTATGCTATTATGTGGTTAGCGGTCCCTCATTTAAGCGGGACAGCCTAGTTACTCGCCACTGACAGTGGACCCCCCCCAGTTTCAGGTGAAGACGCAGAGATGTAAGTGGGCTTGCGGTGGATCGGGATGTCTGATCTGTTTGAGTGATAGAGAACCCTTAGTTTAGTTTATGTTATTTATTTCTTATTTATTAAGTCTTTATCCCAGCCTGTTGGGATTAAACAATATTTCAATATGTACCTTAGAGTTTACTCTTGGATTACGAGACTAGTAGTTATGCCTTTAATTAATAAAAGATCAATTATACTTAGAATATGTTATTTTTGTTACATTTATGTTTAGTAATGATCCATTTGTCGATTTCCTTCATAAATCGACAGTCTTAAAAAGTCGGGTCGTTACACTTTCTCCATTTGGAAAAGGACGTAACAGACAATATTTTGCACTATTCACATTATATTCTTTGACTAAGTTTTGAGCTTTACACATAATAAAAAAAATATTGTCAAGTGAGATCTTATTAGATTCGTCTTGTAAAATACTATCTTAATATCAACTTTTTATAATTTTTAATTTTTCATAATTATAGTTAGTAAGGTTCAAAAGTATTGTCTCGGCATGCGTAAAATATTGACTTTTGCGTTTTTTTAAAAGTAGATTTAAGTACATAAATGAGCAAGTTAAATTTAGTATAAGCAAAAACAAGGTAAATAGACAAACCCAGTACTTTGGCACGCATTTTTAGAAGTAGATTTAAGTACATAAATGAGCAGGTTAAATTTAGTGAAATAATTTTAACACCACATATAGTTTCATTATTATTTACAAGTATTTTAAAAATATTTAAATTAATTTCCTCATTTACATGATCAAATCTATTTATTAAAATCCTTAACAAAGTGATACTTCATCTGTCCTAATTTAGTTGCTACATTTTGACTTGTAGCATTATTCATATGTGATCTTTGACTCCTTTTAGTTTTATAAGCGCAAGGAAAAACATACTAATCATGATAGATCTAGTTTAATTGTCTCAACATGCAATGTAATTATCAAATATATAATTTTTATAAACTTTTATTATGTGTAGTTCAAGATATTTTTATTTAAAGGCGTGTCTCAAGAGATATGAAAAAGTAAAATGAATGTAGCAACTAAATTGGAACGGAGGGAAGATTATAACTGTAACATAAGTAACAAGTGGGTGATGATTTTGGCACTCCTCCTCCTCTCACATGAATAGTAAGGGGGAAGAGCCCCAAAATCATTTCCCGTAACAAGTGTATAAAATTGACAGCAAAGGGATTTTTTTATTATGATAATGTGTGAGATACTTCGACCTTGAAATCGGGCCCTACTGCAGGTCATCCGGTCCAATTTTAGCCAACACACGCATGTGTAAGGTGGGGATAATAAGGAATCTTCGCAAATGCGTGCGGTGGAAATCAAACCCATATCTCGTGCCTGAAATTCTAAAGCCCTAACCACTGGGCTATGACTTCATTCTCCTTAATAGCAAAGGAATAGCTGCATAGAAAAGCATATTTAAGTTTTGATACGATGGACCAGTTTTGGGAGGCATGAGCAGACCAACTTTGTTTGTTTTGCAGAGAAATGTATCAATGTATATGTATGTGTATGTGTATGTGCGACTTAGGCTCTGTTCTATAGGACTGAGAAAACATGAACTTAAATTAAATTAAATTTTTATTTTTTATTTTTATTTTATTTTTATTTTTATATTTATTTTTATTTTTTTATTTTTATTTTTATTTTTTATTTTTTATTTTTTTTTTATTTTTTTATTCTTTTTTTATTTTATTTATATTCAAAGTAAACCCTAAAACCTTCATTTTCACCGCCGGAAAATCGTCGTCAAAAAACTCGGCCGAATAATCACCGCCGGAAAAGTCACTCCGAAAACTGTCGCCGGAAAAGTCAATCCGAAAATCGTCGCCGGAAAAGTCACCCCTAAAATCGTCGCGGAAAAACTTGGCCTGAAAATCATCGCCGGAAAAGTCGAACGAATAATCACTGCAGGAAAATTCAATCCGAAAATTGTCGTCGGAAAAGTCGTCCCGAAAAATCGTCGCCGAAAAACTCGGCCTGAAAATCGTCGCCTGAAATGTCGGCCGAAAAATCACCGTTGGAAAATCAGTCCGAAAATCGTCGTCGGAAAAGTCGTCCCAAAAAATCGTCGCCGAAAAACTCGGCTTGAAAATTGATGTCGGAAAAGTCGGCCGGAAAATCAGTCCAAAAACTGTCGTCGGAAAAGTCGTCCCGAAAATCGTCGTCTAAAAAATCGGCCTGAAAATCGTCGCCGGAAAAATCGGCCGAATAATCACCGCCGGAAAATCAATCTGAAAACCGTCGTCGAAAAAGTCGTCCCGAAAAATCGTCGCCGGAAAAGTCGGCCGAATAATTACCGCCGAAAAATCAGTCCGAAAACTATCGTCGAAAAAGTCGTCCCGAAAATCGTCGTCGAAAAACTCGGCCCAATAATCACCGCTGGAAAAGTCAGTCTGAAAACCGTCGTCGGAAAAGTCGTCCCGAAAACCGTCGCCGAAAAACTCGTCCCGAAAATCGTCACCGGAAAAGTCGGCCGAATAATCAACGCCGGAAATGTCAGTTCGAAAACCGTCGTCGGAAAGTGTCGAGCGGAAAAACGATGCCCGAAACTAATAATAATAATAATAATAATAATAATAATGATGATGATGATGATGATGATGATAATGATGAAATTAAATTAAATTAAATTAAATTAAATTAATTTAAATTAAATTAACTGAACTTAAATGAAATTAAATTAAATTAAGTCGATAGAAGTCCTAAAGAACGGACTATTTAAGTCCCCCATGCTAGCATATCATAATACTATAATACTGTACATACTACAGTAATTTTTATATACTGTAGTATAATATATTTTTTCTAGCTGATTAACTAGTACTTTATTAACTAATCTTACTCTGATTAATTGTATTCTGCCGTAAGTTAGTTGACGCAAGCTTTAGCTGAAATTTTTTCTAGTTAAAAATTCAAAAACAAAATTGATTTTTGTAAAACGTTCGTTTACTAGTGTTTAATTGTGTCGTTTTGAACTTGTATTTAAGATATAAATAATAGAATACGACAGTCCAAACACCAAAGCATTCACAGGTGATAGGCACAAGCTCTGCCACAATATCTTATGCTATATACGAATCGGAGTTCTTTATGTTATGTTAAAGTTTTACATATATAAATATGAGCAATAATACACTAATACGAGGTATATTTTTAGTCATCATATATCATGGAATTTTGTGTAATTTTAGACTTTTTTTTAGTGTTTTACAAAAATAATGCTTGGAGCAAAATTATTTACCAAAATAATGTCATTGCAAAAGTATTTACGAAAATACTGTCTATGTAAGCAATTTTTTTTTTTTAAAGATGCAGCTTAAATCGCTATCCTTATTAGCGATTTTGTTAACGAAATCGCTAATAAAGATAGCGATTTTGTCCTAAGTAAAAAAAGAAGAAGCAATGCCTTTGTTGTAGATATCAATGACTAAAGTTGATTTTGTTCTAATTAAAGGGTAAATTGCTAACTGAAATAGCGATTTTTATCTCTAACAAAATCACTATTTCAGATAGCGATTTATTTTCGTAAATACTTTTACAATAGCAGTATTTTAGTAAATAGTTTTGCTCAAAACAATATTTTTGTAAAACACCATATGATGAGAGAGAAGATGACCCTTAAATGTTGACTTATTTACACAAAATGACATGGTATACGGTGTCTAAAAATATACCGGGTATACACTAATACATTCTCTATAAATATTGAATTTGCATGGTTAACCGATAATATGTCGACTATGTTCATAAGCACGGAAATAGATAAGTTTTATTGACCTTATGGTGTGTTTGGTTTCTAGAATTTCATTTGAAATTCTGGAATTGAGACAATTATAGTGTTTGGATGTCCAAGAATTTCAAATGATGAATTTGCCCAAATTCTACAACTAACAAGTAATAAGCAATGAAGGTAAGGATTTCAAATGACAAGGTAAACCATGTCATTTGAAATACTTAAATTCTATAATTCAAATGATGTATTTGAAATGAAATCTATTTTCCCAAACACAACATTAATGAATTTCTAAATACCATAATAGTCGATCTAAGTTATACTTCCTCACTTAAAAAATAATTGTTCCACTTTAACTAAAAAGCTCCCACAATTTTGTTCAAAGTAGAGCAGTTAATTTAGGACAAAGGAAGTAGAAAATAAGAATTTATATAGTACTCCTAATACAGAAATAAAAAATACTAAAAATAAACCCAAAACAGAAAACAATAGCCCTGTGTTACGTTGTTACCAACAGGCTTTACGATTAATTAAGGAGTTTGAAGATAATTATGACCATACAAATACAATGAACCCCGGGTATTTAAGTATTTAATTTCCTGGCGTTTTCCTTTAATTTGATAATAATGAGTATACAAAGTGCATTGTAGCTACTAATGTATTAGTGATATTACATTATATTGAAATTAGATTTAGATCCCCTCTCTTTATATGCAACTTCCCATGCGTTTTCGATATCTTTTTAGATAGCTTAACTTAGTTAAAAAGGAAGATATATGAGTATTTTCCATGGTCCACATTTACCAGTACCATTTTATGGCATTATGAAAATTAGATTCTATATCAGATCACACTATACTAAGAACTTGAACCCACGTTGTTGAGGCATTTTTTGGTACACCTAATAATGGGCCGAGAGCAAGTTCCGCTTCCACCCGATCAAGCACCGTTCCTGCACAAAGAACACGTGTGAGCTACCCCCCGGAGGTGTTCCGGGGGAGGCCACTCCGACGCTCAAGTCAGTACAGTGTGGGAGAAATAATTTGAGAGAGAGTGTTTTGTAGTGTTTACTTTACTCTTTTTGTCATTGGATATTCCATTTCTTGTTGCATAGAGTTGGGTATTTATAATACCTTTGGACTGATTTGGTACCCCTGGTTGGCTGGGCTGGACCTAGTCAGCTGGGCTGGTCCTGGTCAGCTGGGCTGGACCAGGTCTTTAATAGAGCGTGGACCCTGTGGGGCCAGGTTATATGTATTGGCCTTATCTCACTTGTGGGCTGGCCCTAGAGTGGGCCTTCCTGTGGTTGTGGTCCTCTTGTTGGGTTTAGGACTTAGTTGGGCTTAAATAATCGTGGGCTGGCCCAATAGTAGTGGGTGTATTTTACCCCATCAATTTGCCCCCCAAGTCCATAAATTATGTGGGCAGTTTTTATGGATTTATGTCATGGGCTAGCCACGTATGAAGCGTCTCCGGGCCACGTCTAACCAACTGACATGTGATTTTGATTTTGGCTCCTGGGCGCTTATCATTTGAGCAGAAGAGGTATTTTTCTTTTGTGATTTTTAGCTTTTTCCTCTTGGTTGAGTATGTAGTCATGATCAGACCAGGCCTGCCTTGGCAAGTTTTGGCCAGAGGTTGTCTGATTAGGACCACGTCTTTATCTTTTTCTTATGCCTGTTACGGCAGCTGAAGATGTAGAGGCGATGGGCTTTGACAAGCTGGGGTTAATGAGTGAGCCCCTTCGAAGTGTACCCCTTGAACCTTTAGCAGGGCTGAAGTATACTACTCTGGAGGATGACCGAAGTTCCACTTATTGCCACATTGCTTCTAGCATTGGGGTGTTGCTTTTAAGGATGCATCTGACCTGCCCTCGGTTTCTGGTGGAGATGCTAGGGCCAGCACAAGCAGGGGGCTACCCCCCGGGCCCAGGGCTGACATTGTAGGATCCTCTTCTATTGCTGCTAGATTACTACCAGGGCCTGGTCGGAGATCGAGCAGGAGGAGTGCTGGTTTGTCTCAAGAGAAGTATGACGAGGATTTTTATAGAAGTGTGATACTTCGTCCTGCCTATGACGAGGATTTTTATAGAAGTATAATACTTACTTCCTTTTTGATGACGTGCATATGCTTGTGTATGACCAGGGGTCAAAGAAGCACATGGACTGGTGTGGGCATATGGGTAGGTGTGAATGCAAACTGAACCTTTTCGCCTGACCATCCACAACCAGGGCCTTTTGAACTTTGTAGTCACATGGACTTTTGAGAAATGTGTCTTTAACCTCAATCTCATAGAACATGTGTAATCTTATGGTGGCTTTTTGTAGTTTATGGACTAACACTTGTAGTTTGTAAATATGTGGTTTTGCATGAATTTTTGTCTCTGCAAATATTTGTATTTATATGTGCTATATATATTCTATGTATATTCTCTGTCCCCCTGTCTGGAAGGTGACAAAGTGACTTTCTGACCAGATATCGATCATAGGACTTTCTAACAGGTGGTTGAGTAAGTTGATTTGCTTTGCAAATTTTTTGTACTTACTTCTTCTTTGAGTGTTGGATATTTGTGAATGTATGTGTCTTTGTATGACCAGGGGCCAAATAAACACATGGACTAGCCAGGGTACTTGGGCAAGTGTGCCTGCTTTGCAAACTCTTTGCACTTGCCTGCCCAGGACCAGGGCATTTCTCTTCTTTTGCTTTTAAGGCATACATTTTTGTATGACTAGGGGCCAAATAAACACATGGACTGGCCAGGGTATATGGGCAGGTGTGCCTTTGGCCTTTCGCACCTGTCCACCCAAAACCAGATCGTTTGATGCATGCACTTTTGTATGACTTTGAGTCAAAGAAGTGCATGGACTGGGCTAGGAATGGGAACAGGTGTGCGTGCTGAGCAAGCCTTTTTCACCTGCCCCCACCAGACCAGAACTTTTGATGCATGCATTCTTAGCCTTAGGCCAACAAATACATGGACTGGGCTAGGAATGGAACCAGGTGTGCTTGCTGAGCAAGCCTTTTTCAACTGCCCCACCAGACCAGGACTTTTTGATGACTTGTGTATGACCTTAGGCCAAACAAGTGCATGGACTGGGCTAGGAATGAGGTCAGGTGTGTTTGCTAAGCAAACCTTTTTCACCTGCCCCCACCAGACCAGGACTTTTTAGATGAGGTGATACTATAGTTGTTTCATATTCAAGCTCGTTGTTGGTAGTAAATTGAAACTTAAGGGCATACTCTTTTAGATGTCCCTTTGGAGAAATCAAGACCACGCCTGCCCCAGAATCCTACTGATACAGGTCTGGCCAGTGTGGAAATTGTTGTGAGGTGGTCCTTCGTAAAGTTGTATGTGATCATTTAGGTCCATGGTATTACCGTATTTGATGTGACTTGGTATCTTCACCTTTTGAGAAGCTTTAGTGAGGATGGAAGAATAGAGAGGCGACCTGGTAGGCATCCTGACCCCTGGTCTTGGTGGTCTTCCTGCCCTGTGGCTTGGGGAAGGACCAGCTATCCTGGGTAGGAGAGGTACCTGACCAGGCATGTTCTCTTCAACTTCCCCCCCTGACACGTGAGTAAGATGGAGTATGTTGAGGACGTGGTAGTGCGGTTGAACTGACAAGCCATGTAATGGTAATTGTCTCTTATGACCAGGCGTGCGCTGCTTGGACGATGCGCTTATGAAGTAGACTAGGTGCTTGATGGCATCCAAATGATTCTGGGAATTCGCATCAGTATCAAGCTAGACCCACCTTCTAGGAAGGGTTGCCTAGTTGACTCTTCATTTGCGCGTGTATCCTACCACCATCAACATGTGGTAATGATCGTTGTGCTTTAGTAACCAACTTTATTTGAGGAGCTCTCTGATCGCCGGCAGGGTAGTCTCGACTGATAACGATGGTTCTCGTCGACCGTTGTTTTGTGGACCGACCAGGGTGTTGCAGACTAACCAGGATGTGGTCAACGGACCAGGATGATACTGACCGACCAGGGCAGTGCCGGACGACCAGGTTGGTGTTGACTGACCAGAGTGGTTGCTGAACTACCAGGGTGGTTTTGACCGACCAGGGTGGTACTGAACTATCAGGGTGGTTTTGACCGACCAGGGTGGTACTGAACTACAAGGGTGGTTTTGACCGACCAGGGTGCTTTTGACCGACCAGGGTAGTACTGAACTACCAGGGTGGTTTTGACCGACCAGGGTGGTACTGCACAATCAAGGTGGTTTTGACCGACCAGGGTGTTTTTGACCTACCAGGGTGGTACTGCACAATCAAGGTGGTTTTGACCGACCAGGGTGCTATTGACCGACCAGGGTGGTGTTAGGCGACCAAGGTGGTGTTGACCGACCGAGGTGCTGCGGGCCGACAAGGATGGACTTGATCAGCTGGGCAGGTCTTTTTATAGCGTGAGAGTGAGTCACATTCACCTGAGCATTTTATCAAACACTTAGTGTGCTACCATTTCACTTAGCTATCATATTACCATTATACTTTAGATCTAGCTTTTTGTACATGAGAGGTATAAATTAATGGTAAATCACTAATAAAATTCACCAAATAAATCAATTTATGCCCAACTAATTAAGAGAAATTATGAACTTGTACAAATAATTAAGAGGTAGTAAAAGAACTTATCTTTTTTATTTGGGGGTATGTCTTCTATGCCTTCTCTTTTGAGGATGAAGAAGTTGTCTCTTGAGGATGAGCTGCTGAAGTTGTTCTTCAAGATATATTACACGTTCTTGAAGAAATTCCAACAAAGGAAATACAAGATGACGATCTAAGTGAGGGGCGATTTTGGGGATTAAGTCATAAGTTGCCATGGCTGCTGCTTGTTTGAGCTCATGTAGAATAAAGGAGCTTCTGCTACTAACTTTAATTTGTTGAAACTTTGAAGGCTAAGTGAATAAGAGGAAAGTACACCCACTGGTGAAGGGAAAAGAAAGGATATTAATTTCGTGATTTTCATGGAATCATTATGGTGCTAAGTGAATAAAAACAAAGTAGTCCTTTTATTTCACAATTTCACCAATTTCACTCAGTATGGTGCTACGCGATTCCAATTTCAAGTTGGGGAATCAAATGAAGATGATTACACCAACTACACTATTCACAATCCGTGGCTTCTAACTTTGACGGTTGCCGGAGTCGTCACGGGATGACGTGATCGACGGTACTTGAGGTGGAAGAAAAATCGTAGTGGCGCCTCGACCCTCCTTCTAGCGCCAAATTGTTGAGGCATTTTTTGGTACACCTAACAATGGGCCGAGAGCAAGTTCCGCTTCCACCCGATCAAGCACCGTTCCTGCACAAAGAACACGTGTGAGCTACCCCCCGGAGGTGTTCCGGGGGAGGCCACTCCGACGCTCAAGTCAGTACAGTGTGGGAGAAATAATTTGAGAGAGAATGTAAGAGAGAGAGAGAAAGTGTTTTGTAGTGTTTACTTTATTCTTTTTGTCATTGGATATTCCATTTCTTGTTGCATAGAGTTGGGTATTTATAATACCTTTGGACTGATTTGGTACCCCTGGTTGGCTGGGCTGGACCTGGTCAGCTGGGCTGGTCCTGGTTAACTGGGTTGGTCCTGGTCAGCTGGGCTGGACCAGGTCTTTAATGGAGCGTGGACCCTGTGGGGCCAGGTTATATGTACTGGGCTTATCTCACATGTGGGCCTGGTCCTAGAGTGGGCCTTCCTGTGGTTGTGGTCCTCTTGTTGGGTTTAGGACATAGTTGGGCTTAAATAATCGTGGGCTGGCCCAATAGTAGTGGGTGTATTTTACCCCATCACACGTTTTTGTTCCTTTTAAATCTATTTGAGTATTTGCTACTATAGGTGTTAAAGAGTTATTCTAACTCCTGAATATATTATTCAAGCTCCACTAAATTTAATTTCAATCAAAATTTGGCTCGAGTCCGAGTTCAAGTTCAAGCTCAAGTTCGGCTATATACTTTAATGAGATGAGCTACTGACATATGTTAAGTTCATCTAAAAAAAAATCATAACAAGTTCGGTGTACATATTATGGCCATTGCGAGTCCAAAAAATTTCATCACTTTTATCCTTCTTTATTCATTTTTGCAAAAATTATATTGACTTACGTATGCAGGTCACACGTGTATAATCTCCCACACTATTATGTATGTGTATCTCTCATAAAACATCGAGATTATATTAATGGACAAGGAGAGTTAGACCAGTAAAATAGGCATGATGCCATGATGGAGTAAAACAATTTTGGATTATGGTTGTAGTAGGTTAGGAGTCAATGGATTTACATCAGTCTTAGTTTTTTTTATATCGAAAAAAATTTGAGTTTGGATTGACCTAATAAGTTGATTTTGTTTTTTTTAATGCAATACATCATATATGTACAAAAATTGTATTTCTACACTAATTGTATATTTAATTCAACTTATTTAAGTATTCAAATACTTATTTCAGAAAAATTCAGATCAATTCAAAAAAAATTAAACCAAACCAAAAAAATTCGAACAAATTAAACGCACCCTAAATAAAATACTCTGGTGTAGAATTGCTTAGGGCACCAACAATAAGAGGTTTTTTCACAGACTTGTGTTAACATTTTGAGGTTTGTGAACAAACCTCACTATTGTTGTTGAAAGTTACAAAATTGGAGGTTACTAACTTGTAACTGGTTCTTGTCTGCAAAAAAGATCGAAGGTGCACAACGGTTATCAACATTTCAACTTTAAAAATTTTTAACGTTACTTTTTTATAAAGAATTCAACAGTTTAACACTCTCATTTCATTTATTTTGCAAACTTGTTTATGTTTTGGGGTTCTTTCAAAAGATGGAAGAGAGTAATGGTAATTTTTTTAATTTATTAAATTCTTCTAATACTACTGATTATTCCTAGAATACCCCAAATTCTGCTAATTATCCTATTATATATCCTCCTAATTATGCTCCAAATCCGACTCATCCTTATCCAAATTTTCCACACTATCCGGTTTACCCATATCCATCATACTACCATTCTGGTATGGGTGTGCACGGAATGCCTAGCATCAGTATTTCACGTTGCACTCCGATCCAATGATTGGTAGTGGTCCCATCCACAAACCTTTAAATAGGTTTGTCTATTGTTGAAGAAAGGTTTGTATATTAGTGATATGGTATAAGACAAATCTCTAAAAGATTTGTTTCTATTGTGGATGTCCTTATGACCTCCAAATTCTGAGGAGCTAGCCGGTGTCCAGTTGAGTTGAAATGAGATTTTGGATGGGGTGGACTTTTAGATGTTTATTAATGGGAGTAGTGACAATCAGATTATTGCCGTGGGAGAGAGGAGAGGTGTAGGCTGTAAGTTTAAAGAACATGAACCATTCATTCCATTCCATTGGATACCCTCACCCTGTTTATTTCGAGTCAAGATCCTCTTCATTTTCTTTATGAAATAGATGGTTTATTTTCTAATCAATGGTTGATAATGTATGAAAAAGGAGATAAAAGGAATTTTTGCAAATTTTATTTTAATGTTAAATTAGGTGTCAAAATCTTAAAATAGGAAATGGAGAAAATGAAATGGAGAGGATCCTAATTCGGTTGTTCAAACATCAAGAAAAACAGAAAGCCCATACACGTCACTTTCCTAATCCTCCTCTAAATCAAGCCAGCATGGCTTTTTTGTTTTTCCATCTTTGCTTAAATATTACCAGTTGGACACTCACACTCCCCGAATCCCGATACACCATTATCAAGTACTCCTCTAAAAATATTTGCACATTATTCTGTATATTTTTTTTTTTTTGTAGACTAATCATTTTAGGCTTTGTTTACATTGATACAAAACATTTTAAATGTAAAATATTTTATTATGAAAAATAATTTACATTAAAAATATAACTGCAAAATAATCCCTCCGCAACATATTAACTATAATGATTTGGTATTTTTTTTCTTTTTACTTTATGTCAAACCGTTGCAGTTATTTTTTTTACGGGTTGAGTATGTTTTTCATTGTTTACCACTATATAATAAAAATGATGGAAAATATGAAAAAATGAAAGAGAGATGTAAGAAAGTAATGTGATGAAAATGAAGGAAAATAGTTTTTACTCACTTTGAAGGGAAAATGATTTTTAACCATTGTAATATAAGAGTATAAGAATTTTACATTATTTTATACTCCTTTCGTCTTTTTTTACTTGCTACATTCCCTTTAGCAAAAGTTTTTAGGAGAAACATGTATAATGGTAGGGGTCATAAAAAAAGTAGAGGTATTTATTGAGAAGATGAAAAAAATTAGGAGTAAAATAGGTAAAATAAAATGTGTAAATGATGAAAATGTTGATAGAATAGGTAGAATATATTTGTGAACCCTACATGGTAAAATAAAATAGAAAATGTAGTACTCTATAAGTAAATTGACACATCCAAATAAGAAAAATGAAGCAAGTAAAAAAAGACAGAGGAGGAGTAATAGTGAACAATGTAAATTTTTAAAATAGAGGAAAATAGTTTCACATAAAAAAAATTTACATTCTACTCTTTGATAACACATCATTAATATTACACAAAAATGATAAGTTTGCATGTAGAGACTATAGAATATAATATAATATAGGAAAAATTGCCAAGAATAAGCCAACCTTTGGCCGATCTTCCACATTTAAGCCAACCTTTTGAAAATCCAGAAATAAGCTAACCTTGTTATCATTTAAACCAAAAATAGGTTAAACGATTATTTAATCTATTAGTTATCGGTTGTTTTAAGTTACTGTTATCATTTAAAGCAAAAAATAGGTTGAATGATTATAAAATAGTGATAAAAAACAATCGAAAATAACATGTTAAATAATCATTTGACCTATTTTTAGCTTAAATGATAACAAGGTTAGCTTATTTCTGGATTTTCAAAAGGTTGGCTTATTTGTGGAAGATCGTCCAAAGGTTGGCTTATTTTTGGCAATTTTTCCTATAATATAAACGTGGACATGATAATATAATAACATAGATCAAATCTTTGATAACCTTAACACCTTAATTATATTACTTTCATCCGTTTAAAAAAGCGCAATAATTGTGGATGCACGGACTTATGGACGATTTTTGGTTGTGAGATTAAAAGAAATAGATTGAGAAAGTGAGGTATTTGATAATGTGAGAAATAGGACCAAAAGACTTACCAAAAATGTAGATTAGAATTGTTGCATTTATTTTGAAACTTTTTGAAATGAAAACTTTTTCATTTTTTCTAAAACAGGTGAAGTATAATTTTACGCTTTTGTAAATTAGTCCTTTAACTTTGTAAATTTACATAGTATATATAGATAAACCCTTACTAAGAAACTAGAGAAATGATAAAGGTACAACTAAAATTTATATGGACAAACTTCATTATGAAAGCACATCTTCCTATTTTTCTCTCATAAAAAATGTGTCCATATCAATTTTAGTTGTGCCAATATCATTCCCTAAAAAACTGATGTGATCACAACATTTTTAATTACTCCCTCTGTCCCAAATTACTTGCTACAATTTCCTTATTTGGATGTCCCAAAATACTTGCTACATTTCCTTTTGAAGTCTATGGGCCCCGTACATATTTTATATTTTTAACCTCTTTTTTGTCATTTTTATCCTCTTTAAGCCAATCTTTTTCTTCAACTTACCTTTACCAATAGTGGACCTACACGAAATTGATTTACATAAAAATTTGTTCCAAAATGTAATGTAACAAGTAAAATAAGACGGAAGAGTAAAATAAATAATTCAAAACTTACCCTTTCACTGTGAACAGCCTGTCGTCTGTGAGTATTACTCAACTACTTCACTCTCCTCCAACGTCTCTTTGTTGCTTTCACTTTTCCTAAACTACCCCTTTCTTTATTTCACCCCACTCCATTTCAAATCAATTCTCATTCCCTCCCCTCAAATACTCAAATTCTACTTCTTAAAGCAACAAGGGCTCACTTTAATGCTATTGTACTACTCTTCTTTTTTTTTTTCCTCTTTTGGTACAAAGTGCAAACTGTACAACATTTTTCTGTGGGAAATGATTTTGGCACTCCTTCCCCTCTCACTTGAATAGTAACATTAAGGAGTGCCAAAATCACTTCCCCTCTTCTAATTGTAAGATAAAAAAACACCAGAGTATATAAAAACTACTCCCCCATAGTCCTATTTTTAATTTAACCATTAGTTTAAGCTTTTAATGGAGTTGGTACCCTAAGACTTTGTTCATTTGTCAAAGTGATGATAGAATACATATTGAGACTATTCTATGATTTCTATCTCAAGTAGTTAAAACTTCATATTCGATTTTAAGAAATCCTAAATTTGATTTTTATTTCAATCTTTGTGGTTTTCTTAACAAAATTAAAAAAAAAAAACAAAAAACATATTGACACAACGTCTAGAAAATAATACTTTAAACTCACTACGGACAAACAAGAAAATTACAATAGCAAACTGAAAGTATTTAAGGGTATCTTGTAACCGATTATAAATGATGTTAAGAGGGTATTTGGTATCCAATTATAGTACGAAGTAGTCGAGTGTCTAGAGTCATTTTTTTTTGGAGACCCTCTCCCTTGTTATTTCATGAGATGCCTTTCCACATCTTTCGTTCAAAAAAAAGCATGAAACGTTTCGAAGGTGGTTTGGTAACCCATTACAAATGATGTTAATGCAGAATCAAAATTCATTACCATTGTGTTGTTAGCTTTCTTTCAATTTATCTACTCTTTTTTCACAGATACCTATTTGATTTCAATTACACACTTTTTAATAGCTAGGAATAATGGTAATAAAAATTATGAAGAAAACTATTTTGTAAATAAAAATGCTTCCTTAGGGATGGTAACTTTTTTCCTTGTAAATTATGCATTAAATCATTTTCATTATCACGTTTTATTATCGACAATTAAACGAGCCATTAGTAAATCACATTAATTCTACTTATAATATGGGTCATACACTCAACATACATATCTAATTTTTTTTACAAGATGTGAGAGAATTATCAGCTGACATTACCTTTATATTAATTAAGGGAATAAAGATGTGTGAGAATCAAACATGCAACTGAGTGCCCTAGTATTAGAGCTCAATCCTCAGTCCTCGCACTCAAACATGTCATGGTGCAATTGCAAGTTTTTTTTTATATCTAAAAAAAAGGCAACAATGGTGGAAAGTAATTTTGAAGCCGCACATCATAAATAAAATACTTTCTCCGTTTCGAAATAAACGCAACAATTTCTATTTTAGGAAGTTTCAAAATAAATGCAACAATTTTAATCATTCCATTTTTGTAAGTCTTTTCTTCCTATCTCTTTCATCATCACATACCCTACTTTCTCTCTCTATCCCTTTTACTCTCACAACAAAAAATAGACTAGGAGTCCGTGCCATCCAATTTGTTGCGTTTTTTTCGAAACGGAGGTAGTATAAAAATTTTGTACTTCCTCCGTTCCAGAAAAAATGCAACAGTCAAATTTTTGTACTATTCACGTTGTGTACTTTGACCAAGTTTTGAGCTTTACACATAATAAAAAACATAGTCAAGTGAGATCTTGTTAGATTTGTCTCGTTAAATACTATATTAATATCAATTTTTTATATTTTTTAATTATTCATAATTATAGATATTAGTAGTCAAAATTTTATCTAAACATATGTGAAATATTGACTGTTACATTTTTTTTAAAACAGAGGAAGTACATTAAAATGAAATGCGACTATCAATTTTACCTAATAATGGTACTCCCTAGCATGGAGACAGTTGAACGCCGTATGAGAAGGGGCAATTTGGAGAATAGAGGTGCCAGCTAAGGGAGGGGGGGGGGGGGGACCCAGGACGCGTATCTATGAAGCTGTATCCTTTTGTAAAAATCTCGTCCTTTTCCTGGCCTTTGCCTTGCCTCCCAATTAAAAAAAAATCGAGGCTTCATTGCATCTTCGTGTCCTTTTCTCACTACTCCTTGCCAGCTCCCCTTCAGCTCATCCACTTTGTATCCTACTCCTCTCCTATACCTCCTATATATAACCCAACCCCCCCCATCTCTCATTTCATTCATCAATATCCTCTTTCTTCTCTCTTCACTCTCCTCCACTCTCTTTAGCTTCCAATTTTTAAACAAACAAACAACCAACACTACATTTTAAAAAAAATAAAAAAACAAAAAATGGGTTCATCATCAACCACTCCAATAATAATGTTCATCACCATCCTCTTCACTATCCTTCAAATCACCTGCGCCGCAAGAAACAAGCTCAACCATCAACAACAACAACCCATTGTAGAAGACCCTTCAACCACCTCCCTCCTTCAGTACCACCGTGGCCCACTCCTCTCCGGCAAAATCTCCGTCAACCTCATCTGGTACGGTAAATTCTCCCCTTCTCAAAAAGCCATTGTTTCCGACTTCGTTACCTCCCTCTCACCATCCTCCACCAAATCTCACTCCCCTTCCCCTTCCCCTTCCGTCGCCGCCTGGTGGAACTCCGTCGGTAAATACTACCACTTGGCCAACAAAACCCCCTCCTCCCTTTCTCTCTCTCCCGGAAACCAAATCGTCGATGACTCCTATTCATTAGGCAAGTCCCTCACCACCAAACACCTTACTGAGCTGGCTTCTAAAGGCGCCCAATCTAACGCCGTCAACGTCGTGTTGACCGCCTCCGATGTCTCCGTCGACGGGTTCTGCTCCAGCAGGTGCGGTACCCACGGGTCCGCCCACGGGAGTCACGGAAAGTTCGCTTACATCTGGGTGGGTAACTCCGAGACCCAGTGCCCGGGTCACTGTGCCTGGCCCTTCCACCAGCCCATTTACGGCCCACAAAGCACACCATTAGTAGCCCCCAACAACGATGTGGGTCTAGATGGGATGGTGATCAACTTAGCTTCGTTGATGGCGGCGACGGTGACAAACCCGTTTGGAAACGGGTTTTACCAAGGCCCAAAAGAGGCCCCACTAGAGGTAGCATCAGCTTGTCCAGGGGTATACGGAAAGGGAGCTTACCCGGGGTATGCTGGTAATTTACTAGTGGACACAACCACTGGGGCAAGTTATAATGCAAATGGGGTGAATGGAAGGAAGTATTTGTTGCCTGCTTTGTACGATCCTTCTACTTCTACTTGCTCTACTTTGGTGTAGACAATACAATTAACACTATACTTTGTATTAGTAAATCGTACCTTTAATATATATGTGTATTCAATAGCTAGATAGAAAAAAAAAAAATTAGAGTAATGTTGGAAGTAGGGTGGGTAAAAGATTAAAAATTTCATTGATTCTTTTTGTTTAATTTTATTTAGCTATGCAATTTTTACCAATTAATATACTACTCTTATCATAAGCAAATTGTTTGATTTGCTTTTACTATAATGTGCTTCTTTTCTCCTAATTTTTATCATTATGTTTCTGTTTTCTCCCTCTTGTTATTTCCTTTACCTCAATATATTTGTTACATAGCAACTAACTATTGAATACAAATGTTTTCACACAATTTTAGTCTACTTCATTTCAGTTTCTCATAAGTTTAGTATGTAGGGCTTATTTACTTTAATTTAAATTCAGTTCTATTAAGTTCAGTTCAGTTTTCAATTTCATTCTCTTATAAATAATTTATTACTTTCAGTTATATTAAGTTCAGTTTAGCTGTATTCAACTAAAGTAAACGAACCCATAGCTTAATTTAGTAAAATTTAAACAAATTCAATTCAGTTCAATTTAATCCAAATTAATTGAACCGGAAAAACTAATCTAGGTGGCCAAGTGCATGGGGGCAAGTGGGCAACAATTTAAATATAAGTGTGTCTCATGGGAAATGATTTTGAGAGGGGAGGTGTGACAAAATTATTACCCGAGCCTCATAAACTAAAATTAAAAAATGTAGAACAAATAATTTGACAGCAATCACTTGCTCCAAAGAATCAAAAAACACCACGGCTGGAAATACGGGATTATGCCTAATCAAAGAAATGTTTAGTGGTGAAGAAATTAACGTCCTTCTCCTGCTCGCTTATTTTTGAATTGCGACAAGATAAGAATGCTTAATGGTCCTTGCTTATATGTGGATTATGCTGTTTATGGTTTTTTTTTTTTTAACTTTATGTCTTGGGAAATGTCCAATTTCTCAAAAAATAAGTATCTTAAAATATATCTAATGACATTTTTGTAATTTTGTTGAAAATATATTACCAAAACACCCACCTATTTGGTTAGTGCTTAATCTCAGTTCCTAAAGTTTGTCAAAATTATCTCAAATTGTCACTTTGAGATACACTTTTGTATTTAAACTTGAGGAACCTGATACTCCTCTTTATGTCTTTGCATATAACTATAATAGCATCTACAATGGAAAGCTATAATTTTGTGCTCCCTCCGTAATGAAAAAATGACAACAAATTGAGTTTTTGACAGACTCTTATGCAAATTTTTTAAATACAAGTTTAAGAATTAAATATGACACAAATCCAACATCACTAATCACCACCAACCATAAACAAAACCACTAACCACCACCACCACCAACGACTAACACCAGCCCACCAACCACCTACACCGACCAATCGAACCGGAAACAACCCTAATCGATCTATATATCAAATTCTAGATATCCCTTTTCTCTCTCCAATCGTGACTGGCGGGGTTCAATTTGGTTGGGGTTTAACTGACTAGGGTTTGATTGGTTTTCGATTTGGCTAGGGCTCGATTTAGGCGGTGGCCAGGGTTCAAATTGGTGGTTAGGGTTCGATTATTTGATGGATTATTTGGTTTAGGGTTCGAATTTGTGATTGGGGTTCGACTTTGTTGGATTATTTGGTTCGAATGGATGGTTGGGGTTCAAATTGGTGGTTAGGGTTCGAATTGGTGGGGTTCGATTTGGTGGGTGGGTGGGGTTTGATTTGCGTGGTGGATAGGTGATGATTTTATTTTTTTTGGTAATGATATAGTGTTAATATGTATTGAGAAATTATACTTAATAAGTAATGATAGTTTGGTAAATTTAGAACTTTTACCATAAATGGAAGGTTTTATATAAGTTTGTTGCCTTTGTTTTGTTACACTCAAATATGACAATTGTTACCATTTTTATATATGTTACAGATGGTGTAACTTTTTTTTGCCACATGACCATATCGCTTTTTTGAGTTACATCATTTTCGAGCTACAAGTATTCACATCAAACTTTGTAACTTTGAAATCAATTTTTAAAACGTGTATTTGATGACATAGTGAAAAAATAAAGCAAAATAAAAACGTGTATTTAAAGTTACAAGGTTTGTGCAAGATACAACTTTATTTCCTCCATAATATTTGAGCTTGTAAATTGAAATTTTGCATATTTATAAGCTACTCATTCCAAACAATCATTGTGCGTGGATGTTCTAAGTCAACTTTAACTGCAATTTATTTGCATATTGTATAATAATATCTCTATTATATAAGTGAAGGGGGAGCAATGTATGGTATCCAACCTTTAAATGACTAAAATACACTTAATGAAAATAATTTAACATTTTTTTTTTGGGTTTTTTCTACTTGCCATAATAAACAAGATTAAAAAGGTATATTGGTATATATATACCTTAAATATTTCACTCAAAATTAAATTGAAAAAAATAAGTAAAATCAATCAATCAATAAAAAAGGAAAGTTTAATTTACATCAAAGAGTTAATTCAAAATTTATCATGGCAATTACTAATATTTATAATTGAATTCAATAGATAATAAGTGAGAAGTGTTATTTTTCCGACTCATATATAATCAACTAAAACTATTTAATTTATCTGTAACAAAATAAACACAAGTACACAACAGCTATGTATTAGTTGTGACGTAATGTATAAAACATTATTGCTGCATTTACTTTATTACATAGTAATTATATCATATTAATAAAATGTTAATACGTTGACACCAATAACCAATCTTTATTCGTTATTCAATAACAAAAAATTACAATAAAAACATGATCACATTTTTTTATATCTAAATTTATAAATTAATGCACGCATCGCGTGCATATATGGCTAGTATGTATATAAGGCACGGGGTTTGGGCTGGGTCACGGGTTGGGAATGGGGCTGGGTTGGGCAGGGTCATGTGTTGGGTGGGTCAATGAATTGAGCTGGGTATAGTGGGTTGGGCAAATAGGCTGGGTTATGAGTTGGTTTTGAGAACCACGACTCATGACCTGCTCCACCACTAGGCGGGATGGGTCCGGGCCAGGCAGGTCGAAGCCATTTGGGTCAAAGCTGGATTGGGTCGTCTAGGTTGGGTTGGGTCTGCCCGACCTAGTGGCCACCACTATTTCTTAGTTTCCTTCTTTCCTAGTACCTTCCCACCCTTAAAGTCAAATATGTACAATGCATCCCTATATATCTACAATCATCACTCACAAATTAATTCGCCTGCCGGCTCGCGAATAAAGTTCATAGTATTATAAATAGAATTCATAATAATACAAATATTCCTGGTAACACTCGTATGCATGGCAAAATAAGTGGATCGGAGTGTGTTGTGCACGAGCCATATTTTTTAAAATTGGAAAAATTTATACCAGCAGTCTCAACTATCGATCCGGCGGTCTTATAAGAACAGTCTCAAGACTCCCAACTATGGTTTATTAAAAAATGGGACAAACTCTAAACCCAA
This sequence comes from Salicornia ramosissima, assembly GCA_951394345.1. NCBI lineage: Eukaryota > Viridiplantae > Streptophyta > Magnoliopsida > Caryophyllales > Amaranthaceae > Salicornia > Salicornia ramosissima. Next base: position 48,877,270 of record OX596234.1, read on the forward strand.
CCTTACAAAAATAAATCTGATGACTTTTTAACCTGTAATAGTAGGTAAAAAATATCACGTGCACTGCACATGTTACATTAATAAATTTTTTATATATTTTATCTTTATAATTATTTTGAAATACATTAAAAAAATTAAATCTCTAAAATCTCTCTTTTTCTCAAATATCTTAATATTTTATCTTTATAATTATTTTGAAATACATTAAAAAATTTAAATCTCTAAAATCTCTCTTTTTTCTCAAATATCTTAATTTTTTTAAAAAAATTATTCTTAAATGGTGGATATTAAATTAGCATAAAATAGAATTAAATTTATATCAAAAATATTAATGACTACCCCTTCATAATATTTATTTTTCATCGGTTAATGACACTAAGGTAGCTTTAAATTTTAATGTATTTTCAAATAAAAGCTAAGGCTGGGTTGGGCAGGGTCATGTGTTGGGTGGGTCAATGAATTGAGCTGGGTATAGTGGGTTGGGCAAATAGGCTGGGTTATGAGTTGGTTTTGAGAACCACGACTCATGACCTGCTCCACCACTAGGCGGGATGGGTCCGGGCCAGGCAGGTCGAAGCCATTTGGGTCAAAGCTGGATTGGGTCGTCTAGGTTGGGTTGGGTCTGCCCGACCTAGTGGCCACCACTATTTCTTAGTTTCCTTCTTTCCTAGTACCTTCTCACCCTTAAAGTCAAATATGTACAATGCATTCCTATATATTTACAATCATCACTCACAAATTAATTCGCCTGCCGGCTCGCGAATAAAGTTCATAGTATTATAAATAGAATTCATAATAATACAAATATTCCTGGTAACACTCGTATGCATGGCAAAATAAGTGGATCGGAGTGTGTTGTGCACGAGCCATATTTTTTAAAATTGGAAAAATTTATACCAGCAGTCTCAACTATCGATCCGGCGGTCTTATAAGAACAGTCCCAAGACTCCCAACTATGGTTTATTAAAAAATGGGACAAACTCTAAACCCAACCTTACAAAAATAAATCTGATGACTTTTTAACCTGTAATAGTAGGTAAAAAATATCACGTGCACTGCACATGTTACATTAATAAATTTTTTATATATTTTATCTTTATAATTATTTTGAAATACATTAAAAAAATTAAATCTCTAAAAGCTCTCTTTTTCTCAAATATCTTAATATTTTATCTTTATAATTATTTTGAAATACATTAAAAAAATTAAATCTCTAAAATCTCTCTTTTTTCTCAAATATCTTAATTTTTTAAAAAAAATTATTCTTAAATGGTGGATATTAAATTAGCATAAAATAGAATTAAATTTTATCTCAAAAATATTAATGACTACCCCTTCATAATATTTATTTTTCATCGGTTAATGACACTAAGGTAGCTTTAAATTTTAATGTATTTTCAAATAAAAGCTAAGGCTGGGTTGGGCAGGGTCATGTGTTGGGTGGGTCAATGAATTGAGCTGGGTATAGTGGGTTGGGCAAATAGGCTGGGTTATGAGTTGGTTTTGAGAACCACGACTCATGACCTGCTCCACCACTAGGCGGGATGGGTCCGGGCCAGGCAGGTCGAAGCCATTTGGGTCAAAGCTGGATTGGGTCGTCTAGGTTGGGTTGGGTCTGCCCGACCTAGTGGCCACCACTATTTCTTAGTTTCCTTCTTTCCTAGTACCTTCCCACCCTTAAAGTCAAATATGTACAATGCATCCCTATATATCTACAATCATCACTCACAAATTAATTCGCCTGCCGGCTCGCGAATAAAGTTCATAGTATTATAAATAGAATTCATAATAATACAAATATTCCTGGTAACACTCGTATGCATGGCAAAATAAGTGGATCGGAGTGTGTTGTGCATGAGCCATATTTTTTAAAATTGGAAAAATTTATACCAGCAGTCTCAACTATCGATCCGGCAGTCTTATAAGAACAGTCCCAAGACTCCCAACTATGGTTTATTAAAAAATGGGACAAACTCTAAACCCAACCTTACAAAAATAAATCTGATGACTTTTTAACCTGTAATAGTAGGTAAAAAATATCACGTGCACTGCACATGTTACATTAATAAATTTTTTATATATTTTATCTTTATAAATATTTTGAAATACATTAAAAAAATTAAATCTCTAAAAGCTCTCTTTTTCTCAAATATCTTAATATTTTATCTTTATAATTATTTTGAAATACATTAAAAAAAATTAAATCTCTAAAATCTCTCTTTTTTCTCAAATATCTTAATTTTTTTTAAAAAAATTATTCTTAAATGGTGGATATTAAATTAGCATAAAATAGAATTAAATTTATCTCAAAAATATTAATGACTACCCCTTCATAATATTTATTTTTCATCGGTTAATGACACTAAGGTAGCTTTAAATTTTAATGTATTTTCAAATAAAAGCTAAAATATATATAAAAAGATCATTAATTTAATATGTGCAGTGCACATGATATTTTTACCTCCAATTACAGGTTAAAAGGTTATAGGGTCCATTTTTATAAGCTTGGATCTATAGTTTGTTCCATTTTGAAATAAATAATAGTTGGGACTGTTTTTATAAGACCGCCGATAGTTGAAACTACTGATGTGAATTTTTCCTTTAAAATTAAACCTGGCATGATACGGTGTTTTCCTAGGCACAGTACAAGTGGCACAACACGCCATGGCAAAGGCATACGGGCTTAGAAAGTAGACTCAATAATCCATTTAACATGGGTGGATCAATATGTAGCATGAGCATATATAGCTGATCATTGAAATTGTGGGAGGCTATAGAAAATAATCATTTGAAATTTATTGTAAAATGTGTGTACATTAATAAAGAATTCATATGGCTAAATAACATTAATAATCTCCATCCTAAGACCTATAAAGAAGAATTCATATGCTTTAGACACTCATCAGACTAGAGTTGAGCAAGATGAGGTGGCTGGATTGTACAATGCAGGGAGCAAATACTTCCTCTTGTTGATTCCGTTAGCGTTGTAGCTTGCACCGGTTGTGGGGTCCACTAGCAGGTTCCCGGGGTATCCAGGGTAAGCCCCCTTACCATAGACTCCTGGGCAAGCTGTTGCAGCTTCAAGTGGGCCATCATTCGGGCCTTGGAAGTACCCATTCCCGTATGGGTTGGTAACAGTCCCGGCTAATAGGCTTGCCAAGTTTATGACCATGCCATCCAAGCCCACATCGTTGTTTGGTGCTACCAATGGCGGGCCTTGCGGGCCATACATGGGCTGGTGGAATGGCCAAGCACAATGACCCGGACACTGAGTCTCGGAGTTACCTACCCAGATGTAGGGGAACTTATGAGGAGTAGGTGTTACGGACCCGTGGGTCCCACACCTACTCGTACAAAAGCCCTCCACGGCTACGTCAGCTGCAGTCAACACAACGTTGATGGTGTTGGGTTGTTGAGGACCCTTTGAAGCCAAAGCTTCAACCTGTTTGGAGGTAAGGGTTTTACCAAGGAAGTAAGACTCGTCAATGAGTTGCTTGCCAATCGATATAGACAATGAAGTCTGCTTCTTGGAATTTGGATAGGTATAGTATTGGCCTATGGTAGCCCACCACGTGGCTACAGATGGTTGGCTCTCGGACTTGGAAGCCGTTGTTAAAGAGGAAACAAAATCGGAGATAATAGCCCGTTGGGCGGGTTTGAACTTGCCATACCAAATGAGGTTGATGGAGGACCGGCCATATAGAAGAGGGCCGTTGTGGTACTGGAATGACATTGGCTGGTTTGAGGATTCGACCAACATCCTTGATGCAAAAGCATATTGGATTAGCATAAGGAATGCAATTAGAGGCAATAATGAGTATACTTTAGAGGTAAACATTGAAGCCATCATTATTATATATAGTTACAAAGAAACAAGATGAGAGGAATTATATTGTTTTGTGAGTAATATGAGCTTAGTAGAGAATATATATGCATGGGGTATATAAATAGCCAAAAGATGAAGCAAAAGGAAACTGGTAGGAAAATTAAAGCATGCTAAAGGATCAAGGATGAATCTTTTGACTAAGAAAAAGTGTGTGTGTGTTAATTGAGTAGGGAACATAATTTAGGTTGGCTGGAATAGTTGAGATGTGGAAGGTGTTGAACCCAAAAAATAATAATAATTGAGGAAGAATCCAAGTACGTAAAATGATATGCTAGGGACAAAATGAATGACAGCCTAGCAATTCATAATAAATAATCAAGGGCAAGGTCAACAAAATACTTCAAGAATATTGTGTAGTTTTGTTCAAATTAAAGAATCAAAGATTAGCTTGCATTTGTGTTCGAGTCTTGCATGGGAGAATGAAACAATAGCTAGCTAGCTAGCTAGCTAGTTAAGCTAATTAATAAGCTAGCTGGATTACTACAAATATTATACTCCTTCCCTCCGTTGACCTTGATCATATCCCTTAGAACGGGACAAGGGCACGATTATGTGAATTAAGTATGATACTAGTTACTCAACTTCGTTAAAAGTTGCAATTTGAATGCTCAACATTCAAAAGTTGTAAATTGAGTACTCAAATTAATTTTCAGCGAAGTTTACCTCTTATACCATGTTATCAAGTATTTAATAATTTTTAAAAAAAAATGAAAAAAAGTCATTAAAAGATACTTCCTTCGCTCAATATTAATTGCAACAGTTTGACCAAAAAACTATCATATATTTGGTCAAAGTGTTGCAATTATTATGAAGCGGATGAAGTGTTATTCATCTATAGCCTTGATTATCTTGTTTATCCATGACAATTTAAAAATAATTAATAGAAATTAGACTCAATAGACACAATATTCTGTATTTTTTAGGTCTATAATACTTTTCAAAAAAAACCAAGCATAACTGGATTACCTAGCTAGTTAAATACAACACGGAAAAGAGAAACTCCTGTAAAAGTGGAGCGAGTAATTTAATCAGAAATTATATCAATTAAAATGAGAAATTCAACTCAAAATAATAATCTATATATTGGGTCAATTTGTTAAAGAACTATCTCGATCAAAAGTTTAAATTGATAGTTGAAGCTCGATATTATGCTATATAAGCTATTACTCCCCTTATATATGAAAGACCATTTAGGCTTAAAATGTGAATGCTTCACAGACCTACTATACTTGACGCTAATTAATTTCATTTTCTACAGGAGCGAGGGGTGTATGAAATTTGAACTTGTGAGTACCTCTTTAATTTTATAAAGTGTTTAACTCTCTCTGTTTTTATCAATATGAGACACTCACATTATGTTATTTAGGGATGACCACGTAGGCTTTAACACTTCCCTTCACATGTGAGGTCCATTTTTTTTAGTGCTATGTTTCATAAGCCAAAGTGGATTTATCAACACTCCTTTTCATTTACACGTGTCATTCAATTAAGTTGGCCCAGAGTATTTGCCATTAAAGGCCCAAAGTTGTGGGCCTGGTTCTAATGTCATGTTAAATACGGGGGGCTTGTGCCGCACCCTTCATTGAGAGAGAGTCCACTTTACATAGCTCTACATACGTCGCGTACTAGTATATGAGATAAAAGCCTAAAACAAAACGAAGTATAAGATATAATATGGAGTATTTAGGAACAAAAAGTACGTATTAGTTATTTTTATTGCAGCTTCTGTAAATCAACAAATGATACACGAATAATAATGAATAAAATTGTAATTTCTAAAAGCCTCTATATCCAACTAAGTATACACTATTTTTTTTTTTTACTCCCTTATATTATACTACCGTAACATGCATAAATAGGCCGGTAATGGCTGGCCTATCAAAATTTTCAAACAAGAGTTGAGCAGGATGAGGTTGTGGGATCATACAATCCAGGAAGCAAATACTTCCTATTGTTAATTCCATTTGCGTTGTAGCTAGCACCGGTAGTGGGGTCCACCAAGAGGTTTCCGGCATACCCGGGATAGGCCCCTTTACCGTAGATTCCAGGGCATGCTGATGCGGCCTCAAGTGGGCCATCTTTCGGGCCTTGGAAGTATCCGTTTCCGTAGGGGTTGGAGACTGTCCCGGCTAACAAGCTTGCCAAGTTGATCACCATGCCATCCAAGCCCACATCGTTGTTTGGCGCCACCAGTGGTGGGCCTTGTGGGCCATACATGGGCTGGTGGAAAGGCCAAGCACATTGACCGGGACACTGACTCTCAGAGTTACCAACCCAGATGTAGGTGAACTTATTATGAGGGGTTGTAGTGGTTATGGACCCGTGGGTCCCACACCTACTCATACAAAAGCCCTCCACGGCTACGTCAGCTGCAGTCAACACAACGTTGATGGTGTTGGGTTGTTGAGGACCCTTTGAAGCCAAGGCTTCAACCTGTTTTGTGGTTAGGGTTTTACCAAGAAAGTAAGTCTCATCAATGACTTGCTTTCCCATGGATGTAGACAATGAAGTGGGCTTCTTGGTATTTGGATTAGTATAATATTGGCCAATGGTAGTCCACCACGTGGCTACTGATGGTTGGCTCTCGGACTTGGAAGCCGTTAAAGAGGAAACAAAATCAGAGATAATGGCTTGTTGGGCGGGCTTAAACTTGCCATACCAAATAAGGTTGATGGAAGTCCGGCCATGTAGAAGAGGGCCGTTGTGGTACTGAAATGACATTGGTTGGTTTGAGGATTCGACCAGCATCCTTGATGCAAAAGCATATTGGATTAGCACAAGAAATGCAATTAGAGGCAATAACAAGTGTAATTTAGAGATAAACATTGTAGCCATTAAAGTTTATACTTTAATTTGTAAGGAAAGGAATTTAAATTGGTTTGAAAGTGAAGTTAAATTAATTAGTTATTAGAATAGAAGGTATTCTAGTTTTCCTTGAGTTGGAAAAACTGAGGATGAGAAAATATGAGAGGAGAATAAGGGGTTTATATACCAATAATATGAAGGGAACAATAGGAAAGTGGTAGGAAAAGTCCATGCAATGAGCGGTAGGCAGAACTATGTATCTTTTTGACTTATAAAAAGAGAAAAATATGATGTTATATGATGGAGTGAGTGTATATTTAGCAGGGAACAGTATTTGGTGTGATTGCTAGCTTTGTTTGAAAGCTGTATTGTTAAATCTATAATAATAAGAATAAAAAAGTCAGGAAGAATCTAAGATGTAATTAAACAACTGGCAAAGGTAGCCTTACAATGGCTTATAGGGTCAACTAGGGATGAAAAAGGATGGGATTTGGGGTGATCGAGCATTACTCGTATAGAGCTAATTAAAAGTGACCCGGTTTGATTTTTGACAGGCTTTGGACATGAAAATTAAGTTCGAATTTGGACCTAGCCCGACTCAATTTTTTCATTTCTTTATGCGGACTTTAGACATTTAAAATTAGTTTATTTTTTTTAGTTAAGTTTTTAGGCCCTGTTACATGGCATAATTATATATTTCTATAAAAAGATGTTTATATTATGTAAAACTTAATAAAACGGTGATGTATATATTAGAGGTTAAATGAGTGAAGGATCAGGTGATCGATGAAAAAAGTCTCACTCACCATTGGCTTTCTATCCATTTAAAAAACCGGGTTAAATGGTCAACAAAATACTTCAAGAATATTGTGACTTTGTGAGTAAGCAACTGGCCTGGCACGGCCGCACGGGTAGCTCATGAATGCATGGAAGCATGGGCAAGAGATATAGATGTGGAAACTTCCGTCTTTGACTTTAATTTGCTACGAGTAATACTTATTGCCTCTCTGGACAAGGCTTGATTTCTTAAATCTCTTTAGTTAGACTATTTGATTAATTAGGTAATAGTATTTTTTAGAATGAAGTCATAGCTCAGTGGTTATGGTTTCAGAATTTCAGGCATGAGATCCTGAGTTCAATTCTCACCGCACGCATTTGCGAGGATTCCTTATTATCCCCCTTACAGATGCGTGTTGTTATGGCCAGATTTTACCTAGCCAATTCAGCAAGCTTCGCAGGACGCGTAGCAGCGGAATATTCTGGAATTTAGCCCAGTCAAAGGTAGTTGCGATAAACAAGGAAACAAACTGCTTATTTTCTGCTGTGCATTGCTGGTTGGGTCAAGTCAGCAACAACTTCCCCATTTTTAGGGTGGCCAACGACTGGAGTAAGGGGAGGAATACTGTTATAAAAGAGGTGTTTTAGGGTTTTTAAGGACACAAAAGATTCATTAGAAAAAAGCGCATAGAAAAACTCAGACGTTTCTTCTCTCCAACCATTGTAATTCATTATGAGTGATTAACTTTATTTTTCATTTAACAATTCCATTGTAAGCAATAATCAATATTCAAATAGTGGATTGGTGGACTCATAGCCACCCGCGGTTTTTCACCTATTTAAAGGTTTTTCGCGTCACCATCCTCGTGCGTCTCTTCTCTCTTTTCTTTGTTCTTTAATTATGCATTTAATTTCTTCCTTTTAGTCTAGTTATCGTTGTCCCACCCAAAGATTGTCACCTTGGCGATTTTTGGCATAAACAGTTTGGTGCCCACCATGGGGCCGATGACTAGACTCTCCCATCTAGACATCTTCCAGAAACATGTCGTGCCCATCATGTCGTAGTTCATAAGTCATCATGGCGGTTTTGGTTGCGAACGTTAAAGGACTGGCTAAGCTTGACTGCACGACTGGATCTTATGCCAGTTGGGTCTACAACAGCTGCAGCTCCCGCAAGTCCCCCGATAGCATCGAAACATAGCAATGGGTTGAGTCGTAGCCGAATCTGCTGAGCTATGTGCATTGTGGAATCGACAGGTATAGACGATACATGAGAATTGCTAGCCGCAACGCGTAACACAGGATGAATCTGCTAGCGTGAGCTGAATCAGCTAATGTAAGCCGTAACTGCTATCGAAAGCTGTAAACAGTTGCCGCAAGAAGAACTAAGTTCAAATGTCAAAGGGAGGTTACTCGTTTTTAAATCTTGTTATTTCTAAGTAATATCTAGAGTTATTGCAATACATTTGGTACAATTGTTTTATTCACATGTAGATATTTATTACACTACAACCAATACACGAAAACTCTAATAATGCTCGTTTTGTAGGATATGCAACAAGCTGATTTCTTATGGTTGTTGTGTGCACAATTCCGCACGGTATCTCAAGGTTACAAGAACGTCCCACCAAACGATTTTCAACGGTGGCCATTGTGTCAAGTAAGTAGCGTTAATTGTCATTGATTGATATCAGTCATTGCGGTAACATCATACGAAGGTATTGCATCCTAAGGCTAAAGTGCACATAATCAAACCCACAAATTAACGTATTTGCCCATACAAAGATATGCATACTTGATTTGTGTTTTATATGAATTGTATTCTCATCATGTTATTATAAAATGGAATTAGTCCTCACACAAGTTACAAAGTGGCTCAGTCGCCAAAGGCCCTTTACACTGCTACATTAGTTTTGGATTGCTTCTCTGTGGATTCGACCCTACTTATCACTGCTACATTAATTTTGGTATTTAGGTTATTTTTGACGGGTTGCGACGCCCTGTCACTTGACCACATACATATCTCAATTGGTTGTTAATAAACAGTAATAATACCAAGATTTAAATTATTACTAAGTCAGATCAAAATATATTGATCAAAATTATATCGACATATAACTCATAATCCTTTATTCCAAAAGACTATAATTCCATGATTAATTTAATTACTGCAATAAACCTAATACAATATTCACCCACTAGTGGATTTCATTGTAATCCTTTTATTCTATTAATCCATAGAATATTAACTTTAAACAATTAATCACTAATTTATGTCAATCACTCCTCTATACCAAGGAGACCAAATAAAGATAAATAAATATGACTTTACCTATTACAGTCATTAACCTGAGAAACTTATTTAATTATACTTAGCAATAAAAATTGCTTTAACTAAGTACTGTATAAAAGAAGCAATGATTTATGAGCACCAAGTGAAAGAGAACAAATAAAAAAAAAGTTTTTCTTAAAACTACCCACCAGGTTTTGCAAATTTCTAAATATATCCATATTTTTTAAGTTTTCTTGAGTGTATCCATAAGATTTCCAAAAATTCTCAATTGTAACAAATTTTTTTATGATAGCAAATGGACGTTAGCAGCACCGTTAAGTTAGTTGGAAAAAAAACAAAAACCAGAATTAATAAACATATATACGCCGTGTAGCGACCCAAAAGTCCCAGCCATGACACAAAGCAGCCCCATCAACCGCTAAAAAACCATCAAACTAACTTATTTATTTTGGTTTTTGTTTTTCTTTTCTAACTAACTTAAGGGTGATGTTGACGTTCATTTGGTATCATAAAAAAATTGGCTACGATAGAGAATTTTTAGATATCTTATGGGTACATATAAGAAACGCTAAAAACAGTGGGTGCATATGAAAATTTCCAAAATCTAATGAGTATTTTTAAGAAACCCCCCCAAAAAAAAACCCTTTGTTCAGGCCAAAGTGGCAAGCCCAACTTACCTAGGAGTGAACATACCTCTAAGGCTCACAAACTGAAACCCTGGACTTATGAAATGCAATAGAGACCTAAGCCTTTCGGAACAACTATCATCAACTATCAATTCTTGACAGGAAAGTAAGCTTATAAAAGGAATAGTTAGCACATTTGTTAGATGGCCTAGGAAGTCCGCCACGGGAGAGTGCAAGTATATAACATACTCTTGGGCCTCAACTATTAACTTAAGGTTTTGATTGAGATTGTCTTCTAACACTTTTTAATCTCTATTCAGTATATAAACAATATATAAGATGTAATCCTTGCTTAAAACTAAATAAATTAAATTTTCGACACTAATTTTTTTTTAATGATTTTGCTTATATCATAAATTTATAATGGGTAAATAGGATATGTATCTCTTAGGCTTATTTATAACACTTATACATTTCTTTTTAATTTATGATAAATCACGTATAAATAAGTGTAACAAATACCTATATTCGTTTCTAACCTTCTTATATGTGGTTTAAAGAGCTATGTATAGCATTAGTCATTTATAATAACAATAAAATAACTTACATCAACACGATAGTGACATAGTCGGATATATATATGAAGTCAAACAGTTGTTCATATATCTCATCATCTTGCTTGACCTATAATTTATGCCATATTTAAATGAATTGAAAATTAGAAATATTAATGATTAAATTAAGTTAAATTTTATCACTATTCACAATATACTAACGGGTCTAGCTCGTACAAATTGTAACAAAAGTAAGTGAAGCAAACATTTTCTAAATCTCATTACTTTTAATTGTGAAACTTAACAAATTACACATTACACATTTACACTAATACGTAAATCTGCATCTCTATATAAAATACAAAGTTTTATACAAATTAAAAATATATACTACTCGTAGCTCTTTACAAGTTACAAATTTCTCAAACATTATTTCAAACCAAAGTGGAGCAAGATGAGGTTTTAGGATCGTATAAAGCAGGCAACAAATATTTTCTGTTATTAACACCATTTGCATTATAACTGGCCCCAGTAGTTTTGTCCACTAGTAAATTACCAGCATACCCCGGGTATGCCCCTTTCCCATACACCCCAGGACAAGCTGATGCAGCTTCAAGTGGGGCCTCTTTTGGGCCTTGGTAGTACCCGTTTCCATACGGGTTTGTTACTGTCCCTGCCAATAGTGACGCCAGGTTGATAATCATCCCATCTAGGCCCACATCGTTGTTGGGTGCTACCAGTGGTGGGCCTTGTGGGCCGTAAATTGGCTGGTGGAAGGGCCAAGCACAGTGACCCGGGCATTGAATCTCGGAATTACCAACCCAAATGTAGGTGAACTTTTGAGGGGTAGTTTTGGAAATGGGGGACGAGCCGTGGGTCCCACACCGGCTCCTACAGAACCCATCAACTACCACGTCAGCCGCAGTCAACACTACGTTGACCGAGTTGACTTGTTGACCGCCTTTAGAGGCTAACTCCACAAGGTGGTCGTTGGTGAGGGACTTCCCGAGAGGGTAAGCCTCGTCTACGACTTGTTTGCCTAAGGAGAGGGAGGGGGTGGTTGTGGTGGTGGTGGTGGTGGATTTCTTGGGATTGGTGAGTTGATGGTATTTGCCAATAGAATTCCACCACGTGGCAACAGATGGTTGGGGTTGATGGTTGGAGGAGGATGACAAGGAGGTGATGAAATCGGATATAATTGCTTGTTGGGTGGATTTAAACTTCCCATACCAAATAAGGTTGATTGTAATTTTGCCGTTAAGTAAAGGGCCTTTGTGGTATTGGAAAGTCATCATTGGCTGAGGCGACTCAGTGAGTCGCCTCGCCGCCAAAGACATGACAAAGAAGGAGAGAAAAAGAAACAAAGAGTATAGAATTTTTGATGGATAATAAGCCATGGATCTGTTATTATTATTATTTATTAGGATTGAATTAAACAACAATAATTCAATACTATAGGATCAGAAAAATTAAAGGAAGTACGTGTGAGTAATCAAGTTTTAGAATTAAGGATTAGAATGAAAATGGAGATGGAGATGAGTGTGATAACAAGGGAAGGTGATGGTGGTGTATATATATATATATATATATATATATATATATATATATATATATAATAAGCTAAGGAAGTTACTAGGAAGTGTACGTGATAGACACATCACTTATTATTATTATGATGTGAAAAGAGTTGAATTTTGGGGTTTAATTAAGTTGAATAAAATAACTTGAACACATACATAAAATTAATTGCAAGTAGTGGCAAAGTTAAAGTTAAAGTCGTAGCATTATAAGGCACTAATCAATAATCATGTTTTGGAGAGGTTAGTTGGATCTAAGCCACTTAGAGAGCTATAATAAAATACAAAACTAAAATAAAATAATGAACCTGCCTTTATGAGTGGTATATAAGAGGTTAAAAAAAAATCTATATGCACATCTTTTTATATTCTCTCCGTAACATATTAATATTAATGATTTGACATTTTTTTTCTCTTTATTTTATGTCAATCAAATTGTTGACATTAATATGTTACTGGTGGAATAGAAAAATTTACCTTTGATTTGTATTATTTTAACACTCTATTTTTTAAGCATGCCGAAATAAAATTTAAAAAATTAATATTTTTTATTGCATATGTATAAAATTATATCTACTATGTATATGTTACGATGAGTCCAACGAGACCCATTGTACTAATCTTTTCATGTTGTGTAAGGCTCAAGTTTTGTTTAAACTATATAACATGAACAATGTAAAATTTTGACCATTGCAAATACTCTTTTCATATCGTAATAATCGCTATATAAGTATGCATGCGATACGGATTTAAAGCAAAATAATTGTAAAATTTAAAGAAAAAGATAGAGTAAAAAATGAATAATTAATTGTGCTACAACAAAAATAGAGTTTAAAATATTTTAAAAATTTACATATGGATAATTTTTAATTAAATATAGTATTCGTAACAAATAATTGTTGCAAGTTTTACGAAATAAGATACAGAGTTATATATGAAAAAAGTTATAAATATTGCGATACGAAATTAATAATAAAACTTGTGTGCTGTAGTTCTAGAATAAAAGCGTGTTGTTAGAGTAAGGGGAAACAGTCAGATAATATCAAAGCAAAATAGAAAACGACAAAATAAAATTGGGGGATGAGAATCATGAGATAACGCACTAAAAAAGGACAGCTTGAATGCAGCGAATGTATATATCTTGAAAAAGTCAGCATCAACCCAACTTTCTTTGCCCATCAATCCATTCGCTGTCAAAATAAGGGTTTGCCACAACTCATAAGCGAAGGAGTTGGGACTGGATAATAAACCCATAGTCACGTGAACATCCGCATATTAGTATTGATCCGTACAGTGTAATATATTAACCGCAATGATTTACTTTTTTTGTACACTATTATTTGCTTCATTTTTTTTATTATTGTCCGTCTAAATTTATTTGCTTTATTTTTGTTTTAATACGATCCACTTCAAAAAGACATTTTTCAAAAAGACATTTACCTTTACAATCACATTTTTTATTGGCAAAATTGACGCCATCGGTCCATACTATTTGCCATCTTCCCATATCAGTCCCAACAATTGATTATCCAAGAGTAGATCCAACTATTACACAAATTTGTCAAAAACAGTCTGGCTTACCTGTTGACCTATGGTAGCCGGTAATCCCCACTAAAAGTCATGTGCTAGTCATGTGTTGTGGATTAATTATTTTCTAAAAATGATTTGATTACCAATTAATTATTTTCTAAAAATAATTTGATTAACAATTAACCCCCACTAAAAGTCATGTGCTAGTCATGTACTCACGTGTTGTGGATTACCGGCTACAATAGATCAACAGGTAAGTCGGACTGTTTTTAGCAAATTTGCGTAATAGTTGGGCTTACTCTGGGATAATCAATTGTTGGGACTGATATGGGCAGATGATAAATAGTATGACCTGGTGGTGTCAATTTTACCTTTTTTATTTCGCTATTATCACATTAAAGATATTTATACCCTCAAAAGTATCCATGTGATACACTAGAGCGTCTAGAAGACAAAAAAAAACTATTCATCCTTAAAATTCACCCACTGTTAGTTTGGTGCCTTGAATCCGTTATATGCCGAACTCCCGCTTCGAACGACCCAGCACGGGGGTCTCTTTTGTTACTTATGGTGAAGTGACGTCTGTATTTACGGTATATCTGTTTTGGGCCTATTTTTTGGGCTCTTCCATTTCTGTTTTAGGAGTCCTATATATACTCCTTACTTTGTAACCTAGCCGTACTTTTTGTACTCTGAATATTCCTCAAAGCAATAATACTGTTTCTCCTCTGCCTGTGGACGTAGTCGACACACCGTCGGCGAACCACGTAATTCTGTGTGTTGTTTTTGTTTATTATTTGCATTCGATCGCATCCGTTATAACAAACTGGTATCAGAGCCGGATCTGTTTCTTGATTGAAACGATGTCTGCGTTGAATGTGAAGATCGACAAATTCACTGGGAGAAATAGTTTCAGTTTATGGCAAATCAAGATGCGGGCTTTGTTGAGGCAACAAGGGCTGTGGGAACCGTTGACAATGAAGCCAACGGATCTGAAAACCGCTGAGATGTCTGTTCTGGAGGAAAAGGCGCATTCGACGATTATGTTGTGTCTCGCTGACGATGTCATCACTGAGGTCGCCGACGAGGAAACTGCGTCAGGTCTTTGGCTGAAACTCGAATGTCTGTATATGACGAAGTCCCTGACCAATAAGTTGCTCTTGAAGCAACGTCTGTTTAGTCTTCGAATGCAGGAAGGTATGTCTCTTCGTGATCATTTAGATCAATTAAATACGATTCTACTAGATCTGCGTAATATTGAGGTTAAAATTGATGATGAAGATGCTGCCCTAATTCTGTTAGTTTCTTTACCGCCATCATATGAGAATTTCGTTCAGTCGTTTATTGTTGGTAAAGATTCAATAACTCTAGAGGAAGTTAGGTCATCCCTTCATACTAGAGAATTGCGCCATAAGGCGACTGGTAATGGTAATGTTACGGATAATCAGGCTGCTGGGTTAGTAGCGTCAGGGGTTAAGGGTCAGGGAAATTCGAAAAAGAAGAAGACTAAATCTGTTCCTAAGGGTCCTAAACCTAATGATATCTGTAATTACTGTAAAGAGAAAGGACATTGGAAAACTGAATGTCCTAAGAAGAAGAAGCAGCAGGAGAAATCTGGTTCTGCTGCTGTAGCAGAAGAAGACACCAATTCTGAGGATGATTATGTTCTTGTTGCTGATGAACAATCACGTCAATCTGACGTATGGATTCTCGACTCAGGGGCATCATACCATATATGTCCGCGCAGGGAGTGGTTCACTACTTATGAACAGGTTGATGGTGGGTATATTGCTATGGCCAACAGCGCTGTTTGTAAGGCAGTTGGTATTGGCTCAGTTAAGCTGCGAACACATGATGGTAAGTTCTGCACATTGACCGATGTTAGGCATGTTCCGCTTATGACGAAGAATCTGATTTCCTTGAGCCTACTCGACAAAAGGGGGTACAGTTTCAAGGGTGAAGGTGGAGCGCTGTGTGTCTGCAAGGGGTCTGATGTGGTTCTGAGAGGTGTTAAACGTGGTTCTTTGTATGTGCTGCAAGGGTCTACGTTGTCTGGTACTGCTACTGTTGCATCATCTGAGGTTCACAAGGATAATATGACTAAGCTGTGGCATATGAGACTTGGTCATATGAGTGAAAGAGGGATGCAGGTATTGGCCAAAGGAGATCTTCTAGGTGGACATAAGGTTAAGGATCTGGGGTTCTGCGAGCATTGTGTATATGGGAAGCTTCATCGCACTAAATTTCCTAAGGCAGTGCATAGAACGAAAGGTACTCTTGACTATATCCACTCTGATTGTTGGGGTCCTTCTCGTATTGAAGCTATTGGAGGCTACAGATGTAATGACCCAGATTTTATTGGTATTTTTGCCAATATTTATGTGCATTTATATGTGTTTATGTGTTAGTTCAAATTAATTTTTGAACTATTTATTTTAATTTTATGTGGATAATTTCGATTTAATCGAAATATTTATTCCTTAGTTTTTATTATTTATGTTAATTATTATTTAATTAATTAGAATTTTATTTATTTAATTTTCTAACTAATTATTTAATATTTTGGGTGAAATCGATTTGGGCATGATTAATTATGCGGTTTTCGCGAATTAGCCCAATGGATCACGAGAGCCCATTTTTGAGCCCATTTAAGGCCCATGGCCGGTTTTTATTAGTACATGGCAAGGATTGCCACTTGCCTTGTGTTCACACCTTAACTAACTCTATATATAGGAGAGTTAGTAAGGCTTAAGCTCATTTTTGCCATCTTAATCCTTGCCATCAACTTAAACACATAAACTCACCCATTTGCTTCTTATTCACACGCCATTTTTGATCAATTGAAGCCCATCAATTGTTCATCATTTTTCCTAGCCCAAAACTTAAAGATTCAAAGTTCATTGATCTTTAGGTGTCCAAACACAATCCGAAACACATTCATTTCATCCAAGACTTTTAGTTCGGGTTTGGTTTTGGGTTCGTGTTCGTGCTAGTGTGGGTGTTCGTGGTGGTGACGAGTGGTGCCGTGAAGAGGCCGTGCAAGAGCAGCCGTGTGAGGTGGTGGTTCGTGTGAAGAACCGTGCTGCAGTGGCCGTGCGTGGTGCAGTGGGCAGCAGCCGTGCGTGGTGTAGTGGGCAGCAGCCGTGCAAGGCCGTGTGTGGTGTTCGTGCTCGTGTTGATTGTGCCGTGTTGGTGTGTTGTTTAGTGTGTAATCTTCAATAAGGTAACATGCTTTCTCAACCTTTTTGGTATACTATGTTTATAGTATAGATTAAATGCATGTTTGGGTTGATTGTTGATGAATATCCATGATTTTATGTATGGTATATATATTCTGAATTTTTATGTGTTCATATGTTGTTTTGATGATGATTCTTCATGATTTTATGATTGATTCTATGTTGTTTTATGGTCATGATTATTATGTTAAAGTTTGATGAATTTTGGATAAGATTAAGTGGTGGTTTTCAAGTATTTCATGAGGTTATGCGTGTGATGATGAATATGTTGGATGAGTTCTTGGTTGAAGATCTTGAATCTTGATTGAGTTCTTGATTGAAGATCTTGAATCTAGAATGAGTCTTTATGAGTTCTTGATGAGTCTTTATGAGTTCTTGATGAGTCTTTATGAGTGCTTGATGAGTTCTTTAAGTTTCTTGGATGAGTCTTGAAAGTTAAAGAAAGTGGGTTATTAATTAAAGAAAGTTAAAGATTGAGGTGAAATTGGTTAAAGAATGATTAAAGATTGTTGAATTATGATTGGTTAGACTCAAGATTAAGGCTAGAGGCAGTTCTTGAGAATAACTTCGGTATTTTAACTAGTTAATTTCGAGAATCAAGGCTAGAGGCAATTCTTGAACTTACTTTAGTTATGTTGGATAATAATGATGATAAAATGATTAAGATGATTTAATAATTGATTAATAATGATTAGCTTGATTTCATTTTTAGACGCCTGATACTTTGAGTAAGATTCATTGTATTCGGGTTAAGACGTTGCCCCTATTCCATCCGCGGTATTGGGATAGTTGGAGTCATACTATGTGATCTTCGTGAATTTCCAGTAAGATTGGTTTCACGAGACATGGATTTCCAGTAAGATTGGTTTCATGGGGTTTGGGAGTAAGATTCTCAAATCCGAGCATAGTAGAAAGTTCGAATGCGTAAGATGCGTTCGTACGAGCACAGTCCGGTCTAGAATATGAATGATTGCGCCAAAGATAGTTTGATTAGGTTGTTTAAGTCGAGTTCACGTTTTTGGTTGATCTCGTACTTTGATTGTTAATGTTGTTTATTTGATTTATGCTATGTGCATGTGTATTCCCATTGGGGTGAGTCAGTTATGTTACTCGCCACTGATGGTGGACTGTTGTATATTTTTCAGGTAATTCTGATGATAATCCTCTTGCTTAGCTTTGGGTTGGGCGAGCGGCGTTTTATGTTTCTATTATCCGATGTATTTTCTATTTCTGTTGTTTATAGATAGCGTTGGTATATGGTGTGGACTTTCATACGCTGTTTTTAGACTCTGACGTGTGGTTGGAGTTACTTGTATTTTAGTATTTTTAGTTTGACTTTTGGACTAGTTACGTACAAACTTGTGGGTATTTGTACTTTGTGGTTAATAATAATAATTTTCGAGGAATTAGTTTCAATTTCTTAAGTATTTGAGTTGTAGTTTATAACTATTCGACTCGTCGGTTTCTTCCGTGCCGATTTAAGCGAGTCGGGTCGTTACAGTTGGTATCAGAGCCGAATAGGTTTTAAGTGAAGTTTTTAGGATTTGAGTTAAACCCGGGAGTTGAGAGCTTTACTTTCCCGAGTGATTAAACCCAAATTCTAGGAATTATGTGAAGGGAGAAGAGTGGGTAGAAAGACCGGGATAGGATTCTTTCTATTTTCCCTTTTCTTCTTCATTTTTCCTTAGTATGCTTGACTTTGGTGGGGTAATGGACTAACATTTATTTCTTGTTATGTCTTTTTGTTTTGATGCGTGGCAGCATGTCTACACCTCGCCGGTTGAGTACTGGACGACAGAGGTTGCGGGCACTCGAGGAGGCGATCCTTACGTTGGCGCACCATAGTCGTCATCCGCCGAATACGCAGTCGACGTTCGATCGCATCGCGCGTCATCGACCTCCGACATACGATGGGGTTGCCGACCCTACTACCTTAGAGAGCTGGATCCGCGAGATGGGGAAGCACTTCGATGCGACGTTTTGTCCCGATCACGAGAGGGTGCAGATCGCCGCATATTACTTACGTGGAGAGGCCGATAACTGGTGGACGTTAGCTAAGGACGCGTACCAGCCGTTGCATGCGATGACTTGGACCGACTTTATCGATAAGGTCCAGGAGCGTTTCTACCCCGACGAGTTGCGGTGGCAGAAACAGGAGGAGTTCCTTACCCTCGCACAGGGTAAGATGACTGTCCAGGCGTACACTGATCGATTCACGGAGTTATCGAGGTTCGCTACGTCTGTGGTTCCATCGGAGAAGGATCGGGTCAAGCGCTACATCAAGAAGCTAGACCCGAGGATTCGAGTTCACGTGATTAGTAGTGGAGCGACGACGTTCCAGCAGGCCTATGAGGTGGCACTCGAGATACAGTCATCGATTACCGAGGAAGATTCGAGCAAGAAGAGAGCTCCGGTTCCGACGACTACAGCTTCGTTTAAGAAGCCCCGGTTTGGCACATCTAGCAGTACCCCTTCGACCCCGAGTTCGCGTAAGGGTAGTGATGGCTCGAAGTGTAGAGGTTGCGGCCGAGACTTCCATCCAGGGAAGAAGTGCGACGGTTCTCCGATCACTTGTTTCACTTGCGGTAAGGTAGGCCACAAGGCGTCGACTTGTCCCGAGAAGAAGCCAGATTCAGAGATTCAACGACTCCCGGCACAGACACAGACTCCAGTGAAGAACCGAGTCTACTGTATGACCGAGGCGGAGGCCGAGGTTCAGCCTGACGTCGTATCAGGTAGATTTCTTGTCTCTGGTATGCTAGCATTAGTTTTGTTTGATTCTGGTGCTACTGTTTCTTTTGTGGCTAGTAGTTTTGTCTCGAGGTCTAATCTTCGAGGCAGCCTTCCTGTTAGTTCAATTATTACTCTCCCTTCCGGAGAGGATTTTGTTAGTCAGCGTGAATTCCGAGGAGTGCCTATCGTGATAGCTGGGGAACAAGCGACGGCCGATCTAAAGGAGTTTCCGCTGATGGAGTTTGACGTAATTCTTGGCATGGACTGGCTATCGAGGTATCGAGCGATTATTCATTGCCGAAATCAGTCAGTAACATTCCGAGGATCTCAGGGCAACCGAGTTACCTACTCTGGGTTCGTCCTTAAGAAAGGAGTAAAGGTAATCTCTGCCTTGAAAATGAGGAAGCATCGCCAGAAGGGCGATATGGTGTATTTATGTCAGGTACGAGACTTGACTAAGGAGTCTCTGTTGGACAACATACCTGTAGCGAGGGATTTCAGAGACGTATTTCCTGATGAACTACCAGGCGTTCCACCTGAGCGTGATGTCGAGTTTCATATCGACTTAGTACCCAGGACAGCGCCGATCTCGAAGGCACCGTACCGGATGGCACCATCTGAGTTATTGGAGTTAAAGACACAACTCCAGGATTTGATCGATAAAGGCTTCATTAGGCCAAGTGTTTCTCCATGGGGAGCTCCTGTGCTCTTCGTGAAGAAGAAAGATGGTAGTATGCGCCTGTGCATAGACTATCGAGAGTTGAATCGGGTAACTATCAAGAATAAGTACCCATTGCCTAGGATTGAGGACCTGTTCGATCAGTTGCGAGGAGCAGGAGTGTTTTCGAAGATAGATCTTCGATCTGGATATCATCAGATTCCAGTCAAGAAAGAAGACATTCCGAAAACTGCTTTTCGTACTCGATACGGCCATTACGAGTTTGAGGTGATGCCCTTTGGCCTCACTAATGCGCCAGCCGTGTTCATGGACCAGATGAACCGGACGTTTCATCACTTACTCGACAAGTGCGTCGTAGTATTTATAGATGATATCTTGATCTATTCTAGAGATGAGTCCGAGCATACGGAACATCTCCGGATGGTACTCGAGATATTGAGGAGTCATAAGTGGTTCGCGAAACTCTCCAAGTGTGAGTTCTGGCTTCGCGAAGTAGCCTTCCTAGGTCATGTGATTAGCAAAAAGGGCATTAAAGTAGACCCAGCTAAGATTAAGGCTGTGGTAGATTGGAGTAGCCCGACAAATGTGGCGGAGGTTCGTAGTTTTCTAGGCTTGGCCGGATACTATCGACGATTCGTCCAGGACTTCTCCAAAATAGCTAGACCGATGTCTAGTCTCCTGCAGAAGGAGGTCCGATTCGTTTGGACGGAGGCTTGTGAGCAAGCATTTCAGGAGTTGAAACAGAGATTAGTCTCTGCTCCGATTCTTACTCTTCCGAACGATGAAGAGGGCTTCGAGGTCTATAGTGATGCTTCGAAGTGTGGCTTAGGTTGTGTGCTCATGCAGGGTGGGAAGGTCATCGCTTACGCATCAAGGCAACTGAAGGTGCACGAGCGTAACTATCCTACGCATGACTTGGAGTTAGCGGCTGTAGTGTTCGCGCTCAAAATTTGGAGGCACTATCTTTATGGTGGTTCGTGTAGAGTATTCACGGATCACAAGAGTCTCAAGTACATCTTCACTCAAAAAGACCTCAATATGAGGCAGAGGCGGTGGCTTGAGTTGATCAAGGACTACGACCTGACGCTCAACTATTGCGAGGGCAAAGCGAACTTGGTCGCAGATGCACTAAGCCGCAAGCATCGCTTGAGCTTCAGTAAAAGCCGTGGTTCTGTCAGACTTCGTCTGACATCGATGAGTGCCGAGCCTGATTTAATTCAGGAACTGCGCGAGGGTCAGCAGAACGACCCACAGTTTGCTAAGATTCGAGAGGTTATACGGCAAGGTAAAGCCGTAGGTTTCGAGATCCCATCTGATGGTAGTATGCGCTTTCGAGGGAGATGGTGTGTACCGGACTGTTCTGACCTTAGAAACAGAATCATGTCTGAGGCACATAACTCGCCTTATTCTGTTCATCCCGGTGGTAATAAGCTTTATCAGGATCTTAAAGGCCAGTTCTGGTGGCCTAAGATGAAAAGGGATGTAGCACAGTTTGTCGCTCGGTGTTTGACCTGTCAGAAGGTCAAGATTGAGCATCAGAGACCAGGAGGTCTGTTGCAGCCACTACCTATTCCGACCTGGAAATTTGAGTCGGTATCTATGGACTTCGTAGTGAGCTTACCCACTTGCAATGGCTTGAATGCTATTTGGGTCATAGTGGATAGGTTGACTAAGGTTGCTAGATTTATTCCGATGAAAATGACCTGGTCGATGGAGCGTCTAGCTGAGGCGTATACTCAGGACATAATCCGACTTCACGGAGTTCCGAGGGAGATTGTTTCTGATCGAGATCCGAGATTTCTGTCTCGTTTCTGGAAGTCAGTTCAGGAAGCCTTTGGGACGAAACTGAAGTTGAGCACTGCCTTCCATGCGGCAACTGATGGTCAGACTGAGAGGACCATCCAGACTTTGGAGGATATGCTTCGAGCATGCACTCTGGAGTATCACCAGTCTTGGGTACGCATGCTCTGCTTGATAGAGTTCTCCTATAACAATAGCTATCACTCCAGCATTGAGATGGCTCCGTACGAGGCCCTGTATGGCAGGAAATGTCGGAGTCCTATATGTTGGAATGATATCAGCGATACTGTGGCTTTAGGGCCTGAGATGGTACGCAATACCATCGAGAAGGTTCGAGTCATCCGGTCTAAGATGCAGGCCGCTCAGAGTCGTCAGAAATCTTACGCCGATAATCGACGTAGACCACTGGCTTTTGAAGTAGGTGACAAAGTCTTGCTTAAGGTTTCACCTTTCAAGGGAGTTGTACGCTTTGGTCAAAAGGGTAAACTTCGACCGAAATATGTGGGACCTTACGAGATATTAGAACGAGTTGGGGAGGTGGCTTATCGATTGGCATTGCCACCTAGTTTGGCTAATGTTCATGACGTATTTCATGTTTCCCAGCTAAGGAAATATGTACATGATCCTACTCATGTGATCTCAGTGGATCCGGTCGTAATCAAGCCGAATCTGACTTATGAGGAGCGACCCGTCCAGATCTTGGATCGGGAAGTTAGGACCCTGCGGCGTAAGCAGGTGCCGCTTGTCAAGGTGTTGTGGAGAAATCAACACCATGAAGAAGCGACTTGGGAGACGGAAGCGTCTATGTGGCAGAAGTACCCGGAGCTGTTTGATGGGGAGCGATCTCCTGCACCTTGAAATTTCGGGACGAAATTTCTTTAAGGAGGGGAGGTTGTAATGACCCAGATTTTATTGGTATTTTTGCCAATATTTATGTGCATTTATATGTGTTTATGTGTTAGTTCAAATTAATTTTTGAACTATTTATTTTAATTTTATGTGGATAATTTCGATTTAATCGAAATATTTATTCCTTAGTTTTTATTATTTATGTTAATTATTATTTAATTAATTAGAATTTTATTTATTTAATTTTCTAACTAATTATTTAATATTTTGGGTGAAATCGATTTGGGCATGATTAATTATGCGGTTTTCGCGAATTAGCCCAATGGATCACGAGAGCCCATTTTTGAGCCCATTTAAGGCCCATGGCCGGTTTTTATTAGTACATGGCAAGGATTGCCACTTGCCTTGTGTTCACACCTTAACTAACTCTATATATAGGAGAGTTAGTAAGGCTTAAGCTCATTTTTGCCATCTTAATCCTTGCCATCAACTTAAACACATAAACTCACCCATTTGCTTCTTATTCACACGCCATTTTTGATCAATTGAAGCCCATCAATTGTTCATCATTTTTCCTAGCCCAAAACTTAAAGATTCAAAGTTCATTGATCTTTAGGTGTCCAAACACAATCCGAAACACATTCATTTCATCCAAGACTTTTAGTTCGGGTTTGGTTTTGGGTTCGTGTTCGTGCTAGTGTGGGTGTTCGTGGTGGTGACGAGTGGTGCCGTGAAGAGGCCGTGCAAGAGCAGCCGTGTGAGGTGGTGGTTCGTGTGAAGAACCGTGCTGCAGTGGCCGTGCGTGGTGCAGTGGGCAGCAGCCGTGCGTGGTGTAGTGGGCAGCAGCCGTGCAAGGCCGTGTGTGGTGTTCGTGCTCGTGTTGATTGTGCCGTGTTGGTGTGTTGTTTAGTGTGTAATCTTCAATAAGGTAACATGCTTTCTCAACCTTTTTGGTATACTATGTTTATAGTATAGATTAAATGCATGTTTGGGTTGATTGTTGATGAATATCCATGATTTTATGTATGGTATATATATTCTGAATTTTTATGTGTTCATATGTTGTTTTGATGATGATTCTTCATGATTTTATGATTGATTCTATGTTGTTTTATGGTCATGATTATTATGTTAAAGTTTGATGAATTTTGGATAAGATTAAGTGGTGGTTTTCAAGTATTTCATGAGGTTATGCGTGTGATGATGAATATGTTGGATGAGTTCTTGGTTGAAGATCTTGAATCTTGATTGAGTTCTTGATTGAAGATCTTGAATCTAGAATGAGTCTTTATGAGTTCTTGATGAGTCTTTATGAGTTCTTGATGAGTCTTTATGAGTGCTTGATGAGTTCTTTAAGTTTCTTGGATGAGTCTTGAAAGTTAAAGAAAGTGGGTTATTAATTAAAGAAAGTTAAAGATTGAGGTGAAATTGGTTAAAGAATGATTAAAGATTGTTGAATTATGATTGGTTAGACTCAAGATTAAGGCTAGAGGCAGTTCTTGAGAATAACTTCGGTATTTTAACTAGTTAATTTCGAGAATCAAGGCTAGAGGCAATTCTTGAACTTAATTTAGTTATGTTGGATAATAATGATGATAAAATGATTAAGATGATTTAATAATTGATTAATAATGATTAGCTTGATTTCATTTTTAGACGCCTGATACTTTGAGTAAGATTCATTGTATTCGGGTTAAGACGTTGCCCCTATTCCATCCGCGGTATTGGGATAGTTGGAGTCATACTATGTGATCTTCGTGAATTTCCAGTAAGATTGGTTTCACGAGACATGGATTTCCAGTAAGATTGGTTTCATGGGGTTTGGGAGTAAGATTCTCAAATCCGAGCATAGTAGAAAGTTCGAATGCGTAAGATGCGTTCGTACGAGCACAGTCCGGTCTAGAATATGAATGATTGCGCCAAAGATAGTTTGATTAGGTTGTTTAAGTCGAGTTCACGTTTTTGGTTGATCTCGTACTTTGATTGTTAATGTTGTTTATTTGATTTATGCTATGTGCATGTGTATTCCCATTGGGGTGAGTCAGTTATGTTACTCGCCACTGATGGTGGACTGTTGTATATTTTTCAGGTAATTCTGATGATAATCCTCTTGCTTAGCTTTGGGTTGGGCGAGCGGCGTTTTATGTTTCTATTATCCGATGTATTTTCTATTTCTGTTGTTTATAGATAGCGTTGGTATATGGTGTGGACTTTCATACGCTGTTTTTAGACTCTGACGTGTGGTTGGAGTTACTTGTATTTTAGTATTTTTAGTTTGACTTTTGGACTAGTTACGTACAAACTTGTGGGTATTTGTACTTTGTGGTTAATAATAATAATTTTCGAGGAATTAGTTTCAATTTCTTAAGTATTTGAGTTGTAGTTTATAACTATTCGACTCGTCGGTTTCTTCCGCGCCGATTTAAGCGAGTCGGGTCGTTACAACAGATATTTCGTGTCCTTCATTGATGACTTGGGTGGTAATGATGAAGAATAAGTCCATGGCATTCAAGAGTTTCAGGCAGTGGAAGGCCTTGGTTGAAAACCAAACTGGGAAGAAGATCAAGCGGTTGCGTACCGATAATGGCTTGGAGTTCTGTTGGTCTGAGTTCGACGAGTTCTGCAAAGATGAAGGTATTGCTAGACATCATACAGTCAGGGATACACCGCAGCAAAATGGTGTTGCAGAACGTATGAATCAGACACTTCTTGAGAGAGCTAGATGTATGCTCTCTAATGCTGGTTTGTCTCGAAGGTTTTGGGCTGAAGCAGTTAGCACGGCATGTTTCCTGATAAACCGTGCTCCTCACAGTGGTATTCTTCTTAAAACACCTTACGAGGTGTGGTCTGGTAAGCCTGCAGATTATTCTAATTTGAGAGCTTTTGGTTATACGGTTTATTATCATGTAAGTGAGGGTAAATTAGAACCGAGGGCTAAATTGGGTATATTTATGGGCTATGGGGAAGGGGTTAAAGGGTATAGAATCTGGTCTCCTTCTGAGAACAGAATTATACTTAGTAGAAATGTTGTATTTAATGAAAACTCTATATTTAATCCTACTGTGAAGTCTACTGTTGTGTCAGAAGGTGGTAGTGTTGAGAGCCAGGTGGAGCAGCAAGTCACTCTTAATGAGAGTGATGAACAACAACATGATGAAGAAGTTCAACACTCACCTGTAGAAACTGTCCAGCCAGAACCTTCGACATCACCATCAGTTCAGTCTAGCATGGCTCGTGATCGGCCTAAAAGGTCGAATTTTGGGAAGCGTCCAGAGAGATATGGGTATGAAGATATGATAGCTTATGCACTTCAGGTTGTTGAGGAGGTGGATCCCTACGAGCCATCCACCTACAAAGAAGCAGTTGCATGTACTGAGTCTGCCCAATGGCTTGTTGCAATGGGAGACGAGATGGAGTCACTTCAGAAAAATAAGACTTGGGATCTTGTACAACGGCCTTCAGGGAGAAAGGTTATCACTTGCAAGTGGGTTTTCAAGAAGAAGGAAGGAATGACACAAGCTGAGGGCATTAAATATAAAGCTCGAGTTGTTGCTAAAGGGTTCCATCAGAGAGAAGGGGTTGACTATAATGAGATATTCTCGCCGGTGGTTAGACACACTTCCATCAGGGTGCTACTAGCTATGGTTGCACATCAGAACCTTGAGCTCGAACAACTTGACGTGAAGACAGCTTTCCTACATGGGGAGTTGGAGGAGGAAATCTACATGACTCAGCCAGATGGGTTCCAAGTTCCTGGAAAAGAAGACTATGTGTGCAAGTTGAAGAAGTCCTTGTATGGACTAAAGCAGTCTCCTAGGCAGTGGTACAAGAGGTTTGACAGCTTCATGATAGAGATCGGCTATGACAGGAGTCCGTATGATTGTTGTGTGTATCACAACAAGCTGCTTGATGGTTCTTACATCTATCTGGTCCTGTATGTTGATGATATGTTGATAGCTGCAAAGAACAAGTCAGATATTCAGAAGCTGAAGGGTCTCTTGAGTGCTGAGTTTGAGATGAAGGATTTGGGTGCGGCGAAGAAAATCTTGGGGATGGAGATCTATAGAGACTGGAGCAATAAGAAGCTTTTTGTGTCACAAAAGGGATACATTCAGAAGATATTGTCCAGGTTCGGTCTGTCTAATGCTAAACCCTTAGATACTCCATGTGCTTCTAATGTACATCTGTCTGTTGCTTTTGCACCTAAATCTGCTGAAGAAAAGGAGTACATGTCTCAAGTTCCCTATGCTAGTGCAGTAGGAAGCTTGATGTATGCTATGGTCTGCACTAGACCTGATCTTGCACATGCTGTTAGTGTTGTTAGTAGGTTCATGTCACAACCTGGAAAAGAACATTGGCAAGTTGTGAAGAGGATTTTTCGGTACCTTAGAGGTACTTCTGATGTTGGTCTCATTTATGGAGGTGATACACAGTGTTTAGTTGCTGGTTATTCCGATTCTGATTATGCTGGAGATGTCGACAGTAGAAGATCTATGACAGGTTATGTGTTCACTCTTGGTGGTTCTGTTGTTAGTTGGAAGGCTACTTTGCAACCTACAGTGACTTTGTCTACGACGGAAGCAGAGTATATGGCATTGACAGAAGCTGCAAAAGAGGGAATATGGTTGAAAGGGCTGGTCAGTGATCTTGGTCTACATCAGGATCAAGCTATTGTGTATTGTGACAGTCTTAGTGCGATATGCTTGGCTAAGGATCAAGTTCATCATGAGAGAACTAAACACATTGATGTGAGATATCATTTTCTTAGAAGTGAGAAAAGAGTTAAGGTGAAGAAAGTGGGCACTGCTGATAACCCTACTGATATGTTCACCAAGCCTGTTCCACATAGCAAGTTCCAACACTGCTTGGACTTGCTTAATGTGAGAAGCTGTTGATTGCCCTTAGGGGCAAAATCTGAGGCAGAGGAGTTATATCTGGTACTTATGGTGAAGTGACGTCTGTATTTAGTTATTGCTGATGAGAGGATTCAAGTCAAGGTGGAGATTTGTTAGTTTGGTGCCTTGAATCCGTTATATGCCGAACTCCCGCTTCGAACGACCCAACACGGGGGTCTCTTTTGTTACTTATGGTGAAGTGACGTCTGTATTTACGGTATATCTGTTTTGGGCTACGGTTTTCTGTTTTGGGCCTATTTTTTGGGCTCTTCCGTTTCTGTTTTAGGAGTCCTATATATACTCCTTACTTTGTAACCTAGCCGTACTTTTTGTACTCTGAATATTCCTGAAAGCAATAATACTGTTTCTCCTCTGCCTGTGGACGTAGTCGACACACCGTCGGCGAACCACGTAATTCTGTGTGTTGTTTTTGTTTATTATTTGCATTCGATCGCATCCGTTATAACACCCACAAAGAGTTTGGAGCAAATAATACTCCCTCTGTCCCTAAAAGATTGCTCCATTTACTTTTTCTCATCTCCCGAGACACAACTTTAAATGAAAAATATCCTAAGATACATATAATAAAAAATTATAAATATTACATATTAAAAAAAGTACACATTGAGCCGAATCAAACGAGATCTCATTTAACTATATTTTTCTTTAAATGTATAAAATTATAGAGAGTCAAATTAAAGTTACAAAATGAACAGTAGCAAAAGTCAATATGGGGCAATCTTTAAGGGACGGATGGAGTTATAGACAAAGAGAGTAGCATTTTTTATCTCTACTTTGTATCAAATTGTTGCAGTTATTTCTCTTCATAAAACAAAATCCGGATTCGGAAATCGGATATCCGGATTCGTTTTTTTTGTCCCTTATACAACTTTTTTTTAAAAAAAATTTAAAATAGTTTTTAATTTTTTTTTTTTAAAAAAACAGTTTTATTTTTTATGATAAAAAAACTACAATTTTCTACCATAAAGAGCTGCAGTTTTTTTTATATAAAAAGCGTTTTTTAATAAAAATAAAACTGTTTTTAAAATTTTAAAAAAGAAAATGTTTTTTAATAAAAAATAAAACTGCTTTTTATTTATTTTAAAAATTGTTTTTTTAATAATAAATTTTTTAATAAATAAAACTATTTTTAATTAAAAGGTAAAACCGTATACCGGGTAACTCGGTTTTCAAAAATTGTGACCCGGATCCAACCTGGTATCCGGTTTTAAAAATCGGGTACCCGCATCGGTTTTTAAAATCGGATCAAATACCCGCTTTTCGGGTTTAAAAAATCGAATACCGGATATAGTTTTTTTGTCCGCCCCTACATAGTACTCCGAAACTTTGTGCCTAATGTCTAAGTTTTTATGATATATTGGATATTTTATTTCACTCACTGTACTTGTTAAAATAATTGTACCTTGGTCTTAGGAGATGTAAATATCAGCTGATCGAAGCCTCATCAACATCATATTCTTCCTTAGCTAGTAGTATTATTCAAACTTACTCTAGTTAAAATCCATTTGAGAAACTAGTTAGCTAGCTAAATATCCACACATATATATGGTTATTGATTTGTGTCATATATAAACTAGTTAACTAGCTCAAAATTTTATGTTCGATGAATTATTGGCCCCCCAACGCATGGCTCTTCTTCCAGAAATGCAAAGCTCGCATTGCTCTTATATCTATTGGGGAAGGAAGCTGATAAAAATTGAACTATGCTATCACGAGATTAATTTGGTAACAAATTACCCCGCTTGATCTCTAGGGCATTGATTATATCTCATAAAGATATTGAATTTATTTTTTTTTTGTCTATGTTAACTTTTCTTATTTTTTTAGCATTATTATTAGAGAAATTAGGGTTTAGTCTTGTGAGAAAGCAACCCATATTCCTAATTTCAATTCCACTACACCTTTCCTTGCTAATTGCTATATCTTCACTAGGATTATTGGATTTGCAATAGCTAAGACAGTGGTAACTTAGGTTATATCTCGTTTGTCCACTAACTTTTTGTAGATCAGATGAATTTGCATCTTCATTCTTCTACAACGGAAGAGACGGGATTGCCATCAACGGGGAAAATCCATCCTCACAGATTAGTGACGTGACATAGGTACATCTATAAAAGGAAGTTATCAGCTCATTTGTCAAGTACGTAATATCGTTTGACTGCTTTATAACTTTAGAATCAGATGAACATTCCCGGATTTTACCTCCAGATTATATAATGCCCTTTTCTATGTTTTGTAGTACAGGCGTTGTCTACTCTAATAAGAGGCTCAGTATCAGGAACATGTCATATGTGACAAATTTGCTTTATTGAATAAGAGTGTAATGTGTTGCGTAAAACTCAACGCTTAATTATATGGTGGGTACGTCTAATTAATTAAGCATTGACCATGTTTAATGAAGCTTCACACGAATGTCACTTTCCAATAATCAATACAAGTGCACGTGAACTTCTTTCGTCAAACTGCAGTTAGTTTGTACTGTGCCAGCGAACTTGAGATGATGTTGTTATCTTCCCATGACATTCCCAACCATGCACTTATTCACGTTATTGTTGCTTGTTTTGCTTCTCCAACAGTGTTTGACTGTACCAATTTTATGAAACACTGTTTATATAATAAACCTTACATATAATACAATGTCAGCTAGAGAGTTCCAACACTTTCCAATTATAACGGCACCAAGTTTAATTAATTATTCTTCTTATTACATGACTTCTTTTTAATTTTATTTGGTGATTTTGGTCAACTGTTAATTCTTACGGTAAATTAGTGATTTAGTGTTATTCTTCTTACTGTTATTAGTGTCATGGCTGCATTTTCTATGAAGGTTTGATGAAAAATTACACTAAAGAATTAAGCCCAAAGTTGGGTTTGTGTAAAATTCTAAAAGGTTTGCTAAAATTAATTCGTTAGATAGCTATTAGCTTAGCGGAGGAGGTTATTATTGTGAATGTTGAACGGTAGAGGTAGCTATTAGTGGCAATTACGGGTGAGTTTTTCTTTAATTTTTTTTTATCATGATTTTAATCAGGTCAAGTCGAATAAGTTATAATCAAGTCAGCTTTAATAGATTAAAACAGGTCAGGTCAGATCATGTCGAATAAGTTGAAGAGAACGCACCCCATTTGTTTCATAACAAACAAAAAAAGTGTAAATTTGTAGCCATCCTCCGTATTGTATGGCAGCATGCATGCATGCATTTTGGTGGGTTTAGCAAGTAATGAGCCACACACTTTAAACTTGGAAGGGCACTCTTTTTAATTACGTCCCATACAGGGGCGGAGCCAAGGGGGGTTGGTGGGGCCGCGGCCTCCCCTTGGCCCAAAATTTTTAGTTTATATACATTTTAAGTGAATCTAAAGATTAAAAATATAGTAGCTCAATTGATTTGATTGTTTGTTTATATTCTCATAGACTATGGTTCAATACTCACTCGTAACATTTTTAACATTTTTTTGCTTTATACTATTCTATTACTTTGATGTGATATTAATTTCGGCTCCCGTGATAAAAAAAAATTCTAGCTCCGCCAGTGGTCCCATACACACCTTTTAAATGGTTACTTGCTTAGGGCCATTCACAAGTCCACAAAATATTAGTCCGTAAAACGGGAGTACATTGGATGATTGGAACACCAATGTTGATGGTCTAAAAATCATTTACCAAGCAATGCTAGGAGCCTGTGACCCTTAAAGAATTTTCATTCCATTCCATAGCTATCACTCCGTATTTATTACACATTCCTTTGTAAGTGTTCCATTATATTTGTTGGCCTTAATCTTCTATACATATTAGCTTCGTTTACTAGGACGCACGTAAAACATTTTTAATAAAATTATTTTGCTCTATGTTCACTTTTATATTATTTACTTTGCAAAGTAGTACAGTGTAAAACCATTTTACTTAAAAAAAAAAAAAATCTCTTACAATGATGGAAAAACTATTACTCTGTATTTTACTTCCTTTCACTTACCTTGCGTCATTACTTCCCCATACATCAAACAATAGTAAAAACTTGCTTTGACATTATGTTTTCTATGGAAATATTTTTAAATTGAAAATGTTTATACCAAAGTTAACAAAGCCATGGTGTAAGCTAAGATTTTTAAACATAACTAAGTACTACACATATCAGGATATGTTTTCATAATTTATTTATCTTTAATAATGGAAGAAGAGTTTTACTACAGTATTAAGTAAATATTCATCCCCAATGAATTGAAATTAGACTATAATTATTTTGTTTGTGTTAAATTTAATTGAATATAAGAAACGGGTCTGGGCAACCCAACCAAAATAGAAGAGGAGAGTTGGGTCAATTAAAAGTCATAGAAGGTTTCATCCTAAAACCAATTGATAACTCCTAGACTTATAACTTAGTTTAGCCTAACCTCATCTTCCCAAGTGGGACACTCACTAGTGCATTATATGGACTGAGCCGCCAAAAAAAAAAAAATATTTTGCTGGAAGTGAAGTTCCACTTAACTTTGTAAAACTTGTCCGAAATGATGGGTGGCTTAAAGAGATGGGATGACTCAACCCATCATTAAGTCAAAGTCTTCCGACGCTGCTAATATAAGTTGTGCAATAATAAGGGTCACAGGAGGCTCGTTGGAAAAGAAATTCAAACAGTACGGAGTATTATTTATTCAGCATATAAAATTGTTGTATTCTCTTGGTCGCCTTTTTTTTACAAGTTCTGAATTTTTTCACTATTTATTGAATAATTTTGACTCTCTCTAATTTTATATATATAAGAAAAAATATAGTCAAATGGAATCTCGTTTGATTCGGCTCGATGTATACTTTTTTAATATAAAATTTCTATAATTTTTTAATATATATGTTTAAAAATATTTTTATTTAAAGTTGTGTTTTAAGAGATGTGAAAAAGTAAATATTGCAAACAAAAGGAGACAGATGGAGTAATTAATATGTAAAAAATGGAGTAGTTAATATTGCAAAATTGGACAATTATTCTCGCTAGCTAGCTTGCACCAGCTGCATGAGACAATATGGCGTGGATGAAACGTCAAAGCAAAGCTTTAACAGAATAGTAATAGTAGTAGTTAATTGTATCTGAGCTATGTATTCGATTAGCCTAATCTCTTGATTTACTAGTCCTTTACGCAACTTATCATAATCGTCTTATTAAGCCCTGTTTTTTTTAACTGAATTTTGTTAAACTAAAATTAAGTGAACTTATGAGAATTGAACTTATTTTATTTTATTTTTTTATTTTTATTTTTCCATTTTTTTTAACATTATTTTATTTTTTTACTTTTATTTTTAATTTTATATTTTTATACTATTTTATTTAGAATTATTTTTTTTTACTTTTTTTTTTCTCAGTTCAGGTCAGTTTTCCTTAATTCAGTTCATGTTTTCTCAGCCCAAAAGAACGGGGCCTATGCGTATTTGACAATTTCTAATGCTATGTTTGGATTCAAATATTTCATTTGAAATGATGGATTTTGGCCAAATTACATGTTTGACAAGTAAATTTTTTTTATAAAAAATTTGGCCCAATTCCCAACCCAAATATTGTGTATTTCAAATACCTAACAAAATCATGTCATTTCAAATTCTAAAAACAACTCAAACAAATAATTGTCATTTGAATTGTAACATTTCAATTTCAGAAATTAAATTCATCAATTTGAAATAAATTCCACATATCCAAATACTACCTTTTACAGAATTTGGGAATTCATCATTTGTTCTGCTCCCAATACTCTCCTCGTTTCTATTGAAGAATTATGGTATAATAGTACCATTTTTAAAAAAAATAAACATAAAATAAAAATAGGCATTGCTAAATTCAGCCTGAGTTTTACTCAGTAACGCACGTATATTTCTAAAATAATGCGTGCTTACTTTTAGTGAAAGTATTGTGTCGGACGGTCCGATCGTGTCCAGGTCAAAGAAATAGTGTCCAGGTCCAACAACATTTGTCCAGGTTTAACAATATTTTTCAGGCTAAACAAGTTTCACCAGATTTACAAATGTCATCAGGTTTATAAATAAATTTCCAGGTTTAACAATATATGTCCAAGTTAGACAGATATGTATCCAGGTTTAACAATATGTGTCCAGTGTTAATAATATGTATCCAAGTTAAACAAATTTTTGTCCAGGTTCAACAATTTGTGTACAGGTTCAACAATATATGTCCAGATTTAAAAATATGTGTCCAGGTCCAACAATATGTGTCCAGGTTTACAAATATGTTTCCAGGGTTACAAATTTGTGTCCAAGTTTACAAATATGTGTCCAGGTTCAACAATATGTGTCCAGATTTAACAATATGTGTCCAGGTCCAACAATATGTGTCCAGGTTTACAAATATGTTTCCAGGGTTACAAATTTGTGTCCAGGTTTACAAATATGTGACCAGGTCTACCAATACATGTTCAGGTTTAACAACATGTGTCCAGGTTAAACACATATGAGTCCAGATTCAAACATATGTGTCCAGGTCTAGGGACTGGTCTGACAGAAACGTTACTGTCAGACCAGTCTGACACAATACCTTTTCTTACTTTTATAATCAATCAATAAGTATAACAACAATAATACAAGTATACAACAACAACGATAATTTTTTTGAGGTACCTTTTTATTTGGTGAAAATTATCAAATTCAAGTACACTAATATAAGATCTTGGAGCTACCGAGTTACTTAGTGCTTGTTTACATTAGCTGAATAGAGATGAACTGAACTGAACTGAATAAAAGTGTATTAATTGAACTTAATAGAGATAAATTGAACTGAATATAATCTGAAGTAAACAACCCCTTAAGGTGTGATGATGTTTTTCTACGAAGTATAATAAAAACACCATTTATTTAACATATAAATTGGTTGGGTACGAGAAACACGACTTATTCCGGCACCAAATTAAATAGGCCCAAACAATCATCCCTAACCCAATTACAAGAAGTCATTTGAATCAATTAAGTTGGCTCATCCGCTCAACTTATTATGTCTCTGATCAATCCACGAAATGAGACCTAGATGAATCCAAGACAATCCATCATATTTGCCTGCTTAAGTGGAAATTGAGTACAAATACAACTTAACCAACCATGATTACAGGTATTCAAAAGCTCTAGGGTAATTTCACTTGTACTCATTACTCTTATTACAATTGTCTTGGGTTCATCTAGGTTTTTCCATACCCGGACGGGTTCGGCCTGTTTCTAGGGTTTTTGTTTGTCTTTTGTCGAGTAACTTTATTTGTAATTAGTATAAATATGACTATAGAGTTTTGTTCCTATTTACCCTAATTAGCACAAAAGTGAGGAAAACATATTGAGAGTTTTAGTGAGTGAATTCTCGGGAGAATTATCAGTCTCTCAATTGTATTCCATTTGATTTGATTTCCACAGTGAAACACTTTTATACCGGTCAGGAGGACGTAGCTATCACATTGGTAGTGAACCTCGTTAAATCTTTGTGTGTTATTAGTGCTTTTAATTTGTTTGTTATTGCAGTTTGTTTATTTTCGGACTTCCGTTGCAACAATTAGTGAATTAAATTCCTAATTCTGTGCGTATTATTAAAATAATATGATCACATGAACTTAAGAAATTTCCAAAACACATATATTCCATAGTCGGTACTAGGCAATATTATATAAGAACTTTAATTAAGTACGTATCCATCATACAATTTACAAGATTACAACAATAAATACATAATAAATCTCTATAATACAAGCTACAAATTAAAAATTTTGACGTTGTTTAAAAGTCTAGCTCGATCTCACACCAAAGTTGAGCAAGATGAGGTTTTAGGATCATATAAAGCAGGTAACAAATATTTCCTATTATTAACACCATTTGCATTATAACTGGCCCCAGTAGTTTTGTCCACTAGTAAATTACCAGCATACCCTGGGTATGCCCCTTTCCCATACACCCCCGGACAAGCTGAAGCAGCCTCAAGTGGGGCTTCTTTTGGGCCTTGGTAGTACCCGTTTCCATACGGGTTTGTTACTGTTCCTGCCAATAGTGACGCCAGGTTGATCACCATCCCATCTAGGCCCACATCATTGTTGGGTGCTACCAGTGGTGGGCCTTGTGGGCCGTAAATGGGCTGGTGGAAGGGCCAAGCACAGTGACCCGGGCACTGAGTCTCAGAGTTACCTACCCAAATATAGGTGAACTTTTGCGGGGTAGTTCTGGAAATACGAGACGAGCCATGGGTCCCACAGCGGCTACTACAGAACCCATCAACTGCCACGTCAGACGCAGTCAACACTACGTTGACCGAGTTGACTTGTTGACCGCCTTTAGACGCTAGCTCCACAAGGTGTTTGTTAGTTAGGGACTTTCCAGTAGTGGAGTAGTAATTAGTTTGATCAATAATTAGTTGTTTGCCCAAGGAGAGGGAGAGTGGGGATAGTTTATTAGTATTCTTGGGATTTGCGAGGTGGGTGTAGTGTCCAATGGAATTCCACCACGTGGCAACAGATGGTTGGTGTTCATGGTTGGAGGAGGATGACAAAGAGGTGATGAAGTCAGTGATGACTGCCTTTTGAGAGGGAGTGAATTTGCCATACCAAATGAGGTTGACTGAAACTTTACCACTAAGGAGGGTGCCCTTGTGGTATTGGAAGGACATCTTCTGAGTCGACTCAGTGAGCCGCCTCGTAGCAAGGGAAGAGGTAAGCAGAGAAAACAAGAGAACAGAAAGTAAAAGTATGAAAGATGATGATGATGCCATGGTTTATAATAAATTAAATTAAATTAAATTAAATTAGTAATTAATAAGTAGCTAGTGTATGTATTAGTATGTTGAGGGATGAAGAATAGAGTGGGGATATGGAAGGCTTTATATAGAGAGATGGGAAAAAAGGGAGTGGGTGAAGCAAACGGAAGATGCAAAGAAAGCAAGTGGACAAAATATATATGGAACACGTTGGAATTAAAAACAATTGTAGTGGGAATAATGATAGTAATTTGTTAGGGCTTAAAAAAAATTCAATATAAAATTGTTTTTCATGAAAATTATTTTACAACCGAAAACTCATTGGTTGAATGGAAAATGAGTTATAAGAATAGGAAATAGTGATCAGAATGAAAAACTGTTTTCCTTTGATTTTGGGAGGAAAATGTTTTTCATTATAGTATAAAATCATTTTACACTCTAACTTTTCCTTTTCAAATTTCAGTCAAACCAAACAGTGTAAGATGATGAAAACAATTTTCAGTAAAATCATTTTAAACCCTACCATTCTACCAAACGAACCTGTAATGTAATTTAAGTGGTGATTAGCATGGCTCTTATCTGAATTAACAGTGTAACACTGTTTAGTACGGCACAAGCTGCCAAGCCAGCCAGCCAGCCAGCCTAAACAGCAAGATACACAATAATTCACTAGCAATTAGACTACTTGTTTAGCAAGATAAATTTGACTAAAAAATGTATTGTTCAGTATATATATATTTTTAAATGGAAAGGTACATGGGAAGCCACATACTTATCTATCTCAAGATATAAGCATGAGGAGAGAGGGGGTATGTACCAAGGTTTGATCTCGAGTGGCCCCGGAGACAAACAATGTAGCTCACCAACCGAGCTACATCACCTTGGTTATTGTTCTGTATATGTTATTATGTTCTATTGTCCCTTAAAATTTAGAGCAGGGGAAGTAAATTTCTTTCCAACTTTTGATTTTGAAAAGGATGAAATATTAATTTTAATGCACTTTTATTGTCAATTTATTACAAATATTCTTAGTTTGTCGGGCAGATGCACCAAATAGCCTCACTATCCAGGTGCGATAGGTCAAGTGAAAATCAAAATGAAGTTTGACTTGGCTGTATTTCATGATCCTAATGTGTAATAAGTTTGCATCTTTTGACATTCAAAAGTTGGTTCAACTTGCTCCATTTTATGAGAATGAATTTTCAAGTGGCCGGTGATTTAGACTTTTTTTAAAACATTCACTTAGAAATTTCATTGATGATATGCAACATGAATAAAGGTTTTGAAACTTAAAAAATCTCAATGAGCTCTCCATGAAACTTGTTGGGACTAGAAAGGATGATAATCGTCCAAAAGTTTACTTGCTCATAAAGTTGGTGTTGCTTCTTCCCATGGTTACGACAAGTGTTAAAACACCTATATAAAGAACAAGTTGCGCAATAAGATGAGAGATCAATTATTTAATGATTGGGCAATCTTTAAATTTGTCAACCCTCTAACATACATTAGAATAAAATTATATATATTTATATAATAAATTAGAAAAAAAATTGCTTAAAACTAAGATTTTAATGTATTAATTAATGATCAATGAAAAAAATCAATATTACGAGCTTGCCTACTCATTAAAGGTGGGCACGGGCCGTGCCGGGATGGCCCACGTGTGTCGTGCCTATAACGGGCCAAGAAAAGTTCGTGCCGTACCGGGCTCGTGTCAAGTTATAAAATATAAGGCTCATGCATGGCCCATCCCACGTGCCGTGCCGGGCCGATTTGTGCCTTATACTAATTTTTATATATTATAAATTTTTAACCAAAATGAGCGTGCCCACGTGCGGGCTGACCCGTCGTGCTCGTATTGGATTCGTGCCAAACTTTTAAAATGTTGTTCATGGGTGGCCGTGCCCATGAACAACATTTTCAAAGGTTTGTATTTACAGTCGATTTTACAATCGATTAAGTGTGTCTTGAAACTGTTAAGTC
Organism: Salicornia ramosissima; assembly: GCA_951394345.1. Classification (NCBI taxonomy): domain Eukaryota; kingdom Viridiplantae; phylum Streptophyta; class Magnoliopsida; order Caryophyllales; family Amaranthaceae; genus Salicornia; species Salicornia ramosissima. Next base: position 48,916,233 of record OX596234.1, read on the forward strand.
GATCATTAGTCACGAAATTTGGATTGATATTGCATTTAAAGCTGTAGGCTGGCCTTTTGCTAATACAGTATGTAAAGTCAAGCACTCAAGCTTATCTAAATTAAAAAGGGTCAAAAAAATCTAGAAACAACGTATAAATATTGTTCAGACATGCGATATAAGTCTACTATTTATTCGGATGCACGTAAAAGCATGTACATTCAAGACGTTTTATTGCTTATTTAAAATAATTTTGCTTATTCTAAAAATTAAAATGAACAAAATTTCACATATATGCGAATGTATATAAGAATTTTTACATGCCAGGGTACCACTCCTCATTTTATTAATACCAGCATAATAAAATAAGCTAAATGCAGCTGTAATCCATGTATTAACGAGCCTAGGCTTCCTAATACGCACTTAACTATCTTAGTTAACTACACCATCCTCTTATGCTATTCTTTCCCCGCACGTTTATTCTCAACGAATCAAGTCTACCCGTGCAAAATAAGTCAAACTTAGCAACTCGCCGAATGAACTTTGCCACAACAGTACGTACGGCTGTACCAAATATTATGAAGTACTCAATTACTTTACCTATCTGTGGCATCGGTCACAAACTCTTCCGATCATGTTTAATTTTGACGATAGTTCTTTATCTACTTCAGCAGCAGTCGGATTCGTCATTTGAGATTTTATGGGCAATTGTCTTGCAGTTTATACCTAATAAAGAATATAACATATTTCTAAGTTTCAACCATCAGCTTAAGCTTTTGGTTGAGATGATCCTCCTCTAACATGGTATCAGAGCCAACGTGACGTAGATGTCACAGGTTCAAATCTCTCCTCACTCTCTTTTCTAAGTAGAGTTAATTCGCGTCGGGTATGATGGGGCCTATGAATATGTTATATACACTATTAATACCTTTAACCTTGGTACTATTTCTGCTATGCCTGTTGAGCTTATTGCTATGCGCAATGTTATTCAACATCTACTTCATTCCGTGTACCTTCAAGTTGAGATCGAAGGGGACAACCTTTTAGCGGTTAATTTGGTCAACAATCAGTGTTAGTGTGTCACCCACCTTGGAAGCTTGTCAATCTTGTCACTGAGATTCAATCCCTTCTTCCTTACTTTATGTCTTCGATAGTTCATAACATTTACAAAGAAGACAACCGAGCAGCTGATTGAGTCGCCAATGTTGGTCACTTAGTTAACTCTTCTCGATTTGTGTATTCAGTTTGATCACACTTCTCAGTTGTATGCTATACTTGAGGAAGATGGATTACTTACTAATACTCTGGCTAGAAGAGATACCTAATCTTTTATTTCAATTTTTATCATATTAAAAAAAATTACTCCGTACTTCATTTGTCCCCTCATATTTGTAAGGAACTTTTTTCACATGGTTGTTAGTCTTTTTGTGTAATCATAAGGGAAATGAAATTAGAATTAATCTAATCTAAGGCCCTGTTCTTTTGGACTTAAAAGTTACAGTAATCAGATTAGATTAGACTAGATTTTTTCAGATCAGATCAGTTCAGCTTTGTTTTAATTTTATATTCCCACAAAATAATACCCCACCTAATCAGATCAGTCCTAAAGAACAGGGCCTAAATCACAATCAGATTTGAAATTCGTTTTGGGCATCCGTTTTGCTTACAATGTGACCTTCATTGTGTTATTATATGTAAACATATTCCCTTTGTTTTTTAAAGGAGTGTGTGTATGTTTAGTGTTCACACAATTCTCAATGTAATTTTTTTATCATAAATATTAATAATTGTATAATAATAAAACTATAATTATAATGATTCAGTATTAATAATAAACTTATTAAGACGAACAAAATAAGTTCTCACTTGACAGTGCTTACATTTATACGTTAAAAGTTATTTAGAAAAATCTCTTCAATTGTGATTTGTGAATATAATTAATAAACACACAAACATACATAATTTTTTAGGGACGGAGGGAATATATAAAATATACGGAGTATTCTATTAGTTGGGCAATTATAAATTATTCATTAGATGGGCAATTGTTTAAAAAAATATAACCAAATAAGTGAGAAGTTTAACAAAATAATGCTCCTATGCCTTTGTATATTTTAGTAATTAAATAAGGAAATAACTTGTTAATTTGTTATATGTCACTCACCTAACTCAAATTGTTTTACATGAATAGCGCAATATCCCAGTTTAATGGCAAATTGGCAATAATATATGATAATTACACTAAACTCAAAACTGTTGATATCATCATTCATTAAGCGGCGAGAAAATTTCCGGATCTTCTGACTCCATGACAAATAATATGCTCACCTAATACTCCATCAATCATTTAATTTTGTATTATCTTAAGGATTATTATTTAATTATAGTAATGATGAGGATGTCCAAAGCTACTCTATCTTAATTAGTGGTCTATACTTTAATCTTCAAATTACATACAAGATCCCGATTAAGAGGACAAGAGTCCTTTTTATATATATATTTTTTAATTTTATTGTTAAATGTTAATCCTTGACAATGAATACTATGCTTATTTAAAGCGAATATCCATATTATGCATTTAAAACATCTAAATTGGACTTTTATATTAAATTAAAAGTCATCTGAAAGTAAAAAATAAATGTTATAAATGCATAATATAAATGCTATATTTTAAGGGTAGATGCATATTGATCACCATGCATCGGATGTAGGGGGAAAATTCCAGTTAAATACGTTCGCTCTTTATTCTGATAATTATTTTATTTTCAAAGTATTTATGAATACGACGGGAGTATCCAATTAAGCAACGCGCTTAATCAATTGATTTGTCACACTCCAATGGGCGGAATTAGTTAATTATATTTTGTTAACAAGACAATATATATATATATAATAATAATAATAATAATAATAATAATAATAATAATAATAATAATAATAATATAATAATAAGAAGGCAATTGCTAACTAAGTAACTAGTAATGCTCTTGGGAGTTGGGACATTGATAATAAACAATATGTTTTAAATAATAATAACATTAGAATTAAAATAGATTTGTTAAGTTAACCATTGCCTTCATGGAATTAAGCTGTTAGGCGTTAACATTCTTATAAGCTCAATACAAGATTATTTAATATGAAAATTAAATATATAATATAGAGCATGCAGCGCAGCTGGTTATGTACATGCATGCATTATGCTGTTTCCAGCTTTAAACCATTACCAATGCAATTTTAATCCAAATCAAATGATTAGGTTATTTCTCGTTAATATATATATATATATATATATATATATATATATATATATATATATTTAAGGATAATGTATGGGATACTTAGGCATTGGAACCGGGCCCTACTACAGGTCACTCGGCTCAATTTTAGCCAACACACGCTTCTGTAAGAGAGGATAATAAGGAATCTTCGCAAATGCGTGCGGTGAGAATCGAACCCAGGACATCGTGCCTGTAATTCTGAAGCCCTAATCACTGAGCTATGACTTCATTCTCATTTCTCATTAATATATGCGATATTGAGTATGGTTGTTCACAAGTACGTCCAAACACTCTATGAATACTGTTAGAGCATGGGAGGTAGAGAATACGGTTTCTTAATAATAGTTATTGTACTTATGGACCCTCTATAGTCTATGCTAATAGTGTTGTTGCATGATATGATAGAATTATTGAGATACACAATGGAGAAAAATTGTATTTTGTTCAACAAGGGTAACCCACCCAGGCCAAAGTGTTTTGTGATTAGTGATTTAATATGTCACACTTTGCATAAACTTTCTCTAAGGAAAACAAGAATGAATGAATGATGATGGAGGATTGATCCTCTCTCTTTTTTTTTTTACAATTAACAACACTGGTTCATTTTTTATAACCCTTCAACGAAATGGCAATTCAACATACACCGACATCTGATCTATCATTGAACCAATATATAATATAATGTGACTCATCTCATGTCGCACATGTGTCGTCATTGCTGTCAATCTGTCATAGCTATGCTTGTAATTGTCGCCCATAGTCTTCCATCAACGAACGCAACCCATTACTCATATGTGATTCCTACCAACTAAAACGACTCTCCATGTCGTCGCAAGTGTAGCTACTTATCTTCATGGGTCCAATTGTCAACATTTTCACATGTACATGCGCCTCTATGCATATCGAATTAACTACACAATACCCATAAATGTGTCTGCTGCTGCTTGTCATTCATGGATTGCTTCATCAACTAATGTATCCCTTTAGTCCATAATATTGCACTTCCAACAAATACGTACTACTGGAGTAGCTAGCCATGCATTTCTATATCCTGGAGCTTGAAGCTTTAGAATTGAATACCTGTAAATGTTGGTGGTTGGCTAGTATTTACAGGCAAATGTGTTTTAGGCAAGTGGCTAACCATTTGGCCCTCTACATGTGACATTGAATAGATGCCCAATGAACCTTTGCTGAGTAGGCCTTGGGCATGATTTTGTATTATGTTATTTTGGGCAGATTGTTTGTTTTATAGTTATTTGGATGAACTTTTTAATAGTGACGGCCCACCTAGTAAATATGGAGTGAATCATATATGATACTCAAACAGTAACTTACATATAAAATCGCGCAAATTACTAACCTTTGTTTGCTTTAAGCTAAAATTTTAAGAGTATGGGCAATCTATTTTTGTGTTTTAAGGGCTCGTTTACATTAGCTGAACTGAATTGAACTATACTGAACTGAATAGAAGTGTATTAATTGAACTAAATAGAGATGAACTGAACTGAACTGAACTGAATAGAGATTAACTGAACTGAACTGAACTGAATAGAAATTAACTGAACTGAACTGAACTGAATATAATCTGAAGTAAACAAGCCCAAGTATACGAACTTATACCACAATCCCCCTTATATAGAAATTTTAGGAATTGAGTTTAACTCCTATTAAGGCTATTATTGTACAGTACATTTTGAAAAATTCTAGCATATAGGATCTTCGCTTGTTCTAGCTATCTGTAGTAAGCAGCTTAAGCCAGCTCAAGCTTCCACAGATTTATTTTTTTTACTTATTTTCTTTTTGTTTTTAATTTTTAATCATGGCGCTTTACCTAAATCCATTATATTTCCCAAGTTTCTCTGCATTACATTAGAATATTAAGTCTATGTAAAGGTAACCTAAGCTTTTGCTAGAGTTGGATCGTTGACACTTCATCTAGGATGCAATTGGGGCGGGGTGTGTTTTGGCATTCCCATTCCCATCCCATCCCCGCCTCATTTTTTCATCCCAATTTTCATTCCCATTTCTATGGAGGGTCTAAAACAGTTAGTAAAATCCATTCACATCCCCGCCCCACCATGTACACAATTAATATCATCCCCGCCCCATCACCCACTTGTGTATCCATCTCCACCTTCCCCACCCCACCATCTATTTAATCCTCATTCGAAATTTAATAAATAATATTCATATACCCTATAAAATTTCAAATACTAATAAAAAACACATATATAGTACGAAAAATTATAAAAGAATGTTATAACTTTAGATTTGTTGAAAATTATAATTTAAGTGGCTAAGATGTAAGGTTTGTGGAGATGGAGCGGGGTGGGTGGGATGGGGTGTAGTGGGGCGGGGATGGGGAGGGTACAACCTAAAATCCACCCCCGCCCCATCACCTATGGCGGGTACAACTTTTATCTCCATCTCCGCCCCATGACCCAACAAACTAGGATCAATCCCCACCCCATTTGGGCGGGAATAGGGCGGGTTTCCTACTTGACCCGACTCACTTGCATCCCTAACTGCATCATACCCAGGGTGATAAGAAAGTTACAAATTCAATCCTTATTCACTGCTTATTCCTAGCGTTAATTAAGTATGATGAGACATGTTATATTTACATTTCAAACTCAGAAAGCGCACTTATGAAGAGATGTGGTAGCTGGTAGGGTATAAAAATCAATTTGAACCTTTAATATTTAGCTCAAACTTTTTATTAAGACATTGAGTTAATTCTTTTTCATATATATATATATATAATATATGTGCCCCAATATTGAAAGAAATGTTATTGCTATAGTTATAACTTATAATTATATTAATGATTGATTGTGTGTTGATCTGTTTTGACAAATTCTCATATATCATAAGATGAATATGTGTTGTAACAAATTATGAAAACCAACATGTAAATTTTGGAATCATCACATACATCACAAAGAAACCAATAGGCCACGACACAATTAGTAAGTGTATAAACAAAACAAAAACAATGGGAGGTCCCCACTGCCCAGTCCCCAGGCCTGCCCCTACTCATCTTCATCTCTTAATAATCAATCTCTCGTTGATTTGCCGTCCTAACACAATTGAATTGAATACGTCTACTAAGTAAGACCAACTCCACACAGCTGGCTTTTTTGCTATATACGGAGTATGTGTATACCTATACGGTTATACCTATACGGCTATACCACCCTTGTTTCTACGGTCTCACCCTGTTTTTTTCCAAGTCAACACAAACCCACCACAAAAACCCTTTAATTTGACCAATCCTCAAGCTTCCTCACATTGTCGTATTAACAAATTTCAAATACCCCCCTTTTTATATGATTCTACATACCACTTTTTTTTGTTTCAAATTAATTGATTTTTTAAAAAAATTACGGTATATTTGGAGATGAGAAAAGTTGACACGGATACACAACTAGTTAATTAATCTGTTACGAAATCGATATGTTATTAGTAGTGATAGAGTATATAATAAATTCTTGAGCATCAACTATTAGCTTAAGCTTTTAGTTGAGATGATCCTTTAACAAGTAGGTTTGGGTTGAAAATTTTGACTTATTTACATACACCTGTTAACATGACACAACAAAATTATTAAATGAATCGAATTACTGTTGAGCGGGTTCAAATATATCATTTGTAGACATGACAACCAATTGTTAATAACTTTCAATATACAGAACTTATACGACTTGCCAAATCGACAGAAAATCTACCAAATATTATGGGTTTTTTGGCTCAAGGAGTTTGACTTATTTAATTAAATAAGCCCCACTACCTATTTTTTCAAATAAATCAGGCTAAGATTAACTCATTTATATAAACAGGTTAACATGAGACTAACTCCATTCGACCCAATACCAACTCAAATATTTGCACTATCCTTTTGTTATGTTTGATTGACCCTACACTTTCTTTTATTAATCTATAAATAATTGTTGTTCGAATTTCTTCTCATTTTGTAATTTTATATTTTAGGCTAATAAATAATTAAAATTATTAACGATCAAATAAGTGTAGTTATTATTCAATATGTTGATCGAATTTCTTTTCATTTTATAATTTTATAATTTAGGCTAATAAATAATTAAAAATATTAATGATCAAATTATTATTACACAAAAAAAAAGAAGTCAAATATGTATGCAATTAAAAAGAAACTAGAAATTAATTCATTAGTACTTTGAAAATTGCCAATGTTTTTCATTTGTCTTTAAAAGATTGTGATATTGGTTGTAGAGTATGTATCTCCATTTGATCTTTTTTCCTACCACGACTAAAAAATAAAATTATTTATTTGGCTAATAAAAAAATAAAATGATAAATAATACAGCTATATACAAAGTGCCAAATGTAAAATTAAATATTACCAAAATTAAACATTCACTATATAAACATTCACTATACAAAACAATGCGTGATATTTACATACATAATTTCCAACCTATTATTACCAATTTACAAATTGTATTAAATGTTACGTACGTATATCTGATCAAAGGGGTTTGCAGATATCTTATCCAAAACAAACACTGAAAATTCTAGTGTAGTCTTATGACTACCGACTACCGTATTAATTAGATGGTTGAGATTGCATGATTTTTGATTTATTTTTAATTCTTAAATCTAATTTAAAATATTGTTTAAAATACTAAAGTAAGTTTTTATTTTTGAAAAATCAGAAATTCTTTCCTAAAATAAGAAATCTAATTAAAGTATTTTAAAATGCATTTTCAATTGGATTTAAGAATTAAAAATAAATTAGAAATCGTGGGATCCTAGTCATCCACTATGATAGTCGGTAGTCATAAGACTACAATATAATCATTCGACAAAAACACACATATATATCTTGTATATATGTACGTACATATATGCATATGCAGACCAAAAAAATTAATGCGAAAATACTTGTTATAAACTAAGGCTCTGTTTACTAGAGCGAAAAATGTTTTCTTTGAAAATACTTTTCCCCATTTTACATCGTTTACTTTGGGTGAAAAATTATAATGTAAAACTTGGGCTGAAAACTCATTTTACACCCTATTGAAAACATCCCCCAAATTTTGGAGTAAAAAGTATTTTCCGTTCAAGTAATTAAACATTGAAAATTTATATGAAAATGAGTTTTCCATCGTAAAATGTTTTTCATGGAAAATCATTTTACATCGAAAACTTTTTACACCTATATAAACGGGCCCTAAAGCTAATAAAACGTGATTTTGTCTATAATTTTCCGATAATTTATACAATAATAGGAAATATATTTAATTTACGAACTAGTACACTAATATTTATTTGCATAAATTAATTACAAAAGAACATACATATGTTGTGTCGCTCTGAAACTGAGCCGCCCTAATGTTTTTTGGAGAGGAATAAATCTTGATTTTCTATATAATAACTTATTAATCTTCCCAAACAAAAATGAATGAAAAGAGCATTTGTTTACTTTTTTTGTGTCTTAATTAATTATCTATCTATCTATGTGCTATAGCTATCCCAATATCCCATAATTTGTGTTCCTCATCATATATCCCAATCACCATATCATTGAATTTCCAATTAACTTTATTAATTAGCTAGACCATTTCCTACTTTCTTGATCTCACTCTTATATATAAATACTCCTCCCCCTCCTCACAACATACATCATTCATTCAAGCATTACACATCCATCATCAACAACAACAACAACAACAACAACAACAACAACAACAACAACAACAACAACAACAACAACAACAACAACAACAACCTTCTCTTTTCCAAACAAACAATCCTACATACATTACATTCCTTTTTAAAAAGTTATACAAAAAAATAACAACAAATTTCAACCTAAATGAATAGTCCTATTTTAACTTCACATTCATTAATTTTAGCCCTTCTCCTTGTAATTTCCTGCCATTTTATATCACCTTGCTTCTCTACTGCCCTGCCAAGAAAGCTAGCTCTAGTAGAACCACCCCCTCTTATTCTCACATACCACAATGGGCCCCTCCTCAAAGGCAATCTCACCGTTAATCTCATCTGGTACGGTCATTTCACCCCCATCCAACGCTCCATAATCGTCGACTTCATCGACTCACTCTCTTCCCTAACCACCACATCACAGCAACCGTCGGTTTCATCATGGTGGCAAATCACATCGAGCTACACGGGAGGCCCGTGCAATATCACCTTAGGCAAACAATTCTTTGACTCAAATTACTCCCTTGGGAAAACCCTCACCCCTTCTCAACTCCTCCTCTTGTCCTCCAAACTGCCACGTAGGAACGCAATCAACGTCATTCTGACATCTGCTGACGTGGTGCCTGACCGTTTTTGTATGAGCACGTGCGGGGCGCATTTGTTTGATTTAGCTGGAAAACATAAAAAGATATTGTTTCCTTATGCTTGGGTGGGTAACCCGGATCAACAGTGTCCGGGTCATTGTGCTTGGCCCTTCCACCAGCCCATGTACGGCCCACAAAGCCCACCGCTTGTAGCCCCCAACGGCGACGTTGGGGTGGACGGTATGATCATTAATCTGGCAACCGTGTTAGCCGGAGCGGTTACTAACCCGTTTGATACCGGGTATTATCAAGGTCCGTCTGACGGGCATGGGCTGGAAGCAGTTGCTGCTTGCACGGGTCAATTCGGGTCGGGTTCGTTCCCGGGTTACCCCGGGATGGTTCTTGTTGACCCGACTACAGGAGCAAGTTTTAATGCGTATGGGACACGTGGGCGCAAGTATTTGCTTCCGGCTATGTGGGACCCCAAAACTTCGGCTTGCAAAACCCTCGTGTGAGCCTCCCTTGTGAATTTTGGTGTTTTGTCGGGTAGTTCGGGTTTGGGCACATAACATTATAGTTTGTCAATTAAATTAAAATAAAAGTGTAGATAGCGTTGTTAACTTGTTTGTTATCGTTTCCGTCGCATTTGTGCCTACATTTGTAATTTAAATACCTCATCCGTTTTTAAATTCTTGCAACAAATGGGTATTATTTGTGAAAGATAAAAAATTCATTTGTTGTAAGAATTTAAAAACGGAGGAAGTATATTTATTTGTATTACATTTATCGTATACTCCCTTTTCTTTATGAATTTATGAATGAAAAGGCATATTCTTTTTTAACTTTATTTTAATAAAGTTTGTATATAAGGGTGCTTATGAGAGGAGACAACTTGCGAGCTACTCCGAATTGATTTGATCAACATTCTATCAAAGCTCGACTCGAAACTGTTCTCAAGTCGAAATATTAACGAGTCGGGTAACTCAATACTCAACTCGAAAATATTGAAACATGAATTTTATTAAATTATTTTTAAATTTATCAAAATTTTAGTCAAACATATTATAATTTAAATATTTTTCAACTGAATAACTTGAAGGTAAATAAAAACATTTTTTTTAACGGAAATAAAAACAAACGTTAAAAAGGCAAGATCATTTTAATATTACTACTACCTCCGGTCTCAATGACTTAAAACACTTTTACTTTTTATCTTTATTTCACTCTTACTTTTATTTCTCTCTCTCACTTTTAATTATCCACTAACAAACTAGTTTTTTTACCCGTGCTTTGCACGGTCGACATTTTTAGGGCTCGTTTACATTAGATGAATAGTGATGAACTGAACTGAACTTAACTGAACTGAATAGAAGTGTATTAATTGAACTAAATAGAGATGAACTGAATAAAGATTAACTGAACTGAACTGAACTGAATAGAGATTAACTGAACTGAACTGAACTGAATATAATCTGAAGTAAACAAGCCCTTAGTTAAATTTCATCATTCGTATAATTTTGAAATTATTGATTTTGTTGAATAGAACGACATGAAAAACTAAAACAACAACACTTGAGAAAAAAAAAAGTTCAAAAGTAGGTTTTAAGCATGTGCAAGGTACGGGTCACAAGTTCACATAATATTTAAACCAAACTTACAATGGTATAAGATTGTATTACTTCAAAGTAAGCACATAATTCATAGACACCTTATGAATCAATGCATTGTGTGCATATTTTCTTTATGAAACAAATAAGATTTTTTTTTATTTATTATAATTATTACAACTTTTAAGTTGCGAGACAGTTGGGTGGGAATTTTAGTATACTTGTGGTATATGCTTATAAAATTAAAAGGAGATTTAGGAAATTAATTGATGATGATGTGTCATTGAGATGTAAAGAAATAAGTTGTCATTTGTGAGAATGAAGGAGTGCTGATTTATGAGAAGACATGTGTCATATGTGTGTTGAAGGGAGAGTTTTAATATACTTATAGTAGATAGTAGATAGTAGATTTGGTTTAGGCATCGGAGTTAGTAGATAAAACTCAGGTCAAAGCTCAACTTGCATCATAAGCACCCTATTTGCATATAATAAAATGTTCTATGTGTGATAAAGATGAGATTATTGAGAGATTATATAAAAATGAGACTATTTGAGAACATCACTCAAATTTTTAATTAATTTTCTTTAGAAACATGTTTTGGCCCAACAAACCCGCTTTAATATAGCAGTCCTTGGGGCTTTTCAAACAAAAGCCCATCTACCATCTCAGTTCATTGTTTAACTGTTTCACATACAGGGTTTTTTTTTATTTAGTGAGCATTTAGAATGACATGTTAGAAAAATCAAGTCAATCATATTGAATGAAGATTTACATTTTATTAACGAATTAAAGAATCCTAATAATAATGCAGAATTAATGGTGCATTCTCTTCTACTTATTCGATCTGACCTAATCTGACCAGACCTGACCTGATCTATTAAATATGATCTGATTAAAACTGATAAGTTATGAGACCTGATAAAATAAGTTGAATAGAACGTACCCAAAATCATCAAAGTGGCAGCATTTTACCAACTACAGAACTTCGTTTTGATTCACTTATAAAAAAATGATAATATGTTAAAGCCATGCATGTGCAAGCTTGCAACTACAAAACATCGTTTTCATCATGAGATCGAATAAGCTGCAATAAAAGTTACTACCCAAGCTTACTCACACTACATTTCGAGGTTTTGTGATCTAAGTTACACTCCTGATTACATAAAGCGCTCAACTCACGGGTTACTTATGAAGAAGAAATCCCAAGGTTACTCCAGTGCTCTGGTACCAACTGTAACAACCCGTTTTTCGAGCATCGACGTTAACAGGGGTAACATCGTAAACAGGTAGTCATCAATCGATTCAATAAAGTAATAATAACTAAAACTCATGAATATTAAAAATGTCATATTTTTATTGATTAAACCCAAAGGTAAAAGAGTTCAACTACTAAAATAATAACCACAACTTAAAAGGAAGTCCAACAATTCAGAAATAAAATCTAAACAGGAACAAAAACTATTCTAGAGAAAACAGGTGCCTAGAACGCCTCACTCATCACACAACCCACTCTATTCCTCATCTTGCTCACCTGTAAAATAAAAAGGGGGTCCAATATCAGTGGCGAATAACTAGACTGTTCTACTTAAAAGTAGATACAAACAATATAGAATAACAGATTAAACACAGGGAGACAAAACGTTACATACATTAATCATAACTACCAAGAAAGTCAAACATCAGATATTGGCATCGGAAACTTAACATTCATCCATGAAACATAATACGAAAATCAAGTCTAATCAATTACAAGATAGAATCATAACAACATCACCATTTGATACAACACGACATGGAATCAATTCAACAACAGGACCCAAATCGGTCTTAAACCGATGACATGACCCAACTCGGTCTTTAATCGAAGACATGTCCCAACTCGGTATTTAACCGAAGACATGACCCACTCGGTCTTTAACCGAGACAACAGACTCGTCCCCAACTCGGTCTTTAACCGAAGACATGACCCACTCGGTCTTTAACCGATACAACAGACTCGTCTCCAACTCGATCTTTAACCGAAGACATTACAAGACTTAAACCAAGACAAGGAAAACACGATGCAAACTCAAACCATGAACCCAAGACACGAGTCATACAAACTTCAAAAAACACGCATCATCACGTCAACATCCAATCATCAAGTTCATCAATCGTTCAATCAAGACTCGGGAAAAACAGGCCACACGAGATTAGCAAGGTGTGTTAGGATTCGAACTTGACTCATGAAGCACGAACCACTCGATTTTCATGGGTCATGTTCGAATGCCAAACAACAAAAACGAAAACAAACAAACTTTAAGAATTCAGGCAAGATTCATTATTGCAACAATCATCGGAAATTCATAAAACGTAATAAAAGGTTCAAGTTTTCATAGAAAGATAATTAAGAAACTCAAGAAAACATTCAAGCAATCACCTATACAATTCAGCTATCATGATCATGACAATACTAAGATTAAATCATTCAACTTCAAAGAACAAGCACGAAACTTCAATAATTGAAACAAGAATTCAAGATTGGCAAGAAACGAATTTAAAGATTCAATCTCGGTTGTTATAACTAAGATTGACGCATGCAACAATGATAAAAAAAATACAAACTTTAAACTATCAACATGAATAAACATGATCAAGAACCATAAAAATTCATGCTTTGACAAATAATCATGCATAAAATCAATGAAAACTCATGCTTACTTTGCTATGAATCACACGCATAAAATACTAATAAGAACAATTCAAGAAAACAAATAATTTGCAACAAGATTCGCGTGTAAACATCAAAAAGAGATTCAACAACATAATAACTTGCAAAGATTCATGATTAGAAAGACAAGAAAAAAAAGGGATCACATCCTACACTTGTTCGAGATACACGCATGAACTAGCAATAACATTGGTTCAAGATTTCATGAATAAACGCCAAGATTCACATAGAATTATCATATGAAGAATTAAGAAATGCATGATCATGAAAGATCCATCAAGATTCAAGTAAAAACAAGTAAAGAACACGAAAATAAACATCCTAATCTACTCGACATACACGCATGATCAAACTCAACAACTACAATCTATGTAATCTATTAATCATCTATTGATTAGTCCTAAGGCTAGGTAGAAAAGCTAGTTACCTAGAGAAGAAATCACACAAAAACACGCCTAAGCCTCTTGCTTCACTCAACACCACGAACGGCCAAGGCACGAACTACACGTTCACAGCACGATCTTGTTACAATATACAAAAAGGTTGAAGATCAATTAAACTTTGAGGTTTGAAATAGATTGAAGTTGAAAGGGGAAATCTTTGGGTGAATTGGCTATGATTGCCGTGAGTTTACCAAGAGGAAGGATGGAGTTTTTCTTGTGTTTGTATTATGAGTATGGTAGAGAAAAGTATAGGATTTAGGTGTTTAAATAGATCAAGTACTAACAATCATTAGGATGGGATGGGTTTAAAGGGAGCAAAATATATGGGCAATAATAATGAGGGGGCCGGCTATGGAAGGAATAAAGCAAGGCTTTTGGCTTGTTTCTAAATACAGAAAAAGAATCTAAGTCTGTTGGCCCAAATTAAGGAGTTTGGGCTCAAAAGGCTTAATTTTAAAGGAAAATTATGGCTCAAAAATTAGGGTCATTACAGCAAACATTAAGGAGAATTAATAGTCAAAGTCATGTGAGGTCAATGCCGGAATCATGTTATTGAATGTTTTTTTTTTTTGAGAAAGCATGTTATTCAACGTTGAAAAGTGTACAAATGTTGTAAGCAACAAAAAAATTTGTTTAAGACCGGAGTTTGCCTAAAAAAAAAGATTGTTTTTTATTAAAAAAGTTATTTATAAATAAATTTTTTACACATTTTCCAAAAAAAAAATATATAGTCACACATTTAAAAAGACTCCACATAATTCTAGTTTTTTTTTTTAACATTTAAATCACAATTGATTAAACTATTAGGGGTTACTTGGTATACCAAAAATTTGGCTTAAATGTCGTTACCAATTGTTTGCTATAGAAAACAAATTTGTAAGGGAAACAAATCCCCTTACCTTGTTACCCTCCTAAATCTAGTGGAAACAATTATTGTTTCCGGATGGTAACTATATGTGTTTCATTTACTAATCTAATGCCAAACACCCCTTTAAAGTAAGACTTTGTTCTTTTCACGGAATTACAATCTATTCTAATATAATTTATTGTCATTCAATCTAATACATTCTAATTCCCACAATCCATTTTAATTCAATTACATCCCTTCAACCCAATCTAATGTATTTCAATCCATCCAAATCTCACACATCTAATCGAGTCCAATCCAATCAAATACCACCAAGGAAATAAAGCCTAAGTATGTGAATAGCTCCAAAGTATGAAGTGTATAGACGACTTAAGAATAAGATATGGTCAGGGGATACGACATGACCCTTAATCTAATTAGGTAGCAAAATAGAAAATCATTTTAGTCTTTCACTACAAATCTGTCCTCATTTTGTATTTTGAATGTAACAAATATTTTGTAGTTGGTGTTTAGGCAAATAATCAAGTGTGGGCAGGCGTTAACAATCAAATTGGGCCAACTAGCTATATAGGATCCATGGGCTTTTGAATTGTAATTTTTACTCTTTATTACGGCCTCAGTGAATAAGGCGCAAAGGAGGTTGTAATTATGTGCAATTGGGCCTGAATAGTGGGACGGGCTAACTTTTACAAATTGGATTGGACCAACTCTATAATTTTGCTAACTAATGGAATTAAATTTTTGAATGAATTAATTAAGAAATCGATCACAATTAATTAAAAGGTAATACAAACATTTAATATATTTTTTAAAGGAATATTTTTTTAAAATATAGGAAAAAATCACATATCATTCAATATAATTAATACTATATTTTAACATTAAAGGTTGTATTTAGCATTATAATACAAAAAATATGCATTTAATATATTTTCACTTTTAGTTAATTATATATCGTCTTAACTCTTAAGTGATGCATTTATCCTCGTGAAAAAAAGTATGTATTTATCATTTTTCTAAAAACAAAAGGTCACCACTTTAAAAATAATATCGAACACTTAAATACAAATATACAAATACAATATGTTAACAGAAGTGACAAAATAGTGTTTATTCCCAACTTGTATCCTTGAATATGGAGTTCGAAACTTGTTACTTGCATGAGTTGTATTTTCTGTACCAAAAAACGTATTTTCTTCCTAAATAAAAATATACTTCCTGTGGGTTTTTTTTTTTTTTTTTTTTGCAACAATTTCTGCTTTTGGTAGTTTCATATTATTTGAAACAAATATTTTATTTTCATTTTTGTAAGTCCTCTCTTTCTATATTTGATCTCATCACATATCCCACTTTTTCTCTTTATTTCTTTTACCCTCACAATTAAGGGTGTGTTGAAAGTGAGTGATAACTCAGTTGGTCAAGACTTCTCTCCCGGTTCTAAGAGATTGTAGTTATTTTTATAGTTAAATTTTTTCTCACTTGATCTAAACTTTTCTGGTCTGATATAAATTTTTCTAAAATGATAGGTCTGATTTAATTTGAATTTTTCTGATCAGAATTGAACTATTCTGATAGAAATATTAAAGTTTTTAAATAAGTTGAATCAAACATATTCTAAATTTTACTTAACAGTTTGTACAACAAAACCAATTATTGCAAATAAATTGAATATAGAGGAATGAATATAGAAATATAAATGTATAGAAGAAACACGATGCTAACATTTTCATGCACCACCATTTTCAACGCAGCTGGAAGTTGCATTGCCTTTTTTATGTCAAAATTAATATTCCCTGAATAGTAGCTCAAAAATCGAAAAAACTTGGTCTAACCACCGGGTTGACTACCCACCACTAATAAAAAGTTGGTGATGGCATTGATAATACAGTCCCACTTAATACAAGTAATACTCTCTTCGTAACGAATTAGTAGCAACATTTGGATTAGCACGGACTCCTAGATGAAATAGGTTAATTGTGGTATTAGGTGGTATAATGATAAAAGTAAGAGAAGGAAAAATAAATGAGGTATAATAGGAAAATGATAAATGGACAACTAAATTGATAAATGCACAATCCATTGTGAGAGAAAATCATTCTATGCTCCTCTCATAAAAGTTGTGTCTGCTATATCAATTCTTAGTATTATGTGGTATGATGATAAAAGTAAGAGAGAGAAAAGTAAGTGGAATATTGTGTTATTTTGTTATATCTAAAAATGAAAATTGTTGCTAGTACTGAAGTAGTATTATTCAATTGTTTTATTAGTACTGGGTTGTTAACATTGGTGTAATAATGTCGCTCAAAAACTGCTAAACAAAACAAATTGCATACTCCCAAAGTTGTCAGATTTTTATACCACTCGAGCACCCCTACCAATAACCCAACTTTGACGTGCAAGGTTAAACTAGTTTGACATTTTGGCGTGTCCTCTACACTATGTATTTCTATTGTTACCAAGTTTACCCCTTTGGTCTATTTTTGCTACCAACAACTATAGGGAATTTTTTATAATCTTCAAACTATATTTTTGGAATTAAATGTCAAATACATGAAATACAAATTCAATCCAAAATTTATAAAATTTAGCTAAGATATGCAAATCCCCTAATTAGGCTGTGAATTAAAACTAAATATAAATAAAATTTAAGGTAGCCAAAAGTTAAAACAAATATATATTATATATATTAATGTAATTATTTTTGTCAAAACTTCTTTTTGGAAATTTGTTAGGCTATTATTTCTGGTTCTGTATTGGCCCTGTTCCATAAGACATTGTTCATTAAAAGTCTTATCCATTAAATACTCTATACCCTTGATTCTAACCGCATTCTATTAGGTTATCATGTCCAATAACCATTAGGTATTACTTGTCTATTCGTTGGTGGTGGTATATTGGTAAGAATCATTTAGGAAAATGTTAGACAGAGAAGAGAGTGTAATAATGACAAAATTATTAAAACAAGGATGTGAGTAACTATCCCATTGTGTTTAGTTAGTTACGTTGTTGTTTTGTTTTATAGGGAAAAACAATGTAAAATAAGTTGAATAAAAATGAATAATTGAAAAATAAAAGTTGTTGTTTTTTGGAATAATTACTTTTATAGGTAACAAGTATGGCTGATTCAAATTTGTAGGTACCAATTATAGATTATTTTCCTATAGTACCAACTATGACATAACTTTGCAATTATAGGCACAGATGACTGGTTACCGCTTGAATGGGTAAAAATAGAGTTTATTTATTTTTATTTTAACTGACATTAGAGTTAAAAAAACAAAAAACGAAACCTAAATTTTTTTTAAAAAAAAATAATAATTAAAAAGAAAAATAAAAAAAATATAATTAAATAAACAAAAACAAAAACTCAACCCCCAGTCACCCCTGCTAAGTGGTAACAACATCGACATCATCATCAACAAATATCAACCCTGCTTGTATAACAACAACGTCAAGATATCATCATCAAGATCACCACCATCATCATATCAACAACATCAGTGGCACGCCGGCACCATTATCGCCATCAACAATTTACTTCTACAAAGATTCAACCATTACCATCTCGGTTAATGGCGGTGGCAGCCACCATTGCTTTTGTCTCTCTTCCTCATATTTGAGGGATGTTCGATTGGAGGGGTGGGGGTTCGACCGGAGGGGGTTGGGGGTGGGGGTTCGACCGGAGGGGGTTGGGGTTGGGGGTTCGATTGGAGGTGGGTGGGTGGGGGTTCGAAGGGGTGAGGATATGGGGTTAATTTGAAGGGGGTGGTGCAAAGTGGTGCGGGGGCGTTGGCTGGGTGGTGGTGTTGGAGGTGGTGGTTGCGGGGGTGTGTTTGTGTTAATTAAGGTGGAGATGTTGATTGAGGAGAAGAGGTTGATGATGACGCTGATGAAGGAAGGTGAAGATGGTGATTGTAGATGTTGATGATGGGGATGATGATTTTACTTTTTCATTAATAAACATAAACATCAAGGTTAAGAATAGTTAATTTAAGAGTAAGACAAATTAATTAAGACTAAGTTGAATTATTTAATGGAGGACCAATAGCAACACGACACCTGAGTTTTTTAACCGATGGATTAGGTTTCATCGGGTCACGTACCTATAATTGCAAAGTTATGTCATAGTTGGTACCGCAGGAGAATAATCCATAGTTGGTACCTACAAATTTGAATCGGTCATACTTGGTATCTATAAAAGTAATTTTTCCTTGTTTTTTTAGGGAAAAACAATGTAAAATATGTTGAATAAAAAAGGATACTTGAAAAATAATAGATAATGGGCTTGTTTACTTCAGCTTAAATTCAATTCAGTTCTAGTTTTTCAATAATTTTACTTTCTATTATATTATTTAAATTAAGTAATAATAATGATAACTAGAGGTGGGAAAAATTGATATTACCCGATAACCTGACACAAAATCGACCAGTTATTAACGGGTTTGGGTTGAGGGGTTTGACGCGTTTAAATACACGGGTCAACTCGGCACAAACTGTTTATTAAACGGGTCGCGTTAGGGTCAAAGGATCCAACCCATTTATGTAAACGGGTTGACACAAACCTAACCCGACTTAATTCCCAACTCTAATGATAACAATGATAAAAGTAAAAATGATGATAATAATATTGATGATGACGATGATGATAATAGTAATAATAATAATAATAATAATAATAATAATAATAATAATAATAATAACGATAATATAATAATATTGATGATAATAATATTAATATTTTGATGATGATAATAATAATATTGATAATAATAACAATACCAATAACATCATCAACGACGACAACAACAATAATAATAATAATAATAATAATCTTTCAATTAATACATCTACTGTCGTAAAATTGCTTGGGAAAATAATAATAATAATAATTTTTAATTTAAAATAATTAATCCAAGATTTAAATATTTATCTTAAAAATTATTTAAAATTTATTTCAAAACTTAAGGAGAGAAGATTAAAATTTCGAATTAATCATTATTTAGAATCATCAATCCAAGAGTTAAATATTTTTATTTCAGTTCATCACTACATTTATTATATTAGTTCAATTCAGCACAATTAAATTGTATTTAGCTAAAATAAATGAACCATATGTATCATTAAGTCTTACATAGTAGCATATAAAAACAATATGTATTGTGGGGGTAACTTTCCACATAAAAATTAATTGTAGTTTATAAAATTATTACTTTAATATAAATCTTAACTGATTATGTAAAACAGCTAAATTTTCATACTCCATTTTTGTTAAAATTATGCCAGACCATTAAACAGTATAAAAACAATACGCTCAATAACAGAGAATTGATATTGGCACTCCTCAAATTGATATTTGCACGCCACCCCCTTACTATTTTATGTGAGTGGTGGAGGAGTGCCAAAATCAATTTTGAGAGTGCCTAAATCATCCCTCAATAACATGTGGGGTTAATTGTGGGGTTAATTGAGAAAAGACTTTTTTGAGATGCAACATTATTGTCGGTGGTTATAGTTTTAAAGCCGTTGGTTAACATGCATCACTCTCTCACTCTCTCACTCTCTCTCTATGAAAAATAGAGAACGATTGAGATAAACTTGGCACTCAGCTCAACTCTACTCAAGTCTCAGACTCTCAGCTCTTCTCTTCTGTATATTTCTGTTCTCTCCATGTTTTTTCCTCACTCAAACTTTCCCTTTTCTTTATCTTAGCGGATACTTCGGAGTTCCCTCTTTATGTTCGGACCTAAAGTTTGAAACTTTCAACTATTCTCTTTTCCCCTTTTCTTTTCAGGTATGTTAATTACCCCCTGTCACTCTGTTACCCCACTTTAATCTCCTCTTTAAACACTTTTCCTTTTTTTTTTTTTTTACTGTAATTGTTACTCTCTTTCTTGTCTTGATCTACACAACTCATATAATTTCCTGGTTTTTTTTTTTTGTAGTTATGTTGAATTGCTCTTTCTTTCCTCTTTTCTTGTCAAATCTTCCTTTTTTTTTTTTTGGAAAACAATGGATTCACCAAAATGTTTATGAGTTTCTCTGCCATTCACATTGTTAATATAACGACCTCTATTTCTCCAATTGTTAGTGTAGCTGGTAAACTGCATTGTTGTTCTTGTTGATTTTTTTTTTCTGGGTCTTTGAAATTGGGGCAATTAATTCCATTTTTGGCACGATTCTTACCCAGTTGAGAAAAAATGAACTTTTTGTGAGAAGTATACATTCCTGATTTTATTTATAAAAAAATAAAAAATAGCTCGAGATGGAGATCTAATTTTCTCTCAATTTCACCGTACTGTGTGAATTTCTGAAATTTCGGTTCAGTTTTTAGTTAATATATATTTCTATTCAAATATTATCTCCATAAGTTTACATGGACGAAATTTCCAGTTTCTCCATACCAAATTGTATAGTGTCATTTTTTGTAATTTTGTTAAAAATATAATCCAGAAACCCCCTATTTTGGCCTTGAATTTGCTCAAAATTAACACAATTTTGTATCCCATGGCGAGAATTTGCACGAATTTAGTTCAGCTTAGCCTGGCTGGGTGTATGGTTTATTTTAATTCAGATAAATTCTATTTGTTCAGATTAATGCAATAAAAAATAGCAGGGGTGTTGGTCATTAATCTTAAGAGAGGAATGCTACCTCACTATTGACAAGTTGCATAAAAGTTATACTGTGTCTGAAACATGTTAATGACAACAATTTATTGTGTACGCATCTTAAGTTAATGATTTAAAGGTGTAAATGATGAAATTAATCAAAATTGTAA
Source organism: Salicornia ramosissima (assembly GCA_951394345.1). Classification (NCBI taxonomy): domain Eukaryota; kingdom Viridiplantae; phylum Streptophyta; class Magnoliopsida; order Caryophyllales; family Amaranthaceae; genus Salicornia; species Salicornia ramosissima. The sequence continues at coordinate 48,938,185 of OX596234.1, forward strand.
GATGAGGATTATAAGTTACTAATTTTAAAGTTTTTTTTTTATCAATTTGGTATTTTGCACTCTTAAATTGTTTCACTTTCTTGAAGTGCGTACAAAATGAATTGTTACCGCTAATGCGTTGCATAGGGATTATTTTAAAATAAAAAATGGATTTTAGGTTTTTTCATGTCACATGATCAAGAATTTAAGATTGGCCACTTTTTCGTTAAACTAGTCAAAAATAAATAAATAAAAATTCACTGCCTAATAAATTAATGGTGATTGCTTTGAAGGAGGGAGGAAAGTAAGATGGAAGAAGAAGTAGAAGGAAGTGAAAATAGAGAGTGGGATGAGTTAATACCAGATGCATTAGGGGTAATATTCAAAAAGCTATCATTGGAAGATAAATTAAGAGTGATTCCAAGAGTGTGCAAGGCATGGGGGAAAGTAGTAGAAGAGCCATATTGTTGGCAAGAGATTGACATTCATGAATGGAGCACTAATCGCCAGCCCGATAAGCTCGATCGTATGCTTCGTTTGCTCATTACCCGTAGCTCCGGTTCGCCTCGCAAACTTCTTGTTTCCTCTGTTAAGGATGACCACACTTTCTCCTTCATTGCTGAAAAGTAAGCTTTCTTTGTTTTTTCCATTGTTGATTTGCTTATATTTTGCCCTTGTTTTTTGGAGTTCGTTGTTGTCTAACCAGTTCTACAAGCAAGCAAGTCTCCTTTCAAACCGACTAAAAGATAACATTTTGCTTAAAAATTATTACTTTTGAGCATGAAATCTATGACCATGTTTGGCAAACAGCTATTAGAGTTTAGAGTTTACTGTTAGAGTTTTTGCTTTTTTGTTTAGAGTATTTGACTGTTGATTTTATTTGTGTTTTAATAATTGTGTTTGATAACACTTAGCTAATTGCTAAAAGCTTTTTGTGTAAAATGATATTTATAGACTTTTGTTTTTGAAATATATTAAATTATTTTTTTGGGAATCATAAATCAATGTGGGTAATTTTGTCCAAAAACTTTAACAGTTGCAAAACTCTAATGAAAAAGCTCTTAGAAATCAAAACTCTAAATTGAAACTCTCCTCACCAAACAAGAGTTTAGAGTTTCAATGGGTCAACAACTCTAAAACAAAACTCTTTGCTAAACACCCCCTATAACTTTTTATACAAAGCTTAATTAATTACGTAAAATGTTACTCTATTCGTCCCCAAATAAGTGCTCTATTTGTTTTTCTTACATCTCCTAATACATAATTTGGTAAATATGCTTCAAGACGAATCAAACGTGATCTACCTGACTATATTTTTTCTTGTCTATATAAAATTAGAAAAAATCAAGGTTACAATGTGAATAGTACATGTCAAATGGAGCAATAATCTTGATATAGGCAGTGTTAAAGATTTGTACGGAGTATAAAAGTTGGTGCACTGTTTGAAATGATATTTATGAATTGTGTTTGCTTTGGGATAAAATTGCTAAAGATTGAAAAGAGTTCGAAATTGGAAGAATGGAAGGCAAAATTATGTTGCTTGGGATCACTTTCCTCTCCCCCTAATCCCTATCATCTTGATTATGAAAATGACTTGTTTGAGAGATGATTTTGATTTGTGGTCCAATGTACTATTAATGTGTTGGATCATCAATGGTTTTTTTCTGCAAAACAATAGAAAAAAACAAAACAAGGGGACCGTGCTTTAGTGTCATGGATTTAGGGTATTGTTATTTGGATTTGGGATCTTTCACTTTGGTTTGTATTAGGGATTAGGGAATATTATTCACCAAATGCCAAGTCGACCTCAAAATCATGTTTTTGTGATGAAGCCCGGTGGATTCCAGTGATGCTTTTGGCATTGTTCTGATTTGTTAGTTTTCCTAGCTACACACAAGTATTGTACTTAGCTTGTCTGAATGTTACAAACAGAAACTGCATTTTAATAAACCTGAGGTTATCGTTTTTTCATCTTACATGCAACGTTCTTGTTTGGCCCTATTCGTTCAGAGTCTAGGATTTAGTTCAGCTCAATTTAATTAGATTCATTCAGTCAAAAAAAACAAGCTTTGTATCTCTCAAAATAACCCAACGATCTTGTTAAAAATTCAAGTGTTACGTTCAATTCAGTTTAGTTCAGTTTAGCTATTGTAGAGCCAAATTTTAGTTCGGATTCATTGAATCCAATTAAGAAAAAATAATGAATAGTAAGATAACCCAATGATTTTGTTAAAATTTCAATGCTACAAACAGAAACTGCATTGTAAAAAACCTGAGGTTATCGTTTTTTCATCTTACTTGTAATGTACTTGTTTGGCCCTGTTCTTTTGGAGTCTATGATTTAGTTCAGCTCAGTTTGGATTCATTCAGTAAAAAAAAAAAAAAAAAAAAGCCTTTGTATCTCTCAGAATAACCCAATGATCTTGTTAAAAATTCAAGTGTTATGTTCAATTCAGTTTAGTTCAGCTTAGCTACTGTATGTAGAGCCAAAATTTAGTTTGGATTCATTTAGTCCAGTAAGATAACCCAATGATCTTGTTAAAAGTTCAAGTGTGTTACTAGTTTTGTTGCCATTATTTATCGATGTGTGATGTTTCGTTGTGGATGTTATTGCTTTTGCAAATACCAGCGCTGGCTCCCTTGAGAGTTTAATGCTCCGAAGAAGCGAAATCAGTGATTCCGTAATAGAAGAGCTAGCTAACAAGTTCTCTAATCTGACCTCATTAGACCTGAGCTACTGCTGGCGTATTAGCCCTAGCGCCTTAGAAGCCATTGGAAAGAACTGTAAGCTTCTGACTTCATTAAGGTGGAACATGCACCCTTTCGCCTCGTCTTACAAGGTTTCGCATGCCGATGAAACTCGTGCTATTGCCCGAACAATGCCTAAGCTCAAGCACCTTGAGCTCGCTTTCCTTCGAATCGACAACGAGGTTGTCCTAGAAATTGTCTCAGGGTGCCCTGAGCTCGAGTTGTTGGACCTTAGAGGATGTTGGGACGTACTCCTTGGCAAAACGACGATCAAGAAGAGGCTCCCGAACGTGGAGGTTGTTGGGCCCGAAATGGCCATGGAGGAGTTTCAAAAGGAAGATTCCGAGTTTTCGGGTTATGGATACAACATGGATTATATTAGTGATGACGATAGCTTTGATGGGATGTGGGATGAAGATATAGTGGTTAGTTTTTTTGATGCTAATTACTTGGATGAATGTGGCTGGCCTACATCTCCTTAGTAGTAACTATATATGTTAGATGCATTTTGTGTTGTTTTTTTCACACCTTGTGAAAATTGTGAGGAGCTCTGCTTAAGTTCTAGTTTCTTTGTTGCTTAACTCATGCATTTTACTTGCATTAGGCAACTCTCTATTTATGTGGATCAATATACACTATTTATATTAATGATAGTATTGCTGTTTGTCTATTATTGCTCTAGCATATGTTTATATAATAATAATGTCATGCTATGATAATGTATTTACCAAAAAAGAAAAACAAATTAAGTTGCCTTTTGAATAAAAAAAAAAGTGAACTAAACATTGATTTAACTCTTAATATATTTTCTAATGTGGTAAAATTTTGAGAACAAAGACCAAAATAACGAGCTAAAAATTATAACCTTTAATGCTATGTATATAAATTTTCAAATAAGAACAATGGAGGTTATCTAACATAAGGTGTAGATCTAAAGGGGTGTGTATTTTCGGATAACGGATTAGATTCACTCTAAAAATTCGGATATCATAAATTTAGAATCATGGAAATTTTGAACCGGATATCCGAATTGTATAATTATTGGGTATCTGAAAAGTTGGATTAAAAATTCGAATAATTCAATTTTAAATTCGAATATCCAGTTTTAAATTAAAAAATTTAGGTTATTCGGATTTCTTTAACTCCTCTCCAATTCGGTATCTGGTTTGCAAATCCGTATGCCCGATCTGGGTTTGGTTTTCCAAATCTCAAAAACAGGATCGATTATTTTCGAATCGGAAATTCTATCAAATTCTATCACATTTCCAAGAGTAATAAGTGTAAATCTTTCATTTTGTATTATTAGTACCCTAAAGATTGATTCCATCGCATGTTCAAACTATATATATTTGTGTGTTTTATGTGTGGATTTGGTAGGGTGGACGAGACAAGAAATCAGCAACCACATGATTTTATGCATGTGAGTGTAAGTTTGGATCTTGTAAATTAGCTAGGCGTGCGTGCTTTGAACACTGGAATATACACTTACCATCTTTGTCTCTAGTTTTATAATGTACTCTCTCTGTGAAATTAAATCTTGATATTGCCTCCTGATCCTGCACATGTTCTCCGGTCTATCGTTATTGATTTTGGTTTTCAACTATTCTTAACACAATTATCTTTTAAGATGTTTAAAGACATTTTTTCCACCTTGTTCACCTTGTTTTTCTTATTTAAGAAGAAAAATATACTTAAAACTTTCAACATTTGCTAAAAATAGATGTAACAAAAAACTTTCAATAATTTAAAAACTTTTCATTTATGGTAAAAAAAGTCACAACATTTACATATTTGTCATTTCCTATCAAACATAATTTTTTATTAATCATTAACATTACATAATTAACAATATTAAACCATTTACTAATTAACCTTATGACCACCACCCAACACTTTTCACCACCAATGAACAACCACAACACCCACCACCAACCAAGCCAACCACCACCCTAACCCGGCCAGGTGGCCACCACCCCTGACCCGACTAACATCATTCGAACCACCCACGTACACACCTTCAAACCACCCTTTGAAACACCTTTTGAACCACCCTTCGGACCACACAAATCGAACAACCCCCTTCGAATCACCAAACCCTTTGAGCATCATTCGAATTGGGCGTGGGTTGTTCGAATTTGGTGTTGGTGTTCAATTTGGGTGTGTTGGGGGTGGTGGGGGTTATTTTCGATGGATTGTATCGATGTGGGTGGGTTCGACGTGGGTGGAGGTCGGTCTGAGTGGGGTCGATTTGGGTGGTGCAATGCTGGTGAAAGTGGTGGTTGGTGTTCTGGTGATGCAGTTTCTCTCTCCACACCTTAATTACAACACCTTCCATTAATCAACTTCTTAATCAAAGCTTTGGAAATTTTGCCTAGGTAATGTTAAGTATGTTAAATTTGATTGAATATTATAAACGGGTCTAGGCAACCCATAGGAAGAGAGTTAGGTCATTTACAAGCCATAGGAGGTTTCATCCTAAAATCAATTGGTAATAGGAGGAGTAACTCCTAGACTTATAAGTTAGTTTATGTTAAATTTGATTAGAATATTAGAAACGGGCCCGAGCAACCCAATATCGATGAAGAGAGTTAGGTTACTTACAAGCCATAGGAGGTTCCATCCTAAAACCAATTGGTGATAGGAGGAGTAACTCCTAGACTTATAAGCTAGTTTAGTTTCTCCTCATCAGAGCTAACTGGAAAGGCAATTAGAAACAAATTCTCTTAGGGGCTGGACATCCTATCGAGGCAAACCCTTTCTAGTGCTTAATAAGACCCAGTTTAGAAGAGACCCACAACCTGGGCTCTGATACTATGTTAAATTTGATTAGAATATTAGAAACGGGCCCGGACAACCCAATATCGATGAAGAGAGTTAGGTTACTTACAATATTGAGTAATTATAGGAAATTATATTTCAGAAAATAAGTTTGTTTTAATTAGTTTATTAGTTCCTATTTTTCCTAATTTGTTTGCTAGTTAGTTCCTATTTTTCCTAGGGTTAGAAGCTTGAGTTTTGTTGTATATATATGCCACTTGATTGGTTTAGTAAGGCAACGAAAGCAATTTCATCACAATAATAAAAGAGCTTCTTCTTCTACATGGTATCAGGCTTGACCAAATAACACGGCTATGGCTACTCCACCGCCATTGCCACCGTCTCCGCCACCATCAACTAAAATCGAAACCAATTCTCCTTATTACCTCGGACCGCAAGATCGGCCAGGGGATTTTATTACTCCAACTCGTCTAACCGGCGACAATTATGATTCATAGGCCGCCGATATTCAAACGGCATTGGAAGCTCGTCGTAAGTTTGAGTTTTTAGATGGTACCATCACCACTCCGTCACCACCGTGTACAAGGTCCGATTGGACGACACTCAATGCAATGCTCATCTCGTGGATAACAAACACTATCGATCTTGAATTAAAATCAACCCTTTCTAAATTTAGAGAAGCAAAACTACTTTGGGATCACTTAAAGAATCGATTTGCTCAAACTAACGGACCACGCATCTAACAATTACGCTCCTCCATTGCTAAGAGTGAGCAATCTAAATCCATGCATGTGGCTGTTTATTATGGTAAATTGCATCACTTATGGCAAGAACTCGATCGTAGTGAACCATTGATTTCTTGCTCGTGTTGCTCCTCGTGTGTGGCAGGATCGTTACATGAAGCGCGCCGTGCCAAAGCTCGTTTACATCAGTTCTTGATGGGTTTGCATCCTGATCTTTATTCTTCTTTATGCACTTATATTCTTTCTCAAGATCCTCTTCCTGACATTGATCGAGCATATCAGTTGGTATGCCAAGAAGAAACTCTGCGGCTGTCTAAACAAGAAGCAGAGTTGCGGGCAGAGGCTGCTCCGGTTGGGTTTGCGGTTCGTGCGGGCACCTGGGCAGCATCCGGTCGAGGACGTGGACATGCAGCAACAGGCACGGACAGACCTGTGTGTACCGTGTGCAAGAAATCAGGCCATGAGGCCACGAGCTGCTGGAAAACCATTGTCTGCACTCACTGTAAAAAGAAAGGGCATCCGGCGAACCGTTGTTACGAGATTGTGGGGTATCCGGAGCGCTCGGGGTCTTCTGTAATGGGGCACGGTCATTCTCAGGTTCGTGCTAATGTTGCTGCAGGTAGTCTTCCCGCACCTGCGTCCTCGACTTCCGTCTCAGAGCAAGTCTTTACTCCCGAGCAATGGAAAGCTATCTTGGGTCTCTTTGGTAATTCTAAGCTTCCTGAAAATAGATTAAGTGGTAAGTTTGATATTTCCTCTTGGATTATTGATACCGGGGCAACTCATCATGTTACCGGTAATCACTCTTGGTTATTTGATACACAATTATTTGAATGCTCGGTCGGTTTACCAAATGGTGCTCAAATAAATGCTGTAACGACCCGACTTTTCTAGACTGTCGATTTACGAAGGAAATCGACAAATGGATCATTACCAACATAAACTAAATAGCATTATTAATAATTAAAATCCAATACTCCTTTTATTAACTAAACTAAATAAATAATATCCTCAAAGTCCAAAAACAACTACTAGAATACGTAATAATAATACTGTTCCATCCCAACAGGCTGGGATATACTACTTAATAAATAAAAGAAGGCATAAACTAGACTCCGGGTTCACTATACTGCTCTCATCAACACACAACCCGAACCATAAAGGAGCCCACTTAAGCGTCTGCATCATCACCTGAAATGGGGGGGTCCACCGTCAGTGGCGAGTAACTAGGTTGTCCCGCTTAAATGAGGGACCGCTAACCATATAATAGCATAGAATTAACCAGGAAAATCATACAACAATACATAAGAATACATACGAGAATACATACGAGAATACATATAAAAATACGTAGAAAAATACATAGAAAAATACATAGAAAATACGTATAAAAATACGTACAAAATACGAATACAATACGTATAAAATACCTGCAAAATACGGTTAGAAATACATACAATATAAATATAATATACGGATAAAAATGCATACCAAATACAGACAAATACGGATACGATACACATATAAATACAGGCCAAAGATACTCGTACAGAATACATGGAATACACGTATAAGGTACACCAAATATACATATAAATACAGACTTACCAGACGTACGCAGCGGATGACTTATCATTACATAAATACAACTTATACACACGAAAATATACATAAATACACATATAACATAATCCTTCCCGTGAAATACTTATCTTGTCATATTTTACCCAAAACCCTTCTTTAACCATCTTATTGGACTGGTCATTATAGCTCGTAAGGATGCCCGTGTACATCCCAACTTTCTTAAAACATGCCGGGAAGAACTTGTGTATTCAACCCGTAGCCCTCCTTTGCAAGAACTAAGCCTAAGCTATGGCCATAACCCCTAAATAGCAGCTCGTGTACTACTACTTAGACGACTACATATCTTAAGATCCAGAACTACCCAGAGACCGCAGTAGGGCAGTGGCTTCGAACTTAACCCGATCTGATGACTCGTGTATCATCAAATGGGCGTCTGTATCGTATCTTGTCTTTTCTAAAGGCCATCGTGAGACCACTATTTAGCAATCATCTTATCTAGAGGCCATCGTGAGACCACTAATTCTTATCATATTATAACCTTTCCTTTTAGTCATATTATTACTTTCCTTCATATTACAACTTATCCCTGTTAATTCCTTAAATTATATAAATCCCTAAAATTACCTTCTAATATTATTATAAGTCAAAAATTAAACTAAGATTGTCAAAACCCTTTTCTTTCCATTCGACATTTTCAACATTAGAATAATAATTAAGCAAATTTATTAAATAATCATACAAACAATTAAATAATTCATCTAAATTAACACTTAACAACAATATTACTTAAAACATGATAAAAATCCTATTTCATAACTTGTACCACTCGAAATTTTTGGATAAAAATACCAAAAATTACACTTTAAATTATTTAAATGCAATCATCCATAATTAAACAATCAAACTTAATAATACATAATAAAATTATACAATAAACTTTAGATCATGAAACATGGACTAAAACAAGATCAAAATCAATTCTTTATAATACATATACCACACGGCTTTTTTTGGCCAAAACAATACTATCAAGATAAATTTCAAGATTCAACAATAACATGATTAAATTAAAGATTAGATTAAAGATTACCAATAACAATTCAAGAATTAACAAGATTCAACTATAAAAATTAGGTTTTTAATCCCTTTTAGTCTTTAAACCACTTGACAATTTTGAACAACAAGAACAAAATAATTATTTTAATTTAAGACTTAAATTAACAATTAAATAATCAAGATCATTATTTTAATTCAGGAAACTATCATAAAAATCATCATAAAATCATGTATGGCACTCGAGATTATTAATAAAATTCAAGAACAAGATTCAACAACTTATCATGCAATTATTCAACATAACTATACATTTAAATAAATTATTTTAAGCATAAAATTAATTAAAACATGGAAAGATTCATCAAGGTTTCATAAACATGTCAAGAAAATACACAATAAAAATCATCATGTCATTCGAAACTTTTAGGTGATCACGATACTAATCCTATCAATTTTCATGATTTAATCCTAATTAATTATATGGAAAACTTGTTCCAGATTTGAGAAAGAAAGTCTAGTTACCTTAGATTAGGAAGAAAATCAAGAAAATCTCCTTGTTTGGTTCAAGAACACACGGCTGCTAGGGTTTATGAGAGAGAGTTTTTGAGAGCTTTTGAGATTAGGGTAAAAGATTGTAAGTGTTGTTCCCACTTAAATTTAAGAAACAAAGGAAGTAATAAAAAAAAATAATAAAATGAAATAAAAAGAAAGGGCCGTGAACTTGGAGGAGTAGTAGGAGGTAAGGAGTGATTTTAGGATTTGTTGAGACAAGTAGGGAGATTGGGTAAAAGTTTGTAAAAGGTAGGCTTTTAAATTAATTTAATAAATATAGATTTATCTGGTAAATAAAAAAAAAAAAGGATTAAAAGACAAATAATCCTTGGCCAAAATAAGGAGGGCTGGCCAAGGAGAGGAAATGTGGGTCTTTGGGCCCAATTTCTAAGTTAAGGAAAAGAATTAAGATTAAACAGTCCAAATTAATTAGGCCCTTTGGACTTAGAATAGTAAAATAGAATTAATTAACCGCGAAATTTTCTGGCCCTAAATTTCGGGTTATTACAAATGCCACTTTGATAGGATCCGTTAATTTTTCGGAAAAAATAACTCTTACTGGAGTTCTTTATGTTCCTAATTTAAATTGCAATTTGCTTTCCGTATCACAACTTAATGATAATTTACATACCATTGTCCAATTTAATTCATATATTTGTGTTATTCAGGACCAAGCGAAGGAGCTGATTGGAACGGGAATTAGGAGGGATAGACTATTCTATTTTAGCAAACCAACTTCCGTTTCTACTATTGAAGCTACATCACCCTTGGAATTGTGGCATCGTCGACTTGGGCATCCTTCAGAAAAAGTTCTTAAGCTATGTCCTCATATTAAATATAGTAAAGAACATTTAGCTAAATGGTGTGAAGTGTGTACGCGTGCTAAGCACTCTTGTGATAATTTTTCTTTAAGTGAAACTAAGGCCTTCAGACTATTTGAGAAAATACATTGTGATTTGTGGGGTCCATATCGACATGTTTCACCTTGTGGAGCTCGTTATTTTCTTACTATAGTTGATGATTTTTCTAGAGCTGTTTGGATATATTTGTTGGTTGACAAAACAGAATTTTTTTAATGTTTATGTCCTTTGTTGCCATAGTTGATCGTCAATTCTCTCAAAGTATTAAAATAGTACAAAGTGATAATGACACTGAATTTAATTGTTTGCTCAATTATTTTCGTGATAATGGAATTTTATTTCAAACATCATGTGTGGGTACTCCACAACAAAACGGAAGGGTTGAACGGAAACATAAACACAATTTTAAATGTTGGTCGGGCTCTACGATTTCAAGCAAAATTGCCAATTTATTTTTTGGGTGAATGTGTTCTTGCTGCAGCCCATTTAATTAATCGTACTCCCATTCCACTACTACAAAATAAAACACCTTTTGAAGTTCTTTTTAATAAAACACCCTCATTTGATGCCCTTCGTACCTTTGGTTGTTTGTGTTTTGCTCACAATCAAAATACCAAAGGAGATAAATTCGCTAGTCGAAGTCAAAAGTGTGTTTTTGTTGGTTATCCATTTGACAAAAAGGGATGGAAATTATATGACTTGGATACGAAACAATTTTTTGTGTCTCGAGATGTCAAATTTGTTGAAGAAACGTTTCCATTTGAGTCTATGGAGGATGTTTCCATTGATAATATAGATCATGAAATTCATGACGATTTTGCTACTTCTCCTTTAATTGTGGATGAAGATTTGGATGAAGGCCAACTTCAACCTCATCACGCTACCACTGATTCGGCCCAGTCGTCCTTCCCTTCTTCCGATGTTGGTGAGGTTGAGTCTTCTACTCCTGCAACAAGTAATGTTCCTTCAGAGCAACAAATGGGACGTGGTTTTAGACAAAAATTTCCTAATGTCTTATACAAGGATTGTGTAACTCATACGATCTTCGCTAATAGTCTATCCCCCTCTTCTTGTTCTTCTAATCACTCCTCGGGTACTCCTTATCCTTTAGCACATTATATAAATTGTGACAATTTTTCTATAAATTATCGGAAGTTTCTTGCAACTATTGTAAAAGGGCATGATCCTAAATCCTTTAAGGAAGCTATGAAATATGACGGTTGGCGTCAATCAATGCAAGAGGAGATCCGGGCACTTGAAGATAATGGTACTTGGACATTAACACCTCTTCCTCCAGGAAAACGTGCTTTGGGTAGTCAATGGGTGTACAGGACTAAATATCTGTCAAATGGTGATATTGAGCGCCTCAAATCCCGTTTGGTTATGTTGGGAAATCATCAACAAGAAGGCATCGACTACAATGAAACATTTGCTCAAGTAGCTAAGATGACCACCATTCGTGCTTTTTTAGCCATTGCGGCTTCTAAAAATTGGGAACTACATCAGATGGATGTTCATAATGCGTTCTTACATGGTGATCTCGATGAAGAGGTCTACATGAAATTGCCTCCTGGTTTTGAACATTCAGATCCATCTTTGGTATGTCGACTTCGCAAGTCATTGTATGGCTTGAAATAGGCACCTCGGTGTTGGTTTGCGAAATTAGTCTCGGCTTTAAAACAATATGGTTTTCTTCAATCTTATTCTAACTATTCACTTTTCTCATATACTAAAGGCACAATCCAAGTTAATGTCTTAGTTTATGTAGATGATCTTATTATTTCTGGGAAAAATTCCGCTGCTGGGGATCTCTTGCAGGATCCCGAATCTTATCGTCGACTTGTAGGTCGTCTTATTTATCTTGCCGTCACTCGTCCTGACTTAGCTTATTCGGTTCACATTTTGTCTCAATTTATGCAAGCTCCTCGATTGGAACATTGGGAAGCTGCTCATCGAGTTGTACGATATTTGAAAGGAACTCCTGGTCAGGGCATCTTGCTTCGAGCAGATAGCGAATTAACTTTAACAGGATGGTGTGATTCGGATTGGGCGGCTTGTCCCATAACTCGTCGTTCATTGACTGGTTGGTTGGTGTTTCTTGGAAACTCACCAATCGCATGGAAAACAAAGAAACAAAATACAGTTTCTAAATCATCTGCCGAAGCAGAGTACAGATCCATGGCTGCTATTACCTGTGAGTTAAAATGGCTCAAAGGTTTGTTGTTGAGTTTGGGTGTTCATCATGATAAAGCAATACCGTTATTTTGTGACAGCGAGTCTTCTCTTCATATTGCGAAAAATCCGGTTTTTCATGAGCGCACAAAACATATTGAAATTGATTGTCATTTTGTTCGCGATGCTATTAATGATGGTTTAATCTCTCCATCATATGTTTCGACTTCCTCTCAATTGACAGATATTTTCACAAAAGCTCTGGGAAAGACTCAATTTGATTATCTTCTTTCCAAGTTGGGCACTTTTGCCTCTGATGCTCCAACTTGAGGGGGTATTGAGTAATTATAGGAAATTATATTTCAGAAAATAAGTTTGTTTTAATTAGTTTATTAGTTCCTATTTTTCCTAATTAGTTTGCTAGTTAGTTCCTGTAATGCCCCGAAATTTCGGGATATTTTAAAAATTTTATAATTAATTAAATATATAATTAATTGGCTATTTAATTGATTATTGTTTAATTAATTATTAGTTATTTGTAGCAGTCCAGTTATTTTAATCCTGGCCCGAACCTTTTTATCTTGTCATGCCAAAACCCGAGCCCAATCTATTCTTTTCTTTTCCACCTCACGGCCCATATTACTTTTCTTTTAATTATTTCATTTTAATTGTTTAACCAATATTACTAATTCCTTACCTATTCTAACTGATTCCAAAAAAAACCCTACTTTTACTCTTGCTCACCTATTCTTTCTCCTATAACTTTAGGAAACCAAAACCCCTATTACTACTAATCCCACACGGCCAAGCCCCTTTTTGGATTCAACAATTGTTCACCAATTTTTTTTTTTCTTTTCCTATCAAACAATTCATAAGAAAATCCCTAAACTCTTCTCCATCCATCCAATCAACCAAGAATTGAAGCAAGAACGCTAATAGAAGCCAAGAACCGTGTGATCTTGGGTATTTTCGAACCTTCTTACAAATCTAAGGTAATTGGATTGCTTTTACTTAATCTTTAGGATAGATTAGTTTCATAGTTTTTAGAATATGATTTTGAATTGTTTAGAACAATGTAGGATTGCTTAGAATTAATGTTTTGAATTGATTATTTGCCTTTAATGAAGAATGTCGAGTAGTACTATGATATTTTCTTGTGAAGGCTTGATGAATCTTTATTTGTTTTAATTAATTTTATGCTTGAATTAATTTATTTAATGGTATAATTATAATAAATACTTGTATAAAGGTTGTTAAATCTTGTTCTTGAATTCTTTCTTGAATGTCGTGTGGTGAAGGGAATATTATGATGATTGTTGTGACAATTTCTTGAATTATTAGGATAATCTTTAATGTTTAATTGTTATTTTAAGGTCTTGAATTAAAAAGAATTAATTTTTTCTTGTTATTCTAAAGTGTCGAGTGACTTAGAATAATTTTAGGAGCTTCTTTAATGTTTTATCTTTAATCAAGATTTATTTCGTGGCAAAATTCATCCTTTTCTTGCTTGAAATAATTTAATCTTTCAAACCGGTAAAACTGTCCAGATTTGGTTTACGAATTATTCAAGGAACTTAATCAATTCGGATTGCTACGAAATTTTAGGTGGAAGTTAGTAATACTGTTTTACATCTTTTTTTAAATTTTCGTAATTTTTAAAGATCGTTTGCTATGGCAGAAAAATCTAAAACTGAATTCAGCCTAATCTGATTTGTTAGTTATAAAATTCCTTAAAAATAGTAAAGGACGTTATTTTTGAATGAAATTTATGCACATTAAACCTTGAACCTATATTTAGCTTCCATCAAAATTTCCAGATTATTCGATACCTTTAAACGGTCGTTCATAATTTAATTCTTTAAAAATCAGATTGTGTAAAATAGGGTGATTGAATTATTAAAACATGTTACTATTAATTCTTGAAATGTTTATATGATGATATGATGAATTTATTTAATTAGTATTTTTAGTTTAAAAATGTCGAGTGGTCATATCAGGGTTTGACCAATTTTAGTTTAATTTCTGACTTATAATAATATTGGAAGGTAATTGTAGGAACTATAATTATCATTATTATAAATATAACAATACTTCGGAAAGCAATATTATGACAAAAGGAATAAGTTGCATTATAATAATAATAAAAAAAGGATTTCAGGGATGGTTATTATATTTATCACCATAATATTTATTATCATTATTATTATTAAAAGGAATTATCAGGGACAAATGACAATATGAAGGGAAATAACAATATGACAAAAAGGGTAAATTACAACATGATAATAACGAAGAAGATTACAGGAATAATTACCATTATATTTATTATCATTATTATTATTAAGGAAGTCAGTAGGGATAAGTCGCAATATGAAGGAAAGTAATAATATGACTAAAGGAAGGGTTATGGGTAAAATATGACAAGATAAATATTTCAGGGGAAGGTTTCCTTTGTATATGTGTATAGTATGAATTTCGTATATTTGTGACTGTATGGTATACGTATATTGTATGTATTTCTAACCGTATTTTGCAGGTATTTTGTACATATTGTATACGTATTGTTATACGTATTTTTATACGCATTCCGTATGTATTCTTGTACGTATTTTTATACGTATTCTGTATGTATTTTTGTACGTATTCTGTATGTATTTTTGTACGTATTTTTATACGTATTTTTTACGTATTCCGTATGTATTTTTGCACGTATTCCGTATGTATTTTTGCACGTATTCCGTATGCATTTTTATACGTATTTTTGTACGTATTCCGTATGTATTTTTATATGTATTTTTGTACGCATTTCGTAGGTATTGTTTTTGCATTATTTTCTGCATGATGTTGGTTATATTCGAGTGGTATAAGTTTAGGTTGGAGTTTGAGTCAAGTTAAGATGAACAAGATTGGATTAGAAGTTAAGCTATGACGATAAGGAATTGAATTGAGGATTGGAATAGAACAGAACAGAATTGAATTGAATTGAAAAGATGATTAACTATGAAGTGACTACCTATCTAGTGGCTCATGTGCCATGAACATAGGTATAGTCGAAGCCACTGTCCTATCTTCGGATTGGGGACAGTTCTTGATCCCAGTGCTTGGGGAGTAGATCCTTGTGGTTGACCCGGCATGAGCAAGGAAAGTTGGGGGGAGTAAATCTTCGTGGTTGACCTCTTACGAGCATATGACTGGTCACGGATTAGCACCTGATTGGGAAAGAACAGAAAAGAAGAGTCGTTGATGAGGATTAGAAGTCTAGAATTGGTTAAGCTAAGCTGAAGGTCATGTTAAGGTTGACTTGTATGATTGTTTTCCGATGCGTACTTGATGTGATTGCTTGTTGACTTCTTTGCATGATGACTTGTTCGACAGTTCAGATGATCTGTTCTGATTATTATGTTTCTAATTGTGTTCTACTGATTAAGTAGAACAATCTAATTACTCACCACTGACTGTGGACCCCCCCCATTCTATTTCAGGTACAGGTGGTGATTGAGTTTTGGCTACGTATGGGCTGGGATTGTGAGCTAGCCAGCTTAGAAGTGACCCGATGACTAGTTTAGATTTTGTTTAGTAGTCTTTTCTTTATTTTGTAATAGTAAAGGATATTGATTTAATAATTATTTTGGGATCACTTAACAGTTTTTAATGAATAATATGATTAAGTTATAGAGCTTCCGCTGTAATTTATGAATTTAACCTTAGAGTTTTAGAAGTTAATGATCTGTGATTGTTGTTTTCTCTGAAAACAACGCTGCTAAATTACGGGTCATTACAGTTCCTATTTTTCCTAGGGTTAGAAGCTTGAGTTTTGTTGTATATATATGCCACTTGATTGGTTTAGTAAGGCAACGAAAGCAATTTCATCACAATAATAAAAGAGCTTCTTCTTCTACAGTTTAATCTCTCCTCATTCTCCGATGTAGGACACTCATTAGTGCACCATATGAGGTTCAACACAGTGATTATACATATTATAATCTCACATGTTGATTTCATAATATTTACAATGTTCTTTCCGTTATTATTAGGAGAAAAAAAATGCAGTAGCCTTTCCTTTATATGGAGGTTACTTCCCGAATAAAAAAAAATGACTCCACAATCAGCTTCAAACCCATAAGGGTCAATCCTTGAAAAAAAATCATAAGTTCAAAGGTTTGGTCTTTTTTGCCAGAAAATATGCTCAAATTTTCCTTTCTAAAAAAAAAAAAAGGTTCATGTACTTAAAAATAATTTAAGAAAAAACAAAGCTTAAATGATAGGGTATATATGCTAGCAAGGGTTGACAAGGAATCTAATTCTCAATTTTTTTACACAAAAGGTCACGGGATCTCCACTCATGGCTCATCTCATAGAAATACTAATCTGACATTACCTTTATATTTAGTGAAAATCGAACTTACAATCTCACGATTGCAATGTGTGCTCTAACACTATCAAGCTATAGCTCGATCCTTGTCCAATTGTTAAAATATATTAGTAGGCTAGTAGTAGTATGAGAGGATCTAAAGAGGGACGTGGGGTCCCTCATTTGAAAAACTATTACCTGCGTAACACAATTCTACCAACAAGTACGTTGTGCACGGACTCCTAGACAAAATTTCTTAATACAAGTTTAAAGCAAAAAAAATAATCAAAACTAAATCAAACCCACAAAACACCAACACCACCATCACCACCCCAACTTGGCCACCATCAAATCGGCACCACCAAAACCCTAAACCTAAATTAGCACCACCACCGCAACACCAAACACCAGCAACAACCACTGGCGCAACAACAACTGCCGTAACAACCCAAATTGGCCCACCAACAAATCGGCACCACCACTACAAGCCTAAACCCGAAACTACCACCAAGCAGCCAACAACCACCACATTTGCAAAAATAAATTCGAAATTCTAGCTACCCAGATCTCCGTGCGAAATCGCCACCACCACATTTGATTATACGCGAAATCGCCACCACCACCTTTAATTATGTGCGAAATCGCCACCGCCACATTCGATTACCTTCGAAATCGCCACCACCATCTTCGAGTACCTTCGAAATAGCTGGGGTTTCGATGGTTTAGGGTTTTGAAGGTTTAGAGTTCGAGGGTGGTTATGGTTCGACGGTGGCTGGGGTTTTAAAGGTTTAGGGTTTTGATGGTTGAGGGTGGTTGGGGTTTAAAGGTTTAGGGTTTTGATGGGGTTCGGCGGTCGAGGTGGTGAGGGTTGCTGGTGGTGACGGTTGGAGGAGGTGAGGGGAATCTGGTGGTGAGGGCTGGTGGTGAGGGGTGACAGGGAAGGTGGAGGAGGAGAGAGAGAGAGAGATAGAGGAGGGAGATTAAAAACTAAATATTCATTAACCATTTTTTAACTTTTTTTAAATAATGACATTTTTTTGTAAATAATTGGACTATTTTTTACCAAAATAGAAAGAAAAAAACTTGTTGCCAGAATTTTATTACGCCCAAATATGGCAAATGTTGCCAGTATTGTGTTACGGAGGGAGTAATTTTTATTTGAAAAAAAAAAAAATCATAATTATACCAGTTACACTAATTTAGTGCAAAATAGGATATAACTATATAAGTAACCTCAATTTATAATAAGGTAACCTATGAAAACTGAAAAGTTAGTATATTTATAAAGAGAATACTTTTACTATTTTTATGTAGCTTTTATTCGTTGTACACTTTTTTTAATATACACCTAATGTACATAAGATTTTTCTCTTTAAAGAAACAAAAGAATAATTGTTGGAGTGTCAAACAAAGAAAAAGCTAAAATCACAAAACAACAACAAAAAACAATTAACAACCATTCTACCAAGATCCAAGCAAGACATGAGAGCCAAACTCTCGATCTGAATAGACTCCTTTAGGCATCAGTCGAACTTCTGACCAGCTCGCAACCATCACTATCTATTCGACACTCCGACTTTGCATCTACGAAACTAAGTTAATGTTTTTCTTTTTTTTTTCTTTTTTTGAAATTTCGTATTTCCTTAATATCCGATGACCGTAGTCTATTCCTCAATTTTTAAATTCTTGACTCCGCCACTGACTAGTAGTGCTCATTAATTTTGTTTTGAAATTTCATGTTTTCCTTAATTCGAAAATTTTATATATTTTGACACAACAAAATATGTATTTTAAGGCAACTACTCAACCCAAAAAGGCAAATTTAATCTGATAACCTTACCTCATTTTAGCATGATGTTTTTTCATTATGTAAGAAAAATTGGTTAGTGCATTTTAACATGCTTTTGACATGAATATTTTAGCAAAGCTTGGAGTGACATTAACTATGATCACCCCTTGAAGAATATAAACAAGAGTACAATTGAATTATTATTTTTTAGACAGTAAGATACGGTGGGCCCAACATGTGTCTCTTCCCACAAGGCTATCGAGCTAAAATGGCCCATGGGAATAGGAGACCCCAGGCACCCTCCTTAAATGATCTGGTACCCATTTTAACTAATTTAGAGCCCGATTGCTATTGTAGGTTATAATTTTTAATTATTTATTATGAAAAGAATAAAAAAAAAAAAAAATTGTTGTACAAAACACATAAAGAATAATAAAATAAAAAAATAGTCAAATTTGTCACTTTCTCTAGTTTTGCAAAAGGAACAAAGCTTAAAATATGCTTTTGATGGATTCCAAACAAAGGAAAATGAGTTTTGCAAGGGTCTAGTAAACTATGCGTGTATGTAAGGGCCCAACAAACCTTTTTTTAGTAGCTTGAGAGGGAGATCAACTAACTACGAGACTACTTCTTTACGGGCTATCCGTTATGAGGATTGTTTTCTGTTTTTGGATGAAACTAGTTTTAACCCCGCGATCATTTAAACCAATTATTATGTAAATTTATGGATTTTTTTCTTAATTATTTGAAGCAAAATGTATGATTTCTATCTTGATTTTGAGTTATTTCAAGTATGGCGATTTGATTTGTTGTGATATGTGATTTTACAAAATTGAGGATCAAAGTGGAACTCAATTGTTATAGGAGTAAGGAGACATTTAATGTTTTATTTTTGGGTTTTTCTATGTAGTACCCCTGTGGTATAGCGTTTTCTAAGATGTACCCTCCAAAATGAAACTTTTACATGGTACCCCCGAGGAAGTACTGCTCACCACATAGTACCCCCTATAAATTATTAATCACGTAATTAACACACTAAACATGATTATTAGTGCTCTAACCTTCATGATTAATATAAACAACTGCTAATTATTGCTATTTTTAAAAAAATTCGGTAGTCTTTTGTGTTTTTTAATTGTATTTTTTGGTAATTCTTTGGTAATAATTAGTCATAATTAGTAATAATTAGCAGCAAATTATATTAATTATGACGGTTAGTGCACTAATAATCAAGTTTAGATTGTTAATTACGTAATTAATAATTTAGAGGGTACTAAGTGGTGAACAGTAGTTTCTTAAGGGTACCATGTAGAAGTCTCAATTTGAAGGGGTACATCATAGAAAACGCTATACCATAGGGGCACTACATAGAAAAACACTTTATTTTTTTATAAAAAAAAAAAAGAAAAGAAAGGAAGGAAAAGGGAGTGACAAATGAATGACACGTGGCGCTTAAAGTTCCTGTTTTAAATGTTTAAAGTATAGATTGATTTTTTTTTTTGTTATTATTAGCTACATACGGGTCCATGTATCTTTATATACATCCCTCCCTCCTATAAATATTAAGAGCTTGTTTACTTCAACTCAATACAGCTGAACTGAATTGAATACAGCTGAAAATAATATTTTATAAGAGAAGGAAATTGAGAGCTAAACTGAACTGAACTTAGCTTAACTTACCTTAACATAACTTAATTGAACTTAACTGAATTAAACTTAACTGAATTTAAGCTGAAGTAAACCATTGCCTCGTTTAGTGGTATGAGGGTTCGGACCTCATACCTCTCAAATCTAAGGTGAATTTACCAATTTTGAAGGCGATGATGTTTTATGGATCTGCCAAATTTTGAAGGTCTGGTGTGATCATATATAGGCATGTTTGGTTCACTAACTTGGAATAGTATGGTATGGAAATGCATACTAGGGTGGTATGGATTCTAAACCCCATACCACACTAAAGTTGTTTGGTTTAGTTTATAAATTGATACTTGGGTAGAGTGGGATGAGAAACTTAGAGGGTAAGGGGAGTATGAGATTATAGGGGGATGGAATTGAGTTAGAAACCTAAGGTTACTCACTCGAGGATATAAAATAGCCAACCAAACATGAGAATGGATGTCATACCATTTCATACCATTATAAAAGGACCAACCAAACACCCCTAAGAGGTGGGATAGAATGAAATGCATGTGACATTATTAATTAAAAAAAAGGTATTTGGCTGAGGTCGGGCTAAGAAACCATGTAATTCAATGGTTTATCATCTTCCCTAGCTTTAAACCCCTTGAAAAATATTCTCATCTTCTCCTCTACATATTGAGATTATTTATGTACCCTTTAATAATTGCACTTGAAACCATACTTTGAATAACAAAACAAGTACTCCGTCTATAACATATTAATGGCAACAAATCATTTTGCACGCATTTTAAGGTAATGATTTAAGGGTGTAGATGAACAAATTAATCAAAATGGTTTTAATAATAAGTAAGGTTGAGATCATAAGTTACTAATCTTAAAGTTGTTTTTGATCAATTTGTTCGTTTGCACCCTTAAATCGCTTTCTTAAAGTGCATGCAAAATGACTTGTTGTCATTAATATGTTACAGAGGGATTAGATGAAAGTAATAGATTTCCAATTCATATGGGTAAACCTACACATACAATAGTTGTATAAAAATCCTACATACAATGACTTTTTTATTGATTAATTATGTGGGTCCCAAAATACCCTCTATTTTTTCCCCTCCTTAATTCCTTTTTTTCTAAAATTTCATTGGTCAGTGTATATGGGGAATACATATAATAGTTGTATGTGTAGGCGTGTAGCATCTCTGAATCCATATCTATTTGTTATCATTTCCGTATTATTTCGTTCCAAAATTTTGAACTAACGCTTTCATTCCTAAATTGATCTATTTTTGCTTGATTGCAATGCTAATATGCTATGATGTTGGGTCTAAGTTCACTATTCCCATTGTCTACTAATAATTTCCTCGTTAATTTGCTTTTTGATCTGAAAGACAAATTTTACATCTTTTTTATCATGAATTTACATTGATATATAATAAAAATGTTATCATATAGGTTATTGTAATTATAATTAAAAACTTTATAACATGTAAGTTTTCATACAATTTTCAAATATCTATTTTTTTTAACTTTTATAAATACACACTTAAAATAATTGATGGAAATAAATTGCATATTAAATACCCGAAAAAGCAAATAAATTAAATAAACATTTAGAACAAAGAAATTATATTAGCTACAATAAGGCCATGTTCTTTAGGACTGATCTAATCTGATCTGATTTGATTTTAGTTTGTCTGATCTGATCTGATTTGAATTATTTAAAATAATGACAATATTAATAATAACTATTAATTTTATTATTTTCATTATTATAATTGTAATAATTATTTTGTATGAGAAAGGTAATACATGATTATATTTATTAAAATAATAATAATAATAATTAATAGTTTTTTTGGGGTGATATTGAGGGGAATGTAAAACGACATAGCAAGTAGTTTGGTTTGGGCTTTGTCTCATCATAAACACAATTCAAATTCAAGCTAATGATGATAAAGAAATTCAAGCCGTGGATGAGGATTAGTAGCTAATCATTATTATAGGTTGCTTATTGAAATAACTTTATTCCTTTAATAAATACTCTTCTAATTCTAATTTGATCTTATAATTAGAATTTACAATATTTTAAGTGTTACATGTTTAGAATTTGTAATTTATTGGCAATTATATTGTTTTTAGTGGGGTTTTTTTTAAAGTTGTATCTCCTAAAACATATAAGCTAGAATCACAAATTAATTAAGGGGTATCCGATCCACTAATAATTAGTATATTGAAATTATTCTTACAACAAATAATAATAATAATAATAATAATAATAATAATAATAATAATAATAATGGATCGAATTGTATTAGTGTCTATAATGGATTTCTTTTGTGTAATACTAACCGATAGGGCCTCATTGATAAGTGCTACAAGATCTCGTACATTGGAACCCATGGTTATGGTTATGGACCCGAATCCATTAGTATGGAACATTTTCTTTTCCAAGTGAAATCCCCTAGTATATGAAAGAGTGAAAAAGTGCTTTCGTTGTTGTGGAATACGAAGCCTTCGTATCTTAATGCATGTATTTAATTGATTCGGAGCTATTAGAGCGGGATCCACTTTTTGAGGAATATGAGTCGAAGCAATAACAAGAATATTTCTAGTAGACCATCTTTCACAATCCCTGGAGAGATAGTTCACTAATAGACCGAGGGATAAGTAATTCGACTCATTCACATCCAGATCATGAATGTTTGGAATCCATATTATGCAAGGAGACATTGCTTTTGCTAATTCGAATTGAAGGGCGATAGAAAATTGGTCTATTTCCGGCATCATATCCATAGTTAGCGCATTCATCCTAGTTAGCAGCTCCAGCTCCGTATCAAGGTCACAATCGATATCGTCACTAGCATCAATATCGTCACTAGCATCAATAAGAGAACCTTTAGACTTGTTATCCAGGAACTTGTTCAGAAATACCGTAATAAAAGGAACATAGGAGTTTGTCGCTAGGTATTTGACCAAATAGGATCGTCCAGTTCCTATAGAACCTATTACTAAAATACCTCTAGAGGGGGGTAGGGCTAAGCGGAGCGAAAAGGGTTTTCTATGAGATGGGAAATGAAAACTATTAGCCCCACACGAGGTTTGTGAATAAGTGATTGTCTGATAATGAGCAAGGAATACTCGTCTTTCTGCTAAACAAGATGTATTGAACTCATAATTCATTAGATATTTTTTATGAATGTCAACTAAGTATCGTAAGTAAATTGCTCCCGGTTGTTCAATCATTTGATAACCAGAGTCATTCTTTGATAAATGATCACTATGAGTCAGACTCAATAGAATTTGATCAATCCTTTTTTCTGTCGTTAAAGTGGAGAACTGAACCAAGAATTCTCTTTCTTCATCATCAATCGAATCACTGCTCGCGACCCAGGATTCTAAGCAGTCTATAGCTAGTGGAGTGGGGACCCAGATTGTATCTCGGCATCCCACTAACTTCTTGTAAATCTGAACATTTTGTGTATTGTTTTCCATAATAATAATAATAATAATAGTAATATAAGTATATAACAATAATAACAATATTATTAATACTACTACTACTACTACTACTACTACTACTACTACTACTACTAATAATAATAATAATAATAATAATAATAATAAAGAGTAATAATGTTTGATCTGATCTGATTTGATTAAGTTTGATCTGATCTGATTAAGTCTGATCTAATCTGATCTGATTACTGTAACTTTTAAGTTATAAAAAACAGGGCCTAAGTACTTTGATAGTTTGATGCTCACTCGGTCTCTCCACTCAAATAATTGTTCTACACTTCTACTTTTTTTTAAATTGTCAATTTATCATAGAATATTGATTATTCCACTTCATTTTTATGTATTCATTTAAAATCTATACAAAAAAAAATTAATAATCAATGAAACATTTTTTTTTGGTTTGTTGGGGAGGTATAACGGTTAGGAAATGAGTGACTAATAAAAATACCATCAGGAAGAAAATAAAGTACGAAAATAAAACACAATATTTTTACGTGGAAAACCCTCTTAAACTAGGAAAAACCACGGTCTTGATCTCCAAAGACAAAACTTCACTATATTATATTTGGGAGTACAATGGATATCACTACAACAACAATATTAGACAACATGTGTTTAGAACAAAGTGCTACTTGTGCCCTTCACATTGGTACTTCCACTAATCTAATCCTAAACACCCTCCACTAATATTGTGTTTGCCTCACACCAAAGTTACTCCCTCTCACACTTGTGTATTTGTGCTCTCATCCTCTAAAACCATCTCAAGGTGGAGCTACTAGCACAACATCACCACAAACAATCAATCAATCGTCTAGCTAACGAGACACGCCGCCTGACCAACATATCAGGAAGACTTTCGACACAAGAACACATATTATACCGCCGCTAGCACCACCCTCACTTACTCGGTGTTGTACAAAAACATCACTTGTACGAACACCCACACAACCAACCGTGTCCTTACATTTTTGGCACTCCTCACTTTAGCACTCTTCTTATTTTTGTGCTCTTCTTGAGGTACTACTTTTGGCGCACTTGGTACACACACAAACACCTTCTTGTTGTTGTGCACCCTTCTATTTTTTGTGCACACATTTTCTAGTGCCCAAATACTCATATTTATAGGTCTTCTCAAGCTCGTCATACAAGCCTCTTCAACCTTATCAACAACATTATCAACAATCTTATCCTCAATAGTCAATGCCCTTACCTAGAGTAATAAATGCAAAGACTACTCAATTGCTTCACCTTAGAGACCAAGGGTTACCACACCCTCTCATGTCATCTTTTCATTTTCTGTTTTTTTTCAATACATAATAAATAATAAATGTATTTGATATTTGGGGAGAATTGATGCAGATGGATTTCAATCTCAGATTTTGGTGTCACCACTTATTACTTACTTTAACCACTAACTACTTATGTTAGTTGGTATACATATTGTGATTGTCGTTCTTATTCAAGTTTCCTTCATCACATAAACCACTACTTATGACTTATGTGTGTATATGTATAGGGTTGGATTCTGGTGAAATGATTCTTGTCCATAAATGGTGAAAATCATAAAAAATTATCCTATAAGGTTATCGGTATATTGAGTAACAACTATAGATATGTTGACGTCCCATGTTCGATTCTACAACTCCTCCAACCATACCCCTACCCACAGGGCCCACGAGGACCCACTATAGGCCCCCTATGTCCCCTTGTGACTCCACGAGCATTGTCAGCTCAGTAGTATGTCTTTGCTTGAAAAGCCAACCTAGAGCATTCTTGCTGATAATTAAGAAAAAGTTAGTGTCGCAGAGTTGGAACCAGTATGTCATGTTATTATATTTATGGCCTTATTAGTTAGATAAGTAGTCTGCTGCTTTATTTAGCTTCTCTGTGAGTGGAGTTTAGGTTAAAATGTACTTATTGTAATATGGTGAGAAAGGCCTACATAGATCAACTTTTACCTGCATGTACATTGACTAACACATTGACTTTAAACTTTAGGTACGTTGTTTGTAAACATTTTATTTGTTAATCCAATGGTTAATGGTTATTCTTTCTCGTATTTCTCATCAAAACTAGTTGTGAAAGTATTGGGTCAGAAGGTCTGACCAGACAATCTGATCAGACGGCTGACCCTTATAATCAATTATAATGGTGAAAAACTTCGGGAGGCTATAACTTTGCGCTCGGGTGTCGGATCGGGGTATATGATATGTCGAAATTGATTAATTTTTCGAGACGAACGCGGCTGTAAATACCCGAAGGGGATTTGGCCATCGAAAATCGCCAAACGAGGCCTCTAAAGGCCTCAAAATGCAAAAAATGTATTTTGTCCAAGTTAGTTACAAAATGTGTCCATGTTTAAACAATATGTGTCAAAGTTTATAAATAGGTGTCCAGGTTTACAAATAAGTATCTAGGGTTAACAATATATGTCCAGGTTTGTCCAGGTGTGTTCAGATTTGTTCATATTTGTCCAGGTTTGTCCACATTTGTCCAGGTTTGTCAACATTAGTCCAGGTTTGCATGTCCAGGTTTGTCCAGATTTATCTAGATTTGTCCATGTTTGTCTAGATTTGTCCATGTTTGTCTAGATTTGTCCAGGTTTGTTCATATATTTGTCCAGGTTTGTCCACATTTGTCCAGGTTTGCATGTTCAGGTGTGTCCAGATTTGTCCATGTTTGTCTAGATTTGTCCAGGTTTGTTCATATTTGTCCAGGTTTGTCCACATTTGTCCAGGTTTGTCCATATTTGTCCACGTTTGCATGTTCAGATTTATCCAGATTTGTCCATGTTTTTTCTAGATTTGTCCAGGTTTGTTCATATTTGTCCAGGTTTGTCCATATTTGTCCAGGTTTACAAATTGTGTCCATTTCTGTTTCCAGGTTTACAAATGTGTCCAGGTCTACCAATACATGTCCAGATTTAACAGCATGTGTCCAGGTTAAACACATATGTGTCCAGATTCAACAATATGTGTCCAGGTCCAGTGGACTGGTCTGACAGAAACGTTACTGTCAGACCGGTCTGACACAATACCTTCTGAAACTAGTTTATTCACATGAGCTTAATTCACAACAAGAAAATCACTCTCGGCCGACCGATCTTACCGACCGAAGTTAATAACGTCGGAAAATGCCGACCGTCTCCGACGGAAAACAGTCGGCAAATGTGTACCGACCGTTACTATGGTCGGAAAAAAATCGCCCGACCGCCTTCGTGGTCGGTAGCGATCGGTAGATACCGACCGGCCACAGTCGGTCGGTATTTACCGACCGCTACCGACCACGATGGCGGTCGGGCGATTTTTTTTCCACGTTTATCTATAGTCGGGCGAGTCACCCCTCTTCCTTCCTTCCTTATTCCTTATTCCTCAAACACTCAATCGGAAAAAACCCTAGCTTCATTCACTCTTCTCCTCCCTCGCACTCCGACGTCGGCACCACCTGGCGGCTGCTGCTGGTGGTTCGTTGCTCCCTCGCAGAACCAGATTGGCGTTCGCGGCCTTCTTCTCCTCCCTCGCCCTCGCAGAACCAAATTGGCGTCGCTGCTGCTGGTGGGCTGCTGGGCTACTGGCGTCGCTGCGGCTGGTGGGCTGGTGGGCTATTGGCGTCGCTGCGGCTGGTGGGCACCACCTGTACCGCCCCTTGCAGTTGAGGTAATTCATTATTAGGGTTAGCATTTACTTTTAATTGTTGTTTATAATTTTAATTTCTGGTTTATTAGTAGTTGATTTGATTTGAATTTTTGGGTTTTGATGATTTTTGGTGTTGGCCTTGTTCATTGATTTTAGGGTTAGCATTTAGTTTTACTTTGAATTGTTGTTTTTAATTTTAATTTCTAATTTTTGGGTTCCATTTAGAATGATTTTTTGTTTTAGGGTTATGAGTTTTGATTGGTAGGGGTAATTATTTTGCTGTAGGTGTAACATGTTGTTGGATGAATTTTGAAGTTTATTATGATGGAAAAACTTTTTGTTTATGCATAAAACTTCCTAAGATTAATGTCCAACATTATTGATTTAATTGTTAATTTACTGATTTGAGTTTGAATTTCCAGAAATTGAATATATGATTGAAATAGGTTTTTTTGTAGAAAGGACATGATTGAAATTTTTTTTTGCTGCATAAAACTTCCCAAAAAGAAACATCTATATGATTGAAATATTTTTTTTGGTTACTCATTTAATATGCTCTTTAGGATAAAAAAGACTACCTAAATATCAATTATGCAACTTGCCAATTTGATTTGAATTTTTGGGTTTTGATGATTTTTTGTGTTGGCCTTGTTTATTGATTTTAGGGTTAGCATTTAGTTTTGATGCGTTCGAGTCTTTTTTTGGGTTTTTTTGCATGGTTTCTTGCCCTTTTTTGGTGTATTATGTTGTTGGTGTGCAATTTATGTGATTTATGGAAGCGTTTTGTTCATGTTTTTATGTTGTTTACCATGCATCAATGTTAATATTTAAGTCGGGCATAAATTAGTACAAATTAGATTAGCAAATCTTGTTGTTTTGGCCTTCTTATTATCGATTGTGATCATGGTTTAGTGTGGGTTTTGTTTCTGTTTAAATCAAGACCTAAAAAGCTTAAATGAATAACCTATGACATGATCGAGCTTTAAAACCGTGTAATAGGTAGCGTTTCTATAAGTTAGGCGCGAAAACACTCTAAAACGCCACAAAAATGCAACAAAATTTGCATGTCAACTTATTTTTCTTTTATTTGGAATTGTTTGAACTAACTCCATAATTTGCAGGAAAATAAACCCAAAACCTTTTGGAGTCTGAGCGTTTGGAGGTGTCCGAGCGCGCTAAGGCGGAGTGTTAGAGGAGAGAGACCGCCGTCTGGAGGATAATCAAAAGAATCAAGCGGACTGTAGTTATTTGTTAGATTTCGGTTTATTATAGCTTACTTTTTTGCAAATTGTAACATGTGTTAGTCTTGTGTATTACAAATTATTTATATAAATAATATAAAATTTAATTTCGTAATTTTAATTTGTTTTTCATTAATATATAGTTTAATTTATTTTTTAAAGCGTTTTTGATATTTAGTTAAAAGAAAAAAAAACAAAAAAAATTGGAACAAGGTAAATAAAAGAAAAAAATGGCGCAAAAAATCCAATTTTCCGACCGCTAGGCGGTCGGTAATTTACCGACCGTCGTGGAACTACCGACCGAGGTCACGACGGTCGATAAATTACCGACCGCCTAGCGGTCGGAAAATTGGATTTTAGCGCCATTTTTTTCTTCACCTCCAATCGGTCGGTAATCGGTTGGTAAAAACTTTCCCGACCGATGACCAGTCGGTAAAAAAAATTTACCGACTAAATTTTCACCGACCTACGTTTACCGACCGGGAGCGGTCGAAAATATGTTTACCGACCGCTAAACGACGGTCGGCCGAAAGTGATTTTCTTGTTGTGATTATGTACATGATCAGCTGGAATGTGTGTGTGTATGTGTATATACGTACTCTTGTGGTGCGTTATCTTCACCTTAAAAAGATACATTTCGGTTCAAATAAGGTCGTCGAGCTAATAAGTTATAATAAGTTTAATAAGGTTTGACCATGTAACGACCCGACTTTTTGGACGTGTCGATTGACGAAGGGAAATCGACAAACGGATCATTACCAACGTAAAACAAACTATAAATGAAACTATTCATCGGAAAATAGATACTTTTATTAAATAATCAAATATTATCCAAATCTAACTCAATATCCCTTAATACATAAATTAACTTAAAATTGTCCCAACATGCTGGGATCATAAAATAAACTAAGCAACTAAGGTTTATTTAAACTAAGTCCTCAGCCACTCAAACCCATCCATCGAAGCCCGTTAATCTGCAGCATCTTCTCCTGAAACTGAAGGGGGGGTCCACCATCAGTGGCGAGTAACTAGGCTGTCCCATTTAATCGAGGGACCACCAAACATATAATATCATAGGAAAGCACATAAAAACCGTACAAAAACTTAATACATGCCTTACATACAATCATACGAAATACGTGTAAAAAATACGTACAAAATACATATACGTATACGTACAAAATACGTATAAAATACCTGCAGAAATACGGTTAGAATACATAATTTCTACGTATAATGTACGTACAATTAACCCTGCATTATACGGTTAGAAATACGTATAAAAAATACACTCATCAACCATATTCATACATACGCATACATTCATACATACAAAATACAGAATCACAGCGGAAGTCTTATATCATTCTAAATCATATACTTATAATATAATATCATCATAACTTATATTATCCCGTGTTCCTTAAGTCATAACTTATATCTTATCTTATATCCTATGTCATATCATAACATAAATATTATATATATATATATCATAACTCAAACTTTCCATCAACTTATCATATAATATATCTTATTATTTCATATGCTTATCTTATCATATTCATTTCATAACATTTCATATCTTTCGTTTCGAATTCATATCGTAACTTTCATTTCATATCATAATCATAACTTTCATATCAAATCATATCATTCGTTGGACCGGTCACTATAACTCGTTGTGGATCTCGTGTTTCACCACAACTTTCCTAGAACATGCCGAGGTGAGCTCGTGTACTCAACCCGTAGCGGATCTCGTGTTTCACCACTAAGCCTAAGCTATGGCCATAACTCCTAATAGCAGCTCGTGTACTACTACTAGACGACTACATATCCTAAGACCCAGAACTGCTCGGGGGAGCTCGTGTGCTCGTCCCAATTGAGCAGTGGCTTCGACTTAACCCAGTCTGACTACTCGGGTCATCAGGTGGGCGTCCTTATCATATCTTATATCTTAATTATTATATCATATCATATATTGGGAAATACTAGGTGACCGTAATAGGAAATGAAATGTTCGGAGTCCCAGGAAAGAGAGGTGCGGCACGTGTATTGGCCACCTTAAATACCAAGTCTTTCCCAGCCAGAGACCGAAACATAACATGTATAGCTATTACTCTGTTTCCTTTCTTATCCCTAGTAATATCTTATGTAATTCAAACCTTATATATACTATCCTTGATATTATATTGTAACCTTTATAACTTATCCCTACGGATACTTAATCCTAATATTAATAATACTAATATTATTTCGTAAATATTAATAATAATAATACTAATAACCGAATATCAATAGCAATAATAGTAGTACTATTATCTATCCCTTCACTTTACAGCTTATCCCTAATAATTATTTTATCCATAACTTTTATTATTAATTATTCCTAAATTAATAATAATTCAATTTAACTAAAATTGACAAATTCTTTTATTTCCATTCGGTATTTCTCCAAGTTCAAACAATAATTAATTAATTCCTTAAATTATTTTAATTAATCAATTCATTACTAAAATTACCAAAATTATGATAAAAATTATATTTTTCCTTGTTTTCCTTCACTCGACACACTTGCCTCAAAATACCCATTTTTATCAAATAATCTAAATAATTTCAATCAATCAAGATTAAATAAATCAATAATCATAAAATCATACTTTTTAACAAAAAATAACAAGATTGAATTAAAGAATCAAGATCAAAAATTCATCCTTTGCTCACAACAACTACACGGCATTCTTCAAAGAAAACATAAACAAAAATTACTTCAAGAATCTTATCATGATACAATTAAAGAATAAATCAAGATTAGCAATATCAATTCAAGAACCATCAAGATTAACATAAAAATTATATTTTAATCCTCCTCTAAATTCCATGTTACTCGACAATTTGAGAAAAATAAACAAGATTATGTTTTAAATTCAAGATTTTAAATTATACTGATTAAAATTAATCATGAATCATGCTTTAAACATAAAAGAAAAATCATCATAATATATATATTATCACTCAAAAAATTCAAGAATAAATCAAGAACATAATTTAACTATTTCATACAAAATTTCGAATCAACATATATTGAACAAAAATTAATCTATGCAATGTAATTAATTAAACATACAAGATCAACATATAAATTCATGAAATTACAAGAAATAAATCAAGAAAATTAAACATACATCATTCGAAAATTCCGAACCAACATACATCAAATTCCCTACAATTTTCATGATATAATTCCTAATTTACTATATGTTTTTCTACCCTTTAATTAAATAGGAAAGCGAAGTTACCTGGATTCGCTTAACTATTCCAAAACACGAACAAAAATTCACCCTTTTGGTGAAGAAAATACACGGCACACAAGGAGAAAGAAAAGAGAAATGAGAAGAAGAAAAATTGTGATTTTTAGGGTTTTTTTTTTTGAGCAATTATCAAAATAGGACCCAAAGAGAAAGATTAGTCCTATTTAAAAGAAAACAAAACAAACAAAAACCCTAATATTAGTATAGGGGTTGCCGTGTGGGAGAGTAGAGATTTAGGGAGAAAATTGAGCTAATTTGGTTAGGTTGTTAGCTCAATTTGACTAGGCTTAAAAGTAATTAAATTAAATAATTTATTTAATAAACTAATTTAACTTAATTAATAATTAAATAAAAGGAATTAAAATGGACCCAAATTAAGCATAGGGCCGGCCAAGGAGGAAATGAAGAAAGGAAAGAAAAGAAATTGGGTCTTTGGCCCAATTTGATAGAAAAGGTTCGGATTAGAAATGTAAACAGCCCAAATTAAATGGCCTTTTGGACTTAGAATTAATTAAATAACATTAATAACCGCGAAATTTTCTGGCCCAAAATCTCGGGTTATTACAGACCAAGCCGGATAAGGTCCAATTGTTTTTATAATCGGGGTTAATCATGTCCAATAAGTTTAATACAACTCAATCAGGATTCATAAGTTCAGATAATTTTAGTTCAAATAATTTTAGGTATAATAAATTACATCTTTATAAGAGCACTACCATCAGTGAGTAAAAATTACCTCACGTGAAGAAAAAATGGCAATGGCAAAAATAATTGCATCCCATCAGCAAGTAAAACCCAAAAAAAAAAAAATTCCTCACGAGATTTCCACGGTTCATGGCTAATTTGGAGCTTTGAAATTTGTGTTTGTGCGCCACGTGTCAGCCGCGCATTGGCGCCCAACGCGCGTGTGGCACACGCGCCCGACAGGGCAGCTGCATGAGGCAGCCACTTTCCATGCGGAAGCCACTCATTGGCTCAGTTACTGTTCATATTTTGAACGGTAATATATGTTCAACGGCTATTTTGAGGAATTTAATTAATTAAAAAAAAAAATTACCAACGGTCATAATTTTTTGAGATCTATAAATAGACACCCATTTTGCTATACTTTGACATACTTAAAAAAATCAGTTTGTTCAAAAAAATTAGCAAAATTTCAAATTTTCATATAATTTTTTCCTCTAAATTTCAAACCTTTATATATTTTTTTTATCAAAGTACTAAAAAATATTTAAGTAAATGGATCCATTTAACTTGAATAATATTGATCCTAATTTGCTACAAAATCCAGAATTCCAAAAATTTTTACAAAATATTGGAGGAAATGTTTCAAATGTTCAATTTCCTCAACAACAACAAACACCTCCTTCCAATGTCCATGATGTTCATCAAATGTCTGATAATAATGATTACTCTCCTCATTGTTATCAAGGTAGTAATAATGAATTTCATGGCCATCAAAGCTAAGATGAAAGCGTTCCGGAGACCCAAGAACGTAACCGATTATGTCTCCTCCAGTGGTGTCGATTCAACCACGTGCTATGTCATCGGCTGCACATAGTTGGTCGGTAAAAGAGGACGAAGCTTTAATCGCATGCTACATGGAACATTGCACTGATGCTATTATTGGTACCAACCAAAAAGCGTCTGTGCTTTGGAGGAAAGTGGCAGAATCGTGGGATGCCGCTCAAGTGAATCGACCACATGAGTTGCCGGTGAGAACCTCAAAAATGCTGGAAAATCGATGGAGACGAATGGCTAGCGACATAAATGTATGGGTTGGTTGCTATGAAGAAGCAAAGAAGGCAACGGGTAGCGGTTACAACGAGGACAACACAATTCAAACAGCTCACACTTTATTTCGAGCATCAACCACACCTACAAGGAACTTCTTGTGTGAGCATGGTTGGAGGATGCTTTGTCAGTATCCAAAGTGGAGGCGAAAAATGAGGTGGGCCATGTCAAAAAAAGAAAGGGAAACCGCAAATGCCGAAGAAGATACTGAAGGAAGTGCTAGTAGTGGAAAAAGAAATAGAGTTGATGAAGATGGTGACACAGGCATGGGAACCGGTAGCTTCACTTCGGGTGGTATCAATAGGCCTGATGGTGTTAAAAAAGCCAAGGCTAAACGAAAGGGTAAACAGGTAGCACCTGATGTTGCTATTTCAATAGATAAACACAATGAATTGTATTCTCAAATGATGGAGACACGCCGCAAAAAATTAGAGTTTGAGTAGAAAAAGTGGGAGGCGAGGCAAGCAGAAAATCACACTGCTTCAATGGCAGCAAAATTTGACATGCTGAAAGTATTAGTAGCAAAGCAATCACCTACTGAGGAGGAGGAGATGTTTAAGAAAAAATTAATTCAGCAGCTTTATGGTGAAATGTAGATTAATGTAGCAAGTTATGCATTTTACTTATGAATTTTAGTTTTGCATTTTACTTATTAATTTTAGTTATGCATTTTAGTTATGTATTTTAGTTATGCATTTTAGTTAAGCATTT
Organism: Salicornia ramosissima; assembly: GCA_951394345.1. NCBI lineage: Eukaryota > Viridiplantae > Streptophyta > Magnoliopsida > Caryophyllales > Amaranthaceae > Salicornia > Salicornia ramosissima. The sequence continues at coordinate 48,972,640 of OX596234.1, forward strand.
TAGTTATGCATTTTACTTATGTATTTTATTTATGTATTTTTTTTATGAATTTTAGTTAAGTATTTTAGTTATGTATTTTATTTATGTATTTCAGTTATATGAATTTTAGTTATGTGTTTTATTTATTATTTATGTATTTTATTTATTATTTATGTATTTTAATTATACTAACAATATCTACAAATCTGACACGATATTTGAAAGAACCAACACGAATATGATATGTAAGCATCTGAAAATGTTATGTTCAGAGAATCTTATCTAAAAAATCTGAAAATTTCTTAAAAATCTGAAAATGTTATCTTCAGAGAATCTTATCTAAAAAAATCTGAAAATATGTTATCCAAAAATATCTTAAAAATTTGAAAATCTTATCCTAAAAATCTAAAAAATCTGAAAATCTTATCCAAAAATATCTAAAAAATCTAAAAATCTTATCCTTTTTTTGCTATATAAAGGTAACCTCCAATCAATAATATTATACATTAACATCATTTCTACTTCAAATTTCATTTTCTACTACACATATCTTCATATTTTCTGTTGTCATTTTTTTTGACATCAAAATGTCCAAAAAATACTCATCTTCCTCTAGTTCTTCAAGTGATGGAGTGGTAGAGGATTTTGAAGACAATATGCACGACTTCATCACAAATCAAATCCCAAATATACCATCTTCACAATGTAGAATTCGAAGCACACACAATGCTAATGAAGTTGCGACGGTTGATCGAAACCGTGAGGAGGGACATAACCGTTTGTACAACGATTACTTTGCTAGTAATCCAGTGTACAAAGGTCGACAATTTCGTCGTCGATTTAGAATGCGGAGACCCTTGCTTTGCAGAATAATGGAAAAGGTTGTTGAAAACAATGTGTTCTTTCAACAACGCCGAAATAGAGCTGGAAAGCTCGGTTTCACTCCGTTACAAAAATGCACTGCAGCAATAAGGCAATTAGCTTATGGTTATAGTGCAGATGCAGTAGACGAGTATCTACGAATGGGGGAAACTACTGCAAGAGAATCGCTCAAACACTTTGTGCAAGGTGTCATCCAAAATTTTCAAAATCAATATCTTCGAACTCCAACAGAAGAAGATGTTGCGAGGACGTTGTACCGAAATGAAAGACGTGGTTTTCCAGGAATGATTGGTAGCATCGATTGCATGCATTAGGAATGGAAAAATTGTCCCCAAGCATGGCAAGGTCAATACAGTGGGCGAAATAAAAACCCAACTCTTATATTGGAAGCGGTAGCGGATCAAGATCTATGGATTTGACACTCTTTTTTTGGCATTCCAGGATCTTGTAATGATCTTAATGTTTTGTATAGATCACCTGTTTTTGATAATGTGTTGCAGGGTAAAGCACCTAACGCCAACTTTGCTGTTAATGGACGTACCTACAACTTGGGATACTATCTAACCGATGGTATCTATCCTAGTTGGTCTACATTCGTACAAGGCATCACGCATCCTCAAACAAATAAGCAACGACTATTTTCAGACATGCAAGCTGCTGCCAGAAAAGATGTTGAAAGAGCTTTTGGGGTGCTGCAAGCAAGATTTGCGATTGTACGACATCCTGCTCGTGCTTACGACGAGGACATGTTAGCTGACATAATGAAAGCTTGTATCATTATGCACAACATGATTGTAGAGGATGAACGAGACACGTATAAAGGGGCGGAAGTTCTACGACAATATTATGAATCCGATGTCCCTCAAAGAAGAAATACAGCGTCAGCTCCAAGTACTAGCGCAGCGATGGATGATCATGAACCATTCGATTTTCAAACGGGACGGCCGATAGATATTAACTCGTATTTAGATATACAGACTACTATTCGCGACAGACGCACTCATGATGCTCTAAAACACGATTTAATGGAGCACATTTGGAACAGATACGGTCCCAATGCTCAATAGTTATGTATTTTATGCTTTCGCTTTTAATTATTTTTATATCACTTTTCGTGAATTTGTTGATAAATTTGAAGTACTTTTTCCTGCGTTTTAAATTTACATTTACACTCTGCAATTATGTTGATTTTTTTAAAAACCGAAAAAATACGAAATACAAATACGGATGTCCCTCAAAGAAGAAATACGGCGTCAGCTCCAAGTACTAGCGCAGCGATGGATGATCATGAACCATTCGATTTTCAAACGGGACGGCCGCTAGATATTAACTCGTATTTAGATATACGAACTACTATTCGCGACAGACGCACTCATGATGCTCTAAAACACGATTTAATGGAGCACATTTGGAACAGATACGGTCCCAATGCTCAGTAGTTATGTATTTTATGTTTTCGCTTTTAATTATTTTTATATCACTTTTCGTGAATTTGTTGATAAATTTGAAGTACTTTTTCCTGCGTTTTAAATTTACATTTACACTCTGCAATTATGTTGATTTTTTTAAAAACCGAAAAAATACGAAATACAAATACGTGAAAAAGCCATGTCAAAAAACAAATACGGGTCTCAAAAAAAGTAAAAAAATACGAATCATGAAAAACATATTTTCGTAATTTATGCTAAGAAAAATACGGGTCCGAAAAAAATACGAGAAAAAAATACGTGAACAAGGAAATAAATACGGAAAAAAATACTAACACAATACGTATTTTCGTAAATTACGAGAAGAAAAATACGAATAAAATAATACGGGTATAAAATACAAAAATCAACATATAACATACATGTAAAATAGTAAATTTGTAGGAAAGAGAAATGGGTGGGGTATAGTAGATAGGAGGAGAGAGAGTAGTGGGTTTTTTTTTTTTTTCCTCACTGTTGGTATAAGTTTTATTAAAAAAAATTGTCCACGAGATTATGTTATGTGGAAGAGTAAGAAAGTGGGTAAAGAGAGATTGATGAGCATTTTTTTTTACCACTGCTGAGAGTGCTCTAAGAGAAGTCAATTAAGGGTCCAATTTTTTTAATGGTTTCTTGTTTTATTCTAGACAAAATTTTTGTAAACAAGTAAAAGTGATTTATAACTTTTGTTATCAGTATTTTCAAAATATACATGATCTCATGAGTAGTAATAATCTTAGATTAATAATATCATACGAATTACGAAGTATAATTTATGTCATGTGATTTTATAAATAGGTAGCAAAAGTCGAGAATCCTAATTATAAATAAGTTCAGTAAAAATAATGATTCCTAAAAGTTAACTTTTTATATATATATAAAAAAAAAAAACAGATAAGGTACACGGGGAGCCGGAGCCCCCTCAGCTCCTATCTCAGAAGAAGGAATTAAGATCTCTCCATTTCTTTTCCTCCATTTCCTATCCTAAGATTTTGACACCTCATTTAGCATTAAAATAAATAATTTTAAAATCCTATACATTTCTCTCTTCATACAACCTCAACCATTGATTTAGAAAATAGACCATCCGTTTCTTATAAGAAATAAAGAGGATCTTTACTCCAGAAAAAGGGATTAGGATTCAACCCCAGGTCTAAACTCTAGGAGATGAAAAACAATGCCACTGCACTAGGCCTTCTGTTGAAATTTATTGATTTAGAATATAAATGTATATAGTTATGAATATTTATAATACTAGACGTAGTATTATGTGTTTTGAAGTTCATAATTATGCAAAGTTTATTAGTGATTTATGTCGCTAAACGTTGAGGAAAGTATAGCAGAAACAGTGGCAAATCGCGAGTCGTGGCATATGCTCGCGACCAGGTGAAAACAGATCAAATTGCCAAAATAGACATAAGCTTCTCGCGACCATAGGTCGTGACTTGCGAGCCTGTTGGTTCTTGTTAGTTTCTGTTCAGCTTTCTCCCGTTGCGTTGTATCGTTTGGGGTTAACTGCTATACATATGATGTGTTAATATATAACTTATTATCAGAAGTGAGAGACACAAGAAGTTACATTCATTATCTCTCTCAAGTTACTCTTGCAAAAACCTAAGTATTCTCCATTGTTACATAAGATTGACATCAAACTTGTTCTCATTGGTGATAGTTAAAACTAGGTTTGATTATCACTGTTTCTTGTTGTATCTCGTCAACGAATTCCTTGCAACCCGGCCTAAAAATTGGGTAGGAATATTATTTTCGGGAAAGTGTTCCCGTACACGCCTCAAGAGTTTTTCATTCATACTATTACCCAAAATTTCATGAAATTTCGCAACACCTTCAACTTCAAAAAAAGGTTTACTAATTAAAAGGAAAGTAAATACATATTGTAGATCTTGTCCAGTTGTCCATATATATAGAATTATACAGCACATATTCCACCATTGCGTTGCCACTATAGGTCGTCTTGCTTTGTCCAAATTTTCATACAAAATATAATCAAGTTTGGTGGCTTTATGATATGCATGAATCTATATATGATACCCTATTATTTCATAATCAAATTATCACATTATTTAATGATAGTAGTTGATAATCAGATTAGATGCCCGTTTTTAGAATAAAAATATAATTACCACCATTTAATTAAGAATATTATCTTCCTTTCATAGAATATACCGCTAGCTAGGGCCTAGGGAGTAGGCCAGGGGCTAACACATGTGCATTGTGCAAGGGTAGGTGACCACCAACATCAAGATAAAAATGGAACGCAATTACAAGCACACTTCTTTATTAATTTACTCCCTAACAAATATCAATCTAGCTTCTAATTAACCATGTGTTCTTTTTCTAGTTTTAAAAAATAAATCTACACTTTTATGTCATTTCGTACTTACAAAAATTCCCTCCAAAATTAATTAATTAATGATCTCATTTTAATTTTTTTAAATTTGCTAATTTATATCGATCCCTGCATAAGTTTCAATGTTGACAAAATTCTTTTTTAAAATTAACAAGCTTATAATTTCATATTGTGTACATATAAAATGATGAATATTATTCTAAAAAATTACACATAAGATAATAATGTACGTCTACATCATACAACGCACGAGACTTACTTAATAAATAAATAAGGCTCTGTTATTTTTTATAAGTATTTTTTTTAAAGTTAATAATAATTAGGCGAAGTTTAGTGCTTGAGTTGAGTTATATATGTATTTGTATTTTGTAGCCAACTACTAATTAATCACAAGAGTTGGTGAGTATGAAAAGTTTTCAACTTGGAGTAATTACTTATGGCTTCGTGAAGTTATCAAAGAGGTAGGTGGGAAAAGGTGCGTGCGTGGCTAACTGACTTACGCTTTGTTTTGTTTGGCAAGTTTTTGACGAAAAACTTAGCTTCATATTTTACATTACAATACGGACTTGTTCGGTTGCTTTGGGAATTTATTTTCCATAGATATTTTTATTTCATAAGAATTTACTTCCTACTTGAAATTCCTAGAAATAGTTCAAACGTGTTTGGTTGTTATGTGGGAATTTGGAAATCCTAGGAATTTTGAATAACCAAGGGAGGGGTGGGTTAATAAATTCCTATATTTTGTGAGAAATTGAAATTCCCATAAATTGTGACTTCCCCCATTTTGGTTTTTTTTATGTCAACCAAACAACATTACCAAAAAGAGATTTATGGGAATTGTGAATGCCCATGAAAATTAAGAGCAACCAAACAAGGCCTACATATATGCTAGTCTTTTGTGCACGCTATGCGTGCTGATATTTATGGCTTAGTGTTATTTGATAGTAATACACCAAGTTCAAAAGGAAAGTTTGTAACTAAGTTGACATCAATGTTGCTATAGAAGAAACATTGATTTACTTTAAAGTAGTAATTAAAACACATTTTTAATTCTTTATGCACCTATTTAAGTTGCTTGCAACAACAGTGTATTGTTAATACTAAAATCAAAGCTTTACTTAGGGGCACAATGTAAAGAATTTACAAAAATTAGTATAGATTTAATTTTTTTAAAAAATAAATAAAATAATAGGAATATTTTAAATAGTGCCAGTCAAATTATAATAAGATATTGTATAGAAAAACAAAGTTGTACAAAAAAAAATCTATTTTTTGCATAAAATAAATCATATTTTATTTTATAGAATAAAATAACATGTAAATATGTAATTGATATATTATTGAATTAATTCAAAACATTAAAATTGAATATGATAAAGGCAAAGTTACATTTTTATTGAATTAATTGAGGAATGAATTGTTAATTGTAATTGATTGAAACACAAATAAGGCAATTTTTCATAATTGTTTTAAGTTATGGTTAGGGACGTCAACGAGCCGATACACTCGTGAACAGCTCGCGAACAAGCTCAGTCAAAGCTTGGTCAAAGCTCGTTCGAATATAAATAAACGAGTCCGAGCAAAATTTTCAAGCTCGATTAATAAACGAGCTTTACTCGAACAAGGTAGTACTCGACTCGTTAAGGCTCGTGAACAGCTCGTTCAAGTTTGTTAAAAGCTCGTTCGTAATCGTTTAATACTTGTTAAAAAATTGTTTATATAATTCAAATTTTAAAATATATTTATTTATGGTATGCATCGTTTATATTTCAGAAATATATGTTTTTCTATTTATATGAGCTAAATTTTGGACTAAAGTTTATCTCTTCTGAAATTATGCTATCCAATATCCATAATTAACTATTAGTCCATTACTCTGTTTTTACTTTCATTTTGTTGAGTCTTAACCAAATCAAATTTTGGGCTTTTATTTTTTATTTCTTGTATTTTTGCTTGGGAAAATGTTAAAATTAGAAATTAATATCACAATATGTACAAAGCTCGTTTAAACATATAAAAAGCTCGTTTATTAATGAGTTATCTTAGCTCGAGCTCAAGCTCGAATATGTAAACGAGCAAGCTCGAGCCGAGCTCGAACATGAAAAAAGTAAACGAGCCAAGCTCGACACAATGTTTTTGAAAGCTCAGTTATGCTTGAGCTCGGCTCGAGCTCGATAAATATTAATCAAGCCTAGCTCGAACATGTTACTACTCGGCTCGGCTCGTTGACATCTCTAGTTATGGTTATAAAATTATTTTCGTGGGGAACATCATAGCTCCCCATTGAATTAATTATATAATAGAGATATATATTATGCTTTTTATGCATGTTGTAGGCCCGACAACATTTTTTATATAATTTTTATACAATATATAGTAAAACAAAGAACAAAGAAATAAGGTTTGAATATGAGTTATCATCCATTTTTTATATTATAAAAATAGGGAAATAATATGCAAATTGAATTTATTTTATATCAAAAAATGAACAAAGAAAAAGTTTATCCGCTATACCAAATTTCCATTATAATCAAAAGGTAAAAATAATTATGTCAAAAAATATATCAATATGGGTATCAATTTGCAGAGAATTAAAAAAAATATGATTTTACATATTTTTTTTTGAACTATATATTTTGTATTATTGTTATTTAAAAGAAATTTAAAAGATTAAGAACTTTCCTTAATTATGTAGTTTGTGTTTTTATAAAAAGCCAAGGGTATTTTAGACTTTTCTAGAGGGAACACAATAGCTCCCCCCTTGACTTATATAATAGAGATAGAATAATAGAAATACTACTTGGCCAGTTGGCCATAAAATTAAATCTAAGAAATGTTTACTTGTATGATGAATAAAAATAAAAATACGAGTAGTTGTTTAAGTAAATTGGGTTCATATATCAAAAGGAAATTAATGACACAAAAATATGGTGTTACTTTTGTGAAGTTATAATATTTATGGATTCATGTTTTTTTGCTTTTATTTAGGTTATATATATTCAATTCATCAATCTGATTTTAATTATTGTAACATGAATTTTCCGGTTTAAAATATTATATAGAGAATATGATACGGACATATATCTAATGGTATATTATTATATTACCCCTTCTATCTCATTTTATTATTAGCTATGTTTTGATAATTTTTTATCACAAAAATATGAAAACGTAACTAACAAATTATAAGTTTGTATTTAATAAGGTAAAAGTAAATGACCCAATAATACAAACTAACTTAATTAGCAATGACAATAATATTTTAATTGTTTATCAGTAGTGGATAATTTAATTAATGAATGGATGCAGCCATATACTTTAATAAACACTTCAGTACTTAAATTGATAAAATTAAGTACCAAGTATTATTCTTTTTTCTTTCATCAACATTTTGTAATTATATACAAGGAGATCAACTTAGGTTAGCAGTAGACGTTTGGGTTAGCTCATTCGAATAGGGTCACTTCAATTTAGGTTGTGTTCAATTATTACATCACATTAGTTTAGTTTAGTTCAGTTCAATTCAATTCAAGTCATTTCGGTAACAAGTTGAAATAGTTTGTTTATTTTTAGGGAACAGTTTAGTACAAGCTCAAGTCATTTCGGAATGATCAAAATTAGTCCAGTCTTCCAAAACAATTTCAATTAAAGCACGTTATCAAGGACATGATTTATTTCGGGTTTGATTCAGATTGTTTTGGGTTCAAATAGGGTTCTTCAATTCAATCTATTGATATTATTATGTTCTTCCTTTAGATTCAGGTTACATTAATTAATATATGTGTTGGATTGATAAATTTTAATAATAAATCAAGCATCAAATCATCACAAAATAAGACAACTACAATTATTTCAAAGAGAAATCGTTTGAATTTAGTACAGTTCATGTTGGTCAAATGACTCAAATTTTGTAACGGGTTGATCAAGATCCAGTTTGGTTCATTGCTTTTTCAGGTTTTGGACAAATTAACTTCAATTTCGGTCATTTTCAGTAGAGGTGACAATCAGGTCATGTGGTGTTGTTTGTGTCAACTCGCATATATAAACAAGTTGAACCCCCTACTCGACCCGTTTAATAAATATGTCTTGTCATATCAAATCGTTTACTTAAACGTGTCAAAGTCTTTGACCTAAATTCGTTTATTCCGTGTTGTGTTAGCACGTCATGTCTATTTATTACTATAAAGTTAATGGTTGAGTATAATCATATAGATTTAACAGGCCGCTAAGAGGCCCAGATTAGCCATCGACCATCGTCTCACAGACCAAACTTTTTATTACTTTGACGGCCGTTTGGTTGTTGGTAATAAATTACGGTAATAGTAATGAATTTAAAGTGTAATTTATTAAGAAAAAACTTCAAAATCCCCATGAAAAACATATTTTTCATTCCCAAACATGAAATTTCTACTTATTTTTCATTACCATCAGTGGCGTAGCCACGCTGGTGCGGGGGGATGGTCGTCCCCCCATCTTTTTTTTTTAAAAAAAAAGAGAAAAAAAAGGGGAAAAAAGAAAAGGATAAATAAATTAATGTGTACATATAAACAACATTAATAGGTATAGCTTAGTGGCTTATGTGTCAAATAAGACCTTTTGGGTGCAAGGTCACAAGTTCAAGTCTCACTAGTTTACTTTTTTAATGTTTGTTTGGTTTTTAAAAAAGTTCATTTCTTTTAATGTTTTTCTATATACTATTATATTGTTTTAGATGACAACTCTTCATTTTATGTTTAGTTATGTTTCTAATATTTTCATTTAGTGTTATGTTTATTCTTTTTTCTTTACCTTTTCCCTTCAATTTCTTTATACCTTTCCGTATGTAATTTTATTTTGTGACCAATTTCACCTTTTTAATAATAAAATTCAAATATGCTAATTAAAAGCATACCTACAACTTTTTTTAAAAAACCAAAAGAAAAATTACTTGTTTAGTTTAAATATATATTCTTTAAAATAATCTAAAGACACTAATATTTCATAGTCTTGGATCTAATAGTAAAATTTGAACAAAAGTATGTGTTCTAGTTTGCAAAATTAAATAATTTTCTTATATTTAAAATGACATACTTTAAAGATCAAATTCCCGAACACAACATTAACTAGTATATTTGAGCCATCTTGAGTTTTCTCATAGATTTTGTTTTTATAATATCCCTTATATAACAATTTCTTCTTATTATTGAGGGTATAAGTTTTATAATATACCTAGTTGGTAAATTTGTACTTTATGATATAACCATGAAATTTAGTTTGAATTTGTCATTGTATCTTCACCGTTAAGATTGTCGTAAATTTGTCCCCCCAAGTTAAAATTCCTGGCTACGCTACTGATTACCATTCATTACCATGTGAAATGGTGGTATTAGATGGGAATCAATATTTGTGAAAAAAAAATTAGATAAATTGGAGTTAATCTAGCACCACTATGAAAATGAATTTTAATAGTCCTTGCAATTTTAGTTATAAATTCATTCTCATTACCGCCATTTACCAAACGGGCCGTGAGTGTTTGACCACACTTGATTGGCAATGCATTCCCATGAGGCCATGAACTATACAAGTCCGCTAGTGTCTCTTCAAAGACGGTCAATTTGACATTTAGTTTAATTAAGTTGATCCGCTAATTACAATTTTGGTGGTCAACAGTTTTTTTTATTTGGTATCATATGTGTTTTGACAATTTTTTTAGGGGTGCATTAGATTTAACTTATTTAAGCACTCGAATGCTTATTTTAGAAAGTTCGGATTAGATTAGACTAGATCATATCAGTTCAGTTCAAAAAAATTAAATCATATTAGAAAAATTCATATCAGATAAGAAAAATTATAACTACGTATAAAAATAATTACAATCTGAAAAATTCAGATCAGATTAAAAGTTCAGATCAGATCAAAAAAGTTTAGATTAGAAAATTTCAAACGAAACAAAAGAACCCTTACTCTAACTTTATCAGACTTGCTCCGACGACCTCCTTAAGCACATCAGAAAATGTCGGACCCGCCGCAGGTTGTCTAAGTCATCAGGAGGTGATTTTTTAGGCATCCTCTTATTTTTATGACGATACATCATGGCGTTACTCTGATGGGTCTAATGCTTTTCGATGAGCTTAAGTTCGTTGTTGGATAATTCCAATAAAGTTCGAGTGTCCATCAAAATCCAATTTAGTGAGAATGATGGAAAATTACAGAGTAGGGACAAAATTGTCAAAATATGCGTGATAGTAAGTAAAATGTTGGTTTGGTTTAACAATACCTTTTTTTTTATTAACAATACCCTTCTAGTGCGTGTAAAAAGTTAAAAGAAAATTTATTAACCATTTACATTTAGATTAGGCAAAGCTGATTCGAGATACAAAGTCTAATATGATATATTGATTTTGGTCCGAAACGAAAATTCGAACCATATTCTAAATCCGAATTGATTCGATCCAAATCCCATGCATTTGGTATGAAAGCCATTTGAAATTGAATGGGTAGGGTTGATCCAAAAGCAATATGAAATTATTAAGTTATATTATATCTAATTTTTCATACTTCCTTTTTTAGTGATACGGAGTATTGTTTTGTAAATTATTGACGTGGCTGTTGATGTAGGTAGGTGGCCCACCTACATTGTGAATCACCGATGTGGTGACTGGTGAGTGCTATGTGGTACGTACCATTCCTTGAAAACGAACACTTTTAATTATGAAAAAGCGGTAAAAGCCTAAGTGCTGCCTAAGTGCTGCATATAAGAGACTAAAAAGATAAATGTTGTGAAAAAATTGAGCATTAATTGCATCAAACAATATGTGATTTTGTTATAAATTAAAAATTCTTGCCACTTTAAGAAATATATTTAATGCTTATATACAAGCCTTAGGGTTCCATATAAGATTATTTTTCAGTTATATACCAAGTATATATATAAGATTATTTTTTAGTTATATACCAAGTATATATATAGAATTGTAAATGAAGAATAATCTATTTATTTTAGTCATGTGAGAAAGACATTAATTCCTAACTCTTGAATCTTGATGTTTGATTGAACTTTTTCAATATATTTCCACTAAAGTAGGTGTATGTTGTGTATGCGTGTAATGATATGATATAGTGATATTATCGATCATCCTAGGATCAAAACTTAATTTATAAGCTGTACATATATGCATAATACATTGATGCATGTCGTCAAGGTCAAATAATGTTTTCTCAATCGATGATCAAACGTGCTTCCAGGATCCAGCGGGCAGCTCCTCCAATCAATCAATCATGGGCCAAATAGAGAAAATACAACTCTATATATGTCTATTAGATGTGGCAATTGAGTCGTTCGGGTCGAATCAATTTGAGTTAGAGAGTTTTTAGTTCTGAGTCGGGTCAGGTTTGGGCCAGTTAAACTTTAGCTTTTTGCCAAATAAATTTAAAGAGCAAAAGAATCAATATTACAAACTTTAATGGTCGAGTAATTAGGGTCGGTGAACTTTGTGTCAATAATATCATGTGAATTTGGGTAAGTTTCGGGTTGGGTCATTCGAATAATTTGGGTTGGATTACTTTTGTCACCTTTAGTCTCTATGTCCCTTTGTATAAAGAAAACCCTAATTACAATCTTAAGGTTGTATATAAAAGGAAAAATTGTTAAGAATAAGCCAACCTTTAGGCGAACTTCCACAAATAAGTTAACTTTTTTAAAATCCAGAAATAAGCTAACATTGTTATCATTTAAGCCAAAAATAGGTCAAATGATTATTTAACATGTTAATTTCTATTGTTTTTTATCACTATTTTACAATCATTCAACCTATTTTTTGCTTTAAATAATAACAGTAACTTAAAACAACAGATAACTAATAGATTAAAAAATCGTTTAACCTATTTTTGGCTTAAACGATAACAAGGTTGGCTTATTTCTAAATTTTCAAAAGGTTGGCTTAATTGTGGAAGATCGGCCAAAGGTTGGCTTATTCTTGACAGTTTTTCCAATATAAAATGATAAAAGGTAAAATATTCATTTAAAATAAATATCAATTTGGCTTAAGGTTTTAGATCTCTAACCTCAATGATCATATATACTTTGTGGTGGTAGAGTCTATAGATATTGTTTTAGCTCACATCGAGTTCAAATAAATTTAAACAAACATGCATAGTAGTCGAGCTCAGTAGAGTACGAACTTGGTTTGTTCGATCGATAAGCATCCTAGGCGATGAAAGACAGGGGAACCCTTTAAAAAAACGCACTTCCATTTCTTCATTAAAGGAAAAAAACCACAATAAAACAATGATTATAATGGAAGACCGGTATGTACTAGGTGGCACGTGCCCCACGAAAATTAAATTTACTTTTTTTAAAAAAATATCTGAAATTATAGGATAAATAAAGTTCATTATACACATTGATAGACCAGTATTTCGTACCTCAGCGGCTGCATGTAAGTGCAAAACTAAAAAAACTTCTTCACTGGTCGGGGATACAACTTTTGATCCTTGCTTCCATCCCATTCTTTTTTTTTTTTTTTAAAAAATTAATATTGTTTCTCCGGCAATTTTTTTTGTTGAAATTACTCCTTTCATAACAAAGTAGTTGCAACGATTTAATATAAAGTAGAGAGAAAAATATGAAATCGTTACAATTAAAAATGTTACGAAGGGAGTATTATTTATCGGTCAAATTCCTTTTCATTATACACTTTTTATTGCTAGACTAGAGTGAACAACAATCCTAACACAACAAAAATTACTAATAATATTGACAATTTTTTTTCTTTAACAAGTGAAACAATATTACATTTAAATGTACTTTTTTTTTGGAAGAACATTTAAATGTACTACTACGTATTTTTAACGAGGTACCTAGGGCACCCTTGGTCCACCGTGTTGATTTAAATCACCATTGGTCGACGAGGTGTAGGGATCTCAATGGGATAATACATTCGTGAACAACTCATGAACAAACTCGGTCAAAAAACATTCATGTATAAATAAAATGAATAAAGGTAAAAAAAATTTCCTCAATTAATAAATAAACTTTACTCGAATAATGTACAACTCAACTCGTTAAGGCTCGTGAACAACTCATTCAAGTTTTTTAATAAGCTCGTTCGTAATTATTTAATACTCGTTAAAAACTCATTTACATACTTCAAATTTTAAAAAGTATACATTTATAGTACGTATCATTTAAATAGTATAAATATATATATTTCTCCCATTACATAAGCTTAATTTCTGGTTAATTGCTTATATATTTGGAATATTAACATACTTTGTATTATACTTTTAAATTTCATATTATATACTCTGTATTACTTATGCTTGGACAAAGCACGTTAAAATTAGAAATTAATAAAATAATATATACAAAGTTCATTTAAACATAAGCTTAACTCAGTTCGAGCTCGAACATGAAAAAATTAAACGAGCCAAGCTCGACCAAGGTTTTTGGAAGCTCGGTTATGCTCGAGCTCAATTAATATTAGTCAAGCTTAGCTTAAACAGGTTACTACTCGGCTCGGCTCGTTGACATCACTAACATGGTCGTAAAATTGAAAAAATGTCAACTTGAATAATGCATGATTTTGACATTCATTATTACTGCATTCAGTACGATTTATTTAATTTATAACGATTTGTCATGAAATAAAGTGAAAAAAGTCAAATCGTTGTAAATAAATTAGACCGAGATAGTACATTTTTATTTATTTTAACAAAGAATGAAGAAAATCATTAAAGGCTTATATATAACGTTATGGGTGTATATATCATTAACCATTTAAAAAGTCACAATTTCGTATTATGATATACACTATAATACTCCATCCATCTCAGTTTATTATTTAGGTTTTGATTTTTGCACGTGAATTAAAGAAAATTTAATTTTTAGATAAGTTATTATTGAAATTGCGGATATTAATTAACAATCGAATTGGAGAAAAATATTAATTATAAGTGATAAAATAAGTGGTTGGAAATAAAATAAAAAAGGAAAGCAAAGGTAAAATTAGGGGAGTGTCTGATCAACACTAAGAGTTACCAACCTTCTTAAATGAGCGTTTTCATTGGTCAAAATTATATTAAAAGATTAATTTTAATCATTTATCTCTTTAATTTAATTTAGATATATTGATATTTTCCTAAAAAAATCTATACTTACTATATACTTAAAGTAAAATAGACTAATTTAATGTCTTGTCATGTCACTTCCACAATGAAATATTTTACTCCAAATCTTTTTTTTTTTTTTAAGTTTTATGAGTAATTAACAAGAATTATCTTTCATTAATTCTCTTAAATCTATATTAGTAAAATTTAAAACTTAAATATTTGTATTTAAATGTTATCTCTAATTATATATAACAAAAAATTATATATTTGGAAAGTATATTTCGAGACGAATCAAACAAGATTACACACGACTATATTTTTCGTTGCCTATATAAAATTAAAGAAGGTTAAAGTTATATTACGAATAAAATTATGAGTAACAACTATAGTTAAATTGAAGTAGTTTTCTAGGGAGAAGGAGTTTATATTTTATACTCCCTCCATCCAATATTAATTGCTCTATTTTGACTAAAAAGCTCTTACAATTTTGATAAAAATAGAGCAATTAATATTGGACGGAGAGATTACTATATAATTTTATTTGTATAGCACGAGAACTAATCTAATTAATGTAATAATGAAAAAGAAGCACAAAAAATGGAAACAAAAAGAGTGTAATGGAGGGAGTACTAACGGCCCGTTTGGTAGCCAGTTATAAATCATGGTAATGAGAATGAATTTATAACTAAATTTGGAAGGGAAATCAAATTTCATTCCATGGTGGTGCTACCTTAGCTCCAATTTGTCTAATTTTCTTCACAAATATTCATTCCCATCATATATCACCCTCCCCAATAGTAATGCATAGGAATGAAAAATGACAAGAAAATTGAACCTTTGGGAATAAAAACTTATTTTCCATGGAGATTATATAAAGTTCTTTTTTAACAAAATTACCCTATAAATTTATTAACATTACCACAATTTATTATCAACAACCAAACGGACCGTAAAAATTTACAAAAACACCGTTCGAAATATCTAATCTCAACTACCACAGGCACATAATCACTTTCCTATAGTCGACTCTACACAAAAAATATTATAGAAAAACGTTTTCCTAACCCCATTTGCCAAATTCTTCCCAACTACCCTCTCCTCCCTATATAAATCGTTCTCTCCCCTCTTGTTCTTTCAGTCTCCCAACCTCTCTGAAACTCTCTCTCAATCTCACATCTCTGATTTTTTTGTTAAATTAATACTAAATTGTTCAACAATGGCTCTTTCAAGCTCCACAATTCTCCCTAACAAATCATCATTACTACCATCTTCCACCTTCTCTCCCCAACAACAGTCTTCTTCTTTATCGCTGAAACCCCGCTCGATCTCCGCCGTCCAATCCTCCGACAAAAACCCGCCCATTGCGTCATCCAAGCCGTCTGTCCCCTCCGCAACCTCCTCCACCTCCGCCACCACCGCTGCCCCATCCGTGTCCCAACCCATTGTTAAGAAGAAGTGTGATGAGAAATGGAACTTAGAAAGCTGGAGATCAAAGAAGGCACTGCAATTACCAGAATACCCAGATCAGAACGAAGTTGATTCTGTCCTCAAAACTCTCGAGGATTTCCCACCCATTGTCTTCGCTGGGGAAGCTCGTATTCTCGAAGAACGTATCGCTGACGCCGCTCTCGGCAATGCCTTCCTTCTCCAAGGCGGCGATTGCGCCGAGAGTTTCAAGGAGTTTAACGCTAACAACATTCGTGACACTTTCCGTGTTCTCCTTCAGATGGGTGCTGTTTTGACTTATGGAGGTCAGATGCCCGTCGTCAAGGTTAGTCTTCGTCTTCTTCTTCCTTTAATCAATCATCTATTAATTCATTCATTTTTGTGTTGTTATAATAATAATATGGATATGGATCTCATGTAATGAATGAATAGGTGGGGAGAATGGCGGGGCAATTCGCGAAGCCGAGATCGGATTCATTTGAGGAAAGAGATGGAGTGAAATTGCCGAGCTACAGAGGTGATAATGTGAATGGAGATACATTCGATTTAAAATCAAGGACTCCTGATCCTCAGAGAATGATCAGGGCTTACTCTCAATCTGCTGCTACTCTTAACTTGTTGAGGGCTTTTGCTACTGGTGGTTATGCTGCTATGCAACGGGTCACTCAATGGAATCTCGCCTTTGCTGAGCACAGCGAGCAAGGCGACAAGTATGTCCTTTTTTCTGCTTTTTTCTATTTCACTTTTCCTCACAATTCTTATTGTTGATTTTTGTTGCTTGCATTTTATTTTTGTCGGTGCACTGTAGAAAAATTTATTGATTGAGACTACAGATGAATTCATTACCTTGAATTAGCCCTGTTTTGTTCGATTTAATTTCTGGAATTTTAGGTCTATGAGTTTAATATTCAGCTGAATTCAATTCACTTCAGGAGTTCAGGTAGTTTTTGGACATGTGGAATTCATTTCAAATTGATGAATTCAATTTCTGAAATTGAAATGTTACAATTCAAATTACAATTATTTGTTTGGGTGATTTTTAGAATTTGAAATGGCATGGTTTTGTTAAGTATTTGAAATACACAACATTTTCTTGTTAAGCATTTGGGTTGGGAATTAGGCCAAATTCAATTCCAAAATTTTTAACTTAACAAACATGTAATTTGGCCCAAATCCATCATTTCAAATGAAATACTTGTATCCAAACATAGCATCAGATTAATTTAGTCAAAATCGGGGTTTAAGTAAGGTTTTTTTTTTTTTTTTTAAAAAAAAGTTATTGGTGATTGTAGTTTGCCTACTCTTTAATCAATCTTGGTAGCAATTTAGAAATATATGGAAAATCATATGTTGTTGGGTGTAATTAATGATTGATTAATACGGAGCATTTCTCCTATTTGGTTTTCAAATGGTGTCTGATGGGGCATTGGGGTCATGGGGTGTATCTACCATTGGTTTAAAAAAAATAAAGAGTTGGTTTCCAAGAAATTTGGTTTTAAAAATCTTGGTGATTGCTTGCTTGCTTACTCGTTCTTCGTCAACACCAACGCTCAAGAAAAAGTATTTGTCGTGAAGCATTTTTTTTTTTTGTTGTTCTTGAAGAAGACGAGTATTAATTATTGTATATATATGAATTATAAATGTGGGTGAATTTACTTTTTTGTCGTTGATATTCCTAATTGTTGACCTTTCGCCTTTTGAGTGGGCATCAAGTTAGATGCTTATATGCATGATATTGGGTCTGCTCTGTTTAGTTAAGTTACATAAATTCAGATAAGATATACTCACTACATAACATATTAACTATAATGATTTGACATTTTTCTCTTTACTTAATGTTAAATCGTTACAGTTATTTTGTTACGGAGGGAGTACTCCATAAGAAATTCAAATATTAATACATAAGTTTAGATACGCAAAAATCACAAGGAAAATGATGTGCAGAGCTAAAAATTGAAAGAATGAGTAATAACTATTCATTTATTACACCGATTTTGTTGGAGTTTAATGGAGCAAAATATTTTTGTTCCTACAGATTTTGCGTTTTTTTGTTATAAATTTATAACCTTTTTTTTCCATTTTGAGTGATAATTTAATGCTTATATGTTGTGTTGAAGGCTGTGTATATCAATATCCAATAAGCAAAGGTAGATTGGGGTAAATATGTTAAATAGAAAGGACCCATTATTGTTTAGCACTTATTTGTTATGTAGGGTATATCTTTTTATCTGGAATTTTACATTATGATAGGACCACCATATTCCTCAAATGATTGCATACAACTATATAAGTAGGGTATGGGGTGTCTTGTATTTCAGTTGATCGTAGGATGGATTAGTTATTATAACGAACAAAGTCCCAGTCGTTTTACTGTTGATTGTTTGTGTCGTGTCAGGTCTGTATGTTATATTGAGTTGTTATCAGAGCTTGATGTAGTAGCGGGACAAATGATACAGGTACCAGGAATTAGCTCACAGAGTTGATGAGGCTCTGGGATTCATGGCAGCTGCTGGACTCACACTTGACCATCCTATGATGCAAGCTACCGAATTTTGGACTTCCCATGAGTGTTTGTTGTTGCCTTATGAACAAGCTCTCACAAGGAAAGATTCGACTTCTGGGCGCTACTATGATTGCTCTGCTCACATGGTTTGGGTTGGAGAACGTACTAGGCAGCTTGATGGTGCTCATGTTGAGTTCCTTAGAGGAATTGCTAATCCTCTTGGAATTAAGGTACTAGATTGCTCTTTTCATTTCCATATTCTCATGATCTAGCGATGTTTTGTACATCTTACACCTTAATATTTTAGATTTTTAGCCACTTGATAAAAGACACTTGTTTCATCCTGAGTTAGACCCTATTTAATTAAAATTGAATTGAATAGACTCAGCAGGAGAGAGTTGAGCTGAACTGAGTTGAACTCGTCTAGATTTAAGTCCAAAAGAACAAGCCGTAGTTCTCTATTGCTAGGCCGATTGGCTGAATCACACATTCAAATTGAGTATTATCAATTTAAACAAATGTTACTTGTAGTATTCGAGTTCTTGTTAAGGTTTTTTTTTTTTCCTTTTTTTGTGCCAGCAAAGGAATGAAATATGCTCACTGTGAATGGGTTTTTGTTTTTGTTGTTGTTGGTGTTGTAGGTGAGTGACAAGATGGATCCAAACGAGCTGATCAAGCTTATTGACACATTGAATCCTGAGAACAAGCCAGGGAGGATCACTGTAATCAGTAGAATGGGAGCTGAGAACATGAGGGTAAAGCTTCCTCATTTGATTCGAGCCGTGCGCAGAGCTGGTCAAATTGTCACTTGGGTCAGTGACCCTATGCACGGAAACACCATTAAAGCTCCTTGCGGTCTCAAAACTAGACCTTTTGATGCTATTCGGGTGCGCTTTCTTTCTTCTTTTTCCAAACATTATCATTTCACACTAATCTGGAGTTTAATAGCTGATTGCAATTGCATTTAATTTATGTAGTAAACTAGTAACACTATATTGGGTTCCATTAACAGCAGTAGTATTGATAGAATGCTTAAAATGTCATGGTCCTACTTCCTGATTCAAACTTGATTACAGTTCTGGTTGCTTGGCCAGATCTACCTTGCAAATAAATGAAATAGCTAAATGGAGTTTGTTTTTATTAAAAAAAAAATCTCCTTTTGGTTTATTTGCAATTATGATGCCAAGTGCTCATGGACTGTATGTCTGTATCTATGTCAACACAATGTTGACTGAAACATGAAAAATATGATTCATATTTCTAATATACAATTTAAAGAGGTATTTGGACCACTTCAGAAAAATGCTTGTGAAATTTCCCCTTTCTTCAGGTTGCTAGGATTAAGAAGCCTCTTATTTCCAGTCTTTTTGTTTTTACTAAATTATGAAAGTAGAGACCATTGCCCTTTACTATAAGCAAGTCTATAACCAAAGTTAGTTTTGGGGTTTCCTGAGTTGGAATATTACCTACCAAAGTTTGCTTTGCTTTGGTAGGTAATGGGTGTGGTAGGTGGGAGGATGCCAAAGGTGGTCTATTGCTTGGCTGGTCCTTTGACTTGGCTTTTAGACTTTATTGATTTAACATGTTCTGATATTTATTTATTTATTTTAAATAACTTTGATGGGCGAATAGAATATGCTTTTATACGGATTCAATTATGCTTGGTTTTCCATTGAGGCTCTGTTTGTTTTGATTTTTTTTTTTGCAAAACCATTTTCTCTGTTTGTTTTGAAAAAGCCAAATGGTTTTGCCATAGGTGGAAAAATATCAAAATAATCTTTCGAATGAAGGAAAACTTTTTTCTCTCCGCAAGAAAGATATGCCACATTTTCTAGTATATTTACTCACTTCCCTTCTTTTCGTCTCCCACCCTTTTTTCCCCATAGAAACAAACAATAGAAGATTAATTTCTAATTATATATTCCTTTAAAAATTGTTTTCCATTAAAATAAACATAGTCTAAGTACCTTGTGGCATAAATTTTTTCATCTCGTGGGCGTCCCCCAAAAAAAAAGAAGAGAAAAGTATAGAAATTATTAAATGCTTAATATTCTTTGAGTTATGAGAATACACTAATGGTATGGATGAACCAAACAGGCTGAAGTGAAGGCATTCTTTGACGTACATGAGCAAGAGGGAAGCCACCCGGGAGGAGTTCACCTAGAAATGACGGGGCAAAATGTGACAGAATGCATCGGTGGAGCCCAAACGGTGACATTTGATGACTTGAGCTCACGTTACCACACACACTGTGACCCCAGATTGAACGCGTCTCAATCTCTGGAGCTCGCTTTCATCATTGCAGACCGTCTTAGGAATAGGAGGATCAAGTCCCAATCTTCCCTTACTTCCTAAACAATGGCATGCCGCATTTTCTTTTCATTTCATTTCATTTTTTTTTTGGCCCGTTTGTCTAATGGTAATGTTGTGTTGTACGAGAGTATTGATGATACTACAACTTGTCTGTCTGTTACACCAGATTGTTTAGAGGGTGTATCATTGTGTATTTTGTATGTGTATTTATTATAACCGGGGTAATACCAAAACCATCTACTTTGGTGTTTGAGACATTATTGACGACGATGATGATGGAATAAACGTGGATTACAGTTTTTTATTTTATATACTCCGTACAATTTAATTGTTTGCTTTGTCTAATTGATTTTATTATTGTGGACTGGTCATTGTGAATAATGATAATTTATGATTGTTGGCAAGTCTTGCTACATTGTACATCTATCATAACCTACCTAAACACAGCACTTGACCATGACCTATTGACCTCGGCTCAAACAATATGGTTGGTTGGTTGGTTTTGGTAGGTAGAGTTAGTGGTAGTGGGTGGAGTGTACTTTATTAACAAATCAAAAAATAAATTAAATTAAGCATTTATTAGCTTTGTCAAATTTTAATCATTGAATGGTGTGTCCGTCCAAATGTACAATGGATACTATGGACTTATATTTAAAGCGGAATATTTATATTATGTGTATAAAAGATTTAGATTTATAGTGGACAACGGAACATTCATGATTTTGTAAAGTAAGTGTTATGAAAGTAAAATATAAACGTTTTAAGTATATGGCATAAATATTCTAAATACATGACATAAATATTCTATTTTAAAAGTAGGTGTATAATGATTAACATGGGTGTAAGAGAAATTTTCAATCAAAAGTTGGTAAGTTAAGAAATGAACTAAGCAGACATCTAGGTTGGTGTATGATTTACTTTCCTTGTTGACCTACCTAGTTAAGTCCTCCTTAAAATCAAGAAACACAACTTGCTACTTTAAATCTTCCCTCTACACTTCGCCATTATTTGGTTGATATGGAAATTAAATTTCCATAATAATTTATAATTCATCATTGGAATTTAATTCCTACATTGCATTTTCCATGATTTGTCAAAAGTAGATTGGTGTTTATGAGGGAAGTTAGAAATCATGGGACTTTTCAATTGCTAATTAAGGGGAGTCTTGGTAAGATAATTCCTATATTGTGTAGGAATTACAAATTTCCTCCATTTTATCAAATTTTAAGCAACCAAACAACTAGAACAAATTACATTTCATGGGAAATAAAGGCAACCAAACAATGTCAAAGTTCTATTGAGGCTTGATATAATACCAGGACTAAGCTCTAATGTAATGTTGCAAGTTCGATTCTCATTGCTCCCTTCCCTTTACTAGTTGTGCTAGCTGGGTGTTCTCGTGATATAAGCTCTGCGCAGAAGTTCAATATATCTTAATTATCATGTACAAAAATAATAAGAAAATAAAATCATAACTCACTTGTGGACTTATGAATGCACAAATGGGAGTAACTACGATGCTCCCAACATAATATAATAATTTCACCAGTTTAGTGTAACAAAAAAAAAATCAGCAATTTGCAAACTTTCCATTTTTGGCAAAACAAGATGCACTTATTTACAATATTGACATTACTTATCAAATATAATTTCTTATTAAACATTAATACTACATTATATATTAACCTAACTTAATCACCACCACCCACCACCCACCACCTTTCATCACCAACCATTCACCCTCGCCCACATCAACCACCACAAACAACCTAACTAAACTCACCCTAACCACCTTTCATCTTTTATTGGAAATATAATGTATTTTGAGAAGGCACAATATCATAACCAAAAGACACTAAAGGAAGAGCTGGACTTGCCTCAGAATGGCTCTTATCAAAGTAAGGGAAAATATTTTCAATAAATTTTACATCCCTAGAAACAAACAAATTCTTTTTATCAAGGTCAAAAATTTTATACCTTTTTAGCCATTAGGATATCCAACAAAAATACCTTTCCTTTAGTGTCTTTTATTTTAAATTCTTCAACATAAAGAACATTATGCAAGCACAATTCAGAATTGATAGAGACACTACCAACTAAATCTACCATTTTACATGAGCCATCAGGTAGCCCTACCTTAACAGGCTTAGTTAATCTTTGTGTATTAAGCAATAAAGAAGAGTCAAAGACCATACGGTCACTGGCTCCAGAATCAATGATCCACAACATTCTATCAAGATTACATAGTCTAGAAACATTAAACAAAGATATCATACCTGCACAGTTTGCATAAGAATAGCCAGATACATTTGTATCATTACCAGAATTTTGTTTCAAGACTTTGACTACTTCTTGACAAATGGAAGACACCATCTCAGATTTGAAGGTCTGCAAATCAGTCCCAGAAGCAGAATCATCAAGGGGAGAATCCATCCCTTCCTCTGACTTGGACACCACATTAGCAGCCATCTTGTTTTTGTTGCCATCAACCTTTAATCCTTTCAAACTTATGTACCAATCGGGATACCCAATTACCTTGAACATGACTCAAAAGTGTGTCCCTTACCTTTACACACAGTACAATTTCTGTCCAATTTATCTTTTCTCCAATCTTTCTTAGGTGGACCATTAAAGCTAGTTCTATCAACATTATATCTAGGTCCCTTTTGTGCTATTAGAGCACTACTGTCAAGAACAGAAGTCTGAATACTAGACACCTCCTTTTGGGACTCAACTTGTTGAACTAAGGAAAACACTCTACCTATCTCGGGAACAGGATCCATAGACAATACATTTGTTACTGCATTTTCATAGCCACTATTTAACCCCATCATAAACTGCATTACCTTATCTTCTTGATCAACATCAGCTAATTTCTTAAGAAACCACAAGTGCATTTATTAACAAAACCACAAGTGCAAACAGGCATAAACCTTATTTGTTGTAATTCATCCCACAATCTTTTAATTTTGCTAAAATAGGACATAATTGTCATATTTTCTTGTCTCAAATTAGCAATTTCTTTCTTTAATTGGTAAATCATAGGACCATTTTTGTGACGACCCGACTCGCTTAAACCGGCGCGGAAGAAACCGACGAGTCGAATAGTCAGATCTAACAAACTAAAATACTTAAAAATTAAAACAAACCTCAAAGTATATATTTACTAAACCAAAAGTACAACACCCACAAGATTGTACATATTTAATCCCAAATGTCAATGTTACTACTACTAACGAACGTAAACTCCAAGTATATGTCAGAGTTAGAAAAAATGCACAAGTACTAAAACTAAAGTTCAAAACTAGAATATATCGTAAAACAACAACATGAAAGCTAAATAACAACGGCACTCGCCCAACCCAAAGCTAAGCAAGGACCTCATCATCAGAGTTACCTGAAAAACAACAACAGTCCATCGTTAGTGGCGAGTAACATAACCGTCCCACCCTAACGGGGATACACATGAACATAGCATAACCAAACAATTAAATCAAACATGCCAACATACGTCAATTCATGCGAATCATCATACCATACCATCATTAACGTACAACATCAATTAAATCATGCTTACACGACTAACTTGACCAACAATTAACAAATCCTAACTTTGGCGCAATCATTCACATACTAGACCGGACTATGCACGTACGAACGCATCTTACGCAATCGAACTTTCTACTATGTCAGGATTGAGAATCTTACTCCCAACTCCATGAAACCAATCTTACTGGAAATCCATATCCGAAGACAACATAGTAAGACCACCAACTATCCCAATACCGCGGATAGGATAGGGGCAACGTCTTAACCCAAAAACATAGAATCTTACTCTAAGTTTTAGGCGTCTAGTAGCGAAATCAAGCTAATCTTTACTTATAAATCGAAGTTTACATTCTTAGTTAATTCTTAAGTTGCATCTTACGCCTTGACTCAAGAAATAACATGTAAACCAACAAACTTAGAACCTCTTAAAACTTTCTTTAACCTTTTCTTTAACTTTCTTTAACTTTCTTTAATTACTACTAACTTTCTTTAACTTTAAAGACTCAACCAAGAACTCATAAAGAACTTAAAGAACTCATCCAAGATTCAAGATCTTCAATCAAGAACTCAATCAAGATTCAAGAACTTCAACCAAGAACTCATTTAAGATTCAAGAACTCATCCCAAACTTCATCAAAATACACGCATGATACAACATGTTCAAACAACAAATTCTTCAACTTCCTAATATCCAAAATTCATCAAACTTGAACATGAATAACACCAAACATAATACTAACTTACCAATCATGAAATATACATATTCAAATAGAAATCATCATAAAACCATCCAAAAATTCAGATTATAACACATACATAAACATGGTTATAAAACACCAAAATAGTCTAATCTAACCAAACACATGAGTGGTCGGCTTGCACGAACACCTTACGGCCACCACTCAGCTGCACGGCCCACGAACATGGCACGAGCACCACCTGCACCACCGTCTCTTGCACAACACCAACACGGCCCTTGCACGGCACCACCACGGACACCACACGGCCACCCAAAGACACCACTCGAACATCCACATGAACAAGGCCCAAAAACAAACCCCGAACAAGAATTCTTGATTGAAAACTATCGAAATTATAGTGTTTAAGGCTACTTAAAGATCAATGAACTTTGAATCTTTAAGTTTGGGTTTGGAATTGAAGATGATCATCAAATGGGTTGATGATGCCAAAAATGGCGTGTGATATGATGCAAATGGAGGGAGTTTTTTTGTGTTTGAACTTTTGATGGCAAGTGTTTAAGATGGCAAAGGATGGCAAATGAGCAAATGAATCCTCAAGCCTTGCTAACCCTTCTATTTATAGAAGTGGTTTAAGGTGTGAATGCATGGCAAGTGGCAAAACTTGCCATATAACAAGGGGGGCCGGTTTTGGCTTTGCAAAATGGGCCAAGTTGGGCTTTTGTGATCAATTGGGCTAATTTACAAATTTGCATGATTAATCATGCTTAAATCGATTTAGCCCAAAAATATTAAATAATTAATTAAAAAAGTAAATAATAAAAATTCTAATTAATTAAATAATAATTAAAATAAACAATAATCAATCCAAATAAAATAATTCGAACTTAATCGAAATTATTCACATAAAATAAAATAAATAGTCCAAAATAAATTTTGGACCATACATAAAATCACATAAATACAATTAAATACACGACAGAAATACCAACAAAAATCAGGGTCGTTACAATTTTTCTTTCCAAATCTTTCTTTAATATCAGACCAAAGCTTAAACGCACTATCAGCATAAGTGAAATCCTCAGCAATATCAATCACAATTGAACTCATAATCCAACATCCTACCATATAATCAGCAGTTTTCCATCTTTGGTAATTTTTATCATCTTCAGCAGGATACAACATAGACCCATCAATGAATCCTATCTTGTTTTTAGCCCCTAAAGACCTAATAGCATTCTTCTTCCATCTAGCATAATTTTTCCCATTAAATTTG
Source organism: Salicornia ramosissima (assembly GCA_951394345.1). Lineage (NCBI taxonomy): Eukaryota > Viridiplantae > Streptophyta > Magnoliopsida > Caryophyllales > Amaranthaceae > Salicornia > Salicornia ramosissima. Next base: position 48,999,209 of record OX596234.1, read on the forward strand.
ACTACATTAAGAGAAGCAGTAGTACTATCTGAGTTTGAGACGAAGTAAGGATCAACAATACCTGATTGAAGAAAACCATTTACATCCGTGTTCACAAGGGAATTTGCAGTGGAATTTATTGCTGCCATTATCTGACTTCAAGAATCAAGAAATAGAGACGAAATTAAGGAATCGAAGTCACCAAAACAGAGATATCACAAACAAATTGTGTAAGTGATACAAATTATGCAAAAGAAAAGAATGCACAATTAAACCCTAACTCAAATTGAGTTTGTAGGCTCTGATACCATGTAGATTTGGGTAAATCAGAGTAGAAAGAAAGTAAAGCAAAGTATTATTAGCAAAAGTGGCAGAAGTGTATGTATATTACCAACAACCTCAGCAGCAGAGGTATTTATAAGGAAAATAGAGAAGAGGAGGAAGAATAAGAAAATAAGAAGGAAATAAGACTAAATAAAATAATACTAACTAACCAACTAAACTAAGGTAACAGAAACCGCCTTAGCTAACTAATTAATTAGAATACATTATATATCCAATATCGTCACTTAAACCCCGGCCACGAACCCAAGAAATCCACCCACCTTATAAACCCTAACAACACAAACAATACCATCCAAACCCTAGCCAAAAACACACGAAACCCACCATCCAAGCCCTAGTTGATGAACCCACGAACCCCCACCACCCAAACTATAGTCGACAAACCCTAATCGAGGCTAATTTGTTTGAATAATCGACTAAGAACAATAAAAACCTCAAAAATCTGTTCGAACAAACCCTAACAAATGAGAACCGAGATGTTCTCAAATGAATTCGAACATTAGACTGAGAACAAATGTTGGAATTCGAACATTATCTTGTGAATAGATGAATTCGAATAGTGGTGGTGCGAACAATGGTGATGAAGCGAGTGGTGGTGGTGAGTTGGGTCGAGGTATGGTTGCTGGTTAGTGGTGGTGGTGTTGGGTGAAGTGTGTTAATTTTTTTTTGACATGATAAGTGGTTGTTGATTAGATGAGGAGATTATGACTTGATTAGTGCTTAAACTTGCATTATAAAATTTTGCCTAAGAGGCCACAAAAAGTAAAATTGGTAAAAAAAATTCGTTACAGAGGGAGTATGTGATTTTGTCGCAATGTTACAAAAGTCTTTAAATTAACAACAAAGAAAATTTAGCGTGTCAAGCTAGATTCAAATCTCACTATACCCCAATATGATTTAATTAAGTCAAATCCAATATGATATTTGGTAAATTTGGTATGATAAATTTGTGCTCCATATAATATATGTTTAACTCATGGATATTACATTGTGTGTTGTGGACTCTTGATTCTGGATATTAAATTTCTTTCACTTAGCCTACACATGACAAAAAATAAAAAATCAAGATGTTATCCCTTTCGCAATAGTTCCTTTATCAGTTAATAAATTTGTGGATTTCTAATAAAAAAAAAAAATTCCTTCTCAGCAATATTTTTACCATAGGTCCTCACATTTCCACTCTCCTAAATTAGTGACAAGTTTTTTTTTTTGATCTAAGAAAGTTTGACAACATGAGTTATGAAAAATATATGACAACATGAGTTGTATACTTGTACAGATTGTGGATCTACAAAAAAATATTGTTTTGGGTGAAATGGAGACAGAAGTGCTCCACTGGATGTGAGCTAAAGTGAGTGTTGTTCTTTGTGGATGGCCCCTACAAAGACATTCACGTTAACTGGGCCCTCATATTCTCTGATTGACCTTGGGTCAGCCCATCCAACAGGTTCTTGAGCTTTCCTTCACATTCATTTTTTGGGGCCAAGGGCCTGATTGGCCCATTTAGGTCATTCCATTCTAATTGCCAAACTGAGCCTTGTCTGGGGTTTACCGGGCCCTGGACCTATTTTGTGGACCTTACTTAACCGATAATAAATGGATGTGAAAACATTAAGGACGAAATGTAGTTTGATTAGTGTCATTTGGGCATGTGACTATGAGTACCAATAGAATGGAAATCACGCGATGTATTAGTTCAACTCTAATGAACCTTCGTATAATGATGTAAGAACATTATTCAAATTTTAAAATTAGACCAAATGAATATTCATCATCAACTTAATAAACATTTATTCAATGTGATTATGTGATATGTACGTTAGCTTTGAGTGTTAATTTTTCCATTTGATATGTATTTATGTGATTATGTCTTATATATCCAGTTATCCTTGCAAATTTATTATAAAAAAATCTAACCTTTAATTTACTTAATAAAGCAGAAGAATATATAATGTTATACGAAAATTTAAAGCATTAATAAAAGTTGATTAGAACGATAAGTGGGTGCTACTGATTTGTAAGAAGTCATAAGTTCGAATTCCATTCTAAACAACGTAATTTATTTTGTACAAATGATCTGAGAATTCTTATTCTCTTACCATTATACCAATAGGTAATGGATGGACCCAGACCACACAACTCTATGTCGTCCCTCCAAATGTTTATAACAAAATTATCAAATGTTCACAACGGAATTATCAGATGTTCATCAGCATCACACACTACAAAAAAATTGATTTTAGCAATCAATCATTTTCGTTGCTAAATGGTAAAAAACCGTTGCTAATGCTGTTAGCAACGAACTTGGCAACCAAAATGGTGGGTTGCAAAAGTGCCAGTCGCCAAATAAGGTTAGCAACCAATCAGATGTAAATTTCGTTGCTAAATAGCAACCAAATTATTAGTTTTCGTTGCTAAATAATAACCAAATGTAAAAAAGTTGGTATTCATTTCAACTTCCCAAGAGGTCACCCATCTTAACATTGTTCTAACTTGAGCACGCTTAACTATGAAGTATCTTAGCGTATGAAATCCTTAATCGAAAGATGCACATCATTTACAAAAGTAGTATAACAAGTGCTTTTAAAGCAATCATGGAAGTTACAATATGGCAACAAAATTATAGTTTGTTTGCTAAATAGAAACGAAATTATAATTTTGATTGCTAAATAGCAACGAATTTATAATTTTGGTTGCTAAAATATAGCAGCAATTTTTTTATTTTTTTTTTGTAGCTAAAACAAATGTTAGCAACGAAATTAATTTGGTTGATAGTTAGTAACCAATTTAAAAATATGGCACATTAGGTAGGCAACGAAATATAGAAAATCCGTTACTACGTTGGCAATGAAATTTTAGAAATTCGCTGCTTAATTAGAATAGCAACCAAACAACACAAGCTTAGCAACCAATTTTCAACATTTGGTTGCTAATCTAGCAACCAATTTATAATCGTTGCCAAAATTGGTTGTTAAATTCCATGTTTTTTTTAGTGACACTATCAAATATTCATAAAAAATATTTTCAAATATTCAGATTGTTTACAATAAAATTATCAAATATTCATCATCATCAAACTATCAAATGTTCACAACAAAATTATCAAATGTTCAACAACATTAAACTATCAAATTTTCACAACAAAATTATCAAATGTTCAACAACATCAAACTATCAAATCTTCACAACAAAATTATCACTTGTTCATCAACATCAAACTATCAAATGTTAAAAAAAAATATCAAATGTTCATCAGCATTAAACTATTAAATGTTCATAATAAAATTATCAAATGTTAACAATAAAACTATCAAATATTCACAACAAAACTATAAATATTCCAACAAAATTATTAATTGTTTACAACAAAATTATTAAATCTTCACAACATTATTTAGACCGGGACCAGCCAGTTGCATGTTCACGAGTCCAGCCAATAATTTGCACCATTATACTCAAATTTTAGACACTGAATATGGATTGATAACGATTAACGAAAGTCAAGGCCGAATTAGATTCCTTTTTGGGTTAGTATAATAAAAATAAGAGTTTTTTGTCCAAAACTACCTTACTTACACCACTTTTTGCAAAAAACTACATTACTTACAAAAGTTTGTCCAAAACTACCTTACTTAGCAAATTTCTGGTTGACCACTACCTTATTCACTATTTCGGCATTGACTTTGCCTTTGCTGGCCAATCTGGTCGTTTTTTGCAAATTCCGACCTCAAATTTGACCCTTTACGGCAAAAATGACCCACCAAAACCTTGATAGGGATAATTTTTTGTGGCACGCAAACCAATGAACGCATATCGAGACAAATTTTGTAATGAAAATAGAAGCTTATGCGGCCATTTTTTGTAGATTGCGGCCATTTGTTGTTGTTGTTGTAACTTTTTCGACAACGGTTTTCGGACTGACTTTTTCCGGCGGTGATTATTTGGCCGACTTTTCCGGCGACGGTTTTCAGGCCGCATTTTTCGGCGACGATTTTCGGAACGACTTGTCAGATGACGGTTTTCGGAATGACTTTTCCGACGGTGATTATTCGGTCGACTTTTTCAGTGACGGTTTTGGAGTCAGATTGAATGAAGGGTTTGAAAAGATTGAAAAGTAAAATACTGAAGAGGTGAAATGAAATAAGCTTGAGGCTTTGGGCTTGTCCCTAATATAAATATAAATATAAATATAAATATAAATATAAATATAAATATAAATATAAATATAAATATAAACATAAATATAAACATAAATATAAATATAAAACATAAATATAAACATAAATATAAATATAAATATAAATATAAATATAAATATAAACATAAATATAAACATAAATATAAATATAAAACATAAATATAAACATAAATATAAATATAAATATAAATATAAACAAAGCTAAGTAAGGTAGTTTTGGACAAAAGACTCTAAAAATAAAATAAAGTTTTTTTAAAAAAAAAACGGTCAAGCCCGCATAATTTCTACGCAACCCGAAACTCGTTATCATCGTCTTCTGTCACTGCTTCTGTCTCACAACTCACAATATTCGATTATTGCAGTTCTCTTCTTACAAAGCAGACTCTTTCTTTTCTGAAATTTCCCTGTAAAAATTCCGCATTTATTTTAAAATTTGCAATAAGTTATAAATACGATTGAAAATCCCTATTAGTTTGTTTGTACTTTGGTAGTTGTAGCAAAGAGAGAAATGGAAATTGATGGAGAAGGAACGATGATGGGAAATGATCGAAGGGTTGGGGCATTGGGAAATCTTAGAATCCTTCCTGATGAAGTAATCTGTGATATTCTTAGTCTTCTTTCACCTCCAGATATTGCTCGACTTTCTTGTGTTAGCAGGTAATTTCGTTGATCATTCCTTTAATTGTTTGATTGATGGATGGATTTTTCCTGTTGATTGGTTTCACGGCTATTTTGCGCGCCTTGTGTATTGATTTCTGATTTGAAGGAAGACGAAGAATTTGAATCTGGTGTAAATTGAAGTGCAAATAAAAATGGCATCCCTGTTTCTCTGCTCTTGATTGTTTTTTGCTTGTTCTTATTTGCGTTTTTGCCCCTTTCTTTTGGTCTAGTGAAAATATACTCTTTGTAGTTTGTCATATTATGAACCAAATCCAAAATGCTAATGAAGTGGAATCTTTTTATTAACAGTTCATTGCTTAAAAGCTGCATCAGTTTCCACATCTTGCAGTGCTTAGCACGGAAGAAGCAATTATTGAATAATTCGTTATGGTTTTCAACTTTCCACCATTTTTCCATGATTAGGGAAAATTTAAAAACTGTTTTAGACAAAGTTAGCCTTGAATTTTCCAATCGATTTGATGAAATTTTGTTTTAGGGAGTAGTTTTAAAAGTCACATTATTTTGGGTTATTTGGAGAAAGTTGTCACCTTGCCGGCTTGCCTGTTATGGATTTTGATTAGATCTCCACGTGTCTCTATTGGAATTAACAATTTGTTTGGTTGGAGAGAAATGGAGCAAAAGGAAGGGAAGGAAAAACAAGGGATACATCCTTCCTTGTTCGGATATGATATGAAGGGAAGGGAAGGGAAGGAAAGGAAGAAAATGGGAAGGATTCATTTTTCCCTTCTTTAGTAAGCCAAATATTTCCATTGTTGGAAAGAATTGGAAGAAAAATGTATTTTCTTCCTTTCCCTTCCTTTTCCCTTCCCTATTTTCTCCTCTTCTACTTCTTTCCCTTCATAATTGTTATCCACACACTCCCCAAGTGAAAAAGATATAATGGCCCAATTATGTTGACAATCATTAACTATATTAATTTTTTTGGTACGATTTTCTCATATTATTTGTGTAATTTTGTCCTTTAAATATGTTTGGATAGCACACATGAAGGGAAAAGGAAGGGAGGGAAAAAGAGGTAAAGGGGAGGAAGAGAGTGGGTTTCATTTTCCTTACAAATGTTTCTAATATTGGAGAGATTTAGTATATTTAGTATTTTAGTAGGATAGGTAAATTTATCCTTCCAATTCCCTCCCCTTCCTTCCTTTCATGTGTTAGCCAATAATGGAGGATAAATCCCTCCCTCCTACTTCCTCTTGTTTCCTTCCAAATCTGCCTATCCAAGCATAGTGTTGATCAGAATTGTCAGTGATATGGATCTAAAGTCTACATCGAATCTAAGCAGTGAATACACTTTGTTTTTATTTTTTAGGGTTTAATTTTAGATGCTTGAGAAGTAGACAACCAATGAACCTAGGTATGATTGAATGGGTTTCAACTTGCTGCAAACACAAAGCAGTTAGCAGATGATCTTTAATCTTCAAACACAAAGTTATCAGATTAAAGGTTTAGAATCACAAAGAAACTCTTTGATCAGGTAGTACAAAAATTTTATTATTCACAATCTTGTTATTACACGCTTGCCCTAGTATGTAATTGTAATATTGTACGATCCGTTGTCTAAGCTTGATTCAATATAATTAATCCTATATTCCTATCATATCTGTACTAAGTACTAACTAGTTGGCCAAACAAAGGTTTATCCTTAAATAAACTATCAAAAAGATAAAACTAACCTATAACACAGTTATGATGTAAATCCATCAACATATTCAGTCCCTAATTAAATTAAATAGAAATAAATTAGCTTTTAATTGTATAACCTGGGCTAAAACCAAGTAAAACTTACTCTAGTCTAAGCGGAACAAGAAAACACTGGTATCAAAATTACTTACTAAGAAAGCATTAAACTTGTGCGACAATGTTTCGTGATAGGCAAGTAAGGATTTTTGGGCTCAAAGCAAATAATTTGTACCCATTTTATTCAAACTCAATGTTGTTCATCTGAGATTAATGCCTTTGATTCCTTGACATTCCCCCTCTCTTGAAAAGAATGTACCCTCAATTTTGTTCTGTATAGTAGGACAAGAGGCCTCCAATGTTAAATGTTGGACAAACTTCGCCAAGCACCAATCATTTTGATAATCAATCTGTCAGGGCATTGGCTTGTTCTTTCTCTTCTTTTGGAAACTCTCTTTCCACAATAGAACTGATACAAGGTCTCCTTCTGTTCGTCCTTTAAAATTGTTTGCTTTGTGTTCTTGTTTCCTTGCGCTCTGTACTTGTGGTTGATCTAAGCCTTAACTTGTTCACATATTTTCTAGAATGCTTCAATTCTCTTCTATAATTCCTGATCAGCTAACTTTAAAAGGGTGTACTTGATGCAAAAATCAACCAAAATTTAATTATCAATGTCACAAGCTAAAATATGTGTCAATGGCTTAGATTAGTCTTTCGATAGGGCCGATCGGCAGTCTTTTGGAATCTTATTCTGGTATTCTCATGAGTGAGGCAAATTGTTTAAGGACTTTTTTTGAATTATTGGTTTAGGATATCGCTGTGGAGAAAATGCCTTTTGCTGGATGATTCCTTATGTATATATTTATGGTTTTTGAATCTTTATTCTCATGGATCCATACTCATTTTCATTTTATCATGTGCAGTGTAATGTACATATTTTGTAATGAAGAACCTCTTTGGATGGGTTTATGTCTTAAAGTTGCAAGTGGTGTCCTTGAATATAAACATTCATGGAAGAAAACAGTGCTACAGAAGTATGTTTTGCGATTCATGTCTATTGATTAAAATGCTCATGTGTTTTGATTTATTTATAGTTAATTATAATTTTTGGATGCTAAGTGTAGGGAGAATGTAGTACTTGGTTATGAAGCACCTCTGCAGAAGTCATTGCATTTTGATGGTAACTTTTTTTCTCGAATTGTTTTCTGGTGTTCATCTAGAGTATCTTCTTAAGATGGTTTGAAAGATCAGTTTTGATGAGCAACCACTATTTTGCTTTTTTCTTTTTAGTTGAGGAACCATCTGTTTTTTGCAGGATTTTACTCTTGGTTCTTGTACAAGAGATGGTATCGGTGCTACACCACATTGGTTGAGTTCTCTAAGGATAATGGAAACGTAGAAAGAAAAACAAACCTTTCGGCGGAGGAGTTTCACAAGTATGATGGAAAGAAGCCTGTATGTCTAGCTAATTTCTGGCACAATAGCCGTACTAATATTTTGCATCAAGTTTAGTGAAAATATTATACTTTTTAAAACAAATTATTAAAAGAAAGGGAGAGTACCTCCACTTAGCTTTCCTTCTGTTTCCTTTACATTTTCTGATTTTGGCTTTAAACTCTTAGTTAAATGGAAGTCTTTGATTTTTTGCATCAGTTTTGTTGTGCTGAACTTAAATATGTTCCAGTGTTTTTTTTTTTTTTTTTGCCTTTTGTATTGTCTAACATAACTCTACTAATGACCTTTATGGCTCTATGTAGCTTTTGCTTGCAGGTTTAGCTGATTATTGGCCAGCAAGAACGAAATGGACCTTAGACCAACTATCACTCGATTATGGGGATATAACTTTTAAAATTTCTCAACGGAGTCCTCATAAAATCAAGATGAAATTCAGGGATTATGTCTCATACATGAAACTTCAACATGATGAGGATCCCCTTTATATTTTTGATGAAAAGGTGAAATTATAACTTTGTCACAACTGTGATATTTTTTTAGCAGTGGAAACTTATACTTATGTTGCTTGCAGTTTGGAGAAGTAGCACCAGGTCTGCTCAAGGATTACACTGTGCCTCATCTATTTCAAGAAGACCTTTTTGATGTTTTGAACAAAGATCAACGCCCACCATATAGGTGGCTCATCATAGGACCAGAAAGGTCTGGAGCTTCCTGGCATGTTGATCCAGTTCTAACTAGTGCCTGGAATACACTTCTATGTGGTCGCAAGAGGTGAAGCTTATTTTCTATTTTGCTCTCCAGTGGTTATATAACCTTCTGTTTTGTTACTGGATTGCTGACGTATATGATTCCTGTTCTTTCATAATAATCACTTTTCCTTTATACATTCCTCGGGCTTATCCTTGACTGCTAGCTTGTCTTAAATGAAACAGAAGTGCTGATTTTTTTTTTTGGTCATTATAGCTTGCAATAGCCTATAGTTTAAAATGTTTCACAAGGCCAGATGCTCAACTAGCTAACCGCTAGCATTTTGCTGATAGTAGTTCCCCTCATCAGCCATTGCTTTACTAATATGATTACTATCAAGTGCCACATCTGACCTAGAGGCTAGAACTCAACCTGAAAGTTTAGAAAACCAAATGACTAATAAAAGCATGCCCTGCCAAAAGGGGGATTTGTGTTAGGTGGTGGTTGTTGATCACTAAAATCAGCATAATTGTTTTATCTCCATGTTATGATTGTCTGTGTAAAATTTAAGTTTAGACATCAAACCCCATTGGATGGGGGTCCATATTGTTGAGAAACCTGGTTGGAAAAGCAGCGTTATGGTCATCATATCACAGATGGCTTGGCAGGTTCCATTTCTAGGCCCTAAATATCGATAGTTTTAGTAGCTTTACTAGTGTTGGATCTTCTCAAACTCCTCAAGGCAGAACTGCTGATGTTTGTCATCCTTGATATGAATCGTATGCAGATGTTGAGGATATTATCTTCATAAAAGATATGAGGTTTTGACATGTTGAGTTACTTGAGTATGGAAGATAACCACATGTTTCTACGCATACTACCAGAAAGGAGACTTACATGTTATGTCTGTGCGTGTGTGTATACAACAACTATGTGCAGGGTGGAAATTTGACATTTTTACCTTTGTAACTGACATCATCGTGCATAATTTTAGTATCCTACCATTGTGATAGTCTTTTACAATTATGGGGTTTGAAAACTTTCTCTGGCAGATGAAGACATGAAGTGGTTGTTGAAACTCTTGAAAAAAAATTAGAAGATATAGTTTTTGTTTTTTTTTTGAAGGAGAAAGATATAGTTTTTAGTATATGAGGAAGTAGTTATTTTATTTATGGATTGTTAATGTTGGTAGGCTGGTAGTATATGTGGCAAAAGAACAAGATTAAGACTATACCTAGGTACGTATACATATATCTATATACATAGCTATTAGAATGAAAAATTAAAATATGACAAAGTCAATATTAAATATTTATTATATGTCATTTTAGTAAAAACTCCCTCAATCCCCAATTCTTTACAACATATGGCCTGGGCACACAATTTTAGGAGAGTAAAAAGTAGCGAAAAAAGTATTAGTACATGTGAACAAAAAATAGAGTGAATATTTTGGACCAATATGAAAATTATGCAAAGAATCAGATACAGCCCAAAGAAAAATTGGTGCAAAGATAGAGACGAAGGGAGTACATTATCTTTTTCAATTAAAGCACATTATATAATTTTTTTTGTAAAAAAAATTACAGTATGTTACTAGGTTAGATGTATTGTGTGTATATTCCTAAATATTCAAATCTAGTGTATTTAACTCCACTTTGATAATCATAAACATCAAACTGTTAAAATTGAACATTTATGTTATAAACTTGGACATTTATGTTATATATTTTGAACAAATTTTTTTTTTAAAAAAAAATTAAGTGGTTTAAATCATAGTTACATAATTCTCTAAACTCGTTGCGAATTGCGAGCCGCAAAAAGCGAATTGTGGTCAGTTTTGGACTATTTTTGGCCCATTTTGGGCGAACTGCAAATTATGAAAGCGAACTAAAAGGCGAATTAGGTGACACTGGTTTAAATATAAAAGACAAATGTGCTAAATGCTCAAAGTAAATGTTTTATATGCATAACAAGACATTTCTATTTGAAATGCAAGTGCATGGTGTTCAGTGTGCAGTTGTGCACCCAGGTGCACAATATACGAATTACCCAATCTTGATTAAAAAAATCAATTGTTGCATTTGGATTTTTAAACTATTCACACATTCTCATTTGACCCCCCTTTTAATTTATATATAAGAACATATTTCATCATATTGGATGTTATTAGATTCGTCTCAACGTGTATTTTATCATAATCTATTTTTAAATTTTTATTTTTACAATGCACAAGTAAAGATCTTAATAGTTTAGATTGTGTATCACATGACATAAAATTCCATATTTAGTTTTTAATATTGAATACAAGAATTATACATACAAATTAACTGTTTAAGAGCCACAAAGTGACAAAAAGCATATTTGCTTTATTAATTACTTATGTGAAGAAAGGGAAGGTCAATAGGGCCACTATAGTATGTAGGAGATGCATGTTGAAGAACAATTAATAATTAAGTGCAATCAATACTATTTTAGTCATTCCTTTTTGGATATATATCTCAGTTTTAGAATCTTTTGATCCAATGGTTTAGACTTCAGAAACAATTCTCACAATAAAGGAAATATGATAACAAGGATGGTTTTATATATACTAGGTTGGAGAAGCACACAATGTGTGCAAATAATATACAAAGCTCAAATAAGAAAAGTTCCTGCTTCATCTCTTCTTGCATTTCTTTGTTGTTGAAAGGCGGTCTTGGTGGTTTTGTACTCCTCCTATAAAATGAGGGAAGAGAGATGGTGGTTTGTAATCTTCCCTCATTTTACAGGAGTCCAAATCACCAAGACCACATCTCAACAACAAAAAGCTGCTGGAAGATATGAAGCAGGAACTTTTCTTCAACCGTGACTGCATGTGGGACATTGATCATATCCATCAAAACCGCAAAGCAAGCATAAACTATTATCCCCAACCATGAGGATAAGGTAATGCTAGGAACAGAGATTTAGGGAAAGAACATTTTAGATACTGAAATATTACTAACTTTGGGAAGGGTCTAGAGAGTTAAGGATATTTTTTTTAAAATATGAGCAAATTAAAAGATGTTATGTTAATTGTGTAGTTTCATTTTGGAATGCACAAGCCACCCAAAAGGTTGATAATTATATTAGTTTATGTAATTTCTGAGCTAATCAATCTATAAAACATCATTTTGTTTTGCTCTTGGTTTCCGAATTATCTTAAGAATTCTGTCAGCTATGTCAGTTCATACTTCATAGCAGTAATGTTTTCTTTATTAATTCTTATAATTATTTCGAAAAAGCCAATTAGTTGACGAGAATTTTTATTACCAACCCATAAAGAAATAAGGACTAGGGTACGATAAATGAATGTCTGACATTCATATCCTTCAATGATCCTTACTCCAAGAGGAATTTTTTTTTTTTTTTGAAAACTTACTACAAGAGGAATTTGGTATTATGTGCATTTTGGGATACTACTTTATACTGAAGTTGGTTTATTACCCTGAAAATTCTCTTTACCCTCTTGGTCATCCCCATTTTCATTGTGTTCAGCGTGATTTTTAATCATATGTGAGGATTCAAATTCTTGTGATGTGGAAAGTTATTTGCATTTTTTAAATCTTAACATGCATTAAGATATAGGTATTATGTTAATGTGTCCAATTCAAGAAGTTACTTTGCTTGATTAATAGAAGGAAAGAAAAGTGTACGAGTTTCCTTTTATGCTGTTTCTCTTCCGTTTATAACCCTAAAATGTTTGTTATAAACAGGTGGGCGTTATATCCTCCTGGCAAAGTACCTTTAGGTGTTACAGTGCATGTAAATGAAGAGGACGGTGATGTGAATATTGAGACCCCATCATCTTTACAGGTAACAATTGTAGATACTTATATTACTTGTGGATTTTCATGTTGCTTATTTACAGCAAGCTCAGAACATTTTAGATACTGCATGTATGTATATATTAGTCTTTTGTATGTATATATTAATGCAGCTTTCATTTTGTCTTAGTAGTGGTGGCTTGAATTTTATCCACTCCTCCCTCATGAAGATAAGCCTCTAGAGTGCACTCAGTTGCCTGGTGAAACAATATATGTTCCAACTGGATGGTGGCATTGTGTGCTGAATCTGGAGCCTACTGTTGCTGTCACACAGAATTTTGTGAATTCCGCAAATTTTGAGTATGTATGTCTCGATGTGGCCCCAGGCTACCGTCATAAAGGGGTTTGTCGTGCTGGTTTTCTTGCTCTTGGTGATGAAAAATCTGAGGACATGGAGGTCAAATCCTGTGCTAGAAGTTGCTCAAGTCCAAAAGATTCAAAAGATGCACCATTGGGAGAAAAACGAATTAGATCAGATGATGCATGCCACGAAAGTGCTAGAAATTCTGCTGCTAGTTGCTGTGATGTGTGGGATCCTGATCTTGCATATGATATAAATTTCTTATCAAAATTTTTGGATGAGGATAGAGATCATTACAACTCAATATGGAGCTCTTCCAATTGCATTGGACAGAGAGAGATGAGAGAATGGTTATGGAGGCTTTGGACAGGAAAACCTGGAATGAGAGACTTAATATGGAAGGTATGCTTTCCTATAATTACCATAGCTTCTTCCATAAGTTCTTGATATCAGTGTGGAAAGAGGAAAGCAAGAATTTTAAGCTATGCATATAGTGATTCTGAAAGGGAAATCAATGCAAAAGGCAATATTGATTTACTGGATATAAATTGTTATTTATATGATTCCACCTGTTGTTAAAGGCGCTGCTGTCATTTGTTTGGAGGGAATTTGGTTGATTACTTGTATGAGCACCATTTCAATGTCTGCATTGCTGTCTGTTGACATTTTTTCGCTAATGCTTTTCCTGGCAGTGATATGAGTTTGTTTGCTAAGTCATTTGCACTCAAACAGACTCCTACTTGATATAACAAAGTTGTGTACTTGCAAAAAAAATTAATTGACATATAGATTTAGTACATTTTCGATGGTAATGAAGTGAAAATACTTCTTATTCATTATTTAGAAAGAGAGGTGTGAGAGGGGAGAGGATTGGTTGGGTAAATAAAGAATTTAAGAGAATAGTTGCTCAGAAATTTTAGCAAGCACATATTTACATGGACTCACCAACTTAGCTTGCATAATGTTCTTCGGATGATGATTTGAGTACATGAGCTCAAATGTAGAATTCTTTATATGCTGGAAAAAATTTAGAGCCCTGATCTTTCCTTTTAAACATCCAATGAACCTTTCAATGTAAGCTTAAAAAGGTTCATTGGATGTTGAAAAGGAAAGATCAGTGCTCTAAAATTTGTTTATGTGAAATGAGCACATTTTCTTAGTTTTTGTATTCTTGATTTTCTTCGTTTTTACTTAAATTGTGCTTTCTACTCTCACAACTTTGTGTCAATCATCTTTTTGATGGTTAAGGATGAGTAAGTTGTTTCAAATGATTCATAAGTCATATTTTTCCTAGCATTGTGCTTTCTACTCTCACAACTAATGAAAACAAAGCTAGCGTGAAATTTTCCTGAAAACAATCATGATTAATTGAAGTCCTCTGGACTGATTTCATGTCTTAGTTTTAAAAGGCGCAAGGCTCACCAAGGTGCAAATAGTCGTTGGAGCCTAAGCGCAAGGTGAAGGCGCGCGGCTTTTGTAGGCGAGGCGCATGTATTTATATACTTATTTCAAATTAATTTTTTCTTTGCTTGTAATTAATATCTATTAAAAAGATCCTAATAATTTAAATATTGATATTTGTAAAGCTAAAGCAGTCTCAATTTGAAAAAAATTATTCATTCTTCAACTTGTAACTTAAATCTAAGCTATTTTTCTTAAGGCGCACGAGGCGGGCACCTTTTGGAGGTTGCTGAGCCTCGGTTAGCTAAAGCGCATCTCCCATAGCCTGGGAGCAAAGCACACCTAGACGCACCCGAGGCACGCTTTTTAAAATTTAAGTTTCCTGTTGTTTTGGCTATCATCAGTTTGTCCAACATATATTGGTCAGCTCTTTTGGGAGCTTTCTCGGGTTGGGCGCTTGGGTTAGTGCCCTAGTGGTGGTGATTGTCATTGTCCCTCTGCTGTGCTGCATGATTGCATCTGATTAGTTTTATACATGTTGTCTGACAACAATTCAATACCCTGCACCAGTGCACCCACATTGCTGATTAGCAAGTGTTTTGTTTGCTATGTTCAGGGAGCATGTCTAGCTGTCAACGCAGGAAAGTGGTTAGAGTGTATTTTTCAGGTTTGCAGGTATCACAATTTGCCTTCTCCGGTAGATGATGAAAAGTTGCCTGTCGGCACAGGTAGCAATCCTGTAAGTCATTTGTGCTCAATGAGTTGATTATAGCCTTAGAATGAATATATTTGCTTATTGTACAGTTTAATCATGTGAAATTCTGAATTAGAGCCTTGAATGGATTTAATAGTAGAATGGGTAATTTTTGTTAAAGCTATTCATGTTCACCTTTGGTATAGTATAACGACAATAAGTGGGTTCCTTTTGTTTGTCATTACTTATGTAGTTCAACTGAAATTCCCTTCAGAACACAACCCCCTCTTTTGAAACTGGAAAAAGAAATGCAAAATAGCCAAATAGGCATTAAAGGTCCATAAGGAGTTCAGTTGTTACTATGCTGAACCATTTAGTTATCAAAATCACCGAGGTCTGACCCACCTAATTTGATCATCATATTCTGGAGTATCTCTGCCTTTTTCTTGGTAGTATTTTGATCTAGTTTGGGCATCAGCTTCTAGAGTGCTTAGGTATCAGCTGAAGTGTTTTCTGTTTTCTCTGAATATTCCATGGCAGGTTTACTTGATTGGGGAGAATGTAATCAAAATCTATGTTGAAGGAGGGCTAGAATCTTCTCTTCATAGTCTGGGCACTGAGGTAAAATTCAAGTTTTTCCTATATCTTAAGTGATGTTTACTTTTCCCTTCAAAAAAAGAGACGTTTACTTAGAGCTAAGGTGGCCACTTGTTTGACCTTCAAATAACATGCAGCTAGAGTTCTACGATCTACTACGGCAAGTTAAATCCCCTTTGAATGATTATGTTCCTGAGTTCTTGGCCAGTGGTTTTATTTTTCTTGATAGTGGATCTTACACTGTTGTACCTTGGGGTGGTAAAGAATTGCCAGATGTGATAGCTGAATCCAATCTGATGAATGAGAACTGCAAAGATTATGCACTTTCTTATGGATTATGGAGCAAAATAGTGTTTGATTACCAAAAAAAAGGATTTCCTGCTTGTGAAATAAGCAGTTCATCTAGAAGCCAGAAAATCTGGCCTTACATTGTGACAAAAAGATGCAAAGGGAAAATTTTTGCTGAGCTGTAAGTTAGATGGATGCTTTTTTTTCTGAGTTCTCATTGTTGTAGCATTTATTAAGAATTAATCTTCTCTTATTACAGAAGCGACTCACTATCTTGGGAAAATGCCTTGGATTTGGCTTCCTTTCTAGGGGAGCAACTGCATAACCTTCATAAGTTGCCCCTTCCTCAGCTTGACAACAAATTAGCAGGCATTCGGAACAAACTTGGCTTGGCTTCTAGTACTGATCTTATGTGGCACCCTGTGGAATCTGGTGATGCTGCAGTTTGGGAGATATTTCTCCATGGTCTAACCATTAGAAAGAAGGATGTTGTGGGCCAGTTGAAAAAATGGTAAATCTGACATTTGCCATGCCCTTTTTTGTCTGAAGTTTAAATTCCTTGTTTTTATCTAATGGAGGACTGCATTTTAATTTTGTGATGAGAACTCTTTAAGTTATTATGTTCCACTTACTGTGGTGCTTGGTATATAGAAATTGAATACCATCACTGCCACAATTTAGTTGATACAAAAGGCACTAATTCTTGGGCAAATTTTGTTTGTGAATAAGGAGAGGTAAAAACCATGTGATGAAGAGAGGGAGAGTGGGACATTTGTTGCAGCTAATGTATAGTGTCCTTTTGGGTAAATATTTCAAATAAATGTCTAAATTGTGGCATATGTATTACATCTAATGGTCTTCATATTTCCTAGAATCTCCTCCCCTCTACAGGAAAAAATGAAAAAATGCAGTACGGAACAGACTGGGAATATTTGGCTTATTAATCAGGGAAACTTACATGACAAATTGACAATCATGACTCATGAGTCCTGGAATGTGTTTTGCACTTTCTGATCTGTGAAAAAGTTAACTGAATAATTATGTGGCCTTTTCTTTTTCCACTTCTTGTTGAAGCATTAAAAGGCTAAAAGCCAACACATGATGATGGTTATTTGCACCTCCCATCTATAACTGGGATCTGAATCTTATGCCTAATGTATTTGAGAATTGTCTAGTAATATTCTTGATTGATACTATTTCTCACTGAGTATGCTTTTTGCAGGGGAGACCCTATACCAGGCAGTCTGATTGAGAAAGCTGTTGACTACCTTCCCGGAGATATGGAGAAATTATTTTCTGTATTCGAGGTACTATTATAACCCTCCCGCTATGGCCACTAGTTCACCTTGAGAAGTAACCTCTGTTTTGCTGTCATCCTCTTCTTTTAAATTACCTGTTTCATTCCATCAACAAAACAATAATTCGCAAAATATTAATATTTATCAGGGAGAAACTTGTTCTTGGATACATTCAGACATCATGGATGACAATGTTTATTTAGAGCCTCCAAGTGGCATCCAGTTCCCTGATCATATGAATGCATCTGAAAATGGAAGGGTGAAAAATGGATCACCACAGCTATGGAGACCTTCTCACATACTTGATTTCAGTGATCTATCTATTGGTTAGGACTCTTTATCAAAAAGTTTATCCGTTTATAGTTTATGATTCAACTTGAATCTCTGATTGTTTATCTCCAGGTGATCCTATTCTCGACTTGATCCCTATTCATCTGGACATCTTTAAAGGAGACCCCCGATTGCTTAAGCAGCTGTTATCACGATATAAGCTTCCATTGATCAAAAAGCACTTTCAAAATAATTTGACCGAAAAGATGATGAAGTTTCAGCGGGCTTCTTACCGTGCAATGTGAGATTGCTATTTTTAACTTATTCTAACTGAATTGCTTTTATTTTTACTTATGGTTTTGTTTATGTGAGCTGCTGTGCACTGAGAATTAAAGATAGGAAAAGTAGGGTGATAGTGTTTTGCTTACTTTCGAGAGGTAAGCTCTCTCCCAAATAACAAGTCCAAGAAGCTAATAATATTCTTATTCATGACTAAACTGATTTACATCCCATTATTTATAGGCTAATAGACTTGCTAACAAAGACTTAATTGCCCTTGCTAAGCCAACTCATGACTACTAACAAACTCCTAACAGAATATTAGAAATTCTTTAAACAGAAAATAAAAGAGTAAAACTATTATTATTACTAATAATTTCTCTACTTTCTTCTAGAACAATCTCGGACATCTAATGTGCAGCATGAGCGTGAGTCCATCTACTTATCTACTAGCATCTAAGTAGCATCTTTTTGAAAAATATAGGATACGGGAACGACAAATATATGATTAAATACTTTAAAAATTAAGAATTTCTTAATTAAATTTCCAATATCAGTTGATATTTTTTAGTTTTATTACTAAAATAAGATAAGAAAAACTTTTAAAAGCATATGAAAATATGAAAAAAAAATGTATAAAACAATAGTAAAACATGTCAAAACAATGATGTTAAAATGAGTATCGGGTATCCTAGAAGTATCGATAGCAATATGGGTACGACTAGCTCAATGAAATATACATGGCTAGGTTGCACTAAAATGAATACCGGTACGGGTACGGACACAAAACGGATACGGGGAAACGTCACTGAAAAAATTAAGGATATGGATATGTGAAAGAAAACAATAAGAGAATCTATAAATTTCAACATAATTTCAATAGAACATGAGGTAAATATCAAATTTGGTGATGATAGTATGGTTATTCATTATATAAATTATTCAAAACCTAAAAGACAAACAATTAAAGCGAGAAAAATAACTCGGGATACTTGAGTAAGCTTAATCAATTAGTTCAATGTGGGTATGTGTGTCGGTGTCGGACACGGGGGGTATGGCAGGTTGGAGGTGTGTCTGTGCTTCCTAGATTCATGCTACCTAGACTAGCATTACAACAGGGTTTTCTAGAATGTATTCTTGTTGCTTTTTTCATTAAATTTGCTGGCACGTTGTTTCTCATTGAATAGATATGTTTACGAATTGTGTGCTGAAAAATGGAATCTGAATGCCTGTTGATAGGTGCTACTGTATTCTGCATGAGGAGAATGTTTTGGGAGCTATTTTCAGCATATGGGATGACTTGAGGAACGCCGACTCCTGGGAAGAAATTGAAGATAAAGTTTGGGGAATTCTGAATGATTTTGTGGATTTGTCTTAGTTCTTTCTATTTATTGTATCTTTTTCAATTCTCAGACTTCACTTAATCTGATTCATGTTTATGGAGGTTTTTTTCTTCCCTTCCAGCTATAGCTTTTATATATACAACCCCATTCATTTGTATTAGAAAAACTAAAAAGAAACAGCAATGAATTGTTTTCCCACTTGCTGTAAAATGTAAAATTGATATTCTGGAGCTTGGATTCATGGAAAAGGATACATCAAACATGTACATTTTATAATATTTATGAAGTTATAAAGCAGAGTATTACTAGTGAGGGCTGGCTGAACTGGCCTTTCTGTCACACTCAACTTAATGATAGCAATATTATGATTTTATGCTGGGCAATATACAACTTTTATCATTGATATTTTAAATTACTTACCTTAAGTTGTAATGTTGTAGTACTCCTTCGATCGGATTATATATATTATTTTTGTGTAAAATCGTGCAACATTTTAAAATTAGAGTGAATCTTGCAACATAGTCTACAGAGCCAACAGAGGACTTAGTTCATTCGTCTCAATTAGTAGTTTAATAACAATATCAAAGATTTTTAAAATTTCTTTTAAAACAATATTTTATTGTATTAGTGGTCAAAAAGGCATATTTAAATGCATGCATGTTCAAATTTGAAATAAATTTAATATGGAGTAACATTTTCTTTTGGCATGTATTTTTGGGAATAGATTTAAGCATGTATCGTCTCACTCTTATTTGTGCTTATGTTTCTTGTCCATAAAAAGCACAAGGATTGAATGTTGTAAATGAAGATTTGGACTTGAGCATTCTTGAATTGTATCCATGACAAACTTCCTCATCATCCAAGTAAACTGTATCTTACAAATGATATTGTGGAAGGAACATTTTGCAAAATTATATATTGACCATGAAATTGTTCATTGAATTTAGTCAAGGTCATCATCTTTCATAATAATACATTGTTTTGTGTTAGGGTTAAATGTAATTAGATATGTTTTGTGTTGTAATTATTAGCGATGTAACTGAAGAGTAAAATTACAATGTAATGGTGTGAATAGAGTTGAATTAGAATTGAATTTGTCATGGTTATCTAAATTAAAATAATTCTTGAAAATATTTGTAAATTCTAATACATTCAAAGTATTTTAATTGGGTTGTTGAAAAAAATACTTTGAATGTATATGTTTAGCATCATGTGGCGCTTAACACATTGCCAAATTAGACAAAATTTAAAAGATTATGGACACCATTCAAATACAGTGAACATAATTCACAACTTCACTAGTCATGGATCTCATTCCCATGTTATGGTCTTAAGGAAACCCTAATTCCTAAAGTTACTAAAGTGTAATCAAAGTTTTACATTCTTCATATAGTGGTCCATAATCGTTTGGCCGTTGCGTTTTTTTTTTTTTTTTTAAACTAGAATTATGTCTCTTGCAACATAAGAACATTTATTTTATTCTAATAGTTTAATAATAGTTTTTCTATTTTCATAATTGATGTGATATATTTATCTTATTCTAGTAAATATAGTATTTGTATAATCTTAAATTGTAGAAGTATCCTACTTTTCTTATTAGTGCTTGTTTGGTTCAAGGTAGGAAATAGTATTTCCATGGAAGTAGGTTTTCAAATGAAATAGCATTTCTTAGAAAGTATTCAATCTTGTTTGGTTGAACATGGAAAATTAAATTTTTTATGTTGATTTCCACTAACCTAAAGGGTCTACGTAAGTAAATTCCTACACATTGTAGGAAATAAAACTTCCCAAGCATGGCAAATTCTCACAATATTTGCCATCCAAACAAAACATTCATCCACTTTCTAGAAAATTATATTTCTCATGTATTATTTAGTTAACCAAAGTCAAACAACCACTTAGTTTCTATGTATTTCGGTAATTCGGTTTGCGTTCTACTTGACTATTCTTTAACATCTACTGTAGTATGTTTTAGATCTTCCTTTATATGCTTATGTTTAACTTCTTTAATTAAAAATTAGTTTACATTAAATAATGAGCTAAAGATCATACTAATATATGTCGCACATAATACAAAATGCAACAGTTAAAGTTCAAAGATAATATTCTACTAGATCTAATGTACCTATTCAATCTAAGAAACTAAAAGAAAATGACAAATAAACCAATTTACTCATCAAGGTAACAATCTATTGGTTGCCTTCATCATGGCTAACATCAAAACACCTTTTGTATTCTACTACTTTCTACATCTTTTTATGTTAAACTGTTACTGCAATTTCATTGTTGTAACTTGGATCGTGCATTTCTGGGAGCTGAGCACAAATGCAAGCATAAGATTGAAAAATAATTCGTTAAATCATAATTTTGATAACATCCCGAAGATTTCATGATCCGCTGCAAAACTTATTCCAATTCCAAGATCTCAGATAGTGTAACTGAGATTCTGATCTGATTGCTTTAGTCTTCTCTATGAATTTTTTAAGAGCATCCCCACATAGGAGTTCAGCACCAAAGGCAATACTTTTTTATTTAGGCAATTTACAATAGGCTCATCTTTGAGGCCTAAAATCTTTGAGGATATAGGACATGGAAACCAATAAAATTAGTAACCTAGTAATATAAGGGTGTGATTGTGTCTTTTTTAATGGATTGGAATGGAGTTAGAATCCATTTCATCTATTTTTTTTTATTTGGTTGAACTTTTAAACTATGAAATCTCATACCAAAGGATTCTAACTCCATTCCATACCCCTAGAATCCCATACACACCTCCCCACCTAAGGTTCACAGTCCAATCTTAAGGTTCACAGTCCAATCTTTTAATGAAGTTTAGAATCCATTTCATCCACAAAACCAAACAACTTTAAAGTAGTATGAGTTTTAGAATCCATACCTATTTGGTATGAGATTCTATACCCCTAGAATCCCATACCCACCTCCCAACCTAAGGTTCACAGTCCAATCTTATTTTAATGAAGTTTAGAATCCATTCCAACCACAAAACCAAACAACTTTAAAGTAGTATGGGTTTTAGAATCCATACCCATTTGGTATGAGATTCTATACCAATCCATTCCAACCTAATGAACCAAACACACCCTTAAGTCTAGAAAAAGATGTGAAAATATAAAAACCACAAGTATTTGAGCAACTTCAAGGAACACACAAAATCATTAATAATGTTACTCTCCTAGTTCAAAAAGATGCAAAATTAAGGTCTCTAACCAAAATTTTAAAAACGAGAACTATCTCATAAAATAGTAGCCAAACTCAAATCTGATTTTGCAAAATGAAAATTAGAAGCAAACTAAGCAGCTTCAGACGCACCCTTGGAAACAGAAGAGAGCTTTGATCTCCTCTTCGCCAAACTCTCACTTCGTTTCTCTCTCTGTTCCTTCAACCTTGAAGCTAGGAGCTTCTGGTACTCCGCTGCTTCTGACTTGGCCTTGGAAATCCTCTTCTTCTTCAATGCAATTCTTCTTCTCTTCCTTTGGAGGGTCAACGGTGTTACCAACCGTTGAATCTTAGGGGCCTTGCTCACCTTCTTGCCTGTAATTCCAAGGATGTATTAGAAAAAAAATTAAGAACAAATTGTAATGTCTCATTGGTGCATATGGGTGTATCAAAATACATTCTCTTCTTTCAGAAACGGGCATCATATGCATATCACACACATTTTACAATTAAACAAATCAAAAATATTTTCTTTAACTTTAAAACAAAGATCATACCATTTTTGGTGGTGAACTCCCTTCGGTATGTATTAACATACTTGCGAACATCATCATCCTTTCCAAGGTTGAACAGCTTGCGGATCTTGGATGCCCTCTTGGGACCCCTCATCCTTGGCTTTTCAGTGTCTGTGAGACCAGGTAGATCATTGTCACCCTTCTTAACAATAACCAGGTTCAAAACAGATAAATCGTGGCTCACAATGCAACCACGGACAGACTTCCTACGTCGCTCCCCGTCACGTCTACCATAACCACGGAAGCAAGTTGTTCCTGAAAATGCAACAAATTAAGAACACGGCAGAGAATACATAGAAATGTACAACTGTAACCTGTACCAGACCGATTTTGCAATGACTGTAATGACCGAAAAACCATGAGAAAAGAAAGGCATTACAAACCTCTGTGGAGCAACAGACGAACCCTGCCAGGAGTCAGCACACCTTGTTTCATGGGGAAACCCTGCTTGTCACAACCTCCCATAATTTTGAAGACATATCCCTTAAACTCCTGCATAAAAGTTTGCAGTTTGCAATACATTACCAGCCCATCAAAGCCAACACAAACTACCAAAAAAGCCAACCAAAAAAAGCATTCATACCTCGCCTAGGGCTATTCCATCAACTTCCTGCGAGATCCTCTTGTCATAGAAGGCTCGGCTGTAACATAAGAGATACCAAATAAGCTTAATTGACATAATGAATTGAGCTAAGGTAATACAACAAGCAGCAGTCTATTTTAATGATGAAAACAACCACCACCAACAAAAACCCGAGTGGTTGAACTCATAAGATTCATGTTAGTTTAATATATACGAGAACCTGAGTGCACCAAGCCGTAAAAAGAGAAGGCTGTAAATGCAAGCATTGGTCAGCTCAATCGGTATCGGCAACGCAAAGGGCTGAAAGCACTATCCACTCAATGAGCAAAGTGCCCCAACAACGCTAACGATTGCCTTAAATCTTCAATATAAAACCACCAACTAATAAAACAGCAATCCAATGAACAGATTACCCAACGTAAAAGGCAAAACAAGTAATTAAAGTTCGACCACCAACATATCAAAATACCCTAACAATGTTTATAAACGCAGACACCAAGGAATTCCCATATCTCACTTTAAATCAATAATATTGCCCTAAATTGTCCGTAAAACTAAGGATACCAAATTATAAATACATACAACCAAAATATTTGATTTTGAATTCAGCCAAAATATAAAAAGTAAATCCTTCACAAAGAATCAAATCTAACTATTACTTCAATTTTTAAAACAATGAAACACGGTATCAAAAAATCATGATATAAAAGTTCCCTAATCACATAGGTAAATTAAGCACACAGATCCAAAACCAAACATTAAGTCATAAACAGAAAAGGAAAATCAATATAAACCGATAAACAGAGAAGGAAATTTTTTTTGAGGCACTCGGAAAAAAAAAATATATATAAACTAAAGATAAAGTAAAAACTCACAGTTTCTGTTCGTCATCAATCTCGAGCTTCTTCTGGCACCCTGTAGTTGGGTTAGCAAGATTGATCTGCAAAAGTCGAACAATACAACATTGAAAAACATTGAAAAGAAACGATAAATGAATAGGGGAATAATATGCAACAAACCTTCATGATGAACTTGAAGTACGAACTACGACTGCTCTGCCTTCTCTCTTTTAGGGTTTTTGGTTACTGATGATTTTTCCTTATTTATAACCTGACTTTTTATGGGCTTTGTTTAAGTTGGGCTTACATTAAAAATATAAATAAACATGTTCTATAGTTCTACTACTGACCTGCTAGGCTGCTACGGGCTTTGTTTAGGAATAACACGACTTTTTACCGTGTTATGATAAATTAGTTCGATTTCCATAAATTAAACCCATTTCGAGTCGGAGTCGGATGTTAGAAAAAATCTGATAAATTAGGGCTTGTTTACTTCAGATGATATTCAGATCAGTGCAGTTCAGTTAATCTCTATTCAGCTCAGTTCATCTCTATTTAGTTCAATTAATACACTTTTATTCAGTTCAGTTCAGTTCATCTCTATTCATCTAATGTAAATGAGCCCTTAGTCCAATTTCAATATGTAGTTAGGTTTTTTATTTTTCTTTTCTACGGAGTAAATTGTATTCAGTTAAATTTATATGATATTAAATAAATTATTTGGTAGTAATTATATATTTTATTAACACATAATATTTAATTTTATATTAGCAATAAGCCAATAAGATATAAAGTACTATCTCGTCAAAAAAATATATAAAGTACTGTAAAGGTAATAATAATTTGGATTGTTTCATTTAGGGATGAGAATTTATTTAAGGCGCCCTAATCCAATACGATCTGCAATTAAAAATCTAATTCGAATCAAAAATTCAAAATTTGCATCTAACGCTATAAAAAAAAATCGACTACTGTCGGACTTGAATAAATAATACATTAATACGACTCATTGCCATCCTTAGGAAATACATATCTCTATTATATAAGCAAGGGAAGCCATGGTGTCCCTCTACAAATGTCTACAATACCCCTTAAAATTTTCTACAAACACAAGCTACATAATTAAGGAATGTTTATACAATTTTTTAATTTAAATAAAAATAATACAAATTACATATTTCAAAAAATAAAATGAAAATATGTAAATTAATATTTCTTAATTCTCTACAAATAGATACCCATATTGAAATAAATTTTTACCTTTTGTATTGATTATAGCGAAAAATAGTAGGAGAGAAAATATACTGGATTAATGTTTTCTTCAATTCTTTTTTTGGTATGAAGGAAATTCAATTCGAATATGTTTTTTTCTTCTTACTTTTAGACTACCCCAAGATAAATGAGATTTCCGGTTCGAACCATATTTGTTTCTTGTTTGTTTTACTACTCAATAACAACTACAAAAATTTGTTATGATTATGATAAAAAAAAATGAGATCTCGGGTTCGAACCATATCAGTATAAAAAAAATGTGACATAAAAATTTTACTTTTCAATTATGATAAAATTTTGATATCAAATAAAATATAGTAAATAAATCTTTTCTCCGATTTATTATTGTGCGATGACCTGATGAAAAGAGAAAAGTTTTTTATGATTATGTGAATGAGGTATGATAGGTGGATACCAGGTATCCATATATAAATTGGTTGATATCATGGCAAAATTATAAATAAAGTGAACTTTTTTTTATCTTCTCTCCATTCTCTCTCCACTAGACCTACCCACTAGACCCAGCCAGACCCACCCACTAAAACTACCCACCCAGACCCATACTAGACCCACCCACTAGACCCACCCATATTCACCCACTAGACCCACCCACCCAGACCCACTAGACCCACCCACCCACTAGAGAGAGAATGCAAAAAGGAGAGATAGAGAAAAATTGGGTTAATAAAAAGAAAAGAGAGTTGGAAAGTGCCCTTATATTTGTAATTATTTACATTTGTGTAAATTGATACCATGGTATCCATTAACCATTTCTCTATGTGAATTAGTTCAAATTTAAAAATATTTCAATTTTTCTAACAAACAACATTCTGTTTTGTTTGTTTAGACAAATTAAAAGTTACATTTAAAATATCATCGCACGCAAAGCGTGCATACGAGGCTGGTATTTCTATAAGCCAAGCACAAAGCTATGGCATTTCCTGTAAATATCTATGCTACCCCCTAAAATTTTTCTAAAATTTAGGTAACATCAATCCTAATAATTAAGGAAAGTTATTAAAAAATTAACTTTTTAAAATTGAAATATTATAAAATCAATAATTCGTAAAAGTAAAATAAAAATACCAAAATTCATATTTATGAATTCTCTACAAATAGACACGGATATTAATATATATTATCAAATAAATTTTTTACCTCTGATTATTGTAGAATTTTGATAGCTGATAAAATATACTCGGTAAATACACCTTTTCATTTAGTGAAAGTATTGTGTCGGACAGTCCGACCGTCGGACTGTCCAACACTTGTATTTTTTTTTATGCCCAGACTCAACAAAACGTGTCTAGGTTCAATAATATGTGTCCAGGTTTAACAATATATGTCCAGATTTAACAATATGTGTCCAGGTCCATGTGTCCATGGTAAACAATATGTTTCCAGGTTCAATAAGTTTCACCAAGTTTACAAATTTATGTCCAGGTTCAACAATATATGTCCAGGTTTAATACTATGTGTCCAGATTTAATATTATGTGTCCAGGTTCAACAACATGTGTCCAGGGTTACAAATATATTTTCAAGTTTACAAATTTGTGTTCAGGTTTACAAATATGTGTCCAGGTCTAACAATACTTGTCCAGGTTTAACAACATGTGTCCAGATTCAACAATTTATGTCCAGATTTTACGGTATGTGTCCAGGTCCATGTGTCCAGGGTAAACAATATGTTTCGAGGTTCAATAAGTTTCACCAGGTTTACAAATTTATGTCCAGGTTCAACAATATGTGTCCAGGTTCAATACTATGTGTCCAGATTTAATACTATGTATAACGACCCGACTTTTCTAGGCTGTCGATTTACGGAGGAAATCGACATTTGGATCATTACTATCATAAAACTTAACAATAATAATAAAAATAAAGTCTAAAGTTCCTTTTATTGCTTAAAAGCTGAAATAATAATCCCAAAAGTCTCTAAACAAATACTTAAATTACATAATGAAAAGAAGTCTTTCCCAACAGGCTGGGAACAACTAACTAATGAATAAAAGAAATAACTCCAAATAACTACGGTTATTCTAATCAACTCTAAAACACACATCCCGAGCCATCGCAAACCCAATCTAAACCTCAGCATCGTCACCTGAAATGGGGGGGGTCCACCGTCAGTGGCGAGTAACTAGGCTGTCCCGCTTAAATGAGGGACCGTTATCCATATAATAGCATAGAATCAAACGAAGAAAACGCACAAAAATACATGCGTAATACGTACAAAAATACATACGAAATACGTACAAAAATACATACGAAATACGTACAAAAATACGTATAAAAATACATACGAAATACGTACAAAGATACGTAGAAAAATACGTATAAAAATACATACGAAATACGTACAATGTATGTACAAAAATACGTATACAATACGTATATAACACCTGCAAAATACGGTTAGAAAATACATACAAAATACGTATACAATACAGATACAAATACTTACAACATACGAATACAAATACGTACAACATACATACACAGTATTACATAAATAAAATACAGACTTACCAGACGTACGCAGCGGACGACTTAATATTACCAAATCATTGCATATATACATGAAAATACACATAAGCACATATCCCTTCCCGTGAAATACTTATTTACCATATTTTACCCTTAAACCCATCTTTTAACCTTCTTATCGGACCGATCATATCGCTCGTAGTAGATCCCGTGTGCACCACAACTTTCCTAAAACATGCCGGGGTGAACTCGTGTATTCAGCCCGTAGTGGATCCCGTGTGCACCACTAAGCCTAAGCTATGGCCATAACTCCTAAATAGCAGCTTGTGTACTACTACTTAGACGACTACATATTTTAAGACCCAGAACTGCCCGGGTGAACTCGTGTATTCATCCCATGGGGCAGTGGCATCGACTTAACCCGATCTGATGACTCGTATATCATCAAAAAGGGCGTCCTTAAGTATCTTGTCTTTTCTAAGGCCATCGTGAGACCTCTAATTAACACGTCATATCATACAACATATCACATCTCATCATGTCTTAACATATCTTATCATGATCTTATCATATCTTATTCATATTGTTACTTTATATTATAACTTATCCTTTTTATTCCTTAAATCATATTAATTCCTAAAATTACTTCCTAATAATATTATAAGTCAAAAATTAAACTAAAATTGGTCAAAAGTCAATCTAATCACTCGACATTTTTAGAAATAAAACAACAATTAAATAAATTCATATAACAGTCATATAACAATTATTTAAATTATCCGAATTAACAAATAAACATATAGTTCAATAATAATCATAAAAAAATTACACAAAATAAGATAAAAACTCCACCTTTCACAATTAAGACCACTCGACATTTTGTGTAAATAATACCAAATAAATTCAATCTTCAAATATTAATTAAATCAAATTAAATAATTAATTAAAATAACAACTAACAACAATAATTACCTAAAAACAAGATAAAAATACTATTCTTTATTCATCAAGCCACTTGACAACTTTGATATGAACAACCAAAAATCATGCTTTAATTTATTCAAATACAATAATTATCAATTAATCATAAAAACATAATATAACAATTTAAATTACACTATTTTACGCAGTCTGATTTTACAGAATTAAATTACGATCAACCATTTAAAGGTCTCGAATAATCTGGAAATTTTAATAGAAGTTAAATATGGGTTCAAGGTTTAACATGCATAAATTTCGTCCAAAAATAACGTCATTTACTATTTTTAAGAGATTTTATAACTAACAAATCAGATTAGACTGTAATCAGTTTCCGATTTTTCTGCCATAGAAAACGAACTTTAAAAATTACGAAAATTTAACAAAATCTGTAAAACACTATTACTGACTTTTACCTAAAATTTCGTAGCCATCCGAATTGATTAAGTATCTTAATAAATTCGTAAACCAAATCTGGACAGTTTTACCGGTTTGAAAGATTAAATTATTATAAGCAAGAAAAGGACGAATTTTGCCACAAAATAAATCGTGATTAATAATGAAACAGTAAAGAAACTCCCACGAAAAATTCATCAAGAAATAATAAGATTTGATTAAGAAATAAATTCATACAAATAATTATTAAACAATTAAAGATTTCAAGAAACTACATAGAATGATCAAGAAAATTTCATAATAATTCATCACATGGTTCGAAATTCTTAACCTTAACATGATACTAATTCCTTTAATTTCCTAACCGTTTTCATAATTTAATCCTAATTAACTATATAGAAAACTTAACCAGATTCAAGAGGGTTAGTCTAGTTACCTTAAATCGCTAAAAATTCCAAGAAAATCACCCTTTGGGGATTGAAAGCTCACGGCTAAGAGAAGGAAAACAAAAAGGAGATTTTTATTTGAGAAAATTAAAGTGTAGAAGATTTTGTAAAAGGAAATAATTTTAGGGTTAATTCCCCTATTTATAATATAAGAATACAAAAGAAATAAAAAAAAATAAAAATAAAATAAAATAAAACAACCAAGGGGGGCCGTGTGGTTGAGGAGTAATAGGGAGAGGAAGAGAGATTGTAGGGGAGCTTAGGATAATAGTTGGTTAGGGTTTTTACCAATTCCAACTAATTAATTAAAATATTATTAGTTAAATAAATAAATAATAAAATCAACAATTAAAATAAATTAAAAAGAAAATCAACCCTAAATAACTAATAGGAGGGTAAAGGGTTATTGGGCTCAATTATTAGGCTTAGAAAAAGGTAGGAACAAAAAGGGGGCCTAGAAGAAATAGTTAGTGTTAGTTTTACTAATTCAAAATAATTTAAAAATATTATTAATTAAATAAGTAATAAAATTAATAATTAAAATAAATTAAAAAGAAAATAAACCCTAATTGACTAATCAAGAGGGCCGGCTAAGAAAGGAGGAAAATTGGGTCATAGGCCCAATTTCGGGATCAGAAAAGAAATAAAATGAAACAGTCCAAATAATGGGCCCTTTTGGACTCAGAAAATTAAAATAATATAAATAACCCGCGAAATTTTCTGGCCCTAAATTTCGGGGTATTACACTATGTGTCCAGGTTTAACAACATGTGTCCAGGTTTACAAATATATTTTCAGATTTACAAATTTGTGTTCAGGTTTACAAATATGTGTCCAGGGCTAACAATACTTGTCCACGTTTAACAACATGTGTCCAGGTTCAACAAAACTTGTCCAGGTTTAACAATATGTGTCCAGGTCCAGTTGAACTGGTCTGACAGTAACTTCATGTCGGACTGATCTGACACAATACCTTCTCTTTCATTTATTCATTGTTGGATCAGAATGGTGAATGAAAGCGAAAAGTTTGTTTATGATTATATGAATGAATGTAAATTTGATGAATATTTTAATTTTTCGAACAAACACCTACATTAAAAAAAAAATACATTTAAAATATTATTGCACGCAAAACGTGTATATAAGGCTAGTCTATTATATAACTAGCCTTTTATGCACGCTTCGTGTGGCATGATTTCTTAAAGTGAAAGTATTGGGTCAGACGTTCTAACCAAACAATCTGGTCAGACGGCTGACCCATATACCCAATTATAAAAGTGAAAAACTTCGAGAGGCTATAACTTTGCGCTCAGGTGTTGGATCGGGACATATAATATGTCGAAATTGATTAATTTGGCCACCGGAAATCACCAAACGAGGTCTCTAAAGGCCTCAAAATGAAAAAAAAAAAAAAACAAAACGTATCCAGGGTTAACAATATGTATCCAGGTTTGTCCAGGTGTTCAGATTTGTCCATGTTTGTCTAGATTTCTCCAGGTTTGTCCACATTTGTCCAGGTTTGTCAATATTAGTCCAGCTTTGCTCAGGTGTGTCCAGATTTTTCCATGTTTGTCTAGATTTGTCTAGGTTTGTCCATATTTGTCCACATTTGTTCAGGTTTGTCAACATTAGTCCAGGTTTGTCCAGGTTTATCCAGATTTGTCTAGATTTGTCCATATTTGTCCAGGTTTGTTCATATTTGTCCAGGTTTGTCAACATTAGTCCAAGTGTGTCCAGATTTGTCTAGATTTGTCCATATTTGTCCTGATTTGTCCATATTTGTCTAGGTTTAACAACTTTTCATCAGGTTTACAATTTGTGTCCAGGTTTCGAATGTGTCCAGTTCTGTTTCCAAGTTTACAAATGTGTCCAGTTTAATTTGTGTCCAGGTTTACCAATGTGTCAAGGTCAGTATGGCATGAGTCATAAGGTTGAGTAGGACTGGTCTGACAGTAAGCTTACTGTCCGACCTGTCCAACACAATACCTTCTCTTTTTTAAATGTATCTACGTGCTATATTTTAGCGGCTATCAAATTTCTACGATAATATCAAGTATGCTTAGCAATGGAGGAAAATCAAGTAGTTGTAGGTAAATCAATACTGATGGGCCATAATATCAGAAAATCAGGTAGTTTTATGGGAAAAATAGAAAAAAAAATCAAAATTGGTGGACCATAACATTAGAAAAATAATTTTTAAAAAAACGAAAAGTGGTAGTGTTACCAGGTCGAAATAGACTTATTAGGTAGTTTTATAACAACTTTTTTTAATTGGTAGTATTTTTTCAAATTCGACATTTATTTGGTAGTTTTGGACAATTTTCCTAAGTCGACATTTATTTGGGAGTTCAAGATTGTCATAAAAAGCTTACTTAAAAACCTATGTAAAAAAATAAATTCTGATTGGAAACTAATATGCCGTAACAAAAGCAAATTCAAACAATTATAATGTAATAAAAAAATTAACTAAAAATTCAATAGAAATTCTAAATAAAAAAATTTACAATTCATAAAACTATCAAAATATATAAGAGTATAATCTCATCAATTTATCTTAATAAACTGAGAATAAATAATCTTATAATGATTTTTCTTATACACACATATATTTTCTCTAGTCTATGGTGCCAGTATTTTATAATGTGACCCCATAGGCTATAGTACTAATTAATTATTCTCTCTTTGTTAAAATGTTTGTTTTACATTTGGAATTTTTGATACAATAAAAATAAAAATCTAATATAAACATGAAAGTTTCTTATTATATATATATGAAAAAAAAATATTCATATGAGATCTTTTGAGATTCGTTTGTGTGAATAATTTTTTTAAATATCAACTTTTATAATTTTATATAGAACCTAGTAAAAGATAGAGCTAGCAAAATTTGACACGACACGAAATTAGCAGGTTTGGGTCAAGGACTTTGACATGATACGCTTATTAAACGGGTCGTGTTTAGATTAGAGGGTTCAACCCGTTTATATATGCGGAATGACACATGATTACACTTGAATATTAACTTTATAGTGAAAATTTTGACCTAACACGCTAACACGATCCGAATACGACGCAAAATTAACAGGTTTGGGTCAAAGACTTTGACACATTTAAGTAAATGGGTTAACATGATACGACATGTTTATTAAACGAGTCGAGTTTGGGTAAGAGGATTCAACCTGTTTATGTATGCGGATCGACCCGAAATTGACACGACACAACACGATTGACATCTCTAACGAAATATGGATGTTCAAACAAATCAATTAGAAATTGTGAAAAATAAATAAATAAGAGCATTTATTACAGCAAGCTACAAAGTTACAAAACTTGTATCTTTGTGTGCCCAAAACTATGTAGTTTCATAGCTCAACAAAGCTATAAGGTTAAAAAAAGCTACAACGTATCTTAGCCAACAATAATTTTAAGCTATTATTTAAGAATAATTTATATATTTATGCCTAGTATTTATGTATTTTATTTATTTTCAACATACAATGTGAACCTTGTTCTCTGTATATTAACAAAAATTATATAAACCTTAACAAAGATAGATAAAAATGGAAAAATGGAGTCATTCGTAAATAAATAAAAAAAAAACTATATAAAAAATAGACAGAAAGAAAAAAACCACAGTTTCTGTTCATCATCAATCTCGAGCTTTTTCTGTTATTCTGCAAAAGTCGAACAACACAAGAGTAAGACATAATCAAAACCCTAATATTGATTGATTCAGAGAACATTGAAGAGAAACGATGAATGAATTGTGATTGTACTGGCTTCTTTCGTCTAGGGTTTTTGGTTATTGACGATGTTTCGTTATTTATAGGAATGACCTGACCTGTTATTCTAGTGTTTTATATATGATGGATATGTGTAGCATAAGATTGTTTTGTTATATGCTTTGTTTAGATTGAGCCTGCTACAAGCGCTATTTTTTCCAGTGTTATGAGATCAACATCTTTTTTCCATCTTATATTAAAAACAAGAGAAGTTATATTGTGGCCCTCAAGAAATAAACCAGTTTTTAAAAATTCAATTAACATCTTCAATATAGTTGAATCTTAATTTATAAAATATAGTAGATTGATAAATAATCTTGATTTATAAAACATATTAAATTATGTAAAACCCCTAATCTATTGTGAAAATCTTATCACGAAAAACTATGTTCATTGTAAAAATTAAAATAAGTCTTATAATACAATTTTTTTTTTCCTATTTTTCAACTAACACAAAATAAATGTGAACTCGAATACAAACATTCATTTGTACTTTGTTTCAAATAGCACAAAATGAATCTAAAAAAATCTCTACCAAACCCTTTGAAACTCTCAAGATGAATAAGAGTATAATTTCATCTATTTATCTTAATAAGCTAAGTGTTTTCGATACTTTTGGTTAGAGAATAGAAATAGGAAAAACAATGAAACAAATGAAACAATCTCAAAGAGTAAAAGTAAAATAATAGTGCTTATATTAATTATAAGAGAACTAATATTAGGATAGTTAATTATAATCAGATCAACTTAATACAATAAGTATGTCTATTACTAGTAATCATCCACTAATCATTACATGGAGAATAGTGTCAAATATATATATATATATAGCACTTCTTGAAATTTGTTACATTAATTTTTCAATGTGAGATTGCCTTTTTTACGCACGAGCTTTCTTCAAAATGAGCAATGCTTCTTCCTTGCTTGGTTTTGAGTAGTGAGTATGAGTCACTCTCAGAATATCAAGTGTCGCTCTACAATTGTGCCACTTATCGTTTATGATTATCCTCCTTCAATAATTTTATCCTTGCCCTAATCTTGTGATGTGTATACGTAGTAATATTGATATGATAATTTTTCTATAATAGTTGGACTGCTTACTTTTCAATAACATTGGGCTTGTCCAAAATTTTGGCCCAAATTACATTATCATCTGATGAAGATATTTTACTCCTAAACATTTCCCCCTAATGTTATGTATCCCTTTTGAAAATAGAATGAAGGTAGAATATATTTTTATGGCAAATTTTATCTGATACCTAGATTGAACTCATTTTCTTAACTAGTCACCATGTTTCCCCACTTATAAAAAGGAGGCTTACCCATCCTTTTCTCTCACTTTTATTTATTAGAGGTGTCAATTTTCGACCCGATCTGAAAAATCCGAATAACCCGACATGTAAATAGTGGGGTTTGAAATTTTTTTGAGATTATTGACCCGTTTAAACCCGCTAAAACCCGTTAATTTTTAACTTGACCCAGTTCAACCCGATGGGTTAAACACTTTTTAGTATTTTATGATTTGTTGATAATTTCTATAACATTAGACTATTAAACCCTTACTATCAAATTTTTAAATTGTCATTTTGATATTTTATTTGTTGAAAATGATTCAAAAAGACACTATTTATTAATTCTTGTTATTTGGGATACAGATTTAGACATTTTTTTTTAATATAAATGAGGTTATAAAAATTAGATTTAGAATACAAAATAACACCACGGTTATAAATCTCTAGACCCGTTAGGTCAACCTGAACCTAGAGGATCTGGGTCACTAATGAGATATCTAAAACCCTAACCCGATAACAACCTGCTTTGAGTAACCCGAAACTAGTGTCAAGTTAGCATAACCCGAACCGACATGTTTGACACGTAAACTATTTACCCAATTTCTCATGTTGGTAAAATGAAAGAGATTCTTAAGGTGAAAATTTAGAGAGGGAAAGTAAAATTTTCAACAATTTCAAAAACACTCAAACATACATTTAAAGTGTTATTAGAGTTTTACATTCTTCATATTT
The DNA here is from genome assembly GCA_951394345.1 of Salicornia ramosissima. NCBI lineage: Eukaryota > Viridiplantae > Streptophyta > Magnoliopsida > Caryophyllales > Amaranthaceae > Salicornia > Salicornia ramosissima. The sequence continues at coordinate 49,035,108 of OX596234.1, forward strand.
GCACCGGCCAAAAGTACAACTACATGATCCTAACATTGGTGGTTAACTAGTGAGTTTAGAAAATGCAGACTTTGTCCACCAAACAACAATACTGAGCATTTAGAATAAAAGTCTCGTACAACATAAGAACATTTATTTTATTCTAATAGTTTAGTAAGAGTTTTTCCATTTTCATAATTGATGTGATATATTTATTTTATTCTAGCAATTATAGTATTTGTATATAATCTTAAATCATAGAAGTATCCTACCTTTCTTATTTGTGCTTGTTTGGTTCAAGGTAGTAAATGGTATTTCCAAAGAAATAGATTTTCACATGAAATTGCATTTCCTAAGTGTTAAATCTTTTTTTTTGGCAAAGTAATTTTGTTTAGTTGAACATGAAAAATTAAAATTTTCATAAGAATTTCCACTGACCTAGGGGCAAAATAAAACTTCCTAAGCAGGGCAAATTCTCACAATATTTGCTAACCAACAAAACATTCACCCACTTCTTAAAATATTGTACTCCCTCCGTAACGGATTAATTTCAGCCTTTATTTTTTTTCCACGCATTTTGAGGAAACGATTTAAAGGTGTAAACGAAAGGAATTAATCAAAATGGTTTTAATACAAGCAAGAATGTGATTATAAGTTACTAATATCAAAAATACTTTGACTAATTTTGTCTTTTACACCCTTAAATCGCTTCCTCAAAATAAGTAAAAAAAACAAAGGGTGAAATTAATTCGTTACGGATGGAGTATATCTCATGTATTATTTGGTTAACTAAACAACCACTTAGTCTCAATGTATTTCGGTAATTCGGTTTGCATTCTATTTGACTATTCTTTAACATCTATTATGTTTTATATCTTCCTTTAAACGCTTATGTTTAATTTCTTTAAATAAAAAAGTTTACAATAAATAATTAGCTAATGATAAGTTAAGGTTCAATGATAATATTCTATTAGATCTAAGGTCCGTTTACTTTAGTGTAAAACATTTTCGATGTAATAAAATGATTTTTCATGAAAAACATTTTACATTAGAAAACTCATTTTCATATAAATTTTCCAATGTTTACTTGCACGGAGAACAAATTTTACTCCAAAATTTGAAGGAAAATGTTTCAATAAAGTGCAAAATGAAATTTTACCCAAAGTTTTACATTTTATTTTTTCACCCAAAGTACACAATGTAAAATAAGAAAACTGTTTTAAGAAAAAACATTTTACGCCATAGTAAGCAAACCCCTAATGTACTTATTCAATCTAAGAAACTAAACGAAAATGACAAATAAACCAATTTTACTAATCAAGGTAACAATCTATTGGTCGCCTACTCGCCTTCATATGTTAAACTGTTGCTGCAATTTTATTGTTGTAAATTAGACCGTGCATTTCTGAGCACAAATGCAAGCATAAGATTTAAAAAATAATGCGTTATATATTAACTAGGCTAGCCCCGTGCGATGCACGGCTTTAATAAAAATTATAATAAAATAAATAAAATGAAGAACATGAACATGTTAATTTACAACAAAAAAAAAAGATTAATCAAACAATTTTAAAGTGATTATATTTAAAGGTTAAGTAGTAAGAAAGATAAATTTTAGTTAAGGTAATGAAAGATAAAATTGTATGGTATTAAATTATGGTTTTTTTTTTTTGAGAAAGTATTAATTATTATGGTATTAAATAGAGGAGTAGATATGTGAGATTAGGAGTGAAATAGTGGTATGAGTTTGAATTTAGTTTTAAAAAGATATTTATTTGTTAGAGTATTAATTATTATGGTATTAAATAAAGAGAAGTAGATTAAGGAGGTAAGAGGAGGGAAAATGTGGAAAATGGGAGGGAATGGGAGATTTTTTTAGTGGTAAGAGTTTTAGATAGATATATATAGATAGATTCGTCTTCAAAGAATCTAGACTTTCTCAGGAATAAAGAATCTCAAAAAAAAAAAAAAAAAAACTATCAATTGAGTACTTCAGAGTTCAGATAGTGTAACTGAGATTCTGATTGGATTGCTTTAGCCTTCTCTATGAATTTTTTAAGCGCATCCAACATATGAGTTCAGCACCGAAGGCAATACATTTTTTGAGGACATGGCAAATTGGCAACCAATAAAGTAACCTAGTACATAAAATGGCTAGAAAAAGATATAAGAATATAAAAACCAAAAGTATTTGAACAACTTCAAGGTACACACAAATATCAACAATTATGTTACTCTCCTAGATAGAAAAGATGCAAAAATAAGGTCTCTAACAAAAATTGGAAGCAAACTAAGCAGCTTCAGACGCACGCTTGGAAACAGAAGAGAGCTTTGATCTCCTCTTCGCCAAACTCTCACTTCGTTTCTCTCTCTGTTCCTTCAACCTTGAAGCTAGGAGCTTCTGGTACTCCGCTGCTTCTGACTTGGCCTTGGAAATCCTCTTCTTCTTCAATGCAATTCTTCTTCTCTTCCTTTGGAGGGTCAACGGTGTTACCAACCGTTGAATCTTAGGGGCCTTGCTCACCTTCTTGCCTGTAATTCCAAGGATGTATTAGAAAAAAAATTAAGAACAAATTGTAATGTCTCATTGGTGCATATTGGTGTATCAAAATACATTCTCTTCTTTCAGAAACGGGCATCATATGCATATCACACACATTTTACAATTAAACAAATCAAAAATATTTTCTTTAACTTTAAAACAAAGATCATACCATTTTTGGTGGTGAACTCCCTTCGGTATGTATTAACATACTTGCGAACATCATCATCCTTTCCAAGGTTGAACAGCTTGCGGATCTTGGATGCCCTCTTGGGACCCCTCATCCTTGGCTTTTCAGTGTCTGTGAGACCAGGTAGATCATTGTCACCCTTCTTAACAATAACCAGGTTCAAAACAGATAAATCGTGGCTCACAATGCAACCACGGACAGACTTCCTACGTCGCTCCCCGTCACGTCTACCATAACCACGGAAGCAAGTTGTTCCTGAAAATGCAACAAATTAAGAACACGGCAGAGAATACATAGAAATGTACAACTGTAACCTGTACCAGACTGATTTTGCAATGACTGTAATGACCGAAAAACCATGAGAAAAGAAAGGCATTACAAACCTCTGTGGAGCAACAGACGAACCCTGCCAGGAGTCAGCACACCTTGTTTCATGGGGAAACCCTGCTTGTCACAACCTCCCATAATTTTGAAGACATATCCCTTAAACTCCTGCATAAAAGTTTGCAGTTTGCAATACATTACCAGCCCATCAAAGCCAACACAAACTACCAAAAAAGCCAACCAAAAAAAGCATTCATACCTCGCCTAGGGCTATTCCATCAACTTCCTGCGAGATCCTCTTGTCATAGAAGGCTCGGCTGTAACATAAGAGATACCAAATAAGCTTAATTGACATAATGAATTGAGCTAAGGTAATACAACAAGCAGCAGTCTATTTTAATGATGAAAACAACCACCACCAACAAAAACCCGAGTGGTTGAACTCATAAGATTCATGTTAGTTTAATATATACGAGAACCTGAGTGCACCAAGCCGTAAAAAGAGAAGGCTGTAAATGCAAGCATTGGTCAGCTCAATCGGTATCGGCAACGCAAAGGGCTGAAAGCACTATCCACTCAATGAGCAAAGTGCCCCAACAACGCTAACGATTGCCTTAAATCTTCAAAGCAATATAAAATCACCAACTAATAAAACAGCAATCCAATGAACAGATCACCCAAAGAAACAGGCAAAACAAGTAATTAAAGTTCGACCACCAACATATCAAAACACGCTAACAATGTTTAAAAACGCAGAAACCAAGGAATTCCCATATCTCATTTTAAATCAATAATATTGCCCTAAATTTTCCGTAAAACTAAAGATACCATATTATAAATACATACAACCAAAATAATTGATTTTGAGTTCGGCCAAAATATCAAAAGCATATCCTTCACAAAGAATCAAATCTAACTATTACTTCAATTTTTAAAAACAATAAAACAAGGTCTCAAAAATTCATGAAATAAAAGTTCCCTAATCACATAGATAAATTAAGCCACAGATCCAAAACCAAACATTAAGTCATACAATGTGAACTTTGTTCGCAATCTATTAACAAAAATTATATAAACCTTAACAAAGGATAAACAAAGGAGGAAAAAGGGAGACACTCGAAAAAAAAAAAAAAAAGACAGAAAAAACTCACAGTTTCTGTTCGTCATCAATTTCGAGTTTCCTTTGGCACCCTGTTGTTGGGTTAGCAAGATTGATCTGCAAAATTCGAACAACACAAGTAAGACAATCAACACCCTAACATTGATTTATTCAGAAAAACATTAAAGACAAACGGCGAATGAAGTGAAGAACAATATACAACAAACCTTCATGATGAACTGCAACTGCTGCTTCTCTCTTCTAGGGTTTTTGATACTGATGACGCCTCTTTATTTATGGGAAGGAATAACCTGACCTGCTATGGGCTTTGTTTAGGTTGGACTTACATTTAAAAAAAAAATACTTCTACTATTGACTTGCTACGGGCTTTGTTTATGATAAACTAGAGTGAACCGGCACCGATTTATGTAATAGAAATTTTAGAAAAAACATGCATACATTATTTTAAAAAAATTATCATAAAATGCAAAATTAAATTGTGAACCTTACACCAATCCATAAAAGTAAAATGGCACTTTGATCATTATTATTTAATTATCAATTTTTTTTTTCCATTTGTCCAAATAGTCAAATTTAGTTATTGTGGGTGATGACGACTTATAATTAGACGTGGAAATTGAAGGGTGCGATTCAGATTAGATCGGACCATTTCGAAATTCGGGTGTACTTCAAATTATTGTATAATTCAAATCGGATGAGAATTCTGATTACGACCCTTTCAGACCCAATTGCTCTGGATTAAACCGTTTTGGATAGTGATGATTTTTTATTACAGTTTCGGATCGAATGGGTTAGGATTTCGTTGATATTATGGGTTTGTCATTTCAGGCCGAAATTGGATTTCGTGTATTTCGGGTCGGGTTTCATATGCCAAATAAACTTTGAGATATATAGTTATAATAGGTGTGTTTGGTTTTGGGGGATTAATTGTGAAGACATAACTAAATCATTATTATTATTTTTTTGTATTTTAATAGATTGATTAGGGTAGTTACTGCTTTTTGAATTGAAAAATTAAGGGATTTTGAAGGGATTGCATGAGAAGCCTCTATATGGGGTTTGGAGGCCTCTCATGCAAATTGGTTTTTAAATTATAATATATATATATACTCCCTCCGTAACGCAAAAATGTAAACTTTGAAAAAAAAACGGGCTCCCAGGCAAAACTTTCTAATACAAGTTTAGAACATTAAGTTGACACTAATTAACACCAATAATTAAATCTCAACCTAAACATTAGCACTATTCATCATCATACATCACCACTGCACCACCGCAACCACCCCAGCCACTCCCCCAAACACCACCACAACCACCACCACAAATCGCACCAACAGCACCACTACAAATCGCACCAGCACCACCACTCGAACCCAATCGAGCCACCATCCTAAACCCAGTCGCACCAACACCAACACCACCCTAAACCCTAAATCGCATCCAATCGAACCACCACCCTAAACCCTAAATTGAACCCAATCGAACCACCACAAATCACTGGGTTCGAATTGTTTGTTGGGTCGAGTTCATTACTGGGTTCGAATTGTTTGTTGGGTTCAACTTCTAGGGTTTAGCTGGGTTCGAGTTTGTTGTCTGGGGTTGGTGGCTGGTGGTTGTGGGTTCGCTAAGATTTAGGTTTCAGGTCGGCTCATGGCTAGGGTTTGGTGGTGGGGTGGAGTAGGCTCGTGGTTCGGTTCGTTGCCTGGGGTTCGAGTGGGGTGGGGTGGGGTTGTTGGTGGCTGATGTGGGTGAAGGTGAGGGTGAAAGGTGGGAGATGAAAGGTGGTGGGTGGTGGGTGGTGGTGATTAAGTTAGGTTAATAATGTTTTAATGTTTAATAAGAAATTATGTTTGATAAATAATGGCAATAATGTAAATAAGTGGACTTTTTTTGCCATATATGGAAAGTTTTGTAAAAGTTGATATTTTTGTGTTACACCCAAAAAGGCAAAAGTTTACATTTTTGTGTTACGGAGGGAGTAGATAGATTAGGTGTCGTTTGGTTCATTAGGGAAGTAAAAATTCCCATGAATTCTCAATTTGTAGGAATCTAATTCCACCACTAAATTCATGTGAATTTAAGAAATTTGTTTGGTTAGTAATAGGGAAAAAAAATTCCATAGGAATTAACTTACCAAGGAGTGGTTGGGCAAGTAAATTCATATATTTTGTGGGAAGTTAAAATTCTCATGAATTTTCATTGCCTACATTTTCTTTTCTTTTTTTATGTCAACCAAACAACATGCCCAAAATGAAATTCATGGGAATTTTGAGTGCCCATTGGAAATGTAGACAACCAAACATCCCCTTAGTTTCATTTTGATAAATTAGTCCAATTTTGAGTTGGAGTCGGATGTTGGGAAAAAACTGATAAATTAGTTAGATTTTGATATGCAGTTAGATTTTTTATTTTTCTAATTTTAAAAAAAAACGGAGAGAGTATTTAATTAAATTTATATGGTTTTAAATAAATTATTTGATAGTAATTATATATTTTATTAACCTATAATATTTATTTTTGTATTAGCAATAACATATAGCCTTGTTTGGTGATTAGAGTTTTGAGTTTAAAGGTTAGAGTTTTGAGTTTGTGGTTAGATGGTTACTTTTTATTCAGAGGATTTGACTGCTGATTTAAATACTTGATTGTTTAAAGGTGTTTGGTAACACATAGCTGATTGCTTAGAGTTTTGTTGTGTAAAATGACATTTATGGACATTTAAAAATAAATTGTTAAGTTCTAATAGGTTTAAATATGTTGACAAATTAGTCAATTAATATTTCTCTCTCCAAAAGTCTGAAGAAAAAAGAGAGTTTTAATCAGAGTTTTTAGTACAAAACTCTCTTTTAAACTCTATTTTACCAAACAAGGCCTAAAGTACTATTTAGGGATGAGAATTTATTTCAGGTTTGGCCCTAATCCGATCCAATATGCAAGTAAACATCTGATTCGAATAAAAAAAATAAAAATTTGTTGATCAAAGGGTTGTAGTTGTTTCTCACCCTTCTCACAAAAACTACATTTCTCACATTAGTCTACTTATATATATAGAAGTAGGCTCATGTGAGAAATGTAGTTTTGGTGAGAAGGGTGAGAAGCAATATCAACCCTTTGATCAACAAATGAATGTCTAAGATTAAATTTGAATTTTCATCCTTAATCCTTCTATAGTTTAGAGTCAATGTATCTATGGCATAAAGTTAATGTATTTTTACTCAATGTATTTATAGTATATGTTGAATGTACCTATAGTTGGTGGTCAAAGTACCTCTATGTCATAGTTAATGTATTTACCTCTTTTCACATTTCTCACGATAAGAAATTTCTCACCGGAACCCAACCCTATATATATATATTTAAAAAATTCCATTATTTATTTATAATTTCTCATATATAATAAGGGAGTTCAAGATTGTCATAAAAGCTTACTTAAAAACCTATATAAAAAAATCCAATTGGAAACTAATCTATCGTAACAAAAGCAAATTCAAACAATTATAATGCAATAATTATAAAAAAAATAACCAAAAAATTCAATAGCAATTTCAAAGGAAAAATTTTACAATTCATAATACTATCAAGATGTATAAGATATAATCTCATCAATTTATCTTAATATGCTGGGGGAAAACAATCTTATGAATTTTCTTATACACACATATATATTCTCTAGTTTATGATGCCACTATTTTATAATGTTTAATTATTCTCTCTTTGTTAGAATGTTTGTTTTACATTTGGAATTTTTGGTACAAGAAAAATTAAAATCTATTCATGAAAATTTCTTATTATATATAGGAAAAAATATATTCATATGAACTCTTTTGAGATTTGTGTGTTAATAATTTTTTTAAATATCAAGTTTTATAATTTTATATACAGAGAGCCTAGTAGAAGATAGACTTATAGAGCCGACAAAAACTGACACAACCTGAACACGACACGATATTAGCAGGTTTGGGTCAAGGACTTTGACATGTTTAAGTAAATGGATTGACCTAACACGACACGTTTGTTAAACGAGTCGAGTTTGGTAAGAGGATTCAATCCGTTTATATATGCGAATCGACCCGAAAACGATACAACACGGCACAATTGACAGCTCTTGTGAAAGATATGGATGTTTAAATAAATTAATTAGAAATTGTGTAAAAAAATAAATAAGAGCATCCATAATAGCAAGCTACAAAACTTGTAGCTTTGTGTGCCACATCCTTTTTTTTTAGCTGGCTAAAATTATCCACAATAGCAAACTACAAACCTTAGTATTTTTATAGTTAATGCTATACTTAGAATAAAATAAAAAAGACAAAAAAGAAAAAAGTTGAGCCCAAAATTATGTAGCTCAACAAAGCTATAAGATTTAAGAAAGCTACATCCTATTTTAGCCCACAATGGTTGAGTTTTAGCCCACAATGGTTGAGTTCAAGTTCAAGTTTGCTCCTGTCGAGTCTAGAATTTAGTTTAATTCCGTTCAATTCATCTCATTTTGGAAAAATTCAAGTTATTTCAGATTAATTTAGTCCAAAAAAAACAGTGCATTACTACTACCCTTAACAATTACTAGCAACTAACAAGTCAACAACAGCAATTAAACTGGGCAACTAGATTAACTGAGTCACAGCACATGAGAACAAAACTCATAGTCCAAGTTAAAACTCTGTTTCCATTGGGTATGTCAATTATACATTGGGGATCAAGACAAACTGGCAAAGACAATCACATTTGAACATTTCCTCTGCATGGAAACTCATGTTCCATTAAATACTTTATGATATACATTACATACAATACATTTTTGTAACAAAAGCCATTTTGAAAAACTAGTGTTCCAACCATAATCATAAAAATTCACTGCTACCTTCTATATAATCAAGATCCACATCAGCATCCATATCATCGAAATCCATGCTACTACCAATTAGTCCACAAGCATTAGGCGGGTGAAGAGGTTGCCGTGCCTCTTGGATTATGGACGATATTTGCTGTGTTGTTTGGGATGGTTGGTTAATGTCATTGCTCTGCCAGCTTCCACCTTCCATGAGCTCCACCGGCAAGTTCTTCATAAACCACGGGTGGTTTTTGATTTCTGGAATTGTTATTCTCTGTTCAAAGACCTCAACTCAGTTAGCTGCATTCATAGTGTATTTCCCTTCTTATTTGTAAAAAATAGCTGTAACACGCACTCATTATATTCATCTCGCCAACCCCCCCCCCCCCGAAAAAAAAAACCCTCCAAACAAAATGAAAGTGTCATACGAAAGCTATCCTGTTGTGAATGGGCGTAATTGAAAATCATAAAGTTCATGGCTAAAATAGTGCAATCGAATATCACTGGCATGTTATCTTTAGGCACACAGATATTCAAAAGAAGATTAAAATTTTGTTTTAGCGATATAGTGAAAACATAATTTACCTTCTCAGGGTTGGCTATAAATATCCGGGATACTAGGTGCCTGCATTCTGGGGATACTATAACACTGTCTGGGACCTTATATTGTGCGCCAAGTATCCGCTGTTACATCATGTAGCGAAATTCAGTTTTAGTATTTACCAGAAATAGGAATGAAATATTACCATAAAACCAGGTAAATACTGCGGCTAATCCAATAACTTACAATGATGGCTTTCTTGAAATTCTTTGGGTCAGTTGGATCTTCAAACGGATAAGCTCCAACCAGCATCACATACAGGGTAACACCACAAGACCACACATCCGCAATCTAGACTTCAGAAAAAGTATAGAAGTGAGGTCTTGGAAAGCATGAATTACTGTAAATAGTAAAACAAAGCATACGTATTTGCTTGAATCTTCACATCACCTTCCCATCATATTCTCTCTTCGTTAACACTTCAGGCGCAATGTAGGCTGGTGTCCCAACTGCAGATTTCGGTTGGGAATGAAACAATGAGGACTGCAAATCCAGTAGTGAAACATTAATGAGAACACCAAACATAAGCAACCACAATTCACAAGAAATTGCTGAGTTAGCAGCATAGTGTGTTTCCAAGTTCATGAGCCTCCAGGGTGTATATCCATCGTTAATGATAGAATTAGAAACAATTGTCCATCCAATCGAGATTAATTAAAGTATTATATCATTTGATTATTTGGGGGTGTGGGGGAAAGGGTTTTGAATGTTATGATATTCACCTTGGAATAACCAAAATCACAAATCTTGACACGTGGTGCAGGACTTCCATCCAAAAGCGTGTTTTCTAGCTTGAGATCTCTATGACATATTTGCTGTATAAGGGAATCTCCTTCAGGATAGAGTGCAACATTTTCAAGCAAAGATGGGGGAGGTGGGGGTGCAAGTAAATGGAAGGTCACAAATTTATACCATCGAATGACAGTAACTGACTCCTGAGATTAGTTGCTGAAAGAAAAACCTTGCCTGATACATACAATGAAGAAACAGGAGAGTTTAGTACAGTAACCTCCTTTCCACTGGATTAATAAGAAGGGAATATAGAAACCTTCTCTATCACTACCCCTTTTGGCAAGGACAAAAAGAAATTGAGGGGAAACAAAGGATGCAGAAACCATCTATTTACATGTCAAATAAAAATAATGTGCATGCACCCGTGCACATAACGAGGATGCTATCTATAATAATCAATCTATAATCTATAATATATATATACTAAAACAAAATGAAGATGACATCATCCATACTTCATAAAAGGACATGTGTCATGCTCTCCTTCAATTTTTTCCCTCCAAAAACTACATTAATTATTCTTATATTTTCAATGCTATATTTTAATTAATTTAATTAATATTTTGTTTAAAAGGTTTTATAAGCCTAATCTATCTATCTATCATTTATAACTATATAACTATATACATCTAAAATAGAGTATGCTTACATCATTCAGTAATCAGTACACATGTCATTATTTTATGCAATTGTTGGTGTTATGTTTGACTTAATACTCCTACCATCTTTTAATTTTCTAAATGTTTTCTTTTAAATCTTCAAAAAAAATTATGTGTAGAATCATAGTTTTGGCCATTATTTTGCTTTATTTTTTTTAAAATGTTTTGTTTTAAAATTATTATTAAGATGAAAATTACTTATTATTTTATAAAATCGATAATTTTTTTGTGTCAACCGGGCATCTAATCTAGTTATCAATCTAAACTATTAAGGTGAAATAATTACTTACATACATATAAAATTCAGTAATCAAAATAAAATACATCTGACACTAACATAAACATGCCAAACAACAAAACGTTCCTTAAGATGGTCTTCATAATTAACAGATGACCAGTGGCGGATCCCGGGGGTTCAACTGAACCCCATGAACTTCCCCTGGATCCCCCATGAACAGATGATTTTAGTTTGATAGAAGATTTAGTACCTCATCTTCCCTGAATCTACCATTATTACATATCCGTTCAAAGAGTTCTCCTCCTGCAGCATATTCCATGACTATGGCAAGATGAGTGGGAGTCAGCAAGACCTGCAAGAGTTCTCACAGTATAAATCGCTTTGTTGATAGTTCAGAAAACGCATCTTCAATTTCTCCAACTTATTCTTTCGTGTTAGTTTGTTAATTATGTCTATGATACCTCTAAGAGCATTCAATCAGTTTATTAAACAGTAACCCCATCATTTCAACTTTTTTGAGCACTCAGCTATATCTTTATCCTGAGCACCCAACTTTCCTATAGACTCCTTATCCTGAGGACCTCACACGAGCTTTTTTCCTCCCTTAAATATATGTTGTCAACCTAGAAACCAATGAGCTTTTTTAAGTCTAATGATGCAATTACCCTGGAACTGATTGGACATCAATTGATTCTAAGCTCCAAGGAATAAATTCTAACAAGGTGCTAACACCTGCTATGAAGTGTCTAATTATATTTACAATGGCATTTTGGTTTTTTTTTTTTGTATTTTAGTAGTAAGGGTAGTTTGGTCCTTTACTATTTTAGTAGGTGGATTTGTCGGTTTTGTAGTTGTAATTAGTCTATAAATAATAACTCTTAGTGTGTGTAATGTTTTATGTTGGAATTAATATTAAGTAGTAGTAGCTTGGAGTGCCTTGACCACTCGAAGGGTCAGATTTGGGAGAGAACTTGGCCTCTCGAAAGCCAAGAAACACCAGCATCGCGGTGGTTCATAGCAATACCATCCATGCAAAACCAATTTAACTCAAAATTCTTTTCTCTATCTCTTCTACTGCCAACTTGAAAAGGGAAATGGGACCATCAAGTTTCTTTTTGTTCCACCTATTCAATGAAATATACTAGTACCTTTCTAAGAACTCGGCGGATACAACTTACTACCATAGTTAACCAATTGTACTGTGGCAACCCATTCTCCCCATATATAAAATAACAGCAATCCAGCAAAAAGAAGCCATAAGCTTCAAATTTATCATATCCATGGTTGAATGTAATACACTATACACATAGCAAGTTATCAATTCATTTTAAAATGCAATATGTGAATCCATCAGTAGATCAAAAACAGTAGTTTAAGCAGAATATGTTTTGGGAAGAATGCATTCTTATCCTGCAAAATTGATTATTGTATAGCTATCATATAGTCCCTTTGTCCCCTTTTCTTTGCAACATTCCTATGTATTTGCAAGCATGTAGTTTAAGGAAAAAAGTGCAAGGAAATATGGGGGCATGTGAAGAGATATACCAATCTTTTAAGAACAAACGCAAATGAAAATGTAAGTTGTACCCATATGTTAGGGATAGAAGTAAACAATTTTATCTCCAAGCCTCTTATTTTATGGTACTGAATCACTGACCTAGCCTTCACAACAACTAGTAGCCATTCTTCTGAAAATAAAGACTAGCTAGCCTATTATGAGAAAAATAACAGGTGTTCAGAACCTTATAGTAGTTACTTGTAGTCGAGCGTACAAAACAAAAAAAAAATTGCATGAAATCTCTATTAATAGGGAATCAATTCTCATGTCAAAGAACAAATACTACTATTGGCATGAAATAATGCAGGTAATCCCTCCATCTCATAATCTTAATCCCATTTGACTAAAAAAAAGCTCTCACAAAAATGAGGCCACGGGGCAAATATTATGGGACGGATGGAGTATATCTGACACCAAGAAAATGCTGCAATATTTTTTTAGGATACTTTTTTAAGGATATGATTACATGCTAAGTCAGACTCCACCTTACTTGAGTTTATCTACCACTGTTTTCTAGAGTTGCTTGTACGGGCCCTTTTTGAATTTATTATTGGTTCTTGATATATCAGATTCAAATATGGAATTTGATAGTGGTTGATCTACTTTTTTCATTCACTTATGATTATTTTAAGTTTTGTAAGGCCATGATTCCCATACAACAATTATGAAAGTTAATACAAATATTAATTATCTATCACATCTACCATGAATACCAAGTATTTCTCATGATGCAGGATACAATAAACAGGGTAACAAACAAGTCTTAGTTTATCCCTTTAAAAAAAAGGTTTCTGTTTATCCCCAGGCTAAACGTGATCCAGTGGTTTCATGTTTAGCTCTTAACAACAATGTCACAAGTGCCAACCTCAACCTTTGCTAGTACTAGGATTCGTCACCATACCCGCCTATTTTCAAGTATTTAGGCTAAAATTGGACCAAATGACTTGTTGTACGATCTCAAAACTTAGTAACACCTAAAAAAATGAGCGATGCCCAGTTCTGCATTGTGCAGCGCGGTTTCGTAATTTTAGTTGCCAAATTCACCCGTGTGGTTAGCTAATTGGTTTTATTTACGAAACTGCCACCGTACAGGGTAGAATCAATCAGTTGCCAAAAAAAATATACTTCCTCCGTAAATGAATTCTTGCAACAAAATATCAACTTTACTTGTTTGGTAAGTTTTTACCTATTTCTCTCTCCTACTTTTACTAATCTACCAACAAAATACCAATAAAACACAAACTTTTTCTTGAGGGGACCAGTTCATCATATTTCTCCCTCCTACTTTTACTAATCTACCAACTTAAACATACTTACAAAATAGTTTGGGTGATGCTTATCAACCTTCAAGTGGCAAATTAGTTTGGATTGATTAAAAAAAAAAACAGAAAGAGAGAAATATATAGCCTACAATAGAATGGTTGAAATATAGGCTCTATTTCTTAGTAAAATTAGACTGCATATTTTGACTTTAATTTTGGATTCTTCAAACAATTATACTCATCAATTCATCATCATACGATCACGGTTATTGAAATGAAAAATGTGTGCTTTCATCAGAGTACTCAGCTACCCTATTAAATCTTTTATGTCATAGTTTCAGCATAATTGATGCATGCTAAACAAGATTATGCAACAAAACTGGTGATTGGAATACCTCCTTGAATCTGATAATATTGGGATGCTTTAAAGAGCTGTGATTCATTATTTCCCTCTGCACATGCTCATCCACCTACATCATAAATAACAGCATAAGTTTTCACTTTTCAAAAGCCCCCAAAAAAAATTTAAAAAATAAAAAATAAAACCCTCCTACCCAGAAAAGGAAACTTTTTTAAAAAAAAAAAAACCCCAACCCAGATCAAATTAAATCAAGCATCAAAAATCCAAATAAAGCATGAAATTAAGCTGCAAAGTTAATTCAGTGAAAGATCAAAGTAGAGCAGAGGCTGACCTTTTGACCTCTTTCAATAAATTTAACAGCAAGCAGCTCATTTGAGCATTTATCTCTAACAAGTTTAGCAACCGCAAAATTACCAGACCCAATATCTTTAACAATCTCATAACGCTCCATCTTTTTCAATCAATCAAACACTGCTTTTTTGTTTCTCCTTTTTTGAATTGGGGTTTATCTAACAGTACAGGAGAAGAGAAGAGAAGAGGTGAGAGGGAGAGTGTAGTTTTTGAGAAAATGATTTGGAAAGAGAGATAAGTGGAGACGTGGCAAAAGGTGAAGGGAGTACAAAATGAAAAGAAATCTGCGTTAGCTTACAATTTTACATACAGAGGAGAGAGAGAATTATTAGAGAGAAAGAGCCACCAAGGAAGAAGACGCAATGATACCCCGCTCAAGATCTTCTCCGTTTTCTTTAAGAAATAGATGGTTAATTTTTTAATTAATGGTTGAGAATATATGAAAGGAGAAATAAAAAAAATTGTCTGAAAGGAGAAATAAAAAGAATTTTTGCAAATTTTATTATAATGTTAAATTAGGTGTCAAAATTTTAAGATATAAAATGGAGAGATACTCTGTCTAGTGTATGAGAAAATTGAGATTACCAATGCTTTGGACAATTGGACTCTTTCTAAAATGACTTGTGACTTGAACGGTTCATTTGATAATCCTTTCCCTAAACAAAATGGAAACTTTGTCTTTGTGGTATAAAAACTTTTACTGTGGTGTGTTCTTTTTAATTTTTAACAGATCAAATTTTATAAGGCTAGTTGACTAAATTGGTAAAAAAAGTAGCATCTAGCGATAATTTGGTAAAAAAAATAATTTTGCGACAAAATGGTAAAAAAAAAAAAACTTAGCTTCAAGTGACAAAATAGTAAAAAATTAGCTTCGGATGATATATTGGTAAAAAAAAGAAAAAAATTGGCAACGACTTGATAAAAAAAAAACTTCTCACGACATTTAGGCCAAAATTTTTAATTTTATTTTTCATTTTATAATTTAGTCAATACACAAAACTATACCTCCCTACCTAATTTTCCGATCTTTTTGAGGAGTGTTAAATTTAACTCCTTTTTTCTCACACATGTTTATTCAACCATCCCAAATTATTATCATTTTTTTTCTCTTCCCTTAACATAAAAATAAGTGACATACTAGAGGAAAAAAGTATATATTATTGCCCCTAAAATTCCATAGCTATTTTTTCCATAACTTTTTTAATATTAAATTTAACTCATTTTCTCACACAAATTCATTTAGATCGAGCGCAAATATATTCAATATACTCAATATTTTACATTCTATTGTATTTCTAAAGTTGTCATATGTTTTTATGTTAAAATTGTGCTTGTATCAAAATTATCCATAATATTTCTTAATGATATAAAGTACGGAGTACATGACAATATATATTAAATACATTAAAATTTTAATTTTCTTGTCTTACTTAGTATGGAAAGAGAAGAGAAAAAAAAAACAATTAGAAATGATTTATTAAATAGATCGATGTAGCAAAACTCTCAAAACAAGTTAAATTTAATTTTATAAAAATAAAGAAACTTTTAAAAACAATTAGTAGATATCATGTGTTGACCAAAACGGAAACGCAAATTAAATAGTTTTTTGGCCTAAGTGTCGGCGGAAGTCCATTTTTTTACCAAGTTGTCACCAAATTTTATTTTTTTACCAATTTCTCATCCGAAGCTTTTTTTTTTTTACTATTTTGTCATACGAAGCTAAGTTTTTTTACCAATTTGTCGCAAAAAAAATTTTTTTACCAAATTATCGCTAGGTGCCACTTTTTTTTACCAATTTGCCGATCTCATAATATAAATTTAAATTTTCATATATTTTTAGATCTTATCTTATCAGATTAGATCGGAAAAATTAAGATCGATGAAGAGAACACACCGTATATCTTTGGTTATGCTGTGTCACAATGGTGTGAGAGTAGATATATTTAAAAAAAAGTTATGAAAAAATCTATCTTCAAACAAAAATAAAGTTATGAAAAAATCTTTTAAAGTTATTAAAAATATATAGCAAAAAGTTATCATGTTGTTTTATAAATGTATTATTTATATGTTTTCTGTTTAAAAAAATTTCTTTATATTTTCCTAATGAAACTTGGTCTTAAGATGAGACGCTCTCACTAAAGAATTTGTTAAAAAAAAAACTTTATATTTCCTTGTAGTAAAAAATATACTTTTAATAATTATATTTTCCATATTATTCATGGTTTTTTCTTTGATTAAGATCATGATTTGTACGCAAGGAAAAATGCACGAACTCAGGTGATGTAGGATGGGGGTCTCAAAACAAGAAAAAACTAAACAAATTTCAGAAATTCGTAGGTCTAAGATAAGCTCCAAATGTGAACACCAAAACAATCATAAAAATGGGATATGAACTTGAAAATTAGCCCACTAAGTACTAATAATCAAGAGCTAAACATAATCTAATCAAAATCACAAAGGTAATGACTAGAAGATGACTTACCAATCACAAAGTTTAGCAAGATTTGCAACCACAAAGGAAGTTGAGCTCACAAAGAACTTCAAAAGAGAAAAAATCTCATATTTTAATTTCAACAAAAGATGATTACAAATAGGGTAAAGCATGCTATTTAAAGGCTAAGCAACTCCTAATGAAGCTTCTAATCTAGACCATTAATCTCTAAGCAATCAAGGTCCAAGATTAGAAAGTCACTAAACAAAACAAGAGAAAATGAACAAAACACGAAAATATACGTGCAGGGCCGTGCACGGTCGTGCAGTCCAAACATGCACGATCGTGCAAGCCAAAAACCACCTTTCTGGATCGTGGCGAAATCCTTCGTGCTTGCACGATCGTGCAGCTTTAGCCTGCACGGTCGTGCAAGCCTGGATCTTACCACTGACTTCTGCACGGTCGTGCAGAACATAACTGCACGGTCGTACAGAACATAACTGCACGGTCGTGCAGTCCTTTCCGGGCCTTTCTGAATGTTGCACGACCATATGCACGGTCGTGCAAGGGTCGTGCATGCTCCGTTTCGCTTCCTTTGCTTGTGTTTTTAGCTCCGTTACACATGCTAACTTAACTAAGGCAATAAAACGAGAGTTTATGCTACTTATTACAACCCGAAAAACACGAAAATAAGCTAAAAACAAGAGTTCAAAACTATCCAAGTAATAGTGAACAAAATTGAAGTCGTTGACCATTGAAGTCGCTCGTGGGACTATCCCATTCTGCATCAAACTCCTCTTCTAAAAAAAGGATTTGCCCTCAAATCCTCGCCTTCAACAAGGAATGGAGAGAAGACAACCATCAACAAGCAAGGCCCAATTCCACTAAACCCGGTAGTTAGAGCTAGAGACGACCAAACCAAACTCCGATTACCCATCATAGGCCACCCGGATCATACACCATTATTAACAAAACGAGCAACAACACCAACGCCAACCGACATACCACAACCAACAAAGCAAGAAAAACATTGGCGCTCCTAACCCGCCACCTCAAAAATCCATACCTCAATGCCATAGATGCCAACATTGAGTCCTCAACACAAGAATAGTTCAAAACATGTATGCTACCACCAAGAAAATCCATACCATGCCTAGAGCACTCACATCTAACATGGGCACAAGTATGACCATATAGCAATGCATTCAACCAAGAGACATGCTCAAACCTCAATCTAGCCTCACTTTTATCAATGTCAAAACAAGGTTGAAACAATTTAAGTTCTCGGGGTTCATCAACTTTTCCAACACAAGAATGTAAGCCATCAAGCAAATGATAATGTTCAAGATTTTTCTTAGGCAAGCTCATCCAAATATCATAAGTGGGGTCGTGGTAATCATCATCCAATTCCATTTTGAAAATTTTAAATGAATTAAAGAATTAGATGTTACCTTTCCTTCAATTTGGCCCTCTAGGGTTTCCACCTCCAATGGTGGGCCACGTTGCAAAGTCAACACGTGTTCAACATCGAGATCAACCACTAGCAATTCTTCCCCATCATCACTCAATGTCTCAACAAGATCGCCTTTGGGTTCTTTTGCTTCACGAATCACCAAAGCCCGCTTGTTTGGGCATTGCGAAGTTATGTGTCCATACCCTTGGCACTTGAAACAAATTGGCTTCTTGCGGTTCTCAACCCCATTCTTGGAAGGTGCAATCATAGGAGCTTTCCCCTTGTCTTTCTTGTCTTCCTCAACCATGTCATCAACAACAAGAGAGCGATCTTCGTTCTTCCTCTTGGAGTGTTTCTCCAACCTTAGAGCACGTTGAACCACATCGTCAAGGTCGTTATGGGCATGCAACTCAACTTTGTTCCCCAATTTACCATCCAACCCGCCGATGTATCTAGCAACTCTATGTTCCGGAGCTTCATCAACATTGCATAATATTGAGAGCTTCTCAAATTCTCTTGTGTAGCTTTCAACCGACATAGAACCTTGCTTGAGAGAATTCATCTTGAGGTAGACACTTTGAGTGAAATCCCTAGGAACAAACTTCTTTTGCATGTTCTTCTTCAATTTCTCCCATAAAATAATTTTTGATTTACCCTCTTTCTTTCTTCGATTCTTCAAATTTTCAAACCACATTGATGCATGTTTCTTGAGCTTCACAATGGCTAACTTGCATTTCTTTTCATCATCATAGCACTTGTACTCAAAAATATTCTCAATGCTCCTCAACCAATCAAAGAAATCATTAGGGTCCAAACTACCATCAAATTCCGGAAGTTCAAGTTTGACATCACGATCATTTGGACTCGTAGATTGCTCAACTTCAAGTTCTCCTCCTATGGCACTCTCATGTGTTTGAATTCTAGGACCATGCCCTAAATTCCTCTCAAAGGTGTCAAGTAATTTAGCCATCCCCGCTTTTAACTCCTCAACATTCTTCTCAACTCTATCAAGCCTAGCTCGAACTAGAGGTGCATTACTCCTATACCCATCATCCCTTCTTTCATCATCCATGATGTATGAATGTATGAAATATGGCTAGAAATTTGTGGACTAGGTGATGGAGGATACTTCTTTGTGGAGTTAAAGGCTTTATTTCAATATCCTTTGATGATAGGATAAGGAAATATAAGGTTTAAAGAAGGAAAACTCACATAGACATTTTCACAAACACCTAGAGTGTAATCAACAATCACAACTTCAAACAAGAAATTTTGTGGTGCTAGGTGAAGGAGGATACTACTTTATGTGGAGTTAGGCTTACTTCAATGTCCTAGTATGATTAGACAAGGAAGCATGGGTTTTAAAGCAAAGAAATATCACATAGACATTTCATCAAACACCTTATGTGCAAATAAACACTACAAAAATTTCAGATTTTTTTTTTTCAATGATTAACCCAAGGATCATGGAGGTATTGAAACCTCAAGCTCTTGATACCAATTGATGTAGGATGGGGTCTCAAAACAAGCAAAAACTAAACAAATTTCAGAAATTCGTAGGTCTAAGATAAGCTCCAAATATGAACACCAAAACAATCATAAAAATGGGATATGAACTTGAAAATTAGCCCACTAAGTACTAATAATCAAGAGCTAAACATAATCTAATCAAAATCACAAAGGTAATGACTAGAAGATGACTTACCAATCACAAAGTTTAGCAAGATTTGCAACCACAAAGGAAGTTGAGCTCACAAAGAACTTCAAAAGAGAAAAAATCTCATATTTTAATTTCAACAAAAGATGATTACAAATAGGGTAAAGCATGCTATTTAAAGGCTAAGCAACTCCTAATGAAGCTTCTAATCTAGACCATTAATCTCTAAGCAATCAAGGTCCAAGATTAGAAAGTCACTAAACAAAACAAGAGAAAATGAACAAAACACGAAAATATACGTGCAGGGCCGTGCACGGTCGTGCAGTCCAACCATGCACGATCGTGCAAGCCAAAAACCACCTTTCTGGATCGTGCACGATCGTGCAGGGTTAGCCTGCACGGTCGTGCAACATAGGTTGCACGATCGTGGCGAAATCCTTCGTGCTTGCACGATCGTGCAGCTTTAGCCTGCACGGTCGTGCAAGCCTGGATCTTACCACTGACTTCTGCACGGTCGTGCAGAACATAACTGCACGGTCGTGCAGTCCTTTCGAAGCCTTTCTGAATGTTGCACGACCATATGCACGGTCGTGCAAGGGTCGTGCATGCTCCGTTTCGCTTCCTTTGCTCGTGTTTCTAGCTCCGTTACACATGCTAACTTAACTAAGGCAATAAAACGAGAGTTTAGGCTACTTATTACAACCCGAAAAACACGAAAATAAGCTAAAAACAAGAGTTCAAAACTATCCAAGTAATAGTGAACAAAATTGAAGTCGTTGACCATTGAAGTCGCTCGTGGGACTATCCCATTCTGCATCATCAGGTCAATTTCATTGAATTCGTCTCATGGAGTATAATTTTTATAGTTTTTACAAATGCATAATTAGATATCTTTAAAATATTGTTTCGGAAAAAGTATAAAAGGATAATGGTTGCAATTAATTGGTTTCGGAAGAATTATCAAATTAAACTAATTCGTATGAAAGTTGGTGTTGCGGATATTGCGAGCAGGCTAAGAAAAAATCGCTTGCGTTGGTTTGACCATGTAACATGGAGACCCTAGGGAGCACCAGTACGAAGAGTATGGAAGAGTGAGATCAGGGGGATTTCAAACGTGATAGGGGGAGACCGAAAATGATTTGGTGGGAAGGAGTTGGAAAAAATATGAAGTAATTGGATTTACAAGAGATTGAGGCTCTCGACCGTGCGGGGTGGATGAGAAAAATCTATGTGGACGACCTATCGGAATAATCACTTTGGTTCATGTAGCCGACTCCACTTATGGGAATAAGGCTTCGATTGATTGATTGATTGTCAATCAAATTGTTTGATAGGATAAATGATAAGAATTTAATAGAGAAAAACAAGGGATTAACTGTCAGTAGACCTGGTTATTGGACAGCCCAATGGCATGCGGTTAGGGTTAAGGTTATAGGGGATTTACTGGACAAAGTCATTAATGGACAAGGCCTTATCGACCAGGTCCAATGAAGGGTAAAAAATAATAGCCTAATAATTTTTTTTAAAAATAAGGTTTTGTCAAAAATAATTAAATTAATATATTCGTATACATTTGTTTTAACTATTGGCTACCTTAAATTTTATTTATATTTAATATTTTAATGGCCCAACCACTAACGAGCCGCTAATGACCCGCGATCCACTTTGGCTCGACCCGTTATTAGTCGACACTGGCCTTGACCCGACCCGCACCGGTCTGACCTTGACCCGCCTCGACTTACCCAATAACCACCAGGTCTAGTTGTAAGAGACTAAGGCCTTGATTTTTTTATTTTTTTTTTAATTACTACTATTGTAATATAGTTATCTAAATTTTAACTTTGTCTATAATTAATTGCTATATTTGACCAAAATATTAATTTTTCGGCTCAATATATTAATTTGAAATCGAGGGATTAATTTCCTTACAAATATTTGTTTTTATAATTATTACAAATAAAATATATAACAAAATTTTTAGAATAAAGAAAATACGCATTTAGTATAAGTATGTATAACAATAATATCAAATATTCACTTTTATGTGTTATATACATTATTTGTTTTAGTTGATTGAAAAAAATATATATTGAGACAAAATTAATAAAAAAAAAATTAAGCCAAAATCTACTACGAGTAATTTAGTTTTTTAGGTGATTTTATATGCTGGCTCATAATTCTAATATACAATGCACATTACAATTGATTTAGCTATTTTTATTAAAATAAAAAGGTTAAACAACTTATTAATTTTTTGAAAAGGAAACAACTACTCCCTCCGTAACATAAAAATGATAATTATTTTTCACGCATTTTGAGGAAATGATTTAAGGGTGTAAACGAATGAATTAATCAAAATGGTTTTAACACAAGTAAGAATATGAATATAAGTTACTAATATCAAAATTATTTCAATTAATTTAATCGTTTACACCTCAAATCGCTTTCTTAAAATGCGTGCAAAAACAATCGTTGTCATTTTTATATTACGGGGGAGTATTAAAGTTAGCAGGATTTGAGACTTTGACGTCTTATAAAATAGTGCGATAGAATTATCATCTCAAGTTCTCAACAACCTTTCGTTGTTTAAACCGCTTATCTAATTGGTCGATGCATTTAACTTGTACTCGTAGGCTTCCTAGCCAAAAGCAAGCTAAACATATTAGTCAAATAACTTGTAGGTTTTAATAGGTTTAGATATATGGATAAATTAGTCAATTAATATTTCTCTCTCCAAAACTCTGAAGACAAAGCTGCTCAACCCAGCTTTTTCTAAAGAGAGTTTTAATCAGAGTTTTTGGTACAAAACTCTCTTTTAAACTCTATTTTACCAACACCCAAATTAGAGTTTTGATTGGTCAAAACTCTAAACTCTCTCCAAAACTCTAAACTCTCATCAAAACTCTCTTAACCAAACAAGGCCAATATCTACATGCCAACAACCATTGTTAACAAAGGTAGGCTAAGTATCGAGTCAAGATCCTCTCCATTTTCTTTAGGAAATGGATGGTCCATTTTCTAATTAATGGTTGAGAATGTATGAAAGGGAAGATTAAAGGAATTCTTGCAAATTTTATTTCAATATTAAATTAGGTCTCAAAATCTTAAGATAGGAAATGGAGAGGATCCTAATTCCTAAGTATCACACAAATTCATCAGTTCAATTTTATCTTCTCATATCATAAATTTAAGAATTAAGGTCTTGCTATTTTCATAGGTTTATAATCTCAATCCAATCTAAACTATTGTAATTTGTTTAAATCCTAGTTCATTCCAATTCATTCTAAAGTCATATGTGATCTTGTTTGATTCGTTTCGATATGTATTTTTTTATTCACGATGCATAGTTTCTAAATATATTATTTTTTTATACATAGTTCAGATCAATATATTAATATTAATAAGGAGTATTAATATTTTAATATTTAAAACTATTTATCAATCCAATGCCCATGATTCCATGAAGAGAATAAGCATTAATTTTGTGCAACGCTAAAGTCAATGTCTCATTGTCTCAATGATACATCAGTTCATTAAAATCACAAACTTAAAATGACATTGAAGATAAGAGAAATTCTTTTCTTCGAAGGAAAAAGTTTACTCCTTTTGAGCCCTTTGTCCACGCTAAAATACAAATGTAGTCCATCACGCATTTTTTTTTCTTTTTATCCTTTTTTGTGTGTGTGTGTAAATGCATGCATAGTGAATGATATTAAATTATTATTTAATTTTTTTTGAACAAAAGAGAAGGTTGATTCATTAATCGAAAGTCATACGACATCTATAATAGAAATTATTAACAACCAAATACATGTCAAAATAGATCAAAATAAAATCAACTTTGACAAAACCTAGATCGCTATAAGAGGTATCTTGCTAGTACAATCGCACATCTTTCACATCGCTGCTTATTCATATAGCTTTTCGCGAGGGGTTCTATCGATCTGCAATAGTTTTGAAATAGATCATAATTCGATTCTTTTGAATGTAGTGGGAGTACAAAAATCTGTTGTGATCCCACGCTAATCTCCATCAACAAATTTATTTCCAAAGAAAAACAAGCACATATGGCCGACAAAAATCTCACAAAGGAGAATGATAAATCCGATAAACGGAATAATAGATCTTATAAAGAGAATAATAGGTCTCATGAAGATAATAAAATAGAGCCTTATTGTAAACAATAATAACATAATAAAGAGAATAGAAAAGGGGGCTTACCATCAACCTTTAGAAATTTGATGATAGCCCCAAAACAATTGAGGAAAAAGAAGGTTTTAATTTTTCTTAAAGAGAGAATAGAGAGAAACGGCGGCTAGATCATCCCACTGAATGATATTAAATTATTAATCATATTATAATCTATTATTGTTGAAGACCGAGCTCTCGTACAATAGCTTTTAAATACATTATTTTTTTTGGGTTTGGAATTTTGCAAGTAATGTCAATTAGATATTTATGTGATGGAAACCTTGCACTGAAGCACGATTTATCTTATCTTGTGAAAAAAAAAACATCCAATTGTTGAAATGTATGGATCTTTTCACCTATGCATGAGGAGATTATTAATGCCACCACAAAATTACTAATTATCACCTAATTTTTCAATTTTCCCCTAAAAATTGTTCTTAACTTTAAAAAAAAGAAAAAAGTAAAAAGAAAAATTGTTACTTGAATCTAATAGTGCCTTTTTCATATAATCTATTTGGGTGGGTGGGTGGGTGGGGGGACACCAGAGTCCAGTAAATATATATTTCACAGTAGAGTAGGCCAGCACAGATGTGCAGACCATACATTGTGGTTGTCAGGGTAATTTCTAATACATATCGGTGATGTATTTGTCAAATACATATTATGACGGACCACATTATTATTATTACTATTATTATTCAATAAAGTTTCACATTATTTTACTAAGTTAATCAGGAGCAATTTTCCTGTCAGATGATATTAAAATTTGAACAATAATAAGCAAAAATGTGACGACAATTAGCACAACTATATTTTTTAAAAGCAAGTTAAGATAAATTTGTATACTCAAATGAAATAAAGTTTGCCCGTCTCATAGAACAAATAACTGGAGTAATTAAGGGCAATAGCAATAGCACAAACTCATATGAGATTTGTTTATGTGCCACATCATTGTTGTACAAACCTCTATCTAAACAAACTTTTCACCAACAATGGACAAACCCATCAAAGGTTTGTGCATGGGACCCATTATCCCAAAAAAAAAATAATAAGCTCTCATAACAAAAAAAAAAAAAAAAAAAACACATACAAAGTACAAACTGGTTACTATTTAGTAACCTCAACAAACTATAAAATTGTAACTTTGTCCAACAATAGAAAATCTGTGGACAAACCTAAAAAAAGTTAAAACAAACCTCTCCACAAATCTCCTATCCACACTACATTTGTGCATATAGTTGTGGAAAGCTGTTAGCCCCGTTCTTTAGGACTCCTATTGACTTAATTTAATTTAATTTCATTTAAGTTCAGTTAATTTAATTTAAATTCAGTTAATTTAATTTAAATTAAATTAAATTAATTTAATTTAATTTAAATTAAATTAAATTAAATTAATTTAATTTAATTTAAATTAAATTAAATTAATTTAATTTAATTTAAGTTCATTTCATTATTATTATTATTATTATTATTATTATTATTATTATTATTATTATTATTATTATTATTATTATTAGTTTCGGGCATTGTTTTTCCGCTCGACACTTTCCGACGACGGTTTTCGAACTGACATTTCCGGCGTTGATTATTCGACCGACTTTTCCGGCGACGATTTTCGGGACGAGTTTTTCAGCGACGGTTTTCGGGATGACTTTTCCGACAACGGTTTTCAGACTGACTTTTCCAGCGGTGATTATTCAGCCGAGTTTTTCGATGACGATTTTCGGGACGACTTTTCCGACGATAGTTTTTGGACTGATTTTTCGGCGGTAATTATTCGGCCGACTTTTCAGGCGACGATTTTCAAGCCGAGTTTTTCGGCGACGATTTTTTGGGATGACGGTTTTCGGATTGATTTTCCGGCGGTGATTATTCGGTCGATTTTTCCGACGACGATTTTCAGGCCGAGTTTTTCGACGACGATTTTCAGGACGACTTTTCCGACGACAGTTTTGGGACTTATTTTTCGGCATTGATTATTCGGCCGACTTTTCCGACATCGATTTTCAGGCCGAGTTTTCCGGCGACGATTTTTCGGGACGACTTTTCCGACGACGATTTTCGAACTGATTTTCCGACGGTGATTATTCGGCCGACTTTTCCGGCGACGATTTTCAGGCCGAGTTTTTCGTCGACAATTTTTCGGGACGACTTTTTCAACGACGATTTTCGGATTGAATTTTCCGACGGTGATTATTCGGTCGACTTTTCTGGCGATGATTTTCAGACCGAGTTTTTCCGCGACGATTTTCGGGGTGACTTTTCCGACGACGATTTTCGGAGTGACTTTTCCGGCGACGATTTTCAGGTCGAGTTTTTCAGCGACGATTTTCGGGATGACTTTTCCGGCGACAGTTTTCGGAGTGACTTTTCCGGCGGTGATTATTCGGCGGAGTTTTTTTACGACAACTTTCCGGCGGTGAAAAATGAAGGTTTTAGGGTTTACTTTGAAATATAAATAAAATAAAAAAAAGAATCAAAAAATAAAAATAAAAATAAAATAAAATAAAAATTAAAAATAAAAATAAAAATAAAAATAAAAATAAAATTATAATTTAATATAATTTATTTTATTTTATTTTAATTTAATTTAATTTCAGTTAATTTAATTTAAGTTCAGTTAATTTAATTTAAGTCCATATTTTCTCAGTCCTATAGAATAGGGCCTTACATAGTAGTTAGCATAAAAATCAATCGGCTCCCTTTTAGAAATGTAAATGAAATAAAAGTTATAATAATTTCTAAACTCAATGCAAGTAGATCTCAATTTAGTTTCATTCTCATCATTCCAAATTACGTTTTTCATTTACTTCAGTATAATTTCCAAGATAAATTATAATCATAAACATTTGATTATGTTATGATATTATTATAAAAAGTTTATAAATAATAAGGAGTATTAATTATGACCCTTAAAAATAAATAAAATTGTGATTAGATGTAAAAAAAAAAAAGACGAAAAATAATTTTGGCACTCTACTATATGAATATATCATAGGAAATTGTGCTCTCATAAAGAGGAGCCTTAAAATCAAAATTAGGAGTGCAAAAATCATTTACCGAAAAAGACGCAGCTCGTAATGTGCCTTGCCTGTGAGTTGTCCTACATGGGGATTTATAAAACGTGCTTCATGTTGTGCCTAAATCATGAGCCAATAATGTCTCCATGGATATATATTTTTTTAAATGCCATTGGTAGTGTTGTGTATTTGTGTCAATTCTCCATAATAGTTTGCTAGCAGTCCAATTCGCACATCTTTATAATATAAGCTAAGGGGGAGCCATGGTGCCCCCCTGAAAAAGTTCACTTTACCCTCTAAAAAATTCCAAAAATTCAACTAGCATAACTCCTCACCATTAAGGAAAGCTATTACAATTTTATTTTTTTTTAAATTAAAATATTACAAGATATAAAATTCGTAAAATAAAATAAAAACACCAAAATTTATATTTTTGAATTATCTATAAATAGACACCCATATTAATGTAGTTTGTCACATGAAAATTTGATCTTTTGATTATCGTAAAAATTTGATAACTGATAGAATGTAGTAGATAAACTTTTTTTGTTCATTGTTTTGGGTGGCCAAATAAAAGGAAAAAAATTGTTTATAATTATGTGAATGAATGTAAATTCAAAAAATATTTTAATTTTTCGAACACACGACATTCGATTTTTTTTTATTTAACAAATTAAAAGATACATTTAAAATATTATCGCACGCAAAATATGCATACAAGGCTAGCTAACATAATAGCATGCTCGTGATGTGCTTACCCCGTGCTCATTTTGTGTCATCTTTTGTAGGTGTGCTAGACAATGGATATCATCTTTAATTTGTTTCTTTTTTATGGGTAAATAAATTCATTCTTTTTTTTAGTTACATACACTCCCTCTGTCCCCTTTTTTTGTAACAAGTACAATTTTGTCACTGTTTGTTGACCAACTTTGACTCTCTCTAATTTTATGCACATAAGAAAAAATATAGTCAAATATGATCTAATTTGATTCGGCTCGATTAGAGGTGATCAAAAGTTCGGGCCGGGCCTTAACTAAGTAAGTATGTCCAAAGCCCGGTTTTTTCATGCGGGCTTTTCGGGCTGGGCCGGGCTTTTGAACTAAAAATGCCTATTTTAAGTGCGCCAAAGCCCGCAAAATTTTCGGGCCGGGCTAATGTCGATCAGCTCTAGGCTCGATATGTACTTTTTTAATTTATAATTTTTTATTATATGTATTTAAAGATATTTTAATTTAAAGTTGTGTGTTGGGAGGTGTGGAAAAGTAAATGTTGCAAACAAAAGGGGACGGAGGGAGTACTAAGGAAGGAAATGCTAGTAATAGAGTTTAAACCCTATATTCTTTTGATTAATGTATGAGTATGTATCACTTAGCCGCTCCTTACGTTCTACTATGCATGTATACTTCAATTAGTTAGTGGTACCCGTGTTGGATACCAATACGATACCGATACTTCATGAATACCCGATACTTTACTCTAATTTTTTATTATATTTTTAAAAATTATTTTACCTTATTTTAACCATTTTTTCCGTCTTTCCACTATTCTTTCAAAAGGCCTTTATCATTTTACATGATTATTTGTGTTTTTATAAATATAATTCTATGTTACATTGAATATTTTTATATATTTTATGTATTATTTTCTTATTCGTACTCGTATCCTTAATTTTAAAAGTGACGTATTACATATCTGTTCTGTACCCGTTTTTGAACTTGTACCCGTATCCATACAACCTAGACTATGATCTAAAATAAAATGAAACAAAACATACAAATATTATCGCACGCAAGGGAAAGAATGGTAAATAAAACTCTTCTTTTGTTCATTGTTGTGGGATGACCGAACGAAAGGGAAAAAGTTTTTTTGATTATATAAAGTTTGTTTAGACAGATTAATAGATGTATTTAAAATATTATCGCACGCAAAACGTGCATAAAAAGCTAGTAAAAAAATAATGGATGGGGCCATGGAGATCCAAATGGGTCGCACCCAGGCCCATAAGCTTATGTACATATTTAAAAGAAACCTAGCCCGCTTGTTGTGTACGAAACCATTTTTCA
Source organism: Salicornia ramosissima (assembly GCA_951394345.1). Classification (NCBI taxonomy): domain Eukaryota; kingdom Viridiplantae; phylum Streptophyta; class Magnoliopsida; order Caryophyllales; family Amaranthaceae; genus Salicornia; species Salicornia ramosissima. The sequence continues at coordinate 49,064,731 of OX596234.1, forward strand.
GCCTAGGGGAGCCCACACATACCAACAATTTAAAATTTCAAAGTCAAAAAGATTATGTTGGTACGTCTGAAGTGAAACTTTTTTAAAGGCGATTAAATGCGAGGAAATGGTGTAGATAAAGGAGTGCTTAGGCTTGTTTACATTAGTTGAACTGAACTGAATAGAAGTGTATTAATTGAATTAAATAGAGATGAACTGAACTGAATATAATCTGAAGTAAACAAGTCCTTACACCCTGGGTCATCTTCACTCCTTTGTTTGATGAATTTTCTTTTATATCTCATTCTCAAGTGTAAGGGTTATTTTGTCATACGAGTTCATAATAGGCTTACTTGTCAAGATCTCATAATTCAATGCCGAGCTAAGATGAGGTCTTGCCTAGTGTACTGGACTCAATTCTCAACGCAAGCATTTGTGAGGATTCTTTATCCTCATCTTACAGTCTTACAAATACATGTGTTGGCTAAACTGGATCGGGTGACATGCAGTAGTGCCTGGTCCAAAGCCTAGTACTATGCCCACACATTATCAAACAAAAAAATTATAATTTATACAGTAAGGGTCCGTTTGGTAAGATGTAAAACGTTTTTTTTTTTTCTGAAAATTGGTTTCTCATTTTACATTATTTGGTTTGTTTTAAAATATTAAAACGTAAAACTTAGGGTGGAAAATCATATTCCACCTTTTTGAAAACATCCCCCCCCCCCAATGTATGAAGGAAAATATTTTCCATCACAATTGAAAACATTGATTTTCAGTTAAACCAAACAATGAATGCCTAAAATAAAAAATTATTTTACATGCTACCAAACAATGGAAAATAAACCATTGTAAAAATGAATTTTCCATTCTAAAGTTTTTTTCTAAAAATTTTCATCTTAATACATTTAAAACCATACTCCATTTGTTTAGAAGGAAAACAATTTTATTAAAAACTTATTTTATAAGGAAAACAATTTTCAATGGAAAACATTTATTTAAGAAAAAATTTCATTTGTTTGTTTGATTAGAGGAAAAACTTATGAAGGAAAATAGTTTTCCTTTTCTAGCTAATGTCACATTTTCCACCTTAAGGAAAATTGTTTTCCATTCCTTCCCAAAACAAACAAATAAAAATGAAAATAGGGGGGAAATCATTTTCCAGGAAAATATTTTCCATCAAAACGGACCCTAAATGGATCATCATATGTTCATATATTTTTTATAAGGAAAGAAGAACCGGCCAGGCGGGTCAGCTCCTAACATAGGGCCTACCAAAGGCGTCCTTACGAACAATTAAGGAAAGATCATGATCAAAAGGGGAATACCAATACGTTATATTATGAAAATTATGACCTTTATTAGCTAAATAATCTACTGCACGGTTTGCTTTTCCTGAAAGTGTGACTAATAACAGCTTGATCAAATTTAGATAAGTCTAGGGATGTGTCTTGGATTATTCTAGGGATTTCCCAAGGGATCTGCCAAACACGTTTGATTGCATTGATGACTATAAGATTATCACCCTCTACATGAATAAATCTAATATTAAGGGCAATTGCATTCTTAATACCTTCTCTCAAGGCCAAAACTTCTGCAAAAAGTATTGACTTAGAATCATATACTTTCATGGCTCCAGAATTAAGCATGTTGCCATTGTGGTCTCTGATTAAGAAACTAATAGCAATACGTTTTTGTCATATTTTGAACCATCAAAATTTAATTTGAAAAAATTATGGTGAGGGGGTTCCAAGCCACTTGAGTAGAAGAGGGAACAAAGTTAGGCTTCTTGTCTAAGAAGGGAATGTCTTCATCGAAGAACTTGTGCCAGTTATTAATATGAGAGATGACTTGTTTCGAGAGTTTAAAGAGTGGGATACTTTCATTACGAAATGCTAATGCATTACGAGCAAACCAAATGAACCGTCAAGAAATTGCAAACTTAGAGAATGAGCTAGGGCTAATGGACTGTTTAATTATACTCCCTCTGTAATATATTAATGGCAACAAGTCATTTTGCACGCATTTTATGAAAGTGATTTAAGAGTGCAAATGAACAAATTGATCAAAAATAACTTTAAGATTAGTAACTTATAATCTCAATCTTACTTGTATTAAAATCATTTTGATTAATTTGTTCATTTACACCCTTAAATCATTACTTTAAAATGCGTGCAAAATAACTTTTTGCCATTAATATATTATAAAGGGAGTACATAGGTTGTGGATTAGAGAAACCAACATATGTTCATAAGGACACTATTGTTCCAACTTCTAAGCAATATAATAAGTCCAGACGCCCACACCTAACTACCGTGCGATTAAAATCTAACGGTCCAGATTTAACTCCAAAAGTTGCCCCCTTACAATCATACTCTATATTTTACAGCTTGGCACCAATCAAACTTCTCCTCTTTATAGCCCTTGTCCAATTCAAGACACAAAAACGTTTACGGAGTATTTATTTTAGGGAAAATAAATAAACCTAATTTCATTTCAAAGATCTACAAAATCAAACCTCCAATCTCTCTCTACCGCCCTCAAGCTTTCTCCCTACACATCAATGGCGTCCTCACCGAGGGAAGAGAGCGTTTACATGGCGAAACTTGCAGAACAAGCAGAACGTTATGAAGAGATGGTGGAATTTATGGAGAAAGTCGTTTCTGCAGCTTCAGAAGGCGAGGAACTCACCGTTGAGGAGCGCAACCTTCTCTCCGTCGCTTACAAAAACGTCATTGGTACTCGTCGTGCTTCGTGGAGAATTATCTCTTCGATTGAGCAAAAGGAAGAGAGTCGTGGTAATGAAGATCATGTTTCTGTGATTCGTGATTACAGATCTCGCATTGAGAAGGAACTTTGTGATATTTGTGATGGAATTTTGAAACTTCTTGATACTAAGCTTATTCCTGCTGCGAGTGCTGGTGATCCTAAGGTGTTTTATTTGAAGATGAAGGGAGATTATCATCGGTATTTGGCTGAGTTTAAGACTGGTTCCGAAAGGAAAGAATCCGCTGAAAGTACTCTCAACGCTTACAAGTCTGCTCAGGTAGTTTCCGATCTAATTTCTTTTTTAATTATAGATTTTGCATTCTGTTTATTGTGTAGATCCGTTTTCATTCTTTAGGCTTTGGTTATGGTGGCTTTTAATTTTTATGTTTTGTTGCGTGAATAATTTAGATAGTTGCGAATGTTGTTAATGTTGGAGGCTCGTTTCGATCCTTGTTTGATTTTTTTTTTGGGTAGCGAGTTGCACCTTTAGAAACTTCATTGTTAATTGTTCATTTGCACCTTTAGAAAGCCTATAGTCTGTTATTAGACAATAAATTAGGCTTACACATCGATTTTTTGGGGGGAAAACGAATTGAGGTATCGAAGCTTTCATTTGGTCTGTTGTCTTTCTCGTTGTTAATTGTTCCATCATATTGGTAATTTGGTATGGAATTAGGAAATGCTAAAACTAAACTTTAACTCTGATGGCTAACAATCCTATTTGTGTTCATAAACGTTGTTTAAAAGGGTTGTCTTTTAGTGGAGTGTAAATGTAAATTAAATTGCATTGCATGTTTGTAATGATTTCAGGATATTGCAAATGCCGAGCTTGCTCCAACTCATCCTATTAGACTTGGATTGGCTCTTAACTTCTCTGTATTTTACTATGAGATTTTGAACTCTCCTGATCGAGCTTGCAATCTCGCTAAACAGGTATAGTTGCTGTTTCGTGGTGGAATTTTCTTACAGTACTTCCTATGTTCTGAATATTAATTGCTTCATATGCTATGCTAAATTTTTAATAATTTTAATAACATATAACAAATAAATTAAGATTTCAATACTCAAAAGTTATTTGATTTGAGATCTTTGCGATTCAGTAATGTGTCAAACTGTCAATGGAAGTTGCGTAAGTTCACCTGCAAATGCAAATATAATTGTTATTTTAGAGTTTCAATGGCTCTCGTAGGTTTTATTCCACTGTTCTTTGTTCAGGCATTTGATGAAGCAATAGCCGAGCTAGACACCTTAGGAGAAGAGTCATACAAAGATAGCACTTTGATTATGCAACTCCTCCGTGACAATCTCACCTTGTGGACCTCTGATATGCAGGTGATGCATCTTGTCCTGTCATTGCTGTTATATTTGATTTCTTGTGTTTTGAGAATACTTTTATGAATCTCTTTGTAATTGATTGTGAGGAACTACTCTTTCTGATATGGTATGGCTCATTGTTGTTGCAGGATGATGGCACCGATGAAATCAAGGAGGCTGCAAAGCAGCCTGAAGCTGGTGAACAACAACAGTAAGGGTACCAAACGTTGGAATTAGGGTTTAATGCTCTTCTCCACGGTGGTTTTTACTAGGAGAAGGATGTTTGTTTATGATTTTTTTTTTTTTTTAGGTTTTTTTTTTTTTTTTGTCATTCTGAACGAGTATGCTTTGATTCAGCATTGTGAACTTGTGTGATGTCTATGAATGGCGTTTTTATATATTTATTATATTGATAGTCTGTCTGCATCAATCTTCTTGTATTGTTCGCTTTAAAGACGATTCAATTGCGTTTATGCTTGTTTAATGCTTTTTAATTGAGTATAGATAAGTGTCGTTGATTAGAAATGTGTCAATTCCACTAAGCAATGTAGTAATAGTTTGGTCCAATTGAATTTGTTGGATTATGGATTTGTGGTCCATTGAATTTGAAAGATGTAGGGCTATACCGCGATAGTTTATAACCCCACCTTTTGTGGTTAATTTGGTGACAATGCACCTTTGTCTTTTATGTTGGTTCAAACTTCAAAGTAATGCCATTGGAGCCAAAAATTACCTGGTTGATTTAGGCTTAATAATTTCATTTTCGCTTGTTCAAAAAAAAAAAAAAAAAATTTCATTTTCATTGTTTTGCTAATAGAAAGGAAAATTGTTGAGAAAATATGGAAAAGAGAAAACACAGGATTTTATATTAACTTGATTGTTTGCTCTTAATTTTCACGGGTATTCACAATTCCCATGAATTTGCTTTTGGTAATGTTGTTTGGTTGACATAAAAAAAACCAAGAAGTCACAATTTATGGGAATTTCAATTTCCCATAAAACATGGGAATTTATTCACCCACCCCACCTTTGGTCATTCAAAATTCTTAGGATTTGCAAATTCACATATAACAACCAAACATATTTGAGCAATTCCTAAGAATTTCAAGTAGGAAGTAATTTCCTATTAAGTAGAAATTCCTATAGGAAATAAATTTCCAAAGCAACCAAACAAGTCAATGTGTATTGTAATTCTCCATTCCTATATAATTGTATCATTGACAATTTGAACACTATCTATAACCAGTTAACCACTCATAATTGATAGGCAAAATATACAGATGGATCCATTGTTTGTCATTCAGTATTTCGAGGATTTACCCATCCTTATACTATAGTATGAATAGTAAGAACTAAGAAGATAAGTGTAGTAATATGTGAACAGTAAGACACTGTTCATAGAGGGGGCATTCGGATTGTTCATATCGGGTACATGTCGGGTTGATTCGAATTGAAGGGCTTTTGGTTTTGGGTCGGGTTAGGTTCGTGTTTTCTCCAAATACATTTAGATGACATTATAATTGATATTACGCACTTTAATATATGGTCTGCTAATTTGGGTCAAATTCGAGTCATAATATTAAGTGAATTCAGTTAGGTTTCGGGTCGAATTATTCGGGTCGTGAATTGGATATGAGTTACTTTTGCCACATCTAACTTTTCATAACTCTTCCCCTTGAATGTTAGGCTTTATCTGAATATACGTTGACAAAGTGTACTGCCTCATTAAAAACCTTATCAGGAAAAATCCGGTGGGATAAGAATTTAAACAAAGTAAAAAATAAGAGTGCAGTATATACATTCTCCCATAGTTATATGGGGCACAAAAATGTCACATTCCTATTTTGTAGAGCAATTCTTCAAATTTCTTTGATGGAAGTGATTTGGTAAATAAGTCATTGATATTGTCTCACAATTTAACTTATTAGATGTTGATGTCCTTCCTTCTTAAGAACGTGAGTATGCAGAAAAAGTTTTGGAGTCAAATGTTTGGTCCTATTGTCCTTGATATAAACCTTGCTCACTTGAGTAATGTAAGTTGTAACGACCCTGGTTTTATTGGTATTTCTGTCGTGTGTTTATATGTATTTATGTGATTTTATGTATGGTCCAAAATTTATTTTGGACTATTTATTTTATTTTATGTGAATAATTTCGATTAAATTCGAATTATTTTATTTTGATTAATTATTATTTATTTTAATTATTATTTAATTAATTAGAATTTTTATTATTTAAATTTTCTAATTAATTATTTAATATTTTTGGGCTAAATCGATTTAAGCATGATTAAACATGCAAGTTTGTAATTAGCCCAATTATTCACCAAAAGCCCATTTTGGCCTTGTAATAGCCGCCCCCCCCCCCCCCTCTTGTGCATGACAAAGTTTTGCTACTTGCCTTGCTTTCACACCTTAACTAACTTCAATAAATAGAAGTAGTTAGTGAGGTCTTGAGATCATTTGCTCATTTGCCATCTTAAACACTTGCCATCAAAAGTTCAAACACAAAACTCCCTCCATTTGCATCATATCACACGCCATTTTTGGCATCATCAACCCATTTGTTGATCATCTTCAATTCCAAACCCAAACTTAAAGATTCAAAGTTCATTGATCTTTAAGTAGCCTTAAACACTATAATTTTGATAGTTTTCAATCAAGAATTCTAATTCGGGTTTGGTTTTGGGTTCTTGTTCGTGTGGGTTGTTCAAGTGGTGTCCGTGAGGTGGCCGTGTGGTGTCCGTGGTGGTGCCGTGCAAGGGCCGTGTTGGTGCTGTGCAAGAGACGGTGGTGCTCGTGCCGTGTTCGTGGGCCGTGCAGTTGAGTGGTGGCCGTGTGGTGTTCGTGCAGCCGACCGTGCGTGTGTGCCATGTGGGTGCAATTTGTTGGAGCCGTGTGGTTCGAATTCCGGGCTGCAAGATTTTGTTCATTTTGTGTGTAATCCTTAATAAGGTAACATACTTTCTCAAACTAATTGGTATACTATGTTTCATAGTATAGATTAAATGATTAGAGTAGACTATTTTGATGTTTTATAACCATGTTTATGTGTGTGTTATAATCTGAATTTTTGGATGAGCTTTTATGATGATTTCTACTTGAATATGTATATTTTATGATTGATTATGTTAGTATTATGTTTGATGTTATTCATGTTCAAGTTTGATGAAGTTTGGATATTAGGAAGTTGATGAATGTTATTGTTGAACATGTTGATTTATGCGTGTATGATGTTGAGTTGGGATGAAGTTCTTGAATCTTGAATGAGTTCTTGGTTGAAGTTCTTGAATCTTGATTGAGTTCTTGATTGAAGTTCTTGAATCTTGGATGAGTTCTTTATGAGTTCTTTGAGTTCTTTATGTGTTCTTGGTTGAGTCTTTAAAGTTAAAGAAAGTTAGTAGTAATTAAAGAAAGTTAAAGAAAGGTTAAAGAAAAGGTTAAAGATTGATGTAAGAGGTTCTAAGTATGTTGGTTTACATGTTATTTCTTGAGTCAAGGCGTAAGATGCAACTTAAGAATTAACTAAGAATGTAAACTTCGATTTAAAGTTAAGATTAGCTTGATTTCGCTACTAGACGCCTAAAACTTAGAGTAAGATTCTATGTTTTTGGGTTAAGACGTTGCCCCTATCCTATCCGCGGTATTGGGATAGTTGGTGGTCTTACTATGTTGTCTTCGGATATGGATTTCCAGTAAGATTGGTTTCATGGGGTTGGGAGTAAGATTCTCAATCCTGACATAGTAGAAAGTTCGATCGCGTAAGATGCGTTCGTACGTGCATAGTCCGGTCTAGTATGTGAATGATTGCGCCAAAGTTAAGATTTGTTAATAGCATGATTAAGTGATGTCGTTCGTTGTTGATAGCATGATTGATTGATGATTCACATGATCTGATGTATTTTGGCATGTTTGATTTAGTTGTTTGGTTTGTGCTATGTTCATGTGTATCCCTGTTAGGGTGGGACGGTTATGTTACTCGCCACTGACGGTGGACTGTTGTTGTTTTTCAGGTAACTCTGATGATGAGGTCCTTGCTTAGCTTTGGGTTGGGCGAGTGTCGTTATTATTTAGCTTTTATGTTGTTGTTTTACGATTTTGACTAGTTTTGGACTTTAGTTTTAGTACTTATGTATTTTTCTAACTCTGACATATATTCGGAGTTTACGTTTGTTAGTAGTAGTTGTATGACATTTGGAGTTAGATATGTACAATCTTGTGGGTATTGTACTTTTGGTTTAGTAGATATATATACTTTTGAGGTTTTGTTTTAATTTTTAGGTATTTAAGTTTGTTAGATCTGACTATTCGACTCGTCGGTTTCTTCCGTGCCGGTTTAAGCGAGTCGGGTCGTCACATAAGTTGTGTTGTCTTTATACACATTTCAGTCCTACATCAGATAAAGAAATTAACTCTGCATGGTTTGATGATGCTTATGTTCTAGGTCTGCAATTTGTTGAATTCTATGATCTTGCAATTCCTTCATAGGTGAATACATCTTGATTTTGTGATTTTTTCTTTTGAGGATCTAACATATAACCAGCATCTACATATACAAAAGGGTGATAACTTCTCTTGATTGTTAGAATAGGTCAAGGTATTTTATTCCTCAAAGATAATAAAATAGGTGCTTGATTCCATTCCTTTGTCTTCTAGTTGGGGTGTTGCTATAATTGGCTAATAAATTTCCTGCAAAAGCAATGTCATGTCGTGTATTTTTTTCTAGGTACATTAGAGCACCGATAACACTCAAATAATTACTTCTAAACCAAAAACCTTTTCATCTTCTTCTTGGACTGAGGGGTTGTTTGGTGCGAGTCATGGTTGTTAGATTTATTGAAGATTAAGATGAAAGAAGAAGAAAAAAATTTTGTCGTGAAAAGTAAGAGTGAGGACAAGATGAGAGATGTGTGGTGAAAATGAGTAAGGATAATCAGATAATCCTCCTTTTATAGTGGATATACTAGCATAACACCTGTGCGATGTACGACTTGTAAATCTTAATATTAATTTTGTAAATAGTAATGTAAAGATTTGCATAATTAATATAATTTTTTTAATAATACAACCTCATACAAAACAATGAGTAATCTTTATACAAGATCTTGACTAACCCACACAGAATATTAAGTAATCATTACACTAAACACTTGGTAATAATTCATATATATACTACCGTACTATGTATATAATAAATTTATTTAATAAAATTATTGTAACATATGGATAAGAATAAAAAAATTGTAGGAGAAGTCAACAAAATCTATAACAAAAAATATTGTATAAGGTGATACATTATATCTATAACATAATAAAAAGCCATTAAGAAGTTACTGTTCATCTATGAACAGTAACATTTCACGTGCAATTCACGTTCTACGTCACCAGCTTCTCCCCCCCTTCGACTCCCCTGTTGTACTCCACTTCCCTGCTTTTGCCATGCTTTTGCAATTAGCATTCCTCATCATCACCTTCTCTCCCCTCCTCCAACTCCACTGTTTTACTCCCCTTTCCTCATCTCCCATGTTTTCTCATCTCCCTCACCCAGCTCCCATTGCTCCACTATCACTAGGGTCACGATCATCATAAGCATCTTTCTCAATTCAAGCGATTTAGACTTCGAAGAAGCTGGGTAAGTTTGGTTTGCTCGATCTTGGGTTTTCTCCCTTTTTACGGTTTCGATTTTGTTATGTTCAAGTTTAAAATTTGTTTCTTCTTTTTTTGCTCATTTTTAGGGTATATATTTCTTTATCTCTAAATTTCAGGAATGATTCTTGCTGCATAAACAAATGGCTACGAATTGCTGGTCTTGCTACTCGAAAATGCTAATGCGATTCCATCAAAATGGATTTCTCCTTCATTGAAGCAGGTTCATTTGGAGGTACTTTTCCCCATTTTCACGATCTAGGGTTTTGATTTTATTTACTTTGTTCGATTTTATTTTTTCTTCTTTCCTCTTTCTTCTGACTTCACTTTTCGATTTTGCTTGTGATGGAGATTTTATTTTTTCTTCTTTCCTCTTTCTTCTGACTTCACTTTTCGATTTTGCTTGTGATGGAGATCTTTGGTTTTATCACTTCTTAGGGTTTCGATTTTGTTGCAATTTTTCGTCATTTTTTTGTAATTGTTTGTTGCAGATCGATTTTCTTGTGTTTATCTCGATTTACTGTATTGTTCCATTTCTCCTCTTATCATCTCTTCGATGAAATGTTGGACTCAGGTGAGTTAGGCTTTTTAGGTTGATTTTTAAGTTGATTTTAATTTTATTGTTTCAAATTGTAAGTTTGATACAGCGCTATGTCCTTCCTCCTTAACAAATGATGATGATTCTGCTCATTCTCATCGTGTTGAGCTTATGGCTTCTGTTGTTGCTCGCTATCGTGATTTTAAGTTGACGTTATTTTTCTGCATTTCTCTCATTCAAATTTGATTTTCGAGTTATAATTTTGAGTATTCATTCGGTTGTTTTTGCTGTTTCATTGTTCTTAATTTTGTTATTATGATCTGTTTATTAACTTTTGCTAAATTAGAATGAGAATGTGAATTTGCATTTGTTGAATAGTTTGATTTAGAACTATAGAAAATGCTTCATTGATTACCAGCTTTTTGAAAGTTTTTGTCGCTGTTGACTACTTGTTTTAATTGGATTAGTGTTCTTTAATATGTGGATTGAATTTGAATAGTAAGGGTTTCTCTTAAAAACTTTAGCACTCTATTTTTCGATTGTGAACCTTTGATGTTAAATTTAACTGAATTTGATTTCAAGTTGTTCTATAGTTTTCATTGTAATATTTTCAATGTGCTGATGAAATTCAAAATTACTATATCGTTCAATAAAATAACAGCTTCTTCTGTATTGAAATTGTGATGCTTTATTTGGAACTGAAACTTCACCTATTTTAAGTATAAGTGATTATAATAAAATTATAATGCATTTTCCCTGAACATAACCTACACTTTTTATTCAATCATTCTGTTTTTCTCCAATCAACATATACGAGTGAATTTTACTATAATCACTTTGTTTTTACTCACGTTCTGTTTTTCACCAATCACCGTAGACTTTACATGCTTCTGACTTCGAATTTTAAGGTATTTTCTTTAGTCTGTTTTTTTTTTGTACGAGTGTTTGCATGAGTTTCCCAATCAGTTGTGTACTCCAATTGGCATCAGTTTCTGCACACTCTCTTTGGTTTATATTTTTAAGTTCATTTTTGAATTTGAGAAAGGTTATTTCCTGCATTATTCTGTCGGATTGTTCGTATTCCTATCATAGTTTATCACTCTATTGGATCAGAATCAGAATTTGAATTTGCTTATGCTAATTTTATATGGATTTTGTGCTAACTTATTAAGTAGCTAAAGATTTCACATAGTTTGCTACCAGTACAATTGGTGTTTGAAAAATTATGTGAATCTAAATTGTAATAGCATACATTGATATCCTGTCTTTCAAATTCTAAATTGTAATTTGATTAGTTGTGTAATTTCTTCTTTTCCCACGCACACATCGGTATTGAGAAGCTTTATAGAGCTCAACTTCTAGCAAATGTGACCACTAAAGCTGCAGGATGACTTAGCTAGCAATAAGAATACTTTTAAAAAATGAAAGTGGTTGATATTTCCTAGAGGAATATGCACTAGAATAATGGTTATGTCAGCTGAAAGAATAATGGTAATGTTAGCTGAATGAATTATTGGCGGGGCTGCTATACAGAAGGCAGCAAGCTTGAGGCAATTGGTGATGCTTGCTGCCAATTATTTCTATTTAGCACCAAGATCAATAGGCATATAACAACAATTCATAAACTTTATTTCCTTTCATATCTCCTGGAGTTGTTTTCATACTACACTGAGTACTATCCGTACTCTACTCTAGCTTATTTGCAGGCGCTAGGCACACATACTTTTAGCTTAAATACCTTTGGTGTTCAGTTTTGTCTGAGCAAGTGACTGCATATACATGATCTCTTGGAAACCCTTTCATGGATTATAAATGTGCTGGAGGTTGTTGAATTTTTCTTTCTATTCAGTTTCTTTGATTTCTTTTATTCTTGATTATAATATATTCAGATGATCTATGTCTAATCAGCCTTGTATTTTAGTGATATCAGGTGCAACACAATTGCTCTAGAAGTTGGCAAAACAGACATGATATAAGTTTGATCTTTTTGTGCTCTTAAAGATATAAAATTATGTGAAATACCTTTTGTGAAATTTGTAGTAAAAAAAGGCAAAACGTTGTACACTTTGTTACCAGATGAACAAAGTAGGCATCTGATTTTAGTTATTGAAGAGTCACTATTTAAGAATATAGCTTATATGCTTTCAAAGCTCAACTTTTTCTCTGCAGTTTTTAAGGATTTTTACTATACAAGAACGCAATTTGATAAATTGCGTGTTAGATATAGCAAGTAAGACATCTGCAACTTTTGTAAATTAAGTCTAGCAAAGTAGCAAATCAGTCTATTGTGAATTGTTTAGTTTTTCTAATCATAGTTAGCTTAAGAAAACAGGTTCAGTCTGTTGTTGTCACCCAGATGATTCACCTTCTGACAATCTAATGATGTTGTTGCTTCTCCTATTCAGACCAAAATTCATCAGCAGCTCGGGTAATGTTGTTTTGTAAACTAATCACTCTCATTTTCCATTTTTACATTTCGTATTTTTTTTTACTATGTATTATTTCTTTGTTAGTTTATCCTTGTGTTTTGTTTTTTTCCTTCTAAATTTTCAAACATCATTTATATGTGTGATCTTCTGCTAACTGTTTAGTTTTGGTTTTGTGATACATTTTACAGATATGGATTCTTTAGCTTAGTCTTTTTTCAACTTGATTTCTTTTGGCTTTCATTTTTTCCCCTTGAACCTTTCTACAAATGGCATTCTTAAGTAGAAAAATTAAATTGTATTAAGGTACTGATTAAATTAAATTGATTTGGGTAAATCATTGTGTTGCTGGATCTATGAGAATTCTTGTATAACCAGAGAATTGAAGAATAACTCTTGGGTTTACGCTTCTGGTACTATTTAAGTTGAGATCCTTTTTGAAGTTTAGATTCTCGGTTTCTCAGTTTGCATTTAGTTTGATGGATTTTGATCTCTTTTTGGGATGCTACTTCTAATATCCATTTTTTTTCCTGATAATGTAAAATGGAGGGGTTTCAAGGTTTTCACTATTCTCAATTGATTACATGATCTTTAATGGATTTAGTTTTGGATTTTTGGAGTTTAGCAAGCTAAAGCAGAAAAACAAATCAAGAATCATAGCCTTGAACTAATATTTTAACTAATATTTCTCTTTTGTTGATTTTGCTTGATATCTTTTTATTAAAAACATCTTGGAATTTTTTTAACCATGAGTTCATGATTGATTTGTTTTGCAGTATTATTTGAATTTGGAGTATGATGAAAGCCTTGAAGGATTCATGAATCATGAAGTATAAAGCTAAAAAAACTTAAATACAAATTTCTAGAGGTAATACCATGATGTATACACAGTACAACTTACTATTATCCAACGATCAATTAACTTGGAACTAATCCTTTTACTTTTATTGTGTTAGAACAGGTTGAAGTAAATTTGCAAATTGGTCCAACTTCGGGAGAGCAGAGTGTTGTGTCAGAAAACTCAATAATGTGTATTATATAGTTATGACATCCTTAATGTTGTACACACCGTGTAATAATCAAACCGCTTGTAGTACACTAAGTTACACTTCAAATACTATACACTTGACATTCGGATCAATAATCACATATACGGCTTGCAATAGTCAAATTGTTTGTAGTTTTCTTCAACATATTATCGATAGATATATTGCATATAATAATTTGTAAAAATGTTGCTCAAACAATCTCTCGATACATCAAAACGTTGGATAGTGACATGTTGGACACGGCGCGCATCGAGCGCGGTGGACAACTAGTTTAATAAAAAATGGTTAAATTTAAGGTAACACGAACAAATTTTGGAGTGAAATTAAACAATTTTATAACTAACTTTAACCCGTAATAATCGTTATCAAATATTAGCTAGTTATTGATTTTTAAAGGATAGTTTTGATAAAAGAGAATAAAATTACTTTTATACATTATCAGTGTTTTTTTTATTTAAATATATCTCTTATTTTTACGGCTTAAAAAATCTAATAAATTTTCTTGATGCTTCTCTTTTAGTATATTTTTATATATAGATCAATTATGTAATATAATAGTTCTAAATAAATATATATTAATAATATAGATTCAATTTTAGAAATTTATTTTCTCGTTTATTTTCTCTGAAAATTATATTCATACATACAAATAAGAAACATTATAATACACTCACAATTGAAATATACAAAATCACTACATTAAGCTAAAACTTGTTTTATCACAACTGTTAGGGGAAAATAAAAGTAAAATGTACATTGTTTGTTGATTTTTTAATTATTAGAATCAATTGCTCTAAATAAATATATATCAATAAAATAGATTCAATTTTAGAAATTTATTTTCTCTGAAAATTATAATCATACATACAAACAAAAAACATTATAATGCACTCAAAATTGAAATATACAAAATAACTACATTAAACTAAAACTTATTTTATCACAACTGTTAGGGAGAATAAAACTAAAATGTACATTGTTTGTTGATTTTCTAATTATTAGAATCCTAAAAAAATTGATAAGTTAACAGTAAATCAATAATTAACAAAATTTCCCCCCCAAAAAATAGCGAAATTTCTATTATGAGAATATGTATAGGAAATAAATGTATAATGGAAAATAAATTTTGATCATAAGAACGTGTAGGAGATTAATATATGATCAAAACTAAATTACTTTTAATAAAAGAATTTAAGGTACAAGTATTATTTATATGAATTAAATCAAATAATATTTTTAAAGATATGTTATATTATATATCAATATTAAGATAGAATAAAAAAGTTGTTTTTTTTAGGTTAAGGGGAAAAGGGCGGGAAATTTATTAATGAGAGTGCGACACATGGCAATAGTAGTATATATATTGATTGATTTTCTAATTGTATTGCATACTATCTCTATTATATAAGCCAAGGGGGAGCCATGGTGTCCCCCCTGGAAAAGTCTTTATTACCCCTGGAAAATTTCTAAAAAATCAATTAGCATCACTCCTAACTATTATGGAAAGTTATTTCAATTTTTGAAAATTTTAAAATGAAAATATTACAAAACATAAATTTCGTAAAAATAAATAAAAATACCCAAATTTATATTTTTGAATTCTCTATAAGTTAATATCCATATTGATATAGTTTGTCACATAAAATTTTACATTTCGATTATTGCAGAAATTTGATAGCCACTAAAATATAGCATATAGATACATTTAAAAATCATGGCACGCAAGCGTGCATGCAAGACTAGTTTAATATGGAGTAAGATACTCTTGTACTACGTAAAAGGATAAGATTGAATATAGATTATAGAGAAAAAGAAAAAAAAATTATATAAGTGAACGTTTTGCCAACAAATTTTACCCATTTATTAATTTTGGAAGGTAATACAAACAAAATACATAATAAGTTAACACAAGTTAGGCTCTGTTCTTTAGGACTGATCTGATCTAATTTGAGTTTGTCTGATCTGATCTGATTTGAATTATTTTTATTTTTTATTTTTTATTTTTTATTTTTATTTTTATTTTTATTTTTATTTTTTTTATTTATTTTTATTTTTTATTTTTTATTTTTTATTTTTTATTTTTATTATTTTTATTTTTTATTTTTATTTTTTATTTTTTATTTTTATTTTTTATTTTTATTTTTTATTTTTTTATTTTTATTTTTTATTTTTTATTTTTTATTTTTATTTTTATTTTTATTTTTATATTTTTTATTTATTTGTATTTTTATTTTTATTTTTATTTTTTATTTTTATTTTTATTTTTATTTGTATTTTTATTTTTATTTTTATTTTTATAATTGTAATACTTATTTTTTTATGAGAAATGTAATACATGATTATATTTACTAAAATAATAATAATAATAATTATTATTATTATAATTATTAATATTATAATTATTATTATGATAGCCCATTTCATCTCACCTCTTCATTCAATCTCACTCCAAAACTTCAAATAATAATATTAATACTAATACTACTACTACTACTACTACTACTACTACTACTACTACTACTACTAATAATAGTAGTAGTAGTAATGACCGCCGAAAAATTTGACCAGACCGTCACAGAAAAAGTCGACCAAATAATCACCGCCGTAAAAGTCATTCCGAAAATCGTCGCCGAAAAACTCGGCCTGAAAACTGTCGCTGGAAAAGTTGGCCGAATGATCATCGTCGGAAAAGTCAGTCCGAAAACCGTCGCCGAAAAACTCGGCCTGAAAACCGTCGCCGGAAAAGTCCGCCGAATAATCACCGCCGGAAAATTCAATCCGAAAACCGTCGTCGGAAAAGTCATCCCGAAAACCGTCGCTGAAAAGCTTGTCCTGAAAATCGTCGCCGGAAAAGTTGGCCGAATAATCACCGCCGGAAAAGTCAGTCCGAAAACCGTTGTCGAAAAAGTCGTCCCGAAAATCGTCGCCGAAAAACTCGGCTTGAAAATCGTCGGCGGAAAAGTCAGCCGAATAATCACCGCCGGAAAAGTCAGTCCGAAAACCGTCGTCGGAAAAGTCGTCCCGAAAACCTTTGCCGGAAAAGTCGTTCGAAAACCGTCGTCGAAAATTGTCGAGCGGAAAAATGATGCTCGAAATTAATAATAATAATAATAAAGAGTAATAATGTCTGATCTGATCTGATTTGAGTTTGTCTGATCTGATATGAAACCTATAGCTTTTAAGTCCAAAAGAACAGGGCCTTAATCATACTCTTACAAGCATGAAGTAGGCAATAACAAACTAAATAAGCAGATTATGACATATTTTTCTTGAGTGAATAATATTGATATAGCCGACTATAAATGCGGTAGCTAGTCTATTAAGGCGGAGACCAGTCCATATAGATAATTTTGATACATAAATTATGACAAACTTTAAACGAATAATAGAACCGACCATAAAGGCGGTAGCCAGACCATATAGGCAGGTTAGTAACATAAGATGTAAGCTATATGGTTATTATAATGGTTGGTTATTGTTTTTGACGACGTTTATCATTAATTAGTAGTAGAGAGTCCATCTTGGTCATTCATTTTCCTCTTTTACAATATACCATCACATAAAGAAACTCATTTTGGCAGACCTTGAATTGATTATGATAGTCCACTTTATAAATAAAAAATATAGAAAATTTTACTCAAATAATAGGGTGCCAATATCACTTTTTGAAGTGTCATAATTATTTTCCGTCTACAAGTGTCTTAAATGGTTTTCTTTTGATAAAATGTTACACTTGATATGGTGAATAACTTAAATGAAGATTAATACACCACTTGAAAAAAAACACTATATATGCATATAATAGATTTGACTCAGCAATTTTCCCAATGTATAAAATTAAATGTTATGATGTATATATATTGTTGGGTTGTATTGATTTATACTCTATTTAATAATATATGAAACTAATTTCACATTTCAATGGAAAATTTTTATATAATCATTGTGTAAAACAAGTTTCAATGTGTTTTTCACATTAATCAATGCATTTGCTAATTCTTATGCATTGCCCTTGGGCAATGAATAGCAAAACCCATATATATATTCTTTTTTTTTTAAAAGTGTATATTTAGATGAATCCAAAAGGATCTCACATGACTATTTTTCTTAATATATAAATTTTAATTGATGGTCAAAGTGACTTATATGAATAGTGTCAAAAGTAAATACGTTACATCTAAAAAAAAACAGAGGGAATATTATTGAATACTATTATATTATAAAATAATATGCAAGTACATAAAATAATACCCTCAGCTCTAGCCCAATAGCGGAGAATTTTAGCTTAAACATTTTTATTCATGCTAGTGATTTATGCCAATGTTTTTTTATGTGTGTAAAGAATAGTAGTGATGATACATTGTCCTTTAACTTTCCTAGAAAAACAGGATTTAGTACGTATAATATAGAAGTAGGCTCATGTGAGAAATGTAGTTTTGGTGAGAAGGGTGAGAAGCAATCACAACCCTTTGATCACCAAATGAAGGGCTAAGATTAAATTTAATTTTCCCTCCTTACTCCTTTGATAGTTTGGAGTCAATGTATATATGGTATAAAGTCAATGTATTTTTACTCAATGTATTTATAGTGTATGGTGAATGTACCTATAGTTGGTGCTCAATGTACCTCTAGGTTATAGTTGATGTATTTATCTCTTCTCACATTTCTCACCATAAGAAATTTCTCACTGGAACCCAACTATATATATATATATATATATATATATATATAGGAATAGGATCATGTAAAAACCAATTACAAGTTGAAAACATAAAAACTTTAGATCTTGGCCATTGATTAAGAAGATTGTTTCACAGCTGTTGATCTTAAATTATAATATTCTCTCTCTTGTTTCCAAAAAAAAAAAAACAAAAAAACGCAGCATTGTTCTCTCTCCCTCTTCATCACTCTCACGCAGCATTGTTCTCTCTCCCTCTACATCACTCTCACGCAGCATTGTTCATTATACAAGCTTGAAAAAATCGCAGTCAATTGTTCGATAACCAACCCGTCGTCCTCTTTTAGGTATGTTTTCGCAATTCTAAACTGTTTTTTTTCGATTTTTTTTCGCAATTTGGGCTAGTTTATTTGTAATTAGGTTTTCGATTTTGGTGTTCGAATATGCAGATCTTGTTTTAGGTTTTTGCGGTTTTCGATCTTGTTTTAGGTTTTTAGGATCTTGATGTTCGAATATGCAATTGGGATTTTGATGTTTTTGAGGTTTTAGGTTTTCCATTTTTTGTTCTGTTCGATTTTGATGTAAAAACTTTTTGTTCAGTTCGATTTTGTTTGATTTTGTGTTCGATTTTGTTTCTGTTTGATCTTGTTTAGGTTTTTTAGGTTTAGGATCTTGTTTTAGGATATTTATGATCTTGTTTTAGGATGTTGTTTTAGGATTTTCTGTTCGACTTGTTTAGGATTTTTAGGTTTTCGATCTTGTTTTAAGTTTTCGGTTTTATTGTGTTCGATTTTTTGTTCAAATATGCAGATCTTGTTTTAGGTTTTTGAGGTTTATTCGATTGTAGGTATTTTTATAAAAGATTTTATGTGAGTTTGATGTTTATAATTCAAACAATTTTGATATACATTGTCGTTGTTTTATACTCTTCTATACGAAAGCTTTCATCTCTCAAAACTGTGCTAATTAGTTAGGATACTTCTGAAATACTAATGTACCGTTTTTTGTTTGAAATGTGGTATTTTTAGTTTCTAATGTACCACTTTTTGTTAAAGCATTTGGATTTTCCTTTTTGTTTGAAATGTGGTATTATTAGTTTCTAATGTACCCCTTTTTGTTTAAAATATGGTATTATATTGTGTAACATTCCAAATTTTTTTTACATGTTAATGTATTTGTTAAGATGAATAGGAATACATGGTGTGTTGAGAATTGTTTGTAAATTTATTGTATATAATTTCATGGTGACATGTCAATTTTTTTAGGTAAAATGGTTTTGGTAAAGAATGCTTCTAAAAAAAGACCTCAAGGAAAAACCAAGAAAAATGTTACCTTTAAGGATCCCGTACATGAATCCCCTGAGAATGAAGAGGAGGAGGATCGAGAGAAAGACACAAAGAAGATATTCAAGAAATCTGTGGGAAATAAAACAAGTAGAAACTTGAAGAAAGATGACAATCCAAAAATTTCTTCAAAAGATCTTTGTTTGCGCAAAAAAGCCACCTAATGAAATGTCAAATGATGAGGACTACATACCAAATGAAGATGATGATGTAGATGATGTTATGAAAACAACTTTGTTTCTAATTGTTATAAAACATTTAATTTTTTTAATTGTTCGTGTTTATAGGCTTTAAGAAGGCGAGTGTATCGTACATCAATATGTGCTGCCATTGTTTTGCATGATTTGAATGAGGTTAGATCAGATATTTTGCATAAGGTTGAAGCTTTTAACAAGAACAAAAAGGCTATTCTTGAAATGATTATTGATAAGAAAAAAAGATATGTGAATTGAAGAGAGAAGCAGCAAAGAAGAAGAAGGGAAAGTGATTTGTTTGCTAATTTCGGGTTTTTTTTTTTTAAATAATGTAATTATTGGATATGACATTATATTGATAGTGGCATTTTAAGGTGCTGCAAATGGTGGTATATCGGTAATATTTTGTAAAGCTACTATATTGATACATACCAAACACAAACTTTGGTTTTTTGAGTGATTTCTTTGGAAATAGTTTATAATGTACCCCTTTCGTTTATAATGTACCCCTTTAAAGGACTCAAATATTAATTTTGACTATAATCATGAATCATATTATCATCTTTATCTCTGAAGAATGCAAAATGTTGGCAACAGTTTTCTATGCTTAAAGTGGTCAAGTTGGGGAAGAGACAAACAAGGCGGTGCAAACCCCATTCTTGAATCCCCCATGTTATAAGATGTAATTTTTGGAGAAATGGAGTGCATAGTTGACCCATTTTTGGAAACATGTGGCTAAACAATATTGACAAAGGCCATGCACCCAGAGGCAATTAAAACCCCATTTAGTATTCTTTGAAATTAGTTTAAAAGATTACATTTTAACTAAAGAAAATCATAAACATAGGGCTATGTTTCAAGGAACCAAAAATGGTAATATTTGTTAAAATTAAGCATTTATTACTCCAACAAGTACTGAGTAGAATACTGCTTGTATAGAAATCATTAGAACATCACTACAATTACTATTGTTCTTAATTAACTAACAAGTTTAGATTTCTAATTAACTAAAAACTAGACTTTAGGTTGGTGCACAAAAGCAGCAACATATAGTCCATCCACAGCCTCAATTAAGTTGTTTCCTTCGGCACTTGGATGCACCAATGATCCTTCACAAATCTGCAACAAATTCAAAACATTTTAGATTTCTAATTAACCAATGTACCGCTTTAGATTATAATGTACCCCTTTATTTTCTAATGTGTCCCTTAATGTAACAACAATATAATAATTCAAGACATTTTGAAAAAGAAAAAAAAACCTTATTCCACATTTTTTCTTTTAACTCCAACAAGTATCGAGTATCACACTATTGCTAATTAATAGAGAGTAACTATCCTTGTTTGTTGCAACAAATGTGTTTTAATGACTTATTACCATAACCATCTTTTTTCTCAGTGCCAAGTCTCACCACAAAACCGCAAAATTTAGCATAAGACTTGTAAAATTCAATACCTTCCAATATGGTATCAAATTGCATTCCTACCATAGGCTTTATCTCCGGTGGACAACATGGAATCCACTCTTTTGAACCTGTTGGTGTAAAACAAACACGAGGAGTGAAAGTCATGGTGGTGGTGGAGGTGGAAGGATCAGCTTGAGGAGTCGTAATAGTGAGTTGATTTATGCTTGAACTAGCAACAACCTTTTCTAAATTTGTTGAATTGATTTCGTCTTCCATTTTCCTGTTGCGAAAAAAAATTGGTACATTTTATAGAGTGTAATTTAATGAATTATTTTATCTATTCACCAATAACACATAAACAAGATACAAACTACGTTATAAACACTCAACATAATCCAAAATTGAACTAATCTCTGTTTTGTTATATTGGATTTTGCAGTAAAAAAATATTTGATTAATGGATAATAATAATTGGAAATCAATCTAGTAAAAGATACAATTTTAAAGAAATAGGGTACATTACAATAAAAAAAATGGTACATTGTAACAGAAAATGGTACATTTTATAAATTCATATGCAATACTTGTTCATTTTGAAAAAAAGGGAACAATAACAACAACAATTACAACAAAACATGGTACATTTGCGAAACGAAGTAGTGCATTTAAATATAAAATGATACATATAATTTAATCACATTCTAATGCATTCAAAAGGTAGTTAAGCAACGATAAAAATAAAGTGGTACATTTCAATGTAAAAGGGTACATTTCAATATAAAAGGGTACATGTGAAAAAATGCTGTAGCATGTCATTGAATCCGATAAAACGATAATGACTATGAAACCCTATGTTACTCTTATATATGATTGAAACTGCTAAAAACGAATCTAATCTACTTTTTTTCCTAATTCGAACTAAACGAACCCTAGATAGTGCATAATGAAAATGTCGTTTTTGATTATTTACCTCTAAAAATTGTGTATGATTCCTCTACAATGAAAATGCTTACTTCTTCAATTGAATGACAATGAAGAGCTACAATTTTCTTTGAATACCAGCAATGAAGATCGAATCACTTTGAAAATCGAATCAATCGTGATGTTTCGTGATGAAAGATGGTTGAATAATGAAGAAATATAGTTTGATTCTTGATAAAGATGGTTGAATAATCAAGAAAATAGAGAGAATGTTTGGAATGGAGAAAAAAATGTTGGAATACGTTTTTGAGAGAGAGAGAGAGTGCGTTATTTTTTTTCTGCTTTTATATATGATCAATGTCTACCTTTGATCTAAATCAGACGGTTAACAATGAAAGTTTTTAGTTTTCAACTACACTTAAGATTTTTAGCAGATCCTGACTATATATATATATATTTAACGGGTAGAATAATTGTTTCTTATATGAAATTACTCAAATTAAAAGAACCTATTGGATAATTTTATCCCAAATACCAATATACAAGTATCTTTACCAAAATTAACACAAATAATACTTAACAAGAAAGAACCGTCTTTCTCCTTCTATTAGCGGATCTTGATATTTTCTTATTTACCTTTTCTTCAAAAAAAATTTAAATAAAATTAGGGGCTTTTCTAGGCGTATTGTAGGTGATCGAACGCATAGCATAAGGCTTGCAAACCATTTCATGGTGTGACTTTGGCGAAACTTGATTTAGCATTGGATAAAATAAAATTCAAAAAAATTTAATAATATCTGAAATAAGGTGAGCTAAACAATTCAAAATCTCTTGTCATATCGTATAAGGATCTGATGAAACTTTTAACTATAAGACTATAACTTAATATCATATGGAGTATAAATCTACTTCATCAATTTCCAAATTTTTTTACACTTTTCATTCTGGGATGTTTCAAATTAAAATATTGTTTCACTTACGACCTGTTTGGTAATTGTTAATAAAGTGTGTTAAATGTAATGGATTTAAAATTTAATTTTGTTAAGAAAGAACCTTATAATTCCCATGAAAAACATATTTTCATTTCCAAGCTTTTATTTTCTTCCTATTTTCTATTACCATGGGGGAGAGTGGTATTAGGTGGGAACGAATGAATATTTGTGGAAAAAAAATAAATAAATTGGAGCCAGTGGCGAAGCTATAATTTTTATCTAGGGGGTCGAAATCAATATCACACTAAAATAATAGAATGGTAAAGAGCAGGAAATGTTAAGAATGTAACTAGTGAGCCTCGAACCCTAGTCTAAAGGAGTATAAACAAACAATCAAAATAATTGAGCTACTATATTTTTATGTTTGACTTCACTTAAAATTTACATATATTAACAATTTTGGGCCAAGGGGGGAGGCAAAGGCCTCTGCCAGCCCCCCTTGGCTCCGCCCCTAATTACAACGATTTATTTATTAACCTCATTAGTCCACATCATTTTCCTCTAATTTTACTAAAGTACATATCTTTGACATTTCACGTTTTCTTACATACATTCATTAACCTCCTTATTTACCTTCTCTTTCTTACATTTTCAAATCCCACCATTTATTCTCCCTCATACAGAGTACTTTGTTTTTTTAAAATTCATTTTTAAAGGTAGTGGGGCGCACTTGAGAAAATGGAAACATTCTCTTTTTCCTTATTTGTGAAATGAGGAAACTAAAAATGTCACCACTATGGTACGTATACTTTAAAGTTAAAAGATCATACTCCAATACTCCCTCCATCTAATATTAATTGCTCCATTTGACCAAAGAAAACTCTCATATTTTTTTTCTCAAATGGAGCAATTAATATTGGACAGAGAGAGTAATAGTTAGTACTTATGGTCCATACAAACAATTGAAAAACATTTATGCTCTCCTTCTTTTAGTCTACTTTTTGCATGGCCCCAGGTGAACAATAAAAAAATACGTATCAAATCTCTTTGGATGTATTCCCCTCAACTTATTAGACCTAAATAATAGGTCCCACATACAACTAAAACTTGATTTAACCTTATAAAATCTAATTCTAAGAAACAGTTTATGGTGCGTTCTCTTCACCTTAAAAAAAGTTTTTAGATCAGGTAAGTTCATATAAAGTCTAATTAGGTTTCATAAGTTCAATCAGGTTTGATTAGTTCCAAAAAAGTGTGATAAAATCCATTTTCCTCCTTATAGTCCGGGTTAATTAGGTTCAATAACTTTCAATCAACCTTAATAAGTTCATATAGTTCAAGTCTAATCCGAACTTATGAAAACCTGATTGAACTTATTGGTCTGATTAGCCTTGATTTAAGAAGCAATTGGACACCTGATTAGCCTTGATAAAACCTGGTTGAACTTAGTAGACTTGATTTTCACTTACTTGAACTTGTCTGAACTGAAAAAAAAATTAAAGGGAAAAAAGAACCCTTGATATACCAAACCAAATATTGTACCAAACCCCATAATTTGCAAAGCCTAACAAATTTTCTAAAATTAAGTACATGTTTTTGTGTAACTTGTTAAGATTTATATAAAAAGTTACGGTATTACGTTAAAAGGTTACCATTTTTTTTAGTAAAAATGTGAACCATTCAAAGTTTCAAACAATGAAACAGTTTGATCAATTTACGTATTGTTGCTAAAAAAAATATTTTGGTAATCCCTCCATCTCTAAAAGTTTGTTCTGTATTTTAATTCATTTTGGATATTTCACAATGTTTGTTACAATTTAAAACTTTCATGTTTATGTATTGTTGCTAAAAAATTTATTGTAATAATCCCTCCATCTCTAAAAGTTTGTTGCATATTTCAATTCATTTTGGATGTTTCACAATGCTTGTTACATTTCAAAACTTTCCTTCTATAGCTATTGTTCACATTATTCGTTCTATAGTGGAAATAACGTTTCAACTGTCTTGTTTTTTTTTAAAAAAAGAAAAATAAAAGAACATTAATTATCAAGGTTAAATCTGATTAATACTTTCAATACAGTTACTGTCCACTCCCAGTTTTCTATATTACCATGCTATAAGTAAAACATAACAAACTTTCAAAGATGAATAGAACACGCCATATATAATAGAAATTTGGCTATCAATGTGGTGAGTTATAAACAAATTTAGGGTATGTTTTCTTCAACTTATTAAACCTGAACGTATCTAATGTTTTCAGAACCTATAAACTTACTAAACTTGATTGAACTTTATAAGAAACAAATTTGATTAACCCTGATTACATCTGATTAGCTCTAATTATAAGAAAAAAATTAAACTTTATCACATTTGGGTAGATTTAAATATTTAATCAAAACAAACAGAACTTATTACACCTTAGTTGAAATGATATGAGCTTAAAACTCTCTTTTTTAAGGGAAGAGAATGCAACATTTAAACCTAATCCGTTAGTTTTATTATTTCTATAGTTAGCAATAGAAATAGAAACCTTATCATGAGTTATAAATGCTCAATCAAAATCCAATTCCCAAAAGATTGGCCCCCAGAAAGCGAAACAAGGAGCCAAAGCAAGGATTCCCACTTTCACCAAAAACCAAGAACTCCATTCCCTTTAGCAGAGCAAATTGATTAGCGTCAGAGCCCACAAAGCACCAACCAACCACTGTACTTGTTGTTTGGTTCCTTTCTCTTTAATTCCTTTTCTAATAATCAATCAATTCCCCCCCAAAGTTTTTTTTTACCCCCCTCCCCTCTGCTTTATACCTTTGACTGATATCCATATAAAGCAACACCAACTCAGACCAAGACTGTTGAACCTTTCCAATCCCATTATTTTTAACTATTTATTTCATAATCAACAAGATCTTTGAAAAGCAAATCACAATATAAATATAGAAATTAACACCATCCTCAATCATAACCAGCACTTTGCAGACGTCTGATCACGTAAGAACCTGGGTTTTTAATTCAAAACAAGGAATCCTGAAATTAAAAAAACCCTAATCCTATTCCAATAATAATTCACACATATATGGCAGTAAGTAATACCAAGTCTATCCAACATCATTAACCAATTAAATATCAATACACAGCAAGGAAAACTTCAACGATAGCAAACGCCCGTAAAAAAAAAAAAAAAAAAAACAAGAATTAATCAACATTATTAAACAACCGTACGGCTTATGGGGAGTAATAAACATGCAATTAAGTAATTAAACACATGGATGGAGCTACCAAAACATGTAATTAAGGCCACAGCATGCATTATAAAAGAATATCATCACTACTAGTGGTGGAGCTTGTTTCCAGTTATTACTGAAGCTGCACATGCCCCAGAAACTTCTTCCTAGAAACAGTATCAGCAGAAGCAACCTAATCTCATACCTAATACTATATCTAATATGATGCTTATCATTCACTATTAAGCAAAACCGCGTGCCATAGTTAAAATGCGACAACGTGAATTTAAAAATGGATTATACCCAGAACTAAAACTGTTACTTAGGTTTGCTTACAACTTGGATAGGTGTGAAACTAAAGAATGCTGTTCTGTAGTCTCAGACTCTCAGTTAATACAGCCTGCTACAATAATATATTTACTACTAGAGATGCCAAACTTCAATACAAGGAATTAAAGAATGTGATTAAACAATTAGCCCCTAAGATATTCGATTACTGCTACCATACTTTTGAAAGAAATTAAAAAAACAGCAAGTAGTACATAAATTAAAGCCAAAGGCAGATCAGAAATAATAACAAGGAAAGGCCTTAATATCTCGGTGGCTGATCGTAGTACCGCATTGTGTTTTTAAACATAGCACAGTGGCATAATCATAAATAGACTGAAAGTTGCTTGACACATGGAACACAAGGGATGACCAGTAAATCAATTAGAGATACAAAGTTTGTATTTCAAATGGCATTTTAAGTAATTTTGACAAACTTTAGGGGCAGGGATCCGAGCACCAACTCTATAGGGGGTGTTTTGATAATTTATTTTCAACAAAATTACAAAAATGCCATTTGATATGTTTGCTAACAAAAATCAATTTGATTTACTAGCCATTTCCCCATGAAACACCGTCATTTGTTATCTTGCCATGCTCCATAATTTACAAGTATGACATTGAGGCATTGAGCTATGTACAGAGTATCCCAAACATCGCCATAGAATAAGCAGATGTACATGCAGCCCAAACATGATCATTAACTAGGCTTTGAGCTAGGACTGGGAAGGTTTTACATGACAAACGGAAAAATTTAAGAAATCAAGTAAGGTCTGTTGTGATCAGCTCTAAAAAGCCAATCAATTGGATAAAAGAAAGATTCCAATCCCCATCAATACGATGGATTTGAATGTTCGGACAAAAAATAGGACACAGGTACAAGACATATCGTGTTAGCGAAAAAACACTCAAGATGTTTGATTGAAGATTCATCCCAAACCAAAAGCAATAAGGATTAAAGTCAATCATCTTTCATTAGTGAAAATGCCGTGCAGTATCATGCGCTACTCACCCAAGTCCGCCATAGCAAGGTAGTCACACATGTTAATGATTTCCTACTCTAAAGCAATAGAGAGAGGTTGGTAGGCTAAAAAAAAAGGCACCCTCCAAAGCCATCAATGAGATGGCATCAAAGTCTCCATGTCAACATAACAAAACCACAACCTTGAAGACTTGAACATAACAAATAGCTTTAGGTGCTAATGGGTGGACCAAGGAATCGCAACCGAGCACTAAAGTAACTAAAAATCAGCTAACTTCTCCATTTAAAGCAAAAGAGATGAAAATCCAGCTGCGAAAGCGATTAGCTTTTTGTCACCCAATGCAAAGATCCAAAGAGAGAGGTTTCAATATTAGTTGATTAGGCGCAGAAGGAGCTTGAAAGGACCAACCAAACTACACCTCACAGAAGACCATGTCAACATTCTTCCAAAGCTTTAAATTCAACCATTATAGACCCAACTATTTTTCTTCAGGTCAAATGACTCTACCAAACATTCAAAATTTCCAGATGAATAGGAGTCACTGATCATCACATATCAAAAGAATATGCAATACAATAGCAATTTCAACACTACCAAACTCACAAATTAGAGTAATCAATTGAAGAAACATCTACCACAAGTTTGAACAACCATTGACTTTCTGATAACCACCATATCAGCTTACTTCCTGTATTCAGAAATCTTAAAACATAATCAAAGAAATTTCACTACATTTGAATTAATACCAGCATAAAAAACATACTATAGTCAGTTCTCTTTCCATTAACAGCTACATATCAAATTTCTCTCTCGCTTTCATTAATTCCATGTACATAAACATTCAAAATATGCACAATTTTTCGTCCCTAAATCTATCAACCAAAACCAGAAATGAACTCTATCAATCCTTTCAACCGCTTCATACATTTCATTAAATTGACCACAGAAGAAACCTATATTAATATATAAATCAACTTACCCTAAAAAATATTACCTCTCCTTGCTTCATTTAGGGCTAGGAACTCCGGACATCGTCGGCGATAGCGGCAATTGCGGAAACCCTAACGCACCACTTCCGGTCGGAGAAAAAATTAGATTCGGAGAGAGTAACGGGCTCGGAGACTTCGGCGGTGGCAACCAGCAAAACCCCGAAGAATCCGCGGCACCAGGAAGAGGAGGCGGCATCATCTGAGCCGTGCGATTAATGGAGCCATCAACGGTTGAGACTGAGTTATTGAGGAACCTCATGTAAGCGGAGATCGGACTCTCGGCTGCCGCGTGACAAGTCGGGAGTGGTGGGAGGGGAGAATGAGGGTTAACGGCGCAGTTTAGCAAAGGAGGCGGACGTGTACTAAGCTGCACTAATGGTGGAGGTCGGATGCGTTGCAGCCGTGAACTTGCAGGCTTCGGCGCATGAGCAGTCACCTGAGCCGCCGGTGACGACGCCGACGGCGCGTGAGCCGGTGAACCGGTCAACTTCTGAACGACGTCACGGAAATCACTCTTGTTGATGTTGTAAACAGGCGGTTGTTGTTGGGGTGGCGGCGGAGGTGGTTGAACAGTAGCTCCCTCAAGTTGGGGTTTCTTGAAATGAGCAGAAGATGAAGTAGGGACATTGATGGTGATGTTGGAATTTGGGGGTTTATTAATCTTGTGAGAGAGTTTGTTGAGATGTCGCAAAAATTGATCTCTGTTATTTGTTGGGTTTGAGGGGTTAATGGAGGAAGAAGAAGAGGAGGAATCAGCAGAAGAGTGAGGTGGGTTATAGTTACTGGTATTGTTATGATTGATGTTGTTGTTGTTATTATCCATTGATATAGGAAGAAATGATTATGAGATGTTGTTGGTGTGTTCCACAATTAACAACAACGGGTAAGCAACGATGTCTGAAATAGGTGCTGATTGTTTGATTTTGGGGGTGGGATTTTCTTTTCACTTATCATTTGCAGAAGATTTTGGGGGATTGAAGGTCGGTGACGTACGAACAACGGACGTTTTATAGCTACACTTTTGCCACTACACTTAGCTGGACATCTTTTCATTGGTTTATAATATAATCTTGTTCTAATCAATTCAATTCAATTCAATCTTATCCTTTTAAATTTATTTTGGTCCTTTCAATCAATACATTTTGTTTTCTAAAAGTAATATTTTAGTCCGTAGTACGGTTAAAATTAAAAAATAAATTTGACTATTTTTGCGATAGTAACAAAAAAATACAACTCAAAATTATTACATACGACTATACGACTACATTATTAAGTGTTATCTAATATCTTTTCTACTAATGTGTTTTGCTAGCATCATTGCTACCTAAATAATGTGTATAATAATGTGTTTTGCTAGCATCATTATTAAGTGTTATCTAATATCATTGCTAACATCATCTCAAAATTAGTACATATAATAATGTGTTTTGCTAGTGTTCCTGTTCTGGAACTTCTGTTGAATAGTCAACGATCTTTGGTGTGATTGATGTGGACTCCGTACACTTCTCGCTATGGTTTTGACCTGCAAAACAGTCAAAGGTTGCTAACCCGGGGGGTGGAACCCGGGAACGCCCCTCCGATGCTTAAGTTAGATATCGGGAGTAAGGAGTCAGTGTGATGTGAGTTTGTGAATTATGAATTGCGTACTTGTAGAATGGTAGGACTGATCCTTATATAGGCATTAGATCCCTGGTTAGGGTTCTTGTTGGGCTGGTTAGGCTGGCGTATGGGCCGGGCCCATAGAAACATGGTCAAAGCTTTACCAAGATGATTGACACGTGACAACTCTCTATTCACCATAGAATATCTGATATGTACCTAGCCCTACCAAAATTGGGCCTAGGATTTGGGCCCACTAATACGGGTTTGACCACCTGGGTGGGCCCGGAATAATTAGCCCCACGCTCGGCGTGGAACGGGAATCCATGGACGTTGGATGTCGAGCGGAATACTCCGGAAAAAAAAACTTCAGACCTCTTATGATCACGAGGATGCCCCAAAGAAGGCACCTCGATCGAGGTTACCTCGACCATGAGGGGGAGACCTCGATCGAGGCAACCTCGATCGTGTGGAACCTCGATCGAGGCATCCTCGGTCACCCAAGCCCCATGGAGGCCTAGAAAAGCCTTGATGGGGTCTCCTAGGAGGGGGCCTCGATCGAGGTAGCCTCGATCGTGAGGGAAAAGTCCCTCGATCGAGATGGCCCCAGCGAGGTATGGAAATGACCTCGATGGGGTCTCCAATAGGGAGGTTGCCTCGATTGAGGTAACCTCTGTAACGCCCCAGATTTTGGGCTAGTTTCGTGTTTAATTTCTTGTAATTAGTTTGTATCAGTGCATGGTCTAAATTTATTTTAGACTATTTTTAATATGCTTGAGTGTAACCATTATTATTTAATGGTTTATTATTTCTTAGTTTTATTTTATTTTAATTAATTAGAATTTTATTATTTAATTTTCTAATTAATTAATTGGTTTGGGCCAAGTGCGAAATTCATCATGATTAGTCATGAATTATTGCAAAGGGCCCAATTGAACTTGGAAGCCCATTCTTCTTAGCCATGACCGGCCCATTTGATTAGGTGGCCTAATTATGCCCCTTGCCTTGCATTCACACTTTAACTAAAACTTCTATAAATAGAAGTATTAGTAAGGCATGATGATCCTTTTTGCCATTTGCTCATCTTTTGCCATCTCTTTTAAAAGGCAAACACTCCCTCCAATTGCCCTTGCTCCTTCACGCCATTTTGGCTTGCCTTTACCCAACTTTGTTCATCTTTTTCCTCAACCAAAACTTAAAGATTCAACCTCTATTTTTGATGTTTAAGTGACTAAACACATTAGCCTCCATTGTTTTTTTTTTTATCAAGACTTTGGGTGCGGGTTGATTTTGGTTGTTGGGGTGGTCCGTGTTTGGGGTACGTATGGTGGGCGTATGGTGGTTGTTGCTGCCTTAGGTGGGCCGTGACTGATCCTGGTGGTAGCAGTGCTCGTGGCTGGTGGTAGGGTCGTGCAAAGCTGATGGGCAGCCGTGTATCTTGCTGTGGGGGAACCGTGCTGGCTGGTGTTGGTTGGTTCGTGTTGGTGTCGTTGCTATGTTCGTGTGCATGGGACTGCCGTGTGCAAGATTCGTTCCGGGCAGCATGTTCTTGGTACGTTTTTGGGGTTATTCGTGATTAAGGTAACATGCTTTCTCAACCTATTTGGTATACTATGTCTATAGTATGAATTAAATGCATGTTTGGGTTGTTTGATGATGAATCTCCATGATTTTATGTATGGTGTATATTCTGATTTTTATGTGTTTATATGATGTTTTAATGAAGGTTTTCCATGATCTTATGTTTGGTTATATGTTGTTATATGATCATGATTATTGTGTTAAAGTTTGGTGAATTTTGGATATGTGGATGGTAATTTTTCGTGTGGATCATTGATGAACATGCGTGTAGTTTGATTGAGTTTGGATGAGTTCTTGATTGAGTTCTTGAATCTTGATTGAGTTCTTGATTGAAGATCTTGAGTCTTGAATGGTTTCTTTAAGAGTTCTTTATGAGTTGGTCGAGTTCTTTAAGGTTTCTTGATGAGTCTTGTTGAGTTCTTGGTCGAATCTTGAAAGTTAAAGAAAAGGGTTTAAAAGATAAAGAAAGTTAAAGATTGTGTCTAATATGATTTAAGAATGATTATTGAATGATGGTTTATGGTTGGTTAGACTCAAGATCAAGGCATAGAGGCAATCTTGAGTATAACTTCGATGTTTTAACTAGTTATTTTCGAGAATCAAGGCATAGAGGCAATTCTTGAACTTAATTTAGTTATGTTGAGTTGAAAAAGATGATTAAAATGATTAAATATTTAATTAAAGATTAGCTTGATTTCATTTTTAGACGCCTGGTACTTTGAGTAAGAATCATTGTATTTGGGTTAAGACGTTGCCCCTATTCCATCCGCGGTATTGGGATAGTTGGAGTCATACTATGTGATCTTTGTGAATTTCCAGTAAGATTGGTTTCACGGGACATGGATTTCCAGTAAGATTGGTTTCATGGGGTTTGGGAGTAAGATTCTCAAATCCGAGCATAGTAGAAAGTTCGGATGCGTAAGATGTGTCCGTACGAGCACAATCCGGTCTAGAATATGAATGATTGCGCCAAAGATAGTTGATTAAGTTGGTTTGAGTCGAGTTCACGGTTGGGTTGATCTTGTACTCTAGATTATTGATTTGATGTCGTTTATTTGATTTGTGCTATGTGCATGTGTATTCCCATTAGGGTGAGTCAGTTATGTTACTCGCCACTGATGGTGGACTGTTGTATATTTTTCAGGTATTTCTGATGATGATACTCTTGCTTAGCTTTGGGTTGGGCGAGCGACGTTGTTATTACTGTTATCTGTTGTATTTACTGTTTTCAGTTGTATTAGATAGTGATGGAGTTATATAGACTTTATACGTTGTTGTTGGACTCTTTTACGTTGTTTAAGACTCTGACATGTAGTTGGAGTTTACCCGTATTTTTAGTATTTCTGTTTTGACTTTTGGACTAGTATGTACAAACTTGTGGGTATTTGTACTTTTGTGGTTTAATAATAATATTTGAGGAATTAGTTTTATTTCGTAAGTATTTTGAGTTGTAGTTTCTAACTACTCGACTCGTCGGTTTCTTCCGCGCCGATTTAAGCGAGTCGGGTCGTTACAACCTCGATCGTGTGGAACCTCGATTGAGGTACCCTCGATCATGGGGTTTGCTGAGGTTCTTTATGACCTCTATCACCTAAGCCCTATGGAGGCCCAAGAAAAGCCTCGATGGGGTTTCTCAGGAGGGGGCCTCGATCTAGGTAGCCTCGATCGTGAGGGAAGAGTCCCTCAATCGAGGTGGCCCTAGCCTTAATTCCCCATATTTGCCTCGAGGGTCTTCCAGAATGCAAAAAAGAACATGATGTGTGGTTCGTTGAGGATAACTTGAAGATGCCTGCCTCGATCGAGGCAACCCTCAATCGAGGGAACCTCGATCGTGAGGAAAAGAGGTTGATTGAGGTGATCTTGATCCATAGGCTTGTAAGGCCTCCTTCTCCCATATAACTTCGAGGGTGTATTCCCAAGGGGGATGGTCTCCTCGATCGAGGGAACCTCGAACGTGTGGGGAAGGACCCTCGATCAAGGTAGTTATGCCTGCAAGGCTTTCCCCTTTTTTTTGTGCATCGAGGTGACCTCGACCCATATGTCTAGCTAGGTCCTCCTCCTTCTCCACCTCGAGGGTGTCTCCCTCGATCCACGTGTTCAACATGTCCCGATGGTGGTGACTTGTAGGTAATTACCTCGACTGAGTGAAGGGCCTCTTCCCCTGATCTTCACTCCTTGAAACCCTTATAATTTTTCTAAGTGTTGATGTTTCCTAGACCCCTTTTCTACCTCGAGGGTCTTCCTTTTTACCCTGATCTTTACCTCGATGGGTTGCCCCTTTTTCCTCAAGGGTTAGAAATGACATACTCTGGGACAGCCTTCCTAATGACCTCGAGGGTCTTACCTACCTCGACCGTGATAGAGGTGCAAGGTAAGTTTTAACCTGGTAACCTCGAGGGTCCTCCTATTACCTCAAGTGTGATAGGTCAGTCCAAGAGATGTTTTGTTTGTTAATACACCTTTTTTGTGCCCACATTGAGTGGGGCTTTGGCCTAAGGTGGCCAACTATCCCTTTAGGAGCTAATGAGCCCCAAGATATGGTTGACACCTATCCAACCTCCCATCTCCCTTGATGGGTGCATATCTTGAGTAGGGCTTGTTATAAGTCTTAGGAGCTTTCCCAAAGCCAAGGGGCTAATGAGACCCAGAGACTAAGTGTCAGACCACCTTCCCTAATGACCTCAGAGGGTGTCCATTACCTCGACTATGATAGAGGTAGAAGATGAAAAGGCCCTGATGACCTCGAGGGTCTCCCTGTACCTCGAGTGTTAGGGAAAGATGTCTTAGCTACCCATCAGCCTTGATGGGTGCCCACATTGAGTGGGACCTTGGCCCAAGGTGATCAACTGATCCTTAGGGGCTAATGAGCCCCAAGATAAGTGTGATACCTATCCAACCTCCCATCTTCTTTGATGGGTGCCTACCTTGAGCAGGGCTTAATTATTGGCCTAAGGAGCTCTTTCCAGAGCCAAGGGGCTAATGAGCACTAGTGACTCTGAATGCCTGTCCAGCCATTCCATTCTCCTCAATGGATGCCTATGTTGAATAGGGCTTTTTGTCACTTGATGACGTGGTGGGTTTGACCAAAAGTTAACGAATTAGTGAACACTGTTCACCTTCTAAACTCATAATTTGATGTCGTTTTATCTGATTTAAACCATAATGAGGTAAAAACCGTTTCACATTCTTTACCTCCTATATATTCAACCCCTTAATCATTTCCTCAAAATCATTCTCTCACTCTTCCAATTTTCTCTCTCTAGAGTTCTATAATCTCCTCGAAGGTCTTCTCTCAGCTTGTGTCTAGGCAGCCTCGGAGTAGTCTCTTTGTCAAGGTAACCGTCTTCCCCTTCTTTGTATTTATTTGAATAAGTGAGTCCTTGTCCTGTCGAGTACCTTTGTTTTCCTTAGTTTATTTTCAATAACTTAGGTATTGGACATGTCAAGTACTCCACCCCTTCTTCCCCTAGAGTGCACTGGGGTCCTTCGGGTCGAGGGTGATGAAGGGATTGAATCCCAAAACATCCCTGAGGCCATCCCTCTACTTTCTGACAAGGATGGGTCAGTGTCTGGGGGAGAAGAGGTAGAAACCCCCTACCCCTGGGAGTCATTTGTAGCACATCCTAACATTTATCATTCCACATATGAAAAACTTGTAGGTATACTAAACATGAACCTCGATGGTCCATCCACCTCTTGTAACGACCCGACTCGCTTAAATCGGCGCGGAAGAAATCGACGAGTCGAATTGTTATAAACTACTACTCGAAAACTTAAGAATTAAAAACTAATTCCTCAAATTATTATTATTAAACCTCA
The DNA here is from genome assembly GCA_951394345.1 of Salicornia ramosissima. NCBI lineage: Eukaryota > Viridiplantae > Streptophyta > Magnoliopsida > Caryophyllales > Amaranthaceae > Salicornia > Salicornia ramosissima. Next base: position 49,100,443 of record OX596234.1, read on the forward strand.
AAGTACAAATACCCACAAGTTTGTACATACTAAACCAAAAGTCAAACTAAAAATACCAAAATACGAGTAACTCCAACCACACGTCAGAGTCCAAAAACAACGTATAAATCCTTACAAAAATCCAATACTATCTAAAAACAACAGAAATAGAAAATACATCCAAAACAACAATAAACGTCGCTCGCCCAACCCAAAGCTAAGCAAGTACATCGTCATCAGAATTACCTGTAAAATAAACAACGGTCCACCATCAGTGGCGAGTAACATAACTGACTCACCCTAATGGGAATACACATGAACATAGCATAAATCAAATAATCAAAACATCAATCCAATATACGAGAACAACCAAAACATGAACTCGACTCAAACATCCTATCCAAACTATCTTTGGCGCAATCATTCATATACTAGACCGGACTATGCTCGTACGAACGCATCTTACGCGATCGAACTTTCTACTATGTTCGGATTTGAGAATCTTACTCCCAAACCCCATGAAACCAATATTACTGGAAATCCATGTCCCCTGAAACCAATCTTACTGGAAATTCAAAGGATAACATAGTATGACTCCAACTATCCCAATACCGCGGATGGAATAGGGGCAACGTCTTAACCCAAAAACAAAGAATCTTACTCTAAGTTTTAGGCGTCTAGAAATGAAATCAAGCTAAGTATTAATTAATCATCTTATCATTTTATTCAACTCAATCATAACATAATTAAATTCAAGAATTGCCTTTGCGCCTTGATTCTCGAAAATAATTAGTTAAATCACGAAGTTATTCTCAAGATTGCCTTTGCGCCTTGATCTTGAGTCTAACCAACATTAATCCATTACTTTAAAATCCATTCTTTAACCAATTTTGACTCAATCTTTAACTTTCTTTAATTATTAGACCACTTTCTTTAACTTTCAAGATTCAACCAAGAACTCATCAAGACTCATCAAGAACTCAAAGAACTCATCAAGAACTCATAAAGAACTCATAAAGAACTCATTCAAAATTCAAGATCTTCAATCAAGAACTCAATCAAGATTCAAGAACTCATCCAACATAATCATGCCACACGCATAACATCACTAACTATTCGAAAATTCCACTTAAACTCATCCAAAATTCATCAAACTTTAGCATAATAATCATGATCATAAAACAACATATAATCAATCATAAAATCATCAAAAACCATCATGAAAACCATATTAAAATCAGATTAGAAACAATACATAAAATCATGAATAAACTTCACCAAATAACCCATACATGCATTTAATCTATACTATAATCATAGTATGCCAACAAGGTTGAGAAAGCATGTTACGTTATTGAAGAAAACACACAAAATCAACACAAAAAGTTGCTGCCCGGAACAAGGCACACACGGCCAAGCAACACGGCAACCACCACGTGAGACACCACGAACACAACCACCACCGCACGGTCTTCACCCAGTCACGGCACCACTGCACGGCCACGGCTTCACACATGGCACACGAGCACTACCCTTGCACGGCCACCACACGAGCCACCTCACGGTCCCACGTGACCCACACGGCACACACACGAACACGAACCCAAAACCAAACCCGAACTAGAGATCTTGAATGAAATGATTGTGTTTAAGATTGTGTTTGAATACTTAAAGATCAATAGACTTTGAATCTTTAAGTTTTGGGCTAGGAAAGGTGATGGACAATTGATGGGTTCAATTGCTCAAAAATGGCGTGTGAGGATGAGCAAATGGGAGGGAGTTTTGTGTTTGAATTTGGATGTCAAATGTGTTAAGATGGCAAATGAGCAAAATAGATCCTCAAGCCTTACTAACTCATCTATATATAGAGTTAGTGAAGGTGTGAACACAAGGCAAGTGGCAAGCCTTGCCATGCCTTAGGAAAACCGGCCAAGAGGGTATTATGGGCCTAAAATGGGCTCTCGTGATTAATTGGGCTAATTTGCAAAACCCGCATGATTAATCATGCACAAAACGATTTAGCCCAAAATATTAAATAACTAATTAGAAAATTAAATAATAAAAATTCTAATTAATTAAATAATAATTAACATAATAATAAAAACGGCAAATAAAATATTTCGAATTAAATCGAAATTATTCACATAAAACAAAATAAATAGTTCAAAAATAAATTTGAACTAACACATAAATATACATAATTATCGGCAAAAATACCAATAAAATCTGGGTCATTACACCTCTGGTCAAGAGGAGACAGAGAACATCGTGTACCCAAAAATTCCCCCTGAGAAGGGTCCTAAATATTTTTTTCTAGCCCTAACTTTCAACCATCGTCTTAAGCGAGACATTCGTTCCTTTGCTGTCCAATTCCAATTTTCAGAGCCATGCGTAGTAGTTAGAGTCATTAACCTTCAGACCATCCGTTCCCCCCCTGACGAATGTCTAGCTGTGTATAAACTTGCCATGGTCAGGGGGCTTAGATTTTCATTACACAATTTTGTTGTACAGCTTCTTTGTGAATATAACTTATCCCTAGCTTCATTAGTGCCTAACTCTTGGGCCTCAATCAATTCTTTTATTGGCATATGTACAATGCTTAGGATTACCCCAACCCTTCGCCTATGGCGTAATTTGGCTAAATTAGTAGAAAGCCGTAGTGTCGATCATGGGAAGGGTTGGTATAGCTTTCAGGTTAGAAAGGGCTATAGGTTTGTAAATAATGTGCCCACCAACCAGGAAGGATTCAGGCATGAATTCTTCTTTGTTTTCAATAGCGAGGGGTGGAAAATCCCTAGGGTGGTTGAAGACGAACCAAACTTTCACCTCAACCGCCAAGTGCCCAAGATGTCTGCTGAGGAAGCAGTGGTGACCATCTACTGCGAGCTCGAAGAGAAAGAGGAAAAGGGAAAGACAGTGATGGTCCCCTTTAACTGGCTTCCCAGCACGGACGACTTAAAGCAAGACTTTTTCTTGTCTGCTATGGGGCAACCCAGCATATCCTGAGGGTAGGGGCTCTTATCTGTTAAGCACTAACCTCATATTTTTTATTCTTCCTGATATTCTAACTTATTTGCTCTTTTTATTGCAGGGGTAGCAAGAGACAAACTAGATCCCAAAATGGCCTCCCTCATGACTGCAGCTGCCATAAAAGCTCTTGCTGTAAAAGGCAAGATCGATTCGAAGGAAGAAACAATTCCTAATCCTCCTGAGGTAATCATTGACCTCGATGATATTTATGTTGCCCGCTTCCTTTGACTCGATGATGCTAACATGTTTATTACCTCGATAGGACCCCAAGCACAAAAAGAAAACCTTGACCAGCGGGGTGCCTCGAATCAATAGGACGAGGGAAACCAATCCTTTTGCTGAGGAGCAAAAGGATAAAAAGAAGAAACAAAAGGTGGTGGAGGGGGATCAGCCATCATTGCCTGAAGAGGGCATTTTTCAAAAGGATGCAGCCACAGAGGCTACCCTTGTTGTTGCTGGGAAGGTCATTAGGCCTTCCTCTTCGAAGGAGGTTCCAGCTGGCAGTGATAGACACTTCAAAGTGCTGACCCAGAAGGAGCGCAACCGTCGCCTCCATGGAGCTTTCAGGGTCATGTACTCACTTTCTGATGAAGAGTACATCATGGCAGGCGATGGAGAGGAGGTCTTCAATGAGCTCCACAACTCTTGGCTGGATGTGAGGACTTACGTCTAAATCTTTTTTTTTTATTTTTTTATTCTCTTATCTCTTTATTACTGACTTTATTTGTTTATGCAGATATCTATCCGGATGCATGCTGCATCCAAGTATAACAAAGGTAAGGGCTTGTCCCTTGCTGATGCTGAAAAGGTCAAGGCTGACTTGGCCCAGGAGAAGGTGGACCACGCCACCACGAAGAAGACTGTGACCTCCCTGGAAGGTCAACTAGAGACTGCAAGAGCTGATCTTGCCACAGCCAACACCTCCATCACTGACTTGGAGAAAAAACTGGCCAACGCCATCTCCCAGCGCGACTCAGTTAACCGCGCCAAAACAAAGCCCTCGAGGACTTCTCGAAGGCCAAGAAGAGCTTGAAAAAAGCTCAAAAGGCCAGGGACCAAGCCCTCGACGCGATGAAGAATGAGGAGGAAGCCATCGTTAACAGATGGCTTGATTCAGAGGCTAGGGAGAGGTACAAGTCAGGCCTTCGCCTGAATGGTGCTGCTGAGGGTGCTGGCATTCTCATTGCTGATACCCTTGGCAGGGCCAGGAAGGTTATGGAGGAGTTGTACCCAGGGCAATGGGCTTCCTTTGAATCCAGGTACCAAGCACTGGAACTGGAGGAAGAGGCTCAGGGCAAGAGGTTGCTCCTGAGGAAAAGGAGCCCAAAGAAAAAGTTGCCCCTCTCTTCGAGCTCGAGTGAGGGAGGTGACCTTGATGGAGTGGTGGGCAGGGCAACCAACAGCAGCAGCAGCAGCAGCAACAAGGGGATCCTGATCAGCTCTTAGATGAGCTTAACATTTGTATAGATTAGGTTTTTTTTGTACTTAGTTTCTTTTCTTTCTCTTTTTCTTCATTGTACTTAGCATAGGTTGTAACAACTTTTCAATATTAATGAGAAACAACCTTTTTTTGACTATCTTTGCCTCATTTATTGCTTTCATTAATATTATTGCTCAATCATATACGCTCATGTCTATTAGCCAAAGATGAAATAATGAAAAAACTTGACCCGGTAAGGGCTTTATGTTATTATGCAAAGGACAAATAACAATCAACCTTGAACTCGAGCCTGTTAGGATTTTTAGAAGTTAATAAAACTCGACCCTGTTAGGGCACTTATCTCATATTGCAAAGAATGATAATAAACACTAAACTCGACCCTGTTAGGGCTTTAAAATTAAGTGAAAAAGACTGGACCATGTTAGGGCTTTATTGAAACAAAAATATCAAAACTTAATAAATAGAACCCGACAAGGGCTGGTAAAAACACAAAAGTTCAAATAGAACAATGCCCTGTTAGGGGCTTTATTAAAACCTAACTAACCCAGTAGGGGTGAAAACTAAGCATAAAAATTCTTCAGATGATCAGCATGCCATGGTCGAGGCAAGGGCTTTCCTTCTTGATTGACAAGTCTATAAGTTCCTGGCCTCACCATCTCTTTGACTCGATAGGTTCCCTCCCAGTTGGGACCCAATTTACCTCGAAGAGCAGTCTTTCCAGTAGCCTCGACCTTCCTCAGTACCCAGTCTCCAATTGTTATCGTTCGAGGTGACACTTTGCGATTGAAGTACCTTGTCATCTTTTGCTTGTAGGCAATGGATTTGAGCAATGCATTTCCCCTTGTTTTTGGCAATAGGTCTAGGTTGACAACTTTTTCTTCCTCATTCTGATTGTAGTCATAGAAGGTGATTCTTGGCGAGGGTATTCCTACCTCAACAGGTAATACAGCTTCACTTCCATAAACAAGTGAGAATGGAGTATGCCCAGTTGCCTCCTTGACCGTGGTTCTAGTTGGCCATAAGATTCCTGGAAGCTCATCTACCCAAGACCCCTTGACCGCTTCTATCTTCTTCTTGATGCCTTGAAGTATAACCTTGTTGGCTGCTTCAGCTTGTCCATTTGATTGAGGTCTTGCCACAGATGTGAACCTTGTTTGTATGTCAAACTGAGCACAATATGCCTTTGTAGGGCCACTCTCAAATTGCCTGCCATTATCTGAAATTAACATTCTTGGAATGCCAAATCTGGTGATGATATTCTTCCAAATGAACTCTTGTACCTGCTTCCTCGATAGGGGTTCAGCCTCGACCCATTTGGTGAAGTAGTCGATCCCAACAATAAGAAATTTCTTCTGCCCCACAGCTGGGGGGAAAGGCCTAAGTAGGTCCATTCCCCACCTATCAAAGGGTAGGACTGTCTGAACTGCTGTTAGAGTACTCGAAGGCTGCCTAGGGATGGCAGCATGAGTTTGGCACTGCACACACTTCCTTACAAGCTCGATGGCATCCTCCTTGAGTGTAGGCCAATAATACCCAGATCGAAGGGCCTTGCCCACGATCGCTCTTGCCCCTTGATGATTGCTACAACATCCCTCATGAATTTCCTTCAGAATATAGTCTCCTTCTTCAGGGGTCACACATTTCAGGAGGGGATGTGTGTAAGACAGCTTGTAAAGCTCTCCATCATGCAATGTGAACCATTTGGACTTCCTTTTGATTTCTTCAGCTTCCTTGCCATCCATGGGCAGAGCCCCATGTTTCAGATAGTGGATGATAACATCCTTCCATGTTTCACCTCGAGCCAGATGTTGACTTCAGATTCGTTGATACTTGGTTCTTTCAAGACCTGCCACTGAATGACTCGTGGCTCCTCTCCTTCTGCAGAGCTTGCCAACCTCGATAGAGCATCAGCCTGTTGATTTCCAGATCGAGGGACATGTTGAATGTCAAAAGACTCCAATTTCCCAGCGAGGGTCCTCAGTTTCTGGAGGTACATCTTCATGCTATCTTCCTTTGCCTCAAATTCCCCTTTGAATTGTCCCACGACCAATTGTGAGTCAGCCTGGGCTTTAACATGCCTTGCCCTAGCAGTGAGGCACATTTGAATCCCTAAGATCAGAGCCTCGTACTCTGCCTTGTTGTTCGATGCCACAAAGCTGAACTTAATGGCATATTCCAGTCGATCTTCATTATCAGTCTTGATCAATATTCCTGCTCCTCCTCCACTCTGAGTAGAAGATCCATTAGTAGACAACTCCCAGACCTTAGAACTATCTGGATTAGAAGAGTTTGGCCTGTTGGTGCATTCCACTATAAAGTCAGCCAATGCTTGAGCTTTAATGGCTCGACGGGGTTCATATTCTAACCCAAAGTCAGACAGTTGGTTTGCCCATTCAGTTATGCGGTTTGAATGATTCTTTCCCTTGATGATCTTCCTTATTGGTTGCCCGGTTAGGACCTTAATTGGGTGAGCTTGAAAATATGGCCTCAATTTTCGACTAGCCATGACTAAGGCAAAGATCATCTTCTCAGCCTCTGTATATCTGGATTCTGCCCCTCGAAACGCATGACTGATGAAGTAAACCGGGTGTTGCTGCTTATCTCTCTCAGCTACTAGCACTGCACTTAAAGCATATTCAGATATTGCTAAGTAGATATACAATGTCTCCCCCGGCAAGGGTGAAACAAGCTTTGAGATACCGGCCAGGTACTCTTTTAACTGTATGAATGCCTTCTCAGCCTCCTCGTCCCACTTGAATGTGGCTCGCTTCAACACCTGAAAGAAGGCGAGGCTCTTGTCTGCTGATCGTGATAAGAAACGGCCCAATGCAGCCATGCACCCTGTTAGTCGTTGCACCTCCTTAACCGTCCTTGGAGATTGCATGTTGATGACGGCTTGAATTTTATCAGGGTTTGCCTCGATGTGTAACGACCCGACTCGCTTAAATCGGCGCGGAAGAAACCGACGAGTCGAATTGTTAGAAACTACAACTCAAAACTTAGGAAATTAAACTAATTCCTCAAGATTATTATTAATATCCAAAAACGTACAAATACCCACAAGTTTGTACATACTAGTCCCAAAAGTCAAAACAGAAACACTAAAAATACGAGTAAACTCCAACTACATGTCAGAGTCTTAAACAACGTAAAAGAGTCCAATAACAACGTATAAAATCTATATAACTCCAATACTATCTATAAATAACAGAAATAGAAAATACATCAAATAACAGAAATAGTAAACATCGCTCGCCCAACCCAAAGCTAAGCAAGAGTATCGTCATCAGAAATACCTGAAAAATATACAACAGTCCACCATTAGTGGCGAGTAACATAACTGACTCACCCTAATGGGAATACACATGCACATAGCATAAATCAAATAGACAACATCAAATCAATAAACCGGAGTACAAGATCAACCCACACGTGAACTCGACTCAAACCAACCTAATCAACTATCTTTGGCGCAATCAATCATATTCTAGACCGGACTGTGCTCGTACGAACGTATCTTACGCATTCGAACTTTCTACTATGCTCGGATTTGAGAATCTTACTCCCAAACCCCATGAAACCAATCTTACTGGAAATCCATGTCCCGTGAAACCAATCTTACTGGAAATTCACAAAGATCACATAGTATGACTCCAACTATCCCAATACCGCGGATGGAATAGGGGCAACGTCTTAACCCAAATACAATGAATCTTACTCAAAGTATCAGGCGTCTAAAAATGAAATCAAGCTAATCTTTAATTAAATCTTTAATTATTTTAATCATGTTATTATCTCAACCTAACTAAATTACATTCAAGAATTGCCTCAATGCCTTGATTCTTGAAAATAACTAGTTAAGACATCGAAGTTATACTCAAGATTGCCTTAACGCCTTGATCTTGAGCCTAACCAACCATAATTCATCAACCTTTAACCATTCATTAATCATATTAGGCACAATCTTTAACTTTCTTTATCTTTTAAACCATTTTCTTTAACTTTCAAGATTCAACCAAGAACTCATAAAGACTCATCAAGAACTCATAAAGAACTCAAAGAACTCATAAAGAACTCATAAAGAATTCATTCAAGAATCAAGATCTTCAATCAAGAACTTAATCAAGATTCAAGAACTCAATCAAGAACTCATCCAACATAATCATCACACGCATAACATCATGATTCATTCGAAAACTTTAACTTAAACTCATCCAAAATTCATCAAACTTTGACATAATAATCATGATCATATTACAACATATAATCAATCATAAAACCATGAAAAACCTTTATCAAAACCTCATTAAATCACTTTAAAATCAGAATAAAAATCATACATAAAATCATGGATAATCAACATCAAACAACCCAAACATGCATTTAATTCATACTATAGACATAATATACAAAATAGGTTGAGAAAGCATGTTACCTTATTGAAGATTACACACTAAAACAACACAAAAAGTTGCTGCCCAGAACACCCAAAGAACACGGCCCAACTATACGATCAATCAACACGGCTTCACCACGCACGGTGCTGCTGCACAACCGCACCACCACGCACACACGGCCCACGAACCATCTGCACTTGCACGGCCTGGCTGCTGCTCCTGCACGGCGCCACGGCTTCACACACGAGCCACCACACGGACACCCACTCGGCCACGAACACGAACAAGACCCAAAACCAACCCGAACTAGTGGTCTTGTAGGAACTAATTGTGTTTAAGATTGTGTTTAGGTACTCAAAGATCAATAGAGTTTGAATCTTTAAGTTTGGGATTCAAAAGATGGATGAACAATTTGATGGGTTTACTAGCCAAAAATGGCGTGAGAGTGGTGAACAAAGTGGAGGTGTTTTTGTGTTTGATCTTTTGATGGCAAGTGTTTAAATTGGCAAAGATGGCAAAAATGAGGTTTAAGCCTTACTAACTCATCTATTTATAAAGTGAGTTAAGGTGTGAACACAAGGCAAGTGGCAAGTCCTTGCCATGCCACTTAAGAAAACCGACCAAGAGAGACAAATGGGCCTAAAAATGGGCTCTCGTGATCAATTGGGCTAATTTGTAAAAACCGCATGATTAATCATGCACAAATCAATTTAGCCCAAAATATTAAATAATTAATTAGAAAATTAAATAAATAAAATTCTAATCAATTAAATAATAAATAACATAAATAATAAAAACTGAAAATAAAATAACTCGAATTAAATCGAAATTATTCACATAAATAAAATAAATAGTTCAAAAATAAATTTGAACTAACACAAGAATACACATATTTGCACATAATTATCGGCAAAGATACCAATAAAATCTGGGTCATTACACGATGCCCCTCTCATCGACCAAGAAACCAAGACATTTGCCCCCTTTAACCCCAAAAACACACTTCTTGGGGTTGAGTTTCATACCAAACTTCCTCAGTGTTGTTAAGGTCTCCCTTATATCCTTGGGATGATCACCTGCTTGTTTGTTTTTGATTATCATGTCATCAACATAAACCTCAACATTGTGGCCAATCTGCTCGGCAAAGATTGTGTTCACTAGCTTTTGATAGGTAGCCCCAGCGTTCTTGAGTCCAAAAGGCATTACTCGATAGCAGTAGACCCCCTGGTTGGTGATGAAAGCAGTATGTGCCTGATCTTTTTCAGCCATTGGTATCTGATGGTAGCCAGCATTGACATCCATGAAGCTGAACATTGCATGTTCGACAGTAGAATCAACCAAGCTATCTATCTTGGGGAGAGGATAGTCATCCTTGGGGTAGGCCTTATTTAGATCAGTAAAATCTACACACATTCTCTATGTACCGTTAGGCTTTTTGACCAAGACTGTAACGACCCGACTCGCTTAAATCGGCGCGGAAGAGACCGACGAGTCGAATTGTTATAAACTACAACTCAAAATACTTAAGAAATAAAAACTAATTCCTCAAATATTATTATTAAACCACAAAGTATAAATACCCACAAGTTTGTACATACTAGTCCAAAAGTCAAACTAAAAATACTAAAAATACAAGTAAACTCCAACTACATGTCAGAGTCTTAAACAACGTAAAAGAGTCCAACAATAACGTATAAAGTCTATATAATACGCCAATACTATCTATAAACAACAGAAATAGAAAATACATCAAATAACAGAAATAGTAAACGTCGCTCGCCCAACCCAAAGTTAAGCAAGAGTATCGTCATCAGAAATACCTGAAAAATATACAACAGTCCACCATCAGTGGCGAGTAACATAACTGACTCACCCTAATGGGAATACACATGCACATAGCATAAATCAAATAAACATTATCATATCAATACATCCGAGTACAAGAATGACCCAAACATGAACTCGACTCAAACCAACCTAGTCAACTATCTTTGGCGCAATCAATCATATTCTAGACCGGACTGTGCTCGCACGAACGCATCTTACGCATTCGAACTTTCTACTATGCTCGGATTTGAGAATCTTACTCCCAAACCCCATTAAACCAATCTTACTGGAAATCCATGTCCCGTGAAACCAATCTTACTGGAAATTCACAAAGATCACATAGTATGACTCCAACTATCCCAATACCGCGGATGGAATAGGGGCAACGTCTTAACCCAAATACAATGAATCTTACTCAAAGTATCAGGCGTCTAAAACTGAAATCAAGCTAATCTTTAATTAAATCTTTAATCATTTTAATCATCTTTTTCAACTCAACATAACTAAATTAAGTTCAAGAATTGCCTCTTATGCCTTGATTCTCGAAAATAACTAGTTAAACATCGAAGTTATACTCAAGATTGCCTCTATGCCTTGATCTTGAGTCTAACCAACCATAAACCATCATTTAATAATCATTCTTAAATCATATTAGACACAATCTTCAACTTTCTTTATCTTTTAAACCCTTTTCTTTAACTTTCAAGATTCGACCAAGAACTCATAAAGACTCATCAAGAACTCATAAAGAACTCAAAGAACTTATAAAGAACTCATTCAAGATTCAAGATCTTCAATCAAGAACTCAATCAAGATTCAAGAACTCAATCAAGAACTCATCCAAACCCATTCAATCCACACGCATATTCATCAACATTTGACACGAAAATTATCCTTCCAATTATCCAAAATTCACCAAACTTTAACATAATATTCATGATCATAAAACGACATATAATCAATCATAAAATCATGAAAATCATTATCAAAACATCATATAAACCATATAAAAATTCAGAATATAAACCATACATAAAATCATGGACATTCATCATCAAACCACCCAAACATGCATTTAATCTATACTATAGTCATAGTATACCAAAAAGGTTGAGAAAGCATGTTACCTTATTGAAGATTACACACTAAAACAACACATAAATGTTGCTGCCCGGAAAGTCGACCCACACGATCACAACCACGCTCAACACGAGGCACACACGGCACCACCACGGCACTACTACGAACACCACAGCAGCACGGCTGCTGCCCCTTGCACCACGCACGACCACCCACACGAGCCACCACACGGCTGCACGAGCCTCACTGCACAGCCACCACGCACGAACCACCACCTTGCATGGACTTCACACACGAACACCCACAAATGCACACGAACACGAACCCAAAACCAATCCCGAACTAGTGATCTTGTATGAACTAATTGTGTTTAAGATTGCGTTTAGGTACTTAAAGATCAATAGAGTTTGAATCTTTAAGTTTGGGATTCAAAAGATGGATGAACAATTGGATGGGTTTAATAGCCAAAAATGGCGTGTGAACTAGAGAGCAAATGGGAGAGATTTGTGCTTGAATTTGATGGCAAGAGCATTTGATGGCAAAATGAGCAAGGGCCTTACTAACTCTCCTATATATAGAGTTAGTGAAGGTGTGAACACAAGGCAAGTGGCAAGCCTTGCCATGCCTTAGGAAAACCGGCCAAGAGGGTAAATGGGCCTAAAAATGGGCTCTCGTGATCAATTGGGCTAATTTACATAATTTACATGATTAATCATGCAATAATCAATTTAGCCCAAAATATTAAATAATTAATTAGAAAATTAAATAAATAAAATTTTAATTAATTAAATAATAATTAACTTAAATAATAAAAACTGAAAATAAAATAATTCGAATTAAATCGAAATTATTCACATAAAATAAAATAAATAGTTCAAAAATAAATTTGAACTAACACAACAACATACATAAATACACATAATTATCGGCAAAAATACCAATAAAATCTGGGTCATTACAGTTACGCTCGTGCACCTTCAGTTGCCTCGATGCGTAAGCGATGACTTTCCCACCCTGCATGAGTACACATCCTAGGCCACTCTTCGAAGCATCACTATAGACCTCGAAGTCCTCCTCATCGTTCGGAAGAGTAAGAATCGGAGCAGAGACTAATCTCTGTTTCAACTCCTGAAATGCTTGCTCGCAAGCCTTCGTCCAAACGAATCGGACTTCCTTCTGCAAGAGACTAGACATCGGCCTAGCAATCTTGGAGAAGTCCTGGACGAATCGTCGGTAGTATCCGGCCAAACCCAGAAAACTACGAACCTCCGCCACATTTCTCGGGCTACTCCAATCTATCACAGCCTTAATCTTAGCTGGGTCTACCTTAATGCCTTCTTTGCTAATCACATGGCCTAGAAAGGCTACCTCGCGAAGCCAGAACTCGCACTTGGAGAGTTTCGCGAACCACTTATTACTCCTCAATATCTCGAGTACCATCCGGAGATGTTCCGAATGCTCAGACTCATCTCTAGAATATGTAATACCCCGAAAATTTGGGATATTTTAAAATTTTTTATTAATTAATTAAACGTATAATTAATTAACTATTTAATTGATTAGTATTTAATTAATTATTATTTTGTGTAGCAATCTAATTATTTTGAGCCTAGCCTTAACCTTTTCATTTTATCTTGCCAAAACCCGAGCCCAATTATTTCCTTAGAATCGGTGTTGCACGACCCCTTTATCCTTTTTCTTTTTCTCTTAGTTATTTTATTTAATTCTAAGTCCAAAAGGGCCCATTAAATTTGGACTGTTTTATTTTAATCTGTTCTCCTTTTTCTCAAATTGGGCCAAATGACCCAATTTTCCCTTGTTCTTGTGACTTGGCCGGTTCTCCTTCTCCCTTGGGCCAAGAATTAGTTCTTTTGGGTTTAATTTAATTATTCTATTAATTGATTTATTAATTTAAATACTTAATTTATTATTTCGAAAACCTAGTCTACCTAATTAACTAAGTCTCCCTATTAAACTCATCTTCCCCCTATTTTTCTCCTCTCATTCGGCTGCCCTAGGGTTTTGTTAGGGTTGCTTTATTTTTTTTCTTTCTTTTCTTCTACTCTATAAATATTAGCTAGTTAATATTTTTGGGAATATTTGCTAAAAGCTTTGAACTTCAACTAAATTATTTTTTCCCCTTCTATTCCCCTCAAAACCGTGAGCCTCATTCACGAATTGGTGATTTTTCCTTGGATAATTTTAGCGTATCGAGGTAACTAGCTATTCCGTTTAATTTTGGTACTTACTAATTCACATAGTTAATTAGGTTGTATCATGAAAATTTGTAGAATTTAGGAGATGTTTAATTCTGAAAATTTCGAACCATATGAAATATTGATCATGTTATTTTCTTGATGTATTTATGTAATATTTATGAATTATTATGAAATTTTTCTTGATTATTTTATGTAGTTTATTGAAAACTGAAATTGTTGAATAATTACTTGTATGAATTTATTTCTTAATCAAATCGTGTTATTTCTTGATTAATTTTTCATGGCAGTTTCTTTGTTGTTTTATTATGAATCATGAATTATTTCGTGACAAAATTCGTCCTTTTATTGCTTGAAATAATTTAATCTTTCAACCCGTAAAACTGTTCAGAATCGGTTTACGAATTTATTAATATACTTAATCAAATCGAATGGATACGAAATTTTAGGTGGAAGTCAGTAATACTGTTTTAAAGCTTGTGTAAAATTTTCGTAATTTTTAAAAATCTTTTTCTATGGCAGAAAATTCTGAAACCGAATTCAGCCTAATCTGACTGGTTAGTTATAAAATCACTTAAAAATAGTAAAAGATGTTATTTTTAAACGTAATTTATGCACGTTAAACCTTAAACCTACATTTAACATCCATTAAAATTTCCAGACTATTCGAGACCTTTAGATGGTTGATCTTAATTTAATCCTTTAAGATCAGATTGCGTAAAATAGTATAATTTAAATTGTTTATATAAGTTTATATGATTAATAGATGATTATTGTACTTGATTAAATTAAAGCATGAATTTTGGGTAATATATATATATATTTCGAGTAGATTGAATAAATAAAAATAGGATTTTTATCATGATTTAGTTAATTATTGTTGTTAGTTGTTATTTTAAATAATTATTGAAATTGATTTATTAATTTTTGATGATTGTGTTTAATTAATTTAAAGTATGAATTTTTGCTAAATTATATTTATATATATGTCGAGTAGGTCAAATTTATGAAAGGTGGAATTTTTATCTTGTTTTATGCTGGGTTTATGATATTTGTTTGTTATAAGTATATTGATTTGTTATTAAATGTTATGTTTGAAAATTGAATTTATTTAATTATTATTGTGTAAGTGGAAATGTCGAATGGACAATGTGATTATGATCAAATTTAGTTAATTTTGACTTATAATATTTTAGGAATAAATAATTATAAAAGTTACAATTAAAGGAATTGTCAGGGATAAGTTGTAACAAGAAGGAATAGATAATAATATTATTATTTTTATTGTTATTTACACGGTTATTATTATTATTATTAATAATATTTCGGATAATGTTAGTGATATTATTATTAATATTATTAATATTAGGAATCAGTAGGAATAAGTTATATAGGATATGATAAGATATCAAGGACAGTATAAGATAAGGTTTAAAGTTGCATAAGATACTACTAGGGATAAGAAAGGAAGCAGAGTAATAGCTATACATGTTATGTTTCGGTCTCTGGCTAGGAAAGACTAGGTATTTAAGGTGGCCAATATACGTGCCGCACCTCTCTTTCCTGGGACTCCGAACATTTCATTTCCTATTACGGTCACCTAGTATTTCCCAATATGATATGATATGATTAAATAAAGATATAAGATATAATATACAGAATTGAAAGATATAAGATAAGATAAGGACGCCCAGCTGATGACCCGAGTAGTCAGACTGGGTTAAGTCGAAGCCACTGCTCAATGGGACGAACGCACCTGATGACCCGAGTAGTCAGGCTGAGTTCCCCCGAGTAGTTCTGGGTCTTAGGATATGTAGCCGTCTGAGTAGTAGTACACGAGCTACTATTTGGGAGTTATGGCCATAGCTTAGGCTTAGTGGTGAAACACGAGATCCGCTACGGGTTGAGTACACGAGCTCACCCCGGCATGTTCTAGGAAAGTTGTGGTGAAACACGAGATCCACAACGAGTTATAGTGACCGGTCTAATGAAGATGATATGATTTGATACAATGAAGATGATATGATTTGATATAATGAAGATGATATGAAATGATATGATATAATAAGATATGAAATGATTATAAGATATGTTATGGAAATATAAGATATGACTGATAAAGGATAAGCTATGATATTTCTAAGTTATGATATAACTACGAGAGTATGGAACCATATAGTATAAGCTAAGTATTTAATGTATAAGTCTTCCGCTGTGTATGATTCTAAGTATATGATATGAGCAGGTACATTTTATGTATGTATGTCATCGTATGATGGAATGTATGTATTTGTATTTGTATGATTATATGTATCTGTAAACGTATATATTGTGTACGTATATGTCTGAGTTGTACTCGTATTGTATGCGTATTCCTAACTGTATTTTGCAGGTATTATTATACGTGTGGTATACGTATATCTATACGTATTGTATACGTATTTCTAACTGTATTTTCTGCAGGTGTATGTATACGTATTTTATACGCACTTTATACGTACATGTATGCGTGCTTTCTTACGTATTTTTATACGAGATTCGTATAATTATTGTATTTCGTTCTTCTATTTTTCTATGGATGTTTCGTGCACTTCCTATGATATTATGTGATTAGCGGTCCCTCGATTAAGCGGGACAGCCTAGTTACTCGCCACTGACGGTGGACCCCCCCTCAGTTTCAGGTGACGATGCAGCAGCGTAGAGCGGGCTTCGTTGGATGGGCTTGAGTAGCTTAGTTGTTTTCTTTGAGTTCTAGATTATCCAGAACAGTTTGAGACATTACTTTAGTTTTGATTATAAACCCAGCCTTGTTATTCCCGTAGGAACACTGCAAGAGGGGGGGTGAATTGCTGTGTGGAACTTATAGCACAGATTTTCGTCAGAATTGAAAACCTAAAGGAACTTTGTAAAAACGAAATGTAAAGAGTCAAGTTTCAATGAGAAAAACTTCCTGGCCCACGGAAGAAAAACTCCACTTTTATATAAAGGCCTTGTAAACTATTACAACCCTAATTTCTCTCTGGACCTCGTGAGTTCCTGTAGGAACTTACGATTCTATTCTCTTTCTCTCTTTCTTTTTCTTTCTCTTTCTCACGACTCTTTCTTCTCTGTTCTCTCTAAGTTCTCACACACTTCTCTTCTCTTTTCTCTCAATTACAACTCAAATAACAACTCTAGTATATTGAAATGCATGTAAAACTGGATTGGAACTTTGGAACTTTTGACACAAACTCTAAGTAATATAAATCTGAAAGTGAGCTCTCTTGTTGTGTTTTCAATTGAATCAGAAATATATGTGAATATATAGAGAGAGTGATTATGTAAATGCTTGGAGAAGAAGTCTTGAAAACTACCCACAACACATACACGACCACTCTCACTCACCACTAACTTTGACCACCATTAGACAACCCCACTAACTTAATTAATAAATTAAAAATCAGAATTAATAAATTAAAAAGATTAATAAAAACAAAACCACCCACATGTTTTTTTCTTTTTAAATTTCCGTAAAAAAATCTTTTTTCTTTTTTTTTATAATTCTAAACCTTTAAATTAATTTTTTAAAACTAGAAATAAAAAAAAATTAAAAAGGAAATCAGAATTAAAAAACTAACTTAATCCTAAAATTAAGGACACCTAATTGACCACTAACTAATTCAAATAAAACCTACCCACTAATCCAAAAAATGGGCTGCACTAATCCAGTCAGTCTTTGACTGTTTTAAACTGATTAAAACAGTCAAGGAGTGATCTAAACAGTCCCTAAAAAATAGCAACTGCCGTGGACTAAGTGATTGACTGATTCGACACAAGTTCCTCTAAGAACATGACCCTAAGTTCCTCTGACAGACATAACTAAGTTCCAACCAGACTTAAATGCATTAATATACTTACATTTATCCTAGAACATTACATTATAACATTCATGGATGATTCTCTTCTCTTCAACAAGTAATTCGTTGGAAAACTTGAAGTTCTTCTCATAACCGGCAGCATAAACCGGCAGCTTGTTAAGTAAAACCGGCAGCATAAACTGGCAGCTTGTTAGGTAAAACCGGCAGCATAAACCGGCAGTTTGTTAGGTAAAACCGGCAGCATAAACCGGCAGCATGTGAAGTCCAAGACCGGCAGCTTTGAACCCTAAACCGGCAGTTGTAAAATCCATGATGGCATCTTCAAGACGGCAGCTTCAAGATGGCAGCCACATCTTCAAAAACTGGCAGCCTATTGATAGCACCATCTTCGATTCATGATTCGAACCTCCACTTGAATCTTCAATGCTTATTTATCTTCAAGATCTAAAATTCTCCAAGAACTCAAAGATACTTATTAGTAATTAAGTTTGAGATTTATGTCATCATCAAAACATAAAAGGAATATGTCAACAAGCCTGTTGAGAAGACATTTATTCTATTTATGTAACTTTTTGGGCTAGATGCCTTTGACTTCGGATTTGAGACTACTTTTATGTAATAAAAGTTGATTTATTTTAAGTACATAATTTACATTTATAGTTTAAATTGGTTAAGTAATGATCCAAATGTCGATTCCCTTCGTAAATCGACAAGTCGAAAAGTCGGGTCGTTACAGAATAGACCAAGATATCATCTATAAATACTACGACGCACTTGTCGAGTAAGTGGTGAAACGTTCGGTTCATCTGGTCCATGAACACGGCTGGCGCGTTAGTGAGACCAAAGGGCATCACCTCGAACTCGTAATGGCCGTATCGGGTACGAAAAGCAGTCTTCGGAATGTCTTCTTTCTTGACTGGAATCTGATGGTATCCAGATCGAAGATCTATCTTCGAGAACACTCCTGCTCCTCGCAACTGATCGAACAGGTCCTCAATCCTAGGCAACGGGTACTTATTCTTGATAGTTACCCGATTCAACTCTCGGTAGTCTATGCACAGGCGCATACTACCATCTTTCTTCTTCACGAAGAGCACAGGTGCTCCCCACGGAGAAACACTTGGCCTAATGAAGCCCTTATCGATCAAATCCTGGAGTTGTGTCTTTAACTCCAATAACTCAGACGGTGCCATCCGGTACGGTGCCTTTGAGATCGGCGCTGTCCCGGGTACTAAGTCGATATGAAACTCGACCTCGCGCTCAGGTGGAACGCCTGGTAGCTCATCAGGAAATACGTCTCTGAAATCCCTCGCTACAGGTATATCGTCCAACAGAAACTCATCTGTCAAGTCTCGTACCTGACAAAGATACACCATATCGCCCTTCTGGCGATGTTTCCTTATTTTCAAGGCAGAGATTACCTTTACTCCTTTGTTAAGGACGAACCCAGAGTAGGTAACTCGGTTGCCCTGAGATCCTCGGAATGATACTGACTGATCTTGGCAACGAATGATCGCTCGATACCTTGATAGCCAGTCCATACCAAGTATAACATCAAATTCCATCAGCGGGAACTCCTTTAGATCAGCCGTCGCTTGCTCCCCAGCTATCACGGTAGGCACTCCTCGGAACTCGCGCTGACAAGTAAAATCCTCTCCGGAAGGGAGAGTAATAATTGAACTAACAGGAAGGCTGCCTCGAAGATTAGACCTCGAGACAAAACTACTAGCCACAAAGGAACTCTAAAGAAATACTATGTATAAACAATGAATGTATCTTTATAGTATTTTTGCCTTTTTGCATATGTACTAGACTTTGATGGTTAGCAAAACATGCTAAGGTGAAGACCACTGCCATCTTAAAAGTCTAAATTTGTAAACACAAGCCGTCAGGGTTAGTTACAATTTGTAGCTAAGGCGAATGCCACCGCCCTGTTTGCTCACAGTAAATAAAAAGATAGAGATCGGAGTTTGTATTTGCAATTTACTTGTGGTTATTTATTTTGCTGAAGTAAAAAAAAAAAAGATAAGAGTTCATAGAGCTACTGCCACGAAGAGGGCAGAAACTCTATGCATCTGCTATCTGAAATAAAGATAAGAGTTCATAGAGCTACTGCCACGAAGAGGGCAGAAGCTCTATGCATCTGCTATCCTAAAAAAAAGATAAGAGTTCATAGAGCTACTGCCACGAAGAGGGCAGAAGCTCTATGCATCTACTATCTGAAATAAAGATAAGAGTTCATAGAGCTACTGCCACGAAGAGGGCAGAAGCTCTATGCATCTGCTATCTAAAATGAAAGATAAGAGTTCGTAGAGCTGCTGCACGAAGAGGGCAGAGGCTCTATGCATCTGCTATCTAATGAATGATAAGAGTTCATAGAGCTGCTGCCACACAGAGGGCAGGAGCTCTATGCATCTGCTATCTAATGAAAGATAAGAGCTCACAACACCGCTATCCCAAGGATAAGGGTCTGTGAAGCTGCTATCTCAAAATATGATGATAAGAGCTCACAGCACCGCTATCCCAACGATAAGGGTCTGTGAAGCTGCTATCTCGAAATATGATAAGAGCTCACAGCACCGCTATCCCAACGATAAGGGTTTGTGAAGCTGCTATCCCAAAATATGATAAGAGCTTACAGGGCTGCTATCACCAATACGATGAGAGCTCCCAGAGCCAACACGATGAGAGCTCCATAAAGCTGCTATCACCAATACGATGAGAGCTCCCAGAGCCAACACCAAAAAAAAATATATAAATATAATAAGTTGCAAGGATATAGTAAAAAAATATCTTGTAATATATTCAGTTGATGCCGGTAATGACCGGCGGCATTTTACAATCCAATCACATGGCTTGCATTATAACAAGTGTTACGCAATGCTACAACAGTAGTTACAAGTAACGTAATCTATACAAAAATTACACTAGTCAAAAAGCAAGAGGCTGCCAGCTAACCAACTGAGAAAACGCCGTTGAAGTACTTTGTCAATAATCTCAACATAGAATTGCGGTACTCAGCTGATCTGCCATGCATCAATGTTGGCAAGCCTAAGCGACCAACATACCTAAGGTGTGATGGCAGACAACAGACGTTTTCTCTAAAGCAAAGAGTCCGCCAGCTTGGAGTTGGAAAAAGTATCACTGAGGTGGCTCTGGAGGCTTGGAGTTGTCAGCTTCTGCTTCTGGCACCGGCGGAGGCACTACGGGGATCCCGGTGCGTACCAGAGAGAAGTTCCCAGCATGTTCAATGGGGAATGCAACTGCATCATTTAGAGGTTGCGCCCGTATTCCATTGTTGAAGGCAGTTTCGACGGCATCCCAGTCAAAATCTAGGTCAACAGATAGGACGCATCTCATGGCAGACATCCATCCCCCATCGAACCGATCAGTACAGTACTGGTGGAGATCAGTCGAGGCAATAAAATTTTGAACAGCTTCACGGCCCAACGACTCCGCCATCTCCTCAGCTGCCTTGGCACGGCTCTCCGCCGTCTGAGCTTGAGCTTCAGCTGCCAGGACACGGCTGTTTAGCGACTTCAGAGCATTATCTTTTTCAGTACTCTGGGCCAGGATATCATCAAAATCCCTCCCCAGGTCCCTGATAATGGCGTCTTGATTCGCCAACTCGCGGGATACCCGACCAACCTCCTCAACATGGTCTGTAACCCTCGTGTTTAGGGTTTTTATCAGCTCAGCATCAGTGGTACTCTTGGCCAGGAGGCCGGCACTCTGCCTCCTCCCCTCCTCCAACTCTTTCTTCATAACCTCCTTGGCATCCTCTGCAGCCTTCTGCACTACCTCCGCAACCCTTTTAGCTTGGGCAAGCTCTGCCCCCTCCCGGGTCAGAGTATCATTTAGTTTCAGCAAAGGGTGGATCACCTCATAACAACGATCCAAGTCATTGTAGAGGCTCTGATAGGCTTGCGTCAGCTCCACAGCAGAGTTGGCAGCCTGCAAACACGAGAAAGTACCTCAGTGGATGAAATATTAAGCAATAAAAGGAAGGCATAGGGTTACAAGTACGTACGCAGGCGAGATCGTGGCACAACGCCGGGCCAGGGTTGGTCCAGGCGCCACGACTGCATTCAGCTGGCAGCCGGACACCCTGCAGAAGACAGAAACCCAGGTCCCCTCCAGGGACTGACAGGTCCGCCACCAGGGAATCGTTGTCCCTCACGTCTAAAGCCGGGCGGAACACCTCCCCTGAACCATACATAGGGGGCAGGAGCTCCGCCGGCATCCTCTGGCTTTGCACCCCCAATTGCCCAGGTTGCACATGGACATTTGGGGGCAACGTGAATCTCAAAGACCCCAACCACCCGTCGGAGTCCAGAGATAGCGTACCTCTGGCTCCGCGGTGGGGTACTCCAACACTCCGGTAAGCCACGGAGCCATCCGGGATCCTCACTTCACGAGATCCACTGGTCTCTGTATATCCCTGGCACAAAAAAATAAAGCAAATAAGCACTTAGTCGTTATCTAACAAATGCAAAAGCAAGAAAGCCCCCACCCCGTGAACATACCGTTACAGGGTCTGCAAGGCGTACCTTTTCTTGATGACGACGCATCTCTGCGTCGTTGGCTTCTAAGGCCGCCGCCTTCTCTAAACGGCGAAGGCGTTTCCTCTCTTCCACCTCAGCTAGGAAGCTCTGCAATGCTTCCGCGCTCAGCGGAGGAGTAGGTTCCTCTTCTTTCTCTTTTCCCTTGTCAGTAGCCACAATTCTCTGGCTCACTGACTCCTCTTGGACGTTGGCCTCAGGCTCGACCAACGTCAGATCCACTATACTGGCGAACCCACCATCCGCTATCGGAGATGGTGGGACGATAGCATTATCACCAGCTTCTTTGGCCTCAGACGCCAAGAATAGATCATCTGTAGTCACCCCCACTTCAGCTGGGGCACCCTCATTGCCACCCACAAGGGGATGAACATCCTCCACCATGGCTGAGGCCCCATCCACTGGGACCTCCCCTACCACAGCGGTATCATCACCCTCCGGCATGGTTGATGATACCACCACAACTTCATCCTCCTCTGGGAGGACGGCAGCTCCAGAACTGCCTCCGCCCAACTCCCCTTCCGGAGATTTGACGGCCCGTTCCCAGTCTGGCGTCGTCATCCTCGGCACCTTCGCCGGAAGCGGCGGCGTCGGCTCTTTTTCCTTCCTTTTCTTCTCATGTTGACGACCAGTGATGGTCGACGTCAGCCCACCTCTCCTAGAGGGTGCCCTTACAGCCGTGGGCTCCCTAATCACAATACCGGCGGAGGGAACGTTGGTTCCACTTCCGCGGACGGAGTCTCTAGCACCCCGCCCACCACTCCTCGGGACACTACGCCCCCTAGCTACAGCTGTCTTCTCCTGGGTGGTAGCTACCTTAACACTCTCGCCGGACCTCTCTGCCACGGTCACCTCGTTCACAATTTTGGCGACCTCAGCAGGAGTCTTCAGCTCGTCCATGTTCAACTCTGCACAGAGCAGAAAACACTATGGTCAGTTTTTCTTTTTAAAAAAAATGCATGGAGGAAGAATAATAGAAGAATGCATAAAAGGTATAAGGACGAAGGCCCTTGGTTCGTTATCAAGACATTACCCTTCTCCTCGACATACCACCGCCCACACAGCCCCACAAAGGCTAGGGCGGCATGCTCACCCAGGATGTAGTCAGTACTGGGCAACCAATACCTCGGTCCCCCACCGCGACGCGTGCAGAAGTACTCCACAATCCTCCTTTCCTCCGCCGTAAGGTCACGGGGGCGGAGATGCTCCATCCTACCTTTAGGATGGGAAAAGAGGCGGGGGAACAGCATCCGTACTGATTTGGATGGGGCCAACCACACCCATTTCCCCACCCAATCCTTCAGCCCACTCTTGTCCGAGACGGCGAAGTAGTGCCCCCCGGTGGAATAGATGACGTACCAACCCCTCATGCAGATGTTCATCTTCACCCCCATCATCTCCCGGATGACGTCCAGGGATAATGCCATCCCCAGATACCGACAAACCCAGAAAACAGACAGCAGAGCGCGGAAGGAGAGGGGCATCAGCTGAGCAAGGGTCACGTTGAAGTGGGCAAGGACGGACATTACCGCCGTGTCTATTGGCAGCCTCAATCCAAATTCAAAGTTCCTCGTATAGGCACCAAAGTACCCGGGCGGCGGGTTAACGATGCTGTCCTCTGGCAGAGGGCCCCTAAGCCCCCAGCTCTTAGGGATCAAATACTTTTCCCGGAAGTCCTTTTCCCACTCCTTCGCTGACGTCTCCGCCAACCACTTATCACTAGGGTGGACGGCGGAGGGACTCTTTTCCCCAAAATTTTCATGAGCGACGAAGTCCGTCGCAGGGAAGCTTCGTCGTTCATTCTCGAACCATTCCCTTCTGGCGGCCTTCCAGGCCGGCTCAGGGCGTTCCTCCTTTTCGTCACCTGCACATATAGACAAGGCACAAACAAACATAGAAATGTTACAACAAGGTTAAAATTACCTAGCCTCCCACTGGGGTTTTCCCACCCCCATTTGACTTTCTTCAAGGCAACAAAAGGATTCGGGCGCCCCGGATCATAGTTTGAGCCATACTGATCAAACTCCTTGTAATAAGTCACAGAGGCGAACCAGTATTTCTCTGCTATGATAGAGGGACGCCGTCGCTCCCCCCGCAGCAAGCGGCGGAGGTCTGCCACATCCTTTTGCTGCTCAAAGTTGAAGTCAGAAAGCTCCCTACTCCAGTTACGGGCCCCCTCCCTGTTGTCCCCCGTACGCCCTACCTGGATGTAGTCCAGCATCCGCCTACCCCTAACACAAGGAGGAGGCAACGGAGGGAGGCGATTGCCCCACTCCGCCCTTTCCGTATCAGGGCGCGACGGAGGAGGACGACGGTCCAGGATGTCCTTCCTCAATTGAAGAGGATATCCTGCTCGAGGACGGAAGAGAGAGGATGACTTAATGCTTGTCATATATGGAGTATCCTTACCTTACTTAGCTCTCTTTTGAGCAGCAGAAGTTTCGGCTATAGCAGCAGAGGTCTCCACCACGGCCACAGGGTTTGCAGCTTGATCTACTTCCTCTGCTGAGGAGGCGGTAACACTTGTCTCTTTGGTCTGAGAGGACCTAGGCTCGCTGCAAACCTGGCCATCGCTTTCTTGATTCTGGCTGTCGCTGACGTCTGACATCTTTGATTAACTAGCAAAAAACCAGTACAGTAAAGCAAAGACGGCAGATGATCAATCATAGCAGTAGCAGACATAGCAGAGTAGCAGACCCATCCGCCAGCCAACGCGGCGGAGGGGTTAATAGTAACAAAATAAGTTAGGCCGCCGGCTGGGTCTAGCAGACCACGGGCTACGTATCATAGCCTTGCCACGTGGCCAAAGTTGCAGACTATGAAGGGACATAAAGCTGAAACGTTGCATCATTGTGACGTCAGCAGCAACGTTTCAGTCCTTTCTGAACACAGAGAGCGAAAATGGGGCTTTTTCGTTCGAAATTCACCCCCATATACGCTTAAAAATGCTTAGAAACACAATGAGAAAGCAGTAAAAGCAAAAGCAAGTAATTTAAGCCTAATTTCAACAAAAAAAGGAGAGCAGGAAGAGAAGGAGGCAGTTACACAACAAAGAACGAAGTTCAACAAAAATAACCTCAAACGAACAAAATGTACAAAAGGGGGGAATTACCTTGTATTATTGTTTGAAACTTCGAGATTAATAGATTTTGTGCTTCTGTGTTGGAGGTTACACTTGAAATTTGGCTTAAAATGCTGCAGCTTTCTTCAGAAATCATGAATGGTGAACAATTTCTCAAGGATGGATTTTAGAGAGAGAAAGACTTTGGAAATTCTGAATTTCGAAAAGAGTGAAAAAGAGGGGGAAAGGCGTCCCAGCTATTTATAGACAAAAAGTTGGGCCCCACCTTGCTACAGTATGAGGCTACTCGTATTCTTGTGACACCTGTCACATGCCTACGTATGGGGACCTGGATATCACTCCGACGTCTTGTGGCGCTTCCACTTCTTAAAAAGCACCGCCAACTCAAGACTTCCCGGTACTTTTGGGGGGGCCAGTTGTATGGGGGCATACCAGCACACTGGTATGACCATACCCATTCGAAGTATCCCTAAGACGCCAAAGAAACTAGAGACCGCCATATCTCTTGCCGGCATCCCAAGGCCAGAAGAACCCAGAACCTCCGCCAGACTGGGGAGGATGCAAACTTCCCCAGGGACGGCGGAGGTCTCGCCCCAGCTTCCACGTGGTGCCCCTCAAGGCACCACTTGAGCACCTGGGCCCACATCATAACAAACTAACTAACTGATTAAAGAGAGGCGTACACGTGGCGACCATCCAGGCCACCACTCAACATAATAACTAACTAAGATTCTCAGGCTGGCACCGGCCAATCACGGACTAACACGTGTCACCCAGGATGCCGGCATCTACTAAATTCCTCCTCTATAAATAGAGGAGGATGAACCTTATTGAAGGTACATTCTAATACTCATACTCTCTCTCTCTCTCTCTCTTTTCCTTTAGATCGAATCCCCTTGCTGACTTAAGCATCGGAGGGTCTTTCCCCGGAAACAACCCGGGGTTAGCTCACCATTGTTCCTTGTGTGTAGGAACAACCACGAGGACCACCACGAAGAGGCGTTCCTTCGACCAAGCTTAAATAGGACGGAACATATATATATATATATATATATATATATATATACACTTGTGTTTGTTTTTAAATTAATGATGTTGAATTGATATATAGTGGAGTATTAATTAATTGTGTGTTGTTGGTACAAAATTAAAAAAAAAAAAAAGGATAGTTGAGAGTGTAGGAGAGCAAGTAGAAGAAGTGAAAGAAGGGGACACAGTTGTACCAGTGTTCTTTGCAGATTGTGGAGAATGCAAAGATTGTAAATCCCCCAAAAGCAATGTATGCAATAAGTTTGTGAACAACAACAACAACACTGCCATGCCAAGGGATGAAGTTGGTAGGTTTAAGGACATGAATGGAGAGCCAGTTCACCATTTTCTCTCCGTTTCGAGCTTCGCCGAGTACACGGTTGTTGACATCACACATGTGGTGAAGATCCCCCCTCAATTGCCTCTTCACATTGCTTGCTTACTTAGTTGTGGTGTTGCTACAGGTATCTGTTATGAGTTTAAATGTTTAATTTTCTCATTATTTGATCATCTTATTGGGTTTTTCTACATATATATATATATATATATATATATATATATATATATATATATATATATATATATATAGTGCCCTCTAATATTTTAATTTGGATTTATACATCTTACAAACCTATTTTATTATTACTTTTTTTGGTTGGAAAAGTAAACAGGAATTAGGGCTGCCTAGCTTCAAATACATCTTACCAACGAACCTATTTGGGACATCCCACATAGTGCCCTTGAATATTAAAGGCAGGGGCGGAGCATAGGGGGGCTGGCGAGGGCCTCGGCCTCCACCTTGGCCCAAAATTGTTACTCCTATATATTATATAATAATTTTAAGTGAATTTAAACAATAAAAATATAATAGCTTAATTGGTTATTGATTGCTTGTTTATATGCTCTTAAACTCGGGTTTGAGGCTCATTAGTAACATTCTTAACTTTTTTGCTCTATACCATTTTATTACTTTAGTGTGATCGGCTCCGCGATAAAAAAGATCGGCTCCGCGATAAAAAAATTCTACCTCCGCCACTGATTAAAGGAACTCCATATGGTTTCCCTCAAACGCAATTAGTTCGTAGTTATATAATCCGGCCACCTTACCATTGTCTGATCTAGATATTAAAAACTCTCATCTATTAATTGTTGTACAAAAATTAAAAGACTGCTAGCTGCTGATGTGAGTGAGCAGGAATAGGAGCTGTGTGGAAAGTGGCTCAGGTGGAGGAAGGTGCTACAGTGGCTATCTTTGGACTTGGTGCGGTTGGACTCGCGGTAATGTACATCACCTTTATAAAAAAAATCATCCATTTGGATTGAAATTTTGAATTTATTAATGGCTTGTTTGATAATTGATATTATTTTAATTTTTAATTATTTTAATTTTTAATTATTTGGATTTTATTTTTTTTTTAAAAGAAAAAATGTTGATGTATAAGATCTAATTGTTAACACCTAATTGGATTTTAGTTTTTAGAGGACTACATACATACAAATCAAATTGTAATAATCTCGATCTTAAATTAACGGTCTGAGTGTTTGATGAATCTTTGGCCATCGAGGTAGGTGGCTCAAGCAGCAAAACTACAAGGAGCTTCAAAAATCATTGGAGTGGACCTAAACCCTAGAAAGGAGGATATAGGTTGGTCACTTTGTTTTAATGTTAATTGCCTATCTAATTGTGTGACCAATATCGTATACATAGAAGCTTAGTTTTTTTTTAGAAGGAAAGGTAAACAAGAGTGAATCAAGATCTGTCCATCTAGAAGAAAAATCATGATCTATCAATAATAAAAAAAATTAAAAAATTGACATCCATAAAAGGATCAATACCAACGTGGGTTGCTACCTTTATACGAATTAAAGTACTTTTTTGGCAACTACCTTAATCCATTTCAATTAAAAGGCATTTTCCTCCGAATCTCCGGCTTCAATTTTCATGGTTAAATATTTTTGTGTACTTTTTTTTTTTTTTGTTCATGTCATATCCAATATCTACATGTAAATAATGTTGTGTAATTGAGTGTACATTAAATCAATATATATACAAATTAAAATCTAAGATTACCCTAAACATGTTAATAGGCAAACCATTCTTTTAAAAAAGAGTGATTTATTGTACAACCGATATATTATTTTAATTTGCTTGTGTGTGATTGTGATTTTTAACTATAATCACTTTCTTATATATTATGACTCAAGCACATGATTTAATTAATTGGCAGGGAAGAGATTTCGGGTAACTGATTTTATAAACCCAAAATCTTGTGGAGAGAATAAGAAAATAAGCCATGCCATTGAGGAACTTACTGAGGGAGGTGCTGATTATTGTTTTGAGTGTGTTGGCTCAACAACAGTTATGCAAGATGCTTTTGAGAGCTCTAGGCAGGTTTGTAGTTTGATTATATATTGTTCACAATGATTTCTTGGATTATTATATAGTTGACAATAATAAATAGCTTTTAGAGAAAGATAATTAAACTAATTATGATAAGAAGTTAAACCTAGTTTTCAACTTCATCAAAACCTCATAATTTAGGGTCCGTTTACTTGGGTGTAAAACATTTTCAATGTAAAATGATTTTCCATGAAAAACATTTACGTTGGAAAACTTATTTTCATATAAATTTTCCAATGTTTACTTACATGGAAAACAAGTTTTACTCCCAAATTTGGAGGAAAATATTTCTAATAGGGTGTAAAATGAGCTTTCACCCAAAATTTTACATTTTATTTTTTCATCTAAAGTAAACGATGCAAAATAGGAAAACAATTTTTAGGAAAAACATTTTTGGCTCTAGTAAACGGAGGTCAAGAGATAATAAATAAATTTATCAAGCAATAACAGGGCGTTCGATACGTGAGAATAGGAGTTTAAGGTTTTTGAATGAGATTGGAATGAAAATTGATGAGTTAGAACACATTAAAATTAAAGATGCCCAATATATTATTTGAGTAAAGTTTGGTATAGGTTGGGAATATGCCGGAAATGCCTAGTATCTCAAATTGAGTTGTTTATAAAACATCTGAAATGACACGATCGTAAATAAGTTTAACTTTTTTGTAGCATTATTGTAAACAAGTGTTGATTTATCTACAATAATGCCATCTAAAAGTTTGATCAAATAACCGACATATTCAACAAAGTGGAATAAGAACATGACTAAGACAATCAATGCAAGCCATTAAATAAGCATTAATCAAGATTTCGACTGATTGTAACCAACAGTAAAATGATCAAAATAACCGGCACTATGCAAGCAAGAATGGATATCAAGATATCCGACATGGATCTTGGATCATAACATCCAATTTAATAACTGTTTCGGGTGATTTTAGATTTAAGGAGAGCTAACCAATTTTATGCTACAATCTTTACCCAATGCTACAATAATGAGCAGTAAATAAAATAAAATGAATGTAAAGTAAATAATTAAATGGCAAAAGATAATAATCACTTAATTAGCTGCTAATCAAATTTGATTAGGGTTAATCGACAATTACACCTATGTATAGTCAAATCAGCCAATTTTTTCGAATCTCCCTTGCAATCATTACATTATTGTTTATATACAAGAATCTCCTCACATCCCAATGTAGACTATCAATGTGGGATCAAATTTACATATGCACAAAGTTCAATAAATGGGGTTTTCCCTATGCTTTTGTCTGAGCTCCAATCGGCCACGTGTCTTCGTAGGAAAGGGCCACGTGGACCAATAAGGTGCTGCCACGTGGACCAATGGTATTCTGCCACGTATTCCCTGTAAATGAGGCCTTTGGTGACTCTCCTTGTCGGGCTGAAATTCTGACCCTCCTCGTTGGGCTGAAGTTTTGGGCTCATGTTCCTTAGGTTTGGGCCAATAATATTGGTAGTAACATTTGCCCCTCAAAAGGAGAAGAATTAGTCTAATTCTTTCCCTTTTGAACAGTTTCTTTTAGATTAAGATCTCTAACCTAGGTTTTGGGGGAAAATAAGGAAAGCTTAAATTTTGAAATGATTGGGGGTCTATAAATAACCCCTAATCATTTTCATAACCATTTTCCAAACTTCTGATTTCTAGAGAGAAGGTAGAGCGAGGTCTTTGAGCAAAACACTGAACTTGAAACTTCTTTGTGGATTTTGGATTGAACAGCAGGAGTGTGGCAAGAACTTGTTTGATTTTCTGAAGAACTTTGAGTTGATCTGAAGTTTTAGTTAGCAAGTGTCTTTTCTAGTCCTTCCAAGCCGAGTCGTCAAGCATTTAATCAGGTATTCATCTCTTCCCTTCCTTTGTGTTTTGTCCTTTATATTCGGCCCTCTAGTCTTGTTGGTATGACTGAATGCTCGAGTAGTAAGGAATCTAGGGTATCCGGACCCGTCTTCTCTTGGTCGAGCTATGAGACTCATTCTCTTAACATTCCTCCCTTTGTACCTTTGCAGGGTACTATGGCGAGGTTAAAGCAGACAATGCGATACAGCCCTCCTTTAGAGGATTCAGTTGGGACTCCCAATCAGGAAGACCAGGAGGAAGAGACGACCGGCCCAGAACCTTTAGGTTCTGAGCGGCCAGAGGTCGACATAGCCGAGCCCAAAGTGGGCGTGGAAGAGGGGACAGACGTTCCTGAATCTTCCAGAAAGAGGGCAGACAAGTTTTATGACCCGGGTATGTGTGGGATGCTTAAGGTTTGCCACGACTTATATGAGTCTGATTTGCTTCGGACTCGTAACACCTTTATACAGGGCGAGGGGTTTGAGCTTATTGTACCCGAGCCCGAGGCCACCGTGAGGTCATTGCCCGAGGGCGCCTTTCCAGTGTACGAGGCTGTTTTTGAGCTCGGCCTTCGTTTCCCACTTCACCCATTTATTTTGGAGGTGCTGGAAGGGTATGAGCTCGGTATATGGCAGCTCACTCCCAATTCGTGGGCGAACATTTTTGGGTACATGGCTACCTGTGCACTGAGAGGGTATAGGATGTCCTTCGGCATTTTCTCCCATATGCATCACTTGAACAAAGCTGAGAATAGCTGTGATGCCTGGTACATTCTCAGCACTCGGCCCTCTTACCAGATGACCGTCACAAAAAACAACAAATGGAGGAATTGGAGGAATCGGTTCCTTTACATAAGGGCTGATGACGAGGAGTTGGCCGAGAGGCTGAGCCGTATGAATACTAACCCTTACCTCTGTGGTCGGGATGTAGACCTGCCCCCGACTCACTATGAGGACGATGTGGTACTGCAGGGTGACCACTTTAGAACAAAGGTTGTATATACAACTGGCAAGAAATGTCAGTTCCCGGTGCTTTGGGTGCCGGACTGGAAATTTTTCAAGGATAATAATTTCTTATCCGCAGCTGGCCTGAGTCAGGCCATTGATAGAGGTAGCTTGCAGTTCTTTATTTCTCTCTGTCCTCACCCTTCTTTTGTCTAACTTCCCTTCTCTTTTTTTTTCTTTTTTTTTTTTTTTTTTGCAGAGCAAGCGATGTCAAAACTTACTAAGGAAAAATCAGGGGAGGTCACGGGCGATGCCTACCTTGACGAGATGTACCAAGCCAAAATGAAGGCTTGGACAGAGAGAAAGGTGGACACAAAGGTATGCTTGTAACATCCTTGCTCGGTCACTACATGTGACGAGGGGGTCTTTTATGATAGGTTGTTTGCAACATCCCCCCTCGGCTATTTTGGAAGCCGAGTGGGGGGGTTGTGAACAACTTCAAATTATTGCCCCACTCGGCCACTACATGTGACGAGGGGGTCTTATATGGAAGGTTGTTTGCAACATCCCCCCTCGGCTCTTTTGGAGGTCGAGAGGGGGTGTTTTGAACAACTTCAAACTATTTCCCCACTCGGCCACTACATGTGACGAGGGGGTCTTATATGGTAGGTTGTTTGCAACATCCCCCCTCGGCTCTTTTGGAGACCGAGAGGGGGTGTTGTGAACAACTTCAAATTATTGCCCCACTCGGCCACTACATGTGACGAGGGTGTCTTATATGGTAGGTTGTTTGCAACATCCCCCCTCGGCTCTTTTGGAGGCCGAGAGGGGGTGTTGTGAACAACTTCAAATTATGGCCCCACTCGGCCACTACATGTGATGAGGGGGTCTTATATGGTAGGTTGTTTGCAACATCCCCCTTCGGCTCTTTTGGAGGCCGAGAGGGGGTGTTGTGAACAACTTCAAATTATTGCCCCACTCGGCCACTACATGTGACGAGGGGGTCTTATATGGTAGGTTGTTTGCAACATCCCCCCTC
This sequence comes from Salicornia ramosissima, assembly GCA_951394345.1. Taxonomy (NCBI): domain Eukaryota; kingdom Viridiplantae; phylum Streptophyta; class Magnoliopsida; order Caryophyllales; family Amaranthaceae; genus Salicornia; species Salicornia ramosissima. The sequence goes on from OX596234.1 coordinate 49,133,182, forward strand.
GGCTCTTTTGGAGGCCGAGAGGGGGTGTTGTGAACAACTTCAAATTATTGCCCCACTCGGCCACTACATGTGACGAGGGGGTCTTATATGGTAGGTTGTTTGCAACATCCCCCCTCGGCTCTTTTGAAGGCCGAGAGGGGGTGTTGTGAACAACTTCAAATTATTGCCCCACTCGGCCACTACATGTGACGAGGGGGTCTTATATGGTAGGTTGTTTGCAACATCCCCCCTCGGCTCTTTTGGAGGCCGAGAGGGGGTGTTGTAAACAACTTCAAATTGTAGCCCCACTCGGCCACTACATGTGACGAGGGGGTCTTATATGGTAAGTTGTTTGTCTTAGAAATTTTGGCTAATGTGTGCAACTTTGGCAGGGAAGTGGTACCTCATCAAGGGGGACCAAGAGGAAGGGTGTCAGTATTTCTGGCACCAAGAAGAAGGGCAAGGCTCCCCAGCTTCCTGCTGATAAAGGGAAGCGGGAGATGACTGCTGACGAGCTCAAGGAGCTCGAACCGAAGTTTACCCCCATTCTTGGGAAAGGACCGACTGCTGCAATGTCGGTCTATGAACCAGGGGTTAAGGATACCCCAGGCGTCATGCCCCCCTCAGACGCACTCGCCGGCATCTCTCAGTCGGTTTCCAAGAACATTCCGCCATCCATCAGGGATCTAGCGAATAAGATGGGAGGTAAATACTTCTCACACCGAGTCAGAACTCTTCGGTCTGTGTCAGGTAAAACTATCTCATCTTCACCTTCTCACCCAGACTCAGTAGTACTTCCCATTTCTGACCCTTCAGGAGGGCCTACTGAAGAGGAGGCCGAGAGCATGCCGGGCGGCTCTTACCTTCCTGGCTACTCCGGAAAGGAGAAGCTGGACGTTGTCCGAGGGATGCTCAAGGGAGCTCCCAAGGAGGTGGCCCATAACCTGAAGGGCTTTCATGATGGGCACATTATGCCCATCTTGTACAACCTGGCCGAGGTATGTTCTCAATATTCCTTTATTTTTATTGTTCAAGTTAATTTTGCTTTTAGACTAACAGTTTTATTTCAGGCCATGCTGAGGCTGGATGGTGCTAGGCAATGGCGCACCGCCATGGTAAATGAGGTGAAACAGTCTCGGGTCGAGGTTAGTGAAACAAAAGATGCTGCTATGTTCACTACTCTTCGCCAAGACCAACTAACTGGTGCTACTGTGGAATCACAGGCTGACACCATCGTCAATCTGAAGGCCGACTGCGCCAAACATCTGACCAAGATCAGTGCCCTCATTACCGAACGCGATGAGGTGAAGAGGGAGAAGGAGAAGGTGGAGAAGGAGGCTAAGAAGGCGAGCTCTTCAGCCCAGGCGGCCCTTACTGAGGCCGAGGCCAAGATCACCCAACTCCAAGAGGAGAAGAAAAAGCTAGAGGAGGAAGTTTCCTCCTCCAAAAAGGGCTTGGTACAAAAGATCTTGGAGGCTGAACAGGCCTACAAGAACAAGGTGGCCGAGGCCTGGGAAGTGGCCTATAGCGGGTCGTCCTTTGGTCATCTCAGTCGTGCCATAGACTGGGTAGACATGAAGGGCATGGCCGAGGCTGCTGGTCGCTCCCCTCCTCCTTACCCATCTGATACTGAAGATGAAGGAGAAAACGAGGAAGAAGGCGAGGACGGGGGCCAAGATGATGATGACGATGGGGCCGAAGCCTGAGCTCCACATTAGTTCAGTTTTAACTTTAATTTTTTGTTTTTAATTTCTTGTAGGCGGCTGGTCCGCTATAGTTTGTAATAAATTATAATGAAATGAATAAACGAGCCTTTTCTCTTATCAGCTTTGCCTTTTTTACTTAGTTATTGTCATTCATTCTAGCACTTTGAATTATTTTACCAGTATATTATGCCCCTGAGCAATGCAGTCGGTTTAGAAGATGTGAGTGATTGTTCGGCAATTTATCTTGGCAATTGTGCTTTGCCGAATCAATTAGAGGGCAATCAATCAGATACCTGATTGCCCCAAACCGGGTGTATTGCTCAAAGTTAAACTCCGTCATTCATTATTAGGTTAACTTATAACTGGGCTCATTAAATTGGGCCTGAGGCAGTCCTGAAGCAGGTCTGCCACGTGGAACAAGATCCCAAAATTGGACCTACGATAATGAGGTAAAATTGGACAGAGTTCTGTATAGCCCAAGTTTCTTTTGGGCCCCCAACCTATTTGCAAGAGGCATTAAATGCGTTTGACTAGGCATAGGGGTAAAACTGGAAAAATGGAAATTATAAACTTTCTATAAATACCACCACCTTTGCTTTCATTTTCACAACTCAAATTGCAAATTCTTGGGAGAGAAAGAAGAGAGAGATTCTGAGGAAATAGTTTCAACCTCTTAAGTGAGAGAAATGTCTGGTCAATGGTTGCCTAAGAGGAAAGATAGTCGAGGCAAGCTTCCTTGGCCATCGAAGAAAGGGAGTGGCAGCAAGCTGCCCAGGGAGAAGGACCCGGCGGCCACGGAGGAAGAAGACTTTCGCAAGCAGAAATGGAAAGTCGTATGGGACGAAGCCGAGAGGTGCTGGGACGAAGTCGCTGTGCGATCCCAGAGTAGTGAGGAGTCAGCCCACAAGGGTAAGCTCCCCAAGGAGAAGAATGAGAGCTTAATAGATGAGGAGAAGGAACCCCAAGTGGTTATTCAGCAGGGGTTGACTGAGGAGGAGTACCGGGCGCGTGTTGAAGACGCCTGGTATAGGGCGTACCCATATAAAGACTTTGGGTACCTTAGTGAGTGGCTCGACTGGGTTGACCTGAAGCACTGGTGTGAGGAGACTGGCCGACCTCGTCCTGCCACTCCCGTAATTCCGGACCCTGATAGCGATTAGGATAACCAACTCTAGAGTGCGCTCTCTTTTTTTTTTTCTTTTTTTTTTTTTGAATGTAAACAAGGCAAGTATCTAGCCTTGCCCTCTTTGTAATCGCTCTATATATATGTAAAACAACTTATTTTATATTAACGAGATACATGTGTGTTAATAACATATTGTTTTCGAATAACTCGGCAAGCTGCAGCCGAGTCTGTCCTTAGCGAATCTCCATAAATTTTTGAGTGACTCGGCTATTTACGCCGAGACACCCCTTAGTGAATCATTTAAGATTTTTGAGGGACTCGGCCAATTACAGCCGAGACACCCTTTAGTGAATCATTTAAGATTTTTGAGTGGCTCGGCCAATTACGGCCGAGACACCCTTTAGTGAATTATTTTAAGATTTTTGAGTGGCTCGGCCAATTACAGCCGAGACACCCTTTAGTGAATCATTTAAGATTTTTGAGTGGCTCGGCCAATTACAGCCGAGTCACCCTTTAGTGAATCATTTAAGATTTTTGAGTGGCTCGGCCAATTACAGTCGAGTCACCCTTTAGTGAATCATTTAAGATTTTTGAGTGGCTCGGCCAATTACAGCCGAGTCACCCCCTTTTTATGAAACACCTCGGAAATGTATTAGGGGCATGGGCGGCCACCCTTCATCCTCGTGAACTTGGTCACTATTGCCCCTTTTTTGGGGGTCAATTAAGGGGGAATGGAAACTTGGTACTTAGATTAGTACCATAGACTTTTGGTCTTATTACTTTAAGCATAGTGGACACTGGTCTTTAAAATATTCACTTTAAAAGTGATGGGGCCTTTTGGGACCAAGTCCTGCCCTTTCCTTTCATTAATATGGAAGTGTGATTACATTGTTTCGACTCTAAGGTCGTACATCGTTTTTACATTCTAGAAGTAATACTTCCTTAAGTGGTCCATATTCCATGACTGTGGCATATCATTTCCTTGCATGGTCTCAAGTCGGTAAGTTCCATCATGAACTGCTTCTGTGACTTTTTACGGACCTTCCCAGCTTGGGGTAAGTTTTCCTTCTTCATTTGCTCGACCTTGCGCTTCCATCCTTCTCAACACAGTCTCCAATCCTCAAAGGGCGGTTCTTGACTTTTTTGTTGTATTCCCGAGCCATTCTTAGCTTATAGACCTCTTGTCGGAGTAAAGCGTTACCCCTTGTTTCTAGTAGAAACTCCAAATTCAGCTTCATTGCTTCCCAGTTTGCATTTTCATCGTAGAGCATGACCCGAAGTGTGGGTTCGCACATCTCGATAGGAAGAACTGCCTCCGCCCCATACACCATCATAAAGGGAGTTTCACCTGTTGAAGACTTGCTTGTAGTCCGAATTGCCCACAGAACATTGGGAAGTTCATCGGCCCACAGACCCTTAGCTTTTTCTAGCTTCTTCTTGATTCCATTTGAGATTATTTTGTTGAAAGACTCAACTTGGCCATTCGTTTGAGGGCGCCCTACTGAGGCGAAATAGTGTGCGATTCCTTGATCTCGCAACCAACTTTTGAGCTGTGGAGTCTCGAACTGGGGGCCGTTATCGAACACCATAGCTTGTGGCACCCCAAACCTGGTGATTATGTTCTTCCAGATGAAGGACTTGACATCACTTGTCTTGATCCCTTTGACAGCTTCGGCCTCAACCCACTTAGAGAAGTAATCAACAGCTACAAAGACATAGCGACGTTGACCCGTTGCTTGGGTATAGGGGCCGAGTATATCCATTCCCCATTTGTCAAAGGGAAGAGGGCTTGTAATGGGGACCAATGCATTGGAAGGGCGATGTATCATCTTGGCGAATTTCTGGCACTTACCACATTTCCTTACTCGCCACATAGCATCTTCTTTCAGCGTGGGCCAATAATAACCAGTTCGAATTGCCTTCTCTGCCAATGCTCGTCCTCCAATGTGGAAACTACATAAACCCTGATGCAGATCATCCAAAACGTCTTGCCCCTGCTCAGGCGTGATGCACTTTAGGAATGGCTTAGAATACGACTTCTTATATAACTTCCCATCGAAGACTTCGAACCAGGCTGCCCTTCGCTCGATGGCCTTTGCCTCCTTCTTGTCAGTTGGCAAAGCACCATTTATCTTATAATCAAGGATGGAGTCCATCCATGTACTGGTCCGATCCAATGTCAGAACTTGTTGTTCATCTATGCTTCTTCTTTCTTTTACTTCCCAAAAGACGGTCCTTGGGGTTTCATTGATTGCTGAGGAGGCCAGCTTAGACAAGGCATCGGCTTGGCTATTATCTGATCGAGGCACATGCTGAACCACGAGCGCCTTGAGGGGGGCACTAACTTCCTTAATCATCTGCAAGTACATTTTCATTGCCGGCTCTCGGGCCTCGTAGTCTCCATTGACTTGATTCACTACTAGTTGTGAATCAGACGAGGCCTCTAATTCTTGTGCCCCAGCAGCAATACACATTCTTAGACCGATGAGGAGGGCTTCGTATTCTGCCTCGTTATTGGAGGCCTGGAATTTGAAATGGAGAGCGTATTCATAAACATCCCCCTCTGGTGAGATACACAAGATGCCTGCTCCGCACCCATTTTGGATTGAGGATCCGTCAACAAACAACTTCCAACCTTGTGGACCTTTCTCTATTTGGCCATCTGGCCTAGTCATTTCTACAACAAAATCTGCCAACGCTTGACCCTTGATTGTCTTCCTTGTTTCAAAGGAAATATCGAAAGCATTAAGTTCTACCGCCCATTTCAACATACGGCCGGAAGACTCGAGCTTGGTGAAAGGTTGCTTCAGTGGCTGATCAGTGTAAACCACAAGAGGGTGCGCCTTGAAATAAGGCCGGAGTTTTTTGGAGGTCATATACAATGCGAGTCCACACTTCTCTATGAGAGAATATCGTAGCTCGGCGTTCCTTAAGATGTGGCTTACAAAGTACACCGGGTGTTGGATTCCTTCTCTAACAGCTACCATCACCGCACTTAAACAAAATTCTGAAACAGCAAGATACATATACAAGACCTCACCTGGGATTGGGCTTATTAGCCTAGGTAAGGTGTGCATATGCTCTTTCAGTCTGTTAAGAGCCAGCTCGGCCTCTTCAGTCCATTCGAACTTAGACTTTTTCTTTATAACATCAAAAAAGAAGTGACATTTATCTCCTGACCGGGACAGGAATCGACCAAGAGCAGCCACACATCCGGTCAATCTTTGTGTATCCTTGATTGTTCTAGGGGAAGTCATGTCACTTACTGCCTTTACCTTGTCGGGGTTAGCCTCAATGCCCCGCTGGTCAATCATGAAGCCTAGGAACTTCCCTGATGCAACTCCGAAGACACACTTCTTTGGGTTCAACTTCATGTTATATTTTCTAAGGGAATCAAATGTTTCCTTTAGATCGGCCAGGTGATCATGCGGCCCTTTGCTCTTAACAATTATGTCATCTATGTAAGCCTCCAGGTTTTTCCCTAACTGGTGTTGGAACACCATGTTTACCAACCTTTGAAAGGTGGCGGGGGCATTTTTTAACCCGAAAGGCATTACCGTGTAGCAATATAGCCCTTGTGAAGTGATGAAGGCCGTTTTCTCTTGGTCACCTGGATGCATCGGGATTTGATGGAAGCCCGAGTTGGCATCCATAAAGCTCATAAGGGCATGCCCTGCTGTGGAATTGACCAATTGGTCGATCTTGGGTAGAGGAAATCCATCCTTGGGGCAAGCTCGGTTTAAGTCGGTGTAGTCAACACACATTCTCCATCCCTTGTTAGGTTTGGGGACCAATACTACATTAGCTACCCACTCGGGGTAGTAACAAGGACAAATAAACCGAGCCTCCAACAGTTTTTTCACCTCCTCTGCAGCGGCTTTATCTCGTAGTTCCCCATGATTTCTCTTCTTCTGTCTGACTGGTTTCGAGCCAGGTAGTACATTCAGCTTATGGCATACAACATTCGGGTCAATACCCGGCATTTCCTGAACCGTGAAAGCAAACACATCCTGATACTCCTTAAGGAGCGCTTCCAACCTCTAGCTCTGATCTTCTTCCAGAGTGGAGCCTATTTGTACAACTCGGTCAGGGCGATCTGCATTCAGTACCACTTCACGAAATTCTCCCATAGGCTGAGGTCGCAACTCATCCGGGCTGGGCGACCCAATCATACAAACTTCTTGGCGCGACCCTTCTGCCTCTGTCTTTCTCTTTTTTGTTGATGGCTGGAACTTATTTTGTTGGTCTAGTGCGGAGGAGGACTTTATGGTGGTCAGATAGCATTCTCGTTCCGTCTGTTGATCACCATATAGCGCCCCCACACTTCCATCGTTACACACAAATTTAATCAACATGAGGTGCGGCACAATAATGGCTTTTGACGCGTTCAATGTGGGCCGGCCAATGATAATGTTGTAGGCAGTCAGCTCTTTGACCACTAGAAACTTTACAAACATATGATGCGGCATCTCTTTTGTTCCCATTCGGATGGGTAAGGTGACAATGCCTACGGGGTGTATGACACCTCCTCCGAACCCAATGATAGGATGGTTAATGGGTTGGAGTGCATTGTCTGGGAACCTTAGTTTTTCCAAACAAGCAAAGCTGATGATGTCTGTCGAGCTGCCCGTATCTATCAAGATCCTCCGGACCTTCAGATTAGCTATCTTGAATTCGACAACCAAGGGGTCGTCATGAGGAGTTTGAATGATCGGCCGGTCTTTCTCGCCAATCATGATTTCTGGGAATTTGTCTTTTGTTTCTTCTGTAGTCATAACCTGAGAAAGGCTACGAAGGTGATCCTTTGCTCCTCTGATGGTAGGACCTCCTGAGGCGAGGCCTCCCGAGATCATAGCTACGACCTCAGTATCAGTTTCTTCTTCTTCCCCGTTCTTCTGGGGAGTTCTCCGCTGGAATTTGTATTTAGACTTGACAATGTAGGGTTCTGGCATACCCTTAGCGGCTAATTTGTCTAGCAACCGCTTAAAGTTGAGGCATTCATCTGTGTTGTGGCCCACATCTTTTTGGTACTGGCAATAGTTGCTGGAATTTCTGTATTTGGACGGGCCTCGCAGCGGCTGAGGCGCATCAAAGTTGAACTTGTCTTTGATCTCCATTAAAATGGCATGAGGCTTTTTATTATACTCATAGGCCGCCTCGTAAGTACGGCTTTTCTTGGGAGCTTTTTGCTCCTTATGAGTGCCCTCTACCGTCCAAACTTCTCTCTTTCGGTCATCCTTCTTATGACTGGATTCTCCATGTTTTGGTGTGTTCTTTGTCTCAGGCTTAGTGGCTGAGCAAATTTCAGCGGCATGTATGTAAGACTCGGCTTCCATGAGGATTTCTGGTAAGGTCTGGACCTTCCGCCTCACCATCTCAAACTTAAATCTTGACTGATGAAGCCCTTTGACAAAATTGTCAAAAGCTACCCCATCGGGGAGGCCGGGTATTTGCAACATCTCTAAATTGAACCTTTTGACGTATGACCTCAGAGATTCATTCGGTCCCTGTATGATTTTGCCCAGATGCATGCTCGTCTTCCTTTCCTGTTTGTTAGCCATAAAGTGATGTGCAAAGACCATGCTGAGCTCTGTAAAGTTTTGGATGCAATGATCCGGCAGGCTGCTGAACCATTTCTGTGCTACCCCTTTCAGGGTAGCTGGGAAATACATGCACCAAGTCGCGTCGTCGACCGACTGGGCATACATCAAATGCTTGTATGTAGCCAAGTGATCATCAGGATCAGTTGTGCCATCATAGGGTTCGATGTGCAGTGCCTTGACCTTCGAGGCCCTTGGAGCCGTCAGAATGGCTACAGAGAAAGGGGACTTCCATGTGATCCCTCCTGGAGGGTATGATTGAGGGGGTTGATGAAACTGGGTGGCCGGTTGCATATCTTCTCCATAAGGCTCAGCTTTGAACGAGCCCTGGGGCACTGGAGTAGGAGTACACACCTGCGTTGAGCGAGTGATAGTTCGCTGAGAGCCTCGGAAGGTGTTATCCTTCAAGGTTGGGGTTGATGCTGTATCAGAGATGTCAACTTGAGACTGTTGCTGGGATTGCTGCCGTTTGGCCTTTAGATATTCTCTGGCGTCTCTAAAGGCCTGATTAGATTCACTTATCAAAGGCTCCCTCCTAGGGGGCGGAGGAGCCTTGGCTGTCCTCACCCGTTGGGTGATATCCTTCCAATCAACCTTGGGTAATTTAGAAGCCTTCTTCTTGCCTGAAACCTTTTTCTTCCCTGAATTCCCCTTGGGGTCGGCCGGACCCTTGGTCGGCCTCGAAGGCCCGGCTTCTCCTGTGGTCAGCTTAGAAGGCCCGGGCTCGGCCTTGTTGGCTTGCCCTATCATGTCTTTTACTTGTAGGACAAGGGAGTTTCTCAAATCGACCATTACATGTTTTAACTGAGAGAGAGAGATTAGCTGATCCCCCTCGGAAGATTGGGCCGAAGCCTGATCTGCACGTTGTGCAGTCTTTTCCCTCCGAGGGTGTCGGTCTTGATCTATCTCCCTTTCCTCAAAATCGGGGTCGTTTTCGACCGCCACCAAAGAGGTTTTGGGTATCTCGGGAGTTTTATCTCCTAAGTTTGCCATAAAATCGTGCCCTCCCCACAGACGGCGCCAAATGTTTCGGGTGATTTTAGATTTAAGGAGAGCTAACCAATTTTATGCTACAATCTTTACCCAATGCTACAATAATGAGCAGTAAATAAAATAAAATGAATGTAAAGTAAATAATTAAATGGCAAAAGATAATAATCACTTAATTAGCTGCTAATCAAATTTGATTAGGGTTAATCGACAATTACACCTATGTATAGTCAAATCAGCCAATTTTTTCGAATCTCCCTTGCAATCATTACATTATTGTTTATATACAAGAATCTCCTCACATCCCAATGTAGACTATCAATGTGGGATCAAATTTACATATGCACAAAGTTCAATAAATGGGGTTTTCCCTATGCTTTTGTCTGAGCTCCAATCGGCCACGTGTCTTCGTAGGAAAGGGCCACGTGGACCAATAAGGTGCTGCCACGTGGACCAATGGTATTCTGCCACGTATTCCCTGTAAATGAGGCCTTTGGTGACTCTCCTTGTCGGGCTGAAATTCTGACCCTCCTCGTTGGGCTGAAGTTTTGGGCTCATGTTCCTTAGGTTTGGGCCAATAATATTGGCAGTAACAATAACTGCCGGATCTTTTTCAATTTGTATTACCTTTGACAAATTTCTATGATTAAATTATCATTGATTTATACTGTCAAAATTAGAAATCTCACATTATCAATTTTAAATGACAATACCTTTTTCATAAACGAAACAATAAATTTTGTTCATCCATTATCAATGCTAATTAATGGATTTGATTCAGTTTTCAATAGTTGAATCAAATACGATTAGCGAATTAGCAGCATAGAAAAATATAGCCACGAAAAATCAATCTTATTTTCAAATCAAAATTGCTCCACCAAACTAGAACCACATATAAACTAAAAATAAACACATAAAACCCTATACATCTGATCTAAATCCAATTCAGTCAGCCTTTAATTAAAACAATTTTAGCTTTAGACTGTTGGAATAAAAACGGGTAAAATAAAGGAATGACTTATCTGAAAAGATCGTGGCGTGATGTGATCACTGCCCTAAAGCTGAAATTGCCCCGCTACGACACACGGACTCATGACAACCAACCTCCAGGGATATACGATCACTATTTCACCGGTGTCGATAGGGAAATAGGTTGAGAACTTCTTGAATATTACCTAGAAAAAGATGATTCGTGAAGTGTTTATGTTTGTAGGAATATGTAAGGAGTGAGGAGATAAAAGATGAATATGTTTTTCTATGTCCCTTTCCTGGTATAAAGAAACCGCTTTTTATAGGACACCTCACCTAACAAATTTCATACCCATGATTGAATAAGTGGGGTAACATGCCATAAAAATAAGGAAGAAAAAGTCAATCAAAGAGTTAATGGAGGAAATTAGTCAAAAGAAATAAATAATCCTTTACCCAAAATAATAATTAATTAATTTCCCAATTTCTTTTGAAGCAAATATAATAGTTTAATATATAAACTCCAACATACAATACTGCCATTTGAGATGTTTATAAACACTTTATCAATTTGAGGTATTGGTCATCCTCGAAATATGCTTAAAAATTACACAAATATCCTTATATGATACTTTGGTCAATATAATTTACCTAATAAATGCATTCCCAACCCTAATACCTTCCCCTCAGGTAATAGAATCTAAGATTTTTTCCCCCACATAAAAAACATGGATTTGTCAACCATTTGTGATTAAATTCTCATCCCAACCTCTAAATCCCACATACCAAGAGCGTAAGTACTAAAATTAACAATGATGGTAAACAAAGCCTTATAAGGACAAAAAAAAAGACCACCACATTCAAAATACTTCGTATGTTTTTTATTCATAGAAGGTACTCTCATGAAAACTTAAAGAAAAATAAATACTCTCCATAAAAATGCAAATCACAATGAATGAATGTTTATTAAGTTGATGGCGAATGTTCATTTGGTCTAATTTAGAAATTTGAATAATGTTCATTAAAGTTGAACTAATGTACATCGCTTGAGTACCATTCTTGTTCAAATTCGAAGGTACATGCTCGAGTACCAATATAATGGTTCTTACGAGATCGATGTACATTAGTTCAACTCAAATAAAAATTAGTATAAAGAAATATTATTCAAATTTCAAAATTATGACAAATGAACATTCATCATTAACTTAATGAACATTTATTTATTATAGCGGATTGTAGTTTTACGGAGAGTTCGTTTATTCCTCTAGGTGCTCACTAATGTACCTTCTGTAAATGCAATTTGTTTTTACTTGATGATAATGTGATACTTTCTCTGTTTTTTAACTGTTACACTTTTGGATGTGAGAGTTAAAATATTAAAGTGTAAAAAAAAAAAAAAAAACACCAAGGAAATACATAACAATAATTTTGCAAGAAGTCAAGTAATGGGGTATTGGATTGACAGGGATGGGGAAAGACGATAATACTTGGAGTGGAGATGAGAGGCATTCCATTGAATTTGAACAGTTTGGATATATTGCGAGGCAGAAGTGTTATGGGATCTATGTTTGGTGGGATTAAACCCAAATCTGATATACCACTCCTCATCCAAAAGTATCTAAATCAGGTATTTATTTATATCAATTCAATTCAATTCAATTCTACAACAGAATTGATTTTTTTTTTTTTAAATTTTAGGATGAAGTCATAGTCTAGTGGTTAGGGCTTCAGAATTTCAGGCACGAGGTCCTGGGTTCAATTCTCACCGCACGTATTTGCGAGGATTCCTTATTATCCCCTTACTGATGCGTGTGTTGGCTAAAATTGGGCCGGGTAACCTGTGGTAGGGTCTGATTTCAAGGCCTAGTATCCCACACATTATCCTATTAAAAAAAAAATTCAATTCTACAACAAACACAAGATCAATATATAATAATATCATCAAATGACTTATTTATAAAAACCTAACACTTGTTTTGTAGGAACTTTGCCTTGATGGTTTTGTGACTCAACAAGTTAACTTTCATGAAATCAATAAAGCATTTGAATATCTCATCCAAGGGAACAGCCTTCGTTGCATTATTTGGATAGGCCAACAAATTAATAATCTGTAAACTTTGTATTCCGTTTGTTCCACAATGTTTTTTTCTTTTTATTGGTAGAAATTAGCCCGTGTATTAATTTGCAGGGCCACCAACTCATTGGCTGGTAATGGAATAAACATAAACTCATATAGTTAAATTTCTCTTGCAATAATTGGAAACAAATTTTAGTAATATACCAACACACATGCTCAATTAGTAACCAAATTAAAGCTCAATGTGTGTGTATATATATTTCATTATTTCAATTTATGATTATAAATTTTTGATTAGTTCTAATTTTTTTTATCTAATAGCATAAAACTAGAAATCAGTAGTTTTAGAACAACCTAGATGAATACCTTTTTAATTTGTAATTTGCCTAATGTACAGAGTGCACCCAACCTAAGGAAAATTAAAAGTACGTAAAAAGAAAATTGCAAGGGAGTTAGGACATGTTTGGTTCAATACTAGGGAAAGGAATCAATAAAGGGTTAGGAAAGGAAAGAAATATAATTCCTTTTGTTCATTGATTATGTTTGGTAATTTTTTTTACAACCACTATCAATCTCTCTTTCTTCCAATCGAAGGAACTCGAAAGCCTGCCCTTCAACCCAAAACAACCAACACTACTCTAGTACTCCTTATCGCCGTCCTTAGTTCATCGCAGCCGCATCATTCCGCTTCACCGATGTGCCTCCTCTTAATGTCTCAGATCATTTTTCTCTTTCTCTTTCTCTCTCGGGTTTCGTGGTGCTGATGTTGATGGGGTAATTAGGGTTTCATTGTGAGTGTGTGGTGGTGGTGGTTTTGTGTGTGTGTGTGTGTGAGGCCGTGGGTGGTGGTATGTGGTTTCGTGGGGTGAGAGTAAGTAGGTCAGTTCGTGGGTGGTGGTGGTGGTGGTGGGTGAGTTCATGGGTGGTGGGTTCATGGGTGGCGAGTAGTGAGGTGGGTTGGGGGTAGGTGTGTGATGGGTGGTGTTTAGTGAGGAATGTGTTAAGAGGGTTGGGGGGAATTAGAGAAATGAAGGAATGAGAGGGGGTGAGAGAATGTTTGTTTTATCTTAACGAAAATTAAAGGGAATTTAGGTTGTTAACTCCATTTCTTTTACTGGAGATGACCCAAATATGGGTGATCTGTATTACTGGAGAGGCGCAAAAAATGGTGGCTTTTCAATAAAGTACGCAGTGCGATTAATGAGGTCTGAAATTCAAGATATAGGGGATGAATGTTGGGAACTTGTTTGGAAATCTCCAGCGCAACAAAGAGCAAAGGTTTTCATGTGGCTTGCTTTGCATAATGGGATCCTTTGCAATGCTACGAGATTTAGAAGGAATCTTGCAAGTGACTCTAGATGTGGTAGGTGTGGGAATAATGAAGAAACTGTACTTAACATTTTAAGAGAGTACCCAGCTGCTTGACAGGCATGGAGTTTGGTTGGAGGTGCTGCATTATACCCTTCCTTTTTTTGTGGGGAGCTGCGTGATTGGTTGGGCAAAAACTTGAAAGCTGAAGGTCTAATATTAATACACAGTGACAAATGGGCGACTTGTTTTCTAACGACAACATGGTGGTTATGGAAGTGGAGAACTTTGCGGTTTTTGGGCGAGCTAATGAAATTCCGATGGATATGGGGGCGTTCATTCGTGGTAAAGTTGAGGAAATCTGGCGCGCTTTAAAGGAGGATTCTTGGGACAATATAGGACTACACCAAGGTTGATTAATGTACGATGGAAGGCACCGACGTGTGAATCCTTTGTGCTAAATGTGGATGGCGCTGTTAAAGGGGTACCTGGAGCTGCAGGAGGTGGTGGCCTCATTCGAGATAATATGGGTAGATTCCATTGGGATTTTTCTGCTAACTTTGGGGTATGTAATGCATACAAAGCTGAAATTAAAGCTCTTGAGATTGGTTTGGAAATGGCAAGGAACATGCAAGTCAATAAACTAGAAATACAGATGGACAATAAAGCATGCATTGAGGTCATAAAGAACCCCAGTCTCCAAGGGGATGAATGCACACATATTATCAATAAATGCCGTAGCCCGTAGCCTTTTAGGGCTTCAATCATGGGAAACAAGCTAAGTATTATATATTGCTACAGTGAAGCAAATCGTGTTGCTGAGCACTCGCAAACCTAGGGGTTGCTCACTCAGATTCTATCGTTTATTATTCCTCCCCACCCCCCTCTATTATTCCCCTCCTGCGTGAGGATATTTTAGGGGTTACTACTCCTCGGTTTGTGCCTTAGGTTTAACTTTTATTTTAGTTTTCTTTTATTTTTTCTGTCGGGTTTTAGTCCTTCTTTTGCATCAAAAAAAACAAAAAAAAAACTCCATTTCTTTTACTCGAAACCCAAAACCACACAAGATTTAGTCAATTTAGTGTGAACCCAATAACAGTAATAATAATAATAATAATAAAAACGCGGTACAAAGATTTTGAGACATAAAAAATGGTGCAAATTTATGAGGACAAAGCCCTAAGACTTCATTCTTTACATTATCTAGCTTTAGTGTTGAAGGAATGAAGGGTGCAAGACCCTGTTGTTGTTTTTTTTTTGTTTTTTTTTTTTTTTTACTAAATTAATCTGAACTAAATCGAATTAATTTAAATCTTAGACTTAGCAACAGTTGAACTAAATTAAATAAAAATTTCAGAAACTAAGTCCAAAAGAAGAGTGCTTTACTCCCCAAAACTTTATCTAATAATACATAAATTGTTAGTCCAAGTCATTGGTAATTTTTTTACACACACACTTTAGTGTGTACGCTAACTCACGTACATACAGTGTTAAATTTACTAACACAATATTTTCAATTTCTCAAACCCATTTTATACATATCGAATGATATTATTTTTGTAATTTCATTGAAAATAAATTATGAGAATAGTCTCATATTTTTATAAACCACTAATTTTTTTTATCAACATTACAACAAATGTCATAGACTCATAGTGACATATAAATTTTATTTCTCAATGTGAGAGAAATTAGTCACTGCTCGTTCACTGACTATGTGGATAGTAGTCTATAATCTATCTATAATAATATAATATAATAACGATTATTACTAAAGTAAAAAGCTATTGATATAATCATTTAATACTTGTCATCTTTTCCTTAAATCATTTCCCTCCAAAACCTCATTCGTCATTTTTTAATGGTTAAATGCCTGACGTACTTTACTAACGTATCCTATCTTTAATAATTGATATGGAGTATATTAGTAGTTGGTAAAAGGGCATTGAGCCATCGGTTATGAGAAGTGATAGGGGGCTAGGTGATATTTACTCATGTAGTAAATATCCAGGGTATTTTGGGTATTTTACTTTATATAAAAAAAAAAAAAGCAAAATAAACCAGCCCCAAAAGAAAGGCATGGTAGGAAAGAAACCCCCAGCCCACGAAGTAGAGGGAAACACAGCAGAGGGATAATTTCAAAACTTGGAAGGGAGTGACACGACGACGACGAAGTGTTCAACGGAGGAGAACGACGACGAAGAGCAAATTGTGTTGAGAGTGGTCACAGCAACGACGAACGAAGAGGAGCTCGAGTGTTGTCTCTTCGCAGCAAAGACGAACGAAGACGACGAACTAGTAGGTGAGTTTGAAAATCTAAACCCACATTTCTCCAATTGAAGGTATATGTATATAATTTCTATGTTTTTTTGTATCTTTGTACATTTCATCTTCAAAGAGTAGCCATGGATTGAGGATTAGGGTTCAATGATTTGTTGGGTTTATATGTTATAATCCTGCATTTGGTGTGATAATTGAATGTATTAAATGGAATTTTCCATATATTTAACTAATTTTTTTGCCTATTTGGGGTTTATATCTTTCATTTGGCTTATTTGGGGTTTATTTGGGCTTATTTGGGATTTATATGTTTCACTTGCTTCATATTCAAAGTTGAATATAATAATTTTGAAACCCACATTTCTCCAATTGAAGGTATAGGTGTATAATTCCTATTTTTTTTTTTTTTTTTGGTATCTTTGTACATTTCATCTTCAAAGAGTAGCCATGGATTGAGGATTAGGTTTCAATGATTTGTTGGGTTTATATGTTATAATCCTGCATTTGGTGTGATAATTGAATGTAATAAATGGAGTTTTCCATATATTTAACTAATTTTTTTGCTTATTTGGGGTTTATATCCTTCATTTGGCTTATTTGGGGTTTATTTGGGCTTATTTGGGGTTTATATGTTTCATTTGCTTCATATTCAAAGTTGAATGTAATAATTTTGAAACCCACAGTTCTCCAATTGAAGCACCACCCAATATCCACCACAATGCCGCCTCGAAGAGGAGGAAAGCAACCCATCTCCGATCAGGTTAGTCGATTTATTTACTTATTTTGTTAATTTTCGAGTTTTTTTTTTGAGTGATGGTGGTGAATTTTGGGAAATTTTGTGTTAAATTGTGGCTGGGTTTTCTGATTTGTGGTTAATATTTCTGGAAAATGGTGTTAGTTTGTAATATGTATCAATCATTTTATTTTTCTCATTTTTTCTTATTTTTGAAAAAAAAAATTTGAAATTTGTTTTTTTTTTATTTATGTTAATTTATATTGTGAGTTTGTTTGAGTTTGGTGAATTTATTTGAATTTATGTGAATTCAGAGAACAATTTGGTGAATATTTCGAAAAAAAAAGTTAGGTAATTTTTGGGTGGTGGTGTGATGGTGGCGAGGGTGCGGTGGTGGCCACTGTTGTTGTTGCGGCTTGTGGCACCACTGCTGCAAAGCCAGCCGTGTGTTGTTGGGAGGGAGGTGTGTTGGTGGCATTGAACATTTTTTTTTATAAAATATTACCGTAATTTGTAATTTGAAGTGTTGTTTATATAGGGAAATTAATTATTTGCTTCTTAAGTGTTGTTTATCTGATTATAAATTTAGGATGTTGTTGATGACTCTAGTCCACGGCACCCTCGATCTCGTAAGGTTCTGGCGTCGGCTAGGAGGGCTGATGCTTCTCTAGTTGACGCATCGCCGGTTGTCGAGTCACCGATTACCGAGTCGTAAATTGACACATCGCCACCTTAATTTCATCCATTACTGTACCGAGCTCAAGAGTCCTTTAGGGATGAGGGTTTAGGGTCGGCTAGCGATGAGGAGTCCTTTAGGGAAGAGGAGGAGGATAATGAGGAGGGGGAGGGGGAGGGCAGCTCGGGGGTGTGTATGGTTCGAAAAGGTCGTGGCGTTCGATTTGTATCATCGCGCAAGTCCTCACTTGGTGCGAAGAGGAAGAAGGGCAAAGACCAAGACTCTTGGTTGGTTACGGAGTGTATGCCCGGGGGCCCGGAGGATGATGCTTGTATACCGAGCTTTGCAGGCCATGTAGCTTGCGATTTGTGGCAGGGGTTTCATAGGGGCGCGTTAATGTGTTGCACTTGACACGCGACATGTGCTAGCCTCCGGACCTGGCGTCGTTTGTTTATGGACGGTGTAGAGGATAATGATGGAGTGATCCTCCCACGGACGACAGGCGATCTTCGGGTTGACCAGATTGTGTCAGAAAGTGAGTTGGGTGATTTGCTGTCACTCATGTACCCACACATAGATTTCCCCTTGTTGTCGGCATTTGTGGAGAGGTGGCAGCCTGATACGAACACCTTCCACTTGCCGTTTGTGGAGATGACTATCATGATGCATGATGTTGCACAAATTTTAGGTTTGAGCATCGATGGCAAGGTTGTAGCTGGGTATAGCGCCACTAACAACGATTTGGGTGATGTAGTCGAGCTACTTGGATTGCCTAAGGAGACCTTAACTAATAATCAATTGTACAAAAATGGAGGGATCTCATCGCAAGCCGTCTTCGACTTATGCTGGAGAGCAGACGGTAGGGATCCCACCACTCGCGCCCGCACGTACATGTTCTTGACTCTTGGATCCACGCTTTTGTGGACAAGAGTGGCAGTCGTGTGCGCCCCTCTCTCATTCGGGAGCTTTATGGCCAGGTCCATGAATATGCATGGGGGGCAGCAACGTTGGCATACCTGTATCACGAGCTTGGGTTAGCCAACAGAAAGAAGTGTAAAAAGTTGGCAGGTTGCTTGACGTTGTTGCAGGCATAGATATATGAGTACTTCCCAACATTCAGACCGCACCGTGGGGAGAATACCCTTCGTGATGGTGAGCCTCGGTGTCGTAAATGGATTGTTCGTCAGGAGTCTAAAAGGCACGACCGATTAGTAATGTTTCGCCGCAAACTAGACAGAATGACATCTGACGAGGTGATTTACAATAACATAAATTAGTTGTTTATAAGCTTATTTTGGTTTTTTTATACTTGAAGTTGATGCTGTTATTTATAAATAATGCAGGTCATGTGGCTGCCCTATGGGGCAAGGGAAGTTGAGTTGCATCCACGGACATTGTTCACGGGGTGCATAGCGTACCATGACTATGTAGAGCCGTACATACCTTACAGGTATGTAACTTTAATTTGTCATTTATTTTATTTTACATTTAGTATTTTGTTTTCATCTTTTTAAATTAGAATTTTGTATATCACATAGGTGCGTCCGCCAGCTAGGGTATGTGCAGAATGTACCCCCCGTATCCCGCGACTGCTTAGGGTGTGCCGTGCTGCAGACCCAAACAAATACATGTTGAAGTTTGCAGCGGGTTTGGCTGAGGACCAGTGGGACGGATTCCCGTACATGAATGCACTTAACCACACTTTGTTTCAATTTTGCTCTTACAACGGCATTATACATCGCGATTATCTTCCATGGTACATGAAGCATTCACACCCGTATGTTGTCAACGACAGAGACTATGTTCCGCCAGCTGGACCTGACGTGACTTTACTTGAGCATGTAAGTATACCTCCCACTACTCCTCAGCCACTTATATTTCTGTGTTGTGTTTTTTCTTTTAGAAAGTAATTTACGTTGACCTTTTTGTTTTTTTTTGCTTTTTGTAGTGGTTGGCGAGGTTGTTTGACAAGTCAGATATTTTGTTTGACCCAATACTAGAAGCGTTACCGTCGCCGAATTTTGACAGGGCGAGGTTGA
Organism: Salicornia ramosissima; assembly: GCA_951394345.1. Lineage (NCBI taxonomy): Eukaryota > Viridiplantae > Streptophyta > Magnoliopsida > Caryophyllales > Amaranthaceae > Salicornia > Salicornia ramosissima. The sequence continues at coordinate 49,152,665 of OX596234.1, forward strand.
AGTTGCTCGAACTGCGAGACGAAATGGAACACGTTGACACCGTTGCTGGTAGACGACGACAAGGGCCTCCTGTACAGCCCCCTCCTGGATGGCAAGATTAAACTATTTTTTTTGATGTATTTTCTACGTTTCTAAAATGATTAAGTAATTAAATGTACATGTAAATTTGTAAATTTGTTTAATTTATTAAGTGTTTCATTGTTATTCAATCTAGTCAATGTTGCAAATACATTTTAATTATCTCTTTGAATTAGAATCACAAGTCAAATTATTCATTTGAATTAAAATTAAGATTATAATCAGGTAAAAGTAAAACTGATAGTATTTATATGGTATAAAAAATGAAATTAATGTAATATAAAACAAATAGAATGTATGTGATTCATTTTCAAACTCATTTGTATGCTTCACTTTTTATTTTAGGTTAAAGTGTACCCTAACTACGTTCAGACCTAAGTAGAAACGTGTGTCATTCACGTTCAGACCTTGGTTTAAACGTGAATGGTTTACGTTCAAACATAGGATTCAACGTACATGGATTAAGTTTGTTCCCAACCAATGCCCAAAATTTGACAGGGCGAGGTTGAAGTTACTCGAATTTGAATTGTTTTATTTCAGTTGCAGAATTTGAAATCATTAATTTGAAATGATTTCCGTTAATCCAATCGCTAACTTATTAAAGTTAAAATGCACCCATACCAAAATTGAATATTTTACCAATTTCATTACCGAAACCGAATATTTTACCAATTTCAATGCCCAAAATCTACTCCACATCGAGAGAATCCACATCGAGAGAATATATCAATTACGGATTGAAGAGAATGAAAACAACAATAGACTATTTAATTATAAGATAATCAAACATCAAAGTAACACCTTACGCTTGAAGTCCCAATTATAACATAATTCTGATCCCTAAAATTAAAAATAAAAACTGAAAAAAAAGTGCATTAAAAATATAAATTGCAACCGACAACCCAAATACAAGGATTCTTACAAACCAAATAGTAATTAACAATTTAGGATCCCGAAGGACCACCTTGATCAAGAAACCCCGTTCCTGTGGATCGCTCCGTTTGACGCCGCAAAATTTCTTCATTGATCTGTTGAGTTGGGTCTTGGTAGTTGGGGAATTGAGACACATAGAATGAGTTCATAGTAGAAATCATTGTGAACATGGAATACTGTGTGTCTCCAAACTCGTTCATCTGAGCTCCAATAGTAGCCTGAGCTTGCTCAATGGCAGTAAGACGGGCATCTACCATAGCCTGAAAACTTAGGGAGGCACCCGGCATCGACGCTTGAAATTCTCCAAACTCCTCAACACCTGCTCGATATTGTTCATCAGGAAGTAGACAAAGCTGGTTAGCATCGGTTTGCTCAGTAATAGCTGTCTTTTCAGGTTGTGGTAAAACCATAAATTTGAAATTGTTGCTCCCATACAACCACACCAGGGGATGTTTATTGGCGGGAAACCATAGCATCTTGTTAGTTTTCAAATTATGAATGTCATAAAGGTTACTACCACGTGTTCTTCCAGTCTCTGGTGTACCAAGCTGCTGAAGAAGGAGGTTACCCTCATCATCCATTGGTAAGGGCTCATTAACAAAGTCAGCTACAAGTGACACCATACCTCCTATATTTATAGTTCCCGAATCTTTCCGACTTAGCTCGATGCATTCCGTGACCCATAGATCAACCCAATTAGGACAACCTACACCCTCGGGTGTCATAGCCCAAAGACACTTTAGATCAAACTTGGGAAGATGCGTACCTTCCCCTTTTGCAAACACTGTCAAGACCAGAAAGAGATGGACAAAACGGATGGCAGGGTGTGGAATGGAAGTGTTCTTACATCGACTATTCCACACTTTGCCAGTGATAGCATACCAGAAATAATTTTCATTAAAGCTATCCGTCCGCTCAAAATTTCCATCTACCCCATAGTCCCAACCAAAGGCATCACTTATTTCATGAAAACCCAACCTATACTCGTTGTCATTTAGGTTAAATGTGATAAATGGACCATCTTCATCATGATGTCTTTGCAAAGTTGACAAAAATTCGAGTGTGTAGCGCTTAAGTGGGGGCTCGAACGTACAAAAAACCATCCAAACCAACTTTTTGTAACAAAAATTGGACCGGCTCAATGATTCCTAACTCGTTTAGTGTGGGAACACAAGCAAACTTGGTTTTTTTAATTTTTCTACCACCGTGAATCAATCTAGCCCACCTTTGTTTCTCATTTGTACCTAGATTTCGGAGGCCTAAGGTGTCAATCCTAGGGTGCCTTTGTGTAGAAGTAGTGTGTATTTTGTCACTCTTTTAGCTTGTCATTCACCCTCTGTTTTGGTTTAATGCTATAGTAATGGTAGTCCTAACACTAACACAAGAAGATAATGAAGGACTAACAAGCTAAATCAAAATTTAAAAAAGGAGTTTATGAGATTTACCCAACAAAGTGATGAAGTAAACACCTTGACGCAAAACACACTTGTAGAAATGCCATGTAAACTCCAAAGAAGAATATTGAAGACCCAATTTCTGAAAATGAAGCCCCAAATCGAAACCCCCAAATTCTAGGGTTTATCACTAAACACACTTGTAGTTTATTTTGCCTTTTTAAAGTGTTTACAATGGAAAAAATTGAAGAAGAGCAAGATTTTAATGTATGTTATTGTAATTTATGAGGGAGGTTGAAGGGGAAGAGAGTGTTTTTCGAAGGTATTCGAAGGTTTTCGAAGGTGTTCATAGAGAGAAGTTTTGCTTTTCGTATGTTTTTATGAATAACTGAACGAGAGAAATTATGCTGCAGTTCTTGATGATTGTCGCGGGGCGCGATTGAGGTCGCAGTCCGCGACCTGGCCCTGTCTTTTTTTATGCACTTAGCCACTTATTTCTGCTCTTCCCATCTTGTGAGTTAGTTGTACATCGCAGGCTGCGGTATTGGTCGCGCACCGCGACCCTCTTTTGCCTTTATTCCTGCTTTTTTTTATTTTTTTTAGGCAGTGGTATATCGCGGGTGCGGAACCTCTTTTGCCTTTTAACCTACTTTTGCCATTTACTACGTTTATGTTACGATTATTTAATTAAGTGTACATGTTAATTTGTTTAATTTATTAAGTGTTTCACTCTTATTCAATGTAGTCAATGTAGCAAACATATTGCAATTATTTAACTGAATTAGAATTATAAGTCAAATTATTCATTTGAATTAAAATTAAGATTATAATCAGGTAAAATTAATAGCATGTAAACGGAAAGACAAATTAAATTAGTGAGAATCTAAAACTAATAGAATGTATGTGATTCAATTTCAAACTCAATTGTATCATTCAATTATTTATCTAGGTTGAAACGTACCCTAATTACATTTAGTCCTAAGTAGAGCCGTATCCCTTTCACGTTCAGACCTAGATTTAAACGTGAATGGTAAAAGTTCATCCCTAGGCCTCAACGTATATTGCATACGTTTGTTCCTAACAAAAAAACGTAATATTTATACGTTTTCCCTAAGTCTAAACGTGATTAGGGTACGTTTATCCTAATTTAATTTAATTTAATACAATTAAAATAATTTAAATTTAAATTTAAATTCTAATTAATTAAATTTTAAACTAATCCTATTCAAATAATTAAAATTTTAGTAAAGTTAAAATGTTTCACGAAAACCATTGCCCAAACGAAACCCCGATTGTAAAATAATTCCGATCCAAAAAAATTAAATAAAATGGTAAATTGTATGTGATCCAATTTCAATACCAATAAAAAGTACATTAAAAATATAAATTACAACCGATAACCCCAATTCATGGATTTTTACGAACCAAATAGTAATAATAATTCTAGGATCCCGAAGCACCGTAAAAATTCCACCGTCTTTATTAACAATTTTTTTTCTTTTGTAACAGCTCAACTGTCGAAACGTTCAGCAAAATAAAATAAAGACACGTGATAATAATAGATACCATTACAAGCATATCACAAAGCAAAATAAAAAAAAAACAAATTATTTAATTTCTTCTTCCTACTGCCAGATCACTATGAAATCTAATTTCCTTCTAATCAATTAAATTTTAAACTAATCCTAATTTACACTATTTAAAATTCACAAATACTAAAATTTTAAATTCATTTACAGACTTCTACCCAGCTAATTTGTTCCATTGGATGGCAAGATGAAACCATTGTTTTTGATGTATTTACTAAGTTTATGTTACGATTATGTAATTAAGTGTACATGTTAATTTGTTTAATTTATTAAGTGTTTCACTCTTATTCAATGTAGTCAATGTAGCAAACATATTAGAATTATTTAACTGAATTAGAATTATAAGTCAAATTATTCATTTGAATTAAAAATAAAATTATAATCAGGTAAAATTAAGAGCATGTAATTAACACTTATGAAACGTACCCTAATTACATTTAGTCCTAAGTAGAAACGTATCCCTTTCACGTTCAGACCTAGATTTAAACGTGAATGGTAAAAGTTCATCCCTAGGCCTCAACGTATATTGCATACGTTTGTTCCTAACAAAAAACGTAATATTTATACGTTTTCCCTAAGTCTAAACGTAATTAGAGTATGTTTATCCTAATTTAATTTAATTTAATTCAATTAAAATAATTTAAATTTAAATTTAAATTCTAATTAATTAAATTTTAAACTAATCCTATTTAAATAATTAAAAAATTTATTAAAGTTAAAATGTTTCACGAATACCATTGCACAAACGAAACCCCGATTGTAAAATAATTCCGATCCAAAAAAATTAAATAAAATGGTAAATTGTATGTGATCCAATTTCAATACCAATAAAAATACATTAAAAATATAAATTACAACCGATAACCCAAATAAAATGGTAAATTGTATGTTTACAATGGAGAAGATTGAAGAAAAGCAAGATTATATTTCGAAAGTAATTCACCTAAATGAACGAGTCAGTCATAAGTTGGTTATTGTGAAGGATTGCTCCTTGTCGCAGGCCGCGATATATATCGCTGTTCGCGAAATGCCCCTGTTTTCATTAATGCCTTTGTTCATGCTTTTCCCATCTGGTGAGTCAGTTGAAAATCGCAAGTTGCGGTGTTTGTCGCGGACTGCGACCGCGTTCTGCCTTAATTCCTGATTTTCCCATCTTGTGAGTCAATGCTACATCGCAGGCTGCGGTATTCGTCGTAGACAGCGACCGCATTTTGCCTTAACTTCTGCTCTTCCCATTTGTTGAGACAGTGGTATGTCGGCGAGCTGCGGTGTTGGTCGCGAACCACGAAATTCCACTGTCTTTATCTGTAATTTTTTTTTCCTCTATCAAGTATCAAAACATTCAGTAGCATAAAATATACACACACAAAAAAGCAATAATAGATTGTTCATTTAATCATTATAAAATTAAAAACACATTTGGCTTGCAATAGTAGATTGGTCATTTACTCATGATAATAATAGATACCATACAAAGCATAAAACATAGCCAAATAGAAAAAAACTTATTTATTTTCTTCTTCCTACTGCCTTAACAGAAGTTTTTGCTAAAAACCTTTCTTTACTACCTACTACTCATACTACACTACAACTACTTAGCAAAAAATCATCCAAACTGAAGACAGCTTAAACGACTACTTTTTTTCCTTTAATCTTGCAACCCAAACGCCCAAAGCTGAGATACTCACTGACAACGGAAACCATGTTATTGGTTGATAGCATAGCCATCCCTCCGTATACGTTCCTAGGTGAAACACCGACGAGTTGGTTGGGAAAGCACCGACGAAGGCAACTCTCAAGGAGAGGTTGGCCCAATCGTGTCTCCAAAAGGACCACAATGTCGGGTCGGTGTGCACGAATAAGTTGTTGCACATTACGAAGAAATGATGGCCTTCCAATACCTTGAGAATTCCATACAAGTATGTTTAAATCTTTTTGAAGCATGTTGTACGCGTTATCTCCGTATGTTTCGATACCTTCATCACTAACCTTCTCATACACATTCACCTCCAAATCATACCTCCTTCCATCCATCGGATTTTCCGAGACATCGTTGCATTCCACATTCACCACAATGTCCGTCGGCATTGACTTCTTCACACATATGAGCTGCACCCGTGAAGGGAAACTGAAACAACTCCATTTCATGAATCCAAGTGACAACCTTGCCTCATTGATTGTTAGTGGAATAGTGGGGCTAGTGGCCAGCCACAACTCATGAAGAATTGATGGTATCTCAACATGGGAAGTCTTAAACAACATAAGTAAAACCAACTTTATAGGCTTTGGGAGCAGGGCAAAATCAGCAAGATTGGGAATGAAACCTGGGAAAATCGTGCCATCCTTCTTTATATTGACAAGATTACTAACGGCATTACTATGAAGCCATGGATTAAGAATCATGTCCTTTACCTCTTGTCGCCTAAGGACCACCGAGTTACCATCTTTCCAGTAGCCGACCACATCTTCGTCGTCAATGACATCCACTTTGTTGGAGCTGAACTGTGCCACCCTTGTAGGCTTCAAACCAATGGAGCGAGATACGTATCTCCGCCGCTTGCCGGGAGCGTATTGAGGTTTGAGACTCTTCATTGCACCAAGATATTTGAATGGCACTAGAGTAGTCTCATTTGAAGTTGGTGGAGCACTTACATTTTTGGACTGATTTGTTACTGCCATTAGAGACATGGAAGAGATGATGAAGAAAAGTGATGAAAAAAATGAAGAAAAATGGAGAAAGCTGGGCAGGTACGAGTGATGAACAAAAATCGTGTATGAGCAGGGAAGGGGTGATGACAGGCAGGAGGTGGGTTTTTAAATGAAGAAGGAGGATTGTATTGGGATTATAAATGGTGCACAAAATCATGTACTATTAGGGCAAATTGCTTTTATAAGTAAAATAAACCCCACCTCCCTCCTTACCATGTGCCTTTCCCGCCAAATAAAGGGAGCAAAGAGTGGTCCTCTTGCTGAATTTGTTGGGCCATACATACCCATTTATATTTTGATCATTTAATTTTTATAAGAATCAATAATTATGTGAGATATTTGTTTTTTTTTAAAAAAAAAATTTACATCATTTAATTGTCTATTCACTAATAAATATAGCTAATATAAATTAACAAGTCAAGATCAATGATAAATCAGAAAATAAATATTATTTTTTTCTTCAAATTATTGTAATATATGGATCTGCACAAGTCAGCTAAATCATAGCTAAGTATCATCTTAAAATTAGAAAATCAATACTCATCATAATTAAGTTCCCAAATTGTAGAATCATTAACAAATCGACCTTTATTGATTAAGTAATGAGTTTTCATACTTAATTTATTGATTTATTAAACACATATTAGTTGAACTACCATAGATATATTAATTTACCAAAGTCATTGTTAATTTATCGTCATCCGATAGCCTCCGACAATGCGTATATTAATTAATGAAATGCTTTGATATGTTTAAGTACTAAATTTTTAGGTATGCATATCTTTGCTTAATGCTACGCGTTTATTTTTTTACTCACATCTATTTTAATATAATTATCATAGGTGCATAAAAGTTTTTTTTAGTAATCGTATAATATAAATTAGTAGGTAAATAGGAACCTTGCCCCATATAATATTAGACATTTCCATCATTCGAAAATAATAATTTATCATCATCCGATCGCCTCCAACAAATTCTCCCATTGGAAGACCATCATTAAACTCAGTAAAAAATTTAATGAAATCATTGTTAATTCAAACATTGGAGTAATAACATGAGATCTTATAAAATCATTATGACTGGGTTATCAAATCACAGTAGTACATTGTAAATTCAAGACATATCGCTAACCAGATCAAGTATTAAAACCTCACTAGTGGGTTTAGCCATAATGGTAGTATGAAATCAGAAAATGATGTAGTACTTGTCTAATCCAATTAAAATCAAGAACATATTGTTTACAAATCTAACTACAACCAACGATATATGTTTGGGGGAATTCCAGTGTTGAGGCCTTGGACAGATCTCTGATTAAGCTGCGGAGGTTGCCCATTCAAGACGATCGGCTGCGGGTAGGCACCTTGAGTGAAATATGATACTGTTCCATCTTGTGTCATCATCGAGTAGACATTTGGAGTTTGATTCAACACTTGATACCCACCGTTGGAAGTACTCGAGCTTCCATGCTGAAATCCCCCCATTGGGTTAAAAAAAAATCCGATAGGAGGTACCAACTGAAAATATAAACATAAACACATCGTATAATGAGTTTGGATTCATTAATCAATACAAAAATTTCTACACACATCAGTCCCTCTACATAACATCCCCACAAACCCCCTCTTTTCACAGCACCAGTAGCCCCCCACAACCCCCCTGCACACCACAACCACCCCCCTACACAGCACCAGCAGCCGTCCACAACCCCCTGCACACCACAACCACCCCCCCTACACAGCACCAGCAGCCCCCCCACACCCCCCTGCAAACCAACATCAGGCACCCCCCTGCAACCCACCGCAACAGCACAAGCAACACCCCACATGAATTGTCTAAATTAACTACATTTATGATGTAATATGAAGAGTTGTACACCAACGGATGTAAACATACCCCGAAATAATTTTTTTAAATAAAAGGACATTTGTACACAAACTTGAAGACCAGCGGATTGATTATTTACATCGGCGACACCTTGTCCACACATTTGTATACCATTTCCCCTGCCCCGAACAATAGGCTGAACCTGCGAACAACATTAAAAAAAAAGGAAATAGAACAGCTAAACACAACAATAACATATCACTATTTCAAAAAACCAAAATTAAAACTTACCGGATCACTAGAAATCACAACTTCATCACCATTGTTGTTTTCCGTACCATTACGAGTATCTCCGGTCTTCTTACCCTTTCGTTGTCCACCACCACCGTCACTCGTAACCGTCTTCTTCTTCTTCTTTCCAATACCCTTTTCCACAACCGTCTTGTATCGCTTTGAATTCTTACGAGTCCGACTTGGAATAGGAGGGTCCTTAACAACTACAGGCAGTTCTTCCTCGTCAACGTCCCCATCAATGTTGCCAACACCATGTTGTTGTTCCTCGGTATGGTTATTTGCTTCCTCATTTTGGACGTTCTATTCTGCATCTCTGTCGATTTCTTGTTCATTTTCATCTTCCCGTTCATTTTCATCATTCCGTTCATTCTCATCATTCCGTTCATTTCTTACGCCACCGAAACCTGGAGTGGACGACTGTGGGTTTTTCCCTTTCTCATTCTCAAGCATGTTAATTTTTTCATCAACTTGAATATCCATTAGCTCCAAAAGCTCGAGAACCAAACTAACCGCTCCCTTATACGCAGAAGCCTTTGAGCACACTCCATCAAACACAAGCTGGAGCTTATCATAATCACGTTCTTGTTCCGTCTTGGAGGGGTCATGGTATGCTACTTTGATACGAGTGTGTTTCCTTTGAATGTCCTTCCTCCACCGCCTAAGGATATAAGCTTCAGGAACATCTCGGACATCTGCTATATCATACACTTTAATCATGTGCCTGCACATGATTCCATTACAAGTGAACAACTTGCACTCACACTCTACCAGATTCGTCTTTGAGTCATGAATTGCCCGGAAGTACCGCTTGTCTTGGGTTAAGTACTCCTTCTTGGTGTGTTTATTCCTACGCCACACCCTATCCTGAAAAAGGTACTCCGTTTTACTCTCTGAAACCTTTTTCTCAGATGCGTGAACACTCTCTTTGAACCTCCTTGAACTTCGTAGTGGTGTACAGTCTTTGAAAGCATGCCTCAGTCGGGAAACCGGTCAACAGTTGCAATGTCCTTGCTTCTGTGTGAGCATCAAACTCCCTCTCTGTCTCTGATCTAACCTCCATCGCCTCACAATAACTTTCGGCAAATTGTCGAAGCTTTGTGTGCTTGGTTACATAATCATCAAAAAATGAATGTATGCTTTCTACCCTTTGAGTGGTCTTCATCCCAGCCCAAAAATAATTCTTTGTATACGCAGGCACCCACATCTCACGCTCCTCATAAAGCCCTTCAAAGAAAAAAATGGGTTAATAAAAAAATATTAAATTTAAATTTTTTTAAAAGCTTAATGTTAACGCAATATCTAGTGATAATGGCTATTAACCATGACAAACCAGATAACCACTCGTTACCAGCCAAGCCATACTCGTTGATGACACTTTCCCAACTACTCTCAAATTCAGCAACATCCAAACTATCATATATTGCAGCTAGGAGCGCATTTTTCATTTCTACATAGTCCTTGTGCCTCCCTAGCTTGTCTCCAAATTTCGACGTGATTTGCCATATACACCAACGATGTCGCGTAACTGGCATGCTTAGTGTTAGGGCCCTCCTCATTGCTGGCGCCTGATCTGTAAGAATGGCTTCTGGTGCTTTGCCATTCATGCAGTGCATCCACTTAGAGAAGACCCACACAAATGTTTCTACTGTCTCACGCGAAATTAGAGCACAACCCAACAAAATGGTTTGCCCATGGTGATTCACACCTACAAAATTTGCAAAGGGCAACAAATACTTATTCGTCAGATACGTTGTATTAAATACAACAACGTCACCAAACTCCAAGTACGCTGCCCGACTACGAGCATCTACCCACAAAATGTCTTGCAAAGAATTACCACTATCTAACTGAAATGTGTAAAAGAAATTTTGATTTCCTTCCGTCATCTTATCAAAATATTTTAACATTGCTTCAGCGTCTCCCTCTTCAAACTTCAACCTCTTCTCCTTGTCAATTTCGTTCCTCACATCCCTCTCTGAAATTCCAACCTCGTCAAATCCATTGCACTCCTTCGCAAGCAAATTATGAATTTGAGATACCGTAAGGCCCGCCGCTGAACCCAACTTGAGCTTCCGTCTGACATTTGACGTCATCTTCTTCTTCCGAACAACAGCCAAATGCCTTGTATTTGAAGGGCTAGGATTATGGTTCTTATGCTCATTAACAACTTTCCTCAACTGCCACATATTTTAATCATTCACACTTGCATAGATCATTGCTGAACATTCGCATTTCTTTGATGCGCTAGCTGTTTCATTCTGCTTTTCTTGCACGTCAGTTGCATAACCTTTCTTATTGGCCCTCCTTTTGCTATTCGGTCTACCATACCGGTCACATGTCCACATCCCATTGCGAGGCATTTTTTTATCAATCGCATCCTTCCTTCTATAAGTCGAGTACGACTTCCTCACTACGGCAAAACCTTCTTGAATACCATATCTGCGATAATATTGATCAACAGCTTCCAACGATGGAAAGACCATCCCCACGGATGGTGGCCATAGATCACATTCTTCATTCCCACTTGCTTTCTTAGGTGAGCTAGATCCATCACCACCACCTTCCCCCACTCCACCCTCCGCATCATCACTTCCATTTCCAACATTAACCCCATCTACATCATTCAAATCTACACCTATACCCCGTACATCATTCATATTCACAGCCTCTGTTTGGGCTGCTGCAACACCCCTTTCACATTCAACTTCAATCTCATTCACATTTTCCTCCTCATTTAAGTCAATCAACACCTGCAATAAACATCATATAACAAATACCCAATACACAAGATAACTAGCATATCACATCAACAATATACCCTATGTAAGCCTCAACAAAGATATTTCATTTTTAATAAGGTAAAAATGACACAATATAATTCACAATTTTCATTTCAATCTTTTAAAGGTCACAATAACAACATAAATCTATAATACTCCTTCTCTACATATAAAATATGAAGCATAAAATTGAGGAAGACACTTAGAAAAGGCAATGTGCATAAACCGCCTCTTCCGCGTACATTCTTCACTTTCATGGATGCTTAAGACTATTCGACTGTCCAGATAAGACTGCCACTTATAACAAAAACATGGTCTCACGTCACGTCCACTACTTAGAAATTTGGTAGCTGCTTGCAAATTATCTCCACCCGAATTGAAAAAATCTGACACCTCATTTGTAATTAGGACAGCTACATTATAATTGCTCGCAATATTCTTCAATTTTTGGGCAACACTTTTCAACAAATCATTACACTTCGTCATCCCATCAAAGTTGTGTGCGGGTATTGTGAACGACATAGAGCCGTTATTGAGTCAATCAAAAGAAGACGTATGGGGTTGGACCTCATTTGGGAATTCTCAATAAATCCTTCAAGCTTAGTAACAACAAACACTAGCTCGCCCATTGAAGCAACCTTCCTACATTTTATATTGTCCAAGAAATTGTGTTCAAAATTATACGATTTACTGATATACTGACCCATTGAAGCTATCCTGGAAACTGGAAAAGGACCATTTGTATAAATATGAAAAGAAGATCCACCAAGCCCACCTTTATTGGGAGGGAGTTGACAAATAAGAGAGGTTTGCAAACATATTTGAGACTTGCCGGATGCACTCTCGCCACATAATTCTGTGATCATTCCAGTACGAAACCCACCTTGCAAGGCCAAATCAAAACTCAAGCAACCACTTGAAATTATTGTGTACATTATCTTTTGCCTCTTCTTATGAATCTACTTTTTACACTCTTTCAAAAATTTCAGTAAGGCATAGGGATGCAGCTCACTTCATTTAATCCCTCATATGAATAATCGCAAACACTGTTAAAAAAATAAAAGATTTCCAATCAATTTACCCTTTAAAAATAATACTGTAGTAGTAACACAAAAAATAAGTCCCACCATACGTATTCCACGCACTAGATTCGTGATGTATAATTATTATTACACTTGTTATGTGATCTACAAATAATTACTTTCTAATCAAATGCTCTAAATTTGTGCTGTATTTCTACTATACTTTGATTTACTGTATTGCAATAACGCTCAAATTAGTTCCAATAAACGAATAATACTATGCTCAAATTAAATAAGTGAAAAACTGAAATACTAAAAATTAGTAGAATTACAATTAACAAATAAAGGATGCACCCTCTAAACACCCCCCCATACCCACCCATCCAACCCCTCACATGAGCATCACCTCCTAAAATCAGCAACATGACACACCCCGCCCCCCCAACTGCACTGCACAACACCCCCCCGCCCACCAACAACCCAAAAAAAAATGCACAACTACCACGAAGAGGAGAAATATTAGCAAAAGTTACATTCCAATCATAAATTTAATTCAAATGATGTCAAAAGTAAAAAATATTCTCAACTAATTTAGATTGTACTCACCTCATAACTTTCATCAACTATCATCGTCTCCAAATCAATCGATTTCGCTTCACCGCCGACCGTTTCGAAGTTTTAAACTTGGTAATCTGCACGGAACCAATTTTTAGGTTTTTAGAAAAAACGCCCTCTTCGATCTTCGGGGAAAAGGTTTCAATGGAGATCGAATGAAATTGGGGTTTTGCATTTACTTTTATAAATGGAGATTTATTTTTAAGAAGAATAACATGAGAAGATGGAGGAGAGAGTTTTGAAACTAATAAAGATGGAGGGTTTTGGGTTTTGCAAGCTGAACTTTTTTTCAAATAATCAGACAATTGCCCCATCACGTGACCCTCACACTCTCTGTAAATAGTGAAATGACTTCCTTGCCCAGAATATTTACTACATATGTAAATATCACCTAGCCCCCTATCACTTCTCGACATTAACCCGTAATCTTGAAGTGAATTTGTTGTTCTTTGTTTCCCAAAATAGTGTTACAAAAAGTTCTTTTTAGATTGAATATTTCCTATTTTGGTTAAAAATCCTCATAAATTTTTCACCTTTATTTATAAAATGTGTAAAAAATATACATGTATATTTTCCTATACAACTTTGTAATCTTTCAAATAAAAAAAAATTCAATTTTTTTGTCCACTCATTTAACTTTCCATGCATCATTTCAATTTATCTCTTTCCAACCACCACATTAATTACATTGTCCATCTTATTTTAATTAATTAATATAATTGGTGTGACTATTGGTTACAATTTACAATATTAAAATTATTTATTATTATATTATTATATATTTATATCTCTCTTGATTATGCTTTACTTAAATTTGTTATGATTTCAATTGACAAGTATAAGAAAAGAACATAGGGAAAATTCTTAAGTTTTGACAACGATATTTTTAGCAAAGGTAGCAAATAACATTATTATAATATATTTGTAAAAATATATTTTAAAATACCTTAACTTTTTTCCAAAGCAAGACATATATAACCCTAATCATCATCAATCAATCAACCAATATATATACTATAAGAGAAGCAGCTAAATCCACATCTTGCCACATATCGCGCTCTCATTAAAAAAAATTCCGCCCTTTTCAGTTAATCTAAAAAAAACAACTTTTGTTTCGGGTGATTTTAGATTTAAGGAGAGCTAACCAATTTTATGCTACAAACTTAACCCAACACTACAATAATGAGAAGTAAATGAAATAAATGCAAAATAAATAGTTAAATGGCAAAAGATAACAGTCACTTAATTAGCTGCTAATCAGGTTTGATTAGGGTTAATCGACAATTACAACTATGTATAGTCAAATCAGCCAATTCTTGGAATCCGTGTTATAATCATTACTTTATTACATTTATACAAGAATCTCTTTCTACCCTTTGGTAAATGACCAATGTGGGATACCAAACATACATATGGTCTTATTTTGTTTTGGTGTTTTTGCCTAAGTCCCAAGTCTGAGACTGAATCTGCCACGTGTCTTCGTAGGAAAGTGCCACGTGGACCAATAGGGTGCTGCCACGTGGACCAGTAGAGTACTGCCATGTGGACCGGTGGTATTCTGCCACGTAACCCCTGTAATTTGAGGCCTTTGACGAGTCTTCTTTTGGGCTGGAGTCTTGGCCCTTTGTCCTTTGATTTGGACCAATTAAATTGGCAGTAACAACTTTTTTATTCTATTTTAATATATTTTCTACCTTAATAAAAATTGATATATAATATAACATATCTTAGAAATGTTATATGATTTAATTCTTATAAACAATAATACTTGTTCTTTTATTATAAGTAATTTAGTTTTGATGATATATTAATTTCCTGCATAGTTTATGATCAAAAATTACTTTCGATATATTATTCATTTATTGCTAATACATATTCTCATAATAAAAATTCTGCTACTTTTTTTGGGGGAAATGAGTATCATTATTGATTTATTATTTTGACATGCATAACTTGACTTTTTATATAATTCGAAGAATCTCCATAATAACTTATTAATTTTTTTAGGATTATAATAATTAGAAAATCAACAAAAAAATGTACATTTTAGTTTTATTTTCCCCTAACAATTGTGATAAAACAAGTTTTAGCTTAATGCAGTTATTTTGTATATTTTAATTTTGAGTGTATTATAATTTTTTTATTTGCATGTTTGACTATAATTTTCATAGAAAATAAACGAGAAAATAAATTTCTGGAATTGAATCTATATATATATTTTTTATGGAGAATCTATATTATTGCTATATGTTTAATTAGAACAATTCTATAACATAATTGATCCATATATAAAAATATACTAAAAGAAAAGTTTTTAGAAAAAAACTATTATAATCTAAAACTTCATCTTTCAGATTTTTTAATCCGTGAATTTTTCTTTTAATAATAGATTTATTTCAAAAAAATACTCATAACACATAAAAGTAATTTTATTCTCTTTTATCAAAACTATTCTTTAAAAATTAATAACTAGCTAACTTTTGATAACGATCATTGCGGGTTAAATTATTTTCTAAAATTGTTTGAATTTACTCCAAAATTTGTTCATACATGTTACATTAAATTTAACCA
Source organism: Salicornia ramosissima (assembly GCA_951394345.1). Lineage (NCBI taxonomy): Eukaryota > Viridiplantae > Streptophyta > Magnoliopsida > Caryophyllales > Amaranthaceae > Salicornia > Salicornia ramosissima. Next base: position 49,168,474 of record OX596234.1, read on the forward strand.
TTTTATATTAAATATAATGTATCACCTTATACAATATTTTTTTTGTTGATTTCGTTGACTTCTGCCACAATTTTTTTTATTCTTATCCATATATTACAATAATTTGAAAAAATAAATTAATAATCTTTTATTTCTTTTTTATACATTGATTTTAATTTTTAAATTATATTAAGCATAACAATTATCGAATTGAATATCAATCAAAATATTACTAAAAAATTTATTATATATGTAGATAACATATGAATTATCGAGTGTTAGTGTAATGGTTACTTAATGTTCTGTATGGGGGTTAGTCAAGATTTTGTATAAAGATTACTCATTGTTTTGTATGGTTTTTTTAATTAAAAAAAAAACGAGAATATTACTATAGGTAATTGTTATTCATAAAGTTAAAATTTTAATATGATGTTAAAATCATTATATCAGGAAATGAATTATACAAATCGTTACATTACTATTTACAAAGTTAATATTAAGATTTATAAGCCGTGCATTGCACGGGTGCTATGCCAGTTGTATACTATATCAATGCATGAGTACTTATATTAAAATCATAACCCCATGAATACCAAAAGTCTTAGAAGTTTATACTTCATCCGTTTCGAAATAAACGCAACAATTTCTATTTTAGGAAGTTTCAAAATAAATGCAACAATTTTAATCATTTCATTTTTGTAAGTCTTTTCTTCCTATCTCTCTCATCATCACATACCCTATTTTTTATCTCTATCCCTTTTACTCTTACAACAAAAAATGGACTAGGAGTGTTCGTGCCATCCAATTTGTTGCGTTTTTTTTGAAACGGAGGTAGTATATGATTGAAAATGTGAGTCAACAAGTTATGATCTACGTACCCACTTATGAAATGTGGTTCAGATTGTGTTTTCACGGGAGATTGGTAAAGATGAAGATTAAAACTTTGACACTTAAAAAAGTAGGGTGAAATAAAAAAATATATTTACCTTACAATAATTATATGTCAAAAATCACAATAAATTTCTAAAAGAATAAGGTGAGTGATGGAAAACTACTAGAGTAGGACATAGTAGACAGTTGGTAAAAAAAAATTAATTTCCATTTTTTACGAAAATATGTAATATATAATCGATGTTATTTAAATTTTAAAACAATCTATTTTTTATGACCACGGGTATAAGGGAACTTCTATTGACTTTTATGAAATAATATATACAGATTATATGAAGTTTTATTTAATATTAGAAAAATTTGAGAAAAAATACCTTTTAAAAAATTAAACGTGGCTTTTTTCCTCATAGTTTGTTATGATTGACACGTGGACGAACCTATGCTTACTTTTGTGTATGTGCGGTTGTAGTGATAAAGTAAGATTTTAATTTCCAACTATATTATTGATAATATCGTATTGTCTGAGATTTAAATCATGTATAATTTTTATAAAAAATAAAAAATTTCACATAATTAGTGAATTATGTAAATCTTTACAAAACTATTTACAAAGTTAATATTAAAATTTTTAAGCCGTGCATCACACGGGTGCTATGCTAGTTTTCACTAAAAAAAACAACAAATTGCAATGGTAATTGGTAAGAAACAATTTTGTTGATTAATTCCTTTATTTTTTAAAGGTGAGTTTGTTGATTAATGCAATACATTCCTGAATTTTCTCCCCCACTAGTTAGTTTACACCATCACCTACCCTAAAACACTGCTTCTGTCAACTATTCAACACACATACACCGCTACTCTTCGGAGGTTCGTGCGCCGACCGTTACCCACCATCGATGGCTCCCGCTCCTTCTCTCTCCGAGGTATTCCCTCCCTTTAATTTTCGATCTTTATCTACTTTTTTCTTTTATAACTTCGTTTTCTATCTTTCATAGTATTTTTGATCCCCCTTATTATTTTGCTGTTTTTTTAACCTGATTTCCTCGATCTGGATTTATTGTTGGGATTTATGATTGATTTTACTAGTGTTTCTGTAATGGGTTTATCTTGGTTGCCCTTGTTTTTCAAAATGGGGTTTTGGGAGATCTACATATGTGTTTTGCGTGGTATCTGTGTAGACCTATATAGCCCAAGCTTCCATCGTTCATTGTTAATATCTCCCCATCATAAATGGATAACAATTCCATAATATATATATATATATATATATATATATATATATATATATTGGTATTTTGATTTTGAATCCACCCCTTGAGTGTTTTGATTTGAACCTGTTGAGGGCTGAATTCTGACAAATGATAGCTCTTTGGCTGAAAGATCTTCATAATTTGTGTGGCTGTTTCATTTGTAAATTTTTTCATTGGTGGTAATTGCAGTTGGGAGACTTGGGACTTTTGGGATTGTAGATGATAGAGTATATAACATATTTATAGGAACCATCCGATTAAGCTTTTGGTTGAGATATCCTTGGACATGATATTAGACCCTACGTAACACTGAGGTTACGGGTTCAAATCTCTCCTCCCTCTCCCTTCTAAGTGGAATTAATTCACACTTTCTATGATGGGGCTTGTGCTGTGTTCACATTTCAAGCCCAACGTACCTTTCTTGTGAGGGGGAGTGATAAAGTATATAACATATTCCTGGGCCTCAACTAAGCTTTTTGTTGAGATGATCCTCTAATAGCTTAAGTTTTTTGTTGAGGCCTAGAAATATTGTTTGGTTTTCTTTATTTTCCACGGGCAATCAAAATTCCCATGAAATGTAATTTGCTCTATTTGTTTGGTTGCTTAAATTATGATAAAATGGGGGGAATGCAAATTCCTACAAAATCTAGGAATTATCTTACCAAGTCCCCCTTTGGTAATTGAAAATTCACATGATTTGTAACTTCCCTCATGCACACCAAACAACTTTTGGTAAATTATAGGAAATGCAATGTGGGAATTAAATTCCAATGAATTACAAATTACTATGGGAATTTATTTCCCATATCAACCAAACAATGCTTCAAATCTCTCCTCCCTCTCCCTTGTAAGTGGAATTAATTCACACTTGCTATGATGGGGCTTGTGCTGTGTTCACATTTCAAGCACAAGGTACCTTCTTGTGAGGGAGAGTGATAGAGTATATAACATATTCCTGGCCTCAACTAAGCTTTTGATTGAGATGATCCTCTGACAGCTTAAGTTTTTTGTTGAGGCCTAGAAATATGTTATATACTCTATTAGTAGATTCATGTAGTAGAGTGGATAAAAAATGCAAAAGCCCTTCCTTTTACCTGCCAGCAATACCTCAAAATCCCTAGTGTGTTACAACTTGAACTCGCAGATTTGCAGAGTTCCTCTAATTGTCCCGAGCCATTATTCATTTTGGGAACACTCACTCATTTGGAGTGTGTGGACTGTATTTTCATTTATTTTGCATGCTAAAAAATGAACCTTGTTAGAATAATTGTGATCAAATCTAAGTTTGGTTCTAAATTATCTTGCCTGCTCTTGGTGAACTTCAGCAATATTCTTTGCCAATTGATGAGAAGCCTGCCGTTACGAAACCTGTTGAATCAACACCTGAGGTTGAGGCTGCAGTAGAAGCGGCTCCTGAGAAAACTGAAGAAGCACCAGCTGCTGTTGAAGAGAGCAGTGAAGCTACCTCTGCTCCAGCTGTTGAGAGCAGTGAGCCTCCAGCTGAGCCTGATGCTGCTCAAACGAGCACCGATGACTCTGCTCCTGCAGTTGAGGAAAGCAGTGAATCTCCAGAGGAAGAAGAGTCTGCAAGTGAAGAGGCCAGTGAAGAGACTCCAGAAATAAAGGTTATTTTACTACTGGATTGTTGAATGATATACATTGCCTTTTTTTGTTGTTTTAGTTTTGTGTGACACTAATGCGAGTGGCATCTTTGTATGGACTACTTGTATAGCCTGCTTATATACTTTGTATGTGCTGCACAGTCTGCTAATCTGTCTTGTATATTTTGCAGCTTGAGACTGCACCAGCAGATTTTCGGTTCCCGACCACAAACCAAACAAGGCATTGCTTTACACGATACATTGAGTATCACCGGTAAGACATCACATAATCCTTTAATTAAGCAAGGCGTATCTATAAATGTTTGCTCCTAATAATTGAGAATTATTCTCTTTCATAGGTGCATAGCTGCCAAGGGTGACGATGCCCCTGAGTGTGATAAATTTGCTAAGTTCTACAGATCTCTCTGCCCTGGTGAATGGGTAAGCACATTAAGTTTCTGGTTGACCCCCCTCTTGTGACTAAGTACAATACCTTTTTTTTATTCTATTATATTCAGGCGCGCACACACACACATGCAAAGACACCCCCCCCCCCATCTTGACTTAAAATAGAGGAATGGAAAGGAGGGGGGAATGGCCATTATTTAAGTTTGAGGGTACTTTTTTTTTGTTTTGGTTTTATTGAGTGAATTGCAAAAGCATTGGCAAAAGTTATGAATGATGTTATGTTGTTAGCCCTTTTTTAAATCCAAATTGAATCAATTAGGTAATTTAGATTGTGAAGGTTGCAAGCTTCATTACTAAGTAAGTGCTTGAGGTGCCTATGTGACTCCTAGATGGGTCAAATATAGAGCTATTGGAGAACAATTGCCAATTGGGATAACAATGTGTGAGTGTGGCACATCTCTATGTGTAAGCAAAAAGTTTTATAGAATATCTATTACATATAGTACTATCAAATTGGAAGGTTTGTGTGAGAGACAAGAGAGATGCCTTTTCTTGTGGTGGGATGTTTGGGAACACCTTGTGGTATTGCAGGATTGAGTTGTAGATATTGAGAAAAGGACAAAGTACAAGGGACAACTAGGTAGTGATTTAGGATTTTTGAAGAAGTCAATGAAAGCCATAGATGGATTTTGTGGAGGGGGTTAATGAGATGTGAAGAAAGAGAGTGTATTAGTGTATTGTATCACATAAACTAGATAGAAGTTAATACTTGTGAACAACCAAAGGAGATGCATTCTTTATTGATGGAGTGTACCCTTGTTTTGGAATAAATATTTTGGGGCATGCCACTATGCCGGTACAAAGAATATTTCCATGATTTGCGCATCTCGGGTATTTCCATTATTTGCTACTGCTGCTTGCAAATTAGCAAGTCTATGATATTATCCATCTGAAGTAAGCAAAGCTGTTTGATTGAAATACATTATTTGGTTTGTTGCTATTGGACATGAAATTTGATGTTATGCCAAAGAAGAAATAACATCATAATAGTTGAACAACTTTCATGGAGCCTTAAGTTCCTTGAAGTACGATAGATAGGCTACAAAGCATCAAATGTGACGACGTTCCATATAAAACCTTTCTATTTTTTTTTGGTTGGGTAAGAAAATCAGGTCTTGTTTTAGCTACACATATAGAGGAAGGGGATGCTACTAATAAGGTTTGAACCCTGTATCCTGTATCCCTTGGATACAAGGTGGGAGTGGGTACCACTTAGCCACTCCTTTTAACCTTATATATAAAACCTTTCTAAGTAATATCAGCCTAGATTGCGTTATTAGAAGAAAAGTAGAAAATTTCATTAAACATAAGATATACAGGGCTAAAAGGTTAAAAAAAATTGACGCTAATAAATTTGGGTTGGATTGAATTGGATTTTGGATGTAAGAAAACTTGTTTTGATTGAGTTTGATCGGAGTAAGGATTAAATATCAAAGTCTGACCTGTTTTGTTTTGGATTTAGTTTTTATAAAGCTCAATCCAATCTCTAATTTGCACAGTTGCATCCTTAAGTTGTTCAAGGTTCTTTGATATTAATGTGCTAGAGGGTCACTTTGCCCCTTAATACTATACTTCAGTTCATTTGCATAGTACCTTTTAGAATCATCATGGCCTTTGATGAATTGCAATCACGACCAGCTTGTTATTATTTTCACCTCTTTTGCTGTTGGTGCTAAAGGCTTATTAATTTTCCTTCTTTGTGAGTGTTTAAACATTGAGATTGTTCTATGGCATTAGTTAGCTCAATATCTTGTTAACGTAGTTGCATTGTTTGTGACTGCAGATTGACAGGTGGAACGAACAGAGGGAAGAAGGCACCTTTGCTGGACCTCTGTAGAATGAGAGTCTCTGAAAAGATTTTGTGTGATTGAACTATTTGTCGGGAACTGATGCGAAAGGGAATTTTCATATAGAAGGCCTAGTTAATAAAATGTAGGCTTGTCCAATGACCAATGGAACTAAATTTAGTTCCCAGGAACAGAAATTATGTACTTTTTGCTCATGTAATAATTTTGTGGTTATTGATCCTGTGAACTGAGTAATGGAAAAACTCAGTCATTGTAGGTCCAATGGTCTCCATTTTACAAGTGATATATTGTGAGAGAATTCATGCGGCCTTTTTACTTTTCCGTCTGCTTTGCCGCCTTTTAATTGTATGCAGTGAAAGTTAGAATTGAATTGTATGGGAATGATAATCCCATAGGAATGAATTGAAAATTCATTACTTTCATATAGTTGTTTAGGTAAGTAGGTATGAGATTCATAGGGTTAAGGAGGGGATGAAAAACAATTGGGTATGAGGTTTCATACCTAAATGCCTCAAAAAACACCCCATTGTTCATTAGTAGTATGGCATCCAATTCATTTCATTGTAGCCAAACATGCCCTTCATCCGATAGATGTGACTGTTTCAATGGGAACTAAGAAACAATGTGATATATGAGATAGTTTCTAATTATGCACACAAAAGTCAAAACTAGTATTATTATATGGGGGAGGGGATGTAATTAACAAAATTTGAACGCTATATCTCAAGGATATGAGGTGGGAGTAGATAACATTTTGTCACTTCTCTTGATCTTTTTACTTTTATATGATTTGAACAAATATGGTTATTGGTTGGTATAGACTGACAAATTTTAGGACATTTTGTGAAAATTGTTTGTGCGAAACAAAGGTATGATCGCGTGAGCAATTTGAGCACTATGGGAACTACAATGTGTTTTTAAGATTAAGGGAAGCATTGCTAAGTATTGACTACTCTCAATGTTCACTACATCATATACGCAAAATTAGTGTGTGCATGATATGCTAAATGTCACATGATTGAAATGTATGCAAGTTCTTCATAATAATTTCTTAAAGACTAGTTCATACTAAAATAAAATTTTCCTTTTGAAAGTTTTGAGATAAGAAGTTTTTAATCAAAATAAACCTTTGCTATTAGCATGAATTGGCTTATTTGACCATAATTAAAGGGCCCACGCCAAATGACAATGTATCTCTAATAATATTTGATCTTTAATAAAAGCATTATGGTTTTTCACACAATTTGGGAGCCAATGAGCTTAAAATTGCCTATCAAAACTTTTTTTTTTGGCAATGCCTATCAAAACCTACTTATTTATTTTTTGTCTACAAGACAACAAATTGTCTAACATGACTAATGAGTAATGATTATTGATCATATGCTCATTTCATCAACACCTAGTCCTTGTTCTTTCGGACTCAATTTTTGAAATTTCAGTTCAATTGGACAAATATAATTTAGTTTGATTCGATTCGGTTCGGTTCAGTTCAGCTCTTGACAAGTCTGATAGATAAATTTATTAAGTTCAATTTATTTTTTTAAGTTTAATTCAATATAAAATAACATGACCCTAATTTGTACTTTAAACTGCTTTCACTTAAACCCTCATCTAGCATAATAAAACCTTTATCTCTTATCTCCTAAACGGCTAAACCCCACGATTGTAACCAGGCAAAACCCCAAATCTCGTCGTCTTCTATATCTCCCCCTTTTCATTCACCCAGTTCATCTTTCACCTTTTACTATCAAACAAAGGAAGAAACCTCTTCCAAACAACAATGGGGTTACCTCAATGTTTGGGAGGAGCAACCTTCCATTCCTTAAGAATGGCGGGTATTCCTTCACCTTCCCTTTTTAGACCCTTCTTTAGCACCCCATCTCTTAATCTTCTTCTTCCTCGCCCTTCAAAACTCTCGATATTCCCTTCACTTCTCCGCCCATTTTCCATCTCTTCTTCTGCCGCACAAGCAACTTCCACTATTGCTCCATCTGACACAGGTACTCCATTGTCTTATATATTTTTGGCTTATTTTGAAGATCAAAATTTGTTCTTTTGACCTTTTTCTTCAATTTTTGGGTATCTTAAGGGTTGAAAACTCAGTGGAAAGCTGCTATTGATTTCAAGTGGATTAGAGATAACAAAGATGCAGTTGCTGTTAATATCAAGAATAGAAAATCTAATGCTGATTTAGAATTGGTTCTTGAGCTTTATGACAAAATGCTTTCTCTTCAGAAGGTTAATTCTCCTCTTTTGTTGGCTTCCTAAGTCACTCTTTTATTTCAATTACTTGTATTCAGTTTGTGTGGAGTTGCTTGGTTAGTTTGTGTTTGTAGAGTACTAAATGACTAATATGATTGTTTTGATTTTGGAGAATGGTTGAATTTTTTTGAAGTCAACATTACCCATTGTTGAGGTCTGACTTTGTCAAGTGTTTGCCTATGATTTTGTGGAAGGTTGAAACTTTGATGTTTGGAGAATGTTATTATTGTGAATTTTTACTGAAATTTAGAGAATGGATTTGAGAATTGAGTGGAATGTGGAGGAGTAAGCTCTGAGATGTACTTGTGTATCCATTTCTAGTGAAGTTGCTTAATTTTCTATCTACTCAAATAATGCCTTCTCATATTAGGTCTTTTGTGTAAGATTTGATCAAGTTATGGGCGACATCTTGAAGCATTGACATGATTAGTTCTTTTTGATGAATAGTAAAGATTTTCCATACGTGGGAATGAGTTTCTCATGTTTGACAAGGTGGCGCTAGAGTTGAATAGGTGTTTAGCATACAACTCTAGAAAAAAGAAGTTTCATTGGAATGCCTGATGAAGTTCATTCTATTACGGTATAGCAATTTTGAGATTTCAAGATTAATGGCATTAACATTAGGATTTGATAGTTCAGGTTTCGTTAATAGAGTTTATGATAAAAGGTTGGCTTTTGAAGAATGTTTAGTTTTCAATTTTTGTTTGCTTGGTTTATGTAAAGGAGAAATAAGTGTGCTGTGTCAAAAAAGTTGTGCTAAGGATGAGATATATTGTTCTGATTTGCGAGGATGTTTTACTTTCCAATTTCCATCACTTGCCTTATTGTCCTCCTTCCCCAAAGTGCGAAGTACTACACTCTTTGTCCCTAGCATTCTTTACTTAATGTGGAACTTTCTAGATCAGAATTTAAAAGTTTAGCTTTCTCCTATTATCCTTATGGACATTCTCAACTTAAAGTTTGAAGGAAAGACTACATTTGGATTACTCCCTCGAGTCCTTACTGGTCTTTATAGTAAGAGAGAGAGAGGAAAGTGTAAAAGATGTCACATTTTATTTTCAAATGGGAGAAAGAATATAGTGGAGATATTGAGAAAGTTGATGAGCCTAAAGCCCTAAAGTGAGGGTACGAAAAGAAATGTTGTTGTCGAAATGAGGAAGAAGGGAAGAAGTATATGTTGTGATGATGTTGCCTTCAAGTAATTAGTAGTGCAAGATATTAAGTTTGTGGTCTCTTCACCTATAAAAAAAGGGCAATGATTTAGATAGGCTCATTTAATTTGCAATTTAGTCTCATCAGGTCTAATAAATAAGTTTTAAGTAAGTCCAATAGGACTAATATTTTTATTTTTTTTATTGTTTCTTGAATTGTGTTTAGTAGGCTTCAATAAAGTCTAATATGTTTAATTTCCAATCAAGTCTACAAAGTTTAAGTACAATGCTGTTAGATATGCTTACTACCCTTTTCTTCCTATTTCTTCACAAATGACCCTCCATTGGGTCTGGTTTATCATCCTTTTTTTTTTGCAAAAAAGAGAAGGGCACAGGGGGAAGGAGGGGGGTGGGGGGGAACCTGAGGTAACAAATTGCCAAATTCTGTATTCTTGTTTTTTTAGCTAACTTCACATCAGTGAGCTAGGGTAGGTTTCTGCTGAATATAGCTAATTGTCGCTCACAGAGAGCAGGAGGTTGAGCACCTTCGTGGAGAGAGAAATACAGTGGCGAACAAGATGAAAGGAAAACTGGAACCATCAGATCGTCAGAAGCTAATAGAAGAAGGTAAGAATAGCTGTATGCTTTGCTCACATTAAAACTACTGCATTAGAAAAATAGCTTTGTAATGATTTAAATTTAGGTAAGACCTTGAAGGATAAACTTGCCAGCTTGGAGGAAGATCTACTCAGATTAACTGATGAACTTCAACAGGAAGCACAATGCATTCCGAATATGACTCATCCAGATGTCCCTATAGGAGATGAAGATTGTTCAGCATTAAGAAAGATGGTAACTTTGCTCATAAACCTTTGGGTTCCGTTGTTGTTTCCTAATATTTGGTGGCAAAGGGTTAAGAATGATGGTTGGTGTCCAGACTTATTTGTAATTGTAATATCCGACTTTTGGTTTATGTAGGTTGGCAACCAATGTGACTTTGGCTTTCCTGTCAAAGATCACCTTGAACTTGGCAAAGAGCTTGATTTGTTTGATTTTGACGCTGCTGCTGAGGTAATTTGCTGACTGTTCCATTAACTATGTTTATCAGTTTATGATTTTGTGAAATACTCAAATGGCCACTTGATGTCTAGTTAATACATTGTAGTTGTTCAAAGCATCATTTGTTACATAACACTGTCTTTTCTCCCTTATTATATCATCTATATATGTTTCTTGTGGCAAAAAGGATCATCTTCATACTTGTGAGTGTGATTTCTTTTGCTTGCTGTTGATTGTTGTTGGCTTTTTTTTTTTTTTTTGGGGGGGGGTGTGGGGGTGGGGGTTACTTTTAAGGCTAGTCTCTAATTGCTTTTACTGTAGGTACAATGTAATTTGATTTATGAAATCTCTAGTTACAATTATCTTGATCTTTGTCTACACAGCTGTTGGTGTGCAAATACCTTGTTTAAGTTAACTTTGTATTTATTTATCTTACCCCCTTTTGCCTTTATAGGTTAGTGGGTCCAAATTTTACTATCTGAAGAATGAAGCAGTCATGTTAGAAATGGCCCTTGTTAACTGGACTCTTTCTGAAGTCACAAAAAGAGGTTTTATCCCTTTGACAACCCCAGAAATTGTGAGAGCTTCTGTCGTTGAAAAATGTGGGTTTCAACCTCGGGCAGAGAATACACAGGTTTGTTAGATAATTTAATAATTTTGATTGCAGATTATTTTCTTTAGTATATACTTCCTTGAGCTTTAGTCATTCATGTTTATTTGGAGTGGCTTATCTGTGAGGTTTGTCATATTGTAACCTTGATCAAGCTGATTGTTTCATCGTGGCTTTCAAAAAAAGTTTAAGCACTGATATTGCCTTTTTTTTGCAAAAGTCAAGTTTATAATTCTGGGAGATATGTATCTTGCTCGACAGATGAAAACTTACATTGACATTCTTGGAACCTCAACAGGTTTATAATATTGCAGGTTCAGATCAGTGCCTCGTAGGCACTGCTGAAATACCATTAGGCGGACTTCATATGGATTCTATTATTTCTGAATCATCATTACCTTTGAAGTATGTTGCTTATTCACACTGCTTTCGAACTGAGGCTGGGGCTGCTGGTGCAGCAACACGGTAAATCACTTGTTGACTTCATTTTCGTAATCCTTCCTCTTTCTTCAATAACTTGTAGAAAATTCCTTTTTGCAACTTGTTACATCATCCTCATTTTCAAGATAAATTACACTCATAACTCATTCCTTTGTTGGCACTCATTACCAGCTACCAAACGAGGTTATGGTTTTGACGTTTGGTCATGTTTTCTGCTTCATAGTTTCAACTTTTCACAACATAGTAACATACTATTCATATATTTTCCCTGAAATGTTTTTAGTGTTTTGAATGATACATCATCCCCATGATAATATCAGCTTATCCTCGTAAAAAAATAAAAATTATCAACTTTTTTTCCCTGAAATGTTTTTTGTGTTTTGAACGATACATCTTCCCCATGATAATATCAGCTTATCCTCGTAAAAAAAACTCCGTAAAAATTATCAGCTTATGCATAAAAAATTGGTACTTATTGCTCATGGATGAGTTTCTTGCATGCAATTTTCGGAAACCAAGAATGATAACTAAACCTTTGAAATTCCTGCGACATCTTAAGACTTTGTTGTAATTCATGCAGAGGCCTTTATCGAGTGCATCAGTTTAGTAAGGTTGAAATGTTCATCTTATGCAAACCCGAGGACAGTGATGCATATCTTGAAGAATTGATAAGAATTGAAGAAGACCTCTTTGCGGCACTGGGTCTTCACTTCAAGTAGGAAAAACCTTGTTCTTGACTCGTCTATTTTGTATGCCTTTTTTGGCAGAACCTCACCCTTTTTCTGTGTTATATTTTGTTGGTTACTTTTTCGGCAGAACCGTGGATATGGCATCTGCTGATCTAGGTGCTCCTGCTTTCCGTAAGTTTGATGTGGAAGCATGGATGCCAGGATTGGGACGTTATGGTGAGGTAGGTTGACACTCTCTAATTACAGGGCATCCTTTTTTTAGCCATTTTGTTTTATTTTTTGCCTGATTATGTAGGAAAACTGTATTTATGTTAAGCCAGAAATTTTTACTCGTGTAGATTTCAAGTGCTTCGAATTGTACGGATTATCAAAGCCGCCGTTTAGGGATCCGATACCGCCCGGAATTGTCATCTATAAATCAAAAGAAGGCTAAGAATGCTCCAACACAGTTTGTACACACTCTAAATGCTACAGCTTGTGCTGTACCGCGTATGATTGTTTGTTTACTGGAGAATTACCAACAAGAAGACGGCTCTGTTATCGTTCCTGAGCCTCTGAGGCCCTTCATGGGTGGCGTTGAGCGCATAGTTTACAAATTTCGATAGGATTATACTTGTTTTTTTTTTGAAATCAAATTCTTCCTACTGTTTTATTTTTGTAATTTTTTTTTAAACTTCTTTAATTTTGTTTTAATTTCCGATTTGTATATCGGATTATTACCATTTGTTATACTATTCCTACAATGCTAATAATAGTTTAGAGCTGTCTTAGGTTGAACAGTTTCTTATAATATGATAAATAATTCTGGTTAATCAAAAAATTTGCTGCTTTGAACTCATGAATCTTCATTTATCTGAAAAGTTGAGATACAATTATAATGATTCAAGGCCTAATTATTCAGATGAAGGGGTAGCGGGGGCGCTACAGGCAGCAGGTTTCTGCTTGCCAGTTGTGGTTGGCTTAACATTTTTACACTGCGAGACAGCAGCTCCGCCCTTGAACGTCAAGTCGATGTCAGCAAGCTCAACGTGCTGACACGGAGTTCCTGCGCTGCACAACAGCTTGACCACCTCGGCCGAACCCGCTGTTCCCCTTATATTTTTGAAGCTGATGTTGCTGAGCTTAACCTTGGACGGAGTCTTTTCCTTGCAGTGGTTGTAGGGGCAGTACTCTTGGTCAATAATAACCGGGGTTAGAACATTGGTAACCTTGATGTCCTCAAAGTGTAGGTCGGAAGCTAACGCCTCATACGAGTTCATCCACGTCTTGATCCTAACGCCATTGTCTGTGTTAGTGAAGGTGCAGTTCTTGACAAAGATGCCTTTGTTGGGCGTTTCGTTGGGGTACCTCCCCATACTTCCTATGCTGATCCCGTGCCCTGGCCCACACGTGATTCCCTCGACGTGAACGTCTTCGGCTCCGTCGCCCATCGAGATACAATCGTCCCCAGTGCCTATCTTTGAGTTGGTGACACGTACCCCGTGTGAACGTCCGATGTGCATCCCGTCTGTGTTAAGGCTGTCTTTTGGTGCTGTAATTGTTAAGTCGTTTAGGGTCAAGTTTTTGCAGCCCAAAATTCCCATGTGGTATAGCTTGCTGTTTATTGACTTGATCCCATTTATCTCCCCGTTGGTGATAGTGTTAAACCTAAAATTCTGCAAAAATTCGAGTTTTTATCATATAAGCAATCGTGATAACATGTTAGAATCGTACGTCAATAATGTGGCCCTGTTTGGAAACTGGTTTTTTAAGTTAACTTTTGGCTTTTCAATATGGCCAAACAGTCAAAAAATATGTTTGGTTTTTTGGCTGGTTGAACAGTTGGCTTTTAAGCCAAAATAAAAAAGCAGTTTTTTTTTTTTTTTTGTTGGCTTTTGACTTATTGGCCCACAAACCCTCTAATAAACAGCCAATAACAACAATTAATTTTACCAAACACTACCAAACAGCTGGCTTAAACAACAACTTAAAAATGGCAATACTTACAGCCAATACTTCCAACTAGTCAAATAAGCCAATTAAACCAGCCAACAACCGATTGCCAAACAGGGCCATAGATAAAGGCCGATAAACTTCGGACACATAAGCATAGAAAAACAATATTAAAATCACCATTTTAATATATTTTTAAGTTCCAAGAAAAAACATAGGAGCAAATATAGTAAGGGATGGGTTAAGTGACATACATAAGGAAGATTATTGCAAGTGCCAGTTTTAGCACAGTCGTTTTGCTCCCAAGCCTGTTGGCCTTGACCATCAAAGCTACCTCCATCATTGAGAGCATTGATGGTTAGGCCATCGACTTTATCAAACTTAACCCAAGTGTCTTCTCCTTTAAACTTTGCTGGATCAGCTGGGGCTTTGAAGTTTCCTGAAATTTCCATTGTCACGGGAGCCTTGCACGGGCCTTTAAGCTTTACTGCACTCAACGAAAACTCCCCTGCTGGCACTACTATTTTTGCTGGCCTTGGTTTTGCACATGCTTCCTTCCAGGCACCCAACAACCCCTAACAATAATATTGCACGTGTCATTACATTAATTAATATAACGTTATTTTTAACACGAATCACCATCTCACCATATGAGATCAGGTATTACAGCAAGGTAAAAACGTGAAAAAATAGCAAAAATTATTTAAGTTTTATATATACATATAAAACTTTTTATACAAATTTTTCCTTCTAATCAGACTTGGTATTACGATGAGACCAGAGAGGAATTTGTAATTTGGAATACAAATTTTTTTTTTCTCTGTAAATGAATTCTTACAAAAAAGGACTTTTCATATATGTAGAGATCTAGACAAAACATTGAAGATTAATATATTTAATTATTTATTTTAAAAAATTATAATTACTAATACTAAATAATAAAAAAATTGAGACGAATCAAACGGGGTCCCACATGACTATATTTTTCGTTATGTACAAGTGACAAATTTCGATCAAAGTGAAAACTGTGAATAGTGTCAAAAGCACACTTGTTGCAAGAATTTATTTATGAAGAAAGTATAAAAAAAAAAATATTTATGTACATAGGGTATTTTCTAATAAACTTGCAAGAATTCATTTATGGATAAAGTATACCTGAGTTGCATCTGCGCCTGGTTTTGCACCAAACTTTGTGATGTCAAAGGTAGTGTGGGATCTTGCCATAGATACAAACACACAGAATAGGGAAATAAACAATGGTAAATTGATTGTTTTCATTTTTATTTAATTTTATATATTTTTTTTAAAAATTAATTTTTGTTATGTAATTTTTTAAAACTTAATTTTATGAAGAGAAGGGTGATTGACATGTTGATCATCCAATCAATCAATATATATAGTTTTAGAAAAAATCCAACACCACTCATAGGTGTTTGCCAATTTTAAACAAGAATGCTAAGATCCAGATCGATAGGAGTGTGGTTATTGCAAAATTACTATTTATATATTTTATGAGTGGCTTCACGTTGTACTTGGTTACTTGTTTACTATTTCCATCCATAAATTAAATCAATTATCATCAATAAATGTATTATAAGAGAAGCAACTAGATCAAAAGCTTGTCACATGTCCTCTCTTGTGCATTTTTTTTTCCCGTTTTTTCCTTTACTATATCCGTAAATTTTGCTTCTTTTTTTTTAATTTTTAAAAGTATATCATTGTAAACATGACAACAAATAATATGGCAATAAATTAATAATAATAAAAGTTAATATATCATTGTAAATTTGACAATAAATAATATGGCAATAAAATAAAAATAAAAGTTGATATATCACCGTAAACATGAAAATAAAATAAAAATAAAAGTTAAATATATCAGTGTAAACATATAATTGTCACGATATAATATGACAATAAATATATACTTCGTATATATTATACTATAAGAGAAGCCACTAAAACTACTTCTTACCATGTGTTGCTCTCTGATGATTTTTTGCCACTTTTTTTCCTTTCCTTATTTTGTAAATACAATGCATATCACTATAACAAATTAGTTAAATTTTTTCTTAAAATAAAAAATCAAATCAAATCATTGTAATCATGCCAACAAATAATATGGCAATAAAATAATAATAATAAAAGTTAATATATCACTGTAAGCATGATATATAATAAATAATATGACAATAAAATAAAAATAAAGTTAATATATCATTGTAAACATGGCAAAAAAATAATATGGCAATAAAATAAAAATAAAAGTTAATATATCATTGTAAACATGGCAATAAAATAAAATGGCAATAAAATAAAACTAAAAGTTAATATATCATTGTAAACATGGCAAAAAAATAATATGACAATAAAATAAAAATAAAAGTTAATATATTACTGTAAACATATAATTTTCACGAAATAATATGACAATAAAATATGGTAAATTATGCAGAAAAACTAATAGCATGTCAAATCTGACTATACAATAATAATAAAATATCATTGTAAAGTATGCTGGTAAATATAACAGACTTACACTAATTTATTATTATAAACTTCTTTATTATGAAAACTTCTTTTTGTTGATTGACAAAGTATAAAAAAAATTAAAAATTATTTGATCATTCTCCCTCCTCCAATATTTGGTGGCAATGGAGGAAATTACCAAACCTACGATATGCCTTTAAAAAAAAAAAATTAAAATGGCAAAATGAAAATGGCCAAAACCATGCATTTTTGGTCTGGGCTTATAATTAATTGTCCTTTACAAGAAATTATACCTACAATACCAAACAGAAATGTATTGAAGTGGAATATGGAAAAACTAACCCAGATTCTTCCTCCTAATTATATATATAGCCCAAATTTTGGAGATTAATTTTCATTTCCTAGTGGGTGGGATTTTCAGTCAAATCTGTAGTTTAGTTTACTCGCCTAAGTAGACTTGGTAAAAATAAACCCAACCGATGCTGGTCATCCAAAATCGACCCAAAAAAAGTGGGTCATGAACGAAAAAATCAACTCGAAATCCGTTAAATACTCCAAGATTAGACCTGAATTCCAAAATTTATTATGATCGAAATCCGATTTTGACCGACTGAAACCGACTTAACCGACCGATTTATTAGGTATACGATCTAATGTACTCATGAAAAGTGGAAACATGCATCAACAATTTAAAAAATTCTGTATGAAAAGTTTGCCTAGATGGTTTTCCAACAAAAGAAAGGTTCGTTAGATAGAAAAAATATTTGCCGACTTACAACAGGTGGATAGCCTTTAATGATCTTGATAATCCCATGGCTTTTGAGTTTTGTAGATAGAAGAGATATTTTAATTAGTTCATATAACCATAGTACAGACTACAACACATGTTGGAACATTTATGACTAAATGGGCTTGGTTATTTGAACTAAGGAAAGAGAAGTTAGGCAAATAGAAACTACGAGTCCAACGGGTATCTCGCGACTCGCGAGGACCCGTCGCGACTCGTGAAAAGTTTCTGGAAAGAAGCAAATCACGAGCCACGAGACAAAGAGGACTCGCGACTCGCGAGCCCCTTTTCGCACCTCGCGATTTGCTTCTGGAAAATTCGAACAGTTTTTGCGACTTTTCGTATACTTTTGCCTAGGATGCTTGTACATATTAAGCATGTGTTAAAGCCTTCATTACTGATTTAAACATGTTTTAAAGTGGATTAAACTCAGAAGTTTGAAAGATAGCCTTGTGAATGGCATCTTCAAAGGTGTTAATAGCTCACTATTAATCACCATCAATTCTGATTTTATGGAGCTTTATTGGTGTGTTTGTTCAGCTTTTGGAGCTGATTTCTCTTGCCCTATAAGCCTATAAATAGGCTTGCTTAGTTCATTGTTGAGATATACAAAAATCAGAAATACTTTCTCACTTCAACTTGCTAGCACTTTATAATTTCTAGCTAATCTTGTGAAGTGTGACTAAACACAAACAAACACAAAACCTTTTGTTCTTATATTCTATAGATCACTTGAGTATAAGGTTTTCGTTCTCCTTTGTATCTCACTAATCGTTCGTGGTAACCCGGTGATCTCAATATATAAGGGGCGAATCGAATTAGTAGGAAAGTGCATTTCCATGCCTTGGAGAGTCAATTGTTCATCACATCCTTCATCATCACCAACAACACACATGTCACACGTACAACTCACTTATTGTTCAATAGTTGTTCGTTCACTCGAAATATTTTCCTCACTTTGAAAGATTGAAACTTTGTTAGAGGACCATCTTAACCAAAAGCTTAAACTAATGGTTAGGGCCCAGGAATATGTTATATACTCTGTCACTCCCCCTCACATAAAAGACCATTTGGGCTTGAAATGTGGATGCAACACAGGCCCACCATACCTGGTGCTAATTAACTTCACTTAGAATGGAGAGGGAGGAGAGATTCGAACCCGTGACCTTTGTTTCACGTTGGCTCTGATACCATGTTAGAGGACCATATTAACCAAAAGCTTAAGCTAATGGTTAGGGTCCAGGAATATGTTATATACTCTATCAAACTTAGCTTATTAATTGGCATAAACTTTTTAGGTATTTTATAGCAATTCATCCTTAGTCATTCTAGATGATCTTGACAATAGAAGCTATATTGCAGTGACGATGCTTAATAGAATTTGCATGGGGTGTTAGTTCATATAATTTGGTTTTTTCCACACTAAGGTCAAGTTCAATAATAAAGGAATCTAATGGATAAAGCATGTATTTAGATAGTTATAATTTTCTTTTCTCCTCCCCTCTCTTCCCAAAACCCTAATTCGGAAAAAAAAACCCTAAAACAAATTAGGGGCTGCCATGGATGAAAATTTCCATGGTAAGCCCCAAATCTCCATCTTATTTTGTTGTTTATGTAATTTTTTAGTTGTTTTTTTTGTCAATAAGTGAGTCTCTCTTTATGAAAGTTTTCAGTCTTCTTTTTGGGGTTTTGTGTTATGTCTTTATGGCAGTTTTGTGTTATTGTTTTCTTATTTTTGAATCTGTTGGGAAGATGATGATGGTCCAAGAAGATATAATATATGGTACAAATTCTCCATTCAAGAAAATTATAGCAGAAGTTGTGAAGATCTCCGTGCGTAAAGATGCACCGACATCGAAATTAACGAGGTGTTTCATTATTGAATCTATCCTCCAGGAGTTGCGCTCGAGTATGCTTTTATTTAGTTGTATTGGATGTGAATTTTGTTTCCGTATTTTAAATTTTCTTGAATTATGTATTCATATTCGATGTAGATGTCGTATGACTATTTATGAATGAATTTTATCTTCCTGTAAAAAAAAAAGCATTTATTTAGATTTATTTTATTTATTTATTTTATTAAGGAGTGGTTTATAACCAATTTTGAAGATATAGATAATCCAAAAAGGGGTCCGTTTGGTAGAGTGTAAAACGTTTTCCCATTTTACATTGTTTGGTTTGGTACGTGTAAAATATTAAAATGTAAAACTTGGGATGAAAAACATTTTACATCACAATTGAAAAGAAAACATTGTCTCTCACAATTGAAGCAATTGATTTTCAGTTCAACCAAACAATAAAAAAATATTTAAAATGAAAAAACATGTTATATGCAACTAAACA
The DNA here is from genome assembly GCA_951394345.1 of Salicornia ramosissima. Lineage (NCBI taxonomy): Eukaryota > Viridiplantae > Streptophyta > Magnoliopsida > Caryophyllales > Amaranthaceae > Salicornia > Salicornia ramosissima. The sequence continues at coordinate 49,188,235 of OX596234.1, forward strand.
ACAGGAAACTATAGTGAAAATAAATTTTCCAATGTAAAAGGTTTTCCATTAAAAATTAGTTTTTCATCTGAAATTATTTTACTCTACCAAACGGACCCTAAAAGTCCTAGTTGATCCTCCCATTCTCATCAAGCTAAGTGTATTGGAGGCATCCTCCTTATAATAGTGCAATCTAAATTATGATGGCTCAAAGTTGGATGATGTCAAAGCTGCTTCTGGATTCATTGACTGTACATATTAATATGTTGGCTCTAAAACCATGTCAAAATATCATCTTAATCAAAAGATTAAGCTGATATAGTTGACGCCCAATATTATATTATATTCTATCAGTGAGTAATTATCAAATGGAAAAAAAATAGCATATGATATTTTATAGATGATAAAGTAAAAAACAGTTCTAATATGATCTATAATTTTTTTTTGTTTAAATGGAATATCATGCCTATTTCATTTACAAATTATAAAAAAAAGTAGTTAAAAATTATTGTAAACTTTATAAACAGAATATTTTATCTACATTTATAATTTTAAAAGTTTATTTGTACCCCTTTTGATTTGTGCATTTGGATTTTTTGTCACTATAGAAGAATTTTTTAAAAATTTTAAAAATATTGTAAACATTATAAAACATTATAAACAAAATATTCTATTGATTTGCGCATTTGGATTTTTGTCACTATCAAAGTAATTAATTTTTATATCATTAGGTTGCATAATGAAGATTAATTGAACAAGTCAATAGGTAGTGCGATGCGAGTAAATTAAATTATATGTCTTATATTTAAAAAAATTAATAAATTATAAATATTTTGTACTGTAGTTAAAATTCTAAACAAAATCTGTAAAAAAGATAGTACATGTAAAATCCTAATGAGATGTTAAAAAACACTACATATTTATTAAAAAAAACAAAAAAAAAACACTACATATTTATTAAAAAAAAAAAATGTTGAAATAAATGCAATGAGATCCACATGACTATATTACATTTTTTTCATACACATAAATCTCAAAAAATGATCAAAATAAGTTTTATAAACACTGTCCACCTTAAAACTAATTATAAAAAAAAAGGGAAGGAATAATTCTATAACACTAAAATGTTCTATAAATTAAATATTGCAATTTTTTTATTATTAGTATATATCCTAAAATGTTCTCAATGCCTCATATTATTATTATCATGATATATAAAGGTAAACACTTAAAAAAGGTTTTTTTTTTTATTCATTTTTTTTTTTTTACAAACACTAGCTTGAAATAGATTTCTACAAAATGAAACACCACTTTTTAGCATCGCGTTTAATTAGAATCAAGCACAAAAGAAGGAAATGTTTAGCAAAAGACTAATGGTAGAGAATGAAAAGAGCATGCTTTAGCTAATTAATTCATCTCAAAACTTAATATATATACCCATTGAAACTAACCCAAAACATATCTCAATTACAAATTAGTTTTCTTTCATCATATTCTTACAACAAAATGGCTTCTAAACTAACCTACACATTTCTTTTTCTTGCACTTCATCTGCTCATTATAGACACTAATGCCCAACCCAAGCCTCCTGGTGATAAAATTGTATTTGACATCACCTCCAACGGCGCCAAGCCTGATACCGATGTTACCCAGGTAAATAAAAATTGATCACTTTTTTTTAAAAAAATATCTCATAAAAAAATAACAGGAAAATGATATATACATGCAGCCTTAAGGGTTGCATATAAGTATTAAATTCTTTCTTAAAATGATATGTATTTATAGCTTAATAAATGCTTAAATTTTAAAAATAATTCCTTATTATTTAGCTTTTTACATACAGCACTTAGTGCTGTATATATCATAACCCAAGATAATATACGATCGATATGTGGAAGAAAAATCATGGTATATGTTTTCATTATATGATATTCGAATGAGGAATTTCTTTTTCTTTTAAAATATGCCATATGTATGTTATACCATAATACAACCAATTGTACATAAAAATTCTCAATATAGTTGGTATATAAACTTTATTTATTTATATAATATTTTTTTTTTTTTTTTTGATTTTTTGAAGGCGTTTATGGCTACATGGAACCAAGCATGTGATTCAAAAAAGCCTAGCAAGGTTCTAGTACCTGAAGGGACATACATGCTAGGACCAGTTAACCTTAAAGGTCCATGCCAAACACCAACTGAGGTGGAAGTTTTAGGTACCTTCAAGGCTCCAGCAAAAGTGGCTGATTTCAAGGGTGAAGATACATGGTTTAAGGTTGAATATGTGGACAGTCTAACCATCACTGCACCACAAGGATCTGGTGTGTTTGATGGTCAAGGTGATATTGCTTGGAAAGAGAATGATTGTACTGAGAACCCTAAATGCTTCAACCTTCCTTACGTAAGTTTTTCTAATAACACTCTTAACTATTAAAAAAAATAAAAAATAAATGTAACTTTTTTGCCCTGTTTGTCAATCGGCTGTTGGCTTTTGGCTGGTTTAATCGGCTGTTAGTTTTTGGCTGGTTTAATTGGTTGTTAGCTGATTTAATTGGCTGTTGGTTTTTGGCTGGTTTAATTGGCTGTTAGATTTATGTTACACTTTAATTTAAAAAAAATAAAAATATTACAGTTTTATGATCAAAAGTTACAATTTTAACGAAAAGTTTATGTTGTGAATTGCAGAACTTTAGATTCAATTTCGTGACAAACTCGAAGGTTATAGGGATAACATCTCTAAACAGCAAGACATTCCACATAGCAATCCTAGGGTGCAAAGAGCTTTCATTTATAGACATGAACATAACAGCACCATGGGACAGCCCTAACACGGACGGTATTCACATCGGACGGTCCGATGGAATTACCGTGTCTAATGTCGTAATTGGAACCGGAGACGATTGTGTGTCGTTCGGTGACGGTGCTAAGAACGTGATCGTCGAGAAGGTGACTTGCGGGCCGGGCCATGGTATTAGTGTTGGGAGTCTAGGGAGGTACCCGAACGAGGAGCCCGTGTCGAACATCACTGTCAGGAACTGTACTATTAGGGAGACTGATAATGGTGTCCGTGTTAAGACATGGCACAACTCTTATGATTCTAATGTCTCTGCCTTGCATTTTGAAGACATTATCATTGACCATGTCAGGCAACCTGTTATTCTTGACCAGGAATACTGCCCCTGGAACAAATGCAAGCAAAAGGTAACGGAAATGAATTTATATATATAGTATTTTTTTTTTTTATATACATATCTCGAAAGAAATTAAAATCAGCTAATTTTTTTCGTAAATTCGATTCTCATCCAATAATACTGACAAAACACAAAATAGGGTAAAATTGAATTTGGGTCATCAATCTCCAACCCAAATCATTAATAATAATAAATAAATGATATATGTTTTAAATACTACTTAGTAAAAACAAGTCATTTCAAAATCACCATTATCACAAATCTATTACCAACTATCAAACGGTGTAACTCACCCAGCTAAATTCATTGATAAATAAATGATATATGTTTTAAATGCTGAGCTCAAACAAAGAATTTAGAACTTAAAAATAAACTAATAATTGAATTGTGTAAATGTGGAAATGAATGGCAGTCACCATCAACAGTGAAGATCAGTGATGTTAGCTTCAAGAACATAAAGGGAGTGTCAAGTGGAAAAGAAGCAGTGAAGTTGATATGCAGTGAAGGAGTACCATGTGAAAAGATAGAGCTAACAGACATAGACTTGTCATACAATGGAACAGATGGACCAGCAGTGTCTCAATGTAAAGCAGTTAAGCCTACTCTTACTGGAAAGCAAGTTCCTCCGGCTTGTGACGCTGCTCCTACTCCTGTTGTAGAACAGTGACCCTAACCGCATACCACAGGACTAGTTTCATTTTTTGTAGCCATCAATAATTTTTGTTTTTCCTTTTTTTTTAACCATTGGAATATGGTTTTTGATAACACAATGTATTTAGATTACTGCCTGCTATGATCCATCTCCTTAATTAAAAGAGAGATTTAGGCAATGTGATAGTCTAGCTAAGAGTTGAGACTGTCCTTAATTTCATATGAAATAAAAGATTGAATTTTTTTTACTTGAAATTTGTTTTATCTCTTTTTTTTTTATTGGAATTTAAGCATGTCATTTTGCGACTTATTATTACAGCCCCTTAGATTTGTTTTTGCAATTTACAATCACTTAATTAATTCCCATATATGTAATTACCTTTCGAAAAAATATATATAATTCCCATATGTAATTAAATAACGATCGAGTTTCATTTTTCTAACAAATGTAAGAAATTTTAGGAAAGGTGTGGTAATGCTAATGAAATCCTTTAAAAAAAAAAAACAAAACAATGATACTACACCTTATTTGAATTAGTCCACAAAGTAATTGTCTATAAATTGTAAAATAAAATTAAGTGGTTATCAGTTGCAAAATCACAGACCTATTAAATTAAAACTAATTATTTAGGGGCCGTTCGGTATCGCTTTTTGTTTTCAGTTTTTTTTAAACAAAAAACTAAAAACAAGAAATCAGAAATAGTGATTTACACGACTTTTTTGTTGCCAGTTTTTAAAATTATTATCTGTCCAATAAGTGTAAGCACCGAACGGGTAGTTTTCTTCTTCAATTCAGCTATCTTTAAGCTTCATGCATAATTATGAAACAACTTTATGTTATGTTTGGATACAAATATTTCATTTAAAATTATAGATTTGTGCCAAATTACATGTTTGGCAAGTAAAAAAATTTGGAATTGGATTTGGCCTAATTCCCAACCCAAATGTTTAACAAGCAAATGTTGTATATTCCAAATACTTAACAAAACCCTATCATTTCTAATTCTAAAAACAACTCAAACAAATAATTTTCATTTGAATTGTAACATTTCAATTTCAGAAATTGAATTCATCTATTTGAAATGAATTTCGCATATCCAAACACTACCTTAAATTATTTCTTGGCAATTCCTATCACATAATCTTGAATAATAAGCATAAAACTTGCCTATAGATAGTATGCTTAGGAAGATTCTCTGATTCTTAATTGCACAATTGTAATAATAAGGTGCTAATTTAAAAAATTGTATACATCGGGTGTACACTAAGTTAGTGTGCATACTGTGCAACGTACTAAAAGTTATGGCTTTTCGGGTTGCTTTTAATCCGTGTTATACCAATTTAGTAAGCGCGTGATGTATTTTAAAATTGAGAAAGTATTGGGTTAGACGGTCTGACCTAATATTACTGTCAGACCATCCCTATCCAATCACCACTCCCGCAAAAAAAGAACCGCAAATCGTCTCTCCAAAATCACGACATTCAACATCATCAATCTATAAAAAAACAACCAAAACATCACGAATATACAATTCGAATTTGAGCAGTTCGAATATACTGTTCTGCGAGATAATCATCTCCTCAAATTTGAGTTGTACACAGCAACACTCAAAGAGTCAATGAGATATACGAATTCAGCTTTTTGGGCACTCCATCAATCGACTGCATTTCGCGTCCTTCTTTGTTGTTTCCTTGCTCTTTACCATCTGATTTTGATCTTCGTCAATTCAAGTTTTTTTTACTGCGACTCTATAATCTACAATTCATGATATTTGGTGTTCATATGGTTGTGAAGAAAAAGAATGGTTATGAAAAAGAAGTTATATAGGTCAGTTTGAAGGAGAAGGTTTATGAGGGAGGAGAAGTTAAATTTTGTCTAGGTCCAGGTCTTCATCACTTCAATCTTGTTCATCCAGGTCCAGGTCTTCATCCAGGTTTTTGTCCAGGAGAAGGTAATGGAACAATTCGTTGCTTCTGCTCCATATCTCCAACTCGTAATTGCTTCTACTCCATATTTCACCGCAAATATAGAGGGGAATTGTTCCAGTTAATGGAACAAATTTGCGAGAGAAATGGAAATGAGAGTGCAGAGGCACAGAGATATTTCTCCAGGTTAATGAATATATGACCAGGTCCATGTTTTTCCAAGTCCAGGTTTGTCCAAGTCCATGATTGTCCACGTCCAGGTTTGTCCAAATTTTATCCAGGTTTGTCCAGTTTTTGTCCATATTTGTCCAGGTGTGTCCACATTTATTCATGTTTGTCCACATTTGTCCAGGTTTGTCCACATTTGTCCAGGTTGAACTTTTTGTCCAGTTGACTTGGACTCGTCTGACAGCAACAATACTGTCAGACGAGTCTGACACAATACCGGCCTTCTCTTTAAAATTTACAAAAAAAAAAAAAAAAAAAAATTAGACTTAAATGTCAGTAGGTTAATTTGCCTATTATATTATATAGGCTACAAATAACCAACAAATAACCTACCACTAACAAGTTATAACGATAATTTGACCAATTAAGTAAATATTAAGTTAAGTAATTACATATTAATGCTTACTTCTGAAACAAAAAAACAATATTAACAACGGAATAGAACTTTGAAGGGCTAAAGTAATGGGGTAAGGAGCGAAAAGAACATGATTCAACTGATTACAAAAAAAAAAAAAAATTTGTGAAGAAAATAAAAAGAATTTTAATTCAAGGTTAAGAAAGAGTGCTAAGATATTAGATAAAAGATATATATAGTGTATTTTTTTATGCCTTGAGGAACAGTATATATATATATATATATATATATATATATATATATATATATATATATATATATATATATATATATAGATTTAAGCAGAAACAACAAAAGAATTTAAATAAATGGCACCCAATGCAAAGATTTCATTATTGTTGATGGTAATATTTGAGATGCTAATTGTGATAATGAATGGTGAGCCAGCCATTGATGGTGTTGATGTTCTTGACATACGAGAGCATGGAGCAATGCTTAATGGCGATGCTACACAGGTATGTTTTCTTTTAATACACATACATACATATATATATATATATATATAATAATTGTGTTTTTATTTTTTTTAAGGAGTTGTTTGGTTGGAGGATTTGGAAATACAATTTTCTAGGTAGGTACAAATTTGAAAGCACACGCGTGACTATTAAATATTAATAGAATAGTAATATCACGCGATATACATCAGTTTAACTACAATGAACATTAGTATAAGCATTCACGATTGACTTATCATAATATGAGTACTCGTGTGTACCTTTTCTATACAAATTAAACCCAAAATGAGTAGAAGTTCATTCAGTTGATGGTAAATTGTTTATTGAGTCTAATTTTGAAATTTGAATAATGTTCATTAAACCTTATATAATAATTTTCATTTAAATTGAACTAATGTTCATAACATGAGTATTATCCTATTATATGTGTACCTTCTAATTTTTTCTATCCGGAAAATTGCAATTTTAAAAGAAATACGTACAGGACAATTTTTCCCAAACTAAACCCTAGAAAATCACTCACTAATTGTATAGTCTAATTCCCTGGCCTTCCCTTGGCGAGTTGAATTTCCTAGGAAATGTAATTTCTTATACAGTCAAGCGTGTTAGAAATATAATATGGAATTGTTGATGTAACCCTTCAAGGCGTGGAATCTACACTTTCCTTCTAAATTTATTCGCCCCTTTAGATCACCGGGTTACCACGAAATGCTTAGTGAGATACAATGGAGAAACTTGTACACTCTATATGACCTTTAGAGTATACCTTAAAAGGACTTTGTGTTTGTTATGTGTTTAGAACACACTTAGTATAAATTGCAAGAGAATACTAAGTGCAAGTAAGTTGTATGAAGTGTAGAAAATTCTGAATATTTTTGTGTACTCCAACCATGAACTAAGCAAGCCTATTTATAGGCATATAAGGCAAGAAGAATCAGCTCCAAAAGCTGAACAAACACCCCTTTAAAGCACCATAAAATCAGAATTATGGTGATTAATTGTGTACAATTAACACCCTTGAAGATGCCATTCACTAGGCAATCTTCAAGTTCTGATTTTAAACCTCTTTAAAACTTTTTTAATACAGCAATGAAGTCATTAAACACAGGCTTAATACGTACAAGCATCCTAGACAAAAGTATACGAAAAGTCGAAAAACTGCTCGAATTTTCCAGAAGCAAATTGCGAGTCGCGACCTGGGCTCATGAGTCGCGACTTCCCTCTGTCTCGTGACTCGTGATTTGTTTCTTCCAGAAACTTTTCACGAGTCGCGACGGGTCCTCGCGAGTCGCGAGATACCCGTTGGACTCGTAGTTTCTATTTGCCTAATCTTCTCTTTCCTTAGTTCATGTAACCAAGCCCATTTAATTATAAATGTTCCAACAATCCTCCTCCAATTTATGATCTAAATGTTGACAAGCTCAAAACACAACATGCATAATCATAACACAAAACACATGTTTATGCATAAATAGAAATGTCGTAAAGATTGAATTTCTACTTAGTATATGCACACTTTACAATAATTCCATTTAGTATAATAGACTACGCTTTGAATTATACAAACACTACGAATTATTGAAGATACAATACACACAAACACAAACAAAGCAACTTTTAACCCTCTACACCTATGTCGCCATGGTGTACGTATCTATTCATGAACGTTTCAAGCAAAGCCTAGACTTGATGAAGCGGCCAAACTTCTTGCTCATATAGGTAGATCTTTTCGCACATGCTCCTGCAATTGAGCCAATTACAAAGATCTATTAAGAATTGAACCAATTCAACCTCCTTTACATTGCAGTAAACTTAGCACTTACCTCGGGATGTAATATATTCAAGTGCTCACAACCTCAAGTGAAAATCTATCCTCATTGAATTTGAGATCCAATGTCTTATTGGACGTCGAATTGAGTTTCATTTCATTAAGGTTGTACAATAGGCTTTAAACCCATCCCTAAATTCATTTTGTTCAACAAGTCCCTTGGCAACGGTTTTGTAAATGCATCCGCCAAATTACCTTGTGACCGAAGAAAATCAATGGTTATACAACCATCTTTAATCATCTCACGTACATAGCTATGTCTAACCCCAATGTTCCTTGACTTGCCATTGTAGACCACGCTATAAGCTTTGGCAATTGTTGCCGCACTATCATAATGGATAGCTAGAGGTGACATTGGTTTTACCCACAAGTCAACCTCACTTAATACATTCCTAAGCCACTCCGCTTCTTGACAACATGAAGCAAGAGCAATGAACTCCGAACCCATTGTGGAATCGGTGATTCATGTTTGCTTCTTAGAGGCCCATGAAATGGCACCTCCTCCAAGAAGAAACACCCATCCACTTGTGGATGAAAAATCCTCCTTATTGGAGATCCAACTTGCATCCGTAAACCCTTCTAAAATAGAAGGCTCACCGGTATATGTCATCCAAAATCCTTGGTTTTCTTCAAATACCTCAACACTTTTCTTAAAGCTTGCCAATGTACCATACTAGGATTACTAGTAAATCGGCTCAACCTCCCTATAGCAAAGCTATATCCGATCGTGTGCTAGTCATAGCATACATCAAGCTTCCGACCAAGCTTGCATACTCCAATTGAGATATTGGACTACCACTACTCGGAACCAATTTAATATTAGGATCCATCGGAGTAGCAAAATGAGTTGAAACTGACTCATTGAACCTCTTTACCACTTTCTCAATATAATGAGATTGTGTTAAAGAAATAGTGCTTTTACCTCTCACAATTCTTATACCAAGAATCACATCAGCTTGACCCAAATCTTGCATTGAGAAGCTCCTTGAGAGAAATGCTTTGGTTTTTTTCACTTCATCCAAATCAGTCCCAAAAATAAGCATATCGTCAATATATAAACAAATTATAACTCCTTTACCGTTGTTAAATTTGCTATATACACACTTATCGGATTGATTTATTTTAAATCCATTAGCCAAGACTACATCATCAAATTTTTGATGCCATTGCTTAGGTGCTTGTTTTAGGCCATATAAAGATTTAATTAATTTACAAACTTTGTTTTCTTGTCCTTTGACTACAAAGCCTTCCGGTTGATTCATGTACACTTCCTCCTCCAATTCACCATAAAGGAAAGCTGTTTTCACATCCATTTGGTGAATTTCAAGACCATGAATCGCCGATATAGCTATCAAAAGTCTTATAGTAGCTATTTTAGCTACCGGAGCATAAGTGTCAAAATAATCGATACCATATTTTTGCCTAAAACCTTGGGCCACTAACCGGGCCTTGTGTTTTAATATGGTTCCATCAACCCTTTTCTTCTTAACGAAGATCCATTTACAACCAAGAGGTTTACAACCCGGAGGTAAGTCCGATAAACCCAAGTATTATTACCCATTATTGAATCCATTTCATCATTCACGGCCTCCTTCCAAAAAGCGGAATCATGAGACTTCATAGCCTCATCAAAGGTTTTCGGATCCTCCTCCATATGGTAAACATATGAATATTGAGTCTCAATAGACTCCCTTGACCCTTCAACTAAAAATAGTTGAAAATCCGGTCCAAAATTTTTAACTTTTCTAGCTCTTTTACTTTTCCTAATTTCTGGAATTGTAGTATCATGATCTTTATTAAGATCATCTACATTCCCGGAACTAGTACTAGGTACCATGTCCTTTGGTCTAGGAATCGATTAAAAACGAGTTTCATCAAAAATTGCATCCCTTGACTCTATCACGGTATGTATAGAGACAAAATCATTATGTTCAAGAACATAAAACCTATAGGCATTGCTATTTTCCACATAGCCTATAAATATGCAATCAATCCCTTTTTCACCCAATGTTTTACGTTTACCGCCCTACACCCCCACACCTTAAGGTATGTGAGATTAGGCTTCCTTTTAAACCAAAGTTCATATGGGGTATCCTTGTTCCTTTTATTAGGAACCCGATTTAAGAAATAACATGCGGTAAGCATTGCCTCGCACCAAAAACCGTCACTTAGACCCGAGTTAGAAAGCATGGAATTAACCATTTCTTTTAATGTCTGATTTTTCCTTTCCGCCACACCGTTACTTTGTGGTGAGTATGGTGCGGTCGTTTCGTGAATTATGCCAATGGAATTAAAATAATTTGGGTCATAATACTCTCCACCTCTATCCATCCGAAGTACTTTAATTTTTAAATTAAGTTGTAATTCCACTTCGGATTTATAAATTTTAAATTTTTCAATGGCCTCATCTTTGGATGATAATAAAAATGTATAAAAAAACCTCGATGAATCATCAATAAACGTTATTACATATTTTTTATTACCCAAAGAAGGTGAACTATGAAAATCACATAAATCACTATGCACCAAATCAAGCAAATTAGTTTGTATTGTCACACTATGGAATGGGGTCCTTGTGATATTATTTAACATGCACGTCTTACACTTCTCTAAATTTAAATCGAAAGGTGGGATTAACCCCAATTTAGACATGTCATATAAACGACGATAATTCACATGACATAAACGATTGTGCCATAGAGAAGAAACATCAAGCAAGTAAATAAAATCAACATTTTCATTATTAATGTGGAATTTGAACATTCCATTACTATAATATCCTTGACCAACATAAATACCACCTTTAGAAATAATGAACTTATCGGACTCAAAAACAACCTAATTAAAACCAAACTTGTTCAAGATACCCCCCGAGACTAAATTTTTCCTAACTTCGGGTACAAAAACAACATCTTTTAAAGTTAGTGTTTTTCCCAAAGTTAAACATAATTCTGCTTGACCTATACCCTTGGCCTTTACCGTAAAATCATTACTAATTGGCCCATTATTCAATTCTTGAAAAGTTTTGAATAAATGCCGGTCTTTGCATACATGTCTGGAGGCTCCTGAATCAATCCACCAAGAGTTGTCAACCTGCACAACATTAATTTCAGAAATCATAGCAACAAAATGAATAGGTTCATTTGAAGCTACTAGTGCAACCGTACCTTGGTTAGAATCACCCTTAGGTTGATCCTTCTTTCCCTTCTTGTTCTTTGAAGGGCAATCCCTCTTGAAGTGAGGTCCGCTACATATCCAACAAGTAACCGCATTTCGCTTCTTGTTTGTAGCATTCTTGGTTTTAAAATTCTTGTTGTTGGATTTCTTTGTCCCATTTGACACACCAACCCCTACCATGTTTATGGTAGATTTTTGTCCATTATTATTATTATTATTGTCCTTGTCCTTGTTCTCTTGAGCCCCGGATATTCTCCTCAACTAAGATGTGACTACCCAATTGCTCCATGGAAATATCCTCTTTTTTATGTTTTAAAAGATTTTTAGTATCTTTCCATATTGGTGGTAATTTATCAATTATTGATGCAACCGCAATGGCCTCATGCATCTCCATTCCATGAGCCCGAATTTGATTTAAAATGTGATGAATTTCATGGAATTGTTCCATGATTGAACGGTCATTAGTAATTTTAAAGGAATTAAAATTGCTAACAAGAAATTTCTTACTTGAGGAATCCTGGGCGATGTATTTCGCCTCCAAAGCATCCCATAGCTCTTTAGCACTCTCTATATTTTGGTAGAAATCGAACAACGGGTCGGAAAAAGTGTTGAGTATATGCCCCTGGCATATATATTCATCATTCTCCCACTTAGTCCTTCTCCTTGTAGTCTCGGCCGGTTCCGCTGCTTCACCCTCCTTTGGGTAAGGAGGCATCGGTGTGGTAAGGACGTACATCACGTTCAAAGTTGTCAAAAGAAAATGAACCTTCTTTTGCCAACGACAGAACCCCACACCTTCGAACCTTTCCAACTTTTGAATGTTCATGGCTAGGTCTTTGAGAGTAGACATCTTTTGAGAAATAAATTTAGAAGCTTGTTAGAAATATAGTATGGAAATTGTTGATGTAACCCTCCAAGGTGTGGAATCTACACTTTCCTTCTAAACTTATTCGCCCCTTTAGATCACCGGGTTACCACGAAATGTTTAGTGAGATACAATGGAGAAACTTGTACACTCTATATGATCTTTAGAGTATACCTTAAAAGGACTTTGTGTTTGTTATGTGTTTAGAACACACTTAGTATAAATTGCAAGAGAATACTAAGTGCAAGCAAGTTGTATGAAGTGTAGAAAATTCTGAATATTTGTGTACTCCAACCATGAACTAAGCAAGCCTATTTATAGGCATATAAGGCAAGAAGAATCAGCTCAAAAAGCTGAACAAACACCCCTTTAAAATCACCATAAAATCAGAATTATGGTGATTAATTGTGTACAATTAACACCCTTGAAGATGCCATTCACTAGGCAACCTTCAAGTTCTGATTTTAAACCTCTTTAAAACTTGTTTAATACAGCAATGAAGTCATTAAACACATGCTTAATACTTACAAGCATCCTAGGCAAAAGTATACGAAAAGTCGAAAAACTGCTCGAATTTTCCAGAAGCAAATCGCGAGTCGCGAAGAGGAAGTTGCGAGTCGCGACCTGGGCTCGCGAGTCGCGACTTCCCTCTGTCTCGTGACTCGTGATTTGTTTCTTCCAGAAACTTTTCACAAGTCGCGAGATACCCGTTGGACTCGTAGTTTCTATTTGCCTAATCTTCTCTTTCCTTAGTTCATGTAACCAAGCCCATTTAATCATAAATGTTCCAACAAAGCGTCTACTAGATAATTTAACTTAATTCCTACAAAATTGACAAAAGAATAAAAATCCCATAAAATATAAATTTTTTTATTGGAATATATATATTATTTTCCATGTAAACCAAACAGCACAACGGTATCATTTTAATCATATATTTTTTTCATTTGATTCGGAGATTGTATTGTATACTAGGCTTTTATGAACGCGTGGAAATCAGCATGTGCGTCACCGAGCCCAATCAAAGTGGTAATTCCAGAAGGGACATACTTGTTAGAAGCCATTAAGCTTCAGGGCCCATGCAAGTCAAGAGTTACCATAGAAATCTTGGGGAACTTCAAGGCCCCTGCAGATCCTGATCAGTTCAAGGGGGAAGATACATGGGTTAAGATAGAACGAATTGATGGCTTGACCATCACAGCTCCAAATGGAGCTGGTGTCTTCGATGGTCAAGGACAAATTGCGTGGATAATGAACGATTGCTCTAAAACTGGTCAATGCAATACCCTTCCTTATGTAAGTAATTAAAATTCCATACTAAGATATCACATAAATTATGTTAGTCATACATACACCCCTATAGTATAGATGCCTGTTAGTTTGTGCCTTAAATCTGTTTTGTGATCCTTTTTGCTTAACTTAGAGTGCGTTCTCTTCAACTTATTTGGCATGACCTAATTAAATCTGACTTGATTATAAATTATTAAATCTAACATGATCTGGCCTATTCAGACCTGATAAGTTCTGAGACATGAAAAAAAAGTTAAAGAGTTCATAGCTATGTAGGGTTATAGAGGATCTAATAATGATTATAGGCACTTGAAGTAGAACAAAGAGAAATACTTCTCCGTTAATTCTGATTTACTTGCAACATTAGAGTTTCTTTACAATAAATATTCTGAATCATCATGCCTTTGATAGCATTTTACTATCTACACATTAAAAAAAATATGATGTCCCTTCAAAAAAAGAAAAAAAAAATGATATGTGAAATCTTATTTGATTCGTGTCAATGAGTATTTTATTAAGATTTCAGCAATTTTTCTAAAAATCAATTTGGACAATGATTTAATGGCGTGCAGAATTTTAGATTCAATTTCTTGAGGAATTCAACCATCAATGGCATAACTTCGCTGAACAGCAAGTTGTTCCACATAGCAATATTGGGATGCAAGCAACTAAGAATGCACAACATTACAGTGACAGCCCCAGAAGACAGTCGAAACACGGATGGCATTCACATAGGACGATCAGATGGAGTGAACATAACCGATGCAAATATTGGGACGGGTGATGATTGTGTTTCGATAGGTGATGGTGCTAAAAACATCCATATCGAGCAAATCACTTGTGGGCCAGGGCACGGTATTAGTGTAGGGAGTCTAGGTAGGTATCCTAATGAGGAACCAGTGAAGGGTGTGACAGTGAAAGGATGCACCATTAAGAACACAGACAATGGTGTAAGGGTTAAAACATGGCATAATTCTTACCAAGTTAATGTCACTGGTTTGCATTTCGAGGACATTACTGTTGAAAATGTTGTCAATCCAATCATTATTGATCAAGAATATTGCCCTTATAATCACTGCAGACTAAAGGTAATTCATTCCATCTTTTTTTTCATTCCCAAATCAGACAGTATTATATTATGATGCAAAAAATGACAATATTAGGCTCTGAGGGTGTGTGTAATTCGTCTGAAATTTTCTGATCTGATCTGATCTTATTTGAACTTTTCTGATTTGATATGATTTTTTCTGATTGTAGTTATTATTATAGTTATAATTTTTCTGATCTATTATGTTTCTAAACTGATCTGATCTGAATTTTCTATTTGTTTGCAGACGCCTTCGAAAGTGAAGCTCAGTGATATTAGATTTGAGAATGTGAGGGGGACATCAAGTAGCAAAGAAGCAGTGAAGGTGGTTTGCAGTAGTGGTGTGCCATGTGAGAAGATACAGCTAACTGACATAGACCTGAAATACATTGGCAAAGATGGTCCTGCAGTATCTATGTGCAAAAATGTCAAGCCTATTATAACTGGAAAGCAAATCCCACCTGCTTGCAATTCACCTGCTACATCTACCTGGTAAATAAAGACTAGTAGTATAAAAATTATTCAATTTTGGTATGAGAAATTAATTAAACCAGTCAGTTTAAATATCAATCATTCTTGAATTTATATAATCTAGATAGAAATATGGAAAATGAATTAGTTGCAGTATATTGGCTTCTACTGCTAACAGGGATATTCATCAGGCAAGCTGAGCTAGATTAATTAGTTAAATAAAGAATTTGGAGAATGTAGTTTAACTCACACAAAAATACTGTATATTGTGCTTTTTTCCCATGAAAATAGCCACTTGTATGTACATGATTGTGTATTTGTGTAACTTTAATAATAGTTCTGACTTGTTTACTTTCAATTATGAGCCCTTAACACCATTTGAATTGTAAAATCCGGAGGGAAAAGGAAAGTAGAGTGAATGATGTTTTTTCCTTTCTTTTGGTCGATTTTCATTTCTTTTAACACAAACTAAATCTCTTTAATGTTGGAAAGATTTGGAAGGAAAATGGAAATCAATGTTTCCCTTCCCCTCCGCCTATTCCCTTTTCATCTTGTTCTCTCCTCTTCATTTCCCTTCATAGATGCTATCCAAACATATACAGATTAAAACTTCTCTTTCCCTTCATTAAGTTGATTGTAACAATGTATTTATTACAATATTGTGAGAAATATAGGTAATTCTAAGAATTTGAGTATGCTATGTGTTCCGGTGAGGTTCAAGTCCTCCAATTTGAGTGGCTTGAGGTGTTGGTCACGGTGGGGGCTGCACAAAAGAGACACAATGAGCTAACTCCGGAGTTGTTTCCGAACAAAGACCCCCCTGATTGAATGAGAATATAAGTTCAAAGGGTAGAAAGAGTGAGAGTGTGATTGAATGAATACCATATAGGTGGCTTGGGTTGTGAGATGGCGGTGTCATATTTATCCGTGTCCAGCTAAGATTGGCTGGGAGTAGGCACCGACACCTGCCTTGTAATGCATTTGAGTGGGGCTTTGGATGGCTGCCACGTGTACGGTCTAGCTACCATTAGTTAGTTTGTTTAGGAGTGAGGCCCAT
This sequence comes from Salicornia ramosissima, assembly GCA_951394345.1. Classification (NCBI taxonomy): domain Eukaryota; kingdom Viridiplantae; phylum Streptophyta; class Magnoliopsida; order Caryophyllales; family Amaranthaceae; genus Salicornia; species Salicornia ramosissima. The sequence goes on from OX596234.1 coordinate 49,204,858, forward strand.
GCGCTTGAGTGGTGTCCTAAATGGGCGCCACGTAAGGGGTTGGGACCGTTGCACCGGCATCACTGGGATTTCGTTTGTCATAGATGCCACTGTTGAAAGCATTCTGGCTTAGCATCTCGTGAAGGGTGGTGGCAATCTCTCCGGCAGTCTCACGGGGATGCCGATATGTGGGTCCTGCCGTTGTACCGGTAAGCTCTCATACACTATGTAACAAAATGCAATTCTGCAATAGTCGCAATATATTTTGATTTGGATGGTGCATTGATGCATTTCTGACTTCTTATTCATGCCTTGCTAATTACAAATGCAGTGCATCCTATATACTCCAGCAATAACAATCACGCACAGAAGACACCATTTGGAAAACATAGAGGAAAACTAAATTCTGTGCAAGTTTACAAGGATAAGCAAAACTACATTCTGTGCAAGTTTACAAGGATAAGCAAAACTAGATTCCGTGCAAGTTTGCAAGGATAAGCACAGTGCCGGGGGTTTTCAGCAAGAACTTACTGAAAGTTGGTTGGTGATTTCTTCACTTTGACTTACTCGTGTCCTTTAGTAGTGGACGCTCAGCTCAGTGAAACACCTTGTGGTTGCTCTTCTATTTGAAAATTTGTTATTATAACTTCAGTTTGCTTAGCTCAATCTTTTTCACAGGATATGTATATGCTTCATAATTAATTTTTTGCCCCAAGCAGCTTAACTTTGTAAGCGTAGTTATCAGGTCAACCTAATAAAAGAACAAACATCAAAATTAATACAAAACTGAAAGACACTGGCTTTACCTCCAACTCAGAGAGAGAGGGGGGGGGGGGTTAGAGATAAATAAAGGGTAGAAAAGAATTCTCTACTAAAGAAGAGGAATTGGTTGCACTTGCATCAGTCTACTTTTACAAAGGATAAAACAGGGTAGAGACTCAGAAGCTCACAATCATTCAGTCCTTGAAAAGATTTCACTCACCTCGTAGTCAGTCTGAGAAACTGTTTCTCGACTGCGCTGGTATTTCTGAATCCATGGAGCAACTTCAGGATCTTTAGCCAACAATTCTTCGGTTGCAATTTGATCAGGACCAAAAAATGCAGACATGACAGCCAGCTGGTAAGGAAAACAAGGTAAAGAGGAAAAAAAATGGGTCAAATATTTTTCTCAACAAAGGAGCTAAAGAGCTAACGGCCCGTTTGGTTGTTGGTAATAAATTGTGGTAATGGTAATGAATTTATAGTGTAATTTTGTTAAGGAGAAACCTTATAATCTTCATGGAAAACAAATTTTCATTCCCAAGCTTCAAATTTCTTCTCAATTTTTATTCTCATCCATTACCATTGGGGAGAGTGGTATTTGATGGGAATGGATATTTGTGAAGAAAATTAGATAAATTGGAGCTAAAGTTGTACCACCATGGGAATGGATTTTGATTTCCCTTCCAAATTTAGTTATAAATTCATTTCCATTACCATGATTTATAACCGGCTACCAAACGGGCCGTAATAGTCATGTGAAGAATATGGGATTAGGAAAATAGTGTCATATAGCACTGCACGGAATTGGATGAAGAGGTACTGTGTCCTACCCGCATTCAAAATGCAATATTTTGGATATATTATGCTAATTTTAAGACTATAATGGACATTTTATATTTTGGAAATGGTAGTGCTCCCTATTACATACTCCATATTGTTTAGGAGCAGAACTGGCTCGGATTTTTTTTTTTTTTTTAAAATAAGGAAAACAGAACTGGGCAAAGATGGTCACACAATATTGATAATACTCATGAGACATTGGAGTAAGCCAGCTTTGCAGCACAGTCATGCAGACATCCATGCAGATCTGGATGCCTTGCTTTAATTAGTATTGTTTGATATTACATGCCTGTATTAGAATATGTACAGTTCATTTTGGTGTGAAGCTACAAGGTTAAATGCTTTGTGGCATTCCATATCCTTGGATCATTTAGAGGATTTCATGAGGTAATTTTATTTTGGACTTGTGGTCTTCCACTTACTACTTTACTAGATAGTAGATATTGCATGGAAAGTGGAAACAGGTTGATTGGGCATGCAGAGCAGATTTTAGTTTTATGCTTTCAGTTCTTTATTGTCAAATAATTTCCACAACAATATTTTTCTTGGTAGCTTTCAGTTCAATCAACAAAAGAGTTTCTTGTTTGGTAATAGTTTTTCTTTACTTTTCTTCTTTTCTTGATAATTACTTGGATAAAATTATATGATTAGTTTTAATTTTCTATGTTATCTTCTATAGTTTTAGTATATATGTAGCTTTGTTTGGGATTTGCAAAAATTCCTAATTATAGTGGATTAATAATTTTGGATTTTTGTTAATAAGTTGCATGATTCTATAATCATTCCCTAGTGCTTGATTTATCATGCTAGCAGTCAAGCATGATAGCTCGATTACTATATCTCTGTATTATAAAGTCCTGTATCCAAAATTGATTTCATGACATGAATCTGTAGCAATTGGGCATGACAACAAGAATGGCTGAGTGAGTTTTATGGATCCATGACATTTGAGACAATTTATCTTAACACTTTGACTTTTTGAAAAAGTTGGGACTGTTTTTGGAAGAACGGTAATAGTCGCGACTGTTTTAATCAATTTTTCCTTGAATATAACCAATACATCATCATGACTTGGTTATGTGTGACTGCGTGAGATTTAGAATACTAAGCTTTGGTAAAACAAGCATCTTATATGAGTTATATCTGTTAGTTGCATACTTGCATATTTCATGAACCAAATCATTTTATTAGAGTGGTAGACAGAATCTTCAAAGTTCAAACTCAAATGGGGCAAACAAAAAAGTCCGTTTAAAATCTCTGAGAGACGGGGAAAAGAACTACAATTTGCATTACAGAAAAATTTGGAGCTCAAGTCAGTCCAAATCACAAAGAAAAAATAAGTGCATTCAGAAAGAAATTTGCAGCAACTTAATATCAGTACATAATCAGAGAATATAATCTAAATGACAAATACCCCCTAGAAAATAAAATGTGCTTTCGAGATTCTGCATTATGTTTGGATGGAGAAAAATGGATGGAAAGGAAAGGAAAGGGAAAGAAAGGGAGGATACATACTCCCTTATTTCGATACAATATGAAGGGAAGGAAACGAAGAAAATTGTAAAGATTCACTTTCCTTTTTTCAATAATAAGCCAAATCCTTCCATTATTGTAAAGATTCGGAAGGAAAATGTAACTTATTTTTGCCTTTCCTATCTCTTCCCTCTTCTTACCTCCCTTCCCTTTCCCTTTATAATTGTTATCCAAAGTCCAAACACCCCGTTCAAAATGAAAGTAAAACTTTAACAGAAAATAGTTACCTGGCGAGGGCCAAATCCCACAGAATTGAACTTATCCTTCATTTCCTGGACACTGGCTTTATCCCAAAGAGGAATTCTTCCTTCAGGATCTGACTCTTGAGCATCAGTCCTTCCAAGTTGCTTGTCAAACAGGGCCCACTATTGAGATTAAATTTGAGCATTACATGCAAAAATATAACCAATAACTCATCATGACTTGGATTTGATAGAATTCGAGAGGGGGGAAAAATCAGTCTTTTGAAGTTATTTAGTGTCCAAGAAACAACAAACCTGTCCATTAGAACCGTATATATTATATAATTTAGCCCCCTTCTCTTCATCTCCACCACACTTGCGGATTGCAGAAGCGATGAAAGTATTTTTGACAGCTGATTGTGCTGCATTAATGAAAAGCCATGCTCAGGATTGTTATGACTTCCAGGTAGCACATGACATTTGATTATACATCTTATGAATTTAAAGTTTTAAACCTTGCAATTTTTTATTGTTTTATGCATTGTTATAAATTATGACCTTTCTCCATATAGTTGAACTTCCTCAGCTCCTCAATTCTCACATATTTTATCAGGAGTTAGTTCCATATTAGGATAACGCTGTCAGTTTGAGATAAAAGTTTCAGTTCTGCCAAAAGACATGAAGTGTGGTGAAGTAATTACTTCTTAAGCAATGGTTTCACTTTATCTTTTCAGTCTTGTTTTTATACAATTCTAGCTAAATAGTTACTACGAGTTTTGTATGCTAAGAATTTCAAGTACTCCCTCCGTAACACAAAAATGTAAACTTTTGCTAAATATGGGTGTAACACAAAAATATCAACTTTTACAAAACTTTCTATATATGGCAAAAAAAACTTCATACAATTTATACATTTGCCATTACTTTTACATGGGAGTCCATGTTTTCTTATTTATTTCTCTCTTCTCTACACAATTACAACACAATTAACCCACATAAAACTTTTACATGGGAGTCCGTGTTTTCTACAAAGTTTACATTTTTATGTTACGGAGGGAGTAGATAACACAACACCTCTAGAGTGCCAACCACAAACCAGATTGCAGGAAGTATGCGCATTTATGTAAAGAAGATCAAAAACTTGAAAGGAATACTAAAGTTGCATTTCTAACCTGCATATTGGATGAGGTCAGCAAAAGCAATAGGTCCACCCTTGGAATTTGAATCAATTTCTTTTTTTGCTTCCTCCAGCAAATTCAAAGCAGCAGAGAGCCCTTTGTTTTCAGGTCTGCTAATCTCTGAACTTCAAACAAGAAGTTCAAAACAACATATCAACCCTAGCTCCATATGTAATGAAGGAAGACAAATTCTCCAGCACCATAACTTTAGATGCACTAAGCCACTAACACTTACACATCAAGCTTCTGAGACAGACAAGTGGCATTGTGGAGAGAAAATTATATAGTTGGGATAACTAAGACTGTAATATACTGAACTGACATTTTCAAGCCTACCTAAATACTTCACATTATTGAACAAAGGTAATAGCATTTCTTTTTCCACAGAATACCTGAATTGTATTGAGCCATTTGGTCCTCCAGATTTTGTGGCCTACAAACACAACCAGAAGGAACCAATTTTTCAGAATTTCATTACTTTTTTTTGGCAAGCAGGATCTCATTAATTTGTTACAACTAACAATTAATGTACTTGGTATTGACGATATGCATATAAAAACAGCTCAAATAAAAGTCACCTTATCATAAGTCATCACATCATTTAGCGCTAGGGTCAGTAACGATGGAATGATATCAGGATTTTTCTGAAAAGTTAAAAACAGGATGCATTAGTCTAACAAAGATGTAAAATTCATTACAACTGGGCTAATTAACGGAGTATGTATTATGAACACAACACATCTAAAGACTATATGCATACCTTTAAGGCTGTATAAAGTGTCCCTCTAACATCAGCTGCAATGTAATATATAACAAGGACATTTAGTTCCATGGAATATCCAAAACAAAAATTGTCAGCCATATCAGGGACTTACAGAGAAACTCAGAGCGCTGCCTTCTCTGAATCAAATCAGCAGCGTAGGCATCTCCACAAAAGAGCCCCGAACTTGCCATAACTTCCTGAGAAGGGATCAAGGCTGGCAGACAATCATCATCAAATTATAAAATTTATACATTTACATTTATGCCAACAAAGGCATGATAATAAACTTGATGCCAAGAGAACTTAGACAAACTAGTAATTCTTAGGTAATTGCAGTTGCCTAACATAGCTCCAGATTTAATTACATTGTCCCCGCCACTTATTTGTAGATAAGTAGCAACGGTTGTGTTTTAGATTAAGGAATTAAAGAAAAGTTTTTTCAGTATCAAAAGAAATATAGCATATCAAGGCTCCGGAAACAATGTCAATGGAGAATGATTTTTCAATTTCCATTGAAAGAAAATTTACTTGACAATTAATTTTACTTTATCTAGTTCCATGCAAGAAAAAGTACAGAGAAGTGAAAATGAAGTGGAGGGGAAAAAATGGATGAGAGGATTATGGAAGAGATGTGGTATCCCATCTGTTTGAAAGGGAAAAAATCCAATTTGTAGAACAAGTGAACAACGATTTCCCCCGATGGGTAAATTATTTACCAATTTTTACAAAACAAAGAAAAAATATTAAGAAAAACAGCTGAAGCCTAAGACTCATTGTTAGAGAAAATAGTTGATAAGTGTGGTTAATGAAGTAATAAAATGACATATAAGATAGTCAAGAGACAAGATTTGGAAGGTGGAAAAATCCTTCAAGCAAATCACTCGAAGACAAGAGAAAATCTCTCACTAATTCCAGTCACAAAGACAAGGATTATACATGGAAGATTCGCTTCTAGATATTTGCAAGAAAAAAAGAAGTGGGCATTTATACCCCTGAATAGGGAGAAGGCAAAACGCGAACAACAGACCCAGAGTCGCACCTCAAGACCCAGATCTTGCAGGTATTCTTCAGCTCCTAGTTCTTGGAAGATCAATGTAGATACTTCTATTTGTTATGGATCTGGTCAGGCAGGTTTAACAGGAATTTGCATGTCAAGCTTGGTTCAGTCATAAGACTTTCTGCAGATTCGCATCACAGGCAGGGCTTCCAGGCATCAAAACCTCACTCATATTGTGATATTGATCATACTAGATGCATGGCTTGATAGGGTAATCACCGTCGGCATAGACTCCAAATCAACAATTGAAGCTATGCAAGAGATAAACACCCCAAATTCTAATATTTCACTTCTTTTCAAACATATTTTCGCAATTCCTAGAAAAACTTCAAGTAACTTAACTAACGTTTGAAGGCAGAGAAAGGACAAGACTGCAAACAAATTAGCTAAAAAGGCAAAGTTTGCGTCGATCAAACTATGGGCCATAATCTTTGCATTTGCATGCCCCAAGCTACTATAAGGGTTTGCTTGTTTCAGGTGCTCTGTTTTCAGATAATTCTATAGGAAAAGTTGGCCACAACAACATCAGCTATAAGTTGGGTGCAGAAACACTATAACGGGTGCGGAGGGTAACATATGGGAGATCCTCATGAAAAAAAAATAACATATGGGAGTAAATATGATTCATAGAGGATTTCTTATTTCAACAAAATCTCTAATCTTTGATTTTTACTTATGCTATGTGTTGCACCCAAATTCATAGGTGGTGCTACATGATGCACCCAAGTCTATAGGCAGTGTTGTCCTTTGCACCTGCAATAGGTCATGTTGTGTGCTACACCTGATGTATAGGTTATTAGGTTGTGCTATTATCACCAATTTTTTCTAATTCTATATTAGGGAATGATGTTACCTGAGTAGGTCGTTATGCCTTAAGACCCACATCAATAATTCCCATCATTATTTCAGAAGAATTTATCAATTATAAAATGAGTCAACTAACTAACAAGATGCAAGATTCTACCCACTCAAGATTTTTTTTTTTTTTTTTTTTGACAAATGCTAAACACTAGTACCAAAAAAAAAAAAAAAATTATGTCCTCTGCTTCATATAGTAGCTTCTGGCTTTCAGATAAGCAGAAATCATGTTTTGGGGTGACAAAAAAATAATGAGTACGTAACAGCATTTTAATGAGAATAATTGCAGGAAATTACTCTTATTGTCTTATATACAGTAAAAAATTGAAGAAGGTTGAGAAAAAGCATAAATTGGGGGGGAAAATCAATTAACAAAAACACAGTTAAATAGAACAAACCAAATCTTGAGCACAATCAACTGATTGATTATACACGACTCACAATAACTGATTAAGAAACAGATTAATCAAAGGAAAATGTATAGAATTATTCAAAACCCTAAACTTGACAAAATGAGTAGTAGTAGTAGTACAAAGAAGAAAGGAAAAGGCTCACCATTCCAGCTGACAAAGTGATGCAATTAAGGAAGTCCCTTCGTCGAAAATGATCGTCATCAGCAACCAATTTATTACTGCTACAGCGAATTGTACCCTGAAAAATGAATGTGATTGACAAAATTAGCATTATTGATAAAGAAGTACAACTCAATAATGGAAATAAAACATGAATTGAATGAAAGAAGAAATGTGAGAAAAGTACAGAAAATCTGATGGTAGTGGAAGTTGAAGAAGAGGGATAAGCAGCAGCAAGAGAAGGGAGTGTTGAAAGGAGAGAGAGTGATGCCATTGTTGCGTTGCGTTGCGTTGCGTTGCGTGGGTAAGAAAGATAATTGCATGAAAAATTAGGACGTGAGATTTTGTGTGGAGACTATCAGACTAGAACTAGAGAGCGGGAGTGGGAGTGGGAGTGGGAGTGGGCCAGTGGGGTTTGTATTGTGGATGGATGATTTTATTTTATGGATATAATCATGAATCATGATATCATGTGATATCCTATAGTGTTTTTACACATGTGATTTGAGTTTGAGCCTTATTTATGCCTAGTGTATTGTAGTGTAGGGGATAGCCCTTTCATTTGGGGCCTGAAAATAAAGTCATAGTCCAGCGGTTAGAGCTTTAGAATTTGAGGTGATTTGAATAAAATTGAGTACATACTGGAGTTAAATAAAATAAAAAAAAAATTCATGAGTGTTATTTTCTAAAATGAGGTCAATTATGGGGATTGTTTCCAAATTTTCCTATATTATAACATAAGTACATAATGTTATGATCCTATCAAATTATTTGCACCATTTCTTATTTTGCCAATTTATTTTTTTTTTTTTTTTTGTCTATTACTTTTCTCTTTTTAATAGGGATTAACATAAATAATACCCTTAATAATTTTAATTTAACTCTACCTTTTCATTTTCTTAGATTACAAGGAGTAAAAGTTGGTACATGAAAGTTTCAATTGTCTTAGCATACAATTATTAGTTTATTACTCTTCTATGGCTCCGCTCCTGACTCTTCCTGTTTGAGGAAGATATAATGTTGTCTTATAATTTTCATCTCATTTAACACTGAAATCTCTTATAAAAATATGTCTATAGTCTATGGCTAAAGATTATTAAATATAAGAAGTCATAATCTTTTATTATTGACGAATTAAACAATCATTTTAAGGTTTTATAAAATAGATGATAACAGATAACCATAGTTAAAAAAAAACAAAAAAAACTAATTGAAGGTAATGTAGGAAAATTTTCTTTTAATAATTCAACTTTTTGATGATTTTATTTTAATAATACAACCATTCCCTATTAACTCAACTTTTATGACCTAACAATTAATGACAAACACCCAAGCAAAAATCAAATGTGGGGTAAAACGTTTTTTTAAATATACAGCACTCTCTGTCCATCCCAAGATTTCTTCCATCTATTATTGATCGAGGCATAGAGCATTTGGTTGGGTGTAGGAATTAAAAATTTATATTCCCATCCAATTGGAATTCAAGTGCAATATTTTATTTGGTTAAAAATAGGGAGTGTAAATTTCCATGGGAAGTTTCACTTACCTAGGCCCCTATGTAAGTAAATTCCCTCATTTTGTGGGAAATAAAATTTCATACAAATTTCTACTTCCCATGAATTTGTCAACCAAACAACAACACATGAATTTAAATTCCTAAGCTCTACTTCCCATGCTTTTTTTTGGCTAACCAAACGACATAATACCACATAATTGATTATTCTCATTAGGGGCAAAATGGATTAATGATTCATTTTGTTGCATTTGATATAAAAAAAATTGAATAAATAAATGGAACTATACATGTAAATCAGAATCAACCCATTGTTCTTCCTATTTTTTTTATTTTTTTTTTTAAAAAAAAAACCTATACCCTCCCTCCAAATTTCCTTTTGCTATATTTTCTTTTTCTTTTTTTTTTGCATTTTAGCCCTAGTAGAAACTGGCCTCCCTGTTAAAAGAAACTGTACAAAATTGGCCTCCCTGATAAAACTGGAGGCCATATCTCAAGCAATGCACTCACTCCTCCTTTTGTTATAGGCCTTGTCATCTGCAGGATAATGAACCAAACATATATTATAGGCCAGGCTTCATGTGAAAATGGACCTTTGATCAGCAGTCCGAAACTCCGAATCATGAAAAAAAAATTCCTCAAAATTTGCAACTTCATTGAGTATGTTATAGATGAAATACTACGCCATCTTCCATCTCTGCTTCTGCAGTACAAGACAATGCAAATCACTGAGGTTGTGACTCCCATATCATTTTTGCACGTCTCTTATCGGATGGCCGATGAATTCGTAGGGAAGGATGCCCTTTGACATAAACATTCTGGCAAAGGATTTTCATAAAATGCTTCTTCTGACCGAAATCTCTCCATTCCCTTTGTTCCTGATATCGGACCTTTTCTCTTTCGTGGTGATCCTAGCCTCCTATACATGCACATAAACAGAACAAAACAAAATAACACATCGAAATAAGACATCGAAAACGAGACTTAAGTCTGTTTATGTAGACTCAATTTTTGGGCTGGAAAATTTGGAACGTTTTCTCCCAAAATTTGAAGAAAAACTTTTTCATTACTCCCCATTCCACACAAGTGTGCCTTTAAAACTTTTGTTTTTGAATCCTAGTTTTTGGGTGTCTCGTTAAGAGGAGTAAATGATTTTCAGTTCAACTAAACAATGAAAAATGCTTAAAATGAAAAATCATTCTCCTTACAAGTTACAACTAAACAATGGAAAAGTTTCATGAAAATGTTTTCCCTGAAAAATCATTTCCAATTGAAAAAGTTTTACACCACGGAGCCGTAACAAAAGTGAAAAGTTGTGATTATGAATGAAGATTTTCAAGATGCGAATAGGCAAAGATGACTTGTATGGAGGTATATTAAAACTTATATGATGAAAATGGGTTTGTAAAAGCATGAGGTGCTAGACAGAAGTGAAAAGAGGAAGAGGATCTTTGTTGAGGATCACAATTTAACCCAATTTTATGCATGACTTTATTGTATGAATTATAATGCAACCACAATGAAAAGTACCAAGCTTTCAGAGAAAAATGCATGAATAACTAGCCATGGAAGTAATAGTCTTTGTAATTACCCTTTCTGATGAATTGCAATTATTCGATACGACAAGTTCTTCCCTTCTTTAATAGTTCCTTGCTCGACTTTATCAAATAGGCGAACAATTGTTTTCCTGGCGAATAAACAGGATGAAAAAACTTAGCATTACTACAACATCGAAAAACATGGATCAATCAAGTAAAAAAGGATCCGAAAGAAATTCACCTGTCGGGAGTAATTGTTTTTCTATGACCCAAGTATCGACGATGACCTTCAACAGCCCTTGCCATGTTTCCAGAGTATGTAGGAATGAACACATCACTTTCAACAGAAACAATATAGTCCAGTGCAGCCATTTGAGATGCATGATTAGTAAAAGGCTCAAGCTCCTCTATTGAAGCTAATTTCTCCTGAAAATTTACGAATAGATCGAGTCCATAACATGATAAAGGCACATTTTTCATGCTTCTTGAAGGTTAAAAATCAGACGGTCAAAAGGAAAACAACCTCCGATCCCCGTGAATTACAAAATTCTAGTTCGTTATTACATTATCCATTAGAAAACTAACAAAGGATTCCATGGATAATTTACAACATCAATTAAGACCTGTTCTTTGGACTGAATTGAATTGACTGAACTAATTTAAACTAAATCCAAGACTCAGTAGGATTTGAGCTGAACTGAAATTTCATAATAAATCCAAAAGACCAGAGCCTATGTTACTCAGACTTTGCTAGAAGTATCGAACAACGATATGTGCCCAAGTGTCAGACACAACAATTTTATGAAAAATATGAATGTTTTTGGTTCAAAATGAAGTGTCCAATTGTCATAACAATGTCCGAGGATCAAGTGTCCGACACTGGTACTTTGGATGAAACAAAGAGTCCGGGTAACATAGACTAGAGCCTTAATGGTGCAATCCAAGCTAGAGTTGATCAAATTATTCCAACCTCGATAATGTTCTTACCAAAGATTCAAGCTCAAAAACATCCTGAATCATATACAATATAACTTCCTATAGCTGATCAAAAAAAGTTGCTGATTGAAATAAGTGAAATCTAGGCTAGAAAATAAAAGTGTCAGAACCTAGGAAATACCTTGTTCATCAGGATGGGGTAACGAGACCTTAATTCAGCTATGCGAGATTCACCACCGTATATTTCACCAGCAGCAACATATATGGGAGTGTCAGGTGGAAATCCAAGTGCAGATAGAAACAAGCCAACCTCTTTTGGAGTCAAGGGGCATAACCCTTTACTTCTTTGTTCTGTTGCATTAATATCCTTCACTTTCCAATGTGTTGTATTTTGCCTTAATGTTCATAATTTAGTTAGTCTAGGCTTGAAATCTCGGTCTAAAACAGCAGCACAAAACTTAGTATTACCTAATACTCGCCAGCTCATCGGCTTCCTGAGGAGATAATCCATGGGAGCATCCACTAAATGCAAGCATGTCTTTCTCATACCGCAAATGCAAAGCAATATATCGGCCATAATTCCTCATTCGCTCCACAAGTAACTATGCAAAATAAACCAAAATTAAAACTTTAATATAGCATTCCAATTTTTTACATAACCAAAGAAAATTATCTACTTATTCTGTTAAATTTTACTTTTCCCATTGCCTCGATCCTTGGGGAGAAACGGAGGGCTTCATAACAAGAACGACAACGTAACTTCTGAATGTCAGAGGGCAAACGATTGTTTGCTAAGCGAGAATCAGATTTGGCAGCTCGGATCACCTGCACAGAAAAAAAAAATGGGAAAAAAAATAAGAATTTCGGCAACCATTTCTTTGGAAGCTCGGATTATCTAAACAGAACAAAAAACCAAAACCATACTCCATACATACCTGAAAGTTGTTCCACATGCTTGTTATTTCATTCTGGTAGTAATCTAAACCGGACCAACTACGAAAATGCCTTACTGCTCTAGGAGCAGTTGAAAGTTCCTTTGGTAACTTCTCTACTATTTTAATATCATTAGCCAAAGAATTAATAAAATGATCTTGATCGAAAACATCTGCAAAGTTGCTGCAATCAGTTCATGAAGAAATTAGCATCATGAAGATATATGGAACTCCCGTGTCCAGAAATAGCCACCAGATGCTATCCTAAGTTCCATTTTTAAAGGTAAGAAAATGAATACCTTGAGTCTTGCCAAAATGACTTTTTATCAAGTTCTGGGATCACAAGAGTTGCATTAATGATTCGGGCCACAGCCACCATATCACATATCTGGATTTCAAAAAATAACATGATTCATTTTTCCGTCTGAAATTTTGTAAATAGAAGCAAATACAAATGACAAATGTCACACACACAGAGTGATTTTTTGACATACAAAATTACAAAAATACCATTGTGCATTGTTAAAACATGGTGCACAGTGTTGAATTAGGCAAATCTCTATAATATGCATGTCCTGCTCCTTCAACTAGTTGAAAAAACTGGTTTTTTTATGCAATATATTGGTTTATATATTCCCCAAAAACAGAATTCAGTGGAATCATCCTGGAGCAAAGTTATTCACTAAAACATATCCCAAATCATATAAATGTTCCTACAGCACACCCCCAAGCCCATTTTGAATGTTTCCCAGAAATGGTTATCAACAGCAAAGCATTCAAATTCCAAACACGTAATTTAAAGTGTTATAAGACATTAGCTCCGAAAGGATCATAATGTATCCTAAACAAAGGCTAATGTTTGTAATCCTAATTGATCCACACAAATAGTGTGAATTTTCAACCTGCAATTTAATACATAAACATACACATATGAAGCTTCTACATACCAAATCAACTACACGAGCCTCTCAGAACCAACCTCGAATTGTTAACATGTTGATTCAAAGTTTCGAGCCCCAAAATTTCCAGCCCCAATAAGCTAATGAAATTACTTTGTGCTTGATTGTAACAAACAAACTCCAAATTCATCTAGAAATCATGATCACTCTCAAAATTTGACATGCTTTTTTCTCATTGATAGAATCAAACTCTCACAAAATCAATGATTCGTTATAAATAATGTTTTTCGAGAATTGAATGGAAAGGAAAAGAGAGAAAGAACATACCCCAGCTCTCATTTGATTAAGACCGCCATTAGCATGGACAAGCAGGTAACCCTTTGACACTGCAGGAGCTGAAAATATTCAAAGACAACAGCATAATAAGTGTCTAAGAAGTTGGCTTCATTCATACAAATCACCAAAAACAAAAGGCGAACAATTCCTTACGTGAATATTTATCACTAGGCTCAACACAAGGCACAAAATCACGGTTCGGAGGCTTCTTCCATAGCTTCTCATAGTCCAATACCCCACTGGTACCAACCAACTGTCAATTTTAAATGAGTGAAAAAATGAAAATAAACAAGCACAAAATATGTTCATCAAACCAAAGTTCAGAAGTTTGAGCTCTCCATAAGTCCACATTCCCCAAACACTTGTACAAAACCTCATTGCATCTATAGTCTATATATTTACAAGTTTTCTGACTTCACAATGACAAATTTAAGCTAAACAATATGCATTATTATCATACAAGTCTCCCGTTAGGCCATCTGACAGTTTGACGAGATATTTCACCAAAAAAGAAAAATACTCTTGTACACCCTCTGGATCAGCTTACCTCTCACATATATTTTCAATTTTTGCAGATAAACTGATACGGATGGAGTACAATTTTCCCAAATGGACGTTCTTCAAAGATTTGTACATTGTGCTCTATCCCTCTATTACATATGGGAGAGTTTGGGACATGTTTTTACTATTTTCTAATAAGGTGGTCCTACCACTTTCCCTTACTTTTTTTCCTTTTACGCATTCTTTCTCCAATCTATTTTTGTTTTATTACCTACACTCATTATAATAAATTATGACTAATTTTTCACCCAAATAGTAAATGTACAAAACTTTGAAAGAACGGAGGGAATATAACTTCGTAACATACACCATAACTTTTTACACAAAGATTAAAGGTTATAAATTTATAAGAAAACCCAAAAATTTACAATTTTCTAGCTAAAAACTATGTCAAACCATCTTAACATGACAATTTCTAATTATCCTATAATAATAATTTGTATTAAAAAAAAAGGGGGGGCAGAGAGGAGAAATCACAAACCTTCTTTGAAGAAAGGGGAGGTTTAGCTACATGTGGAGGTGCATTTTCATGTACGAATTCTTTCTCAGCATTTAATTTTGGAAAACTATTTTCATGTGGCTGCAAACACAAAACCAGCCATTAACATAACTCAACTCAGTAATTTATTCATCACACATTCACACGTGAAAAAAAGAGTACTAAATATAGTTTAAGTTGCTTAACTCAAGAGATACTTAGATGCTTATAATCATCATATTTCCCCAGAAACAAAAACAAAAGATTGCACATAAAGCAATCCCCCACTAGGCCACTAAACTAATTACATTTGCACCCTTCAAAATACCCAGTAAAAATCCATATATAAAAGTAAAGTCAAAATCTTTTATACAAAATGTGCTGTGTAACATCTTGTAACTAAAAATTGTAACTTTTTAGTATAAAAATTGAAACTTTTGTACAATTTGTTAACCTTCGTGTAAAAAGTTATGATTTTGTGTTCAAAAGTTACAGTTTTTTTTTTTTTTTTTTTTTACAGAAAAACAAGTTTGATTTTAAAAAAAAAAAAAATCCAAGTTGTGCACTAAACTGAATAACAGAGAGCTTAAACATTTTCAATGATTCCATCATTATATATTTGGAATGTTCAACATACACAGTAATGAAATTAATGACAGAATAACTTCTAAAGGAAATAAATTTCAACAATAATGGTAATTCCAATACCGGTCAAAATTCATTCAGCTAAAATAAAAATAAAAAAAAAAATCAACAATACCCATTATAATCAATCAAAATTATAATTACACATTTACACAAGATAGTAAATTAAAAGAATAAAAAAAATGAAAATGAAAATGAAAATACCGTAGGAAGTTTGTAAGGATCAGGCAACTTGGGAACTCTAGGAACATGAACAGAGAAGAGTGCCAACAGCCCTATTGTACATATGGCGCAAGTTAGAAACTTTCGTAACACTGCTACTGTTATCATCTTTCTTTTCTGCATCATCTTCTTCTTCTTCCTCTAAAAAAAAAATGTAACTTTTTTTAATTTTGTTTTTTGTCGGAGAAAAATTCAAACCAAATCATTCAATGATCAACGACAATAAGGAGAACAACCCAAAATAAGATGAAAAATTCATAATTTATTGGAAGATTGGTGAATTTTTTTTTTTGGTTTTCTGGGTAAAAAAATTGAGGGGAGAAAGTTTGATGGTATATTTTTTTTATGTTTGTGTTTCTAATGTTAAAGCTGAGAATGCCAAATGCCGAAATTTGAGCTTAACGGTTTCACTTTTAATTAAGAGAGAGAATAATAATAATAAAAATAAAAAAGAGAAATTTGAGATTCAGGGCAACGTGGGCAGAGAAGTGGGGGGTTTTTTGAAAAATTAAAATCGAATTTTTATTTTGTTTTAATGAAGAAAAAGTTGGGTTTGTTTGTTGATTATTACTCGATTAAATTGGAGATTAAGGCGTGATATATAACTTGGAAGCCCTTTTTAGTCATTTTTTCTGTGTCGATCTTTTACAAAGTTTGCTCCACTTACTGGCTGGTGATTTCCGCACCCTCAAAATTGATTTACGCGCTCCACATTTTCAGTATTAACGCGGGTTAATATTGTAAACGTGGAGTGCGGAAATTAATTTTTGAGGTGCGGAAATCAGCATATCACTTACTGGTATAGTAGTAAAACCACCAAATCATCAATGATGTAATGAATTAAGGTGTTTTATCTCGTCATTTAATTTATTTATTTTTTGACCAGCATTTATTTATTTTTTTAAATTAAAGCAATGTTAAATCTTGTTTTTTGAAACAATAATTAACGTGATACGGAGTATTAGATAAGTATTTAAAATATTTCCTAAAGTGAAAATGATTTTGGAATGTGTATCAAAATCACGCATCAATTAGTATAATTAATAATTTTGACTAAGGTTCTATTTGTTTTGATGGAAAACATTTTTCCGGAAAATGAGTTTCCTCCCTCCCTCCATTTTCCTTTGATTGTTTTAGAAAGAATGGAAAACATATTTTTTTTAAGGTGAAAAATATCACTTTGGAAAAGGAAAATCATTTGGGGGAAGTAATGTCATATTTTCGGGAATTGATATTGGCACAACTAAATTTGATAAATGCACAACTTTTGTGAGAGGAACATGAGAAGAGTGCTCTCACAATGGGTTATGCCTATATCAATTTTAGTTGTGCCTTTATCATTTCCCCATATTTTCCTTATTCCTTTTTACTTCTCCCTTATTCACTCCTCATCTCATTCCTTCATTTTTATTTCATTTTTTCTTTCCTTCATCAGCTTTACTCTAATCAAACAAACAAAGAAAAACTCTTTTACATCTATGTTTTCCATTGAAAATTGTTTTCTTTAGAAAATATTATTTTGCATAAAAAATTATGCCAAAATGAAATGTAGCATATAAAATGGAACGGAGGGAGTACTTCATATATGAATTAAAATGCATCCTTGTATTAGTTATTGACTGGTACAGGGCTACTAGCCCAAAGGGTTAGGAAAATACCCCATCATAATATTGAAAGTAAGGATCGAACCCATGATCTTGGTCACGTACGGAATGTGGGGGCTTACCACCAAACCATACCCCAATTCCTTTCCACGTTTGGTTTATGTTTTTTAATTATTTTTTTTCTTCTTAAAACTGTCATTCCCATTATAACATATCATTTCAACTCTCTTTCATTTTCTCACTTAAGTGGCATTTTTCTTCTTCTCTTACTTCTTTCTCTCTCTTTCTGTCTCACAGTTTGTTCGATCATTATCATCCTCCAAATTTTTCCATTCTTCTTCTTGTTTTTGAATATATTCTTTTAAAATTTGAATTGCACTTTCGCTTTTCTTCTTCGTTTTCATTTGCAAGTGTTTATCTACTGTTTTTGTTTTTTCTTCGTTACACGATTATTATGTGGGGTTATAAGGTTAATCAGTGGGGGTTAGAATGTTATTTTGGGCGATTACAAGGGACTTTTGAGGGGTTACAAAGTTATTGTGG
Source organism: Salicornia ramosissima (assembly GCA_951394345.1). NCBI lineage: Eukaryota > Viridiplantae > Streptophyta > Magnoliopsida > Caryophyllales > Amaranthaceae > Salicornia > Salicornia ramosissima. The sequence continues at coordinate 49,222,789 of OX596234.1, forward strand.
GGCTTACAAAGTTATACTAGGAGTTACAAAGTTGAGATTACAAAGTTATTTTTTAGAATTGGTGGAAAAGTATATAGATGGTGAAACATATTTGGTAAAAACAATGTTTGTTTCTCCATATACATAACCGCACAGATTGTTATGATGCGGCATATTGCACAGAAAACTAGCTGATAATACAATTAGAAAACAACTAACGTATGCATCCAAAAAAAAAAACTAACGTATTATTGTTTGGTGCAACGGAAAGTGTATTTAATGGGAATCAACTTCTTTTGAATTCGTTGGAATTGATTAAATGTGTGATATGGAAAATCAAATTTTATAGGAAACTTAAATTACCTGGCCTAGGGGTGATTGGATGAATTAATTCCTATAATATGTGAGAATTCTAAATAGATAGAAATTTCAAATTGCTCAAATTTACACTTTTTGTTGTTAACCAAAGAACGTTATATTAGAACGTTATATCGTCCCATTCTAGAAATTGTTGATTCCCATGGAAAATCGATGCAACTAAACAATCCTTGAGAACACCCATATCTATACTTCTATAAAAGGCGTAGTTTTTGACAAGATTTTGGCATGTGTCACTATCCTGTAAATGTCCAAGGACTCAGATAAAAATAAGGCACTTGGATATAAAAATAATTACTATAGCATGCACATAAATTTTACATTCTAATTAAAAGCCAAAATACAGAAATTCTTATTACAATCCACATGATATTTTTAAAATAGAAAAAAGTTGATTTTATACTCCCACCTATTGATAATCTGCCCAAAATATTCTACTGTAATATTTTTCTCAAAATATTCCTACATTTGTATTCCATATGCATGAAATAGGTCATTTTACTTATAACCTGATGATCAGATAAATTTTATGTACGTGTTTTTCTCATAAATCATAACTAATTAGTCCATCTATATGACTATTATTCTATTAACACATGTATATTCATTTACTTAGATAAAAAAAATGAATTGCTAAATCAATCCAAAAAAGTATTATAATTACTTAATTTAAATACATAACCGAAGTTTTTCAGAAAAAAAACATAACAGAAGGAGAAAATTGTTAAAAAAAGGAAAAAACAATGCAAAAACTACTACGTACATACGGTACTACACTACTACCTATAACTCCTAATTGACCACCTAACGGCTAATGCATGCCATTTTCGAAAAGATATTAAAAAAAATTGAGTCCGCTGAGAAAATATGAGGTAGTTATGTTAAGGTTTCCTTTATAAAAAGAAATTGAGTGGCAAAAAATATGGAGGCTTTATTTGAGGTCTGGAGGCATGTGGTTAAAACATATTCTTAAATTATTATATAGATAGATAGATACCAAAGAACAAAGTAACGTAGTCATCAGCTCTTTGTTAGTATGAGAATTTGACTATCGTTTTGACAGTTTTATCCGGTAGTTATATATGCTTGAATTCATCATTAGAGAACAGCGAATAATAAAATTCCTCAAATAATATCTGCTGCGCTAAAACTTGATGATGTGCTCACCTAATTACGTTCAAGATTCTCTAGTACTCCAATAATATTTTTCCCATTAATTTGCTTGTGTTCATTATTATTTGCATGATGGTGCCACGTTACAAACGATCGCACAAAAATTATTTCTGTTATATATAATATTAAATACTAAATAAATATATAGTATATATGTTTATAATTATTGTAATTGTTTAACATATATAACATTTATTTAGCCATCTAAAATAATCATTTGAAGGCAATTAATTTAATGCAAAAACTAATGCAAGTTGGATTATTTGAAGAATAGTTCGTGAAACCAATTAACTAAAGAGGGAGTCAAAAATGTCTTAGTCGATGATATTATGATATTCATATATGATATATGGCAAATTGGCAAGGACATCCTAGATAGCTAGTGGCTGGACATGATGTTAGTATTTATTTATTAGTATTATATATTATGTCAAAGACTCAAAGGTGGTTAAATTATTCAAGGAAAACTATGCTTGATTTGCCTACCAAAACCAAATCATTCTTCTGCCTCTTGCCTACCAAAATAATGTATTTTTAACTACTCTGTAATGACCAGAGGTGGCAATCGAGTCGGGCTGATTCATGTCGTGTCAAATTCTGCTCAATAATATCATATAAATTCAGGTTTGTTTCGAGTTTTGAGTCGGATAATTCGGGTCGGATCACTTTTGTCATTTCTTGTAATGACTATTGAAAACTATATATGAAGCTCTGAAATTTAGTAGTATATGACCTTAGATCACTTTTGTATGTCAGTTTTTTAGATGCAAACAATTAACTGATACAGATTCTGAACAAAATTGTTAGTGACTCTTTAAAAAAGATAGAGAAAGGTAGACAAACATGCATGTAGTATTAACAAAGAGATCTAGATCGAGAAGTGACATTCTAATAAGAAAAGAAAACATACGTTGCAAGCTCTTCCCCATTTTTTTTCTAGTCATTAGTCTGCTATATCGTTAATGCATGCACATTGTATGAGTATCATTCTATTGTTACTTACGGATGTACTTTCAATTGTGTAATATGTGGATGGGGTTCATGCATAATTATAATCAATGCATAATTCTTATGTACCTTCGATTTTGTACTCAATCTTCATAAAAATGCAATCCAAATGGATTGATATTCATTAATTTGATAATGAATGTTCATATTGGTTTAATTTAAAATTTTAAATAATGTTCATTAATTAATCCATATACAAATAATGTTCGTTGAAGCTTAAATAATGTGTCGTACCATTAATTTTATAATATGTAACGACGAATAATATTAATGAAGTATTATAAACTAAAATTCATCCGAGTATCCGACAAGAATTGAATCTAGCATCTCAAGGATGCGAAGGTGACTGCAGTGGAATTGCACTCAAACTCAATTCTCTAGGTTGTATATATATATATATATGTACGCTACTAATTAGGATTAGGACTAGTAGACACTAAATACGAAGCCATGCATTCACCAGTCACAATTGTGGATCTCAAGATCTAGAAATTGTTCTTCAATTTTGCAGTTCTGCTCTTGACTTTGGCGTTATGATGCACGGATTTAATTAAATTCTTCATTTAGCCTCCTATTACAAAGATCATGTTCACACAATCACACCAGTACTCACATTTAATTCTGATTGACTAAACGATAAATAACTGACTGATGGACTTTACATTTTACTAGTTTGACTCTTTTTTTTTTTATACTAACACATGGCTCAATGTCCCATATCTTTATAATGTGAGAGATTTATTCCAATGTGACACATGGCTCAATCTCTCATCTTTATAATGTACTCCGTACATCCGTAAACACCAGATAAATACAAAAATGGTATACATACCAAATACTCCGTATAACCTATACTCATTGTTATTTGTAAACTTGGTTGGAAAATCTTGTCTGACCATACCAATCTTTGGGTTCAAATTATTCATGCAAAGTATCTACGACGTTCTTCTTTCTTTCATACCCAACCTAAAGACTCATGGATATAGAAACATATTCTCTACATCCACCCTTTTCTTCTAAAAGGATTTGTTGGAAAATTGGTAATGGCTCTAGTGTTCTTTTTTTGCTTGACAATTGGGATTTCAAAGTGAATTTGCTTTCCCACCTTAATACTGACCCTTCTGATATTCATAATCTCGACTTAACAGTGGATTATTTCATTACGAATGGTACATGGAACCTCCAATTACTTTCACCGTTTCTCCCCTTAGATGTTTGTAATACTATTATTGGAATTCCGCCCACTTTCCTATTCTCCTCTTATGGATGAACCCTGTTGGGGATTTACTTCTGATGGACGATTTACTATAAAGTCTGCCACATGGTTAGCCCATGGCATCCCAATCTTTCCCCCTAAATGGGACTTTCATTGGTTGTGGAAATTGGATATTAACCCCAAGCTAAAAAAATTTGTTTGGCAATTTTTACATAACGGTCTCCAAGTAAGTCAAAACCTCGCGTCCCGAGGTCTTCCCCTCTCCCCCCTTTGCCTCTTTGTCTCTCGGATGAGGAAACTCCGGACCACTTGTTTCTCTTTTGCCCCATGGTTTTCCCCATTTGGTCTCATGTTCAGTCTATCCGTTGGATCTTACCTTTGCCTATGCAGCCCTCCCTTTCTTCTCTTCTCTCCTGCTTACATAGTCAACATTATGCCTCCATGACCAAAGTTCTTCATATCTTATGGAATATTTGGAAAGCTCGAAACAGGTTAGTTTTTCGTAATTCTCCTTTTTCCTCTATAGTTGTTTTTACCCAAGTCTTCTCCTATTTTCATGAATGAAAATCCCGTCTCTCAGTAGATGCTCTCCATTCCATGTATAGTTCCTCCCTCCCTAATCCACCTCCCCAGGGCCCTTCCTTTGTCAATTGGCACCCTCCTCCCCCTAGTACGATTAAACTTAATTTTGATGGTTCAGCTACTACTAACTCTGCGTCTGCAGGTATTGTTGTGACGACCCGACTCGCTTAAATCGGCGCGGAAGAAACCGACGAGTCGAATAGTCATAACTACAACTCAAGTACTTAAGAACTAAAACTAATACCTCAAAATATTATTACTAACTCCAGAAGTACAAATACCCACAAGTTTGTACAATACTAAACCAAAAGTCAAACTAAAAAGTCTAATATACGATAAAACTCCAAACACATGTCAGAGTCCAAATCAACGTATACGAGTCCATACAATAGTCCAAGAACTATCTAAAATCAATACACAACGGAAAGTACATTAAAACAGTAAAACGTCGCTCGCCCAACCTAAAGCTAAGCAAGAACTTCGTCATCAGAATTACCTGTAAAACATACAACAGTCCACCATCAGTGGCGAGTAACATAACTAACTCACCCTAATGGGAATACACATGAACATAGCACAAATCAAATAATCAAACCAATAATCCAAAACATGCGAGAAACATCCAAATCACGAACTCGACTCAAACAACTTAACCAAACTATCTTTGGCGCAATCATTCATATATTAGACTGGACTATGCACGTACGAACGCATCTTACGCATTCGAACTTTCTACTATGCTAGGATTGAGAATCTTACTCCCAACCCCATGAAACCAATCTTACTGGAAATTCATGTCCCGTGAAACCAATCTTACTGGAAATCCACATCAAAAGATAACATAGTAGGACTCCAACTATCCCAATACCGCGGATGGAATAGGAGAAACGTCTTAACCCAAAAACATAGAATCTTACTCTAAGTCTTAGGCGTCTAGCAACGAAATCAAGCTAATCTTTAATTAAAAATCTTTAAAACTTAATCATCTTAATCATAACATAATTAATTCCAAGAATTGCCTTTGCACCTTGATTCTCGAAAATAATTAGTTAAAACACGAAATTATTCTCAAGATTGCCTTTACGCCTTGATCTTGAGTCTAACCAATACTTAACAACTTTCTTTAACTCAATCTTTAACTTTCTTTAACAATTTAATCACTTTCTTTAACTTCCAAGACTCGACCAAGAACTCATCAAGACTCATCAAGAACTCAAAGAACCTAACAAGAACCCATAAAGAACTCATTCAAGATTCAAGAACTTCAATCAAGAACTCAATCAAGATTCAAGAACTTCAATTAAGAACTCATCCAACACACTATAATCACACGCATAACTCAACTTTGAACCAAGAATAATCAACTTACTATTATCCAAAATTAATCAAACTTTAACACAATCATCATGATTACAAAACTCAACATATTCAATCATAAAATCATCATATCCATCATCAAAATGCCATTAAAACAACATAAAAATCAGATTTGATACCATACAAAAATCATGATCAAAACTCCATAAATGAACCAATACATGCATTTAATCTATACTATAATCATAGTATACCAACTAAGTTGAGAAAGTATGTTACCTTATTGAAGATATACACACAAAAACAACACAAGAAGCTGACCGGAAAGTCGACCACACGATCACACAACACGGCCCAAACCACGTTGCACACGGTCACACACGAGCCACACGATCACGACCCTGGCTGCACGGCTCACGAACACGGCACCACCACGACACTTGCACGGCACCAACACTGTTCTTGCACGGACCACCACGGACCACCACCGTGCACCACTCTCGAACCACGAACAACCCACACGAGTTTCAACCCAAAACCGAACCAAATACCCAAGTCTTGATAGATGGCAATGAAGGTTAATTTGTGTTTGATTACTTAAAGATCAATGGAGTTTGAATCTTTAAGTTTAAGTTTAGAATAGATGATGAACAAATTGATTGGATTGATGATGAATAAGCCTAATAGGCGTGTGGAATGGAGCAAATGGAGAGTGTTTGGGTTTGGTTTATGATAAGCAAATGTGTTTAGGATAGCAAAAGCAAATGATGGCAAAATGAACCATAAAGCCTTACTAACCCTCCTATAAATAGAGGTTAGTTAAGGTGTGAACACAAGGCAAGTGGCAAAACCTTGCCATCACCCTTGAGAAAACCGGCCAAAGTTAACAAATGGGCCTAATTTGGGCTTCCGTAAACGATTGAGCTAATTTATAAAAATTACATGATTAATCATGCATAAATCGATTTAGCCCAAAATATTAAATAATTAATTAGAAAGTTAAATAATAAAAATTCTAATTAATTAAATAATAACTAAAATAAATAATAAAAACTGCAAATAAAATAATTCGAATTAAATCGAAATTATTCACATAAAATAAAATAAATAGTTCAAAAATAAATTTGAACTATACATATCATCACATAAATACACAAAAATCAAGGCAGAAAATATCATGAAAATCAGGGTCGTTACAGTTGTCCTTAGAGATCACCATGGTGATTGCATTGCAGCCCGTTCTTTCTTTTTGGGCAATGCTTCTCCCCTCGTTGCTGAGGCCACAACCCTTCGAAATGGTCTTTTATTAGCTGGGCAAAATCATCTTACTTCCATTTTTATTGAAGGCGATAACTTAATTGTTATTCGTGTTTTGCAGGGTAAATTCAGCTGTCCTAGGAAAATTCAGCTCCTTATGGATGACATTCGCTCCATCCTCTGAGACTTTGCGGCGTCCTCTTCTGCTCATGTCTTCCGTGAAGCCAAAACACTGCGGATTATATCGCGTTCCTCGGGCATTGGACCCCTACGCATATCGATTCTTTTTTAGATGCTAAATTCTTTTATTTCTTAGCTCTAGATAAATCGGGATATCTCTTTGAGAGGAAGAGATCTTGATTTTCTTTCAATTGTTTATCTTTTCTCCAAAAAGAAAAACCTATACTCATTGTTCCTTGTTCACAGTTTTTTTTAAAATAAAATCAATTTATTGATTAAAAAGTCATATGACATCTATAAAAAATGTCAAAGGCAATAAATACAAAGTAAATTATGAATTTACTGGCTTTTCACATCGTTGTCCCTTGCAGCCTTCTACAAGGGGGTCTAGCAATCTATTGTAGTTTTTGATTTGAATAAAACTTAACCGAATTGATTGCAGATGAAACTTTGAGATATGATTCGATATCGATTGCATAGGCCTCCATCAACTAACTAATTCCTCCAAATTTTAAACTCTTATAAAGGAAGAGAAGAAAACCCAAGTCTAAATTACTACCATTAGAGGAGGGAAAGAACCTAAAAGCCGAGTAGAAAACTCTCATAAAGAGAGAAGGAATATTATTCAGCACAAACACACATAAAACAAATTTAAAAAACTAAGTGTGTGTTCTCTTCAACTTATTTTATCAGGTCTCGGAACTTATTAGGTTTGAACAGGTCAGGTCAGGTCCAATAAGTTATAATCAGGTCAGGTCAAGTTTAATAAGTTTCAATTCCTCTAATAAAATAAGGGCAAATCAAGTCAGGTAAGGTCCAATTCAGTAAGTTATAATCAGGTCAGGTCATAAGGTTAAATAATTTGAAGATAACACACCCTAAAAGAAGATTTGGGGCTTACCATCATCAAAAGATTATGGTGGTAGCCCGTTACGGCCCGTTTGGTTGTTGTTAATAAATTGTGGTAATGAAAATGAATTTTAAGTGTAATTTGTTAAAGATAAACATCATAATCCCCATGGAATACTTAGTTTTTATTCCCAAACTTGAAATTTCTTCTTATTTTTTTTATTATCATCCATTACCATGGAGGAGGGTGGTATTAGATGGGAATGAATATTTGTGAAGAAAAATTAGATAAATTAGAGTTAAACTAGCACCACCATGGGAATGAGTTTTGATTTTCCTTCCAAATTTAGTTATAAAGTCATTCCAATTACCACCATTTATAACCGGCTACCAAACGGATTGTTAGGGTTAAAAGAAGGGCTAGGTTTTGATGAGTTTTTTAGGGGAGAGAGAAGAGAGAGCAAAGGAGTCCTTGTTCACAAGTCTTAGTTGAACTGAGGTTATGTTAGGGATTTTTCAAAATCTTTGGAATGTCTTGGGAACGATTAGTGTGATATCTACTTACGTAGTTTATTTCAACCTTACCAAACTCATATGAGAGAATTCCTTTATCCTTTCCCTTTTAGGTGAGTGATTTGGGTAACAACTAAATTGTAAGTACTATGATAGTATAGTTCTGATACCTAGCTACATGTTTTATTCACGTGTATTTAAATCCGATAAAAAAATGAATGTAGCATAATATTGGGACAAAGAGAATAGTTTAATTACGACACATAAACTAATTAATCCATATATAAAATCTATTCCCTACAATAAAAGGCCAAGCTTAGGATGTGTTGTATAAAGTTTTAAGTTAACTTTAATGTGCTATAAGATAGAGTTCTCGTGACATATAAGATGAGTATAGCTCAACTTGAAAGTTGCAACTAACAACTGTCATATTCGTCTACTTGCCTTAACACATACAAAATGTAATGTTCGCTAAAATAGTGAAATTATCTCCTTACAGATATGTGTGTTGCCTAAAATTGGATCGGGTAATTTGTGGTTCGGTCCAATTTAAGACCTAGTACCCCACATATTATCATATAAAAAATACATATATAATGTAATGTTAGAGACTTGCACTTTTGTACAAATTAATACTCCCTCCGTAACATAAAACTTTCAACAATTGGTTTTGCACGCATTTTGAGGAAGTGATTTAAGGGTGTAAACGAATGAATTAATCAAAATAAAAATTAATATTAGGAACTTATAATCACATTCTTGCTTGTATTAAAACCATTTTGGCTAATTACTTCGTTTACACCCTTAAATCGCTTCCTCAAAATGCGTGCAAAACTAATTGTTGAAAGTTTTATGTTACGGAGGGACTACATTATTCAAAGTAAAGGTTCACGATGTTAATAATGCATGCAGAAAAAAGGACGCATTCAAATTCGTACAATCCTTGTTCACACACACCAACGTTTTTGTGACCTGCAGTAGGGTCGAATTCAAGGCCTAGTACCCTATATATTATCATTTAAAAAAACACAGAATGTAATGTTAGAGACTTGAACTTTTGTACAAATTAATACATTATTCAACGAAAACGTTCACGATGTTAATAATGCATTGCATGTAGAAAAAAGAATGCATTTAAAATCGTACAACCCTTGTTGACATGCACCAACATTTTTGTAACTCCTGAAATTGAATTTATAATACTTCGTACAAAATGTGGATGGTGGAGACTGGAGGAGGTTCTACGGTGTTCGATGTGCTACTCTCTATTAATTAATTTCTTGATGAAATATAAAATAGAAGGATTTAAAATAAAACAAATGAACGTATTACATGTGTATGAAGAAAATGATTTGACAATTGATCAACAGCTTATTAAATACTAAAGAATGTAAAATATATTACCAAAGAACATTTATACACAAATAATACACGATACACAACATACATAATGTATGTACCATTGTACATATTTGTACCTACAAATTTGCATTCGTAATATAATCTATAATAACGGTCACTTTCGTCTTTCCGTATCTTTTCAGAGGGGTTTAAATTGAAAGCTCCCAAAGTCCCACCCAACCAGGAACTTACAATTTGGAGTTTTCTGCTCCACAATATATGTATGTATGTTGCCTTTTCCTCTATATTGTCATTTGTCAATGGTTGCTCTAACTACGAGGTTTGCAAACAAACAAAATCCACAATGCAATACTTATCTAAGAGAAAATTTAAAACTCCACGTAGTTAGGTGTGAAGAATTAATTAATTAAAAGCATCAATTTGATAGAGTTTAAAACTAAGTTTTTGATTAAGTAATCCGTTGACATAATATTAGAGTTAGCGTGTCAACAGATTTCGAATCTCACCACCCTTTCTTTTAAAGTGGAATAATTGTGTGAAAGATCGATCCATGTTGCTTCCACACTTTAAGCCCTAGAGGCCAACTCTCGTATGACAGAGTGTGAATATGTGATAGAGTATAAATCCAATTCTCGCGGGTGAGCTGAGGAGAATTGGTTTTATACATACTCTATTAGAGTGAAAGCACTTAAACATATTCCCTCTATTTATATGAGGAGTGAGATATATGAAGTTGTGGTTGCACCTTTTAATTTGCATTTGATTTTAAAAATGGAGCAAAAGAAAAATAGGTCTAATAAGGGGATGTGAACTTATAACTCTCATATATGTGTGTTCAGAGGCGGATCCTCAACGATTGTAAATAACGAGTTGGCTTGGTGTAGTGGTAGCTGGTGAAATCATATAATATTGTTTGACTGCTTGGTCACATGATCAAAATTTAGTGCAATAAAGTTTTTTCATTTTGTTTTTTTTTTCAAGCCCTTTATTGATTTATTCCATCGAAACAACATGCATTGTTTCTCAATTTTATTTTATTTAATTGCTATCTTTTGTTTTTACTTCCTTTAATAAACACCTTGTTTCAAATAAGTATTAAATTTGTCATTTTTTTATTAAATTGTTTTTTTAATGCAAATGAAGGGACAAGCCTCATTAAATTGTTGTATGGGATTATTATATTAAAATTAATTGGTGCCCCATTAATATAAAATTAAATGTCCGCCTCTGCAATAATGTGCGTGATAAATAAATTAAATTTGGTCATTTGAAGTCCGATTGAAGGCCTAATAACACACACAAAACACGTCACCATAAAAAAAAATCCATCATTGATCTTAGCCATCTTAGGCAGTTAGTAAGATTCTAGTACTTTTTGATGTGAAAAAGTGTACTAGGATGGATTTGATGAAAGGGATTGAATTGGTTATGGAGCACACTGATTATTATTAAGTACAAAGTAGTCCCTTATGTAGGGAAGGGAAAGACCTAAAAATACCAAAGAAATGCCCCCACTCATTACTTTGGCAACCACAAAGTAAAATCACATAAATTCCAATTGCCTAATAAAAACATCAGAGCTCATTAGGTCGTTTTCTGTTTTAACGGGTAATTTTAATTAATGCTCCCTAAAACTTTAATTTATTAGTTCATCCGACCTCGTATTGCAAACACTTGCTTTTAAAACGAAAGTTGACATCTTCCTATAAAATAGCACCTTCATATTACTTACTCCATTTTTTTTAGTTAATGTTTTAGAATATATGTGAGACATAAAATAATAAAGTGTAACAATTAAAAAAACAGATGAAGTATTAGTTTGTTACTTTATTACCTCATCTATTCTCCACTAGCCTTGTATGCACGCTTTGCGTGCCATATTTTTTAAATATATCTAAATGCTATATTTTAGTGGCTATCAAATTTCTACAATAATAGAAATGTAAAATTTTTATGTGACAAATTATATCAATATGGATATCAACTTATAGAGAATTCAAAAATATAAATTTGGGTATTTTTATTTTATTTTTACGAAATTTATATTTTGTAATATTTTCATTTTAAAATTTTCAAAAATTGAAATAACTTTCTATAATAGTTAAGAGTGATTAAAATTGATTTTTTAGAAATTTTCAGAGGGTAATACAGAATTTTTCAAGGGGGACACATGGCTCACCCTTGACTTATATAATAGAGATTAGTTGCACTAGTAGTAATTTTTTATTAAAAAATAAGCGAGAAATATGTCATGAAAAAACTTAAGAAAGTGACATATATAGTAACTTAATTTCAGGAAATAAGGGCGGATGTAAGGGCCAACTTACCTAGGTCATGATCCACCCCATGCCCAATAATTAAGAAAACTCCTACACTTACTAGGGCCTGAACTAAATTTAGTGTAAAAGAATGTGTCTGGATCCTCTAGATTAAAAAAAATGACTAAAATTGATCATGCATTAATTTTAAAATTAAAAAATACAAGTAAAATAAATTTAAAAAAAAAAACTTTAAAAAAAAACTTCCACTCTTACAACTCTACGATTCAACTTTAGAGGATCCCAACTCAAAAAAACATAGTCGAAGTAGTTGAAATTAGTAGCCGAAATGAGTGTTGACAAAAATTAAGCTGGAAAAGTTGTTGAATGTTAATTAGGATGGAGAAAAGTATTTTGGCATTATAGGTTCATTATTGTGGCACTCAATTCATGTAAGAGTAGAGTATAGCGGTATTCTATAATTTAGGGCTTGTTTACTTCAGATTATATTCAGTTTAGTTTAGTTCATCTCTACTTAGTTCAATTAATACACTTCTATTCAGTTCAGTTCAGTTCAATTCAGTTCAGTTCAGTTCAGTTCAGTTCAGTTCAACTCTATTCAGCTAATGTAAATGAGCCCTTACTCACATAAAGGAGTCCTAAGATCAAAACTAGATATTTGAAAGATTAAGCTGTAAATCAAAGTTAATTATATACTTCGGGCTCGTTTATATTAGCTGAATAGAGATGAACTGAACTGAACTGAATAGAAGTAATAAATTGAACTAAATAGAGATGAACTGAACTGAATAGAGATTAACTGAACTGAATATAATCTGAACTAAACAAACCTTTTCTCCGTTTCGAAAAAAAATCAACTGTAAACATTTCACGCATACTAAGATATTACTTTGACTCTTAATAACTATAATTATGAATAATTAAAAATTATATTAGTTAATATTCCACTTGACTATATTTTTTATTATGTGTAAAACTCAAATTTTGGTCAAAGTAAATAATGTGAATAGTGCAAAATGTTGACTGGTGTGTTTTTTTTCAAAACAGAGGAAATATTTTTTTTTGATAGGAAAAACAGAGGAAGTATTAGTTAATAAAGTACGTAGAAAAGCAGCAAAATTAGTTGTATATTCATATAGATAAGCCAAAGGGGAGTCATGGTGTCCTCCCTCAAAAAGTCTAAACTACCCTTTAAAAATTATCTAATTACTCAAATTATATAATATTAACTAAAAAGGAAAGTTTTGAATATTTTAAAATGAAAATATTACAAAATACGTAATTAAAATAAATAAAACACAAACACCAAAATTCATATTTTTAAATTTTCTACAATTAGATACCCATATTGCATTGGTATAGTTTTTCACACAAATATTTTCTTTTTTATTAGTATAAATCTCTATTATATAAAAAAGTTTAAAATACAAATCTTCTCTTACTTGTGAAATAAAGATAATTAAAATAGAAATTAAATTCAATCAATCAATAACAAATAAGGAATTATCGATCAAACAACAAATAATTATTTATTGGCTATAAAATATAACAATTTTTTTTTTATCTTTTTAAATGATAATATCACAATATTAATCATTCACAAAAATAGATAAAAGTAGCAAAATTAATATTTTTGAATCTTTTTACAAATGGACACTCATATTTATATAGCTTTTCATATTAAATTTTTATCTTTTAATTATAGTGAAAATTTGATCAGAGATAGTATAGTAGATGAAATTAAATTTTATTCGATTAAACAATCATAATCTTATTTTCAACAAACTCATAAATAATATATATAAACATTATATAAGATACTTATACATTGAAGCATGCATAGTGTGCACAATACATAAGTCTAGTATTCATATAGATAACCCCTCTAAACCGACCCTTGCATTTTCTCTACGACCACCCCTTTTAAGGACGGGTTCACGATGAAAAATCCCGTCACAAATGGTTTTTACCGACAGGTTTATGACGGGATATCCCGTCGCTAATTGAATCTTTTCTTGTAGTGACATAAGGCTAGTATTCATATAGATAACCCCTCCAAACCGACCCTTGCATGCATTTTCTCTTTTCGATCTCCCTCTACTTGCTTACATCTATATCCTAAAAATTAAAGCTTATCTTGATATGTGTGTATATATAAGGCAATGCAGGCGTTACTAAACCTTGGGTTGGATCTTATTGCAGGTAATCGGCTCAATTTAGCTGACGTACATATCTAAAAAGGAAAGATAAAGAATATTCACAAATACATACTATGAGGTTTAAACTTATGCTCAAATTGGACGCTTCAAAAAGGTTAATGGTAGCCTCCAGATTATGTAAAAGGAAAAAGGAAAACAATAGAGCTAATTAATAACTAACTAGCTAGGGTTTTGAGGAAGAGTTGAGAAATGATGATGGGGTGGGTAGTTGAAAAGAGGTGAGACGGTACTTGTGAGGTTGAAAGTGATGTTTTAGATGCAATTAATTACAGTAAATTATGTCTTCCAAGCATTCTAGAATTACAAGGTCTAGATTTTCAAGGTATAGATGGAGTTTTCGGCTATATCTAGAACCTTACTTCCTCATTCAGCTTGTTTTAATTTATTTGCAATACTAGATTAGTCATGTGCTATTCACGATTTTGTCAAATAATATTTGATTAATTTGAAATTTTGTTACAAAATAAGTCAATTAAAAACAAATACTAAGCAAGTAGTATAAAATCATTATATGAATAAAAAAAAATTGGAATAATTTTTTAATGAGTTGAAATTTTACACTATAAAAAATTGACCATTAACGACGGATAAACATTAATGACGGACCTAAATCTCATCGCAATTATAGATCTTTTATGACGGTTTTTTATCTTGTCGCAAGAAATTCACATAATACCAACCCAAACTCTATTAAAAGTGACTCATTTACGACAAGATTGCGGCGGCAAAAGTCATTTGCGACCCCCCTTTCTACGACGAGAATTCTCATCATAAATAACATCCTTTCTTGTAGTGTTAGTATAAGTTCTTAATGTATTTGATTTGCTACGTTTGATATCTTTTTATGATAGAGAATTTGTCATAGTATATAACAAATAAAGTTGAACGGATGAGTAAAATATACAAGTAACATAGGGATTATTATACCTTTGAAAATGATATAACTCCTTTAAAATGGGGAGTTCATTTTTCCTTTTATAGAGAAGGTGTGTCACACTATACTTCTAGAGTTCTAGTTACTTTGGAGACGATTATTAAAGATGATGATTTTTGAGTAGTTAGAAAAATTTTCCCAAGATAAGAAGACTTTAAAAGAGTTAAAACTAAAAACCCAACACCCACAGGAGATTGTAATAGCTAGATTAGAGTACTAGACACAAGATCTTGCAATGAGTAAGTACTTTTTTAATTGTAATGGGTATGTATTTTTTTTAGTTTCTTTTCACATGTTATTATTACGTGGCATAATCGAATATTATAAAGACAAAATTGGTTAAGGTAGCATAAATTATGGGCTGAGTGCATAAAATTGAACAAACTAATTGGGTTGTGCCAAATGGCATGATCTAAATTATGAGGGAAGTGCATAAATTAGCTTAAACTAACTTATATATAATTGTCAGCATAAAATTAGATGAAATATACTGACTTAATTTAATTTATTTGCGCATCCCACCCCATACTTCATGCTACTTGGCACACACAGATTATTTGAATTACCCTTGCCAATGCAAATTTGTCTATTACAAATTAACAAAATGCCCGATTGTCCCTAAAAAAAAAATCAAAAACAAGCACCCAAAAAACATGTGGCCATAATTAAATGTTCAATGTGCAAAATCAATTATTTTAGTGGAATTATGATCTGAGGATGATTTCAAAATATAGCCTAGCTAGGCATTAGGCACGTTATAATTGCAAGACCAATTCAAGCTGCTGCGGCCTACGGGCATGAATCGTGGAAACTCATGTGGCATAACAAAATTTTGTTCTGAGAATTCAGAAGAATGAGAATATGAGATCAAGGACATCATTGGTTTCACCCCTTTTTTTTAATGATATAAATATATAATCTATCAATCCCTCAAAAAAATATGATACGGAGTATAATCTATTAAAAAATTCAGGAATAATTAAATTAATAGATACCAATTATTGCACTTTTTATTTTATAGGTACCAATTTTTTATTATTCACCAGCAGCACGAACTATTACATAAAGTTGCAATGATAGGTATATAACATAAATATTGTTGCAACTTATAGGTCATCCATACCTATTTATAGTTCATTTATACCTATCATTGCAACTTTATGTAATAGTTCGTGCTGCTGGTGAATAATCAAAAGTTGGTACCTATAAAATAAAAAATGCAATAGTTGATACCTATTAATGTAATTATTCCAAAAATTCAAGTACTACGTAGGTTTATTATTATTATTAGTGTTTTTTTTGGGGTAATTGCAGGAATGAGTCATTCGGTCGGTAACGGATCGGTTAGTGTTATTTTTGGATTGATTTTCGGTCAGATTTATTTTTTTCAGGGTATAGTTTGACTTTGACCCTTTTTTTAATGATATAAATATATAATCTTACAATCCCTAAAAATAAAATGATATAATCTATCAAAAAATCCAAGTACTACGTAGGGGGTTTATTATTTATTTTAAATTTTTTTTTTGGGGGGGGGGTGATTTCAGGAATAGCATTAGCAAGTTCTAATAATATATAAGAGTGACTTGAAATTCTACATGTGGGTACCAAATTAAATCACGCAAAAGAACATTGAAAGGCACATGTAATCATGCATTTAGCATTCCCTGTGCATGTGCATTTGGGTCTGGTTTACTATTGTTATGAATATCTATGTGTTTGAACTTATTAATCATGCCTTATAATTGAAAACATCAAGAATGCAAGACATATATACATTAGGGCTGCTCAAAGTGATCTGATCCGAGCGATCCTATCCGCGATCCGACTGATCCGATCCGAAAAAAGCGGATATTTTAAATAAAAAAAATTTCGAATATCCGATCCGAACTATCCGATAAATTTTCAGATCGGACACGGATCATGAAATTTGGATTTTCGGATATCCGATTCGATCGGAAAAATTATGGGCTTTTTTTAGGGCCTTTTTTTACTTATGCAACTGCAATATACGCTATCTCAGTTCTCACATTTGCACTCAAGAGAGCGCAATTCTCACATTCTCAGTTTTTCACTTCTCAAGTTCTATCTCACGCTAAACCCTAATTCGCCTCTCCGTCGATGTCCTCGCCCGTCTCGACTAGATCCAGGCCTGCAGTAGCATGTCCCTATCTGCCTGTAACTTGATTTTCAAAAGAAGTGGCCAAAGGGGTCAATGTATGCTTGTTGATTTCTTTTCTACCAAAGAAACAACTTGAGGTAGGTAGCTAATTTCAAGACCCAAGAATAAAATGAGAATCTTAATCGTTGATGTTGAAATTATATTGTCTTGTTAAGGCTTTAATAGTAAGGATGTGATTCATTAAAAGTAAGGACAATAGCTTCCAGCCTTCCAGACAAACAATACATATGCTTATTAGATTAGCATTTTTCCTCATGACTTGAAGAAATTGGATTAAAATGTATCAAAATACAGTATTTAGCAGTATTTGTTGCAGGTTTTAAGCCAAAAAAAATTTTTAAAAAAAATTGCAGATCATCGGATCGATCCGATATCCAATCCGATAATTTCGGATCTTTCGGATCGGATTCGGATCACGATTTGGCCGATCCGAAATTTTCGGATATCCGATATTTCGGATCGAATCGATCCGATTGAGCAGCCCTAATATACATGATACACCTTAGCAAGATCCATGGTTGAGTCCGTCCTGGGCCGAACAATTAGTGGATTATAATTTAAATAGGGGACAGATTACGAAAATGAGATGATGAGATGCTAATAAGGAAACATGAAACTTTAAAAACAAAAATAAGAAAAAATATGGGGAAACATGAAAATCGAAGTCTCAAATGGACAATGGTGGCCGTGAGCTGATAAGAGGTCCGACTGATGCTTTACTAAGGCCCCGTTCTTTAGGACTTCTATTGACTTAATTTAATTTAATTTAATTTAAGTTCAGTTAATTTAATTTAAGTTCAGTTAATTTAATTTAAATTCAGTTAATTTAATTTAAGTTCAGTTAATTTAATTTAAGTTCAGTTAATTTAATTTAATTTCATCTCATTATTATTATTATCATTATTATTATTATCATTATTATTATTATTATTATTGTTATTATTATTATTAGTTTCGGGCATCGTTTTTCCGCTCGACATTTTTCGACGACGGTTTTCGGACTGACTTTTCCGACGTTGATTATTCGGTTGACTTTTCCGGCGACGATTTTCGGGACGAGTTTTTCGGCGACGTTTTTCGGGACGACTTTTCCGACGACGGTTTTCGGATTAACCTTTCTGGCGGTGATTTTCGGCCGAGTTTTTCGGCGACGATTTTCGGGAAGACTTTTCTGACAACAGTTTTCGGACTGATTTTTCGGCGATAATTTTTCGGCAGACTTTTCAGGCGACGATTTTCAGGCCGAGTTTTTCGACGACGATTTTCGGGACGACTTTTCCGACGACAGTTTTTAGACTGATTTTTCGGCGTTGATTATTCGGCCGACTTTTCCGCATCGATTTTCAGGCCGAGTTTTTCGACGACGATTTTTCGGGACAATTTTTCCGATGACGGTTTTCGGACTGATTTTCCGACGGTGATTATTCGGTCGAATTTTCCGATGACGATTTTCAGGCCGAGTTTTTCGGCGACGATTTTTTGGGACGACATTTCCGACGACGATTTTCGGATTGACTTTTCCGGTGGTGATTATTCGGTCGACTTTTCCGGCGACGATTTTCAGGCCGAGTTTTTAAGCGAAGATTTTCGGGACAACTTTTCCGGCGACGGTTTTCGGAGTGACTTTTCCAACGGTAATTTTTCAGCCGAGTTTTTCGACGACGATTTTTCGGCGGTGAAAATGAAGGTTTTAGGGTTTACTTTGAATTATAAATAAAATAAAATAAAATAGAAATAATTTTTTTAAAAAAAATAATTTTTAAAAAAAATAGAAATAAAATAAAAAATAAAAATTTAAACAAAAATTAAAATTAAAATAAAAATAAAAATAAAAATAAAAATAAAAAATAAAAATAAAAAATAAAAAATAAAAAATAAAAAATAAAAAATAAAAAATAAAAAATAAAAAATAAAAAATAAAAAATAAAAATAAAAATAAAAATAAAAATAAAAATAAAAAATAAAAATAAAAATAAAAATAAAAATAAAAATAAAAATAAAAATAAAAATAAAAATTTAATTTAATTTAAGTTCAGTTAATTTAATTTAAGTTCAGTTAATTTAATTTAAGTTCAGTTAATTTAATTTAAGTTCAGTTAATTTAATTTAAGTTCAGTTAATTTAATTTAAGTTCATGTTTTCTCAGTCCTAAAGAACGGGGCCTAAGTGTCTGATTTAGATTAAGATTTAGCTCTCGTGTCTTTCTTGGATCTTGGTGGAATAATTGTTGTTTTTCTGCTTTTGTTTTAGGATTCTAGGCATTGCTTTATTTTGCGGTCCTTCACTTATGGTTTTGTTTTATCAAGAACAAGTCTTATGTATATTAGGTGTACACTAAATAAGTCTTCTATAAATCTTAGTGAAATGCTTTTGATTTAGGCCGGATTTAGGTTTTTCTCTGTTTGGCGTACTGAGTATGTATGATTGCATTCAAAGTGATAATTCTTTCATCCTAAAAGCTGGTCTTGTTGAGAAATTACCACTTGAGGTGAATAATTATTACCCCACAAGTACACATATATTGTAATTTATTGTATTTACCACTCTTACCTTTGCCTATAAATAGGCACCTTATGTAAAGGCTTAAGATGCACCTCTTCTACTACAATATCAATATACATCTCCATCTACTTCCTCCCCATTCATCTTCTTATTACTAATCAACTACTACTACTCTTAACACGTTATCAGCACGAATTCCCTTAAAGGTAATGATCTAAAATTCATTCAAAATTTCTAACTTCATTACTCTTTCAAGGGATCATTTTGAGAAGTATGCTCTATAGTTGCCGAAAATTCGGATCTTCTATATCAAAAACTCAAAATGATACTTTTACTAAAATTTAATGTCAAATATGCTAAAAAACTTAATTATAATTTTACTCACCTAATGATAGCAAAATTATATACATGTACTAGTTTTATTAAACTAATCCGGTACCATAATACTAGGTTAGACTTAAAAAGGAGAATGACCATCATATTTAAATGATCAAATATTTACATGACTTGACTTTGGACAATTATTTTGATGATTTATGGACAAAATTTCATGCAAAGTAGCCATGCATATGGTACAATACAAGGGGGTACACTCTTCACTTATTACTTTGTTGTATTTATTTACTCATGCATTATTTATATTAAGTATTACATTATTGTATCATGCATCACTATTTAGAATCTTATCTTATTATGCACTTATTGCATTTTTCTTACTACAATTGTCATATGATATTTGACTTATTTCTTACACTACCATACTTTTATGTCTCCATATTATTTTGTTTGCATTATCCTTACTTATGACTAACTAGTACCTATAGTCCTATCATATAATATTTTCTTTCATAAAATGATAATATAATTGTATTTTGCTCCCTTACCTTTCTTTTCTTCCATAAAAATAAAATAAAAAAAAATAAAAAAAATGATGTATCTTTTACGATACATCAATTTTTTTTGTTTTCGAACCCTTGATCTCTTATACTGATCAAGAGTTCTCGGACCACTACGGCTTACATCCCAGTGTGATATATTTTGATCCTCTACAATATAAAAGGATTCATTTTTTTTCACATTAAGTCTGATACAATAATTTACCATGATACAGTGTTTTAAACAGATAAATTTTTACCTAAAAACAAAAAAAAAAAAACATTACAAATTTTTTTTGGAGATTACTCTTATTTATTTCTACCATACCTTTCTTATCCTATCATAACTTTTACCTTACACCATTCATTTTTTTTTCTCTCCTCTCTTCTTCATCCATTAAACAATCAACCACCATGGCCTCCACCGACAACCACCAATCATCACCCTCCATTAAAGAAGATTTAAGAGCTTTAGAAGTTTATTTACTTCTAATTGCGGCATTATTTGTACTTTTTGTAGCTATTATGTTTTTTATGATTATTAACAAGTAAGTTTTTTTGTTATATTTTGTTGTATGTTTAATGTCATTATCCTAGTGTATTTTGTTGTATGTTTAAAGTCATTATCTTAGTTTTATTATTTTCTTATTGTTATCTACTACTATCATTTTCTTGTCATGTTTTAATAAAAAAATAATAATAATAATAATAATAATAATAAATAAAAATTGTTTGTTTAATTTTTTAAAGAATGTTGCTTTCCCCACGATCTTTCCCAATAAACTAAGGGGGAGAGATGAAGATAATGTAGTTTATTATGTATAGTTTATATAATTACAAAAAACCAATTTTTTTTTATAATACTAACAAATATTATAATTTGAATATAGCTAATATGGGAGATCTAATGAAAAGACAATTCAACATTCTTGACCTATCTGGTGAAAAATTTCTGGAGTGGAAAGTAGATGTTCAAATGAACTTAAAAGCTCAAGGGTTGGAGCATACCATCAAAGAAAATAAAAAGGTTTCAACTGCTGTCGTTGGACAAGCAACTGATAATACGACAATTACTAAAGTTGTTACTGAGCAAGAAAAAGCAAAAGCTTTGGTGTTATTAAGACACCACTTACATGAAAGCTTAAAAACCGAGTATTTATTGGTTGAAGATCCCAAAGAATTATGGGATAGCTTGAATGATAGGTATGGACACCACAAAAGGGTGCTCCTCCCTAAAGCTCAGTTTGAATGGACCAATCTTAGGTTCCAAGATTTTAAGTCTATCAGTGATTACAATTCTAACTTACACAGAATAGTATCTATACTGAGATATTGTGATCAAACAATTACTGAGGAACAAATGATTGAGAAAACGCTCACAACTTTTCATGCAAGCAGTATACTTTTACAAGAACAGTACCGTGAACGCCATTTTAAGAAATGTTCAGATTTAATGTCTGTATTATTGGTTGCTGAACAAAACAATGATCTTTTACTAAGAAATCATAATCTTAGACCAACTGGGTCCATAGCCTCACATGAAGTGAATACAACTGATTATCCACCCGAGGCAAATGCGATTAATAGAGGTGGACGAAGAGGATATAATGGACGTGGGAGAGGCCGCGGAAACTACCGTGGTCGAGGTCGTGGGCGTGGCAGACATAATTTTGCCCCTAGAAATGATAATTTTAAAAGTTATGACAAACAAAAGGGGAAGCAACCTAAAGTCCACAATCAAAATTTCTCAAAAGGAAAAGATCAGTGTCATCGATGTGGTATGACTGGACATTGGGGTCGTGCATCCCGTACTGCAAAGCATTTGGTAGACTTATACCAAGCTTCAATAAAGACTAAAAATATTGAAGCAAATTTTAATGAAACCAATGCACTTATCCCAAGCCTCGATGTGTCTGACTTCATCATGGGTGATTTTGAGAATGAGAATGAATTTGTTTTTGGGGAAAGTAGCAACATGTAAAATTCCCTAATCTTTATTTGTAACCATGAATGTTTTTTTTGTTTAATTTTCATTCTGTTTTTGAATTACTTATCTTAGTATTTTATGTAACTCTAAAAAAAAATGATCAATAAAATATGTGAGCTTTATTATTTTTACTGATTCTAACTTTATTTATTATGAAGATATGAGTTTTCCTGCTGATGAATCCGCATATCAATGCATTATAGACAGTGGAGCAACACATAGCATTTTGAAAAATGAAGGGTATTTTTCAGAATTGAAGGTATCTCAAGCGAATATTAACACTATCTCTGGAACAACAAGACTAATAGAAGGTTATGGTAAAGCTTGCATGACACTTCCTAATGGTACAAATTTGATAATTAATAACGCACTTTACTCGAGCAAGTCTCGAAGAAACCTAATAAGCTTCAAAGATGTGCGTAAAAATGGGTACCATTTGGAAACAATGATTGAAAATAAAAAGGAGTACTTATGCTTAACTGCAGAAAAATGTGGCAAAAGATATGTTTTTGAAAAATTGCCAGCATCATCAGGGCTATATATTATTGATGTTCGCCCAATTGAAGTTAATATCATATCTAACCAGAAGTTAGATAATGCAAAATTGCTCACATTATGGCATGACCGCTTGGGTCACCCTGGAACGGGAATGATGCACAAAATCATTGAAACTTCAAATGGACATTCAATTAATAATATCCGAGTCCCCAGCTTAGATAAATTAGCATGCACGTCATGCTCGCTTGGCAAATTAATAATAAGGCCATCATTGAATAAAATTGCCATTAAGTCTCCCTCATTTCTAGAGAGGATTCAAGGGGACATTTGTGGACCAATTAATCCTCCAAGTGGACCATTTCGATATTTTATGGTGTTGATTGATGCATCAACACGATGGTCACATGTAACACTTTTGTCTAGTAGAAATGTTGCATTTGCAAAACTATTAGCTCAAATCATCCGGTTGAGAACCCAGTTCCCAGATTACTCAATCAAGAAGATAAGACTTGATAATGCTGGAGAATTTACATCCCAAATATTTAATAACTATTGCATGTCAATTGGGATTGAAGTTGAACATCCAGTTGCTCATGTTCACACACAAAATGGTATTGCAGAATCTCTAATCAAGAGACTACAACTGATTGCAAGACCACTACTAATGAGGTCAAAATTACCTTCCTCATGTTGGGGTCATGCTATACTTCATGCAGCAACATTGATAAGGCTAAGACCCACTGCATATCATAAATATTCTCCACTCCAATTGGTCTCCGGAAGAGAACCAAATATCAAGCATCTAAAAGTATTTGGGTGTGCTGTGTATGTTCCTATTGCTCCACCTCAACGGACAAAAATGGGTCCACAAAGAAAGCTGGGAATTTATGTGGGTTATGATTCCCCATCTATAATTAATTACATTGAACCAATGACTGGTGATATGTTTAAAGCCAGATTTGCTGATTGCCACTTTGATGAGGCAGTATTCCCAGCCTTAGGGGGAGATAAGGTGGTGGACCCTAATAGAAAAGAGATAGAAATCACATGGAATGCAACACAATTTCAATTCCTAGACCCACGAGCAAACTCTTGTGAACAGGAGGTAAAGAAAATTGTCCATTTACAAGGTATTGCAAATCAATTGCCTGATGCGTTTACAGATACTAAGAAAGTGACAAAGTCACATATACCAGCTAAAAACGCTCCTGTACGCATTGACATACCTAGTAATGAGAAGGATAAAGAAAATGAGTCAATTGCTCGAAGAAAGCGTGGAAGGCCATTTGGGTCAAAAGATTCCAAACCACGAAAGTTGAAAAAGGAAGATGATCCAACTAGTGGGACAAATACCATTAGTCCACTTGAAAATCTAGAAATGGAAAATGGAGACAATGATATCCCAAAAGATGAAGAAAACATTGACAACAATGAAACATCAATAAATTATGTTTCCCCATGGAAACAATGGAATAGGAAAAACGTTGTCATAGATGAAATCTTTGCTTACTCCATAGCAACTGATATAGTGTATGATGAAAATGATGTTGAGCCAAGGACTGTGGACGAATGTCGCCAAAGAAAAGACTGGCCAAAATGGAAAGAAGCAATCCATACAGAGTTGAAGTCACTTAAAAAAAGAGAAGTATTTGGAAATATAACTCATACCCCTAAAGGTGTAAAACCTGTTGGATATAAATGGGTATTTGTGAGAAAAAGGAATGAGAAAAATGAGATTGTCAGATATAAGGCTAGGCTTGTGGCACAAGGGTTTTCACAAATGCCAGGGATTGACTATGATGAGACATATTCTCCGGTAGTTGATGCAACTACACTAAGGTTTTTGGTAAGCTTGACAATTACAAAAGGACTACAGATGCGTTTAATGGATGTTGTAACTGCATACTTGTATGGGTCACTTGATACAGATATTTATATGAAAGTTCCTAATGGATTAAAGCTACCAGAAAACCACAAACCTAGAGAAATGTTGTCAATAAAATTGAGAAAGTCGCTTTATGGCTTAAAACAATCTGGGCGAATGTGGTATAATCGGTTAAGTGATTATCTCCTAAAAGAAGGATTTAAGAACAACCAAATCACTCCTTGTGTATTCATCAAACATTCCCAATCGGGGTTTGCAATCATTGCAGTTTATGTCGATGATCTTAATATCATTGGGACGCCAAGAGAACTTGAATCAACTGCAAAATATTTGATGAAAGAATTTGAAATGAAAGATTTGGGGAAAACAAAATTTTGCCTTGGTCTCCAGATTGAACACTTGAATAATGGAATCTTTGTCCATCAATCAAATTATACAAGGAAGGTCTTAAAACGATTCTACATGGACAAAGCACATCCATTAAGCTCCCCAATGATAGTACGATCATTAAGTGTGAATGATGATCCATTTCGACCTCGAGAAGAAAGTGAGAAAGCCCTTGGTTCCGAGGTCCCATACTTAAGTGCAATTGGTGCACTGATGTATCTGGCAAATAATACACGACCTGATATAGCATTCTCCGTAAACTTACTAGCCAGGTACAGCAATTCACCCACAAAGAGGCATTGGAATGGAATAAAGCACTTGTTTCGTTATCTCAGAGGCACACGAGATCTAGGGTTGTTCTACCAAGCAAAGTCAGATGCCACCCTTATTGGGTACGCAGATGCTGGATACCTATCAGACCCTCAGAAGACTAAATCACAAAGTGGATATGTGTTCACCTATGGAGGAACTCCAATATCATGGAAATCGACTAAGCAAACTCTAACAGCCACATCATCAAATCATGTTGAATTGATAGCCTTGTATGAGGCAGGACGTGAGTGTGTATGGCTTAGGACGATGATCAGTCACATTCAAGGAGCATGTGAGATGAAAACAATTACAGAAAGTCCAACCTTGATCTACGAGGATAATACAGCTTGTATTACTCAAGTAAGTGAAGGATATATCAAGGGAGATAGAACAAAGCACATATCGCCTAAGCTCTTCTTCACTCATGACCTACAAAAGGAAGGAAAGATTGATATCCAGCAAATTCAATCATGCGATAACCTAGCCGACTTGTTCACCAAATCACTTCCATCGAAGAAATTTAAGGCATTAGTGCACAAGATCGGTATGCGTCAACTTCATGACTTGTGCTGAACTCAGGGGGAGTATCATACTTACTGCACTCTTTTTCCCTTCGTCCAGGTTTTTATCCCTTTGGGTTTTTCCTGGCAAGGTTTTTAACGAGGCAGATTGGAACTCACAAATTGTGATAAAAGTTGTACTTTTCTACTTAGTTATAGTTTTTCAAATATGTTGTAATTATTCAAGGGGGAGTGTTGAGAAATTACCACTTGAGGTGAATAATTATTACCCCACAAGTACACATATATTGTAATTTATTGTATTTACCACTCTTACCTTTGCCTATAAATAGGCACCTTATGTAAAGGCTTAAGATGCACCTCTTCTACTACAATATCAATATACATCTCCATCTACTTCCTCCCCATTCATCTTCTTATTACTAATCAACTACTACTACTCTTAACAGGTCTATTAATTTGTTTTGTTTTTCACATATTAGCAAGTTCATATAAGACCTAATAAGCTAAGGAAAAATTAGATAAGTTCATATAAGCAAAATTATAAACCTCAATTGTATGTATGGATCCTATATATGAATTAAAGTATCAATGGACTATAATTAATTAGGGAGTTGGGAGAAGGCAGATGAAGCTAAGTCGCCTATGTTGCTTGGAGTCCCTTCCACAGCCATGTTTATGTTGAGTGGAAATGGATTATGGATACCGCACTCCATAATCAATATTGACTTATATTATTCTATCTATTATTATAGCTTGGTACTTAGTGGTTGCCCTTTCTTTAATTAAAGAAAATTGATTAATCCATACCAGTTATAGATCCATAGCATATTTGCCCTTTCTTTAATTAAAGAAAAATGATTAATTCATATCAGTTATAGATCCATAGTATAGTTGCCCTTTGTTAATTAAAGGAAAATGATTAATCCATACCCGTTATAGATCCATAACATAAGTAAAAGACAAAAAAAAATTATCTGTTTTTATATAACTTTATCAACAGTGTTAGAGATTAATCTAGAAAATTCTAGATGATTCATGAAAAATCTAGGAAAATGGAAACATCTAGAGATATTAGTTAGTAGAATTCTCTAGTATTGGATTAGTATACAATATTCTAGAATTATGTATGTAACTAATATAAATATGTAATATGTGAGCCATAGAAGTGAGCCAAAAAAAATAGAAGAGAGAAAATTAAGAGAGCTCCCAAAAAATAGTAATAAGGGTAGAAACAATGGTTCTACCAAGTTAGAGTAAAAATGAGAGACATGAGCTCTCAAGAAAAACAATATGTTGTAACCAATCAATTACAATCAATGAAAATACAAGTCCATCACACAAAATCATTCGGGTCCATCAAAACTTCCGCGTGCGCCCTAAATTTCCATCAAACATTGTATCCAAATGCATAAACATTGCATCCAACAAGTTCAATATTATAAATTTATAACCAAGCTTATAAATATTGTATCCAATGTTTTGTGACAGATCCATAGCGTGTATGTGTCAATCACTCCTCTTAATTAAATTAAGAAAACAGATATTCTACAACTAAAATTATAGTGCCAAAAACCAAACTTAGGATGGAATGTGGGGTAGAATTGTAGAAAGTGCATATTTGGAATGTCAAATTGTCAATGTGGAAAAAAAAAAGGCAATGAAGCAATCGCAGATACAATTATACGGAGTACAGTGCAAATGCCAAATGACCAAATGGCCAAATGGCAGGTAAAGTAGACTTTGCACAAGGATATAACGAGTGTAAAGTAGAGAAATACCCTAGTGGATTAGTGCTAATCTCCACCATATGTAGAAAAAAATAGAGAATTTTTATATATACTAAAATATATTTTAAAAATAGGGACTACCCTAGCGGCCCATTTTGTAGCCGATCATAAATGGAGGTAATGAGAATGAATTTATAACTAGTTTTGGAAGGAAAATCAAAATTCATTTCAATGATGGTGCTACATATCTTAACTCCAATTTATCTAATTTTTTTCACAAATATCCATTCTCATCTAATAATGGAAAATAAGAAGAAATCTCATGTTTGGGAAAGAAAAATTGTTTTCCATGTGGATTTTGAAGTTTTTCCTTAACCAATTACACTTTAAATCTATTACCATTACCACATTTCATTACCAACAGCCAAACGAGCCTAATAATTTTTTTGGGAGTAATTTTTTGGTATTTTAATATTTTTCATTGAGTATCCCTAAATTTAAAAAAATACTGCACATAAACCGCTACTGCCAGTAGCGGTTTCTTTATCTGAGAAAACCACTACTGGTAGTAGTAGTTTTTAGATAAACCGCTACTGCCAATAGCGATTTATCATTTAAAAAACGATTTTTTTCCTATGCAGACGTGGACGGTAATTTGGGAATTGATATAAAGTGAATGTATTTTGGGAATTAGGAAACTTTCCACATGGAAAGAGTTCTTAATTTTCTCAAATGAAAGGACTCGACATTAGTTGACTACTATTTTTTTCCTCAGTATTACATACTAACTCATAAAAAGTCTTATAAAACAAAATCGTTTAAAATCATTTTAACCATAGCATATTTTATTACTATTTGAGAATGTTTATAGGAACTATAGTTAATAGGATAATTAAATTATAAGTTAACTGATTTTAAGTTAGTATAATTAACACCCGAAATTATTTAAGTTCGTCTAGTATAAACCTAAAGAATATTCATATAGGATTTTTAAAAAATAAATAAATAAAAGGGTAACTAGTAAATTGAGTAAAATCTCAAAGATTAAAGAATGAAGACCAATGAAAACAAGTAAACATGGGAAGTGACAACCTATGCAATAACAAGGACATAAGGTCCAAATTAGGCCTTCACCATCAAGAAATACCCAATAACATTATCATTGAATTGTTTGTTGTCATCCCACTCCCACCATTAGGCATTAGATGTGGTCCAAGATTATGATTTTGGGATTTGGGACTATGTTACTTTACAATCAGCATGCCATTCAAATAAGAAACAACTCTTCCCGCCAAAAAAAACAAACAAACAAACAAACGAACACCAAAAACAATCATTTACTACCTACATTCTCGAGCACAGTTACCTTGCTCATGGGCTTGTGGAACGAGGCCTCTACAAACATAAATAATTTGACATAAAATAAAGGAGACACATACATCACGGATACTACTAATAAAGGAGACCACCTCTGGTGGTCCATAATTACAAGAGCATAAAATCAATATTAAGACTTGATAGTCTGATAAAGGACTACATTTATTATTTCCCTTGAGTGACTTGATTGAGAAAGGTAAACATTTATGTTTTATACATGGATTAGTTTTGTGACATTTATTAGTGAAAATTGTCAACCACTATAACTAACCAAAACCCAACTATGTATTTCAGCTTTATGGAGCATAGTATATACTATTGCCTCAGTATCTTCGTTTCAATTCGTTGACTATAATTGACTATTTTTCCTCACACAAAAAAAATTCTAAATTTAACCAACAAATAGACACAGATGAAGTATAATTTACAAGAAATCTATTAATATTTAAGCTATGTTTAGTTCAACCTACATAAACACTCAAGTGCTTATTGAAAATAATTCAGATGCGATTATTCTTATTCGCTTCTATTATTTCTAATTTTGTTTTAAAATGAATTATGAAAAACATATATTTAACTATTGATCAACTAAATGTAGAAATATCACACAAGATAAGATTTAGACCATATAGAAGCCAACAAGTTCCAAACAAATCTTCAAATGTCTTCTAACTTGAATTCAATGGGTCCTCCCTTTATGGGACTAACAATAAGTCAAGTTTGTCCGCTCAAATACGATAATAAGTTTCCATGGGCTCAACAGGAGCTCGCATACAAAAGGAGAATTAGACTATACAAGCCAATGAGATTCCATACTAAAACTACACGAGCATATATAGTAGCCCAATAGCTTGTATGTTGATCATACTCCTTTGCTTTAATATTTCAATATGTGGGACAACTCCCAAAGTACCAGGTTGTCTTTTCATGTGCAGTATGGTAATACTGTCATAGGATGTAGTGCAAACAGAGAACTATTTCGAACCAATACACACTTCCAACATTCTATAATCTCGATCAATTTTCACGAATCACAAACCAAAAACATGTACAAGTGGACTCTCAAAAAACCATTGCACAGAAATGCTCCTCTTATTAATTAATTGTGAAGTAAAAAAAATATATTAAAATAGTTGTATAAACTAATACATAACCTCCATGCCACAATTAAGGGCATAAAACTAGTTAAATCCTATGGTACACGAGAAAATAAGCTTCTTTGGCTTAGTTTCTAGAAGACACTTTCTATACTAATTGCTATTTACAGGGTATAGCCCACTTAGGCAGCCAGTTACTATGGTGTAGTGCACCTTATGGCACAAAGGATCACGTTTTTTGCAGCCATGGAAACAAATTCAGGCTTACGAGCAGGTTTATTTTTCAAATCTTTACAAATCGAACATCACTCTGACCAAATGCAGTGCCACAGCCCGGACATTTCCTGTGGCGAATTTCTAGATTTCTTTGTATACATTGATTGCAGAAGAGATGAAAACACTTCACAATCACAACCTACATGCAACAAATTCTTGCTTTATGAGTATGCTGAACCATAGGAGCAAACAAGAAACAGATGGTGTGTATAGAAAATTATAAGGAGAAACTTTTTCCATAAATATTAGATCAAAGATCGCCCACCTCTTTTGGTCGATCAAAGCAGACACCACACTTGAGAATAGCCTTGCAATCTTTTATTTCCTCTTGAAGTCTCTGGATTGCAGCCTCCCCAGTTTCAGCAGTCAACTCATCAACTTTGTCCTTCCATTCTTTGAGCTCCTCCTCAAGTTTCTTTCTATTTTGCCTGGTTTCTCGCAACAAATGCTCGTTTTTTTAAGCATCCATATCCATACATCGACAGGGATCATACTATAACTACTGGCAGTTGCAACAATTACAAAACATGGACCACCCATTAAGGGGCAGAAAAACATCCAACATTCATCAACCATAGAGTTCAACAGATTTTTTTTACATTTTTAAGTTGACAAGGATAAACCGGCTGTTGACTGTAGGGAGAGGGGATTAAAGTATTAAGGATCGAACCTTGTATCTCTAGGATACAAGGTGGGAGTGGCTACCACCATGCCAGATGCCACTCCTCTTGCCAGCAGAATTCAACAGTCAAAACAAACTTATATGACTTTCTTTTTATACTCTAGTCCTTTTTAGATTACAAAACAAATTTCACAATTAGGAAATAAAACCAATTTTCTAACAGCAAGATAAGAGAGCAAGGAATGTTTTTATTACCTTTCAATATCCAATTCTTTTTTAGTTTCGGCTGTCTTTCGTTGAACATGCTCATGTTCCTTCTCTGAAGAAGTCAGGACAGATCTAACCCATTTCAACTCCTTGTCAACATCTGACAATTCCCATTTTGCTCTCTCTAGGCTAACACTGAGATGTCTGTCTTCCTCACAGTGGTTCAGGGCTTCTGACATAATAGCTTTCATCTGGAAAGAACTAAATCATCATTTCTGAATCGCAGCCGATTACAAAAACTAAAGCAGTTTAAACTATAGACACATACCTGCTCTTCACTTTGTAAAATTTGCCCCCTAAGAGATTCCAGCGATGCATTAACTAGCTGAAATTGCTGAGAAAGGTTTTGCTTTTCTGATTGAAGCGTACTCACAGCATGCTTTGTCTTCACACTTTCAGACACCAGCTGAAATAAACATATCCCTAGTTTAAGTTACTAAGGAATGCATTAAAATACACCTCATAACAAAATGAGATTAAACATATGAAATAAGGATTGAAAAGCTAGAACAATACACAAGAGATCAGGCAATCAGCTACTAATGAACATATAATTAGCAATTTAGCATCACACCTTGATATTATAATCATCCCTATCAGTCATCTGCTGCAAGAGATGTTGATTTTGTGTCTGCATATCTTCATATGCTTGACCTATGGTCTGAACAAATAGAAGATCAAATAGCAGAAAAAGGAAAGAGAATGGCATTAGTTAAGGAAGTTAATTGCAATAAGGGTTTAAGGCATTCCAACTTTAAGAGACAATGGCATGCAAACCTCAATTTCAGAAATATAAGCTTCTGCCTCTGCATCCTTTATTTTTATTGCTTCTTTCAATTCACAGACATCCCTACAGACAAAAAGGACTTTGTAAATCATCGCATTCAAAACAAATACTACGTAACAAATGTTAATTTAGTAAGCTTGTCTATTGTCTCAAATTTCCATCTTTATTGAAGTTGAAAGAATAACTATTGGAAATCAGCATTAAGATACAAGTCACATGTCCCATAAATTGTCCTATATCTTGTACTCACTCCGTATCAGTTTATCTGCAACAATTGAGAATATTTGTGAGAGGTAAAATATTCATTGTTGCAAATAAACCGATACAAAGAGAGTATATTCTAGTAGTCAGCCTTTTCCTTTTCCAATATAAGTCCAAGAAAGATAGTTCTATGCAGGAGTAAGGCTGAGCACTACCAATCCTTCATATCCAAATAGTCCATCAAACAAGACCGAAGAGAAGCACTAGGGTATGGTAATGAATGGAATAGTATCTACTATCTAATACTCTAATTATCTTTTATTGCTTATCAGGGAGAGCCATATAGGATCCCCACCCTTCCACTCAGTTACTATATTTCTAATTCACTTAAAATTAGAGCCCCAAGAAAAAATATATGCAAATTCCAAACCTTTCAGTAATATCCAGCCTGGCTCTTAAATCACCAATTTCAGCTTCAGCAGCAGAAAGACGTAGTTGACAAGCAGCCTCAGCTTCATTAGCAGCTTTTATCCTTAGCTCTAGATTATGCTCATCAAGAGCATGTTTCATCATCTCCGCTTGTGCACAAGCCCTTCGTTCAGATTCTTCGATTTCTGCCAAATCTCTGAAATTCAGAGTAAAAATTCTTCATTAGAAACATAGCCTGTAGACCACACCCAATCACCCAAATGCATATACAGAGGAGAGAGGAATAAATGGCGAGCAGCAAAAGTATTCATCTTCATGATTAGAAGTCATGTCAGTGATACCCCCAAAAAACAACTAGAGTCTCATGAGCTTAAATTACGAAATTGGAGCAGTGCTTACATCATATGAAATCTAGGACTAGATTAACTTTCAATCAGATTGAAATAATCAAAACTACCAAGGCTACTTCCCTTTTAAAAAAAAGAATATCATAAAAGTAATAGATCTTATTACCAAGGCTCATTAGAAACAACTAGTGTAAGGCTCGTTTAAAATAAAATAAAATTTAAAAAAAAACCTTTACAATAATTATCATAAAAGTAATAGATCTTATTAGCTTTTTTAAACATCATTTTATACCCAATAAACATCACCCTTCAGTCCTTCATCATAAAATTAAAAATTTAAAACTAACAAGGTTTTGACACAATCAGGAAATCAGATGCGAAGTAAGTGAATTCTTGTTAACCATGCAACATGCAAATGGAAGCATGTCAAAATCTAGGGATTCCTCACTAACGTACCTATTGTCATAACTTCCTTGACCAAGCATATCTACGAAGATTTGTAGTTCAGACTTTTCTTTTTGCAGCTTTTCAATCTGCAATGTGTTAATATTAGTAAGCTAACGACAATAAAAAAAAGACACCTCAGATACAGAGGTATTATGGTTCGTAATCACTGCACTAAAATTATACGGTAATTGGTCGAGTGGGGAGCACTCATTTGACCCATACCCTACTGGCATTAAGACACTCACCAACTCCTTAAGAGATTTGCTTTCCGCCGTCTGCTGAGCACATTTATCTCCCAAGGCCTTTACTTCACTAGTCTACCATCACAAGAAGTGAACATATTAGGAAAACCAAGAGCTTAACAGTTAACAATTAAAAAGAATATGTAGCTATAAATACCCTTCCACAAAAATATTACTCAGCCATGGAGAATTTAGCAATCAGGGAAGCAAATGACATGTCGCCTGACATGCCAAGATCTCCACATTTACCTCAAATTATTGATTTTTCAAACCATCAATTAAGTGCAACAAAAATCTCATAATGTTACAACAAGATACCTTTCTATTTAACACTGCTTTCTGTGATTCTGCTTCTTCCTGCAAGGACAATGCTTCCTGAGAAATATCTTTCCACCGATTCAATTGAGCTTCCACCATTCCCATTTCCTTAGACAAGGCAGAGGCCATCACATTGAACTCAGATTTAATGTCTGTCCTTCCTGTGAGCAGTTTCAAATGTAAGAGACCAGTCTTTCATGAAGTTGTAATGATGAAGATATAAAATAATTGATTACCTGAATCTTGAACTGCTTCTTCCATTTTGGCCTCAATTTCATTCTTCTCAATAACAGAATTCCGGAGCTTCAGCTCTAACTCCTCCACTCTTGTCTCAGCATTGTCAATAGCAGATTTTGCATGGTCTGCTGATTCTATTTTTGAATCTAGTTCTTTTTCTCTTCTAACAAGGTATGACCTTTCCAACTGAAGTAAAACATTTTAGAACAAGAGACAAGCATAATAAAATCAGACAGAAATGAAAGCAGCTGTCACCTGCAGAGATTCTGTCAATGCTTTGTATCGCGTGACTTCAGCTTTCCAATGATGCAGCTGATCATTTACCAAAGTGTACAATCGAGAAGTGAACACATATTTCTCATCCTTCATTTCATTCTGCAATGAAAAAATTTGTATCATTAAGATGAGATAAACAAAACAGAGTCCCATCAAAAGTTGATATGAAAACACCATAGACCATACAGTCCATACCAATCTCATAACTCATTCAAGTGCCAATACAAAAGGCTCTGACGGTCTGACCATTTACATGATGTGGACCAGTTAATTTTATTATAAAAAAAAAAAAAAAAAAAAAAAACAGTCAAGTTCTCATGCAACAAACCTCAATTTCTTCCAACTGTTTTAACAGAATAGAATTATCTTCACGTGCATCCTCAAGCTCAGCAAGACGATCAGCTGCCAATATCTGCACAGCTGCTTAAAGTTATTTAAAACTGAAAATGTGTATCAACTTTAATACAGGCCCACATACTTTGAACTACTCTGATGCTGAAACGGGAATGCATTGGAAGGGTAAGTACCTCAGCTTCCTCAATGGAGTCTTTTAGTTCCTGCAGACCCATTGATTTATCTGGTAATTTAGATGAAGACAAAGTGCCATTTATAGCCCCAGTTCCTGGACTGAAATTCCCAGATGCTAAATTCTTCTGCATTCTCAGATTTACAAGCTTTCTTCTGCTTTGTTCAAGTTCAGCCATGCTTTCTTCAAGCTCACCTTTTCACATGTTTAGAAGGGGGAAATGGAGGATATGTAAGCAACAAGAGGCAAGAACAGAAATGCTAGATTTGAACATATAAAGACAGAAGACAGGGCACTAAATCAATAACAATTGAATCAAAAATCTAACTTCAACACCTCAGATCACTTACAAAGGCCAGATAGGATCAGTATTGTCCAACTGACCTGTAATATGTTTAATTTCAGTATCGCCCACTGGCTGATTCTGTATATAACTCTGGATTCTATCAGAATACTCCAAGTGCTTTTGATGGAGACTATCAATGACTACATGAAGACTATTAGCCTCCTCTGTCATCAAATCTTCAATTTTAACCAATGTATTGATAGCATCTGATTCATCCACGCCATATGAAAATGCTCGATCAGAAAAAGTTACAGGACATTGGCAGCAAGAATAATTACTAAGCAATAATAAATTTGACAATCAGTTAGCAAAAATTCACCTCCAGGATCTTCAATAGAGTGATTTTCATGCAGTTCCTGGGAAACGCTATTGACCTTTTTTTTTTTATCCTCAACACAGTCTTCAAGGCATTTCAATAACTTCCAAGTAGAGGAGTGGCGCTGAGCAAGGAATTCTTCAACAGAGTTAACACAATTTTCTCCCTTTTTTCCCTCCATCGACTCAACTTTTAAAAGCCTAGAGAGAAATATATCCTCCGCAGAACATGAAGTGATTGAACCTAGGATGTTGTTCAATTCAATCATCATGAGTTAAAGCAAAGAAAAGCTTACTTTTATCCCTTTTCACATAAATTTAAGAAACTAAAAAAAGCTCAGACAATGTAAGAGGTCATTAAGAAAACCTTGAGAACAATCTTCAGACTCTAAAGTTTGCAAAACATCTAGGTCTCCGCCAGCTGTAACCCCAAGCAAAACTAAATCATCAGTCAACTGCAAAACAGCAGAATAATATCTGATAAGAGAACAGATAATCCAAGCCAGAATGCTCCGGATTAATAATTCTAAGGCAACGAACCTGGTTCCATAGTTGCTTCACAGTTGTTAGCATATCATCATAAGAGGATTGTCTCTCTTTCAGCTCTTTTATTTTGGCTTCAAGATCATGCAACTGATGTTTTTGCACATCCAGTTGCTGAACAAGTTTCTGATTCTGGTATTGAAGCACAGCTGCATCAACCTGCAACAAAAATAGAGCTCTTACTAACCTTCTCCACTGAAACAATTTGTCATTTTCAATAAGCCTTTCTTTAAGTAGCATTTTTATTTTCACTTCCTAATCAAAATTGGTAAGTCAAATCAGGGCATCTAGCTAGTTGCTACATCTACCTAATATAGCTTTTCAAATTTCAAGATCAGGTTCAGATCTTAGCATTACAAGAAGTGATATGGATCAAGGCGCTGTGGAGCCTAGGGGCAAAGCAACCACCTTTCACAAGTGAGGCAAACTTTTTTGCCAAAATGGGAGTGAGTGAGAGAGAGAGAAAGAGAGAGAGAGAGAGAGAGAGAGAAGAAGAAAAAAAAACATAGACCAAATTTAGAGCATACATTAAATTAAAAATAACACAACATATTATAAATGCGTAAAATGATATAAAATAATAAAAAAAGCGTAGTTCATACTTAACTACCACAAAAATACAACAAGTTTAAGTTAAGAGATGGAAAGAGAAGAAAACACTTTAAAGCTTGTTTGATGATTTAATAGCACATTAACTATTAAATTATTAATCCATCGTTAGTTCGCTTTAGATGAGGTTTATATGCAATGAATACACATAGATGTTGCAGAAGATGGAAAAAGGGAAGCAGAAAACAGGGCTAAAAACCCAGATAAGGCAGGAAAAAAAATCAGCCAAAATCCAAAGGCTAGAAGAAGAAATTCGAATACAAAAATAACAAAAATTTGAAGAAGAGAAGAAAAATTCAACAAGGGAAATTGGCTTAAGTTCAAAGAGACATGAATAAATTCAAAGGAAATAAGGGGATAATGAGGAGAACAAAAGGAGAAAAAAGAGATTTAAAGTAGTAGCAGCAACAGATATTACCTAGGTACTTGCCTAAGTAGCAGCAGCAGCGTCCAGAAAGTTGACATCCGGCAACAGAATCCGGCGAAGGAGTAGGGAAGGTTTGGTTAGCAGAGTTTTATTTTTCCTCCTCCCCCCCCCCCCCAGTCCTTAATCCTAAATAGACCGAGTCACATGCCTCTTTGAAAAATAATCAATAAGAACAAGGCATTTGGCATTGAAGATTTTTTTTTTTTAAATGTGCCTCAGCCCCAAAGGTGTGCCAAAGCGTAGAGCTGCTTTGAGGCTCTTTTAACTTGGGCATAAGTGGACCTAGGCACACCTATTAAATTCAGGTTCAATTCACACAAGTGGACCTAGGCGAACCTATTAAATTCAGGTTCATTTCATATAACGGGAGAAAAAAGTTACCTGAAAATTTGTTTGGGTAAAAGGAAAGAATCAACTGCGGCTAGATGAAATCAACCTCTATTGCAATTTGAAAGATTAGAAGGAAGAGAGGACCGAGGAGCAAGTGGCAATCAGCATTCATATGCAGAGGGAAAATGCTTAAAAATTCGACATTTATGCAGTGCATAAATTCCCTCCATATACGAGCACTGGACAGAAAGGAAGTGCTGCTTTAAATAAATTAAAGAAAATGGGTAACGCTTTAACCTATTTGTTAAAAGATCGTAACTTCTAATTATATAAAGAGATTGCAACTTTAATATATAAGTGAAGCTTTTGCTTTTATTAATACTTTTCTGGTTTTCCCTTTTGAAAACAATCTTATCAATATTAAATAGTAATAGTATCAAATTTTATCTGTTAAACCGGTGAAAATAGCTGAGACATCAATACTATAAGTTACCCATGAAAGTAGGGAGGTCACTCAGTCAAATTGGAAATGCAGACCTTTTACGAGACATAGTTGAGACCTTTTTCACCAATGTTTCTGAAAAATATCCCTAGCCACACGACCTAACATAGGGTTCGAGCCCGGTCCTCCTCTTCTCATATGATCTTTGTCTTCAGCACACCATATGTAAGTGTGGTTCCCATGATCGAGCAAATGGAGAGGCAGGATATTAGTAGTAGGTTCAGATGATTACCAAACAACTTTTAGGGCACCCAGTAGAAAATTCAAAAACACTATAGCTAACCTAGAAGCAAGTCAAAAGGAAGACAAGGAAACCTTTGAATACCCCAAACAAGCAAGAATGGAATAGTATCACTAACAATTTGCTTGGATAGAAGAAAATAGAGAGAAAAGAAAGGGGAGAAGCTATCTTAATTGGATAAGAACTGGTGGAATGGAAAGGGAAAGAGAGGAAGAGACCCATTTTTCTCACTCTTTAATAAACATTATCTCTTTAAAGTTAGATAGATTTAGACGCAAAATGAAGCTTTGTCTCCCCCTTTCAGTTTATTCCCCTCTCCTTCCTCCTCTTTCCCCTCTTCTTCCTTTCCCTTAAACCGTAATGTTTCAATTTATCCATCTAAAGGAAGCATAGCATTGCAATGATTCCTTTTATCAAAGAAGAAGATACTGCTAGTAAGGAAATATTCTCCCAAACCTTTGAATTGCGCCTAAAAAACCCAAAGAATGGCCTTCATTTGGGTGTCATGCAAGTTTAGACAAACAAATCATTCCCTCGCTAATGGTAATAAACTTTATCAGTTTATCACCATGACACCAAATTCAATATACAATAATGAGTCTGATCAAAGGGAGTAGATCTAACTCAAAGCATGCACGGAATATTGAATTCATTTCAACATTGGACCAAGGCAAATAACAATAACTGATAAATCAAGCACATCACCGGAAAAACCAGGTGAAAACTCAATGCTTGTTTGGTTGCCATAGGAAATAAGTTCCTATAAGAAATTGTATTGTATGGGAAATTATTTTTCCAGTCAAATTCCTAGGAATTTCTAAAACTTTTGTTATACGCTAAGGGAATTCATAATTGCCATGAATTTTAATTGACCAAGGGAGGTCTTCACAATTTATTCTTCATGTTTTTTGGGAAGTTAGAATTCCCAATTTCCCATCAATTTACAACTCCTACAATTTTTCATTTTCGCTTCGACCAAACAACTTGTTACTTTAACATTTCCCGTAAATTTAGATTTCCCAATATCTTGTTGTCAAACAAGCAAGCCAGGCTATTACAGTATGTGAATTTAAATTATTGAGTAACCCTAACAAAGTTAGCAACCCACTTAAAATTGCATTTTCAACGGTCCATCATGCGATAAAACATTAAACTTAATACCCTCCACTCTCCAATTTATTACAAATATATTAAATATTGATACTGTATAATTTAATTCTAAGAGGGTTGCCAACCCTAACAGTTACTCAAACAATTTCCTTTAAATTTGCCAAAAATTAAAAATCTATATCTCAGTTTTTACACTTCTCAGCTATAACACATCACTGACTAAAAAATGATAATGCACATTAGGCCAATATCATAAAATCCCTCATCTATGGTGTCCATTATACAGTTCGAAACTTGGAATCAATTAGAACGACAACCTTAATTTCATAACAAAATTAATAGCAGCTAAAAGTTCCAACTAATTCAATCAAATCAACGCAAAAAAAAAGGAAGAAAGAGAGAAAGATTTACCGAGTTATTGTCAGGAGAGAGTGTTGAGTTACGAGCCATAGGTGAAGAAACAGTGCCCAAATGAGGTCTTTTTTTCTCAGGTTCTTCCGAATCCGTGTTTTCCATCACCTCCCCACCTCCACCACCATTACCCTAATCGCTACAGATTAAACCCTAAACCTAAATACCTTTAATTGAAAAATAATCGCGATGAAGTAGAAGTTACTCAATCCTAATTTTAGGCTTTTAGCTGGTATAACAAACAAATTAAATTTGATAAACTCGGAGTAAATAACAGTGAATTGGACAACCTGAAGCATGCAAAGAGTTAAAAATGTTAGCAACTCACGGGAATCGAAAACCAAAGTTAATTAATAGGTAATTAAAAACTATGAAGATGCGATGAAAAATATGAATTGACCTAATATCGAGAATAACTTAGGGTTGAGTTTATATTAAGAGATGCAGAAATTGGAGCAGATGATAGAGGAATGAAGGCTGAAACAAGAGTTCGATGCTTTGTTGGAGGGAATTGAGAGAGTGTGAGTGATGTCCGAACCGCCAAGGTTGCGGAAAATTGAAGTCGGGGAATTCAGAGATTAGTGCGTAAATTTATTTGAACTGAACTTATTTAAATTTATCAGATTTGATTTAACTTATTAGAATTTGTTGGACCTGAAATTGAATTTATGAAATTGAAATTTTAATTATAATGAAAAATAAAATTAAAATTTAAAATAAATTTTAAATTAATATTAAGAAATAATACTAAAATTAAAATTAAAATGAAGAATAAAATTAAAATTAAAAATTGATACTAAAATTAAAATTAAAACAAAATGTTGATCTGATTTAAATTTTTCTGATCTGAATTTTTATGATTTGTTCTGATTTTTTCCAGATTTGGTATGATCTTAATTTTCTGAAAATAAGCACATTAATGCTTATTGAACTTGAATCAAATGCACCCTTATTTTAATCTTTGCAATAATTTCAATGAAAGTTTGAATGTACTAATGAGGGGTGGTGAATTGAGTACTTTAATTAAATTGAAAATTAATTGAAATTCTTTCGAGATAGGCTGGTTCTTGACAGTGTAAACAGGTGAAATAATATTGATACAAAAGGAAATAGCAAATTCAATATAGTTCGGCCCAACTAAGACCTCCATCATCCTATCATATGTATCTTATTAATCAACTAAGCAAAATAAGAACACACTCAATTGTTTCCTACTCCAAAATCCAGCTTATTTCACACTCAACTGTGAATGTACTACTTTGCACTTAACCTCACAAGCACTTGCATTGCGTCTGACCTCACAAACGCTCACCAATCTATAACCCTCTATTAGAGACATACCCTAGCACTTGCACTCAACAAATGTTTCCCCTCTTTACTCACTTTCACAAAAAAACTACAAAAGAGTAATTTTAAGCACTAGCATCATTTGGGTATGCTCTCAAAGAAATACCCTTACTTTATTTTTTGAGTGAAGGGCCGGCACTTGGTATCCATATAATAACGTGGAGACAAGAAGGCTATGGTTGCGATGAGAATGGGACTATACCCGCTTTCAATTATACTCGTTGAATTTTTTAAAGAGATGTTAGAGAGTATTATTGTAAAGTATTTCGTCGAATGTATATAGCCAATCATCTAAAAACCAAACCATGATTTCATAATATCTCGAGAACAAGATGTTTCTTTATAATTAAGAAAGTATACACTTCATTCGTTCTGATTTACTTGCAACGTTATTAGGGTTTTTTTTACATGTTTACAATTTTGTCTTTGATTGCATTTTTTGATTTATACGTTAGAAAGGATATGGTCATGTAATATCTTGTTGGAAATTTTGTCAGAAAAGACCTTTTAAAACATTCATTTTGTGAGAAAAGACCTTATAAAAAATTTGTTGTAAGCAGGGACCTAAAATTAAAAAAAAAAGTTGCAACGAGAGACCTTACCTCTATTTTCTGACGTTGATTGTGAATCTCCGGCGTTAACTCACTATTTCCCTCCAATTTTGCACGAATCCTTTCTTATTTAAGGGGGTAAGAGATGAGGAAACCCAAATTCAGAAGAAGAGAATTTTAGATGCTAGAAGGAAGTGTTAATGTATGGTTTATGTAGATGAATTTAGGAGGGAAAATGGAGAGGGGAGTAGAGGAAAAATGAATTTATAGTGAAAAGAAAAGGAAAGGTTAAATAGAGAAGAAAGAATTCATCGAAAATTGGAGGGAAATAGCGAGTCAACGCCGGAAATTCACAGTCAACGTCGGAAAATAGAGGTAAGGTCCCTCCTTGCAACTTTTTTTTTGTTTTAGGTCCCTGTTCACAACAAATTTTTTATAAGGTCTTTTCTTACAAAAAGAATGTTTTATAAGGTCTTTTCTGACAAATTTTCCTATCTTGTTAGATTCGTCTTGAAAAGTACATTATTAATAAACATTTTCTCTAATTTTTACAGCAACAAAATTAATGACATTAATATTCTAAATTGTGCATTGGCAA
This sequence comes from Salicornia ramosissima, assembly GCA_951394345.1. Classification (NCBI taxonomy): domain Eukaryota; kingdom Viridiplantae; phylum Streptophyta; class Magnoliopsida; order Caryophyllales; family Amaranthaceae; genus Salicornia; species Salicornia ramosissima. The sequence goes on from OX596234.1 coordinate 49,265,693, forward strand.
GCATGGAAATCCTTAATATTGCAAGTAATATGAAACGGAGGAAGTATTTTATTCTCTCATATTTGGAATATAGTTGAAAATAAAATAGTTGCCTATATTTTTAGGAAACTAATTAACCACGCTCGACGAAATTCACTTAGTGGCTCAGCTGCACAAAAAAAATAATTAATAAATAAAATCTATAATTTTTTTTTAAAGAAATTCTTTTTAAAACTACTAGCATCAATACAATTAATATATTTGGTCCCTTGATTTGTTACCCTGATGAGTAGGGTTATGAATATTGTAACAACTAGTTCCAATATCCATAACTCTACGTTTTCACAGTAAACTTCAAAACAATTGAATCAAAACAATGAATTCAGATAAGCTTAGAAAAAATAAATTTAGATCAAATAAGAAAAAATAAATTTATTACACATAGCAACAATTAGTGATTGACTAGTCCAAACTAAAATTTTGTATTATTGTTGCCAATATACACAACATTCTTTTAGTGATTGACTGGTCCAAACTGAAATTTCCGAAGTTTGAACTTAGTTTCTAATGCATGTCGGTAATGCAATATAGATAATTGGATTATATATGAATTCGTAAAACAATGACTGTTGTTGACTTATTTTGTGTTGATTAAATAAAAGATTTTGTGTATCCTAAATCCTAATCTTGGTTTGTTATCCAGTTTTGTCCTACTCCGTGTATGTTTGTTGCATGACTTTTGTCCTATTTTTATGTTATTTTGACTCTCTCTAATTTTATACGTATAAAAAAATATATAATCAAATGGGACCTTGTTTGATTCGGTTCAATATGTATTTTTTTAATATATAATTTTTTATTATACATATCTAAAGATATATTCATTTAACGTTATCTATTGGAAAGCGAGAAAAAATAAGTGTACTCCCTCTATTTATTTTTTTTAATTTATTCAATTTCCTTTTTGGTTGTTTTTTTAAAAAAAATAAAATAAAATTACTCACTTCTTACATTTATTAATTTATGATTCCCAAATGCATTTTCCATACTCTTTCTCCTACTTTTGACTAACTTCAATAAAATTACCCTTTTTTCTCTCTTTTCCATATTATCTCTTACTTTTTATACAATTTTTAATCATCATTTATTTTTTTCTCAAACTCCCAATAATTTCTTAGTTTTGATAAAAACTCAAATGAGTAAACTAATGACAGATGACATATAGGTTTTTTTAATTTAATTAAAAAAAGGGTAAAAATGTAATTCACTTAGATATTGCCGTAACTTCCCTTCCCTTATTATATGAAGGAAAAATTAGGAATAACCCCCTAACATTTTCACTTTTTTAACAATTACCCCCTTGTTTTTATTTTTTTAAATTTAACCACCTAACATTTAGCTCCGTTAAGAAAATCACCCCCAAATTAGAATATTCCGTTAAATTTAACGGAATATTACCTTTGATTTGTTAATTAACAACTCAAAACATAATTAACACACTAATATGGATTATCAATACACTAATCTTTGTCATTAATACATTATATCCATCTTCTTTCTTTCTCCTCTGACCACCCCATTGCCACCACCACCACCACCACCACCACCATCTCCTCCTCCTCCTCCATTGTCTTTATCTCTCCTTTGACCACCCCAACCACCACCACCACCATCATTTTCTTTCTCTCTCCTCAGACCACCCCTTACTGCTACCACCACCTTATTACCTAACCCCAGCCACTCTACCACAACCACCAAACCCAAGCCAAACCGACTCCAGCCAAATCAAACCCAACTCACCTCCGATTCAAACCACCCCACCAGTAATTTAGCCCACCCACTACAAATTTGAACCATCCCGCCACCAATTCAACCCACCCCACTACCAATTCAACCTTTCCCACTACTAATACGAACCACCCCACCACCAATTCGACCCACCCCACCATCAGTTTTACCCTTTCGAGATCAATACAGGTTCAAATCAAACCATCATAGATTGGAAGAAATGAAAATTAATTTGAAGGGGTTAATTTCTTAGTTGAGTTGGAATGGAAGATATCGAGAGATTTAGGTCTTTTGGGAGGGCCAAAGGAACAAGAAAGAAGTGGAATTGGGAGAGGAGGAGGGTGACGAAGTGGTGGTGGTGGTGGCGTGGTTAGTTAAAGGAGAGATAAATGGTTGTGGTGGTGGTTAGAGATGGTGAAATGAAGAAGATGATGAATGAATGATTAGGGAGAAAGGTGAGGGTTTGATTCGTAAAAAATGGTCCTCAATGTTAGATTTTAACAGATTTTGGTGATTTGGGGGTGATTTGCTTAACGGAGCTAAACGTTAGGGAATTAAATTTAAAAAAATAAAAACAAGGGGGTAATTGCTAAAAACGTGAAAAGGTTAGAGGATTATTTGTAATATTTCCTTATATAAAAGAGATAATTACTAATTCTTGTGGGATACTTTGAAAAATTATCAGCTTGGAAGTTTGTTGCACACCCTGACTTCTCTGTACACATTAAAGTTAATAACTTAATTAATATCCCATGCAGAATTTTCAATGATCTTGTGAGTTGTGACAATATTTGAACACCATCGCATATTCCCCTAATCCCCTGCATGATTTTTCTTGTTGTGCATCCATTGACGAGGCTTGTTACCGACTTGTTATTCTATTTTGTTTTTTCAAACTTTAAACATTTTTAATTCTATAATAAAAAAAATTATAAAAAAGTTCATATTTGAAAATTATTCAAATAAAATAAGGTCTCAATTGATATACTTTTTCCATACGAATTAACATATATACACGATTAAAATTTATTCAAATCATGTAATAAATAGTTCAAATCTAAAAAAAAGTTCTATTCAGATTTCAGATTAGCAAAAATCTGTTGTATCAAACATAACCTTAGTTTTAATACGGGGAGACATTTTCAACTAATGTTCATTTTCAATAATATTGATATTTTCCTTCAAAAGAAATATTGATGTTTATTTTTTATGTTGAAATAGTCCATTGTACTGTGTTTAATTTTCAACTTTGTTCAATTTTCAAGTAGCATTAGCGATCGCTCAAGGGCTCAAGGCCCTCTCATAGGGCCATTTTGTGAATTCATAAGTTGAAAAAAAAAAAAGATTAAAATTGAGTATTTAGGTTATGAATAAAAAGACTTGTATACATTCTTAACCATTGAGTATTTAGGTCTTTAAAATCTTAGGTATCAAAATAGTAAATTTGGTTTTAAATATGTATTTTTTTTTATGAATAGAATGTCATTTACAATTCAAAATTTTACAAAACTACAACATTATTTTGTTTACACTAGCTATAATAATTACAAGTCCATGAAATAATTTATCAATGGATTATTTATGATTTTTACATGCATTTATTATTTTTAGGGCCCCTTTTCAATTTTTGTTCTGGTTTGTATATTCCACAAATTGTGATATTCCTCTATGAATGCTAGTTAATTTCTCTATTATCAATGCTTATAGTTTACGATATGCATTAGCAATAATACTCAAGTACTAATTAGGGGTGCTAATGGAGATGAGCAGCTCGAGCTCGACTCGGTCAAATCATGATCAAGGCTTGACTCGAGTTGGTTCGTGCTCGCTCGAATCAGCTCTAAATTAAATTCGATAATTTTACAAGTTGATCAATAATTTTCCATGTTAAAAATAAAAATTAACCTTGACACTTAATATAAAAAATCAATACACTTTAAGAATAAATAATTTACTAAGAGAATAAAATCAATAATTTTCTTTTAAAAAATAAAGACGCGCGAGCAGCTCGTGATCGACTCGAAATCTAATAAGCACGAGTCGAGCAACCCCAACTTGAGATAGACTCGCTCGATAAGCAACCCTAGTACCAATAGATACATAGATACAAACACAAGTAGAGGAACCCAATAAAAATTGATTGCAATTTCAATCTTGTTTAAAGACAAGAAAATGGAAAAGCAAAAGAAAAAGGAAAAAGCTAGAGAATGAAAAATAAAATTGTAGAGAGCACGTTGGTTTGACCACCGACTAGGCGACTAGAAAATGTAGAAATAGTAATCCGAGTTTGAAACCTTGAACATGTCAAAGACGAGGAATTTCTCACAACTTGAAGTTCACGGTGCATGTGGAGATAATGTTGTGATTTGTGTAACGAGTTAGATTTTATTTTTTTTTCTTAGTACGTGAGGTGTATTTTAAATTAGGGTCTGTTGTAAAATATTTTCAATGTAAAATGATTTTTTATGAAAAATATTCTATGTTGGAAAACTCATTTTCATAGAAGTTTTCAATGTTTACCTACACGGAAAATAAGTTTTACTCTCAAATTTGGAGGAAAATGTTTCCAATATAATGTAAAATGAGTTTTCACCCAAAGTTTTACATTTTATTTTTTCACCAAAAGTAAACGATTCAAAATAGAAAAACTGTTTTCAGGAAAAACATCTTTCACTCTATTAAATGGACCCTGTGTACAATAAATTAAATTTATCCTAAAATTGTTAGTTAGTGTTTGATAAAAAGAGTAAATTATTAAGGAGCAAGAGTATGTATTAATATAACAATTCGTAACTTAAATAAAGGTTATCTTTTTGCTGCGTTCGTAATTTTTTACACTGTTTGTCTTTGCACATATGATTGTATGCCCAAATTTGTATTAATATAGTTGGAGTAACTTAATTCATTATATACTAGCTTAACATAGCTCTGTCACCTGGTGTATTCAAGAATTTGTCAATAATGGTTTTGAATGAGAGATGTAGGTTAGTTTAGTTTGGTGGGTTTTTTTTCTTCTCAAAACACAAATAAAAGACTTGAATCTCATTATGCTTATAATTTGTTCGGTAACCGGTTATAAATGACTGTAATGAGAATAATTAAATTCATAGCTAAATTTGGAAGAAAAATCAATATCTATTCCCATGATGGTATATGCTAATTAGTTTAATTTACCTCTCATTTATCTCTTTTTTTTACTAATATTCAATCATATCCAATGGCAGTATTTATAATAGTAATTAATGGTAATGAAAACTATGAAAAAATTAATATTGATTGAATTGGTAATGAGAATATATATATATATATATATATATATATATATATATATATATATATATATATATATATATATATATATATGTTTGCATACAGATTAGATCGAGAGCATTAATTAGAGTTTTCCTTTTCCTCTTTACAAGATGAATGTTTACGCCTAATGGATTGAAATTAAGTACATTAAATTTTTAAAAATATATATATAATTAAGATTTTAAAAATGATAATTAGTGGCATAGGACATAGGAGTACAACAAAAATAATACTCCAACAATTAATTATTAGCCTTATTTGATAATTTGACAACTTGTATTTTACTTCATCATCGCTGTCCAAAGTAGACAATTCATGAAATATTGTACAACATGTCTTTATAATCTTCTCTAGAATGACCAATTCAACTTAATTACTCCCTTCGGAACATAAAACTTTCAACAATTGATTTTGCGCGCATTTTGAGGAAACGATTTAAGTGTCTAAACAAAGGAATTAGTAAAAAAAAAATTAATATTAGGAACTTATAATCACATTCTTGCTTGTATTAAAACCATTTTGGCTAATTACTTCGTTTACACCTTTAAATCATTTCCTCAAAATACGTGCAAAATTAATTGTTGAAAGTTTTATGTTACAGAGGGAGTATATTGTTTGCCAAAAAAAAAAAAAAAAACCTTAAATATATCCCTCCAACACAGACATAACACACCAATTACCATTCCCCTGGCCTCTCTCAATCGCAATGTTGTTAAAATCAACAACGAACTTTCAAATATATGGTCATCATGTGAAGAATATTATTGGAGATTTGGAGCGTCGCATCTCTTAAACCAAGCCAATTACCTTTACAAGCTACTAGCTTAGATCCTTGTAAGATCAGTCAGGGCATCGGGTATCCTTGGAAGATCGGTTAGGGCATCGGTACAATCGTACAAGAATAATGAAAACCCTATCCATATACCTATAATTAACATTTAAATCACTGAATTTTTTGGAAATAGAAAATTGTGTTTAACAAGATTTAAAAAGAGATGCGAGCTGAGTCTGCCAAGATTTAAATCTGAGTCTACCATGATTTAAATCTGAGTCTGCCAAGATTTAACTGAATTTTTTGGAAATAGAAAATTGGTAGTATTTGACGTGACCGGGGTGCAAAACATATTTGTGAAGAAAATGTTAACATGACACTCCCACACATGCGCAATTTTGAGTGAGAGTTCGTCCGGAGCTTGTTGAACTCCATGTGTTGCACTAGTAAGTGTCCCACATCGGATGATGAGGAGAGACGACTAAACTAACTTATAAGTCTAGGAGTTACTCCTCCTATCACCAATTGGTTTTAGGATGAAACATCATATGACTTGTAAGTGACCTAACTCTGATCTTCCATACTGGGTTGCCATATATTAATAAGGGATTGGAATGTAAATAAAGTAATCTGAAAATCCTAAGGACACCAAAGTCTCGACCCGTGACCTATTCCTAAAAATCCTCCAACATGAATTGTTAGTTTGTGGCTTGAATTTGATTCAGGGGTGAAACGCCTTGGTTTGGGGTTCAGGGCAATGCCCCGAGTTTTACGGTATTTATGTTCAGGGTTTTTTTAAAACTTATTTTCGGGTCTTTTATGTTTTTTTTTTTAATTAGGAAGTCTAAATATAATCCTAATCTCGATCTATAACCCTAGAACAAAATTGTATTCAGAAATTCATCAAGATCAATAAAACTTCCCCGCCCCTCTCCTCTGCTTATGGATGTAGTCGATATATTTTCCAAAAATGATATAAAACTGTGTTTGTTCTTGTTAATCATTAATATATCTGTCTCACATCTGCTATAACATGAATATCAGGACTTATAATTAATTGGAAAATTAATTAATTTCAACATCAATAGAATGATATTAGTTTAATATAATAATTATTTTTATAGACTCGTTCCTTTAAATAATAGAAAAAAATTCTGACTTGCCACTGATCTGATAATATGTTAGACATCAAATATATTAATATTATAGACAAGATTTTGTAGTGTTGCATTGGTGTAGGGATAAGGTTGATCTGATAAATTCAACAGTTACATAAATTAAGATTATATTCATTTGATTGATTCATTCAATTATTTGGTTAAATGAGATGAGTTTGGACTTATTTTAATTTAGAAGTTATTTAATTAACCAACTTAAACTTAGAGACAAAGATGTCTATTTCACTATTTGTACGTCTATACTTATAAACTAACAGCCAGGGACAGATTTACATTGTAGCAAGGAGTGCTACCCCTCATCTCACTCAATTTAATTTTGGAAAAAAGCATATTCGATTCAGTTTTATAGGATAATGTATGGGATACTAGGCCTTGGAATCGGGCCATACTGCAGGTCACCCGACCTAATTTTTAGCCGACACGCGCATCTGTAAAGGGGGATAATAAGGAATCCTCGCAAATGCATGCGGTGAGAATCAGACCTAGGACCTTGTGTCTGGAATTCTGAAGCCCTAACCACTGGGCTATGACTTGATTCTCGACTCGATTCTGTATTAGATCTAAAAAATACTACATAAAAGTATGATTAAGGGTGTATGACTAAGGGCCGGGTGACGTGAACGTATTTCAACTTATTTGAATTGAACTTATTAAATCTAATTGAAATTTAGTAAATTTATTGGACCTGATTAGTCATGATTATATACAACAATTAGGCTAGATCAAGCATGAGTTAGACGGACCTAAATAAATCTTATTTAATTTTATTATTACACCTGATTAGACTTTATCTGAATTTATTCAACTTTATTAACTTAGTTTTTTTTTTTTTTTTATGTGAAGAGAACACTATTTAATTGGCAAAAGACTTACCTAGGAGTTTGTGCAAGTACTAATAGGCCAAGTTTGTTTACTTGTTCTAAAAATAACACTTAATGTATACTCCGTATAGTCGATTTTTCTATTTATTTTTCTTGTTGATTTTTTTTTTTAAAAAAACTTGTTTTTTTTTAAAAGTGAGGGACTGGTCGGACATCTGTCCCCCTTGTTCCTACATGGGTTCACCCATGCCTCAATGTATTTATAGTTTTCAATGAATGCACCTTTATATGTTAGTCAATGTACTTTTGTCATTATTGATGACTTGATTAATCTAAGTCGTTCTCGCCTTCTCACGATAAGAAGCCTTTCATCAGAACTATGTAAATGTATACATCATCTTCTCATGATGTGGCAATGGAAGCATCTGCATGGACGCATGGTGACATACTGACATGGTATAAGCTTATCAATAACAAAATACCTCTAATGTATACTTGGAATTCGTTAAATGGTCATAAGATTTTTATTTTTAAAATATATCCAACTAGTTCTTTGGAGTATATAATTAAATTAAATCATATTTTTAAAATGTGTATTTTATGATACAAACAAGAATAAGATGTACTCCGTATATGGTTCGGGATTAATATAACATCAATTTCAATATGGTTGAATTGTTATTATGCCAATATTCCTCTATTTATTATTCCGCACATATAATGTTTTGAAAAAACCGCACATATAATATAATGTTGAAATAATGAAAATGTAACGGGGAGTAAATTTTTCAAAGAATGAAATGATGCAAATTTTAGCATAAGAAAACTACTTGGTATTTAATTGAAGGAAAATGATCAAGGGCTATATATGTTAGGAGCTATAAATTGTGATTTTTATTTAAAACAAATATTTATTACATAAATTTATATGTGATTTTGATATACATTTCCATATTTTTGCCATTTTGAAAGTAATGTATATTACATGCTTATTTATATATAGGCAATATAGTGCTAAGCCCCTAAAGGCCATGCTACATATAACATTATCTTTAATTGAATAGGTTTACAGAAATTAAACAAAAAATAGATTTAAAGAAAAAAAAGTGTACATGATAATTAAATGCATGACTTTGGAGCATACACTTCTCTGTCTCCAAAAAATTGTTACTCCATATTTTCTTTTAAAATTACATGGCCTCAGCCTCAGCCTCAGGCATACTTAGGGCTTGTTTACTTCAGATTATATTCAATTCAGTTCAGTTCAGTTCAGCTCTATTCAGCTAATGTAAACGAGCCCTTACTCTGCCTTTTTTCTCATACACCTCATTCACTTGCTACCTACCCACCTGATACTAATCAATTGATGAAATTAATCCTTCTACTTCATCCGATCCATTTTATATTGATATAATATTTTGAATTTCTGTCTAATTATAGAGTATATAACATAATTTTGATCCTCAACAATCAACTTAAGCCGTCTCTTGAGATGGTTACTTGGCATAGTATTATTGGTAATATGACACACTACAAAACTCAAGTCATGAAATATGGGGCCATGGAAATATGGACATGAAATTCCATCATAAAGCGCCAGAGGGATCGATCTTGAATCAGTCATAAAAGCACTGCCCCAAAGCAAAGCTCCTACTAGTTTACTTTAACGGCCGGCCTGTTTGGTTGTTGGTAATAAATTGTGGTAATGATAATAAATTTATACTGTAATTTTGTTAAGGAGAAACCGTATAATTTCCATAGAAAACAAATTTTCATTCTCATGCTTCAATTTTCTTCTTATTTTTCATTCACATCCATTACCATTGGGACGGTGGTATTTGATGGGAATTGATATTTGTGAAGAAAAATAGATTAATTAGAGCTAAGGTTGCACCACCATGGAAATGGATTATGATTTCCCTTCCAAATTTAGTTATAAATTCATTCTCATTACCATGATTTATAACCGGCTACCAAACGGGCTGTAAGATTAATTTGATACAAATATTTACTTTGTAGGTACATACTTCGTATAATTTTCTAATAAATAATATTCAAAGATATATAGAAGCAAGTGATTCATGAATATAATTTCTTATTTGATCTTTCTATTTTCCCAAAAAAAAATATCAAAAATTATACTCAGAATAATTTATTATGTACTCTCTCCGTAACATATTAATGACAACGATTTAACATTTTTTTTCTACTTTATATCAAATCGTTGTCTTAATATGTTACGGAGAGAGTACTAGAACAAAACAAACTATACTGACAGAAACTTGCACTGTATAATGTACATTACATATATTCAACAAAGTACACCACTTTTCTTTTCTTTTTCTTTTTTTTTTAAAAAAAAGGAAAAATAAAGCACCCTTGCAAATATTTCTATGTTTCTCCATTTTTCTTCTATATACAAAAATACCACAAATTAAATCAAAATCAGTAATTAACTATGATCATATGACAAATTAATTAAACTTAAGAAAGAACAAAAAGAACATTCTAATTTGATCTAATCTAACAATTTATATATACATCTGTTTAATGATTCATCATCATTAACGTATGTATTTTAATACCAACGTTACATAATCCCTTTTTTTATAATTCAAGTTTTATCCAAAATGGGCAAAAATTAGCCCAAAATTGACTGTAATTTGTTTTTTTTTTTTTTTTTTTTTTTTTGTGTTTCCTACAAAATTTAGGAAATTATGTAACACTGGTTAGTAGACTGCAACGCTGTTGCTGCTGTTGTTGTTTTGTTGTTGAGATATCATCAACATCTTACGATCAACATTTTCTGCATCAACATGTTTTTGGTCACTTTTCCCTAATCGAAGAAGATTAGCCCAAATTTTACTAACAATCACATTATTATTATTATTATTATTATTATTATTATTATTCTTTTTCTTCTTTTTTCTATTATTTTCATTATTCTTCTTTTGATTATTTTCAGGACGATGAGAAGCCATGGATTTACTCTTACTAAAAAACACTACCTCCTCCTCCTCCTTATTAGGTCGCGAAGACGATGATCCTCTCACATCGGAAACGATTCGCCGGTGGTGGGCGGCGCGTGAGGGAGTTTCGGCGGCGGAGGATGCGGCGGAGGAGGAAAGCGACGGCGACGAAGACGAAGACGAGGAGGAGTGGTAGTAAGCACGAGCACGGGCTTTGATAATGGCGGAACGAGAAGTGTGCGAATAAGAAGACGAAACTTTAGAGAGTTTATCGGAAAGACAAAGGGAACAAACACCAGGGGATTGGCGGTGTTTAGGGTGCTTCTTGCACTGCTTATTAGCGGTTTTATTGTTTCGTATCATCATCATTGGTAGTAATTTCGATGATGATATTGATGATGATCTTTTCATGATTTGATTCATTTTGGACCGTCTGATTGAAATCAAGGGTGAAGGAGTATATTGGGGGCGAGGGTTTAGGGGATTGTTTGTGAGGCTTATTTATAAAAGAGAGAAAGAAAGAAGGGTGATTCTAAGAGAGTTCAGGTGTGTTTCTATGTAGTTTCATTTAAAAAAAAAAAATATATATATATATATATAAAGGACCCAAGTTTTACTTTTAATTAAGATGTTTATTTCTTTAGGTCCTAGTTGTGGACTAAGTAGACTCTACTACTATATGTCTAATTGTCTATATGCTTCTTAATTCTTCCCCCTTTTTTTGGGTAGGAAGTTTTCTTCTTTTTCTTAATGGGTGTTTGAGAAATGAGAATTGGAATAAGGTTGGATAAGTGGGCCAATTGGCTTAATATTTTTAAAAAATAATACTCCTTAATATTAATTGAAATTTGCTACTCTCTCCGTCCCAAATTACTTGATACATTCTGAAAAATGGTACCGTTCATTTGCAAATTTTAACTGTTTATAGTTTTATCTACATAAAGAAAGATATAGTCATGATGGATCTAATTGATTCGTCTCAATATGTACTTTTCAAATATATAATTTTTATTATGCATGGTTTAAGATATTTTAATTTAAAGTTGTGTATTGGGAGTTGTGAAAAAGAGAATGTAGCAAGTAATTTGGGACAGAAAAAGTAATTGACAAGTTGCTTGTTATATTTTCTAATCTATAAGGTGTCGTTTGATTGGCATATAAAATAATTTACTATAGAAATTTGTAATTTATGGGAATTTATTTCCCTCATAAATTTCCTAAGAAAGGCTTGTATGTGTTTGGTTGTCACATGAAAATTTAAAATTCCCACAGGAAATTAAACTTACCAAGGGGGGTCATGGTCGTGAATAATTTCCTACATGTTGGAGGAATTAAATTCTCGTAGGAATTTGAAATTCCTATGGACGTGAAAACCAAACATAAGTCCTTATTTGCATTTCTTAGGAAATTAGATTTCATTCCCATGGAAATCTCTTCCAACCAAACAACACCTAAGTATAAATTAAAAGAGGTCGTGCTGACATTAGACTTGGCAAAAATAAAACCGATCCGTTGAATTGGTTACGTATCCAAAACCAACCCGAAAAAGCGGGAGATGGATCATGAACAAGAAAATCAACCCGAAATTCGTTAAATAGTCTAAGATTAAACATGAAACCCGAAATTCATTTTTGACCAGCCGAAACCGATCGATTTGCCAAGTATAGCCGACATAATTAAGGTACAAATGTCAAATCCTCGGAAAAAAATTCCCTTCAAAATAGAATATTAATTTAAAAGGTGGTTTGTGTCAAAAAATATTATTATTTTAAAAATGGGTTTTGTGAGGAATTTTCCTTGATAGAATAATTATGAGAAAAGTATATTAAGGGTATAATATATTAGATTATGCGGAGTATTATCGTATATTATTTTCTTAACCAATAATATTATATTCCAAAGAGATTAAAAATTACTCGGTAATATTTTTTTCTCAAACAATATTTTTTTAGATGAAAAGGGTGTATGCATACGCATAAGTATACAAGTACTCCTATAATATTCTTTTTGTATTAATATATAATAGAAAAATAAATGATTGGATTTCTGATAAAATTTAGGCATGGAATGAGTCACGAAGATGCTAGGGTTAATACTTAGCTTATTTTCTCACTTTTCACATTCTTGGCCCCCTTTGTTTTTTACGAGATATTATTTTGCGTTGTTCATTGAAATTTTGATATTTCAGTTCTCTTCAGCTCATGTGTTGAGCCTAAGAGTAGGATTAATTCAATTTATTTTAGTTAAGTTCAGACAAATTCAATCTGATTCAATTTAGTTTAGTTCAGATTAATTCAGACTAAAAGAAGTTAAAGAACATGGCCTTTGTCCCTTTAAATCTTTGATTTCCCTGTTAGCCTTTTACAAAATATCCTATCAAACTGTATAATAATGGTTAGATTAATTTGTAAATTTGTAGTATAAATCTATAATTTTTTGCATAATTTATTGAACTAACTTTTTTATTAAAAGTTATTTGTATAATTTTATGCTAAAAGGTTTCATTTTATAGTAAAAATAATATGTGTCTCTTGTCAAGGTATGACCATAAACTGATTTTATAAGTAGAAAATTTTAAAAAAGTTCACTTCGATCTATGCATGCGTTCCTCATCAATGGAACCACAGTCCACAACCCACCTAAAACCGAAAATAAACCTACCCGGCCACCCCATTACCTATATATCTAGACTATCTTATGATTTTAGCCTTTTAGGTAACAATGAGCTAATGCCGTAATGAGTAAGTATTTACTATTAGCTGCTATATGTATTTAGCATATTTTCAGCCAATGATATTGCTCCATTTGTGTCAAAAATAAATGAAAGTGATCCCGCATACAAGTGAAGCTAAAACAATATGTGGACAATAAACGACATCATTGGGACAATAATTATGACATTTATTCAAAAACCGTTAAATGCATATAACAGCTAAGAGTTTATCATTCCTCATGTCGTAATGCGCAATAAAAGGCATAGGTGTACAAAAAATTTGGATTCATAATTTAGGTAGCAATATAATTCATATTAATAACCTTGTTTGGTTCCTCTCAATTCCCATATTTATTCACAATTTTCATGAATTTTCTTTTGGTAATATTTGACATTAAAAAAATCAAAATAGGAAAAATTACAATTTTCCATAAAACATGAGAATTTATACACCCACCTTAACCTTGGTAATTCGAAATTTCTAAGATTTCAGAATTCCCAATGGTCGTCGAAAAAACAACCACCAAAATAAAAATAATTTAGTTAGTAATTAGATCTGACTTCTTAAATAAAAATAAACATTTGTAAATTGTTTTAATGTAAATTTAATTTATTTTTAATATTTTTGGATTTACATGGAAATTAATTTTAGTTTTTGATAACTTAAAAATTAAATTAAAAATTCGAAATTAATTTAGATAAATACAAAAAAAAAATGAATTAATATTACCAAAAAAAAAAAATCAATGTATATTTTTATTTACAATAAAGTCAAATTTAATGACCAAAATCAACTTAATTAACATAGAAAATCAATGGTGTAGATTATTTTGACTTTGATGGTCATTTTTTCAACGACCATAGAAGAATTTTCACATTACAACCAAAAATATTTGGGCAAAAACATAGGAATTTCATGTAGAAAGTAATTTTCTATGAAATAGAGATTCTTATGAGAAATAATTCCCAAAGCAACCAAACAAGATTGTTAAACACAAATTTATTTGATACTCACTGAAAAGATTTTTTTAAAGTGACCCCTTTACATATCTCTTCCCCATATACAACTCGCTAGTTACTCGAGTTCAACTCGATTAATACTCAACTTGATTGATTAAGCTCGACTTGAATTTAAGTTGGGTTGAGCAAAACTAAACTCTACTAAAAAATTAGCGAGAAACTCAAAAAGTTGGTTATAACGTCTATATTCGGGATATTATACGACAAGTTAAGTTGTGAGCTAGTTGAGTGTAACTCATTTAAAATTCGAATTTAAAATTCGAATTGGTCAACACTTGATTCGATCAAAACTCCTTCGAAACTCGACTCGTTTGAGCCTGATTCTAATCAATCAAGCTTGACTTTGAGATGTAAGCGAGTGGAGTATGAGTTGTACGACGTCAAGCAATCCACCATTCAAACTCAACTTGCATCATAAGCATCCCTATCTGTGTACAATCTTTTAACATTTTGTGCATGTCTTTCCGTACGTATGTTTTACTCTAAGCTAAGAGTTGCATAAATCACTATGCAATCTTTTAGCTTAGGGTTGCATGTATAAGTGCTTATTAATACAATATATTTTCTAAAAAAAGTACGTAAAAACTTCGTAATAATGCATGTAAAGTACGTCAAAAGTCTTTTGATGTACTTTCGTAACATATTAATGACAACAAGTAATTTTGCATGCACTTTAAGGTAAAGATTTAAGGTTGTAGATGAATAAATTAATCAAAATGGTTTTAATACAAGTAATATTGAGATCATAAGTCACTAATCTTAAAGTTATTTTTGATCAATTTATTCGTTTGCACCCTTAAATTATTTTTTTAAAGTGCGTGCAAAATAACTCGTTGCTATTAATATGTTACAAAAAAAATAGTTAAAATTTAGTAATAATGCACTCCAGTACCACTGAGCTCAAGCTCACTCATCAATTACAACATATATTTTGCATATAATAAGTTAATAACAAGAACTTTATTGTGGGGTAAGGTGGATGACAGGTGAGGATGAAGTCATAACCCAGTGGTTAGGGCTTCAGAATTTCAGGTACGAGGTCCTAGGTTCGATTTTCACAGCACGCATTTGCGAGGATTTTTTATTATTCCCCTTATAGATGCGTGTGTTGGCTAAAATTGAGTCGGGTGACCTGCAGTAGGGCCGGTTCCAAGGCCTAGTATCCCACACATTATCTTTTTAAAAAAAGGTGGATGACAGGTGTGATATTATAAGTGGAGCAGGTTGGTTTGGAGGATTGGTGTAAATAATGGGTTTGTTATAAATTTCCAAATGATAAATCGTGTCTTGACTACTGACTTGTAAAATAAGGATTTTGAGGAGGCACGGCGGTGTGCCGGTGTGTAATTACTTAATTATTATGTTGTTGATATAAATACGACATACGTGGTCCGTACTCGATCCAGTATTTAGGTTTGCCCAAGTCAACTATTACCAGTTTAATAAAAGAACAATCATGAATGACTTTCTCAAAAATTGTAGGGGTCATTTTTTTATTAAAATGAAAATTAGGCTATGTTGCTATTCTGAAACCCCTCTTTTTTAATCGAGTGTGTTTAGTTATGTTGATGATGCTCCTCGATCTCTAAACTCAGGCCTGCAAAATGAGGATGAGTTACTGATCCGGGGGTGGATCCCAGGAACACCCCTTTGATTAATGATTAAGTTAGTGATTAGAAAAGAGTCAAAAGAGCGTTGGAATTTGTGTGTTATGAATGTGTTACCTGGAAAGTATGACTTGACTAGTCCTTTTATAGGCGTATACTGCCGATATTTGGAAAAACTGAGTTGGCGACAGTTGTTATGGGGCCTGGCCTATTACACCCTAACCCTAGTCTTTTTAGGAGTTAGGGCTCCCGGGGACCATTTGGCTTGGGCCTGGCCTATTACACCCTAACCCTAGTCTTTTTAAGAGTTAGGGCTCCTGGGACCATTTGGGCCTGTCACATATGATGGGGCAAAACAGGCTCCGTTTGTTTCGATGCAAATAATCCTTTTGAAATGACGGATTTGGACCAAATTACATGTTTAAGAAATAAAATAAAAAATTGTAATTGGATTTGTCCCAATTCCCAACCCAAATCTTTAATATATAAATGATGTTTATTTCAAAAATCATGTCATTTTTCAAATTAAAAAAAAAAACAAAAAATTGAAAATTGAAACGTAATATTTCAATATACGAAATTTAAGTCATCAATTTGAAATGAAATTCACATATCCAAACAATACCGTAGTATAATATTAAATTTCATGATCGAATAAACAAATATTCTGAAATTTAGGTTAGAGCCTTGTACAATTGGTCTCTCTATACACTCTTAGATACATCATATTAGAATTGGATGTTTAGATTATTGATTGATTGATTAATTATACATGTAAAAGTTGTAATAACTAACACGTCCCCTAAATTTCCAATCGTTTTTATACTTTGATTTAAAACGTAGGATACGAGGAATATATAACGAAACAAAATTTATTAATTATTTTCATAAATCAAACCCAACAACTATTGTATCATCACCAACTCAAAATTATAACCAAATCAGCCATCCAACTATCTTTCTCTAAAGTTGGTCTTTTGAAGAGCCAAGAAGCAGGGGAAGCAGAAAGGAAGTCAGAGCCAGGGAAGAGTGGCTAGTTGGCCGCGGAACGTGCCAGCGGCGGAGAAGGAAGGTCAGCCACGACTGGCGGCAGCTGGGTGGTCTTCCTGGCGGGAGTACGATGGGGCAGAATAACGAGAGTAGTAAGACAGTAAGAGAGAAAGGAGAGCAGCGAGACAGGGGGACCGGGGAGCAGCAACTGCTCCAGTGAGGAAGGAGGAGGAAGGTCGACGGTTTGTGGGTCACCGGCAGTGGTGGCGGCGGTGTGTAGACGATGATGGTGGTGGTGTTTTGTTTTGTTTGGTTTTTTTTTTTTTATGGAAAATATTAAACAATATATTAAATTAAGTTAATTTAATTAGTTGCTAAACAATAAAAACATGACACATGTGCATTATAACCTGTACAACAAGTTATCTTCAGGTCATGACCCATTCGTTGCAAGTTAATGCAATAGTTTATGCTGACAGAAAATAAACAAAAGTTGGTACCTATGAAATAGAAACGCTTATAGTTTGTACCTATAAAAACAATTTTTCCATTTTAATTTGCATAGCGGTAGACTGGTATAGTAGTGCAATGCAAGTGTCTCTCCCCCACCCCCATTCTTGGGTGCGGTATCGACTTTCGTTCACAACTAAATCAAAATTGAATGTCAGTCTAGTACTCCGTCTGTTCCTCTAAGATTAATGCATTCGCGTTTTCACATCGAACCGAATAAAATGAGATCTTATTTGACTATATTTTTTACTTATCAAGTGAACAGTAACAATCAATATTCCAAGGACTAGTGTATCTTTTCCATTAAAAAAAGAACTCTAATATCACTCGATATTTTGAAAAGGAAAAATAGACAGGGAAAGTTAGGTTGTCTTCCTCTCGAAAAAACAACCCGACTTATCAGCTACTAAGAAAAAAAAAACTTGGCATCCATAAACGGATCAATATCAATGTGCGTAGGGGTCCAGTGCCCGAGAGACACAATGTAGTCGGTGGATTTATTAGCTTCACGATAAATATGAGAAGAGGCCGTACAGGAGAAATCTTGAAGGATGCATCGAATATCAGACATTAAAATTTGGATCTTCCAGGGGCATCTTAATTTACCCTGCAAAACATTAATAACAGTTAGATTATTATCACCCTCGATAAAAATAGATGAGTAACCTAACTCACAAGCTAAAAGAAGAACATTGCGGAGGGCCATGCATGATGGCTTCAGCAACTAGAGGGGAAGTATTGCGAGAGGGAATGAGCGAGCAGCAAGACAGGCACTACAAAAAATGTGTTCAAGAAAGACAATTAAAATTGTCTTATTTGATACAAAATTTGTCTTCTTAGGTTATAATGACAATTTTAGTATTACCCTCATGTTGCCCTTGTAACCCCGTTGTATTAGGTTTCAAAGCCAATTTTAGATGTTTTGCCCTCTTTGATTCAATTCAAAAAGGGCAAACAAAATTGCCTTCATTGATCATCAACAAAGGCAATACATTTTGCTTTCCTTGATTTAAACACTTTGTTTATTGTCAAATAGGGCAAAGTTTCAAAAGTCTAAGAGGGCAAAATAATCATATTGTCTTCATAGTCAATATCAATGAGTGCAAAAATAATTGTTCTTGTAGGCATCATTAAGTAAAGTAATACTCATATTGCTCTCTTTTAATCATGATAAATTGCCCTCATTGTATGAATTTCTTGTAGTGATGCCCCTTGGTGGTTTCGAAGAATAACCCCAGCAGCCGCTGAAGGACCTTTAGAAGAGCCATCGAAATTTAACTTGATTGTGTCGGGAGAAGGAGGGAACCGGCGGACCCAACGAGACGACGGAGAAGGAGTCGAGGCGGGAGAAGACCATTGAATGGAGGCGAGAGAATCGATAGACAAACGAGCCTTCCATTCTTGAAAATTCGAGAAAACACGAAAGAAGATGGCAACTGAAGAAAAGGGAGAATTATTGAAAACTAACATGTTTCTACCTTTCCAAATACTCCAGATCGAGGACATGAAGGAACTTGACCAGAGAAGGGTAGTAAGTGAGAGGAACGAAGATGCAGGAGAGAGTAGGGAGCGAAAGCATATTTGAAAGGGGAGCTAACCAACGAATACATTGGTAATGAGACCAGACCCATAACTACACTAAGACAATAAAAGAAAAGGTGATCTTGAAATGAGCTTTACAGAGAGGGCAAATATTGATTGTACTTTGTACATGCACAAGTTTTGCAAACACTTGCCGAATGCCGATAGACTCATCATGTCATTTTTTTGGTCAATGGTTGTGGGTAGACAATGAACGAGGAGATTTTAAGTCATCTAAAAGGTAGAGGGGATGATTCATTCCAAAAAGGTGCTTTGTTATTTTATTTTGTTTAGAGATAACGTAACTCACATGTTTTTTCCCATCAAATCTCAAATTCTAAACAACTCAATCAAACTTCCGTAAAAAAAACTCAATCAAACCTTTATTAAAGCTTACTAACACCAAGTCACCTATTAGACCGTCTAATTAACAGAATAAATTTTTACTTAAAAGTTAAATTTTTTGAGCATAAAACCATAACATTTTATATAAACCAACTAGTCATCTAAAAGATTAAAGATTTGTAGTAAACAATTACAATATCAGATGGTCTCACAAGAGAATTGGTAAATTAAACTTACTAACACCAAGTGATCACCCATTAATTAGTCCGTCTAACAAAATAAATTTTTACTTAAATGTTAAATTTTTTTAGCATAAAACCATAACATTTTATATAAACCAACTAGTCATCTAAAAGATTAAAGATTTGTAGTAAACAATTACAATATCAGATGGTCTCACAAGAGAATTGGTAAATTAAACTTACTTATTTGTCATAAAAAGGGTATTAGTATGTAGTACTCACCTTATCTTGAAGGATACACGTTCTAATTAGGGCAGATCAAAACTGTTTGAAAATCTAAAAAATCGATCCAAATCCAATCTGTGTTTTTTGGATATATGATATGAAAGATCAGATATTGGACACCAATTCGATCAGATATTGATTTTACAAGTATTGGATATCCGAAAAATTTAGATACCCAAATATTCGAAATTTCAAAAGGGCTATTTTTTTTTTGAGATTTTGGTTATTAGGAAATCGAAAGTTGAGTATTATCGAATATTCGGATATCCCTTGTAATTTATGTTAAAAATAAAAAATTCTGATTTTTGGATATCAGCAGATATAAAATTAAAATGTTGAATGAAATTTTTTAGGTATCAGATATCCGAATGTGTGTCCGATCCAAAAGTTTTCAAATATCGAGTATCCAAAATTCTGATATGATATCAAATATCTGAAATATCATATATTTGATATGGAAATCCATTTCGGATGAAATATATATTAGATTCGTGCTCATCCCTACAACTAATTACAGATCGAGTATATATGAACCTTAGCCTTTATGTGTGTTGAGTTTTGCTTGTAATTGTAATTGTAATTGTAATTGTAAACGTTATATAATGGACGCCATCAATTGTTTTGACCAATTTTGCTTTTCATACAAGTTATAATAATCTTTATTTGTGAGTTTATTGTAAGATGAAAGCGTCACGACTCTTTTTCAAAAATCATGAAAGTATATTGTGGCTTGCAAATGGAACCATGTTTTAAGGTGTTGTTTGGTTTCTTCTAAATTTTCAATTTACATATAACAACTAATCAAATAAGTTATTGCACTTCAATTCCTAGAAATTTCATAATAAGGGTGTTAAAGTTCCATGAACCATATATAAATTTTTATGGGAAATAGTTTTTTAAATCAACCAAACGCTATCTAAAAGAAAATTTTTGCGTGCATCAAATATACACTAAATTAACATATGATATGAGTAAAAAGTGCCTTAACAATATTTAAAAAAATTAATAAAAATATAGTAACTTTATTAGGGGTATATATATATATTGTCCGGGTAACTTTACCTCTGTTGTGCCCTAAATTTTTTTTTTTTTTTTTTTTTTTTTGTGTTATAAAAACTGGATGAAACTAGGTCAACCTAACCTAGCATATTTGGCTGCAAACACCTGTAAATTAATTGTGTTTCATTTCTACATGTGTGCAATTTCTTCAGTAAGCTATTTTTTTTATATAAAAAAAGGGAAGATGAAACATGTTTAATTACTATGTCAATATTCTATATTTTTATACGTACGTAAATTGTTTTGATAGCTTGTTAATTAAGCTATATAAAGGTCAATACGTAGTAATATTTACAATAATCTAATTTTCTTATAAAAAAATTGTACACGATTAATAAGCTATATATACCATGCTATTAGCCTATTATACATTTGATACATCCAATTAAGGGTTGTGATTGAGAGATATGGTTTACCATGAGTAGACAAAAAGGATGATGAACTTTTAAAATAAAAAATAAATGCAAATCACCATTATTAATTATTATTATATATTAAAAACAGATTACTTTGGTAGTATGTATGACAAAGCCACCTCAAAAGCAAGCTTTATCTCACACTCACACTCACTACTCACCACATTAAAGAATGATATGTATAGTAAACACTTTCTTAGAAGATGCTTACTAATCACTAATCCTTCTCCACTTTCTTTTTTTTTGAAAAATTTTATTTGATACCACTGTGTTTTTGTCTTTTCTATAATATCCAAAAAAAAACTTTTGTTCCACATGATACCACAGTGTTCTTGTCTTTGTCTCTATCATAACACACTATGTTAAAACTTAACATTTTAATCTTTTTAGCTTCTGAATTTTTGCATAAAAAAGGATAAAAAAAGGGAAATGGACAAAGCAATTTATTTTTGCCTTTTAAATGCCTTGATTTCACTTTTACAATAATAATATTAGCTCAAATTATTAATGTATGTATTATAATATAGGAAAAATTCATATGAATAATCCCAACTATTAGAGGTCTTCCAATAATATTAATCCCAACTATAGGTTATTACACTATAATCCAAACTATGGGGGTAGTATTATGATATTAGTTCATACTAACTTTTGAGCGGCTTCGATTTCCTTTGTAAAAAGGAAGAAAAGTATAGTCAAGTATAATAAATCGGGAAAGAGGAAAGATAACGAATATTTTATGAATTGGTAATTGATCACAATAAGTTAACTAAGTCAATGGACTATATTATAAAGGATTTTTTGCTTTGAATAATACAACTTTTCAACGATTTGCAAAGAATAATACAACCTTCTGTTTATTCGTGAATAATACAATGCAACCTTGTCTTCATTTTTGCAACGAATGATGCAAAATCGGTTTTTGACTTATAAAACAGGTTAAAGGGACACGTGTCACGTTATGATTGGTCCTTGTAATTTTTTTTTAAAAAAAAGAAAAAAATAGAAAAATTGCAAAATAAAATAAAAAAATTATTAAAAATATCAGAAAATTTGAAAAAATTATTTTTTAAATATTTTTTTAAAAAAATTTGATTTTGATTTTAATTTTAATTTTAATTTTATTTTTCTGACTTAAAAAAAATAAAAAAATGGCATTTTTTTTAAATGACATTTTTTTTAAAAAAAATGACATTGTTTTAAAAAAATTATGATTTTGATTTTTTTTTTAAATTTTGATTTTGATAGTGGGGGTGGGGGTAAATTATTTTTAAAAAAAAAATTTTAAAAATTTTGATTTTAATTTTTTTTTATTTTTCTAACTTAAAAAAAATTAATAGTTTTAACCTGAATAGCAAGTTAAAGTTCATCTGTATCATTGGTTGCAAAATTGAGGACAAGGTTGTATTATTCATGAAAAAACGATAGGTTTTGTATTATTCTTTGCAAATCGCTGAAAGGTTGTATCATTCAAAGTAAAAAATCCTATTATAAAACAACCCCCAAAGTTTGGATTATACTGTAATAACTAATAGTTGGTATTAATATTGGAAGACGTCCAATAGTTGGGATTATTTATATGAATTTTTCCTATAATATATGATATTGTTTACAATATATAATAAAAACTTAAATTATGTAGGTATTATTGTTCATGTTTACAAGTTTAACAAATAAGGATAATAAAGAAAAAACATAATTTTTAATATTATTAACATTGAAACCCAACTGAAAGCACAATAACCCCTACACTTGCAGAAACACCTGCCATATTTATTCTTTGACATAGAGAACTAGATTTCCAGCTTCTAAATTGGCCCACAACTATAAAAGTTCTTCAATATGCAACAGCTCATTCCATGTACTTGATCAATTGTTGTATTCGCTTGCCCAATATAATTGTTGCGTTTCCATGCCGATTGGATGCAGTCCTTGAGCCAGACCAAGCAGACACCATGGCCGGAAAGAAAGAAGAGTAAAAAAACCTAAGCAATGTTGAAAGGATGGAGATAGAAGGGAAAAAACCCTGACAAAGGAGAGAGAGATCAGTATAAATTTTGGAGGGAAGAAAATTGGAGGGAACTCACAAAAAGGAACGAGAAGGTAGGTAACTAGGTATAATTACCTTAAATTCAAAAGCTAAACCAACTTAACAAGGTTAAAACGTTAAGTTTTAACGGAGAGCTACGGTAGAGACAAAGACAAGAACACAATTGTATCATGTGGAACAAAAGTTTTTTTTTTGGGTACCATGTAGCTAGAAAAGACAAAAATACAGTGGTACCAGATATAATTTTTTTTATTTGTTATTAATTAGGTTTATGCTTTGAGTCGGGCTTTACTTCAAATTGTACAATTTAGTTTAACTAACACACGCTTCTAAGACAATTAGAAATATAAAAAATAGAGAATCAACCTTTATGTACTCTGTATATTATAAGAATGCTGAACCCATAATTTCATGTATGCACCTCTGACATTTGGCATAGTTATGCCATTAAAGCATGAGTTTGAATGGTTGTACTTGTACCTCTAATTTTTAATTTACCCACATATCTCTAGCAATAACAAGTTAATTCTAGGAAAAACTGGAGGGGGTTAGTTTGAACTAGGGTGATTTTGGTTTGTGGGGGTGGTTAGGGGGCTGTAAGGGGGTATGGTGGCGAAGGAGCGGGTATGGGCGACGAGGGGTGGTGACCTAGGTTGGGGTGGTTTCAGGGTGGTGGGGGTTATTTTTGAACTCGGGTGGTTGGGGAGGTTGGGGCGCTGACTAGGGGTGGGGGTGGGGCTGGGGGGGGGGCGTGGGGGAGGCCAGGGGAGGTGGGTGGTTATGGTTGGTGTTGGGGCGGAAGACTGGAAAGTGGGAAAAGGGAATGAAAAAGATATGAGGGGGGTTGGGTTTGGAAAAGTGTTTGAATAAGGGAATGGGGAGGGGAATGAGAATGACAAAAGTGGTCTAACAAACACAATCAAAGGGAATGTAGACAATTGATTCTCATTCCCTCTGATTATTACCCCCAACCAAACACACCCTAAGTTTACCAGTTCACTAATTAAGAAGACTAAGTCGAAGTTGACGGAAACAAAGGACTGAAGAGGCGACAAATGGGTGATGGAGGTGTGGGCTCGATGAACGAGTGACAAATGAGGATGAGTAGATGACGGAGTCGTGTGAATCTGATGAAAATATTGAAGAGGGAAGCTGGATGTGAAGGCTGCTATTTAGGAATCTGGGTTTTTTACTTAAAAAACCCATTATTATAATACATATTTTCTCCGTTTTTTTTTTTAGTTTAGTCACTTAGTTTTTCATTAAAACCAAGAAATCGATTGGAAATAGGAGAAAAAATAAATGATGATTATAAGTTGTATAAAAAGTAAGAGAGAGTGTATAAAAAGAGGGAAAAAATGGTAATTTTATTGAACTTAGGGCTTGTTTAATTCAGCTTGAGTTCAATTTAGCTCAGTTCAGTTCAATTCAGCTCAGTTCTCAATTTTCTTCTCTTATAAAATATTACTTTCAGCTGTATTCAGTTCAGTTCAATTCAATTAAGTTTAGTTCAGTTCATCAGTTCAGTTCAGTTCAAGTAAACAAGTCCTTAGTCAAAAGTAAGCTAAGAGAGATAGTATGGAAAAACACTTGGTAATTATAAATTAATAAATGTAGGAGAATAAATGTGAGAAGAGAGTAAATAAAAAAAAAAAAACATCTATAAAAAGAAAGTGAGCAAAGTTAAAAAAACCGGAGGGAGTAATATATAATTTAAAACTAAAAAGAACTCTTTCCCTTTATAATACATTGATTTTTCTCACTTCATAAATATGGTTACACATTTACAAGTCCCTTCCTAGTTCCTACCATTTACCCAACCCTAACTTTATAAAAATTTAGTGAAAAATCGTCAGTTCGGTATCGCTGTGGTTTTCTGTTTTTTCAAAACTATATAATATATATCATGTTTTGAATCAAAAATTGGTTTATCTTATTAAAATCATATTTTTTTTTAAAAAAAAAAACTGACAACAAATAGTAGAAACACCTTTTCCTTGTTTCATGTTTTTGGTTTTAAGTTTTTTTGAAAACAGAAAACTGAAAAAAAATGATGCCAAACAAGCCCTTAAGTAACGGTTTTAAAATTTTCAATCCATAGGGGAAACTGCTACTCAAATCAACGATTTCCAATTTTCCATATGATTATCAAATCTCATTTCACCTAAATTACAGATGTTGATGAACAAAAAAAAAAAACAATTGAAAATGGGTAATAAGAGCCTGAGTGAAGTAGATCAAAAAGACTAAGGGGATGTTTAGTTCATTAAGTTGAAATGCAATGATATGGATATCCATACCATGGTGGTATGGATTCAAAATCCCATACCATCTTCAAACTGTTTGATTCAATCATGTGATACATTCTATATCCATTCATGCTGTTTATTTCACTTTTAGGATGGATAATCAAAAGCTAACACAAATCTCCCTAAAAAAACAGTACAAACTAATTTGGTGTACAAGTTAATTTTATTTTATTTTTTAAAAAAAATGGGAATTTTGCAAAAAATGGAAGACAGAAATCATATTATCAAGAATATAAACATTGAAGCAGGTTTATTTTGATATAATTTACTACTCTGATAGTCTTATTACTCTGATATAATTTACTATTAATTATGTATTTGATGAAATGACAATTTTAATGCATTAAAAGTTTCAATTATCTTATTAAGTAGGTGTAATATAAGAGGATCCGCTTTATATCCGCTTTAGCTCCAGATCAGCAGGATCCTCATATTTTGGATCCGGCGGAATTAGAGCGGATTTGGGTCCAGGCTGAAAAATCGGATCTGGATCCACCAGGATCCGGTCCAAATTCGGTCCACTGCCATCTATAGCTGTTGTGGATGATAATCTGGTAAAACATAAGAATGTAGTTGTCATTCTATTTAATTTGGTAGGAAAATTAATATCCATTTCCATGGTTATGCTAGCTAGCTTGCGTCTAATTTATCTAATTTTCTTTACAAATAATGATTTTTATCTAATACCATCATTTCCAATAAAATGAATGATAATGAAAAATGTGATGAAAATTAAAACTTGTGATTGAGAATATATTTCCATATTGATTATAACCTTATTTCCCTTTCTAAATTATGATTTAAATTTATTTTTATTACTACAATTTATTTATTTTATTACCAATAACCAAACAGACAGTTCATTTCTCAAATCATATTAACTTTTTTTGTTTTTTAAGGGCCAAATCATATTAACTTGTGTTAGTTGTGTATGTAGAGACTATATATGTGTATTGTGTAGTGCGTACTGCGTAGTAGGCTAGTAGCTCTCGTTATTCTCCACGTTGTGGCACTGACCCAAGCGTTGATTCGTAGATCCCTCATTGTCGTAACAAAGGAAGTTTACTGGTTCGACTTTGAATAGAGCTTCAACCCAAAAAATCGAAAAAATAAAAAATAAATTTCAACGTCCTCTTTAATCACTCTTCAAATTCTTCGCTCTCTAAAATTGTTCATTGCATCTCAATTCCAATACCATTTAAACCCTATTTTTTTGACATTTGTTGCTAGATCCATCCATTCATCGATCTTCAGCAGTAATGCTTGTTTTCTCATCGCTCATTTTCATTTACATTTCATTTGATGATGCTTGATCTGAATTTTGTAATTGCAGTTTCTGTTTAGGAATTGATTGTAAATTTGATCTTCTGACAGGAAATTTGGTGTGTTTCGACGGTTTGATTTTTGAAAAAGCTAACAAACAGTTGAGGAAACTATACAATGCATCACGCTCCTGCAACAGTTGAGGAACAATTGATTTTTAAAGCAATAAAAGAGGAGTGTTCATGGGAGAATTTGCCTAAACGATTGCAATCTACTCTTATTTCCAAAGAAGAATGGCATAGAAGGTTTGTTTCCTGGTTTTAAGTTTTGCTTTTAGTCCTTAATTAGCTTACCATTTGTATTAAAAAAGTGAAATTAATGACGGGATAGTGTGGTCGAAGCAAATACCAGGAAGCTTTCGTATCTTCAGTTTGATCCTGATTCTTTAGTGGGTAGGAGTATTGCTATCATGTAAGTGAAATTGAAGGATCTTTAGACAGATGCTAAAACTTATGCCCCTGTACTGACTACTTTCTCTGTCCTCATAGTCTCTAGATTTTACTTGGATTCTATTATGGTAGTTATAAATCGTGATTGATACTAGATTGGACATGAGATTATTGTCGGTTTTGCATTATGCTTTGGTGCAATTCTTTGGAGAAATGGAATGATTATTTGAGGGAGGTCTAGGGTTTTAGGTTTATAAGGAACCTGAATACCTCTAGCTTCCTAGCCTCTAGCTTTTATTTGAAGAAGTTTGCTGGTTTTACATTATGCTTGGTGCAATTCTTGGAATGATGGATAGTTATTTGAGGGAGGTCATGGGTTTTTGATTTCTAAGGAACTTGAATATCATTAATAAAATTTGAAGGTATAAACTAAGAGGGCATTTAGTAAGTTCTAACTTGTAAGTAAAGAGGTGAGACACCATATACATACGTAATACATACATACATATTATACTTTGTACAATACATTCTTTCTATATTTATTGCACCATGTAGGAAGGATATAGTCTTTAAGAAGGCTGTGTGATGGGGAAAGAGAGAGAAAATTCTCCATTATTAAAAATGTAAATAATAGTAATATGGAGCGGAGGAATTATATGTACCTTAGTAGTGTTAGAAACTTGAAAGGCAACCCACGTGTCTTCATTTTATGTGAAAGTCACATCTCCATCCCTATCCACTTAAACAATGATTCCTTTATTTCTACCTTTGTAATATCATATCAACCCAGCAACCATCATGTCCATAAGGCAATTTGTGTTGGTGTTGAACATTACTTAATGCAATATCAAATAAACTGTTGGATTCACCTCACTCACATAGAAATTACACTTTAATCTTCAGCATAAATGTTTAATTATGTCACATTTTGTTGGATATAGTCATATAGTGACATCACCTGACATGATTTAAGGTTCACCAAGTTTACATGTCATGACTATGAGTGACTTAGATTTTGTTTGTTCTGCAATGATCTAGTCCACAATCTTGCCTCGGATGTGAATCGGGTAACCCTTGAGATCAAAGCATCTAAGAGGCTCAGCACAATGCAAGGTGTAAGATACTAATATGTGCACCTCATTGAATTTAGTTGTCTGTAACAAAAATCAAACTTGTAAAGAAGATTAGTGTGAAGCTTTGGTGCACTTTTTTGTACCTTAGCGTGCCTTTATGCCTCTTTTTGATCTCTTTACCCAGCTTATAAAGATGCTTGATTTTCTATCACCTTGTGCATTAGCACCTAGGTGCAAGGTGCAGCTTTTTATAAAATGCTTGTGACTAATATGAGGTATTCATATTCCAAGGAACTATAAACTCCTGCAAAACTTTGGAAATCACTCATTAATTCTCCATTGGCGAGTTAAGGGAATTTGATTTCCTATATTATCAACCAAATAACTTTGTCTAATTCCTAGGAAATTTATTAGGAAATAACTTACCATGACCTATCCCATAGGAAGTCATTTCCATGTGGCTTCAAATGTAGGTAAGTCTTTCCGTTGCACCAGGACCTCTGTCGTCTCTTTGGCTGATTGCATTACTCCTAGTACTGCTTCTGGTTTTGCAGCCCAGACCAACTCTAAGTTGATATGGAGAGGAATCGTAGGTGAGGCATGTTAGAAAGGGTTTGACACTATATATTGATGTTTTTTGCGACATGCATCTCCTATTCTGTGATGCTATTGAGTTTTAAAATTTTATTTCTTTATTTTAGAAGATGATAGAAGCGGAAATATTGAGAAAACTGATGATTGATAGAGAACATGGGAAGTTTAGTTTTGTATAGGTCTGTAACTTCTTAAGTTAATCAAAATATACTGAATTAAGGCTTTAGAATGTATTGTTCAAATTCACATTATTACACTCATATATTGAAGTTGAATCACCCCCAGGGCCCCAAGTGATTTCCTTTTTAATTTCTGTGCAGGGTGATTGAGCATTGCATAAAAAAAAGACTCCAATGGAATGCATGTTTTGCTCGCAAAGTTATTAAAGAGAGTGAATATTATGAAGAGATGATGCGGTATTTACGGAGAAATCTTGCGGTCAGTATTGTACTACTGTATTTTTGTCTTTTGGTTCTTAGTAGATTCTCTAAGAAGCAAACGATATTATTGAATATAGTGTTCTAGAAGTAGCATGTCATACAATTTTGTCTCTGTTTATGTTAGATAAATTAGCATTTGTCTCTTGGACAAATATTAAATACATATACTAGGAAATCTAACCATTAGTTTCCCCAAATAAGTTTGTTAAAAAGAATTTTATATAAATTATGTAATCTAATCTGCTAATGGCTTGAAAATTGATAGGCAAACAAGAAAGTGCTGGTTATATCAAAAACAAAGGAATTTCCTACTCTCCCGCCCCAAAATAAGTGCTCCATTTTCCTTTTTTGTTTGCCTCAATTTATGTTTTTACATGTCTTTTAAGTAAATGGTCCCCACAATATAGAAAAAACAGCAAAGCCTTAGTGTAACACCATGATAATTCTCTCTTTATTCATGGAACACTTAAATAAATATAGGGAGTTACCGACGTGTGACTGCCATGGGTTTGAACGTTAAGGCTTTGAATAAAAAGTAACAGCAGCTGAAAACCGATAGCTAAACTTAAACAAAATAAGAAATCAACTTCGGAGATTAAATCCTTACAATTTTGAACCATTCAAGGTCCTTATTCAAAACCAAACTTAATCCAAAATCGCAGGGTCAAAGACCAATAAACATAAAGCACGTAATAAGCAAAGTTGAGTACATACAAGCTACGAATATGCAATAGAAAGATTATTCCTAACACTAACAGCAGAAACGAACAATTCACACTAAAGTAGACAATGGACTTCAACTCTGACATTGACTCATGACTCTTGTTAGGCTGTTATTTAACATGACTCTTAGTTCATTTAGGATAATAATTTGTATTAAGCAATAGACAAGGTTGTCTCCCCCGTGTGACCGTGTCCCAATTAAGGAACATCAGATAATGATAAATTAAATCCTCACGCTTCCCCATCATAAAGCATTAGAACAACAATAATAATCCAGATGGTAAACGAGCGTGACTCCGTCACCCTAGCTTGATGAAATCTGAACTAAACACAATTTTAATGAAAAAACTTGTATATAAAAGAGACTCGTAGATCGCACAACCTCTAGAAAGGCCACATATAATACTATGTGAAACCCTAGCCCTTGTATGTCAAAGCTCCAGACATGCAGAATTCTAGAGTTTTATTGTTTATCCATCTTTTGCTTTACGTGAATTACCGGTTTAGACAAGTTCAGACTCAACAAGCAATCATCACACACCCATACAACAAAAATTTATAACAGTTCCCTTTTAATCTTCAATTACCAAAAGTGATCACAGAAGTTGATTGACTCATTAAATACCTTATTAGAATACCTTCGTGTTGAACAATGCAGCTAACCTTGTCATCATCACTTGTATAGCTTCCTTCATTCGATTCACATTATATGATATGGACAAGTAATAATAATAACAATAATATAACCTCATGGATTAATTCAGTAATTAATTCCACTTAGAAGATCCAAACTCCGACTCTTTTAATCAATCATAACAATGAATAATTGAATTATACTCGCGTAGACAACTTGCACAAAATATTCCACTGGTCACATTCTAACCCACACATTCACACTGTATAACCAAACAATTTCGCCCAAATAGTTCACTAGACATGTAACTAAGTTCTTATTTTGTCGTTAATCATGTCCCTAAAGTCAAGGATTTGATAACTCGTACGTACCTTGAGTAAACGGAACGAGCGGCCACTTTTGTGGCTAAAAACGGAACGAGCGTTCTCCTAAAATATAGCTTAAGTCAAATAACGAAATTCCCATAAAGACAGGCACTTAAAATTACAGCAATATAATTTAACTTTTAAAATTGTTTAAAACACATTTAAAACTTCCCGAGTACTTAAGTTAGTAGTAGTTTACTAGTAGGACTATGAATTTTAGTCGGAAATCTACTAAAATATAGCTTTATCTATGAATTTCCATCAAGTTTAACTTACTAATACATGCTGGAAATTCTTCTTATCATAATCCTTTGAAAATTAATTAATCTATATGTGTAGTATTGTGAATTTGTGATATCAATCACTTAAAACTTGTAGAAACACCATAAAGCTTCATTTCTAATACCAAAGCAATAAATTTCAGGTTGTATAAAATCTGAAATTTTATTTAAGTTATAATATTTCAACTTTTAATATTCTATAATCATTGTTCCATAAGTACCATTAAAACCTCTTAAATCGAATATAAAATCATAAAACTCCCCTATAAAATAATTTATTGAATATTTTTTTTTATAATAATCTTGAAAGTCTTCTAATATATTTATTCAAATTTAAACATAATTTAATTCGTTAATTAAGTCTGATGATACTCCTTCCGTTCCCATTTGTTCTTCCTATTTAGAATCTTGACACTATTCATAAGATGGGAGAATCTTCTAAATTATTCTCAATATATAAAACATAATTTAGTCATGTGGGGTCTTGTTTGATTCTCAATGACTACGTTATTAATATCTAATTGTTGTAATTTTTACATATATGAAACTAAAGATATTTATGGTCAAATAAATGCATTGGCATATGTGCAAAGTCAAAACAGGACAAACAAATGGGAACAGAGGGAGCAATAATTACAACATAAAAACCTGCCAAAAAAAATGTAAAACTATTTGAAACACTGTTTCTAAATTTGGCCACAAGAGGGTGTTGTGTGGGTTCGCACTACCTATAGGTTGTGAGTTGTGACTCTTTTCTCTCGATCGTGAGATGTTTAACATAATTTGATAATTAAAAACATGGATATAATTCCGCAAATTAATATACAAAGACCACAAGTATAAATATGAAAATCATATTTTTGTATATGATGTTTATATAATCTGGAAGTATAACCTATAAACATTTATAATGTGAAACCATAGTTTTTATATGCATTTAAACATGATTTAACCCTAATATTTATATTTGAAGATATAAACTATAAGCTATAACTTTATAATTCTTAAATGATAGTTTAAAAGCATTAACTATACCAACAATAATAATTTATATGAATTAAGGAATAAAACAAGGATTTGGGGATAGAAATAATTAGTGTTTTATTCATGAACCATGGTTTTAAATCTCGGTTTCGGTCGCGATCGCGGTAACAGTCGCAAAAGCACATTCACGTGCAATGCGAATGGTTCGCGGCTATTGCGGCCTAATATCTCGGTCGTGATAAGCTCAAAACGCTTTACAACGGGGTCGTGATGCGGTGATACGGCTTTGATTTAATACCATGTCATGAACAAAGCAATAGAAGAATTAAGTGACTAAGAAAACAAGAGGAAGGGAGGGATGGCCGATGGACGATGGTGGTTGGCCTGCGATGGGCAGTGGCATATGTAGCAACATGCATAATTCTTTTCTTTGTTCTTGCGTGTAATGGAGAGAAAGAAAGGGTGAAGGGTTTTGTAATAGAAGTCATATGGGGTAAGTTTTAATGTTACTTGGGCTAAATATGTGGGTTTTTTGAGAAATAGGAGAGATTAGTCTAAGTAAAGCTTTTAAATAAAAATAATTTTCACATTTAAGTATTTCTTATCGTGAGAAGGTGAGAAAGAGATGGATACATCAACTATGACCTATAGGTACATTGACTATCAACTATAGGTACATACCGTACATTGATTGTAAACTATAAATACATGGAGTATTTATACATTGACTTTAGACTATAGATATATTGCTTACAAACTTTAAGTAGAGTAATAGGAAACACTTTGATTTAATCTTGGAGTCACGCTTCTTACTCTTTGACTTTATTTTGCAGCTGTTCCCTTATCACCTCTCAGAATACATATGTCGAGTAATGAGGGTATCGCCTTTCCGATATTACTGTGATATAATATTCGAGGTTATGAAAAATGGTAATTGATTAATCTTTTTTTTGTAATCTAATTGTGTTGGCTTTCTATTATTTTACTATATGTCGTAGATTGAATGAGGAATGTTTGCAGACATATCCATGGCTGCTGTAACAATTCAATGAACATAACTAACTTGGTCATTGCTTACCTTACACCTCTTTTTATGTTAATGCTTTAGCACATATTTTTGTAGTCTGTGATATGCAATGCAACAAACAAATCTTACTAAAGAAACACCAAAGGATTCCATGGCTTCATGGAAAAAAGGAGGGATTAATTTATGCGGTTATTGTCGTGTTGTATTAATCCATTATCTAAAGAAACGTAAGCGGTGCTTGGTGTAACGTTTGACTCTAGCTATGCACCAATCACAAAAAGATTGAGTGATTTATCTTATTTTAAAACTTGGATTGAGGTTGTATTGTTAGTTGTCCTCTTATTAGCATTTTTTTTGTGCCTTTCCTAATATCATCATTTTGTTTGTGCCTTTCCTAATATCATCATTTTGTTTGTGCCTTTTCTAATAATTGTGCCTTTTATTAACATTTTGTTAATGTTATTGCGCCTTTCCTAATAATTGAGATGTTGTTGCCTCTCATTCTATTACATGTGTTTATTGACAGGAGTTCATGCAATCATAGTTTTCTTTGAACTACTAATTCTTTTGTGTCGTTGTTGTGCATTTGTGCTCCTACCTCAGTTTACTGCACATGGAACACTCAGTATTTAAGCTTTTTGCTAAACTTTTATTCTAAATTAGTGCCTTTTAAATTTACTTGATTAATGATCTCTTTTATTTGCAGAGCAACCTTATGATAGCATTCCAAATTTTAGTGCGGCAGATGCATTACGAATCACAGGAATAGGGAGGAATGAGTTCATTGATATCATGAATAAATGCAGATCAAAGGTAGATCAATGTTTCATGTAAAATTTGACACTATTCTTCATGACATGAACTATGTGCAGCAAGTGTTAATGTCATCTTAACTGTTTTATAGATAATCTCTTGATGCTTCGTGCAAACCCACATTTTTGGTCATTTCAATAAAAGAATTTTCTTAGGGGACAAACCAATATGAATTGAGGAAATCCAGCCCATATAGACATTTTCTGATGATCAATTCATTTTATTCTTTTTCTTTAATCTTTATTTATCTTGAGGATCAAACAGTTGTTACGAAAATTGTGCAGAACAGAAAAAAAAAATCAATTATTTCATCACCCCAAATCCAGTAATATCAAATGAAGCTAGAACTTCAGTTCTCTTCTCTCTGCACCCAACCAACTCTCTACACTTGATTTGTAAGGGAGAAAATAACGCAAAACCATCTAAGAACAAAGAGTCTTGAGATAAAATGGTGAAAGATTATCAACTGGTGCCAGAAATTTGATAAATTAAACAAAGAGTAGCATCGTATTTCAACAATTTTCAGTTTGTAACATGGTTTTATTTCATTGCTTATCTCTCCTTGTGGTTCCTATACCCTTTTCCCTAATTTCTTTCTTCATTGATCTGGAGCTGTTCAGAAAATCATGTGGAAAATTAACAAGTCAATTGCGAAAGAATGTCTACCAACACAGCCAGTGGATTTTCCAATTGAACCTTGGTGGGGAGTTTGTCTTGTGAACTTTACCCTAGAAGAATTTAAGGTGAACTATATAATCTGTTGTCCTTTTCTGGTTTCCTTCCCTTGATCAATTTTTTGATCTTTGCAGATCTCAATGTTTCTATTTACACTTTTGTTTAGTGTGTAATGCTGTAATGTCCTATGTTTTGTAATAATAAGAAAGTAAGGTCACTTTATGGTAAACTATTATGTAGTTGCTGTTTCTGTTAAATTGATTTTAATTTCTTCATCCATCCAGAAACTGTCGGAAGAAGAAATGGCAACTATAGATAAAGTTTGCAAGGAGGAGGCAAATTCATATGTTCTTTTTGATCCTAATACTATAAAGGGACTATACCGGCGAGGTTTAATATATTTTGATGTCCCTGTATATCCGGATGATCGTTTTAAAGGTAAGATGTCTCAATGCCGTCAATGGCATTCATGTGAAAAGAAGTTTCGTATTTAATAATATAATAATGGGAAATTGTATTTGGTGGCCTTGGACTTTCATTTTTTCTCTATGGTGTCAACTTTCAAGCTATTATTTTTCACACAAAGTAGCCATGAACTTTTTAATAATACACATAGTGACCTTAGTAATCAAATTTATGGCTAATCCGTGACTAATTGGTAACTAAGTAACCCTTATATCTGAATTGTTTTTTGAGAGGTATCTTATATCTGAATTTACTAATCTAACTTTCACCAAATTTTCGTCCAGCCATTTACTTCCTTCATTTACACTCACCAAACTTCACGAAAATAAGGCTCTGACAAAACTTGCTGCCATTAAAATATTGCTGCCATTCTTTCAGCTTTCAAGGTCTAAAATGAAGTTTTTTCAGAGCCTTATATTTGTGAAGTGCTGCCATTCATTCTTTTAAGGTTGAAGCTACTTCACCCAATTTTGGGGAAAAGATAAGGGTAAAATAATAAAAAGAAGACTAAAAAGGTAAAAAAACAAACCTCCTTCCATCAAAGACTCCAACTGTTTGATGGCACCGTCATTATTAATACCCATTTCGAATTCAAAACCCCCCAAAAAATAAAAACCCCACTTAAAAAATAAGGTGGGTCCCTCGAATGAAATTGGGATCCTTTTGAATGAACCCCTTTTTAAATCTGGTAATGAAAATAATTGTTTTTATCTTATCTTTTTTTTTTGAATTAATTGTTGTGTTTATCTTAATTAAGGGTCCGTTTACTTTGGTGTAAAACATTTTCGATGTAAAATGATTTTCCATGAAAAAACATTTTACTTTGGAAAACTCATTTTCATATAAACTTTCCAATGTTTACTTGCACGGAAAATAAGTTTTACTCCCAAATTTGGAGGAAAATGTTTCTAATAGGGTGTAAAATGAGTTTTCACCCAAAGTTTTACACTTTATTTTTTCACCCAAAGTAAACGATGTAAAATAGAAAAACTGTTTTCAGGGAAAACATTTTTCGCTCTAGTAAACGGACCCTAAGTGTAAAGGAGAATAAATATACTAGTTGTAATGTTGTACAGTAAATTGCTCTGTATATGTTTGTATACGTATTTTGTGACTCATACTTTCTGAAATGAGTTTTAATATAATGTATATGAATATACGCTTATTTACACTTTGCTCTAGTTTTCAATCTGCATAGCTGAAGGAATGGTTGCACGTCTTACTTTCTTGGCAATTCCTTTACAGTCAACAAGCCAGCTCCTGCAACAACAGATTCAGATAAAACACTAGTATATTGACTCTGTTAATCTTATAGGTACCATATCAGGACCCTCTAATCACTTCAAATCAGCCAAAATGTTACTTGCAGCGAATATGGCGAGTTACTTGATGATATTACAGATTCTAGTATAACAGAGTAACATGGAAGATGAAAAATGACCGATCGAATGGTGGGGTGGGAGAAATTTTTAAACATAACATTAACTAGGGTTAGTTTAGTGAATTTAGATATAAGGGTTATTTAGTTACCAATTAGTCATGGGTTAGTCATAAATTTGACTACTAAGGCCACTGTGTATTATTAAGAAGTTCATAGTCACTTTGTGTGAAAAATTTAATGGCTTGACACCATAGGAAAAAATTGAAAGTACAAGGCCACCAAATAGAATTTCCCTATAATTATTTATGTTATCCGCACACTCCTTTGGTTACCCTTTAAGTTACATAGATAACTCTTGAGCCTTGATTGTCATGATTTATAGACTTATGTTCAGATGCATGTAATTTACTCTACCAGCTACTTGCTAATTTTGTGCATTTCAGCCTTCGTAAAAAGCCTGATATATTTCAAGAAATGCCATAAACCAACTCTGTGGCTCTGTGCAATATCATGTGTAAAATTAAAAAACAAAACTAATCTCCTCAATCTCAAGCACTCATTTTGAATATGAGTTATCTTGTTTTTCAATCATTCATGCACATTGCCTCCTTATTCATGTATTGTTATTTCGTTGAGGTGGTGTTTTTTGAGGGAGAGTTACATATGTGTTGGCTTCCTTTAGCTCTAGGGGAGTTTGTAGCCTCGCATCTGTTGCTCAGGCCTTTGTTTATTTTTCTAGTCTAGTTTGAAAACAAATTCATTTTGCATTACATTTTAAAGTTTGCCTTGGTTTAATTTTTAGTATAGCTATTTTTGCATCTTAGATAATGATGTGCATTGGGATAGACCTTTTTTTTATAGGTGTTAATGTCATGCCATTCTTGATTGGTTGTGATGTTTGGCTGTTTTTATAGCTTATACTCTTCTGGTACTTGAGTTTTTGTACTTAAGTTGGACTTTAGGATTTTAGGTTTTTCACTCTTGTGAGTCTTGTCACAAATAGTCAATTAGGCATTATTGACTTCCTGTGCAAAAATAAACAAAAATAAAATTGGTGTAACAATGGGATACTATTGAACTTTCATTTTTATCGCTTAATATTTGTTGCCAAAAGTTGGTAGCATATACATCTTAATTTGAGATTAGACACAGGGCTCTGTGATTCCTGAAATGATTGGTTTTCATCAAAAATTTGATATAGACTGTTTCAGTTTCTAGGCTGGAAGGCTTTGTTTCAAATAGAGAGCAGTCCTATGAAGATCCTATTGAAGAGTAAGCAAGTTATTTCTTCACATTGATACTCTGATCTTGAACTCTAGTATAAAAGTTTGGTTTATTGTGATCCTTACACTTCCATGTCCATTCTGTAGGTTACTTTATGCGGTTTTTGTTGTCTCAAGTGAGCATGCAACTGTAGCAGAACTTGCCTCCACATTACAGACTGATCTTCTGCAGTTACAAGCCGCTGCATCCTTTTCTTGTCGATTAGGATGGGCTGAGAAAATAATTGATCCGGCATCTGTTCTTCAAGATGCTGGTCTGCCTGGATCTCTTACTCTTAGCGATGATGAAGAAGGTTCTCGTGGTAGTGTAGGCTCAGCAAAATTGTCAGTGGATGGATTCAGTGTTCAACAAGATAATTCAGGGTCAGAAAGCAGAGCAACTTCAAATCATGCACGTGTTGCATTTATTGTTGATGCGAATATAACTTCATACCTTATGATGGGGTCTGTTTCACCAGGTTTGTCTGTTCAACATTTTCCTGTCTTTCATTGAGTTGATTCTTATATTGTTCTTTTTTCACTTTCTTCAATTTTTTTTTTTCTCTTTTTGTCATTATTTTCCTTGACCTAG
This sequence comes from Salicornia ramosissima, assembly GCA_951394345.1. NCBI lineage: Eukaryota > Viridiplantae > Streptophyta > Magnoliopsida > Caryophyllales > Amaranthaceae > Salicornia > Salicornia ramosissima. Next base: position 49,304,600 of record OX596234.1, read on the forward strand.
AAAGCTCAGCATTTGGTGCTCTAGAGCTGCTTGGTATATGACTCTTAGACTGCCATGAGTTTGTTAGGGCTCAGGTCCTGCACACACACATAATACACCAAGACTCTACAATAGCGGCAGAATATCCAGTAGAAAACAGGCACAGAAAAATAGGGGAAAGGTGGAGAGTTTGTATTGCACCAAAAAGGGTTTTACAGTGAGCTAAGACAAAAGTTTAATGTACAGTCCACATACAAAAATGTTTATTCTTTTCTGAATAAATCACATGATAGCAGTCTTTCTCATATATATAGGCACTATTCATCCTTATTTTCCTTTCCTTGATTGGTCCAGCTCAACACTTAGCTATTTCCCAACTTAGCTTTCCTACGAGAGTAAGTTTGAGCAATAACCAATAAGAGGCCTATGCATAACAAAGTTTAGCTTTTTTTCTATTGAAATGGGAAAGTTGGAAAATATTTTTGAGACATTCAAACTCTCACCATTACCTGTTACTCTTCTGGTACTTATCTATTTTTGCTTTGATGCTAGAATCCCTACAGATTGTCAGTGTTTTTTTTGTTGATTACTTACCAGTTACCACATGGTAATTAAGCCAATTTTGGTAATAATATACAAATCGCAGAGGAGAGGGGGTGGGGATTAAGTAGAAAAGGCAAGGTCATATTTTAGGACCGTGTCGTAACTTTCTGACTCGTTATGTTCTCTTTCTTATTCTCGTTTCAGGCTTAAAATCGCATGCTGTAACCCTTTATGAAGCTGGTAAGCTGGGTCACACAAGCATTGCAGATCTTTGCAAGGACCTTGGCACGTTAGAAGGAGCCAAATTTGAAGGTGAATTACAGGAGTTTGCAAATCATGCATCTAGCCTCCGCTGTGTTCTAGAATGTCTACTTTCTGGAGGAGTTTCTGATAGTATCGGAGACAAAGAAATTTGTGATAATGTTGATACCGTATCCTCTCAAAGCAATGGTGATTCTGTGGCAGTTGAAACGCGATTGACTGATAATGCTAGTGATATTAATGCTGAGGAGTTCATTGCATTAGGATCTCAGGATACAGAAACAAATGCATTGGGGAGCAGTGTCCCTGCAAATTTAACAACTAGTGTCACTTCTGCATACACCAGAACTGTCACTGCAGATCATGAAAATGGGCCATTTTCTACAATCTCCTCTAATGATAAGGATGATTCTAGTAAGCAGTCAATGCTGGACACTATTTTGGAGGATCATGAGAAACCAGTCATGGAAAGTTGTGCTACTACAAAGCAGAGGAGTTATCGTTTGGATCTTCTGCGTTGTGAAAGTTTGGCCAATCTTCCGTCTGCAACTTTAGCTAGATTATTTAATCGAGACTATGATATTGTCTTGTCTATGATTCCTCTGCCTCCTGCCTCTATTTTGCCTGCACAATCAGGTCCTGTGCACTTTGGGCCTCCTTCATATTCATCCATGACTCCTTGGATGAAATTAGTACTGTATTCAGCTGTAGGCTGTGGACCTCTATCTGTTGTACTAATGAAGGGCCAATATTTACGTTTACTTCCTGCACCTTTGGCTGGCTGTGAGAAAGCCCTTATATGGTCATGGGATGGCTCTACAGTTGGAGGACTGGGGGGCAAGTTTGAAGGGAGCTTAGTTAAAGGAACTATTCTTCTGCATTGCCTTAATTCACTTCTAAAACATTCTGCTGTACTTGTGCAGCCTCTTAGCAAATATGACATTGATGAATATGGGAAAGTTGTCACAATAGATGTCCCTCTGCCGTTGAAGAATTCTGATGGCTCACTTGTGCGTGTAGGGGAGGAGTTAGGGTTAGGCCTTGATGAAAGCGCAAGGTTGGAATCCCTGATAAGAGAGATAGTGGATAAGATTGATTTGTGGACTATTGGTTACATCCGTTTATTGAGACTATATATAGAGAGTGATTCAGATCAGCATTCACTTGATGATGAGAGATATGAATGGGTTCCACTAAGTGTAGAATTTGGTGTTCCTCTATTTAGTCCAAAACTATGCAAGAGTATGTGCAGAAGAGTAATTTCTTCACAGTTGCTTCAGACAGAGTCTTTTGATGAGCACCATGAAGCAATGCATGGATTAAGAAGAAAATTGCGTGATGTCTGCACTGAGTATAGTGCCACAGGTCCTGCTGCAAAGCTGTTATACCAGAAAGAGAAATCGAAGGAGAGGTCTTCCCGGCAACTCATGGCCTATGCGAGTGGTAGATGGAATCCTCTTGCAGAACCATCTTCTCCCATTGCTGGCGCTTCTACTGAGTCTCAGAGAAAAAAACTTACGTTAAGGCAGCGGTCAAGAAGAGAAGTTCTTAGCTTTGATGGCAGTATTCTTAGGTAACCTGCACTGATCTCCCATTTTTTTAATTCCTGGTAACATTTCTCTTTTTATATAAAAAAAGGATTTCTACTCCTATTGTGATATTGTCCACTTCCAAGTTCTTTGCAGCTTGCTTTGTGATATTTATGCATGATACACTGATGATTTCATATGATTGCTTTGACTTTTATGTGCAGATCATATGCCTTGTCTCCTGTCTATGAGGCTGACACACGGACAATTGAAGAATCAATTTCAACGACCATGCCAAAAGCTGAATCTGATGAAACTGACAGCAAAGAGGTGATGTTGCCTGGTGTGACTCTCCTCTTTGATGGAGCAGAGCTAGAACCTTTTGAGATAGGTGCTTGTCTCCAGGCTCGCCAGCCAATTGCTTTAATTGCAGAAGCCTCATCAGTTACGTCTGCTCTAGCTGCTAAATAGGCTTCATGGTTCATGACTCGTGTCATCATTTAGAGGATCTTATCATCAGTATATTGCACTGCTGATAGTTTTTGCTTCCCCTTCATGAATCACCCATGGTTGTTTCTTTCCCTCTTCAGCTTGGAAGGAGGGCAGTCAATAATTCAATGTCTTCGCTCTGCCTGATCTTAAGGTATTTGGTGGACGCTACTTGAAAGTTGTCGATCTTATAATTTCTTACTGCATTAGTATCCTAATAGTATTACTCTATACAATTGCTATTAAACATTCAGAGTTCAAAAACTAAAATTTTGCACTTTTAATATTTACATCTTTACACTAAACAAATCTGAAATCTGATGATACCCATTGCAAGTTCTTAGATATGTAAATTGGGTAATATGAAATTGAATATTGTTACTGCTTGTTCATTTGAAACTTAATCTCGTAAAGTTTTTCGAGGCAACTGTTATATGTAATATGTGAATACGGATATGCAAATTAGTTATTGGAAACATTATGTCCTCTGTTGTATTTTGTGTTTTTATTTAATAGCTTGGTACCGTCCATTCTAGATGCATAATGCATGTATCACTTCTGCAATATAGCCAGGAAATGTGGGAAAATTACAGCACGTTTCTAATGAGAATGTTCCGACACGTTCCCACGATTTATCTTCAGATTTCTTGTGTTGTTTTGCATGTTCCTTTCCATGATCATCTCCCCGCCTGATATATGTTCAATCTATTGTGTGCTGAACTGGTTATGATTTGCAGGTGAAGCTGGTGGCCCATTCGCTGTGAGTGGCGTTGACGTAAATTGTAAAAGCTGTGATCATAGGTATTTGGCATCATTAGGTGTCACCAGGTTCAGTTTTGTGGAAAAACTGAGAGTACAAAAAAAATTATTTATTTATTTATTTTTCATAAAAATAAAATATTTTTGGCTTCTTTTCAGTTTGTAGTGTAGAAAAGTAATAGGGCTCATCGTTCAAGCTTGTTGTGTTGTAGGCAAATATCTTGTAGCCAGTGATGTAATCGGTTTGTCATCCCTAACAAGGGAAGAGGAGAAGAAACTTTTGAGGATACAATGGAATGATCAACTAGGGTGATTTTATATGAAATGCGGGTTCTGATTTGTAACTCTGAATATGCTTTCAGCTCTGGTTAGCTTTGTTATGATAAATACTTAGGCCTTGTTCTTTTGGACTTAAAAACTACAGTAATCAGATCAGATCAGATCAGTTCAGCTTTGTTTTAATTTTATACTCTCATAAAATAATACCCACCTAATCAGATCAGATCAGTTCAGATCAGTCCTAAAGAACAGGGCCTTAGTAGTTCTCCTTAATTTACTTCATCCATTTTTCTTGATTTTTTATTTTTTATATTTTTTATAAATATATTTTTTGTTATTATTTATTGGATCTATTTAGGGTAAAATTTATCTCCATGGTCCCCCTCTTCAAATTAGAAGGTACGCGTGTACTAATCGAATGGTACACATGTTATGTACATTAGTTCAATTTGAAATAAGTGAAAGTATTGGGTCAGACGGTCTGATCAGACAATCTGGTCAGACGGCTGACCCATATAACCAAATATAATAGTGAAAAATTTCGGGAGCCTATAACTTTGCGCTCGGGTGTCGGATCGGGGCATATAATATGTCGAAATTGATTAATTTTTCGAGACGAACACAACTGCAAATGTCCAAAGGGGATTTGGCCACCGAAAATTGCCAAACGAGGCCTCTAAAGGCTTCAAAATGCAAAATAACGTATTTTGTCCAAGTTAGTTACAAAATGTGTCCATGTTTTACAATAGGTGTCCATGTTTAAACAATATGTGTCCAGGTTTACAAATAGTTATCTAGGGTTAACAATATGTATCCAGGTTTGTTCATATTTGTCCAAGTTTGTCCACATTTGTCCAGGTTTGTCTACATTACTTCAGGTTTGCATGTCCAGGTGTGTCCAGATTTATCCAGATTTGTCCATGTTTGTCTAGATTTGTCCATGTTTATCTAGATTTGTCCAGGTTTGTCCACATTTGTCCAGGTTTGCATATCCAGGTGTGTCCAGATTTGTCTAGATTTGTCCATGTTTGTCTAGATTTGTTCATATTTGTCCATGTTTGTACACATTTGTCCAGGTTTGTCCACATTTGTCCAGGTTTGCATGCTCAGGTGTGTCCAGATTTGTCCATGTTTGTTTAGATTTGTCCATGTTTGTCTAGATTTATCCAGGTTTGTTCATATTTGTCTAGGTTTGTCCATATTTGTCCAGGTTTACAAATGTGTCCAGGTCTATCAATACATGTTCAGATTTAACATGTGTCCAGGTTAAATACATATGTGTCCAGATTTAACAATATGTGTCCAGGTCCAGTGGACTGGTCTGACAGAAACATTACTGTCAGACCGGTCTGACACAATACCTTTTCTTGAAATAATATTAGTATAATATTTAATGAACATTATTCTAATTTTTGAAGTAGAACACATGAACATCCATCATAAAAAACAAACATTAATTAATTGTGGGTTACATTTGTATAGAGTAAAATCATCTAGGTACTTCATACTCATGTACCTTCTCCGGATTGCCCCCTCTTTTGGAATATACACTTACTCCGTTTTGTTTTGAACACAACAAATCTATTGAATAAGCTATTCCAACTCGCATAAAAAAGAATTTCTATTGAAGTCATTACCCAATCCCGTGCGGAGTGAACAAACTACTTCATCCGTGCCTAAAAGATAACTACATATTTCGTTATGAGTATGTAATATATTAGACAAGTCTGATACAATGCTATTGTTAGACGAGTATAACTTAGAAAAAAAACTCAACTGACATGAAAAAAATGACTTATCTGGAAAAATGATATACATGGGAAAAGAAATGACTTATAACTGATCTGAAAATAAACAAGTCTTACCTGAAAAAATTTAACACACACCTGGAAATAATTAAAACTCGCACAAAATTTTTTTGCAAGCATATTATTACTCACCTGGAAAGTCTGAAATTTATTAAGTTTGATTAATTCGTCTAAAAAATTTAGAAACGAATTGCTTCTCTCTTATGTATCTATATACTAATTTAAGAATAACTTTTCATGAGAGGCCTCCAAACCCCAAGAGGAGGCCTCTCATTAATCCTACTTAAAATATAATTTTTTGAAAAAAAAAACCTAACATAACTACCTTTTTCAAAATAAAAAAAACCCAACCATAGCCTCATGTTAATCCATGTATTTTTTTTTTAATAATTATTCTACAATACAAGTAACTACCTTATTTTTCTTTTAAAAAAAAAAATAAATCAACAACTCAATACATTCATCTTAATCAATTTTTCAATTAGCACCTTTTACCTTTACCAAAAATTTCAAACAGACGGATGAATTTTAAACTGTATAAATAGAAGTTAAATTAAACTATATGTAACCCCTTTTGACAAAAAAATTTTGTGATCCAATAATATTAGTTGGTCATGTTAATAAAATTATAAAACCCTTAGAATTTTGTTATTGCTTTCAGATTTAATTCCTCTAGCTAAAAAAGATAAGCACATCTATTAACAATGTATCACTGCAATTAACGATACATTCTTAACCATATATAAAAAAAATGTCATCAACAATATGACAACAAAATAATAAACAATATGTCGATCCATATTTACTGCTTGGTATAAAAGTATATACTACCTCCATTTCTTATTATTTGCAACGATGTAACATAAAGTAGAGAGAAAAAGTGTCAAATTGTTGCAAATAATAAGAAACAGAGGTAGTATCTATAAATATATGTTTTAGCTTTTAAAAGAAAGTACTCCCTCCGTAACATAAAAATGTAAACTTTGTAGAAAACACGGACTCCCATGTAAAAGTTTTATGAGGGTTAATTGTGTTGTAATTGTGTAGAGAAGAGAGAAATAAATAAGAAAACACGGACTCCCATGTAAAAGTAATGGCAAATGTGTAAATTGTATGAAGTTTTTTTTGCCATATATAGAAAGTTTTGTAAAAGTTGATATTTTTATATTATACCCATATTTAGCAAAAGTTTACATTTTTGTATTACGGAAGAAATACATATAATTCATTAAATTATAAATATATCCGGTGCTTTGGCACCTATTCACTCTAGTGGGTTTAAAAGAAGAATGGTTTTATAAGAAATTTAGCATTCCTCTAATTTTATTGAGGTCAAGACACAAGGCGTGAGTCAGTGAGCTGTGAGTGGGAAAGTGTAAACCGTTCACGTGGCATACAAGTGATAATGAAGTGATAATGAATTTCTGTATCTTTTTATGTGAACTTCGAACTCCAAAAACCGTGCAAATCAAATCAAATCAAAATTTTCCTAATATAAATCAAGCAAAGTCTCTTTCGTCTACCAAAAAACTGGTAATTCTGGAAATATTATCAATTTCTTCCTTCAACTACTACTACTAATAAATTCTTTGTGTAATTGCCTTATGCAAACAATAATCTTACTTCGCTCAAATTCATGGATGCTAGCACTGTTAGCTTGAACCACATAATGCTGCATTCACCTTTCATTTCCATTTCCACCGCTTCTCGCATTTGTCTCTCCTCTGCTGCTTTTGTAGGGTAAACTTCTTTTTTATTCTATCATTTTTTCCCCTTATGTGCTAGATACTATGTAATTCTTCTTTGTTTTTCCCCCAAATGAACTTAATTGTTTCTTTGTTGATATTAGATAATTCTTTCGGTTAATTCGATTAGTAGAGTCATTTTGTTGGTTGATTGTTTTGTTGAGAATATTTTAACAGATTAATATAATAACTACAGGAAGAAAATTAAAGTACCAAAATAACGTAGTTAGAAACCCTCAAACTAGGAGAAAACCACCGGTCCGGATCTTCAGACACTAACTTCACTATAATATAGTCGTGAGTACATAGGTTATCACCATAACAACAATATTAAACAATATACCCTCACAACGGTACTTCCACTAAACTATGGTAAACACCCTCACACTAATATTGTATTTGCCTCAAACCAATTACTCCCTCTCACACTTGTATTTGTGTATTCTTCAACACTAATATACTTACACTTGTTTTTCTCACCTTTTTTTTTTCACACACCTTTCTTTGCTCTCATGGCAAAAGCCTTTGTACTTTATCCAGGCTATATAAATTGTGGGGAAATTCCCAGTGGTATACCCGAGCTTTTTCGAAATCCCACTGGTATACCCGAGTTTATTTTAATCCCAGTGGTATACCTGAAATTATGTCTAATTCCCATCCGTTACATTTAGAAGGTATATTCCGTTAAATGTAATGGAATACACCTATTTTAAGGTTAGATTTAACTTTGGTTAACAATTTTTTTAATTTTCTTTTAAAAAATAAAATTTAAAACTAATAATATATTAAATTAATGGGTTTTTGCAAAAAATGATCCGATTGCCACCAATTTGCGTTCCTGATTCACATCGATTTGCGCGCATTGATCTACGTGGAAAAAAAAAGTCCGTTCATGATTTTACGGGTCATTATTTTAACCTTAAGGGCTCCGATTTGAGGTCGGATTTTGCAAAAAATGATCCGATTGCCCCTAATTTGCGTTCCCGATTCGCCTCGTTTTGCGCGCATTGATTTACATGAAAAAAATAGTCCGCTCAAGGTTTTACGGGTCATATTTATTCTTAAGGGGGCCGATTTGAGGTCGGATTTTGCAAAAAATGATCCGATATGATTGCCCCCAATTTGCGGTTGTTTTTCCTTTATTTTTATTTTTATTTTTTTTTCAATTTATTAACCATGGTTAGTATTTTTAACTAAAAAGGTTATTTTTGGGAATTATGTTTAACATTAGGTACACCATTGGGATTTAAAAACACTCAGGTATACCAGTGAGATTTCCAAAAAGTTTGGGTATACCACTGGGAATTTCCCTAAATTGTGCCTATGTAAAAGGCTTGTAAGTAAAACTAAAAACTAATACACTTACAAGTGTAAGTGTATTAGTGTATAAAGTATTAGTGTAAGTATAAAGTAAAAACAAGTGTAAGTGTATTAGTGTCACTAGACAAATAGGGAAGATTGGAGGAGGAGGAGGGTATATGCGGATGACTTTTGTGATGTACTCCCTCCGTAACGAATTAGTAGCAACATTTGGACTAGCACCGAACCCTAGATGAAATAAGTTAATTGTGGTATTAGGTGGTATAATGATAAAGTAGGAGAGAGAAAAGTAAGAGAAAGAAAAGTAAATGGGGTATTATGTGGTATGATGATAAAAGTAAGCGAGAGAAAAATAAGTGGGGTATTGTGTTGTTTTTTTTGCCAAAAAAATAATAAAATGAAATTGGAAAAAATTGTTGCAAGTATTTTGTTACACCTAAAAATGGAAATTGTTGCAAGTAGTTCGTTACGGAGGGAGTATATATTTGATTATGTCTAGCGGACCCCAAAATTTATTGGAAATAATGCTTTGATCTTGTTTGTTGTATCCTTTTTCCACTCACCAATTCTATCTTATCACAACCTCCTTTCCTTCTCATCCCTAGTTCAGTTGAGCTTAGTTCAGTACTTCAGTAATTATAAATTCAACTTGGTAAAAACAAGTTTAGTTTACCAAAGTAAGTTCCTTTCATTTTAAATAGCTGAGGAGAACAAGGCATTGGTGCATCAAATGAATGCAATTTAAGGTGGTGATTGTGTTATGGTTTGACATGGAGTAGTATCTATTCTAGCAATTGCTTTTGTAGTATCTTTGAGGTATTGGGCATTTATAATTTCATTTTATGTTTTTAACGATTATGGACAAATTTAGGGTTATTCACTAATTTTCCAAATCTAAATGTGCGTTACTTTCTACTTTCAATTATGGAGGAAATTGCTGTCTTGAGGCATCAAATTTTTTTTGAAAGCTACTGTTCTCTTAAGGCGACAGAGAACAGAAAAGATGTGGTGGGATTGTTAGCCACTTAGCCAGAAAATCCTACTCAATTTGATGGTGGTCATAGGTGGCTAGTCATTAAAAGAAAATTTACTCTTATATTCTCCTTGTTTGGCCCTGTTTAGAATGTTAGTGTTAAATATTTCTGCGCAGTTTTACAGCTAATTCAGCAAACAAAATTTTAGTGATCTTAAGGCATCCAAAATTATACAATTTAATATTTTTACAATGCTTGGATGAGCATTGTAGTGATTAGGATTTAACTAAGTAAAAGGATTGTATGAGCATACTCGTGGTTTTATTTTACCCTCTCTAGTGATTGGTAAGTTTGTGTACAAAAATGATGCTAATATTTTTCAGCTTACAATTTTCATTATATATCAAGCTCATTCACTGAGAGTGTCACTCAATACCAGAATATCTTTCATTAAGATAGGAAAATCTGCACAATGATTATCACCAAAAAACTCAACTATGTAGATTATTGTGTAATTGAGCAGATTACGATCAAGTAAGAAAGGATCGAGCATCCTTCAACAACACATCACCAAGGTAGGTCCATTCTCAGTTTTTAGAAATGCTTTTTGAATAAGGTTTCCTTTGAAGAGATAAGTTAATAACTCCACTCTCTTATCAAAAACCTTTGAAGAGATGAGTTTTTAGAAATGCTTTTTGAATGATAAAATCCTTCTGCATATGTTACAAGTTCAGTTCAATTTTTTGGCGTAGGTTAGACAAGAAGATGCAACACTCATATTTCTACAAGTGCCTATAATCCGGGTACCCAAGAGCGTACGATCGAGGTATATATCTTATTCCGTTGGACATATGCTTTATTTATATCTTATTCTTTTGTAAATATGCTTTCTTTAGTGTGAATAGCTTTTTGAATGAGGTTTCCTTTGAAGAGACGAGTTGATAAATCCACTCTCTTATCAAAATAGTAACCAATATCTTGGATATCCAAGTTAGTTGTAGATTTGAACAAGAGTCCAGTTAATGTCTTCAATTTTTTATGCAACTTATGAGTGCTTAATCAAATGCTTGGGCATACCCGGGAGTCCTTGCAATAAGTCTCCTTTGCAATAGATTTTGCTGCATATACTATTTAACATTCTAGTAATGGATAACTTAGAGGTTTCTGCCAACGATTCATGAAAAAAATGTTTTCATGAAGTGAGTACAAGGTTAGCCGTCTCGTATCAGATTTTGTCTCTTTCCATTAGACGTCTAAGCTCATTAAAACTGAATTTCTAATGCCGCTATGTGCTCATTATGCATATTGTTTTTATAAAGGAAGAAGCTATGAGCATGTTGGAGACAAGCAAAGAATTCAAAATCCTGCCTGGACAGGCATTCCCTTTTGGAGTTTCAGAGATTGAAAATGGAATTAATTTTTCAATCTTTTCACAGCATGCAAGTTCAGTGACTCTTTGCTTATTGCTTCCTCCCATTGGCTGGTAATTATCTCTTTTCTCTTTATTTTTAAAAGGACATGCATTAACTGATATATGTTTTTTTTGGGATTGGTTCGACACAATGTTTTGTGACAAAGATTACTTAAACTATTGAGGTTTTCAAATGTTCTTTGATTCACGGGTTTTCATTTTATTTCTCTCTTATGGATGATTACTGAACATGATGATCTTTTCGTAGGAAGGATTTTGATGCAGGAAATAAAGAGATGATGGAAATAAGGTTGGATCCAAGATTGAATAGGACAGGAGATATATGGCATATATGTATTAAGGTAACCTTTAATTTCCTTTGGTATGCTGTTGGGATGTTCTGGTTTTTTTCAATGGTCGAATGTCTCTTGTCTCATTAGTATGGGTCTAGTTCTCTTTAGGGTGATGGATTCGGGACGGGGTAGGGCGGGGCAGGCAGGGGTAGGGTGGTCTTTATTGTTCTTGATGCATATGCTAACAAGGGGGGGGGGTTGATCTCTCATACTTTTCTTTATGTTAGATAATGCACACCTGTCTTCTTACAGCGGTGCCAATCTGAATGAAAAGGACAGAACCTCACGAGTAAGACATGGTTACCTTACAGTGTGAAGAAATGCATGTGTTGGACCATTGGCCTGTATTCTAGTGATCCCTTTTTGCAGTGATATATGTATGTGTATTTTTTGTGAACCTTTTCTTATAATAATGTTATGAAGTCCTTCAATTCCAAAAATACAGCCAAACGTTTAACAATTTCCATATTACCGCCCACGTAAGCATGTCATTTAAAAACTTTTTTTGTCTGGTTCATCATAAGCCATAAACCGCTACTAGGAGTAGATATCTTAATGGAAAACCACTACTACCAGTAAAGGTTTCTTGGAGAAGACTGGTTATTTTGTTAACATCTTTACTGGTAGTAGCGGTTTATGTGCAAAGTTTTTTCTATACTCCCAGCTTGTTTCCTCCACCGCTTTTGTTTACATATCAGGGACATTGGGTCAATACCTTTGGTCGTGGAGGTCTGTGTCCCATTCCAGAGGACGATGAAGCGGGCACTAGCAGTGATTCTCCACACCATAGGAAGAGATAGTGTGGGAGTTAGACATTTCACATTGACATATTGTGTATTATTGTAAATAAACTTGACCTTTTGTTATAACTTTGACATTTTTGGATAAATTATGAGTTCATATGAATATGTTTTTTACCGGAACCACTTTTATATGTTTGGGATTACAAGAAAATGAGCTCATTTAGTTGTGATGGTGGATGCTGATAGTTTTGCTCACAATTTTGAATGATAGTTGTAATGGTGGATGATAATGGTACTCGAAATTGTTGTTTCTTGCATTTTTTTCCCACATAGGGTTTAAACACAATCTGAAACTTGTAACATAACTTTGCACATAAACCGCTATTATCGATGGCGGTCTTACAAGAATAACCGCTACTGGCACTAGCGGTTTTCCACAAGAAATCGCTACTGGTATTAGTGGTTTTTCAGTAACATTGCTACTCACGGTAGTGGTTTATGCGGAACCGGACAAAAAAAAGTTTTTAAAATGACATGCTTTCATGGATGGTAATACGGGAATTGTTAAAAGTTGAGCCATATTTGTGGAATTAAAAGACTTCAAAACATTATTGTGGGAAAAAGTTCGAAAAACAAAAGAAATGTGTGTGATTTTTCTAGTTGATTATTTATTTATTTAATTTGACCTGATAATCAATTTGTGTTAGTTAATTCACTTAATTTTAGTAATGATAATCAAAATAGGACAAACTAATGATAAGTAAATGCTAGAAATTATTAATGTGTGATTAATGATTAATATTTAGGAGAGAAATTAAGGAGGGATATAGTTAAATGTAGGAGAGTAAGAGCTGTGAGGATTTTTTTTTGCTTGCTCGAGGGTGGGATGGAAATTTTCTCACCATTTTACCAATGAGGAAAAGTGATGTGGAGGTGGGATAAAGTAGGTAGGGAGAGATTATTGTTGAGAAAAAAAATGATCATGAGTGATTGATCTTAAAGATTTTAAGCATTTGAATCCTTAGCAAGTCACCACTTTGCCTACATTGAATACTGCTTGAGCTAGTGATGAAAATATTGTGATCATGAATGGGTAAATATGGAAACAGGTTGGGGTTTTAAGGCCTTTATAGAGAAAGAGACTGTTAAAAGGGTGAAGATCATTTTGTTTCATGTTTAAGTTTTATTACATATCAGCTGGATACTCTCTTGACATGAATTCAATTCATTAATCTTAATAAATCAAGAGGCATATTCAGTGTGTAAACAATTCAAGCTGCTTTTTAGTGCTGATATATCTGGGAAAGCTCTTACTGAAGTGTACTTCAAGTATACCTTTCTTAATGTTACTTGGACTTGTGCCACACGGATATATGTCCAAGTGTTGGAGATGACCTTTTTCTGTAAAAAAAATCACATGATCATTAATAATATGAAGTGTAAAGTTGTGTATCATGTTATAAGTGTAGAGTATCTGTCATAGGTGCTTGAGGTGAATGAAGATTCGAAGCAACATTACTTTCTATGTGTATTGTGTGGGTTAATGCATGAATTTTTACGCAGACAGATGGACTCATGGACCTCATTACTTTCGAAGCAACATTACTTTCTATGTGTATTGTGTGAGTATCCTTTCTGAAAATGTCTTTTATGTCATAGGATTTTCCACGAATTGGTGTTCTCTATGGTTACCGTATTGGTGGTCCTCAAGATTGGCAACAAGGGCATCGATTTGACAGTAGTGTTGTTCTAATTGATCCCTATGCAAAATTTATAGAAGGTCGCCGGCTTTTTGGGGATCCAAATGAGAAGCTCTCTAAATTTTTGGGGACATATGATTTTGAAAGTCCATCCTTTGATTGGGAGGATGATGTGCATCCAAGCATACCAGAGGTAAAAGTATAATTTATTGTTATTGTTATTTTTTTTTTTGTTTGGGGGGAGGGGGCAGAGTTTGAAAAGGCTTGTGTAAGCGCAAGGCGATCAGTGGTATGTGCCTTTTAGTTCAAGGGGTCATGACGAGGCGATTTTGATGAGACGCACCCCTATTCTTTTTTCAAAAAAAAAACCTTTTTTTTATTAAGTACGCCTCAGTTCAATGAGGCGCACTAAAGCGCAGGAAATCCTTATCGCCTTGGTGCACCTTGAGTCTTTTTAAACATTGGATGTGTGTGGGTAATTGGGTAAAGCACCTAAATCTCTACTGTCTCTGTTTTATGTTTAAGGAAACCACTGAACTAAAACAGTTTAAAACATCAATGGTTATCACTGAATGTCTGAAACATGCAATTTAGACTTGTGAATATGTGCTATGAAATTTGCACAAATTTCTTTGATATTATATATGTTATATACCACTTGGTGGTCACGAAATTTGAATAGGCATTGCAATTTTTTTTATTTTTTTATTTTTTGGTGGTTCTAAAATATTGGGTTGTGTGATTTGTGATCACTAAGCATAGTTTTGAAAAGGGATCACATATTAGTGACATTTTACGAATGATTGCTAATGGACCTTCTGATAGACAAACAATCGGTAATTATCGATTACAGGCTGATTGGTTTTTGGTATTTTTTTTGGTCAGGAAGTCCGGATTCTAGTAGTGATATTAGCTTTGACATTTTGTGATATTGTACATGTTCTCTGATTTTTAACGGACCTTTCCTCTATTATTGTCAGCTTAAAATATATATACATGCTTATTTCATGATGTTATTATACTATTGTATATGTTGCAGAAAGATCTTGTCATCTATGAAATGAATGTTCGTGCATATACTAATGATGAGTCTAGTGGAGTCCATGCAGATATACGGGGAAGCTATCTTGGTGTTATTGAGAAGGTATTGACTAAATGAGTAATGATGGAAAGAAAACACATACTCCCTCTGTAACACAAAAATTTCAAGAATTGGTTTTGTGCGCATTTTAAGGAAGCGATTTGAGGGTGTAAATGAACAAATTAATCAAAATAATTTTGATATTAGTAACTTATAATTACATTCTTGCTTGTATTAAAACCACTTTGATTAATTTCTTCATCTACAACCTTAAATAGCTTCCTCAAATTGCGTGCAAAAATAATTGTTGAAATTTTAATGTTACGTAGTATAATTGCTCTATGTTTGCCTTAATTTAGGTTGTGAAAAACTTGCTGGCATAACTTTTTAATGGTGGATTTCATCTAATGTTGGCTTCTTGCTTACTCTAATACTTCCTTTGTTTCAAAATAGATGCACCACTTTCCTAAAATGTTTATCTCTAAAAAATGCTACATACTATTGATGAACTTATTTCTACCCATACCCCCACAACTTTTCCTTTAAAATACCCATCGACCTTTAACAATATTTTGCTAAAATAAAATAGTGGTGGTCCACTGGTCCTCCAATTTATCTCTCCACCTTTCGGAAAAAAAATACCAACTTCCTATGTTACGTTAAAAGAATTGAAGGTATTTTTCATGTCTAAGAAAACAGTTCTTGTTGACATTGCTTTTTGATATAATTTAAAGATTCCTCATCTCTTGGAGCTTGGCATTAATGCTGTGGAATTGCTTCCAGTCTTTGAATTTGATGAGATGGAGTTGCAAAGGTTTCCTAACCCCAGAGATCACATGGTATGTTCGAAGCCGCGTTTTGGTAGGCATTAGAAAAAGGTTCCATATATTCCTTTTGATTCTTTCATGTAAATTTTCCCCTTCAATGTACTCCCTTTGTTATTTTTTTTAATAAAAATTTACATCACCTTTTTGCGTTTGCTGACACATAACTTCAAGATTAATATCTTTATTTATGTATTTGTGAAAATTTTAAAAATCAGATATTATGTTGAGATGGATCTAATGAGAGCCTATGTGATTACTAGCTTCCTATGCACGCTATGCGTGTGTCAAAGTATGAGCATAATTGTTATTCGGTAGTAAAAAAAAATCAAAACCAATACTCTGAACTATTCCTGTGAAAAACTATACCAATATGGATGTCTATTTGTAGAGAATTCAAAACCTTGAATTTTGGTGTTTTTATTTTATTTTTTTTAATTATATATTTTGTAAAATTTACATTTAAAAAATACAAAAACTTCCCTTTATAGTTAATATTGATATTATTTAAATATATAGAATGTTTTAGAGGGTGTTTTAGACATTTTGAGGGGGGACACCATAGCTCCCCCTTGGCTTATATAATAAAGATGATTTTCATTTCATATAAATTACAGATGAAGAGCAAAGTAAACATTGTGAATAGTGTCAGAAAGAGTAAATTAAAAAAAAAGGGAATGTGATGGAAGAGCTCATATTTGTTTCAACGCGGTGTATTTTTTCGAAACGTTGTCTGTGCATAGTGCATCGTGATTGTATTTTCTGATATGGCTTGACTATGTTTGCTTCAAGATGTATGACCATATACAACCTTCATTGCTGTTTTTAGGATAAATTTTCTTTTGGTTTATTTGTGCTCACAGTTGTATTGCTGTGTTTACTTTTTAGTGCTTTACCTGATGACATGTTACTAGGAAATGTCTGCTGACACTAATGGTTTGAGATTTTTTTTCCTGACAAATGGAAGATAAATACTTGGGGCTATTCAACTATCAACTTCTTTGCACCAATGAGTCGCTATGCTAGTTGTGGCGGAGGACCTATTAATGCTGCTGTGGAGTTCAAGGAAATGATTAAGGCTTTGCACAGTGCTGGAATAGAGGTCTTTTATTATACTTCTCCTTAACAAATTAATCATAATTTGATACTAAATCATGACACTTCCTCACTTTCTTTCTGGCTTTTGATCTTGGTACCATACCAATGCTAATACAAAAATTTCACATACTGCCAAGTAATTTTGTTTGCAGTTTAACATATATACTATATATAATGATACCTTCGTTGTGTAGTTCAAAATTTGGATATAAGCAGTGTGAAAAATAGTACTCCCTCCCTGCTATTTTGTTAATTATGTTCAGAATGTTGTGCAGTTAATGAATTGATAAAAGTAAAAGATTCCTTAATATGTCAATATAAAGTTACAAAAGTAATGGAGAAAGAGAAATATGTAAAGGCAGAGAGACAAAACAAATTATGATACTGGAGTAGGTATTAGAATGAAGTGAGGAGAGAATAAATAAAATAATTAAGGTGGGGTAGTTTTAAAACTAAAGAATTGAGGAAAAAAGTGGAGTAGATTTTAGAAAAAAATTATCAAAAAGGGAGAAGATTCTAAATGAGTAAAACATTTTGTGGAATTTGAAAAGTAATAGTAACTAATGAAAAGAGATGGAGGTAGTACACAATTATCATTTTGGGAATCAAGCCATCAAATATTTTTTGGACATCTCTTGGATATAGGATGAAGTGAAGTTGGATAAAGGCATACACATGCTCCTTTATATTTTTGGTTATAGTTTTGGGAGCAATCTGTAGGGATGTTTTTGGATTTTGGCCTAATCCAAATCCAAATCCAATCCATAGTTTACCAAAATCGAATCCAATCCAATCTAAATTAAGCCCGCTAATCCGATCCAATCCAATCTAATCCTAATCAATATTTAAAAAAAAAAGCAAACAAATTACTCCAATATCAATCTTTATATTTCATACTTAAATGATCGACACTACAACAACTAAATATTAGGATAACATGAACATACTAAGCCATATTCAATGTATAAAAAGGCTCAAGGCGCACCAAGGCGATTGAAATTCCTAGAGCCTTAGGCGCGCCTCAGTGCGCCTCGGTGCGCCTCATTGAAGTGAGGCGCACCTAAGAAGGCATGGGGAAAATCTGGAAAAAAAAATTGGGAAAAAGCTATAGTGCGCCTCAGGGTGCGCCTCACCTGCGCCTAGCCACAAGCGCCTTGTCTTGGCCATGTTAGGTGCCTACCCCCTATCGCCTAGCGCCTCAGCGCCTCAGGCGCGCCTTTTCAAACACTGGCCATATTATAACTAAGAAAACTATTAGGGTTTAATTTATTAGTTTATTAGCCCAATTGTAATTGAGCCTATAATTTGGATTTCAATTTTCTCAATCTGAATCCTATCCAAAATCAAAACTTATTATTTTTTGAATCCAAATCCAATCCAAATTGCATTGGATTGGATTGGATTTTACCCAAATTATGGATACCCCTAATGAAATGGAATGAGCTACAAAGCACGGGTACCTCCCAGGGTCATGTCCCCTGTACACGGAACTGTTACGGCTTGGGGACATCCTGGGGATGCCGTTGAATTTGTGGGTACGACTAACTTGATATGGGTACGGTGTCGACCATCTTGGGGACGTATTGGAGACGGCGTTGCTTCACACGTTTCCCCAGCAGCAATAAATTTTTAAAATGTTTTGAAATTCATATCTTTTAAATAGAGAAACCGACAAATTTCCAGCCCAAATAGATTTTCTATTTCCCCCTATTTCTCTCTCCTTTCACGCGGTGCTCCAACTCATGTCGAAACTCAGCCATTTGCCGGGCCAGAGATGCTGCTGAGTTTGACTGTTACTTGAGCCTCCTGATATATTCGACCTTTAATAGGCTTTTGAGGTTTTCTATTTTTTCCCAGATTTCTTTCTTCAATGGTCATTTAATTAGTTGTCATTTATTATATTTGTTTGTTGAGCTTTTGAATGGTTTTTTTTTTTTGCATCTAATTAATTAATTTTTTTTTTTCAACAGATTGGTCTATGTTGATTGTACCACTATTTGAACTTATTAGTGTTTAAATATAAGCTAGTACTATTTATGTATAATTATAATTTAGGATTATTTGAAACTAATAATCCCACCTTTTAGTAGTCTGCTCAAAATAGTCCCACCTTTGATTTATCCCAAAATAATCGCACCTTTATACCTTATCTTATTAAAATGGGTCATGACCTGGTAGTAACCAATTTTGACCGGTTTAACAAGTTAGCTAGACACATGTTAGTTTCTAATTGGTTTTTGGCTTTTAATATTAATTTTTGCTTTAAAAATTCTCAGTCCTCTCTGCATTAGATTTAAGAGGGCCACCACACCACCACCACTGTGCATCAAATTTTAGTTTTAGACTTTTAGTCCAATATGGTGGTTTGGGCTGGTGTTTCGTACAACAAATGGCAGAGGCAGCGTGATTTTTGGGTGGTTTCGAACGGTGGTTTGGGCTGGATTTCGAATATTGGTTTGGACAAATTTCACGAGACAACTGGTGGTTTGGCCTGGATTTGGAACAGTGCGATTCACGTCTTTTGGAACAGTTGTGTGGGACAACTGGAATACGGACTGGCAGATTTCGAACGGCAGATTCAGAATTTTTGGACAGATTTCTGGACTGGCGGTTTTCACGTTTCTATTGGGCGGGTCTGGGGTTTTCTGTTAGGCGGTTCTGTTGTTCAGTGTTGGTTCTGGGGTGTTGAGTGTTGAGCATGTGGTAGAATTTAGAATTTTTAAAACTGGATTTTCTTTTGGAGTGGAAAGCTCAAACCTTGGTACAGTGGAGTAGCAGTAACCTGCTAAGTAGGTGAAGGGTAAAAAGACCCATTTTACGAAGATAGGGTATCTAGGTGAGATTATTTTGAAATAAATTAAGGTGGGATTATTCTTTTCAAATTTTACTATAATTTATCTTAATACTAAAAAAACTAAAAATATTAAAGTATTTGTGCCTTCGTGGTACCTTTATCTTGAATTTTTGAAATTTGCCGTTTCTCTTCCCGATCCCCGTACATGTTCGCGTCCCCATATCAGTGCAACCTAGGGAATGAATTTTCTTAAGCTCTTACAAATTTCTATTAAAAAATATATACAATTTAGTTATTTATTTATTTATTTTCAGGTCATCCTAGATGTTGTATATAATCATACAAATGAGGCTGATGATAAATACCCCTACACTACTTCGTTTCGTGGCATTGATAATAAGGTAAGTGATGTACTCTTGGGCTTGTCTTCAATGTTATAGAAGTGTTTTTGTTGTTTTTTTTTTTTTTTTTAATTTTTAAAGTTGGGCATCAGAATTATTTTATTTTATATTTTAGCAGGTGTTCTTTAATTGAATGTTAAGTAATCTAAAATTTAAAAATAGCTTTATTTTTGCTCAAATTGCTCATTAATTTCATTTTTGTCTTTACAAAGAATTAGTAGCTAAGGAAAGGAAAAGTGAAGTGAATATAGTCATTTATTCGTCTAAAAGAGTTGCCGACATTTTGAACTATTTTGGCTGGTAGTGCCATCCCTCTCGAGTTCACTCATCAGCAAAGAAAAGGTTCAAAACGATGTGAGAAGGTACAAATGGGATGAACCTATTTTGTACAAAAGTTGTGTGGATGGTGTTTTTTGAGAATGTGTGCCAGAAAATGAATTTTCAAGCGTTTTTGCACAATTGTCTCTTTTCTCAATGTAGGGCCATATGGTTGCAAACAAGGCGGATTACAACTTTGGATCATCAAATAAATTGCAAGAGTACAAAACAATCTAAACTAATGACAAATTTGGATCATAAGGGAAAATTGGATTAAAAGGGAGCAAAACCCACTCGCATTCAACTATTATCTCTAACATCATCAAGATATGTAGCATTCATCATCAATGGAAAAAATATATTCCTAGCTGACCATGAGTAATTAAGGGCAATACAAGAGTCCTTTAAAATAATACTGATTAATGTAAAAGATCGAAATGTTTAGTTGTTGGACAATATGTATACATTCGGCCGATACCTTATTGGCTATTGTTAGCCCTAATATATTTATCTTGCTAATGTTTGTAACATCTCTGTTTTTGTTGGCATATTGTTGGATCTTCAGGTCTATTACATGCTGGACAAGGATGGAAATTTAATTAATTATTCAGGCTGTGGTAACTATATCGCTGCCTTTTCCCTTGTTTCTCCATGTCCTGCTGCGAATACTATGAATTTCTATCTTTGCTTACCATGCCTATATTATAAAGTAATAATATGAATTCTCATCTACTTTTGCTCTGCTCAAAACATGAAGAATTCACAAATTTGCTTGAGTAAAATTTCTCATGGTTCTATTTGTTCTTAAGCAGTTGTATCTTACGGATGTTACATGGTTATTGCTTTGACATTTTGATTTGATTACAGTAAATTGAAGTGTTTACAGATATCTATGAGAACTTTTCACATCTGCTATCTACTACAAGTTTTTAAAAGCAAAGACCAATGAAAAAAGTCTCACATTCACTCTCCCAAAATAAGCCCCCTACATTCACTTTCACAATATAAATGTCCCACATTCACATTGCACCAACACTCCCCCCCCCCACCCCACCCCACATTCACCCTCATAAAATAGCCTCCAAGCTAGAATCACTTTCTTATGCTTGCATTGATTTCTTCTATTTCATTCTCTCCCTCTTCACATGACTATTGTTTTAGCTGTCGATATCTATCTTTCTTCAATTTTAATTAATATATTGATCAATAAATAATCGAAAGCAAATTATTTCCCTTAAATTTATTCTTTAACCTCTCTTCATTTTTATTTAGATTCATTTGCTTTAATAAATCTTTTTCACATTCTCTATTTTTCAATTGTTAATGTCTTGATTGATGGTGTTTTTTAGTTATTTTTTTGGGGTTTTTTTTTATATAGGAATACAATCGGAAATCTATGCTTCATATTTAAAGCAATTCTCTTTTTTTTGTCATAGTTATTTTCTTAAAAAATTATTTAAAATATAAGTATTATTTGCACTTTTTATATGATCTCCTTCGTTTAATATAAGTATTGTTCACATCGATTTTAATAACTTCTTGTGTTCTTACTTACTTCCAATATCAAACTTCTATATGTATTATTTAATTACTAAGATTCTAGAACTACACATTGTATTTTTTTTTTTAAATCAACACGTTCATCCAATTGTCGTACCCATGTCCGAGTGTCAAGGATCCGACACGGGTACTTGAGGTAAAATGAAGAGTCCATGTAACATAGCATTTAGGTTCTGATTTTCTGTAACATGGGCCATTTTTCCAAGTTTGCTATATGATGGAGCTTTACGTCCCTATGACCTAATAAAACCCCTCATTGTAGTATGAGTAGGGGTTATCGAACATGAGGAGCAAGCGATGATTAAACAATGAGCTATTTGATTAATTTAGGATCTTGTATTTTTGGGCTGAGTTTGATTTGGAACGATTACATTAAAATTAAAACAAACTAAAAAAAGAGCCAAACAAATAATGCGAATTAAACTTGAAAAATTCATCAAACTTAAGGTCTAGGGTTTTCGGATCCGGGTTCACTTGATTTTCAGGGGAATTAATTCGACTAATCACTGAATGAAACGGGCAAAGGAAGGGGAATCATTCCTCTAAATTTGCCTAAACCTTCTCCCGGAGTAATTTAAGAATTGATGCATGAATATAACAATAACGACTTCTCCCGAATGGACTTATCCCCATATTTATTCACCACGAGTGTACCAAGGAGCTACTGGACCTGGACTCCTAGATCAACCACCAACTCCCGTTGTAATGGTTTCACTAGGAATCCACGTCTAGTAGCTCCTTGGTACACTCGTGGTGAATAAATATGGGGATAAAGTCCATTCAGGAGAAGTCGTTATTGTTAAATTCATGTTTCAACTTAAGGTCTAGGGTTTTCAAATGATTTTCAGGGGAATTACTTCGACTAATCACTTAATGAAACGAGCTAAGGACGGGGAATCACTCTGCTAAAGTTATCTAAACCTGCTCCCAAAGTTATTTAAAAGTTGATGCATGAATATAACAACTTCTCCTGAATGGAATTTATCCCCATATTCATTCACCACGAGTGTACCAAAGAGCTACTAGACGTGGATTCCTAGTTCAACCACCGACTCCTGTTGTAATGGTTTTCACTAAAAACAATGTGTTAAGAAATCAAAGCAAAGTTTACTCAAAGACAAAGTCATACCATGCTATGATAATACCATGAACTCAACTAACCTCTCAATTGAGCATTAAGGCTCTAAAACGCCATTATTATACTACCAAGAACTCAAATCAACAATATTATATGAAAACCCCCAATTTCAAGCATTGAACCCTTTACCTCAAACCCTAGAAAAGAAACTACTCACAATCCATGGACAAATTAATTACAAGCATGATAATTAAGCTTAAACAAGTAAACATTGAAAGATCATGTGAAAATTAAGTTAAAACAAGTAGAGCAGTAGATAATGCGAAATCAAACAAATGAAAGCTAAAACAAACGATCAACTGCAAAAACAGAAGAAAGATAGAAGAAAAAAACCTAGAAATTGATTTAAACTTGCTTCAATACATCTAACAATGGAGTTCCTAACTTTCTTTCTCTAGTTTGCTTTCTCTACAAATTTTGATCTAAAAACATAACTATGAAAAGCATGGGAGGAGAGAACTCTAAGGTTCGCATTTATTTTTTTGCCTCAGCAGACGGGCTATTATGGCGCGCACGCGAAAAGTAGACCAATGAGGGCACAGTTGAAAACGGGGAGCCATCAGGCGTGGACGTGGGATGTGCTGATTCCTAAAGGCCGTGGATCGAGAGTTTTTGCGAGGGCGCGCTGTAATAGCCTCTCTGCGGCTTGAAAATGCCAAGTCCACCAAAATTTTATCAGTATGCTTGGACTATCGAGATGGGCCGACACATATTTTAAGGCATCGGGCTCAGGGCCTAGTTTGATGATGAAATCATGAAAATGCCCTCGGGGTCTCGAGATTGCGGTACGCCTCTCGAAGCCTCGTTAGTACCTCTCATGACCCTTGTTGGCTATCGGGAATTGCCTGAAAACACACGTGGTACTTGCATGAAAATACGCAAGGTATAAGAAATGCAAAGTTGCTCATTTATTGGCAAAAATAGCAAGAAAACGACATTATTCAACGAAACTTGAAATAAACTAAATCAATACTGAAAAGACCAAACCTAAGTGTAAAAGGCCCTTAAAACAAGCGAAAAGATCCCGGAAAATAGGTTCAAAAATGGATTGATCACTATACATCTTGATCTCCTGGTAGTCTTGCAAGAAATTCATTTATATAATTATAATCTGATATAAACGTCCTTGATGATATGGTGCATGTTCAATTACTTCAATATAACTCTGAAACAAATGCTTAGGATCATCAATTGATGGTGCATACTTTTGTGTGTGTGTGCGCACGCGCGCATAGGATTAGGATCATGTGAGAATGGGTTGTTTAGGCGAGAATCGTTTTTATGTGAAAATAAGTCAACAACATTGACACTTTTAGATCTAAAGGCCGATGTTTGATCTTGTTGTTTTGTTAATAAGGGCAACCTTGTAATTTAATTTGATTAGTATGTTTCTGTTTTTTTAATTTAAAAAAGTTTTTTTTTCTTAAAAAAGAACTGTTTTTTCTATATCAAAAAAAAAATTTTTTTTAATAAAATCTCTTTTTTTCCTATCTAAAATTCCAGTCCTTGGTCAGTTCCAAAATTTAATAACCGTGCTTTAAATTTTATAAGCTTTGTTCTAATTTTATAAA
The DNA here is from genome assembly GCA_951394345.1 of Salicornia ramosissima. Classification (NCBI taxonomy): domain Eukaryota; kingdom Viridiplantae; phylum Streptophyta; class Magnoliopsida; order Caryophyllales; family Amaranthaceae; genus Salicornia; species Salicornia ramosissima. The sequence continues at coordinate 49,329,278 of OX596234.1, forward strand.
CCATGTTTTTAGAATATAGTAAAATATATTATGCCTCTATATTTTGAATATACTCTATTTTAAATAGTAGTCTTTGTAAAATAATCTTCTGATATCATGCAACTTGTATATGTTATTAGAGTCAGGATAATATATTTTAATATATTCTAACACATGTTCTAAATTTTATGAGCCATGTTCTAAATAGTACTGTGCATGATAGGTTTAAAATTTTATAAGCTTATTTCTAAAAATAATTTTATTCCCCATCCTTCTACAGGTTGGGTTTAATAAAATATTATTTGTTGAGACAATTGTTTACCAAAATAAAAGGCAACAATTAGTTTAATTGTATGAAATAGTAGCTTCTGTCTGCTATTTAGTAGGAGGTAGTTGTTTTAGTTGTTTTTTTTAAGTTGCAATTTTTTCTCATTAAAAGCACAGCCATAAGATCGTATAAGATCAATGCTCCATATTTATTCTCATATAACATCTTTTCTCACCTAAAGTTCTATTCTCACATGATCCCGACCCTATTATATAGATATTGTAATCAATAATTTTGCCTGCTGTGTTATCTACTGTTATGACGTATGAGTGTTCTCTTCATTTGATTTTAGATGTAACGTTTCAACTTATTACCTTTTATGGTTTAAGATAGCATTCTTTCTTGTTTTTTTTTATTGCTTTACAAAGCTTGTAGTAAGAAACGTGTTCTCCTTAAAGGTATTATATGTACAAAAATGCTTATTATGTAGTATATTTACAAAAATGCTTTCATCTGTCTCTCTTGGCTGCAGGAAATACGTTGAATTGCAATCATCCAGTGGTCTTGGAACTCATTCTTGACAGCTTGAGACACTGGTATGTATACAATTGACTTCTGAATTCTGATTTTGTGGTTCTGACTGCAATACTCTTATACACTGAAAATTCTTCTATAGTCGTCCAAAAAGCGATCACCGAAGTCAAGCAAATCTAGGCCGTTCATCATGTTGATTTGACTTGATTTTTATTTTTGATTAAAAAAACCTTTTAAAATTATTTTAATGAAATAATAATTCATTTTCAGTATTTTTTCATTTACCTAAAATTAATTTAATAATATGATAATTTTAAAAAATTAAACAATTGATTTAAAAAAAAAAAACTGCAGTTACATTTATCACGTGATTTTTAAAATTAAACAAATATTTAGGCACTAATTCAATCATTAAACCCATTAAGAAAACAAATCACTATCCTAATCTATCTCCAACCCATATCTTCAACCTCAACCTACATTTAACCCAAACTCCATTAAAGCTTCAACCAACCTTCATCCCCAACCTCCATTGAAGTTTCAAAATTTTAATCCATGATAAAAACAATATGCCAACCACATTCATCCCCAACGTCAATTGTAGATAATTGAACCTCCATTGAAGCCTTCAACCTCCATTGAAACCTTCGACCTACATTGAAACCTCCGACCTCCATTGAAACCTTCAACCTCCATTGAAGGAGCAAGTGCAAAATCTCCATAAATCACAAAGATGACGATTCTCATTGAATAAGCAAGTCCTGTAATTTTTTTTGTTATAACCTCCATTGCTAATAAAATAAAAGATGACGATTCTCATTGTCGAAGGAAGAAGATGATGCAGTAGGGTTTTCATTAGTCGTTGTTTGTATTTGGTAATGTCCATAATGTAATTGGACATTACCGGATGGAAATTAAAACACCTATTTTGAAAGCAGAATTAATCAAATGTAATGTCCATAACACGTTATGGACATGTCCATAATAATTGAAATACTAATTTAGTTTGGATTTTTAGAATGTTATGTCCATAACACGTATTGATTGTACGGTTCTAAACTTTTCAAATTTGAAAGATTTAATTACCAAATTTCAAAAATTTATGTCCTAATTATTGGTTGGTAATGGAATATTTTTAAAACATAATTAGATAACAATATAACATAGTTATTTACTTCCTATTATATATATACCCTAACTACTTTTAAACATTGATTTTTAAATTACAAGATTGGACATTATCGGATGGAAATTAAAACACCTATTTTGAAAGCAGAATTAATCAAATGTAATGTCCATAACATGTTATGGACATGTTCATAATAATTAAAATACTAATTTAATTTGAATTTTTAGAATTATTATTTCATTAAAATAATTTTAAAATGTTTTTTTTAATCAAAAATAAAAATCAAGTCAAATCAACATGATGAACGGCCTAGATTTGCTTGACTTCGGTGGTCATTTTTTGGACGACCGCTAAAGAAACATCCCTTATGCATCCACACACTCTCATACAGTCATTTCAAGCATGGCAATACAATTACATAATTGCATGTATATACATAGGTATTGACTGCAGAGTCATGGGAGGCAGAATATTTTTGCATGTGAGGGTAGCAGGTGTGATAATTTAAAATGAAGTTACAATATAAATGCAAACTCATTTTTGAGTGCAAATGTGAATGGTTTGAGTTAGCTTTTAATTACATCTACCTCAATATATGATGCTTGTCCTGCTTTCCTCTTTAGAATGTATTAAAATTAGTTCAAGTCTTTTATAACATTCGTCAGCAGATGCATTGTTTTGTGATGCCAAAAAGAAGAATGAAGGGGAGATTAGAGAGATAATATGAAGAGAAAGGGTGCTGCTGAATTGATCTTGAGAATCTTGACTTTGGAGGGCTGAAACAAAAGATGGAAAAAGTGTTGTGGGGGAAGAAAGAGGTGAGAGAGGAAGAGGAGGGTAAGGGGCCCCATTAGGCTTCAAGAAGTTGCCTCAGGGAGGGAACGAAGATTGAAAAAAAGAAAGAAGGAAATAAATTGGGGCTCTCAGCTTTGCCCAGGATTTAATTGGGAATTGACATGCTGTGTAGAAGTGGGGAGGTGATGGCGACAGGTTAAGTGCTGGCATTTGGTAGGGATTTAGGGCTGAGATATCTGCTTGGTAAATGAAGTAGACGAAAGGAGAAAACAATCAAGACAGATAGGACTCAATCAAGGGCCATGTTTTTTCACCTTATTGTAATATTTCTTTTTTACTTTGATATTTGATAATGTGGACAGTTTATCTTGTGTTTTGAAATGTTTGCTTGAAGATTGAGAACTATATGTTCACTCTTGCTAAATCTGCAAGTGAGTGGTGACAATTCTGATAAGGAAATTAGGGCACATAAAGTTGAAGATGGAAGAACGATGTCCTAACTGTACACTAATCTTTTGATTGATTTTTCCTGTAAACAAGCTGGTTGAATAATTTTATTTCTGATATAATACTCCCGCTGAATCTAGGATTTAGATTAATTCAATTCGGTTCAAATTTATTCATTCCAAAAGAATAGGGCCTAAATTAAATTGACTGCTTAATTTGGTATGCTTTTTGCATCATTTCATATGAAATCTTAATGATCACTGCATATCTGATTTTGGGTCACTGGTAGATAGTTTTTCTATTAAAAAAAGTTGTTCCGTATAGTGTTTCTTTGGTATCATAATGGTGATGTTATGTACGTTCGTAGTTCCTATGCTCCAATCCCACCCAAGGCTTGTGACTCCTTTAGATGCATTAGAGTAATGTTCATGTTGATTTGCCTCTTCCGTGTCTTCTCTCCCTCCCTAAGTGAGATGATCTGCTTCAATATTGGTGTTTTCCTTTCGCCTTTATCTAAGTTGTTTGTAATAGAGCAATACTACCTACAGAATTTACCTATCATTTGTTTGTGAAATTAGTTCTTTTTGTTTCTGCTAGACTATAATGGTTCATGCTCTTTACTTTTTAATCAAATGAAGGGTCAATGAATACCATGTAGATGGCTTCCGCTTTGATCTTGCCAGTGTGCTTTGTCGAGGAACTGATGGGTTGCCTCTTGATGCACCCCCTCTTGTGAGGGTAAGCCTTTTGTAATTAAGAAGTTTACATTATTGTGACCTTCAGCATATGTTTGCTTGGCTATCAGGTTATGGAAATGAACCTAGATACCCCCCCCCCCGCGCACATACACTCTCTTTTTGATGGAACTCCCTCCCACCAATTATAGGTCACTTGTTGCCAATACCGTTCCAATATTTGAGTCATTCTACAATATTAATACCACATAAAAAAATTAATGTTATTAGTATATTATTGATCATGAGTAAAACCTGTTAAAATTTATATTTTAAAAAAAAGTATTAATATATGCATTTTTTTATTGCCAAATAAAATAATAATGTAATTTCTGGTTAAACCTTGACTGAGTATGTATTAGGGTGAATCAGCATTTTGTTATAATATTTGGAGTTTTCACAAGGAACATGATTAGAGAAGATTTTTTTTATAGCCTCTCTCACAAGGAACATGATCAGCATAAAAAATTAATATTATTAGTATAATTATTGATCATGTGTAAAACCTGTTAAAATTTACATTTTTTAAAAAAAAAAACCTATTAACAATATGCATTTTTTATTGCCAAATAAAATAATAATGTAATATCTGGTTAACCTTGACTCAGTTTCTCTGTGTAATTTTTTTTAGCAATTATGTTGCTGAATATGTATTAGGGTGAATCAGCATTTTGTTTAATATTTGGAGTTTTCACAAGGAACATGATTAGAGAAGATTTTTTTACAGCCTCTCTCACTCCCTCGCGCACAAACACACACACCAAAAAAAAGTGTATAAGTGATTAGTAGCGTGATTAAGCAAAATCAGTAATGGTGAGTTTTATATGTGCCACTGTGCCGACTGCTTTCATTAATCAAGATACGGTACAGTCCAGGATCGATGTGTCTTCATAGTTTTCAATCGGTGTTGATATGGTACATTTTGTATCAGTACAAGCTAATGCGCGTGTGATTAAAGCAATTCCTGGCATTTTCTGTCACTGTTGAAGGTTCATCTTTGTGTTATTGAATCGACAGTTAGAGTATGTCATATTGAATTCATCCGTGATATAATTTTGACTAAACTTGACTCGATCTTGATTATGGTAGTGATGAAAATCTTATGCTTATGCTGGACTCTTTAGATGAGAATATGAGATATATTGAGGTGTAACCTAAATGAAACCTATTGAACATTAGCATGCTCATATTAGATGCCTTGTGCAACTCATTATATTCTATTTTTTGTGCCAGGCTATTGCAAAGGATGATGTCCTGTCAAAGTGTAAGATAATTGCAGAGCCATGGGACTGTGGTGGCCTTTATCTTGTTGGGCAATATCCAAATTGGGACCGGTAGATTCTTCTTTCTAATTCCTTTTCTTTTGGCGCGGGTGTTTGCTTGGGCTGACTTTCAAGCATTTCTTTTCTCTAGTTCCAAATGACTGGAAAATCTAATTTCATGTCAATACTAAATGTGAATCTGTTGCGTAATTTTGAAAGCAGGACGGTTTGCATGATAATAGTAGGAATCAACCACTCAACTGATCTGTTGAAAGTTGGAATGATTGCTGCTACTTGCTCCTAATCGTTACTCTTTTTGGGAATTCCTCATTTAGGTGGGCAGAATGGAATGGCAAGTATCGTGATGATTTGAGAAGATTTATGAAGGTAGGTCTTTTCATATTCAATGACAATTTACATTCAAAGCTATATTGGATTCTCTATGCTGGATTTATCTTTTGTTTAGAAAATCTGTCTGTGATATTGCAATGCTCTGAACAGAAGCCGATGATGGTAATTTCGGTAGATTGTAAGATTGTTTATAGCTTCAAACACTCTTGCTATAAGATGATTTTGTATAGGGGATCTTTGTGCATGGTAAGTTGTCCCCGCATTGTAGTTTAACGGAATGGGATAACTAAGGTAGTTCACCTTATTTCTTTCATTTACTCTGTTGATGTTTATAACCCAACATGTGCATACTTTTGTCATTGTTATACCATATAGTTTATCCAGTGTTTGTAGCTACTTATAAAAAAGGTCATTAATATTATAGTATTAATGCAGGGTGATTGCAGCTTGAAAGGAAGTTTTGCAACCCGCATATCAGGATCTGCAGATCTTTACAGAGTATAAGTTACATGGCTTATTAAGTTTTAGCCCTCTTATATTTGTGTTTTAAGCAGTATGGTTTTCAGTAGTATTTGAATATCGATAATCTTTGTTTTTGTTTTGTAGTGATTCCTTGAAATTTTAGTTGTAAACCATCTGTACTTTTGCATAATTTCATTAAGTGGATACTTTTGTTGAGATAATTTACATGTCCATCGCTAAATTCCTTCTGTTGTTAATTGTTGCCCATTTTCAGGTTAACAAGCGGAAGCCATACCACAGCATTAACTTTATTATTGCTCATGATGGATTTACTTTGTATGACCTTGTTTCGTACAATTGTAAGGTATATCGTTACAGATGGTTTTAGTCAGTAAGAATTTTGCATTTTTTTTGTGATATTTAATGGACATCTGTTGTAGCATAATGAGTCAAATGGAGAAGGTGGCAATGATGGATGCAATGATAACTATAGCTGGAACTGTGGTTTTGAAGGTGGGATTCCTTATTTTTAAAATATATTCCCGTGTGTTCAATACTCCAATCAAATTGTCTGACCTGTGAAAGAACAAATATAGATTTACAGTCGCACATGCTTGTAAAGGATTCTGTTGGAGTTAAATCATATAGCTTCACGTTTGTGATGGCTCAGCTCCTTCGTAGCAGATATTATTGTGCATGATTCATCCTTTCCTTTCCCAGTTGAGCTTTTTTTGCCTCCTATCTGTCAGTGTCATTGTCCAACAAATATGGAAAATAAATTGCAGTTAATGTTGACCAGGGTAAATACATGGTGAAGACAAGACGACAAGCTACACTTGGGTAAATTAAAAAGTGTGTACCGAAAAAGAAATTGGACTTTGCAAATTAAACAGCAATTGCTAAATCATCTTTCATGGTCATAAGGTGAAGTCGTTTAAATAGTGTGATGAACAATAGGATAAAGTATGTGATCAATGATTTTTTCCTTTTTTCAAAACTATGCATAGAGGCTACTAGAATCTTTACATTGTCATTGAAGAGTTGCCACTTGATGTGATATTGCCATTGCACATCTATACATGCTGAGCAATTAAGATCAGGAAATAAGTAACACCAATTCAATTTACTTTTTTAGAGGGGATGGGAAATGAAATGTCCAGGTTCTTGTTTTGTAGCTTTCAATCCTTTCTATTGCTTTTGTTTGATACTGCACTGATTGAGAGACAATTCAAGAATACCTCAATTGATTTCTACTATGTTAGTATGAAGTATGAACAAGTATGAAAATTCTCTCTATTGATCCCTTTTTTCTCCTTTTTTTTATTTAATGAACAAGCATGAACTCCAGAATTGCTTAGCCATTATTTTTGAAATAACAAATTTTGAAAATGTATGGTCAAAGCATATCAGATGATCGCATCTCTAAATAAGTCAGCTAAAATACTTGGGAGTGTCAGTGTAGCAGATTATTCCAGGATAATTTTTGTAGAATGTGTACTATCAAAGGGCTATAAAATACATTGATTTTGACTGATGTAGGAGAGACAACAGATGCTGATATCATTGCTCTACGTTCACGACAGATGAAAAACTTCCATTTGGCCTTGATGATATCACAGGTAAACTTTTGTCTTTATTATTTCGCTGTTTCTTCCCTGCTTTCCTGGATTCATTAACATCAATTTTCTTCTTATGAATTGATTTTTGTCTATTGGCAAATGGAAAGGATATCATTGGTTCCAATTTGATTTTTGTCTATTGCTTATCTAGTAAGTTTGTGAACAGCTGAACACAAACCTGCTAATGACTAATTATGATGACCTATAAGTGTTTCTATTTTAATTGTAATTCTTTCAAGTGGTTTTTGTGATTGAGATTCAGTATAGCTCTGCAAATTGTAACACCATCGTCATAGTTGTTTAGAAATGATAATCATAAAATTAAAGAAGCTCACATAATATTGCAACACCATCGTCATAGTTGTTTAGAAATGATAATCATAAAATTAAAGAAGCTCACATAATATTGCAACACCATCGTCATAGTTGTTTAGAAATGATAATCATAAAATTAAAGAAGCTCACATAATATTGCAACACCATCGTCATAGTTGTTAAGAAATGATAATGAAAAGAAATGACGCCAGTGGCGGACCCAGGATTTAAAAAATGGGGGTACGGAGCTGAACAATCGAACATTAAGATAAAATCTTTATAAAGCAATCACAACAATACATATTGTTTAATACTTAAAACTTTTACATAAGAAATTCCAAAATGTAGTTTTACATTAGAAAGTACCAACCAAAAAAAAATGTTATTTTAATGCTTAATACTTGTTTCCCCTTTGACTTGCTTGACTTGGGAGTGGCATTTCCTTCACTTGTCATTTCCTAATTGAAGTAATAATTATTTATAAGTCATTTAAGCACTATTCAGTACTCAATACTCACTAAGGACTTAAGACCAATGTTACAAGGGACGAGAATCGATTCGAAACATGGTACGAAAACGGATACGCGGTACACTACCCTTAGGTGAATCGGGAACGATGAGCCTTTTTTTAATATATGACAATATAAGTATATAATTAAATGAACCCAACAAAATTTTAAAGTGACTTTAATATTGATAAAACTCTTTGTATTTTAATAAGTAAAATAATACTTGTACAATAATATTTTGTAATCCGTATGACTGAACGAACCGGGTCGTCGCCTGCAGCGTTCTGGGTCGTGTTCATTTCGCGATTCGGTACGGACGATCCAGATCGCAGTTCGGGCGTACGTTCCACGTTCCTTGTAACAGTGCTTAAGACTAAGGTTATATCAAATTATCAATTATCAAATTAAAATTAAAATAAAATCACACTAAAATACTAAACTAAAAAAACAATTCCAATGTTCAAATAAACAAACACAAAACACAACCAAATTAAAGAATACAGAAAATTAGAAATAAAAACAACATAAACAATAAAACAAATTATCAATTAAACATTTAAACACATGGCAAACAATGAAAATTATGAAACAAACAATGAAACAAACAATTGAAACAAACAATTAAACATTATAAACAAACAACCAAATTATTGAAGTGAGAAGGACTGGGAAGTGAGAACTCAGAACTGAGAAGCATACCGCGGCGTCGGGCGTCAAGGAATCAAGCAGAGGTGGCGTCGTGCGGTCGTGCGTCGGCTGAGGAACTAAGGTGGCGTCGTGCGTCGGCTGAGGAACTGAGGTGGCGTCGTGCGGTCTTGGCGAGGTTGTCGTCAGACGCCAGTGACTGACTGACTGCCGTGACTGGCCTGCAGTGACTGAGCGAGCGGCGAGGGAGGTGGCTGTGGTGCCGACGTCGGACGTGGAGCACAGGAGCAACCGTGCAAATCGAGCAATGGCCAATGAGAGATTGGGAGTGAGAGTCAGACTGACTAGTGAGTACAGAGAGTGAAATTAGGGTATTAGGGTTCAATTCTCTCCCTTTTCAGCGCTGAACTTAATGTTTGGGCCTTGGGCTTCAATTCTCTCACTTTTCTGCGTTGAACTTCTTTTTTTTAAGAAAAATAATTTACCGACCGCCAAGCGAACGGTAAATTTTTTCGGCGGTCGGTAAATTTTTTCGAACTTGAAAAATAATTTACCGACCGCCGAAAAACTAACGTGTAAACAAAAACTAACGCAGTTTGCTTCAGCAAGGTTGTGTACCTTTTGTGAACGGTTGTGAAAATTGGAAGATCTGTTATGATGAAGGTTATGAGAGCTACGAGTAGACGGCGCTCGCTGTATATTCAGATAAGATTGGTGGTTTGGGGTGGATGAAGTTGAGTCAGTAATGAGAAGGTTATGCCTTGTGCGATGACAATTATGGGTTTGGTTGTTTTCTTTTTATGTGAATGATAACTCTTGCTTAGCATTGTCAATTCAGGTCAACTGTTCAGTTTTGGTTTTAACCAATCAGTTTGGGTCGTTTCATTTCAGTTAATTTCAGATTTTTTTTTTTCCAGTTCAGTTCAATTAATTTTGATTTCTGTTCAGTTCAGTTCAGTTTTTATACGGACATATTTCAGTTCAGTTTCAGTTAATTGTTCAGTTTAACCAATCAGTTAAAAATTCGAACGGGTGCATTTCAGTTCAGTTCAAAATGTCAACAGTTCAGTTCAGTTTTGGTTACAGTTTTTTTGGTTCGGTTAGCTTTAGTTCAGTTCATTTTAGATTATAATTTTGTAACTCCAAACCAGCCTTAAGATAGACATCCAGTAGGAAATTTCCTACCGCTAGTCGGTCAAATGTAAATGTGTAAAATCGGTCGCAAATCACCTACCCATATTTCCAGTAGGAAATTACCTACCGCATTTTCGGACGGAAATGTTGAGAACTGCGGTAGCAAATCACCTACCAATATTTTTTATTTTTCGGTAGGAAATTAACTACCGCTAAAAGTCGTAAGGAAATGTTGTAAAATGCAGTAGGTAATTTTTCCGACCAAAAATCGGTCGGAAATGTACAATTAGCGACCAACATATTTCCTACCACTCAATACCGATCTAAAATCGATTTCCAACCGATTTTCCTACATTTCCTACCGCTTATGGAGGTAGGTAATTTAGCATTTTCTTATAATGTTCAAAACAGTTCGGATAGTATTGTATCATTTTTGATTCAGTTTAGTAATATTCAAATTAAATTAGTTTCAAGTCATTTTTAGTTTCAGTCAGATCCAGTTATCATCTTTTCAGTTTCAGTTAGCTTCAGTTAGCTTCAGTTATCCTCTTTTCAGTTCAGTTATTTTCATATACCCGATTTTCAGTCCAGTTTCAGTTCAGTTATTTTCAGATATTTAGCAGTTAATTTCAGTTTAAGTTGGTTTCAAATTCAGTTCAGTTCAGTTTGATATTTTTCAGTTGACTTTCAGTGACCAGTTCATTCAGTTCACTTTCAGTTTCGGGTAATTTCAGATCGACTCAAAACAGTTCAGTTTCAGTTAGTTCAGTTCAGTTAAATCAGTTCTGACCCAATCTGACAGAACTACTCTTGCTTAACAATTTCATGAGCATATACAAATACTTATAGATGAAAGTGAGTGGTTATACACTTATAGTAATGAAAAGTGGGAAAGTATATGGCATGGTGTTTATTGACTATTGAGTTGTGGGAAGTTATTTTTATGGTTATGCATGGGTGGTTATGGAGAAGTTAGTTTTTTTTTTCTAAATAATCATGTTTTAAATACTAAATTAGGATTATAAATAGATATATAACAAAATATTAGGGTATATGAAAACTAGGCGTATAGAATAGTGATAAAATAACATTGTCGACCTATAATATAATAATATAAAATGCCACTAAAAGAGATATAACTATATAAGATTGCAAATAAAGAAATATAATAATTTTTATTGTAGCTGTAATTGTAGGAAAATATTAGGGTGTTATATTTGCATGATTGCATTATCACATTTTTAAAGCAATCTTTTCCTTTTATGGTTATATGTACCTCTTGAATTGCATATTTGTCACCTTGGAAGCCCCAAATTGACATGCTAAATCAACTGCCCCCCCCCCCCCTCCTTGGTGTCTTCATTTTATATTCTTTTTGGATTTGGGGAAAATGACTCTGCACTTAAAGGTCCAAACTCCAAAAGTTCTCTTTTACTCTTGTGTTTATTCTTCAACCGCCATAGATTTACTACTTTATTGATGGTACCTATGGAACCTTTTTTGTCAAAAAAAAAAGTCCTATGCAAAACTATGCAATAAGCAACATAATTGTCTATTTCCTGAAACATTTGTTAGTTATGAATGACTTTACTTGCATTGAACAGGGTACACCTATGATGCTAATGGGTGATGAATTGCATTGAACAGGGTGTACCTATGATGCTAATGGGTGATGAATATGGGCATACTCGGTTTGGAAATAACAATAGTTATGGACATGATGGTGTCCTTAATAACTTCCAATGGACAAAGGTGTGGAGCTTTAACTGATTCCTCTTGTCTAAAATATAATTTTGTTTTTTGGGCAGTGTTATTAGCTAGTTAATCTAAATTTGTTGACATGATTCTCTTGTCTAAAATGAGAAGTTGGAAGCAAAGAAGGAAAATCACTTCAGGTTTTTCGCTGAAGCTGTGAAGTTTCGTAGAGCACGCGACATATTCAGACGTGAAAATTTCCTTGAGAAGGTAAACAACTTCAGCTTGTTACAATCTCCTTGAAACTTTTGTACTATGCGTGATTGCTTTTATAAAGGGGTCCATAATTGATTCCATGTGTGGCAATAATGTTGTTAGTTCTCTATATTTCACGCTCATGGAAGTGCCATCTATGGCATGAGGGAATAGGATCCCCCTCTTTGATTGCACGTTTGCAGAAGAGCTTCGTTATAATGGTAATTTTATTCATTGCTGATGGTTTTGTTGAGTTCTAGGAAAAGGATGTTAAAAGCCATTGTAAAAGCAGTCTAGAATTCTAGATAGGCTTCTTCCATTCAAAATCCTCTTATCTGGATGACCATAAAAATTTAGGGTTCCTAAAATCTCAAAATAGATATTCATTGTACTGAGCATGGCTGGGCCAACCAGCACTTTCATGGACCATGGCGTGGTATGAAGACACTTTCATACCATGGGCTGTGTAAGGACAATTTCATGGACCATGGACCATGCCATGTTATGAGCTGCACTTTCATGAAATTGTATGGCATGGTATGAAAGTGCATGGTATGGCATGGTATGAGTTGCACTTTCATGTAATTGTCCTCCTTCAGGGACCATGGCATGGTATGAGCTGCACTTTCATGGACCATGGGCTGTGTAAGGACAATTTGGCACGAACATGACACAAGCACACTAATTCTGTCCGCTTGTTGACCCGCACATTATTAAAAAAAGCCCTTTACATTATGAACATAATCTATAAATATAATGTGATAATATTATTAACAAACTTTACAATACACACTTTCCACGGTTCTCGGGCTCGGGAATGCAAACGTCCTTAGATATTAGGGAAGAGTCATTGGGTGACAAGGAGCCCTCAGTTTAGATTCCTTAAACTGCCGGAGTCGTACGCTGGAGCTGTGGTTTAGTCCCTAGGGTGTCGTGGCCCTAGAAACTAATCAAAGATACAATTTATACTCCCTATCACTAACACGTAGTAAGTCAAGGTCGATCCGCAAGGAAATTTATCAGTTATGGATTGCAATAGCTAAGATAACTCGAGATCTTTGAATTTCAGAAATTCAACGACTAAGTGAAACAACGAAATCAACAACTAATACTAGAATCAATGTAAAAGCTCTAGGGACAAGACTCCTTGAATACTACTTCAATGGATGGGAGGATTTCCGATCATCAAAATGCAATCATGCTTTGAGTAATCAAATTGCCATGTAAATCTTCTAAAAATTTCAACAAATCCAATTCTAAACCTTCTCTTGAATAGGCATTAGGGAATCTTAAGAGATGCTAAATTAACCTCTCTCTACTAGCTAAAGTTGAAAATCCTAAAACCGAATTTGCCAAATTATTTTTATCAATTCACAATTCCAATTATCTCTAGCAATTTAGAAAAATTTTCCATAGAAAATCTTGAAAACAATCATGAAAATTAATCCTAAATCACTAGAACTAAACATTATTACTTCACCGAGTAAGCATGAAAAGCAACAAGAAATTTAAGAAAATTAACAGTTTAATAAACTCAAGCATTCATAGAATTCAATGATCAACCTCCAAAATCCATATAATCAAGTCGTCAAGTCCCTAGAAAAAGGAACTACTCACTAAGAAAATCAATAACTACTACAACTATGATCAAGGAAACTGATTCAACACAAAACATTGCAAATTGAAGATTAAATGCACTATTAAAAGTTGATCAAGAATTAAGAACGTAGTTGAGTAAATTTTGCTATATTTTAAGAATGTTTTAAGTGAATTTTGGTATATTTATTGCATTAAAAAATAAATAGTTAAAGGGTGGTGTAATATTTCTTAACCTATTGGGTCAACTTCGATTCGAAGACTTTGGGTTATAAAAAAGCGGATACAAACCCGAACACAGAAATACCTGACCCACAACAACCTGAATCCGGAACAGTTTTCCCAGCCCGACCCGGCCCATTTGACATGCCTGCTTTAGCCTTTTGCTTTTTATGTTTAAATTTGATATTTAAAAGTAGATAATTTTCCAGACTTAGAGATTCTTGGCTTTCATAATTTTCAGAGGGACGTGACGTGGCATGAGGACAATTGGAGCAATAGCGAGAGTAAATTCCTGGCTTTCACGTAAGTAATTATGAGAGGTTGTTTGAGTAGGATATCCGTTGTGTGGAGTAATGTAACAATTCCACTGTATGCAATGGTTTTGCTGCATTTCATGTTCCTCAAATTCTTATTTGCTGCATCTTGGCTGTTGTACTTGATTGTTTCTAGAAAACTTTTGTGCCTGAGCAGTGTATCAGAATGCATACTGCACAAACGCTTATCATTTGGGATTGAACAGCCTGATGGTTATTAATTAGCATCATTCAATTTCGATTTTGTTGTCCATTGGACAAAGTGATACACGAAAATTGAAGAGACAATTGTAGATTAGCCATTATGGTCATCTTTATTTGAGCTCGTATTATATAGCTATGTGCATGACCATGATATCTTTCAAAAATTAGAACTGGGACTGACATCTTAAATTTACTGATTCAATCAGTGTTACTTTTTTTTTTATTATAAATTCATTTATTCTACCTCGTTGAATTTTGATAGCGTAGTGCACCTGTTCTTGTACTACATAAGCTTGTTAAATTTTACACTGATCAAAGCTTGGAAGTTGGCACTAAATTAAAATTGCAAATTTAATATTTACAATCTTTAAGTTATACTTCTAGCTTCCTTAGGTAGTTGGTTGCACCTTAATATTTAGTAATTTCTGCAGGCTGCATGGTGAAAATGGAGAAGCCATCTACCTGGCATTCAATGCTCATGAGTACTTTGTTCAAATTCCAATACCTTCACCGCCACAAAATAAGCATTGGTTCAGAGTGGTTAGACATATATTCCCTTTTCTTTGTTTGGTTTTATTTGTATTTGTTGTGTAGATTCTTGTTATGCTTATCTGGAATGTGATTCTATTATCTTACTAAACTAACAGAACATTTGGCCACTCATTGACTCTAGGACATTCTCTTACTGAATCAAACTCCATTCTAGGCTGATAGCTTATTCCATTTGTATGACTCAGACTAAACTGTTCAGTTTCAGCATATTCTAATTATATGGCTATGATTGAAATTTAGGTTCCAAGAATAAAAGTCCATAATCTGTGGTGTATTGCAGGTGGATACAAATCTCAAATCTCCAGAAGATTTTGTAGTTGAGGGTGTCCCAGGTGTCAAAGGCACATACAGTATAGCTCCTTATTCATCAATTTTACTTGAAGCAAAGTAATGGAAGTCATCGAAACATGGAAAGACAGAAGCTTCTTGAAATTTGCATTTGGTGAAGTCATCAATCGGTGCGCAACGTATTGGACAGCAGTCTGGTTGTTTTTTCTACCTGTAGCAATATTAGCCAGGGCTAGTACTAAGTTAAAACGACATGATCTCATTGTTTTATGATCACTTTTTATGCTTCTAATATTGTATTTTTTAGATAATGTGAGTGGTACTAGGCCTTGAACCGGTCCAATTTAGCCGACACATGCATCTGAAAGGAGGAAGAAAAGGAATCCTCGTAATTGCATGTGGAGAGGTTCGAACCCAAGACCTCAAACTTGGCGTTCGCAAGAATTACCATAGGCTAAGACTCGTACCTCAAATGTTTCTAATATAGTATAAGATGAAAAGTGTGACATTGTAATATTATAGATTATATATTTCCAATTCTGACGATTTGGTTTGCACTTTGCAGACATTATTATGTTTAATAATACAGGTTTACATATCTGATGCAATATGTTTTGCAAAATTTAGCAAAGCATTCTCAATATATTGTGAATATTATGCAATAATATTGTAGAGTATTACAATTACAATTGTGGAAAACCAAATGAAAGCTGGTTGAGTTTGTGCGGTGGACTCTTTTTTTCTCATAGTGAAAAGGAATGTCATGGGTTGTGGTCCAAACTCTAAAGTGAATGTGTGAATATGAGGCATCTTTTGGGTCGGTGACAGCCAGACATGTATCACACATTCACACTGCAGATATATTTGAGGTCCCTTCTAAGGTGGGATGATAACGAGAGGTCAACTGCAGTTTTCCATAATTATAAAAACAAGAAAAATAAAAACTCAAGGATTTTTTTTTATTATTAACAAATTAATTGTTACTCTATTTTTTTTACTTGCTATATTTACTTTTTCACATTTTTTAAGACATAATTTTAAATAAAAATATCTTTAATTACATATATTTGAAAAGTACTCCGTATATATGTTGATACGAATCAAACTAAAAATTTCGATCATTTTATAACTATATTTTTCATTGCATACATAGTACAAAAATTAGTCAAAGTTTTAAAATAAACAGTATACTTTCTGAAACGTAGCAACTAATAAAATACATATGGAGTAAATTTCTACTTCTTTTTTTCTGTTTTTTGTATAGCTCCACTAAAATATTTCACTACTGCCTTCATTTTTGTCATATTCTTACCCCCATTATTATTCACTTTTAGTACTTATTACTTCATCTTTTTTTTACTTTGTATTGTTCTTGCCTTTTTGGTTGCATTACTATTCACATGTCAATTTGCATATATGCAAAGAAAAATATAGTTATATATAATTTTGTTAAATTAACAAAAATTTATATGACTATGTATTATGTTTCCTCCGTTTTAAAAAAAATATAACAGTCAACATTTTGCACTATTCACATTATATATTTTGCCCAAGTTTTGATCTTTACACAATAAAAATATATATATATATATATATATATATATGGTCAATTGGAATCTTGTTGGATTCGTCTTATAAAATACTATATTAATATAAACTTTTTATAATTTTTTATTCATAAATATAGAAATTATTAAGTGTCAAAGTAATGTATCGACATACATAAAATATTGACTGTTGCGTTTTTTTTTTTTTAGTTTTTTTTAACGGGGGGGAAGTATGTATTTTGCATAACTTATCCCCTGTGTATAACTCAAGATATTTAATGTATGTTGTAGATTAGGAAAGGTCTTTCCTAAAAGTTTGACAAAAGAATTAATATTTAAAAAGTATTACATTATATTTAAAAAGTATAACTCGGGACATTGCTACACCTAACCGGTGGGTAGACTACCCACTACTAATAGAGATATTAAAATATTATTAATCAAATGAGTTGGATTCCACTGTCAACATTAATCACAACATATTATTAATATGGGTACTGAGTAGTCTACCCGGTGTATAAGATAAGTTTTTTCCTTTTACATATATTTTCTTAAAAAAAAGATGTAAAATGGCAATATAATAAGCAATTCATGCATTACCAAAAAAAGACATTTAAAGATGAAAAGAATATTTAGTTTAGATTAATGCTATTTTATTTATGAGTATAAAAGGTTGCATATATATAAGCCAAATAGCCAATATATTCATGTCAAATAATCTACGTGTTGTTTGACGTAATTAATTAAAGTTGATATTTTTAATACTAACATCTATCTTATATGCAGTCTTAATAGCTTCATATTTCTTTTTAAGTTGGAGATATTAATTTGTTTGTTATGTAAAGGGTTAAGTAATAATGAAGAACTAATATAATAGAGTGTTATTATTAGTGAAATTATTCATTGTTAATTACAAGTAGTTTAAGTCTTATATATTAATAACTCAACCTAGCTACATTGTAATTTGTAAAAATGTGGGACTTTAAAGTTAAAACTCACATGTGATTGTCTGTTTCCTCAACATCCTCTTATTATGAGTTATGATGACATAGAGAGCAATATAGCTACTAGCTAGCTAGCACAGGCATACACAACAATGTCCTACATACGAGTATGTGTTAGGGGTCGAGAGTGCGCAGCGGAAGTGAAGATGTATTGATCGAGAAATATAATAAGGGAGAAAATATGCAAGACTAATATTGAGATAAAAATGGACGATTTTGTGTGGGAACACCCACTTGACGACGAGCCTTTTATTCCACTATATGAAATATAGGAGAGTACAATTATCCCTTTTAAGGGTGTTTGTATTACAATAAGACTCTCTCTATTTTTACTCACAATGGAGTATTACAATAGGTATAGTGGACTTATAAACTAATTATTTTGGTGGAGGATTACAAGGAGGGTGAAAGGCTTATGTATTTTGTGGGTGAGTATGTGTGTGGCTTCTTTGGTTGTTGATGATGATGGGTGTGTGCATGTAAACCTATATATATAGGTGAACTATGGAGGTGGTGTATAGATCAAGATTTTTCTAGAATATTCTATATTATTCAAGCTCTAGAATGATGGTGGTTCTTTTTAGTATTCTCCATCATTCTCTAGAAATTTCATTCTAGAAAAATCTTGATTCTTATATGCAACTTCACCATCTTTAAGTAGATTCTAGAAGCACTTAGAATTTGGGCCAAAAATTTGGGCCACACCCAACAATCTCCACCTTGGACCAAATTTTGTATGCGCTCGCCGTATATTTCCCGATCGACATTACTTGAGTTTTCTTGGACCCGTATTATAAGGGTGTTGTTGCCGATTCGGTATAGAGTGTGATGAAGCCACTATTGAAGACCCTTGTAGTACATAGAGATTTCTATTTTTGATGGCCTTCAATTTTTCTTGAGCACCTTTTGACACTTTGAGTACTCCACCTTGAGCCGAAATCTCGTATCCTTTAGAGTCCAGGATGCCAAGAGAGATGATATTCTGCTTTAGATCAGGAACATGATGAACATTGGCTAAAGTCCTGATCACACCATCTTCGGTCTTGATCCGAACGGAGCCAACACCACGAACTTTGCAACGATATCCATTGCCCATAGAAACTGTTCTATTCTTTACCGTTTTATAATCGGTAAAGTGAGACTTTTGAGAACAGATATGGTTGGCAGAACCGGAATCAAGAACCCAATTAGAATTTTTACTTCTTCTAGGAGAAGTAGCTAAGAGAACATCATCGGACTCTAGTTCTCCAAAATCAGCTTCTGCCGTTTCTTTCGGCTTTTCTTCTTGCTCTTTCTTGTGGAGATTTTTATTTGCGAACCAACATTCTTCAACGGTGTGCCCAAGTTTCTTGCAAAATTTGCAAGATTTTCCGGATTTATGTCCATTGAATTTGGACCTTTTAGTGGTACTTTTATTGCCGTTTGATCTCCCCTTTATATTTAATCCTTCAGAATTTTCATTTGAATTCACTTCAAGGTCAAACTTTTCTTTTGAGAGTAAATGTGATTTTACATCCTCAAAAGAAAGAGTATCACTATTGCCATATAGCATAATTTCCTTGAAGTGTTTGTACGAAGGTGGTAGGGAGACAATTAATAATACGGCTTTGTCCTCATCTTCGATTTTAATATCTAAATTTTCAAGATCAATAATAATTGAATTAAATTCATCGAGATGAGTTTGAATTGATGTACCTTCGGCCATCCGGATAGTGTATAGCCTTTCTTTAAGCCGTAATTTATTAGCGAGGCTTTTGGTCATATATAGAGACTCCAACTTTGACCATAATTTGGCCGTTGTCTCCTCGTGAATGACCTCGCGTAGAACCTCCTTTGTCAAGCATAGTTGGATTGTGGATAATGCCTTTTCATCCAACTCTTCCCATTGCTCGTCTGTCATTGACTCAGGCTTTTTAGCTTTCCCATCCAGAGTCTTTTTCAATCCGCTCTGCACAAGAACGGCTTTCATCTGGACTTTCCAGATGCTAAAATTAGTCTTGCCGTCAAATTTCTCAATCTCGAATTTTGTTACCGAAGACATCTTCATATGATACACTCCAACGAACCTTTGGCTCTGATACCACTTGTTAGGGGTCGAGAGTGCGCAGCGGAAGTGAAGATGTATTGATCGAGAAATATAATAAGGGAGAAAATATGCAAGACTAATATTGAGATAAAAATGGACGATTTTGTGTGGGAACACCCACTTGACGACGAGCCTTTTATTCCACTATATGAAATATAGGAGAGTACAATTATCCCTTTTAAGGGTGTTTGTATTACAATAAGACTCTCTCTATTTTTACTCACAATGGAGTATTACAATAGGTATAGTGGACTTATAAACTAATTATTTTGGTGGAGGATTACAAGGAGGGTGAAAGGCTTATGTATTTTGTGGGTGAGTATGTGTGTGGCTTCTTTGGTTGTTGATGATGATGGGTGTGTGCATGTAAACCTATATATATAGGTGAACTATGGAGGTGGTGTATAGATCAAGATTTTTCTAGAATATTCTATATTATTCAAGCTCTAGAATGATGGTGGTTCTTTTTAGTATTCTCCATCATTCTCTAGAAATTTCATTCTAGAAAAATCTTGATTCTTATATGCAACTTCACCATCTTTAAGTAGATTCTAGAAGCACTTAGAATTTGGGCCAAAAATTTGGGCCACACCCAACAGTATGTACTTCCGTGAGCATTCATAACCTGAACTTATAATTAGAAAGGTTCAATTTTCTTATTATTCCATCTATATATGTTACTAGTAGATTATTCATTGGTCTCTTTTTTTATTTTTGCAGAACTTTGTACTTGGTAATAGGTATAAAGGGATTTATTGTTCTTATAGAAGGTATTGTGTCAGACCGGTTTGACAGTAACATTTCTGTCAGACCAGTCCACTGGATCTGGATATATATTGTTGAATCTAGACACATATGTGTTTAACCTGGACACATGCTGTTAAACCTGGACATGTATTGGTAGACCTGGATACATTTGTAAACCTGGAAACAGAACTGGACACATTTGAAACCTGGACACAATTTGTAAACCTGGACAAATGTGGACAAACCTGGACAAATATGAACAAACCTGGACAAATCTAGACAAACATGGACAAATCTGAATAAATCGGGACACACCTGGACATGCAAACCAGGACAAATGTGGACAAATCTGGACAAATATGAACAAACCTGGACAAATCTAGACAAACATGGACAAATCTGGATAAATCTGGACACACCTGGACATGCAAACCTGGACAAATGTGGAAAAACCTGGACAAATATGAACAAACCTGGACAAATCTAGACAAACATGGATAAATGTAGACAAACATGGACAAATCTGGATAAATCTGAACTGGACATGCAAACTTGGACTAATGTTGACAAACCTGGACAAATGTGGACAAACCTGGACAAATCTGAACACACCTGGACAAACCTGGATACATATTTTTAACCCTGGATACCTATTTGTAAACCTGGACATATATTGTTTAAACATGGACACATATTGTAAAACATGGACACATTTTGTAACTAACTTGGACAAAATACGTTTTTTGCATTTTGAGGCCTTTAGAGGCCTCGTTTGACGATTTCCGGTGGCCAAGGGATTTGCAGTTGCGTTCGTCTCGAAAAATTAATCAATTTCGACATATTATATGCCCCGATCCGGCACCCGAGAGCAAAGTTATAGCATCCCGAAGTTTTTTCACTATTATAATTGGTTATATGGATCAGTAGTCTGACCAGATTGTCTGGTCAGACCGTCTAACCCAATACTTTCACTTGTTGTTATAAGATGAGCAACAGCACAGTTACCATATCAGGATTTTGCTCTTTAAATTTTCACTGGTTTAGGTGTACTCATATTAGTCGTATACTCTACCAACGTTGGTCTAGTGGTGCCAGGAGTTAGACTTGGTAGAGAGAACCACGGTTCGATCCCCCACAAGCACGTTGGGAGGAGTTTAAAACCTTAACCCCGGGACGCGCTCCGAATCCGGATTAGCCCAAAAGGGTGAACCGGGTGTGATATACCAAAAAAAAAAAAATTAGTCGTATACTCTTTTCATAGAATATTAACTGCAGCGATTTAACATTTTTTTCTCTCTACTTTATATCAAATCGTTGTAATTATTTTGTTACGAGTGAATATGATATATGATAAAGTATATAAATATAATTGATTACTGAGCTTCAATCATCGGCTCAAACTTTGAATGACCCTAAGGGCATCATTACAAATGGGTAATTAAATTAAATTTTATCTCTCTTCCTTTCCTCTCTCCTCCGCTCTCTCCTCTGCGTCTTTTTTTTTCCTGCTCTCTCTTACTCGTGTTCTTTGCAGATTGCTGCTGAGTTTGTTTTTTTTTTTTGGTTTAATTGGTTTGCAAACCAGTTTGGAAAACCAAACTTTTGGAGGATGATTTGCAAACAAACCATTTCAAGTTTCTTGTTAAGAGAAAAAAAAAATGGTTTGTTCTTAAGCAAACCATTTTGAGTTTGTTGTTAACAATGCTCTAAGGGGCTAGTGATTAAATTCCTACATTATGTAGGAATTGGAAAATTCTAGGATTTAAAATTCCTTTATTTTGTATTTAATGTAGGGACGTCAATGAGCCGATACACTCGTGAACAGCTCACGAACAAGCTCGGTCAAAGCTTGGTCAAATCTCGTTCGAATATAAATAAACGAGTCCGAGCAAAATTTTCAAGCTCGATTAATAAACGAGCTTTACTCGAACAAGGTAGTGTTCGGCTCGTTAAGGCTCGTGGACAACTCGTTCAATTTCGTTAAAAGCTCGTTCGTAATCGTTTAATACTCGTTAGAAGCTCGTTAAAAACTCGTTTATATAATTCAAATTTTAAAATATATTTATTTATAGTATGCATCATTTATATTTTAGAAATATATGTTTTTCCATTTATATGAGCTAAATTTTGGACTATAGTTTATCTCTTCTGAAATTATGCTATCCAATATCCATAATAAACTATTACGGAGTAGTCCATTATCCTGCTTTTACTTTCATTTTCTTGAGTTTTAACCAAATTAAATTTTGGGCTATAATTTTTGTTTCTTGTATTACTTATGCTTGGGAAAAGGTTAAAATTAGAAATTAATATCACAATATGTACAAAGCTCATTTCAACATATACAAAACTCGTTTATTAATGAATTATCTTAGCTCGAGCTCGAGCTCGAATACGTAAACGAGCAAGCTCGAGCCGAGCTCGAACATGAAAAAATTAAACGAGCCAAGCTCGAACAATGTTTTTGAAAGCTCGGTTATGAGCTCGAGCTCGATAAATATTAATCAAGCCTAGCTCGAACAAGTTACTACTCGGCTCAGCTCGGCTCGTTGACATCTCTAATTTAATGTCAACCAAGCAACATTACATTCTTATATTACCTAAAAACTTTTGAATGCTCATGAAAATTTGGTGCAATCACACTAATTTTGAAGATTCATAGGACGGCTAACTAAGAATGGCAGGTGGGTAAATTCTGATGAATTTCGTTCTACATTCACCCAATTGGAACTGGGATGGGTATGACTTTAGTGGGTGGGTGGTAGACTGGTGTGTGGATATAGATGTCAAAAGTAAAATTCATCATGGCTAATGAATAGGTGATGGATTTTGAGTCGTACTCGCCTCGATCCATATACACCCGTCCCGCATCTGCCCACCCCATCATAATCACCTAATAATGTCACTACATACAAGTTTTTTCTAATTATCCCCCCTTTTTAGGTGAAAATTGATATTTGACTCAAAGTTATAAATTTTACAAATCAAGTATAAGCTAACAATAATCATTATCAATGGACACAGGAAGTAGTTAGCAAATGTGTGCAACAGTATTCAATAGATAAAATAATCACTATCACGTCTTCTTCGATAGATATGTAATTTAGTTTAGTCTATTTCAATATTATTAGTAAATAAAAAGTGAATATCCACTTGAGTAGTGGGTTGATATAATTATATAAGTGGTTAGTGAATATCCACTTGGGCGGTGTGCCCACGTAAATGGGGATGAATTTTAAATTTATACCCGCCATAGGTGGTGGATGAGTAGTTATTATAGAAAATTTAGGTTGAGATGGGTATGAGGGATGGAGGGGTACCTATATCCGTCTGCCCTATTTGTCATCTCTACGGCTAAATATTTCTCGTCATTTTTTAGATACAGAAGTTGATAAGTCGTTCGATAATCATTTACTCCCATTTTCATAATTTTGGTTATATATTCCGGTTACGATGATGTGTGTTTTAGGAAGATTAGTCCCGATCTGAACCTCCGGTTACAAATCAACACCGAGCTCAAGGGTTTCCCCGGGGACGACGGTGTCACTGATTCTTTAATCAATGCTCATATAATTAAAGTCTAATGAGTGGGAACCAGATCCATTTCCATCACTAATTTTTTTTAAAATTTGAGTGAGTATTGTTTGGTTCTCTATAAATGAACCCCTTAGCTAAATCTATCTAGAATGGTGGCTTATGATTTTGTTATTCAAATTGGGACAATTATGACCCACATGACCAAGTCTAATTAATAATCCTAATTATTATTATGATTTTGAGAAAAATCTCCTCATGAAATTGAAGATCTTTTCTAGCTACTTGCTCCTATTTAGTTTAGTAAACTAAAGTTGGCCGAGTTGGGTTGATTTATTGTCATGAATCGATGTTGTAATTAACTTTATTTTATTAATTTAAGAAAAGAATATTATTAATAAATTATTAAATAAATTCCATCAGATTTTGGGATAAAGTTTGGACTATGTCAATTGCCAATGCAACTTGGGGAAGAAAAATTCAAAAAAAGAAACCAAAATAATAAAATTGACACATAAACAAATTTAAAAAATGAAGACCAAACAAACGACCCTGTTTTCTTTGCGGAAATAGAAATGGTCTTAACGCGCGCATCAAGTCATCAACTAAGTGCTCAATTATATTCTACGTCTTCTTCATCACTCTAATTAAAGCTTATGATTAACAAATTTTAAAAAGTAATTTAAATGACAATAGTCCAAATGTAGAAAAAAAATAAAAAAAAGTTGGTGTTTAGAGAGACAGAAGGACGGAAATGAGAATCAATTTCATGGTCTCCTAGAATCGAAAGAGAAACTCTTACCATCTGAGTAGTACACTTGTACGTACCTTACTCTTATATAGAGAAAAATCTTTCTATACTACTCCGTCTGTTTTTAACAGTTTTCCCGTATGGAATATCTCTATATTTGAAAAAATAGATTATGCAAGTCAATCTTATAATTTTTTATTTTTGAATCAATGGTCTTTTTAAAAAAAACATTAAAAAAAATCCTTTTAAATTATATCCATTGATGTTTTCCTTTTGGGTTATTTGCCCCTTTTGCAACAAAAATAAAAATAAAAATTATATCCATTGATTTATTTCATATTCATATTAAAATTTTGATTTATAACTCTATTTGGTAGAATTTTATGAAAACTGTTGAGGATCTTAACCCTACTCCCTTTTATCCCAAAATAAATTAACCATTGTAACTTTTGTTACCAAATTACATTGTAATTTTAACTCTATTTAAATTTATATATGTAATGAAAAACATATTCTTAACTCTTAAAAAATCTCGTTTAATTTGTGTTGATGCATACATTTCAAATATATATTCCCCTTTCTTAAGGATTTGATACAGTCCTAATTACAGTATACATATCAATCATGATATTTTACATTACAATTTAATATTTTATTCTCCTTTGTCATAGCTTTGTATAGCTAGTATTTCCATTACTATTTGTGAATATTGAATAGAAAAATGTAACACTTATCAAACACTCTTATAAGAGAGAGTATAAAAGATTAAAATTTGGTTAAATTAAGTGATAATTCACATCACAAAAGTAAAATTATAAGCAACTAAAATCCGTAGAACCAAACATATTTTATAAGCAACTAAGGCACTAAGCTGATGGAAACGGGACACCTTTGTGAGACTGAGTCTACGATTCATCCTATGTTGTCATATTTGAGCCAAGTGAGGCTGAGGCTGAGTCTGAGTCGAGCCGAGTGATATATATTTTTATTTGGAGTATTGAGCTGGTTTTTTGGTACGACTAGAACTTCCAACTTATAGCTGGTAACAATTAGTCAACCTAGCTGATGAGAACTTTGCTTTAACCTATCATCACCTTGGTGATAGCTAATGTTGAATATTAATCTAGAAAATTCTAAATGTATGTCTAAGAAAAAGTAAAAGTTTGATAAATATGTAATCTAGAAAAAAAAAATTATATATAATTGAAAAAAGTGGCAATGCTTCTAAAATTATGGTATATTATTAGGACAAGTATAGAAAAATCTAAAAAAGATGGTATGACAATTTTATTTTATTTATTTTGACAAAAGGACAAATTAAAAGTGCAAATGTTGAATCACAATGAAAATCCTTTGAACCGTATTTCTATTACAAATTAGTTTGTTGGCCCGGGCGTTGCCCTGAGTGTTACTTTTTTTCTGTTATGTATTGGTGTGATTTTGTCTTACCTTTGTGAAATTTTTATTGAAAAATTCAACCTCTAATTCATTTAAATAAATCAGATGAATATATAATGTTATGTACAAAATTAAAGCACTAATAAAAGTAGGTTGAGATGGTAAGTGGGTGATGTTAAACTGTACTGTAAAAGCGAGGTAATAGGTTCGAATCATATTCTAAGCATAATTTATTTGTTAAATGATGTGACAATGTTTACATACCACGTGTTGTTTTAAAGAGTGTCACGTAGACATCTTACGTGACACGACAGTGCGATACAGTGTCTTGAGCATCTTTTAATATTTTATATAGATATAGATGTCGTGGTTGTCTTGTTCCTACTAATACTTCATGTTCAGATGTTCTGTAAAGTTTGTTGAAGCGCGTACCAAGAGTGCAACTTTCCATCTTGCCTGAATTTTATTCTAAGTCAAGCATTGTGTTTCATTGTATAAAATCCCTCTTGCATTAGCATAACCTCCTCACTCAAGTGAGGATGACACGAAGATTTTCTTAATGTTTGCACACCGCTAAGGGCTCGTTTACTTTAGCTGAATATAGCTGAACTGAATACAGCTGAAGGTAATATTTTATAAGAGAAGGAAATTGAGAGCTGAACTGAACTGAACTGAACTTAATAGAGCTGAATTGAACTGAATTTAAGCTGAAGTAAACAAGCCCTAAGTGTCAAATCATCGAGTCCTCTTATTTGGCGTGCAGTAAAATCTGACGGACTCTGTTCATTTAAAAGTGGTCTATCCCAGAAGATCGATACAACAATTATAAATAGGTGGTATGTGCCTGCATAGGTTAGAAAATGAGCTATTAAGAGAGCTCCTACGAAAAAGCATTGATAAGGTAGAAACACATTAAAGGGTTCTACCAAACAGAGTTAGAGACACCAGGTTTCACAAAAAAAATATGTACTCCCTCCGTAACATATTAATGGCAACGATTTGACATAAAGTAGAGATGGAAAATGTCAAATCGTTGCTATTAATAGGAGTATATAGAAATTGTTATACAATGTTGATGAGTGATCAATAAATTAACAAAATATATTATTTGGATTCATCAATACGTACATAAGCGTCCTAAAATTTCTACAATATATCTATGGGCAATAAAAAGTTAACAACATTATTGGCTCGACTAGTCGACTCTAATCTTCTCTTATTATATCCAAATGAATATGTAATTGGAGGAAAATGGACACGCTGTGTTTTTTACTTATGCATAAATGTGACTATGTGAGCATCTATAACTTTTTTAAAATGACTTGCCTAGTAGAGTAAATTACAGTCATTAATTAAAACTCTCAAAAAAAAATTACTTTACATAGCTAGGTTTCGCGTACGTACTTGGTTTGGTTGACTTGTAAATAAACCTGTCAAACAGGTCGGGTCGGGTCGGGTTGGGTTTGGTGTAAAATAGTTGCTGGTTCAGGTTGTACCAGGTTGGGTGTTAGCAGGTTCGGGTAAGTATTAGCTTTTTTATAACCCAAATTTTTCGGGTTCGGGTTGACCTAGCGGGTTGGGAAGTTTTATAATGCCCTTTAATTTTTCATATTTTAATGCAATATATGTACTAAAATATACCTTAAGTGTTCTAAAAAGTACAAATTATAAGTGAAATATCTTCATTAATAGCTAATTCATGGCAAATAATTGATGTTGTGATCCAATAAAAATAATGTTAAATTCAAAATTTTAATGGTAAGAAGTGTTTTTGCTTATATTTTCCTATAATATCATAAGTTTAATACTTCCTCCGTTCCAAAAAAAACGCAACAGTCAAATTTTTGCACTATTCACGTTGTATACTTTGACCAAGTTTTGAGCTTTACACATAATAAAAAACATAGTCAAGTGGGATCTTGTTAGATTCGTCTCGTTAAATACTATATTAATATCAACTTTTTATATTTTTTAATTATTCATAATTATAGATATTAATAGTCAAAGTTTCGTCTCGGCATGTGTGAAATGTTGACTGTTGCGTTTTTTTTGGAACGGAGGAAGTGCCTTTTTTATGATTTTCGGGTCGGGTCGGGTTGAAAGCAGGTCAGGTCGGGTTAAAAACGAGTTGTGTTTAACGGGTTCAAAATGGGTTTGAGTTTTATTTTTTTTGTCAAAACCTACTATTTACAAGTCGGATTTACTAGGTTTATCGGGTCGTGTCGAAAATTAATAGCTCTACTTGTAAACCAGCCTAACTAGTCAGCAATTTAACAAGGCAATTAAGCACAAACCAATCGTCAATTATTAGACCGCTAATTGTGTTATTCGATTATCTTATGATTATAATTTAGGATAAAAACGTCTAATTAATTTATCAACAATTGTTACTCTATTGTCTATAAAGGCCTCGATTACGTTGGTGCCATCTTTAGAAGTTTAGTTGTAACTAACAAATAGTGTTTGTTACTTGAAGCAATGATAGATGTACTTGTTATGAACATGGATGCAACCCATGCATTTTTGTAAACCCTTGATGAGCTCATTTAACCACAAAATTTCCAAAAGAAAAAATAAAAATGAGAAATTAACGATTCTACTGTAGTCTTATAAGTACCGACTACCATATTGGATGGCTAAGATCGCACGATTTTTTTATTTATTTTTAATTCCTAAATTTAATTTAAAATCCGTTTAAAAATATTATAATTAGATTTCTTATTTTAGAAAAAAAAATTCTGAATTTTCGAGATTAAAAACTGGTTTTAGGAAAAATCAGAAAATATTTTCCTAGAATAAAAATCTAGTTAAAGTATTTTACAAAAGATTTTTAATTAGATTTAGGAATTAAAATAAAATAAAAAATCGTGCAATCTTAATCATCCACTACGGTAGTCGTTAGTACTACCCTAGAATTTTCAAAGCAAACATCCCACATTTCGTCAATGGCTCTTACAACTTAAGATGACATCGTACATGAAATCATCAATTGTTGATTTTTAAAACAGAAATTGTGATGCTCCTCTCTACTAAAGAATATTACGTTACGACTACTTTCAATTCAAAAGCAATGTATTGGCTTTTTTCGTCATACTTTAATTTAATTACACAAAGCTATAAAGCATGCATTTCCCTTGCCAAAAAAAAAACAAGCATTATATGTATATTTACATATATTTAAATTCTAAGGAATCTTCATTTGATGATAAACACTAATTAATTAAATTGGACCAACATTGTTGAAACTAAATTGGTCCATGAAAACGTTCCCCCCCCCCCCCCCCAATGGGACCGTAATGCCCATCAGCAAAGGGCAATATGAAGTTATGAACTATGAATTGAAGGAGTTGTTAGTTTTCATAATTGCATGCAAGGGAGCTTTGAAAGTATACTCTCTCCGTTCTTATTTGTTGTATTTATTTAGAATCTTAACATAAGTATATTCTCTCGGAAAAGTATTGGCCTGATGCATGACGCCAACTTCCTTCTCCCATGGCCTGAGTTTTATCCCCCGTGTTCATACGATTTGATGCTTTTGGTTGGGATTTTGGATATGTGTGGAAATATGGATCTATCCGAAGGAATCTCAAGGGAGGTTTTAGGCTATTAGTGATGTCTTTCAATTTATTTTGAGGTTCTACCATATTTTTCAACGGGATTCTGGGATCAAATTGAAAGTTTATGAAATTGGCTTGGTTTAAGGAGTTGGAATAATCGAATTTTGGTTTGTGGTTCGAGGGTCTTGAAATTCTTGAGAAGTTTTTTAGGCTTGTTTCAGAAGCTTCAGAGGCTTCTAGAAGCATTTTTGGTTTTTTGTATCAAGCATCTCGTGTGTAACTCATAATTAAACACAAGATCGAGATACTATTGGAAAGCTGATTTTTCTTTGCTAAAGGCTTGTGTTTCTAGATTTGCATTTTGAAGTCTCTAAGGGTTATTGGATAGTTTTGAAGGGTTTTAACCCCGCCCCTATTTCTTGCATTTTGAGTCAACCATCACATATAGGTACAAATCGTAATCAAGTGTATAATATGTCGTACCACATTTAACAATTAACATGACCTATTCAGTGGTAAACCTCGTTTCTTGCTTTATGAATCCAGGAATTTTAAGTTGTTCTAGGAGCTCTGGATAGGGATTTAATTAAAGGGGTTTAGCACAAGATATTGCTTGACACTTAAGACCACTAGAAACCCAGGCCAGTCAAATCAAATAATGTGCATTGTTATTATGCCAAATAAGGAGACTTTTTTAGGTGTCTACATGTACTGAAAAATATAGATGTATGTCTAGAGAAAATATACTGAAAACTAAGCAAAAACCAAACATAATAAATATTTTGAAACGGATTGAAATACAATATATCGAAGTGTCATAATAATGTGGGCAAACCATAGTTGTTGCCATATGGCAAGATTGGCAACAACCCAAGACATATATGCCCAAGTCTCTACGCAATTACGCTTGGCTAACCGAAATGAGTAAGACCATAATGGTTACATGACACAACATTAACACAACACAACAAATGGGAAGTTAACTAAGATAGAATACATTAAAGAGGTGGAAGAAACCGAGCACAAAAAACACAACACAAATTCTTCACATGCATGCATTCCTTCATCTGTCACTCTTGACTTGATTACTCCACATACATTTTTTTTTTACTTACTCACTCCGTCCCAATTTACTTGCTACATCCTCTTTTTCACACCTTTCGAGACACAACTTTAAATAAAAATATTTTTAACTATATATATTAAAAAATTATAAAAATTATATACTTCCTCCGTTTAAAAAAAAACACAACAAATCATTTTGCACTCATTTTAAGGAAGTGATTTAAGGGTGTAAATTAACAAATTAATCAAAATAATTTTAACACAAGTAAGAATGATATTATAAGTTACTTGTCTTAAAATTACATATATTAATTTGATCGTTTAGACCTTTAAATCTCATCCTTAAAATGCGTGCAAATAAGTTTGTTGCGTTTTTTTTAAACGGATGAAGTATTTGAAAAGTACATGTTGTGACGAATTAAACTAGATCTATTATGCGTTGACTATGTTTTTTCTTACATATATTAAATTAAATAAAGTCAAAATTCACATGTGAACAATGCCCATGGTCAAATTGGGACAAATAAATTGGGATAGAGGAAGTATATATTATTTAACGGCGTTATCTGGCTTAACCGTTTTGTCACCCCCTTTTTCTTAATAAAAAAAATTTAACTTATACCTCCAAGGTGGTCCATACTTAAATGACTATTTTCGTAATATTTATAGGCTGCTAGATTTTATATGATCAAGTTGTATGCTCATTTTATGTATATATATTCATAGCATTTGAATTTCTCATTTTGGGTTCATTGAATAAACCATTAGTTTAGTCTAAATATAGGTAGGAATTTGTCTTATTGCAAGCATTGCTTGGGTAAAGTTTATTGGCCGAGGCATTAAGGGACATAAGGGTATAACGCTACTCATTTTTTTTTATCAGTGTACACTAAATTAGTTTAACAGTGATATAAAATTAGTCGAAATACAAAAATTAAAAACCTAACAGAAATGTTAATTTTATTTATTTAAGGAAATTTTTTAATATTTTTAGGGTAACTTTTATTTATTATGCATTAATTTAGCATACAACAAATACACAAATACTTTTTCTTTAAAAATATAGTACTCGTAAAAGATAACTGCAAAAAGCATAGAACAAAGCAAAACTAAATACACAAAACAGAAGCTAGTAAGTAGAAATCATTCAAACAAGATTTAAGAAAGACAATTGAGCTAAAATCCAATCATTTTCATTCACACTTCTTAGGTAGGCATTACTCTGATCAACCACAGACTAGCCTACAATCACTACCGACTATCCAACACTCTAACTTTCTGTCTACCAAACTAAGTGCTTTTGCACCTTTTTTTTGTTTACGAATTTTGTTATTGAACTTTCAAGTTTCTTTAATGTTGGCTTTTAGATTTTGTCATCGGTAAGGTTTGAGAGTTATTTAGGTGATTGGGTCTAGTTTTAAGTCGAAATTAGAAATTAGGTAAAATACAACTATAACTCATTTTATTCATATCTAGAAATGCCTTATTTATTCAATTTGTTTTACTAATTTTGACCCTAAATTTGGTGTTTACGAGGCAAAAGTGACCTTAAAAACCTTAAATAATGTGTAAAATCAGGCAAATCTATAATCCAATTCAACCCTAAATAGGTTTTGTTTAAGAGAATGCTATGGACTTATGGTAGATCGTCAATAAGTCCAATAATGTACCATATACAATTCAAATAATAAAAAATTTATACTAAACGGAAAAGCCCAAATTCCATAGTATCAAATGATATTCTCAAATTTGTATATTTAATTCAATCTTTTACTAAAAGCAAAACATTTTTGTAGAGTAATCACTAATCTTAAAACAAATCTTGCTAATCCATATTTTTAAAAAATTATAAAAATAAAAAGATCATGCCAAAAGAAAAACCTTAATTTTTTTAATAAAAAAAAAGGAAAAATTGTAAAAAAATAAGTCAACCTTTAGTCGGTCTTCTCAAATTAAGTCAAACTTTTGATTAATTCAAAATAAGTCAACCTAGTATACATGTCTTCTTAAATTAAGTTTGTTCACTAATTATTTTTTGATTAAATTAAGGTTTTCAATGAAAACCCATATAAACAACAACGTATTAATGTACCACTTTGATTTTACATTGAAATTGATGACTTTCTACACCAATAAATTGTACAAAAAACTTAATTTGAGCGGATATGTGTACTAGATTAACTTAGTTTGAGTTAATCAAAAGGTTAACTTAGTTTGAGAATACCGACGAAAGGTTGACTTATTTTTTACAATTTTTAAAAAAAAAAAAAAAGAAAAGTTTTACAACTAGCTAGCTAGGCAGGGCAGGGGGTGGTCAAGCAGCCACCCATTAGAAAAGTGACACACACAACGTTCAAATTCAAATAATCGAAAAGTTTCTTAGAAGACAACCCACATTACAAAAAGGACAAGCTTCCTACTCATTAATCAGAACCCCAACAACAACAACAATGCCACTTATAATCATTATTTATACATCTAATCATATCATATCATATCATATATCATCATATAATATAAAAAGCAGCTCAATTTGATCTGTAACCTAATTCCCTACTGTTAATTGCCGTTTTTCTGTCAATTAAATTTAGTAGTCCCCTTATTATACAACATTAAACCCGCTACTAATTATCAAAATTTCACACAACAACGTGCTAATCATAACGGTTCACATTCTTTTGTTTTTTTTCCTATTTATTAATTATAAAAAAAGTACTGTACTATGAAATATGAATAATATTATATTAAAAAAATGATCCATTAACGACGGATACACATTAATGAAGAGCCTGAATCTCGTCATAAAATGCAGATGTTTTATGACAGTTTTTTGG
This sequence comes from Salicornia ramosissima, assembly GCA_951394345.1. Lineage (NCBI taxonomy): Eukaryota > Viridiplantae > Streptophyta > Magnoliopsida > Caryophyllales > Amaranthaceae > Salicornia > Salicornia ramosissima. The sequence continues at coordinate 49,363,110 of OX596234.1, forward strand.
CCCGTCATTAAAATTCACAAAATACCCAACCCAAAGTCCCAAACTCTATTAAAATTGACTCATTTACGACGGGACAAGTTATTTATGACTCCCTTTCTACGACGTAGTCACATTGTTACGACGGGAAAAATCATTTACGACTCGAAAAATCATTTACGACTTTCCTTTCTACAACGAGGTCACATTTTCACAACGGAAATTTCCGTCATGAATAACATATTTTCTAGTAGTGATAACGTATACCTCAAGTTCATTTTTTGTTATACAAGGTTATTAATACTATTCTGTAATGAGTTATGTGTAACATTTAATTAAAAATATATACAGCACATTATTTGTAACAATTAGAATTTCCTCCCTCTCCATCACATGTCTCTTTTTCTCTCAATTCATTTAATACACACAATAAAAAAATTCCCAAGAGTCATTGTAACTCAATTTGTTGCATGTAAGTAATTGAGGTATTAGTAAAATATTAGAAAATTGTTTGAAGTATAGTCATTAAAACGAGTCAAACATAATATAAAAATGTTAATTTTTTTTTTTAAAAAGGTCAAAATTTAATTATATTGGGTCTCCCTAAAAATATAAATGGGTTAGTTTGGCTCCTCCAAAATAATACTCTTGTTCCACCCATGTGCTTGAGCTACATATAAGACATGATGTGTCAAAAATAGAAATATTAGCTTCAATCAAAATACGTAGTATTAATTAGATCAAGCTTGTCTTTAAGAATTCTCCTATTTCTTCTATTGCAATTTTTACTAGCGCCCTTTCTTATTTCCAGGAATGGAAGGCTCGACTTTCTCTTGATTCTCTAGCTCTCCATTATGACAATAAGACGGCCGCTTTCGCGCCGACCTCTAGTTTCCTCCTTTGTTGCTTGGTCCCCACCTCCTGCAGGAACCATTAAACTCAACTTTGACACTCATCCTCCTTCAGTAGCTGCCGGTGTCGTTCTCCGAGACCATAACGGTGATTGCCTAGCTGCCCGTTCCTATTACCTAGGGTCCACTACCCCTCTGGTGGTCGAAGCTACTGCTCTCCGTAACGGTCTTCTTTTAGCACGCCAGCATAATTTCTCTTCCATCTTCATTGAAGGCGATAACCTAATCGTCATCTGTGTTTTACAAGGTCGTTTCCAATGCCCTTGGAAGATCCATCTACTCATGCAAGACATCAAACAAATTCTTCATGATTTCGCCTTTGTCTCGTCGGACCACATTTTCCATGAAGCCAATTGTTCAGCTGACTATGTCGCGTCTCTAGGGCATTGGACCCCTACGCACATTGATATCGACCCTTTTATGGATGCTAAATTTTAATATTTTCTTTTTCATAACAAATCAGGACTTATATTTGAGAGGAAGAACTTTTGATTTCCTATACTCATTTCCTTTTAAAAAATAATATTAAAAAAAAAAAATTAGATCAAGCTACATATGAACTATTTGGTAGGAAATTTCTCTCCAAATTGGTTCGTTGAATCCCATTTCCCTTCCTCTGCTTTTTCGATACATTTTCTTTACCTTAAAAAAAATTTATGAATTAATAAGTTCAGATAAGTTCAATTCAGACGTAATAAGTTCAGTGAAGTTTAATAAGTTCTAATAAATTAAAATAGGTCTAAGTTCCAATAAGTTCAATCAAGTCTAATAAGCTCCAATAATTCAATCAGGTATGATAAGTTTCAATCAGGTCTAGTTCCTATCGGATCAATAATTATAAGTTCCAATCAGGTTCAATTAGATGTAATAAGTTCTAATCAAGTCAGTAAGTTGCAATAAAGTCTAATCATGTCAATAAATTTCAATTAATTTAATAAGTTCGGATAAGTTCACGGGTGGCAAACAGGGTCACCACCAACGGGCAACGGCCCATGATTAGACGACTCAAATTCATCCTATTCGAAGAAAATAACAAGAGATAACTATATATGCAGATTATGGTCAATATATCTTACAGTTTATTTATGTAAACATTGTAAGTTATTTAACGGATTTATTCACCTTAATTATATTATAATGATAGAAATCTTGTTTTCGGTTTGTTTACTTCAGATTATATTCAGTTCAATTCAATTCAGTTCAGTTCATCTCTATTCAGTTCAGTTTAGTTCAATTAATACACTTCTATTCAGTTCGGTTCATCTCTATTAAGTTCAGTTCAGTTCATCTCTATTCAGCTAATGTAAACGAGCCTAACTTAGTTGTAAACTTTCCTATTGTAATATCCCGATATTTCAAAGGAAAGATTGTAAAAAAAAAAAAAAATCCTTAGCCGATCTTCTCAAATTATGTCTTCTTAAATTAAGTTTTTCACTATTTACTTATTGATTTTTCCAATGAAAAAACATATAAACAACTACATTAGTGCATATTAATGCATTGTTTTGATTTTTCATTGAAATTGTTAACTTTCTCCAACGATAAATTGTTTAAAAAACTTAATTTTATACTGGAGTATAAAATTAACTGAATCGAATACAGCTGAAAGTAATATTTTATAAAAGAAGAAAATTAAGAGTTAAATTAATCTGAATTGAATTAAAGTAAATTGAATTGGACTGGACTGGACTGGACTGGATTGAACTAAACTGATTTAACTAAACTTAAGAGGCCCTTGGTTAAATTTATGTTGTTTGGTCCATCTAAGCAAAGCTTTATGATATTGTGACCTTTTTTTTTTTAACTCCATTTAAATTCCCAACGGTCTAAACTCAAAAACCTTGGCAAAACTAACGTCCACAACATCCACCGTACATACTCAACTTACAGCCGTCTGATTGATGACAAACGACTAGATCTTATACGTGTACAGCTGTTGTTTATTCCTCTTTTATTTTCCTTTTTTGTGGAAGGTGGGCCAATATAGGTAACATGGCATGAGTTGTCAAAATATTATTAGCATACCCTTATTCACAATTATTTTTTTTAACTTCCTCCCAAAAATAATAATTTAATTTAGCAATTTTGGCAAAACTCCATTATACTCTTTTAAAAAAAAAACCCTTTACATTCTGACTCTCTCTCTATATAAACCCCTTCATCCCTCTCTTTTAATCTTCATCGCTCCTCTCTCATTATAGCTATAATATTAAGTATTCTCTTTCTCTCTCTCTCTAAAACCTAAAAACGAAGAGAAGAGTTCTCCTCATTTTCTCTCTCTAAAAAAACTTGATTCATCAACAACAATGGCAGCAAGAGCACTCACCGCTTCAATTTTCTGTCTCCTAGTGATCTCTGCAGTCGCACAATCACCAGTGAGTGCACCAGCCAATGCACCGATGACGCCGCCAATGACTGCAGCACCACCAATGACCACCGCAACACCACCAATGGCCGCAGCACCACCGATGACCACCGCAACACCACCAACCATGGCCGCATCTCCTACTGGATCTCCTATGTCATCACCACCAGCACCACCAATGGCACCAGGAATGAGTCCTGCTGATGCCGATGGTCCTTCAATGGCCGGTATGGCTCCCGCTGGTGCTATGGGTCCCGGAGGTGCTTTGTCTCCAAGCGGTGAGTCACCAAGTGGAAGTGGCGCCGCCAGAATCGCCATCGCTGGTGGATCTGCTGCTTTCGTCGTCGTCGCCTCTGCTTTGTTGTTCTAGATCCACAGATCTTGACAATTATCTCTTTCTCCTCCACTTTTTAGGTTTTTATTTTTTGTTTAGATTTCTTTTTAATTTTCTCGATTTGTTGCGTATATTTGTTTATTTTTATTTTAAATTGACGGTGGTTGATGGACCGGTGGTGAGTGTGGCGGTTGATTTTACGGCTGAGATTTGATTTGTTATTACATATCATTACTATTGTTAATTATTATTATCATCAGTATTACTTATTCTTTGGATGTTCAATCGTCTTTTGTTTGTTCACTCGTTTTCTCAAGATTTGGTTCGCGATTAAGTAGTACGGCAGATTCAACTTTCAAGATAATATGAATGCCAAAATTAGATTAAATTAAACCAAATCTGGTGTTGCAGATTGTTTAATTAGTGTACAGTAGTTGAGAAAAAATAGCCACTTACTCGTAACGCGTACAACTGACAGAGATGGGATGTCTAACAAAATAAGAACAAATTCAAGCAGCTCATTTGTGGGATTTAAAAAAGGAAGGGGTAATTATGTAAAACTACAGTAATTCCGTACGAGTTGGAATCAAATTATTCTTATTTATTTTTTCGTGTGAGAATGTGAGATGATATATTTTTTTTCGGTGGAAGTGGTTGGCAAAAAAGGATAGTGCCAGATTTTTTTTTTCCCTTTTTCCATTCTGAATAAAAAACACCGATGTCAAATTACAGACTAGTGTGGGGAAAGGAGAGGAAAGAGAAAGCATAAGGTTCCAAGTTAAAGGCATGTGCTTGTGCTTTTTTAGTTTTTTGGAGTTTACTGTTATGTAGGGTGGACAGTTAGCTGGCATTGGAAAAAGAAAAACTCTTGTGTTTCATCTATAGATTGGTCTGTTTGAGTATTACTCTGTAGATTTTAGAGTTTAACTTTTTTTTTTTTTGCAAAGAGTTTACCTCTCTTAAAGGAGAAATTATTTTGAAACTAAGAGGGGAAGTAGTGCCAAAATTAATTTCGTGAGTGCTAAAATTATCATCCTGTTAAAGTTTTTGTGAAATTGTGTTTGGTAAAATTTAGCTCATGGTTGACATTTTACATATGTTTCTTACTAACTCCGTTTTTTATTATTTGCAATGATTTGACACTTTTCCTCTCTACTTTATGTTACATTGTTGCAAATAATAAGAAACAGAGGTAGTAATTAAACCAAAGCTTTTACAAAAAGAGCAAATTTCCATTTTTATGGAAAATACAGTTTTGGGGCTAAACCTCTTTTTTTTTGTTCAAACCATTACTCTATTCTATAATCTATATCTATATTATATACTAAAACAGAATGTTGCTAACATCATCTTCATCTAAAAATGTACACATGTCACTTTCTCAATCAAAATTTTTTCTCAAAAAATGTTTATGACATAATTTTTTTTTCTTATCTTTTCCTTGGCATTTAAACCATAGTTTGAAAATTTAAATATCATTAACCTCATTCTTCCATTTTCCATATGCAATTAATGACAAATATAATGTTTTTAATATCATAATATTTTCCTTATTTGTCAATTTTCAAATCATTCAGAATTTATAATAAAATCATTTTATTGATGTAATGATTTTATATTACATACTTTGTATTTGTTTTCAATTGACTTATAGTCTAACAAAATTTCAAATTTATCAAATATTATTTGATAAAACCGTGCATAGCACAGGACTAATCTAGTATTAAAACAAAACATTGATGACATCATCTCCCTCAAATGTCCACATGTCATCTTTTTATTAAAAAAACTCCCGCCAAAAAACAATGCTAAGGTCATATTTATGTCATTCTATTAAATGACACTCTTTTACCATGCATAGCTTCTCATTATTTTTCATTATAAAAAATTATATAAACTAACCAATTTATTACTTTGCTTTTACCATATTTATGTCATTCTATTAAATGACACTCTTTTACTATGCATAGCTTATTATTTTTCATTATATATAAAGTGCCCAACTTATTACTTTGCTTTTACCATATATCCAAGAAAACATATTCCATTCAATCTAAATTACTACGTATTTAGGGTTTTTCTTAAAACTACCCATCAGATTTTGCAAATTCTCAAATGTACCCACTTTTTTTAGGGTTTCTTATGTGTACTTATAAGATTCCTAAAAAATCTCAATTGTAGCCAATTTTTTTAAGATAGTAAACAAACGTTAGCAGCATCGTTAAGTTAGTTGGAAAAAAAAACAAAAACCAAAATAAGTACATATATATATACGCCGTGCAACAACCCACCGTCTCGGCCATGACATAAATCTGCCCCATCAATCACCAAACAACCATCAAACTAACTTATTTATTTTGGTTTTTTTTTCCCAACAACCATCAATCGCCAAACAACCATCAAATCAGGGTGCTGCTAACGTCCGTTTGCTATCATAAAAAAATGGCTACAATTGATAATTTTTTGAAATCTTGTGAGTACACAACCCTAAAAAAAGTGGGTATATCTGAGAATTTGTAAAACCTGATGGGTATTTTAATATTTTTAAGAAAAACCCATTATTTAAATACATTTATAAAGGAAGAAGAACTCTCCAGTTGCCTAAAATAAGGGTGTGTTATCTTCAACTAAAAAATTAAAATAAATCTAGTTCCATTTTCCTACGCACGTGTCAATGTGTCATTTTCTCCATTTGTAAATATTAAATATTTTTTTTATAATCCCCCCTATTTGTTTGACCTTAAATATCTCTTGTTGTATATGAGTAAAAATTATAATAATTGGATATTAATAACGTACTCATGGAAACAAATCAAACAAGACTACACATGACTATATTATATTTTATATGTTGAAAGTATTTTAGAAGATTATCTCATCTTATGAATAGTGTCAAGCTTTAAACAGGACAAACAAATGAGAATGATGGGGTACAATTTTTATGTGCACATAAATTATGACTGTTGATGACTTATTGCTACAAAATATATTCTTTTCAATTTGATTATATAAATTTTAAAAAGTTACACAATAATATAAAATTAGATGTAGTTGTTGTTGCTTTTTTAAAGTATGATTTTGATTTTTGATAATCGGTAAATATTATTTTTAAACTCACTAAATATATAAAACCTTTACAAACGTACATCCCATGAGATACTAAACTAGTTACCAAACAAAGCCGTTGAATCGAAAGTTTGAAACACTAATATTCCTTCGTCTTCATTGTTTTGCCCTATACCTAATATAATATTTTTTCCATCCCAAAATAAATATTTCATTTACTTTTTCACCTCATCCAAGACAAATCTCTAAAAAATTAATACTCATTCAGATCCAAATTAATCGCAAAAAATTTGATGGCGCAAAATCCTAGGCAAAATTTCATTAGGGTAGTTAGAAAAAAAATGGGGGTATGTGAATATATATTATGGAGAGAAAAAAATGGAGACCTTAAAAAAATAATTGGGGCCATATTTTAATAAGAATTGATATTTTGGTCATTTCATACAAAAAAAAGTTATTGAATAAGAAAAAAATAAAATTATTTGACCACTTAACTTCGTCTAGTATTTTACCTAGAAGGAAAGATATAAATTTACGGGTGAGCAACTATTCAGGGTACCAAACCATCCATGGAATCGGTTCAATTGGGTCCTGTATCGAGCAAAACGATCGCAAATGGATCCGGATCCAAAATGTTTTGACTTGGTATCCGGTGGGTACCTGGTTGTAACTTGTAAAACGCCTTCAATTTCAAGCACCCAGTACTAGCCTCGTTCCCGGTGGCCGCGGTGGGTATCCAATATCGAACCTGGTTGAATTAGATTTTTCCAATTGTAAATAGTGTCTAAATGTCAAGTATCCAATTTTACCATTGTAATTTTTGAACTTGTGTTTATGTAAATTTGTACTTCATCCGTTTCGAAAAAACGCAACAGTCAACATTTTGCACTGTTCACATCGTATACTTTGACCAAATTTTGAGCTTTACACAATAAAAAATATAGTCAAGTGAGATTTTGTTAGATTCGTCTTGTAAAATACTATTCTAACATCAACTTCTTTATAATTTTTAATTATTCATAATTATAGTTATTAAGGGTCAAAATATTGTCTCAGCATCGTGAAATGTTGATTGTTGCGTTTTTTTTTTTTTTAATTAGAGGAAGTATTTTTTATTTTAAAATTGTAAACTTGTGTTTAAAGAGACTTTCTTTGAGGATGTTTAGTGGTAAATATGTATGTAACTAGGTTGCATGAAAATACAGGTACGATACGGGTACAGGAAAACGCTAACTCAAAATTTAAGGATACGGGGACACGAAAAAATAATATTAAAAAATATATATTTCTATTATTAAATTATTAGAAATATATATAATGAAGAAGAAAAAATTATTTTTAAAATTTGATTGTCATTATAATGTTAATTTTAATGAATTTTCGACGATGTTCGTGATTTACATTTAACTTTTATGAACTCACTTCACACATTATAATATAAATTCTCATTTAAACTAAATATATAAGTTTTAAAAGAAGTTTAGAGTGTGCCCTATAAGTGTCCAATATGTGTCTTATAACATATAACTAAAATATTGGACACGTGAGTTGGTGTGTACGACACATATTTAGGCGTGTCTAACAAGTGTCGGTGTCCGATACGTGTCGGACAGGGGACATGTCATTTGTTAGAAGTTTCCGTGCAACCTAGGTACGTAATAGTAGAGGAGTTGTTGGCCATTAGGCCGATTTGTTATTTTAATTTAAGAATTTGAACAAAATACACATTTATTAAAGTAAACCGGGAACTTGATATTGGAACCTGTACTCGACAATTCCGATTCCAGATACTTGTTACCCGGTTAGATCGGTTATGATTCCAAATCCTATTCCATGAATATAGAGGGGTATCCAATTTTAATTTGCTCACTCCTAGGCCCTAGCTATAATCAAATAAAATCTCGTTTGATTCTATTTTTCACATCCTCTTATACTTCCTTCGTTTCTTTTAATGTGCAGCAAAGTTGTTCTCACGAACTCCTAGACAAGTTGAAGGGAGTGTTTGGTTTTGTTTTTTGTTAATGTTGGAAATAGAATAAAATAACATTGTCATTACATATTGTTTGATACGACATATTGGTAACACTGACACATGTTCTTTCCTAAACTAAACTATTACCACTGGCACCAATTTGTTACCCTTCTCAATCTTTTGGAAACAAAATCATTTGTCGGATAATGGAAAATCTTCATATTTAATAAATGTTGCAAAAAAAAAAAAACAACGGAAGTAATTTTAAATTTCTTTATGACACATATTTAAATATATTTTCATTTAAAATTGTGTCTCGATAAATAAATAATTATGAATAGAGTAAAATAGGAGGGGACTAGCAAAGGTAGTAGATATCCAGTAAATCTAAATGAACACCTTCATAAAATAACTTTATCAAGGACTCAAGGAGTGATTATTAATTAAGGTTATTTTTATCCGTTGCACACTAACTAATTTAGTTATCATAGCTAATAAGCTCTACTAATAATAAGATTCAATTAATATTAATAAGTTTCAATAACTTCTTATAATTAGAAGTCTCTTGTTAGACTGATTGATTTATCAGATAGAATAACTTTTAGCTTAAAACATTAACTTTTATAGTTATATGCATTAAATCGTAACTTTTTATATGCATATATCTTAAATATTTAATAAATTGAAGAAAACACTTTTAATAAGAACATGACAAAAAATAAAATAAAAAAACTAAAAAAAATGGATAAATGATATAAAAAAGGGGTTAAATAGGTAAGATTTGAGTGAGCCCAAATGTTTAAAAAGAATTGTAAACAAGCAATTTAAGTTAACATCGAAATTCCAAAGTCTAGCACAAATACTTAGAGATTGCGTCTTCGCAAAACACTTTCAGAATAGAGGTTTACTTCTGGGCGGTTTAACTCTTAATAGCCCGTTTGGTTGTTGGTAATAAATTGTGGTAATGGTAATGAATTTATAGTGTAATTTTGTTAAGGATAAACCTCATAATCTCCATGGTAAACAAATTTTCATTCCCAAGCTTCAATTTTCTTCTCATTTTTCATTCACATCTATTAGCATTGGGGAGGGTGGTATTTGATGGGAATGAATATTTGTGAAGAAAATTAGATAAATTGGAGCTAAGGTTGCACCACCATGGGAATGGATTATGATTTCCCTTCCAAATTTAGTTATAAATTCATTCCCATTACCATGATTTATAATCGGTTACCAAAGAGCCGTAAGGGGTGTTTGTGTTTGGAATGCGAGATATGTAAAAGAGTATGATGGTTGTCCAATAACAGCTATATATCAAAGGTAAGATAAGACATAAGAGCGATGAATAAACTATAACTATAAAAAGAAGACATAACAAGTAAAATCAGATGGAGCGAACAATAAATTTGGAGGCAGAACACAGAACTGTTCTAAATAACAGGCAAATGCTTAGAATGATACTTGATTGTGCAACAATTGCTGTCAAAGCAACCCCACTTTATGTGCACTAGACAACACACTGTAAATTTAGCCCAAAATCGCCGTAATTTAGAGTATTAACCATTTACAAAGTGCAACATCGAACCAATGCTTGCAAATTTGTAATTGTAATGCAATCACATTATGCTATGCTATGTATACCTGTATTTCCAAGCAAGTGATCGAGTTTCCAGGCAAATCGGTGTAAATGTGGGATGAAGTTCTGAGTTGTATACAGGAGCAGCCACAATGAATGATAAAATCCAAGAAATGCGAGGATCAAACACGACTTCTGTGTACGAAAGCATTCCATTTGCACAGACACTGATAAGCTTTACAATTGCCATATGACAGAACGCCTGCAGCATACTTTGACCGTTTATTAGTTTTAAATTCATTCATAATGAATAAGATATCAGCATAAATAACCTTTAAGATAATTATGCAAATCGCTGCCAAAAAAAAAGGATGCAAAATCATGCAATAAGTCTATAATACAAGCTTGTATCTTTGCAGTTAAGTTTCGAATTTTGAGGATGTAGTAGGTCGATTTATTTTCTTTCGCCAAACATGTTAGGATATAGAGAAAATGTCCAGCAAAAGTGAATATCGACAAACTAAAGGACTTGCACACAAGGAACTGAAGGAAGTACATATTAACAAGTAATTATGTAAATGTGATGAAACATAAAACAATGAAACAAGCTGATGCTTAGGGCTTGTTTACTTCAGATTATATTCAGTTCAGTTCAGTTAATCTCTTTTCAGTTCAGTTCAGTTCATCTCTATTTAGTTCAATTAATACACTTCAGTTCAGTTCAGTTCATCTCTATTAAGTTCAGTTCATCTCTATTCATCTAATGTAAACGAGCCCTTAGTAATGCAATCACATGTGGACCTTTAATACAGCTAAATTAGTATGGTCTCCTTAGTATAAGTAATACACATAATTGTTATGCCCTAATATCTCAACTCAAAAGCCTGATAAGAAACCCTTTTGACATTGGTTATACTGGCAATAGCCAATTTGCACATCAATCAAGACATTGTCAAGGAAGAAATGTAAGGGCAAGGTATATTTAAATAGGACGAGAGCCTCGAGAGAAATATTTGGGGTTTTAAAAATAAGACTAGCTGAATGAATTAAAGGCAGAAAAACCATTTGCTGAAAACCAGAGAAAGTCAATCCCTATGGAGCGCCTAGTGTCTCTCACATTCCAAAATAGAAGGTGCAGGATGTCAAATGGTCTTGAAAAATTGTAAGGCCCATAACTTTTGAGTTGTGACCATAAAGCTCATGATAAAGCTCATGTAACACTTTAATAACAACTTTAATGGAACTAAGGGTCCGTTTGGTAGGGTGTAAAACGTTTTCAGATAAAAATGGTTTTCACAATGAAAAATTCATTTTCACAAATGTTTTCCATTGTTTGTTTGCATGTAAAATTATTTTTCATTTTAAGCATTTTTCATTGTTTAGTTGAACTGAAAATCAATTGTTTCAATTGTGACGGAAAATGATTTCCTTCTAATCGTGATGTAAAATGTTTTCCTTCCAATTTTGGGGGGAAATGTTTTCAATAAGGTGGATAATGGTTTTTGGGGAAAACAGTTTACATCATAACAAAGGACCCTAAGAAGAAATTTTGTAAAAAAAAAAAAAAAAAATCTAAAAAAAGAAGAGAATGGCATCAAATAAATGAATAATACTAATAATAGTTGTATACTAATAGGAGGTAGTTAAGGGTATTAATAATCTTCTAACTAATTCTCCTATAAGTATAGTCTTCTGCAGAATCAGAGAGGTGGAAATGCCTCTAGTGATATTGGAGGTGCTAGACTGAAGTTAGCAGCTAATGTCATGGCTGGTAATCAAGATTTGGCATGTTCAGAATCTCCTTTGGATGGTGTACCTGCAGGAAGTGTTGATAATAATGTCATCAACACTATTTGCCAAGAAGTCATGAAGGCAATGGCTAATAAACAAGGATTGGATGAACCTGTGGATGTCTTTGCATATTTTTCAGGTAAAACTTCTTATTCTCTTAGTTTTAATAAGATCTTATAAGGTGATAAAATACGGTGGAGTGTAGATTGACTAGATTCTGGTGCATCTGACCATATGACATATAGTGTATAAACTGATGAACTTGGCTGATAGTGTGTTCATTAATAATCATCTGATACTGCACGATGTAATACTAGTACAAGGGTTTTAATTGAAAACTCAGGTATTGTTTGGTTCCCTTTATTTCCATGGGCAATCAAAATTCCCATGAAATGTAATTTGTTCTAGTTGTTTGGTTGCTTAAATTTTGATAAAATGGGGGAAATGCAAATTCCTAGGAATTTGGAATTCCTACAAAACATAGGAATTATCTTACCAAGTCCCCCTTGGTAATTGAAAATTCCCATGATTTTTAACTCCCCTCATGCACACCAAACAACTTTTGGTAAATCATGGGAAATGCAATGTTGGAATTAAATTCCAATGAATTACAAATTACTATGGGAATTTATTTCCCATATCAACCAAACAATGCCTCATATTACAGTGCAATTTACAAAGAGCGGTTGTTTATTTCAGGACCATAATAAACTTGTGAGTTGTGACAGTTGGCCAGAAGTTTGATGCATTATATTGTGTTCAAGCTTTGGGACAATATAACAGGAAGACTGGAAAGTTTAGTACATAGGTCACTACTTGTAACACTGCAATGACTGAGACTGATGTAGTTGATATTTGTACTCAACTACTCATACTTAGAATTGTAAGAAGGATGTTAGTTTGGATGTTATTCATGCATGTTTAGGACATGCTTCTTTGTCCAAAATGCAACATACATGAGTTTGTAATTGTTCTGGAACAAAAGCAGTATGGCTGTGGAATTTCTTATACTGCTAACAACATAGATCACCCTTCCAGAAAAGTTTGAACATAGCTGCAAATATTGTAGATCTCATATATCTGGATTTATGGGGTTCTTACAGAGTTGTTTCTTTGAGTGGGACTAGATAATTTCATACTATTGTGGATGATTTTAGTAGAGTGAATTGGATTTATTTGTTGAATAACAAGCAACAAGTGACTGATAATGGGATTGAAACTCAGTTTTGAAAGAAGATCAAAGTCATCAATCATGTGAGGTCTGATAATGAGACGCAATTGCTCAAAATAAAATGCCTGCATTCTTTCTTTGAGAAAGGTGTTATACACCAAAAGAATGTGCCTGGTGTTCCTCAACAAAATGGTAGAGTTAAGAGGTAGCATTGGCATTTACTTGATCTGACAAGGGAAATAAGGTTTCAGACACATTAGCCTAAGAAGTTTTGAGGGGAGTGTATTTTAACTGCCACTAATCTGATTAACAAATTACCACCTAAGACTTTCATTGACTATTTTTTCTCATCCTACTCATTCTCTTATTGAGCCTTCTCATAATTCACCTAATAGTTCTTTTCATCAATCTTCCCCTGAACAGTCAGATAATCTGCTCATTACCTCAGGACAGAACACAACTGTTGTTTGTTGCCTATTTATAATACTATGGCTTCATCACCTGTTCTCCAAGAACATCTACAAGAACTGTACACAAACCCTGCAAACTCGATGATTTTAATTTTAAAACACATAGCTCCTCATAGAAAGATTGTGGCACATTTAGAATCTGAATCCTTGTCATTAGTAGTCAATTCATCATTGTTTGTTAAGCCTAAGAGCTATAACAAAGCAAAAAATCTCCTGAATGGATTAGTGCAATGGAAAAAGAACTTAAAGCTTTAGAAGATAATGAAGCATGGACTTTAACTCAACTGCCACAAGGAAAGAGAGCTATTGATTCAAAGTGGGTAAGACAAAATTACATCCTGATGGTACTGTTGAAAGATATAGGGCAAGGTTGGTTGCTAATGGATACCAACAAATAGAAGGAAAAGCTTCTAATTAGACTTTTCCCCAGTGAAAATTTTAATCGAACTTTTTCCCTGGTGAAGATTTAAATCAGAATTTTTCCCAAGTTGCCAAGCTTGCTATTATAAGGGTTATTGTTGCACTTGCTACTATTAAACAGTAGCCCTTGTGCCAATTGGATGTATTTTTTTTAGCAAGGGCCAATTAGTTGTTAATAATGCATTTTTACATGGCAAAGAGCCAATTGGATGCAAGTTAAAGAAATATTTGTATGGCCTTAAACAAGGTTCTAGGAAATGGAATAAGGTGCTCAAAATATCTTTGTTCGAGAAAGGGTTTATTCAGTCCAAACAAGATTATTCATTGTTCACCAAATTTCAAAACAATAGATTTCTAATTCTCTTAGTGTATGACTGTATGTTGATGAAACTGGATCATCTATGGTTGAAATAAATTAAGTTAAGAAAGATTTGGATCTCTCATTTACAATCAAGCATCTTGGTAGTATGCATCATTTTCTTTGGATTGAAGTACAAAGAACTAATAAAGGCTATCTCAAAAAAGAACGTTCAAGATCATTGATGCTAATATGGAAAATTGTGGACCAACTTCAGCTCCTTTACCTACTGGTCTGAAGTTGGCTACAGATGTTAGTAAGGTATTGCCTTCTCCTAACTTTTACAGAAGACTAGTTGGGGGACTTTTTTATCTGGGTATTACCAGACAAGAAATATCCTATTCTGTTCTGCATTTGAGCCAGTTTATGCACACTCAAAGACTTGCATATTTAAGGGCTGCTCTACATACTTTGAAATATCTTAAAGGAACAAGTGATTTTTCGGCCTCTTCTGATTTAGCTACTAAAGCTTTTAGTGATTCTGACTGGGGTGGATCACTAAGTGCTGATGTAGTGTTCCTTAGCTCAAATCATGTCTCTTGGAAGACTAAAAAGCAGCAGTAAGTGAGTAAATCCTCGGCTCAGGCAAAATATTGAAGCATGTCTGCAGCTGCTAGTGAAATAACAATGGAAGGTTTAGTGCAAGATCTGAGAGTGGTTGTTGTCTTTCCAATACTCTGGTCAACATCTTGCTCACAATCCCATGTTTCATGAGAAGACTAAGCATTTCAAAAGAGATGCACTATGTAAGAGAACAAGTTGAAGCAGGATTTATAACAAGTCATATATCATCAACAAATCAGCTAGCTGATGTTCTCACAAAACGTCTTGCCTCTGCTGCCCACATTCATATATGCTCCAAGCTTGGACTAAATTTCACAGGTTGAGCATTAAATATATAATAATACTTATAATAGTTGTATACTAATAAGAGGTAGTTAAGGATAGAGTTAATTATAGTCTTCTAACTAATTCTCCAATAAATAGTCTTCTGTTCACTGTACAACGTATGATTGTATCTCATCTCTCAATAACACAGTGATATCTTTTTCTCTCATATCAATTATATACCAAGTCACCACAACCTGTTTCAAAGCCATAACTTATGAATGATGTCAGATGCCATTTAAGTCTCAAAGCTTCCCAAGCCAATAGAGGTTGTTTAATCCTGCACACATCACATGGGGTTGTACACAAGACCCTCTCCTAAGGCTGTAGGACTCATTCTTTGCGACCCTTTCAGTGCGGCAAAAGCTAAATAAAAACCGATGATATTTTTGAGTCACTCAGATGGCCTCATGGCCATCAAACCCATTGAAAGCACCAACACAAGAATCAAGATTGATTGCTTAAAGGCCAAAATTCATTTCTATGTGACCCATACTAGACAATATAGGTGAATCTCAAAAATAGAAGCATCCATAAGGACCAATAACTGAGACTTAAGTGTTTCCATGAGCCCCTAAACCCAGATTCGCCTTTACAGAGCACAACTTGAACCATATTAAAAATCAAAAACCTTCAGTTCCTTGCAAGAATTCATAATAATAACTGAGGACAAGCTTCCCTACATCTAATCCCTAAATATCACAAACTGATAATGCATATAAAAAAAAAATATCTGCACTGAATCTCAGTCTTACAGCATATATTCTGAACCCTTTTCATGGAAAATATTATCTAAAGGAAAACCAATGAGGAAACCTTATGGTTGATATTATAGCCATAAACGTTATAGCCTATGCCCTATACACGAACAGATGACATAATGTAAACTGTGTAATATCGAGAAGTGTACTTCAGGAGAATGTTTAGGGAACTTTTATGACATTTCATTGATCTTTAAGCCTTTTCATGGAAAATATTATCTAAAGGAAAACCAATGAGGAAACCTTATGGTTGATATTATAGCCATCAACTTTATAGCCTATGCCTTATACACGAGCAGATGACAATCATGACATAATGTAAACCCTTTGCTTAAAGATCAACAAAATGTCATAACAAAGTTCCCTAAACAGTCTCCTAAAGTACACTTCTTGATATTACACACCATATACAAGTCACTACAACTAGCACAAGGAAAATTTAATTGCTAAAATTTCCAGTACCAAACCAATGAGATCCTCCTAAAGCAAGCAAAAATCGCAACAAAACTGAGAAAAGGCTCTATACTTGAATATCGACACTACCATACACAATACAAGATCATTTTATTGCCTTAATAAGTATGTGACAGAAAACCCATTGGTAACTTTCAATAAACTTTGCCACAGTGCTATTATGTGTGATTAAACGCTGTGTTTACATCCATAGATCCATTTTAAAACTGTTGGAGTTAAAGTTTGCAAAAAGCTGTTTTTCTTCACCCGACATGGTCGGGCAAGTTCACCCGATCAGGTGGGTGGAATAATGTTAATTTTACGGTTCATTGGAATTCACTCTTTGACACTTATTTTTGTAACTTCCTCATTAATGGATAATTATGGGGACAAATTATGTTCATGATTGTTTCGGCATGAAACAATGTGGTCTAAGTTAAGAACCTTGTATTTTGTGAAAAGCCTGTAGATGTTGGTCCAATCGTGAATTGGGCCTGATTGTACAACGAGCACACGTAAATTAGCTTAGGGGTTGTAGAAGATAACACCCCTCTGATACTGAAGTCAGAGCCTTATAATATGAAGTTGATTATAAGAGAATTAATTGCTTGAGGCTTTTGAATTGAATATTTGTGAATGTAGGTGGTTGACTTGTATATATAGAAAATGCACTTGGTGGCACAAAATGATCTGAGGCCTTTGGTGAATCAGCTGTGGGCTTTCATGGTTCACTACTAAGTGGCTTTTGGGCTTGGCTTGGTCTTTAAATGATTTGGTGGGTTGTGTGTTTTGTAGCCATTTGGGATTTAATAGCAACAGTCCATTCAATAATACGGACCATTTATGGTACCCAAACAATGATGATTTTGGAGTTACAAAGTTGTGTGATTCTTTGGTTAATGTCTTGTAACCACCATCTTAATGTATTGGTTGGATAGAAGAAATCAGCGACAGATAGAGGAAGGGGAAAGAAAGGAGAATAAATCTCCTTGTTTGGAAGGGGAGGGAGAAGAAATGATCCATTTTTCTCCCTTCTCTAATAACCATTATCCCTCCAAAGTTGGAATGATTTGGAAGGAAAATGGAACTCTACGTTCCTCCTTTCCCCCTTCATTTCCTCCTTTTACCCTCACTTTCCTTTCCCCTCCATATTGCTATCCAAACATAATGTAAAAGTTGCTTTTGATTTTGATATTGGCATCCTATGGTTTCCTTTATATACTTGGCCTATTCTTCTCATAGGAATGATTCTTGACATATGTTCATATATTTGAGCATTTTTATATCATACAAACATTGGCAAAAACACATTCTTCATTTTGGGCATAAGTTTATATGACTACAACCTCCAAACCTTCACCCAAGAGTGTCATTATGTGAATTGTGAAGGTGTACAATTGTGCACCTCGGTTGCACCGAATTATCATTTTCAAGGCAATGTTCCTTAGTCTCCCTAATATTATCCATCCAAAGACTTCGATATTGTATATGTGAACTCATTGCACCAAATATATTCCCAAAATGGATTTAGAGAATGAACACAAGCAGGCTTAGTTGTGAGTCGTGGATAACAGGATTTAAATTTACCTCAGGAGTATAATTCTGACCAACAGTACCCCTAAATCCAAATCAAACAATAGGCAAAACTGGTAAAGCAGCATTAAATTAACCAACATCATATTAGGAAAAGAGAAAGGTTTACCAAAAACATTTTAAAGACTCCAAAGTACAGATTGAAATAAAATAGGTCAAACTCATGATTCAAGAAAGCAAACGGCAAATGAAATCTAATATAATTGTGATCTGAAATGACATCTATATATATCCTCCAAAGAATTCAGATTAGCTTACCTTCTCAACTAGAAAGTTGATGCAAACACAACAGTGCCTCCAGTTCTGAATTTTTACAAGTTATCAACAGTCTCGGTTTGCTCTGAATCATGACTAGAATCAGCTGGCATGTCATCCCCATCTTCTGACTGAGAATTTGTTTCCGATTCGGGTTTTACAAATCTCTTGCTACGCGCTACTCTGATTGATCTTCCCATCAGCTCCTGCAAGAAAATATATACAAAGAAGCGCTATTCAAGGTTAAAAAAAGTTTCAATATAAAAGGAAAAGGGAAATCTCCTAATAAAAGGAAGAAAAAGATGTTGGAGTTGTAGACATGAAGCTAAGTGGCACATTCACAGTATTGAGCTTTACCTTTCCTTCAAAAGTAGTGAGGGCTTCATCAGCTTCTTTCTTAGTCTTGAAGGAAACAAATCCATATCCAGATGGTCTTCTAGGGTTTTCATTAAATATCACCTCAGCTGAAACAACTTCACTGCCACCAGACTTAAAAAGCTCCTTAAGGTCTTGAGCTCTGGCTGCAAAAGGCAAATTTGCTACAAACAGGTTGTAAAGAACAGCTGGCTTTGATCGCACAGGAGGAGAAACTTTCTTTCTCTTTGGTATGGCATAACACATCCTTAAAGTTCGACCTTCAAATTCCTATTAAACATGCATGCAGATGCAAAACAATGTTATAAGCTTAAATTAGGAACTTCGAAAAAGGCTAACATAGGTAGAGGCCAGGGTATGAAAGCTGAAAGGCCTTTCCAAAGATGAAAACAGACAACAGGGACCTGGAATCTGGATACCTAAGTTGATTTAAAGTTCTATATGTACATCAGAACTGTAGACACGTTTAAAGAAACAAATACATAATAAAACAAATCCTTTCATATACTCAAAAAGAGATTACATGCAAATTACAACAAATGACAGGAAACAAGGGAAGATCTCCAATGGAAGAACGAAAAATCGGAAGTACCAATCTCTGATGACATTGACCTTTCCCTAGCAGCACCTTTGAGAGACGTCTATCACATACAATTCTTTTCCATGACCTTTTCTCTTATTGGTAAAACAACCAATAGGATTAAATCCCATTGCTAAAACAACAAAGTTCACGAAATTGAAGGCAATTGTGTTTTGGTCAAATTCACCCAGTTGGTATGATATACAACATCCTAATTTATCAACTCCATCTCAATCATATGCCCTTTGTCCAAAATAATAATCACCTATAATAGTTTGTCATCTTTGGAGAAAGTTGCTACAAAACTCAGAATACATTAGCAATAGCTTATGTTTGAGCTTTCCTTGGGAGTTGGGACAATAGAGCTCAGCATAATTAAGATATACTGATATAGTAAAAGAGATTAGCTAGTATTGCTAAAAGAAAGCATGTACAAAAGATACATTCTCAACAGATTATTTTTATCCTATTTAGGAAGTGTTCTTTTGGATTGAATTAATATAAATTGAACTGAATTAAACAAAATCCTAAACAGAGAGGAACCGAGCTGATCTCAACTGAATTTGTCCGGAATTAAGCACAAAATAACAAGGCTTGGCATACACTTGGTTGCAGAATTGTGAAAAAAACATACTTATACAAATTGAATGAGGAATATAATTAACTTAAAGCTGAATCGTTTTTCGTTATAATCTCTGAAATTGATTAAGTATTTAGATTCATATATGTATATATCAATGGAGAATTGGGTTCCAATTGAAGTGTTTTTCAAAGAAGGGATAATAACGGGTGCTTACATAACCTTCAAGCTTGGCAAGAGCTTCAGAAGCCTCCTCCACAGAACCCATTTCAACAAACGCCAATCCTCTGTTCCTTGTCTTATTATGCATCGACAACTACAATCAAACATCAACAGCAACAGAATCTTCAAATAAACAACATTCCTAAAAGGAATAAAAGAATAAAAGAAAAAAAAAAAAACAAGAAAAAGTTAAATGAAGAACCTCAACATCAAGAACAGTGCCATAATTCTGGAACAAAGCACGAACGTCATCAGCAGTACAAGTCCAGGGAACATTTTGAGCAAGCAATCTAGTGGGAGAAATTTCAATTTCTTCTTTTGATTCAGAGAATGGGTTTTGAATAGTGATAGTTGAAGAAGAGGAAGATGAAGAAGAAGAAGAAAAGCAAATGGGGTTAAGACTAGAAGAGCGACGAATGGAGAGAGAGGTGGGTTTATGACTAAGAGAGGAGAGAAAAAGAGGGGACAAAAGGCGAGGTAAAGGATGGGGTTCCAGGGGAGAGAACGAGGTTGGTGAAGCCAAGAACAGAGAATGGAGTTGCGCCATTTTTGGAAGGTATTAAGGTGAGTTGAAGTGAAAAAATGGAGATTTCCCTCTTGCTAATACTTTGCAGTTTGCACGGTTGCACCGTGCGAGTGTGAGTTTTTTTGGCTGGGGAAGAGACGAGACAATAGGGATAAGGAGCTTTTCGAAAATATCTTGACTCTTGAGTCTTGAGGATGGCATTATAATATAAATATGAATAATGTTGAATAATAATAATTATAATAATGTGTTGAGTGAGGAGGTGTATTTGCCAAATACATTTCCGATATAAATAAACAATCCTCGACAATGTGAGGATGGACTTTACCATTTACGGTCTTCAACTTATAAGTCTGAACTTGATAGACTTGAACTTATAAGGGCACAAAAAGCATTTGTTTACAAATAAGGGTGCGTCTGGACTTATTAATTCTAAAATTTAATTTGTTATGGTATATCTTCAACTTATAAAAACCTAAACTTATTTGAAGTGATTGAAACTTATTGAGTTGTGAACTAAACTTATCTAAACTTTATTAAAGATGAAACTTATTTTTTAAGATAAAAAGAACACACCCTAATATTAAATTTCTTAGATGAAAAGAACACACCATAATATTAAATTAATACTAAGGAGATTATACTCCTGATGGTATGATAACTCATCAAACTTAGATGAATGATGAGTTGAGAGATTGGATTTGAGACTGGAGTCTGGAAGTACAGAACTGTAATCTCATAGATAACTTAGGAAAAGCTTTCCAAGCCAATTTAACTAATTTTGTCAACAAGAACAACAAAAAAAAACAAAAAAAAAAAACTTGCCACTCTAGAAGATTACATTTAGATAACAAAGTAAAAAAATCACAAGAGAAAAAGCTTTCTCTAATTAATTACCAAACAATTTTTACAGATATGTATGTAAAATTTCACAGAACTAAGAGTTCAATTTTGATTTTTTTTGGTTAATCCTATGGTGTCAGAAGAATCATGAATACAGAATCGTTCTTGCTGTTACTGTTGCTGGTTGCGGTGGAGATGCTGCAGCGTCTGCCCTCACTTCTTATGTGATTTAAGACCCGGGGAATTCTCATTAAGAGGACAGAGAGGTTGTCGAAGGGCATCTACATCATCGAAATCAATCTTCCGATCAATGGGACTACTCATCACAGAGGAGCTAGTTTTTCTTTTATTGTTCTGCAAAATATACAAATATGAATCATTGGCTCATTGCATTATAATTATTAGATCACATCACTTACTTTGAGTTTCGATCTCACCTTAGTTCTAGCGCTGCTGCTATCATGTTTCCCTCCCGAACTACCATGTTTCTTCTCTGATTTGTACATCCTCAACAGCCTTTTGTTCGCTTCATCCAATATACTATTTTCTTCAGAAAACATCCTCACCTTCGTATACAGCGAAACAAATACAGCAGATTGAATAAATTTGAAATCAGATTTAATCAAGTTGAGACTTAAACAAATACTCCATACAGTATGATGTCCTCACCTCTTCTTCGGCTCTGTGTAGATTGACCTTTAAATTTTCCTTGTCATTTTGTAGATTTCGTATACAAGCGACCACCGAAAGTATGTTTTGAGTTTCCGGTCTTAGGCTGCCAGAGACAGAAAGCACATTCAGCAACAACAACAACAATCCCTGGGAGAGAGGATCACAAAACATTATTCAAGTGTTGACTGAGGAGGAAGAACTCACTTATTCCACATGTTAAGCAACGCTCGACATGTTTCAGACTCACTATTAGCCTCCAAGAAATCCGATGCTGTTTTCGCCACTTCATTTTTGTTCACTAAGCTTGCAACCAGTGTGCAAAGTAATTTTTGCTCCGTTAATGCGCCGTACTTTGGTGGATCAGCCTTCAGAAAAAATAGATTTTTTTTGTTACTTCACTAATTGGGCTTGCCAACAATCATTTCAAGACTTCCAATACAGATTTAGTTGCAAATTATCAACAAGGAAAAACAGGTATTATAAAGCATGCAACATTGACTTTACTACTTCAAGCATTTTAAACTTTATCAATACATCACATTGTAGATATCATATTTGCCAACAAGCATCCTGTTGATCAACAATCTGACATCATAGAGACGGGGATCTATGATACAAAAAAGCGAGCAACATCGGTAGTGTAAACAAAATATTGTAATATATACGTACTGCAACCCCATCCACAAACATAGGTTTTTTTTTCACAAATTCCTATTACAACCCAACAAAAGGAGATGATCTTTTAACAGCCAATTTAGTGTGTGATACTAAAAGGCAGCAGGCAAATATATACATAAACTTGCAACAAAGTATCATATTTATAACTATGTTCATGGTAATGCAATCTCATCAAGATTATGATCACCAATTTGGTTGGCAATATAAGATTATGACAATGAGAATGAGAATGAATTTATAAGTATCATACTTATATGAGTTATACCCACGGTACCACAAATATAGGATTTTGTACACAAATTTCCATTACGACCAAAATAACAACCTCTAAGTGGTATGACCGTGGGAGAAACATGGATGATCTATTATTTCAAGCTTATAAATAAGCATTAATCTTTTCTAAACAGAATAAATTTCCAAATAAGCAAGATTTACACCCTTTTGATTAGAAACAAGGTGACAATATATTTTGATCTTCACCCGTGTGTTGCAATTTACGTCAATAAATTAAGCTAATAACACTCGAGAAGATGATAAATTCTTTAACGGCTAGTTTGGAAGGTTGTATTAAATAACTATAACGCGAATGGATTTATTTGTAATTTTGTTAAAAAATATTGTACTAATGTTCATGGTAATGCAACCCCATCCCCAAACATAGGTTAAACAGAATCAATTTCCAAATAAGCAAGATGTACACCTTTTGATTAAAAACAAGGTGACAAATTGACAATCTATTTTGATCTTCACTCGTGTGTTGCAATTTACGTAAACAAATTAAGCTGATTAATCAACTAGTTTGGAAGGTTGTATTAAATAATTGTAACGTGAATGAATTTATTTGTAATTTTGTAAACAAGATATTGTACTCCCTCCGTACCATATTAAAGGCAACGATTGGACATTTTTCCTCTCTACTTTATGTCAAATCGTTGCCATTAATATGTTACGGAGGGTGTACTAATGTTCATGGTAATGCAACCCATGCCCAAACATAGGTTTTTCTTCACAAATTCCCCCATTACAACCCAATAACATAGATGATCTTTAACAGCCAATTTAGTGGGCGGTACTAAAAGGCAGCAGGGAAATATATAACTAACATTCCAACAAAGTACCATACTTATAATGCAATCTCATCAAAATGATGATCCTATAACAGCCAGTTTGGTTGGCAATATAGATTATGACAATGAGAATGAATTTATAAATATCACACTTGCATTCGTGGTAATGGAACTGTATCTGCAAATATAGGTTTTTCTTCACAAATTTCCATCACGACCAAAATAACACCCCCTAAAGTAGCAGGGGCCATAGGAGAAACACATGTATGATCTTTTATTTCCATGGCCCATTGGCAACTTGGCTTGAGAGTTGAGAATTTCATTGCTAATTTTATCATTGAAAAATTGCAAATCGTGCAATTGTGCCACAATTATCAACAACATAAAATGAATTCCTTGATACAGATAACAAAGGTGACACTATTCTCACATGCGAATCAACCTCCAAAAACCAAACAAATGGCAACCATCCAGCATACATAGATAATTATGAATAATAAATAACAAAGTAAAATTTCATATGAATTATGAAACAGCAATGATAACAAAATAAACAGAGACCCTAAAAAAACTACAGAATTCAGGTGGTTCATGCAACCTACCCCCGTCTTTTGGGATCAAAATTTTGATTAATTGATAAAGAACAACAGAAATTCAACGATACCCAGAACAACTAAACAAATCCAACCTAGGACAAACCACAAGCCAAGATATTATCTTGAGATGACACATGGTCAATTGGTCATATGGGGTAATCCAATTTTTCACACTTTCTTGCAACCAACATAATGTAAACCCAAACCCATTCAAAAATTCTTTTTTACCCGTATAGACATATCCAAAACCCCTTAAAACCATAGAAACATTTTTAAACCTTCAGAAAATTAAATTAAAAAATGTTTAAAAAACAAAATTTCAATCACCAATTCAACAATAAATCAAATATGAATTAAATTGAATACTTACTGAAAGCATTTCACATTGATGCTTGTAGTACTCAACTTCTTCAGTACGCTGCTTCAACTGCTCTTCCAACTCACCAACCTTCTCCTCAGCAACCTTGGCTCTCTCATCTGCTTCATTGCCAAATTCCATCAACGCTTCACGATCATGATCATAAAGCAAACATTCCTTTTCCAATTTCGAGCACTGACTATCCAAATTCGCACATTCACCCGCCAACCTCTGATTTTCCTCCACAAACTTCTTGATTTTTTGCGCATTCAAACTTGCTTCGGCCTAATAAACCCCAAAATTTGAAAACAAAAAATTAATACCCAGAAATGTAAATCGGAATAGAGTTGATTAAAGTTAAACTGGAAAAGAAGAAGAAAGAGATAAAGAAAAGCAAACCCTAGCGAGTTCAACAGCATGTTCTTTCTGCTTGAATTTCGAAAGTAGGGTTAAGTACTGATTGCGAAGATTATGATTTGTAGTTTCGAGTGTTTGACACTTCAATTGAAGCGTTTGATTGGGTATAGGAAGTCCAAGGGTATCATCAATTGAATGTTTGATGAAATCATCCAGTTCTTGAGGAATCTCCATTAATTGATCTTGCAAAAACCCTAAATTTCTTGACAGCTATATTGTTTTCCAGTGAAATTAAAAGGAGCAAAAAGAAAGAGAAAGTTTTGGTTTTAGGGGGGTGTGAAATTTGAAAAGAAAAGAGGGAGATGTAGCCGTTGGAAGAGATTAATTTTTTGAATGGGGTTGGAAATTATTGAATTGAATGAAAATTAAAAGGCAAAAGTATGCGGGAAAATGTAACGTATAAATACGTGGCAAGAAAAGGAGACGAGGTTAAAATATTCACAAAAATTAGGAGCGATCAAAATTCACAAAATTAGCTATATCCTATTTGTGGAGGCGTCTGCTCTTAGAGAAAGCATAAATAATACGAGCTTTTTATGAGTTAAAAATTTAGAGATATAAAGAGATAACTTTACGGTTATCAATGCAATTAAAAAAATTGGCAAATTTCTTGGGAAATACATAATATTGTGGAGGATGTAATAAAAAACTTTATCAAATTTGACCATGTCTGAATTATGCATATGTTCCGAGAAACTAACTATGCGACACACTACTTGGTCAATAAGGGCATTAATAATAGAAGGTTTGTGTTGAGGTTTTTGTTTTTTGAGGTTTGTTCATAAACCTCTCTATTGCTAGTGGAAGTTACTACATATGAGGTTTGTTGAAGTTATTAATTAGTAACCTAGGTTTTTCATGTTTTTTTTTTTTTTTTTTTTGTGAGAGTTGATTTCTTTTTTATTATTTTTACATTGGGTCCCAACACAAACCTTATAGAGGTTTGTCTATTGTTGGTGATAAATTTGTTTAAGATAAGTTTTATTAAATATGATGTGTAATGAAACAAACCACGAACAGGTTTGTTTCTATTGCTAGTGCCCTAAAGACCACCATTACAATATCATGACTTATTGGTACTACCCTTTAGACCACCCTCTTGCTTTAGTGGTCAGCAAGGACACTTGTGGTTGTGCTCCTCAGGAGGATAACCGGCTTTCCTCTCCAGGAGGATAACTGACTTTCCTTTACTTATAAAAAAAAGGATGAGGTCCCGTCAAAAATTATAATAATAATAAAATTAATAGGAGATGAGGTGCTAAAACCCCTAATCGGAACATTCGGACCTGATTCAGATTGCTATACCGAACCGGATTGGGTTTTTGAATGAAGTTTCGAATCAAATCAGATTACTAGATTAGCACCATTTCAAGACGATTATTTCGAACCAATTCGCTTAGGTTGGGATTGATTTCGGATCAGCTTGATGGTAATTCTGATGAATTTATTATTATAGTTTTTCTTTTGGTTCAACAATTATACATTTAAATAATATTTGTGTAGATACAAATATGCATTTAACATAATCGTTACTCCTTTGAATTGTCAACTAATTTATTATTCCTCCATATATATAGTGTTGAAAACAGAGTAATGACCCAAATTTATCGTTAAATACTTTTTTTATTGGATGAGTTTGGAGCAGATTGTCACGAATTAGACGAGTACAGATCATATCCATTCGGTTTCAGGTGAGTTTCGAGCCAAATGATATTTGGACCAGGATTCATGTCGAATTTGTTCGAATTTCGAATGCTGTTTCGAATTGTTCTTGGATCGAAATCGGGTTTCAAATCGGATTTTGTGCCTTGGGTCTACATTGGCAGTCCGGGTATTGCTAATCTATGATCTTGTAGAGTTTGTAAAATAATAGGGTTTCCTTGATATTCAGCTCATGAAAAAGTTTTGTATGTATGAGATTTACACTAAATTAGTGTGCAATAGATTAAAAATTCATCGTAAAACTTATAAAAGTTACCCCTTTATAAAGTCACACAAAATGAGTATTTTATCAAGGGATAATTTTTATAGTTTTTATTGCAAAAAAAAATTTGGTTTTTAAACTTGATTATATGGACTCCTAAACAAATTTTTATATGTGAAGATTATCTTCCCTTAGGTACTTCTCATAAAATGCAACCTACAATGAATAGATGTTAATTAAGTTGATAAAAGATGCTTATTCGGCCTAATTTTAAAATTTAAATAATATTTATTAATTCTTATCCTGATGTTCATTGGGTTGAACTAATGTATATGGAGTGATATGAGCATCTAGATATTGATATTTTACGTGTGCAACTTCAATTTTTTAGGAATTAGGCCTTTCTTCTTAATTGAGACTAAATATGGGCTAGAATAAAATCTATCATCTCTACATGTATTGTCATTTACTCACTAGCCTGCAACCAAGCACTTACTTTCATGAAAAGATACTATTTTACTAGGATCATTTAACTTCATCATTGAAGTGAATATAACTTTTTTCTCACAAATTTATTACTACTAAATAAAAATATATTCTTTAACATCATTTATGACCAACTAAGATTATGTACTTTTGTAATTGTAAAAAAAAAAAAAAAAAAGATTATATACTTTTGTAGTTCATTAAAGTATGTACTAAGCATTCATCCTCTATTCAAATTGGTCTATTTCTAGATATTTTTCTTTCGTTCTAGTATTAATTTATAATCTAAGGCTACTGGAGATTAACAGTCCGTTTGGTAGCCGGTTATAAATCATGGTAATGAGAATGAATTTATAACTAAATTTGGAAGAGAAATCAAAATCCATTCCCATGGTGGTGCTACCTTTAGCTCCAATTTATCTAATTTTCTTCACAAATATCTATTCCCATCAAATACCACCCTCCCCAATGGTAATGGATTTGAATGAAAAATGAGAAGAAAATTGAAGCTTGGGAATGAAAATTTGTTTTCCATGGAGATTATAAGTTCCTCCTTAACAAAATTACGCTATAAATTCATTACCATTACCACGATTTATTACCAACAACCAAACGGGCTGTTAGTGTGTTTCTTATAAATATATATATATACTTCGTATAATACTTTTTTTAATCATTGAAGAACTATAAAAGTGATATTCTTAGTAGAAAGCTTCTTAATATTGGTTTAGAATTAACAATATATCATTAACTTTTTTTCTTCTTCTTAAAGTAGTGATGGTGTCGTTACATTCTCTTTGGGGGTATGATAAAGAAATCTTTACTTTAATTTCAAACATTTCCATTTCTTGAGAGTTAAACTCTTGACTTTGTTGTGACAAGAAAACTGTTTAATAACTTGTTACATCAACGAACTCATCACTATTGGTACATACGTGATCAACGATCAGTTCAGTTAAGCTCTATAACATACCATACCGATACGAAGTATAATACTTCATGCATCATACAAAATTATATATTCTAAGAAACAATATACGCGTACAAATTACAAGTTTATAAGTTCTCATCAGTCAATAACATTCAATTATTACTTTCATATATCATACATACATAATTCAATAACCTTTCAAATTAGCAAATGATATTTTTGCATCAATGGTCGGTTATAGCTAGCAACAACTTAAACAAATCTCTAATTTCCCCTAAAAAAATAAAATTAAATTAAAAGGCTCATCAATTATGTCATTAATCTTACTAATAATATTTAGGTAATTGATGCCAATAATCAATAACTAAGATGGATTTGAGCATTCAATTCATCCAATTATGTTGGTTTGTTCTCTATTTTTTCTTCATTTAACTCGCTTGCTTCTTTTAGTTTCGCCTCTTTGTATTTTGATTCCATTTCGTCTTCCAATTCTTGAATCTGCATCAATAGTAAAAAACATAATTCTACATAAGATACACAATAGTATAGTATTTGATTATTATCTTGTATTATAATTCTTTATTTGCACAAATCGTTCAAATAGATAGGGCCTCTATTCGTAACTATTGACCAATACATATCGATCTTATTATTCTTATACAATAGGTCTACTCATATTAATTGAACAATAAATGCCTGATTATAATATTGTAATGAGTTCCCCTCAAAAAAATAAAATATTGTAATGAGTAATGATTTATTAATTCCAACCTAACATCGTCAGAATCAATGAATCATTGCTTTGAGATCTATGAAGCCAGATTTTGTGCTAAAAAGAGAGATTATTATATACTCCCTCCCTATTGTATTAACTGCAACGATTTGACATTTTTCCTCTCTACTTTATGTCAAATCGTTGCAGATATTACAATACGGAGGAAGTATAAGCCAAGGGGGAAGCTATGGTGTTCCCCTGGAAAAGTCTGTGTTACCCTCTGAGGCTCTGAAAATTTCTAAAAAAATCAATGTGCATCACTCTTAACTATTATAAAAAGTTATTTCAATTTTTGAAAATTTTAAAATGAAAATGTTACAAAATATAAATTTCGTAAAAATAAAATAAAAATACTCAAATTTATATTTTTGAATTCCCTATACGTTGATATCCATATTGATATAATTTGTCATATAAAAATTTTATATTTCTATTATTGTAGATATTTGATAGCCACTAGAAATCTAGAATATAGCATACAAGGCTAATATGACTATATGATGAGATAATATTGTTAGATTCGTCTTGGTGTGTACTTATTAATATCATTTTTTTATAAAGGCCGGGTAGCAGAAGATATTGACGTTTAAACATGCATGTGCATTGAAAATAATGAAAAAACAACTGTAATAAACATGTATTCATAATGTTTAACAAAAGCTAGCAAACTTAAATGTATCAAATTAAACTGGTGATAATGTTGAACTGGTTTATTTATGGCATTCTTAATTTGGCGGAATCGGACATTGCTTTAAAATGCTCGCCTATCTTGCCCCTAAAAAATACATTTAAATCATGTTTTTATCTAGAATCATTTGATCCAAATGCTTAAGCTAATAGTTGAATTTCATGACTTGATTTTGTACTAAATGTTGTACCCCTTTTGCTTGAAGTGTATAAATAATTCCTCCAACGTAACACTTCGTACTCTAAATAAATAAATAATCAATTTTGTATGGTATTTCTACTATCCACGTAATAATTCAAAGTTTGAATTATTAATTAAAACAAAATAAAAAAAGTAATTAGATAATTCAAAATAATTAATTATATTTATCCGTATTTCAAGTCACCATCATTATGACAAATATAAAATGGAAATATATAATATTATATAAAGATAGAGTAAACCCAACCTAATGCATATTAATAAAAGGAACAAGCTACCTAAAGTTGACTAATGCATTAGCTGACTTAATTTAAATAACTGAATGATTAGAAATATAAGGACTCAAATCTTCTGTGACACTTTTCGTGTCCAATTTGTGTTCAACTCATTTTGAAAATCAAAAAAATTACTCATAATTTTTTTAACCAATCAAAATTAGTGGAACACAAATAGGACGGATGAAAATTTTTTTTTCACGAAAAATGAATGGAGGTGAATAGAAGTATGTACCTTATCAATGGCTTCATCAGTAAGATGAGCAGCAGCTTCAACCTTCTCAGCAACATCCTCAATCATGCCAACTGCCTTTTTAAAGGATCCATCTGGTAAATCTTTACCAAATTCCTCCGCCATGTGATCCACCCTATCCGCCACCTTCTCCAACGTCTCTGCTATATCTTCTACTGTCTGTAATTTCTGGTCTATTTGTTCTGCACTCCACCCATTATTCATTAATTATTGGGGGCCCTGTGCTGTTGGTCACCTTGCACATGTGCAAGGACGGCCCTGTGCACATTTAGATCTAGACCGGAACTAAATTTGGACCGGACAGGACCTGAAGATTTCGGTCTGATGCCGGTCCATGGAATTTGGTGATTCCGGGTTTCAGGTTAAGTCCGGTCAAAGATTTGAAAATTCAGGTACTATTATCCTAATAAATGTACATAGTACAATTTTTTAAAAACATTATGTTAGAATAAAATTGATAAAATTTTCGAATCAGGTCCAATAGACCCGGTCCGGTCTTGGACTGGTGCGTACACCTAGTCTAAATGCGTGCAATGAGGTTCAAGATGTGGTCGGTGGTACAGAAGGCCAGAGCATCCACGATCGAACCACCATGCATGCATTCGCTACTACTCATGTACATATATGTCATGTAATACATTATGGTTTTTTTTAAATGAAATAAATCTGAAATGAACTGAATTTATGTGAATTGAACTGAACTAAATTAAACTAAGATTAATCTTAGACTCAATAGAGATTAAAATGAACTGAAAATTCATAAATTTAGACCAAAAGAAGAGGCTCTGAGTACATCAAAATAATTAAGGAATAAATAATTAGTACAATACAAGCATACAACAATATAATGTTCTCCATCCGTTTCAAAATAATTGATTCACTTTGACCAAAAAGCTCTCACAATTTTGATTAAAGTGGAATAGTTATTTTGAAACAGAAGTAACTTAAAATATAGGGAGTAGTACATACTTTTGAGAAAGATTATGGGTCCCCATTTGCCCTTCAAGAATGGTAGAAATAACGACAAGAAAATTCCTGCTAACCAGCCTTTCCTGCTGTGCATCAACGGTTCATGAATCATGGTTATTGGTTGCCCCATGTTATTAACGTTTTTGTTTCAATCAATAATAATAGCACACACCAATTATTATAAATTTATAATTTGCACATGAAAAGTGTTACATTGATAAAGTAGTAACAGGCCACTCCTACAGCTACTTTTTTTTTTTTTTTTGGTTTAAAAACTTAAAATAATGCAAGGAACCCTACTGCTTCATCCGTGATATGAAAAATCAAGCCTTAAGGATATGAAGTAGGCTAGCTTTGAGTCACGGCTACATGTCTCTTACTTTTTTAGGTATCCTAGCTTTTTAAATCAACCAAACACCGTTGATGACATTCGATGAACGTGTAAACCTCACGGTCCAATTAACCCAAGCAAGCTTTGGAATAAAAAAAAAATGTTACATATAGACCTACAATTGTTTTCAAATAATACTAATAAGGTCCTTCTTTAAGAATAAACTAAGCTAAATAAAACTGAATCTGGCTAAATCCTATACTCACGATGAGCTAATTAACCTGAGCTGAATCGAAATTTTAAAAACTAAATATTCCTACTTTGCGGATCAATAACTTATGTGATTGGAATGGGAGTGAGATAACTTAATTTGTTAAAGCTTCCACCCTCGTGATTATAAGAGATCCTAGACTGATTCTCATAAGTCATACATAACCACTTGTGGATCTCAAATAAAAAACATATGTAGTAATTTGGAAATGCAAAAATTGATACTTGCTTCACTCCATACATAAAAATTAATATTATTTTCACCCAAAGTATATATTATTATTCTATTTAGGAAGAACCTTTTAAATTAGTAGATACAAAAAGAAGAAACTAACATACATACCCAAAAAATCCGGGGGAGGAGCCTGCGTTGGAGGGGTTGGGCGGCGGCGTTGGCGGTGGAAGTGGTTGAACACTGCTTCTAACAGTCAATGCACTCCTCCTTGATGCACTACATATATATATATATATAAGATCATAATAACAAATTAGCAACTTATCATTGACTATAAACTATAATATGATTAACACACAAACACATATATATGATATATAATATTATACCTTAGAGTTTGGGTTAATGAGGAGCTAAGATGATAATGAAAACTAGATAGAGGATGAAATAATAATGAAGATGAAGAAGATCTTGAAGTAGCTAAAGATTGGGTTTTTGAGGAGTTTGGGCTAATTTTAATTTTATGAAGGTTAATGATATTAGTAGTTGATGGTTTTGCTAAAACCAAGCTCATACCACCCATTGACATGTTTGAATTTGATGAATTGGGGTAAAAATTTAAGATTATAAGATTCCTTAAATTAAAAAAGTGGAGTATATAGGATTATTATGATTAAAATTAGGAGTTTGGAGCCAATTTATATTATATGGCCCAATGTATTTGCACTCGAGGCAGGGCCGTGATTATTTTATTTCAAGGAAAAACGTGTAAGAAATACTAAATACGAGGCCCAAGACCACCCACCACTGACTTTTTGAATAGTAAACGTTTTGAGTCGTTTGTGGTTTGACGGTAGCAACCTACAGAACTAGTTGATGATGCTTCCTCAGAAGTCACGAATCGTGGAACACATGGATCGGAGTTTGGATTTATAAACTCTACCCATTAGAATTTAATCAATCTTAAGAGTCTATTTACTTCAGCTGAACTTCAGTTCAATTCAGTTCATTTCACTTAAATTCAGTTCAGTTCAGCTCTCAATTAAAAAAAAAAAAAAACTTTTTTTCTTTCATTCGGTCATCTCACAACAATGAACGAAAGAAAAGTTTTATCTACCATATTCTATTGGCTACCAATTTTTTTTTATGAAATATATCAATATGAATGTCTATTTATAGAAAATTTTAAAATATTAATTTTGAAATTTTTGTTTTATTTTTTTTGAATTTTATATTTTATACTATTTTCATTTAAAAAAGTTCAAACACTGTAATAATTTTTTATAATAAATAGGGGGTGATACAAACTAAAATTTTAGAAGGTTTTGAGGGGTACATTAGACATTTCGAGGGGGGACACCATTGCTCCCCTTGGCTTATATAATAGAGATTAATTTCAGCTTTATTTAGTTCAGGATAATTTAATTTAGTTCAGTTCACTTCAGTTCAAATGCATTCAGTTGAAGTAAACAAGCCCTAACTATTGATTAAAAAAAAATAACTTATATACACTCCGTGTGTGTGTGTGTGTGTGTGTGTATATATATATGTTTGGGAGTTAGCTGTTTATGATAGTTGATTTGACTAATTGATTACATTAGCTGTTTGTGTAAAAGTGTTTGATAAATAGGGGTTAGCTGTTAGATGTTTCAGGGTAAAAATAACTAAAAAGCTATAATCTCTTCCAAAAATCTTCTCATATGAGCTTTTTGAAAACGAGCTTTTTCATCTCAAAACTCTCTTCCAAACCGCTAACTCCCAAACACCAAAAATAGTTTTTTGAGTTGGCCAAACCTCTCTTTCCTCTCAAACTTCTCTTTCCCCCCCCCCAAAACCTCTAACTCCCAAACACCCCCCAAAAATCATTTTTATCTTTTTTTCTCAAAAAATCCCCTAAAATCTTGATTCCTTGATTTTAAAAATATATAACTAGGATTAAACTCTACTTGATAGAGTTGTTATAACACTCCACCGGATCCAAACTCAGAAACATGATGTACACTTCAGCCATCAGTCTTTTAGTCATCAGTCTTCTCAAAATAAGTCAACATTTTAACTTAAAATAAGTCAACCTATTATATATATACACTCAAATTATTATTTTTTTTGACAATTTAATTACCGGTGGAGAAAGACAACAATTTCAATGAGAAATAAAAGCAGAGCATTAATATGTTGTTATGACTATATGAGTTTTCATTGAAAATGTTACTTTAATTAACAAGTGGATATATAATGAAAAAAACTTAATTTGAGAAGATGACATGAATGATTGACTTATTTTTAGTTAATAAAAAGGTTGATTTCTAGCGCAAAAAAAAATGCTGACTTAAGTTGAAAAGATCGGATCAATGTTGACTTATTTTTTACAAATTTTTTTAAAATTTTAAAAAAAAGTTGTGTTGGATGAGCCAATAGTATGTGGGATTATGGATTTGTAGGATCATTTACTGTAAAAAGAAAGTGAAGCAAAATTTTAGTGACATCTTAAGAGAAGAATAAGTAACAAATAATTAATTAGCCATCTCTCTATTGCCTTTTTTTTGTGGAAAATTTGATTTTAATAATTCAATTTTTTGAGTTTTATCAACCAATAATCCAACTTTTGAATTATTATTAGCCTATAATCCAACATTTGCACCCTAAATTCATATAATGAATCAAACATAAAAATGACATCTTATTATGGAGGTTTACTTGTTGTATAGGTAATATAACATTAGTTATTTAATGTGTAGCTGATTAAAAAACCAAAGAAAACAACAGAATAATATATAATTGATCTCTCATGCATTTAACATATGATTGACCTTCATTTTCAAATTTGGTTCATTGGTTGCTAAAACTCGAAATGTTGGATTTTTATATAGATTTCGGGTACAAAGGTTGGATTATTCCCTAATAATTCAAAAGTTGAATTATTGGTTGTTAAAACTCAAAATGTTCGATTATTAAAATCAATATTTTTTTTAATAGTTTTGAGAAGTGACAATCAGATTGTCCAAATCGAATATGCATCGAGTCGTATTTGGATGAATAGTCCTTTGATTTTTGATTTTCAGTTCTTTATAAATATATTTTATAAGTTATAATAATCAATGTTATTTACGTTAATTGTCGGATTGTAAAGTCATTCCATTTCAAAATCATGTCAAATATGTCACTTGAATTTGAGCATCGTGTATCTGATTTACTACGCTACTTTGTTCTGTGTGTATGTTATCAGTGCAAATCTTTTTTTTTTCAATTATGTATTAATAAAATTTATTTAAAAATTAATAAAGCACTCATTAAAACATAATTAAATATATTTTAATATATTTAGAAATAATTCCTCTAATTGTTAATAAAATTTTAAAAAGGAACAACAAACCCTAAAAGATGAAATATGTGTTTGAAGGAATTTTCCTACTACGAAATGTTAAAGACTTTTGAAAAGATTTGTGAAGATCCGATATAAATGAGGACTTTATTATTTCCTTTATTAACGGTTGGTACCATACTCCATGTGTCAACATGATGGATTTATTTTATGAATGCCATTGAGCAGTAAAGACTTAAGAATGGTTAGTTGTATGTGCGAAGTTGGTTATTAATTAATGTTGTGGCTGGCTCATATAATTGCCTCCACAATTGATGACCCCCCAAATTTTCTGATAACTATGTTGGCCGGGTTGAATAAATATATCTACAAATTTGAATATTTAAATAATAATCCGATCCTGATTTGAATCAGAATTTTTAATTATATCAGATTTGGATTGTTTGGATATTCAATAAAAATTAATTTTGTGATTGTTACATTATAGAATTATTGTTAGTTAGGTTAATTTAATTTTTTTTTCTTTTAAAGTTTGGGTTATTTTTTGGCCGTCTATGTTTCTTATTAGGAGTATTATACTTCGTATATACAACTAATTTTTGCAACCTAGACTTCTGTATCCAGAAATTCTTCAAAATCAATAAACTTCTCATCTGCATGTGGACATAGTTGACACATTGTCAATGAACCACGTAAAATCTGTGTTTGTTCTTGGTAATCTTTACAAATTTTCTCGCATTTATTATAACATTTACTAATGTTTAAAGTCTAAAGATTAGGCATATATATAATGTAGGCTATGTAGATTAGACCTTCAAATAGTTCGGGTCAGATTGGAGTAAAATAATATTAACTTCAAGTTATAACGGATTGTGTATATATTTCAGGTTCGGATTAATAGTCTCCGAATTTAGGTCAACCCAAATGAGTTAATGAATGACATATATAGCTTTGCGAGTAGTTCGTACCGTGTCTCGTGTTCAAAACGAGTTTAAGCAATAATACTTTATCAAAACCCACTATTTTGTGGGGGTCAATTTGATAATGAATTTCAAATCAGGTTCAATTTTGACAAGTCTAGCTAGCTAAGAGACATGTGCTTAGCTTGTTTTAAATATGAAGTTATCTTATCTCGTGTATTACAAGATATTTATCTTGTTAGTGATGGCTATACAATCAATAATGTATTATGTATAAAAATTTCACTAAATTATTTTTGGAAGCACATATTTTTATATGGACAGTCAGATCAATGGGATAAGAAGTAGAAAACAAATTAAACAATCCTACTAGAAAAATACAAGTATAATGAATATTACATAATAATCCACATGCATACATTAATTAATTATATTATTATATGGCCTTTTCAATTTTCCCTCCTTCCTCAGTCTTGTTAGTAGTAGTAGTATTTGCTTCTTTTTCTGCTTCTGCATTTGCTTGTCTTTTTGCTATCTCTGACTCAACCCTTTCCTCAAATTTCTCCTCTAGTTTTTCGACCTACATTTATTATATACGATATTTTTTACTACACCAATTAATCAGGATTATTATATATATATATGGAAAATGATAAATACACTTTCTTTTAATTTACTTAATACAATCCACTTTATTTATTTTTTCAATTGAGAAAATTGAACAAAAGTGGAGTGTACTAAGTAAAAATGGAGTGCTTAATTATATCATCTTCCGCTATATATAGTGTGTGTTAAGTGTTAAGTACACTACTTTTCTTCCTTAAAGTTTACTAGATATAATGAACTTAAACATAAAGTAGATAGTAAGTGCAATCCGTTAGGTTATCGGTATTAAATGATGGTTTAAGAAAGAGAATTATAATGACGTTGTTGTTCGTGGGAATAGATCAGATACAGTAATGAAAGTTAAAGATCAAATAATAGAGAAACCCGGGATAGATTATCATCCTTATAGGTATTTTGTATCTTTCTTACAAATTCAATTAAAAATTTATTCTCATTACCATCATTTAGTACCGATAGCCAGACAGATTACTAAAATGACTTACATTCACAATCATTCTAGTTAGTAGGTTATTATGCTTCCTAAAAAAAAATATCTTGGTCCATTTATAAATTGTTTGACTCGTTTATGAACATTTTTATCATGAACATTTTTAATTATGAATTTGTAAACATTATAAAAAAAATAGTTTATAAAAAATATATATAAATGGAGTATTTAGAAACTACATAGTATAATTTTTATTTTCTAAAAAGAAGACATATTATGATAAGACTCCTTCATGTATCATACATCAATGATAGTAATTTATCAGGAATCAGGATATAAAAACAAACATGTCCATATCTTATAAACGACTATAGTGTGTGCTATATATAGATTGCATAATTTATTTATTTTTGACATAATAACAAAGAAGTACATTTCAAGATATAATAACAAACATGTCCATTTCTCCCATTTATTTAAGAAATTAAAAGACCTTTTATAAACCCGGCCGCCTTTCCGAACTTGAGAGGAAAGAAAAGGCAATTTTTTTTGTCGAAAGCAGCCTTTAAAAAATATCACTTACAACCTTTTGCACTTTCCTCCTCTATATCATAAATGTAAAGGTGTTTTAAGAGTGATTTTTTGGGATATTAAAGAGAAGGAATGATGTTTTAAGAGTGTTTTAATTTTGGTGATTAATCATGAGCAATTCACGTTGATGGTCAAAGGCGGAATCAAGTTAGTCAACGTCGGAAATTGGGCAAAGGTTTGTAAGTGACAAAAATAAAATAAAAAGTCAAGGTCTAACATTGTCAACATTTTTTTTTAAAAAGAATGATCAATTCATTGATTAAAACAGTCATACAACATCAACAAAAGAGATCAAATCTAACATATACAAAGAAAATTAAATTAAATAAAATTTTAATTTGACAAATCAAAATTTAAAAATTTGTTCTTTCCCTTAATAATGCTGAGTATAATACTAACTTCCAAAATGCTGCTACATTTCTTCCAATTCCCAAATTACCGTCCACGTAGACGGTTCAATGAGATTTATATTTTTTTTCGGTTTTCGTGAAAAACCGCTACTGGTAGTAGCAATTTCCTTTGTAATCTATTGGCTTTCAACCTTAAAAAAAACATTGCACATTCTTTATCCGAGAAAACCGCTATTGGCAGTAGTGGTTTGGTTTCTCTTAAGCAGAATAAAAAAAAAAAAAAAAATTTACCTATGTGGACAGTAATTTGGGAATTGTTATAAAAGTGCTTGCATTTTGGGAATTAGAAAACTTCCCAACAATATTTATGGAAAGAGTTTTTTTTTTTTTAAACAAAAAGTTGTTTATAAAATGTCTTTTTTAACAAATTTAAAGAGGAATAGTAATAGGTAAGGAAATTTACCCTTTCAAGAGTATTATCAACAGCATGAGCAGTTTCATCAAGTTGCTCAGCCGCATGCTCCACCATAGAAACAATGTTTTTAAGGTGACCATCAGGAAGTTGGTCTTCAATATTCTCAGCCATTTTCTCAACTCCCTCTGCCACCTTCTCCACCACTTCCACCGTTTCTTCTACTCTCTCCAATGTTGTATCCATTTGCTCTGCATTCATTCCCCATTTTTTTGGGGGGATTAATTAATTAATTAGTCCAATTATATATTCGATCTCCAAATTTTATGAAATCTTTTTTTTTTTTTTTCACTTCTATCCTCCGTTCTTAACGTATTAGCTGCAACGATTTGACATGAATTAAAGAGGAAAAATGTTCAATCGTTGCAATTAATACGTTACAGATGAATATTATACTTGGATAGTGATATTCACACTCCAAATTAAAATTACTTCCCGCACACTCCACAAATATGTTTTCAGCTAAAAAATTGAAGAAAATGAAGTGTGAGAAATAATTTTGGAGTGTTTATTTCAACTGTTCTATAGAGTTTTTTAATGTTATTGAAATAGATAAACCATGGGAAATTAATAAAATATGTGACATCAGCTCAAAAGGTGAATTAAATGAGGATGAGAGAGGTGTTTATAGGTACTAGGATCATCTCCATTTCCTATCTTGAGATCATGACACCACATTTAAAATTAAATAAAAATCCAAAAAATCCACTAATTTCCCCTCCTTGGTACATCTTCAACCATTGATTGAGGAAATCGACTCTTCAACCATCTTCAACCATTAGAATCTTGACTCTTTTATTAGGGGTAGACTCATAATTATGATGGGTCATATTGAATAATTTAAAAATTATTTTTAAAGGAATTAACAAACATGAATGATCCTATTTTAAAGGTATATATTTTATTCTTTATATATATAAAGTTATAAGTATCAAGTTTAAGGCGTACGTCTTTTATTTCATAAATATTCTACAGATATTCTGGTGGAGAGGGAGGAAAGATTCGAATCCGCGACCTCTGCGTCACGTTGACTCTGAATCCTCTGATACCATATTAAAGGATCATTTCAACCAAAAGTTTAAGCTGATAGATGAGACCCAGGAATATGTTATATTCTCTATCAATTATGTTTTACTTACTTATATGTTAAAATAATTACTATGTCGAATAATATATTTACCAAAAGTTTCCCTTAAATAATCCTTATGTAAGTAGAGAATTACTGAATTTTGATCTCTCACCAGGCCATTTGAGTGAAAAATGGAGTAGTTTACCACCAAACTACGTACTATCATGTTGTCAATATGTCCTTGTTTTATTGGTTTATCATCCCTTCCTTTTTTCCAAATTTCATGCCCACTCACATGCTTTTCAAGTTTGAAAATAAAAAGGGTAGTACATACGTACTCTTTAAATACATCAAGGGAGCCCATTTATTCTTCATGAAGGGCAGAAAAAATGACAGTGCAATTCCGATAATCCAGCCTTTCCTGCCATCAACGGATCGGATAACTCTATCTATCAGTATGTATAGCAATTATTTATTACTAGTGATCGTCCGAGCAGTTGCTCGGTTTTTTAAATTTTTTATAATTTAATCGTTATATAGTAAAGAATTAATTAGTAAAATTTAACTATTGAATCAATAACTACATAAGTAAATGCTAAAATCTTCTTAAAAAAAGAGTAAATTCTAAAATCATCAAAAAATTGAAAATAAATGTGTTTAGCTATTGTGTAGTACTCCTAGTTGTTAGTTGTTAGTTGTCGCCTGTTTGGATAGCTGTTAGCTGTCAAATATTTAAGGGTGTAAAATAATTGGGGGTTGTAACTTATAATATAGATAATCACGTGTAAGAGTAATACTAGCATCATTCTCACTTCCACCGACTCTCATTTTACTCTTACTCGCTCTTTATTTGACATGTGGCATAAAAAAAACTAAAACTCAATCTTTTTTATTTCAAAATATATTTTATATGCAACATGTCAGATAGAGAGTGACAGTGAAATGAGAGTGAGTGAAAATGTGAGTGACGCTAGCATTGCTCTACGTGTAAATATAAAGTATAGGGAAAAATGCAGGTTTTTCATAACAAAAATACGGAATATTAGCACCTTATACTCTCTCTGCATTACAAAAATCTTGTTACTTTTTTTTTTTCAATAAATAAGACCTTATATGGCTATATTTATTTTTTATATATTACAAAAAAAATATATAATTTTTACTTTACATGAGAATAATACTTCCTCTGCTCCATAATTCTTACAACGTTTGCAATTTATCACTATTTATGGTCACTAACATTATTAGTTTTTGTGCTTTATATGTGTAAAAAATATAGTCATGTGAGATCTAATTGGATTCGTTACAATGTGTACTTTATTAAAATCTAATTTTTATAATTTTTAGTAAAACATAACTAAAGATATTAAGACTATAAATTAGTAAATTACGCATTGACAAGCGTAAAATTGTAAACTTTGCAAGAATTATGGAGCAGAGGAAGTATTAAAATTAAAATTACAAACACTGCTTTCAAGAGAAAGAGTATAAAAGATGGACTGCAATTTGAGTTACATTTTTAGCAATAACATAAATTGGTTTTGTCGAAAAAAACGTTTTCCAACTGTTATGGATTGGTTTTTTTTTTCCCTTTTCTTTTTTACATAATGTCATTTTCTTACAAGTTACGGAGTACTTCATATTCAATTGAAGTTATATTTTATACAACAATCCTCACGCAAATGATTTTGACATTCCAAAAATTGATATTGACAGTTGATACCCCATTATGAGAGTAAAATTATCTATATTTTACTTACAAAATGGGTGCAAAATTAATTCAATGTATGTCAAAATCATTTTTCTCAATACACTAGCAAACTTTTGGAACGTAATAAATTTTATAGGGACGTGTTTGGTATGTGTTAAATAGAGGATAATAAATTTTATAAGGACGTGTTTGTAAATTGAAATAATATTTATATTTTGCTCCTTTAATATTCATTTTGCTCTTTTAATATGTAGTTTTAGAAAATGAGCAATACAAAAATCTAATAAATTAGCAATACAACATAATTTCATAAACAAAACTAATATTAATGAGTAAATTATAAACATAGATAAATATAGCTGTACGTGCATCTGAGTGCATAGGATAGGAGCTCGTAGTTAGATGTTTATGTAAGTCTTGCGCAAGTTATGGCTTAAATTCTCATGAATATGTCATGGTAACGGTAGAGTACAGTGTGGGATCTTTTGATTTCTAATTAATAACATTAAGAAAATCTTTATTATATAAGTCAAGGGGGAGCCATAGTATCCCCTTAAAAAGTCCATAATGCCCCTTAAAAATTTATTAAAAATCAAATAACATCACTCTTATTTATTAAGGAAAGTTATTACAATTTTTGAATTTTTTTAAATTAAAATATTGCAAAATATACAATTCGGAAAAATAAAAGAAAATAATCAAAATTCATATTTTTGAATTCCCTATAAATAGATACCCATTTTAATATAATTTTTTACATAAAATTTTTACCTTTTTTATTATTGTAGAAATTTGATAACCGATTTTGTTCATTGTTGTGGAATGGTTGGATGAAAGGGGAATGTTTTTTTTTATGATTATGTGAATGAGTGTGAATTTAAAAAAAAATCAATTTCTGAAACAAAAACCTTCGATTTTTTAAGATACATTAAAGATATTGTCGCACGAAAAGCGTGCACACAAGGCTTACAGGGCCGTGAATTAACAATGAATGTCAACTAATTGCTTTATACTCCATTTTCACATTAAAAAAATCATTCATTAATTACAAATCTTAAATTTCCATGAATTAATTCTTCATCTTCATCTTCATATTTAGAGCCCAATATTTCTGTATGAGAACAGGGCCCTAAAATTCAATAGGACAGCCCTGCAAGGCTAGTCCAATGAAATAAAACATATTGGTGACGTGATTAAATAAAAGAGGCTTGAAGCAAGACTGCAAGAATTGGGGTAGTGATTTCATCTCTACTAGTCTATTTCTCCTATCATAAAACAATTAATAATTTTGGATCCGTTCGATTATGAGTTTTTATTTTTATATGTTTTTTCGAATCATACGATAAAACCTATAATAATCTTTTAAAAAAATCAAACTTATACTTAATAATAATGTGATTTTTTTTTTTTTTTTTTTGTAAAATAAAAACAAAATACAACAAAACAATTTATCTTATTTAAATGAATAC
This sequence comes from Salicornia ramosissima, assembly GCA_951394345.1. NCBI lineage: Eukaryota > Viridiplantae > Streptophyta > Magnoliopsida > Caryophyllales > Amaranthaceae > Salicornia > Salicornia ramosissima. The sequence goes on from OX596234.1 coordinate 49,406,620, forward strand.
TTGGTATTGGTTATAAAAAATAGCAAGCCGGTCTGACAGGATAATTTCACTAAAAAATTTAACATATCATACTAACTTAATTAAAGTCATTATTTTTATAAAAGCTTAACTAATTAGGTTAAATGGCTATATATTTATGGTAAACGTTATTAAAAATTTAGATAAAATTAAGTCAGATCTTTGGACATGAAATTTCGTATAACTAAAGGAAATGAAGAGAAAAAATTACAATGTTTTACCATAAATATATAAGAAACATCTATTCATATATACAAAATGTATATTAAAAAAATAAAGAAATTGAACATCCATATAAATAAGAGCATGTACTCCGTAAATAAGAGTTTAAAAGTATATGCATTTAATATTAAATTAAGATATGAAAAAAAAATTATGAATAAAAAACAACCAATTTAAGGAAGTTAAAGATATCAGAAAGAATTTGGAATGATACGTTGTATAAGATGATAACAAAAAATATTTAAAGAAACCGAATGGGCGCTTGTTTGTTATATTATACATCAACTTCAGCTAGTTTATAATTATTAAAATCTTCTTTTTAAGTACAAAGATGAGAGATAGACTAATGGTTTAAACCATTAGTGTGTGAAAATGAGGTTGCGAGTTCAAGACTTGTTATACATTTTTTTAAATAAAATAAATTTGGGCTTGATGACATGGTGCGAGAGAATGACATGTGGCGGCTTAAACTTCCTGTTTTAAATATTTAACTAGTTTTGAGCCCGTGCAAGGCACGGGTTATTTTTTTAAATATCAAGAATAAAAATTAATTTTAGAAAATGATATAGAATTTTATTATTATATTTTATTTATTAATGTTTACACCAAATCAACCAATGATCAACATGAAAATTCTCAAGTTGACTTCAAAATTAATGCACAAAACATTAGAAATTGGAGAGAGTGTGATAATTGATGGATGAGTAATCAAAAGAGGCTATAATTAATATTGTTTAAGGAAAAAGTAAAGGGTTCCAAAAATAATTGTCTTGAAAAGAGACAATAGGTAAAAAAAATTCTTATTTTTAAATATTTAATTATAGATTATAGATGTAAAATTGCTATCAATTTAATGTTTGAATAGGAAGAGGTGTATTTATTATTTTTTTTAAAAGAATTTACAATAGGATGACACATGACACATACAAGATCATGTTTTAAATATTTAATTATAGATTAAAGAGTATAAAATTAATTTCAAGGGCTAGTATAAATTAAACTCATCATGAGTAAAACATAGTATTATATAATTGCCGATAAGAGAAAATTGAAAGGTTTTTGAGCCTTTTGGTTAACCCTTCATCAATTATCATTAATTTTAATTTTATCATGTTCATTCAAATTATTTCAACTCATGATGACATACACCCATCAAACATATGTATTGGGTCTCAATTAAAATTTGCTTTGGTCAAGAATCGAAAATGTATAATATATGTTCTCAAATAATATATACGGAGTAGTATTTTAATACTATGAATATGCTCAAATAGTATTAAATTTATATATATCATGTTAATGGAAATAATTTAAATGAACTTGATAAGATTAAAATTAATGAAAATTTGATGAAGGGTTAACCAAAAGGGCTACAATTAATATGGTTTAAGAAAAAAAAAGAAAAAGAAAATTAAAAACACAATTATATTAGAAAAATGACATGTGGCAAAAAATTTCTTGTTTTAAATATTTAAGTATAGATTAAAGATAAGGCCTCTTTTTCTTTTTAGTTACAACAAAGAGATAAGTAGAAAGAAAGGCTCTACACTATTTTAAGTTTCATTACCTCCCAAGAATGAAGGTTAGGGATGGCAATTTATTCCAGATCCGCTCTTAATTCGACCAGATCCACAAGAAAAAAAAATCGATTTGAATCCGTAAAATAAAAATCTGCATTTGATTCCTTCTAAAAATATGTGACTCATTCTGAGTTGGGTGTTTAAAACAACAAATTAGTCCGACTCCAACATATAATACAATTAGTTTTTATTTTTCTAAGTTGTATTTATTTAAATTTACATAGTTTTATGTAAATTATTTGGAAGTAATGATACATTATATAAACCTATATTAGCAATATATATATATATATATATATATATATATATAAAGTATATATTTTTTTAAGTTTATTTTTTATATATATATAAAGTATATATTATATTAAGATATATAATATCTGCTTTTGTATTAGCAATAATACATAAAGTAAATTTAATATAATATTAGACAATCATTTGATTTTTGGATGACAATTTAGTCCAGATCAGACGACCATATATAGCCCAATCCGATTAACAAGAAAAAATCCAATTCAAATTCGAAAAATAAAAATTCGAGTCCGACTCGTTGCCATTCCTAGTGAGTCGGATAAATTATTATTTTTTTCTCATCTTTCCTTCCTTTCTTTTCGCTTACTAGTAATAAAATCAAATATATTGTTAAGAATAAAATTATTGTATTTCAATTATTTATAGAAAAAAGAAAGAAGAATTTATTTTAGTATTCCCTTCATCTATCATAAAAAAAAAAAGTTACTAAAAAGAAAGAGCTTTCTTACCCCGGCAAACCTGAAAAGGGATTTGGGGGCGCGGATGGTGGAGGAGTGGGTAGACCGGTACATTGAACAACCATATGTAGCCTCTTCCTTCATCAATCATCATCATCCAATTTTTTTTAACAATATTAGTACGCCGGCATTATCATGATATAAACAAAACTGACAAATGTTGCAAATAAGCTATTACATAGAGCATTATTTCGGGAAAATCCCTTATAATAATTTCGATTGAAAATATTAATGTTATATACTAACCTTTGATCTTGTTTCATGAAGATAAGGTTGTAGTGACCAGAACCATGGTCATGATCCACACTACGCAATGGATGAAAAGATGGCCCAAAAGGCGTTGACGATGGCTTTGACACGGCGGAGCTAAAAGCATGAGTGCCGTTGCAAGGTGAAGGTTTTGCAACCACGGTGGTCATAGCGACTGTTGCCATCGTATGAGTTTTTTTTTTTTTTGGGCAATATACTTGTAGCTATTAGCTAAGCTACTTGCTTATATAACTTATAACTACAACGTTAAACCATACTACGACTAATATATACCGTCTTTTAATTTATAAAACCTTACACGTCGCTCCAAAACGAAAAATAAAGACAGTTTTTTTTTTTTTTTTTTTTTTAATTTTTTGTGTGTGGTGGGGGGGGGGGGGTGTTTAAATGTGACAATGTGTGATTCATGTTTTTGTATATTTGTTTGTTTATGGAATCACAAAACCCTAGAGGCTAGAGGTGCATTATTTCTCCCCACCTTATAAAAAATTGTTTCAGTTCAGATAAGATCTAATTATATATATGTGATGAGTTTAATAAGATTTGATGAGATTCAATTAAGTATGACAAGGTTGAATTATTTGTTATAATCAGGACTAATCAAGTAGTCCAATCAAATATAAATCAGAGTACAATAAGTTCAATTAAGATTTAATAAGTTAAAGAGAACGAATACTACATACATATACATTTAGACTTCAACATTGACTTATATGAGTAGTTAGTACTCTAGGTTGTTCTTATTTGAAATCTTGCGACGTTGTAGAACTATAATGGGAATCTTTTAACTTAATCAGAAGACAGTATATAGGAAAAACTATAATGTATATCACAATGGTTAGTAATTTTTTCCTATTAAACTCGTATAATTAAAATCTTAGACGTTGGGAAAAGTAGGGTTGGCAAAGTTTGGTCACAGGAAACAAAATAATGTGGCGGCTGATACCATGATAAAACTGAATGCTTACCTTTTCTTATTAATTAATGAGATATATATGCACATGTGTGATTAACCCTAAGACTAATATGGTAATTATATAAATAATACAAAATAATAAATAAATACATTATTTACACTCTATCACGTTCCAAAAGAAAAAGAAGCCTTTTTTTGAGGGGGGGGGGGGGGAAGGGTGTGAATGGATATGTGATTCATGCTTTTATATCTTTGTTTGTTTATTGAATCACAAACCTTTCATTCTCTCCATCTTTAATAAAATTGTTCTAGTTTAGATAAGATATAATCATGTATAATAAGTTTAATAAGAGTTGATCAGGTCCAATTAAATATGACAAGGCCGAATTATTTATTATAATCAGGACCAATGAAGTCCAATGTACAATAAATTTCAATCAGGTTTAATAAGTTCAGATAAGGTTTAATAAGTTAAAAAGAACGAACCCTAAATCTAATTTCAATAAAATATTAGACTTTCGTGACACTAGTTGTGGTGATTGAGAAGGATAAGAAAGAACCCTAACCCTATTGGATCAACAGATAATATAAAGATTAAATTAAATTGATTCCTCTTTACTCCACTTAAGAGTTTGCAGACAACTTATCTATAGTCTAACGTCAATGTATCCATGCCCAATGTACTTATAATTAATAATGAATGCACTTATAATTTCAATGTAATTATTATAGTTAGTAGTTGATATATTTATTATTTTTCTGTAAATAGATAAAATTAAATAGAATCAATATTACAAAGTGAATAGTGTCAATATAGTCAAAATCAAACACTTATTTTTAAACAAAGAACTGCAATGAAAGGATACCACTTTTCTCGTTCTCTCTTCTTTGTTCGCTCAGAAACTTAAAAACCCTACCCCCTATTCTAGCCGTAAAGGGCTACCATCATCATCTTTTTATCTGATGATGGCAAGCTCGGCCCAAATCCTCTTTTAATATTTTTTGTTTTCTTTGTTTTTTCATTAATAAGTTTTCTTCTCATGACAGTTTTCTACCCAATGGTTGGGTTTTTTGTCTCTTTTAATAAGAGTAATTTGGAGTTGAGTTTTTTTTTTTTTTCCTCTTGCTTTATGGGATTAGATTTTGGAAGAATTAATTTGTTGATAGGGGGCATATGTGGTATTGAATCAGATTTCAAATCTACTTGTACAATCAATTTGGTTAAATTGTATTCAATTCAAAAAGTACAACAGATCGCAAGACTCTCTAGTAAAAGGTTGCAAAGGACAACGATGTGAAAGACAAAGGAATTCATTAATGTCAGATCTCATCGACGATCATAGTTTCGCCAAATTAGAATTTATTAATTTAATTATCTTTATATTTGTTGGATTTAATATTGTTCGTAAATGTTGTATAACTTTTAAAGGAATGAATTGATATTTATTTAAAAAAAAACAAAACTGCAATGAAAGGATACAAAGCAGTTTCTAATGATTGTCGGTTGTCGGAAAACTGAAAACTGCTCCATGGTTCTTGGCTCACAGTATCTCATTTTCATGTTTGATTTTTGTATGCAAGCGTGGTGGAGATCTTGACGAATGAAAGCGTGGTAAAGAAGTTGGAGTAAATCTGTAATTTGTACTGTAAATACTAAGAGGTTGTTTGGCATGAGATTAGTAAATATATAATGGATTGAAAACAAATAAGGAGTAAAGGGTAATGCATAGTGTTACTCTTGTTGTTTGATATCATTAAGAAAGTTAGAAAACGTAAATGATTACCATTCGAAAACGATAATTGTTTCTACTAGAATTAGAAAGTTAATAATGTAGGTGTTGAGCCAATGTAAAAGGCCAGATATGAGTGTGAAAAGATATTCAAATTAAAGGGGAGTGTTGGGAATAAATCTCACATCGAAAAAATAAAGTTGCCTCCATTTTATATGACTAAAGGTTTACTCCCCAGACTACCATATGGTTTTGAGGTGGAACCTCCTTTGTCGTGTAAAGTGGATTTGCACTCCCACGCGGCGGGCGCGGACCAGACCCGTTTGTCATGGTATCAGAGACCAGGTTGGGTTTGGTTTGATCTGAGCCAAGATTATTACACAACTCACATGTGAGGGGGAGTGTTGAGCCCATGTAAAAGGCCAGATGTGAGTGTGAAAAGAGATTGGAACTAAGGGGGAGTGTAGGGAATAAATCACATATCGGAAAAATAATAAAGTTGTCTCCACTTTATATGGCTAAAGGGTTACTCCTCTTACTACATACCATATTGTTTTGAGATGAAACCTCATTTGTCCAGTAAAATAGACTTGTACTCCCTCATGGCGGGCACAGCCCAGGCCCGTTTGTCAGCGGGGAATATTTCCCTTACTGATTGTGGCTATTTGGAGCCAAGTGGCTAGTACACACACTTTTATGATTGATTGATTTTTCAACCTATCGTTCCCAAATCCCATGTTATACACGATGGAGTATATCTGTATATGCATGCATTGCATATATAGTTTCTGTTAAAATATTTAGACTTGGTCCTTTGTATCTTTCTCATATTATTTGCAATTACGTTACACCGTACTCTTATCTAGCTACTCAAACTCAACATAAAACAAACTTTTAATTAGGAAATGTTGTGGATACTATTATGAAATCAATTGCAAATTCTTTTACAAATCTCTTAAATATAATATGTGAATGCAGGGAAGCCGTACCGTGGAACAGAATTCAAGGATTCACCTTCAATTCGTGGATAGGAGGTTCAATCAAGTAGCTGATAGAATGGCGAATTTTACACCTTCTACTACTCAGGAGCCATTCTATGTCTTTAGATCAAATTTTCCTCCAACTTGTATTATGGACTTATGTTATGTTGTAGGAGATGTCTTTATATTTGATGACGCGGGTTAATCTTGTACTTAACTATTAACTTATGTGGCTATTGCCACCCTTTTTAATCTTAATGCTTATGCTCCTTTCTAACCAAAAAAAAAAAATTACGAAATGTTGTTCGCCTAAAAAATCATAATTATAAGTAGTGGCTGACCTAATAAAGAACAATCGGCACAGTTGTACCCTCATTTAAAAAAAGTACAAAAATAAATAAAAAATTTACCGACCGCTAATTCAATTTACCAACCGTTTAGTGGTCAATACTTTGACTTTTATGATATTTCAGGACTAAAAGATGAAAAAAACATGAGTATACATTATTGAATGCAATAGATTTAAAAATGTAGTACAATGGAGAAAGTGTACACTTACACATTGTGTAACTTACACAATGTGTAATGACCAATAATAACTCATAGCATTATTCGCTCATTTATTAATATTATTGGTTATTATTGGTTGCTTAACCTTGTATAACGTAACTTACACAATGTGTAAGTGTAGACTTTCTCAGTTCCATGAATCAGGAGTTCACCATCTTATTCATCTCCCTAACTAAATGCAATTAATGGAAAACTAATGCATTATGTATGGTAGCTTTCTACAGCCTACATGACTTGCAATTAGCTTAGCTTTTTCAAGTCTCAACTACCAAAGATTAAAACTAGGTCTGACCAACCACTTTCAGGTCATACAAATAAATATATGAAAATTCAACTTGATTAGACAATTTTACTTCATAATAATCTATGAAAATTCAACTTATTATTATGATATAAACCCACCTAGCTAGTCACATATACTCCATCCGCCTCAAAATATTTGTTAAGTTTATATTACTTTTTGTATAGTTTTCGATGTACTTGTTTAAACATAACAAAATCATTGCGACCTGCAAGCATGCATACTCATATGTGTGATAATTATGCAAAAGTGAGATGCAATAATACTTTCTTGAAAAAACAACACCTACAGTGTTATCTTCGGTCTATTTAGTTGCTTCCCCAATTAGTCGAAACTCAAAACATGTGGAAACCACATAAAAATCGAAAAAGTCCTGAATAACCAACTAACAATTTACTATTAACCCAACAAATAATAATCACATAGACTTTTGGTCACTTTATCCCTTATTCATCGGTTTCATGATTTTTTGCTCCCATTTCTCGACGATTTGGAACAGATTCCCTCTTAATTTGCCGTCAATTGGACGAATTACTTCAACGTGATACTTGTGATTTAATTCTTAATATTCAACTTTGGAGATTGTAAGCATATGTTCTGTGTTAGGGTTAGTTTCGAATTTCAATTACTTCACATTTTTCATAATAGTACATGCAACATAATATCTTAACCTAATTTTTATAAAATTGTACTTGCATTATGGAGTAGGAGTTATACTGATTACTGAGGTAATCATTATTTTGATGCAAACAATAGCACTCCGTATTATTATCGTTTGAACACATGGTGATATGATATGATATGCATGATGTAATGTTATTGGAGATCAAAGTCGTTAGTTTGTTTTACTTACTACTGTATTATTTTATTGGTATATAGTTGCACTCCTAATTTTGAGATTCCTTTTTGTAAGAGCATTTTTTCTGCTATAGTTGTGTAGTGAAGTGCTAAAATAAAAATAAGAGTGCAAAAATCAGTTCCCCTCGCTAAAAAAACAAACTACGAAATATTAGATATCTAACTTGTGTGATACTTTTTTTTTTTTCTTTTAAAGAAGTAGGAAAAAAATTCATTCAACAATCACCCAACATACACCTAAAAAATTCATTCAACAAATCACCCAACATACACCTAAAGGTAACTTCAAGATGACAATCCCTCGAGGAGGGCTCCCCCATCAAAGAAGCACCCAACAAGAAGTGTGGTACATTTTAACCTTAATTAAGGGTCCGTCTGGTACATAGGGTATAAAACATTTTCAATGTAAAATGGTTTTCCATGAAAACCATTTTACAACGGAAATGTTGTTTTTAAAAAAGTTTTTCGTTGTTTGGTTGAATGAAAAATGATTTTCCATTTTACAGAGAATAGATAATGAAAAACAGTTTTCTTCTCATTTTGGGAGGAAAACATTTTCAACAATGGTGTAAAACTATTTTACGCTCTAACTTTTTCATTTCAATTTTCAGGCTAACCAAACAATGTAAAATGAGAAAAATAGTTTTCAGAGAAAACGTTTTACACCCTACCAAACAGACCCTAAAGGTAACTTTAAGGTGGCAAGTTTGGGTTAATATAGCCTTTGAAATTAATTTGGGGTAACATTGTAATTTTGTAGTTAGACATCTAATTGTGCTATATTCAACTGAGCTAATTTCATTGTCGACAGCTCTCATTTAACCTGTGTATAAATTGAGTGATGAGAATATCAGGTAATATAGTACTAGTAGATTAGTAGTGTATATTGGGCCATCTTTAATATTCGGCCATTTAAAAGCGGAGGAGGATTTTGTGGGGTTGGGTTGGTGAGACCAATTATTAGCTCAAAGGATGGGCCTCTTTGCAGGTAATATAGTAGTGTATTTTGGGCCATCTTTAATAGTGGGCTATTTTATATATCATTTGGTGAAAATGGTAGACTGGTAGTTTATTTTGGGCCATCTTTAATAGTGGGCCACTATTTGGTAAAATCCACCTTTAATTGATAACTTTGGTTTTGCAATCAATGACATTAACTTAACAGTTAACAGTTAACACACCCCTAAAAATGACACCACTTGACATTGTTAGATTAATTTTGACACCAATTTGACATGATTGAATTATTTTCGACATTAATGACGTCCTATCATGCCAAGCTGTTGTTAATAATATTCCAATAATACTGAGATAATGTAACTTTTAGAAGTGTGTTAAGTTGATGTCACATGTAGCAAAATTCTTAAATTTTGAGTTTGATAAGGGCATCATTATCAGCAAACCCAAAATAAAAGGTTCACAGATTTCTCTCTCATCCACATCACTCAAACCTAATCATTTATAATTCAACTCTTAATAACAAACCACAAAAAAAAGTTCACCATTGTAAATATAGCTGTTGGGAAGTTTTTTTTTTTAAAAAAATTATATAAATATGGGTGTCTACTTGTAGAGAATTTAAAAATATGAATTTTGGTTTGATTAGTTTTTTTTTTTACAATATACAATTTAACTTATTTTAATTACAAATAGGAAATTAAATTTAGTTTTTTCTCTCTCCTCCCCTCTCTCCTTCTCTCTCCTGGTGTGGCTTATGCTGATTGGTGTTGAATTTGTTTTTTTTGGTTCAATTGGTTTGCAAACTAGTTTGGAAAACCAAACTTTTGCAAAATGGTTTGCAAACAAACCATTTATTGTTTGTTGATAAGAACAAAAAAAAAATGGTTTGGAGTTTGCAAACCATTTTTTGATTTGCTGTTAAGCATGCTCTAACATATCTATAATATGCCTAACAACTTTTTGTAATCCTTTATTCTTTTTTGTTTAGGTTTATTTTCTCCATTAATCATTTTAATTCTTCTTCGATACTAGTGGGATCATATCTTTCATTTCGAACATGTTGTTTCTTGTAAATGATGATTTTTGTCTACTTAAGCTATTATTACGAATATTTAATTTTTTCTACATTTTGGGAAGTGGATCTACGGATCTACCCCACTATGGAGATTTTCAAACACGTCTATTACCAACTTACTTGGCTTCTTGGCTACAAATCTACAATAAGATTCATAATTGATAAAGAATTCTTCCTATATTTTTTCCATCACTATGTCATTAGGGTTTACCACTTTACCTTAATGAGAGTTATTTTCTTTTCTCAGTCCTCCACCTCGAGCATAATTTCCTGCATTATCTACCATTTTTCTTTTGGAATTGTTTATGTTGTTTACTAGTTTATAAATTATTTTATAGTGAAGTCTTATGGATTGACTTCCTTTAAACATATATTCTCTTATTGTTAAAAATTTAATGGCCAAGAACCTATATCTAAAAGAGTCTTCTAAACTAATGTAGTATGCTGGTTCACAAATAAATGTAAATTACTTTACCTTGATTAAGTTGCATGTTACGCCACTAATTATGTGATCATAGAATTTTCTATGTCTAATATCACAACGAAGCTTAAGCATGTTATGTCTTTACCAAAATCATGCGAAGGTTCTATGTAAACCTGCAAAACTCCACCGTAGAGGTGATCAAAAGTCGGGCCGGGCCGGGCCTTAACTAAATAACTATGCCCAAAGCCCGGATTTTTTAGGCGAGCTTGGCGGGCCTTGTGAGGGCTTTTCGGGCCGGGCCGGGCTTTTGAACTAAAAATTACTATTTTAAGTGTGCCAAAGCCCACAAATTTTTCGGGCTGATCGGGCCGGTCCAATGTTGATCAGCTCTACTCCAATGCAAATATAATGATAATTTCCTTTTTGTTACGTTCCTTAATTCCTCTTCCAATTTATGATGTTAATTTCAGCTGCTATTTTCTCCAATCTCTAATAACTATACTTCCTTCCATTTCTCCATAAACATACTTTGATCTTGTTTCGAAGAAATATGTTTTGAATATTTTATATTTTCTTATTTCAATGAAATCTCCATCCTCTTTCTTTCATTTGTTCCATTTCTTTATCATCCATCCATACATGGTCTGTATAGTGATTAAAATACATGGTCTGTATAGCCACTAGCCAAACTAAAACTGCTAGTAGCCAAAGGGCCTGTTCTTCATGATTTTTGTCTTCAGTTTAGCATACAAGGAGAAAAAAGTATGTAGGAAATGAAGATGATGAAGTAATTGTGGGGTAAAATTTGCTTAATTAAAACAAGTTTTTTCAAAAATATTGAATGCTATAAAAATAATGTCACATTTAGGATGTTTAAGCAATTATGGCCATGAATGGGAAAGTTTTAACTTTTTGTCCACCACTGAGAATTCCATAAATATGAGGGCCACCAGTGGGAATTTTCCTAAAAAGAATAAAATAGTATCTTATTGCAAATGATAATAGCAGAAGAAAAAGAAGAGAAAAATGGGCTTACCATCAACCTTTAGAAGATTTCCCAAAATAATGGTGGAAGAAGTAAGTTTTTTTTAAATAAAATAGAAAGAAACAGTTGAGTTTTTTTATACTGAACATAATTCAAATTTCAACATTAAACCAAATGAACATTTATTATTAACAACTAGAGTGAACCGGTGCAAATGCACCGATGTATCTATAATATCATTATTAAAATCTATAATTATAAGATTGTAAACTTGTGGTATGATTATTTTAATTATATAAGAACATGCATAAATCCACCACAAATTTCCAATGTTTTTTTTTTTTTTTTTTAAATAAAAATGTTCATTTAGTAACATAATGAATATTCAGAAAATGCGTGCAGTTATATATAACAAATAATGAGGGTTTATTATAGGTTCAAAAAGTTATATTTTTGTAAAACTAAAAGGAGTGTAAGTATGTTCAAATTGATTTTGAAGAAAGTGAATAAGAGGGGTATAATGGTATTTACTTTGAAATGGTATGGTTGTTGAAAATCAGAATCAACTCTTCAGTTATACTTATACATTATATAATTTTAAAAATACTCATTATATGTTTAAATTGGTTCCAAAATAAGTGAATGAACGCCTGAGAGGTATAATGTTAAATTACCTCTTGAGTTATATCATATATACAATTTTTAAAAAGTCTTTACATTCATTCATTTCTATATGGTTTCCTAAGTAAATTTTATGCATTCATGCATTATGCCAATATTTTTATTTTTTTTTGAAAGGTATTATGCCAATATTATTATTTGAGGAAACAAATGAGAAAATTAATAATGCAAAGTTAATCAATCATTTATCATAAAAATAAATTATGTCTTTCTTTGATAGACCATTTTATTTTATTGATTTGATGTTTTAACAGGCTATAAAATAAAGTTGTTGATAATTTTTTTTATTAGGGAGTTATATTGGGTAGTTATTTATTTTTTTTTTTTGAGGGGATATATGAGGTAGTTTTTTTTTTCTTTTTTCTTTTTCAATATGAGGTAGTTATGTTAAGGTTTTCTTTTTAAAAAAAAATTTGAGTGGCAAAAAATGTGGAGGCTTTATTTGAAGTTTGGAGGTATGTGATTAAAACAAGTTCTTAAATTATTATATAGATATAGATAGATGAACAGTAATTCCTTGTTAGTGACTTTTGTATGGGGACTGGGGAGTACCTTCCCCATTGGATTGCTTCCATAGTTCCATTTCCACACATACACTCGCCTACTCGGGGTAGTTAATTAGTTATATACACGGCGCATAGTATATAATATAATATAGACGCATGACAAGGCGAAAATATATTGATTTCAAAATCTCGTAAACCAAACCTTTTAAAAGAAGTCGCGCATAATCGACAATAATGGTGGTAAAATTCGCAGAATCAGAGAAGCCACTATTAGAATTATACAAACCTGCAAAAACAATGTTGGACCAAATGCAAAAGCGTTTGGACACCATTGATTCTCAGTACGACCTTACCATTAACTCTGTTGTTCGTGATGTCAACACAATCTCTGTTTTGCGTGATTATTCGGTTTCATTTCTCAACAATTTGAAACGCATTGATTCTCTTTGACGTGAATTGGACGGATTACTTTGTTGTGAAACTTCTGATTTAATCCCTAATATTCAGCTTTGTAAGCATATGTTCTGTGTTAGGGTTTCGAATTTCAATTACACACATTTTTTGATATTGAATTTTTATAGTGGATGCAATATCTTATCCTAATTTTCATCAATTTGTACTTGTATTATGCAGTAGGTACTCTTCGGTAGTAGTTACGGAAGCCGATGATATGGAATTGAGAGTCCAAAAGCTTTTGGATTATACAGAGGTAATCATTATTATGATGCAAACAATTGTATTATAATCGTTTGAATGGTATGATATGATAAATTATGCATGAATGATGGTTCATTCTCTTCAACTTAAAAAAAAAAAGTTTCAGGTTTAATAAGTTTAAATAAGTTCCAATAAGTTATATCAGATCGGATAAGTTTCAATAAGGTCTGATAAGTTCCAATAACGTCTGATAAGGTCTAATAAGTTCCAATAAGGTCTAATAAGTTCCAATAAAATCTAATAAATTCCAACAAGGTCTAATAAGTTCTAATAAGTTCTAGTAAGTTCTAAAAAGTTACAATCAGGTCTAATAAGTTCCTATTTATTTTGGGTTTGATTTAATTTTGGTTCAAATTAAACTTTGTCTATCCTCCATATTATTATTACTAATTTTGGTCAAATTAAACTTTATTCATCCTCCATATTATTATTATTCAATTCGTTCTAGTTTTTTAATTTCACTACAAGTGAATTAAGAAAAATTAAAATTTGTAGCTACAATTGGGAAATCTCAATACCTCATGGGTATAACTGAGAAAAACCCTATTAATTAATAATGAGTTTGAAAAAAGAGATACTAATTATTATTACCTTCTTGAACGTAATTTAACAATAAAAAAGAATATAGGTTCAAATGTATAGAATATTATCATTATTATTATTATCATCATTATTATTATTAATTTATTTTATTCAATCATATAAAATACGTTTCAATAAGTTTCAATCAGGTTTAATATGTTCCAATAAGGTCTAATAAGTGAACATAAGGCATAATAAGTTTCAATAAGGTCTAATAAGTTAAATTAGGTCTAATAAGTTTAGATAAGTTCAGGCCTAATAAGTTGAAGAGAACGCACCCGTAATGTCATTGGAGATCAAAGATGTATTATTTTAATTAGTGCTTCTAATGACGTTATTAGAAGCTGTCGTTCGTAATATATATGTATCTCACTGTTTTATAAAGTAATTACTTTATGAGGAATGCTAAATTCACTCCCAACTTTTACTCTCATCTGTCACTTGCAATATAGGATATGATAAAATTTTGTGAAGATATGATAAAGCTTTGTTGAGACATGATAATCAAATTTAGTATGGGCCCTACCTCTATTTTCACTCCAAAGTGATTATTCATATTCAGGTTATCATATACTCACAAAGTTTGATCATACCCAATGCGAGTGAGAACTGAGAGTGAAAATTGAGAATGATTCCTCTTATTTTATTTATACCCGAGGTAATCATTATATATTATGATGATGCAAATAATATAATTATAAATTGAGTGAGGGGAATGAATGCGAGGTGGCTGGTGGCTCGGGGGAATGAGGAACAAGCAAGCTAATGTGAGTGATTTCAATATTGATGATGGTGGCTTGGGGAGGAGAGTGAGAGCAACGAGGAGGGAAGAGACTATAGTGGGCTGAATAGGAAAAAGAGGAGGGTTTCGGACGAGATAAACTTTTTAGAAGTTTCAGACTGTATGATTTCAGTATTTCAGATCAAATTGTACATGAGATCGATGGATACCAAACTGGAGCAGCATATGAGCATATCGCTAGCCTTGATTAGAAATTTGGGTGATATTACCTACCTTAGTGACTCTGAAAGATGGGACTAAACCTGATTCTTCTAGGATTGCTTATGAAGATGAGCCGAGGCTGTTGTTGCTAACTACGGAGTACTTGCTAAGGGAGTAGTGGGACTTGTTTGATTTTCTTCTTACATGGAGACTAAGCTCACTGATTTAGTGCAAGTAGTATTTCAGGGCATGAACAAAATAAAATGAAGGATACAATTATTTGAGCGGATATGGGCTCACAAATTTTCTGCTTCAGATAAGCTGTATAATGGCTCTTGTATGTGTTTAGAAGTAGTTTGGGTTAGCTTAAATAACCTAGATCAGTTGAGACTTTGAATAATGTAGAATGCAATATAGGTACAATGAGCTATTTTTACATTGTTGTAATTGGGCATTGGGTAGGATCGGAGAAAGAGATAGAGGAAGCTTCCATGGGTTGAATAAGATATAAGATTCGTCCATTAGCCTTCCGGTAAATAGTAATGTTGATGTAGGCAGTGTCAAACTTGGTGGCCTGGGCAATCGGGTATTTTAGGTAACTCCAAAAACAGAGATGAGCATAATAGGAAAAAAAATATATAATACAAACAAAAGGGATGCAGGTTGTAGGGAGAATTGTGAAAGAGTGGATATCGATCTTAGTGGCATTATATATAGGGGATATTATGCAAAGTGAGGATTGATTAACTTGTTTATTTTCTTCCCAAAATATAGGATTAATAAAATGCATACACTAGTTGCTGCCAACATTGTATCATAGGCATTTCTTTCCCTTATAAGCCACAATCTACAGCCTTTTTGGTGAGCATGTGCTTAGTTAGCTGGAGGCTCATTGAGTCATATATAGTCGCATTAGTAGTAGAGTCTATTGCTTATAATATCCCTATCAGTTGGACCAACTTAGAGATGACTGGCAAACTTTCTGTGCTGCAATCTGAAAAGTTAACTATACTATTTGATCTTTTTCTTAGTTATTCTTTCACGGAACTTTTGGTAGCCTGTCACAAATAGTAGCAATGGCAATTAATTCATATATAAATTTTGGAATGAAAATCAATATTCATTCCCATGATTGTGCTAGTTTAACTTAAATTTATTTAAGTTTTTCATAAATATTATGTTCCATCCAATACCACTCTCTCCGATGGTAATAAATGATAATGAAAAATATGAAGAAAAGTCAAGCTTGGGTATTAAAAAATGTTTTTCATGGAGATTATAAGATTCTTCCTTAATAAGATTAAAAATTTGTCAAAAAAGACCTTTTTAAAAACAAAATTTATGAGAAAATGACCTTTTAATTAATTAATTATTTTTTTGTTAGAAAATGACCTAAAAAAACTTTGTAAGAAGGAACACTTTCATCGTTTTCCGACGCTTTCGAGAAGGGAATTTTGTGTCGGGAAATGACGGAAAGGCTCCTTGCAAATTTTTTTTTGTTTAGGTCTCATCTGCCAAATTTTTTTTAAAGGTAAAGGTATTTTCTCACAAAAAAAAATAAAAAAATTAATGTTTTTTATGACAAATTTTCCTAAAAAAATTACACTTTAATTTCATTACCATTACCACAATACCAAACGGGGCCGTCAAGGTAACATACATCTGATCTCTAGGAGAGTGTGGCTATTGCCTTAGTGGATGAGCACTTTTCATTCAGGGACAGAATTATACAAGAATTTGGAATTTTGTATGCAATATTGATCATAATATACATATTTGGTGGCAAACCATTATCTGCTTGTATAAAATGTCATCATCATAATTGCATTTTTACAACCTATGTTAATATGTTCAATACGTGGCCTTGTATTGCAAGGGATTAGAATAGATGTTCTATATAGCCACAAGCCTTTTGATCAACCATAAAACTTGCCAATTGTGTGATACATTCATACATATTGGAGGATTATTGTTAGAATGCTTGTGGGAGGAAAGCAAATATATAGTCTCTTGCAAGTGGTTTGGGTTAACCGCAGATAGATAGTCTTTGGAAGATCAATATCCCCCCATAAAGCAACTGTTAGAGAATCATCTCAACCAAAAGCTTAAGCTGATAGTTGTGGCCCAGAAATATATGTTATATACTCTATCACTCCCCCTCACATGAAAGGCCCTTTGGGCTTGAAATGTGGACGCAACAGGCCCCACCATACCTGGCGCGAATTAATTCCACTTAGAAGGGAGAGGGAGGAGAGATTCGAACCCGTGACCTATGCGTCACGTTGGCTCTGATACCATGTAATTCATTGGCTGAGCGTGTGGGCTTGTTGTCCAGTGGGCATGATCCGGTAGATGGTTTGAGTCCTGATGGTTAGCCCTTGTAGCTCGTGGGGATCGAGTGGGCATGTGACTGAACTGTGTTGTGGTAGCTGATAGTGGGGTCAGGCGGCGGGTCCCGTTGGTGCAATGGCGATACTGAAAGGGGCAAGAGTAGTAGATCGAGTTTGGTTCGAGGGAAGGCCATGGTACGTGATCTTTGGCCCAGGAATATGTTATATACTCTATCAGCAACTGCCTTAGAAGTTTACATGCAGAATTGAAGAAGTTAGGTCCTTTGTTGCTAACCAATAGTCAATTGGTCATAGCCCCTTTGGCTGCCATTTTGCATCTGAACTCTTGATGGTCTTTTTTCTAGCTTGTGCGTGGTTTTGAATAGCACTGTACGTATTGGCCGGTGTCTACCATTTTGCATCTGAACTCTTGATGGCCTTTTTTCTTGGTTGATTGTATGCCCCTTTGGCCCTTTTTATAATTTATATTTTGCCATAAAACTTTTGAAATATTAAATGAAACATTGATGAGTTGATGGTCGTATGATTGTATCATGCTATCGCGAATGAAGGTGTTTATTACACTAGTGGAAAAAAGGTGATTTGCTGCGGTTAAAAACGGGTTTTTGCTGCGGTTTATAACCGCAACAAATCAAGGGTGCAGCAAAAAGGGTATTTTTTATTTGCTGCGGTTCAACCGCAGCAAATAGCAACTTATTTGCTGCGGTTATTAAAAATAACCGCAGCAAATAGGTTGCTATTTGCAGCGATTATAAGTTATAACCGTAGCAAATAGGATTCCTAAAAAATAAAAAAAAAATGATAAAATTGGAACCAAATTTGGTTCCAATTTTATTCAATTTTTTTAATTTGGATAAAACAGGGCATTAATAAAATCAACCATATAACTTTATTCAACTTTTTTTAATTTCCAAACATACATCAGAAAATTATAAATACATCCAAAATGAAAATAAACAAAACAAAATAAAATGAAATAAATCAACATAAACTAAAATCAAATACAACTTTTAAAAATTCAAAGCAGAAAATTAAACATAAAAAAAAATTCTCAACATTGGAGATGATTGTTTTATCTCCAAGACTCCAACCCATTTAGGAACTATGTAACCGATGCACAACTGCGGTTTGGGTCTTCGTTGAATTTTTTTTTTCCTTTGATAGGAAATTTCACTTTATATCCATTGCTAAAAATTTGAGGTTCAATGCTGGCCTGGAAAAAAAAACTTCATTGAAAATGTGAAATTGAATGATTCTGTACATTACATGATATCAATCATTATGCAAATATCTGCACAAATATTCTCATGCCATCATTATGGAATATAGAGTTCAATAACAATCACGTACAAGTTTTCGATATGGGACTTCATCACTAAGGCAAAGAGGTAATTTAAAACCACATATAAAGATTTCAAACATAGTCTCCTCAAAACAAAATGGAAGAATTCTACAAGGTCCCTAAAGTACTGTCTAGTGGTTTATGAACATGAATACCACAACCAAAAAGGGACAAGGTACCTAAAAATGGATAATAAAGATCCTTCAAAAGAGACTTCACAGAAAACTAAGGCATTCAACATTAAAGGTCCAAAAACATGCATTCGAACATCAAACAAAGCAATATAATATTGGTTTTGTGCAATCCATCTTTCACCTTTTACCAAAAAAAGCCATATAAAATTGAAAAATCAAAGGCAGAAATATCAACTAACCTCGAACCAACAAGTTCTGCTATGCCATTGCGCGACTAAACCCTAAGATAGATCGAGTGGAATTCGATGCCTTGACTTCAAATCCAGAATTCTTAAAAAAAATTTAAAAAATAAGCACATTGAAATTGTTATTACTATCGACATATCTTTTGGATGTATGCCCCCTGTACTGTTCTCTAAAACCATAGCATCATTGCATCATATAAGAACAAGTATTGTTTAATAAAGAGAACAATGAAGCCCTTTATAAGTCTGATAATCCGCAAAAGCAACTAACATAGAGTAGTATACAAAATTTGTATACCAAAAGCTAAACCCTTCAATTCATAATGATGAATTACATGACATTAATTAAACCACAAAATAATGAGCAATATTTGATTACGAAACTCAAAAGAAAATCATGATTTCATATATTGCCTCCAAAACTAAAGAACAAGTATTCATCATAATACAAATAGACCCATAACCTCAATCTTATTACTTACTCCTCCACGATATCATCCGGTGCATTACTCTCCTCATTAAGTACAGGATCATCAAGATCCGAGCCCAACTTTAATCTTCTAGGGTTTGATTTGCTGAAAACTGGTTCCTGAAAAAAAAAAATCTAGCTTGTTCATTGAATAATACAACCTTCTGTTAAAGCCTATTATTTTGATTTAGTTTTGAGAAGATATTTGGTAGAATAGTCCTACTAAGTGAGAAAATGGAAAATTATTAATAACCATAATAATAAAAGTTAACACAATTTAAAAAATTTAAGGATTAGTATTATTGAATAGATGATGAAGGTAGCCTCTTGTTGCAGAAAAAATCGGTTTTAGGGTTTTTTTAAAAAGAGAGGTAAGAGAAAATTCCAAACTATCAATAAAGAACTCATACGACTCGTTTGGTAATCGGTTATAAATCATGGCAATGAAAATGAAATTATATATAAATTTGAAAGGAAAATTGATGATCAATCCTATGGCGGTGTTATTTTGCCTATAATTTATTTAGTTTTCTTTGCAAATATTTATTCCAATCAAACATCACCCTATCCTTAATGATAAATTGATAGTGTATGATAATAAAAAAATATGAAGAAAATTCAAGATTATGAGGTTAGTTCCTCTCGATCTCTCATGTATCCTCTTAATTTATCTTAATTTAAGCTAACGTCATGATGATCTAACATTTATGGCATGATCTTTGTGTTTTTTGGTAATTAATTTATGTTGACTTTTATGTTTCCTGGTTTTGGGTCAGTACCAAGCTTTTTGTAATGATTATTATTGTCACTTTTGAATTGGAATTTTCCTTATATCCTGTTGTGCATGAGATTTTTTTAGTGGATGATGGTACTATAATCATTTTAGACTGGGTTAATCTGAAAGTATTAAATTGAATTGAGTTTTATGTCATGTATTTGGGACTAAATTAATCTGGATCAAATTAAATTGAATTATAGAAAAATTTAGACTCATCAGAAGATGAATTGAATTGAAATGAACTAAGATTTTAGAAATTAAGTCCAAAAGAATGGTTAGCAAGACTTAAGTGAGCTAAAATTAACTGAATTGGACCTAATTGTGTAATTTTTTAAAGTTATATAAACTAGTTAAACCTTGTATAAAAAAGTTATACTTTTATGCTTAAAAACTACCCTTTTTAAGCGAAAATTTATCATGTTAGACCATTTTTAAGTATTACCAATTAATAAAGGTGACCAGTTTGTAGGTAGATACTTTAGCAATAAAAAGGGGACTTGTTAAACGTCGCCCGTATATTACTTAAAATCGCCCACGATAAAAAGTAAAAAGTCAAAATTGCCCTTGATTTAAAATTACACCACAACAACTTAGATTAAATATACAACGACGTCGGCCACACCATGACCTCGACCACCACCACCACCACCATGGTGGTGATGGTGGCGGCGGTGGTGGTCGAGGTCATGGCGTGGTGTCCGACGTCATTGTATATTTAATCTAAGTTGTTGTGGTGTAATTTTAAATCAAGGGCAATTTTGTCTTTTTACTTTTGGTTGTGGGCGATTTTAAGTAATATGCGGGCGACGTTTAGCAACCCACTTTCAAAACTTTTTTTTTAAAAAAAAAGTATACACTATACAGGTTTCACACAAGAATTTCTATTTAAGAAAATATTTTTAACAGGTGGGATAAATGGCGCAACGTCATTGGTGACTGGTGAGGATCGAATTTGGATTATTACACCTGATAAAGCATGCCTTAGCCACAAAAATATGCTTTTATCCTCCCCAAAACATATGTTCATATAATCATATGGCAATTGAGTATTTGAGTGTACAAATGACGATGAGAGTTTGCATTTTACAAGTATAAACATCTTTTGTTCCTTTTCTAAAACCTGTGCTTTTTTTGAAGACCACTGTTATTTGTTTGTCTTAGCTTTGCTGTATTTGTTTTAAGTGGCTTGGCCCCAACGAATTCTTTGGGCTGATATAGTTAAGGCTTTTGCCTTTTCTAAGGCACAGCTTTTTTTTTTTTTTTTTTTTTAAAGGGAAGATAATTGCTAGAGGTGGGCAAATTCGGGTACTCGGTTTTTCGGGTCACATTTTTTGACCTGGATCCGACCCGGATAATTCGGGTATCCGGATCCGGTTTTTTTTTTCTTATACAACTTTTTTTTTTTAAAAAAAAAAACTGTTTTTTAATATAAAAATTTGTTTTTTTTAATATAAAAAACTGTTTTTTTTTATAAAAAAAAAACTTTTTTTTTGAATTTTTTTAATAAAAAAACTGTATTTTTCAAAAATTTTAATAAAAAACAATTTTTTTAAAAAAATGTTTTTTAAATTAAAAAAAAGTATTTATAATAATAAAAAATTAATTTTAAATTAAAATAAAAACTTTTTTTAATAATAAAAAACTATTTTTTAAATTTTAAAATTGGATACCCGGTTTTTAAAAAAATCCCTACCTAGTTTTGCTTTTTCAGATAAAAAACGGGTATTGGATCGGGAACCGGGTACGGGTTTTTTTGCCCGGCCCTAATAATTACTCTTCATAGGAGGAAATCTTTTTTCCTTTTTTAAAGAAGGTATGCTCATTAAAATAGTGAAAAATATATATTAAAATAGTGCTAGTGAAAATAATTGCTCCATGGAAATAATTTTAAGTGAAAAATATCCTCCATTAATTGAAAAATACATTGCCTAATTCTAAATTGATTATTCTTGATAGCTTAGTCATGTAAATGTAATGCCCATCTCTTTGCTCTGTTCCCTTTTGGCACAAGAAATTAAGCATCATTATATTGAACATTCCATTTTTTATTTTTATTTTAAGTTGTTATTTCATTGATGTGTTTTGGACATTTAGATATCTCATTTAGTATGGATCATAGAACAAAGAATAAGGAAAAAGATTGGAACAAAGTGATAGGGTTAGAGCAATTATTATTTATTAATCCCTCAATTTCTAGATTTTTGGCTTTTTGCTATGTATATTACTGCCTTTATTTTAAAATATGTGCAATACAAGTTTTTTTTTTTTGCACACATTTTGAAATTGAGATAGATGATGTGAATGAATCAATTAATTAGAGAAACTTAAGCAATTAATTAGTTCAACTGGTCCGGTTTTGAAGCGGTGCACAACCCTGACGGTGAGTACGTAATTGAAGTAGTACTTGGAGTTTGTTATTTCATGGTTAAAAGTAAAATTCACTATAGGCAGTAGCTAGCTAGTATATATTGGGTCATATTAGGGGTGATATTGAGCCATACATGTTTGTGAACAATTCAGACTCGCCTCGGCCAAAGCTCGATCAAAGTTCGGCTCGGTCAAAGCTCAGCTTGGGTTCGGTTTCGACTCAAGAGTTAAACGAGCCGAGTCGTGCTAGATGAAGCTCGACTTGAAAAGCCCATGAACAAGCTTCATTAATTAAATTTATAAATATATTATAAATATATTTTCTTTGCAAATATATTATATTATATTATATTATATAAATTACAATTATATCATATTAATCCAACATTGAACTATTAGAATTTTTGGTGTGTATGTTGTTAAACTTGTAATTATTTATGTTGTAAAATTGAAATCTGTAAACTAAAGAGCTTGACTCGAGCTCAAGAGCTTGAGCCGAGCTCACAAGCCTGATCTGAGCCTAGCTCACAAGCTTGATCCGAGCTCAAGTGTCAAGCTCGAGCTAGGTTTTTTTTTATGAGCTCGAGTTGAGCTTTAAAATTTCAAGCTCAACGAGTTCAAAAAACGAGTAAAAAATTGAACGAGATGAGCCGAGCCTGAGAGTGTTCGGTCTCGATTCATTCGATAAACACACCTAGGTCGTATATGCCCTATATC
Source organism: Salicornia ramosissima (assembly GCA_951394345.1). Lineage (NCBI taxonomy): Eukaryota > Viridiplantae > Streptophyta > Magnoliopsida > Caryophyllales > Amaranthaceae > Salicornia > Salicornia ramosissima. Next base: position 49,430,111 of record OX596234.1, read on the forward strand.
CATCTAATAATTTTATTACGTACTTTCTAATTACTTCCCTCATTTTCTAGATGAAAATGTTAAATTTTGTATCAAAATTATTAAATTTTATACAAGAGTGGCAAATCAAGGCCCATTCCGGCAAGCCTAATATAATACTACTTACTAGCCTGTTTTTCTGGGAAATCATATTTGGCATAGTGCAAAGTGCAAATTCACTTGAGTGGTGAAGCGAATGTGGTTTTAGTCTTGTACAAACAAGGGTGGAGATGAATTTTAGATTTATAATGAGTATATATCTACCATGAGTGGTAGATAGGTGGTGGGTATAAAAAACATTAGATTGAGGTGACCGAGTAGGTATTCGCATTCGCTAACTTTATTTGTCAGTTCAATCAATCATTGATTTAGCAGTTCACTTAATAAATGGGGGACTGAAAATAACAACACTCTTATAAAACAGAATGCTAAAGGATAAGCTTGTTCCATTTACCTACAACCAAATTTTAAGAAACTAACAAGTTCTAATGTAGGAATTAAATTAAAGTTAAGGGTATGTTCATTTTACATTTTTACCTTGTTTTATTTATATAAGAAACATTAAACTTAGATAACTAAAAATAAAGTTTATCACTCTCATAAAATAAATTTAAATTAATGAAGATGAGTACAAATAAATAAATAAAAATAACACCATATTAAAAGAGTATAAAATCTTGATTTAATGTTGTCTCCTCCTTTTTTATTTTCTCTATCTCTTTGTAGTTGCTACATTTTTATTTGGGATTCATAGTTGTAAGAAAATTTTGATTAAATCTTATGGTAATTTAACTTCCTAATTAATATATAAAATAGTTGTGTTCAATATTATTAAATTTATTTGAATGTGTTGTTTATTAATATCTAATTTTTATAATCTAATACTTCAATATTTAAAACATGAAAATTTAACTGTCACATGTCATTCCTTTGCTAATCCTTGTTTCAATTCTGTCATGTGTCATTTTAAAGCTTAACTAGTTTTATGGCCCGTGATATTCACAGGTTGATTTTTTGTATTTTTGTATGAATGAAGTTTTAATATAATTCCTTTCGCAAATTATTGTATGGACCCGGGACCATGCAGATGGGTGGTTCCGATCCAAATGACATTGTGAACATTTGGTAATTTTGTTATGAACATTTGGTATTTTTGTTGTGAACATTTGATAGTTTTGTTGTGAACATTTGATAATTTTGTTGTGAACATTTGATAATTTAATGCTGGTAAACATTTGATATTTTGTTATAAACATTTGATAGTTTGATGTCGATGAACAAGTGATAATTTTGTTGTGAAAATTTGATAGTTTGATGTTGATGAATATTTGATAATTTTGTTGTGAACATTTGATAGTTTGATGCTGATAAAACTTTGATAATTTTATTGTGAACATTTGATAATTTTGTTGAGAACATTTGATAGTGTGATGTTGATGAATATTTGATAATTTTGTTGTGAACATTTGATAACTTTGTTGTGAACATTTGATAACTTTGTTGTGAACATTTGATAACTTTGTTGTGAACATTTGATAACTTTGTTGTGAACATTTGATAATATTGTTGTGAACATTTGATAATTTGTTATGAACATTGGAGAGACCACAGAAACTTGTGTGGCCATGGGTCCATCCATTACCTATTGAATTCCTTTTCTATGATAGATGTTCGAAAACTTGAGATGGTTTTTATGTGTAATTGTTGTTCGATTATTTATGTTATTGATATATATTGATTTGTAAAAGTGTGCTTAGTGTTGATAGAAGCAACAAATATAAATAAATAAAACTAATTCAAAACATAATAATATTAAAAGGGGTCCTAGCCAAAAAAACATTAAAGGGGGATAAATGGTTATAATAATAATAATCAAAATATGGATATTGAGGTAAAAAGAGCATCAAATAGAATATAAAAACATACAAAAATTGCTTCTAAGCATGCCTATTATCTTGCTCAACGCTCACTATCAACTATGTGATTATTATGGTAGAAGAGTTTGGCTATTAATCTAAATTGAGTAATGAAATCTACTTCCCTGTTGGGACTTCGCCTTCTTTAAAACTAGCCTTCTATGCACGCTTTGCGTGCGATGATCTTTTAAATGTATATTTCAATTTATATAAACAAAAAAAAGGTTGTTTCAGTTGTTTGTTTGAAAAATTATTTTTAAAAAAAAATCAACACTAATTCACATAATCATAATAAACTTTTTTCTTTTCATCAGTCCATCCCACAACAATGAACAAAAAACAAAAGGATTTTTTTATTATTTTCTATCGACTATCAAATTTCCACAATAATCGACAGGTAAGATTTTTATGTGACAAACTATATCAATATGGATATCAATTTATAGAGAATTCAAAAATATGAATTTTGGTATTTTTATTTTATTTTTACGAATTTTATATTTTGTAATATTTTCATTTTAAAAAGTGGAAAAATTATAATAACTTTCCATAATAGGTTAGAGTGATGCAAATTAAATTTTGGGAAAATATTGAGAGGCAACAAAGACTTTTCCTGGAGGGACACCATAGCTCCCCTTGGCTTATATAATAGAGATAAAAATTGATATTATTATATTAGTGATGAATACATATAATAATCATCCAATATGGAAATAATGTAAAATAATTGAAATTAATGCATTATAAATCATCAATAGATAAAGAGATCAACAAAACAAAATGAGGAATTATTTATATTAAATTGTAATATGGAGATTATGACTTTATGACTATAATGATAAAGTTGTTAGAGTATAGATTGAAAATTCGTGAGTGACAATTTTTTATTTTTTTTAATTAAAGAAGATCACTGATATTTAGTTATGGGATGTAAAAAGTTAAGTTACATTATTTTTTTTAATTAAATAATTGGAAGGTTTTTAAGGTGAGAAGAGTGGTGATGTGTCATTGAGAGGAGGAAGGAGTGATTTGAGAGAAACGTAATTATTTTTAAGGGAGAGTTTTAGCTTTTAAAATATAATAGGTATAGATTACTTCTTTCTTTAGCTTTTTTCCTTTTTTTCCCAAGACATTTTAATACTTACTCCTTCAGATATCATTAGATCTCTAGAATTCTTTCATTATTTCTTAATTACTCTTTTTAACTTCTATACATTTTAAACCTTTTTTTTTTAAAAAAAAAAACAAAAAAACTAAAACAATTTGATTCAAATTAATAATATTCTCTCTCAATTTGTTTTTTAAAATTATCACATTCATCGAACGAGCAAAAAACTAGTTTACTTAAATACACAATTTGTGTTATTAATGGTTATCATCAAATCTCATAAAAAATGCAATAGACATGTGACAAGTAAAAAGACAAGAGGAGGATTTGCTTCATTTTAATTTGAGCACAAGTTTTTTACAAGTAAATCAGAATTTACATTGTATCAACCTTGCTTTAGCCTCGTTCTTTTGGATTTCTTTTCAGTTCAGTTCAATTTTCTTCAACTAAGTTCATTTTTTCTAAATTTAGTTTAGTTTTATTCAATTCAGTTTAATATCTAAAATCCCTGCCAGAAAGAACATGACCTAGGACTCTAACTACCATTATTCTACCAGCACCTTAGTCACAACTTTAGTCATTCAAGTGCCATGTTGACATTTGACAGGCCCACATTTCAAGTATTCAACCCGTTTTTGGGGGGATATTTGGAAAAATCATACACCAGTATTTGGAAATAGTTTCTACTCCAAATAAAGACAAAACTTTTTTTATAAGTGGGATCATAGCATTTGTCTTCGTTTCTTATACTCCGGTCTACTGCTTTTCATTATCCGTGTTAAATTTGATTGAATCTTAATGAAACGGATGGAGTATCAACCAAAAAGAACAGGAGGCAGTAAAGTCGGGTATGGGCCAAGCCAACACGAGGACCAACTCGACACGACACAATTTGGACCAGTTCTGCACGAGATCGACCGCTATTAGCACGACACGACATGAATGCACGATCGGTGGGACTTGGGTCGTCCAACACGCAACTTATTTTGGCTAAACTTTTATAATATATATAAATTTGTATTAGGCACATGAGCCTGGCACAAGTCGGTCCGACACGAAATATGAGTTAGACCGTGTATGGGCCTTATATTTTATAACTTAATACAAACCAGGCATGATGAACTTTGCTTGGCCCGTTATACGGGTTTGACACGTGAACTATCCCGGCCCGACCCGTGCCCACCTCTAGAAGGGAGTAATGATTCTAATGAATAATAATAATAATATTGGTGCGCGGGCTGCTGCTCACATTTTCACTCGTATTGGCTTTGCAATAGTTAGGGGAGTGGAGCCCAGATTGTATCTTGGCTTCCCACTAAGTTCTTGTAGACTTTTTTAGTTTTAGTTTATAATGGTAATAATTTTTTTTATAATAAAAAATAATAAAAAAAATAAGAGAATAATAATAATAATAGTGTTGAAAGTTGGAGACCCCAAGAAGGAGGCAAAGCATGAAAATTGGGCAAGGGACAAAAGGCATGACACATTGACATCTTCAAAGCTGTATTGTATGATTGTATTGTTGTTGTTGTTGTTGTAAATGTAGAGTGCCATAAATATTCATAAATCTGCCTGCTTCCCACAAATTATACCCCCCCCACACACAAAAAGGACACAACTCTGACTGTGACACTACTAACACATACAACACAAACTCTCTTCTTTCTTTCTTTTCTTTTTTTTTTTCTTTCTGAACTGAGTTTTATTTGAAGAGAAGATCAGATGATAGTGAGTGAGTGAGTGAGTGAGTGAGTTAGCCTCAGAAGAGACAATGTCAGGTTTACAAGTCAGACTAAAAACACAGTTTGTCATTATCACTTCCATTTCTTTCCAGTGTATGTATTACTACTACGGAGTAGTATAGAATCGAATCACATTTAAAACTTTACAAGACTGATATATCAATGCTTTCTTCCAAAACCCAACAAAACAAAACAAAAAAATAAATAAACTCAGGAATCTTTTTTTTTTTTTAACTGTTCAAAAATCCCACTCTTTTCCATCATTGTTTGTTTCTTAAAAGAAATGATTAGTCATTTACTACAACAACTAGACCGCACTCCATTCAGTTCCCTTGGGAAGGAACAGTAGTGTAAGCCACTTTCCGAATTTATACTATACAATCGTATACTATTTCTCTTGTGAGACCAATAAAAAATTACCGTAACTTTTAATATAATTTTACGGTTTAAAATTATGTTTATTTAATTGTAAGATAAGTTGTGAAACTTGTTAAATCATCAAAATTTCGTAAAATATCCTAGCACTTTGGCCGTAACCTATAATGGATTGGGGTCTGCACTTCGTATGCAAAAGGTGGAAAGCTCTACTACTGAGTTTCTACTTGATTTTAATGGCTTGTTTACTTCAACTTAAATTCAGTTCAGCTCTCAATTTCCTTCTCTCGTAAAATTTTACTTTCAACTGTATTTAATTCAGTTCAGTTATATTCAGCTAAAATGAACGAGCATAATCACGGGAAAAAAGTGAATAAAAAAGGTAGAATGTGTAGGTAAAAAAATCTTGCAACTAATGAAAATAAAAGAAGGAACACAAAATCACAAAAAATGAAAAGGAGGGTATTTTGACTTTGTGTCTTTGATATAGAAAATTGCAAGAACCTTCCATCCCTTTCTATTTTGAGTAAAAGAGGTGAAAACCACTTGCCATTTCTATGTGCCCATGTTTTCTTCATTGCAGTAAATAAAAAAGTGGAGTATGTAGACATGTACATGTAGAAATATATAGTAGTGTGTTGTATAACCTCAAGCCTAAAGTTTTGGGTTCGAAACTCTCATCGCATGTATTTATGAGGATTTTTTTACTTTTTCTTTCAGATATGTCATATGTGTGTCAGCCAAATTGCGTCGAATGATCGTTCAGTATGGCCTGATTAAACGCCTAGTAACACCAGAATCATGTCGTGAAAATAATAATAAAATGTAGTGTGGAGTGTGTTGTAGAATTGTGAAGGCATAATCTTTCAGATTTTACATACAAACTCCTCTACATTGAAAATGATCAAAAGCTTTGAAATTTGATTACAGCAGTATGGAATCATCATATATTAACTAGCAGATTAAAATTAAGAAAAAAAAAAAAACTACTACTACTAATTATTACTATTACTACTACATTCCTATTACCTAATATTCCCATCTAATCAAAATGAGAAACAATTTCTTCTTTTTTTTTAAAGGAAAAAAGAACCCTTTATGTAAGGGCTTTCTAGGAAAAACACATGATCCTTGATTCATCATCAGTGTTGTTAATATGATTTTGGGAAGAAAAAAAAAAAAAAAGAAAGAAAGAACAGAGCAAAAGGGAACCAAGGAGAGTAAAGTGAGGGAAAAAAGGCCATACCCAACAACAAGTTACAACCACCTTGTTGGTTAATTGATCATCTTAAAAAGTGTATAATTTTCTTAAACAATTACTTAATCCCATTTTTCCCCCCCTTTTTTTTTCTTTCTTTCTTTCTTTTGTGTTGTTGTTGTTTCTGTGTCATTCATCTTCTTCAGTCCTCTGTTTTTTTTGTTTTTGTTTTTTTTTTTGTGTGTTGTTGATTTTCATGCTATCCTCTGTTTTCTCAGTGACTGAAAAACAGAGCAAGTTTCTGGGTTCGATCACCTCCTGTGACTGCAAAAGTCTAAAAGTTTTTTCCTTCCTTCAACAATCTCATCAAAGAAATCATCAAGTTGGCTAATAATAGATTCAGCCCCAGATCTTAAAACCCCAAAACAAGCTTTTAAATTATCAACTCTTTCCCTAATTCCAACATCAGATTCCCATTCAAACCTGTCCCCTGATTTCCTCTCAAGCTCAGTCCTAAGCTCTTCCATGGCGGCTTTCGATCTTCGAAACTCATAAAGCAAAACTCCTGGCCTTCCCCCATTAATCTGAGCTGCTACTCTTTGCTGAAGCCTTGCTGTTGAAACCATAAATGCTGATCCAAATATAACACAACCTTCATATCCTCCTCTTACAAAGTTGGATTCTGGCCAACTGTAAACTAACCCACATACTAGAATCATTAGAAGTAGTGAGCTCACATTTCGCATCGCGTAAAGCACCCCTCTGAACCCATTGAACCCATTGAATTTCGATTCGATTGATACCTTCTCGTCGAATCGCAGTGATAATGCTTGTACTCTTGTTTCTGCTAATGCTCTGTTTTCTTCTTCCATTCCTATGGCCTCTCTTCTGCACCCTGATAGTGTCCTTATCATCTGTATGTAATTCAATCAATTGTCAATTACCCATCTTCATATTATATGGACCCATGTCTATACTATATTGTAGTACTTTCGTAACAAAGTGAAACGATTTGACATAAAGTAGACAAAAAAAATATGAAATCGATACAGTTAATATATTATAGAAGAGTATTTACTGCATCCGTTTCAATTCATGTGTAACAACGGGTATTATCCGTGAGACAAAATATTCAATTTTCGCACGTAAATTGAAACAGAGGGCATTAGTGTTTGGACTCCGCTTACACATTCACAACTGTAAAAGTCTATTTTTTTCGATCAATGGTTGAGGATATGGGGAAAATAAGAGATTTTTTAGATTTTTATTTTAATCTTAGATAAACTGTAATGATCTTATGATATGAAATAGAGACATAAGTGACTAGGATTTTATTACAAAGTATCCGACATGGGTACTTGAGTATAAATAAAAAGTATATACTTCCTCTTTCCATAAATAAGTGTTTCATTTTGACCAAAAAGCTCTCACAATTTTGATCAAAATGAAGCACTTTTATTTGTGGATGAGGTGAGTAACATATATAATAACCAAAAATACGAAAAAAATGAATTTTGATACTCAAAAATTGATATTAGCACTACCATTGTCAACTTGTCTCAATAAAGTTTTTCATGTTTCAATCGTAAAGTTAGGTGTCAAAATTAAGCGAAGGGTGCCAAAATCACTCACCTAACTGACACTATGTCTGGATAACAATATGTAGATGAAACAAAACGGAAGGTAAAAGCACAAACGAGAGAGGGAAGAAAAGGAAGACGTAGCCTTCTTCCATTTTCCCTCAAAATCTCTTCAACATAAAAGGGATAATGATTATTAAAAGAGCCTAAATACCTGCCGAGAGAGTTGGGGAGTGAGGAGGCGATGACCATCGAGGGAAGAGGCGACGTTAAGGCCAGAAGAATAGTAATTTTCCATAGTGGAGATACCAGATTTAAGGACATGACAAGCTTCCCAAAGCTTAGAGCTTTCATCCATGTATTCATCAAGCCATTTATCACCAACAGGAAGTTGGAGTTTTTGGACAAGAAGTGTCAATTGTGAATGAAATGATCTTAACAGAGAAATTACTCTTTGCAAGAATTGAATTGACATGAAATTGTTTGAAAGAAACACTCTTTCTAAGTCATCAATTCCTCTTGTTAACAAGGTGTAAAACCCATTTACAGAGGTTGTTGGATCCATTATTTGATTTGAAGAAGAAGAAGAAAAACAAAAACAGAGGAGAGTGAATGAAGCAGGGGAAGAAGAGAAAGGGGGAGGAAAATATGTTGTGAAGAATGGGGTATTTAAATTGAGAGGGTGGAAAGAGAAAAAAGGCAGAAGAAATTGAAATTGAATGAGGGAAAAAATTTATAAAAAAAAAAAAAGAAAAAAGAAAAAAAAGGGAATTGAAGAAGGGGAGAATATCTTAGAAGCTCAGGTTTCAAAGGGTGAAAAGGATTGTTGGGAGCAATGATGGGTGTTTCCTTTAGAGGGGAAAGGATGATTGGTAATCTGCCATTTTCATTGTTATATGGGCAGAAAGGAATTCAAAGTGGAGATATCATTCTTATAAATTTATATATATATATATATATATATATATATATATTGATAAAAATATAAGCAAAATTTTAATTGGAAACAAAAAAAGCTAGACAGAGATGATGAATCATGAGTGAGCAAGAGTGAGATGGAGTGGACAAGCTCTTTTTAAGCATAAAATGCGAATTTCATGAGCTTCCTTCCAATTTGTTACCTTTTTTTTTTTAATTTAAGAAATGCTACTAGTACTCTCAAAACACTGATTTCGCTACTCTTACATTTACTCTCATTCCCTATTTAATATGTGGCGTAAAAGTTACGGAGTAAAAAAAAAATGGGTTTATTTTTCTCATTTCACATGTTAAGAGGAGAGTGAAAGTAAACATGAGAATAAAGATTTTTTAGAGTAAATTTCGCATTCCTCCTTTTTTTGTGTACATCTCATATTAATTTTATATTTGTAGATATAAAAATATACTTTCTTCGTAACATAATACTAGCAACAATTAATTTTAGACGCATTTTGAGGAAACGATTTAAGGGTGTAAACAAAGAAATTAGTCAAAATAATTTTAACATTAGCAACTTATAATCACATTTTTGTTTGTATTGAAACCATTTTGACTAATTCCTTCGTTTACACCCTTAAATCGCTTTCTCAAAAAGCATACAAAATCAATTGTTGCTAGTATTAGGTTACGGAAATATTATCTCAGTCCTAATTTAGTGAAAATATTTTCCCAAAATAAAGGCTACATATTGGTTTTATTTGGATTGTCATTTCTTCCTATCTCTCACATTATATATAACTTTTTTTATCTCTCTATACAATTCATTCACATCCATAAATAAATTTAGCCTAAGCATTCATGCTCACTCTTTTATTGCAACTAAATTGGAGAAGATGAAGATATAATATACTCCATCTCTCCCAGATTAATTGGTACATTAGTTTTTGGTCAAATTAGCAAATAACTTGGGACGGATGAAGTATTCACTATGTCTTTTTTTACTTGCTACATTATATTTTTCACATCTCTCAAGACACAATTTCAAATGAAAATATTTTTGTTTATGAATAATAAAAAAATTATGTATTTAAAAACTACATTTTCAGACGAATCAAACTAGATTCATCATGACTGTATTTTTCATTATGTACATAAAACTAAAAACAGTCAAAGCTTTGAAACAAACAGTGCCATTTTATAGTATGTAGCAAGTAAATAATTAAGGAGGGATGAAGTATATAAATATAAAATACAACAACTACTATAAAACAAATTTCTCTTTAGGCTAATGTGGGGGGGGGGGGTGGTGGTGGGCTATGGCAATGTTTTTATTATGAATGAAAATGAGATTGTTGTGATTGGCTAGTAAAAGCTTTGACTGAAATTGACTGAGATTTTTTAATTGTTTACAATTTAATTAAATAATTAGTGCTTGTATTACTTCTAAACTGCTTCTAATCTAATTCTCATAATGGAATTTAGATATGGAAGTTCTTTGATTAGAGTGCTTCATTTTGGCATATTCATCATCTCCTCTTTTTCCTTCCTCGAGCAACTGACTTTACTTCTTGCTTTTCTTTATTTTCTTTTCATTATTCCATTTATTTCCCTATTGAAATTTTCAAAAATAAAAATTGCATTTTTTTTTCCAAGTCCTAGATGAATGCCCCTATTTTACCTCAACTTTGTCTTTCTCAGGACAAATGGAATGATGGGGTTCTTTGAATTTGACTTCAACATCCCATTCTACCATGCAAACTCTCAACTTTTTTTTAGGCTTTCCAAACTTCTAGCTTTGTTCCATCCTTGTTATTTGGTGTGTTGCTTCCCCTTGGATTTTGGCATGGGGCAAACCTACATGTTTCTCTCTTCGTTGTTTCGTACCGCTCTCTGTTAATACTTTACTCTTTAACAACACAAAAATTTACAGAATATCAATTACATACCCTTTTGACTCTAATCTGGAATTTATATCATATCAACATAATTTACAAATTTAATACTAATTTAATACGTAGGAGTCAACTAAAATTTAGCTAATTAAACATGTCGATCGGACAAGAGAGATTCAACAAAATTTGATTGTAGCCAGTGTTAATAAGTTGTGAAGAGTGGGCATTGAGAAGAATTTCTATTTGTAAAAATATATATTTTTTTTAATATATATATATATATATATATAGAATAATAAAAAGAACATAATCTTTGTTAAACCTTTAATATGTAGAGATAGTGTTGTTACAAAGTAACAATGGAGTTAAAATTCTTCCTATGAGTGATCAACACTTTGTTACTTTATTATGTAGCCCAACTTATAATAAAGTTAGTTTAATTAATTAATAAACAATGTTAAAAGATGTCTTTTTCTCTAAGTTTTGAGGGCCTAGGGAAGGTGGCAGGAGGGGGGACCAGGAAAATCTCAAATTTGCGGATTATGTTTTTTTTTTTTAAAGTTATTTTTTAAAAATTTAATTTAGTGTATTTGTTTAATGAAATATAATGTGTTGTTCTATAATACATTGCTCGTGGGTTTTTGAAGAGTACGACGGAAGGAGTATGTTGGTCTTTTAAGATCTCTTTGGAAAGTGAAGAGAGGGTTGGACTTTGGAAGCACCATTTTTGAGAGGGATTTTATCTCCTTTTTTTATTTTTATTTTATAATTAATAATAATTAAACCTCTATTTTTTTAATTATACTATAATTTAATCTATAGTTATGTTCTTAGGCGCTCCTCCTAATGCTAATGCTTAGGGTAAGAGGTTTATGTTCAAAGGAGACACAAAGCACAATATGACAAAGGACCTTATTTGTTGGCAACATAGGAGCAAATTGTTAAGTTTGATGGATTGACTTAGAGTCTGTTTACTTTAACTTAAATTCAGTTCAGTTAAGTTCAATTAAATTAAGTTCTTCTCTTATAAAATATTACTTTCAGTTGTGTTCAGTTCAGTTCCAGTTCAGTTCACCTGTATTCAGCTAAACTAAACAAACCCTTAATTAGTGACGTTGGGTTGGAATCCTATTTTTGCCTAGCATATGAAATTATATGGAGTTTAATAGAAGTGTGATTGTTTGTTTGGAAATAATATAAGAATTACAGCTCGTTTACATTAGCTGAATTGAACTGAACTGAATAGAAGTGTATTAATTGAACTAAATAGAGATGAACTGAACTGAACTGAACTGAATATAATTTGATGTAAACAAGCCTTTAGAGCTTTCTAGAAAGCTGAAAAATTGAAACATTTTTAATTTAATTTAATTTTGAGTAGTCATCCTAGCTAACTGAAACTTCATGGGAAATAAAATTTCCTTTTTTCAACAAAATATTAAAAGCAATTCCTAGGATGTAAAACTCCATAGCTAGTACTCCGCAATTTGTATTTCCTTCACCTAATTAAATTACTACTAATACCGAAATATTTTGATGAAATGTAAAGTGTATATATACATCTTTTTAGGTACCTTATTTTAGCTTAAATAATTAGAAAAATAATTTAAGCAAGTTCTCATAAGTTAAAACAAGTTTTGGCCCCCTTTCTAATAATAGTTACGTCAAGTTAAAATAAGTTTGATTTAAATTTTTTTTTTATAAAACATAATTTTGTGTACATAAAAAGCCACTAAAGACAAAAATGTGAACAAATTGGCTTAAGTTCTTGGGTACAACTTTTTTTTATCATAACCAATTAAACTAGTTGGCATTTACGGATTTACCTGGAAATTTTCGTTGCAAATATAAAGGAAAAGAATACTCCTCAAACATTATTAGAAAATTGGCTTTGCCATCACTCATATACTTAGTTTTTTCGGAAATTCTCAAGGGTAAGTTTGTACCTTGTACTTTTTTTAAGTTTTTCATTGGTAAATTGATACTCCATATAATTTATTTTATTTTCATTGGTAACCCCAATTAATTTCTCAGTCTTACATAAGACTTTAATAACAATGAAATATTATTTGCTTTACAATTTGTGAAAATCAATACTTTGTTTTGTGCGCCCATAAATATGCAAGATTTGTTTGTGGGAAATATCAATTAATTAATGTTTCGTGGTATTTACAGACAAAATCCACAAAAAAAGGACAAAAATTAACACATCAATTTATATTTAGAAAACACGTTGATTTATATGTGTCTCAATTTTTATAATGGAAAAAAAATATCCAATCAAGATTTGGATCTCCAATTTTTGCCTTAATGGTCAAATTTGCCTTAATTATAATCAAATTAACACTTTATTACTCTATTATGTCATTTTTAAAAGTATGGCCATAAACCAGGGTTACCAATGAAAAACTTAAAATGTACAAAGTTTTACTATTTGAAAATTTCCCTACATTTTATTACACTAACAAGATAACAATGCAAACTTTTAAAAAAAAAAAAATTAAAAAAGGGATTGGATTATTTAATCTTTCTAGTTTTATTTCAACTTTAGCATCTTCTAGGGTATCAATTCTATGATGTAGATCTGTCCATCAATAGTAGCTTAGATTTAAAATTGGAGATAGAGATAGAAAGAGAAAGAAACAATGATATAAATAGAAGAGAATATATCAGGTTATGTAAATGGTCATAATTCGATTTCATTAGATACCCTAATAATTGTACAAATGAATATACTCATTCATTCACTCACTTAATCGTCTCATCTCATCTCATCTTATCTTTTTAATTTATTGCATTTTTGTCCTCTACGCAATGTTTTTTATTCATCTTCTTCTCTTATTTTACTCCATCATCATTTTGATTCTTCTCTATTAGATTAATTATGTAACTTAACGATAAAAACAAACCCCAAAAAAAAAACAAAAAAAAAAAAAACCAAGTGATATTCATCATGGTCTTTCAGTCTTCATGCAGAATCTGAACTGTAATTATTTCCAATTTTAATTTAATACTTACCTTGTTGCTTCAAATCATTGAGATGTTCACACTACTTTACTAATTTCAATAATTATTTTCTTCTTTTTGTATTTCTTTATTTTATTAAGTTTTGTACTGTATTTAATTAATTAATTACAAAAAAAAATTAAAGAGAAGAAAAATTTAATTAATTAATTATATTCGAGAAAATGATTAATGTAAAAAAAAAAAAAAAAGAATCAACACATGCCCTAATGATCATTATTGTAGGATTATTAAAGCTTGGTTCTTCTACATATACTTGTAGGATGATTTGGTAAGAAGATTTGGAACACAAATAGAATATTTTCAAGTAAAAAGTCAACAGTCTAGTGCTTACACAATATATAACCCTTAAAGGGGGAAAAAAATTTTACACATTAAAAATTAGAAGGGTTTTCTTTTAGTAATAATTATATTACAGATCAAGAATAAAGATTATCTCATAGTACTCCTCTTTACATGATCCTCACAACTTTCATTTTTTATAATGCCAGAAAATTGGTTAAAAACCACCTTATAAAACATTTTTTTGTCAAAAACCACCTTTTAAATTATTTTTTTTAAGTAACCACCTTATTTTTTTTTTTTGGTCAAGAACCACCTTTAGCCTAATTTCGGTGTTTAAATCGAACCTCCCTCCGCCATTTCGGCTAACCCCCTTCGTACCTCCCCAAGCCGTCTTAGTCTCTTTTCCTCCCCTGAACCACCACACCAAAAATAACCCAAAATCAAAACCCGAAATTCAACGAAAGGTGGTTCCTCGCAAAAAAAAATTCAAAAAAGGTGGCTTCTCAAAAAAAAAAATGTAAAAAGTGATTTTTGACAAAAAAATTATTTTATAAGGTGGTTTCTGACAAATTTTCCTTTTAATAATAATAGATTAATCAACAAGTTTTTATATTGATAGATTATGATTATATTATTTATAAGATAGATGCTTTTTTTATTGTCTATTGTAGTAATCCGTATTACCTATAGCTGAAGATGGTCGTGACTTGTGAGCCATGTGTATTGTGCCTTATACCGGACCCGCAAGCTTTGTGAGTAAGTAGGCTTTGGCATGGGCCAAGGATATGTGACTGTGGTGCTAGCATGCTTAAGTCAAATTTTAAAATTTTAGCTTGCTTTGTAGTGTCGTGTCGCGTTGATTGTTGTGATGTTTTCTTTTTCTAAACAAATATGGTCTAGCGCATAGAATAATGTGTCATATCATGTTTTTTTTCGTGATGAGTTGTGTCATGCCTATAGTTAGCTTAACTGCCTAGTTATCTTAGTTTATGTGTGGGGCAGGGCTACCGGGGAAGCATGAGGATCGAACCCTGATCATCACCACCGGGGAAGCATGCCTCTACCATTGAGGCAATGCTTCATCCTCTTTCCATTGGTATATGCTATGTGATACTCCATATATGTCAATATGCTTATATTTATACCATATATGCGACGTAATTATACATTGAAATAAAAGATATTGTTATTCTATAAATAGACACCCATATTGATATTATTATTATTATTATTATTATTATTATTATTATTATTATTGGTATTTATTTAAACTTATTGATACTTATCTGAACTGATATATACTAAAAATATGTTGAAAAGAACAAATTTATTTAAGTTCCCTTCAATCTAACTCCTATTGAATCTATGAACCCATTCAATTTAATTAGTGTGTGTTATCTTCAACTTATTAGATATGAACGTATAGTATCTAGACTTATCTAAATAATTGAACTTATCTGATCAAATTGGAACTTCTTAAATTGATTAACCCTTATTGGAACTTATTGACCTGATTCGATTTGATTGAAATTACAATTTAGGGCTTGTTTACTTCAGATTATATTCAGTTTTGTTCAGTTCAGTTCAGTTAATCTCTATTCAGTTCAGTTCATCTCTATTTAGTTCAATTAATACACTTCTATTCAGTTCAGTTCAGTTCAGTTCATCTCTATTCAGCTAATGAGCCCTTATTGTGCCTGATTGGAACTTATTAACCTGAGTCAAACTAGACCGGATTCAACTTGATTGGAACTTGTTACACCTAATTGAACTTATTGAAACCTATTAGACATGTTTTAACTTATCGGAACTTATTACACATGAATTGAACCTATCTGAACTTATTAAACATGATTTTTTTAAGTTTAAAAGAACACACTCGCTCTTAAAGTCAAGTTTAATCCAATTCAATTTTAGTCCTTATTTTCCTGTGTAGTATGGATACTTCATATGGGTAGCCGTCTCCAAACCTGATTCGTCACCGTATTGAATTGGAAACGATTCCGGTTCTTCACATTATAATTTTCCATACCCAACTATTTTAAAATATGTCGTTTTTAGTCTCCGTACCCGTATTCGACCACGTTTCCTACTCAGTGGAACCTAACCTAGCTTATTTGTCAAGGGGTACAACAATTTTAAATGGATAAAATTCTATTTGAAAACAACTTTTAAAAGCTAGAAAAAAAAAAAAGGGAG
Organism: Salicornia ramosissima; assembly: GCA_951394345.1. Lineage (NCBI taxonomy): Eukaryota > Viridiplantae > Streptophyta > Magnoliopsida > Caryophyllales > Amaranthaceae > Salicornia > Salicornia ramosissima. Next base: position 49,446,366 of record OX596234.1, read on the forward strand.
AAAAAGGAGGAGTAAAGAGTTGCCAAATATTGGCAAACAAAACTAAATGCGGGTGAGGTAGTAAAAGAAGAGAAGAGAGCAAAATTTAGGCAAAGAAATGAAAACAATCCAAATATTGCAAATCTTTTGCAACAGGGAATCAAATTTGTTGAATGCAGACTTTTTTAGTTTTTGGCCCAAACAAGAAGGCTTAGCTGTATCATACATAAGCTGGTTGTTGAGTTTTGCCTTTGTTTAGTAAAAGTTTCAGCCATGAATGCTCCATTACTTTTTCTGGTGATGACTCACATACTACTTTACATTTATAACCTTAGTTACCCAATATGGAAGAAGAGAGTTAGACCACTTACAAGCTATAGAAGGTTTCATCCTAAAACCAATTGGTGATAGGAGAAGTAACTCCTAAACTTATAAGGTAGTTTAGTCTCTCCTCATCTTCCGATGTGGGACACTCATTAGTGCAATATATGGGGTTCAACAACTTGCAACATATCACTTTAACATGCGTTTTAAGGAAAAAGAAATTAATTAACATAATTATAACACAAGCCACAGTAAAAACTATAAGATACCTATCTTAAAATTATTTCACTAAATTTATTCGTTTACATGCTCAATTCCGTTCATAAAATGTGTGCTAGAAGGATATATTGCAAGTTATAATATAACAGAGGTATGTTTTTTTTTTTTAAATGTTATTAAGATTCCTAACAACTCTATCTTCCCTTCTTAAAAGCCATTGCATCTCATATTCTCTTTTATTTTCAATAATTCTCTCTCAAAAATTGTGGGGTTGAGTTGCATACAGTTGTTGTAGCCAAGTATAGAAGTTTTTGGTGAAGTAAATTGAATGACTGATGTATACTTGCATGGTGAACATTTTGCACGCGCAACCTTAAGCTCCATATTTGTATGCTTTGTTGAAAATTGAAAAAAAAATGTCTTTCTTTGTTTTCATGCTTACTATATATGTGGGAATTTTGTTACCTTTATTTCCTTTTTAAGAAACCCCGTGTATATAATAGGCCGATAAAGGTATGTAAAGAGATCAACATCATACGTCTTGAATTTACAAGGGTCTATAATAATATTATCCTTATAATTTAATTTTATATTAAAGTATATCACTCTTATTTTTTCACATTTAATTTTTAAAAAAAATATGATCTAAATACTTCATTTTGAACAAAAAAACTCTCACGAGTCACAATTGATCAAAATGAAGCATTTATTTTGAGACGAATAGAGTATTATTTTTAATTGCACAAACATATCTAACCCCATTGGTTTAATCTATCCTTAAAAATTGAACTCAGAATTACAAGTGATTTGGTAGTTAACTTGCATAGTTTCTCTCCATTTTTTTTTTTTTTTAAAAATTACCTAGTTTTCATCCGAGGATATTAAGTTTAAGTTGTCTAGCAATTTGGAACTTCGTTCCTAAAGATTTGAGCCCATTTTAATGTGTGTGTATGTTAAAGTTGTTATATAGTGTTCATTTTTTTGCAAAATTATTTATACAGTAGCATGCTGAATTGGGGAGTGATTTAGGCACTCCCCAATTTAATTTTGACACTCCTCAATGTTACTATTCATGTGAATAGAGGGACAAGAATTAGAGGGATTAATTATTCAACAAATTAGGGAAATTGAAACTTAATAATTGGGGATTTCAACTCTGCTTTAAGTTGAATAACAAGTCTCTCGTGAGACCGTCTCACTATGTGAGGCTAAGTTTTACCATAAAAAAGCTATGAACAAATTATAAATTCAATTCAGACAAATTCTGAAAATTTTGGTTCGATTCAGTTCAGACAAATTCAATGTAGTTCAGATTAATTCAGTCCAAAAGAACGGAGCCTATGTATGCGTGCTTGAAATTCTTAAAAGAAAAAAAAATCACTATCGATCTTTGGTTCTTATTATTTGAAACAATCAAAGTTTTACACTATTCATGTTATATACCTTGACAAAGAGTTGACTTTTACACATTATAAAAAGCATACTCAAGTGTGGTCTTGTTATTAGATTCATCTTAACACTTACTGTAGTTGTTAGAATTTTTACAAACATGCAATTAAAGATATTAATTTTTACAGTCTTGTGTCGACATAAATAAAAAATAAAGTTGCAAATAATAAGAACCAAATGAAGTAGATGCATTAGTGCCATAAGTATTAATAGGGTGGTGATTTTGGCACCCCGTTCCCTCTTACATGAATAATAACCATGATTACTATTCAGGTAAGAGGGGATGCTAAAATCAATTTTGAGGGTGCCAAAATCATTTTCCATATTAATAGCATTAAACTTTAAAAGAATTAATAAAGGTATATTAGGTATTTCAAGGGAACAGATAATAACTTGTATTGCATAGTTGCATTGCCTTACAAACACGAAAGTCATGCGTATCCGCTTAGCATTCAGGTAATGTGGTACTTTAATTTGTCTCAAAATGTGCATAATAAATCAAGACTAAAACATAATCCTTCTTTGTTCAATTGTTCACATGATAAGAGAGCAAGCACAAACATGAAAAGATTGAGAAAATGTCTTGTCTCACTTTACGAGCAAAAAATAATACTCCATCCGTTTTCATTTGTTTGTCTTGTTTGAAATCTTGACATTATTCATAAGATGTGAGAATCTTCTAAATTACACTCAATATATAAAACATAATATAGTCATGTGGGGTCTTGTTTGATTCGTCTCAATGAGTACGTTATTAATATCCGGTTATTATAATTTTTACATATATACAACAAAAGATATTTAAGGTCAAACAAATACATTGACATATGTGCAAAGTCAAATAGGACAAACAAATGAGAACAGAGGGAGTAATAGAAAAGTGATGTGAACATCTTCATTAATTAATTGACCTATATATCATGAATTACAAATTAACTTGATGTAAAATGATGAAAACTAAATAGAGATAAAAATATCTACCCGATGGATAGATGGCCCGTTAGTAATAAACAGTTAAAAAAATATTTTATTTTACTGATTTGGATTTTTTTTTAATTTATAAAGAAACCATCAGTTTATTGACTGATAAGGGCTAAAGCCTCAATAAGTCTCATGCCCCTTAGCCCTAACAACTTGAGTTAACGGCCGGTTTAGTTGTTGGTAATAAATTGTGTTAATGATAATGAGTTTATAGTGTAATTTTGTTAAGAAAGAACTTTATAATGCCCATGACAAATATATTTTCATTCCCAAGCTTCAATTTTCTTCTTATTTTTCATTCTCATCGATTATCATGGGGGAGGGTGGTATTAGATGGTATGAGAGTGAATATTTGTAAAGAAAATTAGATAAATTGGAGTTAAATTAGTTACACCATGGGAATCGATTTTGATTTCCCTTCCAAATTTAGTTATAAATTCATTTTCATTTACCATCATTTATAACCGGCTACCAAAACGGACCGTAAGGGTGTTTCTAATTGAGTTGGATTTCATTTGATTTGTCTTATTTCTAGTGATTTATCTACCCACTTGGTAAATGTATCTTTATTCAACTAAATATATAATAATTGGGTTGAAATTTATCTACATAAATCTTAATTAATTATCTAAAGTAACAAACTTTTTCAAGTTTTAATGTTTCTTTTTTTCTTTTTTTGAGTCCTTTTGTCTTCTTTGATTATCATAAAAGCATAGACAATATCTTTAAGGAAGTCAAAAATAAGAAGATATAAATAAATAAAAGTCATAGTAAATTGAAGCAACACAATCATAAATAGGAAATAATAAAAAAAAAAAAAAGCCCCCACAAAAATTACTGTTAGAGCAACTAATGATCGATGAATGTACCAAAAGTTTGGACATGACATCCATCTAATTGATTTCATGCAAGTTTTACTGGGGCATCGCAGTACAATTATCATGCAAAATATAGACTAATTTTTAAAAAAGCACCCTTGATTTGACTCTTTTTGATAGTAATATCTCCCCTCTTCCTCATCAATAAAAATTCAAAATTGATGTTATAATTATATATTATCTTTGACATTATTATTTTTTACTGTTCTGACAATATATACTGAGCCGTATATATCAATTTCCTCATCAGACAGAAATTAATTATAAAGTGTATAAATTAAATATCAATAAAAAATATAATTGATAATCGTAACTGATGTGATGCATTACTCGGGGCCAAATTAAAATTAGTTTTTACTAAAACATCACTAACGAACGTGAGGTATCACTTCATAAAATGGATATATATATATATATATACATATATATATATATATGCATGAAGAAACCATAATCAAGTATCCTTATGTACAGATATATATGTTTTCACATATAACCAAACAAAGCGCAAAAACCTTTTATCATAATATTTCATACAACCGTCAACTTGATAACTTCATGCACTAATTGTTTTACGTCACTTAATTCATTCACAGGCCACCGTAACCAAGTAAATAAAATAAATATAACGAAATAACTTTTAATATTAACCAACCAAAACTCTAAATTTCCAAACATGTTGATGGTGTTTTGAGTTTGGTGGGAGTGGAAAAAAGGATCGGAGTATGATTCGGAGAAGGTACGTATTTGAATATATACCTAATTAAATTAATTAATACCCTTAATGAACCTCTATACAATATCACCACGTACTTTCTTTCGATAGCAATGGAGATAGAGGTCTTTGCTTAGAAACCCAGGCCACTTTGAGATTCGCTCTTCCACTATTTACAATTTTAGACCCTCCTTCGTAAAAGGACTTGTTTAGGAATTAGCATGGTGTTTGGCATGCATAAGGTACTCGATCGCCCAATGTCTCTAAATAATAAGGGTACTCGATTTATTATTTTACTTATTGTTTTCAATAATTAAAAGAAAATGTTGTATGAATTTGTGGTAAGCTTAACTAAACTAAGTTACAATTAATCTCAAGTCGTAAGTTCAACTTCCAAATGATTGTTTTTTTAGCTTTTAATTTATTTTTTTAAGAACAGTATAATTTTATAAATTGAGCCTAATTACAAAAAAATATGTACATGATGATCTCCGTTAACTCTGCCCCGGCTCTGGAAATTATAGGAGTAGTACCACTTGATGTAGTAGCGCATTTTGTTTAATTAGTACTAAAGCTATATATATACCTTTTGGCATGGCTACGCGAAATAATAATCACATGGAATAAAAATTAATAAAAAAAATCTGTATTTTATTAATTAGGAGAGTGTTTTTTACATTAGTGCTAATAATAGTATATAAGAAAAAATGTATTTATATGGGACATTTTTTGATTGGACTCAACGACTAAACGAGTACTACAAGAATATCAAAGCTTTATAATTTTTACTAATATATATTTAAAGATATTTAACTTTAAAAAGTGTAGTGTCAAATGACAAACATGTAAAAATGAAACAGGTGTAACTTTATAAAACAAAAGACTAAAGTACGTTCTCCTCACCTTAAAAAATAGTCTTTTATACACGCTATGTGTATAATGCTTTTAAATTTTAAGTTCGATAAAAATAAAATATTGTTATTTTTTTCTTGGTGAATTTAATAGTAATTTAAAAGAATTAATAGCATTAAGTTCTAACAAAAGCATATTTTAACACGTACAAAGTATAGAATTAAATTTTTTAAAACGTATCTTCAATTTCTACTCCATATATCATCCACCTAAAATGATTTTTAAAGCATTTTCGAACAATACTAATTCACTTAATATTTTATTCAAACAATAACTTATATTAGTAAGTCATAATTATTTATTGTATGTCGATAAAAAAAAATTAAAAAGGAAAAATAGTAGCAAACATAACTTACAATATGAAAAGTTAAGTGTGCCATAAACAAAAGAGTGGCAATCTAGTGATGTCAACGAGCCAAGTCGAGTAGTAAGATGTCCGAACTAGGTTTGACTAATAATATTAATTGAGCTCGACCCAATTAAGCTCGAACATGCTTGAGCTTGCTTCCGTCCAAAAACCTTATTCGAGCTTGGCTCGTTTAATATTTTAATTTTCAAGTTCGGATCGAGCTTCCTCGTTTACGTATTCGAGCTCGAGTTGAGATAACTCATTCATAAACGAGCATATGTTTCAATGAACTCGATCATAGTAGTACTATATATGATAGTTAATTATAGGTAGCATGCAATATAATTAGCTTTGAAATTTAGGTAACAAGATACTCTACCCAAAAACAAAGCTTGTATGATAGGAGAAATATATATTTATGGTATCTAAATGATACATATACAATAAATATATTATTTTAAAAAAATCCGAAGTATAAAAACGTGTTTTTAACGAGCTTTTAACGAGTATTAAACGATTACGTAACTAACGAACTTGAACTAGTTGTTCGCGAGCCGTAAAGATACAAGTACCAACTTGTTTGAGTAAAGCTTATTTATTAATGGAGCTTGAAAACTTTGTTCAAACTAGTTTATTTAAACTAGTTTAATTCATTTGCAACGATTTGACATAAAATAGAGAGGAAAAAATGTATAATCATTGCAACTAAAGAGAAACAAAAGTATTGTATGAACGAGCTTTGATTGAATTTGTTCGCAAAATGTTCGCGAGTGTTACAATTGAACCTTATCATACATGGATTCGATCAAACCTTATTTAACGTATTATACCTGATCAAACCTTATCCGAATTTATTATAAGTGAAACTTATTTTTTAGGTGAAAAGAACAAACTTTAAGGTTTGATCAGGTCTGATCTAGTTAGATGTGATAAGGTCTAATTTTGATTCTTATAATCAAGTCCAATAAGTTGAAATTACTTCTACTAAATTCAGATAAGCCCAAAAAAATTCAACTTAAATAAGTGCACCTCTAATAAATGGAAGAGAACATAAGCTAGGGTTACGTTATCTCCAACTTACTAGATCTAAACTTATTTAGACTGATTAGCCCTAATTATAACAAACAATTTAAACTTATCACACTTATTTTCTTTTTTTTTTAACAAATCACACCTAATTGTACATGATCAAATTTTATTTAATTTATTATTTATTATACATCATTTGAACTTATAAGAGCTTACTAGGGTTTGTTTACTTCAGATTATATTCAGTTCAGTTCAGTTAATCTCAGTTCAGTTCAGCTATATTCAACTAATGTAAAGGACTCCTTAGATTTGAGAAATAATGTTCTTGATATTTTTTTCTCAAATTAGGTGGAGTTTTTTTTTTTTTTTTAATATAGAAAAATAAATGTGAGTGTAGGGTAGTTAAAGCCGGAGGCAGTAGAGTAGTCAGGGGTCTACAACTACATACGATAAAACCGTAGGCCAATAATTGGAGTAGGCTTTTCAACCCCACAACTCATCGCTTTTGGCCTCTTTTCAAATTAAAGATTGGCGGCGGCTGTTACTGTTTCTCAGTTGTGGTGAGGCCGCTCTATTTGCTTTATTTTCTACCGTAAGAATCCCATTGTTTAGAAGATACTAGTTAATACCCGTGATATGTATGGCTTAATTTTTTTAGATACGATAACTATTAGCTAATTAAATACACAATATTAAGTTTGCATTAATGGTAACGATATTTATAAATAAAGTATCTTAAAAAAATAATTAAGACATTATATAAAAATTTCACATTGCTTTATTATTTTATTTTATTGACATTTTTATAAAATGACATTCACCAAAAAGTCAAATATTTTGGTGTAAAATCAAAATAATATTATCCTTCATCTATGTAAAGTTTAGACTAATTATTCACTTGCTTTACAATCAATAAATAATTAAATATTATGATAATGATCCTAATTCTAAGACCTTACCTTAGGTCTGTATTTCAACAATAAAATTCAGTAAAAATCGTATTGTATACTATAATTGGATTATGTCATATATAGTCCTTAAGTATTCATTTTAACATGTAGATTTTATGAAAAAAAATACATGTAAATTGATATAATGAATAAATAGTTAGTATTTGAATTTTTTTTTTCTTTCCAAATTAAACTTGTTTTGTTCTATCCCTAATGTTGCAAATATTAATCTGGACCTTCTTTAAAAAAATACACTCATCTTTGAAAAGAGCTAGACATTATATATGTTGAATTTTATTTTATTATTTGATTTTCTATTCTAAGGTATTGTTTTACTTCCCAGTATATGAAGATTAACATCTTCATTGTATACTACTATACCTTTTTTCCACCTCATTGGCCATGCAAAAGGGAAATTTATTAATGTACTTTATGTATTTATTTATTAATGTACTTTGCAATTTTTTTGTTAAAATCGAAAATTTATAGTTTGGCATGGAAATGGAGTATTTTTTTTAGTGTTAACAATTTTAGAAAGGAATAATAGATGTATAATGTCTAGACAGACAAAGATAAAAAAATTCTTTTATAATTTTTTTGTTATAACAAAAAATGTGAAATCATAACAAAAAACATCGTATACTCTCTTGTATTTTTTTTTTTTTTAATATAAAATTATGTTAGCGCCATTTATTAGACGATTAAAATAATTTTTTTTAGTAATCAATCTCATTAATTTTTTTTCAATCTTTTCCATATTCCTGGCCTATCTTACTTTTGCATACATCTTTTAGTTATCAATTTTTTATACGCTCAATTAGTTTCTTTGTTTTAATGAACACAAATCTGTAAATAAAAAACAGAGAGAGTATAAAAGAAAAAATAAGTATAAAAAGATTGCGTTTTTGGAAAGCCAATCAATTATATTTCATTAAGTAGTTTAGTTTATTTATTTTAATCATTGACAAATTCAATTGTATTACTTATCCCACCATGAAAACTGTAAAAAAAAAATATATATAAAAAGATGTATTGTCATTAATTAATCATAAAGAAATTTTGAAAAATTAGCATTGGAAAGCATGAAAGTTATTAGAAATAAATAGATAAGTATAATTGGAAATAAAGTGGGAGGAGGGAATTTTAGAGTTTAGGAAGGAAATTGATTTTTTTTTAGTGGCAAACCTTTTAGTAGTATAGAAAGATTTTTTATACTCTCAATTAGTTTCTTTGTTTTAATGAACCCAAATCTGTAAATAAAAAACGGAGAGGGCATAAAAGAAAAAATAAGTATAGAAAGATTGCGTTTTTGGAAAGCCAATCAATTATATTTCATTAAGTAGTTTAGTTTATTTATTTTAATCATTGACAAATTCAATTGTATTACTTATCCCACCATGAAAACTGTAAAAAAAAAAAGATATGAAAAGATGTATTGTCATTAATTAATAATAAGGAAAATTTGAAAAATTAGCATTGGAAAGCATGAAAGTTATTAGAAATAAATAAATAAGTAATTGGAAATAAAGTGGGAGGAGGGAACTTTAGAGTTTAGGAGGGAAATTGATTTTTTTTAGTGGCAAGCCTTTTAGTAGTATAGAAAGATTTGTATTTAATTGCTTTAAATTGACTCTAATACTCCCTCAGTAACATATTAATTACAACAATTCATTTTTAAGAAAGTGATTTAAGGGTGCAAATGAACAAATTGATCAAAAATAACTTTAAGATTAGTAACTTATGATAAATCTTGTATTAAAACCATTTTGATTAATTTATTCATCTATGCCCTTAGATTTTTACCTTAAAGTGCGTGCAAAATGACTTGTTATTATTAATATATTACAGAGGGAGTACTATTTATATTGTTACTTTAATCTTATTTAATTTGATGATATAGGTGATGAAAAGTGTAGACTTCGTTTGATTCGTTTTGGAACGTACTTTTTAAATATATAGTTCTTATAATTTATTCTTAAGTATAATTAGAGATATTAATATTTAAAATTATGCATCGGGAGATGTGGAAAATCAAATAGAGCAATTAAATATTGACATATGGAGTACAATTTTTATGGAAAATCATTTTCTAAGAAAAATAGTTTTCAATGGAATACAATGATGTAAGAATAGTTTTTGTTTGTTGATTAGAGAAAAACTTATGAAAGAAAAAAAAATGAAATAGAAATAAAGGATGGTCAAGTGAATAAAGGAAAAATAAAGAGTGAGAAGAAAAATGTGACATTTCTTTTTTAATGAAGGAAAATGGTTTTCTTTTTTCATAGTAACATTTTCCACCTTAAAAAATTATTTCCTATCATTTTCTAAAACAAACAAAGGAAAATAAAAAGAGGGAGGAAAATCATTTTCAGAAAAAATGTTTTCTATCTAAAATAAACATAACCTAAGGGTCAAGAAGAGAAATTCTCTGCTTTATTATGCTTTGAAAGAGTATTGACATGGTTGATCTCAAGTAGCTCGCGAATTGTTTCGTCTCATACTCTCTTAAATACCCTGGGGGTAAGTATCAATGTACCATTATCCTATTTTTATTTTGAGAGGAGGGGGGTGGGGTTGGGGTTTGAAATAATATAATTAAACTTTTTTTTATTAATGATAATTTTTTTTGACAAAACGATAATGTTACCTTAAATTAAATTTTTGCAGATGAGATGGAAAGAATAATAAAGTTTCGTTCATTTATTAGAGATGGGCTCTTAAGGAGTTGGCGTATAACTTGGTGGTAACCCCTACATCCCATGACCACAGTAAAAACACACAATAAGATCCTTAGGGCTCATTTACATTAGATGAATAGAGATGAACTGAACTGAATAAAAGTGTATTAATTGAACTAAATAGAGATGAACTGAACAGAACTGAACTGAATAGAGATTAACTGAACTGAACTTAATATAATCTGAAGTAAACAAGCCCTTAGTATTACTATCACCAAATGACAAAAAGCATGTAAAGCGCACACCCATCTATATATAAATACAATTGAAATTTCATTAGCATTATTGTTGCAATTGTATCCTCTATTAGTATACCTAGGTCTTAAACATTAATTAGAGTTTAGAACTTTAGATTAGCATACATTATCCTGTTGAATCCTATAAATGTTGTTAGGATTAGCATACATTATCCTGTTGAACCCTAACAACATTTATAGGGTTCAACAGGATAATGTAAGATGTGACTCGAATTAGGTTCGTGACTCGTAAAAATCAAGAAATCACGTGTTTTTGGGCCATCCTGCCTAGGCGGGACAAGTGACCCGATCGGGTGGCGTGACCAGGTTGGCCACCTCGATCGGGTGCGAGGCAGCATGGACGTTTTAGTGAGTTTTGGAGGTGACCTGATCGAGCAGGTCAAACAACCCGATCAGGTCGTCGAGTACTTCATGTTTTACTAGTTTTTGTTAAAGTTCCTATTTTTTATATATTTGTTTCCTATTTTTTAGATTTGTTTGTTAGTGAATATTCTTTATTCTTGGAGGCCAAATATTATGATAAAAATTATATTTTTAGGGTTTCTTTTATCCTATAAATATGTTATTTGGCTTCAAGGTTCAGTGTGCCATTAACAACAAATCACATCAGTTATTTTGTTTAGAGAGAATAAGTTTGGTGAGCAGATTTTTCGAGTGTCTTATTGTGTGTGTGGGAGTACTATAATTTCTCCCTTTAAGTTGTTTCTCCATATTTGATATTAGTGAATTTATCCTCTTCCTCCGCCATATTATTGTTTGTTTTTCTCTATTTCTTAAATTTCTATTATTCTCAATATTTTGCCTAAAGTGATTGAATTTGCAATTGACAACAACGAGACAATTCTTCCGCATAATTCCTAACACTGTTGAATCCTATAATTGTGTGTCCCAAATTACTTAGCTTCAACTTTAGACCATTTTGTGAAAAATTATCTTTACTTAATGAAATTGTATAAAAATAATTTAACTTTCAAAATCATTGTTAAACACTATCCGAGTGGATTTTTGGCCTTTTGATCACATCCAGTTTTCCGGGTACAAAACCTTTCTTTTGGTTGGAAGTAGTTTTTTATTCTCTCTTTTTTTTATTGTAGTTGTTAATTTGCTATTGGTGTTGTCGGGGTTGTTTTGTGCCTTAGAAAAACAAAAATTGTGGTAAAAGGGTTGGAAAACCATTTTTGGTGGCTGAAAAAAACTGTGGTTTAAAGGCCAAACCACATGGGTAGTGATCAATAATAATTTTGAAAGTTAAGACATTTTGGAACAATTTCATTAAGTGAAGTAAGTTTTTCAAAAAGTGATCCAAAGTTGATATACTTTGGGATAAAAAAAAATCCATGTGTTTAGGATAAGATTTCTCATATTTGATCAATTAGAGATTATAATTAATCCAACTAGAAGTCTAAGAATATTTATACACTTTTTATTACAAATTGGTATTGGGAACCTTTTTAAACTTATAGATAAATCTAACTCTTGTCCTTCATATTGGATTACTCTTCCCATTTGTCCAATTTCATCAAATTTTTATCATATCCCAAATCACTTTGGATGGTCAAGGATTAGCATCTATCCATATTATTAGTAAACAAATTAAAAAGAGTGGATGATTTGTGGTTAAAAAAGGGGAAGAAAAAAAAGTTGAGTTGCCCTTAAAAAGAAATTCAAAGAAGATTTAAGAGTGGACACTAGTCTAAGATCTAGTACCTACAATTCTACAAATCATGATCATTATTTATGATCTAGCACCTCATATAAATAGGTCAGTTTAAGTAAATTCTTTGAAGGGTCCATATGTAGGACCTAAAAACTCATCATTTAGAAAGGGATTTTTAAATTTTGTTTTTTTTTTTAAAAAAAAAAAATTGTCAAGAATAAGCCAACTTTTGGTTGGTCTTCCACAATTAAGCCAACCTTTTAAAAATCTAGAATTAAGTTAACCTTGTTATCATTTAATCCAAAAATAGGTTAAATGATTATTTAACATGTTATTTTCTTTTGTTTTTAATCACTATTTTACAATCATTCAACCTATTTTTTGCTTTAAATGATAACGGTAACCTGAAACAACAAGTAACTAATAGATTAAATAATCATTTAATCTATTTTTGGATTAAATGATAACAAGGTTAGCTTAATTCTGGATTTTCAAAAAGTTGACTTAATTGTGAAAAATCGGCCAAAAATTGACTTATTATTAGCAATTTTTCCTTTTAAAAAAAGACAATTCTTTTCTTTTCTTTTTTCCAAAGTTTTTTTTTTTTTTTTGGCAATACTCATGATATAGACTGCTTGAATCAGAATAATGATGATGATGAAAGCTCAGGAGTCTAGAGGGTTTCGTTTTCACTTTATGGTTCAACTAAGCTTAAAAGCCCACTTCATCAAAGAAAAAGGATTCCTCTTCCACTACAACTAGAACCTACACTTGCCTTTTAGCCCTTCTTATCTTTTTTTTTTTTTTTTTTTTTGTTTTCCCTTAAAGGGGGGAATACCGTTTTTATTTAATGCTCAACTTCCTTAAAATTTTAGTCATTACCTCTCTAGTATTAATATTGCATAGCCTTTTGATGTGGCAACCCTCTAATATTTGATAGCAATTGTTTTTATTGTAATGATCAACTTGAATTGGATGTCATTAACTAACTCTTACTATTTGTTTTTGGATTTAGTAGATTGTTGATTGATTAATTAAAGATCATTCTACAATGATTAGGAGCATTAATCACCTTTATTATATTTATGAGGAGTGCTAGGGTTACTCTCACTTTTCACTTTCAACATAACTAAGAGTATAGTTTGAAATTGATAGAAATTATGCCTTTTATTTTTTTAAAAAAATTGTTCAATTTACACTTGTCAAATGGAAACTAATTTCCGCACTCCCAAAATTGATTTCCGCACCCCCATGTTTATAGTATTAACCCGAGTGCGGAAATCACTAGCCTTGTCAAATGTATGATGAGAGTGCAATTGAGAGTGAAATAAATGAGAGTGAATTTAGCATTTCTCTATATTTATTACTCCCTCATTCCCAAATTAAATGATACATTTTGACTTTGGTACTGTTCACTTTGTAACTTTGACTCCCTTTCATTCTATACATATAAGGAAAAATATAGTCATGTGAGATCTCGTTTGATTCGTCTCAATATATACTTTCTAAATATATAATTTTTTATCATACACAACTAAAGATATTAATTTTTAAAAATGTGTCTTGGATGATGTGAAAAAATAAATGTAGCATTTATTTTAGGACGGAGGGAGTACTTCACAATGACATTCATGTCAATATGGTTTTTCCTTTAAATCATTTTGCTAAACCTAATTTGTCCATTGCTATGTGTATGTCATGAAAAATTAACTCACTTGCAAATTGTCTCGAATTACTTTCATTTTCAATTAGTTTTGGAATAGCAGGATGAAATTTTTGTGGGAAGTAGTATATTCAAACTCTATTTCACTCACGACACACAACATATGAAAATCAAGCTCAATCATTTCCACAATCCACTACTCTAACGACCCGTTTGGTAGCCGGTTATAAATGGGGGTAATTGGAATGAATTTAGAACTAAATTTGAAGGAAAATCAAAATTCATTCCCATGGTGGTGCTACCTTAATTCCAATTTATCTAATTTTCTTGACAAATATACATTCCCATCTAATGCCACCCTTCCACATGGTAATGGATGTTAATGGGAAATAAGAAGAAATTTCATGTTTGGGAACGAAAAATATGTTTTCCATGGAGATTTCGAAGTTTTTCCTTGATCAATTACACTTTAAACCCATTTCTGTTACCACAATTCATTAACAACAACCAAACGGGCTGTAATAATATTGCTTGTTTTAACAATTTTGAAATTATGCATCCAATTAATGACTTCGTAAAATTAACATTGATATTAACTTAGCATGCCATATTACAAGAAATTAATTTTGACAATTCACTTTGTGAGTCGACCATACAATTGGGAAAAAATTTAGTTGACCCACCGGGTAGACTACCCACCCTTATATATAAGGTTATGATAATTATGTTAATGGAGTCCAACTTGACTTAAAAATTAATATTTTAATAATCTATTAGTAGCGAATAGTATACCCAGTGGGTAGATGTAGCAATGTCCAGAAAATTATTGTAAATTAATAAATAGGGTGTTAAAATAGTTGACTAATGTAAGTTTTAGCCCAAATAGAGTAGGAGAAGCATAATTTGAGAGCCATAACATAACATAACATAATAATAAATGAATACAACTAATATAGTGGTGGATAAAGTAAAGTCATTAATTGTTAGAGATTGTGGGCTGGAAATGGACCAAAACTACCTGTCATTGAAGACCCGGGTACAGCCTACTACTGTGGTCTACAAACACAGTCCGTTAATCAAGTCGAGCCTTAAATAACATAAGTACCAACACTGGTGATCAATTTTCAAGTGTTTCAGAATTAGCCAACATTCTTTCTTTCCAATCTTCAATTGCATATTTTTTTTTTGAATACATTAATTGTAATTAAGAGTTAAAAAGAGTCGTATATCTTTGCTTAATATAGTAATTAAAATAATTTTCATCCTTTAACTATTGTGATTTAATCGCAATTGAAACCCGCACCGGGACCATCACAGCACCGACGGATTATATTTCATTAAAATTTTCTAAAAAAGTTCTAAAAAAGATACAATCGGTCCAGAAAACAAGTCCTACCAACTGACTCGGGAAACCACTTCCACCATGGGAGAACCGGACCCAACCCTAAAACCCAGTTCTCCCATGGTAGAACCAGTTTTCTAGACGGTCCCTACTTTTTTATTAATTTTTTTAAAAGTGGTTTGTGATTAGAGTATATATTTGTGATTTGCTTTTATTAAAGGCAAAACACGACTTCAACGCAAGACTCTTATAATAGGAATGCTCCGCTAGCATTGCCCGTAAGGAGAGGGGGCTGTGAGAATCGAACTCACAATCTCGTAGTTACAAAGTGTACTTCAGCACCACTACACTAGAGTTTGATCCATTATTTAAGATTTACTAATCAAACATACAAAGAGATTTTTCTTTTCCTTACATTGTTAGGTAAACCAACGCCCTACAAAAAGCTCATATCCCAAAAATACCGAACTAGCATTGCTCAAAAGGTTGCAAGTTGCATTTTAACGTCATTGTACCAGACCTCGATCCTCTACGCAAAGACTTAATTAAAAGGCTTTGTTCATTACTTTGGTCTTACTTTAAAGTGATATATGTAAATATAGAATTTTTTTAAGAATAAATATAGACCGCTGATTCCCCTTCCTAGAGCTGGTCATGGGTCGTGCCGGCACAAGGGCCAACTCGGCACGGCACGGTTTGGGCCCGGCCTAGCACGAGTCCGCTATAAGCACGGCATGGCACGAAGGCAAGAATGGTGGGTCATGGGCCACCCACGAACAACATTTTAAAATTTGGCAGGAGCCCGACGGGCCGGCCAGCAAGTTGGCAACACTCATTTTGATTAGAATTTCAAAATTTATAAAAATTAGTATAAGGCACGATGGCACGGCACGAGTCGGCCCGACACAACACGTGGGTTGGGCCATACATGGGCCTTATATTTTATAACTAGGCACGAGCCCGGCACGAAATGCTATGGCACGAGGCACGTGAACCGTCCCGGCACGACCCGTGCTGTGACGACCCGACTCGCTTAAACCGGCGCGGAAGAAATCGACGAGTCGAATAGTCAATTCTAACAAACTAAAATACTTAAAAATTAAAACAAAACCTCAAATAAAATATATACAAAATCCGAAAGTACAACACCCACAAGATTGTACATATCTAAACACAAATGCCATTATTACTACTACTAACAATATAAACTCCAAGTAAATGTCAGAGTTAGAAAATTACACAAGTACCACTACTATAGTCTAATACTAGAAATCGTAAAACAACAACACAAAAACTAAATAACATCGGCGCTCGCCCAACCCAAAGCTAAGCAAGAACCTCATCATCAGAATTACCTGAAAAATAAACAACAGTCCACCGTCGGTGGCGAGTAACATAACTTTCCCACCCTAGCGGGGATACACATGGACATAGCATAAATCAAACAATCAAATCGAATATACAAACATGCGAATCATAACAAGTAATCATGCTTGACTTGACTAACTTTAACCAATAATTAACATATCTTTAAACTTTGGCGCAATCATTCACATACTAGACCGGACTATGCACGTACGAACGCATCTTACGCGATCGAACTTTCTACTATGCCAGGATTGAGAATCTTACTCCCAACCCCATGAAACCCATCTTACGGGAAATCCATATCCGAAGACAACATAATAAGACCACCAACTATCCCAATACCGCGGACAGGATAGGGGCAACGTCTTAACCCAATCCTTAGAATCTTACTCTAAATCTTAGGCGTCTAGTAGCAAAATCAAGCTAATCTTAACTTTAATTTACATTCTTAGTTAATTCTTAAGTTGCATCTTACGCCTTGACTCAAGAATAACATGTAAATCATCCAATTTAGGACCTCAAATACCATTCTTTAACTTTCTTAATTCTTTTTAACTTTCTTTAACTTTCAAGAATCGACTAAGAACTCATAAAGAACTTAACAAGACTCATAAAGAACTTATAAAGAACTCATAAAGAACTCAACCAAGATTCAAGAATTTATTCAAGAACTCGATCAAGATTCAAGAACTCAATCAAGATTCAAGAACTCATTCAAGAAACCATCCATAATCATATCATCAAAATTCACGCATAACATGGGCATAAATAACAACTTTTCATCAACATGTAAACATCAAAAATTCACGAAACTTGAACATAATCAACATCATATATGAAACTAACATAATCAATCATGAAATACATATAATCAAGTAAAAACCATCACAAAACCATCACCAAAACCAGCCTATAATTCACGCATAAAACAAGGCTATAAACATCAAAACGGTCTAATCTAATCACTTAATCTATACTATGAATCAAGGTATACAAACTAGGTTGAGATAGTATGTTACCTTAATGAAGATTAAACACAAATTAACACAAACTTGCAGCCCAGAATATCCCAACTACACGGCCAACAACTCGCACCCACACGGCACACACGCACGGCACGGTTGCACGAACACCACCACGGTTCTTGTACACGGCACCACACGACTTGCACGGCTGCCTACTGCACGGCCACCACACGGATGCACCAACTCGAGCACGGCTCCACACGAACCACCAATCACGGCCATGACCCAATGTTACACGGACACACACGAGCCACCACACGGTCCTATCACGAACTCAACCCAACGAACAACCCCAAAAATCCAAACCCAAACTAGCAATCTTGATTGAAATAAATGGGATTTAGTTTGTATTTTGATACTTAAAGATTAATAGAGGTTGAATCTTTAAGTTTTGAGTTTAGAGGAATGATGAACAAATGATTGAATTTGATGAGCCAAAAATGGCGTGTGGTTTATGGCAAAAATGGAGAGTGTTTGGCTTGTTAAATTTGGTGAGCAAGTGTGTTTAAGATGGCAAATGAGCAAATGAATCCTCAAGCCCTTACTAACCCTTCAATTTATAGAAATTAGTTAAGGTGTGAATGCATGGCAAGTGGCAAAACTTGCCACATAACAAGGGGGGCCGGCTATGGCCTTGTAAATGGGCCAAATTGGGCTTTCGATAAATAATTGGGCTAATTGCACTCATGCATGACTAATCATGCTTAAATCGATTTTGGCCCAAAAATATTAAATAATTAATTAGAAAATTAAATAATAAAAATTCTAATTAATTAAATAATAATAAAATAAATAATAATCAACCAAAAATAAAATAAATTGAATTCAATCAAAATTATTCATATAAAATAAAATAAATAGTCCAAAAATAAATTTTGAACCATACAATAAATCACATTAATAACAAATAAATCGGTGATAGAAATACCGATAAATCTGGGTCGTTACACGTGCCCACCTTTACCCCTTCCTATAATAACAGACTCACCAACTCAATTGGTAGAACCGTATGTAGAACAGTAGAAGTATGGAAGTGGAGCAACAGGCCTAGTGGAAAGGAAAAAAGAAATCATAATACAATTTTAAAAAATACGTATAATTTCACAATACAATCTACAAAGTATAATTTTTATATTGAAAGAAGCGTATGAATAGTGGGGAGAAATTAAAACAAAAGAAGCTTAAAAAACACGCTCGGTGGGACTCGAACCCACAATCCTTTGATTAGAAGTCAAATGCCTTATCCATTAGGCCACGAGCGCTGTTTTAGTATTATGCCACCCAACAAATAATTTTATACTTAATTGTTGCTACCTCAAAATTTACATCTCCGTTTCAACTACTCCACCTCTTCCTATGAGTTAATTACTATTTTCTCCATTCCAATTTGTTCTTTGTGTTTGTTTTTTTTTAGAATACAATACAAAGACACAGAATGAAAAAAAAAATAAATTATTTATGAAATTTTATTTGATTTGTTCAAATGTGTAGTTTTTTTATTATTTCTTTTGGTCTATATTAATCGTAATGTTGTCACTTTCATGCTTGTCAATGCAATATTTATATTTATAATATCTTTAGCTACATTTTGCAAAAAATTAGATCATAAAAAAGTATGCATTGAGACAATTTCAAAGGATCTCATATGACTATATTTTTTTTATATGTATACAAGATACAACACAAAATTTAATTATACAAGTGCTTGTGAATAATGTTAAATTTCTAACGTTGCAATTATATAGGAGCAGAGGAAGTATGTATTTTTTCTAATTTTTTTTTATAAAGTGTAGTATAAAATATTAACGTTTAAACGTGTACATTAAAAATTGTGTAAAAAATAAATGTAAAGAACAAATGGACGAAGTGATTCCCTGGGTTTAATTTTATTGATTACACTAGTTAATCCCCGTGCGATGCACGGCTTAAATTTTTTATAACATGTGAGGGCAAATATGATGATAATTAGTTAATTAAATATTGAGTTTGCATGAATGCAACGTATATTAAGTATTTTTTTTTTAAAAAAGACATTATATAAGAACCTCACATAATTCACATTGCTTTATTGTTTTATTATATTGAAATTTTTTAAAAAGAATATTCACCACAAATTAAAATAGCGTGGTGTGAATTAAATTAAAACAATATTTTCTATCATCTCTGTATAGCATAGCAAAATTCAATTGCTTTACATTCAGTAAATAACTTAATATTCTAATAATTGTCTGAACTCTAAAAGACTAAAACCTTAAATCCGTATTTAATTAATAAAATTCCGTAAAAAATAGTATGTATACTTTAAGTGGATTATATCGATCAAATTAGTCCTTAGGTCTGTATTTAAACATTTGATTTTTATGAAAATCACTATTATGAATAAATAGTTAATGTTTAGATTTTTTCCCCTTCAAATTAAGCTTGCTTTATAAGAGCATGTACAATGGTAAGCTAATTGTCAAATTAGCTTACATTGACACATAAGATTTTCTCCCAAAAGAAGTTGAAGCTAATTTAAGCCCCAATGGTTAGCTAGTTGCACTACTACAAAAAGCCTCATCTACGACCAAAATTTACGACCACACGTACGTGTTTCTGATCGTAAATAATAAGCATTTACGACCAAATATAGAACTGGTCGTAAATAGTATAAATTATCTACGACGAGGCGGAATACTGGTCGTAAGAGCTAAATTCTCGTCGCAAAAAAAATTATTTGCGACGAGGTAGAAATCTGGTCGTAAAAGATCAAAATTTTAGAATTTGACAAAAAAATAAAAGCGGGATTGTTTTAAGGTTCATTTACCTTTCTCATTTAATTGTTTTTTTTTGGGTTATTTTCAGGTTTTTAGATCTGGGCTGAAGAGAGTGAGAAAGAAAGGAAAGAAACACGATTCTGCACAACAATGGCGAATTCGAAGGCCACTTTCATGGTAGCCGTAAGCCCTTAATAGTGTTGGTGTTGTTGTAATTCACGCTTATTGTTTGTTGAATTCAAACAATTCGATTTGTGAAGTGTAATATTGGTGGGTTCGGTTCTGGGCTTGGGGGTGGTTCGGTTTTGAGTTTGGGTGGTTTGGTTCTGAGATCGGGTTTGGTTCTGGGTTTTTGGGGTGGATTGGGTTCTGGGTTGGGATCCTGTTCTGGGTTGGTTGATCTTGCTCTTTTGTTGTTGTTAGCTGCTGTTGTTGATGTTAGTTCTTTATTTGTCATTGATGTTTTACAGTTAGTAAAGTTTTATTGTTGTTGATGTTGTGTTGCTTTTGTTGTTTCAGATCTAATTAAGCTTCAATGTTAAAGATGAAGAAGATATGAAGATGAAGAAGATATAATGTTAAGGATGAAGAAGATATAAAGTTAGATGGAGATGATATGAAGATTCAGATTAATTATACAAAGTATATAGTTCAATCTTGTAAATTTTATTTATCAAATTTTGTATAAATTTATCCTATCATTTTTTCTTTTGATTTGTTGTACCAAAATTAATAAAAGTTATTAATAAAATTTATAAAAAGTTATTAATTTTTTTATTATGATAATGTTTATTTTATTAAATAACATTAAATTGTTAATATTTGAAATTAGCAACTATATTAATTAGTTGCTAATTTCCTTTTTTTTAATTTTTTTAATTTCAAATTTACGACCAGAAAAATGGTCGTAGATGATAACAAATTGCGAGGAGAAGTATATCTCGTCGTAAAAGAGTAATTACGACGAGCCACTTAAGCTGGTTGTAATTGACATTTTTTTATTTACGACGGAGCCATTTACGACGAGTGACGACCACACGCGTTTCTCGTCGTAAAAGGCTTTTAACGACGAGATTTGAGCTTTTAACGACCAAAAATCCGGTCGTTAAAAGCAGTTTTTGTTGTAGTGTTGCTTCCCATTGAAATATGTTCCACATATCATTTATGAGACCCATATAAATCATTAATTTTTTTTACATTTTTTTTTTTTTAAAAAATTTTTAAAAATTAATCTTTCCCATGCATTGTTTTCACCCCAAGCAAATTAGCTTTTGGCCAAGCTAATTGCTTAATTTTAAACCAATGGTCAAGCTAGTAGCTAGGGAATTTTGGAAATTGCAAGCAAGTCCCTAGCTACAACCATTGTACATGCTCTAACATCCTTAATGCTATAAATATCAATTTATACCTTTAAAAAAGATACAACCCATTTTATCAACCAAAAAAATTAAATTGAGTTTTACACTTTTATTTTCTATTATTGGTATTGGTTTTACTTCTTAATGTATGATAATTAAAATATTTTTTTGTATACCTACTTTTTTTTATGGTATACCTATATTTCTTTTTTACTTTATTGGGAATACAATGAGTGCATTTATTAATGCCTTTTGTATTTTTATTTATTTATTTTGTTAGGAGGGAAAAATGATAGTTTGGAAGGGAAATGATGTATATTTTTTAGTGGTAAAGGTTTTAGTAAGAAAAATAATAGATAATAGACAAGTAGAATTTTTTCATTTATAACCTTAACCTAGAAGACAATTTTATGGAAGATTGATCCATTAATTTATAGAAGATTGTGCTTATGAGGCTTAAATTTGATTTGTAGAATAGCAAAGGTTCATTAATTAATACTTTCCCAAATTACAAAATCAGAATTATTTGCTCCCATTTTCCAAAAGTAAATATGATTTTTAGTTCAAATAAAAAATAACAATTAAAATCCACTAACACTTTTTAAATTAGCGCTCTAAATACCAAATGTAAATAACTCATGATAAATTGATAATCTTTCTATACTACTAAAGTTCTTGCCACTACAAAAAGTTTATTTCCCTCCCAATCACCCAAATTTCCCTCCTCCCTCTCCCTTCATTAATAATTATGCTATGTTTTTTGGGGGAAAACAATAAAAAAAAAAACATTAGAAATAGGAAAATGAACCATCAAGTCAATCCTAATGGCTGCATTAATTATTGAACATTCATTGTTTGGTCTTTTTTTCTACTATGCATTTAGTTTTTTACTAAAAAATTATAATAACTTTTACTTTATTTTCCACAAAAAAAATTACATTATTTTCTTTCCGTTAGTAATTGTATATTTTTCGATTAAACTTGATTTTCTTCATCTTAGTTTTTTTCCTATTTTTACATGTTAAATTTTTAAAAATCTTCTAAATCGAGTGAACCATTATATTAAATATGTTTTTTGTTTTTTGAATATAAAGTTTCAAATAAGTCTTTGATTGTCATTAATTTTTCCTACCTCATATCAAATCTTTGTATTTAAAAAATAGAGGTCGTAATATATTTGGAAATAAGTACTTACTTTTACCATTAACAAAATATGAAAGAGAATTTCATGATGGATACAAATATATGAAAGTGAAATACTTATTTTTATTTTATTTTTTTTTGTGCGTGATTTTTTTTTTTTTTTTTTTTTGCAATAGTGCAATTTTGTATTACAAGTAATAAATAGTTAAATACATAATCTTGATAAAAAAAAAGTAGGAATTTTCATTGTCAACATTAGAAGACGTGAAGTTTATGAACATAAAGTAATTTCATTGATATCAATCCAAAATCGAAATCATTTTAGTGAGCTAATTTTAAGTAATTTGAAAATTATGCATATTTCGGACATTACTTATTCTCTATTGTCTAATATAACTAAAAGAAACCCCTTCAAATAAAATATAAAAGAAAAGCACTTAGATAAATTTTCCATCTACAATAAATTTTTATCAATTTTTATATATAATGATTTAATTTAGATTTAGACACTTACCTTAGTTAAATAAATCGAGCATTTGCTCGGGTATTATCTAGTAGAGAGAACTAAAGTTAATTTGTTTTTTGTGAGCCTCAGCTCACCATTAAAATTGTATTATGAAGTGCACTAATTTATTTTAATCTGAAAAAATGATTATGGCTTAATACATACAAAGGAATTGAGGTATGGCTTAGGGCTCGTTTACATTAGTTGAATAGAGATGAACTGAACTGAACTGAATTAAACTTAATAGAGATGAACTGAACTGAACTGAAATTGAACTTAATAGAGTGTATTAATTGAAAAGATGAACTGAACTGAATAAAGATGAACTGAAATGAACTAAACTTAATTTAATGTGAAGTAAACAAGCCCTTAGTGTTAAGCCCTCCACGTCCCATGGCCAAGGTCATGAGTTCGATCTTTACCCCAACATTATGCTCGAATAATGATTTCCTCGTAATAAAAAAAAAAATACCGAGTACAATTTTTACTTTTCCAGGAAACATTGATTTCCTCGTAATCAAATTCCACAATGTCAATTGTTAGTTGTTACTGGTGGTGCTATATACAATGTAAAAATACAGGTATGTATTACAGAAAACTGTATTTTCTGATTACACTCAAATTTATACAACAACAAAAAAAAAAAAAACAGAATATAGGCTCATTATTCACACACTAAGAACAAATCAGACTACACAACTCCTCCAATCTTGTTGGTGAAATGCCAGTGAAAGGCAAGATCTTGAACTTGTCACTTCTCAAGCACCTTAATGTCGTCTTCCCCCTTATTTCTGTGGTCTGGATAAGGATCACATCATACATAAACCAGTGTGACACTGTTAGTTAGCATTCATCACATTTTCATATTATATTTGCAACGATCAAACATTTCTTAGTCTCCTCTACATTATGTCAAATTGTTGCAAATAATGTGAAACAGAGGCAGTATATTTAAGAACGTTTATAGGTACCCTTGTTAATTTTTTTGACACCTAAGATATAAAAGTCTAACCCAACATTTTGATTTCACCCTTACATCTCATGTGTCTTCATCCACACGTTTGGACTAAATTAATTCCATACAAATTCAGTTCTGTTTAGTTCTTTAGCTCTTACATCCTGAGTCTATGATTCAGTTTAATCCAATTGAGCTTAATCAAGTTGATAAGAACAGCGCCTTGTCAAGAAAGTTACTCATCAAGGTAAAAGCAAAAGTCATGTAGCAATTCAATTCAAATAGTGACTTTTGAGTTAAAGATTTGAACAAGAGTTAGCACTTAGCAAGCATGTCAATCAGTTCCCTCTTAGTGGGAAAAACATTACCTTACAAGATGAAGCTTTGACATTGCAGACCCACTTCTTTGACGGTACACAGTCAATATAGTGGCACCAGCTGCATTGTCTATTTAGATCTGTATTGCGAACAACAGCCAAGACGAGGCCAGCTACCCTGAATGGGGAATACAAGCCTATATATATTAAGAATTTCATATCATATCATATCATACCATAACATTTTGCAGTGGGATAAGAACTCACATTAGGAAAAACAGAACAAGAGAAACAGTCCTTAAAACTGGTCTGTCCAACTTATCTTTCAATGCCACAGACTTATTCACACCATAATCATATAAGCCATTGTGTAATGTTGGCTTCCTAAGTTGTGGAGAGAAAAGGAGGATATACCCAAGAAGGAACCCTGAAAAAAACCCTCCAATATTCGAAAAGTTATCGATATGTGGTAGCATACCAAGAGTGAAATTGATTGTAAAGACGGTAATCAGAGTCATTACAGCCAGAAACTGCACAAAAACACAGAACATTTAGAACAACAAAGCAAGTATGTTTGAAAAGTGAAAAAGAATTAAAAAAAAACCTTCTCATCATATGATTTCCAGTCGCGAGTAAGCCCTGAAACCGAAGCACCAACCAAACCAAATAGAGCAGCTGAAGAGGAAACTTCTGGACTGTTTTGCACAAAGAGTGTTGTCATCAAACTACCAGTCAAGGCAGACATAAGGTAGATGATTCCAGTCCTTACTGCAAACACAACCCAAGAGAAAATCAATACAAATAAAATAAAACATGTTATTTTGACTATATATATACTATATAATGTGAATAAGAATTGACTAGGATGGAAGATGTTATATTATTACATGATCCAACTTTCTGCTCCAAATTAATCCCAACGAAAATGACACTGGATAGACTTATAATGAGGTGAAATACTCCAGCATGTAGCAAAGGGGATGTAAAGAGACGCCATACTCCGTTCTTGTTTACCAAGTACATTCTTCGAAGAGCTCCCATATGATCCAGCCTGTAGCCATACATAAAATTGTGTAATGTGTTACCTTAATAATGTAAAATTAGATAACAATGTTTTGGATTGTTTTCCTTTCTTCTAACTTTGATTTGCTTCTTTTTCATGTTATATATACTAACCATTTCAAAGCTATGCTTTACTCAAAAAGTAGACTTAGGGTGTGTTACACCTGATTGAACTTATTGAAATTAAATTTATTCGAGCCTTATTAGACCTAATTGACCTGATTCCAACTTAATTATCTGGATTGAAACTTTTTTTTTACACCCTTGATAATCAAGCTTCGAAGTTACAAGGGAAAAAATTGCATGGTACTACAAGAAATGGTTCATATCATTATGAGAAGATAAAGTTCAGATACGTCCTCTAAATCCCAAATGAATGAGTTCCTTTCTGTTCAAGAAACCACAATTCAATGCCATGAACAAATTCCAAAAAATAAAAAATAAAAAATACTCAAATCAATTAAACACTTGAGATAAACATTTATAAAGTATAAATCAACTAAACGAAAGAAAACAAACAAAACTTACGTAGAAGAAGAAGGGCCGAGAAAAGGGTTTTCATAAAGAGGCTGAAAGAACATCAAAGTGCATTCTCCATGAGACTTACTCAAGCAATTATTTACAATCATAGTGCAGAAAAACGCAACTAGGTGAACAAAAACAAACAGTGAAATGACCCAAGTTGTTTCTTTGTTTTTTGACATTGATCCAAAGAAGGGTATCCTCTGTTTTTCTCCTTCTGCTTCTTCAACTCCATTTTCTACTAACAAATCTTTTATTACCTTCATATCAATCTGATTTTGCCCTTTTCCCCAAGAATCCATTGATTTTTTGTTTTCTAGGGTTTTTTGTTGAGGATTTGTGATGAATGATTTATGGGTGTAAAATACCAAAGTGATGAATTGTGAGTTACTTGATTCAGTAATCAAGTTTTCGTGGGGTTTCTTTGAGGGTTTGTTAGAGTTTCTTTGAAAGCTTGAAGGGCTGAATTTTTTTTGGAGGTATAAGGTGGATTTGGCGGGAAAAGTCGTTATAGTTTCTGGGGTTTAACAGCTTCAAATCCAGCAATTTTTCTAAATTGAAGTAATTGGGCTAAGAGCATTTCATTAAAAAAAAAAAGTTTCTGATGGGCCTTCTAATGTGACGCAATGGAATGACCCAATCACCCATAGACCATAGTCTAGTTACATATTAATCATCAGAGATTTGGAGCATCCACTGCAATTAACAAAACAATATTTATTTACAAATTCTTATGTGTCTGGACATCTAGTAGACCTAGTTATTGGTTGGGTCGGGTTAGTGATGGTTAAAAAGGATCAATAGCGGGTTGCTAGTCAATGGCAAGTTGTTTGCAATTGGGCCAATAAAAAACTAAAAATAAAGGTAGCTAAAAGTAAAAAAAAATTATGTATATAAATATGTAAATGTAATTATTTTTGAAAAATTTATTGGGCTATTATTTTTTTCCTTGTATTGATCCTGACCGATAATGCTCTATCCATTAAAGGTCATGTCCAGTAAATTCTCTATTAAAATGACCTTAACTGCATTTTTATTGAGTTATCCTGTCCAATAACCTGATCTAGTTTAACATTGATTTATCATAGGAATAGGGTAGGAATTATAAATGTAATAGAGAGTAGGAATTAAATTATAGATGTACTTTGATCTTGATTTATTTAAGCGACAGAATGGACCTCATCATAAATTTTCTCACATTAGTTGATTAATTATTTATGCGAAGTACTATTTTCTTCTTAAAAATTGAAAATATTGTGCAATTTATATCACCACTTAAATGAGATTGGTTATAACTTATAAGTTTGCCACAAAATTCAAAGAGTTTGGGATTGGTTCTCATAAAAAAATAAATACAAATATCTCAATATCATATATATATCTTGTATATGATAAGGAATTCACCAGCTTACTGGTTTACTAACCTTGAACAACTAATCAACCCTTGCATTTAAGGGGGAAAGTAAAGAGGAAATCCTCAAGCAAACACTACAAAAAAATTGTCCATTAACGACGGGAACACATTAGTGATGGGCCTAACTCTCGTCGCAAATGTAGATATTTTATGACGGTTTTTGAGCCCGTCACAAATACCTAATCCAAACTCTATTAAAATTGACTCATTTGCGATGGGATTGCGAATGGAAAAATCATTTGCGACCCTCATTTTCTGCGACGAGGTCATATTTTTATGTCGGGAAAAATCATTTACGACCCCTTTTCTACGATGAGATCACATTTTTGCGACGAAAATTCCCGTCGCAAATGGCATCTTTTCTAGTAGTGAAAGAGTTATGAGGAATATATTGAACCACTCACCAGTCACCACTTGGGTGAAAGGTGGATAGCTCCACCATACCACCGAACTATCACTTGCTCCTCAATTTCTTTTAAGAAAAATCTTCACTTTGATATTTCTCCTTGTGAAGTGGGCAAAATTTCTTTTTCAAGTCGAATGTATACTAGGATAGTTTGATGCCTTCTGTACATGAGAATATTACTTACTTCATTGGAAGGGCATCTATTCTATATTCCTTGTATCACAATCGATCTTGTTATATTATGTCCGAAGAATTAAATAAGCATTTAATTAATTTAAAAAAGATAAAGTCAAAAGATAACACAAAAAAAAAAGTGTAAAAGAAAAAATTGGTCGGAATGAAAAATGCCAAGCTTATCATATATTGAATTGGTGTTTGTGGATTGTGGGTTAGAATTACTCCTTCTGTCCCAAATTACTTGCTACAATTTTCTTATTTGGATGTCCCAAAATACTTGTTATATTTCCTTTTATAGTCTATGGGCCCCACATATATTTTACATTTTTACCCTCCTTTTTGTCATTTTTAACCTCTTTAAGCCAATCAATTTCTTCCACTTAACTTTACCAATGGTGGGCCCACATGAAAATTGGTTTGCATAAAAATTTGTTCCAAAATAGAATGTAGCAAGTAAAATGGGACGGAAGGACTAACTCAATTAAGAAAGCGACTTGACACTAAAAATGATAGAGAAGATACAAGTGATGTGTTATAGGACGCAATGGTGGAACCGGAGGGCAAAACTAGATGAGGAATTAGGATACTCTCTATTTTCTATTTTAAAATTTTGACATTTAATTTAACATTAAATTAAAATTTGTAAAAATTATTTTTACCCCTTTTTCATACATTTTCAACCATTGATTTATTAAATGAACCATCCATTTCCTTAGAAAATGAAGAGGGTCTTGACTTCTAGACAAGAGGGGGCAACCTTGCTCGGCCCCTTGTTTCTTGTTAATTTTTTGGATTAGTAAGAATTATTAGGCCTGGGCAACCCAAAAATCTCGAGGTCGTCTTGGCATGCCTTATCATACTATCAATCCTTACACCATAAAGTTAATATTGGGTGTAAATGTGTCGTGTTAACTTAACCCACGTACATGAACGGATTGATGTCTCTTGACCCAAACCCAACTCTAGGGTTGACAATGGATGATGGACCTGATCCAGATCCTTCGCGGATCCAGATTCGTTTGTAGGATTTGGATCCTCAATTTTAAGATGTTGCCATGAATTCGAATTCTCACCACAACATAAAGTTGAAAAGTTTATAGATTAACAAATTAACTTGTGCGGTTGTACCTAACTCATAATTAAGATGATTTACCCTGCAGGATTAGTAGTTTTATTTAGGTTATACAAAGCATTATTTTGGATTTATCTTCAGTTTAGTTGGTTAATCCAAAAAAGTAAGACCTAACTTAATCTCTATTATATAAGCCAAGGGAGGAGCCATGGTGCCCTCCGGAAAAGATCGTGTTATCCCCTAAAAAAAAATTCAAAAAATCAATTACCATCACTCCTAACTATTATAGAAAGTTATTTCAATTTTTGAACTTTTTAAAATGAAAATATTACAAAATATAAATTTCGTAAAAATAAAATAAAAATATTGAAATTCATATTTTTGAATTCTCTATAAGTAGATATCCATATTGATATAGTTTGTCATATAAAAATTTTATATTTCAATTATCGTAGAAATTTGATAGCCACTAAAATGTAGCACGTAGATACATTCAAAAAATTTATTTATATGTGATCACCTTTAATAAGAAATACATCCAAGTATCTTTTTTTTCCTAGTCATTTATTTAGGTTATACTCTGTTCTTTTATATTTATTTTCAATATCATTTTTTTCAAGATCCATTGTAATCCGTAAGAGCTAACAGCCTGTTTGGTAGCAGGTTATAAATGGATGTAATAGGAATGAATTTATAACTAAATTTGGAAAAAAAATCAAAATTCATTCCCATGGTGGTGCTAGCTTAACTCTAATTTATCTAATTTTCTTCACAAATATTCATTCTCATCTAATATCACCTTTTCATATGGTAATGGATGGTAATGAAAATTAAGAACAAATTTCAAGTTTGGGAGTGTTTTTCATGGAGATTTTGAAGTTTTTCTTTAACAAATTACTCTGTAAATTCATTACCATTATCGCAATTCATTACCAATAAACACACGGCCGTAAGAGTCATTCTAGAATGAAATTTCAAACCTACGACAAATGGAATTTCCGGTATGGGTGAGGGTGCCGCAGTTAGTAAAGCGAGAAAAGCGGCAACAGTTGACTTTATTGTCGAAAAGATGACCGGTTTGATTAGGAATTGGGATCCTCAAACATTAAACATTTAAACACACCAACTTGGCCACTTGTAGAGTTTGTAGATGCACATCTTTAAAGAATTCATTTCATTGTTTTGACTATTGCATTTGCATCCCACGCTTTTTTATTTTTTTGGCAAATCCCACGCTTTCTTATATTACACTAGTCTTCTATGCACACTTTGTGTGCAATGATATTTTAAAACATATTAATTTGTCTAAACAAAATAAAATAAAATAAAAGTTATTTTTTCAAAAAATTGATAAATCTGTCAAATTCATACTCAGTCATATAATCAGAAACAAATTTTTACCCTTTCATCCGGTCATCCCACAACAATGACAAAAGAACATGCTTAATCTATTTTGTAATATTTTATTGACTACCAAATTTTTACAATAATCAAAATGTAAAATTTTTATTTGATTAAATATATTAATATGGATGTCTATTTATAGAGAATTTTAAAATAAGAATTTTGGTATTTTTGTTTTATTTTTTTGAATTTTATATTTTGTACTCCCACCGTAACTAATTAGTAACAACATTTGGACTAGCACGGACTCCTAGATGAAATAGGTTAATTGTGGTATAATTGGTATTAGGTGGTATAATGATAAAAGTAAGAGAGAGAAAAGTAAGAGAAGGAAAAGTAAATGAGTTATTATGTGGTATGATGATAAAAGTAAAAAAAAGAAAAGTAAGTGGGGTATTGTGTTGTTTTTTTGGCCAAAAAAAGAATAAAATGAAATTTGAAAAAATTGTTGCAAGTATTTTGTTATATCTAAAAATTGAAATTGTTGCTAGTAATTCGTTACGGAGTGAGTACTATTTTCATTTAAAACAGTAGAAAAATTGTAATAATTTTCCTTAATTATTAGAAATGATACAAATTGAGATTTTAAAATTTTTTGAGGGGTAATATGGACTTTTCGAGGGGACATCATGGCTTCCCCTTGGCTTATATAATAGAGATACTTACAAGTTACATGGATCCATCGATACTTACGCACTTTCAAAGAAAGAAAAGCCAAGACAACCTTTCAAATTATAAATTATTATTACTTGTACGTAGTTCTTTCATACCTAATTTAATATAATACACATTTTATTACTCTCCCCCTCTCATCTCCTCTCCCAAAACAACCCTAACCCCAAATCTCGTTCAGGGGCTACCATTATTCACCCTATTTGTTGATAATAAGCCCTACTTTCTCATTAATGCATGTTTAATTAATTTTTCAATAACTTTTATCTTTATGATATGGGATATGTTGTGTTATCTTGTCTTCTTGGGACTTTTTAGCTCTCTGTTAATGAGTGATGAGATTAATGATCGGTGATATATTGATTGATTGTAGTGCGTAACTACAATGGTTATTATCAATTATTCATTTGCAATCTGGTAAGTTAACACAAAAGACTTCAACTCATATTATTAATGCAACGACAGATCCACTCGTAGAAATTTGTATTGAGACAATAATGATTTGAGAATACCCTGAATTGTTAAATCTAGATTCTTGGGTTTGTAGTTCTATAACGGAGTAAAAAATTATTGCTTGATTTTATTAGACCTGCTTTTGATGTTAGTAAGATGTCATATGACTTTTGTAAATGGATGTTAGTGTTCCTTGGAATTTCCTTAAAAAAATGCACATTTTACCTAAAATCTTTAATTTTATTTTTGCAGAAATCTTTAATTTTACCGTAAAACTATTTTGTATATCTTTTGAGTTTTGACGAATTCAATAAAATCTCACATTATTATATTTTATAAGCTAAAGATAGAGTTTACGGTCTAGGCTAGCTTTCAAATACAAAATTAAATAAAACAAACAATTAGAGATAAAGAGAGTAGAAATTCACCTTTTTATTGTAAAATTATTAATAGTAACCTCAAAATTTTCACGCTTCTCATTGGTGACCCTGAACATTTTGAATTATAAAAAATAACCCCAAAATTAATTTTTTTTTTGAACTGACCCCAAAAATTATTTTACTTATATCAAAACTACGTAACCTTATTAAGAAAAAAAAAATTGTTACTTGAAGTTAACTTCTATTTTTTTTTTTTAAAAAAAAGACACATAAATATATACAGGGAGTTTATTACACTTCACATGAGATATAAATGATCGTTGTTTGCCAATTTTGATCCATAAAGATAAAAATGATCCCTCAAGGCCTCAAAATTTTAAAAGGTAGATTTTCATTGGATGTATATATGAAACATGTAAATCTCTCCCCCATAATCTTAATAGGGGGATTTCAATGTCGAATCTAACAAAAAAATGAACTGAAAAGATAATTAAAGTGTTTTGTTTTACATGTCTTAATGTTGCATGCTCGAAACGTTTAACTAAGGATTTGGCATAATTTTTGTCCCAGTGGGTGAAATTTGACATCAAAATTAACAATAATTAATTTAAGCCAAAAATATTAAAGTGTCTCGATTTACATGCTTTAATTATCCATCATAAAATATTGCTCGCCTCATGTATTTTATTTGCCTTTTATAGGTTAAATTTAGTATCAAAATTGATACATAATCATCAGAAAAATTCCTTAAAATTAAATATTTCGGTTTATGTGTCTCAATTATACATTCAAGAAAATCACCCTAATTTTGGAGGTCATTTTACCCATAAGGGTCAAAATTTTGGTCAAAAACGACAAAAAAAGACAAGAAATCCCTCATTTGACGTATAATAAGATGCCCCGATTTGTCTGCTATTACTTTTACCAAAAATAATTAGTTTTCACTGCAATTGACGATTTTTTTAACTCAATAAGATCATGCGTGACATTGAGACAATAATTGAGGGTTATTACTAATAATTTAAAAAGTTAAGAGTTATCGATGAGAAACATAAAAAGTTTGAGGCTACCATTGATAATTATCCTATTTTATAAGATAGGGTATCACAAGGTCATGGACACATGATACATCTTCCCATTAGGACAATGTTCTTCTCTACTTATTTGAACACTAAGGGTGCGTTTGATTCATCTGAAATTTTTTGACCTGGTCTAACCTAATCTGATTTGAATTTTCTAATTGTAGTTATTATTGTAGTTATTCTATAATTTTTTTGAGTTGATTTGAACTTTTCTGATATGATCTGGTTTGATCTGATATCGTCTGATTTGAATTTTCTGAAAATAAGCACAAGAGTGCTTATTTAAGTTGAACTAAACGCACCCTAAATTGTCTAACTAGTACTACTACTACCCAAAAATATTATAGATAATTAATAGGTAGTTTTCTTTTCCAAAACTTGAGATTTATTAGGTAGTTTTTGACAAAACTTTCTATTTATATATTGAAATAAAAATATCTTATCCATCATCAACATTTCTCACATTGTAATTTTTTTAATATGACATCTTTTACATAATCTATTGAATTAATAAAGTAAAATTTAAATATGAAAAAATTATTACACAGTTGAGTTGTTAGAACCTTTTATGTTTAAAGTAAATTTTGTGAATTTGAATCTTACTAAGCACATTTTTGATATATTTCTTTTGTTGTATGGCGCCAAGCCGCCAACTCAATGAAAATGGTTCAGTTTGCACATTGCTCTAACAATTGGGCAATTTTATGTTCCACAATTTGTATCTCATTCATTAACTACTTGATTTGATTTGTTATAATAATTATAATGACGCACTTTTCAAAATTTTACCGTCATTTTTTTTCAAGTGTCGATTTTCCATTTTGATGCTGCCTTTTTTGGTATGCGCTTATAATTTGGAAGTTTATCAATTCTAAATGAGTGGACAAAGGTAACTCTTCATCCTAATGAATAGATAAAGGTAAATTTTCACTTAAATAGCTAGATAGATTGATCAAGGCCAGTAGATTTTCACCTTAATCTATCGATCTACCATAATTATTAATATAAATAGAAATAATCTTTTAACACATAGTCACATATAGCGTGCGGGAGGAATGAATTCTTCATCATCCTACATTCCTACCTTGCTTGTAACCATTTGTAGCGTGCGTTTGATTCATCTGAAATTTTCTGATCTGATCTGATATGAATTTTCTGAAAATAAGCACATGAGTAGTTATTTAAGCTGAATCAAACGCACCCTTAGACCTGGTAAAAATAAACCCGACCCCGTTGTTCATCCGAAAACTGACCCGGAAAAAGTAGGCCATGAACAAGAAAAATCAACCCGAAATCCGTTAAATAGCCTAAGATTAAACCTGAAACTCGAAAACCATCATGTCTGAAACCCGTTGTTGGCCGACCGAAAGCGGACGATTTGCCAGGTATACTTGCTTTCTTGGAGAAAGTTTCTCTAGCTTAGTAAAGACTTAATTAAGTGTGCGTGACAAACTCCAAAACACAAGCACTTACGTGTTAATTGCCTTTGTTAAACAATAATCAAAGACAATTGATTTTCATTGTATCTCATTAGTTTTTTAGTGTAACTCTATTATTCCATAAAGATCAAAATCAATAATAATAAACTATTAGGAAAGTGTTGATCAAGTACCTTGAAGTTAACATAGTTAAGGGTGAATCTCAACTCTCAAGGCATTCAATTCTAAATAAACTGTTGTAGGAGCATATGTAATTCACATATCACTCTGTAGTTACTTCACAAAGATCAGAGGATACGCTAATTATATTGAACACATGTCAAAAATATCCTGCATGTTTTTTTTTTTAATACAGATTAATTCATGATAAAAGAGTCATACGACATCTACAAAAGATATCAAATCTAACAAATACAAAGCAAATTGAATTTAATAAGATTCTAATTCTATAAAACTATGATCGTCGATTAGATCTTTGACATTGATGAATTCCTTCCCCTTTTACATTGCTGGCCTTTGCAACCTTTTGCGATCTGTTGTAGTTTTTGAATTGAATACAATTTAACCCAGGCTAATTGATTGCACATGTAGATTTGAGATATGATTCGATATTGCATAAGCCTCTATCAACAAATTAATTCTTCCAAAATCTCTTCGAACCATAAAGGAAGAGAAGAAAATGACTCAACCCCAAAATACTCCCATTAGAAGAGACAAAGAATCTAAACATTGAGTAAAAAAACTCTCATAAAGAGATTTTAATGACAAAAACAAAGAAAACAGACAAATTAAAAGAAGATTTGAGGCTTACCATCATATCCTTTGCATGCTTACTTCAAGTACATAATATTGTTTTAATTTATTAGACAAATCACGTTATGAAAATTAAAAAACGGTTTTTTCCTAGGTTTTCATCAAAAGTTGGCTATGGATGATCTTGTTAAAAAAAAAAAAAAAAAACAAACTACAAGTATAAGTTAATAATCCAAATTGGCCATATTTATCATAATACATCACTAAAAATTATTTTAACTTAAAATGTGGATGCAACATAAATGTTTCATATACAGTGCTTAATATCCCGCTATGAGAATTAGGGTGAATGTGATTTGAACTCTGAATTTGTGATGCTCTTATTATGCTAACTTCAATACCATATCAAAATCCAACTCAATAATGGTCGCATATCCAAATTTGTTTGTATCAGACCAAACTTGTCCTATGCTACTAAATTCTATAATTTCTAAATTAAACAAGTTAAGTTGTGTTGGAGATTCTTAAATCATTAGTTAGAATTAAGGAAACAAAAATACGTGGCAACTTCAAAATAAATCTTCATGAAAGGACACGAAACAGAAACACAAACACATACAATGATACAAATACAGAAATACTTCAGTACAGCCACGATAACATAAATCATAGATGACTCATCACATACCAAAGCGTAACTTTAGGTGTAACCAAAGAGTTGTGTTCCTCCACTAACATGCCGACACGTAGAATAATATCTTGATTTAATCATGTTAATGAATGTATATTCCAAATTTAAAAATACTTCAATCTACAACCTTGTTCTTTTGGAGAGACTTGAATTTTGGATTAAACTGAATTAGATTAGAATTGATAAGTGAGATTAGAATGAATTGGAATAGACTGAAGGGATAGATGGGAATCGAATAGATTGATTGAAGGAATGTGATTGGATTAGAATGTATTAGATTAGATTTAATGGCAATGGATTGGATTGAATTGGGATTATAATCCGGCAAAAAAAAGCCCAAATTATTACATTGGATAGAAAAATACCCTGACGGTCTGATTGGTTTTGGTAATAAACTGTGGTAATGTTAATAAATTTATATTGTAATTTTATTAAGAATGAACCTTAGCTCATAATCGGATTAATCCCCATAGAAAACATATTTTTATTTCCAAGCTTGAATTTTCTTCTTATTTTCTTTTATCATCCATTATTATTGGGGAGTGTGGTATTAGATTGGAATGAAAAATATTTGTGAAGAAATTAGATAAATTGGAGTTAAACTAGCACCATAATGGGAATGAATTTTGATTTTCCTTCCAAATTTAGTTATAAATTCATTCTCATTACCACCATTTATATATGACCGGCTACATACCAAACGGGTCATAAAAGCCATAAAAAGTACTCTAAAAATAATACTCCGTAACAGTTACCCTTTAATAAAAATATATACTCTAACGGCCTGTTTGGTTGTTGGTAATAAATTGTGGTAATGGTAATGAATTTTAAGTGTAATTTGTTAAGGAAAAACTTCATAATCCCCATGGAATACTTATATTTCATTCCCAAACTTGAAATTTCTTCTTATTGTCCATTACTATGGGGTAGGGTGGTATTAGATGGGAATGTATATTTGTGAAGAAAATTAGATAAATTGGAGTTAAACTAGCACCACCATGGAAATATAATAAGTTTTGATTTTCCTTTCAAATTTATATATAAATTCATTCCAATTACCACCATTTATAACCGGCTACCAAACGGGCCAAAGCAATAAAAAGTACTCGTACCTAATAATTTTGTGAAAGTGTAATTTTTATGAGTTTT
Organism: Salicornia ramosissima; assembly: GCA_951394345.1. NCBI lineage: Eukaryota > Viridiplantae > Streptophyta > Magnoliopsida > Caryophyllales > Amaranthaceae > Salicornia > Salicornia ramosissima. The sequence continues at coordinate 49,483,911 of OX596234.1, forward strand.
AGAGTCTCTTTCAATCTATCTATCGTACATTAAGTTAGTGGGTTGTAATGTTGTATAAAAAAATATTGGTTCTATATTTGCATAATTTAAGCATACATATATATATTTAGGGGAGATCTTGAAGATCTATGTCCAAATACGAGTTGCCAGCTGCTAACTGCAAATTTGTTGGTGCTCAAATTATTGGTCTCTCAAATCTATTTATATGGATTAGAATCATTAGATTATTTCATAGTATTGTAGAGAAGAAATAAAGTGCTACTACATACACGAATATATTATTGGATCTATCCTTTTCAAGTTTTCATCTTATATTTGCGTGTGTTAGAAAAAATTACTACACATAAGTTTAGATAAACAGGTCTAAGAAAAAAATATAGACCTAAACCCCTCACGTAATACTGTCCAATATAATTTTGTTGAGAGAGTTTAGATGAGAGTTTAGAGTTTTAGAGAGAGTTTAGAGTTTCGACCAATAAAAACTCTAATTTGGATGTTTGGTAAAATAGAGTTTAAAAGAGAGTTTTGTACCAAAAACTCTGATTAAAACTTTCTTTAGAAAAAGCTGGGTTAGGCAGCTTTTTCTTCAGAGTCCTGGAGAGAAATATTAATTGACAAATTTGTCCACATATTTAAACCTATTAAAACCTAACAATTTATTTTTAAATGTCCATAAATGTCATTTTACACAACAAAACTCTAATAAGGAATCAACTATGTGTTACCAAGTACCTTTAAACAATCAACTATTTAAATCGCAGTCAAATCCTCTGAATAAAAAGTAATCATCTAACCACAAACTCTAAACTCTTACCTCTAAACTCTAATCCCCAAACAAGGCCAATAACTAATAAGTTACCGAGTTACGCTAATTTCAAATGAAGAGTAGATCTAACCAACAAACAAAAACTGACATGATAACTTTTCGCATAATAATTGTTACTTTTGAGTATAATATGATGCAGAATATGATGAAATTACAATGGTATATTTTATAGTGGTGCTATATGAAATATCCCTAACTTTTAAATAAAGATTAACCTTCTTTTGTAAAAAGTAGTTACAGATTAATACTGTAACGACCCGTATTTTAGCAATGCTGTTTTCGGAAAAAACAACAATACGAATCGTCAATAACTAAATACTTTCAATATTAAATTAATAAATTGCAGCGGAAGCTCTAAACTAAATCATTTTATTTAATAAACTTTTAAGTCAGTCCAATTCAAAGACAGTGGAATTGACAGGTCTTTTATTACAATCCAAAATTACTAAAACAGGAAAATAACAGGAGCCTAATATGCTTGCCAAACACTCATCCCGACTCTAAGTTCTATCCTGATCACCTGCAAAATAAAAATTGGGGGTCCACCGTCAGTGGCGAGTAACTAGCAGTGGAACCAAACAACATAAAACATTAAATCAAATAGCAGGCACAAAGCAACCCAAAACGTACGAGACAACATTCAAATAACAGTATTATACAACAGAGATCATAAGCAGCAGAAAACCTCACAAATTTCCAAATTCGAACATTACATTAAATATATATACAATAATAGCATTATAATTTAACAACGGACATCAAGATTTAACCGACACGACCGAAGCCGATAAAACAAGCAAGTCCCCGACACGATTCATCATAGATGAACCGATACGACATGGCGCAAGGCCGATAACAACAACAAGTCCCCGACACGATTCATCACAGATGAACCGATACGACACGGCTCAAGGCCGATAATAGTAACAACTCCCCGACACGATTCATCACAGATGAACCGGTACGACACAGCACAAGGCCGATAACAATAACAAGTCCCCGACACAATTCATCACAGATGAACCGATACGACACGGCACAAGGCCGATAAGAAAGTCAACACTACCGACTCCAACGATAAATAACACGACTCGAAACCAAGCGACACTTATCAAGATTCACGCATACAACATACATTGAAGCTCTTCAATTCATACGGCCCACATGCTAAACTCAACAAGAGAACTTGATAACATTTAGCGACAACACAAAACAATTCATGAAAGGTCATAAACTAGTCAAATAACGCAAAATCAACGTAGAACAATAGTAAGGTTCAAGCTTTTAATCAAAACATCTAGTTAACATGATTTCGAATTTCACAACGAACACCAAGCCATTCGGCCAACATGAATTCAGCAAGAAGTCTAATTCAAAGATTCAGAACAAGATTCAATAACTTCTAAAGGACTCATACAGATCAAACTATCATGCAAAATAACTCTAAAGATCAAGAATATAATCACCCAATTCACCAAGTCATTCGGCCCTCATCAAACCCAAAGAAGAACAAGTGAAGATTCATCAATTCACAAACATCTATCAATAAACTTCGTAATTAGTTCAAGGATTCAAGATTACTCAAAGTTGTAACAAAAAGATCCAATATTAGTCACAAAGACCTACTAGGCGAATAGAAAGAGGAATAAAAAATACAAACTTTAGGCTTCAATATTAATTCACAGTTCAAGATTGTTAAAGATTCATGCTTTTAAATTAAGATATACATAGAAAACAAATAAAAACTCATGCTTTAGATTCAAATAACCACACGCATGACTACATCAAAGAATGATTCAAGAACGCATTAATTCATAACTAAGATTCATATTAAACTTTCGCAAGCAGATTAGATCATGCATAAACACTTCAAGATCAATCAAGAAACAAATTTAACAAGTAAAGAAACTAGTCTAAACTCCCTACACCACTCGACATGCCACGCATACCACACCAATAACAACACTCTATCTAATCTAATATCCTATATTGGTTGATCCCAATACTAAGTGAAATAGCTAGTTACCTAAGTTGAAGCAAATAAACACAAGAATCACACTTAGCACCACCTTGCCCACTCGTCCAAGCCAAGCACCACACGGCCAAGCACTTCCACACACAAGTTCAAGGTTGGTGTTGGGTTGGAGGTTTGATTGATCTTTGATGAGGGTTATTGCTTAGAAAGGATGAAAGATGGTTTGTGATATTATTTAGGTAGGGGAGCCGTGAGGTATTAAGAGGAAGGAAGGGTTTTTAGTTTAGTTTTATGATCAATTATTCAATAAGAGTAAAGGGTGGGTTTTTGGTAGAATAAATAGAATAGAGGTTTACTAGATTTTAGGAGGTAGTTAAAGGAGTGAATTTAGGAAAGGTATAGCAAGGGGGGCCGGCCTTAGGAAGATAAAATGGGAATTTGGGTTCCTAAAATTTAGTAAAGGTTGTTAGGAGGAAAAATAGGATTTTTAGGATTTAAAATAGATATGAATTGTTAATTAAAACAAGCTAATAAAAAGGAAATTGGTAACATGGGCTGGCTATATTGAGAAATGAGACAAAGTTTGGGCTTGCTTTAATACACATAATCAAGTCCGTTGGCCCAAAATTAGAATATTGGGTTTTACGGCTTAATTCCAAACGAAATTTTACGGCCCAAAAATCAGGGTCGTTACAAATACAACTTTCGTTTCCATTTGTTAGTTATGTTTAGAATCTTGCACGTTTATTTAAGTAAATAGTTTGTGGGGTTGATATATATTATTTTAATCGAAAAAAATTCCAAAACTCAATTAATGATTGTGAAGTTGTGATAAATTACCATAATTTTTTTAGAAAAAATTCATATGAATAATTAAACCTTTACGCGGTCTTCTCAAAATGATCCGACCTATTGATTAACTTGGAATAATATAATCTTGGTGTCATCCTAAAATGGATCCGTAAGAGCATCTATTTTTTAGTTGGATAATGTATTGGTGGTATCAGGCCTTGAACCAGACACTACTGCTAGTTACCCGACTCAATTTGGTCGAAAAACAGATCCGTAAGGGGGAAAGATAAAAAATCATCACAAAATGGTGCGTAAGATCTGAACTTGAGACCTCAGACTCGACGACGTTCGCAAGACTTAGACATCCATAATAGCCTCCTATCTATTATGGTATAACCTTGTGTTTAGCAGTTTAATTATAGTTTATACACACTTTTTATGGTTTTAATTTTTTTTGAAATATTCTGTTATTAAAAAATATTTACTTCTATTAATATGTGCTAAAAAATATTTATGGTCAAAAATACACTTCGAAGACCGGAAAAGGCAAATCATATATATATACTATAAGATAAGCACCTAAAACTACATATTGCCACGTGTCGTTCTCACATTAAAAAATTTCCCGCCCTTTTCCCTTAACCTAAAAAAACAATTTTTTTTTATTCTATCTTAATATATTTTCTACCTTAATAAACATAGACATCTAATCATATAACATATCTTTAGAAATTTTATGTGATTTAATTCCTATAAATAATACTTGTACCTTGATTATTTAATTATAAGTAATTTAGTTTTGCTCATATATTAATTTCCTATATATTCTTATGATCAGAATTTACTTTCCATTATACATTTATTGCTTATACATATTCTCAATAAAAATTTCGCTACTTTTTTGGGGAAATAAGTATCATTATTGATTTATTATTTTGGCATGCATAACATGAATTTTTATATAATTCGAAGGATCTTCATATTAACTTATTAATTTTTTAGAATTCTAATAATTAGAAAATCAACAAACAATGTACATTTTAGTTTTATTTTCTCCTAACAGTTGTGATAAAACAAGTTTTAGCTTAATGTAGTTATTTTGTATGTTTCAATTTTGAGCGTATTATAATTTTTTTTATTTGTATCTATGACTATAATTTTTAGAGAAAATAAATGAGAAAAATAAATTTTTAAAATTGAATCTATATTAATGCTATATGTTTAATTAAAACAATCTATAACATAATTGAACTAAATATATAAAAAAAAATACTAAAAGAGAAACATTTACAAGAAAAAGTATTATAATCTAAAACTTCATGTTATAGATTTTTTAAGCTGTGAATTTTTTTTTAATAAGAGATATATATTTTAAAAAAAAACTCATAACATATAAAATTTATTTTATTTTCTTTTATCAAAACTATAATTTAAAAATTAATAACTAGCTAACTTTTGATGACGATCATTGCAGTTAATGTTTTTTTCTAAAATTGTTTAAATTTACTCCAAAATTTGTTCGTGCATGTTGCCTTAAATTTATCCATTTTAATTTAAAAAAATTGTATCACATTATATAAATCTTTTTTGGTTTATTTCGTTGACTTCTCCCACAATTTTTTATTCTTATCCACATATTAAAATATTTTGAAGAAATAAATTAATAATCTTTTATTTCTTTTTTATGCATTGATATTGATTTTTAAATTATATTAAGCATAACAATTATTGAATTGAATATAAAATAAAATATTACTAAAAAGTATCATTAACCTTTTAAATTTTGTTACAATCATTGTTTTATAAGAAATTATATATTATTTCATTGCACGTGAACTTATATTAGATTGATCATAACTATGAATAGCGTACCAATATTCTTAGAAGTTAAAACGTGAATGAAATGTGAGTTAGCAATTTATGAACTACTCACTCATGAAAATGGGAGCAGACTATGTTTTTAATGGAGGATTGGTAAAGAAGAAAAAATAAAAAATATAAATTAAAGTTGGACCCTTAAAAAAGTAGGTGAATTAAAAGAATTTATTTGCTCTATAATAATTATATGTTAAAAGTCATAAAAAATTCCTATTTATATAAAAGATATGTGTAACTATTTTATGAAATATGTAAAGAGTAAATGAAGTTTTTAAAAAACCTTTTAAAAAAATTTTGTGAGAAAAAACCTTTTAAATTATTATTATTTTATTTATTTATTATTTTTTTTTTTTGCAGAAAGGGACCTAAAAAAATTGTGTGAAAGAAAAATTTCCATTGTTTTCCGTTTATTGCGAGAAGGAAATTTTGTGTCGGAATATAATGGAAAAGTTCCTTCTTGCAAATGCATTTCTTTTATTTAGGTCCCTTTCTGCAAAAAAAAAATAAATAAATAAAAGGTCTTTTCATTTTAAAATTTTTTCTTTAATATTATAATATTTTATATTTCGTGGTAAAATACAAATATAATATATCATTTATATTACTCTATTTGTTAATTCATGTTGCATAAATTTCATAATTCAACCCCTCTTCTAGAACTCGCTATAATTTTCTAAGGATTTAATTTAAGTTTTTTTTTTTAAAAATAAAATAAAATAAAATTCACTATTTTATGTAATATTTTTAATATTTCACGCAAAATAAATTTCACTATAATTTTTTAAGACTTGCATTTTTCATGTTTAGACAGGGGTTACTGAAAATTTATTATATATGCAGTATATAAAAGAATTACTGGGTGTTTAGTGCAATGGTTACTTAATGTTCTGTGTGGGGATTGGTCAAGACTTTGTATAAAGATTACTCATTGTTTTTTATGGGTTTTTTTATTAAAAAAAACTACAAGTATATTAATACAGGTTGCTATTTATAAAGATAAATTTTAATATGCTGTTAAAGTCACTATATCAGGAAATGAATTATGCAAATTTTTACATTACTATTTACAAAGTTAATATTAAAATTTTCAAGCCGTGCATTGCACGGGTGCTATGCTAGTAGAGCAACTAAATACAGAAGGAGGGGGTAATATAAATGTTTATTTTTCTCAGTTTATTTTTGCTTTTAACAAAAAACAATAAGGTAAGTTCTAATAAGGTAAGTTCTAATAAATCTAATGAATTCAGACAAACAAAAATGGGCTATTTTTAATTCAACAAAAAAAAAGTTGTTTTATTTAATTTAAAGGTCTAATGTGAACTTGTTTTATGCACGCGGTGTGATTTAATCTAATCCGACCATCTGATTTGACATTAATTTATATGTACATTAATTAATAAGGGAAAAAAAATATATGAATAGGGATCTTATTAGATTTGGATTAAAGTAAACTTTCTAATAATAATACTCAATTTTTATAACCTTTTCATTACAAAAGTATTGATATTTATTTAGGGACAGATTAAAAAAAAAAAAGCAAATGATATACTCCTTCCGTAACTTAAAAATATCTACTTTTATTTTTTTTTCACGCATTTTGAGACAGCGATTTAAGGGTATAAACGACCAAATTAATCAAAATAATTTTGATATTAATAACTTATAATCACATTCTTGCTTGTATTAAAACCATTTTGATCAATTTCTTCGTTTACACCCATAAATCGCTTCCTTAAAATACGTGAAAAAATAAAAGTAAATATTTTTAGGGATATTCTATATGGTACCACTGTACATTTGGTTTTTCTATGTGGTACCATTATTTTTTCAAAATTCTACATAGTACCATTGTAATTTGATCTTATTCCATATCACAACATTCCTATAAGTAAAATATTAATCTATAAGTCAAGTAAGGTTAAGGGTTTGTCTCCTTTTACTTGTTTTGGTTTTCTTGCTCTAAAAAAAATGTTTGAATTAGGTCTTGGGGTTACTTTGACCCTTAAGGATCAAATTCATGGTCAAAATTGACAATAATGGTGTTTGTTAATTTTGACCACTAATTAGACCAAAATGACCCTTAAAAACTTTTATCCAGCTAATTTTCTTGTACCCATATCAAAATATACAAATTGAGACAAAATTCTAACCCTACTTAACCCCTAATTGAAATTTTAATTAATAGAATGTTATGAGGGAGAATAAGACAAAAGTACACTGGTACCATGTAAAATTCTCAAAAAATAGTGGTACCTTAGAGAAAAGCCAAAAGTATGATGGTACCATATGGAATTTCCCATATTTTTATGTTACGGAGGGGGTACTTGATAATAAGGTCTCATCGGAGTTTATTTTGCTAAACCGATGTGATAAATAATTGTACTAGAAGAACAAGGAACTTGAATTAGATGCTTTAAATTGAAAAATTAGGTAAAACTAAGGGCTTGTTTACTTCAGTTCAGTTCAGTTAATCTCAGTTCAGTTCAGTTCAGTTCATCTCTATTAAGCTAATGTAAAAGAGCCCTAAGGGTCCGTTTACTAGAGCGAAAAACATTTTCCCTAAAAACAGTTTTCCTATTTTACATTGTTTACTTTGGGTGAAAAAATAAAATGTAAAGCATTTGGTGAAAACTCATTTTACACCCTATTAGAAACATTTTCCTCCAAATTTGGGAGTAAAACTTATTTTCCGTGCAAGTAAACAATGGAAAACTTCTATGAAAATTAGTTTTCCAACGTAAAATGTTTTTCATGGAAAATTATTTTACATCGAAAATTTTTTACACCAAAGTAAACGGACCCTAATGTATTAGTTGATGATGCCTTGATGGTATATATCAAGATTGGCAGCTGGAATGGACCATTCGGAGTGTTTAAAGTTTGAACGTGTTGTACATACAGTACGTACTTCATTTCTTTTTCCACTATTAGACTCTTCATATATTGCTTGCCAAATGAACATGGAAAATTGGGTGCTTCTGCCTGACTGCCTAAATCCATCAATGTGAGAATTATTACATTACAGGGTTATTGCCTAATTCAACATATTCCTTCTGTTCTAATTTAGGGTCCGTTTACTAGAGCGAAAAATGTTTTCCCTGAAAACAATTTTCCTATTTTACATCGTTTACTTTGGCCTGGGTGAATAAATAAAATGTAAAATTTTGGGTTAAAATTCATTTTACACCCTATTGGAAACATTTTCCTCCAAATTTGGGAATAAAACTTATTTTCCGTGCAAGTAAACATTGGAAAACTTCTATGAAATGAATTTTTACACCAAAGTAAATTAACGGACCCTTAGGGCTTGTTTACTTCAGATTATATTCAATTCAGTTCAGTTTAGTTCAGTTCAGTTCAGTTCAATTCAGTTCAGTTCAGTTTAGTTCAGTTCAGTTTAGTTCAGTTCAGTTCAATTAATACACTTCTATTCAGTTCAGTTCAGTTCAATTCAATTCAATTCAGTTCAGTTCAGTTCAGTTCAGTTCAGCTCTATTCAGCTAATGTAAACAAGCCCTTAGTTGCTATATTTTGACTTGTAGCACTATTTACATGTGGTTTTTGACTGCTTCTAGTTTTATAAGCGTAAGGAAAAACATAGTCATGGTGGATCTAGTTTAATTCATCTCAACATGTATTTTTCAAATATATAATTTATATAATTTTTTATTATATATAGTTCAAGATATTTTTATTTAAATGTCTCGTGAGATGTGAAAAAGTAAATATAGCAACTAAATTGAGATGGAGGGAGTATTATGAATTATGTTTTAATAATGTACAATGATATTTCTGCAATTTTATATGGTAAAATTGCACCTGTGTGTCACATATGTCATTTGTATTTGTTTCTATTTACAAAATTATCATTATATAATGCTGCAATGTTAAAAAAATGTATCACAGTTTTGAATTAGACATTATATATTAGCCAATATAGCAAATATATATTAGTACAACGCATGTTTCTTTTTCCAAATTCATACAACGGCCTATTGCAACGGTACCTCTATTGCAACAGTTTTTAGCAACGGTTTTAGAAAAGCCGTTGCAATAGATATGAGGTGTCTACCTATTATAGTTGTGTTTATACTTTTGGCAACGGGGTGTATAGTGACCGTTGCCAAAAGTGTGGGATTTATAAAATTGGCTTTATCCGTTGCCAAAGGTTCACCTAAAATCTTCAAAATCAAGGCCCAATCCGTCCAATTAAAAAAAAACCTCATCTCAAATTGAGACTTACTTCTCTTCTCACTCTAACTCCCACTCCCACTGAATAGAATGTTGCTTCTCAATCCCAATTCACACTTCTCTTCTCCTACTTCTCAGATCTCACTCTCACTGCTGCGGTGCCGTTTTGCTTCTAACTCCGGCGGCAATCTGTATTTTCTCCGGCAGCAATCTGTAGTTTCTCCGTTTAATTGGCCATCACTTCTGCCGCCTGAAGACTCAGGTTAGTCCTTTTTCTTTCTTCTCTAAAAATCTTAGGGTTCTTTTCTCATTTTCTTTTTTTTTTATTTTCTTTATTTTATCTGTAATTAAAATCTTAGGGTTTATTTGCTTTTAAATTCAATTTTTTGTTCGAAATATTACTCGAATATATGCTTGAAGTTTTGTTCATAGGCTCGATAATTACTTGTTGTCCAATAATTACTTGATGTTCAATAACTGGACTTTGGATTTCAATTCTTTTGATTTATTTCCCGCAAATCTGCTAAAGTTTGTCTCAAATTGACTTGGTAGTCTTAGCTTGTTTAACTAATTATTGTATTGATAAGCTTTGTGAGTTCCATATCTTCTCTTAGTTACATTGAGATCCAATGTGAATGTGGTGTTTACAGCACTTTTTCATGTTATTTTCGCCCATGTTTTCATATTTTTAGTGCTGCTATGTTTTTATAGTGTTGAGTCTATTTGAGTGTTGTATAGTTCTGTTGTTTATGGTCATGTTATTGGAACTTATTAGGCTTGTCTTATTAAAGTTTTGAAGCTATTTTAATGTTTTATTTACTGCAGTTTTGAGGCCTTCAATTTATTGCATTTTAGGTGGCGTGTTTGATAACGTATAGAGGTTTTGCTGTTTTAGTGCTATATTTGTGCATTAGTAGTTGCTTGATACTGATGCATTTATAATAAGCTGGTGTTGTTGTTGTTATTTTGGAGTGAGAGGTTGTGTGTGTGTGGGGGGGGTAAGGGGGGGGGGGGGGTGGCTGATAAACTAATTCACTTATTGTTCTGGTTGATGATGATTTTTAACTTGGTCACTAATAAAATTATGTGCTAACTAATAAACAAATGGCTTATTCATTGCAAAGAGAATGTAATTATGATTACTATGGCCTTCTAGGAATGTTCAGATTAGCAATATATTGAACATTATATTGCTTCATTCATGTTGAGATTATTTAGTTAATGGTGAAGAAAAGTTTAAATTGACTTTTGCAAGTCTTTCATTTTTCATTTATTTTTATAAGAATTTAATCTTGACTCTCTTATATTCAGCTCGAAGGTTGAGTATTGTAGAACTTGAATCTCTTCTATCAGAACTCGCTTTGAAACCGCAGTATGAGATGCTATCTCTTTCTTATATATTCTGTATTTGCATTCAGTTTCCAGCTACTTATATTGCTTAATTTTGCTTAATTTTTGATATTTTAATCTTTTATAAAATTACAGGATCTGCCAGGTGAACTCTCTCCTATTGATGATTGTTATGGTCTGCTCCTAATATTGAGTATGGATTGATCCCTCTAATTTTTCCCTTCACTTGGAGCTGAGTCATTAAACTGATGAAGATTGTGATAATTGTCATTACATAATCTATTTGGCTATATTGATCCCAGCCCTATACCTTGTTGAGGCCCAAAAAGTGTAGTTTGTAATTACAGAACTTATCTGCATAGTGTTTAGGTGATTGAAAGGATCCATGGATGTTTTATTTATTTATTTTTGATTTTGCTCTACTCTGTTGCTAATTTGGTATGCATGTAATTGCTAAGCAAGCCTATGCATTTTGTGTGCTATGTCATGACCTTTATTTTATTTCTTCATTGACGTGATGCAGGTTGAATGGATGATGAGTTTCAGTGGTAAAAAGGAGAGCAAGGCATTTGCATAGGATTTTAGAGGAATAAGATTTTTTATGTAATTTTTTTTTAAAATTTCAATACTATAGTTTTTTTTTTTTTCTATAAAATTTGTATAGTTTATATTTTATAGTTTATTTCAAATTTTATAGTTTATTTTGTATCAATTACACAAATTTAATAAAATTTAAAATATTTTAGAAATATTTTGTCTCTTATTTATGGTATATAACACTATATATTATGCAGAAGGATTCATTATGCCAAAAAACAGGCACAAAAAGTACCATTATTCAACTAATGGTTGCAAACTTGCAATATTTTAAAATATTTTAGAAATATTTTGTCTCTTATTTATGGCCATGCTAAAACCCACTATAGAAAAGTACCATTAAGCATGGCCATTGCAATAATAGCTAAGCCGTTGCAAAAGGTTGACTTCTAGCAACGGGTGCGTTGCAAAAGATAACAAAAACCCGTTGCCAAAAAATTATAGCATGAATATAGGGAGCCCGTTGCAAAAGGTTAGTTTTTGGCAACGGGCATGCTTAGCCCGTTGCAGAAGGACAAAAACCCGTTGCAAAAATCCGTTGCTAAAAACCTTTTGCAACGCCAGAGAATGCAACGGGCTCTAGCTGTTGCAAAAGGTTTTTGGCAACAGGTTTTTTGCCCTTTAGCAACGGTTTTTAAGGGTTGCAAAAGGTCTTTTTTGTAGTAGTGACAATATCTTTTAATATTTCTCATGTTAGATTGCTAGGTGAATATTTTTAGCAATAAAGTTGTAATCTTTCTCATAATTAAAACTGTAATTTTTACATGGTTAATTACTTTAACTTGTTATGTTGATGTACGATTCGTTTGGTAATCAATTATAGATAACGGTAATTAGAATGAAGTTATATGTAAATTTAAAAGGAAATACAATATTCATTCCTATCATATACTATTTTTTCAAATAGTAATGGGTGATAATAGAAAATATAAAAAAATTAAGCTTGGAAATGATGATATATATTTCCATTCCTATCACGTTATATTATTTTTTTACTCAATTATATTTTAAATACATTACAATTACCGCAATTTATTAACAAAAACCAAATTGGACAGGACTTAGTGTTATGATGTTATCCTATAAAGTTACAAACTTACAATAATATTTTGGAATTCATGGGAGACTAATTGTTACACATCTTTTATCTTATTTGGTAATTGGTATTCATGTTTGTGCTTTGCATGTGGTAGGATGTAGTATCCTCACTTAATAATTCTATTGAATTAATCTATCCACGCTATTAAATTGAAACTTGTGTTAATATTTAGAATTTTATGTTAAATGAAATCTTTTAAAAAATATTTTTTTTAAGATAAACCTTTTTTAAAACAAAATTGGCAACTTAAAACCCTAAATTTAATTTTTTTTTTAAATAGTTTTTGAAATGGTAGCTAGGATGAATTTAATTCGTAAAGCATTAACTAACGTTCACAATCAAAGCTGCGTGACGGAAAAAACTTAGTATACCCACTGGGTTGACTACCCGCAACTAATAAAAAACTAGTGAGGACGTTGATAATAGAGTTTCATGTAATATAAATGATATTATTTAATTACTTTATTAGTAGTAGGTTGTCAACCCAGTAGGTATGTGTAACAATGTCTCTTTGTAACATAGTGACATACTATTAGAAATCAATGACAATTGACAAATGATTATGAAATTAAGACACATTATATTAGATACCCAATTGGCCAATTTGTGATGTGAGTTTGCGACTTATTCCACGAAACACAATGCACGCGATGGCCACGGTTGTCGGATGGACCATTTCGCAACTTGTTTTCTGATGATGGACAAGTATGCCAGCATATGATCATACGCACGTATATATTATAATTATAATAATAGTCAACAAGTTGAGGATCCACTACTGCTGCTGATGCGTACGTAATTTAATTCATACTAATACTAATGACAATTTCCCTCTTTCAACCCCCGGAGTGACGCTAGTGTGGTAATTTTGTGAGATGAGCTACGAATTGAATTTCAGTCTACTTTTATATATACATGTATATATATATATATATATATATATATAAAATAATCTAGGAGTAGAGGTGAGAATTGGGCCTCAGTCTAGACGGATTCTTGTTGATTCAGTTACATGCATAAATGTTATGTGTCGTATTAACCCGTATACATAAACAGGTCACACTTCTCGGCCCAATTCAAACATGTTAATAATGGGTCAATTTTGTGCCGCGTTAATGGGCCGTGTCAACTTTTTTCATCTCTATCTAGTAGTTTGAGGTTTATTTGCAAAACAGTAAAACCACATGCAAAAAAAAAAAAAAATGTTTGAATATTCCCACACTGCCATAAAAATAAAAAAAAGAATATTCCCACACTCATCTTATAATAAGGATTTTCATATCCATTTCCATATAAGTAGGTGTTTAGGCAAACTGAACACAAATTACCCTGATAATAACTTTGACTCAAACCCATTATCATTACATAGAAAAAAATCGCGTCTTCTACTTGTAATATTGGACACATTTATGTATGTCAGATACATACTTCAAACTATCAACATGTTTTGGTACATTGCTACAATTCTGAATTTTTTTAAAAAAATTTGATTTTAATATAGCATATATTGAGACAATTCTAACAATTACCAAATAACTATATGTATGAAGAACTTTTTAGTAAAGAATGGTCAAAGATGTAATTATAAATAGTGTAGTTCAAATGAATCAGTATGTGTGTTGAAAATTACGGACCGTTTTTTTAAGATAAGGTAAATAATCCGGTCCTATTATGGGGCTTTGAAAAAAGGCTATTGTCCTTATCTTTAAATCTTCAATCACTTCAAATCTTCAATGCTAAGCGCTTAAACCCGCTTGTTAGCATTAGTTTAGTTTTTGTTTCATGTTTATTAGGATTTTAGTGTCCTCTTTTTATTGGTTTGGGTATACCCGTATGACGTCAACTAGGAGCTTTTGCCCGTTTGTAGGGTTTGTCTTGCCCCTGTTAAGGTATACCCGAATGGTTATTTGGGTGGATCTGGGGAGATAGTGTTTAATAACCGTGGCGAAACTACTAATGTGATTTTCATCATTGTGCTCTTTTAGCTCTTTTTATTTCTTCCTCAAACCTGTATTTCGTTCACGTGGATGATTTAGGTCTATTATGGGTATGTTTGATTCCCGAATGATTGTTATTTGGGTGGATATGGGGAGATAGCGTTTAATAACCGTGGCGGAATTACTAATGTGATTTTCACCATTGTGCTCTTTTCGCTCTTTTCATTTCTTTCTCAAATCTCTGTATTTCATTCATGTGGATGATTTAGGTCTATTATGGTTATGTTTGATTCACTTGATATTTGCTGATATGATATGAACTTATTGTCTGATTTGACTCAACTTTGGCCGCTTATATATGCTAATCTATAAGGAAAAAATATATCAATTGAGATTTTATTTTATCTTTATTAATGTGTAGTTTTTTAATATTTAATTTTAATAATATTTTGTTACAGAATTAAAGAAATATTTTTAAAGTATCAAATTATTTTGATATGAACTTATTTTTCTGATCAGATCTAATTTGAAATAAGTAAAAATAAGTTGAATCAAACAAGGCCTACCAGCAAACTTAATTTCTTACCTTACAAAAAAAAGTCAACAATACGTCCACAACTCTCGTAACCAACATTTTGTTAGGGGTCGAGAGTGCGCAGCGGAAGTGAAGATGTATATTGATCGAGAAATATAATAAGGGAAATAATAGACAAGACTAATATTACGATAAAAACGGACAATCTTATGTGGGAACACCCACTTGACGACGAGCTTTTTATTCCACTATATAAAATATAGGAGAGTACAATTATCCCTTTTGAGGGTGTTTGTATTACAATAAGACTCTCTCTATTTTTACTCGCAACAGAGTATTACAAATAGTGGATATATTTTGGTGGAGGATTACAAGGAGGGTATTTGTGTATTTGCGGGTGGCTCTTTGTTTTATGGCTTCTTGTGTGTTGTTGTTTTTTGATGTGTTTCAAGGGGAGTGATATCACCTATTTATAGGTGAGCATGGAAGACTAATGTAGTTGGTAGAAAATTCTAGAATAGAATATTCTAGATTAGAATAGTCTAGAGTAGAGTGATCTAGATTAGAAGAATCTAGATTAGTAAAGGAGATGGTGGATAATCATCACCATACTCTAGAATATTCTAGAATCAATATTAATCCTAGATTATTTAGAATTGGGCCTTAAAGATTTGGGCCACTCCCAACAATCTCCACCTTGGACCAAATTTTTGATGTGCTCGCCGTATGTTACCCGATCGACATTACTTGATTTTTCTTGGACCTGAATTATAAGGGTCTTGTTGCTGATTCAGGATTGAGTTTGTTGAAGCCACTATTGAAGACCCTTGTAGTACATAGAGATTTCTCTGTTTGATGGCCTTCAATTTTTCTTGAGCACCTTTGGTGAACTTGAGTACTCCACCTTGAGCCGAAATCTCTTATCCTTTTGAGTCCAAGACACCAAGAGAGATGATGTTTTGCTTCAGATCATGAACGTGATGAACATTGGATAGAGTCCTGATCACTCCATCTTGCGTCTTTATTCGAATGGAGCCAATGCCACGAACTTTGCAATGATGCTCGTTACCCATTGTAACGTTTTTATTCTTTACCGGTTTGTAGTCGATAAAGTTGGACTTTTGAGAGCAAATGTGGTTGGCGGAGCCTGAATCAAGTACCCATTCAGAAATCTTACTTCTTCTTGGCGCAGTGGCTAAGAGGACTTCCTCATCGGACTCTAATTCTCCACAACCGGCTTCTGCCGTTTCTTTCGGCTTTTCTTCTTGCTCTTTCTTGTGGAGCTTTTTATTTGCGAGACAACATTCTTCAACGGTGTAACCAAGTTTCTTGCAATATTTGCAAGATTTTCCGGATTTACGTCCATTAAATTTGGACCTTTTAGTGGTACTTTTATTGCCGTTTGATCTCCCCTTTATATTTAATCCTTCAGAATTTTCATTTGAATTCACTTCAAGGTCAAACTTTTATTTTGAGAGTAAATGTGATTTTACATCCTCAAAAGAAAGAGTATCACTATTGTCATATAGCATAATTTCCTTGAAGTGTTTATACGAAGGTGGTAGGGAGACAATTAATAATACGGCTGTAATGACCCAGATTTTATCGGTATTTTTGCCGGTATTTATGTGTGTATTTATGTGTTTATTTGCTAGTTCAAAATTTATTTTGAACTATTTATTTTAATTTTATGTGAATAATTTCGATTTAATCAAAATGTTTTATTTCTTAGCTTTTATTATTGATTTTAATTATTATTTAATTAATTGGCCCAATTGAGACTTCAAGATGAAGCTGCCAGTTTAAAGATAAGGCTTCAAGCTGCCGGTTTGGTCTTCATAAACCGCCAGTCTTGGACCTTGCACGCTGCCAGTTATAAGCTGCCGGTTTGGTCTTCATAAACCGCCAGTCTTGGACCTTCACAAGCTGTCGGTTCCATACCGCCGGTCTTGAACTTCACAAGCTGCCGGTTTTGCATGATTTGTCATGTAAATTTAGTAAATTAGCCCAATGGATCACAAGGCCCATTTTGCTTCTCTTGGCCGGTTCTACAAAGGCATGGCAAGGCTTGCCACTTGCCTTGTGTTCACACCTTAACTAACTCTATTTATAGGGGAGTTAGTAAGGCTTAAGCTCATTTTGCCATTCTAACTTTGCCATCAATTTGCTAAGCACTTAAACACTCTCTCTTTCACTCATTCTCACGCCATTTTTGGATAATTGAAGCCATCAATTGTTCATCATCTTTCCTTGCCCAAAACTTAAAGATTCAACCTCAATTGATCTTTAGGTGTTCAAACACAAGCCTAAACACATTTATTTCTTTCAAGATCTCTAGTTCGGTTTTGTTTTGGGATTGTGTTCGTGTGGGTATTGTTGTTCGTGCGTGGGTTCGAGGTGGTGCACGGTGGTAGTTGTGTTTGGGTGCCGTGGTGCAGCAGGTCCGTGTGAACAAGGTGGTGCAGCCGTGTGTGCAGTGGTTCGTGGTGCTCGTGCTGTGGTGCCGTGCTAGAAGGCGTGGTGTTCGTGTGTGTGCCGTGCATAGGGGCCGTGTGTGATTTGTTCTTGGACTGCATATTTGTGTTGATTTGTGTGTTGATCTTCAATAAGGTAACATACTAACTCAACTTAATTGGTAATACTATGTTTATAGCTTTGATTAAATGCATGTTTGGTTGATTGTTGATGATTGTTCGTGGTTTTTAAAGATATTTTTATAATCTGATTTTGGAAGTGTTTTAATGATGTTTTAATGGTGGTTTTCCATATTTTAATATTGTTTTATGATATTTTGGAAATCATGGTGATTGGGTTTAAGTTTGATGAATTTTGGATAAAAATATTGTTGAGAATTTCGTATGGTATTGATGACGATTATGCATGTATAATTGAGTTGTTTGAGTTCTTGATTGAAGTTCTTGAATCTTGAATAGTTTCTTGTTGAGTTCTTTAAGAGTTAGATGAGTTCTTTGAGAATCTTGTGGAGGTTTGATTGAGTTCTTTAGGTTTTCTTGATTGAATCTTGAAAGTTAAAGAAAAGTGTTATGTAAGTCTTGAAAGTTAAAGATTTGGGATGTATTGATTAAAGAATGAATTAAGAGAAATGGAATGATGTTTGGTTAGTCTCAAGAGTATGGCTATAGGCAATTCTTGGGTTAACTTCGATGATTTAGTTGATTGAATTCAAGAGTATGGCTTATTCTTGTATTTAATTTAGCTATGATGAAAAGATAATGATGATATGATGATTAGCTTGATTTCTTTTCTAGACGCCCTTGACTTTGTGTATGGCTTATGCTTAGTTTTGGGTTAAGACGTTGCCCCTATTCCATCCGCGGTATTGGGATAGTTTTGGAGTCTCACTATGTTATTCCTAGTACGCTCAGAGTGATTTGGGGATTAGGGACACGAATTTCCAAGTATGAATTGGGTTCGTGGGATTTGGGTGTATGGCTTATGCCCGGTCCTGACATAGTAGAAGTTCGGTTGCGTAAGATGCTTCCGTACGAGCATAGTCCGGTCTAGAGCTAGAATGATTGCACCTGAGGTAGTATTGGGTATAGTGATGTCGTATGATGATGATGTCGAGTGATTAGTCGAGTTTGGATTACGAGCTTGAGGTTGTCTCGTGTCTTCGAGGATTTACGTGTGATGTTATTTGATTAATGCTATGTGCTTGTGTATTCCCGTTAGGGTGAGTCAGTTATGTTACTCGCCACTGATGGTGGTTATGTTGTGTTTTTCAGGTACATCTGACGATGATGCTCTTGCTTAACTTTGGGGTTGGGCGAGCGACGCTTTGTGTACTTTGTTGTTATTTACAGTTGTTTCATAGTTTTAGTTTCTATAGACGTTGTTTCAGACTTATGGTATTACATATGTTGTATAAGACTCTAACATGTGGTTAGAGTTGCACTTTACTTTTGTTTTAGTACATTTGACTTTTGGATTTAGTTTTTGTACAAGATTGTGGGTTATTGTACATCTTTGGTTTATTAATAATATTTTGAGGTATTAGTTTATTTTCTAAGTGTTGAGTTTTAGTTTTATAACTACTTGACTCGTCGGTTTCTTCCGCGCCGATTTAAGCGAGTCGGGTCGTTACAACGGCTTTATCCTCATCTTCGATTTTAACATCTAAATTTTCAAGGTCAATTATAATTGAATTAAATTCATCGAGATGAGTTTGAATTGATGTACCTTCGGCCATCCGGATTGTGTATATCCTTTCTTTAAGCCGTAATTTATTAGTGAGGCTTTTGGTCATATATAGAGACTCCAACTTTGACCATAATCCGGCCGTTGTCTCCTCGTGAATGACCTCGCGTAGAACCTCCTTGGTTAAACATAGTTGGATTGTGGATAATGTTTTTTCATCCAACTCTTCCCATTGCTCGTTCGTCATTGACTCTGGCTTTTTAGCTTTCTCATCCAGAGCCTTTTTCAACCCGCTCTGCACAAGAACGGCTTTCATCTGGACTTTCCAGATGCTGAAATTAGTCTTGCCGTCAAATTTCTCAATCTCGAATTTTGTTACCGAAGACATCTTCAAATGATACACTCCAACGAACCTTTGGCTCTGGTACCACTTGTTAGGGGTCGAGAGTGCACAGCGGAAGTGAAGATGTATTGATCGAGAAATATAATAAGGGAAATAATAGACAAGACTAATATTACGATAAAAACGGACAATCTTATGTGGGAACACCCACTTGACGACGAGCTTTTTATTCCACTATATGAAATATAGGAGAGTACAATTATCCCTTTTGAGGGTATTTGTATTACAATAAGACTCTCTTTATAATTACTCACAACGAAGTATTACAATAAGTGTATATATTTGGGTGGAGGATTACAAGGTGAAAGGCTTATGTGTTTTGTGGCTTCTTGTGTGTTTGACTTGATGTTGTATTACGGCTTTGTATGTGTTGGCCTCTCTCGTTGTGAGCATGCTTGGAAATGATATCCTCCTATTTATACTTATTTGTGGAGGTGGAAAATGTCACTAGAACATTCTAGCTCCTTATGTTGCTAGAATACTCTAGACTATCTAGCTAGAAGATTTTACATAGAAAAATCTAGAAAAAATTTATCAAATTAAAATCAATAATCTAATCTAATCATTAGAAGTTTCTAGAATGTTGTCAAATTAAGTGACTTGATGCACCAACATTATCCTATTTATGAACCGTAAATTTGGGCCACAATATTGGGTCATAAAACCCAACACACATATACATAATCGTTTTTTCCCCATAAAAATTGTGCTACTCCGTATATATTATACCTACATATTTGAAACAATTTCTTCATTATTCCTAAAAAATCACATGCCCCACCACGAAAACATCAAGATATCAGTCAGATCACATGAGAGAGTACGGAGCATTCCTTAATACTACTTGTCTCCTCTCCATATTGCCCTATTAACTTTATTTTATATGATGTGGATGGTACTAAACTTCTAACGAATCGAGCCCTAGTCTGCTGGAGGTTACATGGCCTAATGAGACTCAGTGCTTATAATGCGAGTCGGGTTTGAGTTAGATTATTGGGTTGCTCGACTTGACTCGTCAACATATGTTGGAACATTTATGAATAAATGGGCTAAGACATTGGACAATAGTTAAGTGGGCTAGGCAAAAGAACCCAAGAGGCAGAGAGCATATCGCGGCCCGCGAGGAAGTTTTCGCACCCCGTGAAAAACCTACTGGAAAAATCTGGACATATTTTTGTTCAGTGGTCGCACCTCGCGACTGTGTCTCTGGCGACATACGAATGGTTAAAAGGATACTTACACCATGGCGACATAGGTGTAGGGGGTTAAAAGGATACTTGTTTGTGATCATGTGTATATATTATATCTTCAATAATTCGTAGTGTTTGTGTAATTCAAAACTTAGTTTATTATTAAAAATGGAATTGTTGTAAAGTGTATATATACTAAGTAGAAATTCAATTGATAGACATTTCTATTTATGCATGATCATGTAGTTGTGTTTTATGGTACAAGTTGTGATTTTAGCTTGTCAACATTTATTTCATAAATGGGAGGAGGATTGTTGGAACATTTATGAATGAATGGGCTAAGGCATTGGACAATAGTTAAGTGGGCTAGGCAAAAGAACCCAAGAGGCAGAGAGCATATCGCGGCCCGCGCGGAAGTTTTTGCACCCCGCGAAAAACCTACTGGAAAAATCTTGACATATTTTTGTTCAGTGGTTGCACCCCGCGACTAGGTCGTCGCACCCCACGACTGTGTCTCTGGAAAATTCGAATGGTTGTTCGAATTCTTGGATTCTTTTCCTAGGATTCCTTTACGTATTTAAGCTTGTCTATTGAGCTTCAATACTGATGTAAATGGGGATTAGACCAGATTTAATGAGGAGATTAAGAGGCTTGCATTGTTGATGGAATAATCTTAACTACATTCCTTGATCCAATCCATACTTAATTTCTGAAATTGAATTGGTTTAATGTGTGAGATTAACTCAGAATTTTCTGAGTTTTTCTACCTACTTATGTGCCTATAAATAGGCATGGTTTTGTTCATTGCAATATACAAGAAATCTCTTAAAATTCTAAGTGCTCATACAACTTGTTAGCACTTGGATATCTCTAGCTAATTTATCTAAGTGTGGTTCTAAACACAACAAACACAAAGTTCCTTTTGATTCTTATACTCTTGAGATCACTAGAGTGTAAGGTTTAGTTCTCCATTGTATCTCACTAAACATTTCGTGGTAACCCGGTGATCTAAAGGGGCGAATTTGTGTAGAAGGAAAGTGTAGATTCATCACGCCTTGGAGGGTTACATCAACATTTCCAACCACGATTTCCTAACAACATATCGAGTCGAGCTCGAATCAATTCGAGCTCAGACAGGTCGAGTGTTGACCAATCTTTGACTATTATTGCTCGAGTCAAACTCTGATCGAGTTTTAACAAGTTGAGCTTTGCTTGAGGTTTTCACGAGTAATTTTCGTGTAATTTGTGTATTATCACATCCTTGTAATATTTTACTTTCACCTATTATTTTATTTCAAATCATTAATGATCAAGATATGATTTGAAATTTTAAATAATTTCAAAATGTTGCTAATTCAGTTGTGTTATTAAAATATTAGCTTTATATGCATGCTTTGTGTGCGATGACATAATTATTATCTATCTATACATATTATTAAAAGGCACTCCTCATGTTGTATTGCGCCACGTAGGCGTCCAATCATCATTGTAACGACCCGACTCGCTTAAATCGGCGCGGAAGAAACCGACGAGTCGAATAGTTATAAACTACAACTCAAATACTTAAGAAATTAAAACTAATTCCTCGAAATTATTATTATTAACCACAAAGTACAAACACCCACAAGTTTGTACATAACTAGTCCAAAAGTCAAACTAAAAATACTAAAATGCGAGTAAACTCCAACCACACGTCAGAGTCTAAAAATAACGTATGAAAGTCCATACAATATTCTAATACTATCTAAAAATAACAGTAATAGAAAATACAACCAACAATAGCAGAAATAACAACGTCGCTCGCCCAACCCAAAGCTAAGCAAGAGTATCGTCATCAGAAATACCTGAAAAATATACAACAGTCCACCATCAGTGGCGAGTAACATAACTGACTCACCCTAATGGGAATACACATGTACATAGCACAAACCAAATAATCGATATCAATACTCAAAGTACGAGAACAACCCAAAACGTGAAATCGACTCAAACCAACCTAATCAATTATCTTTGGCGCAATCAATCATATTCTAGACCGGAATGTGCTCGTACGAACGCATCTTACGCGATCGAACTTTCTACTATGCTTGGATTTGAGAATCTTACTCCCAAACCCCATGAAACCAATCTTACTGGAAATCCATGTCCTGTGAAACAAATCTTACTGGAAATTCACGAAGATCACATAGTATGACTCCAACTATCCCAATACCGCGGATGGAATAGGGGCAACGTCTTAACCCGAATACAATGAATCTTACTCAAAGTATCAGGCGTCTAAAAAAATGAAATCAAGCTAATCATTAATTAATTAAATCTTTTAATCGATTTAATCATATTATCATCATTATTACCCAACATAACTAAATTAAGTTCAAGAATTGCCTCTAGCCTTGATTCTCGAATTTAACTAGTTAAATTATCGAAGTTATTCTCAAGAACTGCCTCTAGCCTTAATCTTGAGTCTAACCAATCATAAATCATCATTCAATAATCATTCTTTAATTACTTTAGACACTTTCTTTATCATTTAAACCTCTTTCTTTAACTTTCAAGATTCAACCAAGAACTCGTAAAGACTCATAAAGAACTCATAAAGAACTCAAAGAACTCATAAAGAACTCATAAAGAACTCATTCAAGATTCAAGATCTTCAACCAAGAACTCATTCAAGATTCAAGATCTTCAACCAAGAACTCATCCAAACTCAAACATCACACGCATGTTCATCATGAACCACACGAAAATCATCAATAAAATCATTCGAAAATCATCCAAAATTAACCAAACTTTAACACATTAATCATGATCATATTACAACATATAATCAATCATAAAACCATGAAAAACCTTTATCAAAACCTCATTTAACCACTTAGAAACCAGAATACAAATCATACATAAAATCATGGATAATCAACATCGAACAACCCAAACATGCATTTAATTCATACTATAGACATAGCATACCAAAAAGGTTGATAAAGTATGTTACCTTATTGAAGATTACACACTAAAACAACACACAAATGCAGCCCGGAACTCGAACAACACGGACCCACAACACACGGCTGTCCACGGCCTTGCACGGTGCACCACCACCACGCACAGCTACTGCACGGCTGCTGCCCAGTCACTGCACCACCGCACGGCACACGAGCACCACTGCACCACCACGAACACTGCAGCACGGCCCCCTCACACGAGCCACCACACGATCACCCACTTGATCACGAACACGAACAAGACCCAAAACCAATCCCGAACTAGTGACCTTGTATGAACTAATTGTGTTTAGGAATGTGTTTTGAACACCTAAAGATCAATGGGCTATGAATCTTTAAGTTTTTTGGGTTTAGAAAGATGATGAACAATTGATGGGTTCAATCATCCCAAAAATGGCGTGAGGCAAGGGAAGAGCAAATGGATGGCAAATGTGTTTAAATTGATGGCAAGAGCATTTGATGGCAAAAATGAGCAAGGGCCTTACTAACTCTCTTATTTATAGAGTTAGTCATGGTGTGAACACAAGGCAAGTGGCAAGCCTTGCCATGCCTTAGGAAAACCGGCCAAGTGGACTAATTGGGCCTAAAAATGGGCTCTCGTGATTAATTGGGCTAATTTGCAAAAACCGCATAATCGATTTGGCCCAAAATATTAGATAATTAATTAGAAAATTAAATAATAAAATTCTAATCAATTAAATAACAATTAAAATAAATAATAAAAACTGAAAATAAATATTTCGAGTTAAATCGAAATTATTCACATAAAATAAAATAAATAGTTCAAAATAAATTTGAACTAACACCAAAAATGCACATAAACACACATAATTATTGGCAAAAATACCAATAAAATCTGGGTCATTACAATCATGCCCCGTCATCGCTCCACATTGCACCACGTAGTTTTGTACATGTGACACTCTCTAATGTATGTGCGCCACATAAACATGCTACATTGTTTCTTATTTAAAAAATGTTTAAAGCTATATTTGAATTTGCAACCTCTTACGTACAAATCAAGATTATATATTTACCATCCCATCTAACTTTTATTAATGATCTAATTAATAATGTAATTTTATATATTCCTACTAGTAAATATAGAGTAGTTTTTTTTTCTTCACAAAAGTAGAAAATACATATATATAAAAAAAAAGTAATTTCCGGGGCAACGCCCGGGATGACACACTAGTCGAGTATTAAAACAAACCATAAAAGAAGGTATCTATATTATTCATCCCCATTTTGCGACTGTAGAAAAAAAGAAATTAAAGACGTATTAATTAGTTTAAAGACATTTTAATTTTTGCAATAATTATAGTATTTCGTAATAAGGTTTGAAAAGTAAAAACAGTGAAACACATATTTTAATTTGTTTAAATACATATAAATTAATTAATATTATTTGCACACTGCCTGATTTATACTCCCTCCTTTTTTTAGATGTAACAATTCTCTTTTCACACTTGTCGAGACACAACTTGGATCATGACTTAGCACTACCTCACTAGTTGGCCAATTATATGTATTTTTGACAGGTGTGTGACAACCTAAGCTATTAGAGAATTATATATTGTTTTGTAGTTGATTTTCATTTATGGAAAATGTTATATGTAATCCTAAGGTTGCATATAAGAGACTTAAAATGAAAAGTTTAAGGAAAAACTAAGCATTAATTACATCGATATTTGTGTGATTTTGTCATAAATTTCCAACGTTTTTCCGTGTTAGAAAATGAATTTAATAGCTAGGGCTACATATAACATTATCCTATATATATTTATTTATAATTTAGGATTATTTGCTTTGAATAATCCAACCTTTAAACTTTTGGTAATGAATAATCAAATCTTTGATTGTAAAATTCAAGTAGTGAACTTTTACCTGCAACAGCAGGTCACTTACCTGGCCAGGTAAGTGACCTGCTGTCCTTATTATCAGCACTTTAATAAAAAGGAACATTTCCTTTTTTTCTTCCTTCTTATACATCCTCCATCTTCCTTTCTTCTTCATCTTCTTCGTCTCTAGCCACGGCGTCATTTGCAGCCAACCACCAGGAACACAACCAACTACCCATAACCCGCCGAAAAACTCCACACCTCCTCTCCGACTTCCACTACTGCAATTATTGCAAACACTTTGTCGGAAATTCAAACCATTTTTGCCCCGGGTTTCTGAACACTTCAAGAAACATTTGGGATAAATCAAATAACTATTGTTCGGATTGATTCTTGAAAACTTTTTCTAGGTTGTTCCTCTACATTTAGCACAAAATAATTTACTACATGAATATTCAAACAAAGATTTTAGAGAATTGGGGCAAAAATGTTTAAATTTTTCGAACATTTGTCTTTGATTTCCAAAATGAAAAACAATTGATGAGGACATGAACCTACAATTAGGGCCGGGCAAAACTATCCGATTTTTGGATCACATTTTTCTGATCCGGATCGGATAATTCGGATATCCGAAAAACCGGATTCGGAAATCGGATATCCGGATCCGGTTATAAATTGAAAAAAAAAAACTTGACAATAAAAAAAAAGTGAAACAGAAAAATAAATTACGTAATAAATAATCAGAGCATAAAAAAAAATGCATAAAAAGGCTAAACTTCTTTCAAAAAAAAAAAAAAAAAGAAAAACCTAAACTAAAAGCCTAGAACCGGAAAAAAAAAAAGAAAATCTAAAATAAAAAAAGAAATTACAAAGAAAACAAGAACATAAATCAAAGCAAATTATATGATAAGAACATAAACTAAATTATCAAAGAGTGGAAAGCCAAAAAAATAAATTCTCTAAAACAAAAAAAAACCGGATACCGGATAATCCGATTTTTTAAAAATGTGATCCGTATCCGTTCCGGTTTTCATTTTTTAAAACCGGATATCCAGTCCGGTTTTTAAAATCGGATCGGATATCCTAATTTTCGGATTAAAAAAAGGGGATAGCGGATCGGAAACCGGATACGGATTTTTTTTGCCCGGCCCTACCTGCAAACGAAAGCCCCAACAAAATTGTGAAGAATAAGATATAAAGATTGATGCATATTTGATGTGTGAAATTTGCCAAGTTCGAAGCTTTTTTGAACTTTTTTTTAGCATAAAATATTAAAATCACAATTTTTGAGTAAGTGACCTGCTCTTGCAGGTAAAAGTTCACTACTTGGATTTTACAATTAAAGGTTTAGATTATTATTTGCTAATAATCCAAAGATTTGATTATTCGTTACCAAAAGTTGAAATGTTGGATTATTCAAAGCGAATAATCCAATAATTTATTTATTATTTATGAGAAGGAAATAGTTATCACTGAAAGGTCGTGTAAGGCAGATGAAATTTCTATTATTGGTGGGATCTTACTACGGAGTACTCTATCTCCCTTTGCTTTCTCACATTTTTCAAAAAAGAACATATATATCGAACTGAATCAAAAGAGATCTTATTTGGCTATATTTTTCTTATAATATAAAACTAAAGAATGTCAAAATTACAAATTGAACAATATAATACTATCTATGTTCATATTTAAGTGCTCCATTTTTCTTTTTTGCTTATCCATATTTATTTGCTCTATTTCTATTTTAATTAGTAACATGACCCACATTTATATTTACATCTTTACAGTTATATATCCATAATTTACTTACTATTATTATATACTACTATAGCACCCGTGCGATACACGAATTAGAAATTTTAATATTAATTTTGTAAATAGTATGTAAAGATTTACATGATTAAGTAATTCAGTGAAATATTTCAATTTTTATAAAAAAAATACATGATTTAAATCGTAGTCAGTGTGATATGATCAATATATATTTGGAAATTAAATTCTTACTCTATCGCTATAGTCGCACACACAAGAAATTAAGTGCTGGTCCATTCAGACAAATTTTTCTAATAAAACTTCATATAATCTGTATATATTTCATGAAAGACAATAGAAGTTCGTTTATATCCGTGATTATATAAGAATTATTGTTTTAAATAACACCGACTATTACATATTTTCATAAAAAATGAAATTAAAAAAATTCTTATCAACTGCATACTCTGTCCTACTCTAATAGTTTTCCACCATTCACCCTGTTCTTTTAGAAATTCATCGTGAATTTTGACATATAATATCTTTATAAGGCAAATATATTATTTTATTTTACCTTACGTTTTTAAGTGTCAAACTTTTTAATCTTCACTTTACCAATCTCCCATAAAAAAATACAATATGCCCCATTTTTATGAGTGGGTACGTAATTCAATTCATAACTTGCTAACTCACATTTTTCATCACATATAAACTTCTAAGACTTTTGATGTTCATGGTTATGATCTAATATAAGTGCTCGTGCAATGCTATATTGTATACAATTCGTACCAAACGATAATTGTACAAAATTTTAAAATATTAATGATATTTTTAGTAATATTTTGATTGAAATTTAATTTAATAATAGGTATGCTTAATATAGGGTGTGTTCTCTTCAACTTATATCAGATTAGGGGTGTGTTATCTTTAACTTGTTATATCTGATCAGGTCAGATCTTATAAGTTCCAATCAGATTCATATTAATTATTTATTACGCAATTGTGTTGTTAATCTAATATATAAATAATTACGTACTTTAAGCTAGTATCTGTTTTATCACAATTGTTAGGGGAAATATAACTAAAATGTACATTGCTTATTGATTTTCCAATTAAATTAGAATCATAAGAAAAAATTAATAAGTTAATATCTGGATCCTTCAAATTATATAAAAAGTCATGTTATGTATGTAAAAATAACAAACCAATAATGTTACTTATGGCCCCTAAAAAAGTACTACGTATGAGAAATTTTATTATGAGAATATATATACATACATATATATATTAGAGGTGATCAAAAGTCGGGCCGGGCCGGGCCTTAACTAAATAACTATGCCCAAAGCCCGGATTTTTTAGGCGGGCTTGGCGGGCCTTGCGAGGGCTTTTCGGGCCGGGCCGGGCTTTTGAACTAAAAACTACTATTTTAAGTGTGCCAAAGCCCGCAAAATTTTTGGGTCGATCGGGCTGGGACAACAGGCCGGGCCAATCTTGATCAGCTCTAAATGTATAATGGACAGTAAATTTTGATAAAAAGAATATATAGTTTATGAATATATGATCAAAACTAAATTAATTATAATTAAAGAATTTAGATACAAGTATTATTTATAGGAATTAAATCACATAATATATAATTCTAATGGTAGAAAATATTTTAAGATATAATGTAAAAATTGTTTTTTTTAGGTTAAAGGGAAAAGGGCGAGAATTTTTTTAAATGAGAGTTAGACTCATGGCAAGATGATGTTTTAGTGACTTCTCTTTTAGTATATTAGATTTCTTTGCACGCATTAACAAAGAGTATGTCATGTGAACTTTATTACTAATTAACAACCCAAAATTAAGGGACATAAGTAGAGATGGCAAAGGATCTTGGATCCGCCCAAGATCCGCATATCCAGATCCATTTTTGAGGATCTGAATCTTCTTATTTTGGATCCGCGCGGATCCAGATCGGATACGGTCATACGGATCCTCAGGGAAAATGCTGATCTGGATATGGATCTTGTTTATAGATCCGCAAGATCCGCAGATCTGTTTTTTTTAATAAAACATATACTAAATTAATAATAGTCTTATACGTTATACGACCCACAAGCCTAATACTCCAAAGCCTAAATATTCCATTACCCAAGTTAATTATGTAATGTATGGATTTTATGATGTTGATGATGTTAGTTTGTTAGTATTAAGTTAGTAGTGAGTTTTAATTTGCATACTAATTATGTATGTGATGAAATGATAATTTTAGTGCATTAAAAGTTTTAATTATATCAATTAGAAAGTATAATATAAGTGGATCCGTTTTAGATCCATTTTAGATCCGAATCCGCAAGTTCTGGATCTGGTTCATCATTCTACGGATCCGCAACGGATCTGGATCTAGGCAGGAAAAACGGATTTGGATCTGGATCTATCAGGATCCAGTCCAGACCTGGTCCGCCACCATCTCTAGACATGAGTGAGAAAGAAAAAAAATTAAGGGCACAAATGAGAAAGAAAAATTAATTAAGGGGCACAATTAAGTCCCATTCTTTTGGGCTGAGAAAACAGGAACTGAAATGAAATGAACTGAAATGAGTTGAACTAGAAATTTTTTTATTTTATTTTTAATTTAAATTTAATTTAAATTTAATTTTAATTTTAATTTTAATTTTTATTTTGATTTAAATTTTAACTTTAATTTTATTTTGATCTTATTTATTTTAATTTTATTTATTTTTATTTTTAATTATTTTGAATTTTTATTTATTTTTAATAAAAATCGCAGGGAAAGTCGGACCCGAAACCGTCACCAGAAAAGTCGACCGAAAAACCACCGACGGAAAAATAAGCCCGAAAACCGTCGTCGGAAAAATCGACCGGAAAAACCTCAAAAATAAAAACAATGTCGGGAAATGTCCAGTGAAAAAACAATGTCGGAAAACAATAATAACAACAACAATAATAATATGGTCGAAAAGGTTGGTCCGGGAGTTGGTCGAAAAACCATCATCGGAAAAGTAGGACAGGAAAAAAACCGGCGCAAAATTCGAGCGGAAAAGCATTCCCAGAAAACTTGGTCGGGAAACAGTCGCTGACTTGCTGGGAAAGTCGGCCCGAAAACAGTCGCAGAAAAGTCGGCCGAATAACCAATGCCGAAAAAGTCAGTCCGAAATCCGTCATTGGAAAATTTTGAGCGGAAAAACGATGCTCGAAAATAATAATACTACTACCACTACTACTAATAATAATAATAATGATAATAATAATAATAATGAACTGAACTGAAATGAACAAAACTAAAATAAAATGAAGTAAAATGAAATAAAATGAACTGTATTGAAATGAAATGAATCGAAGTCCAAAACAAAGGGCCTAAGTAACGTCAAAAATTAGTTTGAAGCCGGCCCTAATTTTTTCTCTCCTCTTTTCTCTTTCAATTCTCTTGCTCTAATGGTGATTTTGGGGGGGCTTCCTTCGATTTAATAGGTGGAAAGCCCAAATTTAATTATAATTTTTTTATTTTCTCTAGTTTTCTTTTAGTTTTTTCCTTCAATAATTACTCTCCATCTCTAATGATGGTTATTGGTCTACTTCTTTTGTGGATTGATTTCTCCCATCTTGTGTGGGTTGTTATTTCCCATATTGTGTGGTTGTTATTCTCCCTTTGTTGTGGGTTGTTATTTCCCATAGTATGTGAGTTATTTTTCCTCAAATGAGTTACATCCAATCATTCGATTGGAGAGTTATGATTATCGTCAACAAAGATTTAGGGCTTCAAATATATTTTTTTTTCCTCGGATCTATACAGGAGATGATTGCAGTTAGACAAGACATATTGAAGTCGAACAAAAATCACGAGGTGATTCTGCAATCGGTCTGAAGCGAATCAATTAGTGAAGTTGAAGTTAAAATAAGTATTGTTGTTTTAAATCTAATGTGTTTGGAGAGATTATGGATTTGTAAGTGCCGTTTGGTTTTTTATCATTAATATATAATCTCTTGCCTTTTGATAAAAAAAATCAACGGGCCTAAGTATCTACTTACTCCCTCTGTCTCTTTTTGTTTACAACATTTACTTTTTCACAACTCCTAACACACAACCTTAAATAAAAATATCTTTAGATATATATAGTAAAAAATTATAAAAATTGCATATTAAAAAAGTATACATCGAGCCGAATCAAACGAGATCCAATTTGATTATATTTTTTCTTATATGTATAAAATTAAAGAGTGTAAAAAATGTCTAATAAACAATAGTAAAAGTCAGAATATGGCAAAAAAAGGGAAGTACTCCGTCCGTAACATAATACTAGCAACAATTGGTTTTGCACGCATTTTGAGGAAATTATTTAAGGGTGTAAACGAAGTAATTAGTCAAAATGGTTTTAATACAAACAAGAATGTGATTATAAGTTGCTAATACTAAAATCATTTTGACTAATTCATTCATTTACATCCTTAAATCACTCCATCAAAATGCGTGCAAAATCCTAATATTATGTTACGGAGGAAGTACTTTTTATTTTTATATTTTGAATAATTATTTTACGGCACTTTTATTTTTGAATTGAATAATTTGGTACTGGTGACTTGGTGAGTGGTGATTTCTGGTGACAGAGACGAGTGTGGGACCTACTAGTATTGACGCGTTCCTTCTTCACATTCTTCACTTTTTCGCTCTTCAAACATCTTCATCTTGCTCTCTCTCTCTCTACCCCTCTTCTCTCTTTGCTGCTCAATTTCATTCATTCTTCACGGAATTATCGTGATTATACTATCAATCTATCCACTTTCTGCGTCAAATTCATAATTTTTTCTGCTCTGAATTCAGTTGACTCTTTCACGACTTGGAATTTTGGTTTGCATCTTTTTGTTCCTTGTAAGGTAAGAGTTACTTTAATTGCCTTTCCATTATTATTATTAGCAAAATTTCAACATACATCAATTTCTGTGAAATTCCAGTATGTTTGTCTTCTCTGCTTTCTAATCTACTTTGCGTGTTTTCATTAATGGCGTGAATTAAAATCCTTCCCCAATTAGATATTTGCTGTGTTTTTCCCCCTCCTGATGATGAATTACAAATTGTCTTTTTACGGAAAATTTACTCCTGGGTTTACTGGATTTATACTCTGGAGTTTTTTGTTCTTGTATTTTGATCGCAGTTACTGAGTAGTAAGTAGCTGGGTTTCCCCAATTTTTGGTACTTGAATCTTGATTTGAAAATCTGTAATCTAATTTCTGAACATTTTATATTTTATTATTGGGTTGATTTCGATTGCTTCTAATATGTTTCATGAATGTTTAGAAGACAGATCGTTAAGTAAGATGTAGTTTACCTACTTTAGCTCTTGATTATGCAGGTTTCTTGATCTAAATTAACTTATTGTTTTGCAGTTTATCCTTTGACTTGTATACGTATTGTGGTTGACCTTTGTTTTGCTTATCATCATTCTGTGAATTCACTTCTTCGAGAATTTTCCATTAATCTTTATGTTGTTTGATCTTGATGCTTGATTTTGCCCTAAATCAAGCTTGGATGCTGAAAGGAACAGGAAAAAAAGGGAAAAGAAGACCGTCAATTTATTAACTCTAGTTTTATTCACTTGAGTGGCCATTTTCTTTATAGATTAGGATCCTGTTGATGTTTGCGCATATAAAATAAGGAGTTTGTTTGGATGATGTATTCAACTGAATGTCTTGTGTTAATCTGGTTTAGCAGAGGACGAGTTTACAGATATTGACAGGGGCTGATGTTGTAGATGTGTCAATTTTGCCGCCAGTCAAATGAGCAAATGGAAGATCATACTAGGGAAGATCATGTAGATTCTTGTACATTGCAAACTGTAAATAATGAACAAAGTACTGTACAGAAGGATGCTTCAAGTTCTGTTGAAGCCCCCTTTTACAGTCCATCTACTTCTCTGACGAGTAGCGAAAGTTGTGCTTCAAATTGCAGTAAGATTCTGCACTTATTGTGTTTGAAATGATCTCTCTTTGGTATTATTTATTAAGATCGCATGTATGCTCTTTGTATTTCAGGTGAGTATTCTGTGGATTTCAATCCATGTAGCAATGGGTATGTCTTTATTTCCAGACCTGGGATGTAAATATGATAGGTTTTACAGTTTTCATAATTTTCATCTGTTGCTAGATGCATGACCTCTTGTTTCTTATTTTTTCTAGGCATAGAAAAGAAGATGGTGGTAGGTCTGGGGTTGACCAAGAGGATCCCAGATACAAATTGTATAATGCTTTTGATCCTTCACATGGTCTAATTGGAAGCCAAAAGCAGGGAAAGGATGGATTTAGTGACGAAAGTACAAGCAGTGATGAGTCTTCTCAGGAAGCAGATGAACCATCTCCTATTGTTTTTGAAGGAGATGAGATTTGGGTTCCACCTGAAGCTGAGAATAAAGATGATGATCAGGAGAATAGCATGTCTAATTTGGACGATGATGATGAGGACGAGTCTACTAATGCTGGTAGCTCAGAGTGGGAAATGCCAAGATTGAAGGATAGAAAAATAGAAAGTAAGAAGGTGAAGGATGGGAAGTTCAAGGACTTGGTGAACCAACTACTTAGAAAATTTGGTGTTGAAATCTGTGATGAAAAGGAAGAAAACTGGGTAGATATTGTGTCAGATTTGGCTTGGAAAGCTACCAAGTTTTTAGAGCCTGGTGTCCCTGAGGGTAAACCAATTGATCCAGCTAGTTGTGTGAAGATCAAATGTATTGCTGCTGGATCTCGCAGTGAAAGGTATGCTTGATCTTTGAGCTTGCTATATATGAATATTGCTAGTATATAAGAAAATTTTATAACCTCAGAGATTTTTAGATTGCTTCCCATGTTACTGAAGAAAATATTAGTTGAATAAATTTGATGGCTTTTCTTGGTAAGTAACACGGGAGTCTTTTTCTCTGTGGTGAAAGAGGAGTTTTACAACAATAGATTCAGCTTGCAACATGCACTATTTATCTATAATATCATGAATTCATGCTGTATCCAACAACAGAGTATAAAAAGGTGCGCCTTGGCATGGCGGTAGAGGTCAGGTGCCTTTATAGAGCTGGGCAAGGCAATTTCAAGGAGGTGCAAGAAGGGAGCCCAAGGGGGAACGTTAACCTTTTATTACAAAAAAATATTCGATATTTGTTAAGTGCATCTTGCTTTGATGAGACACGCGTCTCGCGTCATTATCTTACACTTCTAAACCTAGGCTATTGTCTTATTTTACACTCTTATACTTACTTCTAAGATGATGGTGGGATACTATGTATCACTGGAGTAATTATTTTGGCTGGTCCTCTTGTATTAAATAAATATGTACACATGTCTTGCAGTCGACTAATTAAAGGCCTGGTCTTCAAGAAGCATGCTGCTCACAAGCACATGACTACCAAGTTCCAGAATCCTAAATTGTTACTAATAAAAGGAATGCTGGGTCCATCATCTGGTTCATCGGGGTTGTCATCATTATCTTCCATAAAAGACGAGGTAAATTATAAATTGCTGAAGATCAATCTTGTATCATTCTAGCTAGATGATATGGCTTGTTCTGACAACTTTCCCTGACAGGGTAAACTCAATTTGGACAATCTAACTCAAAATTTGCAAGCATGCCAGCCAAATGTTATTTTGGTGGAAATTTCTGCTTCTCGAGATCTCACAGATAAAATCCTTCAAATGGGTTTTACCTTGGTCCTTGATATGAAGCATGATCGCTTGGAAAGAGTTGCTCGTTGCACTGGTTCATCCATCTTCTCCTCTGACAGCAAATTTAGTCAGAAGCTAAAGCATTGTGAGTCACTTTATTTTGAGAAGTTTGTGGAGGAGCATGCTGCTGTTAGTGGAAAAAAGCCTTCCAAGACTTTGATGTTTCTAGAGGGATGCCCAACCAATCTTGGTTGTACTGTAAGTATCTTTTTATGCTACTATTATATAATAATTTATCATTCTGGAAGTTTGTTAGTTATTTTTAAGTTTTCTATCTAGTCAATGAAAAAATTCTTGAACAAGGCTAAACAATTACCGGTGGCAATATGTTGAATCTTTCTCACAGCTTAGACAAATTAAACTGCCACATGCGAATGAGTGGATGTTATAGCTTTGCGCCTTTGTGGATGTAATGTTGCAGCAATTTTTTTGCATGTCTAGCTTTCTCTATTTATTCCAGTGCTCTAGGACCATGTGTTACAGTTGCAGAAAAATGTGCAAGTTTCTCTTTTGCTATTTTTATGGGTGCTCTAAGACCTTTATCTTAGAATGTTGACTTTACTCTTGTCATCACATGGCTTTACCTTATTTCCACAGATTCTGCTGAAGGGCTCTCATGCTGAAGAATTGAAGAAGATCAAGTGTGTTGTACAATGTGCTGTTGTGATGGCTTATCATTTCCTCCTGGAAACTTCCTTTCTTGTTGATCAGAAAGCTATGTTCTCCACTATTGCTGCTGAAGATGCAGCTGACATGCTGTCAATGACTGAACACCCCTCTTCTGTTGTCTCTGATAGTTCCTGTATTCCACATAGCGGGGAGCTTAATGTAGGTGATTCTTCAGCATATGGAAAACAGGTCCATATTTCCAATGGTGGTGCTCAGAAGTCTTCAAATGTGCAAGAAGCCACTGCCCATGATATTGTGGTTTCCAATGGGCTTCAAGGTGTCAAGGAGTTCACTACCAAAGATGCTGTGATTAATTCCTCCAATGGATTTCATGGCAAGATGTCCCATAATAAGCAGTTGGTGGCTGACTCTTCGTCGGCTCTTTGCTGTGACCCTCATTTTACAACAGTTTCTTCTTCGTCAAGATCATTGTCACATGCACTGACAAATGTTTCAATAGTCTCCCCAGACACCTTTAAGGAAATGTCTACTTACATTGAGTTGAATGGGAAGGAACCTGAAGCTCAGACTGCAGTCACTATTCCTGTTTTGCCCACAGAGGAGTCTGCTGAGCATTATGACACAGAGGCAAAGAGCAATTCCCAGTCTGTATCTTCTTCCTCTGCAGCTGAAGGTGAAGCAAAAGGACCTGCAGATGATGGCGAAGCAAAAGGACCTGCAGATGATGGTGAAGATAGCATCAAACCAAAGGACAAAATCAGCAGTGTTTTTGATTCTGAGAGCATCTTGGTTCTGATGTCTAGCCAAAATGCTTCGAAAGGGACTATTTGCGAGCAAAGCCATTTTACTCATATTAAATTTTACAGGAATTTTGATGTTCCTCTCGGGAAGTTCTTACAGGATAATCTTTTCAATCAGGTTATATTTTATCTGCTCAACTGCTTTGGTAATTGTGCAGTGATTTAGTGTGGAGCTTTTTATTTTCTTGAAGCTGCTGTTGCTGATATTTATTTGGACACTAGTTAAATTTAAATGGGAGTATTTGTAGAAATTCCTGTCAAAGCTTTCTGTTTTAATTTTTAGTGACTGAATGATTTTTGTGATTTTATCATGCAATAATAACTGAAGGTGAATTGTGGATTTTGAGTTTCTGCTTCTATTATGTCTCCTGTTGTGGTTTTTTCTGATATCAAGTTCGTCAACTGCCCCAATTTAGTTTTTTTTTTAATGTGTAGATAACTTTTTGAAGATGAGTTTTTTGAATTGATTGGATGTGTAGGCTCTTAAGTGTGAGGCATGCGGGGAACTTCCTGAAGCTCATTATTACTACTATGCGCATCACAGCAAGCAGCTCACTATACGAGTAAAGCGACTTGGTGATGAAAAGCCATTGCCAAGAGAATCTGATGGGAAAATTTGGATGTGGAGTCGTTGTAGTAAATGTGAGCCTAATATGGGGAAGACAACCAAAAGAGTGTTAATATCCACTGCTGCACGTTGCTTGTCATTTGGCAAGTTTTTGGAGCTTAGCTTTTCAAGTCATTCTTCATTTAACAGGCCTGCTAGCTGTGGGCACTCATTTCAGAAAGACTTTCTCTACTTTTTTGGGTAAAGCTCTGGCCTATGAACACCATCTCTTTTTTTTTTCTTCTATTTACTCTCCTACGCTGGTGGTTAGTGTAGTGAACATTAAGTAAGGAAAAAAAAAACTCTTTCCAGTTCAATTGTTCGAAATTTAAAACTACTTTAAACCATCACCACTATATCTAAAATTTCTTCCCTGTTTGATTGTTTATGGCATGTTAGGAAGAACAAATAAATATGGAGAGAGTTGCTTATTTATAAGTTTTACTCTGAATTTGAAGAATCAGTCTTTCTAAATTCTAATGGTGGATAATTTGCACCTTATCTGGTTTGAAATGTATTTTGCAATCGTGCTCAACCACATCTCTGTTTCTCTTGGAATGTAATAAATGCAATCCTTCATTATTGCAGGTTAGGCTCCATGGTTGCTATGTTTCAGTACTCTCGTGTTGCAATATATACCATTTCCTTGCCACCCTATAAGATGGAATTCAACAGTTCAATTGACAAATATTGGCTTGATCCTGAAACTAGGACTGTATGTTTTCTCTTTCTGTGAAGATAGATTGATTTTATTATTCTTCCATTTGGAAGAAATAAGCCAAATGAGTGGTCAGAGTAAATAAATTTCCCCCTTCTATTCTTTGCAGGTCTACACTACAGGACTATTGCTTTTCAATGAACTTGAAAAATACTTAAAGAAAATAGAATCACGGTTTTCTGGCTGGATTTTAATTCTTAATGGATGTTCCAAAGGGTTCTCGGACATTGTTGACTTGTTAAAGTCAGAAAGATCAGAATTTGAAGTAAGCTTCTGTTTCCAAGAATGTGGATTTTTTCATGTTTTGGCTTTGTATCATGATTGGTGCCAATTTCTCAAGTTTTAGTGGTCTCGTGCATGCAGTGAGAATGAATTGCTAAATGTTCTATTCCAGTATCTATTCTTTCTCCCTTTGTATCCCCCTTTTCTTGCCTGTTTGGTGTTTTTGGAAGTCAGACGCTGGATGTTGGCTTAATTTTAAAAAGCATGCCTCTCTCCCAAGCTGTGGGAAATAGGCTTTAGTTAGGCATGACTCAGCCATCTACGAAAGGCACATGCCTCAGAGCACTTCGTTTAAGGCGTGCCTTGAGAAAAATGGCTTCGATTTAAGTTATGAATAGAACGATTGATTTTTTTTTTTTCAAATTGAGACAACCCTAGTTCTACATATATCATTTCTAAAATTATTAGGGATCTTTTTAATTAATATTAAATACAATCAAAGAAAAATAAAATTGAAAAATAAAATAAAAATACATATGCCTCGCCTATAAAAGGGGCACACCTAGGCTCCAGGGACCATTTGCGCCTTGGTGCGCCTTGCACTTTTTTTTAACTAAGGATGTTGGGACTTCGAGCAGTCTTGTCAATGTTGGGAGATATATAATGTTGATTTTAATTTTGGAAGTTGACCTTTTGAATGATATACTTGTATGTTTTAAACTAACATAAGGTTCCTCTTGAAAAAAAAAAAAAACTAACATAAAATTTATACTCCATCTACCCCATATCCTTTCACCTTTGGTTGATTTGCCTCATGGCATATAAAGTTAATTTCCAATAGTGACAAACAATTTGGTGTGGGTAAAAGTTTGATTCATTTTATAATTGTGCAGTGAAACCTTTTGGTGTGATAAACATTTGATACTCTTGTATTTACTCTTACCAAGGACAATTAGTGCAACCAAAGCTAAGTTGGTTATCTTATATTTTTCTGTATTATTGTGCATAACAGGGGAACTTCGTGAAGAAGAATGAGAATTTGAATGATTCTGCATGTAAGTTTCTGAGCTTGAATCGGCTACGGTGGGAAATTTTGCTTGAAGCGTGTGTTTGGGACAGGCGGTTGCACTCATTACTTTCTTCTTCCTCCACCTTGCTCCAGTCTACTGAGCCTGACAATGATAAAGTGGCGCAGAAGGAAACAGGATTGAATCATGGTGACACTACTGGAGAAGAAGGTAAAGGTTCAAAGACAGAGATAAAAGCAGTGGAAAGGCAAGAACTATCGGATGAGCAAAGATGTGGAAATGAAGGTGAACAAACAGTGAGTTCTGAAAAGCAGTTCAGTAGTGGAATAGATTCTGTTGCTAAGGTGATGGAAAGACAAACAGGGTCAAACAATGAAGGTTCTGGAGAATTTGACGTGCAAAGAGCTGAGGATGGTTGTCACAATGTGACAGTTGAGGTTAAAGTAGGTGATTCACATGGTGATGACAGAACTTCTGAGAAAAGTAATGACGTAGAGGTTCAAATTGAGATGGTTGCAGAAACAGCAAACCTTTCACTTAAGGGACCTCCACATGATGGAAGCCTTCCAGCAAGTGGAGAGCAAGACATGGTAAGCATACCCATTGTTGAGGAAAATCAGAAGGCAGTCTCTTGTGATTCAATCCCCAGTGTTGCATTGTCTCAAGAGTCAAATGGCAGCACACATCTTTGTTCTGATGGTGAGAGTACTCAACAAGACAATGTTTTGTTGTCTGATAATTTGTCAGAGGATAGAAGCGTACCTATCAGGACAGATGAGGATTGCAGTAATTTATCTCCTGATGGAGAAGTCTCTGATAGAAAGGTTAATCCTCCATCGCTGAAATTAGATTCCTCATTGTGGAACCCATTTGGACAAATTCGAGATGAGTGCATGGATCATCTTATTGAAGGTCTCCCCCCTAAATTCGGTCATTTACCCAAATTTGAACTTCTCCATTCTCCAGACTTTTTACCTACAGTCACTCAACTGATCATTGAAGAGGGTTCAAGGCTGCACTTGCCTCTCGGAGATGGTGACTTCATTGTGTCTGATTTTGATGGTGAAGTCTCAAGCTATGTTGCTTGTGCCTTGGTCCGTAGTTTATCACATCCGGCATCAGATAATGATGAAAATACTACCCTGAAACGTGCTGCATCTGAGCCCTGGCCTTTGAGCAGTGCTCATGATCCAAATTTCTTTCATTCTACACTAAGCATGACTTTAACAGAATCTCATTCGATCCATTTTGATAGCCCATACCGCTCAAACTCTGTGGTTTCTTATGGACGAGAAATGAAGGAAGTTGTCTTAGGTGCCGAAAAATATCCTATGAAGGGAAAGAATTCAGTCGTTATTATATATCCTAATGATTTTCGCAATCTTCGGCAACGATGCTGCCCATCAGAACTTGATTATATCGCTTCTCTTAGTCGCTGTAAGATTTGGGATGCCAAAGGTGGAAAGAGCAAGTCTGTCTTTGCCAAAACACTTGATGAAAGGCTTATCATAAAGGAAATCAAGAAGACTGAATTTGATTCCTTCATAAAGTTTGCCCCTGCCTACTTTAAGCATATGACGGACTCTGTGGATGCTGGGAATCAAACTTGCCTTGCGAAAATTCTGGGACTTTATCAGGTTTTCCATTAATATATTTCTAAAGTAACATCGTGCTTTTTGTTTCTTTTTTGCATTCTGCCCAGTTTATGTGTCTAAGGTCAACTTTTGATCACTGATTCCATGAAAACTCACTGCAGGTCACTATCAGAAATCCCCAGAGTGGAAAAGAGACTAAACATGATCTCATGGTTCAGGAGAATCTTTCTTTTGGCAGGAACATTACTCGCCATTATGATTTAAAGGGTGCATTGCGTGCTCGTTTCACTGAGACTGCAGATGGTGACGGGGAAGTTCTATTGGATGAAAACTTTGTCAAGGACATGAAGTCTTCTCCTTTATATATTGCCCAGAGAGCTAAGAGACTCTTACAACGGGCTGTCTGGAATGATACGACTTTTCTTAATGTAAGTTTGCAAATGAAAAATTAGGATTCTTTCTTGTCCTCCCTTATCTTGTGGTATTTTGATTACATTTTTTTTTGGTCATGGATGACTTATCTTGTGCAAGTGTGCCACCTTCACCACTCACCACCCCCCACCCCAAGTCCCCCTACCTTCTTTCAATTTTTTTTTGGTCAAAGTTCCTTCTTTCGTATAAATGCATGAATCAAAGGATTTTATGCCCCCCCCCTCCTCAAATAATAGGCCACCACATTTGATTATATTGAGTCAGTTAAAGGAAATTAGGGCTGGCAAATCGGGTTGATAGGTCGAGTTCGGGTTGTCGGGTTATCAGGTCATGTACCCTCAACCCGAACCAGACCCATTTAATAAACGGGTTGAGTTTTTGTAACCTAACCCGACCTGATAATAAACGGGTCGGGTTTGGGTTGACCCATTTATTTTTTTTACCAAAATTTCTTCTACAATATGAAGTATTTACATTATATCCCAACAACGAAGAATTTATAATTTCAACAAAATTGAATATTAAAATCTAATTGATAATAGTTAGTTTCTATTAGCTTAAAATTCAGTAAAATAGAGCATTCAAAAGAGCATGTAGGTTAAAGCAACCACTTAAAATTTAAAAACAACAGATAATCAGGTTAAACGGGTTATAATCAGGTTAGGATTTTCAACCTTAACCCAACCCATATAATAAACGGGTTGAAAATTTCAACCCAACCATTATTAATGGGTTGGGTTCGGGTCGGGTTAGCGGGTTGGGTCACTTTTTGCCGCCCCTAAAGGAAATACCTGAAAATGATTTTTCTCCAATTTTTTTACTGAACAAACCAACAAGGGTTATATACTTGTATGTTTCAACTTTCAAATCTAACATATCAAAATATGAATTTTTCCTTTTCTTGGGATGGCTTAAAGTGGAAATGTGGTCTAACATGAAATTACCATCTTTCTTCTCGGAACATCTTACTGTAGTTTTCTCTTTCCTGTTGAGTCTTGACATTGGGTGAAACTGAGCTTACAAGGGTAACGCTCTTTCCAATTATTATTTTCTTATCATTCTTCCGTTGTGGCAGAATATTGGCGTCATGGATTATTCTTTACTAGTGGGGGTTGATAGGCGAAATCGAGAGTTGGTATGTGGGATTATAGATTATCTAAGACAATACACGTGGGACAAACAATTCGAGACCTGGGTAAAGGCTTCCCTTGCTCCCAAGAGTGACCGTCCAACCATCATATCGCCACACGACTATAAGAGGAGGTTCAGAAAGTTCATGGACACCCACTTCTCAACTGTCCCTGATGACTGGTGTTTACACAGATCTTCCAACCCTTGCAAACTTTGTGGTGCCAAAATTTATGATTCTTCTGTTGCAAAGTTGGAGAAGCCCGATGAGGAGATTAATGATGCTCAATCTCAACTGCATGATTGTAAAGCTGGAGAAGCTCGATCAGGAGCTGAATGATTAGTAACATCCATTCTTTTTACTGTGTTAATTCTCATTTTATCTCCTTTTTCTGCAATTTTTTTTTTACAGGAAAAAAAAATTTGATGTTGTACATAGGCGGTTACTGCTGCTGCTATGCGCATAATACCGGGTTATATTGCGATTATTTAGCAAATAATTGGGTCAGTGCGATGTTAGATTAAGCCAACTGTGTGCAGGTTGAGCTATCTACAAAGATATATATATTTATTTTTGTTTTTTTTTGTTTTTTTTTGTAAATCCTGTAGTAAGTTGCAGTGTTGATGTCAAAGCATATATTTGGAGCTTTGATACTGCTAAAGCTAAAACCACAATA
Organism: Salicornia ramosissima; assembly: GCA_951394345.1. NCBI lineage: Eukaryota > Viridiplantae > Streptophyta > Magnoliopsida > Caryophyllales > Amaranthaceae > Salicornia > Salicornia ramosissima. Next base: position 49,526,981 of record OX596234.1, read on the forward strand.
TTTTTGGTGTCCATAAACAGTTGACCTTTAAATACTCTATACCATTTTCTACTTTTTTTCAGAAAATTTGTTGTCCCTTCTCGTTTCTATCTATTTCGTTCACAACCCCTTCTCCTTTTCTTTGCAACTGAAAATAGTGAAAAACATTGTGTTTAGGAGTTTAGGGTAGGAAGCTTTGGCCCGAGTTCAGCTTAGTCTCTCTTGCTGAGAAACTTGGTCTAAATGTCTGTGACTTGGTTTTGAAAAGGTTGAAAGGATTTCAACCCATTCACAACATTGTTAACATCTAATTATCAACTTAAAATTTAAGAAGTGTACTGTGTACATGACTACAACTTGAAATCAACTGTTATTGATTAGTTTGGGTCGAGAAGGCTGACCTGTATAAATAAACAAGTTGGTTGAAACGACTCATTTATTAAATGGGTTGTGTTAGGGTTAATGATTAAACTCGTTTATGTAAACAAATTGACACGAATCTAACATGACTCAATTCAATCCCCTCTAGTTTTAGGTCTGAAAAATCCAAAAGCGGGATAGAATCACGTTTAAGTTTATATTTGATTCACAAAATTATACTCTCCCTAACTTGTTAAGGAGTGAAAATGCATTCAGGTACGTAAATGTTTACTAAATTAAAAAATTGTGCCAAAATTTTTGAGAAAAGCAAAAAATATAAATAAATGAGGTAAAGATAATGTGACGAAATAAGTATTGATTTGATATAATAATTGATTTAACTTTTGACCTTATTTTTACGGTAATAGTGTAATACTATTAAGAAAAAAAATAAGCAAGAATTTATGAGATTTGTATTGATATAAAAATTTTATCATTTTTTTTTAATGTAATAATTTCAATATTATTGTAATTAAGGAATTTGATAATAAGAAGATGAAAATAAGTTGATTGGATTCATATTTAATAAGTAACAAGATTTTGAAATAAAGTGAACTAAAAATAGAGTGAAGTGAGTTCTAAGTTTATCAAGTTGGGTTTTTCTTAGTTATACTCGTGAGGTATTGGAATTTCCCATTTGTAGTCACAAATTTTGAAAATTCTCTATTATATCCATGAGGTTTGTAAAAAATTTTAACTGTAGCCAACAAACATAATTATAGGTCACAAACGTTAGCACCGTTTACTTTGCAAAAATAGTTGGGGGCGTGGTGGACTTTTGTTAGGTTGATTTGGTAGTTGTGGTGGTGAAAACTATTGTTAGTTTGTTGTTAACGACTTAACCGTGTTAGCTATAATTATATTTGTTGTCTACCGTTAGAAATTTTTAAAAACGTCATGCAGAATTTTTTCAAAATTCATGGCTACAGTTGGAAAATCCTAATACCTAATGGGTATAATTGAGAACAATCCTATCAAGTTCTTTATCTTGGGTGATGCATGAAATATTTTAATGATGTCAAAGAGTTTAAAGAGTACAAGATAATATGGAAGCCCCAACACAATCGATAGGTATGAAAATCCAAATCTTTGACTTCATGGATAAAAAATGGAGATGAAGCTGCTACTCCATTTAGTACTGTTCTATTTACGAAGTTTTAGATGGGGATAACAACGAAATCTTGAATTTAAATTTCTTTGCTACATTTTTATTGATGTTGATATTAGTTTGCATTGGACATCAATAGTTCACTAATTGGTAATGGATTCAAGGATTAATTATGCAATTTGTTTTGAATGATTAGTAAAAGTGTCAAAATAAAGAAGTTGAGCCAAGATATAGAATCTCTCCACATCTCCAAGTCTCAAGTTACAAGTTTGGCATATTTACTACCAGGGCATATTCAGGCAATATGAAAGAGACCTATTCAGCAAATAATGGAAAGGTATATTTGATTTTGAAAACAAACAAAAAAAAAAGCAAAGAATGCTCATGATTAATACACCACAATTGTTATGCCTCTAAAATTTACATCTAAACTTACCATAATTTTGCTCCCACAAAATGGATGAACCAACCAATGCTGCTGTTCTGCTTACAACTTCTGCATCAGACAATTCTTGTTACTTGAACTTGAAGGAGGATGATGGCATAAATGAACCGCATTGCATGTATATTCTCAACTCCATTCTCAGTGGCACGGCTCGACTCAACGTTCTTCTACCTAGTTTTACCATTTTAGCCTTCACCATCTTTGCTCCCCTCCTCACAAACGATGGGAAATGCAGTAATTTAGACAAATGGCTCATGGGCAGTTTCTGGGCTCTTTCTTTAGTATCCTGCATCTTTTTTTCCTTGACAGACAGCTTCAGAGCTGCGAATGGGAGGTTATACTACGGAGTGGCAACCATTACAGGAATATGGACCTTCAATGGTGGTCGGAAGAGTCCCCTTGTTCCGTCTGATTACAAGCTCAGATGGTCTGATCTGTTCCATACATCACTGTCTGTTATTGCGTTTCTGACTTTTGCTGCGTTACACAACGACGTTCAGCAGTGTTATTACCCTGCAATTCCAAGAAAAGTGACCAACACTGTTCCGTTGGTGGTCGGATTCGTAGTCAGTGCTTTATTTGTTGTGTTTCCGACTAGAAGAAAGGGTATCAGCCACCCCTTGTTACTACAGAGAGATCCCCTATACTCCCGAGCTTGACAGAATTATAAAAGAGATGCATAGAATTTTATATTTTGATATCTTGGAGATAATGTCTTTGGTTGTTAATTAACAAAACCAACTATTTCCTGATTATACATTACACAGCCAATAGTGATCTTTACTACAAACATGTCAAAATCAAAAATAGTAGGAACTAAGTATGTTGAATGTTAATTTTGTTTTTAAAAGGAAAAGTGCATTATAATAATCCCACCCGTGATCTTCATTTAACGGTCTCACCTTTGAGTTGAACGTATTTTTTTTTTAAAGAAATTATGTAATAATCCTACCTTATCCTTTATCTTCTTTTATTGGACCCACTTTAAAAACAATGAGCTAAAATTAGTCCAATTCTTGTCCCTAGGACTTCTTACAGCAGTGCCTTCTTACAACCAAAAAGTTTGAAAAAAGACTCATTCGAACTGATTTTGATATGCTATATCTTGTTTGGGTCCAATAAAAGAAAATCATATGTTAAGGTGGAATTATTTGAGAATTACTCAAAGGTATTAAACAAGATCACTAAGAGGTGAGATTATTCAAATCTAAATCTATTTTTCCAAAAAAAAAGGTGTACAAATATCAGGTGCAGTGACAACGAAGAGGAATCGACACACCAGGTGGTTTCCTTCTTTGTCGAACCACAGCTTCCTTGATTACAGGCAGCTTCTGGTAAACCTTTTTCCAAATCTGATTCACTGCACCATCAGGTGGAATTGGACCAATACCACCGGGATGGCCACTATCATATACAAACATGGGCTGAACTCGAGCCATGTTTTTACGAAACTTTTCTCGTTGATTCTTAGAAATGCTTTGAAGATGAGATACAAGCCATTTTGGTTGCAGTGCATCATTAGTTGACACAATAACTGAGTAGTCTGAGTAATCGATCATCCCTTCAAACGGTAGCTCGATTTGGTCACTGACTATGACAGGGATACATAAACTTTGAATAGCGTCAAACAGGCGGCATGAGGTTGGTGTGTCTCCAGCAGGATGCAAGCAAAACTCGGACGTTCTCATTCCTTTAATCGATTGCTCTTTGCCAGTGGCATTAGGGAAACCTTTCTCCATAACAACTCCTGGTTCATTTATAAGTAACTCCCACAATTTCTCCCGAACTGCACCTCCCTGCATACAAGAATTTGCTTTAGATTACAAAGTATTGTGATGCTTTTAGGTTCATTTTTTTTTACATTAAGAGGAAAATTCTTTACTCCAATTTTGTAATTTGATACTTTTTCCGTTTCCTTTTGTTGTTCTGATTTGAAATCTGAAGTCTGGACACTATTCACAAAGAGAATCTTCTAAATTCTTCTTCATACATATATAAGAAAAAATAGTCATGCTGAATCTTGTTTGATTTATCTAAATGAGTACTTTACTAATATCCATTTTTTATAACTTCTGCTAATGCATATTAATGGTCAAAAACGTGTATTGGTAAGCATGCATTGTCAAAATGGGAACAACAAAATAAAACGGAGGGAGTAGTAAAAACCCAAGACAAAAACAAAGAAACATTTTCTAATTCTTTTAAATGGGGTGATATTCTGCATATCTTACAGGAGTGTACATTGATTTTTCAGCTCAATAGTGATCTCATCTCTTTTCTTTATGTCATTCTGACAATTTGAATCTCCACAACACCCAAAATGGATAATGTCCTTAATCCCATTCAAGAAACGGATGGCAAAATGGCGATATAAGGAAATTTGGACTTCATTTAAGTATATATAATACAAAGTATTTTCCAATCAAACTAGTGAAGAGCTTAATGCTTTAACAAGAATGACACAATTAACAGAAATTTACAGGTAAATCAAGAGAAGAAATAGAGGTTATGAAAATACTGACCCTATGCCTATGTTTAGCTCCTTTAAAGTAAAGAAGTGTATGCCGTGGTTGGTCGTTTGATAAGCTTAGTACGGGAAGCAGATGAGTATATGGAATAATTACATCCTTCAGCAAAGAAACTTGCGTATGTTGAATCCTTTCTGATGAGTTGTTATTGAATGATTTTGCATCAAGTCTATACCACCCACCGAAGTCTACAACAAGGAATATGGCCGGAGCTATCTCATCTCTAACATGCCACATTGCAACAGGGTCTGCCAAATAATGCCTCAAGATTTAAAATAACCTGAGAATCCAGACACTTAACCATAAGTTGCTAAAGCAAATATTACTAATTTTATAATTTATATTGTGGCTTTGATATAGTTATGAAAGTGTTATCTTAGTTTACAGTCTTGAAACAACAATTAAACTGCCAAGAAACAGCATATGAATGATCCAATCCAAAACATCAAATGTTTTGCAAGATATGGGAGCTCCCTTTTTGGTTTCTCGAACCAGAGCAAATTTTTTCATAAGGGCATACAAAACAACGCTCCCCAAGAACATATGTTCTTGGCAATAAGGGTCCCTTTAGTAGGATGAAAAATGTTTTAACTAAAAACTTTTTTCTCCATTTTACATTGTTTAGTTCGGACTTTGGACTTTGGACTGAAAAATTAAATGGAAAGTTTGGGCTAAGATTGTTTAACATCCTATAGAAAACATTTCCATCCAAAATTGGGAGGAAAATGTTTTCATTTGGGTGCTTCATCTCTTTTTCCGTTTACATTTTCATTTGCGTGTGTTTCATCTCTTTTTCCCTTTACATTTTCATTCGCGTGCTTCATCTCATCATTTTCCCTTGCCACTAAACAACGTAAAAAGCTTAAAATGGAAAATAAAATAAAATTTTACTTGCAACCAAATAATGGAAAAAATCTTTGAAAATGAGTTTTTATTGTAATATGTTTTCCATGGAAAATACTTTTCAATTGAAAATGTTTTACATCATAGTAAATGTAGCCTAAAACATAGGCCGATAAAGCATTAGCATCATTTTCTGGTTTCTACAAAATCATACAAACATGTAAAACACCTATAATATGAAACCTCGATTGCTCAAACTGCAAAATACCTATAATAAAACTAGCATACAAACTTAACAAAATAAAGGAATTCCTAGCTAAATTTGAATTGTCCAAGCCACATATAAGCATACTTATCCAAGTTTGCAAAGCTCATAACTTGTTAAGTAGTTAAAAGGAAAAGTACTGAGAAACTAAATACTAGTACCAATCAATGAAATCCCAGATTTTAGAAGCAAACATCAAATTCCCATTCATTAAAAAAACAGCTAAAATTTCTCCATCAAATTTATATTACAGAAATGCAATATGCATACCTGTTAAAACAAAAACATGATCACGGCCACCAGATTTCTTCCAAGCCTCAGAATTCTTGACAAGATCAACCACTTGTCTCTGCCTTTGATAATCTTCATTTCCAGATTTCTTCCTGAAAACACCTCTATCCAAACTCAGCTGAATTTCAGCACTCAATGTTGCAAAATAAGGCACAAATATCACATCAGCTTCTTTCTCATCAAAAACCCTTTTTGCGAAAGACCCACTTCGCTTTTTCTCAGGGGTCATAAGATCACCCAATAACCAATATTCAGCACTATACTGTTTTATCAAAGGATTTTCTGGGTATGGTGGGTACTTGAGATTTCCGGGTTTTTTACTCGACTCGGGTTCATGATCCGGGTCGCTGGGGATTCGAGAATCTGGGGGTAAAGACCAATATTTCTCCAATAAGCCATAGTTGAAGGATCTATGTAGGTTAAATACGTAAACTCTAAGTGAATTGAAGGGATTTGGGGAGGGAATTTGGGAGATCGAATTAGGGTTGGTGGGTATTAAAGTGGGTCGATTGAAGAAGAGAATGAGCGAGAAAGAGAGTGCGCAGAAGAGAGAGAAAGAGAGGAAAAGAGAGGTAATTGAACATGGTAATGGTGAGGTTGGAGTGTTCTTTAACGCCATTTTTGCAAAACTGCAATGGCTTCTGCCTTCTGCTACTGTGTACTGTAGTAGATCTTTGCAAAGTGAAGCGTTGTAGAGGAGAGACTCGAGAGAGCTCTGGCGTTAAAGTGAAAAAATATCAGTTTTTATGTCTATTATGTAAGCAAGAGTTATGGTGTCCTCCCTAGAAATGTCTCTGATACCTTTTGAATTTTATAAAAACATAAGCTATATAAATGAAGGTAAGTTTGTACAATTTTTTTATTCTTCTAAATAAAAATAATACAAATTATATAGTTTAAAAAGTAAAAATAAAAATATGTAAATTTATATTTTTTTATTCTCTACAAATAGATACCCATATTTGATATAGTTTTTTACATAAAAATTTTACAATTTGATTATAGTAAAAATTTGGTAAGAGGGGAAATATATATAGTGGATCAACGTTTTCTTCAATTCCATTTTTGGTATGAAAGAAATTCAATTCGGATTTTTTTCCCCCCTATTTTTAGACTATCACAAAATAAAAGAGATTTCAGGTACGAACCTTATTTTGTTTGTTGTTTGTTTTACTACTTAATAACAACTATATAAAAAATGCGACATAATTTTTTTTTCCATTTCAATTATCGTAGAAATTTGATAGCAAACAGAATATAGTAAATAAACCTTTTCTTTTGTTCATTATTGTCAAATGACCTGATGAAAAGGCCAGGGGAAATTCTGTTATGATTATGTGAATATGAAGATATTTCAATTTTTTTAACAAACAACATTATTTTTTGTTTGTTTAGACAAATTCAATGTTAGATTGAAAATATCATCGCACGCAAAGCGTGCATACGAGGCTAGTTATTATTACTAGAATAATGGGTGGCATACTAGGTCTTGGACTGGGTCTATTGCAGGTTAGCGAGCCAATAAACGCATTTGCAAGGGGATAATAATAAATCCTGAAATTCTGAAGCCTTAACCACTAGACTAAGATCTCATCCTCCTCCGCAAATTATTAGCTAGACTTGAATTCTAGATTTATGTGAACTCTCTCATAAATGTTGAATATTTATAGGTTACAACAATTTTAATTGTACATTTTCCAAAATCAATTTTTTAGTGTGTAATTAGTAGTGAGAGACAGAAAAGTGGGAGTGAAATAGAGAGAAAAATAAAAGTGTTACAAGTAATGTGAACCTTTCTTTTTTAAAATATATTATAAAATCGGAGGTAGGATATACATAGAATGTTCATTTATATAGAATGCTTATTTATATACACAAAATGTTTATTTACGCATAATGAATGTTCATTGCTAGTAATCCCTTTGTTTTTTTTTGTTTTTTTTTTTTTTTTTTAATTTATACATTTGGGTTTTCATCAAAATCAAGAAATTATTGGGAGTAGAGAAAAAAAAAAGATGATTAAAAGTTGTATAAAAAGTAAGAAAGTATGAAAAAAATATAAAAGAGTGTAATTTTATTGAAGTTAGTCAAAAGTAATATATAAAGGGTATGAAAAAAGCACTTGAGAATAATAAAGTAATTAATGTAAAAAGTGGATAAATTAAACCTCAAAAAGGAAAGTGGGTAAGTTTTTAAAAAAATACGGAGGGAGTACGTATATATTTTGCTTTAAAACAATGCATATTCATCTATATTGCTATCGTTTTTTTAGTTTACTCAGTTTGACTTGTCACTATTCACAAGTATCGTTTGTGATTTATGCATAAGATAAAACATAGTCATGTGAGGTCTCAGCTCGTTGGCCTCGTTTCAACATGTAATTTTTTAATATCTAGTTTTTATAATTTTTACAAACACAATTAAAGATATTAATTTTCAAACTTTTGCCTCGACAAGTGTGAAAAGTGAAAAGTGAGTAAATTAAAAAACGGAGGGAGTCTATATAAATTAACAATATGTGCAAAATGTTAAATATTTAGTCATTTGGTGTTTGCAAGCATGTGGAAATAGAGTTAAATGGCTCCGGATCCATGATACACCAATTGCAAAATCTCATTGATAAAAAAAGAAGTGAAAGTGATAGATTGAATCGATATATTTCAGCTCTAACCATTAGATATAAAACATAATACATGCGTTCTCACATAATTGCCAATTTAGAAGTGTTTTTACATTAATGGTCTGTTTGGTAGGATGTAAAACGTTTTTTTCGAAAACTGTTTTCACATTAAGGGTCCGTTTACTTTGGTGTAAAACATTTTCGATGTAAAATGATTTTCCATGAAAAACATTTTACGTTGGAAAACTCGTTTTCATAGAAGTTTTCCAATGTTTACTTGCATGGAAAATAAGTTTTACTCCCAAATTTGGAGGAAAATGTTTCCAATAGGATGTAAAATGAGTTTTCACCCAAAGTTTTACATTTTATTTTTTCACCCAATGTAAATGATGTAAAATAGGAAAACTGTTTTCAGGGAAAACATTTTTCGCTCTAGTAAACGGACCCTAAACATTGTTAGTTTGATTTGAAGTAAACATTATATTAAAATGTAAAACTTAGGATTAAAAACCATTTTACGCTTTATTGAAAAGGTTTCTCCCTCAAATTGGAAGGAAAACATTTTACATCACAAATGGAAGGAAAACATTTTCCATCACAATTGAAGTAATTGAAAAGATTTTCCTTCACAATTAAAGTAATTAATTTTTAACGAAAAATGCTTAATTAAAATGGAAAATATTTTACATGCAACCAAATTAAACAACTAAAAACCTTTGTGAATATAAACTTTTCAATGTAAAAGGTTTTTCATGGAAAATCATTTTCATCTAAAAAATTTTTACAGTGCACCCTACTAAACGGACCAGTAGTGTTTCATGCATTGGATTTTAGTTGTTATATATTTATATTGCTGATTTTAAGAATTGAAATAAACTAGGTAGATAATGCTTTTATTTGTTAAAATATCTTAATGCATGTTTAATTTTTTTTGTTCAAAAAATAAATAGCAAACAAATAAACCCTTAATTACCTAATTATCTAAATAACATAAATCCAAACATGCCCTTTAAACATGTATTATTTTCCCCAAAATTATCCAAATAGCATAAATCCATTCTTATTGCTTAGACTAAGGAGGAGATGTGTATAAATAAGCATAAAAAACAAGTAATCCATGCTTAAATTATAAAAAAAAGGTGAATAAATGTTAAAAAAAAAAAAAAATCAATGAACTAATAGTGTTACAATTCCGAGTACAAATTAAATGCATGATTCCATCCAGGCTAAGAGGAGCATTCTGAAGTGGAGTTAACTTGAGTAATGTTGGTCGTTGCAATTGCAGAAGTTTCATTGCATTCCACTATCTCAGCTGGCTTAATAATGTTAGTTGATGCTTCACGGCTTTTACCCCATAAAAGTATATATAGCCCACATATTACTATAATGGATCCTATAACACTGTTAAGAACCCAAAAAATATCATAAAAATGTATAAGAACCATTATTTTTATCACAAAGAAACGTGAAAAAAAGATATACTATTTGATTTCATTACTATTATTCCCTCCGTAACATATAATTGCAATGATTTGACATTTTTTCTCTCTACTAAGTCATCAAATCGTTACAATTAATAGGTTACGGAGAGGTATTTTTTTTTCCTTTGTTACATATGTCTTTTTTTTTTTTTTTTTTATTTTTACTTTCTAACAAAAAAAGCTTTCACATAGTCAATTTTCGATCAAATGTAGCAAAAAAAAAAGGACAAAGGAGTACATTATACATAAATAAATGGATGAAGGTTCCAATTTTGCTCTTTACATTTATTAATTCCAACCATGAAAACTAACACATGTATCAAGGAATTTTTTATTTTTTTTTGGAGAAAATGTGTCAAGGATTAAATGTTTTAAAATTGATGTCATATTATATAAGTTAAAGTCTATAATGCGCTTAAAATTTTACTATCAAGTAACAACTAATCTCAAAAGATTACGCACACATAATAAGGTAGTATTATTATATATTGTGGAAATTGGCATGATTGTGACTTTTGTGAGTGCCTAGATGTTTAGGCATTTCTCTCGTTTCCACAAGGTCCTATGATCGAATCTCACTCTTTGGTAAGTTAATTTTTTTTTTGAATAAAAGTTATTGGAGTAAAACGGATTGTGGTGAATTTATAATCATGGAGGTTTAGAACAATGAAAAATAATAGATCTGTAATGGATCAAGTAGTATATATGTGAAAAAAGTGAAGAATTGACCTTCCAAGATATATTTGTTCATGAAAGAAGGCGAAATCCAGTATGTCTACAAAAATTGTTATGGAAGGGCTAAATGCCGCAGTAAACACAGGGCCTTTCTGCTCAACAGTCCATGAAATTCCAACATAGCATAGGCCTGATCCCATAATTCCCTGCATTTTTAGATTGTTATATATCTTCTACATATATACAAAATAAAATTGCATGCATCTTTAATTAAGTTACTCTTTCTTATGCATAATGATAAGTTGAGATTCACACATTTTTAATGGGTGAGACCTTTGTTTGCGCCATGAAAGAGACAAGAGAAATATTATTGGAAAGGGACTTGTTAAACGTCGCCCACATATTACTTAAAATCGCCCACGATAAAAAGTAAAAAGACAAAATTGCCCTTGATTTAAAATTACACCACAACAACTTAGATTAAATATACAACGACGTCGGACACCACACCATGACCTCGACCACCACCACCACCACCACCATGGTGGTGGTGGTTAATTTTTTTTTTTAATAAGGGGAGGGGCGTCCAGATCAGACGCCCTGACCATGGTAGGGGCGTCCAGATCAGACGCCCCAACCATGGTAGGGGCGTCTGATCTGGACGCCCCTACCATGGTCGGGGCATCTGATCTGGACGCCCCTCCCCTTATTAAAAAAAAAATTTAACTACCACCACCATGGTGGTGGTGGTCGAGGTCATGGCGTGGTGTCCGACGTTGTTGTATACTGTTGGGGCATCCAGACGCCCCTACCATGGTTGGGGCGTCTGATCTGGACGCCCCTTCCCTTATTAAAAAAAAATTTAACCACCACCATGGTAGTGGTGGTGGTGGCGGCGGTGGTGGTCGAGGTCATGGCGTGGTGTCCGACGTCGTTGTATATTTAATCTAAGTTGTTGTGGTGTAATTTTAAATCAAGGGCAATTTTGTCTTTTTACTTTTAATTGTGGCCGATTTTAAGTAATATGTGGGCGACGTTTAGCAACCCACTATTGGAAATTACTGAAATTCCCTTATTGGGCCCTTATTATCAGGCCTTCAATTATAGGGCCCATAATTAGGTTAGTACAAGGAGATTTTTCACCGAAAAGATCAATCAGGTTTCTTATAAAAGCCGGTCATCTACACAAAGCTTCTCTCTCTAGCTTTCTCTCTTTACAAAATCACATCGCTAACTTAATATTAGAGGGAATTCCCAGGCAACCCCCAAGCGAGCGACCTTCCTTGATTTTGCAGGACTACCAGGACCTTGCATTGGCCAACCATTGCAACGATTAATTAACTAGACCTACATACCTCGACAATTTTGTAAGGTAATCCCGGAGTAATTCCTTTATTTTTATTAAAGTTTCTAGAGAGAGAAACAACCTTCCTTTAATCTATGTTAGATTGGTTTCCATTAAATCCATACATTAACATTAAATAATTACAGAACTCATAAGTACGATTTGTTGGCGGTCGATTTTATTAATTGAAAAAGGTCAAAATCATACTTACACAAAACAACACAGTAAAAAGTTGGAGCTTTCCCCTCAGAATCCATATAGAAGGATCTTTGTTGATGGCAAAACATAAGATTACTGACTGAACAACGCCAAACAATGACATAATAGCCGTGCTTGAGTATTTAAGTGGGTATTTCTTGCCAATCTTTGATTGTAAAAGAAACCATGCAGACCAGCATATGACACTTAAGAGAAGAAACATTGATCCAAGGACCCAATTTTCCTTGCTCCTAACCTTAAAACCAATATACTCAGAATTGGTTTCTTTCCTCAATGGAATTCCTCGGTACAAGACCAGAAGTACAACTCCACCTATGCATGTAACTGAACCTAACACTTTTGCTACCCCATGTCTACTTCTCAAGTTCACCCGCTCTTGCCTGCAAAAACCTCAAAATTTAACTTAATGTGATCCAACTGTTAGTCTGTGTGTTTTACTCAGTATCGCCTGCGTTTTAACAATACTACACTTACTTTTTAACTTTCTATCTCTCTCACTAATTTGGACTTTACTGAACACTTAGACTTTGTCGGACTTACTTCAACGACACCTTAAGCACATCGGAAAATGTCAGATCCGATCCACCGTATGCAACGCCCGAAATTAAGTACCGTTGTAAAAATGAGAGGCGCCCCAAAAGTCATTACCACCTTAAGCATACTTGGCGTTAGTTGCTTGTGGTGGGTTTGCCATTCTCCAATGTGCTTAAGGTGGTCGTTGGATAAGTCCAATAAAATCGAGTGTCCAATTAGTTCAAGTTAGTGAGTGAGATGAAAAATTGTAAAGTACGTAATCGCAAAATTATCAAAACGCAGGCGATACAATACCTAGAAAAAGAGATGAAGGAAAAAACTTGTATTACATACGTACATACCCCAGTGGTAAAGCGAACAGAAAGGTGATTACTGGACTCAAGTTGACAAATGTACTGGCAAAGGCAGCTGATGTAAATTGAGTCCCAAGCAATAACATGAATTGAGTCAATGTTGCCCTGAAAACAACAATTATTCACATACATTTTTATTAGCTATATATCAAACATAATGAATGAGCAAATTAAGCATGTGTTTCCCTCTCACCCAAGAAGAGCACTGAAGAAGAGATAGCATAAGATTTGGGGTGTGAGCTTTACTCTGTTTTTCCTGCAATACATAAATACATTATTATTACAGTTCTTAGTACTTGCATTATCTTTTAGGCTTTGGTTGTGCATGTTAACTGTGCGTTCTCTTCAACTTTTTTTTATTAGGTGTTAGAATTTATCATGTTTGAACATGTCAGGCCAGGTTTAATAAGTTATAATCGAGTCAGGTTTAATCAGGTCAGGTTAGGCCAGGTTAGGTCAAGTCAGCTCAAATAAGTTGAAGAGAGCACACCCTAAGTCAACCCAACCAACTGCCTTCAAATACTCCCGGTATCAAAATAAATGCTACATTTGTACTTTAATTAATATAACCCATATGTAAGAAGACATTTAAACCCTCAAAATCACATTAATTACTCATGTTAATCATTAAAAACAACTTTATACCCCTACTACAAAACAAAAATTTGCACTTGTACTACCTTAAAAAAAAAGCAAAAAAAAAACGCATTTGGAGCATTTTTCACAGGACAGAGAGAGTATTATAGTACCTTTCAAAGAAGCAAGCAATGGGTGTCAAAAAAATTGCACTAGCTATCAGCCTATAAGTGATGATAACCAAACTATTAGTACCCTGGTTAAGAATCTTCTTAAGAAGGATGTTCATTACTGCTAGGATGAAATAGACTGTCAGAATGACAGCAACAGGCTTCCAGTTCCCACATATTGCCATAGTATAAAGGATAAAAGAGTTTAATTTTTACAACTTGTGTATTAGTATTTTGTTTTTAGATGTGTGCTAGCTAATAAATAAGGAAGAAATTCAAGCAAGATGTTATACAGTTATAGCATCAACACCTTTTTTTTTTGGGGGGGTCAAACCTTTATTATTTAAATTACCTCTCAATTGTTCTAATTAGAGTAGAGGTTGCCAAGGACACACACCTTCTCAATTCATGTAAAAGTAAGATCCAAGAAGATCATGAGTACGTCATGACTTTTGGTTTTTGCACTATATACACTTACCAGAATTAGGATATGTACTTTATTTCCATTTATAGTGTGACGTATGTACAAAATGCAATAGATAGATAGACTTTCTTGAATGATGGAATCTAATTCGATCTCATTGTGAGACAAGAATGAGCAAATTCATTCCTTATGTGGAGTAAGCAAAGCAAGAATATTATGTCATATCATAAACATTTTCAATAGAAGAAATGATAATCTCACTCTCAACATATAATTTGATGATTATAAGAGAAACAAAAATTTGGTTCAAATAACACCACATTTGACTTAGGTGCACGAAACAACACTACCCGAAGTGGGTATGAAGGAGAACATAACCTTTTGAGTTGGATGCAACATACATGTGGCATAAAAGACATTGGAGCAACGGATGTTCATCAGAAAGTTGTGTGCACCGGTGCAAAGGGTAAAACAATCTTTTGATTTGGATGCAACATGTGGCACAACTTTTAGAGTATTTTTCGGTGAATCTTCGCTGCTCCGCTATTTTTTATGCCACGTATTGCACCTAACTCAAAAGGTTGTCCTGTGCTTAAACTCGCTTTATGTGGTGTTATATGTTGCACCAACCCAAAGACGGTGTTGTTTGAGCCAAGAAAAATGTTTCTTTTTTTGGAAAATATACGGTTACACTTGTCATATGTATGTTGAGGGTAAAATTGTGAGTGAGCTTAACATTTCTCTTTTCGAATCAATTAAGCAGCATATTTATAAATCTACACTACTTTTGCTATATTAATTTTATATAACTTGAGAATCAGCTATCTTAAGGCAGCTTCTCAAAAAAAAAAAAAAAGGATATGCTGTCTCAAGGCACTATTTGTAGACATAAAGATGCAGTCATGCTAAAGAAAACATCATCATATATCTTGGAAATCAACTAGAGAATTTATATATATCTCCTTTTTAAAAAGCATAAAGGCTCTCATTGGAAGGCACCTATTTGGAATCGAACACGTATTTGGAAGGCATGACAAGAACTTCCAAAAATGCAATTAATTAAATAATGCATGAGCAAAGAAGATCAGATAATCCACATAATATTCTGAGTGTATTGTTTGCTTTTTAGAATTAGAGCTTAATTTGATAACTATAGTTAAGACACTATTTGATTCAATGTGTCAAAACTATTTCAAAATGGAGGCTATTTGTACTGTGATGCTAATAATAACTTTTTCTATATTTCTTTTCATCACATGCAAAACTCGAACAGGTTAACACTCAGGGCTCGTTTACATTAGCTGAATAGAGATGAACTGAACTAAATAGAAGTGTATTAATTGAACTTAATAGAGATGAACTAAACTGAACTGAATATAATCTGAAGTAAACAAGCCCTCACACTAAAATTTTGGTTTTGGTTCTAATTCTATGTAAACCAAGTAAAACTCGAACAAGTTAACACTCACAAGTTAACCAAGTAGTGATTATTATTGTAAGTGGGGTCTAACTTCATATCATTTCAATTGGGGATAGGAGAGAAGTGTTATAAATGGATGAATGGTGGTTTATAAACATATATATATATATATATATATATATATATTAAAAATAAATAAACAAAGAATAAAAGAGATTAGTCTCTAAAATAGAAATGAATTATGTTTTTTAACAAAGGAATAGTTGTTTCCACATGGTGTTCCATATGCTTTTAGTGTCAACCAAACAAACTCCGACTTGCTATATGAGTCACTTTTAAAATTCTATGTAAACTAGTTAAGTTGGCTAAAATCTAAGATTAGTATCCAAAATCTATTATCAAATCTCTTCTACATCATCATTACATACACCAATTAATGCATGACTTAATACTATTACGTATTTTGGTGACGTATTTTTTCCGTATTTTACGTGTATACGTATTTTGCGCGTATTTTTGTACGCCAAAAATTTTCATGGTTTTTCGATACTTCACCGTCGTAGAAAAATACACGAAGGTGCGGACAAAATAATTAAAAAAAACAAGTTACCTTCAGTAGAATATTAAACAAGAAAAGTGATACAAAATAATTAAAATACATGAGATTCTTAAAAGCGAATGCGTGAATTTTTTTTACTGATTATTGGGGCCGTATTTGTCCCAAATGTGCTTCTCTAAATTGTGCTTTAAAGCATCATGAAGACGTCTGTCGCGAATAGTGGTTCGTATACCTAAATATGAGTTGATATCTACCGATCGTCCGGTTTGGAATTCGAATGGTTCACTATTATCCACTGATGTGCTAGTATTTCTTCGTTGAGGAACATCAGATTCGTAATAGTGTCGTAAAATATCTGCTCGGATATACGTGTCTCGTTCATCTTCTACAATCATATTGTGCATAATGATACACGCTTTCATTATGTCAGCTAACATGTCCTCGTCGTAAGCACGAGCAGGATGTCGTATAATCGCAAACCTAGCTTGCAAAACTCCGAAAGCCCGTTCAACATCTTTTCTGGCATGTGCTTGCCTATCTGAAAATAGTCGTTGCTTATCGGTTTGAGGATGCGTGATGCCTTGTACAAAAGTAGACCAACTTGGATAAATACCGTCGGTGAGATAGTATCCCAAACTGTAGTTATGGCCATTCACTGTAAAGAAGGCGTTAGGTGCTGTACCCTGCAAAACATTATCAAAAACAGGTGAACGATACAACACATTAAGATCATTACAAGATCCTGGAATGCCAAAAAAAGAATGCCAAATCCATAGGTCTTGATCGGCTACTGCTTCTAATATAAGAGTCGGGTTTTTGTTTCGCCCACTGTATTGACCTTGCCATGCGTGGGGACAAATTTTCCATTCCCAATGCATGCAGTCGATGCTACCGATCATGCCTGGAAAACCACGTTGTTCATTTTGGTATAACGTCCTTGTAAGATCCTCTTCCGTTGGAGTACGGAGATATTGATCTTCAAAATTTAAGATCACACCTTGGACAAAATGTTTTAACGACTCTCGTGCAGTAGTTTCACCCATTCTTAGGTACTCGTCTACTGCATCTGCACTGTATCCGTATGCTAATTGCCTTATGGCCGTTGTGCATTTTTGCAGCGGTGTGAAACCGAGCCTTCCAGCTCTATCTCGGCGTTGTTGAAAGAAAATGTTGTTTTCAACAATTTTTTCCATAATTCTGCAAAACAACGATCTACTCATTCTAAATCGGCGGCGAAATTGTTGATGATTGTACAATGGATTACTACTAAAGTAATCGTTGTACAAACGGTTTTGTCCTTCTTCACGGTTTCGATCAACTCTAGCAACTTCATCACCGCGTCTGGTTGGAGCTCTTCTAGGTGGAGATATCATATTTGGGATGATGTTTCCGATCCACTCATGCATAAATTCCTCTTGCATTTCATCACTTGAAGAACTTGTGGAAGTAGAGCTTCTTTTGGACATTTTGGTTAATAGGAAAATGACAATTTTATAGAAGAACCTGAAAGTATGAGATAGTTGTAAAACAAATATGAGAAGAAATGATGTTTGTGTATAAAATTGTTGATTGAAGTTATGGTTAAATAGGGAGCATTTGATATTATTGGATAAAATGGGATAGGATTTTTAAGATTTTCTAAGATAAGAAGTACAAATTTTCTAAGATGGGATAGGATTTTAAGATTTTATAAGATAAGATGGGATATGATAAGATGAGATAGGAATTTTAGATATTTCTAACATAAGATTGTGTATTGATAAGATAAGATCGGATTTTGTGGATAAGATTGTATATAGATAAGATGAGATATGATTTTTATTATTATGGTTGTTGCTGTTGTCAGTACATATTATTATTATTATTATTAATATTATTATTATTATTGACAAACACCTCGTTTAAAAAACATTTCCATTAATTTAAATTGCTAAAAGATGATTACAATATGAAAATACATAAATAAAATACATTAAAAAAATGCATTGAAACAAAATAAACAAAATGAGCAAGATTACAATGCCTAAATGAATCGTGTTCCATAAATGTTGAACATCAATTGTTTCTTGAGCTGCTCTTCCTCTTCAGTGGGTGATGTCTTCTGTATTAGCACTTGAAACAATTGAACATCAGTTTCTTTTTGTTTGGCCATCAACTTTTTCTCCTCCAACTCCATCTTTTTAATACGAGCATTAACAGATTGAGAATACAATTCATTATGAGCATTCAATGATTCATTAACAGACCCAATATCAGATGATACTCCTTTACCCTTTCGCTTGGCCTTTGCTTTCTTAACACCATCAGGCCTTGCGATACCACCCGAAGTGTGGCTACTGCTTGGCATGCCGGTGTCACCTTCTTCGTCCACTCTAACTCTTTTACCACTGCCGCTGCTTTCTTCAGCATCACCTTCGGTATTTGCAATCTCCCTTTCTTTCTTTAACATGGCCCACCTCATCTTCACTCTCCACTTTGGATATGCACATAACATCCTCCAACCATGCTCACACAAGAAGTTTCTCGGAGGTGTGGTTGAGTTTCGAAATAATGTGTGGGCCGTTTGAACGGTGTCATCCTCGTTGTAGCCACTACCCGTTTCCTTCTTCGCCTCTTCATAGCAACCAACCCATAGGGTTATGTCGCTAGCCATTCTTCTCCATCGATTTTCTAACATTTTAGGCCCTCTAACTGGCAACTCAAATGGCCGGTTTTTTTGAGCGGCCTCCCACGATTCAACCACTTTCCTCCAAAGCATAGAAGCTTTTTGGTTGGTACCGATGATAGCATCTGTGCAATGTTGCATGTAACATGCGATCAGAGCTTCATCTTCTTTGACGGACCAACTACGTGCAGTAGATGAAACTGCACGTCGTTGAATCGAGGCCACCGGAGGAGTCATAATCGGTTCCTCTTGGGTCTCGGGAACATTTTCTTCTTCAGTACGATATTCATCGTGTTGACTATTACTCCCCTGATAGGCATGAGGAGAGTAATTATAATTTTCAGAAATTTGGTTAAGATCTTGGATATTTGAAGAGGGTGTTTGTTGATGTTGTTGAGGTAATTGATTATTAGAACCATTACCTCCATAATTTTCTAAAAATTGTTGGAGCAAAATGGGATCAATGTTATTCAAGTTAATTGGATCCATTTACTTCAAAATTAGTAGAAACTCTGAAATTAAAAAAAATGAATTGAAAATTTATCAAATTTTTGAGAGGAATGGACTAATTTTAATTAATTATAGAGAAAAGGAGATTTTTGAAGTGTGTCAAAATATAGCAAATTTGGTGTCTATTTATAGATCTCAAAATTTTAGAGCCGTTGGTATTTTTTTTTTTAATTAATTATTTATCATAAATTAGCCGTTAAGACCATATTACCGTTGAAAAATTGAAAACAAAAACAACAAGGTGAGGACAAGTGGCGACGCATGACTGGCCGCATCTGCCAAGTGTGTGCCCACCCTCCATGTGGCGCCTTTCTGCTGAATCTTGCACAGGATTCAAAGCCTGATTTTTTCTTCTACAACGGGCAAATCTCAAGTTGCTGTGGGCTTTTGTTTTATTTATTGTCCTTCCTTGCTGATGGGATGGAGGAAATTTTGTCTTCTTCCATTTTTTCCTTGCGTGAGGACTTTTTAGTGCTCCAATGGGAGTGCTCTAATCATAAACAAGGAATCAAATAAATAAATAATCAAAAGTAATTAAAAGGAAAGAAAAAAAGTAGTGGGGTATAGTAAATAGTAGGAGAGAGAGTGGTGGGTTTTTTTTTTTTTTGCTCACTATTGGGGATGCTTTTGTAAAAAAAAATTAGCCCACGAGATTGGGTTATGTGGAAGAGTAAGAAAGTGGGTAGAGAGAGATTGGTGGGCTAATTTTTTGCCCACTATTGAGAGTGCTCTTAGCATGCATTTTAAAACCAACACTAATTCAAGAAATAATGTAAGAAATTCTCAAGGGCGGCTATATAGCCTAATATTAAGTGGTACTCCAATAAATACAGTCACAATCACAAAAATGAGATAAAAAGTTAATTATGGTACTAATATGCACAAGATCTAATGTATGAAAATTGGATACAATGTCAATATTCAGACATTTTGGAAAGGAAAAAAGGAGAGTATTACTCTAGTAGAATTCGGTTACATCCATAAGCTAGTGGGTAAAATGTTAACAGTGGGGCTCTGGGAGTGAAGGAGAAAAAGAAGGAAGGGAGAAGGAAACTAATAACTATAACTATAACTATATCTAAACATTGGCCAGAAAAGCAGACTATTTTCTGGGATATATTAGCTAACACTACTGTTCTAGCTCAATCTCCTCAAAGTTCCAGTTCCTAACTTGATCTCTTCTGACAGCACGGCTTCTAATCAGTCGTGGAGTACCTGCAATGTCCACAAGGCTTGACATATCTGGTTGCGGAGTCACTTTAGATGATGCCACAACTGAGTTTCCCCTAGGCGGAGGAATTGAGAGCTTCCCGCTTAAGCAGTTAGCCATTGCCGAACATCTCCCATCACTGTCGGAACTGGACACAGAGTAACTTCTGAATGAGTGTGACGGACTTTCTACACCGTGGCACACAAGGCAGGCAAGACTCATATTCAGTCTCTAATCAGGGTCTGATAAGTCTGACATGAAACAAAATATGCATGTCAGCAAAAGCATCTTGAATGCTGCTTGCTAGTTTAATGATATACCAGCAAAACACAAGGACCAGAAGGTCCAGAACTATTACTGTATGATCTATTCAAAGATGGTCATCATCAAACAAACTAGAACTGGGAATTCAGAACTATTACTGTATGATTCATTCATTTTTCTTTTTGATTAGGGAATTAAAACTGGTAAACCCTGCTTATGATCCCAACCGACACCATCCTTTCAGATGATAGATAACAAATTCCCTGTAACAATGCTTGATTTGAAATTTATGTAGAAAGTTTAGATCTAAAATTGAGTCTTGTGTTATAGTGTATTTGGTGGATGAAACTAAAACTATGGTTAATGCCAAATTGGAGCAATGGAGGCAAAGGTTGGAATATAGAGGGTTTAAGCTAAATTGGAATAAGACTGAATATTTGAAATGCCGTTTTGGGCCACAAAAGGGGGGGGGGGGAATGGTGTTATGGTGAGGTTGGGCGGAAAGCATCTAGCAATGAGTGAGTACTTTAAATTTCTTGGATTAATCATTCAAAAGAATGGTAATATTGACCAAGATGTGGCTCAAAAGATTAAATCGGGATGGCTTAAATGGAGAGCGGTCACAGAAGTGTTGTGTGATCGAAACATCCCTATAAAGTTGAAGGGGAAATTATAAAAGACTGCTATAAGACTAGTTGCTCTATGGTACAAAACAATGTCACATAGTTCTCTAAAGTGCCGCAAATTGCGATCCGAAAAAAGTGACCTATGGTCAGTTTTGGGCCACTTTTGTCCCATATTAGGCGAATCGCGAATTATAGAAGCGAACTAAAAGGTGAACTATGTAACACCGGTATAGAATATTGACTGCTAAGAAGAAGCACATTCAAATGGTAAGGGCCACAGAGATGCGGATGTTGAGATGGATGTACAAGAACACTTTAGAATTAGAAATGAACAGTGCCACTTGCCAGAAGGCTAAGAGAAAATTACTTGTGTTGGTTTGGACATATAAGATGGAGATCCCATGGGGCACCGGTACAAAGAATGGAAGAGTGAGATCAGAGAGATTTCAAACGAGGTAGTTAATACCAAAAATGAATTGGTTGGAACTTGGAAGGAGTTAGAAAAGATATGAAGTAGATGGATATACAGAAGAATGAGGTCCTCGATTGTAGATTTGTAGGGGTGGAGGAAGAAAATCTTTGTGGATGACCACACGGAATGATCTTTTGGTTCATGTAGCCGACCCACTTATGAGACTAAGGTTTTGATTGATTGATTCATTGTTATGGTATATAATTGCCAAGGTATATATATACTCCCTCCGTAACATAAAACTTTCAACAATTGGTTTTGCACGCATTTTGAGGAAGCGATTTAAGGGTGTAAACGATGAAATTAGTCAATATAATTTTAATATTAGGAACTTATAATCACATTTTTGCTTGTATTAAAGCCATTTTAGCTAATTCCTTCGTTTACACCCTTAAATTGCTTCCTCAAAAAGCGTGCAAAATCAAATGTTGAAAGTTTTATGTTACGGAGGGAGTATATTTTTTACCCAAAATTGCCAAGGTACTTACCAGGTTCTTCTTATTGCAATTATAACCGCGATGTTATCTCCTTCTATACAAAGATTTCGGATTCCTAATATGATTGCTTGTTTTAAGCTTTCCCTAAGAGCGAGGGCTTTGGCAAAAAGGATATATAAAATTGATTGGATTGGTGAAGTGCAGATTGGTCAAAACAAAAAGGCCAAAAAAAAAAAAAACTTAAACTATCAGCCTTTCACTATCCCCCAAAATTTGAATTGGTCACAATCAGAGCAATAAAGCCATAGTCATAATTTGCAGCACCAGAACTCACATTAACTGTCAGTCTGTCACAAGCAAATTGCATCAATAAAATCATATCTTCAAAGCTGCTAAAAAAAATCAAGCAGCTGACTCCATAATTTAGCCCTGTATGGCTGTATATGCATGAATGGCTGAATTCCCTAAACCATTAGCATCTACCACAGAACTATAAAGGAAACCAATAAAAAGAAACAAATATAATTGGAAACATACAACCCCATTACTGCAATTAGTGGTGTATCCTGAAATTTCTGGATGTTGATTGAATACAGAACCGACAATATTGATTAGAATCCAATACCCTAATTCAATTTGCTAATTACTATTAACACCTTACATCAGCAGCTACAAAGAAATTCAAAAATTTCAGTGAACAATTGAAATTGATTGATTGAGTGACCGCACACTGGCTCATAGTAGAAATTCGAATCAAAAATTACCTAAACTACTAAAAATATCAGTCCACAGTCCGCAGCATTGACGATTACTATCCAATTTTTCAAAAGCATATCACCAAATCTTAGTTTATGTATAATTGACTAGTTTCAACAGTAAGTAAATCTAAATATTAACATATGAGCTGAAATTTGATAATTTCGCAATGGCTAAAAAAATTAGGAAATACAACGTAAAGCAACAAGCTATATGAAAAGGGAGACGCCAAAATACCTGCCGGAAACTTGCCGACTTCAGAGATCCGAAAGTAGAAGAGAGAAGAAGGTCTTCAAGCTTGAAAGACAGAAGAATTGAAGATTCGGGGAAGACGTCAACTTCAAGGAGAGAGAAAGTCAATTGGGTATTGGTTAGCCTTATTTATCAAAATGTTAACGTCATATTGTTGTGAAATGACTATGGCATGAACTACAAGTCTACAACCCAAATTAACTTACAGAAAAATTGTAAATAATAATCCAAGTTTGGGTCGTCTCCAATTATTAATCCAATCTTTGATTTATTTCTGATTAATTTCAACTTTGAGGTCAATCTCCAACTATTGATCCAAGCAGATTTTTTTACCTACTAAGCAAGTTAAAACATAAGTGGACCTCGCTTTTAATTTTTTAACTTTTTTAGTACTTACTCACATATATAACTATATAAGTATACTAATTAATAATTACAAAACAAAAAAAGGCTAATTAATCCCTTCCCCCCTCACCACCACCACGCATCAACATCATCATCCTGCCTAAAAAAACATCATCATCATCCCCTTCATCCATCATCATCATCGATTGGGTTTGAATTGGGGTGGGGCCCATGGGGATGGTTTGATTTGGTTCGAATTGAGGTGGGGTGGTTCGATGGGGTGAGGATGCTGGTGGGGGTCGTTCGTCGGGATTCCAATTGGGGTGAGGGTGGTTCGATGGGGTGAGAGTGTTGGTGGGGGTGGTTTGTCGGGGTTCCAATTGGGACAGGGTGGTTCGATTTGGTTTGAATTGAGGTTTCTATGGGCTGGGTTAGTGCGGTGGTGGTGTTTGTGGGCTGGGTGGGTGGTTTCGGTGGGTTTGGTGGGTCTGGGTGGGTGGTTTCAGGTGGGTGGGTGGTTTCTGGGTGGGGGGCTGGTGGTTTTACGGTGTGGGGCTGGTGGTTAATGACTGGTTGGGGATATAATTAAATAGTTTAATAATTAATTAATCAAGATGATGAGATTAGAAACTAATTATAATTAGTAGGGGCATTTTTTACATTAAATATCATTAATTAAAAAAAATAGAAAAATGGGCTCCACATGTGTTTTTAACCTGTTTAACAGGTAACCAATTGATATGGTTCAATAGTTAGAGATTGGTCTGAAAGTTGGGATTAATAAAAAATAAATCAAAGACCGGATTAATAGTTGGAGACAACCCAAACTTGAGATTAATATTTACAATTTTTCCATTAACTTAATGATGTTATCTTTGGACTTAGTTTATGAAATTACATTTTAGTTCAATTTAGTCGAGATAATCTATTCAATTAATTTCAGTTCATAATGAGTCTATGATTTAGATTAGCTTCATTCATATAAATTCAATTCAAACAAATTCAATAATGAAAAAAAAAAAGCGGCTAACTATGTAAAAAGAAAAACACAAACTTCAATGCTTCTTGGATTTATTTTAAATTGTGCATAATGCTTTGAAAATGATCATATAGTTTAAAGTAAATATTAATAATATAAGATAATGCTCCATCTTAACATTTAATCGTTTATATATTAAATATTTATACATAACCCTTAGATATGACAACAGGTCGAGTATGAATCGAGTCCATCTAATTAACCTAGACTTATTTATAATAATCTTATTATTATAACATCTCAAACCCACTCTAGAAACATTGGATTTACATTTTTCAAACTCAGATCCAAGTTCATTGCAGGGTTGACAAAAACAATTCAACCCAACCCGAACCATTAATAATGGGTTGGGTTGAAAATTTTAACCCGTTTAATAACAATCGTAATGTGAGAAAAACACATAAATGTTGACTACTTATCTTTAACAAATTTTCTTTTAAAAAATTGTAAACTGATATATCTCAAAAATTTTAATTGTCATATGTGGGGGTTATGCTAAAATTATTTAGAAACCTTATTATAATTGTTTGAAAAGATAATTGTAGTACATTAGGAAAAAAAAAAAGTCCAGGTTATATTAGAAAAAATAATAAGATAATACAAAGTCAAATAAGAAAAAATGAATTCAAACTATATTGAATTAGAAAAAACAAGTCCAGATTAGTAAGTATAAGTGGTAACATGTCAAAATATTTTCTATCTTTTTTAAAGTTCATCCATTTGTTTTGTTCACCTTATTTTTGTTGCTCAAAATAAGTTTGGATAGTTCAAATAAGTTAATATTATAAGTTAAATTAAGTGCATATAATTTCAAATAAGCAAAAATAAGATTTGAATTAATCTCTCAAAAAATGAGATCTAATATGGTCTAATAAGTTTAAATAAATTCAAATAAATAAAAAAAATAAGTTGAAGAGAACATAATCTAAAAAAAAAAAAAAAAAACAAATCGTATATGAAAATTGAAAAGTCAAAAAGGATATATAAATTATAAATGCATATGTAATTAAGAAAAGTAAGTTTGACATAAATTAGGGAAAAATGAATTTAAATTATTGAATTAAGGTGAACCAACCATAGGATCCGTCAATGGAAGGGTCATGCAAGGACCCATTTTTATTTATAAATTAAACTAGTGTCGGTAATTTTTTTTTTTCCCCATTTGATACATACATATTTATTTAACGATAATAAATAAAGGATTATATAATGTTATATTGTTATGAATACATTTAAAGAATCAATAAAAGCTGGTTCATGCTCTAAAAAAAATGGTTGAGAAGAAAGTGCATTGCATTGATTTTTTTTTTTTTAGGTAATATGTTTGAATCTTGATCGAATCATAATTTTTTTTGTTAAAATGTGACATGTTTATATGATGCCAATTTTTTGAAGGGATGTAGCATGTAACTTTTTTTTTTTTTTAATGGATGTTGCATTGAATGTAATGTTAGAGAATGTCAAGTAGACAATTCTATGTGACACAATAAGGAGGAGCAATAGACCACAAGAACGATGGTGTACAACACAGGAAAGATTCTAAATAAAGAAATTAGTTAGTTCGCTTAGAATAAGCGCAAGTCCTCTGTTAAAGCACAATCTCAACCAAAAGCTTAAGCATATAGTTGAGGTCCAGTGATTTATACATCATGTTGGCTCTTGATACCATGTTAGATGACCATTTTAACAAAAAATTTAAGCTAATAATTGAGGCCAAAGAATATGTTATATAGTATATAACTTTCAATTGGTTCAAAACCGTAAAATTCTCTTAGCAAGTACTACTTGCTCTTGATTCGCATCACTTGAAAAAGAAGAGGATGATTGGATGAAGCATGGTTTGAATAACAAGTTAGGGGGAATTTTTTTATTTTATTTTATTTTTTAAAGTCAGTATTTGCTGATCTTTTAACCTGTATTTGCTTCTATTCTAAACAAACTAATGACTTTGAATCATGACATGTGTGACATTTTAATAGGATGGCAATGAGATTTAATTCATTAGTAGCAAAAGTAGATAAAACACAAGATTTAATTGATTTTAATAGGACAACAATGTGACTTGTTTTAAGAATGTGCAAATGTTAACTTTTTTTTAAAAAAAAAAACAGTTCTAAACTTACTAGGATATCAAAACTCATACTCCCTTCGTTCCCAACTGTTTGTCTTGTTTGGAATCTTACACTATTAATAAAATGAGAGAATCTTCTAAATTACTCTCCACATATAAAATATAATATAGTCATATAGGGTCTTGTTTGATTCGTCTCAATGAATACATTAATATCCAAATATTATAATTTTTATACATATACAACAAAAGATATTTACGGTCAAACAAGTGCATTGACATATGTGCAAAGTCAAATAGGACAAACAAATAGGAACGGAGGGAGTATTAGGATATTTAATTAATTCATACTTCCACTGTCCCTTAAAGTTTGCAACATTTACCTTTTCATGCCTCACAAAACACTACTTTAAATGAATATATTTTTAGATGTATATAATAAAAAATTATAAAAATTACATATTAAAAAACTACACATTGAGCCGAATCAAACGAGATCTCACTGGAATATATTTTTTCTTATACGTATAAAATTAAAGAGAGTCAAAGTTACACCATGAATAATGCTAAAAGTCCTTATGTAGCAAACAAATAGGGACTAAGGAAGTACTTAACACGCTTTGTATCCTCCTGATATAGTTCAGAAACAAACTATTAGCAAAAATTAATATACGCGGAAGATGGTTGTTGTCAATTGCAATGTTAAGTATTTTAATCTAAATACTACGTATGAGAATAATAGAAATTTGTGAAATAAAGAAAACAAACAACTAAATGACGAAGGAAGAGGATGAATCTATAATCTATAATCTATAATAATCAATCAATATATCAATATATATATACTATAAGAGAAGCACCTAGAACCACTTATTGCCACGTGTCGCTCTCTCATTAAAAAATTTCCCGCCCTTTTCTCTTAACCTAAAAAAAGCAAGCTTCGATATTCTATCTTAAAATATTTTCTACCTTAATAAACATTGATATATAATATAAAATATCTTTAGAAATATTATTGATTTAATTCATATAAATAATACTTGTACCTTAATTATTTTATTATACCCCGTAAGTAATTTAATTTTGGTCATATATTAATCTACTATATATTCTTATGATCAAAATTTACTTTCCATTATACATGTATTGTCTATACATATTCTTATAATAAAAATTCCGCTATTTTTTTTTGGGAAATAATTAGCATTATTGATTTATTATTTTGACATGTATAACATGACTTTTTATATAATTCGAAGGATCTCCATATTAACTTATCAATTTTTTTAGGATTCTAATAATTAGAAAATTAACAAACAATTTACATTTTAGTTTTACTTTCCTCTAACAGTTGTGATAAAACAAGTTTTGCTTAATGTAGTTATTATTTTTTATATTTTAATTTTGAGTGCATTAAAATTTTTTATTTGTATGTATGACTATTATAATTTTCAGAGAAAATAACTTTCTAAAATTGAATCTATATTATTGCTATAAATGAAATATTCTTGAATATCTGAGACATATTTTTATAATATTAATATAGGAATGAAATGTCATATTTAATTACCTTTACTTGCGAATTTTCATATATATTGATCAGATTAAATATGGAATAGAATTTAAATTTTTAATTAAATATTAGGTAAAGTAGAATGATTTCATTTTCTTACTCATGGAGTATTATACTAGACATATTTTCTTCCACCTTATTTGAGCTCAAGTTTTTTTTTCATGTACTTTATATATGTCTTTCTCATAATATTTTTAAACAACGGTGAAAAAAAAAAGAAAAAAATTATAGTAATATAAAAAATTACAGTCTAAAAAAATTTGCAATATAGTAATTTATTTCCAAATAGCGGAATCATTAAAATTGACATATTCTAAACAAATAATATTATATGGTAAGTAATTGATTTCCCCCTTAATACAACAAGTTAGAAGATTGCCCTTAATTAATATTATATGGTAAGTCATATTATTCCAAATTATATTATATATGAAATATTTCAATTTCCTTTTTCCAAATTCGTTTAACATATGATGAGCTAATTTTTGGTTTGTGTTATTTGAAATATTCATGAATATTTCAGTCATATTTTTATAATATATAGGAATGAAATTTCATATTTAATTATCTTTACTTGCGAATTGTCATATATATTAAACAGATTAAATATGGAAAATAATTTTTTTTATTTATTAAATATTAGGTAAAGTAGAATGATTTTATTTTCTTACTCATGGAGTTTTATACTAGACATATTTTCTCCCACGTTATTTGGGTGCAAGTTTTCTTACATGTATTTTATATATCCCTTTCTCAATAATTTTTTAAACAATGGTGAAAAAAGAATAAAAAAAATCTATCTATGTATATTACACTAAAAGGAAAGTAGATCAACGCGGAGCTAGCAAGTGTCACTTTCTGATTTGCTTCTCTTATATTACTATTTAAAAAAATATAAAAATCTTTTCATATAATATTACATATATGCACATAATTTCTATATTCATTTTTTTTATTTTAGGAAAATAATATGAAGAATATTCTGATTTTTATAACAAAACATTTTTATTGTTTTTACTAATATAAGGTCTATGTTCAAATTTTAAATCATCTACAATACTATATTTCCAAAAAAAAAATCTACATACTATACTGTGTATTATAAGTTTTATAACATTCATATTGATAACAATACATGTTCATCAAAGTAATACATTAAATACATGATTATTTAGTTTTGGAATTGTATTTTTTTTCTTCTTAAATATGTTTATATATACTGGCGGGTAAGACAGAAAGTTATTACATTACATAGAATTATGTAATAATTTTTGGCACAATGGTTAGCTTAGAAAAGTTATTATTTTGCTTATAAAGTACATATATTTACTGGCGGGTAAGTTATAAATTAAAGTTATCATTGTGCTCATAGATTTAGTGAATGAGATGACGGGTAAAACAAGTTCTTCATATTAGATTAAATAAATTACATTATAACGGTATTATTAATTCATTTTCCAATTAAATAAATAGAATTATAAAAATAAAATGAAATAAAAGAACTGCAAATGTCATAAAATACTATTAAAATCACACGTAAAAGAGTATTAGTCATTATTGCAAATTTGCAATTGAGAAATTGAATGATATTTCAATAATTAATTTATTCATGTAAATAAGTCCTTTATATATATTAAATTTGCTTAGTTTATTTCCTATTAGATTAATGATTAATTTGATTTTTAAACCGTGCATCGCACGGGCACTATGCTAGTAATATATACTAAAATAAAATGAAAATGACGTCATCCATACTTCATAAAAGGACATGTGTCATGCTCTCCTTTAATTGTTTCCTTCCAAAAACTACATTAATTATTCTTATATTTTCAATGCTATATTTTAATTAATTTAATTAATATTTTGATTAAAATGTTTTTTATAAGCCTAATCTATCTATCATATATAACTCTATAACTATAACTATATATATACTAAAATAGAGTATGCTTACATCATTCAGTATACATGTCACAATTTTATGCAATTGTTGGTGTTCTGTTTGACTTAATACTCCTATCATTTTTTAATTTTTTAAATGTTTTCTTTTAAATCTTAAAAAAAAAAAATTATGTGTAGAATTTAATCATAGTTTTGGCCATTATTTTTCTTTATTTTTAAAAATGTTTTGTTTTAAAATTATTATTAAGATAAAAATTACTTATTATTTTATAAAATTAATAATTTTTGTGTGTCAACCGTGCATCGAACGGGCATCTAATCAAGTTCACTAATAAGACAAATGGAGGAACAACTCAAAAGGAGAAATTATAGTACTCCCACTCACACAAAAGAATCCAAAAAAGCTCACAAAAACCTTAATCTCTCTAGACAAAACTGATGTATTGTATAAAACTTGAAGCTAAATAACATATATATAGGATGAAATCCTAATAGGTATGTTCTCAAGTAGCCTCCAAGCATACAAGAAGACCAAATATCAGACATAAATGCTTGATAAATGTAGAGTATAAAACAAGCAAAAGAATTAAAGAGAAAAAACTAAAAACAGAAGGTCAAAAGACACAAAAAAAACGTGCCTGCAGGGGTGACCCGATCGGGTCATGTGTCCCGCCCAGTCGGGTCAGCCCCAAAAACGCCCAGAAAAGGCTCCAGACACTCGGACCCGATCATGCCACCCGATCGGGTCTTGCAACCCGCCCGGTCGAATGATGCCCAAAACATACTTTTATGCAACCGTGAGCCAAAATTCGAGCCATACATCTTACACAAACTACAGATTAAAATCTCAAAACTATAAATAAAGAACAGGTTTAACTGTTTGAGTTTGTGTTTTTTTTTTTCTTTTTCTTCTGGCAAAGGGAGTGTTTAAGTTGTGCACCAAACATTTACTTAGCAATTTGAAAATAATTCTGTTTATGATTTTCTTCCTATCTTGGTAATTTGGTAGTAATCCCGTCCATCATAACAAGTCAAACATTGACAAAAAGATGAAGTTCCATTTATTATAAATAAGACAAACACACCTTATTTATGAAGCTTATACTTCTAGTAACCAAATCAAATCTTTCTAGCTAAAAAATATAGACTACTATAGTTCATTTAATAATTATTTTTCTTTAGATAATTTTTTTTATTCCCGGCCCCCTTTTTGGAATTTATCTGTGAAAGTAGTGGGACGGGCGATCTAGATTCACTACAAATACATAACCCGACCTCTTTTGTTCAATACAAAACTCAAATTCAAATTGAAATTGAAAGTGATTTGAATAGCTATGGTATTAAGAAGAAAGCATAGCTTAAAAACAATACTTTATTATTATCTTTGTTTGTTAGGTTTGGCATGTTTTTGCAATGGCAAAAATAATAATAATAATAATAATAATAATAATAATAATGAAAAAAGAAGTGGGTTTAATGGGATGTTCATCTTTGGTAGCTCAGTGGTTGACAATGGAAACAACAACAACATAATAGGATCATCAGCAAAGGCAAATTATCTACCATATGGAATTGATTTTGGGAATAATAATCCAACAGGAAGATTCTCAAATGGGAAGAATTTAGCTGATTCCATTGGTGACTACCTTAAACTTCCATTAATTCCAGCATTTGCTGATCCTCGAACCCATGGCATTTCAATCCTTCATGGTGTTAACTTTGCTTCTGGTGGCTCTGGCATCCTTGATGAAACTGGCCTTATTGCGGTACGCTAGCTACCTATTTTATTTTATTTACTGTATATATTTTTTTTTTTTACTATTACATACTCTGATCGATCAATTATTAATTATATATCTGGATTGATAATTATAGCAAGTTTCATGTTAGACAATTTAATTAACTGGATGTTTTTTTCCCAAAAAATTTTAACCTTTTTGCATAAAACAATACCTTTTAAAATACTCAACTAATTATGTAAAAAAGTTCACATTTGATATACAATTAGAATGGATTATTAGAATTGATTGGATTGGAATGAAGTGATGAGAATGGATTGAATTAGATTAGAGCAGGGGTGGATCCATGTTGGGTCCTGGGTAGCACTTGCCCTTAGATTATCCAAAAATTGCTGAATTTTGTATTTTAAAAATAAAAAAAAGAGATACATGCATATATAGTAGCTTGTGCCATGGAATATAATGTGTTGATCTTTAATGTCCCACCTTGTTCAAAATTTTGGAACCACACACCACTGGATTAGAGTGGATTAAATTGGATTGTAATCCCACGAATCTTCAATTTATATCAGATCAGATCTCATAATATAAGTCCAATTTTTCATATATTTTTAGATCTTATCTTATCAGACTAGATTAGAAAAATAAGACGAATTGAACACAAGCATGTATGAGTATGGTTAGTATGGTTTCATAAGTGATGGCGGTGGGCGGTGGCATTTCATGCAAGTGCATGGGCATGTAGTTCGGGTGGTGCAAGCAGTCAACATAATTAATGCGTGCAACTATGCAACCAATCCTATGTGCCCCAACTGCATGTGATAGATTGTTCATGTTTATTGGAAGGCCGCCATACGTGAGTTTAAGTATGGTACATGCATTTGACTTGCAAAAAAAAACGGCCCACACGTTACTATCTCTCTTTTTTTTTTCTTTCTTTTTTTTTTTTTTTTCATTTACATATAAAAATAATAGAGGAAGATCACTCACTCTATTGCCAACCATTGCAACTTGCAATTGTTAGAAGTTCAAATCCTGATACCAATTAACGAGCTTGTAGATTATGTATATACACACTAGTACTTTAAAAGTAATGTTCGCCTAATTCTGTTTAGCCAACACAAGTGCCGAATGGGAAAGGATATTGAATTCTTCTAAATGCTATAGTGAGGTTCAAAGTCAGGATCTCACCCTTGTCATTTTAAAGTCTTATGCCACCATGACACATGTGTTAACCCATATTATTATATACTATATCAGTAATACTTCGTAGGTTATTTGCAACATTTCTTAGGTTTAAGCTAATGATTGAAGCATAAAAGATCATTTGAACTTGAAATGTAAATGAACATAAACCCACCATATATGACACTAATTAATTACACATCGTAAATGAATGGTAGATGAGATTCAAACCTATGACCTATATGCATGTCACATTAGCTCTAATACCATATCAAAGGACAATCTCTTTCAAAAAGTTTAAGCTGATAGTTAAGACCCAAATTATATTCCGTATTATATACTCTATCTAAATACTAGCTGCAAACAAATACTTCCTTTTTTTTTAAAAAAAAATATGCAAACAAATATTTCCTTTCTTCCTTTGGATATCATTTTTTTCTCTCAGGTCTCCTTTTTTCGCTATTTATTTAACACAATCAATTTTTTCCCAAGTGTAGTTTATTTTAAGCCGTAAACTAGTACTTCCTCTATTTTTAAATAGTTGCAATAAATAGGTATTTTTTTGTGAGAGATAAAAAATTTATTTGTTACAACTATTTAAAAATAGAGGAAATATAATGGCATGATGTGCGTCATCTTACTTTTACAAGCTATTGTAATAATCCTGAATGGTTTCATGGTATATATTGCATGACACTTCACCATATCTCCAATGTAATGAATACGTACCTTTCTATTCATTTACATGTGAATTGTGATGTGAATATGTGGTGATCCGGTAATTTGGTTTTACGTAACGTGCTATATTGATTAGGTTTGTTACAACAACACATGCATGAAACAACCTTAAGCTTCTCCTTAGAAACAACGTGATAAACTTGCACATATCCCAGGAGGTCTCAATTGTTACAGAAGTCTTTCGCAACTATCTATAATATTGAAGTTTGATTGAGAAACCTTGGAAAACTTTGATTCTACACGCATACACAACTTTTACATCTCAAATAAGCGGATAAGCCTTTAAAAATTTAATTGAGAAATCTTGAAAAGCTTTTATCACATGCATACACAATCAATTATAGCGAGAGAGTAAGGACCCGGTGAGAATATCTCTTTAGTTGAGAACAGTTCAATTTTAAAACATAAACACAAATTTTTAGTACATGAGACTATAATCAACACATGTACACATATAAATGTTCAAATTTTCAAGATTATGTTGTAAATTATTTAAAGCGCACTTCAAATTTTCGTACATGTTCTCAAATAATTCAAAGATTGCTCTAGATTTTCAAATGCATGTTCTAATTTTTTCAAATATCCTAAATTATTTCAAATGTGTTCTAAATTTTCATGTGCATGTTCTTAGTTATATTAAAAATGTTCAAATAATGAAAAGTGTTTAATTTCTTAGTGAATGTTCTAAATTATTTCAAGGATATTTTAAACTATTTAAAGTATGGGTTAATTTTCTAAATGCATGTTTTAAACTATTTAAAAGGGCATGTTAGCACTCGTGCAATGCACATTTTTTTAAAAGTAATTGCTGCAATTTGTTTCAACATTGATGATTTATATTAAGTAAAAGATGAAATCAAGGAAAAGAATAATATTTTTATTACCTTATATTCAAATGTGTCGTGATTTATATAAGAATATATTTAAAATTATCATCAAGATTTTAACATTCAAATGTATTGTGATTTTTTTCATTATCCTTTTTGTTAGAACAAAGCAATATGAATTTATATTCGCAATATCTTTTATGTTTTACAAAAAATTATCAAAGTATAATCACAATAAAATACACATTGAGACGATTCCAAAGAGATCCACATGACTATATTTGTTTACATGTATGAAGTATAAAAGCTAGTTAGATGACTAATTATGAATAGTGCTCTAGGAGCGGAGGAAGTGTTAATTTTTAAATGCATGTCAAAATCAATAATTCAATATTTTCAATATTACTATTAGCAATTTTAAATAATGCCCCAGGAATATTGATATTAGTTTTTGCCCAAAACAAAATCATAAACTTAAGTCTCCTTTATACTATGGAAAAAAAACAGGGGGGTGTGATAAGCTTGAATGAACAGATTAGAAATTTTGAAGGGACGACTTTGCCAGAATTGGAAAGCCAGTTGAGAAGTGAAGGAAGAAAGATACTTGGTGACTATTTGTTTCTGTTTGCTGCTGGAAACAATGACTATTTATTGAATTACTTTTTACTGCCACAACCAGCTGAATCTCCTCAATCCTTTGCTGCAAAACTAGTCTCCAGCTATTCTCGTCAACTCAAGGTACGTTACAATTTCATTGCAATATTTTTTATTTTGACACTATTAATTCATCCTACGTTGATCGGCTTCGATGATATATATATAAGGGAAAATGTAATCATGTCAACTTGTACTTTTTAATATATAATTTTTATGAATTTTTTTAAATGAATAATTGAATATAAAATTTGGTATACAATGTGGCATGTGCCTTGAAGATTGAAGAATTTTTTCCTCTTAATAATGTTACCAAGGTTCCTAATACCAAAAATGCAGCTTACTTTTTGGAATTTTCTAATCTATCGTCCACATAGATGGTTCAACATAGCCTTTTTTTTTTTCCCCGACCGGACAAACCGCTACTCGTAGTAGCTGTTTCACTAATGAAAACTACTACTACCTACCAGTAGCGGTTTCATTAGTTTGCAATACTTAAAAAAAATCGAAGTCTTTCCCTCCCATTTCACTCACTAATCAGTAACCCCCCAAAAAAATCCAATAAACCTCTACTGGGTGGACGATAGATTGAGAATTAAAAAGAAGACCAATATCTTAGGAATTAGAAAGCTTGCTAGCATTATTAAGAAAAAAAAGTTCAAGATTGAATATGAATTGTATTTTCTCCTAATTTAGTAATTTGTTGATTATATGTATAATATATGATAGAGGTTATACAACTTGGGAGCAAGGAATTTTCTACTGGTATCAGTGTATCCTTTAGGATGCAGCCCAGTTATCAGCAGAGGGCAAGGATGCTTGCCAGTACCAAATGGTGTCATCACCATATTCTATGAACACTTAATCTCTATGGTCAATCAGATTAAACTCCACATGCCTGGTTCACAAATTATTGTTCTCAACTCTGTTAAAGTCATCACCGACATTTTATACAACGCAAATTCAACAGGTAAATAATTACTCACTAGTTGTTCAATTTTGATCTCCAACTACTATCGTCAATTATTTCAGCTATTTTAGCTAGATGTTTTAAAAGTTGTTCCATACAAATTTTCTTTTTTTAAGTTTCTTATATATAATCTTTCCCTTTTGTTATTGCGAATAAATTGCGGTACTGGGGATAAATTTAAAGTACAACTTAAAAAAGAAAATAACATTATAACTCCACAAAAAATATATTTTGGTTTCCAAACTTGAATTTTCTTCATAATTTCTATTACCAAATAATCTATTAAGAATTGTGGTGCTGGAAATATGTGTAAAGAAAATTAGATAAATTAAAATTGGAGGTAAGCAAGCTATACCATTGGAATGAATATTGATTTTTCTTCCAAATTTACCTATAAATTCATTCATATTAACGACAATAATAACCTGTTATCAAACAAACCGTTAGGAATAGTATTTTTCATTTAAAATTGTGGATTTTATAACATCTTATTAACTAGTTTCTCTGGAGTGTTAGAAAAGTGAATCAATTAAGGAATGCATTCCAAAATCAGGGTAGTTAGTGTTATTTTTATGCTACCTTAATTCACACTTTAAAGGGCAGTTGTTAGTTTGTGTCGTTTTAAGAATAAATGAGAACCCTAACAAAATAAACTCTTTACATTAGTAACGAGTTGCATTGAAATTAATGTTTGGTGGTTCATTGTTGAGCAGGGCTATTCAACAATGTAAGTGGGCCATGTTGTGAAGTTTCATCAATTGGGCTATCATGTAAAGCCAATGGGAGAGTGTGTGACAATAGGAATACCTATGCCTATTTTGACGGCCAACATAACACTGAATCTCTAAGCACCGTAATAGCAACAAAGGCTTATACTTCTTGCGACCCATCTGAAGTCTATCCTTTTAATCTTCATAAATTGGCTCAAGCCCATTTCTAAACGTTTTTGTGCACAATTTAGGGCTTTTGTATGCTTTATATTAACTATGAACTATATATTTCGGCTTTCATCATGGCACAAAATAAAGGAAGCTTCTTGATTATTATTCTCATCTGTTATGATAGTCACTTCAACTCAAGTATTCATATACTAATAAACCTAGGCACCAAAAATATTAACTAGTGTTTAGCCAACACTCACTCAAGTATTAGGTATCTCTTATGCACCTCAATTACAGAGTGAATCTCCAGTAATTCTTATTGGGATTATGTGCCCAAAACCTCCGACTCCTACATGACTTCATCTAGAAGTGTACATTGCTTAGTCGTGAAGGCATTTGTTGGAAGATGGGAGGGGGGGGGGGGGGTAAATTCATTCTTTTATGGCTCGATAATTGGGCTTATTAACAAGCAATTCAAGACATTTTACATCTCCATCTTTTTAATGTAACACTTTACTATCACACATTTTATCACTCTAAAAAAATTTGTGAAATATGCTCCTTTTCTTATCTATATCCCTACCCTCCCCCCCCCCCCCCCCCAAATAAAATGGCTAATCAAATCAAAGGCTTTCTCCTCCATCAGCTTCCTCTTTCGAATTCCTCAGTCCCCCAAATCTAGGAACTCATTACCACTGATATTTTTCAGTTAAATCAACAACCTGGCTTGCCCACCAAGCCACCACACGTTGTTCACTCCTCACATTATTTCCTTACGAACTTGCTCTCTATGCCACCTCCATGAAGAGACAAGTGACCATATTTTACTTCATGGCCAATCAGTCATAAAAAAATATATGTTTTGTTTTTGACACTGTTGTCACCCACGACTCCTATATATGATAACCTTTGCCATTTGATCTGTCTAAAAGAATCATAACGCCCTGGTCAAAGGCTATACTATTCAATAAAAGCATTTTATTTCTTTTTACGGTCTTGGCCCAAAAGGGTCATGGTTTGTATTTGTAAGATATTTTATATATTTTTTAGTATGATACAACAATTGAATACAAATTTATGTGCTCGTTCTAACCAGGGTTGTACCTAACTTATCTTCCTCAAGTATAGTAAACAATTAAAAAGTATGATCACACTGAATACATAAGGATGAGCTGAATAAGTGACCAACTGTTGAGTTTAGTGTTGTTTACAAGAGGAACACTACAATAGCGGGTGAATTGTAGTTTGCTAAATAATTGTTTAAATTTGCGGAATTAAAAATTTGAAATCTATAAATGACACAAATGAGAATTTAAAAAACCTTCTTAATACTCAAGAAGGGAAAACTCTGATTTTATTAATATAACACTCGTTAGAAACTTATAACTCTGACACTCCAAGTTCCTCTATGAACTTGAGTTCCCACACATTGATTACCTTGATTTAAGTGACTCACACACTCTTAAAACTCTTTACTTAGCTCTAACTCACTTTAGGAATTAACTCTAATTGCTACACTCCCCGAATGTATAACTTTGTAAATAAGCTCTAATATTAAGGACTTTGGATTTTAAACTTTAGGAACTTTAGGATTTTGAATTACAATTGATTTTCTACTCGGTATGTCGTACTGAAAGCAGAAGTAAAAGTGATGTATTTATAGGTACATCTTACCCCTACTCCAAGTAATTAACTGTTGTACAAAAGTCATGCTTCTAGTAACACGACTTTGTGAGAGGATGAAGTCATAGCCCAGTGGTTAGAGCTTCAGAATTTCAGGCATGAGGTCCAGGGTTCGATTCTCACCGCACGCATTTGTAAGGATTCTTTATTATCCCCCTTACTAGATGCATGTGTTGGCTAAAATTGGCCGGATGACTTGCAGTAGGGTCCAATTCTAAGGCCTAGCATTCCACACATTATTTAAAAAAAAAAAACAAGTAACATGACTTTTTGAATAAGTTAGTAAATCAAAAACAACTTTTACTTGGTTACTTAATGCTTGCAACGGTTAGCACACAATTATACCTCAAACAATGTAACCGTTGAGAACAGCTCAAAGCAAATAAAAAGGTTACATGTTATGTTTAAAAAGTACATATGTTCAAAAGGTACATATAAGGATAAAGAGAGTAGCCTGTGATTTTTAGGTCAAAGTTGTGATAATATATAAAAGGATTTTTTTTATTTAACCCCCAACATGTATCTCACTCTCTAAAACAATCCATAGTATTTTTTATTTTATTTTATTAAACTCCCATTATCTACACAAACCTTATAATTGCACCCCCATTTGCTAACTCCGTCTGAATGTTGACGTTATGTGGGTCCCACCTCTAACATTTCCCTCTAATTACCCTCAACAACTCCTCTCTCCTTACTTTTAACATTTTCCACTAATTACTCTCAACCACCATTCACTCTCCTCATTCCATAAAAACCGTACCCCTGTAAAAATCCTTCGAAGGCTTATAATTCGCCTGTACAATTGCAAAATAACTGAAGCAAACATCCAAAAATGGAAGGGAATGATGGCATCGGTGAAAAAGGAAAGAAGATAATGCAAGTTAAGAAAGAATTGGGTCATATTTAATGTAGTAATGTTTACTTTAGAGAATTAGGTTAAGTGTTGTTTATTTTTGTTGTTTACTGAAGCAAACAATTAAGCATGCTAATTTAAAACCCTAGAAACCGATTTCCATCTCAAAGTATTGAAAAATCCCAAATTACAAACACTAAATTAAGAGAATTGTAATGGTTTACCTGATTCTCTTCAAATGCTTTCTTCCTCTTACGATTTTCTAGTTCAAGAGCTGTTATGGAAAAGCTAAATTTTTTCTCTTTTTTTGGGGTTGTTTTTCAATTACCGTTGCACTTGTTGTGTTGCAAATAAATAGGCAGTTAATAGGTGAGGGGAATGTTAGAGGTGGGACCCACATAACGTCAACAACTAGACAGAGTTAGCAAATGGGGTGCAATCATAACGTTTGTGTACATAATGGAGATTTAATAAAATAAAAAAGTTACTGAGGATTGTTTTAGAAAGTGAGATACATGTTGGGGGTTAAATAAAAAAAATCTTATATAAAATATCATTAACCATCACACACATACCCTCTTAAGTGTCGAACGTAGAGGTTTCACGCTAAAAAAAATTTAAACTAATCCTATCCCCATATATATAGAGAGAACGAAAAAAATACATAAAGATAGCATCATATGAGACCCCTCCCTAAATGAGAACCATAAAAACTTAAATGACTTAAATCTTAGCCCTTGATTTTATGCAATTTAATCTAAATGATTAAATCAGGAAAATTTGTCAATTACTACCAAGTTTTTAGTCCACTTTGTCAATTACTACCAATTAATTTTTTTGTTTTCAATTATTACCAACATTTGATGAAGTGTTTTGCTATTACTACCAAGTGCCCTTAGAGTGTTAAATTTTAAGGGTCAAACACCTTTGACCGTTAATTAAATCATTTTATTTTATTTTTTTTAATGAAATATTTATTTTTAATACTAAAATTTTAAAAAAAGGAACGTCAGTTATACCTACTTATTTCTTATAACTTTTGATTTAGTAACATGACTTGCTACTTCATTTGTTAGTGGAAATGGTCAATTTAGTAGTTTGCACCGGTCCAGAACCGGACCGGTTGGACCGGTGGACCGGAATCCATATATTTTTGTGGACCGAGACCGAACCGGTTCAATTCTGGTCCGAATCTGGAGTGGACCGGTTTCAATGGAAAATCAAAGTGGTGTATTAGTATATCATTGTTTATATGGTTTTCCATTGAAAATGTTGATTTGATTATCAAGTAAATAGTGAAAAAAAACTTAATTTGAGAAGACATGTATATAAGATTGACTTAATTTGAGAAGACCGGCTAAAGGTTGACTTATTTTTTACAATTGTTCCTTTTTCTTTTTACGGAGTATCTCTTACATTATCACATACCCCACTTTCTCACTATACTCTCACAACAAAAAAATGTCTAGGACTTCGTGTCTCTCCAAATGTTGCATTTTTTTTTTTCTTAAATGAAGTATAATGATTTTTTTTTTTGTTAAAATAAAAAAATTATAATTTCACATTTTTAATTCTAACAAAAAAAATCATATATGCCTAAGAGACCAAGAGTTTTTTTTATAGAATTTTTATATTTTATTAATATTAATAATAAGAAAACAATGGAAACCGCTGAATTGGGTTGTATCTATATGAGTTGTATACCTCTAAGAAGCTGAGAGTCGGTTATAATTTTCAATACTTTATTTTCAATTAATCCATAAAATAAACAAATAGAACGATAACTATGTCTTGCACGATTATTTATATAGGTTTTTATATATAGTTTTTACAGAAACATTGCAATTTTTTAAAGCATTGAAAAAACATTTATATGTTCTCAAAATTAATGTAAAGCTTCAAATGACAATAAATTGCAAAAACAACAAAAAAAAAATGTTTGTAATTTGAAATTAACTATGACACTTTTCCCTTTAATATTATTTTATTAAAAAAATAGAAAAAGTGCAATTATAATTCCTATAAAATATTTATTATTTGATTTTGAAACTTGAGTGGAGTAACTACTAAAATAAAAGATCAATATGACATCATAGTTTCTTTTGGTGGAAAAAAAAATCATGAGAGCATAACATGTGGCATTAGGTGACATTACCATGTCCTGTTTTAGTATATGTTATAGATTATAGATTATATAGATAAGAAAAATTGAAAAAGCCAATAAAAAATATAAGGCACACTTAATGCATGTTTGTTATCCCTAAAAATTAACATAGAAAATGTAATCACAAAACAATACTGTTACCATTTTTTTGTTATGTGTTGTGGGAAACAGAAACATATTTGTAAGGAAAATAAATCCATTACCTTGTTACCCTCCTAAATATAGAGAAAACAATTATCGTTTTCGAATAGTTATAATTTATGTAATCATATGTGTTTCCTTAGTGATACCAAACAACTAGTAAGAGTAACACTTGCATTATGGCCCCCACCCCTCCCCTTTTGTAAATAATCGTGTGGGTCTACATATATAACTGTATATGTTCAAAAGCTATCTAAAAATTTGTCCACAAAAGTGATCAATTAAGTAATTTGGGTTATTGTTGGGATTATGAGGTATTTAAAATATGTATGGACTAATATGTGTAGATATCCATTATAGTCTCTTACTAGATAGTACCCGAGCAAATGCTCGGTTTTAAATTTTGATACATCTATTATAAATTTTTTTATTTATAATGCAATTTAATTAAATTTTATTACAATAATCCCGACTTTTACTATTTTTCCAAAATAATCATGTCTTTTGATTATTCTAGAATAACCCATCGATTATCAAAATAAATCAGAGTGTTATGTTTGTTACTTATGTGCTTGATTTTCAATACAGTTTTAGTTTAAAATTAAAAGTCATTTATTTATGAAAGCAATATTTTATTAATACAACTTTTTTTTTTATTTCTAGTTTCAATGTACTTTAAAATTAAAAAGTCATTTATTATTCATTAGAATATTAAAGAGAGTGAGAAAAAGAGAAGGGAATAAATATACTTTAGGAGGGAAACTAAGAGTTTGAGAGGGAATTTAGTGGCTTTCACTTTAGTAGTATAGAAAGATTTCATGATTGGTCAAATAAGAGACATGGTAAACCCTATGTATATAACGATGGGTTATGGTCCCAACTCATATGACTCCTCATTTCTTCGACATCCCATCATCAAGAGAATTATAGGGTTTCATATAGGAAGATCAAACCTAAAGGAGATTCAAGAATGCAATACTCATGAGTTCAGGTACTTATAAAAAAGGTATAACAAGTCTTGAACTCCCAACCTCATTTTACACACTAATGGCATGGTTTAAACTAGCTGAAGTTGATGTATAATATAAAGAACAAGAGCCCATTCAGTTTCTCTTGAATATTTTTGGTGATCATCTTATACAGCGTATCATTGCAAATTCTTTATCCTCTTAGTTCTGTTCTTCGATTCTATTTTACACAACGCTATATTAAACTACTATTATTTAATATTTATCTATATCTATAATCTATACAAAATATTTATAACAAGATTTGTTAATCCACGTGGCATTCTTTCAAAACATATTGAATTTGTAATTTCTAAAAAAATAAAATAAGAAACTTAATGATAAATTTAATATTGGCTGCTTTTTTTTTAATTCATAATTTTTTTTTATATCTTAATTTAATATTAAATGCATACTTTTAAACTCTTATTTACGGGGTACATGCTCTTATTTACATGCATGTTCAATTTCGTTATTTTTTTAATATTCATTTTTGTGTATATGAATAGATGTTTCTTTTATATATATTTATGGTAAAACATTGTAATTTTTATCTTATATAATCAATCTATAAGTCAAACAAAATCCCGTGCAAAACTTAATTACTGTATTCATTTGGTGCATTTTTAAGCATTTTCGGTGCAATTTGCTGTACAATTGCAACTTTTAGAAGTTTCTTGACGAAATCGATTTTAGGTTTTACTACTTTGGCTAGGCTATTCGAGAAAGGTTAATTTAGCATCTCCTAAAATTCCCTATTGCCTAATCGAGAGAGGGTTTGAGATTGAGTTTGTTAGTGCTTTTTGAATATTTACCTTGCAATTGAGATAATCGAACATGGCTCAAATTCAATGGTTGTAATTCCTCCGATTGAAGTACCATTAGGGAGTCTAATCGTTGAAATTTTAGTCATTTGCTAATCAATTTTGATTCTAGATTTTAATTAGATTTCGCATTCTCTAAACAAAAAAACTAGATCCTTGGATCAATTAGAGTACAACTAATTCCGAATTAGTTCCTTGCGGATCGACCCTAGCCCCACTAATACTACGTATTAGTCTGTTAGGTTTTATAAATTGTATATTTGGAAGACGACTAGGACCACGACACCCTAAGAGCCGATCATTCACTAGGACTAATTAATAATTTTGACTTTTGACCACTGGGCCGTGTATTTAATGCATATATAACATTTGACTATATCTATCAATGAGACTTGGGCAACAAAAACTGCATCTTATCACACTTGTCACACCTTTTTCACTCCCAAAACTGCTATTAATAGGACTATATACTAAACTTGAACCGTTGTATATTCCTCAACTATTGCACAATTCAAAAATTCTACACATCCAAATAGTA
Source organism: Salicornia ramosissima (assembly GCA_951394345.1). Classification (NCBI taxonomy): domain Eukaryota; kingdom Viridiplantae; phylum Streptophyta; class Magnoliopsida; order Caryophyllales; family Amaranthaceae; genus Salicornia; species Salicornia ramosissima. The sequence continues at coordinate 49,571,565 of OX596234.1, forward strand.
ATACAAAAAAAAGAAAAAAAAAAAAAAAAGAAGTTATGGCTGAAAATCAATACATGCAAGTAACACTAATAATCTGCTTAGCCATATCTCATTTAGCTAGTTGCTTATCACAACAACCTGGGAATGAACAACAAGGAAAAAGATGGTTATCAAATTTTAGAGGAGTATTTGTTTTTGGAACATCAGTAGTTGATAATGGCAATAACAATTACCTTAAAACAAGTTTATCAAAGGCTAATTACAGACCATATGGTATAGACTTCCCTTTGGGACCTACTGGAAGATTTTCTAATGGCAAAACTGTGGTTGATTCTATTTCTCTTCTTCTTCATCTTCCTTTAGTCCCTCCTTTTTCCAGCCCTAATACCAAGGGTAATTTCGTCATTCATGGTGTTAATTATGGTTCTGGTGGTTGTGGCATTCTTGATGATACTGGCTCTGTCTCTGTATGTGTTTCTTCTTTTGGTTCTTCTATTTTTCACATTTTTTTTATACTCCTTAGTACACATTTAATTGCTCCATTTGTTTTTCCACACCTCCCGATGCATAACTTTATATATTAATATATCTAATTATACATAAGAAAAAAATTATAAAAACTATATATTTGAAAAGTACACTCCAAGACGAACCAAACGAGATCCACATGACTATATTTTTCATTACCTACATCAAATTAAACAAGGTCAAACTAACAATGTAAATAGTGTCCAAGTCAATTTGGGGCAATTAAATGTGGACATAGGGATTAATAAGTTTGATTTTTGTTTATAACTTGTCTGAAAGTTAAAAAAAAAAATGATTAAAAGGTTTGGGGAAAAAATGGGTGTAGTTATACATTTTTTATTTTTTTGATGAATAGTTATATATTTTTTGGGTAAGTGATTTATATTTGAGTTAATTTTTTGTCATATCTTGATTGAAAAAAGAAAATGATTTTTCTTTCTCAGTAGAGAAAATTTTCACACTTAGGAAAATAATTTCCCTCCAATTAGTAAGAACAAAGGAAAATAAAAAGATGGCTGAAAAATGTTTCCCTTCAAAACAAACGATTGCATATCCCTATGATCAATAACATGCATAAAGGACAATCCAAAACATATATGATATGAGTGAAATTTATATATTTAACCTTTAGAATGACTAGCTTGCTCAAAGTATATAAATAATTTCATTGTAATTAGCCTTTGAAAACCAATGAAGTAAGAAATGAAATGCAGGGAGAAGTGATCACAATGAATCAACAAATCAAGAACTTTGAAGAGGTGACTTTGCCAGAAGTAAAAGCATTACTTGGAGAAAACTCTACACAAAAATTGGGACAATATTTATTTTTGATAGGCGCTGGAAATAATGATCTTGAAATGAATTACTTCCTTCAGAAAAGCTCTTCTAGGCCCAGTCTTCCTGTGTTTGTCAATAATCTCACCTCCACTTTTCACAATCAGCTTAAGGTACGTACGTAGGTGTTAATTTGTATTATGTTTTAATTTGCTTCTATTACTATTTACAGTACAATTCTCTCAGCTTCACTTTGTTTGTTACATTTAGACTCCTTCGTTAAGTAGGTGTAAAACATTCTCATGAAAAATTATTTTTCTCAATTTTCAATTTTTTTTAATTGTTTATTAGTTTCTAAAGTATACAAAATCATTTTCTCTAAGGCTCCGTTTATTTTGACAAAAAAATATTTTTAATTAAAGTATCGGAGTAGAGAACACAATTAAAACGAAACAGAAAACAGAAGCCAAATAGAGTGGATATGGGAATAGAGAACAAAACAAAAGTGACAGGTAGAGAAAAAAATATGGCATACATCGATCAGAGAAGGAAAATGATTTTTCTTTTCAAAAGAAGAAACTTTCAACTTTAAAAAAATCATTTTCCTCTCCTTACCAATAAAACAAAGGAAAATAAATAGAGGAAGGAAAGACAATATTTTCCTCCAAAACAAACAGAACCTAAACAATGATGAAATACCATTTTCCCAACAAAATGATGGGAAAAACTATTTCGCTCATTTTCATTACTACCTTACCTCATTTCCCTTCTTTTTTTTCCCATCATTTTTCTTACATTGTAGTAACCAATAGAAAATTTATTTTGCACTTGTGTTATCCATTGTAAATTATTTTCCATAAAATTATTTTATATTATAAATAAATATTTTATACCTAAGTACACGGAGCCACGGAGGGCTAGTAAATTGAGTCCAAGGAGTAACAAATCGACAAAATGAAAGGGAGTACTAACTTCATTTAGGTCTTGTTTTAAAATCTTTTAATATCCTTTATTTCAACAACTTATTATTTATTTCAGATCAAATCATATAATTTAATTTTACGTTATTAAACTTTAAATATCTTTAATTCCGTAACAAAAAATATCGTTATTATTACGGAGTACATATTAAAAATCTTGGTGAATAAAAAAAAAGCATGAATTTCATTCTCACTTTACATTTGACCTCTATTTTTCTTGAATTTCTTACTTTGCACTCTGTAGTGTACTCCCTCTGTCCCAAATTACTTGCTACAATTTTCTTATTTGGATGTCCTAAAATACTGGCTACATTTCCTTTTATAGTCTATGACTCCACATATATTTTACATTTTTATCCTCTTTAAGTCAATCAATTTCTTCCACTTAACTTTACCAATGGTGGGCCCACATGAAAATTGGTTTGCATAAAAATTTGTTCCAAAATAGAATGTAACATGTAAAATGGGACGGAGTAGTTTTTACCAATTCAATTGTATTGTCAGGCTGAATTGAATTGACTGTCATTTACTAAGTCAATCGTACTTTAATGCCAGCATGAGTCAATCGTACATTCGTACTTAGAAAAAAACAATGTTTGCTTTTGATGTCTTTACCAAGTCAATCCTTTAACGCCAGCATGAATCAATATTTGCTTGTGATGTGCGATTATATACTTAGAAAAAAACAAATCCAACTAAATATATAGAACCAAAACCTTTTTTTTTTACCGAACCTGAAAACCAACCCGCTAAAATTAGGTCATGAACAAAAAATAGAACCAAAATCTTTTTTTTTTACCGAACCTACAAACTTGTTTTTTAGTAGTGACTGACCCGTTATCGACCTAATCCATCGATTTTCTAAATATAGTCTTATACACATGCAAATAATATTAGGTCACAAGCCCACAAGACACAACATATGCCACTTGAATATGTTTTGCATTATGTACAAATAACAAATATTAGTCAAAGTTATAATTGTAAATAGTGCATAAGTCCACCTTTAGCAATTAAAAAAATACGAAGGAATTAAGTATTTCGATGAAAATTTTCTAGTAATAATTTAGTTATATTTTACATTTTATAACTCCTAAAACCCAAGCAATTATTCTATCTTTTGCGAAACATCGAAGAAAATAAATTTGAAGAACCGATTTGATTATATTAATGACAACGATTTGACATAAAGTAGAGACGAAAAATGCCAAATTGTTGCCATTAATATGTTACGAAGGGAGTACTCCTTAATTACAGCATTTTGATTATATTTTCTAGGTTAATGCTATATAATTGAGGGTTGTGCATAAGCGGTTAACATATTTTTCAAAGGGGTAAGATTTTTAATTATCTTTTAATCACACATTCACACATCATTCGATATAATGAATGCTTGGTTTAATTTCAGATACTCCGTAATATTTTACTTTTTTAGCATCTTATATGCAGCCTGAATGGCTATGTATAATTAGCATTTTTCTATTTTTTACTACATATTTATATGGTTTCCTTTTCGGAACTTAAAACAGAGATTATACGGTGTAGGAGCCCGAAAGTTTGCATTATTGACAGTGTATCCAATCGGGTGTACTCCTGTTGTTAAGGAACAAAGTGGAAGCCAAAAATGTGTACATTTGGTGAACAAAGCAGCTCAATATTTCAATGTCCAACTCAAAATTCTAGTTGATGATTTGAAGCGAAAATTGCCGGGTTCTGAGTTCGTCCTCATTAACACTTATAAGATCATTAGAGACATCATCAAAGATCCAATTGCAAGAGGTACTTAAGCGTCTCACTCTCTCCATAACAAAAAGATTTCTCTCAGTTTTCATTTTTGTTTGTCGCTAAAAGGTTGCCGGATCATTTCATGTTTAGCCATATGGTGAACCACAATTAACTAAAAATTAATAAAGTAACTATAGGCGGTTAAGATTATGTAAAATTTAAGGTTTTAAGCTAAACAAAACACTACATGGTAGAGTTTATCTTAATCATTCATTAATAAAATCAAGGGCTAAGATTTGGTGTAAGGTAGAAAAATAAGGGACGGAATATAAAAGGGAAAATTTTGAGGAGAATATATTATATATGAACCATTGATATTTTAATTAATGGTTGTTTTTTTAAGAAACTCTACCATGTAGAGTTATTTTACAACTCTACATGATCCTAACATAGTTCCAACACTTTGATCCAAATTTTTTTTTACTTTTTTTTTGTTAAAGTCTTGCAATTATTTAGGTCCACAGGGCCGTGTCGGAGTTATCGGGGGCCCTGTTCTAAAATTGTACTTAGGCCCTTCAGATCTTAATAAATGCTAATATTTGATATTATTTTGACAATACATGTATACATCTCAAAAATATTTTAGTGGAAAATCATTAATTTATATAAAAATATAAGAATAATTTAAGACAAATGACTAAGAAAAAAAATAGGCCTTTTATATAATGGGGCCCTGTGCAGTGGGGCTTTTTGCACACCCACCCGACACCCCCTGATTTAGGATCAAATGAAGTATTAACTTTGCAAGAAAAATTTGATGACAATGTCAATGGGAATACATTCTCTTCCCTACTCATGAAATTCTACGAAAATTTTCATTCCCTTTCAATTCCATTCTTTTAAAAGCTAATACTCCGGTAGTAATAAAATTAACAAATGGATATACCCCTTCTGCATCGCAATACTCATAAATTTTGTCATTTTAAGCAGTAACATAATACTTGCAATAAATATTTTTTTACTATATTTAGTATAAAAATTACTCATGTGTAGTTATTTTTTTTTAACTTTACTTTTGTTGTGGGCCCAATTAATTATTCATTTTTCACTAGATGATTTCTTTCTTTAACTCCATATTGTATACTTATGTAGTTATGTAGCAACTATTGCGATACGGAGGTAGTATATACTTGGGGCCAGGATAAATTAACATTCTCATATGCATGGGTATATATGCTCATGAATTTTTTAACAAGTTCCAATGAAAATATGAATTGAATTCCATATATAATTGTTTAATCTTTATTATATAAGCCAAGGGGGAGCATGGTGTCCCCCTGGAAAAGATTGTGTTACCCTCTAAAAATTTCTAAAAAATCAATTAGCATCACTCTTAACTATTATGGAAAGTTATTTCAATTTTTGAAAATTTTAAAATGAAAATATTACAAAATATAAACTTCGTAAAAATAAAATAAAAATACCCAAATTTATATTTTTGAATTCTCTATAAGTAGATATCCATATTGATATAATTTGTCACATAAAAAGTTTACATTTCAATTATTGTAGAAATTTGATAGCCACCAGAACATAGCACGCAGATACATTTAAAAATCATGGCACGCAAAGCGTGCATGCAATGCTAGTGCGTTAATAAAATAAAGTAGAGTAGTAATTCAATCTGAGGCACGTACATGAATTGATGTTATGGTGGAATTGCATTATTATTGCATGCAGGGTTTAGCAATGCAGAAAGCTCATGTTGTGAAGTGGTGAAAATAAAAGGAGCAGGAATATTATGCAAAGAAGATGGTGAAGTATGTAGTAACCCAAGCAGCTATGTGTTTTTTGATGGACAACACAACACGGAAGCAGTGAATGCTATTATTGCTTTTAAGGCTTTCTCTTCTAACCGCAAATCCGAAGTTTATCCTTTCAATCTTTTAACGTTGGCCAACAAATAGCTAGTCTAGCAGCGCTTCTGACTTTGGAACATCACCTACCTGGCTAACTTAGCTTGCATTGCTTCTTCAACCCACACATGCCTTGAATTGAAGCCCAGGTGTTTCCTACGCCTAGTACCTTACATAATTTTCCTTGCCTCAAGTTTTTTGTTGTTGAAATAGACTTTATCAGCCGTCATTATTATATGTTTAAATTCGAGCTACATTACGTTGTCAATAGTAGTTTTGTTAGGACTGAGCAAAGCTGATCCAATCCGATAACTCAATTAAAAAAATGATTAGGGCTAGAGATGGCAGCAGATCTTGGATCTGTACGTTCCGAATCCGCGCATCCAGATTCCTTTTTTAGGATGTGGATCTTGATATTTTTGACCCGCGTCGGATATGGATCTCTTAGAAAAAACAGGTCTTGATATGGATCTCGTGTATAGATCCGTATTCAGATTCACATATCCATTTTTTTTTTTTTAAAAAAAAAAATACTCATAAGAGATGGAGATACTTAGATTGAAGACAAAAAATGATTGGTCCCTTAGCTTTTTCTTGTTTTATAATGCATAATGTTAAGTCAAAGTTAATTAATACCTCCGTTTTTTTTATTTGCAACAAACACTTTTGCACGCTTTTTTAGACACAAATTTAAGGGTGTAAATAGACAAATTAATTTTTAAAATTTTTATTTATACCGGTAACTTATAATCCCCTTTTTGCTTGTGTTTAAATTATGTTAATTAATTTGTACGTTTATACCTTTAAATCTCTTCCTTAAAATGCATGCAAAACAGTTTGTTGCAAGTAAAAAAGAAACGGAAGAAGTATATAATTGTACGAAATAATTGTCATTATGTAAGTCTACGTGAGTTTTAGTTTGCATATTAATTGTGTATTTGTATTAAATGAAAATGTTAGATACTTAGATCTAATTTATGTGACATAAATTGACAATTTTAATGCATCAAAAGTTTTAATCATCTCATTAAGCATGTATAATAAATTAAATTATATTTTAAGAGGATTAAAGTTATTGTCCGCTGTCATTGCTAGTAAGGGCTGAGGTTTTGAACCCATTACATTTATTCCTTTCCCGACAATAACTTGTTTGGGTCCGGTATATAAATTTTTTATTTAAAAATTTCAAATTTGGTCAAATAATATTTTTTTAATAAAAAAGAAAATCCAGTTAGTTTCTTAGATAGAGCCAACCAAGAGTGTCTTTAATTTCCTTAATATTAAGAAAAGCATTGAACAAGGAGGGGGAAATAAACTAATTAATTATATAAGGATAATTGTGGCATGGATGTGCTAGATGATAAACCGTTGTTTGATTAGTTTCTCTACAACAAAGGTTAATTGAAATTTAGCTAAATTGGTTTAGATTAATTTGACATCTATAATCAAATTCTTAGATTCTCATAAATCTTTCTAGATATTTCTTATGAAATTAATAATTGATAAGTTGTTTCCTTCAATTTTAATATCCTTAATGTTTAGAGAGAAAACTGCCATAATCGATACCTTTTTTTTAATATTGATGAGAATTTTTATTAATTCAAATCTAGCTTAATTAATTAGCTAGTAGTAAAGTAAAGTTCGCTAAATTCTCAACAGACAAGCTCCTCATTTATAGTTTCATACCCATATCCTATCTAGCAATAATTAGCAACAATATTACCATCCCAATATGACTACATTCAAGCTCATCAAAATAAGCTTGTATAGAGTTAATTTCATAATATAAAAGGTTAGTTCAAATGGAGGTTTGGAAAGATTTAAGGTTTAACTAATTCAAAACACCAATGAAAGTATTTTGTTGGAAGAGTTTTGCAAGTGTGTTTTGAGAGGACGGAAATTAATTTTTTAAAAGCAAAAAAAAATCGCAATTTTACCACCTTTAGAGGAACAACAAGATATGAATCACATGACTATCAATATCACTATCTTATGAACTTACAGATTTTTTTAGCGGCCAAGATTGATAGAAATTTTTAGGGGCACACGCGGAAGTTTGATGAGCCCAATTTATATGAAATGTGAAAGTTAATTGATTGAAAAATTTTGTTACAAAGTTGGGGGAGTTAAATGTGATACTCTAAGGTTCCATGATGATGGAACTCTTAGGGTGCGTTTGATTCGTCTGAAATTTTCTGATCTGATCTGATCTGCTTTGGTCTGATCTGATCTGATCTGAAATTTTCTGATCTGGTCTGATCTGATCTGAAAATTTCTGATCTGATCTTTGGTGAAATTTAATTGTACATTATTATAAATGTAAAATATTATTAATATTGTTTATAATAGAAATAAAAATAGTAATAAAAATAAAAAATAAAAATAATAGTAGAACTAAAAAAAATAATAAAAATAAAAATAAAAAAATAAAAATGAAAATGAAAAATGTAAAGAAAATAAAAAAATAAAAATGAAATAAAAATGAAAATACATGTAAAAATAAAAAATAAAAATGAAAATAAATATAAAAATAAAGATAAAAAAATAAATAAAAAAATAAAAATAAACATGAAAATACATATAAAAATAAAGTTAAAAATAAAAAATAAAAATAATAATAATAATAATAAATATAAAAATATAAATAAAGATAAAAATATAAATTAAAAATAAATTAAAAGCAAAAAATATAAAAAAATAAAAAATATAAAAATAAAAATAAAAATAAAAATAAAAATAAAAATAAAAATAAAAATAAAAATAAAAATAAAAATAAAAATAAAAATAAAAATAAAAATAAAAATAAAAATAAAAATAAAAATAAAAAATAAAAATAAAATATAAATAAAATAAACTAAAAGCAAAAAAAAATATAATTAATCATTAGTATGCATAATATTATAATTTTATTATTTTATTTTATTATAAAAATAGAAATAATATTAATTGAGTTATAAGGAACAAAGAACAAAATGCTGATCTGATCTGATATGGTCTGATCTGATTTTTTCTAATCTGATATCTTCTGATCTGATCTGAATTTTTCTGATCTAATCTGGTCTGATCTGATCTGATCTGAATTTTCTGAAAATAAGCACAGGAGTGCTTATATAAGTTGAATCAAACGCACCCTTAGTGGTGGGATGACTTGTGACTCAACACCCTTAATTTTTTCTCCACACTACAACTCATACACATATGACATATTAATAAGAGTGACATAACACAATCTAGAGTATTCTATATGCATCCTATATTTTATGTCACCTCTAGTGTATTATAGAACACTCTTCTAACTTCTTGTTAACCCTAATTGTACTTGATTATTCTAGAATGTTACATCACTAGAGTTTTCCTAAAATTGTTCTAGATTAGTAATTCCAACACTCCCCCTTAATCTTGAAAAATCTGAATTCCATGAATGAATTGATCTTGTTCAACTCCCCATTCTTCTATCTTCATTGTGCTCTTCGTGTTTTTATAATGTGCACTTATTTTGTGCTATTGAAGTCCTTATTGAGTGCTCTATGGCCTTTATTTTCTTGTTTACTCCTCTGCTTTTGCTTCCCTTGTGTTGAAGCCTTGTGTTTGCTTGAATTAATCTTGATATACTCCATGTTATTTGTTTCCTTGAATTGGTCGATATCTTGAATTTTGATCCCACCGACGAGGTCTTCTTGCCTCAATTTGCATTTTGGGTCTTTCCCCATCACATGCATTGTTATTGGGTCTATTGCCCATATTTTGCTTGGATCTTACCAAAATTGTGTTAGGGTCTAATGCCCTTTAATGCTCGGGGTCTTTTGCCCGGCTCTTGATTGTTGGGGACTTTTTTCCTTGCCCCTTGATGAAATGGGTTGACAATGTTTTGTGTTTGTCAACCTTGAATGCAATGGGCTAGCTTATATTTGCCTCCCATATGCTTGAAATGTTGTGGCTCTTCTTGGCCATCAACATGATTTGGTTGGCATCTTAGCCACCTTGTATTTGTTAGCATGTGCATGTGAAATGTGAAATGTGTAGTTTTATGATGGATAACATATTGAATGGTGAAACATGGAGTAATTTTGAAATAGACATAACTTAGGAAGCATATATTGTCTTACCGTACTTTTGGTGAAAACTTGGAGGAGATAGAATCTTCTGGCTCTGATACCATGATAGAAATTTGGACGCACGCGGAAGTTTTGATGGACCCGAATAATTTTGTGTGATGGACGTTGTGTTTTCATTGATTGTAATGTTGATAGATTACAACATATTATTTTCTTGAGAGTTTATGTCTCTCATTTTTACTCTAACTTGATAGAACCCTTATTTCTACCCTTATTACAATTTTTTGGGAGCTCTCTTAATTTTCTCTCATTTTGGTTCTTTTCTACTTGGTTCACTCAAACTATGCACATACAACCTATTTATAGTGTTGTACTATATTTTCTAGATTTTTCTACACAAGTCTAATGTTTAATATTTTTAGAAACATCATCACTTAATTTCTACACAAGAATTTTCTAGATTACATATTTATCTATACATTTAGATTTTTATAGATTAATCTCCAACAAGATATACATATGACTATATGAGATTACGATCGAGTGTGTCTCATACTTGTCTTATCTCACAATACAATAAATAGTGGGTGGGGTGTCGAACTCTCGCCATTGATGTGGGAGAGGGGAACCCAACTCCACTAAGCTGGAGGTTCTTTGACACGGACTTACGAATGTTTCTTCTATGGTTATCGAAAAAATGACCACCAAAGTCAAAATAATCTAGACCGTCGATCCTGGTAATTAGATTTGACTTTTTAAATTAAAATAAACATTTTAAAATTATTTTGTTGTGATATTAATTCCTTTTTAATTTTTTGGGATTTATATTTTAGATTTTTAATTTAAATTTTAAAGTATCAAAATCTAAAATTAATTTAGGTAAATTCAAAAATATAAAAAATAACTAATATTACAAAAGAACCAATTTAGTACTACCTCTGTTTTTTTTTTTTTTTTTTTTAAATGCAAATATTTGACATAAAATAAAGAGGGAAAAAAAGTATAATCCTTGCATTTAAAAAAAAAAAAATGTAGTATTATTTATCGTCATTCTTGACTTAAATACTTTGTCAAATACCTTGGCTTAAAAACTAAATTATCAAATTACCCTACGCATACATTATCAAGAATTGAAGATTTATCTAACCTTCGGTACGAGTTCTATTGACAAGTTCAATGACTTGATGCCCGTTTGTATATTTCTCTATTTTTTTAATAGATAATGTTGGGTGATACTATGATTTTAATCATACCCAGATACCCTACTAGAAATTATCGAATTCAATTTAACTGATTGGACACACGCGTTTAAGATAGAAAAGATGAAGAAATCATCATATTCATTCATGCGCTAAATTTCAAATTCAGTATCTCATACTTTAAGCTTGAATTATTGAAAGACTTATATCGGTGCTACACCAACCTCAACCCCGATCTCGAGTCACATATGGCCATATGAGTAGTGTTGTCAGATTGGGTCAGAACTGATTTAACTGAACTGAACTAACTGAAACTGAACTGTTTTGGGTCGATCTGAAATTACCTGAAACTGAAAGTGAGCTGAACTGAATGAACTGATAACTGAAAGTCAACTGAAAAATATCAAACTGAACTGAACTGAATCTGAAACCAATTAAAACTGAAGTTAACTGCTAAATATCTGAAAATAACTGAACTGAACTGAACTGAAAATGGGGTATCTGAAAATAATTGAACTGAAACTGAACTGAAAAGATAATAACTGGATCTAATTGAAACTAAAAATGACTTGAAACTAATTTAATTTGAATATTACTAAACTGAATAAAAAATGATACAATATTATCCGAACTGTTTTGAACATTACAAGAAGATGCTAAATTACCTACCGCCATAAGCAGTAGGAAATGTAGAAAAATCGGCCGGAAATCATGTTTCCAACCGATTTTCGGTCGTTATTGAGCGGTAGGAAACACGTTGGTTGCTAATTGTACATTTCCGACCGATTTTCTGTCGAAAAAATTACCTACCGCATTTTACAATATTTCCTACCGACTTTTAGCGGTAGGTAATTTCCTACCAAAAAATAAAAAATATTGGTAGGTGATTTGCTACCGCAGTTCTCAACATTTCCAACCGAAAATGCGGTAGGTAATTTCCTACTGAAAATATGGGTAGGTGATTTGCAACCGATTTTACACATTTGTATGCGACCGACTAGCGGTAGGAAATTTCCTACCGAATGTCTATCTTAAGGCTGGTTTGGAGTTACAAAATTATAATCTCAAATGACCTGAACTAAAGCTAACCGAACCAAAAAAAGTGTAACCTACCAAAACTGAACTGAACTGTCGACATTTTGAACTGAACTGAATTGCACCCGTTCGAATTTTTAACTGATTAGTTAAATTGAACAATTAACTGAAACTGAACTGAACTAAAATATGTCCGTACAAAAATTGAACTGAACTGAAATCCAAATTAACGGAACTGAACTGAACTGGAAAAAAAAATTATCTGAAATTAACTGAACTGAAACTATCCAAACTGATTGGTTAAAACCAAAACTGAATTGTTGACCTGAATTGAAAGTGGTACATATGAGTATCTTGTCTGCAAGTAGATAGCAAGATAGGTAATGAATTTTTGTTCACCACTACGTCCACTAGCTAAATTTTCTTGGTGATGTTGACATTTTTCAATAGCTTTGTAGATAGGTAATGAAATTTGGTTCACCACTACTAAATTTTATTAGTGATGTTCACATTAAACTTCTATCATAGGATAACTAGTACGTCAGTATTGGCCACAAGAGAGATAGGGTTGGTGAGAATCGAACTTGCAATATTTCGATTACGAAGTGCATTTCAACACAATTTTGCTAGAGCTCGGATCTTAGATAATCTTATATCTCGACAAGTTATGACATACTCCATTCATTCTACCTCATAAAGTACTCACTTTTTGTTCAAAGTTGATACGTCAAGTTAGGACATGCTCCATTCATTCTACCCGGACTACCCCATAAAGTGTTTAATAAAATTAATGGTAGTTGTTGGCGGTTTATTATAGAGTTAATGAGCTATCAAACCAAAAAGCAATCCAGCAACTTTTTATTTTGATTTAAAAATCAGCTTTATCCAACAAAAAAATCAATGACAAACACATTTATTTTAAGTGATTGATCCTATTAAAAAGCCAAAAGTCAACCAAATGGTGACTAACCAAACACCCCTTAAGCAATTTTAGTTCTAGATTAAGTGAATGTAGTGTTTGGATATGTGAAATTCATTTCAAATTGATGAATTCAATTTCTGAAATTTAAATGTTACAATTCAAATAACAATTATTTGTTTGGGTTGTTTTTAGATTTGAATGATATGGTTTTGCTAAGTATTTGAAATACACAACATTTGCTTGTTAAACATTCGGTTTGGGTATTAGGCCAAATCCAATTCAATTTTTTTTTTAATTATCAAACATATAATTTGGCCCAAATCAATAATTTCAAATGAAATACTTATATGCAAACATAGCATAAATAATTTTAGGTAGTGTTTGGATATGTAGAATTCATTTCAAATTGTTGAATTCAATTTTTGAAATTAAAATGCTACAATTCAAATAACAATTATTTGTTTGGGTTGTTTTTAGAATTTGAAATGACATGCTTTTGTTAAGTATTTGAAATACACAACATTTGCTTGTTAAGTATTTGGGGTTAGGAATTGGGCCAAATCCAATGCCAAATTTTTTTACTTGCCAAACATGTAATTTGGCTCAAATCTATCATTTCAAATGAAATACTAGTATCCAAACATACCATTAAGTAAATATAAATAATTTAAGACGAGTTCACATAAATTAGCTTATCTAATAATTACGTCCTCTTTTCCTCTCATCATTCTCTAAAGTCTAAAGCGAGCAATACGCAATAGTTTCCCCACCCAAGCCAGGCGCCAATCCTGTCTAATTTTTTCAACTACTCCTTATTTAATTGCCACTCACCCTTTAACTTGCACATTTCCTGTCTTTCTCCTCCTTGTCTTTGTATAATTGTATCTGCTTTCCTTGTCAAAGCAGCTGAGGTCTTCAATTCAATTCACTTCTATTTCTCAATTACTCGAATTCATTTGCAGACACGAATCCAGTCCCAAAAACCTCCAAATTTGGCACAATTCGAAAAAAACGAATATGAAACACAATCAAACATCAGTACAATCCTGCAAATACAACAACAAAACACCAAAATTCCTCTTTTTTTCCACTTTCTTCTTCTTCCTCCTCCTCAATCTTTCAACTGCAGCAGATATTAAACTGGGGTCTACTCTCTCTTCATCAAACCCAAATCAAGAATGGTCTTCTACTAATAAAACTTTCTCTCTTAGATTTCTTCCTCTTAATTCTTCTTCCTTTTCACTCTCTATCACCTATGATTCTCTTCCTATATGGTCAATTCCTGTAACTGCTGGCATTAATTCAACTTTCTCTTTACTCTCTAATGGCAATTTGCGGCTACAATCTGGGAGAGATGTTCTGTGGCAATCAAACACCTCTAATTCTGGAGTTTCTCATGCTACAATTGATGATTCTGGTAAATTTTCACTCAAAAATAGTTCCAATATTGTTGTTTGGTCCACTTTTGATAACCCCACTGATACTGTTGTCCCATCTCAGAATTTCACAACTAATATGGTTTTGAAGTCTGGGTTGTACTCGTTTTTTCTTAATAAAACTGGGAATTTGACTTTGAGGTGGAATGATAATATTGTTTACTGGAGTTATGGGTTGAATTCTTCAGTTACTACTAATTTGAGTAACCCTAGTTTAGGGATTCAATCAATTGGGATTCTGTCTCTTTATGATCCTAATTTATCTAAGTCTGTGATTGTGGCTTATGGGAGTGATTATGGTGATCCTGGAGATATTTTGAGGTTTTTGAAGTTGGATACAGATGGGAATTTGAGGATTTACAGCTCTTCTAAGGGAAGTGGGAATGCTATTGTGAGATGGACTGCTGTTAGTGATCAATGTCAGGTTTTTGGGTATTGTGGTAATATGGGCATTTGTAGTTACAATGATACTAGCCCTACTTGTGGGTGCCCATCTGAAAATTTCAATCCTGTTGACCCCAATGATGATAGGAAAGGTTGTAAGTTGAAGCAGGAGATTAAGGATTGTGCTGGCAATGTGGCCATGTTGCAGATGGATCATACTAAGTTTCTTACATTTGCTCCTGAGACTGTAAATGATGTTTACTTTCAGGGTATTTCGGCGTGTAGAGGGAATTGTCTTTCGGGTGCTTCTTGTGTGGCTTCGACTATTTTAGCCGATGGATCAGGGCAGTGTTACATTAAGTACTCGAATTTTGTTAGTGGTTATCAGTCTGCCGCGCTTCCTAGTACATCATATGTTAAGGTTTGTAACCCAGTCGTACCAAACCCTCCTCCTTCATGGGAGGAAGGAAGAAAAGGTAATAAGCTGAAAGGTTGGATTATTGCAGTGGTAGTTTTAAGCACAGTTCTGGGGTTGATAATATTAGAGGGCAGTCTTTGGTGGTGGTGTTGTAGAAAGAGTCCTAAGTTTGGGGTTTTGTCAACCCAATACGCCCTTCTTGAGTATGCATCAGGCGCGCCTGTCCAATTTACATATAGAGAGCTCCAACAGGCCACGAGGAACTTTAAGGAGAAGCTCGGTTCAGGAGGTTTTGGCGCAGTCTATAAGGCAGTACTTGCAGATAAAAGCACTGCAGCTGCAAAGCAGCTTGAGGGCATTGAGCAAGGCGAGAAACAATTTAGGATGGAGGTCGCTACCATAAGTAGCACCCATCATTTGAATTTGGTAAGGTTGATAGGTTTTTGCTCTGAGGGTCGACACAGGCTTCTGGTTTACGAGTTCATGAAGAATGGCTCACTCGATAGTTTCCTTTTTGCCACGGAAAATGAATCAGGGAAGCTATTGAGTTGGGAGCAAAGGTTCAATATTGCCCTAGGAACCGCAAGAGGAATCACTTATCTTCACGAGGAATGCAGGGATTGCATTGTACACTGCGACATAAAGCCTGAAAACATCCTCTTAGATGACAGCTACAACGCTAAAGTTTCGGATTTTGGCCTTGCAAAGCTCTTGAATGCAAAAGATCAAAGGTATCGAACCCTCACCAGTGTGAGAGGTACAAGAGGGTACTTGGCCCCTGAATGGCTTGCCAATCTTCCCATAACTTCAAAATCTGATGTCTACAGTTTCGGTATGGTGTTGTTGGAGATAGTTAGCGGAAGAAGGAACTTCGAAGTGTCAAACCAAACAGACAGAAAGAAGTTCTCTGTTTGGGCATACGAAGAATTTGAAAAAGGGAATATCGGAAATATATTAGATGGTAAGCTTGGTGAGTGTGATGTAGATATGGATCAAGTGACAAGAACAATCCAAGTTAGCTTTTGGTGTATACAAGAGCAGCCGTCTCAAAGGCCTATGATGGGCAAGATTGTGCAAATGCTTGAAGGCATATTGGAGATCGAAAAGCCTCCCATTCCAAAGATTGCTCCTGAAGGCTCAATCATCGGAACTAGTTTCAATTTAAGCAGTAGTGTTAGTCCTATGTCCACTTTTGCTACTTCAGCTCCTGGCCCATCATCATCTTTATCATTCCAAACTCCATTGACTCCGTCTTCGATTTCTGGGATAAACATTGAGAAGCCTACATCATCTCTCATTCAAAATGAGACAACTTCATAACAATTTAGTGTTTTTGTTACTGTTATTTCAGCAGTAAAGATTTTTTTTGTAAAGGAAGTATTGTAATGTTACTTTTGTACGAGTAAGTTGCTCCGCATACTTCATGTAAATCCTTTGTTCCTTCATAATTGTTGTGGGGATAGTTTGTCAATGCTAATGCATCCTGCTACTACTTTGTTTTGAATTAAGATTAGGGTATATTCATAGTTCATGACTGCTTAATCAGCCTTGTCAATATAATTTTTTATCTAGTGTAGTTGATAAAATAACACTTAAGATTATTCTATGAAAATTAAATGTGATCATTTTAAGTTCGTTCTTTTCAACTTATTTTCCAATTTGGAACTTATTATTATAACTTGTTTTATAAGACTAAGTTTTATAACTTGTCTCTTTATGATCCTAACTTATTTTTCCAATCTGGAACTAAGAATATTTTTCATACTATCTCTTTTACGTTTGACTAAATTTAATAAATCTCTTTTTTCTTTTTCATACACTAACTCTTGCTTTTTATACAAATTTTAATCATCATTTATTTATTTTTTTTCTATTTCAAAATGTTTTCTTGATTTTAATGAAAACTCAAGTGAGTAAACTAAAAAAAACAGTCAGGAGTATTTACTTAATTAAAAGTTATGTAAGGTCAAGCCATCAAACGGTTTTACCGTGTTATATCTACTTATATTAATTCTTAAATTCTTAATACACTTCAAACGGAATTACTCCTTATATTGTTGTATACTTGTATGTAATAATTGTATAATTAAATATATATAGTGCATAGACGACGTCGATATTACATTAACTAATATGCACTATATTTCTTACAACGTATATCAATAATTACAACATTATAGAACTAGCATGAGAACGTATATCAATAATACCCGTGCAATGCACGGCTTAATTTTTTTAAGTTAATATATAGGAGAAAATTATGTGGATAATGATCTAACTAAATTAAATATTTAATTTGCATGAATAATGTAATTGACATGTATTTAATATTTAAGACATTATATAAGAATCTCAAATAGCTTTGGCGTGAAATTATATAACAATTAAGACATTATATTATTGAATAATTAAAAAACTCAATTAAGACATATTTATTAACTATTTAAATATGACAATTAAGATATTTTATAACAATAAGGAGGACATTCACCCCTAAACGAAATAATTTGGTGTGAAATTTAAAAAATCTTGTTTTTCTTCATTGTACCGCTTAGGATAAAATTCAATTGCTTTACATTCAGTGATTTTTCTATAAGACCTAAAGTATGATTGGATTATGTCATATATAGTCTAGTCATTATGTATGTATGTATTTAAGTTTTGAAATTTTATGGAGAATAATACATGTGTAAATCGATATAATGAATAATAATTAGTATTTGGATTTTTATTTTAAAATTGAGATTGTTCTATGCCATCATTAATGCTCCAATATTTAATTTGTTTACCTTCTAAAAATGGTTGAGGGCGACAATGTACAATTTGAAAAGACAAAATGTAGGAGAAAGATTGAAATTTTATTATGTGAGAAAGGTAAAAAAAAATCCAGGCTTTTCATTTCAAAGGTAATTTTTTTTTTATTGGTAAGAGTTTTAGATGGGTAAACATTAAATAATAAAAAGGGAAAACAAAAATATGTACATAGTTATTTTAGGGGAAAAATAAACAAAATGCTTCTTTAAAAAGGGGGGCATTAAATATCATTGTAAATAATTAGAAGGGGGAAAATTAGGAGTTTAGGAGGGAAATTTTGTTTTTAGTGGCTTTTATTTAGTAGATAGTATAGATGACTTTTACTACAATAGACAATAGTCACTTTATGTTTGGAATTTTTTTTTGCTAAATTCACTCTCATTTCTCATTTGCAACATAAGATATAATAAATTTTTGTGAAAATACCCTAAATTAAAATTAAAATTTTGGGCTAAATGTCGTTGGAAGCCAATTTTTATTACCAAGTCGTCGCCAAAATTATATTTATTTACTAATTTGTCATCCGAAGGTTTTTTTTTTTTATAATTTTTCAACCGAAACTAAGTTTTTTTTTTTACCAATTTGTCTAAAAATTATTATTTATAAACCAAATTGTCTTTAGGTTTTAATATTTTGTACCAATTTGGTCAATTGGCCTATCAAGATTTAAATGGAGTGAAATTATTGTCGATAACTCCAAAAACCACACTACCCAAACACATAGGAGATGATAATTTCCATTCAGGATATGTTAAAAAACTAACTTAAATTGAAAATTAAAAACTATTGATATGAACCGTTAGATTTACATAAACAGTTGTGATATATTTTGGTTTAAAAAAATGAAGAGGATGCTGAGTCAAGAGCAGCAATGTTAATCTACTTTTAGTTTTCAACGGCTCTAATTAAAAGTTTGAATTGCTCAATGATTCAATATTATCTTTTCATTTAAAATTTGAAGCAATAATTAGTAATGAAGAAATTAATACCATTAGAAACAAGTCACTAATTTTTTCATAAATATATATCCAAGTTCTTTTTTGATGGCCATATATCCAAGTTCTAGACTTTCTTATATACTACGTATGTATGATACATCTAATGATGATTTTGCTTTTTTATTTTATTTAAAATGACAAAAAAATTTTTTTTTTGAATATACAGAGCTGTATGTACATTCGGTATCAGATCCCTCTATCTCCTACTTTAGATGATGACATCTATTTAGAATAATTATAAAAAAATACAAAAAACCCCTCTTATTTTTCATGCATCTCCGACCATTGATTATGAAATGGAGATGATCTTAATTATACATTCGCATGTATTGTAGCCGGTAGATCCATTGTCGTAGTTTGTGGAATAGTGCATACTGCATACTGTGCATAGTCTTTGTATGAATTGTATCTGCTATCCCTGTCAAAGCAACTCCCACTCAGACGTACTTGACAAGTCGCCATGGGAAAATTCTTCAATTTATCTCTCTTTCACAGCTTATCACCATTACTCTATTTATGCATTCATCACTTACCAAGAATTTATCCATTTGCAGTCTCAAATCACTCACCTAAATCCTCCAATTTCGCCACATCTCAAACCCAACACAGTGATGTATATTCAAACTTCAATTTTCCTTTCCAATTTCTTCTTCTTCCTTACTCTTTCCACTTCTGCGGACATTAAATTGGGGTCTAATCTTTCTTCATCAAACCCTAATCAAGCATTCTCTTCACCGAATAAAACTTTCTCTCTTAGATTCCTTCCTCTTAATTCTTCTTCCTTTTCTCTTTCAATCACCTATGATTCCATTCCTATATGGTCAATTCCTGCAACTGTTGGCAGTAATTCAACTTTCACTCTACTCTCTGATGGCAATTTACGCCTACAATCTGACAATGGTACTGTTCTGTGGCTATCAAACACCGCTAATTCTGGAGTGTCTCATGCTACTCTTGACGATTCTGGTAATTTTTCACTCAAAAATAGTTCGAATTTTGTTGTTTGGTCCACTTTTGATAACCCCACTGATACTATTGTCCAATCTCAGAGTTTTAGTACTAGTATGGTTTTGAAGTCTGGTATGTACTCTTGTTTTCTTAATAAAACTGGAAATTTGACTCTGAAGTGGAATGATAGCATTGTTTATTGGAATTATGGGTTGAATTCTTCCGTTACTACTAATTTGAGTAACCCTAGTTTACGTCTTGAACCAATTGGGACTTTGTTTCTGTATGATACTAATCTAACCAGGCCTGTGATTGTGGCTTATGGGAGTGATTATGGTGATACCGGAGATGTTTTTAGGTATTTGAAATTGGATACAGATGGGAATTTGAGGATTTATAGCTCTACTAAGGGAAGTGGGAATGCTACTGTGAGGTGGACTGCTGTTAGTGATCAATGTCAGGTTTTTGGGTATTGTGGTAATATGGGCATCTGTAGTTACAACGATACTAGCCCTACTTGTGGTTGCCCATCTGAAAATTTCGATCTCGTTAACCCGAATGATAATAGGAAAGGTTGTAAGTTGAAGCAGGAGATTAAGGATTGTAATGGCAATGTGGCCATGTTGCAGATGGATCATACTAAGTTTCTTACACTTGCTCCTGAGACTGTGAATGATGCTTTCTTTGCGTCAATTTCAGCGTGTAGGACGAACTGTTTTTCGAATCCTTCTTGTGTGGCTTCAACTGTTTTGGCTGATGGATCGGGGCAGTGTTACATTAAGTTACTGGGTTTTGTTAGTGGCTATCAGTCTGCCGCTCTTCCTAGTACATCATATGTTAAAGTTTGTAGCCCGATCTTACCCACTCCTCCTCCTTCCTTGGAGGAAGGAGGAAAAAGGAATAAGGTTAAAGGTTGGGTAATTGGTGTGGTTGTTTTGAGCTCCCTTGTGGGGTTGGTACTGTTTGAAGGCAGTATTTGGTGGTGGTGTTGTAGAAAGAGTCGTAAGTTTGGAGCTTTGTCAACGCAGTTGGCCCTTCTTGAGTATGCATCAGGGGCGCCTGTGCAGTTTACTTACAGAGAGCTCCAGCAGGCCACAAGGAACTTCAAGGAGAAGCTCGGATCAGGAGGTTTTGGGACAGTCTATAAGGCGGTACTTGCTGATAAGAGTGTTGCTGCTGTGAAGCAGCTTGAGGGCATTGAGCAAGGCGAGAAACAATTTAGGATGGAGGTCGCTACCATAAGTAGCACCCATCATTTGAATTTGGTAAGGCTGATAGGTTTTTGCTCTGAGGGTCGCCACAGGCTTCTGGTTTACGAGTTCATGAAGAATGGCTCGCTCGATAGTTTCCTTTTTGGCCCAGAAAATGAATCAGGGAGACTATTGAGTTGGGAGCAAAGGTTCAATATTGCCTTAGGAACCGCAAGAGGAATCACCTATCTTCACGAGGAATGCAGGGATTGCATTGTACACTGCGACATAAAGCCTGAAAATATCCTCTTAGATGACAGCTACAATGCTAAAGTTTCGGACTTTGGCCTTGCAAAGCTCTTGAATGCAAAAGATCAAAGGTTTCGAACCCTCACCAGTGTGAGAGGTACAAGAGGGTACTTGGCCCCTGAATGGCTTGCCAATCTTCCCATAACTTCAAAATCTGATGTCTATAGTTTCGGTATGGTGTTGTTGGAGATAGTTAGTGGAAGAAGAAACTTCGAAGTGTCAAACCAAACAGATAGGAAGAAGTTCTCTGTTTGGGCATACGACGAATTTGAAAAAGGAAATATCGGAAATATATTAGATGGTAAGCTTGGTGATAGCGATGTAGATATGGATCAAGTGACAAGAGCAATCCAAGTTAGCTTTTGGTGTATACAAGAGCAGCCGTCTCAAAGGCCTATGATGGGCAAGATTGTGCAAATGCTTGAAGGTATATTGGAGATCGAAAAGCCTCCCATTCCAGTGGCTGCTCCTGAAGGCTCAATCATCAAAACTAGCTCCAATGTCACCAATAGTGTTGGCACTATGTCAATTTTCACTACTTCAGCACCTGGTCCATCATCATCTTCATCATTCCAAACTCCATTCGCTACACCTTTGGTTTCTTGGACGAATGTGGAGAAGCCCACTTCAACTCTCATTGAAAAAGTGACAACCTCAGAATCAATTTAGTGTTGTTGTTGCTCTTGTTTCATTTACTAAAGAGATTCTTCTAATGGGAGTAGTGCTATAAAATGTAAATATGTAATGTTCGTTTTTGATGTAAATATTATTGTAAAGCAGATTAAAGTTTTTGTTGTCCATAGATTAAAGGTGGTAAATATAGATAAAGCTAGTAACTGTGATAAATGCTGGTTTTAGAGCCTTAGAGCTTGATACTGGATTTTTCTCCAGAAGGGTTAAACAGCTTCAGTTGAACCTCTAAGAGGTTTCGTTGGGTTGCCTTTTTGGTGTAAACTAGATAATACCCGTGCGATGCACGGTTTAATTTTTCTATAATCTAATATATGAGAGCTAATATAATGATAATGAAAGTATACAGTTTCTTTTATATAAAAAAATGAACGTGTAAGTTACATGATATAATTATATATCATAAAATGTCAGAATGTGTAAAAGTGCTATAATATAACATCGTAAGAAGCTTAATTAAAAATAATAATTTTTTAATAGGTCCGTTTGTTCTCGTATTGAGGTTTTGGGCATTTATTGACAGTAATTCTATTAAATTTATGAGAGGTTAAATCTCAAAATAATGTATTTTGTGCAAATCTTTGAGTCATATTGTTAAAAAAAATAAACTTGTGAGATATTTTTCTTAGCAACGGATACTTTTGATATACTTGCCTTGATGTAATTAAATTTTAGTATTAAGTTAAGTTCAGCTTCTTCTTGGATAGATTATAGATCAGTTCTAAGCTGTTAAGGAGAGAGATAAAGAGATGTGAATTTTTATATTCTGTTCTTAAAAAAAAAAAATTGAAGCTTCCTCCATCATTGTGATGTCGATAGATGTATCTTTTTTTTTTTGGTGTACCCATCCGGTTCACCCTTTTTGGGCTAATCCGAATTCGGAGCGCGTCCTGAGGTTAAGGTTTTAAACTCCTCCCAACATGTTTGCGGGGGATCGAACCGTGGTTCTCCATACCAAGTCTAGCCCCTGGCACCACTAGACCAAGACAACGTTGGTTCGATAGATGTATCTTTTGCTCTTCCAATTGAAGCATTTTTAAGACTCGATGTATCTTCTGCTCTTCTATTCTAGCAAAAAAGACATGATTAGCCCCGATTTGCGTTCCCGATTTGCTCCGATCTACGCGCATTAATCTATGTGTAGAAAATTACCCTCTTAAGGTTTTATAGGCCATTTTAACCCTTAAGTGTCAGATTTGAGGTCGAAATTTGCAAAAAAAAAAAAAAAAAACAAAACATTAGCCCCGATTTTTGTTTTTGATTCGCCTCAATCTGCACGTATTAATCTATGTGTAAAAAATTGTCATCTCAAGGTTTTACAGGTCATTTTAACCCTTAAGGATAAGATTTGAGGTTGAAATTTGCAAATAACGACCCGATTAGCCCTGATTTGCATTCTCGATTTGCCTTGATTTGCGCATTAATCTATGTATCCAAATAATTGCACTCCCAAGGTTTAACGGTCATAAATTATATTAACCCTTATGGGTCATATTTGAGGTCGAAATTTGCAAAAAAACAACTCGTTTAGCCCCGATTTGCGTTCCCTATTCGCCTCGATTTGTGCGCACTAATCTATGTGTCAAAAAATTGCTTTCTCAAGGTTTTACGACATTAATCCAATAATAAGGTAGGATGATATATGTAATAACCCGAAATTTAGGGCCAGAAAATTTCGTGGTTAATTATTGCTATTTTAATATTCTAAGTCCAAAAGGCCCAATTAATTGGACTGTTTTATTCTTATTTCTTTTCCTTATCTCAGAATTGGGCCCAATGACCCAATCCTCTCTTTCCTTGGCCGGCTTTGCTAATGGATGGGCAAGGATTTTTTTTTCTTTTATTTATTATTACTACTATAATTTTATATCTAATCACTTAATTATTTTAACCTAAATTGAAAACCCTATTTTTAAATACCTTTACCAAGTTTACTATTTCCACTCTTCCTCCCCTATTTTCTCTCCTTTTTCACGGCTCCCTTAGCCTATTTTATTTTTTTTATTTTTTTTTAATTCTTTTATTCTTTATAATTATTATAGGGAACAATACTCATATCCTTCTTCCTAACTTCTGAACTCCTAAAATTAACCTCAAAAATTCACAAAATACTTTACAAAGAGCCGTGCATTTTTCGAACCCTAAACAAGAAATTTTTCTTGATTTCTTCCTGATTCCAGGTAACTAGACTATCTCTTTTAAATCTGGTACAAGTTTTCCATATAGTTAATTAGGATTAAACTAGAAAAAGTGATAGAATTGGTATCATGTTTAGGATTAGATTTTCGAACCATGTTGTGTAAAATATTCATGTTAATTTCTTAGTATTATACGAAATCTTTTATGAAACTTTGCTGTTTTGGTTAATTATATGCTTGAATTATTATCTTAAAATATAAGTTTTGGTTAGTATAATTGCATGAGGATACTTGGGTTATGTTCTTGAATGTTCGAACCACAGCCGAGTAGTAGAATGTGATCTTTGATGATGTAATGATATTTTTCTTGAACTATATTAATGTTTATGATTATTTAATTGTGTAACTAAAATGTTGGATTAAAATTATCATTCTTGTTCTTGTCATATATAATTGTCGAATGATTGTATGATAAAAGGGAAATAAAAATCTAATTTTTCTTAATGAATCCTGTAACAATTCTCAAACTATTGTGAAATCTTGAATTTAATCTTTAATTTAATCATGTTATTGTAATTCTTGAAAACAATCTTGATTTATTATTATTCTTATGTTGGCCGTGTGGTTCATATGTGTAAAAGAAGTGATTTGATCTTGTTTTAGGTTTAATCTTGATGATTTAATGTTAAAGCATGATTTGTAATTGTTATTATTAAGTTTATTTGATGAGTTATTGATGATTGTTTGTAATTAATTTAAAAGTATAATTTTGGTAATAATTTCCCAAAATGTCGAGTGGCATATCATGTGAAAAATAGGATTTTTATCATGTTTTAGGTAATATTTGTTGTCAATTGTTAATTTAGATGAATTATTTAATTGTTTATATGATGATTTAATGAATTTATTTAATTATTAGTTGGTTATTAAAAATGTCGAGTGGTCTTAATGATGTTTGATCAATTTTAGTTTAATTTTTGACTTATAATAATATTAGACGGTAATTTTAGGGATTAATATAATTTAAGGAATTAACAGGGATAAGTTGTAATATGAAGGAAAGTAATAATATAACTAAAAGGAAAGGTTATAATATGATAAGAATTAGTGGTCTCACGATGGCCTCTAGATAAAATGATTGATAAATAGTGGTCTCACGATGGCCTTTAGAAAAGACAAGATACGATACGGACGCCCATTTGATGATACACGAGTCATCAGATCGGGTTAAGTCGAAGCTACTGCCCTACTGCGGTCTCTGGGCAGTTCTGGATCTTAAGACATGTAGTCGTCTAAGTAGTAGTACACGAGCTGCTATTTAGAGGTTATGGCCATAGCTTAGGCTTAGTTCTTGCTAAGGAGGGCTACGGGTTGAATACACGGGTTCTTCCCGGCATGTTTTAGGAAAGTTGGGATGTACACGGGCATCCTTACGAGCTATAATAACCGGTCCAATAAGATGGTTAAAAGAAGGGTTTTTGGGTAAAATGTGACAAGATAAGTATTTCACAGGAAGGATTCTGTTATATGTGTATTTACGTGTATTTTCGTGTGTATAAGTTGTATTTACGTAATGATAAGTCTTCCGCTGCGTACGTCTGGTAAGTCCGTATTTATATGTATTTTTGCGTATATATATTGTACGTGTATTTTCATGTATTTTGTATGAGTATTTTGGTCAGTATTTATATGCGTATCGTATCTGTATTCGGTATGTATTTTTATCCGTATGTTATACGTATATTGTATGTATTTCTAACCGTATTTTGCAGGTATTTTATACGTATTGTACTCGTATTTTTATACGTATTTTTCTACGTATTTTTATACGTATTCTCGTATGTATTCTTATGTATTTTTGTATGATTTTTCTGGTTGATTCTATGCTATTATATGGTTAGCGGTCCCTCATTTAAGCGGGACAGCCTAGTTACTCACCACTGACGGTGGACCCCCCCATTTCAGGTGAAGATGCTGACGTATAAGTGGGCTCGTATGGTTCGGGTTGTGTGTTGATGTGATCAGTAGAGTGAACCCAGAGTCTAGTTATAATGAATTTATTTACTTAGTTAATAAGTAGTTTGTCCCAGCCTGTTGGGATGGAACAATATTTATTTTGTATCTTGGTATTTATTTATGGACTTTGAGATATTATTTCATTATTAGTTAATAAAAAGGATTATTGAACCTAAATTATGATATTGTTATTAAGTCTTATGATTGGTAATGATCCATTTGTCGATTTCCTTCGCAAATCGACAGTCTAGAAAAGTCGGGTCGTTACAATATAAGCACACTGATCTATTTTAGTATCATATATATTATATATATACCAGTTTAAAAATATATTTATTTAGGAATATTTATTTATTTTTTAGGGTATTAAATAGAGAGAAGTAGAAATGTGAGATTAGGAGTGAAATAGTGGTATGAGTTGTTTTAATTTAAATAAAAAGTAGATATTTATTTAGGAATATTTATTTATTTGTTAGGGTATTAATTATTATGGTATTAATTAAATAAAGTGAAGTAGATTAAGGAGGTAAGAGGAGGGAAAAGGTGGAAAATGGGAGGGAAATGAATATTTTTTAGTGGCAAGAGTTTTAGATAGATATATAATATATAATATAATATAATATAGATATAGATAGATTGTTTCTGGTTTTTTATTTATTTTTTTATTTTTAATTTTTTTAATCCAAATACATTGATATTGCATATAACCTATTGTTTTTTCTTAAACACAAAAAAATTATTATTTTGCCTTATTTTTGGAAGTTAAGATATATGTTTGTTTTACAAAAAAAAAAAAAAAATCAGTTATAAAGGCTATAATATTACAGAATAATCAAAAGATTGTATTATTAAAAATAAAACATAAAAATGTTGTATTATTAGAATCAATTTTTTTCCTAAATTTTGTTGGGGTTAGTTACTCGTGTTGTTGATAATAATGGATTCTACTAGTTTTTTGTTCCTGTCAATGATTTAAGGTGGGTACAAAAAATCCTGAATATTTGTAAAACTGATCAGAGCTTATGATGTAATTAGTGGATGGTAAGTAGCGTTGTATACGGTTTGTTTCGGTGCAATTTGATTATTAAACCATACCAAATTGCAAAATACAGTTTGGTGATTTTTTTTGAAGCCAAACCAAACCATATTACTATATTCGTGCTCAAACAAAACCAAACCACAATAAAATTGCTTGGTGTGATTTGGTTTGTGGCTTATTCAAAAAATTATTCCTTTCGTATTTTTTTACAAATAGAAATATTTTACAAAATAAATAAATTATATTACTAATTATTGATATGTCTTTTAATAACAAAAGATATATTTTGAGGCACTTTATAAAAGTATAAAGAGAAGCTCAAGTATATTAAATCAAAAAGGCACAACTTCATTTGGATTTTAGGACTAATTAAATAAAAAAAAATTGGTATGTAATATATTAATGTATTATTATAAAACGGTTTGCGCTTTGATTTGGTTTGTCCGTTTGTACATATTGAAAAACCAAACCATAAAGTGTAATATTATAAAATTCATAAACCAAACAATATTTATTAAACCATGAACCAAATCAAACCGCAATAATACGATTTGGTCCCGTTTGGTTTATGGCCTGGTCCAGATCAAACTCTGTACACTGTATGAAATTGACTATTAAGTTTGATTGTTTGAAACTTCAAAATGGCACTAAAGAGATTATTTCAAAGCTTGACTATGTTCTTGTTTGTCTCCTTACCAACCAAAAAAAAGAAAGAAAAGACTGAATTTGTGAAATTGGTGCACAATATTCTAGACTAGAGCTAGTGCTTTGGTATGAATTCTTGATAAAGAATTCAATGTGACTTGTTTACTGTATCAGAGTATAGAACTATGGCCCTATTACTAGTGTCTTGGATATATACAGTAACATATTTTAACATTTAATAAAAAAACCTACTGTATATGCTAAACAATGGAGTAGTAAACATCACTCTTGTGAGCTAAGGCCTAAGGGGGTACAACAGAACTACAGAGGCAGAATAACAGCAAGATGGAGGGAGCAGCAATTCTCACTTTCTCACATTGATATTTGCTGTAATTTTGAGTGAAATCTTTTCCAAAAAAAAAAATAAGTGAAAAATTAGGGGTATATTATATCATGCCACGTAAAAAATAAGAGGTTTAATGTCACTATGATAAACAAAATTTTCACTTTGATATTCTGAGTGTTTTAGTGAAAATAGCTTTTTGTTTTAATGTCATTTGATTTGTGTGTCAAAAACAAGTGCGAGAAAAATAGGAAATATCTTATTTGAGTGCAGTTTCAAAACGGAAAAAATTCAATTTATCAAAATTCAGTATTTCAAAAAGTATCAAATGACATTTAATGTAATTTTATTGAAAAAATATTTTTAAAGTCCCTCTTATTTTTTCATAATTGGACATATATATTTCTAATTTTGCTCAAAATTACTTTAAATTATCATTTGAGATAATAATTTTGTACCTAGAATTGGGAAACTTGGCAGCCTTCTTTCTAAAAAAAAATAACTATTCGGGCAAGTTTGCTACATTTGGTATTTTCACTTTATAAATAGATAGTAAATGGTATAAGAAATTAGGAATCTATAGGAGCATTATTATTTTGTTATTTTCCTTTTCTTGTATTCTTGTATTAGTTGGCCTATATATTTGTGTAGGGCCTCTTATTTTTGTATTAAGTTCCAAAACTCTTTGCCTAATTCTAGATTTAGTTTTGGTTGTTAAATGAAATAACAAATTCTTTTCTTCCTCTGTTTTCTCTCTGCATACTTTTGTTCATTGTATCAGAGCAATTGGATCTCATTCTGAGATTATATTGCTTTTCGTTTCTTTTTCTCTTTTATTTTCCTTCGAAGCTTTAACCATTTTAATGGCGGAAATCACTCAAACGAATTCTGCAATTTCTAATCCTTCCTCAAATTACATAGATCCTTATTTTGTTTCGAATTCTGATAATACGAGCAATTCCTTGGTGAAAGTTCCTTTTAATGGAAATAATTACAGTAGGTGGAGTCGTGCGGTGAAGAGAGCTCTTGGAGCAAAAAATAAGGAAGGATTTGTTAATGGTGCTATTAAGGAACCTAAGGAAACGGATGATAATTTTGAGAAATGGAAGATTGCTGACTATATGGTGACATGTTGGATCTTGAGCTCGATGAATGGAGAAATTGCAGAGGATTTTGAATCTGTTACTCACAAAGCCCCTTGGAAGTCTTCAGGGCCGTCCCAATCATTTTGGGGGCCCTGTGCAATTGTTATTATATTTAGCCCTAATTTTATAACACTTCTTTCCTTTCAAAATATTTGCAACAGTAAACATTTATTTTACGTATGTCGATACATTATTTTAACCCTTAATAAATATAATTATGAATGATTATAAATTATCAAAAAATGATATTAAGATAGTATATATGTAATGAGACGAATCTAACAAGATCTCACTCCACTACGGTTTTTATTATGTGTAAAACTCAAAACTTGGTCAAAATATATAATGTGAATAGTGCACAATGCTGATTGTTGCAAATGTTTGGAAACAATGGAAGTATTAATTTAAAGATCATGACCCTTTTATTTTAAACAAACAAAATGAAAAATAAAAAATAAAAAATGAGCTTAGGGAGCCTCGAACAGCTTACTTCAAAGGAAGATAGTAACAAGTTAACCGCTGCGCCAAGCTATTACATATGCATATTTGTTTACCGTTGATATATATATAAGTATTTGGAATTGGAGGCCCCATCAACTTTGGGGGCCCTGTGCTATGGGCCTGGTTGCACAGGCTTATGGCCGGGCCTGGAAGTCTTCAACATCATTCTCTTTGTGCCAAGCTTGGACTTATTTCAGCTTCCAAGCTTGAGGGGGGTGTATAGGAGCATTATTATTTTGTTATTTTCCTTTTCTTGTATTCTTGTATTAGTTGGCCTATATATTTTGTGTAGGGCCTCTTATTTTTGTATTAAGTTCCAAAACTCTTTGCCTAATTCTAGATTTAGTTTTGGTTGTTAAATTAAATAACAAATTCTTTTCTTCCTCTGTTTTCTCTCTGCATACTTTTGTTCAGAATCATAGGATGGAAAAAGTAGAGATGGAGTGTGGGGACCACATAGCTTAAAAAGAAATTGTAGCAGGCCACAAAGCATACAAACTAAGCTGGAGACAAACAAGATAAAATTTGATTTTCTTGTCTTTCTATACTAAGTAAGACAAGAAAAATAAAATTTTATTTATTTCTCAATTAAGAGAGCAAATATATTTAATATATATGTATTGTCATGTACTCTGTACTTTATTTCATTAAAAAATATTATGGATAAATTTAAGACAAACATAATTTTATCATAAAAATATATGTCAACTTTAGAAATACAATAGAATATAAAATATTGAGTATATTGAATACATTTGCGCTAGATCTAAATGAAAATTTTCCCTCTTATATGTTACTTATTATGGCAAGAGATTGAAGGGGGGAAAATTGGGCTCGTTAGATGAATAAATGTGTTAGAAAAGGAGTTAAATTTAATATTAAAAAAATTTACGGAATAAATAGCCAGGGAATTTTAGGGGCAATAATATGTACTTTTTTCCCTCTAGTATGTCACTAATTATTATGGTAAGGGAAGAGAAAAAAATAATAATAATAATTTGGGATTATTGGATAAACATGTGTGAGTAAAAGGAGTTAAATTTAATACTCATAAAAAAGATCGAAAAATTAGATAGGGATGTATAATTTTGTGTATTGGCCAAATTATAAAATGAAAAGTTAAAATTATAATTTTGGGTTTTCTTTTTTTACCTAGTACCGCCAAAATTAATTTTTTTTACCAATTTGTCATTTGAAGCTAATTTTTTTTACTAATTTGTCACCCAAAGCTAAGTTTTTTTATCAATTTGTCACAAAATTAATTTTTTTTTACCAAATTGTTGTTGGGTGTCACTTTTATTTTTACCAATTTGGTCAATTGGCCAAACTTTATAATATTGGGAAGTGTATCAGATAATCAGATATAAAGATCAAGATCTACGCATATGCATTGGACCATACAGAGAGTACTGAGAGAGGTTTAGCCCACTTCTGGTATAGTGGGCCATTGTCATTACGCACTATTGGCTATTGCTTAACCAAATTTGTTAACCTGTTTGCCTGCTCCTATTCTGGCGAATCGACAGCAGAACACAACTCCCTTTTTTATAAAAAATTTTGATAACATGGGTGATAAGAAAATTTCATAAATTCCTTCCATGAGTTTTGAACCCAAGAGGTTGAATTACATCAAATAAACTGTTGATAGTGGCCGTGTATAAGAGGCTTAAAATAAAAATAAAATATTGTAATACTTTTTCTAGTTGCTACATTTTAACTTGTAGAACTGTTTACATGTGATTTTTGAGTGCTTCTAGTTTTATAAAAGTGTAAGGAAAAGCATAGTTATGATGATCTAGTTTAATTCGTCTCAACATGCACTCTTCGAATATATAATTTTTTATTATGTGTAATTCAAAATATTTTTATTTAAAGTCGTGTCTCAGGAGAGGTGAAAAAGTGAATGTAGCAACTAAATTGTGACGGATGGAGTAAATATTTATTAGATCAAATAATGTATGATTTAGTCATGAATTACAAAATTGTTTCAATTTTAAAAACTGCTATTAATGCAATAATGCTTATGTATAGTAAGAACTGCCTATAACATTACTCTTTTAATAAAGGGAAATTCCCAGTGGCATACCCGAACTTTTTGGAAATCCCACTGGTATACCCGAGTTTTTTTTAATCCCAGAGGTGTACCTAATGTTAAACATAATTCCCAAAAGTAACCTTTTTGTTTAAAAATTGTTAAAAACACTAACCATGGTTAATAAATTGAAAAAAAAAATAAAATAAAGGAAAAACAACCACAAATTGGGGGCAATCGGATCATTTTTTGTAAAATCCGACCTCAAATCGGAACCTTTAAGGATAAAAATGACCCGTAAAACCTAAAGCGGACTATTTTTTTCACATAAATCAATGCGCGCAAAACGAGGCGAATCGGGAACGCAAATTGGGGGACAACCGAATCATTTTTTGCAAAATCCGACCTCAAATCGAATCCCATAAGGGTAAAAATGACCCGTAAAACCTTCAGCGAACTATTTTTTCACATAGATCAATGCGCACAAAACGTGGCGAATTGGGAACGCATTCAAATCATTTTTTGCAAAATCCGACCTCAAATCAGATCTTGTAAGGAAAAAAATGACTCGTAAAACCATGAGCGGACTATTTTTTTCACGTAGATCAATGCGCGCAAATCGATGCAAATCAGAAACGCAAATTGGGGGCAATCGGATCATTTTTTGCAAAAACCCATTAATTTAATATATTACTTGGTTTAATTTTTATTTTTTTAAAAAAGAAAATTAAAAAAATTGTTAACCAAAGTTAAATCTAACCTTAAAATATGTATATTCCAATACATTTAACGGAATATACCTTCTAAATGTAACGGATGGGAATTTGACGTAATTTTAGGTATACCACTGGGATTAAAATAAACTCGGGTATACCAGTGGGATTTCGAAAAAGCTCGAGTATACCACTGGGAATTTCCCTTTAATAAATTGTTGAATTAATTCTAAGCTAGCCGAATGTTTTAAGACTTGCTGACATCACTACAAAACATTGTTCCATTAACGACGGGTACACATTAATGACGGGCCTAAATCCCGTCGCAAATGTTGATCTTTTGTGACGGTTTTTGAGCCCGTCGCTAAAACTTACCTAATGTCTAACCTAAACTCTATTAGAAATGACTCATTTGCGACGGGGTTGTGACGGGAAAAATCATTTGCGACCCCCCTTTTCTGCGACGGGGTCATATTTTTGCGATGGGAAAAATCATTTGCGACCCCCCTTTTCTACGACGGGATCACATATTTGCGATGGAAAATCCCGTCGCTAATAGCATCTTTTCTAGTTGTGCATATATTTATTTATATACAAGTATATGTTAAATCATGGTTTTCCTGTTAAGTTTAAAGCATAGGAAAAATTGTAAAAAATAAAGCAATATTTAGCCGCTCTTCTCAAAATAATTCAATCTTTTGATTAACTCTAAATAAGTCAGCATATTACACATATCCGCTCAAATTAAGTTTTTGTATAATTTACCCGTGGAAAAGGCTATCAATTTCAATGAAAAATCAAAGCGGTGCATTAATATATTATTGTTTATATGGTTTTGCATTTAAAATGTTAATTTAATTAGCAAGTAAATAGTGAAAAAAATTAATTTGAGAAGACGTGTAGGTTAGGTTGACTTATTTTGAGTTAATCAAAAGGTTAGATAAAAAAATATTAAAGGAGTAAAAATACGAAAATGAGGGAGAGAAAGGAAGAAAGACATAAAAAAAAAGTACAATGGGAGTAGAGCGCAAATTATTATATGGTCCCAGGACCACGTAGCTCTACGTGGTCCCTTGCCAAAACAACGTAGCTTTGGAGTTAAAAAAAAAATTGTTTTAGGTTTTTACGTACAAACAGTTTCTAAATTCATGGAAAACTAAGTTTTTTTTGTAAAATCTCTTATTATAGAATTCATACTTTCAAGGAATTAAAAGCAATTTCTTAATTCATAAAAAAAATCAGTTTTTTTTTTATACGTAAAAATTGAATTGATTTAGTTTTATGTTACATTCATTAGTTCTTTATTTAGATTTATGAATATTGTTTTACAAAAAATGAATATTGTATTGATAGGAAATGAATATTGTGTATTATTTGTTCAACATATTATGATTTTTTGCATGGGATGAAGATTTTGGTTTCATTGTTATTGAAAAATGATTATTATGCTTTTGAATATGAAGATTTTCTTATGTTTTTATGAAGTTTGTTTTGTACTTTTTGAATGGTGTTAATTTTGCGTATAATATGTTACATTCATTAGTTCTTTATTTAGATTTATGAATATTATTTTTAAAAAAATGAATATTGTATTGGTAGGAAATAAATATTGTGTATTATTTGTTTAGCATATTATGATTTTGCATGGGATGAAGATTTTGTTGTTGACAACGTTTTTGATGTATAATTTGCTAAAAAAAATGTAGATTATGAAGATGAAATATGCAGATTGTTGTTTTGTGTTGCTGAGTTTATGAGAGAAGTGAAAGGGATTTCTTGAAAACAGAGTGAAATAAGGAACCACGCAACAGACTGAGAGGGTTTATTGTTGCTATTTTTGAGGGTTTTTTTTTTTAAAAAAAATCCTTCCCATGCACGAGACCACACAACATTGTAGTCCTGGGGACTACAGTATAATAATTGGGAATAGAGAGGTGGTATTTTTAAAAATAAAAATAAAAAAATATGTTCATACCATTTTCTGATGGTGTTATTTGTTTCATATACGATTTTTCATTTATATATTAGCAATAGAAAGAAAAATATGACTAAAATTGTGAGTTGTGAAAAAATTATACAAATATCCGGTTCTAAGATGTATCAATTTAATAATATTCGATATTTTTCATGGGGTACCCTATTGTTTCAAGAATGCACTAAATTGGCAAATACTCTCAACATTTTTAACGAATGTATCAGATGTCCTTTATGACAAAAAAAAAATGTTGGTTTTCAATGTTATTATCAATGGTTTATAATCAAGTCATACTTTTTCTCTTTTATTCCTTATTCTATTGCTTAAGTTAAAAACATTAACATAAGTACATAACATTAAAAAAAGATGGTGGAGTACAATTGTTTAAACCTGTAAGAGTATGTGGTTTATTATTAAGACAATAAGGGCACCTCATTAATTTCGTAGATCTTGGAGTACTTTGTGAAAAAACTGAATAATATTATTATTACAAGTAAAAAGCGCCATCAAAATATAAATACATACTCCCTCTGTCCCAAATTACTTGCTACAATTTTCTTATTTGAATGTTTCAAAATACTTGCTATATTTCCTTTTATAGTCTATGGGCCCCACACATATTTTACATGTTTACCCTCTTTTTTGTCATTTTTATCCTTTTTAAGCCAATTTTTTTCTTTCACTTACCTTTACTAATGGTGGGCCCACATAAAATTAGCTTACATAAAAATTTGTTCCAAAATAAATGTAGCAAGTAAAATGGGAGGAAGAAAAAATTCCCTTAATTTTACAGGCATTGATTCGATATCTTTAAATCATTATAATCTGGTTTTCAAAATTAAAAATAAAAAATCTTTAAATCTCGACAATAAGGATAAAGTTAACTGCCTAGTGCCTACAATCCGCTATATGTTTCACTTTTCTTAAGCCTATGATATACACTCTTTCCAAATTAAAGATAAGTAACGAGCATTAAGTCATAACCTAGTGGTTAGTGCTTCAGAATTTCAGGAACGAGGTTTTGGGTTCGATTTTCAACGCACGCATTTGCAAGGATTCCTTATTATCCCCCTTACAGATGCGTGTGTTGACTAAAATTGGACCTGATGACCTGCATTAGAGCCCGGTTCCAAGACCCAGTATCAAACACATTATCCTATTAAAAAAAAAAGATACGTACCAAATTATACCTAACCTTCCCAATTAATTGATATAATTATATGAACTACTTCTTTTAAGATTATTAAGGAATTTCTATTCTAACACATCCCTTAATCAGACCATTATTAGGATGTAAAAGTGTAAAAGCAATGTCAATTAGAGGATCTGAGGTTTCTTAAATCCTCAATCTAGATTGTTAAAATTTGCCCAAAAAGTAAAAAGATTCTTTCTCCCCTCTCTTCTAATTTAGCATCGTTAATTAGAATGCATCTTTGTTTTTTGTTTTTTTTTTTTTTTTTCCGTTTCTATTTTTCTTGTTGTAGCCTTTTGTTTTCTTTTTTGTTTTTCATTGTTAATGGCATAACATGATCCATACACTAGTTTCCATCATTTTTACTTTTTGTTTACATTGTTAACATGATCCATACACTACTTGAATTTGGGGTTTTGGCTTCGTTGAAAATGGCATACGATGATTCTGTGGTTACATTGAAAATGTGGCAAGGAGGGGGTTTCAAGAGATAGAATGGGAAACCATTGCAGCTTAACTTGACTTCTAACTTTCTAAGCTGTAAGTGTGGATGGAGAATGCATCTTTAATTTCATTAAAAAGATGAAGATGAGGAAATGGGAATGGGAATTGAAATAACTTATTTCAAACTGTTAAAAGGATCATCTCAACTAAAACTTGATAATTGAGGCCCTTTTATGACCATCATATCCGACGTGAATTAATTCCACTTAGAAGGAGTGGGACGAGAGATTTGAATCACTGACCTGTGCGTCAGATTGGCTCTGAAACCATGTTAATGGACTATCCCAACCAAAAGGTTAAGCTTATAATTGAGGCTCATGAATATGTTATATAGTCTATCATAAATATTGAAAAAAAAAACCACACAAGATATAAAGCTGAATAAGTAACTTGCTACAACAGGTTGAAAATCTTAAAACATGTTAAGGGTGTATTTTGGGGGGAAGCATAGAAAGGATAGTTAGGAACTTAGGATATTCTGAAATAACTTGAAGTTGGGATTATTAAAAGCGGAGCTACAATAGTTTGGATTATTGTGGTCAATTTTTTCAATTCTATATTAATATTGATTTTAATAATTTCACATTTTGGCGGTCTCCTCAAAATAATCGCACTTTTTAATTTATTTCAAAATAACCTCATTTTTATACATAATCTGCTTAAAATGGGCTATGTCACCCAAAATCTGGTCCATTTTGAGAATAAAAATTAAGGGGTACATATTGAATTAAAAGGGTACATGTTAAAATAAGGGGTACATATTAAATTAAATTAAGGCAATACATATTAAATATTTAAATTAAAAGGGTACATGTAAAATTAAATCAAGGGGGTACATATTGTTGGAGTTTTTATGATTTACAGTATAAAATGAATATTTATGAACATTAATAATACTAGACGTACTATTATGGGTTGGAATTTCATGTGTAGCGTATTTTAATGCTTTTAAGTCATTAAAATGATGAGAAAACAAATCAGAAACAGAAGCTTTTCGCGACTCATGCATATAATACTCGACTCGCGAACATAGGTCTGTAGAAACCAAAACGAGACAGAAACAAATCGCGACTCGCGAATTGTGATCGCAACCCGCGACAAGGACCATCGCGACCCACGACCTAGCTCACCGTGAGCTTGGGGTCTTTGAAGTTTCTTTCGAGCGGTTTGATCCCGATGCTTTGTACCTGTTCGTAGTAACTGCTGGGTGTTTCTCCTATGCTATGAATATGTTTTCATTTCTGATGGAAGGTAGATGGATTCATCCTCTTACATCACAAGTTACTTGCATAAACTTCTCTGTAGAGGTTATCATGTGTCGGGCCGGGTTAATGGAACAAATCAAGTCCATAAAGCGAGCCCGGTTCGGGCCGAGCTTAGTTTTGGCCCAGATTTCTTAGCCAAAACCTTCGGTTTTAGTGCAGACTTGGCAGGCTTTTCGGGCCGGGCCTAAAAAAGTAACCAAAAAAGCTAATTTTAAATGTCCAAGGCCCGTGCGAAAAAATAAAAAATCGGGCCGGGCCCAAGTTCGGGCCTAATTTTCATGTCCAAAGCCCGCAAAAAAACGGGTCGGACCACTTTTGATCAGCTCTACTTCTCTAAGTTTTTCTCCATTGTTACACTACATTATACCAAACTTGTTCACATTTGTGATTATTAAAACTAGGCCTGATAATCACTGAATTTGTTGTATCTCGGAAACAAATTCCTTATAACCCGACACTAGTATTGGGTAGGAATATTGTTTATGGAAAATTATTTTTCGTGTACGCCTCAAATTGTTCATTGTTGTTTGTTCACCCTTATACCCAAGTCAGAAAATTCCCTAACACATATTAAATAATTAAGGGCGCGTTTGACTCAACCCAATTAGGCACTTTAATGTTTATTTCGGAAAAAAGTTTACATCAGATCATATCAGATCAGAAAAGTTTAGATCAGATCAGAAAAGTTTAGATCATATAAGGAGGATTATAACTATAAAAATAATTACAACAAAAAATTCATACCAATCAAATCCGAAACAATTTAGATAAGATCAGAAAAGTTAACATCAGTTAAGATCAGATCAGTATATTTCAGACAAATCAAACACACCTTATTAAAATGGTACATATTAAATTAAGGGGTACATATTAAATCAAAATGGTACATGTTAAATTAAATTAAGATGGGAGCATAGTGTATTAATGGGGTACATATCTATACCTAATATATTAAAACACACCCTAAAATATAATTTTGACACATAGGATATCTCATTTTTAAAATTATGCCATGTGTCATCCTAAAAAAATGTTTCAATTTCATTTTCCTTTTTTTTAAAATAAAAAATTGCTTTTATTTTCTAATTACAATTAATATTAATAATTTATTTACATTTAATAAAACTTTTCAATTACTTTCAAATTATGAGATTTGCTTTCTTACATCACTTTCTTTTTGAGTTATTCATTTTAAATTTAATTTTATTCCATTTTGAATTCTTCTAAAGATGCTCACACTTTATATTTACAAAATTATTTTCCATTATTTTATAATTATGCAAATGAATATTCTTCAAAATATGTACTCGTATGTGTTTTTTTCCAAGGAAAATATATGTTATAATCTTAAAAATAAAAAAAAAATTGATATACTTTCATTTTTTTGATGAATTATTATAAAATCTTAGTTACTTTCCATCTTATAAAATCATTAGAATTATAAAAACTAAAACATAGAACTATGAACCTAATAGGTACAAAGCCCGTGCCTTATGCACGGGCCAAAAACCTAGTTAAATTAAAATGGTACATGGTAAATTAAGGGGGTACATAATAAGTTAAAATGGTATATGTTAAATTGAGGGATACATATTAAATTAAGGGGGTGCATATTAACTTAAAAGGGTACTTTGTACATGGTATACTAGCTAGTCTCTTATGCATGTTATACATGTGTTAAATAAATAAATATTCATTATATACGCAAATACGTAACAATAATAGATATATAGTATTGAATTAGATTACGTTATTGACATAGATGATTAGACTTAAATAAATTAATATTGATTATGTATACAAATTAAATTTGTGAAAATAATAGACATGTTAGTTTAATTTGTGATGAATGATTTGTGATTTTTTAAAAAAATATACATTTAGTATTTGATTAATTTTGTTGTTAAAAATTGTTCGTTATCTGTAAACTATATTGTTCGTCATAAAATATGATATAAAATATGTTAGAAATTTAAACAATTACTGTATAATTTTATTAAATAATAAATGTGCTTTTATCATTTTTTGAAACCTTATTAATTAGCTTCCTAACTTATTTGATTTCGAAGTTGTCATGTCATATTAATTGAGATTCATAATTAAATTTTAAATGAACATATTATAAATTAATATTTTCAAATTCAATTATAATTCTAACAATATACTCCCTTATTTTGTTTTTTTTTTTAATTTTCAAATTTGGGTTTTCATCAAAACCAAGAAGTTATTGGGCGGAGTAGGAGAAAAAAAAATGATGATTAAAAATTGTATAAAAAGTAAGAGAGGGGAGTATGTAAAAGAGAAAAAATAAAGAAAGTAATTTTATTGAATTAGTTAGTCAAAAGTAAAAGAGCGTATGGAAAAAATATTTCGTAATAAAAAATCAATAAATATAGGAAAATAAATGTAAGAAATGAGAATTTTTTTAAAAAAAAGCATCCAAAAAGCAAAGTGGATAAATTATTAAAAAAAAAAAAGCAGAGGGAGTACAACTAACTATATCTGTTAAAATTTAATCATGGATTTAATTTTAAAATTTAATATGTTCATTAATTTTGAAATCAAACAAGTTAGAAATCTAATTAAAAATATGGCATGCGTATAATTTTGAAATCAAACAACTTAGAAAGCTAATTAATAGTGTTCCAAAAATGATAAAATCACATTTAGTACAGAATAAAATTATACCATAACTGTTTATATTATATTTTCTAAAATAATCCATATGATAATTTATAACCAACAACAAAGTTTGCAGATAGCGATTTTTAACAATAAAATTAATGAAAGAATAAATGTTTGTTTCAAGAAAACATCAACAACCATTCACCACATATTAAACGAACTAATATGTATATTATTGACACATATTTGCATATATAATGTACATTAATCTATTTATGTCTAATATTTCATGTCAATAACACTATCTAAATTTAATACCATATGTCTATTATTGGTATGTATTTGCGTATATTAAGGAATATTTATCTAAAATACTGGCAACTCACAATGAATTAATGTTTATTGTTGGTGATGAATGTTAATTTGGTCTAATTTTAAAATTTGAATAATGTTCATTAAACCTTATACTAATGTGTCATTCAAATTAAATTAATATACATAGCATGAGTACACTTCTAATGGTATATACATGTTACATATGTGTACCTCCAAATTTGTAATTAAATATTAATTACCAACTCACATTCTCTCTCCTCTCGAGGATGAGGCCTTAATAGCCTAGTGGTTAGGCTTCAGAATTCCAATCAGAAGTTCATGGGTTTGATTTTCACCGCATATATTTGTGAAGATTTTTTATACGACCCAAATGTCCATGCAATACTCCGTCCAAAGCCCCAATAGTCCATTACCCAATACATCCAAATAGTCTCCTAAGTCATTAACATTAGTTGATTATGTAATGTATATTAGTTGATGTTAGTATTGGGTTTTGATTTGCATATTAGATGATTATGTAATGTATGTATTTTAGGATGTTGATGATGTTAGTAGTGGGTTTTTATGTATTTGATACATTAAAATAGTTAATTATATCATTAAATAGATATAA
The DNA here is from genome assembly GCA_951394345.1 of Salicornia ramosissima. Taxonomy (NCBI): domain Eukaryota; kingdom Viridiplantae; phylum Streptophyta; class Magnoliopsida; order Caryophyllales; family Amaranthaceae; genus Salicornia; species Salicornia ramosissima. Next base: position 49,612,947 of record OX596234.1, read on the forward strand.
TACAAAAGGACCCGTTTAATTAGATTCGGATCTGCAGGATCTGAATCCTCATTTTATATATGGATCCATCAGATATGGAGCGGTCTGGATCCAGGTTGAAATTATAAACGAATCTTGATCCAACATTCCATATCTAGTCCGCTACCACCTCTACGACTCTACTTGTAGTAGGGTACGATTCAAGGAGTAATATTCCACACATTATCATACTAAAACAATTAGAAAATTCTCTCTCCTCTTGCCTCTCACCTACCTCCACCTATTGGCAAACCACAACCCGACCATCATCACACTCAGAAGCCACATGCAACCACCACCTGCCGAAACTCATCGACCATGCCTTCGTTGTTGCCGCTAAGTTTGTGTTACGTTCTCTCCAAACTAATAGGTTCGAATTGAATTTATTTGAACCTTCATAAACTTATTAAATTTGACTAAAACTTATTGGACTTGATTAATTCTGATTATTACGAGTAAAAAATAATTGGACCTGATCAAACCTATTAAACTTTAATAGATTTGATTAGACCTAAACTGAAACTTTTTTTTTCATGGGTAGATAACGAGAATTGATATTGGCACAAATTCTATAAGTAAAAATGCATTTGTGAAAGATACCCCTCCATAATATATTAACTGCAACTATTTGATATAAAGTAGTAAATATGTTAGGAAGAAAATATAAGAAAAAGTACATTTATAGAAATATAGTTTGTCAATATCGATTCATGTGGATAACGTTGCCCTAAATTCTACTGTTTTTTTTTTTTGTTGTTCTTTCTTTTTCTTTTTCGTTTGTTGTTCTTTACTTCTCTGCCTGTCTGTAGGCCTATGCTAATTAAACATTAAAACTATCACAGTCGCCGCCATTTGTAAATGTTTTTAAACGGTTTCAGAAAAGAAAAAAAAGGAAGTTTAAAAAGTGCACTCTGATACTCTGTTTATGTAGTAATTAATCGATACCCATTTATCAGCTGGTGTATATATAAACCTGTTATAAGTAACACTATTACTCTATTAGTAAATATCACCACCATTTAAGCTCTCTTACCTTCTTTCCCTCCTTTTTCATACAAGTACATCCTTTCAATTTTCTTCTCAATTTACTTCAAATCACACCTTCAAACCCATAAACTTCCCTTACATAATTTCCCTTAAATTTAGCACAACAAAAACAGAAAATTTGAAACTTTGTCCTTTCATTTCATCTAATCTAATCAATGTCAGAAAAAGACCCAGACTTCTTTTCTCACAAAAACCCTTCTTCTTCCCAGGTACACAACTAAAATTTCTCTGTTTTTTTTTTCCTTCTCATTTTCTTTCATTAAAGATTGAATCTTTATCATTTTTTTCATTAAAGATTGAATTTTTACCATATTTTTCCATTAAAGATTGAATCTTTAGCATTTTTTTTACTAAAGATTGAATCTTTATCATTCCTCTTTTTTTTTTTTTTTTAAATGTTCCTTTTCACTCATATTTAAACAGGTTGTAGAAGAACTGAAAGAATTATGGGGGATGGCTTTTCCAATAACAGCAATGAACTGCTTAGTTTACGTAAGAGCAGTAGTATCAGTTCTTTTCTTAGGAAGATTAGGAAGCTTAGAGCTAGCAGGTGGGGCCCTCTCAATAGGGTTTACCAATATAACAGGGTACTCTGTTTTAGTGGGCTTAGCTTCTGGGCTTGAGCCTGTATGTTCACAGGCTTTTGGGTCACAAAACTGGCACCTACTTTCACTCTCTCTTCAACGCATGATCTTCATCCTCTTCCTTGCAATCATCCCAATAAGTGTTCTTTGGATCAATTTAGGCCCAATCATGATATTCTTGGGCCAAGACAGGGAGGTCACAGCAATGGCTGCCATGTACTGCATCTTTTCTCTTCCTGATTTATTAACCAACACTTTCTTGCAGCCTTTGAGGGTTTATCTAAGGTCACAGCGGGTGACAAAACCCATGATGTGGTGCACTCTGATTGCTGTGATCTTCCACGTGCCCTTAAACTATTGGGTGGTGATGGTGTTGAAGTGGGGTGTAAAAGGGGTGGCTATTGCTTCAGTGGTGACAAACCTCAACATGGCTGTCATGTTAGCAGGATATGTTTATGTGAAAGAAAGGGAAAGGGGAGAAATGGTGAAGTTATTGAGTTGGGATTTTAAAGGGGTTGGAGTAGAAGGAATAAAACCATTGATGAAATTAGCAATACCAAGTTGTCTTGGGATATGTTTAGAGTGGTGGTGGTATGAAATTGTGACTATACTTTCAGGCTATTTGCCAAATCCTAAAGTTGCTGTTGCTGCTACTGGAATTATGATTCAGACTACTAGTCTAATGTATACTGTTCCAATGGCTTTAGCTGGATGTGTCTCTGCTAGGGTATGTCTCTTCCTCTTCCTTTCTTCTTTTTTATTCTTGCCCCCTTTTCTTTGGATTTGTTGTTGGGACAACTTTTCTTTGGCTTTCATTTCATTATTTTGAACATCAGACAAATTTAACAAGATGTCATGTGAGCATGTTTTATTGATTTTAGATTTTAAATGACCATGAATCAAAAATAAATGATAGTGTACAAATTATAAATGGTACTAAAAGCCAATGATGATGTGTGAGGAATGAGACATGAAGCATTTCTCTACGCCTGATCTATGAGGCTAGAAGTTTGAATTATTGTACTAGCCAATGAGTTGGTGGTTTTTGTTTTGAAATAGAAAAAAGAAACAAGGGTACTAAGTAGATGTGGGCATGATTCAGTCCGGTACGGGGCCAAACGGGCATGACGTGAGTTGGGCCCGACCATGATGGGTTGTATGATGGGCCATGCATAGATAACATTTTGAAACCTTTGACACGAGCATTTAGATTGATAGGCAGGTCCGACAGGTGGCACGCTCATTATGAGCAAAAATCCACAAAATATAAAAATTGTAACCAAAGCACAACATAAGTCGGCCCGGCTCAAACCATGAGACGGGTTGGGCATGGGCTGCCTTTTTAAAAAAATTGTACAAGACTAACACACCACCACTTTGTCTTGACCCACTCTAGGCACAACTTGTCATGAAGCAAGGCCCACCAAGCCTGACACATGGGTCGTCCCAGCATGTCCATGCCCACCTTTATTACTAAGTGTGTAGATTTAAACAGAGGTATCATTAATCAACATATTTTTGTTGTGTATATTAAAAGGGAGCTATTACACCATTATTATTATTATTATTATTATTATTATTATTATTATTCATGGAATCAACATCTTTTTGTAGGTGTAACAACAATTGGCTATTACATGTTAATAATGTTATGATTTATCTAGTTTAATGAATGAAAGTGGTGACTTGTGATCAAGTTTGTTTTTATAGCCAATAAGAAACTATAGGCTTTGTAGAAAAGCAAGGAATAAAATCATTATGCAGAATAGTAGGTTGTAGAGGATTCAATGAATTAATCTCAATTGGCTCCCTTTTTTTTTAAACTCCATATTAATTGATACCATGTTAGCCAATGAACAAGTGAATGATGATACCATCTTGAAAAGAATTTAGTTTGTTTAATATGGTGTATAATTACTTTTGTGGAAACTTGTCCTTGTTTCATGTTTACTTACTTTTAACCTTTTGTTTATAGCCGAAAGTTCGGGCACTTTGGTTGTTCTTCGAGCTTCCGAACTCGTGGTTTTGGGTTCGGGCGCTTTGGCCGGAGTTGGGGCTTTGAGCTGTAAGAAAGGTGTTGTGTTGGTTCCCTAGGAAAAAGCAAGTGTAAAGATGTGTAGGGGGGCAAAAAAGCATACTTTAAAGTTTAAATATGCTTAATTAAGATATTAGGCCATTATGGCTAATTAAGTAGGAAATAATAGTACAGTTGGGAGGACTTAATTGGTCACTTAAGGTTGGGACCATGTTTAATTTGGATGGAAAAATTATTTGTGTATAGGATTAGTTTAGTGTTACATGCATGGTACTGTGCAACTTTTGGGAATCAATTAACCATAAATCATGGTACCAAAAAGCAATTAGTTTTTGTGCTTAGTCATGCTTTTTGTTTGTTGTGCACTTGTACTTCACTTGTTTAGCAGAATTTAGTATTATAGTACTTAGTATAGTACTATCATATAGGAAGATGAGCAAAAGCCTTAAAAAAATAATCTTGGGGGTATGGTATGGTATGGTATGGACCAATCTAATATAACAAGAAATGGAAATCTCAAGAAAAATGGATATCTCTAGAATGTTGCTCACATAGAGACAAGAAAATTAGGGCTTAAGAGTCAATATTGATCTTCTCTCTCACTATTTGTCTCATATTTTAGGTCAAGTTCAAAATTCAAAGTAAGATGGAACAATGAAATTTGATATATTTTTGCCTAGTTATAGTTAAGTCAATATAAAGTGTATGGGATATTGGTTGAGACATATGATGCACATTGGAAGATCTATGTTAGTATTGGGAGGAAAGTGGTAGAGAAGATATGGATTATATGTTGTCATTGTAAATTAAAAAAGTGAATTTGCTTCTATTAGTCTATTCTGCTTTGATTCTGTTAGAAGTATCGGGCACGAGTATGAGTCCAAGTGTCATACACATCATTTTAATGAAAAATATAAAATGGGGGTGCCTAAGGCCATTTTTTGGACTGAATTAATCTGAACTGAATTTGTCTTAACCGAACTGAATTAAATTTAGACTCAAACTTAAACTCAATAAGAGTTGAGCTGAACTAAACTTAATTGCATTGAAATTTCAGTGTCGTACCATACCAGTGTCAAAAGGTCGCATGTCCAGCACAAGTATTTGTGGCGAAATAAAGAGTCCGAGTAACATAACTATTAGTTACATGATCTTATCACAGATAGGATCATTTGCATAGGTCACATAGGAGATATGGTGGATCAAAACCAGGAAAAAATGAACCCAACCAAGTATCCCCAATTCACTAGTGATGTGGTGATGAAACATCACAATCAACTGAACAATAAACAAAGTGGTTTAGTACAAAACTTTTTTTCATCACTCAAATATATAAACAGAGTAGAAGGCACTTGTTATTATTATAGAAGATCAATCACAATTCATGGGGCTTGACGTAATGCTGTTCTATTTAGTATTGTTATTAGAGAAGATCGTATCTTCTATTTTTTTTGTAAGTGCTTTTATGATTCAATAAGCTTTCCAGCCAATTGGAGAACGACTTTGCTTTTTATAATGCACGTTCTTTGATTTTTTAATTTTCTTCCTCGTTGTATTGTAGGATATGTTCATGGGTATCACCAAATTACTTTAACTTGATGTTTGGTATAATAAGGAATTTCTTATGCTTTATATCTTTTTGGGCTTAAGTCACTAATACATTATTGAATAAATATCATTGATAATCATATTGTTTATCTAATGTAGTCTTTCACATTGCCTCTTAACACTTGGTAAAGCAATTATAAGACTGGTCTTGTTCTTTTGTACTTAATTTCAAACAAACTGTTTATTTCATCTCAGCTCGGCTCCGGATGACTCTAGCAAGTATTTTCATATTTTGTTTAATTCAATCCATTTCAGTTCAGATTAATTCAATCAAAAAGAACAATGCATAATTATTTCATTCTTTTGGACTAGAATCATACTTTGTTGTAGCTATGACTCAGCAATTTTGTGAATGTTTTCATAGTTTTAGCCTACGATGAAGTGTTAAAGTTTCCCATGTCTGAGTATTGAGGATCCGACACGGGTACATGTTAATTTACAACGTTAATCACATATTTAATCAAAGTATATAATATTGATCTGAATGGGGTATCCAATATACGTGCCCTTTTGTTTGCACTATTTTTCTTTATTTAGGTGTCTCTAATTATTTGTCTGCGAAATGTTGCAGGTGGGAAATGAGCTAGGAGCAGGAAAACCATACAAAGCAAGATTGGCAGCAATGGTGGCATTAGGGTGTGCATTTGTGATAGGAATGATAAATGTGATATGGACTGTCATTTTCAGAGAAAGATGGGGAAAGCTCTTTACCCCTGACAGTAGTGTGACTTTCTTAGTAGCCTCAGTGATGCCTATTATGGGCCTCTGTGAGCTGGGGAACTGCCCACAAACAACAGGCTGTGGCATCTTACGTGGCACAGCACGGCCTGCTGTTGGGGCCCGGATCAACCTGGGTGCCTTCTACTTTGTAGGCACCCCGGTTGCTGTGGGCCTGGCCTTTTGGATCAAGTTTGGATTTAGTGGGCTTTGGTATGGGCTGCTATCGGCCCAGGCGGTCTGTGCTGTGTGGATTCTGCATGCTGTGCTGGGATCAACTGACTGGGAAGCTGAGGCCCTTAGGGCTATGAAGTTCTCTCAAGGGACAGAAATGAGCAAGTCTTGTAATCATAATAATAATAGTAATAATAACAAGAATGGTTATAATGAAAAAGCTGATGATAATGAGGTGAAAAAAAGCTTTTTGGAAAGTGAGAAATTAGAAGGTAACAAGATTAGCATTTTGTAATTCAGGAAAAGGCAGAAAAAGCAGAAGAAAAGAGGTAAAATCAATTGTTGGAGGTTTTGGAGATTTTGTGGGGATGAATTGACTGATTGGAACAGTTTAAATGGTGGCATTTTCTTAAAAGGGGAGAGATCAGATTATATTGTGGGGTAATTGCCTAAGTTGCTTTTACATAAAAATCTCTAACTTTTGAGTTACTTGTATATTATGGCCATTGAAAATTGGAATGTCTAATCTTGCTCTTAATTTGGTTAAGTACTCAGTTATGCCCCACATTTTAGTAAATTTTTAATGGTGAAGTTTTCCTTCATATTATCTTATCATCTGATTCTACAATGTCTTGTTAGAGAGAAGTGCAAATGAATATGTGTGTGTCAAAGTGTTATGTTCCATTTTCTTCAAATTAAAGGGATTTTTCTGACTTGAATTTGTATGAACTAAACTAAATTATAAACTTAATAAGAGTTATGATTTGTATTTGTCTGAACTGAAATTTTAGAAATTAAATCCAAAATAACGACAGTGTCTAAATGGTTAATTGCACAAGGTAAAGATGTGTGCTGGTTTCTAAAGAGATCAATTTTGCACATGTAATTTGCCAATGTGTTGCAATGTTGCATGGTTTGTAATTCATAGTTAATGAAAATTTGTGCATAGCATTTTTCAAATATCAGTGTACTTCAAAGGTATTTCACTTATAATTATTTGATATTATTTAAGATATTTAAAAAATAGAAGCATAATGAGCAATCGCACATCACTAAGGGTTGCCCTATTTAAAACAATATATTTTATCAGCTTACTTTATGGTTAAATTTTGGCAATTAATATAGAGTGGAGGAAGCAAATAAAGCAAAGAAATAATGTTGTCTATTATGACTATTAAGGGAAGCATAATGAGCAACCGTACAACATTAAGGAGCGCCCTATTTAAAACAATATATTTCATTTGCTATACTTTTTAGTTAAACTTTCGCAATTAATATAGAGTGGATGAAGTATCTAATTGCTTTTTCTAAAGGATTTTTTGCTTTGAATAATACAACCTTTCAACGATTTGCAAAGAATAATACAACTTATTGTTTTTTCGTGAATAATACAACCTTGTCCTCAATTTTGCAATCAATGATACAGATGACCTTTAACCTGCTATTCAGGTTAAAACTATAAATTTTTTTTATTATTTTTTTTAAGGCAGAAAAATAAAAAAAATAAAATCAAAATCAAAAGTTTTTTAAAAAAAATTACCACCCCCACCCCCCCACTATCAAAATCAAAATCAAAATCCCCCCCCCCCTATCAAAATTTTGAAAAAGAAATTTAGTTTCTTTTTATCTTTAATTTTTTTAAGTCAGAAAAAAAAAATCAAAATCAAAATCAAAATTTTAAAACAAAAAATTTAAAAAATATATTTTTTTAATTTTCTGATATGTTTAATAGTTTTTTTTGATTTTTTTAATTTTATTTTGCAATTTTTCTATTTTTTTTTTAAAAAAATTACAAGGATCAATCATAACGTGACACATGTCCCTTTAACTTGTTTTATAAGTCAAAAACCGATTTTATATCATTCGTTGCAAAAATGAAGCCAAGGTTGTATTATTCACGAATAAACAGAAAATTGTATTATTCTTTGCAAATCGTTGAAAGGTTGTATTATTCAAAGCAAAAAATCCTTTTCTAAAAAAGAACTGATACTTCTTTTACTTAATTGTGCTTTTGTTCTCAAGCTCATCTTCAACTTCTTTTCTCTTCTAATTTTAGTTATTGTCCATTTTTCCCTCTTTGAATTTTTATTTCTACATAGATTCTTAAATTTTCAAGTTCAAAAAATCCATATATTCTTCCCAATTAAATTTGCAATCATGGGCATGTCAACATATTTGTATCCTACCATTTTGTAATCGATGAATTATAAAATTATAAAATATATTCTAAATCAGTTGTTTATAAAACGGCACATCTTTCTTGTTTAGGTGTTGTTTGATTTACCAAAAAAATTTGAAAAAAATGCACATTCATGACTCCTGAGGAAAAAAATAGTAAAGGAATAACAATTTTTTTTTTGTAGAAAAGGTATGTAGGAATTGTAACTTCCCACAATACATGGAAAATAAATTACTATTTAACCTTTGTCAATCAAAATGCACGTTCACTCTAACTTTTTTATCAGATCTACGAACTTATCAGGTTTGAACATGTCAGATTTAATAATTTATAATCGAGTCAGATTTAATAAGTTATAATCAAAGTTTAATAAGTTATAATCAAATCAAGTATAGAAAAAGATAACTAGTACGGAGTATATATTATATAATTTCATAATAGGAAAACAATTTTTTCTTTGAGAGGAAGAGTTCTTGATTTTTACTTGTTTACTTTTTCTAAAAAAAAAAAAAGAAAAAAGAATAAGGGAAAACGATAACTTTTTTCATGGAAGCACATAGTACAAGCGCTTGGGCATGAAACAAAGGTGTATGGGAAGAAAGTGGATAATCGATCATGGATTGGATGGAGTGGGGATGAAATGTGTTATTTTGGACTGACACATTACTGTCAGATTGTGACACCTCAAAAAAAATTTGTAACCCTTTGGTTTCCCATATGCCAAAATCAGCATTTCACTATATTTATCTATATTTATCATCGCCATAATTTTTTATTTGCAACAACTCAATGAGTTTAGTTCTATCTTCTATAATTTTTATTTTATTTTTTTGATTAGTAAGTTAGATACTAATAAGGTAAATTGGGTTGCAGTGTAAGACTCTTATCATAGGAATATCCGGCTAGTATACCATAAGAGAAGGAGGTGGTAAGAATCTAACATGGTGCACTTTAGTGTCATTATGCTATCACTTTATCTTCAGCATACAAAAATATACAATTGCACGAGAAACATCAATATGGGATCTTATTTGAAGAGTGTCAATTAATACTTAAATATATCAAGTCTTTATTATTTTTACTAATACATTTTTATCAAATTTGTTTTACTAATACATAATTAAAGAGATTAAGGATATGTTCTCTTTAACTTATTTAAGCTATCTAATGCTTATTATTGGAAAAAAAAAACAGATTAGATCTTATTTTCTTTTATTTATTATTAAATATCTTTAAATTCATACTAAATATATAATGAAAATTATATAGTTGAAAAATAATCATCAATAAGAATATAATTATACATCATTTAATAATTTTTGTTTGCATAAATTATTGTATAAATGAGGTCAAAGCTCAGTCAAGATTTCAAATTAGATAAAATAAGAAAGATTCAGATCTGATTAGATGGAGAAAACATAGCCTAATTGTCAAATAATATATGTATTAATAAATGTTAAAAAGTAAAATGGAAGAAATAAAAAGAAACAAACAAAGTGAATGGTGAATTATTATATAAATTATATGTAGGGGTGTAAATATGGGTCAGAAACCTGTTTGACTGACCGTTACTGACCGATATCGAACCTGTTTTTGACCGAATTTTTAGTGACCGAATACCGGCCGCTACAGAACCCGAATTATACCGAAACCGATTTCTAACCGCTTTTACACATACCGAAACTGACCTGTACCGACCCCATTCAAAACTGAACCCGTTTCCAACCTGTTTTTATTATACCGAGACCGACCGTTAACGAACCTGTTTTCAAACCGAGCCTATTTTTAACCTGCCAAAAACCGATTTTTGACCGACCGATTTTAATCAAAACCGTACTGTACCGAACCTGTTTTGGATCAACCTTATCACCGAAGTCGTTTTCCTGTTTAGAACCGAACCCGTTTTTTCGAACTTAGTTACATGATTTCTCTAAGTTGACAATAATTTCATAGTTGACAAAAATTGATGAAATTTTTATAAATTCATTTAATAAGATCAATCAAACATTGGTTTTTGGCTCAAACTTAATGAAACTGATTTTAAATATATTTTAGGGGTGGGCATAATTATTCAATCCTAAATTCTTAGCCAAAAATTCTAGTCCAACTACCCCGAAATATCAAAATCTGATCCGAAGTTTTTGAATTGACCGATTGTATTGTGATCGATCGTTTCAGACTATCATGTTACGACATACATTTGACCGCGACCGACTAATTATAACCTGAATACCGATTATGACCGACCGATTATGACTTGCATACCGATTATGACCGATCGATTATAACCTGTGCACCGGTTACGATCTGTAAAAGACCGATTTTGAACGACCGAATGTGACTTGTTACCGAAAAACAACCGGACCGATAAGGACCGGACTGAAACCGACCGGCACCCGTATAGGAAAATACCGAATTCGACCGGATATCGAATAAGACCGGCCGTTACCGACCGATACCGAAAGGACTCATACAACCTGTTTTTTTACCGACCGTTATTTACCGAACATGTTTTTGACCGACCTGTTTCCGACCGTCTAACCTGTTTTTATATCCCTAATTATATGAATAAAAAATAAAATGGAGCCCATAATTTAGGACCAAAGAAAAGAAAAGAGAAATGGGAATGTGAATCACCACCCTGGTTCTCTATGTTGCTTTTTACCGTTAATAATTCTGCTTAGCTCTCCTTTTGTTCTCATCATCAAACGCACGTCATCAGTGATCAGTGTTATGAATCAATTCCGATTTCCGGAGAAATTCTTAATGATTTTTTTTGTTTAGTTTAAAATTGAAAAGTGAGTTAATACTTTTACAAAATTTATACGAGTAACTTTTACTCTTTTAGTTATGGATTTAAAAAGTTCTTTATTTTTTTAAGTGAAAAGTTATCTAGTTAAACCCTTAGATTGATGAGAACTTGCTATAGTAATATTTTTCCCCCTTTTTTGTTTAAGGATTAATAAATACTTCATTAATTTGAATTGAACTTAACTAATTGAGATGAATTAAATTGAATTGAATTAAACATAACTACACAAGAATATCAGAAATAAAGTAAAAAAGAGGGCATATCTTTCATTCTTTTAAGTCTCGTTTTCCCATCATACCCGGTGCTAATTAATTTCACTTAGAAGAGAAATGGAGGAGAGATTCGAACCCGTGACCTCTACGTCACGTTGGCTCTTGATACCATGTTAGAAAATCATCTCAACCAAAAGCTCAAGCTAATGGTTATTGCCCAGGAATATGTTATATACTCTATCAGATCTAGACCGTTAAACATGGTCTTTTATTAAAATTTATTTTTATATGAGTGTATATGAGTTTAGTAGCTTTTACCATCAATTTAGTTTTTGAGTTTTTGGTAATAAATTGCAATAATGTGAATGAATTTAAAATATAATTTGGTAAGTATAATCTCTATGAAAACATATTCTTATTCTTGAACTTGAATCTTCTTTATATTTTCTACTGCAATCCATTAACATTAGCCACAATGATATTATATGCGAATAGATATTTGTAAAGAAAAATAAATAAAATGAAGGTAAGCTAGCACCATTATGAGAATGGATATTGATTTTCCTTTCAAATTTACATACAAATTAATTTCGATTACTATAATTTATAATCGATTATATATCAAATGAACATTTAGTGGTATAACTAGTCCAAACCCTATTTGGTTAAAGAATTTTAATATCTAGCAAAACAGAATTTTAGTAGCTCTTAGTAGTAAAAGTCAAAAAAAAAATGTTAGGGCCTTGTTAGGTTCTCATACGAAATTTTTTTTCCATGAAAATAAATAATTTATGAGAATTTATTTTTCCTTTGCTAATTTCAGAAAAATTGGGCAAAATTGGTTAGTTAACATTGAAAAAAAATTATATCTATTGTAGAAAATTCAAATCACCGGGGAGAGTTTCATAAGGGTTTTCTCATACATCTTGGGAATGTATCAAAATTAATTTAATATTTTAACAAAATTTAAAATTACTTTTAATCTAAAATCAGAACTCGCACCAACCCACCCACTTTCTACATACTTTTTTGCCCTACTTACTCAAAGAAAGAAGAAAGGGGATAACTAAACTACATGAAAAAATTATCCAAGATAATCTTACTTTTTGTGAAGGCTCCACCCTTATTTCAGTTCAATCAAATTCAAATAAGTTAAAATCGTGTCTAATTAAGTCTAATAAGTTCAACTATGTTTAACTAGATGTCTGGATCCAATCAATTATAAATGGCAAAGTTAAATCGTTTCTTAATATAAAGTTCAATAAGATTCAATCAGGTTTAACAGGTTCAAATTTAATAAATTAAAGAAGAAAAACACACCCTATAAGATCTTAGCCTATGGTAGAATAGTCTCAACAAGAATACATAAAAGTTTCTTTAGTTGGCAAAAGGAAGAGAGACCTATTTTAAATTAAGAGAACTATAGTTAGTCACAAATCCATTAACTTCTTTTTATGTAGTGGGCACTAATCATACTAGGAAATAACTACATAAGCACAAGATTGCATCATAAAGCAAAATGTACAGAAACAAACTGTCATCAACTCTATCATATCAAGAGTTTATGCGCCAAATCAAATCTGCTGCCATGCTCTGCTCTGCTCAGCTCACTATTTAGGTCATGTTTGTGCCTTTTCTTTCTTTGATACTACCTCTGCAAAGTGCCATCATGCCATGTTATTATTTTGCAAAAGATACATACATACATACATACATACATGCATGCATGCATTCTCAACCGTCCATGTCTTTATTTCGCAAGGATAAATTCACTCTCAATAAACTGTTCAAATATTTCCAGATTATCTACAGAATGAAATCCTACTGTTATAATCAGCAATATTATCAGAACATTTAGCATTACATTTCATCATAACAGAAATTCCTAAAAACCAAAAGAAGCACATCACTATGGCATTACAAAGTTTATTCTGAACCAATGATCCTAATATTCTGTGGGACTATGGTATGGTTGATTGAAAAGAACAATTCAAGACTTTTTCGAATTTATTTTCTTCAAGAATCTGAAAAACAGAACCGCTACAGTGTTACAAACTCGGTGTATATCATGTCACATAATTTATATACTACCTCCGTAATATGTTAGATGCGACAAAACGGTATTATAAAATATTCATTTGTTACATCTAATTTATTACTGTGGTAGTAGCTAAAACAAAACAATAGAATCCAACATTGTAAGAGAATTGAGAAAGAATGAAAAATATTCATTAAAATTATGTAGTAACTTACATGAAATTAAATTAAGAAATCTCATTTTGTGTACGGAAAGGCTACTGTGCTCTTGTGCTGAGGACGAAGCAATCATCTGCATTCTGCATATATGATACCAAATGCATGTCTCAGTCATCATCGAAATATGCTTTAATGATTCAGGCACAGTAGTAGGCACAAACTACATATCGCGCCATACTAATTAATCAAGGAATAGTTGTCAAACCTAATCGGAAGTTTTGAGCGTCTTCTATCATTAATTGTTCTATTTTTTCTCAAAATAATCCGAAGTTGGTATTAAATCTTCCTATATTGGTCCCAACTGAAATGCGACGTGCATATATAGGTCAAAAATTGAGATAGATGCACGGGGTTGGGGGGGAGACTACAAAAATGTCTCAATTTATGTGCTTAGAATCATCTTTAGACCAATATGGGAAGAAAACATACCAACTTCGGATTATTTAGGGAAAAAAAAATACAACTTGGGATTAAATGATGGAAGATGCTCCAAACTTCGGATTATTTTTGGCAAATTTTCCATTAATAAAAAAGAGAACTTTTTCGCACAACAAAACAACACTGTTAAAACGAGCAAAAAAGAGACTTCAATTCCGAAACCAACCTTGAATTACAACTATGCTTCCAGTGTGACCTACCATGTTCTTCCAATTTAATGACACTATTCAAGTATACAAAACATCTTTAGTGCACATTGTTGAACTATCAATTTCAGCCTATTTATTTTCATCAACTGCATCCACTATCTGTCTATATCTATCCTATGAGCTATGATATTCCATGTTTCTATTTGTGGTAACTAGAATTTTGTGACTCAGACTTGCTTATTCATATCAAGAGGCTTTTATGAAGTGGGGGGGGGAAATGAAAAATCATAGATAAGCATCTTATGCTACCTTTCATTAGCAAATAGGAGTATAGGAGCTATAACCTAAGCTAAAAAAATCAGCATTTCACAAACACACACAGAATATAAACAATGAATACTGTCAAATCCTAATAACCAATTGCTACTGCAAATATCTCATGAAGCCTAATCAATAAAAAAATATTCCGTGAAAACATCGCAGGGAAAAAAGATATTTTAACATAGCCAAATTTCGTACGGTTTTTATCAGCTGTAGGACTAACCAAAATTGTTCAATTGAGCAACATTGAAGAATACTCCCACTATCACTTTAAATTTGCTACATTTTATTTATTTTTTTGGAGTCAAAGTTTACAAACTGTGACCACAAATTCTCATTAATTAATATATAATATAAAAAAATAGCCGCGACGGATCTTGTTAGATTCGCAGTGACATATACCATTACAATATCATTTTTGTATAAATTTTTTTTAAAAAACACTATTAAAGGAATAAGCCATCAAACACATGTTTCGAAGACCATGTAATAGTAAATGTAGCAAATTTAGAGAGACAGAGGGCGTAAGTTGCCTTTCTGAAGTAAAACTACTTCCACTTCATACAATGTTAACTCACGGCAAATTATTCAATGTTTATGTCCAACCTTATGTTATGGACTGACCTGTCCACAACCAATACTCACGACACACAACAGCAGCACACCAGCAATAACACAGTCACAACAAGAAATAAACCAACAACAGGAAGTAAAATCAGAATAATAAGAACAGTAGGCTATGGACTGGATGATGGATAGAACATTAAACTGCTAGAGAGAAAATAAAGGGAAGATGAAGATGAAATTATGTATTAATAGCTAAGGTAAACTGGAAATAACAAGATAACCCACATTCGAGAGGTGGAGGCTCTCCCTAATCAAGCTTTCGAGTGGCTTGAACACTCCTAAGAAAACAAGTAATCTCTCAATAATATTCAGCATACCCCTTTTCATTCTCCTTAGGTCTATATATATAGAAAACCTAGCTAACTACTCTGACCTCTAGAAGCTCCTAATATTAGTTTATTATAAAATACCTAAATTACCCTTATCTTAATATTTGATTCATTACACCTTATACGCGAGATAGATTCTTGCCCTACTGAGACAAGGGAAGATCCTATCCGAGTTTTCTTTTTATGTGGAGCTGGAGCTTTTTCATAGCAGCAGTGGCAAACAACAGAGCTGCATGTTTTAGCAGAAACTCTCCCCTACCTTTATATTCTAGAAAGAAAAAAACAATCACATGCTAATAAAACATGACAAAAGTCCAGGACCCATTAAAGGGCCTTTTGCATAGAACAAGCAGCCAGAATACCAAAGGAAAACCCAGTCAGGGTAAACTTGAAATTGGTTCACTGCATACAAAATTAGACCAGATAAAAATAAAACCTTCTAAGAATAGATCCACATGACTTGTTTCTGAAGATCAGTTTTTTTTTATATATATATATATTTTTTATGTACTATGTCATGCAATTCCGATCCACATGAAATGTAATTAGGTTCATTACGGTGTTGGGCTAAGGAAGCAGATATTTAGAGCATATTGGCAACAAAAGGTTGAGATCTTAACCTGGGACAAATTTGATGTGTCCTTGAACAGCAATAACAGCAAGATAAGAGCAGCAACTTGAGCTCCGTCAGATGGAGAGACAGCTAGCATTTTCTCAAACTGATATTGAAGTCAGGTTCTCCGACAATAATTTTCTCAAGCTGGTCATTGCTATTTGCTAGTGTCATACTAATCTTGTGCCATGATATCTGGCAAACATTAGTAATCAAATATGAATCATTTTTAATCAAATAGTTTTCCAATAAGAAATAACCAGGCAATAATAAATAAGTGCAAGCAAAGAAAAAAGGTTTGGCAAGCAAGAACATAGTGACCAAATATGTTTTTATTTCCAGTCAAGTTAGCACAATACTCTGATGCTTCCATTATGATTTATGAACACTTCAAAAGGTTTAAAGTTTAAACACGGCCATTCATAGGTTCAATTGCCAGCGGACCCTCAAATAGTTCTATTATTGGAATTGCCTCTATATCACATATATTTCATTATCCATACTCAAACACCATAAAAATTGGCCCTTGTGAAAAGATCACATATGCAGATAATGAAGAGCCATAAGATATGCTTGCATCCTAAAGAAATCATGTAGCAATCACCCATTAAAAGTAACAGAGATTTGCGCAGACTCTCCAATAAGAGAGTAACTAATGTCTACGATCATCAACTCATCATGATTCATGAACCAGCAATAAGAAAATAACTGCACAAAAATTGCCAGAGATGACCTAAAACACTGCTTAGCAATTTCATTACACAGCAAGAATAGTTCACAATGTTATTCCATGCTATCATATTTTTGTTACTTGCTAAATTCAACAATAAATTGCTACCAAAAAAAGA
Organism: Salicornia ramosissima; assembly: GCA_951394345.1. Lineage (NCBI taxonomy): Eukaryota > Viridiplantae > Streptophyta > Magnoliopsida > Caryophyllales > Amaranthaceae > Salicornia > Salicornia ramosissima. The sequence continues at coordinate 49,629,914 of OX596234.1, forward strand.
CAAACGCAAATTTGATCCAGTTAAATTGAATATCATACTAGATGTCGCGCTGAGATAATTTGCCAATATTATGATCCTCCATAATACTTCATCATCTCAAATAACAGAACAAATTTTGTGGTGCACTTAATTAGTAGCAGACCAATTTATGGAACTATGCTTCTGATGCATCCACAACATAACAAAATTAACATTGCAATAAATGTAGACAAAGAAATTCGAGCACAACCAGTCAGCCACAGTAAACATTTCAATGAAACGAAAAATACAAGGCAATGATAATCAACAACCAAATCACATAACTGCTGAACTGATTACAAAAGAACTCCATCATTCAAGCCCTCTATATTGGCACATTCTATAAAACTATGATGAATAAGTGACCAAAATTGTGAATCTCTTGATGCACGTACTTGACAAAGTATACTTACTCTCAGCTTCAAAATTATTCTTTTATGATGATTCATGAGTATAACCTTTTTCTCAGCTTCTCATCTCTAGGAGTGTTTCTCGGCAAACCTTTCCCGTGAAGCATTTCTCCCCAACCTCCCCTTACTCTCTTCAGGTTTCCGCCTGCCCTCATTCACCTTACTGAATCCTCTTCTTTCATTATTGCCCCCGCCCCTTGTCTTTTCAACTCTCTCCTTGTTACCATAATCTCCAGCTCCATACCGTGAAGCATTTACTCCGGGCCTTCCCCTGCCTTCTCCAGGATTCCTCCTGCCCTCGTTTACCTTACCGAACCCTCTTCTTTCATTATTTCCCCCACCTCTTGACCTTTCAGCTCGCTCCTTCTCACCATAAGCACTACCTTCATACCGTGAAGGTCTTCCCCTACCCTCATTTACCTTACTGAACCCTCTTCTTTCATTATTTCCCCCACCTCTTGACCTTTCAGCTCGATCCTTCTCACCATAATCACTACCTTCATACCGTGAAGGTCTTCCCCTACCTTCTCGAGAATTTGTCCTGTTCTCATTCACTTTACTAGATCCTCTTCTTCCACTGTTAATCCCACCCCTTGAACTTTCAACTCGCTTCTCTTTATCACCACCAACACTTTCAGAACGTGAAGCATATCTTACAGGCCTCCCCCTGCCCTCATTCACACTGCCATTTCCTCTTTTTCTGGCTTCGCGCACACCCCTTGTGCTCCCAACTTGCTCCACCTCCTCCTCATCATCATCGTCATCACCACTTTCATCATGCAAAGCATCTCTCCCATATTTTCCCCTACCCTCACCAGTTTCTCTCCTGCTTCCATTTCCCTCATCAGATCCTTTACTGCCAATTTGGCGACCAGCCCTTGAGCTCTCAACTAACTCTTCTTCCTTCTTGTCATCACAACCCTCATCACTGCTTTCATCCACATCAGGATCAGAAAATTGTGTCTCCTCTTCAGGCCCTTTCCCATTGGCTCCTTCCTTTTCTGTCACTCCTTCCTTCAATGATTGTTGCTTACCAGAATTAGGACTAGTTACACTTATCGTCTTCTTCACTTCCTTAACCTTGTGCATCAGGTGGATGTACTTACTTCTCATATCCATTAATGGATGCTTATCAATCAACAAACCCCTCCTATACCCATCCCTCAAAACCACAGTATGAGTCCCAGTTTTACTTGAACGATAGAAAATGCCAGGATGATGAGCCAATGCCCTCTTAATCCTCGGCTTAATACCTAAATACTCCCCAAAACAAAGCAAATTATCCCTTTCAGTCTTTCTGGGAACAAAGATATGGAGCAATTCATGCAAAATAGCAACTGCCCATCTATCAGACATATCACTGTCAGGAGACAAATGTGATGAATTCTCATATGGCGAAACATAAGGCAGCCTTTGCCACTCATCAACCCACTTCTTCAACTTCTTATCCATCTCAAACCCTTTAGAATACTGCAATGGAAAAGCAATGGGCATCCCCTTCTGATACCCAGAAGCCTCCTTCATTGCCCTCTTCTCGGCTACGGAAACCGCCAAATCATCACTCCAGCACACCAATTCCAACAAACCCTCAACCCTATTTGACCTAATTTCATTAACCTTTTTCAGTTTAAAATAATCAGGAAACTCAGGAACTAATGTATCAACATAATTATCAGGAAGACCAAGGTCCCATTTAAGCCTATCAATCAATTGCAAAGGGATTTCATTAATTCTACACAACATTAAAAGTTTCAATAACCTATCAGCAGCACCTTTTCTAAATGTATCACTACCATACATCAACTGTTCTTCAGAATCAAGATTAAGACTTTCTGGGGTTAATCTAACATGTGGGTGAATTCCGACGTTACCAGGAAAATGTTCTTCAAAGAAATAAGGGTACTTACGAATGAAATCAATTGCACGACATGGGATTTTGAGCTTCTCACTGTTGTCAACAATGGAAGAAAGAGGAAGTGATTTAGAGGGTTCAGATTTGAGTAGGTTTTTTAGGCTGACAACAAATTTGAGGTCTTTTTCTCTCTCAACTACATGGTCTAACCCTCGATCTCTCACAAATTGGATTTCAATGTTGTCAAGAAAGGTTCTAATGCATTGAAAATTAGTGGGGTTTGGGTGATGAAATACAAAGCGCGCAACTTTGGATTTGATTAGCATTTTTAGAAGTTGTGGAGACTTTGGAGGTTGGAAGAGTAAAAGAGAGAAATTGTCTCTGGGATGAAGGGTTTAAGAAGGGTTTTGCCAGTTTGGTCAATTGGTTGCCTAGACCAGGCGAGATATCTCACGGTTTTGGTCGAAATTCTTAAATAAATCGGGATGTATTTTTTATTTTTAAAATGAGTAATTTTTTTTAAAATGAACATAAAATATGTCGGATAAAAGTAGCTCTATGACATTTAGGGGTATAATAGACTCATCGATGTTTTGGCACTGTTATAAATTCATGATTACTGGATAGTGGTGAGCGTGGTTTGATAGGTTTGACATTAAAACAAAACCAAATTGTGAGAGGGTTTTTGGCATTATTGTCGTTTTTTTAAACTTCTAAAATAGAAAAAAAATTGTGATAAAATAACTTAAAAACAACGTTGTATATATTAACTTTGGGAAATTAAAACACTGAAACCTAACTGAACTCTATTATATAAGGTATGAGGAGGTAGCGGCGGTGTCCAAGTGGATTACCATAATACCCTTACTGATCTTCATAATTATTGTTTATAAAGTGAGGATAACTTTGGAGGAATTAGAAGGTAATGGCGGTGGTTTTTTGAATGAAAGAGTTCGTCGGTTTTTAGTGTATTAACTTGTCTTATTTATAACTCAACTTAATTTTCTTAATAACTCGGCTCATTTGATAAATAACTTCCAATAGTCACAACATTAATAAAAATATTTCACCAAATAGTCCTAAGGTTTTGTGTTATTCCTTGTTGTGTGGTGATAAAACAAAAGAAAATAATTATGGTTCAAGTGAGATGGATAAGTAAAATGGAAGTACTAATATCAATCAAGACTCACAATAAGTTGAATAGAATGCAAATCATTAAATTAAGATATCTTATAAGGTTGAATAGTTTGATAGTAACAAGTTGAATATATTGTAGAATGCAAATCAAGATTCACTTTTTTTTTTATCAAAAAAAGGTCGCTGAAATCAGGTAGAATGAGTACAACAAGTTTTAATCAAGTGCAACAAAATCTAATAAGGTCTCATAACTTTTAATTCGGAGTAATAAAGTTTATTAAGTATGGAGTATAAATTTGCTCAATTCAAATAGATCAAGTTTAATGCATTGAAGAAAATGCACTACACCAAGGAAGTATACCTTTCTATACATGTTCATTGCTCATTGTGAGAATGGGTCATCCGAGCATATCTAAATAGATACTATGTTTACATATGGTTCCCCACGTCGTTTCATTACATCTAGGATTAGAAATAAGCAAAATCGGAGCTACTTTAGTTCGGGAATAACCCCATTAATAGGTCCGCGGTCTGCATTTATGAATTGAAAGGTCTGAATAATCCACTCTATAATCCGTTGTTAGAATCAATAGGTCTTCAAATCGTTCATTTGAAAAATTTAAAAGCCTTCCTATTGGATGATCACGATACTTTCCAAAGAATCGAAATTCTTGATCAATGGAGGAACAATACCACCAATTTTGTTTAATAAGATACCAAAGTGGATGTTTGACTCATTCCATACTAGAAATAATCAGGGGAAATCATTTGATAACACAAATTCCTATTTCTCAATGATATAACGCGATCAAAACAATTGGATGGATCCCGTAAAACCATTTAATAGAAGTTCATTGATATCTTCTTTTTATACCTATATGCTAATTAAATAGCTCATAGAGTCCATTGCATGTCCACCTAAAAAAGAAAAAAAAAACATTTTTAATAAGTTATGAACATGTATGTTCATTCACATAAAAATACATCAAATTGAGGAAATTGGTAATTCCTATATATTTTCTTCAACACCACCCAAAATTCCACGTACAATTCCGTAAAGTAAGAGTCTTTGTCTAAAGCTTTATGAACGTCAAATTTGAAAATTTAAATTCGAACTTGCACACATTGTTCTTCCCTTTAAAATACATATATCGGCCAAATTAAATTGAATGACATACAATAAAGTGAGTTCAAGGAATTCATAGAGAGAAGAACCACACCTACATTATTTCTAAGTGTTTTTTTTTTCAAAAAAAGTTCCACGATGCCCATCTACTCCACAAAAACACCTGAAAACCAAGAAAGAACAAGCGGGGAGATCTAGGAGCCATATTCACAGAATGAGCCAATTATAATCTCCTCTGTCAAAAAGTCTCAAATCACAAATTACAGCAACAAACAATTCACAGAGAGAACCACCATCACCAGTTCACCACCACACTGAGCTCAAAACTTTCTGGGAGAATCAGATACGACCTCATCCCATTATCATCTTTTCTGGTGTTTACTATCTCTCTCTTTCTTTTCTCAACAATTGGGAACTCAATTACATCTCGCATTTGCATCCCCAAGCCTAAAATGGCTTCTTCTTTGGGTGAATCCCAACCCCATTCTTCCCTTTCACTTTCTTCTTCACCCCATCTTCCCAATCTTTCTGACTTTCCTGAAAATTCCCCTCATTTTTCTCTCTCTTCTGACCAATTCCGAAGCTGCTCTCATGCTCTTCACTCTCTTAAGCTCAAACTCGACGCCCCCCACCTCATTTATCTCGAGTTCAATTCTCTCCAGGTCCTTTTCTTCCCCTTTTACTTTATACTTTTTTCCCCAATAAAAATTGTTCTTTTTGGTGAAATGGGTATTGATTGAATAATTTTATTTGCTATGATTGGTTTAATTATGCACTCTTTAGCGGATGACGTTTGTTAATCAAATGTGCAGTCATATTATTTGGTGTGATCAGCTTCAATGTTGCATATGTATAATTTTACTTTTACACAAATTGTTGTTAATGATACTTTAATTATTCTAGTCTGCGGTAGAAGTTAAATTACCCCACGAAATCACGAATCATTTTTGCTACTCCTTAAGTTGTTACGCCGTTCTTAGTTGTGTGTCTTAATTAAGATTTCTTTTTATTTTTTTAATTTTTTCCATTTAAGTAAAGAGAATTTAGTCCGACGTTGCTTTATGGTACAGAATGGTGGGCTTTGAGCCTTTGAATTACTGTCATTTTCATAAGAGGACTGTGACAGCAATGCATATGTTATGGTGGATGTTTAGGAATATAAGAAAGGATTGAATAAGGAATGATGTTACTGAGGAAATAAGTTTGAGGTTATTTCCTTAGAGGATAAAATGGGGGGAAGCAACTAAGATGGTTTGTTCATGTAAAACGGAGAGAGTATAATCTATAATGCACCGGCAAGGAGGATTGAAGAGTGGTAAACTGGTAAAAAGGAAGATGAAAACAAACATGGAGGAGGATGATGGAGAATGACACGAGGTTGTTGGACTAGAGGAAAATTTAGCGGCGTATAGGGAAGATTGGGGTAGGAGGATATATGTGGATGACTTTCGTAATAAATACTGTAGATTTGATTCATGTCTAGCCAACTCCGAATTTATTTGGAAATAAGGCTTTGATATTGTTGTTGTTGTACCATCATTTATAATCAATTATTAAATAGGCCATTAGTGTAGTTTTATCAAGTTTTAGACTTTTAGCATGTTTGAATTGTTGGGTATTAAGGATTAAATGTGATGAATTAGGATTAAACAAAAAGATAAATTTCAGAGAATTTATGACCTTCGAGGCACGAAAAACGCTTTCCTAAAGACTAAATTTCGACCCTAATCAATGAGCAAGGGTTGCCGAAAAAATCTTTGAGATAAAACGAAGAATTGGACAAGTTTTGTGATGCTCACTCAGAAAACTTATAATGTATGTAAAACCTTTCTTTGTTGATGAGAGAATGCAAAGTATCAGAGAAAGAGATGAATGGAAGTTATCCTTCTCTCTCCTCTTTATTTCCTTATAAAGACACTGCATTCAAGACCCTCAAAACCACATTCAAACGTTTCCGAAAATCAAGCAACATCTACTTTGGACGAGCAAAACAAAAACAAACTGACGCAGAATTGTCGCGGACGCGATCCAGGTACCGTCGCGGGCATGACGTAAGATAGGTGCGGGCGTGACGTCTTCTTCCTGCCATTCTTGTTTTCTTCGTGTCGCAGACGGAGACCAAAATGGTGCGGCCGCGCCAAAACCTCTGTCCGCGACAGTCTTAACAAAATTCGCTTGGGTGAACTTTAGTTTATTATGGGTACCGATTAGTTCATAACTTCATAATCGTTGTTATAGTCCTTGTATTAATGTACGATCATTTGTTACACCATTCCCACACAAATAATTATAGCATACCTTATACTCTAAATCATTTTCCAACATGAATTGGGGTTTGCAAACTTTCTTTGCCTCTTTGAATTTGCATGTGAAATAGCAGAAGTTTCAGAAGATTGCCATTATTACTCTGTATTTTTCTTAACACAATTTTTGATATATTGATAGTTTGATACCATTAATAAATGGTAATTCAGAGACCATACAGTTTGTTAATGCAACGTGCATTTTCACTTTTTTTTTTTTTCTTCTTATTTGAAGGCTGAGAAACTAAATTTTTTAGTACAAATTCATTGAAATTTTGGACTGGGCTGGGTTAGCTCAGTTTCTGTTTGATGCGTGGTAAAGATAAAAGTTTGATGAGTCATATATGTTTTCCACTTGGTCTACGGGATCTAGATTAGTCCTAGGATGTAATATAAATTGTTGTTTGCTTCAATAATAAAATAACATAAAACACTGTGAGTTTTAAACCAAATATCTCCGGTTAAATTCACATCAGAAAGAGCTGATGAGTGATGACCAAGTAGCATTACAAATAATTTGAAACTTTTTATAAAGAGAGGTGTTGCAAGTTTGCAACTAATATGAAATGGAGGAAGTCTTACGATTAACTATCTTAGAAATTCTACTAGGAAAGTTGATGAGCAACTTTTTGTTCCATGATTATATCACCTCAGAAAATCTAGTAGGAAAGTCGGTTAAGGAGACAAGTCTAGAGTGAAAATTCTTGTAAATGCTGTAAATATAAGTATCTTGAACTTATTGTTGTGCCTAGTATGGTGGTTTCTGATATGAATGGTAAAGAGGTAGTAAATAAAAAGCAGGTACTTGGACTTCTACTTTCTTTAATTCAGGTCTTTAATTAACATAAGAATGCTAAGTTGCTAACGGTATCTTTTCCTGTGTTGGGTATCCAAATGTTATCCCATTGAATGTTTGTTTGACAGCATTCTTGAGATTCCTGAGAAAGTTAAGGGTTTGGATTGTTTTGTGACATCGAGGAACATTCCTTGTACATTTATGTGTGATGGTTTGCTTTGGGGAAGCTTCAGCTTTCCGATGTCTTAGAGATGCAATAAGTAGAATTGGACGATTCTCGTTTGTTTAACAAAGATGAGTGCTGGTTCATGTAATAACATGTCTGATATGGACTTGGTTAATAGCCAATTGTGGTGACATTCCATGCCAGAGTGGGAAATTTCAATTATTTTGTGAATGCTATGCATCCATAGGGCAATGGGCCAATGGCATCCCAATTGGTAGGTTTGGTGGTGCATTTCTGGGTAGGGATGTGTAAGATGATATAGCGCACACCCTCAAAACAAAACAGTGTTTGAATGTTAGTGATCCTGTGAGAAATTATAAACCCATGTTGCACATTATTTTAGAAATAAATCCAGGATTGAAGGATAGAGAATTTGAAATTTACAGCTGATTAGGTGGTTTGGGAAAGGGTTTGTTTAGAAGTTGATTCTGATTTTGTTGTTTGTCCCCTAGTATTCTTCTTAGTTTTTGTTATAGCCTGCCTACCTCCTGCACTATACTCACTGCCTTAAAGGCACTGATAACAGAAATAATATTAAGGAAGAACAATATAGAATCAGTCACCAAAGAAAGATGTGATTTTTGAATGATAAGGAATGTTGTATAGATAATAAGTAATGAAGAGGTGGTATTGCAATGAAGGGTGGGATATTACAAAATCAGCTTTTCGAGTAGCTTACACTCCCACTAATAATACAGTACATAAGCACAATGCTCTTCATCATTCATCAACTTGTCTCTCTCATCCTACTTAGGTATAACTATAGAGAAACCCTATCTAGTGACTCTTGAACCTTCTAGAAATTCCTAGTAGCTAACTTATTGTAAACTTACTAGAATACCCTTACTAATATATATTGATGGATAACATTCTATTCATTTAACACACACAATCAAATTTGCCCTAGGAGTCCGTGCAACTCAATTTGTTTTGCACTTTTTTTTGTTGGCAATGAATTTGTTGCACTTCACTTGTGTGTGAGTGTGTGTGTGTGTGTGTATTCCTCCTTTTTTGGTCAAACTTTGTTCATTTTTTTTTAATCTATTTTGAATATGAAATTCTCTCTTTTTCGGTGCAGGAAAAAAGGAACAAACCATCTGACATGACAAACCTATGTAGGGTGGCTCTTGATCCCGTAAATTTGAGTAAAAATCGCTATACTGACATCATACCATGTAAATCCTAATCCAACTAGTTTATTTCTTTTGAGTCATAGACTCATAGACTCTTGATAACAGTTTGATTGTGTTCTAGAATGAAGAATATAACCAAATAGCTTGTTTTTCTTTTTGTCTTCAGATGACAGCACCAGAGTTGTTTTGACCTCATGTAAGGATTATAGGCCATCAGCCAGGGGTTACATCAATGCAAACTTTATCAAAGTTAGTATGCGCACTGTACATTTAACTTTGTATACCAGGAACATTGGCTACATTGAAAAAAATATATATATATAATTATGTGTTCTCTCTATACAGATTTGCTTGTCAAATTTTCATGATGATTCCTTTGACATTGACAATATATATATATATATATATAGAAGTAGGCTCATGTGAGAAATGTAGTTTTGGTGAGAAGGGTGAGAAGCAACCACAACCATTTGATCAACAAATAAATGGCTAAGATTAAATTTCACTTTCCCTCCTTACTCCTTTTATTGTTTGGAGTCAATGTATCTATGACATAAACTCAATGTATTTTTACTCAATGTATTTATAGTATATTTTGAATGTACCTATAGTTGTTGATCAATGTACCTCTAGGTCATAGTTGATGTATTTATCTATTCTCACATTTCTCACGGTAAAAAAATTCTCATCGGAACCCAACCCTATATATATATATATATCTTATCTTGTATAACATTTCACCTAGAATTGCAAAAGTGGATCATTTTACATTGACTTTTGAGATCCAAAGGGTGTATTTACATTTTAAATCATTAATGTTGATTCAATATTTAAACATGACTTTGCATTCAGGCAGTCAAATTCGGATGGAGGGAATAGGGAGTATCATTTTTGTTGCTATATCAGTTTGTATTCTATCTTTGATCTTGAATTTAATGTCAAATGTAGACTCCTGCAGAAAGTGCTGCTCAGTTTATAGCCACACAAGGTCCATTGCCACATACATATGAAGATTTTTGGGAAATGGTCTTGCAGCATCGTTGCTCTACAATTGTGATGCTAACACGATTGTTTGACAATTACAGGGTATTTACTCATTCACTCCCTCTATAGAGTACTAGGTTGTTTAAGTAGTGTGTATATGCTGGCCTTAATGAACTTCCCAAAGTCAGGCTCGGTCTTTTGTTTTTACTGAACTTTCTCCCCGTGAGGGGAGGAGAAAACAGAGGGAGGAGGAACCTGACTTTTGTCTTTCGCATTGTGCATTTGAGTTAATATGTAACTGTTATCATCTAAAGCTTGTTATTGAGTGATCATATTTTTGGACTTTGCATAAGTAGTTTTCATTTTAACAAATCAGTGTGCTTATACTTTATAGTATGTTTTGTCTGCTACTCAGAGCTACTAAATGTAGTTTCCTCATTGTTTTAAGCAATCAATTTATATTGTATTTGGGAAGGTTTTGGGTCTAGATGATTCAACATGTAATGTCGTTTATTTGTCATCATCTATCATGTGATGGATGCCTATAGTTTTGTTACACATCTTTCCTGTGTGTGTGTGTTGAGGGGAGGGGGGGGGGGAGGTATATGTTTGTTCCTCTCAACTGCCATGATTTTCAGCTCAATTTATATCTTCATTTTTATTTTTATTTTTAATATGGGAGCACATGCAGATGATGAAATGTGGTGATTATTTTCAAGCAGAGGATGGCCCTAGAGAATTTGGTGACATTTCTGTTGTTACAAAATGGATTAAGACAACTGAGAATTCTTTAGTTTTGCGTCATTTGGAAGTGACCAAAGCAGAGGTAAAGTCTTCATCTTGTGTCAAAAACACTTGATACTTCGATGAAAGCATTGAGTGTTTCAAAGTCTATTGCTCTTTGCTTTTATAATTGATTTACCTAAAAAGACCCACTTTTTATCCCTTTAATTCTAAAAATTATTAGTGGTACTCAATTTGCTAAAAAGAATTCATATATGATTTTGTTCTCAATTACTTGATGTGTTTCGTGGTATGCTGCTTCATTTTGCAATGCAGTCAGAAGAGCCACCACTATCTGTTTTGCATATCCAGTATCCTGAGTGGCCAGATCATGGTGTACCCAAGGATTCAGAAGCTGTTCGAGAGATTTTTAAAAGAACATATCATCTGCCACATGGCGTGGGCCCAATAGTGGTTCACTGCAGGTAGATAGTGTTCCTGATCCTTTTTTTTGATCAGTATGTTGATTAAGATTCTCACACAGTCAGGCATCCTATTTGCTTTCCTCAGTGCTGGAATTGGGCGCACCGGAACATACTGCACCGTTCATGAAACAATCCAAAGAATCCTTGCAGGGGATATGTCTGCCTTAGAACTTCCCCACACTGTTGAAGTTTTCAGATCTCAGCGAGTTGGAATGGTTCAGACGCTGGTAAATATCTTTGATTTCATTTTATTGCTAGAACATTTATCAAAATTTGAATGTAATATCTCTGCTTTTCTTTTGAAACTCACTATATGTTCATAAATGTGTCCTCCATCTAGGAACAATACAAATACTGCTACAAGGTTGTCATTGATGAATTGGAGGAACTCATATCAGGGTACAATCCTGTGAAGAATGATCAATGGTATTTCTATTTCCAATTGTTCTCATTAAGAAAAGTAGTATTTGAATTTGCATTGTCATACTTCCACATTGATAGAATGTTCATTATGCAATCCAATGCACATTTTATATCACTAATATCTAGAATTGCTTGTTTGTAAAAATTATAACAATTGAACATTAATGTCGTACTTATCAAGGCAAATCCAACAAGACCCCACATGTAGAGCTGTCAATTTTCGACTCGACTCGACCCGACCTGAAAAACCCGAGTAACCCGACCCGTAAATAGTGTGTTTTGACAAAAAAATTCAAGATTTTTGATCTGTTTAAAACCGTCTTTTCAAACCCGCAAAACCCGTTAATTTTCAACCCGACACAGTTCAACCCGGTGGGTTAAACACTTTCTAGTATTTTTTATAATTTGTTGCTAATTTCTATAACATTACTATTAAACCTTTACTATCAAGTTTCTAAATTGTCATTTTGATCATTTATTTGTTGAAAATGATTCTAAAAGGCGCTATTTATAAATTCTTGTTACTTAGGATACAAATGTAGACATTTTTTTTAATAAATGAGGTTAAAAAATATTAGATTTAGAACACAAAATAACAATGTGGTTATAAATCTCTAAACCCGTTGGGTCAACCCGAAGCCCGAGGATCTAGGTCATGAATAAGATATCTAAAACCCAAACCCGATAACAACCCACTTTCAGTAACCCGAAACTGGTATCAAGTTAGCATAACCCGATCCGACCTGTTTGACACGTCTACGCCACATGACTATATTTGTTCTTATGTATCGATAAATATATACTACCTCCGCCCCAATTTAGTTGCGACCCTCATGCAAAACTTGTTTGTGAGTGTGAAATGAATAGAGAAATAACATGCATGTGATAAGGAATTAAGGGGAGAGAATAAAAAAATGATTACCTATTATAGAAAGAAAATATTGTTGCAACTAATGTGTAGTATTCTTTTTTGATAAATATTGCAACTAAATTAAGACAGGGGTAATAGAAAATTACCTTTGCATGTGAATAGTGTCAATAAAACCCTAACGCACAAGTCCATGTGGAACGAAGGGAGTACAATGCTTGCATCGTGGATGATGATGATGATTATTATTTAATTTTTTAAAATTTTCAATTTTCTTAAAAAAGCTTTTGGCTCAGAATGGTAGAATTGTTGCTGCCTGAATCTGCAGAAATCGATCCATGCACAGGCATGCCAGTATTGTTGCTGCAGTAAAGATGCAGGCTTAGGAGACAAGTGACTACAATTATCCTAACAGGAATGTTGATATAAGGAAGAATGATGAATGTTTGATGCACAATTTTTGCTGCCTTTGAATCTAACCAATTGTATTCTATCTCTGCTCCCTTTTTTCCCTTGCTGTATTAATCTCTGAACTAAGACTGGGTTCTGCTGTACAATACTAGTGAAAAAATTGATTGTCCTGTATTTGTATTGTGCTACTGAAAGGCCATCTTCAAGTAAAGATTTATCATTGTTATCGTTCCTGATTTAATGCTGCTAGTTTTGGGGAATTGAAGACATAAAAGAACGTAACAAACATTTTGAAACAGATAAATAAGTTATCACCAAGAAGTTGTCATAGAATAGTATCAAAAAACTGCTGGTTGTTGGCTGAGGTAAATTGGTAATGAGTAAGATAATACTCCGTATTTTTTTTATGTTAGTGATGTATAATGAATAAGAATCATTTTAGAGATGATTATTTATAGGGGGTGTTTGTTACCTTGGCTTTTACGTAGAGCTGGCAATCGTGTCGTGTCAATTTTGGATCGACCCGCATACATAAACGGGTTGAACCCTCGAACTCAAACCCGACCCGTTTAATAAACGTGTCAAAGTCCTTGACCCAAACCCGCTAATTTCGTGTCGTGTTTGGGTCGTGTTAGCGTGTCAGGTCAATTTTTCATTATAAAATTAATATTCAAGTTAATCGTGTCCTGTCGTGTCAACTCGTTTATATAAACGGGTTGAACCCCTTGACCCAAACCCGACCCGTTTAATAAGCTGTCATGTCGTGTCAACCCGTTTACTTAATCGTGTCAAAATCTTTGACCGAAACTCGCTAATTTCGTGTCGTGTTATCGTGTCGTGTCAATTTTTGCCGGCTCTACTTTTACGGCCCGTTTGGTAGCCGGTTATGAATAGTCGTAATGAGAATGAATTTATAACTAAATTTAAAAGGAAAATCAAAATTCATTCCCATGGTGATGCTAGCTTAACTCTAATTTTCTTCACAAATATTCATTTCCATATAATATCACTCTTCCCCATGGTAATTTTTTTTATCAATGTGAGATAGTTTCATCAGAGACCTACTATTATAAGTTTTACTAGTCGTTGGTGAAAATTATAAAAAATAGGCATTGAGATGAGCTAACTGAGATTCAACATTACTATATTTCTATTGGTTGAATATTTTCGCACATCGTGTGATTTTTGTACTCATCTTATAAAGGCAACACTTCATGAAAATAGGAAGAAAGTGAGAATGCAAATGTCACCACCCCATTTCACCTTCTATATAAACCTCAAAATAAGATCAAAGTATATATAATGATTTAACAATAACAAAGTCAAAATGTTGCACCTAAAAATATGGGAGGGAGTATTTTTTTTAGGTATAAAAATCACTAACTTATTGGCTAGCCCGAGGAATTAATGTGAAACATGACTCTTGATCTTTTCTAAAAACATAACATATTAATAAATGAAATCATATGTAAAATAAAATTTAAATATGTAATTTTTTTTATCTTCAATGGTGTATTAATTAATTAAAAATATAAAAGTATTATACTTGTACTACAGAATTACTATACCTATTGAAAATTTTAAATATACGGTGTTTCAGTATAAAAAAAATATAGATCTAGTATTTCAGTATTAAATAATGTTGTCTAAGACGAAACGTTTGTATTTCGTGGAAAGATAATGTGGAGAGTCCAATCATGAATTGAACCTCAGTTAACCTGCACAATGAGCATACACGCATAAACTAGTTTGGGGATTATCTGAGATAAACAGCCTTCCAATGCCTAGTTAATTCAAAGTCTTATAATATGAAATGAAATATTGGAGAATTTGTTGCTTAAAGCTTTAAAATTGGATACATGTAAATGTAGACGGTTGACTTATCTAATAAATGCACTTTGGACAAGTGACATTTAATGGCCTAGGGCTTGATGTTGAGCCAACTATGAGTTGTTGGCATGTTATCAAGTGGTCCTTGGACCCAACTTAGTTTATATGTTTTGTGGCTTATGTGTTTATCTGTATTACTGTATATGTGCTTTAGTAATCAAGACCCATTTAGATAGGGATCATTTATATTACCCAAAGAACTGCCCTCCAGATTCAATTTTGGTCCTTTAAATGGATTTTTGGAGGGATTATTTTTAAAAAATATTATTGTTTTCCAAAGAATGTGAAAAGGAATACATGTATGCTAACCGTTAATATTGCATACACCAAATTAATCCAAATTGTCCAATTAATTAATCCATCTATCTATACAACTAAAACTCTTACCACTAATTTCCCTCCCACCTTCCTTTTGTCCCTCCTAAACCCACTTTCTAACTCTCTTTATTTAATAAATTAATACCATAATGAATATCCTAATAATAAAAACAAATTCCTAAATAAATATTTTTTTATACTAATAAAATATCTATTAATTATCTATTATATTTCCTCTGTAAACATATTCTTGCAACAAAAGTGGCTTGACACGAACTCCAAAAAAAATTTATAAGTATGTTTAAGTTGGTAGATTAGTAAAGGTAGGAGAGATAAATAAGATGAAGTGGTCCCCTAAGGAAAGTTGATATTTTATTGATAGATTAGTAAAAGTAGGAAAGAGAAATAAGTAAAAAAACTTACCAAATAGGGAAAAGTTTATTTTGTTGCAAGAATTCAAAAACATCCCAAAATAGCAAATGTTGCAAGAATTCATTTACTGAGGAAATGTTATATTATATATCTTACTAAACTAAACTCTTACCACTAATATACTCACTTTCTCTCCTAAAAAAAGTGTATAAGTCATTTACTGAGGAAATGTTATATTATATATCTTACTAAACTAAACTCTTACCACTAATATACTCACTTTCTCTCCTAAAAAAAGTGTATAAGTCAATTTATTTATTGATAGAATGGAGTGTGATATATATATATATATATATATATATATATATATATATATATATATATATAAGGTAAAGTTTGATATTTTTATGTAAAACAAGCTCAATTTAGAGAGGAAAAAAAAAATCTAAACACTAACAATTTATTCATTACATCGATTTTCATAGAAATTAAATGATTAAATATAGACCTAAGGACTAATTTGATCTACATAATCTGCCAAAAGTATACATAATATTTTTATGGTAAATGCTCTTTTTAAAAAATGTCAATATAATAATACAATGTGAGAGTTTTATATATTGTCTTACCTTTTTTTAAGAAAAATAATTAATATATTTTGAATTCATTTAAACTCAATATTTAATTAGATAATTATATCATATTTGCTCCTACATATTATTTAAAAAAATTTAAGCTGCACATCGCAGGGGATTAACTAGTTATAGTAATACAACACAAGCACGAACATGCTTTTCGGGGCACCACACCCATCAGGCACGGGACACAGACTAATTTGTTAACATGAGGACAAGTATTTAAAATGGCATGTACCAAGCAACATTATCAAGTTTTTTTGTTACGTTTCTGAACATGCATTATTCAATCAATTTAAACACTTGGCCTTATAATTGGGAACAAACTCTCAACATATCCGAAAGAATCCCATACGACAATATCTAATTTCTTGAACTCATCCCTTGAGAGATTATATTGGTAGTCATAAACCGAATTAAAGTCATCAGGGTCGTAGCCATAAGGGCCAACGTCTGGTAGGTCGTCACTGGGAACCACACCAGTGAGCAGAAAATCGCCGTTCAATAGAATTGTTCTAACCTCCAGATTCGATTGCTCAGCCATGCTTTGGATTGTAAACAAAGGCTGCCACGACAATGGGACCCCGCGTTCATCAAATTGGGTCACACCCCATATATTAATGTTACATGATCTCAGTTCCACCTGACGGCTTATTATCAACACAAGTTGCTCCTTGTACACTCCCATCATCACCTGATGTGTATCACCCCTCGACACTAGGGCAACAGCCTCATCGGGTCCACTAGAAATCGTGAATTCCTCAGTTGTAAAATTGAAGGATACAATATCGAATCTCCACATGGGCTCAAGCTGCGAAGTCCAATAATAAACCCCATTGAAGTACCCATCCGAAGCAGCATCTGGCACATGGCAATGCTCACGGGTTAGCTTCCAAGAGTTTTTCTTAAGCGAATATATTGCACGGTAACTAAAATTGCCCTCCATGTGGGTTACACCGACAATCTTGAAATCATTAGATACTGGATCATAACCGAATCCAAGAATCACAATGGAATGGCAAGAGCGGAGACCAGGGACATTTGGGTAAGCAACCGTCTTAAATTCCCTGGTGGCTGGATTCCACAAGCCCAGGAAACATCTTTTAATCTTAGGTCTTGTAGAGCGCGTGAAAGACAGACAAACAATACCATTTACACACCCATGACAATCAATATCGAATTCGTATTTCCCGTATGGAACAGGGAGCAGAGCTTTGCTATCTCGATCAATATTAGCTCTCAAATTTAAAGTAACAACATCCTCTTGATGTACAGAGAGAAGGAGAACATCTTTTAATAAGGGTAGTGTTGGCTTCATTTGCCTAATAATGTGGGTCACGTAGCTACCTGATTTGCAAAGGGAAGATTGAACCTGGTAGTGCTTCTTGATGAAGCTGGTATCATCAATAAGGGCACGCAATTCTTTACTCACACATCTCATTCGCAACAAGTCTCTAACCGGCAGCCTTGACAGTATGTCCTCTCCCACATCTGGGGGAAAGATCCAAAGTCTTTCCATGGGCTGAAACTTCACATATTAGAACAATGGATCAAACAAAGAGGCAAATTGTAAGAATATTTGTAATGAAAACTACAAATCAGCCTAGACCTGTGCAACGGGCTGGGTTCGGGCTGGGTCGGAATAAATTGGACCGGACTGGGCCGGGCAGAATGTAAAGTTATAACAGGTCGGGTCAGGCCAGGGCTGGATTAGAGCTGCCAATAAAAAAAACCCATTTGAATATGAGCCCATTAAGAGCCCAACCATTTTGAAATAAAAAAAGCTTAGCCCTTTTAGATAAGGGCTGGATTAGGGCTGCCAATGGGTGCTCAGCCCATTGAACAGGTGTAAATCAGCCTATATAATCTTTCTTAAACAACATCATATGTATAAGCAGGTTGTTCAATGTTCACAATTTCCTTCAGGTTTCCATCGATTTTAAGATACTTGATAGCCGCAGAGTTTTGAATTGGATACGGATATCAAATACCAAGAATCTCGAATATAAGATATCAGATATCCAATCCATGATCAAGTAGCTATGCATGATAGAAATACAAGTTGAGGGACTTTTCTTTTTATAGTTATAAACATTATTTTGGCTATGCATTTATTTGGTTTGATGTAAAGTATTTCTGGTAAAATTGTTTTCCCATATTTTGATTTTTCTTTATTTGGCTTACAAAGGAGTGTAAAATAAATTTTCTAAAAATACAACAGACTTTCAAGGATGATTTTTTGTAAAACTAATCTCAAACAAGAGGGAAACCATGTTTCAGTTTTCTGTTCACAAAAAAAAAAAAAATCTTACTAATAGGGAAGGTTGGACTGTTGGACAGTAAATCGGGAGAAATAATTCCTACATTTGATTTATGTCTAACAGACTACAGACCCAAATTTTTTGGGGGAGTAAGGCTTTGATGTTTAGACCTATTATCGGTCAGGGTCAGGGTTAGGGTTGGCTTATCGGGACAAAGCGGGTCGCGGTCATTAACATGTTGTTAGCGATCGAGCCAATAAAAAACTAAATGTAAATAGAATTCAAATTTTCCAAGCCAACTTATTCGTACCTGGATCCATGCAACTTAGTATAAAACTAAACAAAGGAAATCTTAATTTGCAATGGTGGTTCTCATTCTTTGGTTTAAGAATATATTGCATCAAACTAAACAGAGCGCATATAATAGAGAATTATTTCACGCTCAATTCACAATTTTTTATCATTTTGAATTTAGATAAATGGTGTATATATCATAGTAATTCGAAACAAGTTACATGCAAAACAAATTAACAATGTAGCTAAGAATTAAGGATCAATTTGGGATACCTTTTTACAATTGACTAAGCAATTCATTCATTAAACAAAAACAAATATCTGATTCCCCAAAATTACAAACCAAAAAAAACAAAAACAAAAAAGTGAACAAAATCAAACAAATCGAAAAACTGAAAACAATAGAAGAGATGAAGACGGAGTAGAAGGAGATGGAGGAATTACCAGAGCAATTGAATAAGCCGAATAGGAAGATGATGAAATCGAAATCTCCGATGATTTCCAATTAGTGCGAAATTGGTTGCTTATTAGGTTTGGTTTTGGGGATTTGATAGCACTTAATTTTGTTGCAGTGTACAAATTAAATAGGCGAAATGAAGTGTGACTGTGTGAGTACTAGTGAAGACAGAAGAGTAGTGAGAGCACGAGATCGTTGACACACACATCTTTAACAATGCGTCTCATAGAGCAGTGTCAATAGTGGGCGAAAAATTAGCCCACCAATCTCTCTCTACCCACTTTGTTACTCTTCCACATAATCCAATCTCGTGGGCTAATTTTTTTTTACAAAAGCATCCCCAATAGTGAGCAAAAAAAAAAAAAACCACCACTTTTCTCTCCTACTATTTACTATACCCCACTACTTTTTTTCTTTCCTTTTAATTACTTTTGATTATTTATTTATTTGATTCCTTGTTTATGATTAATACTATTACGTATTTTGGTGACGTATTTTGGTGAAGTATTTTTTCCGTATTTTACATGTATACGTATTTTGCGCGTATTTTTGTACGCCAAAAATTTTCATGGTTTTTCGATACTTTACCGTCGTAGAAAAATACACGAAGGTTCGGACAAAATAATTAAAAAAAACAAGTTACCTTCAGTAGAATATTAAACAAGAAAAGTGATACAAAATAATTAAAATACATGAGATTCTTAAAAGCGAATGCGTGAATTTTTTTTACTGATTATTGGGGCTGTATTTGGCCCAAATGTGCTTCTCTAAATCGTGCTTTAAAGCATCATGAAGACGTCTGTCGCGAATAGTGGTTCGTATACCTAAATATGAGTTGATATCTACCGGTCGTCCGATTTGGAATTCGAATGGTTCACTATTATCCACTGATGTGCTAGTATTTCTTCGTTGAGGAACATCAGATTCGTAATAGTGTCGTAAAATATCTGCTCGGATATACGTGTCTTGTTCATCTTCTACAATCATATTGTGCATAATGATACACGCTTTCATTATGTCAGCTAACATGTCCTCATCGTAAGCACGAGCAGGATGTCGTATAATCGCAAACCTAGCTTGCAAAACTCCGAAAGCCCGTTCAACATCTTTTCTGGCATGTGCTTGGCTATCTGAAAATAGTCATTGCTTATCGGTTTGAGGATGCGTGATGCCTTGTACAAAAGTAGACCAACTTGGATAAATACCGTCGGTGAGATAGTATCCCAAACTGTAGTTATGGCCATTCACTGTAAAGAAGGCGTTAGGTGTTGTACCCTGCAAAACATTATCAAAAACAGGTGAACGATACAACACATTAAGATCATTACAAGATCCTGGAATGCCAAAAAAAGAATGCCAAATCCATAGGTCTTGATCGGCTACTGCTTCTAATATAAGAGTCGGGTTTTTGTTTCGCCCACTGTATTGACCTTGCCATGCGTGGGGACAATTTTTCCATTCCCAATGCATGCAGTCGATGCTACCGATCATGCCTGGAAAACCACGTTGTTCATTTTGGTATAACATCCTTGTAAGATCCTCTTCCGTTGGAGTACGGAGATATTGATCTTCAAAATTTAAGATCACACCTTGGACAAAATGTTTTAACGACTCTCGTGCAGTAGTTTCACCCATTCTTAGGTACTCGTCTACTGCATCTGCACTGTATCCGTATGCTAATTGCCTTATGGCCGCTGTGCATTTTTGCAGCGGTGTGAAACCGAGCCTTCCAGCTCTATCTCGGCGTTGTTGAAAGAAAATGTTGTTTTCAACAATTTTTTCCATAATTCTGCAAAACAACGATCTACTCATTCTAAATCGGCGGCGAAATTGTTGATGACTGTACACTGGATTACTACTAAAGTAATCGTTGTACAAACGGTTTTGTCCTTCTTCACGGTTTCGATCAACCCTAGCAACTTCATCACCGCGTCTGGTTGGAGCTCTTCTAGGTGGAGATATCATATTTGGGATGATGTTTCCGACCCACTCATGCATAAATTCCTCTTGCATTTCATCACTTGAAGAACTTGTGGAAGTAGAGCTTCTTTTGGACATTTTGGTTAATAGGAAAATGACAATTTTATAGAAGAACCTGAAAGTATGAGATAGTTGTAAAACAAATATGAGAAGAAATGATGTTTGTGTATAAAATTGTTGATTGAAGTTATGGTTAAATAGGGAGCATTTGATATTATTGGATAAAATGGGATAGGATTATTAAGATTTTCTAAGATAAGAAGTACAAAATTTTCTAAGATGGGATAGGATTTTAAGATTTTATAAGATAAGATGGGATATGATAAGATGAGATAGGAATTTTAGATATTTCTAACATAAGATTGTGTATTGATAAGATAAGATCGGATTTTGTGGATAAGATTGTATATAGATAAGATGAGATATGATTTTTATTATTGTTGTTGTTGTTGTTGTCAGTACATATTATTATTATTATTATTAATATTATTATTATTATTGACAAACACCTCGTTTAAAAAACATTTCCATTAATTTAAATTGCTAAAAGATGATTACAATATGAAAATACATAAATAAAATACATTAAAAAAATGCATTGAAACAAAATAAACAAAATGAATAAGATTACAATGCCTAAATGAATCGTGTTCCATAAATGTTGAACATCAATTGTTTCTTGAGTTGCTCTTCCTCTTCAGTGGGTGATGTCTTCTGTATTAGCACTTGAAGCAATTGAACATCAGTTTCTTTTTGTTTGGCCATCAACTTTTTCTCCTCCAACTCCATCTTTTTAATACGAGCATTAACAGATTGAGAATACAATTCATTATGAGCATTCAATGATTCATTAACAGACCCAATATCAGATGATACCCCTTTACCCTTTCGCTTGGCCTTTGCTTTCTTAACACCATCAGGCCTTGCGATACCACCCGAAGTGTGGCTACTGCTTGGCATGCCGGTGTCACCTTCTTCGTCCACTCTAACTCTTTTACCACTGCCGCTGCTTTCTTCAGCATCACCTTCGGTATTTGCAATCTCCCTTTCTTTCTTTGACATGGCCCACCTCATCTTCACCCTCCACTTTGGATATGCACATAACATCCTCCAACCATGCTCACACAAGAAGTTTCTCGGAGGTGTGGTTGAGTTTCGAAATAATGTGTGGGCCGTTTGAACGGTGTCATCCTCGTTGTAGCCACTACCCGTTGCCTTCTTCGCCTCTTCATAGCAACCAACCCATAGGTTTATGTCGCTAGCCGTTCTTCTCCATCGATTTTCTAACATTTTAGGCCCTCTAACTGGCAACTCAAATGGCCGGTTTTTTTTAGCGGCCTCCCACGATTCAGCCACTTTCCTCCAAAGCATAGAAGCTTTTTGGTTGGTACCGATGATAGCATCTGTGCAATGTTGCATGTAACATGCGATCAGAGCTTCATCTTCTTTGACGGACCAACTACGTGCAGTAGATGAAACTGCACGTCGTTGAATCGAGGCCACCGGAGGAGTCATAATCGGTTCCTCTTGGGTCTCGGGAACATTTTCTTCTTCAGTACGATATTCATCGTGTTGACTATTACTCCCCTCATAGGCATGAGGAGAGTAATTATAATTTTCAGAAATTTGGTTAAGATCTTGGATATTTGAAGAGGTTGTTTGTTGATGTTGTTGAGGTAATTGATTATTAGAACCATTACCTCCATAATTTTCTAAAAATTGTTGGAGCAAAATGGGATCAATGTTATTCAAGTTAATTGGATCCATTTACTTCAAAATTAGTAGAAACTCTGAAATTAAAAAAAAATGAATTGAAAATTTATCAAATTTTTGAGAGGAAAGGCCTAATTTTAATTAATTATAGAGAAAAGGAGATTTTTGAAGTGTGTCAAAATATAGCAAATTTGGTGTCTATTTATAGATCTCAAAATTTTAGAGCCGTTGGTATTTTTTTTTTTAATTAATTATTTATCATAAATTAGCCGTTAAGACCATATTACCGTTGAAAATTTGAAAACAAAAACAACAAGGTGAGGACAAGTGGCGACGCATGACTGGCCGCATCTGCCAAGTGTCTGCCCACCCTCCATGTGGCGCCTTTCTGCTGAATCTTGCACAGGATTCAAAGCCCGGTTTTTTCTTCTACAACGGGCAAATCTCAAGTTGCTGTGGGCTTTTGTTTTATTTATTGTCCTTCCTTGCTGATGGGATGGAGGAAATTTTGTCTTCTTCCATTTTTTCCTTGCGTGAGGACTTTTTAGTGCTCCAACGGGAGTGCTCATATAGTCATATACTCATATGCACCAATATAGGGGATTAGGGATACCGTGCACGTGCGGAGTTTTATTGTTAATTACTCTGTAATATAAATTTGTTTATTTTAAATTTTAAATAAGTAAAAAACTAAATGCAGTGATTATATATATTTTTTTCTCTTTATTTTATGTTGCATTTAAAAAGAAATAGATGTAGTATGAAATAAGTAAAATTATTCTTGGATGTATAAAAATATTTTCACAACTTTAAAGAGTTTACAATTCTTCTGTATAAGAGGTATTAATGTCAGGTTCTAATGGTTAAAATTCAAACTTCAAGTGTTTTTTCTTTATTTGAATTGTTATTTTCCGCCTGCGTTTTACTAATAGCGTATGCAGATTAATTACAATTAATATCTAAATTTACCACTACACCCTCACCCTCTCACTCATTGAGTCAGTGTTCATCCAATCATCTAAATAGCTAGAGGTGTCAAAATGGGTGTTTGGGTTGGGTTCAGATCGGGTCAATGTGGGTCGGGTCATTGCGGGTCGGGTCGTCCATTTGGTTTTCGGTTTGGGTTCGGATTGGATCATGTTTGTGTCGGGTCGTGAGCAGGTTGAGATGGTAGCGGGCGTGGGTCAGGTTCAATTCGGGTCAGCTTTGGCTCGGATGTCTTTCGGGTCGGGTTGGATCAGGTCAGGTTAAAATGCAGGTTGAAGCAAGTTCATTGCGGGTTTAGGTCGCAATGGGTTGGGTTGTTACAGGTTCAGGTTGAATTGGGTCGGGTCGCTCATGAGTCGGGTGCATTTGGGTCGAGTTGTTGCCGGGTTGGGCCCATTTTTTGGGTCGATTGATCTCAGAACGAGTATATTCGGGTCGTTCATTTGGTGCGAATCGATTTCGGGTCGGGCCAAGAAATTTGGAGCAATGGGAAATTATATATATTTGAATTTGGAATCGCAAAATTTAGCCCTCTCGAGATTTTATACAAAGTCAGTTCCATTCCATTTAAAACAAAAATCATTGCCAAATCGAGGTCTCATGAATTCGGATTAGGCAATTCTACATTTTTTTGAAAGAGTCAAGTCTACTTAGGATTAGGGGTGTACATGTGGTCAGAAACATGTTTGACCGACCGTTACCGAACCTGTTTTTGACCGAATTTTTAGTGATTGTATATCGACCGCTACCGAACCCGAATTATACTGAAACCATTTTCCAACCGCTTTTACACATACTGAAACCGACCGATACCGAACCCATTTAAAACCGAACCTTTTTCCGACTTGTTTTTAATTATACCGAGACCGATCGTTACCAAACCTGTTTTGACCTGCCAACAACCGGTTTTGACCGAAATCGTATTGTACCGAACATATTTTTAGCCGAACCAGCTGTTTGAACCGATGTGACTTAAGTTGTTTACTAGTTTACAAACAAATCTGTTTTTGACCGAAATTATTTGCATTATTTCTCTAAGTTGACAAAAAAATTATGTAATTTTTTAAAATTAATTTAATTAAAACTTAAAAAATTAAATTAAGTATAATATTTTTTAAATTAGATAAAATATATATTAATTAAATCACTCAATTAATATATATTTTATCTAATTAATTAATTAAATGATACAGGTGTGAATCGGGTCGTGTGAATTGGGTCGGGTGCGAATAGGGTCATGTCTGAATCGGGTCGGGTGTGGATCGGGTCAAGTGCGAAACGGGTCGGGTTGGAGCGGGTTTAAATCGGGTGTATATGGGTTTGGGTGTTTTCGGGTTGCCCGGTTGGGTGCGATTTGAGTTTAGGTGTTTCGAATACGGGCGTGATCCGGGTTTGGGTTAATGTGGGTCGGGTGCAGTTTGGGTTAGGGTGTCTTAATTATGGGTCACATTCAGGTCTAGGGTGTATGTGAATCGGGTCGGGTGGCTAACTTTTCGGTTTAAAACGGGTCAGGTCGCGGGTTAATTTCGAGTCATTTTACAATTAGGATCAGATTTGACAGCTCTATAAATAGCATCAACTCTTCAAACTTTCTCACCACTCTCATCTTCCCAGGTAAGGAGCCATCAAAGACATGCGCTCACCACCGCCGAAAATCTCCCACCAGGCACAACACCGACATACGCCCAGTTCCTTACTATTTTTATTAGGGTTGTTCAAAATGATCCGATCTGGAAAAAATCAAATAATTTTTGTATAAATTTTTTTGGATATTTCCAAAAAATTTTGGAAAGGATAATTTGATATTTCGGATATTTGAAATTTTAATATTTCGGATTAGATATTTCGGATTGGATATCTGTATTCTCAGATAAAAAGGTGCGCTTTCGGATATTTCAGATTAGATATCCGGATTTTTATCGGATACTTTGGGTTGGTAACCTGGGTTTTCGGGTTTTCGTATACTCGGATTTTTCGAATCGGGTATCCGGGAACATATGTTAAAAACACACAAAAATAATTTGGAAAAAAACTCAAAATTTTCATATATCCAGATTATTCGGATCGGAATTTGGCCGACCCGGATTATTCGGATACTCGACATTCTGGGTCGGATAGGATCAAATCGTTCCGAGTGAACACCCCTAATTTTCATGAAGTGTTGCTTTTATACGAGTAGTACAAAAATCACAATTGATGTGCGAAAATCTTCAATCGGGAGAAATATAGTAATATTGGATCTCATTTAGCTCATCTCAATAACTATTTATACGTTTTCTGTAACTTTTACAAAAAAAATTTTAAACTTTTTTTTAGTGAGAATTGATCTTATGGTGAGACCGTCACAAAAAAAAAAATGTAAATAAATGGATAAAAAATAAGTGGAAGGTTGTATACTGAAGGGATTGTCTCTAAATGAACATGATCAAGAGTTGGGTTGATGATAAGAAGAATAAAATCATAGAAGTAACAATCATTGAACGGCCCAAAGTTGTTATTGGGCATGATTTGGGTCCGGCACGACTAGTTGCCTGCGGTCTACATATGGACAATATTTTAAAAGGTTGGCACGAATCCGGCATGAGTATGGCAGGATGATCCTCAATTTGACATATTTATTTTGGTTAAAATTTTATAATATATAAAATAAAATTCTGTATAAGCCACAATGGTTTGGCATGAGCCGGTCCGACGCGAAATATAGACTTGGCCATATATGAGTTTTATATTTTATAACTATGCATGAATTTGACACGGCACAAATTTTTCTTAGCCAATTATAGACATAACAGGCTATGACACAACACACTGGCTTAGCACGTGGGCCGACACATTAGTAACACCAACACGGTTAAGTATTCCATCTAATCTCATGCAATCCAGGAAAAGGGGATCCAACTTTTGACTTATTACACACCGGCCTGTTTGGGCCAAGGATAGAAAAGTTTCCTAATAATTGAATAAATTCTTTTGATTATTCTTCTTCGTATTACTATTAGCTTTAGGGACTAGAGATGGCAATCCAGATCCGTTTTTTCGGATCCGAATCTTCATATTTTGGATCCGCGTGGATTCGGATCGGATACGGATCCAGTCGGAAAATGCGGATCCGAATACGGATCTTGTCTATAAATCCGTATTCAGA
This sequence comes from Salicornia ramosissima, assembly GCA_951394345.1. Taxonomy (NCBI): domain Eukaryota; kingdom Viridiplantae; phylum Streptophyta; class Magnoliopsida; order Caryophyllales; family Amaranthaceae; genus Salicornia; species Salicornia ramosissima. The sequence continues at coordinate 49,656,861 of OX596234.1, forward strand.
TCCGCAGATACATTTTTTTATAAAAAAAAATAATAAATAAAATAAAAATAAATGTAAAGCTTATAGACCCAAATACAAAGCCCAAGTAATAACATCAGTAATGCACTAATAGCCTACTAACATAAAATTGCAAAAAATACACAATCAAAGATTCAAAGTCAGTAAGTCACTCACAATTCACAAACCCTAACTCCTTCACAATTTTAGTGTGTTGATAATGTTAGATTGTTAGTATTACTTAGTAGTTGGTTTTAATTTACATATTAATTGTGTATTTGATGAATTGACAATTTTAATATATTAAAAGTTTTAATTATCTCATTTAGGAGGTATAATACAAGAGGATCCGTTTTAGATCTGGATCCGCAGGATCCGTCGGATCTGGATCTGAATACTCATTTTCTAGATCCGTCGGATCTGGAGCGGATCCGGATCTAAGCTTAAAAAACGGATCTAGATCCATCAGGATCCGGTCCAGATCCGGTCCGCTGCCATCTTTATTAGGGATTGTAAGTTAGTCCGAATTCAACATTATTATGGTCCGATTCATAACAAAAAATTCAATTTAAATCCGAAAAAATAAAAATTTGCATCATCTCCGAGTTGGATTTGGATCGTAGTCAAATGTTGAAAAAAAATCCAACAAATTAGTTCGACTCCGACATGTACTTGTATTTTTTTTTATTTTTTTCTAAGACGTATTTAATTAAATCTGTATAGTTTTATTTGGTAGTAATTATATAACTTATTAAGATATAGTATCCAATTTTATATTAGTAATAAAATATAAAGTAATTTTAATGTAATATTAGACAGTTGTTTGATATAGGAATAACAATGTAGCTAGATCTGACAGACTATGATTTGTTCCGCCAATTCCGCAAGAATTGTAACGACCCTGATTTTGTTGGTATTTCTGTCGTGTATTTATTTGTATTTATGTGATTTTATGTATGGTCCAAAAATTTATTTTGGACTATTTATTTTATTTTATGTGAATAATTTCGATTAAATTCGAATTATTTTATTTTTGGTTGATTATTATTTATTTTATTATTATTATTTAATTAATTAGAATTTTTATTATTTAATTTTCTAATTAGTTATTTAATATTTTTGGGCCAAATGTTATTTAAGCATGATTAGACATGCAAGAGTGCAATTAGCCCAATTATTTATCGAAAGCCCAATTTTGGCCCATTTTGCAAGCCATGGCCGGTTATTTCCCCTTATTATGTGGCAAGTTTTGCCACTTGCCATGCATTCACACCTTAACTAACCTCTATATATAGGAGAGTTAGTAAGGCTTAAGATTCATTTTGCCATCTTAAACACCTTTGATCACCTTTTTGCTACAATTAAAGCCAAACACAAACACTCTCCATTTCTCCATTCCACACGCCTATTAGGCTTAATCACTATCAATCCAACCAATTTGTTCATCATCAATTCTAAACTTAAACTTAAAGATTCAAACTCCATTGATCTTTAAGTAATCAAACACAAATTAATCTTCATTGCCATTTATCAAGACTTGGGTTTTTGGTTCGGTTTTGGGTTGGGACTCGTGTGGGTTGTTCGTGGATCGAGTGGTGGTGCACGGTGGTGGTCCGTGGTGGTGCCGTGCAAGAGCCGTGTTGGTACCGTGCAAGAGTCGTGGTGGTGCCGTGTTGAAAACCGTGGTGCAAGTGGTGACCGTGTGGTGTTCGTGCAGCCGTGCCGTGCGTGTGTGCCGTGTGAGTGCGAGTTGTTGGGGCCGTGTAGTTCGAATTCCGGGCTGCAAGTTGTGTTGAATTTGTGTTTAATCTTTTAATAAGGTAACATAGTTTCTCAATCTAGTTGGTATACTATGATTCATAGTATAGATTAAGTGATTAGATTAGACCGTTTTGATGTTATGTACCCATGTTTATATGTGGATTATAATCTGATTTTAGGTGATGAATTTATGATGATTTCTACTTGATTATATGAATTTCATGATTGATTATGTTAGTATTATGTTTGATGTTGTTCATGTTCAAGTTTTATGAAGTTTTGATGATAGGAAGTTGATGAATTATTTGTTGAACTTGTTGATTTCATACGTGTATATTGATGAGTTTGGGATGAAGTTCTTGAATTTTGAATGAGTTCTTGGTTGAAGTTCTTGAATCTTGATTGAGTTCTTGATTGAAGTTCTTGAATCTTGGATGAGTTCTTTATGAGTTCTTTATAAGTTCTTGGTCGAGTCTTGAAAGTTAAAGAAAGTTAGTATTAATTAAAGAAAGGTTAAAGAATGTTATAAGAGGTTCCAAGATTTGTTGGTTTACATGTTATTTCTTGAGTCAAGGCGTAAGATACAACTTAAGAATTAACTAAGAATGTAAACTTCGATTAAAGTTAAGATTAGCTTGATTTTGCTACTAGACGCCTAAAACTTAGAGTAAGATTCTAAGTATTTGGGTTAAGACGTTGCCCCTATCCTATCCGCGGTATTGGGATAGTTGGTGGTCTTACTATGTTGTCTTCGGATATGGATTTCCAGTAAGATTGGTTTCATGGGGTTGGGAGTAAGATTCTCAATCCTGGCATAGTAGAAAGTTCGATCGCGTAAGATGCGTTCGTACGTGCATAGTCCGGTCTAGTATGTGAATGATTGCGCCACAGTTTAAAGATTTGTTAATTATTGGTTAACTTAGTCGAGTCAGCATGATTACTTGTTTTATTAATTGATGGTAGTATGATATGTTGGTTCGCATGTTTGATGTATGGTTGTATGTTTGATTTGTGCTATGTTCATGTGTATCCCCGTTAGGGTGGGACAGTTATGTTACTCGCCACTGACGGTGGACTGTTGTTGTTTTTCAGGTAATTCTGATGATGAGGTACTTGCTTAGCTTTGGGTTGGGCGAGCACCGTTGTTATTTAGTTGTTGCTTTATTGTTTTACGATTTTCTAGTTTTGGACTTTAGTAGTACTTGTGTATTTTTCTAACTCTGACATATATTTGGAGTTTACATTTGTTAGTAGTAGTAACATTGACATTTGGGATTAGATATGTACAATCTTGTGGGTGTTGTACTTTTGGATTTAGTATATATATTCATTTTGAGGTTTTGTTTTAAATTTTAAGTATTTTAGTTTGTTAGATCTGACTATTCGACTCGGCGGTTTCTTCCGCGCCGGTTTAAGCGAGTCGGGTCGTCACAAGAATAATAAGGTTTAAATTCGAAAAATAAAAAAACTACATCCAACTTTGTTTTAAGAAATCCGTCTACAACTACTTTCGGATAAGAGGCAAATTATGCATAATCTAATCTGAAGCTGGGCAATTGCCATTCATAATTAGCTTGGTGCCAAAATCGTCGTTCTTGACTTGGTCTTTCTTCAAGTAGGACCTAAAGATAATGAAACTTTTTTTTAAATGAAAACAATAATAGTCCCACCATCTCACTATAATACTCCGTAGGTTTTTGAAGCTCAAAAAATGGGCACATTCACGTGCAAGCAAGATGCAAGCAGCAAGTAAGGATGAAGTCATAGCCCGGTGGTAAGGGCTTTAGAATTCCAGACATGAGGTCTGGGTTCGATTCTCACTGTACGCATTTGCGAGGAGTTCTTGTTATTCCCCCTTACAGATGCATGTGCTAGCTAAAATTGGGCCGGGTGACCTGCAGTAAGGCCTGATTCCAAGGCCTGGTATCCTACACATTATACTATAAAAATAAAAATAAAAAAAGATGCAAGCAGCAAGTATGTAAACATGGAGTTGGAGACTTGGAGTCATGGACTATATATGCTTATTGCTAGCATGTAAATTTGTAAGACAAGCTTTGCTATAACAGCCGTAATTATTTACTAGTGTAGCAAGTCTTCTAAAAGATTGACGACATATTTTTTATTGTAAAAAAATTACTATGTCTTTTAGCATAATATTATAACTTTTTAGACCCTGTAACATATTAACTGCAATGATTTGAAATTTTTTCTCTTAATTTTATGTCAAATCGTTGCAGTTATTTTGTTACGGAGTATAAAATAGTTATAGATATGGGCAAAATTACAATATACAAAGTATTATAACTAAAATTTATTTGACAAAATAATATTACTCAATGGCGAAGCTAGAATTTATAAGTAAGGGGGCCGAAATTATATATACACATGTATTATTGACAAGTATTATTATATTAAATATATTATGAAAAAAAAAATGTTGGTTGTAAATCTTGAGCTCTTAACCTCTAATTATCAGAATTTTTCCCCTTAATAATGTTAGTAACCTTCCTAATTTCCATAATACAGCTCTTCCTTTTTTAATTCCCAATATCTACTGTTCACGTTAGAACATTGGAAAAAAACCATTTTTTTATTTGGAATATAATAAACCGCTACTGGGAGTAGCGGTTTATGGGTTTATATATATATTTTTTTGTTTATTGAACAGTGAGTGAAATGGAAGGGAATTGAAAGACTTCATTTTTTTTAAGTATTGCAAAACCGGTACTAGCAGTAGCGGTTTTACTGGTAGTAGTGATTTGTCCGGTCGAAAAAAACCCGTTATGTAAAACCGTCTAAGTGGACGGTAGATTGGGTTAAAAAAAGAAGAGCTGTATTTTGGGAATTAGAAACCTTGCTAGCATTATTAAGAGAAAAAATTATAATTATCACATAACAAAAACCATCTCGACTACACTAAGGGTGTGTTTGGTTGGGGGTATTAATCAAAGGGAATAGGAATCAACTACCCTCATTCCCTTTGATTATGTTTGTTATGTCACTTTTGCCATTCTCATTCCCTTCCCCATTCCCTTATTCTAACACTTTTCCATTCCCACCCCTCCCCCTATCTTTTAAATTCCCTTTCCCCACCCTTCACCTAACCACCACCCAACCACCCCAATCCAACACAGCCCCAGCCCCACCCAGCCCCACTGCCACCCACTCACCCACCACCACCACCACCCCCACCCCCACCCAACCCAGCCCCACTGCCACCCCCACCCCAAGCCAGCCCAGCCCAACTGCCACCCCAAGCCAGCCTAGCCAAGCCCCACTGCTACCCAGCCCCACTGCCACCCCAACCCAGCCCCACCCCACCCACACCCACGAACCCAACCACTCAGCCCCACCCTACTAACCCTAGGTTTTCGAATTTGGGGGTTTTTGGTTCGTGGGGGGTGGTTGGGGGCTGTAGGGTGGTGGGGAGGGGGTGGCGAAGGGGCGGCGGGGGGAGGCGGTGCGGCGGGGGGAGCCGGTGCGGCTGGGGGTGATGTAGGTGGTGGTGGAGGTGGTTGGGGGTTGTTTTTTTAATTTGGGTATTTGGGTGGTTAGGGTTAGGGTTAGGGTTTTGAGGGGTGGGGGAGGGGAGGAGGCTGTCGTGGTGGAGGAGGGGGTGGCGTCGGCAAGGGGTGGGGGGGGTGGTTTCGTTGGTGGTGGAGGAAGTGGGGGTTGTTTTTGAACTTGGGTGGTGGAGGTGGGTTTGGGGTGGTGGTGGTGTTTTTTTTTTTTTTTTAACAAACAACCTTTTAAATCTAACACTTTTGCTTTCCATTCTCCCCCATTCCTATTCTTAAAGTGATTCTCTTTCCCCTTTGATAACCAAACGGCCCCTAAAACATCTGACAATAATAAAGCAATACACTGGAGGGGAACTCATTAGAATAAAAGTATTAAAATCAGGGGCTAATTTTCCCGTTAAGCAATCTGCTAGCTGATTGGACCTCCTTTCGCCAAACTGAATTTGGCGCTGTGAGTGTTGTTGCTTTAGTTCCATACAGTTCATAATAAGCATATACATTGTCAGTAGAAGAGGAGTCATATGCACTAATAGAATCAGTGGCCTATATACAGTCCAAGGAGAAAAATGATATCCTGCCAATCTCTGTCCTTTGAGATAACCATAGCTAGTTGGATTACTTGGAGTTCTGCTATGAAGCATGACCTAGCAAAACACAATTTTTTGAATCATATGATCCAAGAACCTGTGGCATCCCTGCGAACACCAACTATCATTATCCCAAGCAGCATCAGTGTTAAACTTGAATGTAGAGGATGGAGTTGGGGTCCAAATAGTTAAAGGATTAGAATTGGAGAGGTTATGGAGATTGGTAAGGGTAGTTAGAGCGAGAGGGATTAGGGGTATGGATTGGTTTATAAGCTACTCCCTCCGCCCCTTTTTGTTTGCTCCATTTAATTTTTCTCATCTCCTGAGACACAACTTTAAACGAAAATATCTATAGATACATGTAATAAAAAATTATATAAATTGCATATTAAAAAAGTACACATTGAACTGAATCAAACGAGATCACATTTGACTATATTTTTTCTTATATGTATAAAATTATAGAGAGTCAAAGTTACCAAATGAATAGTGCCAAAAGTCAATATGCGGCAAACAATAAGGGATAGAGGGAATATAAATTATGAGGCTGCCCAAACAACATTTTGAAAACAAGTAGTGAGAGGGGATAGATTCTTTAAACCTAAAGATACATGGTTCCTCCTCTTCTATAAATGCCAAAATATATTACAAAAAGCAAAAAATATTGGGTCATATTTTCTGACCAAAACATTTGGTCAGACGGCTTCTCAACTACTCTCTCTCTTCAATTTCTTCTTCAATCAATCAATCCAACAATACATGATCAACATATTGAAAGAGAATTGAGCAAATTCCCTTCCATCGCCATTTTAGCATATGAAATTCTCAATTATATCACTGATTAATCTAGTGTAATTCGCCATTTTAACAACTATAATTCCATGAAACAAGAGAAGGTGAATCACTGCAAATTACTGCAGTATGGTGATGAACTGATGAATCACTACAATAGTGGAATGGATTAGTTTGCAAAAGTGGAATAGAGTAATTTATTCAACAGCGGAATAGATTCATTATATAATTTGCAAAATTGAAGGAGCACAAGAAACAAAGAAATTATTGCAAAATTCTATCATTATTGAGAAAGTTTTGTGTCGGATAGTTTGACGGTCAGACCGTCCTCCACATGTAATTTTAGTCAATTCACGATTTGAACCAGGTTTGAGAATATGTGTCCAGGTTTAACAAATATGTGTCCAGGTTTAACAAATTTTCACCAGATTTACAAATGTGTCTATGTTTAATTTAACAATATGTGTCCAGGTAAAACAGATATGTGTACAAATTTAAGAATATGTGTCCAGGTTTAACAATAAGTGTCCAGCTAAAACAAGTTTTCACTAGGTATACAAATATGTGTCCAGGTTAAACAATATGCATGCGTCCAGGTTAAATAATATGTGTCCAGGTTTAACATATATATGTGTCCAGGTGTAACAACATGTCACCAGATTTAACACATTTTCACCAGGTTTACAAATATGTGTCTAGGCTAACAATATGTGTCCAGGTTATACAAACATGTGTCCAGATTTAACAATATGTGTTTAAGTTTAATAATACGTGTCTTAAACAAGTTTTCATCAGGTTTACAAATATATGTACATGTTTAACAATATGTATCCAGGTTTAACAAATATGTGTCCAGGTTCAACAATATGTGTTCAGGTGTAACAATATGTGTGCATGTTTATCAAATTTTCACCAGGATTACGTACAAATGTGTCCAGGTTTACAAATAGATGTCCAAGTTTAACAATATGTGTTCAGGTTAAAGGAGTTTAAACCAGGTTTACAGATATGTGTACAAGTGTACAAATATGTGTCCAGATTTAACAAATACGTGTCCAGATTTAACAACATGTGTCCAAGTTAAAACACATATATGTCCAGGTTGAAACACATGTGTACAGGTTCAGTTGGACTCGTCTAATAGTAACATTACTGTCAGATGAGTCTGACACAATGCCTTCTCATCATTATATCTTGTCCACCGCTTGATAAATCTAGCAAATCTTCCATGAAAAAAACTTTGGTTAAATGATGGCTTGGAGAACTGGAAGTTGCTTCGTGCTTCGTTAATGGAGAATTGGAGAAGATGGCATTGCCTCATGTCTTGGTATTATTCATTTTTGTCCAGGTATTCCTTGTGTTTTTTCCATGTATTCTTTTTTTTTTGTCCAGGTCTTTTTTTTTGTCACGTTATTATTCCACGTCAACTGGACAAAAATGAGACTAATTTGGATGAAAACGAGATTAATCTGGATAAAATAAAACTAACTTGGACAAAAGGTAGACTAATCTGGATAAAAATGATATTAACCTGGACAAAAATGAGATTAACCTGGAAGAAAACGAGACTAATTTTTGCCCAGGTTTGTGATTTTTAGATTTTATTGTCCAGGTTAGTGTTTACAATGTCAAGGTGGATGTCTATTTTGTCCAGGTGAGTGTTTAGAGTTTTTATTTTTTTAGTTAAAGTCATCTAAAAGAAACAAATAAACGTGGAGGAAAAAATACACAGAAAAAAAAAAAATGAAGGAAAAAACACTAATCTAGAGGTAAAAAATAACACTAACCTAAAGAAAAAACACTAATTTGAAGGAAAACAAGTCTAATATGGAGGAAAATGACTATAACCTGGAAGAAAACTAAACTAATCTAAAGAAAAAACAAAGACCAAAATAAGGTGATCTGACTATAATATTTTCGTTAGACTTGTCTCACACATATCTCCTCATGCTTTAAATGCGAGGGAGTAAAATTTCACACGCTCAATAGTGGAGATTAGGGATAGTAGCCATTAGGGTTGATGTCCATTGTCAAATGGTTCAAGGAAGGTGAAAAAAAAGTCTCAAAAGCTCAACCATATGATAATAGTGTATAATAATGTAACAGAAAGTAATAAAAAAATAGTGGAAATTGGTGAAAATTTCGGGTAAGCAGTTTGACTCACTCTCATCTTTCTCAGTTTTGGCTTTGGCTTTGGTTTTGGCACCTCTGAGAAAGTTAGAGAGAAATCACATCAGATAGTATCCTAGTCTGCGCCTCCTTGCAGACCGTGTGATTTGGGCTTTTGGGTTTGAGTTGTCTTCATTTTCTTACTTCCAAGTCTTCTCCTTGCTTTCAATCTCTCTCTCTCTCTCTCAATCATCAACACCATTTTCATCATCATATCACATAATCATATTATCGTCCACCATCAATTTCTTCTTTCTGGGGAAATTTCAGTTGAAGGAGAAAGCAAGATTCTTTTGATATTCTCACATAGATCCATCCATTATTTTCACACTTCTACACTCCCTGCTATTCTGGGTATTCTTCCTCTCTCTCTTATTCAATATTATTTTTTGTGCTTCTTTAAAAAATATATATATTATTTTTTGTGCTATTTCTACTCTAGTTTTTTTTTAAAGATTATTTTCAAGTTTGAGCAGTATTATTTTATTTTGAATGTTTCAATTTTGCATCTTTTTCTTTCCTTTTCATTTGGTGTTTCTGGGTTTGTAGTCAGCTTAATTAGTCTAGGTTTCTAAGTTAGTGTTTTGCTGATTTTTGTTCTAATTGGACTTATTTGGGTTTAATTATTTGTTTAACAAGTGGGTTCTTTGATTTGCAGCTCTAGAACTGGATTATAGTGGGTGAATCACTCTTGGGAGATGACATCTGTAATCAGGCAGATGGGTGTTTGCAGGAACCTTTAATTAAGTATTGCCTTAGTGATTTAGATCAGTCTTTTTGGTCTGGTGAATTTGATTTTTATTTTGAACTCTTATATATTCAGTAAAGTGTTTCTCTAGATAGCTCTCCTACAAATTTGTGTGAGGTTTTTGTCAAAAGGCATGTGTATGTATAGCTATTGAAGTGTATTTTCTAATATTTTATGCTAATAAAATGGGCGGGATATGCTCGAGGAAGGCTACGGTTGATAATGTTCCTAGTAGTAGCTATTCACAAAATGGGTGTGGTAATCATGGAAATGGAATGCTTTTGGACTCTAATGCATTGTGTAGTGAAGAAAATAGTGGTTCAGCTCCTTCAAATGGCAGGGAAAACAAGGATAAGCCGATAAGGGAACCCTTTTCGTTCCCGGAGTTTGATGGTAATACAGAAGGTATCCATGAGAACTCCCGTGGGACATATACGGATGCAATTGATGATGGAATTCCACGATTTTCTAGGGCTTTATCACAAAAGTCTAGGTCTACGAAGTCCAAGCAGGTTGCTGGTGGTAAGGTGAGTTATGGTCATGTATTGTATTCTATAAACTTGTTGGAAATGTGTGTAATTTCTATTTCAGGTTATGATTGTAATATGTGGAGTTACTTGATGCATTCACTGTTGTATTTATGATTCTTCCCCTTGAGTTGTGATTTGCTAATGTATTGATCTCATTACTCAGCTTGGTTTTAAGCAATTAATCTTTTTTTCTCCCTGCAACTATGTTACTCGGATTCGGATACCCATGACCAACACATGTACATGCCCAAGTGTCCAATTCGGCTATTTAGTGAAATAAATTCAAGATTTTGACCCAAAATGAAGTGTCCGAGTGCCATACCAATGTCCGAGTGTCAAGGAATTGACACAGGTACTTGAGGTCAAATGAAGAGTCTGAGTAGCATACCCTGCGAAGTGAAAATTGGTTGGATTTAATGTTATGATGAAGGTCTAGAGTATAAGCTAAGCAGCACTGACTAAAATAGTCAACATTGATGGCTCTTTGGATGGCCTTTAATAAGCCTTGAAAAATGTGGCTTGTTTTATGTTGATTTGCTTACAAGAATGAGTTCACCTTGTAATGCTCCCAAGTGTCAACAAAGTTTGATATGAGCCTATATGACATTATCTGTTCATATTTAGAATATCTAGAGTTTGAATTGAATGTATTCGTTTTCATATGAACTTATTATCCCTTATTGAAATTTATTAGGCCTTGAACTTATTTATGTAATTTCAGAATAATATAGCCCAAATAAACATATAAAAGCCTGCACTCATAGCACTCTAAAATTTGAAGTTTGCACTTATGGTACACATTGTAGCCTAAAAAATTTCTCCCACCCTACACATAAATATATTGCTAATTTCCTTGTGACATTCAAATTCCTAAATTTTATCCAAAAAGTTGGATAAAGTTGTATTTGGAATTTTGGATTATGTTCATGCAAAGTAAAACCTGGCTGAAGTCCAATCTTGTGATAATCAAGTTTTCCTTTTCAGTGACAAGAAGAAGATTCTACAAAACAAAACTTTCTGCAGATTATAGTGCTTCTTATATATTGTTAATTAAAGTGAGGAATTTTTTTTTTGTACCTTCACTCTTCTCCAGATTCTTTCATGAAGGATTCTTTTTTTTTTTTTAATGGCCCTTTTATGAAAGATTTTCATATGTTTATTACTTGATTTTTCAAATAACTTGAAATTTATGGCTTCGATTTAGGAAACAATAGCATTCAAGTGAAACATGGATGGTTCCTTAGTGTTTAGCATCCTCGCATGTAGTCTACATATTTGATTTATGCTTCTAGACATGCAAATGCTTGCCTGGTCAGTGTGTCAATGTGTGCTATAAAATAAACTTTTCGTTTCTTATTGTATTATCTCTGTTACTCTGGTTGGCCATAAGTCTATGCGGTGTCTAGTTTAATTTAAAGAGGAATATGGAAAGGCTTTTGCATGTTACTATTTATTGGTTCACAAATGCTACATGAGAATTTCTTCTCAATATTCATGATCTTGCTACAAGCATTGAGATTTACAGAAAGAGTTTTGCATCTATCTCTCATTGGTTCATGATGCTACATGAGAAATTTCTTTTTAATATTCATGATCTTGCTACAAGCATTGAGGTTTACTAACATTTGCAGTGGAATGACATTGGTACACTTAGCTGAGCTTGCTGCCTTATGCCATATATGTTTGTGTTTAATCAGGGAAAAAAAAATTCAGTTTCTTCCTGATTAAAGAATTTGATTATAACATTACTCTTATATTCTTAGTTTTTTTTTATTGGATGCTATTACATTTACTGGCATTTCACATGTTTTCATCAACCATTTGTGGCTAAATTCTTTTGTTCCAAGGCTCTGTGTTGAGGATAATTTAAACTAAAACTCAAGGGAATAGTCGGTGGTTTGTTGTTGAATAAGGAGAAACCTTTTCTACTGTGTTTAGCAGGTGTCTGAGGTGAGCTTATTTTTGGGTAAAGCTAGCTCCGCTGGGCTTGGCAAAGCAGTTGAAGTTTTAGACACTCTTGGCAGTAGCATGACAAGCTTGCACCTCAGTGGTGGTTTTGTCTCAGGTGTTACGACCAAAGGGAATAAGATATCCATATTAGCATTTGAAGTTGCTAACACTATTGTGAAGGGAGCAAACCTAATGCAGTCACTTTCCAAGGAAAGCGTCAAACATTTGAAGGAGGTAGTGCTTCGGTCTGAAGGCGTGCAGAGCTTGATATCCAAAGATATAGATGAACTCCAAAGGATTGCAGCAGCTGATAAGAGGTAGTAAGTGGCAGAACAGTTGGTTTCTTCTTTGCTCACTCGTGCTCCATTTTGTGCCTGTGCATTGTAACTTTTTCCCTCCCAAATATTGCTATTTAAATTCTTTTTGGGATTTCCTAGTTTTGTTGCTGCACACCTTTTTATTGCATACTTTTTCCCCTAAAGTTGCTCTCCGCATCCACTCATCCACATTTTGACCTTTCTTAAATTGTGTGTAAAAAATATAAAATAGCATTTCTTGGATGGAGGAACGTGATTTTACCAGTTTAAAATGACGTATTTTGTTGATGGCATTTACAGGGAGGAATTAAAAGTTTTTTCAGGGGAGGTTGTTCGCTTTGGAAATCGTTGTAAAGACCCTCAATATCACAATTTGGATCGCTATTTTGAGAAGTAATGCTAATAGAAATTCTGTGTCTGTGATCTATATGATTTCTGTGGCATGCATGGTAATATCTACACTGTTATGCATCTCAGGCTGGCTTCGGAACTGACTCCTCATAAGCTGAAAGAAGAAGCTGAGCCAATTATGCAAAATCTATTGACATTGGTTCAGTACACTGCCGTGAGTAATCTTTGATTTCTAGTCTGATTGCTTCTTTTACTTTATGCTATTGGCCATTGGTTGTTAACTTGTTTTTATGCTAGTGGATTGTATATTTGTATGTATTATTTTTTTTGGTACTAATTATGTTTTGAAGCATCTTCCTGAGTTTTCACTTCAAATTGAGTGATTTTCTGAATTATTTGCAATAAAGTTTTCATCTTATCACTTTTGGATCACGAGGATAGAATGTGTACATTACAGCTTAAGTTTTCATCTTATCACTTTTGGATCATGAGGACAGAACGTGTTCATTACAGCTTTTAAAGAAGGAAAGGTGGTTGGTTCTGTGGTTGTCTGGATGTGTTTTAAGTTCTGTAGATGTACAATTCTTTTGTTTCCAACGTTCCATGACTCCATGTGTTGTCCTTTAAGTACATGAAATTTCTATTTTTCTCTGTTTGCATTTGGAAAAGTTTTGCAGTCACCAAAATCCTGTTGGTGTTTATTCTGCTATTATGTTTTGCTTGTTCCTGACAAAAAGTGATCTTTTGATTTAAAAAACGTCTTCTTTGTTAAGGATTTTTTTCTGGTCAGCTCTCATTTAACAACTATATGATGTTGTGAAGGTGAAAAATGCGTGAGTGATTAATTTTACATTTTATTGTAGTTGGAAATGTTAATTTTGGGATATCCTGATGTTTAAAAAGTGTGTTTTCTCATGAAAAAGGTGCTTCTATGTTGGTTAGGGAGCTGCTTTGGTGGTGAAGTAGATGATTATCTTATGTTTTGTGAAAGAGAAAGGGCTTAGTTTATCAAACCTAAGATTATTGTTTTACACTTTGATTGTAGGAGCTGTATCATGAGTCACACGCTTTGGACAGATTTGAGCAAGATTATCGGCGGAAGCTGCAAGAAGAAGAAAACCCTACCACAGCTCAGAGAGGTACAGAGACGGGTAATTATTTTTTCTTTTCTCCTTTTTTTTTGGTGTAATGTATTGTCACTCTTCTCTGTTGTGGCTGCTTGTGCACTTTTAACCTGATTTCCCAGAACCTGGGAATTTCCACAATCCTAATTTTAGGTGCAACTTTACTAGATGGTGTGATTTTATATTTGTATTGATAAAAAAGAAGTGCGTCACTGATCGATGGATATTTTTTCCCCATTTCGACATCTGGTATTGGTCCTTGCTGCTTCCAATTGGATGCTGTAAAGAACCCAATTCTGATTGTGCTTGTGTGGCAAGCTATAAAGAACCCATTTTGACTTCTATTCCTTCCATCCCTTATTTTTCACCATTTTGCTTCATTTCCTTTTTGTGGCAAAAAATTTCTGCACAATTTTGACATGGCGGGATCCAGACCAACCTACTAACCTTCTTCTCTCCTTTTTTTTTACTTTCTTAAAACAATGTGCTAAATCCCAATGGGGAAAAGGAAAGGGACAAAAAGAGTACATTAGACACTAAGAAAATAAAGGATTTGAAGTATCATTACTGGAGGGCAGATTATGTTATAGAGGATCTGAAATATTACTTGCAATTCTTTTTAGTTGGGCATAAAATTGTAAAAAAATTGGATGAATATCTTGATTGGCTTCTTTAAAACTACTTCTTTACTTGTACGCTGGAGTCAGACGAATGGCAGGACTTGAAGTATCAATGGCATTTTCTTCTATATAATTGTATATTACCATTCGATATGTAATGCCTTATCAATGTCTATTGATGTTCTATGAATTTCTCAATATTTTGCCATATTTTCTTTTACACTGGTTCTTTTAAGTTTTAATCCATATTTCAGTATATCATCTTGCTTATCTACTGTAAATTGCAGTGCCCATGAAAATCTCTCATAATGGTGTTTAGCTTCTTGTGGTTTGCAGGAGACAGCTTGGCAATTCTAAGAGCAGAGTTGAAGAGCCAAAAAAAACATGTCAGAAGTTTGAAGAAGAAATCACTTTGGTCTAGGATTCTGGAAGATGTAAGCAGCATATTGATTTTTTTTGGTTATTGGTCCTTGTTTTCTTGGTATCTTGATTCTGGAAAGTGTTGCAATAGACAGCCTTCTTAGTAAAGCTATATCCTGAATAATATGAATTACAATCATCTGACAGAGGTTCTGTTGATTAGTAACTTCTAACTTGTAGCTTTTTGTTTCTCGATGCCATGTGATGCAGTGATGGAACTGGTAATACCTATTTGGGGAAGGGTAGATTAGGCGAAATATGCATCATGTTAAATAATATTTATTCTCTATATATTTCTCTAAGGTCTGTGTAGTTAAAGGAAAATAAAATTGTAAAGTGAATGAGATCTTATTTTTCAATTTAAAAAAAGAGGAATAATGATAATGAAAAAAATACGTGTACTAATGACTTAAGAATAAAAGCTACAAGTTTATTGATGAAATGGAAGCAAGAGTGTAATGGAAAGAGTTCATTGACTATTGAGGAAAGAAAATGGAAAAATATTTAGAAAGGTAGAGGTTGACGATGTAAAAGAAATGGGAGAATGTCAATTACAAAAGCAGTTTGGGAATAAGGAATTCAGCTTAAATACAGGGAATTCCAGAAAAGGAAATAGAAGGTAAATCAGCATTTCTTCACTTCTTTTTACAGCTGGTGGCCTGGTGTACTATCTGATGGACACGTCGTGATCAGACTGTGGGTGTTAGTGTGACTTCATAACATCACACATGCATGCAACAACTAACCCAAAAAAAGGCATAAGTATATACCAGGGAATCATAATATCAACCTAAAATCATAACATTAACCAAAATTCTTAGTTACTAATACAAACAATAGCCCAAATCTATAACTATTTTATAAACTAAAATACAACTATTAACTCAATAATCATGACTACTAACCACAAAAACATAACTATTAACTTAAAAATCAAAACTATTTACCTAAAAACCATAACTATTAACATAAAATCACAAATATTAACCAAAAACTCATGACCGATTATCCAAATACCATAACTCACTATAAAAATCATCAATAGTAACTCAAATACCTTAACTATTAAGTTACAACCATAACTTAACTATCACCCTTTTTTTCAAGTAAACCAAAACTATAAACTTAAACGTCTGTGTATTGGGATTTTATGTGTCATCTTTACAGCCTTGTTCTATTTTAATATACCTGCAAAATACCATAACTCATGACCGATTATCCAAATACCTTAACTCACTATAAAAATCATCAATAGTAACTCAAAGACCTTAACTATTAAGTTAACAACCATAACATAACTATATCACCCTTTTTTTTCAAGTAAACCAAAACCTATGTTACATGGACTCTGCTGGAAGTATCGGACAAGGATATGTGTCCAAGTGTCGGACACGGCAATTTTATGAAAAATATGAATGTTTTTGGTTCAAAATGAAGTATCCAAGTGTCATACCAATGTCCAAGGATCGAGTGTCTGACACTGGTACTTGGGGTGAAACAAAGAGTCCGGGTAACATAGACCAAAACTATAAGCCTAAACCTCTGTACATTGGGATTTTATGTCATCTTTACAGCCTTGTTCTATTTTAATATACTTCATAAATTGTTTAGGCCTCCCAGACACATTGCCTGCAAAATATCAATTCCAGCTACACCCCAAATATATTTGATTAGTTGAAAAGAAATTCTTGTAATTCCCTTACATTTATTTTGAAACATCCTTGGCGAAATTGTTTCTTGAATCTGATGGGAATTTAATAGCACACGATTATGAACCCAAAGTATACACCATTCTTCTTTCTCTTCCTCTGTTTTGTCATACTAATTCCTTCGATTTCTCTCTCATCTGCTGTTCAATTTGTGAACTTTCTCCTTTGCACCTTCAAGGCCTAAAGCTAATGCCACGAAAAAAGGCCTCCCTCAAACACTACAAGAAATGTAATCACAACATGCTTTCACCTTCATATGATATTTTGCTTGATCTATTTCAGCCATTAAAGCTCTGTTTGTGGGGCTTTTGTTGTTAATTAGGGCATTGAGGATGATGTGCCTGAGTTTTTTCATGTTGATTAGTTTTTGAGTTTGGGTTCTGATGCATTATGAAATATGGAGGAGGAGGTGGTGGTGCAGTGAAGGAGTGCAGTTTTATCATTGATGAAGATTTGGAGACGAGAGTGAAAAATTATGTAAAGAGAAGACAGAAGATAAATGAAGAAAAGAAGACACGTGTGTGGTGTCCACACATGCTCCAAACTGTTTCACCCATGAATTGTTATTCTTGCTACAAGTAATCCAACACGAGACTTAGAGATTTGCTTTCTCTTTCCTTACCACTTTAATTGCCATTGACCATGAATTGTATGTCGCCATGTAGCATGCTCACACCATCCTAATTTAATTTTGATTTTAGAATGTTGAAAAAACTGAATGTTATTTAGGTGTTGTGTGCTAATATTTGAATAATAGCAATTAGTATTATGGGAAACTAATGCTTTAGTAGAAGTATCTTTAAAGTGTGGGGTTGACCATGTTCTGGGCTTGAATCATTGCATTCTTTTGGTTGGTGGGAATGGTAGATGTTCAGAGGATATTCCAATCACATATTTTAGAGATTAAACGATAGTTTATTTTCTCCATTAATTAGACAAGCGAAAAGTTTGAATATATGTGATTTTTATGGTATCTTTGCTGCAATGTGGTTTGTGAGTGATGTATCAAAGTTCATTTTCTCCATTAATTAGACAATTGAAATTTACAAATTTAATGTGGTTTCTTGTAATGTAAGTTTTTTTATTTTATTATTATTATTTTTTTTTTGTTTTGACAAGATTATTGTGGTTCCTCTGTTTGTCTTATAGTCCGTCTTTTATAATATTATTTGCCTCTGTTTTGTCTTAGGTGATGGAGAAGCTGGTGGATATAGTTCATTTTTTGCATCTGGAAATTCATGAATCCTTTGGTGGTGCTGGTATGAATTGTGTTTTAGCAATTAAAGCTCATTTTGTTTACCTTTTAAAACACTTACACTTCTATGTTCTATGTTCCAAACTTCAAAACTTATTAACTTTGTTTATTGATTATGAAGAGGGCAAAATAGTGAAGAAAACTAAAAGTACAAGCATTGGGTCAAAAAGTAAAGTTTAGGTTGATCAAAGTGGAGCCAAGGGTAAAAACCTCAATAAGGACCCTTGATTGTAAGGGAAGGGAAGGCAATGAAAGGGTGGCAAAGAAAAACAGAAAGATAAGGAAGGGCAGCGAGCCAGCGGCCATCTATCTTTTTAAGAACCAAGATTTTCGATTGTGGCGAAATGAAAATCTACTCCTTTTAGACTTGTAGTTTAGGGCTTTTAGGCTCCACTTTGTTTCATGAAGTTTTCAATAGCTCATGAAAACCTGCTGGATCTTTTGTCAGGCAAAGGTTTTAGGTTATGGTTATCAAATACACAAATCATAGCAGCATCTTTGCCTTTGGTCACTAGCGAGTTTGGGTATGTAGAACTTACTAGAGGTGAGAGAAGGCTGTGGAGTATACATAGTAAATTGGTAATCAATATGCTTTTCTCATGATGTACTCCTTGCACCCCCCCTTTCTTTACGCCATTCACCTTTTCACTGGGAATTAGGCACCATTGAGAAATTGTCGTATTTTATACTCCCTCCGTCCCTATTTTTTTGCTGCAGTTGACTTGGTTGTTTTTTTTTTTTTTTAATTTGGTGGGGGCTATATGTAGTTGTTGAGAGAGTTGATGAGAGAGATAAAGTTGATGAAAGAGAAAAGTGGTGAAACAATATGTTGTTGTTGTGAAAGTAAAGTGGTGCCCCACTATGTTTGTTTTTAGTTTGCTGCAAAAATTTAGAGACATCCATAATAGGAAAATGGTGTAAACAAAAAGGGTCGGAGGGAGTACCTAATTATATAGGAAAGTGTGTTTGTGAAAAATTGAGTATTACCTTATTTTGTATGGAGCCAAGGATAGGAGACAAAAATGGAAAATTGGGTCAAAGATAAGGGCACAGATGGATTAGTAATTTGTCTAATTGTGTGACAAGGAAAGGTTGAATAAATAAGATCTTAGACCTTTTTTTGGGTTGGGGGGTGGGAGTTTGGGAGGGAATGAGGAGGTGGCTACATGGAAAAAAAACTCGTTTGTTTCGGTGGATTTACCGTGTCATGAAATCCTGTTATAGAACACCAAAATTAAACCCACATCCTTCTCGACGCGTTTTCTGTTCCATAACGCGAACTCGCCACTTTAGAACTTTTTTCCCCAGTTTAAGTTCTTTTTAAAAATTGGCCAAAATATTTTCTTAATTATATACTCCCTCTGTTTGTTTTAGTCTTTTAGATGTAGCACTTCTCTTTTCACACATGTCAAGACACAACTTGGACTCATAATATTTCTAAATATATAAGTGTAAAAATTATAAAATTTATATATTTGAAAAGTGTATTCCGAGGTGAACCCAACAATATCCCAAATGACTATGTTTTTCTGTATGTATAAATAATAGTTACGGTCAAAGTGAGTTGGATGAATAGTGCCAAAGTCAAAGTGTTACATGTGTTACATCTAAAAAAAACGAAGGGAGTAGTTATTGAAACATAATATTTTGATAGATATGGCTATATCATATTGAAATAATGCTTCTTAAATTAAATTATGTATACAAGTCTAGAACAAAATAATTTTTTTTTTTAATTAAAAATTCCACGCCACATTTGCCGCGAATCCGCGATCTGTTACAAGTCGCTTTTGTGACATTGCAACCGTTACCACGATCGCGAACACGTTGGTGATTACTTTCCCCTTGGGTGGCTGAAATTTAGTGAGAAAAGGAGGTGACGTTTAGCGAGAAAAGATTCGAAATTTGTTTAATTTCCCCCCTGCATCCTTTAGCATTTAGCATAAAAGTATTTGACACCTGAGGGTTTCTGCTCTATGCCTATCAAACCTTGCATCCAGAATGATTGTCGTTTTCATCATCTACAAATTTTGTGGAAAAGGAACAGCTCTATGGGGTTTAGTGAAAGGAGATATTAAAAGACTTGAGTTTCTCCCATTTATCCTTAGCATTTCACGTTTGAGTTTCCCCCATCCAAAGTTCCAAACCTTAGATCCAAAATAATCTTTCCTTTTCTCTTACATTGAGATTTTGCAGAAACGGAACACCTCAATGGGGTAGAATTTTCACTTTCCTCTTTGATCTAACTTTTTAAGAGCTATACTTCAGTTAAAATGTCTCAGGGTGCTCATTTTAGGGACGATGTGCCTATAGTTTTTAGACACAAACTTTGGTGTGAAAATTTTCCATATTTTTGGTCCAAGTGAAGCGTCAGTTTTTTTTTTTTTGGGTGTGAATGAGCCACAGAGGGCGGGATGAGAATCGATCACCGGATCACTTGGAATCGTAAGGGAAGCTCTAACCACCTGATCTATGCCTCACTCTCATGCTATAGTGTCAAATATACGACATGGGTATTGAGGTCAAATGAAGTGTTCAACTTAGGTATTGAGGTGAAATGATAGAGTGGCTAGCAACCTGTAGGTATAGTTTTTTTTTTTGAAGGAGTAGGTATAGGTTGTTGAAAGCTATGATTGGTGTTGTGGGACTATGTTTATCAATCTAGGACTTATGTTGCGCACTCTAGTTATCAAGTTATTCCCACAACTGAGCAGAAGAAAGGGCATAAAACTTTGAATTACTGGCCACCTAATTGACAGCAGCAAGACTTTGGATTTTCTGTTTGTTCCAAGCTTTGTCACTGGTGTGCTGGTTTCCATCAGCTTCCCTACATTTTACCAGGACTTTGGATTTTCGTTTATACCTAAAATTTTGAGGGAATTTGAAGCTGCATGAGCCGATGTTCAGGACCAGTGTCCCATAGGTTGTGTGGATGACTTTTTTTTTTTTTCTTTTTCTCAAGGCGCGCTAAAAGATAATTTTATCCGCATTTTTGTTGGTTTAAAGGCCAAGATAAAATAGGTTAAAAGATATGGTTTGTAAAATTGCAGCTACGAGGATTGCACGTGTGATGTAGTGTTGATTAAAAATAAAATTATCAATTAGGTTGTTTGCGGGAAACGAAATACAAACAATGCAGTAACATGAATCTTTTTAATAAACGTCTATTTATAACTACCATCAATCAGTCATTAAAACTGCAGAAAAAAATGTTCGCCATGATCCAAATGTACACTTATTTTTCCTCCCTCGTTAATATTACTTCTAGAACGGCATTAGAACCTTTTAGTGACAGCTTTCAACTTTTTTCATCAGATCTTGATATGAAACTTGAAGGAACTATTCTAAAATCCTTGACAAAACCAGATCTAATCTAACATTTTTCTCCATGCACTCACATAAGATCTGGTATTTGCAATGTCTTTTCTTAGGGGATTCTTTTCTTCCCCTCTCCAGTTCTGGTCTCATGTTACAACTTACAAGTCTTGTAATTAAGCAAGATTCTGTTAATCTGAATGGCATTTGTGCTGTGCTTATTGGCTGTGTTTTACTTGATTCTTTATTCATCTATATGTGTCAAACAGAACTGGTATTGTTGGGAATGCTGACTTTCAATCTTGCAGATGGAGATAAGCCAATAAAGACTACAAACAATCATCAAAAGTTGGGGTCAGCAGGCTTGGCCTTGCATTATGCAAATATCATTACACAGATAGATACGCTTGTGAGTCTCCCTCTAATTTTCCAGTTGCTTTCTCAATTATATACATAGAATGTAGTTCCATTATAGTGAGTAGAATGTAGTTCCATTATAGTGAGCTTAGTTTGCTCTTTGCTTCTCCATCCCGAATAAGATGGATGTGTCTGGTAATCTTAACATGTACCAGTATATTGCCACTCCTAGTCTGAGTAATATAGGATAAGAAATGTGATTTGAATATATTGAGCAAATGATTTTGTTTATGTTGACTTTAGTATTTTTTTATGAGCTCATTGAACACCTTATACTTTTTGAACATTGAGGAAGTGGTGTAGAGCAAGTGGGTTTGATCCCCACCCCTTGCTTGAGGCACAGGGTTTGATCCCCACCCCTTGCTTGAGGATTCCCCCCTTATCTCCTCCTCAAGTACATGGGTTAATATGTTATATGAGTTAGTTAACCCATTACCAGCCAGCTGTTGGGTTTCTTACCGGATTAAAAAAAAGTTTTTGAACATTGTTTTTAATATCAGGTCTCTCGGTCAAACTCTGTACCACCGAACACAAGGGACGCTTTATACCAGGGATTGCCACCTAACATTAAATCAGCTTTAAGATCTAAACTGCAATCATTTCAGCTAAATGAAGAGGTACTGCATAATTTGTTTTTAAGATTTGTTGCTATGACTATTTCTTTTTTTAAATTCAATTTTTACCCTACTTTCCTGCATTTATTTAGCTGCCTGCAGACGTGCATTTCCTGAAAGCATAAAGCAAATTCTAGGCTGGTTATCTATTACTTTGGACTATGTTTCCCATAACACCCCTGTTTTCATCTTTGACAAAATGTTCCCCGATACAATTCACTATTTGCGTGTGAAAAGAATAATAAAAAAGAACTTAAAAATGTCTTTTTATATTTCTGTTGAAGGCATTATGCTATAGTTAGTTGGATGAGGTACAAGCAGTACCAATTCCCAACCCAAATGTTCTCTGAAATAGAACTTTTCTGGAGCAATGTAAGGTTGTAAGGACTACTAAGGATTTTTAAAATGGCTCTAATTTGAGAGTAGAATCATTAATTATGATGAAGCATCGTTTTAATCTTTGTTAGAATATCACTTGATTCTCAAGTTGAGATTAAACCATATGCAATCCAAATTTGTTTCAATTAAAGGCATTATTTGTCGCACAATTTCTGGTAGGTCTTATTACTATTCCCCTGCGACCTTTTTTGATTCTTCCTGCGATAGTATGTTGTTATATGTGAACTAAACCTAAAAGTTGCTTTTGTTTTCGTTTGAGGTCGTGTTTTACAGATTACTGTTGAAATTTAGTTTATATGATTTGCAATGTTGTATTTAATGCTCATTAATCTGTGCAGCTTACTGTCCAACAAATTAAAGCCGAAATGGAGAAAACTCTGTACTGGCTTGTTCCTATTGCCACAAACACGACAAAGTGAGTTCTGAATGTTCTCTAGCCATTAATAATATTGCACAAAAAATTGAATTCAGCTCATCAGTTTTACGTTTTTTGTTTTTGCAATATGAATATGTAGAGCGCATCATGGATTCGGTTGGGTTGGAGAATGGGCAAATACAGGGTAAGTACTATATTTCTTAGTTTTAATTGGAGTTTTTTTTTGGGGGGGTACTTGATATATTATATAAAAATTTCTGTTTGAACTTGAAACTTCAGTTCGGATGTGAACCGAAAACCGGCAGGCCAAAATGACTTGCTCAGAATTGAGACACTATATCATGCTGACAAGGATAAAACTGAGGCTTACATCCTTGACCTAGTGGTGTGGCTTCACCATCTCATCAGCCAATCTAGGGCTACTTCTACTTGCGGGACCCGATCTCCGATCAAATCACCGATGCGGTCCCACAACCAAATGGTCTTGCAGTTATCTCCACAAAAGGCCACTTGCCCATCTCCTACGCTCTCCATTGAAGACCAGCAGATGCTTTGTGATGTAGCGAAGAGGAAGCTTACTCCCGGCATCAGTAAGAGCCAGGAGTTCGACACTGTTAGAAACCACCACTTGAGTAAGTACCATCGTTTGAGCAAGAGTAATAGCCATTCTCCCTCCAAAGAAACCAAACGAGAGATTTATTCCACTAGACGGCCGTCCTCTGTCCCAGTTATCGATTTTGATATTGACCGGATTAAAGCTTTGGATGTCATTGATCGGGTTGATACTCTGAGGAGTTTGTAAGTAATGTCCTGATACAAACTGAGCGAGCAGACTTCGACACCCTTTCTGGAGTAGGGAAAAGCTTCGGAAATGGCTTTGAGTGATGAAGTCGTGGCAAAACTGAAACATAAAATCGAATTTGTAGTTGGGGAAAGGGATTCAGATTAGTGCTGAGAGTTCAACGGGACTTGGTTCTTTTCAGTTCAAGTTGATGTACAGAATACTTTGATCACACTCCGAATAAATTCATAAAGAAAATATATTGCTTCGTTTTATCCTCATTTTGCTTCTTTTTTGGACCTATTTTGATACTACTCTACTCCCCACTTTGAGAGCATCACAAGATTTCACAGCGGCTTCTGTGAACTCTGCGTTTTTCACCCTTTTTCTAGGTGTTTTTGAGTCAAACACAGAAACACTAATCCTGTTGTGTCGTGCTTCGTGCCAAATCTGCATGCCTATGAGCTAGACGCGGTGACTCATGGTCCAGGCCACTAAAAAACATGCTTGTGCCGTGCGGTGCTATACCCCAATTTTGGTAAGTTGGCCTATGTGTCGCACGTGTGTGCCTAATCTAAATTTCATGAGATTTCTCATGTTTTATCGTGGCTATTGCGTTGGGTCTTGTCGTGTCATGCCATGCTTTGAAATTAAAAACGCAGTATTGGTTAGCCCACAGTTTGGTAGAAACAGTAGTGTTTTGTGTTATAACATGCGTCGTTCCTGCCTAGCCGGCCCAGTGCCATCTTTAAGTTGAGGGTTTCGAAAACAGCCGTTCTAGTGAATTAAACCAACTTATTAACATGATGGAAAGCGAGGCACACCAAATAACTTGTATGGAATATCTTGACTGTGTAGTATGTACCCATGTCCAAGAAGTTTGTATGGCATACAATATACAAGTGTTGCATACTTTTTTTTTTTCATTTAGAAAAAAAAAAAGAACTCTATATGTTTGTGTGTATTAGTGTATAAATACAAGTCACAAAAAGGCCATGATCCAACCAAAGGCTTAAACTCTAATGGTTTAAAAACTGAGAAATTGATTGGAAGAAACAAAAGCAATGTTCCAATGTAATGTTAATAAGTCATATTTTTAGTGTTTATTAAGTGGGTTTAATTGATTTACACATCAATTTACAAAAAATGTCACACACCAACGATTTGGTGGGGCCAAATTCTAGAAAGAAAAGCCAGGTTTAGTGTTAGTGTGACCCAACCCCAGCATCAAGATTTTTTAAAATAAATTGGTTTTAAATTATAAATAAATTGGTGTAATAATTCATTTTTTTCAAATGGGCCCTATTTAACGGAAATTCGCTTCTTTTACTAATTTCCATGGAAGAATGGAGGTGGGGTGGTGGGGATTTTGTGGGTCTAAAGATGATGATTTATTTCTATCTGATTAGTGTACTAACTACCTATGTTAATCCATCTAAAGAATATAATACTATATCCGTTTTACATTATTTGTAACGATTTGACATAAAATAGAGAGCAAATATGTCCAATCGTTATAAATAATATGAAATAGGGTAGTATTTCATATGTTCAAGCTTTATTTTTGTAGGTTATAATCCTCTATTCCTCTTCATTCTTCATTAACTGGTCATATATTCCAAATAATATGAAACAAAGATAGTGTTATCTTCATTTTGTAAGGCAGACATTTATTGTTAACATTTAATTTTAAATGACGAGCGTTTTTGTTTTATAATTTCAAAAAAATCATAATATAATTTTGAGAAATGTACTACTTGGTATATGATTTATGCTTAATAAAGATTAATGCACGTTTAGCAAAACCTTTGTAAAAATTCAAAAAGCAATCGTAATTTAGTCCAAAGTGAATATACCGTCATCTAGCAATTACTCCACATGTTATACATGATCATTAGTTGAAGATATGATGCATGTTATTGAAAGATTAGCAACTAACACGTAAAGTTATGAATAAGCATTAATGAGAATCGAGCTC
Source organism: Salicornia ramosissima (assembly GCA_951394345.1). NCBI lineage: Eukaryota > Viridiplantae > Streptophyta > Magnoliopsida > Caryophyllales > Amaranthaceae > Salicornia > Salicornia ramosissima. The sequence continues at coordinate 49,682,595 of OX596234.1, forward strand.
CAACGCAATGGCTTAGAAGTCATCCTCACGTCCTGAAGTGCAGAGTTTGATTTTTATCAACGAATACTTGTGAGATGAGCCACAAATCAGACTCCAATCTACCTTATTATTATCATATAAAAATTTGATAAGAATTAATAGAGCTATAATGAGGTAGCTAGTTTTCTAATGCATAAATAGGGTTGCTAATAATCTCTTAATGAAATAAATTATCATTTAGCACCCTGACTTGAAGGTACAAAAAATGCCACAAATAACGTAGAAGAGAGCTACTTTGTATTATAATTTGGATAGTTTTTATGCATATATACATTAAATCAACAAGTTCATTGAGTAGTATTTCAAATGATGTGAGTTTGCACAAAATTTGCTTAGCTTCTATGTAGGAATCAAAATTTCAAATCAAGTATTATTACATGTAGAGAAAAAAATATTGGATTAGATGGTTGATTACCTTGATTTGAACCCTACACCAAAGCACTGAATATATATGCTTCTATATATGTAGGGTCAAGTATTGTTATAGCTAATAATCGTATATATTTCAATTGAGTCGTTTCACCAAACTTTGCATTAAATGCAATATATACAGCGCTGTCAGATTGGGTCAGAACTGATCGATTTAACTGAACTGAACTAACTGAAACTGAACTGTTTTGGGTCGACCTGAAAAAAACCTGAAACTGAAATTGAACTGAACTGAATGAACTGATAACTGAAATGCAACTGAAAAATATCGAACTGAACTGAAACTGAAGCGAACTGAAACTGAAGTTAACTGCTAAATATCTGAAAATAACTGAACTGAACTGAACTGAAACTGAACTGAAAATCGAGTATCTGAAAATAACTGAACTGAACTGAAACTGAACTGAGAAGTATCTAAAATTAACTGAACTGAAAAGTATCTGAAATTAACTAAACTGAACTGAAAAGAGGATAACTGAAGCTAACTGAAACTGAACTGAAAATATGATAAATGAATCTAACTGAAACTGAACCTAACGCAAACTGAACTGAATTAACTGAAGTGAAATGAACCAAGAACTAAATGATTCATAACTGAAATACCAACTGAAACAAAATGAACTGCACTTAACTAAACTGAAACTGAACTTAAATCAATTGAACTGAAAAGGTTAGACTATTTAAAACAGTTTTGAACTGACCATAACTAAAGTGAACTTCACAAAAAATTGTTTTACATTGTTAGTTGACTAAACCCAAATGAATTGAAAAAATGTTTTAAATCATTGGTTAACTGAACTAAAATGAACTGAAAATTGTTTAAACTGTTGGTTAACTAAACCAAAATTTTAATTACAAATTGAACTCCCCTCCTAAATGTCAATTACAAATTAATCTTCCCTCCAAAATTTCAATCAACTTTCCTTCCCAAATTTCAATTAAAATTAACCTTCCCTCCAAAATTTCAATAAAAAAATTAACTTCCCTCCAAATTTTCAATGAAAAAATTAACTTCCCTCCAAAATTTCAATGAAAAATTAACCTTATCTCCTAAATTTCAATGACAAATTAACTTTTCCTCCCAAGCTTTAATGAAAAATTTAAAATTATATGCATTCTAGTATACGGCTACAATATCCTCAGACCTCAACTCTCTTACGCATATTTGTAACGACCCTGATTTTGTTGGTATTTCTGTCGTGTATTTATTTGTATTTATGTGATTTTTATGTATGGTCCAAAATTATTTTTGGACTATTTATTATTTATTTTATGTTTATTCTATGTGAATAATTTCGAATATTATTTTATTGTGATTGATTATTATTTATGTTATTATTATTTAATTAATTAGAATTTTTATTATTTAATTTTCTAATTAATTATTTAATATTTGTAGGCCAAAATCGATTCAAGCATGATTAGTCATGCATGAGTGCAATTAGCCCAAGTAAGTATCGAAAGCCCATTAGGCCCATTTGAGCCCTAAGAGAACCGCCCCCCCCCCCCTTGTGCATGGCAAAGTTTTGCCACTTGCCTTGCTTTCATACCTTAACTAACTTCTATAAATAGAAGTAGCAGTAAGGTTTAAGGATTCATTTTGCTCATTTGCCATCCAAAGTTTAAAACACAAACTCCCTCCATTGCCATCAATCACACGCCATTTTTGGCTACAAAACACCCAAATCATTTTTCATCACCAAATCAAACCCAAACTTAAAGATTCCAGCCCCATTGATCTTTAAGTAACCAAACACAATTATTTTTCATTGTCAATTTATCAAGATTGCGTAGTGGGTTCGGGTTTTTGGGTTCGTTGTTGGGTCCGTGTGGTGGTTCGAGTAGCGCCGTGCAGTGGGTCGTGGTACCGTGCGGTTCGAGTGGTGGCACGAGTGGAAAGACGGTGGTCCGTGGGGTGGTCCGTGAAGAGGTGCCGTGTTCGTGTGCAACCGTGCAGTTGGGCCGTGTGTTGGGGTCGTGTGGTTCGAATTTCGGGCTGCAAGTTTTGTGTTAATTTGTGCTTAAACTTTAATAAGGTAACATACTTTCTCAATCTAGTTAGTATACTATGATTCATAGTATAGATTAAGTGATTAGATTAGACCGTTTTGATGTTATGTACCCATTTTTATGTGTGGATTATAATCTGATTTTGGGTGATGAATTTATGATGATTTCTACTTGAATATGCGTATTTCATGATTGATTGTGTTAGTTTATTATTTGATGTTGTTCATGTTCAAGTTTGATGAAGTTTTGATGATTGGAAGTTGATTGTTGAACTTGTTGTTATGCGTGTATTAATGGTTTTGGAATTGAGTTCTTGAATCTTGAATGAGTTCTTGGTTGAAGTTCTTGAATCTTGAATGAGTTCTTGATTGAAGTTCTTGAATCTTGGATGAGTTCTTTGAGTTGTTTATGAGTTCTTGGTCGAGTCTTGAAAGTTAAAGAAAGTTAGTAATAATTAAAGAAAGGTTAAAGAAAGGTAAAGAAAGTTAAAGATTGTTATAAGAGGTTCCAAGATTTGTTGATTTACATGTTATTTCTTGAGTCAAGGCGTAAAATGCAACTTAAGAATTAACTAAGAATGTAAATTTCGATTAAAGTTAAGATTTGCTTGATTTTGCTACTAGACGCCTAAAACTTAGAGTAAGATTCTAAGTATTTGGGTTAAGACGTTGCCCCTATCCTATCCGCGGTATTGGGATAGTTGGTGGTCTTACTATGTTGTCTTCGGATATGGATTTCCAGTAAGATTGGTTTCATGGGGTTGGGAGTAAGATTCTCAATCCTGGCATAGTAGAAAGTTCGATCGCGTAAGATGCGTTCGTATGTGCATAGTCCGGTCTAGTATGTGAATGATTGCGCCAAAGTTTAAAGATTTGTTAATTGTTGGTTAAGTTAGTCGAGTCAGCATGATTACTTGTTGATGGTAGTATGATATGTTGGTTCACATGTTTTGATGTATGGTTGTATGTTTGATTTGTGCTATGTTCATGTGTATCCCCGTTAGGGTGGGACAGTTATGTTACTCGCCACTGACGGTGGAATGATGTTGTTTTTCAGGTAACTCTGATGATGAGGTTCTTGCTTAGCTTTGGGTTGGGCGAGCGCCGGTGTTATTTAGTTTTTGTGTTGTTGTTTTATGATTTCTAGTTTTGGACTATAGTAGTAGTACTTGTGTATTTTTCTAACTCCGACATTTATTTGGAGTTTACATTTGTTAGTAGTAGTAACGTTGATATTTGGGTTAGATATGTACAATCTTGTGGGTGTTGTACTTTTGGATTTAGCATATATGCCATTTTGAGGTTTTGTTTTAATTCTTAAGTATTTTAGTTTGTTAGTTCTGACTATTCGACTCGTCGGTTTCTTCCGCGCCGGTTTAAGCGAGTCGGGTCGTCACAATATTACATATTATACATATCACATATTATGAACTTTGTATTAGATTAAAAATAGGCTCAAATCTTATTATCGTTCTTGTTCTCGATATTGTTACTACTATTATTGTCATTATATTATTCATATATATCAGATCAATCACTATCATCATTGGTATCAACATCAATTTATTGTTGTTGTTGTTAATTGCTATCATTATTGCTATGATCGTTGTTATCGTCAATTCAGTATCACTCATCATCATCTTGACTGTCATTTACACTTGATATTAATACTCGATACACGCTTACACATTTACACCTAATATTAGTACAAGGATAAATTGATCTATATAAAAATTGAAACATAATAAATAATAACATTAACGTGCACCTTAACTAAATAAACAAATAAATCAACCCGTTGCAAGGCAAAACACTTGAACAACTAATTAAACCGAATACGATCCGACCATATTATTTGGGGAAAAACGCAAGAAAACTCAGGTAAACCCATTAATACTCGATATCTACCTTGATCAAAACCGTTAAAAATGTCCTTACAAAACTGAAAATGACCATAATGTAACTGAATATAATCATTTACAATTAACTGATAATAAATGAAATCGTACGGATAGAACCGTATTTAACCAAACGTAAACTGAATACAATCGGAACCGTCATATCAACCGTTCACAATGAACTAACAACAATTAAAATTGTACAGGTAAAATCGAAGACCAACCATAGAGTTATATCCGAAAAAATTAACTGAAACTGAAATAAAAACTAAACTACAAATTAATTGTAACAAAATTATAATCTCAAATGACCTGAACTAAAGCTAACCGAACCAAAAAAACTGTAACCAAAACTGAACTGAACTGTCGACATTTTGAACATAACTGAATTGCACCCGTTTGAATTTTTAACTGATTGGTTAAACTGAACAATTAACTGAAACTGAACTGAACTGAAATATGTCGGTACAAAAACTGAACTGAAATCAAAACTAACTGAACTGAACTGAACAGAAAAAAAATTATCTGAAATTAACTGAACTGAAAACGACCCAAACTGATTGGTTAAAACCAAAACTGAACTGTTGACCTGAATTGACAGTGATAAATATATACTAGCTACAAAAGTTGATATTATTAGCTACTAAAATGCTAATATTGACAATGCTAAAGCTGATATATATACAATTAATTAAAAGGTGTTATTTGCACCACATAGCACCACATATAATAGGGTTTACGCGTGCTTAGACCAAAACTAAAAAGGGGAAAAGGAGCTTGTAATATGGTTCAGCCTTGGAACTTTATAAATTTTCTGTTATTACGCATTCTCTAACCATTAAGCTACCATAATGTTTTCAATGCACAAAATATAGTTATTTAATTAGCAAAGTGACCCAGTGCAATTGTGTGAATTATCAAAAGTAAAATTACAATTAAAAAAATTGTGTAGCTCGGGGCAATGTATGTCCTGGCCAATTCCGTAATTAACTCATTAAAGGTAGATATTAATTATTGAAATATTGTTATTAATCTTATTATTAGTTGTTGAGTTAGTTGTCTCGATCTATCTCTTAATTAAAACGATCCTATATCAATGTTCATATCAATTATTGAAACGCTAATGTAAGCAATCTCATACAAGATTGTTGAAAACTGCTGAAAAAAACCTAATAAAAAGAAGGTACATTAAAATTTAAAAATTTATCATTGTACATTAAACGTTTGAAGGGCTACAAATAATTTTCAGCTAAAGTTGTCTTTTGTGGAGATTTTTGTAGTAGAAATTGTTTTACCTATTCCTCTTATGTAATTTCTAATCTTTATATGGCACGTTCAATTCCAAGACTTGATATTTTGTTCTTTACACGTAACTGTGATATTCTATTATTGTCTAACAAATAGAATATTGTGATATTATATTATTGTCTAACAATACTCTTGATATTTTGTTCTTTACACGTAATTGTAGAATGTACCATATTATTACTATTCAGCTAAACAACAATCACAATTCACAAGAGAATCAAGTCATAGCCCAGTGGTGAGGCTTCAGAATTCCAGGCACGAGGTCCTGAGTTCAATTTTCACCACACCGCAGTTGCGAGGATTCCTTATTACCCCCTTTACAGATGCGTGCGTTGGCTAAAATTGGGCAGGATGACCTGCAGTAGGGCCCAATTCCAAGGCCTAGTATTCCACACATTATTGTATATATATATATATAAATCACAATTCACAAAAAGTTGGTCAAATAATTAACTAAGGAATGCAAAAATGTTTAGTTCTTGTCATACGATGGTACTCATAAGTCTTAACCATGCACTCACTTTTGAAAATTTTAATTTCTACTTGCTTTTACAGTAACTAATATAGTATAAGCTTGCTAATTCGATACTGTACATGACAGCACATAACGGTTGACTATCATGAACAAATCCTGGATATAGCAATTTAACAGTGGGACGAAATAAAACAGTCATTCTTCAAGCATGCGCCGGCTGAAAACTATGACTCATTGTCAGTGTTATCCACCATTGGCATGCAGCCACTTGTATGCATTGGATCCATAAATATATGGAGTACGTACTCCTTCTGTTTCATATTAGTGACAACACTGAATTGAACAATTTGCAGTCTCTGATATAATGATTGTTTAAACTAACAATGTACTAGTAGTTACTCCGTACTAGTTAGTTAATTTATAGAAAAGCTTATCACTTACATGATATGTTATTTTGCAACTTATATCTGCTTAAGTTTGTTTTTACAATTTACAACCACTTGATTCCATTTTGTAACTAAATTATAATCGGACGTCGATCACTTTTCTAACCAATTTAAACAATCTTAGCTAGGAGGAGTATGATGCTTTAAAATTCCTTTTAAATGATAGTCAAAAGCTGCACAACAACTGCAGTGTGCGAGGGGAGTCTCATTCCTAACTCATCACTAACCACTATAAAGTAAGCTATCGTACATAAATATGATATACTCAGTACTCACACTAATCTTTTAATGTGGGACAAAATAATACCTAAACATATAAGTGTGATAAACCAAGACTTAACTATCAATTTGGGATAAGATAGTATGGAGGAATTAAAAACAAGGATATCCTGGCCTCCTTTGCATTTCTAACATGAATAGCCATTTATTTGTTTATAGAGAGTAGTATACTATGGAGTAACTCTTCAAAACTTGTTCAATAAATTAAAATATATAAAACCTTTTTTTTTTTTAATGCAAATTAGTGCACATTAATTAGTAAATAGTTGATTAGAATGTTAAATAATACTAATAGAATCTTATAGAATTTAAGTCTTTGTTGATGAGTTTACTTGTAGTTAGTTGTAAAGGTTGTTGATAATTGTCATCTCATAGTCATACTTACGTGGACTCCTATATGTGTCTTCCTATTATACATTGATTACATAATCTTGATCATCTGCTTCAATGGGATCATTGTTCCTAGCTACTAAATTTCAATTCACACATTAATTAATTAATTAATTAATTAATTAATTAAGAAAGACTAGAGTTTAGTTTATTTGTTTATTTTTTATTACCTTGTGGGCGTGTTTGAAAAATTATACTTAAATTAGCATATAAAAACGTGACCGATGCCGTACTTGGAAATTTATTTATAGAAAAGGAAGTTGCTCATCCCTACGTAACATATTAACTGTCACGATTTGATATACTACCTCCGTTTCTTATTATTTGCAACGATTTGACACTTTTCCTCTCTACTTTATGTTACATCGTTGCAAATAATAAGAAACGAAGGTAGTATATTTTATGTCAAATCGTGACAGTTAATATGTTACGGAGGGAGAACGTAATATATTTTATGATTTGCCTCAATGTACATATTTGTGAGGCCATGTAAGGTGGGTGACTTTTTTGGTTGTGAGGCCGGGTAAGGTTACGGTGGTGGAGTGTGAAGGTATGGTAGTTGTGATAGACTTGTTCATTCGGACTTATCTGATCCGATCTAAAGTATCGGATATTCAAAAAATTTGGACGAAAAATCCGGATATCCAAAATATCCGACCCGATCCAAATTTTCCCCCAAATTATTTAATCAAATCAAGAAGTTGTTTCTAATAAGAATATTTAGAATATCTCAATGACTTTTTTTCTGGTTTGGCTTTGTAAATGAATTAGGATAATAATAAACAATATTTCAAGAATAATGGTAAAACTGGTTCTAAAATTCCTATAAAAATGTTCTAATTAATTTGTAAATATTCCAAGTTTGTGCCTAATAAGGGTAGAATATAAGGCTGATGAAAAGTAAATTTCACCATATAATTAATCTTTAGGTGCATGTGCATCAAACAATAATAATTATCAAATTTCTTGTAAGACCCCGTCTGACATAGTCACATACGTAACTTTTAACCAATTTTTTTTTTTTGGACTTTTTACTATAAAAGATAACTAGATAAAAATTTACATAAAAGGTTGTTATGGGTTTATGTTCAAAAGTTTCAATTTTCAAGTGACAAGAGACTTGATGAATAATAATTCACCTTTTAAATGGAGCATCCACAACATAATCAGGTGGTGTTATTCAAGCCTTTTTTTTATTTTATTTTTATATACTGATATGAGAAATGATCAATGATTACAAGGTCCCAAGCCAACAATAAACTAACTGTACTTGACATTAATTAAAGCAAGGAAGATTTCAATGAATGTATAAGATGCCAAATGGCTAGTATGAAAATGTATGCATGAAAGGATACACTAATCTTAATGGTAGTAAAAGAAGCTCATAAGTGTTGATTGTGATGCACTTCAATTAAAAGTAATGTGTGAGTTGTGATAGATTTTCTGAAAGCAAGTATAGTGTTGTCAAACCCCAAAGAATTGACGGCCCGTTTGATATCTGGTTATAAATCATGGTAATGGAAATGAATTTATAACTAAATTTGGAAGAGAAATCAAAATCCATTCCCATGGTGGTGCAACCTTAGCTCCAATTTATCTAATTTTCTTCACAAATATCCATTCACATAAAATACCACCCTCCCCAATGGTATTGGATGGGAATAAAAATTGAGAAGAAAAAGCTTGGAAATGAAAATTTGTTTTACATGAAGATTATAAGGTTTCTCCTTAACAAAATTACACTATATCAGGCCATGGAATTAAAAGTGTTTGTTTCATTTATTATTTTGTTCACTAGCTATAATGCCACCCATATATATATATATATATATATATATATATATATATATATATCATCAAGCATTCAAGCACATACATAGGGACCATATATTCTTTCAATACTGGCACGCCTTATGCTGTACATGTTCGCCTGCACTTGATAACCTAACTTGTTCAGAATTTATTTTTGGTTTAATTATCATTTATTATGTTGTTAATAAAACTATTGTGTGTCCTTGCATATATTATATTTTATCCGCTCCATATTAATTGTAACGTTGGCAATTTGAACATTATTATTCATAATCACTCTTATAATTCACTTTTGTGCTTTATACCGGATAAAAAATAGTCATGTGATCTCTTTTGAATCCTCTCAATGTGTTCTTTATTGTGATCTAAATTTTATAATTTTTAGTAAAATAGAATTAAAGATATTACAAATATAAATTATAAATTGCATTGACAAGACAAGCGTGAAACAAGAAACGTTGCAACTGATATTGAGCGGAAAATAAAGTAATTTATAGCGTCATTATTATGAAAAATGAGGTGCTAACAGTGATATTTTAGCTCTACCCTCGTTAGAACTCTACCTCTAATGATCATGGATCTGAATCTTTAATCTTCATACTAGCAAAAAGCCAGTGACTGTACCTAGTTAAAAAAAAAAAAGCCATAACAGTAATATAAAATTAAAATAAAAAAGTAATTGATCTGAGCATTTTTATTGAGGAATGTTATACGATTAATCCCATTGCAAAGTATGGGACATGAATCTCACATCAATCGTATGGGAGGTTGATGTGAAATTTATATATGCCAATAAACTCTCCCCATCATAAGCTAGCTTTTGAGGTGACTCTCCTATTGTCCTATATCAATCGTATCAGAGCCGACCTCGGAGTGGTGGCTCATGGAGTTGGTGGCCCACAGAGTTGGTGGCCAGGAAGAGCCTGTCGTGACCAAACGTGGTTGTGATCAAACATGGCTGTGACCAACGAGGACATCGGTCCTTGAGGAGAGGATGACGACCTCGAAGTGGTGGCCATGGAAAAAAGCCTGTCGTGACCAACGAGGACGTTGGTCCTTGAGGAGGGACGAATATTATAGGGACTAATCCCATTGCAAGGTTATGGGACATGAATCCCACAGTAATCGTATGAGAGGTTGATGTGAGATTTATATAGTTTAATATGCTCTCCCCTTCAAAAACTAGCTTTTGAGGTGACTCTGCATGGAGTATTTTGATGAGTAAACAAAAAGACATAAATGACATCATGCATATATAAAATCTGAAAGTTGCCCACAATCTTGATCAAATGATGAATCCATTTTAACCTAGAAGCTGTGATTTTATTGGTAAAAGGTGATGCCAAATGTCATGTGGGATGCATTATTACATGAGAGAATGTTGGAAAAGTTTGAGTAAGAATAGTGGACAAGAAATTACCACTTCATAGCCCAAACTTCAGGCCCATCCCCACGTCCAGTTTTCTTTCCCTTAATTAAATTAACAAAAAAATACAAATATTGTGGGAAAAAAGTGCACCCCTGATCAGGTCGTGAACTTCTTCTTTTCTTTTTTTTTTTTTATTTTAAAAATAATATGTTTTGGGCTTTTGTCTTCTTTGTTAATTCAGAAACTTTATTTTTGGCCAACTTACCATTTTAAATATTTTTAAACATTCTTCACTATAATTTTATGGCATCTAGAAATGTTAGTAATATGGTTTATGTATTATTAGTGCTTTTGGGATGTAATTAAAGCATGTCCTAATAATAGCTTGTATATAAATGTCATTTTTGATAGAAATACAAATAATATAAAATCAATGGTATCAGAACTAAGGGTCCGTTTAGTAGGATGTAAAATGTTTTCCCTAAAACTGTTTTTCCATTTTCCATTGTTTGGTTTAGAATAAAATATTAAAGTGTAAAACTTGAGGTAGGAAGGAACCGATAACTACTTGGCATGACTCTGTCCTTAAAATCTCCCCATAATTTTGGCACGGTTGATGGTCCATGGCATAGCTACATGTTTTTTTTTTTTTTTTTTTTGAGAGAATAGGTACATGTTTTAAGTGAAAATAACATTAACTAGCGTATAATTTCGTGTTGACATTATCCTCTAATGAAAACTACATACTGGTATTTTTATATAGGTACACCTTTGATGTTCAAACACCACAATTATATATTTATATGTATGAATAACTTAACATTGTTTGTCATGACTTGCAATAATTACCTGTCGTTATTTACATTCATTCTTGCACAGGAGAATGAAGTCATAGCCTAGTGGTTAGGGTTTCAAAATTTCAGGCACGAGGTCCTGGGTTCGATTCTCACCGCACACATTTGTGAGGATTCCTTATTATCCCCCCTTACAGATACGTATGTTGGCTAAAATTGGGCCGGGTGACCTACAGTAGGGCCCGATTCCAAGACCTAAGTATCCCACACATTATCCTTATATATATATATATATATATATAAACATCAGCAAAGCCTACCGTATTAGTATGCATGCGAATAATAAATAATTCAATAATAAATATTTTCTTACAATAATGTTGGATTATTTTTTTTGCTTCCATATTACTAAATTCAACACAATAATTTGCAAAGGCATAATTAATAAATCATCACATGATAATATGCATTGCATGGGTTTAACACTGTTTAATGCTTACTTGACGTGGCGTATTCTACATATATAATGAGGTTAGAGCTTTTCTGCCCCAATGAGTAGTGACAAAGGTGTTCGAACGTGGCACGTGAGGTCAACTTAATTACCGCACACAGTTGTGAGAATTCTTTAATTTTTTCTTTTAGATGCATTTATCGGCTAAATTGAATTGGATAACCTGAAGTAGGATTTGGCTAAAGTCCTAATATCACCCATATAAAAAAAAAATTCCCTTTATCGTTGAGAGAAAAAAGAGGACGGATCGGATTAACTAGCATAATTTTATTATTATATCTTATGTAATTGATTTTGGAATTAAAGATTTAAGATACAAAAACCCCAAAATTTGTACCTACTTGTTTATAATGGGATGATAGACGTATGAATGTATGATAAACGTCGATCTTGTAGTCAGTATCAAGAACACTTTGAATTTTTCGGACACAATTAAAAATAATTTCAATACCCAGATAATTAATAACGAGACATTTTTATGAAATTAAATTTGGAGTCATATTGGATAGAAAAATCCAAGATATCATATGATATTTCACATGTTAACATCCTGAAAATGTCAAAAAAAAAAAAAATCTCCATATTTTTCGACGTTAAGTATACTCCATTATTTTTCTTTCATACAAATTGTGAGAATGTGAGCCTTTCGAATATAATTAATGTGGTGTTAAAATTTAGCTATATTACATAAAATTATTTTTAAACTATAGAGGATGATGTTGGTCCTCAACTACAAGTTGTTATCACTGTTGACCTTTACATAATCATTGTAAGAATTTTACTTTCCAGAATGTAGGAAATCCAAATATATTATGCTCAATGGCTATACAAGGCATACAAATAAAGGTTACACTATAATATACCAAAGGAATTTTCTTTTTGAAGTGTGTAATCCCAAAATATATGATGCTAAATAATCGTGCAACACATATATTAAAACAAAAAGGTTTAATGATTTTCTGTTTTGTAATATTTTCTTCTCTATCTTATATGATAAAAGAAAAAACTCAGGATATGTTTGATAGAATTGATAACTACTAGGGGTGCGTTTGATTCAACTTAAATAAGTAGCACTCCTGTGTTTATTTTCAGAAAATTTAGATCAGAAAAGTTTTCAGATCATATTAGAAAAATTATAACTATAATAATAACTACAATTAGAAAATTCAGATCAGATCAAACCAATCGAAAATTAATTTAAGATCAAATCAAATCAGACCATATCAGACCAGAAAATTTCAGATGAATCAAACGCATCCTACATGATCACCTTCTGTCAAAGAAAACAATGATTTTAATTGCCTCTATATGACTAATGCCTCAACTAATAAAATCCAAGAATTGTGACCTTGATGAAATATCTTATTGATCATGTGATTAGAGTTTAGTTTTTGTTTTACTTATACATTAACTCCTGAATTTTTTTTTTTGATGTTTTGAACCATCGAATTTTAGCTTATAATAGTTTGAAGGTGGGGTGTTCTAACAACGTCCTTGCCATAATTGGACTTAAAGTCTTAATTAAATACACATAAAATTATCCGGATCCACCTCCCCCCCCCCTCCCTTAAAAAAGATAATCAAGCTAAGTCAGTCTAAAAAAAATGCACGAATCTTACTATTTTTCAAACCGAGCCCGACCAATCTTGATAAACTCTACAAGATAGAGTATAAAAATGGACTCAAATAATCAAAAAAGGAAAATTAAAATTAATATATTCTTTCTTGATTTGAAAGTAGATTTAAGAATGTTGATTAATCAAAAAGAGAGGGAAGACTTGAGACTTGGGTGGTTGGAGTATTTGAGTCAATGGGGGGAAGTGGCTCAATGAGTCAATCACCTCAAAGATCCTCTAAGGAGATTATCAAGTGTTGCAATTTTGACTAGACAAAGCAAATAAAGACAAGTGAGTGTAGAGTTAGTAAAGAAAGAAGGAATGTGATGCTAACGAACATTATGGCATTGCCAAAAGGACCCTTGTTATTATTATTGTCTCCCCCATCAAATGGGCCCTTCTGTGGGCCTGATTCAATTTCTTGGTTGAGTCACTCTCTTCACATATGCTCCTCCATTACATCAAGTACCCGTATTACATACGTAAATACATCGTCTTACTCTATTTGTCCCTTTTTGTTCCTTTTTTTCCTCCATCTAGAGTAGACCTAGCAATCTGATCATTCGAATAGGATTTGAATCGGAATATTTTAGACCGAACCATTTTAGACTAGTTTAATTTTAATTTGACCACTTTTAGATCGGAACATATCATTTCGGATCTAGACCTAATTAAGATCATTATACTATATTCGAATTGAATCAAATTCCGGGTTAAGGTTTCAGACCAAATTGGATTAGAATCGTTTCGGAATGGATTGATTTGGGTAGCAGGGTATGATGATATCGGATCATCTCAAGGATAAATGGTGATAGATTTTTATTTTTTTTTATATTATATTTTTTCTTTTGGTTTAACAATTATATGTAAATAATATTTGTGTAAATGCAATTAATATAATTGTTACTCTTTTGAGTTGTCAATTAATTTATTGTTTCTCAGTATACGACTTCATTGGGATTGGAAACTGAGTAATGACCCAAATTTATTTTTAAGCAAATTACTCTTAAATTGATTTGTTTTGGACATGAAGAGCTTGAGTTAATTAGGTTGTTTTGGGATCAAGTGATCGAGTTTGGATCGGACGCATTATTAGGATTAGACCTATTCAATTTCGGATGAGTTTCAAACCAAATGAGACTCGGATCAGATTGGTTCAAATTTCGAATGATGTTTTAGATCGATTGTCCTTTATGACCACAATCGGATCTTAAAAAATCACTTATTTTGGATCGGGTTTTAAATCTTGGATAAACTTCGCCAAATCTAATTAAAGTCTGATACAGAGCTGATGCAAGTGAGATTTGATCACAAGTCTTATGTATTATTTCTTAAGATTTTAACAATCCACTATCTTTCTATTCTTTTCTCTCTTTTTTTCCCCTTAATTTGACGAAGTATTGTATAAGGAATAATCATAGTTCACATAGGCATGTACTCAATTGGAGTTATTGACTTTTCAAGACTTTAGAAATTTTGCATTATTAAAAAAAGACTTTAGAAATATTAATGATTTATGATTTTTTCAAATTAATATTTATGATTAAAGATTTTAATTGTCAATGATATACATTGGCTAATAATATGCCCAATTTTTATTATTATGTTGATCTTCCAAACATAATAAACAATCTCATAAGGGTGAATATTATGGATGTTAAAACACCCCCATTTTATTTAGTTTTTTTATTGTTCGGATTTTCATAATTTGCATTAAAAAAAAAAAAGCACAATTGCACTCTCTGAAAATGGAACTCTTTCCATGAATAATGCTGGGAAGTTTCCTAATTCCCGAAATGCATTCACTTTTATATCAATTCCCAAATTACCGTCCACGTCAGCATAGGAAAAAAAAATCATTTTTTTAAAATGAAAAACCGCTACTACCAGTAGCGGTTTTCTAAGATAAAGAAACCGCTACTACCAGTAGCGGTTTATGTGCAGCATTTTTTTTTGTAAAGGTTGAAAGCCAATAGGTTACCTAAGAAACTTGTATTTTTTTTTTAACTAGGACAAACCGCTACTGGGAGTAGCGGTTTTCTTCAGTAAAACCGCTACTCCCAGTAGCGGTTTTGTCACAAAAATTGAAAAAAAAAAAATTCATTGAACCGTCTACGTGTACGGTAATTTGGGAATTAAAGAAAAAGTAGCAGCATTTTGGGAATTAAGATTATTCTTAACATTATTTAGGGAAAGAGTTCCTGAAAATGCATCTCCATTAAACCAAGTACTAGAATTATATACGTCATATTACGTATTATTTTATTTGATGCAATATTTGAAACTACCTCATTGGACTAAAACTTTTGACTCTAACATCTAACACAAAAATTTCAAGAATGGGACATATTAGTTACAACAAATTCTTTATTTTTTCCAGATAGCATGCATTTATCTCTTTCTCTCTTTATCTTATGTCTCCTTTTCTCTCTTTATTTATTTAACGCAAAAAATATTTTTAACTTTAAATTACATTGTTAAAAAAAATAATTACTAAAATATAAGGTAAAGAAGCTAAGATTCTCAAAGTGGTGCCCACTCCAACCTCGTATCCAAGGGATATGGGGTTCAACCTTATTATTAGCATTTCATTTCCTTGTGTTTATTGCTAAAAAAGAACGGAATTTCTTACCTGATAATAATAAAAAAAGAATTACTGAAATATGACAGCAAAGTTTCTAAACAAGAATTTTGAGTTGAAGTTTTCTTGATAAGTGAAAGATGGTGATCATATTGAGCACTTCCCTATTTGGAACAAGCAATTCAGAGAGTAAGGTTGGAGACACAATCATTAAATATATAGGTTATTCTTTGCAAAGTCATACTTCCACTTAGCTTCTCTACTACTACTATTATGGTAACATTTTAATTTTTACACTTGTCACACTATACATTTGACTTATTATTAGCAACAATTTATACTAAGAATGTTGTTAATTGATGTCCTTAGAGTATAATATAAGTATTTAATATATATATTTTCTAAAATTTTATAAATTTAAGAATGTGTTTCAAAATCCTACAATCAATGGGAGGTGATTGTAGTTTAATATTTGTTCTTTTAGCTGATTATTTATTTAATGTCTGAAGGTGATGGTTAGCTATTGCATTATATTAATCGAAATTACAAAAGTCTAGTAGATATAAAATTAGAGTCTTGGATAGATGGTGGCAATTGCAGATTGGTCTAGGGTCATACTGATGCATGTCAGATGAGTGATGGAGTCAGATTGAATTTTGGATCTCATGTCTTTATTGGATCTTGGTGAAATGATTACTGTTTATCTTTTGTATTATTAAAGAAATAGTCCTGTATATATTAAGTTTACAGTACATGTGCATGCACAACTAATAAAAGCTACCTTCAAAATATAAAAAATTATCTTTAGTATATAAGACGTACAATACTAATCAACTTTTCCATAAGACAATTATTTCTTATGTGTTTGAAGTAAATATATATATATACTAAAGATGGTTGAAAACCAGACAGAAAATGGTTTAAAGGGGTACATTAGCAGTCGTAGGGGTACATTAGATGTTTAAAGGGGTACAAATAGTTTTTAGCGAAAGTTACTAATATTTACAAAGATTGCCATTTGTAATCACAATTTATCACACGTGTACCCCTTTAAGTGTTTAATGTAGAGATTTTTAGGTTGAAACGTTTTTAGTTGATCCTTTTCATATATATATATATATATTATATATAGGTATGTAGTATTTGTGTTACACTAAATAATTAGCGTACAACTAATTAAAATGGAGGTACCGCATTGTACCCCCATGTCTCCGCCACCGCCTAGAATGGGATTGGCCACATGAACAAAAAATGCTATCCGATCCTATCCCACATATAGTCATCAACCAAGATCTTTCTCTTTCATTTAATTTCCTTTAATTTGTTGATCGAAGTAGCCACCTACATGCTATTCTAACCTAGTTTTTCCATATAATTTACTCTCTCGATCTTCATCATCTTTAATTTATTAACTCCGTTCCATATAATTATTTGCAATGATTCAATATCTTTACTCTTTATTTTATGTATTATCGTTGCAAATAACGTAAAATGGAGGTAGAATATAATATAAAGATAAATTACGTAAGTATAAAGTAAAAGTTAAAACTTTATAATGTTACGTTTAAAAAGAGATCGAATAAAGTATTAAACTTTAGTTACAATGGATTAGGATAAAATATAAACAGTTTGATGGAATGTGGGAAGAAAAATGACTACGTATCATAATTATGCAAGGGAATATAATTACGTTAGCAAACATGATCAGGAAATAATCTTTGAGATGAAGGGAATAAAATGCATGCGACTAAAATGTTGGAGAAGATAACGTGTGTGTGTGTGTATATATATATTGATCTATCTATATCTATAGTTCTCTACTGTATGTCTCTTCGCTACTAAGGTAGGAATTCTTTAGTAAAAGGGTGTGTTTTGTTAGAATTAAGAATAAAGTTGATGGAATGGAATGGAATTGAAAATAAACTAGAGGCTGGTCCTATCCCATATATAACTTTCTCCGTTTTTTTAAGTGCAATATTTATCGAATCTGATTTTTTTTTTTTTTTTTTTTTGCTTCTTATTATGCTTATCAAATGTTTATTTTTCTTTTTTTTCAAATAATTTTCTTTTTGTCTATGTCATTGTTACATATTGCAAAGTAACTCTTTTTCTTTTCTTTCCCTGTCTTTTTTGTCAAAAGACTGTTAACCAAAAGCTTAAGTTGATAGTTAAGGCGTAAGATTATGTTATATACTCTATTACTTTTTCTCATATGAAAATTCCTTTAGATTTGAAATGTGGATGCAGCATAGATCCACCATACTCGGCGCTAAAGAATCCTCTTTGTTAATAGGGGTGGATGGAATTTGAACATATGACCTCTATGTCACTTTTGCTCTGATGTTTGACTAAAAATCAAAAAATCATTTTAACCAAAAGCTTAAACTAATGTTTGACTACCCAAGATTATGTTATATACACTGTAACTATTATTCTTAGTCACAATTAAAACTTTTCTTTTTTTTTTGGCAAGGCGCAATTAAAACTTGTCTACAAGCAAGTTCATGAGAGAAACTTTTTTTCACCTAAAAAAAAGTTGAGAAAGTATATAGAACGAATGTTCAAAATGGAAGCATCCATTATTAGCTTGGTTGTCCTTAACCCTGTCCCACCACCACCTTGCTACCTCCATGCCTAAAGCACCCGGTCCCCCTATTGTGATGCCTGGAACATGTTCCCACTCGCTCACTCCTATGCAGCTATGCTCCTATTTCGACGTTTGTCGTCTAGATATCATGACATATATATTTCTTATCATCGACTTGACAATCTCATGGTCAGATGGTGGTCGGAGGCTTCCGCCTTCCGTATCATCGACTACGTCTTGGGACTCCATATGTGTGAATATTTCTTATATTTTCTCTCACAGATGTATGTATTGGCTAGATTAGATTTGTTGTTCTGTAGGAGGGTCTGATTCAAGGCCTACAATCAATGTATCACCCACATTATCGTATTAACAAAATCTCATGTCCGGATTCAGAATATGATTAGACCCATTATAATACTTTACGATTGTTTTTTGGATCGATGTTTCGAGTCAAAATCGGATCGTACAGTTTCGAATTAGATAACTTCGGATAATTAAGTTCAGATAAGTACCCTCATTTAGGTTTAATAAGTTCAGATAAGTTCAACTCTAAGTTGGATATACACCTTAAAAAAAAGTTTCGTTCAAGTTCAGATAAGTTCAGACGACCTAATAAGTTGAATAGAACATGACATATGTCGTTGCATAATTTAATTGCTTATTTGCTTGTGATTACTTTTCTTGTGCGCCCTATATAATCAATGTACATTACACAATCCATTTTTTTTGTGTGTGGTAATAAGGGTTTGTTTACTTCAGGTTATATTCAGTTCAGTTCAGTTCAATTCAGTTCAGTTAAGTTAATCTCTATTCAATTCAGTTCAGTTCAGGTCATCTCTATTTAGTTCAATTAATGCACTTCTATTCAGTTCAGTTCAGTTAAGTTCAGTTAAGTTAAGTTCGGTTCAGTTAAGTTAAGTTAAGTTAAGTTCAGTTCATCTCTATTCAGCTAATGTAAACGAGCCCTAAATCCCACACGGAAAGAATAATTGAAGTGTTGATATGAGATCAATTTATAAGGCAAAAGGGCTACTCCCCTCATCGTCATATGGTTTTAAGGTGAAACTTACTTAGTCTTATAAAATTTAATTTGCACTCCCTGTGGTGCGGGTGCGGCCAGACCCGTTTGACAATTTTACTTTTTGTTGTTTCCATTGAGTTTCAATAATGCACTAATTAAATAAGTCGTATTGGATATTGATTCTTTTAGGATACTCGATAATCCCGACCATTTTGGCGTTATTTTCAGAGATATTTTGCTATAGGTTTACTCCATTATTTCATATGATTCTGAAAGGGTTTTCATATCTTAAGATGGTAATTAAACAAATATATTGCAATAGATATCAAAATTTTCACAAAACTTTATAGTTTTTAAAAAAAAATTAATAATATGTATTTGACGTACTCACATCCTATAAATTTCAAATTAACGTATTATGTACCGATATTATTGTATAAGGCTAAGGGTCATATATAAGCATTTAATATATTTCATAAATTAAGATCATATCAATGTATAAATATTTGATTTAACTAAAAATTACTATAATTAGTTCTTTAAACATAACCGTAGTGGTCTATTTATTTGTTTGTTGGTAATAGTTAATTGTAGTAACGAGAATGAATCAATTTAAAGCATAATTCAGCAAGGGAGAAAGTTGGTCTTATAATTCGTTCCCAAGAAAACATATCCTTATTCTCAAGCTTGAATTTTTTTCATATTTTTTAATACCATTCATTATTATTGGGAAGGGTAATATTGGATGTAAATAGATTTTTGTCAAGAAAATTATGGAGTAGATAAATTGGGGGTAAGCTAATATCACAATGGGCCGGGAATGAATTTTATTTTTCCTTCACAATTACGTATAAATTTGTTCTTATTACCACAATTTATAACAGATTACTAAGGACTATGTATATCTAGATTTTTGATCCCTTATTAAAAAAAAAAAAAAAACCAATTCCAAATAATGGTTCAATGATTAGCCTTTTTTCTCTGGCAAAAAATAATGGTGTGGCACATTTTGACCTTGTGTCCTAGTTTAGTGGAATGAGCTTGTGGATTTCCATTGATCCATTCCCATTGGTAGTGGAAGGTGGAAACCAATTAATATGTGAAACTGTAATTAGTTGGGACATCATTCACTGTAAATTTAGTACGGACTAGTACTATTTTCTTATTGGTAATTACCGACTTGCTAGCATTATGCATTTTGAATACAGTTAAAAAAAAAAATGAGCAATATAGAAAAAAAAATGAGCAATATTAAATAATTTTATAAGCAAAATTATGTATTACCTCCGTTTTTTTAGTTTACTCATTTTGACTTTTGCATTGTTCATAAATTATACTTTGACTATCGTTTTGTGATTTAAAAATAAGAAAAAACATATATAGTTATGTGGGAGTTTCATTGGATTCGTTTGAGCATGTACATTTTTAATCCTCTGTATCTAGTTTTTATATTTTTTTACAAATACTCAATTAAAGATAGGAAAAATTGTAAAAAATAAGTCAACATTTAGCCGACCTTCTCAAATTAAGTCAACCTTTTGATTAACTCATAATAAGTCAACCTATTACACATGTCTGCTCAAATTAAGTTTTTTCACTAATTGTTTATTGATTAAATTAACATTTTCAATGAAATATCATATAAACAACAACATGTTAATGCACCGCTTTAATTTTGCATTGAAATTATTAACTTTCTCCACCAGTAAATTAGTGAAAAAACTTAATTTGAGCAGATATGTGTAATAGGTTGACTTATTTTGAGTTAATCAAAAGATTGACTTAATTTGAGAAGATCGGCTAAATGTTGACTTATTTTTTACAATTTTTCCTTAAAGATATTAATCTTCAAAGTTTAATTTGTCTCGGCAAGTGTGAAAAGTGAAGTGAGGAAAAAAAAAACAGAGAAAGTATTAAATGAACAAAATATAAATTTAGGTGCGTAATAAAGGGGCTTTAAGCCTCTTAAGTGTAGAAGCAAAGCATATACTCGATTTGTATATTAGTTTGTTAATGTCTTAACTTGTCTAAATCAACTTGATCAAGATATATTGTTTTTATTATATTGATTAAGGGGAAAACTACGTTGTGATTAATACTTTCTTATTTAGTTATTTTCCTATCACTTGAATTTGTCATTATTCTATTGTAATTATATAACCACTTACTAACATTTGTTATTCCTTACTAATTTTAGTTTTTAAGTAAATTTCGTTCAAAAATAAATAATACTCCAACTAAAATTAAGCAAAATTATATTAAACTCCACTTTTACTCCATACGTTTCAGAATATTCGATATTTATAAAATTTTGGATATGAAGAGAGAGAAATTCTAATCATGCAAAATCCTTACTATATATAAGAAATATACATACATATGTGATCTTGTAAGATTCGTCTAAAAGTGTAGTTTTCATTTTAAATATCAACTATATTATATATTTTTTTTATTTTTTTTATAGAGCATAGTGAAATATATAGCCTTGTTGGGTAATGAGAGGTTTGAGCCAAAAAAAAGAGTTTTGGACCCCTTTTTATAGTTTTAGCCCCAAAACTCTATTTTCCAAAAATATGGAAATTGAAGCTTTTTTTTTATTAAGCGAATATGCATTTTACTACCCATGTAAACTTTTCAACAATCAGCCAAACTTTACCAAACACGATTCCATAAAGCTAGTTAAAACATCTGTCAAATCTTCTAAACCAAAAGGTTAACTTTAACAGCTAAACTCTAAACTGTAATTGCCAAACAGAGATACATATTTAAACAAGTGCATTGAAAATTGTGAAAAACCAAACGTAAACACGTTAGAACAGAGTGAGGAGGGAGTACTACTTTAATTGTGTTTTGTGGCTATCTAAATTAAGATCCAAATTAATCAAGAATCTCATGTAAGGCACAGTGACATATCTCTAACGAATAGTTATAATGCATCCATGCATGTATATAAGTATACTAATACCTAATCCTTAACAAATTGTATACAATAATTTGACATTTTTTTTCTCTATTTTATACTAAATTATTACACATAATCTATAATAGATATAGTATTAACTTTAAATACGAGTAGTTAAATAAATGCAAGAATAATACTCCCTCCGTTCCAAAATAAATGCTTCATTTTCCTTTTTTGTCCGTCCCAAAATAAATGCTCTATTTTTCTTTTTACTACTTTTGATATTATGGTTCACCTATAAAATTACACTTATAACATTAACATAACGACATTAATTAATTCAACTTTTACTACTTTTGATATTATGACCCACATATAAATTCATAGTTACTATGTTTTATATTATGGTCTACCTATAGAATTACACTTATACCTAATAAATGACAAAAAATCAACTAAAACTTAAAAATTCACCAATTTTCTCTATGTAGCATTTAAAAAGGAACGGATGGAGTATTTAGGGCTCGTTTACATTAGCTAAATAGAGATGAACTGAACTTAATAGAGTGATTAATTGAACTGAACTGAACCGAACTTAATAGAGATGAACTGAACTGATCAAACTGGACTGAACTGAATTTAATCTGAAGTAAACAAGCCCTTAATATGTAACTGAAAATAATTGGACGTATATCAATATGATCATCATTCTATATGCTATATGACTATATTTGTGTGGCTCCTTCATCTTTTCACAAGAACTAGAATCTCTATATCTGAGAATAGGCATGGGTTATTTTAAAATTTCTTTTTTTCTTTCCCCCCCTTCAAAATCTATCATTGGAGCCTTTGAATTAGATACTGATTGAAACTTGAAAGGTCACTTTATTACTGCCATAGATAAAATACATATATGGAGTATATATTAATATATATATATGTGTGTGTGTAAAAAAAACTCACCCTTTAATGCCTTTATGCATCAAAATAATCTGACATGCTTTAAATTCATGTCATAAGAATATCATGTGCTTTATATACGAAGTGGTATTTCTTTCCTTCCTCTTTGATGTTTGTTGTTATTATACAAAATCTCTTGTTAGAAGTTTGACGGAGTTTTTAACTAATAAAAAACTTTATGATAATAAATAATTTGTTTTGCATGAGCAATTTACACTACAAAAAATGTGTTCAAGAAGGACAATTAAAATTGCCCTATTTGATACAAAATTTGTCTTCTTAGGTTATAATGACAATTTTAGGATTGCCCTCATGTTGCCCTTGTAACTCCGTTATATTAGGTTTCAAAGACAATTTTAGATGTTTTGCCCTCTTTGATTCAATTCAAAAAGGGCAAACAAAATTGCCTCCATTGATCATCAACAAAAGCAATACATTTTGTTTTCCTTGATTTAAACACTTTATTTATTGTCAAATAGGGCAAAGTTTCAAAAGTCTAAGAGGGCAAAATAATCATATTGTCTTCATTGTTAATATCAATGAGTGCAAAAATAATTGCCCTTGTAGGCATCATTAAGTAAAACAATACTCATATTGCCCTCTTTAATCATGATAAGTTGTCCTCGTTGTGTGAGTTTCTTGTAGTGTTATTGGGTTGTTAAGAACACAACTAGGTACATACTAAACTTTAATTTGGTTATTTTGCAAATTAGTTACTGAACTTTTAGAAGTTGCAAATTGGATACCCCATCTAATATTCTATCATTGTCGTTAATTAAGAAGCATCATTTTCTATTTTCTAATCATCATCATCTTCTTCCTCTAAATATTAACAAAAATAATAATAATAATAATAATTAAAAAAATCAAAATATAACTAATTTTTTTAAAAAAATGGAGGGAAGTAGCATTTATTTCTTTATTAAATAATATTTTTTTTTATTTAGTTATTTTAGCATTTTTATAAAATTATATTGGGTGATGTAACTTAGTTTTTTTTTGGGACTTGTTAAACGTCGCCCGCATATTTTAACCACCACCATGGTTGGGGCGTCTGATCTGGACGCCCCTTCCCTTATTAAAAAAAAAATTTAACCACCACCATGGTGGTGGTGGTGGCGGCGGTGGTGGTCGAGGTCATGTCGTTGTGTCCGACGTCGTTGTATATTTAATCTAAGTTGTTGTGGTGTAATTTTAAATCAAGGACCATTTTGTCTTTTTACTTTTGGTTGTATGCGATTTTATGTAATATGCGGACGACGTTTAACAACCCACTTTTTTTGTTCTACTTAATGGTCTATTAGAAATTAGAAATTGTCTGCTCTTTTCTTTAATGACGAATTGACATGTAGATTGATATTATGAAAGTGCAACTATATATTATATACTTCCCCCGCTCAATATTAGTTGCAACGTTCCATTTTTCACGCTTATCAATGTATAATTTAAATTCGTAACATCTTTAGTTCTGTTTTACCAAAAAATATATAAATTAGATCAAAATAAAGTACACATTGAGACGATTTAAAAGAGATCCCACTTGACTATATATATTTGTTTACATATATAAAGTACAAAAGTGAATTATATGAGTGATTATGATCGAATAGTGCCAAAATTATAAATGTTACGATTAATATGAAGCGAAGGAAGTATGTTTTAGTTTAAGTTTCTTAAGTGGAGTATATCAATCTTTATGCTACTTTTCAATGAAAGCGGCTTCAATTGAATTTGATTATTGCTGAATTGCACTTTATTTTTCAATGAGTTCTTAGTCCTTACTAAACTGGGTTTTCTTATTGCTTTAACAATTTGTTAATATTTGAAATTATTTTTTTACATAACTTTATCGTAATAAATTAATTTATTTTATTGAATTGAACACATTTTTACTATATATATATAGTTTTTTCCGCATCTACTAGATTGAAATTATTTGTAAATTAAATTAAGAATACGAGTTCAATCAATTCAAGTATCAAAATCATGATTTGTACATGTATATATGTACAGGAATATATTCATACATAGTGGCCGTTTTATCTCATTTAAAGGCAGATGCTTATTATTGTTTCGATTTGATATGTATTGGCTAATATAAAAATATTCTTAATGCGAAAACTAGAACTAATTTAAGGCTTTGTGCAATTCAACGTATTTAATTATTTTAGTGCTTATTAAAAACCAAATCAGAAAAATTCAGATTAGATCCAAACAACTTATTTTATATATTATATTTTTTTTAAAATAATTATTACTAATTTTTTAAACATATGTGTTAAAAAAGTTGTACAATAACAATTATTACTACTTTCGCTTAATTATGGATTTTGAAATGTCAAAAATCCTTTTTTTTGTCAATTCTAATCGAATTGGATAAGGAGTTCAAGTAAAATTTTCATGTTGGATTAAATCGGATTGAAGAGAATTTGGATCAAACTTGAACTCAAAATAAAAAGTCCATTTTTATCGAAATTAATTTACAAATAATAATAATAATAGTAATAGTAACAAGAATAATTTTCTTTTCATGAATAATAATTTTTTTTGACGGATTCATGAATAATAATAATAATAATAATAATAATAATAATAATAATAATAATAATAATATTAATTACTAGGATTAGCTTTAGTATTGCTAAAGGAGTGGGCCCCGATAGTATATCGGCTGCCCAATAATTTTTTGTAAATTCTTAATAATAATAATAATAATAATAATTCAGATCAAATAAAAAAAGTTCAGATCAGATAAAAAAGCACCTACATCTGGTTGTACAATGAGATACTAGGAAGCACCTGAGATTAAAATAGAACATTTATATTATGTATTTAGAATAAATATATATATTTAGCATTTGGAAAATTTATATTTTTATAATTAAAGCACTTAGAGTGTGTTCTGTTCATGGGATTATGATCCTATCCAATCAATTCTAGCTAACCCAATCCAATCAATCTATTCCATTCCAATCAAATCCATAGTGTAATCCAATCCATTTCATTCTAATTCCTTCATTCTGATCTAACCCATTCCATTCCAATCCATTGCGTTGCAATCCATTCTAATTAATCTAAGGATCCAATTGGATTCAATCCAATCTAATCCCGCGAATACAAAACACCCTTAGTTATATGAAGTAAGTGTTCTAAAATTAAAGTCAAACATAACTATATTAAACTTATATTTCACCCGTTCCTATATAATTGCAATGTTTGCATGTTGGTTACTATTTATTGACCCGGAAACCTACCCGAGTTCACTTGATATTATTGACCCGAACTTGACTTGGTTCAAACCCGACCCGACCCAACCCGAATTACCCGACATTAAAGTATGTAATACTGACTATTATGTTCTTTAAATCTATATGCCAAAACCCGGATCTAACCCGACCTGAATCAAAAGTAGTCCTTCAACCTGAATTGACCCGACCCAAATCAACCCGACTTGTACCTAACCCGAATGACCTGAATTCCGCCTCTAGTATGCCTTTTACTTTTCTTAAACTTTGTGAATGATGAGTTAGATTATTTGTACTTGATGTATTTTGTAAGAATTTAGATTATTATTGAAGCCTATTTTTATACAATGTCAAATGCATTGATTTTGAATTTATTTTGATAGTTAATTTCCATTTGCTCTTTACGTTTAAGTTTTTTTCTTTTTTATTAATTTGGCCCCATCCACAATCAACTTAAGTTGTTGAATTTGTGTATCGGGTGGTGATTTTAGCACCCCAAAAATCACTTTGTCACCCCTCTCCATCTCACATAAATATAGTAACTATTATTTTGGCACTCCTCTCCCTCCGTCTCACATAAATAGTAACCATCATTTTGGCACCCCTCTCCCTCCCTCTCACATGAATGATAACCATGTTACTATTCATGTGAAAAAAAGATAGGGTGCCAAAATAAATTTTGAGGGGCCAAAATCGTTTTCGTGTATCGGTGAGTGTTATATATCCAACTAATCCAAGTAGGTGTCGTTTTTTGGTATAGTACTTTATTCTAAAGTTTGTGTTGAAGTTCTCGAGCTATATACTCCATATCTATATCACAAGTATCAAAACTAGGAAAAAAAAAAAACTTTTATAAATGGAGAATAGTATTGTTTTCCCCTGTTACTTTAATTTGATCAGTTTTATGCCCTTTCGCTAAATCATTGAGGACCAAAGTACAGAATATATAGTGTTTCAGTGAAATAACTGAATAATATAATTGGGATTTGTTTTAGAATAAAAAATAACACATCTAAATTTAAGCATGTCAATTAATTTTAATTTCAGCAAGTCTCCTATCACATCATTTCATTATGATTTGACGGGATAAATTTTTACAAAAAAATATAATTTTTTAAACACAATATTATAACTTCTTATATAAAATTTCCACACGTTCTAAAAAACAACCTATATTGTCCAAATCCTCCACTGAAGCTGAGTATTGCGCAATGGCATGCACAACGGCTGAAACTATCTGCCTTCGTCAACTTCTTGCAGATCTATCTAGGTTATTTCCTTTGACCGACGTTATATGATTCTTTATTGTGAATTTGTGATAATGTGTCTGCTACTTATCCTACAACGAATCCAAGCCAACAAGATCGCAACAAATATATTGATGTTGATTATCATTTTGTTCGTCAGATGGTTAAGAGTGGAGGACTGATGATTAAACATATTTCGACACGTCCTCTATAGGTAGCCGACATTTTTACCAAATGCCTTACTAATAATTTGTTTACTAGATATCGTGTCAATCTATCCGTTTTTTCGCCACGTAAAGATTGAAGAAGGGGGAGGGGGTGTTAGGGTAATATCTATGTAAAGGGTACTTTGGCACATCTCTTGTAAAGTCTTTTATAATCTATATATATGCAGCCAGGGCTCTATAAAGAGCAAATTTTACCAAATACTCGTACACTACGTAATTTAAAACGTTATAACCTTATAGTTAAAAATTTCGTGTGTTCATTACATGGTCATACAAGAAATCATTTTATATTTTAATTTTTTATCACTAGAAATCATTTAAAAAAAAAAAAAAAATGATCCACTGTCATATTGTGGACACCATGAAAACAGCAAATAGAAGGAAGAAACAAATTGATGCACTTTTAGTTTGCAGCTTGTGGAGCTATGTGATCGCTTTTTTACCATTGCTAAGGATGTCAACCACCAATATTATTGAATGTATAAAAAAAACATGCACTAACATCATTTGTAGGAAGTTATTTAGAGTAAAACTATATAATATAATCGTATTGTGTGGGAAAGGTGTAACGATCGATTATATTGTGTAAAAACGCGGTAATAGCATGTATAGTCGTTCCGAACGTAATGACGTGATCGGATTCTGGTAACATCATATGCAAAATTGAGGTTCTCCAAATTTTACAATTTGGTGCCGCGGACGGAGGACTTGACGCGGACGCGAAAAGAGCAAGGGAAAGGGTCGCGCCCGCGCCAACGCCCATGCCGTGTCCGCGACAACACTCGTTCTTTGTCTTACTTGCTCGTTCAATCAATCCGTTATGCTTATGATTGGGTTATTGAACGTGGTTTGAGGGTTCTAAGTGAGTGGTCTATAAATAAACCACTTGTAGAGAGAGAAAGATATAACCTAAGTTGTTTCTCCTTCTTCCTAAAGCTTTTACATATATTATGAGTTTTGTGTAAGCAACAAAACTTGTTTGTTCTTTGTTGTATCTCAAAGACTTTTCGGCAAACCCTTGCTCAATTCTATAGGATCGAAATCTAGTCTTTAGGAAAGCGTTCGCGTGCCTCGAAGGTTTCATGATTTCTCTATTTTAAGTGTCCATTGTTACATCAATTAAACCCTGATTCCCAACAACATTGTCCATTTTCACAGTTATTTTTAGTCACTATTACAACTATATTTTCATGATTGTTGCCTACTCCCTAGGCGTGCTAATGAGACGAGACAACTCATGAGCTACTCGAGATCGACTAAGTTAATACTCGGTCAAAGCTCGACTCGACTAAGCTCAACCTTGAGATATGAACGAGTCGAATCGAGCAACTCAATACTCAACTCAAAAAGCTCGCTTGACATATATAATTTTTTGTATATAATATAAAGAGATATGAGTTTTA
Organism: Salicornia ramosissima; assembly: GCA_951394345.1. Lineage (NCBI taxonomy): Eukaryota > Viridiplantae > Streptophyta > Magnoliopsida > Caryophyllales > Amaranthaceae > Salicornia > Salicornia ramosissima. The sequence continues at coordinate 49,712,146 of OX596234.1, forward strand.
TTAAATTATTTATAAATTTATCAAACATTTTAGTCAAATATTTTATAATTCGAACTTTTTTTAACCGGAATAACTTGAGACTAAATAAAAAATGTTAAATAGATAATAACATTTCATAAATTAATCGATAAATTAAAGCTCGTTAGAAACTCAACCAAATTAAATCTCAAATAACCAACAGTCAATACGACTCGATTGAGGTTGAATAAACTTGGGTTTGACTCGCGATGATAATGCACGAGTCGATTCGAGCAACCATATACTCGAACTCGACCAAATTAGATTGCATCAGAAGAACCCCTGCTAGTACTCCCTATTGTTCTAACATGAGGAGTCATAACATTATATTATTTGGTTGGAAAATCTATGGGAAATTATATACACTTGCACCTAGGTATTAAAAGTAATTAATGAATTGACAATATAAAGTAAAACCGAAACTTGAAATAGTGGGAGTACTTTTTGGTCCTTTTTTTTTTTTTTTTTTTTGGTTTACACTTTTTGGTCCAGTTAAATGTAGTTAAAGATAGTGATTATTGGCAAATTTAGTAGAAATTTAGTCACATGAGAACAAACAATCTCTATTATATAAGTCAAGGGGGAGCCATGTCGTCCTTGGAAAAGTCTATAATGCCCCCTAAAAATTTGTAAAAAGCTAATTAGCATCACCCCTATTTATTAAGGAAAGTTATTACAATCTTTGAATTTTTTAAAATAAAAATATTAAAATACATAAAAAAATTTAGAAAATAAAATAAAAACATCAAAATTCATATTTTTGAATTGTCTATAAATAGATACCCATTTTGATATAGTTTGTCATATAAAAAAATTAACTTTTAATTATCGTAGAAATTTAATGGCGGCCGATTCATTGTTGTGGAATGACCGGATGAAAGGAGAAAGTTTGTTTATGATTATGTGAATGAGTGTTATTTTAACAAATATTTCAATTTCTCGAACAAAAAACCTTCGATTATTTTAATAAAAACATTTAAAATATCGGCGCACGTAAAACGTACACACAAGGATAGTTATTATAGATTGAAGGGACAAAAGGAATACTTTTGTTACGTATGTGCAATAATTTGACTTTTTAACATTTCATTATTATTTATTAACCAAAATTTGTGATTGACACATGATTAAAAAAAAAAGCTAAAAAAAATTTGTTAGATTCGTCTAAATAAATACTTTCATAATATCGAAATTAAACTTCTTTTTTACTTATATGTAATTGTAGTTATTAGTCATCAAAATGATGCACTAATATGTATGGAAGTTTGAATATTGCACATAACATAAGAAAAGTATAATATCAAGAATTTTATGAATGAAACCTAAAACTAAAATCGTGGGAGTTTTGTAGAAGAGGAAGGGCATCAGGTATTACATACGATTAAATCTGGTATACACGGTCCGTTTGGTAGCCGGTTATAAATGGAGGTAATGAGAATGAATTTATAACTAAATTTGGAAAGGAGATGAAAATTCATTCCCATGGTGGTGCTACCTTAGCTCCAATTTATCTAATTTTCTTCACAAATATCCATTCCCATCAAATATATACCACGCTTCCCAATGGTAATGGATGAGAATAAAAAATGAGAAGAAAATTAAAGCATGGTAATGAAAATTTGTTTTCCATGGGAATCATAAGGTTCTCCCTTAACAAAATTACACTTCAAATTCATTACCATTACCACAATTTATTACCAACAACCAAAAGGGCCGACAAAGTTTAGTAAGTTACATCTCCTAGTCAGCAAATCTTACAACAAACTAAGAATGCATGTTGTAATATACTAGGTTAGTAACTTAGTACAAATAAAATATGTACATTAGTAGTATATATTCTAAAATCGTATGCAAGGGTGCGTTCTCGATCTTTATATTAAAAAATTTCATGTTTGATAAGTTCAGATAAGTTCAAGTTTAATAAGTTGGAAGTACACCTTAAATAAGTTTTATATTTAATAAGTTCAGATAAGTTACAATAAATTTAGGTTAATAAGTTGAAGAGAGCGCACTATACCCAAAAATGTCACAATCGAAATTTAGTTGTGTGAGATGTATGTGTGCATATATGCCATGCTTTAGTTAGACACTCTGGAAATTCCACCTTAATGAAGTAGGCAAAAATTTAGTTATGCTTGATCAACCATTTGTATATGTCATGGTGTGTAAAAGTCATTATATATTTCGGGGCTAGTCGTGATGAGATATATATAATTGACTGTACTTAGTGCGTAAGAGAATTTAGGATAAATATGCTAATGAGATGAAAACCAATTGATAGAGTATATCACATATTCCTGGGTCTCAATTATTAGCTTAAGCTTTTGGTTAAGATGGTCCTTTAATATGGTATCAAGAGTCAACATGACGCAGAGGTCAAGGTCGGGTTCAAATCTCTTATCCCTCTCCCTCTCCCTTCTAAGTGGAATTAATTCGAGCCAAGTATGATGAGGTCTGTGTTGTGTCCACATTTCAAGCCCAAATAACCTTTCATGTAAAGGGGAGTGATAGAGTATATAACATATTTCTGGGCCTCAACTGTTAGCTTAAGCTTTTGGTTGAGATATAGAGGTAAGATTTTGCTTCAGCTCTCAAAATTAAGTTCATTAATTGGTATAGGGCTACTAGCCCAAAGAAAAAGGACCGAAGGAGTGAAAGTGCCTCAACATAATGTTAGCCCATGAGAGTGAGGATCAAACTCCTTCCAAGAGGCTCACAGCCTATACAACTATTATTGCATCAATATTTGACAATAATAATCACACCCTATACAACTATTATTGCATAAATATTTGTCATAAAGTAAGAAATGAATAAAAAAAATGGCCATACCATGAACAAACATTATATATACTTGTCACAAATCATGAACTTCAAGAGTACAAGTTGATCTTAGAAACCATTATTCAAAATACAAATTATATTATTGTAAGGTGATCACTTTTGCTGGGGTTATATTATGGTATATATGAAGGTGCCAAAAAACCATAACTACGCACTTGGAGTTTATCTATCAACTATTGAAATCATACATACTTCTATATATTGGCTGGAAAACTGCTGGAAATGTTTTGTTTTCTTATTCAAATAAATTAATTTCTTTTTATAAACTACTAACTAGTATTGTGGCCCGGGCGTTGCCCCGGATATTTTTTTATTTTATTTTATTTTTTTTGTGAAAGGGCAAATATGGTTGAAATTAAAACAATTGGATCAAATAAATCTTATGGTCAAATTAGGTTCTTAATTCTCATTTTAGGATTAGGTTCTCACATGATCCCAATTCTATATACTTTCTCCGTTTCAGGAAAATTGCTACACTTTGACTTTTCTACTTTTCATGCAGTATACTTTGACTAACTTTTATGATCAAAACATAAAGTTAAATATAGTCATGATGGATCTTATTTTGTTCGTCTCAACGTGTTCTTTATTAAGATATAATTGTTATAATTTTTACAAGAGCATAGTTGATGAAGATAAAAAAGGTTATAAAATTTGTCTCGGTAAGTGTGAAATGAGAAGTGTAGCAATTTCCCTGAAACGGAGGAAGTATATAGAAAGAAATATAACGAAATTGTGGTTATAAAGATAGTTATGCAAGTTTTGAAACCTAAAACAATACTGAAATATCTTAATAGTACAGTTTTACAAATTAATACACTAGGAAATTTAATTCTTTTTTTAAAAATTGTAAGTTGTATTTTAAAGTAACTTTCAGTGATTGACCCAACTTTAATTGATTTAATTAAGTTTGACTATGAAATCCCAAAACATTACATTTAATATTTAATTGTGAATACGCACAATAAGAATTATAAAAGAAAAAATGATTTAACAATAAAACAGTACAATATGTTTAAAAAAAAAGAGGGATATATAAGACAACAATCAAAGTTAGTTAAGTTTCTAAGGGTGTGTAATCTGGTAGGATAAAGTTGGATTCACATTTTCTCTAATTATATTTCTTAATTAAATGAAATGGCATAGTTGATGAATTTAACATTATAACATAGGTAATCATAACATATTTAAATTATTTTTTTAAAAAAATATCTCACGTTTATTATCAAAGTATAACATCTATTTTGTGATGGAAGAAGTTAAAATATTATAAGATTCAAGAACTTATTGTTGAATGATAATAATTTTTATTTGTGTATCAAAAGGGTCTTATTTTAGTTATTATTAAATTTTTTAAACAATAAAATTTTCATTTCGTATAGATTAGTGGGTCAAATGTCACACGACATATTATTGATTTTTTAGGGAATCTTAACAATGGAAAAATATTCTTAAAAAAAAACAATAATTAGAGTTGGTTAAGGTGGTAAGTGTCTATCTATTTGATACAAGAGTGCTGAGTTCGAATCTTAGCGTAATCATTTTTTAATAATGTTTGTGTGAAAATCCCATGTGGCATAATGCTTGTGTATGTGGCGCGCAATCCTACATGGCGTAACAATGATGAAAGTTGATGCTTGAGTGGCAATCCTATGTGTCGCATTCACGATGTTGATAATCCTACGTGTCACATTCACGGTGCTTTGCGCACCTTTTAATAGTTGTTATAGATTAATTAAATTCCATCTCTAAATAATAATGAGTTATAGGCACCTACCTAGCTTGTTTTATTAGAGGCAACTAGCCAAGATGTATGTAGTGTTTGATCATTCATTAGCCAACTAAAATAATATAGCTTTAGAGACCTACCATTCCGACTTTTCCCATGCTTTTTATAATTATATTATAACGTTTTTTTTTATTGGCTACTCAATATATATATATAATATATGGTCAAAAAAACATATAATTTATCAATAATTTTTTTAAAGAGATAATTTGTGTGTTAGTGTGTTACCATTAAGAAGAAAAATAAAAGGGAGGATTTTTCATTAGAGATTGGAAATCCATGTTTTCATTATTGGCTAATTAAACATGCTAGACATTTTAAGACGAATTCGGTCAGAAGAGCTCACTTAAATATCTTGAATTATGTTCTTTAGAAGATCTGATGTTAGATATATGGTCCAGATTTATGAGACTCTTGTGTGAGTTGTTATATATTTTTATTAGGCCAGGGCCACTGAGCTAAATTCCTTGTGGGATCATAGAGGTTTTCGGGGTGGGGACATTGATGCCCCTAAGTCGGGGGTGCCTCAGGAAGGGTCGTGAGGGTCAACCTCGAGCTGAGGTTGAGGTCTTAATTATCAAACGAATGGTAACACAAGGGTAGACCATGTGATTTCAAGGGTGCATTGTAATTGATCTAGGCCCGGTGCTTAGCAAATGCAAGGTGCATACTAAAATATATATATTGATATCATAATTTTGGTATATATTATGTATATTCTAACAGTGCGTGACGAAACAGGGCCTCCAAAAAGTTGGGGCCCCAAATGTCATACTTATTATTATTGTCATCCTTTCTCCTTCTACCCAAACTCCTCTTATTAAACCATTAATAATTAAAATTTAAGTCTTATTATGAATTGCACAGGGTCACTAGTATATTAGCCCCAGCCTGATTTGATCATTTCTCTTTAGTTTCTTACATAGGGGTCATTTTCAAGGTTTCATTGCACATATATAAGTTAGAAATGTAGGAGAAAATATCCCTTGTAAAGAACAGGCGAATTTAATTCCAATCAATGAATATATTAAGACTATATATTGACTTTTTTTTAAAAATCAATGTCCAACTAATGAATATAAATTAAGGCTTTTCTCCTGGTTTCAGGTGATCCTAGATCGATTCTCATCCCGTCCTCATGGCTTGATCTCTCTAAACACCAAAAAAAAATAAAAAATCAATGTGCATGGGCCGGGGCAACTACTCACAGTCGTACATGTTTTTTTATAATGAAAATGTGGGTGTTAATAGGTCTTAATTCAGGTCACTTGGTACAATTTTGGCTAGAATTGAGATTCGAAACCCAATCCAAGACTTAGTTTTAGTTCGAAGGGACATTCCGAAACATCATCCGAAATCCAAACTAATCTAATCAGGTTCTCAGTCCGACCTGAACCACGACAATTGGTCCATAAAACATCCCAATTTGGATATGACCGATCCAAAAACATCCCGATCCGAAATCATCTGATCCAAAAAAATCAATTAAAGAGTAATCTGCTTAAAGATAAATTGGGTCATTATTCAGTTTCCACTTCAAATGAAGTAATATACTGAGGAATAATAAATTAAACGGTTTTTTCACCAGGTACCCCTGACTAATTTCAAAATGTATGGGGTACCCCTATGTTTTTACGAATGCACCAAATGCCCTTGAGTAATTCAAAACATGCACTGGATGCCGGTAATGGGTAACTGGTGTTAATTGGGTGTCAAATTATTTTTACTATTACACCCCTTAAGTTAACCTAAATCATATATTTGGCCGTCGATACTCATATTCCTATTTCATTTGCTCTGATCTTACGCTCCAAAATCAAAACCCAAAGAAAAACCCTATAGTAATCCCCAAAAAAATGGGAAAAAACCATATCATCATTTTTTGTCTTTTCATTTACTCGATTTTTTTTTTTGGCAAATTTTGATTAGTAAGGGTATTCATTGCATCAATTATCAGGAACAGGTATTCAGTGCATTTTATGAATTACTCAAGAGTATTTGGTGCATTCGTAAAAACATAGAGGTACCCCATACATTTTGAAATTAGTCAGAGGTACCTGGTGAAAAAACCATAAATTAAATGACAACTTAAAAGAGTTACAATTAATTGCCTATATACAGATATTATGTACATATAATTGTTAGACCATAAGAAAAGCTATATACTATAATATAAAAAAAATCTAGTGGTCAGGAAAAGGTAAGAAATTCTCACAAAAGCATGGAGTGAGGTTCGAGACGTGTAAGGAAGACCAAAACTTTCACCGTACAACCCACCCTCTGGCCTCTACTACTCATTCACCATTGTACAATTTTTTTTGAAAAGGAAAGAAAAATCGACTATCCCTGATTAAATGATAATGTAACGACCCGACTTTTTGGACGTGTCGATTGACGAAGGGAAATCGACAAACGGATCATTACCAATGTAAAACAAACTATAAATGAAACTATTCATCGGAAAATAGATACTTTTATTAAATAATCAAATATTATCCAAATCTAACTCAATATCCTTTAATACATAAATTAACTTAAAACTGTCCCAACATGCTGGGATCATAAAATAAACTAAGCAACTAAGGTTTATTTAAACTAAGTCCTCAGCCACTCAAGCCCATCCATCGAAGCCCGTTAATCTGCAGCATCTTCTCCTGAAACTGAGGGGGGGGGGTCCACCGTCAGTGGCGAGTAACTAGGCTGTCCCATTTAATCGAGGGACCACCAAACATATAATATCATAGGAAAGCACATAAAAACCGTACAAAAACTTAATACATGCTTTACATACAATCATACGAAATACGTGTAAAAATACGTACAAAATACATATACGTATACGTACAAAATACGTATAAAATACCTGCAGAAATACGGTTAGAATACATAATTTCTACGTATAATGTACGTACAATTAACCCTGCATTATACGGTTAGAAATACGTATAAAAATACACTCATCAACCTATTCATACATACGCATACATTCATACATACAAAACACAGAATCACAGCGGAAGTCTTATATCATTCTAAATCATATACTTATAGTATAATATCATCATAACTTATATTATTCCATATTCCCTAAGTCATAACTTATATATCTTATCTTGTATCCTATGTTATATCATAACATAAATATTATATATGTATATCATAACCCAAACTTTCCATCAACTTATATTATAACTTATCATATATCATAACCTATGGTTTCATAATCTTATCTTATCATATTCATTTCATAACCTTTCATATACTATATTTTGTCGTCTCATATACTTATCTTATCATAATCATTTCATAACGTATCATATCTTCCATTCATATTCATATCATGGCTTTCATTTTATTTCATATCATTATCATATCAAATCATATCATTCGTTGGACCGGTCACTATAACTCGTTGTGGATCTCGTGTTTCACCACAACTTTCCTAGAACATGCCGGGGTGAGCTCGTGTACTCAACCCGTAGCGGATCTCGTGTTTCACTACTAAGCCTAAGCTATGGCCATAACCCCTAATAGCAGCTCGTGTACTACTACTAGACGACTACATATCCTAAGACCCAGAACTGCTCGGGGGAGCTCGTGTACTCGTCCCAATTGAGCAGTGGCCTCGACTTAACCCAGTCTGACTACTCGGGTCATCAGGTGGGCGTCCTTATCATATCTTATATCTTTAATTAATCATATCATATCATATATTGGGAAATACTAGGTGACCGTAATAGGAAATGAAATGTTCGGAGTCCCAGGAAAGAGAGGTGCGGCACGTATTGTAATGACCCAGATTTTTATCGGTATTTTTGCCGGTATTTATGTGTCTATTTGCTAGTTCCAAATTTATTTTGAACTATTTATTTTAATTTTATGTGAATAATTTCGATTAAATCGAAATGTTTTATTTCTTAGTTTTTATTATTGATTTTAATCATTATTTAATTAATTGGCCCAATTGAGACTTCAAGATGAAGCTGCCAGTTTAAAGATAAGGCTTCAAGCTGCCGGTTTGGTCTTCATAAACCGCCAGTCTTGGACCTTGCAAGCTGCCAGTTATATACCGCCGGTTTGGTCTTCATAAACCGCCAGTCTTGGACCCTTGCAAGCTGCCAGTTCTATACCGCCGGTCTTGAACTTCACAAGCTGCCGGTTCCATACCGCCGGTCTTGAACTTCACAAGCTGCCGGTTTTTGCATGATTAGTCATATAAATTTAGTAAAATAGCCCAATGGATCACAAGGCCCATTCTGCTTCTCTTGGCCGGTTCTACAAAGGCATGGCAAGGCTTGGCACTTGCCTTGTGTTCACACCTTAACTAACTCTATTTATAGGGGAGTTAGTAAGGCTTAAGCTCATTTTTGCCATTCTAAACTTTGCCATCAATTTGCTAAGCACTTAAACACTCTCTCTTTCTCTCCATTCTCACGCCATTTTTGGATGATTGAGCCTTCAATTGTTCATCATCTCCCTTTGCCCAAAACTTAAAGATTCAAACACCATTGATCTTTAAGCATCCTAAACACATTATTCAACCAAGATCACTTGTTGGGTTGTTTCCGGGTTTGTTCGTGGGTTTTGTGTTCGAGTGTGGCTGTGTGGTGGTTCGTGGTTGGGCCGTGTTGCTGTGTTCGTGGTGCAGTGGCCGTGCCAAGGTGGTGCGTGGTGTTCGTGTTCGAGCTGGGTGAACCGTGTGTGCAGGCCGTGTTCGTGGCTTGTGTTCGTGTGTGTGTGCCGAGTGGGAGTCTTTCTTGGACTACATATTTGTGTTGATTTGTGTGTTGATCTTCTATAAGGTAACATACTAACTCAACTTAATTGGTAATACTATGTTTATAGCTTTGATTAAATGCATGTTTGGTTGAATTGATGATGATTGTTCATGATTTTGAAGTTATTCTTTAAATCTGATTTTTAAGTATTTTAATGATGTTTTAATGGTGGTTTTTCGTGTTTTGAGATTGATTTATGATATTTTGGAAATCATGGTGATTGGGTTTGAATTTGTTGAATTTCGATTAAAAATGTTGAAAAATGCCGTGTGGTTGTTGATGTTGTCCATGCGTGTAGCTTGAATCTTGATTGAGTTCTTGATTGAAGTTCTTGAATCTTGAATGGTTTCTTTATGAATTCTTTAAGTAATAGATGAGTTCTTTAAGGTTCTTGATTGAGTTCTTTAGAGTTCTTGTTGAGGTTTGATGAGTTCTTTAAGAGTCTTGAAAGTTAAAGAAAGAGGTTGAAAGAGTCTTGAAAGTTTAAAGATTGATGAGATGATGTTTGGTTAGTCTCAAGAGTATGGCTATAGGCAATTCTTGGGTTAACTTCGATGATTTAGTTGTTAAATTCAAGAGTATGGCTTATTCTTGTCTTTAATTAACTATGATGATATGATGAAAAGATAATAATGGTATGATGGTTAGCTTGATTTCTTTTCTAGACGCCCTTGACTATGTGTATGGCTTATGCTTAGTTTTTGGGTTAAGACGTTGCCCCTATTCCGTCCGCGGTATCGGAATAGTTTTGGAGTCTCACTATGTTATTCCTAGTACGCTCAGAATGATTTGGGGATTAGGGACACGAATTTCCAAATGTGAAATGGGTTCGTGGGATTTGGGTGTATGGCTTATGCCCGGTCCTGACATAGTAGAAGTTCGGTTGCGTAAGATGCTTCCGTACGAGCCTAGTCCGGTCTAGAACTAGAATGATTGCACCCGAGTTAGAATTGAGTATAGTGATGTCGTATGATGATGATGTCGAGTGATTAGTCGAGTTTGGATTACGAGCTTGAGGTTGTCTCGTGTCTTCGAGGTTTATGCGTGTGATGTTATTTGATTATTGCTATGTGCTTGTGTATTCCCGTTAGGGTGAGTCAGTTATGTTACTCGCCACTGATGGTGGATATGTGGTGTTTTTCAGGTACATCTGACGATGATGCTCTTGCTTAGCTTTGGGGTTGGGCGAGCGGCGCTTTGTGTGCTTTGTTATTGTCTATTTCAGTTGTTTCATAGCATTAGACTTGTTAGATGTTGTTTTGGACTTATGATATTACATTTGTTGTATAAGACTCTAGCATGTGGTTAGAGTTGCACTTTACTTTTTGTTTTAGTACATTTGACTTTTGGATTTAGTTTTTGTACAAGTTTGTGGGTTATTGTACATCTTTGGTTTAATAATAATATTTTGAGGTATTAGTTTATTTTCTAAGGTGTTGAGTTTTAGATTATAACTACTCGACTCGTCGGTTTCTTCCGCGCCGATTTAAGCGAGTCGGGTCGTTACAGTTGGTATCAGAGCCGAATAGGTTTAAGTGAAGTTTCTAGGAATTCGAGTTAAACCCGGGAGATGAGAGCTTTATTTTTCCCGAGTGATTAAACCATTTCTAGGCTATGTGAAGGGAGAAGAGTTGGGTAGAAAGACCGGGATAGGATTCTTTCTATTTTTCCTTTTCTTCTTATTTTTAGTATGTATTTGGTGGGGTTTTTTTTTACTGACTTGCTATCTCTGTTATGTTTGTTGTTGTGATGCGTTTCAGCATGTCTACACCTCGCCGGTTGAGTACTGGACGACAGAGGTTGCGGGCACTCGAGGAGGCGATCCTTACTTTGGCGCACCATAGTCGTCAACCGCCGAATATGCAGTCGACGTTCGATCGTATCGCACGTCATCGACCTCCGACTTACGACGGGGTTGCCGACCCCACTATTTTGGAGAGCTGGATCCGCGAGATGGGGAAGCTCTTCGACGCGACGTTTTGCCCCGATCACGAGAGGGTGCTGATCGCCGCATATTACTTACGTGGGGAGGCTGATAACTGGTGGACGTTAGCGAAGGACGCGTACCAGCCGTTGCATGCGATGTCTTGGACCGATTTTATCGATAAGGTCCAGGAGCTTTTCTACCCCGACGAGTTGCGGTGGCAGAAACAGGAGGAGTTTCTTACTCTTGCACAGGGTAAGATGTCTGTCCAGGCGTACACCGATCGATTTACCGAGCTGTCGAGGTTCGCTACGTCTGTGATTCCGTCAGAGAAGGATCGGGTCAAGCGCTACATCAAAAAGCTAGATCCGAGGATCCGAGTTCACGTGATCAGTAGTGGGGCGACGACGTTCCAGCAGGCCTATGATGTGGCACTCGAGATACAGTCATCGATTTCTGAGGAAGATTCGAGCAAGAAGAGAGCTCCGGTTCCGACGACTACAGCTTCGTTTAAGAAGCCCCGTTTCAGCGCACCTAGCAGTACCCCTCCGACCACGAGTTCGCATAAGGGTAATGGTGGTTCGAAGTGTCGAGGCTGTGGCAGAGACTTCCATCCAGGGAAGAAGTGCGACGGTTCTCCGATCACTTGCTTCACTTGTGGTAAGGTAGGCCACAAGTCGACAGTTTGTCCCGAGAAGAGGCCAGATTCAGAGGTTAAGCAGCTTCCAGCACCGACGAAGACTCCGGTGAAGAACCGAGTCTACTGTATGACTGAGGCGGAGGCCGAGGTTCAGCCCGACGTTGTATCAGGTAGATTTCTTGTCTCTGGTGTGTTAGCATTAGTTCTTTTTGATTCTGGTGCTACTGTGTCTTTTGTGGCTAGTAGTTTTGCCTCGAGGTCAGACCTTCGTGGCAGTCTACCTGTTAGTTCAATTATTACTCTCCCTTCCGGAGAGGATTTTGTTTGTCAGCGTGAATTCCGAGGAGTTCCTATCGTGATAGCAGGGGAGCAAGCGACGGCCGATCTGAAAGAGTTCCCGCTGATGGAGTTCGACATTATACTTGGTATGGACTGGCTATCAAGGTATCGAGCAATCATTCGTTGCCGAGATCAGTCAGTGACATTCCGAGGATCTCAGGGCAACCGAGTTACCTACTCTGGGTTCGTCCTTAAGAAAGGAGTAAAGGTAATCTCTGCCTTGAAAATGAGGAAGCATCGCCAGAAGGGCGATATGGTGTATTTATGTCAGGTACGAGACTTGACTAAAGAGTCTCTGTTGGACGATATACCCGTAGCGAGGGATTTCAGAGACGTATTTCCTGATGAGCTACCAGGCGTTCCACCTGAGCGTGATGTCGAGTTTCATATCGACTTGGTACCCGGGACAGCGCCGATTTCAAAGGCACCATACCGGATGGCACCATCTGAGTTATTGGAGTTAAAGACACAACTCCAGGAATTGATCGATAAGGGCTTCATTAGGCCAAGTGTTTCTCCATGGGGAGCTCCTGTGCTCTTCGTGAAGAAGAAAGATGGTAGTATGCGCCTGTGCATAGACTACCGAGAGTTGAATCGGGTAACTATCAAGAATAAGTACCCATTGCCTAGGATTGAGGACCTGTTCGATCAGCTGCGAGGAGCAGGAGTGTTTTCGAAGATAGATCTTCGATCTGGGTATCATCAGATCCCAGTTAAGAAGGAAGACATCCCGAAAACTGCTTTTCGTACTAGATACGGCCATTACGAGTTCGAGGTGATGCCCTTTGGCCTCACTAATGCGCCAGCCGTGTTCATGGACCAGATGAACCGGACGTTTCACCATTTACTTGACAAGTGCGTCGTAGTATTTATAGATGATATCTTGATCTACTCTAGAGATGAGTCCGAGCATGCGGAACATCTCCGGATGGTACTCGAGATATTGAGGAGTCATAAGTGGTTCGCGAAACTCTCCAAGTGTGAGTTCTGGCTTCGCGAAGTAGCCTTCCTAGGTCATGTGATTAGCAAAGAAGGCATTAAAGTAGATCCAGCTAAGATTAAGGCTGTTATTGATTGGAGTAGCCCGAGAAATGTGGCGGAGGTTCGTAGTTTTCTTGGCTTAGCCGGATACTATCGACGATTCGTCCAGGACTTCTCCAAGATAGCTAGGCCGATGTCTAGTCTCCTACAGAAGGAGGTCCGATTCGTTTGGACAGAGGCTTGCGAGCAAGCTTTCCAAGAGTTGAAACAGAGATTAGTCTCTGCTCCGATTCTTACTCTTCCGAACGATAAAGAGGGCTTCGAGGTCTATAGTGACGCTTCGAAGAGTGGCTTAGGTTGTGTGCTCATGCAGGGTGGAAAGGTCATCGCTTACGCATCAAGGCAACTGAAGGTGCACGAGCGTAACTATCCTACGCATGACTTAGAGTTAGCGGCGGTAGTGTTCGCGCTCAAAATCTGGAGGCACTATCTCTATGGTGGTTCGTGTAGAGTATTCACGGATCATAAGAGTCTCAAGTACATCTTCACTCAGAAAGACCTCAATATGAGGCAGAGGCGGTGGCTTGAGTTGATTAAGGACTACGACCTGACGCTCAACTATTGCGAGGGCAAGGCGAATTTGGTTGCAGATGCGCTAAGCCGCAAACATCGCTTGAGCTTCAGTAGAAGCCGTGGCTCCGTCAGACTTCGTCTGACATCGATGAGTGCCGAGCCTGATTTGATTCGGGAAATGCGTGAGGGTCAACAGAACGACCCGCAGCTTACTAGGATTCGAGAGGCTATACGGCAAGGTAAAGCCGTTGGTTTCACGATTTCTTCTGATGGTAGTATGCACTTTCGAGGGAGATGGTGTGTACCGGGCGGTTCAGACCTTAGAAACAGAATCATGTCCGAGGCACATAACTCGCCTTATTCTGTTCATCCCGGTGGTAATAAGCTTTACCAGGATCTTAAAGGCCAGTTCTGGTGGCCTAAGATGAAAAGGGATGTAGCAGAGTTTGTCGCTCGGTGTTTGACCTGCCAGAAGGTCAAGATTGAGCATCAGAGACCAGGAGGTCTGTTACAGCCACTACCTATTCCGACCTGGAAGTTTGATTCTGTTTCTATGGACTTTGTAGTGAGCTTACCCACTTGCAATGGCTTGAATGCTATTTGGGTCATTGTGGATAGGTTGACTAAGGTCGCTAGATTCATTCCGATGAAAATGACCTGGTCGATGGAGCGTCTAGCTGAGGCGTATACTCAGGACATAATCCGACTTCACGGAGTTCCGAGGGAGATTGTTTCTGATCGAGATCCGAGGTTTCTATCTCGTTTCTGGAAATCAGTTCAGGAAGCCTTTGGGACGAAATTGAAGTTGAGCACCGCTTTTCATGCGGCGACTGATGGTCAGACTGAGAGGACCATCCAGACTTTGGAAGATATGCTTCGAGCATGCACTCTGGAGTATCATCAGTCTTGGGTGCGTATGCTTTGCTTGATAGAGTTCTCCTATAATAACAGCTATCACTCTAGCATTGAGATGGCTCCATACGAGGCCCTTTATGGCAGGAAATGTCGGAGTCCGATTTGCTGGAATGATATCAGTGATTCTGTGGCTTTAGGACCGGAGATGGTACGCGATACTATCGAGAAGGTTCGAGTCATTCGGTCTAAGATGCAGGCCGCTCAGAGTCGTCAGAAATCTTACGCCGATAATCGACGTAGACCACTGGCTTTTGAAGTAGGTAACAAAGTCTTGCTTAAGGTTTCACCTTTCAAGGGAGTTTTACGCTTTGGTCAAAAGGGTAAACTTCGACCGAAATATGTGGGACCTTACAAGATACTAGAACGAGTCGGGGAGGTGGCTTATCGATTGGCATTACCACCTAGTCTGGCTAATGTTCATGACGTATTTCATGTTTCCCAGCTAAGGAAATATGTACATGATCCTACTCATATAATCTCAGTGGATCCGGTCGTAATCGAGCCGAATCTGACTTATGAGGAGCGACCCGTCCAGATCTTGGATCGGGAGGAGAGGACCCTGCGGCGTAAGCAGGTACCGCTTGTCAAGGTGTTGTGGAGAAATCAACACCATGAAGAAGCGACTTGGGAGACGGAAGCGTCTATGCGGCAGAAGTACCCTGAGCTTTTCGATGGGGAGCGATCTCCTGCACCTTGAAATTTCGGGACGAAATTTCTTTAAGGAGGGGAGGTTGTAATGACCCAGATTTTTATCGGTATTTTTGCCGGTATTTATGTGTCTATTTGCTAGTTCCAAATTTATTTTGAACTATTTATTTTAATTTTATGTGAATAATTTCGATTAAATCGAAATGTTTTATTTCTTAGTTTTTATTATTGATTTTAATCATTATTTAATTAATTGGCCCAATTGAGACTTCAAGATGAAGCTGCCAGTTTAAAGATAAGGCTTCAAGCTGCCGGTTTGGTCTTCATAAACCGCCAGTCTTGGACCTTGCAAGCTGCCAGTTATATACCGCCGGTTTGGTCTTCATAAACCGCCAGTCTTGGACCCTTGCAAGCTGCCAGTTCTATACCGCCGGTCTTGAACTTCACAAGCTGCCGGTTCCATACCGCCGGTCTTGAACTTCACAAGCTGCCGGTTTTTGCATGATTAGTCATATAAATTTAGTAAAATAGCCCAATGGATCACAAGGCCCATTCTGCTTCTCTTGGCCGGTTCTACAAAGGCATGGCAAGGCTTGGCACTTGCCTTGTGTTCACACCTTAACTAACTCTATTTATAGGGGAGTTAGTAAGGCTTAAGCTCATTTTTGCCATTCTAAACTTTGCCATCAATTTGCTAAGCACTTAAACACTCTCTCTTTCTCTCCATTCTCACGCCATTTTTGGATGATTGAGCCTTCAATTGTTCATCATCTCCCTTTGCCCAAAACTTAAAGATTCAAACACCATTGATCTTTAAGCATCCTAAACACATTATTCAACCAAGATCACTTGTTGGGTTGTTTCCGGGTTTGTTCGTGGGTTTTGTGTTCGAGTGTGGCTGTGTGGTGGTTCGTGGTTGGGCCGTGTTGCTGTGTTCGTGGTGCAGTGGCCGTGCCAAGGTGGTGCGTGGTGTTCGTGTTCGAGCTGGGTGAACCGTGTGTGCAGGCCGTGTTCGTGGCTTGTGTTCGTGTGTGTGTGCCGAGTGGGAGTCTTTCTTGGACTACATATTTGTGTTGATTTGTGTGTTGATCTTCTATAAGGTAACATACTAACTCAACTTAATTGGTAATACTATGTTTATAGCTTTGATTAAATGCATGTTTGGTTGAATTGATGATGATTGTTCATGATTTTGAAGTTATTCTTTAAATCTGATTTTTAAGTATTTTAATGATGTTTTAATGGTGGTTTTTCGTGTTTTGAGATTGATTTATGATATTTTGGAAATCATGGTGATTGGGTTTGAATTTGTTGAATTTCGATTAAAAATGTTGAAAAATGCCGTGTGGTTGTTGATGTTGTCCATGCGTGTAGCTTGAATCTTGATTGAGTTCTTGATTGAAGTTCTTGAATCTTGAATGGTTTCTTTATGAATTCTTTAAGTAATAGATGAGTTCTTTAAGGTTCTTGATTGAGTTCTTTAGAGTTCTTGTTGAGGTTTGATGAGTTCTTTAAGAGTCTTGAAAGTTAAAGAAAGAGGTTGAAAGAGTCTTGAAAGTTTAAAGATTGATGAGATGATGTTTGGTTAGTCTCAAGAGTATGGCTATAGGCAATTCTTGGGTTAACTTCGATGATTTAGTTGTTAAATTCAAGAGTATGGCTTATTCTTGTCTTTAATTAACTATGATGATATGATGAAAAGATAATAATGGTATGATGGTTAGCTTGATTTCTTTTCTAGACGCCCTTGACTATGTGTATGGCTTATGCTTAGTTTTTGGGTTAAGACGTTGCCCCTATTCCGTCCGCGGTATCGGAATAGTTTTGGAGTCTCACTATGTTATTCCTAGTACGCTCAGAATGATTTGGGGATTAGGGACACGAATTTCCAAATGTGAAATGGGTTCGTGGGATTTGGGTGTATGGCTTATGCCCGGTCCTGACATAGTAGAAGTTCGGTTGCGTAAGATGCTTCCGTACGAGCCTAGTCCGGTCTAGAACTAGAATGATTGCACCCGAGTTAGAATTGAGTATAGTGATGTCGTATGATGATGATGTCGAGTGATTAGTCGAGTTTGGATTACGAGCTTGAGGTTGTCTCGTGTCTTCGAGGTTTATGCGTGTGATGTTATTTGATTATTGCTATGTGCTTGTGTATTCCCGTTAGGGTGAGTCAGTTATGTTACTCGCCACTGATGGTGGATATGTGGTGTTTTTCAGGTACATCTGACGATGATGCTCTTGCTTAGCTTTGGGGTTGGGCGAGCGGCGCTTTGTGTGCTTTGTTATTGTCTATTTCAGTTGTTTCATAGCATTAGACTTGTTAGATGTTGTTTTGGACTTATGATATTACATTTGTTGTATAAGACTCTAGCATGTGGTTAGAGTTGCACTTTACTTTTTGTTTTAGTACATTTGACTTTTGGATTTAGTTTTTGTACAAGTTTGTGGGTTATTGTACATCTTTGGTTTAATAATAATATTTTGAGGTATTAGTTTATTTTCTAAGGTGTTGAGTTTTAGATTATAACTACTCGACTCGTCGGTTTCTTCCGCGCCGATTTAAGCGAGTCGGGTCGTTACACGTATATTGGCCACCTTAAATACCAAGTCTTTCCTAGCCAGAGACCGAAACATAACATGTATAGCTATTACTCTGTTTCCTTTCTTTCCCTAGTAATATCTTATGTCTTAAATCTTATAAAATACTATCCTCAAAACTTATCATATCCTATATAACTTATCCCTACTGATTCCTAATATTAATAATAATAATAATAATATTATCTATCCCTGATGATTCCTTCAATTGTAACTTTTATAATTATTTATTCCTAAAATATTATAAGTCAAAATTAACTAAATTTGATCATAATCACATGGTCCATTCGACATTTCCACTTACACCATAATAATTAAATAAATTCTATTTTCAAACATAACATTTAATAACAAATCAATATACTTATAACAAATTAAGCAAATCAACAAATATCATAAAAATTGCATAAAACAAGATAAAAATTCCACCTTTCATAAATTTGACCTACTCGACATATATATAAATATAATTTAGCAAAAGTTCATAATTTAAATCAATTAAACACAATCATCAAACATCAAATAAATCAAATTAAATAATCATGTAAAATAACAACTAACAACAATAATTACCTAAAACATGATAAAAATCCTATTTTTATTTATTCAATCTACTCGAAATATATATATATATATATATATATTACCCAAAATTCATGCTTTAATTTAATCAAGTACAATAATCATCTATTAATCATATAAACTTATATAAACAATTTAAATTACACTATTTTACGCAATCTGATTTTAAAGGATTAAATTAAGATCAACTATCTAAAGGTCTCGAATAGTCTGGAAATTTTAATGGATGTTAAATATAGGTTAAAGGTTTAACGTGCATAAATTTCGTTTAAAAATAACATCTTTTACTATTTTTAAGTGATTTTATAACTAACCAGTTAGATTAGGAGAATTTTCTGCCATAGCAAACGATTTTTAAAAATTACGAAAAAATTACACAAGCTTTAAAACAGTATTACTGACTTCCACCTATAATTTCGTAGCCATTCGATTTTACTAAGTATACTAATAAATTCGTAAACCTAATCTGGACAGTTTTACCGGTTTGAAAGATTAAATTTTTATAAATAGTAAAAGGACGAATTTTGCCACGAAATAAATCATGATTAATAATCAAACAGTAAAGGAACCTACACGAAAAATTCATCAGGAAATAACAAGATTTGATTAACCAATAAATTCATACAAGTAATTATACAATATAAATTTAAATAAATCAATCCATGCATAACAATTAATTAAATCATTTAAAGATTCACAAAGATCACAAGAACACATCAAAGATGACATGAAAAGTATTTCACATGGTTCGAAATTCATAAACAACATAAAAACCTACAATTTTCATGTTACATCCTAATTTACTATATGTTTTTCTACCCTTAGATTAAATAGAAAAGCGAAGTTACCTGGATTCGCTTATAATTCCAAAAATACAAAACACTCTTTTTTGAAGAACCTCACGGCACACTCAAGAGAAAAGAAGAGAGAAAGAATTTTTTTAGGGTTTTGAAACAAATGCAAAATAGGAACCAAAGGTATACATTAGGTCCTATTTATAGAATAAGGAAAAGAAAGAAAAAGAAAAAAAAAATAAAACAAACCCATATTTTATTAGGGTTGCCATGGGATTGGGAGTACAACAAGGGGAATTGGTTACTTGTTATAACAAATGTTGACTAAGTTTAAAATCAATAATTTAATTAATTTAATTAATTAACTAATTAAATCAATAATTAATTTACTAATTCAAAGAAATTAAAATGGCCCAAAACAACATAAGGGGGCCGGCCAAGCTTAAGAATGAAAAGAATAGTTGGGTCATTGGCCCAATTTAGAATAAAGGATAGGAAATAAGATAAAACGGTCCAAAAATAATGGGCCTTTTGGACTTAGAATTAAGACATATCATTAATAACCGCGAAATTTTCTGGCCCAAAATTCCGGTTCGTTACAGATAATCCTAGCGCATTCTTGTGCAAAATTAAAGAAAGATGGTGGTCGATCTGCAGGACGAAACAGGCAAGTAAAATTCACAATTGTAGATGATAACAAATAATACCAAATTCAATAATATCTAGGACCAAGCAATAAATTAAGCTAGGTAGGTCAAGAAAGAAACATTATCATACTTATTCATCACTCATTAAGTCATCAGTCTTCAGTACGTTTAATATCAAAGCAACAACATTTCTAATGGCGTTGTTTCAAAAGTTTGTAGACCGTAGAATACAAAACTGCCCCCCCCCCCCCAAAAAAAAAGGATTATTTGCCATTAAAAAGCCAACCTTTCACCCGTTAGCCAATAATAAGTCAAGCTATTGATAAATCAGAGATAAGTCAACCTTTTCAAGATCAAAACCAAAAACAAGTGAAATGACTTATGACCTGAAGAATAGGTTAAGATTTTTTTCTTTTTCTTCTCTTTTCCTTGTTTTAAAAGAAAAATCTGATTTTTTTAAAAAAATGAATTTTAAAAACAAAATGAAAAAATCAGAAAAAAAGAGAAGAAAAAAAACCAGAAAATTAAGGGAAGTGATTGGGGTGGTAGCTGGACGGCTTGGGGGCAGGTGTGGCGCGGTGGGATGGGGTCGGTGTGGTTCATGTGGGTCGCCCGGGGGCGGGGATTGGTTGTGTTTGCTCGGGGTTTGGTGGGGGTCTTCGAGGGTGGGGTAATTTGGGGTGGGGAGCTTCGCTGGTTGGTATTGGAGGTGCCGGTGATGGTGTGGGGTGGTCAGAAAGGGGCGGGGATTAGGATTTTAGGGGTGGGGGTGGTCAGAAATGGGCGGAAATGGGGGTTGCGAGGGTGGGCGTGCGAGGGTGGGGGAGGGCGGGGATGGGGGTTTTGGGGGGTGGGGGGAATCGGGGTTGGGTCGTCGATGGTGGAGGGGTTCGGGGATGGTGATTTCAGGGGCTGGGGGTGGTCGGGCAGGGGTGAGGTCGGCGGGCAGGGTGGGGCGACTGGGGCAACTGTTTTCTCTTTTTTTTTTCTTGTTCTGATCCATTTCTGATTATCTCTTCGTCAACAACTCTTCTTCGCCTCACCGACGAGCACCTCCTCTTCCTGCCACCGTCGAGCTTCCCTCATCAACCACGAATCAAAGCTGGGGTCTGAATAACGGGTATGGTTGTTTTTTGGGTTGGGGTTTGCGGTTTGGGAGGGGATTGTGGTGGGGTTGTGGTTTGAGAGGGTGTTGTGGCGGGGTTGTGGACGGTGGTGGTTGTGTTTTGGTGATGGTGATGGTGATGGGTGGGCTGTAATTAATGTTGATTAAAAAAATATTGTTAATAATGATACTAATAATCATAATTGTAATCCTAATCTTAAGCTTAATCATAATTAAAACAAATTTACCTACTACAACAAGTAAGCAACAAGTTAATAAGTCATTTCACTTATTTTTGGTTTTGATCTTGAAAAGGTTGACTTATCCCTGGTTTATCAAAAGCTTAACTTATTATTGGCTAATGGGTGAAAGGTTGGCTTTTTAATGGCAAATAATCAAAAAAAAAAAAACACGTAAAAGTTGCTGCCAAAAAACAACAAAAAATTATAAAAAAAATGTAGTATATCCGTCCCAAAATAAATATTCCATTTTTCTTTTATTGTTTGTCCCAAAATAAATGCTACATCATTACTTTTTAGTTTTTACTACTTTTGATATTATGCATCACGTATAAAATTACATTGATACCCTTAATATAACATTAATTAATTCTACTTTTACTACTTTTGATATTATAACCTACCTATAAATTCACACTTACTACTTTTGATATTATGGCCCACCTATACCAATTACAACCTTAAAAATTACCCAATTTCTCTATGTAGCATTTAAAAAGGGACAAATCGAGGGAGTACATATTAGTAGTTGCGCAGTTAAGTTGCTTCAGGTTACTATGTATAGTGAACAGAACATGTGAATTAAGTTTCCAAATTAAGGAGTTTAGTCTGTATGTCTAGTAGTTGTTGTTCATCGTTGTCATCGTTGTCCATAATGTGGACCACTTTACATGCATTATTATTCAAAGTGCAGAGAATCGCATTTCTTGAATCATAATTCAACAACGCCTACTCTATTCATTATTATTGTTACGTTAGTTGTCCTTCAATTGTTTAGCAAATTAATTAGTTAATCATTTTACCCTAAAGCCTAAAAGTAAGTAGAATTAAATCATAATAAGTGAATAAGACATATACATAGCTTCAATTTTGTGATTATTTTGCATAGCGTACTTCATAACACATAAGAATAATTGTGCAACTATAAATAAGCATAACATAACCGATATGAATTGTACAAATATAATTAAGGAATGGACAATCATATAATTTGATATGTATAAATTAAATGACGGGTTCGAGTCCTTATGCCAGCTCTGATGTGATGACTGATGAGTCCCTCTGTCCTAGAAGCAAAATTCAAGAAGAGTGTATATTTGAACTAATCAGAATGAAGCCTACGTATAGATAGCCTGGAAACAGCAACCCTGACGAGCCGAACAAGACAATGGCGGCGGCGCACAAGGCCGGGGAGTCTTAGTCCTAGGTTTTTAACTACTAAAAATTATTAAGTAAATCCACACATATAAATATGATGCATCCTTAATAATTTTTCAATGTGGGACAAAAGGAAACTCACATATATAAATATCATAAAACAAGGATAAAGTTCTAATGTGGAACAAGAGAAAAGAAAGAATAATTTTATTCTTTTTAACCTAAATTAAAGTGATCCTAACATTTGCATTTCTAACACAATACACCTTATTAGTTGTTACTTGTTAGGAAAAAATAAAGGATATGTATGTACTCCCTTACTTTTTTTTTTTTTTTTGAGAAATTTGTACTCTCTTGCAATACTACTTTCATTGAAACTTAGAGAACTTTCAAAACATTAGGTACACACTTTGACAATGACATGCTCTTCTTAGCACACCACATAAGACTTTTTTTCAAGCTCACAACTTATAGGCCTTATATTTGTAGGAAATTATATATGCATGCTAAAATTATTCATCTCTGGCTAAGACCGACATCTTGGCCTCACGGGACCCTATGGACTTGTAGAGTGTAGACATTGGAAAATTGAAAATGGGAGAAAGTATAGGGCAAATCTCATATTTGCTAATATTTACTCCCCATATGTGACAACATAGCCTCCAGATGTGATAATATAAGTACCCGATGTAATAAGTATGAAAAAATTGTGGTTAATGTTTATTACATCAGATATTTGTGTTATCACATCCGGTGGCTATGTTATCACATCTGGGGAGTAAATATTAGCAAATATAAGATATGCCCCTATCATATCTCTTGAAAATGGCCTTTTGTGATTTAGTTCAAATCAGTTTTATACTGTACTTTTAAAAGGCGTGTTTTTAAACCCATGATCAATTATTTTCTTATCATATTTTTTTTAACGCTACAGTCTACACCGTACATACATTATTTTGATGTTAATAATTTGTATAAATACATATTTGAAGTGTAATATACTCATTAAAGAAAGTATAACTTGTTCATGCTCATGAATTTCTTTTTTTTATCGAGTGTGTTTAATGTGTTTGAGTTCACTTCGAGGGCTTCTCTTTGAGGGTTTGACCTGCAAAACAATGAAATGTTGTTAACCCGGGGTGGAACCCGGAAACACCTCTCGGATGTTTAACTAAGAGATCGGAATGAAAATGAGTCAGAAGTATAGTGTTTGTGAATAATGAATTGGATACCTGGCAGGTGATCTGACCAGTCCTTTTAAAGGCGTGTATTCCCGATATTCTGGGGATGCTGAGTCAGTGACAGCTGGTATGAGCCTGACCCATGACACGTGTCACCCAATCGTTGTTTCTATTCAGTAACAAACCTCATAATCTTGGGGCAGTAGTTATCAGATCACTGCGTGTCTGTGGGTCCGTTGACTGTTTCCAATGGGCTGGAACATCACTCATGGTAACATCTTTAATTAGAAAATAGATATTTTTAATTTGTGCATTGCTAATTATACTAACTTTGTAAAATCGATTCTCATGATGTATACCATCATTTACTATTAAAACTTATTAGAATGATCAAAATGAATATTTCAACAGTAAGCAAATTGTGATAAATATGATTTTAAATTCTTACTCATATTTTAAGAACACGATCACAATTATTATCTATAAATAACATAATAAATTAATAACATGATATCATACATTACTAGTTTGATTTAAAAATTCTAGATTGGTCTTAACTTTGGTCTTTTAAAAAGAAATTATTATTATTATTATGGTCTACTGATAAATGAAAGTTTTCTCGCTATTAAAAGCCTGATTGCCAATGCTTTCCACAAGTCTACGACCTTTTTGTTGGTTGGGATAAACCAAGTCAATGTTTTTAATTTTTTGCTACAATGCCAGTCTTGCTGATGAATAGGGACTGAAAATATAAGTTGAAAGTCAATTTAAATGTGGTGACATTATTCATGAAAATATCATAGCTAGCTAATCATTTTTCCAAAACTTTGTTTCTAGGAAGATGTAAAAGTCTTTATCTATGTCAGATTGCCAGGGGTGGACTTAAGAGCTTTAACTGGATTTTTTTAACCCCACTTGAATCTGAAAAAATAAACTTTTATCTATGAAATTTTAGATTTTTCATTTTCTTTTTTTCCTAAAACTAGTTCACTTGACCGCAATACCACACTAGCTAGGTATTATTCCATCATCCACCAGACCACCACTGATCTACACCATGTTATGATATTATCATTAGACAAAGGCTAACAAACGTGCACAAGACGTTAGATAGGGTAGCATAAAATGAAATAGTAAATTATAAAATAAAAAAAAATTCTTTTGGTATGAATTAATATTAAAAGTGTAATCTAACATGTGTCCTACATTGAAAAATTAAAGTGATGGTGACTAATATATAAGTTTGGTGGGCTACTCTTTATATTACCAATTTGTTTTATAATGGAACCGCACCAGGCTTGTGTATGGTCAAATCCTCCTTCGGACTTGGCCTGCGACTATGTCTGATGAAATTTAATATGGTATCAAAGCGGAATCGAAGGTCTTGGACCAGTTATCAATCCCAGAAAGGGGGGGCCCATTGCGTGCATATATATGGAAGGTATTTGAGAAGCTTTTCGAATTAAGTAGCCCAACAGAAGTTGTTGCCACAAGTAGGGACTTGTAGTCCTCATGTTGGAAGTCTAAAGAAGGCCCAATGAAGAAGTGTGTGACCTATAAACTGCAAGTTCAAAAAAAGGGTGGCTCACATGTGTGTGTGGGGGAGTGTTGAGAGTATAAATCCCACAGGTGTCTCGCATTGAAAATTTAAAGAGGTCATGGCAAATATATACGGTTGGTGAGCTACTCTTATATATCACTCCTTATATATTACCAAATATTTTTATAATGAAACCCCACCAAGTTTGTGTATGGTCAAATTCTTCTCTGGCTAGACCCACACGACTAGACCCGGTGGAGTTTAATAATTAATCTCAACTAACTTAACTGAAATAAATTGAATCCTAACTCAATAGTAAGATCAAAATCGAGTTGAACTGATCAATTGAATTTATCAAGTCCAAAAGAACATAGCATTCCAAATCTATTATTACCATTTTGAGGAAATATATGAAATGCTTATTTTGTAACTAAAGCGATTGCTAGCAATAACATTATCATCATTATTATCACTATTATTATTAGTATATATTCTTTTAATGCAATTTATTAGTATATATATTCTTTTAACATTATCATCACTATTATCATTATTAGGAGTATTTATATAAGCCACAAGGTGTTAGATTTGATTCATTTTTTTGACAATTGGCCTTATTCACAATTGATTTGGTCAGTATCACAACATGGATGGCAAAATAATTTGATTCACATAAATAGAGCTGTCAGTTTGGTTAGGAACTGTTGGTTCAACTGTTAACCTAACTGAACTGAACTTAACTTAACTGAAATAAAATGAACCAAGAATCATATGACTGATAACTGAAATTCCAACTGAAACAAAATGAACTGAACTTAACTGAACTGAAACTGAACTGATTGATGAACTGAAATCAACTGAACTGAAAAGGTTGATTATATATAACTGTTTTTAACTGATCATAACTTAACCATAACTGAAATTAACTGTAAATTGTTTGGTTTTGTTAGTTTATTATTTAATTTAACTGTTTTTAACTGTTGATCATGAACCGAAATGACTTATAAATTGTTTGGTTTTGTTAGTTAACTAAACTATTATTAATTGTTGATCAATTGAACCAAAATGACTGGATATTGTTATAATTTAAAATTAATTGAATTGTTAATTTGTTATACTTCCTCCATAATTGAATTTTTGCAACAAATATATTTGACACTATTCATAATTTTCACTTTGAGTCTTTGATCGTAATTTGTCACTTGTACATACAGAAGAAATTTAATCACGTGGGATCCCATTAGATTCGTCTTAACTTGTAGTTTTTATTATTTAATAATTATAATTTTTTTAAATACATAATTAGATATATTAAGTTTCAAAATTTTTCGTCGGTATACGTGAAAAGTCCTTTGTTGCAAAAATTCATTTACGGAGAAATAATTTAAAACTAACTAATAAAATTTTAATATTGTTATAATTTAGTATTGTTATAATTTAAAGTTAATTGATAAAAATTGTATTTAATCGACTCATTTCATAAGATAATCATTGTAATCAATATGAGTATATGACTTAGAAGTATTAAAAAAATTATGAAAACAATCGGAATCGATATATCAACCGTTCACAAAGAACTACCATCAATTAAAATTGTACAGGTAAAATCGAAGGCCAACCATAACGTAAACCGAATACAATCGGAACTGTTATGTCAATCGTTCACAATGAACTAACAACAACTGAAATCGTATGGGTAAAACCATAACTGAACTGATTTGAACTAAAAATAAAAATAACTGGACTGGTTTGGAACTGAAACTGAAAAGTTAAAACTGCAATGGTTAATTTGAAAAAAATTAACTGAAGTCAACTGAACTGAAGTCAACCAAACCATTTGGGTCCAACCATAACTGAACTGATTAACTGAATTGACACCTCTACACATAAATCATGATAAAATATATCGAACGTGAAACCTGTTGTTAAAAAAACAAAAAGAAAATTAAAAAAGGATGTGATGCAAACGAAACAACGATAGGGAGACACAATTGACCAATTTAACTTATTTAATTTTAAATGGATAATCTCTATTATATAAGCCAAGGGGAGCTACGGTGTCCCCCCTGTAAAAGTCTGCATTACCCTTTTATAATTTCCAAAAATTTATGCAACATTACTATTAAAAATGAAGCAATTATTAAGGAAAGTTTTTTATTTAGCAATTATTAAGGAAATTTCTTTATTTTATAAAATGAAAATATTGCAAATTTTATAATTCTAAAAAATTATATAAAAACACCATAATTCATATTTTTAAATTCTCTACAATTAGATACTGATATTGATATAGTTTGTCGCATAAAATTTTACTTTTTAGTTATCGTAAAATTTTACTTTTTAGTTATCGTAAAATTTTAATAGCATGTAGATTATATTAAATGAACCTAATCTTTTGTTTATTGACATGGGAAGAAAAACAAAAAGGTTGTTTAGGGTTGGATTGGATGGATAGTAAATCTTTCTTAATTTCTAATATTCCCTATTTATTTGTTGCTTATATTAAATTGCATTTCTTTTTTCTAATCTTAGTTTTGTCATATTAATTTACCTACACAAGGTACTAAAGTGTTAGCTATATAAATGATAAAATACTTTTTTTTATATATCTACAACCGACATAGTTAAATCTTAATTTACAAAAGTTATGGCTGGACAAATAATCTTAGTTCATATGTATTTAAACAAATTAACTAGACACATTAATTCGTGTGTGGTTTTGTTTAATGCTGAGTATGTAAATGTGATGCCAAAAATTTATAAAGCCAGTATCTCTATTGTATAAGCCAAGAGGGAGTCATAGTGTCCCTCTCAAAAAGTCTAAACTACCCTTCAAATTTTTTCTAAATACTCAAACAATATAATATTAACTAAAAAGGAAAGTTTTGTATTTTTAAAAATGAAAATATTACAAAATACATAATTAAAAAAATAAAATACAAACACCAAAATTCATATTTTAAAATTCTCTACAATTAGAACTCATATTGGTATTTTTTTCACACATACATTTTCTTTTTTATTAGTATAAATCTCTATTATATAAAAAATGTCTAAAATACTGATCTTCCCTTACTTATGAAATAAAGATAATTAAAATATAATTTAAATTCAATCAATCAATAAAAAATAATAAGGAATTATCAATCAAAGAGCAAATAATTATTTATTCCCCATAAAATATAACAATTTTTATCTTTTTAAATGAAAATATCACAAAATTAATAATTTTCAAAAATAAATAAAAGCAACAAAATTAATATTTTTGAATCTTTACAAATGGACAACTATATTAATAAATTTTTTCACATTAAATTTTTGTCTTTTAATTACAGTGAAAATTTGATCAGAGATATTGTAGTAGATGAAATTAAATTTTATTCAATTAAACAATTATAATCTTATTTTCAACAAGCTCATAAATAATGTATACAAACATTATATAAGATACTCATACAGTCATACTCATACATACATTAAAGCACGCATAGCGTGCACATAAAGCTAGTAATAATGTATTGAAAGTTTCCTATCCTCTTAATTTTTAAAAGGATAATAATGTATTCTACCACTATAAGCAATTAAATTAAAATTTCTTATAAATAGATAAATTTACGAATACATGTCAATTTATAGGATGTTTGTAAGTGGTGTGAACTCTCCTAAATCATATGGCGCTATATCCAATAAGGGCGGAGTCAAAATTTGTGAATGAGGGGGGCAAAAAAATATTACGGGTAAAAAAAATTAATATGATAATAGCAAAGTTTGATTCCATGATATCTAGCTCAATAGAACATGATAATTACCAACTTCAATACACAAATGTTTATGAAAATTTAAGCAAAATATATTTTTATTCCTATGCCAAGGGGAGACCATGCCCCCACCAGCCCCTGGCTCCGCCCTGCTACCCAAGCTAAGGTTGTTTCATCTGATTCATCAAGATATGTGTCATATATAAATATCCCACATTAATTTGTGAAGTTAGAGTGGTTCAATGTGTATGCGAAGGTGCAGCCCAAATCCATGTATTAAATTTTACATTTTCCTTTCTATATATATATATATATATATATATATATATATATATATATATATATATATATAAATCTAGAAGTTCAATTCTAATTTCCTTAAAACTACTTTTTAACAAGTTGCTTCATTTTTTTTTTCATTTTGTATTACATCTTTTCCCTCCTAGTTTCCATGACGAATATTTAATCCATGGATTGCTAACATATAATGGCTAAAATGGATTGACAATTAGATTAATTATGCGGCGGCAATCACTTTAATGTGCACTTGTTCTAATTCATAAGAAGGTACACTAGTGAGTACCTAAAGGAATGTAAGCTCCATAATAGTGCAAAATACAGTGAATAAATGCTCATCATTAAGTTGATAACAAATGTTCATTCGGTATAATTATAAAATAATGCAAATAATGTTCACACTAACCTTTGTACTGATGTTCCTTAGGGTGCGCTGAACTAATATATAATATATATCGTGTGAGTACCAATCTATTGGGACATGTGTTTACCTTCAAATGTGTATACATGTTCTTCTTTTCTTTTACACACATAAATTAAATGGAGAATAATATCTTTGCAGATTTACTATCAATAATGTAAGGTGTGGCTCGAATTAGGTTCGTGGTTCGTAAAAGTGTGAAATTGCGGAGTTTTGTGGGCTGACCCGATCAATCGGGTCAAGTGACCTGAATGGGTCATGTGGTCGAGTTTGGTCACCTGATCGGGTCCGCGAGTATGAGACAAATTATGGGAGTCTGACCCGATCGGGTAAACTTGTCAGTCGTTTGTTGCGAGTTTTACGATTTGTTGTTTTAAAGTTCATATTTTTAGATCTGTTTGTTATTTTTTAGATCTGTTTGTTAGAGGATATTCTTTATTCTTGGAGGCCAAATATTCTGATAAAAAATATATTTTTAGGGTTTCTTTTATCCTATATATATGTTATTTGGCTTCAAGGTTCAGTGTGTCAATAACAACATATCACATCAGATATTTTGTTCAGAGAAAGTAAGTTTTGTGAGCAGATTTTCGAGTGCCTTATTGTGTATGAGAGTACTATAATTTCTACCTTTAAGTTGTTCTCCCATATTTGATATTAGTGAAATCATCCTCTTCCTCCGCCATATTATTGTTTGTTTTTCTCTATTTCTCAAATTTCTATTATTCCCAATATTTTGCTTAAAGTGATTGAATTTACAATTGACATTAACTATTCAAAGGGGCAACTTTTTTCCGCACAATTCCTAACAAATAATGTGTCATATAATCTTTCAATTCAGTAACATCCCACTTATATGTACCTAACATGTAGCATATTACAACAGTGATGTATAAAATGACTAGCGATGAGTACATACTAAAGAAATGTTCTTAATTAAATTGGTTGTGATTGTAGGTAGTACCATACCTCGATCTTCTAATCATGTTCGTTGTGTGCCCCCCTTTTGACAATGTTATTTTAAATTCAAAACCAAACATACACTACTACAAAAATGCCCTATTGTGTCACCCCTTTAGTGTCGCCTTATATAATGTGCGACACATAAACTTTTTGTGTCGCTTCTTATCATATAGGCGACACATAAAGTGGTAGATAAATTGTACAAATTAGTTAATGTGTCGTCTATTACATAAAATGGGACACTTAAACTTTACGTGTCACCTCGTTCAATGGGGGGACTCAAAAAGTGTAACAATATGTGTCACTTATAATATAAAGTTGGACACATAAAGTTTATGTGTCCCACATTATTTTTAAGTGACACATAAACTATTGGCCTATATAATTAGAATATATATATATATATTTTTAAATATTATTTACAATGACTTTACGTGTCGCCTATTACATAAAATGGGACACTTAAACTTTATGTGTCGCCTCTTTCAATGGGGGGGGACTCAAAAAGTTTAACAATATGTGTCGCTTATAATATAAAGTTGGACGCATAAAATTTATGTGTCCCACATTATTTTTAAGCGACACATAAACTATTGGCGTATATACTTAGAATATTTTTTTAAAAAAAATATTATATACAATGACTTTACGTGTTACCTATATTACATAAAATGGGACACTTAAACTTTATGTATCACATCTTTCAATGGGGGGGGGGCCTCAAAAAGTCTGACAATATGTGTCGCTTATAATATAAAGTTGGACACGTAAAGTTTATGTGTCGCCTAAAAATTATGTAGGACACGATAAGTTTAACATTTTATGTGTCGCTTCATATAGTGCTGGACAAGAAAAGTCTAATAAAAAAACAAAACAAAAATCTCAATTGAGCAAACTTTATGTGTTGCCTAAAATTATGTTGGACACATAAACCTCACTTTATGTGTCGCCTAAATGAATAGGCGACACTACTCAATCTTTATGTGTCGCTTTTATTAAAATAGGCGACACATAAAGTACCGATACATATTAAATAAAATTTATATAATATATGTATATATTAAGTAGTAGTACTTGGTATAGTTGGTAGGAGTAATACATTGTAACTTAAAGGTCACATGTTCGAATCTTCAAAGGTACGCTCATTCGGAGTAGGAAGGGTTCAGTGGTTTAAGATTGATAAAAATTATTTTATGTGTCGCCTATTATTTACATGCGACACATAAATGTCACTTTACGTACGTGTCGCTTGTAATCTACATGCGACACATAAAAGACATTCTATGTGTCGCCTATAATCTACATGCGACGCATAAAAGTCACTTTAAGTGTCCAACTATATAAATAGGCGACACGTAAAGCTCTTTTGGGGGGACACGATAGGGTATTTTTGTAGTAGTGATAGCATTAAACAATTGACCTAGGCATGCATGCAATTAAGTTAGGGCACGCCATGCAAAATTCATGCCAATTGTCGCCATAGCCTTTTGCCAATTTTACTAGTACAATACTAGTCTAGAACTCTAGCATACTGACCAAAATTAAGTACTCTATTTTAACCAAAAAGTTCTTACAATTTTGATTAAAATAATAGACCACTTATTTTTACACAGAAGGAGTAATTAATAGTTTTGTCTTTTTATTGAATTGTAATATTTTGACTTTGCTAATATTCAATTATCATGTTTTAATTAATCATTATAAAAATATAGTCGTATAAGATATTATTTACCCTCGGTCTTTGTCATTTTTTATATGCCCCATTTGGAAATGTTAATTTTTTTGAATCAGTTTGATGGGTAATACAGAATTAAAGATATAAAGGTTTAAATTAAAATTGTATTTCAAAAAAAAGTGAAAAACAAAACGTAAAGTTAAGACATTGTTGCCTAAAATCTTGCCCTGACAAGCATAAATAATATAACAATTATAAACGTAAAGGATAAACTTGCATGGAACAAAGGGAGTAATATAATTAATGAATTAAGTAGGTTGACAAAGATCAAACTCTCGAGTAATGGTGTTAGGGGTTCTCCTTGAAACTGAGAGAACACATTTTAAGAAAACTATTAGTTATATTGAGAATATTAAAAATTCTTTGGTGAGACGATTTCACCGTAAGATCAAGCTAAGTCTCACGAGAAAAAATTACTAAAAACATATAAATAATTAAAGATGTACTCAATAACATCAGAACTTCTCTTGACAAAACCTGGTCTCACCATTGTAAGATGGTCTCATTAGAGACCTAACTATATGATTACATAATACAATAGGATAAGCCATTTTGCCAAAAATGTGCCCTATATATACTCGTCAATACTTCATAATGTATGTGTTCATCATGCAAATCACCTAAGTCATAACAACTCATGCAAGTAAACCATGAATTTATCAATAGGAGTGGACCTTTCTCTCTCTCTATATATAAATCAAGTTTTAATTACAACAAGTCAGAATTTGCAGATTTTTGGGAGTGCTGATGAATTCAAGCTTGATTCAGTTGTAGATGGATAAGGTCAAATGCATTGCTAGCTATTGCCAGCATATACACATTCATTATTTGTAAAAAAAAATAATTTTTTTTCCAAAGATTAATGTCTAGGTTTCATGACCTTTGTCGTTGAATTATCGTTCTTTACTATCCAAAATTAATAGAAAAATCAAACTTATTGTTTGCATTAATCATCATATACGTACACTAGTACGTACGGTATAGCCCATGTTGTTGATTATCTGATGAATGGGTCTGCATTCTCCAATTAACTTCTTTGACCTCCAATATTATTTTTAGTATATAAGGATATCTGAGCGTTTCTTATCTGATCTGAATTTTTCAGATCTGGTATGATTTTTCTAATTGTATGTAGTTATTAATATTGTAGTTATAATTTTTCTTATATGATAAGATCTTTTCTGAGCCGATCTGAATATTTCTGGACTAAGGGTGCGTTTGATTCAACTTTTTTTTGAGGGGAGGATTTGATTCAACTTAAATAAGCACTTTTGTGCTTAATTTCAGAAAATTCAGATCAAATCAGATAAGATCATATCAGTTCAGAAAAATTCAGATCATATCAGTTCTGACAAATTCAGATCATATCAGTTCTGACAAATTCTGATCATATCAGAAAAATTATAACTATAATAATAATTACAATCAAATCAGATAAAAAAAAATCCAAATAATTTTTTTTTAAAAAAATCAGATCAGGTTATTTCAGATTAATCAAATGCACCTTAATTTTTTCTTTTTCCTAATAAAACAAAACAAAATAGTAACATACTAACATCAATGACATAGGTACCCATCATACTCTCTTACCGTCCTACCTTGAGGTGGCAAAACCGCAAAAGTGACTCATTTTCGATTACTCGACTCAAAACCTATACTGATATATTAACCCGAATTTGACTTAACCCAAACCCAAACCCAAACAAACCCAATCTGAATTATCCGGCCCTATATTAATTTGTAAAACATTACAAACAATTATCATGCCCTTTAAATCTATCAAATAAAAATCTAATCGAATCCAACTCAACCTCCCCACGAAAAGCCCTTAAACCAATCAAATCGATCCAACTAGAATCAACCTGACTCGTACCAGACCCAAATGACCCAATAGGAATTGGTAAAAGTAAGTTTACTAAAATCTTTAAACTTTATCGGAACATATATTCTTTTTAACTTATTTTTATTTATTATTACTAAAATCGTTAAACTTTATCAAAACATATATTTCTTTATTTTTTTATTGGCAGAATATATATTTCTAAACTTAGTAAAATTTATTTATTTGACCTTATTTTTTGAAATGGTCATTTTTATTTTTTTTAATATATAATTGAAAGGTCTTATTCATTTTTTTCATAAGATCAGAAAAAAAACGCAACAATAATATCATGGTTATTCTTATGTTTCTAAACCTCCAAGCTTGCAATAATAATGCTTCCTCATTTTTACTTTTTTTTTTAAAAAAAAAGTTATTACTTTTAATTTGAATTTTTACCATCACATAACATGTACCTTAGGATCTCCAAGTATATAATTGCAATACTGTGATAGTTTGATATATTTATTGAAATATTAAATTTGGAATGAATCTCACAATATTTCACATGAATATATTTTTTATTTATCTCCCCGTCCCAGACGATTATAGAGAGTCAATGTACACCTAGTTTGAGTTTTAAAAAAAAAGTCATATACAACTAGTATTCTACTGTAGTAAGTAAAAACGATTTATGCTTTTGCAGTATTCACAATCTTCCATGTGATGACGATCAATTGTTTGTAATGTTAAAACAAAGCCATGCACACATCTTAAAATTATATGTTATGTTTCAACAACTGTATAGTGTAAGACCTTAATATTGCAACTAATATGGAATAAAAGAAGCAGTTGATAAGGTAAATAAAACTCAAAACTGTATAGTGTAAGACCTTAATATTGCAACTAATATGGAATAAAAGAAGCAGCTAATAAGGTAAATAAAACTCAAGCATATAATAAGTCGCTTGCGTGTGCTCCATGTGCTTAATCGAATGTTTAGGCATTATAATGGTGACATAAAATACAATTTGAGGGATTATTAGTAAGATATACTTGAATTGCAACGTGATATTGAATTGAGCTAAAAATAAACCTAAAGAGAGCTTGATAACACGAGAGTACAACGTTAAACCGCTTTGTGACATAACGTCATTCCAGAATTTATGCTACAAATTTAAATAACGTATCAACTAGCATATAATCCAATGCAAAAAAATAAAAATACTAAAAAGGAATTAGAATAAATTCTCTGTCTTTTCCCTTTTCTACTTATTTCTTTTTTCCCATTTTGGTTCAATCCAGGTAATCTGGCCTTTATTTTAAAGAATTTGAGTATTTTTTTATGCTCATTATTTTAGTGCAAGTAGTGTTTGCATAGTTGTTGGGTTCTAGTGAATGAATGACATAATATGCCAAGAAAATCAATTGTTAAAAAACATCCTTCAATCAACTTCTGTCTAAGTCTAAATCTGTTTAGGATTGATTGTAAGGGTTCGTTTTATTCGTCTGAAATTTTCTAATCTGATCTAAACTTTTCTTTAATAAATCACTTCGCCCCTGGCCTATTCCTCTCAAGAAGTTTTCAATTAACCTTTAATTGGTCACCTTATGTTTGAGATCTACTTCTACAAAATCATGATCATCTATTTCCATTTCTTAGAGAAAATATGATCGGTCCATTTTCACAAATTAACACCAAATCAATGTTAAGTGACATACTAAGGCCCATATATTTTCTTTCGGAATGAATTAATTTGAATTGAACTAAAGGGTGCGCTTGATTCAATTACTTATTTAAGCATCGTAATGCTTTTTTAAGAAAAGTTCATATCATATTGGAAAATTTATAACTATAAAAATAACTACAAAATTTCAGATTTGATCAGAAAAATTCATATAAGATTAGATCAGAAAATTTCAAACGAATCAAACGCAAGCTAAATTAACGTAATTTTTCTAAACTGAACTAATTTTAAATTAATTAAGTCTAAAAGAACAAAGCCTAAGTTACTGATACAAGCTCAAAAGGTCTTTCATTTGTGAGGGTGATAGAGTATATAACATAATCTTGGGCCTCAATCATCGGTTTAATCTTTTAATTGAGATACTCATTTGACAAAAACTTCAAAATGTTAGCAAAAGAAAACTAGTTCAAAGTCCTTCAATCTACTCAACCACGAATTCTTATCAATTTGAAAACCCATGAGTGTGTCGTGTTGGCTCTAATATACAATCTTAACTAAAAGTTTAAGTTGTTGGTTGACGCCCAAGATAATGTTATATCTATCAGTTTCATTTCATTACCTTTTGATCAAATATATTATGTTTATACTTAGCTAGCACACATGCATAGAGACTTGGATTGTTAAGACATAGGTTGATGTAATAATAGGAAATTTGACATGCATCCCAAAATTTGTACTATCACTTTAGAAAACAATAATAAACATTAATTACACATATTTACTTGTGATTTTGACAAGGCATCACTTTGAAGGATGCTTTCAATTATAATCCAAATTGAAACAAGCTTAATTAATTAAGAAAAAGTCAATAGGTAATAGACCGGTCAAACGGGTCGTGTCGGGTCGGGTTGGTGTGAAATAATTGCAGGTTCAGGTTGTAACGGGTTGGGTCGTATGCCAATGGGTTTGGGTCGGATAATATTTTTATAACCCAAAATCGTCAGGTTCAGGTTGACCCAACTGTTGAGAAGTTTTATAACATGTGTTATAAGTTGTTGGGTGATTAATTGTACTCTTTAATTTTTCATGTTTTAATGTAATATATGTACTAAGATGTACTTTAAACGTTCTAAAAAGGACAAATTATAAGAAATGTCTTCATTAATAGCCAATTTATAGAAAATAATTGATATTGTGGTTCAACAAAAATAATGTTAAATTCAAAGTTTCAATGGTATGAAGTATTTTTGCCTAAAATTTCACATAAGATCGTAATACATCACTAATGATTTTCAGGTCGGGTCAGATTAAGAGAGGATTTTTTTATAGAGGTTATATTAAGAGCGGATTTTATTTAAGGGGTTTAAATGGTTTCAGGTTGTTTTTTTTTATTATTATCAAAACGCACTATATTTTGATTGGGTTGGCATCCAGTTGCGAGTCGGGTCGATTTTTAACAGCTTTCCTGGTAATGATTTTTCTTAATTACATAGGTATGACAGTCTTTCCTTACTTACACATTTGTGCCGAATTGTGCGGTCATATGTTTTTGAACTTTTTAGATAAGAGTGCGTTTGATTCAACTTAAATAAGCATCCATGTGCTATTTTCAGAAAATTCAGATCAGATCAGAAAATTTATAACTTTAATAATAACTACAATCAGAAAAATTCAGATCAATTAAGATCATATCAGACAAGATCAAAAAATTTCAGATCAGATCATAAAATATCAGATGAATCAAACTCACCCTAAATACAAGAACCATTGAAAATACTTGAATGTATAAGAATTTGAAAATTATTTTCCTAGCTAATTAATATGCCAAAAATTTGTTTAATTATTTTTTGTTTTTGACATTGCGATACTACAGATATGGTCCATGACTCCATGTGAAAGCAACTCCTGAATGCTGACTATTTTTCTTAAAAATCAATTAAAAACATTTTTTCACTTCAACGTCGTAATACTGATAGTTTCTACGGTACCAAGCGTTAAGCAAAAGTAATTAACAAACATAGGTTATATGTGACTTATACATGAGAATATAAATAAATTGTTATTTTTTTTGTGGGTAAAAAAAAAAAAGTTATGTTATTATGTTATAGGGTCTATATCTTTAGGAAAATGCTATATACAACCCTTAAGGCTGCATATAAACATTAAATTTCTTTTTAAAATGATAAATATTTATAGATTTGTGTTAAAACTGCATAAAATTGATGTAATAAATGTTTAATTTTTTAAAAATCTTCCTTTTTTGTCTTCTTATATACGGCGGTATATATCATAACCCATATCTTTATTATCTAATAATCTGTGATTGTATTAATGCTTTTAAGTTACTGCAAGTACTAAAATGCCCATATCTGAGTCAGAGCCAGCCATGCAAGCCCCAACTTTCATATGAATTGGATCATTAAATTGCATAAATTCAAAAAAGTTAGTAGTAAAAAATTCAGAGGAATTAAATTATAGGTCCTCAATTTAAGACACCATTATCTTACATGTTTTAATGGAATTATCCACTTCATCACTTGAGTGTTGACCTAATTACATCATCCTAAATCCAATTTTCTTTTTTTATCAATTGGGGGGAAGAGAATATGGTAAAGTAGGTCACTTTTTCTCCATCTTTCACTGCTGCTTGATTCCAAGTTTTTATCTATTGGGACCAACCTTTTTTTTTATTTCTTCTATTCATTAGTTATATATAAATATTATACTCCATCTCTTTCTAGAATGTTTGTTACATTTTAAATTTTGGGTACCATAGATCATAAAGGAAGATATAAATGTTGAAAAGTTTTGTATACACCTGGTGTACATGTACAACGGAATAAAAGTTACATACCCTAGCTAAAATGCATAAAAGTTACCTTTGATAAAATTTGTATAATTCTATCAAATGTAACTTTTATGAATTTTAGGATGACTTTTAATCCGTTGTACATTAATTTAGTATACACCAGGTCGGCGTTGTATGGTAGACCGATTTTTTAAAGATATTTGTCATAGATGTTTAAACACGTGTATTGGAATTTTTGCAAAAAAAAAAAAAAGCAAAAAATATATATTTGAAACAGACGGAGTATGATAAAATCGAATAAAAATGATATTAGCCGTTACCCTATTACTTCTATAAGAAATATTAAATGACTAAAAATTGTACTATAATTTTAGTTAAATTAAACATTTATGCACCGATTTAAGTAAAATTTTAACATATACTCATAAACTTTTGCTACATATAGCAGTATCCAAGATTTAATAAGTTTATGAGAGCGGGTTATTTTCAACAAATAATAATAATAATAATAATTTGTTTGTTAATAATAAGAATAATAAAAAAATAAAAAATAAAAACGGTGGAAAATTTTAGTGAATTCCCCAAAATTTTGCATAAGGTAGTTAAAAAAAAGCTAAATTAGAATTTGTAAAACACTAATTATATTGATAGATCTTTTCAAAAAAAATAAATTATATTGATAGATACATAATTTTGACATATATCCTAAATTAATATATTTTGAAATGTATACTAGATTACTAGGTACATGCTTATCTAGCCCCTCAAAAACTTTTATCAGCAACAAAAGGCAAGATCCTAATAAGTAGATAGATGAAGATCTCATCCTCTAGAATTCTTGATAAATTAATTACCTATTTATTTTACTTATTAAAAAAAAAAGTGGGTAAATTAAAAAAAAAAAAAACCGGAGGGAGTACGTGTATGCTAATTATATTGCTAATCTAATAAATTTGGACATTTATATTAGCAATATCCTACATAAAATTATCATCAATTCAACCCATATATATATATCTACATAATTGAATAATGAGTAAAATACATATAAATAATATGAAGATGTGAAAACACACATATGCAATATGAACATAATAACTACATATAGTAGAAAAACTAAGGATTTTACAGAAAATATGTAAATAGCGTTAATTTTCTCATTTTCTTTAATTACTTTCTTTGTTTTTTTTTTTTTTATTGTTTGATAGCTCTTTCCCTAAGTATTTATATTATGAATTTTGGCAAACATGCAGCAAATATGTGAACGAACCTTTAAAATAAAATAAAATAAAATACAGAAACATTGAAGAAAACCGTAGCTGTTATTACGGAAAAATTACAACGAAACCCATTATCATTAAAAGATAATGATCCAATTGATTTAATTACTTTTATTTTGTTGGGGTTAATAGTAATTTGTAGACTTGAATATTGGCCCAAAAACAATAAATTCATCAAACAGAATGAGGTTGGTGAGACTTTCTTTTCCTTGAGGAATACCTCCCCCATTTTCTAATAATTAATAATTACAAAAACATAATATATGAGGGCCATGTTAATATTCCGTACGTTGTAGACAAATTCTAAAATATATTAGGTATACAGTAAATTTTATTGTATAGGAAAATTAACTTTATCTCGCTCATTCTTATTTATGGTGTCCCCTTAATAAAGTTACTATCTTTTTGTTAGAAAATAATTATGAAGTATTAATGTTTTGTAGGATAACTTTTAATCCGTTATATATTTGATCTACACAATACTTTATTTTATAATATAATATATACTTTTTAAAAATTAATTATCCATAATTTCTCCTCTACTTGAGCAAAATAAAGAAAATAAATTGAGAATCGAATTCAATGCCCTTTTACACGTGTCAAAGATCATCCAAAAAATTTTTACACCAAATGTAAGAAACCCAATTCAAACCGGATAAGCCTAGAGAGAGACCCCCATTCCCCTTGCCCTTTACTTCCCCTATATATGTTCCTCCTCACTAAGCACACATCCCCTCCTCACATCTCAAAACACATCTTCATTTCTCTAAAAAAATAAATCCAACCAACAACTCAAGAAATCAAGCACTTCACTCACAACAAAATAGAGAAGAAAAAAAATACAAACCAAAAAAAAGAAAAAAATTAAATGGAAGGAAGAAATTCCAAAAATGGTGATACTAATAAGGTAGTTGGTTCTTCTCTTCAGTTAGAGAAGCACCAGCTATCAATGCCCGAGGCAAGCTCTCTAAAAAAGCTTTGCCTCGTGGCGTCGATAGCGGCAGGGGTCCAGTTTGGGTGGGCCTTACAGTTGTCCCTACTGACCCCTTACGTACAACTTTTAGGAATTCCCCACACATGGGCGGCCTACATCTGGCTATGTGGACCCATATCCGGAATGATAGTCCAGCCCTTGGTGGGGTACTACAGTGACAGGTGCACCTCCCGGTTCGGGAGGCGCACCCCGTTCATAGCCACGGGGGCGACGCTGGTGGCGGTTGCGGTATTCCTAATCGGATTCGCAGCCGACATCGGCCACGCCTCCGGGGACCCATCCGGAAACGTCCCAAAACCACGAGCCATAGCGGTATTCGTGGTCGGATTCTGGATCCTAGACGTGGCCAACAACACCCTGCAAGGCCCATGCAGGGCGTTGCTGGCCGACATGGCGGCCGGGTCCCAAGCCAAAACCGGTTACGCCAACGCCTTCTTCTCCTTCTTCATGGCTTTAGGCAACATCGGCGGGTACGCGGCCGGGTCATACAGCCGGCTCTACACCGTATTCCCCTTCACACACACAGAAGCCTGCGACATCTACTGCGCAAATCTAAAATCATGCTTTTTCATCTCCATAACACTCTTAATCGTACTCACAATCTCAGCCCTTTGTATCGTAAGAGAACGTCCTTTCTCAATTGAAGAACTCGAAGAAGAAGACAACCTTAAAGACCAATCCGTCGTTTGCGCTAAAATCCCGTTCTTCGGACAATTAATCGGCGCTTTAAAAGAACTACCAAGACCAATGCTAATCTTGTTGCTCGTAACATGCCTCAATTGGATTGCATGGTTCCCGTTTTTGTTGTTCGATACCGATTGGATGGGGAAAGAAGTTTACGGTGGTAAAGTTGGTGAAGGAAGAGCTTATGATATGGGGGTTCATATGGGTGCTTTAGGACTCATGATTAACTCCGTTGTTTCTGGGGTTATGTCACTTGGGATTGAACGTTTGGCTCGTTTATTAGGTGGTGTTAAGAGGTTGTGGGGTATTGTTAATATGGTTCTAGCCGTTTGTTTAGCAATGACGGTATTGGTCACTAAATCCGCTGAGCACTTCCGTGACACCCACCCTGTCGTCGGGAACGGTGGGCCTCAGCTCCCACCTGACCCCATTAAGGGTGGCGCTTTGGCTATCTTTGCTGTCCTTGGTATCCCCCTTGCGGTACGTTTGTTTAATTATTTATTTGTCCTTTTATTTTTTTTATACAGTACATTTCTTGCTTGTTGCTTGTTTCTTTAGTATTGATCTAATTTCCTACTTTAGCTGTGCTTTACTTGTTTCTTATGTGTGTGTTTTTGGCTTTTAAATTATTTTCCTAAAATGAAATGTAGAATAGATGGTGTCAAAGACTTAATAATTTAAATATCATCAGTTACGGATACTGGTTTTGGTACTCTAAAATTTATTTCCGTACCCCACTTTATAAACATTTTATCAACTAAAAAATTGAAGAAAGTAGAGTGCGGAAATGAATTTGGGGTGTCAAAATTACTATCCCGTCAGTTACACCAACCCACTGAAAAAAATTGTATCCGTTACACTAATTTAATGATGTATTTGAAAATTTGTTAAATAATTTTGTATCCAGGAAGTATGCAAGTACCTTTATGTTGCGTATGTATCATTATCCAACAATTACTAACAAAGTACTCCATACTTGTATTGAATGAAATATTAAGTGGAGGGTAAAATATAAGTATATTGAAGTGTAAGTCTTAGCCTATTGGTTAAATCTCGCGAATGTCGAGCCTGAGGTCTCGAGTTCGAACCACACGTACAACACGCATTTACAATAATTCTTTATATAAATAAATAATAACAAAGAGGAACACGTGTTATCTCATGATTTAAGTATGTACTTTGCAATTATCAAAATTTTCATTCAAAGAGGGGAATTATACCTTAGAACAAATGTACAAAATCCAAGTATCTTAATCAATATGCCAAAAACATTTTATTAATATATAAAGTTGTTAATTAGTATATATTATTAGTTTGTCGGGGACAATTATAAAATTAAAGGCCACATATACGAAATACGGGGTCGGGCCCCTCTCAGTACTCATGCAGCTTCACTCTTGACTATGAGCCTTCAATGGAATGTCTTTGTTTTTTTTTAAAAAAAAAAAAAACAAAAAAAACAAAAATATTAATTTGTTAGTAAAAAAACTGTAACCACAAAACAACAGTTTTTTTTAAAAAAATAAAAAATTAAGATCTTCACAGTCACAACTTTACTTGTGGTGTTAGTGTTATCCTCACATGAAAATTTAACTAACTGATCCACAAAAAAATGAAAACAATTTATTGCATCATTGCTTGATAATAGATCAACTGGTCAACTACATACACGGTTTCTTTTTTCCTACTATATTACTTTGTAGTTAACATATATTTTTTCCTTAAGATAATATATTTAGTTATTTGAAATTAATTATAGCAATAATAATTTGTAGAAAAATTTTCTCTATTCATTTTATTTTTACGTTTATATATATAACAGCTCCAGTTCAATTTATTTGCAATAATTTGACATTTTTTCTCTAATTTATGTCAAATCTTAACAAATAAATTGGACTCGAAGTATTATTACTGACACATACTTTAAATCATTAGTATTTAATTACTAATTGAAAATTTTATTGAGTTACAGAGGACCCCACATCTATTTTTAAAATATATTTTGAAATTACAAATAATTACTCCATTTAGTCCAAAATATTTGTTACATTTGTTATATAAAAATTATAGTAATAGTTGAGATTTTAAGAACTACACGAATCTATTAAGATGTCATGATTTATATATATATATATATATATATATATAATTAAAAAATTATAGTTTAAATTTATCTTTCCACCTACCCAAAATTTTAAACGTACTAAATATTCTGAAAAAGGGAGTAAAAACATTTTTAATATATTGAAAATTTAATTGGTAATAATAGTCCATGTTATATTGTTAACCAAAAGCTATACTATACACGGAAAATTAGTGAGGGATAAGAGTCCAGTGAATTTTGAACTCACATGTATGTTTGTTTGAGCCAGCAGTAAATACTGTAACAAATTCTTCATAATATTAACCTTTTTTTTTAAATATTTGTTTTGGGTTTTTTTTTTTTTTTTTTTTTTTGCCCTTTACTGGGCTTGGTCTAAAACATCAGCTTGTACTCAATTTGGCCGTTTTCACAAAAAAATTGTCTTATACGCATTACGAATATGAATCACTATCAAATAGAATTTCTAATATATTGCTAATAGCTTAGATTGGTTGTCTCAGCCTAATAACTCCAAATTATAAGCAGGTGATTATATTGACTTTAGTATCAAATATGGATTTTATTCTAATCAAATTAACAATCCTGTAAAGAAAATTCCAATGTTGGACTGTCAGTATTATTATATGCATTAAGAATTATCAAAATATTCCAGCCTAGATTTAAGTAATAAAACAAGTTATGTCAGGTAATAAAGTATTTCGAATCTCAGAGCATACATATGTGAGGATTTATTATCTACACACTTTTAAATACGTATATCGGCTTAATTGAGTTTAGTAATTCAAGGTAGGCCGCCCTGACTCAAGGCCTACTATCACCAATCTTATATTGAGGACGATACAAATATTTGTTATTTTCAATGTTCACAATTGTATTTATTTTTCGCCTTATTTCTGACTCAGTGCGACCTAGCTAAGTCCACTTAAGAGTGGTGATTTTTATTGGAATGATGATGTTATACTTGTTTCTTGTAACTACACCTGGCAAATCGGTCGGTTTCGGTCGGTCAAAAATGAATTTTGGTCATAACGGATTTTGGATTTCAGGTC
The DNA here is from genome assembly GCA_951394345.1 of Salicornia ramosissima. Classification (NCBI taxonomy): domain Eukaryota; kingdom Viridiplantae; phylum Streptophyta; class Magnoliopsida; order Caryophyllales; family Amaranthaceae; genus Salicornia; species Salicornia ramosissima. Next base: position 49,757,043 of record OX596234.1, read on the forward strand.
TAATATTAGACTATATAATGGGTTTCAAATTGATAAATTTTGTTCATAAACCACTTTTTTTGGGTCGATTTTCGGGTGACCAACAAACTGGGTTTATTTTTGGGAGATCTACTTGTAACCAAGGAATTACAAAGGAAAAACACTAGTCCAAGTAGTCCAACATGGTACTGTACTAGAGTGAATAAGAAGAAAATTAAATTAAGAGCCCCTTTTCTTTGACCGTGAAGGTTAGGTAATTAAAAAGAAGCCTGCTAAACGACTCAACTATATGTCTACTTTTTGGTTCCTTGGTTATAATCATACCACATAAATCAAAGAACGAAGAATCTTATCCAAGTTTTACTCTATCACATATATTCCATGACTTTTTATTGCTACCACCTTCTAGCTCAAGCTTTTTAGAATTTTAGTTTTCCTTTGGGAATATTATTGTACTAATACAAAATCTATACACTCAATTACTAAATTATAATTGTCGTTGTTTATATGTCTTTATTTCAGATCACTTACAGTATTCCTTTCGCACTAGCATCAATCTTTTCAGCAAATTCGGGTTCTGGACAAGGTACATATATCCTCTATTCTTTACATTATTTATCATAAAAACGCGAATTGGAATTAATGACCAATTACATTCAAAATCATAAAATTTCTCAACAAAATCAGTCGAATTAGCAAGTTGATTGCAAAATTAAAAGTTTCAGCTGATGGTTGATATTGAAAATTATGTTATACCCCGATACTCTATGATTAATTAATAATGTTTGACAATTGTTTGTTGCAGGTCTTTCTCTAGGAGTTCTCAACCTGGCAATTGTTGTACCTCAGGTAAGACTTAGCACATCACATATATCGTTCTCTGCAACACTATTATGTACAGTATTAAACCAACCAACATATATAACTAAACTTTATCCAACATATACACGTTTTATATAATCGAATAATCAATTCCATCATATCATAAATATTATTGAGGATGATGTCTTAGCCTAATAGTTAAGGCTTCAGAATTTCAGGCATGAGATCCTGGATTCGATTCAAAGGACATGTATTTGCGAGGATTCCTTATTATTCCCCTTACAGATGCGTGCGTTGGTTAAAATTGGGTTGAGTGACATGCAGTAGAGCTCAATTTCAAGGCCTAGTATCCCACACATTATCTTTAAAAAATCATAAATATTATTATAAAAAATAATAATTTAAAAAAAAAAAAAAAAGATGATCACCGCCAAGCCGGCCTAATGACCCTACAAAAGAAACACACATGGTATATATGGTACTTAACTAACAACAACTTCCATGCCAAGACTGTAATGATGAATTGGACGTTCTTTTAAATTGATTTTTATCATCAATCTTTTTGCTTTCTTTCAATTTTATTTGTTTCACGGAAACTTCGGAGTTAATTGGTTAAATACACACTTGTGCTTCAAGTTATTAAGTGTAGGGATGAAAGCACCGACCATAAATCAAAAGGCATAGGTTATATAGTACTTATTTATTTATATTTATTATATACATACATATGATGGTGCATGCTACCTCAGGCTAACTTTTAAGAAACTTATAATATGGGCCAAGTTGATCTCATCAACTTTTTGTATATCAAGCAAAAAGGTATTATGTAATGTAATTTATACAATGAAATGTAGTATTAGGTTACAAATAGTAGTATATGATGAATTTGGTGAAAAGTGTGTAAGCAATAGAAAAGTGATGACTAAAATATATATATTTGGTTCATAGACATTTTCAGTAATGGTCTCCACTAATCACAATTATTAACAAAAATACACAATTTGCTTCTCTTAAAAAAAATTAAAAAAAAATAACCTACTAATTAATGCACACGAGCAACTTTTCTTCTTTTTTCATTTTGGTAGTAAATTTCATGTGTGTTATTTGAGTGTAGCGAATAATTATGGTGCGGTCTCTTCAATTGATTTGACCTGATTATACCTATTAAATCTGACTTTATTATAACTTATTAAACTTGATTTGACCTGATCTATTCAAATCTGATAAGTTCTTAGACCTGATAAAAAAATTTGAAGAGAACACACCCTTAAAGACTAATGCTATCAATTTGTAAATGGTATAAATTTATAAATATAAGACGAAATCACATGCATGTAAATCGGTATAAGTAATTGTTAATTGTTCTCAAACGTTTCTCACTCAGCAAATCTCTTGCTAGATCGTCGATAGAATGATAGTTAGATAAGATAATCTTTCGTTTAAAAATTGTAATATATGATAGTACAACCAAACTTTTCATATAAAACCTAACCAATTTGTAAAAAGTTTAAGATTTTTGGCAAGAAGTTACATATTTATGATTAAAAAAAATTATGGCAAACTGTCAGACGGTCAATTGAAATTTTATATATGTTTAGCGATCCACTAATTAAGTATATGTATGTATGTGTGGTGAAAACAGATGTTTGTGTCGGTGACAAGCGGGCCATGGGATGAATTGTTTGGTGGGGGGAATTTGCCAGCATTTGTGGTGGGAGCCATAGCAGCAACTGCCAGTGCCATCCTTGCCTTTACGCTGCTTCCTTCTCCTCCTCCTGAAGCCAAGATTGGTGGGTCCATGAGTGGTGGTCATTAATCTTTTAATAATAATAATAATAATAATAACTATACAATTTACTAAACCCTATAAAAATGAAATTTAAACTCCTTTAATTTTAACTTCGCCCCTTTTTTTTTGGGTTAGAGAGAAAAGAAAAAGGTTGAATAGAGGTTTGATTATTTTATAATTCTCTATTCAGCGTGTGTCATTTCTCTTCCCTATTTTTTTTTTTTTTTTTTTGGTGCGACTTGTTTTTGAGATATGAATGAAGTGTTAGATCGGAAATGAGGGCCTGTAACAAATTAAATGTGCTCGGGTATAAATATTACCCCCTCTGTAATTTTCAGTAACATGATCTGATAGCCAGAAATGGGAAGAAAAAAAAAAGAAAAAGAAAAAAAATTCAACCAAAAGATGTGTTGTTGTGATTTCTCAATCTATTGTACCCTTCTCTTGTTCTTTTTAATTGTGATCAAGTGTAATATGTATATATAATATATATTCAACTGAGTTGTATTGCGACATTACAACTGACTAGCTTGTTCTGCAGCATTATAGTTTTTAGTTTTTTATTTTTAGTAATATGATATATTTCGTATTTTTGTAAATCACTTTTTTTGGTTTCTTATTTTTGACTGTATTTAATTTCAAATTAACCAGAAAAAATAAACAATAAACAATATCGAAGGAGCCTAATGAGTAATGACATCGCACAATCACGAAAATAAATCATGCTCCATTTTGAATATTCATATGTATGCACTTGATCAAACTTGTAAACAAAAAATACGCTACAATGTTTTTCGTAAATATACACATGAACAACTCGCAAACATGCTTGGTAAAAACTTGTTAATAAATGTTCCTTTGGTAAACAAAAATAAGCTCGAACAAAATTCTAAAATTTGTTATATATATTTATAAAAAAAAAGGGAAAAAAAAAACAACAACATATCTATAACTCTATAAGTCCAGAACAACTTCAATTAAAAAGTTGTTAAATACTGGTCCAGTCCTAATTTTTTCCAAGATAATTCGATATGTTGATCTTGACTCAACTAGAAATTAGCCTGGCCCAAAGCTCTTACCGTCCAATTTATTTATTTATTTATTTTTTTTGAGAGAAACCGTCCATTACTATGGGAAATTGGGAATTGAAATACGGAGTACATTATATGTAGTATGTTTAAGGAGTTAAAAAATGACAAATTCTAGTTAAATTAAACATTTTTTTAAGGCTGTTCTTAAGGGTGTGCAAAGAGACCAATCGCATAGAGCCTTAATTTTTTAAAGGTTCTCAAAATTTTAATTTTCTAATATTAACTTCTTTGTTATATTAAATTATTAAAATTTTAAAGTTAAGAGCCTCATTTTCTATTTTTGAACAGGGCCCCTAAATTTTTGGATGGCCCTGCATTTATTACACGGATTTAAGCGTAAATTTGGCACACATTTCCACATTTTTACTACTTAGTAAGTATACTAAATACTTATACAGCCCAAGGCTACATATAGCTAAATCAATGTTTATTCCAATATTGCATACGTAAAAGACTTCATCTATTTTAATTTGTTTGTTATGCTTTGACAATATATTTTACTTCCACACCAAAAATGTAACAAATAAATGAAACAGATGGGATACAATGTATTTCCATGGAACAAAGCGATCGTTTGAAAATACATAGTAGGTTGCCTAAAACAATGGTGGTGCCAGACTACCAGTGCGAGGATAAGTTCTTGGCCTAATGGTCAAGACATTAAAATTCCAAGTACAAGTTCTTGGATTTGATTCTCACCGCGCGCATTTGTGAGGATTTCTTACACCCCCTTCAGATGTGTGTATTGGCTAAATTGAACCGGCTGACTTATAGTAAGGCCCGACTCAAGGTCTAATACAAGGAAAAAAAAATGTCAAATCGTTGCAATTAATATGTTATGAATCGATGGAGTATTTCATATATATGATTGGTATGAGCCCATTTTTATGAGAATTTTTAGTTTTTTTTTTTTTTTTTTTTTGAGGGGATGAGAATTTTTAGTTGAATATGGCATATTCCCATAGAAAAAAGCCAAAGGTGTATTATTAACGTGTTAGAGATATCAGTTTTTATGTAGATTTCTTACAATAATTCCTTTTAACCTACAAATGCGCAGACTATTATGGGGGAATCACATAAATTACAAAAAGTTAGAACCTAAATATTGCTTTGTTGTAGTTATTTATTACTTGCTTTACTACTTGTTAACCACACACAAAAACACACAAAAACACACAAAAAAGAGGGAAATAATTGCTTTACTTATGACTTATGAGAGAAAAAAGCGTAATAGTGTTGGTTTGTTTTTGAACTTTTGTTCTACATTTGGAGGAAAAGATATTCTCCTTGTACATTAAAGATTTAAAGGGAAACAAATCACCATCATTCATTACCTTCCTAATTGGAAGCTAAGAAGCGTGTTTGCTGCATTTTACCTTAATTTCAACCTTCCTATTGATTTTTCCACGTGGCAACATACATATTGATTTTAGACCCCCTCTTATCAAATGTTTGTAGTAGGGCCGAGCAACGGTTTCGGGTACCCACCCTCTTAATTACCCACATCCGATTCAACTGGGTCCGGTTCTGGATTAAAAAATTACTCCCGGTCCCAGTTGGTTCCAGTTCCAAAAAATTTGGACCGGTTGTAACAGTTCCAATTTTGGGTACCCGGTATCAGACCCATTCCCGATACGGTTGAATTAGGTTTTATACTTTTATCTAATGGTAAATAGTGAAGTATTGAAGTGACTACTGACTAAACCAAAATATAATAAGCTTAATTTTTTTTTCATTCAAAATTTGTATGTTTATGTAAACTTGTATGTAATTTGTGTGAACTTGTGTTTATGACTTTATGTAAACTTGTATGTTTTATCTTAAAATTGTAAACTTGGGTTTAAGGAAACTATCTTTATGGATGTTTAGTGGTAAATAATTAAATATGTAGTAGAGTAGTTGTTGGCCATTAACTCAATTTGTTATTTAAATTTAAGAAATTGAACAAAATACACACCCATTTAAAAAAACCGGGTTGAGAGTATTGGAACCGGTACCCGGTGGTTCTGGTTAGAGCGATTCCGGTTCCAGATATTTCGGACTCGGTGGTTCTGGTTCTGGGTCCGGTTCCATAGAAAAAGATCGGGTACCCGGTTTTTCTCACCACTAGTTTGTAGGACATTCCCTCCGTTTTTTAACAGATATTAACTTTGACCAACAATATTCTTAATTAATTGTATAATTGTAAAAATATATATTTAGATATTGTGTATCGAGAAAAATCTAACAAGATTTCGCCTGCATATATTTTACCTTATATATAAATAACAATTAGTAGTCAAAGTGTTTTGAAAAGACTTTACAGTTACCCCATGAGGTCAGCCTTGATAAAATTAACTTTTTTTTAACCAAATGGTAACTTTTATGAATTTTAGGATAATTTTTTTTTATGTATTTTACACTAATTTAATAAAAGATTTTTCCTTAATTATAATGCGTGATGGTGATTTGTTTCCATATGCTCAGTTATGGAAGGTCTAGATTTTCAGCAAAATTAATAAAATATGGAAAATGTAGCTATTATTGAATTTGTAAATGCAGATTCTATAAAATTCATTACCATGATTATCTATCGATTATTATTTCATTTGAATATAATGGAGCATTTATCCTATGAATTAATTGAATATATGTATATAAAATGCCTTGCTACAGTCAATTTGTTCTCCTTTCTCTTAATTCCCAAAGTCTAGCACACTAATAAGAAACACTAAAATTAAGATAAGAAAATGGAAGCAATTCAATTAGAAGAAGAGAGAAATGGGCCAGGAAGCCCATACTGGAAGCTCTTCTTAGTGGCATCAATAGCAGCAGGGGTCCAATTTGGGTGGGCCTTACAACTATCTCTTTTGACCCCATATGTGCAGCTGCTGGGGGTCCCACATACTTGGGCCTCATTTATATGGCTATGTGGCCCAATATCAGGGATGGTGGTCCAGCCCATTGTAGGGTACAGTAGTGACCGTTTGGTGACGAAGCTCGGCCGCCGGAAACCGTTTATTATTGCCGGGGCGGTGTTGATATGCATCGCCGTGGCGGTGATAGGGTTCGCCGCAGATATAGGGTTTATTTTGGGTGATTCTCTTGATCAACGTACTAAACATAGGGCTGTTGCTTTCTTTGTTATTGGCTTTTGGATCCTTGATATTGCCAATAATATGGTCCAGGTAATTCAAATTCTATAAACATATACTAACTCTATATCAATAAATTAATTTTTTAATACTCATAAATAATATCCTTTGTTATGAGTATTATGATACAGAGGTATATCCATATATAGTATTTCTTTTTTCTAAGAAATTGTGAACATAATTTTAAGGGTTTAAAATTTTGACTAAATTAATTGAGAACTTTATTAATATTTTTATTTTTAGTAATGTGTAATTACATACTAGTATATTAATGGTCAAAATGTGTATCAGCAAGCATACATAGTCAAAATGGGAACAATAAAATCAAACATAATGAGTATTTAATTTGTTCCGTGTATGTAGTTTATTTCCTTCAATAATTAGTCTAATAAAATAAATTCGAAAAATTGGATTTAATATGATATTCAATCAGATCATTTGATTTATATTTGGTCCAATTTGCTCAAAATCAAACATAAATATGTAAGAAGTAAGGTTTTTTTTTTTTAAATTATAACTTTGAAATTAAAATTCTAATTAGTAGTAAAGTAACATATAAGACTCCGTTCTTTTGAGTTAATTTTCAAAATTTCACGTTTCATTCAATTAAGCTCAATTCAATTTAAATTAATGTAGTTCGAAAAAAACAGAACATTATTACATAATAATTGAAAGTTGCATGATGAGTGGGTAGTATAGAGTATCAAGTATGGACTATTGTTGTAGTGGGGGAGAGGAATAAGAAGACTATTTATATATATAAATAAATAAATAATAATAACAATAATAATAATAATAATAATAATAATAATAATAAAAATGATTCTTGTCTGTAAATACGAAAGTTGTATGGGAAATATAGGGAAGATCCGATCGGCACACAATTCTGAACTTTATGCTATTCGAAAGGCACTAAGTTGAGTTGAATTGAGTTGTGTGCATATAAATCTTGTAAAATGATGTTTGGCAAAATGGAGTTTGGTAAACTTTGTGATATTGAAGGGTATTCCATTTCCAACCGTTTATTCTTCCCACCACTTTCACATCATGGAATCTGCATTATGTGTCACAAACTTTCATATATTATTTATTCTTCATAATCATTCCAAAAACTCCCTTCTTATTAAAGTCTTTATTCTTTTTTTTTTTTTCCTTTCCGATTTACCGAAAATAACCTGAATGCAAAGTAAATGCTCTAACATAAATGTTTTGTTTTAAATGCAAGTGTATGGTGTTCATTGTGCACCACAATATACAGATTAGTTTTTTTTAGTATATATTTGTTGTAAGTATTTTCTTGAATAAAAATATTTTCGGAAATTGAGATTTTTAATTTTAAAAATTTGTACTAGGTGCTATATAATCATATTGGCTCCAAGGGCACTTCAGATCCTTGAGATTTGATGTTCGGATTTTTACCACTCAATGAGGTGATGATTTCCTTACCTTTATAAAAGAAAAACCAATATCTGGTGTATAGATAAAAAGAACCCAAAAAAAAAGGGTTGTGAGAGAATTGCAATACTGATGTAATGCAATCATTATGCAGAGTACCTTATTTTTGCTTAGGAACGAGGTTATAGGACCACAAAAGTGATACAAATACAATACCATAAGTTTTTTTTTTTAATTGATAAAAAGGGAAAAAAGGTCTTTAACTTTGCATATGTTCAAAGTCTCATATGAAGTATGACTTGTGCCAAAAAGATCAATTGTTCTAGAAATGATGAGGTGGTTTTGACATTTAAGTAGTTCATGTGATGAATTGCCCTAGTAATGTGGGTGTGGTCCTTGCTAATTTTTTGGTGGGAAATTTGTGACTTTGATGTTTCTAGCAACCATAAGATAAAAGGATGAGAATAAATGTGTATTTAAGGTTAAATTAAAATTGAAATGATAATGAGCTCATAATTTCATTATCCATATATGTTACTCAATCCATATCGGTTTAATTGCAACAAGTAGGTTAGTGCGGTTCCCTAGGATTTTTTCTTAAGGTAAGGTTATGAGAATGTTTAATGGTAAAGTCAGAGAGAAAAAAATGATGTGTAGAGTACTTTTGGATAATCAGTAAGATTTAGGAGGTTATGAGAATGTTATCATATCCAACTTTTTTTGAAATAAGATCAATACATTAATAAAAGAGTCATACAACATCTACATAAGAGATTAAAGCCAAAAAACGCAACACAAATTGAATCAAATAAATTCTGATTTAACAAAACTAAGATCATTAATGAGATCTGACATTGATAAATTCACTCGATTTTCACATTGTTGTCCTTTGCAGTCTTATACAAGGGGTACGGTCTTGCGATTTTTTTTGTAACGGACACAATTTAAAACCTTTAGATACCATTTATTGTGTATTTTTTGTAACGGAAAAAATATTGATATTAGCACAGAACTCCCAAATTGTTTAGATCAAACTGCGCTGGATATGAGATCACCCTATACTTATAATATCTCTAAGACTCCAATTGCTTTTTATTGGTGAAGATTGATATTGATATAATATTTTAAGCTACTTGCTTGTTTCATCGCATGCATATGATGCATCAAACTATGTTCCTATTATATGAGAATGATGATTTGAAAAAAAAATATACACATATGAAGTTGCATTGATCCAACATGCATCATAAGTTGGATTAGTGGCGTTCATCAATATGTACTAGCTACTAATCTAACTTATAATGAGATTGAAGTAGTAAACCCTAATTTTTTGAAATACTTCTTGCTTGATTGATTTGATCGTGTATTTTTCAGTTTCACTATTTAACAATTATGATTAATCTGATTGTTACGTAGGATCCGGCAAGAGCGTTTTTGGCAGATCTGGCAAGACACAACCATAGAAAAATGAGAATAGCCAATGCATTTTTCTCATTCTTCATGTCAATAGGCAACATCTTAGGTTATGCTGCTGGCTCCTACAACCACCTCTATAAATTTCTTCCCTTCACTCTAAGTCATGGGTGTGACACTTATTGTGCCAATCTCAAAACATGCTTCCTCATCGACATCGTGATTTTAGCCATTCTTGTCACTTGTGCTCTCTTAATTGTCTCGGAGCCCCCTTTCGAGAAAAGATCCGATCACGAGGACCCGTTTTTTGTACAAGTCAAGTCGACAATACGTAATTTGGGCCGGCCCATGTGGCTACTCTTCTTAGTCACAGCCATAAATTGGGTTGCTTGGTTTCCATTCTTGTTGTTTAACACTGATTGGGTTGGGAAGGAGATTTATGGGGGTGACCCTGCTGGGCTTGAGGCCCAAAATAAGGTGTATGATAATGGGGTGAGGGTTGGATCATTGGGCCTTATTTTGACAGCTTTTGCTTTGGGCATTATGTCTCTTGCTATTGATCCTTTGTCAAAAGTGCTTGGTGGTGCTAGGAGGCTTTGGGGGCTGGTGAACTTTGTTTTGGCCGCGGCGTTGGCCTTAACTGCCTGGATCACAAAGTCAGCCGAGCAAGCGAGGAAGTCGGCCCAACCAGGGACCCCGCCACCTAAGAGCATCAAGGCTGGTACTTTAGTTCTTTTTGCCAGTATGGGAATCCCTCAAGCGGTAATTCTAACTTTCAATAAAGTAATATTATATGTTTTGCACATATTGAAATTTGTCTAAATTTGTCAATTCATATTAAACACAATTTTATCAATAACCTTTAATTGACATTTCAATTTTTAATATACCATCCATATGCATTTTTTGACCTCAACAATCTAACACATTCTTGTCATTCTATAGTATGTGAAAGAAATTAAAACAACCTAAAAAGCGTATTGGCGTACCAGCAAGAACATTATAGACATTATAACTTATAAGTAGTTAGACATTTAAAAAAATTCCGTGATGTAATTGATTTTTATGACCGGTAACCAAATTGTGATGATTAGTACTATCTTCGATTCTCTGTTTCTTTTTGTTAGCTCCGGTAGAAATCTTGCAACAATTTAGAGTTCATGATAAACTTCTAAATTGTTCATAATATATAAAGGAAAAAAAATATAATTATGTATGACCTCTTATTTGTTTCGTCTAAATGAGTGGGATTAATGTGGAGTTTCTTTTTTTATTAGCTTTTGATTATGATTAATTACGACAAACACAGGTTACCTTTAGCGTTCCATTTGCGCTGGCTTCAATGTTCTCCTCAGATTCAGGCGCAGGCCATGGTACTTTTTATTTAGCTTAATCATCACTCTTATCTTATTTGGCTTAGTCTTGGTTAAAGTTTTTATCTTTATTATTTTTGTGAGTTTTTTTGTCCAAAACTAACTTACACCACTTTTTGCAAAAAACTACCTTACTTACAAAAGCTTGTCCAAAACTACCTTTATTAGCCAATTCCTTGTTGACCACTACCTTATTCGTTGTTCCGGCGTTGACTTTGCTTTATTCTCGAAAATAATTAGCCCAATCAATGATTTGGGATCATTTTTGTTCTTAAAGGATTAAATATGAGGTCGGAATCTACAAAAAATAGTCGTATAAGCTTCTATTTGCATTACAAAATTTGTCTCGATATGCGTTCATTGGTTTGCATGCCAAAAAAATTATCCATATCAAGCTTTTGGTGGGTCATTTTTACCCTAAAGGGTCAAATTTGAAGTCGGAATTTGCAAAAAACGACCAGATTGGCCAGAAAAGGCAAAGTCAACATCGAAATAGTAAATAAGGTAGTGGTCAACCAGAGATTTGCTAAGTAAGGTAGTTTTGGACAAACTTTTGTAAGTCAGGTAGTTTTTTACAAAAAGTGGTGTAACTAAGGTAGTTTTGGACAAAAAACCCTATTTTTTGTAATCTCCTGAATTGTTGGCTAATAATAGAATCAATGTCTTTATAATATACGGGGCTTTCACTTGGAGTCCTGAACTTGGCAATTGTCATACCTCAGGCAAGTTACTCCTATTTAACTTAAAACAATGCATTTGCATGTGATCATTATTTTTCATATGTTGTAACTAGTATTGTGGCTCGGGCGTTGTCCCGGATATTTTTTTTTTTTTTTGTGAAAGGGCAAATAAGGTTGAAATTAAAACAGTTGGATCATATCAAATAAATCTTATGGTCAAATTAGGTTCTTAGTTCTCATTTTAGGATTAGGTTCTCACATGATCCCAATTCTATATACTTCATCCGTTTCAGGAAAATTACTACACTTTGACTTTTCTACTTTTCATGCAGTATACTTTGACTAACTTTTATGATCAAAACATAAAGTTAAATATAGTCATGATGGATCTTATTTTGTTCGTCTCAACATGTTCTTTATTAAATAATTTTTACAAGAGTATAATTGATGAAGATAAAAAGGTTATAAAATTTGTCTCGATAAGTGTGAAATGAGAAGTGTAGCAATTTCCCTGAAACGGAAGAAGTATATAGAAAGAAATATAATGAAATTGTGGTTATAAAGATAGTTATGCAAGTTTTGAAACTTAAAACAATACGGAAATATCTTAATAGTAAAGTTTTACAAATTAATACACTAGGAAATTTAATTCTTTTTTTAAAAATTGTAAGTTGTATTTTAAAGTAAATTTCAGTGATTGACCCAACTTTAATTGATTTAATTAAGTTTGACTATGAAATCCCAAAAAATTACATTTAATATTTAATTGTGAATACGCACAATAAGAATTATAAAAGAAAAAATTATTTAACAATAAAACAATATGTTTAAAAAAAAGAGGGATATATAAGACAATAATCAAAGTTAGTTAAGTTTCTAAGTGTGTGTAATCTAGTAGGATAAAGGGCATGTTCACTTAAACTGAATCTGACTGAACTGAACTGAACTGAACTGAACTGAACTGAACTGAATTGAACTGAACAAAACTGAACAAAACAAAACTGAACTGAACTGAACTGAACTGAACTGAACTGAACTGAACTGAACTGAATAAATAGAGTGATTTAAGATTTGGATTAGTGATTTGTAATATTAATTAGTATTATTTGTAGGTTAATTAAGTAATGGGTAATGAATTAATTATTATATATCTTAAAATAATAATGATTAATGGTAGTTACTACTGTCAACGTTCATTTTGTTATTTTTTTTTTTAAACTTGTTTTTGTAGGGTAATTTTGTATTGTTACTTGTGGATTTGACTATTCAACCCTTTTTACCTAATTAATGTTTCAAAAAAAAAAAAACAAATATTAATAATAATAATAACTTCTTACCTAAAATCTCATCACATATCCTCATTTGGCCGCCTCCTCTCACATCCTCATCTCTCTTTCTTGCTTTTTTTTTTAAAAAAAATAAATTAATAAATTAAGATTTAAAAAAAAAAAATAGAACATCGGAGAATAAATAGATCGGTGACATCATCGGAGGATAATCAATTCGGCGGCATCATCGAAGGCGGATAATCAGATCGTATTCAACCCATCTTCTTCCAAGCAAATACAGGTAAATTTCTAGAACTTTTATGTTTCAATCTTCTGATTTTATCTTGTTCAATTTTTGTTGGTTAGTCGAATTTTCTGAATTTTTTTTGTTCAAATTATTTTGTTCAATTTGCTTAATTTTTGCTGGTTACTCGAATTGAGTCGATTTTTTTTTTTTTTTTTAATTATGACTTCAGTCGATTTTTTTTCAGAACTTTTTTTTCCTATTTTGTCGATTGTTGTTGGGACTTTCAACAGTTAATTGTCTGAGAGAATATTTGTCATTAAATCGACCTTATGCAGTCTTTGTTGTTAAATTGTTGTTGCTGAATGTATGTTGTTTGAGTGGAGATGAAACTAAGTCATCATTTTGTTCAATGTCTAGCTTCATTTGGTTGTTTGCAATGGCACAACGGGTACATTTCACCACAGACGTTAAATTGGTACTTTTTTCAATCCTGCCTGACCATGTTAGCCCCTCTGGGTCGAAAATTGAGTGGCCTATTGTTGCTGAAACGTTAAATACACGAAAAGGATTGGATATTCCATGGCTTTCGATTAAGAATTGGTACGCATATGCAAAAGAAAAACACAAAGCTTGGAATGAATTAAAACAATGGACTGGTATTGGATGGAAACAAAATGGTTGTCCTGATGTTGATGTTACCAGTGAAAAATGGAAAGCCTTTCATAAGGTACTTGGTGACTGCCTTTTATTTTTATTCAATTGTTCCATTATGTGTGAAAGTAGTATATTGTTTTTGAAACTTCATTTTATTGCAGCGATATAAAGCCATAGCTAAAGGGTTTCTTAAAAATCCATTAGAATTTGAGGAAGAATGGGATAAGATTTTGCGTAGTGGTTATGCAACGGGTGAAAAATCTTATACTCCATCATCGGTACTAGAGAAACAAAAAGAAGCTGAAACTGTTGCTGAAGGGGAACGTGAAGAATCTGCTGACTCTGATGATGTGCAAGAAGTGCAAGAACTGACAACACAAAACAAAGAAGTTGCCCGCACCGAGCCAAAAAAGCGTACGAGTGTTGAAACAAAATCGCAGCCCTCTAAAAAAAGTTCTAGAAGTTCTAGGGAGGAGGACATTGATACATGTCTCCATCAAATGAAGAAATCTTCCGCGAGTCAATCTTCAAAACAATTTAATTCATTTGATGAAGTTCAAAATAAGTTGGAGTCCATGGGGATTGTGGAGAAGTACGGGGATGAATTTGTGGTGGATATCCTAGATAGCTTTCGCCGTACTCCGGGGGCCGTTGATCTTTTTAACTCTCTTCGTTCTGATGTTGGCAGACTTCATTTCTTGAGGAAGCACTGTATGCTTGATGACGAAGTTTATAGGCCACTAATGCCTATGGATGAAGATGAAGGTGCTTTTAATGGCTAAAACGAATCTGTTGTTCCAACTGTAACGAATCTGTTGTTTGAAATTGTGTTTCTTTATTAGTTACTTAATGTTTATGTATTTGGATTTTAGTTGAGCATTTGAGTTTCATGTGTTGTTTGTTGTGGATTTGAGTTGCAGCAGTAGTTTCTTGTGGATTTGGATCTGTGTTTGAAGTATTGTTATGTATTTGGATTTGTTGTTTCAACTGTTGTTTCTTGTCGATTGAACTAATGTTATGTATGAGCTTTCTTGTGTTTCTATGAGCTTTCATTAAGATTATGTATGAGCTTTGTGTGCTTGTGTAGAATGGATGATGAGTTGCAGGAAAGTTTGACACGTGTAGCGTTGCATGAGCTAAGGAGATTGACAACTGGAGTTCAACGGTTGCCTCTTCATTGTGGTGGTGAATCAGGTCATCAGTTCATACATAGGATGCTCACAGGCCATCACAACTTGTGCAAAGAACAACTTCGGCTAAGTAGAGAAGTGTTCATAAATCTTGCTAATGTCCTTAGAGAACAGCAATTGCTGAAAGATGGTAATGGTAGACATATGGGAACTGAAGAGCAACTTGGGATGAGTGTGTACATGCTAGCCAAACCTGCTTCTGTTCGTGACAGTGCAGAAAGATTTCAACACTCGGTAAGCACCGTTTCAAAGTATTTCCATGAGGTATTAGGTGCTTTAGAGACATTGTCGACTCAAATAATTCGACCATATCAAAGTTTGAATGAAACTCCTCATGAAATTCAGAACAGCAGCAGATTATGGCCTTTCTTCAAGGTACTTTCAATGTCATTTTTAATATTACTTAACAATAACTTTCTAATTTTATATTAATGTGTAACTAACATTTTTGTGTCAGGATTGTGTTGGTGCCATTGATGGTACCCATATACCTGCAGTTGTTGCGGATGCTCAAAGCAAAGCCTTCAGAGATCGTCATGGGAACAAATCATGGAATGTGTTGGCAGTGTGTTCACTAAACATGTTGTTCACTCACATCAATGTAGGCTACGAAGGAAGTGCACATGATTCAACCGTATGGAGGCGAAGCTTAGGAAATGCAAAAATGGGCTTCCCTCATCCCCCGTCTGGTACAAAATAAGCTTAATTACCTGTATAAAATGTGCAAAGAACATCACTTTGATAAACTAACATCCATTCTGTTGTATAGGAAAATACTATGTGGTCGATTCGGCGTATCCAAACACAGTCGGGTACTTGAGTCCACATGTAGGACATGGGACGAGATATCATTTGCCTGATTTCAGACGCGGGACTCCACCACAAGGAAAGTATGAGCAATTCAATTACCGACATTCTTCGTGTCGAAATGTAATTGAGAGGATCTTTGCGGTTCTAAAAAATAGGTGGAAGGTCCTACAACCTAAGGGGATGCCACAGATGACTTTGGATTATCAATTGCAAATTATCGTCGCTTGTTGTACTCTACACAACTTCACTCGTTTACATGATCTAGGGATTCCTTTCACACACCAAATTGAAATGATTGAACCAAGTGAAGATCATTCTATGTACGATGATACACGAAAACAAACTATGAACATTGTACGAGAACAAATAACTAATCAAATATGGGAGTCAATTCAGGCAAATATCCCGGAACCGGAGGATGTTGATGGAGAAGACCAAGATGATGATGATGAACTAACCGACTATGAAGACTAGTAAATATAAAAAATTAGTCGATGTAATAAAATTAGTAGATTATGGAGACTAGTAGATGTAAAAAAAATATTATTGTAAATCTTATTAGAATCATATTAATATCAATATTATTATTATTAGTTTTATTATAATTATTATTACTATCATTAAAATTATTATTATTACTATTCTTGTAGCTTATAGTTACAATAAATTTTATTATTCTTAATTATTATTTTCTCGCAAATTTTAATGATAAAATGTGAATATTAAATATTATAACACAATATTAGAACACAATAAATATTAGAGTTACAAAATAAATATTAAATATTAATACAATGTCAACATTGTAACTTGTAGCTTAGTTTGTGCAAAGAATAGAAAACAAAATTAACAAAATTAACAAACTAATTAACATAATGAAGGAAAATGTCAGAACTGAACTGAACTGAACTGAACTGAACTGAATTGAACTGAACTGAACAGAACTGAACAAAACAAAATTGAACTGAACTGAACTGAACTGAACTGAACTGAACTGAACTGAACTGAACTGAACTTATGATAAGTTTAAGTGAACAGGCCCAAAGTTGGATTCAAATTTTCTCTAATTATATTTCTTAATTAAATGAAATGACATAGTTGATGAATTTAACATTATAACATAGGTAATCATACCATATTTAAATTATTATTTTTTTTAAATATCTCACATTTATTATCAAAGTATAACATCTATTTTGTGATGGAAGAAGTTAAAATATTATAAGATTCAAGAACTTATTGTTGAAGTATAACATCTATTTTTATTTTTATTTGTGTATCAAAGTATAATAATTTTTATTATTAAATTTTTTAAACAACAAAAATTTCATTTCGTATAGATTAGTGGGTCAAAGGTCACACGACATATTATTGATTTTTAAGGGAATCTTAACAATGGAACAATATTCTTAAAAAAACAATAATTAGAGTTGGTTAAGATGGTAAGTGTCTATCTATTTGATAGAAGAGTGCTGAATTCGAATCTTAGTGTAATAATTTTTTAATAATGTTTGTGTGAAAATCCCATGTGGCATAATGCTTGTGTATGTGGCGCGCAATCCTACATGGCGTAACAATGGTGAAAGTTGATGCTTGAGTGGCAATCCTATGTGTCACATTCACGATGCTGGTAATCCTACGTGTCGCATTCACGGCGCTTTGCGCACCTTTTAATAGTTGTTATAAATAGATTTGTTAAACATTGTCAAGTGTTCATGAGAGTAAATTAGACACTAAAAAATAATAACCGTAGGTTTACTTGTTGGTAAATACACGGCATCATATTATCATTTCCAATCTTGAATTTTCTTTCATATTTTCTAATCTCAACCATTACTATTGAGAAATGTGATATTATTTGTGGAAAAAAATTTGGATGAATTAGAGGTAAACTATGGGAATAGAATTTTCCTTCTAAATTTACATACAAATTCATTCATATTGTCGTTATTTATAATCGGTTATCAAACAGACAAACATGTGATATTAATGATTAAAGTCTTGTATTGATTAGTGTAAAATTTAAACCATGGGACTTATAATTGGGTAATAAAATATAGACAACCTTTGAAAGTTCATATAACCATTTAATATATCACTAAGGCCTCGTTTACTTTAGCTGAATACAGTTGACCTGAACTGAATACAGCTGAAAATAATAGAACTGAGTTGAAAATAATAAGAGAAGGATATTGAGAGCTGAACTGAACAGAACTGAATTAAGCTTAATAGAAATGAACTGAACTAAATTTAATCTGAAGTAAACAAGTCCTAAATGATAAAGAATGTTGTTGGAATACATGCTAAAATCAAGTCACGTGTTGTTCATCGTAATTAAATAATTTTTTTAATTTCAGATAATATTTTCACTTTCGGTACCTCACTCGTGTACAGACCCATCAAAGTGTCACACATTTATTTGAACATATGCATACATTATTTTCCTAATTGTATTAATAATTAATAATATATACTAAATCAAAGGGTGTTACATACATACATATATTGAACAGATGTTTGTGTCACTGTTAAGTGGACCATGGGATGAACTATTTGGAGGTGGAAACCTCCCTGCTTTTATGGTAGCAGCTGTGGCAGCATTTATCGACGGAATTCTTGCTTTTACTGTGCTTCCTCCTCCAAGTTCCAACACCTAAATCAAATTCTCATTTTGTAGCAATTACTCGTATTTATTATGTAATGATATGATAATTTTTCTCGGTTTTTGTTAATTATATTCGGATTTGCTAGAATGTTTGTATTGAGAAAGTGTTAAGATAAAAGGGGAATGTCAATATCACAACCTGTTTCGGCTGTTTGTATTATGTCAATTCAAAGAGTATGGAATCAGTATCATGACGATAGCATTAGTGAAAATCATATACCTCATCATCCGTCTTAGAATGTTTGTTACATATGTTTGGAATTTATTTGTGTACGAAGAGAAACTAATTTTAATTATGAAAAATATTTATTATACAAAACAAAATACATATTCATACATGATCTTGTTGGATTCATTTATATTGTGTAGTTTTTTTAAATATTAATTTTTATACTTTTTATAGAACATTGTGAAAGATTTTTTTAGAGCATAATAGAAGATATATAGATGTTTAAATGGGTGCATTGAAAAATGTGAAAAAAGTAAACATAACGAATAATTTGAGAGGTATAAAGTAGTTTGATTAATATTTTTTTGAAACATTTATATGGTGATAGTCAAAACTGAATATTCAAATTCTTTCGAATCTTTAATTGGATGAAAAGTTCAACATTACAGAAAATTGGATGAAAGATATAGATATTTAAACAAGTGCATTTACGTACGGCTTATTTTAAATAACATTTGCTCATTTTAAATTTAAAAATGTTCAAAAAAATATAAAATAAGCAAAAATTACCCTTGGTTGTACCAAGAGCTGTCAATCGGTAGTGTTGATTTCAGGCGACTCGCATACATAAACGGATTGAGCCCTCTAAACCAAACCCGACCCATTTAATAAACGTGTCAAATTAAATACCTTGACCCAAACCCATTAATTTCATGTCGTGTTCGGATCGTGTTAGCGTGTCATGTAAAATTTTTCACTATACAGTTAATATTTTAGTGTAATCATGTCGTATTGTGTCAACTCGTTTACATAAATGGGTTGAACCTCTTGACCCAAATCCGACCCATTAATTTAATAAGCGTGTTGTGTTGTGTCAACCCGTTTACTTAATTATATCAAAGTCTTTGACCCAAACCCGCTAACTTTGTGTCGTGTTATCGTGTGTGTCAGTTTTTGCCGACTCTAGATGTACCACACACCCCGGATGTATATAAAAATTTCTAGACTTGTTTCCATTGCCAAGTAAATGTTTGGATGATATTTCTCTTTTTTGACATGGAATGTGAAATTCATTCTTAAATAGTAATACGACATTTACATCGAATGTTAATAATGCAATTTAAGAAAATCGAATATGAATACACAATTCAAAGAAAGCTAGTTTTTAGGCCCGTGTAATGCCCCATTTCGGTTACAATCATAGATTATATTTCGTGTTATTCTTCATAAACTTTGTTTGCAAAAAAACTCAAGCATTTATCCAAAGAAAGCGTTCTTTGAATACATTTCATTGAAAGGATATGAGTTCAATTTCAATCCAAGACAAATGTTTAAATTTTACTTGAGATTCAAAACATATATTTTTTTCTATGTGAAATCCTATGTGGCGTAATATAATATTAATAATTAGATTAGAACATTATTTAAATTACTAACTAGTTTTCGATCCCGTCGATGCACAAACATACAAAACGAGGCGACACATGACAGATCACGAGGAAGCATGTGTGGACTTATTGTGTGGCGTATATATGGCATAATATTGTGAAAATAATATCTTTAAATATATTGTACAGATAATAGAACCAAATTACTCTCTTGGCCATAAATATATTATAAAAATTTACTCTGCTAATCTCAAGCACTGCCCACCTGGCCACATGCCCTCTAAACTGCTGGGCCTTGGATTCAGAGATATAACATACTCTAAGCTGCAAGTCCAAATAAAACTGGCCTCATAAATTCCCAATCTAAACTATTTTGCTAGACTAGATGGACTTGCATGAACTACTACTGCTTTGTATAATCAACAGTTCATGAGTTTAAATATTTTGCCAGAAAAAAACACTGATTTTAAATAAAATGAAAAGAAGTCGTATAAGAAAATATTGACTAAAAATATATATATTTTTTATTTAATTTACTAGTCCGTGTCACTACAACATTCCGTGTTTTTAATGTCCGCCATAAGCGGACATTAAATTAGCGGATAGCAAACGTTAATATATTTAACGTCCGCCAATAGATGTTATACCTCTGACGTCTTTTTTTTGTCGCTAATGTGGTGTTTAACGTCCGTCTCATGTGGGTTGCGTCCGTTTATGACAGACGTTATTTTTACATCCGCCATAAGCGGACGCTACTTTGAGATTAACGTCCGCCTATAAAGCGGACGTTACTTTGAAATTAACGTCCGCTTTACTTAATTAAAGCGGACGTTAACTTCCTTGACACGACTTTCAAATTCCCTTCTAAGGCGGACGTAATATATCAAATGACGGACGCTAATTCTTTTTATTTTATTAATTAATGAATTAATAATATTCAAAATTATATTTAAATATAATTATTACATTCAAAATTTATAATTATTTGGTTCATCCGTGCAATACACACGTTTTTCCATTCATTGACTATCTATATGCTTCATTCATACAAATACATGTTCCATTGCATATTATAAATATCCATACACAATCTTTCATACAAAGTTTTTACTAATTATAATACTAATCCAATCTAATACAATTAATATTTATACAAAGTTGTTAGTACTATTTTTCAAATACTAATAAAAAAAATAAAGTAAACCTATTGGACATGTCTATTTGTTGTTTACTTTTTGTCATTTTCAGGTATCACAAAATAATTTACAATTTTATATCCTCCATTTTTAATTTAATTTACACACCTTGACTTTCGACAATGCACGTAAAATTTATGTTTAACATCATTTGTGATTTCTTTTTTTTTGAGCAAATCATTTGTGATTTAGATTTATGGAAACATAGTCAGAGGAGTCATATATATTGGATATGTCTCAATGTGTAGTTATTTAATGGAGTATTAGTTGATACAATATAATTATAAACATATAATATTAATGTTTAAATTTTTATCTCCACAAGCTTGAAATAATGAAATCTACAGATTAAGGGTGAAGCTAGTGGGGGAAGAGGACGAATTAGTCTCTAGACATCTTTATGATTTTAATATATAAACTATTAAGAAATTTTATTATTTTTTTTTGGCAAAATTTTTAATAGTTTATATAAAGATGGGAAATTTTAATCTAATAAAAAATAATCAAATAATTTACGATGAAGGTTAACCCAAACAACAATATAATACCACATTGTCCACACATCATTCAAACACAACAAAGGGGTAAAAAGGGGAAGAATAAAGGCACAACTAAATTAATATGGGCACAATTTATTGTGAGAGAACATCATTTTATGATCCTCTCACGAAAGTTGTGCACATATCAATTTTAGTTGTGCCAATATCAATTTCATCACCTTAAATTGACAGTATTTAAACATTATTAGATTGAACGCTCTTTATTTTATTGAAGCGTGTGATTTTAATATTAATTAAAAATGATGAATTTTTTGCACAATATTTTGAAGCCAGAGTTATAATTGGAACTCTCAATAGGGGAAAAATTGCTCATTTAATTTAATTGATCTCAAATAAATAAAGGGTTATTCCCACTGATACACCTGAAAATTTAACAAAACTCACTGGTACTCCTAAGTTTTTTAAATTCCCAATAATAAACCTGAGTTTTTCACATTTTTCAAACGTGACATTAATTAACCAAAACCGTTAACTACTTGCCTCGATTTATGTGCAGTCGATTTGTGTGACGAATAAATTACACAATCAAAGATTTTTGGAGTCATTTTAGCTCTTAATGAGTCAAATTTGAGGTTAAAATTTGAAAAAAACCCGACAATATTCATCTTCAAATGCGTGCTAATAACTAAAATGAATAGTAATTTAACGGAATATTATGTTTTTAAACGGAATATCCCTTCTAAATGTCACGGTTGGGAATTGTCAAAAACCCAAGTTTGTTATTGGGAATTTAAAAAACTTAGGTGTACCTGAGATTTGTTAAATTTTCAGGTGTACCAATGGGAAAAACCCATAAATAAAATTACAAAAATTACTCAGTTCCATAAAATTGAAATGAACAATTTTTTTTTCACTCAATTGTATAAATTAACAATGTACCACTAGTTTTATATATAATAAAAAGGAAAAAATGCCAAGAATGAGCTAACCTTTGGCCAATCTTCCACAATTAAGCCAACATTTTGAAAATCCAGAATTAAGCTAACCTTGGTATCATTTAAGGCAAAAATAAGTTAAATGATTATTTAATCTATTAGTTACCTATTGTTTTAGGTTAGTGTTATCATTTAAAGAAACAATATGTTGAATGATTGTAAAATAGTGATCTAAAACAAAAGAAAATAACAGGATAAATAATCATTTAACCTATTTTAGACTTAATTATGAAAGATCGGCCAAAAGTTGGCTTATTTGTGTCAATTTTTCCTAATAAATATTGCCACTTATCATGTAGTATATGCATGACACGTTATTTGTTTGCAAGATTACAAATATATCAAGTTTAAGAAAATTTCCTTTAAACTATTGCTTCTACTCTACAATATTTTTTTTTTTTTGATGCGTACTCTAAATATTATTTACTCTTAATTACTTAAAAAATAATCAAATCATACTTGCAAAAGGAAAAAACAAGAGTAGAAAACCAATCAATAATAAATCTCTGTCCCAAAAATCAATTATTACCACTCTAAGTCTCCAACAATATAATTTTCTATATTTATTATTTCCATTAAAATGTCTTTCAATCAACCATATCATCTATATTATTATTCGTACAAAATAAGGAATAGTTATTAAGAAAATCATTTTAGACAAATAATAATTCTATTAACTAAATATATAGACTATAAAGTCCATCAATAATTGTATTAGATTTTGATCAAAAAATAATTGTATTAGATTATTGTGATTGTATTAGATTATTCTAGACAACAACAACAATAACAATTAGGGGTGTTCATAAATGGTTAACCGAACCGTTATGGCTTAACGGTTCGGTTAACCGTTAAAACAGTTACTACTATTTGGTAACCGTAACCAGACCGTTAACAAACGGTTAACCGTTAAAAATAATGGAAGATGAATTAAATGATGGAAGATGAAAATATAAAATGATAAATGAATCATAGCTATGCATATGGGGGAAATAGGATTAGGAACATGTGTAGGATTGTTAAAAATAATGCATTAGGCCATTTGAAAATTGAGCTAAGCATACTTAATGCCTCTTAAAAAAATTAACGGTTAAAAATTAAAACCATTAACCGTAACCGTTAAGCTTAACGGTTACGGTTTTTTTTTTACACCCCTAACAACAATAAGATAACTAACAACTCACATATATGAAGAGATTTCTTCATATTGCATGCATATAATTTATCTACGTTAATAAATAATGATACTTTGTAAAATCTTGATAGGTTCCATTAATTTTTGCATATAATTAATTAAAATATTGTAAAATGTGCAAGTTAAAATTTTGATAGGTTCCATTAATTTTTAATAACATGTAGCATGGTAATATTTGTATTTTTTTTTTTTTTATAAAAGTTGATAGTAAATTAAATAAAATAAGATAAATCGTAGTCTAATACTTATTACATTTTTTTTTTTAAATTTATTTTTGCTAAAAAGATTACAAACAAAAAAAAAGTTTGTTGTTTATGCTAAAATAAAGGGTTTTTTATCAATACAAAGTCTAGAATCCTACGTGTTTATAAATCAGTAAAATTTTATCCAACATAACAGATCGAAAAAGGATAATAATGAAGTTGTTAATTAAACCTCCTAAACAAATGGAGTACTTTTGAATGAGATAGTAAAATGTTTCTAAAAATAGGTAATGTTAGTTACACTCCCACTTAATAAGGAAATCAAATTTGCTTAACTTATCCTACTAGACTTTATCTGTTTTAACGGATGTTACTCGTTTTTATCCAAATTTATCTCTTAATTTTTACACTTGCACTCATCTTATATATATATTTGATCATTTCACCTAAATTAAATCCATATCCAAACTTATCAACAACAACAACAACAAAAACAAAACATTTCTTCATTTTCTCTCCTTATTACTTTGAAGTTACTTACATTATAATACAATACAAAAAAAAAAAAAACAATATTATTATTGTTAGTGAAAAATTAAAATATAAGTTGGTAGTTATGAATTCTAATGAAACTACTCCGACACCGAAATGTATGCCAACAGATACGATACCAATATGGAAAGTGATTGGTGTAGCGTCAATCGCTGCAGGGGTGCAATTTGGATGGGCTCTTCAATTGTCACTACTAACGCCTTACGTTCAACTTCTTGGTGTTTCGCACACAATGTCATCTTTTATATGGCTATGTGGTCCAATATCGGGTATTGTGGTGCAACCTATTGTAGGTTACACAAGTGACCGATGTAATTCGAGATTTGGGCGTCGAAAACCATTTATTGCTGTTGGAACTTTCTTGATTTGCCTTTCTGTGCTCTTAATTGGGTTTGCTGCTGATATTGGTCATAGTTTGGGTGATAGGCTTGATAGGAAAACAAAGCCTAAGGCTGTTGCTCTTTTTGTTATTGGCTTTTGGATTCTTGACATTGCCAATAACAGTGTTCAGGTTCGTCTCCCTTTTCTACAATTTTTTTTTTATGGATTGTTATTTCTTTATGCAGGTAATTAAAAAAAAATAAAAATTCTCAGTTTCTCAAAATTAAATGACTGTATCTCAAAACATATCAAATGGTTTTTTTTTTTTTTTTTTTTGTTATTTTGTTAAAAAATATATTCCCAGTTTCACAAATTGTTATTTGATTTGTTTCATGTTTTTCATTTTGAGAAACTGGGAATTTCTCATGGCTAGAGGTGCGTGGCATTCTGGTCGGGTTGATTCGGGTTGAAGGACTTTTTGACTCGGGTCGGGTTAGATTCGGGTAATTCGGGCCGGGCCGGGTTTGGGTCGGGTCATAATATCAAGTTTATTTGGGTAGGCTTCGGGTTATGGGGTCAAGTAATTGGGTATGAGTCACTATTTTTTTTGGTAGTAACGGGTAAAGCATAAATTTTATGGGGTTGATTTTAATTAGTAAGGGTCACTTTTTTCACCTCTACTCATGGCCGATAATCAGTCTAATAGAGTTAAATTTTATGGGGTTGATTTAAGTGAATCTTGAATTAATTGTAATAATGGGTTCATATGTTGTTGATTACAGGATCCAAGCAGAGCATTCTTGGCAGATCTATCAAAACATGACCATAGAAAAATGAGAATTGCAAATGGGTTTTTCTCATTTTTCATGGCAGTGGGCAACATTCTAGGGTATGCAGCAGGATCAGCCCCAAACCTATACAAAATTGTGCCATTTACAAAGACAACTGCCTGTGATACATACTGTGCAAACCTCAAAACATGCTTTCTGATTGACATTGTAATGCTGATAGTCTTTGCTGCTTTTGCTCTAATTGCTGTAAAAGAGCCCGAAATCGACGAAATCATAGATGATGAAACTCCATTCTTTAGCCAAGTTAAGACTTCTTTCAAGAACCTTGGCAGGCCTATGTGGTTCCTTTTCTTGGTTACTGCCTTCAATTGGATTGCTTGGTTTCCCTTCTTAATGTTCAACACTGATTGGGTTGGCCTTGAGATCTATGGTGGATCTCCACAGGTAAATTTAATGCATACCCTTTTCGATCTCAATTGGATCAATATCGTCTGTGACACAATTTTGTGCCACAATGAATTTTGATCTGTCTCAAACTCTCAATTATGTTACTAGCATCGGACAAAATCTTTTATCTCATTACTTGTGTACCACATGTTTGTCATCTTTTTTATGTCACACAATGGTACACAAAATAGTGAGCCAGAGGATCTGTTCCGTCAAAATTTCTACTAATATAATCTATTTCATTAAACAAATTCTATTTTTTCGGGAAAAAATGAGCTGGTTCGATGTTGAGAATTTGACACGGATATTTGAGTTGAAATAAATACTTGTAACACACAAAAAAAATGTATGACATTATGTTGGGGTACTTTTGCAGGGAAATGAAGGAGAAACAAGGTTATATAACATGGGAGTAGGAACAGGAGCATTAGGGCTAATGTTAACAGCAGCAACACTGGGATGTATGTCACTATGCATAGACCCACTCTCAAAATTGTTGGGTGGTGCTAGGAGACTATGGGGTATTGTCAATTTTCTTTTAGCTGCAACTTTAGCAGCTACATTGCCATTAACCAAAGTTGCTGAGAAAGCTAGGAGACATAGGCCTCTTTATTCAGCCCCTCCTTCTTCCATCAAGAGTGGTACTTTGGCCCTCTTCGCCGCCTCCGGTATTCCCCAGGCTGTAAGTATTTATTACTCCATCCGTCCCAAAACATTATTTAAATCAATGATTTTTATTTAATTTACTGACTTCGATCATTTGTTTTATTATGAAACAGGCCACATATAGTATCCCATTTGCATTGGCATCAATGTACTCTTCTAATTCTGGTGCTGGACACGGTAAATAAAATTTATCTTGTCATCTATAAAACATAATCTTTGAACTAAATTACCTATATTAATCAAGAATTAAAATTCTCATACTAATCAACAATTTTTTTTTTCAGGTCTTTCATTAGGATTGATGAACTTGGCAATTTGCGTACCACAGGCAAGTTTGAATAACATTAAAATTGCAATCACTTACTTCCTCTGTTCCTAAATAATTGCAACACTAACACCGAAAAAAAACTCTCCACTTTTCAAGTTTGAATAACATTAAAATTGCAATCAGTTACTTCCTCTGTTCCTAAATAATTGCAACACTCTGACCCCCCCCCAAAAAAAAACTCTCCACTTTTTGGTCAAAGTGTTGCAATTATTTAGGAACGGAAAAGGTTAAATTAACTAAAAAAATTGTTCCAATTAATAATAATGATATGTTATTGGTAAAATGCAGATGTTTGTATCAATGATAAGTGGACCATTGGACAAAGTATTTGGAGGAGGAAATCTACCAGCATTTTTGTTAGGCGCTGTCTCTGCAGTTATCAGTGGAGTTTTAGCATTTACTGTCATACCTCCCACAAGCGCCAATGCATGATACAAATCATACAACTTTTTTTTTTTTTTTTGAGGGGTTAAATATGTATATGTAATTGATTTCCCTATATATTGAGGATTTGTGGTTAAAAATTAGGATGATACTCATCTTTTTTTATTTACCCCTTGTTGTGTATTTACATCAGAAAATTTAATATATCCTCTATTTAGGGCAAATTTATTCCCAAAGGCTACTATATATCAAATTGATTTATAGTAATAGCATACTCACTCGATCTGCTGTCAACAAAATTATTCATGAAATTAAAAAAAAAAAAATCATGCTGATTTCCAAGAAAGGCATGCAGAATCACTGAGTCTGCTGTGTACGTGAATGAAATTCATGAAATTTGCATTCGGCCATATTAAGTTCAAGAGATAAGTTAAAGGACGAAAGACTAGTCAAGTAGTCAGTGTAGGTTAATTGTGAAATATCAAATAAAAATGCATTTTTATTTGAGATTTGAGCCTAAGTTGCATTGAAATGGTAGGGAATATGCTATTTTACAAAATATGGGATACGAATACAAGACTTAGATATCATTTGAGAATATATTCGTTTAATTATTACAAAAATGAAGTATCCGTGCTATCTAAAATTTTGAGCGTGCCAACTGCTAAACACTCCTCGCAATTTACTTACGAATGTCCACAACATTCAAACTCAACACTTATTCTAAAAAAATCTCTCTCTCTCTCTAACTAAAATAGACTATCTCTAACTACAACAGTCAGCCACCAATACAGACGACGAACACCAGCAATGGCAGAGCATCCGTTGACATCTCCAACGTCACTGCCATTAGAGGTAATAAGACCTAAAAATGTCGGTTGTGCGCATGGGAAAATAGACCCTAATCTAGGCCAGGGCACATGGAAAATTAGACCCGACCTAGGTCAGGACGCATGGTTTATGCGCCCGGTGGAGGCACAAGGTTTATGTGCCCTCCTCTAGGTGGAGGCACTTGGTTTATGCGTGTGTGCCTAAGTGAGGGTAGGTGCATGTGTCATGTGCCTGTACGTGGTGAGGGTGCATGTGTCATGCGGTTCACCCTAGGTACAAGTGCATATTTCATGTGCCCCTCTCTTCGAAAAAAATAAAAAAAATTACCATTGTTGTCGTCGCCGCTGCCATCAACACCTTATCTTTCATAGTCATCACTTCTTTTCCTGGTCGCCTTTACATGCTTGAGTGACGGTGTATAAATGATAAAATGAAACGTGTTTATAAGGGTATTTTTAGAATGTTGCGGGCGTTAGTAAGTAAAACATGGGCATGAATTAACAACATCCTAAAAATGTTGGCCAAAGCGTTATGGTAAGTAATAAACAGGGCAAGTGATATCAGTATAGTTTTTTGATTTCCGTACTCCATTGAAAACAAAAAACAGAGTAGTTGATGATGGTATAAGTGAAAGTATATGAATGAAATAGGGTGTGTGGAATCACAAGCCAATAAAAAAGGAATGATGTAGAAATATTGATTGATGCATGATTCGACATACATTAAAAATGATATTTTGAAAATTATATTGTCAATCTAACATTAAGTAAATAATTTCATAAAAATTAAAAATTACCGTCATTTACACATTCCCTTCTGTCTCAAGTGAACACACATAGACTATGCCTACAAATACTATGTACTTCATATCTAAGAAGAAGAGAAGTGCCAAAATGAGTTCGGGAGTGCGGAAATAATTTGTCGGTTGAAAGGTACTCAATTAGTCAATTACTCATACGGCTCGTTTGGTCGTTGGTAATAAACTGTAGTAATGGTAATGAATTTATAGTGTAATTTTGTTAAGGATGAACCTTATAATCTCCATGGTAAACAAATTTTCATTCCTAAGTTTCAATTTTCTTCTCATTTTTTATTCCCATCCATTAATATTGGTGAGGGTGGTATTTGATGGGAATGAATACATGTGGAGAAAATTAGATAAATTGGAGTTAAGGTTTAATTCATACCCATTACTATAATTTATAACCGGCTACCAAACGAACCGATAATGTAGAGATCTCGTGTTAAAAGTTCCAGAATTCATAATTCAGTTACAGCTAACCTTCGAACTACCATAAAACCAAAAAAGTAAAAAAGGGCAATCTACCAAAGCTTCTTTTTGAGTTTTTGTCTTCATATGATTGCATCTCCATTCTTTCATAACCATGAAATCATCACTAAAACTTCGGGTTAATACTCAACAGCTGACAATTCCCAATTTCTAGGGTTGCTCCATTTCCCTTGCAATTTCCTCCTTAATCATGGAAGATTCGTCCCTAATGTCAATATGCGATTCAATCTCTCCTTATGAACTGCTATTTCGAGCTCTTTGTTTGATTCCTAAATCTCATTATTTAATCGGAATCGCGGTTTTTGCTATCGTTTTTCTGTATAATTTCTTGGAATGGCATTTCATCCGTGATTTTTTAACTGGATTTAGAGGGCAGCCAATTACCTTAACTTTCAATTCGGATTGTAAACTCTACGAGGGTGTTGTTTCCAAGTGTCGGATTTTACATGGAAGGTTTAATTTTTCTTTTTTTCTTTGAATTGATGATGCAATTGAACCTTTGATTTTGTTGCTGAAGTTATTTGTACTTTTTTCTCCAGATATTTGGCTACACCTTGGCTTGCTAGTCCACATATTCAGACTACTTTTCTGAACTTTTTTGGAAGGCCCCCTGTCTTCCGTTATCGAAGGTGATTGTTTATTTTGGGTTTGGAATGTAATAGTTGACCGCTATCTAGTGATCAATATACATTGTGCATTGTTTAGATTGGTTGATTAAAAAATGGTATGAGTATTTAGAGTGATGTGTTTCTCATACTTTAAGCTTGATCCTTACCAGTTATCATGTGTGTGTGTTTAAATAAAGTGTTTGATCTGATGCTAT
Source organism: Salicornia ramosissima (assembly GCA_951394345.1). Lineage (NCBI taxonomy): Eukaryota > Viridiplantae > Streptophyta > Magnoliopsida > Caryophyllales > Amaranthaceae > Salicornia > Salicornia ramosissima. The sequence continues at coordinate 49,787,633 of OX596234.1, forward strand.
GGCCTTCATTTACCTCAAAAATTACCTTTCGACCCATTCTGTGTGGGCACGACAAGACATTTGGATACTTTATTTTTAACGGGAAACTTGACTTCTTTTTTTAATATAAAGTGGCCGAGTTGGACACCCATATTCAAGTAGACACTTGAATTGAAGAAATTAGAACCAAGGATTTCAGGACTAGTAACAATCCAAAAGTAGTGCAGTATTTAAATTAAAACTTGGCAAAAAGCAAAAGAGATGTTTATCTCGCCGGGGATGAATAGAGGCCTAGGATAGCAATAAAACATAACAATTTTATCTAATGCTTGGATCACTTGTTTGTAGCCTTTCAACTAGTTAAGCAAAGATTTTTGAAGTGGAATGGTAGTCATGAACTCTTTCCACTACCTTCTGCACTTTCTAGGATTACACATGAATTGATTGAACTCCACTATAGTGTGTTTATGTTAAATGCAAAAACATGTCTACTCCCGCCAAGGTGGGATTTTTTTTTCCTTTTCTTTTTCTAATGATTATTTTTACCTTTTCTTCTAATGCCAGGCAAATTTTTCATACATCTGATGGTGGAAATGTTGCTCTGGATTGGCTTCTGAGCTCTGATGGTAACTGTGCTAATTAACAGCATTTTTTATAGTAAATATTTCTAGTGGCAATAGATTTATCCAGGAACCAACTGTGCTCTGTTGGCTTTGCAACTCTGTCACTCTATTCTCCGTTGTTGTGCCTTAAAAGTTCTGATTTCCTCTATTTTGTTTCCTTTGGATAATTGGATGTTATTTTTTGACAATAAGAAGCTTGTGATTTTGCATTTCTTTTCCACGCTGGCATGATTGATCCACATCTGAACTTTCCTTTTCAGTCTCTAATCCACTGAAGCACTGCCTGACTCATTGTGTATCTGAAAACATGTTTAGGAGCAACAAATTGTTTGCATACAGTAGAGAGAAGTCATGTTTCATTGCGCTGCAGTTTGGTTGATTTGAAGTCCAAATTGTGGTGTCCTTTTGTTTTTGCTTTCAATTTGGGATCTGCTGAACATATCCTAGATTTAGTATTACTGTCTGGTTTGGTGTAGCAGACATACGATTATATTTTGGCTGAGACTATCTTGATCATCTCTGCATTTGTTTTTTCTCCAGTGAAAGGACATGCAGGTTACATTGACAATGTTATTCCAAAAGATGATTGCACCCCAATTGTGATTGTGGTCCCAGGCCTGACAAGTGATTCTTATTCTCCGGTGAGTTATATATCTATATTAAGTTGGTATTGAATATTTTGGTAGGAGATGAATGGATTTTTCACCTTCTCTCCTCTTTCAATGGTTATCTTTTGAGAACTATATCAAATTTTCCTTTTCAGAACTATCTCAATTTTTTTTTTTCCTGTGAGAAGTGCAAAACCTTATAGATATTTATTGCTAGATAAAGTATAGAATTCTCTCTACTGTATGTTTGATATTTATGTTTTGGCTTTTTCTATGGTTTATCCCTATGTATGTTGGAATTCTATACTTTACCTAACAATGCCCCTTACCTTTTATGCGTCAATCAACAATAGCCTTGTTGTTAAGCAGACATTACTAAATAGTAGTGTTTCAGAAGATATTAAGGTAATCAAAGTGTTATAACAAATGCGAGAAAAATAGTAAAGATTAACAAGAACAAACACGGATTTAATGTGGTTCACCAATTATGTGTTTGCTATGTCCACCGGCAAAGGAGAGAGTATTTTATTCTATACTTTACCTAACAATGCCCCTTACTACCGTTTTGATTAGATTTTGTAACGAGGGCATAAAACAGATTCAAGACATATTACTATACAAAGGAATCTTGATTTCATATTAACTGAACAAGGTACATGAACGGAACATTTTTTTGGGTGGGAAAATCTTACAACAATTGTTGACATGGGGTTAATAGTTCTTAGATTATCTTAATGTTGGCTTAAACACTGTAGATTAATAGCAGAAAATAGTAAAGTTGTTTATCTACTAGGATACTATTGAGTGATGCTAATGTTGTTTATTGACTGGGATATTGTTGAGCAGTGGCGGCTCCAGGATTCCAATAATGGTGGGTCACCAGAAACTGTAACTAATACAAATTTTTTTCCTCACAAATTCTTCATAATTCATCACATTTCAATGTTTATATGTGTGTGTGTGTGTGTGTGTGTGTGTGTTTGTATCAAGATGAATAATGTTGTACACTTACTTGATGTGAAATTGAATTTGGTTCATTTGGTAGAGGGAGTGGTTGAATTTTGTGGTGTTGGATGTGTACATTTTTTAATTCCCTGGAAATGTATAAAACTTTAAATCACAAAGAAAACCACAAAAATATCTATAATATATATTGTATGTGTAATTACAACTTAATAACTTCAAACCCCAAAGAAAACAATATAATGTATGTTTCTATCAAACCACAAGCAAAGAGCCACAGACCACGCACAAGCAAGGCCCACAAACGGTAAACCTCCACTTTGACAAGATATCAAACTAAACTGAAAATCAAACAAGCAAGCAAGAGCCATATATCGCCACAAACAGAAAAATCGCCACTTTTGGCAATCATATTAAAATCAAAGAATCTGAAAAAATATCAAACTAAACTTCACAATGTACTGTAGTTAGAAGTTATTTTCATTCTATAAAAGTTAATTTGCTAATTCTTGAACTAAATCAAATTCCGGGGCCTTCCGGCGGCCATGGATCAGTTACCATCACCGGCGTCTGTGCTTAAGGTTGCTTGCTGCCTTTGTGCCCTTCAATTCTCTCTGGAGATTGGAGTTTCTTAACTTCCCTTTCTACAGTTTGCCAACCACCCCTTCCCCTCTTCCTTTTTAAGATTTTTTTTTTCAAAAATTAAACCTGTGTCCTGCGACCCAGGATGTACGTGAATAGCACCGCCCTTGTTGTTGAGTGATGCTAATGTTGTTTATTGGCTGTGTTAATGTTGAGTGATGTTTAGTGTTTTAGCACTGTTTGGAACTGATTAAAAGGTGGAGTACAACCTGTACCTCCAACAAACACAATGGCTACGCCATTGAAAACCCAGTTTCTGTGACAATAATGAGATAACAACAAACTATACAGAATAACAATATTAATAGAACTCTTGGTATCCCAAATTAATTGCTATAGTAACTTCAACACTATATTCCATGTCACATAAGATCTTTCTTGTCTCTCTCTATATCAATGAGTAGTTTGGCTTTCTCGTACATAAAGCTTTTTTTTTTTTCCTGTATCTGTATCCCCTTTAAATCCATTTTTAGACAATTAATAGGTAGTTTAAATTATATATAGGCCATGCCAATTTCAACCATGAAGTTCCTTATGGAGCAGTGGAAAACAGGAATAAATTATACTTGGGCAACAACTATGAAAGTAGTAATACAAAGGCGAGAAATACCATCCTCAATGTTTGTACTTTATTTATTGATGTGCCAAAATAGGTTGCATAGTTTTTTACATTTATCCCATCAATTTTTTTTTTTAAATTTTTAAATACATGTATTCATGTAGATACAAAAGATAAACTATCAGTCTATCATTAAAATCCATTAAATTGAAGGTAGAGATTCTATTAGTTTCATTTCCTTTAGTTTCTTATTAGGCAAACTTTAACAACTTGACCAACTTTTTGGGATGGATGATCTACGTTGTAATGAGAATAAACCACAATCTTGTGACTTCATTAAAATACCAATGAATGTTTAAAAAATTTAGATACATGCCATGGAAGTCGCATTGTTCTCCCTTACTATTTGCTACTTTGACCATTTTTATCTCAAAAAAGCATTCAAAACGGGAAGAACTTTCAGATACGCAGGGTTACGAAAGTAAATTCAACGGAAATGTAAAATAACAGAGCCTTAAGTGATTAAGTGGTTTCTGTAGCAGGCCTCCCATTAGCATGAATCCAAACTGGGATGCTAATATGGATGGATTTATCTCTCTTCCTATCTCTTCTTAATTACTCTTTTATTTTCATGATGTCACCAAGTGACTTAATGTGGATGATGTGTAAAATAACAGAGCCTAAAGTAAAAAGATTGTTGTGTTCTTCAGTATATGAAGCATCTTGTGTACAACACTGCAAAATGTGGATGGAATGTTGTTGTTAGCAACCACAGGGGTCTTGGCGGTGTTTCAGTCACTGTGAGTATTAAACAAACCTTTTATTTATTGGAAAAATTGCCAAGAATAAGCCAACCTTTGGCCGATCTTCCACAAATAAGTCAACCTTTTGAAAATCCAGAAATAAGCTAACCTTGTTATCATTTAAGCCAAAAATAGGTCAAATGATTATTTAACATGTTAATTTCTATTGTTTTTTATCACTATTTTACAATCATTCAACCTATTTTTTGCTTTAAATGATAACAGTAACTTAAAATAACAGATAACTAATACATTAAAAAATCATTTAAACTATTTTTGGCTTAAATGATAACAAGGTTGGCTTATTTCTGGATTTTCAAAAGGTTGGCTTAATTGTGGAAGATCGGCCAAAGGTTGGCTTATTCTTGGCAATTTTTCCTTATTTATTTTATTTAGATTTAAGTTGTGTCGCAATGTTTGGTTTACACAGCTACTTCAAATACTTCTTTTTAAGGACAACATATTAAATGGAGCATGCTAATGCTTTTGCATTTTATGTTAATGAACTGTGACATATATATCTTATGGCTTATGGCTGTCTATAATTTATAAAAATTTTATTCATGGTTTTAATGAAAAACTGCAACCTTAAATTCCACAGAGAATATTGATTAGAAGTGTCACGCTTTTAGCTTCTTATTTATTATTGCTGATGTTGATATGACTAAGAATATTATGAGGGAAACCAATTAGTTTTGATGTTCCATATTGTCAACAACAATGTCACATCCAATGAGCTTATATTGCAATTGGTGTATACCGTTTAGTCTCTCGTAATAATTATTTTTTCACATCTCGTCTTCCTAAGTTTTCAGTTGTGCATTGTTGTCGAGTTTTCTAGCCTAGCTGTCCTCTCCCTTATTCCTCTCATGTTTATGAATTATTTTATCTTTTATCTTAATTAATCCCCATGTGGCATTGTTTCAGTCTGATTGCTTCTATAATGCTGGATGGACAGAGGATGTTCGTGTAGTCATTCACCACCTCCATAGTGAATACCCGAGTGCTCCACTTTTTGTTGTGGGAACAAGCATTGGAGCCAACATTTTGGTATGTCTGTTAAAAATGTTTTACCAATGGTTATCAATGTTGATGGCATGCTTTCAAAAAGAGCGAAAACTTAGAGGATGGAAGTGGATGAGAGTTAGAGTCAATATTAGAGAAAGTGGAGAGGAAAAAAACTTACCAAAAAGTGAAGGGGGCAAGTTGTGCAACTTCCCAAAAGGGAAAAATGCAACAAGTGAATTGAGACTAAGGAATTATATATAACTTTTTAATAGAAGCCACCTTAGACATAGGTTTAAGTTTTTAATGACAATTATTATAAATCTGTTTCAAATAATAATTGACAATATTTTCTGTGTCATTTTCAAAGGAGGAGCTGGCAAAATATTATGTTGGCAAGAATTGAATAAAATTTGGCCTCAACTTAAAAGAGCTGGCGGCCTCAATATCTAGTTGTAGATTTGGCTATATCATTGAGAGTAGCATATTCCCGCAAGGTTTGGTTGCCTCCCATTGTTTCTCGCCTTAGTCGGCCCCTTCTTTTGCTTTGGGTGGTAGCTCTCCCTGCTATCGCTTCTAATTCAAGGTCAAGAGGCAAACAAGGTCAAACTTTGAAAAATAAATCTTGGTGTTCCTGGCAACGGAACCAAAAACTTTATAGGGTTGTTGCGCATTCTAATCAAAGTATTAATTCCAGCTTAACTAAGCGTATAGCCCTAGGTCATGTACGGGACAAACACACAAAGAATGAAGGAGTTGTTGCAGAGTAAGCCTTTCGTAGTCTTGTTCTAAAACTAGGAAATGATGAGGCAAATATTAAAAGAAAGCAGGGATAGTCTTTCACTCCCTATGGTCTGTCCAAAGCAAACAAGTACACATGTTCTGAATTCTTTAACATGTAAAAATTCAAATGGTTAAACTAAGAAAGCCAGAGTAAGTCTTTTGTAGTCTTGTTCTAAAACTGGTTAAATATGTAAAAAACTAAATGGAAAGACTAACTTATGCATTCTTTATTATGTTGGAAACTGCTTATTTTGATCATAATTTGTGACTGAGAACATGTTACAAATGTTTTTTTAAAATTATTTCCATCACCTCCAAAATATATCATTATAGTTTTAAGTAAGTTTGACTATTGATTTAGGTAAAGTTCCTTGGTGAAGATGGGGAAGATATACCAATTGCAGGGGCTGTGGCAATTTGCTCTCCATGGGACCTTTTGGTAAGACTATTTTATAATATTTTCAGCCATACCTATATTAGACTTAGACAATATCAAAAAAGGTTTTAGTGGTGGTCAAATATATTACTTGTTGGTTAGTCCATTTTATAGTGTATACATGTGATTATTCTGGCTTGTTCGTGATATATTGGTTAGTTAGGAATTTAGGATCCTCACTACTTCTTTCGCCTTTCATTTGTATTGCAAGAAAATTCTTAATTAAAGAGGGATATTTTTTAACCCTGCCGATATTAGTTAATGTATGAAAAAGGCTTTAGTAGTGGTTAGCTGGTGAAACATCATTATTTGTTGGGTAGTCCATTCTATTGTGTATAAATGTGACTCTTCCCAGGTTTGTTGGGGATATATCATATATTGATTTGTTAGGAATTGGGATTTTTTTAAGGGATTCCTTATTTGGTTTCTGAAATTCATTTTGGATCCGACTAATCCGGATTCGAGCCGGATCATGCCCCAATTGGGGGAAAGCTCTCCCAACACACACAATTGCGTTCCTAAGGCTCGAACCCGAGGCCTCTTGTTAAGCTAGAACAACTCCCTTACCAACTGATCAAAGCATGTGTTGGTGTTAGGAATCAGGATACTCACAAGTTCTTTGTCCCTTTATTTGTATTTCAAGAAAATTTTGCATCAAAAAAGTATACAGTTTTAATGTTCATTCAATTTATTTTACTTTTATGATGTTGCTTTCAACCTTGACCAATTTGCCCCAAGTATCTCATTGGACCTTGTTTGGTTTGATATGAGTGCTTGAAACTTTGATTTTGGCTTGAAGTGGTTATTGATACCTTCAAGAGATCAAATTCCTAAGAGTATTTTCCAATAATATTTAAATGTTATCCTAATTATGTAGCTCCTTCAAGAGTAGCCATGATGCTATTTATTAGGGTTGTTGATGAAGATTATAGTTATGAGATGGGATGCCTTGTTTTCAAGAAAATAAATTAGAGCATGGTGAGCTGCTTTTTTTTAATAATCAATGCTTTGGGGGGGGGGGGTTGTGGTGTCTTATATCTAGAGCATGATTCTTGTCTTTAACTTGTCCTTCATCTATACTTATTGTTCACTCGGTTCTTTTTGTCTGTGCACAGATTGGAGACCGGTTCATTTGTCGTAGACTTGTCCAAAAATTGTATGACAGAGCTCTTACCATTGGGCTGCAAGGCTATGCGCAGTTGTATGCCCTTTCAGCAACTTTAGTGTGATATTGGTACTTAAATATAGTGTGTCGCGTAATATAATGAAGTCAGGTGTAGCATGATATAACTGTAGGTTGTAGTTCCATGCTAAGAGAATGTTGATTATGACTATGTTCTCTGATGCCCTTGCAGACATCAACCTCAATACTCACGACTAGCAAATTGGGAAGGAATAAAAGAGGTCTGTTTTCCATTAAACAAAGTGCTATTTATTATTATTTTATTGAACCTAGAGGTATGAGAATGGCAAGTAAAATATTATGAACTTCACTTATTCCCCACTCAAAAGAGGTGTCTTTTTTTTTTTTTTTTTTTTCTTCTGACAAGGTAAAGAAATTAGGCATTGCTTATACAAAGAGCAGTAACCTAAACATCCATCCGGATGAAATACTGGCTTGGTAAATAATTAGTAAAGAGATAAAAAGTGTACAATGAACACAGAGTAGTAGTTCCACCACGGTTGTGTACGCTTCTCCCCAGGCCTATCCATGTAACCCTAGAAATTCTTATGTTTATCCGGGTGTATGGTACATCCAAGGATAATTTTGCTCATTTTAATTTTTGAAATGAGCAATAAATAGCTTGAATGCACATACCTCTACTTGCATCCGGAAATATGGTAGCCCCATTGATGTAACCCTTAATAATGGTCAAGACAAACCAAAGAACCAGATGATAGCTCTCATATCTCTGCACATACATCCATACCCAAAGTCAAGTACAATAGAGCACAAAAAGGCCTAAGAAACTAAAACAGAAAGGAGAAAAAAAGGGAAAATGAAACTAAAATACCCAAGTGGGCTCGAAAAAGAAATTTGAAGGATTGAGGATGACAACAGTTTTTTTTTTTCTGAAAATGTGGCTGGCGAAAGCTGAAGACGACGGCACCAAAACCACCAGAACGGGCTAAATCGATTCTTCTATGGTAGCCGAAAACTATCTTCAAAACCTATGAACACATGGCTGTGGCGAATCTCCACTAATATGACTAAAAAAAGAAGCATGCCTTCATCAAACAATTAACAAACAGAAAGGGGTTGAAAATGTTAGACTGAAAAGCATGGTTAAAACCTTTGTTACTTGGACCCGGGTATAAATATCGGACACTTGTCAAGTGTGTGACACTTCAAGGCTAGTATTTTGGGACACAGGAACCTTATCCGAAATTCGGACACAGAATTAACTTGTTATATATATGATAAAAATAAATAAAGTCTCCTTTCAAAAAAAATAAAAATAAAACCAGAGCACTAGTTTATAATAGATAGCCCTTGTATAAAATAAATAACTAACTATTTATGTGAAACAGATATCTTATTTCTAAATTATACATTGAAATAATGGTAGCTGATACACTTTTTTAATAACTGGTTGAATAGATTATGTGAAAAGGAGTTGGTAAAGAAAATAATTGGAGAAGATAGTGATGGCCTGCGTTTCTTCCCCTTCCCCCCTTTAGATGATTTCTAGGGTTTTTAGAGAGAAGGGAGAGTCACTCTCTCTAAAAACCTTTTTCTAATAGCCCTTTTTTATTTGACTTGGTTAAAATCTATTATATAGAGTAGTAATTAATCACCATGTCTTGTTCAGATATCAGAGTTATGCTTTATTAAGGCTCACAAGTTTTTCCTTTCAAAAAACGTTTTGTTCTTTCATTCGTTTCTCATACTTTGACATTGTGTTTTGTTGCTGATGATCTTCCAAAACCAATTACAACATTTTGATTGACTTCAAGCAATGCTAAAATATCCTAATTAATCGAAAATAGCTTTTCTAAGCGTTTTTTATATCACTTTTGGTTTTCTTGAGCAAGGCCTTCTTCTTCTGTTTATTTTTTCATTCACCTTGCTTGTATTTATAAAATTTCATATTCATTTGCCCCTTAGACATTTTTTGTTGGGACACTTATAAATAAATGGGCTTTAAGCATAACTTCATCTTGGAGTTATAAATCAGTCATTCTTGTTTCATATGCAAGCGTGGAAAAATCCATAGAGTTTTCTCTCTAAAAGTTTGCTTGCTTATTGAAACTTCTGTAAACTTTTCATTGTGTGTTCATCACAAACAAGTCATAATTTCCTTTTCTTGATTTACTTTTGACATCATCAAAGTAAATTGTTCTCTCCATTGTATCTCATTAGTTACTTCATGTTAACCCGGTGATCTAGAGCTAGAGGGACGAAATTAAACTAATAGCAAATTGTGTTTTCGGTGCCTTGGAGTGATTTATCCGGACTCCATCATTCATACTCAAGGAAATGACTTTGAAATTTCAAAAATTAGACAAGTTCGAAGGGGTGGGGTATCGAAAGTGGTAAAAGAAAATGCATTTCTTGTTGACTCTCTTAAATGTTAACCCAGTGATCTAAAGGGGCGAAATTAAACTAATAGCAAATCGTATTTTCTGTATCTTGGAGTGATTTATTCGGATTCCCTCATGCTTATACTCAAGGATATGGCTTTGAACTTTCAAAAATTAGACAAGTTCGAAGGGGTGGGGTACTGAAATTGGTCACAGCTTAAATGACATTTAGTCATTTAGATCACCTATAATTGATCCTAATGTCATAGGAAAGCAACGGTCAAAAGGTCACATGAATCAACTACTCAAACCAGAAGAAAACCACACAATGCGAGCCCGGGTCGCAAGGTGCGAGATTTCTCTGCCCCACCTACTCTTCGCCTCGTTCATCCTTCTTCTATTCATATGCTCAAAGCCCATTTATCTATAAATGTTCCAACAATCCTCTTCCCATTTATAGCATAAATGTTGAAAGGCTTTAAAACTTGAAAAAATGCACAACAAAACTTACATATACTAAGTTTAGATCTTTATGCGTACAAATTTCTTGTCTCTTTAGTAACAAATACCTTTCATACCTGTCTGATGCACGAACTAAAAGAAAAAATTAATAAAACTACTGGTATGATTGTAATCCGAATACTAGTTATCAAACATGTCATGGAATAGCAGTCTTATTGAGATTTATAAATAATAATAGGAGTACGAAGAAAAAGATTTATGACATTATTGATTTTCATAATTTAACGTCTTTTTAAAAAAATATATATATACTTTGTATAGCATATGGATCTCGTTGTGTCTGTGCACAGATTTGAGACTAGTTCATTGGTCGTGGTAGGATTTTTCTAAATTTTGCTCATCATTATTATCTTTTTATGTTTACTGAAAACCAAATTTTGCTTCTCTCTTGTTCTGCCATCAAATTAGTATATTTATCTAACTAAAACTCCATTTTATTTTTTCAATTCAATTTAAATTTTTTTGACATCGCCACCTTTGTGGCGCAGTAGCGCACTGTCTGCTCCTAGAAATTTCCTCTATATATTAAAATACTTTCTCAAATTGAATTCTCTTTATTGCTGCTTGGTGATTCTTCCGTCTTGTGTATCATTTTTAGTGTTAACTGGCTATTTTCAGTTTACATAGCATCCTTGATAAGGACATTTCTGGCTGCATGTCTACGTTTGCAGGCTAAAATATAATCTCGTCTTGTCCCTCTATCCTTTCCTTGAATCGTTCTTTGTTTCACCATTCTTCCTTCTTTTGTCTCTTTTGTGGACTGTTAACTGGCTTTCAGTTTTCTTTGCATCCTCGAAAGGATATTTCTGGCTGCATATCTGTATTTTCAGGCTTACTATCTAATGTCAGCTTGCCCCCCTGTCTTTTTCTTAGGAGATTTATTATGCTTGGATTGTTCTTCATTTCACTATCTTTTGTGATATGTTATGGAGAGATTGTTAAAACTGTTTTGAGTTTGCATTTTGTTGTAGAGTTGCTGATTTTTTTATGTTTATAATCTTGATAGGTTGTTGTTGATTCGTATTGGCAAAGTTGATGGCCTTTCTGCATTAGAAATTATGCTAAAGCCTTTCTGCATTCAGAGTTATTTGTTTTGTTCGTTGTTTAGAACCCTTGAAGTATATCATTATTATTTATTAATAGGATTTTCTTGATTTATAATGATGGGTTTTGATCTTTATACTGATGATCCCCTAATTTTGACAATTGCAGTCCCGTAGCATTCGAGATTTTGATAACCACGCCACCTGCCTTGTGGGGAAGTATGAGGTAGCTGTTTTTATGTTCTATTTCTCTAGCAGTCCACCTTTTGACATTGCAGTATTACATTGTCCATATGTTGTCAAGTTAATCTATCAATACATGTTCTCAGACCGTCGACACATACTACAGGCGGTGTAGCAGTACTAACTATGTGGATAAAGTAGCTGTTCCACTACTCTGCATTAGTGCTTTGGACGATCCTGTTTGTACAGCAGAAGCCATTCCTTGGGATGAATGCAGGTCATATCAATCATATCCTCACCATAAATTTGTAACTCTAGTGGTTTATTCTTACAGTTATAATGCATTCCTTTTACAGGTTAAATAAAAACATAGTTCTTGCCACTGCACAGCATGGTGGACATCTTGCTTTCTTTGAAGGAATAACTGCCTCCGGCCTCTGGTATTACTATTTTTATGCCTTTCAAAAATTTTGTAGGCTACTGAGTGCATCAGAGAATTATCTGATAGAGAGATTGATTAGCCAGACACCAGTAGTACTGTTGCTTTTTTCTTTAGCAACTTATAAGCGTGTTTCAGTTTGTAAATTTTCATCTCTTTGTTGGGCATCTATCATTTTAGATTTGAGGTTTATGTTTTGAAGGAGGCTTTATGTGCAACTGATTATCTCATTTTTGGGCCTCTATCAAGTTAGACTTGTGTTCTTATGTTTTGGGAGGCGTTATATCCAACTTTTCATTGAGTTTGCATCATGTTTTATGCGGTTGTGTCAAAACTTGTGGAATAATATGCATTGCCGAGCCTGCAATAAATAAATGTGAAAGTTAGGAAATGTCTTTAATTGTGTGATCAGGGAGGGAAGCCATTCATAAGGATAACATGAGCAAGGCTAACGGAACAAGTGCATATTTGCAGGTGGGTGAGAGCCACCACTGAATTCCTGGGCATTCTACACTCAAGTCCATATATGCATAGACAAAAGAAGGTGAATGCCTTTCTTCTTCGCTTTCTTGTCTAGTATCTTATACTGTGTATTTCTGTCTTCTGATGGGCTAATTAGGAAATTTATTTCTTTCTTATCATATGATATAAGGTACAGATTTCTTCTAGCCCAGTTTCTCCGATAGAACCTTCAATAGATCAAGGCCCTTATATAAATGTTGCACAAGACGGGACGATTGCTGCTGTTGGCAATGAGCCAAGAGCTGATGGATTTGAAGACTCCTCTGAGTCGAATGAACAAACCAATGAAATGGCTTTGGAGAAGCAAGATCAACAGTTGAGGGAATCAGTACCTAATGATGTTCATTCAGATTGTCAAACCCAGGAACAGGTGTCTGAAACTTGTGACACAACTTGTCATGTTGCAACTTCTATTATTAAGAGGCGCTTGGACCAGCTTTCTCGGCATTCTAGAAGATCGATTTGGTTGCTTGCTTATGTGGCCATTGTTACAAGTTGGCCCTTGGTAGGCTCGGCGTTCTACTACTTTTTCAAGCGGAAGTTTAAGAAATTATCACCTTCCATCCTACAGAAAAAGTAGGGACTCAAGCTGGCAAATATGAATCCTGTATGTGTATTATTAACTTTTGTAGTCCTTGCTTTTTAACATGCTGATATAATGTATAACAATTGAATTTGTTGCAATATTGATTGAATAAATGTTAGCAAAAAAAAATAAATAAAAAAATAAAAAAATTGGTGCCTGTGATAGTTTATAGCCTGCAGTTCCTGTTGGAAAGTTTGGCAGCATGGCGAATTGACAATTTTCATTACTCCGTATATTATATACCATCAAATTGAAATTAGTTCTGTGCCCTTGGCTGGATAACTAAATATAGGCTTGCAAAATCTGGCTAGACTTAGTCGATTTCCTGTAGGCTCTATATCTTGTGCACTCACTCTACTGTTCAGTGTATAGAAAACACTCCCAAGTCCCAACTATTATCGGTATTCTAAAAACATTCCCAACTGTTGAGTATCTCATAATGGCTTGAAGGGTTGTTTTACAAAAATGAGCCAAATTATTTATTTTCTTCTAAATAAATTGAAGCCCTTATTTGGGACTATTTTTAGAATATATAATGTAGTTGGGATTGGTTTTGTAAAAGAATTCTTAAAGTTATGAGTGTTTAGAAGATCGGCAATATTTGAGACTGTTTATCAATTTTTCCTGAAAAAAAGAGGTATGGGTCTTTTTTTTTTTTTTTTTTTTTTTTTTTTTTTAGAGTTTTTCTTATAAGGGGCACAGCCACACAAGGCTCTAAGGGGTATGTGTATTTTTTTGTTAGGCGAGGCGAATTTAATGAGGCGCAAAAGACGTGCCTTGATGCAGCTTGAAGTGCTCATTTATGTATTTTTTATACTCCGTAGTTTTTTTTTTTTTTTATAACTAGGTTCACTTTACTCTAATGAGGCACACCAAAACACACTAAAGTGCAACCGCGAAAGAAAATTTTGTTGTGTTGGTGTGCTTTGTGCCTTTTCGTGCATTGATACTACTCATTAATATATATATATATATATATATATATATATATATAGGGTTGGGTTCCGGTGAGAAATTTCTTATTGTGAGAAATGTGAGAAGAGATAAATACATCAACTATGACCTAGAGGTACATTGACCACCAACTATATGTACATTCACCATATACTATAAATACATTGAGTAAAAGTACATTGATTTTATACCATAGATACATTGGCTCCAAACAATAGAAGGAGTAAGGATGGAAAATCAAATTTAATCTTAACCATCCATTTGTTGATCAAAGGGTTGTGGTTGTTTCTCACCCTTCTCACCAAAACTTCATTTCTCACATGAGCATATATATATATATATATATATATATATATATATATATATATAGGAAGAGGATCAACTAAAAACCCCTACATTAAACACTTAAAGGGTACACGTGTGATTACTAATGGCAATCTTTGTAAATATTAGTAACTTTCGCTAAAAACCATTTGTACCCTTTAAACATCTAGTGTATCCCTGCGACTGCTAATGTACCCCTTTAAACCATTTTCTGTCTGATTTTCTAGATCATTGTTGATCTTGGACAAATTCAAAGAATTTGTAGTCCCATTAGTGGAAGAACTGTATTGGATTTAAAAATAAAAGAGTCTAGGTATTGACTTTAGTTAAACCCAAAAGGTGGCATGATCCATGCTTTACTCACTCTTAGTTAAACAGTTTAGGTGTTGACTTTAGTTAAACAATATAAGGAGCTGATTAGTGATTACTACCCTTTCCAAGATTCAGTATCTGATGATGGTTTTTAAACGTTTTCAGGCAAGAAAAGCTAACTACATGACTTGCAACATTCATCTTTACTATTCTTCATTATTGTTTTAACTTTTAATAGGGAAAATTCCCAATTTCTAACAAGTTTGTTTATCACACGCAAATTAAATGACAATTTTATAATTTTGTTGAAAATATATTCCCAAAACACCCCTTATTTTCACCTGGCGGGACATATACATCCCAAATTTTCACTCAAACTTACAGCAAATACCAGTGTGATAAACAAATTTTATTTTTCAACCTAAGAAACAGAGAATCGCTTTTTTAATAGCAAATACATACACTGGAAATGAAATTGGCAATATGAAAAAGGAAAGTGAGACAATAGATAGCACGGGTACTTCATTTGACCGTCGTCCCTGTATTAGTGTGAGGACAATACCAATACTTTTGTTAAGATTCGCACCATACTGATTGTCGTCTAATTTTTAAATTTGGCGTTTCTAATCCCGTAGCTATATGTGTTTTTGTCCTCGTCCCAACTCGGTGCTACCTGTGAGAGGCTTTTCTTCCATTATTTTATCTTTGTGATGAAAAAGGGCATCTAAGCAACAACAAAGATGACACATATCCGAAGATAAAGGCGAGGAAATTACTCACGCGAGGAAGATCCAAACATAATCTAATAAATTCTTGAAAATTGCCTGCTTGTCCCTAATAAAGACAAATGCTTAGGTAGGAAATTGTGAAGGTTTGCTTTTGTAATAGAAATCAAAAAGGCTTAGTAAAGGACAAATTGTGTCTTAATCATGCAAATTATAGATGTGAATAATTGAACATTCCACCTATTTTTCTCATAGGGTGTACTTTTAAAGGAATTCCCTTTTCACCAAATGAAAGAATGTATGGAACCCTTTTACAGAGATGGCAGTGACTTCAATTGGCTTTACAGTTAGAGGATTAGCTTTTTGTTGCCAACAATTTTTCTTTTTTTTTGGCCCTTTTTTGGTTTCTGACACGTTAAAAGAAAGTTGAGGCAGTTATGATTGGATATGATATGTTTTCTTTCCATATAAAGATTCCTTCTTTTCCTTATCTTCACTTCATTGTTGAAATTTTATGTTTTTAACAACTGGGTTTAGGACTCATCTTCAAGATGCTGTTTATTTTTCATTAAAGAAAAAAGAGAGACAGAGACTTGGTTATACATGTTTTTGAGGCTTTCCCTTGAATATAAAGGACATGTCTTTAAAAATATTTTTTTTTTCCACTTTCAGGAAAACAGGGTAGTATATGCTTCACAACTTCCTTTTCACTAATAAATCTCTGCTTTTTTTTTTGTTTTGCCTTTTGACTTTTACGGCTTGTTTCATAAACAAACCTAATGAGAATGAATTTGTATGTAAATTTGGAAGGAAAAACAATATTTATGGTGCGCTGGTTTACCTTCAAATCACTTAATTTTCTTCTTAAATTTACATTCACATTAGATAAAACCTTCTTCAGTGGCAATAGATGGTAATTAAAAATACGAAGAAAAAAAGTTTGGGAATGAAATTATGTTTTCACGTAGAGGATGATGTTGCTTCCATTACAAAATTATACTTAAAAATTCATTTTCATTACCATATTTTATTACCAACTACCAAATGTGTTGTTAGTGTAAAATAACTTTCTTGACTTTTTAGTTGCTGTCTTAGGTGTCACTTCTGTTGATTTTGGGATCAATAATGTTGGGTTTTTTTATAAAAAAAATTAATAACTTGGTGTTCTGAGTTTCTGACTATGTTTTTGGAGTGATATATTCTTTTTTAGACTCTCATTTCACATTAAGAACTTATGTCTAGAAGTAGGAAATGGTTATGGATATTTAATAGAAGAAATATTCAATATTTAGTCATGTCTAAACATTGTGCAGTGTAAATTTTTAGGTTTTACTTAGTTGTGAAATCTGAGAACTTTGTTGGTTATTGACTTAGTCATGTATAAAAGCATAATAAATTTCGATTAATTGATACTTGTGCTGCATGTTGACTTTTTAAATATACTCTTTGAATAGTTCCAACCTACCTAAGATTTGCAGAAAGATACTCATAATGATTTTATTTTAAGGTATCTTGCATAGGTACTCTTTGAAGGATTGCAATCTGTAAATGTGGGTTCTTGTGATCTGAATATCCTTGTCTGCTATGGAAGAGGTATATTTACACAATCTTGGTAAGTAATATGTATGACCTCTTATATCTTCGATTGCATAGGACGAATCCAACAAGATCTCACATGATGATTATGTTCCTTATTATATTAATGGAAATTTACAGTCAATGTTTGTAAACTTTGACTCCCAAAATGAAAATGTCGCAAATTTAGGGAGACTGAGAGAGTAGTTAGGCCCTATTCTTTTGGACTTAATTTCAAAAATTTCAGTTCAAGTTCAGCTCAGCTCCCGATGAGTTTAGGATTTAGCTTAATTCAGTTCACTTAAGTTTAGATTAATTTAGACCAAAAGAATAGGGTAATAGACTCTTTAGGCATTTTAGAAGGCCAATGTGATGCTAATGAATAATGATGTTGGCAGTCCATCATAATTCATAAACATAGTTTCCTAATTTGAGATCTAGAATACTCTTCTTAGAGAGATCAAAGTTGAATTTTTCATCCTGATTCCATTGGTTACCCAAACTAATACATTTGTTTTTATTAAAAAAAATTAACTCTTTTTTGTATGTTTGTGTGTCATTGATGGATATCAGGAATCTGCTAAAAATACTGCTTCAATTATGCAGCAGCTGACAGACACTCACATTCTTCATAAATTAATGTTCTAGCATTCTCTTGCTACTAAGGGGCAGAACTAAACCCAAGAATGTCCTCTCATTATGAGACATATATTATTTCATTAAGCTTAATGACCTCCATTAATAATATAATGACATTTTGGAGTTTAGATGCCCCTTTTAGACTCTTTCAAATGCTTTAGCTTACATTGCATACCTTATCCTGTATGATCAAAGGTATATTTGTTAGATTCTTCACATTCTATTTACTTTTTCGTCTATTTCTGGCAATGCCAAAGGTTATGGATCATAATAGAATAAATCAACATAAAAAGATTGACCTGATTGGATTTCTTGGTCATTATGAATTAGCAGAGTCCTCGTTCTTTTGGACTTAATTTCTAAAATTTGAGTTCAGTTTAGTTCAGCTCCTGCTGACTTCGGGTTTTTGTTTAATTGAAGTCAATATAGACAAATTCAGTTCAGTTCAGATTAATTCAATCCTAAGAAAGGGCTTTATTGTCTTCAAAAGAGTGCATAATATTGGAAGAAATGCATGAACTTTGATCATTGGTGGGTGTGATTTTAATATTCCTGCTTTGAACGTGTGAAGGTGTGTTTAAAATTTGAAACTTAAATCATCATCATCATATAATATTACAGAACATCTGATTCTGAATGTTAGTTCAAGAATCAATATATCAATTGTTTGGATTCCTTGTGTATCAATTCTTGAATACGTTAATTGCCAGAATCTAATAGCGTGATTGATTGATTAACTATTGCATCATAACTTTGTGATTGAGCATATGTTTTTTTTTTTTATGAGACCAACTTGTGTGTTTTTATTAAGCATTGTTTGTAGACAAATATAATGTTTGCAAATCTGCAAAGACAGGTAGGTTAGATTCAACACTTTTCTTGCTGTATGTTTGTCCTTTGTATGTGGCACTTCTTGCTTTTTCCAAACTACCAAAGGACTTGTAAATGAATTCCTTACATATACATTGCACCACTACCCCTTCACCTAATTGTTTATGTTTTTTTGAAGGACTCTACTCTTCAATGATCCTCAATTCTAAGACAAGCTATGGAATCAGTAAAGATACGAGATACTCATCCTGTTGATTATAGTCACTCATGACATCACCACCCTGATTTTATTTTATTTTTTTAATAAGGGAGCCTCTGTATATAGCAAGTCTCATGTCAAACAGTATGACAGATCTTTTTACTAAAAAATTGTAGCCTTGTAGCATAATAACCTTAATTCGTTATGTAAAAAGTTGTAAATTTACACTAAAAGTTACAGTTTTATAATAAAAAATCTGTTAGACCGTCTAACTGTCTGGCAAGAGATTTTGTACTCCCCCCCCTCTCTCTCTCTGTATATATATACACACACACACACATTTGTGTTGGATTATTCGTTATCGATTTTCCTTATCATCCTCACTAACTTCAACATCTCAATCTCTCATTCTCATTTTCTGACCTTTCTCAAGTCTTCTTTTCAGTTGTGTGTATTATTCCTCATTATGGAAACCATTACAAAGAGTGAGGATATTTTGAGTCTAAGCTTAGCCATTGTCAGCCATTCAAACAACATTGAAAGGACTACAAAGCGGAGGAGGATCGAAGGCCTTCAGCATTCTCTAATAAACCACGATGAAGACTGGGAAGCAAAGCTTTTCAGGCTTCTAGAAGAAAGACAGAGAATGCTGAACATCAAGCAAGGAGGAAAAGGTGTTATGCAAGAAGGCCGCGGTCTTCATTTGATCCATTTATTACTCGTAGCAGCAACGTTGATAAAAGAAAATAATGTCGGCTCTGCTGCTGATAATGTACTCGAACTCTACCAATATGTTTCGATAAGTGGTGATTCGGGCCAAAGGGTTGCTGCTTACTTTGCTGATGGACTCACTGCAAGGCTTTTAACCCAGAAATCTTCTTTTTACAACATAGTAATGAGCAACCCAACTCCTTCAGAAGAGTTTATGGCTTTTACTCATCTGTACAGAGTTTCTCCTTTTTATCAGTTTGCTCATTTTACTGCCAACCAAGCCATACTCGAAGCATTTGAGAGCGAAGAAGAGTGTAATAATTGGGAATTACATGTGATTGATTTCGATATCTCTCACGGGTTTCAATGGCCTTCTCTTATTCAGTCTCTATCTGAGAAGGCTACTTCTTTGAATCGATTGGTTTCACTTCGAATTACAGGGTTTGGAAAAAGCTCTGAAGAGCTGATTGATACAGAGAATAGGCTTGTAAGTTTCTGTAAGAGTTTTCAAAATATAGTCTTGAAATTTCATGGATTGTTGTTGGGAAGTTCTAATAATAAGCTGATGAATCTCAAGAGAAAAGGTAATGAAACAGTTGCAGTAAATATGGTATTTCATCTGAGTGGCTTGACAGATATTTTAAAGATGTCTGAAACCATGAGTTGTGTACATTCACTAGAGCCTTCAATTGTAGTGTTAGTAGAAAGAGAAGGGACTCGAAACAGTTGTGGTGTTCTGTCAAGTTATGTTGATTCGTTGCATTACTATGCTGCAATGTTCGACTCATTAGACGATTGTCTCCCACTAGAGAGTGCTGAGAGGCTGAGCATAGAGAAGAACCATCTTGGGAGAGAAATCAAAGATTTGATCGCTTCTGAGGAGGTAGTGGTGTGTTCGAGGTTTGAGATGATGGAGACTTGGAAAGGAAGGATGGTGAGTCATGGGTTTTCGGGGATTGAGTTGAGCTCAAAGACGAATATTCAAGCGAAGTTGTTGTTGAAAATGGGGTGTCATTATCATCATCATACTCATTTTGAAGGGGAATCGAGTGGTGGGGGGTTTAGAGTTCATGAAAGGGACTGTGGGAGGGCTATATCTCTTGGGTGGCAAGATAGGTTCCTTATAACAGCTTCTGCTTGGCGGTGTAGTAAATGACATTAGTACATGATATTTAATTTTTTTGTGTAGTGTTATTATTCATTATTCTTGAATGATAAAATTATTGTAACAATGCAACTTGAGAGAAAATCATACACAGTTTTCTTTAATTAATGAGACAATTTCTAGTTTAGTACTTAGTTTATGTGTGTCATTCCACTGTCATTAAGATTGTATGATAATTTACTGACGTAAAGATAATTCAACAGTTAAGGTATTACTTTCGAGTTAGAGGAATGATGTTTCTAAGGGAAAAAAGAGTATTTTTAATTTTTCCAAGAACAGGATGCCCAGTTAAGATAATTACTTGTAAATATTGCAAATGGAGCATTCCAAAATCACAAATGGTGGTGTGTCATGTGCCTAGGAACGTTCAGTTTATTTACGATTATGCCACAGTGTTATGTTTAAAACCATAATAGCCAGCATATCTAGTTCAACAGAAGGTGGTTTCTGAGCACAGTTTGCAGAAATGGTGAAAGTTAAATTGGGAAATTGCACAAGGGATATGGTGCACAAGTGAAGCTGTTGTGTTTCTGGTTCCCTATGTTTTAATTAACATATTATAGGTAAGGAGTGGATTGGTGTAAAGTCTTTTAAAAATTATGATTAGTTCAATTCATCCAAAAGATGGAGCATGTTGGAGGGGGGAAAAGAGGGCATTTGATTAGAAGACATTATCAAGGAATTGTGTAACGTTGTTCTCAAATATACTTGTACCTCACAGGAAGCTTTACGCTCAAATATACTTGGGATAGATTTTAACTTTCTTTCTCAATGGCATTGTAATTTTTGTTTACAAACTATTTTGGGATAGAGATAATATTAACTCAAAATAAATACTTACATTATATTCAATCTTTAAAAGAAATATTTCCTACCCAAAATACATTGAGCAATCATATATTTTCTTTTATGGAAACTTTATTGAAAAAGTTTTGTATACATCGCGTTTGATTCGTCTGAAATTTTCTGATCCGATCTGATCTGAATTTTTCTGATCGGATCAGATCTAAATTTTTCTGAACTGATTTGATCTGAATGTTCTTAAAATAAGCACAACACTGCTTATCTAAGTTGAATCAAACGCACCTTATTTTTTTTTTTGACAAGAATTGTAACTTGAAATGACTGGGAATCCTGAGTCATCTTGGAATGTTTTTAATGAACAGAATTACTGATTATTCTTTCATATAAAGTTTTGTAGCATTTATTGGGAAGAGAAAATACAAGATCTAAGTAAGTAATCTTAAGCAGCAAAACGTTGAAAAGCGTGGCGTAATTTTCAATCACGGTGAAAATGGATTGCTAAGAGTTTCACTTCATCAATCCGCAAAGCAAATGCATCAACATCAGAGATGCACTTAATTGTCTGAGTTGAAGGTGTAGGGGTCGTTTTTACCCGGCCGCCTACGTCTCACGAGTTATTTTGAATGCTCGTTAACGCCGTATGTGAATACGGACTAGTAGGAGTCGCCACCGTGCATTTTATACGGTCCACGGACACCGAAGAAATACCAATGACAGGAGCAATTGGCCCCATATGGTCGTGCACCAGAGTATGGGTTCGGGGACAGGTTACGGGCCAATCGTACATTGGGTCCGCTCGCCTGTAAGCGGTCTCTACTAGGTCTCTTTTAGTGGTCAAATTATTATTAATCTCGAATACATAAATATCTCATATTATACCCTAAAGAACGCATATTACTAAGCGGGTTTAATTTATTTACAAATCAAAACTAACTTTTGCGACCACTTTAAATTAAGTCAGCATTAAAAATCCTAAAATTTGAAAACAAATAAAACATGAACGAAAGACAAAAATCAAAGCAATAAAAGCATAAAAAATAATAAAAAATAAAAATATGTGCAGGTTCAAAGTGTGTTCCAGGAAAAGTGGTTTGATGTGCTCTTCAACCAATAAAAACATAAAAAAAAAATATAAATTAATTCAATGCGACTTTTAACACTTAAAACCAGATGTGATATCAATGTTAACATCAATAATTGTGATTTCATTCATAATCAGGCCAGATCTAATATGACTCATAAATTAACCAGGTTTATTATCATCATCATTATTGGAAATATTCAATTTAAAAAATAAATCATTATAATAAAAATAAATTTATCAACGACATAAAAGCTGAATTTTTCTATTAAATTAATACATGATAACAGCTCTGATTAATATGAGTCATAATTATTACGCATCAATATTAAAAAATTTATAATCCTCGGCCGATCAGATTAAAATAACAATTAAAGTGCTAACATTAATATGACATACATGAATTTAAGTATTAAAATTCACATAAAACCTTTAGATTATTGAACACATTAACCATTATCAAAGATCATCATTTTCAATGACTTATAAATATAACAATAAACTTAGAATGAATAAATTTGAAGTAGAGACTTCAGAAATTGTACCTGGCAATGCCTTGATCGAACAACCAAGGAGAGATCAACGATGAATATGAAATGCTTGTTTAAAGATGACTGAGATGATTATTTGTGATGTGTTTAGTGATGTTTTGATGGTGATTTGATGTGGTATAAGTATATGGGATGGAAGTATGCAATGTAGAAGGATGCTCGGGGTTGTTGGTATGTGTTGGTGTATGTTGAAAAGGTTGGAAGGACGTGTATTTATAGGCCAGAAGGAGCAAAAATCGACCCGGAATGGCACCAGACCTGCGCCTAGGCACAGGTCCAGTAACATGACCTGCGTCTAGACGCAGGTCATTATTGGTGACCTGTGTCTAGGCGCAGGTCCTGGTCAGATCCGGGTTGATTTTTTTGCTTGATTTTGCGCGTGATTTTCAGGGTTATGATCCGATTTTATTTGATTACGGAAATATTCTGTAATATTTGATATTCCGGAATATTCTGGGATATCCCGGGATGTTCTGGGATGTCCCAGAATGTTCTAGAATGTGCCGGAATGCCAAGAACGTTTCGGAATATTCTAGATTCCTCCAGAAGCTCCAAAAAATTACAGAAAAATTATTAAAAATTATGAAAAGTATAAAAAACATTAATATGCTTTGCGGAACAATTTTCAACATTCGAAAATGACGAAAATGCCCCTAAGTATGCAAAAATCCTAAAAAAAATCTATAAAAAGCTCCAAAAATATGATAAAAAAAATAGAAAAATATGAATAAATTATAAAATTATTTTTATGATTTGTAAAAATATTTTGTGATGCAAAAAGACATTTTTATTATTTTTTTATGAATATAAAAATTGAAAAATGCATGCAAAAATATAAAAAAATATGTAAAAATGAAGAAAAATTACGAATAAATCTCGTAATCATCACGAATCCTAATACACGCTTCCAAGGCAATTCAAACATGGTTTAGGCAAATGGTTGAGGCATATTGTGTGTTTTCATCGTCAATTCCCCTTAGTTAGACCTTATGGCAATATGGTACGCTCATCATTAGTCTCTACATTGGGGAGACACATTTAGGTGTCTACAGAAGCCCCCACTTTGACTGAGTCTGGAGAGTAAGTATAAACTCGCAAGACGAAAGTCAAAGTATTCCTGTCGGGACGGAGGATAACTCAAGACGTTCTGTGACCTTGAGTCACCCTTTTTAACGCCGGTACCTGCAAAACAAATGTTAGTTTTACCTGTAACCGCGCCCCATGCGGTTTGATCCCTTAGAAGCGTCTGGATCCTCGGGATGATGGCATATGAAGTGTCTGGTTCCTCCGGATGCACTTTGATCCTTTGGAACTACTCCCTTGGGTAAGCATAAACCCTTGGGACAATGACGGGAAGTCGCATAGGCGGGAGCAATCAAGAATAAGCATAAACTCTTGAAAAGGTGAGCGCGAGTAAGCATAAACTCGCGAAAAAATATGTTTAGGGTAGACATAAACCCGTTGTGTGCCAAGAGTAAGCATAAACTCTTGCTAAAAAGTGTGACGTGTGTTTGGGTTTACATAAACCCGTGAGAATGATAATGTGCTAAGAGTATGCATAAACTCTTAGAGGAAGAAAACAAGAGTAAGAATAAACTCTTGAGAGATGAGGGTAAGCATAAACCCATGAGCAAGGATGATAGTGATAATAAGGGTAAGCATAAACTCTTAGTGAGTAGAATCAAGAGTAAGTATAAACTCTTGAGAGAAGGTATGGGGGTAAACCCATAAGCAAAGTGATGTGTTAAGAGTAAGCATAAACTCTTAGTAGGAGAATCAAGCGTAAGTATAAACTCTTGAGGGAAGGTTTAATTTGAGGGTAAACATTAACCTATAAGTAAAGTGAGTGGATCAAGGGTAGGCATAAACCCATAGAAAAACATATGTAAGCTTAGGGTAAGCATAAACCCATAAGGAAAGTAAGTGGATTAAGGTTAAGCATAAACCCTTAGAGAAGAGTATTTGTAAGCTTAGGGTAAGCATAAACCCATAAGCAAAGTGCATGTGAATTAAGGGTAAGCATAAACCCTTAGAGGAATTTTTTGTAAGCTTAGGGTAAGTATAAACCCGTGAGCAAAGTAGGTGAATTAAGGGTAGGCATAAACCCTTAGAAGAACTTTTGTAATATTAGGGTAAGTGGAAAGCCTGTGAGAAAAGTGCTTGTGAGTGATGCCGTTGAAGCGGAAAAATGTGTAAGGAAAACATATACATCTGATGAGAAGCCCCCACTTTGACTGAGTCTGGAGAGAAGAATGTTCTTGCAAGACGAAAGTTAAAGTATTCTGGCTGGGGAATTAAGGGTAAACCCTGAGAGGAATTGGGGTAAGCATAAACCCGTAAGGAAACTGATTGTGAGTGAGGGAAAACGAAGTGGGTGTCTGATGAGAATAAGCCCCCACTTTAACTGAGTCTAGAGAGATGAATGTACGTTCTCACAAGACGAGAGTCAAAGTATTCTTGCTGGGGAATTAAGGGTAAACCCTAAGAGGAATTAGGGTAAGCATAAACCCGTTAAAAAAAATAATGAGGTTTTTGAGGCGGAAAAAATTGTACAAGGAGGTGTGTGTATGATGAGAAGCCCCACTTTGACTGAGTCTGGAGAGACGAATGTTCTCGTAAGACGAAAGTCAAAGTATTATGGTTGGGGGGAGGCAATAACATGTATGGGCTGCATGAGCAAAGATATCAAGGAAAAATTGTACATAGCCATATAGGCATGCATGCATGCATGGGTGCATTACCACTAGGGCCGGGCAAAAAAACCCGGACCCGGTTCCCGATCCGGCACCCGGTTTTTTTTAACCCGAAAAAGCGGGTACCCGATCCGATTTTGAAAATTGGGTCGGGTACCCGATTTTGCAAACCGGCTACCGGGTCGGATCCGGGTCGGGATTTTTTAAAACCGGGTACCCGGTTTTAATTATTAAAAAATAGTTTGTTTATTATTAAAAAAAAGTTTTTTACTTTAATTTAAAATTAATTTTTTATTATTAATATAAATACTTTGTTAAAATTTTTAAAAAAACAGTTTTTTTAAATTTAAAAAAAAAAAATTAATTAAATTTTTTTTAAAAAAACAGATTTTTTAAAAAAATTTAAAAAAACATTTTTTTTTTAAAAACTAAAACATTTTTTTATATTAAAAAACAGCTCTTTTTTTTTAAAGTTGTATAAGAAAAAAAAAAAACCGGATCCGGATACCCGGTTTCCGGAACCGAATTTCTGGGTACCCGGATTATCCGGGTCGGATCCGGGTCAAAAAAATGTGACCCGAAAAACCGGGTACCCGAATTTGCCCACCTCTAATTACCACGAAATTTATTCAAGACAATAATCGCATATGGCGATTCAAGGAATCCACAAAGATGGGCTCTAGCCTTATGTGCTTTGTGCTATGTGATGTGTGTATGTGCATGATGCTTATGAATGTATGCATGAAATGATTATGATGTCTGATATGCTTGACTCGTGACCGTATGATTATGATTATCATAAAAGTTATAAAGAAATATGAAAAAGTTGATTAAAGCATTCAACACTTATATGTATGTTCAATTAGAAATTTCATTATTTGTAAGAATTTATCCATTATCATCGCTTATCTCCATTTTAATCACCATTTAATGAGCCAAATAAAGATTAAAACAAAGTAATGAAAGTTTAGAATGGTAGAGACTTCAGTATAGTGTACCTTGTAATGCCTTTGATCAAAACAACCAAGGTAGAATCAACGACGATGAATGAAATTAAGTGTTTTGCTTGAAGTTGATTGAGTTGATGATTTATTTTGTGATGTGTTTAGTGATGTTTTGATGGTGATTTGATGTGGTATAAGTATATGGGATGGAAGTATGTAATGCAGAAGATGAGAATGTTTTATAGTTAATTACATTAAGTTGCTAAAGTATACATATATATAAGAATACAATAGAGGAAGAGAAAGGAAAGAATAATAACAAAATATGCTAAAGAATAAGTTAAGTAATTTGCAATATTACAGTACGTGATGCTAGCTAGGAGAAGATCATGGGATTAGGAGAGAATCATGGGATTGCATTATTATGGGAACTATAATGATTATTTCCATAGTTAGAGGATGTGGCAGATTCTTCTGTGATACGCCCTCACAAGATGGACGACCGGTTAGAGAGGCCAATCTTGGCCATGAGTTGCTGAAAACGGGTACGCGGCAGTGGCTTTGTGAGAGCGTCTGCTAGTTGGTCGTCGCCGGAAATGTGAGTGACACGTAATTTTCCGAGTTGAACTTGTTCACGAACGAAATGGAAATCAAGAGCTAGATGTTTCATTCTTGTATGAAAAACCGGATTAGCAGAGTAGTGGGTGGCACTCAAATTGTCACAGTAGATGGTTGGTAAGGTTGAGGAAGTTATCCCAAGCTCATTTAGTAGGGAGTTGAGCCAAAGAACCTCTGCGGTGGTTGCGGCGACGGCCCGAAATTCGGCTTCAGTGGAGGAGCGAGCTAGAGTATGTTGCTTCTTCGAACTCCATGAAAGTGGGTTGCGGCCAAGATATACAACGTATCCAGTGGTGGAAATGTAGTTATCTCGATCACCGGCCCAATCCGCGTCGGTAAAGGCATGCAATTGTAGTGGTGAGTGGCGTTGTAGCATGATACCATGGTGAGAGGTGCCTTTTAAGTAACGCAATAATCTTTTTAATGAAGACCAGTGAACATTAGTGGGTTTATGCATATATTGTGATAACTTATTAATGGTGTATGCAACATCGGGACGGGTGAGAGAAAGGTATTGCAAGCTGCCAACTAGAGCACGGTAGTGAGTAGGGTTGGACAAGGGGGTTCCGTTAGTGAGGGTTAGGGGTGGGTGGACGGCCATGGGTGTGGGTGTGGGTTTAGCATCAATCATTTGAGCCCGGTCTAAGAGGTCATGTATATATTTTTGTTGGCTCAAGAAAATGCGACTAGGTTGTGTTTCAACTTCAACTCCCAAAAAATAGGATAGATTACCTAAGTCTTTTAGGGAGAATCTGTTTGCAAGGGTAGTGATAAGTTTGTTTAAATGAGTGGGACATGGGCCTGTGATGATAATATCATCAACATAGACAATAAGGTAGATGGTGGTTTGATTATGTGTATAGATAAATAGAGATGGATCAGCAATGGAGTTTTAAAAACCATAAGATAAAAGGTAGTTGCGTAGTTCATTGTACCATGCTCGTGGGGCTTGTTTAAGGCCATAAATTGCTTTATTAAGTTTACATACATGGGTAGGGTTTTCTTTGTCCACAAATCCGGGAGTTTGAGCAATAAAGACATCCTCAGTTAAGGTTCCCTGTAGAAAGGCATTATTTATGTCTAATTGTCGTAATTTCCAACTATTAGTGACAGCTAAGGATAAAATGACACGAACAGTTGTAGGTTTTACAACAGGGCTGAAGGTGTCTGATGAGCCCAAGTTATACCATATTTTTAGTTTGTTTTTAATGCTTTGTTTTTGTAATTTAGGTCATTCTCCTTAGTGTTTACATTACTTTGAGCTTTAGGTGAGGTTTAGAGTTTATGTTGTAAACTAGATTAACTTGCAACTTTTGGCCTAAATAAAGAACAAGTGAAAGCAAGGTTTTTGTACATCAAAATGCAGCAGGACCAAATTCAAACGCTAATATCTTCTGATATAGAAATGATATTGAAGTGATTCAAATTGGAGGTTGTAGATCTCTTCAAGAGCTTTCCAATGGTAGGTCATATGCCTATTTTCGCCAAGGAACGAGAGAGTTATGGCCGTTTTAGTACGAACTGTGTGTGCAGTCTACATGGGGCGCGCCCCGCGCCTTATAGGGCGCTGCCAGCGCCCTTGATGCAGTGAAGTCCTTTCAAAAGGCGATTCCAGCGCCCTCCAAGACGCTGCCAGCGCCCTGTGTGTCTGTTTGGCCGACTTCAATCCACTTGAACCTTAGCTTTATTGCTTTTTCTTCCACTTGCTCCTAGCTTATTGTCTTTAACTTTGCTTCCTCTTACATAGTAATGATGCTCCTTTAATAATTTTTGTAAAATATCTTAGCAAGGAGTATCATCTTTTGCTTCCTACCTTTGTATTATAAATAGAGGAAAATGAGGTAAATGTAAAGACATGCTTGATCACTAAGATCATTCATCTATAATATTAATTTCTTCTCATTTTCTTCTTCTTGTTCTTCTTTCTTTTGTTTTTCACATCTTCACTTGAGGATGTAGTTCTTCTATGGGAAAGTGGAAGAATGCTATTAACAATGTTTAAATAAGAATCACTTCTTCCACACTCTTTTACTTAATTATTGTCTAATTTTGGTCTAAATTCTATGATCTTAATCTTACCTTAATTAGGTGATCACCTAGTTAATGAAAGTTGATGGTCTAAAGCTGATTTTTGGAAATGCAAGCGTATTCTTGGTAACCTTAAATCTATGAAGCAACCAAGTTCCCTTAAATTCAACTTAGTCTTCACTTTTTGAACTTAGCAAAATTGACAATTTGCAACTTAGTAAAATTGACACTTTACCGAGGGGTTCACTTAGTAAAGCTAAATCTTGGTTTGATTGAAGTTGAAAAATTAGACAAGTTAACTGGAGTTCGGCCAAACAACAGTTAATTCTTTCGGGTTTTCTATTTCTTAATGCTTTTGTTCACTGCGTATTCTTTGAACAATTAGGGTTAGGTAATTTACGATTTATCTTGTCTAACTAAACTAAAGGAAAACTAATAAGGATGCGATCCTTAACGAGATTTGGTCAAGTAGTTGAGTAGAGTTGAAGTGGTTCAATAAGTAAACCTGTTTTGGGCATATTTCCACTGAACCAATTTTAATTTTCCTTATTTAATTTCTGTTATAGCTTAGTTTCACCAAACCACCCCCTCTCTTTGTTCTTCATGTTGAATAAAATGAAAGCATTAGCTCAACAAAAAAACAGATGAAATGTTCAACGATGTCAACCATGTTCCCTGTGTTCGATAACCCCCACTCGTACTATAACGGGGGTTTTATTTGTCTTAGAGACCGAAAAAACCTCTTCGTCAAATTGAAACCTCCAATTTGAATCACTTCAATATCATTTCTATATCAGAAGATATTAGCGTTTGAATTTGGTCCTGCTGCATTTTGATGTACAAAAACCTTGCTTTCACTTGTTCTTTATTTAGGCCAAAAGTTGCAAGTTAATCTAGTTTACAACATAAACTCTAAACTTCACCTAAAGCTCAAAGTAATGTAAACACTAAGGAGAATGACCTAAATTACAAAAACAAAGCATTAAAAACAAACTAAAAATATGGTATAACTTGGGCTCATCAGTGTCTGAATAGTCAATGCCCGGTCTTTGATGGAATCCTTTGGCAACAAATCGAGCTTTGTAGCGCTCAATGGTTCCATCGGGTTTACGTTTGATGCGATAAATCCACTTGCCACCAACTACATTTTGTGAGGGGTGTGCGGGAACAAGATCCCATGTGTGGTTTTTAGTAAGGGCATTGAATTCTTCAGTCATGGCTTGGCACCATTGAGGATCCTTAAGAGCTTGGGTGATGTTGCGAGGTTTAAGTGGTTTTGTTTGGAGGGTTACTTGATTAGCATATCTAGGGTTGGGTTTGATGATGTTATTTTGAAGGCGAGTTACTATGGTACGATTTAGTGGTTGGGATGGTATTGTAGGAGGTGAGGTGGGGGAGTTGGCAGTGTTAGTAGTGTGGGATTGTAGTGGGGAATGTGATCCCATAGTAGCATTGAGTGTTTGTTGTGTGGTGGGGCTTGTAGGGGTGAGTGGTTGCTGAGATGAGAGGTTATTAGATGATTGTTGAAAAGAAGTAGTTGTAGACATAGGGGTAGTTTGAGATCGGGCAGGTTGTGAGGCATGTATTGTTAGGGTGCACCATTGTTCTAAATTTGTTGGGGTTGTTGGGGAAGTATCTGCAAGTGTTGGGTATGCGAAATTGGTTTCAACAAATCGAACGTGTCTAGTTGTAAATATTTTATTTGTTGTAGGGTCAAGACAATAGTAGGCACTTTGACTTAAAGAGTATCCGACAAATATAAACGGTTTGGATTTCAGTTGTATTTTGTTGGTGGTGTAAGGTCGTAGCCATGGATAACACAAACAACCAAAACTTCGTAATTTTAGATAGTTTGGTGGTGTTTTAAATAATTTGAGATATGGGGATTCATTTTGGAGTGTAGGAGTGGGGAGCCTATTTATTAAATAAACGGCTGTGGAAAAGGCTAAAGGCTAATAAGAGGTGGGCATTTTAGCATGGGATAAAAGGGTAAGGCTCGTTTCAACAATGTGACGGTGTCGTCTTTCAGCATAACCATTATGTTCGGGTGTGTGGGGGGGGGGGGGGTGATGTGAGATGGGTAATGCCATATGATGTGAGATATGGTTTTAATTTAATATATTCACCTCCATTATCAGAGTAAAATTGACGAATAGAACGTTGGAAGAAATTTTCTACTAAGGATTTGAATTTAAAAAAAATAGGAAGGGTTTCAGATTTTTGCTTTAGTGGATACAACCAAATATATTTTGTGTAATGGTCAACAAAAATGATATAATATTTGTAATTATCATATGAATATTCTGGGCATGTCCAGACATCAGAAAAAATGAGATCAAGTGGTGCATTCGAAGAAATGGTTGATTTGTAAAAGGGAAGTTTATGACTTTTATTGCATTGACATGAATTACAATTTAAAGATAGTGAACTAGGAATGTTTAAGGAAAAAGCAGAGTTAATTATTTTGATAATAGATAAAGAGGGGTGGCCTAATCGATGATGCCAATCATGAGCGGAGAGCTTGTGACTTGAGTGGACTTGAGGTGGTGGAGGTTGCAGTTCATATAAGCTCGCGCTAGATGGAGCTTGTAGAAGGATGGTCCCCGTCGAAGGCTCCTTAATATTAAAAAGAAATGGTAAGAATTCAATAGTCAGATTGTTATCTTTACAAAAATGAGAAATTGATATAATATTTCTAGAAATTGAAGGAACGTAAAACACATTATTAAGAGTGAAGGTGCGGAATGGTGTAAAGATAGAAATGGAACTAGTATGAGAGATTGGAAGGGTGGTACCATCACCGATGACGAGCTCGTCCGTTCCTTCATAAGGGGTATGGAAGGAGAGGTTATTAAGGTCATTAGTGACATGATGAGAGGCTCCACTATCCAAGAGCCAAGTTGTAGTTGGTTTAGTGGTAGATGTGGTCATAGTGTGGGCTTTTGGAGTAGGTATGTGGTTGTTGGTGAGAGCCGGAAAAGTGATGTTTAGGTATTGTTAGGTGAAAGAGTGGCATTGTGAAATAACATGCCCTTGGGTACGACACCACTGACATCGGCCAAGGAAGGGGCGTGGTGTGCGATTGGTTGGGTTGTTATGGAGTCGAGTGTTGCGGCTAGTACGGTGGATAGGTTGGTTATTAGTAGGATGTAGATTATTAGGAGGTGGTGCATATGGTAGGTTGGGGCGGTGTTGTGGGTGGCGGAAGGACATAGCATGGGCAGTGGGTGGAAAGGAAGTGGGAGAGGGTAGATTTTTAAGGACAAGTTCACGAGTGATTAATTTCTCATGAAGTTCTTCAAAGGATATTGAGGTGTCACGACCATTGACGGCATCGATAATGGGTTTGTAGGATTCATAGTCAAGACCATTAAGAATCTTGTCAACTACATCTTCATGGTCCATGGGTTTTCCCATGGTGGCTAATTGATCCACACAAGCTTTAATGGCTTGCATGTATTCTGTTATGGTTTGGGAGTTATGACTGAGGTTGTTTAAGGTGGACTTTATTTGTTTAAGATGCCCACGAGATGGGTTCGCATAGGTGTTTGCAAGAGTGGTCCAAGCCTCGTGGGAGGTGGAAGCGGTGGATATAAGTGGAACAAGATTTTGGGTTAAGGTTCCGACAAGTGCGCCGAGAATTAGTTTATCTTGGCGCATCCAAGTGAGGTAGGTTGGATTGGGAGATGTGACATTATCAGTGGTGACAGTGGTGGGTGGAGCCGTAAACGAGCCATCGAGAAATTTGAAAAGATCATGTACGATCATGGTGGCTTCAATTTGGGTCTTCCATGCAAGGTAGTTTGTTGGGGTTAGTCGAATGCAGTTTTGAAAGTTAACAATGATGAAGGGTTTGGTTGGCTCGACGGGGTTGACGATGGTATTGTTGTGGTGGTTGTCGTTGGTAGCCATTGAAGGAGGATTGGGAAGGGGGAAAAAATGATAATGGATCAAGGCTGTGATACCATGAGAATGTTTTATAGTTAATTACATTAAGTTGCTAAAGTATACATATATATAAGAATATAATAGAGGAAGAGAAAGGAAAGAATAATAACAAAATATGCTAAAGAATAAGCTAAGTAATTTGCAATATTACAGTACGTGATGCTAGCTAGGAGAAGATCATGGGATTAGGAGAGAATCATGGGATTGCATGATTATGGGAATTATAATGATTATTTCCATAGTTAGAGGATGTGGCAGATTCTTCTGTGATAGAAGAATGCTTGGGGTTGTTGGTATGTGTTGGTGTATGTTGAAAAGGTTGGAAAGACGTGTATTTATAGGCCAGAAGGAGCAAAAATTGACCCGGAATGGCACCAGACCTGTGCCTAGGCGCAGGTTAGTATTGGTGACCTGCGTCTAGGCGCAGGTCCTGGTCAGATCCAGGTTGATTTTTTTGTTTGATTTTGCGCGTGATTTTCAGGATTACGATCCGATTTTATTCGATTACGGAAATATTCTGTAATATTTGATATTCCAGAATATTTTGGGATATCCCGGGATGTTCTGGGATGTCCCAGAATGTTCTAGAATGTGCCGGAATGCCAAGAACGTTTCGGAATATTCTAGATTCCTCCAGAAGCTCCAAAAAATTACAGAAAAATTATGAAAAGTTATGAAAAGTATAAAAAACATTAATATGCTTTGCGGAACAATTTTCAACATTCGAAAATGACGAAAATGCCCCTAAGTACGCAAAAATCCTAAAAAAATCTATAAAAAGCTCCAAAAATATGAATAAATTATAAAATTATTTTTATGATTTGTAAAAATATTTTGTGATGCAAAAAGACATTTTTATTATTTTTTTATGAATATAAAAATTGAAAAATGCATGCAAAAATATAAAAAAAATGTAAAAATGAAGAAAAATTACGAATAAGTCTCGTAATCATCACGAATCCTAATACACGCTTCCAAGGCAATTCAAACATGGTTTTGGCAATTGGTTGAGGCATATTGTGTGTTTTCATCGTCAATTCCCCTTAGTTAGACCTTATGGCAATATGGTACGCTCATCATTAGTCTCTACATTGGGGAGACACATTTAGGTGTCTACAGAAGGCTGTAGGTTCTCAGTTCGGATTTGAAGACCACTTCAGTAATTGTTTCCCGCACAAATCCCCTGGTCCAAGGAGCATGCATCGGCCATCATTATTAGCCTCTAACTGCCCACTGTATATAAACAGCATTTGTTGAACTGGCTCGATCACCTTCAAAAGCTACATAAGTCCCAGCATTACTTGAGAATGTTTGAAGATATCCAGGCCACAAATTGCTTCTATGAGCTGCTCATCCATATCCTGAAATAAAGACATCTGAAATATTTTGTTTCAAGACATGATTTTTGTAGGCGGTTCCGGACTGTTAAGAAAAGGAGTTCCAGTTGGAGGAGAATATATAGGAAGGTAAGAACTCACTCACAGTGCGGACAATCTCAGATCAAGATACATGTGTCTTGGAATCTCACACCTTATATCCCAAGGAATTGAAGTGTACTGTTTCTAAAATAGCGACATCATTTAGACCTCGAGTGGCATTCCATTCAGATTGGATAGCTTGCTTGACATGCTTCTTGAGATGTGGAGGCAACTGGTGATACTTCATCCATTCCTCCACCATGCATCCTCTGTACGTCTAGCTTGCTCTTTAATTTGCCTGTAGGTCTTCTTTCGTTCTGCTCTGTACATTGCAAGCCAGTCTGTCTAGCTAGCTTAGTAGTATAAGATCAAAGTGACAGCTGTCAGATCAATTCCACCAACAAAAACATGTCCAAAAATTAAAGGAGCCTTGGATAGGAATTACCTGCATCCGTGCTAATAAATCTCCGAAAAGGACTAAAAATGATAGATAGCAATGCCTTCATTATCAAACAGATCGAGGGAGTAAGTATGTAGTTTTGTACCTTAAACTTTTCAGTCCCCACGCTAGGCAAAATGTATATTTTTGCATGAAACTTCTAGTTCCAATCTTGGCCAGTAAAAGCATCTGATCTGAGAGCATTCCAAACTCAAAATCATAATTTTTGGTGCATCTAGTGATCAGTTCATCCCAGTAAAGGGTAGCGGCATCAGAATCTGTTGCATTTATTTCTTTTTTGCACACTAAGCTAGGAGCTCAGCAATGTATGCATTGTAATATATGGCTCCCACTCCTTGCATTAACAAATTAGAATAGAAATCGGAAAAATGTGTGTATAGTTGTTGATATCTCACATTACTGATCATGATGAAATACATGAGGTTCTGCAAAGCCCCTGACCAAGCATTCTTTGTTAGTATGCTTGTTACTTTGGTTGTTCGGTTGGTAAGAGGTGACATGGCAATTACCCTGAATGGAATGTTGTACAAAGACAGACCTGACCATAACATTGGATTCTTGATTCTTCAGTCCTAAACAAACAATTATCTACATTCCTCCAACAAACAAACATTCTTAGTTAGTTTATGCTTGTTATTTGTCAACATTAAAGAACACAAAAACTCCTCTGAATCAATCTCACAAGTTTGTTTCTGCAAGACCAAGGCTTAGCAACGGATGAACTACAGCTTAAAAAAACTTATAGTACAAATGTTGATCGAACCCCATGTGGTGCACTATTGAGGCTCCGTTTACTTTGGTGTAAAACATTTTCCTTCAAAACAGTTTTCCCTATTTTACCGTCGTTTATCTCGGGTGAAAAAATTAAATGTAAAACTTAGGGTGGAAATTCATTTTACATCATGTTGAAAATATTTTCCCCCAAATTTGGGAGGAAAACTAATTTCAGTCGCTCATTTCCCCATCTCCATACATATCCACAATTCGTTTTCTCTGTTTCACTCTAAAACATCTTCTCTGTTTCACTCTAATGAAAGCTCCTTTTTCAATCTATTTTTATGCTATAAATTCAAAGTTTTTCATCTTCTCTGTTTCACTCTAATGAAAGCTAACAATTCCTTCCTTGGCTCTGATCTGTTTTTGCTTGATATATAGCTCATAGTTAAACCCTAAAGTTCAAGATCTATTGGTAAGTGACCTTATTATCATCTTTTTTATTTTTTCATCTATATTTTTTTCTGCTTCTAACTTCAATTTTCATTTCTATTTGCTGCTAAATTTCAGATCTAGTTTTTTTATAAGTTTTTGTTCTTAAATTTTCAGTCATTGAATCTGGGTATTTTTCGCTATTGTTAATCTCAGTATTTTTCGCCATTGTTAACCACCTTTTATGCTCTATTACTTTTTTGATTCATAGCCACACTAGTAATTGGTTGCCATTGTCATAAATCTTAATTATATTTGTGGATGTGTTCTAATTTTGATTTTTTTTTTTTTTTATAAACATTACCCTAACCTTCAGTTCTGGTGGAACATTGAAAAAAATGACATATACTCATATCTATGGTTTTGAAATTCTAGTGGACTAGAAATCATAGATGGTACAATTTTTTTCCATGGGTATTTAACTTCTAGGTAATTTAATTCTGCATCAATTTTATGTTGCATGTATTGATTGAGTAGGAGGTTGCTGCTAAATTTCAGATCTAGGTTTATTATGAGTTTAAAATTATTTCAGATCTATTTTTGGCAGATAAATCCTTATTCCAGTTTTAAATTATTGGATTTGAATGGTAAAAATACTTTATGAGGTTTCAATTGATATTTTATATGCTCAAATTGTTTGAAAAGGGAGATGAATCATGCCTAGCAGTTGAGTGATCTGATTAAGATAATGATATATGGTGATCTGATTAAGATAATGATGGTGATCTGATTAAGATAATGATGATGAGTATGGAGTTTTAATCTTGGCTTTTACTTATGATTCTATATATAATTTGATGAAGCTCGCTACTTATGATGGGTATGGAGTTTTAATATTGGCTTTTTTATAATGGGTATGGAGTTTTAATCTTGGCTTAATATTCTACTTAAATGGTAGTTTCTTTTTTGTGTTATGGGTTGGTTATGATAATTTTGATGATGAGATGTTTACTTCATATATCAGATTGTCATTTTTTCAATCTATTATGGAGTCAAACGATGCTCAAAAGTCTCAAGTAATATTCTATTTTGCACATTATTAATTTAATTTGTTATATGCTATTAAGGAACTAAAATCTATCCATGAATTTATTTTGATTTTCTTAAATCTTTGTAGATGATCTGTAAAGGCATGATAATAGGTGCAGTTGCAGCCATTATTGCTTCCATCCTTGCTTTTTTTAAAGTAAATAAGTCCAAGACTAAAAGACCTAGAATAATTAGGCAACCTTATATTAATAGCTAGGGATAGCTTGAGGGAGGCTAATATTGATAGTGTTTTATATTGTGGTGATAGCCATTGTCTTGGGCAGATTCGTATGAGGCCTGGTGCTTTTTTTAGCTTGTGTAATATTTTAGTCGAAAGGGGACTTTTGTTGGAGAGCAGACAAATGAGTGTCAAGGAGCAAGTGCTACTTTTTTTATACATGTTGGGTCATAATGTAAGATTTCGAGATGTTGGAGGAAGATTTTTCCGATCTACTAGGACTATACATCACTACTTTCACATCATGCTCCATGCAATTCTTCGATTGTATCCATATGTTGTGAAATCACCAGGAACTTGTGTGCAACTAGAAATTCAAAACAACCCTAGATTTTTTCCTTGGTTTAAAGACTTCATAGGTGCTATTGATGGGACCCATATACGTCCATCTGTTCCTATTGAGATGCAAGAGAGATTTAGGGGACGAAAGGATAAGACGACACAAAACGTACTAGCAGCCGTTGATTTTGATCTAAGGTTTACTTATGTGCTCGCTGGTTGGGAGGGTTCTGCCCATGATTCAAGGGTTTTGGGTGATGCACTTAGAAAAGGATTTCAGGTTCCTGAAGGTAATTTTAAAATAGCTTTTTTTTGTTATTGATAATAGTACGTGGTCTAAACTTCACTTGAATTGATAAAGATGTTGATGATGTTTTATAGATGTAGGGAAATATTATCTTGTTGATGCTGGGTATGGGAACCGTAAAGGTTTTATGCCTCCTTTTAGGCGTATTCGTTATCATTTGAAAGAGTATACCACTAATAACCCTCCCGAGAATGAACGAGAATTATTTAACCTTCGACATTCTTCATTGAGAATGTGTATAGAGAGGGCGTTTGGCATCTTAAAAAAGAGGTTTCGTGTTTTGGATGCTGAGCCTTTTTGGTCATATGAAACCCAAGTGGATGTTGTTCTTGCTTGTTGCGTGATACACAACTATCTTAGGGGCGTTGACCCTAATGATGCAATTACAAGAGAGGCAGACTTAGAGATTGCTTCTCAAGACTCAAGGGTATTGCTTACTCAAAAGGAAGTGCGTGAAGAAAACAAAGATAGTGTGAAAAAGCGAAATGCCATAGCATTGGCTATGTGGAATGCATACAAAAAGCGTCGAACCAATTAAAGTTGTAAATGGTTATTTCTTACGTAATTGAAATTGTAAACTGAATTGGTGAACTAGTGGTTCAAGTTTATTTGTAAACTGGTTTTCTTTAATTAATTGAAGTTGTTTCCGAATTTGATATACTACTTTCTTACTAATCTATATGCATAAAAATGTGTTTTGAGAATGTTGATCAGGTGAAAGAAGAGAAAAAAGCTAATTTTCGTTGGTCGAAACAAATGTCTAAGGAGTTATTGGGATTTTTGGCTCATGAGGTAAGGAAAGGAAACGGACCAAATAACTCTTTCAGGACCAGCTCCTTCATTGCTGCGGCCAAGATGATTTCTGAAAAGCTTCACACTGCATGCAGTGCTGACCATGTTGAGAATCACATGAGGACGGTGAGAACTACTTGGGGAGTTATCTCCCAAGTGTGAGGAAGATCTGGGTTCGGTTGGGATGATAATGTAAAGATGATAACGGCTTCTCCAAATGCGTATGATGCCTACATTCAGGTATGTTACAATTTTAGAAGTTACAATTTAGAAGTTGCCATGAAGTTAATATTCATAATATCCTTAATCCTATTATTGTGTATGTGATTGAAGTGTGTTATTCCTTTACTGAACAGAAATATCCCTCTCATGAAAAATATTTGAATAAGAAAATTGATATGTACGAAGAGATATCTATAGTGGCGGGCAAGGATATTGCGAAGGGTAATTTCTCCAAGACTTTTGGTGACATTCAAACTACTTCAAGTGGACAACCAAGTGCAATTGAGACCGAGCCTACTAAGTCAGATAGTGCAACTTCTTTGGAGCCTAGTTCTCATAGGAAGAGGGGTCGAGTTGAAGAGGAAGATGGTGATTTGCATCTTATTTCAACACAATTAAAAGAAGCAATTGTTAGCGCTCTTAAGAAATTTTCTGACAACCAACTTGATGTGGAGAAACTTTATGAGGAGATCATGAAAATGAGCGATATTGAACACTTTTGATTGCAAGTATTGCACATAAAAACAACTTGATCAACACATGAAAACAAGCTAAGATTCAATGGAAAGAGGAAAAAAAAAAGCCTTGAGGTTTGATATCAAAAAAATATGGTTAAGGTTGTTAAATGAAAAAACAAAATTAAAGGTTGTTTGTTGCAATAAAATGTTGTTCAGGAATCCAATGACCAATAATTTATTTATTTATTTTTTTTAATGGGAAAGCTATGAACTTCACCTGTGGGATAGGTAGTATAGCTATTAGATGAAATAAAAATGATGATTTTTTATGATTTGATTTCGTAGTGAACCCTTCTCTCATTATTGAAACATGAGGCCTAAATGTGTCATGAAAGTTGGAGATGATGTTGCAGAAGAAAATGAGGTCTGCCACGGTTCTTGCAATGGCAATGATGGCTGCTATATGCCATTCCATAAATAGAGACTGTGGGCTTCCAACAGTAGGGACATACAAGAAAAAGGAGTCAAGGAACAAACTTAAGACACCCGCTGTAAAAGCTCCAAGATCCCATTTCGTTGTGGAATTGTTATGAAAGCTAGGTCTAGTTCCCTTCAGGATCATCTAAGAAATTCTTTGATGAGAAACGAACTATTGATGGTTCCTTAATGCGAAATTGAACCCTTTCTTCTGTTTTTTTCCACCTCTGTTTTCCTTATTATTTTTATTTTACTACTCATAATTTTTTGTTGTAACCTAAACTTTTGGTGCAAAGGTGGTTAAGTGATTCGAGGTATTCGTCTTGCATGTGGTATCCCTTAACTATAGAACAAGATAATAGGGTCTCAAAATGGCTATTTTGCAAAAATTAAAAGGATTGTATCAATTAGACTCATTTAAAGTGGCAAAGTGGTGCGCAAATTATATATATAATGTGGTCTTGGTACCATGTTCCTCTTTGTGGTCCCATATCTCGCATTCGTCGTCGTTATCCTCCATTTCTCCTCTCTCGTCACCCTCTTTGTCACCTGGTCCTTCTTCTACCCCTTCAAGTCCTTCGACCGCTCGCCTTCCTTGTCGTTCTCACCGATGTTGCCTCCCTTCTCAGCTCTTCTCATTGGCAGTGTTGCTGCTAATTTTTATTCCGTGTTCTTGAAGATATCTTCTTTGATTGATCAAGATCCTACTTCTCAATCTGGGCTTCCTTCCCCTTCTTGTTGTTGCACTGCTGGCACTTCCACTATGGAGTTGGTTTTTTTTTGCTGTTGTAGTTTTTAAGAAAATTAATATTTTTATCGCAAGGAATGATGATTATAACTACATTCATCATTCTATTTACAAATATATATGAATGTTTATTGTTAAGAAATCATGATTCCATATTCTATTTACAAAAATGAATATTGTATGTTAGAGCATAAATATCAGCAAACTTAAAATGGTTAGCTCCCAAACAAACCATTTTAAGATCCCTTAACAGCAAACCTAGATCAGTTTGGTTGCAAACTGAAGGAAGTAAGTTCGGTTTTTCGAACTCTGCTGCAAACTAAAACATTCAACTAAAAAAATTTTGAAGATCAGCCAACACTCATAACCACGCCAGAAGAGAGAGAAGGAGAGAGGGGAGGAGAGAGAAAAAACTAAATTTAATTTCCTATTTGTAATTAAAATAAGTTAAATTGTATATTTAAAAAAAAAACTAATCAAACCAAAATTTATATTTTTAAATTCTCTACAAGTTGACACCCATGATAGAATTTATTTATTTTTTAAAAAAATTCTCAACGGCTATATTTACAATGGTGAACTTTTTTTGTGGTGTGTTGTTAAGAGGTGAATTATAAATGATTTGGTTTGAGTAATGTGGATGGGAGAGAAATTTGTAAAACTTTTTTTTTGGGTTTGCTGATAATGATGCCCTTAAGAAATGAAGATTATTTTTTAAAAAAATCAACATTCTTGTTTGATAAAAAAAATGAACATTGTAGTTTTTTTTTTAAAAAAAATGAATATTCTAGTTCCAAAAATTGAATATTGAGTTGAAAAATTGAATATCACACCTTGAAAAAAGAAGATTGTCAATGTTCTTTAAAAAAAATGAACATTCTAATTTATAAAAAAATGAAGATTCTGATTTTATAAAATAATTCTAGTTAAAAAAAAAAGGAATATTAAAAAAAAATTATAGTTTAAAACAATGAATATGTAGTGTACAAAAATGAAGATTAAAGTTAAAAAATAAATTAAAAAAGTTGTGTAAAAAATGAAGATTACTAAGACCAAAAAAGCTAGCTGGTCTCGGGAGGTGGGAGCACCATATAACAAAGTGGTGTAGGTTAATTTGAGGCTGAGGAACCAAATAATATAAAATCAAATAGTTGTCGGGTAAGACTTAAGTCAGATAAAAATCAGTTACGAGTCAGATAACAATCAGTCAAATAATACTGGATGCAAGTTGGTATTAGGCGGTTTTGCAGCGTAGATAAGGATTTTGCACCCCTAATTTTGGCTAATGATTTCCGCAGCATTTATTTTGATAGCAGCACATCCCATAAACATTTAAGACAATGGTTTTTGTGGGTAAAGCTGGTGTGTGAAAATCAAATTTAACTTGCGTAAATCAATAGCCCTGATTTTATCCAACTTCGATAAGTAGTTACATGAACGATGTAATGTAATCCAACTTGCAGGCCAGGCTATGCTACCTCTCCGCATATGATCATATATGGCTTTGCTCCTTTCTCATATGTCACAAAAAAAAAGAGAAAAAACAAAGGAAACAAAAGAAAGAAAGAAAACCCAAGATAATATTTATTAACATAATACATAGGTACCATATTTGGTCACAGTTTATTCAAGTAGGAAAACTATTGGAGAATTTGGGTAAATAGTATGACAAACACTTGAGGCGTGTCGGATGATACTTCCCTGAAAACAATATTTTCACCCTATAATAAGGCCGGGTTACAGGAAATTTGTTAACAAGATACAACAAGAAACCGTAGAAATCAAGCCTTGTTTCAATCTCTACGAAATGAAGAAGGGATTTGTATGTGTAAACTTCTTTGCAATAATGGAGAATCACTTAGTTGTATGCAAGAGAGGAAATGAAAATAGAGTGTAACTTCATGTGTCTCATTTCAGTTTTAGGCAAGTTATAATATAACTTATCCAAATTGCACAACAGTTGCCTCGAACTGACACAACGCAATGGGAAAAAACCAAGCAGAACTGACGCTAACCACCAGGCTTGCGATTCGCGACCTTAGGTCTCGAGTCGCGATTTGCTTCTGTCTCTTTTGGCACTTTTTGCACTTCAGATTGTTCTCGCGTGTCGCGACCTTAAGTCACGACTCGCGATTTTCCACTGTTATTGCTACACTTTACCTCAACGTTCAACGACTTACATCGCTAAAAATTTTGCATAATTACGAACTTCAAAACACATAATACTACGTCTAGTATTATTAATATTCATAATTATATACATTTATATTCTAAATCAATAAATCTCTAACAAAAACCACTCAATAACAGATAGAAGCATATAACATAACATCAATGGGTTATTCTAATATTATTGAAGACTGCTAGCTAAATGCTTTGAACATTTCTATAAAACTCTTGCCTGAATTCATTTAATTATTTGTTAAGAAGTACCAAACGTCCATTTTCAAAGCTCCATTGACAAGCAGGGAAACAAGATAGCTGTTGCTCATTTGGTCCAAACAACTCAAATGTCCGCAAAACTAACTTATTTGGCAAGTGCTCCCATGTAATGTTGCATAGGACGTTAGCTGGGACAGAAACTCGAAAACTCCAAGCATAATTGCTTCCTACATCAACATGTTTGCTAAACATGTTATCCCCTTCGGTTTTACCAACACACTTCACTGCCACAGGTTTGCTGAAGTTGTTTTTGATATTAACAGAACCTTTCTTCTTTCTTCGCCCAAGATGAAAGTGATTTCTGACGTAAATGTCACCAATGAGTCCCATCACAGCAACTCCTATGAATACACCAGCCGACCAAAAGTTTGCTGCCTCGGCAATCTGTGCAGAAAGCATTAGTGTTACAAGCAGCAGGTAGCCTAGTTTTTTACCTTTTGATGAACTCATATTTTTTTAAGATGCAACAACATCTCTGTTACTCCATGTGCGCACCTTAAAGAAGCTGCCCGGCCTACCATTTACATAGCCATTACCTTAGGCTGCAGTTATGCTTTTTATTTCGCAATCAATGCAATTACACTTCAATTCATGTACATATATAGTTCTTGTTTTAAATTAAAGCTTATTACTACCTCTGGTTTTATAATTTGTTACTGTTTGATGTTAAACTCAAACAATCTGAAAAATGGCCTCGGATAAGCTACCTAATACATAGGGATCCAGGAGAGTTCGGTCCTCTTACAAGTCTAGGGGAATCCTTCCCAAAACCAATTTGCAATGGGATGAATAAATCCTAGATTCATGGGTTGGTTTATTGAATTTATTCATTCTCCAATGCTAATTAGTCTTTAGTGCACACACATACAATCATACATAAGGTCAACGCTCCACTTATTGGTGGCCCTGGGCGTGTCCTTACGGCTCATTTGGTTGTTGATAATGGAAATGGATTTAAAGTGTAATTTGTTAAGAAAAATTTTAAAATCCCCATGGAAAATATATTTGTCATTCTCAAACTTGAAATTTCTT
This sequence comes from Salicornia ramosissima, assembly GCA_951394345.1. Classification (NCBI taxonomy): domain Eukaryota; kingdom Viridiplantae; phylum Streptophyta; class Magnoliopsida; order Caryophyllales; family Amaranthaceae; genus Salicornia; species Salicornia ramosissima. The sequence continues at coordinate 49,832,064 of OX596234.1, forward strand.
CTTATTTTCCATTACTATCCATTACCATGTAGAAGGGTGGTATTAGATGAGAATGAATATTTGTGAAAAAAATTAGATAAATTGGAGTAAAGCTAGCACCACCATAGGAATGAATTTTGATTTTCCTTCCAAATTTAATTATAAATTCATTCCCATTACATCAATTTATAACCGGCTACCAAACGGGCTGTTAGAACTAAAGCACACCAATAGATAGACAACTATAATCCTCATTGCCTTAACCATTGGCTTAGACAAATAACAATTTAGAATAAACTCATAAATTGGTCTCTACTGTCTAATACCATGTCAAACAGGCCCAGTGTGGCCTTTACTCGTTTGACATAGTATCAGAGCCCGACCTAATTGCCAATTAGCTCTCCGATGGTTGGATTTGGTGAAACTATTGTTTTAGGGTTAGCCCAACCTAGCTTGCACGGCATTCATGATTCATTAACTCATCAATCTTCTTTTGCAACTCTGCTTTTGAGAATATTCACCCGCCCCCTGCTGAACCCCAACCCCACCCTGCTTCCCTTCCCTCTACTCCCACCAATGATGCCACTCCCTCTCCCACTCCCCTCAATTAAAAAAAACAGTTAAAAAATCATATACTTATTTTTTATAAGGTAAGAAAATCCACAACTCATTAGCTGGTAATTGTAGGGGAAGATAAGGGGGGTCCTCATGTTGAACCATGTTTGATTTGAGTGATGACAAACCAGTTCCCTATACTTGATTTTTTCTATGTATAATTGTCTATGAGCATGTTGAATCAAGATAGGAAACAACAAGGCAAGAATTGAAGTGAAGAACATCATAGCCTTGAGGTACATGAAGATCAGAAGCCAAGAGCTTGGAGCTTTTAATTTTTGTATATTAGGATCCTTGTGTAAAATGGACTAAGGGGAGTAGGGTTGAGGTTTAAAAGTAAAAGAGCCAGAAGGTTGGAGTTTATGTTTAGTAAAGAGAACAGTTAAGGAGCAGTTCCCTTTAACAAAAATAAACTCAGTAGTACTGAAACCATTGTGGAAAAAGACCTCAGTATTATGCACTTGCACTAAAGTAATCACTTTCGATATTTTTCGCTCCAAAACGTTTTTAAATTCAAACTTCAATATTGATTACTTAGGATTTGGAAAAATTGCTCAAATAAAATATCCAATCAACTCATTTAATGCAACTTAACATTTTAGATTTTATTGTACTTTCCTTAAAACCTCAAGAGTTATGGAAAGAGAATAAAATGTGATTTGATAAGGATAATTAATGAGAATATCTTGACAGTTGGTTGGGTGATCTATTTAAGCAACACTCCAATGCAAATTAGGGTTTTCGGTTTTCACTTATTAAAATTTCAAATCTTCGAAAAAACTTAATAACCCTCTTGCTCTCCAAAAGAAAATCAGTGTTAATTCCCAAAGTTCATCCTTAGTGCTTAAACATCCCCATATTCATCTTCAAGAGAGAACTTATGGAGAAAAGTTGGTAATTGTAATTGAACCACTTAGGAGGAAGTGGTTGGGGAGTGTTATGTGAGTACAAAATGAACTGTTAGAGTTAACAGTTGAGGAATTGATTGTTACGGGGTTGTAGCAATTCAATTGAGTGTGTAACCATTGTTATTCATCTGAGTTGATTAATAATATTGGTGAGAGAGTGGAGGACGTAGACTTATTGAGAAGCTGAACCTCGTTAAATCCTTGTGCCTTTATATTTTACTTTACTGTTCTTTCGCTGTTCTTACAAACTGATAAACAACTTTGAAAATAGATCGAAAATCCTACATACTCAATTCAAACCCCCTCCCCTTCTTGAGTATCTAATTAAGCTTGGGAGCTTAATAATGGCGCAGTGAAGAAGAATAAGAAAAGAGAGGGGAAAGTAGAACAGTGAAGAAAGCTTTGTTATTAATTTTGTAAAATGAATAAATTGTCTTTTTACAGTACCACAACAAACCTATATAAATAGGCTATTATTATAACAACAAACTTTACACAACTCGCATGTAAAGCACGTGAGAATAACAAACTACTAAACAAATAACAACTAATAACCAAAATACAATAATCACTCTAATTAAACTCCAATACCCCCCCCCCCCCGCCCCCCTCTCAAGTTGGGAGGAGCAGCATACAAACCCAACTTGGACAATAGCTTAAGAAAATGAGGAGAAGACAATGGCTTGGTAAACAAGTCTGCTAACTGAGAATGAGTAGGAAGATAAGACAACTGAATCAACCCCTCCATAATCTTCTCCCTAGTAAAATGACAATCGAGCTCTATATGCTTTGTCCTTTCATGAAACATAGGATTCTTTGCTATTTGAAGAGCAGATTGATTATCACAGTGAAGAGTAACTGGTTGCAAATTTGTCACACCAATCTCTTCCAACAGCCTAACAACCCATGTTACTTCTGAAGCTGCTGCTGCCATAGCCCTATACTCAGCTTCACTAGAGGACCTAGAGACTGTAGTTTGTTTCTGGGACTTCCAAGAAATAGGAGAAGATCCAAGAAGCAAAATAAAACCAGTAATAAATCTCCTAGTGTCAGGACAAGAGGCCCAATCAGAATCAGAAAAAGCTTGTAAAACAAGCTTATCAGTAGCTCTCAAAAGAATGCCTTATCCTACTGTCTTAGCAACATAAGAAAGAGTATGTCTAAGTGCTTCAAGATGTGTAGAACAAGGAACCTGCATATGTTGACTCAAAACTTGAACAGCATAACTTAAGTCTGGTCTAGTATTAGAAAGGAAGTTTAACTTCCCAACAAGAGACCTATAAAACTCTGGATTCTCCAAAACAGAACCATCATTGGCTGCTAACTTAGTGTTAACAGGAAAAGGAGTTTTAACCTTCTGTTGAAAAGTCTTCCACTACTTTGTAAAAGTTCTTTAATGAATTTTCTTTGAGTAAGAAGAATTCCATCTGAAACATAATTAACTTCCATGCCTAAAAAATAATGAAACTTCCCTAAGTCTTTAATAGTAAATTGATCATTTAAAAAAACTTTCAAGTCATATACCATAGCTTGATTATTTCCAGTTATTATAATGTCATCCACATATACAACAACTATGGTAATATCTGAGCCTGATTTATTAATAAACATGCTATAGTCATTTTTACTTTGTTGAAAACCCTTAGTTCTTAAAGCTATAACCAACTTAGAATTCCATTGCCTAGAGGCTTGTTTAAGGCCATACAATGATTTATTTAACCTACAAACTTTCCCATTAGGATTAGCAACTCCTTGAGGAACTCTCATGTAAACCTCCTCATGAAGATCACCATGAAGGAAGGCATTATTGATATCTAGTTGGAAAACATCCCATTTTTTAGAAGCTGCCAAGGCATGTAAACACCTTATTATAGTCATTTTAACTACAGGAGAAAAGGTTTCTTCATAATCAACTCCAAACTTTTGTGTAAACCCCTTAGCAACTAACCTAGCCTTAAATCTTTCTAGTGAACCATCAGATTTTAGCTTGACCTTATAAACCCATTTACAACTAATATGCCTTTTGTTAGGGGGTAAATCCACCAAATCCCAAGTATGATTATCATTTAAAGCCTTAATTTTTTTGTCCATAGCATCAACCCATTCAGGAATTTGTGAAGCTTTAACATAAGAATCAGGTTCTAAAAAATTAATTTGTGGAACAACATTCTGTACCTCTTCTGCTGAAACTAAATTGCACCAATGAGATGCCATAGTCTTAGTCCTAGAAGTATTGCAATCATAAGCACTCAAATAGGCAGGAGGCCTTCTACTCCTATCAGACCTAGATAAAAATCCATCAGAAACATTTAATTGATCACCATCTATTTCCATGTAAGGAATAGAACCAGAATGGTCATTATTCTGAGAAAAATCAGAACCAACATCTGAAAAAATATTAGGAAAAACTTGTGAACCATCTACCATCCCAACACCATTAGATTTAGACACAATGTCTTCATATAGACCTAACAAATCTATAGAAGTGCTAGAGGGAATGAAAATCTGTTTAGGAAAAACAAAATCATATTGTGAAGACTGAAGATAAAAAGGAAAATGATGTTCATGAAACACAACATCTCTAGAAACAAGAATTTTATATGATTTCAAATTTAGTATTTTATAACCTTTCTGAGTGTCTGAATATCCCAAGAAAACAGATGGAATAGCCTTAAGATCAAGTTTAGATCTATCTACCCTAGTAGAGGAGACATAGCAAAAGACATCCAAATGCTCTTAAATGTTCTAAAGGAGGTTTATATCCATATAACCTCTCATAAGGAGTTTTGTTTTGAACAACCCTCAAAGGCATCCTGTTAATCAAATATGCTACACAAAGAACCACTTCATTCCAAAATTTATTTGGAATATTAGACTGAAAACTCAAAGCTCTAGTAGTTTCTAACAAATGCCTATGTTTCCTTTCCACCGCCCCATTTTGCTGAGGTGTATCACTACAACTAGACTGAGCTATAATTCCATGTTTTTGAAATAAAACCTTCATAGGCCCTTCAGTTAGTTCTTTAGCATTGTCAGACCTTACTTTTAGAATCTTAGCTTTAAATTGAGTAAAAACATATTGTATAAAATTGCACATTATATGCACTGTATCAGACTTAGTTTTAATAAGATGTACCCATGTAAATCTTGAGTAATCATCTACTATTGTCAAGAATTGATTAAAACCATTATAAGAAGTGACCTTGTAAGGGCCCCAAACATCAATATGAATCAACTCAAAAGGAAATTTAGACTTTATTGAACTACTAGAAAAAGGTTTTCTAGACTGTTTAGCCATAGGACAAACTTGACAAATTGTATCTTTAACATGATTATTAAAATCACAAGGTAATGACAACAATTTTAATTGTTGAAAAGGTAAATGACCAACTCTCAGATGCCATAATCTTGGATCAAAAGAAACAGAACAGCAGTATTGTTTAGAAGAATGAGAAGACTTAGCAGAGGAAGCTTGAGTAATCCCACAAACTTGATACAACCCATCCTTTAGCTTACCAAGAACACATAGATTCTTTTTCTGAGCAAAGCCCTGTATATAACAAGCATAATGATCAAAGAAAACTGAGCAATTTAAATCTTGACACAGCTTATTGACTGAAATAAGATTGAATTGAAAATCTGGAACATATAGCACATTATGCAAAGTAATTAAATCACTCAACTGAATATTGCCAACTAATTCCACTCTAACCCTTCTACCATCAGGTATGGTTATATTAGTTAGTTTAGGTTTATTTTTTAGGAAAGAACTAAATAAATTTATATTAGAACATATATGGTCACTAGCACCACTATCAATTAACCATAAAGAATTAGAAGCAATAAGCATGCACTTACCTGCCAACAGAGCTTGACCAGAGGTCTCTATGGAATCAGTATTTTCTTTAGCAACACCATCAGCTCTTTTGTTAGCTTGCATTAAGCTCATCAAGTAAGAATACTATTCTGTAGTAAAAGGTACCACAGAACCTGCACCTTCAGTATTTTCAGAATCCAGTTCTTGCACATGAATTGAACCAGTGACATGAGACATAGCTGTCACTCTTCTTTCTTTGTTAGGCTTAAAACCAGGAGGATATCCATGGACCTTAAAACACCTCTCATAACTATGACCTGGAATCTTGCAAAATGTTCAATAGAACATAGAATTTGGCCTCTTATTACCAACATAAGTCCTAGTATTTGCACCTGGCCTTGTATAGACATTAGGAGGTTTACCATTGTAGGCTTGAACTACCAGCATTAGGAACTATCCTCTTATCAGCTACACAAACAACAGACTTACTGCTCAAAATTTGATTATTCTGTTTGGAAATTTCTTTGTGACTGTCTTCTTGAGCAAAAATTCTATAAGCTTGAGTAATATTAGGTAAAGGAGTCATCATAAGCACATTACCCCTCACAGCACTAAACTGATCTCCCAGCTTCATCATAAAACGTAGTAATCTTAGTCTTAATTCCCTATCTAAGACTCTCTTAGTCAAATCACAAGTGCACTTATTACAAGTACAATGAGGAATAGGATCTGCATCATTCAGTTCATCCCAAATTGCCTTAATGGAGGTATAAAATTCTACCACAGTCAAAGAACCTTGAGTTAAACTAGCCAACTGCTGCTCAAGATTAAAAATATGAGTTAAGCAAGCATAACCAAATCTTTCCATTAAATCCTTCCACATATTTCTCGCAGTTTTAATATGTAAAATACTCTTCGCAATCTTAGGATCCAAATTAAACAAAATCCAAGATATAACTAGATCATTACATCTTTCCCAAGCATAATGCTCTAATGAATTAGTATCAGCATCTGGTTCAAGAAACGTACCATTAACAAATCCGACCTTATTCTTGGCCGAAAGCGTGATTAGCATTGACCTTTTCCAGTCTCCAAAGCCTATACCAGCGAACTTAAAGGACACCAGCTGCTGAACATTTGAGTCGCTAGGATGTATATAGTACTTGCTGGAAGGATCTTGGTTTAGAGGAAGATTAGAACTCGAAAAATTTCAAGTTTCGCGCACCATAATTTCGCTCAAGAATTTCAGATTAAAACCAAAATTAGAAAAGAAAAAACGAACAAATGTAAACAGATTTAAATCTGAATGTAAAATTGAGAACAAAAGAAAACTATCAGAAAGCTTAGTGGATCGAAATATGCTCTGATACCATGTTGAAGCTTGGGAGCTTAACAATGGCGCAGTAAAGAAGAATAAGAAAAGAGAGGGGAAAGTAGAACAGAGAAGAAAGCTTTGTTATTAATTTTGTAAAATGAATAAATTGTCTTTTTACAGTACCACAACAAACCTATATAAATAGGCTATTATTATAGCAACAAACTTTACACAACTCACATGTAAAGCACCTGAGAATAACAAACTACTAAACAAATAACAACTAATAACCAAAATACAATAATCACTCTAATTAACCTCCAATACTTACACCTTAGGCAACAGGTGAGGATCAAACCCTGCACCTCTAGAATGCAAGATGGGTGAAAGAACTTTTTTGCTCTATATCACTTCCTCAGAAAAAACATAACATTACTAATTTTTAGAAGAAAAAAAAAGAGCCAATCAATTAGCTTTAAAAAAACACAGAAAAAAACAGTTAATTATTATTTTTAAAAAAATAGATAATTAGCTTTAAAAAAAGGTTAAAATTAGCACCAAAAAAACTGTTATTTAGGGATTAATTTGGGTTTTAGAAAATTAATTACAAAAAAGACAAAAAAATGGTTTGAAAGTGAGAAATCAGCATTGAAACAATGAAAAAACGAAAATTAGAGCTGTGTGACACACACACTTGTAAAATTGAATTCTAATGAGGTTTTTTTATTTAATTGTCGTCGGTGCTTATTTTAATTTCTAAAATATCGCCTGAGTTTTTCTATCAATTTATCACAAGGGATCTATTTTCTTTTTACCAATCTAGTTCACTGGCGGCCTACTATGACATAAGTCTTGAATAATATTTTTTTCTAGCACATCCTCTGATGTTCAAAAATTCTGTGTTCATTACCAAAGCATTTTTTTTATTTTTTTGCTCTAAAAAAAGTTGAATAAAAATTAATTACAAATTGATATGTTTCCTTCTCATAATATTGGACTTAGTTTGTTTCTATTTGTTTTTACCAACTTCCACCTAGTTTTGACCATCATGGACCAAAATAACTCGAACAATATAAACTTGTATATTATCATCCCTTAATTTTGACCTTCTATAGTTCTATATATCTCACCATTGATTTGAGACCCAAAAAAAAAAACAAAAACGAAAACGAAAAAAAAAACATAAAATTAATTTCGAAAAATTGAAATTTATTAACATGATGCAAAAGAAATCCAAACTTTTAGGTATGCCATCGTTTCATAATGGTTATTAGCTTTAAGATTTTGGATATAACTCATATGGTGATAGAAAAAAATTTGTATTATTGTATCTAAAAAAAATATATTTATATTAAATCTTGTTAGATTCATTATAATTTTTCACGAGAAAATATCAACTTTTACAGTTTTTCACAGGGAAACATCAACTTTTACAATTTGTTATAGATCACAAGAAATTGTTTAAAGTGTGCAAAAGACAAACATTACAACATTTTAAAACGGATTATTATTTTTTGACAATTATTTCAAAAATAAATTAATTTAGGTAGCCGTTACGAAATAAACCCAAGTACCCAAGGCTCACGCGTTCGTTCAAGATTCAAAAGCTGCAAACATCTTGATAAACCTTCAAACTTCATTTTGTGTTTGTTTGTACACGCCAAACCCTTGTCATTTCCTGCTGAAAACCACCAAAATTATCTGTCTTCAATTCATTCCCAATCATTGCTAGCGATGGAAGAGCAAAGAGAAATGCAAATCCCAGTATTCACCGTTTGGAAAAATAATGTCATCCTCAAGAACATCTTTCTTATTAATTCCCCTCCTGTAAATCAAGTTGAAACCAAGCAACAAAATGATGAAATTTGTAAAACCCATCAACAATTTGAAGAAACTTTGTTAGTTGGTCGACACCCAGATTGTGATATTCGGTTAGAGCATCCAAGCATTAGCAGATTTCATCTCCGAATTCACTCTAAACCATCGTTCAAACACCTTTTTCTCACTGACTTATCCTCTGGTAACTCTCTATAATTGGTTCTGCTGATAATACTCTGTATTATTTAGTCAAATGCTAAATATAATGCTCAATGATACTTCTTTCGTGGATATTTTGCGCTTTTGGCCATTTTTGTGACTTTGGGTTTTGATTTCTGAGGCTGCACCTGTTGAAATTATAAGCTAAAATTGTGTGTTTGTTTAACATTTCCTTTAAATTTTTTCCTTGGTTATAAATGGGTTAAAGAGAATCTAAGTATAATTGTATTGTGGTTTGAGGAGAGTCTAAGTATCTCTTACCTACGCATCAAACTGATGCAGGTTTTCATTCTTTATTGTTCTATCAGATTCTTTGTTACTTTTTAAATACCCATTACTATGCGATTTTGGGTTTTCTCTCTACTTTAGGGTTAGATTTTTGTGGATTTTTGAATCTTGATTCATTTTGGTGTTCGTTCAGTGCATGGAACGTGGCTGTCAGGAAAAAGGATTGACCCTGATAGTAGAACAAAGATGAATGAGAGTGATACTTTGAGGCTTGGAGGATCAAGTAGGGTTTACAGATTGCAATGGATTCCACTAAGCCAAGCTTACGATGTTTCCAACCCTTATGTGCCTCCCCTGGACTTTGTGGAGCCTCAGGAAGATGAGGAAGAACAGATCATCAAGGTACGATGAATTGCACTTCTAACCTTAGTTGTACACTCTAATATTATTGATCTTTTACTAATGTAAATGTTATTTCTGACATTTTATATGACTTCCATGTTCTTTTTCCAATGATATTACCTTGATAGAGTTGTTGATCTTTGTATTTTTCGTTATCCAATTATGTTTTTAGGATGACAATTTACCAAGACAGGAAAATGAAGAGGTACAAGCTGTTGATTCTGTTACAAAGGGTTTAGAGTGTGATGTTCTGTGTAATGATGATGCATTGGTTATAGATAAAGTTGCTCCAGAAACAGAAGAACAAGTTTTGACAATGGAAAATGTGAGTATAGAGTGTGATGTTCTGTGTAATGATGATGCATTGGTTATAGATAAAGTTGCTCCAGAAACAGAAGAACAAGTTTTGACAATGGAAAATGTGAGTATAGAATTGGATGATTCTGATATGGAAGGCTTAATGTCACTATTTCTAGATGATACACCTGACCTATCTGCTGGGGATGAAATGCCTCCTGATCCTATAACACAAAAGGTGTTTTCTGAAGTAGTTGTGAATAATCAATATGTGCAACCCCTGGATTCTGTCTTGGATGGTTTGGTAGCTTTGTTTTTGGGTGAGAACTGGGAATGGGTTGGGCAGGAAGAAAATTATATGCCATGTCCCACTGAGAAAGAATATCCTCCTGAGTCATTGAAGCATGAAGTTTTGGAATTTCTTGAGAAAATTATATGCCATGTCCCATCAGACCTTTCAGTGACAGAAAACTTGGATACCACTACAGCTGGAGAAAGAGGAAGTGAATTTGTATCTGGAATGACGACGGAAGGTGACAATGAAATCACACTGCAAAAACAGGACATTCCGAGAGTTGCCCCATCATCGCCTTCAATGCCGGAAAACATGGCATTTGATGTGACAGTAAACTTGGATGATAATATAGCTGGAGGAAAACGAAACGAATTTGTAAATGAAACAATTCAGAATGAAAACAAATCCCTGCTGCAAGATGAGAAGGATATTCAGGATGGCATGTGGAGTTTCTGGTGTGGATCACTTGTAGCGCCTACATCATCTCTTGTCACCAGAGAGGATCTTCTTTGTACTGAAAATAGTGAACTTGATGTGGAAATCCCTCAGAATGAATGTATGGGAAGTGTTGATGTTTACAAGAACTCTTCAGTTAAGGATTATAATATGAGCAAACTGTGGAGTTTCTGGTCTGGAAATATGGGTGTAGAATCTTCTGTGTGTTCTTCATTGTCTGATGCAGGATTTTTATCAGAGTTTGAAAACAAATTGGTGGGATATGATTGTCAGAGTCCACCACTTAGCTCTATCAAAAGCTCATTTGGGATTCTTCTGATAACATCAGATCAGAAGTCTGAAAGTAGCATTTGGTCCAGAAGAGGAAAACTGCAAAACACCCCCCAAATTTTAACAAGCAGGTCTGAAGGAAAGAAAATGAGAAGTGATCAGAAGAAGATCAGAAATGAACCTCTTTCGAGGGCTCTCTTTGATGTAGAAGATGAAAAGGAAGAGAATGAATTATTCACCCCCAACAAAGAAAATTGTACTCCCAATACTCACAGGTCCATGAGAAAGTTGGCCATATTGGATGAAGTGAAGAATTCAAGTGATCAGAAGATCAGAAATGAACCTCTTTCGAGGGCTCTCTTTGATGTAGAAGGTGAAAAGGAAGAGAATGAATTATTCACCCCCAACAAAGAAAATTGTACTCCCAATACTCACAGGTCCATGAGAAAGTTGGCCATATTGGATGAAGTGAAGAATTCAAGTTCAGTGAAATCACCCCTTCTAAAGATGACCGGAAGTCCTAGAATCAACCACGAGGATAATTTGTCCCCCTCATCAGATAAAGAGAACTACTCACGCAGAACTTCTCTGAAGCAGAAAACATCACAGCATACTTCAGGGAACAAAGTTAAAAGAGTTCGTTCAAGAGAAAGAAAAGGGGAAAGAATGCCTTTTCAGTCCCTTCTTGGAGATTCACCTATGAAGTGTACTTCTGAAATTTGCGCTCCTGATGCTGCTATGAATGATGGAAGTTCTGTTACTTGTGCTAAAGTTGCAAGCAAGGTTAGCAAATGCTGTGCTAGTCTGATCCCTTTTATGATTTTGCTGAACATTTCGATTGTTACAATTGATAATTTGATATCATTATTTCTTGTCACTTTAGACTCATTTACCTGACAAAAGCTCTGGAGAAAGGATCTGCAAATGGAGTATGCTAGTTGACACTACTACTCTGTTGAACAAAGAATCAAGAAAGGCGTTACAACTTCTTGAAGGCCTAAAGGGAACTCAACTCATCATCCCCAGAATAGGTAATTGAGCCAATTGATTGAGGTTTTGAGTTTTTTTGTGAAGTGTAAACCTCTTGTGTTAGTTAATAAATTGATGCTTTGTTTGACAGTCATAAGGGATCTTGCATGTTTGAGACGACAAACGAGTTTCTTCAGAAGAAATACAGAGGTGTCATCAGCATTGGAATGGATAGAAGATTGCATGGTTAGAACACAGTGGTGGATTCATGTACAGAATTCGATGGAGGAGTGGCCAGTTGCACCAACCCCACCTGCATCACCTTACTCTCAAGGAGCTGCCAGTTGCTCCTTCACCATCTCCACCCTTGAATCCCAACCTCTACTATTCTCACCGACTGTAGAAGATCATGTAATCGACTATGCTATCAGCTTCAAGAGGAATAAGAAAACTGATGGACAGCTCGTACTTCTCAGTAATGATCTCACATTGAAGATCAAGGCCATGGCAGAGGTATTTAGCAACTTGAATGCTCATGTTGTGTAAATTAATGTCATTTTCTAAGTTCTTTTAGTGAAGAGTTTGCATATGTTTTTCAGGGTATAATATGCGAGACAGCAGAGGAATTCAGGGAGAGCTTGGTGAACCCTTTCTCTGAGAGGTTCATGTGGGCTGACAGCTCCCCGAGAGGTCAAACTTGGTCGTGCTCAGACGACATTGTTCTGAGGGAGAAATTTTATCCAAGCTCACTGAAGATGACACCGAAGGCAATGGAGAATGTGAAGGGTCTGAAGCTGGTCCTGCTTCATAATTCTCAGTATTATGAACGAATGACTGCAATTCACTAGGATGATTATGGTACACTGCATGCTGAAACAGCCTGTTGTGAACTGCTCATAAATGTACAAATAACAAATGATCAATATTCAGTTGAAATCAAATTAGCTGCAGTTGCAGTTGTGAGATTTTTCTGCCCATTTTTTGAACTAATTTTTCTGATGCAACATGATTTGGAATTCTAGCCTATTAATGAGTTGAGTTCAAGCTTCAAACATACTAACTCCTAGCCTTTTGAGGGTGATTTAAAGTTGGATAATTAAAGTCTAAAGACTGAGTTTGATCTCGGCTGAATCAAATAAGTTCTAATATTTTGGTGGGAAGCTTTCTAGCTTGACTAATAATAGTTGGAGATTAAGACTAATTTTGATCTTGGCTAAATCAAATGAGTTATAGTAGAAATAGTACGAAGTACTATTTAATATTGGTTTTCTATGCACGCTATGTGTGCACAATGTTTTAGACTTACTGGGTGATAAAAACAAACACAAATTGAAATTTTGGATTTAAATTGTCCTCCATTGAAAAAGAAACGATGTAATTACAAAAAGTAATTTAAATTGTCTCTTAGAATCATTTCAAAGGACAAACAAAGGTTCAAACATGTATCCAAAAAGTAATCAAAAAACTGAATTGCAAGCAAAATAAAAAACTTTATAAACTAATCAACACGAATGTGAAAAAAAGGGGTTTTTCTAAGCTATGCCCTTGTGTTTTTCCTCTTTTTTAGTTATGCCCATGATTTTTGAAACTTCTAAGCTATGCCCTTCAACTTAGGTTTTTTTAATTAACAGTGTCACTCTGTTAACTCAACGTTAAAAAGAGTTGCATTTCGTAGGAGGGTAATTTTTCCTTTAAAACTCTAAGGTTTTTAGTTGATTTTCACCATTTATAATTGATGTATTTCCCTGAAATAAATAATGCACTGCCCTGTAAATGATGCATTTCCTTAAAATAAAGCAAAACCCCTACAATTTTAGAGGGGGAATTACCCTCCCACAAAATGCAACTCCTTTTAACAGATCTACTAAGTGTATTAACGATGAGATAGTGGAGCGGGCACTGTTAATTTAAAAACCTAAGTTGAGGGGCATAGCTTAGAAGTTTCAAAAACATGGGCACAACTTAGAAACTCGAAAAACTTAGGGGCATAGCTTTGAAAAACCCAAAAAAAAAAAAAAAAAAACAAATAAAACCAAAATCAAAAGTTGGGTTAATACAAGTGCATCACCATGTGCTAAATTTTTTTTTTAAAATTAAGGGTTTCAATGTTTTCATTACAGAAAAATTAATCAATATATGTGTAACAACTAACAAGTAAGCAGAGAGAGGGCATGAAGCAAAATCACTAATTGAAGCAAAAAAAAAAAAAAGTTGAAATAGAATTCTCATCCACTAGCAAACTACTGTAAAGGAAAGAAAGAGAGGCCAAGACATAGCTTTACAATCTAGCCATACATACATATTTTTACTAGAAAAAATAAAGCTTCAAATATTTATCCAAAAAGTAATAAACTGGCCGAGCTAGCCGCATTCCAAGCTACTTCCTATAAACACTTCATCTAAAAAAAAATTAAATTTCAATTTTGAATTTAAAAAAAAAATGAAAAGCCGTCACCAAGAATGTTAAATTGGTACTCGGTCATAAGATACTAAAGGTGAAATTTTGTTACTCATAAAAACTCCTAATTTTTCTACTTGTAAATTTCTAATGATTTTTAGTCTTAGAAGTCAAGATTTTTAAGAACGATGAAGAAGCCTAGTCCTTTATTTGTTTTCATTAATAGAGAATCTTAGAAATTGTTAAGGGCTTTGGGTTTTTTTTTTTTTAAATGTAGCCATGTTGCTAGGGTAGGAGGTGTAGTTGTTCATGGGATTGCCCACGTCTATCCTGATCGGGTGAACAAATTTTATGTAATAATTATGAGTTTTCACCACACATTAAAAGTTGGCAGATCTTGATCGTGCTTAATAAAATTCCCCCTTCCAAAAAAAGTCAAGATTTGCAAGCAACATTTTGGATATTTTTTTAAAATAAAGTGCTCAATTAAATAAATTCAAAGTTAGGATATTAGGTCACCAAAACATAACATGCATGAAAAATGAAACTTCTATTAGCAATACAAACATGAAACATTACATGTTTGATAAAGTCCAGTCCTGCTGGAGTGACGGTTGACGTGTTGCCCTCTAACGGGGTTCGGTTAGCATTAATCAGGGGGTGTCGGGTGAGTGTGTAAAAAGCCCCACTGCACAGGGCCCCGTTATATAAAGGGTCTATTTTTTTTGTTTTTCTTAGTCATTTGTCTTAAATTATTCTTATATTTTTATATAAATTAATGATTTTCTACTAAAATATTTTTGGAATGTATACATATATTGTCAAAATAATATCAAATATTAGTATTTATTAAGACCTGAAGGGACTAAGTACAATTTTAGAACAGGGCCCCGATAACTCCGATACGGCCCTGGCATTAATTTAGGTCATTAAAGTTTAGTTTTTTTTTTTTTAAACAAAGTCCAATTAAAGTTAGCATTTACTTATGGGAATAGATAGAAATGTCGCGTTTCGTATAGTAACATTGCTTTCAAGAGCATTTACCAGATCACTAAAACAATAACATCAACAATTCAACATCACTCTAGTATTGATTATTTGATTTATTTCATACGGACTAACTGTGAGCCAATAAAATTAAACATCACCATCGCTGAAATTCAATTTTATCATAACTTCTTCATATAATCGTCGTCCATTTTTTTTTCCCTTTTGTGGCTTGCGAAGCATCTCAGTGAATAGTGTAGATGCAAGAAACTGGGAAAATGAACCAGCTATACAATGTCTTTTTACAAATTACTTAAATCCCATTTGCTGTACGGACCCACAAATGAAAATATAAATCAAATGACATTTTTATAATTTTGTTGAAAATATATCCAACAAATTTCCTATTTTTTAGGTGACCGAACATATATACCACTAACTTTTTCTAAAAAAATTAGAGCAAATGCCGTTGAGATAAACAAATTTTGTTTATCAATTTCGGAAACTGGGCATTGCTCCATATATAATATGCAATGGCCAATTAGCCATATATATAATATAAAACCATTTATTTAAGCTAAGAAAATACAGGAGCCTGAGTCCATCCAATTTGGAAACAATTCTGGATGATAGAAGCTCCACTGAACCCCCCCCCCAAAAAAAAAAAAAAAAAAACCTTAAGAATGCCAACCAATACTACTAATCTACTTCATTACTACAGGATATCATTCCATCCTTTTCTTCGGAAATAAGGAACGAAAACGAACTTGGTGAATCATCAAAATTCGTTTGCGGAAAATCTTGAAGTCCACCAAGAGTGTATTCGTAGTTCAGGAGAGAGAAGAATGGATCTTCAATGCTCCCCTTTAATTCCATCATATTCTGGGAAGTATTAGCATCACTGGAGCAAAAGCTAAACCCCATGTTCAAATTGTCGTGTGTTATTGCGTTGCTGCTTTCTGCAGGATTTGGCGCCCCAGAAGTTCCTTTATGTTCCTCAATTGGGATGGCAGGAGTGTGACCCTGAAAAAGAGCAATATGCCCGAAAAGTTTGTCTTTTCGGGAGAAAGTTGTGCCACAAGAACAGAGCCATTTATCCCTGCCACAGTGTTTTTCATGGGTCTTGAGATCAGCAATAACAGAGAATTTCTTGGTATGGCATCTGCTACATGTATAGCTCTTATCACAGTGAGTTCTCTTATAATGATTTTTCACACACAAAATAGTTTTCAGAGGCTGAAACTTCTTATGCTCCTTATTCCTCTTGCAACCAACAAAAGGACATGAATACCTCTTCAGAAGCACCTTTTCTGAACTAGACTCTTTGTTGGGTTTTGCAAGAGCGGCAGCAGTTTTGTATTCATCCCCGTGACCTCTCATGTGCATTCTCAAATTAGCATCTCTCTTAAACCCCTTTCCACATATGGTACAGAAGTGGGTATGAGGTGCAAGAATTTCTTCTTTTTCTAATTGCAAGATTTCATATGATCCTGGAGGAAGATGCTCTTCGTCCTTGCCATCATCATCGTCTTTTAGTTCGTGATCTTCTTCCATATTGCAGTTCATTTCAGTTACACAGTTAGCCATTACATCAGTATGGTTTGACTGCTCGACTAGTTTAGTAACATCGCTAACAGCTTGCTGCTGCACTTGCCCTTCATTGTTCTGAGCCATCATACCAGTTCCGGCATTGGTCGCTGAAAGTTGAAGGACAGATGGATTAGCTGCAGAGAGGTTATTCTTCATTGATGGAAGAAGACTACCAGCCGCTGATATCAGCTGGACTATAATGGAAGTCAAATCAGCAGTGATAAGCTGCTGCTGCTGATGAACAAGTTCATCTTGGTTGCCAGAAACTTGAGCCCTTCGCCCAACGATCATTTGGACTAGCTCTTGAAGTTGGTGGACTTTCTGTTCCAAGAAAGAGAGGTTATTGAGCATTGCACTTGGATCCCAATTACCACCATCAGGCATTTGATTCATTTGATTCCCATCTTGATTAGGAATTCTGGTCTGGTTACTAGGATTTCCAACCAGCAAAGATGAGTTCCCAGAAGACTGGCCAAATTTAGAAATCGGAGGATCTATTCTCATGCTGTAATCTAGTATAGAAGGATCTTCCCACTTCAACTGTTCCTGAGTACTAAAGCTGGTGAATGGCTGATTGTTCATGGATGTGTTCTGCAGCATTTCATTACCGAAAGTTGTAGGTTTTGAACAACTTTCTGAATCTGGCCTATCTTTTACATTCATCTTCGAATTCTTATAAGGTGCAGTTCTGGCTGTCAAATCTGGAAATTATATAAAGGTTACATTAAAATTACAGCATAAAGGGCATACATAAGGAACTACACAAGTTGTTAGGAAGCAAAAAGGCAAAGTTTTAGCAAATCACAACTCACTTCCATGTAGCTATTTGCCTATTTAAGTACCACAAAATAAAAATGGATAACATCAACGAATTGAGAAAGTAAACAAAGCAATAACTAGTAACCCTCATTTTCAATCACTGATATATGTTACACAGTTCTAACCTGCATTTACAACAACATAGCATGGCCAAAGCCTATAAATGCTAAAACTCTAAAAGTATTGTGTCCAATAATATTTCTGCATTTCAACACTTAAAAACAAATGAATAATATCTACTCAGTATTAGGAACATTTGAATGAATGGATGCCATGCAAAACAAAAGGGAACCAAAGCAGCTCTTGCCTTGCCTCATGCCCCTTACAATATGAGGTAAACCTGGAGCAAATAGGTATTTGCAGCCTTTAAAAGTTTAAAACAAAAGATATATGCAAAGCCTTCCAATAATAATGACCATCATTACACATCTTGAGCTTAAAGATAATACTTGCATATATTGTCCAACCAAAATTTTATAATTGCATCTACATTCATATCCATTAGACTTGTCAATTTTACCCAATTTGATTTTGAGTCTACATTGGGCTCAATTATGATGGGCGAGGGCTTGTTGTGAACTTGTGATAGATGAGAACACAAACTAAGCATAACACAAGAACTATACAGGCATACAGCTCAAGGTTTTTCTGTGATGAGAATTACAGCAGTGGTTACATCGATGAAGTGGCACATAGCAGTGATAGGCTGCTTATGGAACACAACATATTTCCATTTTGCAGCAGAATAACCGATCTGATTGAGCCTAACCAATAACCATATAACAGTAAAATCATGTTCTTTTGGACTGAATTAATCTGAACTGAACTGAATTAAACTAAATCCTAGACCCATCAGAAGCTAAGCCGAACGGAATTGAATTTGTTTGAACTGAATGAAAATGAAATTTCAAAAATTAATTCCAAAAGAACTGGCCTGAGTGTTCAAGATGAGAAAATCAGGGGCATTCACCGAAACGCTTTAAACTCTAATTACTATGCACTGTAGTGGATCATTCTTCTCGGACTCCCCCGTGTGAGTTTTCCCCTCAATTTGAGGTTCTCAAGGTGAACCTTTGCATCATCTCCTTTTTGGTTTTTATTTTTTCTCTTATTTTCAAACTTCTTTAGTTTTATTACAATGGTCGCAGCTGCATAAGATCCAGCTAAATCTTAGACCATAATTACATCTAAGATTAAAGCAAAGACACCCATGACTCATCAACTTTTAGACTTCTAGTAAAGAACAGCTTAACAGTCAACAACAACAAAGATGCAGGTCTGGGGAATTCAAGATATATGCAACCTTAACCCTAAACAGCTTAATTAAGACTATTGGAGATGATATCTCTGAACAAGCATAACATAAATCACAAACAATACAGTATGAACTAAATTCCATAACCAGTTTCCACAAGATGTACCAATCCAGCTCAAATACAACCGTAGATTCAAGCTAACTATAAGAGACTTGCATCAAATTTCTAAATTAATAAACAACAAACTGAAATTTTTACTCAAAGGTCAACCCACAGTTTGAAGAATGACAGATATAGAAACAGAAAAATTACATTTAAACATCACAAAATCCAGAAATTGAAACTAGAAGTAGTACATCTAACAATTCAGAAAGTAAAAATAATTTTCCATAAAATGAAATATTGTCTTTAATTCAAGGAATTATTAAAAAAAAATTGGGGAAAAAAAATCACCAGATTTAGGGTTGCCCAGAATCCTTTGCTGTCAGCTTTTTCGAGCCCTATTTTCCATCCAAGCAAAAGAGTGAAGGGTTGCCCAGATGTTGAAAAGGGGGTATTAAAAGATCAGCAATAACAATAAATAAGCCCCAAACAAACAATATTAAAATGGATTCAATGTATTACTGTATCACTTTGGCAGCATATTAACATATGTAGCCCCAGCAACAGTAATACTATGTGGGGCCATTGTTGAGTCAATTGATTCAACTCTTTGATTACTACCATTTGTTTTGGGTTTTATTTTTAAATTAAATAAAAATAACAAACAAACCACCATTTTTTTTTTTGATGCTAACAAACCACCATTAGTTGGTATGAGAATTTGAAACTCGTTGAGGACTTAGTGCTCCAACCTTATTCCTCGATAATTGGTCCTTTTTTCGGTAAAATTTTCAACGATTGTTTTTCACGCTTTTTAAGCAAGCGATTTGAGGATATAAACGACTAAATTATTTAAAATAATTTTGATATTAGTAGTTTATTATCACATTCTTCCTTGTATTAAAACCATTTTGATTAATTCATTCGTTTACATCCTTAAATTGTTTACTCAAAATGCGTGAAAAAATAATTGTTGAAATTTTTATGTTACTGATGGATTGAATTTTATTCCATTTGTTCCTTCATATTTGCTATAGATTTTATGTTGGATGCTTCTCTATTTGTTAGTTGTCATATTCAAAACCAGTCTATTTGTATAAAGCAATTCTTATTAGTCCTAAATTGAATGCATTAATTTTTGTGGTTTCTTCATAAGCTCACTAGATATCAAATAAAACAATAAAAAATACAAAACACATTATTATATCTATTAGGAAAGAAAAACTAGTTAATCTCTATTCAAAGGTTAACCAATCCATCTTTTTAAATAACCACCCAAAGAATGGGAACAATGAAAGAAAATCATTTAGTTAGAATAGAAAAATTGTGACCTTTTATGACTATTATATTAAATCCAATACATGATCTGACATATCATTTTCGCAATTAGCTAAAGCTTCAACGAGTAAAATGAAAAGAGATGGATGAACTAATTCATGCAATAACTAATGCTCCGTATTTGGTAAGACAATTCTACCAACTTAGTGACTAATAAAGGGTTATTAGCCCCTATAAGGCAGAGGTCGTGGCTCAATGGGAGCCGCGGTCCCGGGTTCGAGTCCTCACCCCAGCATTTGCTGGGATTTCCCCTCCCCCCTTATACTGGCATCCTGAGATAGGACCAGTATAAAGGCCCACAAAACGATAGACTTAATAAAAACTGTAAAAGCTCTAACTAATTAGCTATCGGAGTATTGAGATGAATAAAGTCTTGATCTACGTGAGTCAGTTCTCCACTTTTTTCACCTGTGGAAATATTAGTACGGAAGCAAATTATATTTGAAAGAACGGAAACGATTAAGTAACCTAATGATTAAAATCCACTTAAAATAGATTTTTAACGGTTAATTATACATCAAACTATTAATTTTAATACCTTGTTATTTTAAATTTATTATAAAATATACCAATATATTAAAACTATGTATGTAAAAGAGTTTTCAACATTTTTCTTAAATTAAAAATATTTTAGTTCCTCCATGTAAAAAAAAAATACTTTTTTCTTAAAAAAATTATATGATAAATATAAAAAAGCTACTTTGCAAAGTTACTAGGAGATTATGCCACATTGCCACCTGCAAAGAAGGATCAGATTGGGAAATCAATGTGTCATTGAAGTTACTTGAAACTCAAAGGGAACAAAGTCAAAGCTAATATTTTTTTTTTTTTAAAAAAATATATTATGAAAAAGGATACTAATAATCGATTAATACTGCCGTCTTAAGCTAATCAAAAGACAAATTGTCCTTAGACTCAGGTAATGTTAACCCCTCCACTCAAAAAAAAAAGAAAAAGAAAAGAGAAGAGAAGAAAAAAGGTAATGTTAACCCCTTGCTCCTATCCTACTTTATGACTTAACAATTAACAATCAAAGGCCCCTCCCTGGGTTAGCTGGGGGCATTGCTACATCAACCTATCGGGTTGACTACCTAATACTAATAGAGCCATTAAATAATATTACTTATATTAAGTGAGACTCTATTATCAATGTCATCAACAACTCTTTATTAGTGGTGGTTAGTCAACCCAGTGGGTAGACTATGTTGGTGATGTATGGTGTTGATGTAAATCCAAATTACACGTTCCTTCTAATCGAATTCGCCCCTTAGATCACCGGGTTACCACGAACGATTAGTGAGATACAATGGAAAAAAGAACCCTACACTCAATGTGATCTCAAGAGTATAGAAACAAAAGGACTTGTGTTTATTTGTGTTTAAACACACTTAGTAAAATTAGCTAGACATTACCAAGTGCTAACAAGTTGTAGTGAGTATAAGAATTTCAGAATTTCTTGTGCGTCTCTCAACAATGAACTAAACCATCTATTTATAGGCCAAGAATGAAGAGCAATCAGCTTCAAAGATGATTGAACTCCCCATTCAATCTTCATAAAAACAGAAATTATTAGGTTTAATGTGCAATAAACTCTCATGAGGATTCCATGAAACAATGCAAATCCTCCAACTTCTGATTTTAATCCTCTTTAGTACTGAATTAGATCAGTAATAAAGTCATTAAACATGCATAAACACGTTTAAAGTATCCAAGGCAAAGTATCCAAAACGTCGTGAAAAGCCACGAAATTTTCCAGTAGCAACTCGCGAGTCGCGACGAGCCGTCGCGAGTCGCGACCCTGGGCTCGTGAGTCGCGACCTGGCTCAGTCGTGGCTCGTGACTTTGGCTACTTCCATAAACTTTTCGCGAGTCGTGAGGTAGCCTTATACCCTTAGTTCATTGTTCAAACCATTTAGTCATAAATGTTCCAACAATCCTTCTCCCATTTATGACATAAATGTTGACAAGCTCGAAAACACAACTTGCAACGAAAAACACAAAATAACATGATCATGCTTAAATAGAAATATCGAAACGATTGAATTTCTACTTAGTATATGTATACTTTACAATAATTCCATTCGTGATAATAGACTAAGCTTTGAATTACACAAATACTACGAATTATTGAAGACACAATACACGCATGAACACTAACAAATATCCTTTAACCCCCTACATCTATGTCGCCATGGTGTACGCATCTATTCATGAGCGTTTCAAGTTTAAGCCTAAAACTTGATGAAGCGGCCAAACTTCTAACTCATATAGGTAGATGTTTACGCACATGCTCCTGCAATTGAGCCAATCTCAAAGATCTATTAAGAATTTTAAAAATTCAACCTCCTTTATCATTGCAGTAGTTTTAGCACTTATCTCGGGATGATAAAATTTTAAGTGCTCACAACTCAAATGAAAATCTGTCCTCATTGAATTTGAGATCCAACGTTGTATTGGACGTCAAATTGAGTTTCATATCATTGAGATTGCATCATAGGCTTTAACCATCCCTTCAGAATTTTATACAACCTTAACTCGATAACACTTTGGCCAAAGATTTTTTCCAAGTTAAATTAATTATAACGTACAAAATTCTTAATCACGACTTTAATTATATTTATAAAATCACACCCATAAAAATCGTCGCACATGAGTCGTGAATTAACATTATAAATATAATCCTACATTGTTTACCATTACAATGTAACATATCACAAACTAGTGATATAAACCATGGAATTAATCTTTAACAAAAATTATTACCATCATTCCACCATCTATTCAATTACAAGATAATATGGCACATATCCTTTTATATATTAAAAATATATAAAATACCATGCAAGTTTAACTCATTGGATTCCAAAGAATTAAAAACACCATTCATAACGAAATACTATATATCATTATGAACAAAAACCCTCCAAGACGTGGAAATTACACTTTCCTTCTAATCGAATTCGCCCCTTAGATCACCGGGTTACCACAAACGATTAGTGTGATACAATGGAGAAAAGAACCCTGCACTCAATGTGATCTCAAGAGTATAGAAACAAAAGGACTTGTGTTTATTTGTGTTTAAACACACTTAGTAAAATTAGCTAGACATTACCAAGTGCTAACAAGTTGTAGTGAGTATAAGAATTTCAGAATTTCTAGCTTGTGCGTCTCTCAACAATGAACTAAACCATCTATTTATAGGCCAAGAATGAAGAGCAATCAGCTTCAAAGATGATTGAACTCCCCATTCAATCTTCATAAAAACAGAAATTATGAGGTTAATGTGCAATAAACTCTCATGAGGATTCCATGCAACAATGCAAATGCTCCAACTTCTGATTTTAATCCTCTTTAGTACTGAATTAGATCAGTAATAAAGTCATTAAACATGCATAAACAAGTTTAAAGTATCCAAGGCAAAGTATGCAAAACGTCGTGAAAAGCCACGAAATTTTCCAGTAGCAACTCGCGAGTCGCGACGAGCCGTCGCGAGTCGCGACCTGGCTCAGTCGTGGCTCGTGACTTTGGCTACTTCCAGAAACTTCTGATTTTAATCCTCTTTAGTACTGAATTAGATCAATAATAAAGCCATTAAACATGCATAAACACGTTTAAAGTATCCAAGGCAAAGTATCCAAAACGTCGTGAAAAACCACGAAATTTTCCAGTAGCAACTCGCGAGTCGCGAACCTGGGCTCGCGAGTCGCGACCTGACTCAGTTGGGGCTCGTGACTTTTGGCTACTTCCAAAAACTTTTCACGAGTCGTGATGTAATCCCCCGTAATTTTTATACTTTAATATAGAATTATTTATACAAAAATATATAATTTTATACCCATAACGGATATTTTCGGGATTGAAATTAATAAAATAAATTAAATATTTTACTTTATGGGAATATAAATAATTTATATGTTTGAAATCATTTTTACGAAAATTGTGGGTAATATTTAATATAACTCAAAAGGTTTTAATTGCCGGTTGGGAACCGTTCAAACAGATAAATAAATAAATAAATAAAAAGAATTTAGTGTTTGAAAATGATACGGGCTTAAAAGAGTTTGTCACAGGTCCAACCTATTGATAAACCCTGAACAACCGTAACATTATAAATACCCAGGGTAAACCAAATTAGGTCAAAAAGCAAAAAAAGAAAAAAAAAAAAAAAAAAAAAAAAAACAACTCTCTCCACTCTCTCTCACCGTGACCCAAAGAAGAAGAAGAAAGAAGAAAAAAAAAATTAAATTCAAAAACAAAAAAACCTCAAACACCACCTCTCTCACACACGACCACCGGAGCAACCACCACCGCGCCTCTGTTTCTGCCGCGAACTGCCTCGCCGGAGCCGAGCCGCCACCCGCTACCACTGTGCTTGCTGTGCGTGGTGGATTTTCTTTAAAAAAATTAAAAAAAAAAAAAAACAAACAATCAAACCGGACACTCACGCACGAGCCGCCAAGCGCAGCACCGCCACCAGCCACTTGGTGCCGCGTCATCGGGGCTTCACCTGTCGTCGCCGCCGCCTGCTGCCTTGTCGTCACAGCCGGTCGTTGTGCCCCTTAGGTAGCACCATGCTTCACCGTGCTTTGCTGTGGTGTTTTGCTGTTAAGTATATATATGTGTATGCATATATGTGTATCTATATATATATATATATATATATATACATAGACGCATATATATATATATATATATATTTAAAAAAAAATTAATAATTTTCTTTTAAAACCTTGGATTAAAGAATGTATTTATACATATGATTAAGTAGCTAATATTATCCTTTGGTAATTTAAGAAAAGTATTAGGATATATTAGAGCTGCTGGATATTTTAGGACTCAAGTTTAATATTATTGTCTTTTATATTATAGGCGAGGAATATTACTTAGGCGAGTTGGAAAAGGTTAAGTACCGCCAAGTTTATTCGAGGTACGCGTGATTGATAAGTTTTCAGACGTAGTATCATGTTAGGATTTTGCGTATTTCTATCATGATTGTCAAGATATGTGAATTTGTGGAACATGACTGTTTGTGGTGAATTTAATTGTTTGTATAACCTGTGTTTGCAAACCAATCAAGAAAAGAATAGGAAGGATTATTTCATGTTTCCGATTATAAAAGAGAATATTGCATGAATAGGTTCTTTGAATATTTTATGCTTCATTAGTAGCAATTTATTTTGCATATGGACAGGTTGTCCCTTTCAAGTTTATTAGTAATGCATGAATAGATTCTCCGAATATTTCATGCCCTTTTAGTAGCTTTGGGATACCACTTAAGGCATAAGTTCTTAATGGGAATCTCGTTAAATAGACAAGAGTTCAGTGTGTTTTATCTGAACAATAATTAAAACAAGTGTTATGTGAATTGTATGTGTGTGCTTGTTATGTGTAACAACTCTCAAGACACTAATCACTTAAAGTGAAAGATTCGGGTAAGCATTAAAACTCTCGACAAGTGCACGTCGTGAGTATTGGCATAGATGTGGGTTGGGGTCACGGTAGGACTCGTGACTTTAAGGGAACCGTAGGATCCACGTTTTCCATTAGCGGATTGAGCTCATTCCTTTATTTGTGACATGAGTAGCTCCCATTGCCACCTTCTAGGCATAGACAACTCGCCTGGTGCTTACACTGGCTTCGGCTCTAGAGGGCCACTTAATAATAAATGTGTTTAACAAGGAATAATAACTAATTACTCACCATTGCATTTAAGCTTTTGACATGATTTTTATATGCAATAGATCTGTATGCTTATTTAATTGCCGTACTCAGCTTTGCTGACGCCGTACAAATTTGGTCTTGTTAATATCTTGACCCTATGATGACCCAATTATTGGTGAGCAGTCGTTCAGGGTCAAGGTAAGTTTGTGCAGGAATTCAGGGAAGATTATGGGCTTGAGTGACGAGTGGTATTTCTGAAACATTTATTTACTTTATGAAATATTTTCTAAATTCGATTTAACGTTTTAGTTTGGGATATTTTAGACATTTTCATTTATTAAGTTGGATTTATTTCGTTTAAGTTGATTCAATAATTTCAGGGCCTTAATGTTTCCAAGTTGAAATAAGATTTAGTTTTATTTTAAATTTAGTTTATTTTATTTCCGCTGCAAAATTCTGAGTAAGCCGATATGTTTCCACACGTGGCGATAACACTTTAATAATTCTCAATATTTCTTGAAAATAACATTTATAACTTGATGAGAATTATTGGGGTGTTACACGTGAGGTAGCCTCGCGACTCGCGAGGTACCTCTACACTCATTGTTTCTATTTGCCTTATACCCTTAGTTCATTGTTGAAGCCCATTTAGTCATAAATGTTCCAACAGACTAAATTTTTTCCGTTAGCTAGATGGGCTAGTTTAGCGTTTGTGATGAGGAGTGGCGGGATGGTGGTCCGGAGTGGCTTTCGAACGAGCTTATAATGGATGTTTTATCTATCTAATTTTAGTCTCCCTATTTTCTTTCAAAAAATAAATAATAATAATCAAGTGCCCCTCCTTGGGGGTAGCCTTTGAGGCAGTAATCCAAAGCCCAGCATCTAAAGGTTTCAGATGGAATTTTAACTCATATTTTTATTTATTTTTATGAGGAAAAAAAATGATTAGCCTCTTAGATGAGACCAACTATAAGTATACTTATGGATGATAAGGGAAAGAGAAGGATCCGACAAATCAAAACAACATGTCATGTTGTGATAATTATGGCCTAGATTTGCTAAGTAACTTACAGTTTGGTTAGCTTTTGTAAAGATATGGTTTATATGGACCTCGTCGACCTTTTGAAGATCAACAATGAGTCATGGATTATATTGTGAATTTCTCATGGGATTTGCTAGACTTTTCTGACAGCTTTTATGATCGTGGGTGACATTGTCCCCTTCAATGTACATGTAAGTTCAATAGATACTCAAGAAAAGGGGGTTGAATTGAGTATGTGAGATTTTCGTTTCCTTTTTGAGATTATTTGACAGTTATTAAGAACAGCAAGAGAACAGTAAGTAAAGTATGAAGACACAACGATTTAACGAGTTTCGGCTTCTCAATAAGCCTACGTCCTCCACTCCCTCGCCAATATTATTAATCAACTCTGAAGAATAACAATGGTTACACACTCAATTGAATTGTTACAACCCCGTAACAATCAATTCCTCAACTGTTAACTCTAACAGTTCATTCTGTACTCACATAACACTCCCCAACCACTTCCCTCTAAGTGGTTCAATTACAATTACCAATTTTTCTCCGTAAGTTCTCTCTTGAAGATGAATATGGAGATGTTTAAGCACAAAAGATGAACTTATGAAAATAAGACTGATTTTCTTTTAGAGAGCAAGAGGGTTTTTAGGGTTTTCAAAGATTAGAATTTTAGTAATGGAAAACCATAACCCTAATTGGGCATTGGTGTATTGCTTAAATAGATCACCCAACTAGCTTTCAAAGATATCAAATCAGATTTTATTCTCTTTCCTTAACTCTTGAGGTTTAAAAGAAAGTACAATAAAATCCAAAATGATAAGCTGCATTAAATGAGTTGATTGGATATTTTATTTGAGCAATCTTTCCTAATCCTAAGTAATCAATATTGACGTTTGAATTTAAAACGTTTTGGAGCGAAAATATCAAAAATGATTACTTAAGTGCACGTGGATAATATTGAGGTCTGTTTCCACAGTGGTCTCAGTACTACTGAGTTCATATTTTTAAAGGGAACTGCTTCTTGACTGTTCTCTTTACTAAACATAAACTCCAACCTTCTTGCTCTTTTATATTTAAACCTTAAACCTACTTCCCTAAGTCCATTTTATACAAAGATCCTAATATACAAAAATTAAAAGCTCCAAGCTCTTGGCTTCTGATCTTCATATATCTCAAGGCTCTGATGTTGTTCACTTCAATTCTTGCCTTGTTATTTCCTATCTTGATTCAACATGCTCATAGACAATTATACATAGCAACAATCAAGTATAGGGAACTGGTTTGTCATCACTCAAATCAAACATGGTTCAACAGTACATATTTCTTATTCCAAGAGCAATTGCTTGTTTGATTCTTTCTTTTAGAGCAAGGGCTTCTGCAAAGAGAATGACGTACACAAAGTTAATATTTGTCATTCCCGAGAGATGGCTATCTCTCCTTTGATAAACTCATTTTTATATTTCTCATTCAATTATCATTTCTATTTTCAAAATAAATTCTTCATTAATTCAAATGGAAAATACCAAATTTTTCCCCAAAATCTTCAATCGTCAATGTATACTTTCTAACTTATATATAAAAAAAAGACTACAATTTTATTGGATAATGACAAAGTGATAGAGATTGAACAAAAATAATTGTATTTGAAAAAAAAAATTACTTTAGCATAATAAAACATAAGTAGGCTTAGTGTGTTATAGGATTGCAAACCCTACTTCCCTTCATCTCCTCTCTTTGGCCGGCCGCCTTGTCTTTATTGGGTTTGGTGTGCTTTGATCCATCTCGTGTTTATATATATGACCTTTATAGGATCCACTTATAATTAGTAGCAACTTTTTTTTTTGAAAAGAAATAGCAGCAAGCCAGCAACTAGCAAACCCAATTTATGATAAATCTTACAAATCGTAGTTGATTTCTAACAAAACACTATGACCCCTAAAATATCTGAATTACCAATCTCCTTAATAAATCCTATTTTAGTAATTGCTATTTTTGTCCAAGGACACTTCCTTCAATAGTCTCATATTCAATCCTTATCCTCCCAAGTCTTTTTTTTTTCATATATATAAGTGCAATGCTATCGGGTTCTAGTTTATAAAAGTCAAATAGAATAGGACCTAATTCACCTTGGGCAAATTAGAAAACAAACCAAATGCTAAAAAATTGGGAAACAAACCAAATGCTAAAAAATTAGGAAACAAACCAAATGCTAAAAAAAAAAAAGGAAATTTGAGGCCTATCATGGACAAAATTACCAATAGCAATTGGCAGGCTATTACTATAGAAGTTTGAATTTTTATTTATTTTTTTAGAGAGGGTGGCATAACAAGCCTTGTGCAGGTGTTTTATCTTTGAAATGATCAACACTAAGCTGTGCTTTATTTGCCTATTTATAACTCATAAGTAATAATTTGTATGGTTGTTCGTTTTGAGGAATAAGGGCTTGTTTACTTCAGATTATATTCAGTTCAGTTCAGTTCATCTTTATTCAGTTCAGTTCAGTTCATCTATATTAAGTTCAATTAATACACTTCAGTTTAGTTCAGTTCATCTCTATTAAGTTCAGTTCAGCTAATGTAAACGAGCCCTAAGAATATATATAGGTAAGGATAACAATTTATGTTGGATCCAACTCTATTCCGATCTAACCCGTAAGAAAAAATCCAATTCAAATCCGAAAAATAAAAATCTACATCCGACACCATCTAAAAAAATAATAATAATAATAACTACGGGTCAAATCAACTTGAAACAAATTTGATTGCAACATATCTACTTAATGAGTTAGGTGGGTTGAAATCGGTTTGAGTATTTTAACCCGAGCCAAGTTGGGTTAACTCATTTAGCTAAATTGGTTGGAAATCTCAATGCATCCCACTATTATTAGATTAGCTTCAGATTAAGTTATTGAGTTGGATCAGGTTTTGTCACCTCTAATTGACATGGAGGCTTGTGTTATTGGTCTTACTGACTTGCAGTATCCCTTAGCCGAAACTAACCCCAATGGTTAGCAACTGTCTCATATTTAAATTTTTACTGATTCGTTAGGGATTAAAATATTATTTTAATACACATTTCACTTGAATTTATTTTAAATTTATCAATATTTTAATTTTATTGGTCAACGATCACTAGTCACTACCACATTTTCCCTTTTACAAATAAATAACGTAACGTCGTAACCGTATAAGGATAGGTGTTGAAATGCGGAAGCAGTACATTGTTAGTTTTAGCTTAATCAATATAAGCCTAACTTTAGACAAATCACTTGCTAATCTCTTTAAACAAGTGAAAATGACATGACTTTATTTCAGCCATCCATTGAGGTTCAACACAAAAATATATATGAGGGCATATTTGGTTGCGAAATTTTGGAACAAAATTAAATGAATGTAATACTATTAAATAACAATATTGTTTGGTTAAGGGTTTTTTTTTTTTTTTTTTTTGAAAGAATTTGATATGATTTTTGACTTTTTGGGTATGGATTCACATACCTAATAATTTTACATCTCTTACTCAACCAATGCATCTCATACACATCGTCTCCTTAAAGATTCTCATCCACATACTTCACCTCTACGGCTAAAGCAGGCCAACGGGCGGGCTGGGGCGGGCCGGGTTGGGGACTGGGCCGGGCCGGGCCGGGATTGGGTAACCTGGAACCGGCCCGTGGGTGGGGTTGGGTGGGCTGGGCCGAGTTGGGTCAGACAAGGGTCGACCCACGAACCGGACCGGCGGGTTGGGGACCGGGCTGGGCTAGGCTGGGTTGCGGGTTCGTGGGTTGGGCCCATTGGTTCATGGGTTGGGTTTATGTATGGGTTTAGGGGATTTGGGGGTTTTGTGGGGGTTTGAGGGGGTTTAAGGGGGTTTTGAGGGGGTTTGGGGTTTTTTTTGGGATTTTTGAATTTGTAAATGTAATCATTACTCATTAGTTGGCAAAAACATGTTAATTATATATTTAACTTGTTAATTTAAATTCGAACAACTAAATAACTAAATATTATGAATTATTACAAAAGTAAAAACTAATAAGTAAATTAATTGATAATTAAGATGATAAAATATTCTTAAGAAAATTTTGCCAATAACCACCTAATAAGTGGGAAAAGTTGTCAACAACTACCACAATTTTTTTTTATTGAATTTAATTACCAATTAAGTGCTACAAAGTTGTAAACCACCACCTATTTAACGGAATATTCTAACGCCCTTAGTTTACCGTTAGTTTGTGACACGTGTCGCGATATGATTGGCTCTTGATTTTTTTTAAAAAAAAATTAATGAAAAATCAGAAAATTAGGAAAATTAAAAAAAATAAGAAAAAAATAAGAAAAAAAAATTAGGAAAAAATATTGGTGGTGGGGTGGCTAGGGTGGCGATGGCTGGGGTGGGGAAGGGCCATCGGGGCTGGGGGTTTCGACGAGGGTGGGGGTGTTCGACGAGGCAGGGGTGGGGGTGGAGGGGTGCGTGGGGGGCTGATTTGGGTGGTGGTTCCACGGTGGTTAGGGTTTCAAGGGAGGGGGGTTTCGGGGTGGGTGGTTAAGGGGAGGGGGTTTTGGCGGTTAGGGGTTAAGGAGAAGGGGGTTTCGACGGTGGGGGATGACCGGGGAGGTGGGTTTTGAGGGTGGGGGTGTCGGTGTGGGGATGGCGGTGGTTGAGGGTGCTCGGGGAGGAGGGTGTCGAGTGTGGGTGGAGTCGGGGGTGAGGGAGGGGGATGACGGTCCTGGTGGGGGAGGGGGTGGGGGTGGCTGGGGTTGGTGGGGGAGGGGAAGAGGGGCGGCGGTAGTTGGTGGTGGTGGGGGAAGGGGTGGTTTTTTTTTCCAGATTTTTTTTTCAAAATATTTTTCTTTTTTTTTTTAAAAAAAAGGGTTAATTAAGGTTAATTAGTATTAAATTAAGGGTTAATGATTTAATTAAAGTTTAATTATGGTTTAATTACAATTAAAGTTAACGGTGTTAGAAATAGGTGGTGGTTTACAATCCTTATGCACTTAATTGGTAGTTAAATTCAATAAAAAAAAAATGTGGTAGTTGTTGACAACATTTCCCACTTATTAGGTGGTTAGTGGCAAAATTTTCTATTCTTAAGAAGTAAATAATTTAATGGGGGAAGGGGTTGGGGGGGGGGGGGGAGGGAGGGCTTGGACTTACTTTGGAAATTAAAATACATATAAAAACATATATTTTAATTTTGCAAAATAAGATGCCTACGTATCCTTAATTACATTAAGGAATCAAAGCCCACGTAGTTCTTAAACGTACCTCAATGTCGTGGTTCGCGATTCGTTAGTCTTTAGTTGTTGGGGGGCGATTCATCTGAAGTATCTAGCACCATCCACGGATCATCTTCATCATCGTCTTCATCGTCCTTCATTCCTTGCGTTCTCTTCTCCGCCTGAGACCAATCCTTCTTGCAAACGCACATTTCTATGCTATTGGGAGAAAGGCTTGATCTTTTTTCGTCTATCACTCTCCTACCTGCACTAAAAGCAGACTCGGAGGCAACAGTTGAAGCTGGAATTGCAAGGACATCCTTTGCAATTCTAGCTAATATAGGAAATTCATTAAAATGATTTTTCCACCATTTAAGTATGTGGAAATCACGGTTAGTTTCAAATTGAAACGATAAATAATCATTAACATTACCACCCGAAGCACCTGCGGATGATGATTGTGTTCGTTGTTTCTTCAAGATTGAAGAAAGGAAAGGGTCCCACTTGTTTTTGGATTGTCTAGGAACTCCAACCGATTGTGGTTGGTAAATAGATGTGTAATGATCATAAAGCTGTTCTAAAATATTTTTACACTGTAATACATAAGCGTAAACATCAAAATCAATTTCTAAACATTCATAATAAAAAGTTAATAAATTTGTCAAACCATCAAGTTTGATACCAGGGTCCAATATGGCTGCAACACCATATATGTGAGGAAATTCACCAAAATAGGTATACCATTTGACCATCATTCGCGACAAGATGTCGGAAATGTTCTGAATGTCGTCGGCATTTTTAATAGAGTTTACAATTTTAATGCATTCTAAAATAACCCGGTGAATATTAGGCTCATAAATAAGAGAAAAAGCTTTTGTAGCACTGTTAAAAGTGCTAAGAACGTCACAAATAACACTGGCAACGCTCCAGTGATCGTTCGTAATCAAATCATTTTCATTTGTACAAGTTTCATTATATATTATTGTTAACACATCTTTATACCTAATCGCGTCTGTCAACATTTTATATGTTGAATTCCAACGGGTAGGAGTATCCCAACTCCAAACTTTTTTTCTTAGACCTTTTTCGTCGCACAACTCCTTATACCTACGTTTAACTCTATTGGTAACTCTAAGCCACTTAGTTACATTCCTAATGGGTTCTAACAAAGGTTGTAATTCTTTCATGCCTTCTTGAACACATAAATTAAGAATATTTGCACAACATCGGACATGCAATAACTCGCCATTAAGCAATTAACAAGGGTAACTCAGGATCAGATTTTAAGAAATCTACGGCCTTTTTGTTAGCACTTGCGTTGTCTAAGAATAAAGAAAAAATTTTGTTAGTAATGTGCCAAGTTCTTAAAACATTTGTAATACGACATTTAATGTTATACCCACTATGACTTTCCTCCATTGATTGAAAAGCAATAATACGTTTTTGTAAATACCAGTCATCATCAATCCAATGAGCAGTGATAAATATAAATGGTTCACCAATTGTAGAACTCCATGTATCACTGGTCAGACTAAAACGACCTTCATATGTTCGAAACGATTCAATCGTATGAGCTCTATGTTCAAAGTATAACTGTTGAGTCTTACGCTTAAGTGTATTCCTAGGGACTCTTCTATATGCGGGTTGCAAAGCCATTCTATTTAACTCCTCATACTCTGGGTCTTCGGCAAAATTAAAAGGTTTTTCCGTATTAATAACATAATTACCTAGGTACTTACACAAATTATCTGTAGAATAAACAAAAGGCATACCTGCGCAGGGCATGTTAGAAGCATACCCGTGTAGCTGAGTTTGGGTGGTTCCATCGCTTGACTCCGTGCCTTCCGGCCCCAATCTATGATCTCGTGAAAGGTGTCGTGCTAAGGTTCCGGTTCCATCGCTTTTTTGCCATTTGTATTGTTTGGGGTTTTTTGTCTTATTGACATCCTGACAAACTTTACAAATAGCTATAAATTTATTAGGCTCATTGGTTTCTGTTTTATCGTAGTATGGCCAGACCCATGACCCTTTACGACCAGTGTTGCCCTGGGTCGATGGCCCGGAATCATCTTCACCTTAATTTAAAATTTAAAGTTATCAATATCACATTATTTATTTCTTATAAATCATAATTAATATACAACTTTAATTTATTATATTTCATATTTATAATCACCTTAATCTATAATCCTATTATGTTTTTATGCGTACTAATTTCCAAGTATAAATCATAATTGGAAACCAATACTGACTGGATAGAATCCCAGGTAAGAGAGGTGCGACACAATGGTCAACTTAAATACCAAATCTTGCCTAGACAGATCCCGGGCTTCTATTTAAGCCAACTAACCAATCAGATTGTAACCTTATGATTAAATTGGAAAGTTCATACAAAATAATTAAACATTTTTAAAATCATGTATTACATATATAATTTTAGTTCTTAACATATAGTCATATATTAAAATCATGTATCACATATATAATTTTATTTCCTAGCATATATTAAATTCATGTATCACATATATAAATATAATATCAATTCTTATTTCTTAACATATATTAAAATCATGTATCAAATATATAAGTTTTGTTTCTAGCATATATTAAAATCATGTATCACATATATAATTTTAATATTATTTCTTATTTCTTAACATATATTAAAATCATATCACATATTCAATTCTTAACATAAAATAATAAAAATAATAAAATGCATAACATTACCTCGGGTTGGATGACGGGGAGGAGGAGGTGGCATTGTGGAAGACGATTGCCTCGATTGTTGTGACGAAGGATCCACAAAATCTGCGTCGTTTTCCAAGTCCCGAACAAATGATTCCGTATTTATTTCGAATGAACCAATATTTTGATCATCATTTCCACCACCATTACGACCACCACTACCACTAGCTCCACCATTACGGCCACCACTTTGCCTACCATACCCTCTTGAAGCCATTTTTTTCTTAGAATATATTAATATAAAGTAGAAGTTTTTTTTTAATTTAAAATTGTACAAAAACTAAACAAGATAAATGAAAATATGAAAGTTAGAAATTTAGAATTAAGAAGAGAATGAGAGATTGAGAGTTGAGAGAATGAGAGTTGTGAGGATTTTGGGTGTAAATTGAGAGGTATTTATAGGGGGAAGGGTGAAATTGTATTAAAAAAAAAAAAAAAAAAAAACACCTGCCAAAGTCTGAAACTAGCCGTTGTGAGCTAACGGCTAGTAACCCGCACGGGCGGGCTGGGTTTTGGGCCGAGCCGGGTTACGGGCTGGGTCTGGGTTCGGGCTGGGTTACGGGATGGGCTGGGTTACAAACGGGTTGGGCTACGAGTTGGGTTTTTAAACCACAACCCATAACCAACCCATTTGGGTACCGGGCCAGACCGAACTGGTTACGGGTCGGAGCGGGCCGACCCAGGCGGGCCTAAAAACGGGCGGGTTCCGGGCTGGGCCGGGCCGACCCAGCCCATTGGCCAGCTTTATCTACGGCTCTACTAGTAGAATGATCCAAATAACTAAATGAAAGTAATGGAGTTTCAATCTATAACTACAAGATTATCATTCCTATATCATTTCATTCTAAAATTTTAAACAAAATACCTCCTTGGCCTTTTAACATATTAGATGTGTAAGCACTTTGGATCCGTTTTTTCATCTAATTTTGGTTTATCTAAACTTAATTAACTTATTGAATCTTATTAAACTTTACTTTGGAAGAAATACAAACCTTATTTTACTTATTTAAACATATCAAAACTGATTTGAACTTATCAAAACTTATTTGAACTCATGTGAACTTATTTTAATTTATCTGAACTCATTTTTTCCTATGTTATTTGTAGTTCAAATATTTACCCCAAAAATATTTTACATTGCTAATCCATTTGTCATTATTTTTTAAGGTTGTTGCGAGTTTCCCATGTACTGTATGAGTACTGTTAAACGAAAGAAAATTTTGGGGTAGTTGCGAATGAATTTCCAATGTAAAACCTCTAAATTCTCAAATTGGGGTGATTTCATCTAGTTAACAGAACGAATCAAAATCTGTCAGGTTGACATCAAAGAGTAGACTGAATCTAACAATGATGATGAAAGTAGTGACTAGTTCAATTAGTATTAGGATGACAATAACGAACACCAGACGCTGGATAAGCATTTATATATTTCCTAATATAGTAACAATTTTTTATAATGCATAATGTATGCTAAAATCATACGTCGATTAACGTAATTAATGTTTGTTATAATTTATTATTCCACTTTTAACTTTCTTATTTAACGTCTTTGGTGCCTTGGTAATAATACAACCACAAATTCTTTTCTTGCAACTTACTATTTACTCAACTAAAATATGGTAGGTCCAAAACCCCATCCAAAAATGATGAAAATGAAGTTTTAACAAATACTTTAATATATAATAAAAAAAAAAGAAAAGAAAAGAAAAAAAGAAGTTTTAAGAAATACTTTGGAAAATCAATGGACCCACCCACCCAATAAGCCATGTATGAGAAGTCCCTCCCAGATATGACATTTGCAATGACGAACATTTGATGTCCACGGGAGCAGCATGTTCACCACAGACCACATACTGTATTTGATATTTCCCAACTACACCACCATTCATTTCTAGCAATTTTCCAAATTAGCAACGCATTCCTCTTTTTCATATCTCCTCATACAACTTTAAACAAAGATGTACATAAAAAATTACATATAACAATCCTTCAGACACAAATTACATATTTGAAAAAATTATAAAAAATTACATATTTGAAAAGTATATAGTCAGGCGAATCAAACTAATCCTTCAGGACTATATTAATCTTAATGTACATAAATTTAGAAACAATCAAAATATACAAATGAAAAGTTGTATTTTAAGGAATATAACAAGAAAAAGTAAGAAAAGCTGAACCAGACACAAATATGGGGAAAAAAGTAGTATGACGATAAAAAATGTAGGAAAATTCGAACAATATCTCGCTGTCTACCCAACAATTGGACCATCTGGAGTGATGCATAACATGACAGCTGCAAATATTTCTTTTTACAAGTCCATGTAGGAAATTGCCTGTAAAATAGGAAAGAAAAGGAATGGTGAGCATTTTCCTAATACAAATCACGTTGCAGATTACAAACGAAGCTTATATATGATTTACTCTAAAGACAAGGTTGAACTATATTTATGCTCCAAATGCTATTTGTCAGTATCCCTAAATGTACAGATTAAGAAAATGTGGTCTCAGCGATGCTTGTTCACTAGCGTAGCCTAAGCTGGCCTTGTGAGTTGTGACCAAAAGATGACCATCACAGCACCACAGCGCCACAGCACAGCCCAATGATGGATACATCCCCTCTCACCTGCAGGAAATGGATTATTCATTGTCAGAATATATAAACAAAAATACAAGATTGGTTAACCTAATTCATTAAAATGATACTTAGTAATAGATACGTAATTTATATAGAGGACCTCAAAATTGAATATATTAACATCCTCGAGTTCACCAGTTTGATCAACATGATCCTAAGAATTGAAGACTTAGCTTCCTCTCAACAACTTGTACAGCTTTGCTATGGCAACTGAATCATTCATTGTGTTCCTTGTGGATAACCACTCTTCTTTAACTTGCACATCTATGTCCCTGTAGAATTTCAGCATGCACATAATGATCTAACGACTAATATGGAGATTAATAAGAAATAAAGATACCATTAGTCGTTGCTGAGAGTCATCTCCTCACCTCTTCAGTGAAAGAACTTGGTAGTTTCTTCTAAGCTCAATAGTGTATTTTGTAAGGGCTTCTTGGACATATTGCTTTCCCACACTTCTCACAGCAGCTGCATTCAACAAATTTTCCAGCGATCCGTGCTTTTTAATGAGTTTAAGAGCAGTCTTTCGACCAAAGCCAGGGACCAGATTATGGATTCCAGGAACACCATCAACTTCATCGCCAATAATGCATCCTACAAAATTAAAACTCCTTACTTTTTATGCATCTTAAAATCTGCTAATTGATGATTCTTGTAGATTGCAAGTGTTGCTCAACTAGTTACTGGGAATTAGTGGATGTAACGAGGACTATGAGGTTCTGGAAGGGGAGTTCTAAGAGATTGTTTTAGGCACAAGCCGCACAACCATCTTGGTTTTCAAGGAATCAGCCTACAACTGACTCTGAGTAGGGCCTCCCCAACCCCCAACCCCCACACAAAAAGAAAAAGGAAAAAGAACTAACCTTCTCCCTCCCAACCACAAGATTTAACACAAGGAAAGAAAAGACTTGCACAAATACAGTAAATATGCTGAAGACAAAAGGAAGAAGAAAACTCACGTAGACTTAAATCAGACTGCGGGTCACAATTATATTGAGCAATATAGTGCTTTAATGTATAAAATGACCACCTTTCAAGCTCAGGCACAGGTTGAACAAGTTGAACATCTTCTGATATCAATTGCTTGAAATCTTTATCAGGGGAAGCAATGACCACCCGCTTTCCCCTATCTAAGACTTGTTTAGCAAGAGTAGCAATTACATCATCTGCTTCCTGACCTACAACTTTTATGACCTGCAGAAAATTCGATTATTTTTTTTTTTCAATTCTCAGCAAAGCACATTGGGTATTAGGGAAACCTTAAGTTGCACACAAGTTGTCTAATTCAACTTCATTGAGGAATCTAACAATCATCATTTTGTCCTAATGCTCACATATTGGAAGCCTGACATTACACTAGGGTAGTTATTAGCTTGTCTGAAACTCATCAGAGATCGAGTGAAAAAGTACACCAGCACCCACTATACACAAATCGTCGACCCCAAAGAAGGGGAGATATGTAAATCATTAATGACCTCATCTGTTTACAATAGCTAGGCCAAATAAACAATATTAGAAATTGGAAACCTATGAATTCACATCAGAATGGCTACCATTCTCTTTTCTCCCCTTTATTTTTCCTATTTCTAGTTTTCCCCTTTTGACCACGAG
This sequence comes from Salicornia ramosissima, assembly GCA_951394345.1. Taxonomy (NCBI): domain Eukaryota; kingdom Viridiplantae; phylum Streptophyta; class Magnoliopsida; order Caryophyllales; family Amaranthaceae; genus Salicornia; species Salicornia ramosissima. The sequence continues at coordinate 49,871,055 of OX596234.1, forward strand.
AGCAAGAGACAAGAGAGCAATAATGAAACTTTTTTACAATTGAAAAGAAAACAAATAACTCAGTTTATGAACCTTTAAGTTGCAGTTGACATAAGAGACTATACTAAAAGATTACAAGCAGAGAACTTAAATGATCATTGAATCAATCAGTGTAAGGAAACTAAAAGAATAATAACAGGGCACCTTACTGGCACATTGCAATGCTTCAGAAAGTCTATAACAGTTTGGTGTGATCTTCCAGTTGGAATCTGTTCAAGTCCTTTTGATGGATGTATTTGCCTAAAGAATTTAACCCGATGTGCTTTATAAGATGGTAATATTTGTTGGCGATGTTCATGGCCTCCTTCCCCATCAAGTACCTGCCAAAGAGTAGATCTTTTCAATTTGATGCGACAATTGCATACACATACCAAAAGTACCATAATGATAATACCATAGTACTATAGATATTGTGTTAATGTAAAATAACAATGTGATCCAAAGTCCAATAGATAATACACCTTGTTGCCTGCACAAAACGTTAATTTTCTTTTCCAAAAATTACTCAATCTCATAGCAGCAAGCCAGGGGGAGGTCATGACGTAAGAAAAAGGGTTTGGGCAAAAGACCAGTGTGATGAGGCAGAGGTTCTGTTAGGAGGGAACACAGATTTGTTATGAAAGTCATTGCATGGAGCATTGGCGTTGTGACTTTATGAGTAAATGAATGTAATAAATTGTAGGGTGGTGTAATACACCCAAAATTTTGAACTCCACAACCTAGGTTTTACTGCCCAAATGAAGAACACAGCAGCAGATATCCAAGGCTTCAAATGGTAGAAATAAGGGAAATGCAGTAACAGTAACAACAATTAATTGTGTGATGTAAGAGAAGTGATACTAATATTTGATTAATAACCCAAAAGATTGATTGCAAAAGATAGTTAGCAACTTGAGGTTGCAAATCTCTCAAGAGTGACTTTAGGTCACAAGTCTCTAATGGCCAAGCCTTTACAAAATAATTTATGGGTGATTCTACTCTCCTTCCCTTCCTACTACTTGCACTACTTCCCTCTTAATTGCTATTTGTCCCTAATCAAGTACAAGATCAAAAAACGCTGAAATATGATCAACCACTAGCTAAAGGACAAAATAAAAATAAACAAAACAAACAAAATAACAGTAATAAAATTCTGAAAATAATTAAAATCCTAAAAACTAGTTTAATTACTTGGTTCATTGCAGGTGGGTAGTCAGAGAAGCCGAGAAGGTCATTTAGAAATATTGTGAGAGTTTCTTGAGAGTGAGGGAGCCACTTAAAAGCTCTCCATTATCAATCAACATAAAACATTCATTTAAAGATAAGAGCATTTTCACATTCCAACCACCAAAATAAAATAAAATAGAAGAGAACACAATGAAAACCATGGCTTCAAGTTGTCTCAGCATATGAATTTATTGGAGGAAAAGGTGTTTAACCACAAAGCCACTGAGTCAAATCATGCAGCAGGATCTCACGGAGCAGTCTTTGGTCGAACTCAAACTCAGACCAACAGCGTACCCAATTCAATGGGGAGCCGTGAAACTAATGGAGTACATGTAGATTACTCCGAGAGGGAAAATTCTGCAGTAAAGGACAGCCGTCCCCTGCCTGATTTGAGAGAGGCACTAGCAGTTAAACTTGGCAAGTTCATAAGTTATGCCAAAGAAGGACAAAACCCAGATGGGTGGATAATGCGGGCCACAAGGTATCTCTCGTTTTATAATCTGGGAGGAGAGATTGGATGCTACTGTAGTGCTGTAGTGAACATGGACAGCGAAGCCTTCGCATAGTACCAAACTACCGATAGAAGCACCATCTTCACCCTATTCGGCGGAGGGACAATCTCAAACTGTTTTAGCTTCTACAATTCCAAGCAGCAAACTCAATTCGTATACTGGCTCGGTGGGTCAGTGGTTGAACATCGCCGTGATGTTGGCACTTCATCATCATGACAGTGCCTTTAAAGAATCTGCCAGAGAACATCATGATGGGCAAGTTCGTGGAGGGGTTGATGTTTAAAATTAAGGTTGAGGTACAAATATTTAGTCCTTTGTAGACCTGGCAATTGGATCGTTTGAATTGGACCATTTCATCAATTTGTTTTTGGATCATTTTCGGATCAGATCATTATTGTGTTCGGATCATCATGCTTGGATCAGTCTTCAGATCAATGTTTTAGACAAATATTAGAAAAGTCGGTTTCCAATAGGAATATAGGATGTTGACCCATGAGTTTGTTTTGATGATGACATGCACACAAACAAACTTAATGACAAATAATATCTTTGAGTGCCTAAGAGAATTATAGGTTACAAAGTATGAATAATTGATGGAAGAAACATGTGGAGTAGCAAGGTTAATTCTATCATGACATGGAGCAAGGTGAAGATTCAAGGAGAAGATTCCGAAATAGGAACAATGATAAATCCACAACCAAGTTCCAAGAGAAGAGAAGCAAGAAGTTCCTGTTGAACATTCCTGTCAAGGAACAAGAGAATTACATCAATGAATTCTAACGAATCTACTTGATGAAGAGAAGAGAAATTCCAAGAAGATTATAAGAGTAATTTTGTAAGGATATTGATGTCTTGAGTCTGGCTAGAACTTGAGTCTAATTGCTAAAGTCTAGTTCCTAGAGGAACTTGAGTCTTTCGTATTCGCAACTTGAGTAAGTCTTGAAGTCCACGAATTAAGAGAAGTGTGTGAACAGTAAGAGAAAGAGAAAGGAGAAAAGAAATAGAGAGAAGTGAGAAAGAGAAAGAAAAGAGAAAGAGAGATAGAGATAGAGAAGAATGCCGTGAGTACCTAAAGGAACATACGAGGTCCAGAAGAGAATTAGGATTGTAAGAGTTTAAAACGCCTATTTAAAAAGTGGAGTTTTTTCCCCCCTTGGGCCAGGAAGTTTTTCTCGTTGAAATATTCTCTTTACTTTCATTATTTCTTTTATGTCCCTTTAATCTCTTTATTTGTCAAAAACATTCTAACAACGTCCACACAGCAATTCACCCTCCTCTTGCACTGTTCATCTGTTCCAATCAGAATAACATAGGATCAAATCAAAACGAGTCATTGATGGTTTAATTACTCTTTTGAATTGTTAATGTTATTCTTGAATCTTGACTTACTACATTTCAATGAAATAATTTTACTTTGCATAAGAATTTAATTCAACTGTAATATCCTTAATTTAAACGTTAATTTTAATTATTATTACGCATTATTATATTCTATGTAATGTTATTGGTCATTAATTTTTGTATGATATTAATGGTTATCATTTTAAAAGTATGATCACAAAAACAGCAAGTATAAAAAATTGGGTATTATAATATTCAGAGGTTGATATCATATACAATCAATTCGGATCGTATCATTTCAGTTTTAGGTGAGTTTCATACCGAATGAGTTTCAGATTGGATTGAGATTCGAATCGGATCAATTCGGATTTCGGGACATGATTCCAATTATCATTTCAGACCAAAAATTGGATTTCAAGTCTCGGATCAACTTTGCCAACAAGTAGGCAACGGTCTTGGAAATGAGGGAGGAGGAAAAGCTTAAAGTGATGACCCTGGAGAGTGAAAAAACCTTAGTTTTAAAAGGCGCAAGGCGCACTAAGGCGCAAATAGTTGTTGGAGCCTAGGCGCGAGGCGCAAGGCAAAGGCGCGCGCCTTTTGTACGCAAGGCGCATGTATTTAAATACTTATTTCAAATTAATTTTTTCTTTGATTGTAATTAATATCTATTAAAAAGAATCCTAATAATTTAAATATAGATATTTGTAAAGCTAAGGTAGTCTCAATTTGAAAAAAAAAATCAACCATTCTTTAACTTGTAACTTAGATCTAAGCTATTTTTCTTAAGGCGCAAAGGCGCGCCTCACAAAAAAGCGCTCAAAGGCGCACGAGGCGAGCGCCTTTCGGAGGATGCTGAGCCTCACTTAGCTAAAGCGCATTTCCCAGAGCCTGAGAGCGAGGCGCGCCTAGGCGCGCCCGAGGCGCGAAACTAAGGAAGAAACTTGGCCTATGCTGTAAGCCTGCAACAAGAGCTTGGCCTCTTTACCAACTTGATGTTAATAATGACTTCTTGCATGGAGATCTCCATGAAGAAGCTTATACGAAAGTTCCTAAAGGTGTCCCTAATCTAGATGGTTTGGTATTTAGATTGGTCAAATCATTATATGGCCTTAAGCAGGCTTCAAGGCAATGGTTTAGCAAACTTTTGAAAGAATTAATTTCTTTGGGTTATCAACAATCTAAGAATGATGACACTTTCTTTCTGAAGAAGAACAGTGATCACCTTACTATTGTTGTTGTGTATGTTGATGTATTATAGTCATAGCCTCATAGGGAATTAGGGACTAATCAAGCTTCTATTCAAGCACTGAAGCAACATTTGGACATGAAAGATTTGGGAATCCTTCATTTCGTTTTGGGAATTGAAGTGGGTTATTTGAAAAATGGCATTACTCTCTCACAGAAAAAAATTTGAGGAGGCACAACTTGGTGATTGTATTCCTACTGTTACTGCCTTACCAATCCATTTACTTCATGCAATTGATGGAGAATTCTTTCATGATCCTCTCCTGTATAGAAGTTTGGTGGGGAAACCAAAATTTCTCACTCATACTAGGCCGGACCGCCGGAATTAGCCTGCACCGTCCAACATCTCAGCCAATACATGCAAAGTCCAAGAGATCCACACTATCAAGCCCTCGGAATTTTATTATCTGGTTCTGATCAGTTGACATTACAGGCCTTCTCAGATTCTGATTGGGGTGCTTGTGTTGATTCTAGAAGATCTATATCAAGGTACATTCCCATACTTGGTGCTTCACCTATCAGTTGGGAATCTAAAAAACAACCAATTTTGTCCAGATCTAGCTCAGAAGCGAAGTACAGAGCCTTAGCTACTGCAGCTTCAGAAACCACATGATTGGTAAGGCTACTTGAAGAACTGGGCCAAACTAATCTAAAACCTGTCCAGCTACATCGTGATAACCATTCCACAATTCATATTGCCAAAATTCTTGTTCATAATGAAAGGACTGAGCAAATTGAGATAGATGTGCACGTTACTGGGGATAAAGTTCTTGAATGCTTGTTGCAATTGTCTTACTAGGGAGCAAAATTCTGCCTTCTTGGCAATTTCATTCTTTATTAAACAAAATAGGCATGTCAACGCCTATGCCTACCTTCCGGGGCCGGGGGGGGGGGGTGGTTCAGTTACAGTTGTTACTTTAGTCTGTTATTGTAACTAAATCCTTACAATTTAACTGTGATAATAAGTCAGTATAGTTCTATAAGTGATAAGTATATATATAGATCTAAGCTGTAATCTTTCTTAATCATCAATAATATGATTTCATTCTTCTTCTTCTCTCTAATTCTTCTCTTACATTTTCTCTCTTCTTCTTCATTTTTCACTGTTGTAACAAACTTTTTGCGTTTGAACAATAAAAATTCTGTTGTTTCTCCACATGGAATTTACAAATGACATTCAAAACCAGCAATTCAATTCTTGTCTACCTAGTATATGAAATTACCCACAATCTCAAACACAGTCAAATCATCACAAATTTGCAAAACAAACATCGTAATGCAAAATAACTCATCTCGAAGTAGAATCTAACAAGAAATGGCGAGTGTAGGGAGAAATTACCGCAATGACAGGATGGCGGAGACTGACTTCAGAGAAAAAGAGAGAAATCCAACGAGCAAAAGAGTGCAAACTCGGCGAATTTCCTTTATAGCAAATAGGGTTTACATCCAAAAAGAATACCCTTTCCTTACTTTTTGTTATACCTATTGAAGTACAAGGAATTGAAGAAATATGCTCATTAAAAACTGTCTTAAAACTAGTAGAAGCTGAAGAAACGAAACTGATCTTCTTGCATGTCAATGGTGGTTTGGTGCTCCATATCTGATTGCAGGGAAAAGAGAGGGTGTGAGTGAATGAGAGAGTTGCAGCAATGTTCAACATTTTCCCAATTCAGTAATTCACCTGTTCCCCTATCTTTAACGAAGGTGCAATAGCGCAAGCTCGTGTTGAGTTCCCTTGGTTAGGACTTCTACCTTCAGCGTCTCAGCGAGTGCCCTTAATAATAAGATCTAGGAAAAATATAGGTAACAATTATTGTTTATTACTGACAGCACTAAATAACATATACATTTATAAGGAGTGGGACTTAGCTTAAAGTGACTGGATAGTAACTGGTATCTTTGTTGATGTGTCAGTTGTACCCAAAAAAACCAATGCTCTTCTTCCTCATTAAAAACTCACTGATTATAGTCTTCCCAAAAAAAAAAAAAAACTCTCTCTTCACTTTGAAGCTTCCCTGTATCTTCTTCCTCCTCAAGCTTCCTTTGCTTTCTCATTCATGGAAAATCAACTATCACCCAATTCACCTGTTTCTGCTGCCTCTTCAAGTGGAATTTCGAACCCTGTTACCCATAATTTGCGATGTGGGCACAATCTTCCAGCAAAATTATGTGTTTCACGTAGTAGTGGGAGACGGTTTTATGGATGTTCAAGGTGGCCTGTAAGTGTTAAATTCCTTTAAATTGTATAATTTTCTGTCAAAATTTCTGGGTTTTTGAATTCGAACTCATAAAAAAAAAAATTGCCACTAACCACATAATAAGTACCAAAAGTTGTGAACAACTACCATAATTTTTTTTATTAAATTTAACTACCAATTAAGTGCCAAAAAGTTGCAAACCACCACCCATTATTAACACCGTTAACTTAAATCACAATTAAACCACTTAAGTCTTAATTATGGGTGGTTGAGGGTTTTTTTTTCTAATTTTCCAGATTTGTTTTCTTTTTTTTTTTAAATAAAAAGTGTTAATTAAGATTAATTAAGGTTTAATTAAGACTTAAGTGGTTTAATTAAGGTTTAATTGTGATTTAAGTTAACGGTGTTAAAAATGGGTGGTGGTTTGCAACTTTTTGGCACTTAATTGGTAGTTAAATTTAATAAAAAAAAAATTATTATGGTAGTTGTTCACAACTTTTGGTACTTATTAAGTGGTTAGAGGCAAAATTTTCAAAAAAAAAAAACCAATTCTGGGTTTTTCTATTTTTTTATTGTTTAATTCGAAGCCCTACATTTTATGGGTATAATTCGTACCGTAGCTTGAAATTCGAATTCTGGGTAAATTATTTTGGGTATAATTCGAACTGATTTGTGTAAAATTTATGGTTCTTTATGAACTGATTTGTGCTAAATTTATGGTTCTTTATGATTAAGTTATGGTTTTTGTTGGTGAAAAATGGTAAACTTATGAAGTTATGTGTTTGTTGTGTAATTTATGTGATTGGAATTTTTCATGAATTTGCAGCAATCTTGTGGTTTTATGTTGCCTGAAGAAGAAGTTGCTTTTGCACCTCATCTTCAAGGAGTCTTCTTCCTCCTGGTTTGGTCGAATTACAGAGGATAAAAGAAAAAAAAATGGTTGCTGAATTATTTAGTTTACTTTATTAAAGTGTTGGAGAGAAGTTAAAGAGTTTGGCCCAAGGTGACCTGCTAACCAGGTTACAAGTAATAGGTCCACTCCTTGCAAATGTATATGTTACTTGATGTTGTTGGTGAATAAAAAATAATTGGTACCTATATATTTGAAATGGTAATATTTGGTACCTATAAAAGTAATTTTTCCTAAAATCTATATTTATACTTTAAATATTTAAAACAGAAGCTTAAAGCGTCATGTGTCATTCATTTGTCACTCCTTCTTACTATCTTTCTTCCTTTTTTTTAAAAAAAAAAAAAAAAAAAAAAAAAAAAAACTTAAATGTCTCCTTACTCCTATAACAATCGAGATCCACTTTGATCCTCAAACTTGTGAAATCACATATCACAACAAATCAAATCGTCATACTTGAAATAACTCAAAATCAAAATAGAAATCATACATTTTGCTTCAAATAAGAAAAAAAAATCCATAAATTTACATAATAATTCGTTTAAATGATCAAAACCCGTGCATAGTACGGGGTTAAAACTAGTTTTACAGTACATCTATAAACGGATCAATATATTCACGTGTGATCTAATCACCTCGAGAAGTAATATAATTTGCTATCGAATTGGCTTTCATGAGTAGTGGTTCAATGTCCTCAAGAAGTAAGATAATTTGTTACCCGATTGCTTTCCAGTAGGCACGTCTAGATCTCAGTACATTAAATCTTAATCTATCTATTGTTAAAAAATAAGAAAATTTTAGAAAAATGTGCCACTAACCACCTAATAAGTACCAAAAGTTGTGAACAACTACCATAATTTTTTTTTTATTAAATTTAACTACCAATTAAGTGCGAAAAAGTTGCAAACCACCACCCATTTTTAACACCGTTAACTTAAATCACAATTAAACCTTAATTAAACCACTTAAGTCTTAATTAAACTTAATTAACACTTTTTATTAAAAAAAATAGAAAAATAAAAAGAAAATTTGGAAAATCTGGGGGAGGGGGAGGGGTGGTTGAGGGTTTTTTTTTCTAATTTTCCAGATTTGTTTTCTTTTTTTAATAAAAAGTGTTAATTAAGATTAATTAAGGTTTAATTAAGACTTAAGTGGTTTAATTAAGGTTTAATTGTGATTTAAGTTAACGGTGCTAAAAATGGGTGGTGATTTGCAACTTTTTGGCAGTTAATTGGTAGTTAAATTTAATAAAAAAAAATTATGGTAGTTGTTCACAACTTTTGGTACTTATTAGGTGGTTAGTGGCAAAATTTTCAAAATTTTACATTCATAAGGGATCAAGATCTCCATGAGTGGCTGTCCAATGTCCTCCAGAAGCAAAACAATTTGTTTTCTGATTAGCTTCACGGTAGGCATGTCTGGATGTAATTGAGTCGAATTGTCCTCTGAGTTGGTTTATGTCCATCATGAGAGTTTGGATTTTCAATGGGCATGAACATTTGTCTTGCAAAATACGAATAACTAATGAATTACTTCCTATTCAATTCATATATTTTCAAAACCTAAGTTAAGAGTTTAAAAAAGTCCATTTCAAAGAGCTAAAGCCTCTAAAACTAAAGAAGACCTATTGCGAGTTCCCTTAATATTAAAATTATCAAATGTCTTAGATTGGCATAAAATATTTTTTCTTGTCTTCTAATGGATAATATATGTTCGACTTTCGGTTGGTGTTAGCGTGCATTTGGATTGATTTGGCAAAATAATGTCTTATTACTCTTAGATCGTGTTCTTTTGGACTAAATTAAGGTAAAATCTAGACTTATTACTGAACTAAATTAAAATGCAATTTCAGAAATTAAGTCTAAAATAATGTCTCTGTTAACTAAGTTTCCTGCAGTGATACTCCTAGAAAAAGGGTTCAAGCTTGTAAAATTTCCCGCTAGTGTCACCCTTATATTGTCTTTGTTGTTGGATATAGTAGTGGAACGTCTCATTTAAAACAAATGATGTCTAAATCAACTCCCCATTTTAAGCCATTTAGTCGGATTACCATCACTAAAAATCTTTTTTCACTCTATTGTTATGATAGAGAGAAGGTAAAAGATATGTTCATGAAAGCACCTGACCGAATTTCCTTCAATACTGACCATTAGAGGTCATCACACACTTGCCAACATTACATTTGCATCACCCCACCGCCCACTTTATTGATTATAATTGGAAATTGCACAAGTTGATTCTTAGGTTTAGAGACCTCTGACCCCCATGAGAGGGCTTCCCAATATATCAAAATGATTTTTGATTCTCACATATCAAATGACATTTTAAGGTAATTTTGACAAATTTTAGGGGCAGAGATCCAAGCACCAACCAAATAGGGGTGTTTTGGTAATATATTTTCAACAAAATTACAAAAATGTCATTTGATATATGAGTTAAAAAAACCATTTTGATATACTGGGTATTTCCCCCCACGATGAAAAAGCATTTCTGAGGAAATTTTCATGTTTCTAAATCAATGGAAAATAGAGCACAAGGTGTTAAGTCTTATATTGGACAATGCTACTTATAATGATACTGTGATTAGCCATTTGAAACATCGTCTTCTACTAAGGGGGTTGTTATTTAGTGATGGATCATCACATAATTAATTTGATTGTTCAACGTGGCTTAGATGTTATTGGAAGCATCTTGGACAATATTAAAAAGGTCACAAGGTCTTCAACCAAAAGTAAAGAATTTTATGACACTACTCAAGACAACGTTGATTTGTGTAGGGGTCGTTTTTACCCGGCCGTCTACATCATGAGTTGATTCGAATGCTCGTTAACGTCATATGTGAATATGGACTAGTAGGAGTCGCCACCCTGCGTTTATACGGTCCACAGACACCGAAGAAGTACCGAAAGCCAGGAGCAATCGGTCCCATATGGTCGTGCACCAGAGTATGGGTTCGGGGACAGGTTACGAGCCAATCGTACATTGGGCCCGCCCGCCTGCAAGCGGTCTTTACTAGGTCTCTTTTGTAAGCTCATTGTTCAATTTCAGAGCAACAGAGATAACTCAATTTTAGCCCTAATTCGCGAATTACTAAGTCGGTTCAGATTAATGCACAAATTAGCCTAAAATTGTTTTGTGACCACTTTGGAATTAGTCAATATTATTATACTAGAATGAAGCCAAAAGTACGGGAGAAATCAAGGGTTAAATCGCATAAAAAAAATTTCGACACAACGATGTCATGAAAAGAAAGAAATTGAAAATGCGAACGTACCTTGAATCCCGTGCGAAAAGAAAATCAAAATAAATAATTAAAAAAAAAGGCTATATGGAACGACATGAAAAAAACAAGAAAAAAAGACATGGCAATCGGATTTTAAGGGTAAAAATGACCCGTAAAATCTTGAGCGAACTATTTTTTTTCACGTAGATCAATGCGCGCAAAACTAGGCGAATCGGGAACGCAAATTGGGGGCAATCGGATCATTTTTTGCAAAATCCGACCTCAAATCGGTTCCCTTAAGAACAAAAATGACCCATAAAACCATGAGCGGACTATTTTTTTCACGTAGATCAATGCGCGCAAATCGATGCGAATCAGGAACGCAAATTGGGGGCAATCGGATCATTTTTTGTAAAAACACAATTAATTTAATATATTATTAGTTTTAAATTTTATTTTTTTTAAAGAAAATTAAAAAAAATTGTTAACCAAAGTTAAATCTAATCTTAAAATAGGTATGTTCCATTACATTTAACGGAATATACATTCTAAATGTAAATTAGACATAATTTCAGATATACCACTGGAATTAACATAAACTCGGATATACCAGTGGAATTTCGAAAAACTCGGATATACCACTGAAAATTTCCCTATTTTATAAGAGAAAAAATTAAAAGATAAATTGAACTGAATTTAAGTTGCATTAAACAAAGCCTTAATTTCCTTGAACATGACGAGGAAAAGGTTTTTTGGTTTTTGTTTTTGTTTTTTTTTTTGAAACGAGGCAGAGGTAGTTTTGTTGAGCAGTACGTTGTAGTTTGTTCAACTCACTTCGCCTGCTTTCGATGTACTCGAGGATCTTCCTCTTTTGCTAATCTCCTCTCTTCACTCCCACCATCTTCATTTTCCTTTCACTCCTTCACTTTCTTCCTCTTTCTCTCCCATCAACCACATAATACACAAATAACTGAATTCCCATTTCAATGGCGAATCTCCTAAACCTTAAAACCACCACATTCCTCCCTTCATCCCATTCTCTCCGCCACAACTTCACCCCACAACTCCCCACTCACCTTCGTACCCCTACAACAAGAATTACAGCTAAAATCCGCGAAATCTTTATGCCTGCACTTTCTTCAACCATGACTGAGGGAAAAATCGTCTCCTGGATCAAATCAGAAGGTGAGAAGCTTGCCAAAGGCGAGTCTGTAGTCGTTGTTGAATCAGATAAAGCTGACATGGATGTCGAAACCTTCTATGATGGTTTCCTCGCTAAAATCATCGTCGACGAAGGCTCTGTTGCTCCTGTTGGCTCCGCCATTGCTCTCCTCGCTGAATCCGAAGCCGAAATCGCAGACGCCATTGCTAAAGCTTTGAATTCTAATAATTCGAATACGAATTCGGGTTCGAGTTCAGGTGCCGCTGTTGCGGAGAAGGAGATTCTATCTCCTGCGGCGGCGATGACGACGGCAGTGAAGGAGATAGAGAAGGAAAAGGAGGGAAGATCGACCGTTTCCTATCATCCGGCGTCAGAGGGAGGAAAGAGAGTTATTGCGTCGCCTTATGCGAAGAAATTAGGGAAGAAATTAGGGGTTGAATTGAGGAATGTGGTTGGGAGTGGGCCCCAAGGGAGGGTTGTTGCCAAGGATGTTGAGGCTGCCGCGGCCGCAAAGGCTGAGGTTGTTTCGAAGAGTGCTCCAGTGTCGGAGACCGTGGAGTTGGGGAAAACGGTGCCGTTTTCTACAATGCAGAATGCTGTGAGTAGGAATATGGTTGAGAGTCTTACTGTTCCTACTTTTAGGGTTGGATATACCATCACTACTGATGCTCTTGATGCATTGTACAAGAAGGTGAGCTTTGAGCTTTATTTTTGGAATTTTGGTAATTGCTTGATCAGTTGAATGGAATTTTATGTATATGCTTTGATATTTGAACTTAGTGAACTTCATTTTAGGGTTGGATATGTTTATGATTTGCTATTGTGCATGCTACATTTATGATCTCTATATATATCTTGTTCGAATTATCATTATTTTTCTTACAACTTGAAGTTTTACAATAATGCTTATATAGTAATGTTAATTGCATAAACACCATTGCTTATTTGCTTAAGATTGTAGATTATCATTCATACATCAATAATAACATAGTATTAGTTGTATATAAGTATATATTTTTTTGGTTAACAGTTATATATAACTATATAAGTATATAACTTGTGAATGTGATGCTTGAGAGAAAATCTAGGAAGGCCTTCAATTTTTTAACACTCCTCCTTGAAGAACTTCCTTTGAACGCCAAGCTTTTCTCTCAAGTGCTTGAAACTTGTTTTGGAAAGGGCTTTTGTAAATATATCAGCAATTTGTTCTTCTGAAGTACAATGGACTAAGCTGATCTTTCCAGCACTTCCAACTTCATGCACATAGTGATGTTTTATTTTGATGTGATTTCCTTTTTCGATGTAGAACTGGATTCTTAGCAATATCAATAGCAGATTTACTTTCTTCGTAGGTTCTTTTTTTTTTAACTTCTCCCATTTCTGGTAGAATTCTTCTTAATAGTCTGATTTGCAGTTGCACATACTGCAATATACTCTGCTTTTGTTGTTGATTGAGCTACAGTATCTTGCTTTTGACTTAGCCAATAAAATCTTCCATACTCCATTTCCTAGTGAAAATACATATACCGAAGTGCTTTTCATATCCTGTATAAATCCAGCCCAATTGCTGTCTTAGTATCCTACTAGTTTCAAATTTTTAATGGGCTTATACCATATTCCATAGCCTGAGGTTCCTTTTAGATAACGAAGAACTCTCTTAATTGCTTGTAAGTGTATTTGGCTTGGTTTTTGCATAAACCTTGCTAACATGCTTCTCTATTGTTGAACATCAGCATTTCCTGAGTCATCTTCTTTGCTTAACTTTTCATTTTGAGCTAAAGGAGTGGATAATGGTTTGCAATTTTCCACCTTAAACTTTCTTAAGATGTTTTCAGCATTTTCTTTGATTCATGTAGATTCCTTCTTTGGTTTGTTCAATCTCCATACCAAGAAAATAATTCATTAGGCCAAGATCAGTCATTACAAATTGATTCATCATATCTTTTTTGAGTGCTTCTATCATGGCTGGATTATTTCCAGTAATTATTAGATCATCCACATAAAGTGATAAGACGATAACATCAGTCCCATCCTTTTCTATGTATAAGGTTGCTTCATTAGGATCTCTCTTGAATCCTTGTTGAATAAAGTAACCATCAATCTGACTACACCAAGCTCATGGAGCTTGCTAAAGAGTAAAGACCATATAGAGCTTTCTTTAATTTTAGTACTTTATCTTCGTTTCCTTTCACTACAAAACCTAGAGGTTGTTCAATATAGAAACAGATCTCTTCCTCAAGAAACCCATTTAGAAAAGTAGACTTGACATCCAGTTGATAAATTTTCCATTTTCGTTGTGCAGCTAGAGCAAGAATTACTCTAACTGTATCTTGTCTTGAGATCGGGGCAAATGTCTCATTATAATCGATGCCAAATTGTTGTGAATATCCTTTTATTACTAGTCTGTCTTTGTGCTTTTGAATTGAACCACTTGGATTGAGTTTTGTCTTAAATATCCACTTTACACCAATGACATCTTTGTTGTGTTCATGATTTGACTTGATCATTAGGTTAAGTCAAAGGGGGTGACAATGACGGCCTTGCTAGCAAAGGCAACAGCTTTGGCACTGGTTAAGCATCCAGTGGTGAATTCAAGCTGCAGAGATGGAAAGAGTTTTACTTATAATAGTCATATTAATGTTGCTGTTGCTGTGGCTATGGATGGTGGGTTGCTTACCCCAGTTCTCCAGGATGCTGATAAGGTATAATTTTTTATGATTATATACTTCTCTCTGTTTTTGGCTGATGTTTGAAGGGCGATGGTTGTTGATATTTTTTTTAATGGATAATTCTGCTTGTTTCTAATGGAGGTGATTTAACTTCAGAAGGGTGTCATTGTTTTCTTACATTATTGTTATAGGTTGATATTTACACACTTTCTAGAAATTGGAAGGAGTTGGTTGACAAGGCTCGCACCAAGCAGTTACAACCTCAAGAATACAATACAGGTAACTAATAACATTTATATGCCTCAGTTTGCACCTAGTTGACTGTCTTTTAATATCTGACCCTCTTTTTGAGCAAACTGATTTAAGGTTCATTGTTGACCACCTAGGTCTTTTTTCCAAGTCTGTTCTTTGATGAATTCCATGACAGTGGTAGTGCTTGTCCTTGAGGGCTTTGGGCCCTTGTTTCAGTGTGTTATGAAGTCCTGGTTTTACCACAGTTCGCCACCTGATTATTTAGATGACAACATTAGCTGATTAATCGAAAAGTTTGGTTGCTGTCTGCACTCTGAAGTTTTGGACTTTGGCCCTTTGTTTATTTAAGGGCTTGATAAATATGCTAGTTATATCATTATACATCTTTATAAATTAATAACCGGAAATAACAATTCTGTCATTCAATTATAAATTCACATGATAAAATATGAACAAGGACGTGAGGCTAGGATTAAATTTAGTTCTTCAAGAGAGTTTCGATTCTTCCATTGGGATGGGTTTCTGTTATCATTAATAATGTATAGTACTCCCTCCGTCCCAAAATAAATGCTCTATTTACCTTTTCACATCTTAGTTTAATCGCATCTCAGAGGCTCTGTGAAATGCGCTTCAACCAAGCGAGGCTCTGTCACCTACAAGACTCGTGCGCCTCGTGCGCCTTAAGGAAAATAACTCATATTTAAATTATGAATTGGTGAATGATTAAATTTCCTTCAAATTGAGACTTATCTCGGCTGTACATATGTAAGTACTAACATTATTAAGGTTTTTTTAAATTAATCTTTTTTACTGTCAAAGAAAAGAAAATTAAAAATAAATAAATCAATGCGCCTCATCTATAAGTGGCGTGTGCCTTCACGTTGCGCTTCGCGCCTAGGTTTCAGGGATCATTTGCGCCTTGGTGTGCCTTGCGCCTTTTAAAACTAAGTTTCACATCTCTCGAGACACAACTTTAAATATTACTTGGAAAGTTAACTCATTAAAAATTATATATTTGGAAAGCATGTATCGAGAAGAAACGAACGATATCCTACTTGATTTTATTTTTCCTTCCATATTAAATTTAATAGTCTAATTTGCAATATGAGTAGCAACATAATTAAAATGGAGCAATTATTTTGGGACGGAGAGAGTAATATGATCATATTAACTGTGTTTGTACTCATTCATGTGTCGGCTCTGGTTGAGCAGGTGTTCAGTGAAACATCAATTGCATTTGAATATGCAAACCTTTAGAAGGCATTTTAGTTGTTTTTTCAAATAAGAAATACCTGGTTTATAGCAGGTGGTGGAGATACTCTTTGCAGTTTCACACCCTAAGGGTCCGTTTACTTTGATGTAAAAAAATTTCGTTGTAAAATGATTTTCCATGAAAAACATTTTACGTTGGAAAACTCATTTTCATATAAATTTTCCAATGTTTACTTGAACGGAAAATAAGTTTTACTCCCAAATTTGGAGGAAAATGTTTCCAATAGGGTGTAAAATGAGTTTTCACCCAAAGTTTTACATTTTATTTTTTCACCCAAAATAAACGATGTAAAATAGGAAAACTATTTTCAGAGAACACTTTTTTCGTTCTAGTAAACAGACCCTAAATGTTTTTGTTGCTCTGCCAACAATCCTCATTGAATGTGTAATGACCATTTTGCATGTCCAATCATCTAAAAAATCTGCTATTCTTCTCATTGAGATGTTTTCTTATTGTATTGCTGCTTAATTCTCCAGGTACTTTCACCCTATCTAACCTAGGAATGTTTGGTGTGGACCGGTTTGATGCCATTCTTCCACCTGGAACGGTAAGTTCTTTGGGCTGTGCTTTGTTCCTTCTTAAAGCATAACATTGGAAGCAGTATTTATTGAACTTTCATTTCTGAATTTACTTCAGGGAGCAATTATGGCAGTTGGTGCATCTCAACCTACTGTGGTTGCTAGTAAAGATGGTCGAATAGGCATGAAGAACCAGATGCAGGTGAATGTTACTGCTGATCATCGTGTTATATATGGTGCTGATCTTGCTGCTTTCTTGCAAACCCTAGCTCAAATTATTGAAGATCCTAAAGATATGACGCTTTAGTTTCACTCCCTTCTGCACTTTGAGACAACTTCCTAGTGCTGAGAATATTACCCTTCAAACGATGATTGCCAAGTCACTACCCTTTTAGGCAAATCATGTGTAGATTATAGAGAACATTAGGAATGCCATTTTTTTTTCTTTTCAAAATAATTGTTTAGATTGCCATTCTTTGTGTACTCCACTGCTGCCCACATACCTCAAGAGGCTGAACCACTGTCAATCCATTGTTGTCACACTGTTCCATTCATCGAAGTCTTTTGGTAGTTCTAGCACTACTTGAGCTGTTAAACTATAAGTGTTGATCGGGAATATCTTGTTTGATGGATGCTCTGTTTCAGTTGGGCCTTTTCTCCATTGAATTATTGTTTCAGACTTTCATCAAGTATTGTTGTAAATTGCATGATGTGTTTGCTACTCAGACTTGTAAGAAAATCTTCCTTTTTTCATTCTTTTGATTTATAAAAACCAATTTTGATTTTCTATGGACCTACTGTTAAACGTGAGGACTGAGGAGTATTCTGGCCACCCTACATGTTCCTCTGTTACATGCTATATGTGCAGCTGTGTTAACAGAGACAGGATTATCACTTTCCAATTTAACATAAGTTTCTTGTAAGAAGTGACTTGCGGAATAGCCTAAGGGAAACGGGAAACACTAGTTTAAAAATGAATGATAATATATTAACATAGATGGCTATGTACTGCAAACCTTGCAAAACCATTACCATGGAAAAATAATGTCTTGTGCAACAATTTTTTTTCCACGCATTTCAAGGAAGCGATTTAAGGGTGTAAACGAATAAATTGATCAAAATTTTTTTAAAATTAGTAATTTATGATCTCAATCTTACTTGTATTAAAACCATTTTGATTAATTTGTTCGTTTACATCCTTAAATTCCTTCCTTGAAATGAGTGAAAAATAACTTGTTGCCAGAATTATGTTACGGAGGGAGTACATACGATTTAGAGGTCTATTCTTTTAACTTGTTTTTTTTTTTACGTATCTGAACTCATCAAAAGTTACAACTCAAAATTATTAATTACTTCGGATAAGTATCCGAAATAATTTTTTTTGTTCTTGTAACCGATCGCACTTATAAGAGCAAGGCTTTGATAGATTGAACTTATTAGAGGTGGCCACTGGGCCGGGTTGGCCCGGCCCGGCCCGGTTGGCCCGGCCCGGCCCGGTTGGCCCGGCCTGGCCCGGTTTTCAACCCTGATGGGTCAAGCCCGATTAACCCGGCCCGGCTCGTGACCCGGCCCGGTACAGACCGGGTGGGTCATGGGTCGGATTTTGCAAACCCAGCCCGTAACCCAACCCGTTCGTTTAACCCGGTTAACCCGGCCCAGCCCGTGTTCGGCCCGTGACCCAGGCCCGGCCCGTTCGGCCCGCCCGGACTGACTGCTGCAATTTCAGGCTTTTTTCTAATGCAATTGGCTTTGGCTTTAATGCATGCATGTAATTGCTAATGCATGCAATTTCTAATGCATGCATGCACTCCTCTTCTCTCCTTTTTTCTGCTGCCTCCAACGGCCTTCCCCCTTTTTTTTTCTTTTTTTTTTTTTAATTTAAATTTTACATATTCCCTCCCAAATTTCCCCTATAAATACCCATCCAATTTACCCAATATTCTTCACAATTAACATCAATTTTCTTCTCTTCTCTTACTCCCTCTAATTCTCAAAGTTCTCATTCTGAATTCTTAATCTCTCAATTTTAATAGTTAAATTTTAGAAGTTTATACTAAAAAAAAAATATTCATAAATTACTAGTTTATATTAAAATTTCAGTTCTTAATTTCTTATAGTTATATACTTATATAGTTATATAGTTATATACTTATATAGTTTAATAGTTATATACTTATATATTAAAAAAAATATCTCTCAATTTTAATAGTTATATACTTATATAGTTATATACTTATATTAAAATTTCAGTTCTTATATTTTAAATTAGTTTCTAAATTTAAAAAAAAAATGTCTGGAAGGAATAGTGGTGGTAGAATTGGTGGTGGTAGTGCTGGTAGAGGTGATGGTAAAGGTAATGTTAATGATCAATTTCACGGTTCGTATGAAGTAAATACAGATGAAATTGAATCATTAGCTAGGGCATTAAACAGTCAACAAAATCCTCGTCCACCTCGAACCAACCCATATCAATCCCATCAATCATCATCATCAATGCCACCTCCTCATATTCCGGTGGGCGCCGGAGGCGGAGGTTACGTTCCCGAATTTGAATCGGAGGATAATATGGAAGGTATAAATTCAAATTAATATTTTTGAAGTTATTATAGTTGTTTACTTTATCATACATTTATGAATCATGAGTTTATATAAATAAATTAATTGTTTATGTAAATAATATAATTTGAAATTAATTTTGATTCATACATAGTTACATAGTTACGTAGTTACGTAAATAATATAACTTGAAATTAATACTTTCAAGAGTTTGAATAAATTAATTAATTCACTAATTGTTTATTTATGTACAAAAAATGGATATATTATGAAAATAAAGTATTAATATTTCATTTTTTTTAATTAAGGAGGAGGTGAACAAGGTGGTCCTAGTAACACTAATACAACATCAACTGGTAAAAGAGAAAGAGGTCATACCTCATGGGTATGGCCTTACTATGACAAAGTAGCAACAAATGATCCCGACAAATATACTGCAATTTGCAAAATTTGTCGAGATGTTACTAAAACAAAAAAATCAAAAAGTTACAAGTGGACCAAAAACGATGGAACCGGAACATTGGCCCGTCATTTAAAAAAGGGTCACAACTTGGGGCCCGATGGTGCAGAAAGAGATGATTCGAGACAGGCTCAAATCCATGGGTACGCAACGACTACTCCCGGCGCAGGTATGCCTTTTGTTTATAATCGTGATAGAATGATTGATGAATTTTCTAAATATGTTATTCTTGATGAATTGCCGTTTACTCATGGGGAAAGCCCCAATTTCGAACATTTTAACCGGGTTGCTATGCAACCGGCTTTTAGAAGAATTCCTAGAAACACCCTTAAACGTCGCACCATCAAACTTTATAATTCTTATCGAGCTTATTTGATGGAAATGTTCCGTACCTGTGATGGTCGGGTTAGCATAACTAGTGATTGTTGGACTTCTTTTGTAGGTGAACCTTTTATTTGTGTAACTGTTCATTGGATAGATGATGAATGGTTTTTACAAAAAAGGATTATTTGTTTTGAGGCAATGGAGGAAAACCATACGGGTTTTAACATTAAAACCCGTATTGTAAATTGTTTAAAAAATTTTCAGTTGGTTGACAAACTTTTTTCAGCTTCATTTGACAATGCATCGGCTAATACCCGTGCTATTGACTTTTTAAAACAAGACAGTGACGTACCTTTGCTACTTAATGGTAGCCTTTTACACGTTACATGTTGTGCGCATATATTAAACTTATGTGCGCAAGAAGGTATTAAAGACTTATATCCCCTATTACAACCAATTAGGAGTGTAGTAAAGTGGATTAGAGTCACTCGTAGTATGAGCAGGGCTTATAAAAGAAAATGTGAGGAAAGAGGACTAAAGAAAAAATGCATAGGTTTAGATTGCGTAACCCGATGGAATTCTACTTTTAAATTATTGGATGATGCGATTAAATATCGTGAAGTTTTAACTGAAATGATTACTAACTACAATTGGTCTATTGCTATGATTATTCGTGATGTACTTGCCGCATTTGAATATGCTACTAAAGTTTTTTCTTATGTTTATGAGCCTAATGTACATTTAGTTGTATTAGAAGGAATTAAAATAGTTCACGCCATTCACGAAGGCAGCAAGAACAGTGAAATTCTCGCCGTCACCGACATCTTGTGGGGAATGAAGGTAAAATGGATGTCCTATTTTGCCGAATTCCCTTACATTTATGGCATTGCAGTTATTCTTGACCCGGGTCTCAAGCTTGAAGGATTGAGAAGCTTGTTGACCTTTTATTACGAAACTCTTGGTACAGATTATGATGTTGATAAATATGTAAATGATTGTAAGACAATATTAGATAGACTATATGAACATTATGCGGGTATTTATCAACCCGGTCAGTCTTCACAACCAAAGCCGAAAAACAGAGACCCTTTTCTAGCATCTATCCTTCGTAAAGGAAAATCGAGGGTACCTTCCACATCATCACCCTCCCAAGATGAAGGTTCAGGTATAGATGATTATTTATCTTTTCAATTCGAAACTAACAAAAATTTTCATATTATTAAATGGTGGCATTCCCATTCAGTTCAATTTCCTATTCTAGCTAGAATTGCTAAGGATGTCCTAGCAATTTCGGCATCTACTGTTGCTTCCGAGTCAGCTTTTCGTGCAGGTAAAAGAGTATTGGATGAAAAAAGATCTAGTCTACACCCTGATACCATAGAAATATGTGTTTGCAAAAAAGATTGGGATCAGGCGGAAAAGAGGATACAAGGATTGAAGGAGGACGACCAAGATGAAGAAGACCCGTGGATGTTGATGAATACATCAGAATCCGATGCAGGCCCTAGCGGAAATGACACAACATAAGTCAAAAGTCACAACAACGGTCCACGACCACCATTCAGGTACGCAAAAGAACTACGTGGGCTTTGATTCCTTAAGTTTACTTAAGAAACTTAAGGATACGTAGGCATCTTATTTTGAAAAGTAAAATTTAATTCAGAAATTAAATTTTAATAAATTAAAATTTAATTCAAAAATAAAATTTTAATTAAAATTTAATTCAAAAATTTTATTTTAGTAAATTAAAATTTAATTCAAAAATTAAATTTTAATAATCAAAGTAAGTCCAAGCCCCCCCCTCCCCCGGGGGGGTTTCATATATTTTTGCCTTATTTTTTACATAATTATTTTAATGTTTTTAAATTATGTAATTATTTTTAATGCATATGTTTTGTAAATTGTAATTAACTAATATCATTTGGATGTTTTTTTTCCAGTGTGTTGAAGTGATTTAATTTTATTATTTTTTATAAAATATATTTGTAAATTGTAATAAATTATTTTCTAATTTATAAATTAAATATTAGTTACGAATTCTAGTTGTGTAATTACGAATTCTAATTGTGTAAGTAATACTTTAACTTTCTAGATTTTACATACATTTTTATAATTGTAATTTGTAAATTATAATATAAGTTCAATATATATTGCAACTTAATTTATTTGGTCAACTATGATTTATTAAAGTAAATTTGTTACTTGTTTAATTGTTTTAATGTATTATATTCAAATATTCAATTATTCATTTATTCATATTATCATATATACTATAAAAACTCAAAAGTCAAAAGTCAAAACCATGACAATTTACAAACCCTCCAAATCTTTTCAAATTACCTAAACCCTCCAAAGCCCCCCTAAACCCTCTCCAAACCCCCCCTAAACCCTCCAATTCTCCAAATGCCTAAACCGTAAACCCCCTTAAACTGCGAACCCGCGAACCCGTCCCAATCCGGCTAACCCGCGAACCCGGCCCAACCCGGCCCGGTGCCAGGCCCGGTTCAACCCGGCCGAACCGGTTCATGGGTCACCACTCCATGAACCCGGCCCGGTGACCCGGCGGGCCGGTTCATGGGTCAGCCTTTTCTGGCCCGGCCCGTTCGATGGCCAGCTCTAGAACTTATTATCAAAAGTTTTTAAAACTTATTATTGTTATTCTAGAATGGAGAAATACCCATTTTTATTTATTTTTGCTTATTAAAACATATGAATTCATTTTAACTGATCTGAACACAAACCACTATTTTATTAAAACGCACACTTTAAAAATACACAATAAGATTTTTTTGGATCTTAACCCAAGATCCACACCTGAGTAATATTCCTTTAACATTATCTGAAAGTCTTAAGTACTAGTTTATCGTTGATGAAAATCAAACGTAACCATTTTTATTTAATTTTTCTTATTAAAACATATGAACTTATTTTAACTTATCTGAACACAAATTACTATTATTAAAACGCACTTTTTAAACGATACACAATAAGATTTTCACACTTGAATATTCCTTTGACTTTATTCGAAAGTCTAAGTACTAATTTATCGTTGATGAAAATCAAACGCATCTATTTTTATTTATTTTTTTCTTATCAAAACATATTAATTCATTTTAACCTATTTGAACACAAACCACTGTTAAAACACACTTTCTAAAACATACACAGTAAAATTTTCTGGGTCTTAACCCAAGATCCACATCTCAATAACATTCTTTTAACATCATCTAAAAGTCTAAGGATGCGTTCTCTTCACCTTAAAAAAAATAAGTTTCAGGTTTAATAAATTCAGATAAATTTCAATAAGTTACATCAGGTCTAATAAGTTTCAATAAGGTCTAATAAGTTCCAATCAAGTCTAGGTTATTATTTTTAATTATTGAATAAATTAAATTAATAATTACCTTAAATCACTCTTACACAACATAAACCAATTTTATTCTATCATTCTTGTTTTATAATTTTATTTAGAGAAACCAATCAGAGTTTGATTGAATTAAACTATTTTTTTATATTATAAAATAAAACTTATTTATTTATTTTGGGTTTGATTATTTAATTTTGGTCTAAATTAAACTTTACTCATCCTCCATATTATTATTACTAATTTTGGTCCAAATTAAACTTCATCTAGCCTCCAGCCCTCCATATTATTATTACTCCATCCGTTCCAGTTTGTTAATTTTACTATAAGTGAATTAAGAAAAATTAAATATGTAGATAAGTTGTTATTGGAATTTATAATATTAATTAATTTTACTACCACCTTGAACGTAATTCAACAATAAAAAAAACATTTGTATAGAATATTATCATTATTATTATTAATTATTAATTTATTTTATTCAATCATATAAAATACATTCCAATAACGCAATAAGTTTCAATCAGGTTTATAAGTTTCAATAAGGTTTAGTAAGTTCTAATAAGTTCCAATAAAGTATAATAAGTTTTAATAAGTTAAATCAAGTCTGATAAGTTCAGATAAATTCTGTTCAAATAAGTTGAAGAGGACGCACCCTAAAGTACTAATTTATCATCAATGAAATTCAAACACACCCACTAAAAGAAGCAATATACACACATGATTACATGAATGACCTTATAGTTTAATATCATGCGCATTAGCGCATACACACAAATACAATCCCTTACAAGTTGGAACCTGTTAGAAGTGCAGAGAAACAAGAAAACCTTGCCAACCCAAAAAGAAAGCAACAACAAAAAACTATAAATTCTTGGAGAGAGAAAAGACATTACTGGTTGAGGAGAGAGAAAGGGTTTCCACCCAGGAGTCTTTGTTATTGTGTGGGGGTGTGCTTGTGCTTGTGCTTGTGCTACTCCCTTGTGTTTTTGGATATTTTTTGATATAAACTTTTTTTTTTTTTGGCAAAAAAAAATGGTGAAGATTATTACACGGTTACACCTCCTCCCTCTTTCCCCCTCAACTTCAATTCTCCAATTACTACTATCTTCCTACTCTTCTTCTTGTTCTTCGTCCTCCTGTTATTATTATTATTTCTTTGCCCTAATAAAACAACTCACACTTCGTTTTTTTACCTTTCAAGTCTTTATCTTTCTTTCCTTCAACACTCCTCTTTTTCTCTGCTTTCGTTCGTTCTTGTCTCGCCTTGATTTCCCCCCCTATGAGTTGCCATGTTTAAGGGTAATGTTCTTTTTCGTCTTTCCTTTTATTTTGTTTTTGTATTTGGGGGTTAAAAAATTATTATGTGTTTGTAATTTGGCATCTGGGTAAGTTTTGTTGGGTTTGTATGATTGCTATTTTGTTTTATTTTTTTATTAGGGTATGTGTAATTTCAATATTTGATTTTGAAGGTTTAATTTTTGTTCATACTTTGGGATCTGGGTTTATAGTTTGTTGGTGTTATATGATAGAATTGTAATTTGACGGGGTTTATTTTAATTCTTTTTTATCGATTAGGGTTTTGCTAATTTTAGTGATTGAAGTTTACGTGTGATCTGTTATAGTTGCTTGTTGGCTTAATGTGCTTTTAGAGATTGCTTACATTTGGCTTGTGAAGGGAAATAGAAGTGCAGTTTTTTTAATGGGTTATACACTGAAAGAGCTCCTTAAATTGATGATTTTGATGCAATTCTTCTGTTGGATAAATTAGTTTTGCTTACCATAATTTTATTAAAATTTAGTTTCCTAATACTTTTGAACTAATGTTCGATTTCACTTCCTAATCATTCCTATTGGTTAAATTTACTGTTTGATTAGCATAGCTAGGTTATCTCGTACCCAAGTTCTTATCAAATCCCTTTGACATCATTGCCTTTCCAGGCTCCATATGCTACCTAAAAAAAATTGGTAGGTTATAGTCCTATTAAGAATTTAAGATTCTCTATTGTTTTTTCTAAAGTCCTTTTGATAGAAAGAAGTTTTTAAAAGCTATTTTTATGTAAAGCAACCTTTAATGAGAGGATATCAAAATTAAGTGTTTGTGTGTGTGTTTCTTGTGGCACATTATGACTCGATCTTCAATTTATTATGCTTTTTTTGTTGAACTGTTTGTCTCACTGTATCATTAGTATGGTTTAAGCATATGTTTGGTCTCTGGACTGAAGCATCAGATTTTCTATTGCAGGGTTGCTTTGATGCTATGGGAATCTTTACTTGCTATACTTGGTAGTAGTGGCTGACAGGTTGTATTTGTAGTCTTTTCGATCATATTATTCTATAAATGGAAGAATTTAATTCTTCTCGTCTTGAAGGCATAGGGGCCACTGTCAAAAAGAGAAGGAGCCATACTTCAAGAAGGCCTCGTCCCGAATCTCAACCACATTCTGATGGGCGTGATATTTCATCCTTGTCCTCAACACCTCCATCTGATGATGTAAAGGCGGGCTCCAGTGATGAAAATAGTGGTGGTGACATCAATTTAAAGAGGAAAGAGCTTAGCCTTAGTCAATGTGCATCAAGATTGACCAAAGCTAATGAGATGGAGGGTGAAAAACCTGTAAGAAAGAGTAAGAAAGTAGATGTTGGCCTTGATGAATTATATGGTAATAATGGTTTTAGAGATACCTCAGAGCAGGGGCGAAGTGGTTCGACTCACAAAAGAAGTAGTGAAGGTGTTCTTGCCCCAGCTAATTGGAAGCATACAAACAGGGAAAAAGAAAGTCCGGAACAACAGAAGACTATGGCATTGAATCAAAAGGCTGATGAGAGTGCAGGTCCTTCACATGATGGATTGGGAATTGATAATAAGGTGAAAAAAGTTAAGCTCAAAGTTGGTGGTGTTACGCGTACTATTGATGCCAATTCAAAGGGTTCTCAACCTTTAGATGTCAATGTAGCACGGAAAACGTCAGTCCAAAAGGTATGTGGCTCTCGCATAGTCTCGCATAGCCATGAAATTTATGAAATTTTCAATTTGTTTGTGGTACCTTATATATGCGTGATTGATGCTATTATGTTCTAATCTATGCTGCATTTTCACTATCCTCACACTGTTCTTGATGTTGGATGTGGCATTCTACAATTTTGTAGAATTTTTGTGTCCACCGTAAAGGGGTTCTTTAGCTTATAGTTTTTTTGGGTGTAATTTTCAAGGATCTAATCATGTCTTTTATTTATGACATGTCGTTTGCTAAGTTTGATTGATATGGAAGGCACATGTGTCAATAAGTGATTGAGAAAAATAAACTGCACTTTTTGCTTTTATTTATTTATTTTATAATTGGAATCCCTTTGCTTTTATGCATGCTCGGAATCCCTTTGCTTTTATGCATGCTCGGAATCCCTTTGCTTTTATGCATGCTCAGTGATAACTGTCGTTACACCTTTGTTGTAATTGGCAATGAATTGAATCTGGGGTTAATGGGAACTACAATTGCTGGTTTTTCAGGATAGTTCAGAGATTGACTACTTGCCGTCTAGAGACAAAAAAGGTGGATTACAAGGAATTCCGTGGAAGGATTTTTCCAAAGATGGGTTTAGGCTTGGAAGGGAGGGATCTTCAATGAAGGGGGGCGGGAAGAGCAACTCTGTGAAGCCAGGAGAGAAGTCTGATTCAGCGCGTAAGAGCAGAAGAGTCCCCAAGAAGCGTGTAATTGATGGTTTTGATGACGATGACGATGATGATGAGATCAGATATCTTGAAAAGCTAAAAAATGCGAGGATTCTTGCTGGATCTGGAGAGGATGACCTAGAATCTAGCAGAAAGCACAGAAGATTGTCCAAGTTTTCGGAATGTGCTCCTCAAAATTTAGAAGTTGGTGCTCCATCACGGTTGGGTAAAAATGGAAAGAAGAGATCTCCTTCTGATGATACTGATTATGATGAAGAGGAGGACCTTGCTTTTGAGGGTGAGGATGAGGGCAAAAAGAAGAAGAAAGTAAAGGAGCCCGTGGACGTAGTTGAACCTAAGCGGGAATTGACTCTGACAACTCGTCAAAGGGCACTTCAGTCTGGAAGAGATGCTTCTACACCTGGTGGAAGCGTGGTTGAATTTCCAAATGGTTTACCTCCGGCACCATCTAAGAGTATGAATTTTATTGCTGTTCTGTTTAACATCATCTCAGAGTGTAATTCAGAAGTTATAACTCTACTTCTTTATCATTCTTTGTTTCAATTTGGTTGTTCGCAGAGCAAAAGGAGAAGCTTTCTGATGTGGATATACAGTTGAAGAAAGTTGAGGCTGCTCAGAGACGTAAAATGCAAAATGAGAAGGCAGCTAGGGAAAATGAGGTTCTTTAACCACCTTTAACTATTTTAACAATTTGGATATTGTTTGAAGTTAACTTGAGTGTAAATGTGTTGTTACAGGCTGAGGCAATTCGAAAAATACTTGGTCAAGATTCCGTTAGGAAAAAGCGGGAAGACAAAAAGAAGAAACGCGTAGAAGAGCTTGCTCAGGTGCTGTGATGATCTATTCCTAAGTTAACTCCCGCATTTAAGATCATTATAATTTGCAAAAGAGTATTGATAATGTTGTTTGTTGCAGGAGAAGGCAGCTGATGAACTTTTGCGTGCTTCAAATAGCATTAGATTGATCATGGGACCTACTGGGACAACTGTTACCTTTCCTAACGAAATGGGCCTTCCTAGTATTTTTAATTCAAAACCATGCAGGTATGTATCCCAATCATGTTTCATTCTTTGACCTCTCTTTTTCTTGATCTGCTACATGGTACTTTTTGTGGGTGTGTATTTGCAACCATGCAAGTATTTTGCCAAATACCAAATTAACTGTTCATGTTCATATGCTTGTTTTTTCAAGTCATTTTTTGTGTTGGTAAAACTGATTTGATGATTCAACTTCTGCAATTTTACGGTTATCACATGAGTTCTAAAGGTCGAATTTCAGACGCTGTATTATAGGGTTAACTTTAGTGGTCAAAGTAAGTGGTGGTATGCTGTTATGCTGTAATGTATATAACGCTATCATTAAGTTGTACTCCCTTAGTCCCTTTTTAAATGCTCCTGAAGGATCTAGTGTCATTTTTAAGGCTGTACTTCTTTTTGTATTCTAGTTGGTATAAAAGGTTTATAAGTGGGCCATATAACTAAAAGTAGTAATAGAGCATTTATTTTGAGGTTATAAATGTAATTTTATAAGTGGGCCATATAACCAAAATTAGTAATGGAACATATTTTTTTTGGACGGACTAAAAAAGAAACTGGAGCATTTTTTTAGGGATGGAGGTAATTAAAGAACATATTTTTCTACGAACTATTTCATCTATGCCATAAATCTTTGGCTTTTTGCACTACGTTTGTATAGCAATATAGAGAGGAAAAGAACGAGAGGGTGTAAGGAGGAAGGGGAGGGTAAAAAAAGGGATGGGGAAGTGTGCTCTATTTTTCCTCTAACTTTAGAGGGATAATGGTTATCAAAGGAGGGAGAAAAATGAGTCCCTCCTTCTTCCTCCCCTTCCTTTCCCCACCTTATTTCCCATACAAAGTTACAAAGAGATTTGTTCTCCTTCCTTTCCTTCCCCTTCATTTCTCTCAAATTCTATCCAATGGAGAACAAGGAGTTGGGTATAAAGCGAAAAACAGAGCCTTAGGTTAATAAAATGTAAAGTTGGTGACATTTTCTGGATCAAGAATCGTATCTACTTTGAAGGAATTTCAAGATATCCTCCCCAATTATTAATTTTCCAAGAGGTTTGAAGTAGTTTCCTTGTGGAAGAAAGGAATCACAGCATCTCCTCTCCAATCTTTTACCTTTTCTCTCTCTACTATCCTTTCTCTCCATCTCTTAGTATTGAAAAGTGCACCTCGGGCATGTCGGCTCGCCCAAACTCTGGGAATTGGGCTTTAGCTATCTATGAAAGGCATGCGACTCGCACACCTCAGAGTGCGTTTCTTAAGGCGCCTTGAGGAAAATAACTTAGATTTAAGTTATAAATTAAAGAATGGTTGAATTTGAAATTTTTTCAAATTTAGACTTACCCGTACATATATCAATTAATCAATCCAAGGCTTATTCTCCCATAAGTGAGGTCGGCTACATGAACCAAAGTGATTATTTCGAGTGGTCGTTCACATTAATTTTCGTCCTCCACCCCTACAACCGAGAGCCTCAATCTATTGTAAATCCATCTACTTCATATTTTTTTAACTCCTTCCCGCCAAGGCATTTTTGTTCTCCCCCTACCACGTTTGAAATCCCCTTGATCCCACTCTCTCACTCTTCATACTGGTGCTCCCTGGGGTCTCCATGTTACATGTCCAAACTAACGCAAGCAATTTTCTCTTAGCTTGCTCGCAATATCTGCAACACCAACTTTCCTACGGATATCTTCATTTCTGATCTATCTTGTAGAGTGTTGCCGCACATCCATGTCAACATCCGCATCTCTGTAACGTTACCTTTTGAATGTACTCCTTAGAAGCCCAACATTCTGTACCATAGAGGCATAAAGCACCACTGGTCTTATAGTAGTCCTATAGAATTTCCCTTTCAACTTTAAGGGGATCCTTTTAATTGATATTTAATACAATCAAAGAAAAACTAATTTGAAATAAATTAAAAAAATTATAGATAAGTATATGCACCTCACCTACAAAAGGTGTGCCTAGGTTTGGGGGACCATTTGTGCCTTGGTGCTCCTTGCTTTTATAACTATGCTCCATCTCTTTTTTTTTTTTTTACTGTCTTCTAATTTTGTAGCGAGGAACTAAACATAGGGAAACTGAAGTTTAAAATCTGATTGCTGCAGAATATAAGTGTTCAGTTACATTTTTCCCCAAGCTACATCTCTTATGGGGTGTTTTGTTTTTTTTTTTGGTGAAAGAAGGGCATATATTAAAAGCAATAAAAGGAACATGGCTAAAAGCCATATACAAATACAATCCGAGGCAGATCTCTTATGGGGTGTTTAGTTGGATCATTTGGAATGTAATGAAATTCAGTATGTTGAAGTGTTTAGCTGAACTTTGGTTTAAGATTCGACCCAAACCCGTATAATCTCATACATGCCAAGAGTGATACACTCATGTGCTTACGCATGCATATGAATACACACACACACATACGTGCGCACACACTTGGATATCTATATGTTTGCGTGTGTGTGAGGGAGTGAGAGGTGTGACAATGACAAAAAAAGGGGTAATAATAAATAGATAAGAAAATTGTAGGAAAATAATGTAAATTAGGACATAAATTTTAACTAAAGTGAATCTAATGATAAGAATGTGGTGCAGAATCCACCGGTTGTGTAGGTAGGTTTGGGTTTCTCAATCCCCTATTAGTGAGTACTTATACTATGCACACAAGTGCAAATAGAACTGCATGCACCTAGCCACACAGGTTTATATTTTGCTCATTTAATATGTAGTTTTGCTTATTAAAGTATTTTAGATTGCTCATTTAGTTTTCTATATTCCTCATTTTCTAAAACTGAATATTATAAATGAGCAAAATATAAACACGGTGTACATACACCTCGGTGTAAGATATAAATTCTACCTATCATCTGGGGTTCCTTTTCATTCCGTTCCAAATTTGGTGAACCAAAGGACCTTGCAAAGTTAATGGTACATTGCCACAAGTCACATAAATTAGTAAATTAGTTTGCACTCTTCTCATTCCTTTTGTTTTCTACATCTTTGGACTGTAGAGATATGAACTCTATTGGTCCCGAAGCATTCACCTTTTGTTTCTATAATTTGCGAGCTTTCTCTTGCCTTCTAATATGCTATAATATTCAACTTATTCTAGCTCCAATTATATTACCCATAACCATGTTTGACATGCATCTGACATTTCAAGTTAATAATGCGAAATTTTGAATACCTTGTTGCGGTCCTTGGAATGAATATAGATCGAAAATCAAAAAGCTTTTTAAAAGTTCCTTTCCCAACATTCAAGTTACATGACTATTTTTTGTTTTCTCGTGGCTTCATAAGGCAGGCCATAATAATGTTTTCCTTTTTTTGGGGGGTGAATTATCAGTTATCCTCCACTGCGGGAAAAATGTGCTGGCCCGTCGTGTACGAATCCATACAAGTACCGGGATTCAAAGACGAAGCTGCCGCTTTGCAGCCTCCAGTGCTACAAAGCAGTTCAGGGTGGTAATACACAAGGTCAAGCTGCTACTTGCTGATATATATAATACAATAAGCCGGAGTTTGTGCCGAAATAAACTGCTAATTTTCTATGTGATTTATTATATACCTAAGGAAATTCAAGTGATTGGCTATTATTTGCTATATACAAATATACAATGATAAATTGTGTAAAGTTATTCATGCAGACAGAAAGTGTTGTCTTGAACTCTTTTAAGAGCTGGTGTTTGGTTTTATTTGTTTCTTTTCTTTTGTCCCTTGTTGGGTGTGGTTTCATTTCTGTCCATGTTAGTATTTTCTTGACCAAACCTCCTTTAAAACTTGGGAGAATTCCAAATACATCTCTGAGATGTATTAGCCAAATACGTCTCCTCTAACATATTATAATATTAATAGGAAAAATGGAATTTAATAATCCCATCTTTTGGTGGTCTGCTCAAAATAATTATACTTTTAATTTATTCTAAAATAATTCCACCTTTATATATCAGTTGTTTAAAATAATCCAATCTTTAATTTTTCTTCTCAAAATAGACCCGATTTTGGATGATATAGTCCATTTTAAGCAAATGATGTATAAAGGTGGGGTTATTTTGAGCAGACCACAAAAAAATAGGATTATCAAATTCCATTTTTTCATATTAATATTAATAATGTTGAATAATAATCATAATAATAATAATATGTTGAGTGAGGAGATGTATTTGCCAAATACATTTTCGTCTTCCGAGATGAATTAGACATCTCCCAAAACACTAGTTTAAAAATGAATTAGATAGCTATGTATTGCAAACCTTGCAAAACCATTATCATGGCAAAATAATGTCTTATTACTCCGACGACCCGTTTGGTTGTTGGTAATGAATTGTGACAATGGTAATGGGTTTAAAGTATAATTTGTCAAGGAAAAACTTCAAAATCTTAATGGAAAACATATTTTTCATTCTCAAACTTGAAATTTGTTATTATTTTCCATTACCATCCATTACCATGTGAAAGGGTGGTATTATATGAGAATAGATATTTGTAAAGAAAATTAGATAAATTAGAGTTAAGCTAGTACACAATGTGAATGTATTTTGATTTTCTCTTACAAATTCATTCCGATTACCTCAATTTATGACTAGCTACCAAACGGATCGTTAGATCATGTTCTTTTTGACTGAATTAACTTAAATTCTAGCCTCATAACTGAGCTGAATTAAAATACAATTTCAGAAATTAAGTCTAAAAGAATAAGTTCTCTATCGACTAAGTTTCTTGCGGTGATACTTATAGGAAAAGGGGTCTCAACTCTCAAGCTTGTAAACTTGCCCGTCAGTGTCATCCTTATTGTATAAGCATATTATGTGAACCAAGAATATTAGAGCACAAACTTGTGATAGGAAATCACTAATATTTACAAGATTATTACTTATTGTGACACGCTCACTAATTTCTCCCTCTGTCCTTAAAAGATTGTTTCATTTACTTTTTCTCATCTCACGAGACACGCATTACATAAGTTGAACCGCTAACAAAGCCAGCACCAGAACCCTTTGGTTTTAAAAAACCTACATATTGAGCCGAATCAAACAAGATCTCATTTGACTATATTTTTCCTTATATGTATAAAATTATAGAGAGTCAAGGTTACCAAATAAACAGTAGCAAAAGTCAATATGGACAATCTTTAAGAGATGGAGGGAGTAAGTAATAACAACGTTAAGCTCTTTATATTAGTTAGAAATTTCAAATTTGGAATCATACTAGAAATATCTGTTGTCATAGTGATCAATAATCTTCCTGGAATTAATCCAATCAGGTGATGATTATGAGATTCATCCTTCATAAAAATTGTTGTTGAGGAGGCTTACAAACTTGACTTGACTTGAGTTAGCTGTTCAAGTTCAAAGATTATCTGCAAGTGGGTTGCTAAACGCCGCCCGCACATTACTTAAAATCGTTCACAATCAAAAGTAAAAAGACAAAATTGCCCTTGATTTAAAATTACACCAGAACAACTTAGATTAAATATACAACGACGTCGGACACCACGCCATGACCTCGACCACCACCGCCGCCACCACCACCACTACCATGGTGGTGGTTAATTTTTTTTTTTTAATAAGGGAAGGGGCGTCCAGATCAGACGCCCCAACCGTGGTAGGGGCGTCTGGACGCCCCAACAATATACAACGACGTCAGACACCACGCCATGACCTCGACCACCACCGCCGCCACCACCACCGCCGCCGCCACCACCACCACCATGGTGGTGGTGGTTAATTTTTTTTTTTAATAAGGGGAGGGGCGTCCAGATCAGACGCCCCGACCATGGTAGGGGCGTCCAGATCAGACGCCCCTACCATGGTCGGGGCGTCTGATCTGGACGCCCCTACCATGGTCGGGGCGTCTGATCTGGACGCCCCTACCATGGCCGGGGCGTCTGATCTAGACGCCCCTCCCCTTATTAAAAAAAAATTTAACCACCACCACCATGGTGGTGGTGATGGCGGCGGTGGTCGAGGTCATGGTGTGGTATCCGATGTCGTTGTATATTTAATCTAAGTTGTTGCGGTGTAATTTTAAATCAAAGGCAATTTTGTCTTTTTACTTTTTATCGTGGGCGATTTTAAGTAATATGCGGGCGACGTTTAACAAGTCCCTATCTGCAATTGTGTAAAGTTTTGTAACTTTAAACTTGACTTGGGTTAGTTGTTTTGTTATATGCATGTATAGTTATTTGCTTGATTAGGCTGTAAAGCTATGGGTTTAGTTCAAACAACAATTATTATTTATTATCCCATTTACTTCCATTGTGATAAAGAAAACGCCAACATTTCATTTTGCACTCTAAGAAAGTATTACCAATGATGAGATTATAGATTACTTGCTTTAAAATGATCTTGATTAATTTGATTGTTTACACTCATAAATCTTTTCTTTAAAATATATACGTGTAAAATAATTTTTTTTTGGCTATGGAGGAAGTATATACAGCCTGATTGCATATCGATATTGTTCCCTTTTTTGAATCTAAATTTTCTTATTTTTAAGCTCTAGATAAATCAGGTCATTTTTTCGAGAGGAAGAATTCCTAATTTTCTTGTAACCTTTTCTCCTAAAAAAAAAGGAAATTTTGTCAGAAAAGACCTTTTAAAATATTAATTTTGTGAGAAAAGACCTTATAAAAAATTTGTTGTGAGCAGGGACCTAAAACAAAAAAAAAGTTGCAAAGAGGGACCTTACCTCTATTTTTCGACGTTGACTGTGAATCTTCGGCGTTGACTCACTATTTCCCTCCAATTTTGCACGAAGCCTTTCGTATTTAAGGGGGTAAGAGATGAGGAAACTCAAATTCAGAAAAAGAGAATTTTAGATGTTAGAAGGAAGTGTTAATGTAGGGTTTATGTAGATGAATTTTGGAGGGAAAATGGAGGGGAGTAGAGGAAAAATGAATTTATAGTGAAAAGAAAAGGAAAGGTTAAATAGAGAATAAAGGATTCGTCGAAAATTGGAGGGAAATAGCGAGTTAACGCCGGAGATTCACAGTCAACGTCAGAAAATAGAGGTAAGGTCCCTCCTTGCAACTTTTTTTTTTGTTTTAGGTCCTGTTTACAACAAATTTTTTATAAGGTCTTTTCTAACAAAAAAAATGTTTTATAAAGTCTTTTCTGACCAATTTTTCCAAAAAAAAAAAATGAACCCCAAATTTATCACCTTAGCTTACCAAGACTATTTTTTTCGTCTTTCAACTCTTGCATGCACTTTATTTTTGTTGTGTTTGATTGTAGTGACTCTTCCATTCTCTTTACCTAAACAAAGTTTTAGCCTTTCAACTTTTGCATTCCATTTTATGGTTTGGTTATGTTGCAAGTCACAATTTTCTTTTGCATCCCAATACCCTGCTTTTATTTTGACTGACAACTTTTTTTTAATTTATTTACTTTTGATCGACTACTAAAAACTTTGCACATGAACTATCATCCATCCAATCTTTTTTGAAAATGGCTTTTGAACATTATTAATGGACATTGCTACATTAATTCGGTGGTAGACTATCCACTATTAATGAAGACATTAAAATATTATTTATCATATGAGTTGGAATCAACTATCAATATTACCTTCGTAACTCCCCTAAAAAAATAACCTTTGTAATTAATTAGTCAGGTGTAACAAATGGAAACAAATTGAGTTGTGCAAACTTTTAGAAAAAATGTGATTGCGTGTGTGAAATGAGTAAAGAGACAAAAAGAGAAATGTAATAAAGAGAAATGACATAAAAAAAATATTTGTTGCAAGTAATGTGTTCTATTATTATTTAAATTAAATGTTGCACATAATCTGTTATAAATGTTGTATATTGCGGAATTCCTAGTTTCTTAAAATAAGAAACCTATGGAAAAAATCAAATGACAAACTTATGTAATTTTAAGTAAATTAAGGTCTATATATTTCGTAACATGTAAAAATAAAGAAATTTTAGGAAGATAGTAACCTTCTTTTAGAAGAAGTATAAAAACACCACTAGACCCAGCTTTCTTTAATCATTTTTTCTTAACAAAGAAGCTTGCTCCAACAGTCATATGATTTTTCCTCATGTTTCACTTATGTTTCTCATTTGGGAAAGAAAAAAAAAAACACTTTTCTCCTCGTGAAGGGGCAAGCTGCTGGTCAGAATAAGCTCTGACCAACTCTGCTCAAAAAAATTTAGTCAAATCCTTTAATTGTGGGAAGTAATTTTTTCCATGAAATTTAGTCAAATGCTTAAATTGTATTTCCTAAAAAATGTAAAATTTTATTTTGCTCATGAAAAGTTTAATTTTTCACAGAAATTTGCATTTACCAACGGTGATTTTTTTTAACCATACTAACAATTAACTTTTTTAAAAAGAAGCCAACACCCTATGGGCTATGGTAAGATTGTTATAAGTCTTATAACTATCTTAATTCAACAGTTGTGAATTGGGGTCGGGTTGGGTTCGTGCAAACGGATTGAATCACATCAACCCTAACTTGGCTTGCTTAATAAATAGATCAGATTGTGTTGTGTCAACTCACGTATTTAAACAGATCACATTCATTGACTCAAAAACGTTAATAATGAATTGATTTCATATCAAATTATCATATTATGTCAAAATTTCTCACAACTACATACCAACTACGAACAAATATAACATAGTTTGTAAGGGTAAAAATTAAAAAGTTTAGGAAAGCACTCTCATAAAAATTAAAAAGCTTAGTGTCAATTTTGCCATTATAAAAATATCATTTAAAATACAAAATTTGTATTTTAAATTGATTTACTAAGATAAAAACAAAAATAAATGTAAGGCTTCCTCATCCCTACGACTCTACGAGTATATGACCCTACAAATGAGTAAGAAAGAATGAGGGGCGGAAAGTCGAGACGAGAAAGAAAGTGAAAATCCATTGAGGCATCAACCTTCGTTTCTCTCTCTACATTTTTTCCTCTTTTCTTCTCTGTCACTATTCTGCAATTCTGCTTTCAATGTCGGTGTATTTAACTTAGATCTCCACAAAAGTAAAAAAAACTCATTGTCTCTTTACTCTCAATTGCTTTAAATCTACCCTCTTCAAGATCCCATCTTTCTTTTTTTTTTTTTTCTCTCACATTTGCGCGATTTCAACTCTCTTACATTCACGATTTTGTTCTGCGACTGTGTAAAAACTTTTCTGGATTGGAGAATTGAAACACCCACCTTCTGAATGTGAGGGCTTTTTTATGCTCATTTGGGGTTCAAGCCATCAATTTATGCCATTGTTGTAATTATACAGCTTTTGTGATAGTGTGAGAGATAAAAAAGCAGGATTTTGAAGATTTTTGAGCTATGCAAGAATCAGAGGCAACTTCAGAAACTTACAATGGGATGTCTACTGATAACATTAAAGGTTTGGTATTGGCTTTATCTTCAAGCTTCTTCATTGGAGCAAGCTTCATTGTTAAGAAAAAGGGATTAAAGAAAGCTGGGTCTAGTGGTGTTAGAGCAGGTATATATTTTTTTAAAATCATTTTTGTTGGTTAGTGTTAGTTTATGTATTAGATTTATCCTTGCTTTTAGGGTTTGCGATTTATTTATACTTCCAATTTTGCTCCTTTTTCCCCTAGCTTTTGCATTTGTGATTTTATAATTAGGGTTTCGGTTCTGTGTTATTCTGGCTTCTTGCATTGCGCGCCTTCTGGATATTTATTTGTTGTTTTAGGTTTTAACAGCTTGTGATGTACTCCATATTATGCTTTTATGGCCACCATATCTTTAAGTTCCCACATTGTGAGTAATAACTCAATTTATGCAATAGTAAAATTGAATTTTATTTCCAAAAATATAGATGTTTTTTGTTTGCAGTCCAGTAGGAAGGAGTTGTTTGGATAAATTTTGGGTGAAGAGTGAGTTGATGGTAGTATGGGGAACTACTAGAGCTGTTGCTGCATTTGGAATCTGACTTTCTTTTGAGGATTACTTTCTATAAATATTCCTAAGTTTCCTTTGCATTGGAGCCCTTTGCAATGCAGTCTGATTGTAGTTTTGAATTTGGGACTATTACTCATATCGAGTTCAACCTGCATGTTTTGATTTTGGGACTTTATTAATTATATCTAGATTGGCTTACTATAATCTAGCATGGGAATTCATGCTTATTGAAAATAGTTTAAGATCGATTGATCTATGTAATTTTGCGGGCATTAAGTTCTTTATGTAACTTATTTACCACGATGTGTGAAAAGATGCTATAATCTTCTTACACCATCTATACACTTTCGGTATATCACATTAATTAATGAATAGGGATAGTTTTACCATTTTGTTATTGCGTCTGCAGTTTGAAGGAATTCAATTGTAGAATCTTTACAAAATCGTTATCTTTGGTTTTTTTTTTTTTTTTGATAGATTTCTGTTGAAATTTTATTGCCATTTGTAAGTTCAAGTTACATAAATTTATAACTTACATAGGAGATTTTCACTGCACCAAGGTCTTGCTAATACATGTTAGCATTTGATACAAATTTTCTGAATGAGTTATCTAAGACAGAATGTTGCATTCAGGCTGGCACTTAGCAGCATGGCCACTGGCCGCATCATTTGCTTTTTTATGCACTAAATCCAAGTTCATATTTGCTTTGTCCGTGCTTCATATTCTTTTTTACATATTTTAGGTGAACTCAGCTCGAATATTATTGAGTAGAAAGCTTTTTCTGAGATTCTGATATTTCATTGGTTGCTCAAATTCTCAGTTGTTTAGGTGTAGAAAACTCGTGTGTGCTACTTTGCAACTGAATAATGCACAATCCTATTCTCATGATAGATGATACATTTGTGTCCTTTTCTTGTAAGGCACAAGTTTCACTTAAACCCAAAGAAAGAGTGACAAGTTTACAATAGTTGCCTTTTTGCTCCCATTTCCATGCCTGTTTTGAACCTTTTGCCCGTGTTAAATGATAGCTTATATTTTTTTTATTTTTTTTTTTGGCAAAGGAAAATGATAGCTTATATTACATTGTAGAAGTGAAATTTGTTTCGTGTTTTTACTAGCTGGGCATGGGTAATTCTTTTTTACAAAATGTACCAATTTCACTTCATATTAAATGGATGTCCAAGTTCCATTAATTACACTCATTGGATTCAACACTCAACATTAACCTAGGCTTTTTTTTTTCTCTCTCTCAGTATTCACTTTAACTTCTTCCTCCATCCCTTGTTCTTCATTTTCTTGTTAAATTTTTTAATTTTAAAACTGAATTTCTGAAGTTATTCAGATCGTCATTAACAAATTCTCTTTCTCTCTCAACCCTCGTTGCTGTGGCAAACTGTGGAGTAACAAAAACTAACGGGGAAAAAACAAGAGGGAATCAGAGAAATAACCCCCCACCCCCACCACACACACACGCGCGCCCTCAAAATCTGATTAAAATAGGAACCTATCTCTCACCTGTATAAACGAATTCCACAATCATAAATGAGATATGCAAAATGAGGGAATGGTGGGAAACATGAGATTACATTGGAGCTTTGATTGAACAAAAAAATGAAAGATGAAGATGAATAGAAAAAAAAGAGAGAAGTAGGGATGTTGTTAGGTTTGTAATAAAAAAAAGGAACAAGAATGCAAAACTTGAACCAACTACTGTATTAGAGAAAATGTTCTTTATCTTTGATTTTTCTTTATGATAGTGGCAATTTTTTTTATTTTTTTTTCATTTCTTCATTTGACCAATTCCTAGAAATAATGATGTTTTGACCTTTGATATGGCAAACTTACAATTAATATGTTTGTGAGAGTAATTTGGTTTCAAGACATGCTTATCCATCTATTAAGATAACCTTTTCCCCCTTTTCTTCCTTGTAGTTGGAGTTGATGTTAAAGATTCCCTCATGGCTGAGGAGTTGTGTTAGGTGAATGGTAGAACAAGAAATACCCTAAAAAAAGAAGAATTAACATCCTCTTTCCTTGACAAGGGTAATTGGTACATTTGGGCACTTGGTGTAGTCTTGTAAAAACAAGGGATACACCATGCGTCCAGTCAAACCTCTGGACGTGAAAAAATCGAATTTGTTTTTAGTGATTTTGTAAGATATGCTGTGGTGTTCGGGGTATTTCTTAATGCATTTGTCTTGCTACTTATGCTTGACTAACATGCAACTCTCTTTTTTATGATAAGCATGTTACGATTGTTACCTTGTGTGTGTTTCTTTGTGGAGTAATGCTATGAAATCTTTGTGTTTTTTTTTTGGCAAGTTGTGACTAAGTGGTCCCGATGTTGCAATGTGTATTTACATAGTTATGCTGCAGTTATTAAAGCTATAATTGTTTTCTATATATTGTTGCAGGTAGTGGAGGTTACTCTTACTTATCTGAGCCACTTTGGTGGACTGGCATGTTAACCAGTGAGTTCATTACTTCTCTGCTTTGTGGTTATATGCTGTATTACTTATATAAGTAAGTCGCAATGCGCCTTTTGTCCTAGCTTTCCCACTCCCACTATCCATAATTTCCTATGTTTAGACAAGAAATTTGAAGTAAATGTTAACATATAGACATATAGTACTGTTTTGCTGCGTAGGCTCGACGCTGATGTTAAACTCCCTTTTTAACTAGTCCACTTGCAAGTTGATTAATTCATTTGTGTTCCTCACTTCCAATTTGAATTTTTCTACATCAGTATTTATGATAATCTATGGTAAAAGAATATTGATTTCTTGTGGCTCTTCTTTGATAAGAGTTGGTAGTAAAATAGGGTAATTTCCTCAAATTTCACATAGATGAGTTATTTATTGCTGTTTAACATTTAAGTTTTATACTACCTCCGTATCAGGTTATGTGGGATTTGACATAAAGTAGAGAAAAAAAAGTCAAATTGTTGCACATAAAGAATTTCCTTTCATTTTGCTCTTATGTGCTTCTGTTATAAATATTTTTGTTAGGAGTACCTCCTCCTCTTTTATTAAAGATTGCTGATGGAAATGAATTATTTGCAGTGGTTGTTGGGGAAATTGCGAATTTTGCAGCCTATGCTTTTGCACCAGCTATTTTGGTGACTCCACTTGGTGCAGTCAGTATCATCATAAGGTAAGTAGTTGGCTTATTATTTTGTTCACAGTTTCATGCTTTATTTTCATGTATTTTTACATGGAACTGTTTGCTATTGTGGTTGCTTTAGCGCTACTCTTGCACATGTCATTTTGAGAGAGAAGCTGCACATGTTCGGGATTCTTGGCTGTGTACTTTGTGTTGTGGGCTCAATAACCATTGTTCTGCATGCACCTCAAGAGCGCCAAATTGAGTCTGTTGCTGAAGTATGGGATTTAGCCACAGAGCCAGGTTTATTCTTATGCCATCTAGAGTCACTTTTTTTCTGAAATATTGTAGAAGCAAGTTGATTCTTGTTTTTAAAAGTTGTGTTACACAAGTTCTATGTGCCTGTGGTTTGCTCTAGGAAATCTTCTATACTTATAAGTATTTCTTTCCGTTTAACAGGTTTCCTCGCATATGCATTTCTGGTGCTAGTATTAGTTTTCATTCTAATGATAAACTTTGTCCCACAATATGGGCAGACACACGTGATGGTCTACATCGGAATTTGTTCGCTAATGGGGTCTTTGTCGGTATGTGGGTGGCATTCTATTCCCCTTTTTTACTTTATGATATTTAGATGGTAATATGATTAGTAATAGATTCATACTTTTTTTCTGATTAGGTAATGGGTGTTAAAGCACTTGGAATTGCTCTGAAGTTGACATTCTCAGGGATGAATCAGTTGGCATATCCGCAAACATGGATATTCGCAGTGTTTGTGGTATCTTGTATTATTACACAAATGAATTATTTAAACAAGGTAGTTTGCTTATCTTACATCGTTCAGGTTGTGTAATTAATTATAAACACACAAAATGCATTTAGCCTCATGTTGGAAACTTGAGTTTATAAATGATTAAATGGATTACCTATTGCCTTAGAATTTAATGTACTTGCCTACTTGGTTGTCATTGATGATTATCATCTTTGCAGACCCCGATTCATTACTTCTGGCTTGACTCTAATTAAAGGATAATTGTCTATTGCTTGGAAATATAAGTAGGCTTGAGAAAGCTGTATCTTTTATCTAAGAGGTTTCCAGATGCATATGACATCGTACACCTGAATGGTCTGAGACTAGTTTGTAGTTTTGATGCATTTTTATTATCGTTGAGGTCACTAGATTGAGCCTAAATATATTCCTTGTGTGATAACTGATAAGCTTTTGCCACTTCATTTAATATCCACAACTACCCCTTTCTTGGAAGAAGATGTGGATACTTATTCATCTGTAAATTTGCTGATTTTGCTACTTGCCATGGTCTATGATTGTGTATGCAGATGTGGGCTAATTTTGTCATTGTTGCTTCTTTATTTTTCTTACTTTCAACTAGAGAAAGATTATGATTATGTCTTCCATGTGCAGGCACTTGATACCTTCAACACGGCTTTGGTGTCACCTATATACTATGTGATGTTCACGTCCTTTACCATTTTGGCTAGTGTTATTATGTTCAAGGTAACATATCCCTTTGATCTGAAGTTATTCATGGAGGGCATAGAAAGATATGGAGTAGTTAGGATGGAGATCATGCACTACAAAAAAAAAGTGTACTTACTATTTAGCTACACCTTAAAAAATCTGTTGCTAGATCGATTAAATCCGTTGCTAAAGCCTAATAGCGACGGAATTTCATCTGTTGCTAATAAGGTCTTCGCTAATCAATTTAGCTACGGAAATTCCAACCTTCCTTTGATAATATAGCGACAGAATTAATGTCTGTTGCGAATGTCTAGCGACAGATTTTTAGCGAACAATAGCAACAGAAAATGTTGATATGTCACTAAAATTTGTTAACATAAAGGGTATCAGTTTCTTATTTCAGTTGTTTTTTAAAATTAAATTAAACTTCCAAATGTATATTATTAATGATGTACTAGCGAAAGTAGAGAGCATAAGGATGAAATAAATATAGTAACTCTTTCATTTATTCCTTATCACCTGAGTATATAGAAAGTTAGAAACTAAAAATTGAGTATAGGGCTAAATCATTCTTAAAATTGGAGTCCAACTTATCTTAAAACTAATTAAGAAAAAAAATCCATGACTAAAACCCATCTCTTTCCGGTGAGGCACCAGCCGTTTGCCTTTCTTTATGCCTTGTCATTCTTCCATCAACTTTCATTGAAGCTCATCAAAATTATTGAATACCTACAATAATGAAAACATATAATCAGATCAATTAAAAAAACTTTAAAGATAATTAAAAGAACCTTTATATGTCAGCATTTAAATATATGATTGAAAAACTATATACCCTGAAGATTGTGAATTTGTGATGAGATTATTGAACCTGTCTCTTATAATTATTGATTAAAATACGAAAGAGAAAAAAATCGCAAAACTGTGATCTTAAGATGAAAAACGATCAAACAAAAAAAAGTAAACAATTACCCATAATCGAAAATAATAGAGGATGAGAAATGAAAAAAAATGCTTAGATTCAATGAAAAATACCCAGATTTTGATCAAAATGTTGGTTCTTGTACATATTAATTTAATTGGATGAGGAACTAACTCATCTTATCTACAAAAAAGAGAGAATATACTTTTGCTTTCTGATTAAATTTTAATAGAAATACAAATCAAGAGTTATTTATTTTGAAGAATGATGGGAAAATCAGATTGAGAAGTTGAGAGGAGAATAGTGACGGCTGGAGGAGAGGAAAAAATGACAATAGAAAAAAAAACGCTAGTGTTGTTTTATATATGGTGGGTGGGTATGTGTTTGGGCCAGTTGGGCCATTAAAAATAGGAACGAAAATTAAATCTGTCACAAATTTAGAAACAGAACTAATATTCCGTCGCTAAACTTAGCAACAGAAGTCAGAAACAATAGTCCTTCGCTAGCTTTGCTACAGATATATAACATCCGTCGCTAGATTTAAAACATCGACAGTCTTTATAACTCTGTTGCTAAACTAGCTACGGGTGAGACATTTTTCACTCTCTGTCCGTTGCTAAACAAGGTTTTTTTTAGTGATGCAATAATATACCTAGTTGTGGGGATTAGTAATTTTAATTGGGCATTAAAAGTATTATCAACTTTTGGATGTGTTGAGAAGTGTTGTTTTTCTTCTTTGTGGTAGCGAACTTGCTAAATGTTGCTATATTCCTTTCAGCATCGCAT
Organism: Salicornia ramosissima; assembly: GCA_951394345.1. Lineage (NCBI taxonomy): Eukaryota > Viridiplantae > Streptophyta > Magnoliopsida > Caryophyllales > Amaranthaceae > Salicornia > Salicornia ramosissima. Next base: position 49,915,201 of record OX596234.1, read on the forward strand.
TAGATACCTCTGCCGAGACCTTTGGTCTTCTTTTAGTTGGGAGGGTGGTGTCGGGTGCTATGAATTGTTAGTTGATCAAATGCTGCTCAATCCATTGGTCTCTTGTGCATGCGCTAGAGCTTTTACGCTATGTTTGGATAATCATACAGAGGGGAAAAGAAGGGGATTGAAGGAGGGTAAAAAAAGTAGAGCTCTATTCTTTGAAGGGATAATGGTTATTAGAGGAAGAAAAATGTATCTCTCCCTCTCCTTCCCCTTCCTTCCACCAACCTATTTCACAAACAAGTAGATTTGTTCTCGTTCCTTTATCTCCATTTCCTTCTACCCAAACAATGTGTTAAAATATTTGGGTGCCCTCAATGATTGGCGATTTGAAATGTGGATTTGGTGGTATGCAGGATTGGGCTGGACAGAACGGCACTCAAATTGTCACTGAAATGTGTGGATTTGTAACCATTCTGGCAGGAACTTTTCTTCTACATAAAACAAAAGACATGGCAGACAGTATGCCCTAAAACTTTATTCTCTCTCTGGCCTTATGCTTATTTGGCCTGTATTATGTGTATACACTCTCTCATCTTATTCTTTCTTGTTGCAGGCACATCGTTTTCATTATCGCGAACACCTAAGCACTCCATGGAGGCATTTGACCTCGAGGGTGCCCCATTGGTAGATCAGGAATTAGCAAGGACATCGTAATCAAAGCTTGTGGCTTATAATTCTGCAAGTGCCCCATGTCGTCCTTAACGACCAGGGTCGGCGCATATGTATGAGTTGATGAGCTCCCATTCTTCAGGTAAAAGATAGGGATGGCAGAAAAAAGAGCACACAGTCGCGGAGTCAGAATGATTTATACTAGCTTCGCTACAATGCACTTCCCAATGAGCTCATTGCCCTCTCCTCTGTATGTTGTGCTTTTGTTTCTCGATTGTTAAGAAAATCTGATCAGGGCTGAGTGATTGATTAAACGAGGATGAATGATTTTGTAGATAATTAAGATTGTTCGTTGATCCGTGTTTGTTCGGGAGTTGTATAAAAATGAAGAGTCAGATTAGTAATTGTACTCATTTTTGTCAACCACTTCCTGTTTTATCTGTTATACTTTAGCTTCGGTTAATTTCAAATTAGTGGTTTCAACCAAAGACTATCTGGTAAGAATGGTAACCTAAAAATGCCCCCTTGTCCCGATGTGCATTGGCGGATGGGAAGCTTGTGAACTATCCTGGACACTTGGTTACTTGTAACTATGTTCTGTTTAGAGGATGATTTTAGTTGTTCTGTTAGTTATGTTCATAGGGAACAGGTTTTATTTGCTCACAATTTAGCCTAATGGGCAAGGAAGTGTGTGGCTCCAATTCCTGTGGCTTAGGTTTTCTCTTGTCCTTAATGTCAAAAAAAAAAAAAGGAAAATGATTTTTTTGTGGGAAACGCATTATAATTTTCAAAGGAACTTTTTCATTGTTTGGTTGCAGTTGTTTTATAAGCATTTTGTATTGTTTGGTTGCAGTTGTTTTATAAGCATTTTGTATTGTTTGGTTGAACTGGGCTTAGGGGGGAATATTTTCAACAGAATGGAGTGAAACGAGAAATGAAAATGGTTTTCCTTCAATTTTTTGGGGGAAGTGTTTTTAAGAGGGTGTAAAATAATTTTTTCAGCCCAACCTATCCACTTAATTTACCGTCCTAAATGAATCAAGGTAAGATGGCGAAAATGTTTTCCATCCTACTAAGCAGACTGTAGTTGCATTATGATAATGATGGTTACTCTTTTTTCTAACCGTTCACATAAACCTTGCTTTGGGTTATTGAGTCCTTTTCAAGTTATGAATATACAGGGCATTTGTATTTCCACATTTCAAGATAAGATTGCTGATGCTCTGATAGTTTTACACTTCTACAGATGGCTCTTGTACAAAAAAAGTCCAGGTTGCTGTTAGCTGTTTATGAACTAATCTACCACAACTAATCACGTCAATTTTTTTTGTTTTGTTTTTTGTAATTTTTTTTTGGTTTTAAGTCTCTTAATGTACAAGTCTACAAACTATAAAGAAAAGTCATGGCATTTCACATGCTGGCGCTGCTCTTGTGTTTGCTCAAGGTTGTCTTCCTCCCGTAGTTGCGTGACGCGACTGTTTAGGTTGCAAGTCGACTCTTGGGAGTTGGGACTCTACTGATCAAACTTCCAGCCAGTGATTTACGCACATAAAATTTGATTTCCGCACACCAACTTTACCTATAAAAATTATTTTTTCAAAAAATTGTTGTGGGATGTGGGGTTATCAAAATGACTGTTGCAGAAATTATTGTTTTGAACTTTTTCTATAGTTCAATGTACTCTACTTTATTTTTTTTAGATTTTTTTGTACCAACCCGGTACAAGAACAACGTTTTGTCCACCTTAATATATCCCGAATGCCCCTTTTTGTATCTAGTATTGCACATTTCAAGTGAATTGTCCTTCACATTCTCTCACCAATTCTTAAATTGCCTCCACTTTCCCTCTTTATTTTTTTGAATCAATTACCTCTCACTTTTCTTAATTACCCACTTTTAAATAAAAAAAAAAACCCTAGGAGTCTGTGATCATCAAATTGTTGCGTTGTTTTTGGAACGGATAAAGTATAATAAATAAGGCAGTACTATTAGGTTTTTCTTGAAAACAATGGAAAAATGGTGATACAAATCAAGTACTCCGTAATAGAAAGATAAAAGACTGAATGAATGCAAGTCTCTTCTCTAGTACAAGAACAAGACTATAGTGCAACTACTAGTGTAGGAGATGTAATTCAAAGATAAAGAATCTTCAAAGTCTAATTGACGTTAGGCGCGGTGTTGACTAGTAGACCTAACGACAAGAATTTCACCACTAGAAACTCTAAAAGCATTGACTTAACTTCAGGCCAGAAATAAAACACTGTAAATCAGCTATTAAATGAATTCATTCTTTTCTGTATGCATAAATAAACAAGTACTTTTGTGACTGGAGTAGTCCACTGGAGCTAGTTGACCTTAAATTTTTATTATTATGTTTCTATATGCATGTTTTGTGTGCGTCAAATTTTAATTTTAACAGTTACTTAGTAGTAAATAAAATTCAAATCAAAATTCTGAAATATTTGTGTGAAAACTGTGAAAACTGAGTGTTGATATGTAGAGAATTAATAAATTTGGGTGTTTGTATTTTAGTTTTTTAAATTATATATTTTGTAATATTTTCATTTCAAAAAATACAAAAACTTTTCTTTTTAGTTAATATTGGTATAGTATGAGTATTTAGAATATTTTAAAAGGGTATGTTAGACTTTTCAAGGAGGACGTCATAGCTCCCTTTGGCTTATATAATAAAGATTTTTTTTGGTGATGTGAGTGCTACTAAGTTTTGAGTCGAACCGTACTGTCGGGTACAAATTCAATTTAGCCAACATACATCTGAAAGGAAAAGATAATTAATACTCACAGATACCTAGGGTGAAGTTTGAACCCAGTACCTTAAGGGTGTGTTCTCTTCAACTTTTTTTATCAGGTCTCAGTACTTATCAGGTTTAATCAGGTCAGGTCGAATAAATTATAATCAAGTCAGCTTTAATAAGTTTAACCAAATCAGGTCAGGTCAGGGCAAAAAAGTTAAAAAATCCGAAGATACTTCATACAGTTGGTGTATTGCTTGTTGCATAAAAGGTGATACATGGACTTTAGAGTTTGCACCTCTCTTTCATGTCCTTTTCATATATGGGCCCCACCATTTGGATTAAAACACACACCTATACATTCACCAAAAAATTAACAAATTAAAGAAAGCAATACCATTTGAGTTCTTCACAGCAGTTGAGCTACTATAACTTGTGCTCCTACACCAACGGAAATAAACCAAACCAAACCAAACCTCAACATCTTAAAAAACCAAAAAGTCCTCCAAACTTAAACCTTCCAAGTTCCATATTATCATCTAAAAATGGAACTTGATGAGTTCACCTTCCCTACCACAAACCCGAACAACAGCCCGATCGACTCCCCACCGATGTGGCGGCTCTCCCCAACCGCCTCCCCAACGCCACCCCATAAACAACCCACAACACAAGATGATCAAAATGTCAACATCCTTTCTAGGAGAAAAAGTTGTTCCTTTCTAGAAGGAAAGTGCTTAATGAAAAGATCTAAATTGGGTGGTGGTGATACTACAAATAATAATGATTTTGATGATCATGATCAAGAGAAGATGGATATGTTATGGGAGGATTTAAATTGCGAAGAACTGTTCGAAAATAATACGAACAGTAATCGAAGGAATAAGATCGAGTATCATGGAAAGTATAACAAGGGAAGGAATAATGAAATGATAGAGTATGGATATAATGGTTGTGTTCCTAAACCATTCAAGTTGGTAAGAACTAGTAATATCAAAAGTGGTTCTAATAATAGGAAAACAAATTTTCTAGTTTTAGTCAAAGTTCTTAAAAGGTTGTTTTTGATTCAACAATCTGCCAAGAAGAGGTCACACTAATTAACTCTACTCATGTAATTATAGTCTTACTTACATTACATATATAGTTACATACATACATACATTCATATAAACTATAGATATAGATATATATCTATACTTGATTAATTATATTATATTAATTAGTTGATTGTATAATATATTGTTTGATTAAATTGAATTTTATCATTTTGGGTAATTGTGAAATTATTTGTACTTGTTTGTGGTATAAATTGTGGTAATGAAAATGAAATTAAAACAAATTTAGTCAGGAAAACAAGGTTATGCTCTCTGTGAAAATATATTCAAATTCCTACCCTCAAATTGTCTTGCTTTTTTTCATTACCATCTATTACTATTGGGAAGAGTAGTATTGGAGGCCGGGTAGATAACATTATGGGAATGGATATCGATTTTCCTATCAAATTTAATTTATTCATATTGTAAATTTATTACCATCTATTACATGTAAATTCAACCATCTATTACATGTAAATTTATTCTCATTCTCATCATTTATAATTGTTTATCAAACGGTAACTGAATGTAACAATATCATTAATCTGTTTCTTAGTGGCTATCACTCTTCTAATGGGCTCATCATGATTAAAGTCTTGACAAATATTATGGCATAGTGTAATTTTTTTTTTTAAAGATTTTGACAACGGCATAGTCTGTAATTCTTTATAGAGTATAGTTATTGTACATAGTGACCAGGCCATTGAATATTGTGCTCTCACAATAATGAGAGCCAATATCAAATTTAGAGTGTCAATATCATTAATAATATGTTAACTGTTAAGGTGTTAAGCGTTATGATGAAAATTTGTTCTATCACAAAAGATTGTTGCATTATGAGTAATAGAGTATATAACATATTCTTGGGTTTCAACTATCAGTTTAAACTTTTAGTTGATATAGTCCTTTAACATGGTATCAGAGTCAACGTGACAGAAAAGTCACTGGTTGAATTATATAGAACTTCTATGATTACCAAAGTAGAAATATAACCACATAATGTTAAAAAGATGTACTCAACTCCACAATTTTTATGTTATCATTGGTCATCTATATCAAAGCACATAATATATAAGTAATATCCAAATATCTAATCATAAGTCAAGACTATTGAGGGAAAAACTTTTTCCAAGCATACCAAAACAATATACTTATATACGTGGGATTGACTATGGACACTCGCCTACAACTATCTACTTAACATTTTTTTGACGTTAATCTCTAATTAACATTAACATTAACATTAACATGGGTCCCTACTTATTAAAAAATATATGAAAATTTTGTTTTGAAGGCTCCACTGAAGCAGTTTTGGTTTTGTTCCTATCCCCGCAATGACCGCGTAATTGATAGAGGAAAATGCTTCAAGCATTGAAAAATGTTGTGTAGCTTCTATGCACCCTCTGATGGTTGATGAGTAATTATTGGCCGAGAATTAAAGATCTCTATTATATAAGGGTTCGTTTACAAAAGCTGAATAGAGCTGAACTGAACTGAATTGAACTGAACTGAACTGAACTGAATAGAAGTGTATTAATTGAACTAAATAGAGATGAACTGAACTGAACTGAACTGAATATAATCTGAAGTAAATAAGCCCTAAGTCATGGGGAGTCATAGTGTCCCTCCTGGAAAAGTCTGTATTACCCCTGAAAATTTTCAAAAAAATCAATTTGCATCACTCCTAGCTATTATGGAAAGTTATTTCAATTTTTGAAAATTTTAAAATGAAAACATTACAAAATATAAATTTCAGTTGTATAATAACTTAACAGCCCGTTTGGTAGCCGGTTATAAATTATGGTAATGAGAATGAATTTATAACTAAATTTGGAAGGGAAATCAAATTTCATTCCCATGGTGGTGCTACCTTAGCTCTAATTTATCTAATTTTCTTCACAAATATTCATTCTCATCAAATATCACCCTCCCCAATGGTAATGCATGAGAATGAAAATGAGAAGAAAATTAAAGGTTAGGAATGAAAACTTATTTTCCATGGAAATTATTAAGGTTCCTCCTTAACAAAATTACACTATAAATCCATTACCATTACCATTACCACAATTTATTACCAACAACCAAACGGACTGTTAGTGTCTATTTGATGTATTTTAAAATTTGTTTTAGATTCAAACTAAGTTGGCACCTAGTTTGTTTTCTGTATGAATATTTTTATACATAAGTCTTCATTGCATTTTGGATTATGGAAAAATATTTATTTTTCGACAAGAGCTGTTGGCAAATTCCTAATTAAGAGTTCACCTCAATAATTCTTGTATGAGAAGATATTGTGTCAGACCGGTCTGACAGTATCGTTTTTGTCAGACCAGTCCACTGGACCTGGACACATATTGTTGAATCTGGACACATATGTGTTTAACCTGGACACATGCTGTTAAATCTGAACATGTATTGGTAGATCTGGACACATTTGTAAACCTGGAAACGGAACTGGACACATTTGTAAACCTGGAAACGGAACTGGACACATTTGAAACCTGGACACAATTTGTAAACCTGGACAAACATGGACAAATATGAACAAACCTGGACAAATCTAGATAAACATGGACAAATCTAAACAAACATGGACAAATCTGGACACAATGGACATGCAAAGCTGGACAAATGTGGACAAACCTGGACAAATATGAACAAACCTGGACAAATATCAACAAACCTGGATAAATCTAGACAAACATAGACAAATCTAGACAAACATGGACAAATCTAGACAAACATGGACAAATCTAGACAAACATGGACAAATCTGGATAAATTTGGACACACCTGGACATGCAAACCTGGACAAATGTGGACAAACCTGGACAAATATGAACAAACCTGGACAAATCTAGACAAACATGGACAAATCTAGATAAATCTGGACAAACCTGGACATGCAAACCTGGACTAATATGGACCAATCTAGACAAATATGAACAAACCTAAACAAATCTGAACACACCTGGACAAACCTGGACACATATTGTTTAAACATGGATACATGTTGTAAAACATGGACACATTTTGTAACAAACTTGGACAAAATACTTCTTTTGCATTTTGAGGCCTTTAGAGGCCTCGTTTGGCGATTTCCGGTGACCAAATCCCCTTTGGGTATTTGCAGTTGCATTCGTCTCGAAAAATTAATCAATTTCGACATATTATATGCCCCGATCCAACACCCGAGCGCAAAGTTATAGCCTCCCGAAGTTTTTCACTATTATATTTGGTTATATGGGTCAGCCGTCTAACCAGATTTTCTGGTCAGACCGTCTGACCCAATACTTGCTAGCTAGGGATGAGGGTAGGAATATAAAGATGTTTTTCACCACTATCAAAACAACATAAACATAGACATTATTATCATTTGTGAAAAGAGGAAATCTAAATAAACAAGAATTAAAAAAATGGATTAAATATGACCTTGAGATATGGCTAACAAAATAAGGGTTGAACAAGATCAGATAAATGTGTTGTGGCATACAAACCACTGCATTATTGAAAACACATTTGGCACCATCGATGTACAAATCATAGTCGCTAACACGTTAACGAGTAATGACAATTAACACAACATTCATACAAGTTCACTCTTGTGTGCGACTATGAAGTTTACATGCATGATCTTATGCCATGCATGTAATTCGTAGAATATAGTATATTCAAGAGAAAGATAACATATAGTTGATTGAATTTGTATTTTTTGTATGCTTTTTGAGATTCTTGTGTGTAAAAAACTTACACTCATGAAGGTTTATAAGAGGATGAAGAAGAATATGAAGGGCGCCAAGAGTAATCTTAGAAAGAAAAAAAATCAATATATATGTAAGAGATATAACAAGCCATAAAAGAAAATGAATTGGCCATTACAAGAAATGAAAGTCATTAAAAAAAGTCGAGCAACCCAGGTGTCCACTCAAGCGTCTGGAGTGCCCGTTCCAAACACTCTACGGAAAACAAGAATTTTTTTGGCACAATTGATGACGAAGTGTTCACTCCACTATATACAACATTCGCTAAGGCGGCCTTTGGAACGCCCGTTCCAAAACGTGGCAAACGTTCATTTTCAAAATATTATCTCTTTTGTTATTCATTGCATTTTAGCATATGACATGCAATTAATGAAAAGATCTTGAAATCTAATTTCCAAATAGAATCACATGTCATATGAAATGATATTGCGTTGGAATGACCCAATAACTTATAGTCTTATATGTTGGTTATCATATTTTCAATCTTTCAATTTGAGACAAGTGTGAGTTATACACTTGTACTCTAAACCTTGCGACTTTACCTCCAAATGACCGATTAACTTAGATGGGTCTTAATTGAGCCTTTCATATTTCAAGTATTTAACCAATAAGGGTGCGTTCTCTTCAACTTATTAAAACTGAACTTATCTGAACTAAACTTACCTGAACTTATCAGACCTGATTTAACTTATTAGACTTTATTTAACTTATTAGAACTTATTAGACCTTATTGGAACTTATTAGACCTTATCAGACCTTATTGGAACTTATTAGGCCTTATTAGAACTTATTGGACCTTATTAGAACTTATTGGAACTTACTAAACCTGATTGAAACTTATTGGAACGTATTTTATATGATTAAATAAAATAAATTAACAATAATAATGATAATATTCTATACATTTGAATCTATCTTCTTTTTTATTGTTGAATTACGTTCAAGAAGGTAATAATAATTAGTATCTCTTTTTTCAAACCCAAATTAATATTATCAATTTCAATAACAACTTATCGACATATTTAAGTTTTCTTAATTCACTTGTAGTAAAATTAACAAATTAGAACGGATTGAATAATAATAATATGGAAGATGGGTAAAGTTTAATTTGGACCAAAATTAAATCAAACCCAAAATAAATAAATAAGTTTTATTTTATAATATAAAAAATAGTTTAATTCAATCTAACTCTGATTGGTTTCTCTAAAAAAAATATAAAACAAGAATGATAAAATAAAATTGGTTTATGTTGTGTAAGAGTGCTTTAAGGTAATTATTAATTTAATTAATTTTATTTAATCGATAATTAAAAAAATACCTAGACCTGATTGGAACTTATTAGACCTGATTGGAACTTATTAGAACTTATTAGACCTGATTTGAACTTATTAGACCTTATTGGAACTTATTAGAACTTATTAGACCTTATTGGAACTTATTAGACCTGATATAACTTATTGGAACTTATCTAAACTTATCAAACCTGAAACTTTTTTTTTTATGGTGAAGAGAACGCACCCTAATTTATCACCGTGTAACAATTTAAATTTTTTGCACTCTGTTATAGATACCGTGCAACCACGATAAATCAATGTCTCAAAAAAATATTTGAAATATTTAAATTACAAAGTTTTACGACCTACAAAGTTATAAGTTACAACTCGACAAATCTAATTTTGGAGTGGCAACTACAATTCCCAAAATTTTAAACTATATGAGTAATTGATTATTATTGTATGAGATCTTTTTATTTTTTAAATGTAAAGGGGTCTACGGGCAAGGTCTATGTTAGAGAAATTTGGACCTGTCTCATGATCAATGAGACCCAAACCCGACCCAAACCCATTGGGTCCTAACAATTCGACCCACACCCTTATAAATGGTTCAGGTCTCAGACCCACTGCCATTTCTAATCTAGTCTAGTGAGAGTGGTAACGGGTAAGTCCTTGGCTAGAATGATGGTGTGCGGATGGCCCAACTCGAGTTGAGCGGGTTCCAATGTGATAATGCAAAGTTATACACATGTATACCAATAAAAAGATTTTTTTTATGCTATGAGCATCAGTTAAATTTGAATGAACATTGGTATAAGATTTAATGGACATTATTCAAATTTCTCAATTAGACCTAATGAATATTCATTAATTAGTTATCATCAATGCATATGGTGTACATCATTTTTCCTCCCCCAAATAAATATACAAGTAAGCGTGTACGTACATTGCTACATTTACCCACCGGGTAGACGAACCACTACTAATTGATTATTAAAATATTAATATTTAAGTCAAGTTGGATTCCACAAGAATAATTATCATAACCTTATATTAGTAGTCTACCTGGAAAAGGCGAAAAGGGAGGTTATGAGGGCTAAGGGGGCGGAGGAAAGGAAGAAAGGGATGGACAAGGTGCGTGAATGGAGGCAGAGGGAGGAGGTTATGTGGTGGCAAAGATCGCGGGTGGACTTCTTAAAGTACGGGGATCAAAATGCGAGATGGTTTCATGAAAAGGCAAGTGAGAGGAAGAGGATAAATTTTATTAATGAATTGAAAAACGAGAATGGGGTGTGGGTGTCGTATGAGCATGACTTGGAAAGAGTAATCTCTGACTATTTTAGGGACATTTTTGGGGATGTGAGTAGTGGGGATCACGCTAGTGTCATTGATATGGTGGTTCCTAAGGTCACTGTGAAAATGAACAGAATGCTTTGTTGCCCTTATAGCTCGGAAGAGATCTACACTTCACTGAAGCAAATGCATCCCGGGAAAGCACTTGGACCTGACGGCATGAATCCTTTCTTTTTTCAAAATTTTTGGGATATTGTTGGTCCTTCTACAATAGAGTTTGTTAAGAGTATTCTCAATGGTCAGCATATTCCTGAAAATGTCAACCATACTAATATTGTGTTAATTCCTAAGGTTAAAAATCCATGTTATGTCTCTGATTATAGACCTATTAGTCTTTGTAATTTCTTTTTTAAAATCATCACAAAACAATAGCTAATAGGTTGAAAACTATTCTCCCGGATATTATTTCTGAAAATCAAAGTGCTTTCACTCCTGGTAGACTCATTTCTGATAATATTTTGATTGCTTTTGAAACCTTTCATTCCATGTATTCTAGGGGTGGGCACGATGATTTTATGTCTCTGAAACTGGATATGAGTAAGGCTTATGATAGGATGGATTGGGTTTTTCTTAAGAAAATGTTGCTAAAGCTGGGGTTTGATGTGAATTGGGTCAATTTGGTGTTAAGATGTGTAGAGTCAGTGTCTTACTCTGTAGTTATCAATGGTACCCCGAAGGGTAATATTTGTCCACGGAGGGGTCTTAGGCAAGGTGATCCTATTTCCCCATATTTATTCTTATTGTGTGCAGAAGGTCTCTCCTCTTTGTTGAATAAAGCGGTTGAAAGGGGTAATTTGGAAGGTCATAGAGTGTCGAGATCAGCTCCACAAATTTCTCACCTTTTTTTTGCAGACGACTCCGTTATTTTTTACAGAGAAACAGATGAGCAGGCGCAATGTGTGAAAGATATTTTACAGTTATATGAAGATGCCGCAGGTCAAAAAATTAATTTGGAGAAGACTGAGGTGACTTTTGGGAGGAAAGTTAAAGAACGAGCCCGTTCTAGCATTGTTAACATACTTCAAGTGAAAGAGGTGGCCCAACACTCTTCTTACTTAGGGCTGCCAACTCAAATTGGTAAGTCTAAGAAGAAACCTTTTTTGTTCCTTAAAGACCGAATTAACCGAAGACTTCATAGGTGGATGGAGAAATTCTTATCTTGGGCGGGTAGGGAAGTGCTTATAAAGGCAGTAGCCCAAGCAATACCTACCTATGTTATGAGTGTTTTTAAATTGCCAAAGTCTCTTTGTGAAGATTTCCAGGATTTAATTTGGAAGTTTTGGTGGGGGTATAGAGGGGCTATGCGGAAAATTCATTATGCTAGTTGGGATGTGTTGTGCATGAGAAAGAGGGATGGGGGTTTGGGGTTTTGTGATTTAGAGAGTTTTAATATGGCTATGTTAGCTAAGAATGTGTGGAGATTATTAAATGAACCAGATTCTTTAGTAGCAAGAGTTTTCAAGGCAAAGTATTTCCCCGGAGGCAATATCCTTGATGCAGATTTGGGCACGAGGCCGAGTTATGTGTGGCGTGGTCTTGTTGAGGCGAGAAAGGTGATTACTTTGGGGACTAGGTGGGCAGTTGGTGATGGAAAGGACATCTCGGTGTGGGGTTAACCTTGGCTTCCACGACCTCATTCATTCAAGGTGATCACGCCTTTGGGTTTCAAATGATGGAAACTTGAAGGTGGGGGACTTGATCGATAGGGAGTTGGGTTGTTGGAAAGAACATTTAGTGAATGAGATTTTTCTGCCTATGGATAGTGAGATTATTTTGAAGCTGCCTTTGTGTCACTCATGGCCGCGGGATAGATTGTGCTGGCATCATTGTGCTAGTGGTGAGTACTCAGTTAGATCTGGGTATCATCTTTTGTGACAGAGGCCAACTAGATGAACTTGGGGGCTCCTTGGACACTGGCTTTTCGAAGCTCTGGCAGCATATTTGGAAGGCTGTTGTTCCTCCACGCGTTAGACCGGTGGTTTGGAAGGTTGCTAGAGGTGCTTTGGCGACGAGAAAGGAGGTTGCTAGACAGTTGCATGTGGTTGAGGCGAGCTGCTCCATCTGCGGGGAGTTAGAGGACACAGCTGGGCACGCTCTTCTGGAATGCCCATTTGTTGTGAGTATTTGGCAGAGTAGTGAGGTGAGTAGCGTGGTCTGGATGAGAGGGGGGCCAAGTGTTATTGTGTGGTTAGATTGGGTGTTGAATGCTCATGGGGTGGATGTATTCACGGATTGTATGGTGATGCTTTGGGAAATTTGGGGTGCGAGGAACCGAGCGATTTTTGATAATTGCCGGAGCTGGCCAAAACAGATTGTGGACCAAGCTGCGGACTTTGTTAAGGCGTGGCGTGAGCATAACGAGAAGGGTGGTGGTGTGGGGGCTGTGAGGGAAGCGTTGTGGCGTCCTCCTAGTAGTGGCTTATGGAAGCTAAACTCAGATGCAGGAGCTATAGAGGGTGGCGGCATTGGCTGCGACTTTGTTATTCGGGATGGTGATGGTGATTTGGTGGCTGCGGGAACCAAGCAAAAGGTGGGGTCGTTGGATCCACCGATTCATGAGGCGGAAGCTCTCCTCTTTGGGCTTCAACGTGCTTGGGAGATGGGGTATCGTAGACTTATTGTGGATTCGGATTGTTTAGATTTAATATCAAAACTCAATAAGAAGTGTGTTCCTAAATCTGTTTTAGGTCTTTTCATAGAGGATATTTTGCATTGGTCAAATTTGTTTGATTTTTGTGCTTGGTCGTTTATAGGTCGTAAGGGCAATCGGGTGTGGCTCATTATATTGCTAAGTTATGCCCAGTTGTGTTTGGGGAAAGAGTTTGGTTGGAGAACTGGCCAAAGTCAATAGTGAATCTAGCTTTTTCGGATATGTGTAATTTTTTGGCTAATGAATAAACTTTCCCTTTTCGCTTCCAAAAAAAAAAGTAGTCTACCTGGTGGGTCAATCAATTTTTTTCCAACGTGTAGTAGTTCACAAAGATTGAAGATCACGAACCAAAAATCAAGACCCACCTTTTCAAGGGGGTTCAGGTTCAGTTCGGTTCACTGCCTTCTGAACTTGAGAAAAAAAATTAGGGAGTTCAGCTTTTTCAGGGTTTAGGGTTTTATTTCGTCTTCCTCCCCTTCTTCTCCGACTAACCCTTTTGACGGATTACTCCACTCCAGGTAGTTTATAGTTTTCTCCTTCTCATTTCGACATAATTATCTAATATTAACAACTAGTATTCTTCATTTTTCGTGTTTTTTGTTTCCTATAAATTGCATTACATCATTGTGCAATCATAAAAGCTAATTAACAAAATCATATGCAGATTTAATGGGTGTGATTGATTTCGCCAATACTTCTTCTTTTTGCACGGTTAAGTCTACTTTCAGTGAACCCAGTTATAAATTGGAGGTGAATCAGAGAAAAGTGGTTGCAATGGCCTCAACGTTGCCTGCTAAACAAGTGACTGAGAATGGCAAACAAAAAGTGACTGGGGACTCTTTTATCAGACCTCATCTCAGGAAATTATCTCCTTACCAGCCCATTTTGCCTTTTGAGGTGATCCTCTGCAATTTTATCTTATAACTATATTTGTTCTTTTGGATAATTTCTTGCTTTAGGTCAATACCCTCTTTTGTTTTTTTATGGATTAAATGTTTCTTAGTTCGCTAGTTTAATGATTATGAAGTTTCTTTTGTAGATAGAGCTGATTATGATTCAACTTATGGGCATTTTTTGGTCTATAGAATCATTGAGGAATAAACATTGTCTTACATGTAATTGTTTCTGAAGATAGCTTAAGTGAAATGTTTCTTTTTTCAATTTGTTAAGAAGAAACAAACAATCATTTTAGTTCTTTATTTTTTTTTGTTTGTACTAATTTGATTGGTTTGAATGTGAAGTGATTTGTTCCTTGTATCCCTTTCTGCACTCTGACAGGTTTTATCGACTCATCTTGGTAGGAAACCTGAGGATATCATTAAATTGGATGCAAATGAGAACCCTTATGGTCCACCACCAGAGGCAAGTTATACTGAAATTAGTCTATCTATTCCTATTATCTGCTTGCATTTTCTTCTTTTCCTTGAGCAAAAAATTAGATTGCTATTTAGGTCTTTGAAGCTCTGGGAACCATGAAATTTCCATACGTATATCCTGATCCAGAAAGTCGTAGATTACGTGCTGCCCTTGCTGAAGACTCAGGCCTTGATTCTGATAACATTCTTGTAGGATGTGGCGCTGATGAGCTGATTGATCTGATCATGCGGTTAGAGATCACAACTTTATCTCCTCCATTTGATGCTTTTATCAATCTATATTTCTAACTTCTTCCTACTGTCATCATCTTCTGACAGCTTCACTGTATCTTACATTATTCTAAACGATCTTGTGGTTCAGTTGTGTGCTGGAACCTGGTGACAAAATCGTTGACTGCCCGCCAACTTTTACAATGTATGAATTCGATGCAAATGTAAATGGAGCTGTTGTCCTTAAAGGTAGGAATGATCTTTGTCCTTGATGCTAGGCTTGTATATCACAATTATAATTCTTTTTGGGATTTACAAATTTGGATTCATATTTTAGCCTGGTTTTGGAATGGTGGGGGTGGTGTATATGGTACTGCAATGAAAGTTCTGTTAGTAAGCTTCTTCAGTAATTCATTTTTCCTCTGCAGCTCCAAGGCATGCTGATTTTAGATTGGATGTAGAAGAAATTGCACGTATTATTGAACTAGAGAAACCGAAGTGCATATTTCTTACTTCCCCTAACAATCCTGATGGCAGGTAAGTGACAGCAGTTGATATGTTGGATTACAAAATTCTTTTATACATCTACACTGTACTATGTTAAAATTATGACTTTTTCCCCTAGTAAGGCACACATGTCAATTTTCATATTTGTAAAACGTAATTAGCATATTGATCTGAGTCTTCCAGAATACTGTTAGGTTTGTTCTGTCTGTACTGTTTTATAATTGGATCAATTTAGTTGATACATGTGAGGAATGTATTTTGGATGAGGTTTTATGGTGGCACAGAACTAATTTATGGTTGGGCATAGAAAATTCCGAAATCCAAAGAATAAGGTGAGCGGTGACAGATACGACTGAAAAAGGTGACAACAACGGTCGATAACGAAGCAAGAGTGTTGAGTTTCCCCCCTCCCTGAGTATTTGGATTATAACTCGACATTCAGGAACATTACATTGAATCTTCAAGGGTTTTTCTCTATAGCTGGAAATGCTCACATGTAAGTCACAGAGTTTCCAAAATGTTTCACTCTACGTCACTTGAGTACTCTGTTTATATTATAAGTTTTGAGAGCATTTCATAAGTGCTTCCAAGTTTGCAAAACCTCAAACTGATCCAGAGGTTCCGTGCTTCATAGTTCATTGCTAATGTTACGTTGGTAAAAATATATGCTCTATTGTTGTAATTTATTTTGTAGGTTAGTTGCCGTCTGGTATTTTGGTAGGGAAATCTGTGATGCTAAATCATTGAATAATGCATTAATGTAGTACTGGATTGACAACAAGTTTTAGTACGTTGTTGAATAAATATGCTTTCTTATCAAATATTTTGGAGACCTAGGAGATGGAATTCATGGAAATACTATTTGTAATGGCAATGCATAGAGTAGAGGGACATTGATTTGCAATTGAGTTCCAAGATTTCCAACGTTCTTTGGTCTCTTATTCTCAGAATGTATGCGTGCTACTCCACAGTTTCCATGAATTTGTTTTCATTATGAAATGACTGTCTCTGTGAGTACAATATATTGACAATATGCTTTGTATTCCATATTTCATACAGTATAATCAGTGATGAAGTTTTGTTGAAGATTCTTGATCTTCCTGTACTGGTGATTATGGATGAAGCATATATTGAGTTTTCAGGGCTGGAATCTCGAATGAAATGGGTGAAGCAACATGAGAATTTGATTGTTCTTCGGACCTTTAGCAAAAGGGCTGGTATGATGCTGATTTGTTTTTTGCATACCCTTGTGACTGTAGAAGGAATTTTTTTTTCTGATGCTGAAACTGAAGCCAAGTAATAATACATATATCACTTCCAATGTCGAAACAGTCATATTTTCTCTGTATGTTGAAATGACATTGTAGTCAAATTAAAATGTTATAAATTAGACATTTAGACTTCATTGTTTCACTCTCAAGTATATTGAACATTTTAGACCTAGGGTTTGGAAGACAACATGGGAGTATGTTTTTATTTTAGTTTTTGCCCTCTTATGCTCAAGTGAATTTTTAGTTTCTGATATGCTGTTTGGTATGTCAACAGGTTTAGCTGGCCTTAGGGTGGGATATGGAGCATTTCCTTCTAGTATTATCGAATACCTTTGGAGAGCAAAGCAGCCATATAATGTATCTGTAGCTGCTGAATTAGCTGCTTGTGCTGCATTGCAGAATCCTACTTATCTAGAAGTAAAGTTTCATTTTTCTTTCCTTTGGCTTCCTTATTCATTTTCTGTCCAATTACTAGATCTAATAGCTGTCTCTCTACCAGAATGTCAAAGAGGCTTTAGTTAAGGAGCGTGAGAAGCTTTTCAAGCTTTTGCTGGAAGTGCCATTTCTTAAACCATTTCCAAGCTACTCTAACTTTATTCTATGTGAGGTCACATCTGGACTGGATGCCAAGAAGCTCAAGGTACTATCAAAATTACCATCGTTTGTTTAGATTTGGTTAGAAGATGTGAAAATGTTTGCGTGGAGCTTTATAGTAACTGTATATCTTGTTTTATGATTCTCCCACAGTCCTAACAATAGGCCCGCATTTCTACTTTAGGCCATCCTGTCTCCCAAAATAGGGAGTTGAAATTTCAGTTTCCCAATAACAAGGCAATATCATTGCGATATTGTTATCTAAGGTAGTGTTTGGCCTAGCTTTTGAAATAGCGTCTGAACTTATATAAGGGGTGGAGCAAGTTGGAAAGAGAAGTTATTTGAGAATTGTTTCTCAGGGAGGAATACATTCTCATTAATGAAACTTTCAAATGGATGTGAATACCCTCCATGATTATATATAGAACACATATTCCATCATCTTGTATTGTCTTCAACTCCATCTTTTGGCATTATCAAATTACCAAAACAAATATGCAGAGTAATTTCCCACTACTAAACCCACTGCCACACCCTTGCAACCAAATCCACTGCCGATTTCTTAGCACCATTGACTTCTGAGCATCTCATCCATTGTTGACTGCCAATTACCAAGACCTTATCCCCTCTTCACCCTTCTGTGATGTTCTCCAACCAACAAGTTCCATCTTTGAATCGGTCATGGACTGCTGTAATTTGCAGATCCATCAATTGGTGTAGATTGTTTAGCTAATTGTCCACTTCAGGTGCTACCTGATTTTGTTGTGAGGTGTGCTGTTTAATAGTGGATTAGAAATGAAATGAACATTTGAAAATTAAATAAGATCTGATGCGTTGCTGTGTAAGAATACTTGATATCATAAAATAGGAGTATCCTTTTTTTGTACTCCGTAATATTTTTTTCTTTGTGGGCATATACCGTAACAAAATGATTAATGTCCAAGATAATTAACAGTAGTCCAACAAATGTAAATTACTTCTGTTTTCCGAGAAATACTCCTAAAATACGTTGATCAGATACTTTAATATCTATAGGTTTGTTGAAAACTCTTTAAGAAACAAACAGTTGTTTTCTATTTGCCTTTTCACACCCTAAGATTATCAAAGCATTGAGACTAAGATGGTAGGGAGAGGTGAAAAATCTAAATAGTAAAAAGGCAACTATCTTCTATGTTATAGTAACTTAAGTCCCCGAAAAAGACTGTAAAATGTCTGGCCTATTTAGGGATTACTGGAGGTATTAGTTGGTTATTTAATTTTATTGGGCGCAAAGTAATTATTTATTTGTTAGTCTGAAAGAGTGTCTTGTCTTGTTTCAAAAACAGGAGGACCTTTCAAAGATGGGTGTCATGATCCGTCACTACAATAACAAAATATTACGGGGATATGTTCGTATATCTGTTGGAAAACCTGAGCACACAGATGCCTTAATGAAATGTCTTAAACACTTTTACTAATTTTTCCACCATCTCATACTGTGAATGGATACAATGTTGTTTCCAATTTGATCTTATTATGCCTCTGTAAAAACTGATTCTTGACTATGCCTTTGTTCTTGAAAGACATCTCAAATAAAAAGAAATGACTTGTCTAATTTGCTGGAGTTCTCTTTCTTTTTTCAGTCATTTATGGCTTGTTTGAATTCATTAGTTAAAGATACATTGCAGGATTATTCTTCTTGAGTAAGAATTACTATTTTATGTAATGTTTGACTGCCTCCTATGTTTTCTGTGAATCTTAATAATGAGCATATTTGGTGTTGAGATCTAGTTATTTATAATATACTGGTTGGTATATGTGGAAGATTAGCTTTTACTTCCTCCAATCATCCTCCTTATCCAGCAGGTCATTTATTAACCTGCAAAACTAATCTTCATTTTTCATCTACTATACTACAAGAATCTTATTTAATCCTCTGACACCCCCTTTGAACAAAACTTAATTATAATCTAAATCACTTTTAACAGATTCTCTAAACAAAGAAATCATGATTCTTTGTAACTTGTAAGTTTCAACCAAGTAAATTAAATATCAACTTATCTTCAAATAGATTCTGCTGTATTAATGCCATCTTTATCTCACAAGGTTTTAAGATGAATAAATGTCCCTTTACCAGGTGGCTACTCACTTTTCCTGCTGCTTATAGCAACAGGGTGTTGCTTGTACTTAACCTCTTCATCTTTCTTTTCATACTCTTAATTATTTATTCTTCAAGTTTTTTCTGTTTACGTATTCTTTCCCACTTCTTACAGAAAATAGAGTATTTTACACTACAAAGCTACCATATGACCAGTCCTATTCAGTTTCTGTTAGCTTCTGCACCTGTAAGTCTGTTGGGAAGCCAATATATTCTATGTTTATTTTATCATCTGAAAATGTCAAGTCTGAAAGCCATGTCTAAAACATTTTAGCTCAAATATTATAATCCTCCTTCATCTCCTCCACAAATAGCGAAATCAAAATGGCCGCAAAGGTGTTTCTGACATGTTTTACACCATTTAAGCCGTTATCTTCCGATGAACTAGCAGTTGAGCTGTTCGTCGATCTGCAGTGGCTCCAGAAGTCTCTCGAAGCAGGCCCTCTTTCATTTCAATGGTGTAGTGATGCCATGTCTATTGTCAAGAAAACTCATTCACATTTTCTCCTTGATTTTGAGAGACTTAAGGTTCCTGCCTCATGGAATACTGTACACATGCTTGATGAATATTTGAGTGCAACCTTGGATATCTTAGACTTGTGCAACTTGCTAAAATCAGCCATTTCGGGGTTAGATAGATATCGGTTGACGATCGACTTTATGGTCGACCGATTGAACGAGGCGAACTTCTCAACTACAACGAATAAGATTGAATTCGAGAGACTCGAGAGAGAAAACTACAACAAGTTTTTCAATGTGAAGAAACTCAGAGAAATTAACTTGGATAAGGAAGGAGTGTCTAAGGTGAAATTAAAGAGTGGAACCAACATACATGTTTTACAAGCCTTTAGGAGCACAATGTCTATTGTTTCTTTGTTCATCTTTTGTTCGATTCTTCATCCGGTCCCAATCAAAACCGACGAGGGATTCTTTACTCAATTGTGCAATTTAGGTTCATCCTCGGATTGTATCCGAAAACTCATCAATTCTTTTCGCGAGAGGTTTATAACTGCGCAGCGGCTAGGTAGGCCGGTGTTGTACGAAAATGAGATGATTGAGGATGCATTTGCAAACTTTAAAGAGCAAATGATATCTGCCAAGAAGGTGAGTGGTGATGAAAGGGAAGTAGCAAAAAATTTAGAGGCTTTGAAGAAGAGGTCTATGGGTCTCAAGGAAGGACTAGACTTGCTTGAGTGCCAAGTGAATGAGTTGTTTGAAAATGTTATTGAGGGGAGGACAAGAGTAATTAACTTAATTACCATTATAAATCACCAAGCTTAGAAATTTATTACTACTAGGGTTTGCCCTTGCCTTGCAACAAATTTTATTTTATTTGATTTTTACTTTGTGTGTGTTTGTGTGGAATGAATATAATTGATTTAAAGAGATAAGCTCCATTATATATTAGCATGGAGTGCCGAATATAAATGCATTGTACATTTTAATTTATCTTATTATTCATCCTTTTTTTTTTTTTTTTGATAACTTTGACTTTGAATTCCCATTGAGTTTTTGTTAAATTTGTCATAGGTAGTACAGTTTTAAATAATGTGAAAATAAAGATATGAATGGCTGTATGTGATTCCTGGAGATTGTGAAAAAAACAGCCCAAGAATCAAACATACAAGTATAAGATCTTTTTTAAGGAAAATGTCACATCCGTTCCAGTTTGTTCTTTATATTTGCTTTTTACACATTTTTCAATGCATATGTGTAAACGGTAATATCTAATACTCCCTCCGTAACATAAAACTTTCAACAATTGGTTTTGCACGCATTTTGAGGAAGCGATTTAAGGGTGTAAACAATGGAATTAGTTAATATAATTTTAATATTAGGAACTTATAATCACATTCTTGCTTGTATTAAAGCCATTTTAGCTAATTACTTCGTTTACACCTTTAGATCGCTTCCTCAAAAAGCGTGCAAAATCAAATGTTGAAAGTTTTATGTTACGGATGGAGTACTAAACTTTATAAAAAAAAATATGAAAAATACGTATCTAAAAATTACACATTCAGGCAAAACTAACAAGATTAAATATGAATATCGTTTTTCTTGTATATAACATAATGAAATTTTTTTTACCAATGTTGTCTTGGTCTAGTGGTGCCAGGGGCTAGACTTGGTAGGGAGAACCACGGTTCGATCCCCTGCAAGCACGTGGGGAGGAGTTTAAAACCTTAAACCCGGGACGCGCTCTTAATCCGGATTAGCCCAAAAGAGTGAACCAGGTGGATACACCAAAAAAAAAAAAATCATTTTTTTAACTTTTCACTCCTTGTATCCTAACAAATAAACGTAAACAACAAATTGACACAGAGGGAATACTATACATAAGTAACGTAACTCTTAGAGCTATATATAATAAGTTCAAAAAGAAAAGTTTGAGAAAATAAAGCTTTAACTACACCGATGTAGTATGTAGTATGTACGTGAAATTTTTTAATAAAATTTTAAATCTATACCATTTTAAGAAATGTATTTAATTTTTATACCAATAGCTCTATTTTTTTTATAAATTTCACCACTCACCATAAGTAGTTCACATCTTCTGGTTTGGGCTGGGAATCAAGTCATAGCCCAGTGGTTAGGGCTTCAGAATTTCAGCCACGAGGTCCTGGGTTCGATTCTCACCGCACGCATTTGCGAGGATTCTTTATTATCCCCCTTACAGATGCGTGTGTTGGCTAAAATTGGACCGGGTGAATAGAATAAAAAAAAAAAAAAAAAACTTCTGGTTTGGGCTTTTGCTGGCATAACGGAATCCTGTTCTGTCATTGTGGCACTGTTGCCTTTACAACTCTATAAACTCACAATCAACTAAAATTGAAAAGAATGAGGATTTCTTCAAAAAAAAAAAAAAAGAACGAGGATGAATAGAATACTAATGTATCATGTGACTATGTGAGTGTCTAGAGTTTAAACCGGCTATATCATTAAGTTTCCATTAATGCTCATATAAAGTCACACAGCTTACGTGACAATTTCTAAACAATGGAGTCATGGAGATCTATATCAAATAAAGTTAGATGAAAAATATCCCTTCTTTTCAATTTGTTAGTTATATTTAAAGTCTTGCATGTTTGTTTAGACAAATGAGTAGTGGGGTTGATATGTAGTACTCCATGTTTTAATTGAAAAAAACTAATTTCGAAATCTGAATAAATGTTTGTGATAATTTATTGTAATTGTTTTAATTTATTTGAGCCGGTCACAATCGAGGTAAACTATCCATGACGTTGCAACCACTAATACTATCAATGTGGGACCAATAAGATCATTGTATTCCTATCTATAAATGGAAATATATTAAATGTAATTAATAAAAAGAAACTCCCAAAATGAAATATGTGACTAACAAATTAAAATAGATGGAGTAAATTTTATCTTATACGGAGTACTTTAAATTTTTTAATCTTGTAAAAATACTTTTTTTCAAGAGATCTTGTCAAAATACTTGAATGTAAATACATAAAACCACGAATGCCTAAAAATACATAAAGTTAATTAGGTTAAAGAATGTAAATACATAAATCACGAATGCCACTGGTAGAATCAAGGAATCTTGGTTATCCATTATGATAGTCATAAAACCACTGTAAAATCATCCGTCAAGAACGGTTAATGAATGTTCGTTATGTAAAAATGCATGACAACAAAATCATTACGTAGAGGATGAGGTCTTAGCCTGGTGATTAATAATACCTCAGAATTTCAGGCACAAGTTATGGGTTTGATTCTCACCGCATGCATTTATCCTTCTACATTAATTAATCTATAGTTTGTAGTCTGTTTTTCAGACTCTCCCTTAAAGGTGGGCACGAGTCGTGCTGGGATGGCCCACATGTCAAGGCCGCATGCCTCGTGCCACAACGTGTCGTGCCTATAATGGGCCAAGAAAAGTTTGTGCCGTGTCGGGCTCGTGCCAAGTTATAAAATATAAGTTCCATGCATGACCCAACCCACGTGTCGTCCCGGGCCGACCCTTGCCGTGACATCGTGCCTTATACTAATTTTTTACATTGTGAATTTTTAACCAAAATGAGCGTGCCAACGTGCGGGCCAGTCTATCATGCTCGTGCTGGATTCGTGCCAAACTTTTAAAATGTTGTTCATGGGTGGCCCACACCCCACTAGTTGTGCCTTCGTGTCGTGTCGTGCTCATAGTGGGCTCGTGTCGAGCCGGGCCCAAATCGTGTCGTGCTGAGTTGACCCGTGTGCCGACCCGACATGCCCAGCTCTACAGTCTCTCTTATACTTTTGACTAAATATAGTAAAATTACTTATTTTTCCTCTCTTTTCTATATCCTATCTCTCACTCTTGCCTCTTGAGCACAAGTTTTAATCATTTTTTTCTCCATACTCCCTATTAATTCCATGATTTTGATGAAAAACCCAAGTGAACAATTATTTTTTATTAAAAAATGAGGGGGTATGATTCAAAATTATACATGATTATTACATCAACTTAACCTTTTTTGCAACATTATTCAAGAGTTAAAAATCACTTTTTTTTTTGCAGTATTTTTAAAAAGTAACACTATATGTAGCCCAGGTGGGCACGGGTCGTGCTGGATCTTTTTTAAAATTTTTTAATTTAAAAAATCAGGTGTAATTGATGCTTTGATTTTTTATTTTTTTTTTCAATTTCTTATGTAGCCTCTAAGGATATATTCGTACCTATAGCATTTTCACCTTTTTCATAATAAGAAAATGAAAACTAAAGTCAACCCCTTTGGGATTAAGACCATATTGTTTAATTCAATTCATTCAAGTTAAATTTATTTAGATTGATTCAGACCAAAAGAAAATGGCCTAAAAAGTTGTTTAACGATTGAGATTGAAAACTAGTTAATTCAATTAAAAAGTTTAATATGGGAGATGTATTATTTTCTTTTGGTGCAAAAAAAGATGTATGTATTACCATATTCATTAAAAAAAAAAAAAAAAGCTAAGAATTGCATATGAAAAACTAAAGAAGGAAAGTTTGAGAAAAAATAATTAAGAATTGATTACACTTGTATGATTACGTTACAATTAATAAGTAGCTTCCGTTGAAGAACGTTGCACTTTAAAAAAATAAACTGAATTTAATAGTTTTCAAAAGAAACACAAGAAATGACAGGTAAGATGCAACCAATACAAGATTTGGATCGATTTGAAGTCCCCACTTGGAAAATTACGCTTCAGTGCTGTACTGGTGTATATACAAAAGCTAAAAATACAAGTGCTGTAACAAAAGAAAAAACCCAAAGCAATAAAGCTGTTAAAAATGTACCCTTGAATAATGATATATACGAACCAACATCATGTAAATCTAGGGTGTCCAAAAGCTAGAAATACACTGTAAAATGACCAATCAAAAAAATTTCCCCAGACGACAATCCGATCCGGTCGTATCTTCTCTAAAAGTGTACAATATGGCACCAGAAGTTTTCTCAGGATCAGTTATACAACTATATAGAATGAATGGAAATAAAATTTAATACAAAATGAGGAACTAAAAAAATTGAACAGTTCCGTCTTCAGTTAACCCGTAAAGTTATGTTGCCCCCTTTGCCATTCTGGTCACCATTGTTGTCGATCACATGTATCATCTTCTTGTTTAATTTTTTTCAAGTATATATCGCACTGTACTGGCATTTTGGACCTAATATGGAACTTTGTGGGGCCCAATTTATATTCTCCAAGAATGTCAAGGCACAGCCAAACATAACCTACAAAAGAAAGTGAAAATTAGCACTCTATGCAACGCAACCTCCTTGTGCCTACTCCTTGGCATCTTGTACAGTGCTGCGCTTTTCCTCGCCCCTGTGGTGGAACAACTTTGCAATCTGTCTCCTTTCACAATCCTGCAAATCCAAAGCAGCAGCATGTTAATGCTTCAATAATATAAAGAAGCTACTCTAGTGACTCAGTGGTCCTGTTGTTTTATTTTACTGTTAAAGCTTTCATACAAGCCTTACTTACCTTGAACATGTGGAGATAAAATGTTTTGCTAGGATTTTTCTTTTTCAACTTCTGGTATGTATATGCAAAGCTTAATTGATCTCGAGGGGTAAAACGGTCCACCTCATTGAACCAGAGACAGGAGAACAAATTTGACATTGGTGTGTGTGCCCTTATTATCAAAGACCCTTCTGGTACATCTATTGGCAGAAGAGAAAAAAAGTCATTAGTGAGAATCTGAAGATTGACATACATCTCTACCTAAAGTATCTTGAACCAACCCAGACAAAATTCTATCTTTTCCCACCCAAAGATGAAGAAATCCAAAACAAAAAGGTGCATCTGAACATACTGCTGGGAAGCAACTTTGCAGGATCAGAGGCATTGAATCTCTTGAGCCCATCAGCTTGGTAAAATTGAAATTGCTGATCAATCATGGTATGGTTGAATTTATTAAGCTTCTTATTTCGCTCAACCTCTTCCCAGACACAATGACGATCATAGTGATTTGATATTGCATATTCATGACCCTTTCGCCATAAGAAATGCTCCAATAACAACAGAGGATCACGTTGTAGACGCAATTTGCTATCCAACCAAATCGAATACCTGGCATGTGAGAAATGCTTAGTAACTGCCATTGGAAAGAGACCAAGTACTACATTTATTTATATATAGCTAAAAGAAATATTGCACAGCTACTAGCCTACAATATTAGTCTGGTTTAAGGAGAAAGAAAAGGCGCCAAATTCCTAAAGTTTCCTATTTATCTCCATAACAATATCATTCTTGCTACTACACAAACCTGAACTACAATAGAAAATCGCAAGCAGATTGAGCTTTTCTTTCAAAGCATTCGGCTAATTATATTTTTTATAGTAGTAGTAATATACATCATTCATTCATGAAGAAACAAACATCTTTGCCTTCGACATAAACAGAGTACACAAGGCCAGAATAGCAAAAAAACAGTTCAATATTATATCCATCCCCTTGTACCAATCTTTATAATTATATTAGGAAATTTTTGACAGAAAGAACCTACAAACTATAGCAATTTGTGACATAGCACCTTAATTTTAAAAAATATACAGGAAAACACCTTATAAAATTTTTGTTTTACGGCACCGAATTCAACTTTACGGTGGAAAAGTCAATATTCCGATGGGCTTCCTACCAGAATAATTGATTTTGGTGATCTTAAATTTTCTAAAGTGTTTTCTTGCAAAATAAAAATGCCACTTTTTACCGTTGTTTTATTATTAAAAAAAAGTTCTTATATTACTTTAAATCACAAATTCATAGTTTGTTTAACATAAACTTTGCAAAAAATTAATTTTCTATTAGGACTAGACATTATATATTTCTAAATATTTCAACCCATTATAACAGGAAAAAATTAACTTAATAAACTCAAAAAAATAAAAACTATAATCATGGTGGAATCACAATGGACAATAAAAAAAAGCAATAAATATTTTTCTAATAAGAAAGAACTAGAGGAGGAAGATATGGTGAGGGGAAAAACACTAAATTGGCGAGACAAAAAAATGAAACAATTTTGTGAGGAAATAGTTCTAATCACACCAAGGGTGGAACCAGAGAAAAAAATATATATATTGATGGGGCAATAACAGAAATTTGTATTTTTGAAGGGGGGCAAACATATTGATTAGCCACCTTTTTTATAAAAAAAATTACAAAAAAAAGATTTTTTTACCTGCCGGGGTCACGTCCACCCCCCCCCCCACCACCACCACCAATGTTCTGCCCCTGGATCAAGTGCCTACTGCCTACCCTAATCCCTCTAATTTATCTTTACAAACGGATTACACCATTGACACAAGTGCTTTGTGGAGTTTTGAGTGTAGATTAAATATTTTAAATAAACTACGAGGGGATCGGCTAAGGAGAAACTTGGGCATCATGACTGGGCCATGAAGGCCGCCCTCCCACCTCCCCCAAACAACCTTAGCTTCAGCAGCTGTCTGACAACAGACTCAACACTACTGGAAGGAACATGAAAAAAAAATTAAAAAACTTTCATCAAGTAATTGCAAAGCTATTTAATCTAATTAGATCCTTTCTTATCTTGTTCCCAGAATCCCAGCATTAAGTATTTTCTTTTTCAAGAATCAAGGAGATAACACTTTCAAAATTCTTAATGAAATTAAGGCTATGTTTGATTTCCCTTCAACTATCCTCCCATCCACCATATGAGGGAATTCTATGAAACTTCATGCAATGCTGAAGAGAGAATACCAAGACAAACATAGTCACAGACTCACAGCAGCTCAACAGGTATGACCTTTATTTATCAGTGCTATTTTAAATAAAATCCTGCTAAGGGAGTTACACAGCTTCATATTGTTGACACATTCCTTTCTGCTCAAACCAAACTCAACAATCATAGAGTACATCTAGACCATGTTGGTCACCAAATAACAAAACTCAAAATACTATGTGATAAATAAGAAAATGTAAACTTCCTGATGCACACTCTTACCTTGCTGAAGGAAAAAGTCGATGGGACAGAAGTTTTGGTATT
Organism: Salicornia ramosissima; assembly: GCA_951394345.1. Taxonomy (NCBI): domain Eukaryota; kingdom Viridiplantae; phylum Streptophyta; class Magnoliopsida; order Caryophyllales; family Amaranthaceae; genus Salicornia; species Salicornia ramosissima. Next base: position 49,943,332 of record OX596234.1, read on the forward strand.
TTCCCTACTCTCCTCATATCCGTAAAGGGAAGATTTTTCACCACAACAACTTTCCACAAACCAATGAATCCCATTCTGTCGGGTATTTGGCCTTCTAAAGTGATAGTCCGCAAAGTCTTTTCATCCATAAACATCACAAAGCAAACATTTTTCCTAGACAAACGACTGATCTGTACCAAGGAAATAAACAGAAACAAAAATCAGATTTCGCACCCTCAGCCAAAGTGACAAAAGCAATATAATAAGGTGGACAAATTGGTCCAACCTTATATACTAAATACTAGACATCAAATATGTGGCAGACAGCCGCAGTATATAGTTATATACAGAAACAGATTGGAGCTTACCACTTTAACAAACGGAGATCTCAAGCGATCTGAATTTCCAAAGATGCAAGAAACAACAGCAATGTGGCATTTACTGATATATCTGTAATCATCCTCAGCCAAATCAAATCCTGTGCTTGAATACTCTTTGGGACCTTTAACAAATCCACAATTTATCTTTTGATCACGTGCAAGGAATGAGTCTTCCCTTTCTCTCAAGCCCTGATGCCCTGCAAACCTTGGCTCCCAGTAATCTACTCCCTCAGGCTTCTCTTCTCTTTCTGTATAAGACAGTGCAAACCTTGCAAATTTTCTACTTTCAAGAGGCTCTACAAGTTGTGCAGTAGAATTCAGCAATTTCATGTCACAGCTTGAAGCTACAACAATAAAATAAAATAAAAAGAAATTATACACAAAATCTAAACACAGAGAGTACTGAAGTTGACAGCAATGGCTAGGTTAAGCCATTTGCGTGGTCAGATTTTTTTCTATAAATAACAGAAACTGGAGTAATAGACATTTTCAAGTTCCTTCACTAATTTAAAAACAAAAACAATGGTACAACTATAATTTAGGGCATTTTAAGAAACACCAATGTATTTGATTATTTATAAAAAACTTACAGGAAAACTTGCGATGTTTCCTACGTCTCTTTGGCTGCTTTCCAGAGTTAGTATTTGATCGGGCATCAGCAACACTGGCTTGCTTAGTTTTACCACTATGCAATTTGGCAGAGCTGTCTTTCGATGAATCATAATCCGTAAGTATGTCATGGCCTTTGCCATAATCATTTCCACCATGTTCAGAGTGGGATTTATGCAATTTGGAGTTTGCTTCAATTTCATGTGCAGTGTCGTCATAGTCAACCACATGAGCATCATGAGAATCCGTCCCATCATCATACTCATCATCTACATCAAAATCTTCGTTTTCTGTATCTGAATTTCCCTCATCTGAAACATGAGCTCCGTCTTCAGTTTCTGCACCTGCTTGGCCAACATTCTTCAAAGAAGCTTCATATTTCTCCTCATACATTTTCAATTCATTACGCCCAGCTTCATTATATAAATCATGATGATCTGTCCTCTTACCTATATGACCTTTGGACTTTTTTCCAGGGATGTTCACCACATCATGACCTTTCCCTGGTTCATCATCACTATCTTCACTATTTTTATGCACATCCTCATTGTAATCTTCATCCCTTCTCCTGTCATCCCCATCCCAATATCTTGAATCAAGGCCATGAGCCAAAGAACCATGACCAAACTTCAGTTGCGGAGTCGTAATTATCCTTGTTACATTTGAAAGAAAATCATCCCTGAAGGAATAATCTTGAGTGTCTTTTGTATCTACGTCTGTAGAAAATCAATAATGAGTTATTAAAATATTCAAGATACAATACCCTCAGTTTAATATGGAGAGAATGTGGATATGAGCCATCTATCACAACGGATATATTAGCAAAATCAAGTAATAACCTTAATATGAAATGTAACAATTATTTCCAATGTGGATGAAAAAAGGTCTTCTACTCTCCCATTAAAATTCGTATACATAATAAACAAAATGCTACCAACTAACTCTCAAAAGAATTCTTTTTCCCCTTTTCTTCTTTAGTCATAGCTCAGAGGACTACAAAGAACTTGACAAAATACAACAAGCTTTGAGTAATTGATCATATGTTGAATACATAGTAAGTTGTAGAAACTAGAAACAAATACTTGTATATCTTTTGTCAAGTGTTACACTTTTTGGCTAATCAACGCAAAACTAGGTAGCAAATTGCATTCCTGAAACTGTTACCAAACTATGAAGTTGGTAAACCTAATACAATCATATACATCTTTACTTCTTCCACTTTATAAGAAATTAGAGCTCAAGTAGAACCAATAGCTTGAAACATCATTGCACTTTGTCCGAGTCAACACTCAGCACTCACCTTGCATATCATCTCTAACTCAACGTCTACAAGGTCAAAAACTGCCCTGAATGTATAATGATTAAGATTAGTTCTGTAGAAACTTATACCAGTCACCAACACAGTACACTACCATCAAACCTTTTTATTCCCTCAAAATCTAACTAAAATATCCTCAGGATCAGAAATCAAAAGTTCACGTCTAAATTTCCTAGCTACCCTCTAGGCCTATGGCCTTTAATTAAGCTTAGCTGTTCCCCCATCCCCAAAATTCCAATAGATTAAGAGCTATGCTAGTACGAGGTCAACGCGATGCAAACTAAAGTTGCTTCGGCAATGATTTTATACAAACAAATCAGTTCTTTCTTGTCTATTGATGCCATCCCTCCACCTAATTCATCTGCCTCGAATTACAGCTATCAAAGTCATCAAATTCCTAATCTAATAATGAAATTCCAAGATCCTAATTCACGATTAAGCTCACAACTTTCTAGCGTTCAACTAAAGTTAATTGCCAAAAAACTTCCCCTTCCTCAAGCATCTGCTCACAGAAATCATCCAAGCGAATCAGTTTTTTTTTTTTTTTGCTATGGATTCCATCCCTCCGCCCAAATTCATCTGGCTCATATAAAAGCTACCAAAAACACCAAATTTCCTAATCTAATATCGAAATTCCAAGATCAAAGTCCATATTTAAGCTTACATTTTGAAACTACTTTCTAGCCTTCAACTAAGGTTAACTGCCAAACTAAACACACCTAAAAACATCAAAAAAACTTTCCATCCTCAAGCAACTGGACACAGAAATCACGAGATCACAATTCAGCAGTTTAGCTTCATATTTTCTAATTGAATCCCACCACTAATTAAACTCGCAACTTTAATCCAACAATTAACACACACATAAAACCATCACAACAATGCAGGCTCAAAACAAAAAGATCAATAAAGAATTGAACATAATATAAACGTTTCAGAGATCAGAAAAAGGGTGACCTGGAGAATGATCTCTGGAAAGGAAGACGTAAGCAAAAGCAGAAGCAGCAAGAACAAAACAGAGAAGAGTAATAACAGTGCCGATCGAGATCCTTCGTCTGGAATGACCTAATCTACGGTGATGATGGCGCGACTGTTTATGCTGGGCCCCACGAACTCCGATGCTGACGTGGTCAGAAGCACCGACGGCGGCGGCGGAAATGCCGTTGCTATAATGGTGGTTATTGCTGCTGGTGTTGCTGCTAGTGGTGACGTAATCAAGGTGGTTATGTAACCCAGATGGTTGTCTGTATTGCGCCATTCAATAAAACCGAAGCATTCTCCAGCTGATGAAAACTGTGTTAGCAGTAACTGTACACCATTGATTGAACAACAATATGATTAAAATTCCAGATTTCTAGGGTTTACTAGGCTTGATTTGGCGGTGGGATTTTTTTTAGTATCGGTTGCAGATCGAGAAGGAGTGTGTAAAGTGAAGATTTGAAGGTTGTAATGAAATGAGAGTAAAAGTGGTAAGAAAGAGAAAGAAAAGTGGAAGAAGAAATATGAATGAATGAATAAATAAATACGAAGATGTGATGTGAGTGTCTGTAAAAAAGAGGGAAGAAGGTGAATGTTATTTAATTAATTGCTCAAAAATAACTTTGACATTATTTATTAGAATTTTACATTGTTACTTTGACATTGTTTAATTTGATATAGATATTGTAGGTAATGTAAAATATCGTCACGTGGGTTCTTGTTTAATTCGTCTCGAAATGTATTTTTCATTTGGGTCAACCATTGACGAAGATAAGTGGAAAAAAAATATTGGCCTAAAGAGGATAAAAATTACAAAAAAGAGGGTAAAAATGTAAAATATGTGTGGGGCCCATAAACTATAAAAAGAAATGTAGCAAGTATTTTAAGACATTCAAATAAAAAAATTGTAGCAAATAATTTGAGATAGGGAGCAGTTTTTTCATATGTATAATTAAAGGTATTAATATTTAAAGTTATGCATCTCAGCATCTGGAGATGTGAAAAAACCAAATGGAGTAATGCATTTAAATATGCACAGGAAGGAGTAATTAATTTAGGGTGTTGGGTTTTTGTTTTTTTTTTCCTGATCGGTGATAAAATTTTGTGTGAACCTCAAAGTCACGGTCTCGTCTCACTAGCCTCCCAGTCTCCTCTCCTTCTCTTTCTCTCTGATGACTGCTACAACCACGAATAATTTTTTTTTTTTTTTTTACCCATTGTTGTTGGAATTTTTTTTTTTTTTTTTTACCCATTGTTGTTGGGTGTTTCTTATTGGTTTCTTTGGGCTGACTTTTTGGCCTTATTTACACTTTTATTAGAGATAAATTCTTTGTTTTGTTTTTTTTCTAGTTTTAGTTCAACACTTTTTTTAGTTCAACACCTTATTAAGATGGATGATACACAGAATTTGGTAAAAATCTGTTCTAATCAAGCAAAACACAATTTCAATTAGTACTCTCTTCTTGTTCCCATTTGTTGGGGGCTTGTTATAGACACACCTGGAGATGGGTATGGGTTGGGCCGGCACGAGGGTCAACTCGGTACGGCGTAATTTGGGCCTGGATTCAGCAGAACCCGTTATAAGCACGATACGACATGATTGGTGGGTCGTGGACTCGTTGGCCACGCATGAACAACATTTCTAAAGTTTAACAATTAAATCAAGTACGATGGGCCGATCCACAAGTTAGCACGCTTATTTTGGTCAAAATTTCATAATATAAATAAATTTTGTATTAGGCACGTACGACTACGCAACACGAGTCGGCCTAATATGAAAAATGTGGGATGATCCATGCATGGGCCTTATATTTTATAGCTTTGGACGAGCCCGACACAACACATACTTTTCTTGGCTCGTTACAGGCACAACACGCCGTGGCACGAGGCATGTGGGCTTGGCACGTGGATCATCCCGACACGGCCAATGCTCACCTCCGCACACCCATATTGTTATAAGCACACCTTCATGTGAGAAGGTCAATGATATTGAAAATTGTGCTCTCATAGAAGTTGTGTCTATAACAAAAAAACATGTGTGTCTATAACAACTCCCTATTTGTTGTTCTCATTTGAAATTTTGCCATTACAAAGTGTTCTAATTCTCAATTTATAGCAAATATTGTAGTCGTTTAGGATCATGCTTAATTTTATTAGTCTTATTGAGTGTTGTATTAATATTCATTTTCTATAATTACATAGCTAAAGATATTATTGGTCTAATATGTGTATTATCATGCACAATCAAGATGTGAACAATTAAAAGGAGCGGTACAATTAGAAACTAATATTGAAAATATGAATTGCATAGTCAAAATGTGAACAACAAAAAGGAACGGAATAAGTATAAACTAATGATGAAAAACTAAATTCTAATAACCTCATATATATTTCCAAAAAGCCAATAATCAATATTTTTTATTTTTTTTATTTTTTTCTATTTGATCACATTGAAGAACAAAAGTCCACTAAAAAAAGTCAGTTAGCAAACACTCCTTTTATCTTCTTTTGTTGGATCCACTTCCAAAATGATTTGCTAAAAAAAATGCGAGGAGTCTTTTGTGATTTTAAATTTTTATAACAAGTCATTCTAGTTAATAAGAACCATAGGACCTAGAGCTCTAAAAAAACGACTCGACCTGCATCTGATGCCAACAGATCCGGAAATAGCGGGTTTTGAAAAAAAAAACAATCCGAACTTGTTTTAAACTCGATAAATACAATCCACTCTTAAATTGATTGAAAAATCATTAATAATATATTAAACTTATTATATCATGAAAAATTTTAGGCAAAAATATTTCTAACTATTACAACTTTGAATATAAAATTATTTTTATTGAACCGCAATATCTTTATTTGCTATTAGTTGATTATTAATGAAATTACTCCATATTTCTTATAAATTGTACTTTTTAGAATGTTTAAAGTACATTTCTTCAACCATATGGATTGAAAGAATAAGGATAAGATTTCCTCAAGGATCACAAACTTTATGAGGCAGAGATCGTGGCTCAGTGGGAGCCGCGCCTCCGTTCCTGGGCCGTGTCCCGAGTTCGAGTCCTCACCCCAGCAATTGCTGGATTTCCCCTCCCTCCCTATACTGGCATTATGAGATAGGACCAGTACAAGGGTCCACTCATTCACCTTAGAGCATGAGCACCAATGTGCTAAAAAAATGTTCATGAAAAAAAAAGAGGAGCAAAATGGAAAATGAACAACCACACCAATGGGCATAAATTTCCTTCTTCATGAGCATTTGGCATTCTCCTCAAGATTTGAGGAAAAAAAAAAACAAACAGCCCAATGCAAACAAGGCCCACGTGAAGCAAGCATCCAAAAAAAAAAACAATAATGCTGACTGGGCGCGTCAGTCAGCCCAATCAGGGCGTGACACGCGTCCCAGTCAGCAAATTAACCAATTAGAATTTATTTACTTTATCACAACGACTCTATTTTTGTAACGACTATTTGAACCCTGAAATTATTAATTTTTTTTAAAATTCACCAACGTTCTTATTTTTTTTTCTCTATAAATAGACATCCATTTTGATATATTTTGGCACACTTCAAAAATCTCAAAGATCATAAAAATCTATTATTAATCTCAAATTCTACCTCAAAGACTTTAATTTCTCAAGTAAGTGCTTCCTCCTAGTAATTCTTATTATTAATTCTCATTAATACGACTGAGAATGTCAAAATTATTAATCATGTCATTTCGTTATTTTCAACTGATTAAGTTATTTTTTAAAATTATTACGTAAATCATAATTTTTTTAATCGTGATTAATAGTGTTAAACTAATTCCCAAACCATAATTTACTAAATTATCACTCATAATTTACTAAATATTAAAATTATAATTGTGTTAAAATATTAAAAGATGATGTGTAATATGGTGGGGTATAGGAAATAGTAGGAGAGAGAGTGTTGAGGATTTTTTTTTTTGTTTACCATTGGTGTGGTGAAAAAGTTGTACGAAAAATGGGTTGGAAAGAGAGAGAAAGTAGTAGAGAGAGTGGTGAGGAGTTTTTTTTTAGCCCATTGGTACTCATGCTCTTAACGTCTAAAAAAAAATCACAAACTGTATTTCACTTAAATTTATGTACAAAACCGCATTTCACTCAGCTCATTAATACAATCAAGGAGTCAAAGCTCCAATCTTGGTCCTTGGAAAACAAATACTCTAGAGCTGATCAACATTAGCCCGGCCCGTTGGCCCGGTCCGATCGGCCCGAAAATTTTGCGGACTTTGGCGCACTTAAAATAGGCATTTTTAGTTCAAAAGCCCGGCCCGGCCTGAAAAGTCCGCGCAAGGCCCGCCAAGCCCGCCTAAAAAAACCGGGCTTTGGACATACTTATTTAATTAAGGCCCGGCTCGGCCCGAACTTTTGATCACCTCTAAAATACTCCTTGATATACCAAAAATATTTCATCCCGGGTGGATCATAAGGAAGGTGTGATCCTAGCTTGGTATACCAAAATATACTAGCCAAAGGCTACAAGGAAGGAAAAAAAAGGGTGATTCCATATAGATTAGAGTATTTTTCTCAAGAATCACAAACTGTATTTCACTCAAATTTATACTAATTTCGTATCACAATACTCGCTACATAAGTAGATGACACGGATTTCTAGGCAAAAAATGGATTTAAGGAGAGAAATAGAGTTAAAAATGAATAATTAATGGGACACACAATAAAAGTAAAGTTAAAAAAATAATAAAAAAAAACACATGGGTAATTTTTATACTAAATATAGTAAAAAAAAATTGTTGCAAGTATTGTGTTACAGACTTATAGACTAAAATGATAAAAGTTACGAGTATTGTGATACAAAGGTAGTATATAACACCTTAGTAAATCACAAACTGTATTTCACTGAAATTTATATATAAAATCGTAGCTCACTGATTGCTACAGACAATGAAAAAGGAGTAAAAGCTCCAAAGTTGGAAAACAAATACTTCGTCCCTACCTTAAATATTGCCCAATATTGACTTTTGCTACTGTTTATTTGGTATCTTTGACTCTCTATAATTTCATACATGTAAGGAAAAATAAAGTCAAATGGGATCTCGTTTGATTCGGCTCAATATGTAGTTTTTTAATATGTAATGTTTATAATTTTTTATTATATATATCTCAAGATATTTTCATTTAAAGATGTGTCTCGGGATATGAGAAAAAGTAAATGGGGCAATCTTTTAAGGACGGAGGGAGTATACAGCTAACTAACATACCAAAATATTCTAGCCAAAGGCTATTGCCTTCCTAATTTACAAAATATCAATACACGCGTACAAAATAATTGATAATATTAACATAATTAATAATAGATTTCCAGACACGAAATCCTAGGTTCGATTTATTGTCAATTTTATGCTTAGCGTTTGGTGCACGCGATGCATACATGTATAATTTCTAGAATATGTTTGATAAGTAGAAAATTATTATTATAGTATAGTTTATTGACTATTAATTACGGAGTAAATAATTCTATTTGAAAAAAAAAAACTAAAATAACGATCTCACGTATAGTATGTATATAGAGCTAGTATACAAGTAAATAAAAAATTGAAGTTCAAAATAACTTATTCCCGTTATTGGAGCTCTTCATCGATCATGACCCATATCATATGTAGCTTATAAACTTTTTGGTTGATAACCTTTAAATTAAATGAGTTAATCGATTTTTCTTTCCTTATTAAAAATAAAAATAAAAAAAATATGTAGCTTATAATAAACTAAACCATTAAAAAAAAATGTCATAAAAGTAATGATTGTCATGTCGTTGTAGTAGGAGTTTGGTAAATAGAGGTCTATCAAAATAGTCAGGCTTTTTACGGGCTTCCATTAACTCCCCACTAATTCCATTGCCAACTTCTGCATGGATCTATAAAATTAGATCATTGCGTAAAACTACTATTTTAGTATTCTTGCTTGCATTTACCTTTACTTTTAAGCTTATTAATTAACTGCTTGTTTACATCAGATTATATTCAGTTCAGTTCAGTTAATCTCTATTCAGTTTAGTTCAGTTCAGTTCAGTTCATCTCTATTCAACTAATGTAAACGAGACCTAAGTGTTTTATCTATGTGATTATTTGATAATTTGTATCCGCAATTGAAAATGGTTATTTTTTTAAAAAAAATTTCATCAACTTTTAATGTTCATGAAGTTATTTTATAAATTTAATGATTATCACTCCAAAGTTATTTAAATTATGCAAGATACGTACAAAATAACCAATAATTTTCATATATAAGGCAATTAATGAGAAATAATATGATGTAACATAATTCATCGGTTTTGTTCCGATATTGGAAGTGGGAATCTTCTATTTAGTTGTGGAGGTTCACGACCTGTAATATGAACAAACGTGAGCTACCTTCATAGGTTTTTCGGGGCAACGACCCTTGTATACTCAATCCAGTAAGCTAAACATGAGGTGGTCCCGGACCATGATACAACGATTGATATTTGTCGCGATGTTTGATAAATGGCTTTTGACTTGATTGAGAAGAAATGGATCAATGAAGAGTTTTGACAAAAAAAAAAAAGTGGAATTATTTTAACACTAGTTCCATACTAATAGTTTCATTGTCGTTTGTGCTTAATTTTTTTAGTTAATTATCTACAAACTCATTTGCATACTTGATAAATCTCTTCTTTAAAATGAATGCCAAAAGAGTAATTTACGTGTAATAAGCAACGTGTATGAGTACATGTTGACATCCCAATCAATATGACAAAATGCTCCAATTTGAGAAATGTCGTATATTTTAGGACCACAATGAGCATATTCATTTCTCAATACTGCATATGGTCCCGGGACCACCTTCCTCTCCGTGGTCCCGGGATTTTACGACGTTGTTTGACCACTTCTTAAAAAAAATTGCGAAAAAGTTATAAATATTTTGTTCTGACCTCCTATATTTTCTTTGTTTCATTTTTTTCCGATCTCTTTAGCTTTTTTAATTTTTTTTTGTTTTGATGTTGATGATAATCAGATTATTGATGGTAACTTGTTTTGTTTTTTTGTCTTGATGTTGGTTAATTAATGTTTTATGTTATTACATATTTTAGGTTTTTTTTATATATGAATTATTTTTGTTGAATGGAAATGAATATGTAGTGTAATGAAATATATATTGTAGTATATTGAAATGAATAATATTGAAGTGTTTTGAAATGTATATGTTTTTTAGATTCTATTCCGGTTTTTTATATATGAATCAATATTGTTTAATGGTAATGAATATTATAGTGTATTGAAATGAATATGCTAGTGTATTGAAAAGAATATTGAAGTGTATTAAATTAAATATGAATCATAAAGTGGATTCAACATTGTTTTTATATAGGAATGTATATTGTTTGTTGAAAATGTATATTGCAGTGTGTTGAAATGTATAATGTAGTGTATTCAAATGAATAGTATTGAGAAATTAATATGCAGTATTGAGAAATGAATATGCAATATTGAGAAATGTCTATGCAGTATTGAAAAATGTATATGCATTATTATTGAGAAATGTATATGCAGTATTGAGAAAATGTATATCGCGGGACCACAATGAGGAAGGTGCTCCCGGAACCATATGCAGTACTGAAAAATGAATATGCAATATTGAGAAATGTATATGCAGTATTAAGAAATGTATATCGCGAGACCACAATGAGCAAGGTGCTCCCAGAAGGCAGGAGCACAGAATAATTTGCGGACAACCATACCTATTATTTTATTAGCTAATTGTGGATCATAAGCTAAGAAAAAACTTCCAACTAATAACAAAAGGGTTAATTATAGCTCATTTGGTTGCTAGGAGAGATGTTCATGTGGGACAATCGATTGCATTGCTTGACAATTTTTCGTCTAAAAAAAACCTACTAAGGCAGCTAGCTAGAACTGACTTTACCAAAATATTTTTATCTATGTATGTAATACTTCTAAGGGAAATTTATTAAAAATATAAGTCAATTTGTGTCTGATCTTCTCAAATCATGTCAACTTTTTTATTAATTCACAATAAATCAACATAATATCCATATCTACTCAAATTAAGGGTTTTTCACTAGTTACTAGTTGATAAATTAATATTTTCAATAAAACGTACAAGAACATACTAATACACCGCTTTGATTTTTCATTGAAAGTGTTAGCTTAGTTAGCACATAAATAGTAAAAAAATATATAATTTGAACAAATATGGATAACATATTGAGTTATTGTGAGTTAGGGACTTAGGGTGCGTTTTTTGATTAATCTGAATTTTTTTGATTTGATCAGATCTGAAATTTTATGATCTTGGATTTTGTCTGAACTTTTATGATTATTTGATCTGAATTTTTCTGATTATAATTATTGTTATAGTTAAAAATTTTCTGATCTGATATGAACTTTTCTAATCCGATATGATCCGAAATTTCTAAAAATAAGCATAAGAGTGTTTATTTAAGTTGAATCAAACGCATCCTTACTCAAAAGATTGATTAACTTAATTTGAAAATATTGAATAACGGTTGACTTATTTTTTACAAAATTTTCTAATCCTAATGTCGAACCGAACCTTCTACATACACGGTGAGACCATGTAAATTAAAAGTCTCAATGAGTTAAGGAAATACACAAAAAAAGACGACTATGATTTACTATTAATTCCCAATTTGGCGCATTTACTAATTCCCAATTTGGAGCATCAATCAATAATAATAATAATTAGACAATCAAGGTTGCATGTGCGTTTCTTAACTAGAGGAAGCTAAGCCAATTAAGTAGATATTAATTATATTAGGAATATCAGAATATGACATAATTAATGGACCATATCATTATTAATTAATTAATTAGTAGCCTGTCATTTCAATTTGATCATATAATTAATTACTACAATATGAGGTTTGCTTGCGTATATAGGTTGTAGTATATATTCCTTGTCACGTTGATTAAAGTAATTAACTAATTAGCAATTTACTTGCATGATTGACAAGTTTTAGACTATAAAATTCTTTATCTCATGGAACTTTGGAACCGTATATTACTATATATATATATTCATTCATATCCGACTTATTCTTCTCTATACCTATGACGCACTTTTGTTTGGTTTGCCCTCGAAAAATTCTCAATTTGAATCACATAAACTAAGTTTTCTTTTTTTAAAATGTTTTCCCATTATATTAAATCGATGGATTTTGCATCTTTTGTTTTGCGGTTATCTAATTATTCTGAGTTGCAAGGAAAGCTAACACACTGATTGACGTAAAGCATGACACATTATCCCAACAAGAAAAAATATGAAACATACGATATGTATGTAAACGTGCATGCTGAACTCTAAAAGTCTTTAGACCGTCTTTTTTTAACAATGAAAATTAAAGCACAATATTACATGATAAGCACAATAAAACTATGATAAATTTATTGAAATATATTGGACCGAAGTTCACAAATTGATAAAGTGGACACATTTAGGGGTGTTCACAAACGAATTTGGACCGAAGTTCAGATCAGATCAGCCTTTTATTATCTTCTTTCTTATAACTCAATTAATATTATTTTGCTTCACAAAAATTAATGATCTTGAATAATGAAATATAATTATAATCTTATGCATACTAATGATTATTTATTTTTATTTATTTTCATTTTACATTTATTTTTTATTTTATTCTTACTTTTAATTTTAATCTTATTTTATTTTTAATTTTATATTTTTATTTGTATTTTTACTTTATTTATAATTTTTTGTTTTAATGTTATTTTTAATTTTTTTAATCATTAATTTTATTTTTATTATAATTACAATTAAAATAATATGAATAATAATTTGCAATTATAATTAATGTGCAATAGAATTTTAGAAAATTTCAAATTAGATCACATCAGACAGAAAAATTCAGATCAGATAAAAAAAATTTAGATCACATCAAACCAGATCTATTAATGTAACTAACTATAGTAAATTAACTAACTTAGGTATTCTTATAACTAACTCTTAGTTAGTCTAACTAACTCTGTACTATCTCTCCTCTCATCTCCTCTGTACTAACTCTCCTCTCATCTTCTATATATACTAAGAGAGGTAGCACTATATAATTACTTTGAGATTCTATATTCTCTTTAATTCAATAATATTCTACTTAGTTTTTCACTACATGGTATCAGAGCCTATCTCTATTCTTGAGATTGGTTGTGCGATTTTTAGGGTTTATACTGTTTCAAGAAATTGGAGTTCTTGAAGGTTGAGTGCTGAATTGCTGAAGTATTTTGGAGTCAATTGTTAATTGACGAGCAGCAATGGCAGATGTGAACACTTCGAATGGAGTTGCAGATGCAAATCTTGATCCTTATTGGATTGCTAGTTCTATGACTAGTGAGATTGGTGATTATTATTCTTATGTTGAGTCTGCATATGAGTTTTGGAATGATTTGAAAGAAAGATTTGGACAAGCAAATGGTCCTATGATTTTTCAATTAAAAAAAGAAATTGCATGTTTGAAGCAAGAAAATATGTCTATTATTGCATATTTTGGTAAAATGAAGAGATTGTGGGAGGATTTGGCCTCTGTTAAGTGCTCACCCTCTTGCACTTGTGGTGTTTCGGCCAAATGTACTTGCAATTATTTGAAGAAGGTGCTTGATGCAGAGTCACAGGAGAAGGTGATGCAGTTCTTGCTTGGCTTGAACTCTGGATTTGATAACACTGTGACTAATGTCATTAATATGGATCCTATTTCTAATCTGAGTAAAGCATACTCCATAGTGCAGCAAACTGAGACACAAAAGAAGTGTCTCAAGGGCAAGAAAGTAATGGTGAAAGTGCTGCTATGGCTGTGCAGAAGTATCAAAGAGATTGGAATGGTGGTGGTGGTTCTGTTGCTGGACAGAATAGGAGTTTTGGTCAAACCAAGGGGTTTGGAGGTCAGAACAAGATTGATTGGAGGAAGGAAAAAGCTGCAAGGGTGTGTGATCATTGTAAAATGAAAGGGCATTTGGTTAATCAATGCTTCAAATTAGTAGGATACCCTGAGTGGTATGGTGCTTTGAAACAAAAGAAAGGAGCTAATGCAAATGTTGATGCAGAAGACACTCCTCTTGATGGTAATTCAAGGGGGGATGTGTGACGACCTGACTCGCTTAAATCGGCGCGGAAGAAACCGACGAGTCGAATTGTCATAAACTACAACTCGAAAACTTAAGAATTAAAGCTAATTCCTCGAAATACTACTATTAACCATAAAAGTACAAATACCCACAAGTTTGTACATTACTAATCCAAAAGTCAAACTAAAAATACTAAAATACGAGTAACTCCAACCACACGTTAGAGTCCAAACATAACGGATAAAGAGTCCAACAACAACGTATAAAGTCTATACAATGTACCACTACTATCTTAAAACAACGGAAATAGAAAATACATCCAATAACAACAATAAACGTCGCTCGCCCAACCCAAAGCTAAGCAAGAGTATCGTCATCAGAATTACCTGAAAAACAACAACAGTCCACCATCAGTGGCGAGTAACATAACTGACTCACCCTAACGGGAATACACATGAACATAGCATAAATCAAATAATCAACAACAATCCAAAACATGCGAAAATGACCCAACAACGGACTCGACTCAACCGTCCTATCCAACTATCCTTGGCGCAATCATTCATATACTAGACCGGACTGTGCTCGTACGAACGCATCTTACGCGATCGAACTTTCTACTATGCTCGGATTTGAGAATCTTACTCCCAAACCCCATGAAACCAATCTTACTGGAAATTCATGTCCTGTGAAACCAATCTTACTGGAAATCCACATTTCAAGATAGCATAGTATGACTCCAACTATCCCAATACCGCGGATGGAATAGGGGCAACGTCTTAACCCAAAAACAATGAATCTTACTCAAAGTATTAGGCGTCTAGAAATGAAATCAAGCTAAATCATTAATTAATCATCTTAATCATCATATTCAACTCATCATAACATAATTATTCCCAAGATTGCCTTTACACCTTGATCTTGAGTCTAATCAACATTAATCCATCATCTTTTATTCATTCTTTAACTTTCTTTAATTCAATCTTTAACTTTCTTTAATTCAACCAAGAACTCATCAAGAACCCAAAGAACTCATCAAGAACTCATAAAGAACTCATTCAAGATTCAAGATCTTCAATCAAGAACTCAATCAAGAACTCATCCAACATAATCATGCCACACGCATAACATCACTAACTATTCGAAAATTCCACTTAAACTCATCCAAAATTCATCAAACTTTAACATAATAATCATGATCATAAAACAACATATAATCAATCATAAAATCATCAAAAAACCATCATCAAAACATCATGAAAACCATATTAAAATCAGATTAGAAACAATACGTAAAATCATGAATAAACTTCACCAAATAACCCATACATGCATTTAATCTATACTATAATCATAGTATACCAACAAGGTTGAGAAAGTATGTTACCTTATTGAAGATTACACACAAAATCAACACACAAATGCAGCCCGGAAACTCGACTTACACGGCCTTACCACACGACACGACCACGCTGCACACGGCCTTCAACACGGCACCACCACGAGCACCACTGCACCACCCTCACGGCACGACCACTGCAACACGGCTTCACACACGAACCACCACTGCACACACGGCTTCAACACACGGCATCCACTCGTACACCCACACGTGCACACGAACACGAACCCAAAACCAATCCCGAACTAGCGATCTTGAATGAAATAATTGGGTTTAAGATTGTGTTTGAATACTTAAAGATCAATAGACTTTGAATCTTTAAGTTTTGGGCTAGGAAAATGATGAACAATTGATGGGTTCAATTACTCAAAAAATGGCGTGTGAAATGGGAGTAATTGAGAGGGAGAATTGTGTTTGAATTGATGGCAAGAGCATTTGATGGCAATTGTGTTTTAGATGGCAAAAGTGAGCAAAAGCCTTACTAACTCCTCTATATATAGAGTTAGTTAAGGTGTGAACACAAGGCAAGTGGCCAGCCTTGCCATGCCACTAGAAAAACCGGCCAAGAGAAGGATTATGGGCCTAAAATGGGCTCTCGTGATCAATTGGGATAATTTACATAATTTACATGATTAATCATGCAATAATCAATTTAGCCCAAAATATTAAATAATTAATTAGAAAATTAAATAAATAAAATTCTAATTAATTAAATAATAATTAACTTAAATAATAAAAACTGAAAATAAAATAATTCGAATTAAATCGAAATTATTCACATAAAATAAAATAAATAATTCAAAAGAAAATTTGAACTAACACATAAATACACATAACGCACATAAATTATCGGCAAAAATACCAATAAAATCAAGGTCATTACAGGATGGGGCTATGATCAGTGCAGTTTGTCAAGAAGTGGTTAAAGCCATGAAAGGCAGGCATGATAATGATGATAACAATGTCTTTGTTGGTATGGCTTCCTTTTCTTTTAATGTTTTAAAGCATTCTGATTCTGTTTCTTGGATTGTTGATTCAGGAGCTTCTGATCATATGGTTTTTGATGTTAATTCTTTGATTGATATTAAAATGCTTAAAAAGCCTATAAAGGTTAATATGCCTGATGGATCAAGTAAAATTGTGGATAAAAGTGGTACTGTAATTTTGAATCCTGATTTGATTTTATATAATGTATTGTTAATACCTGATTTTAGACATAATCTGTTGTCTGTGAGCAAATTGTTGGAACAAAGAAATATTAACATTAATTTTTCACATCAGGATTGTGTGTTTCAGGACCTTGTTAAAGGCAAGGATATTGGGTTTGGAATCAAGCAGGATGGATTGTATATCTTGAGAGCCAGTGATGGTGGTGTAAATAAGAAGAGGGCTGGGAAGGTGGTTTTGAGTGAGAGTTGTAATGCAGTTGCAGAATTTAGTTCTAGTAGTAAGGAGAATGAGTCAGTTTGTAATAATGATTCAAGTAGTGGTACTAAAAATATAGTTAATTGCAAGAAAGGTGTGTGTGATAGTAAGAAAGTAGAAGTTCTTCATAATAGGTTAGGGCATGCTTCTTTTAATACCTTGAAACAATTAAAGTTGTGTAATCAAAGTGAAATAAAAGTTCTTGATTGTGAGGTTTGTTTGAAAGCAAAGCATCATAAAAATCCCTTTTCTATTAGTAATAGTAGAGCTTCTGATTTGTTTCATTTAGTACATCTTGATCTTTGGGGGCCATATAGGGTGAAAGCCTTAAATGGTGCATCTTATTTTTTGACAATTTTGGATGATTGTAGTAGGACTACATGGACTTTTTTGTTACATAATAAGATGCAAGTGGCTAAAACTGTGTTTGATTTCTTTGCTTTAGTACAAAATCAATTTGGAAAATGTATTAAAGTAATTAGATCAGATAATGGCACTGAATTTATTAAACAAGAGTGTGCAGATTTCTTGAGTTCTAAAGGAGTGATTCATCAAAGGTCAGTACCTGGTTATCCTCAACAAAATGGGAGAGTTGAGAGGAAACATAGGCATTTACTTGAGGTAGCTAGATCTCTTAGATTTCAAAGTGGTTTACCAAAGAAATTTTGGGGAGATTGTTTATTAGCTGCTACTCATATTATTAATAAATTGCCTACAAGAATTTTGAGTTGGAAAAGTCCTTATGAGATTTTGTTTAATAAGAAGCCTTCTTATGATGAATTAAAGGTTTTTGGATGTCTTTGTTATGCTTATAACTTGAAGACAGGTAGAGATAAGTTTGATACTAGATCTAATAAATGTGTTTTTATTGGCTATCCTTATGCTCAAAAAGCATATAAGGTTTATGATTTGGAAACTCATAAGGTGAGCATAGCTAGGGATGTGAAATTTGTTGAAACTCAATTCCCTTTTTGCTCTAAGAGTAAAGCTGAACAGAATGTTAAGTCTCCTGTATTGGTGAATTTTGGTTTTGTTCTGTGTCATAATACAGGGGGTTCTGAACAGGTTGGTGAAAAGGCTATTCATGGTAATGATAGGCCTAATAATGATGGTGCTTATGAAGTGCCTTTGCTATCTGATTGTTGTCATGGTGCAGGAAATTCAGAAAGTTTTGGAAATTTTTTGAATGATCTTGGTTCTAATAATAATTCTGAAAATGAGCAAAATGGCAGTAGTAATTACAATATTAGTAATCACAATTCAGCATCAAATATTTCTGAAAATTTAGTAATTGATTTATTTAATAATCAATCTATTACTAATAATGAGTGTACTGTTGATAAATGCTCAAAAAGAATTGTTGTGCCTCCTAACAAATTCAAAGATTATCAAATTAAGTATTTGCCTCATAGGAGTTCTGATCAGCAGAATGAGTCTGATTCTTTTTCCTTTGCTGTTAATTCTTCCTTGATTTGTGAACCCAAGACTTATAATCAAGCCAAAGATTGTAAGGAGTGGGTTAATGCTATGAACAAAGAATTACAAGCCTTAGAGGATAATAATACATGGTTTTTGACAGATCTTCCTAAAGATAAGAAAGCTATAGGTTGTAAGTGGGTTTTCAAAACTAAATTATATCCTGATGGTACAATAGAGAGGCATAAGGCTAGACTTGTTGCCACTGGGTATCAACAAGTTGAAGGGGTAGATTTTACTCAAACTTTTTCTCCTGTTGCTAAAGTTGCTACTGTGAGAATCATTATTTCTGTTGCTACTTATAATAATTGGCCAATTTATCAACTTGATGTAAATAATGCTTTTCTTCATGGTTTTATTGATGAAGAGGTGTTTATGAAGGTTCCTCCAGGGTATGATAAAGGTAGACCAGGGCAAGTTTGTAAGTTGAATAAATCTCTATATGGCTTAAAACAAGCCCCTAGGCAATGGAACAAAGAATTAACTAAATTTCTTAAGTCAATAGGCTTTGCTCAATCAAAGCAGGATTATTCTTTATTCACAAGGTTTAAGGATGGTAGTTTCTTGGTTTTACTTGTATATGTAGATGATATTCTTGTAACAGGTACCTCAAAAAATCAGATTGATAAGGTAAAACAACAGCTTGATACCGCCTTTACTATAAAGGATCTTGGCCTTCTACACTATTTTCTTGGCATTGAAATACATAGGGACATGTCTGGAATTTTTCTGTCACAGAAGAAGTATATCAAAGATATACTTGTTGATGCAAATGTAATGAATTGTGAACCTGTCTCAGCTCCTCTCTCAACTGGTTTGAAACTCTCAACTGAAATAGGTGAGATTCCTGATAACCCTGAAAGTTATAGGAAAATAGTTGGAAGACTTCTTTATCTTGGAATTACTAGACCTGATCTATCTTATACTGCGCAACACGTAAGTCAATTTATGCATGCTCCTAGGGTTCCTCATATGAGAGCTGTAATTCATGCTCTTAAATATCTTAAGGGAACACTAGAGCATGGTTTATTCTATCCTACTAATTCTGATCTGCAGGTGAAAGCTTATTCAGATTCAGATTGGAATGGGTGTCAGTTTACTAGCAGATCACTTAGTGCATATGCTGTGTTCATTGGGAAGCATCTTGTATCTTGGAAAACAAAGAAGCAGACAACAGTGAGCAAATCATCCACTGAAGCTGAATATAGGAGTCTCTCAGCAGCAGCTAGTGAGCTGACTTGGATAGAAGGACTTCTACAAGATTTGAAGATACAAGTGCAACTACCTATTGCTGTCAAGTGTGATAATACCTCAGCAGTACACCTTGCACATAACCCCATGTTTCATGAGAAAACTAAGCACCTAAGAAGGGAGATGCATTATGTTAGAGATAAAGTAGAGGAAGGATTTCTAATTATTCAACATGTTCCTAGCAGAGACCAATTAGTTGATGTACTAACTAAGGCACTCAATGCTGCTCAACATAACACTCTATCTGGTTAGCTCGGTCTTGCTTCTCTGTCTCAAAGCTGATGCTGAAAATATATAATCATAAGTGCAGGAGTAAGCAGTAACATCATTTCTTGAGCCAAAGTTATGCAGAGAAAGGTCCTCTGTTATTTTTCTGTTTCTGAAGAAATGAAGCAAGCAGCTCTTGCAGTAGCCTTCAACTTTCATCAAAGCTTCATATATGAGGTGTATATTAGTTATGATATAAGAAATTAGGGTGTGTATTAATGTAACTAACTATAGTAAATTAACTAACTTAGGTATTCTTATAACTAACTCTTAGTTGGTCTAACTAACTCTGTACTATCTCTCCTCTCATCTCCTCTGTACTAACTCTCCTCTCATCTTCTATATATACTAAGAGAGGTAGCACTGTATAATTACTTTGAGATTCTATATTCTCTTTAATTCAATAATATTCTACTTAGTTTTTCACTACAAGATCAGATCAGAAAAATTCAGACCAAGTCAGTAAAATTCAAATGAATCAAACGCACCCTTAGTGATTGAACAACGATTTCAATGCTCAAGTCAGCAGTCACAACTCGCAAATGTCAAATATTATATGAATATACGGTTTGGAGAGAGCTTTACGCTTGATAATTAAGCTATGCTATTTAGGAGAATTATTGGGTAGATATATATAGATATATGTTGAAAATAAAGAGTACGGTCTAAATGAGAAATGATTTTGGCACTCCCCAATTTGATTTTGGCACTCTTCCCCCCTCTCACATGAATAGTAACATTAAGGAGTGCCAAAATCAAATTGAGGAGTGCCAAAATCACTCCCCAGTCTAAATGCATTAATTAATTTATGTGTTGTTCCTAGCAATTAGCAATTATTTATTTTAATTTATTGTTGAATAGTTGGTGAGCGTACATTTAACATGATCTTACGACGTGACTTGTCTTCTAGATTTTAGAATAATCAACAACATGGATTTTTTCTTAGCTAGATATTATGCACCAAATATAGATATATAGGTTCATTGATAAAAATATGGCCATATGGGATATATAATGTACAGGGTCCTAGCTAGTTTTTTTTTTTTTTTTTTTGGGTGTATCCACCCGGTTGGTTACCCTTTAGGCTAATTTGGATTCGAAACGAGTCCTGGGGTTAAGGTTTTAAACTCCTCCCAACGTGCTTACGGGGGATCGAACCGTGGTTCTCCCTACCAAGTCTAGTCCCTGGCACCACTAGACCAAGACAACGTTGATAGGTCCTAGCTATTTGTAATTTGTATCAAACATAAGTATTTTGATAATTGCTTGACAACCACTACTCAACCTACTTATTATGTAATGTACGCAAGAGTATTATCAGCAATGAAATTAATTAATCAGATCGTTATTTTGATAAAACCGCCATATTGTTAAAGCCGCCAATCATTTGATGCACAAATTATCACTTTTTCCGTTTTATTTTATTGGTTACGTATTTCATTTCGGATGTTTTCTTTTACACAATTTTTAACCTCTTATTAATAATAAGTTTTTTACAATGACGACACAACTTTTATGTACATGTATATACAGAGTATTAAACTTGGAGAGGACGGGTGGCCAGACCCTTACCAATCCTAGCAAATATCCATGGAGAATGTCATATTCTCATTTTTAATTTTATGTAAACTTGTAGTCTCGTAGGTCGATTTTTCTCAAACTAACCACACTACGCCCATTTTCCTTGTCATCTTTGAGCTATGTATGTGTTGCCAACCTTTTGAGCTATATATGTTACATCTCAAGATAAAGTGTTTCATCCGTTTTAAAATAATTGCAACATGGAGTACAAAGACGAGGATTAAGAATAAAAGAGAAAGAAATAAAAATATATAATGTTGCAATTATTGTAAAACATTGTTACTTATCTTACAATTATTATGAAGCACAGATTAAATAATTTTGTTATACGGATTACTACGCATCTAAGTGCATGTAGAGCTACGTGCACCAAAGTTTATATTTTTCTCATTTAGAATATTAAATAATAAATAAGTAATTTAAAAAAATCTACGGAGTAAAAATCTTTTGATGACAATTTTTTCCCATCATAATAAAAGAGGAAAACACAAAAAACAAAATGGAAAAGGCCCACAATACAAGGCCTAAGAGTTAAAGCCCAAAAAGTGAACAGATCCAAGTGCAAAGATCTTTTAGCACCCCCAACGGCCCAAACTTCAAAGTGAAAAAATGATTTTTTTTTTTAAGAAAAAAAAGTAAATGAATGGAAAAATAAATAAAAATAAATTAGCGGATGAAAATATCCCAAACAAAACTCAAACAGATTGTAATTGTGATGCGAGTTTCAACTTTGTCAATAAATCTGTGTTTATGCTAAGGAAAAATTTGGTTATTTCTTGCTTAAGCTTAGCCCTTAGTCTCTGCAACTTTCAGGTATTAGGTTTTTTTTTTTTTTTTTTCCTTCTGGGATTGTTTACTGTAGTTTTTTTGCTTAATGTGAAGAAATGTTGATTTCTAATGGCTTATGCTCCAACTTGATTATGCCCTTAATATGTTTTAATCCATTCTAACATGTTACATGACTGGCTCTATGATTTGAGTTCTGATTTTGATTTTGTACTTATTAATTGATTGATTGATGCTATCGTTTTATTTTTTATTTGATTATGCTGTTTGCAACTGTAAACAAGTAAAGTACTTCTTCAGCTTTTTTTTTTTAACATTTAATCATTGATTCGTTGGTATCATGTAAGGAGTTTTTAGGATTGAAGCTATAAAGAGAAGTAAAAAAGTTGATAATCTTGTTGCCCCGAGGGATATGAGGATATCAGGTATATCAATTTGAGATACAAACTTTGTAACTCAAATGGCATTTTCAATTAATTTTGACAAACTTTAGGGGCAGAGATCCGAGCACCAACCAAATAGGGGTGTTTTGGTAATATATTTTCAACAAAATTACAAAAATGCATTTGAGATACAAAGTTTGTATCTCAAATTGATTTACTGGGAATTCACCCCCCCTTGAGTTGATTCACTTTACAAGAATTAATCATGAATGGAAAGGGATACTGTATTACTATGTTGCTAAGAGTCGGGGACAAAAAAGAATGTGTATGGGGACTGGAAACGGCAAATTTAAAAGTTAGATGACTATGGATATTGTGCAAACATTAACGGAAATATCAGTATCGTCCCCGAACAATAGGGTACGGGAACTGTTGTCAAATGAAGTACCCGTACTACATAGGTGTATTATTAGGGGGATATTGGTGTTTGGTATGATAGTTTTAAATGAAAGGGAAAGGATATTGTTTAGAGGAGGAAAGGGTAAGAGTACATGTGATCTTTATTAATTGTTTGTTTTAAAGGTGGAATGAAAACAATTAAGGGGAAGCCAAGGAGATTTGTTTGAATTGTTTCTACAAGTTTCACAAAGGGAAACAAATTGAGGGTTTATGTTTCGTTGTAAGTAAGTGGTAAGTGTTACTTTGGTTAATCCGTTTCCAACTTCTAAAATTTCTATACTAAACACTCCTTCAACGTGATATGACTATTGACTAATATCACCTATTCGAGTTTCTTGGCATTCGTATTTTTCATATTTTATGTGTTTAAATTTTATTTTGGTAGTGTATTTAGTGAGTTTTTC
Organism: Salicornia ramosissima; assembly: GCA_951394345.1. Taxonomy (NCBI): domain Eukaryota; kingdom Viridiplantae; phylum Streptophyta; class Magnoliopsida; order Caryophyllales; family Amaranthaceae; genus Salicornia; species Salicornia ramosissima. Next base: position 49,967,143 of record OX596234.1, read on the forward strand.
CCATATGTTTACTTTGATCCAGCATTTATTTAAAGGGAAGGAGAATGAAGGTATTAGATGATGGAATAGGATAGGGTATTAGCTGTTGTGAATTCATTGAATAGGTGTTCAAGGATTATTCCCATGTAAAAAGCATTATTGATCTCAAGTTGATGAAGAAACCATCCATCTGCAGCAGCCAAGGCTAATAAGGTTCCAACAGTTGTAAAATTAGCAACAGGCTAATAAGGTTCCAAGGCTAATAAATGCAGTAAGCTCTTTGTTCATAGATTCAATCCATCCTTTGTTTGATAATAGGTAGGTTCATAGAACATGTTAGAAAGACTTTGACGGCTCGTTTGGTAGCCGGTCATAAATGGATGTAATGAGGATATATTTATAACTAGATTTGGAAGGGAAATCAAAATTCATTCCCATGGTGGTGCTAGTTTGACTCCAATTTATCTAATTTTTTTCACAAATATCCATTCCCATCTAATACCCCATTCCACATGGTAATGGATGGTAATGAAAAATAAGAAGAAATTTCAAGTTTGGGAATGAAAATTATGTTTTTCATGGGGATTTTGAAGTTTTTCCTTAACAAATTACACTTTAAATCCATTACCATTACCACAATCCATTACCAACGACCAAATGGGCCGTGAAGAGAATAAGTAGACATTATGGGCAAGAGAGGGCTCAGAGAAAACATTGAAAGAATTAGAATCAAACTCAGCAGAAGAAGAATCTGGAGGTGCAGTAAGAGATTTATGCAATGAACTAACGAGAGACAAACTGAAATTAAGATAGAAGATAGGCTATTTAATTGGTTTGATTGATGGAACTACAGAATTCTTGTAGAGCTTGCTAGTGGCTCAACTACACTCCCAAAATAATAGATTCCTCACTTTTTTCCTGAATGCCTCTCTCATTCTCACTCTTCCACTATTTATTTACAGTCTCTCCTACAAAAAGACAACATTCTTCACCTGTAGTACTTCCAAAAATAGCCTGATCATCTTCCCACTAGATGTAGTGCTCCTCACTCTCTGCTGTGACTGCAAGTCTGATCTTGTTCTGTACCCATGGTGGCCAGTGGCCACAAGTGCTTCATTTCCCATTTTATCCTTTTCTTACGCCTTTCATAAGTCCAGACTATGTGGGGCTTTTCAATAGCTGCTGCAATTTATGCAGGTTGAGTTGATATTCCTTAAACTGTTGTGGAAGAAAATGTGTTCGTTTATTAGAAGCTTGAGATACATGCGCTGGAATAGAGAAGCTGAAGGTATATTGGAAGGAACGGAAGGAGAAGTTAGAGTCATAGAAGGAGAAGCATTACAGAACTAGAAGGTATAAAGGGTTTTGTATATTTTGTGGAGATGGGAAAGGATGAATATTTTGAGGAGAAAAATGTGAAGATGAAGAAGGTACTGTTTGTAAAGTTGTAGAAGAAGAAACAAACCTATATTAATGGCAAAATTGAACTAGAAGAATCAGAGGATGAAATTGATTAATAAGATGAAGGGTCATGTGAAAAGGAAATATATGCTCCGCAAAAATGACATCTCTACTAAGAATCACTTTTTGTGATGTTAAATCATAAAGTTTGTATCCTTTTTGAGCATAAGGATACCCAATAAAAAACTCCTTTTGGATCTTGGTGCAAATTTATTTGAAGTTTTCACCATTGGATAACGCAGACATCCAATGACTCTCATATATGAGTAACGAGGCTGCTTGTTCATCAGTACTTCATAAGGAGATTTCCATGCTAAAATAGAACTAGGCATTAAATTTATCAAATAGGTGGCTAGTTTGGCTACTAAAATACAGACACTCCAAATTTTTTTAGAAAGATTAGCACGAATCCTCAAGGCTCTAGCAATTTCAAGTAAATGCTTATATGTTCTCTCAACCTTGCCATTTTGTTGTGTTATTAGGAATACTTGTTGGGTGTATTATACCATTTTGAGGAAACAAAGCAGCATAAGCATCCTTCAAAATTTCAGTGCCACTATCACTCCTTATAGTTTTAATGTGGACACCAAAATAATTAGTAACATATTCCAAATTAGCATAAACAACGTAAACAACCTTAGTCTTGTTTAGAATAAGATATGTCTAGGTAGCTTTGGATTTATCATCCATAATAGTAAAGAAATAAGTGCAACCACATAAAGAGGCTGTCCTATAAGGATCCCATAAATCCATGTCCTAAATTAAATATATGGGAAGAAATAGTACTTAGGAAAAAAAAACTTATGATGTTTCACGATGATAAAAAGCTTCACAAAAGAAATTGTCAAATGGAAGTTTCCTATAAGGATCCCATCAAATGGAGTTTCAAGGATCCCATCAATGGGAAGTTTCCTATGTGTCATAGTACTAACAGATGCATGACCTAACCTTGCGTGAAGAATATCAAAGCTAGGCTTAGCAACACGATTTACAGTTGAGTAGGAAATAAGGGGAACATAACAAGAATTAGAAGAACTTGAAACTGGATGAAACTTGTATAGACCTGCTTGCCTTTTTCCAAAACACGGGAACCGTTTAGTCACTAGGTCCCAAAAGTAATAGGAGTAAGATAAATGAACAAAAAATTTATTTTGATGAAGAAGTCAACCAACACTAAGGAGATTGTGCTAAATGAAATTACCACCATTAAAGGTAGAAGTAGTAAGCGATTTTGTAGAAGTATCAACATTAGAAAGAAAATAAGGATCATTATAGCTAAGAGCCAAAGTATAATTGTTCCAAGAATTAGGAATCGCCATTAGATTTAAAAACCTAAGAATAAAGCATCATGCGCTCTGATGCCAATCATACCTTGCAAAGTGTTGGGTGGGGGGGGGGGGGCAAGACAAAATTAAAGAGTTATATTATGCAAATCCCCTTATAATACAAGCCTAAGGAAAGATTATATTCAAGAGCAAATGTCATGTGTAACAAACTTAATCAACATCAGCAAATATACTACTTCCTCCGTTTCTTTTTAGTTGCAACAAAACTTTTTTTGCACGCATTTTAAGGAAGAGATTTAAGGGTATAAACTAAAAATTAATTAACATAATTTTAAACTCAAGCAAGAAGGAGATTAGATGTTACAGGTGTTAAATTTTTAAAAATTAATTTGTATGTTTACACCCTTAAATTTATTCCTCAAAAAGCGTGCAAACACTTTGTTGCGAATAAAAAAACGGAGGTAGTATAAATTATTATGTACATGCATAACAGTTTCCATTCCATTTCTTTAACTATACCAAACAACAAATAATAGTATCACTTATTATTACCCTTTCTCCTTCTAATTTGTTTCCATTCCATGTCTCTTCCTTATTTTAAACAAAACACCCCTCTTAATTGATAGACTTGAACTTACTTGGTGATTCAATATTTATGTGGAAAGATAATTTAAAAAGTTGAACTGCCTGTTGAGGACTTGAGGCTGTGGTAATGTGTAGTCAGTCTGTACTCTGTAGTCTGTACCTTTGGCATTGCCTTTTATGTGCTGTAGTCTAGACATTTTTAAAGATATCCATGAAGTTGAGAAATCAAACTTTAGTTAGTTTGGCTCCTTTGCCGTGTTGAGGTTGTTTTTAGGCAATTTTAAGTACTGGCTCCAAACTAGAAAGCTGCATACCATTTTAAGTTTAAACTATTAATATGTTTGTCAACGCTGAGCTCTGTTCATATTATTGAATAGGTAACCTGCAAAGCTTGCAATTTCCGATCCCAGTGCAGGCATGCTGGCGAAGTCATTGGTTTCGCCAACGTTGGCGTTTCCCCATGGATCTTCTTCAAACTTGTCCTATGTAAGTTTCCACTCTAGATTTCTAGGCCTGCTATTCTAATTTTTTTTGGTGCATCTATTCAATGACTTGCTATCCTCTCTTCTTGGTTTTCCATCAATTTTATCTTACATAAATCTAAGAAGAAAATTTTCTTGGTTCTGTTGGGAATGGGGAGTAACTTGCATATGATTAAAAAGCTCATTTTTCATTATTCTTTTGTATCCTTGATCCTTCATGGGTCATAAAGTCACAAGCCACAGCTGGTCACCCAGTCACCCTGTATTGATCTAGGCTAGATATTTGAACTTAAGCTGAAGGGTGAGAGTAGACTTGGTTATCGATCCAATCGGGTCAGGTCAGTGCGGTTTGTTTGCAGATAGAGTTTGTAATGGGTCACCTTAAAATTTTCAATACTGGGTCACGAGTCAATAGTGGGTCGTTAGCGGATGGACCAATAAACAAGCAACGAAAAATATAAACGAGGGAGCCAAAAGTAAGAACAAATGTATAGAAAAATATATGCAAATGATTATTTTTGCCAGAACTTTTTTTGGCTATATTATTAAGCTATTATTTTTGACCCTATTGACTCTGTCCAATATAGCCCTGCCCAATAATTACCCTAAAAAATTGACCCTAACCATATTTCCACTGGACTACCCTGTCTAATAATCAGTTCTAGATGAGAGTATGAGACTAGTTGTAAAAGCCATCTACTTGGTTTGCATGTAAAACCAACCTACAAGACAAGATCAAGCTCATTTTTGAATTCTTTCTTAGAGTATTCTCAGCTTTCTTCTCCTTCTTTTGAATTACTGTCTCAGTAGTCTAGATTCAGGTAGTTGTGCCAAATGTCACCAAACATGAAAGGAAGTACTCCATACCAAAATTTCAAAAAAAAAAAAAAGCTATAATATCTCCATTTGTTTGCTTAGGTTTTGGTCACAACTCACAAGTACTCAGAAATGAATAAGCCCCTCCATGTTCCTTCTAGACAGCCCCTTTTGAACCCTCAAAACTTTCTATAACCCGCCTTTTTTTTTGGGCAGCCTGATTTTGTAGCAGCTGCTCCCTTGAATTCAACAGTTTATCGAAATCCATGGAAACTTACCGGAAAACCGAGGGATAACGTGCTCACATCAGAGAGATGGGTTTTGCATTCCACAGCTCCAACAATAGATATAACATTGACCAATGAAGACACCGAGAAATGGGCATCTTGCAGAGAAGCCCTGTCTGTTTTTAGCTTCACCATCGAAGAACAGGACAAGATGCTCGGGAAAGCATTTGGTCAAGTCCAATCACCCTATTGGGGTGAAGAACGGAAGGCAGAGGTACCGGATTATGAAATGGTAAATGAAATACTGGAGTATCTCAGGAGTTTGAGCCTCTCTGACGATGACCTCTCCAAGCTTCTCAAGAAATTCCCGGAAGTTCTTGGTTGCAGCCTTGAGAACGAGGTGAAGAATAACGTAAAGATCCTTGAAAATCAGTGGGGCATAACAGGGAATCCTCTGCGAAAGCTGCTTCTTCGTAATCCTAAAGTCTTGGGTTATAATGTTGATTGTAAAGGAGATTGTATTGCTCAATGTACTCGTTGCTGGGCTAGATTTTAGTCCAACATTTTTTTATGTATCAATTCATTGTATGCTTGATAAACAATGTATGTGTCATATGTGATGTATCAATGTTTAATGGCAACTAGAGCTGCTTATACATGTTCATGACCTTCATGTACATAATAAAGATGCTTGAAGGCCTTGAACTGCAAGTCTATCTGCAACCAAGAGATTCAACTTATCAGAGTATCTATTAGGTGTTTAGGACAAAAGTATATAATTGTTGATAGTCTTGACACAATTATTGGCTTATTGAAGGCATTGAGGATTCAATTTTATGAATGCATTGGTACCCCATATTTTCTCTGTTTATATTTATTGGAACTTGTTGATTCACAAAATCTGGCATAAAAAAGTGCTCGTCACTTTATCTTTTCATATTTTCAAGACAAAAATTTTAGATTAATAAAGTACCTTTAAATGTGTGTTTGTAAAAATTATAACATCCACACATTTAAAAAAATTATATGTTGAAATGAATTCAACGATAACATAGGTGATTATTTTTTTCTTATAACAAGCCTCTTGTTAGATGAATTGATAGGATGTTTATTTTTGCGAAAAGAATAACTTTTTGGATTAAAATCAGAATTTATAGTACACAATTTAACTCATTATGCATAAAGTTATAATTTTTTTTAGCTAAAAGTTCCGACCAAAAATTTTATATTTTTCTTATATGTAAATCGCAATCTATAATCAAAGTACACTTTCTTAACAATATCAAAAGTCAAATTAAGTAATTTCGTTTATTTATTTAAAAAGCCAAGGTAGTATTTTTTTTGAACGCTCCTTGCTCTCATCATCAAAGTGGTAACAAATTTGGTCAACAAATTTATTAGTGGCCATTCGCCAATGATCATCTTGGTCATTTTTACATTCGTGCAAACTTTTTTTTTTTTTTTTTTACAAAATTGCAAGTAAAACCATAGTGAACTAGGGTATATATTACCAAGAGGAGAACTATTGATTTAGAAATTTTGCATTGCACGGGAGTGCTATACAATTTAATGAATTTACACACTATAGGACTATAGGAGTAAAAGAAATACAACCAAATGTTTAATGTCAAGTTCATTACAAAAAATCTATCAAAATACAAAATAATTATAAATTGAATGATTATCAAACTACAAAATAATTGATTTACAACTGATTAGTTCAACATATGGACAATATGAATATATGATAACTTTTTTACAAATAAAAAGCATTTGATTTTTATGCCTTATAGATAGGAAAAGCATATGCAACTCATGTAAGAGTCAAAACAATTTCACACATATGCTACTACGTGCATTCTTCTCACATTATTTACAACGATTTGACATAAATTATATATAGATATTAAAATTTTCTAATTGACTAATCTTTATAAATATTATAAAACAAATATACTTCGTAGTACTACCTCCGTATCACAATACTTGCCACTTTTGTCATTTTAGGTTGTAACACAATACTTGCAACAAATATTTTTTTTACTATATTTAATGAAAAAAGTATCAATGTGAATTTTTTTTAACTTTAATTTTGTTGTAGGCCCACTTAATTATTTATTTTTCACTCTATCTCTCTTAAAATCCATTTTTTGTCAAGAAGTCCGTATTGCATGTTTATGTAGCGAGTATTGCGATACGGATGTAGTATTTAAAAATCTCAAAAGAAGGTAGCTAATAGCTAATTAAAGAAAATGTAATTACCCTTTAAAAATAGGGTAATTTTTTATTTTTTTATTTTTTTTTAAGAAAAAAAAACACTCTCCAATCTCCAATACTGAAGAATCCAAACACCATTTGCCTTTTTTAATGATGGCATATTTGAGGCTCTTCGCTGGCAAAATAAGCGTAATCATCCCTTGTCTCTCAAAATTAGAAAATACCATGTTTAATACATAATAAACTAGAAAAAGTTGCAAATGTTTGATTTTTGGCTATTAACAGGGATAGGGATTCAATCGAATTGTAACAATTGACAGAGATGTCTGCTACCTTAAATCGAATCCTTTTTCTTGCCATTGCCATCTTTTGCCTTTTCCTCTCACATGAGGTACGTACGTGCTAATTGCTTCAATTTTTTTATTTTTTTTGTGGGTATGAGATGGTTATCAATCGCATGCATTTTGGGTCTTTTTTTGTTAATTGCTCATGTTATAATACGTATGTACAATGTTTTTTCTAGCTTGATGATCCTATATTACATCGTTCTAGTACAGTATTCCAATTACCTTGTCAGGATGGCTCACGTGATAAGCCCGTGTCCCTTATGCCACATCATGATCACGGGACTAAGAAAATTTATGTCATTGCCGGGCTCGTGCTGATTTATAAAATATAAGACCCATGCACGACATAACTCACGTTTCGTGCTGGGCTGCCTCATATCATGCATCGTTCCTTATACAAATATTTATATATTATAAAATTTTGACTAATTTAAAATAAACGTATAAACTTCTTGGATGACTTGTTGTGCTTTTATACCAAATTTTTAAAATGTTGTCTGTGAGTGAGTGGCCCACAGCCGTCCCTACCAATAGTGACTTCATACCGTGACATGCTAATAACGAGCTAGTCCCGAGTCAGACCCAAATCGTGTTGTGCTGAGTTGACCCTCATGTCAACCCGACCAATGTCTACCTCTAAATTTACCCTTTTGTCCCAAAATAATTGTTTCATTTTGACTTATGTTATTATTCACCTTTTAATTTTGACTCTACTTAATTTTGTGTACGTAAGAAAAAACATAGTCATATTAAATCTCTTTTATGTGTCTCAATACATACTTTCCAAATATAAATATTATATTATATTATATATATATATAGGAAGAGATCAACTAAAAATGTTTTCAACCTAAAAACCCCTACATTACACACTTGTACACGTGTGATTACTAATGGCAATCTTTGTTAACCTTTAAAGTTGTGTCTTAGAAAATGTAAAAAAGTGGGTGAAACGTGCTTTTTTTACACATGAAGAAAGTATAAAAAAAGGTAGTATTTGGATATGTGAAATTCATTTCAAAATGACGAATTCAATTTCTGAAATTGAAATGTTACAATTCAAATGACAATTATTTGTTTGTTTGGGTTGTTTTTAGAATTTAAAATGACATGATTTTGTTAAGTATTTAAAATACACATCATTTACTTATTAAAGATTTGGGTTGGGAATTGGGCCAAATTCAATTCTAAATTTTTTACTTGCCATGCCAAACATATTATTTAGCCCAAATTTATCATTTTATATGAAATACTTGTATCAATATGTATTTAATCAGCAACTTTAATCAGATTGTTGTTGTATCCTAATTAATTCTTTATATATTTAATTAGCAATCATTCATTTTGCACTCAAATTCAATCTCTTAAAGTGTATTTATTCTGTTCTGATTTCAAACTACAGTTGGAGGTCTGCAATGCAAACCCACAAATACCCGGTAACGAAAAGGTCCCCGATGCGTTCTTGGGTGCAAAAATAGGTATGAAATTGAGAGATATTATTAGTGTATATTGGGATATACATATATTAAATACAGGTCAAACGAAATTTATCATTTTATTTTGGAAAAAGATAAAAAAAGTTTGTCCTGTAGCCTAATATATATAATTTCTCTGAAATTCACTACAAAAAACTCACACGGCAACTTATTATGATTAAATAGGGCAATATGAGTATTGTTTTACTTAATGAAGCTTACAAGGGCAATTATTTTTGCACTCATTGATATTAACAATGAAGACAATGATTATTTTGCCCTCTTAGACTTTTGAAACTTTGCCCTATTTAACAATGAATAAAGTGATTAAATCAAGGAAAGCAAAATTCATTGCCTTTGTTGATGATCAAAGGCAATTTTGTTTTCCCTTTTTGAATTGAATCAAAGAGGGCAAAACATCTAAAATTGTCTTTGAAACCTAATACAACGGGGTTACAAGGGCAACATGAGGGCAATACTAAAATTGTCATTATAACATAAGAAGACAAATTTTATATCAAATAGGACAATTTTAATTGTCCTTCTTGAACTTATTTTTTGTAGTGATTGAAGCCCTAATTAATCCAAGAAAGAAATGCTATTTTAGTGTTCCCTATGTATGTAGATAAATTCTAATTCAAGAAACTTTCACAACATTGTCGAATCACACATTTAGGGTCCGTTTACTTTGGTGTAAAACATTTTACGTACGAAAACTAATTTTAGGAAAAAATCATAAATTATTTTCCTAAAGTAAAAAATAAAATTAAAGTATTTTTAAAATGATTTTTTAATTAGATTTAGGAATTAAAAATAAATAAAAAATCATGCAATCGATCCTAATCATCCATTACAGTAGTTGGTAGTCATAAGACTACACTAGAATTTTCACAAAATTATACAGTATGTTACTCTATGTGTATGTATACTCAGTTAAAAATGAACAATTTAAAATAATTTCATAAGCAAGACTGAATATTAAATGAACATAATACAAACATAAATATATATACATCCGGGTGTAAGATATAATCTCTAGCATTTCAATTATTAAGCATGTGAAAACTGAGAATGGTACTCAGTATGTGTTGAACCCCAGACCATATGGTGCACTAGTGAGTGTCCCACATCGGAAGATGATGAGAGACTAAACTAACTTATAAGTTTAGGAGTTACTCCTCCTATGACTTGTAAATGGCCTAACTCTCCTATTTCATATTGGGTTGCCCAAGCCCGTTTCTAATATTCAATTAAATTTAACAATATGTACTAACTAAAAGTTTTTTTTTTTTGGATGGATGGCAGATTGCAAGGAAAAATGTCATGAGAGGTGCAGTGTGGCATCAAGATACAGGACATGCATAAGGGCATGTAACACTTGCTGCCAACGTTGCAATTGCGTGCCACCAGGTACTTCTGGCAATGCCAACGTTTGTCCTTGCTGGGCTAACATGACCACCACTGGCGGCCAGAAGAAATGTCCTTAAGAATTTATTCTTCTTTTTTTTATTCAATTACTCCCTACATTTGTCAATATCTCACTGTCTTCAATTTATTTGCACATATATATTATATTATACTACGGTACATACTTTTTATTTTTCAAGAGCTTCATTTATCCTTTTGTTATATATATATATATAATAGTGTTGGCACTGTGCGCGATGCGCGCAGTGCCTACAATGGTACGTTGGTGACATGTTATTCAATCACGAGATATTCAGTTAGTCAGTGCACTTTGTATGAATCTTCAAGGTGTAATCCGAGTAAGGGAATTTAAAGTTTAGCTTTGCTAGATAAACCAATCAAGAAGATTATTGAGTTTTAGGGGCCAATGTCGTAGGAGTAAACGATCTTTGGAAAAGGCTAAAGTATAATACGTAGATGCGTTCATATGTAAACTGCATTTAAAAATACAAGCCGAATACTATGGTACATATAGCCATAGTATTGTTTTTATAGCTTGACCCGTGCTAGGACTGCCACAACAATAGGGTCTGATCTTAGGGGGGTTGCAATAGCAAGACATATATCCATAATTAATATTATACAAAGCATAGATATCAACTTCTATTAGTAGTAGCGAGCTAATAGAATTATAAAATAGAGATAACTGAGTTCATAGTAGCATGGTGTAGTAAGACATGCACGCATTATTTAAAAGGCGTGAAGTTATGCCACTAAGCCAGTTTGATTTCTTTCATTGCCCAAGCCATGAGGTTGCTCGGTTGAGTGCCGCAGTTGGTCGAATCTGGAAGAGAAACTGGGATGTCCGGATTTTATCAATTGCGTCAGAGGAGTGATTTATCAACATGAAGAGTTTAAGTCAATTAGTTAGCGGTCACTATATGTAAAGCATGGGTTCGTATTTGTATTTTTTTTAGTTGACTTTAAATCTGTTGCCATGGTGCGTTGTTCTCGAAAGACATCAAGTCCCTCTTTCGGGTCGTGTGTTGACGAGGTATTCAGGTAGCCATGGTGCTTTTAAGGAAAATAATTTAGTGCATGCAATATTAAAGAGAAACATCATATTAACCATAATATGTACATTGATATTAAGATATAATCTTTATAAAAACAAAAGAATTATAGAAACATTAACAAAGCAAATCACATAGGCAATAACCCGATATCAAAATCTGTTGAATGATCGGAATTAACCCTCATCATTTCAAGGGTCATTACAAAGCAAATCATGAAACGGCCCATTCCTGATCTCGATAAGCCCTAGAGAAATATGTCATTCTAGATTTTCTGCCAAAAAACATGAAGAAAGTTTAGCTTCAAGGATTCAATATACAAATTATCAGTTTTTCAAGCATCACCATGTACCATGCAATTAAAACTCCAAAGCAAATACATTGAAATGCATACCTGAAATACCCTTAATGCCATTTGCATCAAATTCAACTAAAAATAATGTTCAAAAACATAAAACCAATAGAATCACAATTATTACAAGGAACCAGTAATAAGAGAAAAATAAACACAATAACGTGAAAATTCCCAAAAGACCATCCATGGTCACAGCTTTGTAAACCACTGCATAAACACAGCCAAAGCTTCACATTTCAAGCAGTCTTTTTAACAATTGAAGTGAGTATTTTCTTTCACCAATAATAGCTTTACAACTATCCATTTCAAAATCTACACACATATCATATATAATAAGCAACCCTTTAACTTTAAATCTATAACAAACACAATATTCTAGTACATCCAAAAAAAAAATCCTTTCTATATCCACAACTATGCACCAGAGTAGTATTTCATCCAAACAATTACTTTTCAAAGGCACAAAAATCATAAGCAACTGCTGCATATCAGCACCTATTCTTTAAATTTTCATGCATAATATTAACCTCGCAAAGGATGTAATAAAAAAAACACCATGAAAACAGAACAAAAGCAAGAACAAGATCAAAAGGCGCATGCTCTCTAAAAAACAGGGGAAAAACAACACTCAATATTTTTTAAACAAGACTAATCTCTGCATATAAACAGAGGAAAGAAGTATTATAATCTGAAGTAGAAGCAAGTCTAGAGAGAATTAAGATGCACCAAAAAAAAAATCGCTATAGTATTCAACCATACATGAGGATTAAGATGCACCCCAAGATTATAAACTGGCAAATAATATTCAACCATAGTGATTATCTTCAAAAGAGGTCATAAGCTTCATTGACAAACTCCATACAAGAACTATAAAGCGTTACCTTTAATTAACAACAAAAGAGATCGAATACAAATGAAAGGTCAACAACAACTCTAATCAACTGATAGAATATAAATTTTTGAATAATACAAATCAACGACAAAACAACATTCCAAAGTGATAATCACCAACAAAGACAAAGGTGAAGAAGGGGAAGAAAATAGAACTTTGGTAAGCAAATACCTTGAGGTGTTCCCTGTAACTTGCCGACAATAATATCTCCTCCACATCAAACATGTCATAGTGTTCTGCATCAAGTGTTCTGCAGGCAAAAACCTTAAAAAGTAAATACAAGCAAACAAGTAAAAAATCTTAATTTTTGGAAAATGTTATCACAAATTAAAGAAGCACAATTTCTTAACAAACCATAACAACAATGTAACCGAAGCTAAACAATAATACAATTATTGTAAGAATTCAAGCCTTATAGGATAAGTTTAATTTGAGGAACAAGCAGCATAGAGCAAGTAAGACAGCAGGTCGCAGATCAACAGGTAGAAGCAGTAGGTTAGGAGCCAGATTTAACATGTCAGTAGCTAGAAACAGTAGGTCAACAGCAAGATTTAGCAGATCAGCAGCCAATATCGGAGGAAACGGCAGACAAAAATAGCAATGACAGTAAGCAACAAACAGAAATTGTAAGCAAATATATATGCAATATCCAGACCCTAAAACAGAAACCTTGGTGACTCAATTGGCAGAAACACAACCCCCAATTTCCATTCATTATTCTTATACTTGACATGAAAGGGAAAACTCAATTTAAGATCTAAAATAGGCTTGATTGTATTATTATTGAAACATAAAATCATAATAGGCTTGAACTAAACTATAACAACCCAAGCAAAACCAAGGCACAGGGAAAAAGTTTTTAAAAAGTTCCTCTTTCAATGTCAAACGGCCTGTACTTCTTTCTGTTACATATAAAAACAAACTAATTCAAGCAAAACACACAAAAAAAAAGTGAGAAAAGAGGGAACAAAAAATAAGAAAATACATAAATTCGACACAGTATTTATCACAAATTCGCACAAATAAGACCATCATAAGAAGCGATCTTTTGAACAAAATTGAACTTTACAATGAAGCCTAGACATCCAAATTACCTCATAAGTAACAATGTTTTTCTACCAAAAAAAAAAAGCATCATATCATCTCAACAATTTTTTTCCCTGGATCCACTGGGGCACACCAACCCAAATTAGATGAAGAAAATAGGGCATGTAATATTAATGTAGCACATCGAGTGGCTATTTGCTACTTGGGCGCCAACTAATACTGACATATAATTAAATAATGCAGGGGGGGAAATTTTGAAAAAAAAGGCATGCCAGCTAATGAGTTTTAAAAAATCGATAAAAACATCCATTTTAAAATCGAACTCTACAACTAATTGGAAGCAAAAAAATGCAGGAGTTAGGGTTTACTAAGTGCCATTACCATTTACCGCAAATTGCCATAATTTGAGTATTCGACCACCTCACACATTTGCAAAGGGTTGTCTGCATTTACTCGTGAAAATTAACACATTAGGTTGAATATAAAAGAAATCTAAAAAGAAAATGGAAGCGATCAAGCAAAGGTGAATGAGGGACTAATTACTCTCAGAACTATGTCATCATAGAGTAAATTAATTAACTTTTTTAAAACTTTTGTTAGAGGTTAAAAAAAAAGCCATAGACAACAACACAAATGGGATTCAGGAGATATGAAACAAAATAATCCATTTAAGGAGTTCCCCGTCAAGGTCATCATTTGGGGTTTCTTTACTAACTTTTAAAGTACCATAAATCTTCAACTGAAAACGAAAACATTCTAGTTGGATAGCTATGTATTTACCTTAACCATTTATTCAACAGTAATTTTTTCTCGAGAGAGTCGTTTGGTTGGTAGATTGAAATCATAGGCTAAAAAAGAAGGGTGAATACTTCATTGAGAGTGGCAAACGGTTCTGAGAAACTCTAAATTCCTCGCCTCATTATACATTCTATAAAGCTTGCCAATAGTTTTTCGTGCCCTCTTTTCCTACAACATTACCATGTAAAGGTCACAAAGGCAAATTCTATATTGAAAGTCATAATAAAGAATGAATTGATTACCTACTAAAAGCTCCGGATTTATCATAAATTTTTGCACCTGTTCTTTTTCCACCAAGGCGCAAAGCAACTGAAACCACAAAATCTAAAATTTCCAGTTTCAATATACCAAACACCCTTTAAAGAACAGAGGCATGCCTACTTAATGTCCAAAAATAACATACGATAGCCTCAGTTTTTATTTTTATTTTTGTATATGATTCTTGCCAAAGCAAAATGGTGTATGCCACCTTTAAAATGCTTGGAATAACCAAATCAGGATGCAGAAGTGGGACGCAAAGCAGGCAAAGTGCCGAAGCTTTGAGAGACCAAGGATGCACAAATGGGACACAAAGTAACAAAACCAATTAGGTTTTCAACGGCTGCCGTTAGATGCAGCAAAAAAGTACAAACAGTGCTCTATGACGTTATTTAAAGGGCCGATGACCCTTAGATCGTTTCACTATTCAAAATGAATAGCAACTGGCCATTCATGCTGTTATAATGCATAGATATATATTATATATATATAGGTTAAGCAAATTATCATCACTGTTTTAACTGAATTCTTATGCAGGAGTTAGGGTTTATTAATTGCCATCACCATTTACCTCAGATTACCATTTTGACCCCCTCACACATTTGCAAAGGGTTGCCTGCATTTACTCATGAATATTAACACATTAGGTTGAAAATAAAAGAAATCTAAATAGAAAATGGAAGCGATCAAACGAAAGTGAATTAGGGATTAATTACTCTCAGAACTATGTCATCACAAAGTAAATTAATTACCTTTTTTAAGACTTTAGTTAGAGGTTAAATAAAAGCCGTAGACAACAACACCAATAGGATTCAGGAGATAAGAAACAAAATAAGCCATTTAAGAAGTTCCCCGTCAATCAAGGTCATCATTTGGGGTTTCTTTACTGACTTTTAAAGTCTCACAAATCTTCAAGTAAATACAAAATTGTGGTTGGATAGCTATATAGTTACCTTAACTATACATTCTATAGGCTAAAAAAGAAGGGTGAATCCTTCATTGAGAGTGGCAAACGGTTCTCAGAAAACACCCAATTCCTCTCCTTGCCTCATTATACATTCTATAAAGCTTGCTAATAGTTTTTCCAGCGCCTTATTCTTGCATCATTACCATGTAAAGGTCACAAAGGCAAAATATATATTAAAATGTCACAATAAAGAATGAAGTAATTGATTACCTAATAAAAGCTCCAGATTTATTATAAATTTTAGCACCTATTCTTATCCACCAAGGCGACAAAGCAACTGAATCCACAGAATCGAACATTTCCAGTTTCAATATACCAAACACCCCCCCCCCCCCAAAGAACAAAGGCATGCCTACTTAATGTCCAAGATTAACATATGATAGGGTCATCATAACCTCGTTTTTTATTTTTATTTTTGGATATGTTTCTTGCCTAAGTCAATTGGTGCATGCCCACCTTTAAAATGCTCAGAATAACCAAATCAGAATGCACAAATGGGACGCAAAGCAGGCAAAGCACCGAAGCTTTGAGAGACCAAGGATGCACAAATGGGACGCAAAGCAGGCAAAGCAACAAAACCAATTAGGTTTTCAACGACAGCCGTTAGATGCAGCAAAAAAGTACAAACAATACTCTATGACTTCACGCAAAGGGCTGATTACCCTTAGATCGTTTTACTATTCAAAATGAATAGCAACTGGACATTCATGCTTTTATAAAGAAAATTTGAGCTAAGCAAATTCTCAGGACCGTTTTAATGTTATTGACTCATCGCCAAGCTACTGAGAGAATCCCCTTAAAAAAAGCCATTAACGTATAGAGCAATGACGACATAGATGGTCACATTGCTGATAAGCACAATCAATGTGAAACACAAACTCAGTAAAGCAAAATCGATAACCATACGTAAAAAACACTCATCAAAAAATGAAAATGAAACATCGATTGAGAATAAAGCAAGGTAAAAGGCGAAAATGATGAAATATCAAATCAAAAATAAAAGATGGAAACCCTTAAAAATGTTAGCAACCAAATTTAAGAGAACGGGTAAAAAACATATTATATGTCAATAATTTCAAATACTATCAAGCAAGATATATCCTAGTAAATTATAAAATTAACAAGCACAAATGGGTTGCCTAAATGACTAAATTCACAACATGTAATTGTGAAGGTATAGTTGAATCTTTGGTAACTCTTAGATTGCCCCACCAAGACAATATAGATCAACCCGTAAATTTCCGCACCTTTTCTTTTCTTTTCTAGATCAAAGGGAGGCTCAGGCATGCATCTCGTCAACATACTTTGGTGGCGCATTCAAGGTGGGATAATTCTACCGCGGCGGCAATGCAACTGAAACCACAAAGTCCAGCACTTCCATTTTCCATATACAAAACACACCTTGAATTACAAAACAATGCCTACCTAATGTCCAAGAGTAACACACGATCGGGTCCTTTCTAGCCAACAGCTAGAGTAATGGTATAATAGTTGCCTGCCAAAGCCAAATGGTGCATACCCACCTTAAAAATGCTCCGAAAAACCAAATTAGAAGTGACCACTTTGAATAACATAACTCATCATAGCCTCAATCTGTATTTTATTTTTGGGTTTGTTGTTGTAGGGTTAACAAGGTGAAAGACAAATACCATATCATGGCCATAAAAAACACAAGACCATATCTTGAAGTAAACAAAAAAGGAGAGACAATAGAAAAATTGAGTTCCGAAAATTCTCAGGACCGTTTTAATGTTGGTCAGTGAAATCATTGGCTAGAGATGACCAGAGGTCATCAAGGGAGAGGGGCAAAACTATCCTATGCAAAACTCCCAAACCTCTCCCTACCTCATTCATAAATTAATGAGGTTTTGTTCTCCATCTTTTCACTTTTACGCTACACCTCATTCAAAAGATGTGATGAATTTGACTGAACCCAATCCGAGCAATAAGAAATAGAACCTACAAAAAAAAAGCGATTGATTATCACCCATAATAATATTCAATTCAATCTAGAAAATGGTATTAATAAACAATTAAAGTAGTGTTTTATAGTACTATTAGTTTAATAAAATTCCGAAAAGAACATCTAAATTGTATGTTTGTAATCAAGTTTCGGAGCCTGAAAGCATAATAAGAGAATAGCCATTGATTTCAAGAAATCACACACTAAATAACCGAAACTAATATTTCAATTATATATTCGAACTCATTCTGCCAAGAAACATCAATTTTTGAACTCAAACTTCATAATCAAAACTAACATTTCAATTATATGATTGCTACCATTTTCAAAGCTTAAAAGCATAATCAACAAAAGAGAAAAAGACAAAAGATAAGATTATTACTTAGTTAGAATTGTGTTCCACCAATCAAGTCAAATTATCAGAACCCTGACAAAACTCAAAGGAAACTGTGAGTTATAGCAAAATTGTACTCCCTCTGTTCCCATTTGTTTGTCTTATTTGACTTTGCACATATGTCAATGCACTTGTTTGACCGTAAATATCTTTTGTTGTATATGTGTAAAAATTATAATAATTGGATATTAATAACATACTCATTGAGACAAATCAAACAAGACCCTACATGACTATATTATGTATTATATATTGAGAGTAATTTAGAAGGTTCTCTCATCTTATGAATAGTGTCAAGATTCCAAACAGGACAAACAAATGGGAACGGATGGAGTAAGAATTAAGAACGAATTGAACCCATCAGTAAACTAAAGAGAAGAAGACAAAAGATATGATCATTAATTAGGTAGCACCACGTTCTATTAACCAACTCAAATTCTCACAACCCTAAGAAAACTGGAAAGAAATTAAAGTGGGAGCTTTAGCAAAATTGTAAGCATGAAGAAGTTTATTAGAAGATGATTTGTATTGAGATGGCTTAATAATTTTTAAATTATAGATATTATGCTTCAAATATTAATTCTAAATTGTATATATTATGCTTTCAAAATAATTGGCATTACAAAAATTTTAAAAACACAATACACAAAGTAAAAAAAAAAAAAAAAAAAAAAACTTTGACAAGCTATATAGGTTCTGATGTTTTTCTTATTTAGATCAACTCTTCCATTAATTTCCTTCTCTAATTTGTAATATGTAATATATATTACATTAGAATATTTTAAAATAGCAATCAATATTAAATAAAAACTGAACAAAACACAGTTAAATCAACATAGAACCCTTAAAAAACTGCATCAAATCAAGGAAAATCCCTGATAATTCCTCAACAAATATCCTGGATAATTATTGATAATCTCTCAAAAAATGCATCAGGTTCTTTTTTTACAATTCTTGATAATCCACCAAAAATAGCAATCAACACAGAACCCTTAAAATACTGCATCATGCAAATCAAGGATTCCCAAATAATTCCACACTAATATCCCTGATAATTTCTCAACAAATATTCCTGATAATTCCTCTACAAAAATCCTAGGTAATTCTTGATAATCTCTAAAAAAAATGCATTAAATTCGAATTTTTTTTACAATTCTTGATAATGCCTCAAAAATAGCAATCAACACTAAATAGCAATCAAAATTAAATAAAGAATAAACTAAACGCGGTAATCAACACAAAACCCTTAAAATACTGCATCAAATCAAAGAGAATCCTTATAATTCTTCACAAATATCCTTGATAATTCTTGATACCTCACAAATATCCCTGATAATTCTTGATAATCCCTCAAAAATAGCAATCAACACATAACCCTTAACATATGCATCAAATCAAGAAGATTCTCGGATAATTCTACACAAATGGCATTCCTCAACAGATATCCCTAATAATTCCTCAACAAATATCCCTAATAATTCCTCAACAAAAATCCTAGATAATTCTTTATAACCTCTCAAAAAATGCGTCAAATTGGAATTTTTTAACAATTCTTGATAATCCCTCCAAATTAGCAATCGACATTAAATAGAAATAAAAATTAAATAAAAAATGTATAAAACATAGTTAAATAAACACTGAACCCTTAAAATATTGCATTAAATCAAGGAAAATCCCTTATAATTCCTCACAAATATTCCTGATAATTCTTGATAATCCCTCAAAAATAACAATCAACACATAACCCTTAAAATATGCATCAAATCAAGAAGAATCCTTGATAATTCCGCACAAATAGAATTCCTCGACAGATATCCCTAATAATTCCTCAACAAATATCCCTGATAATTCCTCAACAAAAATCCTACATAATTCTTGATAATTCTCTCAAAAAATGCGTCAAATTCGACATTAAAATAAAAATGAAATAAAAAAATGAAGAAACACAGTTAAATCAAAACAAAACCCTTAAAATACTGCATCAAATCAAAGAGAATCCCTTATAATTCTTCACAAATATCTCTGATAATTCTTGATAATCCCTAAAAAATAACAATCAACACGGAACCCTTAAAATATGCATAAAATCAAGAAGAATCCCAGATAATTCCGCACAAATAGCATTCCTCAACAGATATCCCTAACAATTCCTCAACAAATATCCCTGATAATTTCTCAACAAAAATCCTTGATAATCTCTAAAAAAAATGCGTCAAATTCAATTTTTTTAACAATTCTTAATAATCCCTCAAAAATAGCAATCGACATTAAATAGAAATAAAAATTAAATAAAAATTGAACAAAACACAGTTAAATCAACACATAACCCTTGAAATATTGCATTAAATCAAGGAGAATCCCTTATAATTCCTCACAAATATACCTGATAATTCTTGAAAATCCCTCAAAAATAGCAATCAACACAGAACCCTCAAAATATGCATCAAATCAACAAGAATCCCACAATCCCTAATAATTCCGCACAAATAGAATTCCTCAACAGATATCCCTAATAATTCCTCAACAAATATCCCTGATAATTCCTCAACAAAAATCCTAGATAATGCTTGATAATCTCTCAAAAAATGCATCAAATTCGAATTTTTTTAACAATTCTTGATAATCCCTCAAAAATAGCGATCCACATTAAATAGAAATCAAAATTAAATAGAAAATGAACAAAACCCAGTTAAATCCGATCTTAATCTTTAATCCATTACAACTTGATTTTTTTTTTTTTTTACAATTCCTGATAATCCGTTACAAATAAATCAATGTCTAAACCTTTTTTAAATTATTGATCATGGAAGCCCAAGGTCCAACAGAAAAAACATCAAAACCCTAACTATTGAGAGAACTGGAAAAAAATAACAAGAACTATAAAACAAGGACACACCTAAGATCAATACCCTAAGAACTAAAAATTGATTTTTTTTAAAATCGAGCAAAAAAAAATCAGAATCCTAACTGCTACGAATGCTCCAAAAACAGAACAAAGAAGGGCACAACAAAACGAACAAACTAAAAAAAGAAAATACTAACACAATCGTGAAATCGCGAATGGAAACCTAACTCAATCGCCGGAAGAGGATGAATTCGAACACCAAAAATGAGTGATAACAAACCCTAATTCATCGAAAGAGGGGTTGATAACTCGCAAACATACTCAAACTGATCTTATTAAAGAATTAAAGATTAAAGATTAAAGAAGAAAGACTTACCTCGAATCTGCTGTAATGGAGGAAGAGAAACTCAAAGGGGCTACCTCAACAGCACGACGACGCAAAGGTGATAAGGTTGTTAAGATGGTGGTGCGAGAGGAAGCAGCTTCGCAAAGGAGAGGAGAGGAGAGAGAAACGAAACTACTTCACAAAGGAGAGAAGAGGGCAAAGAAGGGCAAGCGTAGACAGGCAAACCAATAAAACCAAGGAGGTTTTCCATCCCAAGATTCCCAACCGTTAGATTGCATAAATAGTAGGAACAGTGCTTTATGACATCACCTAAATTGCTCATCACCCTTGGATGGTTTTACTATTCAAAATGAATAGTAAGTTGGGATTCACATATTTATAATGTATAGATATATATATATATATGGTGGATTTTTTTTTTTAAGTGCTGATTAATCTGTTTTTTTTTTATTATTATTTTTGTAATAGTTTTTCTTGTGTGGTGTGATTTGATCATATAAAAACATTGGATTGTGATCTCATGAACAATAACATTGTTTTTTCTATGTGCAATGCCTTGTTCATGTATATACTAGGAAGCACAAACTGTAGGAAAGATATGGGGGTATTTCAATACTAGCTACAGTACTAAGGTTATTTTTTGTGGCATAACAAAAGAATAATTTAGGATTAAGGTATGTGATGCCGTCGAACTTAATCCACTGCCTTGAAAATGAGATTCGGCCCATCCCAGATACAAAACGTTATGGCCGATTCGTTTACCAAGGTTAACATCACTTACACACAATCATCTAATTGAAAGTGAGGAATTTGAGGCACACACTTTTGCTCAAGTATGGGAAATTTTGTGAACTCGTAAAATATATGAGAGAACCTATACCACTTCTTCCGATCCTCTTCTATATCTCAATATGGCCCTCACAAAAGACCTATTTATAGAGAACTTGTAGATGTTACAAGTTTCATACTCATCAATACCGAGCATTGTTACAAGAATATGTAACCACCAAATCATAAAGATATTGATTTCATTAACAAATAAATATTACTCATAATATGGGGGTTACTAATGCTACAATATACCATAACACTCTAAAGACATCCAATGTATGGAATTCTAGAGTTAGTCATTAAGCATATAATTAGGCTTTTAAAGCCATTATTCCAACACAAACGCACACCCAACCTGTCGTATCTCGTGTTCGACACCGACACATGTTGGACACACCACTACAAAACATTGTTCCATTAACGACGGGTACACATTAATGATGAGCCTAAATCCCGTCGCAAATGTAGATCTTTTGTGACGGTTTTTTAGCCCGTCGATAAAAGTTAGATAATATCTAACCCAAACTCCATTAGAAATGACTCAGTTGCGACGAGAAAAATCATTTGCGACCCTTTTTTTTCGACAGATCATATTTTTACAACGGGAAAACTCATTTGCGACCCCCATTTTCTACGACGGGATCACATATTTGCGACGGAAAATCCCGTTGCAAATAGCATTTTTTCTAGTTGTGAGCACGTACCCACATTAAACTAATTGATTAAGCTTACTCAAGTACCCCAAATTATTTTTCACTTTAATTGTTTATGTGTTCAATTTTATTAGGTTTTGGATAATTTATATAGTGATTAACCATATTATCATCACCAACTTTAATATTTACATCAGTGTTCTATTAAAGTTATGTTGAAATTTATTGATTTTGTTATTGCTTTCTTTCACATACCTTTATCCTCAATTATTTCAGTGACGTTTTCACGAACCCGTTTTGTATCCATACTAGTCTTCGTTTTAGTCTTCATTTGTTTCGAAGCAAAACAATTTTCAAGAAAAATTATTTTCTAAGGAAAACAAGTTTTAATAGAAAACATTGATTTAATTAAGAAAAGTTTTCCTTTATTTGTTTGATTAGAGGACAGACTATGAAGGAAAAATAAAAATGAAGGAAGAATGAGAGGAGTGAAGAAGAGAGAAGTAAGGAGTGAGAGGGAAAATGTGACATTCCTTCCCTACAAAAGGAAAATGATTTTCCTTTTCTAATGTCACATTTTTCACCTTAAAGAAAATTGTTTTTCATCCATTTTCAAAACAAGCAAAGAAAAATGAAAATAGGGGGGAAATCATTTTCCAAAAAATATTTTCCATCAAAACAAACGGAACCTTAGTGCAACCTATATGATAATGCTTGTATTCAATTCTGATCTATTTTCCCCCGTATCCAATTTGTAACGGGCAATTGATATTAGATCATTGATTTTTGTTCATCATTTTTAAAAAATAATTATTTGAGGAAACAACGATGATACATTAAACAAGCTAATTGTGTTTGGATCCTCTAAATATTAAAGTGGTACTCATAGAGTTGAGTAGAGTTGAGCAAATACGAGTATCCCTAAAAAAAGTAAATTTAGGTATTTATTAAAATTCCAAAAAGCCTTCTCATTTTTCCTCCTCCAAAATCCAACACTAGTGTATGTTCTCACCGCAATAGAACATGACCTTATTGAATTGTATTGAATTGAATTTTAAACTCGTGAAGAGAACAATAGAACATGACCTTATTTGTCATATTAGCGACCCACGCTAACCCTCTATGGTCTATGCAATATTTCGATAACAAGATCATTTAATAATTCTTTAGCTATGAAACTTTTGAAAATCTTAAGTTGGTTAACCACCAATTTGAAAACCTTCTTGTTATATGCATTTATATGGCTAATAATGGCACTAAATTGGGTTGGTTCAAAACACGACACAACACAACTCAAAAACAGGTATGATATACTTTTAAGCTCACGGAACAACCCATGACATATTTTTAAGCTCACGGTGGGACATTATCACATTCATGGATCCTGTACTAGCCAGGGACAACCTATGAGCATGACATATTATGATGCATTGATAATTGATCTAGTTTCCAAACCCAATTTTTTTTTTTTTTTTTTATGTAGTGTTTGCTTGAAGTGTCTAAGAGTGAGACAATTGATTTTTATGCTAATTGCATGACAATATGACAAAGGATACGAGCTGAGCAGTGTACGCGGAAGAGCATTGAGTTTCAGCGCAATGATGCTGGACGCAACATGCAACTAAGGAGTTACAAGTTTGTTTTTCACCAACCCCTTCCTCCAATATATGTAAGGCAATATATACCAACTTTGATATTCATGTAAAATGAATTATACGTTGGGATCCAATCATCACTTTATTTGTAAAATAATAATAATAATAATAATGGACTGGCCCATGGGCCAACTAGTGGGTGAGCTAGCATGTGGCCGGCTAGAATATACATTTTTTTTTAAGAAAAGAATGCATAAAAATAACATAACATAGCCTAATAATACTCTTGGCTAGAGATCCAACATCATTAGTAGGGCAAAACACACAAACGGTGGAGCTCATACAAATACTACAATATTATTGGTTTACACACACAAATGCACATATTCGGTGGCAACAAAAAATAAAAAGTTACTCCATAGGAAAGATTGACAGTAAATTTAGATAAGATCAGATCGGATCAGATCATATACATACCATGCAAGTACGTACAAAATAAAATCTAAAACATGGTAAGGAAATAAAAGTGATCCGATCAAGCTAAGCTAATAAAATTAAGGACATTTGCGGCGGTTGCCATGAGTTTTGAGGTTGGCGTAGCAAGGACAGAGATGGTGGTTGCCATGAGTACCAGGCGGTACACATTTGCACTGGAAACAGCAACTCTGGCAAGCCCTATTGCACATGTTCTTCCTTGATGACTTTACACATCTCATCTTACATGCATAGTTGCAATCTGCAATTCCCATCCATCCATCCATCCATTTTTATCCATGTCAATTCCCAATTCAGTTCAAATTTCTCATACATATTTATTGATGATAAGTTACTTGCTTTGTTTCTTTCTAGATACAAAAGATACATTAATGCTCCATTTTTTATACTCACCTAGTCACATTTTTATTAATTTATATAACCTTATTATTTATGCATTTATAAAAATTGATAATAAACTTAGCAATGGCTATCAAATGACCATCTCAATCAAAATATTAAGCTGATCTCAATCAAAATATGAAGCTGATGGTTAAAATCTAATATATTATGTTATATCGACAAAAATTTGTTGTCTCATAATGTAGTATTCCACTTTGTGTCTCACCCCCTTTAATTGGGTCATATTCTAATCAAACTTAATTTTACTTAAATGCCTTTATTTGTTTTTCAATAGAAAATGAACCGATTAAAGGAGGTGGGACACAAAGTGGAACACATTATGGGACAACAGATTTGAATAAATGTTATATACATAGTATATCACCCCTCTTCTTACAAGGGGCCCTTTGTGCTTTAAATGTAGATGCAACACAATCCCACTATATCCAGTGCTAATTAAATTACATTTTATAAAAGAGGGGTGAATGAGATTTGAAACCGCGACATTTGTATCTCGTTGGCTCTGATACCATGTCAAAGGCTATATAAAATACATGCATGGTAATTCCATTGGGAGAGATTACTTAAGCATGCAGTTAAGCTAGTGTATTCTTCATTAAAAATTTCATTAGTTATAATTTTAAAAATTTACAATGAGAATAACATGAATTGGTAGTAAAATTGTTCCTGCCATCACATTTTTTGTGTTTTATATTGTTAGAGGTCAATAGCAACTAACAAATGTCTTTCTTTTTTTTTGTCAATTTAACCACAAAGGGCGCAACTTAAAAAATTAATTGAGTTTAGAAATACAACTTACCATTTTGAAAATCTGGTATAATTTAAAAAAAAAAAAAAAGCAGAATACTTTAGGTACAACTTAGAAAAAAACACCTTAATTTATTATCTTTTATACTCAAATAGAGATGAACTGAACTGAAATGAATTTAATTTAAACAATTCAAACCCTTAGTATATATATCATGCAATATACTAATACTCAAGAACACATGCACTAGATCAGATGATTATACGGAATAATATACAGAATATAGTTATAATTTAAACATATATAACAACCAAAAACTAACCGCCCAAAACACTTACTTAATTTTCTTTGATAATATAAATTCTCATGTCCTGCTGTTTTCTCTTTCTGCATGAAAAAGATTAACATTAAAATGAAATTATTATGAGAAAAGAAGAAGATGAAACAAAAAAAAAATTGAAGCTAATAAATTAATTAATAATTACCTTGATAGGGAAACTTTCTGTTGTACTGTTGGCTGCAGATTTAGCCTCGCTGAAAGTCTATTATAGTCAACAATATATATATACTATTAGCATATATAAAAAAAAAACTAGATTAAAATGAATATATAAAAATCATGGTTTATTTATTTATGTATTTAATTTGTACCTGCAAGAGAATGATGGAGAAGATGAAAAACCCAGCAAGCTTCATTATATTTTTAGTTAGCTGATAACTGATAATATACTCCATTTGTAAACTAACTAAATGGCCTTTATACTCCATTTGAAATGAAATGAAATGAATTCGTAGGACATTCTATACTGCAGTAAGCACTGAGCTGTCATGATATTAAGCAGGTGGTATGATATGCTTATTTGGGTTTCTTACGCTCGGGCAACGCATCACTCGCGTGAATATATTAATTATTACGGAAAAGGCCAGGCCAGGCCAGGCCAGGCCATGCTCTGATCTTTAGAAAATTGGAACTAGCCTCATATGCACGCTTTGCGTGTGATGATATTTTAAATGTAACTTTTAATTTGTCTAAACAAACATAAAAGAATGTTGTTTGCTAGAAAAATTGATTTTTTTTCAAATTCACACTAATTTACATAATTATAACAGATTTTTCCCTTTTCATCAAGTCATCCCACAATAATGAACAAAAGAAAAGATTTTATTTACTATATTCTATTTGCTATCAAATTTCTACAATAATTGAAAGGTAAATTTTTTATGTTACATTATATATATATATATATATAGCTGTTATTGAGTAGTGAAACAAACAACAAACAAATATGGTTCGAACCTGAGATCTCATTTATTTTGTGATAGTCTAAAAATAGGAAAAAAATATCCGAATTGAATTTCTTTCATAGTAAAATATGCAGTGAAGAAAACATTAATCCAATATATTTTTCCTCCTACCAAATTTCCACTATAATCGATCAAAAAGTAAATTTTTATGTAAAAAAATATATCAATATGAGTATCTATTTATAGAGAATTAAAAAAAAATATGAATTTACATATTTTTATTTTATTTTTTTGAACTATGTAATTTGTATTATTTTTATTTAAAAGAATAAAAAAATTGTACGAACTTTCCTTAATTATATAGCTTGTGTTTTTAGAACATTCTAAGGGGTATTGTAGACATTTCCAGGGGGACACCATAGCTCCCCCCCTGGCTTATATAATAGAGATCATGAACCTGTTAAATTTAATTGAATATTAGAAACGGGGCTGGCCTGGACAACCCAATATGGAAGGGGAGAGTTAGGTCACTCACAAGTCATATGAGGTTCTTTTCTAAAACCAATTATTGATAGAAGGAGTAACCTTAGACTTATAATTTAGTTTAGTCTCTCGGTCTCTCCCCTCATCCTCCGATGTCCGGGTTTGAATCGCTCCCTTTATCAAGAAATGGTTAAAGGGAGTAAAATTCATTCCATGCATATTGGAAGTTGGTGACAACAAAGGTGATGTAGGATGGGGTCTCAAACGCAAGCAAAATCTCATAAAATTTCAAAAATCCGTAGGTTTAGATTAAGCTCCAAATATGAACACCAAAACAATCATAAAAAGGGGATATGAACTTGAAAATTAGCTCACTAAGGACTAATAATCAAGAGCTAAACATAATCTAATCAAAATCACAAAAGTAATGACTTACCAATCACAAAGTTTAGTAAGATTTGCAACCACAAAGGAAGGAGGATTCACTAACACTACAAGAAATCAGCTAAAAAAGGGCGACTAAAATCGCCCTCTTTGGTCCAAATATCGCCCTGTTAGATCAAAGAAGACGATATTTATGTCGCCCTTAATTCGCCCTAATAGTTCCGTTGTAGTTGGTATCTTAAGGGCAAAAGTACGTTGTCGCCCTATTTGATACTATCTAAAAGGGCGGCATAAATAAGTTGGTGTATTTGATATCACAGAAAAGGGCAATTCTGATCGCCTTATTTGATATTATCTAAAAGGGCGACATAATTTGTTGGTGTATTTGATTCTATGTAAAAGGGCAATTCTAGTCGCCCTATTTGATTTACTCTAAAAGGGCGATTACGTTATGTCGACCTATTTGGTAATTACTCCACAATACAATATAAGTCGCCCCATTTGATCTCTATCAATGTAGGAATAATCATCATCTTACATGTTACATGACCTTTCATGCATATATATACAATTATCACTTTTCATATTATAGGTACAAATTAATTGCACTGATCATTCAACATGAATTTATTATATTACTGCAATAGGTAGTTAATAAAATCACATAACAAAGTATAACCTAGCATAATGTTAATTACAAGCTACATCATTCAGCACCTTGTGAGATTTATACAAAAGTTACATAATCCATTGGTCCATTAGAAGCTAAGTGCCCAAACATCCATCAAGCATAATGTTAATTGCTATACAATACTTGAAGACGACAACAAAAGTGTAGCTTGTAATAAGACCGATTTCCATCCAAAAAGAGATCATTGGTCCTGCAAAATGAAATTTTGTAAGATACAATATGATTCAAAATTTAAGTAGCTGAAATTACAAATGAATTATCTGATAAAACCAAATTTGCAAGAAGATACATGCAATTCATAACAATTTAAGTAGTAGACTTTCTAGCACTTTCAAATCCAAATTAGTTTAACCAGCTATATATGAACAGATTAACTTGTTCTATTAAGCATAAACTAATCATAAATTCTTGAATCACCCATCAAAAGTTAAGTCTTGCCAAATAATTAATTAAATCTATATAAAAAAAAACACCCGAAAAAAAAAAACAATTTGTAAAGTTCAAAGAAAGTAGGAAAAAGTGATAAGGAACTTACAACCATGAAAGCAGCAAACTTTGCACAAATAAATGCAAGAAAAACAGAGGAAAATTATGGAGATTTTGAAGAAATTAAAGACTTGAGCAACTCCCTGCAGTACCAATAACAATACCAATAAACTCAACTACCAATATTAGTAGCAGCAACCCCCAACCCTACCCTTGCAAGCAACCCCCCTACCAGTAACCCCCACCCCTACCCCCTACAGTACCCCCTGCCAACAACCCCTGCCCCCTGCACTACCACCTACCAACAACCCCCACCCCTGCCCCTGCAGTACCCCCCTACCAGCAACCCCTACCCCCTGAAGTACCCCCCTGCCAGCAACACCCTACGCCCTACGATACACCCGGCCCTCTGCCAGCAACCCCCACCCCTAACCCCCTGCAATACCCCCACCCCTAGCCTCTGCAGTAGCAGTAGCAGTGACCCCCACCCCTACCCCAAACTCCACCCACTGCATTAACATCAACCTTCCAAACCCCATCTAAGACAGGACACATCTATGTTGCTACAATTGTTTCTAGGTAAAAACAAGTTCTTCTAAATGGTTTCTAGCTCTACTTAGCATCCAAATTCAAATTTCAACACTACATCAAAAACATGAAAAAAGAAAAACACAGGAAATCCAAATAATCAACAAACATGAGAAGAGACATTGAATTTTCTATATTTAACGAATGAAAAAAAAAAATCAAACCTGAAAATTTTGTTTTAGCCCAACCTCGCTTGCACAGCATTCATGAACGCGTCCATCTTCTTTTGCATCTCTGCATTAAGCTCCTCACGCATTCGATCTTCCCTAATTCGCAATTCCTCCTCCCTTCGCTCGTCCCTTTCCTTTGCCTCCTTTTCCATCCTTTTCTTTTGTTAGTCCCTCGCTTTCTTTTAAGAGTCTCATTCTTGCCAAACACTACGTTAGGACAACCATGCAATGCTTCCGAGATATCATCCCCGTTTAAGGGAGTTGGTGGTGGACCCCGTTCAGTTTTTCCATAGAATGATTTAGTATCAAGCCTCCATCTATGATCAGGCTCTAAGAATCTACGATTTCCAAGGAAACAATGTTTGAAACCATGTTTCAAATGAACCGAAAAATTTTGCTTATGACAAGAAGGGCAAGCGAGTTTTCCACAAGTACTCCAACCAGACAAATATCCATATGTTGGAAAATCATTGATGGTCCATAACAATGCAACACGCACGGTAAACATCTCTTTTTTGTGAGAATCATATGTTTGTGCACCAACTTGCCACAACTCTTCCAACTCATAAAGAAGTGGATCTAAGAAAACATTTGTGACGACCCGACTCGCTTAAATCGGCGCGGAAGAAACCGACGAGTCGAATAGTCATAACTAACAACTCAAATACTTAAGAATTAAAAACTAATACCTCGAATATTATTATTATGATTCCAAAAGTACAAATACCCACAAGTTTGTACAATACTAAACCAAAAGTCAAACTACAAAGTCTAATATACTATAAACTCCAAACACATGTCAGAGTTCAAACCAATGTATACAAGTCCATACTATAGTCTAATATGAAAATACAATCATATTAAAATATCGACGCTCGCCCAGCCCAAAACTAAGCAAGAGCCTCGTCATCAGAATTACCTGGAAAATAAACAACAGTCCACCATCAGTGGCGAGTAACATAACTGACTCACCCTAATGGGAATACACATGAACATAGCACAAATCAAATAACAAAACATGCGAAACCATCCAATAACAAACTCGACTCATACATCTTATCCAAACTTATCTTTGGCGCAATCATTCATATACTAGACCGGACTATGCTCGTACGAACGCATCTTACGCATTCGAACTTTCTACTATGTTAGGAAATGAGAATCTTACTTCCAAGTCCCGTGAAACCAATTTTACTGGAAATCCACATCCGAAGACAACATAGTAAGACTCCAACTATCCCAATACCGCGGATGGAATAGGGGCAACGTCTTAACCCAAAAACATAGAATCTTACTCTAAGTTTTAGGCGTCTAGCTACGAAATCAAGCTAAATCTTTAATTAAATCTTTAAAATCTTAATCATCTTAATCATAACATAATTAATTTCAAGAATTGCCTTTGCGCCTTGATTCTCGAAAATAATCAGTTAAATCACGAAGTTATTCTCAAGAATTGCCTTTACGCCTTAATCTTGAGTCTAACCAATAATAATCAACATTCTTATTCCATTCTTTATCTTTCGTTAACATTATCTTTAACTTTCTTTAACAACTTAATCATTTTCTTTAACTTTCAAGACTCGACCAAGAACTCATCAAGATTCATAAAGAACTCATCAAGATTCATAAAGAACTCATCAAGATTCAAGATCTTTAATCAAGAATTAAACCCATGATAATCATCATATTACACGCATAAAACAACACTTTTAAACAACAATTTTATCAACTTTCAATCATCCAACTTTCACCAAAATTGAACACGATTTTCATAAAACTTAATAATAAACTTTAATCATGAAATCATCATTTTGAAACATTAAAATCATCATAAAATCATCTCAAAAATCATATTATAATCCATACATAAAAACATGATTAAACTTCAACAAAACCAATTCTAAACATTTAATCTATACTATGAATCATAGTATACCAATTAAGTTGAGAAAGTATGTTACCTTATTGAAGATACACACACAAAAACAACACAAAAAGCTGCCCGGAAAGTCGAGCCACACGACCACACAACACGGCACTCACGGCACGGCCATGGCAACACCACACGAACACGGCTCTGCCACGGCAACCACCACGCACGGCTGCTGCTGCACGGCTGTTATGCACGGCCACCACCACGGACCACCTTGATCAACACGGTCCACCACACGAACCCACTCGAACCACACGGCTCCCACACGAACACGATCAAACCAAACCCGAACCAACGATCTTGATTGAAACAATTAGGTTTAGATTGTGTTTAGGATACTTAAAGATCAATAGATTTTGAATCTTTAAGTTTAAGGTTAGAATTGAGGATGAACAATTGATGGTGGTTTATAGCCAAAAATGGCGTGTGGAATGGGAGCAATGGAGAGAATTGTGTTTGATCTTTTGATGGCAAAAGCAAATGATGGCAATTTAGCAAAATGGATCCTCAAGCCTTACTAACTCCTCTATTTATAGAGTTAGTTAAGGTGTGAACATGAGGCAAGTGGCAAATCCTTGCCATCAAATACAAGGGGGCCGGCCAAGCAAGGAAATGGGCCAAAATTTGGGCTTTCGTGATCAATTGGGCTAACTTGCAAAAACCGCATGATTAATCATGCATAAATCGATTTAGCCCAAAATATTAAATAATTAACTAGAAAAATTAAATAATAAAAATTCTAATTAATTAAATAATAATTAACATAAACAATAATAACTGCAAATAAAATAATTCGAATTAAATCGAAATTATTCACATAAAATAAAATAAATAGTTCAAAATAAATTTAAACTATACATAACATCACATAAATACACATAAGTCAAGGCAGAAATATCATGAAAAATCAGGGTCGTTACAACATCAATGTCATTCCCCGGGCTCTTTGGACCCGGAATTAAGAGAGAAAGCATGATGAAAGGACTTTTCATGCACATCCAAGGTGGAAGGTTGTATGGAACTAAAAATACTAGCCAAATGCTATGCCTTGTGCCCAAGTGCGTACTTGGAGTAAAACCATCTGTCGCAAGACCTAATCTGACATTTCGAGGATCCCTTGCAAAGTTTGGATCGAGCTCATCTAAATTCTTCCAAGATAATGAATCCCTTGGATGCCTTATGATGTCATTATCATAACACTTGTCCTTGTGCCATCGCATGTGACGTGCAGTCTTACATGACATGAATAACCTTTGAAGCCTTGTTGTTAATGGAAAATACCTCACAACCAATCTTGAAACATTGCTCTTTCTATGAGAATCCTCATCAACATCTATGGAACAAGATGTAGTGTCATTTACATCGTTCCCTGTTGTTTGCCATCTTGGCTCGTGGCATATTGGGCATTCAGTTGCATTTGCATATTCTTTTCTATACAACACGCAATGGTTGACACAAGCATCAATTTTCTCATAGTTTAATCCTAGGTCTTTGGTATACTCCTTAGCTTCAAAGGAGCTCTTAGGAAAATTTGAGTCATAATTAAAAGCACGATGCAAGGCAGTGAGTAATTCGGTGAAGGATTTGTCTGTCAAATGGTTACTAACTTTTATATTCAAAAGTGTTACGATTAATTCCAATTTTGAGTAGGTCTTACATCCTGGGTACAATTCTTCTTCCGCCGCCTTCATTAATCTCTTAAATTTGTCAGGCATTTCACCTTGATGATGGTACCCTTGATGATTGGAACCTTGTTGTAAACTTTCTTGACCCGAGGTTGGACAATCAAAGACAACATTAGTTGCATCGTGCACTAATGAGGCCATCTCACTAGACACTATAGGATCATCCTCAATATATTCACCTGCATCGTTTACATCAACACCACCATCATCATCCATTGAAGAATTCTCCTCTCCATGATAAATCCAAGGATTATAACCAGGATCCACCCCGTATTGGAAAAGGTTCCTACGTACAGTTGGTTTATCTTGGAAAAAGTTATTGACGCATCGCAAGCAAGGACACCTAACTTTTGCATTTGAGTCTTGGATTATTTCCTTAAAAGCAAAATCAATGAATTCCCCAACACCTTTTCTATATTCTTCTTTTTTCCTACCATTAATGCCTTTTATATGCATCCAACTCCTATCACAATCCATTTCAACTCTTATGTACACGAGATGACCTAAACAAAACTTAGCAATGACGTAGATGGTAAGGTACTTTATATAATAACAAGAGATAACATTAGAGAAACAATAATGTATACTAAAACAAGTAAGATATGTCCTCAAAGAATAAATTTAAAGTACAAGAAAAATTACAAAAGAAGCAAAAAAAAAAAAAAACATAAACATAAACAACAACAATATAACAATAAATGTCCCTGAAAAGAACACTTAATTAACCCTAAAATTACCACCAAAATGACAACAAAACTAAATGTGAGGTAGTCCTAATACATGGTATATCTCATTGTAACTAACTGTGATTTTTTTTCCTAATTCTTTTGTACCTGATGTATTAAGGCACCAAATCAGCCCCAAAGTCAGCTCCATAACCCACCCATCATCTTCTTGTCAGTCTCCATAGGCTCAATACAAGACATTGCCAGCTATCAACTAAACAATAATTGTCCCAACATAGCATTATCCCCTCCCTTTTTCCTTAGTCTCTCCAGAAACCATGTAGCAAAGAAGTTAGAACCCAAGACTATTAAAATAGAGCCTCCCTTTTTCCTTAGTCTCTCCAGAAACCATGTAGCAAAGAAGTTAGAACCCAAGACTATTAAAATAGAGTGCGTTCTAATTCATCATATTATTACAACAAAAGATGATGATGTATAATGCTTTTATTTTCCACAATTCAGATGAAGGTAAGTACCAAACCTTGAATCAATCAAAAAAATGCCAGACTAATAAAGTTAACTCCAATTTTACTAGATCCAGCTGCTAGTTATAGCAATTGAATGCACCAAAATGCAGAGAACCAGAAAATACAATGTATAGTACTAGGCACCCTACAACCCTAATATTCCTAGAATAAGATATATCACAATATACATAAAAAACTCACAACATACATAAATATCTCACAATATATATGATAACCTGATTATAGATTATACACGGTGGTAAATGATAACCTGATTATTTTTTGGACATATTATTTTTTTAAAAAAAAAAAATATTTGGAGAAAATAAGAGGAAAATGGAGGAAAAGTTATCAGCATTGGCAAAATAAACAGCACCATCAGCAATCCAGCAATTGTCTCATCTTGCTCAAAACGACCCTCAAAACGACCATTCGAATTGAAGAACTAGAATTCCAGAAGCGCACAAATTTTTCAAAACAAAATAAATTATCTACAGATAAGCAAACCTAACCCACATAAACAAGTTTTTTTCTCCCAAATTAATTACACTGAAACGAAACACAAGCTAAAGCAGGGAATGGAATATACACTGAAACAAAACACAAACAAAACTAGAAGTACGACAATTTTAAAAAAATGGCAGAATGCAATGGAGAATAGGGAAAATGGCGAAAACTAGAAGTAAGACAATTTACCTCAACCTAAAGCAGCTAGCAGTGAAAATGGCGAAGAATAGGGATTGGAAATGGGGATTTTTTTGTTGGAGTAGAATGCAATTTGAGTAGGGATTTGAAAAAAAAAAGCGTTTAATTGGAAAATAGTGGTAGGAGGGAAATTGCCAAATTTTTAATAGGGTTCGCGCGTCTATTTTGGATCTAAAAGGGCGTGTAACAGTTGTTGCCCTTTTATTTTCCACTCTAAAAGGGCAAGTGAATAATATCCCCTTATTACATTGACAAGGAGGGCGATTGTCTCCGTCGCCCTTTTTGTTCAGTTCGATCGAGGCGCTTGTTTAAAGTCGCCCTTTTTAATATAAACAAATAAGGCAATTACATGTCGCCCTTTTTAAACACATTTAATACGGCATTTTTATAATCGCTCTCATTTCTATATATAAGTCGCCCTTTTTGATACTTTTTCTTGTAGTGTAAGAATACCATAGAGAGAAATCTCAGGTTTTAATTCAACAAAAGATGATTACAAATGAGGCAAAGCAAGCTATTTAAAGGCTAAGCAACCCCTAATGAAGCTTCTAATCTGGGCCATAAATCTCTAAGTAATCAAGGGCCAAGATTAGAAAGACACTAAACAAAACAAGAGAAAATGAGCAAAAAAATATACGTGCAGGGCCGTGCACGGTGGTGCAGCACAACCATACACAGTCGTGCACAACCAAACCAAGGTCTCTGGATCGTGCATGGTCGTGCAAGGTTAGCCTACACGGTCGTGTAGCCTAACATGCACGACTGTGGCGAAATCCTTGTGCTTGCACGGTCGTGCAGCATTAGCCTGCACGGTCGTGCAAGCCTAGATTTTGCCTTCTGACCTTTGCACGGTCGTGTGGATTGATATTGCACGGTCTTGCACTTGTTTCCCAGGCCCTCTGAATGTTGCACGGTCGTGCATGGCCGTGTATGCTCCATTTTGCTTCCTTTGCTTGTGTTTCTAGCTCTGTTACACATGCTAACTCAACTAAGGCATTAAAATAAGAGTTTAGGCTACTTATTACAACTCGAAAAGCATGGAAATAAGCTAAAACAAGAGCTCAAAACTATCCAAGTAAAAAGTGAACAAAAATGAAGTCGTTGACCATTGAAGTCGCTCGTTGGACCATCCCGTCCTGCATCAGAAGGGTTTAGGGTAATATAGAAGTGAAAACTTCAACATAGAAACATTTTGGGATTTGTGAGCTAGGGTCCATCGAGGGTAATATTTATTAGCGAACTTTTGTTCATCCAATAATAAAAGTGTTGTAAATGGTATCAGAGTCATAGTCCATTTCTATGTCCTGTGATACCTTTGAGGATGTAGACCCTCTTTAGGTGGTGGGGAAAAGATGTAGTAAAAGTCATCCTCATCGGAAGTTGACGAGAACAAAACCTTAGTTGCCTATTGGGTGGGTTATTCCAACTTCAAAGCAAATCCTTAGCTTGTGGGTTAGGAATTAGAGGACAATATAAACTAGTGGTTAATTGGTCAATAGAGTAAGTTTGGGTTGTCATTGATTTTGGCGTGGGTCGGGGGGAGGGGGTGGTCGTTGGTCAGCATGTTGGTTAGTCATTGGTTTTCGTTGTGGGATAAGGGGGTGGGTTTGGGTCAGGGGTATAGGTCGTGGGGGTTAATTAGGTTGTCGTTCGTTAATCAGTGGTGGGTCAGGGGATAGTAAGTTTGGTGTTAG
This sequence comes from Salicornia ramosissima, assembly GCA_951394345.1. NCBI lineage: Eukaryota > Viridiplantae > Streptophyta > Magnoliopsida > Caryophyllales > Amaranthaceae > Salicornia > Salicornia ramosissima. The sequence continues at coordinate 50,004,343 of OX596234.1, forward strand.
TGCTGTGGACAAGTGTTGTTGATTAGTGGGAGAGGGTGGTGGTTTGTGGCCATGAGGTAGTTATGGTGCGTGGTGCATAGTGGGTGATGGTTAATGGGTTAGTTGGGAGATGAATAATGATGTTAGATTTTATTACTTTAATAAATTGAAATATTTTTTGTATTGTATTATTGATAAACGATGTTTTTTTTTATAAAATAAATCAAATTAATAAAGTAATTAAATTAGGGTCAATTAGAGTAAGAAACATGCCTCAGTATATATAACTCTACCATATTCAACTAGTTTTAAGCCCGTGTTATGCACGGTATATTTTAATAATAAATTGATAGATATTTTTGGATAATTATAAAATCAAGAAATTAAAAATCCTGTTATGTTTAAATCAAAATTTATGCTATTTATAAAAAAACATATCCTTTTTAGTATTAAGAATTTAAATTCAAAATTAAAATTTAGAAAAAGGAATAAATAAAAGCAAATTTTGATTAATAATAAAAAACATTGATAAAAAAATAAATTTATTTTTCTTAGGATTGCCATACAAAATAACTTGTATGGAAGGTCGTGAAAATAAATTTTCTTAAGGAAAAAAATTAAGATGGTAAAATTAAGTACAAAGTATGTTATTAAATTAAATAACATATTGATGATGATAAAAAAGAGAGTAATGGAAGAGTAAATGACATATGTATTGTTTTGTTTTTACAAAAAGAAGAAATTACAAGAAAGTGCAACGTGGCTTGCCAATTTTCTTGTTTTAAAATAAAATAAAAATAGTATAGATAGATAACAAGTCACGCTCCAATATGAAAATAAAGATTAATGTGTAAAAAATAGCATTGTATTGGGTTAATTAAAAAGTTGGACCAATATGAGAATAAAGTTAAAAGGTTAGTTTATATCCCGTTATTTAATAAGTAATGGTGGGACCCTTGACTAGCCAACTGTTAATGGTCCTTGTGAACATGTTGTTCAAAATGATGAACACTACACCAAATAATAATTTAATATATGTTGTCTCTTTATATCGTGATTCGCGAACATTGTAATTAGGGGTGCATGTTCAGATCATAAAGCGGCCCGGAACGGAATTTGGATCGTAATCAGATCAGTTTAGACCCGATCGGTGATCGATCCAGTCCCCGATCCATGAAAATAGTGATTCTGCTCCAAAAGTCTGGTCCATATCCAATAAATTATGGTCCGTCTCGTAATCTAAAAAAACATGTATAAATGATATATTTTTAAAAACAGGTTTATTTAAATTCCGGTCCAGTCCAAACCCGGACTTTAATGAGAAAAGATATTTTTTAAAGTAATAAACCGGTCCAAAATGGTCCAATTAATCCAGGTCCTGATCGGTCGAAACAGGTTCGAACCGATTTAATTTTGGTTCAGGTCCACAAAAAAGTGGATTCTGGTCCGCCGGTCCAAATGGGTCCGGTTCGGTTCTGGAATGTTGCTCCCCCTTAATTGTAATATGATGTCTTGAAATTGTGAATATTGTCAATCATAAGTTGCATGTGACATTCTAATATTAAGTCACTCGATTAATTCCTGTGCTACGCACAATTTTTACAAAATAATATAAAAAATATTTATTTCCTCTGTCCTAAAAAAACTGTGCCATTTTGACTATTGGTATTATTCGTATTGTAAATTTGAACATCTTTAATTTTATATAGACACGAAAAATAAGCCATGTGGTGCTCTTTTGATTCATCTTGAAATAGACTTTCCAAATATATACTTTTTTACTTCATCCATTAAAAAAAAAACACAACAAATGGGGAGACACATACTCCTAGAATATTTTTTTTGTTGTGAGAGTAAAAGGGATAGAGAGATAAAGTGGATTATATGATGATGTGAGAGCGAGATAGGAATAAAAGACATTTTAAAAAATTATAAAATAAAAATTGTTGCATTTATTTTGAAACTCTTGAAATAGAAACTATTGCTTTATTTTGAAACAGATGAAGTATAATTTTTTTGTTATATATAATTAGAGATAAGATTTAAATATAAATCTTTAAGACTCAAATTTTACTAATATAGATTTAGGAGAATTTAGGAATGTTAATTCTTGTTTGGGAAACTAAAAAAAAAAATATAGGGATACCGTGCACCTGAGGTTAGACCTAATAATCAGAATGCCCTCACTTTTTTTTAACTTGCATTAGGTGTCACAGAGGTCAGTATAGATGGCCAAAATGTCATTACAATAAATTTCAACCTCAAATTAGGGTTAAGTTGTTCATTTTTTTTGCAATTTCCAACCTCAAATCTAATCTTTGAGGGTTAAAATGACTCATAAAATCTTGATAGGACAATTTTTGCACATTGATCAATGTACCGATTCGTGCTTTGATCTACGTGTTTAAAAGATTTGCAAGTTACAAGTTTAGTTTTAATTCAGTATATTCCTTCCGTTACAAAATGGTAGCAACATTTGTATTACGAAATGGTAGCAACATTTATAAACGAAAAAAATATTTGTTTTAAATGGCTACATATTTTTTGATTCAGTTGAATATTATTGTTATATATTTTGTTAGGTAGTTTTCTAATTTTTAGTCAATGCATAACAGGTGAGTAATTCCACAACAAAGTCCGTCAAATTTGTTACCTAATAGTTTAGAATTTTTAGGATGTTTTTTTTTTTGGATTTTCTTTAAAATCCAACAAGTTTTTAAAAGTCCTAGCAGGTGTTGTTTGCTTCACATGGGAAGTAATTTCCCATGGAAATTGATATTTCATGGGAAATAATTCCCCTTCCCAATTTCCTAAGAATTTAGCTAAATTGTTTGGTTGTAACCATAGGAAATTGAAATTCCTAAGGAATTTAAGTCACCAAGGGGGGGCTTGGTAAGTTAATTCCCAAGTTTTGTGGAAATTTCTATTTCCTAGGTTATTCCAATTCCTATGATTTTGCCAATTACCTCCAACCAAACACAACACCATTTAGACATTTCTTAGAAAGTTGTATTTTCAAGGAAAATCAACCTTAACCAAACAACACCCTAATTCCTCTAAACAATTAGGATTTTTTTTAATTAAAAACTCATTACTCTTATCGTTTTTTAGAGATTTTTTTATTTGAGGGAAATTATCTAGTTTTTTTAAGAGAAATTATTTATTTATTTATTGAAAAAACAAAAAAAAAAATCATGAAAATCAAAATTCATCACCAACACTAGTTTAACGGAAATTTACCTAATTTTTTATTTACATGTAATTAAATAGAAAATAAGAAGAAAATTCAAACTTGCGAATAAATATATTTTGCCAAAGAATTAGAAACTTTCTTAACAAAATTATACTATAAATTCATCGTTATTACCATAATTTATTATTGCGAATTATTATATGGTCCCAGGACGTACCACGTAGGTTTCTGTGGTCCCTGACCAAAACGACGTAGTTTAGGAGTAAAAGAAAAAAAAAATTAACAGACTTCCTACTTTCAAGGATTCTATTCTACAAATAGAGTGAAAAGTATCTGCTTTTAATTATGTATAAATAAACTAACTAGTAGGTAACAAATAAATTTTTCGCTTCCACTTCCCTAAGAACAATCTGTAAATACTTTCTATGGTTACCTGCACAAACTTATCTTTTGCTTGTATTCAATATTAAAAAAATGAATATTCAGTATTAAAAAATGAATAATCACTTTAGTTATCGCAAATGTGAATGTAAATTCAGGTTCTTTGTGGTAAAATGAATATTTAGTATAACAAAATGAATATTTAGTATTAGAAAATGAATATTAAGTTTAGTTGGTGCAAAGTTGATTGTTGGTTCAGGTTTTTTGTGATAAAATGAATATTCAACATTAACAAAATGAATATTTAGTATTAAAAAATGAATATTCAATATACAAAATTAATATTCATTTTAGTTGTTGCCAACGTGAATGTAAGCTCGGATTTTTTGCGGTAAAATGAATATTCAGTATTAAAAAATGTGAATATTTAGTATTAAAAAAAATGAATATTTAGTATTAAAAAATGAATATTCATTTTAGTTGTTAAAACTGAATCGTTGACGCGCGAGACCACAATTGTTCTATGTGCTACCGGGAGCATTTTATACTATAGTATAAAAATTAGTTTTTTAAAAAATGAAGCTTTTAGTTTTTTTTTTTTAAAAAAATTATGGTTTAAAAAAATGAATATTATAGTGTACAAAAATGAAGATTAAATTTTTTTAAAAAAATGAAGATTATAGAGTAAAAAATGAAGATTCATAGAACCACAAAAAGCTACGTGGTTCTGGTAGCACCATATAACAATCTTTATTTTTTAATTTATAATCTTCATTTTTTTAAAATCTTTAATCTTCATTTTTGTATATTATAATATTCATTTTTTTAACCACAATTTTTTTTTTTAACAAAAAACTAAAAGCTTCATTTTTTTTAAAACTACTTTTTATACTACAGTATACAATGCTCCCGGAGCACATAGAACAATTGTGGTCTCGCGCGTCAACGAGTCAGTTTTAACAACTAAAATGAATATTCATTTTTTTTATACTAAATATTCACATTTTTTAAATACTGAATATTCATTTTACCGCAAAAAATCCGGCTTACATTCATGTTGGCAACAACTAAAATGAATATTAATTATTGTATATCGAATATTCATTTTTCAATACTGAATATTCATTTTGTTAATACTGAATATTCATTTTATCACAAAGAACCTAAACCAACAATCAATTTTGCACCAACTAAATTTAATATTCATTTTCTAATACTGAATATTCATTTTGTTATATTAAATATTTATTTTACCACAAAGAACATGAATTTACATTCACTTTTGCGATAACTAAAGTGATTATTAATTTTTTAATAATAAATATTCATTTTTTTAATACTGAACACAAACAAAAGATTAGCTTGTGCATGTAACCATAGAATGTATTTGCAGATTGTTCTTAGGGGAGTGGTAGCGACTAGCGAAGATTTTAGTTGTTACCTATTAATTAGTATTTTTGATACGTAATTAAAAGCAGTTACTTTTCACTCTAAAAAGTATGAAATTAAATATTTTAGAACAATTTAAAAAAAATTCGGTTTGGTGCGGTTTCAAAATTTTCGGAAACCGCACCGCAATGCAAAATTACAATTTGGCAAAATTGCAAACCAATCCGCACTTTTCAAACCGCAAATAAAACCAAACGGCACAATTGCCGTTTGGTTTGCGGTTTGATGCGGTTCAGACCGCACTCTACTCAGCCCTACTATTTGCAGAATAAAATCCTAAGAAGTTTATTATTAATTTTTTTTACTCTAAAATTCATCGTTTGGCCAGTGACCACAGAAATCACTCGGATCCTATAATAATTTGCCGGGAAAAAAAAGCAAAGAATAAAACAAAACAGGGTACGCGTTGGAATAAAACAACCACCGCAGAGGCGGACCATAACCACGCCGGGCACTTACGGAGCAGGCCTCTGCGTCGTTGCGCGGTTCAGGTTAATTAGGCGGTCGGGGGCTCACCGAAGACACGGCTAAGGAGGTGAGAGGTCACCGGCGAGCCCAAATCCAAAGCAAGGCCTGCTAGGGTTTCTCCAGGAGAGAGAAGCGAGATAGCGCGTTGTCAATTGATTGCTTTGGAACCTATCAATCATACACAATTCTCTGGAATCGAAATCAAGCTTTCACATCAATTTTGTAAATTACTTTCCGTTAATTTACATTTCATCGGGAATAATCAGTGATATAGGAGTTATATTATTTGGAATTTGAATTCTCTTGTAATCTAAAACATGGGAAAATACACTAAACCTAAGTCGAAGAAAGGGACAGACACTGAATCTTCGCCTTCACCCTCGTCATCTCCCTCATCCTTAACTTCAACTGAAGTTGCGCGCACGTCAAAACGTCGTCGTCGACATGAATCCGACGAAGACAGTGATGATGACGGGAAGCGAAGTTCAAGGAGAGAGAAAGACAGTAGAAAGAAAAGGAGGAGAAAAGAGAAGCGTGAAAAAGACAGAAGACATCGTAAGAGCAAAGTAAGATCACGTAAAGATTCGAAGAAGAAGTATTCGGATTCTGACGATGATAGTGAGCTTGATTGCTCTGATGACGAGGAATATTCTGAAGCCAAGGACATTGTTAGAAATTTGTTGCTAAAGTTTCCCGGAGTTGCTGAGGATCTGAAGCAGGTAATCATTTAAATTGTGATGTCTTTCAATCATGTTTTTAATGGGAAAAAATTATTCAAGTCTCTGATTTTGTGAACTGTGTACTCAATTACTTGGCATTTTGTTCTGGTTTGACAGTTTGTTCAATTCATTTAAATTAGTTGCCATATTGTTTATTCAATCTTTTAACCAATTTATTCAATTCAATTGAAGTTTGCAGTTGTAAATTTGTTCATTGCAGTTATGGCCTTATGGGCAGTCAAATAAGCAGCAGTGAATCACTATTAGTTGGGGAAATTCCCAATCCCTTAGTTGTGTGAATTGTTTAAATTTGTAATCAATTCATTTATGAATGAACTGGATAATATTCAGATGTACGAGTAAGGTTTAGGATGTCTCCAAAAGTAATACTTTCTTGCGAATACAATAGCTGCTTATTGTTGGACTTTAGAAATGCGCTTTACTTAAATTGAGTATTAAAGGATTTTTAATAAATTCATGGCGTTTCCTGAATTAAGGGTTTTGATAATTTGAATGATGCTTTACCTACATTTTAAAAGATAGAGAAAAATTAAATCTTTGTTTCTATTGTATGGTAATTTTGTTCCTAGATACTAATGCATGAAATTATTCACATTTTTTAAAAGTTCATCGGCATAACTTGGGATGCTTTGCTGTAGGACATGAACTGGAGTATTGTTATTACTGAACATTGTTGTTTGTGCTACTTTCTGAAGCATCTTTTTTGGACGTAGCTCTTGCAAATGATTGATGATGGGCAAGCTGTTGATATAAAAGGAATATCTGAAAAACTGTTAATGAAGCATCTCAAGAGGTTGTTTGTTTCCTTAAATCTCAAGGAAAAAGGGGACAGGGTTTTTTTGCTACGATCAAAGGCCCGTCCCACTTTGGAGGTTATTGGTCCTGTGATTGCTTCTCTAAGCGAAGAGGCTGGTCAAAAAGCACAAGATTGTCAACCTTCACAGCTTGATGGAGATGTAGGAAAAGCTACGGATGATGTTCCTTCAGTTGCTATAGGTCCCAAATTTGAAGCTTCTGCTCCCCGAAGGAGGTTTGTACTTCCTGATTTTGAATTTGAGTGTGCTCATTGTCTAGTAGCCTTAAATGTCAATGTGTTACCTTCTATAATATTTTGTTTTTTTGAAATACTTTTTAGAAAAACCGATTCTGTGGCTCAATTTCCATTATGGCTATACCCTTAAAAAAAGGACTAATTTCCTCTCCATGATTTTTCCTTTCATGAATAATGAATGTTGGTGCAGGGTTGTTGGACCTGAAATGCCTTCCGCTGAGTTGCTTGCTGCAGCAGCCAAATTAACTGAAGCTCAGGCTGAGCTTAGGTATTATTTTGCTTTTCTGTATGGTGTATAATATAAAGGTTGAAATTGGCTATTAATTTTTGGTGATTTTGAATAAACCTGAGAAGCTGAATTTGTTGATGTCATTCCAGGGATGCCGAGTTGGAGCATGATGATGAATTTTTCATAGGGCCACCACCTCCTGCTCTTGTCACTGAAGCTGCATCTTCTAATGAAGCAGAGCGCTTTGAAGAGGTACAATTGTTTTTGAATATGTTTGTGTGATGTGTGATCTCATTCTAGTTGCATTCTGAAGTAAAAAAAATTGAGTTCAGAATAGCAAATGGCAAATGCCAATTTCTTAATTAAACTTGCAAACAACAGTCCAAAAAATTTGATGTACGCTAGACACACTCATGAATCAATGTGGAATCACAAAGTCATTGTCCTATATCTTCATTAAACTTATCTTTCTGCAATTTTTGTGCCAGGTTACAAGAATTATGGGAGCGGATTCTGATAGTCCTTATGATATAGTGGGAGTGAACCACAAAATGCCTGCTGAAAATATAAAGAAGAGGTATGTGATTTATCATTGTGTACTTTATAGCATTTGAGAATTAGTTGTGAGTCTGGATTTATCATTTTATTGTAATAAATTAAATGGTGACATAATTAAGACTTAAGAGTGTTATTATCAATTGCAGAACATAGTACATTCGAACAATAGCATTTAACATTGTATTTTGGAGAAGTATGAACTATGAAGGACTTTACCCTTCCTTATCAATGTGTCTCATCGTGTTGATCAGATGATAGGCTGACTGTCTTAGTATCAATTATGGGAGTGGATTCTGATAGTTGTTGTATTCAACGCTTCTGGGATATGTGTTGAAGTAGATTTTCGACCTGATGAAGACATTGACATACATATGCAACACAAGAAGCCACTCCATCAAGGGCATTATGTTTCTGCATAAATTTTTAATAGATTCACCTTGTTCACTTAGCTTTTAAACTTTGTTTGGAGTATTACTACTCTGAATTTGCTGCCGTACATATACCTTACAGTGACTGTAGCTTCCTAGTATTTTATGTCAACATCATGTACTGGGTGCTTTGAGTTTCCTGTAGTATTCAAGGGGTTTTGGGGAACTTTTTGTGAGAAATGGACAATATGAACTCATTGAAGTTCCTTGGGTTTCTTTTCATGTTCTAAGATGATATTTAAACAAGGGTTTATAAGATTATAAGTTGTGGCATTTTAGGGGGTATTATATTCGTTTGATTGCATGCTGTTTCTTTTCATCTTTTTATGACGATATATGCACAACTGCAGAAGGGTTTATAAGATTATAATTTGTGCTAGTTTAGGGGGTATTATATTGGTTTGATTGCATGTATGGACATATGTTCCATACGTGACTCATGAGTTACAGCCTGTAAAATGATACTTGCAGGTGCTATTTCTTGTTGGCTGGTTATACATTCAATTTGGAGTTACTGAATATTGATAGATATGGGGGTCATCTTATTTGAGATTTACTTGAGTAGTTAAAATTCTGTTTCTATTTTCTTAATAATCATTCTCATTCTTTGCATTATTATAGGTACTGGAAACTATCACTCATGGTGCATCCTGACAAATGTTCTCACCCACAAGCCCATCAAGCATTCATTAAATTGAACAAGGCTTTCAAAGATTTGCAAAATCCAGATAAGGTGAATGCCGGATTTTATATGTGCTGTAGTTTCTATGATCTTAGTCCCATTTTTCTTGTAAAAAGGTTGCTTATTAAATATATGCCATCATCTAGAGTCATACTAGATTATCTCAAAAAGCCCGTAAAAATCCCATCAAGTTAGGCCATAGGCCTATTGTTTATAGACATAACTTTGTTTGTATGTTCTGACGAGTTGAAACTAGTATTTACATCCTCGTATGAAGCTTTGTGTTCTTTCAAATTTAAATCTGTCTTGTTCATTTGCAGAGAAAAGAATTGGATGATAAAATTAAGAAAAAAGAAGAGGAAGAGGAAATGAAGGTATTGCTTTTTAGTTAAACCTCTGGTAGCATTTATAGATTTATTTCTTATGGAATCAAATTTCTTATGCTTGTGTTTTGGGTGTTGTAGGCAGAATTAAGATCAATGCGGGAAGCTGCTCAATGGAGGCAGTCACAAGGTAAGGGATGATAACTGGTTAATAGAATGAGTTTAGATATTTAGTTTCTCTCTGCCCTTGTTTTATCTGGCACAGCAATGCAATACTTTCCTAAATCCAAAGCCTGATTTGGTTTTAAAAAATTCATAATAATATTTAGAGACCTAAGAAGTTAAGATCAAATAAAGTATGATAAATACTCAATAGAGAACCAGAAGATGATTAAAGTAGAGCTTTTTGCGCTGAAAGCCATCTTTGTTTTTTTACTGTTGTAACTAAGTAGATGCACAAATTGTTATAAATAAGCAGTTTTGGGTGGAAACTAGTATGAAGCAGCCACTTATCTTGCTCTATTGACAGGTTTGGCTATGGAAGGGGATGATGTGCTGTTAGCAGAGTTAGAGGTGAAAGCTCCGCCTAAACGAGATGAATGGATGACGACACTACCTCCTGAAAGAAAGGTATAATTGGATAATATTTAGGTTTTGCTTTTCATCTTGGACTTTTCAGACTTTATCCTAGCTATTGGTCCCCTTTTTCTGCTTTCTCATTTGTTGAGGGATTATAGGATGTTCAATAGCTATCAATTATGCTGTTTTTGTTTAACATCAAAGCAGTTGGCAAGGTTGATGACCAATATTAGCTAATTCGCAGCATGTTTTTCTGTGTGAACTGTGAAGTGGATACACATCTTTATCTATATATCTATCTATATCTATCTTCTATATATACCTTACTAAAACTCTTACCACTAAATATACCCCCTTTTCCCTCCCAAACTACCATTTTTCCCTCCTAACAAAAAAAAATCTATATCTATCTTCTATCTATCTATTCTATATCACTAAAAAATCTATATCTATCTTCTATCTATCTATTCTATATCACTAATTCTAACCACTATTTTCCTCTCACTCTCCTTTTTCCCTCCTAATCTCACTTTTCTACCTCTCTCTATATTTAATACCATAATTAATACTCAAATAAATAAATAAAATACCAAACAAATATCTTCTTAAACTAAAATAGTATTATAACAAAAAACTTTGACATAATAATTGACAAACATTTATATAATTTTATCTATTTTTTTACTAATTAAATTACTCACTTGTCTTTATTTAATTTGCGTATTTTCCTTTTTTGGGCTGTTTTCATTTTAATTTGCTGACTTCGTATATTTTCCTCAAGCTACTTTATCATCTTCACTCTCTTACTTTTTTTGCACAACTTTTATCATAATTTATGAATTTTTTTCTTTTTCTATTACTCTATTAGTTTATTGGTATTGATGAAAGCACAAATGAGCAAATATTTAAAAATGGGGGTGTATTTTATTATAATTAATTTTTTTTACATCTCTACTAATCTTTTTATACTACCCCCGTATTGTAATATTCGCTACATAAGTATGCGATACGGATTCCTAGACAAAAAATGGATTTAAAGAGAAATAGAGTGAAAAATGAATAATTAATAGGCCCACTACAAAAGTAAGGTCGGTTTAAAAAATAAAAAAGTTACACATAGATAAATTTTTCACTAAATATAGTAAAAAAATTGTTGTAAATATTATGTTACAACTTAAATTGCAAAAGTTGTGAATATTACGATATAGAGTTAAGACTAATGTAGGAAACAAAAGAAAACTTTTCTAAACCCGTATTATCCATCCCAACATATCAATACTTCTATTCAGTATAGTATATCAATACTTTTATACTAATATAGTAACCACTAAAAAAATCTTTCCTAACCATTAATTAAAATCGAGCATTTGCTTGGGTATTATCTAGTTGCACTATTAAATTGCTACCTAATTTAGTTAAAAAATGAACTGCCATACCAAGTATCAGCTCGCTTGCTTCAGATAACATTTGTTGGGGGAATCAGATAATCAACTATCAGTGGGTGATTAGTCAATTTTAGTTGATTATCATGCTTTGCCACTTCATTTATCAACTTAGAGCATGCTCTAGTTGATATCATGATGTATCATACGTTCGCTTCAACTTAGGGTGTGTTATCTTCGATTTATTTTATTAGGGCTCAGGGCAGGGCATGGCATGGCATGGCAGCACTTATTAGGGCTCAGGCCAGGTCAGGGCTTATTAGTTGTGATATCAATGCTTATTAGGGCAGCTCACGTCAGGTCAGGCTAATAAGTTTCAATGAGCTCTTATTTTAACTGGGATCAGGGCTTATCAGTTTAAGAGAATGCACCCTTATTAGACCACTTGCTTGTATTTATTAAATTTCATTAAACTTATTGGACCTGAATCACCTGATCAAATCTTATTAACTTTGATTTGAAGATACAAATAGACCTTATTAGTCCTAGTTAAAACTTATTATACCTAATTTTAACTTATTTGAAGTTATCTTTATTGAAACCTTTTTTTTGAGGTAAATAGAACACACTACCGTTCCTCCTTATGCCTCGTTGGCAAATACTACACTTGTAGTGCAAGAGGTTAAGGGTTCAAAGGTAAAGAGAGTACACTAGTAATTTGGCTTTATTAGTAATCATATTCTTCCTAGTGTCTGCTGTGCCAAAACCACTTTAGATCAATTTGTGTGAGCTTTCTTATACTAACATGCAAATCAGAACATTATCCTGTTGAATTAGACTACTTTGCCGCCTATGCAAGATTGCAAGGGCTCTAAGCCTCTGGAGTTATAGGGATCAATTCATAAGAATTAAAAGAAAGTTTAAATTGTCTAATTTTTTTTGATTTGGAGAAGATTTAATCAGGTTTAGCCGAAATGGAAGTTCACCATGAACATGGCTATGAGGATTCTTAAGAAACTGATCAATGACCAGTTATTCACTTTTGTTAAAGCCTTTTTTTTTTCTTTGGTTTACGGCCTATGCTTACAGCTTTGAGGTTATCCCACCCACCATCCACCTGACTAAGCCAATAGGTCAGATTGATACCTGTGTGAGCTATAGTATTTGTATTAAACATTGTGTTTACTGATCATAAAACTTCTCAGGCTGCAGCATCTAAGATTTGTTTGCCTCAAGTTTTGACCAAAATTTATCAGCTTAAAGACCTAAACAAGATCTGGGTGGACTTGTAATTTTTTTAATGCTTTTTATTTATCTATTTATATCATCTGTCACATATATTTTATTTTGTTTATTTATTATTTTTTTGCTCCAGCCTGGTGGTATGCCGAGGCACTCAACATATTTCAGTAAAACGGCTAAAGAAGGGCGTGGTGATACTAGTGCTTGGACGGACAACCCTTCAGACCGAGCACAAAAGGCAAAAACAAAGTATCATTCTTATGACCTTTTTACCTGGGAAAAATTGTTTCTAACAAGTCAACCTTTGACTCATCTTCTCAAAATAAGTCAATCTTTCGATTATTTGAGAAAAAAGTTAACCTTGTATCTACTTTTGTTGTAAACGAGTTGATTAGGTTGAGATCATGACAAGTGTCACATTTTAATAGGATGATGTTGTGATCTAAATCATTTATTGCAAAAGTAGATATAAGGTTAACTTATTCAGAGTTAATCGAAAAGTTGACTTATTTTAAGAGCACACAAAGGTTAACTTATTAAAAACAAAATTTCCTTTTACTTATGACAAAAAGATTATCTTAGGTGTTTGAGGCCTTGATGCATTGAGTTCCTTTATTTGCAGTTACTTGGAAGCCTATAACAAGGCAACAGCACTTGCTTCTAATGAAGAAATGAAGAAGGCTGTTGATGCTGATTTGGTGGACCAGTATAATAAAGCAAAGAGGTCAAAGTCTTTAGTACAGAAGCACCAAGAAGGGTCTCAGAAAAGTCATTCTAAAAAGAAATCAAAACAGGTGCAGCAGCCGGAGGAGGGAGACCGGGAATGGGCGGGGAAACACCCGTGGAAACCTTGGGACCGAGAGAAAGATCTCTCAGCTGGACGTCAGAGCGTGAAACTTGACCCAGAGACCATGACACAAGGCTTGACCTCCAAATTTTCGTCTGGGTCTTTTCAACGGAGCTTCCTTTGAAGGATATATTTCCCAATTTTTTTTGTTACCCTTTGAGATCTCACTTCAAGATTTGAATGACATTGTAAATTTGTTTGTAACACCATAATTAGTAAATTAGCGGTATTAATGCTGGCAATTAGCAATAGTAACTAATGTTTTCTAAAAGAAAATTTTACTCCATTGGAGATTCTACTCCGCTTAGTTGTTACCTAGCATGGACGTCACTGAAGCTTGTCCAATGTGTAAGATTTCTTCTATTGATTGATGTCACCAACCCAACATGCCTTAATCATGTCAATATGCGACATGATTTTGTACATGTTCAAAATGCCTATATTATCTTTTTCTTTTTGAAGCTTGTCCAGTGTATGATTCAATGGTATCATTCTACTAGACTCCAATTGCATCATAAGAATTAGGAAAATTTGTTAGAAACTATCTAATAAATGTTCAGTTTTGAAAAAAATCAAAACTTACTAATATATACATATAATATTTTAAATAACCCTAATATTAAACTTATCATACAGTTTAGTTTAGAAAATCAATTACTTGCTCAGTTAGCTGGTTGTCAATTAACTACAAAAAAATGTGTTCAAGAAGGACAATTAAAATTGCCCTATTTGACACAAAATTTGTCTTAGGTTATAATGACAATTTTGGTATTGCCCTCATGTTGCCTTTGTAATCCCGTTGTATTAGATTTCAAAGCCAATTTTAGATGTTTTGCCCTCTTTGATTCAATTCAAAAAGGGCAAACAAAATTGCATTCATTGATCATCAACAAAGGCAATAAATTTTGCTTTCCTTGATTTATACACTTTATTTATTGTCAAATAGGGCAAAGTTTCAAAAGTCTAAGGAGGGCAAAATAATCATATTGTCTTCATTGTTAATATCAATGAGTACAAAAATAATTGCCCTTGTAGGCATCATTAAATAAAACAATATTCATATTGCCCTCTTTAGTCATGATAAGTTGCCCTCGTTGTGTGAGTTATTTGTAGTGCAATTGTCAACATGGTAAAGTCTGTTGGACTTAACAAAAGCCCGCACAAGAGGAAATATAAGACAAAAAATAAGCTCAACCTGGTTCCATCCTAAAACATGTTATAGGTGGAGTAACCCATTGGCTCATAACTTAATCTTCCTCTCTTCAATTAATCTTTTAATGTAAGACACATGTGGATTATACTCTCAACACAACAAAATGTTGTAAGCATGTAGTGTACTAGCTGAGAAAAAAGTTATATCAGGGCTTTGGATCTGCACACCAATAGCTACCCCAACCTAGCTACCCCAAGTTCACAACCCTTTTTTGCACAATAATATAAGCTCAATTCGTCTGCCTCTTAAATCTTAATACATTGTTGTTTGGTTTATGTCGATAAGTACTTTAGCTACGGAGTATGTAGATCGAGAATTAGTAATTATTACTTATGATGAAATGAAAATATTAATATAATAGAGTAATAATAATTAAATTCTCCCTATAAAAATAAATACACTTCCATTCTAATATAAAACGAAGGTAATAATGTTGAGCAATAGAGGAAATATTATATGGATTATTTGAAATATCTAATTAATAAAATACTGTAATTTGAATAATTGACTATAAATTTTGGGTTTAACACTAATAAAAAAAGATCTTATTGTATTTGGTAAAGTTTAATTAGTTTGGAAATAAAACTTATATATCATACAATACAGTTTCAGTATGTAATTAATCTTCTTGTCATTTATATTAATCAAAACTGAGCTGGTCATGTTACGGGCCGAACGAAGGCCAACTTGGCAGCCCGGTCTAGCACATGCACACACTATATGTTATGAGTATGACACGGCAAGAAGACACGAATGGTGAGCCATGGACACCATTCACCAACAATACATGACCCATTTTAAAATTTGGGTCGAACATGGCGTGCACAAGCACAACGGGGCACACAAGTTTGTTTGATATTTTGGTTAAAGCTTTATGATGTATATAAAATTGTGTGAAGCACGGCAACACAAAAAGTGGGCCGGGTCAAGTCATGCATAAACCTTATATTTTATAACTAGCCCGTTATATCACAAGGTTGGGCTTGGCACAACCCGACGACCCGTGCCCATCTTTAATAAAAAAAAACCTAGATAGGCTTATTAATTTAAAACTGCTTCGAATTGAAGAGTTCACTTAAAAAAAAAAAGTTAGGCAGAAAGAAAGCGTGTTATTAACTTTGAAATAAACTCAACTAAATATCAGGAATCTATAAGATGAATTAATGAATATAAAATGTATTTACTTACTGTAGTATATTAATTAAACTACTGGAGTATAAAATATAATTAAGATGATGTTGGCCTTTACCTGTAAACCATATTCCAAACTTGAGATGTTAGACTTGGAATCTAAGTAAGCAAGGATTAATAAATAAATAGATAAATAAATAAATAAATAGATAAATAAATAAATAGATAAATAAATAAATAAAACTTCAAAGATGAGCTCATCATCATCATGACAACACATTAAAAGAGAACGTAATTTACAGATAAAATAGGGATTAGAGAATTGAAAGTACGTACTACCAAGCTAGCTACTGCCAACATTCATTTAATTTTGAAACAATAATGTTTATATATTGTTTAAGCATTAACTTAATCCCAAAATAATTTTAGGGTCGAATAGATATGAGTCACTATATGAAATCGCAAAAGTCATTTGTACATATTTGAAATCTCACAAACAAATTATGAAGCTCCTTACCATGCCTCTGATCTTTAACCAATCTAATTTGATTTTATGTGAGAAACATCATTAATTATCCAAATTCACCATCCTTTTAGATAATAAATATTAAGGAGGACTAGTTACTAGAATAAATTAGATTGTTGAACACTCATTATTCCATCCAAGTTGATCGAGTCTGTCCGCCTACTTTCTATACCACTAAATTTACAATGCAAATATTTCTTTTTACTTTTACTTGGCTTAAACCCACCGAGATTCCAAAGCCTTTTATATCATAAAACATCAATGTTAAATATATTTTTTTTCTTTTAATTTTTACTAGTACATTATTAGATTAATTTTTACTAGTATTGGATGAAATATTTCAATTGACATGATGTCGATCTTCTGTAAATTGGTTGTAATAGAAAACCAATTACATAGAAATATACACAGTACAATTCGCAAATGGTTCAGTTTGTACATATATATATATATATATAGTCTTATATTAGCTAGAGAATGACTTTTGATAATTTTTTAAAAAGGTGTTCAAGCCCCATCCAAGTATCTAGAAATTATGCTAGGGAGACTACTCCTCGAAGCAATAACTCCAGTGGCAGATCTAGAAATTTTGCATAGGTCGGGCCAAAATGATATGAAATGTTAATCTAAAAATTTTTATGAAAAAAGTGCAAATGGCAAAGGTCGAACACAAGTTGCACAACACACTTCGAACACTTCATGTATATTACCAACTGAGCTATAGAATATTAGTGTTAATATTATGCTATATATGTACGTAATATATTTATTCTGATCATGGGGTGGGCCACGGCCCGGGTAGGCCCACCCTTAGATTCGCCATTCTATAGATAATTAACGAACGTACATACATATGTATATAGACAAACTGCGCATGTACATTATCTTAGGTAGAAAACGAACTTGATAAACATGTACTAATTATCCGATCTGAAAACATGATATTCAAAAGTTATATTTTAAAATGAACAATAAAGATGATAGAAATAGTCAAACATTGGCTAATTTTGATTTAGAAAATAAATTGAGACCGACAAAAAAAAAAGTAAACTAAATAAAAGGAAAATGGAGTACTGATTTTGAAATTAAAAAAAAAAGGAAATTTTCTTTCATTGATCTTAATATGATACAAGTAATATATTATATGTAAATTAAACCAGTCAATCTCAGGCTAGTTAGGCAATGGTCTCATTCATTATGTCGTTGTTTTCTCACTTGGTAGGAGGTGTTGTGTTATGTTTCATTCGTAATCAAACTTGCTACATACATTCTAGAAGTTTGTTGTTGTAATTCAAAAAAATAAATAAACAAGAAGATGACAAAGATTTGGTTATTTTTTTTTATAGGATAATGTGTGGTATATTAGGCCTTGGAACCGGGCCCTACTGCAGGTCATCCGGCCCAATTTTAGCCAACACACGCATCTGTAAAGGGTAACAAGGAATCCTCGCAAATGCGTGCGGTGAGAATCGAACCCTGAACCTCGTGCCTGGAATTCTGAAGCCCTAACCACTGGGCTATGACTTCATTCTCACAAAGATTTGGTTATGATGTATGATGAAAGAGGTTGATAATGTATATACAAAAAAAATTGCATAATGTTTGGTTCATTTGAAGCATAAAAGTATTATTTATTTGCATTACTTTTTGTGTATAATAGACGCAGTTGTATGCCATAAGCTACTAAGCTTTGCCCTTATGAGTGTCTCAAGAGTCCCACAAACCGCCCAATAAAATTAATTAATAAATAAATTAACAAATATATAAATAAATAAATTCTTTGCATTTTATTTTATTTTATATAAAATTAAAAAAAGCTAAGGGATGACACACGCACAAACATACATACACCCACTTGATCTGACTTAAGCTTGGTTTACACTGTATCTTTGTCCGCCAAAAAGCCGCCTTTCTTTTCGTTCCTCTCTTTTTTGCACATTACTTTCATTTCAATATAGTGTGACTCATAGTCTTCTTTTTTAATTATTATTCCTAGCTTAGCTATAATCTGCATAATTTTATTGGTTGCTGCTTAATGAATATATATCTTTGAAGTTGTAATAATATAATCTTGAAAGTATTTTTCATGGGGTTATTTATTTATTACATTTAGGAACAAAATATTGAATTTAGGGCTTGTTCTTTTCATGGGATTTGGACGGATTGGATTGGATTGAATCGGATCCATTGGATTGGATTAGAATGCATTGGAAGGATCGGATGACATGGGAATATATTGAATTAGAAATTTAGGATGGATTAGAAGGGATGACAATAGATTGGATTAGATTGAGATTGTAACCCTGCGAAGAAAACACACCCTTACGGTCCGTTTGGTTGTTGGTAATAAATTGTGGTAATGATAATGAATTTATAGTGTAATTTTGTTAAGGAGAAACCTTATAATCTTCATGGAAAACAAATTTTCATTCCCAAACTTAGCTTCAAATTTCTTCACAATTTTTATTTCCATCCATTATCATTGGGGAGGGTGGTATTTGATGGGAATGGATATTTGTGAAGAAAATTAGATAAATTGGAGCTAATAAGGTAGCACCAACATGGGAATGAATTTTGATTTTCCTTCCAAATTTAGTTATAAATTCATTCCCATTACCATGGTTTATGACCGGCTACCAAACGGGGTGTTAGAATTAAAGTTTCTTAAGTAAACTGTGTGCACGGTTGTTAATAGTAAGGGAATTTTGAGTAGGTATCCCTTGATTTAGTAATAAAAATAATTACATTTTTTCATAACCTTTTTATTTTTTGATAAGAAAAGAAAAATCGAGTAGCCCTTTTTGTAGGGCCTGCCACCAACATACGTTTGGATGATAAGGGAAAGATGTGATTAAAGGGATGAAACCAAAAAGTCATAGTGTAGTGGATATGATCTAGCTAGATTATTGGTCAGCTGATCCGTTGCTTGATTAACTTCCTTATAGATATAATAATTTATGGAATAGTCTTTTAGAGTATTAAGATTGTACTGTGTCTTGGATGAGATTGTAAATTTTATTTTACCTTTTTATTATATTTTTACCTTAAACAAAACTTTCAATAAGGAACATGAACTATATATTCTATTGTTATCGACCTCAGATCAGCTTGTTTATAGCAAAATTAGGTTTAGACAATAATTAATATATTTAACCTAATGTAAGATAAGATAGCTTTATATTCTATTGTTACATTTTTTTTAGATCATCTGAAATAGGAATGGACAGCTCAACAAAAATGTTCGTTCTATAAGAAAATCAATCAGTTTGGAGGAGCAAAGTTAAACCTAAGCTTATTATATTATAAGGATGTTTGTTTTCTTTTCCTTTTCCGTTGTACTCAGCCAATAAGCGGGCATTTGAGACTAATTAAAAGTCCAAATCTTCTATCCAAAAAATTGTACTGCTTTTATGTTATTGATCTGATTTTCATTAGTTGATTTGGATACTATGGCATAGGAATTGTACACATTTTTTGATATAGAAGATTTGGATCTCTAATATGACTAGCTTAGCTTGCAAAAATAAGTTAAATTTCTAGCTACAAGCTTTATCATTGTGAGAGAAAAGATCGAGTTTGCAGCTTGAACAAATCTTGTAGCTTTGTTGAACTACAAGGTTTTGGGTCCATTTTTTTTTTTTTTTTAGCTACAAGGCTTTGTTGAACTATGGCATTAACCATAGGATTTTTTGTGAGAAACTCTCGCTAAGTGTGACGACTTTGAAAACAACTCTCATTAACCTTTTTATTTATATTTAACCCTCATTAAGTCTGGTTTACCTTTGGTTGCCACTCATTTAGCAGGTTACAATGGAAGTGCCGGTTTCGTGGGGCCCACTTTTAGGAATTACCTTCATTTCCAATCACGTGATGCTCACGAGGTCTTTACCTCCCTCACTTTCATCTATGCTCTCATAAATATTCTCTGTAAAAAAAATAAATTAATTTCAACAGTTCTCTCTCATCAGTTCTTCTCTCACTGTCATTGCATTGCTTCTTTTTTTTTCGAAAATTATAAGCTGTACGAATCTTCCAATCTCAGTAAAATCTTCATTCTCTCTTTAAAATCTAGGGTTTGTAGTATTCGAAAATTGGGTAATGGAGAAAAGTGAAGTCAGTATGAGTGAAAACGCGAAGAAATTGTGGGAGATTAAGCAAGAAGAGGGTGAAAAACAAAGGCAAATGAGGTGAGGACCACTGATCTATGTTTATTTAAGCTTAAAATTACTTAATTTGTTAAAAGTTTAAGTTTATATTTTAGTTTAATTGGGCAATTTTGATTAAATAATGGCGATAATGGAACCCTAATCCCCCATTTATACCCTAATTCATACTTTGCAACCCTAATCGACAAGTTAAAGTAAATATATTACCTGATTTCGAGTCTTTCATCTTACTTGAAGTGTTGAATTTTTTTCTTCAATTTCGGATTTTTAGGGTTTTTGGATGATTTTGGGGAATTTTTTGATGTTTTTTGGCAAATGTAAGTGATTTATATAGTCTGGCATCTTGCTTGGGGGTTGTTTGACTGGGACCCACACCAACGGTCATCTATTTAAGAAGTGGGCCCCACGAAACCGGCACTTCCATTGTAACCTGCTAAATGAGTGGCAACCAAAGGTAAACCAGACTTAGTGAAATTTTAAATATAAATAAAAAGGTTAATGAGAGTTGTTTTCAAAGTCGTCACACTTAGCGAGAGTTTCTCACAAAAAATCCTTAACTATAAGCTACAAGGTTTGTAACTTGGCACTGTGAAACGTGGATTGTTGTAGCTTGAGAATAATGTAGCTCAAAATAGTAATGTGGCAAATAAAGATACAAAGTTTGTAGCTTGCCATTGTGGATGTTCTAATTATCTTACCAATAATAAAAAAATAACAAAGATAAAAGAATGAAATAACTATGACGAGTAGGTTAATGAAGTACCCAAATAAACCCACGAAATAGTATTGATAAAGGGTATGTTCTCTTCAACTTATATCAAATCAAATCAGATCTCATAATATAAGTTCAAATTCTCATACATTTTGAGATCTTATTTTATAAGATCATAACAGATCAAACCAGATCAGAAAAAAATAAGATGAAGAGAATACACCCAAAGTAGTTTGAAAACAGCCAAGTAATTAATGCCTTCTTAATTAGTAATCATCTCATAGATCTATACAATACTATAAGAGTAATGATAAAATCTTAACTGCTATATGCATGCATTTAGCAGTTTTTGAATGAATGTCACAATTATTGTCCCGTGCAACGTGATTATTGTACTGTGTAACACAATCATTGTTCCAAGGGTGTCGTTTATTGTCCACGTACTATTTTGGCTTCACTTGTACGTGGGGCCACTTTCATTTATTTCTGACATAAATGGAGCAATATCATTGGTTGAGAAGGTGCTAAATGCATATAACAGCTAATAGTAAATACTTACGCAATACTATAAGTCTATAATACTATTAACCTAATCATATGACCGCCTGTATTCTCAAGTATAGTCCTTAATCCTTGATTTTTCAGCTAAGCAACTTTTCTCATACTTTTAATCCTTCTAAGTGGGAGAAATCATACTTCAATTTTTATAACCCGTACATACTAATTTAGGTATTTGTTGCCGCATTAAGCAACCCTATCCACAAATTTAATAACTAACTTTAAAAAATTTTAAGTTGTTTTTTTTTTTTTTTTGGGGGTAAATCTCTCTGTCGTGATCATAATGTATGGTGGCATCGAAGTAGAATATATTAATTAAACAAGCTTAGTACAGTCCCTAATTCCCTATAATTAAGCTAGTAACGTAAAAACTATTATTAATTAGGGCCTGTTTACTTTAGCTTAAATTCAATTCAGTTAAGTTAAGTTCATTTCAATTCAGTTTAAGTTAAGTTCATTTCAATTCAGCTCTCAATTTCCTTTTCTTATAAAATATTACTTTCAGTTGTATTCAGTTCAGTCCAGTTCATATGTATTTAGTAAACGTAAACACACTTAGTAGTATAAGACAATCAGAAAAATTACTTATTAACAACCTGATACATGATTCGGAGAAGATACCCTCTATACAAATGCATCTCACAATGAATTCCTGTTTATTATTATGTTGATGATCAATGTTTATTTGATCTAATTTTAAAATTCGAATAATGTTCATTAAACTAATGTTCATCCAAACTGAACAAATATATATAGCGTGAGTATCATCTATTGGTATATATGGGTGTAACTTCGAATTTTGGTATGTGTATTATAATTTGTGTTAATAATTAAAATTTGGGTTGTTTTCTGTACCTGTAAATGTAGGATGACATCAAATTGTTGCATGAATCCCATATATTATATAGTGCACTAGTGAATGTCCTACATCGGAAAATGATGCGATACTAAACTAACATATAAGTCTAGGAGTTACCCCTCCTATTACCAATTGGTTATAGAATGAAACCTTCTATGACTTATAAGTGACCTAACTCTTCTCTTCCATATTGGGTTGTTCAGGCCCAATTCTAATATCCAATCAAATTTAACACAAATGATCTTCATAAATATTTAATTTGTAAAGAACAATATATAATAAAAATAAGAAAAAGGAGTATTACTTTTACGTTTAGTTAAGTGTATAGGAGAATCTTGCACCAGATCCTATGAAAAACCTTTAAACACGCGATGCCTAAAAATTCCATTCTTTTCTCTCATTCAAACCAAAATAAGACAATGATGGAAGATTAAGTGAAAACTGACAGCCCCAACTCCCTCTCTTTCCTAAATATATCATTCTCTGATCTATTTTTTTTTTTGTGTATCCACCCGGTTGGTTTATCCTTCGGGCTAATCCGGATTCGGAGCGCGTCCTGGGGTTAAGGTTTTAAACTCCTCCCAACGTGCTTGCGGGGGATCGAACCGTGGTTCTCCCTACTAAGTCTAGCCCCTGGCACCACTAGACCAAGACAACGTTGGTAAACTTAATCATTCTCTGATCTATGGTTATTATATGTTTAAACAAAAATGATTTTGACAATCTATAAATTGATATTGGTAGTTTATATTGTGGGTAAATATTGAACATTGTTCTCTCACAATGAAAGGTTATAATATCAATTTTGGAGTGCCAATAACACTTCCCTCATAAACCTAACGCAAAGAATATCTTTCTATTGGTTAATTAAATAGTTGTATGCGTATCATTTCTCGTTTACCTTATTACATTATCTCTTATAAAAAGAAGGTAATAATTGCATTTTTTTTTGCTATTCATATAATTTTTTAAATTTTGAATGCAATTTATAATTTAAATTTAAAGAAAATATCGTCATGTAGGTGTGTGTTAGGGATCTCTTTAGATTCGTCTTAATATGTATTTTTTTAATATAATATTTGTATAATTTTTACAAATACATAATTAAGATACTAACACTTAACATTTTGTCTTGGCATATCTGGAACGTAAGTTGCATTCTTTTGTTACAGATAGGGATTTATTTAATTTCTGAACTCCCTAAATAAATCATTTTCGCATTTCTCTCCCTCTCACATGAACACTGTCAACATCATTGTTCAAGTGAGAGGGATGAGCTGAGAGTGGAAGTTTGATTTAGAGGAGTGCATAAATCATTCGCCGTTACAGATAAAGTATTTCAAATCAAATAAAACATATTATAGTGCTAGTTAGACATTATAATTTTATTTGTGCTTTTTAGCATTAAATATCTTTAATTTCAAAACAAAAACTATTATATGAAAGTTAAACAATTGAAAAATACATATTAATACAATTATACCAAAATCACATTCAACATATATTTTTCTTATGAATTAGTGCGCACATACACTAAGTCAAAGTGTGGTCAAAACTGTGAAAAATGCATTGAACTAAATATATCGTAAACAAATGTTGTTTCTAACGACTTAAGACGTTAAATAAGTTATTTAATTTTTTTAAAAACTACTATTTATTTGACACTGAATGTAAAAATCACGCGCCCTTACAAAAAATGTAAAAGCCACTCGTTTTGATTGATGTAATTTATGTTTATTATACATAGTAATATAATATTCTACTTCTAGCTATCTTATCGAATACCCCAAAAAAGCTTGTTAGTTTTTGCCACACTAAATTAATATACAACATGATCATATTTATCTCAAAAATATAAATGTTTACCCCTAATAAAACTATTCTTTTTTTTATTAAGGGTACAATGACGGAGTGACAATTTAAGCCTTTAAGGGTTCCTTCAAATTGTTGTACTTATTTTTTTCCATCTATTGTTGAGTCTTACTAATTTAACTATATCCATTGTAAATTACTCCCTTGTCCTTTTTCGTTAATACATTTAATAAAAAATTGTGAGAGATTTTTGGATCAAATATAGAACTAATAATAAAAACTGAGGAAATATTTGTTTCATTTTTGTGAAGTTTAACTTTATCAAGTTTAATAATCGGGTTTTTTGACATTTCTATATAAAAGAAAATAATAGTTACATGAGAATTTTTAAGATTCATCATATTATAAAGATTAAACTTAAATAAAATTGATAAAATAATATATTATTGAGTATTTAATTAATATATTAATGATCAAAGGTGTGACTTAAATATTGAGAAAATTTAAGTATTAAATATATATATTTATTTTTTTATATATATAGAAATTAAGGATACATATAGAATTATCCAAAATTAAATTTAAAAAGTAAGATAAAGTATGCTTTTTATATTTATTCTTCTTAATTAATGAATTAATGTAATTGGTCCTTTTTGTTCAGTAGTCCTCCATTTACAAATGTTCTTTTCGCAGAAGAATGGACCACATAGGGCCCATTTAATTGATCAACATGAGTTAATTATATATTTACATACAAACTTGTTCTAATTGGTTAGGATTTAGTGTATTGTTATTGGAGGACATATAGTAGAATGACATTTAAATAATGTCATTGTCTATAGTTAAAGATTAAAAAATGGATCTCAACACTCTAGAATAAGTTGTCATTAGTCATTTATTCAGAGAAATAAACATAACAACATATTACCTTACGAATTAAGATTATAAATTCAGTTTTATGACATATTGGTTGCACCCGTATGACTCTACTCTTTCCCTTATCATCCGCAATGTAAGAATGCTTTTAATTGACCCTAATGAGGTCAATCAGTTTTTCTTTCCTTATAAAAAATAATAATAAATAATGTAATTGTCTCTTTCAGTTATTAAGGATGTTAATTGTTTATACTTTATTATAGTAATAAATTGCTGGGCGGTAGATTAAGAAGATTGTAATGATTATCCATGATTATTCTTTTGTGTTTTATTTTGTCTCTATAATGTGGTGGGACCACTTCAGGGGCATGTTTGTTGGGTTGAAGGATGAGCTACATGTAGCTGATCCAAGTTGTTACAACTTACAATCTTCCACTTTATATAGATTTATTTTATTAGAGGGGTAGGCAAGTATATAGGGTGTGTTTTGATTCAACTTATTTGAGTACTTTAATGCTTATTTCAGATCTAAAAAGTTCAAATCAGATTAAAAAATTTAAATCAGTTCTAAAAATTTTAGATCAACTCAGAAAAGTTCAAATCAAATATGAAAAATTATAACTATAAAAATAACTATCATCATAAATAAAAAATCTGATCAGAAAAGTAAAGATGATCAAGTCAGAAAATTTTAGAACAAACAAACACACCCTTCGTAGGTTAAGGGGTTACTCCCCTTATTGTCATATGATTTTGAGGTGGAACCTCCTTGGTCTTTTAAAGTAGACTTGCACTCCCTATGGCGGGCGCAGTCTAGGCCTATTTGACAGGTATTAGAGCAGACGTTGTTGTTGGACCAGTTATCAATCCCAAAAAGAGAGGGTCCGTTGTATGCATATGGAAGATTTTTTGATGTTTTGTTTGGATCAAGTAGCCCAACTGAGTCGTCACCCCTAAGTAGATGATTGTTGTCCTCATGTTGGAAGTCCAAAGAAGGCTCAATGAGAAAGTGTGTGAGCTATCCGTATTGCAGATTTAAAGGTGGCTCACATGTGAGAGAGTGTTGAGTCTTAAGAGTATATCCCACACTACATTTGTCCCACATTGAAATATTAGAGTCATATATAGGCTTGGTGGACTATTTCTTATATTTTTAATTTGTTTTATGATGGATCAACTCTATTGAGCTTGTGTATGATCATACTCTACTCCAATCTAAGCCTGCGATTAATTAGGGCAAATTAAGTTTGACATGGTGTTAGAGCACAAGTTGGGTTTGTTGTGATCAACTCACATGTGAGGGAAAGTGTTGATGAGTATGTGATTAGCATACATGTGTATTGTCGCACATTGAATATTGATGAATGAATTAAGGGTTAGTGTTGGAAATGAATCACACATTAAAGAATAATAAAAATTGTGTCATCTTTGTAAGACTAAAGGGTTACTTCTCTCATTGCCATATGATTTTGAGATAGAACCTCATTGGTTTTATTTGTAAAGTGAAGATGCACTCCCTATGGCAGGTAAGGCCTAGACCCATTTGACATTAGCAAAAATAGTTAAAAATTCTACAATAATGCATGTGTGTAATAGGTTATACTCCCCCGTTGTTTTTATGTTAAATTAATTATGCTTTGACTTTTTTCTGATAAAAAAATTCCAAATATAACTAACAAAAAGGAAACATAATTGAAAATTTTACATTTGATTAGTGTCCAAATTATGTGTGCAACGTGTAATCTACCTAGTTAGCTAGGTAGTGCATTATTAGGATGAATGAATAAAGCATAAAACATCAAATCCAAGCTAGTATGAAATTATAATGGCAAAATCAACCTGCTATTATCATGAGAGATATATAAATGCGGAGAGCCCCACAATTTTAATTAGTGAGCAAACCGGCCAGGTGGAAAAAAGAAGATCAAGACATGCATTTCGACATAACCTTAATTATATTATTTGACAAATAAAGATCGATATTCAATAGAAATAACGATACTTGTATTATAATGATAGTCCCTCTATTGTTAATTACTTGCTACATTTCCTCTAGCACCAGTGAAACATGTGAAATAGTATGGATCATTAAAAAGTAGAGGTATTTCTGAAAAAAATGACAAAAATGGGGTTCATTAAAATATGTTGAATAAAGAAGGTAGATGACAAAAATAAATTGAGACACCAAAATATATAAGAAA
Source organism: Salicornia ramosissima (assembly GCA_951394345.1). Taxonomy (NCBI): domain Eukaryota; kingdom Viridiplantae; phylum Streptophyta; class Magnoliopsida; order Caryophyllales; family Amaranthaceae; genus Salicornia; species Salicornia ramosissima. The sequence continues at coordinate 50,031,928 of OX596234.1, forward strand.
AATATAGTAAGTAAAAAAAGACAGAGAAAGTACATAATAAGTGTTATATAATGTACTTCATCTATTTTTTGTATGTGCAACAAGTCAATTTACACGCATGTTAATAGAAAGATTTAATTTAAGGATGTTAACGAATAAATTAATGAATATAATTTTAATACAAAAAAGGAATGAGAGATTATATGTTACCAATGTTAATTTTGTATTTATTAATTTTTCCGTTTACATGTTCTTCAAATTTCTACTTTAAAATGCGTTTAAATTCATTTGTTAGTTGCATATAAAAAAAATACGAATGAATTGAAGTATTAATGGTGAATAATAATGGGAACACTATTGCACTCCACTATAATTAAGTGTTGTTATAGTAGACATAATTTAGTTAATAGGAAGATAGAAATGATTCAAAGTAATCAAAGTCGAATCTATATAACGGAAAGCGAGTTTGAATGCAAAGGGTTTTTATGATAATGTGTCTTCAGGTTTCAGAATGCGGCTGTCGTCATAATCTCCATCTGCACCAAACTATTAGATCCACTCCCCACCCCACTCTGATTTTGTTTCCTCGTATTTTTTTTGGAAAAGTGGGTGATTGAAGTATGCTACATTTATATATATATATATATATATATATATATATATATATATATATAGAGGAAGGATTGGCTAAAAATCAAAAGATGGTTGAAAATCAGACAGAAAATGGTTTAAATACATTAGCAGTCGCAGGGGTATAAATGATTTTTAGCGAAAATTACTAATATTTACAAAGATTGCCATTAGTAATCACACGTGTACCCCTTTTTTAGTTGATCCTCTTCCTATATATATATATATATATATATATATATATATGTTGCATTGGATTTGTTTCTTAGATTTTGCTACTGCCAATAGTGGGACCATTAATGGACTTAATTTCTAAGGCCATGAGTCCAAGAATACCACCAACCCCAATCTCAGTCATTCAAATTAATTAAAGGAAAATTTGATATCAATAACAATTATGATCCATCTTTCATAAATAATGATCCCATCAAATTTTGATTATCCCATTGTGATATAACTAGCTTTATGTTAAGCTGTTAAATTTGATTGAATATTAGAAACGGATATGGGCAACCCAATATGGAAGATGAGACACTCACTAGTATCTCCTAAAACCAATTGGTGATTCCTAGACTTATAAGTTAGTTTAGTATCTCCTTATCTTCCGATATGGGACACTCACTAGTGCATTATATGATATATGGGGTTCAACATAACCCATTTAATTAAAAGAGTAGAAAAACTAAATCTTTAGGTTAGGTTCAGATTGGGTTATCGAGTTGGATCAGTTTTTTCCTAGCCCTAAGCTGATACGAACCTTATTACAATCCCCTTACTAGCTATTTGGATATCCATGCATGTAACGTTAAATAATCACAAACATAAATTTATATAAATGATCACATTTTTTTTATGGTATATAAAAATGATAATTCTTTATAAAAATTATTATACGAGTTCCTTTTTCTTCAACCTTGATTTTCAAAGCTTGTTTTCTGAGTAAAAATATATTTCATCATGTTAGCGTATTAATGATTTAATGGTCAAATACAATCACAATTCAAATAGTCAAAACAAGATCAAATAACAGAAGAAAAAAATGGAGTATACAATAGTTTATGAGACGATCGAGGTGAATTAGAAAAAAGTCTCTAGTACAAAACACCGTATTGCGGACTAAGAAGAGTATAATGGATAATAATGCTCCAATATTGACTCGTAGGAGTACTTATTATAGATGTTGTTATGTTTTCTCAAAAAAAAAAAAAGTCTCTCTGTCTATGTCTATCAACAAAAAAATTGCATGTATTAAGACATGGTTATTATGATGATCAAGGGCTCATTTACATTAGCTGAATTGATATGAATTGAACTGAATTTAATACAGATTAATTGAATTGAACTAAACTGGACTAAATTTAATCTGAAGTAAACAAGCCCTAAGTTAGAATATAAAGATAAGAAAATTTTGTCACTAACCACCTAATAAGTGGTAATTGTTGTCAACAGCTACCATAATTTTTTTTATATTTAATTTAACTACCAAATTAGTTATATTTTGTTGTAAACCACCACCTACCCATGAAAACTTAACGAAATATGCTAACGCCGTTAGTTTACCGTTAGTTTGTGACACGTGTCGCGATTTGATTGGCCGCGCCCTTGATTTATTTTTTTTTTAAATTAAGAAAAAAAATTGAGAAAAAAAATAAGACAAAAAGAAAAAAAATGACTGGTGGTGTTGGTGCTGCCTAATCGGGGTTGGGGTGGGGGTGGCTCATCGGAGGTAGGGGGCCGGGGGGAGGGGGGTGGATCGACAGGGCTCGGGGAGGGGGTGGGTCGATTTTTTACATTATTTTTTTTCCAGATTTTTTAATATTTTTTTATTTTAAAAATGTGTTAATTAAGTTTAAGTGGTTTAATTAAAGTTTAAATGATTTAATTAAGGTTTAAGTGGTTTAATTAAGGTTTAATTGTGATTTGAGTTAACGGTGTTAAAAATAGGTGGTGATTTGCAACTTTTTATAACTTATTTGGTAGTTAAATTAAATAAAAAAAAATTATGATAGTTGTTGACAACAATTACCACTTATTAGGTGGTTAGTAACAAAATTTTCTAAAGATAATAATAAAAGAAAATAAAATCAAGTATAATTTGAAAGTTAGAAACCGGGATCTCAGATCCAAGGAACTAACAAAGATAATGAAATAAAAACTCCTAAGCAGAAACATTAAGAGAATGACATAATTATCCATTGCGTCATATGATCACAATAATGCTATATATATATATATATATATATATATATATATATATATATATATATATATATATAGATGTAACAGGACCATGGTTTTTAGGCATCAATTACACAGAAACTTGTCCTTGAAAGAATTACAGTTTTTTGTGTGTCATTGTGTATGTATATAAATGTATATTTTCTCTGTTTGTAATTGATGAAAATTCTAGTGTAGTCTTATAAATACCGACTACCGTAGTGGATGGTTAGGATTGCATGATTTTTGATTTATTTTTAAATCCTAAATCCAATGAAAAATTCTTTTTAAAATACTTTAATTAGATTTTTTTTTTTATTTTAGGAAAATAATTTCTGATTTTTCCTAAAATCAGTTTCTATTCTTGAAAATTCAGAAATTCTTTTCCTAAAATAAGAAATCTAATTAAAATATTTAAAAAAGAATTTAAATTAAATTTACAAATTAAAAATAAATAAAAAATGGTGCGATCTTAGACATCCACTAAGGTAGTCGATAGTCATAAAACTACACTAGAATCATCCTGTAATTGACCCGTGAATAAACCACATGCGAGTATTCGACATTAAGGAATTATTGAAAAGTGTTAGGATTTGTATCCCACATGTGGTACTAATTACTAATACTGATAATGACTATTAATGAATGTTGTGACAAACAATACTAATAAATTTGTCAGGAAAAATTCATATGAATAATCCCAACTATTGGAGGTCTTCCAATATTAATCCCAACTATAGGTTATTACACTATAATCCAAACTATGGGGGTAGTTTTATGATATTAGACCACACTAACTTTTGACCGGCTCCGATTTCCTTCGTAGAAAGGGGGAAGGTATAATCAAGTACAATAAATAGGGAAAGAGGAAAGATAACGAATACTTTATGAATTGGTGACCGATTACAATAGGTTAACTAAGTCAATGGACTAATATCATAAAACAACCCCCAAATTTTGGATTATACTGTAATAACTAATAGTGGGGATTAATATTGGAAGACGTCGAATAGTTCGGATTATTTATATGAATTTTTCCAATTTGTTACTACTAATGCCTCTTTTACTAACGCCGTAGAAACAATAATACTAATAGCCTATTATTCCTCTAGTATGTGGTTTTGAGGTAGAACTTTGTTTCTTGGTATTGTAAAGTGGACTTGTACTTTTTCGTGAGAGGCGCAATCTTGTGCATAGATTTTAAATGATCGAGAATTATTTTTAGACAAGCTAGTTAAGTTTTAGGCTATATATATTTGGATACATGCAACATCTAAAATTGACCGAGATGAGACTGATTAGGTAGCATTTACATATTGTTTTCCATAATCTTCTTTATTTTTAAATAACCTTGTCTTTTGAATTTTTTTAGAAATAAATAAAATGTTGTCCATCCTTGAGAAAAGGTTCATAGAGTAGATTATGGCTAGGTCGTTCAATATTGTTTATTGTTTATTATTTTCAGTTTTCTGTTTTTCCAAATATATATATAAAAAAAAAAGAGACCAAAAAAAATTATTTACACCTTTTGTTGTCAGTTTTTAAAAATATAATGATTTTTGTATCTTTAACTAGTTTTTGGATACCAAAGCTAGGGCCCCTAGCGATTTGTTTTGTTTCTAGAAACCATGATCCATATATAGTTTTTTTTTTTTAAATTCCACTCTAATTACCTTTCTTATTTTACATTACGGAGTACTATATATATTTAAATATGTCAATTTGATTTCCTAAACTAATATGTAAACTAACCCAACAATATGTAAATTTAAAAAAAAAAAAAGTTTTTATACTCTTTATTTAAGTTTGGCAGGTACTGTCCATCTGCAACGAACATTATAATTTATAAAATTAACATGCTTTTTCTTTCTCTAACATACATTAACACAAGCAGCACTTTTCGTATTTCTGTATGGATATCTTAGCTTTCTTCAGTAACCACTATTCTTGTTTCGCATCAACTCATATTTACCGTGAAGCTAATAGGTCTGCGGACTATATCGCATCACTGGGGCATTGGACCCCTTCGTACATCGATATTGATCCGTTTATGGACGCAAAGTTCTCTTTTTTTTTTGCTGCTGACAAGTCAGATTGTTTCTTCGAGAGAAAGACAACCTAGCTTACCATGTTTACCTTTCCTTTAAAATAAAAAAAAAAAAGTAACCACTATTCTTAATTGAAATAATATTTGTGCGAAAAGCAAGTATTTATACCCAAAAAATAGGAGACCAAAAACGCGTCAAAAATAAAGGCGAAACGCCAAGACAAATAAAGGGCCAATTCACAGGCAAGCTAGCTGAGACTACTAACTTTAAAAAAAAAAAAAAAAAAAAAGAAGACCAGAAAGTAACTACTGATCTGACCACCTTTTCAAGCATATATTATATTATATATATATATATATGTAGATGAGGACAAACCCATAAACCAGGGCAAAAAGATGGATCATAACTTATCTTACACTCATATGTATGACCTCATTAATTGATTTAATTCTCATATATATATATATATACCAAGATATAAAAAATATATATAAAAAAAAGGGGTTTATTACATATAATCTTTCTAATCATTAGTTGCATATATGATGTGGACAAAGCCAGGTAACAGAACTCTAGTATGTCGTCCAGATGTCATGCGAATGAGGACGACAAGTAAGCAAAGGGCGGCACCACACCAAACTCACAAACAAACTACTCCCTCCGTAACGAATCAGTAGCAACATTTGAACTAGCACGGATTCCTAAATGAAATAGGTTAATTGTGGTATTAGGTGGTATAATGATAAAAGTAAGAGAGAGAAAAGTAAGAGAAGGAAAAATAAATGAGGTATTATGTGGTATGGTGATAAAAGTAAGAGAGAGAAAAATAAGAAAGAGAAAAGTAAGAGGGGTATTGTGTTGTTTTTTTTACCAAAAAAAGAATAAAATGAAATTGGAAAAAATTGTTGCAAGTATTTTGTTATACCTAAAAATGGAAATTGTTGCTAGTAATTCGTTGCGGAGGGAGTACTATACAGTTGGAGCGTGATAGATATGATGTTTGTTATTTAGAGAAATTAAGGAGCCAGAGTTAGTGGCGGAACCAAATTTTTTTTATTACTGTCGCTGAAATTAATATTACATTAAAGTAATAAAATGGTAAAAAGCAAAAAATATAACTAGCTAGTTAGCCTTGAACCCTAGTCTAATGGAGTATATTATTAATATTTAACTTCACTTAAAATCATTAATATATACTAATAATTTTGGGCCAAAGGAGAGGCCAAGGCCCCCGTTAGTCCCCCTGGCTCCGCCCCTGCCGAGAGTGTCTATAGGAAATATATATCAAAAAAGGAACTATATATGTATATATGTATTTGATATATACTGGAAAATTGGACACCACGAGTCATAAATATAGATGATCTTTTATAGTTTTATGTAAATGGTCTCAATTGTCCGTTGCTGAACTCAAACCCTTGAATGGTAGCTAGATCACAATAGTTCTAACTTACGGATCGGAGTATTAGGCTTGTTCCACATCATTGTAAAAGGGATAGAGAGAGAAAGTGGGGTATGTGATGATGTGAGAGATTAGAACAAAAATCATACAAAAATGGAAAGATTAAAATTGTTGCATTTATTTTGAAACTTACTAAAATATAAATTGGTCCATTTATTTTGAAACGGGTGAAGTATGGCATAAGGGATAACGAATTAGTCTAACTTATTCATTATAATTTTAAAAACCGACAAAAATAAAATGCAAACCACTCATCTGGCCTGGTTTCCCTTTTTTTTTCTAAACAAAATAATAATAATAATAATAATAATAATAATAATAACAACAAAAAGCCCTAGATTACAATGTTAAGAATCTCAATTCAAAAAAAAAAAAAAAACTAAAATGTTAAAAATATATATATCTTATTTTAAAAACTAGAATTTTCTCCTATTATTACTTTTCTTTTTGTTCATTTTCGATTCATACCTTCATTTTTCTATACTCATATAACAAATTTCAAGTCATGTCGAACCGGTTTTGAAAGACATCCCTGGCCTGGAAATTGGGATTATTGTAATGTTGATTTGGTTATCGGTAATAAACATTATTGTTAATGAGAATCAATTTTTAATTAAACCTATTAGAAAATTCATGAGCCAATAATAACCATATATAGGAGTGCTAATAAACATTGGTAATGAGAATAAAGTTTTATTTTTTGTACTATATAGTGCCCATTATCATATAAAAGAATGGTATTGAAAGGGCCGCGAATTGAAATATATGTGGGTAGAAATCACATGGTTATGAATAATGGATGCATCCTCATGGACATTGCATTGCCATCATATTTTACTTGCAAAATTAACTGCAATAATTCTATTTTCATTACCAATATTATTTATTATCAATAACCAAATGGACGGTGAGTTAATCAAAACTTGTGATTACCAACATTTATTACAAAAGACATAGTATAGCTAGAACTATTTTTATTAATATTTTCTATAATAATAATAGTTTTGAACTTTTGGTGTTAAAAATATACATACCATATTAATGGACAATCTCAACTAATAGCTTAAGCTGATAGTTAAGACCGATGAATATCTTATATATATATATATATACCCTATATATCACATACATTAAAATTAAAAGAAAAAACTTTATTTTGATGTAGGGTTTGTATTTATGTTTAAGATAACATAGGATAGTGATAGGAGGGAGAGAGTGTAGTATATATAAGAGAGAAGAATTTAGTGAGACAATGCAATATACCTATATATATATATATTCTTGATTGAAGCATAAAATATACGGCGGAAGTAAGAGAAAAGAGAGAAAGGAGGGGTTAGCGTGAAACACATTAGCTAGGGAGCCAAGTCACGCCGTCCTTTTTTTTTTTTTTTTTTTTTTTTTTTTCGTTTGGTTAATAGTTTTGAGCTATCTGCTAACCCCATGCGTAATTGATAACCTCTTTTCTTTCTTTTTCTTTTTACTTCATATAAATACTTATAAATACATATATAGTTACATCAATATATTATAATTTCATTATTGCATTGCCCTTAGCTTATAACCTATTTTCCCAAACATTATTGCTCAACGAAACTGGATTGTGTTTGTGGATATTATTCATCATCACTCTACAAGCTGAGAAGAACTTATCAAGAAGAAGAAGAAAAACAGGCCAGGACTATATATATTATTCTAGAACATACAAGATCACTTTCACTCTTTGGTTAGTATTCATTAATTTCCTCCTCTTAAATTAATTGTTCTATATAACCTTTTTGCTAGCTTCTCATCTAGATTTATATCTATCTAGGTCCATTATATTGTTATACAAATTAGGAATCATATCGTATTTAATTTAATCATGTATAAGAATATAGATAGATCATACCCCCGTTTCTTTCTGTTGTTCCCATAATCTTGTCACTATTAATTATTCATGCTGCATAACTCGAGAAAATCTGATCTACTAAATGCCTCCTGTAGATATAAAAAATATATATATGCCTGTAATATAGTCGTATGAGATTACTTGAGTACCTTATTAATATTCAATTTTTACGAATCCGTAATTGTATGTATTAACCGCCAAAAATATGTATTGGCAAATGTGCATAGTCAAGATGAGAACATCGTATTGAAATAGTGGAAGTAACATTCTTTCAAGCCAACTCTATAATATAAACATGTATGTGCGTATGTTTGTAAGTTGATCGTCATATTCTTTCAAGTTTTAAATCAACTAGAAGCTAAGCATTTAATTTGTTATTATTTATACCATATACATGTATGATGTTGTTTAGTTATTAATTAAGATGTTGAGGGAGAAGGACACTGTATCATTTGAAGGATAATGTTATATAAACACTTTAGGTTACATATAGGCGTTAAATATACTACTTAAAATGGAACAAATTTATGAATTATGAGAAAAAACACATGCAAATTGGTGTCATAAATCAATAGTTACCTTATTGCTTGTTATTTCTGTTTTTAGCTCCTTGGACTGTATATATCATTTTTCTTATTGTAATTGGAAGATTTTTTTTTTTTTTTCTTTGCTTTTTAAAAAAAAAAAAAAAACATAGGCCCTAATCCCTGATAAGTAAAGAATAATAACTTGGGGTATATGCTATATTTTGTAGTTGGTCTCTCCTTTACTTCTTTACCAATCTAATAATGTTGTTATTAGTAATAATTAATCACAAACTCACCAACAATTATCTTTGAGTAGAATGAACAGTTCATGAGATTTAGGTCTTCATTTTTAATGATCAAGTATCATTTTCATCAAATAGAGATATATATTTGTCATCATCATGTCATTGTTAGGAGCATTAATTAGCATTCATTATAATCATCAATATATAATTAACTATTTGATTTGGATTTCCTTTTCTTTCCGCTACTCAACTTTTGGTTTACCTATTTAAAAATCAAAGACAAATAATATGTGTATGTGTATATATAATACCCCCGTTACATATTATTTGCAATAGTCAAAATTATGTACTATTTCACGTTATGCACTTTGATCGAGAATTGAGCTTTACACATAATGAATAATATATATAGTCAGGTGAAGTTTCATTGGATGCATGTCAAAATGTAGTTTTTATTAGTAATTATCAAATTGTTATAAATTTTACGTTGTTTTTTACATGTCTGAATTGAAAATCATATTAGCTGTTGTATAACACGACTTTTACATGCATAATGTGATTTAGAATAGCGAAAAAGAACTTAACCCTGACCGCAACAAGTTATAAATTTAACATGAAATTCAAGGTGAAGGAGCACAAGCTGATCGAGCCAGCTTGTGCATCCTTGTCTCATGATATAATTAGTAGTGTCAACCTTATGGTTGGTCCTATAATATAATTTGGTGCAATGCATGGCTCAAACTAGATCATAGAAATCATGTTTGACACTGACTTATATTTGTAACAGGATTGATAGATAGATGGTGGGTGGTAAGTGATGTTATGAATACATGGTAAATCAAAAGATATTACAAATAAAATTAAAGCTTAAGAGTAGATAATATTATAGCTAGCTAGCGTATATAATATGAATGTAGTGCACTCTACTCAAAAGACAACTCAACGTGCCCGCTTTAGTGCTCCCTGCCAAAGTCAATGTTTTCGCCTTTTTTTTTCTTCCTCCTTAGTTCCAGTTGTCATATTAATATTTTGTTCATTTAATAATATGTAATTTGATAAAATTGACAATATATAATATTAATTAAATCAGTAATCTGAAATAATTTTATATGCAAAACTATATATTAAATAAGCAAAATCAATATTAGATGAGCATTATTAATTGCAACGATTTAACATTTTTCCTCTCTACTTTAGGTCAGATCGTTGCAATATATATGTTACAGAGGGAGTATAAAACTGGATGCATATAATTCTATGTGCACCTAAATACGTAATACTTCCTCCAATCTATTTTAATCACAACATGAATAATTTTTGTGAGAAATAAAATATTCATTTGTTGCGATTAAAATGGATGGGACTTAGAATAGTTTTCAGTTATGCACATATATATTTAAGACCTTCAATTCTTATGTATATAAAAGATTTTATGAATGAATTTGTTTTGGTGGGTCATAATATATGTTGATTGGCTAGAAACTTAGGTATAGGACCAGAAAAATTATGGACCAGTGAAAGTGCGTCGAAAACCAATTAAACACCTTCAATTGCATATGATTTCATGATTGCTAATTTACCATGCATGGCAAATTCATGTATGCCACGATTTTCCCACTTTCACAATGACAGGCATGTCCATCCCATATTATATGCTTTTATAAAAGTAGTAACTTATTATATATATATAATTAAATACACCAATGTTAAATTATTATTACCAATTCCTATTCTGGTTTTAAATTCCCGTTCACATTAACTCCAAAAAACAAGAAGAAGTTCTAAGAGATTATGCAAATGAGCCTATTGTTTTTAGATGTTCCATACTTGAACATAATATACTTGTAAGAGCATGTAAAATGATATTCCATTTTCTTGGAACGGGACCAGACATTTTTTTTTCTGGCCTGGATTGTATTTACAATTTTTTATTTGATGAAATGTTATTTTTTCTTCAAATATAGAAGTAATGATACATGATTTTAGTAAAATAATATTTTAATTAAAAATCTAGACATATTAAATTTAAACATAAAATTTGATTCAAAAACTATACTCATATGTATTAGGGATTTCAGTCTATTCAGTTCGAACTAAAAAATTTCAAATTTGAATTGAATCGGATCGAATCAGAAAGCCGGAATCCTTATATTATATTCGTTGGATTGGGGATTGGACCTAAATCATCTGATATTTCTCGATCCAAATATTTTTTTTTTGTCCAAAAAGAAATAAGTTTGGAAAGGAATTATTAAAATAAATAAGATAGATGTAATAACATTAATTTGGAAAGGATTGAAAAAAAGTTTGGATATCAAAATGAGAAGGTAAAAAAGTACACCAAAAAATTTTGATTTTGGAAATTATATATGATGTCCACAATTTTGATATTTAAATATTTTAATTAAACAAATTGTTGCTTGCTTGCTCTCTTCAAATATAAAAAAAAATAAAAATAAATTTGGTGCTTGGTTGATTAGTGTAATTTATTGTTGCATGTACTCATTATCCTAAAGGATCATTACTATTATTAGATCTGTTTAATTCTAATATATACTCTAATGAATTGCCTTTATTGAGAATAATGGTGGGGTGTTTAATGAATGAATATATTCAGAAGAAGAAGAAGAGTAAATGGGAATGGATCAAATGGAATCATGTGTTCCACCGGGGTTTAGGTTCCACCCAACAGAAGAAGAACTTGTGGGGTACTATCTCAAGCGAAAAGTCAACTCCCTCAAATTCGATCTTGACGTTATCATTGAAATTGATCTTTACCGTATGGAGCCTTGGGACATCCAAGGTACTCTATTTCCTTACTCTATACTCCTCCCTTTCTTATGATAATACTATATACCTTCGAAATTAGTATAACCCACAAATTAATTTTATACTACCTACATCTGTTTCAAAATATACTACGGAATACTTCAAACTTTGATATATACGTTGTCTTAGGATGTTTTAACCTATATATATTATTGATTCATGAGAAAATTTTACATATCATATGCCCTCTATTTTAAAATATTTTCCCTGAATTCGAGTGGTTTTGTGAACATTTAGGAATAAAAGGGTCATCATTTTAATAAACTAGAAAAACTATATTTCGTGTTACAATAATACTTCTGTAACAAACCAACTATCCTTTTGTATATTTTTCAGATACTAGAACAAATTCAATCCAAAAATTAGGATATTTTGTTTTCAAAAAAAATCATATTTTTAACAAAAATTAGGATGGGAAAACAGAATATCTGGATATATTTGGTCTTCAATTTGGATATTCGATTTTTTTAATTCAAATACCCGATTTTTAATTTGGATAATCCAAATTTCATAAATTCTAATCTATATTTTTAAAATTGAATTAATGAAATTTTTATTATCTGAATTTTCGGATTTGAGTTAATCCCACTATGGCTTAACAAAATTTGGATCAGATCAAAAATCGAAAATTTCAAATCAGTTCATTAATTTTTTCTAGATCAGAAACATATGCACAACCCTAATACTCCGTATTATTTTTCGAAAAAATCCAAAATTTCAAATCAGATCATTAATTTTTTCTAGATCAGAAACATATGCACAACCCTAATACTCCGTATTATTTTACAGTAATAGATAGGTAGAAATTGAAGTACTCCCTCCGTAACATAATATATCTACTTATGTTTTTTCATGCATTTTGAGGAAGCGATTTAAGGATGTAAAGGAAGAAATTAATCAAAATGGTTTTAATACAAGCAAGAATGTAGTTATAAGTTACTAATATCAAAATTATTTCGATTAATTTGGTCGTTTACACCCTTAAATCACTTGCTCAAAATGCGTGAAAAAACAAAAATAAATATTTTTATTTTACGGAGGGAGTACATGTACTCCTACGTACTTAGGGTTCGCCATCTATTCAACCCTATCCTAGCTAATATGGATTTATTTGACCTCATTTGAATCTTTATTGACCTTATTAAGCTTTATCTACAATTTATAATAACCTAAAAAGTAACAAAGTTTAAATTAATATATACTAGTAGTTTAGTACCATATAGATGTTTATTTGGATGCCATGCATGCTACTAATAATACATATATGGAAAAATGTGGAGCAGATAAATGCAAGTTGGGATATGATGAGAGAAATGAATGGTATTTCTTCAGCCACAAAGACAGGAAATACCCAACCGGAACTCGGACAAACAGGGCCACGGCTGCCGGATTTTGGAAGGCGACGGGCAGAGATAAGGCCGTGTTATCAAAGAATAATATCATTGGAATGAGAAAAACCCTTGTCTTCTACAAAGGTCGTGCCCCTAATGGCAGGAAATCTGACTGGATCATGCATGAGTATCGTCTCCAAACCTCTGAGCATGCTCCTCCACAGGCAAGTTTTACTTTCTTCTTTTTTTTTTAGGGTTTTTTTTTTTTTTTTTAAGGATTTTTAGTCCTGGGTCTTGATTAAGACAAGTCATGCCATCATCAATTCATCATATCATATATTCCGCATAATATTTCATCCAATTCGATTAGATCCGCTCCTATATAATTGCAACATAGAAATCTGGCACTGTACTATTCACTAGTACGTGGCTAGAAGGCACAATCAAGTAGCGAATAGAATAGCTACTACTTTTACAGCTTACAATAATTTACATGAGCCATTTAGTATTATTAGACTTCATTCCCCCTCATTGTATTATGGATTTATGTCACGATTATGGGGCTTTCTTTACTTTACTTTTGATGATGCTGGATAATTTTGATGTAGTTTGATACTTTTTACTTGACCCTCGCCTTCTTTTTAATTTAAGCTTATGCACCCCTTTTCTACAATATATATATATATACAAAAAATATTGTCATGTGTGATATCTTTGGATTTTTCTCAATGTATACTTTATTTTGATATAATTTTTATAATTTTTGGCAAAACGTAGCTCATAATATTACGAATATAAATAAAGCATTGGCAAACGTGAAATTGACATCGTTGCAATAACAAGAATCAGTAGACGAAGTATAAAACGATTCTCACTTGAGTAGTCAACTTAACACTTGGGTCAGAGTTTGAAAATGCGTATAATATCCTAATTAATAAGCCGTGACACCGAATATTGGGAATGTCAATAGGTCAGATTAGGATCGAATTATGTACAATATGACTCCAACCCAACAGTAATTGAAGTCGATTTTTTAAGACAAATTCTATAAGGAGACTAAATAAAAAAGTTTATTCAAATAATGTTACCTTAATCTTCTTTTAAAGTCCGATGCAGATTCTTATTTTCAGATTTGAATTGGATTTTTTCTTGCATATTGGATCAGATAGTGGAGTGAGTAAGACTAATGAAAAATAGAAATATGAATAATGCAGGAAGAAGGATGGGTGGTATGCAGAGCATTTAAGAAACCAAGTCCAAGTCACAAACAAGGATTTGAAAGCTGGAATCATCAAATTAACAAATGGTACTACATGAGAAACAACAACAACAACAACACTAGCTGCTTTATTGGCTCTCCCTCATCACTGCTACCTGATCATATAATATCTTCATCAAGTCCGACCACTACCGATTCTCTAAATCAACCCCACACTAACTTCCCTGCTCCTCCTCATCATCAATCTATGAACTACAGTAATAGCTTTGATCATCATCATCAGGAACTGATCACAGCAGCATCCAACGGTGGTGGTAATAATCAGTTTATTGAAATTAATAATAATAATAATAATCAGCTCATCATGGACTTACCTCGTCTAGACAGTCCATCACTTTCCACTAGCTTTGCAGCTAAAGATCAAGTCTCATCATATGATCATCATCATGATCATGATCATCATGAGGGAAGCAGCAAGCAGCAGCAGTGGGACATTCTAGATAATTTGCTGGGAAATTCATCACAAATAATATTACCTGATGATCAAACAACAACAACAAGTTCATCATATTCTAATAACCCACCAACAAGCATGCAATTAGCTGATGCTCATGATTATGAGCTTGATGTTCAGAATCAGCTTGGCAGCTTTCTTGGATGCTTTCCCACCTTATAATATCGAAAAAAAAAAAAAATCTTTTGTCTCACTTATTGTGTCATACTAATTTTGATTTGGTTGAAAAAATACTGGTAATTTGTTTTTATTTAAAAAATTTTAAAAGGTGAATCATAGTAATTAATTGAACCAATCAAAATGAATGGGACACAATAAGTGTGACAGAAGATTTGAGTCCGATAATAACAACACATTAATAAAACTCATACATCATCCAACCTTATATGTGATGAATTGACCCACACACATACATACAACTTATATGCCAAAAAAACAAAAAAACAAAAAAAAAAGTATGTCAAATGTATGTTTTAGTGAAACTTATTTAATTTAGATAAGTATGAATTAATTACATGCTAAACTTACACAGAGTAGTATGTAGGAAACTCAGAATGAATACTATTATTATTATTATTGTGTGTTTTATGGCTAACAAGGTGATGTGCAACTATTTCACCTGGCCGGTATTACTTAGCGTCTTAACATAATCATCAATCATCATCATCAATTTGTAATTTCATGTGCATGTTTATAAGCTATGCATGTTCTTTTATCACAAATGTAAACTTTTTTTTCTTTTTAATTGATTGTTTTTCTTTTTTCTCATGTAAAGTTATCGGTAGGGTTTGTTAATTAAAACTCAAACCCTAAGAATTTGTGCATGCTTTTTAATACAAATACGTACATTATATTTGGTAATCCATCAGATATTTGTCATAAACTCATAATAGTAATTTTAGTACTCTCTTGGTACGTATCCGTTTATTTGCAACAATTGTGAATTTATGTGAGAGGAAAAATATTCATTGTTGCAAATAAGCCGATATATGCCGGGAGTATTATTTCACAATAAATACTCTGATAATCATTTATTCTGATCTACAAGAGTAATTGCTTCATTTTCCTTATACTTGTGTCATTATATATGCTTGTTAAATTTGATAGAATTTGGGTCTGAGCAGCCCAATATGAAAAATGAGAGTTCGGTTGCTTACAAATATGTGGAAGTTCATTCCCAAAACTAATAATTCTTGGACTTTTAAATAGTGACCAAACTCTTCTCCTTTACATTGGGTTGTCCGTACCCATTTGCATATTTTATCAAAATTAACATGGTATCAAAACTCCAATTGTTGGTCTCTTTTACATTGGGTTTTAATAAGCAACTGGAAAAGGTTTTCCTCAACATGACTTCAAGCTCTTAAGAGGATTTTTTTTATTGCTTTTCCATTGACTCTGCATTCTATGTACACTCACTAATGAGGAAGATTGTTGAATTGAACCCCATATACTTGTGAACTACATAAATGCTATGAAAAACTCATTATGCTATGAAATTTTCCATTTACTTTTTCACATGGCACGAGACACACCTTTAAATGTCAATATGTTTAATTATATATGAGAAAAAAATTAGTAAATTTGCAATTTTAGAAAGTATATATTGAGACAAATCAAATAAAATTTCGCAAGATTATGTTTTTCCTTACATTACTTGCTAATGTTACTAGAGCTGTCAATTGTGTCATGTCGTGTCGATTTCGGGTCGACCCGGATACATAAACATGTTGAAACCTCTAACCCAACCCCGACCCGTTTAATAAACGTGTCGTGTCAACCCTTTTACTTAGACGACGTAACAAAGTCCTTGACCCAAACCTATTAATTTCGTGTCGTGTCCGGGTCGTGAGGTCAATTTTCCACTACAAAAATAATGTTCAAGTGTAATCGTGTCGTCTCAACCTGTTTACATAAATGGGTTGAACCCCTTAACCCAAACTCGACCCGTTTAATAAGCGTATCATGTCGTATCAACCCGTTTACTTAATCGTGTTAAAGTCTTTGATCCAAACCCACTAATTTCGTGTTGGGTTCGAGTCGTGTTAGTTTTTGCCGGCTCTAAATAAATGTAACTATAAACAAAGGGAGAAAAAACCAAAAAAAAAATACTTTTTTTTTGTGTGTGTGGGGGTGGGGGGAGGGGGTGGATATTGGATAATGTGATAAGGTGCTGGACTAGGGTCCTACAACCAAATTTACACCTAGGATAAAATACATAGCACGCATACATATGTGGGAGAAGATAAGAAAACCTTGCAATTGTGTGTGGATGAGGAATCAATATTGCAACCACAAAGTCACGAGGCGCGATGCGTGCCACCGCTCCTCAAAAAAATAAAATTATAACATACTTGAATATCAAAATTTTCAATTTTTAGGAATGGAGGCAATGGAGTAGTATTACTGACTGAGAATTTGTGGGATTTAGTAATGGACTCTTGAAGATCCCCAGGCCCATTGACAATGGATCTATGTTATGATGTCCACGGACTTTAGAAGCCCAACATTTGTTATAATAATTTTCTTAGTTAGAATTGACTAGACCTAACAGTGACTTTAAAAGAAATAATAATAAATAAAGTGGATCAGTAAATTAACAAATACGCGTCACATCATCTAATCATCTTAAGAGATCGACATTTCGTGGCACATCTATTGACATATCTTTTTCTTTCTTTCTGTTTTTTTTTTTTTTTTAATTTTATTTTTTTATATAGGAAACAAAACTATAGAGTTATTAGCAATTGATGTAGAATGTGAATGTAGAATATATATGCCGTTTTTCCAAGTTTCTGGGAAACTATGGTCTATGATTGGTCTTAGCCTCTTGTCCTACGAATAACCCTACCACGAAAACAATCTAATCACTACATTAAGCCAACAATATTTTATTTTTTTTTAAAAAGAACATTAAGCCAACAATAATTACATGTAAATATGTAATTAGCACAAGTGTCATTCATCTTGTGATATGAAGATTATTAGCTATTGATCAATCTTACAAACCTTGAACATGCTTGGAATTGATAGTTTTTTTAAAATATTTTTTACAGCTCTTTATTGTTAACTTGTTATCAAGATTCAAGCCTCCATCGCCACACACACCAAAAAAAAAAAATATTCAACTTCAATTTTAGTTTATAGTCTACCGATAAAAAGTGGAGTTAGAGTCATTGCTCCATACCTCACTCCTCTACTTTTCAAGTTGCAATTGATCAATCAATAAATAAAATGTTTGTACTCATACAGCCCGTTCAGGAACCAATTATAAATAACTCTAATTAGAACGAATTTATATGTAAATTTAGTAGGAAAATCAATATCAATTCCCATTGTTATGCTAGTTTGCCTCCAATTAATCTAATTTTTTTTTTTCACATTTATCCTATCCATTTCTATCTAATACCACTATTCCCAATAGTAATGAATGATATGTAATGAAAAATATGAAGAAAAATTAAAATTGGGAATGAGAATATGTTTCCATAGTGATTGTAAATAACCTTGTTTTCCCTACTAAATCATGCTTTATTACCACAATTTGTTACCTATAACCAAACGAGCCAATAGAATCATAGCCTCGTAGGTGCATCAAACATAGAATGTATATACTACAGTACTACACAACTTTTAAAAAAATATTCTTTATGCAGCTGAAGTATAAACATTGTATAAATATGTTATTGTCCACATCTATCTATACTAATAATTTAAAACAAGATATGTTTGTGCTATGTGTTAACTTTTTGTGAATTCAATTTTAATTTATTTTATTTTTAAAATAATCTTTTATTAATTAAGATAATTTTAGGAGACACATTATATCTTAATTTATAGAGTCTACAATTTCTTATACTATTATGATCAACTTAATTAATTTTATTAATAATATTTTAATTTTAATTATTTTGATATTATTTTTTTATATACAACTCGCGCAATCGCTAAGTGAATATTCCAAAACTAGTTTAATTTATATATTAAAAAAAAAGATAGAACACTTATTGTAGCGGTATTATATGAATGGTTACTTGTTAGTAATTTTTTATTCAGCCATTACTTGTTACTTTGTATGAATATGCCTTCTTTCTATTTTCTTTCCTCTTCTTAAATAAATTTGGTTGAAATATCTTCACAAATAATTTGTTTCATCTCAATTGCCTTTTTATACAAACTACGTACAACAAAATTAAATATTTATATGCAAAATTAATACAAATATAAAAATCTCCCATGTGGATTCAATGATTCATGATATATCACAATTTTCAATCTGAAATATTAGCTATTAATAAATTGAACTTTACTCTTTGTGTTATAAAAATCCATCCCAAGGAACGGTAAACAATGGAATCATACACTGATATTAATACAAATATTTTAATTAAATTTTTTATTTTATGAAAAAAAATTCTGATTTTTTAAGAATAAAAAATAATTTTAGGAAAAAACATATAAATCATTTTCCTAAAAATAAATAAATCTAATAACAGTATTTTTTAGTAATTTTATGTATTATTCGTAAATATTTAGAGCATATTAATGAATATTATATTGAAATTGATTTATTTATATTTTAATTATATTGATATTTTACAAAAATAATTTTATAAGAGTATTTTTGGGTATTCTACAAAATATATATTAGCTATTAAATTTTTAGTGTAAAAATAATATTTTTATACGTAATATGAGAGACTGGATATAAATTATTGGTTTCTTATGTTTAGAAATAACATTATAATTTTTAAGTAGGTTACATACGTTATTTGGGTTTGGGGCATTGGGCTATAGTTAAGTTAAAAAAAAAAAAAACACCAAACAACATTATAAAGATTTCTAGGGAGAACCAAAATAGATCAAAACCCTAAATAAAATAAAATAAAAACATTCAACTCTCTCTTCTCTTCACTCTTCTCTTCACGTTTAAAAAAAAAAAACAACACCAACAACAACAACAACAACAGCGCTCGCTGCCGCACGACCACCACCCCCTTCCTTCTCCTCCGGCGTGCGCTCCACCTCCAGCGCCCCTCTGCCTCCGCCTCCGCGCCCTTTCTCCGGCGTCCTGGTGCTGTAGGTCCTCTCTTTTCTTTCCTCTCCTCATCACTCTGTTTCGATCGGTTCTGTTTGCAGCAGCCTCAGTGCTGCCACCTGCCATCGTCAGTACTGACTCACCGCCGTCCTCCTTAGGTGGTTAACTGGTTACTCCTCCCCTCTTTTCATTGGTTCTTGTTTTTGCAAATTATTATTATTATTATTATTATTATTATTATTATTATTATTATTATTATTGTTATTAATTAAATAATTGTTAATAATATAATTAAGTTATTGGTATTATGGAATTAATTAGGTTTATTTACTGTTTTTCATTATAAACAAAAATTTCAGAATGTATAAATTTATTTAAATGCCTAATTATTGTTAGGATTGATGTTATGGTTAATTTGAGATTAATTTTGGGATAAAGAATATAATTACATGTGATTGCGGAGTGTTTAAGTTTGATAAAAAAAAAGGCTTTCCATCGTTAGAGTTGATGTAAAGGGAATTATCAAAGTATTAAGTATTAAATTAATTTTTGACAAATTATTTTTTATTATAGAACTTATTTTCCAGATTTATTATATGTATTATAAAGTGTATTTTGATGTCTTAAACGAATATTTTGGGAGGTAATATACCCGATTTATTATATGTAAGTTAATTATATATATATATTTATATGGGTAATTAATTCTGGCCATTAAAAATTAAAGGGTTCTAGTTGGATTTAAAATTAAGTTATACATTGCTTTTAAGTTGTGATGGGAAATCTATATCTATATCTATACTTAATATATTAAAACACACCCTAAAATATAATTTTGACACATAGGATATCTTATATTTAGAATTATGTCATGTGTCATCCTAAAAAATATTTCATTTTCCTTTTCCTTTTTTTTTTAAATAAAAAATTGCTTTTATTTTCTAATTACAATTAATATTAATAATTTATTAACATTTAATAAAACTTTTCACTTTCAAATTATGAGATTTGATTTCTTACATCACTTTCTTTTCAAGTTATTCATTTTAAATTTAATTTTATTCCATTTTGAATTCTTCTAAATATGCTCACACTTTATATTTACAAAATTATTTTCTATTATTTTATAATTATGCAAATGAATATTCTTCAAAATATGTACTTGTATATTTTTTTTTCTAAGAAAAATGTATGTTATAATCTTAAAAATAATAAAAAAAATTAATATATTCTCATTTTTTTGATGAATTATTATCAAATCTTAGTTAGTTTCCACCTTATAAAATCACTAGAATTATTATAAAACTAAAACATAGAACTATGAACCTAATAGGTACAAAATCCGTGTATTATGCACGGGCCAAAAACCTAGTTAATATTAATTTGTTTCCTTATTTAATTGTAGGAGACGAATTCTCCTTTGGTGATTTCTGACTGAAAGATGGCTCTTCGATTCGTATATTCACGGTACGTACATATTTATAAACAACCTTAAGTAGTATCATAGATGCTTGGAGATTCAAGAAAACTTCCTAATTCCTATCATGCTTAGGAAGCCCTGTATTTGTTTGGAAACAATGTTATTTGCATTAGTTGGTTTGTAAGTATGAATGGTGAGTTATTTCAAGATTGTAAGACTTTGTGATTGCATGCATGTTTGGTTATACATGACTAGCCTTCTATGCACGCTTTGCGTGCGATAATAATTTTTAAATGTATTTTTCAATTTGTATAAACAAACAAAAAAACCAAGGTTGTTTGTTCAAAAATTTGAAATATATTTCAAATTCACTCTATAATCATAACAATCTTTTCAACAATGAACAAAAAAAAAAAGGTTTTCTACTATATATTTTTCCGGCTATCAAATTTGTACAATAATTGAAAGATAAAATTTTTATGAGACAAACTATATCAATATGGATATCTATTTATAGAGAATTCAAATATATGAATTTTGGTATTTTTATTTTATTTTTACAAATGTTGTATTTTGTAATATTTTCCTTTTAAAAAGTAAAAAAATTGAATTTCCATAATAGGTTGATGCAAATTGAAAGCCCATAATAACTTTCCATAATAGGTTGATGCAAATTGAATTTCCATAATAACTTTCCATAATAGGTTGATGCAAATTGAATTTTTGGAAAATTTTGAGCGTTAAGGTGAACTTTTCCAGGGGGACACCATAGCTCCCCTTGGCTTATATAATAGAGATATATGGTTATTTGCCACTAGGTTGGCAGTACGTAGCGGTTTAAATGCCGTGTTTTTTTTATAAAAAAAGTTGAAAGCCAATAAATTATATAGGAAACTTGCATTTTTTTTTACTAGGACAAACCGCTACTGGTAGTAGAGGTTTTTTTTCAGTAGCGGTTAGTCACGAAAATCGAAAAGATATAAAACTCATTGAACCGTCTACATCACATGAACGGTAATTTGAAAATTGGGACAAAAGTAGCAACATTTTGGAAATTAGTATTATTCTTAGCATTATTGAGGGAAAGAGTTCCTTAAGGCTAAGGCAGTCAAATCTTTGAATATAACAAAGTTAATAGTCGAAGGTGGCAATATGTGTGTTATAAATTCAATTAGAAAAACTTGGAAAATCTTAATTTTAGAAATAGAGTAAGATAAAAAAAAATATTTTAATCAAATCCAAATTAGTCATTGCTACCAAACATTTACTACTTAGCTCGATCATGAAGGTCATAATTATTCCGATCCCACCTATTAGTCATTTTCTTCCGCACTTTATCTCATTTTCAAGAAAGATTTGGTAGGTTTACCCTTTAGAGAGGTACGAGCTTTAAATAGAATGAGAATAATTCCTAATTACCGTAAAATAATCTATTAAGGTTGTTGAAACCAGTGCACGTATGACCTGTTTCATGTGCGGCCCCCCATGACAACTGTCAACGACTCAACTTTCACAATTATCGGGAATATTACATGCCTATAAAAGGACCAGTTAGATCACTCAATTTATCAGATATCTGATTCATTATTCACAAACTTTATACTTCTAACTCTTTTTTAATCCGTTCTGTGACTTAAGTATTGGAGAGACGTTCATGTGTTCTACCCTAGGTCATTAACTCATCCTTATTTTACAAACTTGAGTTCGAAGATGAGCTTAAACACACCATATCGAAGAGAAAAGTTACTACTTACAAATGGCATTTAAGAGTCATTTATCAAATATATCATTGGACAATGATAGTCTATAAAACTATAAAAGTAAGGTTAATCTAAGACTTCAAGAAATTAATTACATTTTCACCTTCATTTCATGCACTTCTATTTCTGGTAACCAAGCATCAGCTCCTCCTAATCTCCTATGTAAGCCTTACAAACCTTGTTTCCATTATTACTCGTACTCAACAATTTAGAAATCCAATTTCCAAAACCCTCGATTTTCTCTCTCCTCTCCATATCAAAGATCTAAATTTTGAAAACCAAAAGAAGAAACAGAGAGGAGAGAGAACGGGGTAAATGGCAATATTAAGCTTGTCGAATCAAGGCATTATACTGTTCCTAAATTAATCTCCAAATATTTAGGGCTTTTGTTCCTATATATGTTTACTCTTCAATTGATAAATGCATGTTATTCGATCGTCGATTTCAATTGCAGTTAGGGTTTTTCCACAATTTGATTCTGGAATGAATCTTTTTTGAATTAATTTAAGGAGCAAACTAATGGCTGCACCGAGGATTGTGATCGGAGCAGATAAAGATGAAGAGAGCGCAAAAATGGAAGATATACCGTCTAGTAAGAAGGCGAGATTTGAAGGAAAGTTTCCATTGACCAAGTCTGAGCTAGCTGTTGCTATGGCGGTGTTCTTGGTGTTCGTGATTGGTTTGTTCTTTATTTTCTTGAAGATGCCTGCTGCTGAGTATGGCAAGATTAAGTTGCCTCGCACTATTTCCGATCTTCGATTGCTCAAGTATTGTTATTCTCGACCTTTTTCTTTTCTGTTCTTTATGTTGTTCGCCGTTGCCCATTAGTGCTATGTTTTATTACTTCATGTTGTCATAGGTTTCAATGGTAATTGGAAAGTTCCTGACTTTCTTGATTATTATGTGTTGATATGCTGATCTATGGAATTGATATATAAAAATCTGTTGTTGACGGTGGAGGAGGATATGCTATGGATCATTTGATTTTTGGTTCCCTCAAATTCCCCCTAAAAATATAATTAAGTTATTAAGTAGATAAAGGTACTGTTAGTTATTGCATGGATGGTGAAAATGGAAGGGAAAATACAGAGAAGGATGTAGGAATCATGAGAAAATTATAAAAGTTTGATATTTAAAAAATTACACACCTAAACGAATTGTTTATTTATTTATTTTTTGTATGAATAATAAAGAATTTTCATGATAAAAATTTCCCCTTTCCTCATACCGAAGATTCCAAACTTAACAAACAGTCAAACATTGTGAAACAAAGTGAGTACTGACTACTGAGTATTAAAGAGATCCACCCTTGTTTGTAGTAGAGGGGTGTAGGACTATTACATGCAGTTGTATGCATAATACATGCCATAGAGAATCTACATGAATATCTCCTAACAACTTGAACCGATTTGTTAGCTTTTGTTAAATAAGCTTGCTAACATGGAATAATTCCACTAGAAAGATAAGTGTTGTTCATTTGGATGCATACTTCTAAATTACAAACTCTAATAATTGACATTGGTATTCAACTATGAGAGGAATCATTGGTTTATTTGAAATTGTAATGTGGGAATAGCTAACTTGGTTAAGTAGACAAATAATAATGCATTGATATTATGGGTGAATGGATGATCATAGTGAGGAATAGGTGTAGTTAAGTACACAACTAGAGATCAATTTGTAATGGGTGGAGTATGAGCCGCAAAATAATATATTTCGTAGCTTCACTTTAAAGATGATAAAATGGGTGAATGGGTGATCATAGCGAGGATTGTGATTGTGATTTTCTGGTGACCTGCAACTATTGGAATCTCTCTCCTTTAGTTGTTTTCATAGAGAAGGGTATTAATCATTTGTTGGCTTCTAGACCTGAAGGAATGAGTGTTAGGAGTTGCATAAAATAAAAATGATGATGGTCTCGGTCTCAGTGAATTGTCTTCAAATTCTTGTTCGATCAACTGGATTCACAATTAAGGATGTGAAAGGAGCCCTTATTGCAAGTGTGGTATTGTTGGTGACCAAACATATGCCTTGATTAGTAATTTCCATGTATTTGTGAAATTGTGATCCAGCTTATTTAATATGAGCTAAACTTGTAAGGCTGTTTAATTGGATTGGTGTAATTGATAGTATTGTCAATATTTAGGCCTTTATGTGAAAACTACCTAGTACCTACAGTTTCGGTTCAATTGGGCCTTGGTTAATATTTTTCTATTTTAAAATTGATGGAATTTGTCCTCCCTTAATTATGGTACGCACTTTGCTTTAAACTTTGGCTGCTTCTGTGCATTTTTTATTTCTTATTTCCTGAACTTTTCTTTTTGCAACTGACTTTCAGAGACAATCTTGCGTTGTATGCAAATGACCATCCAGCACAATTTATTCTTGGTTACTGTTCAGTATATATCTTCATGCAGACTTTCATGATTCCTGGGACAATATTTATGTCCTTGCTGGCTGGTGCTCTCTTTGGTGTTTTTAAGGGCCTTTTGTTAGTTGTGTCTAATGCAACTGCTGGAGCTTCCTGCTGCTATTTTCTGTCCAAGCTGATTGGCAGGCCCATAGTTAACTGGTTGTGGCCTGAAAAGTTGAGATTTTTCCAAGGAGAGGTATTACCATTTTCAGATATTAATATCCGGAGGTCGTTTAATGCCTCTGATATGTGCTTTTTTGTTGATGCCGTCTTCCCTAGTGATGACATATCTTTTTGCTGATTTTTCTTCAGATAGCAAAGCGGAGGGAGAAGTTGATGAATTACATGCTTTTCTTGAGGGTTACCCCAACTCTGCCCAATCTTTTTATCAACCTGGCATCTCCTATAGTGGATATACCATTTCACATCTTCTTTCTAGCTACAATTATTGGTATTATTCCGGCCTCGTTTATCACTGTGAGGGTAAGTGCTTACTTGTTGACCTTATATGTGGTTGTTGGTTTGCAAATTTCCAGGGCGTTTGTGCTTAAGAAGTTTTCTTAAGATAGATTTCATTACCATATATTGTGTAAATTTCCTCATTTGTTAATGTGAACCCCTGCGCAGAGGTGGTTACCAAATGATAAATTGTGTAATGGTTTATTATTCTAGTTACAAGCCAAGGTGTTCATTGAGCTTTAAGATGCTGAATACAGAATGATTATTGCCATCTGTTGCGATGCTTGCCACCATCAAAATATTTGGTAGTTTTTGGCCTTGATTGGTCAATTACCACTATCACCCCCCCCCCCCCACCCTACCCACCCACACACCACCAGCTTTTTTTTACTTTGCTTAAAAATTTTTAGTCAAAAGGTATGTAATGTTTTAGCTTTGGGATCACATCATTTAAGGATGCATTCACCCTTCTATGGCCATTAGTTACTGAAAAGCAAATGTAGCTGAGGAAATTTTTGTATCTTTGTATATTTTGTGCTTTCATATATCCGATGCACATATGATGGTTTTTAGATTTTTTTACCTTTCTATAAGGCTGCTTGTTTCTGGAACTCCATATTAGTACTTTTAGCCTTTTTATTTTATGGTGTTTAGGCACATTGTTTAATTATCACAGTAGTATTTTGATTATATACAATCTTTAACTGTGGCTTGAATGTTTTTGCATGCCACTTTGTGGTGATTTTCCTTGTTATAATATTTGTCTTAATATTCAGGCTGGCCTTGCCCTCGGAGAGTTGAAGTCTGTGAAAGATCTATATGATTTTAAAACACTTCTTGTGCTTTTCCTCATTGGTTCGGTCATCATATTTCCCGCTGTTCTGAAGAGGAAACGAACTTATGAATGAAGGAGACATTTTTCGGTTACCATCTTGGTTCTAACAGAAGATGACAAAGATTTGTATGTACGAGTTCATGGCGGCTGACAAGGTAAGAGAACTAATAGAGGTTGGGCTGAGATCATCTGTGAACTACAACGTCGGTTAGAAATTGATGAATACAATTAACTATTTTTTTCACACCTTGCACAAGGGAGCTTCATAGTCTTAATCTGTCGATCACTTATAGAAGAGCAAGTTCATCGCACTTGGATGTTGTCGGCTTGTCAGGATCTCTACGATCTTGAAGTGCCCAATCTATTTGTTTTTTATATCCGAGATAAATGGGCCTATCATTGTATTAATCAATATATTGCTTGTAGCATTCACAGTACTTGTAGCTATATACTTTGAAAACGCAGTTTGCTTTCCATGCTTTTACTTGTGAATATCTCAGCAGAACCCAACTGCTGCTGTAATAGTTTGATAAATTCTATGAAATTCAATTTTCATTTGTATTACATTATTAAGGTAATGCTAGCCATTGATAGAGCAGCCCTTATCCAGATTAGGCCACAACTAAATGGCTGGTGATCAGCACTGTAGGCTGATCTATTCCTTTGCGGAGCAATGCACACACCAAGGCACAAATGGTTTTTGTAGACTAGGTGCAAGGAGAGACACGTGCCTTTTTTAGGCATGTCGCGTTTATTTATTGATTTCAAACTATTCTTTTCTTTGATTGTGTTTAATAATAATTAAAAATATCACCACTATTATGTTAAAGCTATAGTAGAGCCAAATTATAAAAAATAAAAAAAAAATCAATCATTATTCAATTTTTAACTTAAATTTAAGCTATTTTTCTTAAAGCTCAAAGGTGACTGAGCCTCGCCTACCTAAAGGCTAAAGCCCATCTCTTAGAACCTAGGAGTGAAGTGTTCCTAGGCGGACTTTTTAAAAATAAGATGTATTCTATTGATCTTTTGAATCACAAATGCTTAAAAGTTATCCTTTATTCTGTGCAATGGAGCTAATTCTAAAGCATGTGTTCTGCAAGTTCTGTCTATTAATATGAAGCTGCATTTTCGGATGCATAAATTTACATCATCATAGCTGTGCAGCTGGAAAAATATACTCCAACACACTTTGGTCAATGACAGTTCAGCCAACAGCAATCCTAACAGATTATATCTTACAAAATACAAACAGCCTAATTTTCACTAAAGAAATGCTCCATGAATCAAAATCCCTGCTTCAGGGTAAAGGAAAATGGCGCCAAAATTTATTTAGCTTGAACAGTCTCAGCTTCAAGAGTAGAAGCTGGGTAATCTTCATATCCAGTGATCCCTGTTATCTTAATGCGGGTAATGGGCTGCATATACAAGCCAAGATGTAAAAATAAATCACAACAATATGCCCATAACTGCTGCTAACAGTGTTCCAAACTTCCAATCAAGTCAGTTACCTGTCTATGACCTTTGGTTCGTCTGTAGTTCTTTTTCTTCTTGTATTTGAAAACTATAACCTTGTCATCCAGCAACTGCAACACCAATGGCATGTATCAAGACAGTGACCGAGATTTTATTATAGAGCAAATGAGAGTGAGAGAGGAGCACAGCAGGAGGTCTCAAAGAAAACGAAATAAAAACGAGGATATTGATGAAGCTACCTGTTCTTCTACAACAGCATGTACAGCGGCATTTGTCACAACAGGCTTCCCTATGTAGGTGCTAGTTTTTGTTCCTACTAACAGCACTTTGTTCAGAACTATCTGCAATATAAGTTTGTCTCTTCATTTAACAACCATATGACATGAGCAGATAAAAAATAAAAGTATAAAAATGAACCAAAGCAGGCATCTAAAGCAAAGTTTTCATAGCAAGTGTCAATTTCAAAAGGTGAAGAACAAAATAAAGGGAGCATATAATTAGCATAACGCAATCAATTATTTACTTCCTATATTTAAAAAGTTCACCCCAATTTCCTTTGGCATGGTTGCCAATTAACATAATGCCTTTAACTATGCTGCTGCACTGTATATTTGGAAAATTTTAGGAGATTGCATCAGATCATTAATGTCAAGATTCTAATAAAGTGAACTTGAAAAAGCCGGAGTAGTAAATAGCCTCACCTCGGAAATAGAGAATGAAATCATCCATTATCTATAGTTCTTGTATCATGTTAGGCCCTATTCTTTTGCACTTAATCCCGGAAAAATTAAGTTCAGCTCAGTTCGGATTAATCCGGTTCAAAAGAATAGAGCCTTAATATTTATATATTTTTAATAGCATCATCTATACAGCTCTCTTTCACATGTTAACAGACACTGAATGACTTTGTTATCTACAATTTCCGGAGAAATAGTTTTGATTTTGTTAGCCCCAGTAACATTAAGTACTTTTCAATCAAACCCTTTGCAAGATTAAGGGTTGAATACTAGTAGTGATATGGATAACTGAATTGCCAAACAATGCTTTGTAATATTTAAACTGAAAGCTTTATGGCAATTCAAAGTAAAAAACCAACATATGGGCTGAAAGCTTGGGGATGAAGTTATTATGTTCACAAAGCTTGAGTGCTTGACTATGTGAAAATTCCATTGCAATTAAAGTAGCCAAGAAAAGGAGAAATAGCAGACCTTGCTTAATAGTTCACGGGAAAATTACTGAACAAAATATACTATACAATTATACATGCTCAGCTGAGTCAGCTCCATGGAAAGAAACACTTCAACATCTTGACCAATTGAAGCAAGAGTTATTACATCATGCATAACAAAGAAAATAAACTTGCTGGTGTCTTTCTAAACTTCAGAATCACAGTTACAACTGTCCTACTCAATAGTCAATACTTGTTGCCAGCCTCAATAACATAATAACAGTGAGCCTGTAACACTTCCCATGGCCATGATTGCTGTAAAAAGATTTGATGAACTAATGTCAACCAAGGGGCGCCTTTCTTTTAAGGACCTCATAGCCTCATATGCTAAGATACTCCATGGTTATGCATGCTTGGTTGGGGGTAGTCTTTGGGATGGGTGACCTCATGGAAGTTTCTAGGGGTGCACGAGTGAGGACAAAATGCGCCAGAATGACTTGTTTTGGCTTGTGGGAACAGTGTCAGTCATGCATACGAATTTCGTGACAATGGGCAATGCTCTGATTAGGAGTCGGGGTGTTACACTTACACAGCCTACTTATTCCTACTTCCCCAAAGTATTGTACGACACACTCAGGTTTTTCAAATACAATCAACATAGAAAGCACTGCTGTTACTGGCACTTAAGAGTTGAGATGCACACATGCTGGCTTGAGAAGAGAATGCATATGGTCCCAAGTACATGGTATAACTTACAGAAACAAACCTATTACAACAGCACAACTCTAATGCAGACAGCTAATAGTTCCTTTCCTGGAACACTTTTCTAGTTCCTAGGTCTCAATACTCTGCACTCATCATCGTTTCAGGCTATGATAATCATGGCTCTTCATCAACGTAATACATCGAAATTTTGGTTTGCAACTCCTATATTAGCACTAGAACAACCACACTCAAGGTAGAGCTAGAGCAGATTTCAGTCATAAACTTCCTATATTCTCTAGTTCTTAGATTAAGCCACAAGCTCTTATACACCAACTTACAAAACTTGACAAAACGTGGACCAATTCCACTAGCAATATGCTATTAGATTGATATACATCAGTAATAGTAAGCAATTCGGAAAGACATACTATGCTGATGAGGATTGTTATGTAGTTGCACCAAAAACTTACCTTATCATTGACACTAGCCTCTTTGAGTCTCTGGGTGAAAATCCATCTTCCAGGAATGACAATGTATTGCCTAGAACCAATCTGATAAAGAACACAATGCCGAAAATTCCAATTAAATCAAATTACATAAACATAAGAATTTTAACAACAAAAATTTCAGTGACCTAGTTATCTTACTCTAATTCAAAATCCCAGTAAATTCGTACCAGTTAATGGTACATCAAATTAGAACAGTTATCTTTTTTGAAGACTATAAAGATGCACCAAAATTGTCCCAAAATTAATCCATACACATATCAAGGAGCTCAATTATTCACAAAATTTTCACAATTATAACAACAATGGCATTAAACTAACCCGAAACAATATCTACCCCAGAAAATTAAGAACAGAAATAGGAAAATTACCCACCATAACGACGGCAAAAACCTCTTCACGAGGAGGAGGAGGGGTTTTTTTGGGCAAAAGCTTGTCAAGAATAGCATTATACTCTGGCGTACCAGGCTTAGGAATCTCAATATCGTCAGGCAAAACGTCAGAAAGTTTGGGTCTAGCAAAGGCGTTCCTTTTGAATTCAGGTAGCTCAGTTAAGTCTTCTTCGTCTTCTTCTTCATCTTCAGAAATTTGGGGGTCTTTTTTGAAGGCACAAAGTGGGGGAAGAGACGGGTTTTGAAGCGAGAGGGAAGAAGGTGAAATTGAAGGTGAAAGAAATCTGGAAATGGGTTTGGAGAGAGGAAGAGAAAGTGGGAGAGTTTGGTGAGTAGGGAGTTTAAATGTAGAAGAGAGTGAAGAACAGTGAAATATGGATGTTGCAGACGACATTTTTGGGGAGCTCAAAGGTGAGTTTGAGGGAGAAAGAGATTGCCTCTCACTCTTGTTGATGGAGTTGAGAGGTTGTTATCCTATCCGGTTTGGCTCAAATGACTTTAATAACCCTCTTTCCCCCTCCCAAACCCAAATTCTCACTTTCCCACCCTCCATAATTTTTGTAATTTTGTTAAAAATATATCCTTAAAATATCCTTATTTTTTCATGCCATATATATGCCTTTAATTTTCATCAAAATTACAACAAAATATTTTAAAGAGAATACAACAGTTCTTTCTAGAATTTAAAAGTAACCTAACTTGTATACTTCGTCCCACCTATGGGCTACCAATCCACCCGTATTCTCTTTTCCTATCTACACTACAATTTCTTTCTCCTCACTCCACCATAACTATGTATCCATGGTACACCACCATGTATCTCTCCTCCACTAGTGCCACACAACAACGATTAGGGCTCGTTTACATTAGCTTAATAGAGATGAACTGAACTGAATATAAGTGTATTAATTGAATTAAATAGAGATGAACTGAACTGAACTGAATAGAGATTAACTGAACTGAAATGAACTGAACTGAATATAATCTGAAGTAAACAAACCGGCCACAAACATATAATAGTGGGGTGGTGTTGGTGCCGTGGTGGCAAGTGGGACAGTGTTGTTGGGGTTGTCAGCGAGTGGGGTGGCGTTGGTGAGGTGGTGGCAGTGGTTTTGTTGCTGATATATGGGTTAATAATGAATTATTCAATGATAATTAAAAATGGGTAAAAATGTTCCTTAAGAGTGTTAATTTACAAAACAATGATGAAAATGTTGCTAAGTGCAAACATTTTCAAAATTAGAGTTGTGGGCTTCAAAACTCTATCCACTCTTTTTACCAAACACCTATATTAGAGTTTACCAATCAAAACTCTAAAATGAGTAATATCCTCTAAATAGTGATCAAAACTCTTGGTGCAAAAAAAAAAAAACAATTGTTTTGTTGGAAAAAAAGGATTATCTCCTCTTCCATAATCCATCTCAATCCCATTTCACCAACATCCAATAAATTTCTATCCCGTCTTCCATTTCCTATCAAGATTCACTAAATTCATCCTAGAATTCATCCATTTAATTCTATCTCATAATTCCATTCCACCTATTTACCATCATTAATCACCCATTTATCAATAAAAAAACCATCAAGATTGTTAATTTCGATAATCATTTTGGTTTTAATTTACGTTTGTAATCGAAGAATGATTGCGAACACATAATCATCATGGAGTACCAAGCTAAGGGCCGGGAACAAAAATATCCCAAAAATAATATATTGAGGTCATCGGGTAAGGAGGAGAACCCAAGACATGTATTTAACACTACAAAGTTATATGATATTGCCAGAATGCCTAAAACACCGTATAGTCCCAGAAACATCAAGGAGGTTGGAAAACATTGTTATAGAGGTTGAATATAAACGAGAAACTATATGGGGGCCTACCGGTACACCGACAGGTCCATTTTACTGACGTCACAACCAAGATGTCAACCGCCAGCACCTAGCGGTCCCGGCTACCAGGTGTCACGACCGCCGACCCATAATACACGCTTGTGAAGGCACCCACACGTTGCCGGACCCGGGAGCTGCCAGCCTATAACTGGCAGCTATTAAAAGCCAAAGGGAATCTTTTAGCAGTGGACCTAGTACACCACGTGGCACCCATTTAGGGCACCACTCAAGTGCACACGCCCCACTCACTAACAAACTAACTAACTCAACCTATGAGGGACTTACACGTGGCGACCCACTCAGAGTTATAACTAACTCTAAACACACGATCTACATGACCAGTCCACATGGGACACGTGTCCCTACCAGCCTCCATACAGACCGGCAGGGTGTTGAACCTCTCTCTTATAAATAGGGGATGATCTCACCATTAAAAGATACATACTCTTTCACCTACAAACTCTCTCTCTCTCTCTTTCTCTCTCATTGAATCACATTGCTGACTTAAGCATCGGAGGGTCTTTCCCCGGAAACACCCCAGGGTTAGCTCATCGTTTGTTCATTGTGCAGTTCACCACCACACAAGACACCAAGAATAGCAACCACTTTCGGAGGCACTGAGACTTGTCGGAACAATTGGTGTCGTCTGTGGGGATCCTTTACAAGAAGCTTACGTAAAAGATTCACCAAAAAATCAAGAAACATTCTGACAAAGTCTTAGACATTCAAGAAACTTGAACCTCTGAAAATGGCATCACAACACAATGGAAACAATGGAAACCACGCGAACAATGCAACTGGGGAACAAACACCTCACAGCGAGAAAACCTGGACTGACAACGGGTTAAAGGGGGATGGAAAAGGTACCCCGCTTAATCTTGAAGCACTGGCCCAGTTCACACCTGAGCAACTGGCCAGTGTTGCTGCTGTACTTAACGCTCTGACTGGAACCACCCCAAATTCCGGCTCGGGAGAAAAGAAGAAGGGACCGAGGGTCCCAATCGTAGTAACGCCAATCTCCAAGATGCAGTCTCTGCATACGGAGGAGGCAGAAGATTTGGAATGGGACAGTTCGACTGTCCATGTAAACCCACACACACCACATGGGAATGAGGAAATGCAACCGCCCCCTGGGTTTGAGAATGTCCAGCCCGGGCCTGAGAATGCCCTAGAAGTAGTCAGGAGGAGAAGCTGCCCGGTAGCGGCCGGCAGGGTTCAACCTCAAAGGACTCCGTTTGTAGCTGCTATCAATGATGAGGATCTTCCTAAGATCAAGATGCCGACCAGCAAGTACGACGGCACCACCGACCCTGAGGATCACATCTCTGCCTACGAAGGGCACATGCAGCTGTACACAACTGTCAACAGTGCATGGTGTCGGGTTTTCTAAACCACGCTGACTGGCATTGCCCAGAAGTGGTTCAAGTCGTTGCCGTCCTACACTATCTCAAGGTGGGACGACTTGGCTCAGAGATTTTTGGCACATTTCGTTAGCAATAAGAGGCGGCAGAGGCTGACAAGCGAATTGATGGGGATGCAGCAGAAACAGGGTGAGAGCCTGCGGGAGTTCATAACAAGGTTTATGGCCGAAGCCGTCACTATTCCTGACATGCAACAAGAGGCTGCAGTCCTGGAGTTGATGTCAGGATTACGTGATGGTCCTTTCCGCCAATATCTGGGCAAGAAAAATCTGACAACGTTGGCCAGAGTTCTGGGAAAAGCCAACGAGTATATCAGGGCCGAGGAATTCAGTCGGGGGGGCTGGCAGCTCGAATACCGAGAAGAAAGTGGTGGAGGAAAAGACAGGCAAGAAAGAATACAAGCGGGAGGCCCCATTCGAAAGGAAGGAATACTACAACCACGGCCCAGACCGGAAAGAGGTCGCGGTGACAGAGAAGAAACAGAGGACAGAAAGGTACGACAACTACACTGAGTTGTCAATACCCAGATCGAGGATCTATGCCCTCCACAAGGAAGACGAGAAGTGGAGGAGACCAAAGAAGACGACCACACTAAACCGTGACCCAAGGCGGTGGTGTGAGTTCCACAATGACTATGGACACATGACTGATGAATGTGCCCACTTGAAAGAAAACATTGAGGACTTAGTCCGACAGGGGCGTTTTGCCCAATACAAGAGAAAGGAGGAGTTCATCCACCGCCAGCCTGGCGGTAAAGGATGGAAGGGGAAAGATAAACAACAAGAACACAAGGATGAGATCTTCACAATTACAGGTGGACCAGTTCATGGGGGTACACTTAGCGGCGCCAAAGCTAGTCTGAAGGAGGTAAGGCACCAAGTAAACTTCAACAATCAGAGGCACTGGCCAGGGCCGGCGGATGTGCCGGAAATGACATTCTCAGTAGAGGACACCAAGGGGATCATATACCCTCATGATGACCCCTTGGTAATCACTTTTTCAATTGCCAACTGCAAGGTCCATCGCATCCTAGTCGATGGCAGTTCCTCTGCTAATATACTTTACAGGGAGGCCTTTGACAAACTGGGAATAGAAGAAAAATACTTGAAGCCAATGCACTACTCCATCAGCGGGTTTACAGGGGCTAGAGTGACTCCAGACGACATCATCAAACTAGTGGTGGCCACTGGGCCGGGTTGGCCCGGCCCGGAAATTAGCCCTGATGGGTCAGGCCCGCTGAACCCGGCCCGGCCCGTGACCCGGCCCGGTTTGATACCGGGTGGGTCATGGGTTGGATTTTTGCAATTCGGCCCGTAACCCAGCCCGCTCGTTTGACCCGGATAACCCGACCCAACCCGTGACCCAGGCCCGGCCCAACCCGTGACCCAGGCCCGGCCCGGCCCGTGACCCAGGCCCAGCCCGCCCGGCCCGCTCCAACGGCTACTTCTGCTTGATTTCCAACGGCTACTTCCTCTTTTTTTAAAAAATTTTTACATTTTCCCTCCCATTTTTACCCTATAAATACCCATCCAATTTATCCCAAATTCTTCACAATTAACATCATTCTTCTTCTCTTCTCTTACTCTCTACTTCTCATTTCTCAAAGTTCTCAATCTGAATTCTTATTCTCTCAATTTGAATACTTAAATTTTAGAAATTTATACTAAAAAAAATTCAAGTTTTAGTAGTTATATTAAAATTTCAATTCTTATCTTTTTAATTAGTTTCTAACTTTCAAAAAAAATGTCTGGAAGAAATAGTGGTGGTCGAATTGGTGGTGGTAGTGATGGTAGAGGTAATGTTCCTGTTTCTCCTAATGTTAATGATCAATACGGTTCGTATGAAATAAATACCGATGATATTGAATCATTAGCTAGGGCATTAAACAGTGAACAATATCATATTCCACCTCGACCGTATCAATCCCATCAATCATCATCAACAATGCCACCACCACCACCTCCTCATATTCCGGTGGGCGGCGGAGGCGAAACTGAATCGGAGGACAATGTGGAAGGTATAAATTCTAATTAATTTCGAAGTTATTATAGTTTTTTACTTTATCATACATTCATGAAAATTGAGTTTATAAATAATTTAATTGTTTATGTAAATAATATAATTTCAAATTAATTTTGATTCATACATATTTACATAGTTACATTATAGAGTTTATAAATAAGTTAATAATATAAATTAATTTTTACATTCATGCAATTAATTTATATAAATTAATTGTTTACATTCTTGAATTTAATTTATATAATTATTTAATTGTTTACATTAATGAAATTAATAATATAAATTAATTGTTTACATTCATGAAATAAAGTGGCTAAAATTTCTTTTTTTTTTAATTAAGGAGGAGGTGAACAATGTGGTACACCTAGTAACACAACATCAACCGGTAAAAGAGAAAGAGGTCATACTTCATGGGTATGGCCTTACTATGACAAAGTGGGTACAAGTAATCCCGACAAATATACTGCAATTTGCAAAATATGTCGGGATGTTACCAAAGCTAAAAAACCTAAAAATTACAAATGGATGAAAAATGATGGAACCGGAACGTTGGCCCGTCATTTAAGAAATGATCACAAGTTGGGGCCCGAAGGTGCGGAAAGAGATGATTCGAGACAGGCTCAAATCCATGGGTACGCCTCGACTACTCCCGGCGCAGGTATGCCTTTTGTTTATAACCGTGATAGAATGATTGATGAATTTTCTAAATATATTATTCTTGATGAATTGCCGTTCAGTCATGGGGAAAGCCCCAATTTCGAATATTTTAACAGGGTTGCTATGCAACCCGCTTTTAGAAGGATTCCTAGAAACACCCTAAAACGTCGCACCATCAAACTTTTTAATTCTTATCGAGCTTATTTGATGGAAATGTTCCGTACTTATGATGGTCGGGTTAGCATAACTAGTGACTGTTGGACTTCTTTTGTGGGTGAACCATTTATTTGTGTAACTGCTCATTGGATTGATCACGAATGGTTTTTACAAAAACGGATTATTTGTTTTGAGGGAATGGAGGAAAACCATACGGGTTTTAACATTAAAACTCGTATTGTGAATTGTTTAAAAAATTTTAATTTGGTTGACAAACTTTTTTCAGCTTCATTTGACAATGTATCGGCTAATACCCGTGCGATTGATTTTTTAAAACAAGACACTGACGTACCTTTGCTTCTGAATGGTAGCCTTTTACACGTTAGATGTTGTGCGCATATATTAAACTTATCTGCGCAAGAAGGTATTCAAGAGTTAAAACCCCTATTAACACCAATTAGGACTGTAGTAAAGTGGATACGAGTCACTCATAATATTAGCAGGGCTTATAAAAGAAAATGTGAGGAGAGAGGATTAAAGAAAAAATGCATAGGTATTGATTGTGTAACCCGGTGGAATTCTACTTACAAGTTGTTGAACGACGCGATTAAATATCGCGACGTTTTAACAGAATTATATAATGAAACTCGTTCGGATCCTAATGAAATGGTTACTAATTACAATTGGAGTGTTGCAATGGTTGTTCGTGATGTACTTGCTGCATTTGAATATGCTACTAACATTTTTTCTTATGTTTATGAGCCTAATGTGCATTTAGTTGTATTAGAAGCTATTAAAATTATTCACGCCATTCACGAAGGTAGCCTGAACACTGAAGTTCTTGATGTCTCCAACATCTTGAACAGAATGAAGGCAAAATGGTTGGCTTATTTTAGTGAATTCCCTTACATTTATAGCATTGCAGTGATTCTTGACCCGGGTCTCAAGCTTGAGGGTTTGAGAATCTTGTTGAACTTTTATTATGAAACTCTTGGTTTTGATTATGATGTTGATAAATATGTAAATGATTGTAAAACAATTTTAGCTAGACTATATGAACATTATGCTAGTATTTATCAACCCGGTACGGATTCACAACCAAAGTCGACAAAAAGAGATCCCTTTCTAGCATCTATTCTACGGAAAGGGAAATCGAAGGTACCACCCACATCATCACTCTCCGCAGATGAAGTTTCAGGTATAGATGATTATTTATCATTTCAATTTGAAACTAATGAAAATTTTCAGATAATTAAATGGTGGCATTGCCATTCAGCTCAATTTCCTATTCTAGCTAGAATTGCTAAGGATATCTTAGCAATTCCGGCTTCAACTGTTGCTTCCGAGTCAGCGTTTAGTGCAGGTAAAAGAGTACTGGATGAAAAAAGATCTAGCCTACACCCTGATACCATAGAGATATGTGTTTGCAAGAAAGATTGGGATCAGGCGGAAAAGAGGATACAAGGATTGAAGGAAGACGAAGACGACGAAGATGACCCGTGGATGTTGATGGATACATCGGAATCCGATGCAGGCCCTAGCGGAAATGACACAACCTAAGGCACAAGTCACAACAGCGGTCCACGACCACCATTCAGGTACGCAAAAGAACTACGTGGGCTTTGATTCCTTAAGTTTACTTAAGGATACGTAGGCATCTTATTTTGAAAATTAAAATTTAATTAAAAAATTAAATTTTAATAATCAAAGTAAGTCCAAGCCCCCCCCCCCCCTCTCCCTCCGGGGGGGGGGGGGGTTCATTAATTTTTGTCTTATTTTTTACGTAATTATTTTTATGTTTCTAATTAAATAATTATTTTTAATGTATATGTTTTATAAATTATAATTAACTAATATCATTTGCATTTTTTTTTCCAGTGTGTTGAAGTGATTTAATTTAAAATTTTTTATAAATATATATTTGTAAATTGTAATAACTAACAAATTAATTATTAGTTACGAATTCTAGTTGTGTAATTAATACTTTAAATTTTTAACTTTTACATTTTTATAATTGTAATTTGTAAATTATAATATAAATTCAATATATATTGCAACTTAATTTATTTCGTCAACACTATGATAGTATGATTTATTAAATTAAATTTGTTACTTGTTTAATTTTTTAATGTATTATATTTATATATAATTATATTCATATTAGATATTACAATTTTACAAATACTCCAACTCTCCAAAGTCCAAACCCCCCTAAACCCTAAACCCTCCAAACCCCCAAACCCCTCCAAACCCCCTTAACCTTCTCTAAACCCCTAAATCCCTGAACCCCCTTAAACCCGCAAACCCAACCCGCAAACCCGCAAACCCAACCCGCAACCCCGCAAACCCAACCCGCAAACCCAGCCCAACCCTTGAACCCGTCCCAACCTGGTTCGACCCACGAACCCGGCCCAGCCCGGTCAACAACCCGGTACTAACCCGACCGGGCCGGTTCATGGGTCGTCAATCCACAAGCCCGGCCCGGTCCCCAAGCGGGCCGGTTAACGGGTCAACCAAGCTAGGCCCGGCCCGGTCTGAAGCCCGGCCCGCCCGGTGGCCACCACTATATCAAACTGCCAGTCCAGCTGGGAGAAGGCAGGCAGGTCAAGAGGGCAACGGTGGAATTCCTAGTCATCAACATACCGGCAACCTATAATGCCATCATGGGGAGGCCAATGATTAATGACATCAAGGGCATACCGTTAACCTACCATCTGACAATGCTCTACATAGCTGATGATGGCCAACCAGGAAAGATAAGAGGCAGCCAAGAGGTTGCTCGCTCTTGCTATGTGACAACCATGAAGCCCCCCCCCCCACCGCCCAGGACTGAGAAGAAAAGAAAGAGGGAGCCAGAGGTTTCCCCGGTCTCCATGGAAGACATTCACGGTCGGCCTGAGGACGACAAGACACCTCAAGCTGAACTAGAGGATGAGGTGGAGGAGGTACCCCTGTCTGACACTGACACCTCCAGAACAGTCAAGGTGAGCAAGAAGCTGCCAGCTGATGTGAAGATCAATCTAGTCCAACTACTGCAAGCCAATGCTGATGTTTTTGCTTTATCTGCTGATGGGATGCCTGGCATCCACCCTTCTGTAATCCAACGTAGATGAGAATGTTAGGCCTGTAAAGCAGAAGAAGAGATCCTTCTCTGCTGAAAAAAATGATGTTGTAGTTAATGAAATAAACAAACTGTTATTAGCAGGGTTCATAGAACCTTGTGACTATCCTAAGTGGCTTGCTAATGTTGTAATGGTACAAAAGGCAAATGGACAGTGGCGGATGTGTGTCGATTTTATAGACCTCAACCGCCACTGCCCTAAAGACTGCTATCCACTGCCAAGGATAGATCAACTAGTAGATTCCACTGCTAACCATGCATTATTTAGTTTCATGGATGGCTTTTCAGGTTATCACCAAATAAGCATGTTTGAATCCGACAGACCAAAGACAACCTTCATCACAGATGCTGGCATCTACTGTTACAAGGCTATGCCTTTTGGGTTGAAAAATGCAGGGGCAACATACCAAAAACTGGTCGACATGGTCTTTGCAAAGCAGAAGGGGAGAAATGTTGAGGTGTATGTGGATGACACCATTATCAAAAGCAAGACGCTAGGGGATCACTTGGCTGACCTGCAAGAAACTTTTGCAACTCTGAGACAATTTCAGATGAAGTTAAACCCCAAGAAGTGTGTATTTGGAGTAACGTCAGGTAAATTCTTAGGGTTCATGGTATCTGAGAGGGGCATAGATGCCAACCCAGACAAAATCAAAGCTATAGCAGATATGGCAGAGCCTACTAAAATCAAGGATGTGCAGAAGTTGACAGGCAGGATGGCAGCCCTCACTAGATTCATGGCCAAGTCTGCGTCTCAAGCACTACCCTTCTTTAAAGTACTGAGGTCCAACAAAAAATTTAAATGGGGAGCTGAGCAATCAGACGCCTTCCAAAAAGTCAAGGACCATCTCAAGACGCTGCCAACCATGACACGTCCAGAAGAGGGAGAACAACTCCAACTGTATGTCTCTGCAAATGACAGCACTGTAGCAGCCGTACTCTTGGTGGAGCGAGAGAAGGTGCAGCTGCCAGTTTACTTTGTCAGCCATGTGCTTATAACTAGATACACATCCGTAGAAGAACTGGCATTCGCAGTTATGGTGGCGGCAAGACGCTTGCGGCCATACTTCGATGCCCACTCAATTATGGTATTAACCAACCATCCATTGGAGAAAGCCTTGCAAAAACTGGCAGTCTCTGGGCGAATGATGAAATGGGGAATTGAACTATCAGAATACGACATCTCCTTCCGGCCAAGGAACGCCATCAAGGCACAAGCCCTGGCAGACTTCATCGCAGAAACACAATTCTCAACCACTGATCCCTCTGAGGTATGGACGGTATACACTGACGGCTCATCTTACAATACAGGGTCTGGGGCCGGCGTCGAGATAACCAGCCTAGATGGCACAATGCACCGTTACGCTTTGCAGTTTAATTTCAAAGCCACCAACAACGAATCTGAATACGAGGCAGCAATAGCTGGCATCCAGCTATGCATCACCGCCGGGGCAGAAAGATTGAAGTTAATCACAAATTCTCACTAGTGGAAAATTTGATATTTGTTACTCCCTATTTGTATCGATTTAATATTAACAGGTACAAATATAGATCATTTGTTCCGGTTTTAAGGAAAACGACACAAATATATAGTTATTTGTGTTGGTTTTTTTAAAAACCAGAACAATTGACTACATATTTGTTCCGTTTTCTTTAAAACCGGAACAAATAACTATATATTTGTTCCTGTTTTTAACAAACCGGTACAAATATAAGTCATTTCTCCCGGTTTATAAAACAACCGACACAAATGACCAAATTAAGGTTTTAATTGCATGTGCAAGTTAGAAAACATTTCATACATTACCCACAAAACAAAACCCTAAGCCAATACCTCTCTCTCCTCTCTACTCGCCAGCTCTCCTCTGGTTGGTGGTCCGGCACTGTGCAAGTCGCCATTCGCCAAGTCACGTAACTGCCATCTTCGGACGAGCTATCAGCACCAGCCTGCGTACGGCGTAAACGAGCCACCACCACCGTCTGACGTCGCTGGTGCTCTTACTCTTGTGTCGTTTCTACTCCATTCGACCACACGAACGAGCCTTCTTCAATTCACTACCTCAATTCTAGCCACCACCACCACTGTCGCACTTCATTGCTACTCCATTCGACCACACGTCGCTGCCTCAATTCCAGCCGCACATTTAGGTATTTTTTGCAGATTTTTTTCCAATTAGTTTTGGGTTTGAATGGAATGGGTTTGTGCAATTACTTTTGGGTTTGTGCAATTAACTGAAACTTATGTTGTTGATTAGTATATTTCTGCTCAAGAATACCATTTTTCATGAAATAAATATCGATTTGATTTGTGAAGAAAGAATGTTAAGTATGCTTTGTAAAGTAGGTGAAGAGAGAATGTTACGTTTGCTTTTATTTTAGAGAAATAATATAACTAGTTCTTTAATGTGCTCACTGCCCAACTGGAAAGGGAAATCATTACCTGCCATTGCTCATTGTGGTTTTTCTTTTGGTTTGCTTTTCACTATTTTTTTAATTATTATTTTTTTATTGTTAAAAGATAATCTTTTAAGACAAATCTACTTTTTTCCCCTTTACTTTGTTGAAGGTGGAAGCCCACTTTGATGCTTTAGGCTAATAATTATGATTTGGTTATTACATAGGATATGTAAATGCATTCACTTTTGTATTAATTTTTGAATTTGTTAGTTTTCTTGAATTTGATTCCTTGTTTACGAATTTGGCTTGCATTATCTGTTTCCCCTCCAAATCTTAAGCACTTGATTAATGTAATGATTTTCGGATTTAAATTTTGAAAAGAATAATATTGGATTTTTGTATTAGGGCATATTCATGATATGTTGGTTGTGTCCAGGTAACTAGTAGGGTGGTTGACAACCGACATAACTTGATTGACCTTGGAGTTTGAATCTTTAACTCAAGTTTGCTCTGAGAATATAATGGTGCTATGGATCCTTTGAAAC
This sequence comes from Salicornia ramosissima, assembly GCA_951394345.1. NCBI lineage: Eukaryota > Viridiplantae > Streptophyta > Magnoliopsida > Caryophyllales > Amaranthaceae > Salicornia > Salicornia ramosissima. The sequence goes on from OX596234.1 coordinate 50,075,201, forward strand.
AATGCGTATGAACTTGCAATGGAGCTCAGTAAATGTAGTCTTGAAGCTTTGCCACAATATTATGTTGAACAAGTGAACCTTTTTGTGTAATGTGGATTTTATTATTTTATGTATTCTCTTGTTCATCACTTAGCTTTACTTAAGTTACCTCCTTCAGCATATTTTAGAATTTGAAGATTTATTCTGAATGAATCATACTTAATGATCCATTGTTGGGTCCAAACATGGTTCCACTAGTGTACTGGGTGAGGGGGTGTGGGGGGCAACTCCAGTGGGGGGTGTGTGAATGTGTGATGCTGGGTGAGGGGCTGGGGCTGCTGCAAACAAAAAAACCTATTTGTGTCTGTTTTTATAAAAACTGGCACAAATAGTTTTTTTTTTTAATTTTATAAATTAGTGGTGTGCACCGGTCCAGAACCGGACCGGACCGGGACCGGTGGACCGGAACCCACATTTTTTGTGGACCGGGACCGGACCGGTTCAATTCCGGTCTAGACCGGAATTTACCGGGTTTGGACCGGACCGAACCGGACCGGTGGACCGGAATCACAATTTTCATGGACCGGGGACCGGACCGGTTTGGACCGGACTGGTTTGGACCAGTTCGGTCCGGTTTCGGTCTAAATTCCGGTCCGGACCGGTTTATGAACACCCCTATTATAAATACCTTATTTGTATCGGTTTTCAAGATTAACTGATACAAATAGCTACTTATTTGTATCGGTTTTAACTGGAAACCGATACAAATAGGCAATTTTTTTAATAAAAAAGATCTATTTGTACCGGTTAAAAGAAAACCGATACAAATAACTAGCTATTTGTTCCGGTTTTATAAACCGATACAAATAGATTTGCTATTTGTTTCCCCTCTATTTGTATCCATACAAAACCGATACAAATAAACCAGAAAAACCGATACAAATAAATACTTTTTCCACTAGTGTCTCAGTTAGTGGCAACCCAAATGGAAGGCACAACAGAAGCTCGGGAACCCACCGTTGTTAAATACAGAGATCATTTAAAGCAATTGATTCAACAACTAGTGTCTTTTGAGATGCAATTGGTCCCATGAGACGACAATCAAAAGGCAGATGCTCTGGCCCGACTGACAACCTCACCACTATCTAAGCTGGGAGGACATGTCATGATCGAGTTACGTCAGGGAAAGGCTATTGACAGCTTGGCAGTTGGTGTCATTAGCAACACGGAGGGGGAATGGTTTCATCCCATCCTAGAGTTCAAAAACACAGGGGTCCTACCGGCAGACAAAACAATGGCTGCCAAGGTAAGACGACAGGCAGCATGGTATTGTGTGTTCTAAGGAATACTTTACAAAAAGTCCTTCCATCTCCCTCTGCTAAGATGTGCCACGAAATTCGAAGCTCAAAAAATCCTCGAGGAAATCCATGAGGGTATTTGTGGAAATCACATTGGTGGCAAAGCTCTAGCTCTGAAGGCCATTCGTGTCGGCTACTACTGGCCCCACATGCTCAGGGACTCCCAAGAATATGTCAAAAGGTGCGATAAATGCCAAAAGTTTTCCCCCATGATCAACACGCCGCCAAATGACCTTCAACCAATACTCAACCCAATACCATTTGCCCAATGGGGAATGGACATCCCTAGTCCATTCACCAAAGGTAAAGGGGGGAGAAAATTTTTGATAGTGGCCATAGATTACTTCACCAAATGGATCGAGGCCATACCAACAGTGTCCATCACAGCTGCCTAGGTGAAGAAGTTTATTTGGGAACAAATAATTACAAGGTTTGGGCTTTCACAGGCAATAGTGTTTGATCATGGTACCCAGTTTGACTGCAAGCCCCTCCAACAGTATCTAGAACCTCTGAAGGTCAAGATGACATACGCCTCAGTCGCTCACCCTCAAAGCAATGGGCAGGCAGAAGCAGCCAACAAACAACTTTTGAACGCCGTGAAGAAGTTGGAAGACCTCAAGGGCCAATGGGCAGATCTGATACCTGACGTCCTGTGGGCAAACAAAACGACAGAGAAAGAGGCAATAGGAGAAACGCCATTCAGACTTACCTTTGGCCACGAAGCTGTCTTGCCAGTAGAAGTGGGCCTACCATCCTTCAGAATCCAAGCATACCAAACAGAGTTGAATGATGACTTGCTGAGACAGGACCTTGATCTGTTGACAGAAGTCAGACTCATAGCTGAACTTCGTCAGGCAGCATATAAAGATCAGATAACAAGGGCCTACAACAAGAAAGTTCATCGCAGACCCATGTAAAATGGCGATTTAGTTCTAAGAAGGACAGATGCCACCGGCAAGCAAAACAGAGAGGGCAAGCTGACAGCTAACTGGGAAGGGCCCTATCGTATCACCAAGACGGTAGCCCCTGGAGCCTACAGGCTAGCTACAATGGAAGACAAGGAATTAAAAAATACGTGGAATGCTAGGGTGCTCAAGAAATACTATGTATGAAATCATTTGTCCATTTAAATATGTATTTTAATGTACAACCTAGCAACAACATTAATAAAAGGCCAAAAGAGCCACCTTCCTTGTGTCTTGCTTTAATTATTTATTTATGCACAGCCGCATAGACTATGTGATAGAGACAACTGCTATCCAACAGTGTCCAAAGCATCACTTTGCAGTCTAAATATGCTTGCACAAAAGCCAACAGGCTAGGATGGTTAGCTAAAAGCTAAGGCCTAAGGCCACCGCCATCCCATGACCTGGCTGCGTCAAGCATAACAGCCAACAGGCTGGGATGGTTAGCTAAAAGCTAAGGCCTAAGGCCACCGCCATCCTATGACCTGGCTGCGTCAAGCATAACAGCCAACAGGCTAGGATTGTTAGCTAAAAGCTAAGGCCTAAGGCCACCGCCATCCTATGACCTGGCTGCGTCAAGCATAACAGCCAACAGGCTAGGATGGTTAGCTAAAAGCTAAGGCCTAAGGCCACCGCCATCCTATGACCTGGCTGCGTCAAGCATAACAGCCAATAGGCTAGGATGGTTAGCTAAAAGCTAAGGCCTAAGGCCACCGCCATCCTATGACCTGGCTACGTCAAGCATAACAGCCAACAGGCTAGGATGGTTAGCTAAAAGCTAAGGCCTAAGGCCACCGCCATCCTATGACCTGGCTGCGTCAAGCATAACAGCCAATAGGCTAGGATGGTTAGCTAAAAGCTAAGGCCTAAGGCCACCGCCATCCTATGACCTGGCTACGTCAAGCATAACAGCCAACAGGTTAGGATGGTTAGCTAAAAGCTAAGGCCTAAGGCCACCGCCATCCTAAACAAGCATAACAGCCAACAGGCTAGGATGGTTAGCTAAAAGCTAAGGCCTAAGGCCACCGCCATCCTATGACCTGGCTGCGTCAAGCATAACAGCCAACAGGCTAGGATGGTTAGCTAAAAAGCTAAGGCCTATGGCCACTGCCATCCAACAGCCTGGCTGAAATTCAAATGTGTGGCAGCCAGTGAGCTCCACAGATAGCTTTTACAGCTAAGGTCATGAACCACAGCCAACAGACTAGGATGGTTAGCTAAAAAAGCTAAGGCCTAAGGCCACTGCCATCTAACAGCCTGACTGAAATTCAAAAGTGTGGCAACCAGTAAGCTCCACAAATAGCTCTTGCAGCTAAGGCCAGTAGTCAGTTCTACAGAAACAACTATGCCAAGTCAAAGAATCAAGTAATTATATGCAAGTTAAAAAGTGCAGTTCAAATAGTACTTACAGAAATAAAAATAAAATAAAAGGCAAAAAGTATTTTCCTTCAATAATATTTTATAAATCAAAAGCCAGTAATGACTGGCAATATGTTACAACAGGATTTTGCTCTACTGGCATGGCAGCCCATTTTACAAAAAGAAGCACAAAAGGGAGAAATGCTAAATATTTACAACAAAAGACAAATATGTACGTTACAAAATTACAATAAGTTAAATAAAAAATTAGAGCCACAAGAAGACATAGGAGAAGGCTGCCAAACGCGTCATTCGGTTCTATCAGCAACACTGGATGTCGTTGGTTGCTTCTCAACAGCGGCAGCTTCAGACTCCTCTGCCTCAACAGGAGAAGGTGGCACCCCTGTTACTCGAGGTGACAGGTTCCCAACATGCTCTTCTGGGAACGTGTCAGCCTCATTCAGGGGCTGATTGCCTACACCTTCAGCAAAGGCAGCCTCGACTGCCACCCAGTCAAGGTCTGGGTGAAGAGACAGAACACACCTCATTGCCACCACCCAACCGCCGTCAAAACGATTGGTGCAAAAGTGGCGAAGGCGAGGGGATGCAATAAAGCCTTCCACAACTTTTTGGGCAGCAGAATTGGCATCAGCCTTGGCAGCCTCGACTTCCTGTTTCTTGAGAGCCTCTATCTCCTCATCCTTCTTGGACAAGGATGAGTTTGCCTGTGAGAGTTGGGCCTTAAGAGCCTCAACCTCCTTTTTCTTACTCTCTAAGTCCTCACTTAAGGACTTTTTGACGGCCTTTAAAGACTCTAACGTGTCACGTGCAGCACTCAGGTCTGCCCCCAAGGTGAAAAAGGCTTCAGCCAACTCCGCGACAGAGTTAGCGGCCTGCAAAAGCGCAACAACATAACAGTAAGCAGGTCGGCAAGATTATACGAGCAAATAACACCAACAAAACATTAACTGACACCGCCAGGATACTTACACAGGCAACGTCATGGCAAAGAGCCTGGGCAGGATTAACCCAATGGTCTCGACTGCAATCTGCTGGCAGTCTGTTCACCCTTAACAGCCGGTACCCTAAGTCGCCACCAACATGTCTATTCGAGCATCTGCAGGGGCCTTGACCCAGACCCACCTACTCATATAGTGCTTCAGAGAACTCACCTTAGGCCAAACCAAAAGTTTCTTGCTAGCGGTCTAGAAAGTGTAACGGCCTGTTGCCGAGCTATTCCGTTTCACGAACATCAGGGAACGGATCACGTGAAGGTTGACCTTCATCCTCAGATACCGAAAGGTCCACGGTACTGACACCAGCATTCGAAACGACAAGGGACTCAGCTGTGCCAGACTGATGGAAAAATTACGTATCACAGACATAATTGCCCAATCAAATGGGCATCGCATCCCAAACTTAAAATGATCTTTGCAGATGGAAAAAAACCCCTCGGGCGCTTGAAGGATGACATCATTTGGCCCAGGGAGCATGACATCCTAGTTGTGTGGAAGGTAGTACGCCTCCCTAAACCATTCGAGGTATCCCTTTGGACCCCCGTTCCACTTTTCCAGTTCCCTGTACCAGTCATCGTCCGGATTTAAGTTCGCCGGATGTCCTTTTGGGAACTCGCCATTACCAAATTCTATGGCTTCATAGTTTATAGCTGGCATGCGTTCTGCTTCCTGTTGCCATTCCCAGCCGGCTTCTTTCCAGGCTGTGTTAACCTCAGCAGCGGCTTTGTCGCCGGTCACCTCCTCTGCAAACACAACAGACAGGGACAAATGAAAGTGGGAAGATAAAAAATGGAAGCAGTTACCTAAAGCAGCGAAGGGATTAGGCCGCGAAGGATCTTCGTTCGTGCCGTATTGGTCAAATTCCAAGCTAGAACGAATGGACGAAAACCAATACTGCTCTGACGCTCCTACCACCATTGACTTGCCGGTCCAGCGCAGTACTTCACGAAGAACCCTCACGTCCCTTTTCTGCTCATGATTGAACCCTGTCGAATTACGTGTCCCCTTGCAATCTGTCAAAATTCGCGACGCCAACGAAAAATCAGGCAATCGTCTTCTTTTAGCGGACGGTTTTGCCCCAACGAAAAATCTGGCGCCGGTTTTTTATCCAGAATATCCTTTCTTAATTGAATAGGATATCCTGGTTTTGGGGGGCAGTATGCGCGTTTCCACATAATACCGCCAATACCTTTAGGGACAACAGCCCCTTTAGGCTGCTGTTCCAAAATCTCACCAGCGTTACCTGACGACCCTTCTTCGGCAGGGGATGACAGTAGCGAGTCGTCTGACTCACTCTCTTGTGGCGACCCGCCGCTATCTGGGTCGCTTTCTAAAATACGACTGCCGTTTTGGCTATCACTGGCATCTGACATCCTTCTTTACACTGTCACACGTTAAGCTACTTCACCAACAATAGATTTGCAAAGTTAATAAGAAACACGCAAACCAATGCAATCGCATATTTGCACAGTGACGCGTAAAAAACGCAGTACAACAAAAATTGTGCATAATAATGAATTTTTACTTCAAAAAATAAATAAAAAACAGAATATATATAAATTTTTATACCTAAAAGTTCTTGCACGAAGCAAGATACTTCTTTAGTATAGAACAAAGAAACAACTTTTTCACTAAAAAATTCGAACAATCGTACATGCAAACTCGTCCAAGCTTCAAAATTGAAAATTCGAACAAAGGAAGTTCGAAGTCAAGTGCATACCTTGTCTTCTGCTTGAAGAGATAAACTTGAGAAATCTCGAGTTGCAGTCAGGGATGCTGCTAAAAAGCTGGGTCGAAGACACAAATTGCACGAAAACTGTTCGAATCGCCTTTAGGAGGGAAGAGAAAGAAAGTTCGAAATTTTTTGAGAAATTTTGAAAGTGAAATGGGAGAAAAAACGTCTCAGAGACGTTATATATGGTACAACCGGGTCCATCACTCAACTTTTGGTCTTCTACGGACACGTGTCGGTTAATTCACATCTTGCGGTGACTTACTTTAAAAAGCATCCCCACCTTAACGATGCCGATACTTTTTAGGGGGGCTAGTTGTATGGGGCCTACCGGTACACCGGCAGGTCCACTTTACTGACGTCCCAGCCAAGATGTCAACCGCCAGCACCTAGCGGTGCCGGCTACCAGGCGTCACGACCGCCGACCCATAATCCACGCCTGTGAAGGCACCCACACGTTGCCGGATCCGGGAGCTGCCAGCCTATAACTGGCAGCTATTAAAAGCCAAAGGGAATCTTTTAGCAGTGGACCAAGTACACCACGTGGCACCCATTTAGGGCACCACTCAAGTACACACGCCTCACTCACTAACAAACTAACTAACTCAACCTATGAGGGACTTACACGTGGCGACCTACTCAGAGTTATAACTAACTCTGAACACACGATCTACATGACCAGTCCACATGGGACACGTGTCCCTGCCAGCCTCCATATAGACCGGCAGGGTGTTGAACCTCTCTCTTATAAATAGGGGATGATCTCACCATTAAAAGATACATACTATTTCACCTACAAACACTCTCTCTCTCTTTCTCTCTCATTGAATCCCATTGCTGACTTAAGCATCGGAGGGTCTTTCCCCGGAAACACCCCGGGGTCAGCTCACCATTTGTTCATTGTGCAGTTCACCACCACACAAGACACCAAGAATAGCAACCACTTTCGGAGGCGCTGAGACTTGTCTGAACAAAAACCAACCCGTTAGACCCCAAAACCATGTTAAAATATAGGGAGAAAATCAAACTTTTCCCGAAAACCCACCTCGGACCCAAGAATGGAAGGGTATAGTGCATGCTTTCGAGGTTCATGCGGGGGGTGGAAATGAAAAAATCATGAAATAGTATATCGGGGTTCTTGGGTGATGAGGAGCACCAAGCACCCAAGACTAGTATCGAGCATTGTAAAATTATGTGATGGAGCCATAAAGCCAAAAACCTCATAACACCCCCAAAAATTGAAAAAGATAATAAGGAGTCTCCCTATGTAATCTTGAAACTATGGCCAAAAGTGAGAGCTTAAATAACTTCACCCCTTAAAGGCATCCTGGAATCGATATGAAAGCTGTAATTATTGATGTTCAATGCCGCATAAACCCCAAAAGTGGGTAATCGTTGTATGTGCAGATAATAACTTTTAATACCCCTAAATTGGCCTAAAAAAATCAAATAGGCCGTTTACATGAATCAATTATGCAGGTACGGGGTACCTATTATTTTATCAATGTTACAAGTACTATCAGAATTAGTAAGGTAGAAGTATTGAATAATTTATTAATTAAAACCATCTAAAAAGAAAACAAAAGCAAACTCTCCAATCTCCATATCCAACACTCACTTAGAATTAATGACTAATTGAGCAAGACTTTGTTAAATTAGTCATCATCAAGTTACAACTGATTCATCTGTGCTCATTTTACAACAATCAGATTGCAATATTTTTGTTTTTTGTTAAGAGGATGAAAAGGCAATAAAACTTTTCAAATAACAACTTTAAATGATTTCTTTGTTTTTATAGCTTTACTAGACACTAGTATTCTATATTTACATGCATGCATTTACTAATTTTAGGAAGCAAATCACTAACTGTAGACAACTTAAATTATTAGATTGGATATTAGGTCAATTACCCATAACCCTACCTAGAACTGAGCAAATTAATTTGACAATGACTTAAGTCAGATACCCAATTTGAAAGTGTTTTTAGAGCCAAAAATATCCACAAAAGTGGCAATTGGGTTGGGTCGTTCATGGTCGATTTTTTTTCCGGGTAGTCTGTGGTCGATTTTTTTTAACCATCTCAACTTATAACACCATTACGGTTAACCGCCATAGTAGGACAGCAACAAAGAGCCATTGGTAGTTTTTTCTCTAACTATAATGTTTTAGCCTTTCACAGTAGCTTTAGCTGTGCAAAAAAAATCAAATTAAAAAAAGGACATGTTCACCAACTCAGTAAAATTATGTTTAAGTTTTACAAGTTAAATGCAATATTGTCCACTATACTACTACAGTCATCTAAGTTCTCCCGTATGCAAAACCTCAAAAATTGGATTTATCAAAAATCCAATCTATATAAAAAAGTAACAGAAAAAAAAGGTAAAGGTTCTAAGATTCATCCATCCATCCATTAGCAGCTTTCGATCGTTCATCAAGAATCCGAAGCCGGATCTTGTACTCCCAATGCCTCAGCCGGATTTTGTACTCCCAATACCTCAGCCGGATCTTGCACTCCCAATGCCTCGGCCAAGTTGAAATTCAAATTTCCTCTCATGGTTCTTCCCCCGTCTCCTGAATCACCTTTCTTCATCATCGCGGCAAACTCATCAAAATCAATACGCCCATCCTGTCAATATTTATTTCATCAACAACGCCTGTTATCAGCATCTAATTTACGCATAAGAAAGCAATGGAATCATCTAAATACTTCGTATATGTGAAAATATAATTGATAATATATAGCTTTTATGCATCGCCATCTACTTTGATGTCACGAAGCATAAGAAAAACTAGAGCTGGTCAGACAATAATAAGGTGAAGAAATTCTATCATAATTTAAAAGAAATTCTATCATAAGAAAAACTAGAGCTGGTCAGACAATAATAGAGATTAAAATACTCACATTATCCAGGTCAATTTCCTTGATTGTGTCATCCAGATGACCTTCACCAAGACCGAATTCTTTGCAAGCCTGTTGAAGCTCGTCAATTGTTATATAACCACTTCCATCTTTGTCAAAATATTTGAACGCTGCAATCAAGTTCTCCTCCCTTTCCATCTTGTTCATGTGAAGGGTAGCAGCAAGGAATTCACCATAGTCGATGGTTCCATTGTTGTCGATATCAGCCTACAGGAAGCAGTCATAAGGTAAGACATCACTTGAACAAAAAAACAGATCTCAAGCCTTAAAAATACAATGTTTTTAAGACATACAGCGTTCATAAGAGCTTTGATGTCCGACTCCATCATTTCAGACCCAACTTTCTTCAGACCAATTTTCAATTCTTCAAAAGTTATTGTCCCACTGTTATCTGTGTCAATCATCTTGAACAACTCTCTTAAACCACCAATTTCTTCTTCTGAAAGACTTTCTGCTATTACCTGCAACATTTTTGAAACATAAATCCAACGAATCAAATAATACAGAAAAAGTGTGTAAATCTGATTCTTGTGAGAAACAGACTAACAACATGCACAAAGAGAAGTGATAGAATCATGCATACACGTAAAGCCATCTTCTTGACTTTGTTCATAGCTGAAAAATGTTTCAGACGTGATAAAACAGCGGAGTCCAAAGGCTTGTCAGGCGCAATAGTGTCATCCACGATCCATGGGTGACCTGCAGGATATAGATACCAACTCGTGGCAGAAAATAAGACCCACCATTCTCAACCAAAAAAAATAAATCCATATTATTAATATTTTTAGAAACATGACTCACAAAGAGCTTCATAAGCTGTTAGCCGCCTTTTGGGGTCTCTCTCAAGCATTTTACGGATCAAATCCTTTGCACTATCTGAGATAGTTGGCCATGGATCAGAATCAAAGTCTAGCTTTCCATGGAGAATCTGTCTAAAGATTCCTGATTCAGTTTCTGCAATACATTTAAATGATTAAAATTAATACAAGCATCACAAAGAAGAAAATTGCAAAGCTAGTGATCAAAAAATTATAAAAATAAAGAGAGCTTACCAGCCCAAAATGGAGGGACACCACTGAGTAAAATGTAGAGAATGACACCAGCACTCCAAACATCTATTTCAGGTCCGTAGCGCTTGCACAACACCTCAGGTGCAACATAGTAAGGACTCCCAACTACATCACTAAAATATTGTCCTGCAAATATTCTAGCCTGGTAAGTCAAGTGCTTGTTTGGCTGACAAGTAATTAAATTTCTACATGAAATGAATGGGAATTTATTTGTCATGTGAAATTCCTAGGAATTGTCTTTGAGTTGTTTGGTTAACATCATGGAAATTACATTTCCCCATAGGAATTTTAATTTACCAAGGTGAGAATGGGTCGGGAAAGACTATAGATACACTAACGACCCGTTTGGTAGCCGGTTATAAAAGGAAGTAATGGGAATGAATTTATAACTAAATTTGGAAGAAAAATCAAAATTCATTCCCATGGTGGTGCTAGTTTAACTCCAATTTATCTTTTTTTCTTCACAAATATTCATTCTCATCTAATACCACATTTCTACATGGTAATGGAAAATAAGAAGAAATTTCAAGTTTGGGAATGAAAAATATGTTTTTTCATGGGAATTTTGATGTTTTTCCTTAACAAATTACACTTTAAATCCATTACCATTAGCACCGTTTATTACCAACAACCAAACGGGCTGTAAAAGCATAAACAAACTGTGTGTATTTTTTCTATTGCCTTTCCTAGAATCCCCCTTATTTTTCTCCATCCCCAATTCCTTTTCCTCAAACACTATTGGCTTGTGTATGTGGTCCTGTATGTGTAGTAGCTCTCGATTGGGTCAGTTATTTTCCAAATTTCACAGGGGATTTTCACTTACAAAGAAAAATTCTTTCCTCCACTTCTACCTTATAATGCCTACCAAAAAATAACCCCATATTAAACTCCCTAGGAAATAAAAAATCCCCATGTACTTTACCTCCAACCAAATATTATGTGATTCATTACCAAAGATTTATGGATTGTCAACAAGCTTTCAAAATAATGCTTATTAGACCAATCAATGAAATAACAAATCAATAAAGAATTAAAGACCAATGCAAAACATAATCCAATAATCCAATCTAATCAAATCAAATTCAATAATAAACCATGATCATAACTCAATCAAAGTCATAAAACCAAAAATGAAAGAACAGAAATCCCCTAATTTAAAGAATCAAAGAAAGAAAGAACAAACCAGGCTTATAGAAGACAGAAAGACCAAAATCAGTAGCCTGAAGCTTAGCATCCTCAGAAGGAGAATCAAAAAGAAAATTCTCAGGCTTAAGATCTCTATGCATAACCCCAAGAGAATGACAAGCCTGAACCACACCCACAATAGTTTTAATCAACTGTGCAGCTTGCTTTTCACTGTAATGACCCTTTGCAACTATCCTATCAAACAATTCTCCTCCTGCACACAACTCCATTACCAAATGCACAAACACTGAATCTTCATATGTCCCCTTTATTCTCACCACATTTTGATGCTCTGATAAATGGTGCATTATCTGAATCTCCCTCCAAACATCTTCATAATCTTCTTTGCACAATAGCTTTCTTTTTGGTATCGATTTACAGGCGTACAGGTTACCTGTTGATTTCTCTGTACATGAATATGTTGTCCCAAATTGACCTTGCCCCAATTTCTTTCCGATCGTGAAATGATCCCTTAATCTTGGTGTTTGGTACGGCAACACCGATGATGATGGTTTCGTCGCCGTCGATGTTATCAGCTTTTTCACCGGCGCACTCGGTGACCCTTGCTTGTTTTCCGACATCTCCCTCAATATTGGTTGTTTTTTTTGAAATGGATATAGCTGGAAATGATGATTTGTTTTTGGTTTTTATCTTTGAAGAATGATATGGGATCTGAGAGATTAGAACAGGGAATTCAATGGATGTCAAAATTACTAATCTGAAGACGATTATTGTGGGATGAAGATTATAGATGGGTGTCTCTCATCTCAATATAATATCATCAAGCCTTTTCGTTAATTTTATATTACAGCAAGTGATTTAGAAAAGAATATAATAAAATGGGGAGTTTATGGAAATGCAAAGATTGATTGATTGATGGATAATTGGATTATAGTGTAAGAAAAATATAAATTAAGGAAAGAATCAATGGTATATGTAAGAGAGACCAGATGACTGTACACATCGTGGGAGATTGGTTGGAGACCACTAAAAATCCAAATCACCACGCGGGGAATTTGGCGGTGTATAGTATAGTATACTTCCGGCAATTGATATTGGCACTCTTCAAATTGATATTGGCACTCTTCAAATTGATATTGGCACTCCTCCCCTTTACTATTCATGTGAGAGGGGGAAGAGTGCCTAAATCATCCCCTTAAACTTCCCTATGTCCCAATCCTCTGCCCCAATTTAAATGATTGTTCGTCTTTAACTGTTTTTAGATTTATAAGTGCAAGTAAAATATAGTCATGATATATATAGTTTAATTCGTCTTAACACGTACTTTTCAAATATATAATTTTTTATTATATGTAGTTCAAAATATTTTCATTTAAATTGTATATCAAAATATGTGAAAAAGTAAATGTAGTAATTAAATTATGACAGAGCATTAAAGGTGAGTAGGAGTATATTATGTCCAAACCCGGATCTACTCCTAAATTCGGTCTGCTATAAATTCATGAACCATGACAACAACTTCCTGGTAGAAACTACTCCGTAAAAACCACGAGCTAAAGGTGAAAAATACATACACCTGACCTGACTTAACAAAAATACAGTATAATGGTCCCCATCTCCTTAAATTCATGAACCATAATTGAGTTTAATTATGGAGTACATAAATTTGATTTTATACTTTATCACGGATATAAAATGAATGCACTATAGTCTTTGGTTTTTTCTTTTCACATCGTTATGTATTATACTCTTTTCGTAATATAAAGATTTTAACTTTTTTTTTTGTCTAACACAAAGATTTACAGATTATTTACAGATTTGACATTGGTGTAGGAATTAAACCAAACATAAGTTTTATTAAATATTAACACTAGCAAAACTAAATCATCCCCTAATTAACATAATCACAACCTACCACCACCTACCAACCACCCAAACCCAACCCCAGCTCCAACCACCACCTTCAAACCTAACCCAACCATCACTAACAACCCTAACCCAGCCCCAGCCACCACCTTCGAAACCAGCCCCAAACCCATCCAACCACCAACGAACCCTAACCCAGCCCCAACCACAACCACCACCTTCAACACCTAACCCAGCTCTAGCCACTACCTTCGAAACCTAAACTAGCTGTCACCTTCGAACCCTAACCCAACCACCGACGAACACCTTCGACACCCACAATTTTTAAAATCCCCCAAATCAAAATCAAAACCCCTAACTCAATTTGTGGGTTCTTCAATCGATGGTAGCTTCGAATTGGGTGGTGCATAGTGTTGGTGATGGCTTTGAATTGGTGTAGGTGGTGCGGCGATGAACGTGGTGTTAGTTTGTTGAATGATGAACGTGGTGTTGGTTTGTTGGTGGTGCGGCGATGAACGTTGGTGGTGCTGCGGCGGTGGACGGTGGTGTTGATGGTGTAGCACGCGGTGGTGGCGAATTGGGGGGTGGTGAATTGGTGTTGACATTGGTGTTCTTGGTGTTTAGGGGTGGTTGATGTATTTATTAGTGGTTAGGTTTAGGGCTGATTAGCGTTTGGTTTAAGGTCATATTAATGCCTTAAATTTGTATTATGAAAATTTGCCTAGAAGTCCACGCATTACTCAATTGTTGAAATCTTTTGGTTACAGAAAGTGTACATTGAAAGAAAGGAGGTGAAATTCAAACCCGCAATCTTCTTGTCATATTGGCTGGTTCTAATACAGTGTCAAAGGATCATCTCAAGTTCTAAACCAAAAGCTTAACAAGAGTAAGCAAGTAAATTGATCCCTCCTCATGATACATGTCTCACTTAGTATTATTTTGGCCCTATCCCATTCCCCATAAATCATCACATGCCCTACAAACAAACAAGTGATTAGCTCATTAAAGGATAAATAATCCTTATCTCCACCCCTTATCCCTCAAAACAAACGCCTATAAGTTGATGGTTAAAGTTCAGGAATTAATTTTATACTCTATCAGTTATGAAATATTAAGTATTTTGACGAGTCCAATTTGGACCCAATTTCTGGCTTCTTTTCGCTTATCTGTCGCCTACGTACTTTTCATTGTTTTTCTTAGTTTTCGTTTCCTTTTGTTTAGATTTGCTTTTTTTTTTTAAGAATAATGTAGGTTTTAGTTGTTTTCATGAATAACTGTGCTTAAAGTGCAATCAGTATACTTTGTGTTGATTATACATGTAAATGAGGGTGTTTTTGGGTGATTTTTAGAATTTACAAAGGTCATAGTATCCCGAATGAGCTCCAAGAAACATGTCGAACACCTGACATTATTGATTAGGCTAAGAGGAAGCAAGCAAGGAGGGACATTAGTCATGGAACTCAGATCAACCCCATGCATCAGTTCGGATCCAGGATATGTAACAAGGGGGTTCGAACTTAATCAAAGACCGAACATTTGGATGCTCGGATAATCGGGTATAAATCAGTTGTTAAAAATTCATACCAATACACAAGTGCATGACTATATAAGTCTAAATTACAATAAAAATACAAAATAAAATGGTCTAATACAACAATATATTTAATTAAATATTTAAATGTCAAAATACAAAATTTAATTAAAGTTATTATATATTGTATTAACACAAACATTAAACAACAACGAAAAAATTTAACAAAAACATTAAACAAATAAACAAAATTACAAATGCAAACATTAAACAATAAAAATAAAAAATTAACACGAAAAAAAATTATATAAGAAACAAAAACATTGAAAAAATAAAACAAAATTAATAAAAAATCAAACAAATAACAGAATTACAAATGCAAACATTAAACAATAAAAATTTAAAATTAACACGAAAATCAACAAAAACAATAAACAAAAGTAACTCAACTAAAACATTAAACAATTCCAATTACCAAATCAACAAAGGCTTTGCAAAAGGAAACAATAAACAATATTAAATTAACAAAAGCTTTGCAAAAGGGAACATTAAACAATAGCAAATGGTGGGGGAAAAAAATTAAAAGAGCATTTAGTCTTTAACCCTCAACCTCAGGTAGAAAAGTTAAAACACCTTACCACTGAGCTACTCATTACATAATATAAATAATGTGTTTCAATTACTACTTATTGTTCAATCATATATATATTTTTAAAATAAAAATTCTTGATTTTTTTTCTTGATCTAGGGGGTGTACATGGAGTTCAGTTGGATCCGCCCCTTCCATATCATGCATTAGAATCATTCCCCATGCATTAGAATCATTGCATTCCTTAGAAATTATATATTTGTGTGCCTATGGAATAAGATGTGAGATTTTGATGTAATCTCAAAATCATTCTCTCATTACTCTTTCTTGTGTATTTCTTTTCAAATCAATTCTATGTTTTAAATTATATACTAAGTCAACCTCATTTTTATGTCTTCTCTTTAATCTTGTTTAACAGTTACTCCAACCCTCAATTAAATGCTATATTTTGAAAAAATAAAATTATCACATATAGAGCATTTATTTTGGAATGGAAGGAGTATGTACAAGGTTTATAGGAGAGTCAAAATGCATAATTGCACGAAAATATTAGGTTCTCAAAACAGATACACATTAACGCGGATGACCAAAATTCATCACACAATATGATAGGAACTTGTATTCACTTGTAGTTAATTTCCAAAGTACGCTATTTATGCTTAAGTGTGATATGTAACCATAAATTAACTTGTTTGCACCCTAGTGTATGTTGTTTGCACCCTAGTTTACAGTCTGCACTGATCTGGAAGTACAATTGCACATGAAGCTACCCTATCATGGAGGAAACCATGCTTTTGATTGAAGGTCACTTCCCTCTACAAGTATTTCCTGTACTGTAAATTTTTTAGTATTGCACTAGCTATATATATGTTCATGGACTATTTTTATTATTTTTTTTATACAAGAAAAAATAGTTCATGGACAATAGTCCATTCTAATATTGTGTTAAGAAAAGCTGGTAATTTTATGCCATTTGCACATTATACTTTCTGTCTTATATTCTATGCTTCAATTAACAAAAAAAAATATATTGAAAAATAGTATAGTACATCTAGCATTATAATCTACTCATACTTTTCAGCATTATACACAACAACAAACTCTTATTTTCCCATACAAAAAGAAAGAAAGAAGAAAACACCAGATCAAGCCTAAGAAAACAGAGCACATACTAAACTCAAACTATTTGTTAAAACATCTTTTAATCAACCTCCTCAATCTTAGGCCCAGCGCCACCACTACCACCACCAGGCATATCCTGTCCCATATTCATCCCACCACCAGCAGCACCACCGTACATCTTAGCAATGATTGGATTACACAAATCCTCCAACTCCTTCTGCTTGTCTTCAAACTCATCCACTTCCGCCAACTGATTCTTATCCAACCACTCAATCGCTTCATCCACAGCCTTCTCAATCTTCTGCTTATCCCCAGCATCAAGCTTCCCACCAACATTATCATCCTTAATAGTATTCCTCATATTATACGCATAATTCTCAAGCGAGTTCTTCGCATCCACCTTCTTCTTCACCTCTTCATCATCTGCTTTATACCTCTCTGCTTCCTTCACCATCCTCTCAATCTCATCCTTACTCAACCTCCCCTTATCATTCGTTATAGTAATCTTGTTCTTCACCCCAGCAGTCTTATCCTCCGCCGAAACATTCAGAATCCCATTCGCATCAATGTCGAAACACACATTGATCTGAGGAACACCCCTCGGAGCTGGAGGGATTCCCTTCAGCTCGAAAGTGCCCAACATGTTGTTGTCCTTCGTCATAGGCCGCTCGCCTTCGTACACCTTGATTTGAACGCTTGTCTGGTTGTCGGAGTAAGTCGAGAAAATCTGCTCCTTCTTCATCGGAATCGTAGTGTTCCTCGGAATAAGCGTTGTCATTACACCACCAGCAGTCTCAATCCCAAGAGACAGCGGCGTAACATCAAGAAGCAGCAGATCTTGAACCTTCTGATCACCTTCACCAGTGAGTATAGCAGCTTGAACTGCTGCTCCATAGGCAACTGCCTCATCTGGGTTAATGCTCTTACAGAGCTCCTTACCATTAAAGAAATCCTGCAATAGTTGCTGAACTTTGGGGATTCTTGTTGAGCCACCCACTAATACAATATCATTGACACTAGATTTATCAATCTTTGCATCCCTCAAACATTTCTCAACAGGGTCCATACATTTTCTGAACAAATCCATACACAACTCCTCAAACCTAGCTCTAGTTATGGTTGAGTAGAAATCGATACCTTCAAACAACGAATCAATCTCGATTGTAGTCTGAGCAGTCGACGATAGCGTCCTCTTCGCCCTCTCGCAGGCCGTCCTCAACCTCCTTAGAGCACGAGCATTTCCAGAAATATCCTTCTTGTTCTTCCTCTTGAATTCCGCAACAAAGTGATTCACCATTCGATTATCAAAATCCTCACCTCCAAGATGAGTATCGCCAGCAGTGGCCTTCACCTCAAAGATTCCTTCCTCAATTGTAAGAAGCGAAACGTCGAAAGTACCACCACCTAGGTCGAAAATCAGGACATTCTTCTCCCCTGACCTCGAAGCCTTCTTATCCAAACCATAAGCAATGGCGGCAGCAGTTGGTTCGTTGATGATCCTCAACACATTCAACCCGGAAATTTGCCCAGCATCTTTAGTCGCCTGCCTTTGGGAATCGTTAAAATACGCTGGGACAGTGATAACAGCGTTTTTAATCGATTGTCCCAAGTAAGCCTCTGCAACTTCCCTCATCTTAACCAAAACCATAGACGAAATCTGTTCTGGAGAGAACTGTTTTTCTTCGCCCTTGTGGGAGACGACAATCATAGGCTTCTCCCCTACGCCTGGGACGACCTTAAATGGCCAGAGCTTCATGTCGGATTGAACAGAGGAGTCAGAGAAGCGACGGCCAATGAGACGCTTAGCGTCGAAAACGGTGTTTTGGGGGTTCATAGCGACTTGATTCTTGGCAGCGTCGCCAATAAGACGCTCAGTGTCGGTGAAAGCGACGTAAGAAGGGGTGGTGCGGTTGCCTTGATCGTTGGGGATGATCTCGACACGATCATTTTGCCAAATGCCAACGCAGCTGTAGGTAGTTCCGAGATCGATTCCGATCGCCTTGCCTTCGACTTTTGCTCCGACTGACATGATTCAATCGAAACAACAGTGAAGAAGATGAAAAGGGTTTTTCAGGCAAAGAGAATTTGAGTAGTTTTGTTGTGACTTGTGAGTGAGGTTGTTTTTTACGCTTTAATTTTGTGGTTGTTACTAGTGTTTGTGTATTGCTTCTGTGTTTGCGTTAGATTGAATTGAGGGGGAAATAAGGTGAGAGGTGGGAAATATATAGGGTTGAGAGAATGAATAGGTTGGTTGAAGAAGAAGGGTGAAGGATCGAGAAACAAAAGAGGAGGGTCGTGAAGTTTGAAGAAAAAACCAGAAAGAAAAGAGGGGGAAAGAGTTTTCTGGGAAGGAGGGTTTTTTTTTTCTTTTTGAAAATTTGCTTTTAAAATTTTGGAAAAATTACCTTTTAAACACATTAGCATTAATTACTTTAAAAACATTAATTACTCCCATATGGCCATATTAACTACTTGCACATTTATATGACATGCACATTTATATGACAACTTTTTGTTACAAAATCGTCTATTTTGGGGGGAAAGCATAGCTTGGATTTTTTTTTTTGTTTCACACAGTTTTTAATTTAATTTTTTTAAAAAAAAAACAAAATCTAGTAACTAATTAGCTTGTGTTATGAAAATCGGAGGAATGTATCATTTCATTCAGTAAAACGAGTATAGTCAAGGGTATAATAGTCATGCACTAATATATATTACATAACAACTTGTGTTTAATTAACAAAATTTTATATTTTGGCAAATGAGTACCTTCCTCATGGTACTTATGTGTGCATTTACTTGTAATTGCCAAAATTAATTGATTGGGGTAACTACACATATTTTATGTAATCAATTTCGAATGTTATTTTTGGTCACAGAGTAGTGAAATAAAATACCTCTTAATGTTGATACTGTAGACACCTAATTCTGGCACTTCGGTTAGCTCCCAATGGTCTATGATGAATGTACCCTGTTACACAGGTCCGATCTTGAGCTAGTATGCCAAAATGTCACATCTTTACCCCTCTCATACCACTCTCACACTATTTATAGGCGTTTTAGAGGCTCACGACTCGTTTTATGATTTTTCGGACATTTTTTAGGATTTTTATTAATTTATTTTTATGCATATTTATTTTCTAAAGGCATTTTAGTCACTTTCCATTGCATAAAATAATTTTTCTAAGTTAAATACATTTTTGGTAATTTTTCCACAATAATTTTTCTGAGTTTTTATCCATTTTCTATGAATTTTTGAAGCATTTTCCATTCCTAGGGGCATTTTAGTAATTTTACACTTGCATTGTCAACTTTTTCTCCACTTTTCACTCATTTATATTTTTCTAGAATTTTTCCATATTTTTTTGGCATTTTTAGCGTATTTTTTTAAAATCGTCCGAAAAACCCGAAAACAGTAAAAAACAGTCCAGATTAGCCCGGATTATTCCGGAACCTCGCGAAATCTCCCGGAATCTCGAATATTATGATAATATTATGTAATCATCCGATGATTCCCGTAATCGTATCATAATCGCATAATATCTTGGAGAATCACGCGCAAAATAAGCAAGAAAAATCGACCGGATACAGCCAGGACCTGCGCCTAGACGCATGTCACAAATACTATCATGTAACTGGAGGTGCTATTCCGGGTCCGTTTTTGCCTCTTCTCGCCTATAAATACGACCCTTGTCCGGTCTTTCAAAAGCACAAAAAAAAACTTCATACTTTCTGCTCTTCTCTCTACTACATAGTTTCTCTCTAAAAATCATTCAAAAACTCTGTCAAAATCGATACTAAGCACATATAAACACATTTCAATAATTTAATTTGGCATTTGTTGTACTAGACTCGAGGCTGTAATCGACCGCCGCACATTCCGGTACACATTTCTGAGACCCTTTTTATTTCAATTTCAATATGCTTTCTTTTGTTTTAATTTTCATTTTAATCTATGACTTGCGTTAATTATGATGACATGCGAATTTTTCTGTTCTGTTTGTGTCAATTCATGTTTTAATTCTTGTAGCCTTTTTTTATTTTTTAATCCATGTCATGTCTTATTTTTCTTGCATTTTCCATGTCATTCTCTGTAGCATTTTTTAATTTATTTATTTTGATAATTTAATTGCACGGGATTCGAGGTACGTTCGCACTTTCACTTTCATTTTCATTTTCTCCATGCCATCACTGTGTTGAACTTTTTTATGTGATTCTTGTGTTTTGAATCTTGAATTCTCTCGGACTTTTGGACTCATTCTAGCATTATAATATGGACTAAATTCCAAAGTGGTCACAAAACGATTTTAGGCTAATTTGTGCATTAATCTGAACCGACTTAGTAATTCGCAAATTAGGGCTAAAATTGAGTTATCTCTGTTGCTCTGAAATTGAACAATGATTTTACAAAAGAGACCTAGTAGAGACCGCTTGCAGGTGGGCGGGCCCAATGCACAATTGGCTCGTAACCTGTCCCCGAACCCATACTCTGGTGCACGACCATATGGGACTGATTGCTCCTGGCTTTCGGTACTTCTTCGGTGTCCGTGGACCGTATAAACGCACGGTGGCGACTCCTACTAGCTCGTATTCACATACGGCGTTAACGAGCATTCAAATCGACTCGTGACGTAGGCGGCCGGGTAAAAACGACCCCTACAGATACCTATAAGGAATAACAAATAATTTGTGCCTTTAAAACATGATTGTACATAATTCATATCTTTATAATTTTTAAAGGATCATGAAGGATCATCCTTGTTCATTTTTAAAGGATAATCCATAATTCATACCTTTAAGTCTTAATTGTTAGGCTTAATATCTTTGAATCTCTTTGAAAAGTGTAGTGAATGAAGGCTATATTTTCCTTCTACTTTTATTTGCAACATATCCTTTCGACAACTTTAGATTCAGTAGGGTTTTTACATAACTCTACATGATAGAGTTATGTAAAGTAAAAACCACACAATTTTAAATCAAATGCTTAAATTGGTTAGAAAAAAAGATTAGGGAGTGAATTTTAATGATAAAAACTAAAATATCAACCATTAATTTTTGAATCAATAGTTGATATTGAACAAACTCCACATGGTAGCAAACTCCACTGCATCTAAACACCCTTTTGACATGCATTTATTTGTAAGGAAAAGGCTAAAGAGTGTAAACAAACAAATTTTGTGCTTTGATTCTGACACCAATATTTGATAGCTTTTCTTCTCAATTAATTTACTTGTTTACATGTTAAAATCTCTCCTTGTTGATTGCAAGTAACATGAAGTGAATGAAGTATTAAAATAATATTGGACATCGAGTTAGGACTTCATTAGTAATGTATACAAGTATATGATTGTCAGAGGTCGGGATCACCAGTATTTGGATCCGGAGAGATTATAAGAACCCGATTATCTACGAGACTACGACTACACCATTAGTGAATCACGCAATAATATTATTTTTTTTTGAGAAAGAATCACGCAATAATATTAATACAAAAGTACCATATTTATACACATCCATTTTTCATAGGCCAATGCAAAAACATTAGCCACTATTTCCCAGTAGTCTGGTTCTGGTACATTCATTATCGACTATCATACAACAGTAGCAAGAACTGTAAGCATCAAAGCTTTAAGACTATAATGTTAGTACAACTCCTGCATATCTAGTCTATTACTCATGGCAAAGTAATTCCTACAAAAACAAGTAGAAATCTTTTATTTATGAGCGAGCAAGAGAAACTCGCAACTCGCTTCATTATTGTCTGCCCAGTGTATTAAAGCACCAAACAGTCGACGAGTCTTCACCTCACGGGCGTATGTAGGTCAATTTTCTGGCTCTCCACGACCTGAATGACCCCGGGTTGTTCTGTTCACAGAAGAGAAATCAGTCATTTTCTGATCCATTCAAGGAAGAATTTAAACAATCTGACCCTCAACGACTAGAAAGAATGTAAAATCAAGCTCTATGCAAAGAAGAGAAAAAATACATAAATTGATGACAATTTCTTAGGTTGAGAGAAAAGGGTAATGATAATTTTCAATTGAGGTAGTTGAGGTGATCACAGCTCTAGAAGCAACAAACACAGGCACACAGCACACAGCACACTTCTTCCCAAATAATTAAACAAACGAAAACAACTAATTTTCAGGCTCGTCAATGCAAACACTAAACAGTAAACTTTGCTGGACAGATTTTCACTTGAAGAACCAAAAGTGCAGTAAACTCACATTAAATAAGACGTGAATGTCTAATCATTTGGCAAATCAATGCTTGCTTAGTTCAACAAGGTATTAGTCAACTTGTATCTTAGATCTTACGTTTCGTCATACTTGGCTCCCCACATAGGTACTAAACTTGATTGCATACTAGTATAACGTAACTCACGATCATCAATACAAGCAAATACAGCAAGACATCACGTACATAACAGTACAATCAACCAGGAAAAACAAAGACAAAGCTATGTAAGGCTAATAAAACATATTAAAAAAGGGGACAAATTACATATTCAATAACCATTATCAAGAATAGGAGCATAGGAAGCATACTTTGAAGTTCCGAAACTTGCTCAGGAGTCAGCTTGGCTGAGAATCCAGTAGCTGCATTCTTGTAAATGTAAATTAAAGATCCCTTGGCTGCTTCTTCACTGTAAAGATAAGGGATATGCATTGTTACAAAAAGACTCAACTTGTTCATCACTACCAACAGAAATATATGCAGTCAAATTTCCCATTGCATAATCTAATATCACCAGAAAAAGGCAAAGAACAATAAGACAATTTGTTGCTAAATTGTTTTTGCTTCTACATTTAGATTTAAACCAAACAGATTTGCTGTTTCTGATCAAAATATTATGTTTTTCTGCCTATTCTGGGAAGCTAAATAATGAAAACATAATTGAACATTTAAATCATGAAATGTGATAATGAAATCAACTTTTCCTCGATTTTTTCAATGCAAAAACTTACTGAGTACATAATGCTAGGAAAACAAGCCTTGCTTCATAAAAAATTAAAAAATCAATAAATATAAACAATTAAACCATTCCTCAACACCTACATGGCAACAATACCCATCATTTTTATACCCATCAAATAACCTAGTACTCTAATTATGTTGCTTTAATATTGTTTGAATCTACCCTCAAATACAAACCAAAAGAATTGTTGAAATAAATTTGAATCTACCCTCAAATACACATATAAATTTGCTTTAATATATTTTCTTGAAAACTAAGGGTGTGTTATTTTTGTGGGATTACAATTCTAATCCAATCCAAACCATTCATTCTAATCCCTTCAATCCGTTGTAAACTCCTAATCCATTCCAATTCAATCCTATCACTTCAATTCAATACATCCATTGCAAACTATTCTAATCCCACCAGTCCATTTTAATCCAATCCAATCCATCCATTTTAATACTGTGAAGAGAACACACCCTAAATTGAAACAATGTTATCCAACAAACAACTACTACAGCAGCACTCAAGAAATCAACTTTTTAGTTTATCCTCCCTTGTTCGTCTAGAAAATGTTGCTTCTTTGGGAGAAGATTCTATTAAAAAAAAAAAAAAAAAAAAAAAAACAAGACAAAACCTAAGAATTGATCAAAGCATTAGTAAATTCGTTTCTCAAATTCTACAGAAATTAACCAAAAAAAAATAAAAATCAAACAATTCTTTCTATTTGCATGCAGTTCAAATAATCAAACCCTAAAACAGAACCACCCCAAATACTCAGAAGCCAGAACTCGATCTCCCAACCTAGAATTATCAATTAAGTCAATTTCCAGGAAAACAAATGATACAAATCAGACCGAAATATATACAAATCAAAATAAAATATGAAATACCCAGAATAAAATTCAAAATTCCAGACGAAAAAATAAATAGAAAATGGACAAACTGGAAAAGAATGAAAGGAGAAAACGAAGAAAAAGTAGTAACCTGCCAAGAACAGAAGAAAGGGTGCGAAGGTGGAAGGACTCATGATCATGGCCGGCGGTAGGCTGTTCTGTGTAGATAATGTAAACATTAGTATGGGATGATGAAGGTGCAGCTTCTGCCATTGAAATTGAAATTAAAAAGAACAAATTGAAAATGATAGGTTTTAGGAGCATCATCGCAATCTTTATATGGGGGGGGGGGGGGGGGTACTATCTTTATCCGAATCTGAGTATGTATTCGTTTCCTACGGTTCCGTGTCAGCGCACATTTGAGTTTGATACAAGTATATGCTATGCTATGCTATGCTATGCCTATGGTCAAACAACCGTATTTCACTCCCATTTTAATTAAATCAAATTAATTAATTAAAGGAGCTGTGATTTAGGGATAAGACTATCACAAGTCTTAATTGTGAAGAAATGTTTTGCCTAAAACAATGTGCGCAGCTCACATATGAATAGACTTGTTGGACATTAGAGAGGGAGGGATAAATCGATTCTCATCCCGTTCTTTGTGACTCATTCGTATCCAAAAAAAACTAACATATTAAGCTTGACCGGGCCAAATAGGGCACATGATCGTGCTGAAAGAGGTCTAGTTAGTCTAATCCATAGCCCAATTAAGTCTACGTAAAAAATAGGAATGTAGTTTCAGGTGTGACCAAGTCTAACCGAATTAAAGCAATTTAGTACTATTTTGTTTTTTTTATTAGTGAAGTTTGGAATTATTTATTTATTTTTTTAGTTACGTTTGGAATTTTAATTTCTCATGCTTTTGTTATTTGCAGCCAACCAAGCACAATGTAATTTTGTAAGTACAATGCAACACTCTCTTTTCTCTTTTTTCTTTCCTCTCTCTCCTCAAATATCTAAAAACCCTACCCTCTTTTTTAGGCACAGGGGCTACCATCATCATTTTTTTTATGATGGTAAACCCAAATCTTCTTTTAATTTTTTTGTTTTCTTTGTTTTTGTCACTAATAAATTTTCTTCTCTCTTTATGAGAGTTTTCTATCCAATATTTGGATTATGTCTCCTTTAATGAGAGTATTGAGTTTTCTTTTCTTCCATTATGGAGGATTAGATTTTGGAAGATTTAATTGTTGATGGAGGCTTATGCGGTATATATGACAAGGGAAAAAAAAGACCTCTACTTGTCAAAAAAAAAAAAAAAAAAACCTCTACATAAAGGGAAGAAATAGAGTTATCATACAGCACAAAATTAAACATCCTTTTAATATAACAATCAATTTACACAATCAATACAGCCATAAAGGTCATAACTACTAACTCACAGTATGTATGACATACACTATTTTCTTTAAGCTTTGTTTCTGAGCGCTCGTATGCAATTGCACTTCATATTATATAACTATTTACAGCACCATAACATTTGCATAGTTACATACAAGTTTTCGAGTAAAACTACATACAAATACTTCAACTGCACCTAAGTTGAGCTGTGTCAGTTGCCGGATGCCATTGATTGGACAGAAGAGCAGCCACCAGTGACCATAAAATATTATGTAGCACAACACAAATATACTGCTGTTCAGTCTGAGCCTTCAATAATTTTATCACTGCCAGTCCATAAGCTGTTCATAGACTGCAATTGGTGGAAATCTGGGGACTTCAAAGACATTTTATAAAGCTCTTTCAGTTTCTCAGCATCTCCAGACCTCTTTGATGATGCTGTGTGCCAAGTAACAGCCGTTTTATTCGGACCTGCTGATAGAGAAGAGGCCAACATCTTCTTCAATAGCATCTGCAATTCTGTCCAGAATCTAGTGCAGACATCGGAAGCTCCATTTTTGGTGGATCCTGAATGCAACTGCTCTGAGACATGTCGTCCATCAAGCAGGCAAGTCAAAGCAGTTTCTAGCATCTACATGAATAACTTTGATCATTAGTACTGTCAAGATAAAATCAGAGTAAAGCATATATGACAGAAACACTTGGTCAAAGAAAAGAAGCGGCTGCCTAAGACAAGGAAATGTACCGTATGCGAGTGGAAAACAATAGAGAGATTTGATAAGAGAGCTGCCCTCTCAATTAAAATGGTTAGATACATGATGGGATGTCTTTTTGCAGTGTAGAACTCAACTGCCTTCTGCCAGTTTTTCTCAGCTAAGGAAAGATACTTCTTTACCCTTTGGAGAATGCCATTTTCACTTTTTGACTGATTGTTGCTTCTATGGCTTAAATTTGAAAACTTCAAGCAGCTATCTCTCTGAGAACAAGCTAGCTGGAAATAAGCATATGCAGCTTCCTGTTTCCGTAACTCACCCAAAGACTCATAAATGGACAAAGCTTCTATAATGGCATCATTGGCTGAGATCTCACTCTTCTTGTGTCCTTTCTTTGCTCTTTTGTCAGCAAGAGCTTGAGACCCCATTGGTTTGTCTTGTAGAGCTCCGTTCGTATAAGCATCAGCAAATGTGTCTTCTCTTGCCAGTAACATTCCAAGCCTCAAATAAGTATGGGCAAACTGAGTATACACTTCATTTCCCAGGTCAGTTAACAAACCATCTGCATTACTACCCATGTATAGTAATTCAGACTTTGCAGCTTCATAAAATCTAAGTGACTTGCCATATTCTGCTTTGGCAGCATCCAAGGCTTGAATGTATGCATCACGAAGGATTGATTTTGTTTTAAAATACTCCAGCTTTGATACCAATTCCTCAGCCAACGCTCGTCTACCATGACCCAGATTACAATTAATTAATATAATATTGGTATGATCAGAAACCTCTCTAAATGCATCGATTGCCTTAGAAAAAGCATTTTCAGCCTTGGCTAAATTCTTTCTTTCAAGCCTAATTCTTCCAAGCTCATTGCAGACCCAACCAATCTTCTTAAAAACAGATAACAACTCATCTGAACCAGTAAAAAGTTCACCCAAAGAATTACCGGCTGCCTCATAACAGATCAATGCCACCGAAAGAATGTTATCTGTATCTGTGCTTCCAGGACCTTGAAGGTACTTAAATATTCCTCCACTTCTGCTTTTAGGAGATTCCCCAGACGAAGTATCAAAAGAACCAGAACCAGAATTGTTTGGGGCTGCCCTAGTGCCTTCCATGGTAGCAGATTGTAAAATTTCTTCCTCAAGGTCATCATCCAAGGAAGTGGAAGATGAAGACTTTTCCCTGTTGACACTTGTATTCATGTTATACTTTTCTATAAAAGGGTCACTGTCTTTTCTGTCCCTTGATGATGTAGTATTCCTTCCCATAACTTCTCCACATTGTAAATCATTATTTTCAGGGTTCGCAGAGGGAGTGAAAACACTTCTCAAATTTGATCTTTTGCTCTGTCTTTTGCCATAAGTAAATGGCTTCATGTCTCGACTACTGCTACTGGCACTAACTCCACTGCTCGCCCTATCGCTCTGACAGCTGCAATTTAATAGGGAACAGGTGCTGCAATTCTCTACATCCTGTCCCAGCTTCTTCTTAAGTCTCATGAGTTCCTTCACAACTTCTGATGACATTTTTAATTCTTGGGCAGAATGTGCTTGGGTGGATGGTGGAGAAGTTGCTTTTCCATTCACATTGAGGAATTCAACATAAACATCCCCAGCTAAAATCCAAGCCCTGGCCCAAAAGAGGTAGGTCAACGAAAGATCCTCGAGATTAATATGGTCATCAGCAGAACTCTTGCATGATCCAGTTACATCACTGATTAAAGGTCCTTGCTCTTCTCTACTTTTGGCTTCATTCAGCCAGGATAGACCATTATCTATAGAGGAAATAAATTTCGCATCTTGGAGATACTGAGGCACGGACCCATAAACAGAACATGCAACTTCAACAACTTTTAACGCTTGTAGCAACTGTCCATCCTCCTTGTAGGCTTGTCCCAGGGCCAAATAAGATTCTCCAAGCAAAAGAATCAATTTCCACAGCTTGTGGTCTAGATTCGATGTTGGAAGCCATTCTCGAATGTCACATACTTCAATACAGTCAGTATCCCCACAAGCACAAATGGAAAATCTTTCAGATACAGCTGGGTGCTGCATAGTTTCATCATCAACAAACTCTGATTCAGCATCCTGCAGCTGTCGTGTCCATCTCAGTGACTTGATAGCTTGAGAAACATGATGTACAGCAGCACGCTTAGAGGAAATTGGATCCGTAATTGTCCTAATCACATCTGCAGGAGTTGAGGTCACATTACATACTGGATAGCCCTCACCGACTCGTTGATGCTGCAAAAACCCAGAACTCTTGGAAACAAGATCACATGCACTGCAGCCATTAGATTCAGATACATATATATCCTGAATATCACCTCCAGAGGCCTCAGAAATTGAATCTTGAGAGTAGTTAAGATCACTATTTGATGATTCCTGGATACTAGACTCTGACATAATACTAACAATATCCAAAGACTCTTCTTCATGATCAGTGACTGTCACTTCCGACGACAGGGGGAAAACTTCGGCAGCAAAGTCAAGCTCTTCATCACTATTCAAAATAAGCCTGGCAAATTGTTCATGAGCAAATGCACGGACAACCTAACAAAAAAAAGGAAACACCTTCGTACATCACCCCAGAGACATATTATGAACAAATAGATATGGAGAAGAACAAAAAGAAACAATTATAAAAAATTATACGAAAGCATCACCAAGAAATAAAGAATTTTTACCAGATGATCAGGTTCATCCAACAGCTCTAAACATTTTCGTACAAACTGAGCACACCTGAAACTATTGTTGGGAGCCTACAAGAGATCATCACAGATAAAATTTAGCAAAATTTACATATGACCCAAAAAAAAAAGTAAAGCAGAAACTATGTACACTCAGGACATGATTGGATTGGAGATCATGCATGAAGGGGGTAAAAAGGAACAAATTATCATGAAAAATGTTATGAAGGAGATGTTTTAATTATTACCCTCTCAAAATGGTGTTATAATCCTTCTCTTTCTCACACCTCTGATCCCCCACTTACCCTTTAACTAAGTATGCTCTTAAATTAAAGGATTCTATCATGAAGAATTACCATGGAGAGTGAAAGTCTGTGAGCAGTACGATAAAGGATAGTTCCAAGCGACAATAAAAAGTCAGATCTTCCTCTGAGGATTAAAGACGGCAAAGAGCTTGAGCAACCATCATCATTCTCAGGCGGATGACTTTGGGGGATGACAGACAAATCAAAAAGCTGAATCACATCTTCTCCAGCATTTTTATATAGCTGAGAGAAAAATCAAGTCAAATGCGAGAAATGGAAAATGAAACACAAATCTAATAGTGGCAGTTCAAAGAGGGAGTGAAGACACTGAAAGGAAAGGTGGCACAATACCCAGTATGCCCCAGGATCTTGCTCGCAATTTGCCTGAAGGAACCTCAAAACAGACAGTCCATTTTGCTGAACAACATATGGATGAAATGCTGGGGTGCCATCTTCAGAGACACCCTTCAGAAGAAATATATCATCTGTTTTCAATAGCTCATAACCTTTAACTACACCATTTCTATGATAACAGATGGCCAACTCTGGAACACTAGCCATAACATTATCCAACCAGGCTTCAAGCCATGTTATTGGTGTGACCTGATATTTGAGATAAAAATACAGAAAGAATAAGAAGTTAAGATCCACGAAATGTAAATAGGTGGAAAGGGGAAAAGCGAAAAATATAATCCACACCTGCCTAGACACATCCCACAAATGCAAGCTCACTGATAAATATTTCTCATTACTAAAGAGGAGCAGATCATTGCCGAGCAGAACACGGAAATTGTGGAACTGCCAAAATAGAACTCTCAAAAACTCGTCATTACCACATTTTCTATACTGTTCAGATCCCTGCACTGGGCTTCTAGGCCTTTCACCAATATGAGAAGTCTTTTTTACAGGATCACGCGCTCTACTTCTCTTGTTCTTCTTACTTTCCCAATACAAACTGTCTTGTTTGCCTTTGAGATAATCAGAAGGTCCATCAATTCCATCTTTTTCAGATATGTTGTGAGTCCCAAATTGAGAAGATTTTAAGGAGTTACTTTTTGAATCAAATGGATCGGGCAATACAGATGTCTTCGGTTCTCCTTGTGTAGCAGTGGAATAAGTAGGTGGGCAATCACAAGCCTCCATTCGAACAGAATGCATTGCGAAATTGAGAAAGAGTGATTCATCTGAGCACTTTGGCTGGTTTCTCCTTACAAATCTTTCTCCCTCTTCTACATCAGGCCTGTTAGAGAGCAAAAAAACAATGTGAAAAAGATTGCAATTCACAAAGCAAAGTAGCAAGTGCAAACCAGAGAAACACAAACTGACCCAGCATTAAGGATAAGAGTTTGCCCAACACGGTGAACAGCAATGGATAGTCGAGCCTTTGTATAGGGAATTTTAAAAATCTGTTTCAGGATATCAGCAGGAGCAATCACATCTATATCATCACCATACTCCACCAGCCCAGATACAGCAAGGGCCTCACCCTTTTTAGCTAGGTTATCTGTGACACTGCCATCATCCCAGGGTACACCTACGGAAGAGTCAGATATTAACACGGAATTCTACCCAAAGAAAATAAGCAAAGAAAGAAACTATCTCATAAAATACAGTTAATTCACCATAGTAATTTAACCCATCACTACTAAGATCCAATCACCAGCAACACATGGTAAAACAGGCTTCTTCAACTTACGTTTACAAGTTACAAACCACAATAGAACCACCCAGCAAAGTAGAAACTATAAGAAAAAAGGCTTAACAAGAGATATTTAATTACATGAAATGAAGTTCACTAACATTGCTCACCATTATATGCTATGGCATTGCCATTTATATGCACACACTATAGGGATCAATATTTCCAGCAATTAGATTTATCAGAACATGGACCAGTAAAGAAAATGAGTAGGTTCACAATAATTCAATAATTTTTCTCAAATTTGATAGGTAGGGATTTAAGCTTCGATGGTTTTGGAGGAAATATTTTCCCAAACAATGATTTCCCATAACTTCTCCATTTTCCTTTCCTTGTTTTGTTAAATGGTGGAAAATGATTTTCCAAGGGTGAAAAAGTGTGATTAATAAAAGGAAATTCATTTTCCTTTTGCAAAGGAGGTACAATGTGCCACATTTTACTCATTCCTCCTTACTTCTCTTTCCTTTCCTGCCATCTTTCTGCTCCTCTGCTCTTAAATTTCTCTCTTTTTTCCCACAAGTTTTTCTCTGACCAAACAAAAAAAAGGAAAACATTTTGTTTACAATTAAGTTTTTCTTTGAAAATTCTCTTTCTTGAAAGATGTTTACAATCAAAATAAATGAATTCTTAAGAAAAGAACAAAACAAAAACAAAGAATTCATGGAATGGTACTATGATATGGACCAAAATAGCGTCCATGTATTAACACCACATCTACGGATCTACCCAATAATAGCAACTACCAAAAGCTTGTCTCAATGAATGGGGTCAACAACATGAACCACTTGATATATCCTGACAAATGTCTAGCAAAATTTTATTTCGCCACAACGTCCCCCAAACCTAGACTCTTAAATATCTTCTTTGAATCCTTCCATCTAGGCCATCCTAGGACTCCCTCGACCTCTTCTAAAATTCCCATAGCCTGAAGTTGGAAGTACTCAAAAATCCTTACATCTTAAAAAGAGGCAATCGTTGCTCACTATTCATTTTTAACAGTGGACACATCCGACGGCTAAATTCTCTACTCTTACGTCATTTTCCACTGTAGCCCATATCAACGGTTCATCTTCTCCTTATCTTTTCTCACTCCTTTCTGCGGCTTCTTCTTCAGTCTTTATGCACTTTTTCTCCTTGCGTCTCTTGGCCTGCTCTCCTTCATTCTTCTTCATCCCTTCGTTTGCTCATATTCTTTGATCCTCTTCTGCTCCTACTTTTTCATCCTTTTTTATTATTATATCTATCAGATTCGATAGATTCCGATTTCCACTTCGAAGAATCTCTCATTCGAAGAAGATCATATTCTAGGGTTGGATTTCCATTCCACCCTTTCTGTAGAAATCACGATTCCTGTGGGGTAAGTTTATGATTTTTCTGGTTTGTTCTTTTTTTTTTTGTCATGCGGGTAAGTTCTTATTATCTTTGGGTTGCTCTTGCTCAATCTTGGGTTTCAGCTACTTCTTGTATGGATTTGTGCTTGTTCAATCTCATTTTCTTATTTAGATTGAGTCTCCCTTTGAACTGAATAATTTTGGTTCCTGTATTTTTGTTTATGTTGTGCTATATTTCTGCTTCTTGCTATATAATATAGGGTAAATTGCTGTATTTTTTTTCCTGATTGATTTCGTTTTCTTATTGTCAATGTAAATTTTTGCTGTCTTTTTTTCCTGATTGATTTCGTTTTCTTATTGTCAATGTAAATAGAAATTGCTCTCGAATTTTACTTATTTAGGGTAATTTGCTGTAGTTTTTTTCCTTGATTGATTTTGTTTTCTTATTGTCAATGTAAATAGAAATTGCTCTCAAATTTTGCTTATTTAGTGTATTAATTTTGATTTTGTCATTGCCTCTCTTCTCTCTTTTATTTTAATTTGCTTTTGGGAAATGTTTACAATGCTTGATTTTTCTATATGACTTTTGGATTTTGGGTTTTTTTTTGGACTTTTGGCAAATTGTATAGCATGAGTTTGGAGATACCACAAATGGGTGTAATTCTACAGGTTTGAGTTGAAATTGCAAGTCTTTTGATTATGTTTGTTTCGATTGATTACTTCTGGTCTAGGTTTAATTGGGTGAATTGGCTATTGAATTGGTAAATTTGGGTCCCATTTTAATCCAAATGGCATGACACATGGTGCTCCAGAAGATGAAGTCCGGCATGCGCGTGACCTGGGAAACATTGTTGCTAACACAGATGGTAAAAATATGGTAAATTTTGGACATTTTGGATAGTTTGAAGCTTGAAAGCTTTCACTAGTTTATTATTATTGTTTTCTCATAATTGAAAATTTCAGCAGTAGCTGAGGCTACAATTGTGGATTTGTGGATAATCAAGTCTTGATGGACTTATACTGCTTCAATAAGAGTTCTTAATTTTTACTGTAATTTGTTGATGGGTCCATGAGACATTGGGTTTCATTTGGGAAGTTGATTTTTACAAACACATTAGTGTTTGATTTAAGGATTTCACTTTCACACATGTGATCATTCATCAATCTAATTGTAGTGGTAGATGATAGAATTAATGTTGCCTTAGATATAATGAGATCATTTATTCTGCTGAAGTTGATGCTTCGATTCGCACTGAACTAAGGTATCTGTTTTGTTAAGATCCTTAATGAAGTTGAGTAGCTGTGAATTCTATGATCCTTATTTTTCAATCAAGTACTAGGCATTAGTGTATCAGACTATCAGGCTATCAGCTTTACTTGCTATACTAGAATAAAATTATGGATCTTTAGAGGAGAAAGATGAGGCTAATTTGTGGAAAAGGGTTTTGCCCAAAGTGTTGAAATTGCTTAAAGGAGATGGGTTTAAGGAAAATGGCTAGAAAATCTGCAGCTAAACTTCTCCTTAAAATGGATGTTGTTTTGGATGAGGAATCTGCTATTGAGGCTAAGTGTTTTGTTGTTGATTCCTTGATTTGATAAGGTAAAATGTTTCACTTAAAATCATATGATTTTGATTGATGTCTCAATTTTTTGTTTGTTTGTTCGATTTTTGGGAGTTCTAAGCTTAAAATTTTGATATGGGTTGTCTGAATTTTTTTTGTTGATGGTGAATTTTCTGGGTTTTTTTTGGGGTTAATTTTATGGGTTAATGTTAATTGATGCCAAATTGGTCTCATGAGTGTTTGATTTAATCATTTTTAGCTCCTTAAAACTAGACCTTTATGTAGTATTTTTTAAAAAAATTTCCATGATGCTTAGATGAGAGCGAAAAAGATGAGAAGTTCTTCAATTTTTCTGAATTTTGGAAACTTTTACAGGTTATTGTGAAACCCATTCCACTCCTTTTTTTATATTTTTTTTGCTTTTAAGGAATATGTGGAAAATTCATCTGGTTTATGTTCCCTCTGTTCTGATGCGAGATCTCATAATTTTAGGCTTTCAAGTGCTTCAATTAAATTGTTCTTTTACATCTTTGATAAATTGTTCTCTCCCCGCTGTGTGTATTAGTCAGGACTCTGTTTTTTCACCCGACAGACATACTTCAGCAACATCGCCTGATGGATCTTATGGTGCTGAGTTCAACATCAAACTCCCTCTAATGCCGGGATGGAAAATTTTAGCAATAGCAATCAAGATCTAATTAATCAATTTCTAAAGGTAGTAATTCTCTCGTGAAAAGATTTTCTACTTTTTGCTGACTTAATTTCTCAATATATTTTTTTCTTTTGCAAATGGAAGATGATGCTATATTGCAATTTGCAAGCTTTTATTTCATTAAATGTGGTAGTTTTTCACCATAATTGAGTTGTCTCTACAAATTTTTTTTATTAAAAAAATCCAACATTTTTTTTTGATAATTTCATGATACTTTTGCCTTGTGTAATATATATGACCCTTTTTTTTTGCCAAATTTGAAGCATGTACTCCATGAAAACTATTTTTTTAATGAAAAATATGAATGTTTTCATTTCAAATTGAGTGTCCAAGTGTCATACCAATATCCAAGGGTTGAGTGTCTGACACGGATAATTGAGTTGAAATAAAGAATCCGAGCAACATAACTATGAAACTACTATTATTGTTGGGTGTCTGACGCGTGTAACGTTGAAATGGATTTTTCTTTTTCGTTTCATTGTTAAACCCTTCACCCTCATTTTTACCTTAATACCTTGATCTGTGATTTTTACTTATTCTTGTGATGACCTGGTATGTTTCCCTGGCATAGTTAAATAATTGAGTGTTTTAGCTTCCTAGAAGCTAAAATCATTGGAGATTTTCACAAAATTACCAAGTCAGACACTTTAGCAGTTGTCAGACATGGATTTCCAAGTCTGGGTAACATAGATCTAGGATTTATGACATCTTCTAATAGAATAACTTTATGATAATATGGTTCCCTACTAATTTCAATAATCACTTGTAGTGAATGACACACTCTTATGATCAGCTGCAGTGACATAATTGCTATTGTTTAATTTTTCTTTGCACAGATTTGCTGTCAAGCAGAAGGAGAAGATTGCTTTGTTAAAAACATCAGTTGATGTTCTCACACTTTCAGCAACACCAATACCACATACAGTCTATCTAGCTTTGACAGGGCTTTGTGATGCTAGGTAATTTTTTCGTTGAGCCACGAACAGTTATTTCCACTCTCTTTAATTTTCCTCGTAATCCTTCCATTTAATTGCTTTATAATTTGATTTTTTTTTTTTTGTGTGGCTGTTGCAGATTGATATATATACTTTTTCCAACATTCTTTCAAGCAATTTCTACTCTATTTGATATTTCTATCAATCGATATATACGTTTGTGTTTAATAATTTTAAATAATCACATTGATGATATCTGTTGTTTGGTTTCAATTGATTTTTTTATTTTCAATTTGTTGCGAGATTTGTTCTTCCATCAGTTGAAGCCGCCATTAATGGGATTTACGTTTTTCTCCACCATTGAAGTGTTTTCTGCTCTTCTCCGTCATTGAATCATTTTTTAGGTAAGAGTTTTTCTCTCTTTTCTTTTGTATAGTTTTTCCCTTAATCAATGAAGATAAATCATTTTTCTTCTTTTGGGCAAATTTTGATTTGGAATTGACGAAATTCGAATGTTCTTTTTTTATATATTGAAACTGCCAATCTTCTATCAACTTTGACTTTAGTGGTTTGACTGAAGCATTTGGTGGTGCAATTGAAGTATGTTTCTTGGCTCTTCTATGAAAAAACAAAATGAAACTGAGCAAGATGATGTTTAAATGACATTCATAGGAATTGCTTGCAGTTACTGGTGAAGCTACTAAAATTAAATTTTGAAAGAGTAGGGCTTGAAAATAGCATAGGAGAACAATAATAAGATTGATCCTTTTATTGATTCCTTGACATAATATTCTTAATTTGAATTGCTTCATCTAAAATATAATCTTTTCTTGATACAATGGGCACGTAGCAGAAATTAAGTACACATATTTTAAGATGGACACCTATTGACAGGGTGTGATTTTTCTCCTTTTTTTTCAACTGAAAATTTTAGGTGAACAAAATCCCAATTTTTTTTAGAGCAATTTGAACTAAAAATATAACTAGCTCTAAACCCAACCATTAATTCAAGGTTCTCTTCTGTACAATTTCCTCTCTTTTCCTCCCTTTTCTCCTAGCATTACAAGTGCCCATGTTTCATAACATGACTTGCTACCATTTTTTTACAATTTAATTTTTCAATACCAATTTTATATTTCATTAATTTTTTTATTGTGCTAGCCCTGAGCCCTGACAGGTATTTCTTAAGCTTTTTCTTTGAAATTTTGATAGATATTTGGGATTGAAGAAAAACTGAGTCAGATTCAAAACTTTTAGAAGTATGTATTCTGCTGATGCCTATGAGTATAGGTATTAATCAAGCATATCTTTGTTCCAGCTCAAGTTATGAAAGTCCCCAAAAAGCGTTTCCTCTTTGAGATTTGTTATTATTGATTTTTTTTTCCTTCTTTAGTCCCTTTTTAATCATTCATTTTAGTTGACTTATTTAGCTCATATCCCCTCAAGTTCTTTTTTTTTTTATTCGCTCAGCTATTAGCTACTGCAACCTTTAAAAAAAGGAATAATGGAATCTAATAATCCCACTTTTAGTCGGCCTAAAAGTAACAAACCTACTTTTGATTAAAAAATAACAAACCTACCTTTAAGGTTTATTTATTTTCGGTGCACCCTACCGGTTTGTGATTTGATGTAAGAGGTTGAATTGGAACGTGGCAATCCCTCATTGGTTCATTTTTTTTGGTTTAATTAACCTATTAATTTTTTAAAACCAATGAGGGATTGCCACGTTCCAATTCAACCTCTTACATCAAGTCACAAACTGGTAGGGTGCACCGAAAACAAATAAACCTTAAAGGTAGGTTTGTTATTTTTTAATCAAAAAGTAGGTTTGTTACTTTCAGACCGACTAAAGGTGGGATTATTAGATTCCATTATTCCTTAAAAAAATGAAGTAGCTACTAGCTAGCACAATCTACTATTTCCATACATTGATATGATCTAATAAGCTATAGAAAAGATATGTTATCTGTAATAAAGATTTGAGTATAAATGGGAATTGATTGTTGGTCTTGCCTCCATAAGTCCATAGCAATATATAAAAAGGCTCAAGGTGCACCAAGGCGAATGGATTTCCTAGTGCCTTAGGCGCGCCTTAGTGCGCCTCAGTGCACCTCATTGAAGTGAGGCGCACCTAAGAAGACATGGGAAAAATCTAGAAAAAAATATGGGAAAAAAGCAAAGGTGCGCCTCAGCTGCGCCTAGCCACAAGCGCCTCGCCTTGGCCAAATTAAGCGCTTAGCCCCTATTGCCTTGCGCCTTAGCGCCTAGGCGCACCTCAGGCGCGCCTTTTCAAACACTGATCCATAGTGAGTCTTTGCATCTTTAGTTGTGATCTATTTTATGTCATTTCCAATTGTTTGCAGTACAGTTTGTCGTCTTCCCAAGCTAGAGTTGGGGCAGCAATGCATGCTGATTTTCTCTGGATATACTACCTCAAAGCCCATTACACAATATGTTGGTAATCAGTCTTTGGTTTTTTGATAGCCTCTATGTAAAGTATCTAATCTTACAGGCAATGCTTAATATTACTCCCTCTAAGTAAAGTATTTTTTATGGCCTCTA
Source organism: Salicornia ramosissima (assembly GCA_951394345.1). Taxonomy (NCBI): domain Eukaryota; kingdom Viridiplantae; phylum Streptophyta; class Magnoliopsida; order Caryophyllales; family Amaranthaceae; genus Salicornia; species Salicornia ramosissima. Next base: position 50,113,566 of record OX596234.1, read on the forward strand.
CGTAAAGTATCAAAAACATGTTCTATATTTAAAAGCTTCCCCTTTATGTAAGATGTGCATCATTTATGAATTGAGGACAATAGACAATGATATTTGATTATCATTTGGATGTTATCTGGCAAGATTTATATCAAATCATTCACATTAATGTACACCACTATCAGCATAAAAGCATAGTTATCACTTATGCAACTACTATGTAGTTTTATTTTACTATGTTAAAGTATCCAACACATTCAATTAAAAACATATTAGATGAGGCTAATAAGAACAAATTCAATTACATTTACTATTTCAATGAACCAAGAACCAATTAGCATCTATATCTTAATATTAGGTTACATATTATGGCTAATAAGATGCTTCTCTTTAATATTGCAACCGCCAAATTAAGCCAATTTGTTAAATTAGTTATCGCCTAAACTTCGCAAACATGAAAATGTTTTTGGGGCCACATGCGAGAATACTTTGCAAACTGAAAGGAAAAAATTTTAGGGCCTATTCGGTATCGTTTTTTGTTTTCAGTTTTCAGTTTTTTTGAAAACTAAAAACAAAAAAAGGAAACAAGAAAAAGTGGTTTTCACTTTTTAGTTGTCAATTTTCATTTTCAATATGTTTCCAACAAGTTTGACTAATTTTTGTATGGTTACATGACAAATATCATTCAACTTTGAAAAATAAAAAACTAAAAATCAAAAAACCACAGTGTTACCGAACAAGCTCTTAGTTTCCCACTAATAACATGAAAGGTAAGCAAAACTATGCATAGGATAAGAAATAGAGTACAAAAAGGCTTATGACAGTTGAATTATTGAACTTTAGTATAGGCTATTTTTGCGTTTCATACTTTCATTGCTGAAGCTACAAGAAAAGACTTATTTTTTAGGTGACTTCCAACAATAATCACTATGCCCATATTTGCTACCAAAATTTTTTCTATACTTTATCGATAAACATATATTAAAGATCACAAAAACAATATCACCAAACACAGACAACCCAACATTAATTAATCCCTTCAAGGCAACACATGGACATTAAACACCAATCTTCACACCGCAACTAAGGGCATCCACAACAGCAAACCAACAAAAAAGGTTCACATATTTCTCTCTCCATTTCTCTCTCATCCACATCACCCAAACCAAACCATTTACAATTCACCTCTTAACAACAAACCACACAAAAAAAGTTCATCCTTTTCTCTCTCCTACTTTTTCTCTCTCCTACTTTCTCCCACCACATATTTTTAATTGACATGTTTATATACATTTAATTTATTTAATTTTAATTAACAAGTTAAAATACAAATTTGCTAATTATTTAAAATACAAATACAAATTAACAATTTAAAATACAAATACAAATTAACAATTGCAAATATGACCGTTGTAAATAGGGCCATTGTAAATATGACTGTTGTAAATATAGCCGTTGGAAAAAGTATTATATTTTAAAATTATATCAATACGGATGTCAAATTGTAGAGAATTTAAAAATATGAATTTTGGTGTAATTATTATTTTTTTTTAAAAAAATACATAATAAGTTATTTTAATTAGAAAGGAGTAATTAAATATGAATTCCTCTCTCCTCCTTTCCTCTCTCCCCCCCTCTCTCCTCTACGCATGCTGATTCTGCTTCCCTCTCTCCTTCTCTCTCTCCTTGCGTGTACAAAGCTGATTGATTCAGCTTATTATTAATTTTTTTTTTTTTTTGGTTAACTGGTTTGCAAACCAGTTTAGTTTTCCAAACTTTTGGAATATGGTTTGCAAACAAACCATTTAAGGTTTGTTGTTAAGAGCAAAAGAAAAAGGTTTGTCCATGAGCAAACCTTTAAAAGTTCATTGTTAAGCATGCTCAAGAAATTAAACCAATCTGCAACTTTAGTAACTCCCCAAACGAAAAACTTCACAAAAGCGAACATGCTTTTCGAGGCCATGCTCGCGTAGCGCGCGGGCCATGACTAGTCTATTTAAAAGAAATGTCCTTGTATTTTAAAAAATAGGAAATGAAACCTACAGATACAAGTTTGTAACAAGTGATGGTCATGGTTTAATATTTACAAATGTACAATACAGTAGCATTTGGCGGGGGGAAACATTCATGCAAAAGTGATTCTTCTCAATCTTCTATTTTCCATTGTTTGGTTTTAAAAAGTGTGAAATGGTTCTTCAAAGGGTAAAAAACAGTTCCCTTTTGACACTATTTGCCTTCCTAATTCTTAACTTCTTCTTTCTCTCCTCCAATCCATTCTACACCTTCGAATCCCCTTTTACTTTACTTTCTAGATTTTCTTGCAAGGAACCATAAAATGGAAAGATAAATTCCAATAATTTTTTTACTACGGAGTAAAATATTCTGCCAAACCAAGTAGAGCTACTTTCAAATAATCATTGCATTAAACTTCAAATGTGCAATGTCATTGGTATATGTTTGGTCAACTAAAAACATATCAATAATAATTGACAATAAAATTATTCGCACGCCTATTACAAGGAAACTGATTTTGGCACATATTGAATTGGTTTTGACACACCACCTTGTGAGCAAAACATAGAAATTTTGGGGTTCCAATATAAATTTTTGGAGTGCCAAAATCATTTCCCTTGTTAGAAACTGATAACTAATAACTAATAAGACATGATCAAATCAAAAACCCTTTTTCATAGTTGGACCATAGCGATGCCCTCCCAGAATCAATTAATCCAATCAATTATAAGCACCATTACTCCGACAATCAACTTCAAGCAGGCATTCTATAACGGTGAATAAAACATTTCCAAACAAGGAAGAAATGAGAATTAAATTTGTGGTGTCATTGGAATATGTTTGGGCAATTAACAGTTTATCAATAATAATTGTCAAAAAAAAAAAAAAAAAAAAAAAATACTCCGGTTACAAAATGAGGTCACAAACATATCAAATCCTCATCATTAATAATAAGACATGATCAAATCTAAAACCCTTTTTCATAGTTGGACCAAAGCAATGCCCTCTCTTTGAAATAATCACCATTACTCCGACAATCAACTTACACCAGGCATTCCAAAATGGTGAGTTAAACATTACCAAACAAGGAGAAACGAGAAGTGCAGAAAGCCATAACTTAATTACAAGTAAAAATAGTGGCACAGCCGCACAGGTCATTAAAATAAAAATCATTGATATACAAAGATGAATATCAAAACAATCAAAAAAAAAAAAAAAAACTCATTAAGAATAGTAACCTTTTGCAGCAGAAGAAGAAGGCCTTGTATTAGGAGCACTCGTCGTCGGCACTGGTGGACTATTAAGATCAGTTTCCGTTGGCAGCATCCTATACCTTGGTGCACTCACCCTAATTCAAGTTCACCCAGAAAATTATATGAAGAATTCAAAAGGATAATCAAAAGGCAACAAATATAAAAGAATGAAAAGAAAGATTACGTTTCAGAAGAAGGAACAAGGTCAGAGCTGAAAGAGTGAAAGGAATCATCAGTAGGGACTGGAATTGAACCGCAAAGAAAACCCACTGGTTTGGGACTTGCAATTTCTAGCTTTCCAACGCATTGCATCTCTCGAGAGTTTGAATTGCTTAATTTCTCCATTGTTCCAAGCTCCAATTGATAGGTTGATCTATATTAACAAATTGAATATTTCTGGGTTGAGGAGAATGCGTTTGTTTCTGGAATTTTCATAATGATTAATTAATTGGCAGAGATTTTGGGTTTGGGCGGTTTTGCTTATAAAAATAGATGAACCCGGATCACCCATTTCTGTAGTCCCACCGTCCCAACATTAAATAAAAAAAAAACATGCACTTTTTCTCACTTTACAAATATTCACATACTAAAATAATAATGTTCATACAGTAAGAATGCGTTTGATTTATCAAAAAATTTCTGATCTGATCTGATCTGATATAATTTGTTCTGAATTTTTTTATTTTAGTTATTATTATAGTTATAATTTTTCTAATCTGATCTAAATTTGTCTGATCTGATCTGGTCTAATCTGAATTTTTTCGATCTGATTTGATCTAATCTAAATGCTCTGAAAATAAGCACAAGTAACAAGTTATTTAAGTTGAATCAAACGCACCTTAAAAGAGAAATGTTCACACAACTATACATACATATTCAACACATATTTTTTTAAACTTATGATTTACAAAAATGTTCACCAACTTATACAAACAAACACCAAATACAAACGAACACAACAAAATCAAAAGGTCCAACATATAAACACAAAATTACAAATATCAAATGTTCACAACATAATTATCAAATGTTCGCAACATAATTATCAAATATTCAACAATATCAAATTATCAAGTGCTCACAATAAAATTATCAAATGTTAATCAACATCAAATTATCAAATGTTCAGAACAAAATTAACAAATGTTCATCAACATCAAACTATCAAATGTTCACAATAAAATTATCAAATGTTCATCAACATCAAAATTTTAAAATTCAACATCAGAATTATCATCAATAAAATTATCAAAAAATAAAATCCATCAACATCAAATTTTTAAAAATTAACAAAACTTACCATTATCAACCACATCAATCGAAAAAAAATGAAACAAGGTATAAAATGAAATTGAAAAAAATAAAATCTCAATTGCTTGGGATATTGTGTGTCGGATGAAGAAGGAAGGGGTTTAGGGATGCATAACTATCATTCTTGGAACATGGTATGAAACAATCTGAAGAAGAAGAAAGAGGAAAAAACGAAAGTGGAAAAATAGCAGAGAAGCAAGTCAAAGTAAGAGATCAGAATGAGAAAAATAAGAAGTAATTCTATTAATGAAAAGGAAAATGTGTAAGTGTCTTACATTACCAAACTTGACATATATATAGGAAAAATAAAAGAAACAAAAAATAAAACTAAAATACTAATAAGCAATACCCCCCTCAAGATGGAGGTATATATAAGTCCATCTTGGATTTTAACAAGTTGAATTGAGGAGAAGGAAGAGTCTTAGTGAGCAAATTAGCAAGTTGTTCTCCAGTTGGCAAGTAACTGAGTTGTATGAGCCCTTCTAGAACCTTGTCACGTGTGAAATGACAATCGATCTCGATATGTTTTCACTACAAAAAAAGAGCTTTTAGCTACGGAAAATTAGAGACGGATTTAGTCCGTCTCTAAATTAGAGACGGAAATTTCAAATCCGTAGCTAAATTTATGGAGTAAAAATTTAGAGACGGATTTTTAAAATCCGTCTCTAAATTAGCTACGGATTTTAAAATCCGTCTCTAAATTAGCTACGGATTTACAAATCCGTCTCTAATTTTTTAGAGTAAAACATTTAGAGACGGATTTTTAAAGTCCGTCTCTAAATTTAGCTACGGATTTTAAAATCCGTCTCTAAATTAGCTACGGATTTACAAATCCGTCTCTAAATTTAGCTACGGATTTAAAAATCCGTCTCTAATTTTTTAGAGTAAAACATTTAGAGACGGATTTTTAAAGTCCGTCTCTAAATTTAGCTACGGATTTAAAAATCCGTCTCTAATTTTTTAGAGTAAAACATTTAGAGACGGATTTTTAAATCCGTAGCTAAATTTAGAGACGGATTTGTAAATCCGTAGCTAATTTAGAGACGGATTTACAAATCCGTCTCTAAATTTAGCTACGGATTTAAAAATCCATCTCTAATTTTTTAGAGTAAAAAATTTAGAGACGGATTTTTAAAATCCGTCTCTAAATTTAGCTACGGATTTTAGATTCCGTCTCTAATATTTCGTTCATTTATTACAATTCTATGCATATAAGATTGACAAAGAAAGCTTGGTACAGTTGGTAAGAGTGTCATCCCATGACTTTGAGGTCACAGTTTCGATTCCTACCAACTATGATTCGTGAGACTTATAGAAATTTAATAGAATGGTCACGGGTTCAATTCCTCCTAAGTGATGTATCACAACATGTCGGTTTTTTTTTACCCATTTCTAAATTTAGAGACGGATGTAAAAAATCCGTCTCTAAATGAGTGACGGATTTTAAAAATCCGTCTCTAAATTAGAGACGGATTTTAAAATCCGTCGCTAATTTGAATTAGCGACGAGGATTTTAGAGACGGAAAAAATCCGTCACTAAATCCGTTGCTAAATACAAATAGCGACGGATTTAGTCGATTTAGAGACGGATTTGGTCCGTCTCTAAAAGCTCTTTTTTTTGTAGTGTTTGTACGCTCGTGAAAGACTGGATTACGTGCAATATGCAAGGCTGATTGGTTGTCACAGTGTAGAGTGACAGGCTTCAAGTTGTTGATGCCAAGATCCTCTAGCAATCTAAGAACACATGTCACTTCTGAAGCTGCTGAGGCAAGTGCCCTGTATTCTGCTTCTGAAGAGGATCTTGAGATGGTGGATTGCTTTTTTGACTTCCATGAAATAGGAGATTTCCCAAGTAAAAGAAGATATCCACTTACTGACCTCCTAGAATCAAGACATGAAGCCCAATCTGAGTCGGAAAAGGCTTGTAATGTGAGATGATCAGCACCCTTCAAGAGTATTCCTTGCCCTGCAGTGTCTCTTACAAAGGCCATGGCATGTTGCAAGGCTTGAACATGAGACTGTCTAGGAGCTTGCATATATTGAGAAAGGGTTTAAACTGTGAATGCCAGGTTAGGTCTTGTGTTAGTGAGGAAGTTCAACTTGCCAATAAGGGATCTGTATAGGAAAGGTTGATCATATAAATCTCCATCAGAATTGTTGAGCTTCAATTGTAGAGGAAGAGGAGTAGAAGCTTTAGAAGGTAGAGGTAGAGGACAATCTTGAAGCATCTCTTTAGTGAACTTTTGTTGAAAGAGAATCACCCCATCTTGTGTATGTTGAACCTCCATGCCCAAGAAATAATTCAGGATTCCCAGATCTTTAATGCTGAATTTATGATGTAGATGAGACTTCAAAGTGTCAATAGTATGTTGGTTTGTACCTGTTAACAATATATCATCGACATACACAGCAGCAATAGTTAAATATGTCCCTGATTTATTCAAAAACAAGCTATGGTCATATTTGGATTGATGAAAACCCTGTGCTAAAAGCTCAGTTTGTAATTTAAAAAACCACTGCCTTGAGGCTTGCTTAAGGCCATACAAGGACTTATTTAGTCTACAAACCTGTTGTTTAGTATTTAATATACCTTGTGGAACTCTCATGTATACTTCTTCATGGAGATCACCATGAAGAAATGCATTATTTATGTCTAACTGATAGATAGGCCAAGATTTATGAGCAGCAATAGCAAAAATACATCTAATAGTAGTCATTTTAATGACAGGTGAAAAAGTTTCTTCAAAATCAATACCATATTGTTGGCTATAACCTTGAGCTACTAACATTGCTTTATATCTTTCTAAACTCCCATCAGCATTAAGTTTTACCTTGTACACCCATTTACAGCCTATGGGTTTCTTTCCATGAGGAAGATCAACCAAAGTCCATGTCCCAGTGTAATACCCCATATTTTTGTACATTTATACACGTATTTTTATACATATTTTATAACCTGTACACGTATTTTATACGCCTAAAAGAATATTTTTATATGGTTTACGAATTAGGATTAATAAAATGGTTTTAAGGCAGTATTTACAAAAATATTATTTATTGGATATTTAAATAATTTCTGTATATTTATAAAAGAATTTTATAAAATCATATTTAAACTAATATTAAAAGTTCTAAATGTGTATTTTGGGCGTCGTTTATAAAATAAAATATTCCGATTTGAAAAAGGGTAAAGTTCTTACGCTTATTATTATAAGCCCAACCTAATAGGAAACTTAAATAGGTCAGAACTAAAATACCCATAGCGTAAACTAAAATAGGTCAGAACCCTAAATCAGAAAAGAAAAAAAAAAAAACAAAAACCAACAACACTCCTCTCTTTCACGAACCAGCAAAGGAAAAAGGAAAAAAAAAAAAAAAAAAAAAAACTCCTTCTTCTTCCTCTTAATGCATCAACGCACAACCAGCCAGCAACACCATTGATGATCTGCCGCTCTATCAGCCGTCGGGCCGCCGCCGCCTTACTTCCGGGCCGCCGCCGCTGATCGCCGCCGTGCCTCCTTCCTGTTACTATGCTTCGTGAGTTTTCTTGTAAAAAAAAAAAAAAAAACTTTTCTTTTATTTATTTTTAATTCTTGATTTAAAGTTTATAAATTGTCATATTTGGTTAGTTTCTGATTTGATGTTGTTATTTTATCATATTTTGGATTAAAGTTTTATGATTAAAGTTGAGTTTTAAATCTTTGAAATTTGTGGGTTTTAATTGAAATTTTCAGATTTTATAACTTGATTAAATCATGTTCAAACCTTGTTAGATTGATGTTATTTGGTGTTTAAAGTAGTTGGAAGTATTTATTAGTAGTAAAGGATGGATTATTTGAAGTTTTGGAAGTTTTGGTTAAGTTTTAATGGAGTTCTTGAAGTGTTTTAATGGAGGTTTTGGTAGAAGGTTGAAGATGAAATGGTTTTTGAGATTATTTGATTAGTATTATTAATTAGTTTATGAAATTAATTTCTATAACTCTAAATCTTGATTTCTAATGATTTTGGATGGTTTTATTTAATAATATTATTGCTGTCATTATTTTAAAAATAGGTTTATTTGAAGGTTTTGGTTATTTTAAGCCTAAAATTGTTATTAATGATATTTTTAACTTGATTAGTGATTCTTAAGCCTCGAAATCTGTTTTAAGAGTGTTTAAGATGCTTTTTAATAAAGTTATTAGTGCTGTAATTTTCCGGTAGTGTTAGGAACCTGTCGGGTGTTGTTAAAACTTTAAAAATTGATTTTCGGGACGTTTCGGAAGCGTTTTAAATGTTTTATCGGGGCTGGAATTTTTGAATAATCACGCCTACTCGATATTTTATCTATTTATTTAAACGTCGGCTTGGTATTTTAAGTAGTGGGCACAATAGTGTAATTTTTGAATTAAAAGAAAGGATTAAAAATATTTTTTAAAAATTTTATAGAAGCTGGAATTTTGTAATATGTACTTAGAGTAGTTTTGGGTTTTGATTAGTTGTAATGTTTAATTGTAGGAGATTTTGAATTCCGAGAATTTAATTAAAAGTGGTTAGTCGGATTTATTATACCAGGTACGTATGTACTCAGGAAATTGTTTGCATGTAGTAGCATGTCTAGGGCATGATTTGAACTGTGATGGTTGGTTATATGTTATATATGTGATTGTGGAAGAAGGAAAAATATATATTGTTACAGCATATTGGTCTGAATTGGGTATTTTATCACAGTTTGGAATAGGAGTTCAACCATGAATCTTTACACCACGTAATGTGGGGCCAGTAGGCATTAATATTATTTTACCACCATTGTGTGGGGCCATGTGCATTAAAGGACTGGGTAGGATCTTTACTCGCTCCCTCTGGGAGATGAGACTCGGTAGTATTTTATTTTTACTCGCTCCCTCTGGGAGATTGAGACTCGTTAGTATTTTTACTCGCTCCCTCTGGGAGAATGAGACTCGGTAGAAAGATTGGCTAAATAAAATTGGTTATGTGATCACCTAGACCTAGAGGATTTAAAAACGGAAAGTGTGTTGCATTGATGTTGAGTGATGTCTTGTATGGGGTGAGTTTTCGAATTTACTAATTTAAATATGATAAATCACGTAAAGCGAAAGAGGATTCACACCAAAACTCTTGGAACGTATACACCTTGAGTATGAACACATGGGGGAAGCTAAATAGCTTCCTACGAGGGGTACAAGACGTTGTTCACCCTTGTTTATTTTATTATTTTGGCCTGGGATCCCGCCACTCTTAAGTGGCATCGTTTTTACCACTCGACTTGCAACCGAGTGGGGCTCTGGTGGGCATGGTTACTTATCTTTGGAAACCCGTTCGATGTTGAATCCAAATCTCCTTATAAACCGATAGAGTCTAGGAGTGTAGGGGAATTGATCATGTAGGGTGTTTAGCAGGTTATCATTGCATTATTTAGTCTTGTTATTCATTTATTTAATGTTTGCATATCTTGTTGTATATATGTACTCAGCTTTTGCTGATTACGTGCTTTTGTATGTGTTTTCTTTGGTCATGGCCCTCGCCTTAATGACCCTGTGATGAACCAATTTATACACTTGTATTATTGGGGAGCAGAATTGCACAGGTTAACTTGATGATGTGAAGTTCAAGTTTTCAGCATACGCATGGTCTTGGGATTGGTGTGAAGAGAGAGTTTACGATTATTAAATTTGAGCTTGTTTTAAAATGTATTTCATTTAATTTAGTTGGTTTAAATAATTGTTAAAGTTTTCCGCTGCAAAATTCTGAATAAGCCGAAACGTTTTCACACGTGGCGGTAATGCTTTGGAAATTTCCTTTCAAATATTTCAAATATATTTTATGTCATAATTTTAAATAATGTTTAGAGTTTTCAAGTAGGGAATTTTCAGGGTGTTACACCCAGTGTCCTGTAGAGCTTTGATTTCCCTTTGCATAGCCTCAACCCACTCTGTTTTCTTTGATGCCTCATTATAAGAAGTAGGTTCAACAATGTTAGAAACAACAGAAGTAGCAGTGACTAAATTACACCAGTGGTTATTAATAGGTGCAGAGCAGTGATAATCCTTTAAGTAAGTAGGTGGTCTAGTATCTCTTATAGGCCTTTGTGGCATAGAGATATCATGAGTATCTGTGGTGTTATTAGTAGGTTGAGATGGTAGGGTCTGGGTAGAGTCATCAGAAGAATGTATATGCACTGAATCTGCAATTGTGAATGGGGCTGCACTATTCTGGTCTATGCTAGGAGTCAGTGAAGGAAAAGCATTATCCCAATTTGTTGGTAAAATAGTATTGGTAGTGGAAGGTAAGAAAATATTTTAGGAAAGAGTAACATTATAATTTGGCTTCAAATTATGAAAGGGAAAGTGTTCTTCATGAAAAACAACATCTCTTGACACATTAATTTTATAGGTTTCTAAATCCAAAATTTTGCACCCCTTTTGTGTGGTGGTGTATCCAATGAAGACCGAAGGTTTTGCCCTAGGTTGCAATTTGGTTCTTCCTTGTTTAATAGTGGAAACATAGCATAGACATCCAAAAGTTCTTAAGTGAGAAAGATTAGGTGTAGTAGAATATAATAATTCATATGGTGAAACATTTTTTAGGACTGCTAATGGGGTTCTATTTATCAAGTATGCTGCACATAATACAGCTTCTCCCCAAAATTGAATTGGCAAATTAGATTGAATGCAAAGAGCTCTAGTAATTTCTATAAGATGTCTATGTTTTCTCTCTATCACCCCATTTTTTTGTGGTGTTTCCCTACAACTAGTTTGGTGTATTATCCCATGTTTTTGAAGAAGTTGTTTCATTGTTCCCTCTGTTAAATCCAGAGCATTATCAGACCTTATTGCTAGAATTTTTGTTTGAAATTGAGTTGCAACATAAGAAATAAAATTCTCAAAAATCATCACAGAATCAGATTTGTACTTCAACAAATGAATCCAAGTAAATCTAGTTTTATCATCCACTATAGTGAGAAACTGATTACAACCATGCTGAGTTTTTGTTTGATAAGGTCCCCAAACATCAATATGAAGCAATGAAAAAGCTCTAGTACTCTTAATACTACTAGTAGGAAAACTCAACCTAGTTTGCTTAGCTATAGGACAAACTTGACATATATTGTGTTTTAAGCAATTATTTACATCACAATCAAAAGGTAGATGCTTAAATTGTGAAAAAGATAGATGGCCTAGCCTTAAATGCCATAACCTAGCACTATTTTGAGCAGAAAGAAAACAATTCTTAGAAGACTGTGGAGAACCAGAGCATGGCAAAGCAAGTTGATCAAGAAGGTACAGTCCACCCTACACTTTACCAAGAGGAATGGGAGGCTGTTTCTGAGTATGGTCCTGAAGAAGGCATTGCAAATTGTCAAAGATAACTGCACATTTCTTGTCTTGACAAAGTTTATTAATAGAAATTAAATTAAACTGAAATTCTGGAATATGTAAAACACCATTCAAAGTAATATCAGAATTCAATTTAATTGTTCCAATGTGAGAAATTAGGACTTTTCTACCATCAGGAATAGTAATACTAAGTTTAGAGTCAAGAACTTTATGATAGTTAGTGAATTTTTGCAAATTAGGACATATGTGATCTGATGCTCCACTATCTATTACCCATTGTGAAGAAGAACAAGAGAAGAGGCATGTTTTACCTGCTAGGGCAGCATTACCAGTTTCAGATGGAGGCCCTGCGGTCTGGCTTTGATTGATGTATTGCATCAAGGAAGTAAGTTGCTCTTGTGTAAATCCAGAAACTTGAGGAAGATCAGTGCTGGCAGCATTTGTATCTGTTGTCTGAGCAGTAGAGGCAACAAGCTTGGGAGTCTGATCTGCTGATTGAAAACCCTTAAATCCTTGAGGATAGCCATGAATCTTGAAGCAACGATCATAACTATGGCCTGGTATTTTGTAGTGTGTACAGTAGTAATTTGAACCTGGTTTCTTGATAGCAGTAGGAGCAGAACCTAATGGTTGTGTTCTTTGCCAAGTATTTGGTCTTGCTTGGTATGGAACAGGGGGGCCTAGGAGGAGTGTATTTTCTTTTATCAGCATAAAACCCCATGGACTCCACAACCACAGTATTTTGAGTGACATCTTTATGTGATTCTTCTTGAGTGAAAAAACGATATACCTCAGAAATTTTTGGAAATGGCTTCATCATCAATACATTTCCTCTAATGTTGGCAAAAATGTCATTCAATTTCATCATAAAACGCACCACAATTCTTGATTCCTCATGCTCTATAATTCTTTTTGTCAAATTACATGTGCATTTATTACATATGCAATAGGGTAAGGGATCAGCATCATCCAAATTATCACAAATGGTTTTAAAATTCGTATAGAAATTTGCTATGCTTAATGTCCCTTGAGCTAAATTGTTCAGTTGTTTTTCTAGGTTAAAGATTTGAGTCATTGATGCATCAGTATATCGTTCAGTAAGATTGTTCCATATTTCTTTTGCAGATCGAAATGATAAAACACTCTTAGCCAATTTAGGTTCAAGATTATAAAGAATCCAAGCAATTACCAAATTGTTGCACCGTTGCCAAGCTGCATGTTATGATTTAGCATCCTCTATTGGTTTTGCAATTGACCCATCTACAAACCCTAGTTTGTTCTTTGCTGAAAGCGTGATAGCCATAGACTTCTTCCAATCATTGAAGTTTTCCCCATTAAACTTGAAAGATACGAGTTGAATTGCATTTGAATCTGAAGGATGAATGTAATATATGCTAGAAGGGTCTTGATTTAGAGGAAGATTGCTGCTGGTAGACATTTTGTACGAAATTGGGATTAATCAGAGAAAACGAAATCAAGAATCGGAGCTAATTGATTCAGAGAGAAATGAATGGGATTAGTCAAAGAAAATGAAATTGAGGTTTGTAGCTAATTGATTCAGAGAAAATTGAGTCAGAAGGAATTGAAACGAAGAAGATGAATCAGATGCGAAAAAAAATGAAGTGATGTTTATCCTGCTCTGATACCATGAAACAATCTGAAGAAGAAGAAGAAAGAGGAAAAAACGAAAGTGGAAAAATAGAAGAGAAGCAAGTCAGAGTAAGAGATCAGAATGAGAAAAATAAGAAGTAATTCTATTAATGAAAAGGAAAATGTGTAAGTGTCTTACATTACCAAACTTGACATATATATAGGAAAAATAAAAGAAACAAAAAATAAAACTAAAATACTAATAAACTAAAATACTAATAAGCAATATGGTAGCTATGGAGAAGTACATTTGGGACATTGCAAATCAAAATGAGAGGCTTTAGCTTAAATGGGTTCATCGTAATCACTTGAAAGGAAGGAATTGGAAAAGATATACTTGCCCTTCTTCAACTAGTTGGAATTGGAAAATGATTTGGAAGACTAAGGATGTGTTTAAGACTGGTTATAGGAGAAATATTTGGGTTGCTCCACCAAGGGGATATACTATGTCTAGTGGCTATAGTTGGTTGTCTCAGCAGCTTCCTTCAGTGGCTTGGTGTTCTTGGGTGTAGAATAATTTCAATATTCCTAAACATAAATTTATTCTTTGGATGGCTTGCTGGAGAAGGTTGAGAACGAGTGATTTTTTTATCAGAATTTGAGCTTGTGATGATGGGATCTGCCCCCATTGTTCTATAGAAATGGAATCCTCAGATCATCTTTTTTCAATTGTCAATTTTATCAGAGGTGTGTATGGATTGTCCTCTGTCCTTTAATTCCTTGGAAGATTGCTAGAGATGTTTGGCTAGCTTTAGAGGAAGAGCTCAGAGGAAGATTTGGATGGCTTGTTGTTCTGCTATGGTCTACCTGATTTGGGCACAAAGAAATGATGTTGTGTAGCATGGAAATCTTGCTGATCCAGATCAAGCCACTAGCCCTCAGATCAGTCTTGACTTGCATCCTTGTGATTTCTTCGGTTAAATTTTGTAATTCAAAGAAGGATTGGATCAGAGATTGTATTTTGAAGCTAGTTTAGTTTTATTCTGAAAATTCCCTTTTGAAAACCCTAAATTTTACAAATCTGAATTATCTAAAATATTATTTAAAGAGAAGTTCCCATGTATTACCGGCTACCGCAATCATGTTCAAACGACTCCGACACTTTATCAAAGTTGCACAGCAGAAAACTTTTAACTTAAGTATTTTAAGTTCGTTTGAGCTTTAAACTTTAATGATTATTAAAACTAATAAAGAAGAAAATCAGAATTGTAAACTTTATCAAAGTTGCACAGCAAAAAAAAAAAAACTTTTAACTAAGGGTGTGTTTGGCATTACTTTGGTTTTAGGTTTTTTTGTTTTTTACAACCAAAATAAAACAAAATTGTGTTTGACAAAATAATTTTAAAAAATAACTTTTTAATAACTTTAAGGAAACCAAAACAGTTTTGACAAAACACCAAAAAGGTATTTTCTAGGTTTTGTTTTAAAATTTGGCTTTTTTCATCTTATTTAAAACACGCTCATTTCTCCAACAACCTTCATTTCTCTAAAAAAATACGTTTTCTTTGTTCATCTTCAACCTCAGAGTTCTTTGTTCAACCTCTTAAAAAACCTTTTTCTTTCTTTCTCTTCTTCACTAATCTACTATAGGTAATTGTTAATCCTTCAAATTTTGATATTTTATTTGCAAAAACATCCACATCTGTCTTTAAAATTTTGATAATTCGTCTTATAATTATTCGTTTTCAAACTTGATAATTTTGCTATATATATTAAATCTAAGTGGGAATTTACTCAGAAGATAATGAGTGAGAACTTTTTTGGTAGGTTTAAATTTGTTTGATTATCAAACGAATAGTTTGAGTTTACAATTTGAATGATATTGTTGAAAAAATTAAAAAAAAAAACGATATCCCTTATTTTGTTGCTCTGCGTAGTCTCTGTAAATGTATTTTTGTTTACTTTGAGTTTTTTTTTTAAAAAAATATGTATATAAATGCAATCCATTCGACATTGGACATGCATTGTTTAGGGTTGTTGTTTATAGTCATTGCATATCTTTATTAGCTTGTGTGAAGAGTTGAAAAAAAGGGAAAAGTTGAAAGATTCTAAATTCATATCAGTTGAAGAAATTATTGTTAAGAAAAAAAAAACAATATATTCCATTATATTATATTTGACATTTTAAATTTTGTTATAATCTTATTCAATCAAAAATAAATTTATTTTTACTATATATGTGTTCTTTTTTTTGTGTGTGAAATAGATGATAAAAAATTGAAAAAAGAATAATAAGAACAACAACAACAACATTATCATAATAAGTTAAAAGTTATAAATGATATGAGATTTAAATTCAGAACAAAATGAAAACAGTTTTGAGAAAACTGAAAATTGAAAACTAAAAGCTGTTTTTAGTTTTTAAAAGACAAAAAACTGAAAAACCAAAACGATGCCAAACGCACCCTAAAGTATTTTAAGTTCGTTTGAGTTTTAAACTTTAATGATTATTACATATTGGAGCCATTAAGGCCCACCAAAACCAACTTAAGCAAAATTTAAATGTTAGTCACGTACTCAAAATCATAAGCAAGTTTGAAATAATGCAAATTGAATAATAAAGACCGAGCTACTCCGCTCAACCCCAATCTTGCTTCATGCCCCACCTGTAGCTTACCTTTATTTTTTTCCTACTACTCACCATTATAAATGGGTTGTCGTAGGGCCGAAAAAAAGGCAAAGCCAAATGCACAAACAAACATAGCATCGGTAAAAGCTAAGTGCATACATACTACGCAAACTAAGAATACTAACATTGCTAAAGATAAACTACATTAATGCAGATTTGAGTACAAAAATAAATAGTATAATCATTTTATATTTAAGTTGAATTCAACATCGAACAGGCTCCTTAAAATAAAATGTGTCTGTCAAGACGCCCTCAGGGCCACACTCGGTAGCAAATCTAGTGGAAAGTCCACCATGTAAACAAACTCAGCAGCTTGCCTAACAAACCTCAAATAGGCAAGAAATCATAAAAAAATGCACAATTCAAAACAAATCTGGCTAAAACCACGCAAATACACTCAAACGTGCCCGAATACATTCAAATAGGCAAAAAACCATGTAAACAAACTCAAACATGCCGAACAAACCTCAAATAGGTAAGATATCATGAAAAATGCACAAACACGCAAGATTCAAAACACATATGACCAAAACCAAGCAAAACACTCAAACGTGCTAAATACATTCATTTTGGCAAGAAACCATGTAAAAAGCCTAAGTGAAATTAAAAATCCTAATTCTCCACTACCTATCTGCGCCACAAACCTAAACCACCACTAATACCTACAACACAAATAAAGGAAGGCAATATTCATAACTGTCCCTTCTCCGGACTACAACAATCCCAAATAATCTCCAAACACCACCAGTGTCTATCCTAACAATCTTTAAGTTTCATTTGTACAAGTTCCAACCTATTTCTCATATGAAAAAAAATCATGTAAAATGCAATGCACGTTACATACTTTTCTTAGATCTTCCTTTTTTAAGCAAACATAGACCACATCGTGTATGTATCTCATCACATACTACTCACACTCAAAACTGTTTTGTTGTTGTGCACACTTAAAAAACAAAACTGGGTTAGGGAATTAATTTTCAAAATAAACAAAACTTCATAGAGTTCAGTTTTTATTTATGCTACGAAACCACAAATTAAAATCGCAACAAAACAGTAGAGAAATACTTGAAAAATGAACAATTGTTGTTCGTTATCCTAAGAAGCAGCAGCAACGAAGTGACTCACAAAGTTAGAATACTAGCTCGAAAATAACAAAAAAAAAAACCCCACAATAACGAATCAAAGTCAAACACTATAATAATAACAAGAACAATAACAATTACCAACTCTATCAAAATCAGATTTTTTTTTTCCAAATTTAAATTGTAGACTATATCATTAACTAATGTTTAATCAAACAACACAATAAAAACTAAGATCCAATCTAGTAACACACCTACAACTAATTTAAATGAACAAAATCATTTAATAATTCATACCATTTCAATTCTAATTTGGACCAAACTTCCAGAAAAATTACATCAAATAAATCATCAAAACCCTAAAATTCAAAATATCTACTAACGCTAAATGCATTAAAAAAACTCAGAAATTAAAATTAAAAATAAAACTAACTACTAACACAAAGTCGTTTGGTTGGCCAAAAAATGCATGGGAAGTGGAACATCCTAGGAATTTAAATTCACATATGTTGTTTGGTTGACAAATTCATGGAAAATAGAAATTCCTAGGAACTTTCGTTGCCCACAAAATGGAGGAATTTACTTACCTTAAGGGGGCTAGGTAAGTGGAACTTCCCATGGGAATTTTCATTTCCCATGATTTACCAAACATAATATTGCACTTCCTAGGAATTCTAATTGTGTGGGAATATACATTTCCAAGGAATTTGCAATTTTTACGTTCCACCAAACACACTTAAAATTCAAAGTAATTACTAATGCTAAAATTGCATAAAAGTAGAAATTAAAACTAAGAAAAAAAAATTACTAACCCTAAAAAAATTAGAGCAGTAGCGAAGACAGAGCTGTGCAAAGGCAGCAGGGGTTGCGCCAAGATGGTATTGGTGGCTTGAAGGGGTGACGGTGTGTTATGATCACTAGTTGTGGAGAATGGGACCAAGAAAATAATTCGGTTAAGGAGAGTTGTGACGACCCGACTCGCTTAAATCGGCGCGGAAGAAACCGACGAGTCGAATAGTCATAACTAACAACTTAAATACTTAAAAATTTAAAACAAAACCTCAAGATATCATTATTATAACCAAAAAGTACAAATACCCACAAGTTGTACAATACTAAACCAAAAGTCAAACTATCAAATCTATTATACGAAACTCCAAACACATGTCAGAGTCCAAAACAAATGTATATAAGTCCATACTATAGTCCCATACTATCCAAAATCTATAAACAATGAAAATACAACTAAATCAAAATATCGGCGCTCGCCCAACCCAAAGCTAAGCAAGAACCTCATCATCAGAATTACCTGAAAAACAAACAACAGTCCACCATCAGTGGCGAGTAACATAACTGACTCACCCTAACGGGAATACACATGAACATAGCACAAATCAAATATCCAAATCACAACACCAAATAGGCGAAAATCATCCCAAAATAAACTCGACTCAACTATATCCAAACTTATCTTTGGCGCAATCATTCATAGACTAGACCGGACTACGCACATACGAACGCATCTTACGCATTCGAACTTTCTACTATGTTAGGAAATGAGAATCTTACTCCCAAGTCCCGTGAAACCAATCTTACTGGAAATCCACATCCGAAGACAACATAGTAAGACCACCAACTATCCCAATACCGTGGATAGGATAGGGGCAACGTCTTAACCCAAAAACATAGAATCTTACTCTAAGTTTTAGGCGTCTAGCTACAATATCAAGCTAATCTTTAACAAATCTTTAATTCTTTAATCCGAAGTTTACTTACTTAACTACTTCTTAAGTTGCCTTTACGCCTTGATTTAAGAAAATAACGCGTAAACCAATCATCTTATCAACATCTTATCATCATCTTATCATTCTTTAACTCTTTCTTTAACTTTCTTTAACTTAAAAGACTTAATCAAGAACTTAACAAGACTCATCAAGAACTCATCAAGAACTCAAAGAACTCAACCAAGATTCATAAAGAACTCATCCAAGATTCAAGAACTTCAACCAAGAACTCATCCAACACACTCAAATCACACGCATACTTCAACAACTAATCATGAAATTACCAACTTACTATCATCCAAAATTCATCAAACTTTAACATGATCAACACGACTTAAAACCAACATATTCAAACATAAAATAATCATATCCAATCATCAAAATCATCATTTAAACAACACAAAATCAGATTTACAATCAACCTTAAAAACATGATCAAAACTTCATTTAAACCAATCTTATTCATTTAATCTATACTATGAAACATAGTATGCCAATTAAGTTGAGAAAGTATGTTACCTTTTTGAAGATTAACACACCAATTCAACACAAGAAGCTGCTCGGAAAATCGAGCCACACGAACACCCAACACGGCACACACACGGCACGGCTTGGCTTTGAACCACACGAATACGGCACACACACGGCACCACTACACGGCTACTGCACCGCTGCACCACCTGGTCACGGCCACTGCCCGGCTGCACCACGGTTGCACCACCACCATACACGACCCTCCTTCACGGCACGAACACACGAACCCCACTCGAACAAGGTACACGAACAAACCCGGAAAACCAACCCGAACTAATGATCTTGATTGAAGCAATTGGGTTTTAGATTGTGTTTTGATACTTAAAGATCAATAGACTTTGAATCTTTAAGTTTAAGATTAGAATTGATGATGAACAATTGATGGTTTGTTCATAGCCAAAATGGCGTGTGGACTAAAGGCAAATGAGCATAAAAGGATCATCAAGCCTTACTAACTCCCCTATAAATAGAGTTAGTCAAGGTGTGAACACAAAGCAAGTGGCAAAGTCCTTGCCATGCATTGAGGAAAACTGGCCCAAGCAAGAGAAATGGCCAAATTTGGGCTTTCGTGATCAATTGGGCTAATTTACAAAAATTACATGATTAATCATGCATAAATCGATTTAGCCCAAAATATTAAATAATTAATTAGAAAATTAAATAATAAAAATTCTAATTAATTAAATAATAATTAACATAAATAATAATAACTACAAATAAAATAATTCGAATTAAATCGAAATTATTCACATAAAATAAAATAAATAGTTCAAAAAAATAAATTTGAACTATACCTAACATCACATAAATACACATAACTCATGGCAGAAATATCATGAAAATCAGGGTCATTACAGAGTAGACAGGTGGCAACAGCTGAAGGAGTTGCACTGAATGATGAGAGTTGGACTGTACTGGCAGCCAATTAATTAGACCTAAATTGTACTCGTTTAATTAATTACTATATTAAAATGTACTGCAAGTACTGCCTTAATAGGACTGTAAGCATTATTAGACAATTATTATGAATGAAGAAATACTCTCTCTGCCTTATTTCTTTCTTTCTCAAATCTATATTCATATCTACTGTTTTATTGAATTATTTCCTAAGAATTCTTTTCTTTCCAACTGCTAATATTCTTTGGGCTAATTCATAATAAGTTGGGTGCCACCTTATTCATTAGGGTCTATTCAGTCTTACTATCTATTATGGAACTGTTGTGTTGTTTCCAGGCCAAAACACATCAGTGGTATCAGAGCAACTCGACCTTGGCCTAGAATGGTGCTCACTCGAGAACAGGAAGCTTACATGTTAGGGAAACTATAGAAAATGGAAGACACTATGAGAAGGTTGTTGGAGGAACAAGGGAAAAATGGATGATCAAGGGAAGAAAATGGATGAGGTAAATATCTCTAATGCTCTGAATATAGAGAACAATGAAAAATCTATCTCTGAAATTAATGACCTATTGCTAGGACTGTCTGTGCAAATGACTAAAATAGTATCTGAAAAAGAGAAATCTAGTGAATCTGATAATAATGTCTATGGCAATGATGCTAGAATCCCACAATACTCTACTAGGCTTACAAAAATAGACTTTCCTAGGTTCAATGGGGAGGATGTTAAATCCTGGTTGTACAAATGTAACCAGTTCTTTGAGCTGGACAAGATATCTGACCCCCCATAGGGTGAAATTAGCTGCTATTCACCTAGAGGGAAAGGCCTTACTGTGGCATCAAACTTACATGAAGAAGAAGGAGTATGTTGTACCCCTTGGGAGGATTATGTGAAGGAGCTGAATGTACGTAAGGTTTGGAGAACCTTATGATGACCCTATGTCTGATCTGAAGGATCTTAAACAGAAGGGGGCTATGAGTATCAAGGACTGAAGGAGTATCATGATGTCTTTAATACCTTGGCCAGCAGGGTGGACCTCTCTGAGGAAATCTACTTAGCTGCTATCTTGGAGGTCTGGAGAGTAAATTGCAGATGATAGTTAGAATGTTCTTTCCTAAGAACATTCAACAAGCCTTGTCCTTGGCAAAATTGCAAGAAGTTGCAACTAAAACCCCTGCACATAATTCACGCAAAACCATCCCTCCTACCTAATCCAAATTCCACTAAGAATTTTAACATCCCTTAGCTTATGCACCCTGGAGAAACACATACACATCCCCCCAAGCTTCACAAAGAACCCCCTCTTCATCTAGACCCCCTCCTACCCCTTTCCAAATAACACCCTACAAAAACACCCCTAACACCACCACACCTCAGAGAAAAACTTACACCTCTGCTGAGTTCCATGAGAGGAGAGCCAAAGGCTTATGCTTTTGGTGTGATGAAAAATATGAGCCAGGTTTAGACACCTAATTATGGCACCTCAGTTAGCTCCCAACGGTCTATGATGAATGTACTATGTTGCACAGGTCCGGTCTTGAGCTAGTATGCCAAAATACCACCTCTTTACCCCTCTCATACCACTCTCACACCATTTATAAGCGTTTTAGAGGCTCACGACTCCTTTTAGGATTTTTCGGACATTTTTTAGGATTTTTATTAATTTATTTTTATTATTTTTCATGCATATTTATTTTCTAAGGGAATTTTAGTAATTTTAAATTGCATAAAATAATTTTTCTAGGTTAATTACTTTTTTATAGAATTTTTGGTATTTTTTCCATAATTTTCTGATTTTTTTAACTATTTTCTATGAATTTTTGAAACATTTTCCATTCTTAGGGGCATTTTAGTAATTTCACACCTACATCGTCAAATTTTTCTCCACTTTTCACTTATTTATATTTTTTTCTAGAATTTTTCCATATTTTTCCTTTTTTTTGGCATTTTTAGCGTATTTTTTTTCAAAATAGTCCGAAAAACCCGGAAACGGTTCGAGAACAGTCTAGAATGGCCCGGATTATTCTTGAACCTCGCGAAATCTCCCGGAATCTCAAATATTACGGTAATCATTCAATGATTCCCTTAATCGTATCATAATCGCATAATATCTCGGAGAATCACGCGCAAAATAAGCAAAAAAATCGACCCGGATCACAGCTGGACCTGCGCCTAGACGCAGGTCCATATTACAGGACCTGCGCCTAGACGCAGGTCACAAATACTGACCTGCGCCTAGGCGCAGGTCTGGTGTCCTCCGGGTCAATTTTTGCCTCTGTTTGCCTATAAATATGACCCCCTGTCCGGCTTTTCATCACAACGTTCTGACTTCATAACTTCTACTCCCTCTCTACTATACACCCTCTCTCACAAAAACACTTCAAAACTCTGTCAAAATCAATTCAAAACTCTGTCACTTGGCATTTGGCGTGCTAATCTCAAGGTCGTAATCGACCGCCGCACACTCCGGTACATATTTCTGAGACCCTTTTCTATTCAATGTCAACATGCTTTCTTTTATTTTAATTTTCATTTTAATCTATGACTTGCATTAATCTTGATAAAATGTGAATTTTATTGTTCTATTCGCGCAGATCTATGTTTTAATTCATGTAACTTCTTTTTATGTGCGATTCGTAATCCATGTCATGCCTTTTTGTTTTGCATTTTTCATGTCATTCCATGTAGCTTTTTTTTATTATTTATTTTGATAATCTAATTGCACGGAATTTGAGGTACGTTAGCACTTTCAATTTCACTTTTTCGGAATGGTATAGAACAAGTTTAATTAGAAAAAAATCCAAGCAAACAATCGCGATTTATTCATTATATCGATTTATACATATTTTTTTAATAAAATTTATTGTTTAAATATATATCTAAGGACTATACATGACATAATTCAATCATAGTTTGGGCTATTATGGAATATTTAGTGAATTTGAAGGCGTGAAGCAAGTGAATTTTAATCTAAATTGTACAAAGATGAGAGACAAGATTATTTAAATTTCACACAAAATTATTTCACTGAGGGGTAAATGCCCTCCTTCTTAATTGTAATATAATGTCTTTATTGAATTTATAAAAAAATATTTAATAAATATAATGGCTTAATCGTCTTTTGTTTTTAATATTCAATGAATATAAATATATAATGTCTTAATTGTTATATAATTTCACAGCAATGTCATTTGAGATTCTTATATAATGTCTTAATTGTCATTTTTAAGTATTCAATAAATATCAATTACATTCATCCAAATTCAATATTTGATTAGCTAATTATCATCATATTTGTTCTCATATATTACACTAGTCTTATATGCACGCTTTGCGTGCGATGACATTTTAATTGCATCTTTTAATTGTCTAAACAAAAAAATTAAATTTGTTCGAAAAATTGAAATAATTTTAAAATTCAAATTCATTCACATAGTTATAAAGAAAAAAAAATTTCTTTCATCCGAGCATCCCACAATAATGAACAAAAGAAAGCTTATTAACTATCAAATTTTTACGATAATCGAAAGATAAAATTTTTATGTGACAAAATATTATAATATGGGTGTCTATGTATAGATAATTCAAAAATATAAATTTTGGTGTTTTTGTTTTATTTTTATGATTATATTTTGTAATATTTTCATTTTAAAAAGTTAAAAAATTGTAATAACTTTCCTTAATATATAGTGAGGAGTGATGCTATTAAATTTTTGGAAATGTTTGGGGGTAACTTAGACTTTTCTAGGGGAACACCATGGCTCCCCTCTTGGCTTATATAATAAAGATTAAAAGAAATTAAGCCGTGCATCCCACGGGTACTACCTAGTATATATATATACTAGTCTTATATGCACACTTTGCGTGCGACGCTATTTTATTCGTGCATTTTACTTAATTACATATAAAGATATATATTTAATTCATATCCATTTTGCAATAATAAAAAAACAAAATTAAAGTCATATGAGTTTGTTTAAATACGTATTTTCATTTTTTATAATAATAATAAAATTTCGTAATAAAATTTCAAAAGTAAAAATAGTAAAACACATTTTTTAAAATTTATTTTCCCAACCCTAACTTCAATTCTATAAATTAAGATTCAACTACGGGGATTTGTGTTAACCGTACTATGAGTTTTTTTCTAATCAATTATCTGCTGAACTATTCTGTTGATTGATTTTTAACACTACCTCCCCTTCACTTATAACATAGAGATTAGTTGTAAACAAAATAAAAGGTTCATCCATAATATTCAATCTTATATCAAAATTATACTATAATAAAAAAGAAAATATTTGTGTAAAAATTATATCAAGATGGGTGTCTATTTATAGAGAATTCAAAACTATGAATTTTGGTGTTTGTATTATATTTTTTTGAATTATTTATTTTGTAATATTTTTATTTTAATAAATACAAAACTTTTCTTTTTAAATGATATTGATGTCATTTAGATATTTAGAAATTTTTAAAGGGCATTTTAGTCTTTTTGAGGGGACACATTGCTCCTCCTTCACTTATATAATAGAGATATTTCAAATTGTTCATGCTTTCCATTTTTTTTTCGCACTCAATCACTCCTCTCAAAACCTCCCTGCATTTCTCTCTAGCTCTGCATATACGGTAATTTCTTCTCTAATTTATGCATAATTATTGTTGCAATTTGATGCGATCTCATGTGACGCCATTCATCTGCATATGCCAAAGACTCGAAAAGCGATTCGGGCATACTTTGATTGTCATCTTACTCAGACTCAATCAAAGTGGAGGCTAACTGTTCACACCAGATTTAGTCTGATGTCACGAGGAAAGACTCGATGATGATATAAATAAACTCACTTTTTTAGAAGATTGAATAATCTATATATACTTAAATATTTAAAACAAGAACTTTTTTGCCACATGTCATTTTTCTAATATAATTGTGTTTTTAATTTTCTTTTTCCTTTTTCTTTAAACCATATTAATTGTAGCCCTCTTGGTTAACCCTTCATCAATTATCATTAATTTTAATCTTATCAAGTTCATTCAAATTATTTCCATTAAAATTAATGATAATTGATGAACGGTTAACCAAAAGGACTACAAGTTCATTATTTTTTTTACCACATGTCATCTTTCTAAGATAATTGTGTTTTTAATTTTTTTTCCTTTTTCCTTAAACCATATTAATTGTAGCCCTTTTGATTAACTCTTCATCAATTATCATTAATTTTAATCTTATTAGGTTCATTCAAATTATTTCCATTAACATAAGTTGTGCAAAAAAAAAATTATTTTTTGAATCATATTTCATTATAACTACTTGTTCTTTGAATGTAAAAAAGACTATTTGTCAAAGTAACATTGAACGGGAAAAATATAATATTTATTGAATCATATTTAAAACAATAATTTTTTTTTTGCTAAGTGTTATCTTTTTAATAAATTATTTTTTAACCATTTCTTTTTCCTTGAACAATATTAATTATAGATCTTTTGATTATCCCTCCATCAATTATTATATCTCATCTGATTTCTAATATTTTGTGCATTAATTTTGAATTCAACTTGAGAATTCTTATGGTGATAATTGAATTGGTTGATTTGATGTAAGCATTAAAAAATAAAATATAATAGTACAATTTTATATTATTTTCTAAAATTATTTTTTATTTTTGATATTTTTTTAAAAATATCCCGTGCCTTGCACGAGCTAAAAAACTATTTGTTTTATTGGACATTATTAAGCCTTATTAAAATATTTTTTCTTTCAACCAAATTTATTGTAAAATTATATTACAGTCATATAAAATACTGAAACAGCTTCAAAACGATATATTACATGTCCTATTTGGACTTACAGATCAAAAGTTACGGCGTTTGAAAAGTCAAATATTTTAATTTATCGCTGACCAATAAGTGATTCTAATTAGGATACGCTGATCAATCAGCGAGTCCAATTAGAATACGTTGATCAATCAACATAGATTTATTCCATACGCTGATACAGCCAGCGCGAGAAAATATACTATGCTGATTCTTCAGCGTTAATTCTTGATCTTCGCTGATTTGTTTCCTCACTAATTGATCTGTTTTCTATTATATGAGCGAAATTTAAAGATTCTCGCTAATAATACCAGCGTAGGATAAAATCTTTCGTTGACTGGGCAGCCTAATTTAGGAAAACGCGCTAACTTATCAGCATTTTCCTAAATTAATCGTTGCATGCTTTCTTATAAAAACCACGATTTTTCTCATTTTGAAGACGGTTTTTCTTTCTTTTCCTCGGGCTTCCTACTACTAATCAAGTTTTATAAGGCAAAATTTTGTGCAACTAAACACTCAAGAAAAAATCTTCGAACGAGAAATGGTAAGTTTCCTGAGAGTCTTACATTTTAATTATTTACTTTATACATATGAAAATAATTTTTATTTATTTTTTTATTAACAAAAAATCAGCGACAAATTATTTTTTACGTTGATTTATCAGCGAGTAATTTTTTTATTGCGTTGACTCGTCAGCGCGATTTTTATTTCAACTCTGATTTGTCAGCGCATAATTTTGTTAAACGTTGATTTGTCTGCGTCGAAATTTTTTGTCGCTAATTTCTCTAAAAATAATTAATTGTTTTTTTTTTAACTTGTATATTTACAATTGAGAGATGAAATTAATAAAATCCGCCTACGGGCTAATATGACGCATTCCGCTATGTTAATACTTTTGCCCCCGAATTCAATCTTTGGTTCGCATGACAATTTTTTGGAGTCATCCCCATGGGATCGAAGGGGCAAAATCGTGCTATTTAGACCTGTCCCTAAATCGTGTCCCATTCGTAATTTCTTGATCTAAATACATGGTTTATGAGTTTAATTCCTAAAACTCATTGGCGACTTCTACTAATACTGTCCCTTTTCATTAATCTCTTCTTCCCTCTGTCTAGTCCGTTCTCCCTTCCATCGCCGGTACGCCTAGGTCTAAAATGGCCTCTTGGCGACGACGAGAGGGGGGAGCAAAAAAAAGTGGGGAACCAGTTGTGGCTCCTACAGTGGCAAGTTTGGCGACTCCGCTGGGGACAATATTTTTATTAGAACCAGGACTGCATTTACTTAACTTGGAAAAATAATAGTAAAACCTAGAAAAATATGCATAAACATGTACCAGTATAACAACTTAAATATAACCTGGACTAATATGCATGAACATGGACTATACGTCTATACTGCCTTAATCTGGACAAGTATGCAACATGGACATAAATTAGAGGACTTGAACATATATTATTCAACCTGTACAATTAAAATATAACTTGGACTAATATGGTAACACCTACTGGACATACATTTTCACACCTAGATATAATATACTTTATAACCTGGATAAACAATTTAATTCCTGGACAAAGCCAAATTTTTTTCACCCAGAAAAAAAAAATACTACTCCCTCTGTAACATATTAATGGCAACGATTTGACATTTTTTTACTGTACTTTATGTCAAATCGTTGCGCCATTAATATGTTACGGAGGGAGTACATAATTTCACACAAACAACATTGACATTAAACCAAAAAGCCTTTACAAGGCAACTTCCATCAAAATGTTCAATGAAAATTCAGAAAATATATGATAACACAAGTTTAAACTTTACAACACCCAAATAAAATAGTGAAAATATTGGGTCAGACGGTCTAACCAAACAATCTGGTCAGACGGGTGACCCATATACCAAATTATAATAGTGAAAAACTTCGGGAGGCTATAACTTTGCGCTCGAATGTCGGATCGGGGCATATAATATGTCGAAATTGATTAATTTTTCGAGACAAACGCAACTACAAATATCCGAAGGGGATTTGGCCACCGGAAATCGCCAAACGAGGTCTCTAAAGACCTCAAAATGCAAAAAAAGTATCCAGGTTATATTTTGTCCAAGTTAGTTACAAAATGTGTCCAGGTTTTACAATATGTGTCCATATTTACAAATGTTTTCAGGTTAACAATATGTATCCAAGTGTGTCCAGATTTATCCATGTTTGTCTAGATTTGTCCATATTTGTCCAGGTTTGTCCACATTAGTCCAGGTTTGTCCAGGTGTGTCCAGATTTCTTCATGTTTGTCTAGATTTGTCCAGGTTTGTCCAGGTTCAACAATATGTGTCCAGGTCCAACATTATGTCACCAGGTTTAACATTATGTCCAAGTTTAATATTCTGTGTCCAGGTTTAACAATATATGTCCAGGTTTAACCATATATGTCCAGGTTCAACCATATGTGTCCAGTTCCATAATATGGTCTGACAGTAAGCTTACTGTCAGACCTGTCCGACACAATATCATCTCAATAAAATATTGTTTCATCCAATTACAACCCCCCCCCCCCCCCCCACACACACACAAAAAAAAAACCTTAAAACTAGATTTCCTTCAGCAGTTTTTCTTCAATTAAGCCTCCCATCCTTGCCAAAGCATGATTATCAAAAACCTTTAAAAAAAAGAAATCATAAATCAGATAAATAGATCATAAACCATCAACAACTATCATAAATCAACTAAAAATACACAATATAATACAAAACCATCATAAATAATAAAGAATGCAAACTAATTAAACTCATTAGAAAACATAATGAATCAAACAAAAATTACTGGAAAAAAATTTCACAAAACCTCATGTATTTGAGTATCCCCCCCCCCCCCCCCCTCTGAACCAACACAAAATAATGCTTCTTAGGGTCTAACTCCGACTCTGACTTAGATGCTCCACAGAAAGGGATTTCTGGAACTCCATCACTAAGTCCAGAATCATATTCCTGATACACATTAAATCTGGTCAAACTAGGGATGCAAGTGGGGTGGGGCGGGGCGGGTTTTGACATTCCCATCCCCATCCCCATCTCATTTTTACATCCCCATCCCCATCATCATCTCCGCAGTGGGTCTAAAACTCATCCCATCCCTACCCTACCATGTACACAATTAATACCATCCCCGCCCCATCACCTACTTGGGTATCCATCCCCACCAAATCCCCACCTTCCCCATCCCACCATGCATTTAATCCTCATTCGAAAATCACTAAAAATTATTCATATACCCTATAAAATTATAAATACTAATATAAAAAACTCATATACAATACGAAACTTTTTAAATGAATGTTATGAACTTATAATTTGTTTTAATTAAGGGAAAATTTTTAATTTTTAACATTAGATTTGTTGAAAATTATATTTTAAGTGGGTAAGATGTAGGGTTTGTGGGGATGGGGCGGGGCGGGGCGGGGATGGGGGCGGGTACAACCTAAAATCCACCCCCGCCCCATCACCCATTGCGGGTACAACTTTTATATCCATCCCCGCCCCACCACCCACCAAACTAGGATCCATCCCCACCCCATTGGGGAGGGGATGAGGCGGGTCTCCTACTTGACCCACCCACTTGCATCCTTAGGTCAAACCCTCATCATCATCATCGTCATTACCCTCATAATACAGATCATATTTTGGAAAGAATCCATGCTCAAATTTCACATGTGCAGTTCCTTTTACATGGTAACAGACTTTTTGGAAATCTGCAGATAACAGAGCACATACAATTTCACGAGGAGATTGTTTAGGTTTTGTGGATGTTGGACGGATCTCTTTCTTCACAACAACTTCATCATCACTAACATAAACCTTCTCTTTTCCCTTTCCGCTACTTTTGTTACCACAACTTTCTTGAACCATCTTCTTAGAAGACATTTTTAACAGTGAGAATTGAAAAGATTACAAATGAATTTTAATTGCAGCTTGGTAGTTCAAGATAATAAATGCCTAGTTTCTTAAAGACAATAAATGCGTAGTGCTTTAAAGAATTTTAAGATCTGGACAAATATTATTCAACCTGGACGTATATTGCAATGACCCGACTTTTATAAGCTGTCGATTTACGAAGGAAATAGACAAATGGATCATCACCAAACAAAAACATTCTAAAGACATTATCAAATTTAAGCATTTAAACTTAGTTTCGGAAATTACTTTATAAATCAATTAACTAATGGAAGGTTCAAAATGAAATATTATCCAAACTTACTATTAAACAACTATGTAAAAAGTCTAATCCCAACAAGCTGGGTGAAATCAAAGAAAAAATAAACTAAAAAGTAAAGTAAGGCTCGGGTTTCCTCTAAGATTCTTGCAAGCACACACTTCCCGACCCAAACGAAAGCTAGATCAAGGTTCAACATCATCACCTGAAATTGGGGGGTCCACCGTCAGTGGCGAGTAACTAGGCTCTCTCACTTAAATGTGGAACCATAAATCATATAATAAAATAGAATCAAAGCCAATACACACAACACACATGATTATTCAACAGTGACATACGAAAAATAACATAAATCATACATACACAGCGAAAAACATATCATAACATGCATAATACTTAGCAAGCCATAAGAAGTACCATAAACATCCCGGTGATTACTTGACTTTTTATTATTATTACCTAAATACCAACTTTAACTTATCTTTAATAATCCATGGACCGGTCATTATCGCTCATAAGGATGCCCGTGTACATCCTAACTTTCCTAAAATGCGCCAAATAGAACCCGTGTATCCTACCCGTAGCTCTCCTTTGCAAGAACTAAGCCTAAGCTATGGCCATAAATCCTAAATAGTAGCCCGTGTACTACTACTTAGATGACTACACATTCTAGAATCCAAAACTGCCCATAAACCGCAGTAGGGCAGTGGCTTCGACTTAACCTGGTCTGGCGACCCGTGTATCGCCAAACAGGCGTCCACTTCTTAACTTATAAACTTTATCTTATCTTATCGTCATGGTCATCGTGAGACCAATAATCATCTTATCGTCTTATTCTTATTCAAAGTCAACCTTATTCTTAATATTTCAACCTAATTCCTTATTTCCATTTTATTCCTTAAATTAAATCAATCCTTTAATAAAACTAAAACTGTTATAAGCTAAAATAAAATCAATATAACCTTATTATTAGTCCTTAACTATTCGGCCATGATAAAATAAATAAACAAAATTGATTCTTTTAATTAAACACAAAATCAATTCCCAAAATACATAATTAATCAAAAGTAAATCATCAAGAATCATCAAACAATTAATTAATTATACAAAACAAGATCAAAATTATTCCTTTTCATTGTCATGCTATTCGGCCAACATAAGAAATCAACACAAAAATTCATACTTTGAATATTAATCACAATTATCATAATTTAATAATTAAAACAATTAAATTAATTATAAAATCATAAAATATCAATAAATCAAACAGTTTATAACTCATCATGTATCAAAAATTACTCCTTTAATTCTTTGAAACATTCGGCCAACACAAAAGATCAAGAACAAGATTTGATTTTCAAGATTTTACTTAATTAAATTATTAAATCAAAATATTACTTTTAAACCATAAATTAATTATTAAATCATGATCAAGATCAGAAATATGAACTTAATTCAACAAGAAAGATTGAAACTTAAATCCCTTTTTGAATAAGAGCCACTCAACATTTTCAAGAAATCAAGACCAAATTATGGATTTAATTCAAGAATTCAATTCAACAATTAAATAAATCATAGACATGCTTTTAAACTAAGAATTCATCATAAAACATCATAAAAATTCATACTTGCACTCTACATATGACACGCATATTCCAAGAAAATAAC
Source organism: Salicornia ramosissima (assembly GCA_951394345.1). Taxonomy (NCBI): domain Eukaryota; kingdom Viridiplantae; phylum Streptophyta; class Magnoliopsida; order Caryophyllales; family Amaranthaceae; genus Salicornia; species Salicornia ramosissima. Next base: position 50,145,722 of record OX596234.1, read on the forward strand.
ACCAAGATTACCATGCAATTATTCTAATTAAAACATGTAATTTAAGATATTAATCATGCATAGAGATAATCATATTACATAGAATTCACAAAAGATCATGCATAAATTATCAAGAAACTAACAAGAAAATATATACTACATGGTTCGAAAAACTCAAGAACTTCATGACATAAATTCTACTTATTCCTAGTTTAATTCTGATCAATTATATGATTCAAAAATCCAATACTTGAGGGTTAGTCAAGTTACCTTGAAAGAAAAAGGTAAGAATTAAACAAAAATAGCCTTGTATTATTCGGCTATCACACGGCACACATAAGCAAAAGTTTTTGAAGAGTTTTTGAGTGGTAATTAGTATAGTTTAGGATGGGTACCCCTTGTATAATTATAAAGAGTAATAAGAGAAAATTAATGAAATAAGGGAAGGGGTGCCGTGAGGAAGAGAGCACAAGGGGAGGTGGTTGAGACAATTTAGGAGAGTTTTGCTAAGGGTCACAAAAGTTAGACTTTTATGTTGAGAGGATAATTATTAAAAGAACTAATAATTAGGAAATTAGATTTGTAGATATAGAATTATCTATCAACTTAATGGGCTTAAAAATAAAACATATCCCTTGGCCATGAAATTAAGGGGTCGGCCAAGGTGATGATCAATTGGGCCTTTGGGTCCAATTTTAAAACGAGGACATAATTTAAGAAAAATCCACCCCAAAATCTAGGATTTGGACTTCGAATTATGAAATCATATTAAATAACCGCGAAATTTTCTAGCCCAGATTTTCGGGTTATTACATATATAGAAAGACCTGGACATATTTTTAAAAAACTCAGTCGAATATTGTAACACCTGGACAAAAAATTTAAAATATTTAAAGACTCAGACTTGTATTATAAAACCTAGACAATTACACTTCACACTGGACATAAAACATTTTAAATAAAACCTGACAATTACACTTCACACTGGACAGAAAACAACTAAACATGGACAAATATGACTAGACCTAGACATTTTGAATAAAATTTGGAAGTATATATTATAACCTGGACACATAGTACAAACAGGGACATATCTTATAACCTGGACATGTCTAATAAAGCCTGGCAATTTAAAAGCCTGGACACATATGATAATACCTGGACATAAAAAATTTAAACCTAGACATGATTAATAAAGCCTAGAAAGGTATATAAACACGGAAATGCATTATAAAACCTTGGCATAAAATTTAAAACTAGGACACATATTACAAAAACTGGATAATAATACTTATTAACACTGGAAGTACTTCAATTAAACAAAAATATTTACTTATATTTACATTACTATATATCTCTATACCTGGACTTACATTACTATATACATGTTGAAACTATATGTATACCAAAGGCATGACAAAAAATGTAACAATATTCAATTACATAAAAAAATAAGCTATTTTGAAACCTGCCCAATCAGCATCAGTGTAAATCAACCGTGTCGAAGCAGAAGGATATAAATGTAACCCATGATCAATAGTGCCCTGAATATAACGAAAGATACATTGCAATGCACCATAGTGCGACTCCCTGGGGTCGTCATGCATAAACAAACATACCTGCAGTACCGCATAAGCAATATCAGGACGAATAAAAGTCAGGTAATGGAGAGCACCTACAAGACTGCGATACATAGTTAGATCCTGCACATAAGGTCCGGACTCAGCACTAAGTTTAGACTTAGTGTCCACAAGAGTAGCTGCAGGTTTGCTATTCCCCATACCTGCTCGCTCAAGAATTTCCTGTGCATACTTTTGCTAAGATAGAATCATTGAAGTGGGTGTACGAGTCACTGAAATGCCCAAAAAATAACTCAACGGACCCAAATCAGACATAGGGAACTCCGACTTGAGAAGAGAAAGAATTCGTGCTCATAGTCCATCAGAAGAGGTAGCCAGAATAATGCCATCAACATAAAGAAGCAAATATGCCAAATCACCATCATGATTATAAATAAATAGAGAATTGTCTTGACTTAGACGTGACAAACCCCATTTGTAGCAAAAAAAAGTCACAAAGCATTGATATCAAGCTCGAGGAGCCTGTTTTAGACCATACAATGCTTTACGTAGAAGACAAACATGATCAGGTGCCCGCTTGTCAACAAAACCAGGTGGTTGGTGCATATACACCGTTTCCTGCAAATCACCATGAAGGAAAACATTTTTGACATCAAGTTCTTGACCACTTGTGAGCCAATGCCAAACTTAAAATTGTACGAATAGTTGCTGGTTTTACAACTGGACTAAATGTCTCATCACAATCAACACCCTTTTCCTGTGACCTGCCATCACAAACAAGACGAGCTTTATGCCTCTCAAGGACACCATTAGAATTTTCTTTGTCTCCAAATCCACATACAATTTACAACATTCACCCCCGATGTCCTAGGCACCAAATCCCAAGCCCATGTATCAATTAACGCATTATATTCATCATGCATGGCTGCATTCCAATTAGGATCGACCAGAGCGTGTTTATATTTTTGGGCAATGGAGATCTTTGTGGTGGTAGGGAATTTTGTTGCATAACTAGAGCTTGAGAATAATTGGGATTAGGTTTGAATATCCTATGTCGAGCTCGGGTTTGCATTTGGGGAGAAGATGGTAATGGATAGATGGGTTAGATGGGGTGGTGACCTCGTTTTGGTGGAGGTGTGTTTTTGCCAAAAATCGTCAAGATGACAATTTGAGGTTGGAACGGGCGATAGCTAGACTAAGGTACGGAAAAAATGACGAGAAATAAGAGAGAAAAGACACAAGAAAATGTTGACGCGGAAAACCCAAGAACAAGGGAAAAAACCGAGGGTGGCTATGAGTCCACCAATCCACTATGATTCGGGCATAAAAGCCGTTTGGTACACGTACAATATCTCGAATAATGTAAACTGAAAATGGCTAAAACTAGCTGAGCACCCTAGGGGTATGTGCGACATGCCCTACTTTTTTCAAGTACAAACGATAATTGTCTGGTTAGATATGCTAAGGAGAGTATTTCTGGGTAGTGGAGATACGAGTTTGTAACATAGTTTTTCCTCTTTCCTTTCTGATCGAATGAATCCCCTTTCTTTGCCTCCTTTGAACACTTATATAGGTGTAAGTGTTGTTGACCCTTGCTGCCCACTCTCCTAGAAAATAGGTAAGTGGTCATTAGTGGTTTGACTTGGTAAAACCGCTTGCTGAAATGTAGGAGTTTGTTGTTGACATTCCTCCTGGCGTTCTGCTACGCGGGTTGCTTCCTTTTGACTGTCAATGCTTCCCTCCTATTTTGTAGGCACGTGGAGAGGTTTGTTGTGAACCAACTCCTATTTTCATGCTTCACATGCAACGGCCATGTTGACAGCTTCATGATGACATCATCACACACATGCACAACTACTTCTTAGGACTTGGTTAAGTAAGTGGGGTTAATGGCTCCATTTATTTAGGAACTAACTCTTTGGACTATTGACCATGCGTAACTTCCATAATACACTTTGAACATTGTAGGCGCTAGCTGATCCGCTTACGGTTCTGCCTGTTGTTCAGCTTACGAACCTGAGTCAACTTAATTACTCTCAGCTTACCCTCAGCTTACGAACCTGATCCAACTTATGTTCCAGCTTACGAACCTGATCCAACTTACGCTCAGCTTATGTACATGATCTAGCTTATGAACCCGATACCTAGCACCATTCGGCTTATGTATCTGTTCCTGCTTATGCTCCTGCTACTCCCGGCATGTCCTTGGCTTATAACCTGTAATTGTCGGCTTACCAAGCCGAGCCTCGGCTTCCTACCTATAATCAGGTTAGCTAAAATGCACCATAACAAGGTGTATACGGGTGAGTTAAAGAGGAGGAATTGAGTTGGGAATTAATGGAGTGGAGTGGTTGGGCTGAAATAGGGGGAGAATTCAGAAGTTGGGTCGCAGGGGAGTGGGCCGCATCATTAGAAGGCTGGGCAGTGGGGTCCGTTGGTTAGGTGTGGGGGGAGAAGATGGGCCACAACCTGGTGTTGGGGTAGAGTGTCCAATTGAGGAAGTTTGGTTTTGTGCCATAGAAAATGAAATTTTCTGGGCCAAGGGAATAATGGGATGATGCAAGAGTGGGCTTGCATCATCAGACCCCAAATAATCATAATCATACCAAGGGATTTTTGTGATATTATGAAATGGAAATGTATTTTCATTAAAAACATGTCTAGCTCTAGATATTATAATTTTGTGAGTGGAAAGGTCTAGAGACCTATATCCCCGATGATCAAGCGGGTATCCCAAAAATATGCAAGGAGTAGAACGAGGGGCTAATTTATGTGGAGCAGTGGAAGATAGATTAGGAAAACATAGACAAGCGAAAGCACGAAGATGGTTATAAGAAGGTGTTTTTCCGAATAAGGCAAAAGCAGGAGTATTATTGGCAAGAACATTAGTCAGCAAAATATTTAGGAGATAAGTTGCAGTTTCAAGTGCATAATGCCAATAATATAGAGGAAGAGACGTATGAAAAAGAATTGTACGCTTAATATTATTTATTGTACGAATCATACGTTCGGCTTTGCGATTTTGTGATGAAGTTTGTGTACAAGAAAAACGAAGAACCATGCCATGATCAAGACATTTTTGTTTAAATGGACCATTATCAAATTCTTTACCATGATCGCATTGAAAAGCTTAAATTTGACGCTCAAATTGAGTTGCAACATATTGACGAAAATTAATAAATGATTGGAAAGCTTGTGATTTTGATACGAGAGGAATGGTCCACACAAAATGAGTGTAATCATCTAATAAGACAAGATAATATTTGTGACGTTTCAAAGATTGAATGGGAGATGTAAATAAATCAGCATGTATGATATCAAACGCACAAACAGTATTATTATTAGAACTTTCAAGATGTAACCAAATATGTTTTCCTAGAGGACAAGAAGTACAAAAAAATCGTGTTCCTCATTGCACTTAATATAATTTTTAGATTTAAGAAAACTGAAAACTAGAGCCCCAGGATGACCTAGACAAGAATGCCAAGTTGATGGCGACGCAGCAAGGAAAGAGGATGGTGAAGACTGGGTGGTGTTAACTGGATAGAGATCCCCGAACTGTCACATCTCGTGACTATACTCCCCGTGCGAAGGTCCTTCAGTAGACACAAAATTATCAGTAGTAAATTTACGAATTGAAATAAGGGTTTTGATAATGTTAGGGGCAACAAGTACATCACGAAAAACAAAGGATGGTTTGGGATAGAATAATGTGTCATGACCATAACCTGTTATTGGAATACGATTAACATTGTCGACTAAAATATGATTATTAGTGCGTAATTGAAACAAGGTCAAGAGATTACCTGAAGTGTGGGTCATGTGAGACGTAGCACCCGAGTCCACGTATCACTGATTGTCCGAATGTGGTAGAGTCAGAGTTGAGAAATTAGAGGCCAAGTTTGTAGGTGACATTAGAGGGCCATGACTTGTAGTATAGGCTTGGGCAGAAGGTGGGCGACCCAAGATACTGGACCTAAATTGCTGCTGCTGAGTAGGGAAAGGAGCAGGCAGTTGGGCCCAATTGGAGGTCTGGGCCCATTGCTAAAAGGCTGCTCAAACCAACTTTTAATAGGAAAAAAAAAACTCCATAGAGAAAAAATGAAATTTTTTTTATTGTAGAACCCTAATTATCCTAGGTTGTGATATCATGTTAGATTGTGAAACTCCGTAATTTGGAGTGTTTTTCATTAATCGATATATATAGGTTACAAATATATGACCATGAAACTTGCCAAAATATTATAATATTTACATAACAAATATATGCTATATGCCGAAGAGAATATTGAATAACATTCTCTATCAAAGGGTTTTCCCAATATCCAACTTTTAATTTCTATAATAATTCAAAGCCCTAAAATTTCCAGAACTGTTTTTTGTTTTTGAAAAATTAAATTTCATTTTTCAAATCAATAATTTTATGAATTAAAAATGTTTTAAAAAAAACTTAAAGAAGGTCAGCCAGTTTGAAAGACATGAAGCGAATTATAAGCAGACATATCAAATTCGAGTTTTTCATCATCTCCCATTCCATCCACTCTTGATTGTTATACTTCCGCTTCCATTATTGATGATGATGTTGGTCCTTTATTTTTCTTGGATCCTTTAAAAAAAATTATGTTAAAATAATTTTTTGATAGGTTTTCAATAAAAGAAAGAAAAAAGAATTAACTTTTTTTTTTTGTTATTTTTGACACCTCTATGGTCAAGTTTCAACAATGAAAACTAGTTATACAAATAATAGCAAGCGTCTATTAATATACTTTTAATTTTATTTCTGAATTGTCATATGGCTCATTGATATTAGCCTATCGGGTAAACATTAGTGTTTCCAACATTAACATTTAAAATGTTATACATAGGTCTTTGATTAGGATACAAAATGAAAACACCAATTTAGAATTTTATATTTTGTAGTTGTTTAAAAAAAAAACTATAAAATAAAAATTAAAATCAATTTAAATTGCATCCTACCTACTCTAAAACTATCAAAATTATCAATCAAAAATAATTTCTAAAGTAGTTAATAAGCTGAGTTTATGTAAAATGGAATAAAATGCAATAATTATCTTTTAATAAATTAAATTTATTTAGTTCAAAATTTTGCTAAAAGGGAAAAAGACATTATTTTAAATTTTACAGAATAACAATAAACAAGTATAGAGTATGAACTACTATATCCAATATTAGTAATTAACTAAAAACTATCTGAGTACATCTTGTATTGGTATGTTAATTAATTTATGAACTAATGTTTATTTCTATACATGCAAACTAAGAAATTTATTGTTACTCATCATTTAACTCAACTTATTAATTTAAAAAAATTACTTCATATTAATTAAAATTGTGAGAGTTTTTTTTCCAAAGTGGATTAATTTTTTTGATATGGAAGGAGTAATATTTTAATAAAACAAACAAAGATTTATAATCCATACATCATACGAGCATTAAACTAATTTATCACCTTTTTTAGGTTACTTATAACATTAAAAACATTCAAAGAACTAATCTGATTACCAACAACCACATAAACAAGATGCGGAAACTCAGCTCGAACCAATCCACGAGAATCGCACAAAATATCAAAACTACAAAATTGTTCCCAACAGCTTATGAATCTCTATAATGATTGCCACTAAAATGTATGCAACATAAATGATTTACTCAAAACTTACGATAATTAACCTTCAAATTCCCTAATCAATTTTTACGAAAATAAAAAGGTAAAAGGATCAAATCTTTATACAGAAAAATCCTAATCACTTCCATATCTTTCACTATATATACATATATATATGTAATATACATATATATATAGAAGTAGGGTCATGTGAGAAATGTAGTTTTAGTGAGAAGCAGGGTGAAAAAAAATCACAACCCTTTGATCAACAAATGAATGGCTAAGATTAAATTTGATTTTCTCTCTTTTCTCCTTTTATAGTTTAGAGTCAATGTATCTATGGTATAAAGTCAATACGGAGTATATTTTTACTCAATGTATTTATAGTGATGGTAAATGTACCTATAGTTGGTGTTCAATATACATCTAGGATCGTGTGAGAAAGGGTGCTTTAGGTGAGAAGGGTTTTTATGTAAGAAAACATCTACACCGTTGACAATTTTAGATTTAAGGGTTGATGTTTGATCTTTATTTTTTTCAGTAAGGGTAAATTGGTAATTTAATTTGATTAGTATATTTCTAAATTTTTTTAAAAAAAATCTGTTTTTTTTTTAAAAAAAAAATCGTTACGATTTTTTTTAAAATCATATATTTATTTTTTTTTAAAAAAAATCTGATTTTTTATTTATTTTTTTATAAAAAAAATCTGTTTTTTGTAAAAAAAATTGTTAAATTTTTTTTTCTTGATTTTATACTCTTTTAAAAAAAATCTATTTTTTATACATATAATCTATTTTTTTTAATCTAAAATTCTACTTCATTTTTTTTTCCGGAAGTACATCTTAATATGTTCAAAAGTTTATGAGTTATGTTCTAAAATTTTTACGCTATGGTCATAATTTTATAAGCTTTGTTCTAATTTTTAAACACCATGTTCTAAATTTAAAAAACCATGTTACAAAGTCATCATATTCTAATGTGTATGTGTGCTTAAAATATTAAAAATATTAAAAAGCCATATTTTAAACTAGTTTATTGTTTGTTTTATTTTAAGTAGATGAAATATTAAAAAATTTATACATCATGTTCTAAATTTCATAAGATATTTTCAAAACTGTATACAATAAATTTTTTTTTGGGTATACAATAAGTTTAAAATTGAATAAACTTATTTTTTAAAAAATGAATAAAATGATAGAATTATTGACCTTTTATACAAAAAAAAATATAATAAAATATATACCTGAACAATTGAATATTATTTCAAAATATTCTTAATATTTTGTATTGAGGTTGATCTATAGAACCCGTAAACAAAAAAAAAAAAATTTAATGTTCTAAATTTTATTAACCGTATTCTAAATTTTATATGATATGTTCTAAATTTTATATGACATGTTCTAAATTCTATATGACTAATTGACTATATGAGAGGATAACAGTTTAACACATTTCAAATTTTAGTTGTTTTTTTTTAAACTTAAATTTAAGTTTTTTTTGATAAAAAATAATTTTTAATTTTTTTGATAAAAAAATAAATTTAATTTTTACTTGATAAAAAAATAATTTTTTTTATTTATCCCCTAACAAATAAGGGTTAGTTACGTAAGTTTTTTTTAATTAAAAATTAATAAAGTTGATTAGATCCAAAGTGATTGTCTAAACCTAGGTTCATCTGTGCATTTAATAAATAAAACCCGCTTAGTAATACCTATATGTCCTTAGGCATTCTAACATGGAAAAATAAATGTTATTCGATTTAATAAAGATGAAATTACAAAAACGATTGAGTAAAGGCCGCTAGATGTGGGAGGGGGGACTTTGTGACCCACTTAATCCTTAATTTCGTCCCCAAATCCAGAACTAGTACCGGCCTATTCATGGAGTCATTACGATCCTCAGACCATATGATCAATCGAGTTCTGTGTATCTTTAAATAAGGCACGATGACGACTTCTTTATTTGAGTATCAATACTCACCCCCAAAGCCAAAACATACTGTCCCTATATCCGAAAGGACAATTCCGTACGTCCATAAAAGTAGAGAGGAAACATGTCAAATCGTTTTAAAAAGAAATGTAAGTAGTATATATATTGAGAGGTCAATGTGGAATACAAGGATGGAGAGATTAGAGAGATGAACCAAAATATCTTCTCCATACTTGTCGTTGTCAATAGGTTATGTAATATATTCACCGTGGCTTCCTCATAAGAAGTACGGAGTAATTGATTACAAATTCAGGAATACCAATGGTGTGTTTGGATGCAACTATTTCATTTGAAATGATAGAATTGAGTCAATTACCATGTTTGGATTTTTCATGGATTTGAATTTGGAATTTGTTCAATTCCACACCTTTTTTAAAACAGGCCCATCAAATGGAATTTCAAATCCATGCTTTTTACTTGGAATTTGAAATTACAAAGCCCATGAATATAACTAATATATGTCGACATTTTATGACACCTCCCATTCTCTCTCCTCTTTACCTTCCTATTCATCTTCATCTTTGCTCAACCAATAGTAAATTTGTGATTACACCATTAAAGCTCCATCTAACCCTTGATTTGTTGCTTCTCACTACTTTGCTTTTGTGTTCATGAAATCTAGGAGCTTTCATCCCTTTTTTGTTTTTTGCAATGATCTTGAAGCAGCTTATCAATGACATTAATCACAAGACTTATGGCATAGTTTGGCAAATTAATTTTAATGAAGAAGACTGAAGAAGAGGTCTAGACATGCAAATTATCATATTGATGGTTTGGTTTTTTCCAAATTGAAGTACAAGCTAAGTGGCCATGAAGAAAATAATTTTCGTGAATCTATTTGCTTTGATGATTTTTTTCTCATTTTATATTTTTCTTCTCTTTGATTGATCAATGAATAATATCATGGATCATTGTATTAATCTGTTGTTGAGTGTTTTTTTCTTCAGATTATGCTTGCATTAAATATTCTTATACAAGTGAAATAAAAAGTTATAAAAATATACTCCAAACAATTAATTTATTACTCATATACCAAATAATGCACTGGAGATGATAATGTCTTCCAAACATTGTTGAGGAATTGGAATTCTGGATTGAAATTCTTAGTGTTTTCCAAACACATGATTTGAAATTTAAATTCAGTATTTCAAATTCTAGATTTCAATTCACCAAATTCAAATGAAACCTCAGTTTCCAAACACTACCTAATATAAAAATCAATATTGTCATATATATAATTAAATCAGTTTAGGACTTATTTTGGGCAGTAAACTCCTAATTCTTTAATCAATTCACAGATGCATAATCTTCTATCATTTCTAAGATACTTTCCATCAAACGATGCCAAGTTATCAATTACCATTTGGTGGAGGATAAGATTGCATTCAACAAATATTTGAAGGTATCAAGATGTTAAAACCATCAGCAGCAGTTGATATAAGCATTCCTGGAATCTGGGGATGCCAATGAACCTCCTTCAAGTCCTTTTGGCCCTGAAAACGCAGGAAAGACGAGAATCAAATCAATGTGCATGAATAATAGCTGATGTATGAATCAAGTCCATTATTAACTTCATAACCAAAGATTTCGATCTAAAGTGTTACCTGATGTATGAATAATAGCTGCGGAGGCAAATCCTTCGGAGCATTTACTATGTCTTGTGTTTTCGCTCTAAATTCTGCTTCTTCTTCTTCATCTCTTTCTACTGAGAGGTCCCAAATTCTGTTATAAAAAAGCTTGAGTTTCATGTATTTAAGAAAATATATATATATACAAGAATAAATTTTTATATATTTTTTAATTTATATATTACGGGATATTTTACTCCTTCAGTCCAAATAAATTGTACTCCTTCCGTTCAGTGGTGGATCCAGAAATAAAATATAATCGGGTCACTTTATAGAAGATATACTCGCTTTGTATCCTTAACTATGTTACACTTGAAATTTTCACTTCATATTAACTCATTTAAATATTTTCCATTTTTCCAACATCCATAGGAAAAAATATAGTGATATAAAGTTTTTTTTTCCTACTTTGTGGACTTCATTTTCAACAAAATAAGTTTAAATAAGGTAAAAATAAGGGAGTGAAAAGAATTATGGGGTCACTTTTCATTATTTAACGGGGTCATTATTTCAAAGAAATACGGAAAATTATCAACTTTCATGCAAAAATTAATGAATTAAAAATATCATATTGTTGCCAAGTGGGGTCACAAGCTCAATCCGCTACTGCTTCCGTTTAAAAAAAAAACTGCTCCATTAGGGTTTTGGGTAAGATTTTTTATTGGACCACTTTTTGAAAAAAAAAAAAGTAAGAGTAAAAGTGTAAAGTTGTAAGTAAAAAGTAGTAGTATTAAGTGGTAAGTAAGAGTTTAAATGTAAAGTTTTATGTGGGCCATTTGCCAAATAAAGAATTGGAGTAGTTATTTTGGGACGGATAAAAAAAAAAGTGGAACAGTGGAGTATTCAAAGAGATAGCTGTCAATAAAGGGGAAATGATAAAGGCACTACTAAAATTGATATGGACACAACTCATTGTGAGAACATATCTTCCTATATTCCTCTCACAAAAGTGGTGCTCATATCAATTTTAATTGTACCAATATCAATTTTAATTGTGCCAATAAAAATTTCCTATTTGTTCTTACGTGAGTTGATTGTCAGCCGAAGTGACTGCCAATGTAGAATCACTATGTGGGCTCCATTCAATTGATGTGATGGGATGCTTGTGGTATGTAAAATGTGCATACTTAGGATCTCCTCCTGCCTGTAAAGAAAGTTCAAATTGATACTTTGTTATATAATACTTCCATGTCCTAACAAAGGCTACACATGAGAAACGCCAATGGTGGTAAATCAAACGGTACAACTAACAAGAACAAATGCGGACTAGCTAGAGGTAATCAATTTATCATTATATATGTTGCTTAAACATATGTGTTCAAGTCAAATCAATGTATCAAATACATGAAAATGTAAATATACCTTCAGCATATGTAGATCATGTATGCTAAATGAACCATCATCGCTACCCGATGCCAACACCTTTGGTTCTAACCTGTACAAAGAAAAGCAGGTATCAAATTGATTGAGACATGTTGGATTTGAATGTCTAAGATAGAAAAACAGATAGACTAGATTGGTTTAAACCTGTTCCATGAGATAACATTTACATCTGCATCATGGGCCTTAAATGAAGATGCAGGCGACTTCCCTGAACGAGTATCCCATATTGCAATGGTCTTATCCACAGAGGCAGAAGCAAATTCATGAGCGTTTGTAGGACTCCACTGTAATAAAAACACATGAAACACAATCACGTTTCTTCTTCATACCAACTAATCGGAAGAAACAACATTCTTAGACATTCGAAACATGATCAATTTACAAAAAAAACTAAGGCACTGTTGTTTTGAATTTTTTCTTTTAAACTAAATCTTAGACTAATCAGGAGCTGAACTAAACTGCCAATGAATTTGTCTGAAATTTCAGAAATTAAGTCCAAAAGAATAGGGCCTAAGCCTTAACTACAATGGTGTACCTGCACGTCTTCCACGCTACCAGAATGTCCAACAAAAGGATTCTTATCAACATTCCACTTTAGCCCAGATGCAGGTTCCCACAAATGAATAGCATTTTGGCAATCACCTATTCATACAAGTCAACAACACATGGCACAAAATCTACTTGCTTTAGCAGCATACGGTCAAGAATTTCTTAGGAGAAACTAATGCAAATGTATTTCCACCCTTACCTGATACAAGTCTTCCAGGAACAACGGGACTCCAATCTATAGCAAAGCCTTCATCTTTGTGTCTGAAAACACTCATCGGGGCTTGATGACTAGTGCTTGTATCTGATTTAGCTGAGAAATTAAGGCGAGCACTCAAGTCCCAAACCTGCTCAAAAGTTCTTAATCCTTAAAAGGCCCAATCAAAAACAGGTAATGAAGATCAAATGGATCAACTTCAACACCAACCTGGACAAAACCAGTGTCTCCCCAAGTAGCACATATATGTGGACTTTGTGGCATGGAACGAATTCGGTTAATGCATCCTTGATGAGCAACCTTGTGCATCTACAACATCAACATTTCAAATTTAGTAAGTTAGATAAAGTTGTGAATTATGGATTGTTATATGGCTCATTAATATTAGGTAAACAGTGACATTTCCAACATCAACATTTCAAATTGATACTTACTTGAAAAATAGGTGAACCTGATCCATTATTATTAGCCTCATTATTATCGACTTCGCTATCACTATCACTTTCACTATCACTATCATCATCCATATCTGAGTCATTGGTAGTGCTTTTAAGTACTTCACGCCTTTTGCCAGAAATGTTTGACACCTTAATTATTCCAATGGAATTCAAAGATGGTTTTTCTGCCTGTAAAGAAAACATAAAATAATGATCTATCTATGAAGTTAAGAAGAAAAAAATCTTCCAAGATAGTTTTATTAACAAAACAAATTTTACAAAATCAAAACCATAAAATCCTTTGATAATCCCAATACATTATCAATGGTGAATATTATCTTGAACAGGACTGCAGGGCCGTTGGAGTGGGTGTGCAGTAAGCCCAACCGCACAAGGCCCCCATATAGATAGGGCCTCTAATTTGTTTTCCTTAGTATTGATATATGTATTAATTGTTGCATAAAATAAGCATTGTTGTTATTATAGCTCAATGGTAGATCATTAAGGCATTTTTAACTGGGATGTGGGTTCGAATCTTGGCATGCATGATTTTTAGCATTAATATTTTCCTTTGACATTACCTATATACATATATATATATATGAGGGCGTATCCAGTGAGAAGGGGGTTTTAAGATGAGAAATAAGAAGAGTGAATCTCAGCCATCAGATTGGATGTTGGACGGCTGAGATTAAATTATGGGTACTAAAAAACAAGTAAAACGCTATCATTGATAGTGTTTTACATGTAAATCACTATCAGTTGATAGCGTTTTTAGTGCCCTTCAGATTTCATCTCAACCATCCATCTTAGATCGAACGGCTCACACGCTCCCTTCTCATTTCTCATTTTAAGCACCCCTCCTTATTGGATATGTATCCTATATATATATATTACCTTTTTCGATATGTCGAATTTCAATGATAATTTTCTAGCTTGTGATTTTGAAAATATGATTGTATATGTATATTAAAATTTTCTGATCTTTCCCACTTTATAAAAATAAATAAATTAGGGCCTAATATTTATTTGAGCACAGGGCCTCCAAATTAGCCGACACGGCCCTGCAGGACTGATGTCAATAAAATCCTATGATATTACCAACACATTAACAATAATTATTTATTTTGATAAATTAAAAGGCTAGGTTCATAATATTGTCTGAACAAAAATAAATGTGATGCAATGATTTAATTAATAATCTAAAGCAATACTTGTATTGGAATGGTGGGTACGGTCAATATTCCATGAGTGATAGCTAGAAATAAAAATGAATAATTTGTATATTATAAAAAATGAAATACTTCTGCAAAATGGAATAAACTGAGTTTACGCAAAATGGAATAAAATGTAATAATTTATCTTTTCATAAATTAAATCTATTAAGTTCAAAATAATGTAAAAGGGGAAAAATGCATTATTTTAACTCATCATTTAATTCAATTTAATAATTTTACTCCCTTGTCTAAAAAAAATTGCTCCATTTTGACTCAAGTTGTGAGAGCTTTTTGGTCAAAGTTGAGTAAATTTTTTTGGTATAGAGGGAGTAATATTTTCATAAAACAAATATAAAGATTTATATTCCATTCATCACCCGAGCATTATACTAGTTTCTCACCTAATTTGATTTAGGATATTTACAACACTAAAAACATTCAAACTAACCTGAGTACCGGCAACAGCATAAACAGTATGCGGAAACTCAACTCGAACCAATCCATGAGAATCGAGCAAAATATCAAAACTGCAAAATTATTCCCAAAAGCTTTTGAATAAAACAATTGCCACTAAAATGTATGCAACATAAATGATTTACTCAAAACTTACAATAAATTGCATCCGGATTCCCTAGTCACTTTTTAGGAAAAAAAAAAGGTAAAACAATGAAATCTTTATACAAAAACACTGTTAAGTGAGATAAAATAATCAAATCTTTATACACAAAAACCCTAGTCACTTCCAATATCTTTCACTCTATTCTTTTTTTTTTTTTTTGATCTCACTATATTCTACTTTCAGAATAAAAGAATTATAGTGGGATGATAGTATATTATCTCACTAGGTAATACCCGAGCAAATGCTCGGTTTTAATTAATAGTTAGGAAGGGTTTTTTTATTGGCTACTATATTAGTATAAAAGTATTGATATACTATACCGATTACCGAATAATATTATTGATATGTTGGGATGAATAATACAGGCTTAGGAAAGTTTTTTTTTTGTGGTTTTCATTATAATAAAATACACCCCAATTTTTTACTTCAATTCTGCTCATTCGTGTTTTTATCAATACCAATAAACTAATAGAGTAAAAAAAAGAAAAATCATAAATTATGATAAAAGTTGTGCAAAAAAAGGTAGAGAGAGAAGATGATAAGGTAACTTGGGAAAAAGATAATGTATGAAGTCGACAAATTAAAATTAAAATAACCCAAAAAACAAAAGTGCGCAAATTAAATGAAGACAAAGTGAATAATTTAGCTAGTAAATAAAAAGTTAATGGCAAAGTTTTTTGTTATTATATTATTTTAGTTTAAAAAGATATTTATTTGGGATTTTATTTATTTATTAGGGTATTAATTATGGTATTAAATATAGAGAGAGGTGGAAAAATGAGATTAGGAGGGAAAAAAGAAAGTGGGAGGGAAATAGTGGTTAGAGTTTTAGTAGTATAGAATAGATTAATCCACCACTCGAATGCAAGTACGCAACACAATTAAAGCGTATTTCCAATATTCAACTTTTAGTTTCTATAATAACACAAAGCCTTAAAATTTTGAGCTTTTAATTTATTTATTTTTGTTGTTTTTGAAAATTTTAATTTCCTTTTTCAAATCAACAATTATTTTGAATTAAAAATGTTTAAAAGAAAAAAGAAAAACCTTAAAGAAGGCCAGCCAGCTTGAAAGGCAAGAAGCGAATTATAAGCAGAACTGTCAAACTGAAGTTCTTCGTCTTCTCCCATTTCATCTACTCCTGGTTGCCATACTTTTGCTTCCATTATTGATGATGATGTTGACCCTTCATTTTTCTTGGATCCCTTTAAAAATTATCTTTTATGTTAAAAAAAAATAAAATTAGAGGGTTTTCAATAAAAGAAGGAAAAACGAATTAACCTTGCTCTTCTTTTTTTTGTTATTTTTAACGCCTCTAGCCATGATGTAGATGATCAAGCTTCAATAATAGATACTGGTGACTCCGAAACGGACCCCAAAATTTCAATTGAGTGTAGTAAACCCTTCTCAAGACAAAAAAATAATTAAAAATATATTAATAAACTAATTCAAGAAATTAAAAAAAAATGTACGTTAATAAACTAATTGAACACCAAAATCTACAAATCACAACAACAAAAAATAAAAAAGAACACAGTTCGTAATTTACAGCAGGAAAATTTACAAATAAAAATAATAACAAACCATTTGCTAATTGCTAAAAATAATGCGAAAAATAAAACTCCCAATTCCCAAACAATTCGAAGAGAATAACAAGAAAATTGCAAATAACAATAATAAGGATTTTTTGTCCAAAATTATCTTACTTATATCACTTTTTATAAAAACACTATTTTACTTACAAAAATTTGTCCAAAACTACTTTATTAGCCAATTCTTTGTTGATCATCACCTACATGAAGGTTTTAAAAATGAGTATTTAACAGTTAAATGTGACTATATGGTGCAATTTGGCCTGAAAAAAATCGAAATCACAACTTTGTGGTTTGGTTTTAGTGTCAAACCGTAACAAATCAGATTATACTTATCCCTACTCATAATTAGAAGTTTTTGCATGTGATGCGTGCGTGGATAAAAAATATGCATCTAAGCATGTAGGAGTATAAGAAAGTTTATATATTACTGTATTCAAATACTTGTGAATTAAAATTATTTACCTACACTTAACTTTTAGTAATTAAGATTCAATTATAAATTAAAAATATCAATTTAAATTACAATTTAATCCAAACATATTTTTTCAAATCTAATTTGAAATAAATAATAAAATGTTAAAATAATATGAATAAAAAAAAAAAAGCCTTAGTCAAAAACTCAGAATATACAACAATTGGGCGTAGCTTTTGTGGTGTCTTTCCTCTATCAAAGCCTAGCATTGCTTTTGAGGTAAGTTTAGGTCTTGTTTGGAAGTTAACTGGTAGCTGTTAGAGGTTAGCTGATTGATTTAGCTGTTTTGACTAGCTGATTTGACTAACTGATTACATTAGATGTTTATATAAAATTGTTTGCTAAATAGTGGATAGTTGTTAAATGTTTAAAAGCAAAAAGAACTAAAAAGCTATAAGCTCTTCCAAAAAGCTCCTCATATAAGCTTTTTAAAAAAGAGTTTTTTTACTCCAAAACTCTCTTTCAAACCTCTAGCTACCAAACACCAAAAAATAGCTTTTTGAATTGATCAAACCTCTCTTTCCTCTCAAACCTCTATTTTTGCCTCAAACCGCTAACCCCCAAACACCCCCTTAGTTTTTTTTTTTTTTTTTTTTTTTTAAAAAAACATGGAAAATCGATCATACAATGGGGTTGGTTCTTCTACTGCGGGTTATTGAATATATATATTGGGGAGGTTTATGCATTGCTGGGTAATTTCTCTTTAATCTATTGCCAGAGTTTTAAGCCAAGGAGAATGAATTTCCAATCCTGCGGGTTGATTTACATGTATAAATAAATAAAGTTAAAATTCTGATATTGAGATTTTAATGTAATTCTTATCAAATTCATCCTTAATTAATACTACTCTGTTGTCTCTGTATGTATTCTTAGCTTGATGTTGTAGATGGCCGGATGAGATGGGGAACATGGTTGGCAGTTTTGCTTTGATGAACAGATCATGCATTAAATAACACTCTTGATTGATTGAATCATCAGGTTTTACATGTCTCTTTCTTTAATTTGTTGCTGCTGTCCGCAATTCTGCATATATATTACAATAATCTTCAAATATTCCTTAACAACAATAACCTATAGTTTTGATTGTTTTTTTTTTTTATTTAAACTAAATTTTGTCTTTCACTTATGCAGAGTAAGTTTTCTGCAAAATGATTAAATATTATATTTTCCTAAAATATTTATTATTTATGAATAAGTTTGGATTGTTTAACAAAACTTAAATTGCTTAATAATGAACGGGAAAAAAACAGAAAATTCGAACAAAATGAACAGAAAAATCGAATCAAAGAAACGAACAGAAAATTCAAACAAAAGATCCAAAAGATTAGACTTAAGGTTCGAACAAAATTTCGGGAACAAATATAATAAAAAAAATTGGGGGGAAAATTCGAACCAAAGATCAAAAAACAAATAGACCAAAACTTCGAACAAAATCAAAGCAAATTGGAGTTCCAATTAAACCAACGAACAAAAATATAAACGGAAAATAAATCAAAATTTCGAACGAAAATTGAACAAAAATTCCAATGAAAATCGAACAAAATTTCGAACAGATAAAATATAAATCAATCCAAAAAAAAACGAACAAAACAAAATATATATATATAAACGGAAACTAGATCAGAAAACAAAATTTGAATGAAAATAAAAACGACTTGGAATTTTTTTCGTTTGGATTTTCATTCGAAAATTCGAACCAAAATAAAATAGAAATTACGAAATTTAGGTGACAGAATTACAGATCTACGGTTGGTTTCCACGGGAACGAAAAAAAAACGGCTACGAAAGGCGGCGTCAGCGCAACGACGGGCTCCGACGGGGTGGGGTGAGATCTGCAGTTTAGGTTTCTTCGGTGAGGATTGATAGAAAATTAGGAAAGATATGGTTGAAGATGAATGGGTGTTTTTTCAGAAGGAGAGTGGCCGCTGTTATTTTTTTATTTTTTTTTCCTTAAAACCCTAAAACCCTAAGTGTTCAACGTGTTGCGTAAGAGTAAGACAAATTGTGTATGATTTCATTTAGTAAAGGGTATATCCGCATATATATAAGACCTGTTCTTTTGGACTTAAAAGCTACATTAATCAGATCAGATCAGACATTATTACTCTTTATTATTATTATTATTATTATTATTATTATTATTATTATTATTATTATTATCACTATCATATAACAAGAGTGTAAAGAATTTACAAGAAATTAGTGGGCGATGATTTTCGGGACGACTTTTCCGACGACGATCTTCGGAATGACTTTTCCGGCGGTGATTATTCGACCGACTTTTCCGGCGACGATTTCCAAGCCGAGTTTTTCGGCGACGATTTTCAGGACTACTTTTCCGACGACGGTTTCGGACTGACTTTTTCCAACGGTGATTATTTGGCTGACTTTTCCGGCGACGATTTTCAGGCCGCGTTTTTCGGCGACGTTTTCGGGACGACTTGTCCGACGACGGTTTTCGGAATGACTTTTCCGGCGGTGATTATTCAATCGACTTTTTCGATGACGGTTTTGGAGTCAGATTGTATGAAGGGTTTGAAAAGAATGAAAAGTAAAATACTGAAGAGGTGAAATGAAGTGAGCTTGAGGCTTTGGGCTCATTAAATTTTTGTCCCTAATATAAATATAAATATAAATATAAATATAAATATAAATATAAATATAAATATAAATATAAATATAAATATAAATATAAATATAAATATAAATATAAATATAAATATAAATATAAATATAAATATAAATATAAATATAAATATAAATATAAATATAAATATAAATATAAATATAAATCAAATCAGATCAGATCAGGTCAGACAAACTCAAAACAAGTAAGATCAGATTACACCAGATCAGTCCTAAAGAACAGAGCCTAAGTCGTCAATACTCAATAGTATGTACAACAAATTCTAATTTCATAATGTTCCTAGAGAATACATAGAATATAATCTTCATCAACCTGTAATGTGTTATATAACAGTTTGCAGTTTAATCATTATTTAAGTTTTATACAATTATTATATGGTGCTCCCAAGACCATATAGCTTTTTGTGGTCCTCAAAATCTTCTTTTTTTTTACACTACAATCTTCATTAATTTTTTATCTTGAGTCTTCATTTTTGTAAACTACAATATTCATTTTTTTTACTACAATTAATTTTTTTAAATTAAAATCTTTGTTTTTTTAACTATTTTTTAAAACTATAATATAGAGTGCTTCCGGGAGCACATATAGCAATTGTAGTTTCGCGCATCAACTTTAACAACTAAAATGAATATTCATTTTTTTTAATACTGAATATTAATTTTCCGCAAAAACTTGAACTTACGTTCACTTTTGCAACAATTAAAATGAATATTCATTTTTTAACACCGAATATTCATTTTGTTAATATTGAATATTCATTTTAAGGGATCCGTTTCGAGGTCGGAATTTGCAAAAAACGACCCAATTAGCCCCGAACTGTGTTCCCAAATAGTCTTGATTTGCGTGCATTGATCTGCGTGTCAGGAAAAAAATAGCCCGTTCAAGGTTTTACGGGTCATTTTAACCCCTTAATGGATCTGTTTTGAGGTCAGAATTTGCAAAAAAAAAAAAAAGACCTGATTAGCCCCGAAATGCGGTCCGAATTGCATCAGTTTACATGTCATTAAAAACATCTTTATATGTAGTTCATATAAGATGTGTATAAAAATATGTATTCATATATAAATATGCATAAAAATACATCCCAATATCACCATCAGGCCACTGCTTAGCCCAGTCAATTAGGGAGAAATGGTAGAATGATTAGGGGAGAATTGGTTCTAGGGGTGGGAGAACTGGTTCAGGGAAAGGAAGAGGTGCAATTGGGATGGGAAGGACTGCAAATGGAAATGGGAGAGGAGGCACTACTGCTACATGAAGAGATGCACTTTTTGTTCTGGAAGGGGGATGGGAAATATTGCTGCCCAGATAATTCCAACAGGTTTTGGGGTTTTTGTTAGCGACGATTGAGCTTCTTTTCTTAATGTAAGCCCTTTTTTGTTGTTTATTGTAAGATATTAATGTGTTCTTGTAAAAATTAGTTTGTACAAACTTTGATTGACTTTGTTTACATGTTTTGTTCAGCCAAACAGGTCTGCTAGAACAAGATCTCAACACCAAGCTATTCCCTCACAATCAAGCCAAACTTTATTTATCTCTGATCCAAGTGAAGCAATTAATTAGTTAATTGGTTGTAATGAAGAAATTCTCAATTATTATCAATAGTTGTAATGAGTAATTATGGTCAAGTGGTTATCACTTTTGGGACACAATTTAGATGGTTTTTTTTTGTGATGTGATAATCATCATATATTGGTTGTAATGAAGAAATTCTTAGTTATTATCAATAGTTGTAATGAGTTACTATGGTGAAGTGGTTATCACTTTTTGGACACAAAATTCAGATGTTTTTTTGTGACGTGATAATCATAATTGGTTGTAATGAAGAAATTCTTAGTTATTATCAATAGTTGTAATGAGTAACTATGGTCAAGTGATTGTCACTTTTTTGACACAAATTTTAGATGGTTTTTGGTGATGTCATTTTCATCACATGTATTTAGCTTACTTTGGATGAACAAATGGATGAGCATGTTGTTTAATTTCAATGTAATGACAACAAATGGATGAACCTATTAGAATTAGGGCTTGTTTACTTCAGATTATATTCAGTTCAGTTCATCTCTATTTAATTCAATTAATACACTTCTATTCACTTTAGTGCAGTTCAGACGTTCAGTTCAGTTCATCTCTATTCATTCAGCTAATGTAAACGAGTCCTTAGTTTAACTTATTTCTGATTCTAACTTATTTGTATATTATGTATTATAGGTTGTATAAACTGAAACTAATTTTTTCAAGGTGAAGAGAATACACCCTCAATAATAGGAGTTAATTAAAAACAATTAGCACTGAGAATGAGGATATATGCAACTTTCTCAAATGTGCATTGGGAGGCTGTCATTTTCTGTCTTCAGCTAATGTGGAGAATTTATCCTCATATTAATTAAGAACTACAATATAAACCACTCTTTAATGCTTATGGTCTATTGGAGGTCTTCCATATTAATCATAACTATCAATTATTACAGTATAATCCAAATTATACGGGTTGTTTTATGATATTAACCCATACTAACTAATGATCGGCGCTAATTTGCTTCGTAGAAAGAGAAAAAGATATAGTCAAGTACAATAAATAGGGGAAGGGGGAAGATAACAATTATTTTTGAATTTGTGATTGGTTACAATAGATTAATTAAGGCTCTGTTTACTAGAGCGTAAAATGTTTTCCTTGAAAATAGTTTTCACATTTTACATCGCTTACTTTGGAAGAAAAAATAAAATGTAAAATTTGGAGTGAAAACTCATTTTAAACCATAGTGTAAACATTTTCCCCCAAATTTGGGAGTAAAACTTATTTTCCATGCAAGTAAACATTGGAAAATTTCTATGAAAATGAGTTTTCCAAGGTAAAATGTTTTTCATGGAAAATCATTTTACATCGAAAACGTTTTATACCCAAGTAAACGAAACCTAAGTCAATGGACTAATTAATATCATAAAACAACCCCAAAAGTTTGAATTATACTGTAATAATCGATAGTTTAGATTAATATTGAAAGACTTTCAATAGTTGAGATTATTTGTATGAATTTTTCTTAAATTAAATACAAATGATGTGTATAAAAGAGAGAAGAAAATTCCCACTAACAAAGTGAGAGTGATTATCAATCCTAAATGTAAAAATACATTTAGCAAACCGGGTGTAAAAATACACCTCCAAATTTGGAGGGTTCTGTTTTACATCATTCCCTAATTCTTTACCAACTACACTCCAAATCAATAGGAAACAACATTATCAAATTGTTAGATTGTATTCCCTTTGTCTCAAATCATAAGCAATACTTGATTAAAAAATACAAGAGCTTTATTTATGGATCAAACAGTGCAGCTTATGATATGGGATGGAAAGATCGAGTATATTTCCCTTTGACAAATGCAATAATAACTCATCGGGATCGGACCACGTACGTCCACGCACATTATACCATTTATATATATATATATATATATACACACGTAACACTGTCACGTCGTCCATATATACTACCTTTGTTCGAATTTAATTGTCATGTTACGTACAGTCAATTCCGAACAGTAGTCCCTCGTTAACATGGTGCAATAATGTAACTAGCTCGTTAGAACTTCATCCGCCGAAGTGCAACGTAAGCCAGCAACCTGAACCCGAAAAGCATGGTAAACATCACAGCCACACTAACCCCCGGCGCAATTTGGCCAACAACATCTTGCTCAACAAACTTACAATCAGCCACAACATTAGTAACACCCCCACTCGGGTTCGAGCACCCGAGCAACCTCGAAATCCCATCCCCACCACCGTACTGCACGTCGATCAGAAGCCGGTAACAGTAAAAAGTCAACGAAGCATACTTAATCCACCCAAGCCACGTAGGCAGTTTGTGCACATAAAACCCTCCAGTCAACACACACCCCAACATTATAATCGTTACAATTGTAGAAGCCCGTTTAGCGTCCATTATAATCGCACCCAAAGCAAGCCCAAGTCCCTGGCCCACAAGCACGTACCCTATAATAACCCCCACCGTTTTAACAAAAACCAACAAATCGGGCCTGAGGCCCGTCATCCAGTACACCACCGTTACAAATATGGTGGGCAAGATGAGCTCCATGGGGAGATCGCCGGTGATTCGGGCCAGAAAGTAGGACGAAAGTGAGTACATCCCGGAGGCCCGTTCTTTGGCGAAGATGGCCCGGTCTTGCGGAAAGGCGAAAACGGCGTTAAAAGAAGGGAAAACACCCCAGAAAATGGAGATGAAGTAGAGAAGGCCGAGCCTATCTTGAACGTCACGGAAATCGGAGTGCCACCACATGACGCCGGCTAAAAGGGCGGCGGCGATTACTTGGGATACGCGGAGGGAGTTGAAGGACTCGTGTCGGCGCTCTTTGAGACTTCTTTGGAATAGGATGGTGAATTGGGTGAACCATGTTGTTATAATGGTTTTTAGGTTTCTTCTTTTTCTGCCTACAATTACTGGGTTTTTTGAATCTGGGTAATTTTTGTTGTTGTTGTTGTTAGTGTCTAAGCAAGCTGATTTAACCCTTGCACCTAATTCGTTGTTGTAAGATGAGATTAGTGCTTGCTTTGTGTTGGGCTTCTCTCTTTCGTTTATTCCCTCTGTTTCGTGACTGATTCCTGCACATTCACAAATTTCAAACATATATAATTAATGTCACTTTCTATTTAAATACTACATCTGTATCGCAATACTCGCCACATAAATAAATGATACAGACTTCTAGGCAAAAAATGGTTTTAAGGGGAGAGATAGAGTGAAAAATGAATAATTAATTGAGCATACAACAAAAGTAAAGTTTGAAAAATAATAATAAAAAAAAAAACACATGGGTAACTTTTATATTAAATATAGTAAAAATAAATATTTGTTGCAACTTGCAAGTATTGTGTTATAACCTAAAATGATAAAAGTTGCGAATATTGTGATACGTGCGTAGTAGTTATTTTTTTTCCCTTTTTACAAATAAGGTTAATTACTAGGCTACACACGAGTGCACAACTTCTATCATAAGAATACCGAGCTAGCATTGTTTGTACATTTATTGGGGGGAGGGTGGAGCCGGTGAGAATCAATTTCGCAACCTCTCTTGGTTGCGAGATGTGCTATAGCGCGACTGGGTCACTCCATTGAATCTTGATATCTTTTTTAATAAAAAAATAGAAATATTATAGTCTTATATCTCTCTGTCTTTTAATAATTTACAAAGTTTGACTTTTGCAACTGTTTATAAAGCTTAGTTTGACCATTGTTTGTGATTTATATTATAAGTATGAAAAATATAATTACATGGGGTCTCGTTAGATTCATCGTAAAATGTACTTGTAGTTTTTTAATAATTTGTTTTTATAATTTTTACAAATACATAATTAAAGTTATTTTATCTTTAAAGTTTTGTCTCTATATGCGCAAAAAGGTAAATTATATAGATTAATTAAAAAACGGAGAGATAACTTTTTTTTTTTTTTTACAGAATTATAGATGCTGACGATCGAATTCAAACCTTAAACACCGCATAAAAGTAAATGGTCTAAATAATAAAAGATTGAGTAGCAAAGATTTCGAAATAGAATCAAATAGATCGAATTAAGTGATTGGTAGTACCTACACCTACATGGCTACATGTGAAAACTTTTGCAACATAACCATACAAAAATCTTTTTGAAAAAACAACAAATATAGTGACGTTAGAAAATAAAGAGTGATGACTCAAATATATTATTCTGAGAAAATCTTTTTGAAAAGAATTCGAACCAATATTATGAACGCTACCTAGCATGCTAAATTGATAATAATATATTGATATATAGTGACATATTCTCCAATTTTTCCTACAGAATGAAAGAATTAAAAGGTCCAATATTATTTTGGTGCATTGAATTGAGCAAAGTTTTAGCATATGAGGTCTTCATGCATGGTCATTCATTCCTATCTAATCCACCACGCCTTCATAAAGGTATTTAGGAACGTCATAGTCTAATATAATATAATTAACATCGAATAATTGCTAACAGAGAGAACATTATTCAATAATTACATGTACCCAGGCCGCGAGTACGTAGATAACCCACTACAAATAAACTTAAATTCGAATGGGATCCAACTCAACAAATTATAAATTTTTTTTTTTGATGAAAATTAAATGTGTCATTCTACCATTTATATAGTACCTTAGGGTTAGGCTTGTCTGCTTTTACGAAACTTCGTATGCATTTTTCTTATTAGGTAATGATCATATATACAACTGTCATATGCATTTATTATACTTACTTTTAATTGGTAATAATTAAGAAATGCGTGTCTAAATTATATGTATCTCAGTTTAATTAATCATTTATTTAAGTTGATATTTTCATTTTTGAAACCTTATATGCAGGACTTAAGAATATATATATATATCAATATACATAATTTATAATGGCATTTTAATATTCTTTTTTTTTGGCGCCCACTTCATATAAAGATTATATTAAGGAAGGCTAGGTTAAAACTATTAGTTAATTAATAAGTAGTAGTTATCAACAAATCACTATTTAAAAATATCACTATCATTTTTAACTTTATAGTATACAAGTAGTCTAGGGAACTTTACATGGTAAAATAATTTTAAAAAGATTGCTTTATTATTTTAAAGGCACCATTAGAGGTGAACAATATCTTGAAGAAAGATAATGGGATATTGAAATGTAAAGAAGCATAAAAGGCAAGAAAGTATTGAGCATATATATCATCTATGAAATCTCACTCAACTAATAATGGTGTACGTACCTTGTTGTATAGAATTTGAGACATGTCCCCCACCTCTAAAGGAAAATTTAAAAGGCATATAGGATAGAGATATATACAATTCAATTGTGAATTGACACTTGCTCCAATTATTTTTGCTACTTATGATAAGGTATAAAGAAGATTTCCTAATTAATCCCTCTATTTTTTTTTTTTATCATGGACTGTGAAATGAATTATTGAGTTTCATTATAAACATAATGTTTTTGTCCTCTAAATTTATTTCATACATAAATGAAAAAAAAGGAGGGATATAGGTGGAGAGCTTCTCGATCAATCCTATTGATATATTTATGATAGATAACTCAATAAATAGCATGTTTGGTGATTTCAGAGAGAATGAGAGACGTTTTGAGTATTTTAGAGGAAAAGAAGGCGTTTGGAGAGGTTATTTTTCTTAAAATTATAAAAAAATGCAAATTAAATATCATTTTATAAACCTATCAATGAAATAATTGTGAATTTTCCCTATATATGTTCATAAAAGATATGCATGTTGGTGATACGAAACACATTTTGTGCATTGAATTGTTGTGTGTGTGTCATTCTCAATTACATGATTTAATTGCAAATGATGCATATATTAGATATTACATGATTAGAAAGGATACATAATTTTAATTATTAATTACTATCTTTATTTGCATTAGCTGTAACAAAAAATGCGATACAAACTCTTAGGAGAAACTCTTAGTTGACAAAGGGTGAAAAAAAAAATGCATGCTTGGCCATAGTACGTGGAAAGATATAACGTGTCATTGTCATTATTCAATTTATTCATTAAGGTGATTAATGTGCATGGACTATGATATGTTTATAAGAAAGCAATGGTTTAAAAAGAAAGGACCGGTCCATTTTGTCGGATTGGAAAAGCTTTAAAATGATTCTAATTTGCTAAAAAGAGCCAATGATGGCCCAATTGATTGACAATCTTAGGCCAAGCAATTTTTATTTTTTATATATTCGTAATTAATTTGATGATTCTAAGAATAAAGATATGCCTATTTTAGTTTCCATTGTAAAAAAAAAAGGTTGAAACTTTTTCTATTTTTTTTATTGGAAGAAGTTTTTCCCCCTCCCTTCCATCATACGTGTCATTCAATATTGGATTACATAGTATAATATATATGCTTCAATAAAAGAATTCCTAGTTCAATTAATGGCCGATTATATTATTAATTATTTAATTAATTACTTTATTATATTAAAGCCATCTATAAAGGTTAGTGGTTGACGCATTGTGTCTGGTAAAGATTCTTAGCTGGGGAAAAAAACTGCATACATTTGGTGTATGTTATTCCTTTGGTATATCCCACAACACGTGTGATAATGTGATATGATAAGTAGATAATATGTGCAATATAAAATATTTCAAATTGTAATACCTCAGTATTCTCATAAATTGACAAGAAATTTATTTAAAATATAGGTCACATTATAGGAAAAATGGGTAACCAAATAAAATTAATAAAAAATTTACTAAAAATACACGTGTTGTACCTTACACCCGTTTTGAAATAAACATAACTAGTTTTAACCTTGTTCTATGCACGAGTTTTGATCATTTAAACCAATTATTATGTAAATTTATGTATTTTTTTTTCTTATTTGAAGAAAAATGTATGATTTCTATTTTGATTTTGAGTTAATTCAAGTATGTCGATTTGATTTGATGTTGTGATGTGTGATTTCACAAGATTGAGGATTAAAGTGGAACTCGATTGTTATAGGAGTAAGGAGAAATTTAAGAAAGAAAATAAGGAGTGGCAAATTGATAACACGTGACACTTAAAATTTTTATTTTAAATGTTTAAGTATAAATTGGATGCTTTAATTTAATAATTCGCGTTTAGAATAATGACCCTTGTTAGTATTTAATTGATACTATTTAATTTGTGTTTAGAATAATGACCATCATAAATTAATATTTCATTTAATCGATGCTATATACCTTATCATGCAAAAGCATTTATATTTGATGAAGCATACGCCACTAAATAACATCAGCACCAATGCACCATACAACACAGTATGAGCTAATGCTCCCATTAATTCTTTTAAACAAAGTTTTGAAATATTGTTTAACAATTAAAATCAACCGGCATATACTTGTATAACATTGCTGGATTTTGTTCTTTAAATTAATATTAGAAAATTTTCCCCTACTAATTTGAGGCCTTGCCAACCACATCTTTAAGAAAAAGGTATGTTTTCCTTAGATAAGTAAAAGTAGGGCCTCTCCCCTTTCAAAAAAAAATAAAAACAAGTAAAAGTAGGGCCTTGTAAAGCTTGACTAATGAATTAGTTTAAATATGATTTAATAGTCTCCAATTAATTCAAATGAGTTCCCAATAAGCTCATATAAGCAATAAAAGAAGTTGAATAAAAAAAAACAAAACTAAGGGCTCGTTTACTTTAGCTGAATATAACTGAATTGAACTGAATTTAAGATGGAGTAAACAAGCCCTAAAATACACTATGTTAATTTTAAAAAATATTTGATCATTGTATATGACTCATAAATAAAATAAGGTATTATCAAATTTGACAATGTTAATTTTATTGCTATATCTATTTTCATCATGTATAATGTTTATTATTTAATTTTTACTAATATAATATTATTATAACAATTAACAATCAAAGTTATAGAATAAGGATTGTGTAAATACAAATTGTAATATCTTTGTGGAATAATAAGATTATTAATTTTACACAAGTAAAGGTACAAAAGTAGAAATGAGAAGCCCTACAAAGGACTGAGCTTTCAAAGGTCTTTTATCAATCTTTTTTTTTTAAAAAAAAAATATTTGATTTCCTATTGATCCAAAATGCCCTGCTTGGGGAGAATATATTGGAGGTTTGATAAATGCATAGGTGATATTGGACATCTATGTCCAATATCACCCATGTATCATCATATCCTAAATCCTATATTACAAGTATCATTTTCTATGCTACTAAAATCATTTTCGAATAAACATAAAAATAGTATTCCCTCCGTAACATAAAATTTTCAACAATTGGTTTTGGACACATTTTGAGGAAGCGATTTAAGGGTGTAAACGAAAGAATTAGTCAATATAATTTTAATATTAGGAACTTATAATCACATTCTTGCCTGTATTAAAACTATTTTGACTAATTTATTCGTTTACACCCTTAAATCGTTTCTTCAAAATGCGTGCAAAACCAATTATTGAAAGTTTTATATTACGGAGGGAGTATTTTAATTAATGTAAAATATTATTTGTCAAAATGAACCTTTCATATATTTTACAAAATAATATTAATTTTGAAACAGATGTCAAAATTAAACACCATTCAGTATAACTAATAATTATTTAAATTTCATATTTTTTCTTTAGGTACTTTATTCACCATTTCAAAAAAAATTGTTACCTTTAATCCCAGAATAATTCTCCATATTATTGGCTTACTTTTTGAAGGTGAGTGGCTGAAGCAAGAAGGCAAAAAAATAAGTATAATACAAAGAAAGAATGGAAAAAGAATGTTTTAAAAAAGGAAAAGGAAAGTGGACAATTGAAAAAAAGAGAATGAAAGAGAAAGGAATGGGAAAGGAAAGAGGACACTTGGCAAGAAAGTACTTAAAAGTACTCCCTAATATTTTTAGGCAAGGAGTACGATTCATAATGGATTTTTAACTTTGAACAAATTAAAGCTCTATCGTACCCAAAGTTTCTATCTCAAGATAATACGACGAAGTTTAATCCTACAATCAGCCTCTTGATTTGGTTGTGAGATGAGAAGTAGAACGAACGACTCATGTAATTCCTCAGCCTGAATTATTTGAGCTATATTATCCATTTATCCAACTTATAAAGAAAAAGGGGAAAAAAGGCAAAAAGCTAAGCTATTGCACCAACTTTTAGTACCAATTAAGTCATGTTGTTAAGAAATTTCAATGGAAAATAATTGCATAAGCAAAGTATTCTACCCAAGGCCAAAGACATATTGCTTTGCTCCAGGTTCCCACCACCGCCAACACCTTCTCTGTCGTGCATTTTGTTTTAATTTAATCTCGAATGTTAACCAGCTGCTATATTTCTCATCTATCCCTTTAATTTAATTATTCTCACATTTTTCTGCATAAGCATTCTTTTTACACAATGATGACCGGTAGCCCGGTACACTTTGAAGATTTTCAAGTGGCACCATTGTATATATAAAAAAAATGCATTTTAATTACATGTATAGATAGGGTGAGGGCAGAGCCGGTGAATATATAGGGCATGCAAAGAGACCTATCGCACAGGGCTTCATCATTAAAAAAGTCCCAAAATTTTAAATTTTTCATATATATTAACTAAAGAAATTACTCATTTTCCTACCAATGTTTTAGAAAATTCATATGTGTTAATAATATGAATGGCCTACTTTTGATTTTTAACACAAGGCCTTTATTAAGTTTAAGACGGCCCTAGGTGAGGGAGTGCCTAAATGCTTACCATATAGGTAAATTTTGAAAAGTAACTTATTTTATAAAATAATTGCATATTTTTGGTTGAATTATGCTACTCTAATATTAGAGGGGGGGGGTGGTTAATAACTAATAGCTGCTATATGCATTTAACGGTTTTTGAATGAATGTTTTAATTATTGTCTTGTGCAACGCAATTATTGTTCTGTGTAAGACAATTATTGTCCCAAGGGTGTCATATATTGTCTACGTACTATTTTGACTTCACTTGTACGCGAGACCACTTCTATCTGTTTCTGACACAAATGGAGTAATATGATTGGTCTCCAACTGCTATTTGCATTTAGCAGCTATGGGCCAATAGTTACTCGGAGGGATTAATGAAAAAGTTGTAAAAGGACCAGAAGAATAATATGGTTAGGAAAATAAGGTGATCAACGGATATATGTTGAAATTTATAAAAGGGCTAACGATAATCATTTATTGAGGGATTTGGGTAATTGGGCATTAATATTTAATACTATGCCATTGTGCGTATTCCCAATAAGCAAACCAAGCTGTTCAACAATTTACGACAGCACCTTAAGCCACCTCACTCCTTTGGCCTTTGGGATTTGGCAATCCGTGATATTAAATAACTCCTTGCTACCTATCGCTAAAATATACTTCTTTAATTTAATTTTTTTACTTATAAGATAATGTGAAATATCATACAGATTTAGTAGAATTCTAACTTCGTAAGGAATTATTTTTTTCATTAACACTATGAAATATGTATATATGATCTTTTAGAGGATCGAGTTACGTCATAATGGTGTTGATCTGGAGTACACTTGTGAGTTTAAATCTCGACATCCCTTCCTCTTATGACCACTCATATTACAGATCATGTGTCTCGATTTAGCTAACACCAGCACATGAGAAGAAAATAATAAAGAATCCTCCCTAATAAGTGTTATGAGGTTTGAACCTAAAACCTAATATGTGAGGTTTGAAGTGCTAAACTAGTGGGCGAAGCACATTACCAAGCAAAAATACCATATCTTTTTTTTTTTTTTGTTGGTAAAAGTTTTTTTTTTTTTTGATTAATTTTTATTGGTCATGTTGGTGGTGTTAGTACCTTCAATATATATCACTCCTAACATTACACAATTTAAATAGGTGTATATGACTTACACAAGGCTTTAATCTGAGAATATAATACTGTAAATTATAGGTGATGGTTTTGGGACATTGAACTTTGTCACTTTACTTCTACTTTAGCATGCATACACCCTGTGCATATTTTCTACTATCTAGTACAATTACTAGTGCTAATAAAGGAGCACTAGCCCCAACAATATAATGCCATCTTTTCACGCCCCAGCCCCAGGTGACGGGTGGAATTTAAGCGATAATTCAAACACAATTTATTGCAATACACTTCAAAGAAACATCTAGACTTATTATAAATCAACTGTAGATGAACTCAAGTGTAAGGTATTGGGTATATTCAATATGGTTAGTACTACTAGTAACCTACACACGAGTAATAAATGTAGTATACTATGCTTTTTTTTTTTTTTTTTTTAAAGAGATGTAGCACAACACATTGATTTAAGTTTCATATGTACAGTATAAATTAAATTATGCTATGTTTGGATACAAGAATTTCATTTGAAATGATGGATTTGGGTCAAATTACATGTTTGGCAAGTAAAAAAAATTGTAATTGGATTTGACCCAATTCCCAACCCAAATGCTTAACAAACAAATGTTGTGTATTTCAAATACAAAACAAAACCATGTCATTTCAAATTCTAAAAACAACCCAAAAAAATAATTGTCCTTTGAATTATAACATTTCAATTTCAAAAATTGAATTCACCAATTTGAAATGAATTCCACATATCCAAACACTATCTTATGTCATTTGAATTTTTTTTCCCTATATTATCTTTGAGCGTTAGTTTTTTTTATTTGATAATGTGTAGTACCAGACCTTAAATTGGACCCTACTGCATATTATCCAGTTTAGTTTGGCTGATACACGCATATGAAAGGGGAGATAAAAAATCCTCATAAATACGTGCGGTAAGCTTCAAACCCAATGCCCCAAATTCTGCTTTCGCAAGCATGCAGTATGCTAATTAGATTCGTACCTCAATCTTTGATCGTTACTTGTATAGTTGTATGTGTGTATACATAGATCATAGTTGGTTGTTTTCATCTTACTTTCTCTTATATTAGTTCGGATAAATAAAAAATGATAGCCTTTATCATATAAAATCTATGATTCATATTGATCTTTAATTTCTATTAATAGAAAAACCATGGTGAAAATGATTTCACATATATAACTATATAAGGTTTAATAAGTTCGAGATAATTTATGATAAATTAAGAGATGTTTAGAAAAGTAATTATAAAGAACTAACCTAGCTACACATACGTACTTTGTATGAATTTACCGTTTGAACATTTTATATTTTTTGTTGGCCGGAGAATCGTTGACAAGCTGGAAGAATAAAAGGTAATCCCAACCTGGCAAATACTAATATCTAAACAAATGAGCTATCCTTAGCTTAAGTTGTTTTGAGCCTAAGATCTAGGAGATTTCTAGTTGAACTAGTTTAATTTTAATGAGTCAACGGCTGTCCTTGAGTTTGACAAGTCAAATAGCGAGTCAACAGTTGTCCTCGAACTTTGACCAGTCGTCAATCGTCATACATAGGTTCACTGCTATGTTTTTTTTGTTTTTTTTTTTGCCATCTGGTTCGATGGTCCTTAACTTTGATTATACCTGGATTCGATCTGTGTCGCACATCTGACTCTAGTGAAATTTATTACATTTGGAAAGGCTCGACTCTGAGACATTCTTTAAGCGGCATTAAACTGCTTACCACTTGATCCAACTCTAGTTGGTAGGTTAAACCGTTCAATGCTACTTGTGCTGTGTTGCATGATAACCAGACAAAATATTGACCAGCCAATGCAGCGATTTCTCCTTTCGCATAACATAAATACATTAATTAGCTATTCGAAAATATCAAATTGTGAGGTTCCTTTCAATATTTTGTTTCATCCAACTAAGCTAGTACACTAATTGTTTTGTTTTTTATGTTTAAATTCAAAAATAGCAACTTTGACGTGTGTATAATAACCATTTAGCTAGAGTTCGGTCATGCATTATTGTACAAAGCAAATCCAACTACGGAAAAACTTACTAATATAATTTCCCTTTGACCCGTTTTTAGCTTTAAAATAAGGAAAATGTTATATACAACTCTTAGGGTTGCATATAAGCATTAAATTCATTCTTAAAATGGTAAATATTTATAGATTTATGTTAAACTGCACAGAAATTGATGTAATCAATGTTTAATTTTTTGAAAACCTTCCTTTTTTAGATTCTTATATGCAGCCCTAAGGGCTGTATATATAATAAATTGGGCTAACACCTCCTAAGAATTTGATTAACGAATTAATTTAATTGGCATCTACCGAACATACAATAAATTGGGTCCAACTTCAAATTAAGTGACAATGAGCCAAAAAGGATCATGGTATCTCCACTCACAAGTCATAATAAGGAGTTTAATTAACCTATAATGATGAAGATATGAGACTAATTTTTTTTTCCACTAGACCCAAACTTTTTGTTTGATAATGATGGCTTATGTACGGATATTGGAGGGACACATTATTAGTTAGTTGTATTGTATCCCCTGACTATTTCCAATTACAATTAATGGAAATTTTGCTTAGCTTCCACCTTCTAAAATGATTGAACTAACTAACACAGCCCCCTTTAGGTCAAAGATCAAAATGCTTGATGTCGATGTTAAAGAATCAATGCAACTTTCTTGCTCGACAATGACCTTAAAGTTTTGATTCGCTCTTCATTTAATTAGCTGTTTAACACTTAGAAGACGTCTCTTACTTTGTTATTAGTTGCCATTCCAAAAGTGAACTTGAGTTTTGCACAATGATTTATTTAGTTAGGCTTTGGTTTTTTTTTTTTTTTTTTTTTTCTTTTTCGACGGAACTAATCTAGAACGAGTTGATTTGAACTTAATTAAGCTAAATCCTATACTAATCAAGAAACTGAATTGAACATGGTTGGTCTAGCAATATTTGAATATATTGTCAAAAGATTGATATCATTTCAACTAAAAGTTTAAGCTGATGGTTGGTTGAGACCCAGGATTATGTTATATACTTTATCATCACTTCCTCTCATGACTGGTGCTAATTAATTAATTTCACCTTATAAAGAATGAGTGGATGAGATTTGAACCCGTAACCTGCATCACGTCTGCTTTGATACTACGTTAGAATTCACCGTATTTTTAAGAGCAAAATTATATGTTCTCTCAAAACTTAAAAGATATAAAAATTAAGGAAAACATGCATATATATTAATATCGAATTTTAAGGGGGGGAAAGGTAATAAAGTAGCAAAAGTAAATAAATGAGGAGGGGAAAAAATGACGTACCATTAGCAAGATCAAGGAGAAAATCGGCAGGATTCATAGGAAAAGACGGCTGAAACCCAACAGATTGGAAATAAGACATGGCATCACTTCCTTTACCAAAATAAATGGACCGTCCATCACACAACACAAGAACCGAATCAAACATTTGGTAAACCCGACTTGAAGGCTGATGGACCGACGTTATAACCGTTTTACCCCCTTTTCGGGCTAACCCTTTTAAGGTTAAAACCAGCCTATGAGCCGCGGTTGAGTCCAAACCCGAAGTGGGCTCATCTAAGATTAACAAACTCGGGTTAACTAACATCTCATGTGCTATGCACACTCTTTTTCTTTCTCCCCCTGAGACGCCACGTATGAAGGTGTTTCCTATTATGGTGTCCCCGCACTTACGCAATCCTAGCTCCCCCATCACTGAATCAACGACGCTGATCTTGTCGGACTTTGTGAGGGTGTTGGGTAAGCGTAGGAGTGCGCAGTAGAGGAGTGTTTCCTTCACGGTGAGGTGTGGGTAAAGGACGTCGTCTTGAGTGACAAATCCTCTGAGTTTTTGTGTTTGTTTTGTGAGTTTTTTGTCGTTTGCGAGGATTGATCCTGTGAGTGCGTGTCCACGTACTCTCCCTGCGAGTGCGTTTAGGAGCGTTGATTTTCCGCTCCCTGATGGACCTAGAACGGCTAGGATTTCTCCTGGTGATGCCATTCCTGTTATCCCGTTTAGGATCCTTCTCTCTTCAATCTTCACCGTTGGTGATGACTCGCTTGATGGTGATGATGATGATGATAATTTGGCGCTGCTGCAGCAGATTAAGCGCTTCATTTTACTTCCTCCATTATTAGTTGGCTCCACCTTCACTTTGTAGCAAATGTCCACAAACTACAAATTATACGTATAGTCAATTTTCCATTATTTTTAAATTTTAAACTATAATTATTATGAATATTTGTGAAAATAAAAGCTCACAGCAATAAGAATTGCTATATTATATTGTACATTATTCATGAAAACGATTTTTGCTTACTATTATTATAATTTATAATAATTAATGTCAAGTTCAAATTAATAATGATAAGATTTAATTTGATCATCATCACTTAGATTTCAATGACGTCAATCGATCTGATCATATCATATTCATGGCCAATCTAACCTAATACTAGTCTCTATCACCTCCCATGACAAACTATATGAAATGTTTACGGTCTGTTTAGTTACAATATTCGTAAATTAGTACCCACGATAATGTTAATCTACCGTCAAATATCTCTATTTTCTTTTTAATTTTCATTATAGTCCGTTTGGTTATCAATAACTCAATACCAAGCAGTCATGATGAGAATGCATTTTTTAATTGAATTTGTTAATAAATTCATCAGTCTATTCATCTATTTTATTTTCATACGAATAGGGGACAAGAAAGTTGTATGAAAAAGGGTGGTTCAATTCGATGTTGTCTAAGAAAGAATTAAAACATAGGTGTGAATTAAGTAAATCAATGGATATTACCCACAAGATGGAATTTTAATCTAACCTAATTTTCTCTTTTATTATGATGATTATTCATTAATTTAATAAGAAACTGACCTGGGCAAACAAATAACATTAATAAATCTCTGATCGATTCATAATTTTGTCATAAATATCTAAATCCGTACCACAAATAAAGACCTTGTTTCTAGTCCGTCCAACCACAGAGCTAGGGGTCCATATATAAGTGGACAAATTGAACATTAATGAGTGAAAGGTGAGTTAGGAGTAGTAGAAGTAGCAAAGTCGCAAACAAGTCAATATATAATTTATAGACAAAAGTAGAGGAGGAAGAAAATAATTAGGTAAGAGATCGATCGGGTACAAAATAAACAAACAGATGTTACCTTGAGAGTGATGGAATAAGATGATGAGCCTAAAATAGACGACGGTGATTGAGTTTGGAAATCATGGCATTGTAAATTACCATCATTATTAACATTATTTTGGTTTGGGGGCTTGTTTTCATACAACACGGACATGATGCTCAATTTCTTTAATTTGATGAGTTAATTATTTAGAAAAAAAGAAAGAAATTATATGAGAGAATTTGTAGTAGAATAATAATATATGTATATGAAAGACACTACTACGTTAGACTAATTTAAAGAAGTAGTGAAAGAGGGAGAGAGTTTATTTAAGAGAGGAAATTGTAGTGAGGAGGTAAGGAGATGGAGAGATCAAGTGAGGAAATGAATATAATGAGAGGGTCTATATATTTATTTTATGGGGGGTGGTGGACTGTTGTGGTGGGGTTAATAATTATACTACTACTACTACTTCATAAAGGTGATTTTAGAAAAGTTGATTTTTTTTTTTAATTATTTTAATTTTTATAATCAACAAATTAAATTATGGAAATTAATTTTTAAAGGAAAAAGAAGATACGTAAACAATTTTAATTTAATTAGGGTGTGTTCTTAATTACTTTATCTTAAAATTTAGAGGGTTGAATTGGATAGTTTTTTTATGTGATGGAAATACGGAATGGTAAATAGTTTTATCAAGGCTCTGTCATACATGACTACATGAGAAAACTCTGATTTTTTAAGGCATAAATGATAACAAAAATTTGATTCTAAAGGGGATCAATATCTTGATGCGTCGGACCCCAATGCGATAAAGATGCAAGGTAATCGATTGAACGATTTGTCTTTTGAAACATGTAAAACCCCAGTTAGCGACTACTATAAAGTGTTGTAAGATGATGCAAATGAATTGAATGTCCTTCGTAAATAATTGAATTTTCCGTGAACATGATAAAGACTAAAAATGTTAAAAGAAGAAGAAGAAGTAGGTTATCTACAAGGGAATTAAAGTTGTATTGTCAAGTTACAAGTCCTAGATGCTCAACATTATCCTAGGTGTACGTATGTAACCATTCATATAAGGTAAGCTGGTCGGTGAGCACATATAGGAAGGTACTCCCATAAAAATACAACTCATAATGAATAGGTGTTCATTACATTAATGATGAATGTTCATTGGAGTTGAATTGATGTACATCGCAAAGAGTACTCACGCAGTCACGGGTGTACCTTGGGATTTGCATAAGTGTATCACCGCGGCAATTATTTTGGTAGAAACAAACCCGTCAAAATTAATTTTAATTGTGCTAAAAGGAAGGTGAACCAAAACAACAAAATAATGTAAGAAAGTGAGGTGGAAAGACATGAAATATACCGTAAAAAGTTGGTGGCTTTCTAACCAATCTCTTCTTTAAAGTACTGCCTACATTAATTTTTGTGTACAAGAACAACGATTAGACATTATTCCTCTCTTCTTAATATTTCGTTGCATATAAAAATTAGGGAAAGTAGTATATTATACCAATTATATATCATCTAGAATTAGAATAAAAAAGATGGAAAAGATGATGGGTGCCACCTCATAATTGGGAAACCCCACCTTTGTGAAGTGCATCGTGGATGCTCCACGTGCCACCTGGCTTGCTCAAAATTGTTGGTGGGGTCCCCTTTTTTTTTTTTTTTTCTGAGGCAATTGCCCAATTGAGCACCGTTCATGGGTAAAATATCTTTATTGAAGAATCATTTTACGCTAATTAGGTTTAATTAGTACAAGCAAATTAATTTCTAACCCCCTACAAAAATATTTGTGCATAGTTTTCAACATTAATGATCAAAAGCAAACCTAGCTCTAGTTTCAAAGACTTTTGAGGTTTGAATTGAAGTTGGGATCGTTAATTCTACTGATTGATTGTAAACATACATGCTTCAATTCATTGGGTGTCAATGGATCTTACTAAAACATAACTAATTATTTTTTATTTTGAATATATATCTGGAATGATTGTGCGTGTAAGTGGTTTTTTAAGTCCATTGTCAAATCACAGGGCTCAACTCTGAACAGGCGATGGGAACTATCAAGTTGGAGGGGTAGGAGAAATTTTCGAGGGAGCAGTGAAATGCGTAGTGATCGGAAAGAACATGCATCAATGGTGAAAACACTCTGCTGGGTCGACACTAACACTAGAAATAAAAGCTAGGGGAGCGAATGAGATTAGATATGTAATAACCCAAAATTCAGGGCCAGAAAATTTCGCGGTTATTAATATTATTTTGCTAATCTAAGTCCAAAGGGGCCCATTATTTGGACTGTTTAATTCTTGTTTCTTTCAGCTTATTCTGAAATTGGGCCTATGACCCAATTTCCCCTTACTTGGCCGGTCCCTTTTGTTATGGCCAAGGGATTGTTTTCTTTATTTCCTTTTGGGTCATTGCTTTTTAAGTGAGCCCATATCCTAATTACCCCAATTAAAAACCCTAATTTTCCCCATACTAAGTCTACCTAAACATACTAAGTCTACCTAAAAACACTCTCCTCCCCCTATTTCCTCTCTACTCTCACGGCACCCTTATATTATTTTTTATTTATTTTTCTTTTTCTTTTTCTTTGGTTCCTTATATTATAAATAGGGAACAAGCTTTTTAACCTAATTTCTTTTACACATTTTCTTATACTACAAAACTCAAAGAAAAACCCTAAATTTTTCTCTAGCCTAGTGATGGAAGGGGTTTTCTTACCAAATAAAAACCCCCGTCGTAGTATTAGTGGGGGTGTCGAACACGGGGAAGGTACGTTGCACTAGTCTAGGCATGAGCGTCGAACAAGCTAGGTCAATGGATGGTCGCGAGAGGCGGAGAGAACTAACTAAAACTACACTAAGGAAACAAAAACAAAAGGGACTAGGGTAAGAGATCCACAACTCATACCACCATGAATTATGAATCAATCGAAACTTAGACTTAGGTCGTGGATAAGGGGAGGTCGTTCTATGATCGTACCACTCTTTCGAGCTAGTACGATGACCGGAAAGACATATACAACTCACTTTCGTGCAGCGACACATCTAACGAGTCCTAAGCACAAAATCACGAAGACCGGTAACTTTCCCTTGATCGAAGGCCCAACTTTCGTGGTGCTTCCATCAATCGGGCAAAGGAAGTCATCACCCACGTTCACCTTTCGGTCCTTCGGTGGGGATTCTTCAATGAATCCTATGCTAGCTAAACATATGACTCAACATTATCGAATCCTAAGGTACCGACAAAATCACAACCAAGCCTAAAAACAACTAAACCACAATCATGGAGGAATTGAGAAGTTTCACTCAAACCCTAGAAATTAACTACTCAAAATTATTTAATAAAAACATAATTAAAACTATAACTAAAAGCATAAATTAAACCTAAAACTAAGAACAACTAAATTAACAAACTAAAACCTAAAACTAAGAACAACTATCCTAACAAACTAACAATTAAACATAAAACTAAACTAACACCAAAACCTAAATAAACTACCAACTAAAATCAACTAAAACAAACATAAATAACTAAAACAACAACCATAAACAACTAAACTAACATGTAAACAACAAAAAGCAAGAAATCAAAGCAATAAATTTAAGTGTTTGATACCAAAGAAATCTAAAGGGTTACAAGCTAAGCTAAGGTGAGAGAAGAGAGGCTCTCCAAGCTCTCCAACCTCGGGTTATAAGACGAGCTTTCAAAGTATATATACAATAGTAATTTACAAAGCAAAAACACGGCCAAAAAACACGAGAAAACAGAGCTGCCAAAAGGAGCGGCCGTGCAAGAATGAGGAGCGACCGCTCCTTTATAGGAGTGGCCGTGCAAAGAAGAGGTGCGGCCGCTCCTTTGGTCGGGTGCTTAATTCTTCATTTCAGAGCTTGGGCGCGACCGTGCTACTAGGGGAGCGACCCCTCCTTTTGCAAAAAGCCTCTAAATGTGTCTTGGCTCAGATATCCGATGCTCGAACGACTCGTCGAATTCCGTGAAGTATGAGTTACCTACAAAAATGAGGAAAACGACCAAAAAGGAGTAGCACATAGCAAGAAATACTGCAAAATAGCCGAAGCACAACTAAACTACAAAAAAGAAATAAAAAACACAAAATGAAATAAGAAAAGGGAAAACTAAGCTATAAAACTAACATAAAAGCTAAGAAAAACACTAACAAAAAGTCGGTTATCACCTAGCCGTGTGGTTTCAAGGATCCAAAGGGTGGATTTTTCTTGATTTCTTTCCTATGCTAAGGTAACTAGACTTGCTCTCTTAGATTAGGGTAGTTTTCTGTATAGTTAATTAGGATTAAAACTAGGAAAAATTAAAATAATTAGTATCATGTTTAGGTTGTGAATTTCGAACCATATGATAAATTTGTTCATGTTATTTTCTTGATAGTATTATGTAATCTTTATGAATCTTAAATTATTTTAATTAATTCTATGCATGAAATAATTTATTTAATTATATATTAATGTTGAATAAATGCATGATGAATTTCGAATTTCAATCTTGAAATTTCGAACCTATGTTGAGTATTATAACATGATATTTTGATGATTTTTATGATAGTTTCTTGAATTAAAATAGTAATCTTGATTGTTTAATTGTTAGATTAAAGTCTTAATTAAAATTATCATTTTTGTTCTTTTCACTAAAAAAAATCGAGTGGTATGATATAATAAAAGGGATTAAAAATATGATTTTTAATGTTGAATCTTGATTAATTTTGAATTATTATTATTAATCTTCAATTAGTCTTTAATTATAACATGATATTATGAATTCTTGAAATTAATCTTGATGTTGTAATATGCCATGAAAGCCGTGTGGTTAATAAGATAAAGAATTGATTTTTATCTCGTTTTTATGATTAATCTCGTTGATATAATGTTTAAAGTATAATTATATTGTTTATTATTAAGTTTTTGTGATTAATTATTAATAGTTGTATTTAATTAATTAAAAGTATAATTTTTGGTATTTTAACCCAAAATGTCGAGTGACTCCAAATCATAAAAATAGAATTTTTATCATGTTTTATGTAATTTTGTTGATAATTATTGATTTACATGATTTATAGTTAGTTTAAGTGATTTATTTAATTGTTATATGATTATTTAATGAATTTATTCTAATTGTTATTTTATTATTAAAATGTCGAATGGACTAGAATAGTTTTGATCAATTTTAGTTTAATTTTTGACTTATAATATTATTAGAAGGTAATTTTAGGAATTAACATAATTAAAGGAATTAAAAGGAATTAGTAGGGATAAGTTGTAATATGAAGGAAAGTAATAATATGACTAAGAAGGAATGTAACAATATGAATAAGAAGAAAATGAATAAGATATGATATGAATTAGTGGTCTCAAGATGGCCTTTAGAAAATGATGTGAATTAGTGGTTTCAAGATGACCTTTAGAAAATGATGTGAATTAGTGGTCTCAAGATGGCCTTTAGAAAATGATGTGAACTAGTGGTCTCAAGATGGCCTTTAGATATTGCTTGTTAATTAGTGGTCTCACGATGGCCTTTAGAAAAGACAAGATACGTAAGAACACCCATTTGATGATACACGAGTCATCAGATCGAGTTAAGTCGAAGCCACTACCCTACTACGGTCTCTGGGTAGTTCTGGATCTTAGAATATGTAGTCGTCTAAGTAGTAGTACACGAGCTGCTATTTAGGGGTTATGGCCATAGCTTAGGCTTAGTTCTTGCAAAGGAGTGCTACGGGTTGAATACACGAGTTCACCCCGGCATGTTTTAGGAAAGTTGTGGTGCACACGGGATCCACAACGAGCATTATGACCGGTCCGATAAGAAGGTTAAAAGAGGGTTTAAGGGTAAAATATGATAAATAAGTAATTCACGGGAAGGGTTATGTGTATATATCTATTAACTTGGTAATATTAAGTCTTCCGCTGCATATGTCTGGTAAGTCTGTATTCTATTAGTGTATTTCTGAGTATTTGTATGATGTACGTATTTGTATTTGTAAGTTGTACGTATTTGTATACGTATGTTGTATGTATTTCTAACCGTATTCTGCAGGTATTATATACGTACTTTGTACGTATTCCGTATGTATTTATGTACATAATTTGTACGTATTTTTGTACGTATTTTTATACATATTTTTCTACGTATTTTTATACGTATTCGTATGTATTTTTGTACGTATTTCGTATGTATTTTTTGTACGTATTTCCATATGTTTTTGGTATGATTTCCTCGTTTGATTCTACGCTATTATATGGTTAACGGTCCCTCATTTAAGCGGGACAACCTAGTTGCTCGCCACTGACGGTGGACCCCCCCTAAATTTCAGGTGATGATGCAGACGCATAAGTGGGCTTGTTTGGATCGGGTTGTGAGATGTGATGAGTTTAGCTTAGTGAACCCGGAGTCTATTTATGTTTTCTATTCTTTTATTGAGTATCTATCCCAGTTTGTTGGGATTGAACAGTATTTAAATTATGTATTTTGGAGTTTGATTATGGATTTCGGGATATTATTTATTTATTTAGTTAAATAAAGGATTATTAGACTTTAAATATGATATTATTATTAAATTCTTATGTTTGGTAATGATCCATTTGTCGATTTCCTTCGTAAATCGACAGTCCAAAAAGTCGGGTCGTTACATATACCTCACTGTAAACGATAGATATATACTAGGCGTTGCGCCTATCGACATGCCGCGAATCCTTTTGATATTAGTGTTCCATTTTTATTTTTTATTTTTCCACCACCGAATTTCTCGCAACATTTTTTTATTTTTTATATTTCCATATTTTTTTTTGTAATCTAAAAAAGTGTGTCCGTGGCGGATTTACATTGAGGGAAGTGGGGTCATGTGATCCCACTTGGGTTTAAAAAATTAATATATGTTTAATT
Source organism: Salicornia ramosissima (assembly GCA_951394345.1). Taxonomy (NCBI): domain Eukaryota; kingdom Viridiplantae; phylum Streptophyta; class Magnoliopsida; order Caryophyllales; family Amaranthaceae; genus Salicornia; species Salicornia ramosissima. The sequence continues at coordinate 50,190,118 of OX596234.1, forward strand.
GTTTTAATTAAATTTGTTAAGATACATATTTTATGTAAAATAAGAACCCCGATTAATAGTGAAAAATGATTTTATAATGTAAAATTTTAAATATAATTATGTCAACATTGAGTGATTGATGCATCTTTTTATAAAGTGACCTCATTGCATAAAATTTCTGGATCCACCACTAAAGTGTGTATATATACTAGAGGCTCATAATTTGGGTCCATTATGACTTGTGTGTGCAATAGTTGAGTCTTACGACTTCAAACCATACTAACGGTAATGGAAACTCAGCTCGTTGAGATATGGATGATTGCAGGTAGAGTTGGCCGTAGGGAGTTCCGAGAATTCTCCTTCAAAGATGAAGTCGATTTTAGGGTTCATCAAATAATGCGATAACAGGACGTAATCAAGAAATATATAATCAAACATAGAGACATTTTCTGCTAACCAAACAGAGAGACATTTAGCTAATTTCGATCATAGGGATTTGTATTTCTACGGGAAATACACTACAACCAAGTGATCTGTTGGGAAGTTGTTCAACCCAAGTCCCACATCGGAAGAATAAAGAGAAAGAAAGCTCTTTATTAGTGTTAACAAACACCCATTAGTATGATGCCTTTTGGAAAGGTGCCCAAAAACAAATTCGTGAGGGCTTAGCCCAAAGTGCTAATATCATACTAATGGTTGAGCTGTGGTGTGTACGTCTGCGGCCTTACAAGTGGTATCAGAGCCCCAGGTTTGATATATCCTGGTCAAGTGGCTGCTGTGGCGGTGTATGTGGTGTGGTGCCCCTCATGTATGTGACATTGCGATTGGGTGATCTGGTTCCAAGTATCGAAATTCCGGGGTGCTTGATGGTGACAGGTCAAAGATTTTTATCGCTTAAGGGGAGACTTTGAGCCTTAAGACCTCCTTGTGTGGTCCTTGGTTTGAGGGGAGGTTTGTTAGGAAGTTGTTCACCCCAAATCCCACATCGGAAGAATAAAGAGAAAGAAAACTCTTTATTAGTGTTACCAAACACCCATTAGTATGAGGCCTTTTGGGAAGGTGTCCAAAAACAAATCCATGAGGGCTTAGCCCAAAGCGGACAATATCATACTAATGGTTGAGCTGTGGTGTGTACGCCTACGACCTTACATGATCGCTAAGTTCTGTTTAAGAGTTGGCACCTGTAACAGTGCTAATTACTGTATCATTTATTATCTTCAGATTCAGAAATGTAGTACATACAAAATGCATTTTTGAGGCTTTGTTTGTTTGTTTTTCTATTTTTAATTCTCCATTTCTTTTGTTTGTTACTTTGTTTTGAAAGGAATGGAATATAATTTCCTCATGGGTGGAAAATAGTCCATTTAAGTGAGGCCAGGAAAATATTTTCCTGCGATGTCACATTTTTTTCCCTATATTTTCTAACTTTTCTCCTTTTATCCTTCTAGAATTATTCCACATTTGTCTCCACATTTAACATATAGAAAGAAACAATGGAAAATATAACTTTTTTCATAAAAAAACATTTTTCATTAAAATTGTTTTCCATTAAAACAAATGTAACATAAATAAATTAAGCTTGTATATATGACATAGATTATCAATTGGTCGAATCCTGAGATAAGTGGCATTTGAGGTAAGTATAAACTATAAACTTCGATAAGCTTGTCTGAACTAACTTATTATTAAAGCATTTGCTGTTTGATCCATTTGATTGAAGTCTTGACCTGTTAGAGCATATCTCCTTTATGTGTGTATTGACTATTGATGATGGTAAAATGACTTGTAAATTCTATTATTAATAGTAACTAGCAGATTAGCACCCGTGCGATGCACAGTTTAACATAATAATTAGTAAATTTAATTTATATTGGTAATTTTTTATTATTATTTAAATGTATCATAATTCAATGTTAACTTAATTGTAATTGTTAATTTAATTGTAATTGTTAAAGAAAAATAATTTGTTACCCAAAAAAAATGAAAAATAAAACACTTTTTATAAAGATGACACATGGTAAATTTTTTTGGATTTATCAAGTACATGTGTCAAAGTTATGGTGATGAAGATAACACATGACAATTGTTTTTGAAGCTATCAAGTACATGTACTTGATAACTTAAAAAACAATTGTCATGTGTCAAATATATGTGTGGGAGTGTGTTTTAATATAATAGGTATGGATTGCACGAGTTCTTTATTAATAAGGGGTTTTTATTTTTTTATTTTTTTACGATAATAATATATATTTATAGTACTAGCTAGAGTTAGTTTTATTAAGGGAATATGAAAATAATTGATAAATTTCATTGGGCCTAGTCCAGTCCTACGTCGGGAGAGAGTATGAGCATAAACATATATATCGGAGTTAGGGGATGTTTGATTAGTGGTTTTCATCAGAAGGAAAGGGAATCAACAACTTTTTTCCCTTTAATATTTTTTGTTAGGCATTTTTTCCTATTCCCTTTCCTTTACGTATACTCATTCTGTAAAATCTGAATATTAGAAATTTTGAAATATCTGTTCTAGTCCGAAATTTTCCCAAATTAGTTTTTGTGCATTTTTACTATAAAATCCGGGTATCTGCTTCGAAATATGTGAAAATCCCAGTAATTGATCTAAAGTATCCCCGATAAAAATTTGGATATTCGATATGAAAGCACTGATTTTCAATCATAAATACCCGGACCCAAAATGTTAAAAATTTGGATCTCCAAAACAACAGTTTTCTTCATATGTATCTGATCCGAAAGTTATCAGATATATATATTTGACCCGAAATTTATCCGAATTCTTTTATATAAAAATTATCCATTTTTTTTGGATCGATTCTTTCGGATCGCGGATCGGGTCGCTTGAATTAGATCATTTTGAATAGCCTAGTTGTGTAGTGCCTCATTCCTTTTCTTTCTTTTTTTTTTTTATAAAAAAAAACATACAACTACCTAAATCTAAGGGTTTTTACTTTTCCATTCTCCTTCATACCCATGGATAAAGTCATTCCCTTTCCACTTCTCCGATTAGCCAAACGGCCCCTTAGGTTTATTAAGTGAGCACGAATTGAAGAGATTGAAGATGATGGAAAGAATAGTAATAATGATTTTGAAAAATTGAGGGGGAATGAATGAGAAAGGGGAAAAAAAATGTGAGAGTGAATATGAGAGAATATTTTTGTGAGAATGAGTGAAGGAGATTCTTTTATGGTCTTTCTTTTCAAATAGTTGTAGTAGACTAACTACAACCTATCTACAAGAATTAATACTATATATACATGCATTATGTTAAAAGATGTCTACTTAATTATACAAGAAAGTGATACTTAGACGTACATTAGTATTGTATTCAATAAAGGATAATGCTTAATTAATCTACCTTGTGATATACAGATCATTAGAGATATATGTTTAAAATATAATCCTAGGTTTAATTATGAGTTGGATTCCATTAAATATTATTAACTACCGCTAATAATTTGAATAATAATCTGATTTACCCACAATACCCAGTGACACATGCACGTCTTATATTTTGCTACAACATGACATAACCCCTATTTCGGAATGCATGCATGACGAAGACGGAGTAGCAAAAGATATATTAACTCCGCGAGTCATATATTATTTGCAATGATTAGACATTTTTTTTCCTTTCTACTTTATGTCAAATCGTCACAGATAATTTGTAACGAAAATAGCATATAAACAACTAATTACAATGGTTTCAGATCAATTGGGACTATTCAATATATAAACAGATCGCATTAGGTACGAACTAATATGTTCATGCAGGGGTTAAATTTTACGTAGAGTTTATGATTTGGTTAAGCCGAAAATGTACCATTAAAACATTATTAATTGTATTATTGAAGCTTATTCCATACATGCAAATATGCAATAGGTAGGTTAAAAAAAAAAAAAAAGGTCAATGATAACTAAATATGTAGAGCATAGCCGGGACAAATTAGTTGAAAAAAATGAACATGATATAGGTAGAACAATATATAGTACAACGGTCCATGCACGACTCTTAAAGAAGTCAACCTTTAAATTTGATGAAGTCTTCTAAATATATTTACTTGACGGTGAGAAATTCCACAAGTGCAGGAATATGCATGCATATAAAGACGTACTCGATCTCTATTGAAAATTACATTGCTAACATTATTATTTATATAATAACTAGCTAGTCAACTTGTGGCCCCTACCTCAAATTACTTCTGAAAATTTTAACGCTAGCTAGCTCCATCAATATTCAAGTGATTTTAGCTCGATATATAAACATATGCGAGGTCACATTAATAATGTAAAGCAAAATTAATTGTATTTGCCTGCTTCTTTTAGGTAATATAAACTTCTCGAGGAATATAATTAATTTAAAGTAAAATAAGATAAAGTAAAAGCACATGTAAATATATATAGATGCATGCTTGAGTATCATACATGCTAACAATTTGTTTGTCATACAAACTCGAACAGGTCGGGTGCATTCTATTTACCTTAAATAAAGATTATTGTATGAATAATAATCAATTTATATATGTTACAATAAGTTGAAATTAGGTTTAATTATATTAATTAATCAGATCTAATTAAACTATTAAATAAATTATTTTAATCAGTTCAATTAATTAGATATAATAAAATAAGTTCTATTTGTTTCTTAAAATTAGGTTTAATCATCAATCAAGTAATATCATAAAGTGACGCTAAAAATTAGTTGAAATTACAAGTTATGCTTGTGGTATATACCACATTACCGCACATTACTTTTGCCACAAAAAACTTGGAAACTACCATCGATATCAAATTATTTGCATCAAATACTTTTGGATGAACTCTTAGGCAAATATAATCATTGAGTGTTGCAGCTGATCGATATAAAGTTCTCTTAATGTGCAATTTATTTGATACGGAGGAAGTATATGCCCTTATCTTCTTTTTTACACACTTACTTTCGTTCGTAGTATTTTTAATGTGCTACGACACATGCCCTGTCTTTTAGATTCTTAATTAAGTGACCCCCTCCTGGCCTCCCACACACAAAACCAAAAAAAGTAGACAAATGAAAAGAAAAAATGGAAGGAGGAAAGCAAAAGGTAATATGAAAGCAAGGAAAATAATGTAAAGATGGGATATATAGATGTGTATATGCCACAGAACAAGACCTACCTTTAATTTGTTGTTTGTCGCAGAGAGGATGGCTAGCTTTATTTTCTACGTCTTTGATCTTTCTTGTTTCTTTCCTTTTCAATTTATATATGGATTGCCATCTGTCATGTTAAATTAGTTGTTCATCTGTTTTTGGTTCCACCGAAATCAAAGACTACTTGTACTCCTAAATCATACATGCTACAATCCTTAAGGTAGCAGTGACTTATTACAATTACGGTCTGTTTGGTAGGATTTATAACGTTTTCTCTAAAAAATGTTTTCCCATTTTACTTATTTAGTTTAGGGTAAAACATTAAAATGTAAAATTTGGGTGAAAAACCATTTCATTTTCCACCTTATTGAAAACATTATTTCTTCCCCAAATAGGAAAGAAAATATTTTACATCTCAATGGGTAGGAAAATATTTTCCGCCTCAAGTTTTACAATTTACATAGAACCAAACAACGGAAAATCTTCCTAAAATTATAATAAATTTTCTAATGTAAAAGGTTTTCTATGGAAATCCATTTTCATCTGATAATGTTTTACACCCTAACAAATGACCCGTTAGTTTCGTTATATATGCTTAGGAAACCATAACATATGCAAAAATTATCATTTTAAGTTTCACAGATAATATTGAATACCGAAAAGAATAAAGAATGTATAAATTTAAGTAATTTTTCTCGTCAAAAATTCACCTTATTGGATCTATTCTTTTCAACTTTTCACTGGTGGTATTAAAGTGGGGTAACAATTGGCTACGACCCTTTGCAAGGTCTACAAAAATCAAAATACTACCTCCATTCCAGAAAAAACGCAACAATTGTCATGGCACGGATTTTTAGGCATTTTTTTTGTTGTGGGTAATTAAAAAAAGTGAGAGGTAGTTGATTAAAATAAATGGAGAGAAAAGTGGGGACAATTAAAGGAGTTGTGAGAGAGGGTGGGGACAATTAAAGAATTGGAGAGAGAAAAGGTGGGGACAAATAAAGAATTAGTAAGGTATTTATGTCTTTTAAGTAGCAACAATTTACTATATAAGGAAAATAAAATTTTATTGCATTTATTTTGAAACATCCAAAAATGGAAACTGTTGCGTTTTCTTGGAATGGAGGAAGTATATCAATTGTATTCATAAGTAAATTATTTTTTGGTACATTTTTTGTTCTAAATTCTCCTTATATGAACTTTTTAGCTCCGTTATTATTTTTTCCGATTTATTTAAAAAAAATCAGATAAGCTACCTCAAAGTCCACCCCCTTATCATAAATAAATGTATTTCATATTTTCATAATAAGTTTAGATAAATTAAGATAAAAGAAGTAAAAGAAAAAAAAAATCCATAGTTGTAAATCAAATGGCGGACATTTGTTATCTTATCAATTATATTATTGGCTTGCTTCCCTCTTTTTGGAAGGTTATTGTCTTCCATAAAACCATGTATATTGAATGAAACTAATATATCGTTGTTCTACGTAACTAAAAAGTTTGAAGTAACGTCCAAATTTTCTACATACTTTCATAGACAATAGAGGCAATTTCCCATGGCTTTGTAATATAAGACTACTTTTTAAGCTATAATGCTTAATCATCTATTATCCATCGCCCATCAATCCATCATCCATCATCTATCATATTCATCTCGATCTATGTGTAGAATATGGATCACCAAAGTATGTATTGTTTGGCATTTAACTTTTTTTCATAGAGTTTATAGATTTAAATCAATATTAAAGGATTAACTGATCCAAATCTCTAGTAGTGGTGTTTGGTGGGAAATTTTTTGAAATAGATCGAGTTTTGGAGCAAAACTCTAATTCTCAAAAAGCTCATAGATAGAAGCAACTTTTTATTCGGAGTTTTGTAAATTCTCAAATAATTTGACACAATTATCCACCCTTTTCATTCTCATTTTTCTCAACCAAAATAAGCAATGTCATGTTATATAATTATACAATAAGTTTTTATCAAACAACTAAGTGTTACAAAAAATTTTTGTATAAACAACAGTGTCAAATCAAAAATCAAAACAATTGGTAGATACAATTAAAACTCTAACTTTAAACTTTAAAAGTTAAACTTAAAACTTTACTATCCAAATAGGGCCTTAACCTTTCAAAATTTTGATTATATTTTCCATGCCTGATAAAGAGAATGCACCCTAGTAGCTAGTAGGCTTGTAGCTAATTTATAAGCTCTCTCATTTTTTTTCGGCAGGCTTTTTTGTTTGAGGGGCACTGTTTTGTAAATTTGAAAGTGCAATAGATTAGATAGCATGGTCGCATAGATAATTCATTGAAGTAGTCACGTATATTAGATAAAATACCATATCGGTAATTCTATCAGTTCGATAATATCCGATACTTTATTCCACTTTACAAATATTATTTTTTACATGTTTTGCTATAGTTTTAACCATTTTTTTTATTTTCATATATTCATGTTATCCAATTAGATCAGGATTAAGGTAAGTACGAAGTAGGGTATTTTATTTGAAATAATATTGAAAATTTAATAAACTTTTCTTGTTTTTAATAAGTATTTAATATCATTTATTTGAACCAGTATTCTATATTTTTCAAGTTGACATATCTTGTACATGTTCTTTATCGTCTCCTTTTTTGAAACTATATCCCATACAACTTAGGGAGTAAAGATCCTATCCCTTTCTTAAAGGAAATAGATGGTCCATTTTCTAAATTAATATTAGTTTAGCATGTTTGAAGAGAGAAATAATGGAGAGGATTTTTAAATTTTATTATTTTAATGCTAAATGAGGTGTCAAAATCTTAGCATAGGAAATTAATAGAAAGAAATGGAGATGATCTCCTAATTCGGGGATTGATATTAGCACACCAAAAATTGATATGAGCACATACACTCTTTGTGAGAAGAGCATATGAAGATGTTCTCTCACAATGAGTTGTGCCCATATTAATTTTGGGTGTGCCTTTATCATTTGCCTCCTAATTCCTACATACTTAGGTGCTAGATATGGCGTGGCATGTGGTGAATATTACATCTATCCTCTATTCCACATTACAATAATTACAACATAGGTAATTTTTATTCATTTGAATTGCCCCATGAAAGGATGTTTCTTCTACGGTCGTCGAAAAAATGACCATCAAAGTTAAAATAATTTAGTTAGTAATTAGATTTGACTTTTTACATAAAAATAAACATTTGTAAATTGTTTTGATGTAACATTAACTCATTTTTATTTTTTTGGATTTATCTAAATTAATTTTGGATTTTTAATTTAATTTTTAAATTATCAAAGTCTAAAATTAATTTAGGTAAATCCAAAAAATATGAAAAATGAATTAATATTCCAAAAAAATAATTTTTAAATGTATATTTTTATTTACAATAAAAGTCAAATCTAATTACCAAAATCAACTTAATTAACATAGAAAATAAACGGTCTAGATTATTTTAACTTTGGTGGTCATTTTTTCGACGACTATAGAAGCATTTTCACCCATGAAAACTTACAAATGCCCTATTATTTTATATTGAATTAATCTAAACTGAATTCAATTTAATTTGTCTAAATTGAATTGAATTAAACCCTAAATTTAACCGCAACTGGGACTGAATTAAATTCGTCGAGCTGGACTAAAATTTCATAAATTAAGTCAAAAAGAAAATGACCTGTTAACCGAAATATTGAATCAAGGCGTGTTGTTCAAACGGGATATTCATTCTTATTTGATTTTTCGATGATGAACATGCAATCGGATATTCGGATCTATATCCTAATCGCAATTGTAATTTCCTAACATTATTATTACTATAGGACTAAACATCACCAATTCACCACCAATTATTACTAGAAATTGATGTGTCCCGTCAAAAAATAATTATTATTATAGAAATTGATGTGTCAACTTCCAGATCGAGTCATAATATGAATCTTCATAGATTTTATTAAAATTGAAATGAGGACTGTAAGGGCTCGTTTACATTAGCTGAATAGAGCTGAACTGAACTGAACTGAACTGAATTGAACTGAACTGAACTGAATTGAATAGAAGTGTATTAATTGAACTAAATAGAGATGAACTGAACTGAACTGAACTGAATATAATCTGAAGTAAACAAGCCCTAACTGTTGTAGATCGTTTTACTAGTGGAAAGATTGATTGAACTATGGTTTGAATTTTTATTTATTACTTCATATGTCCCTTTTTGTTTATCACATTCACTTTTTCTCATCTTTCGATCCATAACTTTAAATAAAAATATATTTTAATATATTTAATAAAAAATTTATATAAATTACATATTTAAAAAGTACAAATTGATCTGAGCTGAATCAAACGAGATTCCATTTGACTATATTTTTCCTTATATGTATAAAATTATAGAGAGTCAAAGTTATCAAATAAACAATGCCAAAAGTCAATATGGGTAGTGCTGAGAGCGGTGCGGTTTGAACGTCGTCAAATCGCACCAAACCGCAAAATTACGGTTTGCCTTTTTTTGAAACCACACGGTACCGCAATTTATATCAAACCGCACTGCAAAATACGGTTTAGTGTGGTGTGGTTTGCAGTTTAACCAACTTTTTGATTTTTTATTTTATACTTAATATTTGATAAGGACAAAAAAAAAAATCTTAGATTTATTTTTTGTTAGATTTTTAAAGAGTTAGGAAAGCCCTAGAGAGTTGTGGGCTTAAATAACTAAACACGGCCCAAGACAACAAAAGGCATAAATTTAGTAAGGTAGCAGGTCAAATAAAAAGTATGAAATTAAATATTTTAGAACAATTAAAAAAAATTACGGTTTACGGTTTGGTGCGGTTTCAAATTTTTTGGAAACCGCACTGCACGGCAAAATTATAGTTTGGTAAAATTGCAAACCAAACCACACTTTTCAAACCGCAAACCAAACCAAGTGCGGTTTGGTGCGGTTTAGACCGCACTCTACTCAGCCATAAATATGGGGCAAACAATAAGAGACGGAGGGAGTACGAGGAATATATGATATATGGACGGTTAACAAAAAGTCTTTTTTTTTTTTGAAATTTTGTCAGAAAAAGACCTTTTAAAACATTCATTTTGTGAGAAAAGACCTTATAAAAAATTTGTTGTGAGCAGGGACTTAAAACAAAAAAAAAGTTGCAAAGAGGGACCTTACCCCTATTTTCCGACGTTGTTTGTGAATCTCCGGCGTTGAATCACTATTGCCCTCCAATTTTGCACAAATTCTTTCGTATTTAAGGGGGTAAGAGATGAGGAAACCCAAATTCAGAAGAAGAGAATTTTAGATGCTAGAAGGAAGTGTTAATGTAAGATTTATGTAGATGAATTTAGGAGGAAAAATGGAGGGGGAATGGAGGAAAAATGAATTTATAGTGAAAAGAAAAGGAAAGGTTAAATAGAGAAAAAAGGATTCGTCGAAAATTGGAGGGAAATAGCGAGTCAACGCCGGAAATTCACAGTCAACGTCGGAAAATAGAGGTAAGGTCCCTCCTTGCAACTTTTTTTTTTTGTTTTAGGTACCTATTCACAACAAATTTTTTTATAAGGTCTTTTCTTACAAAAAGAATGTTTTATAAGGTCTTTTTTGACAAATTTTTTTTTTTAGTAGATTTCTACCACAGTAAGTTCCAAGCTAATTATTAAGTGTTTTGTATTTTAATTTCATGTTGGGTAAGAGTCAATGCTTGAATGGCACTAGTTAATGTCGGACATCTAATCATGCTCTTATACTTAATACTCCCATGCCATTTGTTGCTTACGTTTAATTTTTGCTAAGTCAATTTTTATTTTTAATTAATCAATCTATATGGCACCCTATACAATTACTTACGGATATGTCAATGTCACCGTATACAATTAATTACGGAGTACATACGTACTAATTAGTATTGGGTCAAATCGTCTAACTATATGTTTTGGTTAGATGGCGACCTATCAAAGCACAAGTACTCTCTCCTCCTCCACCTCACCCCCCCTTCATTTGGGTCATTGATTTTGGGCTCTGGATTTCAGAAAGATTATCTGAGATCACAATTGTCGCTGAACAATGACCTTCAATTGCTAAGATCACCATTGATGAATCATCTCGATTAACATGAATTTGTAATCGAAGAAGATGAACACTTATTTAATGTCTAAATTCAATTTTTTTGGGGAGGTGAATACTTCGAAGAAGATGAACACTAACTTAATGCCTAAATTCAAAATTGCAATAGAATAAGATGAACAGTGACATAATTAATATCTAAATTCGAATTTTCTAGTGGTGAACATTACATTTTGAATGAGCACTTCAAAGAACAAGATCAACACTTCGAAAAATACAATGGTATACAAAAATTTCTGGAGGTGAACACTTTGAAGAAGATGAACACTCCAGACCCCAAAAAAAGGAAAACAAGACTAACCTTTGTAGGAAAATAAAACCCAAATGAAGGAAAACAAAAAGGAGACTAACTTGGAGGAAAAGGAGACTAACCTGGAGTAAAACGAGGCTAACCTGAAGGAAAAAAGACCCAAATGAAGGAAAATTAGACTATCCTGGATGAAAATAAGCAAGACCCAACTGAAGTCTTGCTTTTTTTCCTGGCCAAGCGAGTCTTGTTTTGTTCCAGGTGAGTCTTATTTGTCCTTGTCCACGTGTGTCCTTGTCAGTGTATATTATGTTGTGCAAGAGAAAATATATTTTAGATCTTAACTAAAATATATGCATTGCCTAGAGTGAGAATCAAACACGTGACTTTTGTAATGAAATGTAAGATCTTAATTAAACATCAACCTGCTAAAAGTGTTGGTTTAATTTTTAAAAGTAAATTATGATCAAGTCTTATAAATCAATGTAGCTAAAACAAATGTGTACATCTTAAACATTTCTACAAAGTTATATAAGAACAAAAAAAATAAAATTATTGTTACATATTCTTCTATCACAATTCATTCCAAAACATTTAAGATTTTTTAAAATATTATTAGTTATCACATCATGACCGTCCCCGATCTAGATCAATTTGACATTCGAAAAAAAAAAAATAGAAAATATAAGAAAATCAATTATGAAATTTATGAATAACGATAGAAAGTACTCCGTATATATATAATTGACAATTGCAACTGTCATTTGATCAAGGCATTGGAATTAATTGGTTGTGCTATTTAATATTGTGTAGGACTGAAGATTTTGTTAAACTCAACATATTTAATACTGACTAATTAAATCATTTGATCAAGGCATTGGAATTAATTGTTAAACTCAACATATTGGTTGTGCTATTTCATGCATAATACTTACTTCTATTCATTTATTAATTTTTTTGGTAATTTTTCTTTTCTTTGTCGCAATTTGATAATTGATATACATTTACTTTCCATGCATATATACACGCTATTTCTAGCGGTCACAACTCACATCAAGTGGATTATGTGAAATTAGGGTTAGCTTAGATTATTTAACACTTACTCTAATCTGTACTTTGATATATATGCAAATATGCAATACAAATTGTTAATTTTCACAAAATTTAAAAGTGTATCAAAATTCAATGCTAAAAGTAAAAAAGATATCAATTTTTAAACAACAAGTAATATAATATAGTAGAAAAGGCAAAGTTAAACATACATATAGTACAAATTAGTGAAATTACAAAGTATGATATAATATTCCCTCCGTAACAAAAATAACTGCAAAAATAACATACATATAGTACAAATTAGTGAAATTACAAAGTATGATATAGAATATTCCCTCCGTAACAAAAATAACTGCAAAAATAACATACATATAGTACAAATTAGTGAAATTACAAAGTATGATATAGAATATTCCCTCCGTAACAAAAATAACTGCAAAAATAACATACATATAGTACAAATTAGTGAAATTACAAAGTATGATATAGAATATTCCCTCCGTAACAAAAATAACTGCAAAAATAACAAAAATAACATACATATAGTACAAATTAGTGAAATTACAAAGTATAGATAAAAAATATCAAATCGTTACAGTTAATATGTTACGGATGGAGTATAAAACTCCATATATAGTTGATGAAAATAGGAGAATTGCTACAACCTACGTACAACTGTATAAGTGATGGACTAAAGTCATATAAATGGAGTGGCTGAATGTAAGTGATACTCCACCCAATTATTCTTACCCGGCTCGACCCATCTTTATTGTTATATACAATAATATGATATAAATATGTAATTAGGATAGTTAGTGGACCATTAGTAATTTAATATACATTATCTTGTGTTTACAACTGGACTATTAGCTAGCTTACCCTTTTGGAAAAAAAATTAGAGGCGCATTATTCTTTAGATTAAGCTCAACCCCAAAAACTTAAAAGAGTTAGTGTCTCTTACTAGCTCATTGTTCCTTTTTTTTTTTTTAAAATGACATGGACTACATGCTAGATGATGTGCTAGTAAATTCATATTAACAAATTAATCGCCATAAAAAAAGATTTATCAATTTATTTGATGCATTTGACCAAATACAAAATTCACATAGTATCCTTGACTCTCTTTAATTATATATGCATGAGGAAAATTGTTTTTTAAACCTTAGTGTACATAATCATAGGCCATGTTTGACAATCGGCTGTTGTCTGGTTTAATTGGCTTGTTTGACTGGCTGGAAGTAGTTGTTGTATGTATTGACTTTTTAAGTTGGTTGTTTAAGCCAGCTGTTTAAAATAGTGTTTGGTAAATTAATTGTAGTTGTTGGCTGTTTATTAGAGAGTTTGTGGGCCAACAAGCTAAAAGCCAACCAAAAAAGCTAATCCAAACACCTTTTTTTATTTTGGCTTAAAAGCCAGCTTTTCAACTAACCAAAAAGCCAATAACCAAACATATTTTTTGGCTGTTTGACCATACTGAAAAGCCAGAAGCTAGCTAAAAAGCTGGTTTCCAAATATGATCATAATTTGCTTGCTAATAGTTGTTGTGGCCAAATTTATATACCCACATACGAGCCAATGGGACTATGACACATGTCCCAAGCGTATCTAACTGAGCCTAGTTGTTAGCTCTTAATTTAACTCTTAAATTTTCTTCTTGCAACAATATAATTATGAACCGGCTTGAAAATTTTCAAAACATTGCATAATAATATTGTTGGAGGGATCAAGAATAGAATCAAAAGTAAGTGGCTCAGCTCGTTTAATTTGTCTCCTCCAAATATCCAGGCAGCAGTCAGTGGGAGGCTGTTGAGTGCTGGCATTGGCATTTGGCAAACCATGAATGATGAGGGGCTGGGGTGTAAAACAAATGAGCCAGTGACATATGTGAAACTTGGTTACCTTTTTTTTTTTTGTTAAATCAAACTTAGTTACTTAAAGCAAGTGGAATGAGCATATCAAAGGGTTTTTTCTTTATAAATTTGATAATATGAGTGGTATCTGGCTTCGAATTAATCATTGTTGTAGGTCATCCGGCCTAATTTAGTCAACACATGCATTTGAAAGACAAAAGATAAAGAATTTTCACAAATATATGCGATGAGATCCATATATACCGAATACCTCATGCTCGTGTTATGCAAGAGTTAATCACTAGATTAAGACTTATATACCTCAATGAGCATGTGAAAGTGTGAGTCCGTAACCAATCATATTTGTCAAGTGACCTTGGGTGAGTTGGTCCCCCAGGCCAACACACCTAGTTTCCTCAAAGACCAAATATCTACACCCTTCCTTATTTGATATTTTCTGAGATAGAATCCTTGGGTGAATTATGTACACCTTTTTATATGAGGATTGGGGCTGGCTCAGGTGGGAGCCTCCCCACTTTCTCCACCATTGGTGTGGGATCGATCCCTCATCCTAGCGGTTTTCTTTATTTCCCCTCCCCTAGTATTAGTATTCTGAGATAGGATTAGTATTATGGCCCACTTGTCTACCTTACTGTTAGAAAAGGTACACCTTTTTATTAACAAGGTAAAACAAAATAAAATAAAAATAATCCTCCATTCTTTCACCTTTCTATTTGTACAATTTCTTATCTCCGTTTAGGTTGGGGCTTTTTCACTATGGGCTCTGTGACAAATAAATAAAGTCCTCAGTTCAAAGGTAATTCGTTACGGAGGGAGTAGATAACTAGACATAGTTCAATTGTTAATTTGTTACCAAGTACATCTAAGAAGTTTTTCTTTATGCTCCCTATAGGAATTGAAAGTATGAATGAGCTACTCGTATTATTTAAGTGAAATTCGTAAAGCAATTCTACATCTTACAAAGTACGTAGGAGATTATATTAAATTTATGTCCTATTTTACAAAGTAAGTATAATATTTCTTGGAAACTATTTGTCCATGATTAATCAAATGAAACCATGTATTTTATTTCAAAGATATGAAAGATAAGTGTGTGAGCCTGTGAGGTATGGATCAATGGTTCCATGCTCTCTGACGAATTCTACTTAACATTGAAGGAGGTAAAACTGACTCATACTCGATAATCCGACCCGAAATGTATTTAAATTAAATTCACTTACGGCATGTTTGGTTGTTGGTAATAAATTGTGGTAATCATAATGAATTTTAAGTGTAATTTGTTAATGGTAAACTTCATAATCCCCATGGAATACATATTTTTCATTTCCAAACTTGAAATTTCTTCTTATTTTCTATTATCATTTATTACCATGGGGGAGGATGCCAAGATGGTATTAGATGAGAATGGATGTTTGTGAAAAAAAATTAAATAAATTGAAGTTAAACTAGCACCACCATGGGAATGAGTTTTGATTTTCCTTCCAAATTTAGTTATAAATTCATTTCAATTACCACCATTTATAACCGGCTACCAAACAGACGGTAATAATGTATGTAACATTAATTACTATGCCTTTTAATTAATTTGACAAGAACACAAATTCAGCCAACGAGCTCAGAAGACATGTACCAAAAAACAAATCAACCCGTCTCGCACGTATCCGACCAATCTAATTGCCACCTCTACTCTACCTTTAATTCTAAAGGACATTTCGTTAAATGCCTAAATCCTCATAGTAATTTGTTCGAAGCACTGTCAGCAAGCTAGGTGAGGTGCGTATTAGTGGGACATTGCTACATCAATCCGATGGGTAGACTACCCACTACTAATAAAGACATTAAAATATTATTTATCATATGAGTTGAAATTCACTATCATTATTAACCACAATACTTATTTAGTGATGGGTAGTCTACTCGGTGGGTATGACAAATTTTTTCCCTATTAGTGTAATACCCATGAAAATGTATTCCACTTTGCTGTGCTTTTTTGTTTCATGCCTTTTAATTATCTTATTTCATCTGTTTCAAAATAAATGCAACAATTGTAATCTTTCTATTTTTTTAAATCATTTCTTTCTATCTCTCACATCCACTTTCTCTCTCTATCCCTTTTACTCTCAAAACAAAAAATTGTCTAGGAGTCCGTGCCTCTTAAATTGTTGCGTTTTTTTTTTTAAACGGAGGTAGTATTAGTTTTTCTACTCTTACATGGTGCATGGGTCCGTGTGCGTGATATCCGATTATTACTCATAACTTTTTTTATACTCCATTTATTTTACAAAGATGTAACCATTTTCATTTTATAAGGTTTCTACTTTTTAATGCACTACTTTGATCATTGTTATCTACCCCAGTACATCTTTTTCTTTAAATATTCAAATTAAGTATTTTTTTTTTGAAAGAAACTCTAAAGGGGACAAAATTAAATAGTAAAATCAAAGTCATAAGACATCAGCACATTATAGTCCTAAACTCTTCTCCCAACAACCCAATCATGGAAGTGAGTAAGAGAGTGAGCCATTACATTCCCAATTCTTTTAACAAAAGTAAACCTAAAAGAAGAAAAACTTGAAAGAAGAGAGTGAGTAAACATCATCAACTAGCATGCTCATGGTACTGCAATTTGAAGAAGGAGATATAAGGACATTAATGACTTTCTTGCAATCACTTACGAAAACCACTTTGTCTAGCCCCTTTTCCATTGCTAGCCGCACACCCCAATCCATTGCATTGACCTCCGCAAACTTAACCTCCGGATTCTCCTCGCATTACTGACGACGCCACAACCTCCCCAAACTCGTCTCTCGCCACCACTCCAAAGTCAGCTCCTCTGTCCCCCACAAAACCAACGTCAACGTTGATTTTATACCACCCAGTAGTAGGTGGTTTCCATACTTCAGAGGAATCGTCTGCAGTTACCCTCTCGCCTACTACATTAGGCTTCGACTGATCTAAGACCCACTGAGCTTCAACACAGGTACGGCGAGCGTAGACTACTACATCCTCAAGGTCATCCTTCAGCCCATCAAATATTCATCTATTTCGAGCACCCCAAACTGCCCAGACTAAGGTAAGGAAGTCCTCCTTCTCATCTCCACCTAGCTCATCAAGAGACTCATAAATCCACTCTCCTACTGTTCTACATTGCTTCCTGGCTTGAGTAGTGAAGGAACTTTCTTGCCAGCTGCCTTGTGCTAAGGAACAATCTTTGATAGCATGAAGGGTAGTATCCACATCTTTCTCACACCCACTACAAATGTTAGAGACACTTGAAATTCTGGAATTTAGAGCTTTTTTTTGTTGGAATAACATCTCTACAAACCCGCCAAATAAACAACTTCACCCTCGGGAGCACTTGCACTTTCCAGATCTTTTTCCATAATTGATTTGGATATGATGAGCCAGCCGTATCCAAAGAATAATCCCCAAATATAACATGATATGCTGATCGAACTGAGTATACCCCATTTTTTCTCCAAGTCCCAGCAGAAAACATCATTGATACTCTAGATGCTCAAAGGAATATTCATAATTCGCTCACACTCAAACGGAAGGAACAATAGTGATAAAAGGGCTTTATTCCAACATCTCAAAATTGGGTCAATGAGGCTTCCCACTTCGAGATCAATGTCTGAATTCCCCTTCAGAGATATAACTTTCCTTGATTGAGTATCTTATTAATTAATCCCTATCCATTTAATTAAGATTATTTAATTGTAAATGTAGCAAAAAGTTTGATCGTTATTAAGATATCATTTCTCTCTATCTTAGCTCTAACTCACTATTAATCCCTATCCATTTAACACTATTTTTTCTAACGTAATTTAACACTAATTTTGTTACATCTAAAAATATATGGAAGAAGTATAATTTTAAAATCAATAAAAATTATAAGAATGAACTTTATATTATGAAAATGCACAGAGCAACAAAGCTAACAAGACTATACCATTAATACTTCATCGATTTTTTTATAGATGCTTCGAAAATTCAATCAAGCAAATAAACCAGACCAACCTTTAACATGTTTATATAAGATTATCTCTAACATATTAACATGAAATTTTAATAAAAACTATAAATCAGACAAACATCGCTTTTTAATTTCAAATCAATTTTTTCAGAAAGGTATATAGGGCCATTATATGACTTCTATGTTAGGTTATCAAGTTGGCAATGTCCGTCCGAAGAAGAGTTTAGGAGGGACTTTTTTTTTATTGTTGGGGAGCTATGAATAGTTTTTATTAATTATAAAATAATATTAAAATTATCAAAAAATTTAAAAAATTGTAAAATATATTATCGAATATCCTTTTCCGAACCGTTAGGTAACCGGATCTAGAACCAAGTGCATCATCAAGTCCAAAATACTTAATCCAAAATTAGAATCATTTCGAACTAGGACTTTATTTATGAAATTGGACATGACATTAACAAGTTTCAGATCCGTACCCTCCTGGTACGAAACGGATCTAAATCCAAAATCGGATACTCATTTACTTTGCTCCCGTGGTGAAGAGGATATACCCTTGACAAGTAGTAGTGGGCTAAGCTTACTTTGAATAAGAAAATTAGAGTAATGGGCTAAGCTTGGCAGCATATCCTGCAGGTCAACCTTAAAATATACTTCAAGCTCATAGGAAAAAAAAATATCGGTCCAATCATATCGGCCCAATGAAACCAGCTAATTAAAAGTCCGATCCAATATTATTTCCAAGTACAAGCCCAAACATTATTTTGCAGCCTTAACAATTGTTAGAGTGGTCGTCAGTCGTCACCTACATTTCAGATCCACTTTTCTTTGCTGGACGCCTGGACCTATATGGGCCATATGAATACATAATTAAAGTTGAACTAACATTGAAATTGTTACAAAATGAATATAAAGCCTTGTTCTTTTGGACTGGATTGAATTCTAGTTTCAATAGAAGTCGAATAGAACTGAAGTCAACTCAATTTGTTTGAATGAACTAAAATTTTAAAAATAAATACTAAGGTTCGGCAGCTTTCAAAGTTTCAAATAGTACCCCATCTTTCTTACAGTGTCATATTATTCTTGTTTTCAACTTCCCCATCACATATAGGTTAATTTTTCTTAACTTTATTTACTAGAATTGGTCTAAATGTATTACCTTATATTGCGAGGGGTAAATTTTGGTTTTAGTTATCAGAACTTATTTTAAGTAAAAAAAAAAAAAAATACTCAAACTGCTTCAATAACTAAATTTACTTCTACTTTTTTATTTAAAATGTAGATAAAATGATATGGGTAAACTATTAATGATATAATATTAAATTATTCGTTCAAAACAAATACTATTACATTATTAGTATTATATTTTTCCTTATTTTGGTCGTGTCATGCATGTATCGCTCTAGGGTTAATATTTCAATTACGTACGGTTAATAGTAAAAAGTAATAATAATATAATTCATAAAGTATTTAATTTGAATTGATAAATTTTCTTTTGATGAATTTGAATTGATAATTGAAACAAGAACACAAATGAAAATATTTCTTTCTCATATAATTTAAAATATAAGTTTTTAAATAGAATTTTAATTGAACCAATTAACCAAAGTATTATCTTTCTTGTTGGTACTTGCCTACTTGGTTGCCACTTGCCGGCTAAACATAATTATGAAAGCAAAATTATTAGAAGAGAAAAGTTGGAACCAGTTGGTGTTATTTGTAAGTATTTATTTCATTCACAGAATTAAAACGCGAGTAAAAGAACAAATGGAGAAACAACAAAATTAGTGAGAATTACAGCAATAGTTTTCTGGCTGGCCTGGTTAACATACATAAAAGGTGGCAACAAAGTTCACATTCTCAGAATCACATTACCCACTATCACAAATTAAAGCAACAAATACTCTATGTTATCTGATCTATCAAAAAAAAAAAAACCAAACAAACACATAATAATACATCCGAATCTTATTATGTGAAAAAAACAATCTGAATATTCGATCCGAATCCATAAAAACGAGATATAAATTTTACAATCATTGGATCGGATATCCGAAAAAAAAATCATTTAAGATTAAATTTTCCTTTAATTTTGGATATCCGAAAAAATTTCTTTAAGATTAATTTTCCTTTAATTTTCGATATCCGAATATTGGGTAATATAATTTTTCTTTCAATATTAGATATCTAAAAAATTTGGACTAAAATTCGGATATCTGTATCCAAAATTTTAAATATACGCGCAATCTGTGCTCACCCTTAATTATGTTCAACTTTTGGAGTTGTACATTCTTCTAGGTAATTTTTGATAATGGATTATTAAGAGTAGTGAGATGTATGGGATTATATATATTTAAGAGAGAGAAAAAGGAGACTACAAGCCAAAACAAGGTAGAAAGTTATATTGTATTATTATTATTATTAATTTTTTTTTGGTGTTTTGAGAGCCATGAGGAGGGGATGAGAATCAATCCCAGTCTCCCAGGATGTCCTGAAACGAAATTGGAGGAAAGCTCTTACCACATTATTTATCTCTCACTCTCAATTATATAGTGTTATTTAATTAATTAAGGGTATGATAAGATGCATCCATTTTTAGCAAGTAATAATATAAAATAATAAGAATCGGAGGGAATATATGTTATTCCCTGTATATATCTGCATTATGCCAAATTAGTAATGCACGAGTTGAGTCAAAAAGGCACTACTTTATAGAAGAAAGACAAAGTAAACCCTTATAGTCCAAATCATGTGAATTTAAGTAGTCCAATACTAACAACTATAAGCAACAAATTAAAGTACCACAATATATCGTAAAGTTAACACCTTGAGTATATATGTTTTTAGGGAGCACTAACATTCACATGCATGCAATTGAGGACTAACATTCAAGATCGAGCTCCAGCACAGGTAACTCTCGTATTCTCAAGGTGCGAGATTTGATATGGATAGATTTTTACTAACAATAAATTTTGAATTTCTTATCCTCTCCTCAATTTTCAAGCAACATCAACGTGATATTTCTATAAGACGAGCTATAATATGAGATTCAGTCTACTTGTATATTTTTTTTTCAAAATCACATGCAATATATATAGATTTAAAGGTAGAGAATAGCTTTATCATCTCATCTTAATTATTCACGTGCATTGTTGCATGTGAACAACTGAACTATCATCAATCAAACTTAATTTCTTTTACCTTTTCAATTGCATGGATAATCTAAATTAAACCTCTATCCTTTTTTGTCTTAAGTTTATATAAATAAGCAACAAATTAAAGATATTGTAAATGCTGAACAGGCGGGTCATCATGGTGTGTATATGATAAATTTCTATGGTCTTAACGTATGTAATAATAATCCATTAATTTATATGTTGGTCATCCTCTCTTCAATCTTACAGTGATCTCAATAGTGTCTTACAGTGATCTCAATAGTATATCAAGTAATCCCTCTGGTTTTTTTTTTTTTTTTTTTTTTTTTTTTTTTTTTTTTGCGGGGGGTTACGTTTGGAGTTTTGATTACAAGTAAGAAGATAGATTTTTTTACTACGAAAATAAATTTCTAGTATATAAGGAAATTAAAACATATTCAGATGATCTCTTCTTAATTAGATTTGTCTCGATGTGTAGTTTTTTTTTTTAATATCAACTTTTATAATCTTTTATATAGCTGTATAATCTTTTATACATTATAGCTGAAAATATTGACGTTTAAACACTCTTTTCATACAAAAAAGTGAAAAATATCAATCTTTAACCACAATGAGAATATATATTGATTTTTCTTCCAAATTATGTACAAATTCATTTCCATTACCTTTGTTTATCAGGGTTATGTTGCAAATTATTGTCAAGAATCCCCTATAAATTTATTACTTTTTGGATTGGAATTAGATGCAAACTTTTTTTTTTTTTTTTGCCAAATAGATGAACACTTGTGAATAGGAGAATTCTCATTTATTATTTTCATATGGGACTTAGGCCTTTTTTGGATTTAATTATTATTAACATTTCAATTCAATTTAGTTTAGTTCAATTCAATTAAGTTGATATCATGTTGTGTCTAGGATTTAATATAATTTAGTTCACTTTGATTGAGTGCAGCTTAGTTTATTCAAAACATATTCAATTCAATTTAATTCGTTTCAATTCAGATTAATTTAGTCTAAAAAATTATATCTTTCCATTAAGTACCGAACATTAACATAAAAAATAAAAAAATAAAAAGAAAAAGAAAAAAAAGAAGGCAGTACCATATATAGTACGTAGTTACGTGCGGTAGTAATCCATATTCAGTAAGTAAGAGATTAGGTTTGGAACAAAATGAAGTCAATTAGGATCTCATTGATTTTATCAATTAGAGAATTATAAGTGGTGGTCAACAAAGATCCGAATTAATTTAAGTCAATATCAAAGATGGATGAGATAGATGCAATCAATTTGGCAATAATATTACCTAAACACATATCGGAAGTTACACACTCATCTTCTCAAACACATAAAATATATTAACGACGATTACTAATTTCAGAAGTATCCATCTGTTCTGATCAATCTCAGAACAGAACAATATATATACTTTGTTGTACGTGAGGTTACTATGAACCTTCACATTCAATTCTGCTTCAAATCTCACCATTAAATGCTTTGCTTAGCTTCTCTTCTCATATCCGGCTTCATTACTCATTAATTATTATTATTATTATTATTATTATTATTATTATTATTATTCCTACTATACTTTTGTCTATTATAAACTAAATCACTTTATTAAATTACTACTCCCTGATTGAGTACATAACATATTCTTGGGCTCTAACCATTAACTTAACCTTTTGGTTGAGATGATCCTCTAACATGGTATCAGAGCTAATGTGACGCAGAGGTCACGGGTTCGAATCTCTCCTCCCTCTCCCTTCTAAGTGGAATTAATTAGCACCAGGTATGGTGGGCCTGTATGTGTTGCATCCACATTTCAAGCCTAAAGGGTCTTTTATGTGATGGGAGAGTGATAGAGTATATAACATATTTTTCGGCCCTAACCATTTGCTTAAGCTAGACGGTCCGAGGATTACATACCCGTTATGTCTCGATCTCCTTTTGTTCTTGAGCTATTTAATTTGTGTGCTATTTTGTTCCACCAGTCGATATTGGCATCATAACCCACCAGTAATTATATACTTATAGTCTTTATTATTACTTTCTTCGTTTCAAAATAAATGTTCCATTTTAATCAAAATTGTAAGAATTTTTTTTCAAAATAAAACATTTAATTTGCTGGGATAGAACTAGGAATGGATTGCATGAATCATTATCATCCTAAATATTAAAATGAGTGGTGTACAAATTAATAAACATGTAATTAAAATCTACCATACCTAGTGGCTTAGTGAGTGGGTCACGTACTTGTCCACTATAAAGCGATGTATCGTATATTTTTGTTGCTACGGAATAGAGTTGGATTTCATGAAACATTAATGTCTATTTACCCCTATATAAATGCACAGTTTTCCCCCATACTATAAGGATCGGAATTCAGAACAGAAATTAATAATTTCCATAAAGGGCATTGTTGGGGATAGGGATGATAATCGAGCAAACCGAGCCCGAACTCTGCTTAGCTTAGCTCTATTTATTTAAATTTAGTCGAACTCGAGCTGAGCTCGAATAATCTTGATGAACCGAGTTGTAATCAATTCGACATTTGATCAAGCGTTGATCGAGCCCTTATCAGACTGTTCACCGAAAGTTTCTCCTAATATTATTTGTAGTTTATATGACTTCTCTATTACGGAGTATAAACTTTTTGAAGATGATTGTTTTTGAGTTCATATTTTAACCATAAGACTATTAATTTATTAATATATAATAATAGTAACTAGAATAAAAAAACATTATTTATATAACATAATATGTTATTTACATATATAAAAGTTAATTGAGCATGTTCACGAGCTTTTCGAACCGAGCTTGTCACAACTCAAACTCGCCTCGTTAATGTCTCAAGCCAAACTCGAACACGAACTGAGCTTTGACCGAGCCGAGCTAAAACTGTTCTCCAGCAAATGAGATGAGGAATAGGAACACTCTAGTTTATTATGAAGTTTATGCCACCGTAAAGGTACACCCATCGTGATCACAGACCTCTTAATAGCAAGACCATCACCTGATTTTGCCGTAAAAGGTCACTTTCTTCTCCCCCTACCTTTTATCCATCAATATTTACGTCTTGAATTGGGGTACGTATGGTATTCACTATTCACTAGCCAGTAATGAGGTCAAAACCTCATAATTCCAGGCACAAGATCATGAGTTCGATTCTCACTGCAACATTTGTAATTTTTTTTTTATCAAACTAAAAAAATATCATTTTCATACATGTATCAATAGTGCTTAAAAATAAAGTATAAAAAAGAATTATGAATATCCCGAGGGTGCTACGTTTGGCGGTTCAAAGTAAAAATAGTAAATTATAGTAAGAACTTTTTGTAGGGATATACCATTACTCGTTGTCATTTTGTGGGGATATACTTCAATATATATATATATATATATATATATATATATACACACACATCAACTATGACCTAGAGGTACATTACTTAACAACTATAGGTACATTCAACATATACTATAAATACATTGAGTAAAAATATATTGACTTTATACTATAGATACAACTATAGATACATTGACTCCAACTTATAAAAAGAGTAAGGAGGGAAAATTAAATTTAATCATAGCCATTTATTTGTTGATTAAAGGGTTGTGGTTGTTTCTCACCATTCTCACCAAAACTATATTTCTTACATGAGTCTACTTCTATATATATATATATATATTGCGAAGATATATCAAGATAAATTTAATGATTGTAACGAGATACCAAAATCCATCTTTTGGGCAAAAAATTCAACATTTCGGCTTTTTTTTTTTTTGCAAAAATATACCAAGATAAATGTAATGATTGTAAGGATGATATATAAAGATAAATTTAATGATTATAAGGAGATATCAAAAAAGTCAATTTTTTCCCGAAAAACAATTTTGGTATCTCCTTACAATCATTACGTTTATTTTAGTAAATCCTCACAAAAAACATTTATTGAGGTTATAAGATATATCCTCACAGTACAAAATGACAACAAATGATGATATCCCCACAAAAAGTTCTTATAGTAATAAATTAATAATCAAACATTAATTAGAATGATCGACATGTAATTTTCACCTACAAATCTACAATTTGAAATTATTACCACTTTAAGATATATCTACTAAGGGCTTGTTTACTTCAGATTATATTCAGTTCAGTTCAGTTAATCTCAATTCAGTTCAGTTCAGTTCAATTAAGTTCAGTTCAGTTCAGTTCATCTCTATTCATCTAATGTAAACGATCCCTAAGTATTAAATAATTATGTAGCGCCCTATAGCGTTTATTAACAATATGGTTTAATTTTATAAAATAAGGTAAGAAAATCTCCGCATTATTGGGTGCTATTAGGATTTGAACATATAAACTTAAAACCAGTGTACTACTCCATGTCTTTTGCCTCATCGTATGTACATTAGTGCATTATCTGATGGTTATGGATGATTTTAGCCCCCTTATATATGGATAGCTAGCTACTACGGAGTAGTCAGCATGTATGTTATTATTAGTAGCTAGCTAGCTACTAATAATCGTACCCACTAATTACCAATAATCCCTTTCAATTTTATGCATTTGTCTATTTTTATGGGATAATACTTGCAGTACTTTTTGTTGATAAGATGGTAAGACTGGTAACATACTAACATACATGCAATATTTTCATTTTAGTTCGTTCATTGATTTTTTTTAATAGAAATTAAAGGTATAGCGGTCTCAACCTTTTTTTTTTTTTTTTTTTTTTTTTTTTTTGCGAATGAGCCACATATGACGGGATGAGAATCGATCTCAGGATCACTTGGAATCGGAAGGAAAGCTCTAACCACCTGAGTTATTTACAATCTCCACATTTACCTAAACTTGATGGTTGCAAGTGACTATAAATTATGCTTATGCATTCTAGAGTTTTAAAATAACTCTAGATAAGATAGTTATGTTCCCCTTTCAAGTTCCTTATGCATAACAAGGAGCTAAAACGCCATTGAAATACAGAAAATTCGTCCACAAAAATAAACCCCAAATAAAATATCTTCAACCAAACATGTAAACATGGATATGAACTTGAAAATTAACTCACTAAGGACTAATAATTAAGAGCTAAACATTATCTAAGCTAAACACTAAGTAAAGAGAAGATTATGACTTACAAATTACAAAATCTTGTAAGATTTGAATCCACTAAGAATAACAAGCTCACTAAAGGCTCAAGGAGAGAGAATACTCAAATTCAATATTATTTAATCAAAAGATTATTAAATATGAGCCTAATGAAACTATATATTTTTAAAGAGTTTTAGACCTATAAAGAAAAGGATTAATCTAATCTAAGCATTTGATCATAAGAGTAATATAATCAAGGGCTAAGATTAACTCTTCATTAAAAATATGAGAAGTAAGCAAATAAAACTTGTAGCAGGTCAGTTACATTGCACGGAAAGAGGCTAAATTGAGACACACACACATCTCCTATGTCCACAACATCAAAACACCGCCCATCGCGCCCACGATGCTGAAGGGGGCGTCCGCAATTGGAGCCACCAGCAGCAACTTCGTCAAGTTCAAGCCCCATGCTCAAGGCTTAGCCCATATATGCCCTTAGGAACTTAAAAAAGTTCATCCAACCATCAAGCAAGTTCAACTATCATGCAAATAACTACAAAAGATAATAAAGAGTTCAAACTAGCCAAGTAAAATAGAGGGAAGACCATGAAGTTATTGTAGTCGCTTTAATATGAAGGCTTCACGGACTGGATGCGCATTCACCAAACTCTTCTAAAAAAGAATTTGCCCTCAAATCCTCGTCACCGACAAGCTAAGGATAGGAGCTAAGACAACCGATATCAACCAAGCTTCAAATCTACTAAACCCAATGGCATAAGCTAGGAGATCGAATCAATTCAAAGCCTTTGATTCCCATGATAATTCCAATCGGATCAAAGACCACAATCACAAAAGGAAGCAACCCAAACATGGGAAAACGATGATAACAAGCATAGCAATGGAGCGCTTAACCCGTCATCTCATAAATCCATATCTCAATGACATTGACAAACATGGAAGTGTTCCCAACACGTACAAGAAATTTTCAAAGAAAGTAAAACATTTATCACCAAATTGTATTATCTTCAAATTGTAAAGTATCCTAGCATTTATCATAAAATTAAGGTAGAATTCCTTATTTGGAAAAAAATTGAGACTAATCATACATGGAGTGCTCCTCCGTCCCAAAATAAGTGTTGCATTTACCTTTTCATATCTCATGAGACATGAATTTAAATTAAATATTAATATGTTGAACTGTGTAAAATAAAAGTTATAAAAAATATGCTTTAAAAAGTATTTCATCTGTAACATATTAAATGCAACGAGTTGACATAAAGTAGAGAGAAAATATATCAAATAATCATTGCAGTTAATATGTTACGAATGGAGTATATGTCTAGGCGAATCAAAGCAGAACTCACATGATTATATTTTTTTATTATTATACATATAAAATTAAGAAAAATCAAAGTTATCATATAAATAATAATGTTAAAAGTTAAAATGAAGTACTCATTATCAAACAAACTCAATAATGAACAAATGGGCCCTTAACTCCATAAAAACAAAAACAAGAAAATTACTTTTTCTCCCCCAAAACACAATGGGTCAATGGCCCTGTTTGGTTGGGAGAGGTTTGGCCTCAAATTAGAGTTTTTGACTGATCAAAACTCTATTATAGGTGTTTGGTAAAATAGCTTATGCAACAGAGTTTTGGAGGGCAAAACTCTACTTTATAAAACGCTGCTATACCCAGCGTTTACAAAGGAGTTTTGAATTTTTTTTTTCCCCAAATCACCCTTCAATCTCTCAGTTTCCATTTGACATAAAAAAAAAAATACTCTCATCTTCAAATTTGTGAGCCTCCTCAACGTTTCTCCTCCATTCTTCTGAAATCTTTTCAGCCCAGTATTTGTAGTATTTTCAAAGAGTTTAGTGATTTTTTTTTAATTTTCGTTTAATTATTTTCATTCTCTTGTTTTCAAGAGTTTTTCATTTTGTGAATTATTGAGTAAAACGTTGGGTAATTTTTGCTCTGAAGTTGAAATTGGCTTTATGATTTGCTATGCTTGAACATGTAGGTAGAGATATGAATGATTATGTGTGTATATGTAAATGGTTATTTAAAATAAAAATTAGGTTTATACAGTAATTTTGGAAGAAGAAGACTTTTCTGATACAGAGTAATTAGTTTTTTTAGCCAAAGTAATTGGCTTTATACGACTAATTAGGTTTATATAGTGTGTAAATTTTAATTGGAAAAAAGGTAAATGGTTAGGATTATGCTGGAAGGAAGAAATCGTAAAATTGCTCAAATGCCACTCAAATTGCACTCAAATTGCTCAAACGTCACTTGAAATTGTAATTGGGGTTCTTTTTTTTTTTTGGAATTGTAATTGGCATATTTTTTACTGAATATAACCTTGAATACATATGTGCAAAACGTTCAAAAAATAGTAGCAATAATTTAGACAAATTAAAAATATATAGAGAGAGGGTGGTTTAATTTCTAGTTATTTTGACTAGTAGTGTAATTTCTGAATTTCATTTGCCTGAATATAAATAAATTAGAACTCATATGTTAATTCTTATGTTTAAATAAAAAGAAATATTAGACATAAAGTCAAATGGCCATAAATGTCATTTTACACAAATCAGCTTTTACCAATCATCTAAGTGTTACCAAACACAATTATATAAACAGCTGTTAAATCAGCAGTCAAAAACTCTAAGCAAAAAATAAAAACTCTAACAACAAACTCTAAATTTTAACAGCTAAACTTTAAATTCTAATTACCAAACAGGGCCAATGGGACCTTACTTGATTACAAATTAGGCTCTCATACTCTCATTTGATCTCCTATATATACAATTTAGGTGCAAAAAAACCCCTCTCAAATCTCAATAACAAACAAAAAAACAAAACAAAACTCCATCCATCTACAATTCTCCATAACATCAAAGAAAAAATCCACCCCCCAGAAAAAGAAGAAAAAACAAAAAAAAATATGAGCTCAGTGCCTGAACCAAAAACATCCAACAATGGCATAACCCCCAAAAACACCATATTCACAACACCAAAATGGTCATCATCATCATCATCAAGAAAAACACATTCTCTCTCATCATCACCTTCTTTCTCCTCTGATTCATCTTCTTCCTTCAGATCTTTCTCCAACGATGATTCCCCACCTCCAAGCCCACCTCACAGAATCCCATTTTCATGGGAATCAATTCCAGGAATCCCTAAACATCAAATCATCAAAATAATCGACTCTTCTTCATCTTCATCTTCATCATCTTTATCTTCAACTAAATCAAATTTCCTTCCCCTGCCTCCCGCAGCTTCCTCTGTTTCTGCTACTACCAATAATAATACCAATTTCACTAAATCAAATTACAAAAAACAACAACATCGCATTATTAGTAGAACAGACCCTTTCTTCGCTGCTTTAGTTGAGTGTTCGAAAGGCGATGATGACGACGCCGATGAAGACGATAGTAGCACGGCCGTGTTTGGGAGCACATGGAAAACTCCAGCGAAGAGCTTAAGCCATAGATTAGGGTTTGTGAATTTGTCCTGTAAAAATACTTGCTCTGTTACTGAATCTCTTGTTTTCCTCCCTAGACAACAACAGCCTAAGAGGATTTCTTATGGTTTGGTTAAAAAACACTCTGGTTGAATAATAATAATACAGTATTGTTCAGCTTTGTGTGGGAAAACAAATAATCATGATCATAGGGTCATAAAGGTAATTTTACTACTCTTTTGTTACCCTAGGTTATTTATTGTCTTTATTAGTTTATTTTTGCATGGTTTTACTTAATTGTGAGTTTAAAATATATATATCTCTCTCTCTCTGATCTGTTGAGATGTGTGAAAATTGAGATATGAAGTTTGAAAATATGCAATGTATATACTTCAATTCATGTATTTTAATCAATAGGAATATCTCTATTCCAAATTTCCAATGTATTTATCTTCTTCTAGAATTATATATGATCATGAGAAGGGGAAGAAATCAAGAGAAAAATTGTCTCATGTATGATCAATTTAACTTTAGAATGTTACATTTTTATTGTTTATTGTTTAATATAATGATTGATTAGGAATTGAAATAATATCTTTCAAATCTTATGTTATGGAGTATCATACTAACTGGTTTCAAATTATTGCTACAATTTGACTTTTACACTATTCTTTTAGTTTTTTAAGTTAATAGAAGCCTCATTTGATTCATAATATTGAATGTTTATAATTTTTACTTTTAAGTAATTGTAGATAGTAATAGTCAAAGCAGGGCTGTCCCACAAATTTCAGTGGCCCTATTCTAAAAATTGAAACGAGACCCTTGTACTATTAAAATCAATACATTTTTTTAAACAATATACAATTTTAATAAGCGAATATTTTAAAATGTAGATTTCTTTTTTAAAAAAAAAAAGGAGAAAGGAATGAGCATTTTTTTTTAGAAAATTATAATATAACTAAAATTTTAAGACCATTTTCATATTAAGGCCATGTGCGGTAGAGTTCTTTGTACACTCCTAAAAACGGCA
Organism: Salicornia ramosissima; assembly: GCA_951394345.1. Taxonomy (NCBI): domain Eukaryota; kingdom Viridiplantae; phylum Streptophyta; class Magnoliopsida; order Caryophyllales; family Amaranthaceae; genus Salicornia; species Salicornia ramosissima. The sequence continues at coordinate 50,221,255 of OX596234.1, forward strand.
CTGGGCAAAATAACATATTGACATGTGAGGAAGTTTGAGGGTTAACGGCGGTAGTAAGTAGCTTTATATTTGCATGAATACAATCATAATCTTTACAATTGGGAAAGTGTGAGGAGGACTGAGGAACAAATTTACAGCATTCACAAATATTTGAAACCAAATTTCAATGGAGCAGTAGATGCCGTATAATTGAAGGAGCTGTATGAATTATTTAAAGTGTTTTAGTATATCAAGGGAGTTTCTCTTTGGACGGGAGTATATCAAGGTTGTTAGGTATGTTATTAATCCACTATCTTAATGTTTAATGGCATTTAAATTATTAGAACCAATTTAATATTAAGCCAACTCATTTAAGGGTTGATCAATTCAAAATTCTACGTTAAACTATGTTTATGTGGTAAAATGAAGTAAAGTAGTCACAATATTGATCCATTAGTAAATTGTTAAATTTTTCGGTATAAATTGTTACGTTGTGACTTCTATTCTCAAAAAAAAAAAAAAAATTTAAATGTAACTAACAAAAAGAATCGAACATAGTATCTATTAATCAATTTTTGGACTTTTATATTTTCCATTTAAATTAAACTGTATTGTTCTTGAAATATCATTTGTGACTAGCTAGATAGAATGTCTACATACGATTTCTATTGGTAATTAAGTTGTGCTATGATTAGCCAAAATTATTTTTTAGGGTTTTGAAGTTCACCTTTGAACTAATTAATTTTTTTATTTGATTCCAATAGACTAGTTTCGATGAATTTTAATTCTGGTCAAATTTTGACTTGTTTACTATCTTAATCATTAATTAGTCAACTTCGACATTTTTTTTAAGGATAATGTGTGGGATATTAGGCCTTGAAATCGGACCCTACTGCAGGTCACTCAGTCCAATTTTAGCCAACACACGCATCTGTAAACTAGGGGGTAATAAGGAATCCTCGCAAATGCGTGCTGTGAGAATCAAACCCAGTATCTCGTGCCTGGAATTCTGAAGCCCTAACCACTGGGTTATGACTTCATTCTCTGTCAACTTCTGACATGATAGATTTAGTTTTTACGGTAATAGTTTGTGGGATATACATACCTTATATCATGACGCAAGTATTCTTGTGAATTATGATGAATATATCTACTACAAATACAAAAGTAAAGTAGGTGGGATGACTTGGGAGGACGAGGAGAGTAAAAGAACACAAGTTCCAAATGATTTCATTTAGCAATCAAGCTTACTCATCATCTTTGCATTTATTGGAAAACAATAAAAATCAAATAGTACATCTTTTTTTTGGTCATGTAAGTACATATAGACTCCCATTGAAACTTTGCAATCACCGACGACGACGAAACCTCTTAAATCAAAATCACAAGACATGATCAGAGTTTGAATAATATCACTATTTTCATTTTGTGGTGATTTCTTTATCTCCTGCTAATTAATAAGGTAGGTGTACTGTTCGAATAAATTAAAATACGACCGAATATCTTGGTCAAATTTTACTTTTTTTTTAACAGGTAAGGTGTATGGTCCCCACTCAAGGCTTTATCTCAAAAAAAAAAAAAAGTAGAGGCGGGGGAATGAGGACATAAAGACTGGAACCCAGGTCATCACTCTCGGGGAACATCATTGTTCCTACCACTAGAGCAACGTTGGTCCTCATCTTGAGTCCTTGACAATTAGAATTACAATTCAAACCCAATATATATTATTACTTAAAAAACAGTTTTATGTATAAGCAAGCCAGGGTGTTCTCATGTTTCATAAATAAAGTACATACTAATCAACCCTAGCTAGTGGCCTGGTGGGAAATTGTTAGACCACGTATGTCCAGTACCTAAATTAAAGTTTAAGAATCCCTTGTATTGTATTGTAGTATTACTACTACTATATATATAATGTGATATATTAAGGGGACATAAGCTAAAGGGTTTGGTGACCTTCCATGTGAAATATAATAACATTATGGACCACATTAAATTAAACTCTATAAAACTCATAAACAAGACACAACTACATATATATGGTGCTGTCACATTGGGTCAGAACTGATTTAACTGAACTGAACTAACTGAAACTGAATTGTTTTGGGTCGATCTGAAATTACCTGAAACTGAAAGTGAACTGAACTGAATGAACTGATAACTGAAAGTCAACTGAAAAATATCAAACTGAACTGAACTGAATCGAATCTGAAACCAACTGAAATTGAAGTTAACTGCTAAATATCTGAAAATAACTGAACTGAACTGAAACTGAACTGAAAATCGGGTATCTGAAAATAACTGAACTGAATTGAAACTGAACTGAAAAGAGAATAATTGAAGCTAATTGAAACTGAACTGAAAAGATGATAACTGGATCTAACTGAAACTAAAAATGACTTGAAACTAATTTAATTTGAATATTACTAAACTGAATAAAAAATGATACAATATTATCCGAACTGTTTTGAACACTAAAAGAAAATGCTAAATTACCTACCGCCATAAGCGGTTCCGACCGATTTTCTGTCGGTATTGAGCGGTAGGAAATACGTTGGTCGCTAATTGTACATTTCCGTCCGATTTTCGGTCGGAAAAATTACCTACCGCATCTTACAACATTTCCTACCGACTTTTAGTGGTAGGTAATTTCCTACCGAAAAATAAAAAATATTGGTAGGTGATTTTCTACCGCAATTATCAACATTTCCGACCGAAAATGCGGTAGGTAATTTCCTATTGGAAATATGGGTAGGTGATTTGCGACCGATTTTACACATTTGCATGCGACCGACTAGCGGTATGAAATTTCCTACTGAATGTCTATCTTAAGGCTGGTTTGGAGTTACAAAATTATAATCTCAAATGACCTGAACTAAAGCTATCCGAACCAAAAAAACTGTAACCAAAAGTGAACTGAACTATCGACATTTTGAACTGAACTGAATTGCACCCGTTCGAATTTTTAACTGATTGGTTAAACTGAACAATTAATTGGAACTGAACTAAATTGAAATATGTCCGTACAAAACTGAACTGAACTGAACTGAAATCAAAATTAACTGAACTGAACTGAACTGGAAAAAAATTTATCTGAAATTAACTGAACTGAAACGACCCAAACTGATAGGTTAAACCCAAAACTGAACTGTTGACCTGAGTTGACAGTGCTACATATATATACTGTATACCAATTCAATTGCAATTTTTTCATTTAATTTTTTTTATCTGATCATAAAGTTTGACTTTATTTTAGTTTTATTCTTTAAATGGTTGATGAATGAAGCAGGAGTTTTAAGTTCTTATCATATTTATAAGGGCATGTTTATTGAATTAGGCTAAATTGAACTGAAACTGAATATAATTGTTTATGAGAGAAGAAAATGGTGAATTAAAATGAACTAAACTAAACTGAAAATAAGTTGAAGTAAACAGGATCTAACTTCTAATAAGTGGATGAACTTTCAAGCAATTGTTTTTTGTCCTTAATTATTAGGCACAATTTTATTTTAGTTTTTTTTAGCATTTTTAACTTCCTAATTAATTTCCATCCTTATTATGATGTTTAAAATTTATTCACAATCCTTATTCTAGTTTATGGACGAATTTATTAATTACCCACACTCCGGTTTATGTGATTTATTTTGACTACATATTTTTCATTAACTTTGAATAACTATAATATTATTGTTCCTGTTGTGGAACTTTTCTTGAATAGTCAACGATCTTTTGGGTGTATGACGTGTACTCTGGACGATCCTCAATGAAGCAGTGACCTGCAAAATAGATAGAGATTGCTAACCCGGGGGGTGGAACCCGGGAACGCCTCTCCGATGCTTAAGTCAGATATCATAAATAAGGAGTCAGAGTATTTTGTGAGTTTTTTGGACTCTGAATTGTGTACCTGAAAAGTAGTAGGAATGATCCTTATATAGGGTTCTTGCTGGGCCGGTTAGGCTGGCGAATGGGCTGGGCCCATGGAAGCCTGGTCAAAGTTTTACCAAGCCAATTGACACGTGGCAACCTTTTCTTGGCCAGAGAACATTTAACGTGTACCTAGCCCTAACAGAATTGGGCCTGGGATTTGGGCCTACCAATACGAGCTTGACCCCCTGGGTGGGCCCCGGAACAATTATAGTTATTTGTCTTAATGTATACTTATTATGCTAGATAATCTCGTTTTATTTGTCTTAATATATACTTTCTAAATATATTTTTTGTATAATTAAGATAATAATTATATAACGATCAAAATTTATCTTAAAAATTGTATAGATGGGAGTATATTTTATAATAGTCCCAGTGGTTTTAAAAATAATTTTAAGTTGGACAAATTTTGATCAATTTAGTCGATACTCGACAGTATGTATCTTGAATTCTGCCTCATTGGTAGAAAGATGTCTCTTTCATCGCACTGTGCAGTGTATGCACCGACTATGCAAGCTAAGGTGTTAGATTCTACTCACCTGTTGAACTCAAACTCTATGTAGCCGTGTACTACAGTACTAGTGAGTATCTAATATTGGACGAAAAAATGAGAAAATAAACCAACTTATAAATCTAGGGGTTATTCTTTATTTTCATTAACAATTGGTTTTGGAAAGGAACATCCTTAAGCTTAGGCTTGTGAGTGTCCGAATTCTCCTCCGTGATCAAGTTGCCTAGGGCCATATGTCGCATTTTATCAAATTTACCATGGTAGTAGAGCCTGAGTTGTGGTTCTCTTCTGAATTGATTAAATTCTAAAGACACTCATTGGTGAATGAAAGTGTTGCAACATATATGTATATATGTGTGTGTACTAGATAGCTTAGTCAATAATGTCTAACATTGGAGAAAGAAGAACGAATAAACCTAATGTACAAGTCTAAGAGTTATGCTTTCCATTATTAATTAGTTTTAGAAATGAACCTCTTTCAGCTTGTAAGTGACCGGATTCACCTCCTTCGTATTGGGTTGTTGATAAGTCCATTTGTCGTATTCTATCAAATTTAATATCACCGAGCTAAATATTGAAATTCTTACTCCCCTCGTCTCGTTAGTTTGCTTTATTGACCTAAAAAAACATAGAAAGTAAGGCATGTATAAGGATGTTTTATTTTTTCCTTTATTATTATAACAAAATCATCTCAACTAAAAACTTAAACTAGTCACGGTACATACTTATATATATTAACCCGTGAAGGCATGAAACTAACCAAACAAAAAGGCATACGTCTCCTCTCCAAACAAAAACAAAACAACAACCAGACATTTCTTTTCGTTGTTTTTGTTTTTGTAGAGGTATTAGTCCATAGTCATCAATAATTTTGCTCTTATAAAATATATATTCTTTCACAAATTTGTTGGCAAATATATATATTCTTTCAACATTATGATAACAAGTTGTATGTACTAAAAAATTAGTATTATCACCAAGAATTAATTTGAGAGTATAAGAAATTACAATGAAACCATGATAATTATATTTATGGTTTTATGAATAATTATTATGTATGTTAACTTATGTGCAATATAATTTTGCATACATGCTTTGATCCTTTGACTATTTAATTATATGAGCTTCTAAATAATTAACTGGTGCTCTAGTAATGCTGGCTATGATCACGAGATCAATTTTAACCCAGAGTAACGCATTGCATATAAGTATATGTTATTTGTCATCATAACTCAAGTTTAATGTGAGACAACTTTGATACTTACATCTGGGTTGTTCGTGGCCTCTCAATAATATCCAAAAAAAAAAGAATTTGTTAGAAATCACCTTATATAATATTTTTTTAAGAAGCCACCTTTTTTTTTTTTTCAAGGAATCACATTTGGCTGAATTTCGGGTTTCAATTTTGGATTTTTTTTTTTTTGGGTTGGTGGTTCAGGGAAGGAAAAGGGATGGAGACGGCTTGGGTATATATGAAGTGGGTTCGCCGGAATGGTGGAGGGGGTTCGATTTAAACACCGAAATTCAGCCAAAGATGTTTCTTTACAATTTTATTAAAAAGGCGGCTTCTTAAATAAAATTTTAAAAAAATTAAAAGGTGGTTTTAAAAAAATTTCCCAAAAAAAAAGAAGTTTTTGATAGAGAGGTTCACATTAGGTGACTAGCTAATATATTTGTGGCCCATTCGGTTATAAGTATGAAATGATGATAATGGAAATGGATTTACATGTCATTTTGAAGGAAAAAAATCTATGATAATAATGAGCATGGGAATAATGTACTGCCCCAACCATGTGAAATTCTACATAAATTTTTATTACTTTCCAATACTGCTCTTTTAAATGGTAATTGATAGTAATGAAAATTAAAGGAGTATAGATACTTGGGAAAACGGTAGCATTCTCATGGATATCAGCTCATAAATTTCCTAACACATTTAATTGAAAGTTTAGATGTTCTCATTTTAACCATTTAGTACCGATAATCAAACGAACCGATCCTTAGCTAGGCATGTGATAGAGTGTTGCAGCGTCTATACTAAACAAGACTAAGCTAAGAATGTTATTCATGCCACATCTGTCATGTGAAATGAGTTGTGTGCTGGACTCTAGTGTACCTTACCGTATAAAAAATATTATTCGTATCGATTATCATCACTTAATGCCTAGACTGTCTCCTAGCTCTGCAGAGGAAGATAAACAACTACTCTTATTTTGTAAAGAACAATTTTAAGTGCACTTTATGTTATATAGTACAGTAGTAAATACTTTAATAGTGTATTATATATTGATCACTGGTTACTAAGTTTCAAATTAAGCAATGATTAGAGTTGAACAATCTTGCAACACAAGTGATGCATTGAGCCACATTTCTCATAAAAGGTTGTATCCCAATACTGGATCATCTATCCCTTGTTTCAAGCCAAAGTGGCTCCCCAACTTTGGCCTCTTTGAATGATGATGCTACTCCCAGCATGTTTTTTTTTTTTCTTTTTAATATTTATTTTTATTTACAAAAATAAATCATTAATCTTAACTTTTATACACCACGCACTTCTATGAAAGTTCTATGAGTAATGATGATAAATATCAACATTAATGGTGCTCACTCTATTGCTATCCATCAATGTTAGTCCATTTAATTTCTTTTTTTTTCCCCCTCCAATTCCATGATTTTAAGGATGTGCTTATTTTGAGTTTATTTTTGAATTGGTAATCTTTGGTGTTATTAGGTCTTATGACTTAAGTCAAGTTTTTCTCTGGTCAACCAATTTAATTTAGCCGGCACACTTACCTGTCTGAAAAAAGTTAAAGATATTCATTCATGTATGTGTGGTACGGTGAGAATTGAATCCAACACTTCATCGTTAGCGTACGAAATACGTACTAACATAAATGAGTTACAAACCTCAACAACCCAAATAATAGAAACTGATTTCCACACCCCGGCCAAACTGATTTCCACACCCCGGCCAAATTGATTTCCATACTCCCTTTTTTATAACACCACGCGGTTTTATGACGCCGTGTGGTGTTATAAAGGAATTGCTACACGCCTACACCTATCCACCGGGTAGACTACCCGCTATAAATAGATTATTAAAATATTAATATTTAAGTCAAGTTGGATTTCACTAACCTAATTATTAAGGAGTATAACTTTACATATAGGGGTGGGTAGTCTACCCGGTGGATCAACCAATTTTTTCCTCCATACCTAACCCTTGTCCCTTCTTCTGACCACACTCAAACTTGAGGGACCCTTCCATATCACACTACTAAAAATTGACCCAAAACGACAGGTACACATTAAAAATTGGCCTAAATCCTTTCGTAAATGTAGATTTTTTAAGATAGTTTTTTGTCCTGAGCTAATATATCTAACCCAAACTCTATTAAAATTGATTCATTTACAATAGGATCGATCGCGACGGGAAAAAACATTTACGACCCTCATTTTCTACGACAGAGTCACATTTTCACAACGGTAATTCTCATCGTAATAGCATCTTTTCTACTCCGTATAGTTGTGTCACTTTTTTAAATTGTAAATTATAATGACCTTAATATTAGTCATACTATGTTGCTTGTTGTGAATGAAAAAAAGTACGTTGCTTTTGAAAACTAATGACAAGAAGTACAAACTTTTTTTTTATTTATTTGCATTTTTTTTTTTGTAAAAATATTTCAAAAAATCTGAAAACTAATTAAATTGATTAGAAGACACCGAAAAATCCTTGGTTACAAGCTAAGTTATAATACTAGAAATAGAGGGGGAAACTATAATATTAGTGCATGTCAAACTTTTTTTTTTTTAATGAATTACTTGTAACTTACTCAGGTATTTTTAATGCACAAATGTTAAAGGACAAGGAAAACAAAAGAAGAAGCAATGATTCCTCATGCTTGTTAGATAGTGCCATTGCCATGATATCTATCATTTGAAAATCGACCCGCAGATCCGCAGATGGATTAACTATTTGTGTAGTGTGTGTACAGTTGAGCTTAGCCTGTTGTTATTGGTTAAGTCTTGTCAACGACAAATCTGAAGTCTTGTATTTAAATCTCACTGCACGTATTTGTAAGGATTTTTTATATTACATTTTTAGTTGAGTGTATCGATTAAATTGGACAGGGTGACCTACAACGCTATAATAGGTGGCCGACATTATCATTTATACGCATTATTATTATTGCTACCCCCTCGGTTTTTTTTTGTTCGCAGCATTTACTAATTAAAAAGGGAAGTGTTATTCCTGTAGGAACACTGCAAGAGGGGGGGTGAATTGATGTGTGGAACTTATAGCACAGATTTTCGTCAGAATTAAAACCTAAAGGAACTTTGAGAAAAACAAAATATAAAGAGACAAATTTCAACGAGAAAAACTTCCTGCCCCATGGAAGAAAAACTCCACTTTTATATTAAAGCCTTGTAAACTATTACAATCCTAAATTTCTCTCTGGACCTCGTGAGTTCCTGTAGGAACTTACGATTCTATTCTCTTTCTCTCTTTCTTTTTCCTTTCTCTTTCTCACGTCTCTTTCTTTCTGTTCTCTCAAAGTTCTCACACACTTCTCTTTTCTTTTTCTCAAATACAACTCAAAATAATAACACTAGTATATTGAAATGCACATAAGAAACTGGATTGGAACATTGGAACTTGACACAAACTCTAAGTATTTTTGACTCAATAAAAGCTCTAGTTGTGTGTCTCTAAAAATTCAGAATTATATGTGTATATATGGGTGAATGGTTATTACAATTTCTTGGAAAAAAAACCTAATTAACCACCCCACACTTACCACTCACACGTCCACCACTCTCACACACCCCACTAATTTTGACTCACTAATTAAGCAACCCACTAACATTATTTTTTGACCCAAAAAATCAGAAATAACAAGTTAAGTAACTAACCAAAAAAAAACTTAGTTAAAATAAAAAACGGTTTTTTTCTTTTTTTATTTTTCCGAATTTTTCCTTTTTTTTATTTTTCCTTTTCATTTTAAACAATTAAAACAATCAAGAGGTTGTTTAAACATACCCTAAAAAGTAGCAACAGTCGTGGACCATAATAACCAACTGACTCGACACAAGTTCCTCTAGGAACATGACCCAAAGTTCCTCTAACAGACACGACTAAGTTCCAACCAGACTTAAATGCATTAATATACTTACATTTACCCTAGAACATTACATTATAACATTCATGGATGCTTCTCTTCTCTTCAACAAGTAATTCGTTGGAATACTTGAAGGTCTTCTCATGTTCCTTGCTGAATTCTCTTCAGGAACTTCTCTGATTTCTCTGTAGAAACTTGACAGCAACATCTTTGATTCATAATTCGAACCTTCACTTGAATCACCATCTTGTTTCTTCAAATGATTGAATCTTCATGTTTGAATCTTCAATGCTTATTTATCTTCAAGATCTAAAATTCTCCAAGAACTCAAAGATACTTATTAGTACTTAAGTTTGAGGTTTATGTCATCATCAAAACATAAAAGGAATATGTCAACAGGAAGTTTCAAACTATATGCATCAAATGTTTCATTTATGTTTTGCTCTCTCCATTTAACACTCACAATCAAATTTTTCATAGGAGTCCGTACAAATCTATTTGTTGCAAATAAAAAGAAACGGTGCCAGTATACTGATTTCCGCACCCCCAAAATTAACTAGTTTTGAGCCCGTGCATTATTTTTTTTTTAAATATCAAAAATAAAAATTAATTATAGAAAATGATATAGAATTCTATTATTATATTTTATTTATTAAAGCTTACACCAAATCAACCAATGATCACCATGAAAATTATCATGTTGACTTCAAAATTAATGCACAAAACAGAGAGTATGATAATTGATGAAGGGGTAATCAAAAGAACTATAATTAAAATTGTTCAAGGAAAAAGAAAAGGGTTAAAAAAAATAATTGTCTTCAAAAGATGACACTTGGTAAAAAAAAATTCATGTTTTATTAAATATATAATTATAGATGTAAAAATACTATCATTTAATGTTTGAATAGGAAGAGGTTTATTAATGCTCACACCAAATATACCAATGATCAGTTGATCACCATAAAAATTCTTAAGTTGACTTCAAAATTAATGCACAAAATATTAGGAATCGGAGCGAGTATGATAAATGATAATTTATATAATTATATATAAATCTGAATGAATGGATAATTTATATATAAATCTGAATGAATGGAAAACTTTCACCTACCAGCTACTAATTTATTTAGATGAACTATCGTACAAGATTTAATGAATATTATTTAAATTAGACCAAATGAATATTTATCATCAACATTGAACATATGTTAATTATGAGTTACATGTGTGTAACTTCTACAAAATCCATTTTGTTTCATTTTTTAAAAATTAACAGTTACTAATTGTATAATTTTTTAAAAGTTTTTTTCCAATCATCACCATGCAGTTTTATTAAAAAAAAAAAATCGGCTGTAAAAATTAGACCAAATGAATATTTGAATAGATTGAACTCATTGAAGTATTGTATTAAGCAAACATTAAGGGTGCGTTCTCTTTAACTTATTAGACATGAACTTATCTGAACTTATCAGACATGATTTAACTTATTAGATCTGATTAGAACTTATTAAACCTTAATAGAACTTATTAGACCTTATTAAAACTTATTAGACCTTATTAAAACTTATTAGACCTTATTAAAACTTATTAGAACTTATGAAACCTTATTGGAACTTATTTATTTTAAGGTGAAGAAAACGCACCTAAAAAAGTATTGTATTAGGCGTGATAAATGTAATCACAGTTATAGAATTCAAGACCATACATGAATGATGTGTTTGGAGTCTTTGGACCATTTACAACTACCAAACATAACGTGGACCATTGGAAATTTGGAAGGCCCAATAATTTTTTCTGGCCCATTGATGTAAATAACAAAATGTACTTGTGTAGCAACACCAGTACACCACTATCAAGTATCAACCGTCAAGTTTTTGCTCACATTTTCCAGTTAAAGCATACATTTATGACCCGCTTGATTGTTGGTAGTAATAAATTGTGTTAATTGAATTAAGGATGAATTTTATGTTTCCTCATAGAATACATATTTTTAATTCTAAAGCTTCCTTCAAAAAAAAAAAATTTAATTCTAAAGCTTGATTTTTTTTTCATATTTTCTATTACCATTCATCATCATCAAGAGAAGTGATATTAGATGACAATGGGTATTTGAGAAAGAAAATTAGAAGCACCACCATGCAAATAAATATTAATTTTCCATTCGTTCAGATGATGCAATACTACAAAATCTAGGTTTTTGCCAACAATGGATAGATTGGATTAAGCAATATCCTAAATCTATATTAGTAAAATTTGAAACTTAAATATTTTTTATTTAAATCTTATTTCTTAAAAAATATTTAATGTTCACCTATTTTATATTTAAACCCTGCTAAAATTGGTCAAATATGAAGTTTTGTTATAATTATAAAGTCTCAACTATGTTAATTTTTCTAATGGTCAAATCTTTCTTAGCTTCCATAAAAAAAAAAAATCTTTCTTAGCTAAACCAGATCATGTTTATCTAACAAAAAATTAAAAGAAAAATCTCAAAAAAATATATATAATTTCAACTTATTCTATTTAGTGAAAAATGAGAAAATGTCCATTTTAATTATAATTTAATAAATAATTTATAGGATAAAATTTTTATGTTAATTATGTTTGTACAATATTTTTTTTAAAAAAAACCCTATATAAAATAATTTAATACTAAATACTGAATTTTTTGTTGTAAATTTTTTATACTTCGTATATAATTTTGTAAAAATTATGCGTAATACTGTAACTAATCTAGTACAGTAATAATATATCATGAAATATTGAAATCAGTTGGCATCTTTGCATATTAGTGGAATCAATTGGGGATAAACCGATAAACAACTCACAAGTCACTCTTAACCGATTTTATATTATCACCCAATAATACAAACAATTATTAAGTACGGAAGAACCAATCCAAATTATCCAGAAGAAAAGCACCATTGTTTCCTCTGTTTTTCCTTTTCCTCTGCTGTCTATTATCCACTTCACATCCTAATCCCCTGAAGCTTGAGTTACTAGCTACTAATTCCCCTAAATTTTCCAGATTTCTGGCTATTACCCTTTTCAATTTGCAGATGGAATCTGATGTTTCCATCCTAAATACCCCAACTTTGCTTTGTTTCTAATTTGGTAAATTACAGTGTTTCGGATCAAATTAGGGCTTTCCTTTTCTGGATTCTAGCAAGCTATTTCCTTTCTTGAATTGAAACCCTAAGTTTAACATCTAGTTTCTGCTTTCTCTGGTTATTGGAGTTGAGTCAACTGAGTGAAATCCTCAATAAAGTGTTTCTTTTTTTAGACGGGCTCAATAAAGATCCCAAATCTTCGATAGTGTTGTAAAAATTATCTTAAAGAGCTCAAGACAGATCAGATTTGGGTGCTTTTCTTTTGAATAAATAATTGATATGGGTTTTAGGGTTTATACAATTTTTTTGATATTTGGTTTGTATTTGATCTTGATGTTGAGTTTCTCTTCAGCTTCTGTGGTTTTGAGGGGAAATAATATGACATTTGCTTTCGAAGATATTGAAGCTAACTTTGGTGAGTTCCATATTCTAGTATAGAATTTTAATTTGATATCAATAGTTACAATCTGGGTGAGTTCTAATATAACTACTTTGATTGATAATCTCAGCACTACCTGTGAGTCCCTCTGGTGTTTGTGGAAAAGTGTACATAGCAGAGCCACTTGATGCGTGTTCACCCTTGACAGATGCATTTGATAATCATAGTGGCAATTGTAACTCATCATTTGCATTGATCATTAGAGGTGGATGTAGCTTTGAGGACAAGATTAGGAGGGCACAGAATGCAGGGTTTGAAGCTGCAATCATCTATGACAACGACGATGGCGGTGCATTGGTTGCAAGTAATTCTCATTTCCTGCTCTTTTTATCTTTTTGCAATGTATTGTGTGATACATGATTTACTTGTTCAATTTTGTTAACATCAAGATGATGCATTGATGTTATGGGGTTCTATATGATTTTTACACTATAAAACGATGTTACATTTTCCCTTCAAATTTCTCCAACATCCAACATAGGAAGATTTTGGTTCATTAAGGAACGAGGTGAAATCAATCCTCTCGATTCCCTCCCCTTCTCTCCCTCTATGTGATATCCAAACAAGGGAGCATGGATCCCTTCCTTTCTTTTCCTTCCCTTTCCCTCCATTTCCCTCTATCCAAACATATTTTTAGCGTTCCCTTATTTGGCTCATTGTTCTTATGACAGAGTTGTAGTTGGCTCATTGATCTCATTATTCAATTGTAGTTGGTTCATTGATCTTATAACACAGTGATTGCTTTGAAGTTGAGGTTAAATTACTAAAATAGCACATACTGCAGTCTAGTTGGCCCTGATTCTAGAAACAAATAAACCTTACTAGACCGGACTAAAACTCATTGAACTTATTAGGCTTGATTACAACTAATTTCAACTTATCTAAACTTATTTTTTCTTTTAAGGGGAAGGGAACGCACCCTAAGAGTTTGTCTTCTTTGAAATAGATAGCCTACAAATATAATTGTGGAATGACTACTTGCTTATGCCATAGACAGTGGAAAATTGTCGGCGTCGGTAGTTGCATTTTGTCTTTTGCCCTTTTCCCACATGCCCGTGTAGCTACATTGTGTAATATTTTAGTTGGGAATAATTTGCCAAGGTTTTGCGCTCTTCTATGTACAATCTACACCCCTTATTTTGTCAGCTGTTTTTAGCATTCATTTGGCCAATATGAGTTATATATATTGAATTATTGTAAAGACGAAAACAGCCTGACCTTGTTTTGTATCTATATGCCTAAACATTGTGGCGTCTTTTGTCCATGCAGTGGCTGGAAATGGTGCCGGTATTAAGATCCATGCTGTGTTTGTTTCAAAAGAAACAGGACAAAAATTAAAAGAATATGCTGTTCCTGGCATGACCGTATGGTTATTCACTAGCTATGAAAGTTCTGCATGGTCAATCATGGCAATTTCCTTCATTTCTCTGCTAGCTATGGCTGCAGTATTGGCTACTTGTTTCTTCGTTAGGAGGCATCGTGTTAGACGAGAAAGACCTCAAGCCCGTGTTCGAGAATTCCACGGCATGAGTAGTCGTTTGGTCAAAGCCATGCCAAGCTTAGTATTCACAGCTGTAACTGAGGAGAATTGCACTGCTTCAATGTGTGCCATTTGCATTGAAGACTACAGGGTTGGAGATAAGCTACGGATTCTACCATGTAATCACAGTAAGTCACGCCTCTTTGATGAGGCCCTCTTGTATTCGGCTTTGGTTATTAAGTATGTGGTGATAACCCTCGATTTACTTATGTGCACATATTGCTTGGTGGTTCACTAGAAACTAGTTCTTGAGTATCTGCTAATCTACTATGCATTGATACACTCGAAGCGGGATTCCGGGATGTGTTATTGACTAATCTTTCTAGGTAGAAGCCATATAGCTGAATAGTGTGTATAAATGTATAATTGTTGGATGAACATCGAATTAGGTTTTAACTAAAATTATCTACTTCCTCCGTTTTTGAATTCTTGCAACAAATGGGTATTATTTGTGAGAGATAAAAAATTCATTTGTTGCAAGAATTCAAAAACAGAGGAAGTATAAGAATATAGTTGCCACCTTTATATTTGACGTTGAATTACTGTCTGGTATGGTTTCAAAATTCTCATTGGAATGACTGGTACGTACTTGAATAGTATAAGGATTTAAGATTCCATGTGAATAAACAAAACTTTATATGTTTAATAACTACAACATCAAAGTCTATGATATGTCTTTTTAAACATTAGTGTTGAATTGTTGATGTGTTTCCACTTTCATTTTTTCCCAAAGTATATCATCTATCTAAACATTAATAATTTATATTGATGTAAATTTTGACAGAATTTCACGCATGTTGCGTGGATGCTTGGCTCACTGCATGGAGGACATTTTGTCCAGTATGCAAACGAGATGCAAGGACGACTAATGGCGAACCTCCGGCATCAGAATCCACACCATTGTTGTCGTCTAATCCATCATCCGTTGCTTCTACACCATATTCTTCATTCAGATCATCGGTTCGGTCTTCTGCCATACTAATTGTTTCACCAAACTCACAATCCGGAGCAGCTTCCGTTGCAAATAGTCCTCAAGTGCCTCGTCCTGTCTACTCGTATCGCAATCAACCTTCTCCTTCAATGAGTATAAGTCAAAGCTCCGTAGACCTTAGAAACATGTCCCAAAGATCTTATACATCACAGTTTGCATCTCCAGGCTCTTCAGGCTACCCATCTGTATCACCTCTTAATACGAGATACATGTCCCCGTACATTCCAAGTCCCAGTAATGCTTCATCAAGTTATCTCGGGTCTTCTTCAATGAGATATCCAAATCCGTTGCATTATAGTGAGTCTGCAGCGAGTTTTTCTCCATATGATTCCGCACAATCACTTCCGGGATGTTGAAGTTGAAGTGCCACATGATGATAGTAGCATGTTAAGTTCTGTCTTATACCTATGTCATTCTGGATGTTGTTTCGGACATTCGATTTTTCTAACATCGTCTAACTTTATACGTCTGTGACATTTGCCACTGCAAACTTTTTAGTATCAGAGTAGGGTAGCTAGCTAGTATCAAATTTTGTTCTTTTTTATTTGTTGATGAATGATGAGTGTTGCTTGTGTTGGTTGGCTAGAGCTGAGGCTCTAATATCTGTATCAACTTTTTTTTTTTTTTCGTGGCTGAATATATTCATACTTGTTCATTTTCCTCCTGAATGAAACACATGCTTTTGTTTATGAATAACTAAATAAGCTTTGTACCAACATACAAGTTTTTTTTTTCCTGGATTAAATGTTCGTGTTGTTCTTGTTAGCCGTTAGGTACTCCGTAATTACTTTCTTTCCATGTTGAATGATAATAACGAATTAACAATAAGTAGGTTGTGTCATATGTTCCTTAATTCGGTTGGATTGTTGAAAACTGCTAGTTTTTTAATGGTAATGTTGTCGGGACTGGCCTACGGCCTAACCGGTGTTACCAGAATAAAATTAACTGATATAAGTACTACACATATACAAGCATCCGAGAGGGGGAGGATAAGAGAGGAATCCCTCGAGATGCATATGGAGATCTCATCCTTGTTCAAAAGAAATTATATCATTGATATATATATAGGTTTTATGACACTGGTTTGACAATTTGCCACATAAAATATCCAAGTTCTGTTCAAAGACTTAAACTAAACTGTAAATTGTTGACTTACCTCGTTGAAGTTTTGAGTTGAACACAAGTTTGCCCCAAACTTTATCAAGTCAATATTTTTTGACATAATACAATGCATAGCCTAGGCTAGCTAGAACATAACATTAAGACAATGGAAGAGCTTGAGAGCTTCTCTAATCCTAGCTACAATATTATCAGTTTATCACCCCGTAATCAGAACTCTTTTTGCATGACATTTTTTGTTTAAAGAAATACATTATTGGCAAGTTTCTAGCCTTTGACTACAAAAGAAGGTGCCGATGTCGGGTGTTTTCTAGATGACCAACATGAACTTCCTCATGGTTCATAAAAATATACTTATGAATAACTTGGATAACTTGGATCATGTGGGCATGGGGCTAAGGACTGTGCTTAACCAAGGGAGCGAACCTTTCGACCAATTCTACAAGCCTTTAAATTTTGAATCAACCGTTTTCAAACTTGAACATTTATCGGGGCCAATATCTATGCATATTTTGCTCTTTCACTCATATTTCGCATTAGAAAGCATGCAGAAGAATCAATAGTACAAAGTGAACAAGGATATAAAAAACCGAGGAAAAAAAAATTCCTATAGCCATTGTCATTGAGATTACAAAAATATGGTGCGATGATAAATTAATGTCAAAGGAGATTGAAGATTTGGACACCAAACACAACAGTTCGAAAGCACCACAAGGTCATCTACAATCTCAGTGACCGATCTTTGTGGAAATTGCCTTGGAAGTTGGAACAAAAAAAAAAAATCTAGTCCTCTTTGTTACCTGATATTTGTGCTTCACTGTTATCAGGTCTTAAAGGCCGTCTTACATCAACCTCATCATCTTTACCAAGGGTTATCATCATCATCATGACAGCCACCACAAAAACAACAAGGAAAAGCAATTTATAGCCAACCATGGAATTCAGGAACTGCATGAAGGTTGGGCCACTAATCTTTTTTGATACTGTCCTTCCTTCTTTGTATCCTTCAAGGAACTGTGTTATGTCTGATCCTTGATCATCTTCACCAATACTCTCTGAATCAATTACCTGTCCAGCAAACAATCATGCATTTTACACCATCAGAACTCAAACACCAGTTCTACATTAAACAAAAATGTAAAGCATAAACGCAGTATAGCATGAGCATGAGCATGGACGTAGGCATTTCTGTATTAGTCTCTCTACTCATCCATAAACTATATAGGTGGAAGACTGTGACCATGCCATTAATAGTGTCTTATTAGTTGCTATTGGTGTTATATTTAGAGAAGCACAAGCATTTAAACTTTAAAGCCTATACGTATTAAGTATAAGGGGGATGATGCGATCGCTTACATTGAAAAACTCCTCATTTCCATCCCAAACAACCATTTTTGGTAGTTTCGTTTTCGTACTGATCTCAAAAGATTCAACAAAGTCCTGAAACTGCTGGAGACCAGCATATCCAAATAGATAATCACGATTTGCAGAAGCAGCGGCCTTCAATAACTTCACCAGTTGCTTTGTTTTATCATCAGTCTCATCCTCCACAAATGTAAGGACTATTTTCCTTTCTTCATCTCTCAACAACTTCAGTGAGTCAGGGTTTATGGGCAAACATAAGGGGAACAGATTTTGCTTGATGAATTCGTCTAAAAATTGATCTGCACATGATAAAGCAAGTCCAGTTAAACACTAAGGAAATGTCCTTGCTTACTGATGTTACTGGAGTAAAACTAAGTTTTCCAAAAAAAAAAAAAGAAAGAAAGAAAGAAAAGAAGACTCCTAATGGTGCTCAAGATGTTTATCTTTGTGTTCAGCCCTACACATCACGCACTAAAATAACTAACCACAAAAAGGGCTGGGAAAATGATTCTGAAAATTGTGCTCAAGCAATTTTTGACCAGCCACTCAAAAAACAAGAAAGAAAAAAAAGGCACTGACATACTTCTCCATCGATCCTATTTTACTTGTCTTATGAATTCAACTATTCAAAGGTATAGCCAACAATCAGAGGAGAGGTTGTGGAATATGAATGAGGACTTACCATCAAATGGACCATAGAATATGTTCCGCTCATCATAAGTTGGATTAAGGGACACCAGAGCTGGAACTTTGTCAAAATCATATGATTCCATAACACTATCTGAAAAACCCTTTGCCACTGAGAACCATGCCTTCCTTTTGTATTTGATGGCTAGCTCAGAAATGACAGACTCATTCATACCAAAGCCAACGTAGATGGGGAAATGGGTGCCAGCTGCCTCAATGAAGTTGCTAATAGCAGTGTCTGAATCAAGAATGGTTACGTCAGGGGCAACAAACTTCTTCAAATAACGGACGAGCAAATCAGCCTTTCTTGGTCCATTATATTCAACAGGAACACCATGCATGAAGAGCTTTAGAGTCGGGAAGCCACTGAAATACAAGCTTATTATTACACAGAATAATAGGAGAAGCTTTGGAGGGGGGGAAATTCACAGCATAATTGACTGAGAAATCCTGAGGCAAAGTGGAATTACGTATTGTTCAATTAGCACCATTAATTAGTTTGGTTATAAAATAATTTGCTTATCTGAGAAGGCAAAATTGCATACTCAATCTCATATTTATCCCCAATACTTCTGTACTTGTCAGCATCAACTTTTGCAATCACTATTGGCTTCTCTAGTTCACCAAGCATAGAAGCAGCTGCATCTAACTGCAATTAGAATTCAGAAGCATCAGTTTCATCATTCAATGTGATCAACATCTGTATACGTAACAACAGGATAAATTATTAGGTTAAGAATATCAAACAAAATAAAGATTTAATTCATTCAATTAGATGATTTCACTAGGGGAAGGGGGATTGGACAGTGACCATGATCTAGTTTCTAAGCCCACTTTTTTTTTGACAGGGTTTCTAAGCCCACTTTAAAAGCTACAAATCACAGCAATTACTCACATTAAGTTGGTACAGTAACACAAGGTGATTTTGTAGGATTTTTAAAATTTGGGAAATTCCCAATGGTACCACTGAAGTTTTGCGAATTCCCAGTGGTACCATTGTGTTTTTTTTATTTCCAATTATACCATTACATTTAACAAAATTCCCAAATGTAGCATTTAAACAAAAAATCTGTTAAATTAACCCCCACCCACTACCTTAAGTCCTTAACCCCCAACACCCATTCAAAAAAAATTTAAAACAAAAAGAAAAAAAAAACCCAAACCACCACCCAGGCACCCAGCCTTAAGTCCCTAACCCCCACCCATTGCCTAACCACTGGCGCCCAGCCGAACTCCTTGCCCAGCCGACCACCTCGCCAAGCCACCTCCCCTGCTTCGATTCATGGTGGGGCTTCGATTCGGTGGCTCAATTTGGGGCTCGATTTGGGGGTTCAATTTGGGGCTTGATTTCGTGGTGGGGGCTTAATTTGGGGCTCGATTTGGGCGTTCAATTTGGGGCTCGATTCATGGTGGGGCTTCGATTCGGTGGCTGGGGGTGGGTTCAATGGGGTGTGGGACGGTGTGTCTATTGGGCGGTGGGGTGAGTTCATGGGTTCGATTTGGTGGTGGGGGTGAGCTCCTGGGTTCGATTGGGTTGGAATGGTGGTGGTGGGTGGGTGAGGGTGGGGAGGTGGTTCGATTTGGGGTTCGAAGAGGCGGTGGGGAGTTTGAATGGTGGTGGTTGGGTGCAGAGGTTGGTGGTGTCGAGGGCAAGGGGCGGTGACTGGGAAGAGGTTGGTGGTGTCGAGGGCAAGGGGCGGTGACTGGACGCCGAAGACGTGGGGCGGTTGCTGGGCTAAGGTGGTACGTGGTGGCTGGGCAAAGGTGGTACGTGGTGGCTGGGCAAAGGTGGTACGTGGTGGCTGGAGGTTGGGGTTTTTTTTATAAATAATTGTAATTTTTTAATTAATGATTATTAATAGATTTAATTAATTATTTTTAAAGGTTAAATTGATTAGTTAACGGAATATTCTGTTAACTAACGGAATATTTCATACATAATGTTACATTTGGGAAATGATTAAAACCACAATGGTACCGATGGGATTAAAAAAAAACACGATGGTACCGATGAGAATTCGCAAAACTTCAGTGGTACCATTGGGAATTTCCCTTAAAATTTTTATTTTTAATATTCAAATAGAAAGATGCAAACACACAGGATTACTATGCAGAATACCCCTTATTAAAAACGTATACATGCATGCTAAAGTACTCATGTCCAAAAATCATTGTATACGACCTCCCATTATTTTTGTGAGAAAGTATGCATTTTTAAGTACTTGTGTTCAAAATTTATTGATATACTACCTACCATTAAAGTACTCTTGTGCCCTGTCATTCCAAAATCTCCATAATAATGATATAAAATCATTCCAAAATCCACAGCACTATGTCATTTGAAAAGGAGATAGTAGGAACTCTAAAGTTACAATCATAACCAGTGCTAATTACTTTAATTGATTGTAGTATTAGTTTGACAAAGGAGCCAACTCTTTTCTAGACATCCCAAATTGGTATATGAAACTAAAACTTTCATATGTGAGGAAGAATTTTCTAGATCTCACAGGAACATGGAATGAATACTATATTGCCACAAAAACAATAGTCCAGGAAAATATACTGCCCTCAAAACAGTAAAAACAGCAATATCAGTTACATAACCAACCATATGAACAATTTGCAATACCACAACAAACTATGAAGATGAGAATGGAGTGATCAGAGATGTTCTCAAGGTGACAGAAACTCTAGCCATCCTAAAACAAAATCACAAATAAAAATAAAAATTGCTGCTACTGCTTGAGATTGAGATAACCGATAAAGTTACCAACATACTAGAAATTCTTATATACACCCGGGTGTAAGTGTAAGGTACACCCAAGGGTAATTTTGCTCATTTTAAATTATATTAAATGAGCAATAAAACACCTATGGATGCACCTACCTATACGTGCACCCGGATGCTCCCTCCTTCATTATGAATATACGCTTCTTTATATCAACCCTTGGTTGTAATAAGACGGATAAGGGGTCATTTAGGTCATGTTCTTTTGAACTGAATTAATATGAAATTCTGAACTGAATTGAATTAAG
Organism: Salicornia ramosissima; assembly: GCA_951394345.1. Classification (NCBI taxonomy): domain Eukaryota; kingdom Viridiplantae; phylum Streptophyta; class Magnoliopsida; order Caryophyllales; family Amaranthaceae; genus Salicornia; species Salicornia ramosissima. The sequence goes on from OX596234.1 coordinate 50,243,082, forward strand.
CTAAATCCTAAACTCATCCAAATCTGAAATTTAAGAAATTAAGCCCCCCCCCCAACAACCTCTTCTCCACTCACCCATAAGGAAAAAATTCTACTCATCAATTTTACTTTACCATTTTCTTGTTCCTTCACATTAATTTTGCTGATGGATAATAGTGGTGAAAAAATCTTTTTCCACTCGTAAATTTTTTTATTTTTAAAATGATCCTCATCCCTCTAATAAATTTCACTATACTTCACCACATTCATATGCTTACTGTTACAATTTTTATACTTAATTTTTTTACTTATTAATTTACATTAATCATTTGGAGATGATGATGAAAGTTGAGATACCTGTTGATTATAATTGATAGGAAGCGGAGGGGGCATGATCAATTAACAAGGGCAGTGTGGTGTCTCAGTAACATGAATGGCTAACAAGTGATGGCCAAGTTTGCCATACTTTTAGGAAAGCAGCAAAAAGGCAATTAGGTAAACTTTCAATCAAAAGTTCAAAGCTGTTCACCATAATTTCATACTACAAATCACCCCAAAAAAAAAAAAATCAAAAGCAATAGAACAATTGAAGCCAAACAAAATAATTCGAACATCAACAGATTTTCACACAGTATCAACAAACTCAAAAGCAAATCCGAAATTGAGATTAATCGAGTAGAAATCACATCTAACTTAGGGGGAAAAAATGAAAGAAGAGAGAGAAAGAAATACCTCAGGGGAGAGACGCTTGCAGTGACCACACCAAGGTGCGTAGAAATCAACAAAGACATAATCAAAAGTCGAAATAGCAGAATCAAAGTTGGATTCATCCAAGTCAATCACTGTTCCATCTAAGTTGAATTTGTTTACTTCAGCGGAGATCGATGAGAATGAGAAACAGACGATCGCAACGAAGAGAAGTCCAACTGCTACTGATGGTCCTCGCATGGCTGTTTTGCTAATGTCTGCACATGAAACAGTTTTAGAATTTCAGGCAGTTTTTACTCGATTAAGTTTTCTATTGTTTAGTGAAATTTTCTGATTTGGAATTTTCAATCTCATCAATATGAAATTTTGATACTTCCCCGTTTCAAAAAAAAAAAAAAAAATTTGCAACAGTCTAACATTTCACGCATGTCGAGACACTATTTTGACCCTTAATTTGGTAATTAAAATCGACTCCATCAACTTTTAAACCATAAAATTTTAAAAAATCCAACTTGTTAATTGTTAAATGGAGTGTATAAAAGTGTGAGGAATTAATCCTTAGATATTTCTAGTTGTACCGTGTAGTCGTGTACACCATGCTTAAGATTTTCTTTAATACAAATTAATACAGTATTTTTTTCCCTTTTTTCCCAATATTGTTTTACTTTCCCCCTACTTACCCCACGTAGCCTTTCATTTTCTTTCTTGTTCTCGGCAAGACACGGTAAAAACCAAAATTTACGGTTTGAGTGTAAGTTGAGAAAGGAAATTTTTAAAAGACTATCAATAGCATCTCTAAGGCGTCTGGGTTTGAATCAATGTCAGTCCATTAGAATGTGGAACGAAGATGCAAGCAGAGTATGTGCAGATGTGGAGCTTTGATTAAAGTTTTTACAGCTTGCACAGATATAAATCCTATTAGAAGATTTATCAAATGTAGTAGAAGTGATGAAGTACGAAAATTAATTCGTTTTTGTTGGTTTAAATTTCAATTGTTCGTAAAACATGGAGTAATTGAAATTCATATAGGAATATATAATGTGGGAGTGGATTGATCCAACATATCCTATCATATGCTCGGGCCATGACCACCATCATAATTACCGCTGCCACTATTGACTTATGTCGCCATCATTTTATTTTTTTTATATAATATGAAAAGCCTAAAATAAACTATGGTTTACCAAACCCAGAAACCAGACTCAAACAAATATCATCATGGTGTTACGGAACTCAAAAACGAATACCACCATGACCGTACCATTGGTACCGGTTTTTTAGTATGGTTAGTCCAGTACCTACCACCATTTTTTTTTATTTTCATATACTCTATAGAATGTGGAAAATAGATACTATTATGATATTATCTGGTACAAGTCTTTAAGGGTCTGCATTCTATCATAATTGATAGTTGTCGTATATGTAACTAACAAATATTCCCTCATGCAAAAACGTAGACTATCTTGCTATACAAAGTGTCAAAACCCTGAATCTTGCTATACAAAGAGGATAACAGATCAAAAAGATATTTCCCCTCAAACTGAGGTTTCTCTAAGACTCTAAAGATCACTAAAACATATCCAACAAAGTACACTTCCAAATTCACATAATTTTCTTCATAAATTTTCATTATCATCCATCCATTACCCCCCGTTTAAGTGGCACTGTGGCAATGGATATGATAATGGAAAATATTAAGAAAAATACAAATTTGGAAATGAGATTATGTTACCAATGATAACATAATGTCATTACAGTACTCAAAAATTCATCCCTCTACCATAATTTACTATGGGAAATGGCTAGTAAATCAAATTGATTTTTTTAGCAGACATATAAAATGGCATTTTTGTAATTTTGTTGAAAATAAATTACCAAAACACCCCCTATAGAGTTAGTGCTCGGATCCCTGCCCCTAAAGTTTGTCATAATTACCTTAAAATGCCATTTGAGATACAAACTTTGTATCTCAAATTGATTTACTGGTCATCCCTCAATTTACTATCAACTACCAAACGGGCCATTAGTGATCTGGGGGCTCTGACATGACTACATGAATTCAAACCGTTTATCCTGCAAAAAGTTGCTCAGTCAGCATCCTCTATCTTTGCACGCTTCGAACCTGCTTCCCGCAGCCATTCTTGGCATTCATCCGCGGTTCCAGAAGGATGGGCAAGTTGCCATTCAATTACTTTTTGTTGCTGGAAACATAGAATGGACAATTAATTTAAAGCAAAACATAAAAATAAGAAACCTTCACTTCATCATGAGATGAATGCCTCACCCATTCTTTCACACTTGGTCCAGCTTTGAGGTTTAAAATACTCATAATGTCTTTTCCATTGACTAATGGCTTTTTCTCCCAAATATTTTCTAGATCTGCAATATCAAACATTTCACATACCAAATTCATTGCCAATATCTCATAGGAATATCTACCGGAAAATTACTGCAAAACAGAAGAAATACACCCAAGAGGCAAATACATAGGTTTAAAGTACATAAGGTATAGGTCACTACATAGTAGTAGTAATCACTTGATCTATATAGCAAAACCAACTGTGGATCAGAAAAAACCAAGGTGAAAACAAAGGGACTTAGAAGAGACACTACACCAACGGACGGATGACCTAATAAGAAGCGTACCTAATTTTACAACAACATCCTTCACCAGCTTAAACAATTCCTCACTCTTCTCCAACTTTGTGTCATTCGCTGACAATTCACATAAAGCATCACAAGGATATAGTAATGTTGATACAAGCAACGCAACTGGCCAAAACTCTTTGATTTCCCGGAGAAGCAGGCCTATGAGAACATAACAAACCAAACAAATAAGTGAAAGTGTGTTCGTGTACAGAACATATACCACCACATTACTATCTATACAGCATTCATGTAATGGATTTAGATCTCAATTGGCCTATGGCAGGATTTGGTCATGGCTAAAGAAAAAAAATATTGATCATAATGAAGGACCAGAGCAACTCTATCCCACAAATTTATTCAGTTTGTTCTGCAATATTGAGGCTTAACATGGCAAGAAAAAAGACCTGCCAATATCCTTAATTTTGGAGTTTCAGGGACATCAATAAGAATCTTCCCACAGTGAGCTTCAGCAAACTGCACATCCTTTTCAGATGTAATGTAAGATATCAATGGAATAAATTTTTGTGTTGCACGGTGTACGTTGATAACCTATGTAGGGGAAAGAAAGAGATCAAATCATTAGGCCAAATATGAACTCAAGTCACCAAGGATGCAAGGTAAAAAAGCATTAACGCCACAGCAAGATGATGTTCAACAAAAAGGGATTTGAACTAACGGTTTCTGCATCCTTTGATTTAAGTTTGAGAGAATTCCGAAAGATAAAATCAACAACAGGGATCTGCAAAACAAGACGACGGTGTCAGTCGAAGCCATGAGCGTGATAGTCACTTTCTTCTTCTTTTTTTAATTTACCAACTTTCCTTTTTGGGTTGTTTTTCTTGAATGTACTCAGTTATTAATTTATAGTTCCCAAGTACTTTTTCCATTCTATCTCTCTCACTTTTGACTGACTTTAGTAAAATTACTTTATTTTTCTCTCTTTCGCATACTATCTCTTACTTTTGCACACAACTTTTAATCAACAATTATTCTTTTCTCCAACTCGCAATTAGTTTATTAGTTTTGATATGAGTAAATAAAATAAAAAGGAGGTAGTATATCTTTAGCTTTAATCAACTGATACCAAATTATTCACAGCAGTCTAATAGCTCGGAGCACATGTAAGTCATTACATCACAAATACTGATGGTGCAACATCATAGACCCATATGTAATAGTGTGCCTTTCAGCCAGTAGCCAATCTCCCATAACTTGATTTCCGGAAAAGAATTATTAATAATAAGGCCAGTAATTTGCAAGGTTAAAACAAAAAAGCCTTTCAGCCCATAGCTAATCTGCCATCACCTCCTAGCATTACTATTTGGGGGAGGGGATAAAAATCTGAAGGCCACCTTTTTCTTCTTATTATCTCTGTAGATCATACTCCTTAATGGAAGAAACAAAGCAGCATATAAGCAAAGTCGCCTTTGATCATCCTGAAATTATAACATGGTAATCATTATTTGAGCTAGAACAAAGATAAAGAATCGATGATGATAAAGTGAACTAATAAAGTTTGTTACAGAATTTTTACAAGCATTAAAAAATGTGCAGCTTCATTGGAAGTAGGAAGAAAAATAAGAACTTAAGTAGGAAGAAAAATAAGCACTTAAACCAATCCTTTCTTGGTCTAAGAGGAATAGTGAATCATTTTTTAACAGAAGGACATAGCACAAAGTCTGAATCAGTCTTAACAAGACATAGTTTCAATATCCTAGATAAAAATTCTCCATCTTCAAATAAAAATGTTTTGTTAAATATCACCAAATATAACAGATTGAAATCAAGCTATGCAAGACACAAAATAAGTGTAGTAAAGTAAGAAAACAAGAAGGGTTGCAACTTCATCATCTAATATCAGTCCAATGGGTGCAGACCAACTACAAACCTCAGAGGGGAGCATCAGTTACCTCATATTCTCATTCTTAAAACAGCACAAAACATTTGTTTAACCTACATATTTTCTATTAATAATTTCATACATCAGTCAATTACCAAAAACTTACAACGCCTCTACTTAGTTTCAATAAACTAGTTCAACAATAAATCTGGTTACAAAATATTGCTGAAAATTTTATCTACAAAAAGCAGACCCAAATTAATTTGGGGTCAGCTCGGCTTGAATCAATGGAATTGCAAAAGTCATTTGCCGAGATTTTCTCCCTCCATATTTCACAATCTAATGCCAGCCTCCTCCAGCCCAAAAGCCTCATATCCCCAATAACCACCCTCATCATAGTTTGTTTTAGACTTCTATTACCTCTCCCCTTACTATCTATTTTCCACTCCTCAAGCCTCCTTCCTGGTGCATTACTCGGTTTGCGTTCTATTTTATGATTCCTTGTATGCCCACACAAAGTAGCATACACATCTTTGTCACATTCATCTTTTGAATGAGGCAATATTTCAAAGCCCGAGACTTCCTTCTTCTGAATTCTCCTCATAAAATCCCGATTTAACATATCATGAGTAACAATTATGCCCCCAATATCTTGCTCCCTACCTTCACAAAATAGGTTATCAATGTATAACATCCCATCTCTATTTCCTTTTCATCAACCAAGACCCTTTGATTAGGGTTCTTCACACAATTATCCCAATATGTTGAGTCCTTTTGTCTCTCATATGTAAAACTCAATAAATTTCCTTTACTACTTCTTAAGTATAGCTTTCTTGGCTTCTCTTCAAGCCTCCTTTTATTTCTCATAATTTTCATCACTATGACAATTCCCTAACCTTCTATAGAATTCTCGTTTGCTCTAAACTGCTTGAATTTTTCGTTCCACTAGGATGTGTTTTTATCTGGTAGCCCTTTAAATTTTCCCAACACCACCTTCGCTATTTTTATGCTATGCAACATCTTTGTTCATAACGAGTCTACATCTGAATCCATGTTTGTGGGCCAACTATCTGCAATTAATATTTTATCCACAAAATCCTATTTTTTCTCCTCGAAGTTTCCACCACTTGATTCAAGGTTCCACTTTTGGTCTTCAACTCCTTACATATTCCTTGCCTCAAAAATCAAGCAGTCAAGTAGCACTAACCTATATTGAGTTGCCACATTCAATCCCCATTCGCCACTTCTTTTATGCGATGCACCACCTCTATCCACAACATCCACGAAATAATTCCACAAGAGTTGCCCATCATCCACCCTCTTTTTGAGGTAAAAAATAATGAAGGCCAATCAACCATAGTAAATACATACTACCACCGTTCCCTTTTGTCTTATAGCATGTGGAGTAGGAGCTAAGTAGTGAGGAAAGTGGGGGTCACATAAATATAGCAATTTCTTAGGGACAAACCAAAATGGAAAATGTAGCAATCTTTTACGATAAAAAGGAATATTCCCTTTATATCAAACTAAAACTATTACCCTCCACGCAACACACAAGGCGTGCATCATTTTCCAAAGATTTGTATATCATTACTGCAAATATGTGATCTTCAAAACCAGACTCCACCAAATAAAGTAAAAGAAATTACAATGAAGGAAAAGAAAACATCGAAAAAAATAGAAGTAGATCAATACATTCCATGAAGTTTGCAAGTGAGCTCTATGACGATAAATCGGGGAAAATTTCATTTTCTCTCTCTACCTTTTCTCTCATTAAACTTCCAAGGAACATCTAAGTTTTGAATTTTTTTTTTTACCATTTTTGAATCTTCCCAAAAAAGCAAGAAAGGGATTCACTTTTAGCCCAGAATTTGCTGACACGTACAGATATGAAGAGTTCAAAGAAAAATTGGATTAAGTGTTATCTTCCCTTCCAAGTTCTCAAGGAAAAAAAAGAATCATACTTCTGATTTTTCCTCCAAATATTCTAGGCACTAGCTATCTGCTAGAAAGTGAATAACATCCTAATATAAGAGATGCACTTATTGGCTATCAGCATCTTCAATCTGATTAATCTTGATGTTAACATGATAGATCATGATGACATCTTTTACATACCAAAAGAAAACAAAGCGAAAGTTAAAACTGACAGCAGATTCTAAAATCAAATCTCAAAAGCATGAAAGAGATAACAAATATGTAGACTGACATTTAAGATAAGAGCTTCCAGTGATTGAACCAGTCTCCATGTTGCATCCATGAAAGCAAGACAAATTCTGTTGTAACAAAAAAGAGGCAGCAAGCAAAGAGAGGGATTATTTATTAATTAATTAATTTTATTTTTTTGGGAGGGGGTGGGGGGACAACAACTCTTATGGCTAATATTTCTTGAGGAAAAATGAATGTTAGATTTTGCTCTGAAAATATGAACTAGAAATTTTCTGATAAAAATCAATTGAATTGTGACGAGGTTACACAGAAAAGAAAACCACTCGAACCTATCACATGCTTCTGGTGCTGAAGGCTCAACATCAGAAGGAAGACTAAAAACAATCCAAAATAACTGCAAATCACAAATATAGGTCACTGCTTTAACAGGTTGACTGCCTCCAATCATGAGATCTACCTGCAACAATCAAAACCAACTTAGAAACAGTAATTTAAATAGAGAAACTTCCTACAAGAGTAATGTCTGCATCAAGTAATATATAGTTACACATACTTCATGCCCAATTCTTTCCCTGCTGATCTTATCAGCAATAGCAGCTTTCACTTCATCAGAAGCACCAGCTCTCTTTAGTTCCTCATCTAGTACAAAACTAAACCTTGCACCTAAAGAAGAACAAAATAAGTAAAAAAATAACAAAATAGGTAACGCATATATACAGTTGAAGATAACAATCTCGTCAACATATACATACCAAACCGAATTGCTCGAAGAACGCGTAATGGATCATCCAAAAACGTCTCTTTTGGGGGTAATGGAGTGACTATCTTTCCTAACTTGAGATCTGTAATGCCTGCCACCAAAAAAAAAATGTAGATGGAGAGAGAGAGAAAGAGAGAGAGATTGTAGAATAAGCTAACAGAGTAGGTGAATTTGACAATATACATCTAAACTAACCTCTTCCAGTTATATCTTCTACAGAATCCGTAGTGATATTGTAGAATAAGCTGTAGCATAACAAAATGTCAATGAAATCACAATGATTAAAACATGACTTATTTCATAACAGAAGAGTTTCAAGGAATCAACCAAGACTAAATTTATCACAGAAGACATGTATGCAATTTTTCGCTGAATACTGAATAGTATTTTATTCCATTCCTTTTTGTAATTCAAAGAATATATTGAGATCCAAAAGGATGTATAGATTCAAATATACATCCTAAGAAACGACGCAAAAAAAAAAAAATCGGGTGATACAACTTACAAGTTCGCTATCCAACCAAAAGCCACTCTAGGCAAAAACAAGAAAGAAATCTACAAACTATCCAACCATAACCTAACCTACATAGTACGTCCTTTTACAAAAAGTATAGGTTTATTCTTTAACAACATATTTGATATTCCTGAGTTGATTTTTACTTTTGACTTTACCCTCCCAAAAAGCCTCATTTCTGATCCATATGTTGTAAACAAGAACAACAATTGCAGCAGCTGTCACTTTCCTTTTACACTGAGTAGTTGGGTACTATTACAGCTTCTTCTCAACCATATAAAGAAATAAATTATAGTTCTGTTGGTGCAACTGAGACCTAACCCTAGCTGCATAGCATGAACTGAGATAGAGAGCTGACTGTAAGAACAATCGGGAAAAAAAAAGTGTGAAAGAATTCACTGCCTGAGGCCCTGAACCACAGATGATATAATTCTGAAGACGAACTCCAATATTGCAAAGCTTCTCCTTTGTCTGTAACTTATTAAGATTTGCTAACAAGACAGTAAATCTGTGCTCAGGTAGTATAGGTCTATTCTGCAACCCTTGGCGCTATGGATCTAAGCTGCACATGTCTATTTATATACTTATTTCAAATTAATTTTTTCTTTGATTGTATGTAATTTTAATTAAAAAGAACCCTAATAATTTAAATAATGATATATGTAAAGCTAAGGTAGTTTCGATTTGGAAAAAAAAAAAATCAATCATTCTTCAACTCGTAAGGTTTACCAAAGCTATATTTCTTAAAGCGCAAAGCTGCTCCTTACAAAAAGGTGCTCAAAGGCGCACAAGGCGTCCTTTCGTATGTGGCTGAGCCTCGCTTAGCTAAAGCGCATTTCGCAGAGTCTGGGAGCGAGAAACGCTTTTAAAACTAAGTAACAGATTATGTAAATTTTTTTTTTTGAAAGAGATTATGTAATGTTTCAATTCAAGCTAACTTTCGAACCTTTGGAAAAAGCCAAGGTTGCACCTTTGTTTAGTTACAAGGTCCACCTTAATTGGTTTTGCCAATGCAACTAACAATATTTTAAAGACTAATTTCTCCCTTGTACTTCAGATATATTAACTGAGTTGTATCCATATGGGTAAGGAATCAATGTTCTTGTAAACATTGACATCAGGACAACATCATCTTATTAATCACAAATAGGAGAGTTTTATTATTAATCACAAATAGGAGAGTTTTACAAACTCATAATGTATTCATTGCAAATTATAATCCTCTTTTGCTTAAAGCAATGAAAGATTAAAAAGCATGTGACAATTATAAGTGCAATTGGACTTTGAACAACAAACTATTGGCGCAAAATGTGAAAATTGTGCATAGTTCTGATAACGACCCATATCATGCAAAAGGGTGAGGGTATCATAAAGTAACACAAATACATAAATAGTACGAAGTATATAGTCTGAACATAAATCTCCACTGACATTCAAGCTTCTCTATCTCTTGGTGAATTCCAAAAGAAGGGATGCCAAGGCATTTTCAGTTCTCAGCAAGGGACGGAGATTCATGATTGTTCACCCACTTTCATAATATTACCTGTTTATAGTTAAATCCCTCCTATAAGCATCTTCTTCTGGAGTGCCAAATCTCTATAATTCAAACCAAGGTCAAATTAGAATTTAAGAACACTACCATAAGCAGCATATGCAGCGTACATAAATGAATATATGCACTAATTTTATTTTTTTTGCAACATGCAGCAGAGATGGTCAATGGGACAATTTTTAGCCCCGTTCCTGAACCACTCCAACCCAGGCTGCAAAGTGCAAACTGGCTGTCAAGTATCTTGCACCAGATGAGAGAAGATTTTATTTTAATAAATTGGCATGTAAAAAGGATGTGAATGGTATTTTCTAATTGATAGTCACAAAATAAAAAATATTGAGGGATTGAAACATTGCACTGGTCTAGCCTTTCTTTTGTCGAGAGAGCATCTACAATTCTACACAACTTTTCCATTTAAAAAAAGTAGGGGCACATAATTTTCAAATCCAATTGAATGGTACCTTAGTCGTTGTTCATGTAGAATTTTTATGTAGAATTTTTATGCAAAATTTTTTACATGAGTTTGACATGGATTAGTGGCAACACTTGTATTGTTATATGCTTGAGGTCAATTTCGATCAGTATTGAATTGAGTATTCTTCTTACACATCCTTAAGCCTACTTAAATAACAATTACAAAAAACTTAAGCAAAAAAAATAAATAAATAAAATATCATGATCATTTACCATGGTAGGGATACGACTATTTTCACAGTAGTCTTCAGCCCTTAAATTTACAAAATCTATCCATAAATCAAACAGGCGCATCCTTGCAGTTTCCAAGTGTTTTGATTGGTCAGGATTGCTGCAAATAATGAACTTCATCATTTCCTATACATACACATAGAATAGTGAAAATAAAGCATATGCTTTTAGAGATAATAACCATATATCACAATTATGAGGTTCCCTTCTGGCAACGAAATACTTCAAGTTATAAACATCAAATGGTGACAAATCTAGATATCTATATATTATACTAATCGATGTGGGGCTAACATATGGCATTCTCTAATTCACTGATTTGGCTCAAATAAGGTGTCGGTGTCCTGCCTGTGTCCGAATGTCTAGGATTCAACACATGTGTTTGAGGTGAAATGAAGAGTTTAAGTAACAAAGGTCGATATATACTTATGTAGCAAAGGTACTTCAATTGACCACCATCCACAATTCCACATATCCGATTCGTCTCTGCATCGAGATGGTGCCAATACTTTTGTTTATAATTGCGCCTTATCATTTGTCATAAATTTCACATTTTTCATTTGCAGTCCTCATACCCATATTTATTTTTGTCCACGTCCCCATCCCCGATTTAGTGCAACCATATATAGACACTACCTCATAGAGAAGATACCTGATGAATAATTTGTTTGATAGAGCTTGGAAAAGATTGTGAATCTTGCACAACAATCACAGTGAGAGAGAAAGAAGAAAGGGGGGAAAAGGAGGAAGTTTATAGCTTAGAAGTGATACATATGCAGCATTTATTTAGTCACATTCGCCATTTCGGATATCCAAAAGAAAACTAGCCATAAATCATACATTATTATCGTTATAACACAAGGCGAATACAAGATATCTCCCATGTGTCTTTGTATCACTAACATGGCGCCACATCATGTATGATATGTCATACTCATCTTTCGTATAAATGCTTCCAAGCACAAGATCTGTTCTATATTTTTTTTTTACTAGCAAAATATGTTGATATTGTTATTTACTTGCAAGATCTGTTATAAAAAAAAGTGTTCCTAGTTCCTACCAAAATATGAATCCTGAACATTTTACTTGCAATGTAAAATATACCATTTGATTCATGCAATCTTTTCATTTATTCAAACATATTCTAAGACATTTTTATTATCAGTAAAAGAGCACTCAACCTTCATAATTAGAAAATTATGATTTGAGTTCACATCAATCATTGATTTAACTGATTTAACAACATTTATCCAATAATACCTTTTTTTTAATTTTTTTTTACAAACCATTTTTCCACAAATTGAATCATCAGTTCATCACTAATATAGAAACATGATATCATCTACTTTCTTTCTCATCAACATAACCTGTTGTCTCTATTTACTTACTGCAATTGCTTTTCAACTTCATTGAATAGATTATTTTTAGAAAAGCAATTAATTATTAATCAAATGAAAAAAAATATTCAACAATGTACTTAAGTTTCAAAGAATTTACATGTAATAATGGATTGAGGCATCACCCCAGTGGCCCAGCAACAACTACTCAACTAGTTCTCAAACTAAAGCAGTAGAGCTAGATGTATGCAAAATCAGGGAAAAATAAGATGAAATGGATTTGAATAGTCATACCATTGAATAACACCAATTCCCTGAACATCCTCTCCGGTCTTCGATAAGTATTCATTGATCTTTTCACAAAATTCTTTACCCAACATGTTATCTATGGCAATGTCAATGTCATAACAGTCTTTTCCAAGTAGCTGCATAGTTAGAAAACAAAATGTGAGGATTAGTGACAGTGGCATATAGTCATATAGAGATCGAATAATCTATTATGCTCTCTAGCCCTCACATATATTGCATCCAATTATTCCAATCAAAGCATCAAAGTGTCCACCAAACGCTCAAAGTTGAATGGAGAAAGTGTTACACAACTATAGTCCATACAAACAAGTTCACTCTAATCCAGCACTCATGCAAAGCTTTTGCTTACTTTCAGATGATCAACAAGATTATAACTCTAAAAGCATGACAAAAAGGGTTCAATGTGAATGGAAAACCCAGCAAAATGAGTTAAACCCATATCCAAGCTACAACTTATGACTATACCTTTAATGTCTTTCAAACCACCAATAAACTTAAAAATCTTCAGCACATCGACAACTTCAGTCAGACAAAGGCTGAAATTCTTGTGACAAACCAGAAATATATTGTACATGAGCTAATAAGCAAATTGTCAATTTAGATGGGAAAAAAAATCCCTTTATTACAAATTGAGGAACTAAATATAAGTAACTCATTTATTTTAACAAAAGAGGCTCAAATGCACCAGTTGCACATCAATGGGTGAAAGATATTCCCAACAATAGGCAAGAAGAAAAAAAATTCCTGAAGGATAAAATGAGATATAGCTCCAAGCTACAATTGTATTAGAAAAAAGAAGTACCCCCCACCCACCCATGTATCTTACACATTAGTAAGTAATACCATCAAATTTTGCAAACCCCAATAGTCACTAGAAAACACCCACACAAAAAACAAGATTAATTCTTTCAACAATGAAATACCAAAACATAACACAACGTATCTCAATCCACAATGAAAGGCCAAAACAAAAACAAGATTAACAATATCAACATAAAATAAATTTTTAAAAAAAAAAAAAAAACCAAAAAAACAAAAACCCAATTCATAATTAAGTCTTAAAACAACAAAACAACTAAAATCAAATCAAATAGTTACACTAACGAACAAAGATTAAACCTTGTCTCGGACCCAACCACCGGCAACTCGAAGCTGAGTATCGAGACTGAAGTGACGAAGAACATCTTTAAGGCGGTTAAATATAAGAGTTTCTGTTTCAGTAAGACGAATGTTTTCATTAACTTGAATGGACAAAGGGGATTGTGTAGCCATAGTTGCTCTGCAATGGAGGGGAAAAGTTAGGGTTTTAGGAGGGTTTAAGAGATTTGGGAATTTAAAAGCATTTGGGAGACGAATGTGAGGGAAGAAGAGAAGTTGAAGAGGGCGATAGTGCACTGAGAATTTTGGGTTGATAAAAAGTCTCTGTGCGCATGGCGCGAGTGGTATCATCTTTCCTCCATTTATGCCTCTGTGGTTTCGTGAAATAATAACGGGTACAACCAATTCCTATATCTCAGGGTCCGGAATTGGAACCGAAAGAAACTGGTACTAGCACCGGGTACCCGGTTTATGACTGTTTTTTTTTTTTTTTTGGAAAATTTTCATTAGTACTTGTACTATTGTAATTCGGCGAATTTCCAATGCTAGTACTGAATTTTTTTAATCCTAATGATAATAGTCTTTATGATTAAATTCACAAATGTGATGTAATTAAAAAAAGGTTAAAATTAACTATAAAAAATATTATTTAACTATAATTAACTAAAAAACTATATTAAAAAAATTAATTAATCATAATTAACAAAACAAACCTCCTAAGTGTTAAATTAATTTTTAAAAACTTAAGCAGACTTTTTTTAATACGTAGTTCAAGGCACGCAAATCGAGGTAAATCGGGAATGCAAATTAGGCCCAATCGAGTCATTTTTCGCAAATTCCGACCTCAAATCAGATCTCATAAAGATTAAAATAACCCGTAAAATTTTGAGCTGACTATTTTCTTTACATGTAGATCAATGCACGCAAATTGAGACAAACTGGTAACGCAAATCGGGGCTAATCGGGTCGTTTTTTACAAATTCCAATCTTAAATCGGACCCTTTAAGGGCTAAAATGATCCGTAAACCTTGAGCAGACTATTTTTTATTATTATTAGTTGGATAATTTGTCTAAAACCACCTTTTAAAATAGGTTTTTTTTTTGTCAAAAATCACCTTATAAAAAAAAATTTGTTAAAAGAAACCAAAACCAAAAAAAAAATTTGTCAAAGAAAACCAGTTTGCACTAATCCAAGATTTGACTACAATTAAAGGCACTGACCTTCTAATTAGTAATAACCTAAGCTAATTTTAATTAAAACAATTATTCACAATATATTAAATTTTTTTTTTTTAAAAAAAAAAAGAAATACTGAAAAAAATCAAAAATCAAGAATGGGTGGTGGCAGTGATACAGCAGGGGTGGGTGCGGTAAGGGTGCGGGGGGCGAGGGGGTGGGGTGGGGGGGTTGGGTTTAGGGCTGAGGTGGGCGAGGGGAGGGTTTTGGGGGTGGGGTAGCTTAGGGCTTCGTGTTTAGGAGTTTTGAGGTGGGGGGTCGTCGGGTGGGGGTGGGGGTGGGGGTGGGGGGAGGGGGTCGTCGAGGGTGGTGGGGCTCAGGATATGGAGCATCGGCGGCGTTTGCCATGGCAGGGGAGGGGGGAATCGAGGGAGGGGGTTTGGGGTTCTCTAGATCACGTCGGGGAGCAGGTTGCTGGGGATAGGGTGCGTCGGCGACAGTTTGAGCCGGAGAGGGCGGCGCCGATGATGGGGTTGCCGGGTAGTGGGGGAATCGATAGTGGGGGGTTTGGGAATTCGATGTGTTTTCTGGGTTGGGGAAGGGGGATTCGTCAGGGAAGGGGACTGTCGGGGAGGGATTGTGCTAGGGACAGGGCTAATGGGGAGGGGGTTGGTGGGGATGGGGGAAGGATTTTTTTTTAATTATTTAGTTTTTAAGTTTTAAGGTTTAATTAAGGTATATTAAAGTTTAAGGTTTAATTATGAATAATAATTGTACATAATCAAAGTCAAAGTTAATTAATCTAAGGTTAAACCCTAATTAGTGCAATTTGCTTTTCTTTGACAAAAAATATTTTAGGTTTGGTTTCTTTTCGCAAAAAAAAAAAATAAATAAAAAAATTATAAGATGGTTTTTGACAAAAAAAAATCTGTTTTATAAGGTGGTTTTAGATAAATAATTCTTATTAGTTATTATTTTTTATTTAATTAATGGAATATTCTGTTACTTAGCGGAATATTTTGTTACTTAATGGAATATTCATCCACGATGCTACATTTGGAAATTTAGTCATAATGAGTATTACAGTTGGGATTAAAAAAAAACTCATTAATACCATTGAAAATTCTCCAAAACACGGTAGTACCTAGTACCAATGAAAATTTCCTTTTTTTTTTGAGAAAAAATTGTTTGCCTTTTAACATGGTTAAAAACAACAAAATATACTAAAATTGAATACAAATTCTAACAAAAAACAAAAAACAAAAAAAAAAAATTGTGCAAAATAGTATTAAAATGAAATACAATGTTTTAAAAAATACAAAATGTTTTGGTGAGACGATCTCACCGAAACCAAGTGTCAGGAAAAGTTAAAGAAAAAATTGTAGTATATGTATAAAACAATCTAATACTTTTTACCTATTTTCAATAACTTTTACTGATTTTTTTATTAATTGTGAGATGGTTTGACCAAAGAGCTAATGTTAAAATAATTGAAAAACTAAAAATAAAATGGAGATGAAGTTGAAAAAATAATAAGGGTTAATGAATGATTCTGAAAATGAATCAGTTCTAAAAGATGGAGTGAATGCTAGAAATGATGCTAGTAACTGGTATTAAAGAAGATTAATGAGAATATTTATGCCAAGAAAGTTCTTATGAAGTTTAAGGGGTTTCTTTGAATTATAACTAAGAAACGAAGCACATGACGAGTTAGCCACGCTCAAATCTTAGGATTGGGTCATGGGATGGGTACAACTTTGTCTTGGCTTGTTCTAGGCACGGCCCACACGAGGCACGAGACAAGTGGGTCTGACAAGTGGGTCATCCCGTCGTGTCCACCTTTCACTTCCACCAATTTAAAAAGATAAAATTAATGAGCAAATCACAATTTAGATAATGGTTAATGGTTATAGCCTCACTCTGGGTTGTGGTTGGTGCACTAAATTATATAGAATATAGATTGTTTGTAATATAGTATAGTTTGTGTCAAGTGAATTACAAATTTGACCTTTAGGATCAGGCTCTTGTATAGTGTCATTGGGGTCACCTTGCAAATGAGAGGTATGAATTTGGTTCTCGATCATGTCCTCTAGCAATGCTAGCTACATATAGTCTTGTGATAAGAGTCACCTTGCAAATGAGAGGTATGAATTTGACATTACCTTGTAAGAAATAATATTATAAATACGGCTTATATACAGTCCATGAGACATATATAGTTACGTGTGTTGTGCACTTGAGTCCATGATGTATTGTACGACAATCATTAAGAGTAGACATCTGCATATAAAATGTTGCATTGGAGTAGTTATAAAATTAGAACATTGGCTCATAAAAAGTAGTAGAACCATTATATGCTTCTAGTTGCATTGGAAATGTGTAATTTGAAACTTATTTTTTTTGTTACATTTGAAATCTTTTTGTGAGAAAAATTAATCAATACTCCGTAACAGAGGTAGTACTATTCATTTATTTATGCTTTGACTTGTTTCATTAACATTTGACTAGTGACAAGCATTTCCTAGACATATTCATTGTCCATCTCAATTAAGTACAACCAAACAAAAACAATCGTTGCCAAAAAAAACACACATGTTAAATAATAGAAGACAGACTCCCAAAACAACACTTATCACTATGACTTTCTTTAGCACTACAATTTGATATAGTATTTGTCTATCATCATACAACCTAATTGTATTCCCTTTCACCCCTAAGTCCCTAACATATGGACATACATATACAACAAATTTAAATCCCCAAAATTGGGGGAAAAAAATACTTATAACATCAAAGATATAAGTATTTAACAGGTCATAGAACTCTGGCATTCCTCCCCCCACGTCTACTAATAGCTTCACATAGGCGGCAGGGCAGTGTATCAAGGCTTGTTGCACGAGTTTTCCCATAATTACCAGGCACACCACATCTCCTCCAAGCATGATACTCCGCATAAGCAACGGGGTCATTAGCAAGTTCCTTAATGTAAGAAGCTAGTTTCTCCAATGAACTAAACGCGTTCCCTTCTATTAACGAATTTGGGGGCACAAAATCCCATACATTTGGTGCCCCGAAATAGATGGGAACAGCTCCAGAGTCAAGAGCATAGAATAGCTTCTCGGTGACATAACTCTCGGTCATAGTGTTCTCAATTGCAAGGACAAACTTATAATTAGACATAGCACAATGTAAATGATCCCACCATTTAGGAGAGGAATTAAGGTCTTTTACACATTCTGGATACATAGAAAGTGCCTTGTCAAGACCACCAACATTGTTTAAGCACTTCCCAAAAGAATGATGAGGTAATAAGTCTAGAAGTCTCTTGGCAAGATTATTTCGCTCAGAAAGGCAACGGGATGATGACCAATATACAAGAGTATCCTGGTAACAGAAAGTCCACTTAAATTTTTCATAACCGGTTGTGACAAGGATTTCGAGAATAAAAGGGAAGTTTTGGCTTTATTTTAGATGAAAGGACTTACATTCTTCTTTTGAGAAGACACGTGATAATTTCGATTGTTGTGAAAAAGAGCCCCAGCATAAGTTGCCTGTACATCATCCTTTGCATGATAACTAACAAATATATCCTCACGTCCTGACCGCCTCCTACCTGCCTCAAGATCCATGTAGATGCGCAGTGGGTCACCCATGAGTCTCTGAAAAAATATTAAACTTCTATATAATGCTTCTAACTTTGACAATCGAAAAAACAAAAATTTACCACAACTCTGCATAGCGATTAGTACTTGGAAAGACTGAACAAGACAGTTATTAAGTATTTACCCTGTTGCTAACAGAAGGAAAATTAGTAAAACAAGACAAACCACCCCCACCCCACCAAGTAAATGATCCAATACTGCATAATTAACCACATGATCTAGCTAGAGAATGCTCAACACTACTGCGTGAGGCACAGTGTGTAGAATATCATATGTACTAACTAAATTCACTACCCAAAGTTGCTCGTGCACAATGTGGATCCAACTAGATGCAAAGCTAAAAAAAATAAATCCAACTTTGAGGTGAAAAAGAATCCACTTCCGAGTCAAAGGACGGTCGGAGTCGAATCATTTTATTACACAATTGCGAGCCCTAATTCCCAACTGATTGTCTTACGACCTCATTCTAAGTTCATCTTCATTTTATCTTACTAACAAAGTACTCTTATTGTAGTGGTGAAGGGTGAAATAAATACTTAGTCTATATTCTTTCCATGTGTTTAGCCGCTTCAGCATGCATCATTGTGCAACTCATAAGGAGAGATACAGGTCAAATACCGTTTTCAAAACAGAGATTACATATATGTTCCAGCACAGTACAATATATAAATTCAACATATTGACAAGGGCAAACTGAAGATCCCTCACCCTCATTGCTTTGAAATTCAGCTGATTTAATTGCTAAACAGTAATGTCCATCAAACATTGATTCCTGGAAGTGCCGCTTTCATATGCATTTCATTACAAAGAAAGACCACTTAATTAACTTAGGCCAATCTATATACTTCCTCTATTTATTCTTAATTGCAATCGCTTGACTTTGGCACTATTCATTCATCATATTTTGACCATCTCTATGATCTATAGTAATATGGTCATGTTGAATCTCATTTGACTCGTACCAATGTAAAATTTTTTAAATTCTAAATTTTACAATTGCATTATTAAAGTTATATTTGTATGAAAAATTGTGTCGACAAGTGTGAAAAGTGAAATATTAAATACGGGGGAAGTATAAAGATATTGCATATTACATCAAAAATTTGGAACAATGAACGACTATATTGGCCCTAGAGCAATATTGTAAAAAAAAGCATAAAATTTCCATCTACTACGGAGTACATTTCTTCTACAATCTCAAGCGGAATTGTGGAAAAGTCGCTTACGGTTCTAAACTTCTAATACCATGTATTCATCCAACTCAAAAACCCACAAAATAAATTGATACATTTTCTCAATCTTTTTCTTTTAAGCACCTTTAAATACCACATTTTTCAAATAATTACATTTTAAATTTTCACTTTATTTAAGTACCTTATAAAGAACAAAACTTTTATCAAATAGCTAGCTTTTACCGTATACCATGAAAGAATATATCAAAGGGACCCACCTCTAGCTTCCACTTCCAATTTTTCTCCTAAACTCCCTAAATCCTAATTAGAGAAGGGGAAAAATTTGATTTACCTTTTTCTACCATATTACTCCTCTCATTCAATGTTCAATATAAATGAATGATTAAACTTATCCATTTTCATTCAATTCTTCAAAGTGCTCCAGAAGGGGGAAATTACTTGCTTGGGGTTCTTATTGCACATTTTATTGCCCATCACTAGAGTCACTTAATTGCTAATTAGATTGCTAAAAAAGGATGGATCATTTTTGGAGTAAGATTATATGCATCCAGTTTTTGTGCTTCAAGATTTTTCTTTGCGAATATTTGTTACCATCTTAGCCTTTTATGCCCACAAATTGAAATCAAATTGCTGTAATTTGGTGTTGATTTTGCGTGTTCGTCGAATTCTATCAGCCCAACTTTTTTTACAAATGTGGTTGATTGAGAGAGGGGGAAGACTCCAATAATAATAAGTGAGAGATGACTGTACAATGACTGTTATGAAGGAGGGGATTAAAGAAGATGAGAGTAAAAGAACAATGGAGGGTCAATGAGAAAATTGTCGTCATTCAAATAGGGTTAAGGAAGTTTCAAAGGGAAATAAAAAGTGATAGCTAGAAGTGGACCCTTTGAAATTCTTTGACAAAACAAATTAGAATGTAGCTATTTGATAGGTTTTGGTTCTTATAAGGTAGTTAAAGAGAGATATTTGGAAATGCATGCCAAAATCACACGTAAATCGGTGTAATCAATGTTTGATTTAAGTAAAACTTACCATTTTTAGCTTCTTAAACGTATCCATAAGAGTTCACAGATGTTACTTCTCTTGTACAACAATTTTGTTTCGATGTAAAGCATAGAGATACTGTTGAACCTTAGTTTTGATGATGACAATATAATTAAATAAAATGGATTTAAGGATAATTGACTAAAAGTAATTTTAGTTGAAATTAAATTTATTTTATATTCCATATATTTTATGCTATATATTTATAGAATGAATTAGATGAGTGTCTAATTCATATTAAATATATTTCATTTAATATATACTTGGTATTTTATAGAATATATTTATTGGGAATAAAATTATAGTGTCTAATTTTTTTTTAAGGTAAATATATTTTATGTCCTAACTCTTATATTATATTGATTTATTTTTGGAATACTAATCTTGGTGTGGTGCAAGAAAATATTACTAGTATAAGTCTAAAGGGTCATTCGAATTTTATACTTAAGTTAAGTTTGTTTAATTTAAGTATATTATTTAAGGTAATTAATTTTATATGTTTTGGTAATTTACGGTTTCTTTATGTCAAATTAGGTTAGAATGTTTTTAGTAAGTTGATAAGTGTGTTAATTATTTAACAAATTAAATTTTTGATTTTTAACCTTTTATAGAATTTCACACGTGAAGTAGGAGAATATTTTGTTTGGTAGTTTTCAACATTAGTTTTAGTAAACCCATTATAATAGGTAGTGGGATTACTTCCTCCTAAATTCATGCGTGTGAATTAGTATTATTAGGAATTAGTTTTCTTAAGTTTGTTTTATGCGTATGACTTAGTTAGTAGGAATTAGTTTCATTTTTGAAAGTTAGTTGTTGAGTCAATCCATGATGTTAGGAGTGGTTAGTGGAGTCTATGGTCTTGCTTGTAAATAGGAAGTAAGGTGAGAGTTTTGACGTGATTATTAAGGTGGTTATATTAATTACTCTTAATTAATAAAAGTCTGATTTTTCATTTTTGCTTCCTCAAGTTGCACGTATAGGTGTAGTTTTTTTTGTTTCACGTAAGTTTAGTGGGTGTGTATGTCTTTGTTTTTTAGAAATTAAAACTAACAATTTGAATTCTTTATTTTATTTTCAAATGTAGAGTTAGTGGGTTTTACTTAGTATTTTAATGTATTTAGTCTTGTATTAGGGCATGTTCTTGTTATTTGTTTTAGTCAACCTAACTTGTAGGGAAAGTGGGATATGTCGTGTGCAAGTGGAAGACATCTTCTCCAAGGCAAGAATTAGGACAAGGCTTCAATTATAAATACAAAGTGCTGCCAGAAATTTCAAGATCATCCACAACCAAGAGAAAATTCAAGATCAATACTTTCGAGTGCTTCAATGTTTTGAGTGTTCTTTGAATTTTCATTCTTTAGTATTTCCATTGTAATTCATTAGTGATAAGGGTTGGGTGTGAGAAAATCAAAAGAGAAATCAATTGTAATTGAGAAAAAGAATAGAGAGAATTCAGATTTCATTCGAAATCTGAGGTGAGAAAAATCGATCTTTAGAAAGATCGTGGCATCAGTTCAGGGGGAACAGGTGTCAGGAGGAACAAGTTCCTAGTGGAACGTAGAGAATAGAGAAGGTCCTTTTATAGGTTGTAACAGAGTCGTTTGGCCTATATTAATAAGAGAAGTCCAAGAGTCAAAATCCCTCGTGGTCAAGGTTTTTCTTCCTATTTGGGCCTAGGAAGTTTTCCTTGTAGGTTAAAACTCTCTGTCTTTATTTCTGTTTATTCTTCCATTCGAGTTTAAGTTTAAAATTCCGCTAAAAGTCAAAAACTCCCTCAACTACAATTCACCCCCCCTCTTGTAGTTGTTATTCACAGTACATCAGATACAAAAGTCCAGAGTGTAAAAACAACTAGCATAGATCAAATCTGGTTAAGCAACTTGTAAATGGTTGTTGTTTAGAGGCTTTGTCTATGTTAAATAATCATAGTAGTATTGTTCAGCTCAACAACCACAGAACATATCGGTGATTGGTCTAAAACCAACTGCAATCCATAAATCTCAGGATACAAACCAACTACATATTGTGCAACTGTGATATGATACAGACTCATTATTTTCCATCGACACTCATTAACTTTTCATAAGGAAAAAACAGCAGGTCATAAAATGAAAGCTTACGTCTCATAGCTAGCTGCAAAATCCCGCTTTAGTTGCACAAAATATTTGTTAGCTCTTTAACAGTTTAACATTAATGATCGTTTATCCAAAAAAAATGTGTATGCATAAGACACTCCTCATGAGAATCAACCCAACCTATCTCAATGTGCAATGCAAACCCTAAACATAGTGTGAAATAGTAGTCACTAGTAGGATGTGGTGTTTCCAAATGCATTTCTTCACAAAGAAACCCCACTTTTAGGACATAGGGCAATAGACATTTCTAACTATAACATATTTCATGACAGTCACACCTATGTGGACAACCATTGACCATTCAGCAGCACTAGTAATACAGAGTTACAGACACTTCAACGGCTTAACTTTCCAAAAGCCAAGTCCCTTCTCTAATCTCAAAGAGGACTAGCCCTTATGGTAATCTTTGAATGAAGCTGAACTTCCAAACACAGCATACTCATTAAAATTGGAAACCCCTTCCTCCATATAACAATATATTCTTCTAGAGGAATACAGTAGCACAAGTCCACAATCTATTCAACATACAAAAACTCGAAACAATACTAAATCAGGTATGCTAAGGAAATACTAAAACAGCAGGATCCCCATATATCTTCACTCTTGTTTGATACTGCCACAGATATTTAATATGTTTCCTGTTACACTATTGCTACCTCTTACACCAGAAAATCAAACTATCTAATTCCCAGAAACCTGATTATTGATTAATATAGTGTAAAATAATTCAAATACATATCTTCCATCAAGCTTGAGGTTCTCCAAAGATCACTTCCAAAACAAAGCCGTTGCAGTATAGTATAGTTTGGCTCAACATCCAACAAAATATATACTTATACTAAAACATATACGGCAGAACATATTGGTTTCGAACTGTTCTCTGGAATAAAAGGGACCTCAATATATAAACTAAGACCACCTGCGTTATAGAGCTGATAACCATTGATCACTACATGTCTATATGTATCAGGTACACTCAAAAAACACATGTTTCTTAGGGCAGCAATCAAAACCAAGGATCTTGCACCCATTTCCCAATTGTGGTCACATCAAGTCATAAATTTCCCCTTTACACCTACCGTCCATTTGGTTGTTGTTAACAAAATATAGTAATGGTAATAGATTTAAAGATAATCTTGTTAAAGAACCTTATAATCTCAATGGAAAACATATTTTTATTCCCAAGTTTGAATTTTTCCATATTTTCATTCTCAAGCTTAAATTTTTTTCCATATTTTCTATTACCATCCATTACCATTGGGAAGTGTGGTACGGTGGAAATGGATAATTGTGAAAAAAATTAGATAAATTGGAGTTAAGTTAGCACCACCCTAAGAATGAATATTGATTTTCCTTCCAAATTTACATATACATTCATTCACATTCCCACCATTTATAACCGGCTACCAAACAATCCGCTAATGTATAACAAATCATGACAATAAATTTCTAATTACAAGAAACAAACACATTTCCAGCACTAATCAAGTTTCAAAACCAACATAACCAAAAACGACTCAAGTGGATAAATAGTGAACAAGTATTACCTGCATAGGAGGAGTAGTGGTTTCAAACAAAAGGGCATCAGGGGGATCAGCAAGAACATCAGATTTAGTCCAAAAACAGCTCAACCCACATTTACATTCATACAAATTCTCCAAATTATCAGGAATCCAAGTCCAACCTTTAACCAAAATATTCACATGCTTCAATTTCAGCTCTTTACCACATCCAATTCCTCCATTTTCACCAAGATCACTAACTTGCAAAGAATTAGACCCATTAGATGAACTCCAATTCTGACACTTTTCCCTGAATTTCGAACAACCCATTTGAGAATCCCATTTTCTAAACGCGACCAGTAAGTTGGTAAATGGATCGGGTTTGTTAGTTTTAATAAGCGGATCCCTGGGTGAAGGAGAAGCAGATGAAGGGAATTGGAAGAATCCAGAAAAGAAAATGAGGAAGAAAACAAATATGGATAACATGATTGTTACTGCAATTGGGTTTGTAATAGGTTTTGATCGCATGACGTGTAGGGTTTTCTTCAATTGCGCCCTCTTCCTCCTCCTGAAATTCACTGGAGAGGAAGAGAGAGAGAGAATGTGTATTCTGTTGCTGTAAAACGAGGAATGTTCAATTTTGAAGTTTGCTCTGTGACTTCTGTTTGCTGATAGTGTTTGTTTTTTTTTTTTTCCCCTCTTTTTTTACAGGAGTGTTGAATGAAGAAGGAAGTAGCTGAAGATGAATCGTGGGAATGGAGAGAGAATCCTGAGAATGTGTATGGTTGGTTAGCATGGAAGAACAAAATTCTAAAAAAAAATTGAAAATTATTATAGTTCTGTAAATAAATTCTTGCAACATCACAAGTGCACTTTCGACATTGTTCATAATTTTCATTTTTATCGTAATTTGCCATTTATACATAAAGAAAAATATAGTTATGTGGGATTTTGTTAGATTCGTCTCAACTTATACTTTTTTTATTATTTGTGATTATAATTTTTTAAAATACATAATTAGAGATATTAATCTTGAAAGTTTTGTGTCGGCATATGTTAAAGTCTTTTATTACAAGAATTCTTTTACGGAGGAAGTAGTTTCTTTATGGTATGAGGTATTTTTTTAGGTGCGTTCTGTTAAACTTATTATTAGATTTGACCCTTAACCCAATTGAGTGTACATGTAGATTTAAGATCTGATTCAATACCACATAAGCATCATTTACAAATTAATTCTTCTAAAATCTAATCCCATAAAGAAAAAAAAGAAAGCGCAACACCAAAATACTCCCATTAAAAGAGACAAAGGCCATGTTTGGGAGTTAGCTGATTGAGTTAACTGTTTTGACTAGCTGGTTTGACTAACTGATTATGTTAGTTGTTTGTGTAAATTAAAAGTGTTTGATAAATAACGGTTAGATGTTAGATGTTTCGGAGTAAAAACAAAAAACAAAAAGCTATAAGCTCTTCCAAAAAGTTTATCATCATATGAGTTATTTGAAAAAGATTTTTTTCACCCCAAATCTCTCTTCCAAGCCGCTAACTACCAAACACCTAAAATAGCTTTTTGAGCGGGTCAAACCTCTCTTTCCTCTCAAACTTCTCTTTTTCCTCAAACCTCTAACTCCAAAACACTCCCCAAAAAAACCAAAACTTTGGATAAAAAAAACTCTCTTAATGAGAGAAGAAAAATTATTAATGACAAAAACAAAAAATTAAAAGAAGATTTGGGTCTCCATCATAAAAAAGATGATAATGATAGCCCCTCACGGCTAAAAAAGGAGAGTGAAAAGAGAAAAGGGTGTTACCACCTTTTTTTTCTCTGTTTTTCTCTCTCTTACTTTTATCATTATACTATATAATACCACAATTTATAAATTCTACTTAGAGTTTATGCTAACCCAAATGTTGCTAGTATTTTATAATGAATAAAGTATATAAAGTTATATTAACCGACATTTTTTTTTTGTGATTTTTAATTCTTGTGTAGATTACGAGTTCCTATATTGAACAAAATAGTTTTAGCCATTTAGAAAAGTGAAAGTATTGTGTTGGAAACACTTGTATTTTTTTTATGTCCAGACTCAACGAAACGTGTCCAGGTTCAATAATATATGTCTAGGTTTAACAATATATGTCCAGATATAACATTATGTGTCCAGGTCCATGTGTCAGGGTAAACAATATGTTTTCAGGTTCAATAAGTTTCATCAGGTTTACAAATTTGTGTTCAGGTTCAACAAAACGTGTCCAGGTTCAATAATATGTGTTCAGATTCAACAATATATGTCCAGATTTAACAATATGTGTCCAGGTCCATGTGTCCAAGGTAAACAATATGTTTCCAGGTTCAATAAGTTTCATCAGGTTTACAAATTTATGTCCAGGCTCAACAATACGTGTCCAGGTTCAATAATATGTGTCCAGATTCAACAATATATGTCCAGATTTTACAATATGTGTCCAGGTCCATGTGTTCAGGGTAAACAATATGTTTCCAGATTCAATAAGTTTCACCAGGTTTACAAATTTATGTCCAGGTTCAACAATATGTGTCCAGATTCAATACTATGTGTCCAGATTTAATACTATGTGTCCAGGTTAACAAATATATTTTCAGGCTTACAAATTTGTGTTCAGGTTTACAAATATGTGTCCAGGGCTAATAATACTTGTCCAGGTTTAACAACATGTGTCCAGGTTCAACAAAACTTGTTCAGGTTCAATAACATGTGTCCAGGTCCAGTTGGACTGGTTTGACAGTAAGCTTATGTCGGACTGGTCTGACACAATACCTTCTCTTTAGAAAATAACAAACTAAAAAGTATTAATTTATATCGAATGAAATTAAACATTAGATTTTCTATGACAAACTTTCCACGGTGAACCAAACAAACTATGGAGTATTAATTTAGTAACCTAACTAGATAGTATCCGAACAAATGTTCGATTTTAAATTTTGATACATGTATTATAAAAAAATATTTATAATGCAATTTAATTAAAATTTTATTAAAATAAAACCGACTTTTACTCATCTTTCCAAAATAATCATGTCTTTTGATTATTCCAACCCATCCATTCTCAAAATAAATCAGAGTGTTATACTTATTACTTTATGTGCTTGTATCTTCAATATAGTTTTATTCTAAAATTAAAAGTCATTTATTTATGAAAGCAAACTTTTATTAAT
This sequence comes from Salicornia ramosissima, assembly GCA_951394345.1. NCBI lineage: Eukaryota > Viridiplantae > Streptophyta > Magnoliopsida > Caryophyllales > Amaranthaceae > Salicornia > Salicornia ramosissima. The sequence goes on from OX596234.1 coordinate 50,270,609, forward strand.
ACAACTTTTTATTTATAGTTTCGATGTATTTTAAAATTAAAAAATCATTTATTATTAATTAGAATATTAAAGAGAGTGGGAAAGAGTGAAGGGAATAAATGTACTTTAGGAGGGAAAATAAAAATTTGAGAAGAAATTTATTGGCTTTCACTTTAGTAGTATAGAAAGAAGATTAGCCATCAGCCCAGGTTACCGGAGTAGCTTATTGGTGAGTTAACTAAACCACAATTACATTTCTCTGCTTAAATCCATATCTCAAGGATTTGGGTTGAGTGGGACTGTGGGAGTATTTCAAACTCATGCATGTCTCTAAGAAATAAAATAAAAGAATCTTAATTAGGATTATGTACCTTGCATGCATAGTCGTACGATCGATTTCCAAAATCATTTTATGAATACCATGATTGTACTTAAATTCACAAATAGTAGTAGTAGTAGTAATAATAAGGAGAAGGCACGAGTTCTGGGTTCGATTCTCACCGCATGCATTTGCGAGGATTCCTTATTATCCCCCTTACAGATGCGTGTGTTGGCTAAAATTGGGCCGGGTGACCTGCAGTAGGGTCTGATTCCAAGGCCTAGTATCCCACACATTATCCTATTAAAAAAAAAAAAAAGAAGGCAAATGCAAAAAATTGTTTATGTATGCATGATTGTTGTATTTTTTTATGGTTTTATGAGAATTTTAAAATGAAAATGCAAATATTTAAAATTGAATAGGAGAGAGAAAGTTTGACAAAATACTCGTGTTAAGTTCAAGAAGATTTTGGTGTAAAGTGTAAAGTGTAAAGTGAAGTGAAATGACTCAAGCTTTTTACAGACAAAAAAATAAGGTATTATTAAATGTCGTAGCATAAAGGATCGTGAAAAAATCACGATTCATGTCTACGTACGCTATAAGGTAGCACCAAGAAGGCTGTGTTAACACGCATCCGATCCCTTCGTAGTGACGTAGACTTAGGCCTTACATCATAGCGAGTGGTGCATTATTGCGTTATAGTGCAGACTTAGATTGTGGGAAAACGTTGGCAGGACAGGGTTAGGTCCTCCGCAACATAGCACAACCCCAAGGTTGGTTATAATCACGCAATGGGCTAAACTACACTATACCACAGCTATGGCTTGTGCAAAAAGCTCATTATTTTTAAAAAAATCATAATTTATTCGTTACTCATTAAAACTGATCCTATGACCGATCGTTGAAAAGTTTTTCAAAGTCTACTTTCCAATTCAATTATATGGAATCGTATCAATCTGATTTGTGGGTAAAATAGTTAACATTTGTCATATTAGAGTTATTTTTACATGTAAGGTTATTGGGCCCTAACACACAACTCCTCTTACGGGAATACTCAACAGGCATTGCCCTCACATATGATATTAAGGGCTTGTTTACGTTTGTTGAGTACAACTGAACTGTCCTGAATTGAATTATCCTGAACTGAACTGAATACAATTGAAAGTATTTTTTTATAAGAGAAGGAAATCGAGAGCTAAATTGAACTGAACTGAATTTAAGCTGAAGCACAAATGTTTTACCAAAATAATGTTAGGAGCAAAAGTATTTATCAAATACTGTCAAACCAACAATATTTACCAAAATAGTGTCCACGTCAGCATTGTTTTTAATTTTTTTTTACAGAGCATAAATCCAAATCGTTATATATTTCAAATAGCAATTTCTTTAACAAAATCGATATCTCAAATAATGATGTTGTTGAGGTTAAAAAACTCAAACAACACCTTTATTGTAGACAATAATGACCAAAGTTGGATTATTATTAAGTTACAAGGGATTTACCATATACAATGAAATAGCAATTAGCGATTTAGCTACAAATAAATTTCAAAAAAAAAAAAAAACACTCTCTCTCCTACGTGGATAACATTTTCGTAATTACTTTTTCATTTGCATTATTTTGATAAATACTTTTGGCGTCAACATTATTTTGATAAAACACTAAGTAAACAGACACTACTGCACTAGTAACAATTACTTTTAGTGGCCGGTTGTTGTTTTACAAAACTAAGGTCGTGGGTTGAATGTTGGAAGCTCATTTAACTTTCCTTTTGGTGTTGCAATTTTTTCCAAATTCTTTGGTCATTTTTATGTAATTTCGTTAATTACTTCTTTTGTTTTTTTTTCAATGAATTAAATCCCATAAACTTAACAATTGTCATTCCATATTTTTTAAACATCAAAAAACTGACCCAACTTTACATCATATCCAATTGGATACTTTTTTTATAATAATAAAAATATTTGAACTAAAATTATAGGATCATTTAATTAATTTTTTTAACTAACATATGAATGTTTTAGTACTTGAATAAACATATAAAAGTGAATATTTATGCAAAACTTGGAAAAGTTTTATTATTCCCTCTATTCCTCAAAGATATGTACATTGACTATTTGGGTAAAAAAAAAAAAACTAAGAATAATGTATTATATGAGTGTAGGGTAAAAAGAGAAAAAAAAAAGGAATGTTTAAAAAGGGAAAGGTAAGGGATAGTGGTATGATCGACTTAAAAAAAAAATAGTAAAAGTATGTCACAACATAGAATAAAGCACAATGTACCAAATCTCTTTGAGGAATAGAGGGAGTACAGTAGTAATTGTAAATAATGATTTTGGTTATATATATACGGGGGGCTATTATTGTGACTTTGCACTAATATAATCTAAAACTCACAAAATACTAATTTTCTATGCCCAAAGCCACATACCAGATATTATGAAGATTTTTTTATACGCAAAAAAAAAAAAATCACTAATTAATACATGTTGTTTAATTAGAAAATTAGTGTTACAACTACTCATAAATCTTGAATCTAATATAACGTCACTATAGTGATTATTTAACACGGGTTTTTATGTGATTGTAGGTATGAATGAATTTAGACTTAAATAACTTTTTAACTGGAATATCCCTAATCAATTGTGTTTTAACTAACATAATATAATGTATTAACAATCAAAATCATCAACAATCTTTCATCAAAATCGAAAGGGATGTTATGCCTAGATCATTATTGATGTTTTCCTAACAATTAAAAACCTACCTACACTTTGTTTTAGTTCACAGTATTTTAGGACAATAAAGATCTTGGTTTTTTTAACATTAAGTATCTTAAATTCTATTATGCAAAATATTAAGTTTCTTTTTTTTTTTTTTTTTAAATGAAAAATATTACTTAATATAAAAATTACATATCTAGAAAGTACACATTAATAGAAATCTAACGGAATCTCGTGTGACATATTTTTTTTCCCTTATGAATTGGTATATACATCAGAATTGATTGTTCAAATAATAATAATAATAAAAAAAAACATTCTCAACTCAGATCAGATAAAAAAAAAAATCGTTCAACCAAATAAACATAGCCTAATAAGTATTGATATTATTGTCTCAAGTATGAAAAGATGCCCAATTTTACTCTTTCAACATCAACCATTTTGTCAAATGATTTGCATCATTATAATTAAGTGCATCCTGTCATAATCTGCCTCCCAGGCCAATTTTGTAATTGATAGATTATTGCTTGAACAAATGAGGCAAAAATATCTTGCTTCAAAAGTGGTGTAATGTTAAAAGCCATAATAATGAACTATGTTAATATTATTGAGGTTGAGGAGAATTTTGACACCACCTACACCGAAAAATGCATGCATTTGTGGACCTTGCCATGGAAATAGTCTTTATTTGTATGCTATATATGAATAATCTTTAACTTAAATATCTTGGCTACTTGTAGTAGTCACGTGGCCATAGTTATATGATATTTCTAACCAAATTTTAAAAAAAAAAAGTCTACAAACAAAAACTTATTATATACGCATCTGTAACTCACTATTTCGTAAAACTGTATACTTTCTGTTTTTGTTACGTTATACAAACACATCATGAAAGACTCTTTGACCAGTTGGTCCTATATATTCTTTTAATTTAAACTAAATGAATATAAAATTAACTAAATTAAATTTGTTTAAAATTAAGTTCAAAAAAAAAAATGTTATTTACATTGTTTGGATGGTTCCAAATCCACTCTCCCTCAAATGGGTGTGCCATTTGGATTTTTTTTTTCAATTGTTAATTTTACCACCCAACCGCTGTTAGAGTGTTAAATACACATGGACACATGGTATATATATTATGATACAGATAAATTGGACTCCATTTTAGTCCATACCGAATCAATCACTTTACAAGAAGTCTCCACTCTTAGCTGTTTTATGCATTTAGCAGTTGGGAGACCAATCATATTGCTCCATTTGTGTCAGAAATAAATGGAGGCGGTCCCGCGTACAAGTGAAGTCAAAACAGTACGTGGACAATAAACGACACCCTTGGGACAATAATTGTGTTACACAGGACAATAATTGCGTTGCACATGACAATAATTAAGACATTCATTCAAAAACCGCTAAATGCATATAACAGCTAATTAATAGTTTATCATTCCTCCATAAATACTCTTTACAAGTGTGATACCCTCAACATATATATTGTTTATCACGAAATCCAATGCATATTTTATAATACTCATTAATATCTAAAATTGCGCGCTTGTAAAACTTAATTAGTTATGAGTGAAAAGGAGATAAAGAGACAAATTAAAGTGGATATGTGATTTAATAAGAGATAAATAGAAATTTTAGACAATTGTTACAAATAAAAAGAAACTAATAAACAAATAAAAAGACAAATCATGCAAACAAGACAGCCTGCATGATTGTATTCATTCTTATGTATCGATAATATATATATATATATATTGAAAATTCCTTCTGCGAGTACATAGTGTCGAAAAACCAAAATTCACACGTAAACAGGGGGCACTTGGCATGCATGCGCGGGGTGTTCGATCGCTCAGAGCCCCCAAATAACAAGATCCCCTGATTTAACTAAACTAGGTTACAATTATATTAATTTCAAAGGCTCAAGTCGTAAGTTCAAATTCCAAAATGATTGTTTTTTTAAGAACAAAATAATTTGACAAATTGGACCTACTTATAAGAATATGTACAGGTAGAATTTGCGTTAATTCTGTCCGGACATAAATATGTGTAATAGTTGATGTAATTTATCTATTAAATAGCATGCATCACCTTTCACCATATGAGAGGTAGTGGCTAAGAGTCAAATCAAGTGTGTTCAATTCATGAAATTAATTTCACAAGTATGGAAGCTCTCTGCTACTACATAGTTCATCCATATGAAACCCTGATATAAATAAATTCAATAATAATCATCATCAACCTAACACTTTTATCTATCTATCTGATCCAATTATATCCGTTTACCATCTTCAATAATATTCATCCATGGTTTTCAATACCTCCACGTTACTTACTTCCATCTCCTGCCTTCTATCTACAAAAAAAAATATATATATCTTTTTATACCTAAGTTAACCACACACACATATATATGGTTCGTTACATATACGTATGATATATAAATACATCCAAAGTATCATCATTTTATTGCTACATAGAAACATTCTTCAATTAAAATTCCACACAAAAAAGGGAAATTAAATAAATACAAGTATGCCAATTAGAGTAGAGGCAGAAAGTAGTGTAAAAGCACCAAAAGGATAATTTGTGGTTTATGTAGGTACCAAAATGACGAGGTATATTGTGCCTACATACTTGTTACGTAACGCGATTTTTCAAGAGTTGTTACACAACGCCGCAGATGAGTATGGCTTTGATAGCCACGATAAGATCGTTCTTCCGTGTGATGAATGCACCTTTAATGGTATTGTTGACGCCCTTGCTAAGAGATGATCATTATATATATATATATATATATATATATATATATATAGAGGAAGGATTGACTAAAAACCAAAAGATGGTTGAAAATCAGACAGAAAATGGTTTAAAGGGGCACATTAGCAGTCGCAGGGGTACATTAGATGTTTAAAGGGTACAAATGGTTTTTAGCAAAAGTTACTAATATTTACAAAGATTGACATTAGTAATCACACGTGTACCTTTTAAGTGTCTAATGTAGGGGTTTTTAGGTTGAAAACGTTTTTAGTTGATCCTCTTCCTATATATATATATATATCATACGACGACATAACATTACATGTATGTATGAGTCCTGTATTGTACGTCTATGTTTTTTTATGGTAAAAGTCTTGTATGAGTCCTGCATATCATTTTAGTAATTTTTTTTATCAGTGGTAAAAATAATTAGATAAATAGTAACATAACATGTACATCGTTAAAGTGTTAATATATTCGAACATATTATTAATAATCTTAGTATTATTGTCTTTGTTTTATGTGTCTTATTAATATTGCATGTCATGTACTACTCTTTTGCTTAAAATAGTTTGTTTATCTCTATGGATCACTCTCGTTAATTGTCCGTCTATATATAACAATGTAAATTAGCATAATAATGCATGTATTGTATATATAATATATATATATATACACACACACACATATATGGAAGATGATCAACTAAAAACGTTTTCAACCTAAAAACCCCTACATTAGACACTTAAAGGGGTACATGTGTGATTACTAATGACAATCTTTGTAAATATTAGTAACTTTCGCTAAAAACCATTTGTACCCCTTTAAACATCTAATGTACCCCCTGCGACTGCTAATGTACCCTTTAAATCATTTTCTGTTTGGTTTTCAACCATCTTTTGGTTTTTAGCCAATCTTTCCTCTATATATATATAGGAACAGGATCATGTAAAAACCTTATAAGAAGTTAAAAACCTAAAAACTAAATATCCTGGCCATTGATTTTATATATATATATATATATATATATATATATAGGAACAGGATCATGTAAACTTTAAAAAAACGGAGGTAGTACAATTAAGGTATACATGTTAATATTATAGGGGTACATGTTAATTTAAGGAGGTACATATTAATTTCCAGATTAATTCTAATCTTACATACTAAATTAAGGGGGTACATGTTAATAATAAAGGGGTACATGCAATGATAGGGTACATACAAAATCAAACACGAAGAACTGCACTTAAAAAAAATTCGAACTTTACAAAAAAATGCACAAAAACTTACTAAATAAGGGGTACATGTTAATAATAAAGGGGTACATGCAAAGATACAAGGGTACATACAAAATCAAACACGAAAATCAGCACTTAAAAATAATTCGAACTTTCCAAAAAAAATGCATAGAAACATACTAAAATAAGAGGGTACATATTAATAATAAAGGGGTACATGCAAAGATACAAGGGCACATACAGAATCAAACACGAATAATTGCACTTTAAAAAAATTCGAACTTTATAAAAAAATGCACAAAAACATACTAAATTAAGGGGTACATGCAAAGATACAAGGGTACATACAAAATCAAATATGAAGAACGACACATTAAAAAAATCAAACTTTATTAAAAAAATGCACAAAAACCTAAATTGTTGCTTGAAATTTGCGTGAAATATGTGAAATTAACGTGAATGAACTGGTTCAATCAAGTAGTTTTTATAAAAACCTGACCGAAACTTTTTTTTTAAAAAAAATGGTAACTTTGGGTGGTTAGTGTTTTTTACCCGAAAATTAATCACAACCCTTGATCTACATTTAACGGTCATAACTAAAAGTTTTTAGTTTTCAACTTAACATAGGTTTTTAGCATATCCTGACTGTGTGTGTGTGTGTGTGTGTGTGAGAGAGAGATATGATGTTTAATTAATAGGGGGTTTTCTTTTTTAGAAGTTTCACTAATGTAAATATATGTGTGTATGTCTCAGCTTAGCTTGTGCATTAATAATTATTTTTCCTTTATTTGTTGGTCGTATAATTGGTATAAACATGCATATTACTATATTAGCATGTATTATCCAAAAAAAAAAAAATCATTTTTTTTGTTTCAAAAATAATGTGTAATGATGCTTTTTAACAGGATGAAGTATATAGAATGCTTTGCACAACTTAGAAATAATGCATATTTATAATTAATATGTATGCAATAATATGTTTCTTGAACCCATATTTCAGAGGATATATGGTGCATTTTATGGTATTTAACTAAGTATATCTATTTGTTTGATTTCGTATAATAAATTAGAAAAGAAATAAAGCAATGGGAGATTTGTTGTATCATGTATGGCAAATTAAAAAATGGGATCACACGTCCATATGAGAACTGATTGAAGTTACTCCAATTAAAAAATAAGGTTACATTTTCAAAAAAAAAAGGTTAATTACTAATATGAACAAATTGAGTTACGCATTTGATGACCAGCAAAAAAAAAGGAGAAAACAATTAAGTAACAACAACAAAAAGGAAAATTTTACATGCACGCAAAAATATTCCTTTGATTTAATTTGTACGTATAGTATCAATATTTTTTTTTTTAATTTTTTTTTATAAGGAAAGGTATACAGTTTTAAGTTAGGTTGTCTTCTTCTCGAAGAAACAACCCGACATGTCGGCATTTAAGAAAAAGGAAAACTTGGCATCAATATAAGGATCTATATCGACGTGCGTAGGGGCCCAGTGCCCGAGAGACGCTATATAATCTGCGGACTGATTGGCTTCGCGGTAGACGTGAGTAGAGGCATAATCGCGAAAGTCGCTGAGGATACTCAGAATGTCATCCATCAAAATCTGAATTTTCCAAGGGCAGCAAGATTTACCCTGCAAAACATTGATGACAATAAGGTTATCACCTTCAATAAAAATTGAAGAAAAATGAAACTCACGAGCTAGAAGCAGGCCATTGCGGAGAGCCAAGGCTTCCGCAACAAGGGGGGAAGTGTTGCCCAAAGGGAAGGAGCGAGCAGAGATGCAATGCCCTTGATGGTCTCGGAGGACAACACCAGCGGCTGCGAAAGTACCTTTAGAGGAGCCATCAAAGTTTAATTTAATAGTGCCGGGAGAGGGAGGGAACCACCGAACCCACCTTGGCTTCGGGGTTGGGGTGGAAAGGGGAGAGGACCAATTAATAGAAGCAAAACAGTCGATCGAGAGACGGGCCTTCCATTCCTGAAAATACGAAAAAGCACGAGAAAAAACAGAAACTGACGAGAAAGGAGTGTTATCAAAGACTAACCTATTTCTAGCTTTCCAAATGCTCCAAAGAACATGAAGAAATTTAACCAGGGATGGGTAGTGGGTAGAATGAAGATGCAGAAGGAGAGTCGGGAGAGAGTACATATTGGAGAGAGGAGCTAGCCAACGAATGCCTTGGCAGTGCGACCAAACCGGAAGAACGCTTGGACATTGAAGATTGTTTGGTTGGGTTCTTCTAACCAAGTTTACAGAGAAAGGCTTTATTGACAGCTGCTGATTTCCGAAGGCCGAGCCCGCCCAAAGATTTAGGACGACAGATTTTTTCCCAAGATATCATTGGGAGACCCGGCTTATCCGGACGTTGCTTCCAGAAGAAGGAACGGTTAATACGATCTAAGGAATCGGCGGTAGAGGCTGGGAGGCAAGCGGAGGACATAGCGAAGGCTGGAAGAGCTTCGAGGTTACTTTGAATAAGAACCGTCTTACCAGCCTTAGACAGCCATTGAGCGGGACAAATATTGAGCTTTGCATCTGCCTTTTGCAGCAGATGAGTAAAATTATGCTTAGAAAAGACAAAAGAATTAAATAATACGCCTAAATAGCGGCCGAGAAATTGTTTGGCAGTCATATTGAATATAGCAGCTAAAGCCCGTTTACGAGAGCTATCTACTCGTTTAGAGAATATGATGGAGGATTTATCAAAATTAATGAGTTGGCCGGAGAGCCGCATAAATTCACTGAGATGGGTCTGAATCTGTTGACATCCAGAATGGGAAGCTTTACAATAAAGAAGACTATCATCCGCAAAAAGTAGACAAGGTAAGACGGGCGCGGAGGGCGAGATACGAAGACCAATAGACGAGCGGGGGATAGCAGCTGCCGAAGCCAATTTGCGAGAGAGAACTTCCATACAGATAATAAATAGACAGGGGGAGAGAGGGCCGCCTTGCCTAATACCCCGTGAAGAGAATATAAGACTAGAAGTAGGGCCGTTGACAGACGGAGAAAAAGAGACCGAGGTAACACATGCCCGTATCCAGGAAACCCAAGTTTGATTAGTATCAATATATACATCGTAGTAATTGGATTCATATAATTAAATTGGTAACTTAGAACTACTAATTTTTAATTTATACTATGGGCCATTTTATTCTTAAAGATATGGGCCCGGATGACAGTATGGATAAATTATTGTATTTTTAATTGTTAAAATTCATATGCCCTTTTGGATGTTTAATATTATTTGTAATTAATAATAAGTGCCACATGCATTATTTGATACGCCATGTCTCTTGCATAAATACAAATGCAACATTATTTGGAAAGTTTGGAACATGTTAGTTTTTCGCAATTCTTCTTTATTCTCTATTGTTGTTTTTACCTAGACTTTCTCTTATTTTTAAGATTGGAAGTCCTGTCTTTTGGAAGATTCTCTCCATTCTATTTATAGTAATGCCACACTTACGTCTACTCCTAATTAAGGGGCATTCTTTTGCCAGTAGGCGTACTCCTCCCCTGGTATGATTAAATTAATTTTTGATGGTTCAACTGCCAGTAACTCTGCGTCTGAAGGTATTGTCCTTAGGAATCACACTGGTACTCGCATTGCAGTCCGAGCCTTCTTTTTTGGCAATGCTTCTCTGAGGCCACAGGTCCAGGCCACAACCCTCCGGAATGGTTTTTTATTAGCTAGACAACATAATCTGACTACCATTTTCTTGAAGGTGATAATCTAACGGTTATCTGTGTGTTTGCATGGTAAATTTAGATGCCCTTGGAAAATCCAACTGCTTATGGATGATATTCGTTCCATTCTTCAAGACTTTGCGGCCCACTTTTATGCTCCCCTTTTTAGGGAAGTCAACAAATCTGCGGATTATATTGTGTTCCTTGGACATTGGAACCCACGCACATCGATATCGATTCTTTTTTAAATGCTAAGTTATCTTATTGCTTATTGCTTATTGCTTATTGCTTATTGCTTCAACCTATAAGTCAACAAAGTGGCTGATACTTTACTTCTCTCCCTTGCTTTGACCAGTAGTATGTTGTGTGCATGCAGCATGCGTACAAATAGTTCCACTTAATCAGATAACTATGGATTGCCGTATATAAACAGCAGCAAAATCATGCAACTACACTACTTGATTTCATTATTTACATAATCTACATACTATATGATAATCATGCTATACGTCTTACATTTATCTTTTTCGCGACCAACCGCATTATAATTAGGCATTAGCTAGAGTAACCTTTCAACAACCCTAGCTCAACTAATATTTGATATTATAAATCCTTGGTCATAAACTTTTTTTTTTTAAACCACCCTTGAAGTATGAGGAGAAAATTCATATATACACCCACTGATACATCGAGCATTGAACTCCATTGCACTATGTGGCGTTAGAGCACAAATGTACTTGCAATCGAGATGTCTTGTGAGTTTAATTCTCACCGGTCATTTTTCCTAATAAATATAAGGGCGATGTCAAATTTGTACTCATATGTAACGACCCGGAATTTTGGGCCAGAAAATTTCGCGGTTATTAATTATATTTATTTAATTCTAGTCCAAAAAGGCCCATTATATTTTGGACTGTTTAATTTGTATTTCCTATTCTTATTTCCAAATTGGGCCAAAGACCCAATTTTTCTTTCTTTTTCTACTTGGCCGGCTCCCCTCTTTTTATTTGGGCCAAGTATTGTTTTTATTTATTTAAATTGGTTAATTAATTATTTGATTTAATTAAATTAGTTTTTAAAGCCCTAAACTAATTCAACCTAGCCTAGTCATACCTAACTAAGTCCACTCCACCTCCCTATTCTTTCTCCTTCTTCACGGCAGCTTCATTAGTAGCATTAGGGTTTGTTTTTTTTTTATTTCTTTTCCTTCCTCTCTTCTATAAATAGGACCATTATCATTTAGTTAGTCCTATTTTTTTGCAATTGTTCCTAAACCCTAAAATACATTTTCTCTCTTCCCCTTCTTCCTCTTCTCAAAAACAGTGAGCCATCATTTTCCCTTGGAATTTTAATAGCGAATCCAGGTAACTATGCTCTCCTCTTTAATCTATGGGTAGAAAAACACATAGTTAATTAGGAATTGAAGCATGAAAATTGTAGGAAGTTTAATATTGTTTTCATATGAACATGTCGAGCATGAAGCATGAATTTCTTGATTGATTTTTATGTATTTTCTTGATTTTATGTATGATCTTGTATAATTTATTTACCAATCAAATCTTGTTATTTCTTGATGAATTTTTCATGGTATCTGGTTTACTGTTTGATTATTAACCATGATTTATTTCGTGGCAAAATTCGTCCGTTTATTATTTATAAAAATTTAATCTTTCAAACCGGTAAAACTGTCCAGAATAGGTTTACGAATTTATTAGTGTACTTAATCAATTCGGAATGCTACGAAATTTTATATGGAAGTCAGTGATAATGTTTTACAGCTTGTGTTAAATTTTCGTAATTTTTAAAGATTGTTTGATATGGCATAAAATTCTGAAACCGAATTCAGCCTAATCTGACTGGTTAGTTATAAAATCACTTAAAAATAGTAAAAGATGTTATTTTTAGACGAAATTTATGCACGTAAATCCTTGAACCCATATTTAGCTCCCATAAAAATTTCCAGATTTTTAGAGATCTTTAGATGGTCGTTTTTAATTTAATTCTTTAAAAATCAGATTGTATAAAATAGGGCAATTGAATTATTAAAATATGCTATTATTAATTATTGAATTTTCGAGTGACCTAAGTATTAAAAGGGAACTAAAAATATGATTTTTATGATGAATCTTGATAGTATTGAATTATACTGATTAATCTTGAATTAAAAATTAAATCTTGTTATTATCTTCTAATTGTCGAGTGTATAGAAATTAAAAGAAGAGTTAAAAATATTATTTTTATGTTCATCTTGATGAATGTTGTTGAAAAATATGATTTTTATCTTATTTTGGTAATTTTTGTAATTATATCGATTAATTAAATTAATTCAAGAAAATAGTTAATTATTGTTGTTATTTTAATGTTGCCGTGTGGGATATATGAAATAGTCAAATTTTAGTTAATTTTGGATTATTATTGATTTAGGGAATAGTTAATGATAAAAGTTACGGAAAAAATAATTATCAGGGATAAGTTGTAAAGTGAAGGGATAGATAATATGACTATTATTATTACTATTAGTATTCGGCTATTACAATTATTAATAATAATATCTACAAGTTGGTATATGATATTAAGGTTAGTATCCGAAAGGATAGGATTATAAGTATATGATAGTATATTATAAGATTTAAAGTTGCATAAGATACTACTAGGGATAAGAAAGGAAACAGAGTAATAGCTATACATGTTATGTTTCGGTCTCTGGCTAGGAAAGACTTGGTATTTAAGGTGACCAATATACGTGCCGCACCTCTCTTTCCTGGGACTCCGAACATTTCATTTCCTATTACGGTCACCTAGTATTATCCTAATATATGATATGATTAAATTAATTGAAGATATAAGATACAAAATGGACACCCACCTGTATGATACACGAGTCATTAGTGGGTTAAGTCAGAACCACTATTCAATGGGTCGAACACATGAGTTCCCCCGAGTAGTTTGACCTTAGAACATGTAGTCGTCTGGTAACCGTATCTGCGAGTCGCTACCAGGAAGTTATGGCCATAGCTTAGACTTAGCGGTGAAACACGGGATCCGCTATGGGATTGGGTACACGAGCTCCTCCCGGCATGTTCTAGGGAGTTATGGTGAAACACGAGATCCATAACGAGTTATTAGTGACCGGTCCAACAAAGATATTATATTAGGATCATACGATTTGATGAGATGAAATCATAAGATGAAGATAAGATGATTTCTAAGAATTGATGATAAGATAGATTATGATCTAATATGATAAGAAAGACATGATATGATATGATTAAGATAAGATTTATGATGAAGGGAATGTGATGAAATTATGATTAAGATTTGTTAATGATATAATTTAAGAAGGGTTAAGTATAAGTTAATGATTGGGATAATTTAAGATGTATAGTATAAAGTATAAGTTTAGCATATTGTAAGTCTTCCGCTGTGTATTTCTGTATTTATGAGCATGTACGTGTATGTATAATTATACGGATGTGGAATGTATTTGGTATGTATTCTAACCGTATTTGCAGGGTTGAATGTACGTATTTTTATACGTAATTATACGTATTCTAACTGTATTTCTGCAGGGGTATTTATACGTATTTTATACGTATCTGTATACGTATTTTATACGTACCTTTATACGTATTATTATACGTACGTTTATACGGAATTTGTGTATCTTTGTGTAAAGCATGTATTAAATCTTTTACAGTTTTTATGGTATTTTCTATGATATTATGTGTTTGGTGGTCCCTCGATTAAATGGGACAGCCTAGTTACTCGCCACTGACGGTGGACCCCCCCTCAGTTTCAGGTGATGTTGCAGCAGATTAGAGCGGGCTTCGCCGGATGGGCTTGAGTGTTCTAGCATTTATTTTAAGTATTCTAGTTTAGTCAGGACAATTTGAACATTTATTTAGTTTATCCTATGATCCCAGCATGTTGGGACAGTTTTTCCAAACTTATGATGTAATAACAAATATTGGATTATGGATTCTCAGTAGTAAATTTAATAAAAGATAATTTATTCATTCAATTAAGTTGATTTATTGTTATTTAAGTTAGTAACGATCCGAATGTCGCTTTCCCTTTGTAAATCGACAAGTCGAAAAGTCGGGTCGTTACATCATATGAGAACAAAAAAGTTGTGCGCGCGTTGGGACCTAGTAACCTTACATGCAAAATAATAATAATAAACACAGGAACACACACACATATATATATACATACCTACACATACCATATTGCATTTTTTATCACGCACTAATTAATATATTAAATTTTGTACTTGTAATAAAAAAAATACTATTCTCCGAGACTTTTCAACCTCCTCTTCATCCCATGTCTTTCATGAAGCTAACCACACTGCGGGCGGATTATCTCGCGTCTCTCGGGCATTGGACCCACTTGCACACCGATATTGATCCCTTTTTAGATGCTAAGTTATCTTATTTCTTAGAAATCGATAAATCAGGATATCTGTTCGAGAGGAAGAGATCTTGATTTTTTCCATGTATTGTTTACCTTTTCTCCAAAAAAAAAAAAAAAATAATACTATGAACACAGTACAAACGAATGGATTGTCAACAACTTCTAAGAGCTTGATTAGCACATATAATATACCACAAAAGAGAAGGGAAATAAAACACACATAAAATCACAATATAATATCAAACAAGTTTAAAGAAATCTTAGGAATTTAGCAAGGGATCCAAATAATTTCCCATGAATTGTGATGGGAAATTTGATCCTCGTAGCAAGTTAGCAACCAAACAGACACATAATATGTATCTTTTTTTAGGTCATCACATTGATATTATTTAATATTAGGAAAACTTTGTTGTATATAATATAGCCCATAAGACTGTTTAAGAAGCTAAAGTGATATTTTTTGTTAAAGTATGTATTTATTATACTAATTTATGCATGATTTTGACACGTTTTTTCAAAGTTTTACCATTTTAGAAAGTATTTTAAATGCTTATATATAACGTTAAGGGCTATAATATAGCACTACTCTATACCTTTATGGCCCGTTTGGTTGTTGGTACTAAATTGTGGTAATGATAATAAATTTAAAGGGTAATTTTGTTAAGATTGAACCTTATAATCTTCTTGAAAAACATATTTTCATTCCCAAGCTTGAATTTTCTTCATATTTTATATTACCATCCATTACCATTACAAAGGGTGGTTGGTATTGGATGAAAATGAATATTGGTTGAAGAAAAAAATTAGATTAATTAGAGTTAAGTTAGCACCACTGTGAAAATGAGTATTGATTTTCCTTCCAAATTTACATATAAATTTATTCCCATTACTACAATTTATGACTGACTAGTGGCCCAAACATGTGGTTAATATAATTATTAAAGCAAAAGGTAGGCAAGTTATACTTCCTTATTGAGTAATTCCTTCGTTCCATATTAATTGTAAATTCGTAATATTCTCATTTTCACCCTTGTTAATGTATAATTTATGTATATTCGTATATATTTTTAGCTACGTTTTTACCAAAAGTCCAAAAATATTCATAAAAGTTAGATCACAATGAATAAAAGTAAATTTTGAGATAAATAATTCCATAAAGATCTCACATGACTATATTTGTTTATTTACATGCGTAAAGTATAAATTCTAGTTATATGAGTAATTATGAATATTGCCTGAATTGCAAATGTTACAATTATATAGGAGCGGAGGAAGTAAATTGATCGAGCAACAAACTTTAAAATGAAATAGAGTTTAGCATGCAAAATTATTTTATGATAACAGAAACAGAACATCATAAATTATATACTCACGGACCTTAATGATTTTTTTTTTTTTTTGACGAACACGAACCTTAATGATAAACCATCAAAATTTACACAAATTTAAGAAGTAAAAGCCAAATATTCCCTTTTAGAAAAATCAATCACATGGTCCTCACTTTTTAAGAGCCATTCTTTATTTATTCAAGATTTCCACTGCTGCACATAAGTAGTACTCCATTTTTGTAAGATATTATTAACTGCAACGAATTAACATTTTTCTCTTTATTTTATGTCAAATCGTTGCACTTATTATGTTACGGACGGAGGGAGTGTTAATTTAAAAATATATGTCGAAATCATGCATGATTTTGGTGAATGTTTAATATTAATTTCCAACGTATATAAATGATATAACACCCTTGTTTAGTACATGATCATAATCAAAGGTGTAGTAATGAATTTGTATATAAATTTGGAAGGACGAAAAGTCAATTTTTCATTCCCATAGTTCCCCCCTAAAGTACTTTTTTTTACATATATAAATCTCCACTCCCATACAATATATGCCGTCCACTCAAGTAATAATGGATGATAATAAAAATCAAAATATAAAGAAAATACAAGTATGTGAATGAGATTATATATGTTGGCATACAGATGATGATCGTTAATGTTGTCCTCTTTACTACATTCAACTTAAAATTCCATTCGCATTATTTATTGGAATTTATTACCAACTATCAAAGGGGTCGCTATGGATATATTTAAGGAGCTTATAAAATGATACCCCTCCGTATCGGCTTATCTAGCTGCAACAATGAATATTTTACCTCTCACATATATTCCCAATTGTTACAGATAAACCAATAACAATTAAAGAAGTACTGTGTAAATTTTAATTAAATAATACATATATTACACCAATTTACACGTAATCTTGTCATGCATTCTTAATTCTTCATCAATTTGCAAATTGATATGCAACTTTAATAGTTGCATTTATCATATCCCTTTCTTTTATTCCCCCGATAATGCAAACGATAAATACATGGAAAATGATTTAGCCAATGCAATTAGCTGATTTATTGAGTGAATAGTGCTGCCTTAATTATTAATTATTTATATTAGATACAAAATGCAAGTTGCAATGTCTACACGGGATACCGCAATACCGCATGATACATGTGATTGTGCATAATGCATAATTGCATATTTGCATAATAATTTTATCGGTTTTACTTTATTTGTTACGTTTAAAATCTTTTTGTGAGATAAAATTGATCAAAACATAACAAATAAAGTGAAATAGACAAAAACTTACGGGTGATGATTTTGACACTTCCAAAATTGATTTTGGCACTCCTTCCCCTCTCACATGAATAATAAGAGGGAGGAGTACCAAAATCAATTTTGAGAATGCCAAAATCAATTTCCAAACTTACTATTAAATAATATTGATCCATAGTTTTAATGTTGACCCTTCACCAACCCATTATGTACCATTGTTAAATTGAGCTACATGTTCGAACTACTTTCTACTGTGCAGCGGTTCGAAGGTTGGGTACATGATGATGATGTTATGTAAATTATGTTGACCCTTGGCATTTGGCAATGTATTTATATATAATTAAATGGATTTTTTTTAAAGAACCCCCTACAACTTAGAGCACTTCTGACAAAATTCCCAGAATCTCAACTCATTAAATAAAACTTTAGCAACTTCAAAACGTGTTTATTAATTAAACTCCCAAAAGCTTCAGACGTTTATAAAAGTACCCCCAAAAGCTAACACTGTTAATTTTTTTCTGTCAAAATCGTTAGTTAGTGGGTTGGGGCCTAGATTTCAACACACCCTCAAAACCCAAATTGACCCACCCTCAAAATCCCACCAAAATCCAAATCGACCAACCCTCAAAACCCTCAAAACCTAAATAAAACCATCGAAACCCAAATCGAAGAAGAAAGAAGAGTTCGGTGGTGGTTGGTGGTTTCGAGGAGAGAGAGGGATTTGGTGGTGGTTGGTGGTTTGGGAGGAGAGAGAGGGATTTGGTGGTGGTGTTTTGGAGGAGAGAGAGAGGGATTCGGCGGTGGTGGTATTTTTGGAGGAAAGATTCAGTGGTGGTGGTGTTTTTGGAGGAGAGATTCGGTGGTGGTGGTGTTTTTGGTGGTGACTTGTGTTGGTTGTGGGGGTAATTAATTTTTTTTAGTGGTCAATGATTAAATAAGGGAAAAAATAAATAAATAACTAGAAAGAAAAAAAAAGGGAAAAAGAAATTAAATTATTAAAAAAAGGTGGGCCCCACCCTACTAACGTCCAATTTAACGGTTTTAACAAAAGATTTTTAACGGTGTTAACTTTTGGGGTTGCTTTTATTGACGTCTGAAGATTTTGGGGTTGATAAACAAGTTTTGGAGTTTTTGGGGGTTTTATTAAATAGTTGAGATTCTGGGGGTTTTGTCAAAAGTGCCCCGAGTTGCTGGGGGTTCTTTTTAAAAAATCCTAATTAAATTAATGTTAGGGCCGGCAAAAAGTGACCCAACCCGTCAACCTGACCTGAACTCGACCCATTAATAATGGGTTGGTTTGAAATTTTCAACCCGTTTAATTAAATGGGTCAATCCGAACCTGACCCATTATTATATGGGTCGGGGTAAGGTTGAAAATTCTAACCCGATTATAATTTGCATAACCTGATTAATTGTTGTTTTTAAATTTTAAACGGTTGTTTTCACTTGCATATTGGTTTGAATGCTCTATTTTACTGAATTTTTAGCTACTATAAATTAACTATTATCTATTAAATTTTAATATTCTACTTTAAAGAAATTTTAAATTCTTCATTGTCGGTAATTATTTAGAGGGTAGAAGAAATTTTTGGTTTTAAAAAATAAATGGGTCGACCCGAACCCGACCCATTTTAAGGTCGAATTAGGTTACAAAAACACAACCCGTTTATTAAATGGGTCGGGTTCGATTTGAGGGTACATGACCCGACAACCCGAACCCGACATGTCAATCCGATTTGTCAGCCTTAATTAATGTCCTTAATAATATATAATGCAAATTTCCTGGCTTTGTCCGCATAATAGTGCCGTGAAATCTTGCATGTATGTGGACATTGGACCTCTCAAGTCTCAATTGATCCCTTATTTTCATTGTTTTATTCAAAAAATCTACATAAAAAAAATCATGTCTCCTCAATAAACAAAAAAATAAATAGATCTATGTATTCATATTCAAGTATCTTTATTTATTACTATTTTTTTTATTCACCCTAACAATAACAAAAACAAAAAATCATATCCCCTCCCTTGACAATGCTGAGTAGCAATAGATTTAGAGTCGAGTTGAGTCATACTCAAACTCATCCAACTCAATTTAGTCGACTTATACATTTCAGGGCCACGTCGACGCTTGGCTCACGTGGTGTGAGCGCGTGACGGAACAAGGCTTCCGAAAACAAGGGGCCTAAAAAAATTATATTGCATATTATTATGAATACAGTAATAAAACAATATAATGGAAATAATATGGATCAGTACGTGGTAAAGTTTTGAGAGATTATGCCCTCATTACATTGATTTTTTTTTTTTTTGTTTGTAATGATCCTATAGCTAGCGCTATATATTCGAAAAGAATTTGGATTTAAGGTCTATGGAGTCTAGTAATGAATTGTACAAGGCTCTCAATATTATATTCTAGCCTCGACCCTCAACATTCTAGCTTGACCCGAATACATCTAAGAGGAAGAAAAATTATTTAAGCAATGTCGTCTGATACATACAATGAAATTGGAACCCATAATCTTACCTCCAAGATTTGAAAATTTTACAAACCTCAAAAAAAAAAAAAATGAAAAAATAATTTGAGCATCTTTTAATTTATGGTGGATGACAAATTGACAATGTCATCAATTCCAACAAAAATTACTTGTTAGACTTGCTTATATTATATGTATTCGAGGGGGAAAAAACATATACAAAGAAATAAACTATATAAAGCATGGGTATAGAAGTGATCAATGAAGTCACCTCCCTCCAAATTTCACCATAGAATTCACAATTAGATGCTTGCAAGTGTACATTATTATTGTGCATCTCTAGATGACCTTGAAACGAACACATTTGCAGGTAATTTTATTATTCTATTAGCTATTTACATATCTCTATAATTCCATGTAAATGCCGCAATTTAATTTTTATGACGTGACAAAGATGCCTCAATATACATTTGAAAATTTGAATTGAAGTGCTCCATTCGTAACGAATTAATTTCATTTTTTTTCGTTTTTTTACGCATTTTGAGGAAACGATTTAAGGGTGTAAACGACCAAATTAATCAAAATAATTTTGATATTAGTAACTTATAATCACATTCTTGCTTGTACTAAAATCATTTGATTGATTAATTCATTTGTTTACACCCTTAAATCATTTCCTCAAAATGCGTGAAAAAATAAAAGGTAAAATTAATTCGTTACGAAGGGAGTATAACTTTAGATGCATGGAGTTTTTATTTTTATTTTTTACTTATTTTATTTATGTTTTTATGAACTCATTTTTTGTTGCATATCAATAAAAAGTAAGATGAAATCAACAAATCCATGTACAGAAGGAGTTGTCTATAGCTTGGTGGTAAGCGTTCACGTTCTCATGACCAAAGTCACGAGTTCCATCCTTACCCCCATTATAGCCTGGGGTATTTTTCCCTTCTCCTTTGGGCTAGTAGCCATGTACCAGTCAATAAACTGGTGGTTTTCCCTTTACATAAGGTCATGCTACTCTTTGCACCCGGTACAGGTCGTGTTGTTTCATGCACCCGTTTCGGTTTGTGTTTGTGATTTTTGTGAAGCATAAATGCATAATGGTCTTGTCAATGTCGCTACTTGCAAGTTGCAACTAGTAGACCATTTTCTTCCTCCAATTTTGTCTTCATCGAATGACTGTATGACACATTGACAGTCACCTAACCCCTTATGATCTAATCCATTTCATGCTCCTTCATGGTAAAAATTAATTAATTTCACTAATGTCTCCAAGTCATCATGAAATTATCACAGATGAAATTATTTGAGCTTTTATGAACTTATTGAACTAATTAAATATAATTCAAATTTATTGAGCTAATTTGACTTGATTTGACCTGATTAACCATATTTTTTAAGAAGAATTGGTCCTTACCACGCCTAATTAGTTCACCTTAAAAACTTAGCTCGATCAAAGCTCGTTCGAAAAGAAAAAAAAAAAACTCAAACAAAATTCTAAAGCTCATTTAGTAAACGAGCCAAGCTTGAACAGTACACTTAAATTTTCAACTTTGTAAAGATCGTGAATAGCTCTTTTACAACCCGTGCATGTTAACCTAATTTCAAGAAAGAAGGTCGATAGTTTTCTTTTTGACATTTCTAGGCATTATTTTGCATTTTAATGAAGGATATCAATAAATAAATAATTAGCCATATTCATCATTTCATTGTGATTAAGTGTGTATATTATGCAACCTGTACATTGTTGTTAATAATAAACAATTGCAATTTTCTTATTTTATGTATATCTACTATGCAAGCTGTACAACTCGTTTATTTGCTTAAGCTCGAATTTAGCTCATGTAAGCTTGAGCTTGAGCTTGTTATATGTAAACGAGCAAGCTCGAACTAGGTTAACGATTATCAATCTAAGCTCTAACAGGCAAATCAAAAAGCTCAAATCATCATAGTCAACTTGGTTTAGGTTGGCTCGTTTATAGCCATAAATGTTATATCTAAAATGAAACGAAAAGAGTATGTGAAAAAATTGGTAGCTCTTAGTTGTTACAGACGAATAAATCTAAATCAATATCAAAATTTCGTTAGAAGCTGAATAGTTTTGTAATTTATCTCCCAATTTCTCGTATTTTCCTCGCGTAATCATTTTTTTAATTACGTACTCTTAAGTCTTAACTGGCTATTTCCCAAATCCATATATCTTGTTACTCCACTTTTACCCCTCCTATATGTTTTCCACTTATTTCCCTCAATTTAATTACTAGTTACATTTTTTTATTATTATTTGACCACCATATAAACTTTAACTTTATTCAACTATATCCTTGTTTTTGTCATATTTGTTTATGATTTCTTTCTAAATCACCCCTATTTCCCCTACATTCTCATTTAATAATACATTACTTTTTATGCCATCAAATGAATGTTCCGTACATGTTTATTCCTTTGCATAAAAAGTCGATCCAAAAATAAACATAGCAAGTAAATCACGACGAAGAGAGTCATAAAAATAATAATAGCAACAAATCTTTTCTTTCTTTAATAGATCGATAATGTTTTGTAGTATAATCATTCTCGAATAAATTTTGAAATACGTATCAACATTAAGCATAATAAGTGCAATTTTAAAAAAAATCAATAGGAAACAATTAGTTTGAAAAATGTTTTTAAAATAACATAATAACTATGGTTTTTTTATAAATAAAATAAAATAAAGAGTTGAAAAACTTTTGGTCAGGATTTTTCTACTTGTATAAACCTCGATTACTAATTTAGTGGTAAATAAATGATATCTCAATTTAAAGTCTTGTAATTTAATAATACTACCCCACACTTCAGCAGTAAAGCTAATTAAAAATTACTCTCTTTGTTTTTTTTTTACTTGTTACATTTTTTTTATTTAGATGTTTCAACTTTCAATTCACTTTACTTATTACGGAGTACATTTTTTTTTTATATGTGGCTCACATAATTCCATATTTCCATTTGCCCCTTTATTTAACTTACGGAGTATTTTATTTCTTCTTTCAAAAAAAAAAAAAAACTTATTTCATTTCATTTTTATCATCTTTTTCATAATTATTACTGTTTAAAAAAATAAAAAATTACTGTACCCTCTCTCTCCTAGTTTTCTGTTCCATCATCACTATAAATTCCTGCATCACCTACCATGCTCTTTTTTTTCTTTCTTTCTCCTTTTTTTTTTAATACTTTCTGATTTCCGCCGTTGATCCATTTGGTGGTGATCTCGTCGGCGTTTCTCCAGCGTTGATCTCGCCGGGAAACATCTCATTGTCTCTCCCCTAGGTAATTTCTCTCTCTACTCTATCTCTCTTCTGATCTTTCGTCTCATTTACAGATCTGATGTTTTCTGCTTCACTGCACTTATTTTTTTTTGTCTTAAACTCATGTTCACATTTTTCTAATTGTTATTTCGACTTCGTACGTATCAATTACTGCTTTATCTTACTGTTATAGAAGCTTTGGTGATCTATATACATTTATGAGCTAATTTATGTGATTATTTTTTCTGAAATCTGAGTTAAAGGAGCTTTGTATGTTCAATGTTGTGCTTATGTAAGATTAATCTCAGTCATTTACTTGTTTTATGTAGATTTTGGAGTTCTTATGGTGTGTTTCAGGATTTTGGTGTAAACATTTGTGTTAGGTTAGATTTAATTATATTTTTTAGTTTATTTTTTAACACTGGCATGGATGCATGATACATGTGCTGTTATTTTGTATGTTATGGTCTTGTGGATAATGTTTATGTGGGGCTATAAAATTGAATCTGTGAAGATCTTGTTTTTCCATTTTGAAGGGTTTGATTTAGGACTTCCTTTTTGGAGGCTTGTCTTTGATTTTCTATATATTACCATATAGTCTCATTCTTAGGTATTTGGATTATGGTGGGTCTTATTTACTATTGAAGGGTGTAATTGTGTGATTTTAGTCAAAAGGTATCGAGTTTTAGCCTTTTAGGTTTGTCTTTGATCTATCTCTGTTATATAAGCCAGGGGGAGCCATTTAGGACTTCCTTTTTGGAGGCGTGTCTTTAATTTTTCTATATATTTAGCATATGATCTCATTCTAAGGTATTTGGATTATTGTAGGTCTAATCTACTATTGAGGGGGCGTATTTGTAAGTGATATTAGTCAAAGGGTATCGAGAAAAATCTATGGATGGATTTGGGATGACGAAAGTGAGCTCCCATTGCTCAATCTCAGACATGGATGATTTTGATCTCTCCAAACTCCTTGATAAGCCGAAACTCAATATTGAAAGGCAGAGATCGTTTGATGAGAGATCATTGAGCGAGCTATCCATAGGTTTGAATAGAGGGAGTGTAGAGAACTTTGAACATATTTACTCTCCTGGGGCAAGGTCGGGGTTTGATACCCCTGCTTCATCGACGAGAAATTCTTTTGAACCTCATCCTATGGTTGCTGAAGCTTGGGAAGCTCTCCGAAAATCTTTAGTATACTTTAGAGGTCAGCCTGTGGGCACTATTGCTGCTTATGACCATTCTTCAGAGGAAGTTTTAAATTATGATCAGGTAATATTTATTTCATATTTTGACTTAAGGGATTCATAAGAGCATTTATCATGTTAATTAACAATGTGCTCCCATTTTAACGATAATATCTGTTTTTGGTAGGTTTTTGTAAGGGATTTTGTGCCTAGTGCACTAGCTTTCCTTATGAATGGTGAGCCAGATATAGTAAAAAACTTCTTGTTAAAAACCTTGCAACTTCAGGCTTGGGAAAAGAGAATTGACCGGTTTAAACTTGGGGAGGGGGCAATGCCTGCTAGTTTCAAGGTGCTCCATGATCCTGTTCGCAAAACGGATACCATTGTTGCAGACTTTGGTGAGAGTGCTATTGGAAGGGTAGCTCCTGTTGACTCAGGTTTCTGGTGGATTATTCTGCTGCGAGCATATACAAAGTCTACCGGAGACATGACCTTGTCAGAGTCACCGGAATGCCAGAAGGGGATGCGGCTTATAATGTCTCTATGTTTGTCGGAGGGTTTTGACACATTCCCTACCCTACTTTGTGCCGATGGCTGTTCAATGATTGATCGTAGGATGGTAAAATGATCAATAAACCTTTTGCTTCTTTGTCCATATGAAGTTTGCTATCAATTTTAATGGTTTTCGTCAAGATCCTATTAGTAGCATTAGTAAACTCTGTTTTGAAAAATATTGACTTTGACAACTTTGATTGGAACTTGTCAAATGCATATTAGGTTGTCACCCTTGTGACTTGTCAGGTTTATAATCAGATTTTAACTACGAAAATTATGCTTATTTTCCTATCGTCTACTCTTTTCGCTGGTGTCATATGTATTTTGATATACTTGGATTTGGCTATTAATAATAATGCTAATAACTCCAGCATATGCATCACCATTACCATTGCCATTTTTTGCTTGCTCCATTACCATTATGAGAGCCACTGCCTGTTAATAGTTTGTTGACCAAATCACCATAAAGTTATAATTAAAAAGAGGGCTTTTTTTATCAAAATTATGGGAGCTCACCTTTGGAACAATGAACTTGAGGGTGATCGTTGACCGTGGCGGATCTAGGTGGTCTGATTGTGCCCTGGCCTGCCCCATGATCTAAAAAATCTAGTAGTAAAATTACTAAAATATGCTGCCGAATCAATGCATGAAGCAAAGCGAAATTAGCTGTTAATTAACAGTAGGGTCTTGGATGCCTCACAGTTTCGTTAAAATTTGTTACAAATTTCGTAATTGTTAAAATTTGGTTGAAATTTGTTACAAATTTAATTTTTATAAAAAAGAGAGCACACTAAGTTTTTTAGCACTACTTTACTCATATTCTTTTTTTTTTTTGGACATCAACTTTCCTCTTGTTCAAATATCTCTATGCACATGTGGTAAAAAGTAACTTCTTTTCTTTATCTTGTCTATAAATGCATATTGTTATTATGTTGCTAGATTTAATTGTAAAAAAAATAGACTAAAAAATCTTTTAAAAAATAGAAAATTCTTTTAAACAGATTATCTTTATTATTGTTTTTTTTTTTCCATGTGTATGTTAGTGGTATCCCTTTTATAAAATTTATTCAAACTTTAGAAATAAATAATAAATCATGTTTCGGCCCATCCCGTATATAAAAACTGCATTTGCCAATGGTCATAGATCAGTACCCGAACACGGGAAAAAGGTTTAGGTTTTAGATTAGTTTCTGCCATACCCACATTCTTTTAATTAATAGCTTTGTGATTTCCCCATAAAATAATAAATACGTATACCTTTATTCTGGTCTCATATCTTACCTGTTATACTTCGATTTGGCAAATAATAACAATGCCAATAATGCCAGCATATGCATTATCGTTGCTGTTGCCATTGCCATTTATGCTTCCTCCATCACCAGTATGAGAGTCATGCCACTGCCTGTTAGTAATTTGTTGATCAAATCATCATATATTAAGATAAAGATAGGTCTTTTGATCAAAATTATGAGATAAGCCCTCGGACTCTGAGCCTGAGGTGGTGGTGGCTAAGGAGCTGAACATGGGAAAAGGCAATCTACATCTGTAATGACTGCAATAGATTGAATATGCTCCCACATCCGGTTACTTGAAAAAGGTTTATGATTTAGAGGACAGCTGTATTTTTGCCATCTCACATTCTTTTAGTTACTAGCTGATGTAATTTTCTGATATGATAATAAGTCTATTTGGTATACTTTGATTTGGCAATTAATAATAATGCTTAACTCCATCATGTGCATCACCGTTGCCATTGATGCTCCATTACCAATATGTGAGTCAATGCTTGATAAAAGCCTGTTGATTGAATGACCATAAAGCTTCCTATTACTGTTTATCAAGTTGCAGTAGGGATCTAAGATGGCCTTGTAAATTTTTAATATACATATGATCAATCCTAGTTTTGTGATTTAAAAAATTGTGCATTCACTTGTTTTGTGTTGCTCATGACTTTATCATATATTAATACGAGTCTTAATGGGGTAGTTACTGCTCAGCAACGAACATGCTGATCAGCTGATGTGAACTAAGCATTGTGTTACTGTTTAAACCTTTGAAGCTCCGCTGTGTGACTCAGATTCCAGTTCCTTTTTCTAATACATGATCATCTTGCAGGGTGTCTATGGGTATCCCATTGAAATTCAAGCGCTCTTCTTCATGTCATTGAGATGTGCTTTGGCTATGCTTAAAAATGAAGGAGAGGGAAAGGAGTTTATTGAAAGAATAACAAAGCGATTACATGCATTGAGTTTTCACATGAGAAGCTATTTTTGGCTTGATTTCCGTCAATTAAATGATATTTACCGCTACAAAACAGAAGAATACTCTCACACAGCTGTAAATAAGTTTAATGTCATCCCTGATTCAATTCCGGACTGGGTTTTTGATTTTATGCCTACTCGTGGTGGTTACTTCATCGGAAATGTCAGCCCAGCAAGAATGGATTTCCGATGGTTCGCTTTAGGTAATTGTGTAGCCATCCTCTGTTCTCTTGCAACTCCAGAGCAATCTATGGCTATTATGGATCTTATTGAAGAACGCTGGGAGGAGTTGGTGGGTGAAATGCCTTTGAAAATTTCATATCCTGCCATAGAAAGTCATGAATGGCGGATTGTCACAGGATGTGACCCCAAGAATACTAGATGGAGCTATCACAATGGAGGATCCTGGCCAGGTTTCTCTTTTTCCTTGTTTTAGCTTTGTTCTCAATGCTAATATGAAACAATCGCTCTGCTTAATGTGACGACTTACTTTGTTATATTTTGCTGCTCTTTAAAAATCAGTTTAGATATATAGCCATACAGGATGAGGAGGTTTTGGCTATTTAATTACACTTTTGTTTGAGGCATGCTTAGCCATTGATTATGTGTCTGGTACCATTTAAGGCTATGTTAGGTACTTTGTAAATATTTTCCCATAAAATTGATTTTCCTCATTTTTCTAACTTCCATTGTTTAGTTTGAAAGGGTTGTAACACAAGTTTTCCTTGGGAGTTAATTTGCTTTCCTAATTATGGAAAACCATTTTCCTTTTCTAGGTTGGGAAAACGTGTTTTACCATTCTCCTGTTTTCCTTTACTCGTTTACCATCCATCCTCTATTTTTCCTTCTATTTTTTCCTATGAATTTTCTTACATAGAACCAAGCAACAAAAAACTTGCTTTGCAATTGTTTTTTTATTGTAAATTATTTTCCATGAAAAAATCATTTTACACTGAAAATGTTTTACACTCAACCAAACAAAGCCTTAGTGAACAAGGATTGTGACGTGTTAGTGCACTTGATTAATAAAGTTGCATTAATGGGCAACACTTGTTACTTTAATGGGCATGCTTAGCGGATGTCCAATAAGCAGTTCACTGTGTTGAACTGTTGATTACTAATTTGGTTGAAAACTGAGTTATTGTAGCAGCCTGGCTGCCTTTTCATTTGCAAAGGGTCTTAAAGGAGCATTTTTTGGTAGTAGTAAACACTAAACACTTATGATTCCTACTTACATCTTAATTGTGGCATACTGGCATTTCTCTATAATTAGTGGTAGATTATGTGCAACTTTTCATTGAGTATTCAATAATCAATATATCTTATGCTGATTATTTATCCTTATTTTTTTGGGGTTTTCTTCCCATTTTTTTTGGTGTTGCTTGCAGTTCTTTTATGGTTACTAACAGCTGCATGCATTAAGACTGGTCGACCACAAATTGCAAGAAAAGCCATTGATCTGGCAGAGTCCCGCCTGCTCAAAGACGGGTGGCCAGAATACTATGACGGAAAACTAGGGAGATATACTGGAAAACAAGCTCGGAAGTTCCAAACATGGTCAATTGCTGGATATTTGGTTGCCAAAATGATGCTAGAAGATCCATCACATTTAGGTATGATCTCTCTGGAGGAAGACAAGCTAATGAAACCATTGCTTAAGAGATCATCATCTTGGACGTGCTGATCCTAAAAATAGTAAGACAACAACCCCCCCCCCCCTCCCCCCACCCAAAAAAAAGGGAAAGGAAAAAAAAATCC
Source organism: Salicornia ramosissima (assembly GCA_951394345.1). Taxonomy (NCBI): domain Eukaryota; kingdom Viridiplantae; phylum Streptophyta; class Magnoliopsida; order Caryophyllales; family Amaranthaceae; genus Salicornia; species Salicornia ramosissima. The sequence continues at coordinate 50,299,889 of OX596234.1, forward strand.
AAAAAAAACACAAGGCTTAGAGATGCTGTGAGTAATTGTTATTGCAATTCAGGAAATGTTCATTCTTTGGCAATTTTCTTGCCGTTCTTAGGACTGATTGCAAGATCTGGTGTGTACAATAGTCCTTGCTGGGTTCTTGTATCACAAACAACTACTTTCCCCTTTTTTTTTGTACTTTTGTCAAGTCTCAATAACAATTTTCCTCCATATACCATAATTAAATGGTACTTTTCTCCATTGTGAAACCAGAGCTTGAGGAATTTGATTCCATTTACTTATTAAGTACTTGTGTTTGATTTTTGTTACGAAAAATCTGCGTAGATGAGTTGAAGACCTAACTCTTCATAAACTATTCATTGTAAGAAATAGTTTCACCTGTGAGATCAAAGTGAGTTTTTCTTTTATTGGGGTTATATCCTGACATCTTATTTCAATGAAGGGTAACAGAGTCTGAATATTTTGTTCCATGAACAGCAATTGCAATTGCAAGTATGTTCATTGGGATTAATTTGTGATGTTATATTGTTTTCAAATGTTGTTCTTTGGTTCAATGAACCAATGGTGTCTCTTATAAGTAAATATTTATTATTCTTTTATGAGGCACCGTGGACAAAAGAAGAGGTTATTTCGATGAATATATGTAATTTTTTTAGATTAATCAATTCTATAATAATATGAATAGATTAGTTAATCTTATAAGTTTACGATCCATGTGAATGATCAAGGGTAATTTTTAACTAGTGTATGATGGAAATTTGGGCGCATGGGGAAGTTTTAATGGATCTGAATTGATATTTTAAGAAAGCATTTTCATTGTTGATATATTGTGAGAAATTGTACACATGTATAGGTGTATTTGTAACTTGTAAGAACTGATGTCTCTTACTCTCTTGGTAGAACCCTTTTGTTTCTACCTCTCCTAATATTTTGGTGGAGTTCTCTTTGACTTACCTCACCTTTTTTTGGCTTTATTACATCTCATGCATCAATCACATATTTATACTTGTTGTAGTCTATATTCTAGCATTAACTTCATCACTTAATCTCTACACAAGAATTTTCTAGATTACAAATTTATCTAAATTTCTTTATTAGACATCTAGATTTTTCTAGATTAATCTCCAACACTCTGCCTTAATCTTAAAAATCTTGTTATTCAAATGTTTATCTTGTTGATGCACCTATCATCAACGAACCCGAGCATGTTGCTGAACTTGTTTTTGTCGATCATTAACTTCCTTTTTTTTTGATACCCATGTTACCAAATTGCTCCGCCTAATCATAATTTTCTCAATTTTCTTTCACTTGGTACTCATGTTTATCAACTTCCATTCTTGTCAATGCTCATGTCATTAGCAAACTCCAACATTTTCTTTTTCCCTTTTTCTTCTTTTCTCATTTTTTTCAACTTGGTGCTCATGTCAATTATTAATCGTGCTAATGCTCTTGTCATTAGCAACCTCCAAATTTTTCTTTCTTCTTTCTTCTTCATTCTTCTTTTTCTTATTGGTGCTCATGTCACCAACATACTTCGCTAATGCATAACATCCTTCAAAATTTTCTTTTTCTTTTGATTCTCATCCTTTGGCCATCACATTTTCGCTCTGATACCAAGATGGAAATTTGGGCGCATGCGGAAGTTTTTAATGGACCCAAATTGATATTAAAACATTTTCATTGTTGATATATTGTGAGAAATTGTACACATGTATTTGTAACTTGTAAGAGCTCATGTCTCTTCTCTCTTGATAGAACCCTTTGTTTCTACCTCTCCTAATATTTTGGTGGAGCTCTCTTTGACTTAGCTCACCTTTTTTTGGCTCTCTTACATCTCATGCATCAATCACATATTTATACTCCCTCTGTCCCTTTTTAAATGCTACATAGAGAAATTAGGTGATTTTTAAGGTTGTAGTTAGTATAGGTGGACCATGATATCAAAAGTAGTAAGTGTGAATTTATAGGTGGGTTATAATATCAAAAGTAGTAAAAGTAGAATTGATTAGTGTTATGTTAAGGGTACAAGTGTAATTTTATAGGTGGACCATAATATCAAAAGTAGTAAAAGTAGAATTAATTAATGTTATGTTAAGGGAATAAGTGTAATTTTATAGGTGGGCTATGATATCAAAAGTAGTAAAAAGTAGAAATTGAGCATTTATTTTGGAATATCCAAAAAAGGAAAATGGAACATTTATTTTGGGACGGAGGAATTACTTGTATAGCTTATATTCTAGAATTTTCTACATTTATCTAATACTTAATATTTATAGAAACGTCATCACTTAATCTCTACACAAGAATTTTCTAGATTACATATTTATCTAAATTTCTTTATTTGACATCTAAATTTTTCTAGATTAATCTCAAACAGTGTAATCACTAATCACATGATTCACATCGTGCAGTCAGAACTCACAAGGATACTCCATGCCGAAAAATTGATATTGACACAACTAAATTTGATAAAGGCACAACTTTTGTGAGATGAACATAAGAAGAATGCTCTCACAATAGGTTGTGCCTATATCAATTTTAGTTGTGCCTTTATCATTTCCCTCCATGCCTCTAGCTGCTAGTGTCCTAAAAGGGTATTGATCAATGAACCAATTTAACAGAATTACATACTCCCTCCGTCCCTTTTTGTTTGCCCCATTCATTTTTTCTCATCTCCTGAGACACAACTTTAAACAAAAATATCTTTAAATACATATAATAAAAAATTATACAAACTGCATATTAAAAAAGTACACATTGAGATGAATCAAACGAGATCCCATTTAACTATATTTTTCCTTATATATATAAAATTATAAAGAGTCAAAGTTACCAAATGAACAGTGTCAAAAGTCAATAAGGGGCAAACAATAAGGGACGGAGGGAGTAACAATTTAACGGAATTTGCCTCTAGTAGTTTCATGACTATTAAGGATTTTTAAGACATTAATAACTAAATGCATTAATGGACGAAAATAAATAAAGTGTTGCCCCACTTTGGAAAAAACTTTGTTGACCCACCGAGTAATATACCCACCACTAATAGAGAGTAATAATAGTGAGATGCAACTTGCATGATTAATAATTTTTTAATGCTTCTATTAGTGGTGGTGGATAGATTACCCACCGGGTAGATGTAGTCAAAGTTCGGTAGTCTTTTTGACTTTAAAAAGTATTGTGATTTTCTACAAAAAAAATTACAAAATTAAAATGGTTTCCAACAATTTTATTTTATTTTATAATAATTAATATAAACAAATACAATAACCATATTAGACACCATATATTTTGAATTGAACACAAAAACAAAAACAAAAACAAAAACAAAAAACAAAATTGCAAATTATATAAAAATCCCTTTCAGTTTTTATTATTTACTAAAAAACCACTTTGCTAAATACTTCCTCCTGCTTTTTTTTTTTTAAAAAAATTATTTATTTGCTACACTAATGGTGTACACATTTTTTTTAGAAGAGAAATAGTCAGCTAAAATGTACGAGAAGAATTTCATTAAGCTGAAAGCAAAATAATCACCAGTATAGTAGCTGATTTGAACGAAATCATTACAAAATCTTATTGTCAAATGCACCTTTTGCAAAGTTTTAGTAAGGGATTCCAGGCAGAAAAAACTGAAACTAACATGGAAAAAAAGCCGTCACAATCTTTCAATACAGGGCGCAAGACAGGTAGTCTGTATAACTTCCTACCATATATGCAAAAGGCAGTAAAAATGAAGTTTAAGAGGCGGTCTTCTTTTGCTGGAACATGACTGCATAGACTGGTACAAAGACTCCGATGCTAAAGGCACCCAATACGCTAAGGGACATCTTCAACGTCTGGTGCTTCATCCTGTCCAAGTTGTACATGTGCTTTGCATGAAGATAGAATGGCTCATCATGACCATGTCCACCCCCCATCATTTTCATCCCGCTCGAGTGAATTTCTCTGCTGGCTGTAACCACAATATTACAGAATAAATTCCTTACACATGGCTGGCTATTAAGTGCATCTTTCTTGTTGTATCAGTATGAAAACGAAAGCCAGCAAACACAAAATCATAATGGAACACTGGAAGTTTTCTGTGCCGCAATTTCTGTTTTAATTGGAATACAATGCTTGAGGTCAAAAGCAACAGAACATTTTGGGTCGGGGGAGGGGTGTTTAGGGGGGGGGGTCTGCAGGCAGAAAGGCTGTGCAAAATGACATTCAGACATACAATCCACAAAATGTGAAGAGGAAAAGTCAGGGTTGTAAAAAAAAGAAAACTGAAAATGTGGTGTGATATGAAGACGACCAAAAACTTAGTTGCTAGGCATTTTCATTTACACTTGTTTGCTAGTCATTGTAAAGATACATTTCCCACTCGCTCCCAAGCTAAGGCCTAAGGGAAATTTAATCTGGTGAGGCTTGGCCAACTGTGAGAGGCGCACAGCTCAGACTCTCAGAGTCTTAGGAATAGTTTAGGTTTAAGTTACAAATTGAAGAATGATTGGAATTTTTTTAGATTGACACTTACCATGGCTTTACATACATTATTATTAACATTATTATGAATCTTATAATTAAGATTAAATACAACAAAAGAAAAAAAATTATTTGAAATAAATAAATGTGCCTCGCCTATAAGATGCATTTGCCTTCACCTGGCAACTCATGTCTAGGCTCCAGGGGCCATTTGCTCCTTGGTATGACTTATGCCTTTTAGAACAAAGAACTTCAAATTCAAGCATCTCCACTCCCCAGCAGATTCAACCCCTACTATACCCAACAGCACCTCCATCCCTAATTATTAGGGAGTATTTTAGAAAGTCATATAATACAATATCTATCCACCAATCCACCAAATTAGATAATATCAAAAGTTAGCTAATCTAGGAACTTCAACCAACACTAGGAATGACTTATTGGTGACAACTACAATGCCTACAAAGCAATTGAATTCTTGAAAATAAGGTTTCCGGGATTTACCGTATAGTGTACCCCTAGACGGCTAGATATATAACGGACGGTTAGTTAAAACTCTCTACGCCATAAACAGTTGTCATTAAAAACAATTCAATTTTCAATAATAAGCTTCTCTATCTTAGCAAACTATCTATACACAATATACTATTATCTTATACACAAGCTTCTCTATGTATGCAAGGTGAGATTTGGTTAATCATTCAAAAGCACTGAACTCTTACCAGACTACCAGCCGTCAAATAATACTTCTTTATCATCTCCCATAACTGATGCCATATACTTCAATTAAAAACACAGTAAAACCATTAAATCCCTTTCAACATAGAATTTTACCTCAACAAATTCCATCATAATTCACAAACGTTCCCATTGCTTAATTCAACCCGTTATTTGGGCAATGCTTCTTCAGCTATGGATAATCTGAGTACTATCCTACTATGCACCTCAAAATCATTCTCTCCTACAGTCCTACCTCTAAACAAAACTATACTACCCGTCACAGGCTTACAGCAATAGATTGATTACCCCATTACGGCAGTACAACATCATTATATCATTTATATGCGCCTCAAAACTCGTTATCTCCCACCTCCAAACTAATCCCCAGTGTCTAATTCCGAAATCTCTTTCAATGTCAGAAAATATATTAACCAATGGAAAAAACTTGTCATAGCCACCGGGTAGACTATAAGTTCACCAATCCCTAAACGAATTTTCCCAATACAAACTCTTAAACTAAAGCACCATCATTTTGACAAAACGAATTGCAATTTGATAATGAATAATCTAGTTTACCTTGCTAAACATTGGCAAAGACGATTCATTAACAAACCAATCGATAAATCACTAATCGTAGAGCTCGAGGATCAAATAAGAGCTAGCTAAACCATCAGGCCAAAAAAATTTGACTATCAGGAAAATCATGTCTAATAAACAAAAATACGCACAGAATCAAACAGATGCATTTCAATTTCCTAAGAAATCAAAATCTCTCATTTGGAGACAAAAATGAAACATTGCAAACTGGTGGATGCGACTTAAGATACGCACTTAAATTCGATGAGAGATGTGAGCTAAATGAAAAACGAGAATTACCCCATCAAGTAGATCTAAAAACAAATTGAAATTAATCATAAAATTAGTTTACAGGTAATTGGATACAAAAGGAAGGGAGAAATCAAAGAAGCTTAGATTCATAATACCCACAAACCTGGTTTAGAAAGGACAGAGCCAGAAGAATTGATCAACTTAGAGGCACATGATCGCAATCCATTGTTCATCGCCATGGCTGTAGGGAGAGAGGAGAGAGAATGGAAAACAGAAATGGTTAAAACTCGTACAGTAATAATGATGGAAGAGAATGACCCAGTAAGGTAGCAAGAAAGCAGGCGCTTCTTATTCACGCGCTACAATTAGAATGCCCTAGTCTTTTTGGGCCTTCGTTACATATTCAATTAATCATCTTACTTGAGAGTTGACCCACTTAGAATTGAGGTTTATACCTTTAGAATTGAGCGGATTCAAAATCACGTACATATCGTCTCAACCAACTTTTATTAGTGTTTTAAATTTACAAATAACATTATATATTCATCTCCTTTACTAAATAAATCAGAGTTTGGATTTTTTTTTTAAATGAATTTCATAAAGGTAAGACATAATCACATAATATTAGCTAAAAAAAGTAACAATCGGACAACATCGGGATGATAAACTAGTTAGTATTTAAAGGGTGTGTTCTCTTTAACTTATATTAGATCAGATCTTATAATATAAGTTCAAATTCTTATACATTTTCAGATCTTATCTTATTAAATCAGATCAGATCAGGAAAAAATAAGATGAAGAGAACGCATTCAAAGTTATCCAATCTAATCCAATTCGCATTAAGAACACCTTGTATGTGAGACCTCCACAAGTAGATGTGGCAAAAGTGACTCGGCTCGAAAACGTACTCGAATCCACATGATATAAATATTATTGACTCAAATTTGACCCAGAGGAAACCACTTAATTATTAATGTATGTAATCTTGATTATTATGCCCAAAGCTATTTGCTGAAAACTCAAATACAACCCACCCTGAAGCTAAAAACCCTTGAACCCGAATTGACTTGATCCGTACGACTTGATTGTCACCTCTACCCCACAAGCAACATTTCCTGGGTCCATCAAATCAACAATTACCCGAGCTATATGGACTTGTTTGACAATATTAACTATCATAAATTACTACATCCGTTTCAAAATAGGTGCAACAAACATTTTTGTACGCATTTTAAGGTTGAGATTAGATGGTGTAAATGAAGTTATTAGATAGAATAACTTAAGCGCCAATAAGAGTAGAACAATATCTTATTTGATTTAAAATTATATCAACTAATTTGTCCATTTGCATTCTCTAATCTCAAACTTAAAATGCGTGCAAAATATGTTGTTGCACATATTTTGAAACAGAATTACTAAAAATTATGTTACCCTAATGAAGATCATCCCCTAATTGACGGACTAATCATGTAAAAATGTTGCAACTATGTTGTCTATGTATACTTGCTGAGTTGCTGTGACTTGAGCTCCAGTATGATCAAGCTATGCACTTCAAACCAAATCTTTCATTATTTGCTCCCATTCTCAAGATTAACTACACTACACCATTTAAATCCATTTTTTCTCTATATTTGTATTGCACTAGAGTGACATTTCCTGATAACCCAAAACCCTTTATTCTCAGGCAATGCATTGCACTTTTGCAATCATGTGCTTCTTCCAACTACAAACTCAGACAAATTCATGCCTTTTCTATCAAACATGGTGTCCCATTAAACAACCCACTTCTTGGAAAACACCTTATCTTCTTCTCAATTTCCCTTTCACAATCCATGTCTTATGCCCATAAAATCTTTTCCCAAATTCAAACCCCTAACATTTTCTGTTGGAATACTATGATTAGAGGTTATGCTTTTAGTTATAATCCTAAACCAGCCATTGATTTGTACACCCAAATGAGGGTTAATCTTGTTGAGCCTGACACCCATACTTATCCTTTTCTATTGAAGGCAATCTCTAAATTGTTGGATGTTAAGTTGGGTGAAAAGGTGCATTGTGTTGCCATTAAAATTGGGTATGAGCCCTTAGTTTTTGTTCAAAATGGGTTGGTACATATGTATGCTGCTTGTGAATACCCTGATAGTGCCTACAAGGTGTTTGAGAAAATGCCTGTGAGAAATCTTGTGACTTGGAATTCTGTGATTAATGGGTTTGCTTTGAATGGAAAGCCTGATAGAGTTCTCATCTTTTTCAGGAAGATGAGCTTAATGGGTGTTGAGCCTGATGGGTTCACAATGGTCAGCTTATTATGTGCTTGCGCCGAGCTCGGGGCATTGGCATTGGGCAGGAGGGTACATGTTTACATGCTTAAGGTTGGTTTGAATGAGAATTTGCATGCAGGGAATGCACTTCTTGATTTTTATGCAAAATGTGGGAGAATTTGGGATGCAAAAATGGTATTTGATGAAATGAGAGACAAAAGTGTTGTATCTTGGACATCTTTGATTGTTGGGTTGGCTGTGAATGGGTTTGGAAGTCAAGCAATTCAACTCTTTAAGAAGATGGAAGAGGAAAATTTAGCACCAACTGATATCACTTTGGTTGGAGTTTTATATGCTTGTAGTCATTGTGGAATGGTGGATGAGGGATTTGATTTTTTCAATCAAATGAAAGACAAATATGGCGTTACGCCGAGAATTGAGCATTATGGTTGCATGGTTGATCTTCTAGGTAGAGCCGGACGGGTGAAAGAAGCATATGAATTTATAAAAAGCATGACATTACAACCAAATGTTGTTATTTGGAGGACATTATTAGGTGCAAGCTCAATACATGGCCATGTAGCCCTAGCACAAACCGCGAGGACTAAACTAGTGGAATTAGACCCAAAACATTGTGGTGATTATGTGCTTCTCTCGAACCTATATGCATCCGAGCATCGTTGGATGGATGTCCAAAAACTAAGGTCGAGAATGGTGGAAGACGGAGTTAGGAAAACACCCGGGGTGAGCCTTGTGGAGTTGAGGAATCGAGTGTATGAGTTTGTTATGGGAGATCGATCTCATCCTCAAGACAAGGAAATATACGCGATGTTAAGTGAGATTTCAAAGGTTCTAAGGTTGGAGGGATATGTGCCTCACACAATGAATGTGCTAGCTGATATTGAGGAAGAAGAGAAGGAAACTGCATTGACATATCATAGTGAAAAAATTGCTATTGCTTTTATGCTCATTAATACTTTGCCTGGGACTTGTATAACAGTGATCAAGAACTTGAGGGTGTGTTGTGATTGTCACCTTGCTATTAAACTTATTTCTAAGATTTTTGATCGTGAAATTGTTGTTAGAGATCGTAGTAGATTCCACCATTTCAAACATGGATCATGTTCTTGTAGAGATTATTGGTGATCAATCAATAAAAATCAAAACTTTAATTCAGATAATTTTGATGCATGTTGTCACCCATTAGGATTTTCCCCCCTTCTAATTAGTCAATATCTTGTTCCTTGAGTAGGGAGTTTGGTCATCAAATTCATAGATTTATGAAATTATGACTTTATGACTAGGGAGACTATAGATGTTTTAATTGTAAATCATCTCATTGTTCACATCTTATATCTTTCTTTACTTTTATCTTTTTCTCATCCATATATATCTCATTTCACACTTCTTATCTCTGGATTTTTTTAATACGAAACCTTAAAATGCTAAAAACTAAAACCGAGAGCCTAAATCCTAGATCAAAACCGAAACCAGAACTTTTACCCCCAAAACTTAAACTCTGCCCAAATTAACACTCATATCTTATTATACTCCACAATTATTTATGAAGATAACTAGTGGAATAAGATTTTTTTTTTGTTAGTTTTTAGGAAAATTTGTCCGAAAATATCTTTTAAACATGGTTTTTTTTTTTATATAAGAAAAGACATTTTAAAATCTTATTGAGACCAAGATACCTAAACAATAAAAACTTTATGAGAATGAGTCTTTTCATCGTTTTTCAACGTATAATTTCCTTCTCAAAAGTACCAGAAACAGATATAATGACTTTTTTTAAAAGGTATTTATTTGTTTACTTAATTAATATTCCGTAAAGCAAAATTACTTTCTATTCAAAGGTATGTTCTTTTTACAAGTACTCAGGCATTATCTATATCTATATATCTATCTAAAACTCTTACCACTAAAAAAATCCCCCTTCCCTCCCATTTTCCCCATTTTCTCTCCTCTTACCTCCTTAATCTACTTCTCTTTACTTAATACCATAATAAGTAATAATCTAACAAATAAATATCTTTTTTTAAACTAAAAAAATCTCACACCACTATTTCACTCCTAATATCACATTTCTACTTCTCTATTTAATATCATAATTAATACTTCCTCAAAAAAAAAAAAAAAAACATAATTTAATCTATATCTATATATATCTATCTAAAACTTTTACCACTAAAAAAATCGCCCCTTCCCTCCCATTTTCCCCAGTTTCCCTCCTCTTACCTCCTTAATATATTTCTCTTTATTTAATACCATAATAATTAATAATCTAACAAATAAATATCTTTTTTTAAACTAAAAAAACTCACACCACTATTTCATTCCTAATCTCACATTTCTAATTCTCTATTTAATACCATAATTAATACTTCCTCAAATAAAAAAAAAAATCTTAATTTAATACCATAAAATTTTATCTTTCATTTCATTACCTTAACTAAAATTTATCTTTCTTATTATTTACCCTTTAAATATAATCACTTTAAAAAAATTTGATTAATCTTTTTCCTTTGTTGTAAATTAACATGTTCATGTTCTTCATTTTGTTAATTTTATTATAATTTTTAGTAAAGCCGTACATCACACGGGCTAACCTAGTTAACTTAACAAGCACTTAAACCCGTCATACTAGTATAGTATTCACTATTCAGGCACTCAGCTCTTTCACCAGTCACCACACATATACAGGAATCTTGCCATTGCCATATCACTATCTCTATCTCTATTGAAGGTTTGAGCTTAATACAACTTCAATACATTGAATGCATTTTTATCATTATCAAATCGTTTTTACAGTTAGGTTGATTCAAATTTAAATTGAAGGTTTTGGTGGATGGAGACTAAACTTGTGTGCTTAGATCGAACCAGTTTGGCATTCAACTCATCTCAACTCAATTTCTCTCGATTTCACGCTTTCTATTCATCAAAACCTAATTTTCGGCCTTGGATATTACCATCAGGTATCAATTTTTCTTGCTTTGCAACTTTATGATTCTCATGCCTCAAAATGTGCGAAATTGATGTTTGCGTACTCAATTAATTCATGTATTTATTTGTTTAAAAGGTTGCGTTTGCTATGCCTTTTGTTTTACACTTGTGCCGAATGAATTGTTGAATAAAGAATAGGTTTCATTGTTCCGTGAGGGTTGGTTCCTATACATTTGGGCTAATGCCTAAGCCTCCACGGTGCAGAATGAAAAACACAATGCACAGCCATTTTCATACTTTTCCATGCCAAATTCACTGTGCTATGTGTTATGCAATTTTGAGTTTATCTACTAAAATGCCACTGTGCTTCGTTTTTTTTTTTGTTCAATCTGCACTGGTTTATCCATTATCCCCCACATTTGGGGTTGTATATTGTTTCTTCATTACATACTAGCGATATTACATGGATACTTAACTTTCTGACATTCACTTGGAATTTGGAAACTTCATTTTGGAGTAGAAATTTAGTTGAACGAGCATATATGAATATATGATGTAGCGAGACATACCCCTGTTACATACTTGTACCAAGTCCATGTAAGATGGATAACAAGTGTAGCAAAATGGCATTAATAGTTATAAAAAGGGATTCTCTGGTTTTGTATTGGTTGAAGGGTGTGAACACGTGTTGCCCAATTCTCTCATTGGCCTCTCTTCCAAAATCAACTCGTGTGCTCGATTAACAACACTAAGGGTCCGTTTGGTAGGATGTAAAACATTTTCCCATTTTACATTGTTTGGTTTAAAGTGTAAAACTTGGGGTGAAAACCGTGGAAGGAAAACATTTTACATCACTATTGGAGGGAAAACATTTACCGTCATAATTGTAGCAATTGATTTCCAGGTTAACCAAACAATGAAAAATGTTTAAAATGGAAAATCATTTTACATGCAACGAAGCAATGGAAAACCTTTGTGAAAATGATATAAATATTTTGATAAAGGTGTCATCATTCCCAGAAAAGTAATGTTTTATAATCATCCTCAATGCTCCTACTAAAATTAGGTGCAGATACAGGAGAATGTGGAAAGCGCAAGTAATGACTAATGACAATGGCAAACTGGAAATTATTCTAGAAACTGTAGGAAACAAACTTAATTTTCTTACCCATTTTGTGTGCCAAAATACATTCCACATTCCATGTATTGCTAGTGCAAACAGAAACTGTAGGAAGTATATCAGTCACAGTTCTTTCGCTTGGTGATTAAGTTTGTTTACTTTGGATGTTGCTTTGTATTGCTATCTAGTGTTAATTAAATACTCACCTGCTGCGTACTTGGTGTTTTGTATGTGTCTGTTGTGTGTTTCAATTATGCGTTGTTTTATGTCATCCTTAGGATCAATGAGCAACAGGGTGAAATCACTGAAATGTGCCTTGAAGTCTTACAAGTTATCTGAGCTTTCTGTGTCTGAAGTTGATAGCCTGAAAGCTCGTCCCCGAATTGATTTTTCTTCAATTTTCAATGTGGTGAGCGATCTTCTTCTTACATTGATCTGTCTTTACCCTTCATCTGTTTCAACTCTCCAATGGATCCTCTTTTTAGAAATTGATTTTTTTGTTTTTTTTTTTTGTGTGGAGTTTTTTAGATACTTTCCTTCTCTAGTAGGCTGTTTACTGAAAGCCTGGTCATTATTAAATAGTGGATGAAGTCACTTCTATTATTAAAGCATATTGATGTTGTGAAAGTGTGAAACCTTGTATTTGAAGGCTAGAAGCACATTGTTAATTGTACAAGGGAATGGCGTTATTTTTGTGAAGGGAAATAGGAGATTTTGTATGTTTTTTTTGTTATAGATTTTGAATTACAGTGATAAGGTATTGAAAAATATTATCGATGCTAAAGAAGCCTTATTTACTTTTCCCATGATAACTTCTCAGGTTCAACCCATTGTTGATGATATCCGCACCCGGGGTGATGATGCTGTGAAAGAGTATGTCTTTTCTGGTGATGTTTTGCCACCATAAATCTACTAACCTAAATTATACCAGCATAAATTAATTCTAGGAAGTATGAACTTAGTTGGTGTGTTTATTGACAGTTATACTTCCAAATTCGACAAAGTCAAACTGGATCAGGTGGTTGAAGATGTTGCAGACTTGCCAGATCCAGAGGTATTCAGAAGATGCTTCTCAATGACTTGAATAAGAAATATGGAGTATTTATTTAGATTCCAAGAAATTAACCTCGTTTAAATAATCTGCAATAGACCTAGTATGTTTATTGGCTTATTTGCTTGCCTTTAGTTTTCATTTCTAAAGATCTTCATCGTTGCAGCTTGATCCTCATATTAAAGAGGCATTTGATGTTGCATACAACAACATATATGCATTTCATGCTGCTCAAAAGTCAGAGGAGAGAAGTGTTGAAAATATGAAGGTACTTCTCCCCTAGAGACAACTTGATTTTAATATTTACTTATCTCTTATCACTTGAGTTTTTCCAAAGTCAGGGAGTTCGATGCAAGCGTGTAGCAAGAAGCATTGGTTCAGTGGGTCTTTATGTTCCAGGGGGAACTGCTGTACTGCCATCAACAGCTCTTATGCTTTCAATAGTGAGTTTGTACACCAATGCCTTCTAATTTGATTAAACTTTTAATGGTGTTTTCTCTCCAACTTATGAAACCTGATTTTGTAAGACCTGATCTTTTCAGAATTGCTCAGCAGTTGATAAGCCTTGCTTATAGTTAAAACATGAACTTATTGGAATTTAGCCGTGACCTAACCTGTTTAGCCCTGATCATTGATAAAATAAGTTGAAGAGAGCACACCCTACGTATGTCTTAGGTTTATTTTAAGATTGTAACCTTCCTTCTACTGTAGCCTGCAAATATTGCTGGATGCAAAACAGTAGTTCTTGCAACACCTCCAAGCCAGGATGGGAGCATATGCAAGGTATTTTATTTCCTAGCATTTTTTCAAAAGTTGGTAATATGATATTGGGATTTTCATAATTATACTTGCCCATTTTCCCCTCTAGGAGGTCCTATATTGTGCCAAGAAAGCTGGTGTAACTCATATCCTAAAAGCCGGAGGAGCTCAGGTTTGAGAGCCTGTTCTATTTAATTTAAAAAAATAACATAAATAAGGAATTCTCACTCCCACAAAGTTCAGCTTGAATGATAGTTTTTGCTGGTATTCATCCGCTGTTTTGTTCTATGGAGCAGGCCATTTCTGCTATGGCATGGGGAACTGCTTCTTGCCCTAAGGTACCAATATATCTATTATCGAACTTTTTGCTCGGGTGGGGTGTTATTTCCAAGCTTTTGCTTTTTGTAGAAAAGATTTCCATTTGTTTTAGTATTAATGTATTATTGATCGGGTACAGCTAGTGACTGATGGTGTTGATGTTCAATTATACAGTGTATTGTATATGTTTTAGTGAAATTGTAGGATGTATGCTTGCAACCATTGCTCCACAGCTCATTTCTTGGTGATTTTCTTCAACATTTCAGGTTGAGAAGATATTTGGACCAGGAAATCAGTATGTAACTGCTGCTAAGATGATCCTGCAAGTAATTGTCACTGAATTTTCTAAGCTAAAGTTCTAATATTTTATTAGATTTTGAACTAACTGACTTCCTCACCTCTCATCAGAATAGTGAAGCTATGATTTCTATTGACATGCCTGCTGGTCCCTCAGAAGTTCTGGTGATTGCGGACAAATATGCTAACCCCGTTCATATTGCAGCAGACTTGCTTTCTCAGGTGTTGTCTGATTTCTCAGTTGTTTTTGTTACTTGTGTAGTTGTGTGCTAACAAAATATCTTCTTCTTCTTGCGCTGTACCTTAATCCCAAAGCGATGGCATGAGGACTTCCTAAGAGGTCACCCATACCTAGTACTATTCTCAGCCAACCACAGGGTTGGTGGGGTCAGCGGCATGGCAACACAAGGACTTCCCAGGAGGTCACCCATCCTAGTACTATCTCTTAAAAAAATTAAATATCCCCCATACCTCTAGCTATCGTGTTGTCTGTGGTGCCATGTTTTTTTTATTCCCCAATAAGCGCATTATAGTTTTTCGAAGGGCAGAAGTTGAAGCATTAATGAAATTTCCTTCTGATCCACTTTTTACCTGTGTCCATGGTGTTCTTGATCTGCTAGCCTAATATGCAGAAAAGCAATCTTCTTTGCCTCTTCTAGTGACTTTGTTGCTTTGAAATTGTTGCAACTGAAGTGAGAGGGAATTTTTTTATTGATCTTGAGGAAGTGCAAAAGTGCTGCACACTAGCTCCGAACCACCGCGGACTGGAGTTTCTTGGCTTTCGAGAGGCCAAGTTCTCTCCTAATTTGTCTTTCGAGTGGACAAATTCACTCCTGAAAAGTTACTATACCTTTGTTACTTTCCAATGTATGTCTTATTACACACACTAATCCCTTATTTATAGACTAATGACAATTCTAAAACTAACAAACTACTAACAAACAATTATTAAAAGACTAAACTACCCTTATTACTAAAATACAACAAAATAACGAAAATGCCATTATTAACATAATTAGCTAGTGTATAGCAATACCACCCTCCCAAAATTCCACCTTGTCCCCAAGGTGGAAAGAAGGAAAATAGGTCAGAGAAGGTTAGATAATCTTCCCCAAAAGCATCGCTGTCAGGTAAGGTGGCCCACTTTATGAAGACTCACTGGTACCAGAGATCAAAATTTTCGTGGACTGATAATGGGTGGCATGACTGATAAGTAGGTTGAGAAAATAATGGAAAGGATGTGGGTCTTGGGGTGGAGAATTGGGCTTTGGAATCTGATCAATTTGCTTTTCCATATTAAAAGAACAAGTGGCTTTGAAGTTGGCAGGCCCATGTAAATTCTTGGCCCCACTAATAGTAGTATACCTTAAGTTGGCATGTGATCCACCCTCTATTACCTCAGCACTGATGTCATGCCATGGATCTTTTACCATATTACCCTTAGTATTAATTTCTGGATTCTTCTCCAACATAGTAGAAGTATCATAAGGTTTACCAACAGCTTTCAGAATGCTCTTCTCTAAGTTTCCTTTAGAGCACCACGACACTTCATTGCCAACCAAGATGATGATGCTGCCGCTACCTCTAGTTCTGCCGCCACGCCCCCCTTCACCGGTGGCCAAAGATTCCCCCAAAGATTGCCCTACCACCTCACGCCAAGAACTCGTTCGGAGATGGGCCTTCGCAGCTCCCCCTTTGCCCCCTGCGCCGCAGCTGCCGTCCAAGGCTCGGACTCCGTCCGGTGGTCGTCCACCCCCTGCGAACCATGGAAAAAAATAGCGGTCGCAGTCACGTTCGCGGAAACGGTCGCGTTGTCGCGGGAATCGCTTGTAACGGCAAAAAAGAACGTTTCGCGGCTGTCGCGGCGTGAATTTTATCAAAAAAATCACATAAGCTCAATATTAAGCTTTATCAATCTTCATTCATTCTTTATCAATCCAGCTTATTTATTAAAAATTTAACTATTGCAAAGTACAAGTATGGCTTCTCTTAGCCTTTTCTTCTTTAATATTTATTTTATTTTATTCTATAAAAAACGGGCATTTCTTGCAAAAACGCGTTATGGAACGGGCATTTTACCGTTACGGAACGCCATTGCGGCGATTTTTGTGTGAATTCCAACTCTCAGTGTTATAACGGCATTTCGCGTATCGGCAACTCAGAAACAGGTTACAGAGCAGCCGTTACGTAACGGAACGGCCGAGTTTTAATTCCATGCTGCGAACAGTACTCCGAACTCCTTGTCAAGACTTCGCGTGTTAATTTGAGCAATGTGAGAGCAAATCTCAGCCCTATGCTTCTCTTGTTCATCTTGTAAGACCGAACTCACCTTTTCTTGAACTTCTTGGTTCTTATCTACTTTATGGGAGGTAGATTTGAGTCCTTCCGCCAATGCCTTTGACACTTGTTCTAACCCCAATAAGATCTGCTGCAAAGAATTCTGAACAAGCGAAGAATGATCCTCGATGGTGGTCTTCAGGGCGGGTAGCTCTGACTCCAAGGTTTCCATCCGCTGTGACTGGGTGGTTCCCCCCATCTCGCCGCCCAGAATGGCCCGCTCTGATACCAAGTTTGCTGCACACTAGCTCCGAACCACCGCGGACTGGAGTTTCTTGGCTTTCGAGAGGCCAAGTTCTCTCCTAATTTGTCTTTCGAGTGGACAAATTCACTCCTGAAAAGTTACTATACCTTTGTTACTTTCCAATGTATGTCTTATTACACACACTAATCCCTTATTTATAGACTAATGACAATTCTAAAACTAACAAACTACTAACAAACAATTATTAAAAGACTAAACTACCCTTATTACTAAAATACAACAAAATAACGAAAATGCCATTATTAACATAATTAGCTAGTGTATAGCAAAAAGAGGAAAATTAGGTTAGGCCGTTAGGTTGCATAAGGAGTTTCTATACTACTCGTTATATGTAAATCAGAACGGCCCAGAAAAAAGCCCAGATCAGAAAATTATAATCCAATATAATGGGTATCCCATCATGGATTATACGAAGGGGGAACCAGAACGGCCCAGAAAAAAGCCCAGATCAGAAAATTATAATCCAATATAATGGGTACCCCATCATGGATTATATGAAGGGAGGCACAATAAGATTCAAGGCACAAACTAACAAAAATCTTCGCTAGGAGTGACTTGGCTACTCATGTTTGCGTGTGTACACGTGTGACTTGAGGTGTACTGTTTTTGTTGTGAAAAGTACAAAAAAACCAATGCAGCTTTGTACAGTAAGGATTCATCTTCTGTGCTTGTGAATTGTGATGTATGCAAGTGTTTTATATTTTCAGGCTGAGCATGGTCCAGATAGTCAGGTCGTTCTTGTGGTAGCTGGTGATGGTGTGAATCTTATTGCTATTGAAGATGAAATTAGCAAGCAATGTCAAAGCCTTCCTAGAGGGGAGTTTGCAGCAAAGGCATTATCTCATAGTTTTACTGTGTTTGCTCGTGATATGGTTGAGGTTGGTGCTCTTGTATCTTTCGAGTGCTGCTTAACGTACTGCAGTCAGACGATGTCATTTGTCTAATTCCTAGCACACTGTTAATCAATACCTTCCTCGAAATTTCTAAATTCTGAGTTGATGTGCATTCAATATTCACATTTTCTTTTTAAAAACAGGCATTTCCCATTGATTTGTTTACTGTACTCTACTTGCAGGCAATCTCTTTTTCAAACTTGTATGCACCTGAGCATCTGATTATCAATGTGAAAGATGCTGAGAAATGGGAGAGCTTCATTGAAAATGCAGGTATACATTTGTCACTTTTAAGGCATACTTCTTTGGCTAGATTTTCTCTCTCTCTGTTTTTAATGTATTACTTATTTTAAAAGGCGCAAGGCCCGCAAAGGAACAAATGACTACGTGCCTCTTGTAGAAGAGGCGGATTTATTTATTTTTATCACTTTATTTTTGTTAGTTGTATTTAATATAAATTAAAAGATCCATAATAATTTTAATAACGATATATGTAAACTTGTAAAGCCGAGATAACTAAAGTCTAAAATTGTAGAAATTTCAATCTTTCTTCAATATCTAAAATTGTAGAAATATTGATCTTTCTTCAATATCTTTCATATCTAAGCACCTCACTAAAGGCGCTCTGAGGTGCACAAGGCGCGCACCTCTTTAGGTGGCTGAGCCTTGCCTAGTTGAAGCCCATTTATCTGGAGCGGGAGAGCGCACATGTTAAAGCTAAGATCTATAAGGTTCCAACTCCCGCAGGAATTACACTTTTTTCCCCTTATTATGGATTTTATGCTGTTATAATAAATTAATAAGGTGATGCTTTTAGCAATAATAGTGCTGTTACCCCTTAGTTTTCTATAGTCCAGATAAATTGTAAATCACTCGACGTACACAATGGAACATTTTGTTGTGACATTTGTAAATCACGCTACGTATTGATGGGCATCTGTTGCCCTAAGGGTCATAATTGTCAGCATATTAGAACAATTGTCGGCATATTAGAATACTTGTTCAAATTTTTGCAGGATCAGTATTTATGGGGCAATGGACACCTGAAAGTGTTGGAGATTATGCTAGTGGAACAAATCATGTCCTGCCAACATATGGCTATGCTAGAATGTATGGTGGAGTTTCACTTGATTCCTTCCAAAAGTACATAACAGTTCAATCTCTGACAGAAAATGGCTTGAGAAATCTTGGTCCATATGTGGCAACTATGGCTGAAGTTGAGGGACTGGAGGCTCACAAGCGCGCTGTGACTTTGAGGCTACAAGACATTGAGGCAAAGCAAGGGTCAAATTTGAGATGATGCCTGACTTCATTATTAATGGTCCACAGTAAAGGTGCATATTTTGATTTATTTGTTCCATTTGTGGAAAAGCAAGTGTAATTTATGAGACGAGTGCCTTGCCATGAGTAGTTGTAGAATCAGTTCTGTCACGACTCACAAATACCCTATTAAGTAACTACTGTACCCTGAATAATAATTGATCCCGCAACAGGGAACTGTTGTAATATTTTTGGTCTTCTGATGTCTCATTCTTGTACGCTGTGACGTTGATCTTCCTTTAGTTGGATGCATGAGAAGATACAATGTCAGTTGATGTAGTTCCAGTTAGGTTTTTGGTACATTGTTTCGAAAACTATATGTATATTGGTCAGCTAATGAGATAGAAATAAGTTTTTCCCCAAGTTTTGTAAGAAATAGTGCAGAAATGGCAAGTCTATTCACTCTATCAACAGGAGCCGGATTGTAGTGTATCAATCGTCAATCGGGATTTGCCTTTCATATTGATTTCTAATGTTTGCATCATATCCAATTTTTGATTGAAAACTAACCTATTCAAAAAGCCAATGTACAAACTCTACACTGTGTTTGGAAGCACGAGATGAAATGGAGCTGCACGCCTGCAAATGATAATTTAGCTGAAAGAAGTTAATTTACAAGGTACTTGAAAGTTTTAGCACTATTCTTGAGAGGTTGTATTTATTAGCAACTAAATTTCAATCAATTTTTACGCTATTTAATCTCCTACCTCAAACACTACTTCCTTTAGATGACTTGTATTTTAGCATATGTTCATTTGTGGTGACTGAAATGTGTTACCAAACTAACCCTAGTAACCACCTTGTTCTAAGAGCTCTTGCAAGTATAATGAATATTCAAAGATGAGCTTTCAAGTTATGTACATTGTTGTTACAAGCTTCATAAAACACTTGGTTATATTGGTTTCAACTTCAACCTATACACACTCATTTACATCTATTAGTACTCCTTGAAGAATGCAGCATAAACAATGCAACAAATAGAGAAGACAAGTATAATAGCATCAAAAGTAAGAGCAGTCATTGCTTGGTCACTTAGTTCCAAGTTCTTTCCACCAAGCCTATCAACCACATCTGGGACAGGTTCATAGCTCATAACATCCTGTTGATAAGGATCTTCGAGCTTTATCCTCATCTTCTCAGCTTGACGACTAGCCGCCTCTTGAGCCAGTGTCCAATCATAGAATCTGCGACTTTCATCATCGCTCAAAACATTGTAGATTTCTTTCAGTCTCATGAACTTCTCTGATGCAGTTTTTAATGGGAGTGAAGTTGTATCTGGGTGATATTCTTTCGATAGTCTTCTATAAGCTGCTTTAATGTCCTCTAGATCAGCATCTGGTGGTACCCCTAAGAACCTGATTCATTACAGTTTTTACTTATTACCATAAGCTATAGAAACATCACCAAATTTATTATGTATGCTTGTGACATACTCTGCTCCGTATTAATTGCAACGTTATCATTTTCATGCATGCCAATGCTTAGTTTATATTTGTAATATCTTTAGTTATGTTTTACCAAAAATTATATAATAAAAAAAATATATGTTGAGACGATTACAAGGAGATCCACATGATTATATTTGTTTACATGCATAAAACATAAACTAGTTATATAAGTGATTGTGAATAGTGCCGAATTGCAAATGTTGCAATTATAATAATATAACGACCCGTTTGGTTGTTCGTAATAAATCGTGGTAATTGTAATGGATTTAAAGTATAATTTTGTTAAGGAAAAGCCTTATAATCCCTATTGAAAACATATCTTCATTCTCCAGCATAATTTTGTTCTTATTTTCTGTTATCATTCATTACCATTGGGGAATGTGGTATTAAATGGAAATAGATATTTGTGAAGAAAATTAGATAAATTGAACCTAAACTAGCACCACCATTGGAATGGATTTTGATTTTTCCAAACAAATTTAGTTATAAATCCATTCCCATTACCACTATTTATCACCGGCTACCCAACGGGCCGTAAAGGTACAAGTAAGTAAAAAAAAGAAAAAGAAGAAGAGTTAGTAACTCACTGATAATGAGAATCAGTAGAATTGAGCAACTCAGTAAAAGTTTCACCCAATAAATTCTTCTCATCAGCTTCAGCTTTAAGCTGTTCTTGTTTGAGTCTAGAAGTGCTGCCACCTATCCAACCTTCATCTTCATTCTCCCAATGAATCCTTGTATCTACCCCAGGTGGAGGTCTCTCTGCTTTTCCTGCTTCTTGTTTCGCAGCATAAACTCTGTTTTTAACATGGGTTTTCCTCCTAGCTACTGCTGCGTTTTGTACCAAGGTACTAACCTTCTTCTTCTTCAATCTTCCATTGAAGAAAGAAACTGGAGATGGAGGAGACGCTGAAGAGGCCATACAATTAACTTTATCTAAGAGCCTCTAAAAATTTTAGACTTTGTGGTTCACAATTTCAGATATCATTCATACATGGACACAAGAATAATATGACTTCAAATCTTGTTTGTCACCTAGTATATTATTTGTCCTGTCCATGAACACTAGTTTTTTATGGTTTATTTTTATTTTTTTTTTGGGTCATTCTTTGGGGTAGGAGGGAAATTTGGTGCTAACTTAGGATGAGTTTGATAGGGTGTAAAATGTTGTTAAATATAAAATCTTTTACATTGAAAAATTCATTTTTATAAAGGATTTTCGTTGTTTGGTAACATGTAAAATGATTTTTCATTTTATGCATTTTTTCATTATTTGGTTGAATTGAAAATCAATGTTTTTAATTGTGAGGAAAAATGTTTTCCTTCCAATTTGGGGGGAAAATATTTCTAAAGGTTGAACATGGCTTGCCAACCCAAATTAGGAGTACAATGTATAATAGCAAAAGTAAAAATATGATATCAATTCAATTAAAATAATCTGTTGTTTAAGCGGATGTATTTTTATTAATAAGATTACACAATTTTTTTTCTCTTATTCAAACAACTCATATGCTGTTATATTATACATAATCTAATTAAAATCATAAAAAGATGGTTTTAGTAGTTTTTTTTTGAAGCAAAATTATTAATTACTTCGTTTAAAAAAAATGCAACAATTCAAAAGGCACAGACTCCTAGACAATTTTTTGTTGTGAGAGTAAAAGGGATAAAGAGAGAAAGTGGATGTGAGAGATTGAAAGAAAAGATTTTCAAAAATGGAAAGATTTAAATTGTTGCATTTATTTTGAAACTTCCTGAAATGAAAACTGTTGTATTTATTTTGAAACGGAGGAAGTATAATAATATTATTATTTTGCACGATAACGAGCGACATGTTTGTATTAATATTATTGTAGAAAAAGATTCAATTTGCCCGCGCCCTAGTTGAGAAAGTCAACCAGATTTAATATTAATACGATCTTAATGGTGGTTAGAAATAAATTTGGAAATCACAAGAATTTTGGATCTTGGGGAGACTATACAAATTGGAGAAGGTGAATAGTTTTATCAAATAAAGAAAACGATGAAAGTTGTTATGAGAAATATAGAATAAGGAGAGATTTTACTGAGAATATAATATTTGTTGGTACACTTCACAAGTACATTTCATGAGTATATATAGGCGAGGAAGTCGTCAAATACTACAAAGCTACATTATAGCTTGGTAGATAAATATGACTAGCATTTAATTCACCCAATGACTCTTACTTTTGACAAAAGTGAAAATTTTTCCCAATACATTTTCAAAATCTAGGGAATTGGGCCCTTGTAAACATGAATACTAGGATGTCCCTCTATACCCCTTAGGATTAAACCATGACAAACTCAACTCTAGAATTTGTATTATATAACATAGGATTGTGGGTGTGGTGGAGATGAGTGGCGTTCCCGCTCAAGATCGTGAGACTTTTACTCAAGTTCGAGTCGAGCCTCAAACTTTTTTAAGCCTAAATTATCAATTTTCAGCTACACTAAAACTCAACTTCAATTCGAAATTCTTCACAATATAAAATATATTTTTAAGTTATAACATATTATAGCTAAGTTTTTTCTATTGTCTTAAACTTGTCAATAATATTCTAACAATATATTTTGAGTATGCTCACGAGCTTTTCGAGCCAAACATAGTTGTGTCTCGACTTGTTAAAATGTCAAGCCGAGCTTAATTTTAGTTCACAACTCGGCTCGGCTCATTAACACCCCTAGTGGAGATGACATGCAAAAGACTATCAAGTCTTCTAATTGCAATTTACTATTGGAAGTAGGAATCAATACCATGAGTATACAAATCTACACTTAAAATAATGAAACCAATAAATACTGTTGCTAAAAAAATATATAAATGAAAGAATGTTGCTACACTTAGGCTACAGATACAACACAGGAAGACTCCTTCGGAATCTCAGTGATACTACTATCTGCTTCTGATTGTTTCTCAGATTCCTTCACCCTACTATCATCCAGATACTTCTGAAAAAAATAAGAAGCAAACCCCCAAAGAGCCAGAAGCATCGCTATTGCCTTTGCACCATTCATTGATTCATGGAAAACAATCAAAGAAGCGATAGGAGCAACTGCGAGAGCTGCTGTACTGACAACATTTGAAAAGAGAGAAGAAGCCAAATAAATCAAGCCAACAACACCCACTGAACAAACTTGCCAAGATATAGCGGTCCAAACCATGGTCATTAAGAAAGAGGCCGGCCCTGTGTCAAAGTTTTCCATCTCTTCCTGTAATGTCCTCCATTGCCCACTAGCAAAAAGCCCTCCTATCGAAACAATAGTTGCTACAAGTGAAGTGTAGATTTGCATCTTCATGACTATGCCAAAAGTTTCAGACTTAAACACTTTCTGAAAGGAAAGCTGCATCAGAGACAGAAGAAGGGCATATACAGCTGAGGCAACAACGGTGCATAGAAACCCGATGGCATAATCCAGTTTGGATACCCCTTCTGGTGTGCTAGAGTCATCATTCAATGCTAATAGAACCGCAGAAAGAGTGATAATTACCACCGAGTTCAAAATCAATGGAGTAAACTTTTGGGAATTGAGGAAGAAGGAGAATACTGAGTTAAAAGCTAACTGAGTTGCGCATATGAGGGAATAGGTTGAGGCTGAAAGGTACATAAGACCCACAGCATAAAGCAAATTGTTACCAGAAAGAAGTACACCAAGAGTAAGATAGATCAAGGCAATGTGTTTTTTAGTACGTGAATTCGATGGAGGAGGAGAACTTGCAGGTAATGGAATAAGAAGCAGTGGAATACAAAGTGTGGGGAACCCTGCAGTTTGTATAAGGGTGGCTAGAAACATGCTTGTGCCACCTTCGGCATAGTAAAATCTTCCTAGCAGAATAGCTGCAGTTTGGCCTAAAAGAACAAAGGCAATATTGATTGCTACTAGAATCCACCATCGCTTCCGAGTCAGTCCCGGAATTGGTGACACTTCTAGCTGTGTTCTGTTTCTAGTCAAGATAGGGTGTTGAGCACCTGCAGGGTATAGCAAGTTCTTAAGCACACACTACCAACAGAATAAAATGCGAACATGGACATTTTTCCTGACAGCCCATTTGGTTAATGGCAATAATTATGGTAATGAGAATGGATTTAAAGTACAATTTAGCAAAAAAATGAACCTTGTTATCCCCACACAAAACATATTCTCATTCTCAATCTTGAATTTTCTTTATAAAATCTATTACCATTCATTACCATTGGGAAGGACATTATTGGGAGAGAATGTATATTTTTGAAGAAAATAAACAAAGGAAAAATTGTCAAGAATAAGTCAACCTTTGGCTGATCTTCCACAATTAAGCCAACCTTTTGAAAATCTGAAATTAAACTAACCTTGTTATCATTTAAGCCAAAAATAGGTTAAATGATTTTTAATCTATTAGTTACTTGTTGCTCAGATCCTTCAACTACATGGTTCTAGACACTGGATCTGAATTCAGCCCTTTGGACAAGTCCAAGTTATATAGATACAAGCATGTGCACAGTGTCATTAAACTGAAACTATTCTGTTCAAAACAAAGTCCAATCTCTTTCCTGGTGTCAAGTTCAGCACAAAGATTTCCATATTAAGAATGTAAAGTTACCTGCTAAATCATGCATTGGATATAATCTTCAATTGGATGATTAACTCATCATCATCTTTGATCAGTTTTCAAAATAATATGATCCCTATCCTTTATGGAGATGCCCTCTTCATGTAAAGCTGTAATACCGCGCAATGGTTCACACACCTAAAATGTAATATAAATATGATGGCAACAGCTTCTCTGGAAATAATAAAAAGGAAAACTTAAGTAGAGGGAACACAAAAACACTTGACCAAAGCACATCTAAACTTGATCAACTTACAATACAATCATATATACCAAGTTTTTAATAATCCTTAACATTGCTAAAACTTGTATGGATTTGCATGCAACAGGTAAAGATCTTTCGACTTTTCCGTACAACATCCGAACGTGTCTTGATGTCCCGGCTTCTAGTTAATAACACAAATGTAGAGCTAATAACCCATATGTTAGATGGTTATAAAAGACGGCAATAGTAAAGGATTTATGTGTAATTTGTAAAGAAAAATTACATCATCACTACCATAGTAATAGAACTCCATCCCCAATCATGTGTTTTTCTTTACAAATTACTATTCTCTCTTAATACCCTCTCTAAAGTGGAAAAGACAGTAACAGAGATCTATGAAGAAAATCACAAATTTGGGGAGCACATTCATTCCAATGGATATTAGCAAACGTTTTTCCATACTATAATCCACTACCATTACCTCAATTTATTAGCATTACTCAAATGGACCATAAATGATATCAATCAATCAATCAAAGCCTTAGTCCCATAGGAGAGGTCGACTACATGAACCCAAAGTGACCATTCCGTGTGGTCATCCAAAAAGATTTTCGCCCTCCACCCCTATGAAATGATAAATAGTAAATGTATTGAAATTAGGAACTTGGGTTCGAACATTCGAAAGGGGGAAAAACACGTACGTGCATGATGTAGCAACTAGCAATTGTATAATCACTCAAATATCCGTGTTGGATGAAATTAATTACAGAGCATAGTTAAAGACTTGAAGCATATGGGAGCCCAAAGATTTTGGCATAAAAACTTGCAAAATTTTTCATCAAAATGACTAAGCGGGACACCCAAACACATGCGTGTGCGCGAGCAGGTTAAACACTTCACAATATGTTGCAATGTTGGTACCCACTATAATTACCATACTTGTGGAGGCTTGTAAAGTAAATATACACAAGAAATAAAAGCTGCACTCACTACACAAGACTTGGGCCAGGCTAGGGAATTGAGAAGTTCCTATTACAACATAAAGTATGTAATTTCAGATTGAAAACCTCAAAAATTAATACAACATGAAAACATCATTTGAGGGGAGGGGATAAATACAAAGAATGAATTAAGCTATGTTTCTCTTAGGAACTAGCCTAGGCTTCTTATCTTATCAAAATCAAAAATTAAAAAAAAAAATGACAACATCATTTGAAACAATATCTATATTTGATGATTTCAAAACTAGCAGGAACAATTTGATAAATTTTTTTTTTTTTGACAAGGAAAGAAAGAACAGGAACAATTTGAATGAAAGATAAACAAAGTAGAGCGCTTACAAATAAGTAGTAGCATAAATTTCCAGATAGTTACAAACTGATTTCATTTACATCTGGAAAAAAAAAAAAAATCCATCAAAATCAATCAGCAACTTTCCTTCAATTCACCACATTACAAAACCCAGAAAATGCATCTTCTACACTTCGATGAAAACTTTAATTATTAAAGTCTAAATCAACAACTATGCCTATAAAGATAAACTTTAACATCCAAAAATCATTAAGAAAAATACTAGCTACGAAATGGGATTCGGGTAGTCCCTTACAATTTCATATTATATTCACCATTTTCGAATTCCGATGTTAGGTCACCATTTCTGATATTACACAGTATACACGATGAATCTCCAGTATAATTCTGATATACGGCGCAAACAGAATCGAATTACTACCCAAAAAAATAAAAATAAATTAATAACATAACACAACATGAAGATTGAAGATAAGAAAGATTACTCACAGTAAGTGGAATTGAAGTTGTTTGTTTTATAAATTGACGAAAATGATTTCTTCCCAAAATGGTGTCAGATGTTGAATCTCAATCAAGAGAAAGAAAAAGGAGATCGATGACAATTTGACAATTGAGAGCATTCAGAGCAAGTGTATAAAATACGAGTAACAAGTAACAAATAATAATGTAGTGCAAAAGTTGGTCTTATATAGTTATATAACTAACCATAGAGATAGAGCTATTAATTTATAACCGTTAAAAATTGCATCTTTTTTTTTCCTTTTTCCCCACCTTTCCTTCTGTGTGGCAGTTGAGTTTGGCGCAAAGAATATAATCCTCCGAATTTGTTCTTTATTATTTATGGAAAGTCCTATCATATAAATATATAATATATAATCATATGATCATATCACACAAAAAGCTGAAGAAATTGTTAGTTATGAATTTATGATATCATATTTTCAAAATCTTTCTTTGCGGCCAACACTTAAAACTTGCTGTCTTTTAAATAGAGCTATGATGTTTTCATGGATTTATTTAATATTATACAACTTATCAACAAATCATAAAATACTTGAGTCGGGTCGAAAATTAACGGGTTTAAAAAAATAGGTTTAAACAGGTTAAAAATCTCAAAAATTTTGTCAAAATGCACTATTTACTGGTCGGGTTACTCCGATTTTTCAGGTCTGGTCGCAAATTGACACCTCTAGTACCATATGAAGTTTTATATTTGGAGACTTGTACACAAACTTGGACCAAATGGAAGTAGAGTTCTCGGATTGGAAAGGTTAGAGAGGAAGAAATTAGAAATTGTCCAAACTTACGCTCCGTTTGTTTTGAAGGAAAACAATTTTAATGAAAAATCATTTTCTATGGAAAACAATTTTCAATAAGAAACATAAGTGTAAAAGACTTTTCCTTTGTTTGTTTGAAGGAATGACGGGAGAAATGAATAGGGAGAAGTAAAGAGAAAGTAGGAAAATGTGGCATTACTTCTCCACAAAAGAAAAATGGTTTTCCTTTTCCAAAGTGATATTTTCCATCTTAAAGAAATTTTTTTCCACCTTTTCCAAAACAAACAAAGATTTAACAGAAATGGAGAGAAGGAGAAAATTAATTTTTCGGAAAATGTTTTTCATCAAAACAAAGGGAGCCTTAACACTCTCTAAATATTTAGCTAATCTAACTATTAAAAAAACAAAAAACACACAAACTTTTTAATATGTGGTTATATTATTGGAAATGATCTAATACTATTATGTTGCCCTAAATTAAGTACGATTAATTACATGTACAGTTGTAATCACAACAACATAACCAAGTTATAATTTAATTGTGCATTTGTGCATATCATGAATTATAATGGTAGTATTATGCCTTGAATCTGTTTTATACCGTCATTTCAAAATCTAATCAAAATGGTGGTTTTATTGAGCAGTTAGCGAGTCGAAGTCTAGGGGGACGCACCCTAGTGGGGGTTATGAGGCAATGCCCCGAACTTTTTCGGATTAGTGTAATTAGACTTTGGGATTTCTGTTTTGGTCTTTCCTAGGCCTACTAGTATTAGGGTTTTCTAAAGTTATATTTGACTCCCTAATCTGTAGCCTAATTATGTATTTTGAAATTTTCTCATCAATAAAATTACTTTCTCTTCTGCTGGCAGATGTAGCCAACACATTGTGGTGAACCATGTTAAATCTTTGTTTGTTTCTATTCATCTTTACTATTTTTTTTCGAATTTGTTATAACAAACCCTACCATTTCACATATAATGACTGGTTAGTTATGCATGGAATTAAATGATACTCCCTCGTCCCTTAAAGATGCCCCATATTGACTTTTGCTACTGTTCATTTGGTAACTTTGACTCTCTATTATTTTTTACATGTAAGGAAAAATACAGTTAAGTGGGATCTTGTATGATTCGGTTCAATTTGTACATTTTGAATATGTAATGATTATAATTTTTTATTATATGTATCTCAATTTTTTTTTCATTTAAAGATGTGTCTCGGGAGATGAGAAAAAGTAAATAGGACAATCTTTTAGGGACGGGGAGAGTATGTTGTTAATTACATATGTCTTTTTAACAGAGCTGTCTTGGACATTTTGGGGGCCTTGAGCGAAAACTTGAAAAATAGGCCCCTAAACAATGGAGAGATAGTTGTTCAATTAAACTCTCATAAAAGATTTATTAGTTTGATTAATAACTCAAAAAATAAGAGTGTTTTATTCGTTTTAAATAATTACAATTAAAAAATATGAATGAAATAAAAAAAAAAAGTATATAAAGATATGGGCCCCACAACAAGGGGATCCTGAGCGGTCGCTCAAGGTACACATGCCACTAAGACCCCTCCGCTTTTTAATATAATTATGTTATTTCTTACATAGTCTTTCATGCTACCTCTATAAATAGGCTTAAGGCTCTGTTCTTTAGGACTGATCTGGTCTGATCTGTTTTGAGTTTGTCTGATATGATCTGATTTGAGTTTTTCTGATCTGATTTGAGTTTTTCTGATCTGATCTGATTTTATTTTTATTTTTATTTTTATTTTTATTTTTAGTTTTATTTTTAATTTAATTTTTAGTTTTATTTTTATTTTTATTTGTACATCCAAAGGTTGGATTATTTGCTTTGAATAATCCAACCTTTCAACTTTTGGTAAGCAATAATCTAACTTTTGGATTATTAGCAAATAATCCAACCCTTGAATATACCCCCAATAACAAACTACAACCTGCTACAGCAGGTCACTAGCAAGTAAACTGTTATTAGGGGTTAATTACCCTCCATTCTATTTTAAATCAAAATTAAATCAGGAAAAAAAAATCAATATTTTTTCCTCTTAACTCCTACCATCCAGCCCAAAACAGCCACCCACCACCACCACCACCCAACCCAGTCACCACCACCCCCCGACGCCCAGCCACCCCAATCGAACCCCCTACCGCCCCCAATTCGAAAACTGCCACTCACCTCCACCACCACCCAACCCAGTCACCACCACCCCCCTCCCCTCCGACGCTCAGCCGCCCAAACCCGAACCACGTCGTTCGAATCCCATCCCATTCGAACCCCACCCTAATCGAACCCCCACCCCAAATCGAACCCCCGGGCACCCCCAATTCGAAAACAGCCATCCACCGCCACCCTCACCCAACCCAGTCGCCACCACCCCCCCTCGCCGACCCCCAGTCGTCCAAACCCAAGCCACCCCATTTGAACCCCACCCCAATTGAACCCGGCCCCCACTTTAAATCGAACCCCAACCCCTACCACCCCACCCCAATTCGAAACAACCACCCACCGCCCCCACCGCCCAAAACGGTCGACACCACACCCCCCTCGCCGATCCACCAGCTGCCCAAACCCGAGCCACCCCATTCGAATCTCACCCCAATCGAACCCCCACCCCAAATCGAACCCCATCCCCCCACCCCAATTTGAACCCCCTATCGCCCCCAATTCGAAACGGCCGGTGATGGGATGATGATGGTGATGGGTCGCCGGTGATGAGGCGTTGGCGGCGGCAGATTTGGGGGTAGGTGAGAGAAAGTGAGATTGAAGAGAAGAAAGAGAGTTTACAGTGATTTGAAGTAGGAGAGAAGTAAATTTTTTTTTTTATGATTTTAAATTTTAATTACATTATTTTAATAAAAAAAATCCTGATTTTTTTTATTTTTTATTATTCAATAATTTAAAAAGAGAACCAATGATATATTATCAAGTGTCCAAGCTTACTTGTTTACCTGCTAGTAACCTGTTGTAGCAGGTTATGGTTTATTATTGGGAGGGTACATACAAAGGTTGGATTATTTGCTAATAATCCAAAAGTTGGATTATTATTTACCAAAAGTTGAAAGGTTGGATTATTCAAAGCAAATAATCCTTTATTTTAAGGTTTTTTGGAACCTGTGCTTTAATTAATTTTATTTATAGGTTCGGAATACTATTTTTGAGAAACTATCTAACACGCCTATAATTTCGGTTTTATATTGTTGTCTATTGTCATACTTTAGTCTTCATATTTACATCGTACTCATTTATATTTACATTATGCCTCTATGGTCAGAGTTCTTCATCATATATATCTTATGGAGTATTTGGAAAGCTTGGAACAAGTTAGTTTTTTGTAATTCTCCCTTTCCTTCTATAGTTGTCTTTACTCAGGCTGTAATAACTCGAAATTCTAGGCCAGAAAATTTCGTGGTTAATTATTATTATTTTAATATTCTAAGTCCAAAAGGCCTAATTATTTGGACTGTTTAATTCTCATTTCCTTTCCTTGTCTTATAATTGGGCCCAAAGACCCAATTACCCTCTCTCTTGGCCGGCCCTCCCATTGTTGGCCAAGGATTATTTTTGATTTTAATTAATTATTATTATTAGATATAATATTTATTCTATATCTAAAATCCTCAATTCTTATTTTAACTGGTCAACTAAATTAAAAACCCTATTTTTAACTAACCTATTACTAAGTCTCCTAAAGTTGACCCTTCTCCCTATTACTACTCAAAACTCACGGCCCTCTCTCTATTTTATTTAGTTATTTGTTTCTTTTGTTCTTTATAATTATATAGGGAACAAAGCATATTATTTTATCCTAACTTTAGAAACTCTAAACTCTCAAAATAAACCACAAAAATCCTCTTGTGTGCCGTGTATAGTTCGAATTCTTAAACAAGAATTTTCTCATGTTTTCTTCCTGATTCAAGGTAACTAGACTATCTCCCTTAAATTTGGTATTAGTTTATCATATAGTTAATTAGGATTAAACTAGGAAATTCATTAGTATCATAATAGGGCTATGATTGTTCGAACCTTTTGATGATGAATGTTCTTGATTGTTTTTTGATATGTTACATGATCTTTTTGAATTTTTAATGTTTTTATTTAGTTCTATGCATGTTTTAGTATCTTAAATTACATGTTTTAATTAGAATAATTGCATGATAAAAAATTGAATTGTTTCTTGTGTTGTACGTGTATATGTCGAGTGGTAACAAGAGTCTTATGATGATTTTAGGATGGTTTTCTTGAATTTAAGCATGTACATGATTTATTTAATTGTATAATTTAAGTCTTGAATTAAAATTATAATATTGTTCTATTTCTTGAAAATGTCGAGTATGCCAAGTTTAATAAAAGAGTTAAAGATTCAATTTTTCTTGTTCAATTATATTCCTAACCTTAATTTATTAATTAATCTTTAGTTTAAAAGTAATTTAATTATTATATATTAAGTTCTTGAATTTAATCTTGATCTTGTTGTTCTTCTGTGATGGCCGAACAATATGAGGGTATAAAGGCTTGAGTTTTGATCCATGATTAATGGTTAGATTACAATTTTATAATTTATATAACTGAATTAATAATTAAAACATGATAATAAAATATGGGAATAAATTATAATTTTCGAGTGATATATTATTGTGAATGCCGAGTGTTAACATATTAAAAAGGGTAAATCTTGATCTTGTTTTGACTACTTCTTGGTGATTTAAAGTTAATCCATAATTTTATTATTTATTTAATAGATTTTAATGTTTCATCCTTGATATTGTGATTGATATTTTAAAGTGTCTATTATTTGTAGGTAGTTTTTATTTGTAGTTTAGTTCTTATTTGTAGTTTATTTTTTTATCATTTAACCTAAGTGTTTCGAATGATGCAGGAATGGAAAAAGAATATTTTTATCATGTATAATGATAACTGTTAATTATTATGTTGATTTGATGATTTAATTGATTTGTTGAATTATTTGTGTGATTATTTAAAATGTATTGATTTAATTATTTATGTTGCTTATTTTCGAAATGTCGAGTGATATGGATGATTATATGAACAATTTACTTTAATTTTTGGCTTATAATAATTTTAGTTATAATTTAAGAATTTAATAATATTAAAGGAATAAGAAGAAAATAAGAAGATAAGTTGTAATGATAAGGAATTGACTTTGATAAGATGAAAAGATGATGAGATGTATTGGTCTCACGATGGCCATGTCGATAAGATAAGATAAGAAGTGGACGCCTGTTTAGTGATACACGGGTCACCAAATTAGGTTAAGTCGAAGCCACTGCCCTATTGCGGTCTTTGGGCAGTTCTGGATCCTAGAATATGTTGTCGTCCGGGTTAGTAGTACATGGGCTGCTAATCTGGGAGTGAGGGCCCCAGTTAGACATAATCCTTGCAAAGGAGGGTTACGGGTAGGATACACGGGTCCTACCTGACATGTTCTGGGAAAGTTGGGATGTACACGGGCATCCTTACGAGCTATAATGACCAGTCCATGAACTTAAGAAGATGGTTAAAAGATGTGATTCGGGAAATAATATGATAAGATATGTATTCCACGGGTTGGTATATTATTTGTATGCTATTATGTTATTTAAGTATGTATTTATGTATTTATCCATGTATCATTATAAGTATGATATGTTAAGTCTTCCGCTGCGTATGTCTGACATGTATGTATATGTATGTATTTTTATACGTCTATGTATGTATTTTTATACGTTTATGTATGTATTTTTATACGCATTTGTATGTATTTTTATACGTTTATGCATGTATTTTTATACGTTTATACGTATATTTTTGTACGTTTATAAATGTAATTTTGTACGTTTATCCTGGTTGATTTTATGACATTATATGGTTTACGGTTCCACGTTTAAGTAGGACAGTCTAGTTACTCGCCACTGACGGTGGACCCCCCATTTCAGGTGAAGATGCTGAAGAATAAGTGGGCTTTCGTTTGGATCGGGTTGAGTGTTTTGGCAAGATTAATAGAGGAAGCCCGAAGTCTACTTTACTTTTTAATCTAATATTTCTTTGATTTTACCCAGCTTGTTAAGAATAAACAGTTTTAGTTGTAGTTTATTGAACGATAAGGATTTATGGACATATTATCCTTCCATTAGTTCATTAATTAATAAAGAGTTATCTTTATTTAAGTTTAAAGGTTACAATATAATAATATTCTAGTATGTTTTGTTTGGTAATGATCCATTTGTCGATTTCCTTCGTAAATCGACAACATGTAAAAGTCGGGTCGTTACACAGGCCTTTTCTTATTTTTATGAATGGAAATCCCGTCTCTCAATAGATGCTCTTCATTCTATATATGTTTCCACCCCCCTGCTCCAACTCCCCAGGGCCCTTCCTTTGTCAAATGACACCCTCCTCTCCCTGGTACGATTAAACTAAAATTTGATGGTTCTTCTACATACTATTAACTCTGCATCTACAAGTGTTGTCCTTATAGACCACAATGGTGCTTGCATTGCAGCCCGAACCTTCGTTTTGGGCAATGCTCGCTTATTCCCTTGTTGCTGAGGCCACAACCCTTCGGAATGGTCTTTTATTAGCTAGGCAACATAATCTGACCTCCATTTTTTATTGAAGGTGATGACCTAACTGTTATTCGTGTTTTGCAGGGTAATAAATTCACATGTCCTTGGAAAATCCAGCTACTTATGGATGATATTCGCTCCATCCTTCGAGACTTTATCTTCTTCTCAAGTCTCCCATGAAGCCAACCACATTGCGGATTAATATTCATCCCTTCTTGGATGATATCCATTATATTGTGTCCCTCGGGCATTGGACTCCTACGCACATCAATATTGATCCCTTCTTGGACGTTAAGTTCTCTTATTGCTTAGCTTTAGATAAGTCAAGTTATCTCTTCGAGAGGAAGAGATCTTGATTTTTTCAACTGTCTACCTTTTCTCTAAAAAAAAAAAAACCGTACTCATTTTATTTTACAATCTTTACTGTTAAAATATCAACCTATGCTATAATTTCTCATCTAAAGCTAAAATACTCCCTCCGTTCCAAATCAAACGCAACAAAATTATTTTGCACATTTTTTAAGGAAGAAACTTAAGGGTATAAATGAGAAAATTAACCACAATAATAATTTTTAAGACAAGTAACATATGATCTGATCTTATTCTTGCTTGTATTAAAATCATTTTAATTAATTTGTTCATTTACACCATTATATCTCTTCCTCGATTAAAAAACGTGCAAAATAAATTATTATGTTTAATTTGAAACGGAGAAAGTAATATGTTTACAAACTTAGTGTGGGGAAGGAGAATGATCTTGTTAGGTTTCCTCCTTCCTCTTCGATCCCTCTTTACATTTTATTTGGAGTGGCATATATAGCAAAGTGGTGTTTTATATATTATATTCGAAATAATTGTGTTAATAAACCTTTTATATTATATATGCATGGGCCTTGAATTGATTTATTATCCTGAAACATCAAATAATATATACACAATTGACTCAACATTATTAACATGAAATTAAATTTATATCAATAATAGCGTCACTCAAATTAAATCGATCAACAAATGAAGTTTAATGTAAAGGTAGGTGTATATATACTATATACACTTGTTGTTAGAACCACATATATATTCTAACACTTGTAGATGATGCATGCATGTATGTATGTTACAGTTATGAAGTCAGTTAGTTATACACTTGTAGATGTGTTTTAAATGCATCTAGCTAGCTGAGACTACAACAATAATAATGTCAACAACGTAACATCATTATTATTAATGGCCTCGCTCCTCCACAAAATGAATGAATATATATAGCACCATCATCTGATCTTGTAATGAGAACCAAACAATTTACGCAAATAATTAAGCTATTATAGCATCCTCATCGATCGATCTTGATCATTGTCTAAGTCGATCAACCCCAACAGAATTATCTTCGTTTAATTCTCCGATCGATGTCAAAAAAAAAAGAATTATCTTAATTATTGAGGAATATTTAGAATGAATTGAAGCTCTTATTTTAATTTGATCCAAGCTAAGCTTTATGAAAGGAGTCAAGATTACAAAGTTTTTCAAGCATATATATATATATATATATATATATATATATATATATATATATATATATATATATATATGCACGGTTTATTTAATAGTACAATTACCAGCTTAGATTAGCAGAGTGCGATGCACGATTTATTTAATCGTTTGGGACGCAAATCAAATTGTCTTGAACTTGAAATCCATCGAAATAAATTACCAACTTAATAATTCTAAGACAATATGAAAGTAGAATGGCTCTTACACGCTCCGTCCCCCTTTTTTGCAATAATAATTTCTCTCTACTTTTGTACATATAAGAAAAAAATATAGTCAAATGAGATTTATTTGATTTGGTTCAATGTATACTTTTTTTAATACTTGTTCCGTAAATAAATTCTTGCAACAAGTGTACTTTTGACACCATTCACAACTTCCACTTTGATCGTAATTTGTCACTTATACATAATTTTTTAAAATAGATATTAATCTTCAAAGTTTTGTTTCAGCATACGTGAAAAGTAGAGGTGATCATGGGCCAGGTCGAGCCGATGCAAAAAAAATAAAATCAAACCCATAAAGCGGGCCAGGTTCGGGCCGGTCTTAGTCTGGCCCAAATTTATTAGCCAAAGCTCGAAAATTTAGTGTGGGCTTGGCAGACTTTTCGGGTTTTTTTCGGGCCGGGCCTAAAAAAGTTACCAAAAAATCGAATTTAAATGTCCAAGGCCCACACGAAAAAACTGAAAAAATTGGGGCGGGCCTAAATTCGGGCCTAATTTTCATGTCCAAAGCCCACAAAAAAGCGGGCCGGACCACTTTTGATCAGCTATAGGAGAAAGTATATAATTTTTTATATTTTTATTACATACATCTAAAAATCTTTTCAACTAAAATTGTGTGTTGGGAGATGTGAACGTTACGGGAAAAAAAAAAAAAAAACTAGATGGAGTAATTATTTATTTACATCATATTGGCAATTTGTTAGGGGAATAAATGTAATCATGAATCCATCTCATGCAATGATGCAACAAAACATCCAAACACAAAAAGTCATGCATCATGGAAGTTTTCACCCCACTATGCCCACTAACAAGAAACAAACACTATCAACATCCAAACATTTAATTTGAATGATTAATTATTAACTTGACCAAATAAAGAACAAATTAACCCCAAAAAAAAACTCAGCACCCAAATGAAAGAAACATGTTAATATTGTCCATATCCAATTCTCTAAATTTTTAATCACTTTTTTTCATCCCTAATCATCTATTGTAATTAAAGGATCTGAAAATCTGGAATCAAAAAAATTGTAATTTGGTTTGTTATCAATGTCGTAATCTTAATCTTTTGTTTTAAACTGCATTTTAGCTTCGTCGGTGCTGGGTCCCACCACGCTGGTATCTCTTTTTCTTTTTCGCACTCTTTTTACACACACGCTCTCTCCTCTGTTAAACGCCATAGCCATACACCTTCACTTTCTCTCTCTCTTTCTCTTCAATCACCAAAAAAGCCCCATCACCAAACCTAAAATGATATAGAATTTACTAATGTTGCTGATTCTCTTAATCCCCACATTTTTGTTCGTTTAGTTTTTTTCCGGGTTATCCACCATAGACCCGATTAAAGAAAAGAGACACCACCTTTCGCTTGATTTGATGCACGGGTATAGTCGGCTTGGGCCCAATTTCAACCCGGCATCTCCGTCTTCATCTCCACCTTCATCCCCCCGATTCAGGGCGTCCAGAATGAAGCCCAACGGGCTGATCTCCGGCCCAGGTATCGGGAGGGGTGGTGGTGGATCAATGAAGCTTGGGAATTTCGTCGAACGTTTGGTTTGTATTGTAATTGCTGCTGTTTTTAGGAGAAAAGGGGTGTTATTGTTTGCTCCTTTGTTGTACATTACTGGGATGTTGCTGTATATGGGGTCTTTGAGTTTTGAGGGTAAACTTAATGGAGTTGAGAGAATTGGGTCTAAGAAAGGAAGAGGGAATGTTGAGTTTAGTGGGGGGTTTGTTCTTGATGAGCCTATGCTTCCAGGTTCTTTGTATAGAAGTCCTGAAGTTTTTGAGAGACTTCAGCCCTTTTTGGAAGCTGAAACCAATCACTCTTCTAATGCTGTATGTTGTTCTTTACTTTTTGTACATTAAAATGGTGTACTTGTCTTTTTTGTTTGTTGTGTTTTATGCTTGTATCTTTTGTATTTTATTTGATTTAAATTAGTTTGTTTCTGTAAATGGGTAGTTAGCTTCTAGCTTGGTTGGTAGAATCTTTTAATCAAGAAATATTGTATCTTTACTATCTTGTAGCTTGGTACTTGATAGCTGACTATTTGTTATTCTAATTGTGATATCATTTGAAACTTTTGGAGAATTTTGAGCCTGACTTTCTCACAATAATTTTAAGCTTTATCCTAAAATGTGAAGAAGGTATTTATATCCCTCATTAAATTATTGTGAGGAATTCCCATTATCCATGGAGTGGGATATGTTACTCAAGTGTAACACCATCTGTCATTGCCTGAGAATAGCAGAAACATATATGAAGAATTTGGGCATCAGCTAAGTAGTTTGGTATCTGTTGGTCGAAGATTGATTAATTAATATTACTCCGCAAAGTAATATCTTTAGCTGGATTGATGAACAGGTGAAAGTTGTGTTACTAGAAGTATCGGTTGATGTCTCACAAACCAGTTCGGACCGACATTTCTTAGATTGCTGAAAGCCATTGTAGATAGTATCATTTTAGGCGATTATTATATATTTATCATCATTTTTAAAGCGAAAAAGGGGTGGAGGTGGAATTCTTCGTCAATCCTTATGCAACTTTATTCTGTGGAGCTTGTTGCCTGTCGATCACGAAACTCACAATTCATACGAGAGTAGTAAATCTCTTTACAGTTGACTTGTAAATCATGGGATAATATAGACAGAAGTAATCTCTTTCAAATAGAAAGTGCTCCATATGTATGCTGCTAGCATCCTATGTTGCTTTGGTCCCATATGAAACATTTAAAAATAGCCCGATACATATTCTAAAGAGAAGAATTAAGATGAAGTATTCCATTACTTGTTATTTCATCAAAAGAAGTTCAAGTATTCACACCTCCAGTTCTGTTACTCCGATGATTGACCTATTGAATAGATGAACAAAGATTCAATGCAGAAATTCTGTTAGCTGTAGTAAGAAATTGGTGGAATCTTTCCAACTATTTTATCAGCAGTTTAACTGATGCAAAATAAGTAGATGGCTCACATATTGTATGGTAAGTGGTATGCCTTGCCTATTGAGTTTACTTTTCAGCATGTGTTTTCGGAGAGTTTGGATAGGCAATGCACTGGAATGCCTGCCAAGTTGTCCCCTCACATCCCGGAAAAGATAATGACATGTAATTCATGAAATCGGTGTGGAAGGCTGACTTTAAGTTTTTTCGCATATGAAAGTGGAGCCTAGGTTCAAATTTGTTGGATGATTTGCTAGCCTTTATGCCTTTTTTTGAGTTAGTGTCTTTCTCTTTTTCGCTTTTGAGGATGTAATGATGCTGCTCATTGGGCTTATTTAGATGGCTGTATTCTCTTAATGAGACCCTTCCTTTTCATTTGAATTTTAAAAAGTGGTACCTCCTCTATTAGTTTATTTTTTATGTTGCAATTATTTATGGGGTTGGTTTGGGGGCTAGGGGAGTTTGGGTCAAGGAACAAGGTTTGATGATAACGGAAGATGGTAAAAGTACTTGTTTGATGAGGAGATGGGCAACATAGGAAAGTGTTGCAACTAATTCAGAACTTCCAAATTAGAAATGTGTTGAAAAAAAAATTATATAGAAGCATGGAAGATAGTTAAAAAAACCAAAGAATGGTCGATAATTATGTAGAAGTTTTATTTGTGTATAACAAATTTGCAAGGATCTTATTATACTGCATACTGACTTCGATTAGTTAATATCCGTATGAAGATTCCATTATTTTATTTAGCTTCTTCAGGACCTTGATTGTTGTCGCTGACTTATGTTTTGTCAAAATATGCAGTTGACAACAGCATGGCCTTCAAGATATCAGCGAGGATGGAAACCCTGCATAAATAACAGTGTTGTTGAAACAGGTTTGTCTTTCTCTGTCTTATGAGGCTGAATCTTTTGTTATCCTAATTTTTTAAATGGTCAGACTCACAGTTGTATGTACCTCAAGAGTAAACTGTTAGGTTCAAAGGAAATAGTTCATATCTTCAATATAATGTGCCTATGTACAGTATCTGATATCTTGGAAAACTTTATTTGTCCTGTTCTGTAGCAACTGAGTTGATTATCATTCTTTTTTGGGTTTTTTGTCCAAAACTACCTTAGTTACACCACTTTTTGTAAAAAACTACCTTACTTACAAAAGTTTGTCTAAAACTACCTTACTTAGCAAATTTCTGGTTGACCACTACCTTATTCACTATTTCGACGTTGACTTTGCCTTTGCAGGCCAATCTGGTCGTTTTTTGCAAATTCCGACCTCAAATTTGACCCTTTAGGGCAAAAATGACCCACCAAAACCTTGATAGGAATAATTTTTTTGGCACGCAAACCAATGAACGCATATCGAGACTAATTTTGTAATGCAAATAGAAGCTTATGCAACCATTTTTGTAGATTCCGACCTCATATTTAATCTTTTTAGGGCAAAAATGACCCCAAAACATTGATTGGGCTAATTATTTTCGAGAATAAAGCAAATTCAACGCCGGAACAACGAACAAGGTAGTGGTCAACAAGGAATTTACTAATAAAGGTAGTTTTGGACAAACTTTTGTAAGTAAGGTAGCTTTTTGCAAAAAATGGTATAAGTAAGGTAGTTTTGGACAAAAAACTCTTCTTTTTTCAACATGATATATCCTATTTTGTGTTTAACATTTGTCATGCTTCTATCTTTTATTTTTGAGTCCCTGACCTTTTGTTCCCTTGTTTACATCTCCTTTTAGAAATGCCCAAATCTAATGGATACTTCATAATTGAAGCAAATGGCGGCCTTAATCAGCAACGTCTCTCGGTATGTCTTTTTTGTCTCTGAAAGGTTTATTACTTTGTAGTGGTTGTTGAACTCATTATTGACAAATTAAAAGGCAATAATTTAGATATTGGCAAAGTTTCTTTGCTTGTTTTCTGATGGAAAGGGAGGACAGAGTATCAGGTTAGTAGCCTTGCTGTTGTAAAGAGACTTTCTGAATGCCTAAAATAAGTGTCAGAACATGTTTATGGGTTACAACTTAGAACACCAATAAGAGATGAATGGGTCTAGTATTTGTAGTTTGAAATGAAGTGTCAAAGTTAAAACTCCTTGTTTTTTGTGGGAATGGAACAAGCAAATATACAAGTCAATCCATTATCCCTGGCCAATAGCCATACCATGGGAAACACACATTACACTCCTAGTACATCTATAAAGAAAGACTCCATAGTCCATACTTCAATAAGAACACAAGTCTGCACTACTGTAAGACTCTTAAAACACATTACTATACATGCTTCTATGACACGACTCAAACAATGCATTCTTCCTTGGACGATGAGTTAAAGCAGGATGTGAGATAGCCCTTTTCCTCTTCTTTTCTTCAGGGCACTTGTGATGAAAACCATGGTTAGCAAGAACAGTA
The DNA here is from genome assembly GCA_951394345.1 of Salicornia ramosissima. Lineage (NCBI taxonomy): Eukaryota > Viridiplantae > Streptophyta > Magnoliopsida > Caryophyllales > Amaranthaceae > Salicornia > Salicornia ramosissima. Next base: position 50,342,011 of record OX596234.1, read on the forward strand.
TAATTGTTAGCTTTCTTAGAAACTTATAGTGTTCATATCTCAGTGATCAGTCTTCTGCCTCTTCTTTGCATCCAATCGAATGTTCCCATCATGCTCGAGTTTACCCTAACCGTTGGTGCTAGGTTCAGTATCAACTTTCTCCTTCTTTGGACTAGCAGAGGTGATCCCTATTTCAAATGGCTTCTCCACATGACCTGTTGGCTCATTGTGTTGTCATTCTCCCCATTGTTTAGATTCATCTACTCCACCTTGGTCGAATCTGCTTGCTCCATTTTGTTCCTTGACTTTTGTCTCCCTGCATCTTTTTTTATTGTTTACCACTTGTATGTTCATGGCCTTATGGGGGTACCTAATCTAGAGTGAAAACATTTATTTTACTTTCTTATCAACATCAATTTGTGTACTTTTTTGTGATAGAAAGAGAGGAACCCGGCCTCAATAGGTTAGCAAATTGGAACTTGGGCTCCACCATGTTTGAGTTTTTCAAATTGGATTTGTTCACACTATCCTCATTTGTCTTACCCTTTCATCTCTTCCTTTGATTCTTTCACTTCCTCAGGAATGTTCTCTTGCTTGACTTTTGTACTCTCTTACTTCTCCTCCTATTTTTTCTTTCCCACATTCATTTTCCACTTGTCTTGATCGATGTTGTGTTGCTTTCCTTGTTTTTCTTGATTTCTTTTCTTGGGGAGATTAAGGCCTAACCCTAAACCTTGGGGGCACACAACTAGCTATGGTCCTATGACTTCTCTTTGTTAAGAAAAATCTTAACTTCATTTAGTTTTTTTTTTTTTTTTTTTATAATTTTTTTATCTCTTGATTATCTGCTTTAGTTTTGAAAGCCATCATTAAGTCCCAAATCCCAATAGGCCCACCTAGCACTATTGCAGCCATAGCCATTCTATAAATTGCTTTGACATTAGTCAGGTTGCAATCTAAGATAATGAAGCAAGGTTGACCTACTTGCACATGTTCCTTTACCTTACTAAAACATGTTGGTGAATTTATTAAGATGCAAGTTACCAAGTCACAAAATTCCATTCTATGGTCTTCCTCCTTAAAACTATAATGTGCAAGAACTACTCAAGCGTACCCATATCTTTCTAGAAATTCCCCTTGTTTAAAACAAGAGTTCTCCGTCAAATCCCTTGCAATTTCTAGTCATTTTGGGTACTCAACCTAACCAACACTCTACTTCCTCTGAGTAGGTTCCCTGTCTATAAAAATTTAATTAGTTCCCCCCTAAGCTTTTCATAATTCTCCAAGGAAGACATGATAATACCTAGAAAGTAATAAAACCCAAAAGCACAACAGCCCACTCAAAAAAGAGACCACACCAACAATTTACAACCAGCAACAATATCTACTGGTAAACCTCTAGAGGAAAATCAGAAAAGCGAAGAAACGTGAGAAAATTGCAGGACAAAATAAGTAACAAAAGTAAGAAAACTTGGATAAGTTGATGAGACCACAAAGACACCACTGGCTCTATGTCACTTGAAAAAGATACTTGCCGGTGATCTTGGTGCTTGAGACGGCCTCCAGCAAGCTAAACCAGGTCCTGGTTGGTAGAAGTAATGGAGATGATGAATCTAGAGTTTTCTCCTCTCTCTCTCTCTCTCTCTCTCTCTCTCTCTAGTTTCCTTGCACCAATAAGATTTGTGTTTGAATGAATTTGTCACGTGTAAAACGTCGTGAGTTTTAATGAAGGATTTGAGTAACGCATATCTTCCTACGTGTATCATGGTTTGCTGGGATGTGATGTTAGCATAACCCATTTTGAATGTTATATAACTTGTGCTCGTGAAATTGGTGTCGGTTTAACAAAAATCTTAAAGGTCATGGAGGGACTTGGTTTTGAAGTCTCAAGGACTGTTATCTCTGATGTAGGCTATAACTCATTTATGCTGGTGTTTATAATGACCCAATAAACTATATATCTAAAAGATCATGATGATTTATATATGAGAGTTAGCTAACTTGGTCATGAGACTTGTTTTGACTTTTGATGTTTGAACACTAATGCTTGCATGGTAAAGGTCATGTTCATGCTTTGGAGTCCCTTTTAAATCTTAATTTTCTATGAAATGGTTTGTAGACTTTGTACTGGCTGTCTGAACCATAATAAAAGCAGAGCTAACCCATTTGAGTATTGTAGCTCACTTTTTTCTAGGTAGAAAGTGCAAGGGATTTTGTAGTCCAGTTACATTCTAGATACAAAAATCTAGGGCCCTTCAAATATTGTTCTGCTGTTTATTAGTTAATGATTGTATTACTCCAAAATGCAGGTAAGAATTCTTTAATTCATCCATCCTCCATATAAAATTGCTTCTAACATCAGGTTTATCCAAGGGATGTCACTTTCGGGTAGAGCTGGTAGTCGGATAATGTCAATCCGCATATATAAACGAATTGAACCCCGACCCATGTAATAAGTGTGTCGTGTTAACCCGTTTACTTAAACGTGTCAAAGTCCTTAACCCAAAACTGGTAATTTTGTGTCATGTTATCGTTTCATGTCAATTTTTTGCACTATAAGTTAATAGCCCAGTGTAGTCGTGTCGTGTCTTGTCAACTCGCATATGTTAAGCATGGTGTCTTTTGTCAAACTGTTTACTTAAACGTGTGAAAGCCCTTGATTCAAATCCGATAATTCCATGTCGTGTTTGGGTCGTGTATATTGCCGTGTCAGTTTTGCCAACTCTACATTCGGGTTTCTTTCTTATAACACTTTCAACTAATTTCTGTTTTACTGCTTTTTCGATTAGATATCAAGTATTTTTCTCTTTAGTAGAACTTTGATGCTGATACTATTATTTGTGAATAAAAGCTGAATCTTTTAATGAAATCTTAGTTGCTAGTTCTTATTTTGTTTCTATTTCATAATTCAGATATGCGATGCAGTAGCAGTGGCAGGGCTATTGAATGCTACCCTTGTTATTCCAATATTCCATTTAAATAGCGTTTGGCGAGATTCCAGGTACCATCTTGAAGTGCTCAACTTTATAAATATGGAAGACTAGAATTTCACGTGCAAAACAAATTCCAAAAATTATTGCTTGAAATCACAAGCATAGATGATTTTTGGTGCTTAGGAGTTCAACCAGTTCATACAAAAACTTTCTTCTAAATTGTTACATTCAAGTTATAGCTCCATGTCATCAAAGCAACATGAGTGAGATGAATGTATTTGCTTAATAATACAATCCTCAAGGTTCAGCTTTAAATTTGAAAACGAAAGAGTAGAGCTGGAATATGTAGATGAAATCCCAGAAACGGAATGATTTTTAATTATCAGATAGTATTGTAGAATGCAGATTATGTGTATAAGATACATTTGCTACAAGGCAGTCTACACCTGTTCCCCTCCCTCTTATCTGTTCCTCGATGTATTTGGAAAATTTCTGTTGACATATTGTCATCATTTTCTATAAAACATTATCAATCAATAGCAGGTTGAGCACTAGATATAATTGATTTGAGATGCTGACGTTGTTTGTAAATTTATGATATATACGCTGAAGTACAAGCTAACATAAGAATTAAGGTATTGGTTTCTTTCTGTGTTTTTTCTTCCCATGTCTGGTTCTAATTAAGACAGTATTAAGTGACCCAAGCTTAAAAATTATTATTGGCAGCAAAGGGTGAAATGCAACTGTTGTATCCTTATTCCTTGTTGTACTTTTTTCAATTTAGTTGGTTTGGTTTAACCTAGATTATTTCTAATGCTCAATAATTGTTATTTTAATTCCTATATCAGCAAATTTGGTGATATATTCGATGAAGATTTCTTCAGTTATGCTCTTAGAAATAAAGTGAATGTAGTGAGCCAGCTCCCTGAAGATATCCTCCAGCGTTATAACCATAATATCAGCAGCATCGTGAACCTGAGGTTAAAAGCTTGGTCAAGTCCAGCATATTACCTACAAAAAGTACTGCCAAGACTGTTGTCATTAGGGTATGGATTTACTCTACAGATTGCCTACTTTGCTCTTTTCCCTCTGAACTTTCTGCTGTGATTTACGAACAAAATTGATTAGTCCAATCTATGTAATGTCTAATTCCGTGTCCTTTTTTGCAGGGCTGTACGGGTAGCACCGTTTTCTAATAGGCTAGCCAACACTGTCCCCCCCGAGGTGCAAGGGTTACGATGCTTTGCCAATTTTGAAGCTCTGCGGTTTTCTCAGCCTATACGGTCACTTGCAGAAGTCATGGTTCAAAGAATGATTCAGAAAAGCTCAAGGAGTGGTGGAAAGTATGTGTCAGTGCATTTACGCTTTGAAATGGTAGGTAGACAATAAGAGGTTAAAGATATACTTCAGGCAGAAAAAGTAATGATTTCACTCTGTATTTCTGTTCTATCTTTGTGATCTTCAAAACTTATCTTTTTGCAGGATATGGTTGCTTTTTCCTGCTGTATATACGATGGAGGAAAGGAGGAAAAGCAGGAAATGGATATTGCTAGAGAAAAAGGATGGAGAGGAAAATTTCGTAGAAGGGGTCGAGTCATAAAGCCGGGTGCAATCAGAAGGGATGGAAAATGCCCACTAACTCCATTAGAGGTATGATAGATTGCAATGTTGAATTTCCATGATTAAATATATGCATTTTTCTTCCTTTCCATCTCTTAATCAGCAATATGAAAAGTTTCTCTCCCACTTTTTATGTTATTATAGCATCTGTAGTATTATAAAAAAAAACCATCGTTCTCCCACTTCCTCCTTACCATGTTTCCCTTTTCTGTATATTATTCTAATTTCTTCAGGTAGGGATGATGCTTAGAAGTATGGGCTTCGACAATTCCACGTTGGTGTATGTTGCTTCTGGAAAGATTTATAAAGCTGACAAGTACATGGCACCTCTTAGAAAGCTTTTTCCTCTTCTGGAGACGAAGGATAGTTTAGCAACCCCTGAAGAACTCGCCCCATTTCAGGTACTATCATGGTGCCTCTATGTGAAATGTGTCTGATAGGGATAATCATGTAGAAAGCATGACAATTATGTTTCAGGGCCACTTGTCCAGGCTGGCAGCTCTTGATTATACGGTTTGCCTTCACAGCGAGGTTTTCGTTACTACCCAAGGAGGAAACTTTCCTCACTTTTTAATGGGTCATCGACGTTATATCTATGGAGGGCATTCAAAGACAATCATACCTGACAAAAGAAAATTAGTTCTACTGTTTGACAACCCTGATGTTAGGTAATTGCTTTTCCTTATTCATTGTTTATGGTCCAATAAAAATGAGCACAATTGAGTCAATTGTATTAATGGTATTCAATGTCACCCTAAGCCTTTTTCTTTAGTTCTAACTTTACTAACAAGACCTTTATCGAGTTCTTTTTTGGCTTACACTAGTAATGGGAAGTGGGAGTTCAATGGGAACAAAACACATGGTATAGTTTTTTGGAAGGAAAAAATATTACTGGGAGCAAGCCACTAGGTAGTGGAACTTCTGAACTTCTTGAGAAAGTCCACTACTTTTATGGTATGTTTGATAGCATTTATGAAGGGAAAAGAAGGGTAGAGAAGAAGATGGAAAGGGAAGGAAAGTTCCAAATCTTTCCAACATTGGAGTGATTTGGTTTGCTTTAAAAGGAAAGAAAATGGACCTTCTTAGTTCCCTCCCCTACCCTCCTTTCGGCTCCGTTAACTTGGGTGTAAAACATTTTCAATGTAAAATAATTTTCTTGAAAAACAATTTACAATGGAAACCGCCATTGCAAAATAAGTTTTCCATTGCTTACTATCATGTAAGAAAAATTATGGAAAAAAATAAATAATGAAAGGGAAAGTAAGGAGGTAAGATAAGGAAAAGGAAAGAAAATAGTTTCTCTTCCTTTTGAAGGGAAAATGGTTTTCCATCATTGTAATAGATATTTTACTCCTAGCCCCTAGGAAAAGTGATTTTACACTGTTTTGCAATGTAAGCAATGTAAAATTAAAAATGGTGGAAAACAATTTTACAAGAAAATGTTTTACGCCCGGGTAAATGGAGTCTTCATGTGTTATCAAAATAAAGAAAGACTCACTCCCCTTTTCCTTTCCTTTCCCTCCAAATCTTTCAATCTAAACATAGTAGTCAATCAAAGAAATTCCGATGCTTCCTACACTATAAAACAGAAGTTCCAAGTTTAACTTTCTATGTTCAATCAAGCAACCTTTTGGTCTTTTCTGGTAAATCCTTCAATTGGTATAGCACTGTGAGTACTCTCCCGTTGCAATATCTAGATAAAAATAAAAATAAAGAAGTTTGGATTTGAAATCTTGATCAAAGGTGCAAGATATGGCTGGCCTTGGTGCTTTACACTCCTGCATGCCACAATTGAGTACTTTAGACGTATCTACATTAGAGAATGCTGATTGCTGAAAGCCTGAAACTACAGTATGAACTATGAAAGTTGGTAATTGCTTTTAAAATTATACAAGGACATCTGTTGCAGAACATCAGAGTAAAATAAATTGTACAGGAATTTTAGTTTTTGAATCTAAATTTCAAGTTTAAACACTGTATGCATGAAACTCGGGATCAGAAGGTTCTTTTTACAAGTTTATTTAAATGGAACGGAAACAAATTGCCAAAGCAAAGGCTTTTGCATGCATGATAAATTGATGCTTAATATGGTAATGCAGATGGGAAACTTTCAAGTACCAGATGCAGGATATGCTCTATCGCAGTGATTCAAAGGGGCGCGAGATGAAAAAGCCTACAGCTTCGCTCTACACTTTCCCAATGCCGGATTGTATGTGTCAAGAGGCCGATTCACATGCACCTCAACTACAAGGAAACGATACCCTTGAACTGCTACGAAAATTTTGATCGACACTAATTCTTACAATTCAGGTTAATTAATATTCATATTGATGGCCATACTTTTTGTATATGGTTCATATATAGCTATTTTTTAGGACTGTAATATGCCATTCAATTTACTACAGTAACTTAACTAATTGCCTGAGTTCAGATGGGAGGAGGTTAGCTACTGATTCTTTGAAGTATACTACTTGGAAAAGTAGGTGCTAGAATTTAAATTATTCCTTACCTTGTAATCTAATATACAAACAAGTTGCTACAATGTAAATTAATTTAATTGATAATGCTTTTATCTTATTATTTTTTTAACTCTCTTTTTTTCTTTTACCTAACAATCTAACATGATTCTCTTCATTGTTAGTCAAATGTTCTTGGAAGCATGTAATGTATCCTTTTTGTAAACCTTTCAAGTTTTGGTGAGTTGGAATCTCAGAAAAGCCATGAGGATGACATTATATTATTCGGTGCTAAACAGAATTATGTGCTGAAAGAAAGTCGTTTATAGGCCAAGTGCTCTTTAACTGTCAATGAAAATGTTTCCCATGACAGTAACACTCAAGGACCTTTTTGCCATTTTGAAAGTTGAATCCATATAAATAAATTTGAATGCCATTTTTATTGCGGAGAGTGATGTAGTATCCTAAAGGTTAACAACCCCTATATATTTGTGTTTTCGTTGGTCAAAATTGTATTAAAACATTGAATCTAATCACTTCTCTCTCAATTTAATTTATATACATTAACATTTTGATTGTATGTGTTTAACAGGTTGGCAACTCTCAAGGTTATTCAATCAATTTATTTTAATTACAACGTTTTAATTTATTAACAACTTATCACATTTTGGCCCTATTTGGCAAACAAACTTTAGAGCTTACCGGTTAAATTTTAGAGTTAGAGTTTAAACTTTTTGACTAGGTTTTATCTGCTGATTTGTTTGCTAATTATATAAACTTATTTGGTAACACTTAGTTGTTTGATAAAAGCTTATTGTACAAAATGACAATCATAGACATGGGTGATTCTGGGTGAGAGAAATGAGAATTAAAAAGGGTGGGTATTTTTGTCAAAGTATTTGAGAATTTTCAAAACTCTAAATAAAAAGTTGCTCTTATGAGTTACTTTTTTTAGAATTAGAGTTTTGGTCCAAAAACTCTATTTCAGAATTCTCCACACCAAACATCAATATTAGAGATTCGAATGAGTCAAATCTTTAATATTGGTTTAAAACTCTAAACTCTATTCAAATAAGCTAAACGCCAAACATCGTCAAAGACATTTATGGTTGTCCTAATTTTCTTTTTATTTGTTTCAAAATTACTTTATCACGTAAAAGTTGTTATAGGGTTTCTCCCTATTCTAAAAAAATAAAAATTATTGCACCACGCCACTGTCATCTTGGACATTTGTGGTGGTTTTCGGGGTTTAGGGTGGTGTGGTTTTCAGAACGGTTGTCCAAGTAATTAGGGTTATTGTGGACTTGTTTTAAGTTAAGAAAATGTTGTTTTTTCCTTTAAAATTTGGGGCGATAATTAGTAATAATGAGGAGCTAATTAAAAAACACTCTTTTTCTTTTTAATTTGATGAGAGGTTATTGAAGAGATATACCATTATTTGTTGGAGTGGGGAGGTCTTGAAAATATCTTGGAGGAAAGAAACTAAAGAATGGGTTGAAAAATCATCTTGAAGAAAACTATATTGCTACCCGTGTTTAATTAGATTGCATCGCCAAAAAAAAAAAAAAAAAAAAACTTTTGAATATTCATTTTAAAATGACGAAATTGACCTAAGACTAATAGATTATTAATTATTTTAAAAAATTTATTAGGTTTGGTCATGTCAGGTTTAATAAGTTATAATCGAGTCAGATTTAATAGGTTTAATCAGGTCAAATTAAGTCAATTTAAATAAGTCGAAGAGAATGTACACTAGATTCACATTATCTTATTTATACATCTTGATCTTCATCTCTTTTTTTTTTTTCAAGTTATTGTGACACACACACACACACAAATATATATATATAGGGTTGGGTTCCGGTGAGAAATTTCTTATGGTGAGAAATGTGAGAAGAGATAAATACATCAACTATAACCTAGAGGTACATTGAGCACCAACTATAGGTACATTCACCATACACTATAAATACATTGAGTAAAAATACATTGACTTTATACCATATATACATTGACTCCAAACTATCAAAGGAGTAAGGAAGGAAAATCAAATTTAATCTTAGCCCTTCATTTGGTGATCAAAGGGTTGTGATTGCTTTTCACCCTTCTCACCAAATGAAGGACTAAGATTAAATTTGATTTCCCCTCCTTACTCCTTCTATAGTTTGAAGTCAATGTATCTATGGTATAAAGTCAATTTATTTTTACTCAATGTATTTATAGTGTATGGTGAATGTACCTATAGTTGGGGGGTCAATGTACCTCTAGGTCATAGTTAATCTATTTATCTATTCTCACATTTCTCACGATAAGAAATTTCTCACCGGAACCCAACCCTATTTATATATATATATATATATATATATATATATATATATAGAAATAGGCTTATGTGAGAAATGTAGTTTTGGTGAGAAAGGGTGAAAAGCAATCTCAACCCTTTGATCAACAAATAAATGACTAAGATTAAATTTGATTTTCCCTCTTTATTCCTTCTATTGTTTATCTATGGCATAAAATCAATGTATTTTTACTCAATGTATTTATGATATATTTTTAATGCACCTATAGTTGTTAATCAATGTATATCTAGGTCATAGTTGATGTATTTATCTCTTCTCACATTTCTCACGATAAGGAATTTCTCACCGGAACTCAACCATATATATATATATATTGTTTTGTAATAGAGGCTTGATCAAGTAGATTTCTAGAAAATGAGGATGACTAACAGTTGGGCAAGAAGTGGGTAACCAACTATTGTCATGTGTGTTATTATCATAATAAATTGTCTAATCTCTTTTCATCTCCCCTTTTTGGGGGTTGATTATTTGACTTTTTACCAACGGTGATGAACTACTCGCGTCCGTTATCCTATGTCCATAAGTTCTTATAGACCAACTATTCGGTTGAATTACATTAAACTATTTTGTGGTGATTAATTATAAAAAAGAAGAGAAAAAAAAAGGTGTACTGTGAAGCTGACCGCTAGATGTGGACATGGGTGGGGCTGGCACACGTGCCAAATGGGCTCGACTCACCATGAGCTCGTCATTGTTACGACACGACATGAGATGTATTCTTATGGGTCATGGACATTGTATGAGCACAACAGGTCGGCCCCCCAGGTGCAACATAACACAAAACGTGGGACAAGCTGTGCATGACCCTCTTTTTAAAAATTTGGTACGAGTCTGGTATGTCATGGCTTTTCTAGGCTTGTTCTAGGGATGACCCACTGTGGTCTGTGGCATAATTGAGGCACATGTGTTTGGCACGTGCACTGCCCTGACACATCCAATACCCACCCTTACTGACTATTGAAGGATTAAGGAGAACATTTCACAAACTTATCTTATAGAAAATAATTTTAAATGATTTATTATCATTTGGAGATTTAGAGAAACAATTTTAATTTGAAGTCGAATCCACAAATACAATTTTGAACTCGATTATTTAACAATTTGACAACAAAAATGTGGGTTAAAATGTAAAGGTGATTACTGATTAGGTGCTATGACAGATCTGTGACATGGCAAGGATATCCAACTATCCAAGCCAACCTTGCTTGATTTGTAAAGAGAATGAATGAATGAAGTGCTACTTCACTCACTCAAAATTCTAACTTTTACCATTCAGTATTTTTACTATTTTTGTGGAATTTCCTTTTTCTTTTTTGACTTTTGAACCATCTATCTATCTCACATCAATACATCATTGACTGATCCATTTGATCAAACAACAAAACTTATCATAAACGCCGAAAATTTCCAAATTCTCCGCTATCATACTTTACACTACTTCATTCCATCCATGTTAATCGCAACAAATTAAATAAGTTTTTTTTTTTGTGATAGATAAAATATACGTTTGTTGCAATTAAAACGGATCGGATGAATTATTTGTTTATTTTACTCTGTTTTTTGAATAAAAAATGGAAAACGTTGGTCATAATAAATTCATAATAACAACCCAACTTATAAATCGAGTGTAGCACACAACACGACCTATTGCGGGTGCAAAATGACAACTTTACTTATAGATTTGGGTGCAATATGTAGGCCAGGATCGCATATGTATTTGGATGCGACACATAATATAAATTTAAAAAAAAAATAAGTTAAGAGATTTTGTTGAAATAATGGATCCTCTATGGATCTTTTTTACTTCATAAGTTAGTTTTTCCATGATATTATTTTATTTACGTCGTATGTAAAATTGTAGATAGTGTTCACCTCTGCGCTCATTATATGTTATGTTGTTTGCAGCACCTAATTTATAGGCAGTGATGTTGTGACATTTTTTTTCTAAAGAAGTAATGGACTACACTACACGAAAAGCAGGACACACATGGTAAACTAACAGTGGAACATAAGATTTGGACTTTGTAAATTTATAATTTCGTGTATTAACTTGTTGCTTTTAACATACTTCAAAGCTTGGTAATATATATTTACTAATTTTACAAATATTAGCATTGCAATATATGCTTCAATTTAATAGTTAGACTTATTTGATTCATATTAGTTATTATAAATTTATAATCAAACATTTATAAATTTTTATGCTTCCTAGTACAAAATTCTTATGACTTTCACTTTTAACGTTTGGTAATGTACTTTTTATATCATTAATATCTTTAATTATATAGTAGTAAAATTTATCATGATTAAATATAATTAAATAAAATATTCTTTAGTACGAACCAAAATAAGACCTTACATCAATTTTTTTTTTATTAGTAGTGTAAAAAATTGAAAGTTACAAAAAAATATAAAAATTGCGAGGAAGTAATTATTAAAAAAAATGCATATTGACTATCGATTATAAAAATAGATAATAGATGGACCCGGGACCACCCAACTCTGTGGTCCCTCGCATCCCAACACTAAGTAAAAAACTTATGCGCTTCCTTTCACTCTATAAATGTTCACACGCTAAAGTAATAATGTTCAGTTGTTCACACACTAAAAGAGAAACGTTCACACGACTATGCATAAATATTCACCACATATTGTTATAATGCCACCTTTAATTTATGATTTACAATGTTTACTAACTTATACAAATATTCACCAAACACAAACAAACACAACAAAACAAAAGGTCCAACACAATACAAATATCATATGTTCATCAAATGTTCACAACAGGATTATCAAATGTTCATCAACATCAATTTATCAAATGTTCACAATAAAATTATCAAATATTCATCATCAAATTATTAAATGTTTACAACAAAATTATTAAAAATTCATCAACATCAAATTATCAAATATATATCAACATCAAATTATTAAATGCTCACAACAAAATTATCAAATGTTCATCAACATAAAATTATCAAATGTTCATCAACATAAAATTATCAAATGGTCACCATCATCAAATTATCAAATGTTCACAACAAAATTATCAAATGCTCACGTCATTTGGACATGGACCACCCAGCTGCATGATCCCAAGTCCACCCAATAATTTGCGTTATTCTTTAAAAAAATGTTGTTCCTGTTCGGGAACTTCTCGTGAATAGTCAACGATTTTCTGGTGTGATGATGTGGACTCTGGATGCTCCTTGATGAGGCTGTGACCTGCAAAACAGTCAAAGGTTGCTAACCCGGGGGGTGGAACTCGGGAACGCCCCTCCGATGCTTAAGTCAAATATCGGAAATAAGGAGTCAGAGTACTTTGTGAGTTTGTGAGCTATGAATTGCGTGCTTAATATTGCGTACCTTTAGAGTGATTAGACTGATCCTTATATAGGCATTAGGTTCCCCGGTTAGAGTTTCACCAAGTCAGCTGGGTTGATGCGTGGGCCTGGCCCATGACACGTAGCAGCAACCTGGTCAAGGTTTTACTAAGTCCGCTGACACGTGGCACTATCTCATTCGTCGTAGAATATCTGATGTGTCCCTAGCCCTATCATAACCGAGCCTAGGATTTTGGGCCCACTAATACGGGTTTGACCACCAAGGGTGGGCCCGAAACAATTAGCCCCACGCTCGGCGTGTAACGGGAAACTTTGGACGTTGGATGTCGAGCGGAATTCTTTGGGAAAAATGATGTGCGACGAGACCATAGACTGTGCCTCGAGGGTAACACCTCGATCGAGGGATCCTCGACCGCGAGGACGCTGAGCTTACCTCGAGGGAGCTTCCCTCGACCGTCCTGAGCCCCTCGACCATAGACTGCTTCTCTCGACCGTGGAGTGTCCTCGACCGTTGAAGACTCCTCGAGGTAAGATGACCACCTCTCACTATTTTGGACATAACGCGAGCTATGAATATCGTATTCAAGCGATTCCAGCGGCATTGGAAACTAGATTCAAAGAGCTTTCCAAAGGTGGGTTATACACTCAATTCCAACTTGAAACGAAGGATTTATAGGATTTCAAAGTCGGTGCATCAAATCAGACCCCGGTACAGCCTCGACCCTATGGACCTTTCCTCGATCAACATGCTCGACCCATGTGCTACCTCGACCAACATGCTACCTAGACCAACAACTACTTGAAGCCATGAGGCTATTAAATGCACCTCCAGGGGGTAGACCTCGATGGTGAGGAGATACCTCGACCGAGTTAGGGGCACCTCGACCGTTGAGGACTCCTCGAGGTAGGATGACCACCTATAACTATTTTGGATATAACTCGATCTATGAATATCGGATTCAATATATTCTAGCGGCATTGGAAACTAGATTCAAAGATCTTTCCAACGGTGGGTCATAAGCTCAATTCCGACTTGAAACGAAGGAGTTATGGGCGTTCGAAGTCGGTGCATCAAATTAGACCCCGGTACAGCCTCGACCCTATGGACCTTTCCTCGATCAACATGCTCGACCCATATGCTACCTCAACCAACATGCCTTGGGACCCATGTCTGTGCCTCGAGGTTGGTCACGTCGACCATGGTGGATGACCCTCGATGGTGAGGGAGTCCATGAATGTGTTACCTCGACCAATGAGGACTCCTCGAGGTAGGATGACCACCTCTCACTATTTTGGACATAACTCGAGCTATGAATAGTGGATTTAAGATATTCTAGCAGAATTGGAAACTAGATTCAAAGAGCTTTCCAACGATGGGTCATAAGCTCAATTCCGACTTGAAACGAAGGAGTTATGGGCATTCGAAGTCGGTGCAGCAAATCAGACCCGCGGCGGGTTACCAGAGAAGAGGGAACAACTTCTTTATCCCTTGCCTTGCTCCATCTACAGTCTCGACCCTATGGACCTTTCCTCGATCAACATGCTCGACCCATATGCTACCTCGACCAACATGCCTCAAGACCCATGGCTGTGCCTCGAGGTTGGTCACCTCGACCATGGTGGATGACCCTCGATGGTGAGGGAGTCCCCTCGACCATGAATGTGTTACCTCGACCGTTGAGGACTCCTCGAGGTGGGATGACCACCTCTCACTATTTTGGACATAACTCGAGCTATGAATATATGATTCAAGCGATTCCAGCGGCATTGGAAACTAGATTCAAAGAGCTTTCCAACGGTGGGTCATAAGATCAATTCTGACTTGAAAAGAAGGAGTTATGTGCGTTCGAATTTAGTGCATCAAATAAGACCCCGGTACAGCCTCGACCGTGAGGATGCTTCCTGAAGGCACCTCGATCGAGGGGCACCTCGACCGTGAGGATGCTTCCTCGACCCACAACTTCTCCAAGCTGTCTCACTTGCTACCTCGATCATGGTCCTCGTTCATGATGGGGTTTTCTCGACCAACATACTCTATTGCAATGCAGCGTGGTCCTTGGGTGTGCCTCGAGGGACAACACCTCGATCGAGGGTCCCCTTGACCGTGAGGGAAAACCCTCGACCAACATGCTTCGTGGCCTGCCTAACGTCCACCTCGACCGTGTGGATGCCAGGAGTGCGGACTCCTCGATCGTCGTGACGCGTAGCTATTGCCATGGTTGCCTCGACCGTGTGATCCTTTTGGTGCCTGAGGCTTATGTCGACCATATGGGATTGGGCCTTGGTATAGTGCACCTCGACCGAGGGGCACCTCGACCATGAGGGTGTCCCCTCACCCATAGCTTCAGCTAACATGCTTTGCTAGCTACCTCGACCATACCCCTCTACCAAGTGGGGCATGCCTCGACCAACATGAAAATGTGCTAGCTGATGATTACCTCGACCATAGTGGAATCCCTCGACCATGGGCTTATTAGTAATGCCCCTAGATTCGCCTCGAGGGTCCTCCAAAAATTCATGCAAGATAGGCGTGATGTATGAGGTTCATTGTGGTTGACTTGAAGATGGCTACCTCGATCGAGGCAACCCTCGACCGAGATGGAGTGCTCCTCGACCCTAGGGTAGCTTCACTTTAATGTGCTCAACCTAACCATAGATCAACAAGGTTTGCATTTCCCCTTGATCATGGGATGTCTACCTCGATCGAGGGTTGCTTGCCTCGATCGAGGGATGTTTGCCCCGATCGAGGGATGTTTACCTCAATCGAGGGGTGTTTACCTCGACCAAACGAGGCTATGGCCACCTAGCTTGGATGTGGTTACCTCGGCCCTAGAGTTCTTACCACGACCATGGGGTCACCACCTGCTGTGATGGACTCTTCATGAATTTACGAGAAAATTCTAAGTGTTGTTGTAACGACCCGACTCGCTTAAATCGGCGCGGAAGAAACCAACGAATCGAGTAGTTAGAAACTACAACTCAAAAAAACTTAAGAAATAAAACTAATTCCTCAAATATTATTATTAAACCACAAAAGTACAAATACCCACAAGTTTGTACATAACTAGTCCAAAAGTCAAACTAAAAATACTAAAATACAAGTAACTCCAACCACACGTCAGAGTCTAAAACAACGTATGAGAGTCCATACAACAACATATAAAGTCTATTCAATACGCCAATACTATCTAAAAAAAATACTAGAAACAGAGAATACATCAAATAACAGAAACGATAAACGTCGCTCGCCCAACCCAAAGCTAAGCAAGAGTATCATCATCAGAAATACCTGAAAAATATACAACTGTCCACCATCAGTGGCGAGTAACATAACTGACTCACCCTAATGGGAATACACATGCACATAGCATAAATCAAATAATCAACATCAAACCAAGTAACCAGAGTACAAGATCAACCCAAACGTGAACTCGACTCAAACCAACCTAATCAACTATCTTTGGCGCAATCATTCATATTCTAGACCGGACTGTGCTCGTACGAACGCATCTTACGCATTCGAACTTTCTACTATGCTCGGATTTGAGAATCTTACTCCCAAACCCCATGAAACCAATCTTACTGGAAATCCATGTCCCGTGAAACCAATCTTACTGGAAATTCACAAAGATCACATAGTATGACTCCAACTATCCCAATACCGCGGATGGAATAGGGGCAACGTCTTAACCCAAATACAATGAATCTTACTCAAAGTACCAGGCGTCTAAAAATGAAATCAAGCTAATCTTAATTAATCTTTTAATCAACTTAATCATGTTATTCATTTTAATTATCTCAACCTAACTAAATTATATTCAAGAATTACCTCAATGCCTTGATTCTTGAAAATAACTAGTTAAAATATCGAAGTTATTCTCAAGAACTGCCTCTAGCCTTAATCTTGAGTTTAACCAATCATAATCCAACAATCTTTACTCATTCTTTAATCAACTTAGACACTTTCTTTAACTTTCTTTATCATTTAAACCATTTTCTTTAACTTTCAAGATTCAATCAAGAACTCATAAAGACGCATCAAGAACTCATAAAGAACTCATTCAAGATTCAAGATCTTCAATCAAGAACTCAATCAAGATTCAAGAACTTCAATCAAGAACTCATCCAAACCCGAATCATCACACGCATAATCACATGAATCACATGAAAATTACCACTTAAACTTATCCAAAATTCATCAAACTTTAACATGATATTCATGATCATAAACCAACACATAATCAATCATAAAACCATGAAAAATCGTCATCAAAACACCATGTAAACACATAAAAATCAGATTATAAAATCATACATAAAATCATGGATATTCATCAACAATCAACCCAAACATGCATTTAATCTATACTATAGACATAGTATACCAAAAAGGTTGAGAAAGTATGTTACCTTATTGAAGATTACACACAAAATCAACACAAGAATGTAGTCCGGAATCACAACAAACACGGCCACACAACACGGCTCACACACGGCACCACGAACCACTTGCACGGCTACTGCACACGGCCTGCTGCCCAATCACGAACACGAACCCACTGCTGCACGGTTCACCACACGGCCTGCTGCATGGTTCGAACACCAACCCACACGGACCCCACACGTGCACACGAACACGATCCCAAAACCAACCCGAACAAGAGATCTTGATTAAAATGAATGTGTTTAGGATTGTGTTTGAACACTTAAAGATCAATGGACTTGAATCTTTAAGTTTTTGGGCTAGGAAAAAGATGAACAATTGATGGGTTTCAACTGATCAAAAATGGCGTGAGGCAAAGGAGAGAGTGGAGGGAATTTTGGTGATTGAACTTTGATGGCAAGTGCATTAGAGAGCAAATGAGCAAAACCTTAAGGCATCACTAACCACTCCTATTTATAGAAGTTGGTTAAGTGTGAAAGCAAAGCAAGTGGCAAGGCTTGCCATCCTTGCTAGAAACCGGCCATGGGACTAAATGGGCCTAAAATGGGCTCTCGTGATTAATTGGGCTAATTTGCAAAAACCGCATGATTAATCATGCACAAATCGATTTAGCTCAAAATATTAAATAACTAATTAGAAAATTTAAATAAAAATTCTGATTAATTAAATAATAATTAAAATAAATAATAAAAACTGAAAATAAATATTTCGAATTAAATCGAAATTATTCACATAAAATAAAATAAATAGTTCAAAAAAAATAAATTTGAACTAACATAGAAATACACATAATTTATCGGCAAAAATACCAATAAAATCTGGGTCATTACAGTTGTGGTTTTGCTAGCATTCCGCGACCGTGGTTACCTTGGTCGAGGTAATAAACTTGGAAACACCTTTTGAACTCAAGGGTCTACTACCTCGACTGTGAGTATATTTTCCGCGACCGTTAAGAATTTCCCCACATAAATTCGAAAAGCCTTCTTTAGTACCATTTCAATCCTCCGCGACTGTAGTCCCCTTGGTTGCGGTAGAGGTAAAGTTTGGTGACCCCTCTTAGAAACCTCGAGGGTCCCCTCCACCTCGACTGTGATAGATGTAGTCAGAGAATTCTCTTGAATGATCAACGAGGTGATTGAGGAGAAGCTATTCCGCGACCATGATAGTATTCTCCGCGGTCGTGAGGGGCTCACTTCACTTGAGCTTTATTGTTGAAATTGTTCTAAGTATGGTGCCCTGTTAGTATTCTGCGACCATGGTGACCTCGGTCGTGGTATGGAAATGCTTGGGGCCTTTTTTGAACTTGGGGGTCATTTCACCTCGACTGTTGTCGTCCCTTCCGCAACCATTAAGGACTTTCAACATGAAATATTTTAAAATATGTCTAAGTGTTTCTTTTCCAGGCTTCCCTTTACCTCGAGGATCTTTCTTCTACCTCGAGTGTGATGTATTCCCTATGCAATTATTGATCTATTAGCCCCACGCTTGGTCTGGAACGGGAAACTTTGGACGTTGGATATCAAGCGGAACATGGTAACCTTCCTCGACCATGGTCACCTGGGTCGCGGTGAGGGGAAAAGTTAGGGAACTCTTTTATGAGCTCGAGTGTCCTCTTACCTCGACTGTGATCATACTTTCCACGACCGTTAGGAACTTCTTTACACGAACTTCCATGAAATTTTCTAAGTGTTGATCTTTTCAAGGCTTACTTGTACCTCGAGGGTCTTCCGTTACCTCGACTGTGAGGGATATACCTTGAGAAGCAAATGCTTCCACTTTGCATATTAGGTGCCCATGCTGAATGGGGCTTTGGCTTGAGATGATCAACTAGGTCTTAGGGGCTAATAAGCCCCATGGGTTGATACTTTTTACCTCGAGGGTCCTTTCTACCTCGAGGGCGAACATGATACACCTTGTGGGACAAAGCCTTCCTAGTGACCTCGAGGATTGCCCTGATAACCTCGAGGGTCTTCCCCTTAATTACCTCGAGTGTGATGGAAGTAATTGGGAGAAACGTGTTTTGATTACCCATCTCCTTTGATGGGTGCCCACATTGAGTGGGGCTTTGGCCTAAGATGATCAACAGAGTCTTAGGGGCTAATGAGCCCCATGACATGGTTGATACCTGTCCAGCCCCCCATCTTCCTTGACGGGTGCCTACTCTGGGTAAGGTTTATTCATTGGCCTAAAGAGCTATTCTAAAGCCAAGGGGCTAATGAGCCCTTGGGACTTTGAATGCCTGTCCAGCTACTCCATCTCCTTTAATGGATGCCTATGTTGAATAGGGCTAATGTTAGCCTAAGGTGACGCTATCAAGGACCCTGGGGCTAATGAGCCCCAGCTACTTGATGAGGTACCTATCCAGCCTCCCCATACTCCTCGATGGGTGCCTACGTTGAGTAGGGCTTGGTGTTAGCCAAGGTGACGCTATCAAGGACCCTAGGGCTAATGAGCCCCAGACACTCGATGAGGTACTTGTCTGGCCTTCCCCATACTCCTCGATGGGTGCCTACATTGAGTAGGGCTTATCATCCCGGTTAGGGTTTCATTTTATTAAGAATCAAAGTAATAACACTGAACTCGACCCCGTTAGGGCTTTATAAGTTAATGAACAAAACTCGACCCTGTTAGGGTTTTATTATTGCGAATGTTATTTCCATGATGATAAGAAGAAACTCGACCATGATTTGCTCTTATTACAAACGAAAAAATAACTCCAGTGAGGATAATCAAAGAAACTCGACCCTGTTAGGTTCCTTATTGCAAACACTAACTTCGGCAGGGAGCTAAGATATGACATTAATAATTCCATCAGACTCTCATTCATGATGATATTCGCACCAAAGCTTGAGATTCCTCCTGCCGGCGGGTTTGCGAACAAGCAATGGCTTGGGGAGAATATCTTGGTTTTTAATGTCCAAGAAGATTTCTCGCCTATTGGTGTTGTATCTAAGATCCATACCATGGCCACCATCACGAACATCTTTCCTCGAGTCGGACGTCCAGTTAGGACCTTCACCTCGATGGGGCCCTTTCCTTTTTCCATCCTTTTTCTTAGACTTCTCAACAGGGTTGTTGATGTTTGATGCTTGCACATACTTCCGTGCTCTGTCCATCGCGTCAGTATACAAGGACACTTCATTTTCCAATAAGGAAAACTTAAATTTACCGCGCTTTAATCCAGACATGAACGCTGCATAGGCCACTGAATCTTCAACGTTGGGTATTTGGAGTAGTTCAGCGTTGAAGCGCTTGAGGTAGTCTCCCAACAGTTCATGTTCCCCTTGTTGGCAGGCCATGAGGTGGATTCTTGTCTTTCTTTGTTTCTTTCTAGCCACAAAGTGACTAAGGAACATGGCCTCCAAGACGGCGAAGCTAGTGATCTGACCCGATGGGAGGTCAGTGAACCATGTCAGGGCCAGACCCTTGAGGCTAGTAGGGAAATATCGGCACCAGCTTGCCTCGCACCTCGTTTGCACTGTCATTTGAGCTTTGTAGGCGGCGATATGGTGAGCAGGATTAGTAGTTCCTGAGAAGGGCTCGATGGTGGGGGCTTTCACTTTCTTTGTGTCAGTGGTATACAGAAGCCTTTGGCTGAATGGTGTTTTGAAAGTGAGCGTTCCCGTTGGTCGCTCTGGCTCGACCACTGGGGAGCGTCGTATGCCCTCTTCCCGGTTAGGGATAACAACTGACCTCGGATTTCTAGCAGTGGTATGATGAGATCTCCCTGGTGACCTCCTTGGCTGGCCTTGTGTTTATTGCCTTCTACTTGTGATGATCTCCCTAACATCCGAAGCAGTTCGTGCCCGACGCGACTCAATAACATTTCGAGCGTCTTCGCGCCTAGGGTTGATAATTTCTCGGGCATCCCCAGGCTGGGATCCTCTCTGTGAACGTGGCCCATTATCCCGGCTAGGGATGGGACCTCTCGATGGAGCAACTGATTGGGATGGAGCCCGTTGTTGCCCGATCAGCGCGGGTATGCTGTCTTTTAGCTCATGTAGGCTCTTTTGGAACTTGCTGTTCATTGCCGTTAGAATGTCTTCGAAATCTTTTTGAGAGACCATCTGTTCTTCGTTGGCGCGGCGATGACGGTCACTCGCCCGATTGGACGAATTGTCGTCAGTGACGTGCGCATCCGGCCGGTTAGGCGATTCACGGGGATTTTCTTCAGGCTGATTTGATCGAGTCGTCCTTGCTCTGGTGTTAGCCATGTCTTTTGTTCTCTTCCCCACAGACAGCGCCAATCTGTTCGTGTTCTAGAACTTCTCGTGAATAGTCAACGATTTTCTGGTGTGATGATGTGGACTCTGGATGCTCCTTGATGAGGTTGTGACCTGCAAAACAGTCAAAGGTTGGTAACCCGGGGGGTGGAACTCGGGAACGCCCCTCCGATGCTTAAGTCAGATATCGGAAATAAGGAGTCAGAGTACTTTGTGAGTTTGTGAGCTATGAATTGCGTACTTAATATTGCGTACCTCTAGAGTGATTGGACTGATCCTTATATAGGCATTAGGTTCTCCGGTTAGGGTTTTACCAAGTCAGCTGGGTTGATGCGTGGGTCTGGCCCATGACACGTAGCAGCAACCTGGTCAAGGTTTTACTAAGTCTGCTGACACGTGGCACTATCTCATTCGTCGTAGAATATCTGATGTGTCCCTAGCCCTATCATAACCGAGCCTAGGATTTTGGGCCCACTAATACGGGTTTGACCACCTGGATGGGCCCGAAACAAATGCATATTGACATAATTACAAAGTAGGATGAAAAAAAAAGTAGAATAATTTTGCGTGGTGGAGGAATGACAAAATTTTTTTTTTCCTTGAATCTTTCTTATGAAATAATCGTGCTAGCACTTTTTTTTGGGTAACGTGATGCTAGCACTTGAATAAGTAGGTAAGCTTACATTGATAACATTGATAAGCCAATTGACGACATTCACAATCATAATAAATAATAAATTCACAAAGAAATCAGATTTAAAACACATCAATAAAATTATTATTTCTTACTATACTAATTAGCATCGTCGCACTTTTTAAAATCAAAGAAGTAACATTATTGATGAGCACCTAGAAGAAGGTACCAATGTAAATCGTTTGAGTACCATTTTATTGATATGCACATTTGCTCCTTCGAATTTGTATCACTTGTCCAGCTACAAAATCAAATGGTGATTTTTGTTCACCGTCAATATTTCTTTCCTAATTGCACTAAGGTGAAAGAAGATATTGAAGCCCTACATTTTCGATCCAAACATCCAGGCCAATTGATCAATCAATAATTGAGATCAAGGAATATAAATCCCCAAAAGTCGGAAAAACTTAACTCGTACAGAGTATGAAAGAAAACAACACAAAAAAGATGAGAAAAGATAAGCATCACAATGTTATTGATGTAAATTATTTTTAGTAAAACTAGAAAACACAGGATAAAATAATGAAAAACAGTCAAGAAACTCCTAAAACTTCATTTGTGATTTCGTTGGCTCTTGAAAACATCGAAGTAAATAAATTTGGCTCTTGAAGATAATTGTTTAGGGCATTAACAATAAGAGGTTTGTGTTTACTTTTTAAGCTTTGTAAACAAACCTCTCTACTAAAAGTTACTATATATGGTTGTGAACAGCAGGGCCGTTCCTGACAATTTGAGGGCCCGGGGCGAAATAATAATTATAGGCCTCATAAATTCGTTTTGAAGTAGTGAAATTTGTTTTTTTTTAATAAAAAAAAATAAGTTTATGATTAGAAAAATACAAATGTAATTTTATATATAAAATAGATAATATAGTCCACGATATTGTAATAATGATAATAATTATAATAATATAATTGTAAATCATTAACGATTCACTTTTTAAAAAGTGTAATGAAAAACAAAAGTTGATATAGCTATGAGTGTTTTATCAATTGTGTCGGTATTATTGTTTAGAAAAAAAAATACAATAAAAGCAAAGAAAAACTAGAGCCAAGAGGGCTACAAGTACTATTTTTTCATAAAGTTTTACAATAAATTAGTTCATATAAATATAAATCACACTTCATATATATAAGTTGAAAATCCATTGAGCACCAAAAAAATAGAGACTAGAGGGCTTCCTATATATATATATATATATATATATATATATATATATAAATGATAGGATCATGTAAAAACTAGACTCTTAATTGAAAACTAAAAACTTTTAATATGAGCCATTGAGCAATAAATTGGTTCATATAAATGTAAATCATACCTCCTATATATATATATATATATATATATAACAACTATTGAAGGTCATAATTAATTAGGAATAAAAACTAGTAAACCGATCAATTAAGAATTAGAATAGATTAGGGCTTAATATTGCAAACAAAAAAAAAAAAAAAAAAAAGAAAGACTAGTAACAAATAGATTGATCCAATGGATAATAAGGAAAATGTGAGTAATAATAAAGCTTTAAAGTCATATTTTAATGATAAATTAGATGAAAAGTGGTCTATACACATGATGACATGACACACCAAGAACCTTAAAAAAAAAAGTTGAGGCACTGGGATTTGATCCTAGTATCTAACGCACCAAAGCAGAAACATGCGAACGTACAACCAGTGAGCCACACTACATCTATTGTTCAATTGCCCAACATGTTTTAACTATAACTTTAAAACATGACATACAAAAGCAAATTTGGACTTTCCCCGCGTGGGCCTAGGGCGGTTGCCCCGGTTGCCCTACCCCAGGACCGGGCCTGGTGAACAGTAACCTAGATTTTGTTCTAGTGGGTCCCAAACATAGATACTTGAATAAGTTTATCTGTTGTCGTTAAGAGGTTTATTATAAGAGAAGTTTGTAAATTGATGATATGTGATATAGACAAACCTTCAATGAATTTGTTTATTGCTAGTTCCCTAAAATTAAACTAATGTCTCATGCTTTTAAATTGTCTGCCTACAAATATAGGCAGTTTGCTTGTATTATAAAAATGCATTGTATACAACACTTTATTCTATATAAGATGACAATTGTATTTTATATATAGGACAATGATCTAGTAATCCCAATAGTTTAAAACCCATTCATGTATGTAATTGATCAACAAAATGTGTAGATAATGCTTTCTCTTTAATATATTGAATAGGCATTGCTATTGACCAATTAGAATACATGCTTCCCATACCATATGGTGACCAAAAACATTTTCGATCATTTTTTTTTTTTGATGCATACATTTTCGATCATACATAAATATATACAATATTAATCAATCCCGGACTTTCTTATAATCATAATATTCGACATCCATGTTGCAAATAATAAATTCACACTAAGTCGCTTACTTGGGCAGGCATATATAGCTGTTTGTTATGTATTGATGAGTTGATGACATCGTAATTAACTAAAACGAACTAGCGTAAACTTAGAAATTCTTATATATATTCGGGTCGATGTTAATTAATTTTGCTCATTTTTTAGTCTTTTGGCTCATTTTAAAAGTTAAAATGAGCAAAATTATTTGAAATAAGTAATAAAACACCTTGGATGCATATACTTCTATATGCATCTAGATGTATTGTAGACCCATTGGCGTAAACTGGAGTCCTAATAAATTCCTAATACGGGGATAGATTTATTGTTTTTTGTTTTTATTTTTTTAAATTAAGATTAATCATGAAGCCTTGAATAAGGATCTGAAGGTTTCTCAGGAAAAATGACTCCTAAATTATTATATAGATAGATTCACACCATAAATTTATGTCAAGAGAATAATTCTGTAAGTTGTATTATGATATGATTAATGTATATATACAAGAGATTAGGGCTCACTAACTAGGTCCATTAAATACCTAATTAAATACCTAATTATACAAATAATATAGGGCCCAACACCCCCCCTCAATTGGAGCATGCAAATCACAAATGCCCAACTTGCCAAGTAAATACAAGAATTGGCTTTTGCTCAAAGCCTTGGTAAACATATCTGCAAACTGATCTGTCGTCTTCACATACGATGGAATAATAGTGCCGTCCTGAATTGCATCACGAACATAGTAACAATCAACCTCAATATGCTTAGTGCGTTCATGAAAAACCGGATTCCGCGCGATATGCAAAGCCGATTGACTATCACAAAACAAACTCATCGCGCGAGAATGCGAGACCCCCAAACTCAGAAGAAGAGCCTTCACCCATTTCAACTCATCAGTGAGTTTAGACATTGAACGGAATTCGGCCTCGGCAGACGACTTTGCCACAGTGTCCTGCTTTTTAGTTTTCCAAGAAATAGGAGATTCACCAAGAAAAACCAACTAACCAGAAATAGAACGCCGCGTCAGAGGAAAACTAGCCCAATCCAAGTCACACCAACCTGTAATATGCAGATCACAATCAGATCTCATAAGAATTCCCTGACCCGGACATCCTTTCAAGTAACGCACCGTACGAAGAGCAGCCTCCCAATGATCCTGACGCGGTTGTTGCATAAACTGAGACAAGATACGTACCGCATAAGCCAAATCCGGTCGCGTGAAAGATAGATAGATCAAGCGGCCCACAAGACGATGATACATCTCAAGTTCAGAAATAAGGGGAGACTCTGAATGAGCCAAAGTATGATTCTGCTCAATTGGAGTACCTGTAGGACGTGCCCCTAGCAAACCAGATTCTGCAATAATATCAAGAGTATATTTCCGTTGACAAAGGAAAATACCCTCAAAACTACGCGCAACCTCATTACCAAGAAAATATTTCAAGACACCCAAATCATTCATATGAAAACATGTACTCAAGTAAGACTTGAACAAGGACATAGCAGAGGAGTCATTACTGGCTACTATCAAATCGTCAACATATACCAGAACACTAAGTTGAACCTCCCCAGATTGCAGAGTAAAAAGAGAGTAATCAGAGTATGATTGTATGAAACCATACCTTTTCAGAGAAGCAGCCAACTTAGAAAACCAACAACGAGGTGCTTGGCGTAAACCATACAAGGACTGCTGAAGACGGCAAACTAATCCAGGATGTGAATCATGAAAACCAGGTGGAGGCTTCATATAAACCTCCTCATCAAGATCACCATGAAGAAAGGCATTATGAACATCCATTTGATGTAATTCCCAATTTTTCGCAGCAGCCACCGCTAGGAAGGCACAAACAGTAACCATTTTAGCAACAGGAGCAAACGTCTCGTTATAATCAATACCCTCGACTTGATGATTACCAAAAATAACAAGACGAGCCTTCAGCCTCTCAAGAGAACCATCAGAATTAAACTTGACCTTGTAAACCCATCGACACCCAAGAGCCTTCTTCCCCGGAGGCAATTTTTCCATCACCCATGTTTTATTATTCTCCAAAGCAAAAATTTCCTTCCGCATTGCCTCTCTCCAACCAGCATCTTTCATAGCCTCTTCAAAATTACGTGGTTCCACCACACTATCCACAGCTGCAATAAAAACACGATGTCGCATAGAAAATTTATCACAATTCACAAAATGTGCTAAAGGATAAGGAGTACCTGAGGAACCTGGAGACGATGAACTAAGAGAGATAGATGAACTAGGTAGAGACACAGTCTGTGCGACATAATCCCGGTGCCACCCCGGGGCTCGCCGGGGCCTTTGGCCACGATCCAATACAATAGGCGGAACTGGTGCAGCTGTATCAGGAGTGTCCGTACTGTCTGTTGTTCGTACAATAGAGTCGTGGTCCGTGGCAGCAGCAGTACCTACGGGCAGGTTAATAGAACCATGATCGGTGGCGGCAGCCACAGGCGACGCAGACTGGGCAGTGGAAACAAGAGAGCCATGACCAACCTCTAACACACATTCCAAATCATCCAAAAGAACATTAGCTACCCCGTTGGACACCCCCTCATTCTCCATAATAGTATTACCCGACACCTCAGTAGAGCGATAAGGAAAATCGTTCTCATGGAACTTGACATCCCGGGAAACAAAAATTTCCCCAGTTTCTAAGTCATACAATTTCCAACCTTTCTTTCCATGAGGATAACCTACAAACACACATTTCCTACTTCGTGGAGCAAATTTGTCACCTTTGGCTTTTTGATTATGAGCAAAACACAGACACCCAAAAACTCGCAACTCATCAAAATTAGGTGATTTGCCAAAGAGAAGTTCAAAAGGAGTCTTATTTTTAAGTAAAAAAGAGGGTGTACGATTAATTAGATATACCGCAGTAAGAACACACTCACCCCAAAAAGTGATAGGCAAATTGCCTTGAAACATTAACGCACGACTCACATTAAGTATATGTTGGTGTTTACGCTCTACCCGACCATTCTGTTGTGGTGTACCAACACAAGAGGTTTGAAAAAGAATGCCATTTTCATTAAAATAGGGAATCATAGGTTTAAATTCAGTACCATTGTCACTCCGCACACATTTAACAGTAACATCAAATTGACATTTAACCATGGCAAAAAAAGAAGTAGAAGAAGAATAAACTTCAGTTTTATTATTTAATAAATAAACCCAAAAACCACGAAAAAAATCGTCTACAATTGTCAAAAACTAATGCGCGCCACAAGTAGACGGCTCATTATAAGAGCCCCATAAATCACAATGAATCAACTCAAAAATACGACTAGCTCTACTATCACTATCAGGAAAACTATCCCGTGATTGTTTAGCTTGTGGACAAATTTCACAAGGATTATTCATAGAATGACTACGCGAACTAACTTGCAAAGCAGGAACTAACTTGACGATTTTGTCCGACGGATGACCCAAACAACGATGCCAGAGCTCAAATGTGGAGATCATTGGATCTTGCACCGCACACACTTTAGGAGGCCGCCGAAAATAGTAGAGTCCATCTATCCGTTCACCGGCTCCAATCAGGCTCCCCGAGTGTCGGTCCTGTATAGCACATAAAAAATCAGTGAATTGGACAAAACAATGAGAATCATCAACCATTTTAGACACTGAAATAAGATTGCAAGTCAATGTAGGAACAAATAAAACATTTTCTAGAATAATATTCTCAGCCAAATAAACACGCCCTTCCTTTGTTGCAAGAACCGTAGCACCATCAGGAAGTCCCACGGGGCACGGTCGAATTTCGCGAACATCAAATAAGCAAGTATCGTCACCGGTCACATGATGAGACGCACTGGTATCAATAATCCATGATAGAAAAAATAACTCACCACTCATTTTATCTTGATTTTGATTATTTATCAAAGTGAGTAAGGCACGTATATTATCGGGTTGCAAAGTAGACAAAGCAGAGAGAACATCATGAGGTAGTGAAGCAGGAGTATCCCCCACTGAAGAACCTACGGCATGAGCCCGAGCTGCAGGGGCAGCAGGTCTGTTGTGACCAGCAGAACCAGCAGCGAACGAAACAGAGGAGGCAGCAGGTCTGCCGTGAACAACAGCACCAACAGCGACCGAACCAGAGGGGGCAGCAGCCCGAGCTGCAGCAGCCGAACCAGAGTAGGCAGCCGCCCCTTTCTTCCCATATTTTTCGAGCCACCAATCCGGGTAACCATGGAGCAAGAAACATACCGTATTATCGTGACCGGAACGCCTACAATGAGAGCAAGATAATTTCGACCTGTCCACCTTCGAAGCAGAATAAGACGACTTCCGATCAGCGGGCAAAGCGAACACATGAGGGCAACATCCTTCTCCTTGGTTTGAGCAATAGAACGAGAGCGTTCTTCTTGAATAAATGCTTGATAAGCACCATCAATGGTTGGAGGAGGTTGTTGAGACAACAAATTTGTCTTTATAGTAGCGTATTTATCATCATTAATACCTACAAGAAATTGATGAAAAATTTCGTCCTCCCTATCACGAGCATATTTTTCAGCCACATTACAAGTACAAGAAGTACATTCACAACCGTGTGGAGGCTTGAGACGATTCAAATCATCAAAGAGACCCATAAGTGTCGTATAATAGTCCTTTACACTCATGGTTTTGGACTGCCTGCAGTTGGTTATTGCTGCCCGAAGTTGTTGGAGCCGAGGTCCATTGGCATCGCAGAACCGCCGCTCCAAGTACGACCATAGTTTACTTGCTTCATCAAAATAAGGAAAAGCCGCAGCGAGACGAGAGTCGACGGTCCGCAAGATCCAAGAAACCAACATCGAGTTAACCGTCTCCCAATCAAGAAGCTTTGTCTTGTCCGTAGGTTTAGAGATCGTCCCATCGACAAATCCAAATTTGCAGCGAGACTTCAACGATAAGGTTATAGCGCGAGACCAAGCAAGATAGTTGTTGTTCTTCAAAACAACATGAGTGATTGTATTTCCCGGTTGATCACCGGCGCCAAGATAGAAAGGAGAAGAAAGATCGTGAGTGATTGTAGCATCCACCATGATTGAACACAGAGGTTCGTAAAAGAAGAAGAAGAAAGAAAAAAAATCAGAACAATCTTCGTATAAAGAGTAATGAAAAATCAGAATTTTAGAGGAATAAATAATTAAAAAAAAAAAACAGAATTTTAGAGGAAGAGAATTAGAGAAAAAAAAAATCAGATTTTTAGAGGAGATATTAGAGTATTAGGGTTTAGAGTATTAGGGTTAAATTTGATTAGAATATTAGAAACGGGCCTGGGCAACCCAATATAGAAGAGGAGAGTTATATTACTTACAAGCCATCCTAAAACCAATTGGTAATAGGAGGAGTAACTCCTAGACTTATAAGCTAGTTCAGTCTCTCCTCATCTTCCGATGTGGGACACTCACTAGTGTAGCATATGGGGCTCAACACTCCCCCTCACTAGTGAGTGTCTTTAGAATTCAGAGCTAACTGGAAAGGCAATCAGAAATAATCCTCTTAGGGTCTGAACATCCTATATATCGAGGCAAACCCTTTCCAGTGCTTAATAATACACAGTTTAGAAGAAACCCACAACCTGGGCTCTAATACCATGTTAAATTTGATTAGAATATTAGAAACGAGCTTGGGCAACCCAATATAGAAGAGGAGAGTTATATTACTTACAAGCCATAGGAGGTTTCATCCTAAAACCAATTGGTAATAGGAGGAGTAACTCCTAGACTTATAAGCTAGTTCAGTCTCTCCTCATCTTTCGATGTGAGACACTCACTAGTGTAGCATAATGGGGCTCAAAAATTTATATACGAAATAATACATATTTTAATCCAATAATATATCACAAATTTGTAACACCTACGGAGTATTAATTAAGCATGCATCATATGGAAACTATTAATCATGTACTTTTCGATCTCACTCTGCACAAAAAAAAAATAATAAAATAAAATAATAAGTGGCTAGCTAATTAACAATAATGACATTCTTGACAATTAAAAATTAAGAATATAATCATTTCTCTACAAATCTAGAAAAAAATCAGGTTTTTTTTTTCTAAAATAAGAAATCTAATTAAAGTATTTTAGGAATAAGAAATAAATAAAAAATCGTGTGATTCTAGCGATCCACTACGGTAGTCAATAGTCATAAGACTACACTAGAATCATCTCAAATTTATATGATAATGTTTACATTATCACATCATATGCATAACGTAAAATTAGTTAGAAATTTTTACAGTGAAAATTAGGAATAAAAAAGTTAATTAAGTGAAACTAGTTAAGCAATAGTAAAAATTAAAGGGGTCGTTATAAAAAATAATGACACCTGAATAGTCCTTAAAATCCCAAATTCCCAATCATTCAAATAAGTCATCGTCATCATCCATAGTTTTTCTTTTAGAACGAAAGACCTATCGTTTACCTCAACAAGTATCGGATTATTATAAAATAAATATAAAAAAAGAAAAGAAAAAAAAGAAAGTGGTAGAATTTACATTTACCTTGGTAATGAACTAATGATAGTGCGTGGATCTTGGTTAAGGTGTGATGGGGCAAAATGCATCCATTAATTGTTGGGCTAATCGCTATTAATGAAGCCCAATCCAATCTCAAGGCAGACCAAGAAACTTCACTTCAAGGAAGGCCCAACCTAGTAATCAAGCCCATACATGGGATAAAAGTAGGGGTGAGAAAAAAAGCGGGTACCCGGTATTGGAACTGTTCTTGGTCCGGAACCGGTGGGTCCGAACACGAAACCGGTGTAATTGGATCTGGTTTTGGGTACCTAATTTTACTTCCCAGATTTGGAACCGTCTTCAACCGGGTCCTCTTCTTTGGACCCGGGTCCGGTTTTGGGTACCTAGTTGGATCCGGGTCTGGCACTAGGTACCAATTGTGTAGGACCGTACTTAACTTATTTTATTGTAATTCGTTAACCCTTAAAAAGATCAACTACTAATTGACGTGAAATTGCTTGTTTTAATTAGTAAAGTATATTACATTATTTTTTAAATTACACGAAATAGGTACCTGGTTCTAACCGCATGCAATTAGCAAAGTAGAGCTATATTATTTTACAAATTACAAGAATTGGGTACCCAGTCCCGGACCCGCTCCGACCGGTTCCAAAGCTGGGTCCCAAAATCTAGGAACCGGTTGAGTTGGGTCCGAGTCTGGTTCCAAATTCTAGTACTTGTCTGGTTCTGGGTCCAGGTCCGGGCACCCCAAAATTGACCGGGTACCCGGTCCCGCTCACCCCTAGATAAAACAAATACACGTAGCATGATCCCACTATATGCATGCTCAAGCACCTACCAGGTCCAGGGTAGTTGACCAGGTCCAGCTTAGTCAATCAGGTCCAGCTCAACCGACTAGGGGTAATATTTTCCCTACGTCCAAATGCATTATAAATAGCCAACTTCATGTAACATGAAAGATATTCAAGAAATACTAAACACTCTCAAATTATTTTCTTCTTTATCTCTCTACTCCCAACTTACTTGAGCGTCGGAGTGGCTTTCCCCCGTATGTTCATTGTGTAGGAAATGTGCCTGAGTTCGTGGAATTGGACTAGCTCTTAGCCCATTATTGTGTGTACCAAAAATCACTTCAACAAGTTGTATTCTTAAAGTATTTTGAATTCAATTTTTTCCTATTTCTATCAAATAAAAAAAACGAGGATGGCTCAACGAAACAATGGTTCTAGTGTGTTGCAAGTTCGATTATTGTTGTCTTCTCCCCTCATAGAAAATGCTAATAACTTGGTATTTATGTGGTAGGAATCATATAACTCATATGTTAGGGCAAGTTGACCTTATCTTATAAAAAATTTAATGATGATCGAAAAAAATGAGAAAGCCAACGGAATAAGTTGAGAAGTGAAATTAAATCATAATGAAGGTAGTTGGAAGACTTCGAATGAAATCTCAAGTGATAAAGATGAACATGATAAGATTGTTTTTACATGATAGGTAATTAAATTAGCCCTAATATACGAATTTTATCACAGAATTATCGAGCTAACATGCATTGTCCATTCTGCCATACATAAAGCGGTGGTGAGAATCAAGTTAAATTGAAACTAAATCATGTAGACATAAAAAAATTGTCAAATTGTTGCAGTTGATATGTTACGGAGGAAGTATATTATTGTTGAGTGATGGTCCTATTCGTAAGCAACATTCCTCGTGAGGTCACGGGATCGACACTCACCTTCCCTTTGGGGCCCACTATGAGTCCAAGCAACCCACGAGCACTGCCAATTCATGTGATATGAGTTGTACATTGGATATGTTATTAAGGATCAAACTCCAACACAATGGCGCTCTAATATACATTACAAAATAGCAATTGAAAAATTACGAGTTTAATTCTCATCAACCCTCATGCGTTAATAAATGTAAGGGCCCGTGGCGGGGCCAATAACCTTACATCAGAAAAATGTATTGGATGTTGTTGGATGACTTTGAATGTAATAAAATAAAAAAAGGCGGTTGAAAAAAGAGGGGAGGAAAAGAGAGCATAAGAAGAAGGGGAAAAAAAGAATATAAAACCACGTGCCTCCGTAACTTGTGGGACAACCTTTATGCCACATGGGCTCGCTGCATGTTTAGTACCTAACTACCTACCTTCATGTGACATAAGATGTAGATGTATGCCCTCTTTCTCTCTCTCTTTCTTCTTATTCATTTTTTTTTAAACAATAATAATAGTAATAATAAAACAAAATAGTAAGGAAAAGCTAGAGGTGATCATGGCCGGGCTGGGTTAGGTCAAATGTATAAAATGAAGCTCATTAAGCTGGCTGAGTTTGGGTTTAAATTTTTTAGCCAAAATTTGAAAGTTTACTGTGGATTTTTTAGACTTTTTAGGTTAGATTTAAAAAATTAATAAAAAAAACTCAATTTTAAGTCTTCAAAGCCCGCACAAAGAAATTTAAAAAAATCAGGTCGCACTAGGTCGGATTACTTTTGATCAGCTCTAGAAAAGCTAACGAATGCCTCTGGGCACTAGATATATGAGGACTAAGGGTACGTTCTCTTTAACTTATTAAACCTTAAATTATTTGAACTGAACTTATTTGAACTTATTGAAGCTTATTAAACCTAAAACTTTTTTTAAGGTGTATTTAGAACTTATATTAGACCTAAATTTATTTGATTTTATTAGAACTTATTGGAATTTATCTGAACTTATTGTAACTTATCTGAACTTATTAAACCTAAAACTTATTTTTTTTAAGGTGAAGAAGACGCACCATACAACTCGAAAGATCAAGTGAAAAAAAGCATTTATTGCACCAATTGATGCCATGATTTGTTATAAATTCACAAATTTATATTGCAGTACTTTTGTTTCTTTCTAAATGCGATAATTATATATTTTTCCTTTCAACTTTATATCAAATCGTTGCATAAAAAAATAAAAATAACACTATTTTAGTAATAATATATTTATTTCTTAACCAATCCGCTAACAAATCAGAATAATAGTGCAAAAAATTTAGGGAAAACAAAGAAAAAAAAAAAAAAAAGTAAGAAGATATAGAACAACAAGTGCCCACTTGGACATCACCCACGTAAAACTAGAAACATACCTACCAAATCCTTTCTTTCTTTCTTTCTTTCCATTTTTATCTTCCAATGTTTTCTCTTTTTAGCAAAATAAATAAAATAAAATAATTAAAAATAAACAAAAACAATAACCATTCATCTCTATCTCCTCCTCCTCTTGTGTCTCTCTCTCTCTTTCATTATAAATTCATTCTTACCAACCCAGTCAAATAAATGAATAATAATCCCTCTTTCTCTAATGTGGTTTTTCAACTATATTTATTTATCTATTTATTTATAGATAGATAGATTGAGATATATAGATTCACTCCCCCTTCTCTCTATTTCTCCAATCAATCATTCTTCCTTTCTTCCAGTTGCTTAGCTTATTCTCTTCTTTAAACTTCCCCTTCTTAAAAAAAAAAAAAAACGATACAAATGGGTCGATCACCGTGTTGTGAAAAAGCTCACACTAACAAAGGCGCCTGGACCAAAGATGAAGATCAACGTCTCATTGATTATATCCGTCTTCATGGTGAAGGCTGCTGGCGTTCCCTCCCCAAATCCGCTGGTAATTTATTTCCTTTATTTTTATTTGCAACAAACTATTTTTTTTAAATTAATTTGATCCTTTAATTTACTTTTTTTTTTTAAATAGTTTCTTTCTAATAAAAGAAACTAGGTTTCTTTTAATTATTATAATAACCAATTTGACATAAAATTGATAGGGAAAATGTCGAATAATTTGTAATTTAAAAGAAAAGTCTACATGTATGTATGTATGTATGTATATGTATGTTCATTTTTTTAATGTTTTTGTTTTTTGTTTATAATTTATTGCAGGGTTGCTAAGATGCGGCAAAAGTTGTAGGTTGCGTTGGATTAATTACCTTCGTCCTGATCTTAAACGTGGAAATTTCACCCAAGAAGAAGATGAACTCATCATCAAACTCCATAGTTTGCTTGGTAACAAGTATGTTTACTTTTTCACCCTTTTATTACTTTTTTGCTATTTTTATTTATTGTATCCGTTTCATTTTATGTGTAACAATTGAATATTTTATACCTTACAAATAATACTCAATTGTTGCACATAATTTGAAACGGAGGTAGTATTTATTTATTTTGACGTACTTACTGCTTCTTTCGATTCATAATTCTTACAACATTTGCAATTTCATGCATACCAATGCATGATTTATAAAAATTTCATTTTAACAAAGTAAATCAAATGAGATCAAATGATGACTATTTGTTTTTATACTATAAAACACAAAAAATTAGTTATGTGCGTAACTTTAAAATTATCTAATTACAAACGTTGTAATAATTATGCGGCGGATTATGTATATTTATTTTTATAATTATTTCTTTGTATTTATCTATAACTAATCCTTTTATTTTAATAATTAAATCAATTCAGGTGGTCCCTAATTGCGGCAAGATTACCGGGAAGAACCGATAACGAGATTAAAAATTACTGGAATACCCATATCAAGCGTAAGCTTATAAGCCGAGGTCTCGACCCTCAAACTCACCGTCCGTTGAACTCCACCGCAAACTCCGCCGTCCCCAGTGAAGCTTCGCCGGAGAATTTAGGATTTACGGCGGTAAATAACCTTCCTATGGCTGCCCACTTTGGTGCCGTTTCTCAAACGATTGACTTCAAGAAGAATATTAGTCTCGACCACCCTGATTTGAATTTCAACAACGTGAAGAAGAGTGATTCTTGCAACAGCGGCACCACCACCGATGAGGATCAGCCGGGCTGGGTTACGGGCCCGGGCCCGGTCCAGCACCCGAAGGCCCAAGAGGGTATTAATCTAGAGCTGTCCATTGGGCTTTCCCAGTTTCAAGGCGAGGCCCGGAGCTGTACTGCTAGCAGTGCCGAGTCTAGAGATGTGGGCCCGAGATCGGGCCCGTTTGAGGTGCAAAATGGGAAAGTAGTTTGTTTGTGTTGTCAGTTAGGGTTTGAAATGAATGGTCAAGGACAAGGAGGTTGTAGTAATTGTCAAACAAAAGGTGGGTACTTTTATTCTAGGTACATTGGGCCGTTGGGTTCATAGAATTGAATTTGATAGGGGGTCCCCTTTTTTTTTTCTTTTTTTTTTATAAATAATTTAATTTAATTTTCTATTTTTAGGTTTTGAGGTATAAATGCTTTCACTAACTCCCCCACCAAATTGTATTAAATTGGGGGGTCCCGAATCTTTTGGTTTTATCTTTTATGTCTTAATCATAATGACAAGCAAAGAGAAAAATCTTATATCGACCTATATTTTGGTTTTGATTTGTAATTTAATTACCCTAAAATCATGTAAAATAGTTGAAGTTTAATGTAAAAGGAGTTGAACGGAATGAAACCGTGTTGTTAAGCTCGACAATCAAATAACTTTGTGTTTTTTTTTTGTTTTTTTTTTTTAAAAAAAAAAAAACGTTTAGATTTATCATACTTAAATTAATCACGTGAATTCTGATTACATTTACTTTTCTAAATTTTTCAAAAGTAATGTTCAAAATGTTGTGAATAGTGAGCTATTTTTTTATGAATAGCGGAATAGCGGGGTAATAATAATTAATTATGGTGAATAATGTAAAATACTGACATGCATATAATTCACAAATCTCAATTTGTGAAATTGCTTATAAATATTTATGTTAACACATAACGGTATATGATGTAATCTTGTAGACAAATGAAAAATACCATGTTCTTTTTTGCCCCTTTCTCTCTTAACAAAAGTTAATTTTGGATTGTAGTAATAATAGTGGCCCTTTTCTCAATCTCCTTCCTTACTATCCTTTACTATATTGAAGAAGACTTAATATCTTGATATAAAAAATTACTAGCTAGATAGTCCAACTCTTATTCCGAATTCTCCGGAAATAATATTGACACTAAAAAGATAATACAGTTTTTCATTAAAGCTTATTATGTCAAAAAAAAATTCCTATGTTACTATTTAGTTGCAATATATACTTTGATCAAATTTGTGATAACTTTTTAGTCAAATGTTGCAACTAAATGGGAGCGAACTATCTATATACCAATACATGTCACAACAGAATATGAGAAAGGCCCCACAATATGGAATTTCTTCTTCATTTACACAGTATAAAACAAATTTATGGACTTCAACCATAAAATTAAGTATTAGTTTGACATAGTTTTTCGACATTTATTTCGATGAGTCTAACCTAAATACAATATGCTAGTAGTTAGGAGTAAAGTTTTATCACCTTAAGCAAAGAAACCTAAAAAAAAGATCAAGTGAAATTGTAGGTGCAAACGCCCAACCGAATATTAACTAATTGCAATTAAGTTAGTGCAATAATAATAATACTAGTGAGATCGCTATCCCGAAACTTATGAAGAAATTGGTAGATATATATTTCACGAAGGTTACTGCATCTGCGGAATCCACTTTCTCTTTGTCTCCGCGTCAGGTTGCTTTATGAAAATCTCAGCAAGGACATCATAATGTTGTTCGTGACACCCTTGTTGATATCTGTTATCGGTATGGGATTTCTGCTTGGAAGGAGGTTGACTGGAGGGAGCGATGGGGCTCTTCGACCGACAGACGTGCTTCTTTATTCTTGGGACAGAGGTTTGGATGTTTGCGTTGATGTGACAGAGTCTTCTCCTTTGACATAATCTGGGTTAGCTGACTTTGTTCCTGGTCAAGTTGTCTCGGTTGCAGCTCAGCGGGAGCGGGACAAGTATGAGGCTCATTGCAGGCAATTGGGTATGGTTTTCTACCTTTCTCCTTTTCTACGTTGGGGGAACTAGAGAAGGGAGCTGTGGCGTTGCTGAAGCGGGTGCAGGTATTCGCTAGGACTCAAGATATAGGAGCTCGCGCTGTTGCTCACATCTTCAGCAGACTCAGGTTTGCTATAGTTAGGGGGTGGGAGCTCAGATTGTATCTCGGATCCCCACTAACTTCTTGTAATTTATTTGACTTTGTAAGTTTTTGATTGGCTTTATAATAATAATAATAATAATAATAATAATAATAATAATAATAATAATTCAATGGGATCCCACAAAAACAAGTGATAATGTATTAATGGGATTACTGGTGATGGAGTTGGATATTTATCCATACATAATTGAATAATTGATTTGATTGTGGTGATTCAACAAATTAAAGTAAGTAGGTTACGAAGTGGGAAATATATATTGATTGCTTCTAGAAAAAGGAAAAAGGGGGAAATGAAACAGAGGGAGCAAAACATACGATGCATGCATATATACACTTGTTGTGCAGTAGCATACTGCCCAATTAACGTACTTCACTAATAATTATAGGGGCGGTAAATTAAAGGAATTTACATGCTTTAATTTGATGGAATTCCAAATCTATGTTCTTTGCTTCGTAGGTTTTTTAAAGATAAAGCTATGGGAATTGATGATTTATTAATTACTTATTCCGTTTTTTGTTTTTTATTTTTGTCTTAACACTCGCAATAAATTAAACTCCTTGACACAATATACTCTTAGACAAAATTTGGTTTTATTTAAGTGGTAAATGAAAAGAGAGATCAAATATCATCCGTTGATCGAAGATGGAGAAAGATATAATTCACATAATCCAAAATAAATAGGAAGTATTTGTTTGCCTAAACAAAAATTTCAATTATAATATTTGTTGTGAATTAAATAAAAAAAAAAAAAGCAGAGGTTGTATAAGAATATAGTATATTTCTTATATAAGAAATTATTTAGGATTATATGTCAAATTAAATCATGCATTAATCGGTGAGCTAATATCTATTTTTAACATTATACAAAAAAACACAAGCATTATTAACTTGTTTTTATTTTGTTAGTTTTTGAGAAGAATATATATAGGGGGTGGATCTTCTAAAAGTAACTTTTCGGATCGAGCGTGTTCAGATTGAACCTATTCGAAATTGTATGAGTTTTCAACCAAATGAGGTTCGGATCATATCAGATTATTAGTTTGGATTTCGGATGATATTCCGGAATGTCTTTTCGAGCCGAAATCGGGTATCAGGTCTGATATTTTGGATCAGGTTTCAGATCTTGTATCAACTTTGCCAAATCTAATTATTATTGCAATTAAAAATTACAACACTTTCCATCAAAATCGCCTTAATCTACCTAAATAAATAAAAATAAAAAGGTGAGAAACGCCGAATAACATTAAAATTATTATTAGAGGATTAAGTGCAATTGACAATTGACATCGAGGTATGTGCCCTAGTGTTGTGCCTAATTATTGGATTAATCAATTAGTAATTCTATATGAAAGACATTGAAGCTTCCTCTAAGCTAGTTAATGTAATTGTTTTAATTAAATTAAATGCAAAGTGAAATGAAACCATCCAAAAGCATTTGACAGAGGGGGTCCAGCCAATCCCTGAGCAGAACTGTACTGTCTGTTTACCAAACTCTTTGCATGGCTTCATCTGTTCTCAACATCACACCACCCTCCCTATTCCCTATCTATCTGCCCACATGCTAATGCACGAATAATACTCTCATTATATCATTTAAATATAGAGGATGATTCTAGTGTTGTATTATGACTACTGACTACCGTAGTGGATCGCTAGAATCATACGATTTTTTATTTATTTTTTATTCCTAAATCTAATTTAAATATTTTAATTAGATTTCTTATTTTAGGAAAAAAACCTGATTTTTTTAGAATCAATCTAATTTTAGGAAAAATTAGAAATTATTTTTCTAAAATATAAAATCTAATTAAAGTATTTTTTTAATTAGATTTAGGAATTAAAAATAAATAAAAAACCGTACAATCTTAACCATCCATTACGATAGTCGGTAGTCATAAGACTACACTAGAATTTTCAATAGATTAGCCACATGCAATGTAGGATTTATTTAGTTTGTTCTTATAAGAAAATATTATTCATTACTTTTATGGAGAAAATGTAGTCACATACTCATTAAATTATTGGTTAGGTAACATTTATTCATCAGTTTTGAAACTTGACAGAATTAAAATTAAAAGTAAAGTGATGTCATGATTATATTAGTTTTGGAGGTAAAGTTTTCCATGAGAATTTGACACATGACATCTGAAGACATCAAGGGTCTGTTTTACTTCAACTGAACTAAACTCAATTGAATTATCCTGAACTAAATACAGCTAAAAGTAATATTTTATTATAAGAGAAGGAAATTAAAAGCTAAACTGAATTGAATTTTAAGCTGAAGTAAAAACAGGCCCTTATAGATAGATTAGTATGTAGCCCAGTACTGAACTTATTCTTATTTTATTTTATGTTATTTTATTCAGTTGTTAAACCCTTATAATAATGGAAGGTCCATCCCTATAGATCTTTACCTAACTTTATACGATCGCATTTTATTAGTATCATTAATTAATTGGACTACTAGTTACTATTATTATTATTAGTAGTAGTAGTACTTGTAGCTTATTACTCCGTATTATTATTATTATTATTATTATTATTGTTATTATTATTATCATATACTTACTGTATTATTATTAGTATATGCATAAACGATATTCCACAGTACAAGTTATTGCTCTGTATTTCTGTGTTGACCATAAGTAACATTGAAGATACTTTATATCATTTGTTCAGAGTTTACACCCAATTTGCCAACGCCATGTATCATATGTATGTTGAATTATTATACTGTATATGCATTTAATATTAATTAGTACCCCGTAACATACTCCTTAATTTACTCCAACTTGTTTTATATATGTACTTAATTAATTAGTTTTAGGTCTCCAAAAAATGAAGTTTTAAATATGACAAACTTAGTACTATGGACCTATATGCATGGTCTCTACGTACTCCCTAAATTATATATATGTACATTCTTACTTCCCTAATTGGCTATTTTCTTAGGAACATTGTTAGCCTTTTTTTTTCACTTTTAGATTAGATGAATGTGCTTGCTAAATTGATCTGGTAATGGCCTACAGTAAGGTTGGTTTGACTCAAAATATATTATCACTCACGTTATAAAAACAAAAAAAAAAAAACTGGCAATTTCTAACATGGCACAAAGTTCTTTTACAAGAGGTACACTTTAGAAAGTATTATAAAACGTCAAGAGATGTTCCAAACTTCGGAGTATAATAATTGCCGGTAGACTCAACCACGCACAACCGTTATATTGAAATCAATTTCAAAGAATTATATATGTATAGTCATTTTTTAATTATTGGAACATAAAATTCTTTCTTGTTAGTGATTCTTTCCTTGTACTGTAATGGTGAATTAAAAAATGAAATAATAATATTGTACTAGAGATTTTTTTTTTTAAAAAAGAAAATTATAAATTAAGCATCTTCCAAATAACTATCAAGAAGGATGAAGAGGGTAGAAGTGATAGAATAGAGAAAGAAACATGTGACATGTTTGGAGGGTAGGTTACCAAATCTCTCCTCCAAAATAAAACAAAAGAATGATTGATTTATAATTATAAATTATGGAGTAATTATAGTAAGAGAGAGAAGGAAGTGATAATAACATACAGTTGGTTACGTAAAAAAGGTGAAGAAAGTGGGCTTGACGGTGGGGTATGGAGTATTAAAGAGTCATTGAGTCACCACTCAAGCCCAACGGAAAAGCCCGCTTTGTCCCACTTCTTCTACTCCCTCCGTAATATAAAGATTTCAACAGTTTTCTTTTTTGGGTGTAACACAAAGATTTCAACAATTCTATTTCTTTCTATTTTTAGTAAAAAAAGTCCAATTATTTTCAAATTTGCCATTGGTTTAATACCTTAAATCAAATCAAATATTAGTTTTATTAAACACTAACACTCCATCATTAGCAAAATTAAATCATCCCCTAATTAACATAATCACCACCTACCAACCATCCAAACCCAGCCCCAGCCGCATCAACCAACTTCGAAACCTAACCCAGCCACCACCTTCAAAACATAACTCAGCCACCACTAATGACCCTAAACCCAGCCCCAATCACCACCTTCAAAACCAGCCCCGACCCCAACCACCACCTTCGAACCCTAAACAACCACCAACGAACCCTCTAACCCTAACCAACCACCAACGAACCCTAACCCAGTTGCCACCCTCAAACCCTAACCCACCACCAACGACCCTAACCCAGTCCCAGCCACAACCACCACTTTCGACACCTAACCCAACCTCATCCACTACCTTTGAACCCTAAACCAACCACCACCCTCGAACCCTAACCCAACCACCAACGAACCCTAACCTAACGGCAAATCGAAATCCCCCAAATTTGAAATAAAAACCCTAACTCAATTCTTTGATTGATAGTAACTTCGAATTGGGTGGTGCGGTGATGAATGATGGTGCAGTGATGAACGATGGTGGTGCTGGTGATGTGCGATGGTGGTGCAATGATGAACGGTGGTGGTGCTGGTTTGTTGAACGATGATCGATGGTGGTGTGGCGATGAACGTTGGTGGTGAGTTGGGTGAAGAGTGATGGTGGTGCTGGGCTTCGATTGTGGGTTGGGGTAAAGACTAAAGAGTGGTGGTGGTGAACTGGTGATGGGTTAAGGGTTAAGGGTTAAGGGTGGGCTTATTATTGAGAATCATTATAGCATGATTAGTTCACAAAACTTGCATTAAGAAGTTTTGCCTGGGAGTCCGCGCACTACCCAATTGTTGAAATCTTTCAGTTACGGAGGGAGTATAACATATGTTTGTTACTGGATTTGATTGCTTAATACTATCTAAAACAATGAATATTTTATCTCTTATATATATTCTCAATTGTTGCAGATAAATTGATACGGAGGGGTAGTATTTATTATTAGTAACAAAATTATCAAATTTTTATTTTTTAAAAAACATTTTAAAAAATTAATTAAAAAAATATACTCACATATAAATGCGGGTAATCAATCATATATTATTGCTTGTTCTTTTCATTTTTAGCTACTTATATACAATTCTATAGGTTATAACATCATTTTCCTTTTCTCTAATAAGATT
Source organism: Salicornia ramosissima (assembly GCA_951394345.1). Taxonomy (NCBI): domain Eukaryota; kingdom Viridiplantae; phylum Streptophyta; class Magnoliopsida; order Caryophyllales; family Amaranthaceae; genus Salicornia; species Salicornia ramosissima. The sequence goes on from OX596234.1 coordinate 50,384,981, forward strand.
GTGACATCATTTCCCTCTTTATATATCACCAACCATTGATTATTTAGGAAATCTTGACTCGGTGAAATGATAAGAAAATAAATTTTTCTCCGAAACAAACATAACCTTAGAGATAAAAATATAAGTAATAATATTAGTATTTAGTAAGATCATGCTTAAAAAATATAGGTACAACAAAATATAGATGTTAACCAACTTAACTAGCAAGTTAAAGTTTGATTTAAAGAAGGTATAAAAGGGAGAAAAGGAACCATTATAAAAAAAAAACCAGCTTGGATCAAGCTATTGGGAGCGGAATAGATGCGATTCTATAGAATTCCACTATAGTAAATCAAATTAAAGATTCTAAGGTGGATGGTTTGGGGCTTGAATTCCACTATCATAAATCATTCGAATGTCAAAAGTGGGATTCAAAAGAAAAATTTAGGTTCGAATCTCAGCACACACATCTAAAAGGATTTATGATCCTCCTCTTTTGTAATTTAATGTGCAATGTCGGCTATTTAAGTCGGGTAACTTGGGATAGAGACCAACTAAAGGCCTATTAAAGTACTAAGTTTTTTTAAGGATAATATATGGGATAATAGGCCTTGAAACCGAACCTACTAAAATTTTGAAATCTTAACCACTAGGCTAAGACCTCATTCTCTAGTACAGCTGTTCATATTATATTCACATGGTATCAGAGCCAACGTGACGCATAGGTTACGGGTTCGAATCTCTCCTCCCTCTCCCTTCTAAGTAGAATTAATTCGTGCCAGGTATGGTGGGGCGTGTGTTGCGTCCACATTTCAAGCCCAAAGGGCCTTTCATGTGAGGGGGAGTGATAGAGTATACAACATATTCTTGGGCCACAACTATCAACTTAAGCTTTTGGTTGAGATGGTTCACTAACACTAACTCATTATATATACTACTATCACAAACATTTATATATATATATATATATATATATATATATAAAAAAAAAAAAATGATGGATAAGTTCAATGACATGTATCCCACAAAAATGAACATACAACGCATCCATTTCGATCAATTTCATAATAGTAGGCATAGCCGCAATTTGATTATGGTATATAATCAGCATTAAACTTGATTACATCGTTTAATTTACATTAATTTAAACCTTTTGCCGTGTTAACAATTAACAAACACATCAAAGCAACGCAAGTATGTTCACAATCTTCACATACAACAGCGCAATGCAGAGATTAAAGTTGGGTATTGGTCTTAATCAACACATCAGCATTTATTAATTAATTAATTAATTAGCAGATTCAAGTTTAATTTTTAGATTAGAAGACGTATCTTCTCACATGTCACATGCAACATGCATGGGCCCTAATTGCTGCAATTAACTTATGTTTCTAGTTTATTTTTTAATTCTTAATTAATTCATTCATTCAATTAAAATCAAATAAAGCTTTAGCTTATTATCTAAGGGTAATAATGTAATAGTATATTAGTACTGTCCATCTATTTGCCTGCCTCATTCGATATTGATTTGATTTGGTTTATGTCATTGAATAAGAGTCTAGCCTAGTGGTTAACTGATTATATTCGACATCTTTTCTTTTAAATGTTTGTGTCGGCCTTAATAGACCGGGTGATCTACAATAGAGTTTAATGTCTAATATTGTTCACATTATCAAATTATGTATAAGAAAAGGTTTATGTATTTTGTATTTAATTTCTTGCATTGACCGTGTATATGTTGGATCTCATCACTCATAATAATTAGCATTTAATAAAAAGTATTGCATAAACGTGTATTTATCAAGCGTAAATTTGAATTTATCATGTGCAAATCTGAAATTAACAAGTGTAGACTTATGTTTATACTAGGTATATCCAAAATGTCATAGAAATAAATTCAAGCCTATCATGCATGGAGAATATAGATAATATCTACTCCCTACTTTTTTATTTGCAATAAACACTTTTACGGGCTTTATGAGGAATAGATTTTATGGTGTAGTAAATGGACAAGATAATTTTTTTAAAAAATTTAACACAGGTAACTTCTAATTTTTCTTTTCTTGTGTTTAAATTATGTTAATTAATTTGTACGTTAATATCCAAACCAATTTTTCAAATTGCGTGCAAAACAGTTTGTTACAAGTAAAGAAAACAGAAGAAGTATTAGATTTGTTTCAAATTATTTGTAACAATTTAATATAAATTAAAGAATAAGAATACTTAATTGTTATGAATAATATAAAAGCATCATAAATATTCAGCATTTGAATATTTGGGATAAAAAGGAAAAAGGGAAGGTGAGGATGGAGAATGACAGCGGTGGGTAGTGGTTGGTAGTTCGAGTTACGCTCAGACAGTGTACCTAACTTTGTCTTCTTCTGTGCTATCTATGTGTTGTCGGCTTTTTAAACTTTTTTTTTTTGGACTTGTTAAACGTCGTCCGCATGTTACTTAAAATCGCCCACGATAAAAAGTGAAAAGATAAAATTGCCCTTGATTTAAAATTACACCGTAACAACTTAGATTAAATATACAACAACGTCGGACACCACATCATGACCTCGACCACCACCTCCACCACCACATGGTGGTGATGGTGGTTAATTTTTTTTTTAATAAGGGGAGGGGTGTCCAGATCAGACGCCCCTACCATGGTCGGGGCGTCTGATCTGGGCGCCCCTCCCCTTATTAAAAAAAAAATTTAACCACCACCACCATGGTGGTGGTGGTGGTGGTGGTCGAGGTCATGTTGTGGTGTCCAACGTCGTTGTATATTGTTGGGGCGTCCAGACGCCCCTACCATGGTTGGGGCGTCTGATCTGGACGCCCCTTCCCTTATTAAAAAAAAATTAACCACCACCATGGTAGTGGTGGTGGTGGCGGCGGTGGTGCTCGAGGTCATGGCGTGGTGTCCGACGTCGTTGTATATTTAATCTAAGTTGTTGTAGTGTAATTTTAAATCAAGGCAATTTTGTCTTTTTACTTTTGATTATAAGCGATTTTAAGTAATTTGCGGGCGACGTTTAGCAACCCACTTTTTTTTTTATCTACATTTTATCCATTAATTTCTTTCCTCACCTATTGACTTGCTTCTTCTTATAATCTCATTCATTTGCTCTATATTATTTACATCATATTATCCTTTTAGCATGTATTTTATGAGAAAATTTGAACATATAATAAATTAAATAAGCAAATTTCGTGAAATAATTTAATTTTAACACATATATCTTACAGGAGTATTTAACCAAAATAATGTTGGGAGCATAATTATTTTTCAAAATACTGTCAAACCAACAATATTTATCAAAATACAGTCCACGTCAGCGTTGTTTTTAATTATTTTTTTTATGCAGCATAAATTGCTATTTCAGATAGCGATTTAAGAAATCGCTATCCCAAATAACGATGTTGTTGAGGTTAAAAAAACTTAATCAATGCCTTTATTGTAGAGAATAATGACCAAAGTTGGGTTGTTATTAAGTTACAAGGAAATCGCTATCTAAGATAGCGATTTACCATATATAACAAAATCACTATTTGAAACCACGGTTCGATCCCCTGCAAGCACGTTGGGAGGAGTTTAAAACCTTAACCCCAGGACGCGCTCCGAATCCGGATTAGCCCAAAGGGTGAAACAATCGGGTGGATACACCAACAAAAAAAAATCACTATTTGTAATAGCGATTTTGCTACAAATAATTTAAAAAAAAAAAAAACATGAACACTCTCTCTCCTACATGGACAACATTCTCGTAATTATTTTTTCATTGGCAGTATTTTGGTAATACTTTTGACCTCAACATTATTTTGGTAAAACCCTCATCTTATAGTTTCAAATTATTTTATTTTTGTAATTTACATGCTCAAATATTTTTATTTTTTTTTAAATAGCTCAAATATCTTTCTTAAAATGGGTCTCATAGTGGTAATGTGGAGCAGATAGATGAAATGGTACATGCTCAAATATATATATATATATATATATATATATATATCCATTTAAACTGCATATAATCATTTATTTTGTAATATAGTTTATGAAATGTTGGTTGTTTTTTCCTAATAACCTTTTGGGGAATTAACAAAATAATAAAAGTGATTTTTCACACAAAAGTGATTGACAAAATAATGAATAAAAATAGAGGATTCGACATTTATGGTTGTATTATCAAAACGTATAATTATATCCCCTCAAAAAACATAAAACGTATAATTATACTACGAATTGAAGTTTATTATTAGGCATTTAGGCAATACCAAAATTAATAACGTAACGTTGTGATATATAGACAGTCATACTCCGTATTACCGTATAAATCAAACAACTAAGTTAGGAACTTAGGAACCCCTGCTTAGGTCAAGAGTTGTTTTTTTGGTGCCCCTCGTTTTATTACGGTACTTATCTTCGTGGAGTTCGTTGCATATATTGGGTCTACATTTTTTGAGACATTCAAGGTGGTCGTCGAATAAGTCTGATAAAGTTCGGGTGTACAGTAAAATCAAAGTTAATAAAATAAATAAAAAATTAAAAAATTAGGGCAAAAGTGCCAATATAGAAACGATAATAAGTACTCTATCCGTAACATAAATATTTCAAACATTTGTTTTTTCACGCATTTTAAAGAAGAGATTTGAGGGTCTAAACGATGAAAACAATCAAAATAGTTTTAATACAAGTAAGAAAGTGATTATAAGTTACTAATATCAAAATTATTTTGATTAATTTGGTCGTATACACCCTCAAATCGTTTTATGAAAATGCGTGAAAAACAATTGTTGAAATCTTTATGTTACGGAGGGAGTACAACACTACAACGAGAGCAAGGTTTAATTTAAAGGTGAGAGATGTAAATATAAAGTTTAAATAGTCAAATAGATTACCTTAGATGACCTCCCAATTCTAGAAGTAGAGGCGAGAGAGGCCATGTTACACACCATTATTTACCTAACTTGTTTCGTCTTTTGCTTAACTGAATAAAATAGAAAGTAAACTATATACTTCATACGTTCCAAAAAAAAAATAAAACGCAACAAATTTATTTGCACGCATTTTAAGGAAAAATTTAAAAGTCTAAACGATCAAATTAATATATGTAATTTTAAGATAAGTAACCTATAATATCATTCTTACTTGTGTTAAAATTATTTTGATTAATTTGCTCATTTACATCCTTAAATTATTCCCTTAAAATGCGTGCAATAAATTATTGCGTTTTTTTTTTTAACGAAGGAAGTATTATTATATTATTTGGCTTCTTACGCAAATACGATAGAATTACGTTAGATGCGTTCTTTATATATAATATAAATATATATAATCACGTAATACGCATATCCACTTTTTTTTAGAGGAAATAAAAAAAAATTCAAAGACGATATTGTCGAGTTAATTAATTCTATCAAGTCGACATACAAAATTCATAGGAAAAAAAAAGGTAAATGGAGGGCAAAAGGAGTGTTAAATGTTTTGACTTATTCCGGTATCCAGTATCAAGTACCCAATTCATTATCATAGATACTAGAATTGAACGTTGTACTCTTTGCTTTATGTTAAATTATTGCAGTTATTTTGTTACGGAGGGTAGGATTGAGTAGAGTGTGGTCTGAATTGAATTAAACCGCACCAAACCGCAAACCAGACCGCAATTGTGCGGTTTGGTTTGGTTTGCAGTTTGAAAAGTGCGGTTTGGTTTACAATTTTACCAAACCGTAATTTTGCGGTGCGGTTTCTGAAAATTTTGAAACCGCACCAAACCGCAAACCGTATTTTTTCTAATTTTTCTAAATTATTTAATTTCATATATACTTCTAATTTCTTTTCCCCCTTTTCTCTCTCTTTTTTCTTGCTCCATTAGTGTTTTTGAGGGGGCTTCTACCGATTTAATCGGTGGAAAGCCCTAATTTAATTCTAATTTCATGTTTTCTTTAGTTTTTCTTTAGTTTTTTTTAAGTTTTTAATCTTTGAATAATTACTCTCCATCTTTAATGATGGTTTTTTGTCTACTTTTTTGGTTGATTGATTTCTCCCATCTTGTGTGGGTTCCTATTTCCCATTTTGTGTGGGTTGTTATTTCCCATCTTATTGTGTGGGTTGTTATTTCTCATCTTATTGTATGTGTTCTTACTTTCCCTTTGTTGTGGTTTGCTATTTCCCATAGTATGTGGGTTGTTTTTCCTCAAACGAGTTACATCAAATCATTGGGTTGGAGAGTTATGGTTATTGTCAACAACGATTTAGGGCTTCAAATATATATTTTCTTCCTCAGATCTATACAGGAGGTGGTTGCAGTTAGTCAAGACATATTGAAGTCGAACAAAAATCAGCAGGTGAATATGCAATCGGACGGAAGCGAAGCAATTAGTGAAGTTGAAGTTAAAATATGTATTGTTGTTTTGAATCTAATGTCTTTGCCTCTTTGGAGAGATTATCGATTTGTAAGTGTCGTTTGGCTTTTTATTAATATATAATCTCTTGCCTTTTGATCCAAATATATATATATATATATATAGGGTTGAGTTCCGGTGAGAAATTTCTTATGGTGAGAAATGTGAGAAGAGATAAATACATCAACTATAACCTAGAGGTACATTGAGCACCAACTATAGGTACATTCACCATACACTATAAATATATTAAGTAAAAATACACCGACTTTATACCATATATACATTGACTCCAAACTATCAAAGGAGTAAGGAGGGAAAATCAAATTTAATCTTAGCCCTTCATTTGGTGATCAAAGGGTTGTGATTGCTTCTCACCCTTCTCACCAAAACTACATTTCTCACATGAACCTACTTCTATATATATATATATACTTTTTATTTGGCCTACTACCTTAGTGAAATTATACATTTTTTTGTTTTGGGTCTTATCTAATTGTCTAAGCCCGCAACTCTCTAAGGTTTTTTTTTTTTCATTATTATTATTATTATTTGTTGTAAGAATAATTTCAATATACTAATTATTAGTGGATCGGATACCCCTTAATTAATTTGTGATTCTAGCTTGTATGTTTTAGGATATACATACAACTATAAAAAATTTAAAAAATTAAAAAAAAAACCCAATAAAAACAATATAATTGCCAATAAATTACAAATTCTAAACAAGTAACACTTAAAATATTACAAATTCTAATTATAAGATCAAATTAAAATTAGAAGAGTATTTTATTAAAAGGAGAAAGTTATCTCAATAAGCAGCATATAATTATGATTAGCTATTAATCATCATCCATGGCTTGAATTTCTTCATCGTCATTAGCTTCATCATTAAAGGAAGAGAGTTTTTTGAATTGGGTTTATGAGACAAAGCCCAAACCAAACTACTGTCGTTTTACATTCCCCTCAATCTCACCCAAAAAAATTATTATTATCATAATAATAATAATAATAATTATTATTATTATTATTATCATTATTATTATTTTAGTAAATATAATCATGCATTACCTTTTTCATAAAAAAATAATTATTACAATTATAATAATGAAAATAATAATTACAATTACAATTATAATAATAAAATTAATAATAATTATTAATAATACATACACCGACAATATTAGGTATAATAAACATGCATAATAATACGTAAATTATACGAGTAATAACAATTTAATTAACTATGGTATGTAAGAAAGTTATACGCACAATCTACTCGTAATATAATAATAAGCTATATATGAATAGAAATTAAGAAAGTAGGCTTTGAAGCTTCGACCCTTTTCATTCATGGAAGAATATGTATATATAGTACATTAGCTTCAAAAGATATGCTAAGCTAAATAACTTTACTTAATCCTATAATTAAGGAAACAAATTAACAAACTCAACAAACTCTCCTAAAATATATCAGTATAATATTATAATATCCTAACACCCCCCTCAAGTTGGAGCATGTAGAGTAAAGATGCCCAACTTGTGAAGAAAATAGTTGAATTGAGACTGACCAAGAGCCTTAGTAAATATATCTGCTAATTGTGCCTTAGTATGGACATATGAGGGATCAATCAAGCCATCAGAAATGGCATTGCGCACAAAATGACAATCAACCTCTATATGTTTCGTTCGTTTATGGAAAACATGATTTTTTGCAATGTGAAGGGCTGATTGACTATCACAAAAGAGGTTAATAGCCTTTGGATGATGTACACCTAAGCTCAATAAAAGACCCTTCAACCATTTTAATTCACAAGTAATTGCAGCCATAGAGCGATATTCTGCTTCTGTTGAAGAACGAGAAACCGTGTTTTGCTTCTTTGTTTTCCATGAAATAGGCGAATTACCCAAAAACACTAGCCACCCGGTTAAAGATCGTCGTGTTATGGGACATGCAGCCCAATCAGAATCGCACCAACCTTCTAGAGTCAAGTCATTATCATATCGTAAAAGAATACCTTGACCAGGAGTGCCTTTTAGATAACGAACCACTCGTAAGGCCGCATCCCAATGCTCAATTCTCGGTTCCTGCATAAACTACGACAATATATGAACATAATACGCCAAATCCGGTCGTGTAACTGCTAGATAAATCAATCGACCAACAAGTCTGCGATAAGCTTCTGGATCAGAAAGAAAAGCACCACTAGCTAGAGCAAGTTTATGATTTTGCTCAATAGGGGAACCAACCGGCTTTGCTCCCAACAAGCCGGCTTCAGAAATGATATCAAGAGTGTACTTCCTTTGGCAAAGAAACAAACCAGATTCACTACGTGCCACTTCTATGCCTAAAAAGTATTTCAGGGGACCAAGATCTTTCATATGAAAACAATCACTAAGATAAGCTTTAAAAGCCTGTAATGCAGCGAAATCGTTTCCAGAGATTATAAGATCATCTACATAAACAAGCAAATTAATCTGATTTGTACCACAAGTATACGTGAATAAGGAGTAGTCGGAGTATGATTGTAAGAATCCATAGTTTTTCAAAGCTGAGACAAGCTTGGCAAACCAACATCTGGGTGCTTGTTTCAGGCCATATAGAGATTTACGAAGTCGACAAACTTTATTGGGATCGGATGACTCAAACCCAAGAGGAAGTTTCATGTATACCTCCTCATTAAGATCTCCATGTAGAAAAGCATTGTGAACATCCATCTGATGAAGCTCCCAATTTTTAGAAGCAACTATTGCAAGAAAAGCTCGAACAATTACCATTTTAGCTACAGGAGCAAATGTCTCGGTGTAGTCAATACCTTCCTTTTGATGGTTGCCAAGGACCACTAATCTGGATTTCAACCGTTCAATGCTTCCATCTGAATTATATTTAATTCTATATACCCACTGACTGCCGAGTGCACGTTTCCTGGGAGGAAGATCCTCCATAGTCCATGTGCCATTACTTTCCAAAGCCTCAATTTCCTTTTTCATAGATTCCCTCCAACCTGCATCTCGCATGGCCTCTTTAAAAGACTGAGGCTCGTGTCCAGAAGTAACAGCTGCAATAAACTTTCGGTAATGCAATGAAAAATTATCACAATTTATATAGTGTGCTATAGGATAAGGAGTACCTGAGGGATGTGTTGGAGACGATGTGTTAGAAGATGAGATAGATGGACCATTTGCAAGAATAACATGTGTTACATGATTACGAAGCCTGACTGATGGAAATTTTTCTCGCATGCCACGACCTAATTCTGGGGCCTGAGATTCAAGGGGTTGATCCTGTGGAACATATTTCGGCTCATCAAGAATAATAGGCTGCTGATTCTCAGTAGTGAGTGGAGACTGTTCCACAACAGTATGATCAAGTGTAGCATCCACTCTTACTTCCTCCGTTTCATTAAAATAGTTAACATCATCGACTACCTCCTCAATATGACGAGAGTTATCATGTTCAGGTACAATTTCCTCAAAGTCGTAATCCACATTAACATTCGTAGGAACAATGTTCTCCGGGATAATATTTGATGAGGTAGGGTCTAAAAATGGGAATACATCCTCAAAAAACTTCACATCACGAGAGACAAAAAATGTTTGTGTATCAAGATCAAAGAGATTCCACCCCTTCTTCCCAAAAGAATACCCCAAGAAAACACATTTTCGGCTTCTACTGGCAAATTTATCCCCTTTGCTTTTTGATTATGTGCAAAACAGAGACAACCAAATGTGCGAATAGCATTATATGATGGACATGTTTTAAAGAAAATTTCATATGGAGTTTTATTTTGTAATAAAGGGGAAGGGGTGCGATTGATGAGATGAGCAGCTGTAAGAATACTCTCTCCCTAAAAATAAATTGGCAGGTTGGCTTGAAACCCTAATAATAATGAGCTATGGAATTATAATGGACGAATCACATGCTTCCAGCTTTTCATGTTGTATTTCTATATACCAAATTCTTTAGTTTTCATTTTTTTTTTTTGAAATTTTTATAGTGGGAAGTACATATTACAATTATAAAGATATGTTACTCTGTAATATTTCTACCAACAACACAATCATAAATTCATAATGTTTGTCATATGACTTTTTTTGTATTTTTTCTTCAAAAAGTATGGGATTAATTTATGATCTGTGTTATTTAATTGAGTGACCAAAAGCTGTGGTATTCTATGATTAATTCATAATGTTTTTTTTTTTTTTTTAATATGTTTGTAAATTTGAGTAAGAGGAGAGATAAATTGTAATCATAAAAATATTTATTATAGGAATAATGGAATATAATAATCATACCTTTAGTCGGCCTGAAAGTAATAAACCTTGATTAAAAATAGCAAACCCACTTTAAGGTTTATTTGTTTTCGGTGAACCCCATTGATTTGTGACTTATTGTAAGAAGTTGAATTGCAACGTGACAATCCCTCATTGGTTTTAAAAAATTAATAGGTTAATTAAACTGAAAAAATTCAACCAATGAGGGATTGTTAAATCAAGTCACAAACCGGTAGGGTGCACCGAAAATAAATAAACCTTAAACGTGGGTTTGTTATTTTTTAATCAAAAAATAGGTTTGTTACTTTCAGGTCGACTAAAGGTGGGATTATTAGATTCCATTATTCCTTTATTATATATAAGGAAAAATATATCAATATAGAATTTTGTTAAATTCTTCAAAATGTGTAATTTGTTAAATAGCAACTTTTATAATTTTTATAGAGTGTAGTGGAAGATATATATGTTTAAAAAAGTACATTAGAAACTGTGTAAAAAGGCAAGCATAGGCGCCATGTTATTAGAAAAAAATGAGGGGTAGTTGATTAAATAGCAACTCCTAGGCATTTTTTGGTTGTGGGTAATTAGAAAAAATGAGGGGTAGTTGATTAAAATAAATGGAGAGAAAAGTGGGGACAATTAAAGGAGTTATGAGAGAGGATGAGGGCAATTAAAGAATTGGAGAGAGAAAAGGTGGGGACAAATAAAGAATTAGTAAGGGTATTTATGTCTTTTAAGTAGCAAAAGTTTTATATAAGGAAAATAAGAATTTGTTGCATTTATTTTGAAACATCAAAAAATGGAAACCGTTGCGTTTTTTTTGGAACGGAGGAAGTATTAAAAGACGTTCATCGCACCGTATTGTGTCACATAGGCGCAATGTTATTGTCTATGTTTTTAGCCTACATGTCATCATCAAAACCCACAACCTAGGTCCATATAGCCAGACTTTTTATCAGTAGTCTATATCTTCTCCTTGTATTTAATTAAAATGATTCCAATTTTGTACACTAATAATAATTTAGTTGGCAGTTTATCAATGATAAAAAAATATAAAAAAATGATTGCGACCCGAGACAACGTCCGGGCCAGAATATTAGTTACTTATATAAACGGATGAACTAATACGGAAGAATCCTTATTATTTCCCTATACATTTTAGTCATTTTTATTTGATCATGGATCGAGACTAGAACATGTTCAGTAGAAGTTGAAATGGCCAATTAGATGAGAATGAGGTAGTAAGTTTCTCTTCTTGAGCTCATAGCACATTGGCTTTTTTGCACAAATGTGAAGTTATAAAGGACAAGATGAGCATTTACGCCTCCTAAGCCCAATTACCAAGCATTATAATAAAGGCCCATTTTCCCAAAAGGCGTTGAAGCCTATTTATCAAGCTTTAGTTCCAAATTTGTTGTAGGCCCACCTCTACAACTCACGTAAACGGTTGATTTTTACGGTCCGTTTTATTGTTGGTAATATACTGTGATAATAGTATTGGATGAAAATATTTCATTTAGAAATTAAATAAATTGGAGTTAAGCTAGTACTATTATGGACATGAATATAAATTTTTCATCCAAATTTACATATAAATTAATTTCCATTACCAACATTCATAATCGGTTACCAAACAGGTCGTTAAGGTTTTTGGGCATGTAATGGAAGATTTTAGGGGATGTTTGGTATAAAAAGAGATATGGAAATAAAATAGAAATTTTTACAAGGGACCGCTAATATTAAATAGAGCTGGCAAAATCTGACCCAACCCAACAACCCCAATCCGAACCCAACTCAATAATAGTGGATTGGGTCGAGTTTTTCAACCCGTTTAGCTAAATGGGTTGATCCAACCCAACCCGTTTAGTTTAATGGGTTGGGTCAGGTTGAAATTCTCAACCCGATTTCAACTCGCTTAACTCATTAAGAATATACATTGTAAAAAATTAGTTTCAAGTTGAATTGTCGTACTAAGCTAATATATCATTTTCATATTTGTTTTTTATAATGTTATAGATTCTTCACGCGTTATGTAGGTGGTTGTAATGTTTTAAAATCTAATGTTTTAATTTTGAATATTAGAACACAAAAAATTGTTAGTTATTAATTACTAACGTGTTATTATGTGTAAATTATTAACGATATGACTTGTAATATATAGGCTATCCTGAGTTGTTGTTATGGTCCATACAATAGTATAGACATAGTTGATATAACTTTATTTGATGCTAATGAAAAAGTGATAATATTATTAAACGGGTTATTGGGTCAGCCCATTTATTTATAAGGTTGGGTTGTGTTTGGGTTGGGGATTTCAATCCTTTTATATTAATGGGTCAACCCGAACCCAACCTAGGTCGACCCATTTACAACTCTAATATTAAATGACACTATTATTGTATTTTAGAAAATGAAATGAAAATAAATTAACAAGAAAAGGATTTTATTTCCACAAAGTTGAGAAGAATAACAAAATTTTGGTAACAGTTATCCTCAGACAATGAAATACGTTACCAACATCTCATATTAAACAACTAGCCTTCTATGCCCGCTTTGCGTGCGATGATTTTTTAAATGTATCTTTCAATTTGTATAAACAAACAAAAAAGGTTGTTTCAGTTGTTTGTTTGAAAATTTATTTTTTAAAAAAAAATCAACACTAATTCACATAATCATAATAAATTTTTTTCTTTCCATCATCCCATCCCACAACAATGAACAAAAGACAAAAGGATTTTTTTATTATATCCTATCGACTATTAAATTTCTACGATAATTGACAGGTAAAATTTTTATGTGACAAACCATATCAATTTATAGTCAATTCAAAAATATGAATTTTGGTATTTTTATTTTATTTTTACGAATTTTATATTTTGTAATATTTTCATTTTAAAAAGTTGAAAAATTATAATAACTTTCTATAATAGGTTAGAGTGATGCAAATTAAATTTTTGGAAAATATTGAGGGGCAACAATGACTTTTCCAGGGGGGACACCATAGCTCCCCCTTGGCTTATATAATAGAGATAAATAATGGAAGGGGCTATATAATTCCATTTCTAACATCTAAAAACTTTCTTCCTAGTCCCTTCAAAAAAAAAAAAAAAAAACTTTCTAGTTGGCTTATATCTTCACCAATCTCTATTATATAAGCCAAGGGGGAGCCATGGTGTCCCCCTCGAAAAGTCTATAATGCCCCTTAAAAATTAATTAAAAATCAAATAACATCACTCTTATTTATTAAGGAAAGTTATTACAATTTTTATTTTTTTTAAATTAAAATATTACAAAATATAAAATTCGAAAAAATAAAATAAAATAATCAAAATTCATATTTTTGAATTCCCTATAAATAGATACCCATTTTAATATAATTTTTTACATAAAAATTTTACCTTTTTATTATCATAGAAATTTGATAGCCGATTTTGTTTATTGTTGTGGAATGGCCTGGCTAGATGAAAGGGGATGTTTTTTTTACGATTATGTCAATGAGTGTGAATTTAAAAAAAATTAATTTCTCAAACAAAAAACTTCGATTTTTTAAGATACATTAAAAATATCGTCGCACGTAAAGTGTGCACACAAGGCTAGTAACTCAATAAGCATGGCCATTTTTTTCTTAAAAAAAAATTGTAAATGGGCCTTTACTATCAGCCAAAGCCCAAGTTGACACACGGACTGAAACCAGTGGCCTTTAAAGTTTCTTTTAGATGGCCTAGCCCTGTTGTGGAAGAATTTTTAAAACTGCTTTGTAGTTGGTAATGTGTTAAGAAAAAAGAAGTAAACTTTTAAACGGGCCTATAAACCATTAACCATGAGCAGATTTACAATTAGCCTCAACCTATTTCTGCCATCGTTTAGACTTTAGATTGACTATAAATTCAATAATCAATTCAGTGGAGGCTGATGTTTGTGCAGTATAAGTCTTTCGAACGTTAGGAAAAAGATATCATGTTTGAACTTCACCCATATACTAAAGAAAAATCTTCTTAAATGTGTGTATTGGCTAAATTGAGTCGTATGATTTGAAGTAGGATCTGACTTAGTACCAACCATCATTAATGATTAAAAAAAATTACTAACTTCAGTTCATCCTTTGAAGCTTATACTTTCCGCTCTATCCTTTGGACACTTGTAGCATAAGTCACAGTTTGGCATAGTTCTTTTATACTGAATTAATCTGAGCTAAACTGATTTTTTATGAATTGAACTAAACTCCATCGTAGACTCATCAAGAGCTGAACTGAATTTGTCTTAAATGGAATGAACTAAAATTTTAAGAAATTAAGTCTAAAAGAACATGGTGTTTGTAAAGAAACTAGTATTATAAAAAGAGAGAGAGTCAATAAAGTTAATTTTATTAATGTTGTAATTAATTTTATTTTTTTTGAGGCAAGTAATTAATTATTTTAAACTTTAAAAAAGAGTACTGGCATTTGGTTTTTTTTTATTAACCTACTAGTGTGTCGTCTCAGACTCTCAGCCTCTCAGGCAATGCATCGGGATTACTTTTTTTTAAACTTGATATGTACGAGTATCCATTTCTCACTCTTGCATGTAAAAAAAGTTAAAAAAAAACTTTAATTAGTTTAATAAATGAAAGGAATGCATGTATAATGTTATGTGGATATTCAAAGCACAAATAAAAGTTGATTAACATGATGAATACTGAATACATCACTTTGAATAATAATAGGTGATAGTTTTGAACCTAGACTATGGAGTTGGTTGTAAACTTTTCATTACAGGTGTGCTTTATTTATGTTTATCTTTTTACAATAGTCGTCTTATTATGTAGAAATTTTCACATAATTATAACCTTGATCAGTGCAATATTACAATATATATTATGGATCCTTTGCATAATGAAAATAATAAAGGCGCAAGAAAACATTTATTAAGATAATGTAAGTAACTGCTTTGATGTTATGTGACATTTATTGCTTATAATGAAATATATTAATATTTATAATTTATCATTAAATGCATTATATAATGAAAAGAAAGAATTACAACAAAATCAACACAAAGATTTATACACCTTCACTGCCTTCAATATTAGGCTCAGCTCAGGCCTTTAACCTAGAACTAGCTTTATTGATTGAGAGAGTGTGTATAGAAAGATAGTATTCAGAATGTAGCTTGTAATGCAGTAAGTAAATATTACTGTGAAAACAAAAGAGAAGAATAGCAGCAATCATCCCTAACTAAAGAGATAATACATATATATATATACACAAACTTATAACATTAAACTAACTAACTAAACTAACCACCACTTGCACCACTTGTAGCTTCCTCAACACCCCCCTCAAGCTTGAATGTGGTAACATTCCAAGCTTGGACATAAGATGGTTGAACTGAGCAGAGGGAAGTATCTTAGTAAAAATGTCATCAAGCTGAGAAGTACGTAGTGGGAAGGTAAGTAAGTTGAATAAGGCCTTTAAGGACTTTTTCCCTTGTAAAATGAAAACCAATGGCTATATGCTTGGTCCTTTCATGAAATACAAGATTTTTAGCAATATGGATAGTTGATTGATTGTCACATTGGAGAACTACAGACTCTAAATGATGTGTCCAGTTTGTACGAGTTATTTAACTTCTTTTTAGTTCCTTTATGTAATTAGTTTAGCATAAGATTGCACGTTTTGTTACTTTTGAGTTTAAACGAGAGTTTGGCTTGAAATGTAAAGTTGTAGTGCAATTTACAGTTTTTAATGCTTTTTAGGATAAGTGTAGTTTGTAGTTGCGGTTTGGTTTTATGTGTTCTTGTAGTCTTGAGCTATGAAACATCATTAGGAGCATTTTTGGAGTCATTGATCATGCGCCAAGCACACTTGAAGAAATCATTAAGCATTAGAGGGAAAGAAAAGCCTTATTGTGAACCTTCAAATGCAGTAAGTCCAACTTCAAATGGACATATATCCCAATATACTCATTGGATTTATGTGATTCAAATTGGAGGTTGTAGCTCTCTTCAAGAGCTTTCCAACGGTATGTCATAAGCCTTATTTCGTTAAGGAACAAGAGAGTTATGGCTATTTTAGTCCGAGCTGCGCAGACAGTCTACAGGGCGCGCCCCGCGCCTGAGCATCAAGAAGAAGGTGCGCCCAGCACCCTTTGTGGCGCCCCCATCACAGTATCCCTCCAAGGAATGCCGCGCCCAACGCCTACGAGGGCGCTGCCAACGCCCCCTCTACTCTGTTTTGTACGCGGCTTCATCCACTTGGTTTCTAGGTTATATTTTAGTTTAGTATAAATATAAAAGTTGATTCTCATTGTATTTCAGCTAGGTTTTCATGTTCAATTAGTTTCTTAGCTTAGTTTCTCTCTAGTTTCTCCTTAGTTTACATTAAAACACTTTAATCTTTAGTTTGTAATTTTGATCTTTTATCATGGAATCAATGAAGAATCTTTGTTCATCAATGGAAATGGTAGCTTAAACTTGTTCTTGGGATTGGTTTCAATGATTCTAAAAAGCTCCTTGTGAGGATTCTCTAACTCTAAACTATTTCCTTACTTCAATTATTTACTTGCTATTATATGAATTGTTATTGGTTTTGTTGAATGTTTTAGCTTGATCTTTGTCTTGTTATTATATTTTACAAAATCATTACTAGGGTTTGAACACAATCGATTATTGTGTTCAACCTCGAGTAGCAACTATCTTGTTCATGCTTAAGCGTATTCTTATTGTGAGCAATTTAGTAGAGCTTGTTTAAACGTTAATTGTTTATTGCGTATTCTCTAAACAATTGCGCTCTTATTGTGTCTCCGTTCTTAAAGCTTTTGTTCACTGCGTGTTCTTTGAACATTAAGGGTTTTAGGCAATTTACGATTTATCTTGTCTAGCTAATTAAGGGGACTACAAGAGTTTACTCTTGTCAATAATTAATTGAGTATGGAAGTGGTTTGGTAATTGAGAGTCTAATTCAATTAGCCGAGTCAGAGTCGTTGTAACCGAATCCTAAGATTCTTTAGAACTAGAATTTTCCCGTAATCACTTAGTTGTTAGTTTCTTTTTCACTAAAATCTCCAATTCCCCCCTTTGTTACCAATATCACTAAGGAATTAGTGATTCTCCCCTTTAATAATCCAAATATTTATTAACACAATTAAATCAACATAAATCCGTTCTCTGTGGATACGAACCTTACTTGCCCTTTACACTAGTTGTAATTGGAGAGTAGGAGAAAATTACTTTTGATAAGTCTTTTATTTTTAACGACATAAAAGGCCTACCAAATTTTGGCGCCGTTGCCGGGGAACGGTGTTGTTTGATTGTGTTTAGGTAATATGTTTTTATTGTTGTTTATATATATATTTTTTTATTGTTACTTTATTCTCATTGCTAAGTTGTGATCTTTCATAAGAGGAGTGTCTTCGAATGGCTAGTTTCTATGTACCCCAATTTGAGGATGAGGCCTTTTGGAGGTATTTCATTCGTTTGCAGGATCCACTTCTAGTCCATTATGATTGTGAGTTGTGGGAGATATGTGAGGTGATTTATGAAGGGTTAAACCATTCCACAGGGATTGTAGTTGAGGATTCCTTTAATGGGGCATTCTGATCTTTAACTTATGGTGATGCTTGGGATTACTACCATTGGCTATCTCAAGATACATATGAATGGGATAGAGATTTAGTGTTCCAAAACCAAGGGTACTCAACAAAATATAACCCTAACACTATCACCCTCAATCAGGGTTTGGAGAATCATATGTGCTTCAATCATGAAAACCAACAAAATGACCAACCACCCCATTACCCACAAAATGAGCAAACATCACAATACAATGAGCCAGCCCAATTACCTCACCAAGGACCTTTTCCGGAGCAAGGTTCACATACGAGCTCCTCAACCGAGGAAATGCTCCATATGCTAATAAAAAATGTCATGATTATGGAAGGGGATATGGTCCAAATCCAAGATGAAACAAGAACAAATATCAACAACTTGGAAAGGCAATTGAGCCAACTTTCGGGGCTTTTGGCAAGTTTTGAAAGAAATTTGGAATCGGGTGAGCTCCAAAATCAAAATGAGTCAAACCCAAAACCCCACTTTCTTGCTTTGAGGATGAGGATACCATCCTTGAAAATGAGGAAATAACTCCATTTTGTGTGAATGTGT
This sequence comes from Salicornia ramosissima, assembly GCA_951394345.1. Lineage (NCBI taxonomy): Eukaryota > Viridiplantae > Streptophyta > Magnoliopsida > Caryophyllales > Amaranthaceae > Salicornia > Salicornia ramosissima. Next base: position 50,403,762 of record OX596234.1, read on the forward strand.
ATGTGATAGAAGAGAACACTTTGAACGATGAAGTGTTGGTTGAGCCAAGTGGAATTTTAATACCTAGGGTGATAGGTGAGATCTCTTACGGGGAAAATGCTCCCATTTTAGTCCCTCATGTGTCGTTCTCCACAAAACTTGACCTCATACCTTCCTTCCCCTTGTTTCTACCTCATCACATTCATTCCCCACCTCTTGAGGAGACTTTCCTTTCTTTTGATCATCCTCATTCCATTGTCCAAGCCACCAAGGAAGTGGAAGCTTATGGCAATGACATCTTTCATTCCTTTTCTTCTTTTCATTTTGATTTTTCCGTTTCGTTTTCTTCTTTTCTTACATTTTCTTTTCATTCTTCCCATTCCTTCCCTAACCGCCCTCCCTTTTCTTATATCATGGCTTTAAAATTTTTTTTGGCTTTGCTATTCTTGTTTACCAACTTGGTAAACTCTAATTTTTGGGCGGTTGCACATGACAAGCTTTTGCGGTCATTGAGGTGTTATTTACTAAATAACACTTGAGCTTGGAGATTTCTCCCCTTTCTTAACCCCTAAACATTGAGGACAATGTCAATTTTAAGTGAGGGGGTTGGAGATTCATCGTTGTACATATTTCTTTTTGCTTAAAAAAAACAAAAAAAAAGAGAAAAAAAATCCCGTTGAGTTGAAAACCCGCAAGAGCGGGCAACTCGGGAAAAAATGGGGGCCTTTGATAGGTTGAAAACCCAAAAGGGCGACCTATGCAAAATTTAAGGCTAATTGATCGAGTGGGTGAGTTGTGAGTTTTATTTATAAAAAAAAATTGAAAAAAAAAATTGAGAGAAAAAGAAAAGAGAGTAGTTCCTATGCAGTTTTGGTTCAAGTTCGAATGTCAATCTTCGATCATTGGATCTTGTTTTTGGTAAGAACCCTTGTTCTTGTCTCTTTTCACTCATTTTTAGGTTAGTGAACCTTGTTTGAGTTGTTTCATATATTGTGGTTCACTAGCTTATGTTTTTGTTTCCTTTCACTTTGTTTTGATACGAAACCATGAATTTCATGCCTAATTATGTATTTTGGTTTGGTATGAAAACAAGTAATAGATGGCTTTTTGTTAGAAGTTGTAACTTTGCAAGCTTTTGGTCTATGGCACTCTTATACTCATTTGATTTACTCGAGGACGAGTAAAGGCTAAGTGTGGGGGTATTTGATGTGTCCAGTTTGTACGAGTTATTTAACTTCTTTTTATTTCCTTTATGTAATTAGTTTAGCATAAGATTGCACATTTTGTTACTTTTGAGTTTAAACGAGAGTTTGGCTTGAAATGTAAAGTTGTAGTGCAATATACAGTTTTTAATGCTTTTTAGGATAAGTGTAGTTTGTAGTTGCGGTTTAGTTTTATGTGTTCTTGTAGTCTTGAGCTATGAAACATCATTAGGAGCATTTTTGGAGTCATTGATCATGCGCCAAGCACACTTGAAGAAATCATTAAGCATTAGAGGGAAAGAAAAGCCTTATTGTGAACCTACAAATGCAGTAAGTCCAACTTCAAATGGAAATGTGTAACGACCCGACTTTTTAACTTGTCGATTTACGAAGGGAAATCGACATTCGGATCATTAATAACTTAAATAACAATAAATCAACTTAATTGAATGAATAAATTATCTTTTATTAAGTAAACTACTAACTATCCATAATAATCCAACAACCATTACTACATAAAAAGCCTGAAAATATTGTCCCAACATGCTGGGAACATGAAATAAACTAATAAATGTCTCCAACTGTTCTGGGAAAACTAAATACTCAAAATAAAATACTAATCTACTCAAGCCCATCCAGCGAAGCCCGCTCTACTCTGCTGCATCGTCACCTGAAACTGAGGGGGGGGGGTCCACCGTCAGTGGCGAGTAACTAGGCTGTCCCATTTAATCGAGGGACCACCAAACACATAATAGCATAGAAATACACATAAAAACTGTAAAGAACTTAATACATGCTTTTATACAAACACACAGAAATACGTATAACAGTACGTATATATATACGTATAAATGTACGTATAAAATACGTATAAAAGTACGTATAGGAATACGTATACATGTACGTATAAAAATACGTATAAATACACCTGCAGAGACACGGTTAGAATACGTATAATTTACGTATAATGTACGTACAATCGACCCTGCAAATACGGTTAGAATACGTATAATTTACGTATAATGTACGTACAATCGACCCTGTAAATACGGTTAGAATACGTACAAAAATACACTCATCATCCATGTACATACATACGCATACATACTTACATAAATACAGAATTATACACAGCGGAAGTCTTATAATATACAAATACTTATACTCATATTATACAACTTAAATTAACTCAGAACCTTAGCTTATATTATACTCATCTTATATTATACTTATCATTTCATATTCATACTTGTCATAATCCTTCTTAACTTATATAACATATCTTATCATATATAATCATACCTTGTCTTATATCATCGCATAAATCTTATAATAAGAACATAATATCTTCTTAGCTTTACATATGTACTTATTATATCATCTTAACTTAACATCTTTGCGGACTGTCTTCTTCAGCTCGTAGCGAACCTTTGCGTTCACAACTTTCCTAAAACATGTCGGGGTGAACCTTTGCGTCCCACCCGTAGCCCTCCTTTGCGAGAACTAAGCCTAAGCTATGGCCATAACTCCTAAATAGTCCTCCTTTGCGAGAACTACCTAGACGACTCCATATTCTAGAACCAAGAACTGCGCGGGGGAACCTTTGCGTTCGTCCCATGTGAGCAGTGGCATCGACTAAACCCAATTGATAACCTTTGCGTTATCGCAAGGGCGTCCTATCTTATTAACCCGATTGATGACCTTTGCGTCATCGCAGGGGCGATCTTAACTTATTAACCCGATTGATGACCTTTGCGTCATCGCAGGGGCGATCTTAACTTATTATCTTTCAATTCTTTATATTATATCTTATACCTTTATCATATCATATCATATATTGGGAAATACTAGGTGACCGTAATAGGAAATGAAATGTTCGGAGTCCCAGGAAAGAGAGGTGCGGCACGTATATTGGCCACCTTAAATACCAAGTCTTTCCTAGCCAGAGACCGAAACATGACATGTATAGCTATTACTCTGTTTCCTTTCTTATCCCTAGTAATATCTTATTAACTTCTTATTGTAACTTATCCCTACTGGTACTTAATAATAATAATAATTATTATAATTCCTTTAATATATAATAATCATAATAAAATAATGACAGTTCCTAAAATTATACTAATATTATTATAAGTCAAAATAGTTAACCTAAAAATTAGTCAATAATAACCATTTGTTCGACATTTTAGGGGTAGTTGATGATTAAGTAAAATTCATTAATATAATAGTCAACCAAGTCAAATATATTAACCATAATTCGAATAATTAATAATTGTCACCAAAAATTGCACAAAAACATGATAAAAATTCCACCTTTCATAAATTTGACCTACTTGACATATATATAAATATAATTTAGCAAAAGTTCACACTTTAAATCAATTAAACACAATCATCAAACATCAAATAAATCAAATTAAATAATCATGTAAAATAACAACTAACAACCATAATTACCTAAAACATAATAAAAATCCTATTTTTATTTATTCAATCTACTCGAAATTTATATATATTACCCAAAATTCATTCTTTAATTTAATCAAGTACAATAATCATCTATTAATCACATAAACTTATATAAACAATTTAAATTACACTATTTTACGCAATCTGATCTTAAAGGATTAAATTAAGATCAACCATCTAAAGGTCTCGAATAGTCTGGAAATTTTAATGGATATTAAATATAGGTTAAAGGTTTAACTTGCATAAATTTAGTTTAAAAATAACATCTTTTACTATTTTTAAGTGATTTTATAACTAACTGGTCAGATTAGGCTGAATTCGGTTTCAGAATTTTCTGCCATAGCAAACGATCTTTAAAAATTACGAAAAAATTACACAAGATTTAAAACAGTATTACTGACTTCCACCTAAAATTTCGTAGCCATAAGAATTGATTAAGTATACTAATTAATTCGTAACCTAAAACTGGACAGTTTTATCAGTTTGAGAGATTAAATTATTTCAAGCAAGAAAAGATCGAATTTTGCCACGAAATAAATTATGATTCAAAATAAAACAGTAAGAAAACTGCCACGAAAAATTCATCAAGAAATAACACGATTTGATTAAGAAATAAATTCATACAAGTAATTATTCAACAATTTCAGATTTCAATAAACTACATAAAATAATCAAAAGAAATTTCATAATAATTCATAAATATTACATGAATACATCAAGAGAATAACATGATCAATATTTCATATGGTTCGAAATTTTCGAATAAATAAGCAAACATAAATCCTACAATTTTCATGATATAATCCTAATTTACTCTGTGATTAGCTACCCTTAAATTAAATAGAAAAGCGAAGTTACCTGGATTCGCTATAAAATTCCAAGGTAAAATCACCCAAAAATGGTGATTAATGCTCGGTTTTGAGAGGAAGGAAAAGAGAGGAGAAATTGTGTTTATTTTTAGGGTTCTTAATAAATTTGGCAATTAGGACCCAAAATAAAGCAAGGGTCCTATTTATAGAAAAAAAAAATAAAAAAAAAACAAAACCCTAATAGAACTAGGAAGGCTGCCGTGAGGGGAAGGAGCAAAATAGGGAGATTTAGCTAGTTGTTACAACAACTAGTTGAATGGGTTTTAGATGATTCAAATTAATTAAATTAATTTAATTATCCAAAATATAAATTAATTTAATTAAATAAAAGAAAAACAAAGTTGGCCCAATCCATAGAGAGAACCGGCCAAGGTAAAAATAAGGAAGAAACTTGGGTCTTTGGCCCAATTTGGAGTTAAAAATAGGACATAACAATTAAACAGTCCAAAATAATGGGCCTTTTTGGACTAGAATTAAATAAATAACATTAATAACCGCGAAATTTTCTGGCCTAAAATTCCGGGTCGTTACAAAATGTCTCCCAATCTACTCATTGGATTTATGTGATTAAAATTGGAGGTTTTATCTCTCTTTAAGAGCTTTCCAACGGTATGTCATAAGCCTTATTTCGTTAAGGAACAAGAGAGTTATGGCTATTTTAGTCCGAGCTGCGCAGACAGTCTACAGGGGTGCGCCCCGCGCCTCAGAGCGCGCTACCAGCGCCCCCATTGCAGTGAGCATCAAGAAGAAGGCGTGCCCAATGCCCTTTGTGGCGCGCCCAGTGCCCCCATCATAGTATCCCTCCAAGGAATGGCGCGCCCAGCGCCTACGAGGGCGCTGCCAGCGTCCCCTCTGCTCTGTTTTGTACGCGGCTTCATCCACTTGGTTTCTAGGTTATATTTTAGTTTAGTATAAATATAAAAGTTGATTCTCATTGTATTTCAGCTAGGTTTTCATGTTCAATTAGTTTCTTAGCTTAGTTTCTCTCTAGTTTCTCCTTAGTTTACATTAAAACACTTTAATCTTTAGTTTGTAATTTTGATCTTTTATCATGGAATCAATGAAGAATCTTTGTTCATCAATGGAAATGGTAGCTTAAACTTGTTCTTGGGATTGGTTTCAATGATTCTAAAAAGCTCCTTGTGAGGATTCTCTAACTCTAAACTATTTCCTTACTTCAATTATTTACTTGCTATTATATGAATTGTTATTGGTTTTGTTGAATGTTTTAGCTTGATCTTTGTCTTGTTATTATATTTTACAAAATCATTACTAGGGTTTGAACACAATCGATTATTGTGTTCAACCTCGAGTAGCAACTATCTTGTTCATGCTTAAGCGTATTCTTATTGTGAGCAATTTAGTAGAGCTTGTTTAAACGTTAATTGTTTATTGCGTATTCTCTAAACAATTGCGCTCTTATTGTGTCTCCGTTCTTAAAGCTTTTGTTCACTGCGTGTTCTTTGAACATTAAGGGTTTTAGGCAATTTACGATTTATCTTGTCTAGCTAATTAAGGGGACTACAAGAGTTTACTCTTGTCAATAATTAATTGAGTATGGAAGTGGTTTGGTAATTGAGAGTCTAATTCAATTAGCCGAGTCAGAGTCGTTGTAACCGAATCCTAAGATTCTTTAGAACTAGAATTTTCCCGTAATCACTTAGTTGTTAGTTTCTTTTTCACTAAAATCTCCAATTCCCCCCTTTGTTACCAATATCACTAAGGAATTAGTGATTCTCCCCTTTAATAATCCAAATATTTATTAACACAATTAAATCAACATAAATCCGTTCTCTGTGGATACGAACCTTACTTGCCCTTTACACTAGTTGTAATTAGAGAGTAGGAGAAAATTACTTTTGATAAGTCTTATTTTTAACGACATAAAAGGCCTACCACTAAACTGTCAATTTCCAAATCAGCTAGCAGTCTGACCATCCAAGTGATTTCAGCTGATGTACTGCCATAGTCCTGTATTCTAACTCTGAGGAACTTCTTGATACAGTGGGTCGTTTCTTAAACTTCCAGCTTATTGGAGAGTTACCTAATTGGAGAATATACCCTGAGACCGACCTCCTTGAGTCCAAGCAAGTTGCTCAATCAGAATCTGAGAATGCTTGTAATGTGAGTGAAGTGGCTCCATCCAATAGGATCCCCTGTCCAGCTATGGCAGCAACATAGTTGAGGGTGTGTTGTAGAGCTTCAAGATGAGGAGTCCTTGGAGTCTGCATGTATTGACTCAAGTACTGGACTGAATTAGAATGTGCTGACCATAAATAAGGATCCAAAGAAATTAAAAAATGTAAGCCACACAACAAATTAGAGCTGATCAACATTAGCCCGGCCCGAAAATTTTGCGGGCTTTGGCGCACTTAAAATAGGCATTTTTCGTTCAAAAGCCCGCACAAGGCCCGCCTAAAAAACCGGGCTTTGGACATACTTACTTAGTTAAGGCCCGGCCCGGCTCGAACTTTTGATCACCTCTACAACAAATCTATATCTATACTTAAATATTTAAAACAAGAAATTTTTTGCCACATGTCATTTTTCTAGTATAATTGTGTTTTTAATTTTCTTTTTCCTCTTTCCTTAAACCATATTAATTATAGCCTTTTTAGTTAACACTTCATCAATTATCATTAATTTTAATCTTATCAAGTTCATTCAAATTATTTTCATTAACATGATATATATAAATTTAAAACTATTGGAGCATATTCATAGCATTAAAATACTATATATTATTTGCGAACATATATTATACATTTTCGATTCTTGATCAAAGCAAATTTTAATTGAGACCCAATACATATGTTTGATGGGTGTATGTCATCATGAGTTGAAATAATTTAAATGAACTTAATAAGATTAAAATTAATGATAATTGATGAAGGGTTAACCAAAAGGGATAAAAAACCTTTCAATTTTCTCTTATCGACAATTATATATAATACTATGTATTACTCATGAGTTTAATTTATACTACCCCTTGAAATTAATTTTATACTCTTTAATTGAGGTTGAAGGAAGGAAATAAAGAATTTTTTTGCTATGTCATCTTTTTAAGATAATTGTGTTTATTATTATTTATTTATTTTCCTTTTTCCTTAAACCATATTAATTGTAGCTCTTTTGATTAATCCTTCATCAATTATCATTAATTTTAATCTTATCAGGTTCATTCAAATTATTTCTATTAACATAAGTTGTGCAAAAAAAAAAAAAAAATTTTGAATCATATTTCATTATAACTACATGTTCTTTGAATGGGAAAAAGACTATTTGTCAAAGTAACAATGAACGGGAAAATTATAATATTTATTGAATCATATTTTAAACAAGAATTTTTTTTTGCCAAGTGTCATCTTTTTAATAAAATTATTTTTTAACCATTTTCTTTTTTCTTGAACAATATTAATTATAGATCTTTGATTACCCTCCATCAATTATCATATCCCATCTGATTTCTAATATTTTGTGCATTAATTTTGAATTCAACTTGAGAATTCTCATGGTGATAATTGAATTGGTTGATTTGATGTAAGCTTTAAAAAATAAAATACAATAGTACAATTCTATATTATTTTCTAAAATTATTTTTTATTTTTGATATTTTTTTTAAAAAATATCACTAGTTAGAATTTTGAACAACTGTACTAGATGAAAATTAATGAAACCACTAACTCCATACATAAGGATCCAAAGGAATTAAAATATCTAGATATTAACGCTTCAAAATTAAGTAGGTGCCATTTGACCTCAATAGAGACGTTTTATATGATTATATTCTTCTATCAAAGTACTTAGACCAAGTTAGAGACATAATTTGTCTCTCTTATTTTTGTCGTGACAAACAAGTTTATTTTCTTCTATCAATATGCAAAGGCCAAACCCATAACATTATTAAGAGTAATAAAAAGCAAACAGACCAAAGAATATTTACAAGAAACAAGCTTTTACAATCATTTTTTTTTTTTTGCGAGAAATAACCGCCTTTTTGCATTTAACACCCTCAAGCAATTTTTTATAGCCATATCAACCCTCGAGGCTATTTTTTGACGAAAAATTATATTCACAAGAGTTGGTCAATGCATTTAATCCTTTTTAGTGCAAAAACTAGTATTGTAGCCCGGGCGTTGCCCTGGGCCATACGGTTCTATTATATCTGTTGGATTCTATCGTTTTTATATATATACATGCAGTGGCGACTCCAGAATTTTCATAATGCTGGGTCACCATCAATTGATCGAATTTGAGGATGGGGATGGTTACCCTACTTTTTGTACAAATTTATTTTTCCTTATTTAATGGAATACTTAAACACATTGAAAATAAAATGGATAACATATTTTGAAGCCATTTTATTATTTATTTATTTTATTCTCATGGACCTGTTTTCATTCTTGTAAGTTGGATGTTTTATGGGGATTAAGCAGGTTGTAGTATAAGGATCACACGGATTTGGGCGGCTATTTAAAAAAGAGTGGTGGGGCGGGTATGGTACCCACCTGTGTAGTGGGGTGAAGATGGTTCCCTATATATCTCTACTGAGGCGGGGATGAAAATAGAAACTATACCCGCCGTGGGGATGAGGATTCCATAAGTAGGTGGGCGCATGAGCATAGCAATTGGAATATCCGCCCCACCCCGCCCTACCCCACCCCACTTGCATTCCTAACTAGGGAAGTCCTATACATATTATAATTCGTACCAAATAACAATGCTAAAACAAAATTAAAATAATTTGCCTTTTAACATGTAATACTATCTAGGGGCGGACCCAAAAATTTTATTAGGTATAAGCGCCATTCGTCAAATATATATAGACTGGAAAAAAATACTAATAAACCAAATTCTAAAAATTCAAAATAACTATTACAAACAAATTAGTATTTCAAAATCAGTGCATTTGTTCTCTTCATTGAGTTTTCATATTCTGAAACGGGGTATATAATATTATCGATATTTATATTTTAGAAGAACATCATACTTTAAATAACAAACTAAACAATCATTTAACATATTTCTCATAATTACTACTCGTACGTTTATAGGCTAATTATTTATTTAATTAATTATAATAATTTTTTTTTTATTTTTTTGCCAAATAATGGTGGTCCTATGACCCACCATGTCTAAGTGTGGCCTCGCCCATGTATACATGTGTGTGATTTATAGAAAGCAATATAATGAAATCGTGGTTATAAAGATAATTATGCATGTTTTGAAATATAAAACAATACAGAAATATCCTAATAGTATTTGTGAAGAAAGTTTTAAAAGTTAATACACTATTAAGAAATTTAATTTAATTTTTAAAAAAAATTGTAAGTTGGTTAAAAAAAAAAGAGTTGTATTTTTAAGTAAATTTCAGTAATTGACCCAACTTTAAAAAATGATTTAATTAAGTTTGACTATGAGATTAAAAAAATTACATTTAATATTTAATTTTGAATACGTGTAATAAGAATTATAAATGAAAAAGATGATTTAACAATAAATCAATATGCATGTTTTAATAAAGAGGGATATATAAAATAACAATCAAAGTTAGTTAAGTTTGTAAGTGTATGTTATGTGGTAGAAAAAAAGTTATACAAAGTTCGAACCCATGACCATGAGAAATAACTAAAGCTACACAACCACTACTCTACATTCTCACTTATTATCAATATTATTCATTCCCTCCACTATATACAATCAGATAGCAATACTCTTTTTCTAAAACGTGTTGAGCTTTTTCGCAATCTAACATGTGTCGGGACAAGTCATCTTTACATATGTCACCACATGACACCACATGTCATATTTTGTCATGTGTCACCATTTTTCATAAAAATAATTTTTACAAAAAATAAATAAAAATGCATTTACTATTTACTATGATTTGAATTCACTATAATATTTTTTACAAAAAAAATGCGTTTGCTAAGATTTGAACTCACCATCCCTATAATACCGTAACTCTACTATCTCATCTACACTATTTTATTATTCAAATTGACATATCAAAATGTATATTATCATGTATGATAAAAAAAAGAAGTTTAAATTTTTATTAAAGAATCATCCAATCGAATAAGTGTAAATTCACGATTTTCCATCAATCATATCCACATACCTTATTTGATCATCAATTCATCAAACCAATATATCTTAAACAAATTTATTGTCAATTTAATATTAGATAAATTCAGATCTTATAAGATTACATTAAAAAAATCAGATGAAAAGAATGCACCAATAAAGGAGTTAAATTTTTAATTTTGCAAAATAATAATATTTAAATTAAAAATTCATTCAGTGACTCGAGACATCGTCCGGATAAAATCTAGCTACTTCCTCCATAATAAAATAAATGTTACACTTTAATAATATTTCACTTACGTTTATTATCAAAGTATAACATTTATTTTGTCATGGAAGAAGTTAAAAAATTATAAGATTCAATAACTTATTGATGAAAAATAATGATATCCTCTTTTATTTGTGTATCACAAAACCTTAATAAAATTTATATTTCGTATAGATTAGTGTGTCAAATCTAACACTTTTGTCAAAGGTCGTGCAACATATAATTGTTTTTAAGGTAGCCTCAACAATAGAACAATATTCTTAAAAAGAGTGATTATTGAAACAATAATTAGAGTTGGTTGAGGTGGTAATTGTTTATGGATTTGATAGCTAAGGGCTTGTTTACTTCAGATTATATTCAGTTCAGTTCAGTTAATCTCTATTCAGTTCATCTCTATTTAGTTCAATTAATACACTTCTATTCAATTCAGTTCAGTTCGGTTCAGTTCAATTCAGTTCAGTTCAGTTCAGCTCTATTCAGCTAATGTAAACGAGCCCTAAGTGCTGAGTTCGAATCTTAACGCAATCATATTTTTTAAATAATGTTTGTGTGACAATCCTATGTGGCGCGCAATCCCATGTGTCGCAACAATGGTGAAAGTTGATGCTTGTGTGTCATCCTATGTGTCGCATTCATGGTGCTTGTGCACCTTTTAATAGTTGTTATAGATAGATTGCACATAAAAAAGACCTTAATCAATGTCTGGAAATGAAAATCAATGCCGGGAACATTTACTTAGGTTGTTAAATGCAAAAATAAATAAATAAATTAACAGATTGTTTCTTGCAAATAAAATTACTTATGGATGATTTTTTTTTTTTTGCAAAATTTTCCATTGTAAAACTTGAGCTCATATATTTATAACAAAAGGCTAAGAAAATATTTATAATTATTTTAAATTGAATATTATAATTTTGATGAATTTATTCAAGTAGCATGAAATTGTGCCTTCTATAAATATAAACTAGACCAAAAAATAATTTGTTAACACATTTTTTTCTAAACATAATAAAATACAAAACAATGAAGTACTCATAAAATATGTGTCGTACGAAAAAATGAAGTACTCATAAAATATTTTTTTGGGATATTTCTCTAGGTACCCCTGGGGTTAGGCCTAATAGCTAGAATGTCCCCACTTTTTAAACTTGCATTAGGTACCCTGAGATCAATATAATTGACCAAAATGCCATTACTGAAAATTTCAACTTCAAATCATGACTAATCTGTTCGTTTTTTGCAAATTCCGACTTCAAATTTGAGTCTTTAGGGTTAAAATGACCCGTAAAATCTTAAGATGACAATTTTTTTAAAACACGTAGATCAAAGCACGCAAATCGAGACGAATCAAGACGTAGATATATGTGCGCAAAAATTGTCATCTTAATGTTTTATGAGGTCAGAATTTGCAAAAAAGAACAGATTAGCCCTGATTTGAGGTCGAAATTTGTAATAATGGCATTCTGGCCATTTATACTAACCTTAGGGTACCTAATGCAAGTTAAAAAAAGTGGGGGCATTCTGGCTATTTGGCCTAACCCTAGGGGTACCTGGGGAAATATCCCTATTTTTTTTGTTGGCTGGAAAAAAATAGAGCCAAGGACCGACCTTATTACACATAAAAGCGCCGTCATCGTCAACTCCAGAGCCTAAAATGTTATTACTCCTTCCGTCCCATATTAGTTGTTACATTCTGAAAATGGACACTATTCATTTGTAAACTTTGACTGCTTATAGTGAAAAATATTGCCATGATGGATCTAGTTTGATTCGTCTCATTATGTACTTTTGAAACATATAATTTTTATAATTTGTTATTATGTGTAGTTCAAGATATTTAATTTAAAATTGTGTATTGAAAATGTGAAAAAAAAGAATGTAGCAAGTAATTTAGGACAGAGAGGGTATATTAAAGTTATATATAAAACTTTTTTTTAAAGAAACATATACAAAAAAATTAGGATTTTTAATTGGGACAATGACAACAGAGAGAGACCTTGTGATAGATTTCAACAAAAAAATTAGGACTTACAAAAATTGACAAATAATCTAGATTTCACCACTCACATTATAGCATTTATATTATGGCCCCGTTTGGTATCTATAGTTTTCATTTTTTGGTTTTTTTTTTTTTATAAATTTAAAAGTCACAAAAAGATTTTTTTTTTAAATATATTACCCATATCTATTAAAATCAATATAATTTGGATTTTTTTTTTTTCAGGTTTCTAGATTCTAATTCTTTGTTTTAAAAAAGACAAAAAATTAAAATTGAAAAAAAAAAAAGAATGTTAACGAACAATCGAACAAACCCTTGTATTTAGATGTTGAAGAGAAGAAACAAAATATATATTTTACATCAGGGTATACATAACCACGTGTTAGTAATTTGCTCATTTAATATTATTAATCAATTTGATAATTTGTCATGCAATTTTACGTATAAAACTATTTTATATTGCTCATTTAATTACATGAATCATTTTTAATTGGGTGTATATACAGACGGTGTAAGCTATACTTTTGGAAATATTCTTGGTGGCAAATCATGTTTAGCCCACTAATATATAATAGATAAAAAGGGTAAAGGTAGGCAACTTTATTTTTTGGTTTTTACAAATTGTGTAGGAACTCAATAATATAAATTTTTTTTTTTTTGAAGGAAGGAACTCAATAATATAATTGGTGGACATAATGCGATGGATATAAAGAGAGGTGCAAAGATGCGTTGTGATTGTAAGTTTGTAACATGCTTTGCATTGCCCAGGATAAGTTAATTTAGTGGTTCACTTTTTTCAACTCAACTATATATATACGGCGTATTCATCTTTCTTTCTTTTTTTTTTTTCCTTCTTTTTTTTAATAGGATAATGTGTGGGATATTAGGTCTTGAAACCGGCCCTACTGCAGGTCAACCGGCCCAATTTTAGCCAACACATGCATCTGTAAGGAGGATAATAAGAAATCCTCGTAAATGCGTGCGGTGAGAATTGAACCCAGGATCTCATGCCTGAAATTCTGAAGCCCTAACCACTGGACTATGACTTCATTCTCAACCTTTTTTTTTTTAGGTCATGTTTATTCTTTGTCTAGAGAAAGTACGAAGTCATCCTCGTCAAATTGTACATTGGTTTCATATTAGATCAAAATACAGCCTTAGGAGATTGTTGAAAATAAAGAAATTGCTAAAAACAATTTCTGCTCAAAAGAAGTAATCAAATTAACCTTCACATTGTAGTTGATCATGGACAATCCTAATTAACCTAAGATAAACAAAACAGCCAACTAATTTGCTTGGACTAGGGATTGGATCAAAAATTGTTGTACTAATTGTAAAATTGATAGAGTATATAACGTATTCCTGGCCGGGCTTCAACTATCGGCTTAAACTTTTGGTTAAGATGATCCTCTAACAATCTAACATGGTATCAGAGCCAACGTGACGTATATGTCACGGGTTCGAATCTCTCATCCCTCTCCCTTCTAAGTGAAATTAATTCGCGTCGGGTATGATGGTGCCTGTGTTGCATCCACATTTCAAGCCCAACAGGCCTTTCATGTGAGAGGGTGATAGAAACATATTCCTGGGACTCAACTATTTTAAACTACCAATTGCCCCGAAGGGTGTCTTCAAAGGGTGTGTAAAGAATTACAATTGTAAGGTAAAGTATGCCCGATCACAAACTAATTCAGGTACGTAGGCAGTTATGAGGCAGAAACAAGGAGAAAAGGACACGCGACCACGCATGGGACCCTTGCGGCTGCACACCCTGTGCCCCTGGGCCGTGCACTTTGATTTGTTTCGTTTTCGATTATTTTAGTTTTGCAGTTTGTTTAGTTATGTATGAAATAACGCGTCGTTATGTAGGGACACTTGTTTAATGTTGTGTTATTTCATACATGTGTATTGATGAACTATAAACAGGTATTGCCTACATTAAATGGATTAAGTTTTTTTTTCTATCCTAATCTCTTGAATAATTCAGAAAGTTTTCTCAAGTTATCTTCAATATACATATATCCATCAAATATAATTATATGCAGTATGATTCGGAAGAGCAATCATATTGTTGTAACTTCTTCGTGTCTCAAAAGTAGATTTTATGTAACACATGTTCTTTTTAGGGTTGGAATACCATACCCAAAAATTTGCTTTACTTCAAGTTTATTTAGTTTATTGTCATACTTTGGTCCTACAGCTATATGCATATATATGTTTGTACGTAAAATCTAAGTTAGACTACTCATCTCAAGTTTGTCCATATAAGCTTAGCATATAAAGTAGCGTTTACATTAAATTCCAAATTCAAAGTTGGAAAGGATACGTGATAGATTTATAGAATTTTAGAGTATGAATTGTTAAAATTTTTATTACTCCCTCTGTATTTATGTCAAATTGTTGCCATTAATATGTTACGGAGGGAGTTCTACACACCATATATTGTAACAAGGGCCGAGAATAGGATATTGGGGGCATTGTACAATTTATAATAAAAGACTCTTAGATCTCAATTAATAATGTTGGCGTCCTGTAGTGCATTCGGGGACCCAGGCCCCTTTTAAGAGGTGGGGAAAGGAAGTAAAGGCCATCATACATCAAAGGTTGAAGAGAACGAAGCCTTCTTAATATAAATGTGGATACCTTAACCTAGTAGAGACGTTTTGGGTGGGTCATCCTTACTCCAACGCAAATCCTTAGACATTTGGGTACAAGGAAATCGAATGGATATTTTTGATCTATTGGTTTGGTCGTTTGGACCACCGTGTAAAATTAAAAGGAATTAAGGTAATGAAGGTTGAACCTGTGTACTTTGACATTTTTTTTCCAAATGCTTCAACAAGTTTTGATATCTGTTGTATTTTGACTCGAAATCAACTTGGTTGAATAATATAAGGATGTGTTTGAGAGTTGCATCAAGAGGAAGGTCAGTACAGGGCAAACTCGCGAGTCGTGAACATTGGTGAAGTTATGGGTTCGAGACAATAACTTTCCGCGAATCGCAAAGATTATTCCTCGCAAGTCGCGACTGGGCTTAGTCGCGAGTCGCGACCCAGGGTCTGTAACGACCCTGTTTTTCAGCATCTTCGTTATTTTGAACAACAGGTTATAAATACTTAATTCCTCTTGTATTGCTGTATATTCAGAAATTGACAAACACATAGAAAACACGCTTAGAGCTTGAATTTGATTCTTGTAATATTCTTGTGCTCAAAGTGGAATTAGTGAGAGTAAACACTTGTAAACACTAATTTGAATGCAATAATACATATCTCCTTGTTAGGGTGGGTTTTATAGTCTTCAAGTATTACTTGAAGAATTTTCCTACTTTTCATTCTGTTTTGTTTCTTTTACTATCAAGTTTTCAATTCATTACTTCAAATTTATTAATCAATCAATTTGCACTCACAATATCAAAATCTCTTGCTTGGTTTAAGGCCCAAAAATTTACTATTAATCATAAACATTTTGGAATTTACACAAACCATGAAAAAAAACTTGTTAACCATTATTTATATTCAATAACCATCATCAGTTCATCACCTATATATATATATAGCTTTATCAATGAATTTCAAATATATTCTTCGTAGTGGATGAAGTAATAATAAAGTTCACAAAAGGATATATTATGGAAACTCCAATACTTAATTAATTAGTCAGTTGTCGGTTGTTGACAAATTATTTAGCAATATATATTAATGAACTAATGTTTTTCAGGGACCAAAACATTGCTAATAATAAGCTCCTGTTGGGAAGTTGTTCACTTCAAGTCCCACATCAGAAGAATAAAGAGGAGGAAAGCTCTTTATTACTGTTACCAAGCACCCATTAGTATGAGGTCTTTTGGGAAGGTGTCCAAAAACAAATCCGTGCAGACTTAGCTCAAAGCGGACAATATCATACTAATGATTGAGCTGTGGTGTGTACGCCTGCGGCCTTACAGCTCCCACAAATCATTCGCTCCGATCCATCCGTTTCTTAATATCCTTTATCAATGCACTATAAAAACAAACTGTTGGACCCGGGGCAACGCCCGGGCAAAAAAACTAGTTATTATTATTATTTCGAGCATTGTTTTTCCGCTCAATATTTTCCGACGACGGTTTTCGGACTAAATTTTTCAGCGTTGATTATTCGGCCGACTTTTCCGGCGACGATTTTTGGAATGACTTTTCCGGCGATAATTATTCGGTCGACTTTTCCGGCGGTGATTATTCGACCGACTTTTCCGGCGACGATTTTCAAGCCGAGTTTTTCGGCGACGATTTTCAGGACGACTTTTCCGACGACAGTTTTCGGACTTAATTTTCCGACAGCGATTATTTGGCCGACTTTTCCGACGACGATTTTCAGGCCGCGTTTTTCGGGACGACTTGTCCGACGACGGTTTTCGGAATGAATTTTCCGGCGGTGATTATTCGGTCGACTTTTTCGGTGACGGTTTTGGAGTCAGATTGAATGAAGGGTTTGAAAAGAATGAAAAGTAAAATACTGAAGAGGTGAAATGAAATGAGCTTGAGGCTTTGGGCTCATTAAATTTTTGTCTCTAATATAAATATAAATATAAATATAAATATAAATAAAATCAAATCAGAAAAACTCAAATCAGATCAGATCAGATCAAACCAGATCAGTCCTAAAGAATAGAGCCTTAATATTAACAATGTTTTTTTTCCATCATGCTTTCTCCTTAACTTATAGCGTTGTACTAATGTTTTCAAAAACTTTCAATCAAACCTTTTTTTTCCTCTCACTAATTATTACTCCATATGTCCTTTAAAGTTTGCTACATATGTTTTTTCACGCCTTTCAAAACAAAACTTTAAAAAAATTATAAAAATTACATATTACAAAACTATACATTGAGCAGAATCAAACGAGATCAAACTTGACATATTTTTTCTTATACTTATAAAGTTAGAGAGAGTCAAAGTTACACAGTGAATAGTGTTAAAAGTCCTTATGTAGCAAACAAATAGGGATGAAAGAAGTATTTATTAAAAAAAAAGAGAAATATTATACTTCATCTAATAATTTCATTCACAATCCTCACAAAAGATTATAAGGGAGTGTTTGGTATAAATTTAGAACTGAAAAATGAAATGATAAAAAGGAAAAATGTAACATTAAATGATATCATAATGCATTGTTATTTTTTGTTTGGCTATACTACGAAAATGGAATGTAAACAAATTAATTAGAGCGGAAAAGTTTTTGTTTCCACAAGGCTTAGAAGAGTAACAAAATGGCCAATGGTAAGGGTTTCCAATAGGAAAGACATGTGTTACCAATATCACATACTCCCGTCCACTATTATTTGCTTAATTTTTCCATTTTTGTCCGTCCAAATTTATTTGTTGCATTTTTTTTGTAATATGACGCACCTTTAAAAAGACATTTATACCCTTACAATCACATTTTTATTTCCCCATTACCACATTAAAACATTTAAACCCTCAAAAATACCTATGTGATACACTAGAAGAAGAAGACAAAAAGGCTAGCATTCCTTAAAATTCACCCAAAAAGAGTTTGAAGCAAATAATAGTGGACATATCAGAGGGAGTATCAAATAATAGCTAATTGAAATGATTATTTAATTTCATTTCCAACACTAAAAAATAAAATTACCAAACATACTCTAAGGCTTCGTTTACTAGGGTGTTAAACATGTTTAATTTACATCCTATTGAAAATATATTCCCCCAAAGTGGGAGGAAAACGTTTCTATTGGCGTGTAAACAATAGAAAATGCAAAAAAAATTGAAATTTATTTTCCTTGCAATTGTACATTATCCCCGAAAATGCTTAAATGAAAAATCATTTTCCTTAGGATTCGTTCGATATTGTTATAGTTTTGAGTTTTTGTGTTTTTCTCATAGTCATATGATATAATTCATATAAGGATAGAATCCAAATTCTAATTAAATATACAAAGGTCATTATAATTTTAAAAACTGAAAACAAAAGAGTGCAAATCACTCTTTCTAATTTACGGTTTATATTTTTTTTTCAAAAAAATCCCAAAAATAATAAATAGTACTGAACTAATAACCCTAAATAATGCCGCACAGAAAAATGGTTCGAAAATTATTTTTCCAGTGTAAATTATTTTCTATGAAAAGTGATTTTCAATTAAAAATATTTACACCCTATTAAACGTATAAATTCTTATATGCATCCGAGTGTATAGTACATTCAAAGATAATTTTACTTATTTTAAATAAGTTTGCTCATTTTAAATTTAAAAATAAACAATAAAACACCTTAAATCCACATAATTCTATGTGCAACCGAATATATAATAGACCAATTATATTCTAACATTAATCAATATAGGCAACAGTATAAAGTGAAAAAAAGTGCAATTGTAACCATTTTTGTGACCTTGGTCAAAACATTTCAAGGCTGCTGCGATTCTGCGACCCCATTCGTAGTTTCATAATTGGATTTTTTTTTGGCAAAGCGCAATTGCATTTGTAGCAGCCCCTTACTTTTGAATTGGTGGTAATTTCCACTTAAAATTTAACAGATTAATTACCTAACTAATATAATTACCTTGTGACCTGTCAATATTGGACTTGTGGAATATGCATGTGGATCATATTTTAATGTTATCTTAGCAAACTTTTTTTTTTTAAGTTGATAACGTGGGAATACTAGACTTGAACCGGGCCCGTACTACAGGTCATCCGCATGTCCCAATTTGACTGACACACAATTGAAAGGGGCAAGATGATGAATCCTCACATATGTGTGCAGCAAGATTCTAACGAAAGACTTCAAATTTGATGTTCACAAGATTTAACCAATAGGATAAGACCCGTAACTCGTTATCTTACCTTTTATTTTTTTATTTTATTTTAAGGATAATGTGTGGGTACTAGGCCTTGGAATCGGGCCTATTGCAGGTCACCCGGCTCAATTTTTAGCCAACACACGCATCTGTAAGGGATGTAATAAGGAATCCTCGCAAATGCATGCGCTGAGAATCGAACCCAGGACCACGTGCCTGGAATTCTGAAGCCTTAACCACTGGGCTATAACTTGATTCTCAACTCGTTATCTTACCTAACTTAGTAGTTAGTACTTAGTAGTGATATACAGTACATATTTACCCACTTGCCTCAGGATTTGTCACAATCATCATCAAAAGCCAATACTCTTCTCCATCATCAATGAGTGCTTAGAATTATCTTAGATTCACCTACTTTGTATTGTTTGTAGAATAATTACATTGGAGAAAAATATCTGGTGTTGGAATAATGGATGAGGTTTTCTTGCATCACTTTTATTTGAGATAAAATAAACACTATCTCAAAGAGTGAGACCGGGATAGCTCAGGTGGTTAGAGTTTTCCTCCCAGTTTCAGATGATTCTGGGATCGATTCTCATCCCCACCCTTTGTAGCTCATTCACACCCAAAAAAAAAAAAAACTCTTATCTCAAAATAAGAAGTGATTTGTTCACACACAAAACATACCTCACAATCGAGAAGGAAAATTGGATTTGGAATATCTTTCTTGGCTTATAAAATTGAAGCTTGAAAATTAGGCCACGAAATTTGTCTTCATTTTTATTTGCAAAGAGCAAAAGTTTTTTTTTTTTTTTTTTTTTGTAAATTACGATAATTATTGGTGGCTAACAAATGTGGTTGATGGATACACGGGCGGTCCACCTTTAATCTTTATACAGTACATAGAATTAATCTTTATATATACATAGAATAAAAGTGCTAGAGGAGTCAAGAGCCTTGAAATCCCTAATAGCTTGACTTAATCATGTCACACGAATACAAAATACAGATTTTTTTTCCCCTTTTATTCTTTATTATTATTCAATGCATTTTATTTTACACCAACTCTCCTGTCAGACCATCATGCAAAAAGTAACTAGTTTTGCGTGGTTCACGGTTTGACAACATACTAACTTTTTCTCTTCAAAATTAAATTTTTGCGTATAAAATCAAAACTTTCAATATAAAGTTTAACTAGTTTTGTAAAATGTTAAAAGTTCAAAATATAGAGTTATAGGCCATGTTTGGAAGTTAGCTGATAGCTGTTAGAGGTTAGCTGATTGAGTTAGCTGTTTTGACTAGCTGATTGTGATAGCTGATTTGACTAATTGATTAGATTAGCTGTTTGTATAAAAGTGTTTGGTAAATAGCGGATAGCTGTTAGATGTTTAAGGGTAAAAAGAACCAAAAAGCTATAAGCTCTTCTAAAAAGCTCCTCATATGAGCTTTTTGAAAAAGAGCTTTTTCATCCCAAAACTCTCTTCCAAACCTCTAACTCCCAAACACCAAAAAGAGCTTTTTGAGTCGGTCAAACCTCTCTTTCCTCTCAAACCTCTCTTTTCCCCTCAAACCTCTAACTCCCAAACACCCCCATAGTTTTTAAGTTAAAAGTTATGTCAGACCGTTATACAAAAGAAATGATATTTATTTTGTTAGTTACAATCTAACCATTTTCATCTCACAAATAAAATAAAAAAAATTCAAGCGTAACTAACAAATTGAAACAGGAGAGTACTTTCTGTCGCTAAAATTCGTTGCTATATAAGTGAATTTTTGTAGTGTACTGTAAGTGATGAGTGAGTTCATCGGTGAACTAACCCGACCTTCTAGATTGAGTAATAATACATACATACATACATACATGGTTCTAAGATACATATGCTTCCATTAACGGAGCCATACAATAATAATAATAATAATAATTATTATTATTATTATTATTATATGGTTGTAGATATATTTTCCAGCAAAGACACACATGAAACTGCTTAAAGAAGCCTAGTTGCGTTGCATTGCATAGGATTGTTTAACTCTTTCAATTATTGACATGAACGCACTAGATTGGCTCACAAGTCTTGCATGCCGCCCTTGTTTTGACCTATATTTGATTCGATTACGCCCACTCACTCTCATCACATCTACCGAACCTAAATTACTACTACATACAAACTGCTCACCATATGGTGCTTTTATTATTACTATATATTTTTCTATTGGTTTATCTGCAACAATTGAACTGAAAAGTAAAATATTTATTGTTGCAAATAAACATTAACTCCAAACCCCTACCTCCAAAGTGTCACTAGCTAGTGAGTATGCAATTGAACCTCGGCTCCAGCCTTTTGGTTGGAAGGTGCTCTCTATATATACTACTAGATCAAGCTTTTTGATTGGTTACATATATGTCATACATCAAGGGCATGCTAGACGATTCGAAATAGTTGCTCGTATCGTTTATCTTTGTTGTACCTCACTTTTAATTACGTTGTTGAAGCTTTAGCCCTTCAAAATTTTCATAGTCAATTCAATTTTTTCTTTTATTTTTATTGAATAAGATAACCTAACTATCATGAATTTTTTGCAGGGTCAATTTACATGTCCCTAGAAGATTTAGCTGCTCATCGATGATAAATGTCTCATCTTACAAGATTTTTCTACCTTTACTTCCGCTCATGTTTTCGAAAAACTAATCGCGTTGCACAAAGATATAAATTCAGTTATGGACGCTAATTTTCTTACTTCTTATCTTCTGATATATTAAGATTCGTCTTCGTTAGGAAAAGATCATAATTCCGTACACATCTTTAATTTCCTTCCTAAAAAAAAAGGGCATGCTATCTACCTATTTAGTAGACCAATGTAAGGTTGAATTCCGTTAATTAAATTGCCACTTTTTTGAAAGTGGAATATTTGTGTACGTGTTTAATGGAAAAAGAAGTGGATGATATATTATTATATTTTATTTGAGAAAAAAAAAAATCAAAGTAGGTAAGGTGGGTATGGGAGGCTAAAAACAATGGTGCTAATTATGAACTACATAGACCAACTAATAATCATGGAGCCCCAATATATATACTAGCTAATATGAGTAGTAGTGTAGTACCATACATCTTCTTTCTTCAATTAAGGAAAAAGAGAAAATCATTTTGAGATGCTCTCATACATTCTATTATCTTGTTCAATTTTATCTATCTAACCTAAAGCTATTTTGGTCTAGGTTGCACGGACACTTCTAACAAGTGGTGTGTCCCGTGTCCGATATGTATCAGACACCGACACTCGTTGGACACGCCTAAATACGTGTCGGACACTAACTCACGTGTCCAATATTTTTAGTTATATATATGGACACTTATGAGACACATATTGGACACGTATGTATAGGACATGTTCTAAACTTCTTTTAAAACTTATATATTTAGTATGAATGAGAATTTATATTATAATGTGTGAAGTGAGTTCATAAATGTGAAATGTAAATCACAAACATCGCCGAATATTCATTATAATGAAAATTCAAATTTTAAACATAATTTTTCTTCTTCATTATATATATTTCTAATAATTTAATAATAGAAATATATATATATATATATATTATTTTTCCGTGTCCCCGTATCCTTAATTTAACTTTTGAGTTAGCATTTTCCCGTACCAGTACCCGTATCTGTATCCGTATCCGTTTTCATGCAACCTATATTTTGGCACTACCAACAATTATGTTATATATGGGACCATATTTAATTTGAAATGACACCTTTCCGGCCTGTGCTTTTCCTTTTCATTCACCTTTAATCAAGGAAACCCCCCCTAGAAAAATCAAGGAAACTAATAATACCCTCAGTCATATTGCTGTTTTTTCCTTACACAATAGAAAGAATTTACAATATTTTCTTTATATTGAACAGTGTTATAGTTTCCAAATAGGGCAAATCAAAAGAAATATAGAATAATAAAAAGCCACTAGCTATGGCATAATATCATAATAAGTTCATAAATAAGAGGATCGGAACAACCAATGGTAGTCTAGTGGCAATAACCCAGGGTTCATTCCTGCTCATCCCTCTTCCCCCTCCATATGTAGGAGTCTTGTAATCGTTTGATGGGGTCCAATAATCTTATAAAAAAATAATTGATAAATAATAAACTTTCATCACCTGAAAAAAAAATGGTACATCATACCATACTTATCCACCAATAATAATAATAATAATTGCTAAAGGAGTGTGAGTCCAGATAATATCTCGGTTGCTAAGATCACTAATTTTTGGAAAAAAATTTACACTCTTGTAAATTATTATTATTGACGCGGTTGCTGAAGCGGATCCAGAGGTTTTCTAAATTACATGATATTGGCGCGCATGTTGTTGTTCACATCTTCTCTCGGGTTGGCCTTGCTATAGCTAGGGGTATAGGGCCCAGATTATTGTATCTAAGGTTCCCACTAACTTCTTGTAGACAACATTTTGTGTTTTCGTGTATAACAGTTTTTGATATAATAATAATAATAATAATGATAATGATAATGATAATAATATATAATAATAATAATAATAATAATAATAGTAGTAGTAGTAGTAGTAGTAGTAGAGCTTGTATATGTATACATGTTTTTTTTTTTTTTTAAGTAACACGTGCATGGTACGTAAAAGCCGGTTCAATAGCAAAATTTAATTAAACTTTCTTAGCTTACAACTAACAAACAATAATACAAGGCTAATCATGAAGTACAGTGGTGAACTCTATTATGATTTTATGAAGACATCGAAGTTGACCATTCCGCAACTTTTTCAAAAGAGTCCACATCCCAAAAACAGCGAAATAATTAAACCTCCTTTTATTTCGTTAAAACCCCACTTTCAATTCATTTCATTAATTATCTATCTCTATATATAATATACCACACACACCTCTCTCTCTCTCTCTCTCTCTCTCTCTCTCTCTATATATATATATATATATATAGAGTGTCATATTATATAATCTCTCATCAAAAAAAAAAAGAAGAAAAAAAACTGTTACAATATTTTATTACCAACATCAGATCAATGGATTATTATTACACAATTTTCCTAGTATTATTCTCAATTATATGCTTAATCATACATTTTTCAAGGCTGATTTCAACCCCCTCAAAATTCGGTAAAAATTCAAGGCTTCCACCAGGGCCTAAACCAGTACCAATCCTAGGCAACTTACCTCACCTAGGAAACTCACCTCACCGTTACTTAGCTAATATTTCCAAAAAATACGGCCCTTTAATGTCTCTTAAATTCGGAAGTATAACAACTATTGTAGTATCGTCCTCTGAAGTCGCTAAAGAAATGTTCCAAAAACACGACCTTACTTTGTCTAGTAGGCAAGTTTCGGCGGCTGTTCGTGCTAACGGGCATGAAAAATGCTCGGTAGCATGGCTTCCTGTGGGCCCCAAATGGCGGGCCCTCAGGAAGATCTCGGCCCAACAGCTCTTGTCGTCCCAGAGGCTAGACGCGAGCCAAGGCCTTAGGCAAGAAAAATTGTATCAACTAATGGATTATGTTAAGGAATGTTGTGAAGAAAAGAGTGAAATTGATGTAGGGGGAGTTG
Organism: Salicornia ramosissima; assembly: GCA_951394345.1. Classification (NCBI taxonomy): domain Eukaryota; kingdom Viridiplantae; phylum Streptophyta; class Magnoliopsida; order Caryophyllales; family Amaranthaceae; genus Salicornia; species Salicornia ramosissima. The sequence goes on from OX596234.1 coordinate 50,429,023, forward strand.
GTTTTACAACTTCTTTGAATTTATTATCTAGCACTTTTTTTTCAGCTGATTTGGCTGGGTATAGATCAGCTGATTCAGGGGAGTTTAAACAGCTTGTTTGGAAGATTATGGAGGAAATTGGGAAGCCTAATTTAGCTGATTGTTTTCCAGTTTTGAGGTTTTTGAGTGTGTTTAGTGTTAATTATAAGTTGATGGGGTATGGTAATAAGCTTAATGAGCTTTTTCAAGATATTATTCAGAAAAGATTGAAAACATCTGGATTTGATGGTGCAAATAATAATGATGTGTTGGATACTCTTCTTAAATATATTGCTGAGAGTGGTCAGACTGAGTTGGATCTTGATGATATTAAGCATCTTCTCATGGTAAGTCCAATTTTATTATATTTTCTTGCATTATATATATATATATATACATACAACTTGCTTTATTTTGTTGTAAAAATTACTTTCAAATATATGTACTATATATGTGCGGTCCAATTCTAAAGGTATGGACTTTTAATTATATCTGAACAGTATCAACTATGACATATGCTTGTAACGACATGAAGTATTAGTAAGTTTGTAATTTGATGTTAAGAGTTAATGTGATGACGTGTTAGTGTCTATGGTAATAAAATCCTTACAACTGTTACCAAAGACACCTGCATTAACCCTTAACGGCCCGTTTGGTTGCCGGTTATAAATGGAGGTAATGGGAATGAATTTATAACTAAATTTGAAAGAAAAATTAAAATTCATTCCCAATGTGGTGCTAGCTTAAACCCAATTTATCTAATTTTCTTCACAAATATCCATTATCATCTAATACCACCCTTCCACATGGTAATAGATGATATTAGATGGTAATGAAAAATAAGAACAAATTTCAAGTTTGAGAATGAAAAATATGTTTTCCACAGAGATTTTGAAGTTTTTCCTTACAAATTACACTTTAAATAATCTATTACCATTACCACAATTCATTACCAACAACCAAACGAATCGTAAAAATAGGTTACGAACTCAGTTATACCTCTCATTGCTAGTAAAGGTCATAGTTGGTACTTTAAGGTATAATTGAAAGTTTGTACCTTTAAAATTGGATCTCTTATAGTTACGTTCATACATTTAAAAGTAATTTTTCCTATTTTGTTTAGTCATAATAAAGTAGTACTTTATTTATTATAATATGAGGCTAATGATCAAGTCACATGGTCTCATATCATGACTATGTTATGTTCAGGTGAATAATGACTAGGTTATGATCGAGAAGTTAATAATAATTAATCATGTATTAATATAATAAGATGTTGTACAAAAATCCTAGAGGTGATCATGAGTCGGGTTGGGCCAATGCAAAAAAAAAAAAAAAAAAAATCAAGCCCATAAAGCGGGCCGGGTTTGGGCCTGGCTTAGTTCTGGCCCAAATTTTTAGGCCAAAGCCCGAAAATTAAGTGCGGGATTTTTTGGGCCATGCCTAAAAAAATAATCAAAAAGTTTAATTTTAAATGTCCAAGGCCCACGCAAAAAATAAAAAATTGGGCAGAACCAGGCGTGGGCAAAATTTTTATGACCAAAGCCTGCAAAAAAACGGGTCGGGCCTGCAGGCTGGGCCACTTTTGATGAGCTCTCAAAAAAAATCCTAAAGTTGGATTATAATTAAAAATTGTAGCGATTGTAATTGCATTTTAATTATCTATGTGGGACAGGACTTTTTTACGGCGGGAACAGACACAACCTCGAGCACCTTAGAGTGGGCAATGACAGAGCTTTTACACAACCCAGAAAAGATGGGAAAGGTTGAAGCTGAACTAGAACAGGTGCTAGGCAGCAAGAAGGTGGTCGGAGAATCTGATATTCCAAAGTTACCTTACTTGCAAGCAGTAGTAAAGGAGACACTACGAATGCACCCACCAACCGTGTTTCTACTACCACGCAAAGCAAATAGTGATGTTGAATTGTATGGTTATGTTGTGCCTAAAGACGCACAAATATTTGTTAATCTTTGGGCTATTTCACGAGATCCTAATTATTGGGAGAATCCTGATTTGTTTTCACCCGAAAGATTTTTAGACCGTGAAATTGATATGAAGGGACAAGATTTTGGACTGATACCTTTCGGTGCAGGTCGTAGGATATGTCCTGGAGATGCGTTAGCATTTCGAATGTTAAATCTTATGTTGGGGAGTCTTCTTCATGGCTTTTATTGGAAGGTTGGTGATGGGCTAAGGCATGAAGATTTGGATATCAATGATAAGTTTGGGATTACCATACAAAAAGCAATACCTCTTCGTGCTATTCCATTACCAAAGTGATTATATATATATATATATATATATATATATATATATATATATATATATATATATATATATATATGTATGTTTGGGCGTTTGCCTATGCCTCATAATATATATATATATATATATATATATATATATATATATATATATATATATAAAGGCTCATTTCATTCCATTCCATTACTTTATTATTATTGAATTATAAACTCCACAATATAATTAGGAGTTTGGATCAAAAATTTCTCCAAATTAAAGAAATTGTTATATTCTTGTAAATCTTGATTTGTTGCAATTGAATGAAGCCAGCCTAAACTCAATCATCTTAATTATCAATTAATTTAGTTAAAACGATTAATGAATCTTAATTTTATTAATTATTATCAACTTTTGATACGTGCTGCAATTAAAAAATAAAATAAAAAATCATTCATATACAATAGGAGGAAAAATGGTAGTACAACATAAGATCAGAGGATCGAGCAATAAAAAAAATATGGTAATAATAGAATATATTAGAAATAGAAATAAATACTAGATAGATTATATTATTATTATTAGGATATTGCGTTAGATAAAGATGAAATATATTTACTCAAAATGATATAGATTTAAATTAATTAATAGGTAATTAATATTAATTTTTGTAACTTAAAAACTTCTCCCAAGACTGCTTTTGCTATTGAAAAATAGGAAATACTCCCTTGGTAACATATTAACTGCAACAATTTGACATTTTTTCTCTCTACTTTATGTTAAATTGTTGGAGTCATTTTGTTACGGAAGGAGCATTACATTATTTACATACAGATTAATCTATGTCTTGGATTGGCCTACATATTTCTTTACTATTACATTAATATTATTAATTCTATTTGTAGCAACAAATTCTCTCTAAATTAATGGAGGGCCATATAAAGTCCTTTTCACATAATTTCTCACCACTTTCTTTCTTGCTTGACTTGACTTGTGTGTATCGCTATATCCCACAAGCACTACAACATTCCGTGTTTTTAACGTCCGCCATATGTGGACGTTAAAAAAGCGGATAGCGGACGTTAATATATTTAACGTCCGCCAACGGACGTTATACAACTGACGTATTTTTTTTGGTCGCTAATCAGGTGTTTAACGTCCGCTAAGCGGACGTTAAACAGTTAGCGTCCGCCTTGATTAATTAACTTCCGTTTATGGCGGACGTTATTCTTGTGTCCGTCTGTAATGGACGTTAATTCAATATTAACGTCCGCTTTATTTAAAAAAAGTGGACGTTAAATATCCTAGGCCCCACTTGCAAATTCGCTTCTAAGGCGGACATAATATAACAATTGACGGACGCTAAATGTTTTTTTTTAATTAATTTGAATTAATAATATTCAATATTATCACATTCATAATTTATAATTATTAGTTTCATCCGTGCAATTCACACGTTTTTCCATTCGTTGTCTATCTATCTGCTCCATTCATACAAATACCTGTTCCATTGCATATTATAAATATCCATACACAATTTTTCATACAAAGTTTTTACTAATTATAATACAAATCCAATCTAATACAATTAATATTTATACAAAGTTGTTACTAGTATTTTTCAAATACTAAAAAAAAAAGTAAATCGAGCTAAGTTGCACATGCTCCGCTGGCCCCTGAGCCGTCATCTAGGCCGCCGCCCGGTGGCCGCCGAAATTGAGACATGTCTACACCGCTACATTGGCTTAAGACATTGCCGTACAACTCTAGCAACTTCTACATCTCGGCCACCTTCTGTTTTTCCTCATCTCTCTCCTGTTCTATATCAGCAAGTCGGTTGTGCAATTGATCTATTGCGGAAGGAGTGCTTGAAGGGTTGTTCGCTCGACTTTGTCGCTTGTAGTACATGTATGCACTACTTCCCAACCCCTTATCCTACCACCGACTGTTTCAAAAAAAACCTCATTTGGGGTCTTTTGGACACCACTTGATTCACACTCAGCAAAGTTTTTTTCATAACTCTCCTGCAAACATTGAGGCACGTGCAAAACATCTAATCAAGTCATTCCATGATTTCAAGCTACGTGCATGTTCTAAAACATATAAGTGAATAACTAAAATGTCTGGAACACATCAAAATCATCCTCCTCCTCTTCGTCATCGTCACTAAATTCATCACCCGCATCGCTGCTGTCATCAGTGTCCTCTTCAGATTCAGAACTTGAAGCGTCGAATACAACTATCTCATCGTCGCTTTCGTCACCAACACCATCATATTCAGGAATCTCATCCGGAGCACAAAGTAGAGCGGGAGCATCGGTTGTTTCCTCTTGCAATACTTCCAAATCCATCGGGGCATCAATATCTGACAGAGCCTTTGTTTTAAATATAGCCCACCATTGCATTTTATCCCTCTTCAGACTAGGATAAGGTGCATAGTACACTTGACTCACTTGATAGGACAAAACAAAAGGGTCATATATAGGGTATCTCTTTGTGTGATTGACTTCTACGAGTTTGTATTGTTCATGAATGTGTGTATCCTCTTATGAGGAAGTTCCAAGCCCTTAAGAACCTTCTTCGTGTCATAAAAGGTTCTACCCATTATATTGTCTTCTGGCATTGATTCATTCAACAAAGAAGCAAAAGCGTCCACACACCTATGTGGCAAATTGTATTCACACTTCAAACTTATAATTCTTGAAGCCATTTCCAGCACGGACATCTTACTCCCTTGAAACAAAGGATCCTCAGCTACCTTAAGAAGTTCAAACAACTTCTTGGCTTCATCATTCGGTTCTTCTTCAATTGAATTTGGTCCTTCCGACCACGTGTCATCTTGTTCATTTCCAAGAGCATCAACAACCATATCTCGATATGGGTTTGATTGAACCGAAGAGGAGGGCCCTATATCCGACTCACCATGGAATTTTCATTCATAGTAATTCGGAGTAAAACCCTTACTATACAAATGTACTTTGACCGTGTCCACATCCAAATAACGCTTGTGACGACAACGAAAGCAAGGACACCTTATCTTATCATTGTCATTATAAGCGGGATGTTGTAGACAAAAGTCGACGAACCCATCGACCCCTTCTATAAATTCATTTCTAAGATGACGCCCATTTAATCTTTGGTACATCTAACGACGCTCATTCCTTCTCATGATTAAAAAATTCTACACAACTAAGATTAAGAGTCATTTAAATTGTATTATAAAAGTGATGAATTACTAATATATACTTAACTTTGTAAACCAAGTTTGTATAAATAAATTCTATTATAAAATCCTTTCAAATAATTATATTATTTCTTTAAGTTGATACTTATTATGTAGTTAAAGTTCGATTAGAATAATTTAGTATACCACTAGCCGCAACACAATTATTATATGCTTCACATAAAATTTAACCTAAAACTCTAAAAAAAAAATTAAAATTGAAAAACCTAAATTCTAAACAAAAGACGAATAACATTCAACCTAAAATTCTAAATAATAAAATAAGTATGAAAAAGAACAAATCTAAACAAAATAAGCATAAAATTCATTCTTAAACTCTAAACAAAATCAACATAAAATCCAACCTAAAATTATAAACAAACTTTAAACATAAAATTCAACATAAAACTTTAAACAAAGTTATCATAAAATTAAACATAAAACACTAAACAAACTAAGCATAAAATTCAACATAAAACACTCAAATCATAGTAAACATAAAATTCAACCTAAAACTCAACATAAAATTCAACAATTTACCTTCAAAATGTGCTAGTCTTTGCCTTCAACTTACTTCACTCAAATTCAAACTTCAAATCAAGCAAATTCAACCTTAAAGCATGGAATTGTAAAATTTATAGTTAACATTTACATAAAACAAAAAAAAATAAGGAAAGAGTGAGTTAGGGTTTCAAACCTAGAGAAGCAAGTGGAGTGAGGAAGGTCTCGTGGGCAACGGACGCGACAGCACGGCGGCGAGTTGGCGTCGACAGGGGCGAGGCAGCGTGGGATAGCAACGAGGTGGCGTGGAGTGAGAGAAGGGTTTCGTGCTTTTGGAAGGGATGAATGAACAAAATGAAGATAGAGAAAAAAGCTTCTGATGTCAAAATTGTAGTCGATATTTAACGTCCGCCATAACACGGACGTTACATGTCCAAAGCCGACGTTAAAAACGCGGAACTTAAACGACTTAAAATTCAAAAATCCCGCCTTTTTAACGTCGGCCAGAGGCAGACGTTAAAATTAACAAAAGCGGACGCTAAATTAAAATTCAAATTATATACGTTTCCAATCCTAAGACGTCTGTGATAGCAGACGTTAAATAAAAAGGCGGACGTTAAATTTATATTAACGTCCGCTTTGAGGGCGGACGTTAAAAGGCAGACGGCAGAAACACGGAATGTTGTAGTGAAGTGGCAAATTAAAGAAAGGGATGTAGCACTAGTTGGTCTACTTCCCAAGGGGTATTTAGTTAAGTCATAACTAACTCTAGTTAGTTGGTCAAGGAGTATACAATTTTGATATCAAAACTAAAAATTCTATGATGAATCTGGTGCACAATAATTTTTAATGCACCAAGTACATAGTAAACTTTTACTTCAACATAATGATTTTTATTAAACTAGGATTACAGGATCGTATTATTTATATTAAGGGTCTTTTGCGAATTATAAAAGCTATGCGATGCGTTTAAAAATAAGAAATTAAACTAAAAAGTAACTTCTTTTGCCCCATTTTACTTCCAAAGAAAATGAAAATAGAGGGGGGAGGGGGAAAGACAACCAATTTGGGAATAACTTGGAACAAACCCAACATCTGAAAAGCTTCATCTTTGACCCTTGAGTCGTCTCCAATGGCTAATGGCTTATTGGCGATCGCGCAAATTAAAATTGCAGAAGAAGTGAAGACGTTGTTGTCATCGTCGAGGGAAAACGAAATAGCATCCATCGAATCCAAACCCTAATCTAAATCCTAACTTCGTAGAAAATTTTAGAACGTGAAATAGAGGGGGGAGAGAAGTGAAATAGACCAACGTGAAATAGGGAGCGCATTTTAGAACGTGGCACTGTTCATAGATGAACAGTAAAAAATGAAGATTTGCTTTTTAATATTTATAGATATATAGGAAACTGCATTTTTTTGTTAAAATAAAAAAGAAAATCAAAAAAAATTGGAAGAAAAATTTCTAATGTGAAGCTAACATGTGTTAACTCCAGTTACAGCTTTAATTAGTAGTATAATTTTTTTTCTTCAAAATATGCTTAATTGATATATTGTAATTGTATTCGTAATTTTTAAAAATATTTGTCTTGCAATAATTTAGGAAGATTTAGTCAATATTTTATTAGTAGTTAAGACTTACCTAAGAATTTAAAAAAAAAAAAATGAAAAAGAACGAAAAAAATATTTCGAAGGAATTTTTTTAATGTGAAGCTGAAATGTGTTAACTCCAATTATTGCTACGACTTTAATAGTAAGTAAATGATGATAAACAAGATTACATACTTTGATTTTTTTTTTCTAGCATACTAATCATGTATTTATATATATAATTAAATGTTGCATGAAAATCTTCAAATTAAAAATTATAAAGTTGGATAATAAGTGTACCAATTGTAATTGCATTTCATCCATGTGTAATAGGACTTTTTTAAAACAGGAACATATACAACCTCGAGTACATTAAAATGGGCAATGACGGAGCACTTACACTAACCCAAAAATGATGGGAAAGGTTCAAGGTGGACTAGAACGAGTGCTAGGCAACAAGAAGGTGGCCAGTGAATCCAATATACCAAAGTTACCTTACTTGCAATTCATAGTAAATGTCTAAATGAGATATTGTGAATGCACCCACCAACCGTGTTTTTGTTACCACGAAAAGCAAAAAAACACCCCTCTTGCTAAAACTTTGTCACGTTAGATAAAAATCAAACATATACACATATAGGATTAGGATAAGATAAAAGCCAACCTCTTGGCTGTAAACTAAATCTAACGATCTAAACCGTTGATTTTTAATCTGATGATTGTGCTTTCATGTATAGAGGTACATTCCTAGCACAATCTAAGCTCCTCTCACATAAACATTCTCTTTTACTTGCACCTTTGTTGGATACCAAAGATCAAGTACAATAAACTAAATAAAATTGTGAAATTATACATGTAAGCATATTATTTTGCCCCCTTCCCCATTCACAAATTATGGCTCCACACCTGTAAACACCTGCGTACCAATAGAGTGACACACATGACACATGTTATGTACATTATTAGTTCAATTTAGATGAACATTAATATAAGATTTAAAGAACATTTTTTTAACTTTCAAAATTAGATGAAATAATGAACATATTCATCATCAATATATAATATAATGAACATTAGTTAATCATGGATTACATTTGTATACGTAAGGAGTACCTTCCTCTAGGTACACATGTACCTTTTGTGAATCCGCCACTTAGGGGTGTTTATAAACGGTTAACTGAACCGTTAAGGCTTAACGGTTTGGTTAAACCCCGTTAAAACGGTTACTAGTTTTTGATAATCGTAACCGAACCGTTAACCGTTAACCGTTAAGAATAATGGAAGATGAATTAAATGATGGAAGATGAAAATATAAAATTATAAATGAATCATAATTATGCATATGGGGGCAATAGGGTTAGGAACATATGTGGGTTTGTTAAAAATAATGCATTTAGGCCATTTGAAAATTGAGTTAAGCATACCTAATGCCACTTAAAAAAATTAACGGTTAACCGTTTATAAAAACCGTTAACCGTTAAGCTTAACGGTTCGGTAACCGTAACATTTAAAAATTAACGGTTCGATAACCGTCAAATTTAAAAATTAACGGTTCAGTAAATTAACCGTTAAAAAGTACCGGTTACACAGCGCCACTACACAATCTAATTAACCTTATCCTCCCAATTCCCAAAGCATTTTTTGGATCTTTTGGGCCCAATCAACAAGTACAGACCTCTTACTTGAAAAGCTGGTTGAATTTCGAACCCAATATCATTTTCTGTTGTGCTTCTTTTCGTGATGGGTTTATCATACTTTAAATTGGTTCGATCCATCATTGTTATCTTTTAACTACTTTGCTATTTTTTAACAACAAGTTGGACTTAACATTTTTTTGTTGGGCGATCAGGTAGAAGAGAAAATTTTACTAATAACATTTTAACCCAATTACTAAATTTGATATAAAGGCTCATTCCATTACATTACTTTATTATTAAATTATAAACTCCACAATCAGGAGTTTGGATCAAAAATTTCTCCAAAGAAGTTGTTATTCTTGTAAATCTTGATATGTTGCAATTGAATTAAGCCTAAACTCGATCATCTTAATTATTAATTAGAATCTTAACTTTAGTACAACAGAACAAGAGCAATAAAAAACAAAGCTCACTAATTTTAATTAATTAAAATTGATTAATATAATTAATGTTTTTTCTTTTTGTGTGTGTATGTGTGTGTGTGAGGTTTTTATAAATATATGTATAGGAGCTTCCGGGTACACCGGTAGGACCCACATGCCGGCACCACCTCAAGGTTGCCGAAGCCGTTTTCATCGCCACACAAGGCTAAAAAACCCAAGGGGCCCTAGGCATTGACATCCACAAAACAACACTCCCTAATACTCCACGTGGCACTCATTCAGGGCACCACTTAAATACATGGGTCCCACTTTCTAACTAACTAACCGAAGTTAGTAGGATCGTATAAGTGGCAGCAATCTGCGTACCCACTCGAGTGTGTAAGAAACCAAGATGATGGTATTGGTCTAAACCAATATCAGCAGGACACGCGTCCAAGATGGCACCGCCATCTCTAGTAATCAGTTCATAGGAATTTGCTAAATGATTTTGTGTTTGGTTAGGAGGATATACCACGAGCATAGGAAATTGAATTTCCTATGAAGTGTACGAAATTAGTCACCTACCTCCCCCTTGGTGAATGAAAATTCTTGTATCGGTTGCAAATTCTTATGCTCAAGCAAACACATATAATCAATTCCTAGGAAATTGACAAGGGAATTTAATTATTTTCCATGATATAAGACTTCCTATGAGAATTAACTTCTTATGTTTAACCAAACGAGCTCTTAGTATATTTTCTTGATATAGATTTTGGAATGCGGGCAAAAAAACATGAGTCAATAAGTAAGTAATACATTAATTATAACTTAATGTTGCCGTTAAAAACTAGCTTAGGAAGTTTTTTGGGTTTAGTTTTAGTCAATAATAATAAGTAATACATTATTTACATGACTCCTTGTATTGGAGTGGGTCTTCTAATGGTAGATTTTCCATTGGATCTGGTTTGAACATCATGAAGAATGAAGATCAATCACAACATGATGCACAATGGGGTCTCGTGTGGTCAGCCATGGCACAGAATAGGACCAAAATTTTCCTTTGGTTGGTTGCTCACGATCGAGTGTTGTGTAATGTGAATAGGTTAAGGCGAAAGTTACATGATAATAACTTCCTAATTGAAAGGAGTATAAGGACAGTTGCAAGTACTTGCACAAATGCACAATCCAGACTCCGAACCGACAGTAGTCGGAGTCGGATTTTTTAGGCGGTGTCAGATGCGGATTTTTATTTTTCATATTCAAATCGGATTTTTTCTAGCGGATCGGGTCGGGCTAAGGTCGGATCCGGACTATTAAATTATCAGCAGTAAATGTCTAATATGACATCAAATTTACTTTGTATTTTATTCTTAATATAAAATTAGATCTTTTGTTTTATAAAATAAGTAATGAATGCCAAATAATTTATATAAATATATAAAATTCAGTTAAAAACAACTTAGAAAAATGAAAATTCTAACTACATCTCAGAGTCTGACTAATTTGTCGGATTTTTTCCAGCATCCGATTTTGACCTGACTCCGAATCGGAGTCGGATTTTTTTAGACGGAGTCGGATGTAGATTTTTATTTTTCGGATTAGAATCGGATTTTTTCTTACGAATCATGTCAGAATAGGGTCGGACTCAGACTGAATTATCATCCTTAAGTATGTGCAACAACTCCTTTAGTCCTTTATCCTGTTCGTACATGTTTGTGTGGGTGGACGTACGGGAAATGATTTTGGCACTCCTCTCCTCTTACATAAATAGTAACATTGAGGAGTGCCAAAATCATTACCTTGTACGTGCATTGAGTGTGAACATCTTTCATCCATGAGGCAGCCATTGCATTCAAATTAGAAGGTACATAGAGGGGCGGAGCCAAGGGGGTGGTGGGGTCCATATCCTTCCCATGATTGATTCAAGATCAGTTAATTATGGATCACATTTTTATAAGGAGAATCTTCCTCTTGTATGTACCTTCTCGATCAGAATTCCCCACTACAAGGTCCATCAACCTAATCCTAAAAGCCTATTTAATTTGGATCTTTTGGGCCCAAATAACAGATACAAACCTCTTACTTGATATGCAGGTTGAATTTCGGACTCAACACCATATTGTTAAAGTATGCTTCAACAAATTAGGAAAATTTATTATATTTTTAATTAATGTACATAGTTGCTAAGTTGATTATGTCAAAATTGTTTAACTAGTATAAAGTTAGTGGGTCACGCTTTTCTAGAGTATACTTAATCTCTGTTATATAAGCCAAGAGGAGTCATGGTGTCCCTCTGAAAAAGTCCATTTTGCCCTCCAAAAATTCCAAAAATTCAATTAGCATCACTCGGTATTCACCTCTCACTATTAAGAAAAGTTATTACAATTTTTTAAATTTTTAAAATGAAAAAATTATAAGGTATAAAATTCTTAAAAATAAAATTAAAACACCAAAATTTATATTTTTGAATTATCTATAAATAAACACCCATATTAATATAGTTTGTCACATTAAAATTTTATCTTTTGATTATCGTAAAAATTTGATAATTGATAGAATATAGTAAGTTGATTATGTCAAAATTATTTAACTAGCTTAGCATAGGTCATGCTTTTCTAGAGTATAGTCAATTACATAGTAGTGAAAGTAGTGCACTTACTTAATTAGTTTGTTGGTAAGCATTTAATTTGTGAGAGTAGCGGTCATGAATTTTGTTGCTATTATTTAGGAATTAAGGTTGATATTATATTGTAGCCTATTTAAGAAGCAGTAATAAGTTTATTATTTTGAATGAATTTGCAGTATATTTCTCTTACCATTTTTTCTTAACCCATATTGTGTTGTGGTTTTTTTTTTTTTAGAGATTAGTTATGTTCAGTTCAGTTCAGTTTAGTTCATCTTTATTCGGCTAATAGACTTGTTTGGTTGAGAGAATTTTGATGAGAGTTTAGAGTTTTTAAGAGAGTTTAGAGTTTTGACAAAACAAAACTCAAATTTAAGTGTTTGGTAAAATAGAGTTTAAAAGAGAGTTTTGTACCAAAAACTCTGATCAAAACTCTCTTTAGAAAAAGTTGGGTTAGGCAGCTTTTTCTTAGAGTTTTGGAGAGAGAAATATTAATTGACTAATTTGTCCATATATTTAAACCTATTAAAACCTAACAAGTTATTTTTAAATGTCCATAAATGTCATTTTACACAACAAAACTCTAAACAATCAGTTATGTGTTACCAAACACCTTTAAACAATCAACTATTTAAATCAGCAGTCAAATCCTCTAAACAAAAAGTAATCATCTAACCACAAACTCTAACCTCTAAACTCTAAACTCTAATCACCAAACAAGGCCAATAATTTTTCTTTTTCCCTTCTGAAAAGTTGTTTATGAAAAAGACCATATTTGAAATGAAACTTGAAAAGTTGAAAGAATTCTCCATTTTTCTTGCGAACCACATTTGACGACATTCTTTGGGTAGTTGTAGAAAGACCTTTTATGTTATTTAAAACAAGCAGTTGTAGGTAGACTTTAATTACGAGTAATATATTTTTGTTTTTGTGTTTTTTGACGGGAACTTTAATTAATTTGTTTCGTTTTGGAATTCTAGTGATCAACTTAGAAAAAATATGATTAGCTTTTCAGCTTTTGTCATGAAAGATCAACACCGTAATATACAATTTTGTAAGAAGTGGCGAAGTCAGGTTTTTTTTTATTATGGGGGCTGAAGTTAATATCACGCGAAAGTTCTAGAATGCTAAATAGCAAAAATGTGAATAATATAACTAGTGAGCCTCAAATCCTAATCTATAGAATTACTAGCCTTATGTGCACGCTATGCGTGCTTCAATGTATGAGTATCTTATACAATATTTTCATATATTATTTATGAGTTTGTTGAAAATAAGATTATAATTGTTTGATTGAATAAAATTTAATTTCATTTATTACACTATCTTTGATCAAATTTTCACTGTAATTAAAAGATAAAATTTAATGTGAAAAACTGTATAAATTTGGATGTCCTTTTGTAAAATAAAAATAATAATAATTTTGTGATATTTTCATTTGAAAATTAAAGATAAAAAAATTGTTATATTTTATGGGGAATAAATAATAATTATTTTCTCTGTGATTGATAATTCCTTATTTGTTATTTATTGATTGAATTTATTTTATATTTTAATTAAATTTAATTCATAAGTAAGAGAATATCGGTTTTTAGACATTTTTATATAATAGAGATTTATACTAATAAAAAAACAAAATATTTGTGTGAAAAATTATACCAATATGGATATCTAATTGTAGATAATTCAAAAATATGAATTTTTGTGTTTGTGTTTGTGTTTTATTTTTTGGAATTATATATTTTTTAATATTTTCATTTTAAAAAATACAAAACTTTCCTTTTTAGTTAATATTATATAGTTTGAGTATTTAGAAAAGTTTTGAAGGGTATTTTAGTCTTTTTGAGGGGGGACACCATGGCTCCCCCCTTGGCTTATATAATAGAGATAAACAAACAATCAAACCAATTGAACTACTATACATTTATTGTTTATCTTCAATTAAACATAAGAATATAAGATATACTAAGGACTTGTTCGGTTGCTTTGGGAATTTATTTCAATTCCCATAGGAATTTCCATTTCATAGGAAATTATTTCCTACTTGAAATTCCTAGGAATTGCTCAAATGTGTTTGGTTGTTATGTGGGAATTTGGAAATCCTAGGAATTTTGAATGACCAAAGAAGGGGGTGGATTAATAAATTCCCATGTTTTGTGGGAAATTGAAATTCTCATGAATTGTGATTTCCCCCATTTTTGTTTTTCTTATATCAACCAAACAACATTACCAAAAAGAAATTCGTAAAATTTTTGAATGGCCATGAAAATTTAGAGTAACCAAACAAGGCCTAACAATTTTGGGCAAGGGGGTGGCCAAGGCGCCTGCTATAGCCCCCTGACTCCGCCCCTGATTTTATAATAATAACTTACTCTTAGGAAAAATTAATATACGCGGAAGAGTGGTTGTTGTCAATTGCAATGTTAAGTACTTAGAATTAAAATATTGAGAATAATAGAAATTTGTGGAAAAGAAAACAAACAACAAAAATGGCGGAGGAAGAGGATGAATTCACTATTAAAACAAACGGAGGACAACTCAAAGGGAGAAATTATAGTACTCCCACTCACACAATAAAGACTCTCAAAAGCTCACAAAACTGATGTAATTTTGTGATGAAAATTGCTAAATACTTAATGCCATATTTATAGGGATAACTTAATCCCAAGAGACGTGGCCATAAAGGGGTTTGAATACCCATCAAAGCAAAAACATACACTTAAACTCAGAATTAAAGAAGAATTAAAATTTGAATACAAAAGGCCAAAAGTCACGAGAAAAAAAAAAGTAAAAATAAATAAAATAAAAAAACTGTCAGAGGGCCTGACCCGATCGGGTCAGCACCCAGAACCAAAATTTCTTTGCCATTTCGTTCGGACCAGATCGGATGGCTCCACCCGAACATTGACCCGATCGGGGTCAGCTGACCCGACTGATCAAATGGGGGCCAAAAACCTCCGTATTTTGCAAACGAACCGACGACGAGCAAAACGAACACAAATTTGAGCCAAACCTTACACTTACTATTCATGTCTAAAATGTACTTCCTCCGTTCCATATTAGTTGCAACATTCTCTTTTTCACGTTTGCCAATATATAATTTGTATTCGTAATATTTTTTTACTCGTGAAGGGTTAATTATATATACTATAGATAATGTTTTACTCGTGAAAATGTGTGAGAATACAAATTATATATTGGCGAACGTGAAAAAGATAATACAAATTATATATTGGCGAACGTGAAAATTATAACTATAACCAGAAAAGTTCAGATCAGATCAAAAAAATTAATATCAGATCAGAATAGAAAAGAAATTTTCGAATCATATCAAAACATTTCAGATGAATCAAACGCACTCTAATTTCTATTTATACATAAAGTAAAATATAGGCAATTAATCAGATCTTGTTGGATTCGTCTCAGTACACATACATTATCCAAATACATATTCTTTTTTAATTTTATAATTATATAATTAAAGATATTGTTGATCAAAGTTATGCCTAAACAAGTGTGCAAAACTAATATGTTACAACTATTAAAAAACGGAAGGTTACATATAGAATTAAACTATTTATTATAATTTTAAAAGAGGAAACAAATAATTGTTGTATTTTAGAGTCGCAGTGAGCAAGTAGGAACAAGCGTTTTTTCATGACCGATGTTACAAACTTACAATCTAGTGAAGTAAATTTTTACTCCTATAGTAAGAATTTGAATTCGTGAGCTTAACTTGTAAAGTTTTTCGTATAATTTTGTCAATATGCCCCATAACATTTTTTGACTAAAATGCACTACGCCACTACCTTGTATCTTTAGACATTTGACTAACTACGGACTACGGATTATTATTGCCCAATGAATTACTCCCTCCGATCCGTTTTTTTAGTTTAGGTTTTCATCAAAATCAACAAATTATTGAAAGCAGGAGAAAAAAAAATGATGATTAAGTTGTATAAAAACTAAGAGAGGGAGATTATGCAAAAGATAGAAAAGAGAGTAATTTTATTAAGTTAGTTCAAAGTATGAGAGAGAGTATTAAAAAAAATTTGAAAATCATAAATTAGTAAATGTATGAGATTATATAAGAAGTGGATAAATTTTAAAAAAATAAAATAAAATAAAAAAAAGTGGGAAAATTTTTATTTTTTTTTATTTTTTTTTAAAAAAACTACAAAGTAGTATGTGCCATTGAGGCTCCATTTACTAGAGTGAAAAATGTTTTAACTGAAAATACTTTTCCGATTTTACATCGTTTACTTTGGATGAAAACTCATTTTACACCCTATTGAAAATATTTTCCCCCAAATTTGGGAGTAAAACGTATTTTCCGTTCAAGTAAACATTGGAAAATTTCTATGAAAATGAGTTTTCCATCGTAAAATGATTAATGTTTTTTCATTTGGAAAATCATTGTACATCGAAAACTTTTTACAACTAAGTAAACGGACCCTAAAAAGAAAATGTACTCCCTCTGTAACATTATTAACTGCTGCAACGATTTGACATTTTTCTCTCTACTTTATGTCAAATCATTGCAATTATTTTGCTACGGGTGGAGTATTTATTAAAAAGAATATACTCCATCCGTCCCCTTTTTATTGCAACATTATGACTTTTTTCACTGTTCATTGGACAACTTTGACTCTCTTTAATTTTATACATATAAGAAAAAATATAGTCAAATGAGATCTCTTTTGATTCGACCCGATGTGTACTTTATTAATATATAACTTTTATAATTTTATAGTATATGTATTTATAGATATTTTTATTTAAAGTTGTGTGTTGAGATATGTGAAAAAACAAATGTTGCAAAAAAAATGGGACAGATGTAGTAAGTGAGATGAGTCATAGGAAAATAATAGGTAAATAATACAACAGTACACTCTCTCCATTTTTATTTAACTTGCTCACTTCACATTTTCACGTTTGCCAAGACATTTTTATTTAATAGTAATATCACCATGCATGGAGGCATTATTCAACTAAATTTTCAAACTATTAACCCTAATTATTATAGTTGTCTTACCAACTACATACCAAGTCAAATGAAGTAATTAATCTCAGATTAAAGAAAAATATAGTCTCTATAATAAAGTTATAATATTATGTGACAATGAAATTGCATTGATGACCATCTTGAATTTTCAGATCAATAGAGCCTTTTAAATTTATACGAATTATAACATTGATATAATGTCTTATATGACTCAATCATGCTAGTTGAATTTATTTTTTTTTTTAAAAAAATACTATTCAAAGACGATGAAGATATACAATACATCAAATTAATTTTTTTTATCTACGTACGTAATCTATAACATCAATATAATATTTTGCTCAGTAGGCTTATATATAAAAGCCATGCCATACATCACCAAATTTCTAAGCTAAGCAAAAAGCAAACCATTATTTTCAAGTTAATATATAAACCTTAGCTAAAAGTAAGAAAACAATGGATTATTGCACTACATTGCTCATTCTAATGCCCTTTCTTTGGGCTTTAATCTATGTTTTCGGCCTCAAATCGACACCAATAATCCCCTTAAATAAGAACGCAACCATGCTTCCTCCAGGGCCGAAACCAATACCAATCCTAGGAAATTTGCCTCATCTAGGAGATAAACCTCATCGGTCGTTAGCTAAGTTTGCCAAAACATATGGGCCCTTAATTTCACTTAAATTCGGAAGTATCACAACTATTGTTGTGTCCTCGTCTCAAGTAGCCAAAGAAATGTTCCAAAAGCACGATCTTACACTTTCTAGTAGGCATGTTTCTGCTGCGGTACGTGCCAATGGGCATGAAAAATTCTCCTTAGTATGGTTGCCCATGGGTCCAAAATGGCGAACCTTAAGGAAAATTTCAGTCGTTAATTTGCTGTCCACACAAAGGCTTGACGCAGGTCAAGCCTTACGACAAGAAAAGGTTTCCAAACTTATCGAGTATGTAAAAAAATGTTGTAAGGTTGGGGAAGCAATTGATGTCGGAGGAGTAGCTTTTACAACTTCGCTTAATTTGTTGTCTAACACGTTCTTTTCGTTTGATTTGGCTAGCTATAACTCTAGTGATTCCGGGGAGTTCAAGGAGGTTGTGTGGAGGATCATGGAGGAAATTGGAAAGCCTAATTTGGTGGATTGTTTTCCTATTTTAAGGTTTTTAAGTGTGTTTACTGTGAACTATAAGTTGATGAGGTATGGGAATAAATTAAACGAGGTTTTTGAAGATATTATACAAAAAAGGCTTAAAAGTTCTAGCGTTACTGGAAGTGTTGGTGATGTGTTGGACACCCTTCTTAGACTAGTGAAGGACAATGCGTTAAGTCTTGATGATACTAGGCATCTTCTCATGGTGAGTTTATTTTTATTTGTGCTTTACTATAGTTGTTTTGGTTTGAAGATTTTAGTTATCATCATATTAAAAAAAAATATAGAGAGAGAGGTCAAAGGCTTAAGTTCAAATCATACCCTTCACGTCTTAAGTTCAAATTTTTATCCTAACAAATTATTGGGATATTTGTGTGTGACCATATATATATAACCAACCAATGAGCTGACAACCTTGTAGGCTAGTGGGCTAACTAGGGTTAGCATGTGGTCTATTTTTTTTTTTAAAAAAAACACACTAAAAATAAATCATGTAAATCTAAAATTAAATTCTATATGGATCTTGCTAATTGATACCTAGCTTGAGGAGGGTATTAGATAAGAATTTTACATCTTTCTTAAAATAGAATGAATTTTATAGTGCATGCCAAAATTACGTATTGATCAGTGTAATTAATATTTATTTTAATTTAATATTTCTATTTTAGTCATCTTATCTAGTGGCTTGATAGTTTTATTAAGGGAAAAAGATAATTTTAACTCAATTGCATTAATTTAATAAATATGAAGCATTTATATAGGCAATACAAGCACACAACTAACACAAAAAAGGTGGGAACATGACCCATTAACTAACAAATACTAAGTCCGTCCTAACTTGACCCATCGAACCCCATATAGTGCACTAGTGAGTGTCCCATTTCTTATATTCAATCAAATTTAACACCCACTAACACAACTTTGAAGAACTATTTCCAACATGGCAATGGTTAACTTTTATGATTTTAGATACACGATTAATTGAGAATGCATTTATGTATGTATTGCTTGCATGTGAAACAGGATTTTTTTACAGCAGGGACAGACACTACTTCTAGCACCTTAGAATGGGCAATGTCAAAACTGTTACGCAACCCTAAAAAAATGGCAAAGGTTCAAGCAGAACTGGAACAAGTGATAGGTAAAAACAATGTACTTAGTGAATCAGACATCACAAAGCTTCCTTACTTACAAGCCATAGTGAAGGAAACATTAAGGATGCATCCACCAACTGTATTTCTAATCCCACGTAAAGCCGATAATGATGTTGAATTACATGGCTATGTTGTGCCGAAGAATTCACAAGTATTTGTTAACCTTTGGGCTATTTCACGAGATCCTAATTATTGGAATAATCCAGACATGTTTTCACCTGAGAGATTTTTAGAGTGTGAAATTGATGATATCAAAGGACAAGATTATTTCGGATTTATTCCATTTGGAGCAGGAAGAAGGATGTGTCCTGGAAATGTATTCGCAATTCGAATGTTAAATCTTATGTTGGGGAGTCTTCTTCATGGTTTTAATTGGAAGGTTGAAAATGGGTTGAGGATACAAGATATAGATATGAATGATAAATTTGGTGTCACCATACAAAAAGCAAACCCTTTACGTATTATTCCAATGCCAAAGTGAAAAAAAAAAAAAGACTGACAATTTAAGTGGTGTACGTTTGTTAAACGAGAAGTTTTGTTCAGTGTGATAATAATTATATATCTAGACTCCATTACAATGAATTATGTACGCATATATTGCATTTTTATTTCTTGTATATATATATATATGTATATATTACCTTTTATAATAAAAAGAGTGTGTGGTGAGAATCGAACTCAGGATCTCGTGCCTGAAATTCTGTAGCTCTAACCACTAGGTTACAACTTCATCCTCTATAAGTGTTACACTTGTACTTCTAGCATTTAACAGTATAATTTTACATGGTATATGATAATATAAATACATTTACATAGTGTTAGTCGGTGTTTCTTTTTTAAATATGTTGATGCCCACACATGAACTTACGGAGAGCGAATGAATTTTTACAACCAAATTTGTGTGGCCATTTAATTAGGTCTATTAAATTATTAAATAGATAGATAGATTTATCATATGGTTTGGGTATAAAAAAAAAAGAAACCAATGAAAGTTATTATTTTAGTAAGTACTCCCTCCTTCCCAATTTACTTGCTACATTTTTTTTCGCACCTTACGAGACACAATTTTAAATAAAAATATATTTAATTATATATAATAAAAAAATTTCTTAAATAAAAATTGTATAAGGATTTGTTTGATTCACCTTAAATTTGCTTATATGATCTGATCTGCATTTATTTTTTCTGATATGACCTGGTCTGAACTTATTGTCTAATTTTGACTAAATTTTGACCGCGTATATATGTTAATCCATAAGGAAAAAGTATACCGATTGATATCTTATTTTATTCGTATTAATGAGTAGATTTTTAATATGTAACAATAATTTTTTTTGTTACGAAATAAAGATATTTAAAGTTTAAAAACATGAAATTATATTATCTAATCTGATATAAAATTATTTTTTATGATCCGAAATAAGTAATAAGGAGTGAAAATAAAGGCTATCAACAAGTCCTAAATATATCATCATTTATTATATATAATTTATTAGTTTTAAATTTTAAAATGAGTTAGAACATGAATTGGTACTAAAATGTGTTAGTCTCACCTTAGTTGCGTTCAAGTGTTCAGCAACATCAGAGTGACACGTAAAGCATCTACATTATCATATATAAAATGTCAAAAATATAAATCCTAACATAGAGAAGTACTGGTGGTGCATGTAGTGTTGGAAATTTGAGGTATATAGTTTTTTTTTTTTTAAAAAAAAAAAAAATTATTATTAAGCATGCATTAATTACTCCTGTAAACCTTGTGATAATGACATGTGGCAAATTCTTGGCAAAAGGACGCCTTTTAATTTAATAGGTTTTTGGCCCGTGCATAATGCACGGGCTTTGTACCTATTAGGTTCATTGTTCTATGTTTTAGTTTTTATATAAGATTATAACATATATTTTTAAGATTATAACATATATTTTCCTTGAAAAAAAACATATACGAGTATATATTTTGAAGAATATTCATTCGCATAATTATAAAATAATGGAAAATAATTTTGTAAATATAAAGTGTGAGCATATTTAGAAGAATTCAAAATGGAATAAAATAAAATTTAAAATGAATTTAGGTAGTGATGTAAGAAAGCAAATCTCATAATTTGAAGTAATTGAAAAGTTTTATTAAATGTAAATAAATTATTAATATTAATTGTAAATAGGAAATAAAGCAATTTTTTATTTCAAAAAAAAAAAGAAAAAGAAAAAGAAACATTTTTTTAGGATGACACATGGCATAATTTTAAAGATGAGATATCCTATGTGTCAAAATTATGTTTTAGGATGTGTTTTAATATATTAGGTATAGAGTTAATTAATTTAATTTAATTTAATTATAGATATACATTATAGATGTGTCCTTTGAGTTTTCTCAAAAAAAATGTGTCATTTTTTATTGAAGGGTTTTGAGTTTCTCACGCAGAGATGTAAAATTGTACTATTTCATAATAACATTTTAAATAAAATTAGAGATATACCGACATAAGTGTCCGACCACATATAAATAGAAACATTTTAAGAATATATTTTCAAACAAAATTACAAAAATGTAATAAAGTAAAATTTTGATATGAAGAAATTGTGAATTACCCCTTTTCTATTCTTCTGTCTCTTGTGCTTCTCTCAGTCCTTTTGACGGGAACTGAATTCCGCACCCCAAAAATTAATTTCCGCACTCCACCTTATATAGTATTAATCAGAGTTAATGCTATATAAGATGATGTGCGGAGATCAATTTTTGGATTGCGAAAATGACCGGCCCTTTTGATTCTATTCTCTGCCACAGCGTTTCAAAAATCTCTCTCGAGAATCAGCTCTCGAACAGTAGAATCCTAAACACTGCCAAATTTCTATCTTCTTCTCTATACAACAATGCTTTAAACATTTTGGAATTGCCAATTCTTAAATTATTTCACTGAATAAAACCTGAGTCACCATCTTTTCCCAATTTTTAATTCCCCCTAAAACCCTAATGTCCGCCGTTTCTTGTTGCAGAAACCCCTAATTTTGGCTTTTCTCTTTCCTCTTCATCCTTTTTGTTCTTCCCGCCCTTTATCTTCATCATTG
Source organism: Salicornia ramosissima (assembly GCA_951394345.1). Classification (NCBI taxonomy): domain Eukaryota; kingdom Viridiplantae; phylum Streptophyta; class Magnoliopsida; order Caryophyllales; family Amaranthaceae; genus Salicornia; species Salicornia ramosissima. The sequence goes on from OX596234.1 coordinate 50,451,652, forward strand.
GACCGGACCTTCTTTTTCCTGTCATTGGGAGTTATCATTCGACTCTGATAAAATTTTGCAGGAGATGCCAAATTATTCTTCAAATGCAGAAGCTTTTTCGTCGAAGTCCACCTGGCACTCCTCTCCTACTTTCTTCTTCTTCATCTTCAATTAATACCCACTTTCCTTCTCATCATCCTCTGAAACCACGAAAAACTCCCACCTTGAATTCGCTTTCTTTCTCTTCAAATTTAGGGTTTTGCGCTCAACCCTCTGTGATTAAACTTGACGACTTCATGCCTGTTTCATCTTCTTCTAGCCCTCTTAACATTCGCCCTTGTATTAACTTCTTACCTAATTCGTCTACTTCTTCTTTAAAAGTAATACCGTCTAGTTTTAGTCGCAGTTTTTCGAGTTGCAGGTTATGCAAATGTTCTGTGGAAGATGGCAAGGGCGCACAACGGCCATGGGTTGTTTTGAAAGGAATGCGTAGTGGGTCCCGCTTAGCTTGGTTGCATAGTGCTGCTGGCAATGGAGATGATAAGAACTTGGCAGAAGTTGAAAGTGAAAGTGAGGAGGAGAGAGAAAATGGGTTTGAAGAAGAAGAAGGAGAAGGAAAGCCTGCTAAAATACGAAGGAGAACAAGGAGTTCAAGTAACAGTGGAGTTTCCGGGGTTGAGAGGAATCCTGATTTGTTGGCAATTCCAGGGGTCGGACCTAGGAATTTGAGGAAGTTAGTACAGAAGGGTATTGGTGGTGTTGATGACCTTAAACAGATTTATAAAGATAAGGTGGTTTTTTTTTTTTTTTTTTTGTCTCTGTTTTCTAATGTCGAATACAGGTTTAAATGTATTAGCCTCTATATGATGTTATGAACTTATTAGACCCGGAGTAACCTATTTACTAAATAGCAAATATATCAAATATTGACCCACTTTGATAAAACATAAAATGTGTTTGTCTATTGTTGATGAAAAGTTCTGTCTAGATAGAGGTCTGTATAATAATGATATGCCTTTGTTCTATTGCAATTGGTTAACTTGACTGAATTTACCTAACTCTTGTACTTATTAGACCCGTAATTAATTTTTGCAAAGTGAATGAGAACCTAGTTAGTTGATGCATCTATGATGAATGTGTGAATGGTAAAGGTTAAGCCTGAATTTATCTTAACATGTTTTTGACTCTGCCAAGTAGTACTTGACTAGTTGTTGCAGACTTGCAGTCTTAGTGTGCTTGTCATAGGTGTTGCTCTGGTTTTTCTTGGTGAAATTTATAGGTCTTAGTCATGGCTTGTTGAAGAGAGTGACAAATGCAATTAGTAATATGATTATATTTGTGTTGCTGTCTGCAGCCCGTTCATCTTCTTGCTTTTGCTATAGAGTTCCGCAAGACTTTGCTTATGTTATGTTATCTAGGGAGTTCACTTGGTCGAAATTCTAAAAGGCTATTTGAACATCCTTTCTATTGAATCCTGATTTTAGTGTTCATTATACATCTAAATGTCATGTCACATATCAAATACACGGAATAAAAGGTGGGGTTAAAAGTTGAAACTTGTAATGTAGCTCTTTCGTATTTCAAACCTGGTTATGTTATGTTATTGAATATCCTTGTACAGTTCTTTTTGGGAGGGGGATAATGGGTTAGATTGCATTATGTTGTGCAACCTGAGGTATGTCATTCACAATTTACTTTGAGACATTGATCTTGTTATTGTGAAGGTCGTCCCCCTCCCCCCTCCTCCCTCCACAAAACATACACACAAATGACACAATGGCTTTTATAGTGAAGGTTTTGAATCTGTTTACTTGCTGTAAGTATGGACGTTGGTTTTTTTTTTCTATATACTTAGTTGCTATTTTCCCCAAGTCCTCTTGTGGAACTCCATTGTGATTGTTATACCGTATTCAAACGTTATTGTTTAGTAATTTGTTTTTGTAACAATTTGTTTCTTTTTGTTTAATTAAGCCGGTTGTGTTTTATTTCTATTTCATAACAGTTCTTCAACAAGTCAAGTCAGAAGATGGTTGAATTTCTACAAAGTTCGGTGGGAATAATTCACAGAAACCATGCTGAAAGTATAACTACCTTCATCAAAACGAGCGTAGATGATGAGTTGAAGGAGGATGGGTCTGATTCAGGAGTAAAACCGCATAAGAACAGAATCACTCTCTGTGTGGAGGGAAATATTAGTGTTGGAAAAACTACCTTCTTGAAAAGAATAGTTAATGAAACGGTTGAGCTACGCGATTTTGTCGAAGTTGTCCCTGAACCTATTGATAAATGGCAAGATATTGGGCCGGATCACTTTAATATTCTGGATGCCTTTTATGCTGACCCACAGAGGTATGCCTACACCTTTCAGAATTATGTATTTGTTACAAGGGTCATGCAAGAGAGAGATTCATCTGGTGGTATCCAGCCCCTCAGGTTGATGGAGAGAAGTGTCTTCAGTGACAGGATGGTAAGACTCTGAATTATTATGTGTTAATATGAAATAATTTACTTCAAATTTGGAAAGCTATCATCTTGAATGGGAAACATCTAGTGATGAATTGGTTACAAAGCATGTGGTTCTATAATAACGATGTTTCTGTACTGAATTATTGTCAATGTTAATATATGCAATGTTGCTCATGGTAGGTTTTTGTGAGAGCAGTTCATGAAGCAAAATGGATGAATGAGATGGAAATTAGCATCTATGATTCTTGGTTTGACCCAGTTGTTTCATGTTTGCCTGGGCTTATCCCAGATGGTTTTATCTACCTTAGGGCAAGTCCTGACACATGCCATAAGCGTATGATGTTACGTAAAAGAGAGGAAGAAGGTGGAGTAAGCTTAGACTATCTCCGTGATTTGCATGAGAAGCATGAGAATTGGCTTTTCCCCTTTGAAAGTGGAAATCATGGAGTGGTGTCGGTCAGTAAGCCTCCGTTCAACTTGGACAGTACTACATATCCTGGTATAAAAGAACGTGTATGCTTTTTGGAGGGTCCTCACATGCATTCAAGCATCCAGCAGGTGATACAAAGTTTATATCCCCCCCCCCCTCTCCTCCGACACAAATACCAAAATGCAAATACTTTAAAAATAAACATGCAGATTAATGAAAAAGATATTCATTTTTTTTTATGTTGTGCAGGTTCCTGCATTGATTCTTGATTGTGATAATGACATTGATTTTAACAGAGATATTGATGCAAAGAGAGAGTAAGCCTTTTGATTTTCCTTAATTTCTCTTTCTCACCAGATTCATAGAGTGCTTGTATCTGTTTACTTTTGTATTTTTACAATTTGACTGTCATGAAATGTGTTCCTATTTTCCAAAAGGAATAATTTCCAGATGTGACACAATTTCATGGGCTTCCATCCCTCATAATATATGTGAATTTGTGATCATCATTGCATAGAATTTCTGAAGTTCCTTTTTGTTCAGTGACAAATGAGGGCAATTTTTTACTCCGTAAAAAAAAAGAGGATTCGATCTTAGGGATAAGCAAAATCCATGGGTAACTTTGACCTGTTTTGCTTTTAGAACATTCAAACCAAAGCTTGAATATGATGAGTGTGATCTTCATGGAGTTATACTAGGAGTTTGTTTGCTTGTTTGGTTACCATGGTAACTTGGTAAGTTAATTCCCATGGAAGTCCCATTTCATGGGAATTGCTCATCACCAAGGGAAAAAACTTAGTTGATCTATCACCAAGGGGAAGTTAGTTATTGATTTCCTACATTTCATGAGAAATTATATTTCCAACGGAATCTTAATTTGTTATGACTAGCCAATTTTGTGCATTCCGAACCACCTCTCACTTTTGCATTTCCTAGCAAATCTAAATTCCATTAGAATCATGACTAAACCGAACAATCCTAGACAATCGTACTTTGGTATATATATGCATATTGCTCAATTAAAAAAAAAAAAAAACTAGACATTTTTACATTCTTTGCTGTAACATTTGCAATTGTTTATTGGTGTCGTGTACGCTACTGCAATTAATGAAACTCATTTATATGATGACATGTTAAACTATCTTCTGAAGCTATGCTCGCCAAGTTGCTGAGTTCTTCGAGTTTGTGAAGAGAAACAAAGAGCTCCAACCTCCTCAACCCGGTGAAGGTGCCACCGACAAGCCACAGATAATGCTTCCCAACAAGGACAATTTATGGTTACACGGCGGAAAGCACATTCCCCCGTCTGCCCTTAAATCCATGGATTTCAAGCAGGCGATGTCATTGTTCTCTAGTTAGTCTTTTATCATAGCAGTGTTGCTGAACTTACAAGGTGTGTCTGTCTGAGAGGTGCCAATTTTGTGTAGTATATGGAGCCTTTAGCTGACATTGGATTGCATTCGACGTGTTAAGGATTGTTCTAACCCGTAACTTTTGTGTTCGCGAGATGTAGATAGGGTTTGTTTTGGCTGTGATGTTCTGGCATATTTCAGTTAGATGTTTAGTTTATCTGCCACTATGTTCCAGCATTGTTCATAGTACTCATTGTAGATTATTTGGTTTTTAGTAATATGTTTATTTTCATTGTAGAAATTCTGCAAATAGTGCTTTGAATCTTATGGAAGATCATTTAATTGTTTTTTTGCTTATTTAAGGTTGACAGAAATGTACAATGTGCCTGGTGTTTTTCTTGATTGATATGGATGGGAATTAATCGCTTCAACTACATATTCTACATTATAAAGTTGTCATCATAACATGTACGAAGTATGATGTACCTCCAAAAATACTTTTTTTTCAATTTTTTTTTACAAAAATATTCTCGACAAATTAAGTTATCATATTGCAGATTTCATTTTATTTATACTATAAATTGAAAATTTGTGCACATTGTATAAATACAAATTAAAATAAATCTATTAAGATATCACTTGATAAAATTTTGTTTTATTTATCAATTATAAAATATGATTAGTTTTTTACTTTAGCCATATAAATAGTAAATTGCAACATCTTCATGATACAAAAGTAGAAAATTGATGTTAAAGCAAGCATTATTCACAAAAAACAAGTTTACTTCAAACTTGTTAATTTTATTTTATTTTTTCAAATATTAAATTTCTTTTAATTTTGTAATAAAAAATATTATAAATTTATTTAGTCAAATCAAGCCATGCGTTCATGTATGATCAGATAAGAAAAAATTCAAGCATATCCTAAATTTGGAAAGGTGATACAATTAATTAGATTATCTTTCAATTAATTCTTTTTTACTTCTCGTTGAATTACATTGGCACTTAACTTAATTACTAACTAGAATAACTTATGGAAGACAACAGGTCGGACTCAGACTCTCCAAATTCGGCTTTGACACTTAGTAATAGTGGGATGCCCCATCTAAATTTGATTCCAACACCCGACTACAACCCGAATCCAATTTGACTTCAAAAATTCGACTACAACATTAAATTAAACAATACGCCATTAAATAAAATCAAACAAATGTCTAATATTACATTTAGGGTCCGTTTACTAGAGCGAAAAATATTTTCCCTGAAAGCAGTTTTCCTATTTTACATCGTTTACATTGGGTGAAAAAAATAAAATGTAAAACTTTGGGTGAAAATTCATTTTACACACTATTGGAAACATTTTCCTCCAAATTTGGAAGTAAAACTTATTTTCCGTGCAAGTAAACAATGGAAAACTTGTATGAAAATGAGTTTTCCAACGTAAAATGTTTTTCATGAAAAATCATTTTACATTGAAAATGTTTTACACCAAAGTAAACGGAGCCTTAAATTACTTAATATTTTATTACTAATGGCCTAATGCATAAATATATATGATACATTAATCAAATACATAATTAATACCAAATATTTTCAAAAATAAAATATAAATTACTCCGTACATTAAATACAACCTAAACAAATAGAAAATCCAATTGCATGTTAGTCAGAATAATTTTTTGAATTTTTTCCAACCTCCAACTCCAATTAACTTGGACTCAGGTGCGAATTTTTTATTTTTCGGATTTGCATTAGATTTTTGCTTACAAATTGGATTTGACTATAATCAAATCTGAACTGGATTATCATCCTTAGAATAACATAATGTTTAATGTACATAAAGAGAATAATTATAATCACATGTACTCCAGAACAATTTTCAATTTACACATCTTAAATTCTTACCCCAATAAATGATGCAAAAATTATTAGTGTAATTTTCCCCATCCATATACAAGCTATGCACATAGCTTTCTAATTGTGTTACAAAAGTTGAATCATATATTTTAGCTTGAAGCTCATCCCAGGCATCTAAACTAAGCAGCTTTGATACATTCTTGATCATGAAATCAATGTGCTGAACTGATAAATGACAGGCTGGCATATCCAATTACATGGTTATCACCAGGGTTCTTAAATCCTGAAATCATTTAAATAAGCCGGTCATGAAATCCCAAGATCGAAAGACGGGGAACTCATCATAGTAGTATTCTGAGATGAGGGTTCAGAGATCTTTTTTCGAGCAGAGGATCCAATTTTTTGACTAAGAAGCTTTGCTGCTTGGGCCTCCAATTCATCAAGATCAAGACCCTCATAAAATTGATCATCTGAGAAAAAACTGCAGTCTGCTTCAATATCATTATTGGGTTGAAGTGATAATGGTGCTGCTTTGGTTGGAAGTGCATAATCAGAGCAAAATTCCTTCTCCAGATTTTTTGGAGGGAGATTACAAGCTCTATTTGAAATTATTCTTTGCCTACTTTTTGTCTTTGAAGCATTTACAAGGGCACTGCTGCTGCAACTTGGTGTAGCTTCACATGATACCTTATTCACATGAGAATCTACTGTGTTTTTTGTAGAGACATCAGGAGATTTCAAACAACCTTCTGGAAAAGTGTTTCCATGATCTCCACTCTCTCTCGCTGTGGAAACAGAAGGCTTGGACTCTGGAGTAATTGTTCTAGCATGTTTTTGTTGCTCTTGAAATGGTGATTGTGTGAGGAGTGAACGCCTGTTTCAAACAGTTCAGAACTTTAAATGATATGACGTACTCTGAAAGATTTTGGCATTCACAATATAGTAGTTTGAGAAAAATCCAACGCAGTTTCAACTTTAATCATTAAAATATCAGCTTAGCAGAACCCAACTAGTGGCCTAGCAGGCTGGCATATTGCCATGAGATTTTTCTTTAGAGTATGCATTTGTAAATAAATACTACGTATATAATTTCAGACCTTCAGGTACAGAGTTTAAAGGAAAACCTGTAAATTGCCATAATATCCATTTTACTATCTTCTGTTTGACCACTACCAACTGCTGGATCAGATTGATCATCTATGAAACTATCTTCATATGCATCACTGTCCTCATAACTTGGCTCATCTTCTGAATCTGGTACCACATCTTCAGCAGAAACCCTGGAATTCAACAATTACATCAATAGTTGGTTGGTTGATTACTTGCATGACCTTAATTGCAAATAGAGCCACAGAAGGTAAATGATATGTAAAGGAATGAATCCAAATACCACCTCTAGACTTCAGTAAAGGTAATCAGCAACCACACTTGGAATTATAATTGCAAATAGATCCACATATCATTTGTGATTTAGCACAAAAGCTACATTTCTGGACAGTTAATGGCCTTTTTGTTCTCATTAAAAAAAAAAAAAAAAAAAAAAAAAAACGGGGAAAAAACGTGGTTTCCACTTCTATGTAGTTAGTTTTCCAAATTACCATCACTTCAATAGGTTTGGGTAATGACGTATATTATGACTTAAACTTGTGGAAAAAAACAGTGACATCAAACAGGTTCTAAGAGAACACAAAGACAATGTAATTGAACTTAAATTTTCTCATTAGTGCCTAACTAAACAAAAACATGGTTTGCCACTTTGGACCATGACATCAGATTAGCAACACAAGAATGACCAGCAATTTGTAATGCACTGGAGAATTCGAACCTCAAGTCTGGGGAATTTGCACACCCAAATGGATTCAAGCAAAATAACGATAGCAACAAGAAGTATGTTCGAAATTTCGAATGATAAAATAGGGGAAATGGATTAATATTGGAATAATAAACTGTAGAAGGATTAGTATCCGGAAATAAAATAGCAACTTTAGGTTGCAAACCTCTTAGTGAATTTGGTCACAAATCTAAAAAGCCCTAGCCTTTACAAAATAATTTCTGGATAATTCCTACTCCCTAACTTCCTAATATTATTTATACTACTTTTCCCTTAATTGTTTTTGTCCATATTCTAATACAAGGATCACCAAAAATCTGATAAAATCAACATTCAGCTAATAAGCCAAAATTACAAGCAAATAAGGATAAAATAAAAGTAAATACAAAATAAAATTAATAACATTCTGAGTACTAATATAATGAATTGATTCATTGCACAATTCCAGTAGAAGATAATTATCTTTGTAGATTCATTTTGACAAAGTAGACCATCCTAGATATTCAATAGTTGGGGAATCCACAAGCCCAAACACCATGTAACATATTCCAAAAGACATTAATATCACAGAAAGTAAACTGCTTACACCATAGTAGCCTATTCATTAGATAATAATAGATTTCCAATTAAAATGAATTTACATGTAATTTTGCTAAAGAAAGTCTCATACGTCAATGTCCAAGGTAATGCAACTCAATCCCATAGATATGATCCCATTACTACACAATGGATGGTATGAGATTAATGAGGAAAAAGATGTTCTCGAAGGTGAAGAAGTGTTAACATGGGAACAGGTATGAGATTTTCCTTGCAAATTTCACATATATTGTCCGTTAAGGTTATACACACAAATTAAGAAACAAGTAGCTATTACATAAAACTCAAAGTAACATTCATTGTTCCATCAAGCACATTGGTAATTTTAAGTGAACAATAAGTCAATAACATAGGAAAGTCGGTGAATTGGATAAATAAGGAGCGCATAGCCATTAATAATTAATAATCATGTAGTTAAAAGGAAAAAAAAAAAAACAGAAGTGGCTAGAAGACATTGCATGCATTGACTTACTCTGCTTCTCCATCAATGAAGTCCCTGGCATCATCAAATTGCTTCCGAACTGCAACAACAGTAACCAATAAAAGAGGACTTGTTATTAGGATGTCAAATAGAATACTTCTCTGTTAGAATCTATTCACAATATAGTAGGCAGAAATTTCTCGTGGCAATGCATAATGATTCATAAATACCTTTCCTACGCATGGCAGCTTTAGGAAGTACATTAGCAGCTTCAAAAGCGCCTCCTACAGAGCTAGTTGAATTCTCTTTCACACCTTTTGCTCTTCTCTTGCTGGATAAATCCCCAATCCTGCGCAACCTTTTCAACCTTAATCGTTCACTGGATCCAGACATCTTTCCAGAACTCATACGCCAATCTTCACTGCAGCTGGTATTTGTTAAATTTTGCAAAGGAGTACGGAATTCTGGAGAAGATGAGGATTGACAGATGCCACCTATTTTGGAGAGACCCTCAGGCAGTCCCACTGACATTTCATTTCTAATAGAAGAATTGACCTCTTTTGTCTGAGGAGAAGATGTACAGGTAACTTTACTAGCAACATTTAATAAATTAGCAAAGGGTTCAGGAGTTAATATCAGCTGTGGAATGCAATTCTCATCTTTCTCTACACCACTTTTCCAGTCCACAGAATCAACATTTTTTCTAGATAATGTGACATCTTCACCTGCAGATAAAGAGTAGAGGAATGACATTTAAGCTTAAACAAAATTAAAGGCCACTTCTCTTTCAGAATTTTACCTACCAGCATTACTCAGAGGAGACTCAGGAACAAAGCCGTTTTCAATGAAACTGGTTAGACGAGGACTTAAATCAGAATTTGCAATATTTAAGTTACATTCTGCAGCAGGCGTTAAGGGGGAGTTGGGTTCTTTTTCAACTATCTTATCAAAGCCAACATCTTCATTCAGACAATCAACATCAAAAGGCGGGGCACGGATACTTGTTATATCACCTACAGTTGTGTCAAACATCTTCCAGTCCGCTGGCAACTGAGACTTTCCCTCCCGATAAACTTTACATGCATCTTGAACAGAAGAATCTGGAATCATATGTTTGTTAGATGGTGAAAACGCTGTGATAGGAGCCACATTATCCAGAACTCTATCAGGAGAATCAAGCATATACGTATCTACAGCCACAGAGGGGCCGGATGGGGAGAGCTCAAAGTTGGTTATATCTTTGTGGGCGGCAGAGAAATTGACAGGATCAAGAACATCTGTACAAGAATTTGATATCATCAACTTTCATTGTGATATTGCAGTTCAACAGTTCAACCATCAAAATAGTCTATCTGCAGAACTGCTGGCCAAACTCATAAGTCATAACTGACACACAACGCAATAGCAACTGGTCTCGTGTAAACCAGACTTGTTAGGGTAGAAAATAGTAGTTCTGTGTTCTAACTAATTAATCAATGTGAAAGTATTGTGTCGGACGGTCCGACAGTCGGACTGTCCTCCACATGCAATTTTTGTCAAATCACGACTTGAACCAAGTTTAACAATATGTGTCCAGGTTCAACAATATGTATCCAGGTGTAACAATATGTGTCTAAGTTTAACAAATTTTCACCAGGTTTATAAATAGATGTCCAGGTTTAACAATATGTGTCCAGGACTCCAGGTTTAATAATATATATGTGTCCAGGTTTAACAGTATGTGTCCAGCTTAAACAAGGTTTTACCAGGTTTACAAATATGTGTTCAGGTTTAAAAATATATGTCCAGGTTTAACAAATATGTGTCCAGGACTCCAGGTTCAACAATATGTGTCCAGGACTCCAGGTTCAACAATATGTGTCCAGGTGTAACAATATGTGTCCAGGTGTAACAATATGTGTCCAGGTTTGTGTCCAGGCTTAACAATATGTGTCCAGCTTAAACAAGTTTTCACCAGGTTTACAAATGTGTCCAGGTTAAAGGAGTTTTTCAACAGGTTTACAAAAACGTGTCCGGGTTTACAAATATGTGTCCAGGTTTAACAAATACGTGTCCAGGTTTAACAAATACGTGTCCAGGTTTAACAAATACGTGTCCAGGTTGAACAATATGTGTCCAGCTCAGTTGGACTCGTCTAATAGTAATATTACTGTCAGACGAGTCTGACACAATACCTTCTCTTAATCAATTTATGCATCTGATACAAGGGAAATGCCAAGTGCCTTAATAACCCTTGATCAGAAGCACCACCAAGGCACCAACTACCTATAATTTGTGCGATTGCTCAGTCTCATTTTCAGCATAATCTTTTTGGTTATCAGCCCAAGATGGGTGCTAAGCAATGGTGGGGCCATGTATGATCAGATGTTTTAAAGAAGTAGGTGGATAATCTTTATGCTTAAACCTACATATGGCCTCATATCATAATATATGTTGGCAAAAGGGTTCAGGATTGTAAGCATTTCTACTTTCACTTATACTCCATAAAATTTAACTTTGTGAATATCATATGATCAAACTAATGATCTTAAAATTATGCTCCCGAATACACATGACAGACATCCCATTTTTCTTTCTTCCGAATCAATTCAACCCTTCAACTACATGTCAAACCTGATCTAAAAAATTAACTATTCTCACATCCTCTCACACCTTGCCATCAAACCTTAGCTGAAATGAAAAATAGATTTCACATATTGATGGCTTGTCTAAATCATAGAAACTCTTGACCATAAGCCTCTTGTTAAGAAGTTCAACTTTCAAGCTTCTTTTTTAGTGGAAAGAAAGCAAGCAAAAATTCTTAACTACCCTTCAGAAATTTCAGCTAAAAGCTTGTAAATAAACAAAACAAGGTATTACCCTGTCCATTTTCATTGTGTTGTTCAAGACCCCCAATTGATAAGCACCGAGTACTCCGAGAAAACTGCAATGAGATAACGTGAATGAAACATAAAGCAATCAGAGAATACTAGAGGTTATAGTGTGAAAAGATCATATTCATAGATATACCTCATGCCCGAATTGCTCATCCATATTAGAGGATGACAACCCTTGCAGAAGCTGCATTGCATCAATGAGCCATCCAGTTCGAGATGAGTGCATTACTTTGTGCACCCTGGAAGGGCATGCCTGGAAAGAAGGGAAGGCAACAAGAGATGGTTTTATTGCCTCACTAGTCATGAAGTACTTTTTTAGCAATGAAGCTTCAGCATCAGTGACCTTCTCTCTGAACATTGGTTGTTGGGAGGAATCAACTTTGATCTTCTTAGAATGGCGGATAAACTTTTCAATTGACATTTCTACAAACAGAAGTTCTGGTTTCAAAAGATGAGGAATCTACAGCAAATATCACAGAAAAAGAGGAAGTACACGCATCAGATTAACAGCCAAAATATGTATTATGTAATCTATAGAGGTGCCGGTGATTAGACTTACCATCCTCGGGCTGCATTGAAAATCGAAGCTATTCATTCCCCCATTTCGCATGTGCTTACCCACATTCTTACTTGTTGCTTGCTTCCGCTTATAACCTTTTAACTCTGTACCTTCACAAGCTAAAACAAGTAATACAGGTCAAGGATCACAAATGCTCTTAGGGGAAAAAAAATCATGTGCCAAAACCCCAAAAGACAGGGAACGTAGTCAAGGATATCTACTCGACCATCATGTTTCCTTCCAGTTCTACCCATCCGCTGAATCATCCTCAAAGGGGATACGTTAGCATCAAAACATATTACAAGATCAACTTCCATGATGTCAAGACCTTCTTCACCAATTGATGTGGCAACTATAACATTGTATCCACCTAATCGAAATTTCTGTCACAAGGAGCAAAACAATAGCATGAAAAACTGCCATAAAATTGAAGAAAATTTGTAGCATATCTTTAATGCAATTGTCACCTCAAGCACAGCCTGTTGAACCTTTTGTGACTGGCCTTTCAATGTTTTTCCTGCAAAGAGCATGTTATAGATCGACTTAAGAATGAATAGTATGAAAAAAATTAAAATAAAAACCATTCATCAAAAAACAAGAGCACAACAAAAGAAACAAATATCATCTAACAGCATCAAGCAATAAAAACATGTAGTGTTTTGCTCTGAGTAATCAAGGTAAAGATTTTATCAAACTTCAGCATCAATCAGAATAGGAATTAGCAAACGCAGCAATTCGGGTGAACTGCGACTTCTATTTGGAAAGCTAAAGTCCTTGCACTACTTATACTAGATTAAAGAGTTCAAGACAATAAATTATCATAAATTTAATTGTAGTTCCTTGAAAACCAAAAGCAGTATTCTCAGACTAATTCATACAAATGCAAATATCTACATTGACGTCCACCTCAAATTTAATCGTCCAGTACTTCTCTGAGAAAGGGTTTGTTCTTTTCAACTTGCGTTTGCTAATCTAAACTTATTTAACTTTATTGGACTGTAATTTGGAGAGAGAAACCTTATTAGACCAATTTTTGCTTATTTAAACTTATCTATACTTATTAGTCCGCATTAAACAGTATTTGAGCTTAGCTAATACAATCTTAAAGGAGAAAATTTAAAGTGAAGAGAATATACCAAAACAATGAGAGAACAAAAAGACCAAGGGAACTAGGCAACTAGCAACTATAGTTAACTAATATGGCATAGCCTCTGGGAAATATTTTCAGTCTGCAACAAGTCAACACCTTTTTGAAATAAATTAATATTCAAATGAAGTAGTGATGTTAATAAATACTTCTTGCCGAACTCCATAAAGAGGTCCAGGACCGTGTTGCTTAATTCCCTAACCTCCTTGCGAATTGCAAACTGTAATAAGCGAAATATGGTCAGTTTGGGCAATTTTTGGCCCATTTTGGGCAAATTGCGATTTGCGAATTATAGAAGTGAATCAGGTAACACGGGTCCGGACTTGCATAATTGGCATGAAAAATGCAACTACACATTCCCTACAACAAACCTTGAAAACAAGATAATATATAAAAATAGGACCAAACAGATCAACTCATAAAGATCCTATCACATGAGTACATGACACGTCTTATATGAGAATTAAAACACTAGCTACTGTGATTTATGAATGAACCTACACTTTAAAGCCTTTGCCAAAAAGATAATCAAAATTTTAGTGATCCTATATTTTATCTAAAATACAGCAAAAAGAAAAAGGAACATTAGAACAAACCTGCGCTTTGGCCAATGAACTGAGTCGCCTTAATTGAATCCCCAGCATGGGCTAGTGAATCCAATATATCCCTATAAAACTCGTGAAAAAAGACCCTGTAAGATTCTACTCCAATAGAAAATGGTCAATGGAACAGTAGAATGAAAAACAGAGCAATATTCGAACTTAATAAAGTCTGTTCACCTTACACTTCCCCTAAAATTTGAAAAAATGATTACCCTTGAATTTTTTGGATCATTTGTTCCTGTAAAAATAGCATTATTTTCCATTAAATGCCATTGCTATGCAAGAGAACAAGAGTAAGATGTTAAATAGTGCGCCAATGTAATAAATTTCATATTACACTGAATGCCAATCTTGGAAAAACTTGCATTCACACCACCTCATCCAAAACAAAAATGAGGAAAGCTATACTCTGTTGTTTGAATCACTGATGTCTCTTCATTTGGTTTATTTAATTAATTTCATAACACATGAGCACATGATCATTATAAGAGCTCCACAACAAGTAAATGTAAATCTCGATTATCATCACGATATATGCTTACTCAAGAGTTAGGAATTGTCACCTATGCTATTCTCGAATCCTACTTTTTACATGCAATTTTTTTAATAAGCATATGTAGATATTAATGCGATAGCATATCTAGAGTTGCTTTGTTGATTTTCAATTCAGCATTAAACAACTCAAAATAATCTGGGGTTGGCTACGACTTCCAAGCCTCTTGCTTCATCATTTGGCAGTTTGCCCTACTCCTATTCCATCTTGATAATTAACAACAATAAAGATTTTGTCTCAAAAATCTGGGGTTGGCTAGACACAAATCATTATATGGAATTGCAAATATTGCTTGCCCAGAATTTCTCCCTCCATATTTCCCTATCTAACGCAAGTTCCTCCTCCAACCCCCAAAGCCTCATACCCAAGCGACAACCCTTATTGGTGCATCCATTTGTCACTCCGCCACCTTACCGGTGCATTAATTGATCTCCTCATTTCTTATTTAGAATGTGACAACATTTTAAAGTTAACATATAGCAATGACGGTCTAATTGTTGTATGGTAAAGTTTTCCCTTGATTCTTTGTGGCATACTCCAATCGCAAAGAAGACGTGGAGTTCATTAACCAACCAAATTCGATCCTATGAGTAACATACTCATCCAATCCACCATCTTTTTGGATAATAAATCCTAGATCCTAAGATGAATTAGAACAATGAACACTCATTCCGTCAAATTGACCGAGTTTGTCCTACTGCTTACTTCTACTTAACTTAAACCAACAAAATCCCAAAATCTTTCTCCAAATTTCCAACTTATTGTCCCCTCTTTCTTTTATCTCATCAACTAACACAAGATCGACTGCAAAAATCATATACCAAGGTATATCTTCTTGAATTGACTTTGTCAATTCGTCTATGACTATGACAAAAAGTAAAGTGCTAAGTGTGAAACTTTGTTGTATTCCAATTGTGATAGGGAACTCCTGCTTTCTCAATAGTCCGACACTAGTCCGCATAATCATGTTAGCACCCACATACATATTGTTAATAATGTCAATATATTTCTTCGGGATGCCATTTCTTGTTAGGGCCCACCAAAGTACTTCCCGCGGCACCTTGTCACACGCCTTCTCCAAATCAATGAAAACCATATGCTATAAGGTGGAATTTTCCCTGAAGGCTTCTTGCTTAGCAACTACAGGGTAACTCCTTACACTATGCCATCAGCTTAATGCCTTATTAGTGATATCTGCATATCTGCAGAAGTAGGTCCTGGGTTACTTACTAATATACGACTTACCGTGTATATTTTTCAATTCAACATTTAAACGGTCACTTGTGCGATTCAAAAAAGGCATTAGGGAATTCTCAAATGACTATATGGAGAATTTTATGCTAATAACTATTATTAGGAGGAAGGGCACTTTAGGTAATACACAATAAGTTGTTATTAGCAGCTTAAAGGAAGAATCTAGTATGTTAGGGAAGAACTTTCTTAAAAAAGGAGTTCCTTAGGGAGCGGGAAAAAATATGTTGAAGATTGCTGATGGTTAATATTTTTCTTCGGGAGAGAATCAAGCCTCTCAAAAGCTTGAATACCTTGTTTTGTTTGTATTTCTAGCTTTTAATTAATTAAATCACAATCTTCTACCTTATTTTTACAATCAATCTCTAAATTCAGCCCATAGCTATGTTATATCACAGCGTTCCACCATATCTTAAACAGAGAAAGGATGTCACTTAGGCATGATCCAAAAGCTTATTTGAAAATAAGCTAATTAGCATAAGGAACACTCAGAGTAAGCCAAGTCCATTAAACATACTCCACTTACAAGTTGCGACCAAGTCGATAAAAATAGAAGGTGCAAATGCAGGACATAGAAGACAAGTTAAATTGATACCATGCACACTGATGCTAAGAGAATCTTAATGCAGCAAATCATATAACCCAATACCAAATCACATAATCAAAGAAAGCATAGATATACGTACTGAAATGATCTACCAAAATTTCTATCATTTTTGAGAGTTTTGGGCTAGGGGCACCATGCGAAATACTCTTCTCCATCAGGAGCTTTGCTCTCTGAATGGCTTCATGTCTACTCATATATCTAGCAAAATACCTGCCACAAGACAGTCCAACAACAGCAACTTCAGAGAACAAAGATTATGCCAGCATTAAAAAAATCATATTACAAAAGAGGCAATATCATTGACAACAAGACATTGTGTAAAATTATCAAATGTCAACTGACTAAATAGTACACAGAACAGTGTGTAAGAAAAAATATGCACATTTAAAAAGGCCATCAGAGCAGTAACTGCAATTGATGAAACAACAATTGTCTGCCAAATTGCCATTGTGCCTTTAATAGTAACAGGCTCACAATTAATAATTAATATTGTCCATCTTTTACACACTATAGTGGTGGCATCAACAGAACAATCTATCAGCTAAAACCAATGCCTGTCACTTCCCTCCGATTCTGTCCATTATACATTGCAGAAAGACATGAGCAATATAGTCCCATCAATTCATCTATTCTGAGAAGTTGAGTACAGGGCTAAAATTTAAAAGTGGCGTACCCTTGCTTCAACTTTTCTTCAAGCATTTCATAGGCTGGTCTTATTCCATGGCTAGAAAGTAGCTTGCGGATGTGATACAGCGTAATAAGAACACCAAAGTAACCTTCTACTTCACTACACTTCACATCGGAAAGTTCTGGTGGTGGTGCTTGGCGAAATTTATCCCTTGAATTCAGCAAATCACAAGGACTCAACTGCAAAGGGAAAATATCAAAACAGTATCAAGGGCAAAGGCAGGAAAAGAGGGTGGGTATTGACCCTCTATAGTGCAAGTATATAAGGAAAGTTAATTAAGAGCACTAATATTGATAACATGCACTAATAGTGCACAGTAATTTAACAAAAGAAGAAAGAAAACTGCAAGAAGACCATACTCCATATATATCATAATTAAACATGAGCACATTCAGCAATTTTTTATTACCATGTGTTTCCTAGGTAAACTAAATGAGTTGTTAAAGCTATGTCTAAAACTAGACGATGCTGACATTCCATGGAAATCTTAATATATCAAAATATTACAGCTATTAGCTCCGTGAAACTTACAGATTGTTGGATTTCAATAGAGTAAGTCGAGAGAATTTTTTACATGAGTGAAATCAAACCCTTTTGCTCCATGCTTCCATCTATAGGTGGGAAATATATATTGATGAATTTTCATAAGAGACGTGTTTACAATTTTACATCAATCAGAAGGAAAACAAAGCTTCAGTCTACTAAAGTAGGCAGCACTACAGTTCCAAAAAAAAGGTGACATTGTCTATCGTCATGCTAAGAAAAGGGACTGGGGGGTGTCATGGTTAGGGACAAAAATTTGAAGGTAATCTCCCCAATTCACAAGTAGGTTATAGAAAAAGGTGATAGAGAACTAAAAGAATGAATAGAAATTCAAATCCACAAGGCTAAGGGTAATGAGTCAATGAATAATAAAGTCGCACAGGAATTTCATACGTAAATTGGAAGTGTTTAATAATGTCAAGAAATGAGACTGCCCATCATAATATCATATAAAAAAGGACAAAAAAATAACACCATATATTCATGAAAGAAAAGAAAGAAATTCCTCGGTGTCTTAGACATTATATATATATATATAGGGAGGGTTCATAACAAAGCTAGCAGCTCCTACAAAGCAGGGGCGGAGCCAAGGGGGCTGGCGGGGGCCTTGGCCTCCCCTTGGCCCAAAATTGTTAGTATATCTCATGTTTAAGTGAAGATAAACAATAAAAATATAGTAGCTCAATTGGTTTGATTGCTTATTTATACTTCTATAGACTAGGGTTCGAGGCTCACTAATGACATTCTTAACATTTTTTGCTCTTTAGTCTTTACCATTCTATTACTTTCGTGTGATTGATTTCAGCCCCCGTGATAAAAAAAAATTCTAGCTCCGCCACTGCTACAAAGTGTATAAATAACTCTTACTAGTTACTATGAAGCTAAAGGCAAGTCACAAGTAGTTAAGAAATAGATAACACCTGAATAAAAACAGGATCAAAGAAAAAGCACACGAATAATAGGAACATAGGAAAGAAAGGACAAAAATCGTACTGTCTGGAAGTCCCTGCCTGGTAACACTCCCATTGCACAAAGCCTAGAAGCAATTGGCCGAACAACCTCAATGAACAGATTATTTATCTCATCAGCATCTTTTCCCATTGGAACCTACATGGGCAAAGGCCAACTGCATTGGTAACAGTAAACTCACTTATAAGTTATAACAGTAAAATCCCATTCACTTTGCATTGCATACCTCAATTAGTTCAATTTTCCTGTCATGTACATAAGGACAAACATCAGTGTCACTATCATTACGATGTTCAAGCGTTGATATTTTCAAGTTATCAATTACCTGCTGAATTGTTTCCTTCTTTGCTGAAATCAAAACTAGGTTCAGAATTTAGAAAGACCAGTAGAAAATTTATAGAAGAAAAACAGAGGATGACAAACTTACACCCGGGGGTAGCTGTCAAGGCTAATATTCTCAGGTCAACTGGAATTGCCATCAACTGTGGACAAAATAAATGAGCAGCAACTAAGCTTTACAGTCAATAAAAAAAGCAAGGCCAAACTGTACAAAACCTAGATATACAGGAAACTTAAAGTTACTTCGCGAACAGCCACACAATATGAGTAATTCCCCATTGCACGATGAGCCTCATCAATCACCAGACACACCAAATATTTCGCTAGACATGCCCCTGATAGGATTAACAAGAGAATTAAAAAGATCAGCACCATTTTCAAGAGAGCTAAACAAGCATACAAAACAAAACAAAGGGTTGATGCTACAATATAACTGCTAGCTTCTCTGGAAAATCGTATACTTGTGGCAATAGAAAAAAAAAAAAGTTAAACATAGATTATCTCAAAACTGCAAGGATGAAGTAAATTTCCTCACTAACAATTGTCTAGCAGTGATCTAGCATCTGTTCAAGCCAAAGCATGACTTCCAAAGAGAAAGTTCATTGTTGTAAACAGCAGCCCAGCACTTAGTTGCTACTTGCTAGGGCACAAAACTGCAAACCGCTGATGTAAACTAAAACACATCTTCCTATACCCCAAGCCCCACCCCTCAATGAGAAGAAAGTTAAAGATTTTTTTAATGTGCTTCTACTATGAAGCAAGCTTGAAAGAATCTATATTGGAACAGAACATCATCCAGATCAATAACTAAAAATAAACAATAAAAAACAAAGGAATATAAAGCAAGAATGCACATCGTCTTGAACTAATGATATCTGAAGCCAGCCCTCTTTAGACCATAAGGTTGTCATAACCATGAATCTCATTTTCACAAGAAGTATTGAATAGGTATATCACCTGACTGAATATCCTTTTCAAGCACTTGGGGTGTGACAAAGAAAACTCGTTTAGATTTCCACAAGGATGCTCTTTTGGGGGGAGCAATTAAACCAGTCATATCAGTTGTCCATTCCTGCAACCAATTATTTTAAATTCTTCTCAAAACTCGTCTATATAAGAAGTAATCTGAAACATCCACAAAATTTTAAACAACAGCAAATTTTAGGCAGCAGCTTACTTGAGGTATACCAACAATATTATGACAGGCTTCTATTTGTTGCATAACCAAAGGCCTCGAAGGAGCAGAAAAAACTATCTTGCCTGTGATTTGGAATAAAACTAAGATATTAAAGTTCCTCACAGAGTGCAAATTTTTGTATGGAATTTATTCTGCCACCAGGGTCTTGAGGCACAAAGAAAACACTGAAGTGAATGAAAATAGACCTTTAGGAAACCATCTAAAGTAGTTATACATAACAACAGCAGCTATGAGAGTTTTTCCTAATCCTGTAGGAAGTACCACCAATGTGTTGGAAAATAAAGCTGTATTAGCTATTGCAAGTTGATACTCACGACGAGGAACATTATCTGCAAAATGAGGAAAGGTGGTGGAGTTTTATGAGCTTTCATAGCAGAAATTAACCAATGACAACAAAGAATATTCTGAGCTCCCTTTAACAATGTTACATCTAAATGTACACTATGGCTTGCCTATGTACCAGTGTCAAATACCCAACAACTGCACGTTCAGCTAAGATATACATGCTATTCACATCCAAAATTCAATATACATTCGAATACATAGATCATGGGTCATCCTAATAGGCCAAAATACAAAGGTGAGAAAAACTTGTTATGCCATCACCCATCACTCCATCAGCATAATAACAAACTGCGCAATATAAAAATTAATTGAAACCTAAGAATACTTCTATCACTGTATTCTTTTAACCGAGCATTTCAACAATCTCCCAAATTTAAAACTCACCAGGATAAATCCAAGTTTTAGCAGCCTCAGGGTCAATATCAACATAACAGACCCTTTCCGAAACCCTAATTTTTTCATCTTCGCTTCGAACCCCGATTCCATTCTCCGCAGACGGTTTCGACACCCCGTTAATAATAAATTTATCGAGCGTCGATTGACGGCAATTATTATTCTGAAACTTATTGACGGCCGGCGGCGGAGGATTTGGCGTTTTTAGGGTGGTAGAGGCTGCGTTTCGACAAGCAACGTCAATTTCACGAGCTGCTGCTTCCCAATCAAAGTCCTGCAAATTGAGGGAAATAATTTTGAAGTGAGATTTAATTGGGGAAATGTTAAATTTAGAGTGAGGTTACCTCTTCGTCGTCGTCATCGATCAATTGAAAGGAAGGTGCTGCCATTGTTGGACGGAGAAGAAGATTAAACCAAATCCCTTCCTGGGGAAGATTTCAGAGTTGAGCTTGTGAGTTGTGACTGCGACTGGAACAAATTGGCGGGCAAATCATTTGCAGATTTTCGAACCTTCAAGGGCTATAAAAGGGTTGTTCCAATTTTTATTTTTTGTAACCCATTATAGATATGATATATATGTCCCTAAAAAAATTATAGATATGATTTGAACTTTTTTTTTTTATGTGATTGGTTTATTTTTCGATTATTCTACTTGTAATTACATAGGTGTTTTAAACTTTCAAAACTACTATGGAGGTATATTGTGTTAAAAAATTAATTTTTTATTTTTATTTTTTATTCCGTTAAATTATTAGTCATTTTTAACACGCATTTTTAAATAAATATTATCGTTTTTTTGTAAATTTTGACATTAATTATGATCATTATGGGCTCTCAAAACCTTTGATCAAGTTATTTTGCACATAAATCAAGGTAAGTACTCCTATTTAGCCGTTTTGGTTAATAACTGTTGAGAGTTTATTATTAACCTATATTTTTGGAAATTTCAAAAACTTAGGTATACCAATAGAAATTGTTAATTTGACACGTATACGTTAATCTATAAGGAAAAAGTATATCAATTGAAATCTTATTTTATTTATATTACTAAATAGTTTTCGAATATGTAATTTATAATTTTTTTTTATAAAATTAAATATTAATATCATTTGATATACGTATATCAGTGAGAGTTTACCTTTATTTTTCTGATTTGATCTGAATTGATCACTTGAATTGACTAAATTTTGACCATGCATATACGCTAATCTATAAGGAAAAGTGTATCAATTGAAATCTTATTTTATTTATATTACTAAATAGTTTTCGAATATGTAATTTATAATATTTTTTTATAAAATTAAATATATTTAAAGTTTACAAAAACCTACTACAAAAAAGAAAAAAGTTTTAAAAAATAAAATAAGATTGATGGGCTTGATCTAGTCCTGTCTTATTTTTTATGACCTGATATGAAATAATTAATAAGGTCTTGAAGGTGACCAAACATAGCCTTAGCAAGTTTTGGCCTTTCCAGTAAATTTTCACATAAAATTTTAATTTTTAACAAAAAAATCATACTTTTTAAGAAAAATTCGAAATAACCCCCTAACATTTGCATAATTTTTAAAATAACATCCTTTTTTTTTAAATTTAACTCCCTATGATTTAGCTTTGTTAATAAAATCACCTCCAATCTCAATCTTGCTTATGACGTTTAATCACAAGTTCGCAACAGATGAGGCTCACATCCAACGGCTACTTAACTACTTCATTCTCTTTAAATAACATCTTTCAATTACATCTTACTTCCCCAAAATATGCAAAGGCTAAATCCCAAATCAAATTTGAGAATCATTCATCAAATTTCTCGACCGAATTCGACAAAAGTACTTGAATTATCAAAAGTATTGTTGAAATGAATGAATGAAATATATATATATATATATAATTTTAGGGTTTCAAATTCCGATTTTTGGAATTTGATTAAAGTGGTTAATGTAACGACCCTGATTTTATTGGTATTTCTGTCATGTATTTATTTGTAATTATGTGATTTTATGTATGGTCCAAAATTTATTTTGGACTATTTATTTTATTTTATGTGAATAATTTCGATTAAATTTGAATTATTTAATTTGGATTGATTATTATTTATTTCAATTATTATTTAATTAATTAGAATTTTTATTATTTAAATTTTCTAATTAGTTATTTAATATTTTTGGGCTAAATCGATTTAAGCATGATTAAACATGCAAAAGTGCAATTAGCCCAATTATTTATCGAAAGCCCATTTTGGCCCATTTGTAAAGCCATAGCCGCCCCCCCCCCCCCTCTTATTATATGGCAAGTTTTGCCACTTGACATGCATTCACACCTTAACTAACCTCTATTTATAGGAGGGTTAGTAAGGCTTAAATAACATTTTGCTCATTTGCCATCCTAAACACATTTGCTCATCAAAAACCAAACACAAACACTCTCCATTTATCTCCTTGCCACACGCCATTTTTGGCTAATTCACCATCACATTTGTTCATCATCCATTCAAACTCAAAACTTAAAGATTAATCCTCTATTGATCTTTAATTATCTAAACACAATCTAAACCTCCATAATTCCAATCAAGACTTCTAGATCAGGTTGGTTTTGGGTACTAGTTCGTGTGGGTTGATCGAGTGGGTGGTTCGTGGTGGCCATGTGTGAAGGCTGTGTTCAAGTGGTGGTCGTGCGTGGTGGTGTTCGTGTAGGGCAGCCGTGCAGTAGGACCGTGCAAAAGGCGGAGGTCCGTGGTGGTGATTGAGCCAAACCGTGCCGTGTTCGTGTGCACCGTGTGATAGAGCCGTGTGGTTTGGTTCCGGGCAGCGAGTTTTTAAGCGTTTTTGTGTTTAATCTTCAATAAGGTAACATACTTTCTCAATCTAATTGGTATACTATGTTTCATAGTATAGATTGAATGATTAGATTAGACCGTTTTGATGTTTTGTAACCATGTTTATGTGTGGATTATAATCTGATTTTGGGTGATGATTTATGATGTTTTCCACTTGATTACATGAATTTCATGATGGATTATGTTAGTATTATATTTGATGTTGTTCATGTTCAAGTTTGATGAATTTTGGATATTAGGAAGTTGATGAATTTTATTGTTGAACTTGTTGTATCATGCGTGTATGATGATGAGTTTTGGGATGAGTTCTTGAATTTTGAATGAGTTTTTGGTTGAAGTTCTTGAATCTTGAATGATTTCTTGGTTGAAGTTCTTGAATCTTGATTGAGTTCTTGATTGAAGATCTTGAATCTTGGATGAGTTCTTTATGAGTTCTTTATAAGTTCTTTGAGTTCTTTATGAGTTCTTGATCGAGTCTTGAAAGTTAAAGAAAGTTAGTTTTTATTAAAGAAAGATTAAAGAAAGTTAAAGGAAGGTTAAAGATTGTTTAAAGAGGTTCCAAGTTTGTTGGTTTACATGTTATTTCTTGAGTCAAGGCGTAAGATGCAACTTAAGAATTAACTAAGAATGTAAACTTCGATTTAAAGTAAAGATTAACTTGATTTCGCTACTAGACGCCTAAGACTTAGAGTAAGATTCTAAGTATTTGGGTTAAGACGTTGCCCCTATCCTATCCGCGTTATTGGGATAGTTGGTGGTCTTACTATGTTGTCTTCGGATATGGATTTCCAGTAAGATTGGTTTCATGGGGTTGGGAGTACGATTCTCAATCCTGGCGTAGTAGAAAGTTCGATCACGTAAGATGTGTTCGTACGTGCATAGTCCGGTCTAGTATGTGAATGATTGCGCCAAAGTTAAAGATTTGTTAATTGTTGGTTAAAGTTAGTCGAGTCAGCATGATTAGTTGATTTGATTCGCATGTGTATATGTTTAATTTGATTGTTTGATTTGTGCTATGTTCAATGTGTATCCCCGTTAGGGTGGGACAGTTATGTTACTCGCCACTGACGGTGGACTATTGTTTACTTTTCAGGTAATTCTGATGATGAGGTTTTTGGTTAGCTTTGGGTTGGGCGAGCGCCGTTGTTATTTAGCTTTTATATTGTTGTTTTACGATTTTTACTAGTTTTGGACTATAGTTATAGTACTTGTGTATTTCTCTAACTCTGACATATATTTGGAGTTTATGTTGTTAGTAGTAGTAATATGACATTTGGGTTAGATATGTACAATCTTGTGGGCGTTGTACTTTTGGGTTTAGTATATATATTCATTTGAGGTTTTGTTTTAAATTTTAAGTATTTTAGTTTGTTAGATCTGGCTATTCGACTCGTCGGTTTCTTCCGTGCCGGTTTAAGCGAGTCGGGTCATCACAGTTAAACTTTAAATTTGATCTGATTTGAGTATATATATGGTGCAAGGTTTTGTAATTTGTTTTACAAATTAATGAATTGAGCTTGAATTCATTCCAATGGTTTTGGATGAATTCCTGCCAAAATAATGAAATCATGGATACACGATAATCATGGAAATCAGTCTTTTAATTGCAAATTTTTAGATTTCTATAGTGGCAGGAAAGAATATGGCTTTATTGGTTGGTTTGACAAGAGTGTTCAGTAATTTTTATACAAAACACTGAATAAACTTTATACTAAACACGAGAAGTAACTTCTATACTTACAATTGAGTAATCGTTCAATAAAATAAAGCATAATCCTTGTGCAAAATGTTGGGCAACTCTTATACAAGTAATTAGCGACCCATATATAAAATAATAATCGCTATAAAATACCAAGTTATGTGAAATTATAAGGTTCCAAGGTCAACTCGTATTTCAAGTTTCCCCCCCCCCCATTTTATTTTGATTTAAGTACTCATAGATTCAATCTTAAGTTGTGGCGTAATACATTGCAAAATAGCAACTTTAAACTAATTGTATAGATAGGCAAATTAAAAAATATAACAAATTAAAAAATCAACTAAAATATCCAATAAAAATTATAAGTGTTACTCATATAGTTATGTATTATTAGATTTTATTAATTTAGGTGTACGTAAAACCAAAAAGGGTTGTGAATTATTATTAATAGTTTTGAGTTTGTATATGATAAGAAATTTGTAGATTTAATACCTAAAAATTGATAAGTTTACTTGTAGATATGTGTTTCAAAAATTATTTTAAAAATCAAGGGTTTTGGAGGGAAAATGTTGAATGAGAAGTTGACATGTGTAAGCGATTTTTGCAAAAGAAGATAGGCTTGATCTAGTCTTATCTTATTTTTTAAGGAAAAATTGTATATATTAATATAAAGTTTGGCAAGTCTCCATCTATTAATCTCATGTTCCATTTATTTTTAATTAATCTGAAGTCTAATGTCAATCTTCCTCTAATGATCCAAGTAGGTAATTAACCTATTTAACAGGTTAAATATACATGGGGTCCACTTATTTTTCCCCCCCTTTTTTTTGCTGTATTTTTGTAAAAAAAAATACATATTTAATACAACAATCAATACATTAATCATATTAATATAATTAATACTTTTTACACTAGAAATATTAAAAAAAAACACTCCCAAAATTAAATACCCTCATTAATTAAGTAACTGCCCACCACTGCCACTACAGCCACCCCTGCCCACGGTAACCACCGGCCACTGCCACCACTAGCCACCATTGGTGCAACTAACCATCATTGCCACTACCATCCTAACCAGAACTACATCACCCAAAACCAACCCAGCCCCCCAAGACGAACCACCCACGGAACCAACCCCTGAAGGCCACTCTACCACCCACGAAACCCCTTACGCAATAATTTAACAACTCAGCCCCCAATTCAATCCCTCGAATCTACAGCCATAACACCATCTCACGCACCAAACCCATCCTCGATATGAGCCACAACTGCAAGATTACCACAATCTCCCACCTTTGACAACCCCACTTTCAGCCTTAGTCACCACCGTCTCACCGCCCAAACTTCTCCCATTCCATGCCAAAGCCCCATTCTCCACCCTCCTGCACCTTTGACAAAATCGCACCCATCCACCTTATTCTACATCATAAAATACCATCGCCCAGCCCTTAAACTGCCACCCTTCATCCACCAATTCAATACCCTCATCGCCACATAAACCACCCGTCACTTAGCCTCCATTACCACCACAACGACAACCAACCATAGCCTAAAATAATGCCCAAAATGAGCGCACCCTAAAATCTGCCTAATTGAATGGGAGAGAGAGAGAGATAAGGAGATCGAATTAATCCAGACAACAAATTATGGAGAAGGCAAGGAGAACAATTGTAGGTGTGGTTTGGGATGTCGCCTACTTGTGGTGGTGGCGATGGTGTGTCCGCCATCGATTTTTGGTGGTGAAGTGTGCTTGTCGGCGATGTTGGTGGTGGTGTGTCAATGAATTAAAGAACCACAAATTAAAACAATGAAACAGAATGAAGACATTAATGAAGTGTATTATTTCAATTTTTAACAAAAAATCATACTTTTTAAGAAAAATTCTAAATAACTCCGATCCTAAGGGCTTGTTTAATTTATTTCAGCTTAAATCCAGTTGAGTTCAACTCTATTAAGTTTAGTTCAGCTCTCAATCTCCTTCTCTTATAAAATATTACTTTCAACTGTATTCAGTTCAATTCAGCTCAACTGTACCAGCCCTAACTTTTGCACAATTTTTAAAATAACATCAGTTTTATGTTCATTGTTACTTTGTTAGTTCGAATTTAACTAAACAGTGTTAGCCTGTTAGGGTTATCGCTGATAGCAATCAGCATCTATTTTTACGCTATACCTTTTTCACTTTTACGCTACATTAGATATACCTCTCCATTGAAGCACCTATACGAAGTTCTCCATTGAAGCGGCTCCCCTGCTTTTGTCCTTGGTGTTTAGAACCGAATCATCCTGCTACTCGGCATAACCCGGAAGGTTAAACAGAGTGACCCAAAGAATCATCTGTTTGTCTAACATTGGGCAATCGGAGCGAGAGTGAGAGTGATAATGGAAGCACTGGTGGTGGATGCTGGATCCAAGTTCCTTAAAGCTGGCTTTGCCATTCCCGATCAACCTCCCCCTCTGGTATTTCCTATTTTAACTTATTTTATTTTAATTTTTTTTTCATATTTCCTCTATTTTTTTTTTACTAATTTCCCCCGCTTTTCTTTACCAATAATTAAAACCTATTTATCCTGGTTTAGAATTCGATTACGTGCATTTCCCCCCTTTGTTTATATGTGGTTGACGCTAATTAAATGCAATAACCACGCCTATTGCATACTGACAATTTAGTGATTGTTTGGGGTTTCCTCAATTGTAGGAGAGAATGTTTCACTGTGGGTCTTCCCTCTTCACTACTACTCACTATTCTCTTTTCATTTCATTTTGATTGGGAGGCCCACCATATCTGATCATCATATGCGGTTGAAATTTGGGTTTATATATATATCTTCTTTTATATTTTTAATTGCTCCTCTTCATGCTGTAAAAAGTTAAGAATAAAAGATCTCTAGTTACAGGCTTACATCAGTCCTCATTAATGGTTTATTCCAATCCTGGATGTATGGATTGTGTAAAGATGAAGCCTTGTTATCTGGGTTTTGTAGCTTATCCCTTCCCCAATGTTCATGCCCAATTTTCATCCTTAATTGGGTTGAGAGCAGGTATGAAATGAATCAGCTTTATAGGATTGCTGAATTTTTTGTTTGAACAAGGATTCTGAGTGAACTTACAAGCTGATCAATGAATGGTTTATGTATGGAGATAACTAGATAGTGCTTTGGTGTTTTGATTGTTGTTGATTAGTTTTATGGCTTCCACCATTTATTGATAAGGCACTTGCTTTAGAGCTCAAAAAAAGTCAAATCATTTGGTGAGAGTATCAAAAGTCCTAAGCTTTTGAACTTGTGACCTTGTGCACTGTCAGATTTAAGTGAATAAGAAGTAAATAATATATTTGCAATATGCAATGTTAGTCTACTGAAACTTTTGCCTTGTTTTTGTGCCAATGAAGTTTAACAATTGTTTGCCTCAATGAAATTTATTTTAACTTCTGAATTGTGGCTCAGATCATGCCTACACAGATGAAGTGTGTTCCAGAAGACGGATCATTAGACGCTACTGTGTTGTCTGAGGAGATCACGGTTGATCCTGTAGTGCGTGGTTTTATCAGTGATTGGGATGCTATGGAAGATTTATTGCACCATCTTGTGTATACAAGCCTTGGATGGGAAATTGGAAATGAAGGCCATATATTGTTTGCTGATCCACTATTGACTCCTAAGGTTATTACAAGTCCTGCTGTGATATTCTTTGAATGTGTAATATCTTATAGATGGAGATTGAATATTCCCTTCCTTCTCTTTTAGTCTTTTACCATATGTGTCATTTTGTTTGAATTTTAGAACTAGTGAAGCCAACAGTGTTGTGGTATTCCTTTGGACCTCATGTGAGGAGACAACTTTTGTATTTACTACTGATAAAAACTTGAAATTTCAAGCTATTTACCTGATGTTAATTTCTTAAATCCAATGGAAAAGGTGAAAATTTGACCACCTGTTATCAGGGGTTTGAGTCGCCTAAGTTTACATGAATAATTGATAGCTGAATCCCTTGCTTCCCCTTTTCTTTTCTTTTTTTTTTGGCTAATTTTGAGTCTTAATTCAGAAATGTTTCATACAATATTATTGCCAATTTTTTTTTTCTTTTTACATTTCTTATTCGTGGATAATGTCTGTCTATTACAGGGAGCGAGGGAGCGATTGGTTCAATTGATGTTCGAAAAATTTAATGTATCTGGATTCTATGCTACAGAGCAAGCTGTTTTATCACTGTATGCAGCAGGGCGCATATCTGGTTGCACTGTTGATATTGGTCATGGGAAAATAGGTAAGCTCAATTCTTTCTGTTTTTGTTAGTGTAAAACTTGAGTATCTACTTCTTATGTCTGTTTAGTGAACACTCGGTAAAGCCATGCATGTGTGTGTTTTAGAGGACGCCAAGGCTTGTGGTATGCATTATCTCTCTTTGTGTTTGTGTACACAATATCTTTGTAAACTGTAGCCTGAAGCTATGTAGCTCTGAACCACCCAAGTTTTAAGAAACAAGAGCATTTTGGAAACAGGGATAGTGGCAACTAGGTAATACCCGAGGAAATGCTAGATTTTTAGCAGGTGGGAGAGATTTTTTTAGTGGTTAATTACTATATTAGTATAAAAATATTAATATATTATACCAACTATATATATATAGGGTGCGTTATATTCATCTTAGGATTATTTGCTTTTAATAATCCAACTTTTTGCGTTTTCAGTTGGAGATATAAATTATTATTAGAGATATAAAAAAAAAACTATAAAAAATACTCTCCTTTTTTTTATAAAAATTGTTCAGTTGGATTTTATAAATACCAAGAAACTAATATATAGAGAAATGAAAAAAAAAATCATAAATAATGATAAGAAGTTGTACACAAAAGTAAAAGAGTTAATATGAAAAAGAAACACTCGTAATGTTACAAAATTTTCTAAAAAGTAAAAGAAAAATTATGGAAAATAAAATTGTGAACAATAAATTAATAAATTTAAAAGAATAGAACATTATCATATTTATTAGGTAATGCATGAAGTGGAAAAATTAAAAACAAAACAGCTCAAAAAAGAAAGTGAACAAATAAAATAAAAACGGATGGAGTAATTTAACAACTTAATTAAAAATAATTTGTTGTGTAATTGTTTGTCAATTAATATGTCATAATTTTTCTTACTTATTTATAATCTATATATTATTAGTATAAAAAAATTTATTTAGGAATTTGTGTTTATTGTTAGGATATTAATGATGGTATTAAATAAAGAGAGAGGTAGAAATGTTGGTTTAGGAGGGAAAAAAGAAAGTGAGAGGGAAATTAGTGGTAAGAGTTTTAGTAGTATAGATAGATGGTATGAAAAGTGGGGAGCTGTCGTTATTTTGTTGATCCTAATGAAAGGGCATTGATAGCTTTCTTTTTTTCATTTTAACATCATTTAAGTGTATTTGGATCCTCATGTACTTGGATAGTTGTGTTGAGATTACACTTGAAAAATTGCATTCATCTTCTTCAGTCTTCACTTCTCAGTTAAAATGGTATATCTTCTTTAAGGGCCTTTTATGGGTATGTTTGACTAGAAATTTGTTTAAAATTGCTATGTGGGATAAATGGTAGTCTATGTAAATATGTAATGCATAGTATGTTTGCTATTAGTAACTTAGAGAAGAATTTAGAGAGTTGTTAATAGGAAATTTCTATAAACAGAGATCATTAGGGAGAGAGAGAGATGATGTGGAAATGGTGGAATATTGTTAATCTTGTTCTTCTTTGGCTTGAAGCTTTCGATGTTCCAGGTTCTCAGAGAACTAGACATTAGTGGTAGCCACTGGGCCGGGTTGACCCGGCCCGGTTTTGGCCCTGATGGGTCAGGCCCGCTTAGCCCGGACCCGGCCCGGTGATAAACGGGTGGGTCATGGGTCGGAGTGTTATAACCCGTAACCCGGTCCAATCCGGTCCACCAACCCGGTCCAACCCGGTCCCCGGCCCGGTCCACCAACCCGGGTGGGCCGGTTCATGGGTCGCCTAACCTCGAACCCGGACCAGTTCGGCCCGGCCCGGTAACCTACCGGTCCGGTACGTGGGTCAGCTTCCTTCGACCCGGCCCGTCCCGTTCGGTGGCCACCACTAATTGGTAGACATAGCTGACTGAACTTTTGGTCTTGCATGATGGCAGATATTGCTCCAGTGATTGAAGGAGCTGTTCACCATATTGCCTCCAGAAGATTTGAGATTGGAGGTGCTGATTTAACTAAGCTGCTTGTTGAGGAACTTGGGAAGTCTAATCCATCGGTTAATATACAGATCCAGGATGTTGAACACCTTAAAGAGCAATATGCGAGTTGTGCTGAAGATGACCTGGCATACGAAAAAATTCAGAAGTCATGCCCCAATGAACAACATACGCTACCTGATGGCCAGGTTTGTTTCTGTTTTCCTATTTTGGTGGTTTAATTGACTAATAGAATTTGTTTAATGTTTGACACTACACTTAAATGCTTTGTTGACTGATTTACCCCATTTGGAAGTTGGAACCTGTTATGCTCTAATAAAAAAATATTTTAGCATTTTCTCTGTGATCTTATGCTCTTTAAATGCTGTCCCTTCAAAGCTATTTTTTTCAAATTACAGAGCAGCACCCCCCCCCTCTCCCCCCCGGGTTTTGATTTTATTTAACTTGTGTTTGAGATAGATATACCTATTGGTTGCATGAATTATTTGAATATCTTGTAGGTAATAACAATAGGAAAGGAAAGATATGCTGTGGGTGAAGCTCTATTCCAGCCTTCTATATTGGGTTTAGAAGCTCATGGTATTGTTGAGCAGCTTGTTCGTTGTATATCAACTGTGTCATCCGAGAATCATCGACAATTGTTGGAGAGCACTGTACTATGTGGTGCCACAGCCTCCATGATAGGTAATTCACCACTTTATTAGGTGCAAGTTGATGCATCTACACTTGCCATTTGCTAGTCAATAGATGTCACAAGGCCTCTTAATAGTGTTTCAGGTTTATATTTGATTTACTTCATTTTTATTTCTTGTTTTCGTAAATTTAGTTGAACTTATTTTTTTAAGTTGTTATTAACCTACTTTTTTTCTATAAAGGTAATTTAATACTAAAAATATGCTACTGCCACTATTACAACTCCTTAAAGTAATACATCCTCCACTCCAAAAAAATCAACACTCTAACTAAAAAGCTCTTTACTTTTTGGTCCAAGTGATGCAATTTTTTTTGGTAGCAAAGGAAGTAGTAACTTTATATTTATTATTAGTAGTAACTAATCAAAATCTTATTTCAAAAAAAAAACACTATTAACATATTATTAATAATTTAACGATGTATTAACATTTTTTTGAAAGGTTTTAATGTTTTATTAACATTAAATCTCCTTCAAATAAATCAAAACAAACCTTTTAATACAATTAATAGAAAGAATTTTCTAAATTCCTAAACCTATAGTAACTAATTAACTAACCATTACTCACTAATAACTATACACAATATACATTTTAATCTATAAATACAATCTAAAATAAAATGTGTAAAGTTCCAAAAAGAAAATTATGTTAACTATCGTCACCCAACTAACTGTAATTTCTTAACCATATATATTATATAATGATCGATATAAGACAAAATATATTTTTTATTTTTTGTTTAAAATAATGTAAACATATTATCATAAAATTCTAAATATGCCCGGTGCATGTGCAATGGTTCATTCTAGTTCAAATAAACCAAAAATAGACCAATTTTGTATATTTTATGAACTTCTGATTCTTGTTTGTTGTTCTAGCTATCAAGATTCAAGAGTTATATCTTCATGATGGTGTTAAATATGCTAGCAAACACTGGGTCCTTATATGCTATTAGGTCGGGGTGGAATCTAGTAGGTGTTGGGATAGAATGGTTGTGGGAATTTGTCCACTAGTGAGTGGGATAACTAGTTAACTACAAAAGTGTACATATAAGCTTTAGGGTTGATCGAGGAAACGCCCTCCCTGACTGAAGTTGGAGCTCTGGTGAGGTACACATAGTAGATAATTTAAGGAGGTTATTTGTAAGGGTGCAGCAATTGCCCTTAGGACTCCTGCTACCACTTGGGCTGTGATTGTAAATTTGTAAGACGGATTGTTAATTTCTTGATGCTGTAATATTGTTATTGTGCGATTAATTGCAAAGCTTAGAAGTTTAGAAAAATGAGTGATTTCACGTCTCAATAACACTATTTGAAAATCCCTCTAATGGACAAAGGTATTGCATTAAGCTTTCTAGGGTATATCTCCCACAATGTTTCTGTAAAAAGAGCTGATTGCCTTGATCGTAATTTGTAAGTTCTGCTGATTTTTATCTTAATTGTCTTATTACTGCAGGTTTTGAAAGCAGGTTCCAGAAAGAAGCTCAAATGAGCTCGTCAGCTATCCGTCCTTCGGTAGTGAAGGTACTATACACCCATGTAGTCTTGTCTTTTGGCACTGTTTACTTTGGAACTTTGACTCTCTTTAATTTTATAC
The DNA here is from genome assembly GCA_951394345.1 of Salicornia ramosissima. Taxonomy (NCBI): domain Eukaryota; kingdom Viridiplantae; phylum Streptophyta; class Magnoliopsida; order Caryophyllales; family Amaranthaceae; genus Salicornia; species Salicornia ramosissima. The sequence goes on from OX596234.1 coordinate 50,485,675, forward strand.
ATATAAGAAAAAATAGTCATGTGGGATCTCGTTTGATTCGTTTCGATACTTACTTTCTAAATATATTATTTTTTTATTATACACAACTAAAAATATTAATTTTTAAAGATGTGTCTTGGACTCTTGGGTGATGTGAAAAAATAAATGAAGTATTTATTTTGTGACGAAGGGAGTACTATATAGATAAGGCGGCAGCCTTCGCCCGTGCATCCTTTAATAATAGGTACATGTATAACAGGTGACTAAGGCCCTATTCTTTTTGACTGATTTCCAAACAAATTCAGTTTAGCTCAGATGAGTCTAGGATTTAGTTCAGTTCACTTAAGTTCAGATTAATTCAATCCAAAAGATTAGGGTCTAATACTATTAATTCCAGATGTTAGGAGTATTTTTCTTGTGTAAATTTTGATTTCCATGGGGAACCTTGATCTAACTTTTCATTCTTGCTTGAATCTCCCCATCCAAAACACAGCCTCCAGAATACATGCCGGAGAATTTGTGTCAGTATTCAGCATGGGTGGGTGGTGCTATACTCGCCAAAGTTGTCTTCCCTCAGAATCAGCATGTGACCAAGGCAGACTACGATGAAAACGGACCTGCTGTTGTTCACCGGAAATGTTTTTGAGGGATATCTGTCCCCACTTGAGTTTTTGGTACTTTTATTTTACTTCATCAACTAACAGTAACCAAAAGACTCAGAAGAAAATATTTCTTCTTAACTTCTCAAAGATTTGAAGAGGAGAAAGGGGAAAGATCTAATGATGCTATGGCAATATACTCTCTTGATCTACGAATGGATACTTTTGGCAACTAGTGAATTTCACTAAAATGGTTTTGCAAAGATCGATTTATGGTAGCATTAGGACGGCTTTGTTAATAACAAGTTGATTTCGCATGTTTCGGCAGTAGGTAGATGATCTGTGAGTTATGTTGATTGTTAATTGTCATTTTGTATAGTAAGACAGAATCTTGTCATCATTCTATGTAAGGGAACTATCTAGACAGGCATAGTGGTTTATTTATGGACTTGAGAGTAATTTTCTGATATGTAATATCTTATGTTTTGATGGAAAAGAACCGATACCATTTGTCTGAGTATTGGCATTAACAATAAGAAGCATATTTGAATCCAAGTTGTTGTACTGAATTTGTTTGAACTGAACTAAATTAAAATAAATCCGACTCAGAAGGAGCTGAATTGAAGTGGATTGAATTTGATTGAACTGAACTGAATTAAGTCCAAAAGAATTGGACCTAATTCCTTGGATGTGTTTTCTATGGTGTATTAGCTGGCATCTTACATGTTTATAGTTTTGACAGCTGCATTGATTTTTGGTATAGACTCAACACCCAAGGTGCTACTAGGCGTGTTGGAAAATAGCACATCAGAATTTTTTTTTAAAACCAAGGATTGATTTTTGGTCAATCCCTGCTGAAGGGGTGATTGCATCATTTTTGTAGGATTAAGTAAGGGATCAAAATAGTAAGACCAACATTAAAGATTCTGATTTTCATGGTTTAGGAAATCTGTCTGTTACATTCACTAAAACAATGCGTAAAAGTCAGTTTTAATATCTTGAATTATAGGTTCATAGGCTGTATATTTTCTATTGTAGGCACTTTCCAAGTCCCTTGTATAGCATTTATAATTAGATTTTTTGCATTCAATCTAATAGTGCATTTAATTCACCACGAATTAATTTTACAAAAAAAGAGCTTTAGGAAATAATCACAAGAGTAAATTAAACATACTGCAAGTATTTGATATTGCTACATAAGTCCTTTTCAAACTATACTTTGTAGTAACAAGACAAGAAGTAACTAAACTTATAGGAAGTATATATAAATATATACATATACTATTTGATTGCACCTAAACTCAAATATAACTCCCTTGCCCTAATATCCAAACTACAGTAAATTAGGAACTGGAGATCCTTAATGATTGACAGTCACAAGCTAATGGCATCTCCTATACCTATTAATGAACAAACTGTTCAACCACCAAACCAAAGAGTTAGTTATACCTACAATATAAGATCAGAGACAGTATAGCATTTACTTAAGGGCCATATTGCTAGCTGCAACAGCTTTCTGGGGATGAAAACTCTGCCTTGGCAATCGAGAATCAAGGTCATTAAAGCTCCTGCCACGACGATGTGCAACAGGATTTTGCTTCTGTCGCTGTCGTTGCTGTTGCTGTTGCTGATGGTTCACATTATGCTGTAAATGGTACAAGTATTGAAGCCTAGCAAGTTCTTTGTCCAATATTTCCTGTTCCACTGAAAAAGTTTTTGTTGTTTGTTTAGTTTTAAACAAATTCAATGAAACTAAAGTGATAAATTATCAGAGCTTTATTCTCCATAATACTCACTTGATTTTATATAATGCTCCTGTGATAAACTATCTAAGCGCTGCTTTAGAGCTTTATTCTCCATTCCAAGTATAAGATTTTGCTGGTCAAGAAATTCCAGCTGTGCTGATGCTTCAGCTCCTGCTACCTGCATTAGCAGTTATATACTGTATGAGTGAGAAATCTCACAATTTGGTAGCATATACTGTAAGAGCTTGGTAAATCTGATAAAAAAATTCAATCCAAAACTATCTTATTTGATTGTGTTAGGCACCAATATGGCAATATGTGCTTGACTCGGATATTCAATTAAAAAAATTCATGATTTTGGTTCAAAATGAGTGCCTAAAGTTCATCATAATTATATTCATAGTACTTAGAATTGATATGCATTGTACCTGTAGAATTGTTACTTTTTTCTTTTGATAAGTTAAGAAATCCATCAGCTCATTAGTTGATACCGGGTTATCAACCCATATAATGAGCTGGTACTGGGTTACCAAACAATATAACAGATTAACCCTTGCACTTAAGGGGGAGATAAACTTAAAGGGGGAATCTTCAAAAAAAGGGATGAGGATCAAACCCTGCACCTCTAGGATGCAAGATCTCATCCGGGTGAAAGTTGACATTCGTTTTTTTTTTCAATGAGACTACGACTCAGATATTCCATTGCCAAAACAAGTAGGGTCGAGCAAGGTGGGTTTAGGCAGTGAGGTACCAATTATTGCATCAAAATGTAGTCCAATGTAGGGAGATTAAAGACAAGAGTACCTGCAAAACTTGGGCATTTCTCTCCAGCTCTGCAATGTATTGAAGCTTCCTGACACGCGACCTCCGAGCATTATGCCTACATCATTACTACACTTTAGAGCTTGAATGTTTTAATTTCCATGCCACTAACTAGCTATCACTTAAAGATGAAAACAACTTCAGGCAATTATGCCCATCTATAGGCAGCAAATTGTAACTTACTGTTTACGTTTTGCATCAGTATTAGATGCCGAGGTACTTGAAGAAGTAGCAGCAGCAGCGCCTTTGTTTTCTGTTTCATTGCCTGCAAGTCTAACCTTATCTGGTTCAGATGAACAAGACATGCCTAAGGCCTGACAATCAGCATCTTCCTTGGCATTTATGAGCACATTTGGTAATGCAGCAGAATTTGAGGGTGATTTCTGCAACCTATCTTGCTGTTGTTTACATTCAGAACTCGGATTTCTTCTGCTACACGAAGCTTGAGGCGGCCAAGCACCACCATTGAAATTCCAGGGCATCTGGAAATTATAAGCAGTTCCTGTAAGATTATTTGCGAGCTGTAAGTCGTTCATTTTACTATCTGCGCCTGCAGAGTAAGCGAAAGAGTCACTTGCTGCACGCTGATGATGAGGTTTATTAGCAGGACTGTCAGGCTCATTCAGGAGATCCTCAAGCCAAGGTGGAGGGTCCTCAGATAAGACATCTGTGGAACAAGATTTTGGTATATTGACCTGTTTTTCGGTGTGGATTGGATCACAATAGGGTGCTTGAGACGGGCTTTTAGGAGGAAGGTTCATCCGTCCCCTGCATGAGCCGGCTTGGATGTTGGACGACAACCCATTTGGGTTCGCCATATATTCAGCCAGCATTATACCTGAGAGTTAATTATCAGAGTGATCAAGAAAACAAATTACTGATCTAAACAACCAAATTCAGCATATTTCACCAAGTTTCAATAAGTTGCATACATCCGGAATTGAAAATTTACAAGATCGTCTTAGGCCCTGCTCTTTTAGACTTAGTTTCAGATAAATTCAATTTAGTTCAGATTCATTCAGTCCAAAAGAACAAGACACTGCTGATCAACTTGTTGGGGTACATCTGGAATTGAAAATTTACAAAATCGTCTTAAGCCCTGTTCTTTTAGACCTAATTTCAAACAAATTCAGTTCAGCTCAGATTCATTCAGTCCAAAAGAACAGGACATTGTTGACTTGTTGTGGTACCTTATAGTGCAAATTCCGCGAAAATATTTTGCAGGAACTGATAAAATGATGCACCAAATGCTAAAAGGAATTTGTAGAGGCTTGAAAAGAATATGATAAGTGTTGGGTTCGTTCCAGGGATGCTCTCCCTAGCGCGCGCTTAAGCACCCTGCCTCTCTTCAATGAACAATTGCAGTCTTCAATAGCTGAAATATAAGAAACAAGCCATTCATTAGGACAAAGTTTTAGCCAAAAAAATAATAAAAAGTAGCTGTTTTCACATAATTTGCACCCTCTAAAAATTTCATGCAGAATCTATTACATAAGACAAGTCTATATTACTATATAACATGGACATGCAGCAAGCATTTACCCAACAGTACTTATTTTCATTCATATTCAGATATTTGCAGTAGAATCAAATTTTATATAAGCTAAGCTTTCTACTCATTTCAATTCAAATTTCAAACTTAAAAAATTTGGCATAACATGAATATTTTAATCTTCTCTTTGCCTTTGGTCCCTCTTTTACTATTAATAATAATTATATTTATGCAAAGTTATGTAACACTAAACTAATTATTTCCTCCTATATCTTCCTTTTCTAAAGTTGTTTTATGATATTTTATTTTTTTATCAAAGAAGTTACATCAAGCACTTAGAGTGCACATACATAGAGTATTAATTTATTGGGCGTTATACATTTTGTGCCATGAGTAAAATCCTACATCAACACAATAACATTCTAATTGATCTTCTACATACATAATTTTTATTTACTTAGCTCCCAAAAAAATGCAACATTTTGACATAGAAGATACATTAGAAGATACGTATTAAGTACCATTGTACATCACGTACGCACTATTCTTTTAGCACTCACACATGTATATATATATATCACAGAATTTATTATTTTTATTTTTTTTGTCAATGTATAGAATTTTTTTTTTTGAAGCCAAGGAAGTACAACGTAAGGTTTTTTTTTTTTTTTTTAAAAAAAAAAATTCGAACCTCATAAAAATGGATCGATCAGAGGTCGTAAATAACGGCTTTATTTTTTCCATAAAATCTAATTAATCAAACCCCGATCTCTCCAATAACCAATTAATAAGATTAACCAAAATATTGTCTACGTAATATCAATAATAATCAAAATACATGCATTAGAATTTGAAGGTAATTTTTTTGCCATGAACCCAAAATTTTTCCTGCAAAAATGGCCAATATGCTTAAACGACACACATGCATCATGCATGATGACTTATATGAATCAAATTATCATGCATTCTACTAACTGCCTTCAGATTTATTTATTTATTTATTAATTATTATTAATTTAAAAGATTATCACTTATGATGCATTCTGAAATTAAAATTCACATTTTCCCCTACGTGAAACAATAAGCAGATTATGATTATATATGTTGCATTGCTTATTAATATTAACAATGACAATATTAATAATAATAATAATAATAATAATAATAATAATAATAATAATAATAATAATAATAATAATAATAATAATAATAATTAATCAAAAAAAAAAAAACATTGCATGTATGTGTGAAAATAAAAGCTAGAGGTGGGGTGTACCAGAAAGGAGTCAGCTAGGGAGGAATTGAAGGTGGTTTCCGGCAGCGAGGCGGCGGATGATCTCGTCTAGATCGAGGGCCGCCGCTACTAGCTAGCTACCTCCTTATGTTTTCTTTTGTTTTGTTTTGGTTTAATTTTATTTTTGTTCTTATTAATTGTTATTATTATATGGGGGGTTAATTTTAGGCCATTGCCATGAGCTGAATTATAGGGGAAATAATAAATTAATAATAATAATAATAAGTCAAGAAAGAGAGAAAAAGGAGTTTTAGTAATTAATTCAAAAAGCAGCAAATTAAAGGGACGCTTTCCCCGCAATGAAAGCTACAAGCAAGCTGTGCCTGTTATATATGTGATCCACCCTATTCGTTTTTATTGCTTCTTTCCTTAACCTTCCATTATTATTTATTAATATATATATATATATATATGTATATATATTTTTTTGGTTGATTATACACAAATTAAAGTTTGTTTTGAAAAACTTGAAATAATATATAAGTTTATGAAAAAAAAAAAATTAACACAAGAAGATGAGAATGAGCTATATGCCTATATACATCAAATATATATATAAAAGTGCATTAACTAACAACTATAAGTACGTATATGGAAAAATTAAAGGTGTGAACTATAGGCGGTTCAATTCAAAATTAAAGGTATAAATTTTTAATTATACCTGAACAGTACCAATTATAAATTTTACCTGCAATGGGAGGTATTATTAAAAGTTCGTAACATGATGTTAAGGGTTAACGCGAGTGTCTTTAGTAATAGCTGTTAGGATTTTTATTACCAAAGACACTGATACATCATCACACTAACCCTTAATAGCTTGTTTCGAACTTATTAATATCTCTCATTGCAAGTAAATGTTATAGTTGATACTGTTCAGATATAATTGAAAGTTTATCCCTTTAGAATTGGACCGCCAATATATTATAGTTCATAACTTCATACCTTTAAAAGCTGTGAAAGTATTGGGTCAAACGGTCTGACCAGACAATCTGGTCAGACGGCTTACCCATATAACCAATTATAATAGTGAAAAACTTCGGGAGGCTATAACTTTGCGCTCGGGTGTCAGATCGGGGCATATAATATGTTGAAATTGATTAATTTTTCGAGACAAACGCAGCTGCAAAGGGCATTTGGCCACCGAAAATCGCCAAACGAGGCCTCTAAAGGCCTCAAAATGCAAAAAAAAAGTATTTTGTTCAAGTTAGTTACAAAATATGTCCATGTTTTACAATATGTGTCCATGTTTAAACAATATGTGTCCAGGTTTACAAATAGGTGTCCAGGTTTACAAATAGGTATCCAGAGTTAAAAATATGTATCCAGGTTTGTCCAGGTGTGTTCATATTTGTCCAGGTTTGTTCATATTTGTCCAGGTTTGTCAACATTAGTCCAGGTTTGCATGTCTAGGTGTGTCTAGATTTATCCAGATTTGTCCATGTTTGTCTAGATTTGTCCATGTTTGTTTAGATTTGTCTAGGTTTGTTCATATTTGTCCAGGTTTATCCACATTTATCCAGGTTTGCATGTCCAGGTGTGTCCAGATTTGTCCATGTTTGTCTAGATTTGTCCAGGTTTGTTCATATTTGTCCAGGTTTGCATGTCCAGGTTTACAAATTGTGTCCAGGTCTCAAATGTGTCAAGTTCTGTTTCCAGGTTTACAAATGTTAATACATGTCTAGGTTTAACAGCATGTGTCCAAGTTAAATACATATTTGTCCAGATTCAACAATATGTGTCCAGGTCCAGTGGACTAGTCTGACAGAAACGTTCTGTCAGACCGATCTGACACAATATCTTCTCTTAAAAGCTAAGTAAATTTTCCTAAGTATGTTTATAACAAACAATAAATAAATACATTGAGTATATAGGTACACTGATTTTAGATTATAGATAAGTTAGTTGTATGCAAATTTAAGTAGTGTGTAGAGATTCCAATATAAAATAATCTCGACCATTCATCATTTGTTGATCCAGGGGTCATTGTTCTTTATCACTTTTCTCACCAAAACTAATTTTGTTAATTTGATCAACACATATTTATACGAGTTACAATAGAGGAGTCAATGAGGGTGTATTAAAGAAAATTACTCTTATCTTTCACCAACAATAATAAAATAAAATTGATGACCTATATTTAAATTTTTAACAATTGAACTACTTTAATATTTTATTTTAATATTCAGTCTTAATTCTTTATGGTACCAATTTTCATTTTAGAAGTGGGGCCAAAAAATCTCTTAGGGTGGTGGATTAGAACAATCTCTAACTCACCTACTAGAATTAGGATCCTAATTCCTAACAAACTCTATCTTTTTAAATATGTGACCTAGTCATCACAAGATAGAATACTCAAACTTATTTTTCCTAATCATATTTTCGAACCTATTAAGGGAAAAAAAAATTCCACTTCCAAAAAAAGAATATACCCATATACGCGCACTTACTTATAAATGGAAACTTACTAAAAATATAAGTAACCAATAATTCTGATGATTATGCATAATTTTCGAATTGATTTCACTCAATCTCATGATCAGAAAACGAATCAACATGAAATGAAAATCCTAATGTTCACACGCATCAATTTGTTAGCCAAACAACTTAAGAGGTATTTAGTTCCTAAACTGGTATGGAATTAAAAAATAAAACCAAGGTGACATTGAATTTCGAAAATAGATTGTCAGAAACTAGGTTTTTAAGAAAAATGATTTTGGCACCCCTCCCCCTCTCACATGAATAGTTAGGGTACTTGACAATAGATACCATTCTTTTATTTGATAACTAGAACTCTAAAAGTATATAAATTCTTATATACATTTGGGTGTATGGTATATATCCAAGGCCAACTTTACTCATTTCATATATTTTTGTTTGCTCATTTTAAAATTCAAAATAAGCAAAATTATTTTAAATGAGCAATAAAAAACCTTTGGATGCACATATCTCTGAGTGTATTTGGATGCATAATAAACTCATCGCTAGAAGTATGGGGTTCGAGTCAAACCCACCGACCACCTCCGCTTAGGGTTTCTAAACCTTGTGTTGAATCTCTTATTGTTTTGAATGATGACAAATAGTTGACAGGAACAGTTAATACTAATGAGTTTATGCAGTTGTTGTGAAGCGACTGAAAAACCCTGTGTTGAGTCCAATGTATTTTGAATGATGTCATATACGGTATATTATTTGAATGTTTGACATACATGTATTCCAGTACTTGAGGCATGAAGAAACACTTCAAAGATCAGAGGACTAAAGTGAACCAGAATTGAGATTCCAATTGTCCCATGTATTCGAAGAATATGAAGACAAGAGTATTAGCCTTAGAGTTTTTATTTTTAGTCTTTTGTTGTAGAGAATGCTCTATTATGATAGTATACATGTAATGATTGATCTTTGGTATGTTGCAAACAGTAGACCGGCGTCTAATGATTGCAACATGACTGATCTGACGAACAGTTCATCATTAGACTAACACTTTGAAAGACTGACTCATAAAATAATGTTTGAAAAAATTCATCTTTAGATTCCTTGAATTTTTATATGAGTGAATTTCAGTTTGGCAAGGATATTAAGTGCCAAAAAATTTCCAAAAACTTTAGAGAATAACAAACAAATATTCTAGGATTTTTTATCATAGAATATTTGGTTGAAAATTTTCCTTAAATAGGACCAAAGTATTGCAGCCCAAGTAATCAATTTGGGTAGAGTATATAAGGGTTCCTAGCTTTATAAATACATGAAATTTAATCACAAACTCTTTATAAGACTCTTCATGCTATTATCGAGTGAGTTTTGAGAGTTTCCACAAAGATCAAGCAGAACAATCCATTGATTACAAGAGCATTCATCTCAAATCTTAACTTTATCTCTTGTAAGCTTTTTAGAAGCGTTTTTGAGATAAACTTTTCTGTATTTGTCACTAATAGAGGGGTTAGTGATTGGGTAACAATTGTGAGGTCAGTTGTGAGTGCTTGAGAGTTCAAGTGCAAAAACAATACTCTTGGATTGAGAGTAGGGAAGTCTGTTGTGTGAGTTCACAGCAGCAATTGTACGCCTTTTTTTTTCAAAGTTGATCAATAAAAAGTCAGTGGGGTAAGATGACGTAGGCAAAAGTGTCGAACCTCGTTAAATCTGTGTGTTTCATTGTTTGCATTATATCTGTTTTTATTGTTCACCATAATCCATTGTTAGACCAATTCACTGGTTAACAAACTAGAACTTTAATAAATGAGAAAAAAAATTAAATGGTACCCAATTCACCCCCGGCCACCTCTTAAGTAGGCCTGTTTAATGGGGCGGGGGCCCATTTAAAATCCTGACCCGATCCATTAAATTTTTTTATGACCCAACCCTTTTTAGAAATGGGACGGGTCCTAATAGGATCAACAACTTAATGGGTCGAGGCGGGTCGGGGCGGGTCCTAACAGGGTCTGCTGCTAGATGAGGTAAGTTCACTAGTCGACTATTTTCAAATACTCGTGTTATTTTGAACATACCCACTACTAATGCTATTTGGTGCTGCTGCTTGCTAGTTCAATAGATGAGCATTTTCGTTGCTTCTTGCTAGTTGATTTGTTTGTTTGTTTGTACAGACTTCAGAGGAAGGTTTTGTTTGTTTGTTATTCAAATATTATATTGAACATGCTAATGCTATTATTATTAGTTACTATGTAGTTTTTTTTTTCTTGCTGCTACAACCCTCTCTACTTCAATAGTTTATTAGTTGGTGACATGGTTTTGTGTATAGTATAAGTGTACAGTATTTGCAATCTTATTGGATGATGTGGGCCGGGCAGGATCAAATAGGGCCTGACCCAGCCCAGCCCATTAAAGCATGTGTGAGGCCCGGTCCGGCCCGAACCGCTTAATATCTGACCCGCCCCGCCCTTGACCCGCCCCGTTGAACAGGCCTACTCTTAAGTACCAGTGGGAGTGTGGGACCTTCACCTTGTATATTGAAAGTTTGAGATTTAATTTTGTAATTTTTTTCCAAAACAAACACAAATTGCAAGTTTGGGTGATTCTAAACTCATGACTTGCTTGTATGAAACATACTCAATATCATTGCATTTACTATAATATTAAAATTCCTATGTCTTTACATAGTAATTACGGCCCGTTTGGTTGTTGATAATGCAATGTGGTAATGGTAATGGATTTAAAGTGTAATTTGTTAAGAAAAAACTTCATAATCCCCATACAAAACATATTTTTCATTCTCAAACTTGAAATTTCTTCTTATTTTCCCTCACCATCCATTACCATGTGGAAGTGTGGTATTAGATAGGAATAGATATTTGTGGAGAAAATTAGATAAATTGGAGTTAATGTAGCACCATCATTGGAGTGAATTTTGATTTTCTATCTAAATCTAGTCATAAATCTATTCCCATTACCTCTATTTATGACCGGCTACCAAACAGGCCGTTAGTGCTGGTTAGATTACAGGTAAAAAGTATAATTTCTTATAGTAGATTCTTGATACTCATAAAAATATCAAAGTTTGTTTAGTTGCATACTTCCATATGAGAATTTTCTCTTCCCTGGAAGGATTAACTAATTTAATTGCTCCATTTTGTAAAAAGCTAATTCTCATTGTATTCCCACATTATTGTCAACTAAACACATGCATCTCCTTGGAAAAATACAAATTCTCAATTCTTGACAACCAAAAATAAGACCTTAGACTGTATCCAAACAGGCCCGACTCAGGGGTGCCAGTAGGATCAACTTCCGAAGACTTTGACACGGGCAATGTAGGGCAGAAAAATACACAGCTTCTACTCCAGATGACGTAAAATAAATAAATGATCAAAACAAGAGATTCTCATTTGTGAAAATAATATTCATATCTAAAGCCAACTCAACTTCAGTTTCACTTTTGCTGCTACAACTTTACAGGGATCGGAAGCAGAGAATTGCAAGGGTGTAGAATTGTTATCCTAAACAAGCTTAAGATTTAGAGAAGTTATTCGTAACGTGCTGCACAAATTCCAATTTCAGATTCCCACATGCAATTATCATCAAGATTTTGCGACTATGGACAAGATCATCATATGTTTCTACAACTAATGTTGGACCATCTTAACATTGGTCAACACTCGATGCAGATGAAAAGCTTCACCTTGATCTCCGTTTAAAGACCGCTTTTCCAAACAACTAGTGGTTAGCTGCCTTAGTAACTTCTCAAGCTGTGAATGAAGGCAACTCTGTTGATCTTTCAAACCAGGATTAGTTGATAATATCATAGCATTCACTGCATCCGCAACAACCTCTCGTTGTGATTCTCCAAGAAGATGTCCAACAGGGGACTTCACGGGATCTTCATACGCCAACAAAGCAACACATTCCTGAAGTAGAATTACCAATCAGAGAATCCCAAAAGAAATATAAGCCTCATTTAGTAGAAAGCAAACAGCAGAAGCTGGTAAATAAATCTCCTGGGCCCTTATTGAAGAAGAAAACAAGGGTTACAACTGATTTTAAAATGAAGATTTAGTAAACCTACCAGCTATTATCCAAGATCACTCGTGTTTTTCAGCAAGTGCAAATTCAACATTGAGGAACAATAATAAGCAAGTATACTATGTTAGTCAAGTATTTTCACTACAGCTCCATTTACTATGGTCATATGGTGTAAGATATTTGACCTGGAAACTTATTTCCTCATTTACATCGTTTAGTTTGGACCAAAAAGTTAAATGAAAAATTTGGGCTGAAAGTTTGTTTTACATCCTATTGAAAACATCCCTCAAATTGGGAAGAAAACATTCTCATCCACGTGTAAACAATGGACAATGCTTAAAATGGAAAATCATTTTCCTTGCAACTAAACATTTTCCCTCAAAATGCTTGAAATGAAAAATCATTTTCCTTGCAACTAAACAATAGAAAAGTTGTTTGAAAATGAGTTTTCCATGAAAAACAATTTTCAATAGAAATGTTTTACACCCTAGTAAACGGAGTCTAAGAGCATAGTTGGATTGAAATTTTGAAAAAGGAATAAAATATAGGTTGAGATGGAAGATAGATTGAGTTTTTTAAACCCATTATTACCCGTTCACCACGGTGGTTCAAAGTTTAAGTAATACTTATTAGTAGTCCAGACTCCATGACTCCAAGAATCTGTTCTATGTTCTTCCTTTACTCATTCCTTGCACTCTTCCTAAATCGTTCTCTCCTTTCCTTTCACTGTTAATTTTTAAATATAGTACTGATATTTTTGGTCAATACAGACAAATTTTAACTAAACATTTTTGCCCTCTATGTTTTCACTCACAGATTGGTGCCCCATGGCCAGAGATGACATGGCCTGGATTGATGTTCAGTGAGACTCTCTGGAACTTTCTCACACTGCTTCTCTCTCTTCAGGATTTATTTTGGTAAAAATGGCTACGTAAAAGGAGATTGGGGAATGGTGGTTAGCCGACCACAATGACAAGGCAACATTAATTTGGAGGCAACAGTGTGGTGCTGGTGGCAGCTTTGGCGTGAAGAAAGTCTATAATTGCATTTACCTTAATGATATTGCTATTGTAAGAGCAGGGGAACAATCTAGAGAAGTGGGAATAGGTATAATACAGAATGGAACAAATTTCATTGAACCAAACAACTCGAAAGGTTTCTTCTTCTTCAAAAAAAAAAAGCAACTCGAAATGAGATTTCATAATCATTTACCATTCACACCACTTGAGTATGAAACCACAAATGCTATAAGGATAAACACAGCAATGATTCGACCACATTAAAAGGCAGGGATTGCAAGTGAAAACAAAGAGTTACCCGAACAAGTTCCTTGTATTCTTCCAATCCAAAAAATTTGGCCAGTTCCACCCTTCCATATTTGATAGCATCTTCTAGCTTCCCAGCCTACATCACAGGGTGACAAATAACATATTGAATCAAAAGGAGATACATATCCAAGATATGGGTTAGACAGGTGAGCTCCATCTGTTAGATCGATGCACTTCATCTACATCAAAGATAGGCAATGGTGGGATTACGCCCCACTTGTTCATAGTAGCTGGATGTGGAAGTGTATATATCATATCAAGCAGTTTTTGCTGAAAGGATGCAGAAGACAGGGTTGGCCAAGCTCAAAAAGTATTCCTATAAAACAGGTATATATAGAGTGTAGAAAGACATTACATTCTCAGCCTTGGGCTTATTGTAACTGGAACAATTGGGGATTGCATAAGCAGAAATTCATCACATAGATGATTGTGCTTGAGAGGTTACAAACCAGAGATGGGCTTAAGCATACATATGTTCAGATGATGTATGCCATTTGTGTGGGTCTGAGGAGGAAATGCACAAGTATCTCTTATTCAGAGGATGCTGATTTGGCTTTAAGAAGGGCTTTGTCAAAGTTCAAGGAGAGAAGTTGCTAGTACTGTTTGCATGGGGTTAAAGTAGAGCATTTGGAGGGAAAGAAATAACGCTTTGTGGAACAATAGGGTCGCTAGTGCTGAATACATATTAAAACACTTGAAATTCTGTATTGTACAGTAAATTAAACAAAGTGTGGGAGATAGAATACCTATAAGGCTATAATTGATAGAGATTGGTGTGAAATTTTATAGTAGAAACCTGTATAGAAATTGTATTGGAGTTGTAATGTTTGATTTCCTGACTTGTTCTTTCGAGATTGGTCCTACCTAGCAGGTTTGTTCGAGACTTGTTGTGGATTTAGGTGTATGGTTGACAATAAAAATTATTTTCTTACCCAAAAAAAAGTAGAAAGAAGGAGAAAGGGCATACTCTAGAAATCAAGCACATAGCCACTAGTGCAATAAAAATAAGGCATTAAAGGACATACCCGAACTAATTCTATAAATTTCTGAGAATGAAGTAGAAAGCATATAGGAGAGCTATTGTCCTGCAAAAGGCACAATGTACACCAGAAACCAATTAACATCTGATAAAGTTCATAAAAAACGATACGAAAAATCGTGCAGAGGCTTTGCACACACATGCGACGCGCCTCAGGCCTTTCCTATGGGTGAATTAACATTAGTTTTGTTCCAATAATCAGGAATATAAGAGCAGAAGGAAAAAAACTAAAAGAAAAATGAATTTAACCTTAAAGTGAAAAAAAAAGGAATTAACTTAGGAATTCAAACCACAGCACCGAAATATTACTATTAAAAGGAAACCTGGTGCACAATAAGCAACCTTGTGATATAAGTGAAGTCATTATGAGAATACCGACATACATAAAATAGGTGAAAGATGAATTTGCAAGAAATCTTTCTCTAAGGGAGGATCAACAAAAGTTGCAAGACAACATCAGATACTACAGCCCGCAGCATGCTTAAGAAGGCCACATATATCCGTTTATCAGTAACCACTAACCACCTAATAGGCAGAGAAGGAGAGAAGCTATTTTGAAACGACTCAGAGGCAAAATGTACACAAGTCCATACATACTTCCATACACGTGCATATTCATGAATTTATCCATATGAAGCACATGAAATAAATAATAAAATTCAAACAAACAACAATTTTAATGCTAAACAATGAATAACACAGAAAATTCACCTGAATTATCTGAGGATACAAATCATGAAGTTTGTCAAATGCAGCATCAATTTGCCCCGTCCTGATCAGCTACATTAACAACATTAACATGTCAGTTTCAGATCTTAAAAAGCATCTGACAACAGACTGGGTTAAGAGACAACGCAAAAACATAACACATGAAATGTAACTTTTTATAGGCGTAGCAATAGGCTTATTTGGCAAAATATCCTTGTTGTAGATTTCATAAGCATACTATTTAATCAAGTTTTAAGCACAGTAAACCTGCAACCAGAGTCCACAGATAAATCTTATAAAAGTATGGTTAGAACAAAAACTAGGAAAGCATTCTTTACGAACACAAAAGGTTGAGCTGAAAAATAAAAAACTTAAACGAGAGCTAAGAAATTGATGAAAATCGAATACACGAAATGCTGAATCGATATACAGTAAGAATTAGCAGTCGACAATACCTGACGAAGGGTCTTCCTCTGGTTGAGTGCATACATGCTATCCTGCTCAATTAAATCATTTTGTTGGGATATACTGATTGGTGGAACTGAATTACTAGTGGCCAGGTCAAACACATTAAGTGTGTCTTCATAGCCATAATGTAGCAAGTAGGAGCGGACAAGCCTGGTAAGCCATAACCAAAAGTTAGACAAACTTTGCACATTCAACATATGAATCATACAATGATGATACTTGCTAATTTTATTGACACCAAAACGAACACATGCGAGAGGGAAACATTAGCGAAACAATGTATTAGCTGAAAGCTATCAAATCTAACAAAAGACCATCTAGGAGAAGACCGGATGGCAGGAAGACCGATAAATATCAGCATTCGGGATGCAACAAGGCACAAGTAAATGTTAGAAGTTTGAAAAAGTCATTAAACAGTCAGAGATTTAATTTCCGATCTAAATAGCAAAAACTGGTTAACAAAAGATTGAGAAAATGCCTTTAATCGAACAAACTACTCACTCATAACTAACATTCTGAGGAAGCGACAACTTATCCATTGTGCGTTGCTGCTTCCATCTTTCTTCAAATTCATAACCCTAAAGAAAAGTAGACAGAAAGCTGGAATGTTAATAATGAATTTTTTATAATTAAAAAAAAAGTGTAGAAATGCAGATGAAGATTAATAAAAGGGGGTAAATATTGTGAGTACCATATTAGAATACATTAACAAAATATTGCTAACAATCAACCACCACAGCAAAAAAAAAAATTAAATAAAATAAATAAAATAAACAAAGTAAAAAATTTAAGGAAAAATGGATTTTAATAATCCCACCTTTTGGTAGTCTGCTCAAAATAATCTCAAATTTAATTTATTCCAAAATAATCTCACCTTTATACATCATTTGCTTAAAATAATCCTACCTTTATTTTATTTTTTCTTAAAATGGACCCGATTTTGGGTGACATAGTCCATTTTAACTTTTAAGTAGATAATGTTTAAAGATGGGATTATTTTAGAAGAAATTAAAGGTGGGATTCTTGAAATCCATATTTCCAAATTTTATTATCTTTACTGCGACAAATAAAATACTAGGCTACCATCTCAAGCACAATCCAGACTACTGCCCATTCTACAAATATAACTAAATTTTTTGGAAAAATTCGAAACATGTGCATGGTAATTATTGCCCATGATAAAAATTTAAACATCAGCAGAATCATTACTTTCTCCTCCCCACTCCATCCCCTGGTCACAGAAAAAAGAGTGCTTTTCAGGTATCCTAACACACTGAAACATGGGAACTGTATGCTTGCACCACTTAAGTCAGTTCAATGAATGAAGCAAAGACAGATATATTCAACAACAAAAAGAATCCAATGAGAAAAAACTTGCCTTGACATCAAAAAGAAATGGTTCTTTACCAAAGTTAACGATAACCCTGCACATAAAATAAAAAAAAGTTCAATTAGAAACTTAGTTTGATGTATGATATTAGCCTTGCTGTTTTGGACATATTTCCAATTTACTGCATTCAACTCCAATTCAGATAATCAGGTCCTTTTAGGTTAAACTCAATTGTTGGTGCTGGCCCATTTTTTCAGCAGTAATTTTCTAGCTCGAGTTCTCCAGAAATGATTTTCCCACCCGATTTTCCAGAATGATTTTGTGACCCAAGTTTTTTGCCAGATTTTTGTAACGAGTTTTTTGTGCTTTGGGCAATGATTACTGTTGTGCTTAATGTTATTGAAACAAAAAATAAAAGAAAGATTAATAGTAATAACAAGA
This sequence comes from Salicornia ramosissima, assembly GCA_951394345.1. Lineage (NCBI taxonomy): Eukaryota > Viridiplantae > Streptophyta > Magnoliopsida > Caryophyllales > Amaranthaceae > Salicornia > Salicornia ramosissima. The sequence goes on from OX596234.1 coordinate 50,503,391, forward strand.
AAATAATTATAAAAAAAAGAAAAAGAAATAAGAATAAGAGATAAAAGATAATAAGAAATAAAAATAGTAAATATATAGTACCAATTAACAATTACGGAGTAAAAAAAAAACATGATTACAAACAAACAAATGTAGCTGCTACTAACATTACTATTATTATTGTTGTTGTTGTTTAGTTAGTTTAAAAGAACATGGCAAATTCGTTAATTTTACATGAAAGAAAAATGACACATACATATAGGCATCAAAAGAGACTGGACAAAACAAAAAGAAAGAAGAAGTGAACACTTGAGCAGAGAAGGGCACATACACAGGTTAGTTATGCTTTAAATATTGCTAATAACAAAGAGACAAGGGAAAAGAGTAACAGGACCATTATGACCATATGAACAGTTTGTTAGGAACACAAAGAAATAAAAAAGAAATGAAAGCTATAGCTTTTGCATATTCTGAGTAGAAGCCAACGGTCATTTCAGGAGTAACACGATAGTCAGCAGCTCAAAAGGAAGGGTAGAACAATACAATAACACACCATATTTCAGAGCTAGTAACAAGAAACCAGAGGTCATCAACATCCCCATCCAGACAATGAAAGGGGGAAAAGGCAAAGTCAAATTTAGCACCACGTTCAGTTCATGAAAGCATAAATGATGCATCAACATTCACTGGAAAACATACTCTTCATTCTGGCTGTGAACAGCTATCGTAGGAAACAATTGACTCTTTACATCCTTGTACACCCTCCCCATAATGATTCCATTTTTACTGTAAATCAATATTGTAAAGCTCCATGAGCAACATATATGTAAATTAAGCAGTAAAAAATTACAAAAAATTAACTCAAAACAGGAAACATAAACAGTCAGGATATTATGCTTACTGTGTCAATTAATAAAATTACTTGCAAACTACATTGAAAAGGAAATTCTACTTTCATTTTATTCTGTATAAAGCGCTAGCTGTCTTACGTAAAAAAGACTTCTTGAGAAGCATAATTGATCCCCCCACCAACTACATCGCCAGTAGTGAAAGGTTCACCAAAAGTTTCTCCTTTTCCATGACCACGATAAAGCAGTCCATCATCTCCATGATAACCGTAACTGTTTGCTTCCCAACTGTACAATTTAATCAAGGAAAACAAGACAATAAAGAAAAGTTAAGCTAATCTCCTTAATGAGCAAACATAAAAGAGAGACAGAAAGACAAAGAAAAGCCTTGATTATGATTATACTACTCAACTAGTCAGATGAATTCTATAGTCGGACATAATTAATATCAAAGCATATGGTCGCTACTGAGTTTAGTTAACAAAATCCCTATCAGCTCCTTTCTTCAAAAGGCACTCAAACTATTGATTGATCAAGCATAGAGATACTTAAAACCCCTGCAAGACATTAAGTGGATCCTTAACTTAAAACTGATATCCACATAACAACCGCCATGTTCCACACTTCCACAATAACCTACTCGAATCCAACACTTTACCTGCATCATTGTCCTGCACTATTTTCACTAGCTAGTCTGTAAAGCCCTACCACTAACTAGAAATTGTTCAGGATAGATATCATGATTTACTTGCCAACTTAACTTAAGATTGCAGGACATGTCACAATCGCAAACTTCACATAAGATTTGTCCTCAACTACAATTTTTTTATAAAAAAAGTTTGAGAGTTAAATACTACGAAAAAATTGTTTACAGCAAGCAAACTAAGCTAAGCCATAAGCGTGAGGTAAAAATACTAGAGTAACTAACAAATTTGAAATAGCATAGTCATTTCTTACGCACAAAATTCAATTAGTCCTTGACTTGAAGAACCACTAAAATATGGTGAACCTAAAATACACATATATGTAACCTTTGCTGCATGCAAAGTTGCAAATGGACATATAAGCAGAAAAGTAATGAAAAACAATAGCTTTGTGACATTTTATCTAGTAAAACAAACACCGATGAAACAAAAATTGGTGATTTGGGGGACTAGAGGTCCCAACAAGGCAAAATCTTAAAGTGATGGTTTAGTTTACCAGCTAGCATTAGGTTGGGGCTAGTTTACCAGCTAGCATTAAGTTGGGGCTAGTAAAACAAACATCAATGAAACAAACATTGGTGATTTTGGGGACTAGAGGTCCCAACAAGGCAAAATCTCAAAGTGATTGTTTAGTTTACCAGCTAGCATTAGGTTAACAACTATATCTATAACTAGGAACAACTCTTTCATTTTCCCCTCCCAATTTCACTTAATAAATGATTGCATACAAATTTAAGAGAAAAATAAATGAATATAAAATGATAAATGTGCTTTTAAAATACAAGATCAAACATGGGGTATGCTCTCTTCTACTTATAGTCTTATATGGACTTATTTTCTAAGATGAAAAGTAATAAATTGTTCTTTTCAACTTATTCGAACTTACCTTATTCAACAAGTAGTGAAAAAAAGTTGAAGAGAACAGGGTTATGATTGATTTATTTAAAATTTTACTTTAACATATAACCTATATTTTAAATAATTAGATTTTGAAAGAAAACAAAAAAAAAAAAAAAGATGTTTTATAGAAGAGAACTACATACATAAAATTTACATACCGAGCCTTTGCTTGGGAATTATTTAGTATAAGATGACAACAACAAAATCATGATAAGGATAAGGATGAAGATGAGAAAGAGTAAGAACTGATTACAAGTGCAGAGGTGAAAGTAGGTATATTATGAGTGGTAGGCTGGTAGCAAAGGTGGAGGTTGCAGGTTTTTTTTTTAGCTTATACTTAAATTCAGATCATAGATTACCCATACAAACTCTAAAAGAGGTATCTATATAGTTATTTACTAGCCCATTTGAAATGGCAATAATGTGAATGAAGTTTAAGTGTAATTTAACAAAGAAAGCAACATTATAACCTCCACGATAGAGCGACAATGCAAACTCATCTCCAAATTTGTGTTTGAGAAACTAGCATCAAGTCATTACCATGAAAATGAGCATTGTTTTACCTTGCAAATTTTACAGACACATTTATTTCTATTATCAAAATTATGACTCGCTATCAAATGGACCTCAAGGGCTTTACAAAGCAATACTTTCATACCAAATGGAATTTAATAGGATGTACAAAAGCTAAAGAAAGCTTTGAATTGGATATCAATGAGAGCTGACAATCGAGTCAAGTTTGTGTCAATCCGCATACATAACAAGTCAAACCCCGTTATGTTAGCATGTCATGTCAATTTTTGTTCTATAAAACTAATAGTCGGGTGTAACCGTGTTGTATCAACTCGCATACATAAACGGGTTGATACCCCTTAACACAAACCCAAACCCGTTTAATAAGTGAGGCACGTAATGTCAAAATCTTTTACCCAAACTCATTAATTTCGTTTTGTGTTCGTATTTGGTTTGTGTTGCCATGTCATGTCGTGCTTTTGCCCACTCTAGATATCATTCGCCTTAACTCTTCACTTTCTCCTCACATTCTTACCTAACAATTCTAAACCATAACTACTCCAAATGATCAACCAAAAACCGACATAAAAAAATTAGAGGGGTGGAAAGCTAAGAATTTTAGATTTGCTTATTGAAACGGCAGCTAGTGGAAGAAGCTACTGAAAATGAGAGGAAAAAAAAAAAACAAAAAGAGCTAATAATATAAAGAATTTTAGTTCTACATTTAACAAACCTTACTCTTTCAAAAATCAAACAAAGACAATTTGCCAAAAGGCCCAAATCTTCTTAATGGTTTTCAACGAGAAACTAGACCGAAATGTGAAAATCAGATATTTTATTTTACTTTTCCAGATAAATTCAATGAGAATGATTCCACAGAAAAGTGTTACTCATTAGTTCACATTACAGTTCACAACCATGTAGGCCTGTAATATTGTCTATTTCCAATGCAAACAACACTTTCACTTTTAGTGTGTTGCTACTGCGTTATCTTCTTATCACAATCAATTCAATTTCCAATCCTAAAAACAGTGTGATTAGTATATTGTACCGAAAATCATAACCTCTGAGAATTGGGTTCTACACATAATCCTAACCGATTGAACTACCTGGATATAGATTCTTGAATACGATATACCAACATAACTAAACAATTATTGTTCATCATACAGCTAACATTAATTTTTTTTTTTAAATGCAATTCAGAATCAAGAATCATCAAAGAAAAGAGACAAACCCAGGTTGCCTGCGCATCTTGAAGCTTTCATTAGTGAAACCAATAGCAACCTGACCCTTAGTACCAGCATTCTTCACCTGCATTTCAAAATAGTACACAAGTCGCTTCACAGGAGCAGGGAAATTCGCTTGAATTACACCAACATCATGACCGTGCAAATTAACACCGGTGTATTGCACCGAAAGTTTGTCAGTTGATGCCACTAAGAATCCACCAGAGCTATTAATGGTGTTTAATTCAGTTGGAAGAGGCTCGTCATCATCATCATCATTATTTGTATCGGATAATGCGTTTGAAGATGCGTTGAGCTTCGCTTGTTCTAAGAAGTAATTGCTAATTTGCTCCTGTTGATTTGCCACCATTGTATTGGAATCTGAATTCTTAATTCATTTACTTAAATCTTGTATCGGAAAATTTGGGGATTGTTAAAACCCTAGGTTGATTGATCGAGAGAGTTTGGAGAGAGAAAGAGAGACGGGGATTGCTTTAAACGTGATGGAAGTCGAACATATGCGTATTTGTTTTTGTTATTTTCCGGTTGTCGATAAAATTCGCTAATGATTACTTTGGTACATCGTGACTCTATATTGGTTTGATAGGATGTAAAACAATTTTATATAGACTTGTTGATCAAACTGTTTTTTAATGAAAACTTTATACTCTTTCCGTTCTAAAAAAAAAAAATTGCTCCATAAGGATTTGGGGTGAGATTTTTTATTGTATCTATTTTTTTGTGAAAAATTAAAGGTAAAAATGTAAAGTTGTAAATAAAAGTAGGTAAAAAGTAGTGGATATTATGTGGTAAGTAAGGGTATAAATGTAATGTTGTATGTGAGTCATTTGCCGAAAAAAGAAATGGAGCATTTATTTTGGGACTGATAAAAAAAAATGGAACAGTTATTTTGGGACGGATGGAGTATATTACTCCATCAATCCCATTTTACATGTTACATTCACGTTTAGTACAATTTTTATGCAAATAAATCTTTATGTTGGCCCACTGTAAGTAAAGGTAATTAGAAGAAATGGAGGACTTAAACAAGAGTGATTAACGAAAATAATGTTGTAGGCAAAAGTATTTACGAAAATACTGCCACAACAAAAGTATTTACATATATACTGTCCACGTAGGACAGAGAGGGTGTTCGTTTTTTTTTTATTTACGAAGATTTAAATCGCTATCTGGGATAGCGATTAACTTTACAAAATCGCGTTCCCAAATAGCGATTTATATAAATCGCTATCACAGATTGCGATTTTCTAATGTAAATCGCTATCCGTGATAGCGATTTTGTCTGCAATCTAAAAAAAAAAAACCAGTGTTTTTTTTCCATTTCACCCCAAAACACAGCAGCTCGAAGAGAGAGAGAGGGAAGAAGTGAAGTTCTCCGCCGTGCCGTTCACCACCGTGCCGTCCCGCCGTGCCGTTCACCGCCGTGCTGTCCGTCGTCCCGCCGTGCCGTCCCGCCGTCGAAGTGTGTACTCTCAGATTGTAAGTTACAATTAACTCTCAATTTTAGGGTTTAATTCTCCCCCATTTGTAAAGTTGATTTTAATGGTTGAATTTTGGTTAAAAATCAGATTGTGGGTATAGGATTCAATTGTTTTCATTGTTGTTGTAGTTGTATTTTTGGAATTATTTTGGTTGGGGTTGATTTGAATGTTGTTGTTGTATTTTTGTTTTTTTTTTTTCAATTTTTTTGTAGTTGTATTTTTGAATCATTTTGGTTGGTGTTGTTGTTTTTAGTGTTGTTGTTGTTGTTGTTGTTGTTGTTATTGTTATTGTTGTTGATGTTGTTATTGTTTTTAGTGTTGTTATTTTTGTTTTTATTGTTGTTGTGGTTGTGGTTAGTGTTGTTTTTTTGTTGTTTTTTTTTTTTGGTAATCACTCTAATTTTTGTTGTTGTTTTTATTGTTGTTGTTGTTGCTTTTACTGTTGTTGCTCACATATATTTGTTTGTTATTTTTATTGTTGTTGTTTTTATTTATGTTGTTGTAAGGTTATATATTTGAGAACAATTAACATCGATATACAACTAATGAGTTCTAATATTTGACTTAAATTGAAATGAAGGTGACTTATTTCTAGTATACACATTGTTGTCATGGATTTATCTCTAAGCCAAACTAGTGGGTCAATTGGTGAGTATACAAGAATCCTCACAGATGACACTTATTTTCAACAATGTATGTCGGATTTACCTCCTGAACCCACACCAAATGCATCAAATTCTGGAAATTTTCAGACAAGAGAATTATTTGTTTGTTCGGAGCGAAATACTGTCGATGTATTTGGATATGACCATATATGGGCGGATAGTGATGAAGATGAAGATGAACTTGCAATGGAAGCCAATGATGTTGCCATAAGATCTAGTGCCCCATCTCAAATTTTTAATGAAGTGCCTGAGGTGAACGAAGAAGCACTTCATTGTTGGAGAACATGGTCAATGAACAGCTCATATAATGGTGAGTTCAGTGTCGGTCAGGAGTTTGATTCATTGGATCAGTTGAAATATTTGGTAAAATCTTATTCCATCTCAAAGAATCAAGTCTTCAAAGTGGTGGAAGTAGATTCTATGAAATATGTGGTGGACTATAAGAGGAAGCAAACACACAATTGTACTTGGCGGCTACGTGCAGTAAGAAATCATTTTCTTCCTTCTTTTCGGATTGTCAAATACAATGGTCCCCATTCTCCTAATTGCCTAGGTGATATTAACTCACTAGATCATCCTATGTTGACTTCTGATTTTGTGAGTAATGTCATTAGAGAACTGATTCGTGCCGATCCAACGTTGAAAATAGAAGTTATAGTGCAAACAATAAAAAGCGGTTCCATTTCACTATCACTTATAGAAGAGCTTGGTTAGCCAAACAAAAAGCCATTGTGGACATATATGGAGATTGGGATAAATCTTACGAGCTTCTTCCCCAATTCATGCAAGCTCTAAAAGAGTCAAATCCGGAAACCGTAGTTTATTGGTGTACAATCCCATCTTCTACTCCCGGAGTTCACATTTTTAAGAGGGTTTTTTGGGCATTCAGGCCTTCCATTAAGGGGTTTCAACATTGTCGGCCTCTTATCACAATTGATGGCACACATTTATATGGTAAGTACAACGGGACTTTATTAATAGCTATGGCCACAGATGCAAACTTTCAGTTGTTCCCTCTTGCTTTTGCCATTGTTGAATCTGAGAACATTGAGTCGTGGACATGGTTCATGGCTTGTATTAGACAATTTGTTACAAGTAGAGAAGGGTTATGTGTGATTTTAGATAGGCACGTCGGCATAATGACGGCAATGAACGAGGCTGGAAGTTTATGGGAGTACCCCCATGTCTACCACAGGTTTTGCATAAGACATCTTGCATCTAACGTTGGTAATCGTTATGGAAAACATGTTAAGAATGTGTTTGGAAAGGCCGCCGATTCTCATCAGAAGAAGAAATTTGATTTTTGGTACGATAGAACTGGAGAGCTTAAGGTTGAAGCTCGACAATACTTGGGTGCCATACCTTTGGAGCAATGGTCTATTCACCACGATGGAGGATGGTACGGCATAGCCACAACCAACATGTCTGAAGCTTTTAATGGTGTTTTAAAAGGAGCACGTTGTTTGCCTGTAAAAGCCCTTGTGGAAATGACTTTCTTTCGAGTGAACTCTTACTTTGTAACTAGAAGAGGGTGGAGTGGTAGAAGACTTGAGGAGGGTCATGAATTTAGTGAAAAGGTAGAAAAAACTATACAGGCGAATATGGCAAAAGCAGCATATCATGAAGTGTGTTGTTTTAATTATGAGAGGGGCTTGTTCCAGGTAACAACAGGTTGTGGGAATCGTGTTGCAGGAAAAGGGGGCAAAAGGCACAACGTCAACCTTGCGAGAAAAACATGTACTTGCGAGAAAGTAAAAATATATAAATTGTCTTGTTCTCATGTCCTAGCTGTTTGTCGATATCGAAGTTTGTCATACAATGATTTCGTTGACATTTCTTTTCGTACAACAGAGTGGAAAAGTTCTTACAAAAAAACCTTCAAACCCATACCTGATCCAGCCTACTGGTCTCCATATTTGGGCCCCAAGGTTGTTGTGGATCCCACACAAAAGCGGCCTATAGGTCGCCCGAAAAGCACTAGGATTCAGAATGAAATGGATCAGCGGCCCCGAGGCAAAGTTACATGTAGCCTATGTAAGCAAGAGGGTCATAACAAGAAAACATGTGGTAGGAGAAAGGGCGAGTCTTCGGGGTAATTTTGTCTCTTATTACGTAGTTTTCAATATTCTTTTGTTGACTTTTTGTTATTATTAGTAGCAATGAAATTAACCGAACTGTGTTATGTTACAGGTCTCATGGACCAGGGGATCAGGCCCGGGCCGATTGATACATCCGTACTACGGTTGCAGGATAGTCACCGGAGTGACGGAGTATGGAGGGGAGATGGGGACAAGGTGTTATCATGTAGAGAGCATGTAACAATGGTCTTACGGGATTGGGTAGTTGATGATCGCATACTACATTATGTACGCTTAGCTGGTTTATATGGTGTGCATAGGTTGGGTGGAGTTGCACTTGATCGACCACTGATCACAGCATTAGTAGAGAGGTGGAGACAGGAGACCCACACGTTTCATCTGAGAGTTGGCGAGGCAACTATCACATTAGAAGATGTGGCAGTGTTGATGGGTTTGAGGGTGCATGGTGATGCAGTGACAGGTAACGGCAACGGTAATTGGGTTCAAGTTGTTCACAGCTTGCTAGGGGTTCTACCTAAGATAGATCCAGTCACACAACAACGTCCTATGGCAGGGTCCACGCTACGGATGTCTTGGTTGCGGCAACATTTTTCGCAGCTTCCTCCAGAAGATGCAGATGAGTTGACTGTCCAGAGATATGCACGGGCATATATCTTGGCCCTTATGGGGTCACATATGTTTGCTGACAAGACCGGTGACAGAGTGCAAGTGATCTACCTACCTTTGCTTGAAGACTTGCAGAATGCAGGATGGTTCAGTTGGGGGAGCGCCACATTAGCCTACTTATATCGACAATTGTGTCGAGCATCTCAGAGAGGGGCAAAAGAGATAGGTGGGCCTCTTATATTGCTTCAGATTTGGTCATGGGAGCATATTCACGTTGGTCGGCCTAGGATAACTGGGGTTCGACATATTCCAGACCAGCCACCACAGGAGGAGTACATTCTGGGATCGCAGCATGTTCGTGGAGTCGACCCCCTTGCTTGCAGGTATTAACTTGTCAATTAATATATACATTATATACAATGTGCATTTCTTATTGCTAATTTAATTTCCATGTTTTGTTACTTTATAGTTGGCTTCGAGTTAGGCTTAGTTCCACACATACAGCTACTGGACTATCATTTTACCGCGATGCACTTGACCGTATGCGCGAGGACCAGGTAAATGTTAGTTTTCCTTTTTCTAAATAATTAAATTCAAACATGAACAAATAATTGATATGTATGTGTGTAGATGACGTGGCAACCATACACGAGTGTGGTTATGGAACTTTTGCCAGAGATTTGTCGATCGGACTCATTTGTTTGGCGAACACTCGCCCCACTTATCTGCTTTGACATTGTAGAGTAATATCACCCGAATCGAGTTATGCGTCAATTCGGCTTAGAGCAACGAGTTCCACAGCCTTGCGACACAAGTGACAAGTTACATGCCATGGATCGTCGAGCTAGCAACAAGAACTATGCCCGGGTGCATAGGCAACACATAGATAAATGGGGGCAACGTCATGCGAACATTGTTTCGGGGCCTGCATTCATGGGTCAGAGTAATTTCGAATACATGGGTTGGTATCGACGCATTTCCCGCCTACTCATCACCCCACCGTCTCTTAACCGCCCTAGCACACATTACCAACCAGCGTCGAATGAGCATTTATTGGTAAACCTTACAACATTTTTTTTCAATTGACATCAATTACATGTTTCAATGTTCTAACCATTTATATTTTGCTGGTTTTGTTTTTATTTTTTTTCAAATTTGTACTAGTCACATACAATGGCAGGGGTAATTGATCGGTGTACTCGGGCTGTGGAAACTGCTAGAGGATTGCCGCATGATACGGCCTTGGACTTCAAGATCCAAACATTACAAGGTGTCTCATTGGATTGCACAAACACATTGGGTTCAATCGATCAACTTCACCTAATTCACTCTCAAGGTGTTCATGATGCTGAAACCTCCCATGGTGCCTCTACCTCAGGAGGTGCTCGTAGGTCACGACCACCTCCTAGGCGTGGTCCTCGTACACGTGGAGGTGGACGACACACAGCACCCTTCAGATCACCACGGATTGATACTAGTGCTGCACATGTTGATTCATCGATTCCAACTTCCTCCTCTATTGATTTCCCTATCCATGATGATTCCTCGACTGCATCTCCAACATTGCGGTCTCCTCCGGTGCATCAGCCAATTTATCAAGCATGCAACCCTGGTTTGGAGACCATCACAGAAGGCGAAGAGAATAGTTTAGGATCTTCACAAAAGAGACAGCGATGATATGAGGCTGTTCAATACATTTGTTTCATGTTTTCTAATTATTTTAAAATTTGATGTAAACTCTTTCATTTGTATATTTCATTAGTATTGACTTTTCATATGTAGTATGTCAAGGCATTAGTGTGTTTTTTCATTGCAGGTTGAATACACAATGCATTGGTGTGTATATGGTTTGTTGTGAGTTGTTTGCGTATGCCTTTGTTGTATGTAGGTGAAATCAAAGAAATTGGTGAAGGCAATGCCTTTGTTGTAGGGAGGGAAAACAAGGTGCTTGGTTGGAGGGTTAGGACTGAAATCGCTATTACAAATAGCGATTTACCAAAGAATAAATCGCTATTTAAAATAGCGATGTCTTTACGACAAATAAATAAATAAAAAAAACGAACACCCTCTCTGTCCTACGTGGACAGTATATATGTAAATACTTTTGTTGTGGCAGTATTTTCGTAAATACTTTTGCCTACAACATTATTTTCGTTAATCACTCCTTAAACAATGGGTAAAAAATTAAAAATGTCAAAAAATGGTAGAAATGTGATGTGGTATGCATCCGGTCCGTGAGCCGCCAAGCGACTACATCAACCTCTTATCCGTTATTTTACTTTATTTGACTAGTTTAGGGCTTGTTTTAGCTTATTTTATGCATTTCAGATTGTAATACTATACGTTAGCTTAAAATCCCTTCAAAATAAATTAGCTTAAACTTCTTTTATGGCTTTGATAGTTGTTTAGACTTGAATAAGGCTTGTAATGGTGCCATTTCGTTGCACGATCATATCCTTGTGCTCGTGCAACAAACAACGAGCTAGGCAGATTGCACGACCGTGCAAGCTAACTATGCACGGTTGTGTCATTTTTGCTCAAAAGTAGAGCTGTAAATGGGTCGACCTGGTTTGGGTTGGGTTCAGGTTGACCTATTAATATAAACGGGTTAAAATCTCTAACCCCAAACCCAACCCGTTTAACTAAACAGGTTGAGATTCTCAACCCAACCCAACCTTATAATAAATGGGTTAACCCAATAACCTGTTTAATAATATTATTACTTTTCCATTGCTGTTAATAAAGTTATACCACCATATATATGTACTATTATATGGATCGTGAGAAAACCCACAACATGATATTTAGACATTACAACCGCCTCCATAACTTGTAAAGAATCTATAACATAATTAAAAAAAAATATGAAAGTGTTATATTAGATTTGCACATCAATTCAACTTGAAGCTAATTTTATTACAAAATATTTTCTTAATGAGTTAAGCACGTTGAAATCGGGTTGAGAATTTCAACCCGACCCAACCCATTAAACTAAACGCGTTGGGTTGGGTCAACCCATTTAGTTAAACGAATTGAAAAACTCAACCCAACCCGCTATTATTAAGTTGGGTTCGGGTTGGGTTATTGGATTGGGTCAGATTTTGCCAGCTCTACTCAAAAGCAACAACAGCTATTGCACGACTGTCCAAGGTAGTGTTGCAAGGTCGTTCATAGACCAGATCAGTGCGAGTTCATTTTTGTGATTTTCCTTTCGTTTTGTTTAGTGTTTTTCTAATCTTGGCCCGTAATTATTCTAATATTAATGGCCTAGATTAAAGCCTCATTAGGGTAGGTTTAGCTCTATAAATAGTTTCATTTTGCCTCTTTGTTAACAATCTTTTGTTAAATTTAAAAACTTAATTTATCTCTCTTTGGAGGCCTATTTGAGCTTGCTTCCTTTGTGGATTCAAATCTTATCAACCTTAGTGATTGGTGAGATATTTTTTATTCATTAACTTAGTGATTTTGATTAGATTATGCTTAGATCTTGATGATGATATTTGGTGCATTAATTTTCAAGTTCATATCCTCATTTTACGTTAGTTTTGATGGTTGTTTTGTTGGGTTATTGTGGATGGACGAATTTTGAGTAGGAATTTCATGTTTTAGCTTCCCTATACGCATCAAAATGTAGGAAATAAAATGTGTGTGGGGCCCATAGACTATAAAAGGAAATGTAGTAAGTGTTTTGGGATATTTAAAAAAAGAAATTGTAGCAAGTAATTTGGGACAGAATGAGTACAAAATTCATTTTTTGAAGATTTTTCGTTGTTTGGTTGTAAATAAACTAATTTTTGGTTTTAACTGAAAATTAATTATTTCTAATTGTAAAGGTCAAAATATTTTGTTACTCAAGAAGAACCTCCACTACTCAAGACTTGTTGCAATAGCTAGGGTGGTTGGGGAGAGGTCAAAAGGAGTGGGAAATGACTATGGGGGGGGTGAAAGGGGTGGGGGTAAGGTAGTTTTTAAGTTTAGGAATATAACATAAGTAATAGAATATACCTTGTTGAAGGGTTGAATATACTCAAGAGGGGGGTGAATTGAGTATTTGGCGTATTGGTTATCAATTTAAAATATTTCTGTTTCTTTGATGGGGAACCAGTTGGGCCGGTTCTTGCAACGCAATTATGAAATACAAGTAGTAAGAATCAAGACACCAAATTTAACAAGGTTCGGCCCAACTAAGGCCTACGTCCTCCTACCCTATGCATCTTATTAAATCAACTTAAAATAACAAGATTACACACTCGATTGTCCCTAACTCAAGGAACCAGACCCCACACACAACTCTGAGTGGACTCACTCGTGTTTGAACTCACAAAACATCCCAATCTCCGACCCCTTTGTTGGAGACGAAATACAATGATTTTTTCACTCTGATTTTTCTTTGTCCCAAAGATTAAAGAGTAAAATTAAAGCCCTATGGTTTGTGTATTTTTGCTCGATAAGATCTGGATGCTTTAGTGTGATATGCTCTCGATTTCTTTTCTCAATTTTGTACGTGAGAGCCTTGAGCATTTAGATGTATATTGTTCAGTATTTATAGGCTTCAATTTGTGTAATACCCCAAAATGTTGGGCTATTTTAAATTTTTTATTTAATTAATTATTAAGTTAGTCTTTAGTAAGCCTAACTAGTAAACCAGGCCCAGATCTTTAACCTCATCTTGTAAAAAACCAAAGCCCAATTTTCCCTCCTTCCCTCCAAATCTCACAGCCCCCTTGAACTATTCTTTTTATTTTAATAATTTGATTTATCCACCAAAAAATATCAATCTACATCTATTTTTGACCCTTCCTAAAAATCTGATTTTTATCCTAACTTCTCCACTAAAGTTTAGGAAGGGAACTACCCCTCTTGTTGATTATTCTACACGGCCAACACACCACAAAAGGAACAACTTTTATAATTCCTAATCTCTCAAACTTTGCTACAACACAATTCACTAGAATTATTCCCAACCTTTTCTATTGTTCCAACCTTCAAAGATTGAAACAAGAAGCCAAAGAAAACCGTGAGGCACTCGTCCTACCCCAAGCCACACGACAATCTTGTTTCTTTGTTCTTCCGACAAGGTAATTAGGTTGCTTTTATTTAATTAGTATAATAGATTAGTTATATAATTCTTAGAATAGGTTTAGAATTTTGTATAATTGTTTATAATCTTATTGAATGATTTTCGTGATGCATAGCCATGAATGTCGAGTGTAATCAAGTTGTTCTATGATGTTTTTGATGAATTTATTTCATGTTTTGATACAAATCTATGTTGTTCTATGATTCTTGCCACATAATCTTGATGAACAAATTATTGTTGAATAAAGCATGGATGTTGGTCGTGTATTTGCTGTAAACCACGCCCCTTGTTCGAATGTTTTTCATGATCAAAACTTGATCTTTTAATCATAATCTTGATCTATTGATAATCCATGATAAATTCTTGAATTAATTCTTTATCTAATAATGTTCTTAAAGTATAAATTTATAATCTTGATTAGTTAACCAACATAGCTGAGTGATAACCTTGAGTTAACAACAATATGGTTCGAATTCCTGGATATAAACTAAAGTATGGATTTTTATTATGTTAACCTAGTATTATTAATCTAATCTTGATATTTCTATAATTATAGAAGGAGGAATTAATCTTGCCTAATTTATGAAAGAGCCGTGTGATATTTCCAAATAAAAAAATTTGATTTTTACATGTTTTTATAATTAGAACATTAGAATTTGAACTTATTCTTGAAATTACTTTTAACTGATTAATCTAAGCTTGTATTTAAATAGATTAAAATTTTATTTTCTTGAATGCTTTAGTTCGAAAATATCGAGTGAAGGAGGAAGAATAAAAACTTGATTTTCATGATTCAATTAATTAAAAGACTAGAATTCGATTATGTTCTTGGAATTATTTTAGTACATTTAAACTTGTGCATTATTTTGATGATTGAATTGATCTATATGAATTATGGTGATGAATTGTTATATTGATGATCTCGTAAAAGCTGTGTACTATTGGTAAATAATGGGTAAGTTTTCGAATTCTATTTTGTTCCGTCGATTGAAATTATGTTGTTGAATTATGATTCTTGCATGCCTTTACGTATGAACTTGTTGTATTGAACAAATAGTGTTGAATGATGGATTACCGGGGGTTTGGTCGTCAAATGTCGAGTAGGTCGAGTTTTGGACTAGATTTTGAGTCAATACAGTTGAACTAGAAATGATTAGAAGTCAAGTCGTGTGAATAAAAGTTAAATTGTGAACTAGAAAGATGAACTTGAAAAAATATTAATCTATGAAGTGACCGCCCATCTAGTGGCTAAAGAACCGTGGACATGGGTATAGTCGAAGCCACTGTCCCTTTTGCGGTTTTGGGACAGTTCTAGATCCCAGTGCTCGGGAAGTAGATCCTTTGTGGTTAACCCGACATGAGACAAGGAAAGTTGGGGGAAGTAGATCCTTTGTGGTTGACCCCTTACGAGCATATGTGTCATGGATTAATACCCTTGAAGTGAACTAGAATCTGAGAGTCAGTAATGGAGGTCTAGAAGTCTAGGGTTAGTATTGTCTTGTCTTGGGAGTCTTGTTATGGTATTCTAGTGTGTCTAGTTTCCGCTGCGTACTTGAATTCAATTGATTATGAAAGTTATTTCTGTTGACTTGGGTGAATGTTCTGTTGACTTGTTCTAGCTATTATATTTTTAATTGTGTTCTACTGATTAAGTAGAACAATCTAATTACTCCCAACTGACTGTGGACCCCAAAATCCTTTTTCAGGTACAGGAGATGATTGATTGGGTTACACAAGGGCTGAAATTGTGAGCAAGCGAGAATAGTAGTTTAATTATCTTGATGTCAATTTCTAGCCTTTGTAATAGTTTTAGTGGATTTTCTGTAATTGATTAGTAGTAATAGACTTTGGTAATTTAGCTATTTTGGACAATTTATTGGTTTAATTGAATAATTTGAATTAAGTTTAGAGCTTCCGCTGCTATTAATAAATTTAATATTAAAAGTTTATGGTTAATAATGATTCGCGTTGTTGTTTTCTCCGAAAACAACGTTACTAAAATGCGGGTCGTTACAGTTTGCCCATAAATCCGCCAGTTTTGGTTAGGATATTATGTGCAAATATTCTTCCCTAAAAAATAGGAAAGAATATCTTTTTATTCTCAGCGAACTTTTGGAAAGTTTGTTGAAAAAAAAACTTCCTATTATTAAGGAAATAACCTTTAAATCCTTAACAAAAAATCAGCTATCGTGTAAATTAAAACGCTAAAACCCATTCGAAAAATAATGGGATAAAAATCCTATTTTTCGAAAACTGACTGCAGCTCGTAGAGGAACTGGTCCCCAGACCAGTTTCCCTATTACTTAGTAGTGTTATGAATATTATACCTTTTGGTTCTAATATTCATAATACTACTTTATCACACACAAACATGTATAATGATTTGTCAAGCATACAAACAAACATTACATGAAAATTTAATGTTCTTAAAATAAAGTCATATTCTATCTTCATGTACATCCAAGTCTTGAAAGTCTTCTTTGAGTGTCTTCATCTTTGGATCTGGACTTCAATCCTTGGATCATCTCATACTTACTACACATTCAACAAAGTTAAAGCGTAGCAAGTATATAACGATTGTTTGAGTACAGTATAGCCCAGGGAACACTTCAACTGGTTCCAGACCAGTTTTCTCAATGAGTTCTAAAACTTGTTCCCTACATCATAAACATGTTGTCAATCAAGAATAAACTTAATCATACAACATTCATAGGAAACACTCTTAGTTGGTTCTGACCAACTACATAGCACCTGTTCAACTGTTTCCTGTAAGTGTTTGTCATCATTCAAAATCTAAGGTACTCGTGGCTAGTCATAACTACTATACAAGGTACGTCGTATGTACGCGAAAACATTGGATTCATGTAGTATCATGCTTAAGGAAGTTATATGAACTATATTTGGTTGAATTGAGTGCGATCATTTGGAATTGGATTGTATGTATGTCACGTTTTGTTATTTAACTGGTTTGAAAGTTGTTATGAACTATGTTTAATATCATGAGAACTATGCTCGTATTCAAAGAAGGTATATATTGTTTTATTGATCAAGCATGTATTTAATAGTGACAAGCAAATTAAGTACTCACATATTGAGTTACGCTAAAAAGGATATACAATATCATTTTACCACCTCGTGTGGGGCCAAGGACCATTATTCATTTTAACACCTTGTGTGGGGCCAAGGGGCATTATTCTTTTTACCACCTCGTGTGGGGCAAGAGTCATTATTCTATTTATCACCAAATGTGGGGCCATGGCATTCAAGATTAATTAATGGTTTATGTGATCACTACTTATAAAGTTAATTAAAGTTGATTTAGTTGACTATGTTGTAGTTGTTATTGGATTGATTGGTCTTGACTCATTGAATGTTGTTGTGTGTGAGTCTCATAAAGTTTAAATTAATTAAACACGTAAGTGGAAGAGGATTCGCACCAAAACTCTTGGAATGTATACACCTCGAGTATAGAAACATGGGGGAGATAAGCTCCTATAAAGGGGTACAAGACGTCTTACGACCTTTTTATGTTTATTTTGGGATCCTAACCACCTTATGATAGCTTCATTTTACTACTCGATTTGCATAGCATTGAGGGCGTCTTGCAGAAAAAATTTTGGTAGCACGTTCAATGTTGAATCCAAAGTTAAAATATGTAACTTAATTTCAGATAATTTTTTTCCAGTTCAGTTTAGTTCAGTTAATTTTGATTTCAGTTCAATTTTTGTATGAACATATTTCAGTTCAGTTCAGTTTCAGTTAATTGTTCAGTTTAACTAATCAGTTAAAAATTCGAATGGGTGCAATTCAGTTCAGTTCAAAATGTCAACAGTCCAGTTCAGTTTTGGTTACAATTTTTTTGGTTCAGTTAGCTTTAGTTCAGGTCATTTGAGATTATAATTTTATAACTTCAAACCACCCTTAAGATAGATATTCAGTAGGAAATTTCCTACCGCTAGTCGGTCGCATGCAAATGTGTAAAATCGGTCGCAAATCACCTACCCATATTTCCAGTAGGAAATTACCTACCGCATTTTCTGTCGGAAATGTTGAGAACTGCGATAGCAAATCACCTACCAATATTTTTTATTTTTTGGTAGGAAATTAGCTACCGCTAAAAGTCAGTAGGAAATGTTGTAAAATACGGTAGCAAATCACCTACCAATATTTTTTATTTTTTGGTAGGAAATCACCTACCGCTAAAAGTCGGTAGGAAATGTTGTAAAATGCGGTAGGTAATTTTTCCGACCGAAAATCTATCGGAAATGTACAATTAGTGACCAATGTATTTCCTACCGCTCAATACCGACCGATTTTTCTACATTTCCTACCGCTTATGGCGGTAGGTAATTTAGCATTTTCTTGTAGTGTTCAAAACAGTTCGGATAATATTGTATCATTTTTGATTCAGTTTAGTAATATTCAAATTAAATTAATTTCAAGTAATTTTTAGTTTCAGTTAGATCCACTTATCATCTTTTCAGTTCAGTTTCAGTTAGCTTTAGTTATCCTCTTTTCAGTTCAGTTATTTTCAGATACCCAATTTTCAGTTCAGTTCAGTTGTTTTCAGATATTTAACAGTTAACTTCTGTTTCAGTTGGTTTCAGATTCAGTTCAGTTCAGTTTGATATTTTTCAATTGGCTTTCAGTTATCAGTTCACTTTCAGTTTCAGGTAATTTCAGATCGACCCAAAACAATTCAGTTTCAATTTGTTCAGTTCAGTTAAATCAGTCCTGACCCAATCTCACATCCCTAAGTATAAGCTCTAATATTAGGTGTTCCAATGCTAGACTTGAATAAATTTGAAATAAATCGAATCAAATTTTGATCTAACTGTACACCAAAACAAGCTCAGACACATCCTTTTCTCAAAATATTCCATCAAGAGAGTACTACTGTACTAGTGATTTTCCTCTACTTGAGAATGTCACCTGGTTTCGTTTTCTTTGTCATTTTTCTCCGATATATACTATATAGTTTGGACCACTTGTTGTTTACAGTATATAATTCCACATTTGACATTTCCACACTCCTCTAACATTGGCTAAATCCTTGCCAAAAAAAAAAAAAAAAACATTGGCTAAATCCACTAACATTTCGTCGTCTTCAAACTCATCATCATTTACACGAAACCCTAATTCCTTACACCAAACACATCCCATGGACTCATCATCATCACCATCACCACCAAGAGAAAATGGCCACATCCTCCTCCTTCCATTCCTAGCACAAGGCCATCTCCGCCCATTCCACCACCTCGGCCACTTACTTCACTCCCACACTCCCTTCACCATCACTCTCCTCACTACCCCTCTCAACGCCGCAAATCTCCGCCGTCAAAACAACCACCTCCACTCCATCAACATCGTCGAACTCCCCTTCAATGGCGTCGATCTTGGTCTTCCTCCCAACACCGAAAACACCGAAAAAATCCCCTTAACCTCAATCATTACCCTCTTCCATGCTTCCAAAACTCTCGAATCCCACGTACGCGACTACCTCACGCGCCACCACCTCAACTCGCCACCCATCTGCGTTCTCTTCGATGTCTTCTTGGGCTGGGCCGATAACGTGGCCCGTTCATTTGGATCCACCGGAGTTTGCTTCAACACTGGTGGTGCCTACGGTCTTGCTGCTTACATGTCGATTTGGAACCATCTTCCTCACCGGAACATCACTGATGATGATGAGGAGTTTTCGCTTCCTGGTTTCCCGGAGGATCGGAAACTCCGACGTAATCAGCTTCACCGATTCTTGAGGTTTGCTGATGGGTCCGATGATTGGTCGAGATTTTTTCAGCCTCAGATTAGAATGTCCATGAATTGTTCAGGTTGGTTGTGTAATACTGTTGAGAAAATCGAGCCTTTAGGGTTTGAAATTCTGAAAAATACCCTGAACGTACCCGTTTGGGGTATCGGGCCTTTAATCGGATCTTCTGGTAATGATTTTAAGAACGATATTGAAGGTTGTATAGAGTGGTTGAATCAGTTTAAGGGAGATTCTGTTTTGTTCATTTGTTTCGGGTCACAGAACACCGTGAACCCGACCCAAATGATGGAATTAGCAAAGGGTTTGGAAGAAAGTAATGTGCCGTTTTTATGGGTGATCCGACCACCATTCGGGTTTGATATCAACGGCAAGGTGAAACCCGAATGGCTGCCGGAGGGGTTCGAGGCGAGGATGAAGGAGAAAAAACAGGGGAAGTTAGTAAGGAAATGGGCACCTCAAGTGGAGATTCTAAGGAATGAAGTAGTGGGAGGGTTTTTGAGTCATTGTGGGTGGAATTCGGTGATGGAGGGATTGAGAGAAGGGGTGCCAATAATAGGGTGGCCATTGGCGGCGGAGCAAGCATATAATTCGAAGATGTTAGTGGAGGAAATGGGGGTGGCGGTCGAGGTGGCGAGGGGGTTGGATGGGGTGGTGACAAAGGAGGGTGTGAAGGGAGTGGTAGAGAGGGTGATGGATAGGAAGGAGGGGAGTGTTGGGTGGGGGATGAAGAAGAAGGCTATAAAAGTTGGGGAGATATTAAGAGGTGCTTTGAAAGTGGAAGGAGATTATAAGGGGTCTTCTATTAAGGCATTGGATGATTTTGTTGAGTTTTTGAGTTGTTCTTCCAAGAGCAATGAAGTTGTTTGAACTTGGGTGAATTGAGATTACAAATGTATGCTTACACGGTGCAAATGTTGCATTTGTTTTGGATAAAGATAGGGAATCAGTGAGTAAAATTATATTAATAAAAGAATCTTCATCTTTTGTTTAGTAGTAATTGATGGAATTTAATAAGGAATAATATATTCCCTATCCTTATCCGGGCCTCTTATCCCTCAAAACAAACAGTAGGAAGTACAGGGGAGAATTCAAATTTGAGTTGGTTGATAAAGCAATGGGGTTATTTAAGTGATTGTTTTAGTTACAAATGCAAAATTTGGTATTTTTGTTACTGTAGGTATTGTTGTTTTTTGTGGGAGATAGGTTTGATTTTATTTGAGAGTGCACGCAGCTTTTATTTACTCTGGCTGGCTAAACTACTTGTACTTTTTTTAACCTACTTACTACTTGGTACTTGTTGATATTGGAAATTTGGAATGGCAATCTGAATGATAATCTTCCTTTTTTTGGGGCTGAAAATTTCAATCTTTGAAGCTGATTGAGTTATGAATTTTGAATTGCCAAAGGAAGCCATTTTCACAGTATTGAAAAATGAGGAAGATGAGGATTTTGATAAATTAGATGAAAAAGATGAGAAATAGAGTGTATTTATAAAGAAAATGCAAAAAGGTGGTAAATCCTAAAGAATTGAAGGGAAATTTTCCACCAAAAAACCTTCCTCGTACATTTAACGTCTCCACTTAATGCTGCATCAACGACAAGGGTACTGTGTACAACGCTATTGTTTCTCGGGGTACCATATAGAAGTTCTAATTTGAAAGGATACATCGTAGAAAATCCTATACAACAGGGACACTACATAGAAAAACCCAAAAAAAATTATTGGACATCGATATATGCAGTGCTTTCTATTTTTTAAACCCCTCAAATTTGATGTTGGAATATATTTGCCACATTGACAAGTGACAAACCTCGTTCGTCATTTTATTAAGAAAATGAAGGTCTGTATATATACAACAACTTATATTTACAAAGATACGAATAGGAACTGAAATGAAATGAAGAGAAGTAAATAGCTTTACAAATTAAAGTTTAAAGATGATAAAATAAAGGAATAATTGTAAAAAATAAGTCAACCTTTAGCCGGTCTTTTTAAAATAAGTTAACGTTTTGATTAACTCAAAATAAGTCAACCTATTACACATATCCGTTCAAATTAAGTTTTTTTAATAATTTTTTAGTGAAAAAAGTTATCAGTTTCAATGAAAAATCAAAGCGTTGCATTGATATATCATTGTTTATATAGTTTTCCATTGAAAATGTTAATTTGATTAACAAATAAATAGTGAAAAAACTTAATTTGAGAAGACATGTATATAAGGTTGACTTATTTTGAGTTAATCAAAAGGTTAACTTAATTTGAAAAGACCAACTAAAGGTTGACTTAATTTTTACAATTTTTCCTAAAATAAAAGTTTAATAATTAAGAATGAATAGTAGCAGGCATCCCTCCTTCAAATCCCATCCACTCGTCCCACTCATCGAATTCACCATAATCTTGCATTGTTTGCAACTGTTCTTCTTCT
Source organism: Salicornia ramosissima (assembly GCA_951394345.1). Lineage (NCBI taxonomy): Eukaryota > Viridiplantae > Streptophyta > Magnoliopsida > Caryophyllales > Amaranthaceae > Salicornia > Salicornia ramosissima. Next base: position 50,525,712 of record OX596234.1, read on the forward strand.
TCAAATTTACGCATTAGAGTCTGCATCAATATCATGTAATTCGAATATGTAAGTCGAAATAAGATAACAAGATTCGCAAGCACATTTCTGATTTATATTGCCCAAATTAGCCTTTTCTCTGTTTCACTATTTTTGCTACATTTTGATTATTTTTTCTCACAACAAAATTTCAAAAATACTGTATAAAACACAATGAAATGAGAGGTTGAAAATTAGAAAGCAAGGGATGATATTTGCAAATAAAATGAGTTCATTTCAATTGCCAACTTTTGTGGGGATGGTAGTGAAAGTTCTTCAAGAATATCGACCCAAATATGTTATGGAGTTATGGACTATGGTCTATGGACCCTATATAGCTCTGTTCAGTTCTACGCCCTCTGTAACGAATTAGTAGCAACATTTGGACTAGCACGGACTCCTAGATGAAATAGGTTAATTGTGGTATTAGGTGTTATAATGATAAAAGTAAGAGAAAGAAAAGTAAGAGAAGAAAAGTAAATGGGTATTATGTGGTACGATGATAAAAGTAAGAGAGAGAAAAGTAAGAAAGAAAAAAGTAAGTGGGGTATTATGTTGTTTTTTTTGCCAAAAAAAGGAATAAAATAAAATTGGAAAAAATTATTGCAAGTATTTTGTTACACCTAAAAATGGAAATTGTTGCTAGTAATTCAGAACGGAGGGAGTACTTTTTTAAGCAATATAGTACTTGTATTAAAAAAATTTATCACAAAATTTAGATCATATCAGAAATATTCTTTAAAAAAATAATAATTTAGATCAAATAAAAAAGGATTTTTTACTTTGAATAATACAACCTTTCAACGATTTGCAAAGGATAATACAACCTATCGTTTTTTCGTGAATAATACAACCCTGTCCTCAATTTTGCAACCAATGATACAGATGACCTTTAACCTGCTATCTAGGTTAAAACTATTAAGTTTTTTTAAGTCAGGAAAAAAAAACTAAATCAAAATCATTTTTTTTTTTAAAAAAATAATAATAATTTACCCCCCCCCTATCAAAATCAAATTTTTTTAAAAAAATCAAAATAAAAAAAAAATTTGTTTTTTTAAGTCAGAAAAATAAAAAAAAATTAAAATCAAAATCAAAATTTATAAAAAAAAAATAAAAAAATATATTTTTTTAAATTTTCTGATATTTTTAATTTTTTTTTTGATTTTATTTTGCAATTTTTCTATTTTTTTCTTAAAAAAATTACAAGGACCAATAATAACGTGACACGTGTCCCTTTAACATGTTTTATAAGTCAAAAATCGGTTTTGTATCATTCGTTGCAAAAATGAAGCCAAGGTTGTATTATTCACGAATAAACTGAATGTTGTATTATTCTTTGCAAATCGTTGAAAGGTTGTATTATTCAAAACAAAAAATCCAATAAAAAAAGTTCAGATCATATCAAAAAAGTTCGGACAAACTAAACACAACCATAGTAATATAGTGGGTGAGATTAAGTGGATGCGAATGAAGTTTGTTCTTTCCCAAAATTAAAGAATTTTGTCCTAGAAACACTTTTTCAATTATACGTCAATTTCTATCAAATTACCAAACCCTACTTCAACTTGAGAGTTGAGACCAACCCTTTTCTTCCTCTAACTTTTTCAATTGTTCCCATTCAATTATTTATGCCCCAACTTTTTATCAAATATCTGTAAGCTTTTAGCATAAATTAATATTTTTTTAATCAAAAGCTTAACAAAATAAGCAAAAAATTATATATTTATTCTAAAATGTTACAAATTTTGAGCTAAAAGTTCTGTCAGACCGTCAAACAAGATATTTTATATTTCACAATATTCTATTTTTAAGATGCTTCAAAATATATGAAAGCATGTATTAATAGTGTATTATGCAACTATATTATACGTACTTCATACAAGTTGATTGGTTATAAAATTGCAACTTTAGAATGTGTTCCCTTCAAAACTTTATAATTCAATCTATTCTAATTCATTTTAATCACTTCTCATCCATTCGATCTATTATAAAGCCATGTGAAATCTCGTTTGTTTCGTCTCGATATGTAAATTTTATATAATTTTTATAATTTTGTGTTATACACAACTCAAGATATTAATATTTATAGTTATCCAATCCAATATAATATTGCAAATAGAAAGCACCCTTTATGTATCAATGGGCATTATATGTCACTTGAATAGTTGAATAGCATTTTCTCCCTCCAAAAAGATGAAGCAAAGTGAAGGAATTGAAGAAAAGGAGTAGATCAAACTCAACCTTGTGACTTTGTGAGTAATAGCAAGTTAATAGAGATTCTTTGTTTCAATCTATTTCATATATGACAAATAGAGTATCACCTAACTTATTACTTGAAGGAGTTAAAAAAAAAAAACTTATAACTTGGTATTAATTTAGAATCATTATTAATTCTAAGTTAAGTAATATGTTAAGGAGTTAAAAAGTATGGATATTGGATAATGATTTCCGACTTAAATAATAAAGCATTGAAGTTGATTGGAAACTAATAATTCAAACTTTCACACTTATTCAACTAATAATCAAATTCTTAAGAAATTCAGGAATAATCCCACATTTTCATATCGCATTTATTTGTTGAACTTTTCACAATACTGACTTAATTTAAGATTAATTTTGAAAATCTTTTGAAATTAGTGTGTGAGAACCACGTGTAAAATGATTTTGAATGTGGTCTCGTGAATTTGACATTTACTTTAGGGGTTACGGCAATGATGCCTGGTCTGAACGCAATGTTGACCATTTTGCACCATAAGAAACTATTGATCATGCATGATTCATGAGGAGTTGAGTGTCTGAGTGATAAATTACTTACTACTAGTTGTGGATTGATCACTTCACATATAAATTTTGGATATACCCCGTAAATATAAGTCAATGTTTGATAAATTCAAAGCTAAACTTGATAAATTACCATATTATTTGTCTTGTATGGTAAAATTACTATTTTACCCTTTGTTTGTAGACTAAAACTACATATTATTGCAAATTGCAATAAGCATAAGCATAAACCAAATACTTCATCTTTCTAAATTTAGTTGTTACATACTTATCCTTTGACTTGTAATACTGTTCACATATAATATTTGGCTGCGTCTAGTTTTATAAGCGTAAAGAAAAACATAGTAATGGTGATTCTAATTTAATTCGTCTCAACATGTAATATATAATTTTTATAATTTTTTATAATGTGTCCTATATTTTTATTTTAAAATCGTGTGCCGAAAGTATACGTAACACCTAAGTGAGAGTAAATTCAAAATCATCAAATATTCGCTTTACAGAATTAATCATATTAGCCAAATGATATACATCTCGTACAAATAGAAAAGAATAAACAAAAGAATCAAAGAGTTAGCAGCAGTATAACCAACCTCATATGCAGATTTGATGTCTTGAAACATTTTATGTTTTTCAGCAACATGATCTCCCTTGATCACATCTGGGTGATACTACCAAAAAAAAAAAAAAAAGCACATTAAAAAAAGTGCAGAGTTTTAAAAAACAGAGGAAAACAGGGGATTATATTATATAGTTAGTAAACCTTCAAAGCTAGTCTTTTGTAAGCAGATTTAACATCAGTCTTAGAAGCAAAAGGAGAAAGACCCAAAACTGCATAATCATTGAAGCCTGATAAACACTTCACCGGAAAATGGATGTTCCGGTGACAAGTTGACGGCGGCGATGACGAAAAAAGACCAGATCTTTGCATACCCTTCAATCCTCCATTACCATTTCTCATCATCTTGTTCCTTCTTGTTTGAGATGAGGTCTTTTACTTGCCAACAAAGTTGGGAGATATTATGGGCTATTCTTGGGTTTTTTTTTTTTTTTTTTTCAAATGTGTATTGGAATTATTTGGGTTTGTACACTATATTATATTTATAATTTTGCTTACCCAAGAATGATGGGAGAAATGGATAAATAGGATGGGCTATCTTCTTATTATTGTGTAGTGTGGGAGCAGTGGATAAGAATCTAGAAGTGGGCCAATTGGCATAAGAATGACCTCTTGTTATGTTGCATTCAAAAACTCAAAAAAATAAATAAATAAATAAATAAAATAAAAAATTGGGATAACGTGGGTGGTATTAGACTTTATTCGGCCTCCAGTGTAGGTCATTCGGCTCGATTTAGCCGATAAATGTATTTGTAAGAGTAAGGATGAAAATTTCTTACAAATAAGTGCACTGAAAATCAAACGTAGAACCTCATGACTGAAACTATGAAACCTTAACTACTAGACCAAGTCTTCATCCTGATATTACCTAAAAATGGGTAGAGATACTAGATATATAGAGTAGATAGGTTTATAATGTTGAGAAATTACCACTTGAGGTGAATAATTATTACCCCACAAGTACACATATATTGTAATTTATTGTATTTACCACTCTTACCTTTGCCTATAAATAGGCACCTTATGTAAAGGTTTAAGATGCACCTCTTCTACTACAATATCAATATACATCTCCATCTACTTCCTCCCCATTCATCTTCTTATTACTAATCAACTACTACTACTCTTAACACGTTATCAGCACGAATTCCCTTAAAGGTAATGATCTAAAATTCATTCAAAATTTCTAACTTCATTACTCTTTCAAGGGATCATTTTGAGAAGTATGCTCTATAGTTGCCGAAAATACGGATCTTCTATATCAAAAACTCAAAATGATACTTTTACTAAAATTTAATGTCAAATATGCTAAAAACTTAATTATAATTTTACTCACCTAATGATAGCAAAATTATATACATGTACTAGTTTTATTAAACTAATCCGGTACCATAATACTAGGTTAGACTTAAAAAGGAGAATGACCATCATATTTAAATGATCAAATATTATATACATGAGTTGACTTTGGACAATTATTTTGATGATTTATGGACAAAATTTCATGCAAAGTAGCCATGCATATGGTACAATACAAGGGAGTACACTCTTCACTTATTACTTTGTTGTATTTATTTACTCATGCATTATTTACATTAAGTATTACCTTATTGTACCATGCATCACTATTTAGAATCTTATCTTATTATGCACTTATTGCATTTTTCTTACTACAATTGTCATATGATATTTGACTTATTTCTTACACTACCATACTTTTATGTCTCCATATTATTTTGTTTGCATTATCCTTACTTATGACTAACTAGTACCTATAGTCCTATCATATAATATTTTCTTTCATAAAATGATAATATAATTGTATTTTGCTCCCTTACCTTTCTTTTCTTCCATAAAAATAAAATAAAAAAAAATAAAAAAAAATGATGTATCTTTTATGATACATCAATTTTTTTTGTTTTCGAACCCTTGATCTCTTATACTGATCAAGAGTTCTCGGACCACTACGACTTACATCCCAGTGTGATATATTTTGATCCTCTACAATATAAAAGGATTCATTTTTTTTTCACATTAAGTCCGATACAATAATTTACCATGATACAGTGTTTTAAACAGATAAATTTTTACCTAAAAACAAAAAAAAAAAACATTACAAATTTTTTTTGGAGATTACTCTTATTTATTTCTACCATACCTTTCTTATCCTATCATAACTTTTACCTTACACCATTCATTTTTTTTCTCTCCTCTCTTCTTCATCCATTAAACAATCAACCACCATGGCCTCCACCGACAACCACCAATCATCACCCTCCATTAAAGAAGATTTAAGAGCTTTAGAAGTTTATTTACTTCTAATTGCGGCATTATTTGTACTTTTTGTAGCTATTATGTTTTTTATGATTATTAACAAGTAAGTTTTTTTGTTGTATTTTGTTGTATGTTTAATGTCATTATCCTAGTGTATTTTGTTGTATGTTTAAAGTCATTATCTTAGTTTTATTATTTTCTTATTGTTATCTACTACTATCATTTTCTTGTCATGTATTTAATAAAAACAAAAAAAAAAATTAAAAAAACAATAATAAATAAAAATTGTTTGTTTAATTTTTTAAAGAATGTTGCTTTCCCCACGATCTTTCCCAATAAACTAAGGGGGAGAGATGAAGATAATGTAGTTTATTATGTATAGTTTATATAATTACAAAAAACCAAATTTTTTTTATAATACTAACAAATATTATAATTTGAATATAGCTAATATGGGAGATCTAATGAAAAGACAATTCAACATTCTTGACCTATCTGGTGAAAAATTTCTGGAGTGGAAAGTAGATGCTCAAATGAACTTAAAAGCTCAAGGGTTGGAGCATACCATCAAAGAAAATAAAAAGGTTTCAACTGCTGTCGTTGGACAAGCAACTGATAATACGACAATTACTAAAGTTGTTACTGAGCAAGAAAAAGCAAAAGCTTTGGTGTTATTAAGACACCACTTACATGAAAGCTTAAAAACCGAGTATTTATTGGTTGAAGATCCCAAAGAATTATGGGATAGCTTGAATGATAGGTATGGACACCACAAAAGGGTGCTCCTCCCTAAAGCTCAGTTTGAATGGACCAATCTTAGGTTCCAAGATTTTAAGTCTATCAGTGATTACAATTCTAACTTACACAGAATAGTATCTATACTGAGATATTGTGATCAAACAATTACTGAGGAACAAATGATTGAGAAAACGCTCACAACTTTTCATGCAAGCAGTATACTTTTACAAGAACAGTACCGTGAACGCCATTTTAAGAAATGTTCAGATTTAATGTCTGTATTATTGGTTGCTGAACAAAACAATGATCTTTTACTAAGAAATCATAATCTTAGACCAACTGGGTCCATAGCCTCACATGAAGTGAATACAACTGATTATCCACCCGAGGCAAATGCGATTAATAGAGGTGGACGAAGAGGATATAATGGACGTGGGAGAGGCCGCGGAAACTACCGTGGTCGAGGTCGTGGGCGTGGCAGACATAATTTTGCCCCTAGAAATGATAATTTTAAAAGTTATGACAAACAAAAGGGGAAGCAACCTAAAGTCCACAATCAAAATTTCTCAAAAGGAAAAGATCAGTGTCATCGATGTGGTATGACTGGACATTAGGGTCGTGCATGCCGTACTGCAAAGCATTTGGTAGACTTATACCAAGCTTCAATAAAGACTAAAAATATTGAAGCAAATTTTAATGAAACTAATGCACTTATCCCAAGCCTCGATGTGTCTGACTTCATCATGGGTGATTTTGAGAATGAGAATGAATTTGTTTTTGGGGAAAGTAGCAACATGTAAAATTCCCTAATCTTTATTTGTAACCATGAATGTTTTTTTTTTGTTTAATTTTCATTCTGCTTTTGAATTACTTATCTTAGTATTTTATGTAACTCTAAAAAAAAAAAAATGATCAATAAAATATGTGAGCTTTATTATTTTTACTGATTCTAACTTTATTTATTATGAAGAAATGAGTTTTCCTGCTGATGAATCCGCATATCAATGCATTATAGACAGTGGATCAACACATAGCATTTTGAAAAATAAAGGGTATTTTTCAGAATTGAAGGTATCTCAAGCGAATATTAACACTATCTCTGGGACAACAAGACTAATAGAAGGTTATGGTAAAGCTTGCATGACACTTCCTAATGGTACAAATTTGATAATTAATAACGCACTTTACTCGAGCAAGTCTCGAAGAAACCTAATAAGCTTCAAAGATGTGCGTAAAAATGGGTACCATTTGGAAACAATGATTGAAAATAAAAAGGAGTACTTATGCTTAACTGCAGAAAAATGTGGCAAAAGATGTGTTTTTGAAAAATTGCCAGCATCATCAGGGCTATATATTATTGATGTTCGCCCAATTGAAGTTAATATCATATCTAACCAGAAGTTAGATAATGCAAAATTGCTCACATTATGGCATGACCGCTTGGGTCACCCTGGAACGGGAATGATGCACAAAATCATTGAAACTTCAAATGGACATTCAATTAATAATATCCGAGTCCCCAGCTCAGATAAATTAGCATGCACGTCATGCTCGCTTGGCAAATTAATAATAAGACCATCATTGAATAAAATTGCCATTGAGTCTGCCTCATTTTTAGAGAGGATTCAAGGGGACATTTGTGGACCAATTAATCCTCCAAGTGGACCATTTCGATATTTTATGGTGTTGATTGATGCATCAACACGATGGTCACATGTAACACTTTTGTCTAGTAGAAATGTTGCATTTGCAAAACTATTAGCTCAAATCATCCGGTTGAGAACCCAGTTCCCAGATTACTCAATCAAGAAGATAAGACTTGATAATGCTGGAGAATTTACATCCCAAATATTTAATAACTATTGCATGTCAATTGGGATTGAAGTTGAACATCCAGTTGCTCATGTTCACACACAAAATGGTCTTGCAGAATCTCTAATCAAGAGACTACAACTGATTGCAAGACCACTACTAATGAGGTCAAAATTACCTTCCTCATGTTGGGGTCATGCTATACTTCATGCAGCAACATTGATAAGGCTAAGACCCACTGCATATCATAAATATTCTCCACTCCAATTGGTCTCCGGAAGAGAACCAAATATCAAGCATCTAAAAGTATTTGGGTGTGCTGTGTATGTTCCTATTGCTCCACCTCAACGGACAAAAATGGGTCCACAAAGAAGGCTGAGAATTTATGTGGGTTATGATTCCCCATCTATAATTAATTACATTGAACCAATGACTGGTGATATGTTTAAAGCCAGATTTGTTGATTGCCACTTTGATGAGGCAGTATTCCCAGCCTTAGGGGGAGATAAGGTGGTGGACCCTAATAGAAAAGAGATAGAAATCACATGGAATGCAACACAATTTCAATTCCTAGACCCACGAGCAAACTCTTGTGAACAGGAGGTAAAGAAAATTGTCCATTTACAAGGTATTGCAAATCAATTGCCTGATGCGTTTACAGATACTAAGAAAGTGACAAAGTCACATATACCAGCTAAAAACGCTCCTGTACGCATTGACATACCTAGTAATGAGAAGGATAAAGAAAATGAGTCAATTGCTCGAAGAAAGCGTGGAAGGCCATTTGGGTCAAAAGATTCCAAACCACGAAAGTTGAAAAAGGAAGATGATCCAACTAGTGGGACAAATACCATTAGTCCACTTGAAAATCTAGAAATGGAAAATGGAGACAATGATATCCCAAAAGATGAAGAAAAAATTGACAACAATGAAACATCAATAAATTATGTTTCCCCATGGAAACAATGGAATAGGAAAAACGTTGTCATAGATGAAATCTTTGCTTACTCCATAGCAACTGATATAGTGTATGATGAAAATGATGTTGAGCCAAGGACTGTGGACGAATGTCGCCAAAGAAAAGACTGGCCAAAATGGAAAGAAGCAATCCATACAGAGTTGAAGTCACTTGAAAAAAGAGAAGTATTTGGAAATATAACTCATACCCCTAAAGGTGTAAAACCTGTTGGATATAAATGGGTATTTGTGAGAAAAAGGAATGAGAAAAATGAGATTGTCAGATATAAGGCTAGGCTTGTGGCACAAGGGTTTTCACAAATGCCAGGGATTGACTATGATGAGACATATTCTCCGGTAGTTGATGCAACTACACTAAGGTTTTTGGTAAGCTTGACAATTACAAAAGGACTACAGATGCGCTTAATGGATGTTGTAACTGCATACTTGTATGGGTCACTTGATACAGATATTTATATGAAAGTTCCTGATGGATTAAAGCTACCAGAAAACCACAAACCTAGAGAAATGTTGTCAATAAAATTGAGAAAGTCGCTTTATGGCTTAAAACAATCTGGGCGAATGTGGTATAATCGGTTAAGTGATTATCTCCTAAAAGAAGGATTTAAGAACAACCAAATCACTCCTTGTGTATTCATCAAACATTCCCAATCGGGGTTTGCAATCATTGCAGTTTATGTCGATGATCTTAATATCATTGGGACGCCAAGAGAACTTGAATCAACTGCAAAATATTTGATGAAAGAATTTGAAATGAAAGATTTGGGGAAAACAAAATTTTGCCTTGGTCTCCAGATTGAACACTTGAATAATGGAATCTTTGTCCATCAATCAAATTATACAAGGAAGGTCTTAAAACGATTCTACATGGACAAAGCACATCCATTAAGCTCCCCAATGATAGTACGATCATTAAGTGTGAATGATGATCCATTTCGACCTCGAGAAGAAAGTGAGAAAGCCCTTGGTTCCGAGGTCCCATACTTAAGTGCAATTGGTGCACTGATGTATCTGGCAAATAATACACGACCTGATATAGCATTCTCCGTAAACTTACTAGCCAGGTACAGCAATTCACCCACAAAGAGGCATTGGAATGGAATAAAGCACTTGTTTCGTTATCTCAGAGGCACACAAGATCTAGGGTTGTTCTACCAAGCAAAGTCAGATGCCACCCTTATTAGGTGCGCAGATGCTGGATACCTATCAGACCCTCAGAAGGCTAAATCACAAAGTGGATATGTGTTCACCTATGGAGGAACTCCAATATCATGGAAATCGACTAAGAAAACTCTAACAGCCGCATCATCAAATCATGCTGAATTGATAGCCTTGTATGAGGCAGGACGTGAGTGTGTATGGCTTAGGACGATGATCAGTCACATTCAAGGAGCATGTGAGATGAAAACAATTACAGAAAGTCCAACCTTGATCTACGAGGATAATACAGCTTGTATTACTCAAGTAAGTGAAGGATATATCAAGGGAGATAAAACAAAGCACATATCGCCTAAGCTCTTCTTCACTCATGACCTACAAAAGGAAGGAAAGATTGATATCCAGCAAATTCAATCATGCGATAACCTAGCCGACTTGTTCACCAAATCACTTCCATCGAAGAAATTTAAGGCATTAGTGCACAAGATCGGTATGCGTCAACTTCATGACTTGTGCTGAACTCAGGGGGAGTATCATACTTACTGCACTCTTTTTCCCTTCGACCAGGTTTTTATCCCTTTGGGTTTTTCCTGGCAAGGTTTTTAACGAGGCAGATTGGAACTCACAAATTGTGATAAAAGTTGTACTTTTTTACTTAGTTATAGTTTTTCAAATATGTTGTAATTATTCAAGGGGGAGTGTTGAGAAATTACCACTTGAGGTGAATAATTATTACCCCACAAGTACACATATATTGTAATTTATTGTATTTACCACTCTTACCTTTGCCTATAAATAGGCACCTTATGTAAAGGCTTAAGATGCACCTCTTCTACTACAATATCAATATACATCTCCATCTACTTCCTCCCCATTCATCTTCTTATTACTAATCAACTACTACTACTCTTAACATATAATTATATATCACTCTATTTAATGAGGATATGGATGAATAGTTGAATACTAAAGAGGCAAAAGAGCATTGAGGGTCTCAACTTTAGGTTTTACTCTCCAAAATTTCAGTTAGGTTGACTCGCTCTATTTTAAACAAATTCAGTTTAGCCTATGCTGAATCTATAATAGATAAGATTAGCTCCAACAATTTTAATTGTCGGGCTGTGAGGGACGACTTTGGTTCGAATCTCGGTGGATCATTGTGAATATTATTTGAATATAAGACCTATTAGGGTTGCCTTATAGGTAAAAAGAATCACTATATTTAGTTCTCAGCTCACAAAATGAGTGTCCAAATAAAATAAGATGATAATATTGTGACTGGAGGATTCATTCCAAACCCATTGTTATTAACTTATTATCAACTTATACAAAAATCAATGATTAATTGTATATTTTTTTAAATTTTTTTTTTCATACTTTCGTGTAAAACCGTCGCCGTATGACATATAACTTTTAACTAAAAATTTGTAACTTTTTACCATTAACCTATAACTTTGCACATAGCCAATTAAGTTTTATATAAAAATTATAATTTTATACGAGTATTATAATTTTACCCATATGAGAAGGTCTAATAGGAGACTTGCTAATTGCTATTTATTGATTACGCAAGATGGGGATCCTCATTATTAATTTCCCTTTTAAACACCATAAATGCGAATATAAAGTGGGAAAAATAGAAATAAAGCTCCCTCAAAAGGTCAAGTAAATTATTGAAAGTTTCATGCATGGTTTAATTGGGAGTAAGGTCTAATTTAGAGGGGGTTTTAACTTTTTTTTTTGGCGTATTGTATACTCCTATATAACTAACTACAATATATACTAGCCTGCTATGCACGCTTTGCGTGCGATGATAATTTAAATACATATATTAATTTGTCTAAACAAAATAAAATAAAGGTTAATTATTCGAAAAGTTGAAAAATCTGTAAAATTCACACTCATTCATATAATCAGAAACAAACCTTTTTCCTTCTCATTCAGTCATCCCACAACAATGAACAAAAGAAAATGTTTAATTTATTTTGCCATATTCTATTGGCTACCAAATTTTTACGATAATCAAAATGCAAAATTTTTATTTGATGAAATATATCAATATGGATGTCTATTTATGGAGAATTTAAAATTATGAATTTTGGTATTTTTGTTTTATTTTTTAGAATTTTATATTTTGTACTATTTTCATTTTAAAAAGTACAAAAATTGTAATAAATTTCCTTAATAATTAGGAGTGATGCAAATTGAGATTTTAGAAATTTTTGAGGGGTAATATGGACTTTTCGAAGAGGGACACCATGGCTCCCCCCTTGGCTTATATAATAGATATATATATATATATATATATATTACTTTTGCAGTTTTTTTTTTTTTTAATGTGCAACAAGTCAGTTTGCATGCGTTTCAAAGAAGATATTTAATGGTGTAAAAGAACAAATTAATTAACATATATAATTTTAATACAAGGAAGGGAGAGATAATAAGTTATTAGTGTTAATTTTCTATTTATTAATTTGTCTATTTATATCTTTAAATATTTTCACTAAAATGCATACAAACTTATTTGTCACACATTAATTTAAAAAAAAATTATGGAGAAAGTATAAGAAATGCATAAAAATCAATATAGAGTTTAATAATGTAAGTTTAAGATGATTAGGTTCTTTGAATAGTTCTTTGGATCAAGGTCAAGATGAAAGGGACAATGTGACATGGACATTGTAACTAATCATAAATACGACTTTTATAAATCTTTATATCATTGAATTATTTGATTTGGTAATACAAACATTTTTTTTTCTATGTATAAAGTAGAAACTGCCAAGCAAAAACTAACACTTTTTATATTTTATAAGGTCATTAAGTAGGTTTGCTTGAATCCTTAACCAAATATTAATGGGAATACTTTATGAAAAATCATTAAACCATTATTATAAATTTATAATGCAACATTTTTGGTTGGGCATGCCTAAAAACATATGTTAGAAAGTAAGCTTTGATCCTATGATGATTAACTATAAAAGTGTAACTTTTTATCTACTTTTTCGGGTTTTTTTTTTACTTGCAACAAATTATTTTGCACGTATTTTAAAAAAGAAATCTAAGGATATACAGATACAAATTACTCCGTAATGAATATAATTTAAATACAAGCAAATGGAAGATTAGAGGATATCAATGTTAAATTTTTAGAAATTAATTTGTTCGTTTACACCCGTAAATCTGTTGCTCAAAAAGCGTCCATAAAAGTTTGTTGTGACTAAAAAATACAAAGGTAGTATTAATCTTTAACTCTTTACATAACTAGTTAATATTTATATAAAAAGATATGGTCGGTTTTATGCTGAAAAGGTATACTCTGTAGTTTTTAAGCAAAAAGTTATGTATTATAATATTATGTTCGACGGTCTGATAAGAGACTTGTTGAATGTTAGTTGGGTAAATTACATGCCCCATATACATATATATATGTTAAACCATTATAACAGTATGAATATATATATATAGCAAGCTTGAAAAAAAAAAAAAAAACTTCTATAATAAAGATGCTTCACACTTGCAAGGCATCCCTAAATTTCTTTTGAAAGAAGCAAAATGATGGAATAATATTTATCTTTCTCCTCTTTGTTCAGGGGTAAGACCACCTTTTCCACATTGAGGGCAACTCTTTAGTCCAAATCCTTGACACTCAAAACACCTACAATCAAAAGTAAACCTCTTATATATATATGAATTAAAGGACCATATTCAACAGGCAATATTATTACTGTTTTTAGTGAATTAGTAATAATAATTATTATAGTTTAATAACCGACACTTAATTATGAGATCCATTAATTATTACTTATTAGCTCTAACAATGAGTTTTTTTTTTAATTATTATTTTAAGGAAAGATATACAGAAAATTAGGAATTTTCCTCGTTGAAATGTATTTTTATGTTATACAAGCACGAGCAATCTCATCATAGGAAGAACTTACTTCCAACGCTCAAAGATATTTCCATTCTTCTTGTTCCTTCCCGTTCCCTGAGTGCGAAAAAGGGCAAAATTAGTTGTCTTTATAACTATTATATATCCTGTTACATATTATTTGCAAACTTTCATTTTTCACGCATGTCAAGAATTTATTTTGACTGGTAATACCTCCAATTATGTATAAATAAAATTATAAAAAGTTGGTATTATAAAAGTTGTTCACTAGACAAACCTAACAACATCACATATGAGTATTTTTTTTTTTATTATACGTAAAACTAACAAGTTCACTAGACCAGTACCATATTCAAAATAAGTGTTACTAAAAATTTAGATATGCAATTTCATATTGATATAATTCTGGTCATATAACTATACAAGTAAAGAACTAAATTAAACACGGTTGGGACTTGAGACTTGAGAGTCATGTACGTACTCATGTTGAGCCTGCGTGTTTTGAGGCTAGCTAGCTAAGCCCGATTCACAAACTGGCTTACTAGGTACTAGTTATTTATTTATTAATTTTGGTAAATACTCCCTCTGTCCATTTTTGTTTGCCCCATTCACTTTTTCTTATCTTCCGAGACACAGCTTTAAACGAAAATATCTTTAGATACATGTAATAAAAAATTATATAAATTGCATATTAAATAAGTATACATTGAGTTGAATCAAACGAAATCCCATTTGACTATATTTTTCCTTATATGTATAAAATTATAGAGAGTTAAAGTTACCAAATAAATAGTGACAAAAGTCAATATGGGGCAAACAATAAAGGACTAAGGGAGTAGGCATTAGTTATATGTTGTGCAATTCCCCCCCCCCCCCCCCCAAAAAAATGAAATAAATATATATATTCATATATGTTTCAAACCCAAATGTGAATATGATGTGCTATGCATATTGCTTAAGCCAAGTTTCAATTGTTTTAGCACGTTTTTATCTTGTCAAGTTGTGTGGTGTCATTGTTGTTTCTCTCAATATATGATTGTTACTCTTTGTCCTTATGTAAATATATAGTTTTAGACTTTTAGGTTATATATGTGCAATAATAGTCCTTGACCAGAGACAAAACATGAGAAAAACATACATATATGACATAGCACGAGCACAAGAGAGACATGGAATTTAGCCACACTTTTCTCATACCTTTGATGTAAAGGTGTTAGTTTCTTTTGCTTACTCAAACTAAGCCGTTTATTTGGACACAAGATTTGTATAAATTTAATCCCAAAAGGCTCTCCAAAGGTGCGTTCTATTCACTCTAATTTTAATTTTTTTTTTCATCCTCACTTTATGCGTAAGTAGTATATTCTATGCATAAAGAATCCTCATAAATGTGTGCAATATAATGAGGTATGAACTTAGGGTCTCAAAGACCAATCACCTTATTAGCATGCAAGTCTGACTGTTCGGCAGTCCGTCAGGATAGCTATTTACTAAAAAATAATTTTTTAGCATATATAATACCATAAATGTTTATATAAAACTTTACTAGTTATGTAAAATGATTTAGATTTATAGCAAAAAGTTACAATTTTAATGTTAAAAATTATGTTCAGACGACGATATGCCTTATTTATTAGGGGGCTTTACATAATTACATTTTGTCAGCGAAATAAGGAGATAAGTTGTTATCGTAATTTGTAAGTAATCATCTATAATCTATAATTAAATATTTAAAACAATAACTTTTTATTGCCAAGTGTCATCTTTTTAAGACGATTATTTTTTTAACACTTTTTCTTTGAACAATATTAATTTATTATTATAGCTCTTTTGATTACCCCCTTATCAATTATCATACTCTTTTCGATTTCTAATGTTTTGTGCATTAATTTTGAAGTCAACTTGAGAATTCTCATGGTAATCATTGGTTGATTTGGTGTAAAAAATTAAAAATAAAATACACTAATAATAGAATTCTATATCATTTTCTAAAATTAATTTTTATTTTTGATATATTTTTCAAAAATAACTCATGCCTAGCACAATTGCACGAGCTCAATACTAGTTCAATTAAATAGTAGATAAGGCTTTTGCATAAAAAAAGAATATATTAGATAAGGCAATACTCCTGGTTTCAGGAGATCCTGGGATCGATTCTCATGGCTCTCTAAACACTAAAGAAAAAAAAGTAGACAAGCTAAGGCAATACTCAATTAAGTTACCTTGCATCCAGGGCACTCCAAGGCACCTTGGTCTTTACATGTCTCACACTTCCTAAAAACCTGTATTACATATATTTACATCAATCAACTAATAATTATAATTATGAGTATCTAACTAAGGCTCTGTTCTTTAGGAATGATCTGATCTGGTCTGATCTGATCTGATCTGTTTTGAGTTTGTCTAATCTAATCTGATCTGAGTTTTTCTGATTTGATTTTGATTTTTATTTTTATTTTGATTTTGATTTTGATTTTGATTTTGATTTTTATTTTTATTTTTATTTTTAATGCCTCAAGCTCATTTCATTTCACCTCTTCAGTATTTTACTTTTCATTCTTTTCAAACCCTTCATTCAATCTGACTCCAAAATCGTCACCGAAAAAGTCGACCGAATAATCACCGCCAGAAAAGTCATTCCGAAAACCGTCGTCGGACAAGTCGTCCCGAAAACCGTCGCCGAAAAACGCGGCTTGAAAATCGTCGCCGGAAAAGTCGGCCAAATAATCACCGCCGGAAAAAATCAGTCCGAAAACCGTCGTCGGAAAAGTCGTCCTGAAAATCGTCGCTGAAAAACTCGGCTTGAAAATCGTCGTCGGAAAAGTCGGTTGAATAATCACCGCCGAAAAAGTTGACCGAATAATCATCGCCGGAAAAGTCATTCCGAAAACCGTCGTCGGAAAAGTCGTCCCGAAAATCGTTGCCGGAAAAGTCGGCCGAATAATCAACGCTGAAAAAGTCAGTCCGAAAACTGTCGTCGGAAAATGTCGAGCGGAAAAACAATGCTCGAAATAATAATAATAATAATAATAATAATAATAATAATAATAATAATAATAATAATAATAATAATAATAATAATAATAATAATAAAGAGTAATAATGTCTGATCTGATCTGATCTGATCTGATTATTGTAGCTTTTAAGTCCAAAAGAACAGGGCCTAAGTTTTTGGCTCGTGCAGAATGCACGAGCTTTGTACTTATTAGGTTCATAGTTGTATGTTTTAGTTTTTGTAATTCTAATGATTTATAAGATTGAAACTAACTAAGACTTGATAATAATTCATCAAAAAAATGAAAATATATCAAAAAATTTATTATTTTTAATATTATAACATATATTTTCCTTCGAAAAAAAACATATACATATTTTGAAGAATATTCATTTGCATAATTATAAAATAATGGAAAATAATTTTGTAAATATGAAGTGTGAGCACATTTAGAAGAATTCAAAATGGAATAAAATTAAATTTAGGTGTTGTTTGGTTGAACAAAATTTATGTAGGAATTGAAAATTCATGGGAATTGAGTATTGAGGGAGTTGTTTGGTTGACAACAAAATGTAAAAAATGTAGGAAATGCAAATTCATGGGAATTTCCAATTCCCACAAAACATGGGAATTTAATTACCAAGTCCCCCTTGGTAACTCAAAATTCCCATAATTTTCAAATGCCTTCTTAACAACCAAACAAATTTGTTTAATTCATGGGAAATTTAATGGGGGTTTAAATTCCAATGAATTGTAAATTCCGAATTTAGTTCCTACATCAACCAAACAATACCTTAAAATGAATAACTTAAAAAGAAAGTGATGTAAGAAAGCAAATCTCATAATTTGAAAGTAAATTGAAAAGTTTTATTAAATGTAAATAAATTACTAATATTAATTGTAATTAGAAAATAAAGCATTTTTTTATTTCAACAAAAAAGGAAAATGAAAATGAAACATTTTTTTAGGATGACACATGGCATAATTTTAAAGATGAGATATCCTATGTGTCAAAATTATGTTTTAGGGTGTGTTTTAATATATTAGGTATAGATTTGCCCCTTTTTATACAGTTAGATGTTATATTCTTTTTCATTGAATAAATAGAAATCGTCGTAACCATAATAATGCAAAAAAAAAAAAAAGGAGCGGAAAATAAGAAAAATAGAAAATTTTGGCAATACAATGAAATATATATATACTTCCTCCATTCCAAAAAAAAACACAACAAACCATTTTGCACGCATTTTAAGGAAGTGATTTAAGGGTGTTCCTTTCCCAATCGTTGACCTTGATTGTCAACTCGTAGATGAGGCTTTGACACGAATTTAAAAGGGATTCTCGGTGACATTTTCAAACCAGGTAAACAATATGTAACTATAAGCTTAGCTCTTATAATTTCAATCGAAAGACCCTCTAAATGAGCAAATTAATCAAAATAATTTTAACACAATTAAGAATGATATTATAGGTTACTTGTTTTAAAATAACATATATAAATTTGATCGTTTAAACCTTTAAATCTCTTCCTTAAAATGCGTGCAAATAAGTTTGTTGCGTTTTTTTTTGGAACGGAGAAAGTATATGAAATCTAGAGTAATAGAAATTATAAAATAGAGTTTTTTGTCCAAAACTACCTTACTTACACCACCTTTTGCAAAAAACTACCTTACTTACAAAAGCTTGTCCAAAACTACCTTTATTAGCCAATTCCTTGTTGACCACTACCTTGTTTGTTATTTCGGCGTTGACTTTGCTTTTTTCTCGAAAATAATTAGCCCAATCAATGTTTTGGGGTCATTTTTTGCCCTAAAGGGTTAGATATGAGGTCGGAATCTACAAAAAATGGTTGCATAAGCTTCTATTTGCATTACAAAAAATTTCTTGATATGCGTTCATTGGTTTGCGTGCCAAAAAAATTATCCCTATCAAGGTTTTGGTGGGTCATTTTTGTCCTAAAGGGTCAAATTTGAGGTCGGAATTTACAAAAAACTATCAGATTGGTCAGCAAAGGCTAAGTCAACGTCGAAATAGTGAATAAGGTAGTGGTCAACCAGAAATTTGCTAAGTAAGGTAGTTTTAGACAAACTTTTGTAAGTAAGGTAGTTTTTTATAAAAAAATGATGTAACTAAAATAGTTTTGGACAAAAAACCCTATAAAATATAGCCAAAATGGTTGGCTTAGTAATTTGTATATTAGCGACTTTTAACAAACCCCCTTACATTAGCACATCTGATCATATGAACAGAGGATTCCCTTACCCTTTCACCCTACTCAAGTCGTTAGACTACAAGTGTTGTGATCAGTACATCATGCTATTTCTGTTTACTTAAAAATATTAAAGTAAATTAGACACTTTTGGTAAACATAAATATAATTATTTTAAAATTGAGATGAAGCATACTTGTGAATTTTATCTATAAATAAACAATAAAGAAAATTGTAAACATTTTGTCAAAATTAATATCATATCCACCAACCAATCACTACAAGTAGATGTGGCAATCAATAAGGTTGTTCGGGTCCGGTACATGCAAGGTTAACTCGGGCCGGGTCATTTCAGGTAAGGGCTCTTCCAGTGTTGGGCCAGGTTCGTATTAGGTTGTATTCGGATTTGTGTCAAATATATTTATAAGGCATTAAATGCCAAGTACTTCGGTTTTGGTACGGGTTGGATCAAATTTGAATCAAGTTATGGGTATGTTTTGACTTTTGGATATGTGGATCACTTTTGTCACCTCTACTGCTCTACTATAAGTAACACTTATAATTGGGCCGAGGAACCCCTCAAAGTATCCAATTCCAGGCCCATTACCATTACATGCTGGGAAGGAAAAAAAAGAAAGAAAAAAGAGTAACATCAAACATACTGAAGATGGGTTGAGAGAGAATCCACCAAATTTAGCAGCAAAAGATGAGAATCTGGTACTTTGTTGTATACATGGGCCAACAGCAAATGAATCTGTAGTTCCTCTGTCGTTGAATAAGAGTATAGTAGTTTGGTGTTGTTGATACGAAGGTAATGGTTTGAGAGAGCAAGAGATGTATGGCATTGGCAACATTTCGATCGTATGGAATATGGGTTTTGTTTTGCACCACTTATTCCATCAAGTGATATTAAAAGCCTTAAAGGGATAACATAGTCCCTTCAAAAAAAAAAGAAAAGGATAACATCGTTATCTTAGGGTGCTTTTTCTTTCACTTATTTAATCTGACCTGACCAGATTAAACTTATTAAAGCTGACTTGATTATAACTTATTCGACTTGACCTGATTAAACATGATAAGTTTTGAGACTTGATAAAAAAAAAAGTTGGAGAGAACGAACGCACCCTAAACTGAGATGGACAAATGGGTCCCAAATCTTTTGCAAAAAATAAAATAAAAAATGTCCCAAAAAGAAAACAATTATACCCATTGAATTCTAGGGTCCTTTTTTTTTTATTTATTTTATTTTGGTGTTGCTTCATCTAATCCAAAAAAGTTGTGGAGCAAATGGTTAGGGCACTTCATAAATTGATATTCATAGCTGTAACACCCTGAAAATTCCCTACTTGAAAACTCTAAACATTATTTAAAATTATGACATAAAATATATTTGATAGGAAATTTCCAAAGCATTACCGCCACGTGTGAAAACGTTTCGGCTTATTCAGAATTTTGCAGCGGAAAACTTTAACAATTATTTAAACCAAATAAATTAAATGAAATACATTAAAACAAGCTCAAATACAATAATCGTAAACTCTCTCTTCACACCAATCCCAAGACCATGCGTATGCTGGAAACTTGAACTTCACATCATCAAGTTAACCTGTGCAATTCTGCTCCCCAACAATACAAGTGTATAAATTGGTTCATCACAGGGTCATTAAGGCGAGGGCCATGACCAAAGAAGACACACACAAAAGCACGTAATCAGCAAAAGCTGAGTACATATATACAACAAGATATGCACCTATAATATAACATGAATAAATAATGCAAATGATAACCTGCTATACACTATAGGACCAATCCCATACATCCTAGACTCTATCAGTTTATAAGGAGATTTGGATTCAGCATCGAACGGGTTTCCAAAGATAAGTAACCATGCCCACTAGAGCCCCACTCGGTTGCAAGTCGAGTGGTAAAAACGATGCCACTTAAGAGTGGCGGGATCCCAGGCCAAAATAATAAAAATAAACAAGGGTGAACAACGTCTTGTACCCCTCGTAGGAAGCTATTTAGCTTCCCCCATGTGTTCATACTCAAGGTGTATACGTTCCAAGAGTTTTGGTGTGAATCCTCTTTCGCTTTACGTGATTTATCATATTTAATTAGTAATTGTGAAGACTCACCCCACACAAGACATCACTCAACATCAATGCAACACACAACACACTTTCCGTTTTTAAATCCTCTAGGTCTAGGTTGTCACATAACCAATTTTATTTAGCCAATCTTTCTACCGAGTCTCATTCTCCCAGAGTGAGCGAGTAAAAATACTACCGAGTCTCAATCTCCCAAAGGGGGCGAGTAAAACAAAATACTACCGAGTCTCAATCTCCCAGAGGGAGCGAGTAAAAACAATACCTCTAGACTCAACAGGTGAGTAATAACAAATTCCTTGTCTAACTTGCAACATACCTTTCTTTTCCATAATCAGAATAATCAACCCACACAGGGGAATTCATAACACTTGACAAATTTTCACAAAGTGAAGAATAACCAAAATAATCAAATCTTTTTTTTCCACACACATCCATAAACATAACATTTCAATGCATTCATACAATTCTCTAATCATGCTGCTATTTCCGGAATTAAATCCTGCGTACATACGTACCTGGTGTAGTATACCCTACTAGTCACAGTTAACAGAATTCTCTGAATTCAAAGTCTCGGCATAGCAGGTGACCGGCTACGGCAGGGCGGCGGTCGGCTGGAAGGTGGCGACCGGAAGACCGGCGATCAAGCGGGTGACTGTTGTGGTGGTGGACCGGTGGTCCTTGAGGAAGGCAAGGTTTTTTTTTTTTGTATTATTATTATTTAAGTTTTACGAGAGAGAGAGTGAGGTAGAGAGAGAGAGTGAACCACCAGTGGCGGCGGCAGCAGCAAGGCGCCGGAGGGAGGACGGCGACGCGGTGGGATATGGTGGTGGCCGTCATGGTTGGTGGTTCGGCTGCGTCGTGCCATTGTTGTTGTGGTTCGTGGAAGATGATTCTTCCAGAGTTTAGATTTTTTTTTTCTTTTCATTTCCTTTTCTGATTTAGGGTTTTGACTTATTTTGGTTTACGTTAGTGTATATATACTACTAGGGTTCGATTTGGATTTACCGCTGGGTTGGGCTTGTGACAGTGGAAATAAAACCTTTAACCTTTTTCGAATCAGAATATTTTATTTTTGTAAACGACGCCCAAAATACATAATTAAAACCTTTAATATTATTTCCAAATATGATTTTATAAAATTCCTTTATAAACATACATAAGTTATTTAAATACCCAATAAATAATATTTTGTAAATATTGACTTTAAACCATTTTATTAATCTTAATTCGTAGTTATACAAAATATTCTTTTAGGCGTATAAAATACGTGTATAAGTTATAGAATACATATAAAAATACATGTATAAATGTACAAAAATACGGGGTATTACAATAGCTCTTTGTGTGAGATATGAATAATAGAAAAAATAGAGCGTATATATCTATTTAGGGAGTGCTTAAATTACTTATTGAATTATGCATTGTCAATGCACGCACTTTTTTATTTTAATATTTTTATAGCTCGTTTAGTTTGGTTCTCGTAGGAAATGAGTTTTTTATAGCAATTTTTATTCATGAAAAAAAATTCCCTAGCCTCCTCAATTTTCTAGGAAATCAAGAATATGGTTTGGATGGTTATGAGAATTTCAACTCACCAAAAAGGACTTGGTAAGTTACTTCCATCATTTTGTGGGAAATAGAATTTCCTATAAAGTCTAAATTCCTATAATTATATCAACAAAACAAACAAGCTCTTATATACTTGTTGAGAAAGATACCATGCATAACTATATTTTTCTAATATATTAGCACTGATTCATAAGATTTTATTTTATTATGAATGATGTCAAAATTCCAGATGAGTAGAATTTTATGGAACAGATGGAATAAATTGGTAGCACACTAGGACTAATTCAGAAAATTCTTTTTTATTATACTAGTATAAAATAGTGTCGACTGTGAAGATTCCATTTTCCCTTGTTTATAGAATAAAATAGAGTTAATTTGTTAAATTCATTTCTCATATAAGAACACACACTACAATAAAACAACAAAGCAAAAGTATTTTCCAATTAGGCTTTAATATTTATGCAAAGGGGATGAAGCAAAAAAGGATGAATGGAGCACTATCAAATTTCATGCTTCATGGAAGTTCCATTGTTTGTCAATTGAATGTTGATTTTGTTTGTTTAATTGGTTGAAAATTACTAATACATATATATAGAGACAGGGTCAAGAATCAAGTCATAGCCCAGTGGTTAGGGCTTCAGATTTCAGGCACGAGGTCCTGGGTTCGATTCTCACCGCACGCATTTGCGAGGATTCCTTATTATCCCCCCTTACAGATGCATGTGTTGGTTAAAATTGGGCCGGGTGACCTGCAGTAGGGCCCGGTTCCAAGGCCTAGTATCCCACACATTATCCTATAAAAAATAAATAAATAAATATAGAGACAGGGTCAATTGTTTAAATTAACTATCCACAAAATTAATTGTTGGATTAAACCGTTCATGAGTTAACAACCCAAACATACACTAAAAATTCTAAATGTCTCAATAATATATATCAAGAATTAACTATTACGCGCTAGTAAAAACGTTCAACGCGTTTTTGATAAAATCGAAAAATAATTTTAAGAATATTAAATTCCCTCCAAAATGATTTTAAAATATTAAATTAAAAACAAGGAGATTTATATACTTCCTCCATTTTTGAATTCTTGCAACAAATGGGTATTATTTGTGAGAGATAAAAATTCATTTGTTGTAAGAATTCAAAAACAGAGGAAATATTTCATTTTGACAAATTCACCTCAATAATCACTTTTTCCCTTTGAATTACCAAGTTTATGAGTATGTATATATACAAAGCAAGCATGGCAAATTGTCTAATTAAGTCCTAGAAACATGCCTAAGAAATACGGAGTATCATAGTAAATATATGATACCTTGCTTTACAAATATTATCCTACCTTATTACACCATAGCAATATAAATAATATTCTCTAAATATTCTCAATATGTTTAGTTCTCAATACCCCCCCTCAAGTTGGAGCATGCAGATCTCGGATGCCCAACTTGCGAAGGAGAAATTCAAATTGGGTTTTTCCAAGTGCCTTTGTGAAAATGTCTGCCA
Organism: Salicornia ramosissima; assembly: GCA_951394345.1. Lineage (NCBI taxonomy): Eukaryota > Viridiplantae > Streptophyta > Magnoliopsida > Caryophyllales > Amaranthaceae > Salicornia > Salicornia ramosissima. The sequence goes on from OX596234.1 coordinate 50,550,366, forward strand.
ACTAGAGCTTAGTAGAGACGTAGGACGGTGATATAAGGCCCGTTGTAATCGCGTCTCGGACTAAATGACAATCTGCTTCAATATGTTTAGTTCTGTAACGACCCGGAATTTTGGGCCAGGAAATTTCGCGGTTGTTAATGTTATTTGTTAATTTCTAAGTCCAAAAGGCCATGTAATTTGGACTGTTTTTATTTTTAGGCCTAATCTTTTTCTTAAATTGGGCCAAAGGACCCAATTCCCCTCTCTTCTTCCTTCTTGGCCGGCCATGTTAAGTTTTGGGCCAAGGTTAAATTGATTTATTTGATTTAATTTAATTAAGGATAATTATTAATTTAAATAATTAAATTAATTAAATTAATTTAAATATTTTTCTTACTTATTCAAAGTTGTTAATTGACCCTAACAACTTGCTCCCCTTCCCCCTCTAATCTCACGGCACCCTAGGATTTCTATCTAGGGTTTGTTGCTTGATTTTTTTGGCTATAAATAGGCACTAATACCCCATTTTGTGCCTACTTTGCCAAATTGTTTTAAACTCCAAAAAAAAAAATACAACTTTCCTCCCTTCTCTTCTCTAGTTAGCCGTGCCAAATTCACCATTGTTGGTGAATTATTTTCCTTGGAATTTTATTATGCGATTAAGGTAACTATGCTTACCTATTTAATTGAAGGGTAGTCTTTCACATAGTTAATTAGGATTATATCATGAAAATTGTAGGATTTATGTTTGCTTATTTATTCGAAAATTTCGAACCATATGAAATATTGATCATGTTATTCTCTTGATGTATTCATGTAATATTTATGAATTATTATGAAATTTCTTTTGATTATTTTATGTAGTTTATTGAAATCTGAAATTGTTGAATAAATACTTGTATGAATTTATTTACCAATCAAATCTTGTTATTTCTTGATGAATTTTTCATGGTATCTGGTTTACTGTTTGATTATTAACCATGATTTATTTCGTGGCAAAATTCGTCCGTTTATTATTTATAAAAATTTAATCTTTCAAACCGGTAAAACTGTCCAGAATAGGTTTACGAATTTATTAGTGTACTTAATCAATTCGGAATACTACGAAATTTTATATGGAAGTCAGTGATAATGTTTTACAGCTTGTGTTAAATTTTCGTAATTTTTAAAGATCGTTTGATATGGCATAAAATTCTGAAACCGAATTCAGCCTAATCTGACTGGTTAGTTATAAAATCACTTAAAAATAGTAAAAGATGTTATTTTTAGACGAAATTTACGCACGTAAATACTTGAACCCATATTTAGCTCCCATAAAAATTTCCAGATTTTTAGAGATCTTTAGATGGTCGTTTTTAATTTAATTCTTTAAAAATCAGATTGTATAAAATAGGGCAATTGAATTATTAAAATATGCTATTATTAATTATTGAATTTTCGAGTGGTACAAAATTTAAAGGAGGAAATAAAAATGTTATTTTTTTTTATACTAATCTTGAACATGCTAGATTAAATATGTGAATCTTTATTTTAAATCTTTATTATTATCATGAAATCTTTAAATCTTGAAATTGTAATTTTTGTTCTTGATATGTATGAATGCCGTGTTGTTGAATGATTTGAGCACGATTATTTGATGAGTTCTAATCGATTTAATTGTATTACGTGTAAACTATAAAAAAACTACTTGTTCTCGGGATTGGTCCGAGTGAGCCAAAGATTAATTAAAGACATAAAAATGATATTTTTATGTGAATATTCTATGTTGTTCTTTAGCCATATTTTTCGAGTGACATAAGAATATAAAGGATTGATTTTTATTTATTAATTTTGGTATTTTTAGTAATTAAAATAAATTAATTAAGTTAGTTGAGAGATTAATTTATTTTGGCTAAAAACTAGGGGATTGCCGTGTGGAATATAAGTATTATGGTCAAAGTTTGTTAATTTTTGAATTAATATTATTTTAGGAATATGTTAATATTTATTTTACGGATAAAATAATTATTAGGGACAAGTTGCAAAGTGTAGGGAATAAAAGGATAATACTAATATTACTTTAGTAGAGGGCCGAATATTTATTAGTATTATTACGGTTATATTTATTCTTGGATAATGTTATATTATTTTGGGATAATATCCGAATGGATAATGTTTGAGGATAGTATTTGATAAGTTGGAAGTTACATAAGATATTACTAGGGATAAGAAAGGAAACAGGGTAAAAGGATAGCATGTTATGTTTCGGTCTCTGGCTAGGAAAGACTTGGTATTTAAGATGGCCAATATACGTGCCGCACCACTCTTTCCTGGGACTCCGAACATTCATTTCCTATTACTGTCACCTAGTATTTCCCAATATATAATATGATATGAATTAATAAAGATATAAGATACAATATAAAGGACGCCCTTGCGATAACGCATTGGTTATCAATTGGGTTTAGTCGATGCCACTGCTCAATTGGGTCGGACGCATTGGTTCCCCCGAGCAGTTCTTGGTCTTGAACATGGAGTCGTCTGGTACCCGTATTTGTGAGTCGCTACCAGGAGTTATGGCCATAACTTAGGCTTAGTCCTTGCATTGGAGGGCTACGGGAGGGACGCATTGGTTCACCCCGACATGTTTAGGAAAGTTGCGAACGCATTGGTTCGCTACGAGCTGTGGAAGACAGTCCGCAAAGATTTGATTGATTGTTAATTGCATAAATATAAAGAATGGAATATATTATGCTTGATATATGATTGATGAGATTGATCGATTGATGATGATAACATAAGATAAGATAAGAATTTGCGATATATATAAGTTGGAGAATTATGATTAGTAAGATTATGAAGTGATAAGACACACTCTATGATTTGATAAGTATAAACTATGACTAGAAAGGATATATAAGATTGAGTACAAGTATTGAAATGTATAAGTCTTCCGCTGTGTTATTTCTGGTATTATTACTAGTATGTATGCGTATTTTGATACGTGATTGATGTATGTATTTTGTATGTAATCTAACCGTATCTGCAGGGTGATTGTACGTATTTCTATACGTAGATTCCACGTATTTCTAACCGTATTTCTGCAGGTGTATTGTATACGTATTGGTATACGTATTTTTATACGTACATGTATACGTACGATTGTACGTACAATTATACGTATTTCTGTGTGAATTTGTGTTTAAAGCATGTATTATGTTCTTTATAGTTCTTGTGTAATTATTCTATGATATTATGTGTTTGGCGGTCCCTTGATTAAATGGGACAGCCTAGTTACTCGCCACTGATGGTGGACCCCCCCCATGTTCCAGGTGAAGATGCAGCCGAATAAAGCGGGCTTCGCAGGATGGGCCTGAGAGTTTAGATTTATTTTCTTAAGTTTTTAGTTAGTTCCAGAACATTCTAGTTCAGTTTAGTTAATTTATTGATCCCAGCATGTTGGGACCGTATTTTCAGTTTATTATTGTAATCGTAGTCTTTTGGATATTTTGGATTTCTAGAAGCCTATTAATAAAAGAGTTATTTTCTTCCTAAATTATTTGTTTTTAAGTATATTTATGTTTAAGTGATGATCCGAATGTCGATTCCCTTCGTAAATCGACAGGCCAAAAAGTCGGGTCGTTACAGTTGGTATCAGAGCCCATAGGTTTGACCCTAAGTTACTTCTTCACAAGTAACTTCGACAGTTGAGCGCTTTATGAACCCGAGCGAACCCTAGCCTAATATGGAAACCTTAGGTGAGTGAAACCATGGGTAGTAGCCTGGGTTAAGACGTTTTACCGTTTCGTTTCCGCGTTTTGCCGTTTCGTGTGCCGTTTATGTGTTAACTCGTCTTTGTTTTCAGGATGTCGACTCCTAGAACCCCGAACTTCCGTCTTCGTCGTCGTAATTTAGAGGATGCTATCCTCACTCTGGCTCAGAACAGTGTCCGGACTCAGAGTAGCCATTCGTCCTTTGACCGTTTAGCCCGGCTTCGTCCTCCGACCTATGATGGTGCAGCTGACCCAACCATCCTCGAAAACTGGATTCGGGAGATGCGTAAGATGTTCGACGTTCTAGCATGCCCCGCGTCTGAACGGGTCCCCATAGCTACGTTCTACCTTCAGGGGGAGGCAGACAATTGGTGGAGTACTCTCCGATCAAACCCTGACACAGATCTGAATCTGAGTTGGGAAGACTTCACCAAGAAACTGCAAGACCGTTTCTACCCAGAAGAGCTTAAGTGGCAGAAACAAGAGGAATTCCTCGCGTTCACCCAGGGTAGTTTGTCCGTTCAGGCTTATACGGACAAGTTCACCGAGCTCTCCAGGTTCGCAGCAGCAGTGATTCCTTCTGAAGCCGAGCGGGTTAAGAGGTACATCAAGAAGCTTAACTCCAACATCCGGGTTCATGTGGTTAGCAGCAGGGTGAAGACTTTTCAGGAGGCGTATGAGGTGGCTCTCGAGGTTCAGTCTTCGGTTTCAGATGGAGATACCGGAAAGAAAAGGGTTACGTCAGCTCCAGCTCCAGCTTCAGCTCCAGCTCCAGTTAAGAAGGCTAGGTTCGAATCCACTCCAGAGCCTGAGCAGAGTGCTCAGCCAATTTCCAGTCAAGGCCCAAGGATCTGTCACGGCTGCAAGAAGGAGGCTCACCCGGGTAAGAGGTGTGACGGGACACCCATTGTGTGCTACAGGTGCGGTGAAGCGGGCCACAAGTTCTTCCTCTGCCCTAAGAAGCATCCGGTAGCAACGGCTAGCCAGGCGCCGGTTAGGAACAGAGTTTTCTGCATGACTCAGGAAGAGGCCAAGGCTCAACCAGGTGTGGTCTCGGGAACTCTCCTTGTTTGAGTTTTATGTCTAATCGATGCAGGTGCTTTTGTGTTTATTTGTCTGTGTGTATGAGCTTCTTTAAGTAAATTTCGAGGACGAAATTTATTTAAGGAGGGGTGATTGTAACGACCCGGAATTTTGGGCCAGGAAATTTCGCGGTTGTTAATGTTATTTGTTAATTTCTAAGTCCAAAAGGCCATGTAATTTGGACTGTTTTTATTTTTAGGCCTAATCTTTTTCTTAAATTGGGCCAAAGGACCCAATTCCCCTCTCTTCTTCCTTCTTGGCCGGCCATGTTAAGTTTTGGGCCAAGGTTAAATTGATTTATTTGATTTAATTTAATTAAGGATAATTATTAATTTAAATAATTAAATTAATTAAATTAATTTAAATATTTTTCTTACTTATTCAAAGTTGTTAATTGACCCTAACAACTTGCTCCCCTTCCCCCTCTAATCTCACGGCACCCTAGGATTTCTATCTAGGGTTTGTTGCTTGATTTTTTTGGCTATAAATAGGCACTAATACCCCATTTTGTGCCTACTTTGCCAAATTGTTTTAAACTCCAAAAAAAAAAATACAACTTTCCTCCCTTCTCTTCTCTAGTTAGCCGTGCCAAATTCACCATTGTTGGTGAATTATTTTCCTTGGAATTTTATTATGCGATTAAGGTAACTATGCTTACCTATTTAATTGAAGGGTAGTCTTTCACATAGTTAATTAGGATTATATCATGAAAATTGTAGGATTTATGTTTGCTTATTTATTCGAAAATTTCGAACCATATGAAATATTGATCATGTTATTCTCTTGATGTATTCATGTAATATTTATGAATTATTATGAAATTTCTTTTGATTATTTTATGTAGTTTATTGAAATCTGAAATTGTTGAATAAATACTTGTATGAATTTATTTACCAATCAAATCTTGTTATTTCTTGATGAATTTTTCATGGTATCTGGTTTACTGTTTGATTATTAACCATGATTTATTTCGTGGCAAAATTCGTCCGTTTATTATTTATAAAAATTTAATCTTTCAAACCGGTAAAACTGTCCAGAATAGGTTTACGAATTTATTAGTGTACTTAATCAATTCGGAATACTACGAAATTTTATATGGAAGTCAGTGATAATGTTTTACAGCTTGTGTTAAATTTTCGTAATTTTTAAAGATCGTTTGATATGGCATAAAATTCTGAAACCGAATTCAGCCTAATCTGACTGGTTAGTTATAAAATCACTTAAAAATAGTAAAAGATGTTATTTTTAGACGAAATTTACGCACGTAAATACTTGAACCCATATTTAGCTCCCATAAAAATTTCCAGATTTTTAGAGATCTTTAGATGGTCGTTTTTAATTTAATTCTTTAAAAATCAGATTGTATAAAATAGGGCAATTGAATTATTAAAATATGCTATTATTAATTATTGAATTTTCGAGTGGTACAAAATTTAAAGGAGGAAATAAAAATGTTATTTTTTTTTATACTAATCTTGAACATGCTAGATTAAATATGTGAATCTTTATTTTAAATCTTTATTATTATCATGAAATCTTTAAATCTTGAAATTGTAATTTTTGTTCTTGATATGTATGAATGCCGTGTTGTTGAATGATTTGAGCACGATTATTTGATGAGTTCTAATCGATTTAATTGTATTACGTGTAAACTATAAAAAAACTACTTGTTCTCGGGATTGGTCCGAGTGAGCCAAAGATTAATTAAAGACATAAAAATGATATTTTTATGTGAATATTCTATGTTGTTCTTTAGCCATATTTTTCGAGTGACATAAGAATATAAAGGATTGATTTTTATTTATTAATTTTGGTATTTTTAGTAATTAAAATAAATTAATTAAGTTAGTTGAGAGATTAATTTATTTTGGCTAAAAACTAGGGGATTGCCGTGTGGAATATAAGTATTATGGTCAAAGTTTGTTAATTTTTGAATTAATATTATTTTAGGAATATGTTAATATTTATTTTACGGATAAAATAATTATTAGGGACAAGTTGCAAAGTGTAGGGAATAAAAGGATAATACTAATATTACTTTAGTAGAGGGCCGAATATTTATTAGTATTATTACGGTTATATTTATTCTTGGATAATGTTATATTATTTTGGGATAATATCCGAATGGATAATGTTTGAGGATAGTATTTGATAAGTTGGAAGTTACATAAGATATTACTAGGGATAAGAAAGGAAACAGGGTAAAAGGATAGCATGTTATGTTTCGGTCTCTGGCTAGGAAAGACTTGGTATTTAAGATGGCCAATATACGTGCCGCACCACTCTTTCCTGGGACTCCGAACATTCATTTCCTATTACTGTCACCTAGTATTTCCCAATATATAATATGATATGAATTAATAAAGATATAAGATACAATATAAAGGACGCCCTTGCGATAACGCATTGGTTATCAATTGGGTTTAGTCGATGCCACTGCTCAATTGGGTCGGACGCATTGGTTCCCCCGAGCAGTTCTTGGTCTTGAACATGGAGTCGTCTGGTACCCGTATTTGTGAGTCGCTACCAGGAGTTATGGCCATAACTTAGGCTTAGTCCTTGCATTGGAGGGCTACGGGAGGGACGCATTGGTTCACCCCGACATGTTTAGGAAAGTTGCGAACGCATTGGTTCGCTACGAGCTGTGGAAGACAGTCCGCAAAGATTTGATTGATTGTTAATTGCATAAATATAAAGAATGGAATATATTATGCTTGATATATGATTGATGAGATTGATCGATTGATGATGATAACATAAGATAAGATAAGAATTTGCGATATATATAAGTTGGAGAATTATGATTAGTAAGATTATGAAGTGATAAGACACACTCTATGATTTGATAAGTATAAACTATGACTAGAAAGGATATATAAGATTGAGTACAAGTATTGAAATGTATAAGTCTTCCGCTGTGTTATTTCTGGTATTATTACTAGTATGTATGCGTATTTTGATACGTGATTGATGTATGTATTTTGTATGTAATCTAACCGTATCTGCAGGGTGATTGTACGTATTTCTATACGTAGATTCCACGTATTTCTAACCGTATTTCTGCAGGTGTATTGTATACGTATTGGTATACGTATTTTTATACGTACATGTATACGTACGATTGTACGTACAATTATACGTATTTCTGTGTGAATTTGTGTTTAAAGCATGTATTATGTTCTTTATAGTTCTTGTGTAATTATTCTATGATATTATGTGTTTGGCGGTCCCTTGATTAAATGGGACAGCCTAGTTACTCGCCACTGATGGTGGACCCCCCCCATGTTCCAGGTGAAGATGCAGCCGAATAAAGCGGGCTTCGCAGGATGGGCCTGAGAGTTTAGATTTATTTTCTTAAGTTTTTAGTTAGTTCCAGAACATTCTAGTTCAGTTTAGTTAATTTATTGATCCCAGCATGTTGGGACCGTATTTTCAGTTTATTATTGTAATCGTAGTCTTTTGGATATTTTGGATTTCTAGAAGCCTATTAATAAAAGAGTTATTTTCTTCCTAAATTATTTGTTTTTAAGTATATTTATGTTTAAGTGATGATCCGAATGTCGATTCCCTTCGTAAATCGACAGGCCAAAAAGTCGGGTCGTTACAAGTTCTCTCATAAAAAACTGGATTTTGAGCAATATATAACGCTGATTGACTATCACAATACAATCTCATACCCTTCTCATGTTTCACACCCAAGTCATCTAGTAGTTGTTTTAACCACTTTAGTTCACATGTAACAGCTGCCATCGAACGATACTCGGCCTCAGCAGATGATCGAGAGACCGTATGTTGTTTCTTGGTTTTCCAAGAAATGGGAGAATAACCAAGTAAAACAAACCAACCACTCAAGGATCGTCTAGTAAGGGGACAACTTGCCCAATCAGAGTCAGACCAACCCTCTAGTTGCAAATCACTATCGGAACGTAGCAAAATGCCTTGACCTGGATTTTTTTTCAAGTATCGTACCACTCGTAATGCGGCTTCCCAATGAGGTTCCTTTGGTTGCTGCATAAACTGTGACAATATATGCACCGAATAAGCAAGATCGGGTCTAGTCACCGATAAATATATCAAACGTCCCACAAGTCTTCTATACTTTTCCACATCCTCCATTATTTTTCCTTCAACCATAGCCAATTTTTGATTTTGCTCCATAGGAAACTCTGCAGGTTTGGCTCCTAATAATCCCGTCTCAGAAATAATATCTAATGCATATTTACGTTGGCACAAAAAAAATCCGTTTACATTTCGGGCTACCTCTAACCCCAAGAAATATTTTAGCACTCCCAAGTCTTTCATCTTAAAGCACCTCCCTAAATAAGCTTTGAAACTAGTCAAAGCTACTGTATCGTTCCCTGCAACAATCAAGTCATCCACATAAACCAAAACATTTAACTGCATCTTTTTCTTGGACAAGGTAAATAGGGAGTAATCTGAGTATGATTGTGAAAAACCATAACCTTTCAATGCGGCCGTCAATTTTGCAAACCAACAACGAGGAGCTTGTTTTAAACCATATAATGATTTTTCATCCTGCACACCATATTATCTGAATATTTATTTTTAAAACCTGGAGGTATCTTCATATAAACCTCTTCTTGTAGATCCCCATGCAAAAAAGCATATGTACATCCATCTGATGTACCTCCCAATTTTTTATTGCCGCTATTGCCAAAAAAGTGCGAACGGTCGTCATTTTTGCTACCGGAGCAAATGTCTCCGTATAATCAATCCCTTCAACCTGATGATGACCAAATATTACCAATCTGGCTTTCAATCTCTCCAAGTTGCCTTTCTCATCATACTTTTCTTTGTATACCCACTTACTACCAAGTGCCTTTTTCCCTGGAGGTAATTTTTCCATTACCCAAGTACCTTGTTCTTCTAGTGCATTTATCTCTTCCGCCATTGCTTGTCGCCAGCCTTCATGTTGCATGGCTTCTTTGAAATTTTTTGGCTCATTTCCTGCTGTTATTGCTGCAATATAGTTTCTATGTTTCACAGAAAAACGTTCACAATTAACAAAATGTGTTATAGGATAAGGAGTACCTGAAGAAGATGATGTCGTAGATAAGCTTGAAGATGGACTTATTTTTCTTATGGTATGTGTCACACAGTCGCGAAGGCGAGTCGAGGGAATTTTTGCACGCTTCCCCCTACCCAAATCATCTCCATTCTCATTAGAAATAATATCCTCACTCTCAGCTACTTTTCCACTCAGTTGCTCATTCATGAGCACGGGTTGCCTTGTAGTTGACACCTCACCAGTAATTGATGCTCCTCCATGTGTTTTGTTTTGCATCCCTTTGTCACCCTCTGTATACCCATTATCATTTTCATGTTGTGAATTATTAATATCCCCATTATTAGTGGATTGGGCCTGCTGTGTCATGTCTTCAATGTGCTCAAATGCACTTATCTCATCATCATCACTCCATACATCCATCTCATAATTTACAACATTGGGTTTAGGAGTTGTCACTTTCTCAGGTGTAATGTGCGGAAATTCTTCTTCAAAAAATTTAACATCTCTAGAAACAAAATATTCATGGGTTTCTAAGTCATACACTTTCCAACCTTTCTTTCCAAATGGGTACCCAAGAAAAACACATTTTCTACTCCTGCTTGAAAACTTATCTTGTTTACTTCGTTGATTTTGAGCATAACATAAACAACCAAACACACGAATCTCCTGATATGAAGGTATTTTACCAAATAATAATTCATATGGAGTTTTATTATTTAAGAGGGGTGAGGGAGTTTTATTAATCAAATGACAAGCAGCTTGAACACATTCACCCCAAAATTTATTTGGTAAATTTCCTTGAAATTTTAAAGCTCGGGCAACATTTAAAATGTGTTGGTGTTTCCGTTCAACCCTCCCATTTTGTTGTGGAGTCCCTACACAAGATGTCTCAAAAATAATACCGTTCTCAAAAAAATAATCACGTAAAGGATTAAATTCTGTCCCATTATCACTTCGAGCAAATTTAATTTCTTTCTCAAATTGTCGTCTCACCATAGCAATAAAATTAAGAAACATATATTCAACTTCCTTTTTATTGCTAATCAAATAAATCCAAACTCCTCTAGAAAAATAATCAACTATTGATAAGAAATAATAAGCCCCACAAGAAGAACGAGTCTTATAGGGACCCCACAAATCTAAATGAACGAGTTCAAAGAGACGACTAGCTTTATTATGACTAGTTGGAAAACTACATCGAACTTGTTTTGCACGAGGACATACATCACAAGATTTATTACTAGGCCTATTAAAACTACTAATAAACGGAAGCATTTTTAAGACCTTTTCTGAAGGGTGTCCCATTCGTCGATGCCATAACTCGAATGCAGAGGTAGTATCTACCATCATAACCTTCACCTCGGGAGTACCACAGAAAAAATATAGTCCATCTTGTCGCTCACCCGCACCAATCACCTTCCTCGTCAGTTGGTCCTGTATAACACACAAATTATTAGTGAATTGTACTGTGAAATTTGTATCATATGACAATTGAGTTATAGAAACTAAATTGCATGTTAATTGAGGCACATAAAGAACATTGTCAAGTTTTAAACCACCCGGTAAAACCACTGTTCCGACCCGATCGGCATTAGTAGATTTGCCATCTGGTAAACCCACTAGAAAATGATTCACCTGTCTCACATTAGTCAAAAGTGACAATTCACAAGTAACATGGTTGGAGGCCCCTGTATCTATGATCCAAGGAAAGCCACTGTCATATTGCTTACCATGTAGTTTATCCTTGATTTTGGTAGCATTCAATAAATCAAGAAGTTGTTGTACTTGATTTGCAGATACACCTTGCAAACCAGAAACATCAGGAGATGATGATGAGGCTTGCATACCTTGTTGTGTAGTCTGCCCACTCACTTTATTAGCACGAACAACATGGGTATTGTTGCTACGACCGCCGTTTCTTCCTCCGAACCTACCACCACGACCACCCCTGCTCATGAGTGAGCCACCACGACCCGGACCTCGACCGCCTCGTGGCCGATCGCCCCACCATTCAGGAAAACCATGGATTTGAAAGCAAGTTGAATCATCATGGCCTTCTCGATTACAATGTTGACAAAACTTATTACTATTATCAATGAAGTTAGATTTACCCTTTGTTTCAGTGTGTACTTTGAATGCCATGACATTCTCACGATCAAGTTTTGTGTGGGATAAGTCACCGCCTCGCAACCCCTCCGTTTGTATGACTTGTTGATATGCCTTATCTACATTCGGCAAAGGATCTTGAGCAAGTAATTGACTCCTAATTGCGGCATAAACGTTGTCATCTACGCCAATCAAAAAATGATGAACAAAGTCTTCTTCTCTAAGTTTCTCCACTTGGCTCGCAATATTACAAGTACAATTCCCACACTTGCAAGTTGGGACCTTCACATAAGTAGTCAATTCATCCCATATTTTTGATAAACGACCAAAATACTTGGCCACAGATTCATCTTTGCTTTGTTTACAATCACTGAGGGAGGATTTGAGTTGACAAATGCGTGTCCCGTTTACCACACAATATCGATTTTTAAGATTGTTCCAAAGTAATTTGGCATCATCGTATTCACCCAAAGTGGAGCGAACCGAAGAGTCGAGAGTGTTGGTAATCCAAGACACCAACATAGAATGAATTGCTACCCAATCCTCAAGTTTATCATCATTGTCTTTAGGCTTCTTGATAGTCCCATCAATGAAACCATATTTTCGCTTTGCTTTTAACGAGGTACGAACGGCCCTCGCCCACTCGTCATAATTCCCACCGATGAGTTTGATTGGGGTAATGATGTTTCCTGGACCATCGCTTGATCCAAGATGGTAAGTCATGTCAACCTTCGTTTTCATGCCATCACCTTCAGTCATCTCTCTTTCTCTGGTTTGTGTATGGAAGAAGAAAAAAAAAAGGGTTTTTTTTTAATTTTTTTTTCTTATTTTTTTTTAAATGGCTCTTGATACCATGACAAATTCACCTCAATAATCACTTTTTCCCTTTGAATTACCAAGTTTATGAGTATGTATATTTACAAAGCAAGCATGGCAAATTGCCTAATTAAGTCCTAGAAACATGCCTAAGAAATACGGAGTATCATAGTAAATATATGATACCTTGCTTTACAAATATTTTCCTACCTTATTACACCATAGCAATATAAATAATATTCTCTAAATATTCTCAATATGTTTAGTTCTCAATACATTTCGATAGTTTATGGCACAAAAATCAAGGTATTACAAAAAAAAAATGGTAAAAAAAAACCCTTATCTTATAAGTTTAAAATGTAAACGTTTTACATTTCGAATATAGTAATCCACTCAAAACTCGTCTCATTGCTATAAAAATTATCGATAACACTAGAACAATATAATATATAATGTAACCCTCATAAAAATAAGTGATAACGGATAACCCATCCATAGTTAGTTAGTAAAGTAACTCGGTCCTACAAAATTAACAATTAACTCATCACTCAATGTAGTAATACTCATCGGATCGGCAACACATATATAGTAACCTCAAAGTAACCCTTATATTATTGAATTAAGAAGCAAGCCATCAAAATATAGTAAGTGACACTAACTTGACATATTTCTAAAAATAACATCAACTTGGCATTACTGCATCATTATTCATTATTATTAAAAATAATTCAACCATGTCAAGTTTATGTTAATAATCATCCAATAATTATTGCATCAAGTTAGTGTCATTTTTAGAAGTGTGTCAAATTGGTGCTGCTGATTGTAAAAACTTTTAAAAGTTGTGTGCCTGTGTCAATAATTATAATTTTTTTTTTCAAAAATAACCTAGTAACTAGTGTTAAATTAAAAAAGTACTCCAATCACAAATGTTTGGGCACTGGATAAGCAATGAGGGGACCTTGAGGGTTACTTTCTTTGTTTGGCTGTAGTTACTACTTACTCGTTTATTTTTAAAAAATTACAATAAACACGTGACACAACATTTTAAATATTTTGCAATCAGTGGCACAAACTTGACACACTTTAAAAATGATACCAATATGACGTAGATGGATTATTTTTAATATAAAATTGTTGTGGTTAGATAATTTTTGACATTAATAGATTATCTACCATGACAAATTGGTGTTAAAATAATCCAATAATGCCAAAGTATTGATATCATTTTTAAAAGTGCATATCAAGTTGATGTCACTAGTTGAACAATAGAATTGGGTTGAAGGTCTATAAAAGTTTTTGTGTTTAATTGTTTTTGAGAGAGAAAGAAAGTAATAATTGTGATTTCTTTCTTTGAGGGTTGCCGTGAGATTGATATGTCATATTAATTTGCCCATCAAAAACTAGGTCTTGTTAGTGGGTCTTATACTTGGCAAAGCTGATCAAGGTACGAAATCCGTTCCGAGACCGAGTTGGATCGAAAGGACTGTCCAAAACATCACCTGAAATTCGAATAGGACGACTGATCAAAACTCGATTGATCCAAGGAAATCCGATCCGAACTCATCCGATGCAAACCAAATCAATTTAAGAGTAATTTAGTTCAAGGTAAATTTGGGCCATTTCTCTATTTTCACTCTTAATGAAGTCATATATGGAGAAACAATAAATTAATTGACAACTTAAAAGAGTAACAATTATATTAAGATAATACATCTGTCAGACGAGAGGATGCATCCCAAACAACGCGCACGATCTAGCCCAAAAGAGAAAAGACAAAACAACTCAGGCCTAAACACTAGTTGACCTGAATAAAATGACTTACTTGAAAAAAAATGACCAAAAAAATGACTTACGTGGAAAATATTTGACTTACCTAGAACAAAACAAGAACTACATGGAAAGCAAATGACTTATCTAGAGCAAATAATGACTTACCTGGAAAAAAATTACTTAACTTGAAAAAATGACTTAAACTTGAAAAAATGACTTAAACTTGAAAAATATTTGAGTTACCTGAAACAATACATGACTTGGAAAATAAAATGACTCACCTAGAAAAAATGACTTACTTGAACTAATTTCAGGTGAGACAAAACAATCCAGTTTAACTTATGTATTCTAGATTACAAGTATTGTATTCCAGGTTATAATTTCAAGTATTCCAGGTGAGACAAGAATTTATAAACTAATTTCATGTGAGACAAAAAAGAATCCGGGTAATAAGTTATGTATTTAAGGTTATAAGTTATGTATTCGACGTTGTAAATCTAGGTATTCCAGGTTATAATTGGTATGCTATAATTAGTATATTATTCCAGGCCAGTAATGTAATCCCCCGTATTTTTATACCCTGGTATAAGAGTTAATTATACATAAATACGCGATTTTACACCCATAACGGATATTTTCGGAATTAGAGTTAATAAAATAAATTAAATATTTTATTTTATGGGAATATTAATGATTTATATGTTTGAAATCATTTTATGAAAATTTGTGGGTCATATTTAACATAACTCAAAAGGTTTTAATTGTCGGTTGGGAACCGTTCAAACAGATAAATAAATAAATAAAAAGAACGAAATAGTAAAAATTCAGTGTTTGGAAATGATAAGGGCTTAAAAGAGTTTGTCACAGGCCCAACCTATTGAGAAACCCTAAACAACCGTAACATTATAAATACCCAGGGTAAACCAAATTAGGTCAAAAAGCAAAAAGTAAAAAAAAAAAAAAAAACAACACACTCTCTCTCCCTCTCTCACCGTGACCCAAGAAAAGGAAAAAAAAAAATTCAAATCTCAAAAACCCAAAACCTACATACCCATCTTCAACCTCACACCCTCAATCCTCCATAACCACCAAAGCACCACCGTCGTTCAGTCGCCGGTCCCTGCAGCAACCTCCACCCTCGCCGGTTGCTACTCTAGATTTTCGAAAAAAAAAAAAAACAGAAACAGAGCACCCCTCACGCAGAACCGCTAGTCACTGCACCACCACTCACCGCCGCGTTGACCGGAGCGCCGACTGCGAGCCGCCGTTCGTGGTGCCCGTAGGTAGCACCGTGCTTTGCTGACTTGCTATTAAGTATATACATATGTATATGCATATATGTACTCTTGTATATGCGTGTATGTATATGTGTATATATGTATATATATATATATATATATATATATATATATATATACACACACGTATATGTACATAATTAAAAAAAATTAAATTATTTATTTTCTTTTAAAATCTTGGATTAAAGAATGTATTTATACAATTGATTAAGTAGTTAATATTATCATCGGGTAATTTATGGAAAGTCTTAGGATATGTTAGAGCTGCTGGATATTTTAGGACTCGAGTTAATACTATTGTCTTTTATATTATAGGCGAGGAATATTACATAGGCGAGTTCTGAAAGGAAAAGGTGGAGTACCACCAAGTTTATTCAAGGTACGCGTGATTGATAAGTTTTCAGACGTAGTATCATGTTAGGACTTTGCGTATTTCTATCATGATTGTCAAGATATGTGAAATTGTGGAACATGACTGTTTGTGATGAATTTAATTGTTTGTATAACCTGTGTTTGCAAACCAATCAAGAAAAGAATAGGAAGGATTATTTCATGTTCCGATTATAAAAGAGAATATTGCATGAATAGGTTCTTTGAATATTTCATGCTTCATTAGTAGCAATTTATTTTGCATATGGACAGGTTGTCCCTTTCAAGTTTATTAGTAATGCATGAATAGATTCTCCGAATATTTCATGCTCTTTTAGTAGCTTTGGGATACCACTTAAGGCATAAGTTCTTAATGGGAATCTTGCTAAATAGACAAGAGTTCAGTGTGTTTTATCTGAACAACAAATTAAAACAAGTGTTATGTGAATTGTATGTGTGTGCTTGTTATGTGTAACAACTCTCAAGACACTAATCACTTAAAGTGAAAGATTCGGGTAAGCATTAAAACTCTCGACAAGTGCACGTCGTGAGTATTGGCATAGATGTGGGTTGGGGTCACAACAGGACTCGTGACTTTAAGGGAACCGTAGGATCCACGTGTTCCATTAGCGGATTGAGCTCATTCCTTTATTTGTGACGTGGGTAGCTCCCATTGTCACTTTCTAGACATAGACAACTCGCCTGGTGCTTACACTGGCTTCGGCTCTAGAGGGCCACTTAATAATAAATGTGTTTAACAAGGAATAATAACTAATTACTCACCTTAGCATTTAAGTTTGACGTGATTTTTATATGCAATAGATCTGTATGCTTATTTAATTGCCGTACTCAGCTTTGCTGACGCCGTACAAATTTGGTCTTGTTAATATCTTGACCCTGTGATGACCCAATTATTGGTGAGCAGTCGTTCAGGGTCAAGGTAAGTTTGTGCAGGAATTCAGGGACGCTTATGGGCTTGAGTGACGAGTGGTATTTCTGAAACATTTATTTACTCTATGAAATATTTTCCAAATTCGATTTAACGTTTTAGCTTGGGAGATTTTAGACATTTTCCTTTATTAAGTTGGATTTATTTCGTTTAAGTTGATTCAATAAATTTCAGGGCCTTAATGGTTCCAAGTTGTAATAAGATTTAGTTTTATTTTAAATTTAGTACTATTTTATTTCCGCTACAAAATTCTGAGTAAGCCGATACGTTTCCACACGTGGCGATAACACTTTAATAATTCTCAACATTCCTTGAAAATAGCATTTATAACTTGATGAGAATTATTGGGGTGTTACAAGTAACCAAATAAAATTGGTATAATTTGTCATTTGATCTTCATCCTCTCAGAATGCTTGTAATCAAGATGAAGATGTAGTTTATGGAAAAATCTTGAATTGATGATCCATAGCCATAGCCAGTCAAACTCGAATGGATTTTGCATAAAGAAGCTAAGATTAATTACTGTATTTTGGCACTGATTTTGATCGGAATTTTTGCCAAACGTGTGGGTGGGTGTTTACGTCGGCATGCTTGGTGTTGATTGGATGGTAAATAAGTGATTTTCACGACTGAAAACTGCAATTAAACGACGGTCTGACCAAATGTTTTGGTCAGATAGTTTGACACAATATTTTCACTTATGTTAATTGTGTATACACAAATATTATTTACATTTACATATAATATAATTATTGAACCAAAAGAGAAACTATAATTTAAAAAAAAAAAACTTATTACCATTATACTCGAGATGATTTGAAGGCACCCGATCTGAAGCGACCTGGTCCGAATCAATCCGATGAAAAATGCCCCTAATCCGATTTAGTATCAAACATCAATCTACAATCCGATCCAATCCTATAATCTGATTTAGTTCTAAATCCAAGATGTTCAGATCTAGTCCAAAATTTAATTTGTCCAAAACTGGACCTGAACTTGCTCGAAATGATACGATTTTCAAACACGAGTTGTACAATTTTTTTTATATATGAAAAACAGAGAATTCCTAATATATCTCGAAAATATATTTATAATAATGTGTTGAGTGAGGGGATTGTATTTGCGTGAGATAATTAGGCATACCTCCAAGATAACTAACTCGACATCATTACTCAACATTTCAACTTGTCTTAAACAAAAGGAAAGGTCCCTGACTCTCTGTATAGGAACTCCAAGAAAGATGAACAATACGTGTTAATCTGCTATACGAACTACTATCTCAGTATTTCATCAACTTCATTCCTTGATTAAGCAACATCATGCTGCAAATACTGAACAAATTACTACTAATCCAGTATAGTATTAATCTAATTACTCAGCTGTTTTCCTTGGTTTAATTGCCTTAATAACTGCTTTTCTTCATCTTGGAGATCGTCGCTCCTTCATTTATCAGAATGTTAGTTTCATCTTTCTTCTCTGTAAGGGCGAATTTGTAATTAGTTCTGAAATCTTAATCTAATTAGTTTTTCTTTTGTTAGTATGCTGCAATTGTAATTTGATGATCAACATTTGTTGTTGTTTTTCCGGAGAATGTTTTTAGGGTTCCCAGCGTTGATGCGACACTCTAAAATCACTTGGCAACATGAATTTTCTTGATGATTTAATTCTGTAACCTTAATTTCAGTTTTCTCTACTTTGAATCTGTGATTCTGTTAGAAATTCGAAGATTATTGAAAACGTAATTTGTTGGTAATCTTGTTTTTGTTTTAATTCCTCCCTAATTAGGCTAGGGATTGTTATGTTGGCATGTGAAATTTGCTACTTTAGGCTTCTGGCAGCATTGTTTAAATTTCACTTCAGATCTCACTATCTCAGTGACTTGAGATGATTGGAGGATGTAGAGTTTAAATAAAACTTAGGATTTTATCTCAAAATTACCGTAAAATGTCATTTGAGATACAAACATGTATCTCAAATTGATTTACTGATCATCCCTCCTGACTGAACATTTATTTATTTATTACTAATTCTCATTTATATTATCTGGAATTTTTTTAAGAGTGGAGCTTTATATTTGCTGCAATTAAGCACTTTTTTATGTTCTCTTTTCCAGTTTAGCTGATTTTGGAACCAATTTCTGGGCTCAATAATGGCAACTAAACCAGAGAACAATTCGATTCCCAATTCTTCTACACCCTCTCAATCGTCTGGCAAAGCTCATCCGTCCAATGACTCTGAAGTTGATCCAAACTCTTACTTGCTTGAAAAATTCAGGCTTTATGAAACTCGAGCGGTACTGTAACTGTAATATCTGCCTACTTCAGTACATTCTACCCTGATCGTCGTTAGATGTTATTTTAAAAACTTCTTAATTTTGCAGAGATTCTATCTAATTGGAAGTGACCGTAACAAGAAATTCTTCCGTGTATTGAAGATTGATCGTTGTGAGCCATCAGAGTTGAACATCAGTGAAGATCCAGTTGTATATTCATCACAAGAGGTGAAAAGCTTGTTGCAGCGGATCGCTGAGGGAAATAGGGCTACTGGAGGTTTGAGTTTTGTTGCCAAGGTTTATGGGATTGCAGGCTGTATTAAGTTTTTGGAGTCTTATTATTTGATTTTGGTTACCAAGCGACGGCAAATTGGATGTATATGTGGGCATGCTATTTATGCTATTGATGAAAGCCAAATGATCACGATCCCTCATGCATCTGTTCAGACTGATGTTGCATACTCTAAGACTGAGTTGAGGTAAATAAATACGTAGGTCTGTTTTGATTCCGTCATTTTTCTTTGTGCTGTGTACTTATATTTCTGATAAAAGGAGTGTCTTTACTCTTTACCCAGTGCACCATATGGATGTTGTTGGCTTTATTAATTAAAAATTTAAAATAGGAAGAAAGTTGTAGAGATTTTGCACCTATTATGGATGTAAGCTGCTGTAATTTTACTTTAATAACTCTCCGTTTTTTCAACAGCGTAAGCCACACAGCTGCTTGCTGAAAGCAGTATTATGGTGACAAGGATTTGAAGTATGTAAAAATTTCCTCAAACATAGACTATCCTGCTTAGATTTTCTTCTAGGTTGTTGAGCGAAGGTCCATGCTGCAAACTTTCCTTTTATCTTTTATTAGTGTCACTCATGGAGTTGTATGCCTCAGTTTGCATCTTTGCACACTTCATATTTGAATTATCAACCCTGTGACTGTTTGATTTCAGGTACAAGAAGCTTCTGTCAAGTGTTGACTTGACGAAAGATTTCTTTTACAGCTACACATATCCTGTAATGCAATGCTTGCAAAAGAATGTGCAGTTCAAGGATTCAGTTGGAATTTATTATGACAGCAGATTTGTGTGGAATTCTTATCTTACTGAAGCTGTTCGTACAAGATGCAAGCACAATATTTGGACTGTTGCATTGGTTCATGGGAACTTTAAGCAGGTATGTAATTCATACTTTTTCTGGTCTTCTACACATTGATTTATCATGGGATTTTATATGATGAGGCTTGTGTTGAGTTTCATGATATTGTGATTGGATTCTTCAGTCATGAATTTGGATATTCAGCTAAAATTAGTCAACTTCTGATATGAATTTAAAGTATACTGATCTCAGAGGGGTCACGTTCAATGTGTTCCAGAATTAAAACTCTTGTTTTGCAATATATGCGACTAAGGGACTGGTGCAATTGTGATTATAGAAAGGGATTTGTTTGAAAATTATGTATATATGTTTGCATTTCTCAGGATACTCAGACATAAATCTATACAATTATAAATATGATATGTTATGGGTGTTGTCATGACAATCTATCCGCCTTGGTGTTTTGCCTGATTGAGATATCCCTTTACTTTAAAAAAAAATTACATACATTCTTATAGCATTGGGGGGGGGGGGGGAGGGGAGAGGGGGTAAGCCATAAGCAAAGGAATATTATGGATACCAAAGCAACGTGATCAATAAAGGGAACTAGTCTTTAGCGTGTGCTAAGTACGGTTACAGGTTTTTTTGCCTCGGACATTTTATGTTTTTCAAGTTAATGTAAAGCGCTAGTTAGTACAATTATGAGATTAATATGAATTTTTATAAAAGAATGAGCAAGTACATGAGGGAAAAGAGATCGAAAGACTATGCCGACAATGCCATTGTAGAATTTGAGAATTTTGAAGGGCTCATCTGCAATTTCATTGATGGAACTCAAGCACCTTAAAAGTATTAATATATTTGAAATAATGTAAATTGCAACATCAAGCAATCAATTATAGCTAGAGAAAAAATAATCAGTGGATAACACCATAATTTGGATAATTTGTAAATTGCAGCAAAATTATAGAAGGATTATTTGCTTTAAATAATCTAACCTTTTAACTTTTGGTAACCAATAATCCAACCTTTGTATGTAAAATCCAAAAAATAGACTTTAACCTGCAACAACAGGTTATTAGGGGTTTAATTACCTCCATTTTTATACCCTTTTGGTAACCAATAATTTACATGTAAACGTTTTGTGAATGTTATTAGGGATTTAATTACCTCCATTTTTATACCCTTTTCCCAGCCATTTCATTTCTTCCTTCCTTATTCATCCTCCATTTACCTTCCTTCTTCCTCCTTCCTCTTTGTCATCCATCTTCAAATTCTCTAGCTTCAACGAACTTCTATGTATCAATTCCATAAATTCAAACAATTTTCATTAACTGGAATATTAAATCACCATTTGACATCCAACAAATCAATTTGGGGAAAAATCTAGGGTTTATACTTGTGAAAATTTCGAAGCTTAAATTTCGAAACAAATTTCAATTTCAAAGGTGGTGTGTCGTGTGAGGTAATGTTGGTGTTTACTAACACATATTGCAGCAATTGTAGTGAGGCGAGTTGGTGTTAGTGTGGCAAGGGGGCGAGGTGGTTGAAGGATTGGTGTTGGTCGATGGGTGGTGCAGCAAGGTAGTGGCTCTGTTCGAAGGGGGTGAGGTGGGTGTTGTTCATTCGAATGGTGATATTTGAAGGGGGTGAGGGTTGGTTCTGGGTGATGGGGTTTGGTTGATGGAGTTGAAAGGGAGTGGAGTTTGAAGGGGGCTGGGTGGTGGATATTGTCCAATTACAGTTGTTTTGTGTGAGATGGAAGGCTACACCTAACAGATCTCCCATCTCTGTTTGATATGTTTATTACAGGAGCAGCAGTTCTGGAATCTTCATTGATAGCTTACAATCTGGGTGGTGGTTGAAATGGTAGCAAAGTCACTGTAATTAACGTTTTAGATGCCTATGCCGTCACAGACTCACAGTAATCTGGCTAGAGGTAATGTAATATTGCGTTTGACCTTGAGAGAAAAGCACAATTGGAGCTTGACTCTTCATGTTGAAGGAAATTTCATTCCATTAAAATATAATATATGATTATTATTAGGATTATGTGTGAGGGTTTGTATATCGTAATGGAGGGAAAAGGGATTTTTAGTATCAGTAGGTTTGTAGGTGAGGAGAGAGAGGGAGGTAAATGAAATAAGATTAAAGGAAAAATAAAAATACCCAACTAACATCATAAGAGACTTGCTGTAGCAGGTTAAAGTCTATTTTTTGGATTTTACATACAAAGGTTGGATTATTTGCTAATAATCCAAATGTTGGATTATTTGTTACCAAAAGTTGAAAGGTTGGATTATTCAAAACAAATAATCCATTATAGAAAAGACGAATACCTAATTTCATAATAAATCAATGAAATTTTTGGGTTTTTTAAATGAGAAAGGGAAGAAGTGAGATGAGAAAGGAGAAAAGTGAAAGGTTGGGATATTGGAGAGAGCTTTGGTGTGGAAGTTGAAGCAAAACAGAGAAGTGTAAATGGGGTTTCACACAAAAAAAATTGTGGAAGAAGCATGACACATGATATTTTGTGAGAATTTTTATTTTGGGGAAAAAAAGATTAGGGGGTGATGACATGTAGGATTTTGGGGATCCTTTTAATATACTAGGTATAGATAGATAGGAGCAAGGATCAAACCTTCAAGGAAGGACTCAACCAATGCACCTAACCCACAAAGAACATCTATTTACACTTCAGAAGCTCAAATCCACTTGCAAATTTAAAACCCAAAAATTCCTATCAATATCAGAAACTTTCCTCCCTAATAACTGTGCGGATCTATTTTTCACCATGAACATTGTATATAGTATAGCCTTATCTACTTCCTTCAAAAAAAAGTATAGCCTTATCTACATGCATAACTTTTCAGCTCTGCGAAATTATGTAGGGTTGTTCAACTTGATCCGTTCCGGATTTTAAAATTTCGAATATTTTAGACTGGATATACGAATTTTTTGGATCAGATTTGGATCGTGGATTTTGAAATTTCGGATATTCAAAATTTGGATTTATCAAATATCCGGATATTTTGGATTATATATATATATATCAATCAATCAAAGCCTTATTCCCATAAATGGGGTCGGCTACATGACCAAAGTGATTATTCTGGAAATTTCGGATTATATATATGATTTTTCAATAAATATAAATTAAAACACAAAAAAAAATTTAGAAAAAAAATGTTTTGGATCAGGGTTGTCAGATATCCGATCTAAAATCCCTTTTTTTCGAATCGAAATATAAAGATCCGAAATGTTTGGATTGGATCAGATGTCCAAAATTCTCACCCATAAGGTGTCCCACATCTATGCAATATTCCATGTCACCTGTCTAATGGCATTAAAATTCAACAATTGAACATTCCTTAATCCTTATGCCTAGGCCTCTGCACTTTTTACTCTTACAAACATCCTCCCATTTAACATACCCTGGTTTCATTCTCTCAGCTGTACCAGACTCATCAACACAGAATTTATCAGTTGGCATCTCCTTGTAAAAGAAATATGCCTAGAGCTTCAGCATCTTTTTTTTTACCACCATGTTGATCAGCTTTTCACACATTAATAGCCTGTTGGAAGTAAAGGGGATAACAAAAGCCTCCTTACACTAAACCCTGATACCTCAGTATTCTGCCTAATCTCCATCTCATCCATTAATGTGCAATATAAGGCCGACTTATTCTCATTAGCATGCAATCTCATAGTGTGAGAGAATTTTTTTAAACCTTGTAACATCACAAGAGCATGTAACTCTCCTTTACAAAACACCAACAAACCATCCACGAAACATGAGTGAAAAAGCTTCAAGCTTTTGCATCTTGGATGAAATTTAAAGGCACCCAATTTCCCCACATAAGTCATGATCAATGGCGGGGCCACATAGGAACAAGGGCGAACAAGTGCGAAGTGTCCCATCATCTTTTAAAAAAAAGATTTTTTTTTTGTTAAAATAAAAGAAAAATAAAACACGTATAAAAAGATTTCCGTGTCGATATTTAGTAGTAGTAACAAACTTGGATCAGCGGTACATGCATAAGTGTAGGAATGTATAGTTGGTCGCGTGTTCAATTCTAATAGGTAACCTTTCAAAGTTTTTTTAAAAAGTTTCCTTTTGTTTTATACTATTTTGCTCTTCCTTCTATCCCAATTTTTATGAGTTGAAAGTATGTTTTTTATGTATAACCAAATTATTAAGCTTATATCTTTTTTTAAGGGAATTAATATCTAAAATATCCAAACTCATGTTAGAATATGTAAATAGGTCATTGGTAAATTTGAGCTATAGTTGAGATTTCTCCTAGGTTATTTAAAAAAAATATATAATATTAGTATTAAACCGCCTACTCATGAGCAATTTCTTCTTGCTATTGTGGGGATAATTTTTGTAAAATGACAAAGACCATGCTTGACTTTGTGATAAATGTCAAATGTTTGCCTCATAATATAATCATGAATTATTGAATATATATAGTAATAAATTATTGAATTATATTACTTATGAGGCCATAGTTATCCAACATCGTTATGATGCATCTTTCTCATCTTTTCGGTTATAAATTTGAATTTTTATGTTGTGACGTTGGACTTAGTTCTCCATTTCAAACCATTTAAGGAAATACATTTTTTAAAAAATAATTGTCGAATTGTCGCAAATTTGTCCCCCAAGTTGAAAAACCTGGCTCCGCCACTGGTCATGATTCTAGTCAAGTATTCCGTAGCAAATACAAATAGAAGTGGAGACATAGAATCCCCTTGACTCAAGCCTCTTGTAGAGCTAAAATAGAGCCATGAGCAGCCCGTTGGAAAAGTAAGTTGGAAACTTCAAAGCATACACTTCCTCCTAGAATTGCAAACTCACATTGTCATAAGCCTTTTATCCATCTTAACTGTAAAACCCTTTTGAGCCTTTTCCTCTCTTAATACTTCACAATATCCAAGGATATTAAGAAGATTATCAATAATGTTCCTTTTTTCAACAAAAGTCCTTGGGTGTGACTGTGTGAGAGATAACAGGTGGTAGGAACGTGTGAGAGTATAACAGAACAACAAGAAATTGGTCTATAATCCACAACTGACGCAGGACACCGTGTTTTAGGAATCATGGTTATTGAAGTAGCGTTTATCTGCTTCAATTTCAATAATTTCTCATTCTGAAAGAAATCCTGAATGGCACTTGTCACCTCATCACCGATATTATTCCATTCTTAAACCATTTTCTTTTAAATAGCCTATCATCAATAAATGTCAATAAAAGAAGAAGGAGCTGTTTGAATATGCTATCATCAATTTTAGCTTGTAGTGTTGTCCATCAAGTCACAATTGTTTTAAACGCAACCACTTTGGTGTCTGGCCCAACAACTAGATCAATCATTCAAAGGTGAAGTAATGAAACAATTGCTATGAATGTAATTATTATCTATTTATTCATTTGAATATTTGATTATGAGGGTTTGGGTACTTGAAAACTTCTTTGTAAGAAGGGGAGTAGAGTTTTGCTGTCTTTCTAATGTAGTGGTTTCATTTAGGTTAATGTTGATAATTCATGTCAATGTGTTGGAGTTAGGTTTGGTTTCAAGTCCATGATTAACACACACACACACACATATATATAAATATATATGTTAAGTATTTTAAATCAATATAACTGCAACATGAGAAGTGGGCAAAACTGGGTTAAAAAGGTTGGGTTTAAGTTTGTCATTGTGATAATGGTTTTAAATCTCGGGTTCGGTCACGATTGCGGTAACGGTCGCGGAATCACATTCGCGGGCAATGCGGATGGTTCGCGGCCATTACGGCCTAATATCTCGGTCGCGGTAAGCTCAAAAAGCTTTACAATGAGGTTGCGATGCGGTGATGCAACCTTGATTTAATACAATGATTGTGACTTTATGTCGGTTCAAAGATTGCCAGCTCATATAATGGTGCTTGTTGCTCTTATAATCCCCTCTTTCTTTTTTGTCGAAGTGTTTTTTTAATGACTATGCTCTTTCTTGCAAAACCAATTTAGTAATAGTAGTCATGGTAGTTAAAATATAGAAGTAAAACTACTCTTATCTTGGAGAAGTCCATAATTGCTGTTAGATTTCTGGTATTTTATATTATCAATTTATCATAATATCATCTGATTCATTTATATTGCAAATCAACAATATTATGCATTACTACTATATGATGGAACCTGATATTAATGCATCCATGTGTTGGATTCCTCATTTTTCTTAGTTTTATTTTATTTATGTACCTGCTCTTAGGTTGCATGTTTCTTCACAGATGAGGATGTCAATATTTGGACGTGATTTTACTGTTGCTTTGGTTTCTAGACGGTCACGTCACTTTGCGGGAACTAGGTACACTCTAATTGCATTTTGGTTAAATTTGTCACCACTTATGTTTGTTTCTTTCTCTTCCCTTCGTAAACTAATAGCATATGTGTTGTGGAATTGATAGATGCAAAATTTCAGATAATGATGATTCTTTGTTTTTTTAATCAAGTGGGGGAAAAAAAATCTGAATATCCATCCTTTATGTCATCTTATGTTGTCCACTTCCATTAATTTTGTTACCGTGTGTTCAATACCATTTGGATCTGGCCTTGTTACAACTTTACCTGTACTAGCTATGTATATGATCTACATTTGCTCAATAACTTGTTTCATGACGGAATGTTTAGCTAGGAATTGCCTGGAATCCTGGATATGTGTTTTCCTGTATAGGTTTTTGTTTGGGCTGGGGGAGGATAACTTGAAATAGAAAAGCTCATATAGGCACATGCATTTCCGGCTTGGCATGTATTCCATATTTTATTTCTCCTCTATTAGAATATCAACAAAGTAATTCCAGAAAAATTTCCTGTTATAGCTGGGAAGTATAGCTTTTTTTTGAGGATACTAAAGAGTGTGTTATCAAATACTTACATGGTTCCATTTTTGCCTTGAATTTGGTTGTTCTTTGTTTCATTTATTAAGATCTAGGGAACTATTGAATATTTGGATGTATCCAAATAGTTGTGCTTTTAATAAGTTCTCTTTCTTTAACAAGGTACTTAAAAAGGGGAGTAAATGATAGAGGATGGGTAGCAAATGATGTCGAAACCGAACAAATTGTGCTTGATGAAGATGCTGGTTCATACAAGGGGAAAATGAGTTCTGTTGTGCAGATGCGGGGTTCGATTCCTCTTTTCTGGTCACAAGAGGCTTCAAGATTCAGTCCAAAGCCAGATATAATTTGTAAAGTTTTTGTCATGTTATTGATTAATATTGTACTTATTGTTTGAGAGTTTTGTATACCAATTCCTAGCTTATCTCTCTTTGTTGTCAGTGCAGAGATATGATCCTACTTATGAAGCTACCCGATTGCATTTTGAAGATCTTGTGGAGAGATATGGCAATCCAATAATCGTGCTTAACCTGATAAAGGTTTCTTTTATGTCAAATTAAATGCATGTTGATTGTTTAACGAATAGCCAAAGTGAAAGACTTCAATTGGTGGACATCTTTTCAATTGAGAGTGTTTTAGTTAGACTATTCGTGTGTAGCGGCCTTGCAATGAAAGAGTTACCGTTTCTAGATTTTTTGTAGCCTTCCCCTTCATACCATGCCAAACCACCAGGAATTTTTAGGCAGATGGAATTTTAGGCGGAATCCATAAATTGGATCCTGCATTCATGTGTACCATGAGCAGGGGACATATGGGTGCTAAACTACGTAGTTTTGAGGGAAAGAGGGCAAAGAAAAATATACCTTGTTTTAAAATATCCAATACAGTTTGGGAAAGAATTTTTAAAAAAATGTATCATTTGTTCTTGGGATTTGGGAGGACAATTTAATTTATTTTTAAGAAACTGCACATAAAAAAAATTGAACATTATTAATATTTATTATTATATGTTGAAAATTTTCTATTATTAATTTATTATGAACTCTAATAACGAATATCTGAATCATTTGAACATGATGTGTACTAATTTTCTTGAATTTTATTAAGATTGGTTAGTAAGACATTGATGATGGGTGAAATGCACATTATTATTATTTTTTATCATTTGGTATAAAGGTTAATTATTACGAGCATTACCGGTGTTACCTAGTTCGCCTTTCAATTTGCTTTTATAATTTGCGGTTCACCTAAAATGGGCCAAAATAGCCCAAAATGGACCATAATTTTCTTTTTTGGTTCACAATTCATAGGGAGTTTTGGGAACTTTTAACACTGAGCATTACTAATGAATCATTAAAATGATACTAAGTTTTCTTAGTCATTTAGTTGAAAGCAATTTTTAAAAGGAAGATTACTAATGATACATTAGATAAACTTTCATTGGTAAGTTTGGTTAGTCATTTATTTGAAAGGAAGGCTACACCATAAGGCTTTTTTAAAAAAAAAATAAAAATTAATAACGTTTAATGAGAATATTAGCTATGAACTTTTTGAACATTAATGTCGATAATGAATATTAGTTAATCAATGAACATTAGTCCAATTTTCTTAAATTATTGGTTTCATAGGTTAAGAGGTTTGTTGAAATTGATGGTAGACCATACTAATGTAGAAGGTGCATTAAAAATGTCTTATGTGAGCAATAATAATGTATACAAAGAACACTAATATTTAATTTTTTGGACAATAATGTTTAAACTGAACATTAGTTATAGGATATAGGATAGTGACATTAGTTATAGTATGAACATTAGTTATAAAAATGACACATTTATCATGCTCATGGTATGGATGAGAAACGTAAACAAATAGATCTACTTATTACAGCTAGTTCCAGTATCAAGTTTCCAGAGTTCTCACTATCTCTGAGGAAAATTAATGAGAAATGTAAACAAATAGATTGAGAAGCTAGCATGAGGAAAGAAGGGAATTGTGTTCAAGAGCATATTTCCCTTGACCACAGTCATGTCTTGTACTCATGCACCATTTCTACATCACTCTCACATCATTATATTCTATCTTCTACTTATCTCTTTTGCTTGACTACTCTTACTTTATTGTATGTCATTTGAAAATTTAAGTCAAACTATAAACCTTACATCGTTTGGGATTTTTGCTGCTTCCTTTCCTGTACATCTTATTATTGAAGATTTCAGTTTATCTGGGAAAGTATTTCCTTTCAAAGAACTCATAAATTTTTTGATGCAGACTGTTGAGAAAAGGCCTAGAGAAATGATGCTTCGACGTGAGTTTGCAAATGCAGTTACGTATCTAAATGAGATTTTTACTAAAGAAATGTATCTTCATTTTATTCACTGGGACTTCCACAAATTTGCAAAGACGTAAGCTTACTATGTTTGTGAAGCATAAAATCTTTATGGAATTTTATTTTGTTGATGGCTCATCATTCTTTTTCTTTGCGGTGCCAAACAGGAAGACTGCAAATGTTTTAGGAGTTTTAGCTGGAGTAGCAAGGCAAGCACTTGATAGGACTGGATTTTACTACAGTGGGAAACCACCTGTTGTGAAAAAGAGAGCTACCCAGTTAAATGAAACTAGCACTCTGAGGTATACTATTTTTCAGCATCTATTAAGCCCATTTTGTGGTTGTAAGACTTCAAAAAATTGTTTTTCAGTTATCTACTTGATGCTATCGTTCAATGTCTTCTTCTGGAATTTTACAATGAGATTTTGATAATTTTTTTAAAATTATGTAAAGCTAGTTTCGAAGAAGTGAGAAACGGAAATATGGCTTTTATGAGTTGTGTCAATACTGCCAACTATGTAGGAGAATGATGGTGGTTGAGTGGCAAAACAAGTCCTATCTGCTAGTTTTCTATTTGAGAGAGAAGGGTGAAGGATAGGAAGATCTGGGGGACAGAGTTATGACTTATGAATAGGGCTTTATCTGGTCCTTCCTTGGTTGATAGACAGGGCTGGTTGTTAAGTATCCAATTGCACATCAGTTTATCATTTTTTTTTTCTCAAAGCATTTTAGTGCAATTGAACAATATGCTTCCTATTATCTTTCCAGTTATGAATATATGTAACAGGAGTTTGTTGCTCTAACATGTTTGTATCATTACTCATTAGGTCTGTATCTTTTATTTACCTGCTTATCAATTCTAATATTATGGGTTTTCCCTTTCTTACATGGCATCATAATCAGCTCTAAGGATGAATCTTTGGGTGATCATAGAGCTAGTTCAGGAGCTCATTCAAGTAGTGCAAGCACCAATGGAATGCTTAATCCCTCAAATAAACAGCAATATTCTGATGCTGGGAAGCTTTTCCGGAAAAAAGATTTTTGTAATGTTATTGAACCATGTTTTCAGAGTGGAGTTCTGCGTACCAATTGCATTGATTGTTTAGATCGCACAAATGTAGCCCAATATGCTTATGGCCTAGAAGCACTGGGTCGTCAGCTCCAGGCAATGCAAATGTCAGTTGAGTCTAAAGTGGATCCTGATAGTAGCATTGCTACAGCGCTAATGGATATGTACTGGAGTATGGGTGATGCTCTTGCTCAACAATATGGTGGTTCTGCTGCTCACAATACAGTATGTATTCTTTGTACTCTATTTGGTGTTTTTGTAATCACAATTCATACGCTGGTTATGACTTAATTTAATTTATAATTTTAGGTATTTCCAGATAAGCAGGGGAAATGGAAAGCCACAACTCAATCCCGGGAGTTTCTCAACTCTATCAAGAGATATTACAGCAATGCTTATACTGATGGAGAAAAGCAGGATGCAATAAATTTGTAATCCATCTTTCTCAATGCTAATTACCGTGTCTTTGTTGGTATATCATGGCTTGGTTTTGGTAGTTTAAGTTCTGCTGTTATCTTCCTCAGTTACTGTTATGGCCTCCCTGACCTCAGCCTCACCTGTCCACACAACCACAGCAGCTAACAACAACCAGTAGCAATATGCAGTAGCAACAGAACAGTAGCAATGGCAATAAAACAGTAACAGTAACACAGAGAGAGAGGGAAGAAGTGATTGATTATATTTAAGCCAAAAGGTTCAACTTTCGAGTAGTTGTCACTCCTAGGGATTGCTAACAAAAAGAACATAAAATAGACAATACTTTTCTGGATGATTCTCTAAGGCATAACCCTCTACTATTTATATGACTAAGGACCTAAACAAAAGACCCAAACATTGTTTGACAGCACAACAATGACAGTACAAAAGAGTGAGCGACTTAATTTCCCATAGTGCCCTTTTTGTTCCTACGTTCATAAGTAATTACTATAGGAGGTTTCTCTTGGAGTGTAATATTACCCACCCCCCAAAGACGCATCTTGTCCTCAAGATGGAAGGAGGGAAATTGGGACTGGATGGCAGCAGCTTGTTCCCAGGTAGCCTCGAAATCAGGTAAGTCGTGCCACTTGATCAGAACCTCATGAGCTTCACCTTGGGCATGTTGATGAGTACGGACATTGAGGACAGCTTCAGGGACATCGTTCGACTCCAGATCAGGGGTGAACTGTGAAGGCAGATCACGAGGTGGCAGAATAGAGCCCACGGCCGGCTTCAACTGGGAGACATGGAATACCGGGTGTATCTTGGAATAGGAGGGAAGTTCAAGCCTCTAAGCCACCGCGCCTATGCGTTGGATGACCTTGTAAGGTCCATAATATCGGAGGGCCAGCTTGTTGAAGGGCCTATGAGCCAAGGAACGTTGTCGATAAGGTTGCAACTTTAAATAAGCAAAGTCACCTACCTCGAAGTGTAGGTCTCGACGCTTCCTATCAGCCACCATCTTCATCTTTTGTTGAGCTTGCAAGAGTTGTACCCTCAAATCATCAAGAATAGCATCCCGCTCTTGCAATTGGGCCTCCAAGGAGCCCATTTGAGTTAGAATATGAGTGGCCCGCACCAAGGTAGGTGGGTCACACCCGTATAGAGCCTTGAAGGGTGACATTTGGGTGGAGGTATGGATTGAGGTATTGTACCAATATTCTGCCCATGGGAGCCAAGAGGCCCAATGTCTCGGTTGGCCACTAGCAAAGCACCGCAAGTAAGTTTACAAGGCTTTGTTGACGATCTTAGATTGCCCGTCAGTTTGTGGGTGGTAGGCGGTACTGTGTTTCAATGTAGTGCCATGGATGCGAAAAAGCTCTTTCCAAAACATACTCATGAAGACCTTGTCACGGTCCGTGACAATAGAAGAGGGAAAACCGTGTAAACGGACCACTTCCCGGATGAATAGATGCGCCACTGTTACAGCCTTGAAAGGGTGTTTGAGCCCCACAAAGTGTGCATATTTTGAGAAGCGATCAACCACCACAAGTAAGGTGTCCATGCCTTGTGACTTGGGTAACCCTTCTACAAAATCCATAGAAATCTCATCCCAAACTTGTGTAGGCACCGGAAGAGGCTGTAGTAGGCCGGCTGGATGTTGCGTGGATGACTTGTGTTGTTGGCAAGTGGTGCAAGCTTGAACGTAGTTGTTAATGGCCTTACGCATACCAATAATACCATACCAATACCACTCTTGTGCGATCCTCAAGTAAGTTTTCAATTCTCCCGAGTGTCCACCCATAGGACTATCATGATAAGCCCATAGGATGTTCCTATCCAACGTTGATGAAGGAGGAAGCACCACCCGCCCCTTGTACTGTAACCTGCCCTGCTCAACAGAAAACCCAGGCACCCCTCCGTCCCCTTTGTGAACTTGTACCATACCTTGAATGTATGGGTCTTGGTCCAATTTGGTTTGGATGTCTCCCCAATTAATCCCAGCCATTGATACCATAGCCTTAAGCTCCGTTCCTGTGCTGCCAAGCCTTGAAAGTGCATCCGCAACTCTATTAGAAGTGCCGGGCTTGTACTGGATCACAATGTCGAACCCCATGAGCTTGGCCATCCACCTTCGATATTCTGCCCCCACCTCCTTTTGCTCCAGTAAATGCTTCAAACTTTGCTGGTCGGTGCGGACCACAAAACGTCGACCCAAGAGGTAGTGGCGCCATTTTAGGATAGACAATACGATGGCCATGAGATCTTTCTCATATATTGATTTTAGCTGAGCTCGTGTGCCCAAAACATGGCTGTGAAAAGCTATGGGACGGCCGTTTTGCATTAATACAGCACCTAACCCAAACCTCGAAGCATCGGCTTCAACCAGAAATTCCTTCTAAAAATCCGGTAAAGCCAAGACAGGAACAGTAGTCATAGCCCTTTTTAAATTTTGAAATGCAGTGGCTGCCTCTTCCCCCAGTTAAAGTTGTCTTTTTTAAGTTGAGAAGTCAAGGGGGCCGCAATTTTTCCATAATTAGCAACAAATTTTCTGTAATAGCCGGTTAAACCCAAAAAACCCCTAAGTGCTTTGAGATTACGAGGTTCAGGCCATTCCAACATCACTCTAATTTTTTCTTCATCAACCGCTACCCCGTGCTTAGAAATAAAATGTCCCAAATAAGAGATGACATACCTGCCGAATTCACACTTTTTCTGGTTGACAAAGAGCTGATGCCAGGCTAGAGTAGTCAGTACCACGTCTAGGTGTTGAATGTGAGTCTGCTTGTCGGGGCTGTAGACCAAAATGTCGTCAAAGAACCTCCGAAGATAGGGCTTGAAAACATCATTCATCAATGACTGGAAAGTGGCTGACGCGTTCGTCAAACCGAAGGGCATGACTAAGAACTCGTAATGCCCTTCGTGAGTGTGGAACGCAGTTTTGGGAACATCCGATTCTGTCATTCGTATTTGGTGGTAACCGGACTTCAGGTCCAGTTTGGAGTATACTGCCGAGCCATGTAACTCATCCAAAAGCTCATCGATGACCGGGATAGGGTATTTATCCGGCACCGTCTTCTTGTTGAGAGCTCGATAATCGACACAAGATCTCCATGACCCATCCTTCTTCTTCACTAAGAGCACCGGACTTGCGAAGGGACTGCGAGAGGGTTGGATGAACCCCGCCTATAGCATTTCTCTGATCAGTTTTTCTATCTCATCCTTCTGTGCTTGCGGATATCGATAGGGGCGAGCACTAATCGGGTTGCTGCCTTCCTTTAGAAGGATATTATGCTCGTGCCCTCGGACCGGAGGCAGCCCTGATGGGGCTTCGAAAACCTGCTGATGTTTATTCACCACTTGCTGTAAAAATTCTAGAGTGGCCTCCTGCTTGCCGCCTTCCAACTATTTTCCTCCATCTGACTCAGTTCGACCACCAACCACCACCTTCATTGCGGATAGCCTTGAGCATGGCTTTGAGAGAGACTTTGGCTCGACCAAGGAAAGGATCACCCTTGAGAGTCACACGGCTACCCCCTTGCACGAATCTCATTGATTGGGACTTCCAATTAGTTGTCACCTTCCCCAACTTCTCTAACCATTGTACCCCAAGGATGATGTCCGAGTTGCCCAATTCCAAGGGTAAGAAATTCTCCCAAATCTTCACCCCTAAAATTTCCAGTTCGATTCCCCTACAAACACCATGGCCCTTAACCACCGTCCCATTTCCCAAGGACACCCCAAATTCTCTTCCCTCCTCCACGGGTACCCCCAGTCGCGATGCAGTGTGTGTTGAAATAAAATTGTGCGTGGCCCCCGGGTCCACCATCACCACTACACGCCCCCATTGAGGTTGCCCTTCATCTTCATAGTTTTAGGGTTAGTGAGACCTACCACAGAACAGAGAGATACCTCCACCGCGTTAATCTTGTTGCCCTCCTCCCCTACATTGTCGAAATCGCCCTCGTCCTCCAAACCGTCCTCCGATCCCTCCCCTACAAGCATTACACTCATCTCCTTGCTAGGGCAGCGGTGATTCGCGTCCCATTTCCCATCACATCTGAAGCACAAACCATTATCACGCCGGTGTCGCCACTCCTGGTCGAAGAGTAGCCTGACTCCTCCGGTGCTGCGGTTGAAATTTCGGTTTGGTGGGGGTGGTCGTGGAATGTGAGGTTGGGTGATTGTGTTTGAGGAGTTAAGGGAGGAGGACACGTGAGATGCATGTGGGGATGGTGAAATGGATTGGGATCCAGAAGGTGTTCTTTTTGGGGTTGGGCTTGGAAAGTAATGTGGGCTTGATGGGTATTGGTATGGTGGGATGAGGTTCTTTTGTGGTGTGGCTTGGGATGGGGATATGTTTTGTGTTGAGAATGAGTTGGAATTGGGTCGGCCCACAATAGGGGTTGAAAAGTAACTGGTATCTCTCTGTGGGCCTCGACTAGGCTGTAATTCAAAATTTTTCTCTTCAGCTTTGGAGGCCAGCTCCATGGCTAGGTCTATACTTCTTGGGCCAGCCATTCTTACTTCAGCCCTAATATCCCTCCTGAGCCCATTCATGAATTGTCCCAAGGCCACAAGCTCAGAAATGTCATCTAAGGGGGCTATTAGGTCAGTAAAAGCTCTTTTGTACTCCCTCACTGTCCCATTTTGCTGCAAGGACATCCATTGTTCATGGAGGGTTCTGATGGCCACCGCCCTAAATTGCCGGAGTAGAAGCGCCTTCATGTCTTCCCACCTCAGTATCGGACGCCGCCGATTCTCATACTGGTACCACGACAGTACCTCACCGTCAAACGCCACCACGGCCGCCTCTACCTTCTCCCCGTCGGTCATGCAGTAGTATTGAAAGTAACGTTCAGCCCGTAAAATCCACCCATCTGGATTGATCCCTTCGAAGGTAGGTAGCTCTAACCTTTTCGGCCTCCACCCAGATTGACCCCCTTCTCCGTTTCGAACCTCTCCATTTCCCTCAACTCCGTTACCCAGCCCCGTGTTGCGGTGTACGAACCCTTCAAACCCAGGCGGTATATCATGATTTTTAGCAGCCATTAAGGCTCGAAGATCCTCCTTAATCTTCCCTTGTTCCCCCTGTGATGAGAGTGGCCATTTTAGTGAATTCTTCCCTCATCTGACGGTTGCTCTCCTCCATACCTAGCCGTATCTGTTCGAGCTTCTCCGATTCAGCCTTTTTTCGTTCCTTCATTTCATTTATCTCGGTCTCCAATATATCCACCCTCTGTCCTTGAGTAGGAGCCATGGCCGCCCGGAGTAGTGCTGCTTTGATACCAAGTTGTTATGGCCTCCCTGACCTCAGCCTCACCTGTCCACACAACCACAGCAGCTAACAACAACCAGTAGCAATATGCAGTAGCAACAGAACAGTAGCAATGGCAATAAAACAGTAACAGTAACACAGAGGGAGAGGGAAGAAGTGATTGATTATATTTAAGCCAAAAGGTTCAACTTTTGAGTAGTTGTCACTCCTAGGGATTGCTAACAAAAAGAACATAAAATAGACAATACTTTTCTGGATGATTCTCTAAGGCATAACCCTCTACTATTTATATGACTAAGGACCTAAACAAAGACCCAAACATTGTTTGACAGCACAACAATGACAGTACAAAAGAGTGAGCGACTTAATTTCCCATAGTGCCCTTTTTGTTCCTGCGTTCATAAGTAATTACTATAGGAGGTTTCTCTTGGAGTGTAACAGTTACTAAATGAATCGATTCTAACTCCACTCTCAATATATGCCTCATTCCCGCCAATAATAATAAAAAAAAGAAGTTGAGAGAGTGAGAAAGAGGAGGAGAAGAAGGAACAAAAAAAAAGAAGAAAATGCTTGAACTGCAGACTTGCATTTCATAGCCTTTTTTTTTCAGTCTCACTTTAGACTGGGCATAGGATGAAATTGCAGACTGGCAGAATATACATATTATAAATTTTCTTGTTGCTGGGGGAACTATGCCTTCTAGAATGGGGAAATAAAGATAATGGACTGTTTTTCTTTTGTGTGGGTGGGTTTTGGGGGGGGTGCATTTCCTAACTTTTATATATGTTTGTCATTATGGATTGGGGAGGAGGAATATCACATCAGAAGCTGATGCACAACATGTGTTAGGTCTCACAGAAATTAGGAAGCATCTGAATATCCTTGGTGGGTAAATATTCTAAGCTGTTTGAAGACCGGGAGCCTCGTGAATGTGAATTATAAAAATTATAATAAATATAAAATGTGAAGCCATGTAAAGTTGTAGCATAAAACGTCAATGTAAGTTGTTGAATATAACCCCTCTTTTTATTTACCTTTTGCTTTATCAGGTTTTTGGGTTACTTCAGACCTAGAGAAGGAAAGCCTGCTCTGTGGGAGCTGGACTCTGATTATTATCTTCATGTGGGTGGAGTTGGAGATGATGCTGTCTCAGATAAGCGGTAATATCACGTTTGTACCGTAGTCCTTTTTCCTTTAAATGTGTCAGTTAAATAAGATACCAATCTTGAGTCTTGACGTATTTTTCTGCAACTTCTGCAGTTCTTCAACTGATGCCAATCCTCTAAAAGCTCCCTTGGAACCCGTGCCTGTTTGCAAAGAGGATTTCTTAAGAACCAAAATGACTTCTTTTGATAAATTCATAGAGAGGACATGCAGCTCAATAAAAGACGTGAGGCTTTGCTGTGAACCAGGCCAAAGGCCTGCAGGCATTGCAGGAGCTTGTGGAGTGGCACCTGATGCAATGTAAGCTTTCTACAATTTTTCTATTAGGGAAGGCAATGAGTTAGGTATCCGGTCCAACTATGATCTGATTGTGACTTCAACATCTGAACCCGATAACATGACTCTTAATCCAACATATTTTAAACAAACAATTATAAGGCCTTGAACAAAGTTTTAAATCGGGCCTCAAAATAGAGAAACGAATCTATTCCCATCATATCATATTGATTACATTGATTGATTTTCATGGTGTCTAAAAAATTTGATAAATATATTTTGGTGATATTGATTGAAACGAGTCTGTAAATCATAAACAATGATTTCTCATCTTGTATAAACAACAACAAAGCCTTAGTCCCATAACATTTGGGGTCAGCTAGACATGAATCACAATGTGAAATCACAAAGTCATTAACCCAGATTTTCTGACTCCATGCTTTTCTATCTAATGCTAGTTCCTCCTCGAGCTCTAATAGCCTCATATCCCCAGTGACAACCCTCATCCCAATTTGCTTCGGTCTTCCTCTACTTCTCACCTTCCTCATTGTTTGCTGCTCCTCAAGCTTCCTTACGGGTACATTAATCTGTCTTAGTCTCACATGGCCAAAACACCTTAGGCCTTGTTTGGTATTGAGCATTTCATTTGAAATGCTGGAATTGGGCCAATTATCTTGTTTGGGTAATCCAAACATTTGTATTTGGATTTGGCCCAATTCCAACTCACTTACAATATAAACCATTTTTCAGTATTTCAAATGTCATCTAAAACCTTATCATTTGAAATCCACTTCACTGACATTTACTCTCCACAAGACCATAACCACCCTTCACCGCCACCATTTCATCTCCTCCATCCCCGCCGACGTTTTCCATCTCCGTTTCTCACTCCTCCAACATCGTTTCCCTCTCCTTCACACCGACCGTTGCCTTTTCTGCGTTCCTCACCGCTGTCACTGTATCTCCTCCATACGCCGCTTTTATCATCAATTGTCGTTATCGCTCTCCCATCTGCTACTGCAATTTCATTATTTCTCTCTCCTCCGCACCTTCGTCACGTGCCGCCATTTCTCTTTCTCCTTTGTCGCCGTCAGTATTCCACTTCATATTGCTCTCTTCTCCCTCAATTTTCTAACCTAACCCTAGTTTTGGCTGGGAAAGGGAAAGAAGGGGAAATAGATGAGGATGTTAATTGTCAGCTATTGACGGGCGGTAGGGCTTCTCATTCGGATCGATCCGATCCGAAACGTCGGATATCCGAAAATTCCGGATCAGCCAAATCATGATCCGAATCTGATCCGAAACAAATCGGATATCCGATCCGAAATATCCGAAATTATCAGATCGGATATCGGATCAATCCGATGATCCGAAATCTTTTTCAACTTTTTTTTAATTATTATATATTCAAATGTAAATTGAAATTAAAAAAATGCATATAAACATATAAAATGAAATAGAAAAAACATACACATAGTCAGAAACATATAAATCAAAATCAAAATAAAGAATACATATAAACATATAAATCAAAATAATAAAAAATACATATAAACATATAGTCGAAATAAAAAGTATATATAAATATAAATCGAAATCTGAAAAACATACACAAACATATAAATCCAAA
This sequence comes from Salicornia ramosissima, assembly GCA_951394345.1. NCBI lineage: Eukaryota > Viridiplantae > Streptophyta > Magnoliopsida > Caryophyllales > Amaranthaceae > Salicornia > Salicornia ramosissima. The sequence goes on from OX596234.1 coordinate 50,589,926, forward strand.
TGGAAAAAATATACATATATAATTATATATAAAATATGGACAAAATTAAAGGGAAAAAAAAAGATCTCAAAAAAAAAAAAAAAAAAAAAACTAAAGCAGCATAGTAATCTACTAATGAAACATTGAAACCTTAGTCTTGGAGAATTTTAAAAAAGGTAATGGAAAGCTTGATTGGGGTCACCATCACCATTATCTTCTTAATCTACCATAAAAGGCATAGGCAACTTATGAATCCATCAAGCATCAACATCCTCCTTCCCTACTTCACATCAAAAGCAACTTCTCAATCTCCCATTTTATATTTCTTTCATGAGAGGAGAGATTGAGAGCACAAGAGCAGGGAGCGCGACAGCAACGGCGCAGCGAGCCAGTGCGGCGACGCGAGCGGTGCAGCGGGCTGTGCGGCGACGCGAGTGTAGGGAGGCCGGAGGCGACTCAGGCGAGTGCACAGCCGGTGGCGCCGAAGTGAGAAGGGAAGAAGGGAGTGCGATGTGAGAATTGAGAAGTGAGATTTAGGGTTTTTAATTTTAGGAAAAGGGAGAGTACAGTAGGAAAGTAGCCGCTTAAGTTGATAACAAATATAAAGCCCAAACTTAAAACATGCCCATTTTTTCGGATCGGATATCTGAAAATCCAAATTTCGTGATCCGTATCCGATCCGAAAATTTTCGCATATTCGATCCGAACTATCCGTTTTGTTTTTTTTTGAAAAATTATCCGATTTTTTCGGAGCGGATCGATCGGATCGGATTATTTTGAGCAACCCTAACGGGTGGTGATGTTCGATGTCGGTGGAGCGTCTAAGGCGGCGTTGGCAGCTGTGCCAGTGGTGAGTTTGGACTTTATTGGAGTGGAGGGGAGAGCTTTGAACTTGAAAATTGGGGTGATTAAAGTGGAAGAAGCCATTGTGTTGGCTCTAGTTTTGGGTGGGAAGGGAAAGAAGGGGAAATACAAGGGGTATTGTTTAGGGAATACTGGAAGGGAAAATGGAAGATGATGTACTGGACTGATGTGTGGCTTCGTCTCATCTACTCCTAGATCTTTTTTTTTTCATTTTTTTATGGATTAGAGAAATACGTATTAGTACAATTTTGAATTTTCCAGTGGATGGAAATCCAAACAAAACAAAATTAAAAATGTAGATTTTATATTATAGATGTTGAATTAAAATTCTAGTGTAGATTGGATTACCTTTGATTTGAAATTCTTACTATTTCCAAACAACCAATTGGAATTTGAAATTTCAAATTTGAAATTCTTAAGTTTCCCAAAGTCCCAAACAAAGAACTTAGAATTGAATTCTAGAAATTGAAATCCAAGAATTGAATTGAACTATTTCAAATGAAATTTAGGTATCCAAACACAACCTTAGATGGTTTCCCCTCATCTTGTCCTCAATAGTCATTACCCCCTATCTTTTTCCAGATAATTCCATTTCCTTTTTTTATCCTTCATTGTATGCACAATTGCACACACATCTAACGTAGCATATACATCTTTGTCACATTCATCTTTTGAATGTGACAGTATTTCAAAGCCCAACACTATATGCCATATAGCATAATTGTACCGTAGAATTTTTCCTTGTGTTTTTGTGACATACCTCTATCACAACGAAATCTTGAACCTCCTTTCCTCTTTTGTTCAAGTAGCCGACCCCGCTTATGGGAATAAGACTTTGATTGATTGATTGATTCCATCCAAGTTGATCAGGCTTGTCCTCTTATTTTCTACCCCACTAAATTTATATTCCCAAAGTTCCATCTTACTTCTGTTTAAGTTAAACTCTTGAGATTTCAAAGTCTATCTACAATTCCAACTTATTTTCCACTCCTTTTGTCTCATAAACTAACACAACTAGTTTTTTGCCCGGTGTTGCCCCGATGGTGACTTATTTTTTAATTGTCATGTATACAATGCATTGGAAGTGGCTTTATTTGCATGCTTGAATACTAAGCATTATTGACGTTTTTCATAATTTTGCGCAGTGTGAAATTAAAAGTGTGGTTGTGGGTGGCTATCTTTCCTTGGATGTTAGCTTTTTTATTTGCAAATTTGTGATTGCTTCGTTCTTTTGTTTTCGAGAATCATTCTCTATTGTTGGTGTTTCTGCTTCTATCTCTCCTTCCTTCTTTTGTTGTCTTTGAGTAGTAGAGTCACACTTTAGAAACATAGAAAGATAGAGTGAATCAATTTTACCAGAAATTACATCATACTCAATAATAGCACACAAAGGTTAATCAATAGCAAATTAACTTTCAAAAAATTATATGTCATAGCTCTCTTTAAATAAATGATAGTACTCAATATTCAAGACCAAGTTCTGTAGAAGGAACGAAACCCAGTTTATATTGTTCTTCAAATGTGAGACTAACCTGCAAACCAAAATTAAGACCATAATCTTCATCTTAACACATTCTTGAAACCAAATTTCTAAGAGAAACAAAGGATTATCTGTTATAGCCTACTTGGCTGTAACCACCTGCAGTCCTGCAATCAAACGACAGAGCACACACAGCAGCAACTAGCAGTAGCTATAATCGAATAGTAAGACAGAGAGAGAAGAGCAGAATGATAATGTTGATATTAAAATGGGTAACCGATGTAGCTTTCGAGTTGCCACACTAACTCCTTGAAGATGAATACAAAATGTAAATAACAAAATAAAAGACAATATTCTTTCTGGATGATCCTCAAAATGCTAACCCCCTCCTCTATTTAAACCTCTAGCCTTTCTACTTATTTGTCTTACTCTAGGACAGCCTTTGTCTTACTCTAGGACACATTATCAGGCCCACTACAAGCACTACAACAGACCACTACAAGCACTAACACACAGTACTATTCTGATTTCTTTCCTTTACTCTTCATTTCCCCTTTGCCCTTCTTGTGACTTCTCTTGGTGCATAACATTATCGTGGGGAACACTTGGTTTTAAAAAAAAAAAAACATAATTCACAAATGAGTTCACATTATGAAATATCAAAAAAGGTTTTTCCATACTATTAAGAACTACCAATGGGAAAAAAATATCAAAAAAGGTATTTCCATACTATAATGAGTTCACATTATGCAAGAAAATTATATGCTCCATGATTTTAGAAGAAAAACAGACCCAAAAATTATTAGAATATTATTATAGATTAAAGTTGAGTTAGCTGCTGATTAATGTCAACACGAAACAAATAAGTGAAAAAAAGACCCAAAGATTATTTCATTGTTACAAGTTAAAGTTGAGTGCAAAGGGCTAGTGTAACTGTATAAGGGAAAAAAAAACTTCATTAGTGCATCCCATCCATTTTGTTGGGCACACTATTGTTTCAAACATAATAATGCTCCTGGGGAAAATGCCACAGACACTATCCTACTAATGTGAATCTTTCAAACACCAAATTATCAAAACCCACAAATCCTCCTCAGACATTCAAATAAAATTCCAACTACAAAGAAGACCCTTTTTCTTATCACCTGTCCATAAACACCCCACACATACAAAGAGAAAAAAAAACTCTCTAGCATTTCCTGTCTCCCAACAGTAGTAGGATCATAAAAGATAATCTCAGTGGTTTCTAGGAGTTAAGACCTAATCTTTTCGGTTGGAAGCTGGTTCTACACTTCTAATCGTATACTCTGTATTTTATAATATTAAAAACTAATAAAATTAGTTCTCTTTAAAACAAGAAATAATTTAGCAAAAAGTGAAAAATAATGAACCTCATCTTTCACATACATGAGTTAGCCAAGATATAGATTACATGACTGATTATATCTACATGTTCTTCAGGTATATCATACCTTTAATAAAAAAAATGACCTCAAAATTTCACACAGTAAAACAACGCATAAAATGAAATATATGTATATAAGGGGAAAAAAACTTTTGCAGTATTTTTCACAAATACAATGAAATTTCACGCAAGAAACTACACTTTTTTTGCTTCCTTTTCAGAACAACAATTACAACAGCATAATAAGTGACAAAAAAAAAAACCAACAGCATTGATCATCAATTAATGCAGTTTACCAAATTGCAACAAACAAACTTAGAAACAAATAATTGAAAAAAAAAACCCACATGAGAGATTAGTGGAGAAGAAATGGTGAAATTAAGAACTAAAACTATAATCAAGCATGCCAAACATCACTTTAATCTCCAAATCAGAAAAGAAATTGGGTTTACCCAGCAAACCAAGGAATCTCCAAAAAAAATAAATGTTGAGATTATTGGAGTTTACACAGCAATTGGGATTAAGAATTAGGACTATCAATTTAAACGAAAAACAATTGAAAACAATGGGAAAAAGTGGTAAAAAAACAAAGAAACCCCAAAACCAGAGGAAAAGGAATCCCCAAAAAAAAAATTAATCCAAAACACAAAATCAAATTAGCAAATAGTTGAGAACGGCAATTGTAAATCAAGGACCATAACACAAAATAAATCATATATCAGCCAAACCATACAACCAAAGGAAAGAGAAAATAAAATAATGAGCACATCAGCTTACCCAAATCCAATTGGAGCTTTGCGCTCTTAAATATGTGGAATTGGTATGTAATTACCATCATTATCAATTGATTAGAGGAATGGGAAGAAAAATCAATAATGAAGGGGAGTAAAGAGGAAGAAGGTGAAGTGAAGATGTTGCAAATGAAAAGTAACGTTTAACAGGAAAATTAGAAGGGGATTAATTAGAGGAGAGGTGATGTGTTTTGAGGAGGATGAATGTGTGTTTGAGGATGAGTGATTGAGAATATGACATGTAGGATTTTGGGTGTGAGTTATAATAAACTAGGTTTAGATGTCATATGCAAAGATCATACACCATTGTGTATTGTCTAGAATTGAACTGGTCAATTCTCCATGACTATAGCAAAAAGGAAAGGGTAAGTGTGGAACCTTGATGTGCTCCTAGTGTGATAGGAAACTCTTGTGACGCTAGTCCTCGCACTCTTTCTAACACCTACATAAATATCGTTGATATTGTAAATGTATTTCTTCGAGACACCTTATTCTTGTTAAGGTTCACCAAAGTACTTCCCTTTATATCCTATCATATGCCTTGTCCAAATCAATGTATACCTTGATGCAAATCCTTTTTATCCCTATATATCTCCATGAGTTGTCTCATAAGAAGAATTGCCTCCATAGTCAACCTTCGTGGCATGAATCCAAATTGGTTCTCCAAGATCTGTGCACTTGTGAATTGTGATGAAAGTTGATAAAATTTGACTGAAATTCTGAAAATAAAAGTGAAATAGTATAGGAAAAAAGAACCACAACAACACATTGACAAGAAAAAACAAGAATTCATAATGCAAAATGATTGGTTTTAAGCTGGTCACAAAGTATTTTTTGTGGAATAACTACTATCAGAAGTCAGAACAAAGTTTGTGATCTTTAGTAATCAATATTTTGCACATTACTTGCCTCTTTGTTACAATATGTTTCTGAGTTCTTAAAGTGTTATTTATACTGTCATAGTGAGATACAACTCAAGAGCCCAAACTGGCTTTTTGGACTGAGGAAAGATGAACTAAGTGGTTCTCCCCTAAAGGTGGCCTCAGGCACCAACACAGATGATACCTTACAAGATGACAGCATATCTAACGGTGTCAGTGACATCGATTGGCTGTCTCAACTTGATAATTGCAATGAGGAGGATATATTCCAAAGGTACGTAATCATAAAAAGCATATTCTTACCTTTATTTCCAGTGTTTGTGCGTGCATGCATGTGTCTGTGTGAAGTATTATATGACTTTAGATGGTTTTTGCTTTGTGCAAGATGTGCATAATTATGGGCTTAGCTGTGCTTATTGCAGTATGCTTAATGGCTGATGCAAGATTTTTGTTGTTTGCCATTTGCATAGGTATATTGCTTTGTCATCGGTGGATGAAGCCAATGGTTGGTGTGGTGGAACATTGCTTGGTGACTTTGATGAAAATAGTGATATATACAAGCACTATGCCAAGCTCTGTGAGGTATTGCTAAAACATCGTTGTTTTCCTCTCCTAGTTATGTTATGACCTCTCTGTGTAAATTACCGCAATTAATTTACTTTTATTAGAAAAGTATTCGGTATGACAAGGCTTCATATTTATAAATTATAATAAAGATAATGAGTAGCTTACCTTTTTTTTCATTGTAGTGACTTGATCACTTGTGTAAAATAAAAATGCTGTATAACAGAAAATTTTGGTATTTGCAGCTGAATGTGCAAGCATAAAGGTTAAATTACTAGTTTTAAAAAACGAAAGGTTGCATACGGTGGAAGTTGGAGGCCCATTGATTTAATTTCCCTACACTCTTGAGCCTTAGATAATGTTTGTTATTGTTATTTTTTAGTGTTAGAAAAGGAATCAAATAAGCATTTACATTTCATATTGTTTGATTTGAGATATTAGTAATATATGTCATTTCCTACTGGAAACAATTACCACCATTTTGTTACCTTTTTCAACTATGTGGAAACAAAATCCTTTCTCCTATAATTTGTTTCCATTTTATTTTCTTAACAACACCAAACAACAAATAATGGTATCATTAATTACCCTTTTTCTTTCTAATTTGTTTCCATTCCATTTCCATTCCTTGATTTATACCAAACACTCCCTTAGTGTGGTTATATGCTGTAGAATTTTTTACTCTGTCGATCAATCTCAACCCTTACTGGTGTCTGCAGGGTCCTGCCATGGAACCCTTCGAAAATGATGTTGAGAGAGAGCAGCATTATGCTGATGTTCTACATGGAAGCATGATCGAGAATGTTGACGATGTTGCCATTGAAATTGAAATGGAGGGTGCCTTACGGGAGTATGGCCAAATTGCTACGGATCTTGGCATCTCCGCTATGTGTAGATCCCTGGCTGGAGACCCTAGCCAGTTAACAAGATTTATCATTGGAGAAGAAAAACTGTACAGTGTTTAAAATGAACTGCGCATCATTTTTTATTTTTTGTATAAAACTGCGCATCAGTTTTTTGATGATGACGATTATTCCCTTTTCCCCCCCTTGTACATATTGATTAATTTTTTTCCCACCTAATTGTGTGCCTTATAGTCATTGTTGGGAAGAGAATTTCTCTGTATTAAGTGAGCTTGTGAACGTATTTAGTTGCTTTATTTGAAAGTCGCAAGTGATGTTACTCTGTTGTAACATAAGTAATTGGCTAATTGCGATATTTTTTTCTCTGTATTTTTTTAGTGTGTCATTGTATTTGAACGTTCAAACTCCTGTTTGCCATTAGCAAAAGAAATACAGTACTATTATGCATACATTGTGTTCAAAAACAGAGAGAAAAAATAATTGTGTTTTTTGTATTGATTAATTATATGGGTCCTAAAATCTCTTTTTCAATGCCATTATCAGGTACTTGTACTGGTGAGGCAATGAACACTGGTTAGTTTTTTTTTTTTTTTTTAAATTTGATAATGTATGGGCATTGTACTATGCATTGAATGGGTCCTGCTTCAGGTTACCTGATCTAATTTGGCTGGCACACGCATCCATAAGGGATAAGATAAATTATCCTTGCAAATGAGTGTGGTGAGGTTTGAACTCGAGACCTCAGACTCGACGTTTGCAAGACTTAACCACTAGATTATAATTTGCACCTCTAGTTGTTAATTTGTTACTGGATAAAAGATGAAGAATTGATTGGTTGTTCCTAAAATAGTGAAGGGATAATAACCACGATAGGGGCAGATGGTATTTCGTGTATGAGACAACCCCCTCTTGACTTTCACTATCCAATATGATAGCTCTTGAATTTCAATATGATGCTCTTGCAATTGCATTGAAAGTGGAATGCCTTTTTTTGAGCGTTGGATGTGATGCTCTTGGACTTCAATATGATACTCTTGAAACTCATTATGATGTTGGTACCATGCTAATTCCATTCAAAGAGGAATATCATTATCTGACCATCCAATATGATTCTACTACTTCAATTCGTTGGTCTTGTACTTCAATATGATGGTCTAGAACTTCAAAATAATGTTGGTACCTTGTTATTCATGGTTACATGAGGTTTGTATATTTAATATGTGATTGAAATATTACAAAGATTCAAGTAAGAAATAAGGCAAAAGCTAACTATCATCATTGGGCACTAGGGCTTGATTTTTTAATCCGAATTGGTATGAAATTTTCTTATTTAATTCAAGGTGGTCTGAATTTTTTAAACTAAAATTTGATATTTTTGTACACTGTTATTTTAAAAAATATATATTCAAATAAGGTATCTATATCTATATGACTATATTGATGCCTCTAAAAAATATCCATATTGATGACAAATTTTCAAATATGTAACCTTTCGTAATTTATTTTAAAACGGAATTAAATGTGATTGACGACAAATCAATTTGATCTTTTTTTTGCATCTATTTTTATTTTATTTTTTAAAATTATATTGTCTATTTATTTTTATTAAAAGAAACATTCTTTTTTTTGAGGGAATTAAAAGAAACATTAGTGATTAAATAAATTGAAGCAAATATAACCTAGATAGACTAAAAATGAAAATAAATATTAATTATATGGGTCGAATCACAACTTTGAAATGCATTCCATTTTTTTCCAGCAAACCAAACTTGAATACCTCACTAAATTTCGAATTCCATCGAAACATATTGCAAGCATTTTAAAGAAATGATTTGAGGACAGTTAATGAATCATTAATGGATAATGCTTGCCATAGCCCTAAGGGGCAAGAGTTATGTTTAAGGTTTTAAAAGCACAAATAAATTTTCAATTCAAACATTAATTACATCAATGCACGTGTAATTTTTACTAGCTTTCCCAATTTTTACCCATCTTTCTATACTACTAAAACTCTAATCACTATTTTCCTCTCACCTTCTTTTTTCCCTCCTAATTTCACATTTCTACTTTCTCTCTCTATTTAATATCATAATTAATACACTAATTAATAAATAATCCTAAAATAAATATATTTTAAAGTAAAATCTATCATCTATTCTATTTTATTTATAAATAAAACTATTTTTATTTATTTCTAAAGTTATTGCCCCTAAAATAACCCCCTTTCCCTCCCATTCTACAAAATTTTCCCCTTCTTTCCTTCTCAAAGCACATTACTTGACACAAATAAATATTGGAAAAAAAAAATACAGCTACTATTTTGCTGATAAGGTGGAAAAAAAATAACCTCTTACATTGGGAAAATGAAATTAACTCTTTAAAAAAAGGGGAAAGGTTTATAACTCTAAAGTCAAGTTTACACGGTAATACCTTGAGAAAATGACAGGGTAAATAAATGTTGTCTGCGACTATCCTTTCTTATGTACTATCTCTATCCCAAAATAACTGTTCCATTTACTTTTTCACATGTCCTGAGGCACAAGTTTAAATATTAATATCTTGAGCTATGTGTAATAAAAAACTATAAAAATTATATATTTGGAATGTAAATATTTAGATGAATCAAAAGTTATCACGTACATATAACTATATTTTTCCTTATATATAAAAAAATAGAAAGAGTCAAAATTATCATATAAATAGTTGCAACAGTCAAAATGGGACAGTAATTAGGAGACGAATGGAGTTAAAAAAAAATCCATAAATAAACTTCATTCTTGAAAAAAAAATGAAAGGATAGTGCCTACTGGCAACTACTATCCTCTTCAAACATTAAAATCATTCTTCACTCCAACTTTTTGTCTCCCAGCCTTTGAATTCTTACATTAAAACTCATTCTTTAAAAAATCAATCCATTAACTAAATATCATTATATTTTTTCTCATATGCTATCTTAAAAAATATTAAGCCGTGCACCACACGGGTATTACCTAGTTATAGACATATATATGCTTTCCATAAAATTATATGTAACCCATATTTAATTAACATAATTTAAGCACGGAAATTATATGTCACCTGTTAGTCCCTTACACCCAAAGGTGCATTCGTTAAAATAATTTTGAGCTTCAACATCTATACATGGAAAAATTATAAAAATCATATGTTATGAAAGTATGTCACAAGTCAATCTAACAAAATTATTTGACTATATTTTTCATTGTATACAAATGTTTTTCTAAACTATGCCCTTGAGTTTTTCCCTTTCTAAGTTGTGTCCATTCTTTTTCAAACTTCTAAGTTATGCCCCCCCAACTTAGGTTTTTTAATTAACAATGTCCACTCCATTAACTCAACGTTAATGGATCCGTTAAAAGGACTTACATTTTGTGGGAGGGTAATTTCCCTTCTAAAATTCTAGGGTTTTTAGCTGATTTTCACCATTTATAATTGATGTATTTCCTTAAAATAAATTATTTATTTACCTGTAAAAGATACATTTTCCTAAAATAAAGGATGAAAATTAGTTAAAAGTCCTCGAATTTTAGAGAGAAAATTTCATTCCTACGAAATGCAATTGCCTTTAACAGATCCATTAACGATGAGATAACGGAGTGGACAATGTTAATTAAAAATCCTAAGTTTAAGGGTATACCTTAGAAGTTCTAAAAAGCATGGGCACAACTTAGAAAAACGAATAACTCAAGGGCATAACTTAGAAAAACCCTTATAATTTTTAGTGAAAGTGACAAGTATAAATTGTGAAAAAGTGCACTTCGGTTAAAAAAAAGGGTAATTAAGAGTTTGGTTGTTTTATTTTTAACGGATTGAAATGAAGTTAGAATCAATTTCATCTATTTTTATTTGGTTGAGCTTTTAAACTATATAATAATCTTATAGTCTCATACCAAGAAATTCTAACTCCCATCCATATGACCATATCTAGCCCTGAGCGCGGTGCGGTTTGGTGCGGTTTGGACGTCAAACCGCACCAAACCGCAAAATTACGATTTGTCATTTCATGAAACCGCACCGCACCGCAATTTATATCAAACCGCACCAAACTGCATCGTAAAATACGGTTTGGTGCGGTGCGGTTTGCGGTTTAAGCCACTTTTTAAATTTTTTATTTTATAATTAGTAATTGACAAGGACAAAAAAAACCCTAGATTTATTTTTTGTTAGAGCCTTAAAGAGTTAGAGAAGCCTTAGAGCGTTGCGGGTTTAAACAACTAGATAAGGCTCAAGAAAAACAAAAGGCATAATTTCAGTAGGGTGGTAAGCCAAATAAAAAGTAAGAAATTAAATATTTTAGAACAATTAAAAAAATTGCGGTTTGGTGCGGTTTCAAAATTTTCGAAAACCGCACCGCAAAATTACGGTTTGGAAAAATTGCAAACCAAACCGCACTTTTCAAACCGCAAACCAAACCAAACCGCACAATTGCGGTTTGGTTTACGGTTTTGTACGGTTCAGACCACAGTCTACTCAGCCCTAACCATATCCCTAATCTCATGCTACCACCCGTTAAGATTCATAATAATCTGTATTATATTAATAAAATTTAGAATTCCCTTCAAAAAAAGAAAATAAAATAAAATTTAAAATACATTCCAACCATAAAACCAAACAATTTTAAACTAACATATGAGTTTTAGAATCTATAACTACGATATGAGATTTCATATCAAACCATTTCAACATAATGAACTGAACACCAAACAAATGAGATTTAGGAGGGATAGAGATCCGAGCATCAACTTTATAGGGATGTTTTGGTAATATATTTTCAACCAAATTACAAAAATGTCATATATGTGAGTTAAAAAAATTAGGATTATTCCCACTGATACACCTGAACATTTAACAAATGTCACTGACACTTAAGTTTTTTAAAATCCTAATAATAAACCTGAGTTTTTGTTAAATTGTTACGAATGGAAATAACCCAAAAAATAAATTTGATTTAGTAGGTATTTTCCGAGATTTAGTGACCAAACAAAGAAAGGTGAAGAATAAAACCAAAGTGGCCAAAAACAAACAGGAAGTCTGCCATTGTTTTGTTCTTGCTTAGTTCAAACAAACACACCATAGTTTATGCAGCAGCGGCTTTGACTCTCCCTCCAGTATTACTCGAAATGGAAGACATCGAAGATTTAATGGCTGATAATGAAGGAGTTGCTCCTGGATTTCGTTTACCTGTTTCATCTGTCGGCTTAAACCCTAAGAAAAAGCCCACTAAATCTAAACATTTTTTACTGCAAGACCCTCTTCAATCCATCAAAATTCCTGGAACCCAGGTTTTTTTAATATATTTATTTTTTTCATTTCTTTCACCATTTTGGATTTAACATTAATCTTCATTACTCCATTAATAATTATGTGAATTTGTTTTGCAGATAATTTATATAAAAACCTTTGGGTGCTCTCATAATCAGGTCTGCTTTACGATTGGGGGTTTGAATTTCTTCTTTGTTTTATGTCTAAATGTTTTTAATTGTTGATTTGCTTGTTGGAGCTGATAGAAAGCTGTAATTTCTGGAAATATTGGTGCTTGTTATCGTGTTTTTGACTGCTCTATATTTTTGCTTGATATAAGTGAACCTGGTTCATGTATTTTATGCTGCTGCATTGGTGCTAAAGAGTTTGTGGATATTGCTTTTGGAGCTCTTCTATTCATGGTCATTATTTTATACTGTATATAATGTTGTAATTTGGCCGGATATGGGTGTAATATACATAGGGTTTAGTCGTCATTACTGGCCTACTCACTCTATTGGGTGTTTTCAGGGAATTGTTGCAAACTAAATTTGTTTTTGTGATTCTGTCCATAGCTTTTGGGGGTGTATATATATTTCACTTAGTATTCTTAGTTGAAGTTCTGTGCTATGTGGAATGATATCCCAATTCTCCAATTAGATATATACAGAATTGAGAAATCAGTCATGTAGGATGTCACTGAGTGATTTCTTCTTTCAGAAATTCTAGCTAATCGTAGACTTTAGAATGGCTTGTTTTGATAAGTTGAGAAGAGGAATTTGGATTAGGAGAAGGCTGAATGTTTTGAGTACTAGGGCTGTACCTTTAGAACTGTGATAGTGTCAACCCATCTGTTCACCATCTTATCTCTGGCCACTAAGGTGCCACTGGTTTATACATTCTTATTCATTCCAACCACAATTAAAATATCTTACTAACCTCCATCTTTTTTTTTTTTTTTTTTGAGGTGGTTACTAACCTCCATTTATTTACCACATTTTCGAACAAGTTTTGTAAAATGGACATCCATTACATGAGTTATTTTAAGTTATCATGGATGGCATGAGGAGCACACTACTGCAAAAAAAAAAAAAAAAGCAGTGTTCCATGGTTCCGTGTTGATATTTTGAGGCATAATGAGAGTGGATTGATTGTAGTTATAAGATTTTTCAAGAAAACACGCTTTAGCATATTTGTGCTCTGCACTTTGACTGTGATGTCTACATAGAGGGAAATAAAGTTAATCTTTTTTCACTGATTTCTCCCTGTATTTCTCCTTTATCTACGAGAATATATGGAAATTGAAAATTTTGTTCATGATTAACCAAGTAAAAGTATGTGAATATGTCTTCTTCTTAGTATGGAGTTACTCTCTTTACTTCAACAGGATACAGGTTTCATCATGCTTAAAGACTGGTAGCCTTGAGCTACTGGAACTTGCTAATGTAGTTTCTGGAATTTACAAATGCTTATGGACATATCTTGATGTATCAGAGTGACAGTGAGTACATGGCCGGGCAGCTGTCAGCTTATGGGTATACTTTAGCTGATAATCCAGAGGAGGCAGACTTGTGGCTGATAAATACGTGAGGATACCTTCTCATTCTTTTTCATATGGACCGGGTTACTGTGGATTTCTTTTAATTAATCAAAAGTCAGAAGCAATTTGAATATCTTCTATCAAATGCTGATTCAGTACATAGTATCATTTTTAATAAATGGTATAAAATTTAATTTGTTCTAGGTGCACAGTTAAGTCACCAAGTCAATCTGCCATGGATACTCTCATTACAAAAGGTAAAAGTGCAAACAAACCCCTAGTTGTGGCAGGATGTGTGCCACAAGGAAGCCGGAATATAAAAGAGCTTGATGGAGTCAGTATAGTTGGTGTACAACAAATTGATCGTGTTGTGGAAGTTGTAGAGGAGACCTTGAAAGGCCATGAGGTGCGGCTTTTAAATAGGAGAACACTGCCTGCTCTTGACCTTCCAAAGGTAATTGTCCAATTATTTTCTGTGGCTCTTTCAGTACTGGGGCATGTTTACACCTACCGAAAGTACGAAATAGTGTGATTTGATGCGAAATATAACTCTTTAAGCAACTGAAAATGATTTGCAAGAAAATCTTGTACAGGTGAGGAAGAACAAGTTTGTTGAGATTCTTCCTATTAATGTTGGTTGTTTAGGGGCCTGTACTTATTGCAAGACCAAGCATGCACGTGGTCACCTAGGTAGCTATACAGTGGAAAGCCTAGTATGTACCTTTTACTCTAGTAATAGCTGCATCTTTACAATTGATATTCTCCTGAAACCTGAGATTCCATGATGCTTCAGGTTCAGCGTGTGAAAACTGTCATAACTGAGGGAGTTAGGGAGATATGGATAAGCAGTGAAGATACTGGAGCATATGGTACTTATTAATTACCCTTTTTTCTTGGTACAACATAAGTTAACAAGGGTAGCTAAATAGCTTTACTACTTACTAGTGCCAAATTAAGTGGTTTACTAGCTTTGCAATTTAATATTATGCTATAATAATAAAATTGGATCATTTACAGGCCGTGACATCGGAGTTAATCTTCCTATTCTTTTGAATGCGATCATTGCTGAGCTTCCATCCACTGGAAGCACGATGCTTCGTGTTGGGATGACTAATCCCCCTTATATTCTCGAACATTTGAAAGAAATAGCTGAAGTATTGTGTCATCCTTGTGTATACTCCTTTCTTCATGTTCCTGTCCAATCTGGAAGTAATGCTGTCTTAACTGTATGTGCAGACATTTCTTTTCAGCCACTTTTTCTTTATATTGCTGTTAAACTATTCCATTTGTTTCTAGTATTTTTTTTCTTTGACGAAAGATAATAAGACCTCACCTATTTGTGCTCTATATACTGGCTGCTGATAACCTTTTTTGATTTAGGCTATGAATCGAGAATATACTGTAGAAGAGTTCAGGACAGTGGTGGATACTTTGACCAGACTGGTCCCTGGGATGCAGATTGCGACTGATATTATATGTGGATTTCCGGGTAAAATTGGATTTTTTCAATTCTTTTATTTTTATTTTTATGTATTTATGAGTTTTTGGATATACTATAATTTGAAAAATGCATGCAATGACTGAGGATGTATTCTTCACGTTTCTTATCATTATTTTTTGGGGCGATAGGTAGGGCCGTAGGGCTGTTCAAGATGATCCATTCTGAAATGTAAACCACTGAATTTGGGGCGGTTGGGTGTGCACAGAAAATGTCCTACTTTTTTTTTTTTTGAGAAAAGAAAATGTCCTACTTTTGAAACTCTTGTAATGAGAAATGACTCAGGCATGCAGTTGATCATGTACTTGTGGGTGCACATATCTGTTTCTTGTTTTGGTGTTAGAGTTTATTAACTCATATTAAATGAGTTTTTTTTCCTTGATAAGTTTTTGTTGGCCATCTATATTCTAAATTCGTTCCTTGTTTTTTCTCTTCAGGTGAAACTGATGACGATTTTGGTCAAACTGTTGAGCTTATTAAGCAGTACAAGTTTGCACAGGTTCATATTTCACAGTTCTATCCTCGACCTGGTATGCTGATCTTGCCTTCTGTGGGTTTTCAGCTTTAAACTTCCTATCAACATATGGTGTGCAATGTTTGATAATTTGTTTTTTGAGTATTAGCAAATGGCCAAATGTTTTAATGGTTATCTTTACACTGCTATCTTGCTTTTCTAAGCCTTAATCAAAGCTTCCATCGTTCAATAGCCCACTGTTCATTCATTTCTCAAGCAAAGTTTAGTCCTTCATACAAAGATTGGCTAAGTTTTAACTATCAAATCTGAATTATGAGACATCTTTGGGACTTAGTTTAAGCTGTTTAATTGATCAAGGAGTTTAGGTTGTTCAATGGTGTGTGAGGTGCATTTCAATTTCTGTACCAAGAAGACATTATGAATTTATGATAAACCTAATGTGATATAGTTACTGCTATTGGAATTAAAATGGATGTCTCATTGCTTTAATTTCTAAAGGTTGTAACTGCAACATAGATGAAATGCACGCAAACTGACGCCCATGTGATGATGAGAAAGAAAAAAAGAACCCGTTGCCAAGTGGTTGCAACTTGCAACTATTTTGAAACTTCCTAAGTAGGGGAATGTCGCAGCTATTGAGAGATGAAGTATCATTTTCAAGGGGTTTGAGACCTTGAGTCCAATTGCTACTAACAAACCTGAAAAAGCACATGATAAATGGGGTTGTCTTTGTTAAAATAAACCATTTTTCTGATTCCCCCTTTCAGTCGATGCAAGGATACATTTAACATTATATATGTTGCTTTCCAGTTATAAGATTCAAGTTCTAGTGGAACATTGCCTAGCTTTTGTTCAAATTTTTCTATTGAATTGAAATGGAACTTGGAAGTGCTAGTTGACTCATATAGTCATATATGTTGTGGGAATACTTCTACATATGGAATTAACTTTGGAATTTTTGTAGGGAAATTCCCAATGGTAATCTTGTACTTTTCAGGTTTCTCATTAGTAACCTTGAATTTTTTTTAGGAAAATTTGTGAAAAACTACCTTTTATAACACTTTGTTTGCGAGAAACCACCTTTTAAAAAAAAATTGCGAGAAGAAACCTCAAGGCACTAATCATGTATTAACCATAGATTAATTAGTGTTGAATTTGATTATGTACCATTATTGTGCTTTATTAGTGTTTTTAACCGAATCGGGAACTCAAATCAGGGCTAAACGGGTCATTTTTTGCAAATTTTGGCCTCAAATCTGACCCCATAAGGGTTTGATTAATTAGTTTAAAAGCACTAAACAAGCACAATAATGGTACATAATCAAAGTCAAAACTAATTAATCCATGATCAACGCATCATTAGTGCCTTGAGGTTTCTTGCAATTTTTTTAAATAAAAGGTTTCTTCTCGCAAAAAAAAATAAATTAAAATGTGGTTTCTCGCAAACAAAGTGTTATAAAAGGTGGTTTTTCTGCAAATTTTCCTTTTTTTTATTCTCATTGGTAACCCTCAATTATTGCCCTTCTTTCAAAAGTGACCTATTAAAGCAAAAAACAACCCCTTAATGCCATTAGAATTCAGGGCAAGTTTGATCCTTAAGGGCGAAAATGACCCTCAATTCTTGATTGGGCAATATTCCCATTACAAAAGGCAAGACACGTAAATTAAGACACTTTCTAACATACAAACTGATGCATTTTTGGTCTTGCTTTTTTGCTGATTGTAACCTCAAATTTGATCCTTAAAGACCAAAATAAACCCCAAACCTTTAACTGAGTGATTTTTTTGACAAACAGATTGAGACAATTTTTGGGCGCACAAAACGGAACATTGATTTTAATAAATTGTTTACCGAACTAATGAGTTTTTCCATCATGAGGTTATGTTTGATTATGGGACAATAAATTGAGGGTTACTAGTGAAAATTGAAGAAATTAAGGGTTACATATGATAAACTTAAAAAATGCTGTTGAATCCATAGATTACACGTCCTTGAAGTTCCTCAACTAGGTCCTTTTGGGACACGCTTAATAGGAATTAAGTCAAGTCCAAAGAAGAGGTTATGACTCAAGTCATCAGGTGATAGAAGGCATTGAGGTTATCGGCTGGCTTCATGCGCAAAGATGAATTTGACTTGGAACCTCTATGCCCCAATCAAATGCTATGATACATACTTAGCAGTTAATGATTTTTTTTAATCAGGTGATTAGGGTCCCTAAGCATTTTTAGCCTCTACATGCACAGACAAAAGCACCTCTTTTGTGTGTTAAGCATATCATTATCATGCATGCTGTCTCTCTCTATTAAAATAATAAAAGTAATATATGCAATTTTCCAAACATCATGGGAAGCTAAGTTTCTATATAAGGTCATTCAAAGCAGCCTTAGGGTTGGCCATTGTCAAGTGTGCAGCTAATTGGGGCTGGGTCCTAGATCACCATTATCAGAGGTTATAACTAGGTGGCTTAGTCTTAATAATTTTTCTTCCAAGTATGCTGGGTGGTGGTGAGTGGTGACAGCCGATAACCAAGCTTAAACTCCATTGTGGGGCACTTGATCAAGGTTGTGGGAGTCTTTGGATCTCTACCTCTTCTATTGCTGTTGAGGCTAACAGGGTATATATCAGAACAGATAGCTGATGTTAAGGTAAAGTCCTAATTACTCAATTTTGGGGGTTTTTGACCAGGATTTGCACCAAGGGCTGATCTTCATGTTTGTGAAACTTACCCTTGTTCGTGCTTTGGGAGAATAAGCCAGCTGGCACCCTGATGATCACCAATGAGAAAAGGGTGTTAGAAAGGCTTGCTAGCATAATTAAATTATAACGCATCTTTTATGAACCCTGCATATCCTTGGAAGCTGGCAATCCATCAGAGAACCTAAGTCAGAACCTATTGGCAATTTGTCCAGGACTGTGTGTCCTTAGAACAAAAGGTCTTGGCTTGCATTACATGGATAATAGAAGAAATTGGAGACGATGATTAAGGGTTACTTTTTTGTGTTTAAAATTGTGTCAAACCTAAGTTTGGAAGTCTATATGAAGAGCCAATTTGCCCAGAGCTCCGTCGTGGAGAATTTGCCTTGGGACCTTAGCAAAAATGTTTAAATCTACACACTATTCTTGAGTGGCCTAGGCACACCATAGCAGAAAATGCATTATTTCATATTCGCTATTGATAAATCGAAATGGAGTTTTATTGCTTTTTATAATTCCTATTTTGTGCTTGCATCATACTTTTCTTGATTATTTTGGTTAATGAAAATATTTTATGGAACTTATATGTCGATTTTCCTTCCATCCCTTTATCTTTGCCTATGACCCTAATTCTATAAAGTTTTCTTTCTGCTTTTGTTTCACATGTTGTGTCCCACACCATCCCAGTAAAATTTTCTAAACTCTTTCACTCTTTTAAAACAGTGGAAAACGGCGAACTGATAGGGACAAAGGGAGAATCGATTTTAAAAGCCAGTTTTATACAAAGTTTTCTCATCAATGACAATGCCACAGTGAATCTTGCGAAAGCCATTAAGACCATTCTGTGCCTTATACAAATTACTTGTCCTTATGCCTTGCTTCAATACTGGTTTTGAGGTGTTGTCTTTATGCTAATTATTTCAGGGACTCCTGCTGCAAGGATGAAGAAGGTACCCAGTTCTGTCGTAAAAAAGCGGAGTCGTGAATTAACAGCTATTTTTGAATCTTTCACTCCATATAATGGAATGGAGGGGCAAGTTGAGAGAATATGGATAGCTGATGTTGCTGCAGATGGAGTTCACTTGGTAAGATGCCCCCTCCTTTGCTGACTAAAATTCTTAGACCGTTTTAAAAAAAAAATTAATTGTCCAGACTTTCTTGTTTCATAGCTGGAAGTTGATTAGTTATTTTCTTGTTAAGCCATGTAAGTTTTGTTGGTACTGAGTTTGGCATTCTATGCCTTTTCTGATGATGAAAACTTTAGTACAAAGATTTGCTACTTGCTGATTAGTAGTGCATTGCAGTGATCCAAAGCGGCGAAAGCAGTCTTTCCCCTTTTGTGTTGGTTACTTGCTTTGTTCTTACAAAGAAATGTAATTGATTCATATTACTTGGAAAATGCCTATGTTGTTAGGTGGGACACACCAAAGGATATATACAAGTATTGGTCAATGCTCCAGAAAGCCTTCTAGGCACTTCAGCTACCGTCAAAATCACTTCTGTTGGAAGATGGTCGGTGTTTGGTGAAGTGATCGAGGTTCTCAGTTGCAGTGCTCAAGACACAACTTTGAATAAGCGTGAACCAAGTCACAATAGATCATCCACATGTGCTAGCGATGAACCTTGTGCGTGCTCTAAAGAACCAGACTCGTGCTGCAGTGCCACGCCTTGTGCTGATTCGTTAGAACCAAGTGTCGTCCCCATCAATGGTAAACAGGGGGAAGATGGTCAAAAGCTTTCTGAACTTAAGAAGCGAAACATTCCTATAGTTCAGGTCTCTGAGAATACTGTTTTACAGCACCCTAAAATGGAGAACGAGCCCGGGAAAGCAAGATCAAGCAAATCTTTGAATTTTGTTGATAAAATAATCATTGCTGCTATATTTGTGAGCTTCTTATTCACTGTAGCTTCTCTTTCTAAACTCTTGTTCAGGAAAGAGATGTCTAGTTAGTGCGCGCTAACTTTGTATTGTTTTTAAGAACTTTTTTTAGCATAATATAGGTTGTCACAAATAATAGTGACACTAATTTTGCTACATTGATTTTGTAAGCTTATCATATTCAACAATTTCCCACATTGTTTGCCAAAATTATTGTTTTATGATTTATTGTACAACATATGAAAGAACTGTTAAAAAAGAAAAAGAAAAAGAAAAGAATCGCAGGGTTCTTTACATAGCAAGAAATTAATTAAGGGAAAAAAAAAACATGAAGCGATTCCTGGAGAATTGAGATGATCTCCTTCAAAGTTGAAACTGAACTATTTATAACTTGTGTTATAGAAGCATGTCAGATTTTGCAGGCAATCTTTTGAAGAAATTGACTGGCACAGAAGGCATCTTAGACCTGAACCTTGGATGCCTCAACATGTATAGCCCCACCAACACTGCTATTACCTGAAACGGAGTCACATACAGAAACACTGCCCACACCAGTGCCAAGAATATGAATATTGCTGTTGCCCTTGGGTCCCTCCAGCTCAGCAATGCCTGTGTTCTCTCACCTTGAGTTGCCAGATCCCCCACCACCGCCTGCACCCGTCCTGCCACACTCCGTAGCCTGTCGTACCGCATCCTGACCATGTCGTTCGGCCGTGATGTCGGGAACGTGTCGAACTCCTCGTCGAGCTCGTCGGGATGGACGTGCTCGGCATGTGAAATCCGAGCATCCATGTGAGGCGGGTGCCTCGGCCTAAACCGGTAGTTCCATATACCAATCACAAACAAGTAGAGGAAGATGGTTGGCAGTATGAGTTCAGGGTAACAGACCAGTATCAAGAACAGGACATGTACAAGACATGTAGTTATAGGGTTTCTCCATGTGCATACATTACTGAACCATCTGCAAACAGCAGATATTCCTGATAACACTGACATTATCCTGAAGAAGTTTGCCTTGCTTCTTCTAAGGCTGAACATATGAATGTCCACATCAAGCATGTACTCCACAACCTCCCTTCGTAGGGGCGGCTCTGCCCGGGCTAACCGGGCAGACACAATCTGCATCGCTTGGTGCCTCAACCAATCAATATGCCTGACCGGTATCGGCTGTGCGTAATGCATTTTCGGCAAAAGCGGCCTTCCATACTGCGCAACCATGTTCACCCACGCCGTGCAGGTAAACCTCATCGCCAGCTGAAGCTCCCCGTGCTTCTTCAACCCTCCAGGGGTAAGCACCAATAAAGGGTAGTAATGGGAATAAATTCGATTCGTTTCAAGCGTAGACAACCTAATCCTAAGCTTCCCTACTCTCTGATCCTTAGCATCATCCTTGCCACCAACATGGCAATTGTCAAACACCCCAACAGTGACAACAGTGCACGGGTCGAACACCTCCCAACTGTACTGCTCATTCCATTTCGGCGTGAGCGTGTCCAGAAGGGTCCGTGTCCGAACCCATTTATTACCATACTTAGCAACACAGTACGGATCAGTCAACCTCCCCTCCTTCCCTTTCATGGGAAGGAGGTTCTTGGCGCTCAGTATCCCGAGCTCCAAGATCCCAATCGGAGCCTTCCTCAGATGCTTCGAGGAAGGCTGCAAGTCGCTACTAAAGTGAGTCGACTCATCCAACACATGGTACCCGGCCTCCAAACACAAACGCAAATGTATTTTACTAGCAAACTTCATCTTCTCCTTCTTATCCCCTTCCTCATCACCATGAGAATGCTTCATAAGATTATGCCACCCTGCATCAGGAAACTTAGCAGTTTCCATCCTATGTGGAATCTGCCTAACAGGGATTATCATCCTCCCTAGGATCTCATCCCTTCCGGGCCCCACCTTATCCTCCACCGTCAAAACCACAAACTCATCGAACGGCTCAGAAGCCACAAACATCAACTCGTCGTTCCACACAGGGTTCGTAGTCTGCACTGGTGACGGCCTCGTCTGTCTCAGCTGGTTCCCCAGCTGAACTTTAACAGCCGTCACCGGTGGACGAGTCCTGTCAGACGGAATCAAATCCTGAGCCTCAATCACATGAACCCTCAAATAGTACAATTTGGGTGAAAAATACACCTTTGATCTAGTATTAGCCAAATTATGATGATTAACAGAATGTGCATCAGAATGCCAGGCCTCACAAAAAGCCTCATCAGCTTGAGTTCCCATCCAAACAGCCAACATCAACTCCCCCTTGTAACCCCTCTGCCCCCTGTTGTCCTCCAGCTTATACCACTGCGGCGCAAGCGGCGAGTCTGGCGGCACTCGCAGCGGCACCTCCGTCAGATCAAACAACACCCTCCCAACAAGATCGTCCTTCCCAAAATCCTTGTCTTTTACAGTAACTTCTAGAAGATTAGATTGAAGCCTCTCTTTAGAGAATGCAAAAATCTGATGCCAAACAGGGTATTGATTCTTCTCCAAATGCTTAGTCACCCCTTTGTAATTCCCTAGCTTAACTTCAACATAAGGGTCTAAGCTCCCTGTCATATCCATCACTGGTAGATCTCTGGCTTTTACAACACTCACATACAAGTAATGCATCTGCTCCACCAGATCATAAGTGCTCCCCAGATTATCCCCCTTTCTGTACCCCATGTGCGCCGCCACCGGCGGCCGTGTCTCCACCAGTTCGTAATCGGGCTTCTTACCCGGCGCTTGCATCATCATCCCCTGCGCTGGCCCGGTCTTCATAAAATCAGCCCGAACCTCCGATTTCGGCGGCGGCGGAGGCTGTTGGTGGTGGTGATGTTGGTGCTGAGAATGCTGCTGTGGTTGCTGCGGCGGCGGATGCCTGTCAGATGAGTTGGGGGGTTTGGTGGGGAGTGAGTAGAAAGTCCTCACTTCTTGTTTCTTTTTATGGTGATTCTTTTTATGGTCATCATCATCATGATGATGGTGATTTTCTTCATAATTATTATTATTGGTGTTGCCATAAGTGGAGGTGAGGTTTGGATGAATTTCCTCTAATGGAGGAGAAGCATCATCAACATTATCAAACTCAACCTCACTCTTTCTCCTCTCTTTTTGTTTAGTAGGAAGTGGGGAGGAAAAGTAGGTTGAAGAAGGGTCACTAACAAAAAAGAGTTTTAAAGAAATATCCCCCTTGATATGTGAGAACATGCCTCTTTTATCTAGGGGGTACCTTTGGACTAAAGCCTGGGTTTCCGTTTGCGCAACGGAAACCCCGGAAATCCGAACACGGCCTAAAAAGTTTTTATGATGGCTTGCCTGTCCGGATTTCTTATCGTTATAAACTGTAACCTCGATTGTTTTATCGGGTAGGGTCGACGGGTCGGGAAGCTCAAAAACGAGCTTCTCGTTCCA
The DNA here is from genome assembly GCA_951394345.1 of Salicornia ramosissima. Lineage (NCBI taxonomy): Eukaryota > Viridiplantae > Streptophyta > Magnoliopsida > Caryophyllales > Amaranthaceae > Salicornia > Salicornia ramosissima. Next base: position 50,613,489 of record OX596234.1, read on the forward strand.
AACCGGGTTCAAGTCCTTGAACTTGGTTTGGGTCTTGTGTCGTTGCTCGTTGAAGTCGACTTCCACGTACGGGCTGGCGGAGCCTTGCCCGTCTTTAGGCATGAGGTCGTATGCGTCGAGGACTTCCACCACAAGCCTAGCCATTTGCGGTGGTTGTGGCAGTGGCGGGTTTGAGTTGGTGTTTGTGGAAAGTAGAGAAACAAAAAAAGAAGAAGAAGAGTGGGAAATGGAGTAAGAAGGCAGAAAACATCAACACATGTTGGTGGTGTGTCGTTTGGTGTAAGTGGGGGATGTCATGTATTAATGTGGTTGATTGACTCAGAAAGAGAAGATGGGGTTTTTCTTGTCATTATAGAATGAGTGGGTTTGGTCGGGTTGGGTCGGGTCGGGTCGTGATTTTAATGAGGGAAAGGAGGTGTGATAATTGTTTGGTGGAGAGCAAATACAGAGCTTTGCTATAATGAGAGGGTTGTTCATGTTTTTATGAAAGAAAGCATCCTTATCTCTCTTGCCTCTTTCCTTTTTTCTTCCTTTACATAAATAAATAAATAAAATATCTTCTTTTATCGTTTTTAAAAATGAAAAATGTTGGGTTTTTCAGTGACCCTTCATTCCAATTTACTTGCTACAATTTTCTAATATGAGAGTCTTAAAATATTTGTTACATTTCCTTTTAAAGTCTATGGTCCCACATATTATTTTACTTTTTTTTACCTTTTTTTTGTCATTTTATATGTTAAGTATCCATTATGTTAATTGTTAAGTCATTTTACAAGATCCAACAATGGAGTTCCACATAAATCAGTTCATAAAAAAAACCGTGTCAAAAGTGAATGTAGCAATTAAAATGGGACTAAGGGTGTAGGTCGGATTTTCATAATGATCATAAAATTTTCGATAATTGATCTAATTTTTTTAAGTTTAAGTTATTTTGAATCGGATAGCAGGAGTTCGATACCTACATATAGCTACTTAAGAACAGAGAGGTACTACCTCCGTAACATATTACTAGCAACAATTGGTTTTGCACGCATTTTGATAAATCGATTTAAGGGTGTAAATGAAGAAATTAGTCAAAATAATTTTAATATTAGCAACTTGTAATCACATTCTTGCTTGTATTAAAACTATTTTGACTAATCACTTCCTCAAAATACGTGCAAAATTAATTGTTGCTATTATTGTGTTACAAAGGGAGTCCTTCGGAAGGGGCAAAGGTAGTTGAAGGAAGATTCATTAGAATTCAAGATGGTACTACAAATCTGTCTGAATGTGTCCACTGTCCAAGCCTTTGGGCCAAAAAAGGTAAGCATTGGATAGTTTTTTTCTTTTTCCTTTGCTTAATACCTTTGGCAAACAAGGGGAAAATGCGTACAAATTTTACTGTAAAAAAAAAAAAACAAAAAACAAATGAATCAACCTTTTTGCTTTAACTTTTGTGACAGCTTGGCTGAAACTTGAAAGGCTCCTCTTCAAGCCTTTTTCTCTAACTACCTTTTTTTTCTTTGTTTGGTTACCACTTTCATTTTGAAGCTTATTAGATTGATTTTTTTTTAAAAAAATTCAATCACTTTTATCAATTCAATTAAGTTAACAATTCAATTATTAAGTGCGTTATTGTGGAAAAAAACACAGCACATAGACATTTTAGTATTCTGCATGTCAAAATTACGAATGGATGCATGTAGACCTGTCAAACAGGTCGGGTCGGGTTGGTATAAAATAGTTGTTTGTTCAGGTTGCATTGTACATGGTTGGGTGTTAGCGGGTTCGGGTCAGTATTAGCTTTTCTATAACTCAAATTCTTTGGGTTCGGGTTAACCCAGCGGGTTGGAAAGTTTTATAACGCCCTTTAATTTTTCATATTTTAATGCAATATATGTACTAAAATGTACCTTAAGCGCTCTAAAAAGTACAAATTATAAGAAATTTCTTCATTAATAGCTAATTCATGGCAAATAATTGATGTTGTGGTCCAATAAAAATAGTCTTAAATTCAAAGTTTTGATAGTAAGAAGTGTTTTTGCTTAAATTTTCCTATAATATCATAAGTTTAATACATTTTTAATGATTTTCAGGTCGGGTTAAAAGCATGTCGGGTCGGGTTAAGAGCGGGTTGTGTTTAACGAGTTTTTACGGGTCGGATTTACTGAGTTTATCGGGTCGGGTCGAAAATTGACAGCTCTAGATGCATATCATGTGTTTTAAAGTCTTGATCTTGTGTATTTTGTTGTTGTATATTGTAGGCAATAATGCTCTACATGAATCTAGAAATATTCAAGGAAAGAGGAGTGGCATATTTAGAAGGCGAAAGGAGTAGTATTATGGCACACAACACTATGAATCTATGATAGAGGATTCTCATCCTATGTGAAATGGAGAGAGCCTATTTCTTTGTTGGAGTAATTTGGATGTATATTTAAACAATGTAGTATTTTACTTGGTAGCAAAAACATATATATGTAGTATTTTATTTTAGCATTTAAACAATATGCATTTTTATTTTTATTTTTATTTTTTTAAAATGATAAAGGAAGGAAATTGACCTCTGCAAAGCACAAGCGATATTTTTAGTTGAATTTATCTTTTGTATAATTTTGAAAGTATTGAATAGAATGATATGAAAAATGAACATGACCAAACGTGAGTAAAATAAGAAGGAAAAAAGAAATATTTTATTTGCTACATGACATATCTTAGATGATTTTTAAGACGTGAATGATATTATTTTGATTTCAGTCTTCCTTTTTTTTATTGGGTAGAAAATCCGCTCTTTTGAGCTACATAAGGGAATGTTATACAAGTAATAAGGTTTGAACCTCTCATACCAATAATACGAGGTGTGAATGGGCAGTACCACTAAGCACTTCTCTTTACCTTATTTCTTAGAATAAGAAAAAAAAAATAGTGAGAAATTAACACATGTATGTACATAATGACTTAAGCATTGGTTTGTTTTAGTATATAGTTATTGTCGATCTTACTGATAGATAACTAAATACGTTGGTGTTTAAAATGTATGTTAATTAAAGATGCTTCAGATTTTATATTTGTTTCTTATACTTCTTCCAGAATTTATTTTTTTTGTTTGATGTGCAAGAATTATTATAATTAGAAATTTTCATTTATGTGTGTTTTGTCCAAATTAAGCTCAGTCGAAGGAACGCCTTTTCGTGGTGGTCCTCGTGGTGGTTCCTGCACACAAGGAACAACGGTGAGCTAACCCCGGGGTTGTTTCCGGGGAAAGACCCTCCGATGCTTAAGTCAGCAAGGGGATTCAATCCAAAGAAAGAGAGAGAGAAAGAGAAAGAGAAAGAGAAGAGTATATGAGAATTAGAATGTACCTTGAATGAGGTGCATCCTCCTCTATTTATAGAAAGAGGATTTTGGTAGGTGTCGGTACCCTGGGGTACACGTGTCACCCTGTGGTTGGCTGATGCCAGCCTGAGAATCTTAGTTAGTTATTATGCTGAGTGGTGGCCTGGATGGTCGCCATGTGTACGTTTCTCCTTAGTTAGTTAGTTTGTTTGTTATGATGTGGGCCCAGGTGCTCAAGTGGTGCCTTGAGTGGCGCTACGTGGAAGCTGGGACCAGACCTCCGCCGTCCCTGGGTGAGTTTGCACTCTCCCCATCCTGGCGGAGGTTCCAGGTTGTCTTGGTCTTGGGATGCCGTCGTGAGATATGGCAGCGTCTCATTACTCCGGCGTCTTAGAGATGCTTCGAATGGGTATGGTCATACCGGTGTACTGGCATGTCCCCATACAATGTGCAACAAATATTTTTTCCATATTTTTGCAAATTATGTCTCTCTATCTCTATTTTCATCGCATATTTATTTCTCTTTATCTCTTTCACACGTAGAACTAAATTTAACTAGAAGTATGTGTCAATTATTTTATTGCACAAAATAAAATTAAAAAAAGGAAGATTTATGAAAAATTATAAGACAATAAGTTCAAGTGTAAGTGGAATAGATAATTGCTTTGCTTGCTTAAGGTGAGGGTAACTTCATCACACCTTTCTGATACAATTATAGGCAACTTCCTCGTATTTTTATTCTACCCACATGCATTTGTAGGCATTAAGATAAGTTTTTCGAACAAAATAAGATTTTAATTTCGAACTTTGCCGCTTCTAATCTATACTATACTATATACTAAAATAAAATGTTACTAATATTAATATGACCTAAAGATGTATATGTGTCAATTTGTCAATTAATTTATCCTCCAAAAATGTTTATGACAATATCTTCTCTCTTTTTCTTTTTTTTTTCCATATTATTTAACATATTTTGAAAATATAAATATTATTAACTTTATTCTTCCATTTTCTAAATGCAATTAATGACCAATATAAATTTTTAATATCATTTTATTTCTTTTGACAATTTTCAAATCATTAACAAATTTATACAATTTTTTTTGTTATTGATGTAATGATTTTATTCTACCAACTCCGTATTTGTTTTCAATTGACTTATTGTCTAACAAAAATTGAAATTTTATCAAATATTAATTGATAAAAACATGCATAGCACGGGTCACGAGACTAATCTAGTTATTTATACAATAAAGTAGGTTTGGTCTCAGTTTGTTAGTTGTTACTCCTCTATAATATGGTATTGCTTAGTTAGGGTTAGAGGTGATTCATCATTAGTGAGAATTGAACCTCACATCTTGAAAATTCTTTTATATTTCGTCTCTCAAACGTTTGTCAGCTAAATTAAATCAGATTATCCGATAGATTTTACGAATGATTCAAAGATGAACACTCCACAAAATCACCTACTTTCTCTCTCCTAAATTACTTGCTATATTATCTTTTCACATCTTCCAATACACAACTTTAAATTAAAATATCTTGAACTACACATAATAAAAAAATTATAAAAATTATATGTTTGAAAAGTACATAGTGAGACGAATCAAACTAGATCCATCATGACTACATTTTTCTTTATGTACACGAAACTATAAGCAGTTAAAGTTTACAAATGAATAGTGCTCATTTTCAGAATGTAGCAACTAATATGAGACGGAGGGAGTACATTGTTTTTATTAAAAAAAGGAAAAGAAAACTAGAAAAGTAATGATGCGTCAAACAATAGTCATCATCATAATCATATTATTATAGATTTATACAAGGGAATTATGGACCCCAGCAATCTCAAGCCTAATCATAATTCATAGATTCATAAGTTCATAACAGTGTGGAGCACATATTGTGCGTTCATCCTAATCCTAAAGAGTCCATATCTTCTGCGGTTTTGCCAAATTTCTACTTCCATTCGGTGATAATTTACCTATTATTAATACAAACATTAAAAATAATTAAACATGTAAGTTGGATTTCGCTTATCATTACTCTTTATTTTATTTTTTTGACAAGATACAATTAATCTTTATTAGAGGTGGATAAATCAATTATCAAGTGGTAGACCAATTATTTTCCATTTCATTTCAAGACATTGATATTGACACAACTAAAATTAATATGGGCACAAACCTTTTGTAAGAGGAGCATAAAAAGATGTACTGTCACAATTAGTGGTGTGCACCGGTCCAAAACCGGACCGGACCAGACCGGGACCGATTGGACCGGTGGACCGGAATCCACATTTTTTGTGGACCAGGACCGGACCGGTTCAATTCCAATCCGGACCTTGACCGGTTTGAACTGGTCGGACCTGGACCGGACCGGTTTGGACCGGTTACTTACTTTTTTTTTAAAAAAAAAAAAATCTCTAACCGGTCCGGGTTTGGACCGGACCGTATGGAATTTAAATACACTTTTTTAATAAAAAAATTATTTATTTAATTTTTTTAGATTCCGGTCCAAATCGGTCCGGACCGGACCGGTGAACCGGAATCACAATTTTCATGGACCGGGGACCGGACCTGTAATGACCCAGATTTTATTGGTATTTTTGCCGATAATTATGTGTGTTTATGTGCATTTTTGGTGTTAGTTCCAAATTTATTTTGAACTATTTATTTTTATTTTATGTGAATAATTTCGATTTAACTCGAAATATTTATTTTCAGTTTTTATTATTTATGTTAATTATTATTTAATTGATTGGAATTTTATTATTTAATTTTCTAATTAATTATCTAATATTTTGGGCCAAATCGATTATTGCATGATTAGTCATGCGGTTTTTCGCAAATTTGCCCAATTGAGCACGAGAGCCCATTTCCTCTCTTTGGCCGGTTCTCATGTAGCATGGCAAGGCTTGCCACTTGCCTTGTGTTCACACCTTAACTAACTCTATATATAGAGGAGTTAGTAAGGCTTTTGCTCATTTTTGTCATCCTTGCCATTTTATGCACTTGCCATCAATTCAAAGCACCAAAAAAAAACTCCCTCTCTTGCCTAGTGCCTCACGCCATTTATGAGCAATTGAAGCCATCAATTGTTCATCATTTTTCTTAGCCCAAAACTTAAAGATTCAAAGTTCATTGATCTTTAGGTGTTCAAACACAATCTTAAACACAATTATTTTATTCAAGATCCTTTTTCCGGGTTCGGTTTGGGGCTTGGTTCGAGTGGGTAACGTGTGGTCGTGTCGTGGCCGTGTGGATAGCCATGCAAGGGTGGTGCTCGCGTGGCCGTGTGTGAAGCCGTGGCCGTGCAGTGGGTCCGTGGCAGTGGTGCTCGTGTGGGTCGTGTTCGTGGCAGCCGTGCAGCTGTGGTGCCGTGGAGGGTGGTTGGCCGTGTGGTTCGAACCTTGCGTGTTGTGCCGTGTGATTTTGGTCCGTGTGGTTCATTTTCCGGGCAGCTTTTTGTATTGATTTTGTGTGTTATCTTCAATAAGGTAACATGCTTTCTCAACCTTTTTGGTATACTATGTTTATAGTATAGATTAAATGCATGTATGGGTTGATTAGTGATGATTATTCGTGATTTTATGTATGATTTGTAATATGATTTTTATGTAGTTTTCATGATATTTTGATGATGAATTTTATGATTTTATGATTGATTCTATGATATTTTATGATCATGATTAATGTGTTAAAGTTTGATAAGTTTTGGTTAAGTATAAAGTTGAGTTTTCGAAAGGATTTGATGATGATGATATGCGTGTGATGTATGGAGTTTGGATGAGTTCTTGATTGAAGTTCTTGAATCTTGATAGAGTTCTTGATTGAAGATCTTGAATCTTGAATGAGTTCTTTATGAGTTCTTTGAGTTCTTTATGAGTTCTTGATGGGTCTTTACGAGTTCTTGGTTGAATCTTGAAAGTAAAAGAAAGTGGTTTAAATGATAAAGAAAGTTAAAGAAAGTGTCTAATATGATTAAAGAATGATTTTTGAATGTTGGATTATGATTGGTTAGACTCAAGATTAAGGCTAGAGGCAGTTCTTGAGAATAACTTCGATGATTTAACTAGTTAATTTCGAGAATCAAGGCTAGAGGCAATTCTTGAACTTAATTTAGTTATGTTGGGTAATAATGATGATAATGTGATTAAGATAGTTAAATAATTGATTAATAATTAATTAGCTTGATTTCATTTTTAGACGCCCTTAACTTAGAGTAAGATTCTTTGTTTTTGGGTTAAGACGTTGCCCCTATTCCATCCGCGGTATTGGGATAGTTGGAGTCATACTATGTGATCCTTGTGAATTTCCAGTAAGATTGGTTTCACGGGACATGGATTTCCAGTAAGATTGGTTTCATGGGGTTTGGGAGTAAGATTCTCAAATCCGAGCATAGTAGAAAGTTCGGATGCGTAAGATGCGTCCGTACGAGCACAGTCCGGTCTAGAATATGAATGATTGCGCCAAAGATAATTGATTAGGTTGGTTGAGTCGAGATCACGTTTTGGGTTGTTCTCGTACCTTGTTTAATAATGTTGTTTATTTGATTTATGCTATGTGCATGTGTATTCCCATTAGGGTGAGTCAGTTATGTTACTCGCCACTGATGGTGGACTGTTGTATATTTTTCAGGTATTTCTGATGATGATACTCTTGCTTAGCTTTGGGTTGGGCGAGCGACGTTGTTATTACTGTTATCTGTTGTATTTACTGTTTTCTGTTGTATTAGATAGTGATGGAGTTTTATAGTTTTTGTACGTTGTTGAATGGACTCTTTTACGTTGTTTAAGACTCTGACGTGTAGTTGGAGCTTACTCGTATTTTTAGTATTTTAGTTTGACTTTTGGACTAGTTATGTACAAACTTGTGGGTATTTGTACGTCTTGGATTGATTAATAATATTTTTTGAGGAATTAGTTTAATTTCTTAAGTATTTTGAGTTGTAGATTATAACTATTCGACTCGCCGGTTTCTTCCGCGCCGATTTAAGCGAGTCGGGTCGTTACAGGACCGGTTCAGTCCGGTTCCGGTCCGGACTGGTTCGTTTCCGGTCTAAATTCCGGTCCGGACCGGTTTATGAACACCCCTAGTCACAATGGGGTGTGCACATATCAATTTTAGTTGTACCTTTATCATTTCGTTATAGTGGTAGATGCAATTAGCGAAATTTTAAGAAATAATTTTATAACATTCAAACAAGATCACATGCATCTATTAATTAATATGCATAAATAATATGGTTAGAAATTACAACATTTGATGCGTGATTCCCAAGCATACTGAACCTCAAGTGTTGCTCCTCATCTAGTAAGTAGTAAGTCCTCAAGCATCATATTGGGATCTCACGTATGCGGTATGCTAGTACTGAAGTGATGGATCATTATCTCTCTCGTGCTTTTTAGGGAGAAAAAGATCCATGAGAGTAATTAGGGTTATGATTATAACATTTTAGCTCGTGACTATTATACTGCATCCTTAACAATTTCTTTGCAACAATTTAATATCTTTCCTCCATACTTTATGTCAAATCGTTGTTACAGATGTAGTATTTAATTTTCGTTTAAACAGTTTTTCTGTTTCTTTTGATTCAGTTGCTTACCTGAAAAACAAAACACATTGTAAAAATAAAAATAAATAAATAAAACTTTTACAAGATAACTAAAATCAACCAATAATAAAATTGCATACGTTGATTCACAAAATAGTGGAACAGAGGATTTGGTTGTAATCCAAAATGACCATCATCATTGTTGTTTATTATTGTATTATTAATTATCAAAACTACTCACTAGTTATACTAGATTCTTACGTCAATTGAGTTTGTGCTCTTAATTCCTAGGGAACGAACAAGTGCAACTAGGTGACTAGATAAGGTTAACATTAACAATGCAATGCATTCGACTATATCAGTAGTCAGTACTAGGTTAGGCTCTGTTCTTTAGTACTGATCTGATCTGATCTGATCCAATCTGATCTGATTTGAGTTTGTCTGATCTGATCTGATCCTGATCTGATCTGAATTATTTTTATTTTTATTTTTTACTTTTATTTTTATTTTTGTAATACTTATTTTTTTTATGAGAAATGTAATACATGATTGTATTTACTAAAATACTAATAATTATTATTATTAATAATAAATAATATTATTATAATTATTAATATTATAATTATTATTATGATGATAGCCCATTTCATTTCACCTCTTCATTCAATCTCACTTCAAAACTTCAAATAATAATATTAATACTACTACTACTACTACTACTACTACTACTACTACTACTACTACTACTACTACTAATAGTAGTAGTAGTAATAATAATCACCGCCAAAAAATTTGACCAAACCGTCACCGAAAAAGTCGACCGAATAATCATCGCTGGAAAAGTCATTCCGAAAACTGTCGCCGAAAAACTCGGCCTGAAAATCGTCGCTGGAAAATTTGGCCGAATGATCACCGTCGGAAAAGTCAGTCTGAAAACCGTCGCCGAAAAACTCGGCCTGAAAATCCTCGCCGGAAAAGTCGGCCGAATAATTACCGCCGGAAAATTCAGTCCGAAAATCGTCGTCGGAAAAGTCATCCCGAAAACCTTCGCCGAAAAACTTGGCCTGAAAATCGTCGCCGGAAAAGTCCGCCGAATAATCACCGCCGGAAAAGTCAGTCCGAAAACCCTCGCCGGAAAACTCATTCCAAACCGTCGTCGGAAAATGTCGAGCGGAAAAACGAATAATAATAATAATAATATAAAGAGTAATAATGTCTGATCTGATCTGATTTGAGTTTGTCTGATCTGATCTGATTTGAGTTTGTCTGATCTGATCTGATTACTGTAACTTTTAAGTCCAAAAGAACAAGGGCCTTAGTGTAAATAATAAGATAATTTTTTAAAAGTTACCCATTATTTTTGCATTGTATGTACAAAATGTGTAGTTATAAGCTTATTAATATTAATGAAAGATTTTGTCAATATTGGAACTTGTGTTAAGGGAAAAATGATATCATCAATTAGTGTTGGAGGAAAATTTTTAATAACAAAGTGACACATGTACAATAATAACTTGTGCAATACTTTGTTTTAGTATATAATAATATAGATTCAACATGGCTTATTTTTGTAAGAAAAATATTATTTATTAATATTTTATAGTTGCAATATTTTGAAACATTTTTGAGCTTTTTTTTTTACTTTACAGGTTTTTTAGGGGGGGGAAGGGTTTCATTAAGGCCATGTTCTTTTGGACTTAAAAGCTACAATAATCAGATCAGTTCAGCGTTGTTTTAGTATTATACTCTCACAACATAATTAGAGCTGTAAATGGGTCAACCTGGGTTGGGTTCGGGTTGACCTATTAATATAAACGGGTTGAAATCTCCAACCCAAACCCAACCCGTTTAGTTAAACGGGTTGAGATTCTCAACCCAACCCAACCTTATAAATAAACGGGTTGGCCCAATAACCCGTTTAATAATATTATCACTTTTTCATTAGCATCAAATAAAATTATACCACTATATGTCTATACTTATATATGGACTATAACAACAACCCACAATAGTCATCAAATAAACCCAAGTCATATTGTCCATAATTTCGTACACATTATAACACGGTATTAATTAATAACTAACAACCTTTTGAGTTCTAATGTTCACGATAAAAACATTAGATTTTAAGACAATACAGCTACCTACATAACTCGTAAAGAATTTATAACATAATAAAAAAATAAAAATATGAAAGTGATATAATAGATTATTACGTCAATTGAACTTGAAACTAATTTTATTACAACGTATATTCTTAATGGGTTAAGCGGGTTGAAATCGGGTTGAGAATTTCAACCTGACCCAACCCATTAAACTAAATGGGTTGGGTTGGGTCAACGCATTTAACTAAACGGGTTGAAAAACTCAACCCAACCCGTTATTATTGGGTTGGGTTCGGGTTGGGTTATCGGGTTGGGTCAAGTTTTGCCAGCTCTAAACAAAATACCCCACCTAATCAGATCAAATCAGTCATAAAGAACAGAGCCTAAAAGAAAAAATAGTCAAATCGCACTGAAAATGTAATAGCCAAACGTTAGGGCCGTGCCGGGTAAGTGTGCAAGAAGACCCCCTGCACAGGGTCCCATTTTTTTAAGGGCCTATTTTCTTTAAAAAAAAATATTCTTTTGTCAAGTTATTGTTATATTTCTAGATAAATATATCATTATATATGAAACAACTTTGAGATACATACATGTGTTGTCAAAATAATATTAAATTTTAGCATTGATTAAAATATAAAGGGCCAAATTACAATTTTAGAACAAGGCCCCAAATATTTTCGGGACGGCCCTGCCAAACGTTCATGAGATAGTTTTTACTTTACAGTTTAATCTACTTTTGATGTTATTCAAATATAATTAAAATTAATCAATATATTCAATAAGATGATAATTGATTAATCAATTTATTGATCAAGCAAAAGTTTAGGCTTGTTTACTTCAGATTAAATTCAGTTCAGTTCATCTCTATTAAGTTCAGTTCGGTTCAGTTCAGTTCATCTCTATTAAGTTCAATGAATACACTCTATTAAGTTCAGTTCAGTTAAGTTCAGTTTAGTTCATCTCTATTCAGCTAATGTAAACGAGCCCTTAGGATGTGGAGGTCCAATAATCCTTATTTGATCGTTATTCATAATATTGAAAATATAATAGTCAATCAGTAATAATATCCCCAATTAAAAAATATGAGTAATTTTGAGAGTGAGGGATAGCTGAGGTAGATAGAGTTTCCCTCCTGATTTCAGATGATTCTGGAATCGATTCACATCCCGTCTTTTGAAGCTCATTCGCACCAATATATATACTACGTATATATTTCTTTATTTCTAGATTCAACATACTAGCATAATGTACTCCGTATATTATTAATTGCTTTTTCACAGTGTTTGTTTTTTCCACAGTTTTCAATGCATATGTTTAAACATACATCTCTATATTGTGCTATGCTTTATAAAATATTTATAACAATTGATATTAAAAAAATTCTCATATGTATAGGGTTTTTCGATTTTTATAGTAAAAGTTTATCTCCTTGTAATCAAAATTTCAAACGTAACAAATATTAAGAAACGGTGTACATTAATATGACTCTCGTCTGTCATATATTCATATTATGAAAATTTATTATCATACATACTAATTAATTCATAAATAAAATTTCAGTGATATATATGGGTTCTTTTTTTTTTTTTTTTGGACGAGAGGCAAAAGAAACTTTATTAAAGAGCAGCTATGTCCATGTTTACAAAGCTTTGAACCTCCATAGGACATTCCTCCAACCAAACTCTAAGACTAGAATAAGTACTACTTAACTTAGCTAAATTATGTGCTACTGAGTTGCCCTCTCTCTTAACAAAAGAAAATGAAATATTATTACATCTCCTACATAAAACATTAATATCATTTATAATCCTTCCAAAACTTGAGGCTTCACAAATTCCTTTGTTAAGATGATTAAACACCTTCATACAATCAGTTTCTAAGCATATCTTCCTAAACCCTGCCTCAATAGTTACTTGGAGCATGTTTCTCATAGCCATTGCCTCCACGAGATCAGCAGCAAACTCACCTTCCAACACATCACAGCTTGCGACCACCACAATCCCAGTTTGGTCCCTAGCGACACCACCAAAACCCACCCGAAGATCATCAAGAATAGCCCCATCTGTGTTAAGTTTTACCCAGCCTTCATCTGGACACGACCACTCCCGCGAAAACTTGTATGAGTCGTTGTGACCAGGAGCCATACTTTTCACAATTTCCGCTTCAGCAACCAGACTCATGGACTTACGCATCACCTCCTGTAATGGTTTCTTCTTTCCCCTAAACACCCACTCATTACGTCGAAGCCATAAACCCCAAAGCACAGCCCAAAAGATATCCCACCATCTTGGTTCTTTGATCTTGTTCCTAATGGAGGCCACCCATTCACGAAAAGAGCAACCTGTATAATCTTCCACATTAAGCCTAAGAGGAGACATGAGCAAAGCGGATTTGGTCTCGCTACACTTGCTAAGAATATGATTCACCGTTTCATTCTCCTCCCCACACATATGACATATTGGGTCAACATCCATACCTCGCCCAACAAGATTACTGCAAACAACCAAGCTATTATTTATAGACCTCCATGCGAAATGCTTGATCTTAGGAGGGAGACTAATGCTCCACAGAGCCTTCCAGTCAAAACCTTGCATACTTCCAGAGGTTGAGGGAGCATTACATCTTTCCAAGTTAAGAAGTGTATGGTATGCAGATTTTACAGAAAACACACCATTGTTGGAGTGGTGCCAAGTCCACATGTCCTCAATATCAAACATAGGAATAGGAATTTTCATGATTTCTTTCACTTCTGTCTCAACAAAATATTGCTCCAAGGAATTTATATCCCACTGTCTGTTGCTCCAAAAATCCCTAACATTCATCATATACGCCTCACTATCTCTTGGAGTTGAACTAACTCGGAAATTTGGCAGATTAGGAACCCATGGATCAGTCCATAAATTAATAATGGCCCCATTGCCAATGATTTTCCTCGCTCCCAAACAATGGACTTCCCTTACACTCAATATGGATTTCCAAGTGAAACTAGCATTATGCACTACTTTTGCATCCATCAAAGAAGAGTTTGGAAAGTATTTTCCTTTCAACACCCTTGCCATAAGTGATTTTCCATCATTTAGAATTCTCCAAGCTTGCTTGCATAGCATGGCCTTGTTAAATAACTGCAAATTTCGAAAGCCCAAGCCTCCTTCTCGTTTCGATAAGTACATTTTTTCCCACGCTACCCAACAAACCTTTCTTTCCTCACCCTTTTGACCCCAAAAAAATTGTCGACATAACTTTTCCACCTCCTTCAAAATACTCACCGGAAGTAAGAAACATTGCATTGCATAGGTCGGAATTCCTTGGGCAATTGATTTTATTAGAATTTCCCGTCCTGAAGTAAGAAACATTGCATTGCATAGGTCGGAATTCCTTGGGCAATTGATTTTATTAGAATTTCCCGTCCTGCCTGTGATAAATATTTTTCTTTCCACCCTTTTAATTTTTTCCAAATGCGATCCTGAATTATTTGAAAAACCCTTTTCTTAGAAGTACCAATAAAAGTCGGTAATCCTAAATATTGTTCGTGACCCTCTACAGCCTTAAAGGATAACTTCATCTGAAGCAAATTCTTCTCTGCAAGCCCAATATTTCGGCTAAAGGACACCTCAGATTTTTCCATATTCAGTTTTTGACCTGAAGCAATTTCATAGGTCGAGAGAATATTCATCACCTTCTCCACTTCATTCTCATTTGCCCGAACAAACAAAAGACTATCATCCGCAAAAAAAAGATGGGAAATAGACTCAACATATCGACCCACTTTCAATCCATGAATCATATTCCTTTGTTCCGCATCACGAAGAAGAGCTGAGAGACCCTCCGCACACATAATGAACAAAAATGGAGAGAGAGGATCCCCCTGACGAAGGCCCCTCGATGAATTAAATGATCTAGACGGTTGGCCATTTACCAAAACATCAAAGGAGACAGATATATACGGGTTTAATTAGTCTAAAAGGGCAAAAATATGGATATTCAAGCTGATGAATAATAAATTTAAGTAGATTTACTGATTTTATGGAGTTATAATGCAAGCCAAAAAAAAAGTATTAAGGAATATTCAAAAAGACAAACCTAAAGGGTATTCTTCAATGTAAACCCATTAAATATGAAAAGGGGTGGTCCATGAAATCTTCAGCGATATGCATGTGGGTAATGCAAGGAAAAAGTCTACATCACAATTTAAAGGCTTTTGTTTCAATTAAGAAACTGAATTTAAACTTTAAAAAAAAAAAAAAAGAAAAAAAAAAGAAACTGAATTTGGATATTCCTTGGAATCAATTTGATCCAATATCATTATAAGAAATTTGCATATATTGCTTAATTGCTATGTAGGCAAGAAAAACATACACGATGTGTTATAATTTTTTTGACACTGTTCATATAAAATTTGATATTCCTTAAAATTTAAATACTTATAGTCTTAGGCTCTGTTCTTTTAAAGTAAGGAGAATTTTTTTATAGTCACGTTACTCACATAACTACTTAAATGAACGTGATGGCCCTAATGTCTCTCTAAGAGCAGAAATTAAAGGTTATAATAATCCATGTTTTTTGGCGTTCATGAGGTCTAGTTACAAATATATTTCGAAATATATATTACGATGGAGCCCATAGAAGATAGTAAACCTCAAAGACGTATATTGGATGCTAAAAAGACATATGATGGAGCTAGAAGGTCCAAAATGCCAACCCGACCCAACATCGAAAATTCTTTTGAGACGACACAATAATTTGTTGTAGAAACCTAAAATAGAATATATGCAACGCTTATAAAACTTTGGGACCTAGACAAAAAAAGATAAATGATCCTCTTGAAAGCCAAAACCAAGTGCTATAATCCATATTTTTGTGGTTCTTTGGGATTGGGAACAAACATAGCCCGAAAACATTCTGGTGGGGCAGTTTAATTTCTTGGATGGCAGTAGAGGTGGGCATGGGCTGGGCCGGCACGCGGGCCGACTCGGCACGACACGATTTGGGCCCGGCACGACACGAGCCCGCTATGAGCACGGCACAACATGAAGGCACGACTAGTGGACCGTGGGCCACCCATGAATAACATTTTAAAAGTTTGGCACGAACCCGACACGAGCATGACGGGCCGGCCCGCACTTTGGCACGCTCATTTTGGTTAAAAATTCATAATATATAAAAATTAGTATAAGGCACGATGGCACGACACGAGTCGGCCCGGCACGGCATGTGGGTTGGGGCGTGCATGGGCCTTATATTTTATAACTTGGCACGAGCCCGGCACGACACAAACTTTTCTTGGCCCGTTATAGGCACGCGGGCTTGGCACGTGGGCCATCCCGGCACGGCCCGTGTCCACCTTTAGATGGCAGGATGCTCCGGAGACATATATCAGATATGCTACAGAGTCATATCGTCATATGATAGTACTAAGTACTAAGACCATCTTTATCAAATGACCCAAACAAAAAATTTTATCTCATTTCTCACTCCTCCAACTCAATCTCTAAAACCAATTTTTATTTCCACTTCTTAACAATAATCATCTAAAAAAGTTCATCCTGTTATGATATTATGAATGTCAAAGATAGTATACAAGCAATTGATTGTATTTGCATTATTGTACTTATACCACTATGCTAGACATGATTACAAATAGTGTGTGTATGTGTGTGATTTTTCCCCTATAAATACCAATGAGCTCCAACAATTGGAGTGCACCGGAGCATTGTAATATACAGCTTTTTATTCCTACTTTCTCTTATTTCTGTATTTCTTATAACACGTTATCAGCACGAGAGCTCTAAGAAAAAAAATAGGTAAAGATCCAAAACTTTTTTTCAACTTATTAAATAACCATTTTGAAGAGTATGCTCTATAGTTGCCGATAATTCGGACCTTCTATATCAGAAATTCAAAATGATATTGTCAATTTTTTTTCTTCTCTTTAAGTGTTCTAATGCAATCCTAAAAAGAAAAACATACAAAGTCTACTATCAACATAATACCAATATAATTTTCTATTTCCAGAAGGAAAAAGACTAATTATGGACACTGCTGGTTACCAGGACAATAAATAATAATAATAATAATAATAATAATAATAATAATAATAATAATAATAATAATAAAAGGGGAGTTTATATTTTTTTTGCCTTCTGACACCCCTTTTATTTTCTGTATTGTACTCATTTCTTTATGCTTATTGCAGTAAGTTTCCCTTTATTCAGCATGTATTTATTATCATACTGTACATGCATGCATTCTAATGTATATTTCATTGTCTTATTATTCACCTTTTACGTTCTTGTTTTCTCCTTTGTAATATGTCTATTTAAAAACAAAATATACACATTATTAATAAATAAATAAAATAATGCGTCCTTTTTTTTTAAGATGCATCAAATAGTTTTCGAACCCTCAATCTCATTGATAGATTAAAGGCTCTCGGACCACTGAGGCTTACATTCCAGTGTGATATTTTCATTTCCCACAAACCTAAAAGGCTAATTTTTTCTTACAACGGTTATTTTTTTTTATAACGGCATATTATTGCACTGTGTATAATACAGTTAACAGTTTTTTTTCCCTTTATAAGGGGATTTCCCCTACTCTTTTCACCACACACACAATACCTTATCCTATCTTTTACTTCCCACTGAAAAAAAAACGACCACCATGACTCCCACCAGCAACCACCGTCAATCTTCCTCCCCATCTTCCTCAGTTGAAGAAAATTTAAGAGCCATAGAAGTCTACTTATTTTTAATGGCCGCGTTATTTGTATTAATTGTAGCTATTATGTTTGTCATTTTAATAAACAAGTAAGTACAATTTTTATTTATATTGATCCTAACACTTTGTCATCTTATGATATTCCATGTGTATTATTATGTTATTATAAATTATTATTATTTATTTTATTTTATTTTTCTCTCCCATATATTGTTTAATTGTTCCTACCTCAAACAATAATAAATCAGGGGGAGATAATATACATGTGATTTATTATTATATGGTAATTAAACTATTAATATCACTCACGAGATTATCCATTAATTTTTCAAATTTGTAGCTAAGATGGGAGACTTGATGAAAAGACAGTTCAACATCTTAGACTTGGCTGGACAAAACTTCTTAGAATGGAAGGTTGATGCACTAATAAATTTAAGGGCCCAAGGCCTGGAACATACCATTGCTGATAATAAAATCCCAACTTAAGTAACAGATGCTATCATTATAACAAAAGTTCCTACGGAACAAGAGAAGGCAAAGGCCTTGGTACTAATCAGACACCATCTAATAGAAAGTCTGAAAAGTGAGTATTTGCTTGTTAATGATCCTAAAGAATTGTGGGATAAACTCAATGACCGATATGGGCACCATAAGAAGGTGCTTCTTCCGAAAGCTAACTTTGACTGGACACACCTAAGATTTCAGGACTTTAAGTCCGTAAGTGATTACAATTCAGCTATGTTCACAATAGTGTCCAAATTGAAATATTGTGATCAAACAATCTCGGAAGAACAGATGATAGACAAAACATTGTCCACATTTAACCCTAATAATATAGTATTATCTGATATGTATCGAGAAAGGAGCTTTAAAAAATACAGTGAGTTAATCTCTGTTTTGTTGGTTGCGGAACAAAATAATGATCTTTTATTGAAAAACCACAACATGAGACCAACTGGGTCCAAAGCATTGCTTGAGTCAAATGCTGTTGAAAGCTCACATAAAGATACTAGCTATAACAAAAGTGGGCGTGGAAAATTCAATAACCGCGGTAGAGGACGTGGCAACTACCGTGGAAGAGGTCGTGGACGAGGCAGGAATAATTTTTTCTCGAGAAAAAATGCTTTTAAATACTCTGATAAACCACGAAACCAAGATATAGAAACCAACAAAAGGGTTCCTCAAACGGGAAAAGATACTTGCAACAGGTGTGGTATAAGTGGACATTGGGCACGAACATGCCGTACAGCTAAACATTTAGCAGATCTATACCAAGCATCAATTAAAGGAAAAGAAAAGATGCCGGAAGCAAACTTTGTTAATGAAGAGAATACCTCTATGCCTAGCCTTGATGTATCTGACTTCTTTATAGATGACATTGTCTAAATGTGAACTTTTGCTTGGTAGAACAATATCATAGCTAGTATCATCAACCAATAATGTGTGTATGAATGTTATTATAAACCTTTTATGCTTTTTATGATGCCTTTATTCTACTCATGTATTTCATATCATTAATAATAATGTTTATTATATTTTCTTAAACTAACTACTTTTACTTACCATTTATGAAGATATGAACTTATCAGAAGATGAAACAAAATATCAATGTTTATTCGACAGTGGAACAACACATACAATATTAACAAACAAAGAGTACTTTTTAGAACTCACAATGTTCCAAGCAAATGTTAATACCATTTCTGGAACAGCTAAACTGATCGAAGGATCAGGAAAAGCATGCATTATACTTCCAAACGGAACCAAATTAATGTTAAGTGATGCCTTATATTCAAGCAAATCTCGAAGAAACCTCGTGAGTTTTAAAGACGTACGTCAAAATGGTTATCATCTGGAAACCATGACAATTAATCAAGTGGAATATTTGTGCCTTACGGCTAAAAAATATGGCAAGAAACATGTGTATGAGAAATTGCCATCATATTACACAGGACTATATTACATTGATATACATCCAATTGAAACAAACATGATATCCAACAAGAAGTTGGATGATAAAATGTCCCTTACTTTGTGGCATGATCGATTAGGACATCCTGGTACAGGAATGATGAACAGGATTATTGAAAATTCAATTGGACATGCAATCAAGAATGTTAATGTTACTCAATCAAATCAGTTATCATGCTCTGCTTGCGCATTAGGCAAGCTAATAACGAGGCCATCGAAAAATAAAATCACCATAGAACCCCCAACATTTTTGGAAAGAATACAAGGTGATATTTGTGGTCCAATTAATCCAGCATGTGGACCATTTCGTTATTTCATGGTGTTAATCGATGCCTCCACCCGATGGTCATATGTGACCCTTTTGTCAAGCAGAAATTTGGCATTTGCGAAACTCATTGCTCAAATTATCCAATTAAGAGCTCAATTCCCAGATTATACAATAAAGAGGATAAGGCTTGACAATGCTGGGGAATTTACGTCTCAGACTTTTAATGATTTTTGTATGTCAATTGGGATTTTGGTTGAACACCCAGTGGCTCATGTACACACACAAAATGGTCTTGCTGAATCATTAATTAAGAGATTGCAATTAATTGCAAGACCATTATTAATGAGGTCAAAGTTACCTTCATCTGCTTGGGGGCATGCTATATTACATGCAGCATCCCTCATCAGAATAAGACCTACTGCTTATCACAAATATTCACCATTACAACTAGTTTCTGGCAAAGAACCAGATGTCTCACACTTGAGAATTTTTGAATGTGCTGTGTATGTACCAATTGCCCCACCCCAACGTACAAAAATGGGTCCACAAAGAAGAATGGGAATTTATGTTGGATTCGAATCTCCATCCATCATAAAATATGTTGAACCTATGACTGGTGATTTATTCACAGCTCGATTTGCTGATTGTCATTTTAATGAAACAACATTCCCATTCTTAGGGGGAGAAAAAATGGACCCAATAAAAAGGAAGGAGATAGAAATAACATGGAACGCAATACAATTGTCAAAATTTGACCCTCGGGCAAATTCTTGTGAACAAGAGGTCAAGAAAATTGTCCATCTGCAAAGTGTTGCAAATCAATTACCTGATGCATTCACAGATATTAAGAAAGTGACAAAATCACATATACCAGCAGAGAATGCACCAGCCCGTATTGATGTTCCTAATGATGAAAAGGTTGGAGAAAATGAAACTATTACCCGCAAAAGGCGTGGCAGACCACAAGGGGCAAAAGACTCTAAGCCAAGAAAATTGAAAAAACAAGATGAAATGGTAAATAGGACCAACATTGCCATCCCAACTGAGAACCACGAAGTTAAAAATGGAAATGATGACAACAAAGATAGCAACATTCCGAAAGAGGACGAGGAGAAGAATATTGACAATAATGAATTGTCAATAAATTATGTTGCTACAAAGAAACAATGGAATAGAAAAGATGTTGTCATTAATGAAATCTTTACTTACTCCGTAGCGGTTGAGATGACATATGATGAGAATGATGTTGAACCAAGGACAGTAGACGAATGTCGTCACAGAGATGATTGGCCACAATGGAAAAAGGCAATTCAAGCAGAATTAAATTCACTCGAAAAACGAGAAGTCTTTGGAAAAATTATCCAAACACCAAAAGGCATAAAACCAGTTGGATATAAATGGGTGTTTGTAAGCAAAAGAAATGAGAAAAATGAGGTAACAAGATACAAAGCAAGACTTGTGGCACAAGGTTTTTCTCAAATGCCGGGGATCGATTATGATGAAACATATTCCCCAGTAGTTGATGCAACTACACTGAGGTTTCTGATAAGCTTGACTGTGTCAGAAAGACTGCAAATGCGTCTAATGGATGTTGTGACTGCATATCTATACGGAACACTTGACACAGACATTTACATGAAAATTCCCGATGGACTCAAGCTACCAGGAAATCACAAGCCTAGAGAAATACTTTCCATAAAATTGAAAAGATCACTTTATGGGTTAAAGCAATCAGGGAGGATGTGGTATAATCGCCTCAGTGAATACCTCATAAAGAAAGGGTTCAAAAATGATCAAATTAGCCCTTGTGTATTCATCAAGAAATCACAGATAGGATTCGCTATCATTGCTGTCTATGTTGACGATCTAAACATTATTGGAACTCCTGAGGAGCTCGATATGACTGCGAAATACTTGATGAAGGAGTTTGAAATGAAAGACCTTGGAAAGACAAAATTTTGCCTCGGCTTACCAATTGAACATCTAAAGGGAGGAATATTTGTCCATCAATCAAACTATACTGAAAAGATTCTAAAACGTTTCTATATGGATAAAGCGCACCCAATGAGTTCCCCCATGGTTGTTCGATCTCTAAATGAGAAGCATGACCAATTTCGACATCGAGAAGATGATGAGAAGGTTCTTGGCCCTGAAATACCATACCTAAGTGCTATTGGTGCCCTAATGTACTTAGCAAATAACACACGACCTGACATTGCTTTTGCAGTAAATTTGTTAGCCAGGTACAGTAATGCACCAACCAAACGGCATTGGAATGGAATCAAGCACTTATTCCGTTATCTTCGCGGAACAAAAGATCTTGGTTTATTCTATCAATTAAGTGAAGATGATACGCTTGTCGGATATGCAGA
Source organism: Salicornia ramosissima (assembly GCA_951394345.1). NCBI lineage: Eukaryota > Viridiplantae > Streptophyta > Magnoliopsida > Caryophyllales > Amaranthaceae > Salicornia > Salicornia ramosissima. The sequence goes on from OX596234.1 coordinate 50,635,799, forward strand.
CGCCGGTTATATGTCAGACCCTCAAAAGGCAAAATCGCAAAATGGATATGTGTTCACTTTTGGGGGAACTGCAATATCGTGGAGGTCAACAAAACAAACATTGACAGCTACATCATCAAACCATGCAGAATTGATCGCCTTATATGAAGCAGGACGCGAGTGTGTTTGGCTGAGATCAATGATTAGTCATATTCAAGAATCATGTGGAATGAAAACAATTTCAGGAAGTCCAACGGTAATCTATGAAGACAACACTGCATGCATCACTCAAGTTAGTGAAGGTTTCATCAAAGGTGATAGGACTAAACATCTATCACCAAAACTCTTCTTTACGCATGATCTCCAAAAAGAAGGGAAGGTTAACATCCAACAAGTTAAGTCATGCAACAACCTTGCAGATTTATTCACTAAGTCGCTTCCATCAAAGAAGTTTGAAGAATTAGTTCATAAAATTGGAATTTGTCGCTTAAAGGACATATGTTAGATTCAGGGGGAGTATTATATGCACTGCACTCTTTTTCCCTTGTTCAGGTTTTTATCCCATTGGGTTTTTCCTAACAAGGTTTTTAATGAGGCAGCATACCAAAGCATATAATTACTTATAACTTACCATGACATTCAAGGGGGAGTGTTATGATATTATGAATGTCAAAGATAGTCTACAAGCAATTGATTGTATTTGCATTATTGTACTTATACCACTATGCTAGACATGATTACAAATAGTGTGTGTATGTGTGTGATTTTTCCCCTATAAATACCAATGAGCTCCAACAATTGGAGTGCACCGGAGCATTGTAATATACATCTTCTTATTCCTACTTTCTCTTATTTCTGTATTTCTTATAACACATCCCATTTTTTTCTCCTATTTTTTTTATACACACTCCATTATTTTATGTCTCTCACTTACTCCAATACATAATAATTTACTTCCTCCGTTCCAAAAAAAACGCAACAGTCAAGTTTTTGCACTATTCACGTTGTATACTTTGACCAAGTTTTGAGCTTTACACATAATAAAAAACATAGTCAAGTGGGATCTTGTTAGATTCATCTCGTTAAATACTATATTAATATCAACTTTTTATATTTTTTAATTATTCATAATTATAGAAATTAATGGTCAAAGTTTCGTCTCGGCATGTGTGAAATGTTGACTGTTGCGTTTTTTTAGAACGGAGGAAGTATTATTTTTCAGCCATGTTCACACCTCAACCAAACTATATGAACCGGTTGAATATTCAACCAAATGGACGAACGGTCATGGACGAACTTTTACCCGGTCATTGTTAAAAGCCCAAAATAAAAGTTCATGCATCATGAACTTTATTTTGATTCATTGTTAAAGATGCTCTAAAGAGGTTATCGCACAACCGTAGAAAACTACCTAATTATCCAAAATAATGCCGCGGTTTACTAGATTCTTTCTGCATAAAACTTTAAGTTTATATATGCGGAGTTACTACCTCTCGAAGCACAAAATATAAATTAAAGAACAAAGGAATCGATCATATCATATATGAATCATAGATTTCCTAACCCTGTCAAAAGGGGATCTGCTTGTAAATGATAAAACTAAATCAAAAGGCTAATCATAAATTAAATAAAAGAGAAAAAGAAATTATCAAACTCGAAGAATTCAAGATTGGATCTTTCATGAATTGAAATTAATTGAAACTCGAAGCACAAGTAATATATATGGGGAGAGAAAAAATCTAAATTAAATTTATCCTAAAAGACTACCGGAAAGGAAAGGGGAAAAGATCCAACTGATACAAGGGGAGAATTGTGGTATTTAATTATAGGCAAATATTATAAACAACTCATTTTTAATAGGGCGCATGCATTTTCTTGGGCCTAAGTCCGACCATCATCTTTAAACGGTTGTAACTTCTTCGTTTTAAGTCTAAATTGGGTGTGTGACCTATCATTAAAAAGCTCTTTGAATCAAGTTTCTAATGCCATTGAAATTACGTCAATCTGATGTATTTATATTAGATTATGCCCAAAATAGTGAAAGATGGTCAAAATTGTTCGAACAAATTCAATCAATTTTGAACAAATTTGACACCAATTGTGACAACAATATATTACCCTAACTCATATTTAGGTGATTGAAATAAATAAACTTGGATCATCCCATTTAAACTTCTTTGTATAGGTCTAAAACCGAAAAATCATTGTGAATAATGTCCAAGACTTGTGAATTGTGAGTGTGTATGTGCGAGCGTGTGTATGTATTCAAAATTTTATTGTCTACCTCTCTCGTATCGCAATATCACATGAGCTCTTTTTTTTAAAAAAAAAATCCTACCATAATTTATGTTTCACTAATTTTGATTGACTCTTGAAATTTTTTTTAAAAAACTTTTAATTAGAATTTTAAAAGTACAATATCTAAACTCTAAAGGCGTGCATATTGCAACTAGATTGAAACTCTAATTAAACAATATACGTAGTATATCACTTGTATGTGCATGCATGGTTTAGTTAATTAGTTTAATTATACAATACTTTTGAAGTGATGAGTAGCTAGGGAAGAAAAGGAAATGAATAAAAATTGAAAAAAAAAAAAAGAAAAAAGAAGAAGAATCAATGGAAAGCTAGTAAGCGAAGATCCTTGCGTAACCGATGCCAATGCCATGGTATGCGCTGATATTCCCTACATGCTTTAATAATTCATCTCTGTGTGTATACATACTATGGAGTATTATTCAACCCTTAAATATATATATATATATATATATATACCTTAAATAAATAAATAAATAAATTAATTAATTAATTAAAGGACGACTCAATTATTAGAAAGAATATTTGATTTGATGTTTGGTTTAGATCTCATCTCACCCCTGTCGTCAAAGATGCCAAGAAGCATGTTTGTTGGAGATGCCAAGGCCAAGGGTAATGAAATACATATAATAACACTATGTCTTTTTTTTTTTTACGTATTGAATTGAATTTGTAGGAATTGAAGTAAACTAATTTAAATCTTAGACTTATTGGGGATAAGCTGAATTGAAATTTCATAAATTAATCCAAATGAACAGTTCAAGACATGTCGGCATGCATATGTTTATTTTGTTTGATGTGGTCTGATTTAAATTCAAGTTTTCTCGTATGTTTTGATCCGGATTTTCTTACTATTCTTTGACCTTATGTGTACAATATTTCGCGGCTAAACTTTGCTTTTTTAAAAAAAAAATCTAATTTAACTAAATTTTGACTTTGTTTGTATACTACTCCCTCTGGTTTTTTTTTAAAAAAAAAATACTCACTTCTTACACTTATTCTTCTACATTTATTAATTTATGATTTTCATGTGCATTTTCCATAACCTCTCTACTACTTTTCATTAACTTCAATAAATTACTCTCTTTTCTCTCTTTTTCATAATCTCTCTTACTTTTTATACAACTTTTAATCATCATTTATTCTTTTTCCCACTCCCAATAGTTTCTTGGTTTTGATAAAAACTCGAGTGAGTAAACTAGAAATATTAAATGGTAAACAAAAGCAAATAAGATGTAATTAATCTTGTAATTTTTTTTTTTCATACTACCTCCATTGATTTTTATGTTATAGAGGAAAAAATATCTAATCTTTGTAGTCAAAGATTAACGGGAGTATATGAATTGAACTAATTTTCAATAAGTATAAAAGTATTTGAGCGATTAAATAAGTTGATTTTAACAAAACCTAATATCATAGGTAGATTTATAAGGTTTATTAATTATTAAGCCCATGAACTATAACATACCTGATATAATTTATAGGTTTAAATGCTTAATGGCAATTCTTTTAGAGAACATCTTTTTATTTGGTAGATGATATGTAATATAAAGGAGAGTCAATTTAGTAGTGAATACCAGCCTAGCCTAGCCAGATGACCAAAGTCCAAAGTACATATTAAATAACAAGCAAGCATATATATACTAAGGTATCACTTTCAATTCATTCTAATTAAATCATATAATGATTGACAAAAGATCAGAATATACAAATACTCTCTGTAACATAAAGATTTCAATAAATGTTTTTTCACGCATTTTAAGAAGCGATTTGAGGGTGTAAACGATTAAATTAATCAATATAATTTTGATATTTGTAACTTATAATCACATTCTTGCTTGTATTAAAACCATTTTGATTAATTTCGTTGTTTACACCTGTTGAGGTGATTTTGTGGTCACAACAATGTAATTTATATTGGTGGGCTTGAGAGCTAGTCCAAATTCCACGAGATGGACTTATGAATCTGCACAATGAACAAACGTGAGCTACCCCCGGTGGTGTTACCGGGGAACGGCCCTCCGACGCTCAAGTCAGTAAGTGTGAAAAGTATGAGAATATAGAGAGAGAAAGTAAGGGAGAAGTTTGGGATGTGTTTTCTTTTTTTTGGATCCCCTGGCATGTGTATGGGGAGGGACTATTTATAGTACCCTGAGACTGTGCTGGAGAACTGCCCCTGGTAGGTTGAACTGTGTCAGGCAGGCTGGGCTGGACCTGGTCAGTAACCCTGTACCTGGTGGACGTTCTCTTGACCTGGTAGGCTGGACCTGGACCAGGTTGCTGTCGTCAGGGCCTGGTAGATATGATCTGGACCAGGCAGGTGCTTGAGCGTGGATTTTAGGTGATCAGGGGCCCTTGTATGGACTTTGTCCTATACCTGGACCTGATCCTTTGTGGGCCTTCATTATGAGGGAACTCCGTGGTTTGTTGAGTGTTGGACTGGGCCTTAGCTTCGCATGTGGCTGGCCCAATAATTAATGGGGTGCATTGTGCCCCATCAATTTGCCCCCTAAGTCCATAAAAATTGAGTAATAATTTTTGTGGATTTTGTCGAGTAGACCTTGGTCCTAGTAGCAGGACGTTGTGAACAGCCTTCTTCTTCTTCTGAATTTGAAGAGCTTTTTTTTTTTTTTTTTTTTGGAGGCGTGGGGCAGTAATTATAGCTGCCTTAATTATCCCACTAACCGTCGTGCCTAGTGGGCTGCCTGAGAGTGGGAGACGTATTTATAGGGGGAGCTGAGGAGTTGTTCGAATCGTTGTTCAAAAAGTCTTCTTTCTCTTGCCCCCAAATTCTCTTTCTTCATCTTTCATCTTTCTGTTCTCTGTTCCTGTTTTCTCTTTTCCTCAAAGCATTTCTAGTTCACTTCTTCCACAATGGCGGACCAAGCTAGCAATTCAGACTTTTCTTTAACCCTGAACGAACCTGGGGATGAGATTTTTCAAGAGGACCCAGATGTCAGTAGTGACGCCCTCATTGCAGCTCAGCTCCAGGAGGCGGAGAGGGAGTTGCCAATGGAGGAGGAGCCTGACCAGAGCAGGGCTCTGGTAGTTCGGACTGAGGACCTGAGGGTCCGGACCTGGGTAGGTGGTCCCGCTGGTGGTGACCACTACCTGGACGGTGAAGGAAGGTGGGTCTCCGTACGGTGGGAGGATTCCGAGGCCCTTCAGGGGGTCATGCAGATTAGACCTGCATGGGCCACCATTCACCAGCTGAGTCTGGTGTCCAGGGCCAACATTCTTGCCTTGGCACCTGGCCTGGACGGGTATCAGTTCTTTCAGCCCTCTGCAAATTCTTGTGCCTGGGATTCTGAACCAGGGCACATCCCCGTCTTTCTTGCCCATCTGAATTCTGGGGTGAGGTTCCCCTTGCACCCCTTCATTGTGGAAATGCTGGATGAGTGGAACGTCTGCCTGTCCCAGTTAGTGCCCAATGCCATCCAGAGGCTGATCGGGTTCATCTGGGTTTGTGAGTTCAGGGGTCTTCCTATGAGCTCCAGGGTCTTCCGGACGATGTACAGGTTGAAGCCGTACAGGGGGTCCAATGTGCCCAAGGGCTGGTGGACCGTGGAGGTCCTGAGGCGTGACCATGAGACCTATGCTACCACCTACCCTAAGCCTAGGGAGATGGGGCATTAGTATTATGAGTTTCTGTGGTTGACGGTCCCCTTGGAGAGCAGCGATCCCAACGTGTACCTGCCCAGGACGGAGTGGGCCAGGCCCAGGAACACGGAGTGGGTAGGGTTCGAGATGCTGTCTGCTGCTGACCAGGCAGTGGTCAAAGAGTTTGCTGCTCACCCCCCTACCAGCAGCATCGGGAGTGCTACCCCTGTGGTGTGGCTCCCACACCTGGACCTGATTAGGAATGAGGCCTATCTGGCTCTGTCTAATCTCAGCTGCAAGATGACTAGAGGTATTTTCTCTTTTATTTGTTTTGCTTTTGCTTTTTCTACCGTGATTGTCTTGAATGCAGTTCGGTCTCACCCTTTTTGGTCTGTTTTTTGGCAGCTGAGGCCCAGGTGAGGGTGGACTGGGATAAGCTGGGAGTAGATGACCAGAGGAGGCCTTCTAGGGCCATACCCCTGGAACCTCCAACCAGGATGATTTCCTGTGGGGGGAGATGATTTCCTTCTGGGGAGTCATCCTTCTGACAGGGCTGGTTTCTCTGGCATGCCTTCTTACTCCCAGCTTTCTAACTGGAGTGGGAGGTCTACAGAGATGGCAGGGCCTGTCAGCTCAGTTTCTGAAGTACCTGGCTCTTCCTCCTTGGGAGGCCAGGTAGCTATAGCAGCAACAACATCAACACCAACAACCACTATAGTGGTACCAACAACAACAACAAAAACAACAACACCAGCAACAGCACCAACAACGACAACAAAACCAACAGCAGCAACAACACCACAAACAGCAGCAACAACACCAACAGCAGCAGCAGCAGAAGCACAGAATTTATTGCCCTCCTATAATCTTCCCCCTGAGTTGGCAGCCTTGTTCAACTCTGAGTTCCCTACGCCTGAGGAGGGAAGTTTTGATGCTGCCCCAGGTGTGGCCTCTGATAGATATATCAGGGGGATGCTGCACAGCGTCTTGCGTCCTCAGGACAGGCCATCCAGTTCAGTGGCCGACCCTGGGATTACCCTGAGATGGGTGATCGGACTGGTATGAATTCTTTATTTTCTTCTGCTTTTGCTACCTTGCTGTGCTTTCAACTGAGGTTTGTAATTTGTTTTCCTTTTGCAGGTGGTGAAGTATGGGGTGCTGGCCAGCGAGTTCCTGACCTTTGGCTTGCCCTACCTGACTCACGCTGGGGACAGAATCAACAACCTTCAAGAGGAGGTGGTCTCCGTGAAGCAGAAGTACCTGGCAATTCTTGCAGAGCAGACTCAGGCTTTCGAGGCTTTCCATGAGAGGATAGCAGCTGCTGAGGAGGCCAGGGATGAGGCCCTGGAAAAGCTGAAGGAAGTCCAGGAGGAGCTTGTGGAGACCAGGGGGCAGGTCGAGCAGTCTGATGCTAGGGCTGCTGAGGAGAGGACCAGGGCTGACCAGGTCAGGGAGGACCTCCAATCCAGGGTTGAGGACCTGGAGGAGGTTGGAAAGAGCAGGGGTGAGAAGATAGCTGAGCTTAAAGAGAGGAACCACACCCAGGCTGGGGAGCTCGAGGCCCTTAGGGGCAGTGCTGAGAACATGAGGACTAAACTGGTGGAGCTTGAGGATGAACTGGAGTCCAGGGCTCACCTCACCAGGACGGACCAGGACTTCAATGATTATTTCTTTGATGTCTGGCTGTCTGCCTTCAGGTGTGTGAAGCACGCGTATCCTGACGTGGACTGGGAGGTGGTAGAGGAAGGTTACAGAGCTGGCCAGGGTTCAATGCCCCTGGTTGGTGAAGTTCTTCCTTCCTCTATTCAGGAGTACTTGCATCCCTTGACTCCTGAAACACCTGCTACTCCAATACCTGAGGATGCTCCTGTTCCTTCTCCTGCTCAGCCTGTTGTTGCTGAGGAGCTTGCTCAACCTGGGACTTCTACTGTTGATCCTGCTTCCCTTCAACCTGCACAGGGAGGTACCCTCCACAGTGCTGCTCATAGTTCAAACATCCATCCTGTTGAGGTGGAAGTGAGTGGTGGGGCAGTTGACCAGGACAAGGTTGTTTCAGAGGATGACCGGGGTGCTCCTGTTCTGCAGGATGGCAGGGGGTCTCCCCCTGCCTAGGAAGTTTGGCGATCACCTGGTCATCAGGAGGATGCCTCTTCCTGCTCTAGCACCTCTGGTCATGCCTTTGGTTGACCTGTTCTGGAGCATGCTGGTGGTACCCTCTTGTGCCCTCGAAGCTCTCTCTTTTTGCTTTTAAATTGTCTTTCTGTTACTTTAAGAACAATTTCTTTTGGCCTCTGCTTGGGCGTTTTAGAGCCAGGTGGTCGTCGACCCTGCTTTTGTAAAATTTATGTAATCCCTTAACATCTTTACCATCCACCATGGGGTGGATGTGTCTCGTGCTGCTTTTTGAATGTTCAGTTGACACTTTGTTGGTATGAATGTGATTTTTGCTTGGACTTTGAATTTTTGTCTCTGCAAATATTTATATTTATATGTGCTATGTATTGTATACTCTCTGCCCCCCTGGTTAGAAGGTGACAGAATGACCTTCTGACCAGATACAGGTTGCAGTGGTTCCAACAGGTGGTTGAGTCAGCTGGCTTGATTTTTGTGAATCTTTGTATTTTACATGTGTTTTTGTATTACCAGGTGCAGGTGAACACATGGACTGGCCAGGGTGTTTGGGGTGGATGAGTTTGCTGTGTGAACTTTTTACACCTCTCTACCCAGGGCCAGGACTTTTAAGAAGCATTCCTTTGTATGGCTTTAGGCCAAGCAGGTATGTGAATTGGCCAGGATGTTTGGGTGAGTGTGTTTGCTGGGCAAACTCTTTGCACCACCCTTCCTAGGACCAAAATTTATGGGGCACACCCCCTTGTATGACCTGAGGTCAGATGGGAATGTGGACTGGACAGGGCATTTGGATAAGTGTGTTTGCTCGGCAAACTCTTTGCACCACCCTACCCAGGGCCAGATCGTTTAAGGCATGGACTTGTGTATGACTTTGCGTCAAAGAAATCCATGGACTGGGCTAGGAATGGTACCAGGTGTGCCTGCTAAGCAAGCCTTTTTCATCTGGCCCACCAGACCAGATCGTTTAAGGCACGGACTTGTGTATGACTTTGCGTCAAAGAAATCCATGGACTGGGCTAGGAATGGTACCAGGTGTGCCTGCTAGGCAAGCCTTTTTCACCTGGCCCACCAGACCAGATCGTTTGGAGCATGCACCCTTGTGTGACCTTGGGTCGAAGAAATGCACGGACTGGGCTAGGAATGGAACCAGGTGTGCTTGCTAGGCAAGCCTTTTTCACCTGGTCCACCAGACCATAACTTTTGATGCATGCACCCTTGGCCTTAGGCCAACAAATGCATGGACTGGGCTAGGAATGAGACCAGGTGTGCTTGTTAGGCAAGCCTTTTTCACCTGGTTCCACCAGACCAGAACTTTTGATATTTCCAGTACAAAGACTTGTAGGAGCAAACTTAAATTCTCATATTTATACTACGAATTTTGTTTTTACATCACTGGCTCGCAGCAATTGAAATAAAAAATCTAAGCATAGTACTTTTTGAGCTGGTCAGCGTTCCATATGTTGGGTAGTTGACTTCCTTCCAGGTCCATGAGGCGAAATGTCGATGTAGACAGCTTTTCGTAGACTTGGTAAGGACCTTCCCAGGTTGCTGATAACTTGCCATGAATTTTGTCTTTTTGCACAGCTGCAGCTTTCCTTAAGACCAGGTCACCTGCTTTGATGGGCCTGTTCTTAACTTTTCTGTTGTAGTACCTGCTTATCCTGTTTTGATAAGCAGCTAGCCTGATTGCAGCTTCTTCTCTGATCTCGTCGAGCAGGTCCAGGCTCTCAGAGAGAACCTGGTCATTAGCTTTTGCTTCATAGAGGTGAACCCTTAGAGAACTGCTTCCAACCTCTACGGGGAGCAGGGATTCAGTACCAAAGACAAGATTGAATGGTGTCCTGCCAGTGGATTCTTTGGAAGTGGTCCTCAGTGACCACAACGTCCTGGGAAGTTCTGTTAACCACCTTCCTTTTCTATCATCCAGCCTCTTTTTTAATGCGTTCAAAATTTGCTTGTTGGCTGCCTCAGCTTAACCGTTGGACTGGGGATGACACACTGCAGAATAGGCGAACTTGATGTGGAAACGGGTGAGGTAGTCTCTGAGAGGTTCGTTGTCGAACTGCTTCCCATGATCAAAGACCATGCACCTGGGCACCCCATACCTGGTTATGATGCTTTTCCAGATAAATTGCCTGACGTTGCCTTCTGTGATTGTGACCAATCCCTCTGCCTCTATCCACTTGCTGAAGTAGTCAATGCTCACTATCAGCCACCTCTTCCCCCCCTGGGCAGTGGGGAAAGGACCTAGCAGGTCTGTGCCCCACTGAGCAAACGGAATAGGGTTGAGGATGGGACAGAGGTCGCTTGCTGGTTGAGATATGGTTGGTGAGAACTTCTGGCACTTTGAACATTTTTTGACCAGGGCCCTCGAGTCTGCCATCATGGTTGGCCAGTAGTATCCGGCTCTGAGGGTTTTGTGGGCCAGGGTTCTTCCTCCCACGTGGTGACCACAAATACCCTCATGAACCTCTCTCAGGATGTGGTTTCCCTCATCAGTGCCAACACATTTTAGCAGGGGCTGGTCTGTGAATGACTTCCTGTATAATTCTCCGTCGACCAGGGTGTACCTGGTAGCCTTTCTTCTTATTTTCCTAGCCTGATCTCTCTCAGCTGGGAGCTGGCCTGTGGTTTTGAAGAGGATGATCCCACTCATCCAGTTTAATGGCGAGTTCACCTGGAAGGTGTGCTCTTTTGTCTGCTCTATAGATTTCGCGGGCAGGATTTCCACAAAAACCTTCCTGGTCAGCTCTTGAAGGGTTGAGCTGGCCAGTTTTGCCAACGCATCGGCTTGTGTGTTTTCCTCCCTGGGGATCAACTGTACCACAAATTCCTCTAACCTGGAAGACCGGTCCTTCATCACCTTCAAATACTCAACCAGGGCTGGTTCCCTTGCCTCATATAACCCGTTGAATTGATTTGCGACCAGCTGTGAGTCTGTAAACAAGTGGACCTTGGTGGCTTTCATAGTCGAGCAGAGTTGAAGGCCTGCTAGGGCTGCTTCATACTCTGCCTCGTTGTTCGTTGCGCTGAATTGAAATCTGAGAGCATATTCGATCACGTCCCCTTCAGGTGAGATCATGACCACCCCTGCCCCTGAACCTTGTTGCTGGGAAGAGCCATCCGAGTAAACGATCCATGGACCTGGGGTCTCCATGTTTTCCTCGTGGTAAGAGCATTCAGCGAGAAAGTCGGCCATGGCTTGTGCTTTGATGGCGTGGCGTGGCTGGAACTTGATGCCAAAAGCAGTCAGCTCCAGTGCCCATTTAGATATTCGGCCTGACCTGTCCAGCTTTTCTAGTGATTTTTCCAGGGGCATGTCTGAGAGGACCACTACTTCATGAGCATCAAAGTAGGGCCTGAGCTTCCTGGTTGCCAGGACCACTGCATACGCTGCTTTCTCTATCATGGGGTACCTAGTCTCGGCTGAAACCAGGGCATGACTTACAAAATAGATTGGTTGCTGGATTTTTCCTTCCTCTCGAAGGAGCACTGCACTGACAGCTGCCTGGCACACGGCTATGTACAGGTATAGGACTTCACCTGGAACAGGCCTGGCCAGGGTGGGAAGCTTTGTGAGGTGGCTCTTCAGTTGTTTGAAGGCTTCTTGTTGCTCTTCACCCCAGGCAAATTGTTTGTTGCCTTTGAGGACCTTGAAGAAGGGCTGTGTTTTTTCCGAGGATTTGGCGATGAACCTGGACAGGGCTGCCATGCGCCCAGTCAGCCTTTGAATGTCCTTGACTGACTTAGGCTCTGGCAGGTCCAGGGCTGCTTTGACTTTATCAGGGTTCGCGTCAATTCCCCGTTGACTAACTAGGAAACCCAGGAACTTGCCTGATCTGACCCCGAATACACATTTTTTGGGGTTCAGCTTCACATTGTGCTTCCTCAAGTTGTCGAAGGTCTCCTGGAGGTCCTTGACATGATCTGCTATATGTACGCTTTTGACTATGGAGTCATCCACGTATACCTCAAGGTTCCTGCCTCTCTGGTCTCTAAAGACCCTGTCTACCATTCTTTGATATGTGGCTCCTGCATTCTTCAGGCCAAAGGGCATCATGACATAGTTGAACACTCCGCAGCTGGTGATGAAGGCCGTTTTGTGTTTGTCTGCAGGGTGCATGAATATTTGGTGGTATCCAGAGTAAGCATCCATGAAGCTCAGCATAGCATGCCCGCTGGTTGAGTCTACCAGCTGGTCTATCCTTGGCAGGGGATAGAAGTCTTTAGGGCAGGCCCTGTTCAGGTCTGTGAAGTCCACGCACATTCTCCATGTTCCGTTGGACTTCTTGACCATAACCACATTGGCCAACCATTCTGGGTAATCGCAGGGCTCGATGAAACCTGCCTTGATCAATTTGTTGACCTCTGACTCGACAGCTTTATTTTTTTCGGCGGAGAAGTTCCTCCTTTTCTGTTTGATGGGTTTTGTTCCTGGGAGCACACTTAGGTGATGGGAGATGAGGCCAGGGTCTATCCCAGGCATATCACTTGCCTCATAGGCGAAGATATCATGATTCGTTCTGAGCAGGGTGATCAGGTTGCACCTCTCCTCTCTGTTCATCTCCGTGCCTATAATGACAGTCTTGCCTGCCCCTTCTTCCAACTGAATTTCTTCTGTAGTCTGACCAGGTTGGATAGCCTGGTCCCTGCTTTGTTCCTCAGTTGGTCTGGCTTCTGGGTCCAGGTACTGGTCTGTTCCCAACGATGTGCTGAGGGTATCGTGACTGGTGGTGAGGATTTTGTTTGGTTGGGGCTGCTCATCCCCTGTCAGGTGAACTTTGTTGGGGTTGTTCTTAGCCAGCTCAGACAGCCCTTGAGTCAACCTCCTGGTCCTGGCCACTTCCTCAGGTCTGGATTGCCTGATTTGGGTCAGGTTACAGCTTTTGGCAGCCTCTTGAGATCCCCTCAGGGTGGCTACCCCCCCAATGCCAGTCACGTACTTGAAGCACATGTGGAAAGTGGATGCTATACCTTCGAACTGGTCCATGAATGTTCTACCCAGGATGGCGTAGTATGGTGAGGGTGCATCTATCACGTGGAACCTCACCATGCAAATTCTTTCGGAATTCTCCTGTCCCAGCTTGACAGGAAGGTTGATTTCTCCCCTGGGCACTATTGATTCGCCCATGAAGCCTGATATCGGTCCAGGGGAAGGGACCAACATGTTGTCTTTCAGGCCCATCTTGTGGAAGCACTCCGCATATAGGATGTTGATGGAGCTACCTCCGTCGATCAGGGCTCTTCTTACCAGGCTGTGGGATATCTGAACAGAGCAGATTAGGGGGTCATTGTGAGGGTACGATACTCCCTCGCAGTCCCCGGTCCAAATGAGATGGTGGGTAGAATTGAGGGCCTGGTATTTGGCAGGTTTCTAGCAGAGTATGACCTGCCCGATCCTAAGGCCCGCAGTTCTGCCCTCAAAGAGCTGCTGGAAGGTTGGTCCCCAAAGATGACTGCTATGATGTTGTAGGGTGGTTCTGGGGCCTTTTTCTTTTGCGACTCCTTGTCACGTTTTTTCTCGTGAGCAGGGTCACTCTTTTCTCGTGCTGCCTTCCAGTCTTTGTATTGTTTGAAGTACCCTCTGTTAATTAGGTCTTCGATGTTGTCGCGTAGGGATCTGCACTTCTCTGTCGCGTGACCAGGGCAGTCATGGAAGTCACAGTACAGGTCCCTCTCTCGACCTGCAGTTTTCATGGGGGGTGGCTTTCGCCACTTGTCTTCATTTTTGTGGGTGGCATAGATTTCTGCCACCGACACGGTCAGGGGGGTGTAGGAATCGAAGGTTGGAAAATCATGTTTCCTTGAGTCCCTTCGTCCCCTTCTCCCTTTGTCTCCCTTCTTCTCTGGCTGTCCTCCTTTCTCACCTGGGGGAGCTCTTAGTGCTTTATTGAACTCCTCTGTCCTGATGAACTTGTCTGACTCCTGCATGGCCTCTGTGAGTGTGGAGACGTTTTCCCTGACCAGGTGGTCCCTGTAGGATCCTGGTTGTAAACCATGTTTCAGGGCCATCATCACTATGTCTGGTTTGAGGGGAGACACAGTAATGGCTTCCCTGCTAAACCTCGCCAAGTACTCGCGCAGGCTTTCCTCCCTGCTCTGCTTGACGCTCATGAGCTCCATAGAGCTCTTCTCTCTTCTTCGTCCACTGATGAAATGACCAGTGAACTGCTCGGTGAGTTGATTGAAGTCGTATATGGCACCTGGTGGCAGGCTCTGGAACCATGACTGGGCCAGACCTGTGAGAGTGGTGGGGAAGTATTTGCACCAGGTACCGTCTGTGTAGGGGCCCAGATACATGTGACCTTCGTAGAGCTGGATGTGGTCATTGGGGTCCCCTGTTCCGTCATATTTGATATGACCAGGTAGTTTCACCCTCTGAGAGGGCTCGAATATCACCGAGGCATGGAATGGTGACTTCGTGGGTGTTCTCACTTCTGGCCTCGGTGGCCGTCCTGCTCGGAGGCTCGCAGATGGTCCTGGAGTCTCTTGTTGGGTCGACTCCTGACCTGTTTTGGCTGCTGGGGATGGTCCTAACCTATCCCTGACAGTTATGGGTCCCCCTAATCTGTCATGGACAGTTGGAGGTGGCCCCAGCCTCTGGTGCACAGGCCTTCTCTCACTCAGCCTATCATACACTGTGGTCCGGTGGGAAGGCCCCGTGTTAGCTTCCCCCTGGACAGTGGCATGAGGCGATGGAGATCGCCTGCCGTGTCGTTTCGCCTCCTTGCGTGTTGTTTGGACAGTGTTGTCCACTATTTTCGTTTTGCCCGAGGTTGAGAACCAACTTGGGTGGTTTCTCACTTCCCTCGTAGTGTCCCACTCACTCTCTCCCCACTTCCTTGGAAGAGATCTAGGAGGAGCGGTACGGGGTTGGTTAGTTGAGACCCTTTGACTGCCTGACCCCTGTGCGTAACTGAGTTTTCTTCGCACACGGGGTGGCCTTTTGCCCTTTGTTGGAGCTTTCGAGGTAGATGGCCTCTTCGTGCCGACAGAGGAGGACGGTCGTGGTGAGGATGTTGCGTAGTCCTCATCCGACGACTCACCCTCATCCCCTGGTCGTTCACTTGCCTCGGGCTCACTCTCCCCCGATTCCTTGTTCAGCAAGGAAGCTGCTCGCAGGACCCGAAGTGCTTCCTTGACCTGAGATTTGGTAGGTGCGTTTGCACTTCGATCGCTCCGAGATACCCTAGGAACTTGGGCACTCGCGCTCTTCTCTTGGTTTGAGCGCTGTGGTTGTTTGCTGGGATGGTTACCGGAGTTACCTTGTTGAGACATTGTCAAGGTATTTCGGAGGTGGAATATGAACTGAATATGGCACTCGGTACCCTCCTTCTAGCGCCAAATTGTTGAGGTGATTTTGTGGTCACAACAATGTAATTTATATTGGTGGGCTTGAGAGCTAGTCCAAATTCCACGAGATGGGCTTATGAATCTGCACAATGAACAAACGTGAGCTACCCCCGGTGGTGTTACCGGGGAACGGCCCTCCGACGCTCAAGTCAGTAAGTGTGAAAAGTATGAGAATATAGAGAGAGAAAGTAAGGGAGAAGTTTGGGATGTGTTTTCTTTTTTTTGGATCCCCTGGCATGTGTATGGGGAGGGACTATTTATAGTACCCTGAGACTGTGCTGGAGAACTGCCCCTGGTAGGTTGAACTGTGCCAGGCAGGCTGGGCTGGACCTGGTCAGTAACCCTGTACCTGGTGGACGTTCTCTTGACCTGGTAGGCTGGACCTGGACCAGGTTGCTGTCGTCAGGGCCTGGTAGATATGATCTGGACCAGGCAGGTGCTTGAGCGTGGATTTTAGGTGATCAGGGGCCCTTGTATGGACTTTGTCCTATACCTGGACCTGATCCTTTGTGGGCCTTCATTATGAGGGAACTCCGTGGTTTGTTGAGTGTTGGACTGGGCCTTAGCTTCGCATGTGGCTGGCCCAATAATTAATGGGGTGCATTGTGCCCCATCAACACCCTTAAATCGCTTCCTCAAAATGAGTGGAAAAACAAATGTTGAAATCTTTATGTTACTGAGGGAGTAATAAAAAAAATTAAAGTGGATCAAGCATCAAGGTAGTGAGCATGTATGGAACTGCTTTTCATGACAGCTTTATAGAAAATAACACAACGGATCCGAGAGAAGTAAGAGAAGTATGTAGCTTGCATTGTGAAGTGTGCATTGGCTAGCAAAGTATGAGTACAACAGAAAGTGAGTTCCACTATTTTTTGTTCATTTTAGGATGAATAATTATCTCTGTTGAGGTGATTTTTGGTACACACAACAATGGGTCGGGAGCTAGTCCGATTCCACAAGATCAAACACGTTTCCTACACAATAAACAAACGTGAGCTACCTTCGCAGCCCACAGGTGTTCCGGGGAAGGCCACTCCGACACTCAAGTCAGTTGGGAGTAGAGAGATAAAGAAAAATATTAATTTGAGAGTGTTTAGTTTTTTTGAATACCTTTCACGTTGCATGGAGTTGGCTATTTATAGTGCATTTGGGCGTAGGGATAATATTACCCCTGATCGGTTGAGCTGGACCTGGTCAGTTACCCTGGACCTGGTAGGTGCTTGAGTATGGATGTAGTGGGATCATGCTACGTGTGTTAGTTTCATCCCACGTATGGGCCTGATTACTAAGATGGGCCTTCCTTGAAGTGAAGTCTCTTTGTTAGCCTTGAGATTGGATTGGGCTACATTAATAGTGATTGGCCCATTAATTAATGGGTGCATTTTGCGCCATCAACCTCTAATTTTATATATATTAAAAAAGGAAAATTTGTCCAAAAAATCCTTAAAAAATTTTGAATTTGGAAAAAAAAATCTTAGATTTATATATTTTTTTGCAAGATAAAACCTTAAACATTTTTTTTTTGCGAAATAAAACCTCGTGGAATTAGTTTGACTTTGAATTTCATTTAATCACGTTGACTTTATTAATTATAATAAAAAATTAAATAAATTAACCTAACCTTAATTAAATAAATTCAGAAGTAACAATTTCTAATTAACCACCATCAAAACTACCACTCAGCTCCCCACCTCCAGCCACTCCTACCATCTTTTAATTTTCTAACTGTTTTCTTTTAAACCTTCAAAAAAAAAAAAAATTATGTGTAGAATCATAGTTTTGGCCATTATTTTGCTTTATTTTTTAAAAATGTATGTTTTGTTTTAAAATTATTATTAAGATGAAAATTACTTATTATTTTATAAAATTGATAATTTTTTTTGTGTCAACCGCGCATCGCACAAGCATCTAATCTAGTCTAGTATATACTAAAACAAAATTTGCTGAAATCATCTCCACCTAATAAAAGGATACGTGTCATTTCCTCATTCAATTTCCCCCCCCCCCCCCCCCAAAAAAACTGCATTAATTATTTTTTCCCAATTTTATGTTTTAATTAATGTTTTATTTTAAAGAAATCCTTATAAGCCTAATTTATCTGTTACTATGCTTACATCAACCAATACACATGACATTATTATATGCAATCGATGATGTTATCTCTAACTTAAGTATTCCTACTATCTTTTAATGTTCCAAAAGTGTTCTTTTAAATTATCAGTGTCCTTTATTATTATGTGTATAATAAATCATAGTTATAGCCATTGTTTGCCTTTATTTTTTAAAAGTTTTTTTGAATTATTATTAGTATGATCAGAATGACTTATTATTTACAATTTTTTTATGCCAACCGTGCATTGCACGGACATCGAATTTAGTAATATAATAACAGAGCAATTAAAGTGGGACGTGTAGTAATAGATTAACTTGGGAATTTGGAAGCAATAAATGTTGAACAAGAACCCTATCATGTGTATCACTGTTATTGGGCCCAATTTACAACTATTGGAAAACAGAACAATATGGGCAAACCATTTACTTAGACATCGACACATAAGGCCCACCTTTTCACATGCCGACGCCTTCTTAATTTCATAGCCCTTCAACACAATTTTAACATTTTCTAAAATTCAAGGTTCCCTCCCATAACCAATGAAGGTTGGTTCAAGTGGTAAGCGACTTGATACTCTTTAAAGAGGGTCTTGAATTCGAGCCTACTGTATGCAGAAATCTTCATTGAGAGACTCACCCAATGCAAGCCAGGTGCACAACCCGAGCCGGATCCGAATATAGTCGGAATGTTAGTAACCCTTGTGAACCGGGTGGGCATACTAAAAAAAAAATTGTCAACGACTGACTTGGGGGGTAAAAATCTTAAAGACCACATTCAAATTATACTACTCCCACTTACTCCTTTTTCTTAATATAAAATAAGTTGTAGTTGCTTGTCTTTTTCTTTTCTTTTTTTGTTTTTTGTGTTATTTACATGAAAATTTTAAATCTATATTTCTATATGTAAAGATTATTGTATCTTGTAGTTATATCGGCTCTAATTTAATTTGTTTTAATGCGAACTTTTTAAATATGTAATTTTTATACTTAAAGGCATTATTTTTTTTCTACTACAGATTTATAGGCACCAATTTTTGAAGTTGTATCGCAAAAATCGTTAAAGATCTCATGCAACAAATGAAAAACACAATGAGAGCATATAGTTCATTATTTTGGTAGCATTCTAAATAAGCACTTTTTATCTAGGTAGCACGTATACTTCATAGGGTAGTCATACCCGTATCAAATGGTGAATATCTAGGATACCGATACTTTACTCAATTTAATTTTAACACTTTTTTGACATGATTTACCCATTTTTTCATGTTCATATAATTTTGAAATATTTTTCATATCTTATTGTAGTAATTAAGCTAAATATTCCAAATGAAATTAAAAAATTAATTAAAAAATCTTGTTTTTTAAAGTATTTAATAATATCTATTTGACGTACACGTGTCTTATTTTTTCAATTCAATGTAGTCCGTACTCAATTCATACCCATCTTCATTTTTGTATCCGTATCTATGCATTTCAACCTTTTATCTTACCCAATATTGAATGAAATGCTTTACACAAAACATCACCGAACGTCCATATAAGAAAGTGTACAAAACACTATGTAACGGAGGAAATAGTGTATTGCTCATTTGATCTAATTCATTTTAAGTTATTAATACATCAAAAAACCGCTGGTGATTTCCGCACATCAATTGTGATTTCCGCACTTCTTTTACAAACTTTTCATGAAAATAGGTAGGAAGTGGGAGTGAGGATATAAAAAACGGAGTGTGAATATCGGCACCCAAAAAACAGTAACCTACAAATTTTCGGAGTTTGGCCAATGACCCTCTAAAGATTGCACTACCCAATCTACCAACATCTCAAAGAGTAAATGTGTAACAATAAAATTATAATGATAATCTCGTCAATACCACAAGCCACATTCTTGGAAACATGATTAGCAAAGCAATTCTACATCAAACTGAAGAATAACTGTAAATTTTCAACAAACTAGTAGTCTGTACAGAACTAATCTCTTCAGAACAAAAAATCAACAATCAAAACACTTGCGGTACTACGGTTAACCCAACTCATTGTTACCAATACCTAGTTTGCCTTTTAGTTCGCTTTTTAGTTCGCTGTCATAATTCGCAGTTCGCCCAAACTGGACCAAAAATAGCCCAAAACCAACCATAATTCGTTTTTCTCGGTTCGAAATTCACAGGGAGTGTAATGAACAATGTAACGCTCCCGACTTCAATAACCATGACTCCACCTTCTTTAACAATCAACTGCATAACATTACATAAATGATGCATTTCAATTGGGAGCTGAAATGGTGAAGTTCCAAGAGTGTTGTAATCCAAGTTATAACCACTGTCAGACTTACTGTAAGGCCTGTATCCAATCTTTAACAGCAGTATAGAATCTATGTAATACTCCATTTATGTACATTGAATTGACTAATGGTGTGTTCTCTTCATCTTATTTTTTCTAATCTGATTTGATTTGATGTGATCTTATAAGATAAGATCTCAAAATGTATGAGAACTTCAACTTATATTATGAGATCTGATCTGATATAAGTTGAAGAGAACACATCCTAAGATGGTTAGATGATCAGATGAGTAATAGTTGAAGAAGTAAACCTAGTTCCAAGACGCCATTTCTCGATGATTAATCTGAGAAGCAGGCAAAGGAATCATAAACTCCGCGTTGCTAACTCCTCCCCTGCTTCCACTGTCCATAACAGGTACGCTTCCATTCGGGAAAGTGGCCGGTCTCATGTTAGCATAAGCAAGAACAGAGCCCGAGATTTGTGGGATTACAGCAGCTGCACCACCATGCTGCAGGTTGTTGAATTGTGTAGGGTAGTATGTTGAGGGCAAATTCGCAACTTTTCCGATGTATACTCCAGAAGGCACCACCATCTGTAGTTGTTCGGCTGTAGGGGCAGCCACGAGAAAAGGTCGTGATTGAATATGGCCGAAACCTCTCATCGAACTAAGATCAACCCAATAAGAAGGCATTGCCATGTCTAAAATCGACTGATTCATATTTCCTCCGGAACATGCTACCGTGTCAGATGCAACACTTTTTCTCAGCATCTGCCTGTTTTCACTTTGCTGATAACTGTGACCATCTGTATCCTCATTCATTGGATTGTCATTTAGGTTAAAACTTGATGGACCGGTTCTGTATTTGTTTTCGTTGTGTCCACTTTGGCAATTCAGGTCAAGAAACATTCTTTGAGGCTGATTTGAGGTGGGATTCATAGATGGCTCATCATCAAGGGTGGCAGCAACGTTGAGGTCGATCCAATCTCTTTCGGGATTCTTGACACAAGTAGGGCGAAAAGCACTAGCATTGCCGGATCTCTTCCACCCGAGCTCACCCCCAAACTGCAATGGTTTCTTAGGTAAGCCCATTAGAACACCAACCTTGGCTACTACTGATATCGGTTCTGATTCGTGCAGCATTCGTTGATGGAATTCCGCTCCATTCCCCTCCATTCCCTCATTCAGATCAAATTTACAGTGACTCGATTTCTTCTCAGCTAAATATACATCAGTAGAATCAACTGAACTCAATTGAACCACTTCACCACTTTCTTTAGATGATGCAGAATCAGTTTTGAATAGCTTATTGTGGTCTGTGATCTTGGTTGTTTGATTCCTGCAACCAAATCCTCCCATCACTACCGAAGAATCTGGATCTTTCCTCTTCCCTTTAAAGGGATGTCCCGTGTCTGTGCTGAGTTCGCTCCTGATGGATGAAACAGTTGAGGCCTCGGTTTCTCTAGGATTGTGCTGGTTCATCTTGTTTTCACTACTCGAGGAAGCAATTTCGTGATTAATTTGTTCGTGAGGACAAACATTACCATCAACTTCACTCTTCTCCATACTAGTTTACTAATTTTTCAGCTTCAACACAGCTTCAGAATCAGGGTTAGCCTACAAAACCTGCAGTAAAAAAAAAAATCAGTAATTTGACACTCCCCAAAAGGCCAAAATGTAGTGATGTAACTGATGTTCTAACACAAGTTTAATCCTAATAATTACGGATCTGTTTAGTTGGTCGAAAAATGTTTTTCCTCAAAACTATTTGCCCGACTTTACATTGTTCCATTTGGGCCTGAAAATTAAATGGAAAACTTGAGTTAAAAAGTTGTTTTACACCTAGTTGAAAACATTCCCACCCAAGATTCGAAAACACTACCCCCAAGATTAGAAAACTTAATAGGAATTGTTTTTTCAATTCAACCAAGCGATGAAAAATGTTTAAAATGAAAAATCATTTTCTATATAACCAAACCCTGGAAAATTTCCATAAAAATGAGTTTTCCATTGCAAATTGTTTTCCACATGGAAAATCATTTTCAGTTCAAAATATTTTACACCCTAATAAACGACGCCTACAGATAATGCAACATAATCTTAAAGATTGATTAACTAAATGAACGACGCCTAATAATCATTTTCAGTTCAAAATATTTTACACCCTAATAAACGACGCCTACAGATAATGCAACATAATCTTAAAGATTGATTAACTAAATGTTCTTCAAAACCCTAAGCAAATGAAAGAATTTAACAACTAATATCAGGGAAAATTATATCAGCAAGGATACTTGAAAGAATAATGAATCTGAAAGACAAATACAGTACATGATAAACAGTGAATAATGTAATGCAACATAAAACTAGTTGTTAAAAACAGTAAAACCAACAATGAAAGTATATAGTGCAGAACTGCAGATGCTAAATCAACAGTGAACTGTCAGTCACAGATTTTCAATATGGATCAATCAAAGACTTAGTCTTAATCCCATGAATCAAGCCAGCTACATGAACCAAAAAGCTATCTTATTTGGTCATTAACAAATATCAAAAGGTAGAAAAATGGTTTCAAACTTTACATTATGAAGTGTATCTTTAGAGATAACTTTGAACCCATAATCCACCAAACAACAAGAAACAAACTAAAAAAAACATGGGTTTGACTTACGTTACTAATTATTTCCATTAGAAGTGAAAATTAACAGATAAAGGCCAAAAACAGTTCTGTAAAACACTAAAACACAAAGAATGAACTAATAAGGCCTGTTTTTTACTCAAAAGATAAGACATGTAAAAACAACAAAACTCCAAATAAAAAGTTCAATCAACAAAAACCCAACAAACATTTCAAAAAAAAAAAAAAAAAAAAAAAAAAAAAAAAAACCATACCTTGAGAGAAGAAGAAGAGAAAGAAAGGCTGTTCAGGTGCCAAGAACTAGAAGCAAAAGCTGAAGAAAAGAGGTAAAAAATAAAGTGGGGTTTAACATAACATGAGACAATAGAAAGAAAATGAGGTAAGGAAAAAGTAAGGCAATAAACAGAAAAGGAGATGGAAATCTATCTTTATCACTTTCCCTTTCCCAAGTTTCATTTGAGTTAATACAAACACACAAACAAATGCATGAATGAGCACCAAATTCTCTCACTGAGAAAAAACAGAATGCAAATTAAAGGGTACAAAAGAAAAGAAAGTAACCAAACCTAAAGGTTCAATTATCAACTTTACTAATCACATCCTTTCTTTTTTCCACTTCTGGAGACAATGCTGACCTGGGCTGCTTAACCCCCTACTCTCTCCTGGGAGGGACCTCTGCATATATGGGGTATAAAGTTTTCTTTTTTGTTAATTTTGGTTGTGGGGAGAAAAAGTTTAAGGAGAAACAAACAAAGTAACAGTACAAAACTTGGAGGAAACAAATACTCCTACTATCCCCTCTCTCTCTTTGTTTTTTAAATGTTTACTTTACTCCCCCTTAATATTTGAATAAAATATATATTCCCAACATAACAAAATAATTCATTTCTCCCAAATTACTTGTTACGTTCTCTTTTTCACATCTCTCAATTCACAACTTTAAATTAAAATATCTTGAACTACACATAATAAAAAATTATATGTTTGAAAAGTACATAGTGAGACGAATCAAACTAGATCCATCATGACTATATTTTTCTTTATGTACACGAAACTATAAGCATCCAAAGTTTACAAATGAATAGTATCCATTTTCAGAATGTAACAACTAATATGAGACGGAGAAAGTATCATCTAAATTCGAGTAAGTTTTGGGTTAGAAGTCAGGTCACTTGATTAAATAATTCGGATTGTGTCACTTTTTTCATCTCCATTCACGAACGACGAGACATGTACTAGTACAGTAATACTGGGTGTAAATGCATAGTAGTATTGCAACGACGAGACATGTACTAGTACAGTAATACTGGGTGTAAATGCATAGTAGTATCGCAATCAGTAAATATCAGTGAGTCAGTGACAGTAGTAGACTAGACAAGTAGTATAGGCTAGTGAGTGAGTAGCGGCTAAGTGAGATGGTGGGGCCCAGAAACGCCATCCATCTCTGACGGAAAAAAATGTGGGAGTGTGGGACCCACAGAGGGGAAAAGGGACCCACAGTGGTGTTTTTATGGGAGAGTGGTAATTCCCTAGCCTCATGTCCGTACGTTTGCCGACAGTGACCTCTTGTCAGTCTTTTCCCCCGTAGAATGGTGGGCTTGGGTTGGGTTGGATTGGGACCCATTTCCCATCACTCCTCGATTACCCAACCGGCCCACTGGCCCACACTCTTTTTCTTTCGTTTTTTTTTTTTTTTAAAAAAAAATTTTTGTTTTTTTCTCCAAAGTCTTTCATGTGGCTAAACCTAGTGGCCTCGCCGAGCATGAAACCTTTGTGCCCACCCCCACTTCGAGCCCACCATTCTATAACATCAACCATTTTTGTTTTTTTTTTTTTTTTTTTCTTTTTTAGAGTTACAAAAAACATGAATATAATTGTTCTTCCATCACTAAATCTGCCTAATTATGAAACAATAACTTTTTATATATAAGCTTAATTAGTCATGTAAAAAAATATTTATTGATGGTAAATTGTTACAAAGTACAATATTTTTCCTAAAAATTTGTCAAACTGTCAAATAATTTCATAAAAAAGTTATATACGGAGTAATTATTATTCACATATTTGAGCCCCTTTAGGTGTTGAGTGCAAGGCGGCTGCCCCTGGTGCATGCCCATCCCCGGACCAACACACTGTCGCTATTGATACAATATGGCATGTTGATGGATTATAGACTGTGCATGGATATATATTTTATAAATTTAATACAATCCTAATACGACGAGTACGATAGATCATCCCATATGTTGACCTACTCATTTATTATAAGCAAAATTAATGATATATAAGTACTAGTATTTAAAATAAAAAATACGATGGTAAGACATGAACATGCTTGACACAAAACATGAATCAAGTCATGCATGGGTATTTTCTCCTAAAATTTCACACATATTCGATATCACAAGGTCGAACCTCACCTCCCCTCTCCCTAGGCATTGTCAACTCGATCATTCTAAGCTAGGAATCGTGCGCTAAGGCCCATTATACCTTTCTTTTAAAAAAAAATCTAGACACGTAGTATTCACAATGGCCCGAGATACATGGGTTGCCCTTGTATAGCCTATATCCTACTTACGGCTAGTAGTGTAGCACCAATGGTATTTCTTTTTGTCTTAAAAAAGGACAAGTTAGGATACTCAACCCAACTCAAATTTATTAAAAAATAAATAAAAATATTTGACTTAATGACCTGTTTAATAGTATTATTATTAATTTTTAGTCCTCATCCTCAAATATAATATACTACCATATGTCTACAAATACTATTGTATAGGCTACAACAACAATATACAATAGACATACATAGTATATTGCACATTATTGTTCATAACTTATAGTCTTATACCATAATGTATCATAGTCAAAATAGTAATAATAAATGGGAACATATGGAGTATAATATTGAGTATAAATTGGGTGATTAAATTAGGACAAATGAAGTATGAGTTAATTAAACCATTAAAAATTTAACACTAGTACAACTAGGAGTCCGAATCCCTGTTCCAAAATTGCATACAGTTATTTGTGACATTATTATTAATTTGTCCAAATTAAATTCTAAAAATTGATTTTTATTTTACTCGTACTGTTTTTCTTAAGTTAGAGTTTCTGATGTGAATGGTCATTACTGCACCTATCCGGTGGATAGTCTATCAATTACTTATAGGGACATTAAAATTTTATTAAACTTATGAGTTGGATTTCACTACTAAAATTAACCACGACACTTTATTAGTGGTGTGTAGTCAACTAGTCAACCCGGTGGGTAGAGTTAGGGCTTGTTTACTTCAGATTATATTCGGTTCGGTTCAGTTCAGTTCAGTTCATCTCTATTTAGTTCATTTAATACACTTCTATTCAGTTCATTTCATCTCTATTCAGCTAATGTAAACGAGCCCTAAGTTTTTTTTGCTCGGATATATATATTGGTAATGTAAAAGGAACCATAAAATGGAGATATTATCATTAAGAATAGGCAACAGTCGTAACTTAGTTACTTAACTTTAGAATTACTGCACTAGGAAAGTGAGTTCTCACTGCCTACACAAATGGGACCTTATTATTTGGGTGTTTGGAAGTACATAACATGCATAACAAATATGGTAGCAGAATGTGACCATTTGCTTTCTTTATTCTTTTGCTTTCACTCTACCTTGTCCCACTTCTTATCTTTTCTGTTTTTGATACACCCTTCCTTTTGTTTCAACCTACCTAGGGTGGGGTTCTTTGTCTTCTGATTAAATTTCAATTACTTACTCCCTTGTAATACTCGCTACATAAGTATGCGATATAGACTCATAGGCAAAAAATGGATTTTAAGAGAAAGATCAGATAGAGTGAAAAATGAATAATTGTAAAAAAAAAAAGTCAATCTTTAGCCGGTCTTCATAAAATAAATCAACATATTACACATATCCGCTCAAATTAAGTTTTTTGTAAACTTAACCGGTGAAAAAAGCTAATCATTTATCATTGAAAATGTTAATTTAATTAACAAGTAAATAGTGAAAAACTTAATTTGAGAAGACATGTATAATAGGTTGATCAAATTATTTTGAGTTAATAACAAAGTTGACTTAATTTGAGAAAACCGGCTAAAGATCGACTTATTTTTTACAGTTTTTCCTTTAATATATACATATATATGAACAAAAAGGTTGTAAAATACTAAAATTCACTAGTGGTTTGGTATAATTAAGATTCGTTGGTTGAATGTAGGCAATATGAAAATTACTTGGAAGATTATTTTCTTTTTTAATTGTAGTTCATATTCCTAATGAATCACTAAATGTTGTTTGGTTTAGGATTTTTTTGTCCAAAACTACCTTAGTTACACCACTTTTTGCAAAAAACTACCTTATTTACAAAAGTTTGTCCAAAACTACCTTACTTAGCAAATTTCTGGTTGACCACTACCTTATTCACTATTTCGACGTTGACTTTGTCTTTGTTGGCCAATCTGGTCGTTTGTTGCAAATTCCGACCTCAAATTTGACTCTTTAGGGCAAAAATGACCCATCAAAACCTTGATAGGGATATTTTTTTTGGCACGCAAACCAATGAATGCATATCGAGACAAATTTTGTAATGGAAATAGAAGCTTATGCGACCATTTTTTGTATATTCCGACCTCATATTTAACCCTTTTAGGGAAAAAATGACCTCAAAACATTGATTGGGCTAATTATTTTCACGAATAAAGCAAAGTCAGTGCCGGAACAACGAACAAGGTAGTGGTCAACAAGGAATTGGCCAATAAAGGTAGTTTTGGACAAGCTTTTGTAAATAAGGTAGTTTTTTGTAAAAAATGGTGTAAGTAAGGTTGTTTTGGACAAAAAACTCTTTGGTTTATCATGTAAAGTGAAAAATTTTATGGGAATTTCCCTAGGTAAATAACTTTCCATTTTGTAGGAATTGGAAATTCCTAGCATTAAAATTTGCCAACCAACCAACACCAAAAATTTTTAATTCCTAGAAATTTTGACTTCCCATGCGAAATGATATCAACCAAACAAACACATTAGTGTTTGAATAAAGGTAATGCTTTTTTATCTTACACCTTAAATAGTTGAATACAACCAGTGGCGGAACCAGAAATTTTTACTAAGGGGGGCGAACTCATAAGAATCCAATTCTTCTTATTATTAGTATAATTACATAACAACATAAGAAGATGACAAAATAAATAAACTAAAAAAAAAGTTGAAAGCCACTATCTAATAGGAGTATATATTTTTTTTTCTCTAAAACTTATTGAATACATAAGCAATTCACTTTGATTATTTAAGTTGAACTCTCCTACTTTTCATACTATAAAAGTCATCTACAATTGAATCCATTGAAAATGTTTTAGCAATCTCCTTTTCAATATATACCAGTAAGTAATCTGAAAGGAAATCGTCTTCCATTTTGTTTCGAAGGCTAGTCTTGACGATCTTCATTGCTGAAAAAGCTCTTTCTGTGGTTGCTGTGCTAACAGGAAGGGTTAAAATAAGTCGAATCAATCTATAAATTAAAGGGTAGTGAATTGATTTTCTATGCTCCACCAAACTTCTACACAAATCAGTTATGTTACTCAGATCTTTCATAACTTGGTGATTTGGAATATCATGATAAAATAAATCAAGCTCATCCTTCAAATCAGATATGTCTTCTTCTGAAAAGTCTCGATCATAGTATTTCTCTGCCAAAAGACAAATATTATCCACATTGAAGTCTTTAAAACCATCGATGGGATTTAAAGATGCACTCAATACAAGTAAGTCCGTCGCTTGCTCACTAAATCGACTGTTCAACTCCTGTAATTGTTGATCAATGGTTGCAAAAAACACACTGACTCGATAATTGTGCTCCACTGAAATATTATCTTTGTTGTGCCGAGATCAAATTATATCAGAATAAGGAACATTCATATCTGGTACTTGAGTGTCATGACTATTACAAAATGTAGTTACATTTTGTAAAAGACCTTCCCAACCATCATCTCTGAAACCCTGAATTAAAGACTTCGTTGCAACAACTAAATGCATAGCATTCAAAATATCTTGTGATTTGTGCTGCAAAGCTCGACAAAGCCCATCTGTAATTCTCAAAAGTTCTTGCATCAGATGTAAAATAAAAACAAAATCAAAACTTAATAACTTTTTCAGAGCAGATTTAGCATCACCACGTTGAGAATATGAAGCTCGCCGATCAGTGGCTATTTTCTCAAGCACCGTACGAGTTGCATTGAACATTTTCAATACACTGCAGATTGACTTATAATGAGAACTCCATCTGGTATCACCTGGTCTTTGTAGAGTTCCAATTTGATGTAACCCTTTTCCTGTCTCAACCTCTTCGATTTCAATCAAATGTTCCATTTCGGCCACTTGTCTCTCTTGTAGCTCATCGTGACGCTTAGAAGAAGAACTAACAGTGTTGACAATAAATATTAGATCTTTAAAGAAATCATGAACCTCGGCTACTTCTCTAGAAGCAGCAATTAATGCTAGTTGTAATTAGAGTATAAGAGTAATATATAAAATACTGTAATACGAGTAGCCTAATATGTATAGGTAGTAGCTAGTTAGGTACCTTGATGGCTTGATCAATTGACAGATGTTTTGATGATGATGATTGACGAATTGACAAGAAATTCAGAAGTACAGTAGATACCCTAGCCTTATGCAGTAGTCAAATGCGGAATAGTGGTTCTAATTTTTTTACTTTTCTTTTAACCTATTTGTTGAATTTTTTATTTTAATAAGTTAATTTGGGCCTACTACATAAAAAAAATTTTGGGCCCATGGGGGAGGCAGCTGCCCCCCTTGCCCCCCTCTCTTTCCGCCCCTGAATACAACCTTAAGAGCTTTATTTGTTATTTTTCATGCAAAAACAACAAGATAAAAAAATGCATTGATAAAGATGAAAATGACAACGTTGCGATTAATAGGGAGCAGATGAAGTAAGCTAGAAAGTGGAATCTTTGAGAATTGAGACTACCATGTAGTATATTTCAACTAGTCTTATATGCACGTTTTGCGTGCGACGATGTTTTGTTCATGACTTTTTCTTAATAGCATATATTTAATTCATATCCCTTTTTCGACAGTAAAAAAAAAATTAAAGTCATATGAATTTGTTTAAATACGAATTTTCATTTTTATAATAATAATAACATTTTGTAATAAAATTTCAAAAATAAAAATAGTAAAACACATTTTTAATTTCTTTTTTCCACCCCTAGATTCAATTTTATAAATTAAAATTCAACTACGAGAGATTTGTGTTAACCACTTAACCGTACCGTGATTTTTTTTGTTCAAATTAATTATTTGCTTAACTATTGTGTTGATTGATTTTTTTCGCAATGATTTGTGGCTTGTGTTTAATTTGTGAAGGGAAGGAGGTATAATTGTAATTTACTCAGAGACGACTACCACTCTACCAGGCCACCTCCGATCCGATCCCCTTCACTTATATTATAAAGCTAATTATAAACAAAACAAAAGGTTCATCCATAATACTCATTCTCCTATCAAAATAATACTATGATAAAAAAAGGAAATATTTATGTAAAAAATTATATCAAGATGGGTGTCTGTTTATAGAGAATTCAAAATTATGAATTTTAGTGTTTGTATTATTTATTTATTTTGAATTATTTATTTTGTGATATTTTCATTTTAAAAAATACAAAACTTTCCATTTAAAATAATATTGATGTCATTTGAGTATTTAGAAATTTTTAAAGAGCATTTTAGATTTTTCTAGGGGGGACACCATTGCTCCTCTTTAATTATATAATAGAGATAAAAATGACTAGAAATTAAATGATACAGAAAAAAAAAAACCATCTATACCTATTATATTAAAACACACCCCAAACATACATTTGACACATGTACTTGATATCTTAAAAAAAATTGTCATGTGTCATCTTGCCCCCACATAAACTTTGACACATGTATTTATATCTCCCAACAAAATTGCCATGTGTCATCTTTATAATAAGTGTGTTTCATTTTTTTTTTTTGGATAACAAATTAATTTTCTTTTCCAATTACAATTAAGTTAATAATTTATTTACATTTGATAAAACTTTTCAATTTCTCTCAAATGATGTCATTTTCTTTCCTATCACTCCCTTTTTAAGTTACCCATTTTGAATTATTTAATTAAATTATTTTTTCCCCATTTTGAAATTCTCTTTAAATGAACTCACACATCGTATTTACAAAATCATTTTCCATTATTTTATAATCATCCAGATGAATTGTTTTTCCAAAATGTATATGTTGTAATCTTTAAAATAATTATAAATTTGATACATTTATTTTTTTATTTTTTATGAATTAATAAGTTTTGGTTTCAATCTTCAAACATCATCATAAATAAAAAAATTAAATCATACAATTATTAATCTAATATGTACAAAACCCGTGCATTATGCACGGGCCAAAAACTAGTTATAAAATTATAAACGGCTAGGAAAAGGCCATATCTTAATCTAACACAAACTTAACTTTGTTGCATTTTTCATTTATTTATGTTAACCTTTATGAAATATTTACTGGCATAAAAATTTACAATAATTCCGCGTGATGCTTGTCATATGATTTCGATTTTTGAATTTACAAAACAAATCTATTTTTACATCATCGAGAGCAAATATTGATATTGTATTAATTCAAACACAAATTGCAGGGATAAAATTCATACTCCTCAATCTCTTTTTATTTGTCTCATTCATTTTTTTAGTATTTATCGAACCACAACTTTAAATAAAAATATTTTTAAATATGTGTAATAAAAAATTATCGTGTAATAGTAAAAAAAGAAGTAAACATTGTGACGAGTAAATCAACTGAGATTCATTTAACTATATTTTTTTTCCACATAAAATATTAAAATAAGTCAAATTTATTAAATGAACAGTTGTAACTTTATTTTTTTTACGGAAAAAAAAAAAAAAAAAGCGAACGGGGGAGGATTCTTGAAGCAAATTTTGATTTGCGTTATGAATTGTACTCAGCAGATTTAAACAGGAGCGATCACTAGCTAAATAGCTAATGACCCCCTTCGTGTATATAACGTGGTCCAACACTATTTCATAATTCCCATTTCCCATAATGGATGAGTTTCAATAGTGCATGAAGATATTTATTTACTACATCCCTCAAACCACCCCTAAATTTTTGTTGCTTATTTCTCTTTAGGAGGGTTTCAATAGTTTACAATATACTCTATCTATCCCAATTTAGTTGTTATATTCATTTTTTTTCACATCTTTCGAGACACGACTTTACATAAAAATATCTTGAACTATACATAATAAAAAATTATATATTTCAAAAATACATGTTCAGACGAATTAAACCAGAACTATTATGAATATATTTTTCCTTAACCTATAAAATTAGAAGCAGCCCAAAGATCACATGTGAACATTGCTATAAGTCAAAATGTAGCAACTTGGGACAGAGGGAGTATACAATATTTTTTAAAGCATAAATGATCAACACTCTACTTTTTATTCCTATTTCATCATATACTATGTACTTAGGCTCTGTTCTTTAGGACTGATCTGGTCTTTTCTGATCTGATCTGATCTAATCTGATCTGATCTGATCTAATCTGATCTGATCTGATCTGATCTGATCTGATCTGAGTTTGTCTGATCTGATCTGATTTGAATTGAATTATTTTTATTTTTATTTTTATTTTTATAATTGTAATACTTATTTTTTTATGAGAAATGTAATACATGATTATATTTACTAAAATAATAATAATAATAATTATTATTATTATAATTATTAATATTATAATTATTATTATGATAGCCCATTTCATTTCACCTCTTCATTCAATCTCACTCCAAAACTTTAAAACTTCAAATAATAATATTAATACTAATACTACTACTACTACTACTAATAATAATAGTAGTAGTAGTAATAATCACCGCCGAAAATTTTGACCAAACCGTCACCGAAAAAGTCGACCGAATAATCACCGCCGGAAAAGTTATTCCGAAAACTGTCGCCGAAAAACTCGGCCTGAAAACTGTCGCTGGAAAAGTTGGCCGAATGATCATCGTCGGAAAAGTCAGTCCGAAAACCGTCGCCGAAAAACTCGGCCTGAAAATCGTCGCCGGAAAAGTCGGCTGAATAATCACCGCCGGAAAATTAAGTCCGAAAACCGTCGTTGGAAAAGTCATCCCGAAAACTGTCGCCAAAAAACTTGGCCTGAAAATCGACGCTGAAAAGTCGGTCGAATAATCACCGTCGGAAAAGTCAGTCCGAAAACTGTTGTCGAAAAAGTCGTCCCGAAAATCGTCGCCAAAAAACTCGGCTTGAAAATCGTCGGCGGAAAAGTCAGCCGAATAATCACCGCCGGAAAAGTCGGCCGAATAATCACCGCCGGAAAAGTCAGTCCGAAACGGTCGTCGGAAAAGTCGGCCCGAAAACCGTCGCCGGAAAACTCGTTCGAAACCGTCGTGGGAAAATGTTGAGCGGAAAAACGATGCTCGAAAATAATAATAATAATAATAATTTAGAGTAATAATGTCTGGTCTGATCTGATCTGATCTGAGTTTGTCTGATCTGATCTGTTCTGATCTGATCTGATCTGATCTGATTACTATAGCTTTTAAGTACAAAAGAACAGGGCCTTACTCATTCAATATAACTTTTAAAATAGTAAAAACATCATAATCTATCTATAACTATATAGTAAAATAGAATGTGCAAATGTCATCAAACACCACATGTCAAATTCTCGTGAAACCCTTAGATGGTAAAAACTGAGGTTTGGTGCAAAGTAATACGTAGTATATGACTACACTTTTTTCATAAAAGTAATAAGTAGTATAACATTTTTATAACAAATCAAACTAAATAAATCGTGCAATTACATGAGAATAACCTAGTATTTGCAATATTAGGAAACAAAGGAACCTTGTCCCAAATTACTTGCTAGATTTTCTTTTATACAGCTTTCGAGAACCAATTTCGAACACTAATATTTTATAATTTCATACATAGAAAAAATCATCAAAAAAATATATATTTGGAAAATATACATCGAAACAAATCAAATGGGATCTCATATAACTATATTTTCCCTTACGCATATATATAAAACTAGAAATAAAAAAAAAAACACATGTGAACAGTGCTAAAAGTCAGAATGTAGCAAGTAATTTGGGACGAAGGGACTACTTGTAACGACCCGACTCGCTTAAATCGGCGCGGAAGAAACCGACGAGTCGAATAGTTATAAACTACAACCCAAAATACTTAAGAAATTAAACTAATTCCTCGAAAATTATCATTAATCAACCAAAAACGTACAAATACCCACAAGTTTGTACATACTAGTCCAAAAGTCGAACTAGAAATACTAGAATACGAATAACTCCAACCACACGTCAAAGTCTAAAACACCGTATAAAGAGTCCAACAATAACGTATTAAGTCTATACAATACCATTACTATCTATAAACGACGAAAATAGGAAATACATCAAATAACAGAAACAATAACGTCGCTCGCCCAACCCAAAGCTAAGCAAGAGTATCGTCATCAGAAATACCTGAAAAACAAACAACAGTCCACCATCAGTGGCGAGTAACATAACTGACTCACCCTAATGGGAATACACATGAACATAGTATAAACCAAATAATCAACATCAATAATCAAAGTATGAGAACAACCCAAAACCGTGTACTCGACTCAAACAACCTAACCAACGCATCTTACGCGATCGAACTTTCTACTATGCTCGGATTTGAGAATCTTACTCCCAAACCCCATGAAACCATTCTTACTGGAAATCCATGTCCCGTGAAACCAATCTTACTGGAAATTCAAAGGATAACATAGTATGACTCCAACTATCCCAATACCGCGGATGGAATAGGGGCAACGTCTTAACCCAAAAACAAAGAATCTTACTCTAAGTTTTAGGCGTCTAGAAAAGAAATCAAGCTAATTATTAATTAATCATTTTATCATCATATTCAACTCATTCATAACTAAATTAATTTCAAGAATTGCCTACTAGTTAAACATCGAAGTTATACTCAAGATTGTCTTTGCGCCTTGATCTTGAGTCTAACCAACCAAAATCCATCATTTAAATTCCATTCTTTAATCAATTTAAACTCAATCTTTAACTTTCTTTAACTTTTAAACCATTTTCTTTAACTTTCAAGATTCGATCAAGAACTCATAAAGACTCATCAAGAACTCTTAAAGAACTCATTCAACTCAAAAAGAACTCATTCAAGATTCAAGATCTTCAATCAAGAACTCAATCAAGATTCAAGAACTCAATCAAGAACTCATTCAAACCCATACAACATCACACGCATAACACCATCAATAATTCACACGAAATC
The DNA here is from genome assembly GCA_951394345.1 of Salicornia ramosissima. Classification (NCBI taxonomy): domain Eukaryota; kingdom Viridiplantae; phylum Streptophyta; class Magnoliopsida; order Caryophyllales; family Amaranthaceae; genus Salicornia; species Salicornia ramosissima. The sequence goes on from OX596234.1 coordinate 50,670,601, forward strand.
ATCCTTCCAATTATCCAAAATTCATCAAACTTTAACACAATATTCATGATCATAAAACAACTTATAATCAATCATAAAATCATGAAAACCATTACCAAAACATCATATAATCCTCATAAAAATCAGAATATAAACCATACATAAAATCATAGATATTCATCATCAAACAACCCAAACATGCATTTAATCTATACTATAAACATAGTATACCAAAAAGGTTGAGAAAGCATGTTACCTTATTGAAGATAACACACAAAATCAATACAAAAAAATGCAGTCCGGAAAACACGACAAACACGGGCTCTAGACACGGCACACACACACGAGCACCACGTCTTCAACACGGCACCACAGCACGAGCACCACGAACCACTGCACACACGGCTTCACCACACGGCCTGCTGCACAACCACGAGCACGAACACCACCTGCTGCACGGTCCACCACACGGCCTGCTGCACAGTTCGAACACCAACACCACACGAACCCCACACGTGCACACGAACTCGAACCCAAAACCAACCCGAACTAGAGATCTTGGATGAATTAATTGTGTTTAGGTTTGTGTTTGAACACTTAAAGATCAATAGACTTTGAATCTTTAAGTTTTGGGCTAGGAAAAATGATGAATAATTGATGGGTTTCAATTGCCCAATAATGGCGTGAGGCAAAGGAGGAAGTGGAGGGAAAATTTTGGTGGTTAAACTTGATGGCAAGTGCTTTAGGATGGCAAATGAACAAAATGATCCTAAGGCTCACTAACCCCTTCTATTTATAGAAGTTGGTTAAGTGTGAAAACTAAGCAAGTGGCAAGCCTTGCCATGCTTGAGTAAAAACCGGCCAAAGGGAGGGATTATGGGCCTAAAATGGGCTCTCGTGATCAATTGGGTTAATTTGCAAAAACCGCATAATTAATCTTGCATAAATCAATTTAGCCCAAAATATTAAATAACTAATTAGAAAATTAAATAAAAATTCTAATTAATTAAATAATAATTAAAATAAATAATAACAACTGCAAATAAAATAATTCGAATTAAATCGAAATTATTCACATAAAATAAAATAAATAGTTCAACAATAAATTTGAACTAACACACAAATACACATAAATACACGTAAATATCGGCAAAAATACCAATAAAATCAGGGTCATTACACTACTATTCAAGTAGATTGCTTGGTCCGTCCCTCTTATTAGATTAAATCAGACCAGATCAAAAAAATAAGATAAAGAGAACACACCCTTAATTTGAACTAAATTAAATTAAAATATAGACTTATTAGAAACTCAACTAATATGAAATTAATTCCACAAAGACATCACCTAATAGTAATATGGTCCTATACTATTATTGTTACACGTTCTTCTTACAGTACTGTCATTTTTTACTTTTAAGTTAACACCATACAATTAAAAAAAAATAAAATAAAAAAAATTCTCAGGCCATATTCTTTTGGACTTAAAAACTATAATAATCAGATTAGTCCAGTTCAATTTTATCTTAATTTTATACTCTCACAAAATAATACGTCCACCTAATCAGATCAGATCAGACCTAAAGAACAGGGCATTATACAGTTTATACGGGTCTTCCAAACAATATGCATTTAAAAAAATCAAGATTATATGAGATATTATGGTACCTACGCACTATGGGTCCACATTAGCGAGTTCAAGCATAAAATGTCAACATGGTTAAAATAGCATCAGAAATTTAGAAGCCTAATGCCTATTGACTATTGCCTAAATGCGTAATGCCTAATGCCTAATGCATATACATTACTCGCAAGTTTTTTTTTTTTGGGTCATAATGAGCATTAAATTAAACTAAACTAGTACCGTAGTAAGTTAGGATTACTCGCAAGTTCATTGCCATTTATGTATGGAAAAAAAAATCCCCATTGGATTATAATTCTTTCAAAGTTCATCAATGCAAAACTACTTTAAGTTTAATTTTAGAGAAGGTATTGGGTCAAAACTACATAATAGATATGCATTAATAATTTCTCTAAAATAATCAACAATCGAGAATCTTTTTAGAAGTTCAGTCAAGTTGAAATCTTTTTTTTGTCAAAAAATTCTTTTTTATTTATATGCGACGATAACAAACTCACCAAAAAGTCATTAACTGATATGAGAATTCAAAATATGATTGGAAAGATTAAAATTAGAGATAAAGTTGTTGTTTCATACTTCATTCTTCCTTCATTAAAAAATTGATAATTCATTTTAGAGTAAATAAATTCATAAGATTTATATTATTTGTTGGGTAAAAGATTATGCAACAAGATCTTAGAAATTTTTTGATTGCATTTACTAGTAATGGGCAATTTCTCATGAGTTTGATGGACCACGTGTGACCTATTTATAAATGATGAATGAGATCTTACTAGAGCAAGTACTGTATCTAGCATCCCACATATATAGTATGGGGGTACCATGGATATGGGCCCAATCTAGCTGTACGAATATATATAGCTAACAATCTAACATGATTTGGACTCTTCGTTCTCTTCATAAGTTCATACGAGTAGGGGTGTCCAAAAAAAACCCGGCCCGATGACCCGCACATTACCCGACAGGTTTTTTTTAGAAAAAAAATCATTTTTTCGGGTCGGGTACCCAGTCCGGTAAAATCACAATCATGTTGGGTCGGGTAATGGGCCGACCTTTAATGACCCAAATACCCGCTAATTACCTGGTTGTTTTTTTTGTTTTATTTTTTTTTATAGGGCAGGCCCAATTTATACCCAGCCCATTAACTTAAAAGTTAATAGCTAAAAGTCAGTAACTTAGAGGAGGGTAGAAGTTCAGTAGCTAGGTTTTACATTTCAGTTCTTCCTCCTCCCTTTCTTTCTCAGCGAGTCATCCCGGTAGGCGGCAGCCCCAGCCCTACTCTCTTCACGGGTTCACCGGAAGTTCTGTTGCAAATCGCTGCAAGATTGAGTAACAGAGAATCCCATGTTATGTTCCTGATTTGAAAACCCTTGAACTCCATTTTTTCTTATAAATGAGCAATCCAATTTGAATTCGCAAGCTTCGGTGAATCCAAAAGGGTAATTTACTATTGTTTTGTTGCATAACCTTGTGCAAATTGTTGAATTCTCCACTGCTCTAGTTTTGGAAATGAAAACCCAGTAAACCATCTTTATGAATCTTCTTGTTATGCAATTTCTGATGTACTTATTACCTTCTTGTAAATTGAATTTTTGTTTGGGTTTGGAGAGAATGGAGTAAAAGCATCTGTAAAAAGAAGTTGAGAAGAGGAGTGACCCAACTATCTCAGTAAATAGAGCTCCGCAACAAAAAATTCTGTGAGTCGGGTACCCTGTGAACCGACCCGAATAATCTGGGTACCCGAGACTCGGGTACCCGGGTCGGGTCATGGGCCGCCCAATCCACTACCCGAATATTCGGTTACCCGTATTTCCGCCCAATCCACTACCCGAATATTCGGGTACCCGTATTTCCGGTACCCGAAAACACGGGTACCCGGATATGAACACTCCTACATACGAGTAGTTTATAATTTAAAGCTACTCCGTTCGTCCCATTTTACTTGCTACATTTCATTTTGGAATAAATTTTTATGTAAACCAATTTTCATGTGGGCCCACCATTGATAAAGGTAAGTGGAAGAAAAAGATTGGCTTAAAGAGGATAAAAATGACAAAAAAGAAGGTAAAAATGTAAAATATGTGTGGGGTCCATAGACTATAAAAGGAAATGTAGCAAGTATTTTGGGACATCCAAATAAGAAAATTGTAGCAAGTAATTTGGGACAAAGGGAGTATTTATTTACCAAATCAGCACATATGATATGAAATCTATCATGCATGTGATTATGTGAATTATATTATAGTTTGTGATCCTGTCAAATTAATAGCAAAATCAATTCCGTTTTATTTATTACTCCATCCATTTCAAAATAACTGATCCACTTTAACTAAAATTGTGAGAGCTTTTTGGTTAAAGTGGAACAATTATTTTGAATTGGGACAGAAGGATTATTTATTATTTTAAAAATGTTGTCCCAGAATACTCGATCAAGATGACATTATATATCGGGGGGTGACGAATCAAATCTGGATCAATCATGACTAGGTGGACAATATATGAGGGACACAACTGTTCGACCACCTCGTCCAGTCGTCCTCATAATATTTGAAATGCTAGGTATGCATTATGATGTAACACACAGAATTTACGTGGTAGTTCGTCGACAATGTGTCTCTCTATGTCCACAGGTGAAGGAGAGAATTGAAAACTTTTATTGAACTAGAGGAAGTGCAAAATGTAGAATAATTACGTTAGGTTACATACATTGAAGTTTATATACTACTCCCTCCGTCACTTATTGTTTGCCCCATATTGACTTTTGGCATTATTCATTTGGTAACTTTGACTCTCTATAATTTTATACATATAAGAAAAAATATAGTCAAATGGGATCTCGTTTGATTCAGCTCAATGTGTATTTTTTTAATATGCAATTTATATATTTTTATATTACATATATCTAAAGTTATTTTCGTTTAAAGTTGTGTCTCGGGAGATGAGAAAAAGTGAATAGGGCAAACAAAAAGGGACAGAAGAAGTACTTATTATATGTAAACAAAGAGACCCTCGTTATGGGGTTATATAAAGGGAACAATAAGATTCAAGACACGGACTAACACATTAAGTACAACTTTTTTTCATGATTTTTTTTTAAGTTAATGGGTGTTCCGATTATCTCTCTCTATATATATATAATATGTCTTTAGTTGTTTGACTAAAAATCATCAATGTCCTAACATTTACTTGAATTTTAGAATCAGTTGAATTGGTGTATTAATTTGTTTTACATCGTCTCTAATTGTTTGCATCATTTACTTTTACAAGGTCTTCAAGGCTTGACTTTGACCGCAAATATCTTTAAGTGTGTATTGATAAAAATTATAAGATTTATTTATTATTTTGATGGAAAAATTACTTTTATAGATACCAACTATTTGTGATTCAAATTTATAGGTACCAACTTTTGATTATTCACCATAAGCACCAACTATTATATAGATTCGCAACAAGCGGGTCGTTACTGGAAGCAACCTGTTGTTCAGGTTAATTAGCATATGTGTCGTGTTTTTATTGGTCATCTTAAAAGAAATTAATTTAATGTTTATTAATACTACATCATTAACAAAATCTAATAATCTTCTCCTTATTAATAGGTATAGATTAACCCATTTCATCACCCAACACCTTTTACCCTCACCCACACTCACCACCAACAGCCACCCAATCACAACCACCTGAATTCCAGCACCACCCGAATCCATCCACCACAACCCGAATCCATGCAGCCTTGCTACCAAGCACCACTCAACGACCCAGCCACCCGAACCCCTGCTACAGTGCTACCAGCCATCACTCGAACCACCTAACCAACCGAACCCCTGCTACCAGCCACCACTCAAACCGTCATCAGAGTCGTTACCACCCCCTTCAACCATCCTACAAGAACATCAACAACCCCCCAACAAACACTCCTTCGAACCCACTAACCCATTCGACCCACCGTAATCAATCCACTCAAACTACCCAAGCAACGCATTCTAACCACTAAATTAACCCATTCGAAACCTCAATTGACCCATTCGAATTCCCAATCAACCCATTCGAACTCCCAATCAGACTCCCAAAGAACTCCAAATTGACCCAAATCAACCCATTTGAACTCCCAAAGAACTCCAAATCGACCCAAATCAGAGGTGTAAATGGTAGATGGGAGGAGAGGCGCCATTAGAGGAGAGAGAATAAGAGGAGAAAGGTAAGAGAAGTAGGAATTGATGATGACAAGGGAGAAGGATGGTGGGTACGGTGAGATGAGAGAGGATGATGAAGGTGGTGAGAGAAAGAGGAGGGTGATGAAGATGAGAGGATGAGGGTGATGAAGATGAGAGGGAAGATACGTTAATGAAGATGAGAGCTGGTTAAAAAAAAAATTCCTTTTTTTTTCTTTTTCTTTAATTAAATCTAAATTGTTTTGTTAAAAAAAAATTAATTTACCTTATTTACCTCTTTAGCAAGTTGTAAGTCATCCTAACCTTTTAATGTAAATTGGTGTAATAGTTGGAGCTACTGATGAATAATCCAAAGTTGGTACCTATAGATTTGAAATGGTAATTGTTTGTACCTTTAAAAGTAATTTTTCCTATTTTGATTATAAGTTACTTTTACAATGTCTTCAAGGCTTGACTTTGAAGCGATTTAAGGATGTAAACGAAGAAATTAATCAAAATGGTTTTAATACAAACAATAATGTGATTATAAGTTACTAATATTAAAATTATTTTGATTAATTTGATTGTTTACACCCTTAAATCGCTGCCTCAAAATGCGTAAAAAAACAAAAGTAGATATTTTATGTTACGAAGAGAGTAGTTAATTTCAAATTACAATTTTTTTTTTTATACAATTTATAATCATTTGAAGTTTTACATTAATCAAAATTGCGAACGTATGATTGTTTTTCAAACGCCTTTAATCTAAAAATTGACTACTAGCCATTTCAACCATCATTAATCACTAATGTTCTCCAATGTTTGTAGATCATGATTTCTAACCTGAAAACATTCTCTATAAGGGTAAAAAGTCTTGTGCAATCTAGAACCTTGGATCTGAACTCTATATAAAGATGAAGCATATCGGATTAATGACGATGAAAAATCAGAGAGAACAATACAAAATGGGTCATCATATACTAAGAGACTAAAATGGGCCTTTTCAGTCCACCATACACTAAGCTTTCAAAAAGGGTCCACGAAATCATTTTGGTTCCACAAAAAAAAAAAAAAAAAAAAAAAAAAAAGAAGAGAGAGGATAAAGGATGGATTATTACAAAATAATCCAACGGTTTGATCACTGAAATTGTATAATTTATTTTTAAATTGCAAGAGTTTGGTAATTACTCTCAAAAAATTAAATGAATTAGAATCGATCAAATGGATGAGAATTGATTGAACTGAATTGGAATAGATTTGAATGGATTGATTATCTCTATTATATAAGTCAAGGGGAGCCATGGTATCCCCTCAAAAAGTCCATCTTACCCCTCAAACTTTTTAAAATCTCAATTTTTATCGCTCCTAATTATTAAAGGAATTTATTACAATTTTCGAAATTTTAAAAATGAAAATAGTACAAAATATAAAATTCGAAAAAATAAAACAAATATACTAAAATTAATATATTTAAATTCTCTATAAATAGACATTCATATTGATATATTTCATCAAATAAAAATTTTACATTTTGATTATCGTAAAAATTTGGTAGCGGCCAATAGAATATGGTAAATAAATTTGATTTTTCAATTTTTCTAACAAATAACTTTTTTTTTTGTTTAAACAGATTAATAGTTATATTTAAAATAACATCGCACGCAAAGCGTGCATAAAAGGCTAGTATTAGAATAAATCGGGTACGATTGGGTTGAGATTGTGAACTCGTGAAAAGAACATAACCTATATTATCATATTGGTATATGATGATATAAATTGACGACGAATGTTTGCTTTACAAGCAAAACGTTTTGAATAGTTAACATAAAATTAAATCTTAGTTGAAAATCACTGTTAATTTTTTTATTGATTCTCTTATCATCGTACTAAATTTCAACTAGTAGTAAAGTTGTGACAAAGTAGACGTCCATGTTTGTGTCATATTTTGTGGATGGCTATTTTCCCACAAGATCACAGGCATTATTAATGTGAAAATTCTAAGGCCATCTTCGTTTAAAGGAGTTGAGTTGAAATCTGAATTAAACTGAAATTTTAAAAATTAAGTCTAAAAAAAAAACCGCGGCCTAATATGTTTTAATGTTGCTGCTCGCCTGTTTGTACAAACTACAAAATAACTACGTAGTAGTTAGTCTTGGCTTTGTAGTATATTAGTGTAATGCCATTTTTTTTTTTTTGTTGCTGTTTCTCAATGTTTATGAGATGATTCATTTTTAAGAAAGCTTACCAAAACTATTCAATATCCAAGCAATAGTAAACTGGCAAATTTTTTCAAACTAACCCAACACCATTACATTTTCCAAAATTTCCAAAAAATTCCGTATTCATCTGTATTGTGGAACATAAACCAGACTTCATCAACATATCAACATCATGATAAATGAGAGAAATTGGAAGTCCATTTCCCAGAAATAACATCCCTAAACTTAACTCCAAACTTAGAGATCAAGTGCAGGTGGCGCTGAAGTCATCATTGCTGAAGTCATCATTGCATTATCGAGGAGCGATGTTCGATCCTAAAAAGTTAAAAATGACCAATCTCATCCCCAACCCCCAGACATTATCAAAGAGCGATGTTCGATCCTTAAAAATGACAAATCTCATCCCCAACCCCCCAGACAACGAGAGCCACAAACTGGACAGTTAACCTTACCGTGTGAAAAAAAAAGGGTTTTTCTATGTAGTGTCCCTGGCCCCTGTGGTATAGCGTTTTCTACGATATACCCCTCCAAAATGAGACTTCTACATGGTACCCCCGAGGAAGTACTGCTCACCACATAGTACCCCTATAAATTATTAATCACGTAATTAACACACTAAACATGATTATTAGTGCTCTAACCTTCATGATTAATATAAACAACTGCTAATTATAGATATTTTAAAAAAAAATCGGTAGTCTTTTGTGTTTTTTAATTGTATTTTTTGGTAATAATTAGCAGCAAATTATATTAATTATGACGGTTAGTGCACTAATAATCAAGTTTAGATTGTTAATTACGTAATTAATAATTAATAATTTAGAGGGATACTAAGTGGTGAACAGTTATTTCTTAGGGGTACTATGTAGAAGTCTCAATTTGGAGGGGTACATCATAGAAAACGCTATACCACAGGGCACTACATAGAAAACCCAAAAAAAAAAACTCCAAACTAAATGAGTAATGAATAATGATGAAATGAGAGTTAGTTCTTGAGAAAACTTTATGCTTTCTTGAGGATCTCCACCGTTAAAAGACATGACTTCTATTACCATGCTATGGTTTGTATGCTATTGGTAATTTGGAATACTCTACTTATACTAGTATGCTCTAAACATTAAATCTACTTATGCTAGTATGCTCTATTTCCGTATTTCGGCTACAACCTTCTCTATTAAATTTACAAGAGTTCATCCAAAAAAGGCATTGGATACAAAAGTATCAATCAATTGGCTTAACATCACACTAATATGGAGTACACAAGTATAATATATTGAGGTTGAAGCATGGCCCGGTGGTAAAGGCTATGCTCCCCGGGAGTCATGCCCAGGCACAAACCTCATACCTCACTCCCCTCGCCAAGGTATTATCATGTGATAGGGGCCTTTTGTGTGGGTCTCGTATATCTTACTGGTTAAAAGTATAATTAACACTATAAATCTAAGAATCAGCTACTTACAGATTTCAGATGTCAGAGTCACATTATAACCAGAAACATCATCTGGGTGCCAATGAAACAGTGATTTCATCAGGAATTCCAATACTCTGAGCCCAAGTCTTGGACTCCAAATACAACTTAGATATCCAACCAGCAACTCTACCCATATCTGGCCTTTTGCTGGGATCTTCCACAACACACTCTAACGCCACCCGAGTCAGTCCCTCAGCAACCTCAACCGGATACGAATCTCTCAACCTCCTATCAATCCATTGCCTCAGCTTTCCCTTCCCACTTTCCATGACTTCTCTTGCTGTTTCAATCAAAGAAACCTTTCGAAAAACACCCCTCTCCGAATCACTCTTCACCTTCAATGGCTCTTCCCCTGACAATAACTCTAATATCACCACCCCAAATGAATATATATCCGACTTCAATGTGGGTATGCCCGTTGCCTGAAATTCGGGCGACATGTACCCTCTTGTCCCTACAAACTTCCCCACTGCACTACCCACCCGTTTTATAACCGGATTATCCATACCCTTTTCATCTATCTCATTGACTACCTCTGGAACTTCCCCACATAATTGGGCAGTCCCAAAATGGCAGATTTTTGCAACTAAACCAGGTTCTTCACATATTATAATCGAGCTACTCTTTATATGATTATGAATAAACCCATTTTTAAATCCAGCACAATTATGCATATAATCCAACCCATCAGCAATCCCAGCTACCATCTGAACCCGAGAAATCCAACTTGATAATACAGTATAATTAGGGTTTCTAGGGTTCCTCAAACAATCATTCAAATTAGCACCATTAATGAACTCGTAAACAAGATAAATGTAATTTCCACTAACAGATGCACCGTGAAGCTTCACTAAATTAGCATGATGTGACTTACATAGAAGAGATAGCATCTTCCGGAGTTCCGAATCGTCAATAGGCCGACGAAGCTTGCGCTGCGTAATCATTGATTGTTTCTTATCGATTGAACATTTCCATGAAGCTGAAGAAGATGATGATGAAATGGGTTTCGAAAGAAAATTCTTGGTAGCAGAGCGAATTTCGGAGAAATCATAGATATGGGGATTTTCTGGGAGTGAGTCTTTAAGGCTTGATAGTGAAGTTTTGCTTGAAATTGAGGATGATTTTGAGTTATCAAAGGCGTTAAATTCATTGCTTCTGCTATTAGTTCGGCTTCTACTTGAGCTAGAGACCCTAACAGGGGTATTCGATTTGGTGGATGATCTTTTGGAGTGAACGTCTGGGTTCTTAGAATTGGACTTGAAAAGAGAGAAACACATTGATGAAATTTGGGGTTTCTTAACGGGGAAGAAGTATGAAAATGAAACAAGGGATTTATAGAAATTAAGGGAATTTGAATGATTGCATCATACATGATGCTTTATGGTGGAGAAGGATAGGAACAGAGGAAGAGAAGCCATATCATGGTACGAAAAGTAGTTGGTCAAATATAAACATTCATGTGCCGTGAAAAAGAGAGACTAAATTTGTTGGGGGGCAAACTTTAAAGGGATGACTGGTTGACTCTTACTTCTATGTGTAAGACTTGATGTTATAGATTTATTATGTTAATCATTTTTAAATGTAACGGATTGACAATTTTTTATTTTTATTTTTAATGTTAACTCGTTTCATGTAAAAAAAACAATCGTACTACATCTGTATATGCGCTTTATCAGTCCTTATATGACTACATAAGCAAATTAATTATAGATGAGAATATATTATGTATCATCCTGGTTTGAAGGGCTACTTAATTTTTGTTTCCATCTTTTCATCCTATTAAAAAAAGTGAAAGTATTGGGTCAGACGACTGACCCATATGACCAAATATAATAGTGAAAAACTTTGGGAGGCTATAACTTTGCGCTTGGGTGTCGGATCGAGGCATATAATATGTCGAAATTGATTAACTTTTCGAGACGAACGCAGCTGTAAATAACCGAAGGGAATTTGGCCACCGAAAATCGACAAACGAGGCCTCTAAAGGCCTCAAAATGCAAAAAAACGTATTTTGTTCAAGTTAGTTACAATATGTGTCCATATTTAAACAATATGTGTCCAGGTTTACAAATAGGTATCCAGATTTGTCCAGGTGTGTTCAGATTTGTTCATATTTGTCCAGGTTTGTCCACATTTGTCAAAGTTTGTCAACATTAGTCCAGGTTTGCATGTTTAGGTATGTCCAGATTTATCCATGTTTGTCTAGATTTGTTCATGTTTATCTAGATTTGTCCAGGTTTGTTCATATTTGTCCAGGTTTGTCCACATTTGTCCAGGTTTGCATGTCCAGGTGTGTCCAGATTTAGATTTGTCCATGTTTGTCTAGATTTGTCCAGGTTTGTTCATATTTGTTCAGGTTTGTCCATATTTGTCCAGGTTTGTCCATATTTGTCCATATTTGTCCAGGTTTGTCAACATTTGTCCAGGTTTGCATGTCCAGGTGTGTTCAGATTTATCCAGATTTGTCCATGTTTGTTTAGATTTGTCCATGTTTGTCTAGATTTGTCCAGGTTTGTTCATATTTGTCCAGGTTTGTCCAGGTTTACAAATTGTGTCCAGGTTTCAAATGTGTCCAATTCTGTTTCCGGGTTTACAAATGTGTCCAGTTCTACCAATACATGTCCAGATTTAACAGCATGTGTCCAGGTCCAGTGAATTGGTCTGACAGAAACATTACTGTCAGACCGGTCTGACACAATACCTTCTATTAAAAAAATCCACAAACTAATAAGATTTTAGACGGAAAAAAAAAGATTATGGAGGGGAAAAAAACGCCAAATCCATACAATTAACCACTAAAAATGCTCTATTAGTTGTTTGTGTATACACTTCGTGTATGTGTAGTTTCTTCGGAACAAAAGCCACAAAACAAAAAGTAGTTAGTCAAACGTAAACAACTAAGCATTTATGTGTGTTAGTTAAATTGGGCCAAATGACCTACAATAAAACATGGTTTAAGGCGTAGTATCCCACACATTATTATACTAAAAATAACATTCTAGATTTCCCGTGTCGGTCGTGCATGGCATGAGAAAGAGAGAACTTGTTGGGGGGAAAACTTCACAGCTTGAGAGATGACTCATTAACGCTTGTTTCCATGTGGTGTATAAGTTTCCATTTACATTAGTTTAGATTAATTTAAAGAGAATGTATTATGTCGGAAAGGTATGACAGTAAGTTTACTGTCAAACCAGTTCTACTCAATCTGGACACATATTATCGAACCTGGACACATATGGTTGAACCTGGACACATATTGTTAAACCTGAACACAAAATGTTAAACTTGGACATAATGTTAAACCTGGTGACATAATGTTGGACTTGGATACATATTGTTGAACCTGGACATATATTGTTGAACCTGGACAAATGTGGACAAACCTAGACAAATCTAGACAAACATGAACAAAACTAGACAAATCTGGACACACCTGGACTAATGTGGACAAACCTGGACAAATGTGGACAAACATAGACAAATCTGGACACACTTGGACAAACCTGGACTAATGTTGACAAACCTGGATAAATGTGAAAACCTGGACATATGTAGACAAACCTGGACATATGTAGACAAACACTGAACAAATATGAACACACCTGGACAAACCTGGATACATATTGTTAACCTGGAAACATTTGTAAACCTGGACACATATTGTTTAAACATGGACACATATTATAAAACCTGGACACATTTTGTAATTAACTTGGACAAAATATAACCTGGATACGTTTTTTTGCATTTTGAGGCCTTTAGAGGCCTTGTTTGGCGATTTCCGGTGGCCAAATCCCCTTCGTCTAGAAAAATTAATCAATTTCGACATATTATATGCCCCGATCCGACACTCGAGCGCAAAGTTATAGCCTCTCAAAGTTTTTCACTATTATAAGTGGGTATATGGGTCAGCCGTCTGACCAGATTGTTTGGTCAGACCGTCTGACCCAATACCTTCACTAATTTAAATCAAGTCTAATCAGATGCAATAAATTGAATAAGGTCAAATTAAGTCTAATTAGATGTCATAATTTCCAATTATTTATTACAATCAGGGCTAATTATAATCATTAATTTCAATAAGTTTCAATCAGATTTTATAAGATCAGTCTGATAGTTCCACTAATATCAATTAATTTAAAACGAAAGATCTATAATATGCCCTAATTTACTCACATAGACAATAATTGAACACAAAAGGCCCCAAAATGCATTCATTAGATAGCTAACTCGAAACAAACATGAGATCCTCTAGCAACTCCAACTTCTTACGATTGCTTTCCTACACAAAACAATTAACATCCCACGTTAATCAAGGTCGCCATGAGCAAGCTCTTTCTCTTTTTCATCACATTCACTCAACACTTGCTCTTCCTCTTGACCCTTATGTTTTCCCCCTCACTCTCAAGTCATGTTCATCTCTTCGCCGCCCTTTTCTTGCAACATCAATTCATGCCCACTTAACCAAATCTTCTCTACTATCAAACCCATTTGTAGCTTCTTCGCTTGTTGATTTCTATGGAAAATGTGTCTCTTTGCGTTCTGCACACCAACTGTTCGACGAAATTCCCCTGAGAAATGATGTTGTATGGAATGTCATGATTTCCCTCTATGCACACACTAATAACGTTTCAATGGCTTTGAACCTGTTTGATTCCATGGATGTTGCTCCCAACATCTCAACATTCAATTCGATTATCGACGGTTTGTCGAGGCTCGAAGATGGGTCTTACAAGTCTCTTGCATTTTACAGAAGAATGCAAAGTTCAGGGCTAACCCCAAATTTCATTACAGTTCTTGCTCTGCTTTCTTCTTGTGCAGGTATAGGAGCTCTGAAGCTGATCAAAGAAATCCATGGATATTCAATTAGAAATAACATTGATCCAAACCCCCAACTCAGAAGCTGTCTTGTAGAATCATATGGAAGATGTGGTTGTCTTAATCATGCTTATTCCATATTTCACAGTATGAATGATTTACAGAGAGATGTAGTGGCATGGAGTAGTTTGATATCAGCTTATGCTTTACACGGCGAGTCCCGAAAAGCATTAGAAATCTTTCATGAAATGGAAGATGCAAAAGTAAAGCCTGATGGAATCACTTTACTGGGTGTGCTAAAAGCTTGTAGCCATGGAGGGTTTGGTGAAGAAGCAAAAGAATACATTGCAAGGATGAAAGATGATTATGGAGTGGAAGTAACAAGTGATCATTACTCATGTTTGGTGGATGTATTAAGTAGGGGAGGGAGATTGTATGAAGCTTATGATGAGTTGATGAAAATGCCAGTAAAGGCAACTGCAAAAGCTTGGGGAGCTCTTTTAGGGGCTTGCAGAACTTATGGTGAGGTTGAACTTGCAGAGGTTGCTGGAAGAGCATTGTTTGAGATTGAGCCTAGTAATGCTGCTAATTATGTGTTGTTAGCTAGAATTTATGCAGCTGCTGGGAGATTTGATGAAGCTGATAAACTTAGATTGGAAATGAAAGAGAGACAAGTGAAGATTGCACCTGGAAGCAGTTGGATTTAGTTTGGTAGTCCTAAACATGGTATTAAATCAGGCCGCATCACCGCATTGTAAAGCTTACCCCGACCGAGATATTAGGCCTCAACGGCCGCGAACCATCCGCATTGCCCGTGAATGTACTTCCGCAACCATTACCGCGATCGCGACCGAAACCGAGATTTAAAACCATTGTCCTAAAAAAAAGGTATACTCCTCCGTTCTGATTTTCTCACAACATTAGGGTTTTTTAATAGTGTTAACAACCCCATCTTTGATTGCATTTTGTAATTTATACATTAGAAAACAATATGGCCATAGAAGATATTGTTAGACTCGTCTCGAGTGGTGCTTCATTAAAATCCACTTTCTATAATATTTACAAAAATAAAATTAAAGATATTGAATTGCTATTCGAAATTCACATTAACATGCATGAAAATCCTCAATGTTGCGAGTAATTTTTACATAAAACCTCTCGACACTAATTTGACTTTAATTGCAAATTAACAACTCTAACCATAATTATCAATCCTAATTAAATGTTTTAAAATTACTAAAGCATGATTATTTACCCCTAGGCCCTAATAAACCTAACCGCCCTCCACCAATCCACCCATGATTAATTAGAGATTTTTAATTATGAATTTATTTAAGGTTAGGTTAATTTATTTGATTTTTTTATTATGATTAACAAAGTCAACGCCCTTAAATCGAAGTTTAAGTCGAATTAATGCCACAAGGTTTCATTTCATAAGAAAAAATTGTTTAAAATTTTATCTAACAAAAAAAATGATAAACTTTTTTCTCGCAAATTCAAGATTTTAAAAGATTTTTTTTATTGACATAATTTCAAAAGTAATAATGAAGAATTGAAGATCATGCTTAAATTTTTAAGTCAAGAACAGAATGCTTCGATCGCTGACTATTACTCTAGAGTGGAAAGCGTGCAGAATTAATTGCAAGTCCTTCATAAAATTTCAATTTGTACTTTTTTTATCAATGATAACTACATATACCAACAATTCAACAAAATGGAAAAGAACATTCATTAAGAAGTAATAGAGACGTAGTGTCCTCTCAAAAAAAAAAAAAAAAAAAAAAAAGAGACGTAGTGTACACAATTTTGAAGATTGCATTTCTACACGTGATTTGATAGCTAATTTAGCTTCAACAAAATGGAAACCTAGCTTGCATTTTTAGTACTTCTGCGTGGAAAAATTACCCATGACTGTGTATGTGTTAACTTGACCTGAACACAAATTGAAGTTACTGAGATAAACTCGAACTCGATCCGAACAACTCGAATTCAAACCGATTTGACCTAAAAATTATATTTTGTAATAATATTAAGTTTTATATCATTTTAGATATTTTTTAGCACAATCCGAATCAGCCCTGATAATCGGATTTGTCACTCCTAATCTCAAGTCTCAACCAGATTCCCTCTTTTACATCTTCTATCAATGTTATGTACTTTGCTTCCGTAGTCAACAAAGTCATTGTTGGTTGCAAATTAACCCTCTAAAGTTCTAACTAGCAACGGAACCAACAAGAATGAACACATAACCAGTGATAGATCTCCTACCATCAACATCTTCAACATAGCTAGATATAGAATAACCGGTAACTAAACATTGTGTATCACCTCCATAAATGAGACCAACATTAGAATTACCCATAAGTTATCGAAATATCCTCTTCATAACTTGCCAGTACTCCTTGCCAGATTTTAGCATAAATCTACTAACAACATTAACAACATGTGTAAGATTAACCACATGTCTAGTTAAAAAAAAACATTAACATGTACAAGATCAGGTCTAGTGTTGACCATAACAAACATCAAGTTTCCTACTGCACTAGCATAAGGGACTTGAGAGTTGAGACATGTACTCATTCTCTTCAGCATATTTTGGTGCAAAAGAAGCACAAAGATGAATATTTGAAGCACATGGAGTATCTAAAAGTTTTGCAGTAGACATACCAAACATGAATAATATCTTCTGAATGTAGCATTTTTTTTAACATAAAAAGTTTCTTTTGGCGTATGTCCCTATAAATCTCGATTCCCAAAATCTTCGTTACAGCACCCAAATCTTTCATGTTGAACTCATCAACACTCATGATACCATTCAACTTCTGAATATTTGACTTATTTACTACTTTAACTATCCACATATCATCATCAACATAAAAGACTAGATAAAAATAAGAACCATTTTTTTTAACTTGTTATGATATACACAACAATCATACAAATTCATGTTTTAACCGATCTTTGTCATAAGCTATCAAACTCTTAGCCACCTCGTCTATGAGGCTGCTTTAGACCAAATAATAACTTGTTTAACCTACACACATAGACTTCATTTCTAGGAACTTGGAACCCAGGCCATTTGGTTGAGTCATGTAAGTTTCTTCCTCCAACTCCCCATACAGGAAAGTTGTCTTTACATCTAGTTCTTCAAGTTCGAAATTCTGATGCGTGCCCATTTATAATAGCACCCTAATGGAATTGTGTCTAACCAAGGATGAGAAAATCTCATTATTGTCTATTCCCTGACTGATGAAACCCCTTTGCAATAACTTGTGCTTAAGGGCTTTAGCAGGTGACATCCATTCATTCTTCTTGAAGATCGATTTGAAAGTGACATCCATTTTTTTTTTTTTTTTTTTGTCAAATAGTTGTGTACTTGTATATAATGTGAAACAAATGTATTTTTTTTTTAATTGTTCCAAATTCTGTTCTCCATTTATTTTTTTTATAACCTATTCAAATCTGCGAGTAATTTTTCATATATGGTGAGGGCCCGTTTAAATTCCCAAATATTTTTCTCTCGTTTTCTTTTATTTATTGGCTTGTATGTCAAGCCCACATGATACAAAGAATAAAGGATGGAGTAGCAAGAAATTCATGATCGATAATATTCATTTGAGCAGTCTAGCATAAACAATTAAATACTTCATCTTCTTTATATTACTCGCAATATATATTTCTTTGACACACATTTTAAGAAAAATTGATACATGAGTTCCGTGTCAAAGCAATAACTCAAACAACAACAATGAATTTATTTCTTCTCTACTTTTCCTTAGACTGATTTGAAGTTATTTCTTCTCTCCTCTTACACCTCTTGTGAAGCCTGGAGGTGGTGTTCGACCTATAGCTGTGGGTACTGTATGGAGGCGACTGGTTTCTAAGGTTTGTGCTGCTTCAGCTGGCCCGTTGTTGAGTGGTTATTTTGATGATCTACAATTCGGTGTTGGCGTCCCAGGGGGTAGTGAGGCTATTCTTCATGCTGTTAACCGGTTGGTTGAGGATTGTGGGGGCACAGTTGGTTTATCTATGCTATTGGTTGATTTTAAGAACGCTTTCAACTTGGTGGATCGAGAAGTTATGTTACGTGAGGTGCGACTCCGATGTCCAGCTATTTCGAGATGGGTTGAGTTCTGTTACTCTAGCCCGGCTAGGTTGTATTATGGTGAGCACATCTTATGGTCTTCTCAGGGAGTGCAGCAGGGGGATCCACTTGGCCCTTTGCTCTTTGCTTTGGTTTTGCATCCCTTGGTGTGTAAGATTAGGGCCTCTTTTGATTTATGTTTCCATGCATGGTATTTGGATGACGGGACTATTGTTGGTGACACCTTGGTGGTGGGTAAGGTTTTGGACCTGATTATGGAGGACGGGCCCTCTTACGGCCTCCATCTCAATGTTGATAAGACTGAAGTGTTTTGGCCGACAGAGGATCCTCGGAGTAGGTTAGGTGGGGTTTTCCCACCCAACATTGCTCGGCCTTTACGTGGTGTGAAGCTACTTGGTGGGCCAGTTAGTGCAGAATCTGATTTCAGTAGTGAACTTGTGGTGAAGCGTGTGGACAAGACTATTGAGCTTATGGATGCGGTAGCTGGGCTTGATGATCTGCAGTGTGAGTTGTTGCTTCTTCGTGCGTGCACTGGGGTTTCAAAACTTTACTTTGCGATGCGTACTTGTCCTCCTCGAATCTTTGTGGGGGCTCAGCAGAAGTTCGATGGTGCACTCCGCTCTTCTTTAGAGCGTATTGTCACTGCGTCTGGACCGGGTTTTGGGGATTGGCAATGGAGGCTGGCCACCTTACCCTTTACTTTTGGTGGCTTAGGTGTCTATTCAGCTGCGGATGTTTTGTATTATGCTTTTGTTGCGTCGCGATTGCAGTTTGCTGGGTTGCAGCTTAAGCTTCTCCGTCGTGCTGGCGTTATGGATCCAGGGCCTGCCTTTGATGATGCATTAGGCACGTTTACTGGTTTCATGGGTGAGGACATTCTTGGTAATTCTAGTGAGATCGCTGCCCCCAAACTCATGAAGAAATTGGCAGATAAATATTTCACAAAGGTTACTCAGACTGTTGAAACCTCTTATTCCTTATCTCCACGACAGGTTGCTCTTTGGAAGTCGCAACAGCGGGATCATACATCTGATTGGCTTAGGGTGGTTCCGATCTCAGGGTTGGGTCAGGTTATGAATGGAAGGACGTATCGATGCGTGCTCTGCTACAAGTTGGGTGTTCCTTTATTTTCTGCTTTCGGACCTTGTTCTGCTTGTTCGAGGGTTTCTGAGGGTGACATCCACGGGGATCATGCTGTGTCGTGTACTGGGATTGTGGGTGTCAAGCATCGTCATAATGTTGTGCGGGACACTCTTTATGATATCTGCAATCGCTCGGGGATTTCTGCTGGTAAGGAGGTTGATATTGGGATGAGCACAGAGATCGGGGGTCTTCGTCCTACGGATTTGCTGCTTTACTCATGGGCCCATGGTCGCGATGTTTGTGTGGATTTGACGGGGTCTTCACCTTTGACTCAGTCTGGTATGGCTGATTTTGTTCCAAGTCGTGCTGTGCAGGATGTGGCTTCTCGCAAACGGTGTAAGTATGCAGATCGATGTGCTGCTCTGGGGTATGGTTTCCTTCCTTTCTCTTTCTCTATTTTTGGCGAATTCGAGGAGGATGCTGTTGCACTGCTGAAACGGATTCAGATGTTTTCTAGAGCGAATGATATTGGTGCGCGTGCTGCTGCTCACATCTTCACTCGTATTAGCTTTGCTGTAGCTAGGGGAGTGGGGGCCCAGATTGTATCCAGGCTTCCCACTAACTTTTTGTAGACATTTTGACTTTTAGTTTTATTATTATAATAATAATAATAATAATAATAATAATAATAATAATAATAATTTCGAGCATCGTTTTTCCGCTCGACATTTTCCGACGACGGTTTTCGAAAGAGTTTTCCGGCGACAGTTTTCGGGACGATTTTTCCGACGACGGTTTTCGGACTGACTATTCCAGCAGTGATTATTCGACTGACTTTTCCGCCGACGATTTTCAAGCCGAGTTTTTCGGCGACGATTTTCGGGACGACTTTTTCGACAACGGTTTTCGGACTGACTTTTCCGGCGGTGATTATTCGGCCGACTTTTTCGGCGATGATTTTCAGGCCAAGTTTTTCGGCGACGGTTTTCGGGATGACTTTTCCGAAGACGGTTTTCGGACTGAATTTTCCGGCGGTGATTATTCGGCTGACTTTTCCGGCAACGATTTTTAGGCCGAGTTTTTCGGCGACGGTTTTCGGACTAACTTTTCCGACGATGATCATTCGGCCAACTTTTCCAGTGACGGTTTTCAGGCCGAGTTTTTCGGCGATGGTTTTCGGAATGACTTTTCCGACGGTGATTATTCGGTCGAATTTTTTCGGGCGACAGTTTGGTCAATTTTTTCGGCGGTGATTATTATTACTACTACTACTATTATTATTATTAGTAGTAGTAGTATTAGTATTAATATTATTATTCGAAGTTTTGGAGTGAGATTGAATGAAGAGGTGAAATGAAATGAGCTATAATAATAATAATAATAATAATATTAATTATTACTAATAATAATTATTATTATTATTTTAGTAAATATAATCATGTATTGCATTTTTCATAAAAAAATAAGTATTACAATTATAAAAATAAAAATAAAAATAAAAATAGAAATAAAAATAATTCAAATCAGATCAAATCAGACAAACTCAAATCAGATCAGACCAGATCAGTCCTAAAGAACAGAGCCTAAGCTCATAGTGGGACCCATATTCTCACTCCTCTCCTTCTTCTCCCACCTCATTTCCCACTAATTTGTGTCACCCTCTTATTTTTACTCACAATGGTGAGCTTCCTCTACAATTTGGTTACATAAACAAAAATGTATGTTGGAGTGCAAAGTATTCGTTGAGTTGAAATAGGGGCCCCACGCATTGGATATTCTTCAAATTGGCGTGAAAAAAAATTAAGTGGGGACCACACACGCAAACCAAGTTAAATTCAATAGCTCATCTGTGGGATGTGCCTCAATGCATGGGTAGACTTTTTATTTTTTGTACAATGGTGGGTTACTCAATAGCAAAGAGAGAGAGTGTGATGGGTAGCCTTGGATTGGCCGCCATTGTGTGTACTGTGCTCTTAGTAAGCTTGTTCTTCCTTAGTGATTCAAATCTTCTAAAATTTTGTAATTTGTAAGTCATGGCCTCTTCTTTACTGTGTGTTTAGTCTGAATTATGTTTAATTATTGATTTTAGTCCTTAGTGAACTAATTTGTAATTTCATGTATTTATTCTGATACTCTTTTGATTGTGATATTTGAGTGTTATTTTATTAATTAATTTTTTTTAATACAATCAAAACTGAAACTATAAGATTTTTTTTTTCTGACGGTAAACTATAAGATATTGATATTAATTTTTTTTATTTGAATGAGCCGCAAATAGCAAAGATAAAAATTGATCCTGGATTGAATCAAAAGGAATTTCTAACCACTTGAACTATATGCAGTATCAATTTTAATTAAAATTTTGGTGGGAAAGAAGTACTCCCTCTGTAATGAATTAATTTCACTATTTGTTTTTTCACGCATTTTAAGGAAGTGATTTAAGGGTGTAAACGAATGAATTAATCAAAATGGTTTTAGTATAAGCAAGAATGTGATTATAAGTTACTGATATCAAAATTATTTTTGATTAATTTGGTCGTTTACACCCTTAAATCGCTTTCCCAAAATACGTGAAAAACAAATGGTGAAATTAATTCGTTACGGAGGGAGTACAAAAATTGACATCCAACACAAAAGGTTTAATTTTTTATAAAACACAGACACGTTATTTGGTACGTGGCGGTTTATTCAACCTCAGCAGGCCACGTGTAATATTTTAAATCGGTCCAGGAAAAAAAAAAACTGAAACTTCAGAATCCAATTAAAAGTGAAGCGGTTGGCAACCGCTTTAAGACATTCCAAACTATAACCGAATAAAAAAAAAAACCATAACATAGTAACAACGAAAGAGAGAAGATAACTCATTCGAAAAAACAGGGGAAATTTAGATAAGATGATGAATTTGGTAGCATTGAGTTTAATTGCAACTTCTATAGTAGTTTCTGGGTTATTCTCACCTAACCCACAAAACAATGGTGGAAAACAAGAACAAGTGATTGTCAAAGAAGGCCACAGATCAGTTGTTGTTGAATACGCCGATCATGTTAGCGATGGAAATACTAAGGTTTTCATCTCTCCCGAAAAAGGATTAGATTCAGGCAAAATGGATGAGCAGCTTTCGCGGACTGCGGCTTCGGTTGCAGGGGTGGCTCAAGACGTGTTGCCGGGCCAAGACGGGCCGCACCTTAGTCGGCCCAGGGAGCTTATATGCGATGCGTATGGTAAGTGTAAGCATAAGATTGCTGGGGTGTGGAGTAAGGGCAAAGAGAAGGCGGCGGAGGCTGAGGAGGCGGTGGAAGAAGCGGTGGAGGAAGCTGTGGATAAAGCCAGGGAAAGCGCTAAAGGTGTTCGACAAAATGTAAAAGAGAAAGTTAGAGAAGCAGGGGAGGCTGCTGGGAGATTGAAGGAGAAAACGGGGGAGAGCGCTGACGGTGTTCGACAAAATGGCAAAGAGAAGGTGAGAGAAGCAGGGGAAACTGCTAAAAGGGTGAAGGAGAAAACAGGGGAGGCTGCAGAGAGAGTGGGGAAAATGAAGGGGAAAACAGAGGAAATGGTGGAAGAAACAGGGGAAATGATAAAAGAAAAGAGTGAAAAAGGGAGGAAAGAATTAGCAGACATAGGAAAAAGAGGGAAAGAAGTAATATTGGATGCAATATGGTATTTATGTGCATTAGGGTATTTTATAAGTAAGGAAACAATAAATTCAATGATGAGTGTGACACATTTGTTAGGGTTTGCAACTGGGTATGGGATATCAGTGTGGGTGACATTCATAATGAGTAATGTTTTAGCAGGAGTTTTGGGAAGACAGCAATTTGGGATGGTGCAAAGTAAGATATATCCAGTTTATTTTAAGATGATGGTGGGGAGTATTGGGTTGGCTTTGATTGGACATTTGATGGGTCATAAAGCTAGAATGTTTAGAAGTAAGGCTGATATGTTTCAGGGTTATAATCTTCTGATTTCTCTGCTTTTGGTTCTGGGGAATTTGCTGTTTTTGGAGCCTCGTGCCACCAAGGTAATTTCCTATGTGTTTCTTGCTTTTTTTTTTTTGCTCATTGATTGATTCAACTGTTTTTACATAACATGATTCAAGAATGAACATTGTGCTGTTGAATTGAACCTTGAGAGGGTATCTGATTATGATATATGTATATGATTATGATTTAGAGAGGGTATCCATTGTAAGAGAAGTTTATGCTTTTTGTGTGTACAGACAATGTTTAACAGGATGAAACTAGAGAAAGAGGAAGGTAGAGGGAGAAGCCATGTCAGTGCTCCACCAACAAGAAATGTAGACGCCGTAGGCGATGAGGCTACAGGTCCGGCGGCCACCACAACCACCACGTCGACAACAGAACCAGCCACCACCAACACAGCGGCGGGGAGGGCAGAGGAGGATGAAGCCAAGACCAAGTTAGGGAAGCTAGACAACAGACTGAAGAAGCTCAACTCATACTCATCCCTTTTAAATATAATGACTTTGATGGGTCTCACTTGGCATCTCGTCTATCTGAGCCAACGCCTTCGAGCTAACAGTTGCGTTGCAGATGTTTGAGATAGTGCATGATTTCTACTTTGTAGTATAGCTGTAGACTCAGTAGATAATCCATATTTGTGTCACATTTTCTGGATGGTTTTTTGTCCACCATCAGAGAAAAAGTAGAGGAGGGGGGTGTTTGTTTAGTGTGTAATTTGGTGTTTGATTAGGATAATCTAACAGACTAACCTGTTTTAATGTTGTAGTTTGTACAAAATAACAGTTAGTCTTGTTTATATAGTCTTGTTTTTGTACTATATTTGTGTACTGTAATTTCTTTTCCTGTTTCTCTAAATAATATTTGTGGGATCATTCATCTGCAAGAGAGGTTTACCAAAACAAATTCAATATCCAAATAACAATTACCTGGTTAAAACTTTCAAACTAACACAATATCATTGCATTCTCCAAGTTTCCAAATTTTGTAAGAAACTCCTTATTTTCAAACACAAAGCATACTTTGGCTTTGTTTCTTTGAACTTAATTTAGCTCTTTGTTTCTTTGGACTTAATTTAGCTCGATTCAGTTCAGAATTGTTCAGTCAACAAGTGAACAAGAACATGGCTCAGTTTTCAATGTTCAGTGAAAAAGAACATGGCTTTCATCAACAATTGGTATAAATGAGAAAATGAGTAAATTGATTGTATCAAAATTTAGCATCAGTGCTACGTTCTGTAATTTGTGGTTCTTCCGAAATGAGCCCAAAACTTACCACAATTCCTTTTTTTCAACTCACAATTCGAACACACTTACATAACACTTTTTGGCAGCATAAATGAGAAAAATTGAGTAAATGGACCATTAAGGGGCAGCGCGTCTCAAGCATGTTAGGATGAGCTAGTGTAAATCCAAGTCACAGAAATAACAACTCCAAGCTTAACTCCAAAACCAATAGCTGCATTGCTCATGAGTCTTAACTCGTCACTCTAATTTTCATGCTTACAATGCATGGTTCCACCTGGCTCAATGACCGCACAATCGCAAGAACTAGTCAATATGGCTACAATTCCCACTAGTTTGGCTTAATCAGCCATGTAAACCTGGAATACAACTTACATTGGCCTTAACAAGCCAAAAATTTATTAATATTACACGAGCGAGGTATGAGAATGTTGTACAAAATGTTTCTATCTAATTCCCATTTGGGTGGCTTCTACATATGTGCATAGAAAACATATATTATAGTAACAAAAACCTCAAACTTAGTAAATTATCAAACAAGCTCCTACAGTAACTAAACTAGAATCTTTGTGTACACCATATTACAAAGTACAAATATCACCAACCAAATTGTATTGCACAACATACCGCAGCATAAAATTTGCAGGGTGAAGGGAGCTTCGCCAATTGAAATGAACACTTGTTATGATGCCCGGTGTTCCAAATTTTGCATCGCACATTGATGAAGCCTAAGCATCGGGCCTGATTTCTTGCAAATATGCAATGCCAATAAAAATAAAACTATTGGCAACACCTTTGTGAGACAACGTAGTTTAGTGTACACTAACAAAAACAAAGCTGCTCGAGATTTGATTTCTTCCTGAGTTAGCTTTTAGCTGTGCATTTGCAATTCTTCTGCTGCTCTGTAAGATCCTGTCAGATTCGGACTTTGGTGGTTAATTGATACAGTTTTTTAAAGTCTTGAGTGCATCTGGTGCACAATAGTAACTTTATAGATCAATATAGTAACCTTTATTAGGGTAACAATAACTTTACTGATATGGTAACTTTTATTATCTAATCATATTGTTTTGATATATAGTAGCCTTTTAACATTATATAGTTATCTTTATATTATATATAGTGACCTCTACGCTTAATATCAATGTACAATAAATTAGTGTACATCAGATGCATGTCTTTGTATACGTTTCTGCGAATAAAAGAAAGGTTCCTTTTATTTAGGAACTAAGAATAACAGGTTTGCAGTCTTTAAGAACTAAGAATAATTACTTTTCAATCCAAAGGATCAGTACATAGAAGTGAAGAGGATAAATGGATGAACTAGCAAATATCATGGATTTTGTCCCAGGATGATAGAAAGCATACCTGTATCTGCCTTTGCAGATTCTTCACATATTCCACAGCCTCTTCTAACATGTCTGCAGTATTTGTTTGCTGCCAAAAATATAGGAATCCGATGAGTGAGAAAAAGAACTCATTAAAAGAACTTCAGCAAGTCTTAGAATGATCAGATATGGGATTAAAGAGAACTGAGAAGATACATTATGCATACAATAGCAACAGAGATCTAGGGCATGGTAAACCCCAACATTATTGCTCATATAGAGGCAAAGATTCCCCCATTTTGGGTCTTATTACTCTTACTAGCAATGAAGATTTTAATCTTAAATCTGCCACTTGGTTGGTTAGCAACTGACATATCTTATGACCACCAATTTAATTGGTCTTATGGACAAATTCAGAAATTTTGTACTCCAAAAACTTCATCTTTTTATGGAAAAATCTTTATATGGGCTCCCTATAGAAGAGACACTATCTCAGCATAACATTATTTCCTTCAAACAATTAACTCAAACAGAAAATTATATTTCAAATATACTATCTAGTAGTATCTGCCATTCTAGTATTCTACTAAGTTTCATTTCAAGCATCTAAAGTACCATCAATTGCTAGATAATACAATAGATTTTCTTTAATTTGAATGTATACTCAATTCCTTATGTTTGCACAAAAAACTCCCAAAAATTATTCTATTTTGTGCTATTTTGAAATAACGTGATTCAATAATTTATGATACCGCCTTCAATGGTCTCTCTATTATATTTATCAAGCAATCTATTGCTATGAACTCACATGTTGGAAAGATTATTTAAGTGATAGTGTGAAAATAAATAGAGGATGAAGATGGTAGCTACGTATTAGCTAAGATTTACTGGAAAACAAGATAATCCACATTTGAGGGGTGGATGCTCTCCCTAATCAAGCTTTCAAGAGGCTTGAATATCTCCAAAGAAGTACACTAAACAAATAACAGTATTCAACATAACCTTCTTCCTTCAAGACAGTATCTAGATTCTTTTTTTCTTTTTTTTTGTTGGACACTATCTAGATTCTATCTTAAGCTACAAGTAACAATTTGTTATGCATTGCCTAAAATATCCTTCCTACTCATATTAGTTCATAGCATCTATCTATCTTCATAATAAATGGATAATTACAAGTAGAAAGTTTGGATGCAAAAGTTATCTCTCTATTTCATCATACTCATCCTTCACTCAATATGGATTCCATCAACGGCTAATTTTCATCACACTTAACACTATGCATGGATAGCAATATGGAGGGAAAAGGAAAGAGAGGGTAAAAAGAGGCAGGGGAGGGCTGGAGGGTAAAGAAAGGGCGTAGGAAGGTGTGCTCCATTTTCCTTCTAAATCTCTTTAACTTAGAAGGGATGACAATGATTAAAGGAGGAAAATGGATTCCATCCTCTCCATCCCCTTCCTTCCCACAACTTAACAAGGAGATTTGTTCTCATTCCTTTTTTCCCCTTTATATCTCTCCAATTCCTTCTATCCAAATAATACGCAAGTATAAACACCAAGGTTTTTTGCTGAGGCTATGAATTTCAATTTGGGCACTTCCCCCACTCTTATTGTGGACATGAAACAACTCCATATAGGCTCAATTTTGCATCACAAAGGATTCTCAAACATCAAAGTAGAAGGCAGAAATTTTACAGTTATTCAACCTTGGTAACTTCAATCCACCATGCAAATTTTACGCTCTAGTTACTGAGATCTAGTTAATTTTCTCTCAATTTGCTAAACATTCTATTAAGTGTGTTTATAGAGAAGCAGGTAGACTAGAGTTGTCAATTTGGATAGCCTAATGTAGGTCATCTTATTAATATTTCAATGGCTATTGATTTGATTCCTCCTTGCAACATCATACAATCACTGAGGAAGATAATCTAGGTGAATCCCTGGACAAACCGCAGATGGGTTAGCTAATTTTGTACAATCTTATCGCTTTTATAAAGACAAGATAAAAAAAAAAGTAGAATATAATCCTCATCAGTGAATAAATTAGTGGATGGAGAAAGATAGTGGAAAAGAAATAATGCAAGCTTCAAAATTCATGCATGGATCTTCGATTCCTTAGAAAACACAACTAACACAAGGACACCCACGATAAACCTAGATGAACAAGACAGCAACAGGTAGAAGTGTCAAATTGGAGGTGTCTAAAAAAAAAATAACTTGCTAGAAAGGAAAAATTCATATGAATAATCCCAACTATTGGAGTTCTTCCAATATTAATCCCAACTATAGGTTATTACACTATAATCCAAACTATAGGAGTAATTTTATGATATTAGTCCATATTAACTTTTGACCGGTTCCGATTTCCTTCGTAGAAAGGGAGGAAGGTATAGTCCAATACAATAAATAGGGAAAGAGGAAAGATAACGAATAATTTATGAATTAGTGACCGATTACAATAGGTTAACTAAGTCAATGGACTAATATCATAAAACAACCCCCAAAGTTTGGATTATACTATAATAACTAATAGTTGGGATTAATATTGGAAGACGTCCAATAGTTGAGATTACTTATATGAATTTTTCCCGCTAGAAAAGCAGTACCATAAATCCAAATTATTTTTTTAATGGAATCTGTTCATCATATACATGATTTTACTCCGTTCAATATGATCCACCTACTCTCTTGTAAAAGAAATGCAGATTTTATACCCTCTTCATATCGACTGGCTTACCGTTGATTAACAGATTTATGTGAAAGCCTAAACTATCAATGAGCTCACTCAGCCTGAAAGACAACCAGTAGGTTTCATTATGTAATGCATATGCAGTTTTTCCTTAGATGAAAAACAGTATGAAAGAGAAAAGAAAGCAAGGGGGACTCAAACTCACAGAAACACAGACTAGGGTCACAAATTTTAGCCTCTATCACATGCACAGTAGCAACACCGAATAGCCAGAAACTATCTTCTATGTTTATGCAGTTCATTTTCCTCTACCTTCCTCTTCAAAGCTCAATATTCCACTCCCTAAATTAAGGCTGGCCTTATGTCCGTCCTATCTAATTAATCCAATCTTGAAATAACTGGAAGATTAGCATGATTGAAATTGTTTGATTGTCTTAAAGTTGTACAAATTGCCAGACGTAAATATGACATAGAATCCCAGGTGTGGCAACGTCAGCATGTAAAGTGAACCTTGCTTCCACAATTGGCACAAACTATGCACGAACATGATAAAGTGACAGAACAGATAGTTCACACCACCCATCACAAGCTACCTGTAAGCTCTCCTGGTACATGGCAATCTAAGGCCTAGTCCAATTGTTGCTCACCACCAAACAACTACTGACATGACAAATGGAACTTCTGGAAGCAGCACTGATGAAACAAAAGCTATATACAAACTAATTTTCCAAGACAAAAGTGGAAGAAGAACAAATAAAGATTTTATTCTTACATTGTTTTATTAAAAAATGGTTTTACTGAGGTAGAGAGGTCACAAGCTACAACTCTATGCTGATGAGTTTAGTTACACGCAAAGAAGATAATAGATGACATGCACATGAGAAAACAAACCCACATATGATTAGAGCAACCATCTTTGTCAATTTATAACCTAGATGAATGATGCTGGAAACCCCAACCTTCATTTCCAAAAGCAAAAGGGATACAAAGCATTGACTATGGAGCCACATTTATCATAAAACCTACAGGTAGCACAGAGAAATTCAGACCATGCAATTTACGAAAATAATATACTCATAAACTGTATACACTATTTGAGAGCCTGAGGGGGAAAATACGCTTTCAAGTAAAGGACAGATTGTGAAGCATGTCAACATCCGACATTCTTTGCCTAAAATAAAATAAAAAAACAAGTGCCTGACCATTTAACCTACTACCATGTTCCTCAAGGTTCAAAGTACAGACTGCATATCAAGAAAGCCTAATCATTGGCCTTCCAACATTAAGTTCAGTTCAGTTGCATGTCAACAGAAATACATGACCAACATTACTTCATCATTCAAATTAAACTTGCATCAACTCATACTTCATCATTCAAAAAGTTTCATAGCAAGAAATAGATGACCACCACTACTCGTTTGAACAGTCTATCATATAAAAATTGTTATTGAGATACTAATGGCAACTAACTAGTAGCCCCAAAAAAACAAGAATTTATTTAATTTGAACTCCAAATTATAGATGATCAAGAAGTTAAGCTAGAATGAATAGACAAAGCTTCGAAATTATAAATCAGGTACAACACAAAATACTGAATACCTGCCTTTTCAACTGTCTAGTCCCCATCCTCTTATTATGTAATTTTAAAGGTTATCCGAACACTATTGTCATCTATGGCACAATCTACCGATCTACGGTTCTATCCTTTCCATAATGAGTTAAAGGCCCAATCTACCTTCTTTCCCATCTGAGACAGCACAAATGTTAGAAGCATTACAGTATCAGAGATCTGTCAGCAACAACCCACACTCCTTTATGCCTCTTCACCCAGTCGTTTGACATCAAGATTTTCAGATCCAGAATTTTCATGACCTAAAAAATAGGTATTTTTGGCTTTTCAGATATACTGATGGATGGACAGCTATGTTCATGGTTCAATTTGGGGTGCTTATCCTTTCTGCCAACTTGTTCTCCATATTTGTCCTCAAAAATCAGAGTATCAGACCCACAACCACATCTATAATCATCTTGTGGAGTTTTGACAAGCAGCATGGCTATATGCCAAGTCTGAGAAACATATCTCCTTTAACCACTTAAAATCAGTCAACCTTGTTGAAAATGGATATTTAACTTTCACTGATGCTGAGGAAGATGCAACACTTCAAGAGTTCAAGAAAGTCCTTTCAAATTGCTACAAACTTGAATGAAGTAGAGCAACAAATTTTTAAGAACATTCAATTGATTTTCATTAATTCAATTGGACGTTCTTCTTTCCCCCAATTCTGGTAGTTTTGAACAAGTTGCTCATGCAGACACAAATTTTCATAATAAGAAATATGTCAGATGAATATCTTCTTGATTTGACTGAAACCTAGTTGGCATAAATTGATGGCATGGAGAAAATAAATTACAAAATGGTAGATTACAAAGGCAAGAGGTGTTAGTGGGAAACTTGGCAATTGCTAGAGGAAAGGAAGGAATGAGATTCAATCATGCAAGAACCCATAATTTTCATTCAGAAAGGTTTACTAAACTCCCAAAATAAATTGAAGAATAATTCGTCTCCCTTGATGGTATCCAGTTTTTCACAATGGGTATTCCCCATAAAGATTTCCTTATTCACGCGTGGCCCATGCATGGAAACTCAGTAGAACACTAGAACACAATAACAGCTAACAAGTTATATGTGAGTACATAATTTCCTAGATTCTTTCTTGTACATTGGAATTTCGGTTAGATATGGTTATCCATGGCAAAGTTCAATGAGCTCCTTTATATATCAAGCACATCATATTCTAAAGCAAGATGTTTTCATCATTCATTGTCTTAATTTCTTGCTAAAATTTTAACCTTTGAGCTTCATTTACTTTTTTTTTTTTATAAAATTTATTGAGAGTTACAAAGGAAAAACACACTGATAAGGAGGATTGAAGAGTGGCAAAGAGGAAGCAAGGAGAAGGGGGTAGAGGAAGACAGAACAAACATGGAGGAGGGTGGTTGAGAATGGCATGAAATTGTTGGGATTGGAGGAAAATTTTGGCAGTAGATAGAGAAGATTGGAGGAGAATATATTATATATGTATTGACTAATGAGTAATGACTTTCATAAGGGAGGATCCATCCGTTGGTAAGTAGGATCCTTTGACCCCCACTTGAACATAGAAATGGTTAATGTTCTCTTAAGGGATTTTCCAAATTTTTCCTAATAGATTGGATCAATTGACCCCACTAAAATTTGATAAACACATTTCGACTCCAATGCCACAAGACTTTCCAGATGCATATATTTGTTTCATGTCTATCCGATCTTGATTTTTTGGGAATAAGGCTTTGATATTGTTGTTGTTGTATAAAGGAAGATAATGTAAATAGGACTTGATGTCAGGTTCTAGGCAATAAGTGGGTACCGATTGTGTAAAACTTGATGAGCTAGCATCAAATGCAAACCTTATGATCCATCAAAAGTGTATCTCATCCAGCCACTAAATTTTTTTAACATGGGATGAAAACAAAACGCACTTAATCAATAGCTAATCACAATTACATTAAATATAGGATCCACATAAAAAGCAACAATCACCTAATCACTATGGGTAATATAGGTGTAGGAGCATTATAAGAGTAAGGCTCGATCATATATATTTATACTTTTTCTTGGTAACAATTAATGAGTAATGGTTTTTATTGTAGTAATCGTTTTGTAATTTGTTTTACTAAATGGTCGATATTTATAATTAGACCAATTGATACGTATACTTTATCAAAAAATAAATCACGATGAAGTATATGTATTCTCCTCTTAGATTGTAGTTTGGTTTTCCTCACACTTACGTCATGGGTGAATATTGCATATAGCAACACAATATAAAATATGATATGCATACATGATTATAATCTATCCAATACTATTGATACTGCATGTAGGTTGTATGGGTTGAAAAACTATTTAATAGAAAGGAAAAGGCACATATTTCATCTATGATACTTCAATTGACAGATTCACTTCATAGCAATGTTGTACCTATCCTATTACAATTTTCAGATTTGTTATTTCCAGTCTCCGTCCTCATAAGTAACCCTTCTTTCCCTATACGGCAAACCCGGTAGTGTGCAACCTACTATTTCATTTAAACATCAGGTGAAAAACATATTTTTTGGCATAGTCCACAAAAGAAAGCTAATACTGCTAAAAAGAGAAAAAAAAATGCCTTAAAACTCATAACAAGCTATCATTGACATCAAATGGGATCACTTAAAGCTTACTTAAAACTAACAGAATTATCTTGAAGAGTAAAAAGAACACAAGTCCTTTAAACTTAAAACCTTTTGTCTTAGACATTTACTAAAAAAATGACCTATAAGACATTATCAGCCCATTAGTTCTAAGAAGTACTGACCCGTTTGGTTTTTAGTAATAAATTGTGGTAATGGTAATAGATTTAAAGTGTAATTTTGTTAAGGAGGAACCTCATAATCCCCATAGAAAACATACTTTCATTCTCAAGCTTGAATTTTCTTCTTATTTTCTATTACCATTGGAGAGGGTGGTATTAGATGGGATTGATATTTGTGAAGAATATTAGATAAATTGGAATTAAATCATAGGAATGAATTTTGATTTCCCTTCAAAATTTAGTTATAAATTCATTCCCATTAACAACATTAATAACTGGCTACCAAACGGGCCATAAGGGTAAGAAATAAAGATTTTGAGCCACCATTAAACACTGTAAATCTTCATACTTGACTACTGTTGTCATAATAATAACTGTAACATTTTTCTCCCGGGCACCATTGGGAAAAAAGAAAAAGTAAAAATCTAAAGCAATTTTTTGGGTAGAAAATCTAGAAATTTAAGCCCTTACTCAAAATAGGAACAAAAAAGCTGACTACTGAAAATTGGCCCCTAGTTCCTAATAAGAATGTCATTCATTTGCCTTAATTTTTAATATCTAAACTTCTCGCAAATTGGCTGATCTCCAGAACCCTAAAAAAATTGATGCATAATTATGATCACTTCCAGAACCATGTACCCACAGCTGAGCTTCATACCCAAAGTAAGATCTTATAATCAAGTGCACCAAAGGCATATGACCCTTTGCTTCTTAGATACAGAGGTAAAAGAATGGAAAGTGGAAGGGGAAGGAGAAGGAGAAAAGGTCAAACTCCTAAACTCAGGCGGTCAGGCACAATCAGTACAAAGTATAATGGCCCTAAATACTCTACAATAATTATTACTAATGATATAGATTCCAGAATTATAGACTAAAGATGCCCGAATACACTTAGGCTCTGTTCTTTTAGACTGAATTAATAGAAATGACCTGAATTTGTCTGAACAAAACCAAATACTAGACTCAGCAGAAGCTAAGCTGAGCTGAACTGAAATAATTAATAGAAATGACCTGAATTTGTCTGAACAAAACCAAATACTAGACTCAGCAGAAGCTAAGCTGAATTTGTATGAACTAAACTCAACTGAAATTTTAGAAATTAAGTCCAAAAGAATTGGGTCTTACTAGTCTAGACCAGTAAATAGATTATTAGACTTGCATATATAGATTTGACGTAACATTTTCGATCCACATCTAGAAACTGCTTTGGACCTACAGCTCTTCACATGCATGATATGCAAAAGGTGTCATTAATTGCAAGGGGCTGGAATTAAATTAGAAATATGTTTGAAGATTCTTAGGGGGGGAAAATGAGTTGTAAAGGTCGCATATAATATAATATATACAGGATAACACAATAATACAGATGGAAAAGCAAAGCTCAGTAATATTTGGAAGCTGCAGTATTAAAAAAAATGCATACTGTAAACTTTTAACAAGGACCTAAGAACATCATGAATTAGCAATACAATGAGGCGAATCCATACATAAACACACAATGCAAAAATAAGAATAAGGATCATGTAAGTTCAATGATCATTAGTGACACGTTTACAGAATTTGCCAGCTCCTAACATGATAAACAACTGTCTACAGAATCTATCTCTATCCCACATAATCAAAGCAAAAAGATCTTATTCTGCACAATAGGATCAGTCCGAAACAAGTTGATTAAAAGCATGCCAAAATAACAGCAACAAAGTTTCCATCTTCTAAATCATAGCATATAACAAGCAAACTAAAGGTACAACTATGGATAGCAAGTTCCCTACCTTATCCATGTTGGGCACGAGTTCTTGAAGCTTCCTTATTCTATCACTTATTCTTGTCCTCCGAACCTAAATCAGTCGCAAATTAACATCAGTACGCTATCATTCAATGATTTTCAGCTTCAAAATTTTCATAAATCACACAATTGAAAAGAACAGTATATCCATATCATACCCTCTCAGCAATACTTCGCGGGTGGGTAGCACAACCCCGCTTCGCACGAACCCTACAAGGTACAGAATCCTCCAACAGCTTCTCCATTTCCATCTCCACCAAGCTATTTGCTGTACTTAGCTGCCCACTTTGCTCCAATCTCTACAAATAATAAACACAAACTACCCAAAAGTCAATTTCAACAATTTATTTTTACAAAAAACAATCATATGAAAACCAATATAAACTTCAAAATGCACTCCCCAGAAAGTCAAATTTCAGAAAAACCACAAAAAAACTCCCACAAACCAATACAAAGTTTTTTAAAATACCCACTTGATCAAACCCCAACTAAAAAGTGCATCACTAGCAAAAAAAATAATCCCCACTTGATCCAACCCCAAATAAACATCCATCACACATATAAATTCACTTGAAAACATCAATAACCACTAAATAAAGAGTAAAAACAGAATAATTTTTTTTTTAAAAAAAAGAAAAGAGGTTACCCTTTGAGATGTGAAATTAGGAGAGTGTTGTTCAGAATCATTATCTCTCAATCTTTTACCAGAAGGTGAAACATCAACAGAAGAAGATCCACTTCCTCCAGCAAAATCATAACTGGAAGGAATCCCAAAACTTGAAAAATACCCATCAATATTCGCACTCAGAAACTCAGCAGGAGAACTATTCATCCTCTGAAAAGCAACATTATTACTGGGCTGCTGGGACCCACCACCACCACCACCACTGCTTTCAAAGAAGCCTGGATCAGTAGAGATGTAGGAAGGACTGGGCCGAACCGATGGGCTTGAGCTAGGCCCAGCGGAGGTGGTGGTACCGGCGGTAAGGAGCTGGGTTAGCCCACCTGGGTTCGAGCCAGTTGGGCCTGAAAGTTTGAGTGAGTCCTCATCTTCAAGAAGTGCGTCTAACCATGTTGCTGGTGCTGAACGGAACCGTGCGAGTCCACTCGCTCGAGTTAGCTCATTGCCACCACCACCACCGCCTGTCCCTTGCATTATTTTGTGTTAATTTTTCTGGGTGGAAGTGTTTCTCTCTCTCTCTAGAGTGTGGAGTCCTTTTTTCTCTCTCTTCGTTAAAGTGAGAGCAGCTTTTGGGTACTGTGATAAAGTCCACTTTACTCTTTTTGTTTTTTTAAGTTAAAAATGGGAAGGAGATAAGATTGCATACGGTGTCGTTTCCAATGGAAAGTGTCAAAGTAGAGGGGGGGGGGGTGGGAAGTTGATCTTCGAATCTCTCAATACACACGAACTAGAGTTGATCGTGTGCTGGGCCGTGCAAATGCAAAAAAATCAAGCCCATAAAGTGGGTTGGGTTCGGACCGGGCTTAGTTTGAGCCCAAATTTCTTAGTCAAAGTCCGAAAATTTAGTGCGGGTTTGGCATATTTTTTGGGCTTTTTCGAATTGGGTCTAAAATATAACCAAAAAGTCTAATTTTAAATGTCCAAGGCCCGCGCGAAAAAAATTTTAAAAAATCGGGTCGGGCCCAAGTTCGGGCCTAATTTTCATGTCCAAAGCCATCAAAAAAAGTGGGTCAGGCCGGGCCCGCGGGCCATGCCACTTTTGATCAGCTCTAACACGAACATAACTTCTTCTTCGTCTTTTTTTAGTAATTAGGGCTCGTTTACATTAACTGAATTGAACTGAACTGAACTGAATAGAAGTGTATTAATTGAACTAAATAGAGATGGACTGAACTGAACTGAATAGAAATTAACTGCTGATAGAGTTTAGAGTTTGCTGATAGAGTTTTCACTTTTTGTTCAGAAAATTTAACTGCTGATTTGAAAAGCTATAATGTGTTAACTTGTTTGGTAAACTTAGCTGATTAATTAGAGTTTTACTTCTAAATAATGTAAAATGACTCAATCCTCTAATGAAAAAGCTCCATATACTAGTTTTTTCATTTTGAGATTTTTGGTCCCAAAACTCTCTCTAAAACTCTATTTCACCAAACATCCTATTAAGAATTTTAAATAGTCAAAACTCTAAAATTAGTTCAAACCTCTCTATAAGCCTCAATCCTCTCTTAAAACAAATAGTTTACTTTGATAACTCTCACCATCCAATTAAGAGAGTAATGCTATTTAGTAAAATGGGTGTGCAGATATCATTGGCCATTGTAATATTTTGTGTTAATAGCTTTGAGTCAAATTCTTTCAGCCTAATTTTAGCTTAAGTACTCACAAATAAAGAATATGGTGCGGAAAACAATACATCCAAATAATAAGATGAAATAATATTTGAAAATATGACGTCGAAATTAATTAAAATACGAGTTCGTTGAATTTAAAATTATTGCATTATGCAGAACTTGTTTTTATACGTTAAAGCATGAAGATAATTTAAAGTACAAAGTAAAAAACCATATTAAAATAAGACACGAGGTTAAGAGGAGATGCAAAGTGATATTCACTCCCACCTCGTAGTAGCTTACTCATTAAAAAAATTATTAAAATAAAATTTATAGATTTTGTCAATCAATTTGTGTTTATTCCCAATAAATATATAGCTTATAAATTCCACATAATTAATTATATGAGCCTTTTTTAAGCGCGGACAAGCGGGACAGCTAACTTGGGTCCCATCAAAATGCAGTAATATACAAAATTAATTTACATAAAATACAATATTAATGGTAGGTTGGTAGGGATCGGAATTCAGAAATAGATATAGTGCAGTGATAGTGTTATGGTATTACAAAGGTTTTGCTTTCATGGTTGTTCCTTAACTATAACATAATAAGCAACAATAATAATAACTAAAATATCTACATTGAGAGAATACTACACTATCCATTCTCTTGTAATTTTGCTGAGCTAGCATGACTTGCATAAGGATGGATGAAATGATGAATGGATGATCACTTACTATATTTTTGCAAGACTATAAACATGTATGTTCATACTTTTATTATCACCATAGGAACTAATAAGGCTTCCTTTTGAAGAGATGCATGCTTTATCTTCTGCCACTTTGACCTTCTTGGCTAATGTTTAACGTAGCTCTGAGCTATGTTTAAAAAGCATAGCTTAGTGTCATTTTAGTAAATATAATGAAAATTTCAAAAAAACATGTCACACGTTCACCATTAATTTTTATAATGATTTGCAAAATACTAAAACGCATGTCACAAGTTCACAATACTACTTTTAATAACAATTATAACCTCAAGCAGATTACGATTAAGAATGACTACCTTGAGAATTTCTTTACTTATTTTTGGGTTTAAAGAAGCACATCTTCAATAAAAACCATATGATGGGGATGATGGATTAAACTTTTTTCATCATCCTAATAACTTGTCAATATCCACCCTAGATATGTACTTTCATTTCATTTACACGGATGATATTCTTTTGTGGATTAGGGTTACCATTCCTTTCTTAAGCGGACAATTTAAGAGGGCGTTTTTTTGTTCAAATCCTTTTAATGTTCAACCTTATCTTATTTTCGTCTTTCATTAGTTTGACTCAGTATTTATTCAAAGGTTTGTGCATGAGATCTATAATTTAAAATTAAATAATTTTTCTCAAAAAAAAAAAAAAAAAACAATTGCAAATTGAAGTTATTAAATTAATAACCCAAACAAACAAACTTTTTGCCAACAATAAGATGTTTAAAGATGAGAAAACCTTCAAAAAAAGTTAAAATAAACCCCAATGACAAACTTTTTATTGCAGATGCCCTTCGTCAGTTCTTTCTCTATCTATAGTGACATGCAATTGACTACGTCATCCTAAATACGCCATCTGTCATTTGGTCCCTTTTGTTTTCCCCATAAAGAATGTTTGCACTGCTTATTTGATCACTTTGACTCTCTTTATTTAATGTTTTATATAGCTAAAAAAATATAGTCAAATGTGATCTCGTTTGGTTAGACTTAATGTATATTTATTTTATACATTATTATTTATTTCACGTATCTAAAAACATTTTGTATATCGGGAAATAAGAAAAAGTGCATGAGCCCCCCCCCCCCCCCCCCAAAAAAAATACAAAAATAGGGAGTACTCAACTCCTAGATAGCTCTTTCTAGTGAGAAGAAGTCATAGCTCAGTGGTTAGGGCTTCAGAATTCCAGGCATGAGATCCTGGGTTCAATTCTCACCGCACGTATTTGCGAGGATTCCTTATTACTCCCCTTACATATGTGTGTGTTGGCTAAAATTGGGCCGAGTGACCTGCAGTATGGTCCAGTTCCAAAGCCTAATATCCTACACATTATCCTAGTTAAAAAAAAAAAGATAGCTCTTTCTAGTTTTATATCTTTGTGAATGTCAGGACTACCTAGTATAGATGTTGTACTCTTTTGCTAATATAATCTTTGTCATTGTCAAGACTACACCTGGCTAGTATACCTAGATGTCTGAATTTTGCTAATGCGATCCTACTCCTAATATTAGCCGGCCTTCACATTGAGGTTGAAAGCTTAGCTTGCCCTAGTGGTGAGCATCTTTGAACTTTAGGCTTGAGTAATCTTTGAACTTTTGATCCTCTCATAACATTAGTTTTCTTAATGTAGAGTTTCAAATCTTTAAACCAGTCAATGAGCTAATAGTTTTATTATCGTATATTTAAAAAGGGGAACGAAAGGGGAGAGGGGATCAATGCTAGAAGACAACCAATAGCCATGAATTAATTATTTGTACTCCCTCTGTCCCCTTATGTTTGCAACATTTACTTTTTCATATTTCCCAACACACAACTTTATATAAAAATATATTTAAATACATATAATAAAAAATTATATATTAAAAAAGTACACATTGAGACGAATCAAACAAGATCCCATTTGACTATATTTTTTCTTATGTGTTTAAAATTAAAGAGAGTCAAAGTTGTCCAGTGAATAGTGACAAAAGTCAATAAGGGGACGGAGGGTGTATATAGCAAAGAAAATCCCAAATGGCAAAACATTTATTTAAAAAAACAATATTTTACATCATCTTAAGCCTAGAACTGACTGTAGTAAAGCAAGTAAGAAAGTATTCATAAATTTCAGAGCTAAAACGTGAGTATCCACTATCTCCTTTTCAATATAATAAAGTACTGGTACTAAAATTACAGTGAAAATTTGCATATCTGGGGAACCCAACAAAATTTGCACATTGCCACAAAACATTCTACTAGTATCTATCAACTACTTTCAACTGACCATTTCTTTGTCTAACCACCCTTTTTACTCTCTTGCACTGCATAAAGATCCCACTCATAATAGATCATCCAAAACAGGGTCTTTACACGGGGCCCAATTCGATCAGCAAAATACACTAACCTTGCACTGGATGATCGGATCACTAATCACACTTGATGTTCCTGTAAATCCTCCGTACAAAAAGATTCGAGCCCAGAAAGCCAACCGCTCCTGTTATCATGAAACAAATTAATAAAAATGAAGTTTGGGGAAAAATTGTAAATGGCTAAACTTAATCTATGTATTCTTGTAATTGCAATCATTGTGGTCTAGAAAAATCGAGTATTTCAAACTCGGTTCACTTTTCAAGTAGTACTAAAAGAAAAGCAAAAGTAATCCATCGGATATTCAGTCGGAAAACA
This sequence comes from Salicornia ramosissima, assembly GCA_951394345.1. NCBI lineage: Eukaryota > Viridiplantae > Streptophyta > Magnoliopsida > Caryophyllales > Amaranthaceae > Salicornia > Salicornia ramosissima. Next base: position 50,711,197 of record OX596234.1, read on the forward strand.
TACAAAACAATCCAGCAAACTGGCTCATTGGCCTTCTCTACTCCTTGTGACAATACTGCATTCACCCCCAGGTTTTACATCGGTCTGTTGGAAGAAGGGGCCAGGCTTGACCAGTATGAACACTAGGTTTTAAGGTCTCGAGAGCCGAGACCTTGGATTTTTTTTCGTTTTATTTTCAATGTGTTTTGGGAAGGAGTAGATGGGCTTAATAGGTGCCTGGTACTAAAAATCAGAGGAAAGCAAAAAAAAAATGATATGAACAGAACGTAACACAGCTGAATGAAACTAGACTCCACAAACTATATGAAACAGAAGGGAAAAGTGTCTGCCAATCACAAGCAAAAAGGAGTTCATGTGAACAAACATTTGAAGGAAACAACAAAGTACCTCAAACTCTCAAAGGCATGTTATCAACAATATTTAAAAAAAAGGAAGAGGAATAAAAAAAAAAAAGGTTTTTCAGTAAGTGATATATATCCTGATTGAAATGAACTGCACCTAACGGCTAACGGTGCATAGCTGCAAAGCACTTGTGTGTGGAAGCATGAAATGTACTTTCAGGCATATTAGGATGAACTTACCGCAGAGAATGCCCAAGCCAAGACAGAACATTAATGTGTAGCCAAAATAAAAGCTGGTCTGAAAGAAGCCTGACATCTTCGTCTTGACGTGGTAGTAATATATTGAGTACAGATAGACATAAATGGCGGTGGATGCAGCGGAGAAGAATGAAGTCCATTGCCAATGGTAGTTCTCAGCATTCAGCAAGAAGTATGCTCCCACAATTGTCACGCACACAGTGACAATGATCAGAATCAGAAAGACGAGCAGCATGAAGCCGTAAACATAATACACCTGAAACGGACATACCACAAGAATGAGATGAAAGCGAGCATAGAGGAAAATACTCTGTAGGGAACACAATTATCAACAACAAAACTAAAAGTACAAGCAAATAAAGAAGACAATACACTTAATGAATAGAAGAGATTTTGTTTAAACATGGGAAGTGAAAAAGAACCAATAAAACTGAAATTTAGAAGACAATGGAAAGATAGTGGATCCAATAGTTTGGTTAGAGGGGAATGAATCAAACAGTTTTAAAAGTGCGTTTTTCAACAAAAGAATTGGAATATAAACCGCTTACAGATTGCTGTCTCCCCTCTTTTTATTTTTTACCATCCTTGGCTGCAAGCCTACACCTCCTCTGTCCTCTCACCTGCAATCACCTCATGTCACCATCTCTTATACCACCTCAAAAACCATCATTTTTGCTCTCTCTTACCTTCTTCTATCAACTTCAATGACAACTACTACCTCTATCTCATAACCTTTTTCACTGCTTCCATAAAGTGCATGGTTTGGTGGTCAGACAAGGCCAACATTCCACATCAGCAATCCTGATATTCATATCTCACGCATGCTAATCCTTCCTTTGTTTCCATTTGTGGCTGCAGGATGCAGCAATCATCCCCTGGAGTGATGTGTGTGAAAGGCAGTAGTAGTTGGTTTAAAACATGTTGGCTCTTCTCTTTCAAAAAAAAATGTCGGATTTTCATTCTGACATCAATTATATGGTAGAGCTACAGCATCCATTCTAATGTTGTGTTAATCCTTTTTAGTGGTTATTACAATGGTTAAATTAGGTGTGAAAGGTGATGAAAGGATGTCGACCAAATATGATTTTGATGCTGTCAAACCAAAGTATTTATTTAACTTGGTTTATCTATTAATCCATGCAAGAATCATACTTCCTCCGTTCTTTTATTATTGCAACATTTTCCATATTTGGAAGTTTCATACTAATTGCTGATTTAATTTGGCTAGCATTATGGGTGCACTCTTTTTCCCTCTCTATCTCTCTCCTCTCCTTAAAAAGTGTGCACAACCTCAATGTAGCAATTAGAAAAGAACGGAGGAAGTATATTGAAGTTGTTGCCCAAAGCCTCAACTCGGGATTATACATTTGTAATTGGAGTAGAGAAGATCAGGATTACGCAAATAGCAAATAAGTGAGGATTTTGAGTAGGAAGTGGGAACTATTTCCCATTGTGTTAGAGTACTTTAGGTTTTATATAAGGGAACAAGTACTATTATTCTGATTGGAAATTTGGAAGAGGAACTTATCCAGAATGGCAATACATTAGATCCAAATTTAGATTGACTAGTCATTGTGTCATGCCTAGGCCTCCAATCCATCACGCATATGAACAAAAGAAGGGCAATTATGGGAATGTCTAAAAGTATGTTATAAGGATGAATAGTGCTATGAGAAAAGGCTGTCATATGGGATTCATTCAGAAGAAGAGAGAATTTCATTATTGCACCAAGTGATTAAATGAGTTTTTAGGATTTTATTTTTCTTATTTTTGTTTGATTTACTTTTACTCTTGTCCTTTTTACTTGTATTTTGTCTTGTTAGCATTTTGGTGATTTTATAAGCTTTTGGTGATTGTATGACTATGTACTAGAATGAGACAAAATCAATTAAGGTAGTAGCAATATATATAGGTAGGGAGTTAGGAGTTAGAATTATTCAAAAAAATATTGAAAAGGCTTTGGCTTGAGAGATTTGTGACCTAAAGTCACTCTTTGGAGATTTTCAACCTCAAGTTGCTAACTATCTTGTGTTTAATCCTTTGAGTTTATTAATCAAATATTATTATTACAATTGCTAATCCAATTTTCAACTGTTTTATCATTCAAACATTCTTCTTGCTGCAACTGTTATTTCGCTCCAGTTCCCTACACTTGGTCTGTGATTTCCAGAAACCAAAATTGCTCTTCGAATTTTCTAGTGTATTACACTGGTGCAAGGGCGAAGCCATAACAACTTGGTATCAGAGCAAGGCGACTCTGGTGGCCATGGCTCCAACCCAAAACCAACGTATGGAAACCCTAGAAGCTAAAATGAAGGAGATGGGAGAAAAAATGCAGGCTGAAATCTCTGACCTCAGCCATCAAATGAAAGAGGAGGTTGGGAGGCAACTGAGGTTTGGTATGGAGGAAACCAATTGGTTGTTCAAGGAGGACCTGACAGCCATTGCGAGGTATTCAGAGGACAAGGCCAAGTTTAGAGAGGAGATGCAATACCACGATTCTTTTGGGAGAGGCGCTCCTGAGTCTCCCTTGCACCCACCAAGCTTCGGTGGTCCGGGTGCGCGACTTGGTGGCAGTTATGGAGGCGGGATGGAGCCTAGGCCTGCTATAGGGCCTTATTTTGAAAATGGTGGCTTTTACCCCATGCCGCAGGGAAGTCACTCGGGGTGGAGGCCAAAGAAGCTTAATATTCCTACCTTCGATGGCCAAAACACAGACGGATGCGATTCTTCACCTTCTATCAGATGTCTGAACCGAAGAAGATGGAAGCCGCCATGATTGCCTTTGAGGGTGACGTGTTGGTATCAATACGAGAACAACCGCCATCCGATTCACCGCTGGGAGGATCTGAAGGGGCTTCTCCTCTACCACTTCCAAACGAAGGAGGCTGGAAGTTTGTATCAGCAGTGGTTGGCTTTAACTCAGACTGATTCTGTGGCAGAATATAAGAAAAGGCTTATTGAATTAATAGCTCCTTTGGAGATTGTTTTAGAGCAAGTGGCCTTGCCGCCTTGGTCTAATTTATTAATGGGCTCAGCAAGTCCATAAGAGCTGAGGTCAGAATGATGGGGTTTAGAAACTTAGATCAAGCTATGGAGCTTTCAACAAAAGCAGAGGAGAAACAAACCTATCTTTTCCCTACCAAACTGAGCCCAACTCAGAGGCCCAACCCACCATGTTTAATCTCTCAACCAATAAGACCCCACACCACTGACCCCAACCCACAAAATACATCCCAGCACCTAATTATCCCACACCTCCAAACCCAAAATACAGATACCCACAACCCACTCCTTATTTAAAAACTTCCTCAAACACTCTGACTCAGCCCTTCAACCAAAAATCAACCCCCAACCAGTACAACCAAAACGCCGGTGCTTCGAGGAGGCTCTCGGAAGAGATACAATACCGTAGTGAAAACAACCTATGCTTTCGTTGTGATGGGAAGTGGGGCATCAACCACAAGTGTCCAAATCTTGAATTTAAATGAGATGATGGTGGATGGTGAGACGGAGGAGCTCAACGATGAAACATGATTGGAGTTTCTTTATGTTCGGTTGTGGGCCTCACTAGCCCAAGAACCATGAAATTATTAGATTGCAAGCTTTAATTAGTTAGGTTTATTTTTGCGATTAAGTTCGATTTAAGTTTTCTTCCACTGCAAAATTTTGAATAAGCTGAAACGTTTTCACACGTGGCGGTAATACTTTGGAAATTTCCTTTCAAATATATTTTATGTCATAATTTTAAATAATGTTTAGAGTTTTCAAGTAGGGAATTTTCAGGGTGTTACAACCTTGGATCGAACATGGTTCTGGTCATGATTGACCCCGAGATGACCCACAACTTTATTTCCACCACAGCGATAGAAAAATTAGGCATTTTGGTCTCCTGTGGGACGAAATTTAGGGCATCACTTAGCGATGGGGCGAGAGTGTTGGGCAAGGGAAGGTGTGATGCTGTGAGACTTTGGGTGTAAGGGGTGGGAATTTGCGAAGAATTTTTACCACTAAAGTAGGGCAATTCATACCTTATTCTTGGGGTCCAATGGCTAGAAAAGTTGGGGGAGGTGACTACGAATTGGAAGAAAGCTATGAGTTTTGTGTGGGGGGGGGGGGTGCAGTTGTTAGGGGAGGTGATTACGGATTGGAAGAAGCAAGCTATGAATTTTGCTTGTGGGGAATAGAAAATGTGGGAATACAACGCAACTTGGGAAGATGCAAGTGCCATTGCTAGCCACTTTCCTAACTCCCATCTTGAGGACAAGATGGTTCTTTGGGGAGGGGGTAATGTCATGCCTAGGCCTCCAATCCATCGTGCATATTAACAAAAGAAGGGAAATTATGGGAATAACTAAAAGTATGTGTTGGACCAATCAAGAGGAAAGGAAATAAGGATGAATAGTGCTATAAATAGAATAAAGGCTTTCATATGGGATTCATTTAGAAGAAGAGAGAATTTCATCATTGTTTATATTTGTACATTACTTTAGTGTCCTAGTTGTTGTACTCATCCTTTTTTGGTGAAATACAAAACTCTCATCCTTTCCTTCAAATTATGTGCTTATTACCTATTAAATGCTGCCTTGAATGTGTGTGCTGCTACTGTACTACTGCTGCTTCTGTGAATCTATGTGTAGGTACTAGTGCAAGGGTGAAGCCATAACACATAGCTTCTTTTTATCTCTTCACGGTTAGCTATTTAGCAAACAATAAAAATTATAACAAGTTGTTCAGTAGTAGGGACTAGGGAGTTTTAGTGTTTTAATTAAGGGTTTGTATGGCCTTACTATAAGTTTTCAATTTTTGATTTTATGATTCTTTTTCCTATTACCCTTGAGGATTCACAAAATGCACGGGGTAGAGTCTATCCTTTTCACCTTATTTTTTCGTTGCACAAGGGAAAGGGTTAAGAAATGTTCAGATAAACAAAAATAAGACTTAGCCCACTCAATAGTCTAAAAAATCATATAAGTTGCAGATCATCAAATAAGTTGAAAAGAAAAGACTTGTAACCCTACGTCTTCTAAAAAGTATAGGGTACCCCATAAATTTGAAGGACTCTTAATGAGTAAGAAATCCATTAACTCACACCATCAAAAGGAACTTTAGTTATCCATTCAAAAAAAAAAAAAAACTTCAGTTATGGTCAATACATTTTATTGGGGTTCAGAATGACCTAAATAGCGTCTAAAATGTCATTCAACAAATTTGACGACTTTTAAAATGCATCTTGACGTAGAATTAGACTAAAATTAATTGATGTTGGGTGATTTCAATTAACGAAATTAAAATTCATTAAAGAGCGTTGGTATATAATCTACAAACCTAAAGGGTATTGGTGAAATTTTTTAAAACACAAGTGTATCATGTGTATTTCATGAAGCCTCAAAATACCCGGTGAAAAAAGTTTTTCTCGAATAGTATAATAACTAAAAATTGCGAAACACTTTTTTGTGGTTTCCACATTTTTTTTTAGTTTTAAGGTTTATAACAAAAAACCGACATAAAACGGGCCCTGAATCAAAAAATAGTTTTTTATTTTTTATTTTCAAATAAATTCTTCTAGGTTATAGTTCTTATACTTCTTAACAATAAAAGAGGGTAATTTTGCTTTCATAGGTAACATTCAATTTTGTACAGAAATTTTAGAGTAGACAGCTATCGTGCCAAAATAAAAAAAGAAATTGGATTAGGAATATCGCTAGTCATTCTATTTTTTATACTACCTCCGTAACTTTTTATTTGCAACAATTAGACGTCTTTAGTCTCTACTTTATATCAAATCGTTGCAAATAAAAACTTGGAGGTAGTAATAGATATGTTAGTTTGTAATGAACTCATATATAGAAGGGGTATTTTAGGTATTACAACATAAGATTGTTAGTAGAAGCTTTAGGAAGGATCTAGTGGGTTTGTCAAATAATAGTAGTCTATTTAAATACAGCTGTTTAGAGAAGGGAAAGGGGATTGAAAAATGAAGAGAAATTAGTTCCGTAGTGTTAGCTTTGGGGGTGTGTCAAGTCACTTGAAAACTTGGCAATCTATCCTTTACCTTCTGTAATTTCACTATTAATGGAAGTTATTATTTCTTACTGCTCTACCAACAGAAATCTACCATCGTTAAGCCAGTTCATTACATATTTGCATTCAATTAAGAACATGGTTAGTCATTCCTCTACTTTAGGAAGCATTTTAGTCAGTTGCATACTGGCATATATCAAGAAATTGACCCCACATATGAAAGCGATAACGTTAGGTTGAAGTACTCATATTGGTATATTTCTATGTTACATATTTTGAGTCAATTTCACAGTTATTTAGTCATATTAAGTTAGTTAAATTTACCAAATCCTGTAGTTAAGGATTGGTTAAAATCTAAAGGAAAGTATGACATTCTTATAAAAGTTTGAAAGAACTCTTGTATTAGGGAATTGATTAAGGGTTTTAGGGAACATCATAACTTTGAGAAAAGATAAGTGAGCCGAGAGAATATGGAGAAAGTGAAGAGGGAAAGAGGCAATCAATCAATCAAAGCCTTGGTCCCAAAAGTGGGGTAAGCTACATGAATCAAAAGTTATTAATTCGGGTAGTCATCCACAAAGATTTTCCTCCTCCAACCCCTACGAATGAGAGCCTCATTCTCTTGTAAATCCATATGCTTCATATCTTTTCTAATTCCTTCCCACCAAGTCATTTCCGGTCTCACTCTACCTCGTTTGAAATCTCCCTGATCCCAAGAGTGAGAGTGAAAAAAAAACATAGGTTAGACGAAATTATTATTAGAATTTGACTTCAAAGATGGAGTTAAGATTGGCCCAAGTTAGTTATAGGTTATACAAAGTCATTTTTGCTATTACAGTAAAAAAAAAAAAGCTGAATTAAAATCCCAAGTGGCCCATTTTTTATAGGAACAAGGAACATTTTCCTCATAGAAATATATCCTTCATTCTCCGTTTATTTTAACATTTTACCAAGTCTCCACTTTAATGAAATCTTAGTTTTAAAGGGCGAAAGACGCACCAAGGCGCATATGGTTGGTAGAGCCTAGACACGAGGCGAGAGGCGAAAAGCGTGCTTCTTTTAGGAGAGACATTCTTTTCAATTTTTTCCTTTGGTTGAATTTATTATTAACTAAAGATACCTAATAATTTTATAAATGATTAATGTAAAGCCAAGGAAAGTCTTATTGATGAAAATTTGATCATTCTTTAATTTATGACTCAATATAAACAATTTACCTTAAAGCGAAAAGGCGCGCCTCAACAAGGGCACCTTGAGGCGCACGAGGCACATTTAACGCCCATTTCCCATAGGAGTGGAGTGCCTTTTCAAAACTAAGAATGCAATCCCCCTCTAGTATGTGTTCCTCTAGGTTAGCAAAGAAGGTGGTGCAATTCCTGAAACTAGATGGACGATGGTGGCAGCTACTTGCAGGGTAAACAAGTAGAGGATCTCAGGCACTTGTACAAGATATGTATAACAGGCTGGGAGTGTGATCAAGTTAGCCACTGCTAGTAAGTGACTAAGTGGTGGAGCTATGCTTGTTTGTAAAGTGCAACGGATGAGATCAAGGGAATTGACATTAGATGACAACAAGAAAAGAGGGGAAGGGAAATCAAAAATCTGAGCAAACAAATGTATGGCAAGTACAACTCCCTATGTTTTTTTTTTAAAGTTAACGTTTGACGTTTGGCATTGTTCACAAAGTTCATTTTGACCCTTGCTAGTAAAATCACAACTACAACAGAGCCTTTAAAAAGATGGGAGCATGTACCTTGTAATTCCAAAACGAAGTGAAGACAAAATACATCTCAATAAATATGCTTCCAAAGGGAAGCAATCCACCCATGAGAGAGATGATGGATGGTGTCAGGTACCATTTCTTTTCTGGAATAGGTCGAGGAATAGTCTTCACACGGCATGGATTGTTAGGTGCACCATTCCAATTTCTTCCAACAACTGTCCCAAGAAGTGCAAGGGGAAAAGAGATAAAAGCCCATATGACAAATACTACTACCATAGTTCCGAAGGGGATAGCAGCTAGAGATCCATAAAATATAGCAATTGTGTTCAGAAAGAATCCAATCCCAAAGCACAAAAATGGGAAAAGGGAAGCAGTGAGAATCATTGCCTTTATCCAGTTTTTACCTGAAGCAAAAAAAAAAAAAGAGGGGAGACATCAATATGCATAATATAATGCAAGTAAAAGGTGTCAAAAACTGACAGCAGAAAACTGGCAGCAAGCCAATAAGTAGAAAGCATGGAAGTGCCCTATACCCATGTCCCCTAAAACAGGAAGACATATAAAAATAAATTTCAGACAAGATCTATAACATACCACCATTACGGGAATACATGCCACCACTGACATATCCTGATATGAACGATGTCAAAGCATAACATACAATGAAAGTTGTGACTATAGCTCCCCTCCTGTAAAATCAAAACACATTCAGAAATTTTTTTGGTAAAACAATAGGGTTTAGCATTAAAAAAAAAAAAAAACCCTATTATGGGAAATTTCAAATGATGGAACAACACATCCAAATTTCAGTTAGTAAAATGAGGGAACTAGGCAAGGAAAATCCACTCAAGTAGGCAAAATTTTACCCATTTGGGATATAATTCTAAGATCAGTAGATTAAAGTTAAAAAAATAAATGCAAGATAGTTGAGCACAAGTACCAACAACGTTCCGAAAATGAAAGATACAGTAATTTGAGTGGTGGCGAAATAAAATCTATAATTAACAACTCAGCATACCCTATATACAATGTTCCGAATATTGCCAAAATGATGACAAGGAGAACAAGAGTTGCCAGTTGAGCACCAGTACCAACAACAGCTGTAAGCAGAGCTAAATAACGAGGAGGCCGGAAAACATCTCCATGAACAAGTTTCCAACCAGACTCTTCACTGACATCTCTTTCCTGATGATCCACAGTGTTTTAAGCTTTAGTAGATAACTCAACTGGTTGGAGCACATAAAATCACCTAAGTACCTAACATAACAGGTTAACAGAAGTCTTACCAGGCTTTCTAAGTCATCATCTTCCCTAGCATACTTGGCATAGTCATTTCTTAGAGTCCTCATCAATATCATTGAAACCAAACCAGTCAGAAAGATAACCATCATGAAGGAATTGAAAATGGAGAACCAATGGATCTGCAAAGAGTAAAGCAATCTTCTTAAAGCAATGTATTTTCTCGTTTTTTTAAGCTAATGTTTCAAAAAAAAAAATTACAAAAGAAGTTCATAAAGCGTTCAGAATAAAACCTGATGCTCAAAAAAAGGGTAATCCAAGTAAACATCAAAACGCCTGGCAAAGGTGACATCTGTGGGTATCCATTTAACAGAGTATGTCACATCATACACCTGTCCATCCTCTACTGTCTTGGCACCATCTTGAGTGAGATTAACATGGATGATCTGCATTGCATACACAGGAGTTTACAAAAGGCTAGTCTCCAGAGAAATACATGATCAAAAGAAAGAAAAGTTAAAACTAATCAAGAGAAACATAAACCATTATAGCTTACTTGATTTCCATTGTATTTGATGATGAAGTTCCTATGAGTATACAACACGTGCTTAGCATTCTCACCATTCTTATCAAAACGAAGCTCTCCCACGAAACCTGAAATGGGGAAAGAAAATTGTCCCAAGAGGAAATGAAAAAGATACATAAGCTAAGGAAAACAATATACAATGTAGTTTTTTTATAATCAATGCTGAAACTACAGATGTTATTGAAGACATACCCCATAGTGGCAAATCATCTGAAGTGCATTGAGCAGCGAAGTACCACCAAATAGAAAGCAAAATGTCAGCACACACAATAGTCAATCTATGAAAGGACAGAGCAAAAAGAAAAAAAGCTAAATATAACTTAGAAGTGTCAAACCAAAAGGTCAAACCTCAATTTGTAACAAAGATGGAAAAGATAATAAAAATAATCATTTCGCCAAATGAATAATTAACATACCGATGAATAACTCAAACCAGTACGAATTCTCAATAGCATCTTTGAATTTTGCAGCTTTAGCCTGGTCCATTTCAAGTTCACATATTGAAGTCCTGTCAACATTTTCTGCAAAAAGAAAATTCTACTGATGTCATAACTTGCAATTTCTAAATTAAAGACATTGAACAATGAACAAGGGAAGGTAACTATAAAGAAAGGGAATAGGCATAACAATGGAATATAGTAGTCCTCAAAAATTGAATTTCAGAGCTAATTCATACTTTTAAATTTGATATCAATTCCGCTGTCAACAAGTTCATTTCCACCAAGAACCTCACCCAAGCCACCCCACCTATGGGCAACCTTGCCTTGTGGATGGCAAAATGGAAGGCTGAAGTAATTGTAGGTTTCTTGGGGATTGTTGTATGGACCAACCTTGTTCACCCACAAAATCACCTTTTCATCTGTATCATACTACAAGAAAGAAAGAGGGAAAAAAGGGCATATCAAAAACTCTATGAGACACAGAAAACAGATAAGTACACTCAAAAGACATTATATCACAGACAAGTACACTCAAAAGTAAAAAGACATCAAAAACACATGTGCGTTCCCATACTGACATAATACCATATGCAAGTAGAGCATAAAAAGTTTAGAGGCAAGTGGGGAACATAGAAAAACTGGTCCTGGCCATGAACAGAAATTTAAGATGAATTTCATCACCATTAGCTCAAACATGAACACAGAAAGCAATTGAAAACTTTATCAGTCAATGAAATAGTATGACTATATATATATATATAAATAATTCATTACAAAAGGGCATGGCAATTAGTTTTTTCTTTATAAACGGATTATTAGTTACTTGCTGGGTTTTTTTGGATCAAGCAATAGGTTCACAGATATATGCTACTTCTACACTTCGATTGAAATTAACAAGAGGCATGAGAAGAAAAAAAAAAATTAAACAAATCTGTTTATCCTACATGGAAGCTTTAATTCCAACAAGTTTATCCTACATGATAGCCTTAATTCTGACAACAAAACTGCTTTAATGTACTTGCCCAAAGTATCACAGTATTTAATTATTTACCCAAAACATTATTATGATAAAGGGAAAAAACTGGGGACAAGGAATTTTTTTACCCTACTTCCTCTGATGATATTTTCCTTTTCAGTGTTCCCATGGCCGTTGCAGAGGGAGTGCAAGGCGCTCCCTTGCACAAGGTCCCATTTATTAAAGCTCCAATTAATATTCACTACTTCTGAAATTACTTGCTACATTTGCCTTTTCACATATCTCAAGATACAAATTCAAATACCTTTAGTTTTGTATAAGAAAAAATTATAACAAAATCGATTTTTAAAAAAAAAAAATACTATACATATTAAGGCGAATCAAACAAGATTTAATATGACTATTTTTCCTTACGTATATAAATTGTAGTGAGTCAAACATTACACATGAATAGTGCCTAAAGTTAAAACATGGCAACTAAAATGGGACAAAGGGAAATAACTTCCCACATGTCATATCAATACACCAACAAAAAATAACAACAATATCAAAGCCTTATATCCAAAGAAAATTGGGGTTGGCTAGATATGAGTCAAATTGTGTATCACAAAAGACATTTATATCTCCCCCTCCTCCAATCTTCTCTATCTGGCAAGTTCCAACAACCTCATATAATTCTCAAAAACACCTTCCTCTATATTTGATTTGGTTTTCCTCTACCCCTCACCTCATCTCCTCTTGCCAGGTTGCCATTATTCATGTCTCCGTTTTACATGCATAACAAAAATCTAGAAAGGTGAAGAAGTTCAAAATATGCACTTTTCACACGCCAAAACTAATACTATACCATTCACAATGTACGATGACTCTCCCTCACCTCATACTATGTCTTCATCGTGATTCAAAGAATCAAACTATAGAAAAATAGCCCTCCCCTCCCTTTTTGCCTTCTCCTCAACCCCTGAAGAGGAAAACCACGCCCCCACACCCTCCACATAGGTATCTATCAATCTTCCAAGCAATATAACACTATGAAAATCTGGTAGCATCACATCAATAGTTCCAAGAGAGATAATTAGATCAATTTTGTGGGCACCTAACACAGAACATAGCTTACAAGAAAGCATCAGATTACTACTTCCACTAAATTGAACCAAAAAAAAAAAACCCACAAAGATTTTTATCTAGAGCATCATCATCATCATCAACAACAACAACAACAAAAAACATAATTAAAAAAAATCAGAACTTTACCACAGGAATTTCATTTTAAAATACAACCATATTTGAGCAATAAGATAGGAGGGCATGAGGCATTAAACAAGATATCCATGTAAGATCAATTAGAAACTTTTAGAGGTAGCTAGTTAGCAATGTAAAGGCTAATATCCGAATGTTCAAAAAGAAAATTACCCCTTGCAGCCTCTGAGAGAAGGCATTATCATTATCATTATTATAATAAGGCATCAAATTACTCCGATAAAAGTTAAAAATCTAAAAATGATTTTAAATGAAAATTTTTAAATGTCCAAAAGAAGCCACCTCATAAAAAAAGAATGCCATTTTCAATCTTATGCCAACAAAAGACCACAAGAGCTAATAAAAGAGACACCAAACTTGCAGGCAAAAGTTTTAACAGCCCATTTGACAAGCAGCACTATATGGTGGAAATGCTAATGGATCTATGGTAAAATCTTGTAAGAAGAACCTCATTACAACATCCACAGCTCAAATTTTGCAGATTACAAGCTTCTCATGAGGAAGACTTGGAACAGAATTGTGAAAGAACCATGCCAAAATAGGATGAAATCATGAAGTGCATGGACCTGAATCTTTCAGTGTTTCAGCTGCAGTACACTGCATCTGTTCTAGTATCCACAAGTCACAATTTACCTTCATAACGAAGCAAATTAAAAAGTATCTAATATCCACCAAAACCTCAGCACTTTAACAACTATGAGATCATAAACAATTCCAAAATCCCCAAATTCTTCCAAACCATTTCCCAATCAAGCAAAGTGGGTATCTGAAAATCCAACAAATAATGAAGCCAACACAAATTTAACATAAACAACACCCAACATTCCAGACCTATAATTCAACAAGAAAAAACCTAAAACAACAAAACCTAAGATCTGCAGCTATTCCAGCTAAAAACCCTGCTCAAGAAAGACCATCAAAGTTCAATTATACACAAAAACATAAAGATCCCACTAAAACCCAAGTTTAAAAAACAAAAATCAAATTGACCCCCACCACAAAAAGATTTAATCTTTCCTGATTTAGTTTCTAGGTAAGGGAAATAAAGACTAGGTGAAAGTGTACCAACCTTGTGATCTGACTCAGAAGCAAGAGATAATGAAGCGAAGGAGATGAAGTAGAAGAAGAGGGTGGTAATGGAGATGGATCGTACGGTGGTGGGCATGGCGGAAGAAAGAAGATCAACCCAAAATCAAAGGTGGGGTGTTTTTTTTTTTTTTTTTGGAGTGTGAGATGAGTGAGAAAGAGCACAATGAAGGTCTTATGAATTCATTTAATGGGGGTTAATTTTCTGGGATGTAGTAGTAGTTTGGTCAGTCTCAGAAACACAGCTCTCCTTCCTCGACGTTCCTCCTGAAATTGGTAGAAGAACAAGAGAGAGAGAAAAACATGTGTTGTGCTTGATTGACCTATATTTCACTTCTCACTTGGCTTTCACCTCGTCTCTGCATTTCTTTCTTTCTGTGTTTTTTTTAATAATTTTCCCTTTTTCTTTGTGAAGACTTTTTTTTCGAGAAATAAAGACTTGGTTGATAGGTCCTTTGTTCTTCTTCTTTGTAAAGACTTGCTTTTTTTAAACAATTTTATTAGAGTTATAAAGTATATTAACTAATCTTTTGGAGTTACAAATTATTTCATTGGTATACAAATTGAAGTTCAAACTCTTAACATTGGAGTTATAAAAATACAAACTATTTTAATTGGGTTAAAAACCATTTCATTAAGGTTACAAATAGGGGTTAAGGAAAAAACTTGTCATACCCATCGGGTAGACTATCCGCCATTAAATAAGTGTTGTGGTTAATATTGATAGTGGATTTCAACTCATATGATAAATAATATTTAAATATCTTTAGTAGTGGGTAGAGGTGATCGTGTGCCGGGTTCGGGCTCGGCCGATGCAAAAAAAAAACCCATAAAGAGGGTCGGGTTCGGGTCGGGCTTAGTTTGGGCCCAAATTTCTTAACCAAAGCCCGAAAATTTAGTGCAGGCTTTTCGGGCGAAGTAGCCAAAAGTTTAATTTTAAATGTCCAAGGCCCACGCCAAAAAATAAAAAAATCGGTCTGGGCCGGGCCCAAGTTTCGGGCCTAATTTCCATGTCCAAAGCGGCCACTTTTGATCAGCTCTAGTAGTGGGTAGTCTACCCACCGATTTGATGTAACAATGTCCTAGGGGTTAATACTTAATAGTTCGCAGTTTGTAACCTCAATAAAATAGTTTGTTATTTAAATGTGCCACATGAGTGATAGCGGCTGACTGCACAAATTCTTATTGGTGTGGTTGGCTTTTACCGAAAACGTGTTGGATTAATTAAGGATTTAACATAATGTAGGTTCTTTTGGACTTGATTAGTTCAGTTTGATTGCTATTAAATTTAGAATTTAGTTTAGTCCATCCCAGATTAATTCAAACCAAAAGAACAAGACTTAATCTATAATTTAGTTCAATTCGATTACTATTAAATTTAGAATTTAGTTAAGTCCACTCCATATTAATTCAAAACAAAAAAAACAAGGCCTAAGTCATTTGAAAATTTTAAGTTATTTGGAAAAATTCTTTTTTCCTTTGCTATGTTTTTCCTAAAAAAAATGTCCCCATCACCACATACCTAGATTTGGGGTTTCGAACTCCTACTAACAAACAACTGAAACAAGCAAAGTCGAGAGCAAGCTCCATTATGTTGTACTCACTAGTCACTACCTCGGATCACATGAATAGTTATAGTTGAGGTTAATTTGATTTGGTCAATTTCCATAAATTATCCCTACTGTAAGTCATTCAGCTATAACTAAATCATCAATTCTAGATAATATGCGTCAAAAATCTTTTAAATTAATGGGCATGTTTACAAATCTTTGTAATAAAGTTAATTTGATTCTAATTTTAGATAGTTTGAGGATAGATGATAAATTTCAACGTTTTATTGGTATTGCTAATAACATTATTTCAGATTCAGATAGTCAAATTTAAATGTGAGTCATTTTACATTTTGAGCTTTATCTAATTTAAAATTACTCACTCTCTCTCTCTCAAAAGATTATCTCCATCTTACTTTGGTATATTTATTATTGCACATATTTTACCATTAATATCTTTAACTATTGTCTTTAAAAAAATTATGAACATGTGACTTTCTTAAAATAATAAATGAGGCGAATCAAAGAAAATTGACAAGGTAGTAAATAGTATCATAATTCTAAATCAAGAGAGAACTATGATAAAGAGGGGATAACTGTTAAGAAAACCTTCAAAGCTAAAGAAAAAATTGCCAACCTAAATAGAATTGCAAGGAGATGGAGTGAAGTATGGAGTAGTGATTATGCATCTACCACTAAATCCTTATCTCTGAGACTAGAAGTTTGAATCCTAATACCAATTAATAAACTGGTAAATCCGTAATTCCTTAATTTCTATGAATGCTACGAAATAAAATTTTGTAATTGCTTTCTTCGTCATTTCAACTCTCACTCACAAGCCTTGTTAATAGGGATAGCTCATGTGGTTAGAGCTTCCCTCCCAATTCCAAGTGATCTTGGGATTGATTCTCATCCCCGCCTTTTATGACTCATTCGCACTAAAAAAGTAGGATCCTTGTTTCGCAAACCCATGAAAGGGCTACCCTCGCCCGCAAGAAGGGGGAGAAATGACGGCATTAATTTTGTCTCTGCTTGCCTTGTCTTGTAAAAAAAAAAAACTCTCACTCACATCGAGCATGAAAGAAACTCTTCGAAGTAGGTCACAGTCTATGCGATTCTAACTAAGGAATTAGATTAAGATCAAAGTACATTAATAATTTAATATACAATACCAATGGTTTCACCCGAAATGGTGCTATTGGTTAATGAACATTAAGGGTGCGATTTCAACTTATTAAACTTAACTGAACATATTTAAATTTTTCTTAACTTATCCAAACTTGTTAAGCAAGATTGAAATTTATTGTATCTGATTAGACTGATTATAAGAAGCAACTAAACCTTATCACACCTTATTGGACCTGATCAAACCTTATGTACTATTAAAAGAGATTCCACTATCTCAAGATCAAGTTAACGTATCATGGCTAATGAGTAATGACAACTGACAAGGATAAAATGAGCAAAAGGCACAACACTGTCGATGTTTTATTTACAGAGATGTAAAACTATTTTCAACATCTAGGAACCAGGATCAATCAACATAGAGTTTCACTTTATGGATCCCTCAGAGATTGCAACAAGCACTTTATATTAAAATGAATCAGTGAAAAAATGGCAAGGAGAGACCTAGTAAGACATAAAATGAAGGTTGCTGCCCGAATCTCATCTCTTCCATTCCAGTATGAGTGTAAAACTACAAAAAGTTACAGTGAAAAAATTGCTGTCTTCTAAGACAAAAATTACATATACCCACAAAGCTTAGCTTAGACATATCTACCCTAAAAATCTCTCATTCAACTCTTAGCGTCCAGCAGGATTCGAAGAAATCCAATTCCCAGGTTTCTGACAGCAACAGAGTCGGCATAAAACAAAAATGTTTATGAGACACTTTGTAAATTAGTCGCATTTGATGTTTTTGTAGATCCTTCGTACAAAAAGGTTTGAGCCCAGGAATCCAACTGCCCCTGATATGTAAGGAAGAAAAAAAGATGGTATGAAAACTGGAATGCAACATTTAATGCAATGCTAACTATTGACATAACTTATAGCTCAAAAATTGTAACTTTTTACTATAAATTTATAACTTTTTGCATAACTTGTTAAGCTTTGGATAAAAAGTTATAGTTTTATGTTAAAGTTACTGTTTTTTGGTGAAAAGTTATCCCGTTAAACCATAAACCATAAGATGGTCTGACGAGAGACTTGCTATGCAATGGTGATTGATGGATGTCTATTATTATCAGACAACTGCCAATCTGATAATAGATGATTTTCAATTGACATTCAGGGATTTTTTTCCAAAAAAAATGATGCATGATGACTTCCAAGAATCGGGGGAGATAAATCAAAGGAGAACAGGTTTTGAAGATACTTACCGCAAAGAATTCCCAACCCAAGACAAAACATCAAAGTGTACCCAAAATAAAAGCTGATCTGGAAGAATCCTGTCATCTTAGTCTTCTCATAGTAATAGTATATTGAGTATAGGTAGACATAGATTGCAGTAGACGCTGCGGAAAAAAATGAAGTCCATTGCCAGTGGTAGTTCTCAGCATTCAACAAGAAGTACGTTCCCACAATCGTAACACAAACAGTAACAATGATCAGAATCAAAAATACGAGAAGCATGAAGCCATAAACATAGTACACCTGCAAGTGTAACAGTGTAAGAAAGCAGCGACACAAAAAGTCCAAGAGCAATTACCAAGACAATGACATACAGAAAAGAGGGAGTACCTTGTAATTCCAGAAAGAAGTAAAAACAAAATACATCTCAATGAAGATGCTCCCAAAGGGAAGCAATCCCCCCATAAGAGATATCACGGAAGGAGTTAGATACCACTTCTTCTCAGGAACAGGTCGGGGGATAGTCTTCACCCGGCATGGATTGTTTGGAGATCCGCTCCAATTTCTTCCAACAACAGTGCCAAGTAGTGCAAGAGGGAAGGAGATAAAAGCCCATATAACAAATACTACTACAATTGTCCCAAAGGGGATAGCTGCTAGAGATCCATAGAATATAGCAATAGTGTTCAAGATGAACCCAATGCCAAAGCACAAGAATGGGAAAAGGGATGCCGTTAATATCATTGTCTTTATCCAACTTTTACCTGTCGAGACAGAGAATACCCATCAACATTTTTAGAAACAGCGATAATGGACAAGTAGGGGAGCATTGACTAGATAATAAGTTTAAGTCACATACCACCATTACGAGAGTACATCCCACCACTCACATAACCCGATATAAACGAGGTCAAGGCATAACAAACGATGAATGTGGTGACAATGGCTCCCCTCCTGAAATTCAGGCAGTAGTGCTTCTCAGGAAGTAGTACAATAATAGGAAGGTAAGTCTTATACACGAGACTACAGTATATTATAAATTAAATTTTGATGGAAAACAAAGGGAAAAACAGCACATTTTAGATAATAAAAAAGATATCCACAACATGTCCTAATTCCAGATGACTTTGATTATCAAATCTCTCACATACATACCCTATATACAGCATTCCAACAATTGCCAAAATGATGACAAGGAGAACTAGAGTTGCCAGCTGTGCCCCAATGCCAACAACAGCTGAAAGCAAAGCTAAGTTGCGAGGTGAACGGAAAACATCCCCGTGAACAAGTTTCCAACCAGATTCTTCACTAACATCTCTTTCCTGAATATGAACATCCAAGTTTAGAAGAACGAAAACATGCAAGAAGCTAGACACATACAGGAAAAAGGTCTCACCAAAGTTTCCAAATCATCATCTTCCCTAGCATACTTTGCATAGTCATTTCTAAGAGTCCGCATCAATATCATAGATACCAACCCCGTCAAGAAGATCACCATCATAAACGAATTGAAAATGGAGAACCAATGAATCTGCCCAAGGAATTAATCAGAAAAATCAGTTCAAACTTCAAAGGGGACATATGAGCATAAATTTATCTTAATCTCTCTTTTTGTTTCTGGAGGGGGGGTGTAAGATCTCGTAACCTTGATATGCAATTATGCAACAAAATAGTGGAATAACCATTTTATAAGAATTGTCTAATTAACTACATTTACTGTTTCATAAACATTGTATCTATCACTTTACACACTAATTCAATCAATCAAACCCTTATTCCCATAAGTAGGGTCGGCTACATGAACACAATAATTGTAAGAACAAAATAATAATGTGATACACTCTTAGTATTATTTTCCAGCTTTGTAGCATTACAACAACTAAAGATTCCTTAATAAGCACACAACCTTATAAGACAATTCATTTGTGATGGAAGGAGTGTCTAACTTGTTTCAAAAGACACATTAAAATTTTCAATTTTGCAACTCAACTGTGAAACATTACAAAGGGATCCCGAAACAAAGTATCATCAAAATTTAGTATATGCTTAATTAAACTTCAAATGGAAGGATTACAAACCTGGTGCTCAAAGAAGGGATAATCCAGGTATACATCAAAACGCTTGGCAAAGGTAACATTAGTAGGAATCCATTTGACTGTGTATGTCATGTCATACACCTTCCCTTCTTCCACAGGCTTGGCACCGTCTTGAGTTAGATTAACATGAATGATCTGCAGAATAACAATTTATAAGCTACACTGCCTACACATGACTGGAAATATGAATTCAAAAAGAGAGCAAAAAAACTGAATTTTAAAGGTAGACAGAGTTACCTGATTGCCATTATATTTGATAATAAAGTTCTTGTTTGTATACAGGACATGTTTAGCATTCTCAATGTTTTTATCGAAGTGCAATTCTCCCACAAAACCTGTTTGTATACAAAGTTCAAGTTAATTAAAATACAATCTAAAACTCAATCATTATTCTGAGTAGCCAAGAACAGATGCATACCCCAAAGTGGTAAATCATCTGAAGTTTGTTGAGCAGCCAAGATGATAAGATCCAAAAACAAAAATCAGTTAAATAAAACAAATTTTGGTGCGTTAGTAAGAACAAAAGCATTGTTTTAAGAAATAGACTATAATGATAATGTTGTTCAAGACCCTATCTACAATAGCATCTAAACAAAACTGAAGATGCTGATACATTTTGGGTGTCTTTTAAGAAAGACAATGTGATGTGATTATGCAGGTACTTTAAGTAAATGACATACCGATGAAGAATTCAAACCAGTAAGAATTTTGAATAGCATCTTTAAATTGTTTGGCTTTGCTAGGATCAACTTCAAGTTCACATATGGTCGACTTATCAATATTTTCTGCCCAAGAAAATATCAAACATCTAAGCATTAAAGAAATGATATCCAGTATATACAGTTATACACAGCCATATGCAGCCATGTAGGTGTAGTAGTTTATCTGCAAAAAAAGTTGGACACTTACTTCCGAACTTAATATCAATTTGGCTGTCAATAAGTTCATTTCCACCAAGAACCTCTCCCAATCCACCCCACCTGTGCCCAGAATTCCCAGATGGACGGCAAAATGGAAGGCTGTAGTAGTTATAAGTTTCTTGAGGATTGTTGTATGGACCAACCTTATTAACCCAAAGAGTTACATGTTCATTTGCTTCATACTGTATGAAATCAAAACAAAAGAATATGAGTTACCAATATCAGAAACATGGAAGCCATCAAGTAACAGAGATGTTCACATGTAGACACAAGCCATGTAAGTCATTCACACTACCTCGATAACATGAAGAAAAGGACCCAGATTTCAAGAAATACTGCAGATGAAAGGGAATTTCTTAATTTTTTTGGTAAGAGGGAGGGAGATAGCACCAGTTAGAAGAAGAGAATCACGCCCTATGATTGCCTTTAAATTCAATTTCCTACAAATTTAAAGGGCTAATAAAAGCGTTGTATTTGATAATACATGCCTTCGATGCAGTCTTACATGCTGATACCTTCAGCTTCTTAATTGGAGAAAAAAACAAGTATGGTAAGAAACTTTCTAGCTTGTAACCAAAGATGGAACATGGTCGGGCCTGGCCGGCCCACAAAATGCCGGGCACGAAAAAAACCACGACATAGCACGGGCACAAGCACAGTAACTCAGTAAGACATGCTACTGTGAGGGTTTGGGCCACACTTTTAATTTCAAAACATGGCACGACACGACCCAAAATGATAGGCACGATAAAGCATGATAATCTTTTTAAAATTTAACCTAGATATGAAGCCACGGCACGAGGCACGTGGGCTGGGCCAATGACCTTTCAAAATTTGGGCATGGCACTGCATGATGAGACGTGGACCATTACATCTGGCCCACATGCACGCGGGCTAGGCACAAGGCACGACACAGTCTAGTGCCATCTTTAAGCTCGTCGAGTCGTTGCTCAACTTCTATCCTCCTACATCCTCAATCACACTCATAACCTACATTCTTCTCCTGTTCTCCACCCCGTCCTCCAAACGTGAACATCACTAGCCATTGTTTGCAGGTAGGAATAACTCAAAATCATCTAACATTAGCTTAGTTCCAGAACTGCAGACCTACTTTTTTTTCAATATACATGTTGATATTGTACAATGCAAAAAGCTCCAATGCAGCACTAAAAAACATTCATAGGATCGTGATTTACAGCCCAATGCAGCAGTAAACCAGTAATGTCAACAATCAAAATTATGTAAGATACCTAAATAACTAACATTCTAGTCATCGGAATTGAAAATTGGCCTCTTTCGCTTCAAATCTTCCCACAACATAGGTTCCAACTTAAAATACTCAAGAAATGTGTTCTAATATTCAAAGTACGATAAAGATCTCTCCTTTCATTCATTTGCAACTAATATTCCAAATGACCATCACGAAATGCACAATAACAAATCAAAACAACGAGAGAGAAAAAAAACGACATTCACAGAATTGATCACAAACAAACACTAAAAATTCAAGATCTAAAGCAACAGCCCAATTGAAACATCAATTAAACAATAGATCAAATCAAACCTGCAATGCGGAACAAATCAAAACAACAATGCAACAAAAAGTAAAGATCAAAACACAGAAAATACGCAAGTACCTTGTGATCCGATTCCGATGCAAAAACGGAGGAAGAGAAGAAAATAACGGCGAAGATGAAGAAAGAGATAGATCCGACGGTGGAGGACATGATTATGGAGTCCGCTGACAGTCGGATCTGCTAAAGAACTGCGTTGATTAAGGAGAAGAATGACAGATTTCAATTTCGATTGAGAAATTTTATTTGAAATTAGCAGGATACTCCAGTATCATAGTTATAGTTTTGAAATGTGGTGTAACTTTAGTTGATCTTTGATTGATTCTAAAAGATGTTGATTGTTGATCGGTGTTGTTGTGAATTTGTGATTGTTTATTATGGTGTTGGAGAGGAGATAAGTACGTCACAAACTTTGGGATTTTTGAAGCAATCTCTTTTATTTACTAGTACTAGTAGTCCTTAAAAAAAAAAAAATTAGAATGCCAAAAAGTCAAGTCAATGAGCATTCATATTGTTGGGCTTCTCTCAAAGGTAACCCAGTGTAAAGGCCCATATTGGCTATATATCAACCAAGACCTTTTAAACAAATTCTTCGTATTCGTCCTGTTCTCCGAAAAAGGTTTGCATTGGAAGTTGGAAAATATGTAAGGTCGAGTTTTTTCTAATAATGGTCAATTTTCAGTTAAATCTTCTACTTAGGGCATTAGTAATAGAACAAACGCACATGAAGTTTGCTCATGTGCCACGTCATTATTGTACAAACCTCTACCTAAACAAACCTTTCACCAATAATAGATAAACCTCACCAAAGATTTGTTCATGGCCCCCCCCCAAAAAAAAAAAAATATCAGCTCTCTCACAATTAAAAAAAATAAATTATTGAGCTACAAAGTACAAAGAGGTTACTCTTTAGTAACTTTAACAAACCTATTCAGTTGTAACTTTGCCAAACCTATTCACTCGCCATGAGACTCAAGAGTCAAGACCACATTTTCTTATCTTTCCCCCTCTATCTCCCGAGTCTAGCTTCATGCCAAAACCATCTCCTGGGCTGGTTCTATCCTCAGCATTTCTATTGTTTTTTTTTTTTTTTTTTGAAAGACAGCATTTCTATTGTTAGTGCTTTACTTTCTTTCCTTTGTCGTCCACATTCTCATTCTATCTTACAAGTTTCTTATCTTCTTTGAAGTATATGAAAATCTTGCGAATTGCGATACACAGAAGATCTGAAATTTAATATAATGCTCAACATTTGCCATCCAATGGCTTCACAAAAAATGTGGCAAATAAAGAAAAAATTGAACTGGCACAAAATAAATTGTATTTCTTGAACCAGCATGTTTTTCTAACCGATATGACATATAAAGTACAAAGTCTATATCTTTGATACATTGGGTACATCCACAATTACGTTTCTAAAAATAATGCATTTGACTTTTGTCATTATTTATATAATTTTTAAAATAAAAAAAAATGTATACCTATGATGTTATCTCAAAGGCTCGTTCAAAAACTTATTCTTACCTCAAAACAAAATTTTAACTAATCTTCTTAAAGTTTTGCAACACTAATATATCTTTAAAAATTGAATAACTTACTTAAGCATTTTTATAATATATATATATATATATATATATATATATATATATATATATATATAAAAGTAGGCTCACGTGAGAAATGTAGTTTTGGTGAGAAGGGTGAGAAGCAATCTCAACCCTTTGATTAACAAATGAATGACTAAGATTAAATTTGAATTTCCCTCCTTACTCCTTCTATAGTTTAGAGTCAATGTATCTATGGCATAAAGTCAATGTATTTTTACTCAATGTATTTTTAGTATATGTTGAATGTACCTATAATTGGTGGTCAATGTACCTCTAGATATTAGTTAATGTATTTATCTCCTCTCACATTTCTCACGATAAGAAATTTCTCACCGGAACCTAACCCTATATATATATATATATATATATATATAATTATTTACTTTGAATATATGCCGAACATGGTTCGAGCCAAACATTAAAATTTAAAAATATATACTAATATATAATAGTCTCGTCGTTCTAAAATAAGTACTCCATTCCACCATTCTTTCTTTCTTTTTTCAAATTTTAAATGTTGCACTTTTTTTTTATATAATCTTTTTATTTACTACCTAGGTTGCATGGACACTTTTAGAGAGTGACGTGACATGTGTCCGACACGTATCAGAAACCGACACTCATTTGGACAATAATAATCCCATATTTGCATAATTGATATAACCTCATACCTTATAGAAAAATGATATACAGAGTACTATACAATTATACCAGAAATTATTGATGCATACTATTATACATATATAACAGCTATAGAACACACCTTTTTTATCTTTTTTCAAAGAAAAATGATAAAAAGTGTTTGTCGTTTAGTTTATGCCCCTATAATTACTCCAATTATACTATTCATCCTCTACATATCGACATACCCAGATTTTAGTGATTCCATGTCAATGCACATGACAATCTAGGGCATAATTATCACAATATGATTCGTCCCGTTTGATCACAACATTTCCCTTACTGTGTTCGAAATCACGGTCTTTCAAATGAGGCTAATCGGTTTCTACTTCCTAATAAAAACAAAATTGTCAGATGTCATCTCAAATTCTCAATCACACCAATATAAAGAATAAAAATGACACCCAAATCGCCCCTAATACAACGAAGAAGACAACAACAGCAGTCATCTTCATCACCTACACCATTGTTATCTCGCTTTTCACGGCTGTTCATCAACCGCCGCCTTCGAATTTTCGTCCTTGCTTTATGTTCACCTCTTCTTTGCATATGTTTTCCCTTACTCTTTATCTGTCATCTCTACCTCTGTTTTTTCCGCCGCCGCCGACAGATAGACGATGGCGGATTGCGGCGGTGTGAGGAAGGTCGAGGAGAGAGCGAAGAAGATGATGACGAAGACGATCATGATCATCTGACAGGATTTGGATGGGTATTGTTGCAGAGATATTTGGAAGATCAATTAGGGCTTGTTGATGAACTTGTGATTTCGGTTCATGATTGCGGTGATAGTGTTGGTGATGCTGATTTTGACGAAGATGAAGTCATTGAAGATGAGAGTAGAAGATTTCTTTGATTTGATTACAATTTTTTTTGTTATAGATTGAATGCATTTAGGCTAGGTTTAATTCATCCAAACACCATATGCATTTAGGCAAGGTTTAAGAACAGTGTTTTATCCACAAAAAAAAAAAAAAAAAAGAAAAGTGTTTGATTCTGTTATTGTTAAATATTTTAAATTCCATAATGAAAAATATTATGAAATTTATACGTTAGTACAATTTTTTTTTATCAATAATAATAATAATAATAATAATAATAATAATAATAATAAGCCAAACGGCACTTATAAATCCATAATCTCTCCAAAAACATTAGATTTAAAACAATAATACATATTTTAACTTCAACTTCACTAATTAATTCGCTTCCGACCGATTGCAGAATCACCGGGTGATTTTTGTTCGACTTCATTATGTCTTGTCCAACTGCAACCACCCCCTGTATAAATTCGTGGAAGAAAAAATATATTTGAAGCCCTAAATCATTGTTAATAACCATAACTCTTCAACACAATGATTGGATGTAACTCATTTGAGGAAAAAATCATTGTTTAGGACCTGGAACTTTTTAAGCACTTTTAAGGACCTGCAGTTAGGTTTTCCGGCTAGTTAACTCAACGCTAACTGAACTTCAACTAGCTAGAACAAAAAAACAAAGATAATTGCTTTTATAAATGGAAGAATATATGTTGGAAGAATTTAAACCCAAAGTAATTGTTTCACAATTTAAAAAAAAAAAAAAAAACAGCTATAAAACCAAAAATAACATGGGGGGATTCATCTGATCTAAGTATGCTAATTCATGGTAATTCATGGCACATGCAGAATAATTTGTTACCGTATTATCAGACAAACATTAGAGCATTCAATACGTACCAATGTATTTATAAAATGCTTTTAAAGAAATCCATTTCTCACTATGGTGCATGTCTTCAATTGGACTCCTTACAAATTCTATGGAGTGAGCCGGACATTTCTCACGTACAATACCAACTTTATTCATCATATAACATTGAACATACTCACACTCACACTCAATAAGAGTTTTTAAAAAAACCGATCCAATAAATTAAACCTTACCCTGTTATAACACCCCTTAAACCCTAAACGAAAACACATAAAAGATTCAATTTTTTTGTGAAGTTGTGAAAAATAACTATCAACAACATCACAAAAGCAACCATAATTCAAACAAGTTAGCGTGAAATTGGCTAAAAAAGGGCAATTCAAAATTAAAATTTTAAACAAAACCCTAAAAACCCATCAATTTTCCAAATAAAATTCCATGATTGCATAAAGTAAGTTCTTTGAAAAAAAATACATTAAAGATGAGATTCGTCTTTGCTTAAAAATTTCCCTAAAATCACCTTATTTGATCAGAATTTTGGCTTTTGAACAACCATGGAAGGTGAGGAGTTGGGCTTGAAAGAAGCCGAGGAAAATTCTTCTTATGGCGCCAAATTACAATGCAAAAGAAACATTATTGTTCTTAATCGATGTTTGGTAGGCCCACGCCAAATCTCTAATAGTTTTGTTTCACATGTCACGTCACTAACATACAAACCTCTCTACTAACAAACTTTTTATTAACAATAGACAAACCTATACAAAGATTTGTGCATGGACCACTTTAAAAAAAAAAAAAAAAAAACAACTCTCTCACACACAAAAAAAAAAAATTAAAATTAAAAAAAAAAGTTAGTAAGAGGTTTGTGTAACTATTTGCATTGTAACTTTCACTTGTAACAAGAGGTTTGTAATTTTGTATACAACACTTGAAAAAGTGAAAACAAACCCATACACAAACCTCTTATTAAAAGTGCCCTCGATTTTCTTATCTTATAAAATATTGCTTTAACTCTATTCAGTTGAGTAAACAGACTCATAGTACCTTTAATTTTATTACTAAAAGTGAATATTTTAGGGGATACACATAAAAAACCATACTATTTTTCTTATGAATTAGAGTGTGCTTGATTCATCTGAAATTTTTTGATCTGATCTGAAATTTTCTAATTTGGTTTGATCTGATCTAAAATTAGTGTGCGTTTGAGTCTTCTGAAATTTTCTGATCTGATCTGAAATTTTCTGATCTGATCTAAACTTTTCTGATATGATCTGAACTTTTCTAATTGTAGTTATTATTATAGTTATAACTTTTATATTATGATCTGAATTTTCTGAAAATAAGCACAAATATTTAAATAAGCACTTAATAGTTCTCATAGTAATTTGTAATTCATTGGAATTTAATTCCCCACATTGTATTTTCTCATGATTTACCAAAAGTTGTTTGGTGTGCATGAGGGAAGTTATAAATCATGGGAATTTTCAATTACCAAGGGGGGACTTGGTAAGATAATTCCTATGTTTTGTAGGAGTTATATTCCAAATTCCTATGTTTTGTAGGAATTCCAAATTCATTAGGAATTTGCATTTCCCCCATTTTATCATAATTTAAGCAATCAAACAACTAGAGCAAATTACATTTTATGGAAATTTTGATTGCCCATGGGAAATAAAGGTTACCTAAATGTCCCAAAAATTTTAACGTAGCCTAAATGTCCAAAAAATTTTACATTAATTTTGTCAACAAATTGTCACAAAAGTTAACTCATTTACCATTTTGCCACCAAACTTAAGTATTTTATTTTACCAATTCGTTGTCCAAAATTAAACTTATTTACCAATGTGTCACCGAATCCAAATTATTTGCTTACTTAATTTTAGGTGCCAATTTTTTTTTACCAAGTTTGTCAATTGTCGTATGCACAATCCTTAGTCCATATAATCGTAATAATACTCCCTCTCCCATTTTCCTTGCTACATTGTAAGTACTTATCAAAATTATATATTTTTTACTACATATAATCATAATAAGAGTCCATATAAGCATTATTTACCTTGAACTTTGACTAAATTTAATTTTATACATATAAAGATAATTTTATATATATAAGAAAAATATATAAAACTTATTTAATTATTGTTGATGACTATTTTGCAAAAATATATTTTTTATAACATATATATAAAAAATTAATACTACTTCCATCCCATTAATTAGTTGCATTCAAGGATTGAGAATAGATTATCGCACAAAAATTGTTTGTAAGTGCGAAATATATAGCAGTATAGCGAAAAATAAAATGCAATTGATAAGAAAAGTGATAAGAAGAAATGATTAAAGGAAAAAAAATATTTGTCATAACTAATTTAGAAATACTTATATATTTTATGTACACCAGATATAAGGTGCATCACTTTGATCATTTTATAATTGTTTTTTTGGTCGTTTTAAATGGTAAAAAGTTAAAAATTTATGACAAAATCACACACATATTAATTTTGATTAATGTTTAGTGTTTCTTAAACTTTCTATTATCACGGTCATAGTGACATAAAACACTCCAATTTTTACTAACGCCAACACAAAATTTTAAATTTTAATATGAATATCTTTAATTGCGTGCTTGTAAAAATTATAACTACATAAAAAAAAAAGCACATGTTGCGACGAATCCAATGAGACTCATTTCACTATGTTTTTTTTTATTACAAGTAAAGTTCAAATTTTTGTCAAAATACATAACTTGAATAATGTAAAATTTTGGCTGTTGCATTAACTAGAACCAGATGTAATATTTTTAAGTTTATCATATGCAACCATTAGGATATGATGCATATAACATTTTCGTTATATTAAAATCCGGATAGTATTTGCCTATTTGTTGGAGGTCGATGGTTGGATTGTACGGAGTATTTCCCTTGTTCCTAGGAAATATCCAAATGCCTTTGTATTTGGTTAGCATGAAATAACACAGACACATAAAATTAAATTTTCTAGGGAAATATTTCTCTTGATAAATGAATTTTTTTTGTGGCAATATCAATTTCATATGCTCAACTAAACACAAATACTCGCTCTATTTTTTTAAGATGTAACACTTCACTTTTTACACTTGTCAAGATACAGCTTGAACTCATAATATCTTTAAATATATAAGTGTAAAATTATAAAAATTATATATTTGGAAAGTGTAATCCGAGGTGAATCCAACATAATCCCACATGGGCATGGCTATGTTTTTCTTTATATATAAACAACAATTAAAAATCAAAATGAGTTAAATAAATAGTGTCAAAATCAAAATGTTACATCTAAAAAAAATGGAATACCAATTTTCAATGGAATTAACTTCAATATTCAACCAAACAAGCTCCAAATCTCTTGGAAAATTGGAAAAGAGGGAGGGGTAAATACGGTAATACGCAGCTAACCGTCAGCAACATACGTACTGAACTTTTTATTGTTGAATCCGGAAATTTTGCACAAATTTCTCATTTTCAGTTTGGCATTTGTTTGCCAGAGTTTTATTAAAATGACACTCTCTCAAACATCTAACTTGAACTCCATAACTGCTTCAACCGAGCTTCTTCTTCACACTCCTTTTCTCATGGCAGAACAACACACTGTTGTTGGCACCATGGACTATAAGCGTCGCCCCACTGTTCGATCCAAGCATGGAGGGTGGGTTTCTGCTTTCTTCATCATTTGTAAGTTTTTTTTTTCATTTTATTTTTATCATTATTTGATAAGTAAATGGTTGAATAATTGATGTGTTTGAAAAAGGGGTTGAGGTAGCCGAAAGGATTGCATATTATGGTATATCTGGAAACTTAATAAGCTTTTTAACGGGGAAATTGAGGCAGTCAACAGCAATGGCAGCTGCAAATATCAATGCTTGGAGTGGGGTAGCTAGTTTGCTTCCTATTTTGGGTGCTGTTATTGCTGATTCTTTTGTGGGCAAGTATTACACTATTGTTGCTGCTTCTCTTATTTATATCCTGGTCAGTGCTTTTATTCTTTTGTTGATTAATTTTAGGTTTTTTTTTTTAATGTCATTTGTAATTTGGGGTTGTGTGTTTGAAATTCTTTTGCAACCTATCAGAAATTGTATGGAATTTGTGGGGTTTTGGCCAATTTGGGAGTGAAAAGGGGAAATTCAGAACTGAGAAGATTGATTTGTAACTCTTTACTGGGTGTTTGCTGCTCAATTAGGTATGGACTTCCTAATTTGTTTAACTGGGTATTTGATAAAATTCACTAAGGGCCTGTTTGGCAACCACTATTTCATTTAAAATTCTGGAATTGGGTCAATTCTAGTGTTTGGGAACTTAATAAAAATTGAAATTGGAATTTGGTCAATTCCATCCCAATTCCAAGCCTATTTAAAATAAGCCCATTCATTTCCTATGTCTAGCCCTGTCATTTGAATTACAAACTAACTCAACCAAACCCAAGTAGATCTTATTTTTTTTCAACCTAAATAAACTGATCCATTTCTCTCTCTCGCGCTAATATACTACACTCTCTCTATCCTCTCACTTTCAACAGATCCATGGAAATACAACCTTCTCTACGGTTGTGATTCTTCCTCTCTAATAAGGTATCTCTTTGTTTAATTTTTTGTTTGTTTTTTTGCTGGATTTGGTTCGTTTTTTTGTTGGATTTGGTTTGATTTTTTTTTTTTTTTTGTGGTATATGGTTTGATTATTTTGTGGCATTTTGTTCAATTTGTAGCATTTTCGCTTGATTATTTGTTAGATCTCTAGTATCGTTTGATTTTTTTATTAGTGTTTAGGTATTTTGTTTGAATTCTGGAATTTGACTTTGAATTTTGTTCAAATTCTGGCATTAATCGTCATCTTCAATTCCTTGCTAGTTTGTTAAGTTTTCTTTAGTTTGCTGGCTTGATTCTATCTTAGGTGCCAAAAGATTATGTGCCTAAAAAGATTTAATTTCTACAATAGGTCCTTTTTGTAAAAAAAGCTTTTTGTATCTAACAATGATAATATCTGTTTGTACAAGTGTTTGTACAATCGATTTTTGCAAGTGGATGGAGAAAGTGTTGCTTTTTATGTGATGTTGAAATATTTTTGTTGTGACTTTGGATTATTAAAATGCAAGAACACATTTTATTTGCTAAAATTTAGTATTTCTTGTTGAATGCAATTACAAAGTTATCCAAACGGCAATATAGAATTGAATTTTGAGAATTCAATTCCAATGATTGCCAAACAAGTATATGAATTAGAAATATGAGAATTCAATTCCTCAATTTCCAAACGCGTTTAAGGAATTGGAATTGAAATTCAATTCCATGATTTCAATTTCTCGAATTCAAATACAAAAATTGAAATGAAATACGGGTTGCCAAACGCTACCTAAAGAAATTGAGACTTTGTCTGGTGTTTTGAGTGGAAAATTTTGATCCAGGATATTCACCATAATATTTGAGTCACATCTCACTTTAGAAACTCCAGTGTTTCATTTACATTGGCAAGGGTCGATTGATGATAAAGGGATAGAATTGAAGTACTAAGGCCCTATTCTTTTGGACTTTAAATCTGAAATTTCAATTCAGTTGGGACAAATTAAGTTGTGCAGTTTAGCTCCTGATGAATCTAGTATTATGTCCAGACAAATTAAGTTTATTTCAGTTCAAATTAATTCAGTCCAAAAGAACAAGATCTAAGTTACTCTTTCAGTAGTCGGGTTCCTTCATGTTACTCCAATTTTGATATCGATTCCTTCAGTCCGAATCTGCGTTAGTGCTTTTTCTTCTCCTTTAATGAAATTATACATATCCTCAGTTTCTCTCCGTTAGCCTGCTATAAATTTATCAGAATAGGTATTTAGGGTTCCTTCATGTATAGGTATTTTGCATAGAGAGTGAATTTGTGTGAAGTTGCAAGTGTACTGGAATGTTATACATCTTAGGACTTGATGCATTTCCTAAATTAATACTCCCTTCGTCTAAAGTTAGTTGTTACAATTGACCGAAAAATGTGAGAGCTTTTTGGACAGAATGTAGCAATTATTTTTGGACAGTAATGTATGACAATATTATGCATCGATTGGTGTAATTAGTAATCAATTTAACCATTTATTTCCATTTTTCTCCTCTTAGGCTATCGTATGGGCTATGTAGAACATTTCCCTTTTCTTTTTAATGATCTTTCTATAGTGTGTTGGCTATGCTCATGAGTTTTAATAAATCTAATTAAACATTATTTTTGAAACGAGGTACACCTATGGTTTTAAAGTTGTGTGTGTAATGAACCTATCATTAAGGTCTTGTTATTTTGGGTGGATTGGGCTATATTGGAGCGAATTGAGTTGAATTTAGTTAAATTAGTGAAGTACATTGGATTGAAGTGAATTAAAAATAACTCCAAAAGATAAGAGCCTCAATCCCTTTCAATCACTTCCGCTAGGTAGAAGTTTTATACTTGCAAATCGCATAATTTTGTGATATTCTTAGTTCTTTGATAATTGGTCATTGTTATTGTGATTAATTGTTAATTTGTTATGTATTGAAATTGGTCACTTCTTAGGATACCATGTTTCCTAACTCCTACTTATCATCAGGGGTTGGGCTTGCTAACTTTGTCAGCAATGCTAACATCTCGTAGTTGTTCTCCACATTCACAAATAATATTATTTTTTGTGGCGCTTTATCTGGTGGCTATTGGGCAAGCTGGGCACAAACCTTGTGTTCAGGCTTTTGGTGCTGATCAGTTTGACGAACAAGACTCCAGGGAAAGCAAAGCCAAAGGCTCTTTCTTCAACTGGTGGTTTTTTGGTCTCTGTTCCGGTGGTGTGCTAGGCATTGCGATCTTTAGTTATATTCAGGATAACTTTAGTTGGGCTCTTGGTTTTGGAATTCCATGCCTCATTATGTTAGTCGCCCTGCTCATATTTCTGCTCGGAACTATGACTTACCGCTACACTCTAAAAGTCGAAGGGGAAAGTCCATTCACAAGGATTGGTCGAGTATTTGCTGCAGCAACGAGGAATAGGAACGCTACACTTCCCGTGATTGGTGACCACGAAGGATCGCACCAATTCAGGTTCCTCGATAAAGCGTTGCTCTCACCCGAGAATCCAAACAGAGGTGTAAAAGCCTGCAGTGAGAGCGAGGTTGAGGAGGCAAAGGCGGTACTCAGGCTGTTTCCTATATGGGCAACAACGTTAGTATTTGCAATCGTCTTCTCACAACTCGCAACTTTCTTCACCAAACAAGGCATTACGTTGGACAGATCAATCGGGTCGAAATTTACCATACCCGCAGCAGCATTACAGTCTATTAGTGGAACCTGCATTCTCATCTTTATCCCTATTTATGACTGTATTATTGTGCCCGTTTCGAGAAAATTGACACGAAATCCTTCTGGCATATCAATGCTTCAGAGAATCGGAGCTGGGTTGTTCGTATCCACTATTTGTATGATGGTTGCCGCTGTCACAGAGAAAAAGAGGCTCAACACTGCTTCACAACACGGGCTGATTGATTTGCCTGACGTGACAATCCCGATGAGTATCTGGTGGTTGCTTCCACAATGTGCACTGTTCGGGACTTCAGAGGCGCTTGCCATGGTCGGCTTGCAAGAATTTTTCTACAGCCAAGTCCCGAATGAATTGCGTAGTGTTGGGTTATCTCTGTATCTGAGTATATTCGGGTTAGGAGGATTGTTAAGTAGCTTTCTCGTTTCTTTGATCAACAAAGTAACAAGTAGAGACGGGGGAGAGAGTTGGTTCCCGGATAATTTGAACCGTGCTCATCTTGATTACTTCTATTGGCTGCTCGCCGGTCTTAGTGCCATCGGGTTAGCGCTTTATACGTACTTTGCAAAGTCATACATCTACAACAACAAAAAAACTACTCGGAGATATGAGCAAGATCAACATTAAAATATATTGATTTTGGAGTATTCCTTCATCTTTTGGCATGCATAGAGTGCCAATACACACTTTCACTGGACATTTGGAGATTGGATAATCTTTTAATTCTTTTCCTTAGGACTATTCAGTAATGAAGTACTCCCTTTGTTCTCAGAAATTCTCATTTTGACTTTGCACGTATGCCAAAACATTTTTTAAACCATCAATATCTTTAATTGTATATTTGTTAACATTATAATGATTGAATATTTCATCAAAACGAATTAAACAATATTACATGTGATTATATTTTTTTCCTTATATTGTGAATAATTTAGAAAATTCCTTTTTAAATGGGAATAACTTTTAGGAATAGAAGAAGTACTTTATTTGTATTTATTGGCTAGTTGATTTATTAGATTTACTATGATATTTTTTTTTAATGCGTACTGTGATGTTACAAAGTCCTTAGTTTATAATTATTCTTTTTTTTTTTTTTGCATGATTAAGCTTTAGCGTAATGGTGTTACTTTGTTAGAGTTATCATCGAGGTGCGAGGTTCAATTCTAATCAATTACAAATCCCCTTTCCAACCCCGGACAATGCCAATGTCTGATTAATAAAAATGATTGAATTATTGGACCAATGCCAAGTATCGATTAATAAAAATAATTGATATTGGACCAACTAATCTCAATTGCCAAGTACCAAATTGTGCACGTTTTTTTTTTTTTTTTTCCGGTAATGCACAATGCCATTTTAGCTTAGGAGAGTGATTGAGTGACCCTCTCCATAATTTTAATTGGTCAAGAATACAATAAAATATTAATTTTATGCACCGTCTCTCTCTAATTTAGTGGACATATAATAATAATTTATTTTATTGTATCTTATAGGGTTGGTAACCCTTACGGCCTGTTTAATTGTTGGTAATAAATTGTGGTAATCGTAATGAATTTTAAGTGTAATTTGTTAAGGAATAACCTCATAATCCCAATGGAAAACATATTTTTCATTCCCAAATATAAAATTTCTTCTTATTTTCCATTATCATCCATTATCATGGAGAAGGGTGGTATTAGATGGGAATGGATATTTGTGAAGAAAATTAGATAAATTGGTGTTAAACTAGCACCACCATAGGAATGAGTTTTGATTTCTCTTTCAAATTTCGTTATAAATTCATTCCAATTACCATCGTTTATAACCGGCTACCAAATGAGCCGTTAGGGTTACTCAATCATTTTCCTTTGGCTTATAATGCCTTGTAGGCCATCCCACACATTTTAGTTGATACATGCATCTCAAAAGGGGAAAAAATAAAGAATCATCGCAAATACATACAGTGAAGTTCAAACCACATATACCAAGACCTTAGATCTAAAGTTCGCAAGCCTTAACTAATAGAATAAGATCGGCAGTTCATTTGGAGAAAATATACATAGGCAAATAATTTCCGCACTTCCCAAGTCCCAACTCATTTCCGCACTCCTAGCGTCCTACCTTTTTATATAAAGAAATATTTGCAGGCACTATTCATATAAGAAGGAGGGGAGTGCGGAAATAAATTTGGAACTACAGAAATAAATGAGTTCCCTTAAATAAGTGAGGACATGAGATTGAGCGTTTATTTGGCTGGTGATTTCAGTACCCTAAAAACTAATTTTCGCACCCGACGTTTACAGTACTAACCAGCATTAATACTAAAAACATGAAATACGGAAATCAAATTTTGGAATACCGAAATCAGTTTCCGTTTATTTGTGTGATAGAAACAATTTGACACCCATACACTCGTCATTCACAGGCACACTGTACTATATATACTGACATCATACTGTAATTTATTACTCCACTTGCATATCTCTTAGGCTGCTTTAATTAATTAATTAATGGCAGCAGCTTCCAATTCAATTTCAAATATAGATGTCAGCGTCATATTTGACTCTATTTCAACTGATTCTGAGCTTTTTCTTCACAAAACACCACTTCTCATGGCTGCCCCAGATGAACAGGACACAGTAGTTCCTGGTTCTGTTGACTACCACCGTCGTCCCGCCGTTAGATCAAAGCATGGACGCTGGATTTCTGCTTCTTTCATCATTTGTAAGTTTTTTTTTTGTTTTTTTTTCTAAAAATAAACAAAATTTCTCTATATAATTATGTACATACTGTATATTAAAAATTGAGGAAATTTTGTTGGTTATCTTAAATTAACTTTACTTTACAAGTTTACGTGAGAATTTTTTATTTCTTATACTTCTTCCGTTAAAAGAAAACGCAACAATTGAGATAAATGGAGAGAGAAAATGGGACCCAAAAAGTAAAAAGTAAAGTAGAAAAAATTAGGGTAGTTGATTAAGATAAATGAAGAGAGAAAGTGAGACCCAAAAAGTAAAAAGTAAATTGTTTAGGTTTTTAAGTAAGGGTAAAATAGTAAAGTACTACAAAAAATCTTACCATAAAAGGAAAGAAAAAAATTGCTGCATTTATTTTGAAACATTCAAATTTAGAAATTGTTGCTTTTTTTTTTTAAAAGGAAGAAGTATCATATTTTCCATTCCAAATTTCATATTTTCATCAAATTAAACGTTTAAATGGGTCCCACTTCTTTATTTATATAGGCTTGGAGTTAGCTTATTGAGTTAGCTTTTAGAGTTTATCTGATTAAGTTAGTTGTGTTGACTAGCTAATTGTGGTAACAGCCGATTTGACTAACTGATTATATTAGTTGTTTGTGTAAACTTGTTCGGTAAATAGCAGATAGTTGTTAGCTATTTCAGAGTAAAAAAAAAAAAAAAAAAAAAAAAAGCTCATCGTATGAGCTTTTTGAAGAAATTGGAAAAAATTATTGCAAGTATTTTGTTAAACCTAAAAATGGAAATTGTTGCAAATAATTCGTTACAGAGGAAGTATAAGTCTTCCAAACAACTCATTGTACGAGCTTTTGGAAAGAGTCCTTTCATCTCAAAACTCTCTCCTAAATATCAAACATCTAAAATAATTTTTGAGTTGATTAAACATCTCTTTTTCCTCAAACCTTTTAACTCCAAAAAATTCCCATAAGCTCTTACTTTACTTTCCCAATATAAAAGAAGAATTTTGGTTTCAATTCATCTTGATTGAATTCTAAAGTATAATTTGATTGAATTTCAATAATGTCAATTTCGAAATTAGTGGTTGAGAAATTAGCTGGAATTGGGAAAGGAAAGTTAAAGGTTATATAAAGAGTGAAGTGGGCCCATTTGAGAGGGTATCTAGTTTATTTTGAATATGAAATTTGGGGTGTATATGATACGTCTGAAAACTACATTGTTTCGTAGAAAATATGCGAGGATTTTTTCACAAAAACTTGTAAAGTTAAGTTCAATGACTAACATTTCCAAAATTTGATGTAATATAAAAATCAAAAATTGAATTATATGTTTTTAAAGGGGTTGAAATGGCTGAAAGAATAGCATATTATGGGATATCTGGAAATTTGATTAGCTTCTTAACTGGGAAAATGGGGCAATCAACTGCAAGTGCTGCTGCTAATGTCAATGCTTGGAGTGGGGTGGCTAGTTTACTTCCAATTCTTGGTGCTATTATTGCTGATTCCTTTGTGGGCAAGTACTATACTATTATTGTTTCTTCTCTCATTTACATCTTGGTTAGTACATACCACTTTCTTCTTCTCTTTTCTTCTCTCATTAATGTCCTCCACATATTTTTTTTGTTGTCTTATATCGTATCCGTTTTTAGAATTTTTAAATTTGCCGTTTTTCACCCCACCCCGTACCCTTTTTTACCCCAAATCCGTAATACATACATGTGGCCCTATTTGGTAAGTAAGGTTTAAAGTTCGTTAATAGAGTTTTAACTTTTTGTTCAAAAGATTTGAAGAATTGTTTTGACATTTGATTTGAAGTTTTGAACAGTTGTTTTGTGTTAATTTCTTTAGTAATATTTAGCTGGTTGATTATGATTTTACTTTTAAATATGTAAAATGATGTTTATGGGCATTTGGTTAAAAGTAAATTCTATTTATTTGGGGAACAATGCTATATCTACCTATTGGGTAGCTAACTTACGACCAATGATCTAATACAATACATTTAAAAAATTAATTGTGATGACTGATGAGGTGGGTTTCACTATCACATTTTTTTCTTCCCAGCTTACCTAGTGGGTCAACTAATTTTTCTCCTTATTTGGCTACGCTTAACTATTACATTTGGCAAAATAGTATACTAACTTTTTTATTTTAAGAGTTTTGGTCCCAAAACACCCTTTAAACCTCACTTTCACCAAACATCCTTTTAGAGTTTTGACAATACTCCAAACCTCTCTGTATGCATCAATTCTCTCTTCACTAAACATCTCCGATTACTCATATAGTATTTGAAATTAATCCAATTTAATATTATCAAGTTATAATTAAGACAACAAATATTTTTCAAATTATCATAGCGATTTTTCAAATAGGAATTACAATTTCTTCCCTTGATAAATATAAAATTCCCCATATTAGTTCTTATGGAAGTTAATAAAACACAATATTTGAAATTACAATATGAGTTTAATGAATTTTCTAATGACGTGATTATCAGGGAATTTCCACTATAAGTTTTGACTTGATAACAAATTCTATTTAAATTAATGTCTAGTACGTAATTTCACAAAAATAAATTTATCAAGCTAAAAAATTAAAAAAAAAAGCTGTTTTATTAGGGAGTAGTAACTAAAAATCCCAAAGATAAGATGATTGATTGAATAGCCAAATCAGGAATTCAGGATGATAGCCAAATAAGGAATCACCGGTTGCGTCGAAAATACCACCACAGTTTTTTTCTGCACCCGGGATTATTGGATATATGAGTGCATGTAGAAATGTCGCGAGCCGAGCCGAGTAGTAAGTTGTTCGAGCTAGGCTTGACTAACATTAATCAAGCTCGAACATAACCGAATTTTCAAAAACCTTGTTTGA
The DNA here is from genome assembly GCA_951394345.1 of Salicornia ramosissima. Taxonomy (NCBI): domain Eukaryota; kingdom Viridiplantae; phylum Streptophyta; class Magnoliopsida; order Caryophyllales; family Amaranthaceae; genus Salicornia; species Salicornia ramosissima. Next base: position 50,750,443 of record OX596234.1, read on the forward strand.
GCTTGGCTCGTTTAATTTTTTCATGTTCATACTTAGCTCGAGCTGCCCATTTACATATTTGAGCTCGAGTTGGGTTATAAACGAGCATATATTTAAATGAGCTTTGCATCTATTGTTTAATTAATTATTTCTAATTAATTTTATCTTTTAGCTAAGCATAAGTAACATATAATATAAAAATTTAAAAGTACAATATAAAGTATGATATTATTTCAAATTTATAACCAAGATAAATATGGTATCTAAATGATGTGTAATATAAATCAATATATTATAAAATTCAAAGTATATAAATGAGTTTTTAACGAGTATAAAATGATTACAAACGAGCTTATTAACAAATTTGAACAAGCTATTCGCGAACCTTAATGTGTCGAGTACTACCTTACTCAAGCAAAGCTTGTATATTAATCGAGCTCGAAAATTTTGCTCGGACTCGTTTATTTATATACGAACGAGCTTTGACTGGGTTTGTTCGCGAGCTGTTCACGAGTGTATTGGCTCATTGACGTCCATAAGTGCATGTCAAATTAGTCAAACCGTCAAAAAAGATGATGCTTTTTACCCAACAGCCAAAAACTGCTGGGGCTTGTTTACTTCAACTGAATACAATTGAACTAGTCTGAACTGAACTGAATACAGCAGAAAATAATATTTTATAAGAGAAGGAAATTGAGAGCCGAGCTGAACTGAATTTAAACTGAAGTAAACAGGCCCTTAGTAGTTTATCAGCTTGGATTTTGGTGGACATTTTTGAAATTACTATTTTAATCCTCGTTCATATGATAGTATTATAAATGTCCAAAAAGGTCATGTTACACCGTAACAACCAACCACTAAGGAGTTGGGGTATGGTTTGGTGGTAAGCGTCCACGTCCCATGACCTTGTTTCGATCCTTACTTCTAGTATTATGCTGGATTATTTCTCCTTCCCCTTTAAACTAACAGCCCTATACCAGTCAATAAACTGATGGATTCTTTACCAATAAAAAAATAAAAAAATAACAACCAACAACTAAAATTACCAAAAATGTTTTTAGTTAAACAACCCACCAAACCAACCGACAACTAATGAAACAGCTAATAACTAAAGCAAATGATTTTCGTACTTGACCCCCTCTCACATGAACATTGTTCGTATGCACTATTATGTGAGAGGGAGGGGATTGCGAAAACAAATTGAGAAGTGCAAAAATTAGTTCCCAATAGCTAGTCGCCAAAATTACACGCAATTTTTTGATGGAGTGGTCTAAAGTAACTCTAATGACTTGTTTGATAATGGTTATGAACGATGATAATGTCATTATTAGGAAAATATTTCCGCACCCCTAAAATCATTTTGACACCCTCACCCTCTTACATGAATATTAAACATGGTTATTATTTGTGTGAGAGGGAGAGAGGTGCCAAAATGATTTTGGAGGTGCTAAAATCACCGCACATTATTAATCTCATAAATAGTTTGAAAGGAAAGTTCATTTTTCTTATTACTATGGTAATGCAGTCCCATCTTCAAACATTTGTGTTTTGTTATCAAATATTCACTATTCCTCTCAATGCCATCTAATATGGCAATAAATGGTAATGGAAATTCGCAATTTTGAAAATGCATGGACGAGCCCTATCTAATTCTTATATATCCAATGTATATTATACTGACCACTAATTTGAAAAAAATCGCATGACAACTTTCTTTTAAAAAAAGTTTAATTGAATTAAAAATTGGATAAATATGTTATACATTTGTAGATTAAAATTTAAAGTTGTATCACAGATAAGAAGATTAAATATTCAACTTCACAAGTGTGGTATTCAACTCTATGATATATTGTACCACTTTCATTCATATTTGCACACATACCCTCCAATATATTTTTAAAATTGCATATTTGCCCTTTAATTTATTTTATTTACAAATTAGTCCCTTGGTATAATTATACCGGGTATGAACTACTCCGTAGATGTTAATTTCTCTTGCATGGACAATCATTCCTATGGATATTCACATAATACTTTCTACACATAAAATTGCCTATAAAATTGATTATCATTTCCTCCCTATAATGAATGCCATCAACCTAATGAACCACAAGTGCTCTAGAATGGCTTTTTATTCTAATTTTCATAATCAGAATATTCATGCTACCATAATTGTTTTATTCTCATTTGAATGGATTAACAGGGGCTAGGCTTGATGACTTTAGCAGCAACATTACCTTCTCTTAGTTGTCTCAATCAAGAAACAACGAAAATGAGTACTCCCAAATGTTATCCACATTTACAGATGATAATATTCTTTGTTGCGCTCTATATGGTGGCTGTTGGACAAGGAGGGCATAAGCCTTGTGTTCAGGCTTTTGGGGCCGATCAATTTGATGGAGAACACCCACAAGAGAGCAAAGCCAAAAGCTCTTTCTTTAACTGGTGGTATTTCGGTCTCTGCTTGGGTGCTTTGCTAGGCATTGGAGTCTTGAGCTATGTTCAGGACAACCTTAGTTGGGGCCTCGGATTTGGCATTCCTTGCATCATCATGTTCATTGCCCTGATCCTATTTCTGTTTGGAACCATGACTTATCGCTACACTAAAAAAGGTGAAGAGGAAAGTCCATTCAAGAGGATTGGAAGAGTGTTCCTAGCAGCAGCAAGGAATCGGAACTCTAAACTTCCTCCGTTGGTTGTTGATAATGAAGACGACGCTCAAGAAATCAAACCTCGTGATGGGTCCCAACAGTTCAAGTTCCTCCACAAAGCATTGCTTGATCCTAAACCCGAAGTTTCAATGAATACAAATTCGAAAGTTTGTAGCAAGAGCGAAGTTGAAGAAGCAAAAGCCGTACTAAGATTGTTTCCTATATGGGCAACAACATTAGTATTTGCAATAGTCTTCTCACAACCACCAACTTTTTTCACCAAACAAGGCATTACATTAGACAGATCAATAGGGTCTAAGTTTGTTATACCAGCTGCAGCATTACAATCTTTTATAGGAATCTGCATTATAATCTTTATCCCTATTTATGACCGCGTTCTTATACCTTTTGCCAGAAATTTGACCGGAAAGCCTTCGGGCATATCATTGCTTCAGAGAATTGGAACAGGGTTGTTCATATCGATTTTTTCGATGATTGTTGCTGCTGTTACCGAGCGAGTTAGACTAAAGGTTGCTGCAGAACATGGGTTGATTGATTCGCCTAATGTCATGATTCCAATGAGCATTTGGTGGTTGGTACCACAATATGTCATGTTTGGAATTTCAGAGGCATTTACTATGGTTGGACTGCAAGAATTTTTCTATGATCAAGTCCCGGATGAACTGCGAAGTGTTGGGTTGTCTCTGTATTTGAGTATATTCGGGTTAGGAGGATTGTTGAGCAGCGCCCTTGTGTCTATGATCGACCAGGTGACTAGTAGACATAGGGGGCGGAGTTGGTTTTCAAACAACTTGAATCGTGCTCATCTTGATTACTTTTATTGGTTACTTGCTGGCCTTAGTGCTATAGGATTGCTTCTTTTTGTCAACTTTGCAAGATCATACATATACAACAAAAATAAGGCTCGTCTATAGTTTAGTGGGCTGAACTACTCGCCTCATTGTGTCTCACGATCCTCGACATGGGGTCGAGCCTCCCCTATGCTAGCTACTTAGTTTGTGAGAGACTACTTGTTGTAGGGTCCAGTATCGTACTCCTATTTTTATTTGTTTGTTATGTTTTAGAATTTGTGTGTTTATTTAGGCAAATAAATGGTGGGATTGATATATAATATTTTTAATGAAAAAAAGCTATTTTCAAATCTTAAATTAATTTTTGTGATAATTTGTTGTAACTTATTTGAGTCAATCACAATCAAGGTAAAATTGACCATGACACCACAATAATAAATGTTATTAATTGGGGTGCAATAACTTGATATGATAGGCAGATCGGTTTTTTTTTTAATTTGAAAATTTTCAAATGTAATCAACAATTGAAAACACATGAAAAAAATACATAATTTGAAACAGACTGAGTATTATGTTAAAAAAAGGAAAATGAAGGGTTACATATAAGCATTAATTACATTACCTAATATGGAAATAAGTTGTGAATTTATGTGAAAATTACACATTGATCAATGTAATAAATGCAGAAATAATGTTGTTTAAGGGCTGCATATAGCATAACCCTTAAACAAAAGTTGAATTTATGATGCATATATAAGAAACAGAAAATAATCCATGGTGTATGTATGGCAATTGTAAATGCATCTGAAGTATTACTTTCATTGATAGAGATCTTAATTTCATTCTCCACTTATGCGTATATTGGTTGATTAACAAGGATGTTAAGATTTTCAATGGAAATTGGAAAATGTAGATGTAAGAAAAGTTTTTCTTTGTTTGTTTGATTAGAAGAAAATTTATGAAAGATTGAAAAAATGAAATAGAAATGAAGGATGGGAGGAGTGACTAAGGGAGAAGGAAAATATGTATTAAAATCATTTTGACCAATTCCTTCGTTTAAACTCTTAAATCGTATTCTCAAAATGTGTGTCAAACTAAGTGTTGAAAGTTTTATATCATGGAGGAAATACTTACATTATTGAATTATAACAATAAACAGAGGGAGTAATAAATAAAAAGCATTGTGGGTAGCTTAATATCTTTAGTTTAATTACAGTATTATACTTTAGCATAATGGTGTTAGAGTTATCCTCGAGGTGCGAGACTTGATTCTAATCAGTAACAAATCCCTTTCCAACCCCGGACAATGCAAACGTGTGAATGTGTGATTAATAAAAACGATTGAATTATTGGACCAATGCCTAAGTACCAATTAATAAAAATAATTGAATTATAAAATTATTGGACCAATGCCAAGTACCAAACTATGTATGTTTTTCCGTTAATACACAATGACATTTTGGCTTAAAATGCCTTACTGGGTACTGCATGTCATCTCACCTACTTTAGTTGACACATGTTTTTCAAAAGGAAAAAAATAAGAAATCACAACAAATATATGCAGTGAGATTCAAACCTTAGAGGCCATCAGGCAAGAACTGATGTGTAATCGGATGTGATAAATCAGAAGAACTTTCACAGTAATTCTAATTTGGTGGCTTTCATGGCCCTCAATTCTACCTTTACGGAGAGAATGGCCACACTCAAGAACAAGAGATTAAACTCTAAGCCTTAGCTTTTTTTTTTTCTAAACAAAATGTAATACCCCAAACTTTTAAAATTAATTAATTTATATTAATTATGTTATAATTGTAATTAACGTTTCGAATTATATATCTACATAATATTATAGTTCAAAATATTTTGATAAAATTGAGAACTATTCTTATCTATAACAATTATTAAAAGGTGTGCATTTCAACGAGAGAGTGACACATGACGCTCACACTCCGCATATATAATGCCACATAAGCACACACATAAGCATATCACTGCCATGTCAGCATGCAATGTTATCTAACAAAAATGAACACTTTATGTCTTAAGCATGCTCAAACCCTTGACCTCTTAAAAGATAAGTTTAAAAGCTAACCATTAATCTAAATTAATCTATCAAATTATACACATTTATAGAGTCAACCAACTTTGATTTTCGCTTTATATATCCTCTTTTTAAACATATTGATTTATTTTTGTAGCATTCTTTTCAATTTTAATTTTTTTTTTGGACCACAATAATAACAACAACCAATGTACAATATTTTATCCAAAGTATCAAACTATATCCAGCATTGTATTAAGTTACAAAATTTCCAAGGTTGTTTTTACAACTCCAATTTCATTATAGTGTTTCTAATAATTCCGTATAAAAGATCATGAAAATTGTATGACCCAGGCAACGCTCGGGCCAAAATTCTAGTTTTGTATGATTAATTGCTACAAACCAAGGTTAAGTCATAAGCTTTATGGTATCAAAATAAGACATTTCAAAAAGGACACAAAATATTTTAAAAGAATTATATTTTGGGTAATATTAAAAAAAAAATTAAAAAAAAAGGAAAATCACGCATGGAGTTCCCTTCATCTCCAACCTTTGCTCAATCAGACAATCACCATTGTTGCCCAATCAACCGAGAGCAATTCATCTATAAATTGATTCAATCCCCAAACCAATTTCAATATTTTCAATCAAAAAAACCCATTTCATACTTTTCTCCCCAATTTCTCTTCCTCCAAACAACCACCACCACCACCGAGCTCCCCCCACGACCACCACCGCCGTTGCACCTGCAGTTTTCGCCACCACCACGACCACCCAGGAACCATCACCGCCACCCTTAGCTTCCTCTGCTCCACCGCAGCACCGTGCTGCTCTGCTCTCTCTCCCTCTCGTTGCCCTTCTCTCTCTCTCCTCTCGTGTTGCTGCCCCACCGCAGCACCACCGTGCTTCGACCCCCTCGTCACCACCGCAGCACCACCGTCCACCTCCACCCGCTTCCACCGGTCGCAACCAGCCAACTTCCCCCTGTTCTCCCTTCCTTCGTGCCCCTGCCTGCTTCCCCTGCTTCCTCTGCCTTTGCTTTTTTTTTAAGAGACCAAATTTTGGTCTTTTATTCTCAATCCCAAATAAAATCCATTATTTGACCCATTTAACAAAAGAGTAAGTTTGGACAATTTTATTTTGTGGACTTCTATTTCTCAAAATTATAACTAACAATAAAATTAGTCATGTTTAAATAAAGTTATAATATTTTTGAGAATGAGTTATAACTAATTAATAATCTTGTTAATATTATTGTTGTCATTTAATTTTTAGCTATTGCTATATTATTAAACTACTATTATTATTATACTTATATTGCTATATTATTATATCATTATTATAATATTTATATCGCTTTATTATTATTATTATTATTATTATTATAACATTTATATTGCTTTATTACCATTGTTATTATTATTATTATTATATTTATATTGCTTTATTATTGCTATTATTATTATTATCATCATCATCATCATTATTATTATTATTATTATTATAAAAATTTATTATTATAAATTAAAACTCAAAATGTCTACAAGAAGTTAGTGGGAAGCCCAGATACAATCTGGGCCCCCACTCCCCTAGCTATTGCAAAGCCAATACGAGAGAAGATGTGTGCAGCAGCCCGCGCCCCAATATCATGTGCTCTGGAAAAACTCTGAATCCTCCTCGAATTCGCCAAAAGTAGAAAAAGAGAAAGGTAGGAAACCATACCCAAGAGTAGCACACCGATCCGCATACTTACCCCGTTTTCGAGAAGCCGCATCCAACACAGCACGACCAAGAACAAAATCAGCCAAACCAGACTGAGTCAAATGCGAGGATCCTGTCAAATCAACACAGACATCGCGACCACGATCCCAAGAATAAAGCAGCCCCCATAGTTTGGATTATACTGTAATAACTAATAATTGGGATTAATATTGGAAGACCTCCAAAAGTTGAGATTATTCATATGAAATTTTCCTATTGCTTATAAATATTCTGATAATAAAAATTCCGCTACTTTTTTTTTGGGGGAAATGAGTATCATTATTGATTTATTATTTTGACATGCATAACATGACTTTTTATATAATTCGAAGAATCTCTATAATACCTTATTATCAATTTTTTTAGGATTATAATAATTAGAAAATCAACAAAAAAAAAATTACATTTTAGTTTTATTTTCCTCTAACAGTTGTGATAAAACAAGTTTTAGTTTCATGTAGTTATTTTGTATATTTTAATTTTGAGTGTATTATAATTTTTTTATTTGTATGTATGACTATAACTTTCATAGAAAATAAACGAGAAAATAAATTTCTAAAATTGAATCTATATATTTTTTTTTTATGGAGAATCTATATTATTGCTATATGTTTAATTAGAACGATTCTATAAGAAATTGATCCATATATAAAAATATACTAAAAGAAAAGTATTTAAAAAAAAACTATTATAATATAAACCTTCTTGTTTTAGATTTTTTAATCCGTGAAATTTTCTTTTAATAAGAGATTTATTTCAAAAAAATACTCATAACATATAAAAGTAATTTTAAATTCTTACCTTTTTTCAAAAAAAAAAACATATAAAAGTAATTTTATTCTTTTTTTTATCAAAATTATCCTTTAAAAATCAATAACCAGCTACGTTTGATAATGATCAATGCGGGTTGAAGTTTTTTCTAAAATTGTTTAAATTTACTCCAAAATTTGTTCATATATGTTACGACCTTAAATTTAATCATTTTATATTAAATATAATGTATCACCTTATACAATATTTTTTGTTGTTGATTTCGTTGACTTAAGCTATTTTTTTAAATCTTATCCATATATTACAATAATTTGAAGAATTAAATTAATAATCTTTTATTTATTTTTTATGCATTGATCTTGATTTTTAAATTATATTAAGCATAACAATTATCGAATTGAATATCAATCAAAATATTACTAAAACATTTATTATATATGTAGTATATATATGAATTACCGAGTGTTAGTGTAATGGTTACTTAATGTTATGTATAGGGGTTAGTCAAGATTTTATATAAAGATTACTCATTATTTTGTATGTGTTTTTTCAATTAAAAAAAATACGAGAATATTAATTGTTATTCATATATAAAGTTAAAAATTTAATATGATGTTAAAGTCACTATATCAGAAAATGAATTATACAAATCTTTACATTACTATTTACAAAATTAATATTAAAATTTATAAGTCGTGCATCGCACGGGTGCTATACTAGTTATCCACTAAAGTATATTTTGAACTAAAGAGGAAATGAACTTTAAGGCTGTTTTATAAATCAAGTTACTAATTTTATTAATTATTTATACCCCAAGCAGGGCCGTCTCAAACAATTTGGGGGCCTTGGGCTAATTTTAGAATTAGGCCATTTTTTTTCCTAAGATTTAATAACATGAAATAAAATACATACGAAGTATATTATATTCTGTATCATGTTTGTATGTACGAAACTCATTATTTGTAAATTTAAGAAAGAAAAACAATGTGTTCAATATTAAGAAACTTTTTTTAACAACATAAACAATAAAATAAAAGTAAAGGATGAAAATTAGAAGGAAAAAGATGGGTGACTTGCATAAGATTAGTCTATTGGAGGAATAAAGTAGCATGAAATGATTATTTTTTTTTAAAAAAAAAAGAAGAGTTCAAAGCATGGTGTAATAGGATTCGAACTTGAGTTGTGGAAACAAAACAAGACAATTGCTGCACCACACATTACCACTAATCCATTTCTTGTTAACCTGTCACTTATGCATAACATATTAGTAATATCCAAAACTACAATTAGAGGCCCTATTACTATGGGGCCTTGTGCGGTTGGGCTGGTTGCACAGCCCAATCACCAGCCCTGACCCCAAGAAGAAACAGTTCTTGGAGCTTGAGCAGAACAATCCATCGAAAGTAAAGAATATAAGTGCTAACTGAGGATTGAGGTAAAAAATATTGCTGACACCTTCGAACCCTATGTCTATTTAATGACTTTAACAAATCATTATTATTATGTACCAAAGTATTATTTTGGTAACGATTATAGTTGACACTTTTAACCTGTATTTGCTAACTGTTTATGGAAGTTATTTTAATGAGCTTTTATAATGTTTATAAAATATCGTTTTGGAAATGTGTTCTGGAAATAATATTATGATTTATTTATTTACGACTAAGTTCACGATATGAATCTGTGATATATAATATGGTATCCTGTTTAACATGTTCCTGTAAAAGAAATGAAACATGATAAAGAAAAGTGAAAGACTCGGCCCTGGCAGTATCCTGTTATAGTCTATATGACTCCTGTTTTCCTGTTCCGGTCGTGCACGTACCTTCGTACCTCGATATTACCCCTTGTGGGTAATACCTGTTTCCTGTATTATGATATGGTACGCCTGGTAGGCTTTGTCCTACATCCTGTATTCCTGTTTATACTCGCCAGTTACCGAAAAAAGGAAATTGAATAAATGAAAAAGATAATGGGAAATGATTATATTTTTAATGCTTATATTTATGTTCTTCTAATTATTCTTAATTATTATGTTATAAAACGTTTATGAAATGTTTTAATAAAAGAGCTTTCATATTATCCTAAAATCTCCTCTATGTTTGCACATAAAATGAATTAAAATGAATTTACATTGCCAGGGTAATATGTTACCGGGTTTCGGCTCATGATATTGCTTTTTGGTTTTAGGTACCGAAGAGGACGACGAGACAAATTAGTGTGAGGAGAACAAATAGAGTCTATCCTTCGATTAAATAAGTGAACTCCACTAGTTTAATTATTGTATTAAAATCTAGCTTGAACTATTTAATTATTTTGGTTTGTAACCGAATATTTTAGCTCTTGTTATAAGACCTATATTTTCTTAATATAATATTATCAAGTTATGTTATTATGCGCCTTGTGTTTCTCAACTGAGAAACACGGCATGTGACGCGCCGACTGATTAGGATTCCGCTGCTAATTAACTAAATAAAATATATTAGAAGTCGGGGCGTTACACAAAATGACTCCTCTTCTCATTAAAACTTCAAGTCATTTATAACACATGTAAACATAACTAAGACTCCTAATAAAAGATTCTAGAAAATTCCTAACATTCTCCTAATTATATTTATTTTCTAACTAAAAATCCGATTATTACAATTAATGAAAAAAACAAATATTTTATCCTACCTAATTCACATCAAGAATCTTAGGTCTAAAATTAGCAAAACTTAACTAGTAGTATATGGTAAGACCGATATCTCATTCGAAGAAATTATACATAGACAAAATAATTTCGGCACTCACCCACTCAATTCGGCACTTCATATGAGAGGGAGGGGAGTGCGGAAATAAATCTGAGTAGAGAAATGAGTTGCTTACATAAATGAAACAATTTGACACCCACACTGTCACACATACACTCGTCACTCACAGGCACACTGTAATTCTGTTACACTACCCCGATCCACTTGTAGATCCCTCAGGCGAGACTGCTTTAATTTAATTTAATTAATTAATTAAATGGCAGCAGCTTCCAATTCAAATAAAAATGTCAGCGTCGTCATATTTGATGACTCCAATTCAACTGATTCTGAGCATCTTCTTCTTCTTCATAAAACACCACTTCTCATGGCAGCTCCAGATGAACAGGACACTGTTCCTGGTTCTGTTGATTATCACCATCGTCCCGCCGTTAGATCAAAGCATGGCCGCTGGATTTCTGCTTCTTTCATCATTTGTAAGTTTAATGTTTTTTTTTTTGTTTACATTTTTTCTCAAGTTTACAAGTTTTTGTGATTCCCTTAGTTTTTTTTTTTAATTTAGGCTCCGTTTATTTTGGTGTAAAACATTTTTTTTTGAAAAATGATTTTCACTCTCTCTTTCCATTTTCTCTTGTTTGTTTGTTTTGGAAAGGGATAAACAATTTTCTGAAAAATGTCACTTTAGAAAAGGAAAACCATTTTCTTTTTATGGGGAAGGAATGCCACATTTTCCTTCCTACTCTTTGCTTCTCCCTCATTCACTCTTCCCATCTTTCCTTCATTTCTATTTCATTTTTTCTTTCCTTTACAAGTTTTCCTCTAATTAAACAAACAAAGAAAATCTGTGTTTACATCAATGTTTTCCGTTGAAAATTGTTTTCCTTAGAAAATTATTTTCCATAAAAATTGTTTTCCTTCAAAACAAATGGAGCCCTAATGAAAAAAGGTTTTCACACGTCTCATATACATCCCAAATTGGCAATTTTTCATACTCAAGTACGTCCCCAAATAAGTATTCCATTTTGTTCAAGACAATTTTGGTCAAAATGGTGCAGTTTTGTTTTGAGACGGATGGATACACTCTTTTTTTTTGGAAATTTTGTGAGAAAAGAACTTTTAAAACATTTATTTTGTGAGAAAAGACCTTATAAAAAATTTGTTGTGAGCAGGGACCTAAAACAAAAAAAAAGTTGCAAAGAGGGACCTTACCTCTATTTTCCGACGTTGACTGTGAATCTCCAACGTTGACTCATTATTTCCCTTCAATTTCGCACAAATCCTTTCGTATTTAAGGGGGTAAGAGATGAGGAAACCCAAATTCAGAAGAAGTGAATTTTAGATGCTAGAAGGAAGTGTTAATGTAGGGTTTATATAGATGGATTTAGGAGTGGAAATGGAGGGGGAGTGGAGGAAAAATGAATTTATAGTGAAAATAAAATGAAAGGTTAAATAGAGAAGAAAGGATTTGTCGAAAATTGGAGGGAAATAACGAGTCAACACCAAAAAATAGAGGTAAGGTCCCTCCTTGCAACTTTTTTTTGTTTTAGGTCTCTGTTCACAACAAATTTTTTATAAGGTTTTTTCTTACAAAAAGAATGTTTTATAAGGTCTTTACTAACAAATTTTTCTTTTTAACCGAACTGACATAGCCTGAAGGGGAGGGGGGGGGGTATCGAACCCGGGTCTCCTGGGAGAACCGGGGAGGGGGTAGCCAACTCTACCAACCCTACTCGACAAGATGGATACACTCTTGAATTAAAAATACTTGTATATACTTTACGCCCCGCTTGGTTGTTGGTAATAAATTTTGGTAATGGTAATGAATTTATAGTGTAATTTTGTTAAGAAGTAACCTTATAATCTCCATGAAAAACAAATTTTCATTCCCAAGCTTTAATTTTCTTCCTATTTTTTATTCTCACCTATTACCATTGGGAATAGTGGTATTTATGAAGAAAATTAGATAAATTGGAGTTAAGTCTTTAAGATAACACACCATGAGAATGGATTTTGATTTCCTTCCAAATTTAGTTATAAATTCAATGCTATTAACATGATTTATGATCAGCTACCAAACGGGTAGTTAGGTCTAAGATGCACCATAATTTCCCTACTTTTATGATTAAAATTGATTAAAATTATATTAAATGTGTAATAAAACATGCATCTAGCTCTACATTCTACATGCATAGACTTTCTCTTAAATGAGTCCCACTTCTATCTCTATATAAGCCTGCTTTACTTTCCCATTTCAAATGAAGAATTTTGGTTTTAATAATCTTGATTTAGTTTTAATGTATAGCTTCATTGAAGTTCAATGCCGATTTCAAAACTATTCGTTGAGAAATAGCTCCAATTGGGTGAAAATTCTAGTATAGTCTCATGACTACTGTAGTGGATGATTAGGATTGTACGATTTTTTATTTATTTTTAATTCCTAAATCTAATTGAAAATATTTTTTTAAATACTTTAATTAAATTTTTTTATTTTAGGAAAATAATTTCCGATTTTTCTTAGAATTAGTTTTATTATTGAAAAATCATAAACACTTTTCCTAAATTAAGAAATCTAATTAAAGTATTTTAAAAAAGAATTTTAAATTAGATTTAGGAATTAAAAATAAATCAAAAATCGTGTGATACTAGTCATTCACTATAGTAGTCGGTAATCATAATACTACACTAGAATATGATAACGTTTGAGTAGACCTGGTTGTTGGACAGGATAGTCCAATGGTAAACAGTTAGGGTCAAGGTTATAGGATATTTACTGGACATGACTTTCAATGGACAATGCCTTATTGACCGAGCAAAAAATAATAGCCCAATAAAATTTTCAAAAAAAAAGTTTTGACAAAAATAATTACATTAATATATTTGTATACATTTGTTTTAACTATTGGCTACCTTAAATTTTATTTTTATTTAATATTTTAATGGCCCAACTGCTAATGACCCGCGAGCCACTTTGGTCCGACCCACTATTAACCCCTTTGAGTCGACCCAGGCCTTTACCGACCTGTAGTGGCATAACCCAGACCCGTAGCGGCCTAACCTTGACCCGCACCGACCAGTCTAATAACCAGGTCTTTGTTTGGAAATCTGAAATTTGGGTGAATATGATAACGTCGGAAAACTTTACGGTTTCCAAAAAAGAATACATGTGTTTTTACAAAAACTTGTAATTAAGGAGTGACAACATTTCCGGAAGTTGATGTAATGTAATTTAAAAAAAAAAATTGATTCATGTGTTTTGAAAGGGGTTGAGATGGCTGAAAGAATAGCATATTATGGGATATCTGGAAATTTGATTAGCTTCTTAACTGGGAAAATGGGGCAATCAACTGTAAGTGCTGCTGCTAATATCAATGCTTGGAGTGGGGTGGCTCGTTTGCTTCCAATTCTTGGTGCTATTATTGCTGATTCCTTTGTTGGCAAGTACTGTACTATTATTGTTTCTTCTCTCATTTACATCTTGGTTAGTACCTCTTTCATCTTCTCTTTTCTTCTCAAATTAACGTCCTCCACATATTTTTTTGCCCTTTCAAATCGTATCCATTTTTTTAATTTTTGAATTTGCCGTTTTTCATCTCATACACTACTCCACATATTTTTTTGTTGTCTTTAATTTTTTAGAATTTTTGAATTTGCCGTTGTTTGTCCCTTCCTGTACCCTTTTTTTTTTTTTTTTTTTTTTTTTAACTCGAGTCCGTCTCTATGCTATCTAAAAGGGCATAATACATGTGGCCCTATTTGGTAAATACGGTTTGAAGTTTGTTAATAGAGTTCTAACTTTTTGTTCAAAAGATTTGAAGAGTTGTTTTGACGTTTATGGGCATTTTGTTCCAATTTAGTTGCTAAATTCACTTTTTCACATCTTCCGAGATACGACTTCAAATAAATATATCTTGAACTACACATAATAAAAAAATTATAAAAATTATGTATTTGAAAAGTACACGTTGAGACGAATTAAACTAAATCCATCATGACTATATTTTTCGTTGCGCTTATATACAATTCAAAATGTAACAACTAAATTGGTACAGAACACAGAGGGAGTATCTAAAAATCCCAAAGATAAGATGATTGATTGAATAGCCAAATCAGGAATCACCAATTGCGTCCAAAATACCACCACTGTTATTTTCTCCACCCCGGATTGGATATATATGAGTGTATGATAAATTAGTCAAACGGACAAAAAAGATGATGTTTTGCCAGAAACTACTCCAAGTAGTTTCTCAGCTTAAATTTTGGTTGGCTAAAAAGGCAAAAACTATTATAAATGTCCAAAAAGGTTATTTTACACCATAACAACCAACTACTAAGGAGTTGGTATATGGCATCGTGGTCAGCCCCATCTAATTCATACCCAATATATATTATACTGAGCAATAATTTGAAGAAAAAAAAAATTACATAATGACTTTTTAAAAAAAAAGTTTAATTCAATGAAAAATTGAATAAGTATGTAATTCAATTGTATATTAGAGTTTAAAGTTGTATATCAAATAAGTAGAGTAATATTCAACTCCATGAGTGTGGTATTCAACTGTATGATATTAGGAAGCTTCAAAATTAGGATGAGAGATCCACATCCTAACAGACAGTGAGAAACTCATCAAAGCTCTTCACAGGACGGATAAGGCAGAGACTCAGATCAGACCAATAATACAGGACTTCAAAGGCTTTGCCACCACTCTTAGTTTTGTTGTTTGTTCTAAAGTCGATCGAAATCTTGTAGAGCAGGCCCATGTAATAGCTACTGATTTAAGGAAAATATAATTTATTTTGCCCGTTGCCAAAAAAAAAAAAAAAACCACTTTCATTAATATTTGCACATATGCCCTCCAATAAATATTTTTTAAATTGCATATATGCCCTTTAATTTATTTTATTTACAAATTAGTCCCTACTATATTTATACCGGGTATGAACTACTTCGTAGATGTTAATTTCTCTTGCATGGACAAGCATTCCTATGGATATTCACATGATCCTTCTACATATTCTACATATAAGATTGATTATAATTTCCACTCTACACTGCATGCCATCAACTTAATGAACCACAAGTGCTCTAGAATGACTTTTTAATCTATTTTTCAGAATCAGAATATTCATGCTACCATATTTGTTTTAATCTCATCTGGATGGCTTAACAGGGGCTAGGCCTGATGACATTAGCAGCAACACTACCTTCCCTTAGTTGTCTCAATCAAGAAACAACCAAAATGAGTACTCCCAAATGTTATCCACATTTACAAATGATAATATTCTTTGTTGCGCTCTATATGGTGGCTGTTGGGCAAGGAGGGCATAAGCCTTGTGTTCAGGCTTTCGGGGCTGATCAATTTGATGGAGAACACCCACAAGAGAGTAAAGCCAAAAGCTCGTTCTTTAACTGGTGGTTTTTCGGTCTCTGCTTGGGTGCTTTGCTAGGTATCGGAGTCTTGAGTTATGTTCAGGACAACTTTAGTTGGGGCCTTGGATTCGGCATTCCTTGCATCATCATGTTCATTGCCTTGATCCTATTTTTGTTCGGAACCATGACTTATCGCTATACAAAAAAAGGCGAAGAGGAAAGTCCATTCAAGAGGATTGGAAGAGTGTTCCTAGCTGCAGCAAGGAACCGGAACTCTAAACTTCCTCCGTTGGTTGTTGATAATGAAGACGAAGCTCAAGAAATCAAACCTCGTGATGGGTCTCAACAGTTCAAGTTCCTTCACAAAGCGTTGCTTGATCCTAAACCCCAAGTTTCAATGAATATAGATTCGAAAGGTTGTAGCAAGAGCGAGGTTGAAGAAGCAAAAGCAGTACTAAGATTGTTTCCTATATGGGCAACAACATTAGTATTTGCAATAGTCTTCTCACAACCACCAACATTTTTCACCAAACAAGGCATTACATTAGACAGATCAATAGGGTCTAAGTTTGTTATACCAGCTGCAGCATTACAATCTTTTACAGGAATCTGCATTATAATCTTTATCCCTATTTATGATTGCGTTATTGTACCTTTTGCCAAAACTTTGACCGGAAAGCCTTCGGGCATATCATTGCTTCAGAGAATTGGAACCGGTTTGTTCATTTCAATTTTTTCGATGATTATTGCTGCTGTTATTGAGAGAGTTAGACTAAAGGTTGCTATAGAACACGGGCTGATTGATTTGCCTAATGTCATGATTCCAATGAGCATTTGGTGGTTGGTACCTCAGTATGTCATGTTTGGAATTTCAGAGGCGTTTACTATGGTTGGATTGCAAGAATTTTTCTATGATCAAGTCCCAAATGAACTGCGAAGTGTTGGGTTATCTCTCTATTTGAGTATATTCGGGTTAGGAGGGTTGTTGAGCAGCACCCTTGTGTCTATGATCGACCAGGTGACTAGTAGACATGGAGGGCGGAGTTGGTTTTCAAACAACTTGAATCGCGCTCATCTTGATTACTTTTATTGGTTGCTTGCTGGTCTTAGTGCCATAGGATTGCTTCTTTTTGTATACTTTGCAAGATCATACATATACAACAAAAATAAGGCTCGTCTCTAGTTTAGAGGGTTGAACTACTTGCCTCGTTGTGTCTCACGAGCCTCGACATGAGTTCGAGCCTCCCCTATGTTAGCTTGTGAGTTGTGAGAGACAGCTTCTTGTAGGGTCTAGTATCGTCGTTTTTCTGTATTCATTTGTTAGTTATGTTTAAAATCTTACATGTTTATTTAGGAAAATAACTGGTAAGATTTCATAACTTAATTAATGTTTAAGATAATTTGTTGTAACTTTTTATTTGTTTGAGCCAATTGCAATGAAGGTAAAATTGACTCAGACACTACAATAATGAATAATACTATAAATTGGGGAGCTATAACTTGATAAAATAGACAAATTGTTATACTTATAATTTGAAAATTTTCAAATATAATCAACAATTGAAAACACACGAAATAAAATACGTAATTTGAAATAGATGGAGTATTATGTTTTAAAAAACAAAACTGAATTTCTGATGCATATATAAGAAACAAAAAATAATCCATGTTCTATGTATGGCAATTGTAAATGCGCGCGTCTGAAGTATTACTCTCTCTGTAACGAATTAATTTCACCATTTATTTTTTCACGCATTTTGAGGAAGTGATTTAAGGGTGTAAACGAAGGAATTAATCAAAATGGTTTTAGGACAAGCAAGAATGTGATTATAAGTTACCGATTTCAAAATTATTTTGATTAATTTGGTCGTTTACACCCTTAAATCGCTTTCTCAAAATGCGTGAAAAAAACAAATGGTGAAATTAATTTGTTACGGAAGGAGTACTTCCATTGATAAAGGTCTCAATTTCATGCTCTACTTATTTGTATAGTGGTCAATTAACAAGGATGTTACTAAAGGTTGCTAATAAGCCTCAGAATTGCCATACAAATCGAAAATACTTTATTATTAATCTAAAACTAGTATATCGGCCCGACCGCCCGGAAATTATTCCGAGTTACTTTATGTATTCTATCTTAAAAAAAAATTACTTTATATGTATCTATTTTCTCCTCTTGTGAAAAAGTTAAAATATATGTACTTCCTCCGCAAACGAATTCTTGCAACAAACTCCTCGGCACGGACTCCAAAAATAATTTAGTAATTATGTTAAAGTTGTTAGATTAGTTAAAAGTAGGAGAGAGAAATAAGATGAATTGGTCTCCTTTAAGGAAAGTTGGTATTTTATTGGTATTTTGTTGGTAGATTAGTATAAGTAGGAGAGAGAAATATGTAAAAACTTACCAAATAGGGAAAAGTTGATATTTTGTTGCAAGAATTCAAAAACATCCCAAAATAGCAAATGTTGCAGGAATTCATTTACGTAGGAAGTATATATAATTCTAGTTAGCTTAATAAATGAAAGGAATATATAATGTTATGTTGATTTTTAAAGTACAAATAAAATTTAGTTGAGCTGGTAAGTACATCATTCTGAATTATAAATGATCATAGGTTCAAATCTAGTTCTAAGAATAATTATTTTGTTAAAATGACTCAGCATGCTTACATGACACATATACTTTAGACATTGCCACAGCCCACAGGTACTAATGACATGACACAATAACTTGGTGTCTGCGTGGCGCAAAATGTACGGTGCGAGCAACAATTTTTTTGTGTAGGGACGCTACAAAATAACTTTGCAACCCAACCATAACTTTGTAACCCTAATAATAACTTCCCATAGTAACCTTATATCTCCATGCAAATAAAGTTTGTAACCCTTTCCCTAAAATAACTTTGTAACCCTCACATACTTTGTAACCTTTATACAAATAAAATTTGTCATTTTCTAATTTGTAACCCCATCATAGAAGTTTGTAACCTCTTCTTATATGTTGGCCACATGATTCCTAAACCATGTAGGTGACTGCATATAAGAATTTGTGAAAATTCTAAACACCTCTTCTAAAAAAATAGAAAAATCAATGGTTTTCTTTTCTTCCACAATAAAGTAAAAGTTGGAGAATTGTGTGGAGCTTAAATAGGGAGTACAAAGTTGGGATGTCCAGGCCGAAATTATTAGTTTGAATAGTGGTATTCAATTATTCATATACTCCGTATATTCTAAGAATCAAGTCATAGCCCAGTGGTTGGAGTTTCAGAATTTCAGGCACGAAGTCTGGCTTTGATTCTCACCGCACGCATTTGCGAGGATTCCTTATTATCCCCTTACAAATGTGTGTGTTGGCTAAAATTGGGCTGAGTGACCTGCAGTAGGGCCCGGTTCCAAGGCTTAGTATCCCACACATATATATTCATACTTTGATCCACATTTGCCAAAAATGTTAACTTATTACTCATTTGGTTGGGCTAAAGTAGGCAAAGATGTAAAAGGTATAAAAACAAATAAAAAGTCAAAATATGTTAAATTTGATTGAATATTGGAAACGGGACACTTACTAGTGCACTATAAGGGGTTCAACAAAATGTGATAGAGTATATAATCCAACTATTAGCTTAAGCTTTTGGTTGAGATGATCATTTAACATGGTATTAGAGTCAACGTGACACATAGGTTATATGGGGACTATTAGATTAAGCTTTTGGTTGAGATGATTTCCCCATTTTTTTTTATACTAATTTATTATTTCTTAATCTATCACTATGTAGCTTCTAAATTGTTATTAGGTTAATTTATAAGAAGGTTCGTAATTTTTAAGATTCCATTTATGTGCTATTATTTTTTCCATCATTTTTCTCAAATTTAAAATAAAAAGTCATGGATTACATAACGTAAACTCTAGTTCAGTTTTACAAATACTCCCTCGATCTGTATCGACTTATTTGGAACAATAAATATTTTGTCTCTCGCTTACATATATTTTCAATTGTTGCAGCTCAATCGATACGGAGGGAGTAGATAGCTTGACTATTTGAAACCAAGTGAAGCAAAACTGTATTGGTTTCAAGTTCAGTTTTTAATCTCGAGTTACAAATTCGTATTACTATCTACTAGTCATTGGATATATAGAACTAGTTCGAAAGACGTACCATGTACGCATACATGGTCTTATTATATAAAATAATAATAATATTTGTATTACTTTAATTCTAGTTCAAAGTTTAATTTAGAATATAATTTAAATAGTAGACAATTTTGACCTAGTTATCTAATGTATTCCCTTTTTTTTAAAAAAAAAATCTCATTACTAAAAAAATAGAATAGTTAGTTATTTTTTTCTTTTAAAATTCTAGATTTTTAAAAGTATTTTTATATATAATACAAATAAATTTACTAAAAATTATAAATTAATTGTGAAAAAAAGGCAATTGTTTAGTGGTGGGAATTTTTTCCTTCTAAAAGATGGCAAGTGACAATCGAAAAATCATTCCAATTATTACTTTAGTAGTGAGTAAATTCCCTTATACTCTCTCTGTTTTCATTTATTTGTCCTGTTATCTTTTGTTGTATATGTCCAAAAATTATAATAATTGGGTATTGATAACGTACTCATTGAGATGAATCAAACAAGTCCCAACATAACTATATTATGTTTTATATGTTGAGAGTAATTTAGAAGATTTGTCTCAATGAATACGTTATTAACAATTATTTTTTTTTATAAAGCTTACAAAATGAAAATTTTTACAATTTTTAAGGTATATTTTTAATGGGTCTATTTTATACTCCCTCAATTCCTATTTTGTTTGTCTAGTTTGGAATCTCAACACTATTCATAAAATGAGAAAATCTTCTAATTAATCACAACATATAAAACATAATATAGTCATGTGGGACTTGTTTGATTCGTCTCAATGAGTATGTTATTAATATCCAATTATTATAATTTTTACACATATACAACAAAAGATATTTACGGTAAAACAAGTGCATTGACATATGTGCAAAGTCAAATAGGACAAACAAATAAAAATGGATAAAGTATAAGGTGTCTATTTTTAATGCTAGTGAGTAGTGAGACAATAATTGTTTATACCAACACAAATAAAGATAATTCAAGGTTATCAATAATAAAGGGTGCGTTGTGTTTTTATCAACTTATATCAGGTCAGATCAAATCTCATAATATTAGTTCAAATTCTCATACAATTTTAGATCTTATCATATTAATTCAAATAAAAAATAAGACAAAAAAACAAGTCGAAAATATAGTATAGTGCCGTTATTGACCATTTCCACAAAAATAAATGCGTACGAATAGTTGAATAAGATTGATCTCCCCTTGGTATCCAATTTTGTGGCTGAGGGGACGAGAGGGAAAAAATGGCGCCTACCATAACAGTATCTTCATCAACAGATGCCGAGACTCCATTTTTACTGGTTGAAGAAGAAACTGTTGATGGCGCTTTAGACTACAAAGGTCGCCCTGCTCTTCGATTCAAACATGGTCGATGGAGATCTGCTTGCTTCATCATTGGTTAGTTAACTCCTCAATTATTTTTACTCAAATTGCTTTTCAATTACATCTATATCAAAATCCCTAAATTGTTCTGGGTTTTGGTTTGTTTCAAAGGTGTGGAAGTTGCAGAAAGAATTGCGTATTATGGAATAACCTCAAATTTGATCAACTATTTGACTGGACCGTTAGGACAGTCAACGGCTAGTGCAGCAGCAAATGTGAATGCTTGGAGTGGATTTGGGTCTCTTTTCCCTGTTGTTGGTGCTATCGTTGCTGATTGTTTTCTCGGTCGTTACCGCACCATTATTGTTGCTTCCTTTATCTACATCTTGGTTGGTTTGTCTTTCTTTTTCTCACTTCTAATTTTTTCTGGGAAATTCTTGAATTCGAGGGTTTTAGAGCTCATTTTCATCCTAAACTTCCTAGTCTTATATAATCATAATTGGAAGCAAATTTTTTGGTATTGAATTTTATTGAAGATGGTTACTATGAGTGATTTTTGAATCTAATGTGATTTAATTTTGATTAAGTATGGATTTTTAGGATAACAGGCTTTTAGATCTCTGTTGGTAATCTTTGAATTGTGCATCTAGCTCTATAATGCAAATGCATGCACCTATGTTTAAAATAGAACCAACACATTTAGAACATCCATATTGATCATTTGAGGCTTTGTATTTGGACCACTTAATTTAATAAAATGAGTTTTTTGACATGAATTTTTTAAATGCATAAGATAGATGTTCTAAATATACCCTGTATAACACACACCTTCTAGTTTAAGAGCAGGTGTATGGTGATTACTATGCATCCGGGTGTAGCAAGAAATGTTCACTCTACAGGTGTTTTGTTTTCCATTTTTTAAGAAGCATTGACATTGACACAATGCATCTTCGAGTATTTTTCTTACTCATTATGTGGTTTTAGTTCTTTGCTAATCATTTGACAACTTATAGCTTAATTTCTAGATCTGGCACTATTATCTTTGGACTATTTTGGCTCTTAAGCTTCCTCAATCTTTGCACCATTTTTCTTTCGGTTGTCGCCAATTATTTGCACCATTTTCATGTTTATTGAGAGTTTTCTCTGCACTTTGTACTCACATAGTGGGGCTCACACCACCATTAATGATTTTTTCTCTAACTTTTACTCTCCTAAATCAGTGTGCCCAATGCCTATGGTGCAAAGAATTGGGGATTGAGGGAGTAGGTACTTTTTGGCTTTAGCTGATCATGGTCTAAATTAATTGCTCATCTAAACTATAATTAGGTTCAATTCTTGAATTCTAGTGAACTAGCTAGCATGTCACCTTGTCACTTTTGAACAAGTAGACTGCAAAAATGGTTTCTTTGTATTTGCAAGGAAGATTATCTTATCGACCTCCTTACCTTGTTGTAGGATGTACGAGTAGGTAGATATAGGATAATGGTATGCTGTGGTTTGTTCAATCAAATTCATTTGGTTTTGAATTTTGTATGACATATCCAAGATAATGGTGAGTTTTGAGGATGTAGTGCTGACTTCTGCCGAATACAAGCCTATATCTTTTGATTGGGGAATCACTTGCCTTATTTTATGCAGTAATTTTAAATGTACGTTTGTGTGTATGTTGAGACAAGGATGGAGTATCATATGCTGCTTTTGGGAACCTTTAATAGGCTAGCAACGTTATGAAATTAGCCCCTTTACTTGTAAAACTAACTCGTTCTATTAGCCTTAGAAGTTGGTGTTTGGTGGCAGTTTTACTCTGTTTACCCTAGATTGAATATTTCCCTTCAATCACCACTGATGTTACTAACTGTATGAGGCAAAGAAGTTTATGTTTGAAGTTTTTTTTTTAAAAAAAACTTTTTAAATGTCATTTTCTTCATCCTTGTGTCACTTTTTCAAAAAAGTGATTTTTATATCTTTTCACTGGCCTCATAGAGATTTATGCTGTTTTAGCTTTGTGAATTATTTTGGGGTCACATTCTCATATTTCTTGCTCATATTCTGTTTATATTTCTAGAAAGAATTTAACAGCTTTTGTTTCTTGTTTTCGTATATGTCTGAGATGATCTAAGCTAACCCAATGCTTTTCTTTTTGAATGTTGTGATTTAATAGGGACTTGGCTTGTTAACTCTTTCAGCTATGCTGCCTTTTACCAGTCTTGTGAACTCCAAAAAGATCACAAATGGCTTATTGGGCGATTCCTTTTCTTTCCAAGCAATTTCAATATTCTTCTCTCTATATCTTGTGGCCATTGGACAAGCGGGTCATAAACCCTGTGTACAAGCTTTTGGGGCAGATCAGTTTGACGGACGCGATCCCCATGAAAGCAAAGCCAAAAGTTCTTTCTTCAATTGGTGGTACATGGGCATGTGTCTTGGTCCATTGCTAGTAATTTCTGTCTTAAACTACATCCAAGATAATGTTGGCTGGGGCCTGGGATTTGGAATTCCTTGCATCATTATGACAATTGCGTTGGTGATATTTTTGATTGGAATTCCAACCTATAGGCATATCATCACAGGTGAAGAACAGAGTGCATTTGTCAGGATAGGGCGTGTGTTTGCTGCTGCAGCAAGAAATTTGCACGTAAAACAGTCTACAGTTGATGCTGAAGAAGAATCTCAGGGATTCTCTCCTTCCCATGGCTCTGAACAATTTCGGTAAAGATATAATGTCATTCTTGTTATCTGCATATGGTTCATCTATTTATTGCTAAACTTTGTGTTATGCCATTATCAGCTTGCTCCTTTGTTTTCAATGCTTGGCTCATTGGCTCCTATCATTTGATTGGTCCCTATAAATGCACCATAGCAAGAGATAAAAACTTCATCTTTTTGCCTAATTTCTGCTAAGGTGAAAAGAACAAATCCCTATAAACCTCATCTCAATTTCTGCTGAAACTTAATGTGCTAAGGTGAAAAGAACAAATCCCTATAAACCTCATCTCAATTTCTGCTGAAACTTAATGTGCTAAGGTGAATAGAACAAATCCCTAGTGTTTGTTCCTTAGTTTAGAAAAGAGTGTCTGTCCACATTGTGAGAGTTGGTTTACACCTTATTTTCTTTTGTGATGGGCGGCTTCTCTTTTTTGCTTTATTTCAATCAACCAAATTTCAAGATTTAGTGACCGAAGTTCCCTTTCTCATAAAATTTTATGGTTTTAATAAACGGAACTTCTTTTTATTATCATAAACTCTACTCTGTAGTTTTGTTATCATAAATGGAACTTCTTTCTTATAAATACTTTGTTGTTTGCATTCATCAAACAGGTTCTTGAACAAAGCTTTGGTTTCTAGTAAATCAGAGGACAAGGGCAAAACTTGTTGCAAGACCGAGGTTGAAGAGACAAAGGCAGTACTGAGACTGTTTCCTATATGGGCAACCAGCATTGTATATGCTATCGTGTTTTCACAGTCGTCAACATTTTTCACCAAACAAGGCCTTACCATGGACAGGTCACTCGGACCTAACTTCTCCGTCCCACCCGCTTCGTTGCAGTCTTTTATCAGCCTCTCGGTCGTCCTCTTCATTCCCGTCTACGACCGTATATTAGTTCCAATAGCAAGAACTTGTACCGGGAAACCTGCAGGATTAAAAATGCTACAAAGAATTGGAACAGGGATGTTTATTTCCGCCCTTTCAATGGTAATAGCAGCTGCAGTAGAGAGAAAACGACTCGAAATTGCAAGAGAACATGGATTGATTGATTTGCCTAATGAAACAGTCCCAATGAGCGTATGGTGGCTGGTCCCACAGTACGTGCTGTTCGGGGTTTCAGATGTTTTCACCATGGTTGGGTTGCAGGAGTTTTTCTATGACCAAGTTCCAACAGAACTGAGAAGTGTGGGTCTTTCACTCTATCTGAGTGTGTTCGGTACAGGAAGCTTGTTGAGCAGTTTGATGGTCTCGATCATCGATAAAGCAACTGGAAGTAACGGGCAGGACAGTTGGTTCTCAAGCAACCTTAACCGAGCTCATCTTGATTATTTCTACTGCCTTCTTGCTGGTCTTAGTCTCATAGAAATCATTCTTTTCTTGTTATTTGCAAAGTGTTACATATATAATAGGAAATCTGCCATATAATTTGATTAGGGAATATATATATTTGTGATGATTCTTTATATTCTCCTTTGCAGATGCATGTGTTGACTAAATTAGGTCAGGTCAGGTGACTTGCAGTAGGGGGTCGGCTCAAGGCCTAGTACACGACCCACATTTTCGGAAAAAATTAAAGAAATATTGCTTCCCTTAGTTCAAGCTTATTGCAATTTGAGCTCTGAAGAATAGAAGTTCCATTATTTTTCCCCTCTCAAAGTGTATTTAAAAAATTCTCAATATTAGTAGTTGTAGTTTAATTCATGACAATGTTATATTTTATGGCTTTATTGACTTTAATGGAGCATAATTTATTGAGTTAGATATTATAGAAAAAGTAGAATCTGTGAATATATTTAATAATAGATAGATTAGACTAGAATTTTGGTATTAGCAGTTTTCTGGAGAAATGCTCTTTAAAGGAACATGCTAAAACATGCCCGTGTTTCTGAAGTTGAAGAACAACACGGGCGTTGTGCACCAAACTTTTATGTCAGTTGCATGGTCTTCTGGAATCAGGACTATTGTTCTCACTAAATTGTTATCTTATCCTTTACACTTGTATTTGTGTTTCAAATTCTCTGGTCAAACAGTCTGATTGTTTAATAATTGAATAGAATCAACCAAAAATTAGAGAATATCTTTTTTATATAAGTGGATGGGAATATGGGATGAAGATAGTGCCCTCCTACAAAAATTTCTTTCTTATTTTCACATATATTGAACATGTTATAAATTGAATTGAATAAAATTATGATGAGAGATAAGCGATATATTGCACCCATATTATAATCTACAGTCCCTATCCTTTGACCAGAAGTCTAATATTAGATTGGGCCAAACTGGTCTCTAAAATGAACACAAATCAACTAGCTCTAGTGTTGTTCGAGAAAACACTATTTTGATTCCTAAGTCAACACTTATACATAATGCAATGAGCAAAAAATGAATAAGGGTGTGTTCTTTGTCTTATTTTTTCTGATCTGATCTGATCTGAGTTGAAGAGAACACATCTGTATCTATGAATATCTTGAATTGAATATCTGACTTGTATTTATAGCAAATATCCACCAGATAAGTGGGCTCAAAGTGATAGATGGGCCTTGGGCTCAGATATGTCAGATGGTGCGACTATTTATGATTTGTGAGGGAGTGATTTCAAGTGGACTGAATGCCCAACTTTGTTTAAGTGACTTCTTAAAAATGAGATTGGGTCAATATTTGGGCCTAGTTAATTTGGTACCAGGATGGGGTCCATTCTCATACCTAAATATGGTGTGGAAGGAAACATTATCCTAAGCAATCACCAATTTGTAGCAACACTTGTTTAGTCAAATGCTTTCAAAGTTGTATTTCACGTTCATCTTGAGGTGTATACATGTACAAACTAGTTGTTCAATTTGATGGCATAGGAAAATTTTATTTCATTCCTATGCCTCTACCTATTAAAAAATAAATAAAAAATTATACGACATTCGCTAAGACACAATTCTCATTTGTTGACTTGCTTTAGAACTTGAATGACTTTTGTGTAGTTATTGGTGTAGCTGGTGCTGAGTCCATCTTGTAATAACCTAGAGGTTACCACAAATGTTTAGGGGTTGAGGCAGGATTACGTTACCTCACCATACATTTTCTGCTCTAGAGCACTATGAATCATAATTGAATTCGAAAAAATCACACAAAGTAAGGAATATAATGCGCACAACGCGTACATTAAGTGTGTGTTCTTTTCAACTTATTTCAGAACTTATCAGGTCAGATCATATTTGATTTAATAAGGGCAATTCCTCTCACAAAATAAGGGCAAATCAGGTCAGATCAAGTCCAATAAGTTGAAAAGAACACACCTTAATTACTATTCTTTAGATATATCCAACATAATAGAATGCTAGAATTTGCAATATCAAGTTGATATTGTAAAATTCTAATTAATGATGGCTTATTAAAATCTTGTTCTTAATAAGTTAATGTTAGAACTTAATTATATCATAAGCTCAAAAACAATATTTAACTACTTTAAATATGTTTGGCTTGTAGCTACAAATTATTAGTTATAAGTAAATTAGAATCACTTAATTTATGATATACTCGATTATAGTACAGTAAGGCCATATCTGTCATGACAAATTAAACACCAGCCATAAAACGCTGCACAATCATTTATTGGTGGATATATAGAAGTAACATAGTCGATCATATTACTTGTTGAAGACTTGAAGAGAAGATTCTAGCCCTAATTTTTCATGATATGTGCTATAAAATAAATTTTTTTTTTTGAGGGGAAATAAAATATAAGTATCAATGTCTTGACTTTTTAGGTACATAGTCTTTACGTATTTTATTTCTTTATACCAAGATAGTGTATATACACCAAACTTGCAAGTCTATTAGCTGTAAACAGCGTACAAATTCAATAATCCCTCCATATATTTGTCAATTCAATCCATCCAAAGGTTTTTTTTTTCTTCGCATGAGTAGGGTTTGGAGCAGTCGTTTCATCTTCAACTTTGATTTTGAAGGTTATAAGATCAATTCTCATACCAACAAAGAGCTGATGATTTTCTTACCAAATAAAAAAAAAAGTACTCCCTCTGTAACATATTAATGACAATGATTTGACAATTTTCTCTCTACTTTATGTCAAATCATTGTCATTAAGGGTGTGTTCTCTTCAACTTATTTTATCATGCCTCAAAACTTATCAGGTTTAATCAGGTCAGTTTAGGTCAAATAAGTTATAATCAAGTCAGCTTTAATAGGTTAAAACATGTCAGGTCAGGTTGAATAAGTTGAAGAGAACGCACCCTAACTAATATGTTACGGAGGGAGTATAAAAAATATCCATCTGGTTCAACTCATTCAAGTGATGGTATATATAAACTTTGGTGAATTTGCCCTCTTAATAATTAGAAACTAGAAGTAGTGGTGTTTCGCTGTTCATGTGCTATGACTTTGGTACATTAGAAGCAAAATTTGCATGATCTAAAAGCATCATGAGAGTACATTTTCCACAGCAACATTACTAAGAAATAATTATCCATCTTTGACAGAAGTTGTTGCATCATTCTAGTAGTTAGGGAAGTTGATTCATTTGATTTTTTTTTTAAATTATTATGATAATGTATGTGGGTGGCCGGTGGTGGTGTTAGGCCTTGAGCCGAGCCTTGCTATAGTTCACCCGATTCAATTTAGTCAACTCACGCATCTGAAAGAAACAAAATAAATAATTCTTACAAATTTGTACAGTTATGTACGAGGAATGGTGGATGGTACGGAAGGCTAAAGTCTTCACAACCACGCTCTACTACTCGATACATATGTAATGGAAGTATAACCTAGCTTGATTCAATTTCTTGCATATTCTCAAATAAGCATTTAAAATATATGTAGCTATTTGGGCAAATAAACATCTAATATATCTTCTTAAATGAAATTAGTATAAAAATTTATAATAAAATCATGTGGTTATATGATAATCGGTATAATAAATGTTTCATTAAGTGGGTTGCTAAACGTCGCCCGCAGATTACTTAAAATCGCCCACAATACTAAGTAAAAAGACAAAATTGCCCTTGATTTTAAAATTACACCACAACAACTTAGATTAAATATACAACGACGTCAGACACCACCCCATCACCTCGACCACCACCGCCACCAACCATGGTGGTGGTGGTGGTTAATTTTATTTTATTTTTTAAAATAAGGGTAGGGGCGTCCAATCTGGACGCCCCTACCCTTATTTTTTTGTTTTAAAATTTAAAAAAAAAAAAATTAAGGTAGGGACTTCCAAATCAGACACCCCAACCATGGTAGGGACTTCCAGATCAGACGCCCCTACCATGGTTGGGACGTCTGATTTGGACGCCCCTACTATGGTTGGGACGTCTGTTTTGGACGCCCCTACCATGGTTGGGGCGTCTGGTCTGGACGCCCCTACCCTTATTTTTTAAAAAAAATTTAACCACCACCATGGTGGTGGTGGCGACGGTGGCGGTGGTGGTGGTCGAGGTCATTGCGTGGTGTCCGCCATCGTTGTATATGTTGTTGTGGTGTAATTTTAAGTCAAGGGTAGTATTGTCTTTTTACTTTAAATTGTGGGCGATTTTAAGTAATTCATGGGCGACGTTTAACAAGTCCCTTCATTAAATATAACATATCAATTTTGACATTTTATAAATAACCCTAAGGACTACACACAATATTTCTCAAATTTGTTACTCCCTTTATTTTTTTTTGGAACAAATATGGTGAATTTTCTAAAAATAAACACATAAATACTTATTTAATTAAGTTGAATCAAATGCATAATGCAATTACATGATGAAATGAATGTTGTTGGAGTGTGCCAGCACTTTTGACCTGTAAATTGCAATGAGCAACTCAAACACCTGTAGCTGTAGCCTACTTATGTTACAAACCACAACTAGGTCCACTCCTGTACATTACAGCTTTAATTTATTTTATTATTGCATCTATAAATAAGAAAATTAAAATTTAAACTTAAATATAGATTATGGAGTTGAACACTTGAATTTCAACCCCAAAATTATGTGAGAAAGTAAAAGAAATAAATCATATACACGTCGACACGCATAAAAGTCCACTAATTCATGCAACCTGTATGGGGCCTACCGGTACACCGGCAGGTCACCTTACTGAAGTCCCGGCCAAGATGTCAACCGGTATGGGGCCTACCGGTACACCGGCAGGTCCACCTTACTAACGTCCCGACCAAGATGTCAACCGCCAGCACCTAGCGGTGCTGGCTACCAGGCGTCAAGACCGCTAACCCGTAATCCACGCCTGTGACGGCACTCACACGTTGTCGGACCCAGAAGCTGCCAGACCCAAACTGGCAGCTACTAAAAGCCAAAGGGAATCTTTTAGCAGTGGACCTAGTACACCACGTGGCACCCATTTAGGGCACCACTCAAGTGCACACGCCTCACTCACTAACAAACTAACTAACTCAACCTATGAGGGACTTACACGTGGCGACCCACTCAGAGTTATAACTAACTCTGAGCACACGATCTACATGATCAGTCCCCATGGGACACGTGTCCCTGCCAGCCTCCATACAGGCCGGTAGGGTGTTAAACCTCTCTCTTATAAATAGGAGATGATCTCACCATCAAAAGGTACATACTCTTTCACCTGCAAACTCTCTCTCTCTTTCTCTCTCTTATTAAATCTCATTGCTGACTTAAGCATCGGAGGGTTTTTCCCCGGAAACACCCCAGGGTCAGCTCACCGTTTGTTCATTGTGCAGTTCACCACCACACAAGACACCAAGAACAGCAACCACTTCCAGAGGCGCTGAGACTTGTCAGAACAATTGGCGCCGTCTGTGGGGAGAAGTTACAAAAAGCTTACGTAAAAGATTCACCAAAAAATCAAGAAACATTCTGACAAAGTCTTAGACATTCAAGAAACTTAAGCCTCTGAAAATGGCATCGCAAGATGATGGAAACAATGGAAACCATGTGAACAATGCAACTGGGGAACAAACGCCTCACAGCGAGAAAACCTGGACTGATAATGGATTAAAAGGGGATGGGAAAGGCACCCCGCTCAATCTCGAAGTGCTAGCCCAATTCACACCTGAGCAACTGATCAACGTCGCTGCTGTACTCAACGCTCTGACCGGAACCACCCCAAATTCCGGCTCAGGAGAAAAGAAGAGGGGACCGAGGGTCCCAATCGTAGCAACGCCAATCTCCAAGATGCAGTCTCTGCATACGGAGGAGGCAGAAGATTTGGAATGGGACAGTTCGACTGTTCATGGAAACCCACACGCACCACGTGGGAATGAAGAAGTGCAACCGCCCCCCGGGTTCGAGAATGTCCAGCCAAGGCCTTAGAATGCCCTGGAAGTAATTGGGAGGAGAAACTACCCGGTAGCGGCCGGCAGGGTCCAACCTCAAGGGACTCCGTTTGTAGCTGCCATCAATGATGAGGATCTTCCTAAGATCAAAATGCCGACCGGCAAGTATGACGGTACCACAGATCCTGAGGATCACATCTCTGTATATGAAGGACACATGCAGCTGTACACAACTGCCAATAGCGCATGGTGTCGGGTTTTCCAGACCACGTTGACTGGCATTGCCCAGAAGTGGTTTAAGTCGCTGCCGCCCTACACCATCTCAAGGTGGGACGATCTGGCTCAGAGGTTCTTAGCACACTTCGTCAGCAATAAGAGGCGACAGCGACTGACAAGCGAGTTGATGGGGATGCAGCAGAAGCAGGGTGAAAGCCTACGGGAATTCATAGCAAGGTTCACGGCCGAGGCCGTCACTATTCCTGACATGCAACAAGAGGTTGCAGTCCTGGCGTTGATGTCAGGATTACGTGATGGTCCTATCCGCCAATATCTGGGCAGGAAAAATCTGACAACGTTGGCCGACGTTCTGGGAAAAGCCAACGAATATATCAGGGCTGAGGAATTCAGTCGGGGGGCTGGCAGCTCGAATACCGAGAGAAAAGTGGTGGAGGAAAAGACAGTCAAGAAAGAATACAAGCGGGAGGCCCCGTTCGAAAGGAAAGAATACTACAATCGCGGCCCAGACCGGAAAGAGGTCGCGGTGACAGAGAAGAAACAGAGGACAGAAAGGTACGGCAACTATACTGAGTTGTCAGTACCCAGATCGAGAATCTATGCCCTCCACAAGGAAGACGAAAAGTGGAGGAGGCCAAAGAAGATGACCACACTGAACCGTGACCCAAAGCGGTGGTGTGAGTTCCACAATGACTATGGGCACATGACTGATGAGTGTGCCAACTTGAAAGAAAACATTGAGGACTTGGTCCGCCAGGGGCGGTTTGCCCAATACAAAAGAAAGGAGGAGTTCATCCACCGCCAGCCTGGCGGTAAAGGATGGAAGGGGAAGGATAAACAGCAGGAACACAGGGATGAGATCTTCACAATCACAGGTGGGTCAGTTCATGGGGGTACACTTAGCGGCGCCAAAGCTAGTCTGAAGGAGGTAAGGCACCAAGTAAACTTCAACAATCAGAGGCATTGGCCTGGACCGACAGATGTGCCAGAAATGACGTTCTCAGCAGAGGACACCAAGGGGATCATATACCCCCATAATGACCCCTTGGTAATCACTTTTTCAATTGCCAACTGCAAGGTCCATCGCATCCTGGTCGATGGCGGTTCCTCTGCCAATATACTTTACAGGGAGGCCTTCGACAAGCTGGGTGTAACGACCCGGAATTTTGGGCCAGAAAATTTCGCGGTTATTAATGATATGTCTTAATTCTAAGTCCAAAAAGGCCCATTTAATTTTGGACTGTTTTACTTTTTAGCCCATTCTTTTTCATCAAATTGGGCCAAGGACCCAATTTGTTCTTTTATCTACCCTTGGCCGGTTTTTAGTCTCCTTTTTGGGCTATTGGGTATTTCTAGTTTAATTGGGTAATTATGCTAATTACCAATTAAGAAGGCTTAAGTATTTTTCAACCAAGCCCATGACTTGGCCCCTATACTTAGTCCACATGGCCAGCCCTCACTTTCCCTTATTTTAGGATTTGCAACACTTCATTTTGTTCTATAAATAGGACTCTTGTCCCTTGTGTTGCCATTATGCATTTAAGCACTTAAAACTCCAAACTCTAAAGATCATTTTTCTCTCCTATTATCCCCTCAAAAAGTCGAACCTTCATTGTTTTTCCTTGGATTAATTAAGCGAATCCAGGTAACTATGCTCTCCTCTTTAATCTATGGGTAGAAAAACACATAGTTAATTAGGAATTGAAGCATGAAAATTGTAGGAAGTTTAATATTGTTTTCATATGAACATGTCGAGCATGAAGCATGAATTTCTTGATTGATTTTTATGTATTTTCTTGATTTTATGTATGATCTTGTATGAATTTATTTACCAATCAAATCTTGTTATTTCTTGATGAATTTTTCATGGTATCTGGTTTACTGTTTGATTATTAACCATGATTTATTTAGTGGCAAAATTCGTCCATTTATTATTTATAAAAATTTAATCTTTCAAACCGGTAAAACTGTCCAGAATAGGTTTACGAATTTATTAGTGTACTTAATCAATTCGGAATGCTACGAAATTTTATATGGAAGTCAGTGATAATGTTTTACAGCTTGTGTTAAATTTTCGTAATTTTTAAAGATCGTTTGATATGGCATAAAATTCTGAAACCGAATTCAGCCTAATCTGACTGGTTAGTTATAAAATCACTTAAAAATAGTAAAAGATGTTATTTTTAGACTAAATTTATGCAAGTTAATCCTTGAACCCATATTTAGCTCCCATAAAAATTTCCAGATTTTTAGAGATCTTTAGATGGTCGTTTTTAATTTAATTCTTTAAAAATCAGATTGTATAAATTAGGGCAATTGAATTATTAAAATGTGCTATTATTCATTCTTGAATTTTCGAGTGACCTAAGTATTAAAAGGGAACTAAAAATATGATTTTTATGATGAATCTTGATAGTATTGAATTATATTGATAAATCTTGAATTAAAAATTAAATCTTGTTATTATCTTCTAATTGTCAAGTGTATAGAAATTAAAAGAAGAGTTAAAAATATTATTTTTATGTTAATCTTGGTGAATGTTGTCGAAAAATATGATTTTTATGTTTATTAATTAGTTAAATTATTTAATTCTTGATGATTGAATTCATATAAATTAATTGAATAATTTTGGCTATTATTGATATAAAATGTCGAGTGTGGTGAAAGTAGGAAAAATAGGATTTTTATTATATTTTGGTTAGTTTTGAATTATTATTAATTTAGGAAATAATTAATAATAAAAGTTATGGACAAAATAATTATTAGGGATAAGTTGTAAAGTGAAGGGATAAAAAGATATTATTAGTATTATTATTAAGAGGACCGAAATAATATTAGTACTATTAATATAAATATTTTTCGAATATTGTTACAAATTGGTATATGACGTAATATTAAGGTTAGTATCCGAAAGGATAGGATTATAAGTATATATATATTTTAAGAATAGTATATTATAAGAATTGAAGTTGCATAAGATATTACTAGGAATAAGAAAGGAAACAGAGTAATAGCTATACATGTTATGTTTCGGTCTCTGGCTAGGAAAGGCTTGGTATTTAAGGTGGCCAATATACGTGCCGCACCTCCCTTTCCTGGGACTCCGAACATTTCATTTCCTATTACGGTCACCTAGTATTATCCTAATATATGATACGATTAAATTAATTGAAGATATAAGATACAATATGGACACCCACCTGTATGATACACGAGTCATTAGTGGGTTAAGTCAGAACCACTACTCAATGGGACGAACACATGAGTTCCCCCGAGTAGTTTGACCTTAGAACATGTAGTCGTCTGGTAACCGTATCTGCGAGTCGCTACCAGGAAGTTATGGCCATAGCTTAGACTTAGCGGTGAAACACGGGATCCGCTATGGGATTGAGTACACGAGCTCCTCCCGGCATGTTCTAGGGAGTTATGGTGAAACACGAGATCCATAACGAGTTATTAGTGACCGGTCCAACAAAGATATTATATTACGATCATACGATTTGATAAGATGAAATCATAAGATGAAGTATAAGATGATTTCAAAAGATGATAAGATATGTTATGATCTAATGTGATAAGAAAGACATGATATGATATGATTAAGATATGATTTATGATGATATGATATGATATGATAAGAATATGATAAGTCATGATGATAAGAATATGATAAGTTATGATGATAAGATATGATTAAGATTTATTAATGATATAATTTAAGAAGGGTTAAGTATAAGTTAAGGATTGGGATAATTTAAGATGTATAGTATAAGGTATAAGTTTAGTATGTTAAGTCTTCCGCTGTGTATTTCTGTATTTATGGGTATGTATGTATGCGAGTAAGGATGCATGTATGTATGAATGTTGAGTGTATTTTTGTACGTATTTCTAACCGTATTTGCAGGGTTGATTGTACGTACATTATACGTAGATCATACGTATTCTAACCGTATTTCTGCAGGGGTATTTATACGTATTTTTATACGTATTTGTATACGTATTTTATACGTACTTTTATACGTATTATTATACGTACGTATATACGGAATTTGTGTATCTTTGTGTAAAGCATGTATTAAATCTTTTACAGTTTTTATGATATTTTCTATGATATTATGTGTTTGGTGGTCCCTCGATTAAATGGGACAGCCTAGTTACTCGCCACTGACGGTGGACCCCCCCCCTCAGTTTCAGGTGATGTTGCAGCAGATTAGAGCGGGCTTCGCCGGATGGGCTTGAGAGTTTAGGCCTTTATTCTAAGTTTTCTAGTTTGTCCAGAACTACTTAAACATTTACTTAGTTTATTCTACGATCCCAGCATGTTGGGACAGTATTACCAAACTTATGATGTAATAATGAATATTGGATTTATTATGGTTTTTAGGAGTTATTTTAATAAAAGTCAATTCTTCCATTTATTTCATTTGATATATTGTTAATATGATTAAGTAATGATCCGAATGTCGATTTCCCTTCGTAAATCGACAAGCTAAAAAGTCGGGTCGTTACACTGGGAATAGAAGAAAAATACTTGAAGCCAGTGCACTACTCCATCAACGGGTTTATAGGGGCTAGAGTAACTCCAGACGGCATCATCAAACTGCCAGTCCAATTGGGAGAAGGCAGACAGGTCAAGAAGGCAATGGTGGAGTTCCTGGTCATCAACATATCGGCAGCCTATAATGCCATCATGGGGAGGCCAATGATTAATGACATCAAGGGCATACCGTCAACCTACCATCTGACAATGCTCTACATAGCTGATGATGGCCAGCCAGGAAAGATAAGAGGCAGCCAAGAGGTTGCTCGTTCTTGCTATGTGACAGCCATGAAGCCCCCCCCCCCACCACCACCGAGGACTGAGAAGAAAAGGAAGAGGGAGCCAGAGGTTTCCCCGGTCTCCATGGAGGACATTCACGGTCGGCCTGAGGATGACAAGACACCTCGAGCTGAGCCGGAAGATGAGGTTGAGGAAGTACCCCTGTCTGCCACCGACACCTCCAGAACAGTCAAGGTGAGCAAGAAGCTGCCAGCTGATGTAAAGATCAATCTCGTCCAACTACTACAAGCCAATGCTGATGTTTTTTCTTTTTCTGCTGATGAGATGCCTGGCATCCACCCTTCTGTAATCCAACATAGACTTAACGTAGATGAGAATGTTAGGCCTGTAAAGCATAAGAAGAGATCCTTCTCTGCTGAAAAGAATGATGTTGTAGCTAATGAAATAAACAAACTGTTATTAGCAGGGTTCATAGAACCTTGTGACTATCCTGAGTGGCTTGCTAATGTTGTAATGGTAAAAAAGGCAAATGGACAGTGGCGGATGTGTGTTGATTTTACAGACCTCAACCGCCACTGCCCTAAAGACTGCTATCCGCTGCCAAGGATAGATCAACTAGTAGATTCCACTGCTAACCAAGCATTACTTAGTTTCATGGATGCCTTTTCAGGTTATCACCAAATCAGCATGTTTGAATCTGACAGACCAAAGACAGCCTTCATCACAGATGCTGGCGTCTACTGTTACAAGGTGCCTTTTGGGTTGAAAAACGCAGGGGCAACATACCAAAAACTGGTCGACATGGTCTTTGCAAAGCAGAAAGGGAGAAATGTTGAAGTGTATGCGGATGACACCATTGTCAAAAGCAAGACGCCAGGGGATCACTTGGCTGACCTGCAAGAAACTTTTGCAACTCTGAGACAATTTCAAATGAAGTTAAACCCCAAGAAATGTGTATTTGGAGTAACATCAGGGAAATTCTTAGGGTTCATGGTATCTGAGAGGGGCATAGATGCCAACCCAGATAAAATCAAAGCTATAGCAGATATGGCAGAGCCTACTAAAATCAAGGATGTGCAGAAGTTGGCAGGCAGGATGGCAGCCCTCACTAGATTCATGGCCAAGTCTGCGTCTCAAGCCTTACCCTTCTTTAAAGTACTGAGGTCCAACAAAAAATTTGAATGGGGGGCTGAGTAGTCAGACGCCTTCCAAAAGGTCAAGGACCATCTCAAGACGCTGCCAACCATGACACGTCCAGAAGAAGGAGAACAACTCCAACTGTATGTTTCTGCAAATGACAGCACTGTAGCAGCCGTGCTCTTGGTGGAAAGAGAGTAGGTGCAGCTACCAGTTTACTTTGTCAGCCATGTGCTTACAGGAGCTGAAACCAGATACACATCCGTAGAAAAACTGGCATTCACAGTTATGGTGGTGGCAAGACGCTTGCGGCCATACTTCGATGCTCACTCAATTATGGTGTTAACTAACCATCCATTGGAGAAAGCCCTGCAAAAACTGGCAGTCTCTGGGCGAATGATGAAATGGGGAATTGAACTATCCGAATACGACATCTCCTTCCGGCCAAGGAACGCCATCAAGGCACAAGCTATGGCAGACTTCATCGCAGAAACACAATTCTCAACCACTGATCCTTCTGAGGTGTGGATGGTACACACTGACGGCTCATCTTGCAATACATGATCTGGGGTCGGCGTCGAGATAGCCAGCCCAGACGGCACAGTGCACCGATACGCTTTGCGGTTTAATTTCAAAGCCACCAACAATGAATCTGAATATGAGGCTGGGCAGGCAATCTGGGGTCGGGCGCTTAGAGGATGACATTGTTTGGCCCAGGGAGCATGACATCCTAGTTGCTGGGAAGGCAATATGCTTCCCTAAACCATTTGAGGTACCCCTTTGGGCCCCCATTCCACTTCTCCAGCTCCTTGTACCAGTCGTCGTCTGGATTCAACTTGGCTGGGTGTCCTTTTGGGAACTCGCCATTGCCAAAATTTATAGCTTCATAGTTCATGGCTGGCAGGCGTTCCGCTTCCTGTTGCCATTCCCAGCCAGCTTCTTTCCAGGCTATATTAATCTCAGCGGGGGCCTCGTCAGCGGTCACCTCCTCTGCGAACACAACAAACAGGGACGAATGACAATGGGAAGATTAAAAAATTGAAGCAGTTACCTAAAGCAGCGAAGCGATTAGGCCGCGAAGGATCTTCGTTCGTGCCATACTGGTCAAATTCCAAACTAGAACGAATGGATGAAAACCAATACTGCTCTGAAGCTCCTACCACCATAGACTTGTCGGTCCAGCGCAGTACTTCACGAAGAATCCTCAAGTCCCTTTGCTGCTCATGGTTAAACCCGATCGAATTACGTGTCCCCTCGCAGTCTGTCAAAATTCGCGACGCCAACGCAAAGTCAGGCAATCGTCTGCTTTTAGCAGACGTTTTTGCTCTGATTTTCTCTGGCGCCGGTTTTTTATCCAGAATATCCTTTCTCAATTGAATAGGATACCCTGGCTTTGGAGGGCAGTATGCGAGTTTCCACATAATACCGCCAATACCTTTAGGGATAGCACCCCTTCAGGCTGCTGTTCCAAAATATCACCAGCGTTACCTGATGGCCCTTCCTCAACAGGGGATGACAATAGCGAGTCGTCTGACTCGCTTTCTTGTGGTGAGCTGCCGCTATCTGGGTCGCTTTCTAAGATACGACTGTCATTTTGGCTGTCACTGGCGTCTGACATCCTTCCTTACACTGTCACACGTCAAGTTAATCCACCCACAACAGATTTGCAAAATTAGTGAGAGACACGCATACCAATGCAATCGTATATTTGCACAGTGGCGAATAAAAAGCAAAATATCGCAAAAATTTTCCATAACAGTGTACTTTTACTTCAAAAATGTGTTTTTATACCTGAAATTCTTGCACGAAGCAAGACACCTCTTTAATACAGACAGAGGACACAAATTTTTTCACTCAAAAGGTTCGAGCAATCGCACATGCAAACCCGCCCAAGCTTCAAAATTAAAAATTCGAGCAAAGGAAATTCGAAGTCAAATACATACCTTGTCTCCTGCTTGGAGAGATGAACTTGAAAAATATCGAGTTACAGTACGGGATGCTGATGAAAAGCTGGGTCGAAGTTACAAATTGCGCGAGACTGTTCGAATCGCCTTTAGGAGGGAAGAGAAAGAAAGCTCGAAATTTTTTGAGAAATTTTGAAAGTGAAATGTGAGGCAAAACGTCTAAGAGACGTTA
This sequence comes from Salicornia ramosissima, assembly GCA_951394345.1. NCBI lineage: Eukaryota > Viridiplantae > Streptophyta > Magnoliopsida > Caryophyllales > Amaranthaceae > Salicornia > Salicornia ramosissima. Next base: position 50,790,310 of record OX596234.1, read on the forward strand.
TATATGGTACAACTGGGTCCACCGCTCAACTTTTGGTCTTCTACAGACACGTGTCGGTTAATTCAGACATCTTGTGGTGACTTACTTTAAAAAGCATCCCCACCTTAACGATGCTGATACTTTTTTTTTGGGGGGGGGGCTAGTTGTATGGGGGCCTACCGGTACACCGGTAGGTCCACCTTACTGACATCCCGGCCAAGATGTCAACCGCCAGCACCTAGCAGTGCCGGCTACCAGGCGTGAAGACCGCTAACCCGTAATCCACGCCTGTGAAGGCACTCACACGTTGCCGGACCCAAAAGCTGCTAGCCCCAAACTGGCAGCTACTAAAAGCCAAAGGGATTCTTTTAGCAGTGGACCCAGTACACCACGTGGCACCCATTTAGGGCACCACTCAAGTGCACACGCCCCACTCACTAACAAACTAACTAACTCAACCTATGAGGGACTTACACGTGGCGGCCCACTCAGAGTTATAACTAACTCTGAGCACACAATCTACATGACCAGTCCCCATGGGACACGTGTCCCTGCCAGTCTCCATACAGGCCGGCAGGGTGTTAAACCTCTCTCTTATAAATAGGAGATGATCTCACCATCAAAAGGTACATACTCTTTCACCTGCAAACTCTCTCTCTTTCTCTCTCTTATTAAATCCCACTGCTGACTTAAGCATCGGAGGGTCTTTTCCCGTAAACACCCCGGGGTCAGCTCACCGTTTGTTCATTGTGCAGTTCACCACCACACAAGACACCAAGAACAGCAACCACTTCCAGAGGCGCTGAGACTTGTCGGAACACAACCCTAATTATGAAGAAAAAAAATTGAAAACTGGCTGCAATAATAAAATACTAGCTTTATATGCACGCTAGGCGTGCGTATAATTTGAGCTTAAATGTTATTTAGTAGTACAAAAATTAAAACAAAAACTTTGTAATTAATTTGACATCCATTTTATGATGGAAAAAAAATGTTGTACTTATAAATAGTAATTAAAACATGTTAGTTAAATTTATAAATAATAAAATTGGCTCTAATAAACACAACCCCTGATTTAATTTAATTTAATCCATGTTATGTGTGAGGTAACAATTTTTTCAAAGCCTTTCATAATAATAAAAAAAAATACAAACGAATTGAAGGTTTGCCGTTTGCATAAAATTCACATCCATTTTGCAATAGTAAAAAATTAGGAAAAAACAAACAAATTTGTTTTGTTTTTTTTTTTTTACAATAAAAAATTTGTTTATTAATGTATTTTGATTTTTACAATAATATAACTTAGTTTTTTTAAATAAAATTTCATACATGAAAACACGGAAAAATATGTTTCAGTTTGTTTAAAGACTTATGAATTAAAATTATTTACATACCAATAACTTTTATAAATTAAGATTCAAATCTTAGAAGAATTAAAGATATATATCAAAAAAATTACTCGATATCTAATAATTATCGTAATGTCTTAGCATACAACTAAATTAGTAACATAACTGCACAAACGCAACATTAGAAAACATATATGCAATATAATTGAAAATAAGCAATAAATAACATGGGAAGATAATATATAAGAAGCACTTAGTATTCGTCAAATTCTTACGCTTCTACATAATTATAAATTAAAAAAAAAATAAAACGTTTATCCATTATACCCTTTTCTCCTAATAAATTTATACTATAATATAAAAAGTAATATATTTGTGTAAAAAAATATATCAATATGGATGACTATTTGTAGAGAATTCAAAAATATAAATTTTGGTATTTTTATTTTATTTTTTTGAATTATTTATTTTATAATATATTCATTTTAAAAATATAAAAACTTTCTTTTTTAGTTATTATTGATGTAGTTTGATTTCAGAAAATTTTAAGGGGTATTTTAAACTTTTTGAGGGGGGACACCATTGCTCCCCCTTCACTTATATAATAGAGATATATGGTACATGTCAAAAAAATAAATTAAGTATGGCCAACTAGTCAACTTGGATTTCTCAATTAACTTATTCCTTGATCCAAATTTTTTTTGAAGATTTAAGCTAAGCCCTTCTATTTTAGATTTAATTTTTGAAATTTCAGTACATTTCAATCCAATTTAGACATATTTAGTTAAATTTAGTTCAATTTAGTTATTATTGGTGAGTTTAGAGTTTAGTTTAGTTCACTTCAGTTCATACAAATTCAGTTTAGTCCTGCTTAATTTTACCATTATTTTTGTCTTTTACCTTCTTTATTCAACTTCTTTATCTCAATTTTATCATATTCTTCATAAATATCTCTCCTTTTTAATGGTTCCTGCCAATTCACATGTTTCTCCAAAAAAATTGTTTTAGGTGGAATTTAGCAAGTATTTAAGGACGCAGGGAATATATTTATATTATAATAAAAGATGATAGATACTTGTAGTTTGACAAAGTCTTAAAACCGACTTACTTTACCACAAAAAGAATTCATAATATTTAAAAGAAATAATATGGTCTTTTATAAAACTAATAAGTAAAAATAAAAGTTTAATGTCACCAAAAATAATATTTAAAAGATTCAAAGCCCAAATTAACATCAATTTTCTTTTTTACACCAAAAATAAAATAAACTTGAGATTAGGCGGATTAGGTAGGTAGTTGCCAAATTTTCCCTTTCTCTTTATAAACAATAGTTAGTTGTTACATTTATCAATACCAAATCGAAAAAATGATTATTGATTCGATCATCAGTAACATGTCACGTAATGATGCCTTGGCTCATAAATTCATAATAGAAATAATAATTATATTCTTTCAAAAAATAATAATTAATAATAATATAAGTAATTTCTTCACTAATTTAATCAAGAGATGTAATTCACCTTGGAATACTCTTGTCACACCAATATGAATTTGATGGTTAATTTAACAGAATAAACCAAGAAAGAGATCGTGTTCTCCTGTTTTTCTTTTCTTTATTTCTTTATTTATTTTTTTGAGGTATGTTGTTCTTACTTTTAAGGGTCTGTTTAGTAGGAAGTAAAATGATTTTTGTGAAGTAAAATGATTTTACACTACAATTATTGAAAACTTTTTCCTTCCAAAATCAAAGGAAAACCGTTTTTCATTATTCCAATGATCTCAAAACACACTCTCTCTCCTCATTTACATACTTTTTCTCTCCTCACCAACTAAATAACTCAGTAACTTTTTCTTTTCTCATGAACTCTTAAAATGGAAAATCATTTCCCATTTAACCAAACAATGTAAAACTCTTTTGAAAATGAGTTTTTGTTTTAAAATGATTTTCATGGAAAACCATTTTACGTTGAAAATGTTTTACGCCCTACCAAATGGACCCTAGAAGTCTTAATTTTGCTTACTTAATTCGATATACTCTTGAACACCATTCACAAACTGATAAACATAACTTAAAATAATTTAAATAACACTAATTATACAAATAAATAAATAAAGGGTATGTTCAATATTTTTTTTGTTTTATGTATTTATGTGAAAACTAAAAATAAAAAAGGAAAGCATAATAAGTGGTTTTTACTTTTTAGTTGTCGGCTTTCATTTTTCAATATATTTTCATGCAATAAGTTTGATTAATTTTTATATTATTTTAGAACTTGTATCATATTACTTTGGGAAAAAAAAAACAAAAAAAAAAACTAGAAAACAACATTGATACTGAACGGACCTGAGGAATAATGGAGCTAACAAACCCTATTATTCTACTAATCTTTAATTAAAAAGGAAGAACCTGATGAACTTAGCACTAACTTTTAATTAAGATAAAAAAATCAAATTTTAAAATATAGCTTTTCATTAAAATGACTAGAATGAATGTGATTAAATTGCTATTAGAAATCCTACCAATTTAATATATTTCTATATACACACAGATTAGAAGGAAAAAAACAAATTAGATGGACGAATTTTATCTTTTTAGTAATCTTTAATCTCCTATCATTTAATTAGGTTATGAATTTATCTGATCTGAACTTATTGTTTGATCTAATTTGATTTGTACTTATTGTCTAATTTGACTGAAATATATCAATTGAGATCTTATTTTAAATGTATTAATGAGTAATTTTCAGATATGTAATTCCTACAACTTTTAAGTCAATAAAATATCATGTGCATCGCACATGCTTAGGTTTTTTTACTAAATCACACTTATTTTTTGCCTAGCACTATTTTTTTTTTTGCTATTGTACCTATTTTGGCCTATTTTACTAAACATGTCAATAAAAATTAGTCATAAATGAAAAATAAGAAATAGGTAAAAATATATGTGATTTTGTAATTTTTTTTTAAAAAAAAAAAACAAAAAAACTAAGCATGTGCAAGGTACGTGACATTTTATTGACTGAAAAGTTGAAATAATGCCTAAAAAGTGATAAGTGGTAGTGGTCAACAACGAAATGGATAAAAAAAAAATTAGTTTCTCACAATTTTTTGTTAATTAAGGTAGTTTCTCGCAAATTGTGGTATAACTAAAGTAATTTTTCACAAAATTTGAAAATAAGGTAGTTTCTTGCAAAATATGGTGTAACTAATGTAGTTTTGGACAAAAACAGGTAGTACGGACGGAGTTATAAATAATTGATCACAACAGTGAACTATTAAAGCAAATAAGCATTAAAAAAATAATAGTGTATGGCTCAACAAATACAAATATACAATAATTAAAGATGCTCATCATCTTTATTTCCCCTTAGACTTGGATATATTAGACAATTCTTTTTGGGAGTCATTGTAATATGGATCAAATTAAGAGACTAATGAATATGCAAATTAAAGGAAGGCATCTATAGAATATATTAAAAGGTGCGCGAAGCACCATCTACACGACAAGTAAGCTGACACATAAGCCGACATGCAAGCATCATTCTTTCACTAGAGTTCGCCACATATGCAATATTGGCATGTAGGATTATTGTTTAGGTGTTCAATTAAAAAATATATTCATATGAAGGTTCAAACTCAAGACCATATCACACAAGTAATACACCCTTACCGACTCAACCAACATTATTTATTGTCTAAATATTCACCTTTTTAAATCATATTGTTCAATTGTTAGAGTGCACTAAATGTCATTTAATTTCATTCAAATGCTTTCTTTCCATGCAAATTATTTGACCCCTCTTGACAAATCAAGTTAGATTCTAACCACGGATTTAGACAATTTATTAGGTTTATTGTATAACAATAATTTTGATAAAATCTTGTGTCCCTTATTTTTTTAGGCACTAACATAAGTAGAAAATATTACTATTAAAAGATATTGCTTTATTCCATGTCAACTATTTAAACTTTGAAAAAAAATATATACGAAGTATTGATATTATTGTTAAATTTTTACAACCATCACAATAATATCTTTTGTTATTTATTTTTGGAGGCAAGAACAAAGGAAACAACAATATCATCATCATCATCAAACAATACGTTTTTTTTTTTAATATTAAGCTTCCTTCAAAAGACTATAATATTTTCTCATTGTATTTAGTTTCAAAACTCACTATATTTCTTCGGTTTGAGACCCGGGGCCAGGGCCGTCCCATTGAATTTTAGGGCCCTGTTCTCATACAAAAATATTTGGCCCCTAAATATGAAGATGAAGATGTAGATGAAGAATTAATTCATGGAAATTTAAGATTTGCAATTAATGAATGATTTTTTTATGTGAAAATGGAATATGAGCAATTAGTTGACATTCATTGTAGATTACGGTTAATTTGTTTCTTTCTTTCTTTGTATTTTTTTTATATTAGGCTAAATATGAAAATGGGGCCCTTACAATTGGGGGCCCTGTGCTGTTGGTCACCTTGCACATGTGCAAGGACGGCCCTGCCCGGGGCAACGCCCGAGCCACAATACTAGTTTTTCAATCAAAAGAATATTCTAATTAAGATTTTAATATATTTACGTATTAATTAATACTCCCTCCGTAACATAAAACTTTCAACAATTGATTTTGCACGCATTTTGAGGAAGCGATTTAAGGGTGTAAACAAAGGAATTAGTAGAAATAATTTTAATACAAGCAAGAATGTCATTATAAGTTCCTAATATTAAAATTATATTGTCTAATTCCTTCTTTTACACCCTTAAATCGCTTTCTCAAAATGCGTGCAAATCCAATTGTTGAAAGTTTTATGTTACGGAGGAAGTACTTCGGATCCATAAATTTCCCATCAAAGAAATTCAATAAACCTTTTCAACTCTGTTGAAACCATGTCACCATGATGATATTAAATGGACCAAGACAAAGAAGAAAATAATTATAGGAGGTCAAAAAGATACATACATCTCACCATGTCCAATTAGTTGAAGTTTGCCAAATTGTCATTATGTCTCTAGTAATTCTTTGATTTTTTTTTTCCTTTTCATAATAACAAAAATATTAATAAAATAATGGAGTTGTTTTAAAATTTTAAAAAATCTATATATAAATTGAATAATAGTATGTCATGCATAATATATATAACCATTTTGATTTCTAATTCTATGTTTCATTTATGTATATACAATTTTTTTTCCATATATTATACATAATTTAATTAGTTAATTAGCGATGTTAAGCTATATAAACTCTAAAATTAAAAAAGTTTAGCGCCCATGCGATGAACGATTTTAAGATAATAACTAATGTATCATTTCGGACGTTGTCTCGGGTATTACTGTTTTTTTTAACTTGATATGTAATTATCTTCTACTCTTTTGGAAAGTGAAAAGTCTAAGCCCTATTTTACTTAATTAATAAATGAAAGAAATATATAAAATTATATGGACATTTCAAGTTTTAATTTCAACCACCAATATAAGTTAGGTGATATGGTAAGTATATACCTTAATTTGTAAGAAGTAATGGGTTCGAATCTAGGACTAAGCATTTTTTAATTATGAGAAAATGAATGCTCATTTTTACATTATTTTCATACTCGTAAGTTTCAGTGTTATAATTTTTGTAAGTTTTGTAAGGTTGCTTATAGTTGATACATGTAAAGAATAAAATATAATTAGGGAGCGTTTGATTTAACTTAAATAAACACTCTTATGCTTACTTTTAGAAAATGCAAACAAAAAAAAAATTGAATAAAAAAAAATCAGAGCCAAAAAAATCAGATTTGATTTAATCTGATTTTTTAAGATCAGAAAAATTCAGATCAGATCAAATCAAAAAAATCAGATAAATCAAACACATCCTTAATACTTTTAAATTAGGATCATCCATAATTGGTACATTTAAAAATAATTTTTTATTTTAATAATACAACCCTTAATTTTTTTATTTTTTTTAGGATAATGTGTGGCATACTTAGGCTTTGAAACCGAGCCCTACTACAGGTCATCCGACCTAATTTTAACCAACACACATCTGTAAGGAATAATACGATCCTTAATAGACACTTCAAAGCCACAATCTAGGTGTATAGAAGTGAGGGGTCCTTTTCATGGAAATTTGTCCTCTCTAGATTTTGTGGCATGGACGACGTGCGTTGCGTGTAGTTACACTTCATCTTATTTAAGACACAATTTCACAAGGTATTAGATAAACATAAATTATATATACTCCATACATAACATATTAATGGCAACAACTTATTTTATACGTATTTTAAGATAATGGTTTAAGGGTGTAGATGAACAAATTAATCAAAATGGTTTTAATACAAATAAGATTGAAATCATAAGTTACTAATCTTTAAGTTATTTTTTATCAATTTGTTTGTTTGCACCCTTAAATCGCTTTCTTAAAATGCGTGCAAAACGACTTGTTGCCATTACAGATGGAGTATTTGTATTAATAAGTATTAACTACTTTGGCATAATTTCTTTAATCTAAAATTAGCTCCTTTTTTTAAAAAAATAGCAACAAGTTGAAATTATACGATTTCAAAATGATAAATTTTGTGGTTTTTTTTTTAAAAAAATCAATGTTGAAGATTCAAATGATATGATATGTGATCTGTGATAAGAGTATTTGACAAATGGGACCATGCTACTATCCTACTAATACAAACAATAATATAATATTAATTGTAATTGGTACTATACTACTAATCTACTACATGTCTATATACATCAATACATGATAAAGACCAAAACATGTTTTATACTCCGTATTTGACTAGACCGATGAAATTAACACCAATTACAACAAATGTTGAATACAAGCACCAATAGTCATATTTCAATTAACACATAATTAATTTCTTAATTAGTGGTCAAATTAGTTCTTCCTCCATTTTAGATTACGAAAAGAGATAAATTTTAACCATTGTAAAAAATATATTCATGTAAGATATATTCATGTAAGATTTTGTTATATATATATATATATATATATATATATATATATATATATAGAAAAGATTGGCTAAAAACCAAAAGATGGTTGAAAATCAGACAGAAAATGGTTTAAAGGGGTACATTAGCAGTCGCAGGGGTACATTAGATGTTTAAATGGTACAAATGGTTTTAGCGAAAGTTACTAATATTTACAAAGATTGTCATTAGTAATCACACGTGAACCCTTTAAGTGTCTAATGTAGGGGTTTTTAGGTTGAAAACGTTTTTAGCTGATCCTCTTCCTATATATATATATATATATAGGGTTGGGTTCCGGTGAGAAATTTCTTATTGTGAGAAATGTGAGAAAAGATAAATACATTAACTAATACCTAAAGGTATATTGACCACCAACTATAGGTACATTCAACATATACTAAAAATATATTGAGTAAAAATATATTGACTTTATGCCATAGATATATTGACTCTAAACTATAGAAGGAGTAAGAAGGGAAATTCAAATTTAATTTTAGCCACTCATTTGTTAATCAAAGGGTTGAGATTGTTTCTCACCCTTCTCACAAAAACTACATTTCTCACATGAGCTTACTTCTATAGAGGATATAGATGATTAAACAAATTAATTGAAAAATGTGCAAAAAGAAAACATATCAAATATTTTGGAAAGGAAGGCCCAACAAGTGCTATTAGATTAGTTGATGGTTTATCAGGGCAGAATGCAGGCAATCATATGTCAATATTGTTCTATTGGCTAAAACAACAACTTACACGCTATAGCCATACATATTACAAGTTATATTGTTCATAAATTATAAATTAAATAACACGATTGTAATCATATTGTTCTAGCTTATTAGTAATCTCTCATTCCCGTTGTGGAGAGACTTTTCCTTTTTAGTTCTAATGTTAAGATAAAAAAAATATATATTAAATTTTAAGTTATTACTACCACCCTTATTACATGTAAAACATCTATAACACACAAAAAAAAAAAAAAAAAAAAAAGAATTGAAATTGGCATTTTAGGTTCATTTGATTGCAACATATTTACTTAATTGGTTAGACGGATTAAAACGGGTGAATATTTCAACCTAATCCATTAAATTAAAAAAGTTGGATTAAGTCCAATCCATTTAGCTAAACGGATTGAAAAGCTCAACCTAACCAGCTATATATATATATTACCGGGCCAGCTTCGTGTTGCCTATTTTTGGCTTGAATACTTCATCTGTTTCGAAAAAATACGTAACAATTTCTATTTTTGGATGTTTCAAAATAAATGTAACAATTTTAATCTTTAATTTTTGTAAGTTTTTTTTCTTTTTATCTCTCACATTATCACATACCTCATTTTCTGTTTTTATCCCTTTTACCCTCATAAAAAAAATTGTCTAGAAGTCCGTGCCACCGTAATTGTTGTTTTTTTTCCGAAACGGATGAAGTATAATCTATGTAATTTAAAAAATTAACAATAGTAAAAATGTAAAAATAGAATTAAATTCTGTAGATGCTTAGAGTTTGATTTCAACTTTTAAGACCACCAAGTAAACTCTGCCTCCTTTTTCATCCTCTTTTTCTTTTGAGATTCGGCAAAGGCATGTTTGAATTTTACTGTATTTTATTTTTACAGAAAGTTATTTTTGAATTTTAAATATACAACCATACATTTAAAATTTCAAAAAATGAAATATAAATATAAAAAAAGGTAAATAAAAGTACAGAAAGAAAAAAGAAAAAAGAAAAAAAGGACATTGAAGAAAAACCAACACGCAGCTTTGCAAGTGCCTTTTTTATTAACGCCTTTGCCTTTAATCGCATGAATAGGCCAGCCATTTGCATTCTGACATCCCGTTATATTACATTTCTTATTTTCTACAGCCGCCTATCATGCTCCTTAAATTCTTTAATTTAGTACCAATAAAAAAAAAAAAAAAAACAACCTTAATATTTTATGAGTAGTACAAAAAGACATTTAATTATTTATTTATAAAATTATAATCTTATTATGAGAATACTGATTATTATGACCCTTATTTGACTCAATCCAAACTTAACTTGAATTATCTGATCATAAAGTGTGTAATATTGAGAGCTTGTTTACTTTCAGCTGTATTCAGTTCAGTTCAATTCAGCTTAGTTTAGTTCAGTTCAATTCAGCTCAGTTTAGTTCAGTTCAATTCAGCTCAGTTTAGTTCAGTTCAACCCATATTCAGCTAGTGTAAACGAGCCCTGATTATTATGTTCTTTAAATGTATTTGGAGAAAATCCAAATCTAACCAAATCCAAACCCGACCTGAAACAAAAAACCCTTCAACCTAAATTGACATGACCCGTACCTAGAGGCTAGAGTTGTTAATTTTCGACTCGATCCGAAAAATCCAACAAACCTACCCGACCAATATAGTGGGTTTATTTTGACAAAAAAGATCCAAAATTCCAAACCCTTTATATACAACCGATCTCTAGGTTGCACTGTGTTGGGAACGGGGTCGGATTCGAATACAGATACGAGGACTGAAAATGACAAATCAAAAGAATAATGTTAATGAGTACGACCAATTAAAACATGGAGAAACAAAATCGTCTCCAATACGAAAACGAATCGGGTTCGAAGATAACTACTCATATGAAGTACCCATACTACATAGACCGATCTTAACCCACCCGTTTGACAGGTTTACCCGTAACCGACCCAAACTACCCACATTTCTACTAAACAAATGCTTAGAGCATCATTTGCAATGCTTTGATCAAATGGGTTTGGTCATCTCCCTCTCTCCTCCACATCACTTGATCCACCCATTACCATTTCTCTTCTTTTACAATAATCCAATTATCACACTCTCTCTCATACTTTTACCAACCCAACCCATCTTTTTCTCTCTCCATCCCATTCCAATTAACGAAATTATTTTATGTTAATTTGTTTAACAATAAATAATCATGATTAACTAATATAAAAATAATTATTTAAATTATTAACGTTTCATTATTAGTAAATAATTATAATTGTCAGTACAAAACGAAAAAATATTAATAGAAAAATCATTAACATTTTAATGCATGTAAATTATACGAACATTAAATCACATTGCACATAAAGGGAATTTAACATTAAATCGAAATTACAATAACACACATCTAAATAAAAGCAACAATGCATAAAATTTTTAAATGGAAAGTAAAACACAATACAACATCACCAAAATAAATAAATTAATTCCCTAAACTTCATTTCGATTTTCTCCGAATTTAGACCAAATATGCTCAGTTAGATCGCGTTTTAATTGCAAATGAGTCTGCTGTTCTTCTACACTTGCTCTGTTTTGCAAGTAGATATTGATATCCACAATTCGATCTCTGTGGAATTCAAATGTGTCATTTTCTCCACTTTCATTTTGCTGAGAAGGATGACTTGAAGTATTATCTGCATTGAATTCAGATGGATTATTGTAATTTTGATATGTATGTCGCTCATCTTCAACTATCATGTTATGCATAATAATGCATGCAGACATAATGTCATGGAGCGCGGTCACGTGCCAAACAAGTGAAGGTTTTCTAATAATAGCAAAACGAGCCTGTAACACTCCGAATGCACGTTCCACATCCTTTCGAGCAGCCTCTTGATGGTTTGCAAAGAGTCTATCCTTTTGAGACTGTGGACTCGTTACGGACTTCACGAAAGTAGCCCATTTGGGGTAAATTCCATCAGTAAGGTAATAACCCATATTATACTGATGGCCGTTTACCTCGAAATTCACAGCAGGAGCTCGGCCTTCAAGAATGTCTTGAAACACAGGAGATCGATGAAGCACATTAATATCATTGAGACTCCCTGGCATTCCGAAAAAAGAATGCCAAATCCACAAGTCTCGGTCTGCTACAGCCTCAAGCACAAGTGTAGCAACCCCTTCTTTGCCTTGGTATTGACCTCTCCATGCTACCGGACAATTCTTCCACTCCCAATGCATACAGTCGATGCTACCAATCATGCCTGGAAACCCACGTTCTTCCCCAATTCGAAGTAACCTATTCAAGTCGTCCTGATTTGGACGTCTCAAGTACTCTTCACCGAAGACACGTATAACCGCTTGAACGAACCTCCGCATTGCTATATTTGCAGTAGTTTCGCTAATACGTAAGTACTCATCGGTGGCATCAGCAGCACACCCATAAGCTAACATGCGCATTGCTGCTGTGCATTTTTGTAGAGGTGATATGCCTAGACGTCCGGAGGCATTAGGCCTCTTATGGAACCAATGGTCATTTTCCATGACTCCATTCATTATACGTTCAAAAACATGTTTTTGCATACGAAACCTCCTTCGAAATAATGTACCTGAGTACACGGAATTTTCAGCGAAATAGTCATTGTATAACCTCAACTCGCCCGCTTCTCTTTCTCTATCAGCACGAGGGCCGTTCCGCCCAGTTGATCGTGGTCTGGCAGTGGTTGCTTCCAACATGACTGATATGCAAGTGTCACCAACAACCGCAATCATGTCATCCAGTTCATCGTCTTCTTCTTGTTCTCTAGCTCGTGTCTCTTCGTATGAGTCATCACTAGAAGTAGATGAACTTGGAAAGATGTAGTGTGATTTACCTCGTGAGGAGTTCATTATTTGGTAATTCAATTTTCTGAATGATAAAACTAATTTGGGAGTGGCTAAAGAAGAAGGACTACAAAGTTGGAATACTTGTAGCAATTGTTGTTTGAAATATATCGAAAATGTGTCACTGTATTTATAGACATGGAGAACATCAATGTTTCAGTCCACTCATATTCATAATGACATAAATGTTGGTATGATTCAGAAACATGAATGACAAGTCTTATCAAATAATATCTCAAATTTAATTGTGAAGCATGCATGACATGTCTCATCTTTGAAAGTGACTTCACAACTTTGTACTAAATTATCATTTAATGAGTGAAGGAAATTTAATTGTGAAGCATGCATGACATGTCTCATCTTTGAAAGTGACTTCACAACTTTGTACTACTACTACTACTACTACTGGTTCATTTATTATCATTATTATTATAGTATCATCATCATCAAAAACAATTAAATCGAAATCAATAACACTTTGAAAACAAGATATTCATTAACATAAAAAATTCCGATAACTAAAATACTTAACTGAAATGCATTTAATTAAAATATAAACTAAAAGTTCATAATAATAAAACTTCCTAAAATACATATAATTAAAACTTGAAGTTCATAACAAATTCCCTTGCTTCATCCAAACAAGTCTGCTCCTGTGATGTGAGATTATCTTTATTGGAGAGAAATTGCATCATTTCCCATTTCATCTTGTATTGATCCATTAGCATCTGCTTATTCATCATTTCCATCTGTTGCTTCTTTCTAGCTTCCTTTTCCATCATAAACTGAAGTCTTCTTTCATCCACTTCACTTCTCTTTGTTCGAGCAACGCCGATTAGCTGGAGTCTATCCTGAAATGAACCGATGCATTCATAAGCGTCTTTCGCTTTCAACTTTCCCTTTAGCCTTGACTTGGCCTTCTTCACACCCTCTGGACGTGACATTTGTCCATCACCCACATCTGCACTTGTTGGGGTGGGTGGTTCTGAGCCATCACTGTCAGCCCTTGCTCTCTTGCCACTACTCCCGCTATCAGTTGAATCAACAATTCCACTTGTCTTCAATGGATGCCCCTTTTCTGACCCAGTTCCAGGGTTGGATATCATAGAAGCAAATTTAGGCCACTTTCGCAACTCCTTCCATTCATCGAAATAGTGAAACTTACCCCCCTTTCTTTCAAATATGGTGTGTGCCTCTTTAATGACATCATCGTCACTCTGGCCACTTCGCCTCCTCTCATCCGCGTCTTTGAATGCCCCGCACCACTTCTGAACCGCTTCATTAATTCTGGTCCATTGGCTTTTCATGCTATCACGACTTCGGGGTGCAATATCTTTAGGGTTAAACTCTCGAGCTTGATCATATAATTCATGAACCCTCGCCCAAAAAGCACCTCTCTTTTGTTGGGTTCCAACAATGTTGTCACAACTCGTGTTCATGTATGCAGATATAAGTGCTTCTTTTTCTGCCTTTGACCATATTTTCTTTTCAACACACTTGCCACCTTCTTTGTTGTTTAATTGAACAACAGGCATGTCTTCTGGTTGAGTACTTGGAACAAACTCTTCATCACCACCATCCTCGTGGGAATTGTTGCTATCATCGTGAATATCACGATTTGACTCATTATCATAGCATGTAGGTTGGTTTTGGAAATCAATTGTTGGTGTTCCAACATTTTGAGTCCAAGTAGGAAATGGTGAAGGATTAAGGTGGAAATTTTGTTGAGGATTAAGGTGGTAATTTTGTTGAGGATTAAGGTGGTAATTTTGTTGAGGATTTAGGTGGTAATTTTGTGGATATTGTTGATAATTTGGTGGGTAATTTTGTGGATTAGATGGGAAGTTTGGAGAAGAATTTGAGAAATTAGAGCTACCTTGTTGCATGATTTGCTTATTTTTTCGATTCAAATGGATAGATGTATTGTGTAGGTAATTAGGATTATTTTGATCCATAATTACAAAAAAAAAACAGAAAATTAGAGCAACAATACTTAAATAATTGAAGAATAATTATGAAAATAGGTAGAAGAAATGAAGAAAATAGTTGAATTTTTTTTTTGAACAAAATATATCAATATGGGTGTCTATTTATAGATCATGAAAAATTATGAATTTTGGTATTTTTTTTTTTTTAAAAAATTATATTTTCTGAAGAAATAGCCGTTGCAAAAATTGCAACGGCTATTTAATTTGATTGGCCTACAGAGAAACACGTGGCGTGCATTAATTGGCTACTGCAGGGGGTGTCAGCGAGTCATCATCACAATTTTTTTTTTCTTCTGCTTCCTTGCAAACGGTGTCGTTTTTTTTGTCCAAAAAATAGCCACATCAGCTTTTCTACCCCACAATTCTTCTCCTTGAATTGGGTCACATTTTCGACCCAAGCATGGGAAGGTCATGAATGACCCAATTTCATGACTCTTAAAGTCATTATTTTTTCCCACTTGATCCAATCAAGTAATGACCAACCCAATATTTGGGTCATTGTAAATGATGCTCTTAATATTATAGCCTGGGTACAAGAATTTGAAGGCGGAGGAATCATAACTTGACACGTGACCATAGCCTTTGAAGCACTATCATCATCATGGAGGTTAATGTCAGCACGAAGTGGTCCTGAGTCTCTTGACAGGCATGTTACTCTGTCTTTCAGATTTTGTGATAAAAGAATAAAATCTTTTTTTTTTCCCTCTTTATTTTATTTTATTTTATTTATTTGGCGGTAAGGGAATAAAATCTACAGGTTGTGGAAAATTTTACTTGCATGGCTTATTTCGGAATTATTAATAATTATTCTTTATGTATAATACTATAATCCATTTGTTTCCTGACATAGGACAAGTATCCATGTTGGGTCAAACTTTTGCCATATGTTTCCCAATTTTCCATTATCAAATTACTCGTATTTATCACTCCCTTTATTTCGTTTAAGCCCGGGTAATAATCAGCTCGGCCTGTTTCTGAATAGTTTTGGCTCGATTCGGTCAAGGCTCAACTCGTTTTAGCTCAGTTTGAGTTTGAGTTCGGCTTGAGACGTTAACGAGTCAAGTTTGAGTTGTGCCAAGCTCGGCTCGAAAAGCTCGTGAACAGACTCGGTTAACGTAATTTTTTATATATGTAAATAATATATTATGTTATATAAATAAATTTATTTATACTAATTATTATATATATGAATAAATTAATAGTCTTATTGTTAAATATTAAAAAAAAACTGAACATCATCAAAAAAAAATAAAATAATAGAAAACGCATATAAACTTAGAATAATATTAGGTGAAATTGTTCGTGAACAGTTCGATATGGGCTCGGTCAACGATTGGTCAAAGCTCGACTCAATTATGGCTCGGCTCGTCAAAGTTTGAGCGCGGCTCGAGTTCAACTAAATTTAAATGAACACTAGCCGAACTAAGCAGAGTTCGGGCTCGGCTCGCTCGATAATCACCCCTACGTTTAACTATGTTTAATTTTTTTAAGTTTGAATTTTTTGGTCATGGAAAAAATAAATTTTAATCATGAAACTTTTTTTATTATATACAAGAAAAAAATAATGTTCATATAAGATTTTGTTAGATGTGTATGTCTAGCTAGATGTATAATTTATAAATATCAACTTTAATACTCTTTCGTAATTTTTTATAGGGCATATATAGTGGCATATAGCTCACACAATATTCAAACTTATGAACTCTAATGTATACCGGATAGTGGATATCCATTATTTTATCAATTCAACTAAATATTATCAGTACAAAATATAAACATTGAACATATATGTTCTTAAACTTCATTTATAATCACAATACTAAGGGCTCGTTTGCTTTAGCTGAATATAGCTGAACTGAGCTGAACTAAACTTAACTTAATTGAACACAACTGAAAGTAATATTTTATAAGAGAAGGAAATTGAGAGCTAAACTGAACTTAATAGAGCTTAACTGAACTGAACTGAATTTAAGCTGAAGTAAACAAGCTCTAACGTCTTTTTCTCTTCGAGTGAAGTAAATTAAACTAAACCAAATTAAAAGTGAAAATAAATCCAAAAGCACCCGATCTAACTAAACAAACATGTATTCAACTTGATATTTAATCCAACATTAACACATCATCATTAAAATGTAATGATATAAGAATTGATCATTTGGCCACTAACTAACACATACTGATCTTGTTTTATGTAAACCAAGGGTTTTTCCGTCTTTTTTTTTTCCTTCCGATTTTGGCTTCAAATTTGACGCTTAAAGGTTAACACGCCCTCTAAATATTTTGGCTTGTAGGGCGATAGAATTTTGTGCATGCATCGTGCAAAATATAATTAGGTTTATCAAAAGAATAATAAGGCTATTTAAAAAATAATCTAGCTGATAAAAAAAACTGTATTGAGTAGGCTAATTAAAATTCACATAATTGGCCTAATTAAAAGAATACTTAGCCTGATTAGAATAACTAACCTAATTAACTAATTATAACGGCAAAAAAATGTTATAAAAGGTCACGGAATGAAAGAAACATAAGTTTACACGCTGTATAGTTTTTTTTTTTAATCTTGGCCAACACATAAAATTTTCCAAAATACAGGGTCACACTCACACTATATAATTTCGCTTCCTATCTTTTGCACTTTTTTTTTTTTAATGAACTGCATCCCATTCATTGGAACCATTTATTTATTTATTTATTTATTTATTTTTTTTTTTTTTGTGAAATTATGGATTATGCATCCATCTTGTAGGACTCCTTAACTGTATCTTTAATTTTACACCTTTTTTGTAGTGTCGGGTCAGACCACATTGATTGTACCATAGTCCTTCACCAAATTTTTCTTAGTACACTCTCCCCAGCCATAAGCCTGATGGCCTGATAGGGGCACTCCTTAAAATGAATTGACATCAATTTCTATACGTACTTGTTAGAGCCCAATGTATAAAGTTCATGTGTGAGTGTCAAAAATAGTTTGAAATTAAGGGAGCGTTGTGGTGATACCACATGACATCGAAGATATAATAAATTAAAATTGTATGGACTTTATAAAGCTAAGGGTTACCACCCTTATTACGATATGGTTTCTTGTAAAGTCGACTTGAACTTCTCCATGACAGGTACGACTCAAACCCGTTTGACATGGTATCAGAGCTTAGGTCGAGTTTGGATTGATATGGGTACAATATTATGTACACTTCAAATGTGAGGGGGAGTGTTAAGCTCATGTAAAGCCCACATGTGTGTAAAATAGTTTGGAGTTAAGGAGAGTGTTGTGCTGATCTAATCACACATCAAATAAATAATAAAGTTTTCTCCAATTTATAAGGCTAAACAAGGTTACTCCCCTTATTTTTTATATATATATATATATACAAATATATTTATATATGTGTGTATATATATATATATATATATATATTAAGTAAGCCATGTGAGAAATGAAGTTTTGGTGAGAAGGGTGAGAAGCAATCACAACCCTTGGATCAATAAATGAATGGCTAAAATTAAATTTGATTTTCCCCTCTTACTCCTTCTATAGTTTGAAGTCAATGTATCTATAGCATAAAGTCAATGTATTTTTACTCAATGTATTTATAGTATATTTTGAATGTACCTATAGTCGTTAATTAATGTACCTTTAGGTTATAGTTGATGTATTTATCTTTTCTCACATTTCTCACCATAAGAAATTTTTCACCGGAACCTAACCCTATATATATATATATATATATATATATATATATAAATTGAATTAAAGTATTTCCAATGGTATTAAAAATTTAATAAATTCCTTATTTTTATAAAGATTAATCTGAGTAATATTTATTACGACATATCTGTTTTTCTTAACCAAAGTGGCACTTCCTCTGTACTTAGAAGATTGTTACATATATATATATATATATATATTCTATTATAATCGTCCCTCAAAATATTGTTACATTTCTTTTTAAACAATGTGGTCCCCCTACCCCACTTGCTACATACATATTTAATTAATACAGAGTACAACTCTTAATAAATTAAAGAAAATACTCAAATATAGCAAACTTTAAGCAACGAAAATATTATAGGATTTCTTAGATATAATTCAGTTCCCATGCATATTCATGTAACCTAGGGATGGAGTAGCTAGGGCCTTTGTAATTCATTGACACATTACAAATATGAGGCCTTGCACCGCATGCGGTATGATACTGCTGCACATTACATACATTAGAGACTCATGATGAAGGCATGAAATCTATTTAAATGTGAAATAACCAATGAATTGAAGAATACAAGCTCTCATGAGATGCGTGATTATTTAGTCAAGTAAACAAATTAAAGTTCTGATCAAGCAAGGAATTGAATTGAAGATAGAACACTTTTCTAATCTCCTCTTTAATTGGTAGATTTTACAATTAATTAATCAATTTGGAAAGTAAACTTTTAATGTGTCATCGCTTAATATATTGTCTCTAGATAAGAGGTGTATAAAAATAAATAGGGTAGCCTTGAGTAAAGGGTGGGATGAAGAATCAAGTTTAAAATTACATTAACATATTATGAAATTGATAGGTGGTTTTAGAAATTTATTATTATTATTTTTGTTTTTAAAGCCAGGAAAAGCTATACAAGAATTTAGGATTTCTTCCCCTTAAAGATGAATTCTGCTTTATCAGAAGACAAGAAGCAAGCGAATTTAACGTCCACAAAATGATCTATATCCATATGCATAGTAATCCAGCAAAGCAACATAATCAACAATACGATAAATTATTAAATATATATAGTAGAAGACAACGAACCAAAGAGTTGTAAGATGTGAATCATATTATACCACGCATAAGCAAAATTATTATTATGCTTTTAAATTTGAAACAATGTATAGCTTATATTCAATCCTTAATTACCTTTGCGCTCCGCTTTGACTATTTTTGTCTTACAAAGATACTCGAAGTTGAATCTTAAGATATAAGTAAAAGAAATACTAAAATACGTACTCCTTCTATTTTAAAATTATTATCCCCATTTACAATCTTTTATGAGACAAAAATAATTAAAATAAGGAGAACATTTTGATATAGAAGTGATAGCAAAATAGCCACAATAATGGCCATTTCTCGGGTAAGATAATGTGGGGTGGATCGATCATATCTGATCAACATAAAAAGCGAATTTCACATATGTTTTATGGTTTGGGTTGGTTCAGTACGTTTATCCATCTTTAATCAATATCATATGCCATAATGATAATATATTCTCATAATCCGAAATAATTTCATAAGCTAAAATAATACTTCTCAAATGAGTAAAATACTAACATGGATATATATGCATTTGAGGGCAGAATATAATTTTTTTATAATTATAGATAAGTCTTCGTCTCCATGACTCCATGGTAGTTTTGACCCAATTCAAGAGCAAATATCAGCTTTATCAAGACTCTATCTCTAACTTCAACCATCTTCGTCACCCAATTAGGAACTTATGCATCTAATGATCTTATATTTGACCATAAACATGACCGGAGAGAGAATATACTTTTCAAATATTTTATTTTTTTATTTGATAATGTGATCTCTATTATAAAAGTTAGGACGAGGATGCTATTACTATTTACTAGGTTTACATGTAGTTCAAGTTGTGCAACATACGTACCTAAAAAAGGTGGATAAAAGAAACCTCCTATATATATATATATATATATATATATATATATATATATATATATATATATATCGAGGATTGGACCAAGATGATCTTGTACTTGGCGTTACAGTACAAGCACTTAACCAGCTGTTCAAGTGCATGACCTCATATACCTTTTTTTAGAATGATATGGGTGGTATTAGGCCTTAAATCGGAATTTAATATATGTCAATTGGCCCAATTTAACCGACACACGCATCCGAAACGAGAAATATAAGAAATCTTTGCAAATGCGTGCTCTTGTTTTGTGTGACCTTTTGCTAAGAGTAGTGGGTATTTTTGTCTTGTTTCATATAAACTACAAAAAAACTCGCACAGTGAGGGCAACTTATCATGATTAAAGAGGACAATATGTGTATTGTTTTACTTAATGATGCCTACAAGGGCAATTATTTTTGCACTAATTGATATTAACAATGAAGACAATATGATTATTTTGTCCTCTTAAATTTTTGAAACTTTGCCCTATTTGACAATAAATAAAGTGTTTAAATCAACGAAAGCAAAATTTATTGCCTTTGTTGATGATCAATGAAGGCAATTTTGTTTGCCCTTTTTGAATTGAATCAAAGAGGGCAAAACATCTAAAATTGACTTTGAAACCTAATACAATGGGATTACAAGGGCAAGATGAGGGCAATACTAAAATTGTCATTATAACCTAAGAAAACAAATTTTGTATCAAATAGGGCAATTTTAATTGTCGTTCGTAAACACATTTTTTGTAGTGATAGTGACAAAAAAAACCTTCGTAAATAACACTAACTTATGAGGTTCGAGGAGAAAATGATGGCTTTGTGCTTGTCTGTTTGAGCTATCCACCTTTCACCCAAGTGGTGAGGGCTTGAGGGGTTCGATTCTTCATAACTCTTTGTTTGAGGATTTTCCCTTTACCCTTCCCCTCAACTACAAGGGTTGATCAGTTGTTCAAAGTTATGGCTCAGTACCAGCCAATGAGTTGGTGAATTTAACTTATAATGTTCAACTTACAACACAAAACTACGTGTAAGATATGATCATATGATTATATGAATATAACGTAAATTTAAGGAAAATTTGTTTATAACTACCAAATAAATTCTGACTTTTGAAAAATACTACCAACTAAAAAAAGTTGTTATAAAACTACCTAATACATCATTTTCGTCTCTCAAAAAAAAAAATCATTTTCGACCTCGTAGCACAACCATTTTCCTTGTTTTTTTTTTTCATTTTTTTAATGTTATGACCCATCAATTTTGATTTATCTCTAATTTTTTCCCCTAAAACTATGTGATTTCCCTCCATTATTGTTAAGCATACTCAAGCTTCAATGGAAAAAAGTTGGATTGAAGAAAAAAATGGCGTAATTTTGATTCATTTCATAGGTTAAAGTCTGATATACATTAAAAGAAAAGAGGAATTTAGAGATAGAGGGTAATCGAACATTTTTGGGAAAAGAAATAGAGAAAAATCAATAGTGATGGGACATAGCATCAGGAAAATGAAAAAAAAAACACGGAAAGTGGCAGTGTTAGCAGGCCGAAAATGATGTATTAGGTAGTTTTATAACAACTTCTTTTTTTAGTTGGTAGTATTTTTCAAAAGTCAACATTTATTTGATAGTTCTAGAGAATTTTTCCAAAATCTAATCATAAAGTGCAATTAACAACATTGTAACATATTCTTTGACTTGCAAGAGAAAGTCTACACTTACACATTATGTAACGTATACAAATTGTAATGACCAATAATAGCTCGTAGCATTATATATCCACTAATTCATTAGGGTGCATTTTCTTCACCTTAAAAAAAATAAGTTTCAGGTTTGATAAATTCAGATAAGTTTAGGTTTAAATACACCTTAAAAAAAATAAGTTTCAGGTTTAATAATTTCAGATAAGTTCTAATTTGTTCAGACAAGTTCAGTTCATATAAGTTTAGATAAATTCAAGTCTAATGAGTTGAAGAGAATGCACCCTAATACTATGAGTTATTATTGGTCATTTAACCTTGAGTAAGTTACACAATGTGTAAGTGTAGACTTAAATAATTTTGCTCCGGCTAACATATGCCACATAAAGTATGATAAATTGATAAGTGTGTTTGATAATAATAATAATAACAATAATGAAAATTATATTTTAAAGTATCAATTATGGTCATTCTTGTTTTAAAGGTATCAACCACTCACCCCGTAACAAAATAATTGCAACGATTTGACATAAAGTAGAGAGAAAATATCAAATCATTGCAGTTAATATGTTACGGAGGGAGTATATTTTATTCCATATAAGTATCAACATTGTGGAGTATTTATATTTCTTTCATAGGTATACAACCAATAACAAGTTAACAACCTAAAGAATCGGTCACATACAACAGGTGAAACTACATTCTAGTTTTATAAATGATAAATAACATAATCTTGGGCCTCAACCAGAAGTTATTTTTATCAATTTTATATAAAAATATATAAGAGAAAAATATATTAATTATTGGAACTATCCTAAATTAAGCTAAATTAAAAAAAAAAATCCAAAGAAAGAACAATTATACTAGTTTTACATGCAGGTGATGCGTACGATGTTATTTTGTCGCGGGGTTGCTGAAATTTCAGTTCGATTTTGGGTGATCTTTAAGTTGGAATAGCGATGGTAATGAGGTGGTGGCAGCGGCAATGATGTCTGGTCATGGTTTTCAGGATAAATACATGAATAAATCACCATCAAATAAATACATAAATAATAATTGAATAAAAGAAATAAAAACATGCTCATATGACCAACTCGTTCAAATAAATTTTTATTGTATTGCATTTAACTTTAAGTAAACCTATTACTTTGTATATAACATTTTTACATTATCTACCCATTTTCATTTTTTGAACAAATAAATTTATCCAAAGTTATTGAAAAGTGTGATAAAAATTGAAATTAAAGAATATAACCGGACAAAGAATTTACAACAAATGCTAGAGATGTGTGTAATAATTGAAATTAAAGAATAGAACCATAGAATTTGATAGATTATGTAAATAATCTATTTATGTAAATATTCTTTTGTAATATTCCCTTCCTAGTTTAGCTCTTCTATTATGTAAATACTAGCCTTGTATGCACGCTTTGCGTGTGATGATATTTTAATTTGAAATATTTTCCAATTAACATTCATTCACATTATTATAAACAAAATTTTTTCTTTTCATTCGGCATCCCACAAGAACCAACAAAAGAAAAATTTATTTACTATATTTTATCAGCTATCAAATTTTTACGATAATCGAAAGATAAATTTTTAATGTGACAAACTATATTAATATGGATGTCTATTTATAGATAATCTAAAAATATAAATTTTGATATTTTTCTTTTAGTTTTACGAATTTGATATCTTGTAATATTTTTATTTTAAAAAGTTAAAAAATCGTAATCACTTTCCTTAATAATGAGGTGTGATGGTAATTATATTTTTGAAAAGTTTTGGAGGGGCAATGTGGACTTTTCCAGGGGACACCATGACTCCCCCATGGCTTGTAATAATCTTTCCCTAGTTTAGCTTAACTATCTTTGGTAGTTTGTTGTGTATATGTACTCTTGATTGATTAATAAGAGGATCACGGCAAATACTCTTTCAGAATTGTATTTGGACACCATCAGTGTGAAGGTAACAAATGAATAACAAAGAAAGTTTAGAAAAGCAAAATTATTGTTTGGAATATGAAATTAATAAACAAAAAAGTGAAAATTTGAATATAAAATGCTCTATTATTTTATGTTAAAAAATTTCCTTTGAATTTTTATTTCTTTTTTTTTTATAGAGTATTTTTTAGTCATAATTATTTTAAGGAAATCCAATTTCCTTACCTATCAATAAAATATACTCCATCTGTAACATATTAATGTTAACGATTTGACATAAAGTAAAGAGGAAAAATGTCTAATCATTGCCATTAATATGTTACGGAGGGAGTACTATCTTTCGTTGTAAATAATAATCATAATTCAATCTAAAAATCCCTTTGACCCTTTGTATTATCATGATTCTTTGCTTGCACATTGTATATATTTTGGATCCTTCCCTAAGATGAATTTATATCAATTACAAAGTACTGGTATTTGCTTTCAAAAAAAATATCTTTTTGCTGTTATGTTTGAGGTAATACAAAATCCTTACATAATCGACAATGTTTCAATTTTAAAAAGATTATGCCAAGCTTTTCAATAATAAAATAAAAAAATAAGAGATTATGCCAAATACTTTTTGAGGGTTTTTAAAAATTCTTTTTCTTCCTTAAAAATTACTAAAGAGATAAATTCTTAAAAAAATGAATGTACAACCATAAAAGTAACCTATTAACTTGTGAAAAGAAATATAAACAACTTTTCAATATTATTGAAAATTATTAGCAAAAAGTAATATGATTAATAAGATAATGGTATATACCCCCGCCACGCATTATTGACAACATTTGATATTCAATTATTGCCAATAATGCGTGACAGTGGGACTTTTTAAGATTGTCAGTTTCACAAAGAAAATTTGTATCAAGTTTTTATACAATATTTTTTTGATATAAAGCTTAACAGCAGGAACAAAAATAACAACTTCAAAATTTAGTACTCTCTCTGTAACATAAAAATGACAACGATTGTTTTTGCATGCATTTTAAGAAAGTGATTTGAGGGTGTAAACGATTAAATTAATCAAAATAATTTTGATATGAGTAACTTATATTCATATTCTTACTTATGTTAAAACCATTTTGATTATTTCATTCGTTTACACTCTTAAATCGTTTCCTCAAAATGCGTGAAAAAAATAATTATTGCCATTTTTATATTACGGAGGGAGTAATTCATTTTAGTTGTCAACAAATTTTACTACAAAATCCTGTAAACAAATGTTTCGAATAATGTTTTTTTTTTTTCCACTAATTTTTAAGGTAGTACATTTTTTTTTTTAACAATATAGGTATAAAGTTGCTTCTTGATGATATGAATTTCTTTTCATAGGTGGGCCATATTTTTAAAATTAGAAACAAATCATTGGTTTTGGTATGGGTAAAAGATACTCATTTAAATAATTTTCGTTCGTTTTTTCTTATGAAATCGAGCATTGCTATATCGAGTAGTCTTGAATAGTAAAGTACTAGCATAGCATCCGTGCGATGCACGGCTTGGAAAGCTTAATATTAACTTTGTAAATAGTAATGTAAGGATTTGTATAATTCATTTCCTGATATAGTGACTTTAACATCATATTAAAATTTTAACTTTATATATAGCAACCCATATTAATATTCTCGTAGTTTTTTTTTTTAAAATTAAAAAAACTCATACAAAACAATGAGTAATCTTTATACAAAATCTTGACTAACACTCGGTAATTCATATATATAGTACATATATAATATATTTTTTAGTAATTTTTTGGTTGATATTCAATTCGATAATTGTTATGCTTAATATAATTTAAAAATCAAGATCAATGCATAAAAAAGAAATAAAAAATTATTAATTTAATTCTTCAAATTATTGTAATATATGGATAGGAATAAAAAAAATTGTGGTAGAAGTCAACAAAATCAACAACAAAAAATATTGTCAACAATTTTAGAAAAAAATTTAACCCGCAATTATCGTTATCAAACGTTAGCTAGTTATTAATTTTTAAAGGATAATTTTAATAAAAGAGAATAAAATTAATTTTAAATGTTATGAGTATTTTTTTGAAATAAATATCGTATAAATAGAAAAATTCACGGATTAAAAATCTAAAACATGAAGTACTAGATTATAATAGTTTTTTTTTCTAAATACTTCTATTTTCGTATATTTTTATATGTGGATTAATTAACTTATAGAATTGTTCTAATTAAACATATAGAAATAATATAGATTCGATCTCCATAAAAAAAACATATATAGTTTCAATTTTAGAAATTTGTTTTCTCGTTTATTTTCTATTAAAATTATAGTCATACATATAAATAAAAGAAATTATAATACACTAAAAATTAAAATGTACAAAATAACTACATTAAGCTAAAACTTATTTTATCACAACTGTTAGGGGAAAATAAAACTAAAATGTATATTTTTTTTGTTGATTTTCTAATTATTATAATCCTAAAAAAATTGATAAGTTATTATAGAGATTCTTCGAATTATATAAAAAGTCATGTTATGCATGTCAAAATAATAAATCAATAATGATACTCATTTCCCCCCCAAAAAAATAGCGAAAATTTTATCATGAGAATATGTATAAGCAATAAATGAATAATATAATATATCGAAAGTAATTTTTGGTCATAAAAATATATAGGAAATTAATATATGATCAAAACTAAATTACTTATAATAAAAAGATTAAGGTACATGTATTATTTATAGGAATTAAATCACATAATATTTCTAAAGATATGTTATATTATATATCACTTTTTATCAAGGTAGAAAATATATTAAGATAGAATAAAAAAAGTTGTTTTTTTTAGATTAAGGGAAAAGGGTGGAAATTTTTTTTAATGAGAGCGCGACATGTGGCAAGCTGTGAATTTAGCTGCTTCTCTTATAGTATATATACTAGCATAGCACCCGTGCGATGCACGGCTTAGAAATCTTAATATTAGCTTTGTAAATAGTAATATAAAGATTTACATAATTCACTAATTATGTGAAATATTTCATATTTGTATAAAAAAAAATACAAGATTTAAATCTTAGACATTGCAATATTATCATTAATATAGTTGGAAATTAAAATCTTACTCTATCACTACACTCGCACATACAAGAAAGTAAGTGTGTGTTCATTCATGGTTTTCAATCATAACAAAATATGAGAAAAAAAGCCAAGTTCCATTTTTTTAAAGATATTTTCTAACAAATTTTCTTAATATTAAATAAAACTTCATATGATTTGTATATATTTCATAAAATTCAAAAGAAGTTTGTTTATACTCGTGACCATATAAGATAGATTGTTTTAAATAACTACGACTATTACATATATTTCGTAAAAAGTGGAAATTAAAAAAAAATCTTATCAACTGTCTACTCTGTCCTACTCTAGTAATTTTCCACCGTTCACCCATTTCTTCTAGAAATTCATCGTGAATTTTGACATATAGTTATTGTAAGGCAAATAAATTCTTTTGTAACACCCACCTTTTTAGGTGACAAATATTTTAATCTTTTTATTTTTTCCAATCTCTTATGAAAAATACAGTTTGCCCCCATTTTATAAGTGGATAGTTCATACTTGCTAACTCACATTTTCAATCACATATAAACTTCTAAGACTTTTGGTATTCATGGTTATGATCTAATATAAGTGCTCGTGCAATAATATAGTATACAATTCTTACAAAACGATGATCGTAACAAAATTTTAAAAAGATTAATGATATTTTTATTAATATTTTGATTGAAACTCAATTCAATCTTTTTAAAAGATTTTTAATTTTTTTTCTTCAAATTATTGTAATATATGTATAAGAAAAAAAATTGTGTGAAAAGTCAACGAAATCAAGAACAAAAAATATAATGTAATAAGATGGTACATTAAATTTAATATAAAATGGTCACTTCTAAAAAGCACCTCATATAAGCTTTTTGAAAAAGAGTTTTTTCACCCCAAAACTCTCTTCCAAACTTCTAACTATTAAACATCCAAAAATAGCTTTTTGAGTTGGTTAAACCTCTCTTTCCTCTCAAACTCTCTTTTTGCCTTAAACCGCTAACTCCCAATGCAAACATCCCCTTTGTCAAAAACCACCTTAATTTTTTTTTTTTTTAAAAAAGCCACCTTATTTATTTTTTTTTTGTCAAGAACCACCTTTAGCCTAATTTGGGTGTTTAAATCGAACCTCCCTCCGTCATTTCGGCTAAGTCCCTTCGTACCTCCCCAAGCCGTCTTCGTGTCTTTTCCTCCCCAGAACCACCATGCCAAAAATAACCCAAAAGCGAAACCCGAAATTCAACCAAAAGTGGTTCTCGCAAAAAATAAATTAAATTAAAAAGGTGGTTTCTTATTAAAAAAAAAAAATAAAGGTGATTTTTGAAAAAAAATTATTTTATAAGGTAAATTCTAATAAAATTTTCAACAAATTAAATAATCGTATACAATATTATAGTGTCAACTTACATGTGATACTATAGAATCCATCCTAGCAAATTTTTTTCACCTTTCATTGATTTATTTTTTTTAATTTCATTGAATATTCGTTTAAGATACAGCAGTAATGATTTGTTTCTTATTAAAGATTAAGCAAGACATTGAAGACAATAATAATAATAATAATAATAATAATAATAATAATAATAATAATAATAATAATAATAATAATAATAATAATAATAATAATAATAATAATAATAATAATAATTAACAACTTAATTAAACTCTCATTTTACATGTATAAATTAGCTGTTGAAATTTATTTCGTGACTAAAAAGTCTGGCACCAGCTTTGTTTACATATACAAATACAAATTGCAGTTTTAAGTTTATTATTTCCTTTAATACAGTCTATTATTCAGGATTACACTATATTTTTTTTTACCAAAAATCATTTAAATATAGGCTGTAAAATAATTTTATTTTAAAAAAAAAAGACAGAAAAAAAAGAGAGTAAAAATAGTAACGTAGTTGTGCAAGGAAGAAAGCGGGTCCTACAAATTCCCAATTAGTAGCTGGCAATCCATTTCTGACAGTCTGTTTTTCTCTCTTCAATTCCAACGTTCACTTCTTTTTTCTCACTCCTCCCTTTTCCTTCCTTCTACTATTAAACCCCCCTCCTCTTCTTCTTTCTTCCCATTTCACAATACCCATTTCATTCTACTTTATTATTATTCCATCTATAATTAAAAAAATTATCAATCAAATAGGGGAAATATAATTTATTTATTATGGCAGAAGAAACCAAGAAGGTAGAGACTTCTGCTGCTGTTGTGGCAGAAGTGGTGGTTCCTGAGGCCGAGAAGCCGGTTGAAGGTCCTGAGAAGGCGGTTCCTGCGCCGGTGGAAGCTGAAAAGACGGCGGAGGAACCTGAGAAGGTGGCGGAGGAAGCGGAGAAGGGTGATGAGAAGAAGATTGCTCAACAGGTTTCTTTTAAGGAAGAGACTAATGTTGTGAGCGAGCTTCCTGAGTCACAGAGGAAGGCTCTTGAGGATTTGAAGAAACTTATTCAAGAATCCCTTGAGAAGCATGAGTTCTCTTCTCCGCCGCCGCCTCCTCCTAAGGCGGAGGAAAAACCCGCCGCCGAGGAGGCTGCCGCTTCTGCCACCGCTGCCGAGGTCCCGAAAACTGACGAGGCCTCTGCATCGGCTGAGAAAGCAGAGGAAACTCCTAAAACAGAGGAGCCTGAGAAGAAAACAGAGGAACCTGAGAAGAAAACAGAGGAACCCCCTAAGAAAACAGAGGAGCCCCAGGTGAAAACAGAGGAACCTGAGAAAAAAACAGAGGAGCCCCCTAAGAAAACAGAGGAACCTGAGAAGAAAACAGAGGACGTGAAGAAAGAGGAGGAGGATATCAAGGAGACGATAGTGGTGGAGGTGGCAACACCAGCAGCACCGGAGGCGGTGGCGGAGGAGCCGCCAAAGGAGGTGAAAGTGGAGGAGCCAGAGGTGCCAAAAGAGCCAGAGGAGGTCTCAATTTGGGGAATTCCACTCCTTGCTGACGAAAGAAGTGACGTCATCCTTCTGAAATTCTTAAGAGCTAGGGATTTCAGAGTGAAGGATTCATTTGTTATGATCAGAGACACAGTTCGTTGGAGAAAGGAGTTTGATGTGGATGCTCTTCTTGAAGAAGATCTTGGTAATGATTATGATAAGGTTGTTTTCACTCATGGTGTTGATAAACTTAACCGCCCTGTTTGTTACAACGTGTTTGGTGAGTTCCAGAATAAGGAGCTTTACCAGAACACTTTCTCTGATGCTGAGAAGAGGAAGAAGTTCCTAAGATGGTTGATTCAGTTCCTTGAAAAAACTATCAGAACCCTTGATTTTAGTCCAACAGGGATTAATTCTTTTGTTCTTGTTAATGATTTGAAGAATTCTCCTGGGTATGGTAAGAGGGATCTTTACAAAGTTATTGACAAGTTTCTTGAGATCCTACAAGATAACTACCCTGAATTTGCAGCCAAACAGGTATTCTTTTTTTTATTTTTCACTGAATTTTATGGTTTTTCAGCATTAATTATGATTTGGGTTCGGCTCAAAATGGAAACTTTCATTGATTTCTGTGATGTTTGGCATTAAATTTGATCTGGGTTTTACTCAAAAGTGATTTTTTTTTCTTTTCTGGTATAATAGTTGTGCATCAATGTTTCATGGTGGTACTTGGCATACAACTGGATCTACTTGACTGTGTTTACCCCAAGAAGCAAGAGCAAGTTTGTGTTTTCTAGTCCATCTAAGACTGCTGAAACTCTATTCAAGTCAGTAAATTTGTCTCCTTTCCTTGCTCTTTTTTTCTGTTTTTTGTGTTTATTATTATTTAACCTCTCTCAGATTATTAATGAATATATTCTGTTATTTAATAAATTAAAAATAGGTATATAGCTCCTGAGCAGGTGCCTGTACAGTTTGGTGGTCACAGCAAGTTTGGTGAGCATGAGTTTTCTACTGTTGATCCTGTTACTGAAATTACCATCAAGCCTGGTACCAAACACCCCATTGAGTTTGCATTTTCTGAGGTACTCTTTTTATTTACCCTCTTTTTCTATTTTACCTTTTTGCCTCACCATATTTGTTACATTCTCATCAACATTTAATGTTTATATATATGAATATTTAGGGCAAATGACTAGTTTATGCACCCTTTAGGGTTGCACAGTGGTAGTTTCGTAAATAAAATCAATTATCCAGCCCACGTTTCACACTGATAAATTTGACATGTTAAATTACAAAACTGCCACTATACAGAACTAGTTATGCACCGTTCGGGGTCGTACAATGACAGTTTCGTAAATAAAACCAATTATTCAGCACATATGTTACACACACTGATGAATTTGATATGCAAAATATCAAAACTGCCACAAAGTTTGCAAGATGCATACTTTATAAAATTTTCATGGTTTTTGAATTCAACTGGGATTGAAAAATGATATTGGAACTAATGTATGATGATGATGATGTAGGCATCTGAGTTTATGTGGGAACTAAGAGTAATAGGATGGGATGTAAGCTATGGAGCAGAATTCATGCCAGAAAAGGAAGGAGGATACACACTAAACATCACAAAACCAAAGAAAGTAACACCAACAGATGAGCCAGTAATTTGTGACAGTTTCAAAGTAACTGAACCAGGAAAGGTGGTTATTACAGTTGACAACCAGAGTTCCAAGAAGAAGAAGCTCCTTTACAGGTCTAAGGTCAAGGCTTCTCCTCAGTGATCATCAAATTCATTCAAAATCATAGTGAATCTTAATAATTTTTTTTTTTTTGGGGAAGTTTTATAATTACTTTTTTAAAATTATTATTATAAGGAAGGGAGTTTTGGAGATTATTTAATTATTTGGTTGCTGGGAAATTAAATTTTTATAAATTTTGTGTGTCCTGGACTGGTCCTTGTGTTGCTCAAGTTTGGAGGACATATACAGAGGAAGAAAGGGGTGCAAAAAATTGTGTGTATTGATACTCTTTTTTGTCTGTATATTTTTTTTTATGTAAATTTATTCATGGGTTGTTGTTGATTTGTGCCAACTATTTTGCATTTTGTTTTTGTCTTAATTATTATTCATTTTTATTTTTCAATTTAATGCAATTTGTTTGTTGGTTGAAATTACAGGAATATTTGTTATCTTTTGCAATTTGGGTTGATCAAAACATTCAAACCTAGCATGTGGCCAACCTTTAGGGTGGGGGCAGCATGTCTAAATGATTGGATCATGTGTTAGTTGAAATCCTCTTGTATCATTATTTTACCCCCACATTTTTTAGTTGTTACATACGATGCAACTTTAAGGGCTCGTTTATATTAGCTGAATAGAGATGAATTGAACTTAACTTAATAGAGATGAATTGAACTGAACTGAACTGAATAGAAGTGTATTTGAACTGAACTGAACTGACTATAATCTGAAGTAAACAAGCCCTAACTCTCTCTAATTTTATTTATATTGAAAAATATAGAAACATTATATCATATATCTGTCTCAACATATTAAAGTTTAAAATTGTGTCTTGAAAGATGTGAAAAATAGGGACGAATCTAGGCTTATCTAGGCTATGGTCCAATAATCCATGCATAAAAAAATGAATGTATTTATGTAATTAGGATTATTGATTCTTTTATTATTATTTATGTAAAAAAATATTATACTCCCTTTACCCCCAAATTAATTGCTACATTCTATTTTTCACTTTTTATATAACTTAACTTTAAATAAAAATTTCTTTAACTAACATATAAAAAATTATATAATGAGACGAATAAAACTAGATCCTTTATGATTATATTTTTCTTTGTGTTCATAATACTACAAACAATCAAAGTTTACAAATTAACAATGTCACTTTTGGAAATGCATCAGGCCAAGTACATATAGACAATGGAGTATTCTATTCTATGCTCTTTAAATTGAACCCTTTAAATAATTGGTATGGCCTAGGAGTTTCAAATGTTCTGGAGGGAAAACAAAAAAAAACAAACTTTTGATGTTTATCTATGAAGAAGGCATAAACCTTGAAGAATCATTTTTCTTGGAATAACTCAAAATAAACTCTAATAAAAGATTGTCTTTTGTTAAATTGTATAGATATAATTTATAATTTTATCATTAAGGATGTGTTCTCTTTAATTTATATTTATTATCAATCAAGATTTATTAGGCCATGTTTGGTCTAATAAATTTAAATTTGTTCTTATAGTTTCTAACAAGTTTTAATCAAAGCTCATAATTCTAATAAGTTTCAATCAACTGTTACAAGTTCTATCAAAGTCAATCAGATTATGTCTAATAAGTTTCGATTTGAGCTTATTAGAGTCAATTAGGTTTAATAAGTTTTGTCCAAGGTCATTCAGATTTAACAAGTTTTTATTAGGTTCAAACATATTTCACCGATTCTAATCAGAGGTGATCAGTTCTACTAGGTCTTATAAAATCAAGTTTCACAAGTAAAAAATGCAGACCGTTTGATGTTCTAACAGGAAAAAAGGGTATTTTGATAATACTAATTCATGTACAACTTACATGAATTAAAATCATTATGAGAGTGTGTTTATAATAATGATGATAGAAAGTTTGGATTTGCAATTTATAAGTCTTCAACACCTAAATTAAGTGTCTTGTTGAAATAGGGGAAATGGTTAGTAAATCAAATTGATTTTTTTAGTAAATATATCAAATGGTATTTTTGTAATTTTGTTGAAAATAAATTACCAAAACACCCCTATAAAGTTGGTGCTCGAATCCCTACCCCTAAAGTTTGTCAAAATTACTTGAAACTGCCATTTAAGATACAAAGTTTGTATCTCAAATTGATTTACTGGGAATCGCTCATTGAAATAGTCATGTAAAGCAAGCATGCATATTTTCAAAAGCTTGATTCCTACTTATCTCTAGACAATATAATGAATCAAAGAAAAGGAAATGTGAAATCTTCACATAAAATGATGACATGATGTGAGTGGTAGGGGAAAAAAATCTGAAAGGCAGCTATATTATTGCCAAAATGAAAATGAAAGAAGGAAACACTTAAATTAAGCTTCAACATGAACATGATCATGGAAAGTGTAGATAGGTCATTAAACATGGGGGGTTATCAATAAAAGTATTTTATCAACAATAACAAAATCTTATGTAAGATTGTTTGGCGGTTTAACAGAACTCTTAATTAAAATTTTGGAACTTTTTATCATAAATTTATAACGTTTCGCATAATTTTTGAAGTATTATATGTATAGAAAAATTTACTTTCATGCTAAAAAGCTAAATTTGTTAGCAAAAAGTTATCATGTCAGACAGTTTTAAAA
Source organism: Salicornia ramosissima (assembly GCA_951394345.1). Lineage (NCBI taxonomy): Eukaryota > Viridiplantae > Streptophyta > Magnoliopsida > Caryophyllales > Amaranthaceae > Salicornia > Salicornia ramosissima. Next base: position 50,824,875 of record OX596234.1, read on the forward strand.
GATATTTACTAATTTGGATTTTTCTTATTACAATATTTAATATAAGTAGGTTTGATTAAGATGGTTTCGATCAACTACTTTTTTTTTTGTAGAAGATTAGACTTCTAAAACATGGACATATATAATATGTAAAATAAACTAATCATGTAGAGACAAAATTTCAGATTATTTGGGCTGATATTTCAGCTTGATGGGGATTGCAGCTTGTGCAAGCTTATCTTCTTTTATTGAAAGAGAGCTTATCTTCTTATGTATAGTGACTAATGTAATCTCTTAGCACACTTTCTTCCAACACAATAGAGGTCAAGCCATTGATTGGAATATTTTTTTTAATAATATTGTCAATTTTTTTAATTTAAAAAATATATATAGAACTTGAATATCAAAAGTGTACAATTAACTAATTAAGTATGTGTTGTTTTCGACTGATAAAACTTAAATTTGTAACACCTGATCTGTTCATAACCGATAAACGTTAAAATAAAACTTATTGAAACTTATTAATATGTACTAACTTAACTTGCTCAGCACAGATAAACCCTGATCACTGATAAAATAAGTCGAATCCCAATAAACCCATGATTTATTGGGATTTCCCAGCCGTAGCCATGAATTTTGAAAATTTTCTATTATACCCATGATGTTTTTAAAAATTCTTAACGGTAGCCAACAAACAAAATAATAGCTAATATGGTTAAGTCGTTAACAACAAACTAACATTAATTTTCACCACCACAACTACCAAATCAAGCTAACAAAAGTCCACCACGCCCTTACCTTTTTTTGCAAAGTAAAAGATTCTAACGTTTGTGACTTATAATTATGTTTTTTGGCTACAATTAAATTTTTTTACAAACCTCATGGGTATAACAGAGAATTTTCAAAATCGTGACTATAGGTGGAAAATCCCAATACCTCATGGGTATAACTGAGAAAAACCCCTATTTTTTTAAATGGAAAAAATAGAAATTAGATCCGTAAAACAGACAATTTAATTTTATTTTTATATGGTAAGAAGCCCACCGGCTCACTTGACATGGAGAATTTCAACCTCCAAATTCAAGGATGACAATACATTTTTGGTTTTTTTTCCCCCTCCCTATTCTGTGGGTGGATAGAAAGAAATTAAAAGAATTATTATTATTATTTGAGGTTGGCATCACCATCAATAATTCATCCAAGTAAGTTGCTTTTGTATATTGATTGATTCCATGCAATGCATACTACAGTCTTTATCTTAGTATGTGCAGTTGTGCATTTGTCAAAGCTGAGAAAGGAAGAATAATGGATAGTCCATCTTGAAACACTTCAAAAAAGAGAAATATACTCCATACACTTTTTACTTATCAAATATGATCATTTATAGAGTTGTGCCTTTTGTTTTCTTGAGTCCTGCAGCTTATCATTTCAAAATTTTAAAAGAAATTAAAATTAGTTTATGAGTTTTTGTATATATAAAAAAAACAATAAGGTGTCGTTTAATTGACGTAGGTCGTAGGAAATAACTTACTATAGGAAATTTCAATTCACCGGAATTCATTTTCCTCATAAATTTTCTAAGAAATGTTATTTATGTGTTTGGCTGACACATGTGAATTTATAATTCCCATAGAAAATAAAACTTATCAAGGAGAGTCATAGTGAGTGATTTAATTTCTTACATATTGGAAGAATTAAATTAATGTGGGAATTTAGAATTCGGTGTAAACCAAACACACCTAAGTTTAATATTTAATCAAATCCAATCGACACTAATAAATTAAAGTTCAATTATTGAAGCTTTTTAGGAGTTAGGAGTTAGGACTAGAGTAAATTTAAATGCAAAATTGGGAGGTTGTTTGGTTGGAGAAAATAAATGGGAAATAAAAATTTCAAAGGAAGTGGATTTTCCTATAAAATGTAGGAAATAAATTACCAACCCCCCTTGGTGATTGATAATTCCTGTGTCAATTAGAAATTTTCGTGACCAATAAAATACAAAAGGTCATTTCCTAGGAAATGGATAAAGGAATTTACTACCCTTGAAATGAAATTTCCCATCAAAATTAATTTCCTATGGTAACAAAACAAGCACTAATACTCCATTTTTAACGGCTAACAAGACCACGATGAAGTTAATTTACGAGTTTTTCGGACTTTTTTGTCAAGTTTTTTCTCTTTTATTTTTAATAATTAGCTCAATTAATTGTGATGATTATCTCTTCCCATCCTTTTTTTTTATATGCAGCCTATAGAGTTATGTATATGAATTAAATACATTTTCTAAAATAGTATAAACTTGATAATTTATAAAGTAAATTTTCTAGAAAATAGTACTGTAGTATAAATTTGTGAATTTGCTAAACATAGCCCTTATTTTACTTACTAAAGCCCCCTTATGGACGAAATTACCCTTGTCCCCTAAAAACATAACAATTTACCTATCACATCCCATCTCCACCCAACCTTTATTTTATATCAAGATTAATCATGCAACAAAACATATTATTACACTAAAATCATGAATTAAAACATAAATTATGAATTGAAAGCATTACAAGTGCTTTTGCATAATGGTCTTATTCAAATGCTCATAACTTTTTACACATAATTCCTTTTTAGGTGATTCAAATTGCATATGATTCCTTGTTCCGAGATCTTCGATTTGATATATTATACGTTATATTTATCTGAGAAACGAAGGAGATATGAGCATTTGAAAACCAAGTGCGTAATCAGAGTGGCCCATGGCCAGCCTAGGCCCAGGCGCATGCGCATGGCCTATGTGCCCCAGCCTTGGTCCATGTGCCTGGACCTAGACCGGGGCGCATAGGTCATTTAGTAAGTAACCAAGGGCAAAATTATCCAAATGTGAACTTTAGTAAATAAAATGAGAGTTGCATTTAGTAACACCCATTTTTCGTAGCCATAAAGTTTAACATTTTTTTTTGTTTTGATAAAAGATAAACACAAGATATCTTCCTTTCGAATAGAATAAAGCTGAACAGGTTGATTATTGCTCTTATTATATGACATATATGTTGATTCGTGATGTGATGACTGCCTAATACTAGGGAATCTAAATATCATTTTCGTATTGGGTTTCATCATTTGATCCACCACATTGATTGGAAATCCTTAATTTAATTAAATAAATTGATTGATTCTTATTTAGTCATTCAATCTCACAAGTCATCAAAACTTTGATTGATGATATTAAATTACTCCCTAATTATGACGGCCGAGGGGCCTCCCACGTATTAATGCTTGATTAACTCTATACTATTGAATTAGTGATGGATGTACTACTCCTCACCTTTATTTAATTTCATGATTAGCCTTAGTTTAATATGATGTACTGTTTTCTATATTTATTTTTTTCAAATTTATTTGCTTTCTCTTTTTGTTAAATTAAAGAGAAGTTATTGTGTCAGACAGGTCTGATAATAACTGTAGACACCTAATTCTGGTACCTCGGTTAGCTCCCAACGGTCTATGATGAATGTACCCTGTTGCACAGGTCCGGTCTTGAGCTAGTATGCCAAAATGCCACCTCTTTATCCCTCTCATACCATCTCACATTATTTATAGGCGTTTTAGAGGCTCACGACTCGTTTTAGGATTTTTTGGACATTTTTTAGGAATTTTATTAATTTATTTTTAATATTTTTCATGCATATTTATTTTCTAAGGGAATTTTATTCACTTTCCATTGCATCAAATAATTTTCCTAGGTTTATTACATGTTTCTAGAATTTTCGGTAATTTTTCCACAATTTTCTGAGTTTTTATCTATTTTCTATGAATTTTCGAAGCATTTTCCATTCTTAGGGGCATTTTAGTAATTTTACACCTACATCGTCAACTTTTTCTCCACTTTTCACTCATTTATATTTTTCTAGAATTTTCCCATATTTTTCCATAATTTTTGGCATTTTTTAGCACATTTTTCAAAATAGTCCGAAAATCCCGAAAACAGTCGAAAACAGTCAAAATTAGCCCGGATTATTCCGGAACCTCGCGAAATCTCCCGGAATCTCAAATATTATGATAATATTACGTATGATTCCCGAAATCGTATCATAATCGCATAATATCTCGGAGATTCACGCGCAGAATAAGCAAAAAAAATCGACACGGACACAGCTGGACCTGCGCCTAGACACAGGTCCATATTACAGGACCTGCGCCTAGACGCAGCTCACAAATACTGACCTGCGTCTAGACGCAGGTCTTGTAACTGGACCTGCGCCTAGGCGCAGGTTTGGTGCCATTCCGAGACGATTTTTTTCCTCTGCTCGCCTATAAATACGACCCTTCATTTGACCTAAAAAACCACGAGAATACAACACGAAAAAACTTCATACTCTCTGCTCTGCTCTACTACATATTCTCTCTATACAAAAGCTCTGTCAAAATCAATATTAATCACATATAAAATACATTCAAGCATTTTCAATCACCGAATCCGGCATTTGGCACGCTAATTTCAGGGCCGTAATCGACTGCTGCACACTCCGGTACACATTTCTGAGACCCTTTTTCTATTCAATGTCAATATGCTTTCTTTTCTTTTAACTTTTTGATTTGTGTTATTCATGATAATATGTGTTTTTTCCTGTTCCGTTCATGCCGATCTATGTTTCAATTCATGTATTTTTTTTTATTTCTTTTTATCTGCAATTTGTAAATCATGTCATACCTTAATTTTCGCATATTTCATATCGTCTCCATGTATATTTTCCATGCTTATTTTTAATTCGCATCATTCCGTTTAGCTTTTATTTATTTATTTATTTTGCTTACACGGGATTCGAGGTACGTTCGCACTTTCATTTTCATTTTCTCTATGCCATCGCTGTGTTGAACTTTTTCATGTGATTTATGTGATTTGACCCTTGATTTATCCCGGACTTTTGACTTCATTTTAGTATAATAATATTGACTAATTCCAAAGTGGTCACAAAATAATTTTAGGCTAATTTGTGCATTAATCTGAACCGACTTAATAATTCGCAAATTAGGGCTAAAATTGAGTTATCTCTGTTGCTCTGAAATTGAACAATGATCTTACAAAAGAGACCTAGTAGAGACCGCTTGCAGGCGGGCAGGCCCTGTAACGACCCGACTTTTTAAACATGTCGATTTACGAAGGGAAATCGACAACGGATCATTACCAAAACAATTTAAACTATAAATTAGATTGTTCAATTAAAATTTAGTAACTTTTATTAAATTAACTAAACTATCATCCAAAAATCTGAGTAATTCCCAAAAGAAACGTAATTACATGAGTTATTCTAAAACCGTCCCAACATGCTGGGATTATAAATAAATGAAATAATCATAAAGTCTAATTCAATTTACTAAGTAACCAAGGTTTACTAAGGTCCTCAGCCACTAAAAAGCCCATCCAGCGGAAACCCGAATTAATCAGCCGCACCTTCACCTGAAACTGAGGGGGGGGGGTCCACCATCAGTGGCGAGTAACTAGGCTGTCCCGTTTAATCGAGGGACCGCTAAACACATAATATCATAGAATATCGCATGAAAACCATACAAAAATCTAATACATGCTATACAGAAGTCAACATGGGGTACGTATAAAAATACGTACAAAAATACGTATACAAATATGTACAAAATACGTATAAAAATACCTGCAGAAATACGGTTAGAATACGTAGAATCTACGTATAATGTATGTATACCATACGTATAATCATACCTGCAAATTACGGCTAGGAATAAGTACAAAATACACGTATAACACACTCATACACTCATACATACATGCATACATACATACGTACATACTTACATACAATCTCATACGAATACAGAAGTACACAGCGGAAGACTTATACTATTCTCAATACATATCCTTATAACATTATACTCTTATAACCCAATCATCCCAATTCCTTTAAATCATAACCTACATCTTATGTTATACATCTTATGTCATATTACAATATGTATATCATATCTTATATTATTCATTAACTTATACTATATCTTATCGAACATGTCATTCATATCATATCTTATCATTCGTATCATTCATATCATATCGTATCATTTCATATCATTCTTATCTTTCGATGGATCGGTCACTATAACTCGTTGTGGATCCCGTTTGCACCACAACTTTCCTAGAACATGCCGGGGTGGGCTCGTGTACCCAACCCGTAGCGGATCTCGTTTGCACCACTAAGCCTAAGCTATGGCCATAACCCCTAATAGCAGCTCGTGTACTACTACTAGACGACTACATATCCTAAGACCCAGAACTGCGCGGGGGAACTCGTGTGTTCGTCCCATTGAGCAGTGGCTTCGACTTAACCCAGTCTGACTACTCGAGTCATCAGGTGGGCGTCCTTATCTTATCTTATATTTCAAAGATTATATCTTATCTTATATCTTTCAATATTATATCTTATCTTATATCGGGAAATACTAGGTGGCCGTAATCGGAAATGAAATGTTCGAAGTCCCAGGATAGAGAGGTGCGGCACGTATATTGGCCACCTTAAATACCAAGTCTTTCCTAGCCAGAAATCGAAACAATTCATATTCCTATTACTCTATTTCCTTTCTTACCCTTTTAATATCTTATCGTATTTTATATAACTTATCCCTAATATTAATAATAATACTAATAATAATCGTAATATTAATATTATTAATAATAATACTCGTGTAATTGTAATAATAATAATAACAATATTATTATGTACCCCTTCCTGTTACAACTTATCCCTTTAACTGCAACTTTTATAATTAATTATTCCTAAAATATTATAAGTCAAAATTAAACAAAAAAAAATTGACTAAATACTTTTAGGCCACTCGATAATTCTAGTTAAACAACTTTAATTAAATAAATTCATAAATTATTTTAATTAATCAATTAATCACTAAAATAACTTAAAACATGATAAAAATTCCATTTTTTTATTCCTTTGTTCACTCGACATTTTTCACTCAAGAACACCAATTTTATCAATTAATTTAAATAACTACAATCAACAAGATTCAATTAATTAACCAAACAACGATAATAAAAATCATGTTTTTAACATAAAATCATCAAGATTGAATACAAAACAAGATCAAAAAATCATCTTTTTATTCTTCAAACCACTCGACACATTCAAAAGAGCAAAACAAGATTTAATCTTCCTCCAAGAATTCGAAATAACTTGTTTTAATAATTTAATTACACTATTTTACACAATCTGATTTTTAAAGAATTAAATTAAGAACGACCCTTTAAAGGTCTCGATTAATCTGGAAATTTTAATGGAAGTTAAATATAGGTTCAAGGTTTAACTTGCATAATTTTCATCCAAAAGTAATGTTATTTACTATTTTTAAGAGATTTTATAACTAACAAATCAGATTAGGCTGAGATCAGTTTCGGATTTTTCTTCTATATCAAACGATCTTTAAAAATTACGAAAATGTAACACAAGCTGTAAAACACTATTACTGACTTCCACCTAAAATTTCGTAGCCATATGATTTGATTAAGTATATTAATAAATTCGTAAACTAAATCTGGACAGTTTTACCGGTTTAAAAGATTAAATTTTTATAAGCAATAAAAGGACGAATTTTGCCACGAAATAAATCATGATTCATAATCAAACAGTAAAGAAACTTCCACGAAAAATTCATCAAGAAATAACGAGATTTGATTAATAAATAAATTCATACAAGTAATTATTCAACAATTAAAGATTTCAAGAAACTACATAAAATAATCAAGAAAATACATAAAACAAATCAAAAATCAAATCATCATGTACTCGACATTTTCGAATCAATACAAACATAAAATCCTACAATTTTCATGATCAATCCTAATTAACTATGTGATTATCTATCCCAAAATTAAAAGAGAAAGCAAAGTTACCTGGAATCGCTAAAAAAAAATTCCAAGAAAAATCACCCTTTTGGTGATATGAAGTTCACAGCCAAAAGAAGAATAGAGAGAAAAGAAAAATGTAATTTTTAGGGTTTATGAGTTATTTGCCAATTAGGAACCAAATGAGAGCATTAGGTCCTATTTATAGAAGAAAACAAGAAAAAAAAACAACAAACCCTAAATATAACTAGAGAGGGCCGTGAGAAAGGAGAAAGAAGGGGAAAAAAAGTTGAGCTAAATTTGGGTAGTTGTTTAACAAATTTTGAATAGGTTTTAGGAAAATAAAATAATATAATTAAATTAACTTAATTAATTTAATTAAGTTATTAATCAAATTAAATCCAAAAAGGAAATAATACTTGGCCCAAAATAAAGGAGAGAACCGGCCAAGTCATAGAAGTGAGGAAAAGATTGGGTCATTGGCCCAATTTGAGGGAAAAGATTGGACTAAACATAAAAACAGTCCAAATTAAATAGCCCTTTGGACTTAGAATAGAATAAATAACATTAATAACCGCGAAATTTTCTAGCCCAAAATTTCGGGGTATTACAGGCCCAATGCACAATTGACTCGTAACCTGTCCCCGAACCCATACTCTGGTGCACGACCATATGGGACTGATTACTCCTGGCTTTGGTACTTCATCGGTGTCCGTGGACCGTATAAACGCACGGTGGCGACTCCTACTAGTCCGTATTCACGTACGGCGTTAACGAGCATTCAAATCAACTCGTGACGTAGGCGGCCGGGTAAAAACGACCCCTACAGTAACGTTTCTGTCAGACCAATCCACTGGATCTGGACACATATGTGTTTAACCTGGACACATGCTGTTAAACCTGGACATGTATTGGTAGACCTGGACACATTTGTAAACCTGAAAAACAGAACTGGACATATTTGAAACCTGGACACAATTTGTAAACCTGATGAAAAGTTGTTAAACCTGGACAAATATGGTCAAACCTGGACTAATGTTGACAAATGTGGACAAACTTGGACAAATATGGACGAACTTGGACAAATATGGACGAACTTGGACAAATCTAGACAAATCTAAATAAATCTGGATAAATCTGGATACACCTGGACAAATATGGACAAACCTGAATAAATATGGACAAACCTGGACAAACCTAGACAAATCTGAACACACCTGGACAAACCGGGATACATATTGTTAACCCTAGATACCTATTTGTAAACCTGGACACCTATTTGTAAACATGGACACATATTGTTTAAACATGGACACATCTTGTAAAACCTGGACACAATTTATAACTAACTTGGACAAAATATAACCTGGATATGTTTTTTTTTGCATTTTGAGGCCTTTAGAGGCCTCGTTTGGCGATTTCCGATGGCCAAATCCCCGTTCGTCTCGAAAAATTAATCAATTTCAACATATCATATGCCCCGATCCGACACCTGAGCGCAAAGTTATAGACTCCCAAAGTTTTTCACTATTATAATTGGGTATATGGGTCAGCCGTCTGACCAGATTGTTTGGTCAGACCGTCTGACCCAATACTTTCACTTTATTAAATTAGTATCCTAATTATATATGATTGTATCATGGGATTTTAATTTGTACAAAAAATGTTTCAACAACCCTCAAAGTTGTCAACCCTCGCTCTTAGATACGTCCACTACTAAAATTTGCACCTATTCGCGACACATTTCTTCCGACACTTTCAAAACAGTCGATATGAGTCTTTGTTTTCCTTGCAATCCCGACACTTTACTCGACACATTAAACTGTAGGTTAGTAAAAAAAATCATTTCACTAGTGGAAAAAGTAGATTTTGCTGCGCTTCATTTGCTGCGGTTATTTGGGCTTATTAAAATAACCGCAGCAAATGAATACGTGTGTAATTTGCTGCTGATGATTTGTTGCGGTTATTGGGGTAGGCCCAAATAACCGCAGCAAATCAATTAAAAAAAATAATTAAACCTGTTGCACGCTATATAGCCTTCGACATCTCATTCAAAAAAAAAACTCTCTGCTGAACCTCGACCTGCGATTCCCAACTTTCGTCAAATCTTGAGTCGACTCTCTGCAGCACCACCAGGCCAGCCCGTCCTGCAGCACCACGTCGAGCCTCAGTCAACAACCACCAGCCCGGCCAGCCCAGCCTCAGTCGACGACCACCTGCGATTCCAAAACGCGATTTCCTGCTGCGAATTGAAGAGCCACCAAGCCCGATCTGCGGCCGACGAGGTTGCTGCGTCGTCTGGCCACCACCATCATCACCACCACGCCTAATTAAGGTAACCCTATTCTTTATTTTTTTTCAATTTTTTTCTGATTTTTTGTTAGCCCTAGATATATAAATGGGTAGATTGTTTTTTCTGATTTTTTAAATGTGGTATTTGCCTTGTTGTTGACTAATAATTTTGATGTTGTTTTAAGTCTAAATCATTGTGTATAAGTTGATTTAGTTGATTGTTTGAACTCTTTCTTGATTAATTTGATTTTTGTTAAACTTAGGGTTCATGATGAGTTCTTAATTAAATAAAATTGGGGCTTTTGAGTTGATGGCTTGATTAGATGAAATTAAAATGTTTGTAAGCTAGTTTTGGTGATGTTAAGACATTAATTACATTTTAATTGTTTTTCTTTGATCAATGTATGAAGAATGAGGTAATGTACCCAGCCCCCTCCGCTCCCCCCCCCCCCCCCCGCCACCCCACTGCCTCCTGCCCTTGCAGCCCCCACAGCCACCCCCGCCCCTAGCCTCTGTCCTGCCCCTGCCCCTGCCCAGCCCAGCCCAGCCCCCCCTGCAGCAGCCCCTAGCCTCTGTCACTACCGCATACACTTTGTGCAGCAAATGAAATTCCAAATTTGTCCTTTGTCACCCCTGAACATGTTGTGTCTTGGTGTAATGGGCTGTGTAAAGTAAGCACATTTACTGATGAAAATTAAATAAACTGTGTAAATTTACAGTTGGAGGTGGTACGGTCCTACTCACATTATTAGCAAGACCTGTCAGACGGTCTCGCGGATCGGATTACTTTTTGCTAAAATTAAAAAGTTACATCTTTTTACATTTCATCCGCTCCATAATTATTGAAACGTTTGTATTTTGTCATTATTCACGGTCACTCACATATCTAATTTTGATGGGTATTCTTGCACCAATCTGTGTTATTCTTGAAAACCTTCTACGAGTGCATGATGTGATCTTCAAAATCTGTAAATTTCGGTTAAAATGCACGTAATTAATGTTGATGGTTTTTTTTTTTTCCAGAGTAATCCAGAGGCATCAAATGAAAGATCGGAAGATGAAGATTAATCAGACGATGAATAATCTTTTAGGATAACTAGTAAACAATGACGTATATATGATGGGTATTGATTCATTAATCTTTTGTAGGTTGTTATTAACTTTCTAGATGTCGTGTTATGAAGTACGTTTGAAAACTTCATTTTGCTATGTATAGTTAATTGAGTATGTTTGTTAAGTATTGTATGACTTTTGGTCACATGTTACGATTTTTACATTTATATGATAGCTTTTTTTCCTATTTCATTTGTATGAGTTTTATAATTTTTATTACATTAGATTTTTTTTATTCTACTTAAAAATGCTTCAGTATAGCATTATAATAATATAATAATTCATTTGGATTGCGAATAGATTAACATGATTTCGACACTTTGAATCGTCTAAAGTTTCTTTTCTAATCACATTTATCTCGACACATTAAAATGTTTGAAATTAATTATTGTAGACCAGGTCAAAGCGTTCACGACACTTTAAATTGTCTAAAGTATACCCCAATTTTTTGGTGGCAAAACCATGCCCGACACTTTAAACTGTTGAGATAATAAGGAGGGAAAAGTATACCGACACTTTAAAGTGTCGAGATGAGGAGAGGGAAAATTCTACAGCACATTTTCACTGACTATTTCGACAGTAAAAAGTGTCGGGGAAATTTATTTTTGATGCTTTAATATGTCGGAATTATGGACACAAAAAAATGTCGGGAATTCTCGACACGTGAAATCCCGACACTTTTAAAAAGTGTCGGTAGTGATGTTTCCGACACTTTAAAGTGTCGAAAAACTAAGGAAAAAGCGTAGAGAAAGGTAGGGTATTTTGGTAGTGACGTCATACGTTAAAATAAAAGAATAATAATAATATAAATATATGTAATAAGTTAGATTGAGAAATTGCATACAATTAATGTTTTTATATATTTTTAACCAATGAAAAATCAATATTAAAACGGTTAGCAACCCTTAGGGTTAGCCGATCGTTCATTCATTCCCCTTATCGTTTAATACAAATCAATCCGGATTAATATGAAAACCAATTATAATTGTTAGAAGTTCGAAACCACCTAAAATAGTGAAATAATTGCCTAGAACACAAAACAATCGAACATGTGCATCAAATAGCAATAACTTAATTTATCTAAACTCATTTAACTTGATTGAAACTTATTAGATAGGACTATATGAGTATAATAAGAAACAATTGAATCTTATTACACCTGGTCAAATCTTATTAAATCTATTACAACTAACTAATTAGAACTTATATGAATTTATTTGAACTAAAAACTTATTGGTTGAATTGATTCTTAAAAACATTTTTCTAGGTTGTTCCTCTATTTCGCACAAAATAATTTGCAACATGAAATTCAAACAAGCAGGATTTTGGAGAATTGTGGAAAAGGTTAGGTTTAAATTTCTCGACCTTTTCTCTTTGATTTCCAAAATGATCGAATACAACAATTGAGGACTTGAAACCTACAATTTGAATCTGAAGAAACGAATGCCCCAACGAACTTGTGAAGAATAAGAAATAATGATCGATGAATTTGATGTGTGAAGTTCGCCAAGTTCGAAGCTTTTTTTTATAGTATAAAATATCAAAATCACAATTTTTGAGTATATGACTTGTTGTTGCACGTAAACGTTCAGGTTGTTCATGCATCACTTGAATTTTACAATCAAAGTTGGATTATTTACTAATAATCAATCCAAAGGTTGGATTATATTATTCGTTACCAAAAATAGAAAAATTGGATTATTAAAAGCAAATAATTCTATTATTTTTGCCCACTTATAGTTAAGCGATCTACGTCATTATCCCTATCTTAATTACTTTATAATTTGTGACGAGGATTACAATACATGTACATTTAACCATCCAGCAGTACTGTACTCCTCAGTCCCTAGTGTTGTTGCAATCATTTTTGCTTCAAAATTAGGGATGCCAAATTTTATGATCATGCAATTCTATAGGATTCCATGCAAGACCATTCCCTGGTCCATGAAAAACCTTCAGATGTCATAAAATTCACCAGATAAACCTATTGTTTTTAGAATGCACCAAATAATTTTAGGTAGTGTTTGGATATGTATAATTTATTTCAAATTGATGAATTCAATTTCTGAAATTGAAATTTTACGATTTAAATTCCAATTATATGTTTGTTTTATTTTTAGGATTTGAAATGATATGGTTGAAGTATTTTAAATACATATATAATTTACTCATTAAGGATTTGGGTTAAGAATTGAGTCAAATTCAATTCTAAATTTTTTACTTGCCAAACATGCTCAAATTCAAAATTTCAAATGAAATTCTTGTATCCAAACAGTACATAGCATTAAGGTTTTGAATAATTAATGAATCATATGCCTTTTATGAATAAAAACATTAGCTTTTTTATATTATTTTAATATTTTAAAATAAGATTATGCATTGAAATGGGGGTATAAGAAAGAAAAAGTACGACTTGGTTACAAATAAATGATAATAACATCAAATACCATAATTTTTGTTGTAAAAGAGCATTTGATACATTTATAAAAAAATCTTAAAGGCGTTTGATGCATTTTTAAAACAATCGGGGTAACTCGTGAAATCCTTAAAACCTCAAGCTAAGGATGCATGTCCCATGAAATACGGTTAAAAATTATAAAAATAATATTGTTACTGAAACTTTATGGTGAAAACTTAGCATTTATATATATATTTTGTCAAAATAATAAGCAATTTAAATATTGTACAATATATATGTACAATATTCATATATAAGTTTATTATAAGCAAAACTTTATGGAGTGCTAATAACAATTATATATATATATATAAAAAAAAAAAGATAAAACATTAAAATCAAGGAATCAGTCCAAGAAATCTAAGGGTGTGCTCTCTTTGCATGATTGGATTGGATAACTTTAAATAATTAATTTATATATTAAGGCTTGAGCAATGTATAACAAAAAATTATATATTCAAAATATACATATCGAAACAAATTAAACAAGATTTCATATGATTTTAGAATGAATTAGAATGGATTGGATTGCCTTTTAAAAAAAAAAGAATGAATTGAATTGAATCGATTAGAATGAAAGGATGAACTACTGAACTAGACTGTATTGATTTAAATTTGATGATTGTATTATTAGATAGAGATTATAAACCCGTGAAATGAAAAATAAAGCTAAAAACTAAACCAGATACAAAAAAAAAAAACTTTAGTCCCATCCAAAATATACCTGTCCAAAATCCTTATTTTTTTTAGTGCGAATGAGTCACAAAGGGTGGTGATGAGAATCGATTACATAATCACCTGTAATTGGGAAGGAAGTTCTAACCATCTGAGTTATCCCTCACTCTCACTCTGATCCAAAATCCAATTTAGTTAATATACCAGATCATATATCGATGCAAACCCCTAGAGACTAGGCTAGTGGCTACCATATCTTTTTGGATGCTAACATAATTCCCCAATATCTTTTTTCTTTGGTAAATAACAAAATTCCCCAAAATCATGCAACAATGATAATAATGAATAATCAATAAGCGTTAATATACTACTCTCAAGACTCAAGAGTCTCAATTGGTACTTGCGTACGGGACGGCCCACAGGCTATGTCGTGTCGGATTTGTGTCAATTTTTAAAAAGAGGTTTATGTAGAGCCCGCTTCTTTTATAATTGTGTCATGTTTTAGTTATAATTTTTTTTACGTTTTAAAAGTTTTTGCTCCTAATAAGCATGTCACCTGGCGGCCCGTTTGTCGTACTCATGTCAGATTTATGCCAAAATTTTAAAAATATGTTGGTGCATAACCCATGGCCCATGCATTGCGCATGAGCGTGCCGATGCCTCACATGTTGTATATATTGTCAGACGGTAATAACAGGCTCAGCTCGTGTTAGGCCGAACCCAACTCATGTAGTGTACATCCAACCCTCATGCCGATCCAACCCGGCCCGGCCTTGCCCATGTCCATCTCTGCTCTTAATTCTCAACTCGATAGTAGCATAATTCCTAAGTAACAATGTCAACACCTAAAATGACTTTTATTACTTTGCTCCCTACAACGTAACAATCCCCCGGCCTTTTGAGGGAATTTTGTAAGTGTGTATTGAATTTCATTGAAGACATTAGAAACATTTGCATATAACATATCAAATTATTAATGAATATGTTTAAATAATTTTTCTTTTTAATGTTAATAATTCACATTAAGCTCAAATTACAAATTATTAAAAAAGGATTATTTTTAAGAAATAAATATGAAAAATTCCGAGTTTGCAAAAGTACAAAGATATTACTACTTACATGCCCACGATTATTTGGCAATAAATTCAATGATTAGTTTTCAACTTTCCCTAAAAACATCAAAAAAGAAAGGAGTTATTAAATTATAAACAAAATAAATGGAAAACTACACCAAGAATCCTCTCGAGACATTATATATGGTGAGTTGGTGACTTGAATTGATAGTTGAGGTTCCAGAATATATTATATATTATATCACTCCCCTTTACATGATAGACTCTCTGTGCTTGAAATGTGGACGCAGCACATGCACCATCATACCCAGCGCGAATTATTTTCACTTAGAATGGAGAGGGATGAGAGATTCGAACCCGTGATTACTATGTCACGTTAGCTCTTATACCGCGTTAAATGACACTCCCAACCAAAAGCTTAAGCTGATAGTTAAGGTCCAAGAATTAAAATACTGGTAAGGTGAGAAAGTAGATAAAATAGTGCGACAAACACGAAATAATTGAAATACTTGGTGTTGAATTTTGACAGCTGAAAACCAGACCAAGGAGCAATGCGAGGTATGAGTGCTATTGAATTAATTAAAGTAATAATGCTTACGGTGTTATGAATCTTAGTTATGATTACAAATATCTGTTTTCTAACATTATTATTCTTTTTTATGTTAATGGTGCTCGAAATTTCTTAATGTACTTTTAATTATATGCATTTGTTGGATAATCATAACCCCGTGCCAATCAACCACAATCAAACTAATTTATTATTAATGCGTGAAAAATTTTAAACAACAAATATTAATTCAAATCAAGTATTTATTACATCAAATGACGTGTGATTTTTTAATCCGATTAAGAAACATATGTACGAAGTATTAAATATTACATCTAAACTTAAATAATATTAATCATAAACTACAAATATGCAGCAAATTTGTTATCTAGCTGAATTGAATTAAAGTTTCAAATTTGTTTGAACTACACTGAATTGAATTAAAGTTTCAAAAATTAAGTCCAAAAGAACAAGACCTAATTCTCTATACATTATTCGATCAATGTTTGTTATCTAGCTTGTTGCATTGCTTCCAAAAGATCAATATTTGTCAACACTAAATATGCAGCAAAATATTCATTGATGTTTTGTAAGGAATTTTTGTCACCAAGTTAATTGTTCTTCCAATATATATTGTACTCTTCTACATTGAATTCTTCATGAACTACTCCGTACATAATTTTGAAGCATAAACTACAAATACCTTACCAATACATTTTAGAGGGACCCTTTTTTGGCCTATTGGGTTGTATTCCTTCCACATGTTTAGCCTAAAATTTAGTGGGCTATACAAAGTCATTGTCAAAGAAAACACTAGTTGTGTTGTAGCACTAGCAAAGCAAGTTGATGAAGAATCCAAAGATATATGTGTTCATATTCATCCAATATAAGTTACTTCAATTCTTTCCATAAGGAACAATACAACCTATTTCAAATTTTAAAAAAATACGGTGGTGGATCTAAGAACACCAGTTTAGTACGTACAGTTAAAAACTGAATACAAACACATCTGCCCTCGGGCTAAATGTATAATATACACGTATGACAAAACCTATGTTGTAAATTACGTAAACTTCTATATTTTTCTTGTAAATAGTCCCTATTTTCATTTACTTTACTACTTTGACAGACTGAATTCGTCAATTTTTGTGCACAAAATTCTTGTACTTAATGAAGTGGTTAAGTATTCAAGACATATAAATAAAGGGTAGAGTATAAGAACTTTTTTTAATGACAATAAAACGAGCATAGATCGGAGGTCGTACATATATGATATATCGTAACCTAGAAAACCTCCCCCAAATTGTTACTCACGGGGTTTGAACTTTGAACAACGATCTGTGATACTACTTAGACAAAGTCTCTTTCATGAGAATACATATAAGTCTATAAGAGTTTGTCATGTATACTTGTAGAGGGTCGAACGTATGTGTATGTCAACATCAGATGCGGGACACTATTGCCCTTTAAAATGTCAACAGGTCTACTACGCACCCAGACACACACAAGGGTAAATAAGCAAAAAAACATATATAATGAACAAAATTATCCTTGAACTTAGATCCAGATGTATACAAGTATTTCTAATTAAAATGTCGATACAACTTGGGATATCTTGCGTATTTTAGATAGTTACTTACTCCAACTATCCATAATTCCATACAACTTGTATGGTGGACAAGAACAAATGTTATTTTGGTAGCTCGGCTAGTCCATGTGATATTTTGGAAATCTTAGATATTCATTTCATTCCAAATGCCAATGTTCATGGAAGTATGGAACTACGGTAACAAAATAACGATAACGATTTGACATAAACTAAAAAGAAAAGATGTCAAATCTTTACAATTAATATGCTACGGAGGGAGTATAATTTTGTTAGTTAACATTTACCAATACAATTTTACTACCTTACTTATACACACCCATTTAACCCCACTTAGACCCCTTTTCTTTTGGACTGAAATGAACTTGATTTATCTAAATTGAATTGAACTAAACTAAATTAAACTAAATTGTAGACTCACCAGGAACTGAATTGAACTAAATTTGTCTAGATTAAACTGAAATTTCAAAAATTAAGTCTAAAAGAACAAGAACTTGTTGGACTCACTTTACTTACAATTTAAACCTACAATCTCAATCTCTTTTAAAAACAAAGAAAGAATAATCCATTTTTTATGCTCTCTCTCGTTTGTTTGTTATGCGTATATATCATGAGTGATATCAATAGAGTGGTACATAGTTCGTTAGAAACCAATGACGACATGATGAGAATTGATATTGGCATACAAAATTTTTATTTTGACACTCCTTGTCATAGAAGCATTGCAACCCCTATACTACACTCCTAGAGTCCTAGGTGTGCATAGAGCCTTAGAGCTATGTGCACAGTGCACCCAATGATCATTTCATAAATATTTACAAACTTTAAGCATCAAATTGGAAAAAAAATGGAAAACTCCTTATAAACAAGCAGACCAAAATTTTAAAAATAAATAATATTTTCTCTCTCCTCACTCCACAAAATGATACAATCACCATCTCCTCAAACCATTCAAACCAAAGAAAAAATAAAATATAAGTTCAATTCATTCACACTTTCTAAGAAGAGATAGATAGAGGAAAAGGAGTGGATCCATATAAAGAGCGATAGGGAAAAAAAGTACATTCGCATTTAGTAATGCTGCAATTAGTACTAAACTTTCAAATAAGAAAAATATTTTAAAAATAAAATAACAAATGCAATATTAATTATCCCTCAAAAAAAAGATGCAATATTAATTATTGATTGTAGTAGTACTTAATATATGGAAAAGATACATACACTGATACACTCCTTACATTTGTATATAAAGAGCTAAAAATAAAAAGAGCAAGCAATAATTATTCATTTATTATACTATTTTGTGCAAAATTTACAAATTTTTCCCATTTTGAGTAATGTATTCTAATGCTTATACTCCCCCTATCCCTAAGGAATGCATATATTAAAGGACCAACCTTCCATTGATAGTTAAAATTCGGATTAATAAGATTCAATAATGTCTAATAAGTTTTATGTCAAAAGACCAACTTAACCAAAAGCTTAAGCTAATGGTTAAAGCCAAAGAATACGTTATATCCTCTATCACTCTCCCTCACATGAAAAACCCTTTGGGCTTGTAATATGGACACAACACAGGCTCACCATACCGTTCACTAATTAATACTTCCTCCATTTTTTTAGTTGATACACTTTATTATTTTTTCTCTCACATATATTCCAAAAGTGTAACAACTAAAAAAAAAACCCGAAGGAAGTACCACTTTATAAAAGAGGGGTTGATGAGATTCGAACCCATGATCTCTATGTCAGGTTAGCTTTGATAGAGTATACAACATATTCTTAGGCCTTAACCAAAAGCTTAAGCTAATGATTAAGGCCCAAGAATATGCTATATACTCCATCAGTTTTAAAGTTTTAATTAGGTCTAATTAAGTTTAAAACTTCAACTAAATTCAAGTCTAATTAAATGAATACACCCATTGGGGGCATATGGGTGTTTGATATAAATTTAGAAATGAAAATGGAATGGAAACAAAGGGCTTGTTTACTTCAGATTATATTCAGTTCAGTTCAGTTCAGTTAATCTCTATTAAGTTCAGTTCTGTTCAGTTCATTACCATTAAGTTCAGTTCAGTTCAGTTCATCTCTATTCAGCTAATGTAAACGAGCCCAAAGACGAAAGGAAAAAGGTTAAATGACACTATTATTTGTTTTTTGGTGTAATTAAAAAAAATGAAATTAAACCAAATTATAAAGAAAATGATTTTGTTTCCACAAGGTTGAAAAGAGTAACTAAATGGCGGTAATGGTTTGATTGGTTTTCATTAGGAAAGATCATATGTTACCAACAAACATGGGAATAGGTATTGTAAATGTTTATTTGATTCTGTTTCGAACACTAAAAACTAACACTACCAAACATGCTCTTAATGGAGATTTGAGGCTTAATGTTGGGAATGTTCACAAAACAAACATGGGAGGATAGACTACTTCAACCTCCCCTTTTATTTGGGGTAAAGGCCAGTAAGCAACATTCATTGTCAGGAAAAGACATTATGGGAGGCCTGTTCTCCCTACTTACTCAGTCCATGTTAGTAAGTTGACAATGCATTTTGCATCTACTATCAACCACACCATTTTTCCCCCAAAACTAATCTGAATTAGAATCCATGCCTATTGCAAGAATTCAGCTGAAGAATGCAAAGAGGCAAATCAGCTATGGAGGATGCCTCGGTCGAATCGAAAGAAAATCCGAACAAGGAATCGACCCAAGGATCCTCCTTCTCTTCCATGGAAGAAGTTGCAACAAAGGATCTTATGAAATTTCAAAAGAAAGCTTTACAAGACCTGAAAAAACTCATCCAAGATGCCATTAACAACAATCAACTTATTACCTCTACTATTGAAGGTGATCATCATCATGCTAAAATATGGGGTGTTCCACTTCTTGGTGATCAAAGAAGTGATTTTATCATCTTAAGGTTCTTGAAAGCGACCCGTTTCGAGGTTTTGGAGGCGTACGCTATGATCAAGAACACTCTTCTCTGGCGCGAGGAAGTTGCAATCGAATCCCTCCTCGGAGAAGACCTCGGAAATGATTTCGATAACATTATGTTCAACCATGGTTATGATAAAGAGGGATTTCCGGTATGGTACTTGGTTTTAGAAGATGATCATAGCCTGATTACATCTTCTAATGAGCAAAAACTGAGAAAGTTTCTCAGGTGGCTTATTCAATTCGCCGAGAAGAATACAAGACAACTTGATTTTAGCAAAAATTGTAAGAATTCATTCATGTTAGTCATTGATCTTAAAAACTCAACATGGTTTGCAAACAGAGATCTATACAAGGTCATCTACAAGTTTATCCAGCTACTGCATGATTATTATCCAGGGCTTGTTGCAAAACAGGTATGAAAGAAACAAACTAAATTTATCCTATTATGAGTTTGTTATTAAATTTTATTTGGTTTTTAATTTTGTTTATCCTCTTAAAGTTGTGGATCAATGTTTCTTGGTGGTATCGGTATATTTGTCGGGTTTATTCGATGGTGTTTGATGTATGGAGCACGAACGAGGCAGGAGCAGTAGCGTTTTCAGGTCAAACAAAAGCCACTGAAACTCTTTTCAAGTCAGTACATTTTGTTTTCTGAGTTTATATTTGTGTTGAGATTCTTAAACTCTTGTTCAACCTAATGAATTGTATGCTTAATGAAAGCTGAAAAACAGATACATTTCTCCTGCACAATTGCTAGTCCGATACGGCGGGTTAAGTAGTGATAACGAGCAAGATTCCGATCAACCTACAACCGACGATATTGTTTCCGAGGTTACCATAAAGCCTGCTACCACACACAGACTAGAGTTCAGAGTCGCGAAGGTAAACCTCCTATTATATGAGAATAGGGATTGATGGGACACTTTCCTAATACAGTTTTTTCACTATGCATTGTTTGGATAGAAAGAACTGGAGAGAAAAGGAAAGGAAGGAGAACAAATCTCCTTGTTTGAAAAATAGGCTGGGGAAGGAAGGGGAGGAATCCATGTTCCTCCCTCCCTTTAACCAATAGTCCTCCAAAGTTGGAGATATTTGGAGCGAAAATGCAACACATCTTCCCCCTTCCTCCTTTTACCCTCCTTTTGCTTTCTGCTCCATGTTGCTATCCAAACATACATAGTGTTAAGGTTTCACGAAATACACAAAGATGATACTTCCTCCGTAACATAATTCTGGCAACAAGTTATTTTTCACGCATTTCAAGGAAGCAATTTAAGGGTGTAAACGAACAAATTAATCAAAATGGTTTTAATACAAGTAAGATTGAGATCATAAATTACTAATCTTAAAAAAAAAATTGATCAATTTATTCGTTTACACCCTTAAATCGCTTCCTTGAAATGCGTGGAAAAAAAACTTGTTGCCAGAATTATGTTACGGAGGGAGTATTATTGTTTTAGAAATTCACCATATAACTTACCCTTTAACAACGGATGAACGTTAATTTTTTCGCACATTTTCTATCTTATACCCTTGTTCTACCTCTAATCCTATTTGAACCTAACATAAGTCATAAAAGGACACCTGACACATTTGTTTAGACTATCAAGGATTCAGGGGTATTTAGCGCATTTTTTGAAACAATAAGGTATCTTATGAATTTCATGAAATCTGAGAGGTACCAATATATTCCGTATTAGCTAAAGGAAACAAAGTCATATATTTTTGTAACAGTATAACAAATTTACATGATTCAACATTGGTGCAATATTGCAGCCGTGCAACGTACGATGGAAAATTCGGATAACGAACTGGGGTGTGGTGTATGAGGCTAACTTCATTCCTGAAACGGAAGGAAGTTGCATCACAACCATATCGAGCCCAAGAAAGCTCACCACGAGCAATAAAGCTGTGATTGCTGAAGGTTTCAGAGTGAGCGAGCCAGGGAAATTGGTAATTATAGTTCAAAATATCAGTTCAAGGAAGAAGCAGCTGCTTAGTAGAGTTCAAGTTACATCATCTGGGTCTGGCCCAGATTTGGATGAAGATGAACCTTCTTTACGCGGTTGGTTGTTTGAGTCTGATAACTGAAAGTCATGACTGAAAGTAACTTCTTTTTTTTTGGGCTGATGAATTGTATAAGAGTTTTCCTGCAATTCTACACTTAACCTAGATTTGGTTATTGATCTGTGGCTTATTATGTTGTTTTGTTTGCGAAATGTAACTTCATTTTCCTGCTCTATCTTTTATTTTTCGTGTTTTTGCTAACAAGCAAAGAGATTAGAGCGAGCTACATAAGGATACAAATTCTTGTCCAAATCCGTTATGTACGGGGAGAAAAATCATCGTTCGGCTCCGTCTAAAAAATCACTCCGGATCGGACCCGGATGTTAGAAAAAATCCGACAAATGAAGCCAGAATTTCTATTTTCCTAAGTTGTACTCCCTCCGTAACGCTTTAACTGTAACATTTCTAAATATGGGTGTAACAAAATAACTTCAACAATTTCCTAACTTTCCATATTTGGTCTAAAATTGAACATGAAATGTTTACAATGCCCCTAACTTTAATTCGTAAAATAAAAATTATCTACCCCATGTGATATTGTCTCTCCCAAAGGGAATGGGAATCAACTGCTTCCAATCCCTTTAATTGTGTTTATTATGCCACTTTTGTTATTTTTATTCCCCTCTCCATTCCCCCATTCTAATACTTTCCCAAGCCCACCCCCCATCTTTTCAATTCCCTTTCCCCAACTTCCACCAACCACACCACATATTCTCTCTTGAAGTCCATGTTAACCCATATGGTGAAGTTAAAGCGTTAGATGGGGGGAGGGGTTAATTAAATTTATATCATTAAAAAATATTTGGTGCTAATTATGTATTTGATTAAGGTATATTATAAAATTGTATATTAGTAATAAAATAGTGTACTTTCAATCGAAGTAATGTTAGACATTTGTTTGATTTTATTCATAGAATGAAAGTTAAATTAAATGTCAGAGTCAGATTTTCAGTCATTCGTATGTTTATCATCGGAGTCAAAGTGGGATCAGATATCCGACAAGTATGTCGAAGTCGGATTATATCTAATCCGATCCGAGTCCGATCTGTTGTCAACCCTACATATACAATGACACTAGCATAGTTACATCAACAACAATCATGTATATACTCTAATAGTTTGGTAGCTTGGTATTATATGATTTTTCTGATTTTTCAAAAGGTAGAACTTACTAAAATGATGTAAATAACTAATACCTACCAAAAGATGAATAGATGATCAATTGATCATACTCTCTAAGTTGTAACAGTTTCTTTTCTTTCTTTTTTTTTCCAAATGACATACATGGATAGTGAAAGTACACCTAATTCAAGAAGATGCTTATCAATTATCATAATCTAAAGTGACTCCTCAACTAATAGCACAAGTTTTACAAGACCATCTCCAGTCAAACAAATACTCACTCCGTTTTTTTAGATGTAACACTTTGACTTTGGCACTATTCATCCGACTCACTTTAACCGTTAATTGTTACTTATATATATAAAAATAAAATAAAAAACATAGTCATGTAGGATCTTGTTGGATTCACCTCGGAATACACTTTCCAAATATATAATTTTTACACTTATATATTTAAAGATATTACGAGTCCAATTGTATCTCGGCAAGTGTGAAAAGTGAAGTGTTACATCTAAAAAAACAGAGTAGTATTAGATTGTCTAATTTACACACTGAAGTCAGAAATGCAGTTTCCCAAATTAACCAAACTTCTCATATTTCTACATCGTGATAATGTTTCAACGACTATCCAAACTACTATGATTTCTACTTGGTGATGATATTAAGACCAACCAACACTTCGTTTTCGACTTTTCTCCACCCCACCAAATGATGAAATAATGAGTGACAGAAAAATAAACCAGACAACATACAAATCAATATCCATTAATGACATAATCACAAGAAAGTAACCTTGAAAGAGAGAAGTGTATATTGTTGGCCTGTGGGTTACCGCATAGGAAAAATAATATGTCATGTCGAATCTAAACCGTTTATATAAACAAAAAGACAGCATAAGAATGTAGTATAGAGCAGTGGCTCCTTCTCCACCTCTGATCTTTTAAGGTCAGATATTGGATTTCTCATACCAGCAAAGAACTAGTGAAGTTTTTTTTATGAATAGGCTTCAAAGATATTAACATCCACAAAGTTAGAAGTTTATAGGGCAAAAAAAGTCAAAGTTATATAGAGTTTGCAGGCAAAGCCAAGATCTCGTAACAACAGGGGGTTCGTTTCATATTCATTACTGAATGGTGCTCATGGGAATGAACTTAGATGTAATGTTTCAAAGAACATAATATGGTGGTGTCTAAGGAAATTCAACTCCATTCCCAACCATGTGTTTTTTAAAAATTCATTCCCTCCAAATATCGCCTTTTTAATGATAATGGATTAGCATTCCTATGATCATTGGTTTATGAATTTTAACAAACTGAATTAACCACCATCTAATACGGTTAAAAAACGGACTGTTAATGCACGGTATACATCATTTTGTAGAAATTAATTCTTTTAGAAAATAACAAAATTTTGGGAGGGTCCACTTAGAGCTGGCAATCCCTGACACGACACGATAACACGACTCGAACCCGACACGACACGAAATGACACGAAACTGACCCGTTTTGACACGATTGTCTTAGAAAGCAAGTATTTACATTTGTAACTTTTAACATAATTAATGAACGACCCGAAACTGACACGAAAGTTGACACGGACACGACCCGTTAACCCATTAGGGTTCACAGTTCGAATATTTTTTGTCCCTTGTTTATTGTACACATGTAATATACATATGTTATGAATTTCGGGGAAATATACCAAGGCCACCCATGGTCCCAAGGGAGCTCTCTGCCCCTGGTTTTCAGCCATTATACTGAAACACACCCCATAGTTCTATCAAACAAATTGAAAAACCAGAATAACAGAAAATGGGCCAACACAAGAACCAGATATGTTGGAAAAGGGAAAAAAAATAAAAATAAACAAGAATATGAAGCAAACGTACACTGAATTCGAAATAAATCTACACATATTGAACAACAGAATCAGCTTCATTCACAGCAAATATTGAACAAGTCAACAAGGTATGGTGCAAGATCATCATTGATCAAAGAAAGGCAACTCCTTGTACCTGTAGATGAGTTTCTTTCTCTTGACAGTTGGGTTGTCGACTGTGAAGACTATCTTACCAGCATCACTCACTTTGAAGCTTCCGGATATAACTGGATCATCGCTCGAGGTTAACTTGGTCTTTTTTTGAATAACCACCGTGTAACCGTCTTTGGCGCTAGGCACAAACTCAGCACTGTATGTCACATCCCATCCAACCACACGAAGTTCCCAAACGATGACACATTTCTATAAAAATCAGATGAAAAAAAAAATATGGTGAAAATTCAGCAATAGGTTATTATAAATGGGAAAATAATACTCGTACTAGACTATGGGTCTGTTCTTTTTGACTGAATAAATCTGAACATAACTGAATTGAATGAATCTGTTTTGAACGGAATGAAATTGAACTAATTAGTGCCTGTTTACTTCAGTTGTATTTAGTTCAGTTCAGCTGTATTCTGTAAACGTAAACAAGCCCTTAAACTAAATAACAGCAAGTCTCCACCATCTAACGGGATAAATTTTCAATTAAAATTTGTAACCTTATGAGTACAAAACCATAATTTTTTATATAAAGCTTAACTAATTATGTAAAAAGTTAGATTTTAGTTGAAAGTTATGTCAAACCATCTAACGGTTCTCACAAAAGATTTGGTAACTGAATTAAGTCCAAAAGAACAAGGCCTTAACGGCACAAGACCTTAACCTACCTCTGAACATATGATTTCCACAAACTGCTTCCTTGCAGGATTTAGCTTTAGTACAGTTGCAGTATCTTCCACCGTGAACTCCGGATTACAATCACAGTAGTCAACGCTCAAGCCGCCGTACTGAATTGGAACTTGTTCAGGAGATACATACCTGTTGCAATGACAAACATGAACCCAACCTTAATAAAATAAAATATAAAGATTTAAATTTTACCAAGAATGAAGCAAAAATTGAAGGGATTGTATTATATATACTGACTTGAAAAGAGCTTCAGCAGTTTTTGAGGGTCCGGCAAACACAAACTTGCTTTTTGTTCTCTGGGTCATGAATGGGCTTATCATGGTGTAGAAAGCCACATACCACCAAGGCACATTGATGAACACCTACAAATTGATGACGAAACATAAAAACTCAAAATTGGTCATTGAAATCAAAACAAATTAACTTATTTAAGCAATCAAATGCTTATTAAAAAACAAATTAGATCACAAAAAAGTTGATCAAATTTTTTTATTCACTTTTTTTATCTATCGATAGATATCTCTATTTAAGTATTAAAATAAATTATGAAGTTTACTTATTTCAAAAATAAAAGGCCCTACAAATACAGGATGGTTTTCTTCAACTTATATGAACCCTGATTTTATAACGCCTTATCTGATCGCACCTACTCAGAGTTGCTCCTCATTCCTCAACACTTATACTCGTTACCCCTGACCTAACCTTACCTACTCACACTGCTCAACCCCTATTAAGCCCTGATAAAATAAGTGGGAGAGAACACGCGCATAATGATATGCATTCTAGGTTGTACTGAGTCAGGAACGGATTCGGAGGATATGGGAACTGAAAACGGCAAATCTAAAAAAATCATGTTAATGGATACGGCCAATTATGACATGAAGAATCAGAATAGTCCCCAATACGCAGACAAATCGGGTTCGGGAACGGCTATCCATATAAAATACCCATGCTACATAGTCTGCGTTTCATAATCAATATTTTATATAAAAATAATGATCAAGATCAGATTAGAGAATATCATACTACAATCCTCTAATCACCACCAGATTGAGGCTCAAGTGCATACAATTGAACATTACTTGACCCCACCATCCCATGGAACATCACCCACAAAAGCCAGAATCCAAACTCCCTTCAAGATCAACCAGTATTGCCTAACCAAACATGGAAAACCTAATTTTATCTATAATCTAATCAAGAAGCATTTGCAATAGCATAAATAAATTGTAAAACAATTTACAAACAAACAAACAAAAAGGTATGATAATTAAATAAACAAAGTAACAAATAAAGTCACAAGAATACATTACCTGTTTGGCAACAAATTCAGGATAATTATCTTGAAGCAAATGAAGAGCTTGTTTAGTAGCTAACCTAAGGTCTTTTTTCCCAGGACCAGGAGCATTCTTCAAATCATTAACCTGAAAAATAGTATTAACCCCAACAGGACTAAAATCAAGTTTCCTAATACTTTTCTCCAAGAACTGAATTCTCCACCTCAAAAACCTCTCTCTTTTCTCCTCAGTAGAAAAAGTTTTGCTATACAACTCCTTATTCTGAAACTCCCCATAAACATTATAACAAACAGGATGCCCTTCCCTATCATGTCCATGCATAAACACCACTTTCTCTAAATCATCCCCTAAATCTTCCTCCACTAAGTTATCAATCCCAGTCTCAATCCTCCATTTAAGGGTGTTTTTTAGCATCAAAAATGCATCATTGACCTTAAAATCTCTTGCCCTTAAAAACTTCAACAAAATCACATCTGTTCTTTCATCTTTCAACAAGGGTACTCCCCATATTGAAACCCCATCAAATTCCTCAACTGGGTTTTGCTCCTTAAGTGCAGATTCAATAGTGGTGACCTCAGATTTTGAGGTTGAGGTTGAAGGTAAGTTGGGTAAAAGGGTGTGATTTGAGATGGATTGTTGGAGCAAAGTCTTGAAATCTTCAAGGGATTTTCTGGAAGAATCAGAAAGATCAGAAAGGAGGTTGCTTTCAACTTTGAAAGAAACAGCAGATTGGATAAAGGCAGCACCTTTTTCCTTAAGCTTAAGACTCTTAGATGATTCATTATTGATGGTTTCTGTCTGTTCTTCTTCCTGGGGTTGTGGAGTAGTTTCAGTTTGAGTTTCAGTTATAGTTACAGTTTTTACAGGAGATTCTTCCTCTACCACAGGAGATCCTTTTTCTTTCTCTGATTCTGGTTTAGCTGGAGATTCTGTTTCTGGTAATGTTGGAGATTCAGTTTGGGGTTTGGGAGTTTCTTCAGACATTTTAATGGCTTTTGGTAAGAGTGGAAATGAGAAAGCACAAAGCAGGGGAAGATGAAAAATGAGAGAGATGTTGGAAGGTGGTTATTATTGAATTGAAGTTAAAACGACGGCGTATACGGAGGCAGAAGAAATGAAGGGTAGAATCCAAAGCGCAGACAGCAGACAGCACACAGATACAGAGCAGGGTTGATTGAATAAACAGGACATTACAGCAGAGATGACCAAGGAAACTGCCAAAAACGGCACGTGGAAGAGTACAAGACAAATTAACAGTGATCCAAGTATATTAAAAATAATTGACCCGACTACATTACCGCTTAATTTTCATGGTTTCCCAAATCTCTCATTCTTTTTTACTTCTTTACAATTCAATTCAGACTTCATTTCAATTCTATTCAGTTTCAATTCAATTATTATTATTGTTATTATTAATTCTCTTGGGGTTATTTTTATTGTATTTCATTTTAGTTTAGTCCATTTTAGTTTACTTTAGACATTAGTTTAATCGATTTCAATTCACTTCACTTTAGTTCAGCCGATTTTAGTTCACTTCGTTTAGAAATTCTTATATGCATCCGGATGTATAGTACATCAATGATGATTTTGCTTTCATTTTATTGTTTTTTTTTGTTCATTTCAATATTTAGAATGAGCAAAATTATTTAAAATGAACAATAAAACACTTTAGATATATGTTTCAATTCAATTTAGCATACTTCAGCTTACCTAACTTCAACTTTTTCCTAATTATTTTAGTTATATTATTATTACTATGAATATTATTGTTATTTTATTATTATTATCATTATTATAATCGTCATTAGTATATTATTACTTATTATTATTACTACTACTACTACTACTATTCTTTTATAATAGTTATATTATATTTTTAATTCTATTATACATTTTTGTTAATTAATCGTTGCATTTTAAAAAGAAACGAGTGTAGTACTTCTTCCGTCCAAATTTACCTCCTACATACCTTTACCTGTTCATATATTTAAACCTAAAAAATCATTTTCAAATATCCATAAATGTCATTTTACATAAAAAAAATTCTAAACAATCAACTATGCGTTACCAAACGTCTTTACAAAATCAACTATATAAACCAACATGCAATCAAATCTCTGAACAAAAAGAAATCTCCAACTTTAAAACACTAGTTACCAAACAAGGGTTTATAAGTCCTATAAACTTTATGGTTTATGAAGTCTCATATTGTATTTTTTAAGCAAATCGATGGAGACTCTATTTTATTTAATTAAATAAAGTCAAATTTTACATGCGAATGGTACCTAAAGTCAAAATGAGACAACCAAATTGAGTTAGAAGGAATATAAATGTATAATAGTGTAATCCATATTGATACTGTAAGAGACTTGGTAGGGGCATAGAGCTCATTGGCTTAACGTCATTTTACTTTATTCACTCTCTCTTTCCACAAATAAGTGTTCCATTTTGACCTAAATACTCTCACAATTTTTGTCAAAATATAGCACTTATTTGTGGACTAAGAGCATTCATAATGATGAACAAAAAAATGGTTTGTGATGACAAACCATTTTTTAATTTCCTTAACAATGAACAAAACAATTGTTCATCATGAACAACCGTCCCAAAGTTTGCACAGACGAACAAAAATACCATCAGTTCGTGGTCCAGCTCAGCACAAACCTTCCTCTTTTTTTTGTCTGAAAATCAACCAAAACGGTGTGTTTTGGCCATTTTTCAGCCAAAACGACGCCGTTTTGGCTGATTTTCAGCCAAAAAAAGAGGGAGGATGCGGGCCACGTGTCAGGTGCAGAACGCGACACGTGGCAGCGTCTGAGCCAATTAAAAAAATGCAAATGCTTCAAATTTTGTGGATTTAATTTTAACACATACATTAATTTTTTATAAAAAAAAAATCACCAAAATTCATAATTTTTTCTCCTCTATAAATAGACACCCATATTGCCATATTTTATTTTAAAAAAAAAATCACCCTTTTTCCATATAATTGTTTCCCAAAAAAAAACTAAGTATTGTGATTTGTTCTTTACTCTAACCATTTGATCTCATCTTATTCACTTTTTCCAATAACTTTATGGATCCAAATAATCCTAATACTAGTAGAAAGGGTAATTCCAAAAGAAAATCACTAGTGGTGGCCACCGAACGGGCCGGGCCGGGCCGGGCCAGAGACCGGGCCGGGTTGAAGACCTCCGACCCATGAACCGGCCCGGTGGGTTGCCGGGCCGAACCGGGCCGGGTTCGTGGATAGGCGACCCATGAACCGGCCCACCCGGGTTGGACCGGGTTGGTGGGCCGGGTCGGGGACCGGGTTAACCGGGTTGGTGGACCGGGTTGACCGGGTTACGAGCTATAACACTCCGACCTATGACCCACCCGGTTAGCACTGGGCTGGGTCACGGGCCGGGTCCGGGCTAACCGGGGCCGACCCATCAGGGCCAAAAACCGGGCCGGGCCGGGCCAACCCGGCCCAGTGGCCACCACTAAAAATCACAAAAAAATACTTTGCAAAATCCACATATTTTCGCCCAAAATCAACAAAATTTCCCTCAAAATTCATCTCAAGTTTGGCAACAATTTCCAAACCAAACAATACCACAAAATTGGCAACAAAATTGAACACATGTATTGCTTAACATTTTGTGGTTATAATTTGACACATATAATTATATTAAAAAAAAAATCACCTAAATTTCCTCTATAAATAGGCTCTCTTATTGTCATTTTTATTCAACCAAAAACTAATTAAGCTTGTTTTTTCCTACAATTTTTGTTTATTCAACCAAAAAATAAACAATTCTAAAAAAACCAAGCATCCTTTTAATTTTCAATACTACAATTATGGATCATGGTTCCACATCAATAAATAACAGAAGAGTATGGAGTAAGGCTGAAAAAGTTGCTCTTGTTTCAGCGTTCATGAACACCCACTACCAACACGTTGCCGAAGAACAGCAAGATGTGGTTGCATTTTGGGTTAGTGTTCTTGAATTGTATGATGCTGCCCGGGAGTGTAATCCTCTACAAATTGCAGCTCGAACTCTAAAAAGTTTAAAAGCCCAATGGTGACAAATTTCAGATGGCGTTGGAAAATGGTGTACGTGTTATGACATGGCTGAAAGTAGAAGGCAAAACCACCAAACAGAGGACGATGTCATAAAAGACGCACAAAACAAATTCGAAGGGATGTTTGGTAATAAATTTCGCTTCTTTGATGGATGGATATCGATTAAAAAGTTTCCTGATTTTCGTACGGCAGTTGCTAACCCGCGATTAGGATGAATTAATGTTAGTTCGTGATGGTTTCGTTCTACTTAGTTTTTGTTTGATTAATGTATTTATTTATTGTATCGAAAATTATGTAACTTAATTTCGTTAATCACAATTATTTAAATTTTTTATTAATTAATTTCGCTAATCGTAATCATAAAAAAATTAGCATATTGCAAATATTTAATTAAATTAAGGTAATCGCAACTACTTAATTAATTTACGTTAATCATAATTATAATTAATAGTGTTAATCATAATTATTTATATATTGCATTTTATTATAAATAAAAAGGTGGGGTAGTGTAAAAAGTTGATGAACCTTTTTTTTTTGTTCATGAATAAGAAGAGAAATTGAAAATGGTTTGGCTTGGTGATGTGGATGAGAGAGAAAATGTGATAGTGACCCATGAACTTTTTTTTTTCATTGCTAATGGTGCTCTAATGGACTTATATTATTTACTTTTTAACATGTACGTCTACTTGCTTGAGTTGCTTCCTTTGTTTGATAGTTTTTGGGGCTAAAAAGGGCAAACACTACTCAATCAATTGGTAAAAGAATAGCAAAAATTGTTAGAAAAGTAGTCAAACTTAACTTCTGGATCCCTTTTGTTTGATTGACTCATATATCTGCCATCTTTTTGGTTAATTGGTCCTTTTGAAGTAAAGAAAATGTGGTGGTAATAAATTGATCGTTTTTTCTTCTTTGACAACCAAACGAGCCATTAAATGGATCAAAATCTAAGAACCGTTAACTACTGCTCACGTTTTACTTAGTACGGTTCAAATTTTGATAATTTCGTCTTTTTATATTTTTTTAATCATAGTTATTCTCTAATTCAAAGAAAAAATATCATATTGAAAAGATTGGAAAAGCAAGGGTTGGCGGTGGCGGCAACAAGGGCAGTAAGTATTTTTTTCATGGTGGGGCCCATGATAAATGAGGATCCCAATAAGGTAGGGGCGCCTATTTCAGATTGATAGTTCACATTTTAATGGACAAATTAGTATTGTTGTCCCGATATTGTCTCGAGTCCCAATCTTTTTTTTTTTTGTCATCTTTATATCTACTAAATTTGTTACCACTTAAAAAAATATTTCCCTTCCAATTTCCAAATTTTCCATCCTCCCATTTCTAGCTTTTATGTTTTCTAAGGCAAAGTTTTCTAGTTAATTATCTTTATGACTAATTTATGACATCCACCTTCTCATATCCAACATTTTAACAGTTTTCACGGTGGGATGATTAAAAGAATTGAGTTTATCAGTAATTAAAATAAAAAAAGAAATAACCTAGAGCAATTGGGTGGCTTTCAAAAATCAGTATTTCTGCTTTTTTTTAGCAGTTTTCGTTCTTATTCTTCCTTAGTAAGAGAAAAATGATGATTAATAATTGTACACTAAAGTAAGAGAGAGCGTATGAAAAAGATAGAAATATAGGTAATTTTACTCAAGCTAGTAAAAAAAAATTAAGAGAGAATATGCAAAAAAAAAACAAAAAAAAAAACTTAGAAATCATAATTAATAAATGTAGAAGAATAAAACGTTGTTATATTGAGATAATGTATGAATTGGGTAATTATTTAAAAAGAAAAAAAATGAGTAAATTAAATTAAAATAACAACGGAGGGATTATATAGTGAGGAAATTTTGAAAAAAAAAAACAAAAACATACCGTTAACATCATCGATGAACGCATGTCTCTAATGTTTAATCAATCATTATAATAGTATACAACAATTTTGTTATTATGGCTTTTGGATATGTCTAAAACAATTTTCAATTATATGATTATAAAATTACAAATAAAAAAATCTGATTATTTTTTGGGCTAATTAGGATGGAAATAAAAACCTCAAAACTAATTTTATATAATAATTTATCTCTTTAACTTATTACAAATATAACATGAGCTTCAATTACAGCTTTAAATCATTATTTTTACAGCGCGTTTTTGGTGCAACTGGTTGCACCATTATTAAATGGTGCAACCAACTGTGTAAAACTAAATAGAGGAGTTACAAAAAGTTAGACTTTGTAACCCTACTTTAAAACTTTGTAACCCCACTTAAACACTTTGTAACCTCATTTAAACACTTTTTAAACCCAAAAAATACTTTGTAACCCTATTTAAACACTTCGTTACCCAAAAAACACTTTGTAACCCTATTTAACACTTCTTTACCAAAAAAAAACTTTGCAACCCCATAAAATACTTTGTAACCCCATAAAAACACTTTGTAACCCAAAAAAAACCTTTGTAACCCCATCCCAACATTTGTTACCCCAAAAAACACTTTGTAACCACACTTAAACATTGTGTAAACCAAAAATTATTTTGTAACTCCAAAAACACTTTGTAACCCCACTGTAACTCCAAAAAACACTTTGTAACCCTTGAAAATACTTTGGAATCCCACTTAAATACGGAGTACTTTGTAACTCCAAAAAAACACTTTATAACCCTATTGGAGACTTTGTAGCCCTTAAAAACAGCCGCATCATTTGAAACAATGCAGCTGGCTGCATGGTTGGTAAACTATGCAACCAGACGCATATAAGAATTTGTCTTATTTTTATATATGAGACAACTTATACACTTTCATTATTATCATATTTGCTCTATAATAATAAATTATAAAAGATCAAACCATGCATTGCACGGGTATTATCTATTTGATATACTGACACAAATTATTATCAATGAAAGTTGTTTATAATGATTGAAATCGTTTTTGGACAAATTTCGTAATTATTATGATGGACCGAAAAATTATTTGTTAAAATTAGAACAGAATGGGCCGCAGTCCATTGGGAAAAAAAAAGCATCAAAGGCCCAAGATTGCGACCCAGACAGAAAACCATAATCACCAAATACCAATTGACCATCTTCATCGAGGAAGAAGAAAAGAAAAGCAAAGGACTTGCAAAAGGGGCATTTCACAAATTCAGACATCAAAATCTGTAAACTATAATACCCATTAATAAACACAACATCCAAAAAAATTCTTGTGGGGAATGGCAGAAAACAGAAAAGAAGAAATGGGGTTATCGAAAGATTATAACTTAGATGAAAAATGGGATGCTTGCGTTGATCTCTCTCTTCGCCGCTTTGTTTACTCTTCCGTTGCTGGCGCTTTTACCGGCCTCCTTCTCTTTCGTCAGTTTCTTCTCCTTTTACCGGCCTCCTTCTTATTTCATTTTTTGAATTGTACCCATCTTTTGTTTTTCTTTGTGTGTTTGTTGATTGAAAATGGAGTAAAAAATTGATGTTTTGTGCTAGTGATGTACTTCATAGTTTCATGTTTATGATAGCGAGGTCTTAGATTTGTTGTTGTTTTTGTTAATTTTTGGCTGGGGCAATGTGATTTGTTTGGTTTGGGTTGATGGGTTATTGAGGGAAGTTGATTTCAGGGCTTTTTGGAGGGTTTGCGATGAATTTTTAGGGCTTTGAGCTTGAGATTAAGTTGAATTACTGAATGAGGTAGAATATGGTATTGGGTTGGAATTTATATGCAATTACGAGATTGTGCTTTTGTGCACGTGAAAATTGTTTCATGAATTTACCCAAGTGCTTTCTTATTCCATGAACCGGAGGGGTCATTATATGTATATTTTTTTTTTCTTGCATAAAATCATGAGGTTTAATTTGTAGTTTTCTTACTAGAATGATTCATAGATATAGAGGAGCTGGGATTGATGGGCTTGCGGTTATGGTTGACAATGCTATTGTGTTCGTTCTAATAATCTTGCGGTTTTCTTACCATTAAAACCAACTTTTTTTAAAAGCATGTTAACTGTCTTATTATGTCCCCGTCCTAGCCCCAAAATGGTGAATGATTATTATTAGGCATCAATGTTGAACTGTTCTTGTTTTCCATTAGGGAGTCCCGTGACTCGTTGGGCTTCGGTGGCTTTTGGTGCTGGAATGGGTCTTGGATCTGCATACTCAGACTGCTCTAGATTGTTTGACAACCCCACAACAAATTTGAGTCCTTCAAACATTTCTAACTCCCCTGTTTCTCAGGTAAGTTGCCTTCTTTTGGGTTGGTATGGTTTTGAATCATGTAAATCTGTTCTAGGATCTGATACTAAAATTGTTTTGCCGTCAATTTTTATGTCGCTAGTGTGAGCTTTACAAACCAATGGTGCCGGCTCTTTGAGAGGGACCTTTAATTTTTCATCAAACTTGATTCATACGAAGTAATTGACCCATTGCGGTGTGCAGCATGAACATATTAGAAAAAAAAAAGATAATTTAGGAGAATAGGAGTTATGTTTGTGTATTCAGAGCATTTATCTCTTGATTGAAGTGACAATGGTGGATTGCTTCAATAGATAGCTATCATTCTATCTCAAATTCGCAACTTGATATCATGATCAAGAGGATATGGGCAGGCATTGTTTTCCTTTTGGGGGTTGGCTGTGGTTTGAAATGCTCTACTTTACAAAGTATTCCCTTCTTTAAATCCACCACCCACATACCCTTTTTAGTTGTCTTCATTGTGCTCTCCTTTCAATATTTGCCAAATTATTTCTTTCTTCTTCTCCTACAAGGTAGAGCCCATAGCAACTGAATAACATTTTTCTCTCTACCTATTCACTCTCGGCTTTCCTTAAAATCTATGTTACTCGGAGTTGGATAGACTTTTCCAACAAGGGTATTTGTCTAAGTGTCGAACATGACAATCTATGTTGGCATTCGATAATTTGATACAAAATGTAGTATACAAGAGTCATACCCATGTTTGAGTATCTGTTATATGACACCAGTTCATGTTACTTGAGGTAAAATGCAGTTAGAGTAATGAAGTTAAAAACTTTACAAAACCTCAATGGAGTACTACTTTTTTCAGTGTTACTTGTTGGATTCTACCAGTTCAGGTGTTTGGATTAGCTAATTCTAGTGCAATTAAAATTATGAGACTAAGGATTCTACATAATATCAGATGGAAAGCTCTGTAAGGAGTGAGGGAAGGTTTAGAAGGACATGGATGAGGAAGAATCTCTTGCTTTTCTTCCTATTGTCATAGAATGGTTGCTCCCCTCTCCTACCCAAGGAGACAATTTTGGCAAATCCTGCAGAAATTGATCTTCTTCCAATAAAGCCATAGAATTAACGTTTGGTGATAGAATACATTAAGAATGCTAATTTGGCAATTCAAGGAGGACAATTTGTTCTTCATACATTGTTGTGTAAAGTAAAATATGGCATTGTCATTTGTCAAAGTCCCTTTATTTGAGGAAAAGTATTAGGGTTTCTCTTGGGTAATTGTATGCTTTGGCTAGCTATGAAATAAGGTTGCATTTCAAATTAAGTAGAACACGTAGGTTTTTATAGGTGATAATTTTTAATATAAATTGTGGAAATTAGAGCCGGCAAAAACTGACGTGACATCATAACACGACACGAAATTAACGGGTTTGGGTCAAAGATTTTGACACGATTAAGTAAACGGGTTGACAAGACACGCTTATTAAACGGGTTGGGTTTGGGTCAAGGGTTTCAACCCTTTTATATAAACGGTTTGACACGACACGACACAGTTACACTTGAATAATAATTTCATAGTTAAAAATTGACCTAACAAGCTAACACGACCTGAACACGACACAAAATCAACGGGTTTGGGTCAAGGACTTTGACATGTTTAATTAAACGGGTTGACACGACACGACACATTTAATAAACGGGTCGGGTTTGGGTTAGAGGGTTCAACCCGTTTTTGTATGCGAGTCAATCCGGAATCAACACGACACGATTGACAACTCTAGTAGAAATGATTGATGTCACTTGAGTTGGTGCAAGTATTTCTTGCTCCTGGTGCCACTAATAACTTCGCATGGATGTGTGCCTTTTCAGCAGTGAAGTTAAAGGCTAATGGGTTACATTTTGTTAGTTCTTTGTTCTAGGCTTGTAGCCATTGATCTTGTAGCTGTTTGCTGTTGGAAAAATCTGAAGGTGAGTTTAGTGCATTGTTTGCAGAAGACTGTTATAGCCACTTGGCTTCATCAGGATGAGCTTTTATCTTGACTCTTGAGTTGTACAATTTTTCCATCAAAAGCTCAAGTACTTTGGAATTGTGCGTATCCTGTGTGCTATGAAGTGTGTATGAGATTATCAAGGTACATGTATCAGCGTACTAACTGGAAGCATTGGGGTTGTCTGATCTTAGATTCTTAGCTGTAACTCTTGAATTTCAATTTGTTTTCTCTCCTGGGTTCATAAGGTATAAAGGGTTACATTACGTTACATCACGGTCATTGTGGTCTCATTGCATATGAAAGAGCTTTCAAAATATGATATCGCTTACTCCTTTCATTGATGACTTGGTATGAGCTGGATTTAAATTTTGGGCTTCGACTACTCGATCAGATATGTGTGCTGAGTTGCGTTCCTGGCATAGCAAAGCATAATTGTTTTTTTGTCTCCCACCTTACACAACAAAAGTATCTCATAATCAGCCTCCTAGAGTAGCTAAATCGACATTATATAGAAACTTTACTGAAAAGAGTGATATGCTAGGGATCGTAGTTTAAAGCTGCACATTTGTGCTAGGATACTGTAGAGTTGTAAAATAACTCTACAAGGTAGAGTTTCTTAAATAATAACTATTAATTAAAATATCAATGGCTCATATATTTTCCCAAAATTTTCCGCTTAAATCCATCCCATTTTTTTCAACCTTACACCAATCCTAGCTCTTGATTTTATTAATGAATGGCTAATATACAACTCTACCATGTAGAGTTTTGTTGCATGATCTTTAACCCTGCAAATTTCTCCACCTAGAAGTACAGATGAACTTTGGAATTTTCGATTTAGTTGAGGTCCTTTATGCTCTTTAACAAACCTTGGTGCATGAGGTTCACCATGCCTTTCCGATGTAGCTTTTGAGGGGAAATGCAATTTTCGAACTGCTGATGTGATTCTTTTTTTGTCGGATGCTACACTCTTTATAGAAACTTTTAATTACTTCCTCTATTGAAAATCTCATCTAAGAATTTTCTTTTTTAAGAAATACGGATGATTTGTTAATTACTACCTATGGGATAGTCAGTGTAGTAAGCTCTATAACGTAAAATACTTTCTTCTTGCCATTTGCTATAACTGTAGCTTGTTGTTTCCTCTCGTAGCAAGTTTGTTATAAACGTTAAGCATACGTGTACTCAATCTCTTTCTTTGTCGGTTAATATGTTTTACGAGCTTGTTAATTTTTAATGTTAACTTACATAGTTACATTCTTCTCTTCAGGATGTGCAAGAGTAACTTTTTGAGTTGAACTATGGATGGCTGGGTAATCAGTGAGAAGGGTTTGTAACTTCTGTTCACTTTAGGCGACTCTTGCCCTACTGTAATACCCAAATTTGTTTTGATGAGTAATTGTATCCCCCCCAAATGTACTAAAAATTGAAATGAAACAATTCCTTTTGTCTTTGTAATGTTACTATGATTTTGAGTTTCAATCAGAATGTGAAATCGAATGAAAGAAAAATAAGACTTTAAAGCTATTGTGCTTAGCTCTTGAAGCAAAATCTTGATTTTATCTTCTCGAGTTACAATCAGAATGTGAAATCGAATGAACCTATGTTTCCGGAAAAAAATGTTTACCTTCTCGATTTTATCCTATCTCTTGATTATTTAGGAGTTTTCCTGCACCTGCATTTTGGGGAGTAGTGATCCAAACTAACAAAGTATAACTTCTTGAGTTGGTTGGGGGAAGTGATATTAGCATACGCTATATTGATATTGACATACCTTTTTGGGAGAGGAACATAGAAAATTATACTTTCACAAAGAGATATTGTCCATATCTATTTTTGATGTGTCTTTATCATTTCCCGTTGGTTGGACCTGTTGTATGTATTCAGAAAACATGGTACGGAGTACTTTTGATTATACTATCAAGGAACATTCAAAAGGTTGGACACTTGCCCTAGTGGTTCTGATTAGCATCTTCGAGCTCTATGCTTGTGTTGGGTTCAAACCTCACCGCACACATCTATGATGATTTTTTATGTTCCTTATCATGATGTGTGTGTTGGCTTAATTAGGTCAGGTAACCTGCAGTAGGACCCGTCTCGAGGCCTAATATTATCTACATTATCAATTTTTTTTTTAAAATGAAGGAACATTCAAACTAGTACTTGGGATTATATATACTGAATGATGAGAAGATTGAGCAGATGAATGAAACCTGATGTTATTAATAACAATTGTTGCTGGCACTGTTTCAGAGTTAAAGGATACAAAGAAGTCAATATACTATTATATAATTTGGCACTTTTAGATTAAAAAAAATGCTATAATTAATAAACAAGAATTGTAATAGGCAAATTAAGCCATGTCCAGTAACTGATCATGAAGCCAATTTCTCATAATTTTGAAAGCTTCCTCTGCATCTGCATCTTCCTCCATACATT
Organism: Salicornia ramosissima; assembly: GCA_951394345.1. Classification (NCBI taxonomy): domain Eukaryota; kingdom Viridiplantae; phylum Streptophyta; class Magnoliopsida; order Caryophyllales; family Amaranthaceae; genus Salicornia; species Salicornia ramosissima. The sequence goes on from OX596234.1 coordinate 50,865,345, forward strand.
TAGGTCTATGGACAAACCCATGTCCTCTACCCTTGAAAACCACTACCCTTGAGTTGCTGCTGCCAATCATGTTTCTGATCTCATTGATGGTGTTAACCGGACAAAGAGGGTCATTATCTCCGGTGACAAACAGAGCCGGGACCTTCACGTTTGGAGCAACAGATGAATCCATTCTTGTCCCGTAGAAGGAAACACCAGTCCCAAAAACCGAACCTTTATCTTTGGCTAGCACTTCTAACACTCGACCACCTCCATAGCAAAACCCTATTAAGCCGAGCTTTTTGGATGGTTCAGCAGCCATGAACTTATCAAACATCCATTGGGTTGATGTTGCAATGTCTTTTGCTATCCTATCCGGGTCTAGTTTGGCTATCCACTGCTCGAGCTGAGTTTGTGACCCGTCCTTCGACCATGGATCACCGCGGAAAAGATCCGGTACCAAGACACTGCAATTTCAAACACATTTACAACAAATGTGTAATTATTTGTTCCAAAATAATTGCTCCATTTACTTATTCACATATTTCGAGATACAACTTTAAATATTATGCAACATCTTTAATTATACATAAGAAAATTTCTTGTGAATAAATTATATATATGAAAAATACACGTCAAAACAAATCAAACAATATTCCTTGACATAGGGTCAACTTACTATATGAGCAGTACTAAAACTCAAAATAGAGCAATTAAAATGGAATGGAGCCATGGATCACTAGGCATTGTTTGGTTTTTTGAGAATTAATTTCAATTGAACTCATTTGCTTGATTGTTATAGGAGAATTTTGGTTCTTCAACAACCCATATATAATCCACACTTGTCAGCATTTGACATATTTCTGCATTTGATATGTCAAATTTATATAGTTTTGGGCAATTATTTTAGAAAATTATAGTACTTCCTCCGTTCTCAAAAAAAAAACAACAAACCATTTTGCACAAATTTTAAGGAAGTGATTTAAGAGTCTAAACGATCAAATTAATCAAAATAATTTTAACACAAGTAAGAATGATATTATAGGTTACTTGTCTTAGAATTACATATATTAATTTGATCGTTTAGACCTTTAAATCTCTTCCTTAAAATGCGTGCAAATTAGATAAAGAAGCAAACCTCAAAACAGAGAAAGGGAAACCTACTTGTAGCCATTGCAAGCAACACGGTAAGCAAAATCCCTGTTGTAAGAATCCTCAAAACCAAAAATGTCTGACAACAGCAGAATACCAGCTCCATTGTTGTTCTTGACGGCCTGAAAGAAGAAGGCATTAACTCCATCACTGCCTTCCCCTATCTTAACTTCAGATCCGTTCACTAGCTCACAAGCCTCCGCATCTAACTCTTCTTCATCTTCAACCTTTAGCTGCCTGCAATTCACCACCATCCATTGCTTCCTTCCTACAACTGCCACTGCAGAAAATGATGATGGTGAGGTCTTCGTCTTCCTTGTTACCAAATTTCTTCTTCTCTGTGAGCAAACTGAAGCATCACAGTCAAGATCGAGATACTTTATCAACGTTTTAAGCATGGCAATGACTACAAAATTTCATCAAATCGAGCAAACACATGAAACTCATTCCATATAATCAATCATCCGTCATTTCGAGATTGTATTTTGGCAATTACTTATTTTAAGTTCAGATTGTACAACAATTTGGAAATTTCAACTACAGATTCGAAAATACAGTTCAAAATAATACTGAAAAAGCAAATTCGCAGTTAATCAAAGCTTTTGCATCTCAAAACAAAAACAAATGGCGTTTTCTGTAATCAAATAGAATTAAAAAAAAAATGAGAGGCGTAGATAGGGTGAAGGAAACATACAGAAGATAAAGATGATGAAGGCAAGCTCAAAGTTGGGAAGAAGGAACAACCATGAACAGCGAATTTGGAATCTTTGATGGTGCCCATTTCAAACTGACTGATTAATTTCATGTTTTGATTTTTATTTTCCAGGAAAAATGAGAATGTATTTTGTTTTTGTGTAATTTCAGATTTTCAGTGGAGGTAGATAACTACATATGGTGGAGATACAAAGTTGTAATGATATCTTGCATTTGGTTTTGGCTCTGTTATTTAGGACTGATCTGGTCTGATCTGATTTGATCTGATCTAATCTTATCTGATCTGAACTGATTTGATCTGATCTGAGTTTGTCTGATCTGAACTGATCTGAATTATTTTTATTTTTATTTTTTATTTTTATTTTTATTTTTATTTTATTTTTTTTATTTTTTTATTTTATTTATTTTATTTTATTTTATTTTATTTTTATTTTTATAATTGTAATACTTTTTTTTATGAGAAATGTAATACATGATCATATTTACTAAAATAATAATTATTATTATTATTATTATTAATAATTAATACAATTATTATTATTATTATTATTATTATTATTATTATTATTATTATTAATGTCTGATCTGATCTGATCTGATTTGAGTTTGTCTGATCTAATCTGATCTGATCTAATTACTGTAGCTTTTAAGTCCAAAAGAACATGGCCTTTGTCATGGAAATAAAATGGTGATGATTTTGGCACACCTCACCCTTACTATTCAAGTGAGGAGGGGAGGAGTATCAAAATTAATTTGGGGAGTGCCAAAATCATTTTCCGTAATGAAATGATTGGTAGTAAAAGGATCATAGCAATAGAAATTAACTAGCATTATACAAAGTCTCAAAAAATAATTAAACTTAATACAATCATCCTCATAGTGATATTTATTGGTGATTTGTAAGTATTGTGAACATTTATAATTAAATTAAATTAATTTAAATTAAATATTTAAAACAGGAAGTTTAAACTGCCACATGTCATTATCTCACATCATGTTGTGCCACATAGGCGTCCGGTCATTGTGTCATGTCTTCAAGCCCAAATTTGTTTTATATAAAAAAAAAGCTCTAACAAGCCTTGAACTTGCAATCTCATTTTCACGTCTATCTCTCATTCTTGTATATTTTTTGTTATCATCTTATACAGCGTATCATTGCAAATTCTTTATCCTCTTAGTTTTGTTCTTCTATCCTATTTTACACTACGCTATATTAAACTATTATTATTTAATATTATTTATAATATACTAAATATTTATAACAGGATTTGTTAATCCACGTGGCATCTTTTCAAAACATATTGAATTTATAAAAAAAAATAACAATTTTAATGATAAATTACCTAATTATCTTTCTGATCTCTTTAACTTCCTTAAATAGGCTGTTTTTTTTATTCATAATTTTTTTCATATCTTAATTTTATATTAAATGCATACTTTTAACTCTTACTTACGGAGTACATGCTCTTATTTATATACATGTTCAATTTCTTTATTTTTTTAATATACATTTTGGTATATATGAATAGATGTTTCTTATATATTTATGGTAAAACATTTATAGATGTTTCTTACGGGGTTAAAACTAGTTTATTGTTTAATTGGTGAACATTACTATTTAAACTATGAACATTGCAATTTTGGTGAACATTTGTGATTTATATGATGAATATTTATATTTAATTAGTGATATGTAAGTGTTGTAAACATTTATTGTTTAACTGGTGAACATTGCAGTTTTTATGAACATTTGTGATATATGTGATGAATATTTATATTTACTTTGTGATTTGTAAGTGTTGTAAATATTTATTGTTTAATTGGTAAACGTTACTATTTAAACTGTGAACATTACAGTTTTGATGAACTGTGTTTTATGTGTTGAATATTTATATTTAATTGGTGCTATGTAAGTGTTGTGAATATTGATTTTTTAACTGGTGAATATTGTTGTTTAAATTGATGATGAACAAGTCTATGATTTATACAATAAGTATATATTGTGCATTCCAACAAAAAATAATCAAATACATATTGTGCATTACGTCATAAGCATTTGTATAAGCTAGTAAACATTGAAATCATAAGTTTACAGGTGACATTCTACAAAATGTGATGAATATTTTTGTATAATCTTGTAAACATTACTCTTTTTGTGTGTGAACATTTTTTTTTTCGTGTGTGAACATTTATAGAGTGTATGGTGAGAGAGGGCGCGTGAGTTTTTTTTCCAGTAGTTTAGACGAGAGGGACCATAGAAAGCTGGTTGATCCGGGTCCATCTATTACCCATTGTTGATCCATACTTAATGCACAAAACCGCATTATTTTATACGAGTATTCAATTTCCTTAGTTACGAAGAGAAACCCAGTAACTTAAAAAAATAACGGAGAAAAACAACAAAATTTGATTACGAAAGAAACTGAAATTAGAGGAAGAAGAAAGGGGGAAAAAATTAGCAGCAGCAGAAGAAGAATGGAGGTAGATGATGGTCAAGATGGGCCTCCATCCAATGATTGCTGCTCGATTTGCCATGGATACTTCAACATTCCTTGCCAAGCTAATTGCTCTCACTGGTTTTGCGGTTCCTTTCTTTCTTCCTTGACATTGATTACTTTACTGCATTCTTAATTCACTTTCCAATTGATTATTGATTATTGATGATTGATGATTGATGGGCCATATCATATAGAAGCTATTTATGCTAGATTTCTAGTTTATATCCTGTTTTTAGTCAGTCTTTTCAGAGGATTTGAAATTAGGGAAAATTATTGCTTGAAATGAAATCGTTCACTGAATTGAAAGATATGATTATAGAGGTGATTAGTGATTACTGTTTCTGGTTGCTGTAAATATCTATTGACCTGATTTCGGCAAATTAATTTAGGAGCGATTTAGTAGTAAAAATGGTAACAACTAACAAGTCAATGTTGACAGGATAAGTGGCTGAACAGTGAACATGATGTAATAACTTTCTTTGTAATGAGGGATTATGTTAAATACAATAATGGTGTGATAATGTCTGACTTAAGCTGGGGATCCTAATTAGTAATCATGATTTGACCATTAAGATTGGGCTGATGCAGTGGGGGAGTGATTTTGGCAGTCTGAGATTGATATTGGCACCCTATTGTGAAAGTAAAATTTTCTATGTTTTACTCTCAAAGTGGGGTGCCAAACTCAAATTCAAGGTGTGCCAAAATGTGTTTTCGATGCGGTTCATCTGTAAGTGAATTCATCTGTCCCTGGCAATTTCCTCACCCACATGAATCTTTGCATAGAAGTTGTGGAATTGTTGATGGTGTTTTGTCCAGCTTTTATGGAATTTTATACCCTTGCGACCCATTTGGTTGTTGGTAATAAATTGTGTGAATTTGTTAACGAAGAAACCTTATAATCATCGTGATTTTTTTTTTTTCATTCTCAAGCTTCAGTTATCTTTATATTTACTATTACCATCCATTACCAAGGGAGAGGGTGGTATTGATGGGAATAAATATATAAGATTTTAAATTAGATCGATTAGACTTAAGCTAGTACTATCATGGGAATGAATATTGATTTTCCTTCTAAATTTACATATAAATTCATTCTCATTAGCGCTATTTATAACTTGTTACCAAACGGGCCGTTTGTCCCTTGATGAAAGATTATTTTTGACAATTGAGTAAAATCCCATGTCTTGAGTGGGAATATTCTTTAAAATTGATGAATATGCTCAATTTTTTGAAAGGAATGGTTAATTGGTTATAGTGTTTTATCTTATTAAGCTACTTTAAAAAAATATTTTTCCATTGAAAATGCTTTACGGAGCATTAGTCCCTTGATGCAAGGTGTTATTTTTGCCAATTTGAGTAAAATTCCATGTCTTTGGTGGCAAAATGCCAAAATCCTTTAAAATTGATGAATTTTATGCTCAATATTTTGAAGGAATGATTAATTGGTTACATTATGTTTGTCTATTAAGCAAAGAGGTTTGATGGGTTTTCTTAATTGTGCTCTGGACTTCCTTGTCTTGACCGTCTCTCCTTTTGGATAGGTATAGGCCATGTTTTCCTCCAGACCACCTTGATCATGACCATCGGACCATGCAAAGAAGTTTACAAGATAATTAGCTTAAAATTCGGAGGTGCAAATTGAAACCATTCTGTGTTCCAATTGGTAGTGAGCACATTGTCTCAGCACTAGACTTCCCTTTTAGACTTGCTTAACTGCATATTTGAATTTTGCAACTTGGCAATGTTTTTACTTTAGGCCGAGACTTGAATTAAAGAAAACTCCTCTCTTCAAGGATAATTTTACTTTATGGCCAACAAATTGAGATGTATATTTGGAGTTGCTGAGACTTTTGGTACTGTTGAATTGGATAAAGACTGAGACTTGTCAGTTTTGCTTTGCAGCCTAGTGATACGGTTTATTCATGTCTTATTGACAATACAGGGAAGTGTATTTTGCAACTCTGGGATCATGGATCAGCATTGCAACCATGCAAATGTCCGCTGTGTCGTGGTCCCATTAATTTGTTGATACCCACTGATACTTCTCGGCGGCAACGGGGTAATCCAGAAGTTGCTGACATCTTAAGGAGGTTGGAAGTATATAACCGTCAATTCGGTGAACGTTCCAATGATCTTAGCCAGGTAATGAAATTACATGTAAAGTAGTGTGGATGATTCTTATATACGGAGTACCAATTAGCTTTGTCCATTGGATCTACACAACTTTATGGCACGTTTGGTAGTCGGTAATAATTCGTGATAATGAGAATGAATTTTAAAATTTAATTTAGTAAGGAAAACAATATTATCATCTCTATGGGAACATAATCTCACTTCCAAGCTTGTATTTTCTTTATATTTTCTGGTAATATTAAATGTGAATGAAAATTTGTAAAGAAGATGATTTGGGGTTTAACTTGCACCACCATGCAAATCATTGATTTTCTTTTCAAATTTATGTACAAATTTATTTCCAGTACCTTCATTTCTGACCAGGTATTAAACGGGTTGTTACTTTTGAGTGGAAAACATGGTTAAATTGATATCTGTGTCTACATTATTTTAGCATAGAGGTTCTTAAAGGTAATGAATTCAGTCAAAAACTTGACCAATTTATGACCACAAGGCAACATTCTTTTGAAAGAGTTATAGGAATCCAAGACCCGACTCTTGAAATTCTATCAATTGATTCAGAAAACAAACTTAAAAGAAATGAAGCAGCTTCATAACTATTTCTTCTTTGTATTCTCAGAGATTACGAGACCTTCCCTTTCTTCTCCGAAGGTTATCACGTGATATGCTGGATCCTCAGAGAACTCTGCCCTTTGTTATAAAGGCTCGTGTCTACTTGGCAGTTAAGGGGATTCTGCAATTTACTATGATTTTTTGTTCTCTTGGTATGAATTGTATATCTGAAATACAAGAAATTTTCAGCATTTGATTAACTGTGCTATCTAATTTCAGGTGATTCTAAGTATAATATATCTAGTGAGCCCGGTGGACATTATTCCTGAAGGTAAAATTGCACTACCTTGTAAAATTTTTAAGCATTGAAAATCAATATGTTGATATGCAATTTCTGTTCTTCCCAGGAATACTAGGAGTATTTGGCCTTTTGGATGATCTGATTTTGCTGCTAATCTGCCTCTTATATGTCGCTGCCATTTACCGCTCTGTTCTCGTTTCTCGTCATGGAGGTTAACAAAGCAAGGTTTACAGTGGACAGGAAAAATTAGTGCAAGGATTTAGCGAAAGAGGTTTTTTTTTGGGTCTTTTTTCCTCCTTTTTCTCATTTTTTGGATGAATATAAAGTAATTATTAGACAAGGATCTTGGAGAGTTTGATTTTGCAATATTTGTTATTTAGAAGAACAAAAATATTACTGGCAATTGCCAAATATTTTGTTACATAATTTAGAGAACATATCTTCTTTGATCAAGTTGTACAACACACAAAAAAAAATGCTACGTATATGATTTCTTTTTGATTCGAAGTTTAGAAACTATGTTTCCTTTGCCAAGTGAGTAGTCCAAAGAGAGCTCAAAATCAGGTTTCGTTGGCATAGCTGGGAAAATCGATGTTTACCTTGAAGCTATGGATGGTTTTGTGTTGATTCATTTCCCTTAGCTTTTATCCAAAATAATCATTTGATTAAGGGTTAACACGGTTGGTCCGGTTTGGTGTGATTTGTGTACCAAACCAAACCGCATAATACGATTTAGTCAATTTTTTCAAACAAAACCAATTCATATTAGTATCCAAATCAGACGAAACCAAACTGTAATAATGCGTTTGGTGCGGTTTTTAACAAGACTTTTTTTATGGAAAGTCTATTTGGTGAAAATTAGACCTTTCAAACGGGTCGGGTTGGGTTGGTGTAAAATTGTTCCAGGTTTGGGTTGAGAAGTTTTATACTGCCCATTAAATTTTCATGTTTTAATGCAATATTTGTATTAAAATATACTTTAAACGTTCTAAAAAGTACAAATTACAACAAATATCTTCATTGATGCTAATTTATAACAAATAATTGATGTTGTGGTCCAATAAAAATAATTTTAAATTCAAAGCTTTAATGGTAGAAAAGTTTTTTCCAAAAATTCTCATAATTTGATAAGTTTAATACATTACTAATGATTTTCGGGTCGAGTCAGTTAAAGAACGGGTTTAAAAAAGATTCAGGTTGTTTTTTGTCAAAACACATTATTTACGGGTCGGGTTTATTGGATTTTTTCGAATTAGATAAAAAATTGTAAGCTCTAGTGAAAATGAATGCACAAAAAATTTATGGAACACATGGAGTAGTAATAATGTGTTTTATGGATTTCTTTTCTTTTCTTTTTTTTTAAAAAATAAACCCCTAGGCCCTATCCATGATACTATATGGGAATATGTGTATCCAATTATATATAAGTATATAACGAATCATGTTTAGAAAAAAAAATTCATGACAGTTGTCATTAGAAAAAATTGTTTTTTTTTTTTTATCAAATATAATAGGAATCGATTTTTTTCACGACAATTATTAATTCTGCATGAATTTGTCCGCATAATTAGGAAATATTTATATTCCTAAAAAAATTACACTTTTACTTTAATCACGTTTCAGAATATCTAAATATTTCCTATTATATTCCTGAATATAATCAGGAAATATTTAGGAAAGTTTGCAATAAGATAATCTGTTATATATCTTCCTAAAAAAAAAAAGGAGTTTGTTATGGGTATAAAAAAATTCGCGGTGAAAAAAGATTAATTATTAGAATGTGGTTATAATTATGATTCTGTTTATAATAAGATATGATTTTTTTCCCCTAAAAACAAACACCTTTTTTTTTTTTGTTTTTGAAAGAAGTAAAATAAATAACTTTGTAAATAAATTCGTAAAATATCTAACCGACTTGGTGTAAAACCCTAATTTATATGGTTTATTTTAGGCTTTTAGTCCTACTAGGAATATAAACACACAAACTTCCTAATTGTACTTTTTCGTACCAAAAACAGAAACTAGTACAATATATTATACTTTGAACTACTTTATAAATACATAAACAACCTAATATTAGGATTTTTTATTTTTTTTTTGAAGATATTAAGGTTCTCTCTCTCTCTATATATATTTTTTCTCATAAAGATATAGATAGTAACTCATCTTAATTATTTGCCTGGTGGATTGATGATGGCTCCTCCAAAGACCGCGAAAGCATGCAAAAATAATACAACAAAAAAACAAATTAACGCCATGAAAATATCAAAAAGAAGAAGAAATACCTACTTTGTAGTTGAAGATGATGAAACAATGCCGATATTAGACTGCCTTCCTATTGAGATGATCACTGAAATTCTCACCCGTGTTGCTGCTTCTTCGTCTCTTTTTGATTTATTTCGCTGCAAACTAAGGTTTGAATAATATGAACCTCCCTATATATATACTTCGTATCATTTACTTTAAACTAAAGTAGTAACTGGCATAAGGATTGTTGCTACGGAGTACATGTTAATTTTAGGAGAAAACTTTCCCGCCAAGAGACTAATTATTTTTTTTTATTAATTGACATTTAATTAAAATACATAAAAAAATTTTGAACAATTGGGATGATCAGTTCCAAACCTATTTTTTTTATCATCTTTTATGCAATTATAAGTTACTAAGTGTATTATATTTCAACCTTTATATATATATATTTTTTAAAGATCTCAAGGTTTATATGTGGTTTCCATTTTTTTTTTTTTTTTTTTTTTTTAGTCATGTATTATATGTCAAATAAAGAATCAAAATTTAGTTGAACCTATCAAGTTTATCAAAATTTTGAAAACTGACAACAATAAAGAAAAATGCAAATCACTTTTTATGGTTTACGTTGTTCTTGATTTTTAGTTTTCAAAAAAAATAAAAACTAAAAATAATAGCGAACGAGCCTTTTGTTAAAACTAACCAATGACTAAAACTTTAGCGAATTTTAACTGATTTTGTGTTACTGAAATTTTTAGCGAATTTCAACAGTAGAAAGAGAAAAGGTGCAAAGTGCTAATAATTCGGCTCAAATTTATAGCAAAATTCTAAATTCTAAATAATTCTACTCTAATTTACATTCCTGATTCCAAATACTAAACATAATTAGTAAAAGTTAACCAATTATTACAACTAATATGTCCTCTTAATTTCCACAATATATAGTTGTTATGCTGTTGTTATAATTGTTCTGGTGTCACTATAGTATTTTTTTATGGACATATGGTTATATAAAATACAGTTGTAAGGCCTTGAACAAGCTTTCTGAAGAGAAGGAAATTATGCAACAAATTTCATTGGACAACTTATTGTATCCTTGCTTTTGGCAGACCAGTAATGGTAATGACATGTCCTTCCTCATGAGGTGCTTGGAGTTCAACAACCTTAATGCTCTTTTACTTTTAGCATTGGTATGTACTCCAATACTCAAATGCATACATTATTGAATTATTTTTTTGTTTAATTTTTTTTTGCCAAAAATAAATAACCTTTGGCCAGTCTTACAATTAAGAGCTCGTTTACATTAGCTTAATAGAGATGAACTGAACTGAACTGAATTGAACTGAACTGAATAAAAGCGTATTAATTGAACTAAATAGAGATGAACTGAACTGAACTGAATAGAGAGATGAACTGAACTGAATATAATCTGAAGTAAACAAGCCCTAAGTCAACCTTTTAAAAATTCAAAATTAAATTAACCATGTTATCATTTAAGCTTAATTGTGGATGATATGCTAAAGCTGGGCTTATTTTGGATAATTTTTTCTGAAAAAAACATAAAATTTTTGTTTCATTGATTACACGTATATCTTTTAGTAATTTATTTTCATGCATTGTGTAATGTATAGGTAGAGTATTTCAGAGGAACGGAGGTGAAAGAAGGGATAAGAAAACTGGAAAAAGGCAACAAAACAAGGAAGCAGGTTATGTGTTAGGCTTGCTATTGGTGTGCGGTGGAGAAGAAGAGTGCAATAAAAAGGGTGTTGAATTGTTGCTGAACATAATAAGGGTTGTTCGAGGGAAAGGAATTGTGGAATGTAGGAAGAAATTGAGTGATATGATGAGAGAAATCTGGGTCGTTAATAAGCCCGCTGCTAAACCCAAGCTACAGATTGCTTGCCCCCTGCAAAAGTGACATAAAGTTCAAAATCGATGGGAAATGGACTGTTATTATTACGAAGATAACGAGGATACTATAGTTTGCGAAGCTTGCAAAGTTGCTCGTGAGATTAATTTCTTTCTTTTATAATAATTTGAATTCTTTAGAGGTTAGTAGGCTACATGTAATTTGTTCGTTAGTCGGTTTGTAAGTTAAGTAGTTACGGTAATTGTTCTATAGGGAGCATTAATGCGTTTGTATTTTTATTAGGAGCTAAATAATTGTAATCAATTTATTATCTATAGAGTATCATCTTATTTATCTTTTGATGCTGATGATTATGTTTTGTAGAATTGAAATTAATCTTATGAATCTGTATCATAGAATATCAAGAATTGATCTGAACAGTAATGAGCTAATTTTTATGAGTAATCATAAACACTTACCTACTATATGCATTTATCGGTTTTTGAGCTAATTATTGTCCCGTGTAACACAATAATTATCCCAAGGGTATCGTTTATTGTTCACATATTATTTTGTTTTCACTTGTATGCGGGGCCACTTTCATTAATTTCTGACACAAATGGAGCAGTATGATTGGTCTTCCAACTGCTATTTGCATTCTCGATTTTTATATAGTAAGGGCCGGGAATCCAGGAAAAGAAGGTACTCTTCATTATGAGCAATAGTAAGTGAATCTTAAGGGTGCGTTCACTTTACCTTAAAAAATAAGTTTCAGGTTTAATAAGTTCAAGTCTAACTCAACTTAAATAAGCACTCCTATGCTTATTTTTAGTAAATTTAGATTAGATCAGAAAAATTCAGATCAGATCAGACTAAAAAAAATTCCGATCAAATCAAATTAAAAAAAGTTCATATCAGATCAGATCAGTTCAGCTCAAATCAGAACATTCAAATCAGATCAGTTCAGCTCAAATCAGAAAATTTAAGATCAGATCAGTCCATACCAGAAAATATCAAATCAGATCATATTAGAACAGAAAATTTCAGATGAATCAAGCGCATCCTTAAAAAAAAAAAAAGTATTCTAAAAGTAATTCTAATAAAAACAAATAAAACAACTTTTATATTACTCCCAAATGCTAAATATTATTTACAGTACAATTTACCGAGCGTTTTTGCCCATGGATAATAAACCTAGATCATCCATGCCTTACTAGTTGCTACAATCTTACTACATCTTATTAATTTATTATAACATTTACAATATATACAGTGAAATTAAATTCGGGAATATGTATAAAAATGATTCCCTACTACCATAAAATTACATATTCTTCAACAACTGCTCATACCATGGTCCATGTACACTGGTAGACACAGTTGCCACAACAATAACAACTTGTGCAATATCTATTACCTTATCACTGAGAAAAGGTGCTCCCACACGCCGAAGCGCTATCTCTACTAGTTGCCTGCCCCTGTTGCTGGTCCCACCGAGCACGGCAGATCTTACAGCAACGTAAACAGCTCGGGAGACATGCTTAAAAATCGCGTCCCCTGATTTCAAGCTCTTTGAGAGCATGTTTTCCACGACACCCATCTTTGATCGCAGCTTCTCCAAGTTAACGACATGGTTAACATCTTCTGGGAGTCCAATAATCGATTCGACAATCTCTTTGATACCAACATCTTCATCCTTATCCAGCAACTCTGAAAGCTGTTTGGCAGATTGAGTGATTATGCTTTCTATATCAGATGGATTTGTTACCAATTGTTCACTAACAAGAGCTTGTCGGAGAACCAGCATACTGCAAAAGAGAGTAAATAGATACATAACCAAAGAGTTAAAAAAAAATGCAAGCAATATGGAGGGATGAAAGAAAAGGTCAAGGAGAAATGTTACAAACCTTGTGGAAATAACAATGATTTTCTGCAATTGAGACTGAACTGCTCTTAATCTTGATACATTAAATTTGAGGGTTTCAGGCAGAGTATCTTGCACTAGCCCTTGTATCTCACTAAACAACTTCATCAAACCTACCCTGAGAAACAAATCTGTCCTTTCTCCTCTGCACTCTGGTTGCTCTTTACCTAAAAGTTCGCGAAACCAAAAACGTTAATAAAATAACTCTTGTTCTCAACAATACTGGATCGACAAAACACTGCAAGTGCCTCATACAAGAACACATAAGTTTGGAACTGTTAATCAGTATGCGGCTTATCAGCAACTGTCGAAATTTTTCTAACTCCATGTTTTTATTTTTTATTTGACATTCACCCTGTCATAGTGGCTTTTTTTTAAAAAAAAAAAATATGTGCATGATTTCTTTCTTATGATTTTCCTTGATGAAAAGAAAAGGGGAAAAAAAAGGAAGCAAAGCTTTTATTTATCATAAAGTTTCCTGCATCATACCAGTGCTGGTGGATCCTAAAGAGTGCGTCTTAGAAGTCGCTGCAACAGCACCTCCTGTGCGAAGAGTAGTTGATGGTATCCCTTGGGGAGATGCCGCCTGGGTATCTGGCAACGTTGACAGTGAATTCAGATGTTCATCCCATTCACGCTGCACATCAGCACTTGCCACAGTTAACCAACTTTTTGTCAACGGTAAAGAAGTAGATGCATCAGAAGCAGGTCCATATCGATTTGTAAAAGCTTTTTGCAGATAATCCAATCCAGCAGGCCCTTTGATCATTGGCTCAATCATTCCAATACGTGTTCTGCTTATCTCCCTTTTCAGATTCTATATTAAAGGGAAAAAAAGGTACAAAAAAACCCTCATAAATAAAAAAAAAAAAAGTCTCGGTAAACTTGAATAGCAGACAAACAACAAAGCAATCTAGAGAAATCATCAAGAGCTACACACCTGAATTTCCATCAGGACAAAACGGAGACCCTTGATCACTGTGTTGGCAAGAGAAGAATTTGTATTATCTCCACATTGCGAAACCTGACTCAGCTCATTCAACAAGTTCAAATGAGCAGCCTTCATCTCATTATCGTTTGCTGGAGCTGACAGCTTTTGCAGAGTCATCAGCGCATACTCCAGTAATTTTCCCAGGTAATTCAGGTCCAATGTTCCACTTTTTAAAACCTAAAATAAAATGATGAAAGACAGTCAATCAGCATGTGCACAATAATATTGTGACAATAAGTACCACTGGAAAAAACAATTAAGAAAATAATGATGAATAATAGGCTGTAGAGGCTTGAAATAAAAAGCTTAAAAGAAAAAGGTTTGAGATAATTATCTACCTGTGAAAGAATATCTATATCAATCATATCATAAATCTCTTGTTGCCACTTCCCAGGAGACATCTCACATAATTCATCCCTGATTTCAGTCATAAGATTAATAACCCAAGTAAAGTCCGGCTTTTCTTGTTTCATAGATTCCATGACACCATCCCAAAAGGCTTTCTCCATTGTCTCTTTAATTTTTGCCTGCATAAACAAAAGATAAATTCAAGGTGCATATGAGCAAAAGCCAATACAAGAACTCAGACTGATGCATACACCATATGGTTTAGCTAGATGAATGAACAAAAGAAAATTAGACACACCTTGATACCGTTGTCATCTTCATCATCCATGAAAAGCTTATCGGCAATACCATGACGATGTTCATGGACTATTTCATTCACTAAAAGTTCATTCTCTGTAACAGGTGTCAACTCAATGCTTGATTTACCATCTGTATGCGGTGTCTGCAGGGGAGATGAGAGTACTGCTTGGCCTAGAGTAGCATCATCTTCTTTGAACAACGACCGAGCCACAGTTCTGGATCTTTCATTACAAGCAGCGATGTGGCTTGCTTCACCAGAGACAATAGAAGGCAAACTATCTGCTGAACTAGGATACCCAGGAGATGAAATGTGAGCAACAGGGGATGAAAATGGACTCGTCTCCTTCAATGCAAAAAATTTGGACCGTGCATCAGCAATAGCACTCTCCATCCGTTCAATACCAGCGTCACCACTCAGATCTTGCACTTTTGTTTTAAGAAGTGCCTGATCTTCAATCACCTAAAATCATCCACATAATTCAGAAAGTAGTTAGATATAAGAGAGTATGTTATGAAAAGAAAAGGAAAAGACCTAATAAATCCTCACCTGTTTCTGGATAGCCTTCATATCATGTGTGAGACCATTGTTGCCTCCCTCGGGTGTTAGCTTACAAGTATGCATCATAGAGAGCTCCATCTGGCAAGCAGCTCTGACCAAATCCTCCTCTAGTAGTTTGGCATCCTTGACCTTCCACACCACAAAGCAATATAAATACGAACACCATGCTTTATCAAATGTCTTCAGCTGTGATCTAAAAGTTGCACGGCTATCCCCTGATGCTGAATTCACACAACCACCTTCCAATATTATCCTGATCAATAACTCAAACTCCTGAATAAATTTCACAGCAGCCTCAGCAAGGGCTGTCTCATGCCCCCCTTTACCACTAAGTACAGCATCTGGGTGTCCCAATATCATGTAGGCACAAAGGACAATCCTCACTGGATACCTAGACAATATAAGACGGGTCTCAGCCCCTTCACCCCCAGATGCAGCTCTCTTTTGCCCTCTGTTCCTGGAAACGTGGCTTCCCGTACGCTTGCGTGTTGGACTAGGAACACGCTTCAGCAAGTGATCAATATTTTCCATCCCACCTGAACCATTTGTTCCCTGCCGGGCTCTGAGATTGACTTCAAGCTGGTCAGCCAAAGATTTCACAATCTTCAAAGTTGCATCTGACCCAATTTGTTGTGCCAGCTGCTCAAAAGGCATCGACTTGACTGATTTCTCATTAATATCTAAACCCTTGAAAGCTTTCACTAAAGAATACGTAGTTCCTCTTGAGTTGACAAACCGTCTCCAGCACCTACAAGCAATGCCGACTCATAGTGTTAGTCCAGACTTGGTAGAAGAGAAAATGCTGGTTTCAATAAAGTCTAAAAAAGATCATCACCAATGACAATAATGGCTTGTCATTACAACACAAACAAGACTTGTTCAATAGCCTACACAAATATAGAATATTAACAGCAAATTTGTTTAGAATTTAAGCCAGATGCAGCAGACTATAACCAATCCAGCTTTTAAAGTGACCTTTGCCTGATTGAGCTTTGCGGTTATTTTTTAACATTTACTAACCCACAGATTATATGATAAAACAACACCATTCGTGACAATATTTGTCATGGAGGATTGGAGGGTAACGATATTAATCAATAACCAATAACTACAAAATTACTGTTTCCCACCTTGATAATTTTCTCGCAAGATGTGCAGCCTGGTCATGCATGACATTACAATCAACACGAGGAGAACCAACTAAACTCTTTTTCTGCCTCAAAAATTCAGCTCGTTGTCTACGAGCCTATCACAAAATACAAATCAAAACAAAAGTCAATATAATGAAAAACAGCGATCAATTACACATCATCTGATTTTCATCATCACCATTTACATCATGCATATGTCAAAAAAACACCAGAAGTGAGATCTAAATAGAGCACTCGAGACATATTTAGTATATTACATCTGTGCAGATAAATTTGTTATGTATACCGTAACCATATTGAAGACCAAAAAAAAAAAAACATTTTGCTAATGCTGTCATGTATTAAGATTAAAGTGCCAAATAATCACCAATTCATATTAGGAGGTCGGGACATGATTGATGATAAATCTATTATAAATCATATTAATTTCTTAAATTGGAGTATGGGGCAACACAACTCTTATATTTCCAAAAGAGGGTAATGATTCTGCCAAATCATAATAAATAGAGATCTACATACCCTTTGCAATCGATCTTCTAGCTGCTCTCTCTTTTGTGTTCGCTCCATTTCTCGTTGATTGTGGATAGAATTGGCTGCTCTCTGCACGCGCATCAACCTTGCATGAGCCTTTGACCTCTCAGCCTCCAGCAATTCCAGTCTTTTCCTCTCTGCAGCAACACGCTTCTGGTAGATGGCAGCACGCACACACTCCTTATATTTACTTTCCTGTATTGTTCTTCGCATTAACGATTGACTTGTCCGCTCTTTTCTAGCTGCTCTCCGCTGCCTACGAGATCTTAGGATACGCATTCTGTTTGCCTCTGCTTGTTGGACACGTGATTCCACCTTCATGCCCAGTTCACCACGCTCCTTCTCAACACGCATTTGCACCTCATTTTTAGCTGCTTGGCGCAGTTCACCCAACCTAGCAAGGCGCATCTGAGCATCTGAAAGAATATTCAACCTGTACCATAAAAAAATAATCTTAACACATCACACATGCCACCAGATTTGCACTTTAATTGTATTTGATTAAGGTAAAGTGCAAAACTATGAAGTCAATCATCACCCACCATTAAAATTTATAAATGGAGTATTGAACCCCACCACCCCCAACAACAACAACAAAAAAAGGGGGGGGCCCAAACCCTCTTCCTTGGTAAAACACAGCGATTTAGAGCAAAAATTCCTTACGTAGAGTGGGCAAGAACTCACTGAATATTGATGTATAGAATCCAAATACTAAAATGAATGTAATAGCATAAATCATAACAGAGGTGTTGTTAGTTATGCATCAAGTAGCTAAGATCCTAAAACAGTTTATAGTTTGCAAGATATAACAGCATAAAACACCAGTCCGAATATAAGTATATAACTCATCAGTCACCAAGGAAACACCTTTTTCCAACAATTCCCCTAGATACAGAGATCAAAAGGAAGAAGAAATACACACAGGCCTTTCAAGAGGGGGAGGGGGAGAACTAAAATCAGAAAAGGCTGCAAAAAGGATAAGCAGAACAAACCTTTTCTGCTCGGCTGCATTAAGCTTAGCCTCAAGTTTCTGACCAAGATCTATTTCTTGTGAGGACGACCATGATGGACTCCTTTGCTTCGGTCTAGCTTTGCTTGATAAAAATTCATGAAATTGCTGCCATTTCAGAAAAGCACTATGTTCATATAGTGATATAACACCCAGAAAATAAACAAAAAAAATCCAAAAGATAAATACTTTATAAACAATTCTTAATAATATCTAGAAAAACAATCAACAAATCCCTGCTTTGAAAATCTTAAATCTATACCAAAAAAAAAAAAAAACATAAATACACTCTAATTATCCCTGCAATAGACGAATTAAGGCTAATATTATTTTGCCAAAAAAAAAAAGGAATTAAACCACTTTTACTGCCATGCAAAAATCCTGCAATCAATAACAGAAACAGAAAGATTACACCAAACACACAAACAACAGGTATTAGACTCAAATTATCCCACCAATGACAAAAGCAAAAGCTCCACAAACACGCCATATAACAATTAACAGAGAAAAATTTACACTTTGAACAAAACAGCAGAGACAAAGATATGTAACTAAGAGTTATTCGACACAAATCAAAAGATATAGAAACTATGACAAATTGACAACGATCAACAAAATATCACTAATTACTAGTTTCATTTATTTAACAAAATAGCCCCGAATGAGGCCATTCAACATGGAACAAAATCTACTATAGCAAACAACAATATAACTCCAATTCATCTGAACGATTAACAAAAATTCACTATTGCTACCCAGAAATAGCTACTACTACCAAAAATTACACTGCTAATCACTAAATTTCGAACGATTTTACAATCAATACCACATACGTTCATAACAAAAAAAAAAAACTAATCCTTAAAACCACAAAAAGAAGGAAGCAGCCGCAAGTATCATCCAACAATCAACAAGATAAATCACTACTGCTACAAAACAAAAATTAAAAAACACTAAGTTTCACTAAAATTCAACAGCCATACGACCAACATAAAAAGAGTCGCAAAAAACCTGACGACGAAGATCGGCTTCTTTAAGTTTAGCGTCGATTTCTTCAGCAGTAGCAGGAGTACGGCACTCGGAAAGTCGACGACGAAGTCTTCTAGGAAGCTTCGACGGCGATGAAGTTGAATCATTTACCGGAATACTCATCACTACCGCCATTTTTTCCGAAGATTCATTCATTTGCAACTTTCTTTCGTTTCACTTTCTATTAATATGATTTCAACCATACAAAGATTATGATTATGATTATATTTGAAAATGATTTCTAAACATAGAAAAGAAACTTACAGTAATAAATTAAGATTGAATTGGAAGAGAAAAGTTTGATGATCAGATAGAGATGAAGATGATAAATATGGAAGGAGATAGAAAATAGAAATTAAAGTTGCGTGAAAGAAAAAACGTTAATGAAGGAAAAAAAAGAAACGCGTGTTACTTTGATTTTCTGTTTGGTTTGGTAAGGGTTTTGTGTGATTAGGAAGATAGGAAATTTGGGAGGGGGAGTTGTATATGTAATGTAAGGGATTTTTCTCGAAAGGGCTTTAAAATAAAGGAAAAGGACAGTTTTTTTTTTTTTAAGAAAAGAAAAAAAGACATACTCCCTCCTTTTTTAGATGTAACACTCCGACTTTGGCACTATTTATATAATTTAATTTGACCGTTAATTGTTACATTCCAAAAAAATTGAGGGAGTATTAATTAAGTAGAAAATTAAGGGAAATAATAAACAACCCTAACTGCGTTTTACTTATTCGGTTTTACTAATTTGTCGTGTTTTAACAATTTTGTCTTTAATTAATCTCTAATTTATTTTATTTATTTTAGGATTTTTCTTATTTATACCCTTGAACTTTTTGGTTTTCTCATTTATGCCCGACCTTTTTTTTACTTGCTCAGTCGTGCTCTTTAATTTATTTTATTTTCTCAGTTCTGTCCTTAATTTTGGATTTTTTATTATTACACTACAAAAAATGTATTCAAGAAGGTCAATTAAAATTGCCCTATTTGATACAAAATTTATCTTCTTAGATTATAATGACAATTTTAGTATTGTCCTCATGTTGCCCTTGTAACCCCGTTGTATTAGGTTTCAAAGCCAATTTTAGATGTTTTGCCCTCTTTGATTCAATTCAAAAAGGGCAAACAAAATTGCCTTCATTGATCATCAACAAAGGCAATACATTTTGTTTTCTTTGATTAAAACACTTTATTTATTGTCAAATAAGGCAAAATTTCAAAAGTCTAATGGGGCAAAATAATCATATTGTCTTAATTGTTAATATTAATGAGTGCAAAAATCATTGTCCTTATAGGCATCATTAAGTAAAACAATACTCATATTGCCCTCTTTAATCATGATAAGTTGCCCTCTTTAATCATGATAAGTTGTCCTCTTTAATCATGATAAGTTGCCCTCATTATGTGAGTTTTTTGTATTGTTAATAACTTTCCCTATACACCACCTGTTAATCCTGTTAAGTTAAATCCTTAATTTTTTGTTTTTATACTTTACAAAATTTTAAAACAAAAATAAAAAACACTTTTTTTCCTCCAATAAATTAAAGTGCAAGTGTCCAGCAAAATCTAAGTTAGTGAAAGTTGTGGAAAATTAGAGAGCGGGGGTAAGTAAAACATGGAGGATGTTTAACAATACAATTTCCTTATTTAATTTTTAAAAAAAAGATAGTTTTAGGTAGACAACATGTGAAATAGGTTGGGTAAAATAATTTTGACTTGGCGTTATAACATTTCAAATAATGTCTCTGTGTTGAGATGGCATTTTTTATAACCAAAGTTCGTGGGTTCGAGTTGTCCCGATGGATTAAGAAATATTAAAGCTCTTTAATTTTTTCATCTTTTAATACATACATCAATTTTTTTTAAAATACTTAAAATATCATTATGAAAAAGGAGAGATTTTTATTAATAGTCAATTGAAAACAAATAATTGATGTTGCATTACAATTAAAAAAATAAAAAAAACCTACTAAATTAGAAGTTACAATGGTCAAATTTATTATTTTTGCTTACAATTTCACATCATTTATTTAGTTTAGGAATATTTGTTTAAAAAATCTGAAAGTTCTATCAATTTGTGAAAAACACTTGAACTTTTTTTACAAAAATATTTAACAACACAAAGTTGTAGAAAACCTTAGTAGCACAATTTTTGAACGAAAACTTTAAAATATGACACAATTATTCCAAATATTTAGCCTTTAGGAACAATTCAATATATAAAAAAAAAATTGAAAAGAAGAACACAATTGGAAAATCTAATTAACCAAATCCTCATTTTGGAGTTCACTTACCTCCAAAATTCACAGTTTTCATCCAAAAGTTGTGTTATTAAAGGTTTCAACTTTGTGTTGTTACATTAAAAAAAAAAATCAGGGTGTTTTTCACAAAACGCTAGAACTTTTAGCATTTTTTAGACAAATTTTCTTTTAGTTTACTACTACAATTATTACTATTATTTTCGGGCAGGGACAGGCTTAAAGCAAATTGGTCATTTTTAATCAACTTATTTGCGAGTTAACCTTACGGAGTTACGGGTTCAAGTTAAAGATTTTGTTTTTATTAAGCCCCTCCATTTTTTAGTCTGGTAGATTAAGGCTTCGTTTAGGAAAATGATATTGGCACAACTAATTTTAATATTGGCACAACTTCTATAAATAAAAATACATATGTGAAAGGTATTAGAAGGAGTGCCTTTATCAAAATATAGTGTGCCAATAGGCCCAATATCAATTCCCCTTCGTTTATTAGGGCGAAAAATATTTTCCTTGAAAATAGTTTTCCCATTTTACATCGTTTATTTTAGGAGAAGAGATTAAATGTAAAATTTGGGCTGAAAACTCATTTTACACCTTATTGGAAACATTTTCCCCCAAATTTGGGAGTAAAACTATTTTCCGTGCAAGTAATCATTGAAAAATTATATGAAAATGAGTTTTCCAGGGTAAATTGTTTTTCATGTAAAATCATTTTACATCTAAGTAAACGGACGCTAAGAGTAAGGGTGTGTTCACTTCAAATTATATTAGATCAGATCAGATCTCATATTATCAATTCTCATAAGTTTTTCCCTCAAAAAAATCATAAATTATCATATCAAATCAGATAATTTTAGATGAACAGAAAGCGCCCAAATTTCAATTGGGGTCACTATTAAACTATACTAACTTTAGGAATACTTGGTTGCAACACGAGAAAAGGTCAGAGTCTTGTAACATACAAACGGGCAATTCTTAAGGCAAATTAGGGGTGGGTTTTGATTTTCTTTCTTATCCCTTAAATGTGGGCAATTGGAGTTAATGATGAGTCTTTTTCATGATTCATGCCTCTTACGCTGGATAGTTTATAGCCCACATATTATTAACAGTAAGTATACTTAAGTGTTTGCAAACCAAACAAGTGGTTGTACGACATTAGAATTTAGAAATTAGAATTGAGAGTTCGATATAGGTTCGTTATACCTAAATAGCAGATAAAATTACATATATAATGGTTGTATGAAAATCTTATATATAATTAATATTTTATTGGTTAATTACATAACTTCGAAAATCCTCTTTTTTTTCTCCCTCATTAATCGCCATTTTTTAAAACTCTATTAGGCATTTTATATGAAGTCTACATGCTTAAAATGGTTGTATCACTTGTATGTGTATCATATCTATAAATAACTAATGGCAATACCTTAGAACTTAGAAGTTATGATAAGAAGTTGAGTACTAGGGGCCCAGGGCAGGGGCCAGGGGAGGTTAGGAGAGAACAACATATCATGTATGCGTGCGTCAATCAATATAATTGATGAATATAATTTAAGTTTGTAAATTTAACTATCTTATATATTGACGTAAACACCTTTGATAGCTTGTGATATACTACCTCTGTTTTTTTAGTTTACAAAGTATACGTTGACTATCGTTTTTTATTTATACATAAGAAAAAATATAGTCATTTGGGATTTTGTTGGATTCGTTTAAACATGTAGTTTTTTAATAAAATATTAATCTTCAAAGTTTTGTCTCAGCAAGTGTGAAAGGTGAAGTAAGAAAATTTAAAAAACGGAGGGAGTATATATATTTACTTCAAGTTACTTAAACTATTATTTATTTAATGAAAAAAAAAAAGATATCATATATACCTTTTATTTTGCTTCTATTGTTTGTCGTAAATATATTTTATTTCATATCAAAATAAATTAATGACAAATATTAAAGATTTGAAAACCATTTAAATATCCTTAAGAATATAAATAACTCATTTGATAAAAAATTTCTTATGGATTAGTATATAAATAAGGCAAGATTTTAGTCAACAATATGAAGTATGAACCATATTGGATTAGAAAAATTCAATTCAAATCATAAATTTTTTCGATACCGTATATCATGAATAATAAATTAAAATCAACCTATACAACCTTTAATTGGAGTTTATTAAACTCTCGCCTTGTATCCTTTAGGATTCAAACTTTATTACTAGTATCTCTTTCCCTACATGTATAGCTCAAAATGAGCAAATTTTCTTACCATGTATAAAAAAATTCTCATATGTCTTAATTTATTTACTTTAGTAGAACATTAAACCATACCCGCTCCATTTCTCTTTATTGTTCGTATTTGGAATTTTGCATCAATTTTAATTCAATATAATCTTCTAAATTATGAGTATTTGGTCATGCAAGGTCATATTTGATTTGTCTCGATAATGAGTACTTTATGAGTATCAAATTTTTATAATTTTTTATATTTTATTACTTTATACTAAAACAAAGTATTTCTTCTGTCATTATTGTATATACTTCATCCGTTTCAAAATAAATGCAACAATTTCTATTTTAGGAAGTTTCAAAATAAATGCAACAATTTTAATCTTTACATTTTTATAAGTATTTCCTTTCTATCTCTCACATCCACTTTCTCTCTCTATCCCTTTTACTCTCACAACAAAAAAAAAATACCTAGGAGTCCGTGCATCCTAATTTGTTGCGTTTTTTTTGAAACGGAGGAAGTATGTCAATTTGTCATTAATTAAAAGTTTTCCCTCCAAAATAATTGGAGATTTCATTTATTTATTTTTTTTTGCTAATTTATATCTTTGCATAAGTTCCAATATTGATAAAATCCTAATTAATTAAAATTAATAAGCTTATAATTTCATATTTCATGTCCTATAATAAGACTTCATACTTTGTTGTACATATAGAATAATGAGTACCTTTTGAGAAAATTTCCAAAAAAAAAATTATCTAAATTGTGCAACGCACAAAACTAACCTAGTATGTAACTAAAAATATTAGCAATCAAAGGCATGTATTACGTTTATCAAAATAAAAACAACAAAAATAAATGGATGAAGGGACTTATTAGACGGTTTCTAAACTTATTATATTTAGGAAAATGTTATGTGTAGCCATATCGGTGATATCGCCTAGTTCTCGGTCAAAGAGATGTAGAGCAGTAATGTTAGGAAAATCTCATGTGCAGCCGTATTGGTGATATCGTCTAGTGCTACATATATATGTAGTATAAAAGATTTAAAGAGATGAGTTTGAGAGAAGAAAAAATATGCGTGATTTTGTCATAAATTATCTAAATTATCATTTCAGAAAATATATTTAATTTGATTATATATTTTAAAAAAGGAAATATAATAAAAAAAGAAACCCAATACTCTTTAGAAAGTGAGTAAGATTATATGATCCAAGAGATCCAATGCACTATAACATTATTATTGCTGGGGGGCCGGGTGAAGGCAAGTGCCGATATCATCAGCGGGTCATTTTAAAAAGGGTCGTTGGGGCAAAACGGGTCACATGTCAATAGAGGATTGTTAGTGTTCGGGCCAATAAATAACTCAGGTCCTAAATTGAAAACAATTGTCAAATGTTATTATTTTTGTCATAACTTTTTTTTTTGGAAAAATTAGGAGACTATTGTTTTCGAAACATGCAATAACTCAAACCAAGAAGACTCTATCCATTAAAAATCCTATTCAACAAATACGCATTTACATTAGGCTACATTTTCAATACCGAAGTCAGCTACTCCTAAAAAAATTAATTACACCCTCTATTCCAACTTATTTGCTACATTCTGTTTTACACAATTTTCAAGAAGCCCTTAGGCAAATTAAATTAAAATATCTATAATTTCATACATAAAAAATCATTAAAAAAAATACATATTTAGAAAGTATACATCGAGACGAAGCCAAAGATTATATTTACAAGTCAGAATATAACAATTAATTTAAGACAGATAGAATAAGCAATTACGAAGCCTACCGTGTAATTTGGAAATTGTGTAGAGGATAAGAGATTCCTGGGTTTGTGTAATGTACAATAAAATTGAATATGCGAAAAGCAGCCACATGTATCGCTGTGAATATGATACTACACTCAAAGGAAAAAAAAAAAAAAAAAAAGAAACTAAACTTTCTTTATACTCGGACCTAACTTGAAGGCAGCCACCAACGCTGCAAAGCATACGCCATACCCATTAACTTTTTGCTTCTTTTCAATTTTGCTGTTTTCGCACGATTTTTTATTTATTTATTTAGGATAATGTTCTGCTCCTTCCGTAACGAATTACTCGCAATAATTTCCATTTTTACGTGTAATAAAATACTTGTAATAATTTTTTTCAATTTCATTTTATTCTTTTTTTTGGCAAAAAAAAACAACAACACTATACCCCACTTACTTTTCTCTCTCTTATTTTTATCATCATACCACATAATATGATAATACCACATTTATTTTTCCTTCTCTCACTTTTTTCTCTCTTACTTTTATCATTATACCACCTAATACCACAATTAACCTATTTCATCTAGGAGTTCGTGCTAGTCCAAATGTTGCTACTAATTCGTTACGGAGGGAGTATATAAATGTCTTACAGAATGATTTGTTTAGGTTATTAATTAAATAATTATAGTTCGTTCGTCACATCTACAGAGAAGACATTTCAGCGATTGATTGAGTCGTCAATATTGGTCACTCAGTTAACTATTACTTCCTTTGTGTTTTTAGACGCAACATTATTTTTTTCACGCATATCAAGGAAGCGATTTAACGGTGTAAACGAGCAAATTAATTAACGAAAATTTAAGAAATGCCATATACTCATATGTAATCTCGTATACCCTTTTATTAAAATTTCATCAAAAGATTTAGTCATTTATACCGCTACCTTGCTCTTTTGATACGCGTGAAAAAAAAAAGTGATGCATCTAAAAAAACTGAGGAAGTATGTATTATCACACTTCTCAGTTGTATACTATACTTGAGGAGGATATAGATATTAGTCTACTACTCTGGTTAGAATGACAACCTATTTTTATATTACACATTTTTTATCATATTAAAAATAAAAATAAATAAGTGAATTAGTAGGTTGCGTTTATAATTTGAATTTTTTTTTTTTTAGAGAATACTCTTTTTTTATTGGTGGCTCAAATGCATAAACCTTTGAATGTGCATGTTTGTCTATTGTCTATTGTCTATAAAAAATTCTTTATATATTAGTGATTTGAAATATGAATAATCCTCTTATAAATTTAATTATTTTATTGTGGATGCTCTAAATTCATTAAGTTTGAAATACTAGATTATTCCTTCTTGTGTTGTACTTCTTATGACTTTAAATAGTTGGAATAGCATTAACTTATCTATCAATAAAAACATAAAAAATTAATAAATTCTCAATTTGTTTATTTAGTTATTTATTATTTATTTTGTATGGAAGAAAAGCTAGGTTGGAAGCTCAACCATCCTATACCGAGTCAAGATCCACTCCATTTGTTACAAGAAATGAAGAGTATGTTTTCTCAATCAATGGTTGAGATATAGGTGTTCATTAACGATTACTAACTTTTTGTAACCGTAATCGAATCGTTAGCAAACGATTAATTGTAACCGTTACGGTTAATTGCGAAACCGTTAAGAATGATGTAAGATGGAATCAAATGATGGAAGATGAAAATATAAAATGATAAATGAATTATAGTTATGCATATGAGGGCAATAGGGTTAGGAATATATGTGGGTTTGTTAAAAATAATGCATTTAGTCCATTTGAAAAAAGAGCTAAGCATACTTAATGTCTCTTTAAAAAAATTAACGGTTCGGTAAATTAACCGTTAAAAAGTATCGGTTACACGGTTAAAATTAAAGTTACGGTTTTTTTGGACACCCCTAGTTGAGAAAGTACCAAGGGGAAAATAATAGGTCGGTTTTTTCAATTTTTATTTTAATACTAAACGAGGTGTCATGATTTAATATAGGAAATGGAGAGGATCCAAATGCCATTTTAGTAGATGACAAGAGAAAGTTGTGGTCTTGGGGACGGATCTCTGACATTGGTCAGTGTTAGGCTCTGTTCTTTAGGACTGATCTGGTCTGATTTGATCTGATCTGATCTGATCTGAGTTTGTCTGATCTGATCTGATCTAATTAGATTTGAATTATATTTATTTTTATTTTTATCTTTATTTTTATCTTTATTTTTATCTTTATTTTTATCTTTATTTTTATCTTTATTTTTATCTTTATTTTTATTTTTATTTTTATTTTTATTTTTATTTTTATTTTTATTTTTATTTTTATTTTTATTTTTATTTTTATTTTTATTTTTATTTTTATTTTTATTTTTATTTTTATTTTTATTTTTATTTTTATTTTTATTTTTATTTTTATTTTTATTTTTATTTTTATTTTTATTTTTATTTTTATTTTTATTTTTATTTTTATTTTTATTTTTATTTTTATTTTTATTTTTATTTTTATTTTTATTTTTATTTTTATTTTTATTTTTATTTTTATTTTTATTTTTATTTTTATTTTTATTTTTATTTTTATTTTTATTTTTATTTTTATTTTTATTTTTATTTTTATTTTTATTTTTATTTTTATTTTTATTTTTATTTTTATTTTTATTTTTATTTTTATTTTTTTTTTATGAGAAATGTAATACATGATTATATTTACTAAAATAATAATAATTATTATTATTATAATTATTAATATTATAATTATTATTATGATAGCCCATTTCATTTCATCTCTTCCTTCAATCTCACTCCAAAACTTCAAATAATAATACTAATACTAATACTACTACTACTAATAATAGTAGTAGTAGTAGTAGTAGTAATAATCACTGCCGAAAATTTTGACCAAACCGTCACCGAAAAAGTCGACCGAATAATCACTGCCGGAAAAGTCATTCTGAAAACCGTCGATGGAAAAGTTGGCCGAATGATCATCGTCGGAAAATTCAGTCCGAAAACCGTCGCCGAAAAACTCGGCCTGAAAATCGTCACCGGAAGAGTCGCCCGAATAATCACCGCCGGAAAATTCAGTTCGAAAACCGTCGTCGGAAAAGCCGAAAAAGTCAGTTCGAAAACCGTCGTCGGAAAAGTTGGCCGAATGATCATCGTCGGAAAAGTCAGTCCGAAAACCGTCGCCGAAAAACTTGGCCTGAAAATCGTCGCCGGAAAAGTCGGCCGAATAATCACCGCCGGAAAAGTCAGTCCGAAAACCGTTGTCGAAAAAGTCGTCACAAAAATCGTCAGCGGAAAAGTCAGCCGAATAATCACCGCCGGAAAAGTCGGCCGAATAATTACCGCCGGAAAAGTCAGTCCGAAAATCGTCGTCGAAAAATTCGTCCCGAAAACCGTCGCCGGAAAACTCCTTCGAAAACCGTTGTCGGAAAATGTTGAGCGAAAAAACAATGCTCGAAAATAATAATAATAAAATAATAATAATAAAGAGTAATAATGTCTGATCTGATTTGATCATATCTGATCTGATCATATCTGATCTGATCTAATCTAATCTAATTTGAGTTTGTCTGATCTGATATGATCTGTTCTGATTTGATCTGATCTGATTACTGTAGCTTTTAAGTCCAAAAGAACAGGGCCTTACACATGGATGATAAATAAATTCTCAACAATTACCCTTTACTTTTTAAAATTCTCAAAACCTAATTTTTCTTTATAAAAAAATATTATTATTAAGGATTTTTTTGTCCAAAATCCCCTAAATCTTTAGGCACTTTACAAAAAACTAAATTATAAAAACGAAATTGCCCAAAACTACCTGAACTATACAAATCGATGTTGACTCATACCCAAGTGGTTTGAAGGAAGAGTTGACCCGGTTATCAGCCCCTTAAATGTATGTGTCGATCACGTGGGACGATTTTCACCCAAAAAGCCTCCATTTTCCGCCCAAACCGACTGCACCTCCTCATCACCGTCGCCCAAAACCCCAACCACGACATCAAACCCATACAACCACCCACTGCCAACTATAACCACCACATGACATCCAAAAAACATTTTGATTTCGGGTCGGGGTGGGTTTCTGATTTAGAAGTTGGTGGTGGTAGTGGGTTTCGGGGTGGTTCATTTGGTTGAAGGCTGATGATGGTTAACGGTGGTTGAAAGCCAATAACGATTAACGTGGTGAGGGTAGGTTGTATGTGAGCAGAGGTGGTGGTTTGGGCGGAAAATAACATTTTTTGGGTAAAAAAATAGCCCCATGTGACCTGCACGTGCTTTTAAGAGGCTGAAAATCGGGTCAACTCTTCCTTCAAATTACTTGGGTATGAGTTGACAACAGTTTTGTATAGTTCAAGTAGTTTTGGACAATTTCATTTTTGTAAAGTAGTTTTTCGCAAAATGTCCAAAAGTTTATGGAGTTTTGGACAAAAAATCCTATTATTAATCCATGATTTTTGAAATTTTGAAATCTTTCAATTATCGTTGAACATAACTAATTAATCGTCCTATCTCTTTTCTCATTGCATACCTCTTTATATAATTTAACTCCTTTACATGATGACATTGCAATTATTTTAAATGGATAAATCTTAGATAAAAAGAAGTCAATATCGTTTAATTAATATATAAGTATCGTCATGAACAAATGACTTCATTTTTTTTTTATGTTAATGAGTGATCACCATTCACCACTTGCCATTGAACTCTAAAATTGTTTTTGACATTGGAAGTATATACGTAGTTTGATATATTGTTGATAGAACGTGGGTTAAATAACCTTTTGCTTGTATTATTGTCTCTCCTAATACACATGCTCCAAATCACCTCAATTGACCTATATTTCCCCTTTAATTTAATAATCTCTATTATATAAGGAAATGGGGTGAGGCTGCAGCAACGTATAAGTGGATTACCACACTGCCCTTACTCATTCTTCATAATTGTTAGTTAAATAGGGAGAATTTTGTCATTTGTGTACTAAAATCATTCATAATGATATTTAATTTTCAAAATTATTAATAGCCTTATTTAAAACAAGTAATCACAATTTTAAAAAGCGTAATTACAATTATGTGGAAACTTATAAAAACTAGTTAAAAAAAAAGGTTGACCTAAATCTATGGTGCTTCATCGTGCAAAAGTTTGCCGTTTTTTTATAAACCGAGATTGAAGTTGCAGTATCAATATTTTGGTGGTCAATTATGTAGGGCTTTGAGCCTTTGAGTACATTAGTACTATTGATCTTACCAATCAATGTAAAAAAAATAAAGAGAAGTACGTGTTTTAGCTTACTGGTTAAGTATGACGAACATTAAGGCTAATGTTTTGATTAGTTTGATCTTCACCGCATATATTTACGAAAATTCTTTAAGTTTTGATGTGTATGTCACTAAAATTGGGTCAGTTGACTTGCAGTATGACTCATCAATTTGAATTCAAGGCCTATTGCCTAGATTATTAAAAAAAATGTAAATAAAACAAGAGAAAAAGACAATGTAAATTAGGCGGTCAAAATTAAAATACTCTGTATTAAATTAAAATAATAACACTAATTAATTCTTCAAAAAATAACATTAATTAATTCTTTAAAAAAATAACATTAGTTAATTATTCAATGTTTTTTAAAAAGGGAAATTCCCATTGGTACTACCGTGATTTGGCGAATTCCTAATGGTACTACTGAGTTATTTTTAATCCCAACGGTAATACCTCTTTATGATTAAATTCCCAAATGTGATGTTATTAATCAAAAAATTCGTTAAAATTAACAAAAAGAAATGCATTACTTCACTATAATTAACTAAAAAACTATATTAAAAAAATAATTAATTATAATTAACAAATTAAACCCCCAGAAGTGTTAAAATGGTTTGTAAAACCTTGAGTAGTGTTGAACCCCATATAGTGCACTAGTGAGTGTCCCACATCGAAAGATGAGGAGAGACTAAACTAGCTTATAAGTCTAGGAGTTATTCCTCCTATTACCAATTGGTTTTAGGATGGAACCTCCTATGGCTTGTAAGTAACCAAACTCTCCTCTTCCATATTGGGTTGCCCAGGCCCGTTTCTAATATTCTAATCAAATTTAACAAGTAGATAGACTATTGTTTTTATACGTAGATAAAGGCGCGCAAATCGAGGCGAATTGGGAATGCAAATTAAATTAGGGCTAATCAAGTCATTTTTTTGCAAATTCCGACCTCAAATCGGATCCCATAAGGGTTAAAATGACATGTAAAATCTTAACCAGACTATTATTCTTTATGTGTAGATCAATGTGCGAAAATCGAGGCGAATCGAGAACGTAAATTACGGCTAATCGGGGTCATTTTTTGCATATCTCAACCTCAAATCGGATCCCATAAGGATTAAAATGACCCGTAAAACCTTGAGCAGACTATTTTCTTTACACGTAGATCAATGCGCGTAAATTGAGACAAATCAGGAACGCAAATCGGGGCTAATCGGTCGTTTTTTGCTAATTTCAATCTCAAATCGGACCCTTTAAGGGCTAAAATAACCCGTAAAACCTTGAATAAGCTATTTTATTATTATTATTAGTTATTATTTTTATTTAATTAACGGAATATTCATCCACGATGCTACATTTGGGAATTTTAATCATAATGAGTATTACCATTGGAATTAAAAAAAATCGGTAGTACAATTGGAAATTCACCAAAACACGGTAGTACCAATGAGAATTTCCCTTTTAAAAACCTAGCAAATTCTTGATAACCATTAACCTCCATAATGTTCATTAATAAAATCTTAATTACGAGTAAAAAAACAAGTGTTTTTTTAGTTTCCCCCCAAAGGAAAGAAAGAATCTGATCTGTACGATACCTAAAGTATATGCATATGCAAAGAATTGATTGCTACGTACTGCACTCGATACAGCTAAATCAATGAGCTAATGGTGATTGCTTATTTGAATTGCTTCCATGGTTTTTAAGGTCAAATGTTAACGATACATCCAATTAATGCAGTTCATCATTAAGTCATTATGTTTTCCATTGCAATAAAGTTTGATCAAGAAAATAAAAGATTATGGAATAAAATCAAGCATCTCCGTCCTTAAAAAAAAAGGGGAAAAATTGGTCATATCAGCATTAGCTTTGGGTTGGGTGTACAAAACAACACTATGTGGATGAATCTTGTGGATGCGAAGGGCAACACGATCTTTTTTAAAATTTCAAAAAGGGGCATCATTTACAGGGCCGTTCCCAAAATATTTGGAGCCTTGTTCTAAAATTTTAACTAGGCCCTTGATATTTTAGTAAATGCGATAATTTAATATTATATTGACAACACATGTATATATCTCAAAAAAAAATTTAATAGATAATGATATATTTATTTAGAAATATAACAATAAGACAAAATCAGTTATAAAAATATTTAAAAATTAGGCCATTTGATAAACGGGGCCTTGTGCAGAGAGTTTTCTTGCACACCTACCCGGCATGGCCCCAATCATTTATGCTACATTATTTATGTTACTCGTTGCAACCTTTGCACAAGGATGCATGTGCTGCCCTCCACACCCGCTTTAGGTGGTGCTGTTTTGTGCATCCAACCCAAAGTTGGTGCTGATATGCCCAATTTTTTCAAAAATAAAAAATAAAATAAAAATAAAAATTCAAGTATCTCCCTAGCTACTTGCCATGTATATATAGTGCAAGATCATGAAAGTCCTAAAGCCAAAGAACATCAGTAGATCGAATGTAAAGCGATTGATTTAGCTAGCTACAACATGTGCTAAACCATTACCTTACCAACTAACATAATTAAAAGTACAAAAATTAAAACAACTACTCCGTACTTGGTTGTAAAGGCTCGTTCTTCACGTTTTATCTTAAAGATCAGACTGAAACAATGACCCTGTTTGGTAAATAGAGTTTAGCTATTAGAGTTTAGAGTTTATTGATAGAGTTTTCACTTTTTGTTCAGAAGATTTGACTGCTGATTTGAAAAGCTATAATGTGTTAACTTGTTTAATTGGTAAACATAGCTGATTAATTAGAGTTTTACTTCTAAAATGACTCAATCCTCTAAAGCTGATTAATCTCACCAAAATCCTCTAAAATTACTTCAAACCTCTTTGTAAGCCTCAATCAAGTATTTACCAAACACCCCCAATAACTCTTCATGATAACTTTATGATACCTACAATCGAATGCAACCTTCATCTATCCCATAATACAAAGCCTATAATCGAATGCAACTCTTCTTGCTTGTTCCAATTAAGACCCTTTTACAACATTATTGGGGCTAGAAAATGTCAGAGGCGGCAACTGCCAAGATGGCGATCGATGGAGCTCGTGTGTGATCGGTGGCCGCGGGTGGAGGAATGTGTTGTTTAAAGCTAAGGTGATGCCCATGGCCAAGTGATTATTCGAGCAAGCTCTTCCTGTTGAATCTAGGAGATGCAATCTAGTTTATTTGATGGTTGATGATGCTATTTATTTAAGTAATGCACTTCCTCCGTAACATAATTCTGGCAACAAGTTTTTTTCCACGCATTTCAAGGAAGCGATTTAAGGGTGTAAATGAATAAATTGATCAAAAAAAACTTTAAGATTAATAATTTATGATCTCAATCTTACTTGTATTAAAACCATTTTGATTAATTTGTTCGTTTACACCCTTAAATTGCTTCCTTGAAATGCGTGAAAAATAACTTGTTGCCAGAATTATGTTACGGAAGGAGTAGTTCTTTTGATTCTTGTTCTTTTAATTTTTCGTTATCGATAATGTAATGAGGTAGCCTATTACTTAGCTAGCTATATGGATGATTTCTTCCTTTAATGATGATGTTCGGCTTGAGATTTCGGAGTGGATCTCAAATTTCAAATTTGGTGTATGACTTGAATTTCGTTAATTATTAGCAAACCAGCCATTTCCTTCAAAAAATAAATTAAATTAAAGCGGAGGGAGTAATATAAATTGTATTGCAATTAGCAAAATGAATATTAAATTATTAAGAATGTACGTAGTATGTTATATTATATATATGTAACCCTTAATGGAAACAATTTGGAAAAACAAGAAAAAAATCACAGAATAATCAAGGTCGTAGAAAATGATGGATTCAATTTTAGGTACCTAAAATATAGTACTTGACCGATTTGGTAATACATTGCAGTAATGATAATGGATTTATAGTTCTCCGTATAATGTTTTTTAGGAGGAACCTCATAACGCCCATTGAAAACATATTTTAATTCACAAGCTTGAATATTTCTTCTTATTTTTTTATTATTATCCATTATCATGAAAATGAATTTTGATTTCTCTTTCAAATTTAACTAGTTTTTGAGCCCGTGCAAGGCACAAGTTAATTTTTTTTTTAATATCAAAAATAAAAATTAATTTTAAAAATTGATATAGAATCTTGTTATTGTTTTTATTTTTTTAGTGCTTACACTAAATCAACCAATTAGCACCATGAGTTCTCAAGTTGAATTCAAAATTAATGTACAAAATATTAGAAATCGGAGGGGGTATGATAATTGATGAATAGATAATCAAAAGGGCTATAATTAATATTGAAAGAAAAAAAAGTTAAAAAATAATTGTTTTAAAAAGATGTAATTAGAAGTTAAAAAGATTATTTAAGAAATAATGAAAGAATTCTAGAGATCTAATGATAAAATTGTAAAAGAAAAAAAAAGTCATTAAGCTTAAAAAAAGACACATGCTATAGCTGAAACAAAGATTATCAAATGGATGACATGTGACACTTAAAACTTTCTGTTTTAAATATTTAATTATAGATTATTGATTATAAATTCATTCTCATTATCATTATTTACGACTAGCTACCAAACGGGTCGTTAGGGCAATGTATATTACTTGTACAGTTGTACATAGAGGTGTCAAAATGGGTGTTTTGGTCGGGTTCAGCTCAGGTCAATGTGGGTCGGGTCATTTCAGGTCGGGTCATTGCATGTGTCAGTCCCTTTGGTTTTCGGGTCAGGTCATGTTTGGGTCGGATCGGGAGCGGGTTGAGATGGTAGCGGGTGTGGGTCGGGTTCGATTCGGGTCAGCTTTGGGTTGGGTGTCTTTCAGGTCGGGATGGATCAAGTTGGGTTAATTGCATGCAAGTTGAAATAGGTTCATTGCGGGTTTGGGTCGCAATGAGTTGGGTTGTAACGGGTTCAGGTTGAATTGGGTCGGATCGATCGCTCATGGGTCGGGTGCATTTGGGTCGGGTCGTTGTCGGGTTGTGCCTATTTTTGGGCTCAATCGATCTCGGAAACATGTATATTCGGTTCGTTCATTTGGTGCGGGTCGGTTTCGGGTCGGACCAATGCATTTGGAGCAATGTGGAATGATATGTCATATGTGGATTGTATATTTGTATTATGTGGTGCGGATTTTTGGATACAAAATCAAATACGATCCAAAAATCCTGATACTCTGTATTAATTTTGTTTAGTATCATGTTTTTTTTAGGAAAAATTTTACAAAAAAGTCAACCTTTAGTCAGTCTTTTCAAAATTAGTCAACATTTTGATTAACTCAAAATAAGTCAACTTATTATGCATATCAGCTCAAATTAAGTTTTTGTACAATTTATTGGTGGAGAAGTTAATAATTTCAACGCAAAATCAAAATGCTGCCTTATATATTTTGTTGTTTATATGGGTTTTTGTTTTTTATTTTTTTTTATTGAAAATGTTAATTTAATGAACAAGTAATTAGTGAAAAAACCTTATTTGGGAAGACATGTATATTAGATTGACTTATTTTAGGTTAAAAAAAAGGTTGACTTAATTTGAGAATACCGGCTAAAGGTACTTATTTTTCACAAATTTTTATTTTTTTATTTATTAGGATCCGGTTCAGAAGAACCATAAATCCGGTTTTAAAATAAAAAATTTAGATAATCCGAATTTTTTTAAATGTTGGTCGGGTGTGGGTTGAGTCGAGTACAATGTGGGTCGTGTGTAAAATGGGTCATGTGTGAATCGGGTCGGGTTGAAGTGGGTTTAAATCGGGTGTATCTGGGTTTTGGTATTTTTCGGATTGGGTGCGGGTTGAGTTTGGGTGTTTCTAATATAGGTGTGATTCGGGTTTGGGTTAATGTGAGTCGGGTGCAGTTTGGGTTAGGGTGTCTTCATTACGGGTTACTTTCAGGTCACAATGTGTGTGGATCAAGTCAAATCGGGTTCGGGTGTCTAGATTTTCGGATTAAAACGGGCCAGATTGCATGTTCATTTCAGGTCATTTTACAGTTCAAGTCACGTTTTACAGCTCTATTTTTTTTAATAGGATAATGTGTGAGATACTAGGCCTTGGAACCGACCCTATTGTAGGTCACCCGGCCCAATTTTAGTCAACATACGCATATGTAAGGGGGATAATAAGGAATTCTCACAAATGCGTGCGGTGAGAATCGAACCCAGAATGTCATGCCTGAGCAATGACTTGGTTCTGGTTTAACAGCTCTACTTGTACATTCTACTGTGGAGTACTGTATTTATTAATGAGTACTCCGTATAATATACGAACTTTCGGCGGGAAAAAACCCGCTATTGAATTTCTCACTGACTCGCGTACATCAGACACTACTCAATTTTGTTTTGGCAAGAAGCCAAGAACACAATCAGTCATGGAGAAGAATGACTTTGGGGATGAACCCATACCCATTGAAGAAGATGATGAATTAATTCCTACAACAACAACTAAGGAACCCCCAAAAATCCACAGATTGGATGAGTCAGTCATCAACCGCATTGCTGCAGGCGAAGTGATCCAACGGCCAGTATCCGCCATCAAAGAGCTCGTCGAAAATAGTATTGATGCTCATTCTACCTCCATTAATGTTGCCGTTAAAGATGGCGGCCTTAAACTTATTCAAGTCTCTGATGATGGACATGGAATTCGGGTAAAAAAAAACCCAGAAAAGACCAACTTCAGGTATTCAATTTCCAATTAGAAGTTATATTTAATTTGGTTTGTTGGTTGTTTTTGTTAGTTTGAAGATTTGGCGATACTATGTGAACGACATACCACGTCGAAATTGTCGAAATTCGAGGATTTGCAGTCGATCAAGTCGATGGGGTTTAGGGGCGAGGCTTTAGCAAGCATGACTTACGTCGGTCATGTGACAGTGACTACCATTACCGGTGGGCAACTGCACGGATATAGGTAATATCTTGTTTGTGTTTTATTGAGCACCAAGTGTTTGACAAAATGCCTCAATGAAATTTTGTAGTGTGTTGGTTATAATGAAATATTGTTCTTTTGAAGGGTGACTTACAGAGACGGTGTTATGGAAAATGAGCCTAAGCCTTGTGCTGCTGTCAAAGGCACTCAGATTATGGTACAATCTCTAATCACTTGGATGAAATGAGACTTCAATTTGGTTGAATTTTAAAGATTAAATTTAGGGTTCTCTTTGAATTCGCAATTGTGGCTTGGTTGCAAGGATTGCTTTTGGTTTGGTTGTGAATTTGAATCTGCCTTTTAAAATGTTATTTTTTGGTGAATAGTGAGTAAATAATCATACATAAATTTGACCTTTTGAAGAAAGTGATAAAATCATCTAACTGAATTATATCCATTCAATCTTTTGGCTGATGTGTAGAAATGTATTTATTAGAAATGGAACTGCTTCTGCTCATCTGCTGGAAACACAGACGCTCAAACAAGGAAGAATTTATAAGGAAGTAAGCAAATAGAATAGGAGGAGAGATATCTCTGATTAATATTGCAAGAACTTGACTAAAAATGTAATCACT
Organism: Salicornia ramosissima; assembly: GCA_951394345.1. Lineage (NCBI taxonomy): Eukaryota > Viridiplantae > Streptophyta > Magnoliopsida > Caryophyllales > Amaranthaceae > Salicornia > Salicornia ramosissima. Next base: position 50,903,643 of record OX596234.1, read on the forward strand.
CCCAAGACATTATTTGTACTTATCCTAGTACTCTCTCTTTTTAACATCAGTAGAATAGCAATTCTTTGTTGGTGAGCACACCAAAATGCTCACCCCTTACCTTGCACTGGCACCAACAGAATCAGGGTGCATTCCCGAGAATCTGAGATTGCCCTTGTTGTTTAGGCATACATGGTCTGAGGCCTCTGGTGAGTGGTGATCAGGCTGTTCTATTACATAATTGTCCTTATCTTTATTTGGTCAATATCCAAATCGGCCATGTAAAAATAAGTTGGTGAGCTTTGATGCTTGGATTGAGTTTGTTTGAGGAAGCTAGAATAATAATGCTAGATAACAGGGAAGTAAAGAAGCTATCGACTTGAAATGGATTTTTATTTTTCTTTTTGACGGATGCAGATTGAAAATCTTTTCTATAATATGACTGCACGGAGGAAAACACTTCAGAACTCTGGTGATGATTATGTGAAGATTGTTGACTTGCTTAGTCGATTTGCTATTCATCACATAAGTGTGGGATTCTCCTGCCGAAAGGTTAATCGTTCTGCTCCCCTACTATTTCCTCTCACATACCTCAAATTGTTTTTACCTGCCACTTGATCTCTAGTGTTGAACAACAAAAAATTGCGTTCTTGTTCTTTAGCATGGTGCTGCAAGAGCTGATGTCAACGCTGTTGCCACATCTTCTAGAATCGATGCAATTCGATCTGTTTATGGGGTATCTGTTGCACGCAATCTAATAAAAATAGAAGCTTCAGATAATGATCCATCTAGTTCCATATTCAATATGAAGGGTTTCATCTCCAACTCCAATTATGTGGCCAAAAAGATAACTATGGTGCTGTTTATTAATGGTATGCTTCAGTCATAGTCTACATTTATTATATCATTGGATGAGACACAGTCTTCGCACTTTTTTTGTTCTTTATTTTGTGGAAAAGGTAACATGTTCTAATACATATTCATCTGTGGATGGCCCTTATTAATTTGTTTTGGGTTAAGTTGGTTGCAGTGTTCATATTAGTTTCATAACATCATTGACCACTTATTGCTATATCTTTCAGATAGATTGGTCGAGTGCTCTGCTTTGAAAAGGGCTATTGAAATTGTTTATGCTGCAACCTTGCCCAGAGCGTCAAAACCTTTTGTATACATGACAATTACATTGCCACCTGAACATGTTGACGTGAATATACATCCAACAAAAAGAGAGGTAAGAATGACATGTTTGATAGCCTGTAAAGATGGTCACATGCGTTAATTTATTGTTGGCCGTTGCAGGTTACATATTGCCCATTTTTGCTGCCCTTATTCTGTTTCCAATTTATGCTATCATCACTTGACTTGTCTGTGCTTCTGATTTGAATTATTTCATCATGTTCTTTGTCACATAATTAATGCAGGAACGCTTTTGAATATGTATCCTTTTTCAAAAAAAGTACATTTGGAATTTTGGATTATGATAAACGGCTTTCTCCATCTTTCTGATGACTTTCAGGATTTATGTTGGATGTGTCTCACAGCTTATGGTCCTTCTTGTTTTTGCCTTTTTCATTATTGCTTGATAGATAACACTTTCATGGATTGATATTGGCAGGTAAGCCTTCTGAATCAGGAAGTTATAATTCAAAAGATACAGTCAAAAGTGGAGCAGCATTTAACAGACTCCAATGAGACAAGATTATTTGAAGAACAGGTAAGAACATGTTATCTTTCAAAATAGGGAATTCTTCCATCTGTTTAATGATTCTAGTCTTTATGAGTGAATGGACCTTGGGATATCAACTGATTTTGTTGCTTTCAAAATTTTAATGATTAGCAGGTATGTTAACTTGTTAAGTAGAAATTATCTGTTTAGATTTGATGCACAACTTTGCAATGTTTAAATGTTTGTGATATACAGGGTGGCAAGTTAACACACATTTACATATTTTCATTGTAGTAGCTATTAGCCTACTATTATCTCTTGATAGAGTTGTGTAAACCAAAAAAAAAAGGATTATTCCCATTGCTATACCTGATAATTTGCGTATTCCCAGTGGTATACTTGAGTTTTAAAAAATCCCAGTGGTATACCTACATTTTTAATGGAATTCAATAATCACTTGTAAAGGTTGTTTTAGTATATTAACAACCATAAAATCTGTTTTTTCTTTTTATTTAGTCAACGGTGGTTACCCGAAAAAACTAACTATAGTTAACCTAAGTATGTTTATGGTCGAATTAGTGGTATTTAATGGCCTGAAACAGCCTTTAAAAGTGGTTATTGAATTTCATTATTTATTTAGGTATACCACTGGGATTTTTTAAAACTTAGGTATACCAGTGGGAATATGCATATTCTCAGGTATACCAATGGGAATAATCCAAAAAAAAAAAGTCTCTTGATAGAGTTGTTATGACTTTCGGAGTAAGAAGAGCTTCAAAGTGATCGCTTGATTATCACAGACTCACAGTGCTGCACTGCTGCTTGTGTTTAGCAGCTGGGTGTATAGGGAAATCGGTATTGCATTATAGACCTTGAGGAATGCAAAATTGAAATAGAATTTGAATTCTTCAGATTCAATATTATTATTAGAAATGTAAATCTTAAATTTCATACATACACATTAATTTAAATATTGAGGATTTTTGTTGAAAACCATCCATAAGGGGTGACTTTAATTCTCATAACTAGTCACAACTAAAAATGCTAAAATACCACCCATACCTCACTACTAGTCCTGTCCAACGGGGCGGGTCAGGGGCGGGGCGGGTTAGATATTAAGCGGGCTGGGCCTCACATATATTTAATGGTCCGGCCAGGTCAGACCCTATTTGATCCGGCCCAGCCTGACCCACATTATCCAATAAGATTGCAAAGTTAGTACTTACTACTCAATATGTTACTGTACACTTGTACAATACACAAAACAATGTCACTGACTATACACAAACAAAGTCAGTGACCTCAAGGTAGTCAATACTACTTTTATACACAAAGTGAGTGAAAAATATTCATCATTATGATAACAAAGTCCCAAACAACATTAACAAAGTCTCAAATATTTATATATAATCTGAATATATTAACTTTCAACCTCAAATATTGAACTAATTATCACTTTCAACCCTAAATATTGAACTTCTTATAATTGTCTGCCCCCAATATTTTGCAGTCCTGCAATAAACATACAAATAATATGATTAGAGATCATAACATTCATAATTGTATCGAAACATAAAAAAATAAGACTAAAAACATAGAAATGTACCTAGTAAAAGAAGTTACTATCAATATCTTCATTTCCCTCATTATCCTCGACTTCATCCATTTCATAACCCGAGCTAGAATCTCGATCCAAGTCCAAAGGAACATTGTGCTCATCATGACACCAATCTTGAGTGCACACTAATGCTTGTACCGTCTTTGATTTCAATGAGCTACGATTTGGAGAAATAGTCTTCCCACCAAGACTAAAAGCAGACTTTGAAGCCACCGTACTAACCGGAATAGTTAATAAATCTCGAGCCAAAGAAGCAAGCTCTGGAAATCTCATTGCATTTTGTTGCCAAAACTCTAGAACATTCAGCTCTGAATTAAACACCTCCATCAAAATAAGTTACTTAAAAAAGTCTGACACATGTCACACATCCCAAAATCACTGAACTTATGGTACAAACTTATGGATATTCTGACGGGAAATGTTTGAATTAAGTAGATTATGCTACGAATAGCCATTATCTTATCTTCTTCTTTGAATTGAAGTGTGAGAACCTCGTGTGCCATTTGAGGGTTTTTTTTTATAATTTTTTTAATATATAAACAGTATAGCAATAGTTACTTTAATTAATATCACCCTCATTCATTAATATTTTACATACTTTAAATTATTAGTCCACATTGATCTTGAAGTTTTTTTTACATTTCACATTAATTGATATCACCATCATTCATTAACAGTATAGCTAGTATTGCTCATTTTTACATACTTCCTTATTCCTGTGTTCCACATTATTTTTTTTTTTTTTAATTATTAGTCCACAACTCCACATTGATCTTCAAATTTCTTTTTTAGAAAAGGCTCCACCCATATTTTACTCCATTCTATGGTAATGCTCCACTTCCACTTTTTTAATTCATATTTTATAACGCTAACATCTTTAAATACATAATATTGAAATTTTGATATTTTTAATATATTCATTTAAGCGAATCAAACAAGAACCTAAATATTATGTCCTATTTTGAAATTGGAAAGAAATTAGAAGGTTCTCTTTATTTATGATAATTATGAATAGTAAAAATGTTGAAAAACAGGAATATCAATAAGGAAGGGAGGAATAAATATACCTTTCTTCCTCACTTTTAAAAAATCCTTGTACCACACTCTCTATCATTTGAATACATGTATACTCTATGCCTACGTTTATTTATTTTTTAATCTAAACATAAAACATTGATTAATAACCAAATAACTAATTTTCATTTGAAATTAAATGCCTTGCAAAGAATCAACACAAATGTGTGAAGAAGGAAGAATCTAGACTACCAATGTATTATTGTTCGTTAGTTACAATAGCAACATTTTTTGGGCAGTGCATTGAACCAAGTAATTAAATATAAATAATTTCTAATAAAAAAAACTAATGTATGAATTTTTATTATTTTCAGAATTTAATTATGTTTATTTTGTTTTTATTTACCATAACAATTGTCCTTATTAATGGCATTTTGGATTATTAGTTTTTTAGGTTATCTTTGTACTTGGTTATGGACAAAATAGCATAAGACTGATAAGAGGGTAGTAGTATATTTATTAGGAACTGAGGAGAAGAGAATTATCGAGAGAGAATAATTTTGTAAGCTCAGGTATTTTGGAGACCTATGACCTAAAGTCACTATATGAGATTTGCAACCTCAAGTTGCTAAATTATCTTTTGTTTTCAATCTTTTGAGTTAATTAATCACATATTATTATCACCACTTCTCTTATTTTTTACAGTTGACATCCCTCTCTGCTGTTACTGTTCACATTTGCTTTGATTTGAACTACGAAATTTCCAGATTGTGTTCGAACTTCGAACAGTTTCGGAGCATAGCAGATAGCTTTGAATACCAGTGTAACGATTAACAATTTTTTCATTTGCATGGTTTACCTCAAGGAAATTTGTATGGCAATAGAGAGTAATTATTTTTAAAAGTGATATATTACGTGTAAAGGTGTGTCTCCATAATTTTTTATATTTAGTCTTTCACTTTTCTTTATCAAGACATGAAGTATGGGTTGTTTATTGCTATATTTAGTACGAAGTACATGCTTGGTTATAATTTCTTAAGCTTGTTGTTGGTCTCTTCTTCTGTTATGAGTGTAGTTTTGGTTTGAATGGCATTACCTTTTTATCACAAAAAGCCTTGTCAGCCTTTTGCACTTTATCCAAGGCAAACCTTTGACCATTAAGATCTTTAATTATGTATCAATAAAAGTTATGAGAACTTGATATTTTGAAACTACATATTGAATCAAATATAAAAGATTTCACATGATGTTTTTTTCATATATACCCGTGATGATATATGGTCAAAATTGATTAACTTTAAATTAGATAAAGCAAGTGGTTAAGGCTCTTAGGGTGGAGGATGTAATTGCTATGATGGAAATTTCTTGAACATGTGGGTTTGTATTAATAAAATAAAAATAAATAGACATGATTAAAGAATCTAAGTGTCGGTCTTAACTATCAATAGGGCCATGCTCAAGAGAGTGTCTTAGTAGGACCCTAAATGTTTAGCTTTTGTGATCTTCTTCGTTATGAAGACATTTTGTTCCTTCTGTGTTTGTTTTCAGTCTACTAAATTTTCGGTCTCAAGAAAAGTAAGATCATTTCTCTTAATAGCTCATTTTTGAATGCTTGAAGCAGGGAGTGCAGCCCTCCCCAACAGCTCCCATAGTCACAATAAAAGGTTCCCATTCTGAACCGGCAGCTTTAGGTATAGTAATACAGTTACATTCTTATGCTCTTATCTTAGCTTTCTGAAAATTCAACTGCATTAACAGTTGAAGACTTATTACACTACCTGACTTCAGCTCGTGCATTCTAGAACTACAATTTGACTTTTAATTTTGCTTTTACCCACCCATTTAAAAAAAAATTACTAGCATATCTCACAATTCCTGGTTTGTTGGAATATGACTAAAGATTAATTTTAAATAAAGGAAAGAAAAGTACCATTGTATCTAAAGTATGATCATAACAGACTTCTAAGGAGCCGCTGTTTAAGATTTAAATAATCATGAAATGAGCAACATGAATCAGGATTCAGGAAAGTTATTAATAGCAGAGTCTGGCATGCCTACTTGCAGATGCTGAAGTTAAAGGACCTTTCAACCTTAGAGCAAACCTCAATCCTTGTGGCGCAAGCCCTAACTGGAAATATATAGTCACTTACTGTAGTTACTCGAACCCCATACAGCCAACAATAACAGACAAGTGATGCAAATATGTACTTGCTAGTCATATATTTTATTCTTTGTCAAAATTACTTTTGACAATTTTATGCCTTTCCCAGCAGGTGGAATTGCAGCACCAAAGTCACAGAAAGTTCCAGTGCAGAAATTGGTTAGAACTGATGCTTCGGCTCCTGCTGGAAGGTTGCATGCATATATGCAAGTTAAACCCTCTACTCAAGTCGAAAAAAATGCTAGCTTGAATGCCGTAAGGTGATCCATGATACTGATGCTGCATTGTTAATCTCATTAATTCCTTTTACGAAGATGTCTGAGTCTCAAAGGCGTATTCTCTTCAACTCGTAGAAATAGTTTCAGATCCAATAAGTTTGGATTAGTTCCAACCAGGTGCAATCAGGTCCAAAAATCATATCAAATAAGTTTAGACGACTTTAGAACATACCTTAAGCCATCATCTATTTATCTTTTTTTAATTTTTTTTTTGGTGTGGAGGGAGCAGGGGGAAGATGTAAGAAAACACAGTACATGCTAGTTTGAGCTTTATCAGAGGATGTAGTGACATTCATCAGATCTAGTCAAACATATAAATATCAGGTTACTATATCTATCCTTAATGAAATGAGATAATTTCACCTTTACATTTCTCTCTCTAAAATGTGTCTCAAGCAGTTTGGTAGGTTTAGAATATTTCTAGAAGACTAGTACCTTTATGGGATTTCTGGATTCCTTCAAAATAGAAGACAGACTGATTCTGTGTTTTGGAAGGAGTGATAAAAAGCGAGAGGTGGATGACAATATTGCAGATTCTTATTTCATGGTGCAAGAAGTAGAACATTTATTAAATTTCAATAGTCTAGTTATCCTACTAAGTCATTAACTCATTATTGTATCTATGTATGTATTCTGGGTTATTCTTTGCTTTAATGTTCATTAAATACTACTGTAGTTAATAGCTGTAGTTTTTCCTAGAATTCAAAATGTCCGTTGATCAGGAATTAAGAACCAGAGACTGACTGGATTGGAGTGATAGTTTTAATTCATTTGTGATTTTTTTTTTTTCTTAGCTTCCACATAGTAAAGCGGCGCTAGGTGCTAATTATGCCTTGCTCTATGGTCTTGATGCCAAGTGTGCTATTGCTCATTTTCAGCAATCTATAGACTTCCTTTGTTTCACAATAATGTTGCAGTCTGACTTTTATGCTTGCTTGCCAAGGCATCACTTTAACCACTACTGTCTACTGTCCCTATTACTCTGTATTTTTTATGTGCAACAAACCATTTTGCACGCAATCATTTTGTATGCATTTTAAGAAAGAGATTTGCGGATTTAAACATAAAAATTAATTAACATAATTTAAATACAAGAAAGAAGGAGATCATATGTGGCCAATGTAATTTTTTTAAAATTTGTTTTGATCGATTACACCCTTAAAGTTCTTTCTTAAAATGCATGCAGAATATTTTGTTGCTCATAAAAATTAATAGAGGCCAGGTAGTATCAATAAAAATCATTAAAAAAATTGATGTTTGGATAAACATATAATGAGACTAATCCAACAGTATTTAAATAATTACAATTGGTTTTCATATATTAATAAAATTAAGCAGAGGTGGTATATATGTGTTGCCAGGAGTGGCACCTTATGCTGGTAAATCCAGTCTAGGTTTGCAGACTCTAGGGTGTAGGGGAGAAGGATAAGGGAAATCCTCACCCACCAAAACTGCAGTTGCTAGGGATATGTTAGGTTGCAACACTAAACACAACTTGCTGAACTGTTAACTCTCTAGTCTGTATCATAGGATTGCATGTTTGTTTCCATATTAGTATAATTTTGTAACAATTTCTGCAAACATGCTATTGTTGATTTTTTTTGTGTGTTATCAAGCTTCTTTCCGAGTGTTACAACTCACTGCATGCCTTTTTTTTGTGTATATTTGTGCTACAACTCAGCCTAAGTCCACACAGCTGTGCACTTGTTCTAGAAGGAATAAGAATTAAAATTGTTGTTTTGCTGACGTCACAAGTTGTTAATGGTTGTTATGCATATGAGTTGTATGTTATGCTTAGGGGTAAAGGTGCCTTTTGAGTTTATGTAATAGCTGAAGTCCTCACTATAAATAATGAGTGTAAGTATTTGCAGTGCATCATGAAATATATAAACAAAGAGTTTTGGGAGAGCAGCTCACCTCTCGAAAGTGAGCGTGTGCCATTAATTTCTGTTTGCTTTTCGCAGTTTGTGAGTAGATTTTATTTTGCTTAATCTTACACACGACTGCGTTTTTATTTCTCTTTCTAGAAGCGAGTCTCTGTATAGATGATATTTTCATATATTTAATATTTCAGTAATAGACATGGAAATGAATGTTGTAGGTCTTCTATTAGACAAAGGAGGAATCCTAAGGAGAGTGCAGATCTTACAAGCATTCAGGAGCTTATGGATGAAATAGATAATAACTCCCATTCTGGTGAGTTTCCTCCCACCATACGACAAAATTGTTTTTCCTTGAAGCAATTTTGAGTTCAGCCATATGTTGTATTTGCCATGTATCCTGTTAGTTAAATGATATGTTACTCTGTTTAGGTCTGCTCGAAATTGTCAGAGGCTGCACTTATGTGGGAATGGCAGATGATGTTTTTGCCTTGTTACAGCATAAAACTCATCTTTATTTAGCAAATGTAGTAAACTTAAGGTATTGATACTTGAAACTTCTGTGTTCTTTGATTCAACACTGAATCATTCAATATCCATGGCACGGAAAAAATGAGCAGATTTTTGCAATCCATTTGGCTCCATATCTGGCTTGAATTTCTGTAGTGTACATTGTATAAAGAAATAGTAAGCTGAAAATGAAACTTGTGTACTGGTCCATAATAAGGGATATTAGAGACTAGATAATCACTTTACTGATCATTGATGGGGTGTTTACTGCAATAAGGATTATTAGAGAATCTTTGGACTGATCTTAGATTTCCTTTTCTTCTGTCCAGCAAAGAGCTTATGTATCAGCAAGTTCTGCGTCGATTTGCTCATTTTAATGCTATACAATTGAGTGAACCTGCACCTCTTCCTGAGCTAATAATGTTGGCACTCAATGAGGATGATGTGGATGCAGATAGTAGTGAGAATGATGATCTGAAGGCAAAAATTGCTGAGGTATTTATTTCTTCCTTTTGTCCACTTCTCCAGAAACTCCTGGCATGCCTGCCTGCCTGAATTTTAGGGCCTAGGCTAGGGCTAGTGACCCATTTGCTATTGAAGGGGTGGGATGAAGAGTGGGGGCAACTGTTTTATTGTATTCTGGGAGGTAGAAGTGGGAGTCAAAACCTGACCACTTCAGTTGAGGGGGATCGAGAACCTGAAGCACTATTACATTATACAAGTACTAATTAACAATGATGGATAACCAATTGCAGCAACCATCCATGTAAAACAATATGAAGAATACCAAGATTTACATGGAAACCCAGGTGTGGGCGGAATACCACAAAGCTCTACACTATGGTGTGAATTGATGATGAATGATGGATGACAAGCTCTCAAAGGACCTTTCCTTTAAGGCTCTCCATCTGTCTATCACCCACACCTTAGAGGCTTAGAGATGTGTCAGTGTTAAATAGAGACATGCCGAGTACTTATAAGGGGAATCTCGAAAATGAGTTGGATCTGAAATAGGATGTCTGTGCAAGCAAGCAAAATCATACCTGAGTGGACAAATAAAAAATATAGAAAGAAGTTTCCATCTAGTGTCCATCAGGGTTATATAACTTAGGGTGCGTTCTCTTCACCTTAAAAAAATAAGTTTCAGGTTCAATAAGTTCAGATAAGTTCAGATAAGTTCCAATAAGTTATATCAGGTCTAATAAGTTGAATAAGGTCTAATATGTTGCAATAAGGTCCAATAAGTTCTAATAAGTTCCAATAAGGTCTAATAAGTTGCAATAAGGTTTAATAATTTCCAATCAGGTCTAATAAGTTCTAATAAGTTCCAATCAGGTCTAATAAGTTCAAATCAGGTCTAGATTATTATTTTTAATTATTGATCAAATAAAATTAATTAAATTAATAATTAACTTAAAGCACTCTTACACAACATAAACCAATTTTATTTTATCATTCTTGTTTTATAATTTTTTTAGAGAAATCAATCAGAGTTAGATTGAATTAAACTATTTTTTTTATATTATAAAATAAAACTTATTTTTTATTTTGGGTTTGATTTAATTTTGGTCCAAATTAAACTTTACCCATCCTCCATATTATTATTATTATTATTATTATTATTAATTTTGGTCCAAATTAAACTTTACCCATCCTCCATATTATTATTATTCAATCCGTTCTAGTTTGTTAATTTTACTACAAGTGAATTAAGAAAAATTAAATATGTAGATAAGTTGTTATTGGAATTGGTAATATTAATTAATAATGGGTTTGAAAAAAGATATACTAATTATTATTACCTTCTTGAACGTAATTCAACAATAAAAAAAACATAGGTTCAAATGTATAGAATATTATTATCATCATCATCATTATTATTATTATTAATTTATTTTATTCAATCATATAAAATACGTTCTAATAAGTTTCAATCAGGTTTAATAAGTTCCAATAAGTTCTAATAAGGCCTAATAAGTTCCAATAAGGTCCAATAAAGTCTAATAAGGTCCAATAAGGCCTAATAAGTTCCAATAAGGTCTAATAAGTTCCAATAAGGTCTAATAAGTTAAATAAGGTCTCATAAGTTAAAATCAGGTCTGATAAGTTTAGATAAGTTCAGGTCTAATAAGTTGAAGAGAACGCACCCTTAGTCTGCCTGGGCAACTCATCCAGAATGGATAACCTTTCTCATTTCGGCGAGCTCTGGCTCCTTTACCATCCCGTTATTGCAGCGTCTTTTCTCAGTAATGCACTTTTCCTTGAGCCATTACGCAAGAGAGGGGTGGGGTAGAGGGTAGTTGCTGCAAATTGACTTAACCTTGTCCTTGCAGTGGCATTGAAGCCATAGGTCATGTGATGTTGGTAATAAACAACTCTGATCATGACTCTTGATGTGACTGATTTCTGAATTATCTGATCTGCAGATGAACACTGAGCTACTCAAGGGAAAAACTGAAATGCTGGACGAGTATTTCTGCATTTACATAGATCCGCAAGGGAATCTGTCCAGGCTTCCTGTCATACTTGATCAGTACACACCTGATATGGATCGTGTTCCTGAATTTGTTCTTTGTCTTGGCAATGATGTAAGTGTCATGTGTTCTGTGTTCATGCTCATTGCTATTAAATGCAACATTTTTCTTTTGATATTTTGCAATCGACATGATTGTTGTCACTTCATGGTTGTCGACATTGCCATTCTGTGCAACATCATAATAACCCTACTATTTTTTGACCAATTTTCTTTTCCCTAACAATGGTTAGCTGATGCAGAGTCATGCAATTCACGGGATTTCACGTTACTGTACTTGATTAGTCCTCTAATTCATGCTTCTTTTCATAGATTGAATGGGAGGACGAAAAAAATTGCTTTCAAACAATCTCAGCTGCTCTTGCAAATTTCTATGCCATGCATCCTCCAATTTTGCCAAACCCATCTGGTGATGGCCTACAATACTACAGGAAAAAAACTACCAATCAAGAATTGAACAGATCTGGTACTCATCTCCTTGTTGAAGTTGTCTCAGTAATTCATTATATAACAATGAGATATTATGTTAAACGACTTTAAATATACCCAGGGTTTAATTATAGCATTTGTTTTATATAGATACTCATGAGACCGGGGAAGTTGAGATGGAACATGAATTACTGGCAGAGGCTGAGACAGCCTGGGCACAACGCGAGTGGTCAGTGCAGCACATCCTAATTCCTGCTATGAGGCTCTTTCTTAAACCCCCTAACTCAATGGCTAAAAATGGGACATTTGTACAGGTAACAAAAGCATACATCTTGTTTCTTGTCTTTAATCATATAATAGACGATGTTGCGTCCAATATTTCATATGCCCTAGTAGGTTGTCGTGAAAACAGTGGCATGTACTCGTGTTTCTTAAATAGTACTCTATAGTAATAATGATATATGAATATATGATTGGATTTTTCAATTTTTTTTCTTACATTATACACTTGTGAGATGATGGAATTAACATGACTGTAATAAGCAGTAAATTCACAAAATTATTTCATTGTATTTGTGAAAAGTAAAAATAACGCAACAAGTAATTATGGGTGTTGGGAAACAACTCCTTTTTTACAATATTTTCTAATTGCAATATATTTGGAGCCTGAAACTACAGGTAGCCTCGCTGGAGAAGCTTTACAGAATATTTGAAAGATGCTAAACCAGAACCAGCTTGAAACTCTTGGCTGAGGTCAGATATTAGGAAGGCAAGGTATTAAATATATGGAAATTATGAGGAATTTTTTTCTTAATCATAATTTTCTTTGATAAGTTGTAAAATATGGTGTCACATCATCTGTTTATGTTTTGGTTTACAAAATTTAGGTGACGTTGGGTAATACATAGACATGTAGAATAAGACATGAGATTCAACAAATGCTTTAGACTTTGAATGTGAAAATTCTTTAAGCGGGTTGAAGTATACTTCACCTACACATCATTCTTTGCTTGTTGGCCAAATTCAAAATTTCCCTGAAAATTCAGAATTTTAACTGCAGGGTAAATTGGCTAAGTTTTACTTGCGTAATTTATTAAATTTGTTGGAAGTTTGTTAAATCAAATTGTCCATCATATCCAAGCAGCTTTGGAGCCCTCCGACGTATATATTACCATTTCTTAGAGGTCGGTGAAGGGTTTGAATCTCTATCCTCTTGCGTGAGAATTCTTCTTTATCATCCCCCAAGAGTAAGATCAGAAGAGTAATTCTATAACATGTTTTACCAACCCAAAAACCCTAACTCTGCTGTCAATTAATTTGCTACTAATACTTACTAGTATAGTTTTAAAAGCAAAGGCAACATGGAAGTTTACATAAAAACAATGTTTTGATTGATAAAGTCAATGAATGATACATTGCCTTCCTTGTACAAATGCAACAGTACTTTGAAACGAAGACCATTTGGATTAATAACTCCGCTGACCATTCCTTTCTCTTCATGCCATGGTGTCATACTTGTCATATAGTACTCACTATCTTCTTGCAATTTTATTTTATTTTATTTTTTAAATTTTATTTTCATTTAACAAAGTTCCCTATAGCCTATAGGGACTTTGGTCATATATATTTCGTTTCAAAATTTTTATTTAGGTTCTAATTGGATATAATTGTTTGTACTACAACAATTATAGCATCTAGTCAATGTCTATCCAGCCAATTAATAAAATTAACAGATCAGGAGAATTTGGCAATATAACATATAATCATAATCATGCCCATGATTATATACTCTAGCTCTAGGTCTTTTTTATTGGTTATGTATTCTATTTTGGGTGCTCCTTATTGGTTATATTTGGAATCTTTTACTTTTGTTATAAGTTTGAAGTTTGTGTATATATTTTCTTATTGGTTAGTTTTGTGTATTACATTATCATAATTCATAAATCATAATATAAGGTGGGTTATCATATAGTTTATAATATAAGGTGGTTTAGGTGGTTTATTACTCCGTATGTAGTGTAACTCCTTAACTCCTGGCCTGTATGTATGATGCCTATCAAATCTTTTTTCATATAAATTTATTAGGTTTTCTATGTGCATACACCCAAAATCATAATTTCATAAAATGATTTTTTTTTTTCCTTTTCAATTTCCATGAGAATGGTCAAGGATTATTCATGTTGTACACTAACTTAATAGAAATCATACTATTGATTTAAAAAAGCCAACCTTATGCGTAGCATATGAAAGTTTCAAAGGTCATGAGTGCATTTTGGAAAATAAAAAACCACATATAGAATTTCTTTCCTTACAAGAAAGTGTATATATAAAAAAGTCGAATACAACAATATTTTCTTTATTAAATCAATTAATCTTTTCAAATCTGTATAGAAATGTCAACTCTGTATAGAAATGATGATTGACCAAGTTTATTTCATAGTACACCTATCATCTAACATCGGGTTTAATGACCTATTTATTATTGGTAATAAATTATGATAATGAAAATAAATTTAAAGCATAATTTTGTTGAGGATGAAACCTTATAATCCCTCTGGAATTATGTTTTTCATTCCTAAGGCTAAAATTTCTCCATATATTTTATTACTATCTATTACTACTGGGAAAGTATTAATGGATTTGTAAGAAAAATTAGTTAGATTAGAGGTAAGCTAACATCACATATGTATTGATTTTCCTTTCAAATTTACATATAGATTCATTCTCGTTACCATCATTTATGACCGACTATCAACTAGGCTGTTAAGTTAATTGTTCAAAATTTTCAATACTTCATATTTATTACCACGTATATTCATAACTATAAGTACTGATATAATAAGTCGGGTGTATATTACTCGCATAAATAAAAAGATCATTATGTATGTAAATGAGTAAATCTATCTATATCTATTATTAAATTAAATAGGACATTGCTACACTACTCGGTGGCCCTGTGGGTAGTCTACCCATTATTAATAGGGATATTAAAATATTATTAAACTTATGAGTTGAATTCTACTACGTACTAACATTAACCTATACACTTTAATAAATGTGGATAGTCAACCCCGTCGGTAGACTAAATTGAAATTATTAAATTTCATTTTTCCATTAATAAAAGGGTCAGTATACTAATTAAAAAGTTACTATATGAATAAAGAATTATTTATTAGTATATTTGGCTATGGGAGATATGATGATGAGAAGTTATTAACTTATCATACATTAAAATTTATGTTAGATTTTGGTTTATTGTCTTGGATGGTAGCAAATTATAATTAATTATGGAGAAACCCTAGCTACTTAATATTTTGATGCATCATTATTATCGAAAACCATATATTAAAAATTTAGAATTTAAGACAAAAGTAATGAAAACGAAAGGAGAAAATCCAAAAGAGTGTAGTTTACTACTGTATGTATGTCAAATTGTCAACCACTTACTATATGTTTCAAGTTGGTTTTGGTAGAATTGGAGAAATTTTGCGTTTTTGTTAGTGCCTGTTTACTTCAAATTATATTCAGTTCAGTTAATCCCTATTCAGTTCAGTTTAGTTCATTTCAGTTCAGTTCATCTCAGTTCAGTTCATCTCTATTTAGTTCAATTAATACACTTCTGTTCAGTTAAGTTCAGTTCAATTCATCTCTATTAAGTTCAGTTCAATTCAGTTCAGTTTATCTCTATTCAGCTAATGTAAACGAACCTTTGGAGCTATCCAATTTGAGAATGAACATTGAAATTTTGATGCATACTCAGTCAACATCGTCAGACACTGTTAATTCTCGGTTGTGATGTAACACCCCGTATTTTTATATTATTTATTTAGTTATTAGTACTTTAAATAATTTTACGAAAGTAACTTTATATCTTCTTTTATTAAAAATATTATTTCTCACTTTAACTTTAGAAGTGACCAATAATTATTAGATCTCTAATTAAGTCCATAAGTGGTAAGGAAGTAAAAGTAAACTCTTAAGTAAAGTAAAAGATATTTTAAAATATATGTATATATATATATAACATTTAAAAAAATAAAGGAAAAGCAAAAAAAAAGGAAAAGGGGGGGACTTACAGTAGGAGTCATTTGGAAATTGGAAAAGTTGGTTTGCTCTGCTAGCAGCACGCAGGTCCGTTTCTCCAACCTCCTTCCTTCTTTTTTTTTTTTTTTTTTAATTTGTCTTCCTTTCTCCATTTAGATTACCACTCTAATCTTAATCACTCATATTCTCCATTCATCTACTTCATCTTCTCCTAGTTTACTAGTGATTGAAGATAATAACATTGAGTTTGGAACCCTAGGATTTGGGTCGAAAATCTGATTTAAGGGGCATAATTTTTAGTCTTTGTTGAGTAGTTATTTCCTCTCTTAGCTTATTCAAGTATGTTGTGATCTAAAGTTTTGTTTCAAATTTGTTTGTTATATTTGTTGTTTTAGTTGAGGGTTTTGTTAAGTTAGGATTTATGAATAATTGAATTGGGGAAATTGAATTATGTCATATTTTAGTTGATTTATATGTAAGTATTGACTTATGTAGTTAGTATAGTTGTTAGTTTATTCTTATAGTTGTTTGAGTGTTCTTGATGCTATGTGGTACCCTAAGTTTAGGGAAAATTATACTCAAAACTATTTTAGTATGTTTATTGTTGATTGTGATTTTAATATAGTTGATATATTATTATTAGATATACAACTTATACTAGTGTCGTTTGTATATTAGCTGTAGGGAAATATTACCTGCAAAATCAGATTAAAACGAAAAATGTGGGCCGATTTTATTTAATGTATACGAATGCTGTGACATGCATGAAACACTGTCTTAGAAGCAAAATCGCCCCGACTATGGTGCAATCGGTGATGGCGTTGCCCCCAAGATTTAACACAGCGATCCTCCTTTCTGTGCAAGCAGAAAGAAGAATTTGGAACTCACAAAATGCTCAGAACAGAAATGAAGAAGAAAAGACAGAGAGAGAATTATTGCTGTTTCGGTTTTTTGGTATGTAAAAACTGAGTTCAGAGACCAGTATTTAATGGTAGAAAAGGCAACAGCAGCAGAAAAATTAGGAAGCAGTAAAGTTGAGGGGAGAAATAGTAAAAGCAGTTGTAACGTTCGAAAACTCAGTCAAAACGTTTAGGTTATGGGTGCGTAACTGACTGATCTCATAATTATTGGAACAACAGTTACGACGAGGCCCAAAAAGTGGGCCACACCACACCGTGCCACGAGCCGAGCCGGACGGACGGCGGCGGTGCGCGCGTGGGGATGCCCACTTCCTCCCACAACACTTAAAATACAATAAATGACAAATACATTAATATACAAGTAAAACTCCCCTCATTCCTTCAATGTGGGACAAAGCTTTTATATTAAAACTTTAAAACCTTTCTTCTTCCACTCCACCACTCCTTATCTTGTGCATTATTTCCAACAATCCCCCACAAATGCAAAGATAAATTTAGAATTAAAATAAATGCCTTGATTTTTTTTAAAAACATGAGTTCTGAGCATATCAAAATAGGTTTGATACTTACACATTGGTGTCTTTCGATTGAACCAATGCATAGTGAAGATTAGGCAACCCTATCATCAAAAGAGTGAACGAGTCTTGAACTCTCTTGACTCAGAGTTAATCCTAGTAACACGTATCTTACCAAAAACATTGTGAGTTCCGCGATAGCAACCAACTAATATCTGGCCAACACACTTGGGATGCTCATGAGTGGCTTAGAAAGACAGCCCAAGTCTTTCGCAGAAGGTGGCCAAACCTTCACACTCACGTAGGTGATTCCATCAAGTCTATCTCATTGACCACCCAAACCCTGGGATATGAAATCATTAAGAGTTTCGACTCAACCTCTCAAGTTCAAACGGTGAATTCATCAAGTCCGTCTCAACAGGACTACCCGAATCCCGGGCTATGAATTCATTAAAAGCTAGTGAGCTTAACCTCTCATCTTGCACATGTCATAGAAATGGGAAGTGTACAATCATGAGTCTTTCCATGGCTTCGTTAGTCCACAGTAATCCTTGTATAAACAAGGTCGGGTATCTACCATGAATTCCTCAACTAACAGGCTTTCAACCCCATTTCCCTCGACGTATCAAGGACCAGTCTTCTGTTTAGTCCTTTAGTTAAAGGATCTACTAGATTCCTCTCAGATCTAACATATTCCATAGTAATAACACCATTTACAATTAATGTTCTCACAGATTCATGCCGAACATGAATATGTCTCTTTTTTCCATTATAAGCACTGTTTTTAGCAACACAAATAGCTGCCTGTGAATCACAGTGTAAAGAAACAGGTGGAGTTGGTCGCCCCCACAATGGAATATCTGCTAACAAATTTCGCAACCACTCCGCCTCTTGCCCGGCCAAGTCCAAAGCAATGAATTCGGACTCCATCGTTGACCGGGCAATACAAGTTTGTTTGGAAGATTTCCAAGACACAACTGCACCACATAAAGTAAACACATATCCACTAGTGGAACTTACCTCATCATTGCCAGACACCCAGTTTGCATCAGAGTAACCTTCTAACACTTTAGGGAAACCAACATAATGCAAGCCCCAATCCATAGTGCCACGTAGATACCTTAAAAGGCGTCTAAGAGCATTCCAATGTTCTCTATTTGGGTTATGGGTATACCGACTAAGTCTACTAACTGCATAAGCTATGTTAGGCCGAGTGTAATTCATTAGAAACATTAAACTCCCAATTATTTTAGCATATTCAGTTTGTGACACACTATTACCATTATTCATTTTCAAGTGAAAGTTAGGATCATAAGGAGTTTTAACTGGCACAACATCAAAACTATTAAATTTCTTTAACACTTTTTCCACATAATGAGACTGAGATAAGGAGAAACCATTACTTGTTTTGGTGACCTTAACACCTAAAATCACATCAGTTTCACCTAAGTCTTTCATTTCAAAATGAGAGGAAAGAAATTCCTTTGTTTCATTAATAACATCAATATGTGTACCAAAAATCAACATATCATCCACATATAAGCAGACAATTACACAATCAGGTCCAAACATTTTTGAGTACACACAAGCATCAGCACGGTTCACGATAAATCCAAAACTAAGTATAGTTCTATGGAACTTCTCATACCACTGTATAGGAGCTTGTTTTAGACCATATAATGATTTCTTTAATTTACACACCTTTTGTTCCTGTCCGGGAACCACAAAACCTGGAGGTTGTTTCATATAAATTTCCTCTTCTAGATCGCGATTCAAAAAAGCAGTTTTTACATCCATTTGATGCACAATTAGTTTATAGCTAGAGGCTAAAGCTAATAAAGTGCGAATAGTGGCGATTTTAGTTACTGGTGAGTAAGTATAAAAGAAATCAACACCAAATTTTTGCGTGAACCCCTTTATTACTAGTCTTGCCTTATACCTTTCTACTGTACCATCAGTTCTAAGTTTCCTTTTAAAAATCCATTTACATCCAATGGCTTTACTACCCTTAGGCAAATCAACTAGTTCCCATGTATGGTTTGACATTATAGACTCTATTTCACTATTAACAGCTTCCTTCCAAAAACTAGCATCTATTGAACTCATGGCCTCATCAAAAGTTTTAGGCTCATCATCAAACAAATGATAACTTACAACATGTTCATTTAATTCATCAACATTTTCGAGTTCAACTAAAAAGGTTGTCAGAAAGTCAGGACCAAAGCTAGTTTCGGTTCTACGTCTTTTACTTTTCCTAGGTTGAACTATATCATTAGTTTGAACAATAGGAGAAGCAACAGTCATAGAAGAAGAAGATGAAACATATTTATTTGGCAAACCATCCGTTTTCTTTATAGGGAAAATATGTTCAAAAAATTCAGCATATCTGGATTCACACATAGATCTATCAGACAAGCACATGAACCTGTACGCTGCACTATTTTCAGCATAACCAACAAAAATAGCATCAAAAGTTTTAGGTCCAATTTTTTCCCGTTTAAAAGCGTGTAATCCTACTTTAGCAAGACACCCCCACACTTTTAAATATTTAAGGTTAGGCGCATGGCCTTTCCATAATTCATAAGGAGTTTTATCAAGCCTTTTATGAGGCACTTTATTTAGAACATTAGTGGCAGAGAGTATAGCCTCCCCCCACATGTTATCAGATAAACCAGAACTAATTAACATAGCATTCATCATATATTTTAAAGTTCTGTTTTTCCTTTCTGCAATGCCATTTTGTTGGGGAGAATAAGGGGCAGTAAATTCATGGATAATTCCATTTTTCTCACAAAGTTCCTTCAAAAACGTTGTTCCATACTCTCCTCCCCTATCGGACCGAAGTCTTTTAATTTTACGATCCAATTGGTTTTCTACCTCAGTTTTATAAATTAAAAACATTTTTTCTGCCTCATCTTTGGTTCTCAACAGATACACTTTGGTATATCTAGAATGGTCATCTACAAAAGTAATATAATAACGTTTTCCGCCTCTACTTTCGGTGCTCTTGAAGTCAGCTAAGTCCGTATGAATCAATTCAAGTAGCACAGATTGTCTACTAGTTACAGCTTTGAAAGGTTTTCTAGAATGCTTAGATTCAACACAAATTTCACATTTATGACTATTACCAGCCAGACTAGGAATTAAAGACATGTTTTGTAAACGTTTCATAGAACCATAATTTACATGTCCTAATCTAGCATGCCAAAGATCAATAGACTCTAATCAAATAAGCAGAAGTGGAAACTTTATTAATGGCTTCAACAGTGTCTAAAATAAATAAACCACTAGACAGATAACCCTTTCCCACAAATTCCCCATTCCGAGACAAGACTAACTTGTCACCTTCAAAAACAAGTTTAACACCAGCTTTATTAAGTAGTGCACCGGAAATTAAATTTCTACGAAGGGAGGGGACATACAGTACATCTTGTAAAGCTAATGTCTTTCCTGAATTTAATTTGAGGAGAATTTTCCCTTTGCCAAGCACTTCAGAGCTGCTGGAATTTCCCATGAAAACTTGATCAACTTTTGCAAATTCTGTAAATTCAGAAAAAAAGATCTTTGTCAGAACAGAAGTGTTTAGTTGCCCCTGTGTCTACGACCCATTCTGCTTTGTTGCCGACAATGTTTATTTCAGAAACTACTGCTGCAATAACATCATCTTTCTCTTCTGCAATGTGGGCTTGATTCTTGTTCTGGTCTGTCTTCTATCCATTATTAGGGGTGTCTTTACGGTTGTAGCACTGCCATGCTTTGTGGCCTTGCTTTCCGCAAACATAGCACCCACCACTACCTTTTTCAGTTTTTCCATTTTTCTTAAAATTATTGTGTTTTTTGTTATGAACTCCAAGAGATTTTTGATTCTGGTTCTTTTTGTTGGTGTTAGTAGCAGCTTTGTTTTGTTTAGACCTGTCAAATTTTGTCACAGAAGATTCAACAATGTTAGCTTTAACAGAAGAATCATAAGGGGAAGAGTCCTTATCCTTTAGTCGATTGACTTCTTCGATCTTCATGTGTAATACCCTGAAATTTAGGGCCAGAAAATTTCGCGGGTTATTTATATTATTTTAATTTTCCGAGTCCAAAAGGGCCCATTTATTTGGACTGTTTCATTTTATTTCTTTTCTGATCCCGAAATTGGGCCTATGACCCAATTTTCCTCCTTTCTTAGCCGGCCCTCTTGATTAGTCAATTAGGGTTTATCTTCTTTTTAATTTATTTTAATTATTAATTTTATTACTTATTTAATTAATAATATTTTTAAATTATTTTGAATTAGTAAAACTAACCCTAACTATTTCTTCTAGGCCCCCTTTTTTGTTCCTACCTTTTTCTAAGCCTAATAATTGAGCCCAATAACCCTTTACCTTCCTATTAGTTATTTAGGGTTTATTTTCTTTTTAATTTATTTTAATTGTTGATTTTATTATTTATTTATTTAACTAATAATATTTTAATTAATTAGTTGGAATTGGTAAAAACCCTAACCAACTATTATCCTAAGCTCCCCTAAAATCTCTCTTCCTCTCCCTATTACTCCTCAACCACACGGCCCCCCTTGGTTGTTTTATTTTATTTTATTTTTTTTATTTCTTTTGTATTCTTTTATTATAAATAGGGGAATTAACCCTAAAATTATGTCCTTTTACAAAATCTTCTACACTTTAATTTTATCAAATAAAAATATCCTTTTTATTTTCCTTCTCTTAGCCGTGAGCTTTCAATCACCAAAGGGTGATTTTCTTGGAATTTTTAGCGATTTAAGGTAACTAGACTAACCCTCTTGAATCTGGTTAAGTTTTCTATATAGTTAATTAGGATTAAATTATGAAAACGGTTAGGAAAATTAAAGGAATTAGTATCATGTTAAGGTTAAGAATTTCGAACCATGTGATGAATTATTATGAAATTTTCTTGATCATTCTATGTAGTTTATTGAAATCTTTAATTGTTTAATAATTATTTGTATGAATTTATTTCTTAATCAAATCTTATTATTTCTTGATGAATTTTTTGTGGGAGTTTCTCTACTAATTCATTATGAATCATGATTTATTTCGTGGCAAAATTCGTCCTTTTTCTTGCTTGAAATAATTTAATCTTTCAAATCGGTAAAACTGTCCAGAATTGGTTTACGAATTTATTAAGATACTTAATCAATTCGGATGGCTACGAAATTTTAGGTGGAAGTCAGTAATAGTGTTTTACAGCTTTTGTTAAATTTTCGTAATTTTTAAAGTTCGTTTGCTATGGCAGAAAAATCGGAAACTGATTACAATCTAATCTGATTTGTTAGTTATAAAATCTCTTAAAAATAGTAAATGACGTTATTTTTGGACGAAATTTATGCATGTTAAACCTTGAACCCATATTTAACTTCCATTAAAATTTCCAGATTATTCGAGACCTTTAAATGGTTGATCTTAATTTAATTCTTTAAAATCAGACTGCGTAAAATAGTGTAATTTAAATTGTTATATTATGTTTTTATGATTAATTGATAATTATTGTATTTGACTAAATTAAAGCATGATTTTTGGTTGTTCATATCAAAGTTTTCGAGTGGCTTGATGAATAAAGAATAGTATTTTTATCTTATTTTCAGGTAATTATTGTTGTTAGTTGTTATTTTAATTAATTATTTAATTTGATTTAATTTAATATTTGAAGATTGAATTTATTTGGTATTATTTACACAAAATGTTGAGTGGTCTTAATTGTGAAAGGTGGAGTTTTTATCTTGTTTTGTGTAATTTTTTTATGATTATTATTGAACTATATGTTTATTTGTTAATTCGGATAATTTAAATAATTGTTATATGACTGTTATATGAATTTATTTAGTTGTTGTTTTATTTCTAAAAATGTCGAGTGATTAGATTGACTTTTGACCAATTTTAGTTTAATTTTTGACTTATAATATTATTAGGAAGTAGTTTTAGGAATTAATATGATTTAAGGAATAAAAAGGATAAGTTATAATATAAAGTAACAATATGAATAAGATATGATAAGATCATGATAAGATATGTTAAGACATGATGAGATGTGATATGTTGTATGATATGACGTGTTAATTATAGGTCTCACGATGGCCTTAGAAAAGACAAGATACTTAAGGACGCCCTTTTTGATGATACACGAGTCATCAGATCGGGTTAAGTCGATGCCACTGCCCCATGGGATGAATACACGAGTTCACCCGGGGAGTTCTGGGTCTTAAAATATGTAGTCGTCTAAGTAGTAGTACACGAGCTGCTATTTAGGAGTTATGGCCATAGCTTAGGCTTAGTGGTGCACACGGGATCCACTACGGGCTGAATACACGAGTTCACCCCGGCATGTTTTAGGAAAGTTGTGGTGCACACGGGATCCACTACGAGCGATATGACCGGTCCGAAAAGAAGGTTAAAAGATGGGTTTAAGGGTAAAATATGGTAAATAAGTATTTCACGGGAAGGGATATGTGCTTATGTGTATTTTCGTGTTTATATGCAATGATTTGGTAATATTAAGTCTTCCGCTGCGTACGTCTGGTAAGTCTGTATTTTATTTATGTAATATTGTGTAAGTATGTTGTACGTATTTGTATTCGTATGTTGTACGTATTTGTATCTGTATTGTATACGTATTTTGTATGTATTTTCTAACCGTATTTTGCAGGTATTGTATACGTATTGTATACGTATTGTATATGTATTTTTGTACATACATTGTACGTATTTCGTACGTATTTTTATACGTATTTTTCTACGTATCTTTGTACGTATTTCGTATGTATTTTTATACGTATTTTTGTACGTATTTCGTATGTATTTCTGTACGTATTACGCATGTATTTTTGTACGTTTTCCTCGTTTGATTCTATGCTATTATATGGATAACGGTCCCTCATTTAAGCGGGACAGCCTAGTTACTCGCCACTGACGGTGGATGTAACGACCTGACTCGCTTAAATCGGCGCGGAAGAAACCGACGAGTCGAATAGTTATAAACTACAACTCAAATACTTAAGAAATTAAAACTAATTCCTCAAAATATTATTAATAAACCACAAACGTACAAATACCCACAAGTTTGTACATACTAATCCCAAAAGTCAAACTAAGAATACTAAACATACAAGTAAACTCCAACTACATGTCAGAGTTATAAACAACGTAAAAGAGTCCATACAATACTCCAACACTATCTAAAAACAACAATGATAGAAAGTACAACAGATAACAGAAATAACAACGTCGCTCGCCCAACCCCAAAGCTAAGCAAGAGCATCGTCATCAGAAATACCTGAAAAATATACAACAGTCCACCATCAGTGGCAAGTAACATAACTGACTCACCCTAATGGGAATACACATGTACATAGCACAAACCAAATAATCAATATCAGTACTCAAAGTACGAGAACAACCCAAACGTGAACTCGACTCAAACCAACCTAATCAACTATCTTTGGCGCAATCAATCATATTCTAGACCGGACTGTGCTCGTACGGACGCATCTTACGCATCCGAACTTTCTACTATGCTCGGATTTGAGAATCTTACTCCCAAACCCCATGAAACCAATCTTACTGGAAATCCATGTCCCGTGAAACCAATCTTACTGGAAATCCACAAAGATCACATAGTATGACTCCAACTATCCCAATACCGCGGATGGAATAGGGGCAACGTCTTAACCCAAATACAATGAATCTTACTCAAAGTATCAGGCGTCTAAAAATGAAATCAAGCTAATCTTTAATTAAATCTTTTAATCATCTTAATCATATTATTCATTTAATTATCTCAACATAACTAAATTAAGTTCAAGAATTGCCTCTAGCCTTGATTCTCGAAATTAACTAGTTAAATCATCGAAGTTATTCTCAAGAACTGCCTCTAGCCTTAATCTTGAGTCTAACCAATCATAATCCAACATTCAACAATCATTCTTTAATCATATTAGACACTTTCTTTAACTTTCTTTATCCTTTAGACCATTTTCTTTAACTTTCAAGATTCAACCAAGAACTCGTAAAGACTCATCAAGAACTCATAAAGAACTCAAAGAACTCATAAAGAACTCATTCAAGATTCAAGATCTTCAATCAAGAACTCAATCAAGATTCAAGAACTCAATCAAGAACTCATCCAAACTCAACTAAACTACACGCATAATCATCATCAATCAATCGAAAATCCAACTTTTACTCATCCAAAATTCATCAAACTTTAACATAATATTCATGATCATAAATCAACATATAATCAATCATAATATCATGAAAAATCATCATCAAAACACCATACAAACACATAAAAATCAGATTTAGAAATCATATATGGAATCATGGATATTCATCAACAATCAACCCAAACATGCATGTAATCTATACTATAAACATAGCATACCAACAAGGTTGAGAAAGTATGTTACCTTATTGAAGATAACACACAAAATCAATACACAAATGCAGCCCGGAAAACACGTCAAACACGAACGCAACACGGCACAAGCACGAGCACCACAATCTTCAACACGGCACCACTGCACGAGCACCACGAACCACGTTGCACGGCCACTGCACCCAGCCACGACACCACTGCTGCCACGGCACGAACACGCTCCACCACCGTGCACCACTCGCACACACGGCTGCACACACACGGCTCCCAACACGGGCACCACACGGCTTCACTCGAACACCCACACACGAACATGATCAAACCAAACCCGAACCAACGATCTTGATTGAAATAATTGGGTTTAGAATTGTGTTTAAACACCTAAAGATCAATAGACTTTGAATCTTTAAGTTTTGGGCTATGAAAGATGATGAACAATTGATGGCTTGTTCATCAAAAATGGCGTGTGAAAGGGAGTGATTGAGAGGAAAATGTGTTTGAATTTGATGGCAAGCAACATTAGATGGCAAATGAGCAAAAATGATCTTAAAGCTTACTAACCCCTTCTATTTATAGAAGTTGGTTAAGTGTGAAAGCAAAGCAAGTGGCAAAAATCTTGCCATGCACCTAATGGAAACCGGCCAAGGGGTTAATTGGGCCTAAAAATGGGCTCTCGTGACTAATTGGGCTAATTTGCAAAAACCGCATGACTAATCATGCAATAATCGATTTGGCCCAAAATATTATATAATTAATTAGAAAATTAAATAATAAAATTCTAATCAATTAAATAATAATTAACATAAATAATAAAAACTGAAAATAAATATTTCGAGTTAAATCGAAATTATTCACATAAAATAAAAATAAATAGTTCAAAATAAATTTGAACTAACACAACAACATACATAAACACACATAGTTATCGGCAAAAATACCAATAAAATCTGGGTCATTACAGTGGATCCCCCCATTTCAGGTGACGATGCTGAGGTTTAGATTGGGTTTGCGATGGCTCGGGATGTGTGTTTTAGAGTTGATTAGAATAACCGTAGTTATTTGGAGTTATTTCTTTTATTCATTAGTTAGTTGTTCCCAGCCTGTTGGGAAAGACTTCTTTTCATTATGTAATTTAAGTATTTGTTTAGAGACTTTTGGGATTATTATTTCAGCTTTTAAGCAATAAAAGGAATTTTAGACTTTATTCATATTATTATTGTTAAGTTTTATGATAGTAATGATCCAAATGTCGATTTCCTCCGTAAATCGACAGCCTAGAAAAGTCGGGTCGTTACATCATGTGTCCGACCAGTTCCTCAAGAGACATGTCCTTCTTTTTGTGCTTCAGATGATTGCGGTAGTTGGACCAAGAGTCAGGAAGCTTTTCGAACAGAACATTAGCTTGTAGGACCTCGCACATCTTCATACATTCAGCCAGGATGTCAGCAACAAGGTTCTCGTACTCATGGACTTGCTCCATAATAGGCTTGTCATCAACTATTTTGAACTGCAACCACTTTCCAGTAGCATATTTCTTCTTTCCGGCATCTTATTTTTTCTCCAGGGTCTCCCAAACAGATTTGGCAGACTTACTGTTGATGAAAAGATCAAACAGGGGGTTGGACATATGGCTCAGAAGATGACCTCGGACAAATTTGTTATGTTTTTCATATTTCGTGATCTGTTCTTCAAGGGTAGCGGATGCAGTGACATCAGCGGTAGTAGCAGCAGTTGTTGTGGAGGTAGGTCGAACTGGGCAGTCACGAAACAGAATGTAATCAACCTCTAGTTGTTCGAAAAAGATCAGTAATTTTTGGGACCATCGTTTGAAATTAGTCCCGTCTAAAGGTTCGAGTTTTGAGAGATTAGGAAGGGTTTTTGAAACTGAGAATTCCATATCTGAGATTGCAGAGAAAAGATTTTGCTTCTAACTGCAGGGAAATATTACTTGCAAAATCAGATTAAAACGAAAAATGTGGGCCGATTTTATTTAATGTATACGAATGTTGTGACGTGTATGAAACACTGTCTTAGAAGCAAAATCGCCCCGACTATGGTGCAATCGGTGATGGCGTTGCCCCCCAAGATTTAACACAACGATCCTCCTTTCTGTGCACGCAGAAAGAAGAATTTGGAACTCACAAAATGCTCAGAATAGAAATGAAGAAGAAAAGACAGAGAGAGAATTATTGTTGTTTCGGTTTTTTGGTATGTAAAAACTGAGTTCATAGACCAGTATTTAATGGTAGAAAAAGGCAACAGCAGCAGAAAAATTAGGAAGGAGTAAAGTTGAGGGGAGAAATAGTAAAAGCAGTTGTAACGTTCGAAAACTCAGTCAAAACGTTTAGGTTATGGGTGCGTAACTGACTGATCTCATAATTATTGGAACAGCAGTTACGACGAGGCCCAAAAAGTGGGCCACACCACACCGCGCACGTGTCACGAGCCGAGCCGGACGGACGGCGGCGGCGGCGCGCACGTGGGGATGCCCACTTCCTCCCACAACACTTCAAATACAATAAATGACAAATACATTAATATACAAGTAAAACTCCCCTCATTCCTTCAATGTGGGACAAAGCTTTTATATTAAAACTTTAAAACCTTTCTTCTTCCACTCCACCACTCCTTATCTTGTGCATTATTTCCAACATTAGTGTTGTTAGTATATAAGTGTTGTGGATATTAGTGTTGTTAGTATATAAGTAGATTGATTTTTTATAGAATAGTAACTAGTGTTTGATTATGATGTGTGTGAATTAATTGTCAAGTACCATTATTATAACTTTGGGTTATAGGTTGGTAGTATCTAGTGATATTTGGTTGATGTATGAGCAAATTTCGATTAGTTTGGATAGTTGTATAGTTGGCTTATAATGACTTTTGTGGTGTAACCAAGTATAGGTAGTTTGTAAGTCAAGTGACTTATACATTATTATTATGTTGTAGATCGCGGGTTTGTAGAGGAACCTTTTTGACTTGACATTGAGGTTGATTTGTATTTTGTTGCTGACAAGGTAAGATTTCTCACTAAATCTGTACAGTTGTGATTAATATTTATTTGACATTATTTTAAGAACTTGTATTATAAAATTATTTTATATTGAAACGAGGAAGTTCCTCTATGTTACCAAGCTAAGATTTCGAAAGGAGGAAGTTTCTCACCCTTACGAGGGTTTCTAGTTTTATATTTTTGAAAGGAGGAAGTTCCTCACCCTTAAGAGGGTTTCTAGTTTTATTGTGGGGTTGCCGGTAAGCGGTATTCCCCGAGTTTGGAAGTAGGTTGAGTTAACAGTGTCTCAACCATTTTATATAGTAGTTGGGGTTACGTTGATCAGCACTCTTGCCAATTGTCTTCCTTCTTGGTAGGTTATCAAGTAAGAGGTATGCATACTAGGGGCTTTGGTGTGTTTGTTCAGTGAGCCTAGCTAGCTCATTGAATTTCTTATTTAATACTTCCTACTCACAGGTTTCGAAAGTAAGATCTTATATTTATGCAAGTTGTTTTTAGAAAGAAAGAAGGTTTTGGACTTGACTTATTTAAAAGTAGACTAAAGTTTATTTGAGAAGTTGCTCCTATTACTATTTAATCCTATACAGATTGGAAATGGATTTGCAAGATATTACTATATGTCTTGCCTTCACATTGGTTAGTTTTATTTATTTATCGTATGATATCTTGCTCAGCCTTTGGCTGATATTACAATGATCAATGTGCAGGGGCTTGATGGTGTTCGGCTTATTGGGTTAAAGAGTGCGATCATCCTTTTTGGATTTTAGACTTTATTAAGACTTCCGCTGTCATTTAATTATACTTAGAATTTAATTTGGGTTGTAATAAGTATTTTAAGTTTACTATTTTGGACTGTAATAGTTAGTTAATTAATCTTTTAATTATTAGTTTTCAGGTAGAACCACTAGCCTTGCGATAACTATGATTAATTATCGCGGCATAACAACCTTGAGATTTTCTGAGTTGTTATTTCAGGTGATAAATATTATTTTCATATCGGAAAATTCAGGGTTGTTACAGTTGGTATCAGAGCCTAGGTTACTAAGACTTAATCAGTATAACCTCAAATAAGAATAGGTAAATAAAATTGTTAAAATTTTGAAAGCCGTTGTGAGGTTGAGATATGGGGAATAAGGAATTAGTCATTGTTCATTGATGTCATTCTTTCTTTTGTTTTTCCTCTTACTATTATTTCCTTGGTTAATTGCTGATTTGAGAAACTTATAGTTGTTAGCAATATGTGAATCATCTTTGTTGTTTTATTTACTTCCAACTATGGATTGTCAATGACAACTCACTTTGTTTATTTTGTTCTGTTGTAATATTAAGATGTTGCATAAACAGAAACATGGTAAGCGCTCAAGTTCAAGTCGAATGATGCGCAAAATAACTCAATCCACTCAAGCCTTAACTGAAGCTATGGAGAGACTTGCTGCAGCGCAAGCTAATGCTATCAATACTCCTGCTAATCCTACTCCTGATGATGCTTGTACCAAGACTACGGCTATTTCCAAGGCAATTGACCAGAAGAAACCGCCTACGTTTGATGGTAAAGGAGATCCCATAAAGATGGAGAATTGGATTAGGGAGTTTGATAAGATCTTCACATCCCTCAAGGTCCCTGATCATATGAAGGTTGATTCTGCTTCCTATTATCTGGTTGAGGATGCGGATCTCTGGTGGACTCACAACAAGTTTGACCTAACTACCAAGGTCATTGTGGATGAAGAAGGAGAAGAGCATATGGAAGAAAGAGAGATTAGTTGGACTGCGTTCAAGAAAGCAGTCCGTGATGAGTTCTTTCTAGCTCACATGAGAAAGAGAAAGAGAGCGGAATTTAATGACTTGGTGCAGGGAGACATGACCGTTCATGAGTTCTACGTCAAATTTCAGGAGTTGTCTCGATTTGCTAAAGGGCTAGTTCCTGATGAGCAAGAAAGAGCTGTGAAATTTGAAGAAAAATTGGACCCCGAGCTCCATTCTAGGGTGGGTGCTGGTGAGTATAGTATGGTGAAAGAGGTATACACTCGTGCTTGTAATGCTGAGAGGATTGAGGAGAAGAGACAAACTGCAAAGAAGCAAAAATCCACTCCTTCTGGGTCTACTCAAATGGCAGATAAAAGGGAGACATTTGGTTCCAATGGCTGCAACAAGGGAAAAGGGGGCTTTAACAAGAACCGAAACTTTGGGAACCGTGATTCTGGTGGTCGTTTTAACAAGGGAGGCTCTAGCCAACAATATTTGAAGGACAATCAGAATTCCATGAACTCCCAGAGCCAACCCCAAAGCCAAAACCAAAGGGCTGAACGGGTATTCTATTGCAAGCATTGTAATGTGAACCACCCGGGTAAAGATTGTGATGGTAACTTTGTAGAGTGTAACCATTGTGGAAAGAAAGGGCATCGTGCTTATGAATGTTTCACCAACCCAAGGTCTAAGAGTTTCAGACCTGAGCTGAGTTTGAGGAATGCAACACAACCAGATAGGAAACCCCAGAATGCCAACAATAATCATACACCTTCTAACTCATTACACTCAGCACCTAATCGCATTGTTGGGACCGCCAATGCTACTCATGCAAGGAAAAGAGATGCAAGGAAGGACACAGGGCATGTGCATGTGATGAACCAGACTGAGGCAAATGCTAGAGGCAATGTGGTGACTGGTACATTCTCTATCCATTCACTACCTGCTTATGTTCTATTTGATTCTGGTGCTTCTCATTCTTTTGTGTCTGAGTCATTTGTGAAAAATTCACACTTAGAAAATCCTAAAACTAGTGAGACAGATATCTCTACACCTTCTGGTGTTATTGTTTCTTGTCATACCTTATATCTTGATGTCCCCATTATGTGTGGTAGTACCACCCTAGTAGCTAATTTGATAACTTTCCCTTTACATGATTTTGATGTAATTCTAAGGATGGATTGTCTTAGTAAGTATAAAGCCAAGATAGATTGTGAGAAACAAAAAGTGTCTGTAGTTGGTCCTAGCGGAGTCCATGAGTTTTACAAAGGGTCTTCTTTTAAAATTATTTCTGCTTTGACTCTAAAATCATACTTGAGGAAGGGATGTCCAATATACTTGTGCCACGTTCATGATACTAGCAAGGAAGAGCCACACATTGAAGATGTTCGAGTTGTCAAAGAATTTTTAGATGTCTTCCCTGATGAGATTCCTGACATGCCTCTGAAACGTGATGTTGAGTTCAGTATTGACTTGATGCCCAAGACTGGACCTATTTCTAAGCCTCCTTATAGGATGGCGCCTGCTGAGATGAAAGAGCTTAAGGCTCAATTGGAAGAATTGCTTGACAAGGGGTGCATTCGGCCTAGTGTATCCCCTTGGGGTGCACCTGTTCTATTCGTGAAGAAGAAGGATGGGAGTCTTCGCCTATGTATTGATTACGGGGAACTCAATAATGTTACAGTGAAAAACAAGTATCCTCTGCCAAGAATAGATGATTTGTTCGATCAGTTAAAGGGAGCTGGAGTGTTCTCTAAAATTGATTTGAGATCTGGATATCACCAACTTCGTATCGCAGAGAATGATATTCCGAAGACAGCCTTTCGAACTCGCTATGGGCACTATGAGTTTACTGTTATGCCCTTCGGATTGACTAATGCCCCGGCTGTTTTCATGGACCTGATGAATAGAGTTTTTCGGCCATATCTTGATAAGTTTGTGGTTGTGTTCATTGATGATATACTGATTTATTCAAAGAATTCTAGTGAGCATGAAGAGCATCTCCGAACTGTTCTTCATGTCCTCAGGGAGAATCAATTGTATGCGAAGTTTTCAAAGTGTGAATTTTGGCTTGAGAAAGTTGCTTTTCTTGGTCATATCATTTCTAAGGAGGGAGTCTCTGTTGATCCAGCAAAAGTTCAAACTGTTTCTAAGTGGCCTGCTCCAAAGAGCGTGACTGAGATTCGCAGTTTCTTAGGCTTAGCTGGTTATTATAGGAGGTTTGTGAAGGATTTCTCAAAGATAGCTCGTCCATTAACTGCATTGATGAGAAAGAACACCAAGTATCATTGGGATGATGAATGTGAGAAGGCATTCCAAGTTTTAAAGGAACGTCTTACCACAGCTCATGTGTTGACCTTACCTGATGAAAACTTAGAGTATGAAGTGTTCACAGATGCTTTAAAGAGTGGTCTTGGTTGTGTGCTTATGCAAGATAAAAAGGTTGTTGTTTATGCTTCAAGGCAATTGAAGAACCATGAATTGAATTACCCGACCCATGATCTAGAGTTGGCGGCAGTTGTTTTCGCACTTAAGATCTGGCGACATTATCTTCTTGGCACATCATTCAAGATATATTCGGACCACAAAAGCCTAAAGTACATTTTTACTCAAAGAGAGTTGAACATCAGACAGAGGAGGTGGTTGGAATTGATAAAAGATTATGATATGGAGATTCAATACCATGAGGGCAAGGCCAATGTTGTTGCAGATGCACTTAGTAGGAATTCCTCTCACTATTTGCAAACCTTGCGTTCGAGAAATCGACTTCGTGAGGAGTTTCAAAATCTTGATGTGGAGATAGTACGACTTGGAGCCCAACTTAATTCTCTTACGATCCAGTCCACCCTATATGATGAGATCAAAGAAGCACAATTGCATGATCAATTCTTGAAAGAAAAGCAAGCTAAGGAGCCTGATAATTTTATAGTTGCTGAGGATGGTAGTATGAGGTTCCAAGGGAGATGGTGTGTTCCTAATGTTCCAGAATTAAAAGAGAGGATCCTAGAAGAATCTCATACAGCCCAATATTCTGTTCATCCTGGGGGGGACAAGATGTACAAGGATCTTAAGCAGACATTTTGGTGGCCTGGTATGAAGAAGGATGTTGCTATGTATGTCTCAAGATGTTTGACTTGTCAAAAGGTCAAGAGTGAGCACAAAAGGCCTCAAGGAATGATTCAACCTTTAGAGGTTCCCGAGTGGAAATGGGATTCGATCTCTATGGATTTCATTTGTGGACTTCCAAGAACTCTAAAGGGGAATAATATGATTTGGGTTATTGTTGATCGTCTCACCAAGTCTGCTCATTTTGTTCCCATGAAGGATACTTGGAAGCATGAAAGATTGACTACTGCTTACAGAGAGCACGTGATTAGACTTCATGGTGTTCCTAGTGATATTGTTTCAGATAGGGATAGCAGGTTCTTGTCTAACTTTTGGCAAAAGCTCTAAGACGCATTGGGGACTAAGTTAAAGATGAGCACAACTTTTCACCCTGCTACAGATGGCCAGACAGAGGGCACTATCCAAACATTGGAAGACATGTTGCGGGCTTGTGCCTTAGAGTTCCAAGGTTCTTGGGAGGATAAACTGGATTTGATAGAGTTCCCATACAATAACAACTACCATTCTACTATTCAGATGGCTCCATTTGAAGCCTTGTATGGTCGGCGATGTCGTACTCCCTTATGTTGGAGCGATATTGGTGAATCTATTGTGATTGGTCCAGAGATGATTCAGGAGACTGTTGA
This sequence comes from Salicornia ramosissima, assembly GCA_951394345.1. Lineage (NCBI taxonomy): Eukaryota > Viridiplantae > Streptophyta > Magnoliopsida > Caryophyllales > Amaranthaceae > Salicornia > Salicornia ramosissima. Next base: position 50,938,098 of record OX596234.1, read on the forward strand.
GCAAGTAAAGCTCATCCAATAGAAGATGAAAGAAGCACAAGATAGACAAAAGAGTTATGGTGATAAGCATCGTCGGCATGAAGAGTTTCAGGTGGGAGAGAAGGTGTTGCTTAGAGTTTCCCCTATGAAAGGAGTGATGAGATTCGGGAAGAAGGGTAAATTGAGCCCAAAATTCATTGGCCCCTATGAGATTTTGGAGAGGATAGGCGAAGTTGCTTATAGATTAGCGTTGCCACCTGGGGTCGATCGATCAGCACATAACGTATTTCATGTTTCTCAGCTCCGAAGATACATTAGTGACCCGTCACATGTGCTACAACCTGAGTCTCCTCAACTAGATGATAACATGACATATGAGGAGTTTCCAGTTAAAATTCTGGATCACAAAGTTCGAAAGACTCGGCGAGGTGAGACAAAGATAGTGAAAGTATTGTGGTCAAATCACAACTCAGAGGAGGCTACTTGGGAAGCCGAGGATGCCATGCGTCTTAAGTATCCTTATCTCTTCACCTAGTTAAGTTTGTGTTACGAGGACGTAACTCCCTTTTTAAAGGGGGTAGGACCTATGCTATTAACCTGTATTATTTGTGTTTTATTTTGTGCATGTTTGATTGTGGTTATTGTTATGTGTGATAGTCCATGTGTGGTTTTGTTTTGTTTTATAAGAAAGTGTAATACATGTTGAGGTTGATTACTTCAAGTCTCAGTAGTTGATTAACTTACAAAGTTACTGAGTTGTTTTAAAAACAAGAGTCATAGTTTAACCTTTAAGTTTTTTGTCCTAAGTTTCGGGGCGAAACTTCTTTTAAGGGGGGTAGATTGTAACACCCTGTATTTTTATATTATTTATTTAGTTATTAGTACTTTAAATAATTTTACGAAAGTAACTTTATATCTTCTTTTATTAAAAATATTATTTCTCACTTTAACTTTAGAAGTGACCAATAATTATTAGATCTCTAATTAAGTCCATAAGTGGTAAGGAAGTAAAAGTAAACTCTTAAGTAAAGTAAAAGATATTTTAAAATATATGTATATATATATAACATTTAAAAAAATAAAGGAAAAGGAAAAAAAAGGGAAAAGGGGGGACTTACAGTAGGAGTCATTTGGAAATTGGAAAAGTTGGTTTGCTCCGCTAGCAGCACGCAGGTCCGTTTCTCCAACCTCCTTCCTTCTTCTTTTTTTATTTTTAATTTGTTTTCCTTTCTTCATTTAGATTACCACTCTAATCTTAATCACTCATATTCTCCATTCATCTACTTCATCTTCTCCTAGTTTACTAGTGATTGAAGATAATAACATTGAGTTTGGAACCCTAGGGTTTGGGTCGAAAATCTGATTTAAGGGGCATAATTTTTAGTCTTTGTTGAGTAGTTATTTCCTCTCTTAGCTTATTCAAGTATGTTGTGATCTAAAGTTTTGTTTCAAATTTGTTTGTTATATTTGTTGTTTTAGTTGAGGGTTTTGTTAAGTTAGGGTTTATGAATAATTGAATTGGGGAAATTGAATTATGTCATGTTTTAGTTGATTTATATGTAAGTATTGACTTATGTAGTTAGTATAGTTGTTAGTTTATTCTTATAGTTGTTTGAGTGTTCTTGATGCTATGTGGTACCCTAAGTTTGGGGAAAATTATACTTAAAACTATTTTAGTATGTTTATTGTTGATTGTGATTTTAATATAGTTGATATATTATTATTAGATATACAACTTATACTAGTGTCGTTTGTATATTAGTGTTGTTAGTATATAAGTGTTGTGGATATTAGTGTTGTTAGTATGCAAGTGTTGTTAGTATATAAGTAGATTGATTTTTTATAGAATAGTAACTAGTGTTTGATTATGATGTGGGTGAATTAATTGTCATGTACCATTATTATAACTTTGGGTTATAGGTTGGTAGTATCTAGTGATATTTGGTTGATGTATGAGCAAATTTCGATTAGTTTAGATAGTTGTATAGTTGGCTTATAATGACTTTTGTGGTGTAACAAGTATAGGTATTTTGTAAGTCAAGTGACTTATACACTATTATTATGTTGTAGATCGCGGGTTTGTAGAGGAACCTTTTTGACTTGACATTGAGGTTGATTTGTATTTTGTTGCTGACAAGGTAAGATTTCTCACTAAATCTGTACAGTTGTGATTAATATTTATTTGACATTATTTTAAGAACTTGTATTATAAAATTATTTTATATTGAAACGAGGAAGTTCCTCTATGTTACCAAGCTAAGATTTCGAAAGGAGGAAGTTTCTCACCCTTACGAGGGTTTCTAGTTTTATATTTTTGAAAGGAGGAAGTTCCTCACCCTTAAGAGGGTTTCTAGTTTTATTGTGGGGTTGCCGGTAAGCGGTATTCCCCGAGTTTGGAAGTAGGTTGAGTTAACAGTGTCTCAACCATTTTATATAGTAGTTGGGGTTACGTTGATCAGCACTCTTGCCAATTGTCTTCCTTCTTGGTAGGTTATCAAGTAAGAGGTATGCATACTAGGGGCTTTGGTGTGTTTGTTCAGTGAGCCTAGCTAGCTCATTGAATTTCTTATTTAATACTTCCTACTCACAGATTTCGAAAGTAAGATCTTATATTTATGCAAGTTGTTTTTAGAAAGAAAGAAGGTTTTGGACTTGACTTATTTAAAAGTAGACTAAAGTTTATTTGAGAAGTTGCTCCCATTACTATTTAATCCTGTACAGATTGGAAATGGATTTGCAAGATATTCCTATATGTCTTGCCTGCACATTAGTTAGTTTTATTTATTTATCGTATGAAATCTTGCTCAGCCTTTGGCTGCTATTACAATGATCAATGTGCAGGGGCTTGATGTTGTTCGGCTTGTTGGGTTAAAGAGTGCGATCATCCTTTTTGGATTTTAGACTTTATTAAGGCTTCCGCTGTCATTTAATTATACTTAGAATTTAATTTGGGTTGTAATAACTATTTTAAGTTTACTATTTTGGACTGTAATAGTTAGTTAATTAATCTTTTAATTATTAGTTTTCAGGTAGAACCACTAACCTTGCGATAACTATGATTAGTTATCGCGGCATAACAACCTTAAGATTTTCTGAATTGTTATTTCAGGTGATAAATATTATTTTCATATCGGAAAATTCAGTGTTGTTACATGTGATTTCAAACTACTGACGTTCTATTTTATTTTTTATTTTTTATTTTTTTAATGTATACTTACAAATTAACAACTAACAAGCCACCATGGATATAAGAGACTTGAAGTTGAAGTTTGAAATTCATTTTATTATCATTATCACTATTTTATTACAAATATAATTGTTTTGTTCTTCTCAACTTATCTTCGCTGGTAAGAAAAATAAAGTCCTGATAAATCCATACATTTTATTAATAAAAGACTAATAAGATTTTATGTTTTTTTGTCATATGAAACCTTTTAATTTTTTTTTTTCATGATAGAACTTTTTTAAAAATTTGGAAAACTTAAATTTATTTTTTTTGGCAGATGAAACTTTGACCTTATTTTTCGGCGTTGACTATTCATTTTCGGTGTTGACTCTTCTTTTGTAATGTCCAACGACTTCACACCTACTTTACTTGGTTTGTTTCTTGCTCCTTTTAACATGTTTTATCTCTTGATCTTCACCCTGCTCTTTCCTTGTTTTTTTTTTCTTTGAAAACCTGTCAGACACCACTCTATGTCTAAGATCTCGCAAAAAGATGAGTCAATACTGGAATAGAGTAGTCAACGTCGTAAAATACAATTAAGGTTTCATCTGACAAAAGAAATTAGATTTAAGGTTTTAAGTTGCCAAAGTTTTTTTTACAAGATTTCATCTTGCGAAAAATAATAATATTTTAAAAGGTTTCATCTGACAATAAATTCTAAGATTTAATAAGTTTTGAAAATAATAATAAAATAATAAGTTAACAAAATAAAGTCAAATAAATTAAAATTAGCTTAATAAGATATAATAAAGTTTGATAAATTCAACTAGGTTTGGAAAAAAATAAATAAAGGAGCTAAAGTAATTTCTTAATTGTTTTCATATCAATTTTATATTTATTAATATCCAAAACCAATTAAAGGGAGGAAAAAGTGTGTGCAAGTGGATGCTTTAATATTTTTGAGGATAATTATCATTTTGGGTGCCCTTGACGTACAAATTAAAGGGAAAAAATCATTTTGAATATTTGAGGTTTTTCATTAATATAATTTTGGGTGATTGAGGTTTGCAAATAGTTTTAGTTTTGTACTTCAAAACCATCAAAGTTAATTTTCTGATTAAATTAATCTACATTATACCAATCAATGATCTCAATATTTTAAAAGGGCCAACAACTGTTATATATTTTTTTTTCTATAAAATCAACATTAGTATTTGGAAATAAAAAAAAATTATAAAAAAACTGTCATCAAAAGAAATAAATTCAATTTAACTTATAAGTTCAATATATTTTTATGCAAGTAGCAAGTTATCTTTCAATTAATATGTAAGGTCCGCTATATTATTTGAAAATTTGGGCTATAATAAAAAAAAAAACTACGTTTAATATATATATATATATATATATATTAAAGGATAAAAGGGGAATTTATTAATTTATAATAAAGTTTTCACGGATATCAAAAGTTATTGCATTCGCAATACAATCTAGACCACCCCAACCCAATCTCGTTCCCTCAATTCAATAGATTTTAATTTAGTTAAAATATGGCCTGGGCAACAACATTACCCTTCTTCTTAACATGACTCTAAGTAACCGAGGAAAATAAATTACAAAAACTAGCAACATCTTTTATGATCAAAGATAGAGAAGTAATTGAAGACTTTACTCCTTGCAAAAGTTGAATCACCTCCACATAAATTATCACTTTATCAAAGCCATTTTCACAGCCATTGCTTCAGCAACTTTTGCCTCACAATTTGCTTCGACATGGTGGACCGCAGCTGCAAGGACGTCACCATCTTAATCCCTTCAAAATCGGGAGATCATAGATTGGATATCGTGGCAAACTGAAGCTGGAAGTTTAAAGATACTCATAATGCATGTAGGTAGGAATCGATCATGAGCTACTGCCTTAATGAGAATTTCCCTATCTGCAAATGAGAGCAATTTTTTTTCCCAACCCTTCAATTTGTAACAAGTCCTCTCCTTAATAACAATATTAAAGATCAATTTTTTCGAATGACCAACAGCAGTGGGTAGGCCCAAATATTTAGAGAGAGCCTGGATAGTATTATTAACACCTAGCTCATTAGCAATAGCTTGCCGACATTCCTCCTTAACACACATACCCTGTTTGCTCTAGCATACTTATCCTACCATCCGTCAAAAACTTGGAGCATAACAAAATTTTAAGAAGAGTTAGATTTTTCAGATAATAAAATTTTGGTTTTTGTTTTTTTTGTTGAATTCATTATTGTTATTTGAGAAAATATAATAGGCTTTGGATATTTTAAGAAGATTTGGACCTTTGATTGATTGGTCACAATTAGCCAAAAATAACTCCGTTAAATATTCAGGTATCTAAATTGAAACTATTTTCAACCATCTAGCCCTCAAAATGGTATTATATGTGAACACATTGCTATCAAAACGATATTATTTTTCAAAACTCAGAGAATCAAAATGATAAATACAAGAAATAAAACATAGTTTTGAGTGATCTGAGATAAAATTTGTGAATCGAAAAAGCGGAGTAAGCATTCTAAGCAATATAATGTAGACAAGGAAGGTAGAGTGAGGAATGATCTTATTCCACTTGTCGTTAGTTGTTACTGAGTATTAGGGTTGTGCATAATAATTCGATATTTCTAATTTTTTAAATTCTAAAATTTGGATTAGATATCTCGTTTTTAAAATTGAATATCGGATCGGATGCTGATTGGAATTAATGAATTTCGGATTTTTCAAAATTTCGAATTAAAAATCGATTATTTGAAAAACTGATCGATTTGAATTTCCGGATATCCATTTTCTTGATCCAGTTTTTTTTTAAATCCAATTTTCCAATAAAATTAGTTACAAAATTCATATTCTGAAATCCGATTTTCCGATTAGGATTTTCGTCGATTTTTTCAAACCAGGTACAAATCAAAAAATTCATGATCCTAATATTTAGATATCCGGATTTTCAGATTGGGTTTAATCTAGTATTAAAAAAAATGCATAGCCCTGGTGAGTATATGTGAAAACTTACACATATATATACATACATAGTATTTTTTGATATGATTACTTTCTCAATTCATATCAACTCGAAAAAATTACAATTTTTATAGGATAAGATGATATAGTATATAACATATTTCTGGGCCTCAATCACAAACTTAAGCTTTAGGTTGAGATGGTCTTTTAACATAGCATCAGATCGAGTCAATGTGACACAATTATAACATATTCCTGGCCTCAACCACAAGCTTAAGCTTTGTGTAATATAACACAAAAAATGAAGTAATACAAACTTTTTTTTTAATAATAATATTCTTTAATAATATATAATACTAATTAGTTTTCATTATGTATATCATATTTTGAAATTTTAGAAGCATAGCCTCATATTTTATTTTTTTTTTAATCATTTTTCCTAAGGTCCATAAAATGAATTTGAGTTAGTTGAGCACTTGAGCTTGAGCATATACTTCCTTTGTCCCAAATTACCCCTCTGTCCCAAATTACTTGCTAAATTCTCTTTTTCACATATCCCAATACACAACTTTAAATTAAAATATCTTGAACTACACATAATAAAAAATATAAAAATTATATGTTTAAAAAGTACATATTGAGACGAATCAAACTAGATCCATCACGATTATATTTTTCTTTATGTATATGAAACTATAAGAAGTCAAAGTTTACAAATAAATAGTGTCATTTTTCAGAATGTAGAAACTAATTTGGATGGAGGGAATATGTTTTTAAAAGCATGCACAGTACAGACTACAGAGTACAGAGTACACCTCAATGGTGATTGGTGAGAGTCCTGCACGTACTGTTCTTATATTACTGTATGATTTAGGGCTAACAACATATCCACGTAAATATATATGCTAGCTAGCTAGGGTTAGACTTATAGGCTTAGATCTTGTCCTTGATAAAAAATCTATCTTTGTCTAAATTAAACTTAGAATTAATCTTGATTTACAAATTTATTTACTGAAGCACACACAACAATTAGATCATCATGATGTCACAACAACTTGCACAAGATACATATTGTACTGTAGTCATCCATCCATGAAACTTTTAACAATATGTTTAAATTAAAATTACGTGGTACCAATAATTAATTAATCTAACTTATTGACCACTGGTCTGATCTAATTAATCAATTACTCATCATTTTAAAAGTACACGTTATTTATTTTAATAAAAAGTTGGTGAGGCATATATATATATATATATATGCACCTATAGGTTGCATAGAAACAGACGGAGTTAGTTGTTCCTAAGGACATGCAAAGAGACCAATCGTATAGTAGTACCTTTACGTGAAAAGTGTCCCGAAATTTTAATTTTATAATATTTCTAGTAAAAAAGTGTTTACTACTTTGTCTTTACTTAAAAAAAAAATCTACATTTTAGAATATTTGTTTATTAATATTATTATTACATAATATATATATATATATATATATATAATGTATTGATTTTAATAATATAAGGGTCTGTTTTTTTTTATTTTATTTTTATAGAATATATGCCCCCTACAAATATAATATAATATCAAGACGGTCCTAAAACCGATAGAGATCGGGTATGGGTACTAGTAAATTATTTTAATTAGATTGTGAAATCTTTGATCGATCTAGATATTAAAGTAGCATAAAAATGTGTATTTAATAAAATATAAACTAAGAAAAAATATATATGTTACAATGGAAAGTTTTTTCTAAACCAATTAAAAACATGTAAGAGCAAAGTACTCAATACCTATAAAGTATGAATGAGTGTCGTACCCAGACCCAGGTCGGTACAGGTTATTGAGTACCTAAAAAGTACTATACCCATGCTTCCTAATTGAGCATTTTTTTATAGATAAAGTTATTGGGACCCATCACACGATGCATTTTCTATGAATACTAAGTTGTCATAGCCTTTACATTTATTGAGAAATAAAGAAGGCTGACGATTAGAATTAAATTCACACAACCTCTCAGATCAGTTACAAAATGTGCTCTAACGCCACTGCGTTAAAACTCAAACCTTTTACTTTATAAGACGGGTATCACAAAAAATAGATGGATAATGTCAAAATTCGGAAATAATAATAATAATTAGAAAGGGGAATTGAAAAAGAAAAAAAAGAAATTAAAGTCGGTCCAAAATGTTTGGTAAGAGTGAGGAATCTTACTACTACGTTAGCGTAAGCAAATGCATGAATTCTAATCATCCGGCCTCTTTACTCCTCCGATCTTCCTCTCTTCACTATAAATACTTTGTAAATCACATTCTTCATTTTGCTTTAATCAACACTCTAATTATATATATATATATATATTTGTCATTACTTCCCATCCATTATTCCTCCTTTATTATTGTTTAATTTGGAGTTAATTAGTGTAATAATTAATCGATCTAATTAATTAGGACAAAATTAAAGAAAGTAATTAAAAAAAAAAAATGGGTAAAGGAAGAAGACCATGTTGTGACAAAGCTGGTGTAAAAAAGGGACCATGGTCTCAAGCTGAGGATTTTAAGCTCATTTCTTTCATTCAAATTCATGGTCATAATAATTGGCGCGCACTTCCTAAACTTGCAGGTTTCTTTTTTCATTCCATCTCTTTTATTTTTTTTCCCTTATTTATTTCCTCTTTTTATATATTTTATATCCCTTTATTATTATAGGTATTGATTTATTATTATTACTATTATTATTATTATTGGTGTTAATTATACTGTTATTACAGAAATTAGATTCATCATCAAAAATTTCAAAATTTCCTGTTATTTTTTGGACTATGCAGCTTCTCTTAATGCTTTAAATAGAACTTCAAATGAGTAATTGTTATATATTTCAGCTTACAAAAACAATTCAATCTTCATGAATTGTATTTACGTGATACAATATATAATATAATTTTGGGTCTTAACCGTCAGCTTATATAAGCTTTAAGCTGACAGTTGAAGCTCAAGATTATATAGTACTACGTACGTGTATGTGTTAGAGAACCATCTTAACCAAAAGCTTAAGCTAATAGTTGAGGCCCAGTAATATGTTATATACTCTATCACTCCCCCTCACATGAAATTAAGGCCATTTGGGCTTGAAATATGGATGCAACACAGGCTCACCGTATCTGGTGCTAATTAATTTCACTTGGGAGAGGGAGGAGAGATTCAAACCTTGTGTCACATTGGCTATAATACTATGTTAAAGCAAGGACTATCTCAACCAAAAGCTTAAGCTAATAGTTGAGACCCAGTAATATGTTATATACTCTATTAGCACATGCAACATTTTATTGACTTTTGTGTTTAGTTTTCCATCTGAACAAGTAGGCTCGGTCGTGTGAGAAGGTCTGTTTAGGTGGAAAGGATGAGAACGAACGTCAATGACCCTCTTAGATCAACATATAAAATGTTGAGATTAAATTAGAATGTTTCATCTATGCACTCCTTTAAATTTGCATATAACGTATCTATAGTCTAAAGTCAATATATTTATAATTATTAATTTATTTATAGTTTGTAATACATATGCATATATATATATATAGTTTTTTTTTAGTTAATGTATTTTTAGGTCATAATTGATAGTTTGATACACTATTTCAATCTTATATTAAGAATAATGAAAGCAACAATAATTCTGGTTTTGGCATACAATTATTTGCACGTCCCTAGTATTTTTATAGCAATAAATAATAATCTCATGATGCATTAGAAAAAAAAAAAAAAAAACAGATTAGCTGTACTAGCTTGTGCTGTTGTGCAGTCGTGCAGAGTAGGGATACATTACATTACATTACTGCACATTCTTATATTTAAATAATGAAAAATTAGTATCAAAGTGCTTCAAATAGGACTAATACAAGGTACTGTATTTCTGTTTGATTAATTTGTACCAACATGTCATTGCATTATCATTATGGCATATATCAGCTAAGTACTGTAGTTTGTTGTTATAATTGAGGATCAAATCATAGTCGGTGGTTAGGGCTTTAGAAATCCAGGCACGAGGTCCTGGGTTCGATTCTCACCGCACGCATTTGCGAGGATTCTTTATTATCCCCCTTACAGATACGTGTGTTGTCTAAAATTGGGTCGGGTAACCTGCAGTAGGGTCCGATTCCATAGCCTAATATCCCACACATTTTCCTAAAAGAAAAAAAAAGTTTGTTGTTATATTTGTTTCTCTGTAAATATGTTTAATACTTATATAATCTAGACTATTAAGATCAATTTTAATCTACCACCTCATTGATGGTATGAAAATCGAACCTCAAAAGTCAAGTATATATATGAGAAATTATATTGCTGCTCCAAGCCTATCACTAGAAAAGATGTTGTTTACAACGAGAATTTCCGACGAAAAAATGTGACACCGTCGTAGAGTAGGAGGTCGCAAATGATTTTTCTCGTCGTAAAAATTTGAAGCCGTCATAGAAAAAGTGGGTCGCAAATGATTTTTCTCGTCGTAAAAAATTTGAAGCCGTCATAGAAAAAGTGGGTCGTAAATGATTTTTCCCGTCGCAATCCCGTTGTAAATGAGTCAATTTTAATAGAGTTTGGGTCAGGCTTTAGGTGAATTTTAGTGACGGACTAAAAAACTGTCATGAAAGATCTACATTTGCTACGAGATTTAGGTCCGTCATTAATGTGCACCCTTCATTATTTAATTAGAATAATTATTTGTAGTGTATTGCCTCGATCTCCTTTAGATTATTTCTTTTTAGTTCTTTGTTTCAGAGACTTCATTTAAATTACTTCGTCCATTAGCTTCATACTAATTGCAACATTTTTACCAAAAGATTGAGAGTTTTTTGGTCAAGAAAGTATTGCATTCGAGACTTTAATTCTTTAATCATTACATGCTAAAATAAGTACAAAATTAACTACTCTACTTTGAATATTACGCATGAAAACAAATTGATGAACTACTCAATACTCATCACACAATAATATTTAGATTCCTTGTATTAAATACAAAATTCATCCAATACTTTTGAACTTTGACTAGATAAAAGAAATAATTTTAAGAAATAATAATAATAATAATAATGATAATAATAATAATAATAATAATAATAATATTATTATTATTATTATTATTATATATATATATATCTTAGAACATAATGGGGCCGCGCTAATAAATAAATATCTGAAAATATGGTTAAACTTGAAAGATTTTTGAAATTAGTAAGTTACATACTAAAACCAAAAAAAAAAATGTATAATTTTATCTAGGTTATACTTCATCCGTAACGAAATAACTGCAACGATTTGACATGAAGTAAAGAGAAAAATGTCAAATTATTGCAGTTAATATGTTACGGAGGAAGTATATAGTAAGCTTAATTGTAATGCACTTGGTATTAGGATATATAATCAAAAAGGTTAAATCCTATAACTTACCATGTTTTGTGAATCAAAATACATGATTACATGGAAATTTAGCAATGCCAGAAAGATGATGTATATCATTATGTTGATGTAAAACATTCTTAATTAGGTTTTTCTTTGAGTTATCATATATACAAGGCTTTCGTATCTTAGAAGTACTTGTATATTTTCAATTTAAAAAGTGTATCTGTCAAATTCTGTAAAACTTCAGGTGAATTTCATAAAAAGTTATTTATAATATCCTTTTCAATATACATGCATATTTTTAATTGAAAAGTAAATATCTCATCTTAATTTGGAGAATTGAAATTGATGTACCTCAACTTTAATAAAATTAGGTAAATTAATTATATTCTTTCACACGTGTGAAACGGCCTCCTATACACTATAAATATATATATGGTGGTGGGTTGATGATGATGAGTTGCTTAGTCAAACAACTTAACTACCCAATCAAAAAAGGGTTGTCTTCAAAGGGACAGATGCCTGTTTGGTTGGTAAGCTAGCTAGGTCAAAGAAGTTTGGGAAACAATTTCCCCATAGTCAACGTCAAAAGTTGTTGGTTGATTTCTCCACCAAAACTACAATAGAAAAGAGCTTTTGGACTACTTAGCATACTCATGTAATGTAATGTAATGTAATTGATACTAATACCTACAGATCTATTGATTCCATTTCACTTTGTTTATTACGCTTTGATCAATTATATATTTCTCCTCAGATCACAAAAAAAATTTAAATGTAACAATAAAGTAAAACAGGAGAATTAATATATATATTTATCTGGTTCTAGTGGTCAAAAGTTCAAATTATTATTACCTTGATACTTGTTGGGAATATGTATGGAAGTTGGTAATGTTTTAATAGCCTTAAAAGTTAATAGCCTAATAATAATGGGAAAAATGGAGGAAGAATGTGTTTTTTTTTTTGAAGGGAGGAAGAATGTATTATTATGAGAAACATCGAAGGTTCAAGGTTAAATTAAATCTAAATATTACTAAATCAAATATCCTTATCATAGTTTAATTTAAGTCAAACATATATAATTGAATAGGTTTATTCTGTTTTTTTTAGATTCATCGTCGGCTCATTAAGCTTGCTTTCATCTCAATTCTTAATTAAACTTGGTTGGCAGGATTAGCACGATGTGGAAAAAGTTGTCGCTTAAGATGGGTTAATTACCTTCGACCTGATTTGAAACGTGGCAATTTCAGTCCCCAAGAAGAGGAAACCATAATCAGGCTACATCAAGAGCTAGGAAACAAGTAAATAGAACTTTCTATTATTGTGTTCAACGAGTTCAAATCTTCCATCTCGAAATTTATATACCACCTGCATTTCAGTTTTTTTTCAGTAGTTGATTTTAATATACTTTTAAAGTCGAATATAAAGTAATGATCCATTGTACTAAAATCAATTAATGAAAAAAGCAGCACATAAGTGCGTGGTACATAAATTGAAAGATAAAATGGAAGATTATTGTTTTTCTTGACATTTACGTGTGCTTCTTGTGTATCTAAGTGATTATTCTTTATATGTTCAGGTGGTCAAAGATAGCTTCTCACTTTCCAGGAAGAACGGACAACGAGATAAAAAATGTATGGAACACTCACTTAAAGAAACGCATCAAAGCTAAAGCAGGATTATGTCACAGCAAATCTATGGAGTCATCATGTAACACGTTAGTCTCAACAAATGCATCTAAAAAAGAGGCAATTGATGGAAGTAAAACCTTACATGGCCACCAACAAATCCCAATGCACCAAGCCAACAATAACGACACTGTTGAGTATTCAAGCTCTTCATCGACTGCAACCTCGTATAACTCACACCCCTCAATTTCAAATGGTCAGATAACTAACGACCTCGACCATAACCCTAACCCTAACCCTAACCCAGTCCATCTTGTTGACGATAATTTTAAGGGTGAGACAAAAAGCGTGGGCGAGGACGAAAAAAACAATGAAAATTGTTACTATTCATTAGATGAGCTAATCGAAATGCCCATTGAGCCTAACTTAGACTTATGGGACTTGCTACATGGTGAAAATGAAGTCCAAGTCAAAGATGTTGACTCTACAATATCTGAAAATGACAAGAAGAATGAAAATCTAATACAAGGTGGTGGTGATGGTGGAAATTGGTGGTGGTTAGTGTACTTGGAAAATGAGCTTGGACTAGTTGACCATCAAAGTGAGTCCACATTACTACAACCTACCAAGGCTACAACTTCAACTCATCATGACTTTGTTCAAGATATATCTATCTAAACTCACCTAATTATAGTAGTTCACCATCATGAAGTTGATGGTTTATTTGTAGTTAAAGTACAAACAAAATACATAGATAATGCCAAAGAGTTTTTTTATTTTATTTTATTTTATATATATATATAGTTAGAATTATTACATGTTAGAGGAGGGATCAAAATTGTTCAACTCCTCATGATTAATTACCAAAGTCTCCATTATTAAAAAAAAAAAAATAGAGGGGGGCCATATATGTTATAAGTAAACTTGTTTATATATATACATATATAGCATATTTAGTTTAAATATTTTGTATTCCTTTCGTCCATAAAAGACTTATTTTCTTAAATTTTCTTATAAAGCAATGATAAATTAACATATCCATACTTGTCATGCCTAGCTCTCTAGTCTTTATTTTCTGCCCATATACTAAATAACAAATTAACATACCCTCTCAATACAATTCTTAAAAGGTGGAAACTCACGAATGCCCTTAACATATTACTTGAGCACTTAAAGGAGCAATCTTGAAAACAAGTAGAATTATTAAATATTGGTTATACCGATTAACATACGCACGTGATTTTAAATTTTTAATATTACTATTTTAAGATATAATATTTAATTTTCATCTAATTTCTGATGATGCTCGTTTGTATTATCATTGCTAAAAAAGAAATTTATAGAAAATATTGGGATAATTTTAAAAATGAAATACAAATGGACTATCGATCTTTTTCATATTTTTAAGGCCATCCTTATTGTCGAACAAAACAAACTAATGCTCCTTTTATTTTGTTGGAAAACGTTTTCCTTCCTCCCTCTATTCATTTTCCTGTGTTTGATCTGATTTGTTAATTATAAAGGGAGAAAAATGATTTTTACAAAACTGGATTTTTTTTCCTTTTCCACCTTCCTTGTTACTTTGAATTTGTTCTTTATTCCCATTTTCTACTTTTTTTTGCTTCTACTTTTAATTTCCCCTTTATTCTGTGTGAAAATGTGCTTGACAATCATATTTTCCAATGAAAATTATTTTCCGTCGAAACAAACGGAGTCTAAGTTTGTTGCTCTGTAATCAAACTTTAAATAATGCATTCCGTTCCACTAACAGCCAACATGGTAGGTTCGTTGGGGAGTTTTGTACTTTTGCTTGGGAAGTTTGAAAGAGTGAATTATGTTTGTGTCATTTAAAGCAAAATAATGTAAAAAAAAATGGTATATTTGCTACTTATTTCTTTTAAGAAGCAAAAAAAAATGGTATAGCACTATAAATGCTAATTGAATTATTGATTGATGACAATTTAATTATAATTAAACGATTTCATCACAAAATATGGAATTTAATTGAACGTGCTAATCACAACTACACGAAAATAAACTTGCACATGTTAATTAATTTTTATTGGATGAGTAGCACCATATTATATTATAAAGTGGAAAAATGATGGAAGAGAAAGAAAATATGGTACCGAGAGTATGAGAGAGAAGAGTAACTGGGAGGTATTACACATAAAATAAGCGTATGTGGTCCCTACTTATATAAACTAATAAGATTTGAGAAGAAAAAAAGATGGGGGAAATTTTCAGAAGACCAATACATAAAGTAAGTGTAGTTCAAATAAGGTCTAATCATGTGTAATAAGTTAAATAAAGCCTAATCACTGATCAGGTCCAATCAAGTGTGATAAGGTCCAACAATTTTTTTTTTTTTATAATCAGGGCCAATCAAGTCCAATCTGTTCAATTTGGTTTAATAAGTTCAAGTCTAATGAGTTGAAGAGATACACATTGGTAGGGGTGTTCATAAACCGGCCCGGACCGGAATTTGGACCTAAACCGGACCGGTCCATGAAAATAGTGATTCCGGTCCACACCCGGTAAATTCCGGTCTGGACCTGTTTGGACTGAAATCTAAAAAAATTAATACATAATTTATTTTTATTTTTTAAAAAAAGTGTATTTAAATTCCGGTCCGGTCCGGTCCAAACCGATCCAAACCCGGACCGGTTTGGACCAGTTAAAGAAAAAAAAATTTGAAAAAAAAGTTAGAAACCGGTCCATTCCAGGTTCACAAAAAAAGTGGATTCCGGTCCACCAGTCCGATTCTGGACCGGTGCACAACACTACACATTGGTGTATCTATAGTGTTAGAGGATCATCTCAACCAAAAGCCTAAGTTGATTGATAATTGAGGCTCAGGAATATGTTATATATTATATCACTCCCCCTCACATGAAATGCCCTTTGGGCTTGAAATGTGGATGCAGCACAAGCCCATCATATCCCGGTGCGAATTAATTCCATTTAGAAGGGAGAGAAAGGAGATCAGAAGAGATTTGAACCCGTGACATTTGTATCACGTTTGCTTTGATACCATGTTAGAGGATCATTTCAACCAAAAATTTAAGTTAATAGTTGAGACCCATGTATATAATATGTTATATACTCTATCATAGAGTTGTGTGAACTTTGTTATACGAGTAGTATATTAGAATGAATGGGAAAAGAGAGAAATAGGTGATTTTTTGAATTTGCTAATAAGGATGATGTTAAGTACAAGTTAACGTACTCTAGGGTTCTAATTGGTTGTCAATACTTTTCTTAATTTAGGTGGCGCACACAATGACTTCACAACATAATATTGTAATCTCGAAACTAATAGCTAGCTCTAGCTAGTCAGAAGAAAGTTTCTTTACCTAACAATAATGTAATGGTAATAACAAGAATTTGTTTCTACCTAAAAGGTCAATCATACAATTTGTTTTTTCAAATAGTCATTCACATGATTGGCTACATGAGCAGTTTTTTTCCCTCTTGCTTGACACATGCATGATAAAAAAAATAAGAAATAAAAGTGGTTAGTTTGTATGCATTATGATCCATATATGTGAGCTAGCTTGTGAGGTCAATGCTTTTACGGTTTCGTGACGCAGTTGAATATGTCAAATGCAAGACTCTTGATCGGCCGTTAAAACTCAGCATAAATTAATGTCAAAACTCAAAAGTAGACCTAACAAACGGGCTCGATCGAGTCGCATGAGTTCCATGCGTTGGTTTACTTGGCTACAGGTTATTAGGTTAACACCCTCAAAGCAAATTTCTTAGGTTTGATAACCTCTAACGCGGATTGTATTTGGTAAAGATGCAATTTTAATTTCACACGTTTTTTTCTAGGTAAAGTACGTCTTCAATATTGGGTCAATTGTAGTCCAACATTCCGTTCGTGATGTAAAAACCACATTCCTATGATACTATTGTTGTGTAAGAGCGAAGCTACATGGGCGGCTGGCAGGAGCCTGGCCCCAACGACAGCTCACCCAGATGGCCCGTATATTCACTACAAAAAACTCTCACAACGAGGGCAACTTATCATGATTAAAGAGGGCAATATAAGTATTGTTTTATTTAATGATGCCTACAAGGGCAATTATTTTTGCACTCATTGATATTAACAATGAAGACAATATGATTATTTTGCCCCCTTAGACTTTTGAAACTTTGCCCTATTTGACAATAAATAAAGTGTTTTAAATCAAGAAAAGCAAAATGTATTGCCTTTGTTGATGATCAATGAAGGCAATTTTGTTTGCCCTTTTTGAATTGAATCAAAGAGGGCAAAACATCTAAAATTGCCTTTGAAACCTAATACAACGGGGTTACAAGGGCAACATGAGGGCAATACTAAAAATGTCATTATAACCTAAGAAGACAAATTTTGTATCAAATAGGGCAATTTTAATTGTCCTTGTTGAACACATTTTTTATAGTGATTCTTTATTAATTAGGCCCATGCAAAGTTTGTTTATATATTAAATGAGTCCATAATAATAAGAATTATTACTATATTCAATCCAATTTTATTTGCAATAATTTGACATAAAGTAAAAAAAATATAAATTGAACCAGAGGTAGTATGTTATTGGCTTGGTGGTTAAGTATGTAGTGAAAGATCAAGTGAATAAGAGGTCACGTCTGAGTACCTATAATAATTAAAATTTTCCTACTTTTTAGCTCAAATGCACCATCTCTTTTAGATCTCCATAATTTGCCTTTAAAATAAACTCAATTGTTCAAGTGATTTGATACCCCTCATTGCAACGGTGCCTATGCTTATTATTTGTCATATCTATCACAAAGAAAATGATACACTAGTGTTCCAGGCCCGCCAGAGTGGTCAACCCAAAGAAAATGATATACTATTTGTCATATCTATTAGTTTCTTTATTAAATAAATCATTATGTGACCAAAATGCTAATTTCAATATATTGCATGGTATTGAAATGAAAAACTAAAGTGAAAATTCTTTTGTAGTTTTGAGGTTTTTGTTTTTTTTTTTCTTTCTAAATATCCAGATGTTATATATCATATATAGATTCAAAAATTAATTAAAAATACAAAGAATCTTATGTTTTTGAAATTGGCAACAAAAAAGTGCAAAGAACATTTGTTATTTATTTATTGTTTAATTTCCTTAAAAAAAACTGAAAACAATAAATAGACAAATAGTGCTAAATGAGTCCATGTTTTGGATCCTGATTTAAGGCAACTTCGTACTTCAAAGCCCCGAGAAAACTATTGGATTTGATTATACAAACAATTGGACCTGATCAAAATTTATTGAACTTATTAAAATTAATTAGACTTTTAAACTTATTTTATTCAAATTATGAAATCGACCCTAAGATCCACTTGAAATTTCCGTTGTAGCCTTGTAGGTGGAGGGATTCTCACTTGTGCCTTCCTTTATTCACAATATTTCAACAACTTATAACTTATTTCAGATAGATTAGATTAGATAATTTATTTGATATTTTTAAACTTTAAATATCTCTAATCCGTAACCAAAAAAAATTATTAAATTACATATTAAAAATCTATTAATACAAATAAATAATCTCAATTAATATATTTTCTGAATTTCGTTCTAAACATAGCCCTCAAATTACTTACTAAAGCCCTCATTATTCCAAAACTACCCTTATTCTAAAACACAACCTCTCTCTAATTAGACCATATCCTAAAATCTTTAATTATTTTATGTAAGATTAATCATGAAATAAAACATATTATTACACTAATATCATGAATTAAAACATATTACGTACGCTAAAATCATGAATTGAAAGCATTACAAGTGCTTTTGCACAGTAGTCTGATTCAAAGACTCATAACTTTTTACACATAATTCCTTTTGAGGAGATTCAACTTGTAGAATATTATTAGTTGTTCTGAGAGCTTCAATTTGATATATTGTACATCCAATTTCACTGAGAAACAAATAAGATATGACCATTTTAAGACCAAGTGCACAATCATGAATGCAGGGGCGCATGGGCCATGCTCTCCCCACCTAGGACATGGTGCATGGCCCATGCACCCCAGCCTAGGAAGAGGTACATGGTCCATGCGCCTTGGTCTATATGTCGGGATATTTTTTTTCGGTTCAACAAATGCACGTATAGCTAGGGGCAAAATTGTTAAAATTTAAGGGGGTTTTAGTAAGTAATTTGGGGACTATGTTAACAATATCATATATTTTTTCATTATAGATTAGCATATATACACGGTCAAAGTTTAGTTAAATTATGGAATAAGTTCAGATCAAATCATCAAAATAGAAGGTGAATCAAACATAGCCTTAATCACATCAAGACCCAATTTAACATCTCATATTAATATTTTGATGTAACTTTCATATATTCGATCACAAAAAAAAAGGTGTTTTAAAAATATTTTTTCAATAAAATTAAAAAGTGCCATTACGAATTTATGATATTTTATGAGATAGTACAATTTTGTGAATTTTTTACCCAAATAATATTAAGTGGCAAAAAAATTACGTGTTTATGTTGGTTTGCAAATATATTTACATGAATATTGTCCATGTAGGATTGGAGTTGAGTTTATAAAAAAAAAAAAATAGAAAATGCAAAATCTCTATTGGCAATATCGATTTACCAGAATAAATCACTATTGTCAATAGTGACTTAAAGTGATTTCACTTAAGCATGTCATGAAACCAAATTACTATATATAGTAGAAGCACGCAAGTGACCAAAAAAAAAATCCAACATAACTCGCTATTGCCAATAGCGATTTACATATGTTGATAGTGTATATAGCATATTTCTGGACCTTTAACATGGTATCAGAGCCAACACGACGCATAGGTCACGTGTTCGAATGTAACAACCCGGCTTAATGGAACGTTGATTGTGTGTAACATTGACAAGTTGAGATGTCACTTAATAAACAAATGGGCAATAAAAAAAATTCAAAAGGTGAAATAAACAACTAATAACTATCTTTTTAAAAAAAAATTGAAACTCAAAAACTGTTTATTGAAAATACTGCCAAACCAAAGTAGAAATTCTAAAATAATCCTGACAATTAGAATGGAAAAGAACTATTCTTAAAATAGAAATTAAACTAAACAGGAGACTGTGTTGCAACCCTAGCCTCGCACATACTTGCCCATCAACCGGGCGATCTCTACTCATCAAATTCACCTGAAAAGTTGGAATCTGCTGTCAGTGACGAGTAACAAAATTGTCCCACTCAAATGTGGAACTCAAACAAACATATCACAATAAGACAATCAACAACAGAATAATAATCAAGCGTTATCATAGTCAAACCATATAAATTTTTCACATATTCGTGTACCTGGTGTCTTTCGCAACAAAAATCAAATATATATATAAAATAAACATTTAACAAATAATTACTACTTAACAATCATGCATAACTATCCTTGAGACATCTACCCATAGGTCCACTTGTGTTTCATAAATCTTTAGAAAATTATTCTAACAATAATAAATAACGGAAGTACTAGGTGTTCGTAATCGGAATTGACATGTTCGAAATCCCAGGCCAGGAAGGTGCGACACGTATATTGGTCATCTTAAATATCAAGTCTTTCCTAGCCAGAACCCAGAGATCAAATCTAAACAATATCCTTTTACTCTGTTTCCTTTCCTTCAAAACTTATCTTTAAATAAAATACTCCTTAACTATACTTAACTTTCTTTACTTAAACTATGGTTATGCACGTTGGTCTACCTTTGCGCTTCCCAGCTTTCCTAAAATATGTTGAGTCGAACCTTTGTGTCCTTCCCGTAGCATTCCTTTGCAAGGACTATGTCTAAGAAATGAACATGACTCCTAAGTTAGAAACCTTTACGTCACTAATAACCTAGACGACAACACACCCTTGGACTAAACTGCCCAGAGACCACAACAAGGTAGTGGCTTCGACTTAACCCAATCTAGCAACGTAACCTTTGCGTCACTAACCTAGGCAACCAATCCTAAAGCCTTATCTATCAAATCTTAATCTTAACTTATCAATATCATACTTATCCTTATCAACATGATCATCATAAGACCGATATCAAATTCTTTATCAATCGTTATTTAATTTTTTTTTTGACCAAGAATAAATTGTCTAAACTTAACTTAATCCAACTAACTTACCTTAACTAACTTTTATTATTATAAACACTTAACACATTCTAGATAGGCACGATGGTAACATATAACTTCAATCATTAAATAAAATAATCATTTATCGACAAATTCAAAATGTAATAATTTAAACTAATATCATAACAATAATACCAAAAAATAATCCATTCAAATCATGCTCAAATATCTATCTTTTATTCCTACTTCCATTCGGCCATATGATGATCAATATGAACATCTTAATCACTTAAACTTGATAAATCCACTTTTAATCTTTACAAACTTATTAGTTAGAAGTTTGGGCTAGAGGAAGGGGGCCGGCTAGAGGAAGTCCAAGAGGGGACTTTGGGCTTGGTTTGCAACATGCGTTCAAAGCTTATAATTAAATTAAACCAATTCAAGGTTTTAATAAATTAGATTTTGGGCCTTCATTATTAATTACTAAAGTGATCACGTAAACAAGTAAATGAAAATTCAGCCCAAATTTTCGGATTATTACATCAAATCTCTCCTCTCTCATTTTTAGGTGGAATTAATTCGCGTTAGGTACGATGGGCCTGTGTTGCGTCCACATTTCAAGCCCAAAGGATCTTTCATGTGAGTGGAGTGATATAGTATATAACATATTCATGTGCCCCAACTATTAGATTAAACTTTTGATTGTTGGTATTTATAGCTGAATTTTTATTTTTATTATTTTAATAAAAACCTAGCTCCAATTCTATTCTACATGAACGGTATATACGGGTAAATAGTTTACAATCCAACACAAACATGTACTCCCTTCATTTTTTTAAATGTAACACTTTGACTTTGGCACTATTCATCCGACTCATTTTGACCGTTAATTGTTACTTATATCTAAGAAAAAACATAGTTATGTGGGATCTTGTTGGATTCACATCGAAATACACTTTCTAAATATATAATTAATTTTTATAATTTTTACAATTATGTATTTAGAGATATTACGAGTTCAAATTGTGTCTCGACAAATGTGAAAAATGAAGTGTCATCTAAAAAACAGAGGGAGTAAACCACTTACCATTATTTGGTTAAAAAATTCCATTTTTTAGCAAGCAGCAGTTATTCGTTCTCGCTCCTGTCCTCAACTCGAGTTTCTCAGTCTCTTCACTGAGTTAAAAGTCTTGAAAGACCACATAAGCTCCAAACATTCAACATCTTCATCCTTTTTTATTTTTTACTAGACTAGATTAGAGTACCACCATTACCCAGAAATCCCCTTACAAATATTGAAATCTTCAATTTTGTAAGGCAAGAAAAATGGAGAATTTAGCCCTAGTTTCTTCAAAACCAGTTATGGGTTTAAGTTATTCCCCAAATTACAAAACCCTTTCTACCAAACCATGCTTTGGTCTCCCTATTCTCCCCCCAAAACCAACTGGGTACCTAACATCTTCAAAATCCAGATCAAAGCCTATACTTTTTGCTTTTTCTACCCCTAATTCAAGGAGAAAAGGTGCTCAAAGTAGTAATAATGAGAAGAAAGATAAAGGGGTTGAGTTATTTGCAAGTACTTCTGCGGCTGCTAATAAAAATAGTGCTCAAGAGACAACTTCTGTGGGGGTTAATCCACAACCTTATGCTCCACCTCCTTCCCAATTGTAAATTATCTGTTTTTCCTCTTATTTTTTTCAGAAAAATTGCTTGTATAATCGATTGAATTTAATTGGAAGATTGTTTCCTTCTTATATGTGTTGATTTTGGCTTTGTAGTGGCTCGCCATTGTTTTGGATTGGAATTGGTGTTGGCCTCTCTGCACTTTTTTCCTTTGTGTCTTCAAGGCTGCAGGTAATTATTTTGCTGTGGTGCTATTTTTTATCCTTGTTATGCAACTCGAATTGTTTGGTGCTTTCTTATTGATGGGATAGCTTGAATAGTATGAACCTCAACTGATTGTAGATTTGTGGCAGCTATCAATTGTGAGATTGAAGTATGTAGGTATATTATTGAGTTTTATCTGATGTATTGAACTTCCTATTCAATAACATTATGGCTATTTCATTAGGATGCCCTTCTTATTTTGGAAACTTCATTTTGCATTTTGTGTGTGTCAGTGTGTTTGTGTGCGTGGATGTGCGCAGTCTTCATATTTATGCTGTAAGAGCTAGGTTAGACTTTTTTTTATAACATCTATTGTTGCAGATGTGTCTACTACATGATACTGTTATTACAGTAAAGATTGACAGAGCTAATATTTTTGCACTGAACTTCTATGTTTTCATGCCAACAAATAGATGCCATAATTATTTCAATATAGTGTTATAATGGTGCCTTTAATCCATGGATTAAAATGGTCTTGAAATGGCTAACATTCAAGTAATTAGATAAATCTTGTGGCTGGATTTATTTCATCCTATATTGTATGATTTCAAAAGTACGTATAATGTGATAACTGATAACTTATAACTATCTTTGGAACACTATCGTAAGATGCCAAATGCCTATCACTTGATTCACTTTCTTTATGAAAGTTCCTTTACCAATCATGAGCTACGAGCAACTCTTTATTTAACATTTTAATGAAGGTAAACCACCAAAAAAAAGTCTCTTAGGGAGTATTTTATGTCACATACAGTTTTACTGTAGTATAGTAAATGGTATTATATTATATGTTTATGACAGGTTAAGGCTTTGGCAGTTTGGAGTAGAGGTTATAGAATAATAGAAATTTCTTCTGCCATTGATATAAGGATTAGTGTACATGTTTTATTGGAGTATCATGGGCTAAGATATGTGGGATCCATTAAGTGGGTTGAGAACTTGAGACTTGAGTGATTAAGGAGCAAATTATTTGTGCTACTAGTGTAGCGGACTTGCAGTGCTCGAAATAGAGGAATGCTAAGTGACAAGGAGACTAGCAAATTAAATGTTTTATTTGAGATTCATTGGTTAAGTTATTTGGGATCCATAAAGTGGGTTGAGAACTTGAGACTTGAGTAATTAAGGAGCTAATTATTTGTTGTAATAGTTTAGCAGACTAGCAGTGCTCGAAACAGAGGAATGCTAAGTGAAAAGGAGATGAATGTACAATAAAAGGAATTAAACCAGTAATTTTGTATGGATGGAAAAAAAAACCTAACAAACATTAGGGATTGAGGGGCTATATTATTAGGCTTTGGCCTAATCAAAGATCTTTTGAATTTAGGCTCCAATCAAAAGTTACATTTTTAGGCTATGCCCAATTGGCCATCTTCACTTAATTGCCACCACAAGCGGTGGTTCTCTTCCCAAACCTTCTGCCAGAGCTATAATTGGCCATCTTCACTTAATTGGCACCACAAGCGGTGGTTTTCTTCCCAAACCTTCTGCCTGAGCTACCGGGATACCCACTTCCTTTGGGTCTCCGGCGCTTTTGCTCTTAAAATATCCACCATGAGTTCCATTGCTCAGCCAATCTCGATCACCTATGAACAACTTTGACGGCTTGACCAGTTACACAACCACAAGGGCCACCACTGAAATCACTATTCCTTTGGACTGATTTCCTTCCTTCAATGCTGTCGCATTCCCTCAATTTATGAGCGACCTTGCTTCGTCTTCCAAATCTTCCACCCTCTAACCCAAGTTTGACCCCAGCAGACACAAACCACATGAACTATACATTGTTCGTCGTTATCTTTCTTTCGCCTCTCAATAACATCACAAGGCCCACTGTTTCCTCTGGCTAACATCCTTCGATTCTCCTTTCCCTCAAGTTGCTTCAAGTTTTTCTCTGAACTGATTTCTCCTTGATACACCACCGTGTAAACAAAACCCACCAGAGATTGTTGCTCCTGTTGACAAGTTGGTGAGCAACCAAAACGCAGCACTAACAGAAGCTTGAGTTCTGGCCACTCATAGAAAGGCCGCCGTTGTTGTTCCTCTGTAAACCACCATAAGGCCTCGCCCACAAGAGGCATTATGACAAGCTTCATGTTCTTTATTTCGTTTAATTGGAAGAAATAAAAGAAGTCTTCCATTTCCTTGATCTAATAATGGCAGTTTCTTCCATTGAACTCATGAATTTGAAGCTCTTGCCAGATACATTGCTCTTCATCAACGTTTGAAATTCCGTACTCTCTCTTGAGCAAGATATATGCGAACTCATCTCAAATCCAGCGTTCATAAATTGTGCTGTGCTGTTTTTCATCAAACTCCATTGCTTTTCCCCCCCTTAAAAAATGGATGTCAGTAGCGTTTTCCGGCCGCTGCGGACCATACAATGGTGATTGAAATAAAGATGTGATCTTTGAACAATCTTTAATTCATATAGATAATGGCAAAGTAAGGGAAATATGGAGGATAATGTATTGCAGTGGAAAATGGAACAAGAACACAACTTATTGAGTAGCATACACTCCCACTTCAAATAGTACAAACTATTCTACAATGCAAATGGTTTCTCTCCTCAATAATCTTCATGACTAACCTCTTCTTACTAAGTTATAGTTATAAATAACTTTAACCTAAGAAACTCTAGAAGCTTCTACTAACTCCTAGTATCTAAATTATTATAAAATACCTATGAGTTCATTACACTTATCTAGTTATCTCCAAGAAGTTAATATAAAGTTGTGTAGCTAGTATCGGTGTATGTTGGAGTTTGGACAATGGTACTGTAATGAACTAATATTAGTAGGTTAAGGATAGTTTAGGAAGTTTATAATAATTTGAATATTAGAACACTCTAGATTATTTTTCAGGTTTCTATATAAATAGGCTTAAGGAGAGTGAGAGGAGATGCTGAATATTATGGAGTCTTTTCTTGTTTTCTTAGGAGAAATTCAAGCCTCTCGAAAGCTTGATTAGGGAGAGCATCCACCTCTCGAATGCTGAATTTATTTGCTACTTATCTCTCTGTCTTACTGCTATTTACTGTCATTTACTGCTTGCTACTATTGTATTGGTTGCTGTCTGGTGGTTGTGTGGGTTGCAGGAGGTTGTGGGCAGCCAGTCCATAACAACTTGTAATGAACTAATATTAGTAGGTTAAGGGTAGTTTAGGAAGTTTATAATAATTTGAATATTAGAACACTCTAGATTATTTTTCAGGTTTCTATATAAATAGGCTTAAGGAGAGTGAGAGGAGATGCTGAATATTATGGAGTCTTTTCTTGTTTTCTTAGGAGAGATTCAAGCCTCTCGAAAGCTTGATTAGGGAGAGCATCCACCTCTCGAATGTGAAATTTATTTGCTACTTATCTCTCTGTCTTACTGTTATTGCGCTATTTACTGTCACTTACTGCTTGCTACTATTGTATTGGTTGTTGTCCGGTGGTTGTGTGGGTTGCAGGAGGTTGTGGGCAGCCAGTCCATAACAACTTGGTATCAGAGCAGCCACGATCCGTGGTGGTTCAAGTGGTTGCTGGAAGTTGAGCGGGTGGGTCTAAAAGAGCGTTGCTGATTAAAAGTTTCATAAATCAGTTTTTTCTCCTTAAAAGTTGCAGAAAGGAGCAATGGAGTTTGCTGGAAGAAGTGTGGTGCAACAAATGGAAATGTGGATCCAAAAGGAGTATGCCTACATCTCTTTGAAAAGGGAACTTGGCATTTCAGACTTTGAAGAAGAGCGTCAGATTCGGCGAAAGCTTCAAGTTTTTGAGTTTAATAGGAGTAGATGTGATGATTAGATCTCAGAAATGGAGGACATATTTCATTTCTTCCAGTTGAGTGAAGAGGCAAAATTGAAGGTTGCCATAATATCACTTGAAGGCGACGCGCAGTGGTGGTTCGAGTGGGAACACCAGCGACGACCATTTGGTGAGTGGTAGGAGCTTAAGGATGCGGTGGCACGGCGTTTTGGCTTGTCGCCGTACTGCAATACTGGATGTGTGCCAAGTTTGCTGGAAACCCAAGTTTTTTGGGGTGATTATGGTGTTCTAAACCACCACCAAAACAACCATGGTTGGTTCAAGGAAAAATCAAATCTGGGGAAGATAGGTTGGAAAGTGGAAGAAACAGCTACCACTAACTCTCAAATTTTCGGTGAGGCTCGACCGGATATGAACGCAAGAAGAGCAAGTGGTCGTGGTGGAGGTGTTTCTGAGTGGGGTCATGTTCGAAGAAGGGAGTCTCACGGTGGCCCAGGCGGTGGAGAACCCACTGCTCATAGTGGCTGGAAAGAAGCTAAAGCTGCAAGCATTGGTTCAGATGTAGCTTGGTCGGGTGGAAGAGAAGGCTGCTGGGAAGTTTCTGACAGCGAACCGGGTGGTGGTCTTAACGTCTTGGTCGGTGGTACCAAATCAGGTGGGGGGCCGGGTGATGTCACCAGAATTTGCTCAGCAAGCAGGGCAAGTGACTTCGAAGGTGGCAGAAAAAATGGAGGGACGAACTTGCTGGATGATGGTGTGAAGGTTTGTTTGACTAAGTCTTGGGATAGCTTGCAAGAGATGCCAACATCAGAAGATTCTAGTAAGGGTAAGATGGTAAATGAACTTTTTAATGAATATAACCATTTGGGCATACGCATGGCTTCCCCTTCTTTTTCACAATCCACACATGCATATCAATTGCCTGCCAACAACCTTATAACAAGGTGTGGCCTCAGGCCCACACTTGAATATGCAAACCCCAAGCCCACTATCCTTACTAAGTTTTTAAACCCTCATTTCTCAACTCTTAAATTAAGCACTACACCCTCAATTATGCCCAAATTTCCCACACCATCAAGGTCCTCTTACACAACCCAATATCTACAATCCAAAAATTGGAAATATCAGCCTACATTTAACTCCACTCTACCTCACACCCAACCCAGCTCCACATTTTCCATGCTGCCTGATGATAACATCACAGCAAAGCTCCACCCCATGGCAACTCCGTGCCACATTCAAGCTGATTTCACCATTGCTATGTTATTAGAGGAAGTGAGGGGCCTTTTTAACAATGATCTGGAACGCAACCGGAAGCCGGGCATCAGTTTCAACTTAGTCACTGTCCATCGCTGCCGACACCGGAAATACAGTGCTAATTACTACCCACCTTGAGGACAAGGTGTATCTTTAGGGGGGCGATAATGTAATGAACTAATATTAGTAGGTTAAGGGTAGTTTAGGAAGTTTATAATAATTTGAATATTAGAACACTCTAGATTATTTTTCAGGTTTCTATATAAATAGGCTTAAAGAGAGTGAGAGGAGATGCTGAATATTATGGAGTCTTTTCTTGTTTTTTTAGGAGAGATTCAAGCCTCTCGAAAGCTTGATTAGGGAGAGCATCCACCTCTCGAATGTGGAATTTATTTGCTACTTATCTCTCTGTCTTACTGTTATTGCGTTATTTACCGTCATTTACTGCTTGCTACTATTGTATTGGTTGTTGTCTGGTGGTTGTGTGGGTTGCAGGAGGTTGTGGGCAGCAAGTCCATAACATGTACTTGCATAGCTTTATCTATTATCTAAACTTTTGCTATTATTGATTTTTACTTGTCTCATATATATATATATATATATATATATAAGTAGGCTCATGTGAGAAATGTAGTTTTGGTGAGAAGGGTGAGAAGCAATCACAACCCTTTGATCAACAAATGAATGGCTAAGATTAAAGTTGATTTTCCCTCCTTACTCCTTCTATTGTTTGGAGTCAATGTATCTATGGCATAAAATCAATGTATTTTTACTCAATGTATCTATAGTATATTTTGAATGTATCTATAGTTGTTAATTAATGTACCTCTAGGTCATAGTTGATGTATTTATCTCTTCTCACATTTCTCACCATAAGAAATTATATATTTATATAATTTTGACAATTCTTGGTTTCCGTCCATGCATGAGGGAGAAAGTAATAACCTTTATGTTTAAGTGTAGTTTGCAACGTACTTTTTTGTAGTTTATCTTTTGATTAAGATGAACTTGTGATTTTCTGTCAGAAATATGCAATGCAACAAGCTTTCAAGACTATGATGGGGCAGATGGGCTCTCAAAATAATCAATTTAGTAATTCACCCTTTTCTCCTGGTTCACCTTTCCCATACACACCTCCAGCTGCATCAAGCACTAGTGGTCCTGGCTTCACCTATCAACCATCGTCTACATTTGGACAGAGTGCTACTTCGTCTTCCGCTGCTTCTGCACCAAGCCAGGCTACGTCTCCTGCTGCTTCCGAAGCTACTGTAGCAGTTGATGTTTCCACAACTGAAACAGAATCGTCAGGATCTGTGGTTGCTAAAGATGAATCTGAAATTAAGACCGAAGCAAAACGATCTGGTATTGTTGCTTTTCTTTTTGTTGGTTCTTGACTTTCTCGTGTTTCAAAAATTAAGAATTTTATGGTAAACCACGTCTTACGGTTACAAAGCAAAAACTTGGTGGAAGTAAACCGGAAGTTGCAGAAACAAATGTTGTCAATTTCTTTCCCTGGTTGATTTGGTGGTTATCATAATTTTGAGAATTTGATCGCATTGTAGGCTAATTCTTTAGTATTTTGCAATATGGAGCTTCTAAATTCTTTAGTTTTTTGCAATTTGGATCTTCTATGCACACAATTACTAAAGCTAAATCACGATTACTTTTGTATGAAGCTTTTGTGGATGTCTCTCCTGAAGATACTTTTCAAAATGCTGCGTTTGAGGATTATAATGACTCATCTTCATCAACATCATCTGAGAAAGCTAGCTTTACTGAGGTAGTATCGAACCATTATCAATTTGGTACAGTAGTTGGAATACGCTTGGTATGTCTATTGTCTAACGTCTTTTTATGCAGGTAGTACAAAATGGAGCTGCTTCAAAGGAAAGTACTTCAGATCAGGACCAATCTGCACGTAAGTGAAACCGTTACCTGGCTGATTAGTTGATACTTGAATGATGGTTGACTGTTCTAGAGATTGAATATATTAAGAGAAGGTTACTGTTGATAATGTCACTGCCTTGATCTCATTTGAGGGAACTGAATCAAACGACTCAATGATGCAGCTTTGTTTCCATCAAATGTTGTGCTTGTGCATGGTTTAACGTTGTACTACTTTGACCAATGATCAACTTTGCGAGCTAAAATTTGTTTTACTTCATATATAATCTATATGATGTTGCTCATTAAAATTGAATTCTAATAATTTTCTTTCCTTTCCAGGAAAAGACGGTTCTTTGTTATCTGTGGACACATTGGAGAAAATGATGGAAGATCCAAATGTGCAGAAGATGGTTTTTCCGTAATTTTTCCCCCATTGCTATTTTATATTTTGTGGCATTATCTTAATTCTACTGTCACAATTTATTGAAAATTTTATTAAAATATATCAAGAGTTATAGAATGAGCTTATTTCTGCCCTTAAGCTTGGACTTACAGCCCTTCCTTTAGTCCTATCACCGTCAAGTCCTGAAGTCTTCAAGATATTGCTCAACTTTTCAGCAGTGTTTGCCTCTAACTATCTACTGGTGCACTTTTGTTTTAAAAAATGCACCTAAGTTATGCTTAGACGTGAGGCAAACCAGGTGCAAACCACAGCACCTCCGGAGTCTAAGGGGTAGTGCACTCCAGGAAGCCTGAAAAAGGCAGTCCTAGGTGCGCCCCTCTGGCAAGGCACAAGGAACAGCCGAGCAGGGCTATGACACCGATATATCCCTGTGCCTTTTTTTTTGTCCCTTTTTTCATCTTTTCTTCTTTTCTGTGCACATTTTTTCTTGTATGTTTCTACCTTCATGTATTCTCTCTCCTCTTGTTTTTTCTTTTCAATTTTCTATTCCGTCTTCTTTTCTCATTAGTAGTTTAGATTGGACCTCTTAGAACTAACTATATTTAGCATTCACAATTTTTTTAAGTAACGTGATGTGCTATAATATTGTCTTTTTTTAGGAGTTGTATTGGCCATTTCTTCCCGGCAGCCTTAGAAGAAGTTTTTCAATGATTTCCACATCTTCGAACTAATAAATTTTGCCAAGCTTCAAACAATTGGAAGTTGAAACTGAGGGAATTTTTTTTCTTAGAATCTTAGGGACATTGTGTGATAAAATCTGAAGAGGAATCATCTGACTGTTAACATCGTTTTCCTTTAACAATTCAAAAGCTTAATATGATACAATCTAGAAAAAGACAACAATGAAGATGGTGTTTTTTTAATATTAATATTGATTTCTTGTTGCAGACATCTACCTGAAGAGATGAGAAATCCAGCTACCTTCAAATGTAAGCCTGCTGATTCACGTCCTTTTTCTAGAATCTCTGTTTATCATATGATGTATTATAAGTTTTCATTCAATTCAAATATGCTATTTAGCAGATTGAAATTTGTGGGAAAGCTGCATAGGGAAATAAAGCCTTTCATTTCCCATTTTGTTCGCAGCCATTGCTTCCTCTTTACTCTTTTAGTAAAGGTTAAGAGGAGCCGAAGGAGGAAAATCCACTAATACTTAAATAGTTAATGAGAAACTGTAGTCTACTTATAGCTATCACCCAGAAAGAACCAAATGTTTAAGAATGGGAAGATAATAATTGTGCTATTTGATTTAAGATTAGTAATGAATTTGGCCTACCGGTTAATTTCTTTCAATATTGCTTCCAGGGACTAAACAGAATTTTTTTCAAATGTATGTTGAATTTCTCTGTTGTGTTTTTATGGCCATTGCTGAGTCTAATGCCTTGATGATGACCATGGTAGAAAATAATCTAATAACAAGCCTATGATGAATATAGAATTATAGACTATAGAGATGGAGGTTTTTGATAGAGTAAAACATTATATTTTCTTACATTAGTATATGAAATTCTCAAGGGTTACTATGTTAGGTCCAAATGTTTGGGTCATGAGTTAACAGCTTTCAACATGGCTTCTAGGGTGCTGTTTGAAATCCTTTTTATATGTATATTGTATGCGTGATTGCTTAACCTTCTAAGATTCTATATTGGTGAACTAATACAATTTTGGGGTAAAATCTTCAAGATAGAAACTGGTCACATCTCGAATAGCCTTCTGATTTCTCATTTTTCTATTGGTCATTCTTATTATGTGGCATAATATGTTCACCAACTACTCTCCTTTTTTTTTTTTTTTGGGTGGGGGTGGGGGTGGAGGGGGGTCATGCAAATATATTACTGAAGTTACCAACCCTACATTGCAGGGATGCTACAAAATCCAGAATACCGTCAGCAATTGCAGGAAATGCTGTGAGTCCCGTTTTTATTTTGTTCATAAATTGATCTTTTTCATTTTTTTTTTTTAAATGTTGATGAAATATCAATAGATATATAAAATATAACCTGTTTTCTGCAATACTGTTGGACGTGGTACCTTAATAATTATAGATAATCCTTTATGTGCCTCTCATGATGGCTTTATTAGTTTCCACACACCATTCGTTTTAACCTAGCTCGTCATGGTTATACCCAGAGCACAAGGTTCCCACTAGGTCCTAAAGAAGATCCCTACCACAACCAATCAACCAGATTATTATTCATTAAGAGGCCCTTTCCAAGTTTCCAGGGTTGAAGATGTGACTTGGCAGATAACGAGTAGATATTTGACCTATGCACCTAGCATGGCCTTAAAAGGCAATGGGATATAAATAAGTAATAAAGCAATGTAGCTTACATATTGGAATTGTTAGAGAATATTTAACTGCATTGAAATTCAAGGATTCACGGAAATCTTGTTCTTCCCTGCTTAGAAAGGCTAATTATTATCTGTCATAAGTTAATAATCTGAGTCTAACTAGGAAGCGAATCCAAAATGAAGTGATCGGAAATCTAGTTTTGAGATAATATGAATTAGTGATCTATGTTCTCAACTCTCAAGTTTCAATATTACTCTTGGAGTTGTTGTGGGGAAATCAAGACTAAATGTATTGATTTAGATTTTCGCAAATACTAGCTGGTCCAGAATAAATCCCAGATTCAAAATTCTAGAAAAAACCAAAAGTATGTTTTCAACAGTGATTTAGGAAGCATAGTTGAATTACTTTGATTTGTTGTTGAAATTTCAAAATTAATTACCACAGCAGCCAATGTAACTTACTTTTGCTGTGCAGTCTTGCCTGATTAGTTGTTCTTTGGTTTAGTTATGTGTCATTTAGTATTTGCACATGTCAAATTCCCTGCACAACTTTTATCTTGTTTCATTTCAAATTGGATGCTAATATTTATTTTCTACCTGCTCCTCTCTTTTTCTCTAACAGGAATAACATGGGAGGAAATGCAGAATGGGACAACCGTATGGTAGATAACCTAAAAAATTTCGATTTGAACAGTCCTGAAGTTAAGCAACAATTTGGTGAGTTTCTCTTTAACCTTGTTTGTATAAAGTTTTTCCATTATTTTGAATGAGGGCAATTTAGCACAAATGCTTCATTGAGGTAGCCATAACAGATATTGATACGATATTGATACTTCTAGGATATCCAATACTCTACTCCATCATTTTAACTTTATTTTTAAAACTTTTTTTATACATATTTTACTATATTTTTGCCATTTTTTCCCATAGTTTCATTTTTTTTTAAAGGTTTTACTTATCTAAATGTAGTCATTGAATTTACAACATTTTGAGTGATATTGAAAATTTAGTAAAAGTTTCTTAATTTTGAAATTATATTGAATAATACTTTTTGGTTGTACGCGTATCCTATATTTTTTAAATCAATGTACCCCGTTCAATATCTGTCTCCATTTCTGGAGCTGTTACTACCCGTGCTACTTAAGTTGCTATTGCCTGTTGTAATCCTATTAAAGTACCTTCTAGCATTTAGCCTATCTTCTCAATGCTTTGATTTTTGTGTGGATACTTCAATAATTCTGTTTAGGCTAATAACTTTCCAACTTTCATAAAATGCCCAAATCCGCTACTTAACTGTTAATGTATGTGATTGTGTCAAGCAATGTAAAAGTTATGTCGCTGGTTCATTGGCCTAAGTTTGTTATATAATATATTATCCAGTATGCTTTCTAAGGAAAGTACAATCATCTTCACAAAGCCTCTTGGTTCTTAGTTATATATGGACTGATGTTGGGAGTAAAATGTTTGTAGATCAAATTGGACTTACACCAGAAGAAGTTATTTCAAAGATAATGGCTAATCCTGATATTGCCATGGCATTCCAGAACCCCAGAGTTCAGCAG
Organism: Salicornia ramosissima; assembly: GCA_951394345.1. Classification (NCBI taxonomy): domain Eukaryota; kingdom Viridiplantae; phylum Streptophyta; class Magnoliopsida; order Caryophyllales; family Amaranthaceae; genus Salicornia; species Salicornia ramosissima. The sequence goes on from OX596234.1 coordinate 50,972,427, forward strand.
GCCATAATGGATGTATGTTCCTCTCATTCTACTAACTAGTTTTTCCTCCCCTCTCTTGGGAACTCTTTTAACTCCTGTTGTTGTTGCAGGTTTCACAGAATCCTATGAATATGGTCAAGTATCAGAATGATAAGGAGGTAAATTGGACTTTTTGAACTTATTTAAGCATGGCCTTTTTCATTATGTTTACGGCCCGTTTGGTCCCTAGGAATAAATTGTGTTAATGGGAATAAATTTAAAGTATAATTTTGTCAAGGACGAAACCTCATAATCCCCATGGAAAACATGTTTTCATTCCTTGGCTCAAATTATCTATTACTATTCGTGACCATTGGGAATGGTAGTATTGGATGAGAATGGATATTTGTGAAGAATATTAGATAAATTGGAGGTAAGCTGGCATCATCATGGGAATGAACATGGATTTTCCTTCCAAAATTTCATACAAATTCATTTCCATTACTGTCATAGGCTGCCAAACATGCTGTTAATTTACATTTCCAGATTTCATTCGTCTGTTAGTTGGGGGGTCACTGCAAAGCCAAACCCAAATTTCCTATGTGTTAACACTTTTCTTTTGCAAAAAGGAAGACTAAAATGGTATACATAAGTCATAACTCATAAGTGGACTAGTCCATACTCCATATACGTTGCCATTATAACTAGGCCCAGAGCAAGAGCCTAAACAAATTCCTTCTCCTATTTACTAATGTTTCTTCCATAGATTTCTCCAATCATACTGTTTGGCTCATAATTTTATTAGCTCGTGCTATTGTAGTAGGTACTGTTGCGTATTTGATTTCCAGTGAAGCCACCTCTTTAGAAGATAGAACTAGCTGATAATTTTAGGTTTGCTGATTCGAAGAATTTATAGGAATTGGTTCACATGAATGATGTTTTCTAAAGCGGTATATTTGGTTTTATTTTTTTTTGACGGTGATATATTTGGTTTTAGGTAATGGATGTTTTCAACAAAATACAGCAACTCTTCCCAGGGACGGCCGGTCCATTCTGATGCGTGTCTGTCTGGCAAGTTGCATTCTGTAATGGGAGGATAGAATGTCGGTTTCTGCATGTAAATTGCAGTGCAAAATCCTTGAAATTTGATCCATTCGTAGTAGAACAAGATATCAAGATATCAAGTATCCAAGGATGTGTTGCTCTTGGACTGGAGAGACTAGTTCCAGCTCCATGCAAAGTTTTGGTAAATCTTGAGTTAGTGTTTCATGTCATTAAATTTTCATTAATGCAGATTGTCACAGATCTGAAGTTTTTTTTGCATTATGGAGTGATATATGACAGTGCAGTAGTCAAAGTATTTAGTAATCCATTATTTTTACTGTAAATTGTACATTATATTATTGTTTCTTGATGGTCAAAATCACTAATAAGTAAAAAACAGTTGAGAGTTTTTATTTTTAATTTGATGAGCACTTAGAGTTTTGATTACATTCTACTTGCTGTACTGATGGAATTGCTATATTGAACACGACGTGTTGCTCGTTGATCTTAACTGTAATTGCTTTTTTTGAAGTTGTATTAGTAGCTACAAAGCTGTCTTGAACTTCATATATGATTGAAGTCTATAATTTTATGCAGGTGCGTTCTCTTCAACTTATTTGACATGACCTGATTAAACCTATTAAAGCTGACTTGATTATAATTTATTAAACCTAACTTAAACTGATTAAACGTGATAGGTTTTAAGACCTGATAAAAAAAGTTGAAGAGAATGCATCCTTAATTTTGTGCCAAGAGTTACCTTGCATTCAAAGCTGCTAATATTTACGAAAATGGGTTGGTTACAATTGTAACATTTTTTTTAGTTACGAAAATGGCTTTAAGCTAGGTCATAATGCAGGTCACACGGCTTAATTTGGCCGACACACGTATCTGGAAATTAAAGGGACAATTGAGAGTCTTATATTGCTTGTATTTTAGTGTATGTTCAGAGCTAAAACAAATTAATTGATTAAATCAACCCAAAAAGAGGCAAAAATAAACGCTATTATTGACAATAAATGTAGCTATTTATTGTATATGATAGAAAATCTTCCGGCTCACTGATTTGTAATGGGTTACTTACTCTGAACAATTGATCAACCTTTGCATTTGAGAGATGAGACAAAATATTGAGATCCTCAAGCAAGGAGGTGAGATTTGAACTTGACATTTATAGAATGCAAGGTAGGTGTAGGCATCACATTGCCTGGTGTATTCAACTTAGCAAAAAGTATATATAATGAAAGGCTATAAAGTCCATTTCAAAGAAAATAAGTAGAAAAAAGACAGTAAATTATCTAAGGTCCAAGGTTACTAGTAGTAGGTAGACACCTTGTTGGCCAAAGTTTGAAGATTGAATGGGTAAGCTTCAGTTTTGTGGTTAGAAGAGAAAGCCTTAGTTGCAATAATATCATTCACTGCTTGGGTATTGTGTTGCCCATCAAAATACACATAGCTGCTTCTGTTAATGCATACTTCACCATCTTCTTTGCATAATATTCTTGCTCCATTGATGCTCCGCAGCTCGCAACAAGCACTCGTTGCATTGCTAAACCCTGCATTCATTCATTTATTCATTATTCAACTAGTTTTTATGAGAAGGATTAGAGACAGGGAGACGAATGTTCATTTAAGTACCTCTCGGAATAGGAGTTTTTATTATGTCTCTAATGATCTTGTAAGTGTTGACGAGGATGAAGTCCGAACCGGGCAATCTTTGCTTCAAGTCATCAACTAGAAATTTGAGTTGGACATTGTAATACTTGGCAGCATTGTTCACTAACTGTACACAGTTTGTGCTTCCGCTTTGTTCCTTAACCACGGGAGTACACCCGATTGGATATGCTGTCAATAGTGCAAACTTCCTAACTCCTACGTTGTATAATCTCTGTTGTAAATTTCACAAAGCACGCCAAATAAATAGTTATATATTTTAATTTGTATATATAATCTCTGTAAATGATCGATCCAAGCAAGTCGTAGTACTTCACTCCAATTTGCAATGAATTAAAGAAAACATACATACACCTATACCTACCTATGACCTACCTTACAGTGGCTGATCCGAGACGGGCCTAGATCATGGCCCATCTTATGATAAAAAACAATCATAAAGTAATAATTCGAAAAATCATACTTATATCGATCGTATATTCGATCATAAATTTAGACTATAGAATAATCAAACATACATAGAAATTTCTTGTAAAGAATATGCCTTTAATTAATTTATTTGTTTCATTAAAAAAAAAAAATAGTTTATGGTTGCAATACATATATGTTGGTTGTATATCCATTTGTTCATGTGATTTCCATATTTTAGAAATACAACATGTATATTAAATCAAGTTTCGGCCCACCGAAAATAAGAATGTTGGATCCGCCACTGATACCTGGAGCTGGTTTCCGAAAGCGGAGGTGAGATTGTTGACAAAGACCGGAAGGCTGGGCCTTGAAGAGCTAGGCTGAAGGAAGAAATTGAACTCAAGATCATTATTTCCAGTGGCTACCAAAAATAGATATTGTCCCAGTTTTTGTGTTGCATGGTTTCCCAGCAATGCTTTTACTTCAGGCAAAGTCACCTCTTCAAAATTCTTGATTTGTTGATTCATTGTAATCACTTCTCCCTGCATTTAAACTCAATTTTTACATTATTATTATTATTATTGTTACTATTACACACTATTTTTTGAGTCCAAATCCTATATGTCTTACTTTATGTGTACGTTGTTGGTATTGTTCAGTAGTTTTAGAGGGATGTCCAGTACCTCAAATTGAGATATTTATAAACACCTCAAATGAGATTATCGTAAATACACCAAACTTTTAGATGACATGATGACATTATTGTAAATAAATCAACACCTTTTTACGATAATGACACAAAAAAGTTGAACGTATTTACAATTGTGTCATTTAAGATATTTCATAAACACCTCAATTTGAGGTATTAGGTATTATAGGGGGTGTTTGGTAATTGACTCTTTCATTAGTTTTTGACTTTTGACCTTTCAATATGGTCAAACATGTTTGGTTATTGACTTTTCGACCTGGCTTTTAAGCAAAAAAAATTATATATATGCATATAGTGTCTAATCCATTCTTTTTTATTGTGTTTTAGTTTGTTGACCCCAAACTTTTAGATAAACAACTAACTACCAAAATTAATTTTATCAAATACATTACCAAACAGCTAGCTTAAACAACTAACTTATAACCGTATATTTACCCAATATATGATTTGTTTACCAAAAAAGTGTAAACCCCCCCCCACCACCCACACAATTTTATTGAAAAGGAAAGGAAAGGAAATATGCGCAAATTTTTTTATTTTATTTTTTTTTTTTTATAAAAAAGATGATGGTCTAGAGAATACAACCAACAAGTTAAATTGGTATAATCATGCCCTTGTCTGCTACTCCTTCCGTAACGAATTACTAGCAACAAATTTCATTTTTAGGTGTAACAAAATACTTGCAACAATTTATTCCAATTTCATTTTATTCCTTTTTTGGCAAAAAAAAAAAACACAATACCCCACTTACTTTTCTCTTTCTTACTTTTATCATCATACCACATAATAGTACATTTACTATTCCTTCTCTTACTTTTCTCTCTCTTACTTTTATCATTATACCACCTAATAACATAATTAACTTATTTCATCTAGGAGTCAGTGCTAATCCAAATATTGCTACTAATTCGTTACGGATGGAGTACTTGATTGGTACCACACATTTAATAAATATTGTAAATAAACCCTTTAGATCAAATAAATGTAAAAAATTATAGCAAATTAAGAAAGAAAGAAAGAAAACATACAGAAACAGAGCCAGTATCATCCAGAATACCACTACCACCAGAACCATAATTAACACCATGAATAATGAAATTGCCCTTTGTATTAGGGCTGGAAAAAGGAGGGATTAAAGGAAGATGAAGAAGAAGAGAAATAAAATCAGCCACAGTTTTGCCATTAGAAAATCTACCAGTAGGTCCAAAAGGAAAGTCTATGCCATATGGTCTGTAATTAACCTTTGATAAACTTCTATTAAGGTAGTTGTTGTTGCCATTATCAACTACTGATGTTCCAAACACAAACATTCCTCTTAAATTTGTTGAACAACTTTTTCCTTGTTGTCCATTCCTAGGTTGAAATGAGCAACTAGCTAAATCAGAAAAGATTAAGCAAATTATTAGTATTACTTGTGTGTATTGATTTTCAGCCATGACTTTTTTTTTTTCCTTGGGATTTGTGGGTGGGGGGAGTGAGTATGTATAGGATTTTTGAATTGTGCTATGGTTGAGGATAATACCATGTGACAAGTTTATTATATAGTGGTCTATACTCTATAGTCATGTTAATTAATAGGATTATGAGGTACGACTGTACGAGTCTTAACCTATTAGTTAAATTTTGCTAATGATAAATTTGAGGTAGAGGCGATTATGGGCCGGACTTAGGCTCCGTTTGTTTTGATGGAAAACATTTTTCCGGAAAATGATTTTCCTCCCTCTTAACATTTTCCTTTGTTTGTTTTGAAAAGGGATGGAAAACAATTTTCCTTGAGATGGAAAATGTCAGTATGTCACTATGGAAAAGGAAAACCATTTTCCTTTTGTGGGGAAGGAATGCCACATTGTCCTTCCTACTCTTTACTTCTCCCTTACTCACTCCTCCCATCTTTCCTTCATTTCTATTTCATTTTGTTTTTCCTTCACTAGTTTTCCTCTAATCAAACAAACAAAGGAAAACTTTGTTTACATCTATATTTTCCATTGAAAATTGTTTTCCTTAGAAAATGATTTTCCATGAAAATTGTTTTCTTTCAAAACAAGCAGAGCCCTAATGCACAAAATGAAATCCATTAGGCAAGCCGAGTCTAGTTAGGGTTCAAATTTCTTGGTCAAAATCTGAAAATTTAGTGCGCATTTGGTGGACTTTTTGGGTCGGCCTAAAAAATTAACCAAAAAAATCTAATTTAAAGTGTCCAAAGCCCTACAAAGAAATGAAAAATTGTGCCGAGCCGGACCCAAATCCGTGCCTGATTTGCATGCCCAATCCCTGCAAAAAATCCGGCTGGGCTGCTTTTGATCATCTCTAGTTCGAATCTTGCCGCATGCATTTATGAAGATTCCTTATATTCCCCTTTCAGAAGCGTGTATCTGTAAAATTAGGCATAGTGAGTTATAGTAGGACCAAATTCAAGGCCTAGTACCAGTGTTCCATCCACTGACCTACATTATTAAAAAAAAAAAAATTAATTAATAGTAGTAGTAGTTTTGGGGTTCACAAAAGGGTCAACATGTATTCTATGATGTAGTAGAAAATTTATATTACCCTTTTTTTGAAAACTTGTTATACTTTGTAAACGATAGCCTAGTGTATTAAGTAATAAATTTGGTCAAATGTATATGCATTAAATAAGGGCCTGTTTACTTGAACTTCCAGTTCAGTTTTCAATTTTCTTTTCTTATAAATAATTATATTCAACTTAATTCAGTTTTATTCAATTCAGTCTAATTCAATTCATCTCAATTCAGTAAACATACACAGACCCTAAATGAATACTTGTAAAACATTCAAGTCTTATTCAAATGTTTTTTTTAGGTGCTACATATAGAGCTACTAGGAGCAATGGTAATGTGGAATTGATTCTTTCACACGTTTTTGATGACCCATGATTTACATAGACAATTAGTACTCAATTGACATTGGATGTATCTCAATTGACATATAATGGATATCTCAATTATATCTCAATTCACATGGCTTGGATAACCTATGATTTATATAGCCTTTTTATACAATAATTGACATATCTCAATTTGCTAATTTTCTTAAGAGAAATTCTAAAATACATTGCATGTATAATGGTCTATCTGTTCAAATTTACTTGTTACATTCTTCTTTTTATCTTTCAAGACATAACTTTCTTTTTTTATGAGGAAAAAAATCGATTATCCTCTAGTAGAAGAGTAACCACAAGAGTCCTTGCGGACTATAAGAGAAAGATTATGATCACAAGGATCATACCAGAAAGTCATGATAGAATGATTATGGCCTTTTGTTGGCCAGGTAATCTGCGCTTTGTTGGCTTCTTGGAATATGTGCGTGATCGAATAATTATAAAACTTAAGTAAGTCAGGTGAGTGTCCTGAGAATGAGATTATGGATTTTCCAGTAAATGTGCCAAACTTGTCTAATTGTGTTGAAGATTGCTAGGTTATCTCCTTCGATTAGGAGGTTAGAAATACGGAAATACATAGTATCACATAATTTTTTTAGATATGAAGTATCACATAATTACCTATGCATGCCAAAAAATTATATATTTAAAATATAGTCATTGAGACAACAAATCAAATAAGATCTACTATGATTTTTTAGATATATAAATTAAATCGAGTAAAAAATTTGTACGTGAATGTTGTACAAAGTTAAAATGTAACAAGTAAAATGGGTTCATTGGGATGAAGGGAGTATTTATTAAAAAATATTTGTTAATATTCATTTCATGGAGCTGAACAACAATCACTAGCGTTATCCCATATAAAACCAACCTTCTTAAAAAAAAAAAAACAACCAATAAGTAACCAACTAACCAAGAATGTGACCGTCTATAATGAAGACAATTTAGAAGGTGCCCGTGGGCCGTGGCCCATTTATATTGCGTGCTAATATCACTAAATCAGGCGTTTGATGTCACACTGATTTTTTTTGGATTGACATAAAATTACTTATTGCACGGCATTATTACTTATTTCAAATTAAATTACAAAAATAAGTTTAAATTAAGAATCTTTATTATATAAGCCAGGGAAGTTATGGTGTTTCCTCGAAATGTCCATATTACCCTTCAATATTTTTTAAAATCTCTATAAAAAGACATTCATATGGATATATTTCACAAATAAAAATTTTACATTATGATTATCGTAGAAATTTAATAGCCAATAGAAAATGGTAAATAAAACTTTTCTTTCGTTCATTGTTATGGGATGACTGAACGAAAGGGATTTTTTTATATATATATAAAATTTGTTTAGACAGATTAATAAACGTATTTAAAATATCATCGCACGCTAAGCGTGCATCGAAGGCTAGTAATTATAAGTTCAGCGCAAGTTTTATAATTTTATTTAGTTCTATTTTACTGTTCAATTATTATGAAAAATATTGTAAAAATTACATTTTTAGAAAATACACATTAATGCAAATCCAACGAGGTATTTTTTGACATACTTTTTCCTTATGAATTAGTGTATATAGAAGGTTAAAGTTGGTCAGATTGAATAATAATTTTAGATAATAACAGATTAGATTAGCAAAAATCTGTTGAACCAAACATACTAAGACGATCCCATACTATAATAATAAGGTCTTTATAAAAAAATACAAAAAACAAGACAAAAGCACTAACCAACCCAATTTTTTTTAAAAAAAGGATCTGTTGTGATTTTTGAACTTTTGCAATATAACCTACATCAATTAAAATTAAAACATTGCAATAAAAAACTAGGGTAGATAAACTTTTGGAGATGGTTGTTCTATGATCTATACGGTTGTACCAATGATGTCATGGCTGAAAATGCAAGGTCAAGATCTTCTAGAGTTTTTATAAAACTCTAACAAATAGAGTTATAAATCAAGGGTTCAAAATGAATCCAAAACAAATCAATGGATATAATTATTTAAAAGGATTTTTTAAATGTTAAAAAAATATTGACCATTGATTTAGAAATGTATTGTAAGATTGACATAAATCTACTTGGTAAGATATTTGTTCCTGTATAAAGAACGATATGGGTATTTTGCTTAATGTATTTGTTGTACACATTGTTATACTCCATTCGTAACGCATTACTGACAATAATTTATTTTGCACGCATTTTAAGAAAGAGATTTAAGGATGCAAACGAACAAATTGATAAAAAATAATCTTAAGATTAGTAACTTATGATTTCAATCTTGTACTAAAATCAGTTTGAATAGTTTGTTCGTCTACACCATTAAATCGTATCCTTAAAATGCATGAAAACTGAGTTGGTGCCATTAATGCGTTACGAAGCGAGTATAACAATGTGTACGACAAATACATTAAGCAAAGTATTGAATTGTATCGTTCCTTCATGTGCTACCGAGAAAGAAAATAAAGCTTGGGTTGCAATGCAATTGCCATGATGATCCTGAAAAATGATACATGCATAAGCAAAGTTATTACAAGAAGAACCATCAAAATTATGCTCAGTTGTGTCTGGCTCAACTGATAAGTGGAAGTGATCGAATTTTGCTAAGAGTTACTCGCAACATAGATGGTAGACATGGAATCTATAAAAAGACGTGTTTTTCATCCCTGGAAATAAGACATAGCCCTAGAAAATATAGAAATTGAGGGAAAATGAGTATTACAGAAAACGAGTTTGTTTCGAGCTTTCTAAATTCTTCAAATTAAAGGAGATGCAAAACCTTAACAATTGAAGAATAACGTTGGCTATAGACAGGGCCGTCCCATTGAATTTTGGGGCCCTGTTCTCATACAAAAATATTGGGCCCTAAATATGAATATGAAGATGAAGATGAAGAATTAATTCATGAAAATTTAAGATTTGCAATTAATGAATGATTTTTTTTTAATGTGAAAATGGAATATGGAAAGTTGGAGCAATTAGTTGACATTCATTGTAGATTACGGTTAATTTGTTTCTTTCTTTCTTTATTTTTTTTATATTGGACTAAATATGAAAATGGGCCCCTTACAATTGGGGGCCCTGTGCTGTTGATCACCTTTCACATGTGTAAGGACGACCCTGGCTATAGAGGCATAATAGAAGAGAAGGTAAGTGGGTTGAGCTAGAAATGGGGAAATTCAATGAATAACTTGGCTATGGTCCTCTAACACTATGATCATGTGTTTCATTGGCCGAAAGACAAACAGGGCAAAGCATAGGAATAAGGATTCCTCGAATGACTAAGTTTTGACATGCTTGATTGGAGGCCATTATGCAAAAATTGTCAAGTAAAGACTTGAAGCTTAGAGGGTTGATAACCAATTCCAATTCCAATGAAATTCTCACTTAGAAGATGTGTTAAGTCGTTAACTAAGTAGCACATTTTATTAGAAATGATCATATGGAGTGAAATCCAACAAGGTTCATTAAGTATAGAGTTTGAATGTAAGGGGACTGTACTATTACCTAAAATGGAACGACATATATGATCAAGAAGTAAGGTATGTAATAAAGGGATGCTCCAACAATCATTCTGAATGACACAATCAACTACTGATTCAGAATTTTGAATGTTAACAACATTAAGGTTAAGGTTGAGGTGAACTGCAAACCTATCTCGAAAAATTCAATTATCAAACTAGAAAAAATAATAGCATCGTTACCTACCTTTCATCTAATACCACGAAGTAAAAGTGGACAAATATGGATGTTTTCAAATCCAAGAGGGAACAATAAAAAAATATGTCCTCTGTAAATATTTGATACGGATAACTTTCTCATCCAAACATTATTATGGAGAAAGATTTACCAATCAATCCTAGAAAATGTTTACTCCATCCTATTAACATATTAATCCTTCAAAAAAATCCCATTAACATATTAATCTTTATACAGTAGTGAGACAAAAATTCCTTCATAATGTTTTTATTTTTCCATTTGAAAAAAAATACTTCATATTAATCTCTAAACTACATCACAATAGTAATCTTGGGAAATTAATTTCCGCACCCCATGTCTTTAATATAAACACACATTTATATTGCTTTTATGTGAAAATTGAAAAGTGCGGAAATTAATTTATGGAGTGCGACTTAGGCTTTGGAATTTTGAGGTGCTATGAGGGCATCTGTGCATATTTCTTTCTTGAGCTATAAATTCACTTGCCTTTGTTCTAAAAAAATTATGGAGTGCGAAAATCACTGCCCATAATCTTGATGTGATTCTATGATTTCTATTTGAAGTACTATCTCCGTCCCAAAAAAAACTGCTCCATTAGGGTTTGGGGTGAGATTTTTGTTGGCATCCACTTTTTTTGTGAAAAGTAAGGGTAAAAGTGTAAAGTTGTAAGTAGTGGGTATTAAGTGGTAAGTAAGTGTATAAATGTAAAGTTGTATATGAGATATATGCCAAAAAAAATTATTTTGGGATGAATGAAAAAGAAAGTGGAGGAGTTTTTTTTGGCAATTCAAAAAAAAAAAAGAAAAACCTATTTGGGCTGCTTTTACCCATAAATGGGCTTAAAAGCCCAAAACAAAAGAGAAAAACCGATGTTTTTTCAAACCCTAAACTATCTTCCGTCCGCTGACTCACCTCCTTTCACTAGTTCTCTCCTCTCTTCTTTCTACCTGTTCTGGTTCTTTAAAAAAAAAAACCCGAAAATTTAAAGTAAATTTGTTGATTTTTGCAGTGATTGGTTTGCGTTTTAGCTACAGAGAATCCTGTAACAATGTCGGTTGGAGAACTTGCCTGCACTTACGCTGCTCTAATCCTACACGACGATGATGTCTCTGTTACTGTAATCTTCTATTCTCTTCTTTCTCGCTGTGTTTCTTATAATCAGTTAAGCACTATGATCGAATTTCAATTGCTTTAGGTTTTTGATATTTTGAGTATTTGCTGATATGTTATGAATTTGTTTGAAAACTGTCGGAGTTCTAAATGCTATTGTATCTGGTAGATTGTTGCGGAGTATTAAATCAAATTGAACTAGATTATTCAGTTTTGTGTTGTTTAAAATTTTCATCTTGTGTGCGTAATTAGGGTATGATCGCTTTGGTTTATGGAATGTGCTATCTTGTATTGAACAAACTAGGTAATGTTTGGTTGGATGTTTGAAATTATAATTCCGATGAAATTTAGTTTTCCACATATTTTAATTTCCTATGAAGTGTAAAATGTTGTTTGGATGACAATGGGAAATAGAAATTCCATGGGAAATTCCATTAACCTAGGTCCCCTAGGTCAATAATTTCCCCCATTTTGTGGGAAATGGAATTTCCTATGAATTTGCAATTCCTATGTTTTGATGTACCAAACAACAAAGGAGGTTTAAAATTCATGGTAATTTCTATTTCCCAATTTTAAAGTGAACCAAACAATACCTAAGAAATGTGAGAATGGTGTGAGTCTCCAATTTGGAGAATCTCAACACTGAATCCAATAGAATATAAAAAGAAAAGTACAGTACATATGTCTTATTCTGATGATATATAAATCATGTAGAATAGATGGTTATTAGTATATAATGAAATATACACTAAGTATGTGTATTACTACACTAATCATAGTCTTTACACCCCTCTCAAGCTTGATTGTGGTATCAAACCAAGCTTGAACACAGACTGTTATGCTGAACAGAAGCCAATGGCTTAGTAAGAATATTAGCTAATTGCGTTGCACACTTGCACTTGATACATGTTGAGTTTTAAGAAACCCTTTCTCAACTTGTTCACGAACTTAATGCACATCCCTCCTATAATGTGTGGTCTTTTAATGAAATTTTGGGTGCTGTCAAGATGCTCGCCTAAGGTCTAGGTTGCGCAGAGTCAGATTCGGGGTCAAAAACAGGTAAGGGGATGTACATGAAAAAATCAAAAATTCTAAAAATGTTTAAGACTTGGGTTTGTAAAAAAAAATAAAAAAATAAAATAAAAATAAATGATAAAAAAATCACAAATACAATATCAAAAGAGAAATTAATTCCTTGTCTTTGAGAATAAAAATACAGTACATATTAAGCGACGCTAGGTTGCACCTTGCACGGAGATGTCTTTGACAATAAAGCACATATTAGACAATATGTATTAATCTTCATTTGACTATAAATACATACTAGACAATAGGGGAAAAAAACAGAGGTGTGAACTTCAAAGGAGAAAAAAAACTGAAGAGGGATGCAAAGTGAACTACAGAAAGAGAAAATAAAAAAAAAAAAAAGAAGCAAACTTCAAAGGAGAAAAAAAGAATTTGAAAACAGAGGAACGAAAGAGAGCTACAGTCTTTAAAAGTCGAACGAAAAAATACGCAAGAGCCTGGTGGACTGGTGGCTGACCGGTGGTGGGCTGCTGGTTGACCAGTGGTGCCTGGGCGACGCAGATGCAGCGGCAGATTCGAAGGTGGTGGTGGTGGTGGTGGAGTAAGAGAAGAGATGCAAATATGTAAGTTTTCTCAAACCATAACCCCCCTTTTTTCTTTTTAGCTTTTCTTCTTTCTCGAAGTTGGGCTATTAAAAAGTCTAACCCTTTTGTGTTCTCTCTCCTTCTTTCCTTTTCATTCATTAAAGGCCTTGGGGACAGCTACTTTTACCATTTCCTGTCCCCGACCCAAACCCAGTCGTCCTAGACTCATACTTGCCGTCCCTATATTAGACCAGCCGTCCTCGATACATTATTGGCCGTCCCCACCCCGTCCCGGTAAAACGCCGTCTCTGTGCTTCATAGTCTAAGGTATTGTCACAATACAAGTAGCTTTCAGAGTTTCAGGCAAAATCCCTTCAATCCACATTACTTCACTTCCATTGCTTGATGTACTTCTATACTCTGCCTCTGGCACAACGTTTTCATCGTGGTATGCTTTTTGGTCTTCCATGACACTAAGTTGGAACCAAGAAATATTGCATAAGCACTCAGTGACCTACTATGAACCGTAGGGGCGGACCCAGTAAGGATCAACCGGGTACAGCCGTACCCCCATTTTAAAAAAAAAAACAAGTTCGAAATTTTTTAAAAAAAATTGAAAAAAAATTACCGTCCGCCAAACGGACGGCAATTTTGTTTGGCGGTCGGTAATTTTTCTGAACCAAAAATTATCGACCGCCAAACATAAATTACCGACCGTTTGGCGGTCGGTATTTTATTTTTTCAATTTTTTTATTTTATTTTTTATTTTTTTAAATGGGATAATTGTTTCTATTAATTGTTTAATTGCCCTTCCTTGTTTTTTTTAATTATTTCGAATGTTGATTTTTTTATTATTTGCTTTTAGTTATTTCTATTTTTTTTGGATTATTCAATTCCTAATGGTATACCCGTGTATACATTCCCAAAGGTATACATAAGTTTTTAAAAAAATCAAAAAATATACTTAAGTTCCTAATATAATTCAATTAACACTTCTAATGATTATTATCGACCAATTAACCACCATGAATAAGTCCTTAGTTAAATGTAGTTAGTGTATTTTGGGGGGAAATTTAAAAATTAAACATAAGATAAAAAACATTAACTTTTTACATTTCAATTAACGCTAATATACTTCCTTATGGTAGGTGTAAAAAGTTAATAAATTTTAATTTTTTGTTAATTTTTATTTTTTTCCCTAAATAAACTAACTATAATTAAATAAGGACTTATTATTAAGGATACTTCAAGACAATACCCTTGACTTGTTTGATATTGATTCTCAATCAATATTCATTTACGGATATTCAACATATATATTAGGCCATAATATTTGACTTTAGCTAGGTTGCTTAATTCTTGGAGAATATATCTCCTTATTTTTGTATATTATATTTCTGCTTTCCTTTATTACCCCATGTATAGCTATTTCTTTTCCTTTAGGTTTGTAATATATATTGGTGTAATCTCCTTGTAAATAATATAACTTTACCTTAACCTTTTTACTTATTAGTGGTGGTTAATTTGCCAGAAACAAAGCATTACTTGAATTATATTAGCAATCTAAGTATATTTCTGAGATTTTTTAAAAACTCATCAGGAATACCATTGAGATAATTTTTTTTCTTGTTTGTTTAGTTGATTCCGAATTTCCAATTTTGTTATTTCAATTTATTTAGTTTGATTATAATTTTAGTCTAGTTTTGATCATTTTAAATTTTTGAATGTTTGATCTGAGTTTGTAACTTATTTTGGTTTTATTTTGTACCTTCTCTTTGAGTCTAATTTCGATTGTTTTTAGTTTCCGATTTTTTGAGTTTGTAACTTCCAGCAGAATGATTTTTAAAAATAAAATAAAATTATGGTTGAAGAGTGTATTTTTTTAATCTATTTTTTTTTTGTTTTTTCAGTTTGATTTTTTAATATTTGTATCATTTTTTGTTTATTTTTTTAGTTTCGATTAATATATTAGCTTGGTTGTTTTAGTCAGGTGGATAAAATGTATATGCTATTTTTTTGTTTTATTTGTAAATTTTTGATTTGATTTTATCCTAATGTCCAACATAAGTAATCCGTACCCCCATTTTTCAAATCCTGGGTCCGCCACTGGTGAACCGGCAAGCTCCCCACTCAGAATCACTGTAGGCTGTTACTGCAATATCAGTATCAGCAACATAGAACAGACAATAGTCCATTGTTCGTTTCAAGTATTTCAATACATGCAGGCATGCAGCTCTAAGGTGAGGGACCCTTGGGCAATACATAAATTGCCTGGGATGTTGAACACTATAAGATAGGTCTGGCCTTGTTATGCCAAGTGGCCCAAGTTAAAATAACCTACCTATCAACCTTCTATAGTTCTATCTACATCGGGCTCTTCTAACTTGTCCACCATTTCTGTTGATAAGACCAACTGGTAGAGATGCAGAATCAGGCACGCACATAATCATATTGGGATCTGTAATGCCCTAAAAATAATTTCGTTCCCCTAAATCCTTATTTGTGAAAGCTTCCTCTAAGGACCTTTTAACTTCTTCAATCTGTGTGATACTTGTTCCAGTTATTAGCATATCATCAATATATTCTAATATAATAAAAAATTGTACATGTTGTGTTTTTGTAAACAATGAATAACTACTTCAACTACTTCAACTCCTTGTTCCATTGTTTCGAAGCTTGACCCATAAACTAACCTTTTCAACTTACACACTTGTTCTTCTAGTATTTTCTCATATAGTCATATCTAGTTGGAGGTATCATATACACCTCCTCATTCAAGTATCCATGTAGGAAGGCGTTGTTTACATCCAATTGATACAAATCCCACTGTTTTAGTTGCAAGAGCAATTATTATCCTTACAATAGCCAACCTAGCCACAGGAGAAAAGGTTTGGCTAAAATCTTTATCTTCTACTTGTTGATACTCCATAGCAACCAATCTAGCTTTGTACCTCTCAATTGATCCTTCAGGATTTAATATGGTCCTATACACCTATTTTGATCCAATTGTTGTCTTTCTTGTAGGCAAATAAGTTAGTTCTCAAGTGCCATTTGTCTCTAGGGCTTTTTTTTTTTTTTGCATAGCTTGTACCCATTCATGAAATTTGTTGGCTTGTTTGTATGTTTTAGGCTCAAGGATTAATGATGAATTTACTGCAAAAGAAACTAAGAAATGTGAAAATGGTGTGATTCTCCAATGTAGAGAATCTCAACACTAAATACAATAGAATATAAAAATGACAAGTACAGTACCTATCTCTTATTCTCATGATATATACCAACCTCCCTAATGGTAATAGATGGTTATAAAAAAATATGAGGAAAATTCAAGATTCGGGAATGAAAATATGTTTTCCATGAGGATTACATGGTCCTTCTTTAGCAAAAGATACTTTAAATCCATTACCATTTTCACAGTTTATTACTAACAACCAAACGAGCCTTAAGTACACGTAGTTTACTACAATAGTTATAGTCTTTATGTATCTATGAGTATGTGCACTGAGGCTTCAATGTTTAGATATGGATACAAATTTTTTTATTGAACCTTTTCCCTTTTCTTAAATGTAGTTCAATTTGAGTGCAGTAGGTTGGTAGCATGGATACATATATTGCTGAAATTGTTTAACTTTTATTTAATTTTACAGTGTTTTATTTTGAGAGCTTTATTGCCTTTAAATTATTAATTTAAATCACAATTTTAGATTTTTAGAATTTTTCTCTGGTTTCTCTATTCTACCTATTACAATAGTACTTATTGCTGTTTTAGTAATCATTAGTTCATTACTGATGAAGTGTGAGTTTTGATAGTTGAAATCTATGTCAGTTTTGAAAATTTGGTGCTCTATTGCTATATAGACAACATTCATTCTGAATGATTCAATGTTTTACCTGATGATGTTTTTGACCTGATTAGCATAGTTTTTTTTAATAAAATTTTCAGTTGTATTGTATGTAATAGAAGTTGGCTAATGTGAGTTGTACAGGCCGAGAAGATTGCAACACTAGTTAGTGCTGCTAATGTCAGGGTTGAGTCTTACTGGCCAAGCTTGTTTGCAAAGCTCGTTGAGAAGAAGAACATTGAGGACTTGATCCTAAATGTTGGTGCAGGGGGAGGTGGTGCTGCCCCTGTTGCTGCTGCTGCAGGCGGTGGTGCTGCAGCTGCCCCTGCCGCTGAAGAGAAGAAGGAAGAAAAGGTATGCTTTGCTTTTCTATATCGTCTTGTAGTAGTATATCTGAAGATTGTTTATGCTTGTTAGATTGTTGTTTGGCTAAATTTGTGTTATATTTTTAATTTTTAGGAGGAAGAAAAGGAATCAAGTGACGAAGAAATCGGATTCAGTTTATTTGATGATTAACTAAACTACTTTTGCTTTGTTAGTTTGATGAGTAGCCATCCATTTTTTTTGGAAATAAATTTGCTCACTTTCCTTTTTTATACATATATTTTTTTCTCACTTCATTGGATTGGATTGTAAACCCGTGAAAAGAAAATAGCCTCTATTAACCTTAGTAACTATAC
This sequence comes from Salicornia ramosissima, assembly GCA_951394345.1. Classification (NCBI taxonomy): domain Eukaryota; kingdom Viridiplantae; phylum Streptophyta; class Magnoliopsida; order Caryophyllales; family Amaranthaceae; genus Salicornia; species Salicornia ramosissima. Next base: position 50,990,082 of record OX596234.1, read on the forward strand.
AAGCATTAAAATTTTATAAAATATCATTGGCCAGAAACAGTAGCTAATTTTAATTTGGCTAATTGTTATTGTTGACCTTGTCTTTTGACACTATTTATCTAAGTTGGTTTGACTATTTATTTTTGTTTGTAGGTAAATTAAAATATTGTTATATTAGGTTTTGTTAGATTTGTTTCGACATACACTTTCGAAATATGTGTTTTTAATATTTATTAAGTTTATACAATAAGAGATATTATTAGTCAATTGTGTCTTGATAATTGTTAAAATTCAAATGTTATGTTTATTAAAAAACGGGAGTATAATTTTTTATTAAATGTAAATAAATTTTCATTTAATTTTGTGTTTTTCGGTATGTAAAAAAGCAAATGTAGTAAACTTTAAAGAATAGATGAAGTACTAATATTTTGATGGTGGTCCAAAATGTTTTCACTAGTGCTTAGTATACATTGTGGCTTATTATTGAGGATTGAGCTATATCAAGAGCAAAATCTGGGAAATCCTCCAACCAGTACACTTCCTGTTCATTACTGTTATTATACTTAGCAATACTATGGGCTAATATATTGCCCTCTCGTTTTACATGAGTAAAAGAGCAATAAATAAACAAATGAGCTAAAGCCAAAATATCTTCCAAAATGAAGCCCAATTCATTAGTTTGTACAGCCTTCCTCTGAAGCTTACGAACAAGTGCCAAATTGTCAGATTCAACTACTAGGTTGCGATACCCAGCTTCATACGCCATTAACATGCCATTGTAAAGAGCCTGAGCTTCGGCCACCTCAGCTCCCGCCCAGCCCACCGAACGCTTCCTGCACATTGCCACCATGTTTTCCTCGCAATCTCTAATAACAGCTCCAAAGATCGCCGGTCCCTCAGTCCGCGCAGCATCCGGATTTAGCTTCCAAGTACCTGAAGTTGGAGGCGCCCAAATGACATCCAATGGGCCACTCTCACTGCTATCCCTTCTTTCCACCATTTTCGCCTTTAAATACTCCTGTGTAAACTCCAAAGCACGCACCCTATCATTCTTCCAACCCATGCCCAATTTATCAAACATCCTCTTATTACGGCAATCCCATATCGCCCATAAAACAGCTACATACTGCCCCAACTGCTCCTTGCCGTGCACATTTATTGCCGCTCCAATAAAATCCCTCATCGACCCATACTCGCGTTCCACGACTTCCATGTCTAACCCACACTTCAACCAAACTTCCTCCGCAATCGGGCAACCAAGAAACACGTGCAAATCTGTTTCTTCTATTGCACCACAAGCATCGCACCTTGCATTAATGTTCTGCATCCGTCTTTTGATGTTCGAACACGTAGGCAGACTCCCTACACAAAGTCTCCAGAGCATGATTTTTATGCGAGGAGGTATGTTCAAATCCCAAATTCTCGACCAAAATGAATTATTGATACTAGAAGGCCCTGCACAATCTTGTTTCACATAATTAACAATAAAATGGTAAGCCGATTTTACACTATATTCTCCATCTTGTGTGTAATGCCATATGAGTCTATCATTATGAGCAACCACACTCAGAGGAATATTTAAAATAATCTCCGCATCTACCGGCAAAAATAAATTTTTAATCATTTAGTGCCAGCTTCAATTACCCATCTAGCCCCCCATAAACTCCTCCAAGTAAAGCTCGGGTGATGACCCAACGAGGCCTCTAACACATTCCCATTAGGAAAATACTTAGCCCTCAACACATCATGAACTAGGGTCCCCTCATTACTCATAAGACGCCACACTTGCTTAGCCAACATCGCTTCATTGAAAGCTTCTATATCTCGGAATCCCAAACCACCCTCCTTCTTACTACTGCACATGGTACTCCAATTGACCCAAAAAATCTTTCTTTTGTCGTCACAACCCCACCAAAACTTTCTAATCGCCGAACAGATTTGGTTACACATCTCCTTTGGGAATTTGAAAACACTCATAGCATAAGTAGGGATAGCTTGGGCCACTGCCTTAATAAGAACTTCCCTACCCGACCAAGACAAGACTCTATTACCCCAATTTCGAAGATGTCTACAAATCCGATCTTTGATTGGCAAGAAAGGCTTCACCTTAGATCTCCCGACAAAGGTAGGTAAACCCAAATATTTATCAAAAGAGGAAACTTCCCTCACCCCCAACTCCTAACACAACTCCTCCCTCCTCTCTTCTCCTACCCCCTTACTAAACATCACCTCTGTCTTATCAAAATTCACCTTTTGCCCCGACACGACCTCAAACTCCTCTAAAATAGCCTTAAGACTCCGAACCTCCTGCATACCCGCCTTAATAAAAAATAGAGCGTCATCTGCAAATAAAAGATGTGAGACCGAAGGAGCATCCTTACAAACCTTATAGCCATTAAGGTTCTGCTTAGCCACTGCATCCTTGACCAAGCTAGAAAGACTCTCCATAAAAAATAAAAATAAATACGGCGAAAAAGGATCGCCTTGCCGAAGACCCCTCTCAGGCTTGATATAACCATGAACCCCACCATTATATACAAAAGAATAAGAGAACGACCTGACACAATTCATGTAACGACCCGACTCGCTTAAATCGGCGCGGAAGAAACCGACGAGTCGAATAGTTAAAAACTACAACTTAAAATACTTAAGAAATAAAACTAAAACCTCAAAGTATTATTATTACAAACCAAAATGTACGAGTACCCACAAGTTTGTACAGTCTAAATCCAAAAGTCAAATTATAACTACTAAAAATACGAGTTAACTCCAACTACATGTCAGAGTCTTAAACTTCACATATAGAAGTCCAAAAGTAATGTAATAACATCTATACAATACTATCGCTAACTAATGCTAAGAAAACAGTAAATATATCAGACAACACAAGAAACAACGTCGCTCGCCCAACCCAAAACTAAGCAAGAGCATCGTCATCTGAAGTACCTGAAAAGTACAACAACAGTCCACCATCAGTGGCGAGTAACATAACTGACTCACCCTAATGGGAACACACATGTACATAGCATAAATCAAACATCAATAATCACAATTAAATCCCAAAAAGACACGAGAACATCCTCAAACTCGTAATCTCAACTTGACTCAACTCGACATCCAACCTAACTCTATCTTTGGCGCAATCATTCAATTTCTAGACCGGACTGTGCTCGTACGAACGCATCTTACGCATTCGAACTTTCTACCATGCTCGGGTTTGAGAATCTTACTCCCAAACCCCATGAAACCAATCTTACTGGAAATCCATGTCCCGTGAAACCAATCTTACTGGAAATTCACTAAGATCACATAGTATGACTCCAACTATCCCAATACCGCGGATGGAATAGGGGCAACGTCTTAACCCAAATACAATGAATCTTACTCAAAGTATCAGGCGTCTAAAAATGAAATCAAGCTAAACTTTAATTAATTCATTTAATCATTTTATTCATATTATTCATTATTATTACCCAACATAACTAAATTAAGTTCAAGAATTGCCTCTAGCCTTGATTCTCGAAATTAACTAGTTAAATCATCGAAGTTATTCTCAAGAACTGCCCCTAGCCTTAATCTTGAGTCTAACCAATCATAATTCGACATTCTTTACTCATTCTTTAATCATCTTAGACACTTCCTTTAACTTTCTTTAACCTTTAAACCACTTTCTTTAACTTTCAAGATTCAACCAAGAACTCATAAAGACTCATCAAGAACTCATAAAGAACTCAAAGAACTCATAAAGAACTCATAAAGAACTCAAAGAACTCATAAAGAACTCATAAAGAACTCATTCAAGATTCAAGATCTTCAATCAAGAACTCAATCAAGATTCAAGATCTTTAACCAAGAACTTATCCAAACTCATCAAAAACACACGCATGATCAATCATCAAACCATACGAAAATACTACTTCCAATAATCCAAAATTCATCAAACTTTAACCCAATCTTCATGATTTCTAAACAACATAAATTCAATCTTAAAATCATAAAAACCACCATTAAAACATCATGAAATCCATTTAAAAATCAGATTACAAACCATATACAAAATCATGAATAAACATCATCAAACAACCCACACATGCATTTAATTCATACTATAAACATAGTATACCAATTAAGTTGAGTTAGTATGTTACCTTATTGAAGATTACACACAAATCAACACAAATATGCAGTCCGGAAAATACGTCAAACACGAACACCACACGGTCCGAACACCAACACGCACGGTTGGACACCCAACTTGCACGGTGCACCACCACCACGGCTGGAACCACTGCAGCACGGCTGCTGCACCCAGTCACGGCTTCACTGCCCAGCCAAGAACCACGCTGCACTTGCACGGTCTTCACTGCCCAGCCACGAACCACGCTGCACTTGCACGATCTTCACACACGGCACACCGTCCTTTGCACGTCCTTCAACACGGCACCCACTTGAACACTTACACGAACACCCACACTAGCACGAACACGAACCCAAAACTAAACCCGAACTAAAAGTCTTGGATGAAATGAATGTGTTTCGGATCGTTTGGACACCTAAAGATCAATGAACTTTGAATCTTTAAGTTTTGGGCTAGGAAAAGTGATGAACAATTGATGGGTATCAATTGATCAAAAATGGCGTGAGGTATTAGGCAAATGAGAGGGAGTTTGTGTTTTGAACTTTGATGGCTAATTGTGTTTAAAAGCAAGGATGACAAAAATGAGCCAAAGCCTTACTAACTCTCCTATTTATAGAGTTAGTTAAGGTGTGAACACAAGGCAAGTGGCAAATCCTTGCCATGCCACTATGAGAACCGGCCAAAGGGTCACTTGGGCCTAAATATGGGCTCTCGTGATCCATCGGGCTAATTTACGAAAACCGCATGATAGATCATGCCTAAATCGATTTAACCCAAAATATTAAATAATTAACCAGAAAATTAAATAAATAAAATTCTAATTAATTAAATAATAAATAACGTAAATAATAAAAATTAAAAATAAATATTTCGAATTAAATCGAAATTATTCACATAAAATAAAATAAATAGTTCAAAAATAAATTTGAACTAACACAACACTACACATAACTTATCGGCAAAAATACCAATAAAATCTGGGTCATTACAATTCATAACAGAGTTAACCCAAGCAGCATCAAATCCTAAACGCAACATCACCTTTTCCAAGAAATTCCATTCCACTCTATCATAGGCTTTACTCAGGTCCAATTTAAGGGCTAAACTACCATTAGGAAGAGAATAATCACCACGCATAGAATGAAAAAGTTCAAAAGCAACTAAAATATTATCGCTAATGAGATGACCGGGAGTAAAAGCACTCTGTTCGATTGAAATTAGACTTGACAGAAAAGGCTTAACTCTATTTACCAGGACTTTAGACACTAATTTATAGACTACATTACATAAACTAATAGGTCTAAAATCAGACATAGACTCTGATGAACTTTTTTTTGGAATTAAAACAACATTAGTATAATTAAAAGACTCCGGAAAATCATGACCATTAAGAATGGAAAGAACACACGAAGAAACAACAGGCCCAACAATATTCCAATAATTTTGAAAAAAGAAAGGATTCATACTCTTTGTTATTGATAACATATGATATACGAAGACACGAAGTAATACATAGTTGATAATTTGATATTAGAATTCACCAAATGTCCAATCGACTACATGTATTTAGCAAGCCTCTAGGAAATAATAGGGAAATGATTTTAGCTAACAAAGGAAGTACAAAAATTAATGTGTTTAATTATTTTCATACATAAAACCATTATTATTCTCTGACTAATAAAATAAAGGGCTTGGATTAATAGCTAACAAAGGAAATATACTGGAAGAGAAACTTGATCGGTACATGTCATTGATGTTTCGCTCAGTCAAGTGAAAATTAAGTCTTGCGTCGAGCATGCAAAAGTTGCAACACTAACTTGGTCGACTAGGGCTATGGCTCGACCTAGTGAACTACCCACTCGAACGAGTTGGAAAGAATATTCAAGTAGAAGAAAAACACACTTGGGGAAACATCTGGCTCGGTCAAACGGGCCCTTAGCTAGGTCGAGTGGGCTCCTAGCTTAGTCAAGTAATTAAAGGAGTGCTTGACGTTCCCAACTGTGCACTAGGTCTTAAAATACTCTTGTCTGCTTCATTTTTCAGCGGGATTGGGTGTACGCTATTTCAAATCAAAGCTCTTGTAATAAGGAATCTTCTCCAAGTTGAATCGTTTGAAACAGAGTTATACATAAAATATTATGAGTCTTTGAATCAGAATATTGTGAAAAAGTACTTCTAGTGCTTTTAATTCTACTCCAATTATTCAAGAAAACAACTAAAGCATTACATTATTAAGTGGGAATATGAAATAAGATAATTCTATACTAAAATACCAAAAGCCAACTAAATTAAGTCTGAAAGTTCGGAAAAACAAGCGAAAAGAAGCTGAAAATAGGTCCAAAAATGGACCGATCATTACTACAAGTCTACAAATGTCGGGAAAGTTATAGATTTTTGAAATTGGAATATCTAACAGCAGGGCACGACCTGGGTGACCATTGCCTTTTCCAGATTGCTTTATTTGCTTTGTGACTTCAAAATCTCTAGCTTTGATGCATTTGATAATGCACTTTTCCTTCAATTTTATGACTATCTTGGCTATTGATTCCCCTCTATGATTTTATATATATATATAGGGTTGGGTTCCGGTGAGAAATTTCTTATGGTGAAAAATGTGAGAAGAGATAAATACATCAACTATAACCTAGAGGTACATTGAGCACCAACTATAGGTACATTCACCATACACTATAAATACATTGAGTAAAAATACATTGACTTTATACCATATATACATTGACTCCAAACTATCAAAGGAGTAAGGAGGAAAAATCAAATTTAATCTTAGCCCTTTATTTGGTGATCAAAGGGTTGTGATTGCTTCTCACCCTTCTCACCAAATAAAGGGCTAAGATTAAATTTGATTTTTCCTCCTTACTCCTTTGATAGTTTGGAGTTAATGTATATATGGTATAAAGTCAATGTATTTTTACTCAATGTATTTATAGTGTATGGTGAATGTACCTATAGTTGGTGCTCAACGTATCTCTAGGTCATAGTTGATGTATTTATCTCTTCTCACATTTCTCACCGGAACCCAATATATATATATATATACTCATATTTTGGAAAAATATTGGATTCTAACTTTCATTGTTACACTTCCCATTAAAAAAAAAACCACAAATAAAACACATCTACTAATTCTCCATCGATCCTTGAGCATAAATTCTGATAGCTCCAAGCTCTTACCCATTATCGAGTGCACTTGTATGAGAGTGTTGTGTTAAACTTTGTTAACATGTCGACCAATATGATTTGCACCTTAAATGAGTGTCATTTTCAATTAAGTGGTCTTTTGGACCATGCGACAACAACCTCGATTCTATTTTGTTGAACACAATTTCATATTTCCAAAAGGGTTACTTTTTTCATGATCATGTATGTTGTCGTTGCTTGATAACAATAATAGAACGTTAATTTATTCCAACATTTTTGTATTTTCAGATTGATATATATTCCAATAAATGGAATCTCAAAATTAAAAATATAGTCCGTATTAAATCTTACCTTGTATACGTCTGAATCTTAAGTTTGATTACTTTATACACAACTTACACAAGTATTATTCTTTTCTAAAATTAAAATTCTTATAAATTTTTAAAATGTTTGTTGTTTAATTAAAAAAAAAAAAATCAATAACAAGTTTTTATAGAGAATTTCCCCTTTTTTTTTCCCTGCCCGTTTAATCCTCTATCCCACAAGCATTTATTTGGTATAAGTTTGTCTACACACACTAATGCCTGGTGTATGTTACTTGGCCTCGGTTTGAACATGGTCAATTGATCTTCATCTGGCTCAATTTAGCCCAAGTATTTACAGCTTGTTTGTTTATCGATATTAAATAGTGGTACGTACGTAATAGAATTATTAGATTTATATGTAATTTTATAAGGAGAGTATGATGACAATATTCATCATGAGAATGCATCTGATCCCCATCTTAATCATTTTCTAATTAAATTTTCATTCCTTTTCTAATATCACCTTTTTGATTGATAAGAGGGATAATTAAAAGTAAAGAATTAAGGGGTGTATGCTTGGAAATAGATTATCATTCTCGATCATGGATAGATCTAGGTCCATGGATTTCTTAGTAATTTCAATTAAAATTCAATCCGGCCTATACCACCTACCATTTATTCTCAATAATCAAACAAGTCGTAAGGGTATGTAATTGCATGCACAGATGCACTTGGTGAGGCTCGAATTCATGATCTCAAGGTTACAAGTTGATCTGAATTAAATTCTTAACCACCTACACCAATTTCCCTTCGTTAAATAATTTCCCTCAATCTCATGTTCGCAACACGAATTCGCTTTTTGTGATTGATTTTTTGGTAAAATGTTGAAAAAAAGGGAGATGGAAATGAGTATATGAGAATGTTGGAGTTTATATAATAAACTATAAATTTTGCTTCAGAAGAATTTGAGGAATAGATTAACTATTATTTTAGGTCAAGGATTATTTGTTCCTTTTGATTGATTCCCTCCATAAAGCTTTTGATTGACTGTGTCTTCCTTATTTTATGTCATTTACCCCACTTATTCAGTCATGTGTTTAGAATGTGGGAGGTGATGTATCCGATAAAAGTAATTTATTGATTCCAATATAAAACACCGAGAAAAACTCTATCTCCATCTTTAACTTATACCTTTCCCTTTCATTGCTTTCCACATTAATTTATTTTCTGGGCAATATTGTTGATCGTTGTCAATCTATTTCCCCGCCGACACCGGTGAAATAGAGGCCGTATATCCCCAAAGGTTGAATGCTATGAACATGTGTGTTGTTGCGGGACAAATTCAACTTTAGGGCAGTTATTATTTCACGCCACGGTTTCCAGAAAAGTTTCTGTTTATTACTTACCCTATTTTAATTTGTTCCAACAATGAATATATTCATTGGAGATTGATCGATATTGACACATTAAAAATTGATAGGGCCTAGGGGTGTTCTCACAATGAAGTGTGCCTATATCAATTTTGGATGTGCATTTATGATTTTCGGAATACATGGTATGAGTACATGATATGAAACAAGTCTGTACATGCACACATGCATACACACGTTTAAATGTTTATTAATAGTAAAGTACAGTGAGGATGGAAGACATACCACTATACCAGCTAGTGTGAGATGACAATAATAATGTATTATTATGTACTATACCAGGCCAGAAGCAGAAGCAGTATGTAGGGCCAATGCACGTCCGATCATGCATATTGTCGGCACTATCCTACAAACCCAACCTCTCTAAGGCTTTTAGTTTAGCCATGCATCCATGGTGTACCTATATATATATATTTGAATGTCGAAATCGTTTTTTATTAGCTAGACATCATAATCTGACTTCCATATTTATTGAAGGTGATAACTTAATTGTTATTCGTGTTTTGCAGGGTAAATTCAACAATCATTGGAAAATTCAACTCTTTATGGATGACATTCGCTCCATCGTCCAAGACTTTGCGGCCTCCTCTTCTGCTCACGTCTTCTGGGAAGCCAACCACACTACGGATTATATCGCGTCCCTCGGGCATTGGACCCCTACGCACATCGATATCGATCCTTTTTTAGATGCTAAATTCTCTTATTTCTTAGCACTAGATAAATCAGGATATCTCTTCGAGAGGAAGAGATCTTGATTTTCTTTCAATTGTTTACCTTTTCTCCCAAAAAACACACACACATATATATATATATGTTTGAATGGCATATGAGTTATGATCTATTCTTATATATGTAATTATGTATATATTTATTAACAATAAAATGAAAGGAATATTCAAAGTAAGCCAATACTTATGTAGTGTTTGCGCAACATGTAAAATTTTAATATTTGTAAACGAATGTATCTCGTTTTAAAACAAAATAAATATTTAAAACTGATAATGAACACTTTGTATATAAGTGGACATTGTCTTCATATAAATGAAGATTATGTGCAAAATATTGAATGTTCGCTACTTGCAAGTAGATGCAAGTATATATAGCTTTATGGACCCGACACCCGAGTTTATGATCTGATATAACATACAATTGGGTGTTGAGGTCAATTTTCCAATTATGAAATTTATTACTTATATATTTTATGAAAATTTTATTTTATTTTTCATTTTTACGATTTGACGTATGTAAAGTAAAACATTTAGACAACTAGCCAATTCAAAATTACAATTTTTCAAGGATTTCATCCCATATGTACTATTTAAGTTCAATCAAACAAGTCCAATTTAAATTAAGCTAAGGGCCCAAGGCAAATATTTTTATTTATTTATTTATTTTTTGTGTGTTTAGAGAGCCACAAAGTCAGGGTGGAAATCGATCCCAGATCTCCTAAAATCGAAAGAAAAATTCTTACCACCTAAGTTATTCCTCACTCTCTGGGCCTAACCCAAATTTAAATTTGTACAATTCCTGCCGCCGGCCTTCAATATAACTATAAAAGCTTTTGGTAGTACAGATGCTTTTGATCACAAACTTCCATCAATGATTGAACAAAACAAAAAAAACCATTATTTTCGCAACAGTGTACGTACAAACGGTACAAATGACTATTGATCATTGATCACATAATTTCACATTCTTGAATTTGCCTATGTACTAGTAGTTCATTTTTGTTTAGCAAAGGTAAATAATTGAAATAGACCTCCTTTTTTTGGACATAAATCCTTATATATACGTTACATATTTTTGACTTTAAAGTTTTGCGATTAAAGATAATTTCTTTATGCTGCATATTCTAAAAGAAAATAGTTCATATTATATCATGTGATAGAAAATAATAAAAATATTTTATCCGCTTAAATTTATACATTAGTTTAAAAAATATCGTGAAACACGGAAACATAAATCTAAATAATATTAGGTTAAGATAATGGGTAATAGAAAGCATATGCAAAAATTTTAAGGAATTCCATATATAGAGTTAATTGAAAAGGGACATTTACGAATTAATGAGTTTATGTTTCATATATGAAGTGTATATATATTAGAAGTTGAGGAAGTTTAGTATAATTCACTTTTGCATTTTACTAGACTAGACGAGTTCACATTGTAAAAATTGAATTTTGTGTGATTTAATTTGTACTCGATCAGACAATATTTCCTAGTCGATTGTTTATTGGTTGCTTTACAAAGTTTATACATTTTTATGGTTGAATAATGGTGTCTCTTCATAATTTCTCCAAGAATAGGATTATTATGACACATAATTAAGGGAAAAAATTAAAGTGAAAACTATCCAATATGTTAGTGCTTATTGCTTGGAGAGACTTTCCTGCAGTATTCTTCTCCAAGTGTGACAAATCCAAAATATTAACTTTTGGTTGCTTGAATTTTTAGTTGGACAATCAAAGACAATTATTCTTCAATATATCTCAATAATTCTACCGTGCAACGTAACTTTAAGTCTCCAATAGTTCATCAACTCCATAATAGTTGTAACACTTTGACCAAATATTTTAGAGCTTTTTAGTCAAAGTGTTGCAATTAATATGGAGTGGATGAAGTATTGCTTAGACAGTTGATTCGTCTAAAATTTTCTGATCTTAATTTTTTTTTGATTTGTTATGATCTTAATATTTCTGATCTGATCTGATTTGAACTTTTATGATCTGATCTTAATTTTTTGGATTGTAGCTATTTTTAGTTATAATTTTTTCTGATCTGATCTGAACTTTTCCAGAACTAACTAATCTAAATTTTTCTGATCTGATTTAAACTTTTCTGAAATAAACATTAGAGTGCTTAAATAAGTTGAATCAAACGCACCCTGGGTCGGATAAAACTGGGAGAGTTCTATTATATCCGAGATTTGTTATAAACAAAATTCCATATATCTCAATACCTTCCCTGACAATCATAAATAGAAGAATGTTAGGTTCTCATAAGATAGGGTAAGAGAAAATTGACGGATAATATTTCATCCGTTCCTTTTTCGTCTTACAAAAAAAAAAAAAAAATCTAAACGTAATTAAAAAGAAACGGACAATAGAGTTGTATCTAAAACATTTTGTGATGAGATATCTCCCATGACAGTGTTAGAACTCTCAATTTTTTCAAACTTGTTGAGGACCATCACTTTTGTATATGTTTTGTAACCCCTACATCTAAATAGTGATTAGTGGCATAATTATTGGTATGCTCGACACACTAGTAGCTTAATATAACAAGAGTTAGCCATATGGATAATAATGATAATAATAAAAGAAAGGAGTTGGGTTGCTCTGGCTCTTGATGTTGAGCCCCCACGTCCCTTGATTAAAGTATGGGTTCGATCCTTACCCTCAGCATTATGTTGAGATATTTCTCTTTTTCCTCTGAACTAGTAGTCCTGTATCATTTAATAAGTTGGTGGTTTTCTTACCAAATCAAAAGAAATATATAATAATGAGAGAGAGAGAGAGAGAGTTAATTATTTTTGTAATAGGACAAAATTTTGACACCCTAAATTGTACTAAGACATGACAATGACTCTATTCAATTGGGGTTAATGTCTTAATCAAAAGCCCCTTAACCAATGGTCCAAAAACTCCAAATGCAACCATTTAGCAACTTCAAAGTTATCAAGTAAGATGAGATCCCCATTCATATATTTTTTTGTCTTTCAATCAATTAAACCATAATTCTTTCTCCCTGTCCATATACTCTTTTTCTTCTTTCTTTCCTCTCTCACTTAGTGACACTATTTTCCTATACTATATACTATATACTACATTCTATCTTGCATTTAAAAAACCCCCCCAATTTTTCTCCTAATTAAATGTTCTTTAATTCCCTCCCATTTTATGCTACTCTTACTCTTTCTTGTACTTCTACCCTCAAATGAACACTAAGAAAGCTGCTCTGAGTTTCAATTTCCAGTCTTGATACTCTTGAATCATCAAGGTACTTCACTACTCTTCTCTTTTTGCAATTTTCAGCTTTATTTCATATTTGTTTCAGTATTTTTTTTTGGATTTTTGATAAATATATGAACACTATGTCATAACAATTTATATGTCGTAACAATTTATTTGCAATGAATTGACATAAAGTAAAGTTAAAAAAAATGTCAAATCTTTACAAATTAAATAAATTGTGGATCACATAGGGAAAAATGTACTCCCTCCGTTCCATTTTAGTTGTTATATTCCGTTGTGAAACAATTTTGGAACATCCAAATTAAAAAAAAATTGCAGCGAGTAATTTGAAAAAAGATGAATTATTATTGTATTCATTACCATGAAATAGTTATGATTAAAATTGGAATTAGTGGTTAAAAGTTGTTATCTTTTGCCTTAAATTTTGGGCCTATTGTCCTTTACTAAGCAATCATAATCAATCTGGAGTAATTTAGAAAGCAAGAACAGAATCCAGATCATGTTTATATAGCTTGTTATTAATTAATTTATTAATAATGATTAATGTTGATTGGGAATGGCCCACATAAAATGAGTGGCTTCAAAGATAGTTTTGATCTTTCCCCTGATTCTACCACACCCCACATAAGCAATGACAACAGTGACATTTTAACAATAAATAAACTCCCTTAATTAGTTTGGGAGAAGTGATAAAAAATATTAGTAGATAGTGATCAAAATAGTCTGTTAATAGAGGTGAAAATGAACATTTTATCACATAAGATAAATTAAAAAATAGATTTGTGCCTTTACTAAGCCGTCATTTGAATTACCATGATAAAATCACTAGTAGATAGTGGATCAAAATATTTTGCTAATAGAGGTGAAATGGACATTTTATCACATGAGGCAAATCAAAAAATAGATTTGTACCATGAACAAATTTATATTTACCGGTATGTGTTAGTTGTTCATTTGATCCACTGGTTGCTAGCTACTTATAATCCCTTTTGGGTTGTTTTTAGTGCAAGCTCATTAATTTAAGGTGATCTAACAGTCCATACAATCTTCGATGCGGTATTATGAATTAAAGAACTTTTATTGAATCTGCTTTATTAGATGCTCTATTTGCTTTCTCACAATCTCTAACATCATTTTTTATACTACATTTTTCACAATATTTGCAAATAAGTTACTTTCAAAATATTCTCGGGTGCATTATTATTTATTAATACAATATAAAATATTCATATGTTGCATGTTTTTCCCCCTCAGGAAGGAAGTAGGTTGTTGCCATAATTGTCAATGTTGCACGCTTTGAGAATGCATGTGTTTTAATGGATGAAATAGTAGTTTGAATCGACAAGCACTAACTACGTACTCTCTATTTCAAAGTGTTGTTACGTTTGCTTTTTTCAAAATAGTTTTCAATGCACATATTTCATTATTTAAACATTAATATTTTTTGCCATGCTTTAAAAAAAATATTTTAGTTAATATATAAAAAAAAAAGATCCAGTTGAATCTAATAATAAGATCTCATAGGTATATGTTTTTTCTATATACATTAAAATTGTCGTATTTAAAGTTTCTCTCTCCTTGTAATCAAGATTTCAAACGTAAACGACATTAAGAGTGCGTTTGATTCAACTTAAATAAGCAATCCTATGCTTATTTTTTAAAAATTCATATCACATCAGAAAAATTCAGACCATATCAGATCATAAAAATTCAGATCATATCACAAAATTGAACGCACCCTAAATAGTTAGGAACATTTTATATTAGACAATTTGTGTTAATTACCATTATACTAATAATAAGATTGGCGAATGAAATGAAGTATATTGAATTATAATAGTTCCTTAGCAAATAAATTAGTGATTTCTAAAGCTAAATAATTTCTCATCTCCTAACATTATATTTATGTTTGCTTTTTTTCCTTTTTATTTTTTTATTTTCATTGAGTAGGTACTCAAGATCAAAGTTGGTTATGGAAGTTGAGACTACACAAACATTGCCCTGTATTCTTCCTATCTAAACAGCCATTCAATCATTTCTCTTTTTCTTGCTACAAAAACATCAAAAACAAATAAATAATGGCATCAATCCAATTCCCAAATCACTTCATTCTATTCCTGTTCCTCATGTTCTGCTATTTCCCGCCAAATTTCGCATCTTTAACTGTCGAAAAAACTGTTCTTCTTGAGCTCAAATCTCACCTCAAAGACCCATCAAACTATCTTCAATCATGGACTACTTCCAACTCTCCTTGTAACTTTTCTGGGGTATCTTGTGACCCAAAAACAGGAAATGTGAATGAAATTTTACTTAAAAATGCTTCATTAGCCGGCGAAATTCCACCTTCATTGTGCAAGATAAAAGGGCTTAAATCCCTTGTTCTTCCATTAAACTCCATTTCTGGCAAAATCCCACCTCAGCTAAAACAATGCAGTAACCTTAAAGTCCTGAATTTTACCATCAATAAGTTGATTGGCAAAATTCCTGATTTTTCGGGTTTAATGAATTTGGAGGTGCTTGATTTATCTGGGAATTTTTTCACAGGAGAGTTTCCTAGTTGGGTTGGTAGTTTGAAGGGATTAGTCTCTTTGGGTCTTGGAAATAATCTCTTCAATGAAGGAAAAATCCCGGAAAATCTAGGCGATCTGAAGATCTTGAAATGGCTGTATTTATCCAATTCCAAGAGAGTAGGAGAAATCCCAGAATCAATCTTTGGCCTAAAAGAGCTTGAAACATTTGATTTATCAAGAAACAGGATATGTGGGGTGCTGTCTGAATCGATTTCGGAGCTTAAAAAGCTCGCAAAAATCGAGCTTTTTGCTAACAACATGACAGGGGAAATCCCTTTAGGGATATCAAACCTTACTCTTATGCAGGAATTTGATATATCAGCTAATCATTTCTATGGGAGGTTGCCTCCTGAAATAGCAAACATGAAGAATTTGACAGTTTTTCAGCTGTATGAGAATGAGTTCACAGGGGAAATTCCGAGCGGTTTTGGAGAACTTCACAATCTCATTGGTTTCTCCATTTACAGAAACAGCTTTTCCGGGAAATTCCCGGAAAATTTTGGGAGATTCTCACCATTAACAAGCATAGACATTTCTGAAAATGATTTCTCAGGCCCTTTTCCTAGCTACTTGTGTGAGAGCAAAAGGCTGCAGTTTTTGCTTGCTCTTGATAATGGGTTTTCAGGGGAATTCCCTGCTTCTTATGCTGATTGTAAATCACTTTTGAGGTTCAGAATCAATCAAAACAGCTTATCAGGGAAACTCCCTGATAGTATATGGGCAATGCCTAGTCTAGACATAATGGATTTCAGTGATAATCGTCTTTCAGGGGAAATATCTCCTGAAATAGGGAAATCAGCTTCTTTGAATCAGCTGATTTTAATGAACAATAGATTTTCGGGGGTGCTTCCACCAGAACTCGGAAAACTCACACAACTAGAGAGGCTTTATTTGAGTAACAATTCATTCTCGGGTGAGATTCCTTCTCAGATCAGAGCATTGAAACAGCTTTCATCATTACAACTGCAAGAAAATCATCTTAGTGGTTCGATTCCACCGGAGCTAGGAGATTGCTCGAGGCTTGCTGACTTAAATCTTGCTGGGAATATGTTAGATGGTAATATTCCCACAACATTGAGTGAAATAACCTCATTGAATTCTCTTAACCTTTCAAGGAATAAGCTGAAAGGTTCGATACCAAGAAACCTCGAAAAATTGAAATTGAGCTTGATAGATGTGTCTGAGAACGCGTTATCAGGAAATGTTCCTCCGAATTTGTTACAAATCGGAAGCAAAGATTCCTTCCAAGGGAACACAGGGTTGTGTTTGGACAAAAGCATGAAAAATTTCGAGAATTATGGGATTGGAGTATGCAATGTTGGAAAAGGAGATAAGAGAAGCATATCGAATAAAGTGATCATAACTTGTGGTATATTGTCTTTCATTGTGTTTATATTATCAGCAATTTTGCTCATGAACTATAGTAGTTACAAGGTATCAAACTCTAGCTTTGAAGACGATGTTGAAGCAAGAAACAACTTGGATGATTCAAAATGGAAAGTTGAATCTTTTCATAACTTGGAAGTTGATGTTGATGAAATATGCAACTTAGAGGAAGAAAACTTGATAGGAAGTGGAGGTACAGGAAAAGTTTATCGGTTAGAGCTTAAAAAGAATGGCGAAACTGTTGCTGTAAAGCAAGTATGGAAGGGTATATGTACATCCCTTAAGGTGTTATCAACAGAGATGAATATCCTAGGAAATATTCGACACCGAAACATATTAAAGCTTTATACATGTTTACTTAGAGGAAACAGAGCTTTTTTGGTGTTCGAGTACATGGAAAATGGAAACCTATTTGAAGCACTACACCGGGAAATCAAGGATGGCGAACCAGAATTGGATTGGCAAAAGAGGTATAAAATTGCTTTAGGAGTTGCAAAGGGTATTTGCTATCTTCATCATGATTGTTCTCCTCCTATCATTCATCGAGACATAAAATCGACTAACATTTTACTTGATCAAGATTATGAGCCTAGAGTTGCTGATTTTGGTATTGCTAAAGCTACTGATAATTCTTCAGGTGCAACTAAGTTTAGTTGCTTTGCTGGTACTTATGGTTATATTGCTCCTGGTATGTTCTTTTTTCAATTGAAAACATTTTATAATGAAAAACTCGTTTTTATGAAACTTTTTCGTTCTCTGGTTACAACAAAAATGATTTTTCATTTGAAGCATTTTTCATTGTTTGGTTAAGCTGAAAGTCAATTACTCCTAATAATTTTTTTTCATTGGTTGTACTTTGCACGGAACAAGGAAAAATGAAAACGTTTTATTCAAAATTTTTTTTTTTTGGGGGGGGATACTATCAAAAGGGTGTAAAACAAATTCTCAACCCAAGTTTTCCATTTCATTTTCTAGCCAAAACCAAACAATATAAAATGACGAAAACAATTTTTAGTGAAAACATTTTTTTGTCCTACCAAACAGACCCTTAACATCAAACTTTTTAAATGTCCATACAGAGTTCGCGTATACATGCAAGGTCATAGAGAAAAGCGATGTTTACAGTTTTGGGGTGGTGCTTCTAGAACTCCTCACCGGAAAAGAACCAATTGAAGAGCAATATGGAGAAGGAAGAGACATTGTACATTGGGTATTGACAAGCCTAAGTGACAATGAGAGCAAGACCTTTGTTCTTGACCCTAAATTGGTATCAAAATGCAATAAAAATGATATGATCAAAGTGTTGAAAATAGCAACTTTGTGCACTACTAAGCTTCCTTCCCTCCGCCCTACCATGCGAGATGTGGTTAAGATGCTTGTTGATGCTAATCCTTATGCTACAAGGTCTCGTGATGATCACTCTGAAAAACATTATAAAGTTTTGTCTTAGGAGTTTCCTTATCTCTGTTTTCTCTGTTTGAAACAACTTTGTTCAAGTACTTGCAACTACATTGCATAAATAGATGGCAAATCAGTTCAGGTTAGGTAATTATGGGGTTTTTGTTTAGAGATAAGGGTTTCTTATCCTTTTGTTCTCTAAGTCTCTAACCCTCCGTTTGTTACGGAGGATTTTTTTTGGGAGGATAGAGATAGGGATAAAATATCCTATTATTTGTACTTGGGAGGAGGGGCAGGTATAAGTGAGGGTGATTTCTTCTTTTTTAATTATAAAATACCCTCTTATCTCTATATACTCACACTTTGATACCAAACAAATGATAGGGATCGGATAAAATTGGTGAATTCCACATAATTAGTTCTCTATCCCTTTGTTTATCCCTGTCCCTTTCCCTATTTAATACCAAACGCCCCATCAATGTATTAGTATCATTTTTTTTAAAATATGACAATATGTATGATACTAGGCCTGAGGTTGGGCCCTATTACAAATCACCTTGTCCAATTTAGTTAACACGCAGCTATAAAAGGAAAAATAAGGAATCCTTACTATTGCGTGCACGGAAGGAAGAAACCTACACCATCATACCAAGCTCTGCTACTCAGTGTAGTTTATTACGAAGTACTCCGTATTAGTTATTTGTACTATTATGTAATGAAGAATGGATTTTTTTTTTTTTTTTTGCTTGTAACTAGAGAAGTGTAGCACTTGTACAGTTGTACTCCCTCCGTAACATATTAATGGCAACGATTTGACATAAAATAGAGAGAAAAAATGTCAAATCGTTGCCATTAATATGTTACGGAGGGAGTACATCTATATTCTATATATATATATACAATGCATTTCAGCTTAAAGCTTGCAAATTAGAGGTGGCTGATCTGGGCTGGGTTAGCCCAAATCTACCTGAATTGGGCCATTTTACATTGCAGGCCGTTTGTGCTATGAATGGCCTCTAAATGACCACTTAGTGACAAATGAGGTACGTAGTGCGACGGAGTTTATCATATCTTTAAATCTTATTTGTTATTTCTATTGACGTCGTTTTTAGGAGGTCTATAACCAGTATAATCAAGTTGAAACGAATGCATTAACTTTAACAAAATTACCTTTTTGGCGATTTTTCTTTTTCTTTTTCTTTTTTTTTTTTTATTTGATAAGAAAACCATTAGATTTGGTCGATACGAGTATTAGAACTCCTGACCTTTAGGATCATAGGTGGAGGTGGAGGTGGAACCATTACTCTTTTTTGTTTTCTTCATATACATTATAACGCAAATATGAAACTATGTACAACTACATAACAGCCACCAGCTAGCTCATTGACTAATAAAAGAGCTTGAATCTCTAACCTAGAGCATTAAAAGTGTAGGTAGAATCACTGCTCTATACCTCATTTTGTTTTTATTTAAAACAGAAGTTCTTATTTGAATCAATTAAGTACCTGAATATGGAAACAAATTAATTGGGCACAAAAGTTAACAAACAAAAAGATTGCATAAATCAAAACTCCATAATAAAGGATATTTATTTTATTATAATACCATAATAACAATTATATGAAGTAAAAATATTTTTATTCCCAAATTATCATAAATGAACAAGACAATAATAAATTCAAAAACCTTAATTTACATGAAAGGCCTACGAATAATGTTGTGTTGAACAACATTATTATTATTATTATTATTATTATCAAGATGAGGATGAGATTGGAGATTACACTGCCAATAACATCTACACTCCCCAGTTTGGCTGTTACAAGCCCCTTCACCTGAGGTATCGTGTCTCTCTGCACATGTTGTGTAACACTTGCTACATTCCACATCCAACTCTTCATGGCATATAAACCCTTGTGCTTTTCCTCCCATATTTCCTGTTTCCAATACCAACAAATTAAAATGCGTGTGTTGGTTAAAATTGAACCGGATGATCTGCAGTATGACTCGATTTCAAGGCCTAGTATCTCACACATTATCATAAAAAACAAAAAAAAAAAAAATAATTGGACTTACAATTGTCCGTTATATATAAGATAATTAAACGGTTTAACTTAATTAAACATTTTTTATAAGGTCCAATTATAATCAGAGTTAATCAGACTCAACAAATTTAATAGATTTTAATGAAGTTTAATAAGTTTAGATTTAATAAGTTGAAAATGATGTAATTACTTTTTCACTTGTAAATGTTTACATATAGTGGACTAAATCATGAATAGACTTGTTCTTTTTTTTATTATTTATTGAATGAATGATTTAAGGTATATGAAGTAGTCAAATTTCATACTTTGTGCATAATAAAGAAGAAAATCATTATTCATCTATATATATATATACTTCACCAATACATCACTCAATTAATAAGAATCACGTGGTTCAGTTGGTTTCAAGTGCCCGTGATTATTGAGGTCATAGGATCGGCACCTAACCAAGCCACACAAATTAATTTCAAAATTGAAATTGGCATAGGAATTTTTGTTCACCAAAGAGGAGGTAGGTGATTAATTTCATACACTATAGAAAATTCTATTTTTCTCGAAAATTTAATTTTATGTGCTATTTCCTAGGAATTAATCCAACCAAACGAACTCTAATAATAATTGTTGCGTAATTAGTTTGAATTGCAGAAAATGTGCCATTGGCTCAATTAGAGTAGAATTATTAATTTTGTCTAATCAAATAAATTACAGCAGATAAATTTTTTATAAAAAAAAGCAAATAATTTACCTATTGCAAGAAGAAGAAAAGGAAGGCACAAGACCCAGAAATTGTTGGCCATATTTCACCTTGGTTTTTTTTTTTTTTTTTTCCCTAAAAGATATAATAATAATAATAATAATAATAATAATAATAATAATAATAATAATAATAATAATAAAATTTTGTGATATACTAGAAGAAGCTGTTTGGTGGTGATTTGCTTATAAAGTCAATGTTATTGGTATTTATAGTGAATATCCATTTAATTTAAGATACCTTTAATTAGAATTAAAAATAATGTAAGGTGACTAATTAAGAATGTGATATGTACCTAAGGACGATATAATTCTTTACCTTTTTTATTCTAATAATTTTATTACTGTGTTTGGACTTTTCAGGTCAACTCATGTATTCATTTTCTTAATCCATAAAAGGCAATAGTTATTAACAAATAAACAAAGAAAGAAAAAAGATCAGAATTAATGCATCCCTTTTAAAAAAAACCAAATCCCATTACATGATTAGATGATTTTGGTGTCAAATTTTGATATCTTATTTCCTTAAGTATACCTATCAAAAATTTGATTTTAATTAATACTCAAACCTTTAATTTGTTCAGGGGTAGACCTAATAATATCTCTATTATATAAATCAATGGGAGCTATGATATGTTGAGATTTATTGATTTAGAATATAAATGAATATAGTTATGAACATTTATAATACTAGACGTAGTGTTATGTTTTTGTGAGTTCATAATTATGCAAAGTTCTTTAGCGATTTATGCCGTTAAACGTTGAAGTATGTATAGCGGAAACAGTGACAAATCGCGAGTCGTGACATGTGCTCGCGACCAGTGAAAACAGATCAAAGTTGCCAAAATGGACAGAAGCAAGTCGCGACTCGCGAGGAGCAAGTCGCGACTCGCGAGAAGGGCTCGCGACTCGCGAACCTGTTGGTTCGTGTTCGCTTCTGTTCGGTTTCTTCCCGTTGCGTTGTGTCGTTTGGGGATTAACTACTATGTTATGATAAGTTATAATACAACTTATTATCAGATTGGAGGGGTTAGAAGTTATATTCATCATCTCTCTCAAGTTACTCTTGCAAAAACCTAAGTATTCTCCATTGTTACAAAAGATAGACATCAAACTTGTTCTCATTGGTGATATTTGAAACTAGGCTCGATTATCACTGTTCTGTTGTATCTCGTTAACAAATTCCTTGTAACCCGGCCTAAGAATTGGGCAGGAATATTGTTTTCGGGAAAGTGTTCTTCGTACACGCCTCGAGAATTTGCTCATACTATTACCCATTATACATAAAATCTCCAACAATCCGAAAAGAATATCGTTTAGTATGGCATCAATCAAAGACTTGACAACAAACATTGCCAAACTTGACAAGTTCGAGGGTGTAGAATTCCGTAGATGGCAGAAAAAGGTGCAATTCTTGTTGACGTCGTTGGGTGTGGCATACGTTCTTACAACACCAAAGCCGGATGACTACGAAGAGGGGGAAGCGCTCGAGACAACGAGGAGGCGCCTGAAATTTGAGAACGATGACTATATTTGCCGAGGTCACATTCTTAACGGTATGTCCGATCCTTTGTTTGACATATATCAATATTATGACTCCGCTCAATCACTTTGGCATGATCTTGAATCTAAATATATGGTAGAAGATGCTTCTAGTAAGAAATTATTGGTTAGTCGTAATTTTAATACATATCGTATGGTTGATTCATCAAGACCCATCATGGAACAATTTCATGAACTTCAAAGGATGTTAGGGAGATTAAGGCAACATAATATTGATATGAATGAATTGTTTGTAGTCTCTTCTATTATTGACAAATTACCGTCCAGTTGGAAGGATGTAAGAAACCAATTAAAACATAAGAAAGATGATATGAATGTTGAACAACTCGGAGCCCATCTTCGAATTGAAGAAGGGATCCATTTACAAGATGGACAAAAGGATAGTAATCCTATTACTTCCACGGTCAATATGGTGGAAGGGAACTCTAAGGGTGGTAAGTTCAATGGGAAAAATAAGAATCTTGGTAAGAAACCGAGAAGTGAAAATGATTCCCAAGAGGCACCCGCTAGTGGGTGTTGGGAATGCGGGAAACCGGGTCACTTCAAACGGGATTGCTCCGTTTGGAAGCGTAGGATGAGCAAGAAGACTCATGGAAAAGGGAATGATGGTGATTCATCCCGTGATAAGCAAGGTATGACTTGTACACAAGTTTCACTTAATCAAATTAACGATTATGTGTGTATGATTTCTGAAATCAATTGTGTGCAGGATGATTGCGGATGGTTTATCGATTCTGGTGCATCAAAACATGTTTGTAAAGATCGTAATCTGTTCAAGACCTTCAAGGAGGTTGAAGATTGAGAACGACTTTACATGGGGAATGATTCTACGACAAGTGTGTGTGGCAAAGGCCAAGTAGAATTATTGTTCAGTTCTGGAAAAACACTCATTCTAAATGACGTGTTGTATTCTCCGGAACTTAGTAGAAATCTTGTATCGGGTGCATTATTGAATCGATTAGGTTTTAAACTTGTTTTTGAATCAGACAAATTTGTATTATCTAAGGGTGGTGTGTTTGTAGGACTTGGTTACTTGTGTAATGATTTGTTTAGACTAAGTGTAGATGAATCTACACGAGACAATGTGTTTGTGGTTGATGTTGATTCTAGCTTATGGCATTGTAGGCTAGGTCATGTTAATTATAAGAAATTGTGTTATATGTCTAAGCATGATTTAATTCCTTCCTTTGATCCTAGTACTGAAAAATGTAAAACTTGCATGCTTACTAAGATCACTAGAAAACCTTTTCCTAAGTCAATAATGAGAGACTCTAATTTGTTAGACTTGATACATAGTGATCTATGTGATTTCCACAGTACACCATCTCTAGGAAATAAAAAGTACTTAGTAACTTTTATTGATGACTATTCAAGGTTTTGCTATGTGTACTTATTATTTTCTAAAGATGTGGCCCTAGACAAATTTAAAGAATTTAAGGAAGAAGTTGAGTTGCAATTAAATTATAAAGTTAAAAGGCTAAGAACTGACAAGGGTGGTGAATACTATAATCCTAAATATTTCCGATCAGTAGGCATAATACATGAAAAAACGGCCGCTTATACACCATAACAAAATGGTGTGGCCGAAAGGAAGAATAGGACACTTGAAGAAATGGTTAACGCCATGCTTTCCTATTCGGGTTTGAGTGATGGTTTTTGGGGAGAAGCAGTTGTAAAGGCATGTTACATTCTTAACCGAGTTCCTATGAAAGGGAATGAGGTTACTCCTTATGAGCTGTGGTGCAAAAGGAAACCCAACTTGAATTACTTCAAGGTTTGGGGTTGTAGGGCAATTGTTAAAGTGCCTGAACCCAAACGTAAGAAATTGGGTGAAAGAGGAGTTGAATTCATTTTTATAGGATATGCGGTTCATAGCAAATCCTATAGGTTCTATGTAATAAAACAAAACGACTATTGGTCGGTTCATACCACCATAGAGTCAAGAGATGCAATCTTTGATGAAACAAGATTTTCATCATTGCCTAGACCAAGGGATATTACTCCAATTACTAGTGGTCAAGACTTTGGACAAACTTCGTTTGATCAAAGGGAAGATGGTCATACTAGTGATGAAGACGCACCGTCTACATCCACTCAACCAAGGAGAAGTAAACGGGCTAGGAAAGAGAAATCTTTTGGGCCTGATTTTCATGTATACTTACTTGAAGGTTCAAGACAGTCACTCGTGACTAGATTTCCATATGTTCTAAATGTGGAAGATGACCTTCAACGTTTGATGAGGCAATGAAGTCTCATGATGCGGCCTTCTGGAAAGAAGCAATTGATGATGAGATGGGTTCCATCATGGGAAATAATACATGGGTTTTAGCTGATTTACCTCCTAAGTGTAGACCAATCGGGTGCAAATGGATCTTCAAAAAGAAGTTGAAGGTTGATGGTACTATCGATAAGTTCAAAGCCCAACTTGTGGCACAAGGTTTTACCCAAAAACCGGGAATTGACTTTTTCGATACATATGCACCGGTAGCTAGAATCTCCACTATTAGATTGTTAATAGCCATTGCTGCTATAAAGAATCTAGTGATCCATCAAATGGATGTTAAGACAACTTTTCTTAATGGAGATTTAGAAGAGGAGGTTTACATGTGACAACCGGAAGGGTTTGTCGTGGATGGCCAAGAACATAAGGTTTGCAAACTCATCAAGTCTTTGTATGGGCTAAAGCAAGCGCCAAAACAGTGGCATCAAAAATTTGATGACGTGGTTTTGTCTAATGGTTTCATGTTAAACAATTCGGACAAGTGTTTATATAGCAAGTTTGATGACAACGGTAATGGAGTCATCATTTGTCTATATGTTGATGACATGTTGATTTTTGGAACGGATTTGGAACAAGTTGAACTAACCAAATCCTTCCTCTCATCACGGTTCTCCATGAAAGATATGGGGGAAGCAGATGTCATTTTGGGTATAAAGATCAAGAGAGAAGAAGGAAGTCTTATCTTGTCACAATCTTATTACATTGAGAAAGTGATCAAGAAGTTCGATGTGAACAGTGACTCTCTTGTATCTACACCCATGGATACTAGCATAAAGTTTGTACCTAATGAAGGTAAAGTGGAATCTCAGCTTGAATATGCTAGAGCCATTGGGTGTCTCATGTATGCCATGACGTGTACTAGGCCTGACATTGCCTTTGCAGTTGGCAAGTTGAGTAGATATACTAGTAATCCTAGTATGTAACATTGGCAAGGTATTCGTCGTGTGTTTAAGTACCTAAGGAAAACCATAAATTATGGTTTGACTTACAGTGGTATGCCTTCGGTTCTAGAAGGATTTTCAGACGCGAGTTGGATCTCCAATAGAGAAGATCATTCGTCCACTAGTGGATGGGTGTTCCTCTTGGGTGGAGGAGCTATTTCTTGGGCTTCCAAGAAACAAACTTGCATTGCGGACTCCACCATGACTTCGGAGTTCATTGCATTGCATTCGGCTGGTAAAGAAGCCGAATGGTTGAGGAATCTCATGTTTGAGATACCTTTGTTAACAAGGCCAATATCTCCTATTGCGATTCATTGTGATAATGATGCAGCCTTGGCGAATGCATATAGTCAAGTTTATAACGGAAAGTCTAGACACATTGGTGTTAGACATAGTTATATTCAAAGCTTAATTAAAGATTGCGTGATCACGGTCGACTATGTGCGGACAAATTTGAATCTGGCAGATTGCTTCACAAAAGCTCTTGCTAGGGATTTGGTTAAAAGGATGGCAATCGGGTTGGGATTGAAGCCCCGGTATAATCACAATTGAGAGGATCTCAACTTGACGCCTAATAAGACGTTAGGTCTCAAGTTCAACGAGATAAATCTTCTTCCTTGATGGTTGGGAACTGTTCTTTCATCCTATTCAGAGTTCCAGATTGTGACGGTATTAAGACGGTATATTTCAGGTGTGCTAGTGTCACAATAGCATGTTGCTTGAGATATAAGTCTATGTGAGTGCAAGGTTTGGCCGCTTCAAGAAGCTTATGGGGAGAGCTTTGATGCACTTATGAAAGATATGAACACATGGCCCAATAATTGTGTTGTTTTAGTGAGTTCAAGTAGTTAATCTTGTGCGTATAATATCTTTGAGTTATGATTATGTATTGAAAATAGTTCAATCGTAAACGACATTATTTGGATACAATAACTTGGAATGTGTATTATACTAGGTGGAAGTTCAAGTTTCGTACACTTTCATGTAAGCGTGAGATTGTTTGTAGTATTGGAATAGTTTATGTAAAAGTGATTTATATTCTAAATGGGGGAAGAAATGTTGATTTATTGATTTAGAATATAAATGAATATAGTTATGAACATTTATAATACTAGACGTAGTGCTATGTTTTGTGAGTTCATAATTATGCAAAGTTCTTTAGCGATTTATGTCGTTAAACGTTGAAGTATGTATAGCAGAAACAGTGGCAAATCGCGAGTCGTGACATGTGCTCGCGACCAGTGAAAACAGATCAAAGTTGCCAAAATGGACAGAAGCAAGTCGCGACTCGCGAACCTGTTGGTTCGTGTTCGCTTCTGTTCGGTTTCTTCCCGTTGCGTTGTGTCGTTTGGGGATTAACTGCTATGTTATGATAAGTTATAATACAACTTATTATCAGATTGGAGGGGTTAGAAGTTATATTCATCATCTCTCTCAAGTTACTCTTGCAAAAACCTAAGTATTCTCCATTATTACAAAAGATAGACATCAAACTTGTTCTCATTGGTGATATTTGAAACTAGGCTCGATTATCACTGTTCTTGTTGTATCTCGTTAACAAATTCCTTGTAACCCGGCCTAAGAATTGGGTAGGAATATTGTTTTCGGGAAAGTGTTCTTCGTACACGCCTCGAGAATTTGCTCATACTATTACCCATTATACATAAAATCTCCAACATGATATCCCTGAAAAAGTCTATAATATACCATTGTAATTTTCTAAAACACAAACTACATAATTAAGGCAAGTTCTTACAATTTTTAATTTTTTTAAATAAAAAGTAATATAAAATAAATAGTCCAAAAAAATAAAATAAAAATATGTAAATTCATATTTTTTTATTTTCTACAAATAAATACCCATATTGATATATTTTTTTATACAAAAATTATACATTTTTATTATAAGAAATTTGGTAGGAGAGAAAATATATAGTGGATCAACTTTTTCTTTTGTTAATTTTTTTTTTTTGGTATGAAAGAAATTCAATTCATATGTTTTTTTCCTAATTTTTAGACTATCACAAAATAGATGAAAACAAACCTGATTTGTTTGTTTTTTTTTTTTGAAATAAAGATCAATTCATTAATAAAAAGTCACACGACATTTACAAAAGAGATCAAATCCAACAAATACAAAGGAAATTGAATTAAATAAGATTCTAATTCTATAAAACTACGATCGTCGATGAGATCTGACATTGATGAATTCCCTCGTCTTTCACAGCGTTGTCCTTTGCAGCCTTTTACAAGGGGGTCTTGTGATCTGTTGTAGTTTTTGAATAGAATACAATTTAACCCAATTGATTGGACATGTAGATTTGAGATTTGATTCGATACCGCATAAACCTCCATCAACAAATTCAATCTCCCAAAATCTAATCCTCCATAAAGAAAGTTAAGAAAACTCAACCCCAAAATACTCCCATTAAAAGAGACAAAGAACCCAATATTGGGTAGAAAACTCTCATAATTAAAGAGAGGAGAAAATTTAGTAATGACAAAAACAAAGAAAACAAACAAATTAAAAAAAGATTTGGAGCTTACCATCATAAAAAAGATGATGATGGTAGCCCAAATGGCTAGAAAAGAGGCTAGAGATATTAGGGTTTTGAGGAGAGAAGAGAGAAAAAGAGAAAAGAGGTTAGGGTTATGGAGTTGATATTTTATTTGTTTGTTGTTTAGTTTATTATTGAGTAAAAACTATATAAAATATGTTGTCGCACGTATAACGTGCATAAAAAGCTTAATATATATATTTATAATATAAGTCAAGGGGAGCTACATATGGTGTTTCCATGAAAATAATTATATACCTTTAACTTAAAACAATTATAAAAAATTACCTTAGCTGCCTTTCAATCAATTAACAATTGATTCCTTAACTAATTCAATAATATATATATATATATATATATATATATATATATATATATATAACTTTGCCTTTATCACATTCAATTTTTACGTTTTGAATTAATTAAATAATATATCAATTATAAGTTATTATATGCTCTAAAATAATATATGAGTTACTTTATGCCAAAAATAAAATAATGTTTTGTATAACTTTGTATTTTTAATTTTTTATACGACATCTTATTATAGTTTTTTTAGAGAAAGGTAAGAATATATTAAGAACATCTTATTATAGTTTGACTTGCATTATTTAATAGATTTTATTAATTATTTTATATATTTTTTAAAGTTTTTTCAATGAATACTAATACTCATTTTTGTAAGTTTTGATTTTAGTACTAACAATAAATTGTTGATACAAGTAGTGTAAATGGATGCATAAAGAATTAAAAATGTGTTTCAATTTGAGTTTGATTTATTACTACTGAAAAACAATAAGCTCCAAATAACAACACGCATAGCTTGCACAAAGGCTAGTTTAAAAAAAATTCAAAATACTTTTTTTTTTATTGATAGAGGAGATGAAATTCATTCATAAATAGCCATACGACATCTACAACATAGATGAATAAATAAGAAAATCTAAAATACAGAAACAAGATTCACATCTAAAACAACTAAATAAAAACATACTTGAGCGCAACACTTGGAGGATGAATTCAAGGATGAATCACCTCGTTAATTTCGATGTATATATGTACATCTTTACGGGCGAAGATATTCACAACATGTGCTATAACCATCTTGAACGGAAAAATTATACCATATATTATACTCCCTTTGTTACAAAATAACTGCAACGATTTGACATAAAATAAAGAGAAAAATGTCAAATCGTTGTAGTTAATATGTCACGGAGAGGTACATACCCTCTTAGACCATCATCTTCTTTCCCATAGTTTCAAACCCATGAATCAAAACAATACATACCACAAAAAAATAAAAAATTGTTATAACAGATGCGAGAAAAATAATGTAAAGATTAACAAGAACCAAAACACAGCTTTACGTGGTTTACCAATTATGTGTCGTCTACATCCACCAGCAAACGGGATAATAATTTTATTGATGAGAAATTTTAGAATACATAGCCAGGCTATAGATTAGGGATTATAGGTAGTACTAAAAAATCCTAATAATAGTAGGCATCGAAAAGCCCAAAACAGAAAATCCAAAATCCAATTACCACAATCCGAATTAGATTTTAGAACGATCGCACAAAACAGATTCAAAGCATATTACTACAAAAATAGTTCCGTAACATCTATGCGTTTCTCAAACAAAATAAAAAGGAATTAAAATAGTTTCTAGCAATCATTTTTAAAATGTGATTTTTTTTTCAATCCATAATAAAATATTTTTTTAAACTTTTCCTTACAATTGTTTTAATTACCATTACAGCATTAGCAGTGTAGTGAAAATAAAACACACACACACGGTGACACGGTATCATACTATCATGTATCACACGAGTTATCCAAGCAACTTGTGCATGAAGCCCTTTCAGGCTAATAATGTATGGATACGGGTAAGGAAACGGGTTCGGGTACATAACGGATACGAATAACTTGATTTGAAAATTATAAGATATGGGTAGCGGCGTACGACAAATAGATATTATTGAATTCTTTTAAAAATGAAGACATTTTTAACAATTTTTTAATATATTTGGAATATTTTGATTAAATTAGCATAAAAATATCAGAAAACCTTTTTAAAAAAATATGAAAACATGACAAACAAAATGGGTAGAATTATCATAAAACATGTCAAGAAAAAATAATGTTAAAATTAGATGAAACATCAGGTATTCTAGAAGTGTCGGTATCGTATCGTATCGTTATCCAGTACAGGTACGATTACCTCAACAAAGTATCTGTGCCGCCTAACTTCCAGGCTTCTACACATCAACCGAGTTTCCCCAATTGACTCACCGAGTAACTCAGATGTGGACGCGGCAGCTTATAGTGTGTAGTGTAGTCCTATAATTAGTCCTCTTTTATGAATAATTCAAACTATGACTTAGTCATTTAACTACTATTATTTTTTTCCAAAAAGTACTTGTTACATAATTTTACTCTAATCTTTCCTTTTCTTGTAACGCGTCAAATGGATTTATAACATTTCTATATTTTTCTGCACTGTCTATAATATACTTTTGCCTTCATTTTTATTCTTGAAAGTTGTAACCCTTTACAATGAACCTACCATTTCTATGGCTATCTCCTTAGAAATCCCAACTTTTTCCCTCATTTTAGCTTTTTGTTTCCTCTCTTTTCCCACTCAATCCAATTCCCTTTCCTCCATTTCCATCTCTAGCACCACTAACCAAACACTAGTTTGTGCACTAATACCTTCACCAAACCAGCAATCCTTCATCAATTGCACTAGTTTCCCTACCGGAATCCAAATCCCTTTCCCTAATGTTTCATACTCCAGGATTGTTGGAGGAAAGGGATTCCTTTGTGGGTTAAGATCACAGTCAATTGAATCACCCATTTCAGTGATGGAATGTTGGAGATTCTTATCAAATGGGAATAACATGTCACATAAGAGAATATATAAAGGTCCTGTTTTGAGTGACATTGATTCAGGGGATTCCCATGTTTGTGGGATTGTAACTGAAACAAAGGGAATCAGTTGCTGGCAATGGAGGGAATGGGAATCCAATTCACTCCAAAATGTTTCTAGTATTGCTGTTGGTGATGAGTTTGTATGTGGGGTAGGTAGAAAAGGAGACATAAATTGCAAAGGAAATGATAGTAATAATGTTGTGGGAAAAGAGCCTAAAAGTGGGAATTACAGTGTTATTGCTGCAGGATCAAATCAAGCTTGTGCAATATCATTGAATGGAAGCTTACATTGTTGGGGAAATATGGTTGGAAGAAGAAATCAACCTCAAGGGGTGTTTATGGGTTTAGCATTAGGTGATGATCGAGGTTGCGTGTTGGGTGTTAATCAGACAGTTGTTTGTTGGGGTGGCGGCAATTTCAGGTTGCCTGTGGTGTTGCAGGGGACTGATTTCACAGGAATTGTAGCAAAAGGGAGTGTTTTTTGTGGTGTTGTTGCATCAAATTATTCATTAGTTTGTTGGGGGAATGACATTCTTGATGGGAATCAAGTTGTTTTTGCTAGGGTGATGCCTGGATCATGTACTAGTAATTGCCCATTATGTGGGCCATTACCTGGGTATGGTAGCTTTTGTGGGGTAGCGTTGATGGTGTGCCAACCTTGTGGCCCAGATTTGGGCTGGACTCCTCTGTCTCCTGACTCTGAATTGGCTCCAACGCCTGAGCCAACGACGAGTAGTAAGTGGACAACTCGAATGGTGGTGTTGTTAGTAGTAGGGTGTTTAGGGTGTTTGTCATTGGTTGTGTCGATTACTTTCTTTTTGTGGAGATGTTGTTGCGGTAGTGAGGGGAGTCGAGTGCACGACTCAGGGCCGATTGAGGTGGTTGTGAATGCTCAAAGGCCAGAAGAAGTGGGAGCACCAAGGTTGCAAAAACGGTTGAGCCACATGTATAGCATGGGCAATGGAGGGCACCTTGAGGAGTTTTCACTTGAGGTGTTGCTCAAAGTGACTGATAACTTCTCCCAGGAGTATAGGATTGGGAAAGGTAGTTTTGGATCGGTGTACCATGCGAAGTTAGAAGATGGGAGAGAAGTGGCAATTAAGCGAGCTGAGGCTGTCGTGACTAATAATGCGTTGGGAAATAAACGCAAGGAACGAGACAAGGAAGTTGCATTCATGGCAGAGCTCGAGTTTCTTTCGAGGCTTAACCACAAACACTTGGTTAGTTTAGTGGGGTTTTTTGAAGACGCAAATGAGCGAATCCTTGTATATGAGTACATGAGTAATTTCACACTTCATGACCATCTTCACAAGCTAAAGGGCTTGTCTCCACTCGCATCATGGCCAACTCGTCTCCAGGTTGCCCTCGATGCAGCTAGAGGAGTCGAATACCTACACACGTACGCAGTACCACCTATCATTCATCGTGACATCAAGCCTTCAAACATATTGCTTGATAGTAATTGGACTGCCAAGGTGTCTGATTTTGGATTGTCTTTAATGGGCCCCCAAGACGAGGAGTCGCACCTCTCACTTTTGGCCGCCGGTACATTAGGATACGTCGATCCTCAGTACTACAGACTTCACATGTTGACTACAAAAAGCGATGTGTATAGCTTTGGAGTAGTACTCTTGGAACTACTAAGCGGGTACAAAGCCATCCATACCAATGAAGAAGGGTTACCAAGAAATATTGTAGACTATATGATGTCATACATTATGAGAGGCGAGATCCATAGAGTGTTGGATTCCAACATTCCGCCACCAACACCAATGGAGATAGAGGCGGTGCGTTTCATAGGATACCTCGCCATAGACTGCGTCAGTCTAGAGGGTCGAAATCGACCCACCATGTCCGAGGTTGTTAGTTGCTTGGAAAGAGCCCTCGCATCTTGTATGGTTCAGCCTACATTTTCCCCAACTTCGACCGTGTCGTCACGGTCACAGTAGCCTTCATGGAAGCTCAAGCAACTTTATTTTTTGTGGGGGGAAGTTATTTTTTTAAAGGGAAAGACTTTTCTACCTTTAGTCAATTATATTTATTTGTTTGTAAACTTTGTAAATCATTTCAAATGGCAACAAAATTTTCCATCCTCCACAAAGAAAAAAGAGAACCTTCTTTCGAATTGTCAGACTAAAGAAAAAACAATGAAATTGGACAGGTGCACCTACTATGCATATGTACATAGAAAAATGCTCAACTTGTACAGCATTACAATATTACCAATCAACTGACTTTGCGCAAAACCTCAACCAAGTTTGACTTCAATCATAGACTAAAATCAACCCTTGATTTTAATATAATTCAGTCAGTCCATGGTTCAGAAACTTTCTAGTTTCTACACTTCTTAGAGCTTTCTAGTAATCCACACTAGATAAGCAAAAGTGAGTCCTTTTTTCCATCATCATAATAACCCAAAATCTGTCGATATCCGCTATATTATACACTACCATAAAAAAGACTTGTTTATATCAAACTATACTCTTCGTTTCTGTCAATTGTTACAACAAAAATACTAATTTAGAAGAAAAGTTCTTTAGTATAATGCTTCTATATATGCTTACCAAAAACTTTCTACAAAAGAATTATCGACAACTACAGCCAGTGGAAAAAATAATATGAAAGAGGGTGCTGTATATGTTGCCTTGCTACTAGTCTACATCTAGGCTGCCACGGATTCTGAAGCAGCTTCTTCTTCTACAAGCTTGGAGAGTGACTCGTCAATCTGAGCAAACACATCTTCTTTTTTAACGCTTCCATCAACCTGTAGGCAAGAAACAGCTCCTGAATATTATTGTTTTTTTTTTTAAATAAAACTAAAGGATCCAGAAAAGGCTCTCTCTTGTAAAAAATATACTTCCCGTCTCAAAAAGGCTACAAACCTACAAGTGACTCATTTTTAAAGACACTGTCACAGACCCAACACTTGGATGGACAGATGTATCAAATCTATCAATATAAATCCTGTAAACCAGGTTGCTGTTTAGTGTTATGGTTTCAGTTTTTGCCTGTAAAGTTGTGCTCAAAACACCATTATTTCAGGTCATTTTGGGTCTGTTGTGTGTTTATCAGCTATTTTAGCCATTTTGTTTTGTTTTTCAGACCAATTGATTTCACAATGAAGTCAAAAAGTAGTGTTTGAACTTCGAATCCTGTAATAAATCTAAATTGTTGATATACTCATCCCAGCAAACCACATGAAGTCTGATTTAGGCAACTTGATAAACTAAAGAATACATAGACTACTCAAGTATCCAGGGTAACAAAACACCCTCTCTTTTTTGGTAAACAAAACATCCATTTTATATATAGTATGTTTAAGGTCATCCATTAGCAGAGGCCAGCTCTTGGAGCCAATGATGTATGAATCAAATACTCCCTACTTCATATACATAGTACAGGTATCCTCCCACTAATGAGCAGCACTGATAATGTCCAAGGTTCCCAGCCAATACGATAAGGGACCATCTTGACACAAGCGTAAGCTAAACTTAACTAATTCCACAATACGTTCAAGAGCCACACTTATAAACTTCATCTGCCTCTGCGGAAAAGGCAAAAAAGTATGACACAACATGGGCATGAGACAAGCACAGTACTTTACTGCTAACGGTGGGTTGTGGGCTGAGTGTACTTAATTTTTGAATGCAGGGAATGCTAGACCTGCCAAAATAGTATCTAGAACCTAGGCACGAGGGACAAGGAAAAGGCATGCGCCTCTTGAAGTAGGTGAGGCCCATCTTTTATTTATTTTTTCCAAATTATTTTTTCCTTGGTTGTATTTAACATTAATTAAAACATCTCTAATAATTTTGCTAATGATATATATACCAAGATAAGTCAAAATGTGAAAATATATCAATCATTCTTCAATTTATACCTTAAATATAGGATATTTTCCTTAAAGCACAAAGGTAAGTTTCACTCCGAGGTGCGCCTCCCTAAGCCTCGCATGATGAAAGCTCATTTCCGGCCTGGGAGCGAGGCGCACTTTTTAAAACTACAAAGGATATTAGAATAGGATAGGGACACCTAAAGGTACTAGAAGTGTTTCTGAATTTTCTTCGATTAGCATGATTTCATGAAAATCTAATGACAAAGCCTGAAAGTCTGAAACCTACAGATATCAATAAATTGTCCAGAAAACACTCTTGTCAATGGCACCACATACTTCTCTAACAGAAAAATTTTCAGCAAGCTTGTTCAGCTTTCAACAGCTGCCATTACCTTGAACTGCACTATGCATATCATGGAAAAAATGCGATGGAGATAGCTAACTTATATACACTCTGAAAAAAGTAATCAGATAATCACGAGCAAAGTTCGGTAAATTAAACAGATATATTCTCCTCAATCCAATAAATAAGCGGACACTTAGAGATGAGCTTCACAAGGCAGTGTGAAACATGATATTCACCCCAATCAAAATAAAAAAAGATGCCAAATATAGAGCACCCCAAAACATCAAAGCATAAATTTAAAGGCATCAAATTGCACAATTGTATGAGCAAAAGAAGCAAACATGTGAAGCAGTAAACAGAAGCAAGAGGAAGGTAGACATGCCTTAACAATTATGTCCTCGTACATGGAAAGCACTGCCTCCACATTTTGATGGTGAGTTTGCAAACGCAATTTTACCTAAATCATACCCGATGAGGATGAAAGCAAAGTTAATAATTAAATCTGCCTAAATAGGGATGCTAGATTCCTAGACAAAGCAACAAAGATAATAATGGAAAAATGTTCAGCGAGACATAAAAGATCAACTCCCTACAAACCTTTTCCTCAGTATCATCAAAGCGCTGAGTAAGCCTAGAAGCAATTTCATCATTCTCAGGAGGGGAATACTTCAAGTGGTATATTTTTCCAGTAACAGGATCTAGTCTCCGTCCAACTACCCTTTCAACAAGTAATTCTTCAGGGACCTGCAGACAAATATATCAGAAAACACCATGTAAAGACAAGGAACACCATATTTTGCAATACACATCAATCAAATGAAACCAATGGAAGTACCATATTAACATACAATCTAAATATCTAATAGACCAGTAAAGTGAAGCTTGCATGGTCTAGCTAGTACTGTTGTATGTCACAACAGTGCTTTCACTAATCTTTTAGGAGAACAATAATCCCATAGTATTGCAAATCTTATTTTTAGGAACTAGGAAAGATTATAAGAACGAATGAATACAAGAAGAGATAAATGATAATTGTGGATGAAGGCCGGGAGAGTGTGACAACTTAGATTATTCGGCCATGGTTTTCCCTTAATCTAAACAATTTCCACATTTTCCAGAGATCAATGGTTATAGGCAATGGCTAGTGAAAAATCCGTTGTTTTGGGGCTTAATTGAATACTTGAATTTACCAATTAGTTTATAGGGGCCTGATGAGACATATGTTGCTTATAGGCCAATTGGCATCAGTTTTAGGCATATTTGACACTCTTAAATAAAAATAAAAAGTATTTATAATTACAGGGGGAAAAAAATTGATGTAAAATCAAGCTAAAGACAGACAGAAAATAGAGGGGAAACACTGCTCTCATGGAACATCCTTCAAAAATTGAGGCTCAAATAAATATAACTGCTGGAAAACACAAAATGAGGGAGGTTGATGATAAACAAAACCTTACTTCCAATAGAATAAAAAGTTCAGGCTGGAACCCAAAGTCCTTGAGAGCAGTTGCTTGAGATAAGCTCCTTGGATATCCATCCAAAAGCCAGCCCTTCTCTTGTGCATCAGGCTGTAGCAAACGGTCTTTAACCATCTACATCATGAAAGACTAAGTCAGGGAAATGTCAAACAGAGATTTTTTTTACATTGCAAACTAAAGTTAATGCAATATACCATTACAACTATTTCATCCGGAACCAGCTTTCCTTTGTCCATGTAATCCTTGGCTCGTTTTCCGTTTTCACTGCCAGATGAGATCTCTGTCCGAAGCAAATCTCCAGCAGCAATATGCACCAAACCATACTGCATATACGAGGATTGCCTGATTCATATGCTTTCTTCAGGGGCAATCCCATAAAGAGAAATTCATAGACTGTACTATGAACTAACACAATCAAGTAGATTGACAACAAATTCCTAGAAAGTTATTTTTAAGAAGAAAGAAAATACTGGTACAAAAGTAAGCTACATATAACGTAGAGCAACAGGGTAACATAGAGAATCATGATTCAAAGTATAACCATTAAATTTCTAAAATATGAGCATTTCAGTAGAAGAATAAATATAATGAAGAATACTATATAGATCAATATGTCAAGCTGTCAAAAAATCAACAACCACAAGACAATGAGGTACTTCACATCTGTTTAATACCAAGTTCAATCATAAGACATTCTTCAAACTGAAAATCAAGATGTAACAGTACCAATAAAGTTTGATCAGGAAAACATTCTCAACCCACTTCTATCATCAAAGGGAGGATTAAAGGAAGTACTTACTTTTCCAGTTATGAGCTCACATTGCGTCCCTTTGCCTGATGCTGGAGCACCCGATATCATAATCCTCAATGGCCTTGGGTTATTAGCAGATGCCATAACCTGTTAACAATATGTAGCTTGAAACGGTCATAAAAAATCCTTGAAGATGGCAGACAGCCTTTCAGTAATGTATGCAAAAAGGGAAGCAACTACCCTTGTCTCTACCCCTTCAACTTCTAGTTCAAATTTCAAACTTAACATTTCCTATCCAAAAAAATTATTACATTGCTCCAACTCCATATAATAAAGGACAATAGTTAACACCTTTTACATAGTTTACATCATAAAAAGATGCCATGTTAGGAGCATAATGGAGAACAAAGCCCACAACAAAACAAATTCAGATACACCTATATCTGGATGACCCTAGAACATAACAGACAAACTCATGAACCTATATTATCGATTTTAGGAAAGGTTACACTCCAAAATGACTAAAAAATACAATAGCTGGAGTGCAACATACAACATAACCTAGCATGGTGCAATTTGTGACATATGCTTAAATTTTATGATCTAGCTAGTAATTCTTTAAACCTAATAATTTGAATTTGGACATTCATGGATCGTCCAAATTACGCAAGTAGCTGCTATGTGTTCAGACACCAAACAACATAGCCCCTCCTTTTACCTGGTGTCCTGGACCTGATCTTCCCTCCCCTTTCCCATTATTTACTTCCAAATCATTCTCCCCTATTAAATTCTAATACCTTAGTGGTATAGGTGGTGTTGAGCGCAAATTATTAGCTAGACACTGGGTCATGTAACTTTATGTGGACGCGCTTACAAAGATCAAATATTCAATTTCATACACAAAATGTTCATCTATGCACACACAATGTTCATTTACATACTTACCAAAAAAAAGTGTTCATTTGCATATAATAACCATTCATTGTTATTAGTTATTAGTGTATATTTTGCTTTAAAACAATACATATTCACTTACAAACACTGAATTCTTGTATGCTATACTATGCAATCTCGATTCATATTATAAATGAACATTCAATTTTAACAAGTGTATATGAAAAATAACAAAGGAAAATAAATACGTCGTATTAAAGATTTTTAATTGAACTTATTGCTTTTAAAATTTGAATATTGGGCACCTCATGACTATTTTGTGCTTACAATTGAGCATTTTGTATAAGATTACTCTGTTTTTGGCTAATGGACATGCATGATTACGTAATGAATAATTGAATATTCAACTATTGAAAAATGAATATTTAGGTTTTATTAATGAACTTTTAAATTTAAAAAATGAATATGATAAACAGCTACTATAAAGAATAACAGTGAATATTCAGAATTCGGAGCTCTAGATGAACAATCAACTTTAAAAAATGCATATGGTCAATAAGGAAATATGAAACTATTTAGATTTAGTAAGCGATAATTTAACTGTTCGCGTTTCAACATTATATACACATATTGTTTGTGTGTGTATTATATACATATTAACATGAAACGACTATTCAAAGTAAGCAAATACTTGTGTAGTGTTTGAGCAACATGCAAAATTTTAATATTTGTAAACGAATGTATCTATTTGTAAAACAAAATAAATATTTAAAACTGACAATGAACACTTTGTATATAAGTGGACATTGTCTTAATATAAATGAAGATTATGTACAAAATATTGAATATACTTGGAAGTAAATGCAAGTATAGCTTTATGGACCCGACTACCCGAGTCTATGATATAACAATTGGGTGCTGAAGCCAATTTTGCAATTTTGAAAATTTCTATTTTCCAAAGAAAGAACTTATAACCAGGAAGGTAGGATGGAGACTAACACTAGAATAGACCACCAAACCAGATTCAGAACAACAATCTTTAACATCATATCAAAGATTAAATTCCTATTACACAAAATCGAACATAATTAAAATGTAAAAATTACGACTTCGTGTACAATCCCCCAGTTAAATAACCAATAAATGATAGAAAAATAAAAACTCAAATCCAAAACTCATAATTGACACAAATCAACTTCATTTCATCAAAGAATGCAGACGAAAATGGAATAAAAAATTACCACAAAATTGGAATGGTGATGATGGTGGTGGTGATGGTGATGGTGATGGTGATGAATACGTGAACGATATCGAGCTGCGAGTTGATCGAAGTGAAAGGAGAGAGAGGAATGAGAATTGAAGGAGAGTGAAGAGAATTTAGGAGAGAAGGAAAGGGGAGGAAGGGGAGTGGGAGGAGGAGAGAAAATGGCGGAATTAGGGTTTCCAAAAATGGAAGAATACGATGAAGACGCCATTGTTGGTGGTGATAGTCTCTCCAACCCCCGCCTTCTTTGTCGGCGGCTTCTTTGTCCCAAAAGTTAAGCGATGTTAGTGCGAGTGACTGTGTGAGAGGAAGAAACTGAGTGAAAGAGAGCAAAGAAGGCGCTGATTCATTCATAATCAGAAAAGCCAGCTATTGTGGGCCCCTTTTATTGGGATTGTTAAGGGCCATAAGCTTAGTTCACATATCATCCTAATTCCCACCATAACCCTTTGCTATTGTCCAACATTTTCTATTTCATGGATGCTATGGACAAATTTTTTTTGTGTGTGTGGTAATTAGGCCATGTTTAAGAATTAGTTGTTAGAAGTTAGCTAATTGAATTAGCTGCTTTGATTAACTGTTTGTGATAGCTGATTTGACTAACTGATTATATTAGTTGTTTGTATAAAAGTTTTTGGTAAATAAAGGCTAGTGGTTAGATGTTTCTGAGTAAAAAGAACCAAAAAGCTATAAACTCTTCCAAAAAGCTCCTCATATGAGCTTTTCGAAATAGAGCTTTTTTCACCCCAAAACTGTTTTTCAGACCTCTAACTACCAAACACCCAAAATTAGGTTTTTGAATTGGTCAAACCTCTCCTTCCTCTCAAACCTCTCTTTTTCCTTCAAACCTCTAACTCCCATACACCCCCAAACTCTCATAACTCCAAACTCAACAAATTTTAAACCAAACTAAAATTAACTATATATAATTAACCAAAAATAAGTGTAAAAGAGCATAACGTAAGTGCGGAGTATAGAAAATAATTTGGAGTATTATTGTAATAGATCAGTAATCCGATAGGTTGTCGTCACACCTACGTAAGTCTGCAAAATGATCCTTATCGACAAGCCACAACCAAAGAAACACTCTCTCTCTCTCTCTTGTTTAAATAGCAAATTCAGCATTGTAAAAAAACTCTTATGCTATGTTATCATATACTGAGTTGTTTGTGATTACTTAAAAATTGATCAACATTTTCTATTAGATCTATATCATTGTAGATAGCTCAATAACAACATAATTTTCATCATAGAGAAAGGAAAAATTGAATTGAAGCTGAAAAGTTTAAGAGCAATATTTAATTAATGCCTCCAATACTACATGATTTTATATACTTCCTCCATAACCAAATAGTCCCAACAAACTATTTAATTTTTTAATACTCATTCACATATAATGGTCCTTTATTGCAACTATTTTGTTACGGGTGAAGTATAAATAAATAAGCAAAGTTATACTATTTTAGAATAGTCACAAATACTCAAAAGAGTTAATTGGTTTTTTCTAGGATATACGGAGTACGTCTCTTGTTATGTGTAGTACAAATTGATTAACTAAGGCAGGGCATTAGCTTCAATTCTAGTACTTGTGCTTTTTTTACAGGCAAGGTACACGGTTCTTGCACACAAAGCTGCTATCTCACGAAATACATTGGCACGGGGGAGGGGGTAGGTGCCGAACCCGTGACCTCAAGGATCACGGGGGTGTACTCTACCACTTAAGCTACACGTCTTAGACAGTTGACTTGTTGTGTTACTTTGGCCGGGGTAATACTTAGATATGAGCTATTGTGTCTTTTATCTTTGATTTCTTCCGTGGCGCTAAGTAACATTATTATTGTAATACTATTATTATTGAGTTAATTAACGGCTTAGTCAAATAAATTAGAGTGTTGAATATTTGTTGTATTGTTTGACGTCATTTAATTTATTTTTAGAATATCGACAATTTCGATTAAACCTATAGTTTTAAGCAAATTATAAGGTAAAAAAGACTCAAATTCAAGACCTTAACTTTCAAAGGGATAAGGGGGAGCTTTTACCATAAATTGGCCGGACCCAACTTGATTTGATCATTTTAAGTGTGTGCATATCGATATATGTTAATTAATACATGCAAGTATGCAAATGATGCAATGCCTTAAGTATGAGTATATAGTTATATTATATACTTCGTTCTATGCAAGGTTTGACATCATCTCATTGCATCACTTATCATTTTTCCAACCCTTTGGAAGCAACAAGGGTGGGAACAAAAAGTAAAAAACAATTTATATATTACTCACCTGGGTTCATATAAAGTAATAAAGCTACGACGCACACATGAAAGGCTCTTTGGATTTGAAATGTGGACGCAACACATGTCCCATCATACCCGTCGCAAATTAATTCCATTTAGAAAGGAGAGGGAGGAGAGATCCAAACTCGTGACCTCTATGTCACGTTGGCTTTGATACCATGTTAAAGGAATATGTTGTTATACCAAAAACTTAAGCTGATAGTAGTTGAGGCCCAGGAATATATTATATTTGAATCACTGGACCCACATATATAGACTCAATGTACGTAGATCCGCTAATGATTAAGTGAGTAAAATATAAACATAGATGTACATCCACTATCAATTTTCTTACTTACCTCACTAAAAACAAATCGTAACAAACTTTAAGAGACAGAATGAGGAGTGACAAAATAGCCTGAAGTAGGTGAGATTTGAGAAGAACAAACTCATGATTATTGATGAATAACATATAGTTAGATTAAGCAGTTGAATAATGAGTTCCATATTGTAAGTGGAATACAGTTTGGATTCCCCTAAACATACACTCCCAAACATATGTAGTGTTGTAACCTCAAAATAAAAGTTGGATCTTTTTAAAGACAAGGAAATAAGCTAACCACTAACTTCAATTCATTCCATGATTATTGCTTATTAAATTAAACTTAGACCACACATGCATCCACCTTTAAGGCTTTTAAGTTTTAACTTATATGACTCACCAAGAACTACTTTTTCTATTCCCCACTTATATAAGCATGCCCAGGCAAATGTACAGAAAACAAACCATATATAAGAGAAGAGATACATACTCATTAATTTGAAGCACCCTCAAAACTTGCTTCATATCAATACTACATCATCAAAACAAATTAAAACTTCTGCACCTACGTACGTACTCATGAATAATATTGTTATTGGTGACGTTGAGCGCGTTAGGACAGGTACTTTCTCACTCCCCCTCACAATTTAATTAAATTATCCGTTAATTTACTTTTTAAGGGTCAGAATGACATAAGAGTTTTCTTTTATAATGCATGCAATGGCTTACTTTATTATTGAAATAAACTTAAGAAAATCTTGCACGTGTATATATACATATATATTATAATTTAGCAAGATATTAATTTTGGAATATACATTAAAATTACACTTGAATCGTTCAAATTAACACTCCGTAATATTTAATTTGACATTTTCAATTTTAACCATATCAGCGTAGTTAACGCATGGAGAGTATTCCTTAATTTTTTGCCACTAAAAGATAATACCATACATGTAGAATAGTTGAATTAATCAATGTATATATAAAGTACTACCTATGCCCTAACCTGGCCTAGATTATTGATTATAACTTACGGGTTACATATAAGAAAAAAATCTTATGTTCATCGAATTTATGCTAAATCAACCTACAACATACTAAAAGTTATGCTAAAAACACTAATAAGAATTTTACCCCTTTATGAAAAGAGTAGATTTATCAAGGCCGGGGTAAATATTAATGTAACTTGGGTAACTATATATTAGTTTGTTATACACTAACTTATACTCCCTCCGTATCGGTTTATCTACAACAATTGATAATATATGGGAGATGTAAAATATTCATCATT
This sequence comes from Salicornia ramosissima, assembly GCA_951394345.1. Classification (NCBI taxonomy): domain Eukaryota; kingdom Viridiplantae; phylum Streptophyta; class Magnoliopsida; order Caryophyllales; family Amaranthaceae; genus Salicornia; species Salicornia ramosissima. Next base: position 51,033,958 of record OX596234.1, read on the forward strand.
GCAAATAAACCGATACGGAGGGAGTATAGTTGTACAAAGTGTACAACCAATAAAATTTTTGTAAAAAAATTAATTAATTATTCTATCCAGGGGTCGTCAATGTTAAAGTTTTCATTGTTTGCATCTATGAATATATGATCTAGGAAGCACGAACACACCTTCAATTTGTCATATCCCGTGAACACCGACATGACACCGACACGTTGGGCACACGTACTCACATTGAACTAAATGATTAAGCTTACTCAAGTACTCGAGTTATTTTTTTCGCTTTAATTGTTTATATCTTTTAGGTTTTGAATAATTTATATAATTATTAACCATATTATCAACACCAAAGTTGATATTTACTTCAGTGTTTTATTGAAATTATATAGATTTTCTTATTGTTTTCTTTCACGTACCCATATTCTCAATTTTTTCAATGATGTTTTCCCATACTTGTTTTGTGTCCATTCCCGTGACAGTATTCGTTTTAGTGCAATTTAGTCTATGATATGTTGGCTCGTCTTGTGGCGAAAGGGTCGATTTATAAACAGAATGTCTTGCAAAAAAAAATTACTTAAATGTACTATACAGACAATCATACATGTTGCATTAATCTTTAAACTTCGCACATTAAGAGTGTGTTCTCTTCAACTTATTCGACCTGACCTGATTAAACCTATTAAAGCTGACTTGATTATAACTTATTAAACTTAAGATGACTTGACCTGATTAAACATGATAAGTTCTGAGACCTGATAAAAAAAAGTTGAAGAGAACGCACCCTAAGTATGTAATATAGTCATATGATCGATGATGTTTAACTTGTTATGATGATATCATCTAAGGATTATTAAAGATCATGCTACGTAACATTAAAGAAGCAGCTTTCTTTCTTAATTAATTAGAGTGTGTTCAAATAAGCGAAAGCAAAATTAAATTAAATATCTAAGAAGTATTATTGTTGATGTTAAGAGATCGTATGGTCGGATTTGTTTTCCTTTAATTTTTTTTTTGAAAATTAGCTAACTGCCTTTGTCCTTGATTAGCAAGAAATAATAAAAGTAAAATTTTTACTTTTAGTAGTAGAAATTTTATAAAATATAGGAAATTAGTTGTCTATCTCTCTCCTGATGAGTGTAAATAATTCTTGTGTCAATTACAAATTCTGAAGTCTACCAAACATAATTTATATATATATTGCTATTTTCTAGAAAATTGACAAGAGAATATATTTCTACAAAATGAGAATTCCAATTGAAATTATGTTCCTATGTCTACCAAACATGCTCTAAAGTTTCAATATTCAAATGAAGATTAAAGAAAGTTGCTTGATCATCAAATGTTACACGAAAAGAATGCTAATAATTAAAGTTATAATCGCCCATTAAGCAATTCATCTTTTTTTTCCTGTGATGTATATTATTGCTCAATGCTTACATGATCATTCCCCCAATCACCCTCCAATAAAGTAGGATATTGACCAGGAAAAAAAAAAAAGAAAAAAAAGAAGAAAATTAAATAAGTTAAAAAAGGATAAAGACAAGTGCTGAAAGAAACTAGACACGTTTTCTTTTTCATTTTTTTTGGCAACAGAACCAAACGCTGATTAATCGTGATCAATGATTCATCTTTTCTGTATTCGTGGTATGAAAACTAAATTACTAAAAAGCAAACTTTAATCATAACATTCTTTTCCTTTAAATAATATTAGCCCATGACATGAGAGATCTTCATCTGATTATATTAGCTGATTTGACAAACTAATTAAGAAGTATCAATTTATCAGTACTAGAAAATATATATAATTCGTCGTAGAAAATGGGCTTGTAAATGTTTTTTTTTTTCTTCCAATGAGTCAATTTTAATATAGTTTGGGTTAGATATTAGTTAGATCCGTCGTTGTTAATGTGTAGTCATCATTAATTGGTCTTTTTTTTGTACTGATATTAGCTGATTTAGTGTGCATTCTCTTCAATGTTTTTTATCAGGTCTCAGAACTTATCAGGGTTAATCAGATCTGGTCATGTCAGGTTTAATAAGTTATGATCAAGTCAGCTTTAATAGGTTTAATCAGGTCAGGTCAGATCAGGTCGAATAAATTGAATAGAACGCACCTTAATTACACGGGGTAAACATATTAGCTGTTTATTTCAAGCTAATTAGTAAAAGACATACGAAGTAGTTTATAGATTGACGTATAATATGAGGATGAAGTCATAGCCCAGTGGTTAGGGCTTCAGAATTTCAGGCACGAGATCCTGGGTTCGATTCTCACCGCATGCCTTTACAAGGATTCTTTATTATCCCTCTTACAGATGCGTGTGTTAGGCTAAAATTAGGCCCAGGTTCAAAGGCCTAGTATCCCACACATTATCCTAAAAAAAATTGAGGTACAATATTATATATTATTGTAAAATGGTAGTAATGGATATGCAGGGACAGTATGGACAGCAACAGCGCATGCAGTGACAGCAGTAATAGGATCAGGAGTACTAGCAGTCCCATGGAGTGTTGCACAATTGGGTTGGATTATTGGTCCTCTTTCCCTCTTTGGCTTTGCATTCATTACTTATAAGACTGCTCGTTTACTCTGTGACTGTTATCGAACTCCTGACCCCATCAAAGGCCAACGCAACCACTCTTATATGGCTGCTGTCCGATCTACCTTAGGTATGTATATATGTAGACCCGGTAGGTAACATTAAAAAAGACTTAGTAACTAGTAATTGATGATGGCCTAAAAGAAAAAGATTGAGAAACGAAAATAAAAATAAAAAAAATAGAGAGAAAACTTTACTTTAGCTAGTTAGTTACCCATGAGTCGTTTTTAAAGACACCACAATTTTGAGATTCTAAATTATTATTTGAGACAAATTTAAGAAGATCGACCATAGTACGCACGTTAGTACATTTTCGGGGTTTTTCCACCCTTTTCGTTAATGGTAATGCATAAATGTTACAGGAACAAAGGAAGTATTAATTTGTGCAGTAGCTCAGTATGCTTTGTTATGGGGAACCATGGTTGGTTATGCAATCACAGCTGCAACAAGCATGTTGTGAGTCTTCTTGTACTTAAAACATTTATTAGAAATTACTATATGTATATAATTTCAACAGTCTAGCTATTCTCTAACCAAATAATTAATTAATTAACCCAATAATTATGATCATATGAAATGAAGGTCTATAGAAAGAACAAATTGCTACCACAAAAAAGGACCAGAAGCTACAGATTGTGAACCATCAGGCAACTCTTTTATGCTAATATTTGGACTCATAAACATCATTCTTTCCCAATTTCCAAACCTGGAAAAGGTGACTTTCTTATCTGTAATCGCGGCCACAATGTCCGTATGTTACTCGTTCGTAGCACTATACCTATGCGTAGCCAAATTCGTGGCACACCCCGAACCTAAAGGCACCATAACTGGGGTTGAGATAGGGACTAATGGGATTACTTTGGCCTCTAAACTCTGGCAATCATTCCAAGCTCTTGGCAACATTGCTTTCTCTTACACTTATGCTCAATTGCTTATTGAAATTGAGGTATGTATGTATCATGTATGTCCTACATTTGTGCACTATTTATATGATCTTATAAGGTGTAAAACATTTCCAATTGAAAACTATTTTCCACGAAAAAATCATTTTCAAAATCCAAACAGCTTTTCCTTTCTTTAGTTATAAGGAAAACGGTTTTCCACTTTAAGCGTTTTTTCTATTGTTTACACATGAGTGGAAATGTTTTCCTCTCAGTTGGGGAGAGGGGGAGATGTTTTCAAAAGATGTAAAATAAGTTTTTGGCCCAAATTTTCCATTTAACTTTTCGACCAAAACTATAGAATGCAAAATGGAGAAAAAAGTTTTATGTGAAAGTGTTTTACACCGTAGTATACAAAACCTTAGAGTGGATTAGAGGTGATCAAAAGTGGCCCGGCCCGGTTTTTTGTGGGCTTTGGACATGAAAATTAGGTCCAAACATGGGCCTGGCCCGGTCCGATTTCTTTATTTTTTTGTGCGGACCTTGGACATTTAAAATTAGCCTTTTGGTTATTTTTTTAGGCCCAACCCGAAAAAACCCAAAAAACCCGCCAAGCCCGCACTAAATTTTCGGATTTTGGCTAATAAATTTGGGCCGAACTAAACCCGGCCCACTTTATGGGCTTGATTTTTTTTGCATCGGCCCAGCCCATGATCACCTCTAGAGTGGATGAGTTTGGCGTTGTCAAATAAAATAAAAAAAATATATTGTTTTTCAGGATACATTAAAATCGCCTCCAGCTGAGAATAAAACAATGAAGAGGGCAACTTTGTTTAGCATTGCACTTACAACAACCTTTTATGCTTCACTGGGTTGTATGGGATTCCTTGCCTTTGGCAATGAGGCTCCTGGAAATGTTCTCACTGCCTTCCATGAACCCTTCTGGCTCGTTGATCTTGCTAATATTGGGGTGGTTTTACATTTAACAGCCGCATTCCAGGTAACAATTGTGACTAATATATAGGAATGGCTTAGCTAGTTTCTAACACCACATTGTGCAATGCAAAAAAAAAATTCTAATAATAACTAGTGCCATTTTAGTAAATAAAATTAAAGCTCTAAAATATATGATACACTGCACACTCATTGATGATTTTGGCATGAAAAAAAATATATCCTAAAATACCTCGTGCATTAAGTATTTCGCACCTTAATTACACTGCAGTGTTAGGCATAACTCAATAATGAACAACAATCCAAATCTTCTACTTCTTATCAGCTCCATATTAATTACATCGTAGCACTTAGACACACTTTGTAGAAGAGACTTGAGGGTGTAAAAAAATGAAATTAAGCAAAGTAATTTTAACACCCGTAATTTATGCTTCCCATCTTGCATGCGTTTTTAATTATTTTTATTAATTTGCTCATTTATAAACTAAAATTAATCTCTTCTTCTTTTTTTTTAAAGTGTGTGTCATACTTTTGTATTGCAACTAATATGTATCAGCAAATACAATTCTACAATTTATGAAATGTATAATACCTTCTACTTATCATTACTTGATAAGTTAATATCCAAATCCTAAAAAATATTTCTGAGCCTCAACAATTAGCTTAAGCTTTTGGTTGAGATGATAGAATATATATATGGTGGGCCCCAACATGATACAAAGGTCACAGGTTTGAATCTCATCAACCCCCTCCTTTGCAAAGTGGAATTAATTAACATCAGGTATGGTGGGCATGTGTTGCATCTACATTTCAAGCCCAAAGGGCCTTTCATGTGTGAGGGGGAGTGATAGAATATATAAACATATTTCTGGGCCTTAACTATTAGCTTAAGCTTTTGGTTGAGATGGTTCTCTAATAGTAAAAAAAAGAGTGAGCAAATATTGAAATTGTCTCTAATCACAGATCAAAATTGATATAGTTTGGAATTAAGGGGGGTGTTGGGAATAAATCCCGCGTCAGAAAAATAACAAAGTTATATTCACTTTATATGGCTAAAGGGTTACTCCCCTTATTACCATATGGTTTTAAGGTGGAACCTCCTTTATCTTGTAAAGTAGACTTGCACTCCCTTGTAGCGGGCAAGACCCAGGCCCGTTTGTCAGAAGGTGCGGAAACTAATAAGATTGAGTTGCACAGGTATTTGCACAACCCATATTTGCTACCTATGAGAGGTGGCTAGCCATGAGGTGGCCATCAACACCGTTCATACACAACACATACACAATACAAATCCCGGGATCCAAGTCAATGTGCTTACAATTCACGCTTTGTAGGCTCATCCTACGGCCTGTGATTGTGGTGGTTACTGTGTTCACTGCCATGATGTTTCCATTCTTCAATGCAGTGTTAGGACTGATGGGGTCAATAGCATTTTTCCCTTTAACAGTTTACTTGCCAGTGAGAATGTACCTGACTCAGGTTAATCTTAAGAAAGGAGGACTCAAGTGGTGTATACTTCAAGGCTTGTGTTTGGTTTCCTTGTTTGTTTCTCTCATTTCTGCTGTGGGTTCTATTGCTGATATTGCTCAGCGATTTAAACATGCTAAGCTCTTTAGTACACATCTATAGTTTGTATCAAAGTATTTCTAAAAGAGTTTTAAAAATATATTAGGTAGCGTTTGGATATGTATAATTCATTTGAAATTGATGAATTCAATTTCCGAAATTGAAATGTTATAATTCAAATTCCAATTATATGTTTGGTTTGTTTTAAAATTTGAAATGACATGGTTTTGTTAAGTATTTGAAATACATATAATTTACCTATTAAGGATTTGGGTTAGGAATTGAGTCAAATTCAATTCCATTTTTTTTTTACTTGCCAAACATCTTATTTGACTCAAATTCATCATTTCAAATGAAATTCTTGTATCCAAACATAGCATTAAATAATTTGAGATGATGGTGAGTTTAATCTGAGAATGCAATGCATGCCAAGGTCAACCACCATTCAAGGTTGTAATTAATTTTGATTTGAGTTAATATTTTAACTTTGGGATTATCTCTGTATTTATTGTTTTTCAAGAAAAAAAAAAAAAACAATGGCCCTGTTTGGCAAACAGCTATTAGAGTTTGTTGTTAGAGTTTAGAGTTTGCTGTTAGAGTTTTTTATTTAGAGTATTTGACTGCAGATTTGACTGTTGTTTTAATAATTGTGTTTGGTAACACTTAGCTGATTGCTAAAAGCTGTTTGTGTAAAATGACATTTATAGACATTTGTTTTTGTAATATATTTAATTATCTTTTTTGGAAATCATAAATCAATGTGGGTAATTTTGTCCAAAAACTTTAACAATTGCAAAACTCTAATGAAAAAGCTCCTTCAAAATTAGAGTTTTGGAACCAAAACTCTAAATTGAAACTCTCCCCACCAAACAAGAGTTTAGAGTTTCAATGGGTCAAAACCTTTAAAACATAGTCAAAACTCTAAAACATAGTCAAAACTCTAATCTCTGAGCAAAAAGCTCTTTGCCAAACACCCCCAATGTGAGATGTTATTATAAGTATGCTCAAAATATACAATTTCATAATACATTAGTATTGATTGAAATATAATACTCTATATGTTAATTGTCAAAGATATATTTGAAGAGATCATAAAAAGCCTAAAAAGGTTGATTAACAATTTGGGCGGAGCTGGTTTTGTCTTTAATTAACAACTTATCAAAAACACATTATTAGAAATGTGGAGAAAAAATATCGCCCACCGTGGGGCTCGAACCCACGACCACAAGGTTAAGAGCCTTGCGCTCTACCAACTGAGCTAGACGGGCTTGCTGTACCAACTTTGACTTAATTTCATAATATACCTTGTTCTTTTCTTTTCAATTGTAAACAGCTTGTATTCCGCTGCTGGGTGAATTTAGGTGGGACCCCTCACTTATTTGAACCGAACTTTTTTTATTAAAAAAAAAACTATTTGAACCGAACTTAACCGAGGGATATCAGGTAAAACAAATTGATATATTTAGCAAACATATCAAATGACATTTTAAAGTAATTTTGAAAAACTTTAGGGGCAGAGATCTAAGCACCAACCAAATATTGGGGGTGTTTAGGTAATATATTTTCAATAAAATTATAAAAATGTCATTTGATATGTGAGTTAAACATATCAATTTGATTTACTGGGTATTTCCCAAACTTAACCAATTGTTATATCATGTATTTAATCAAATCTTATTAAACTTATTACATTTAGAAAATAATCAAATGCAGGTCTCATATCTACATTTAAAAGGTGTCACTAATCATGAAGTTTGACAAGAATTATTCACTTAAGGGGCGGCGGCGTTCTTAAAAAAAAAATTCAAGTTTAATAAGTTCAGATGAGTTTCGATAAGTTCTAAGTTCAATTCAAATAAGTTCAACTCTAATAAGTTGGAAATACAACTTTAAAATATAAGTTTCATATTTAATAAGTTTCGAATTGAGGATCAAAAGTTTGGGTCGGGCCTTAACTAAGCAATTGTATCCAAAACTCAAATTTTTAGGGCGGACTTGGCGGGCCATCCACGGGCATTTTGGGTCAAACCGGGCTTTTGAACTAAAAGCCTATTTTAAGTGCGCCAAAGCCGCAACATTTTCGACCCAAATAGGTCGAGCTAGTGGGTCGGCCAATGATAATCAACTCTAGTTCAGATAAATTCATGTCTAATAAATTGAATAAAACACACCCTTAAAAATTGTAACTTTAATCATACAATCATAGCTTTTTTTATTATAATGGTTTTATATTCTCTAAGGGGGGTGTTTGGTATTATTGTTTCTTAGTATTGGAATTTGGAAATGGAATCAAATAAAAAAATCCATTACTTATTGTTTAATATGAGACGGTGGTAACACATGTTCTTTCCTAGTGAAAACCATTACCGTCATTTTGTTACTCTTCTTAAGTCTCAACCTTATGGAAACAAAATTTTTTCCTCTCTAATTTGTTTTCATTTAACTTTTTAAATTATACCAAACAATAAGGGTGTGTTTGGTTGTGTGTTTTTTAAATGGATTGGAATAGAGTTAGAATCCATTCCATCTATTTTTTTTTTGTTGAGCTTTTAAACTATGGAATCTCATACCCAAAGGGTTCTAACTCCATTTCATACCCCTAGAAACCCACCTCCCCCATAAGATTCACATTCCATTCTTTTAATGAAGTTTAGAATCCATTTCAACCACAAAACCAAACAAGTAGTATGGGTTTTAGAATCAATACCCATGTGGTATGAGATTCCATATCAATCCATTCCAACCTAATGAACCAAACACAACCTATAATTAATAATTAAATAGGACGAGTAACATAATATGCCGGATCATTCACTATCCGATTACCAATTCAAAACCCTGTAATTCCTCAAATTCGCTTGCATAATCCTAATCCAATTATCCCAAATCAATTGAATTCAACCCTAACCAAGTTTCTCCCCTCATTCGTAAATAGTATTCCAAATCAATTGAATCAAATCAATAAATTTCACCAATCCTATATAACGATGAGCACCACTAGAACCGCAACACCCGCAAACACTCGAACTATAACCGTCGAAACCACCTCATCTTCTTCAAATCAACAGCAGCAAGAAACCCTAGTTCTTCGCCTTAATCGCAAGAAGAAGGTTACCTGGAAAGAAGGCACTGTTGACAATGAATTTATGAACAAGAAGAGCTCTAAGAAATGCTGTATCTTTCACAAGGAGAAATCTTTCGATGAAGATGATAGTGATGATGATGTTGTTGTCGGCGATAAATCTAATTCTGATAAACACAACAGCCATGATTGTTGCTCACATGACGCTAATTCGAGTGCGAGTAGTAATGTTGCAGATTAGTATGTTCAAGCTCTTATTTTATTGATGATCGATTGTTCTTTGTTTTCTTTGATTGCCAGGTATGATAGAAAGAAGTTGAGCTATATTAACCCTTACTATTTGAGCTTCAAATTTTGTATGGAATTGCTCAGAGTTGACTTGCTATTATAACGTGTGTATACAATTATCATTGTTAGATGATTTGGTATTTGATTTGCTTTGTGTTCGAATCATTTAGCTCTTGATTATTATAGTACTATTTGATTTGCTGGGAAATGAAGATACATACAATATAACAATTTGAATTTGTGATGTTATTTATGCTTGTGAAACCATGATGAGTATTGGCCATCAAGGAATGAAAATGGTGAATGCATTTGGCTTCTCACCTTTTGTTAGCACTAAACCCGTTGCTGCTACTTTAGCATGTAATCTCAAGCTTGCTCTGTTTCTTAATTTGTCACTTGAAAATGCATTCACATATATGTATGTGTTATTGATCTTGATCAAGAAAGAGGTTGAAGGATTGCAATTTATCGGAAAAGCTGTATTCCTAGGGAGGAGAGTTGAGGAGGAGATGCCATTGGGGATTTGGGGTGCTACATTGAAACTAAACTTGGCATATTTCTACTCAAATGCAAATTTTGTTTTAGGAAGAGGTGGAAGATAAATGCTTGGCATTATCACATTGAGTTGATAGAATACTGTATGATTGTGGATGTTTTGAATTTTAGAGGTTTAATACTTGGCAAAATGATATAACTGGACCAACAATCTAGTATGTACTTATGAAGTTTAACTTTCCAAATACTAACCTAACAATTTAAGCCATTTCCTAGGATTTCATAAGGTTTATTTCACATGAATTTTGAATTTTATTGTAGAGAGATTTGCCATGATTTCGGAATGCATATGTTGATTAGCTTTTTTATTGCATTGGTCTAGGAGTTCTTGTTGTTTAAGAATAAGGAATTATGCTCGAGATTGGTAAAAATATGGATATTTTATGGAGTATTGAAGGATAATTGGAGCTTCTCTTTATCTGCCTCTCGCTGGACTGACTAGTGAAGCAAGAGTATAGAAACAAGGCAGCTAGTAATTTTTTTAAGGTCTAGAAACTTCAAACTTAGTATTACTCTCATTTGCTTGCTCTTAATATATGGGCATATGACTTGACAAGTGCAACTTCAAACTTGCTTGCTCTTAAAGGATTTTCTGGGGTAATGTATGCTCTCTTTGTACCCTCTTCTCCTTCTCCTTTCTATTGCTCTTGTGCAAATCGTGTCTGTATTGTGAAGTCCGACTGTTATATACTGCGTGATAGATTTGTTCATCGATTGATGAGTGTCTGAAGTTGTGTATTGAAGGTTTGACATTGGGTATACGTTTTGGTAAAATTACACTGAATCATTAAGTTATGATAGGTTTTATTGGGGTGGTTACATCAATTGCTTTAAGGAATAGAAAAGCATGTATCTTAATTTGCTGAACATAAATTTGTCCATCAGATTTTGATCTTGAAACAAGAACATTCAGAGCACAGCTTAATGTGGTGCTTAGCACTAAAATCTGTTACCTCCTTTGGCTCCTTAGGAAGTTAGGATGATATTAGGTTCACCAAACATAACTACTCCGTAGTAGAGACTTGAAAGTTGTAGTCAACCATTGATACAAGATTTCAAGTTAAAGAATAGGATATTGTATAGGTCTATAGGAAAGGGATGGTAATAAGTTGGTTTCGGACCGGATTATGCATAAATTGACTCCAATTCAGAGTTGGATATCCGAGCAAAATTGGACTCCAATTTCATTAATTTGACACTGATTGTGAACATTCGACTTTTACTCGACTTTGATAGCAAACATTCGACTTGGCTCTGACAGTGAACATTCGATTTCAATCTAATAGTGTTTTGTACTTGTTAAATGTTAAAAGACAATTTTACCTATTTAATAGTAATTTTTATGCATGCCCATAAATGTCATTTCATATAATGAAATAGTTACTAGTTTTTTTTTACCAAAAAGCGAATTATTATCAATTACAAATTCACAAATACATAAACAACTATTAAACCAACAATCAAATCCTCTAAACAAAAAGGTAAAAACTCTAAGCGTAAATTCTACTAAACTCAGAAAAACTATTTGCCATCATGCATTAGTCAAATAGTGCATAATTAGTGTAAAATATTTTTTGTAATATAATATGGATGTAATTAAATACAACTATTTGCCATCATGAAATTCAATTCCATGTGAATTTGTCATATTTTTTTCCAACATTGGCTCTGACTTGAAGTTGAATTTTTTTAGGTGGAGTCACTGTTGAATTTTTAGTTCCCGGGTTTAGTTTTGATTTTCTTGCGGATTGAGTCAGACTTGGGCGGGATCCATACTACATTGACATCCCTAATATAAGTTAAACTTAGCTTTGACATGGTTAATTTTAAACGATCTGGATGACATTCCTATATAAGATATATATTGGAATGTCGAACACAGCAAATATACCTAATTATATGTCAATAGGTTGTCCATATTTTTACGTATATATATAGATAGTTATTCGATACTTATAATACCTTTTAGACAATTTTATACCACTTCTAAGGTCCAAAGATCCATTCAATCTAGTAATATAGGGCATAGTGGCATAGAATGCATTATAATCAAATGATTATTATGCTTCAATCAAATTGTTTCTATTCCTACTCTTACAAAGAAACGAAAATCTTAAACTGAAAATACTTGTAGCATTAGGCATTTAGGCTCTGTTTATTTCAACGGAAACAATTTTTAATGGAAAATATGATTTTTAAAGTACATTTTCATACAATAAAAGGGATATAAAAAATAGAAGCAAACAAGGTGGAAAATGGGAGTAGGAAAAAAAACAAAATAATAAAGTAGAAAATGTGGCAAAATTTGATTAGTGAAGGAAAATGATTTTCCTTTTTGAGAGAAAATTATAACCTTTGTGGAAAACATTTCTCTCCGCTTACCAATCAAACAAAGGAAAATGAATAGAGCAAGAAAGGAAAATGTTTTCTCCAAAACAAACGAGCCTAAGGTAAGGTCTATACATAACTTCTACTCGAGAGTCGAGAACACAAATTGTCAATACACAATGGACCTGTATCAAAATCGATTGAGAACAAGATCAAAAGCCATATGACATTGCTAAAAGATCCTTTATACATTTTAGTAACTAGAGCAAATATTGAGTATTGAGTACCTTGTTGCAATCCCATATCAAAGACACTTGATGTATGTTTTATCTCTATGGTACACAGGCACACAGCTTTGAATCACCAAACTCAGATATCATATATTTAACAACTTGCTGTAAAATAATTCCAATTATACACGAGAAAACGAATCTATATAAACTATATCATATATTTAACAACTTGATGTAAAATAACTCCAATTATACACAAGAGCAAACGGATCTATATAAACTATAAGAACTGTCACACTATCAACATCACTGATGGCCATGACTATAATATCAGAAGGGTAATGTGTTTTGAGCTGAAGGGTTGATCAAGGCAGTCCCGAAAACATCAGAAGTTTAACTGTAGAAGAGAAGACATATCAGTCAAGGGAAAACCTATACGACTTATTGCAAAAACATGTAAACTGTTAATTCGGAATTTTGGATCACAAATTGCGAACTTTAACAAACGGTTGCAATTACTCAAGCATTCAAGTACCAGCACTCATTTTGCTAAGCATTACATAAAACCCTGGAACCACCACATGGTAGATTGAAAGCTCATCCAACTAACAACATCATGCTTCAAATTTTGCCAATTCTAGAATATAAGATCTTTGAAATGTAATAATTTTCTCTGTTCAACACTATACCATTATTTTAGCTAACATAAAACTCATAAGAGCCCCAAAATTTTCAGTAATTATCATTGAAGAATTTAGGTTAAAAGGCAATACCTGATAGGTTCAAGAGGTTCCCAGGTAGCAAGGTTATTGAAATGTGGCATGATATTTTCAGATGCCGTTATAATTCCATGGTCCATTTCGATCTCTGTGAATTCTTCGAGATCAAAGTCGTATGAATACAGCCGTTCTCTTCTCCTAAACACCATTTTTTTGGCATTTAAAGCAAAACAAGGTACAGGGTAGTAATCATCAACCACATAACCCAAAATAGCCTTAGTGAAGCGAATGGTGTGCTGTTTGACCCATTCTGGTCCTTCTAACTCCTTCAAAACCCATACCTCTTTGATGTCCTCATCCAAACTGTTCACAAAGCTCAGAAATCCACCCATTTCAATTAGCCTATCATACTCGCCCATAGTTGTGGGAAGGTCCGTCACTGAGAATCGTTCATCGTCGACCCCCATAGAGATTACGTAATCTAATCCAGGCATACCAGGAAACCAGTGCAAAGCTCCAACAGTTGAAATGGGTGTGTGACCAAAGTTTCTAAAAAGTACTCCAGGTGGTCCATCAACTGCTTTCCATGATCTCGTTTTCAAGCTAAAAATCTCACAAGCAATATAATTTAAATTATCCTTGAACAAGTGCACCACTTTGAAAACATTGTTTGTTTGGCTAAACGCAAGACCGTAAGACTCCTTGTGAATTCCATTAGGAAGAGTGCCTAGAGGAAACCCTATTGATTTCCTAGTCATAGGGTTCATCACAACTAACCGCCCTTGATTTTCTCTACCATCAACCAAAGGTTGGTCTAAAGAGGAACGTGTACTATGCATCCCAATCACTTGGTTCATAGAATTGATCAAAATCAACCCATTGCAAACGGCTACAACCGAGCCAGAAAGGCTAATATTAAGGTCAATAAGCTTGCATTTCTCATTCTCAATCTCTAAGAAATGGATGAATTTGCTCCGTTTAAACCCTGAACTACAAGGAAATAAACAAAAGCCTTCGGATTGTTTGAGCTGGGTTTCGACATGGTATGCGTCGTGTTTTTGTTTATCGATTCTTCTAGATCTCAAAAAGATTGGGGTTATCTCAGCATGAGTATTATAAGCATCAACAAACTCAGCACATTTGATTAGCTTATACCATGTCTTGCAAACACAAGTGAATCTCAAAAGAGATTTGACTGGAAGTAAAAGAAAGATCTTAAACATCAGATCATCAGGTAAAAAAGGCACCCAAGTTTGCATTTTAGCAGCTCTTTCTTCTACCATCTTTATAAAGCTAATCTGCTTCTTTTTACTCCCAACATACCTTTCTTCAATCACAGATCTTTTCGTTTTCATCTTTCCTGATTAATTCAACAACCTCAGTATCATATAACGAAATTTAATCAGTGAAACAAAACAACAGAGTCGTATTTAAACCATAATTGAGTCCAGTGGAACAAATCCTTGTATACCGCATTACATAGGCTAGATTATTGCTTTTTTTTCCCCTATTTATGGTTATAATTTTGCAAGAAAAATAAGCTTAACATGTTCATCATTCTTGATTGCAGAGCATTTATACAAATAATTCGAACTCAAATTAAACTGAATTACCACAAATTCAAAAGATATGTTTGAAATTTGAATTTTCTGTCATTTAGTTATTTACCGAGACAGGCCCTTCCGTAAGTCAGGGCATGACGGGCGACTGCCCTGATCCCAGAAAAAAATCCTCCATTCAAAGAGTTGGAGTTATTATAAACTAAAAGTCTACAGCAAATTAGCAACAAAATTCCACTGGAATTTCTCCTTCCTTAAAAATCTATCAACAAATTACTAAGCATAATCCACCCTAGAAGAACCCTAAGTGACTATATTACATCAACAAACTAAGCCCCGTTGTATAATTGATTTTCCATGATTCAACTATAAAAAACACTTACCTCAAAAGCTCTGCTTCAATGGAGGAATGGCAGCACAAAAGCCACCTTGATCAATGCCCAGTTCACTAGCTCAGTCACAATTCGGCAAAGGAGAGGTGAGAGGAAGACAGACAAAGAATGTTCAGGGTGTTCAGATGAAGCGCTGCCTTCTTTTTTATTTGATCGTTAGTTCGGTTCTAGCAGGACGTCAACGAGCCGATACACCGTGAACAGCTCGTGAACAAGCTCGGTCAAAGCTCGTTTGAATATAAATAAACGAGTTTGAGCAAAATTTTCAAGCTCGATTAATAAACGAGCTTTACTCGAACAAGGTAGTACTTGTTTCGTTAAGGCTCGCGAACAGCTTGTTCAAGTTTATTAAAAGCTCGTTCATAATCGTTTAATACTCGTTAAAAACTCGTTTATATAATTCAAATTTTAAAATATACTCCGTATTTATTTATAGTATGCATCATTTCTATTTCAGAAATATATTTTTTCCATTTATATGAGCTAAATTTTGGACTATAGTTTATCTGTTTTGAAATTATGCTATCCGATATTCATAATTAACTATTAGTCCATTACCCTGCTTTTACTTTCATTTTCTTGAGTCTTAACCAAATTAAATTTTGGGCTATAATTTTTATTTTTTGTATTACTTATGCTTGGGAAAAGGTTAAAATTAGAAATTAATATCACAATATGTACAAAGCTCGTTTAAACATATACAAAGCTCGTTTATTAATGAGTTATCTTAGCTTGAGCTCGAATATGTAAACGAGCAAGCTCGAGCCGAGCTCGAACATGAAAAAATAAAGTGAGCCAAGCTCGAACAATGTTTTTGAAAGCTCGGTTATGCTCGAGCTCGACTCAAGCTCGATAAATATTAATCAAACCTAGCTCGAACAAGTTACTACTTGGCTCTGCTCGTTGACATCTCTAAGTTCGAGCAAATCTACACATGTAATAATTGTATAAAAATCGCTTATATAATGATTTTTTATTGGTTAATTATATGGTTCTCAAAATATCCCTCTATTTTTCTTCTTACTTAATTGTTTTTTTTTTTTTAAATCTTGTTGGTCATTGTATGTGGGACTATATATAATAGTTGTATGTGTAACACCTCTCGTAAGTTGAAAATTCTTCCATGGTAGTTGAAAAAATGACCACCGAAATCAAGTAAATCTAGACCGTTGATTACCTATGTTAATTAAGTTAATTTTGGTAATTAGATTTAGCTTTTAACTTAAATAAAAATATATTTTTTAAAATTTTTTTTTTTACTAATAATTCATTTTTAATATTTTTGTATTTACCTAAACTAATTTTTGATTTTGATAATTTAAAAATTAAACTAAAAATCCTAAATTAATTTAGATAAATTCAAAAATATTAAAAATGAATTAATATTAAAAATATATGTTTATTTTTAAGTTCGTAACATTATGCGTAGTACTCAGTTACTACTCACTAGTCAATAATCAGTAGCCGTCAATACGTACTACGGAGTAGTAGTTTATAGATGCATTGTCTTCGCTTTTTTTTTATTTGATCTAATTTGATTTGATATGATAAGATAAGATCTAAAATTGTGTGAGAATTTGAACTTATATTATGAGATATGATTTGATTTGATATGATATAAGTTGAAAAGAACACACACTATAAATATGTAAAGGTGGTTTGATTGGTCTGAATTTTTCTAATCTTAAATTTTCTGATCCGATGAGTTCTTATTTGAATTTTTTATCTGATTTTTTTTTTAATTATTATAGTCCGTAATTATAATTTTTCTTACCTGATTTGATCTAAATTTTCCTGAACTAATCTGATCTGAAATTTTCTGAATTGGTCTGATCTGATTTGAATTTTCCTAAAATAAGCATAGGACTGATTAAGTCTTGTGAATGTCAAGCCTGAAGTCTCGAGTTCGAAGCTTACCACACGCATTTTGCGAGGATTCCTTATCTTATCCCTTTCGGATGGGTCTGTCGGTCAATTGGGATGGGTTACCAGTAGGATCCGGTTCAAAACCTATTACCACCCACATTAACCAACTAAAAAATATAGATATACTCATTTAGACCCGGTGTAAGGTGCACCAAAATTATATTAAATGAGCAATAAAATATTTTTCGATGTATCTACCTCTACGTACACCCGGTGTGCATAGCGCCCATTGGTAGTAGTTGGTACCCGAATACATGCCAGATTTTAAAAATAAAAACGAAGATGACCAAATAGTGACTTGAAAACCGATCTGGAAAAATCAAATACTGAAACTCATTTTGACCAAACTTGAAAACCTATCTTTATGAA
Organism: Salicornia ramosissima; assembly: GCA_951394345.1. Taxonomy (NCBI): domain Eukaryota; kingdom Viridiplantae; phylum Streptophyta; class Magnoliopsida; order Caryophyllales; family Amaranthaceae; genus Salicornia; species Salicornia ramosissima. Next base: position 51,051,398 of record OX596234.1, read on the forward strand.
TGTAATGATCGACCCATTACCGACCTGCCCAACTGATTTTCAAGTATAGTCTTATATACATGAAAATAATATTAGTCCATAAGATATCTAATAGGATCACACTTGAATATATTTATCAAAATTATTTTATAAAGGTAAATAATGCATAAGTCCACTTCTTGCAATTAAGAAGAAACGGAAGAAGTATTTTGATGAAAAATTCCTAGTTAATTTAGCTACATTATGTATTATTCAACTCCTAAAACCCAAATAGTTAGGCCCTCTTCTTTTGAACTTAAAAACTTCAATAATCAGATCAGACTTAGTCAAATCAGACATTATTATTATTATTTCGAGCATTGTTTTTCCGCTCGACATTTTCCGACGACGATTTTCGGACTGACTTTTTCAACGTTGATTATTCGGCCGACTTTTCCGGTGACGATTTTCGGGACGACGGTTTTTGGAATGACTTTTCCGGCGATGATTATTCGACCGACTTTTCCGGCGGTGATTATTCGACCGACTTTTCCGGCGGCAATTTTCAAGCCGGGTTTTTCGGCGACGATTTTCAGGATGACTTTTCCGACGACGGTTTTCGGACTAACTTTTTCCGGCGGTGATTATTTGGCCGACTTTTCCGGCAAAGATTTTCGGGACGACTTGTCCGACGACGGTTTTCGGAATGACTTTTCCGGCGGTGAATATTTGGTCGACTTTTTCGGTGACGGTTTTGGAGTCAGATTGAATGAAGGGTTTGGAAAGAATGAAAAGTAAAATACTGAAGAGGTGAAATGAAATGAGCTTAAGGCTTTGGGCTCATTAAATTTTTGTCCCTAATATAAATATAAATATAAATATAAATATAAATATAAATATAAATATAAATATAAATATAAATATAAATATAAATATAAATATAAATATAAATATAAATAAAATCAAATCAGAAAAACTCAATTCATCAGATCAGATTAGATTAGATCAGACAAACTCAAAACAAATCAGATCAGACCAGGTCAGTCCTAAAGAACAGAGCCTTAGTCTATCTTTTGTAAAACATCGAAGAAAAAATCATTTAAGAAAAAAAATTGATCGACCAATCGATCTGTTATTGAATACCTTGGGTCATGAACAATGAAATTTGATCTGTTACCAAAATATAACCGACTTGGAAACAATCGAAACTTGTTATTGACCGATCAATACCGACCTAACCGACTAATTTTCCAGGTAAACATATAATACAAAAGGAAAATTATTTACAATGTAAGTTAATTAAAACTTTAGAAGAATAATCTCAACTTTCACTTATCTTTCCTAAATAATCCTAACTTTTGATTGTTCTAGAATAACCTCTTACGAAGTATTTAATGTCTTCATTCTCAAAATAATCCAAAATGCTATGTTTGTTACGTTTGTTGATCCATGCTATGAATATTCGATTATTTTAAGATAATCAAATGTGAGAAATAAAAAATAAGACTAGTTCACAATCATACCTAAGCTAGTATATAAAACAAAGTTTTAAATCTCATTTGTATGATTAATATATTAACCATTATTAACTTTACTAATAATGGATTTTATTACTTCCTATGTAACTAAATTCTTGCAACAATTTATTTTTTTGATGTTGTTCACACTTTTCACTTTGATCGTAATTTGTCACCTACACATAAAGAAAAGTATAGTTATGTGGGATCTTCTCGGATTCTTCTCAACTTGTAGTTTTTTTTATTATTTAGTATTTATAATTTTTACAAATACATAATTAGAGATATTAATCTTCAAAGTTTTATTTCATCATGCGTGAAAAAGATAATTGTTGCAAGAATTCACTTACAGATGATATATTTTATTATTATTATTTTTAATATATATGTGTGTGTGTGTGTGTATGTATATCTTTAAACTTTAAAAGCCTCTAACTCACTTTACTATTCATTTTGAACAGTGAAGCGATCCAACGGTTTGCCTGGTTCTGCTGATGTCATCTCTTTTTTTATGAGCATTGTTTACAAATCCAACGGTTATCTTCCTTTTTTTGCCAACTAAAACCCTAATTGCTCCTCATCTTTTAGTTTTCACCGTCGTCCGCCTTCTCTCCTCTCTGGTTTTCCTCTGCCTTCTCTCCTCCATGGTTTATGCTTCTCTATGCTTTGATTTCCAGCTCTGTTCTCCTCTTGGTTTTTGCTGCTTCTAACAATACTTACCTCATTTTCTTGTTGAGTTGAATGTCTTCGAATTTTAGGGTTCCAATTCAGTGCTTTAAAGGGTTTTCTTACCCGTTGAGATATATTAGGGTTTTGCTTATATGCTTTGCTTTGGTTTATTAACCGACTCTTTGCTCATTTTCAGGTTGGATTTTCGAACCTCTGCGGTTGTTTTTCGTGCTGCTTCCCTTGCCGTTGTCTGCCTTCTCTCCTCTCTGGTTTTCCCGTATTCTCTTCTCCATGGCTTGTGCTTCTCTTTGCTTTAATCTGCTACTCTGTTCTCCTCTTCGTCTTTACTACTTTTAACGATTCTTAGCTCATTTTCACGTTGAGTTTACTATTTTCGAATTTTAGGGTTCCAATTTTACCGATTTTAAGCAGTTTCTTAATTGTTGAGATGTATTAGGGGTTTTCTTATATGCTTCGATTTGCCTTTTTAAACGGTTCTTCGATCATTTTCATGTTGGATTTTCGAACCTCAACGGCAGTTTTTGTGCTGCTTCTCTTGTTCCTCTTCGTGTGGGGTAAGTCACTAAGTCCTGAGTTTACCATTTTCGAATTTTAGGGTTCCAATTTTACCGATTTTAAGCAGTTTCTTAATTGTTGAGATGTATTAGGGGTTTTCTTATATGCTTCGATTTGCCTTTTTAAACGGTTCTTCGATCATTTTCATGTTGGATTTTCCAATTTATTGACTTCGCTTTGATCCAGTTGCCGAATTGATATGGTTTTAATGTTTTTCTTTGTTTCTTGTCATAGTAGTGATGTTTTCCCATGGGATTTTCCTCCCTTTTTTAACTCTCTTTCAGGGACTTGCTATTTCTATGTCGATTGTTTAGTTAACCGTGTTCTTCTTCGGTTATATAGGAACTGGGAATTTCTGGAAACTCGGGTGGGGTAAGTCACTAAGTCCTGAGTTTGATTCGCATCTTGTATTTCGTTTATTGAGCATGAACTTTGATTGTTACTGTTTAACTGTTTTTCTATAGCGATTTTGCGTGTCGATCACCTATAAACTTTGATTCCTGTTAATTTTATTTCACCGACCGTTATTTATGTAGATTTTCTTTAGGTTTTTCGACCTTAGGGTTTCTTTGACCAGGTAATATCTACTCACTTTATTTTCCCCTTCAATTGATCTTAGTTTATTTTTTAACATGTAGTTTCCACTCTCTTTTGATGTCCTTCTCAATTGATTTATGTTTTTTTTGTTATTTGTTATGTTTTAAATAAACCATGCGTTTACTTGATTTAGTTGGTGATTAATGTTAGAATCGCTGTTATACTATACTCTTGTTTTAGATTAAGAAGATAATATTGTATTCATGTTCCCTTTTTTTTGTTTTTGCAACTTTTATTTTTTTTAAAAAAAATTTCAGAACTGTATTCGCTTTTAGGTTTACATGATAATTTGTCATTGATAAATACATCCCCTCGATTCTTGACGATTGTTACTATCACCTCCACTGTCGTTGTTACCTTTTACACTGTGGTGCCCTCATGTTTAAAAGGGATATTTGTTGAGGAATTATAAGGGATATTTGTTGAGGAATTATAAGGTATATTTGTTGAGGAATCGTTAGGGATATTTATTTAGGAATTATACGATAAGCTTGTTGATTTGATGCATATGTTTGTTTGAGATTTGTTGTTTGGCCCTTCCGTTTGACCAACAATTACGATTGCTTAATAAAATATTAAATAATTGCATGCTTGCTTACGTGTTCCACATAGCCCGTCTAGGGAAGTAATTACCCTAGATGTGGTGCAAATGTATGGTTGTTTGCTCACTACTGCTTGCGTGGGCCGTCTCAAGGAACGAAATCGGAATTGATTCAATGTTTAGGGTTGGTGATGACCCGTGCTTTGCATTGATCAGTTACTGAATTTGTTTCTCAAACGGAGGCGTAGTTGTGGTATGGGCAGGCACCGTTACTGCTAGGCACAGATACCATTTACACCGTTAACATTTACATTTATCGCTAACTGTGGCAGCATAATAAACGTGTCTACTTGAGTTAGTTGGTGATTGATGTTAGAATTGATGTTATAATGCACTCATGCTTTATATTAAGAAGATACTATTGTGTTCATGTTCGCGTTTTTTGCTTTCACTATTTTGTTTTTTTTAAAAAAAAGTCCAAAACATTATCCTCTTTCGACTATTAGATTTTTTCGGTTTTTTTTTTGTTGTCTTTATTTTAGCGTTCTTTTTTTAGAAAAAAAATTTGTTTTTCTTTAGGTTGGCTGGTTGTTTAGACTTGGCCTTTCTTTGATTTTAAGGTTCCAATTTATTGACTTCGCTTTGATCCAATTGCCGAATTGATATGGTTTTATTGTTTTTCTTTGTTTCTTGTCATAGTAGTGATGTTTTCCCATGGGATTTCCCTCCCTTTTTTTAACTCTCTTTTAGGGACTTGCTGTTTCAATTCTATGTCGTTTGTTTAGTTAACCGTGTTCTTCTTCAGTTATATAGGAACTGGGAATTTCTGGAAACTCGGGTGGGGTAAGTCACTAAGTCCTGAGTTTGATTCGCATCTTGTATTTCGTTTATTGAGCATGAACTTTGATCGTTACTGTTTAACTGTTTTTCTATAGCGATTCTGCGTGTCGATCACCTATAAACTTTGATTCCTGTTAATTTTATTTCACCGACGTTATTTATGCAGATTATCTTTTGGTTTTTCGACCTTAGGGTTTCTTTGACCAGGTAATACCTACTCACTTTATTTTCCCCTTCAATTGATCTTAGTTTATTTTTTAACATGTTGTTTCCACTCTCTTTTGATGTCCTTCTCAATTGATTTATGTTTTTTTTTGTTATTTGTTATGTTTTAAATAAACCATGCGTTTACTTGATTTAGTTGGTGATTAATGTTAGAATCGCTGTTATACTATACTCTTGTTTTAGATTAAGAAGATAATATTGTATTCATGTTCCTTTTTTTTGTTTTTACAACTTTTATTTTTTAAAAAAAAAAATTTCAGAACTGTATCCGCTTTTAGGTTTACATGATAATTTGTCATTGTTAAATACATCCCCTCGATTCTTGACGATTGTTACTATCACCTCCACCGTCGTTGTTACCTTTTACACTGTGGTGCCCTCATGTTTAAAAGGGATATTTGTTGAGGAATTATAAGGGATATTTGTTGAGGAATTATAAGGTATATTTGTTGAGGAATCGTTAGGGATATTTATTTAGGAATTATACGTAAGCTTGTTGATTTGATGCATATGTTTGTTTGAGATTTGTTGTTTGGCCCTTCCGTTTGACCAACAATTACGATTGCTTAATAACAAGTTAAATAATTGCATGCTTGCTTACGTGTTCCACGTAGCCCGTCTAGGGAAGTGATTACCCTAGATGGGGTGCAAATGTATGGTTGTTTGCTCACTACTGCTTGCGTGGGCCGTCTCAAGGAACGAAATCGGAATTGATTCAATGTTTAGGGTTGGTGATGACCCGTGCTTTGCATTGATCAGTTACTGAATTTGTTTCTCAAATGGAGGCGTAGTTGTGGTATGGGCAGGCACCGTTACTGCTAGGCACATATACCATTTACACCGTTAACATTTACATTTATTGCTAACTGTGGCAGCATAATAAACGCGTCTACTTGAGTTAGTTGGTGATTGATGTTAGAATTGATGTTATAATGCACTCATGCTTTATATTAAGAAGATACACTGTGGTGCCCTCATGTTTAAAAGGGATATTTGTTGAGGAATTATAAGGGATATTTGTTGAGGAATTATAAGGGATATTTGTTGAGGAATCGTTAGGGATATTTATTTAGGAATTATATGATAAGCTTGTTGATTTGATGCATATGTTTGTTTGAGATTTGTTGTTTGGCCCTTCCGTTTGACCAACAATTACGATTGCTTAATAACAAATTAAATAATTGCATGCTTGCTTACGTGTTCCGCGTAGCCCGTCTAGGGAAGTGATTACCCTAGATGGGGTGCAAATATATGGTTGTTTGCTCACTACTGCTTGCGTGGGCCGTCTCAAGGAACGAAATCGGAATTGATTCAATGTTTAGGGTTGGTGATGACCCGTGCTTTGCATTGATCAGTTATTGAATTTGTTTCTCAAACGGAGGCGTAGTTGTGGTATGGGCAGGCACCATTACTGCTAGGCACAGATACCATTTACACCGTTAACATTTACATTTATCGCTAACTGTGGCAGCATAATAAACGCGTCTACTTGAGTTAGTTGGTGATTGATGTTTGAATCGCTGTTATATATACTCTTGTTTTAGATTAAGAAGATAATATTGTATTCATGTTCCCTTTTTTTTGTTTTTGCAACTTTTATTTTTTTTTAAGAAGATAATTACCTTATTATCTTCAACATAGCTGTTTGCCTTTTAGTTTTTGCTTCTAAGCTCCATTTCCTAGCACCTATTACCTACCTCTTCACTGCAAAGCTGTTATATAGATACAATCTGTTTTACCTTTACTACCCATGATAATAGTTGTGTCATAGTGTATCGGTTTAGTGTGCTATTACCTAATGGTATAGGCATTCCACTTCTACACGGAGTCCCTACCAATGGTTCACTTTGTCTCATAGGTGGAATAGCTATTCCGTTCGGTAATAGGACATTCAACTCATAAGCTATACCACAATCATATTAGAGTTTATCCATAGTTCTTTTTTGTTTTATGTCTAATTGTGCACGATTGCTTGCGTTCGCCGTCACAAAGACCAAAAATCAGATTTAATTTAACGTTTAGTGTGGGGAGTGACCCCATTGTACCGAACTCTGTTCATGGTTTCAGGGATAGTACACCATTGTAATTAGTAGTATCGAAGGCAGTAAACATTTAATGTATAGTGACCAGAATAAAATTAACTACCAACACCTTAGAAATAAGAAGCCTTCCATTAGAACATCTTAGGTTGTTCATGCTACAAAGGACATGAGTGCTAGGACGAACACAAAAAACCAAACATTTTGCCGATTTACTTTTCGTTTCTTTACATTGGTAGTTCTTCTGTTTGCCTCTTTGTGTGGTGATTACCAGGTTTTCCGAATATTCATTTGTTCTAGCTCTACATTGTGGGTATATAAATATTGTGGTAGGGCTTGCTATACCTTCTTAACTGAAGGGTCATGCCATATGATAATAGTACACTAGCTGGCAATTAGGGTATATTATGGGGTCCAAATGTTTAAATTATTGCATGCCTATTGGATTGTTGCTCCTTAAAAGGTAGCGGAAAAATTATCAACTTGAAGAAACTAAAAGCATATTGACTTATGTGTTTGTTTTACTTTTTTCATGCGCTTCGTATCGGTCGTCCTGTCCCCTACCTTTTTCAGCACCCATATGGTGAAAGGATAGGAAGCTTATTATCTTCACCATAGCTGTTTGCCTTTTCAGCTTTTTCCTTCTACGCTCCGTTTCGTAACACCTATTATCTACCTGTTCACCGCAAATTTCTTATATAGATATACTTTGTTTTACCTTGCCTACCCATTATAATAATTGTGCCATAGTGTATCGGATTAGTGTGCTATTACCTAATGGCATAGGCATTCCACTTTTACACACAGTCCATACCAATGATTCCCTCTATCTTATAGGTGGGATAACTATTCCGTTCGGTAATAGGACATTCAACCTATAAGCTCTACCACAATTATATTAAAGGTTATCTACACTTCTTTCCGTACTAACAAAAGCACAGTAACAGTTACTGCAGAGTACACTACAGTCATAGCATACTTGGCACGTTAACACCATTTTGTTTTGTGTTTACCTTAGCATTTAGCTTCTACCGTTATGGTAACCAACCTTTTATTTGTTACCACCGCTTTGGAGAAACTACATCCAGATTGATTTCTTCTCTCTCTTTAAAGACTTATTCTTTATCTTAAAAGTACATTAGCACAAGCTATATTTTTCCTTTATAATATAGTGGCCATAGTGATATACTTATTTAAAAGGATTTAAATTGCTCCAACGTACCAAACTTTGTTTATAGTATCATAGCTAGCGCAACATTTAAGTTACCATTATTTAAGGAAATACACATTTAATGTATAATGCCCATACTAAAAGTACCTATCAACATCGTTGGCATAAGAAGGGATGCATTAGAGCAGTTTAGTTTGTTTATGATAAAAAAGGGTATGGGTGCTGAGACGTACAAAAACTTAAAAAAACATTTTGCCGATTTACTTCTCGTTTCTTTACGTTGGTGGTTGTTTCGTTTGCCTCTTTGTGCAATGATCAGCGGTGTTTCAATGATCATTTGTTCTACCTCTACATTGTGGGTATAGATATATTATTACCAAGCCTGTTATACCTTCTTGATTGAAGGGTTGTGCCATATGGTAATAGTACACTAACTTGCAATTAGTAAATATTATAGAGTTCAAATGATTACTGTAGCCCTACTGGTCTGTTGCTCCTTAGAAAGTAACGGAAAAATCATCAATTTGAAGAAATTAAAAGTATTTCTGCTTATTTGTTTGTTTTAGTTTTATTTTTAGCTTTGCAATAGTCATTCTGCACCCCCCCCCCACCCACTTTTTGGCCACAACTATTGTTTTCTTCTAAGCCCATTATCTTCACCATGGTTTAACATGTTGTTGACATAAATCCTTTTGCTCTATCCTAGAAGTACATGAGCTCAAATTACAATTTTCCTTAGGCAGCACACCAATTCAGCCACCATTATGCAATGAAATAAACATTTAGTGTATAATAAGAAGGGATACATTAGAACAACTTAGGTTGTTTATGCTACGCAGGAGATGGGTGTTTGGATACACACACAAAAAAAAAAACACCTTGTCGATTTGCTTTTCGTTTCTTTGAGTTGGTAGTTATTCCGTTTGCTTCTTGATGTAGTGATTACCGGTTTTCAAATATTCATTTTGTTCTTGCTCTACATTGTGGGTATAGAAATGTTATCACTAGGCTTAGTATACCTTCTTGTTTGAAGGGTCATGCCATATGGTAACAGTACACTAGCCTTCAATTAGTTAATATTATGGAGTCCAAATGACTACTGTATGACTACTGGTCTATTACTCTTTAGAAATTAACAGAAAAATTATCAACTTGAAAAAACAAGAATCATATCGGTTTACTTGTTTTTTTTTTGGTTTATGTCTAACTGTGCACGACTGCGTGTATGGCCCGTCGCACTGACCGAAAATCGGAATTCATTATGGAGTCCAAATTCTTATTGCATGCTTACTGGATTATTGCTCCTTAAAAGTAACGGAAAAACCATCAATTTGGAGAAAGTAAAAGCATATTGCCTTATTTGGTTGTTTTAGTTTTTCCTTGAGTTTTATATCGGCCGTTTTGCCTCCTACCTTTTTTAATCACACATATGGTAAAAGGATAGAAAGCCCAATTTCTTCACCATAGTTGCTAGGGTTTCATAACTTTGTGTTACAGCACGATGTACAGTTACGTTTGATTTTGGATTCTCGTTTTAGGGTTACGGTATTATCAAAATGTGAATCTTTGCTGTTTTTTAGATTGCGTTTGATTTTGAATCTGGAACTGCTAGGCGTTTATGATTTGTTGATCACAATTGCAAGTTCAGAATTGTATGTTTGGGTAGATGACCGAAGCATACCCTTCTTCATTCGAATTATTAAGGTATTAAGCTCAACGTACGCATCCATTTAATTTTTTTACTTCAAATATAGGTACTTTTGTCATATGCTTTTTTCAACCACCATATAAAAAGAATGAATACTTGAAGGGCGTGCTTTATTATTAGGTGCTTCCAATCTCAGATCTTGGAAATCCTATCAAGTTCAAACAATTTATGTGCTATTGTTAGCGTCCTTAGAGCATGATTTCAGTTTTTACCTTGTTTAATGTTCATAAATAAATTTTGCCCCCTTAGTATCTTCCCTTTTACCCCCTTCTCTCGTTTTTTTCTTGGTTTGGGTTTGTTCTTTTGTTTGCCCAGTGTCTTTCTGTTTGATCTTGGATGGCACTAGTTTAATGCTTTGCTTTTTTTCTGAGGCAATCTTCTCCAGTGTGGTGGGGTAAATCACTAAGTCCTTGGTTTGATTCGCATGTTGTATTTCGTTCATAAAGCATGAAACTTTGGACCATTAAGAACCTTCTTCGTGCCTATAGTAGCTGAAATTTAATTGATTGTTCTAATTCTTAAACAGTATACCTTGATTATGTCAAGGTATGTGTGTTTTATTAAACCGTTTCCCTAACTTCCGCGATTGGTTATTTTTCCGTTTTCTATTTTTCTTTTTCCTTTGTTCTATTTAAATTGTATTCCGCTTTTCCCTTAGTGATTTCTCTTTTATCCCCTTATCTTTTTTGTTTTTGTTGATATGTGTTCCTATTTCCTTTATGAACTTTTGTTTGCTATTTTTACAACATGTTTGCCTATAGTTGTGGAAATGCAAGAGCGTAACATATTATATATGTTGCTATATACTTACACTGTTACATGCATAGTCTGATGATAACTTTATTGTTTCTTGGATATAGGTTCATTATAATTTGTGCCTTCTCTACATCATTGTATTGAACTGTAATAATGGATGAGGTAGTTGACCTCCTTGTAAATGAGCCAGTTCCTTTAGGTATTAGTGAGACCCCCATAAATCAGATACGCTATGTATTCGAGATAGAAGATGTTGACACCATAGAAGCTTTTCCTATCATTCCACTTAAAACATTGCGCTCAGCAATAAGTAATCCTGCATCGTTTCGACGTGATTGCCCTGAGCTTAAAATGGTGACACCCGACGGCACTCTCTTGCCAGCCCATATTCCAATTCTTAGTGATTTGCAAAAGCTACCTGATGTTGCTAGAGTTTTTTTTTCATGGTACCTATCCCACATGAACAACACCGATTCATTAGATGTTGTCCCGCCATTTTTAGAAGACTTGATTGATCCACCTCAACCATTGCCAACTGAAATAACTTTTTTCAACATAGAGTATGACCCAATTGTTATCGATGTTGAAAGTTACACAATCAGTGTCCAAGTAATCACCACCATTAAAGAGGAATATAGATTGCATTTCGTCATGACTAGCCTACCAAGTCCTACAGTAGAAAATGCAAATCAAACACGTTTAATCGTTGGACCTATGCTATCTGAACCATTTACATCCAAACAGCCAGTTCAAACAGGAACCACTATTCTTTCATGGAATGTACGAGGGCTAGCTCAACTAAGCATCACGTCCAAAATTTATCAATTAACCACACAGCATGACCCTGATCTACTTGTTCTTTCTGAAACACGCCTTAGTACAGATAATTCACGAGAAATCATTGTTGCATTACCATTTGATAAGAGCTGTGTTTTGGATCCGGCCGGTTCTTCTGGGGGTGTGGTTCTCTTGTGGAAGGCTGCGACTATTAGCCTACCAAATTTATTTGCCCAACAATACTTGATCAATGGCTCCATCCAGGTATGAATCAATGTGCCCATTGAATAACATAGCAAAAATTGGTTAGAGCATTATTACCTAATTATCTATTACACTTTGCAGGGTCCAGATTTGTAGATGTGACATTACACGATTTGGTGACGATGAAGGCAGTAGCTTCAACATTTGTAGCCCAATTTGTACAATGCATTAGTTGTATTAGTGATCGGTCCATTTTGGACCCATTTTCCGGCTTTGTTTCACTTGTCTTTCGGCCCTTTTAGACTTTATTTTCTTTGGTTTTTAGTATTTTAGTATAGAATTAGCTTATTTCATGGTTTCCTTCAATAATGTTGTGTTTTATTTGTTTTCATGAATAATTAGGCTCAAAATTGAAGTATTTCAAATGCTCTTGCATATATAGTCTGATTCAAAGACTCATATCTTTTTTCTATAACTCTTTTTCAGGTGATTCCACTTGGAGAAGATTCCTTATTCCAAGAGCTTTAATTTGATATATTATATGCTCAATTCCACTAAGAAACGAAGGAGACATGAGCATTTGAAGACCGAGTGCGCAGATCTGCACGACCTGCACGGTCGTGCACTTAGTTGCACGATCGTGCAGAATGCTCGTGCAGAGGTCAGAAAGCCCTTTTTGGAGTGCACGATCGTGCAGTAATAAGCTGCACGATCGTGCAACAAGTCCTTCATTTCGCCACGATCGTGCAGCTTATTACTGCACGATCGTGCACGATGCAGATCGAAAATTTTGCTTTGGCCATGTGCTTTGTAATCTTTTAGTATTTATAAGAGGCTTAGGCATTGTTGTTAAGAGAGAGTTCAGAGATTTTAGAATAGTTTTTAGCTAGCATAAACACACTCTCAAGTAGTAGATTTCTCTCTAAAGATTTCAATTGAATTCCAAGTTTTAGCTTTAGTTCTTTAATTCTTGTTTTCATCTTTGTAAACCAAGATTCCAATTGTTTCAATTAAAGTTCAAATCAGGTTTTGTTTTAGTTTTCATTGTTAATTTTGTTAAGTTTCTTAATTTCTTGTTATCATTTTAGTTTCATTAGAATTAGTTTTGAATTCATAGAATAGTTTAATTTGAATTTCATGATTTTAGCTTTAATGGATTGCATTAGTGAGTAGTTCCTTTTCTAAGGATTGGATGACTTGATGTTATAGATTTTGGGGGTTAATAATTGGATTGTTGGTGTTTGAATAATCTTGATTGTAATTTCTTGATTGCTAGAGGTAGTAATTAGGATTGTGAATTGATGAAAGTATTTGATGAACTCGGTTTTGGGTTTTGCTAATTTGACTATTCGAGAGAGGTTATCTTAGCCGATCCTAGAATTTCCTATCGCCTAATCGAGAGAGGGTGTTGGGATTGAGTCCATCGAGTGCTTTTGAATGTTCACATTGCAATTGAGATAATCGAACATGAATTAATTCAATGACTATAATTCCTCCGATTGAAGTAACGTTAGGAATTCCAATCTTTAGAGTTTTTAATTTTGATATTTCCATTTGCATCGATTTCGTCTCTTTTCGATTAGTTTAAATTCTTGTAGTTTAGGTTTAATTCCAACATTCAATCAACAATTAAAGACCCTTGGATCATTCTAAATTCACGACTAATTCCGCATTAGTTCCTCGTGGATCGACCCTAACTCCGCTAATACTACGTGTTAGTTGTTAGGTTTATAAATTGTATATTTGTTTGGCGACTAGGGCCGCGACACCCTAGGAGCCGATCAATTAGTTATATATATATTAGAACTTTGTAGCCAAATTTTCAAATTATGTTGTTTTAGTACACTCGTACAGTAGCTACGGTTGTGCTCATCTCTTATTAGTATGTGTTCTCTATTTCGTGATGCTCCTCTCTACAAATTCAGTGTATCGAATTCCATACACAAGAATGTATTTATTCTTTAGCTTTATGTTAAGCCTCACTATCTATGTCCATTCACTGTATATTGCTATAATTACACAACACCCTTTGCAGTTGTTACACACTTGCATAACTATGCAGCTATACTTGCCTTTTCCCTGCTCGAATTGTTTGCAGAGTGCAAAGTAACATTTCAGACTGCATATATGCTACGATATCACACACTCGACGCTTGCTATACAATTATGCTATGGTGCGCCGGTGACATGCTCCTGCGTACACAATTGTTACGCTTATTTTATAACCACATTCAAAGAAACTACTAAATTTATACTTAAACTTCTAACTTAGATTTACTTTTATTCTCGCAATTGTTCTACTTAGCGTATGAATAAAATGTTTTTTTCCCCACAACGTATAGAGCATCACTATTTTTTAAATATCAAATTTGCTATGATTCTTGAAGCCAAAAAAAAAAATTGCTATGATTCCCCAAATTAATAATTTAAATCAACGTATACTGTTTTTTCCAAACTCCCCTGTTTTGGCCAAACCTAAAATTAATTGTCATTTTAATTTTTACCTTTGTTTTCAAGATTTAATTGACTTAATGTTCTTTAAAACTGCTTGTAAATTTAATTGTCCCTTTATGCCTTTAATAAGTGTAGCTATTTAAATATTACCTTCACTTCTAGGCTTGTAAACGATTTTCTAAACTAGCAATCTACGGTTATAATTAGTTAATGTTAAAAATTATGCTTACATTTTAAATATACATGTGCATTTTCATCGGCCTTTATATTGTACATATTAATTTTAGCTACAATTAATATAAATTGTACATCTTAGTATATAGAAATTACGTAATTGGGAGCAAAATCAACATGAAGATTCCAAGTTTTGGTAGAAGGTCAATATTATATTAGGTACGTCTTCAAATTATCAATATTTTTTTCCCTTATTCTTTTTCCCTTTTTCTTATCTCATAAAACAGGTTGCTTCTATGATACCTTATGATTTATTACTTTCAATATGTCATTCAATATCATACGATTTTGTCCGAATTAAAACCCAAATTAAAATTTAAATTAAAAATAAAATTACTTTCTATGATACCTCCCAAATTAAAATTAAAAATAAAAGTATATTTACTTTCAAACTTAAAATCTAATTTCACTGTCCAAATTACAATGCTCTATTTGCCCGAATTATAGGTACATGCCAAATTTTAAATCACTTTACATTACAATCTTCTGTTCAACTTCCCCTGTTATTGTACCTGCAAATTTTAAATTAAGTGTCACTTTAAATTTTAGTTTGGACTTTTCAAGATTAAATTAACTTAGCCTTCTTCAAATCTGATTGCAAACTTAATTGTCCCTTAACGACTCTAATAAATTTAGTTATTTAAATGTTATCTTTACTTTTAGGCTTTTAAAGGATTAAGGTAGGTTTTAAATATACATGTGCATTTTTACCAACCTTTTAATTTGTATTCTTTAATTTAAACTGTAATTAATATAAATTGTACATCTTAATATGCAGACAATGCACACTTAACAGCAAAATTAATATAAGGATCACCATTATACTAGGTATGTCTTCAAGGTATCCATTTTTTTTCCCTTTTTCCTCTGTCTGCTATTTCAGTCCACCTTTTCACATAAAATATGGCATGCTGTTATTTGTACTTTTTTTTTGGTAGCCCAACTAAACTTATTGTTCTTATTACCAATGCTTCTTTTCTTGCCTTATATATATATACTTCATTCACATTCCCATATTATGCTTAGATATAGAAGAAGATATATATAGTTCATTCACCCTCCAATATTATGCTTATATATACAAGAAGATAGCTCTACTGTGTTTTCTAATGTTCATTTAACACAATTTGAATTTAGGTTAAGATGGTTCTGCATTCTCCACAAAGGGTATAATTCTATAGAATTCTGGTCACCCTCTTCTTGGAAATCATTCTTATACAATTCTTTTGTAAATTCGACCCAGTGAGAAATTAGATTCTGTATTTGATACCTTATAGTTTCAATACATTGGTTTTCCTTTACAATACTTAAGGTTTCCTAATTTTTTACATTTTTGTCATTTTGTAGGCTAAATTGTAGCCAAACCCCATAAAAGGATATTTCAGGTGTGTATTTTAGTGTATTTGCTATAAGGTTTTAATACCATATGTTTACTGATACAATTAGTTGTGCCATTTGTTGTTATTGTTTCTTGTAATGTTTGTTTCTTGCACACATTATTGGTATAGAGAGGGTGGCTTAAACTGAGCTTAGCTACACTTTAAGTTTATGTTGCATAGTGCCAATTGAAGAAGAGGTTAATTGTATTAAATTTATATTAAGTACTTGAGCTAATAGCTTCTACTAGAATATCTTCTAATGCTACAGTTTAGGTAGGTACTTATTATAACGTTTTCTTTGCAGTACTAGCCATGGCACAAATAGTACCTTCAATCAGCATCTCCTTCATCATGGTACTAAGAGAAATATGTGCGTGTATAGGACTACCAGAACCTTGGTATGCTGTTGACAATGCAAGGACAAATTTAGTTTATGTCATTGTTCGAAAAAAGAATAACCCTCATGCATTCGTTTTGTATGGGAAAAAACGGGATACAATTGATGAAGCTTTTGAATCAGCTGCTAAAAGAATGGTTTTATTTTTAGTTCGGAAATATAATATTGCTGTAATGGATGTAAACTTTGAGATAAGAAAGGATATAATACATGGAGTACAACTGTTTAGAATGAAAAGGGATAATTATGAAGCAGTAGAGCAAATGATACCCTCATTCCGTAGAAAATCTTTGTTTTCAGTCCAAGTTATAGATATCAGTGACTAAACTATTGAAGTAGACTTCATGCATTTGTTGCACAGTGTTATTCACAAAACTAAGGCCGGTGTTACTCCTATAGAAGTCATATCGTTAGACAATTCGCAGTACAGGGCATGGTTTACACTAAAATGTGTTGGCAATGAAGGTGATTCAAAATGTCTGATTGGAGACTGCGCCCCTTCATCAGCAGCTGCCAAACAAGCTTTAGCAAAAAAAGCTGTTGCTGAACTCGTGGGCAGGTTTCACCTTCAGATTAAAGATGTCAATTATTATTTTCTAAGTGAAGCTCGATTAGCATTGAAGGTTGAAAGAGAAAAATACATTGCCCTGAAGGAGAGGATTCATGGATTGCCTGAAAATATAGCCCCACAACCCTTGGTTATTGAACAAGACTGTCTCACGCCCAGAGGACCTAACAACACGATAGTGGTAACTGATGTTCCTCCATTGCCTCCCAAAAAAGGAAAGTGGAATGCCATGGGTCAACCTCTTGAAGTTACCATACCTGAAGAAGTTGTTCCATCTCAACTCGAAACTATTTTCAAGCACAAAGTGAATAACGAGTTGGCCTTTTGATTTAGCGTGGATTGTAGGCCATGATAAGTACTACACCTTTGTTTTTGCCTGAAGTAACATACTTCATTAGCAAACAGTAGGATAGTCTGTCTGCTTAGTAAATACGTGCCCAACCACAGCCACTGAACTGTTAGTTAGGATGCATTTTGAATCACAATGTATTAGCATCCTTGTTGTAGTAGTTTTTGTGTTCTAGGTTATATATTGAAAGTTCGTATTAGTGTATTTCTATGGTGTTTTACCATCATCTATGTACCTGTATTTCTGTGTTTATTATATATAAAGAACACAAATTGTTCTGCCAATTTGTTTGGGGCCTATTATAATTGCTTTGGGTTGTTACAGTCAGTTATTTACCAACTAAATTGCCATATTTAATTCTTTATTGTTGTTTACCTACTCGCAAAAAAAAAAAAAAACAGAAAATTATAAAGTTTACAATGTTTTCAAAATTACATTCCATCCATCATTGTTTAATAGAGAGCACGCTTCTACCTAATATGGCTGCCAGATTCAAAAGGGTATTTTACCAGAGCAGACGTGTTATAACTAATGGAGGTGAACAACAGCACTTACATGTTAGCCATCAACAATTGCACGAAGAGCCATCATTCTCAAATGCAAGGAGCAGTCTCGATAATTCTATTCTATCAGAACCTCCTTCTAATCAAAGATCGACAAATACTGATAGTCAGCAATATAGGCGAGCTCGAAATAGAACGCGTCTACCAAGTATGATCATCTTTTGGCCTCTTCATTTAGAGTCCACACATGTAGCATGTTTTAATCAATAAATATACAAACACACCAACATGCATAACTCCATTTGTTTTGTTCTAATTAGGAGTCCCTGCTGCAACTGTTGGAGAATTGATACCCACAGCCGGCGCTGCACTACCTGCTCCTACATTTTGCTGCTATTGCAACGCCAAAAAATTTGCGTTCGAACCACCGACTTTCTGTTGCAGCAAAGGTTCAATACAGATTGCTACCAACCTTTTCCCGCCTGATCTGTTGCAGTTATTTACTTCAGCCGATGATGATTCGGTACATTTCCAAACATATAGCCGTCTTTATAACAATCTCTTTGCATTCAGCTCACTTGCCTGGTCAATAAATGTAAAAACTTCTAAAGGCATTTACGTTTTCAAATTACATGGCCAGTTATCATTTCTTGCCAAATTTATTACCACATAATAGGCAACCCAAATTCCTACAGTTGTATTTCTATGATGCTCAATTTGAAGAAAGTAATCGGCGAAATTGCTTCCCTGAACTTCGACCATCTGTCATTGATAGATTGATGTCAATCATGGATTGCAATCCCTATGCTTGTTTTTTTAAACGCCTGAAAGAATTGCATGTTACTGACACAACTACTATTTTTATTAATAAAAGTCCACGGCTTGACCAACGTGTGTATAACGCTCCAACAGCCGACGAGGTTGCAGCCATCTGGTCTGATTGGTCGGCTGAAGTAGACTGTACCAGTCCGTACATAGTTGTTTCAGGAAAGACTGGGACAGTGCATCGAATTCAACATTATTTTGGATGTTATGATCCACTACAATACCCTCTTCTTTTCCCTTTCGGAGAATCTGGGTGGCGCCATGGAATTTTGAAGAAGACACAACATTTGAATGCCATAGGTGCAAATATTAATGAATCAGCTGTTCATAGTGCCACCACTGTCAACGAATTATTGGATGCCGAACATTCAGGTGCACTTCTACAATTTCTCTCCATTTTCCTACTTTACATGAACACAGTGAATGATGCACATCTCTAAAATCATATTGGAAAGATAACTCTTGCTTTACATTATTTGCACTTTGTTGTTTTAGCCCTTAATCACAGAAATACGTAGCTTCCTTGACCTTATAGATTTCTACAATTTTAGGCCCTTTTCTCCGAAATTTTCTATAGAAGTTCTAAGAATCGATACCTCCTTCCTTTTTGCTGCTATATTGTAATAACACAAGAAAACTGGAACAAATCAGTGTGTATCATAAGGTCCAATAAGTACAAATCAAATCATGATAGGCAATGTAGAACAATCAATTTACCCTTTCCATCTGTTACAGTTTACAGGTCAACAGATGTAAAAACTTCAAATGTACATCATGTTATTCATTTTCTGCCAATAACTTACAGTGTGTCACTCTGATTGTAGAAATTAAGGTCATTGCTAATTTACTACACCTAATACCAGTGACACAGAAAATAGTGCATAACTAAAGAGAATAAACTTTGAGCTGATGCAGATTGCCCACTTAGTTAGCAGTAGGATACCTACAGCTTCCAACAATAACCACAGCAGTAAAAATGCTATAAGCCTTTTCTTGCTACAAGGAGTTAAACCTTCACTCCTTTGCAATACTCTCAAATATTTTGTAGAATGTGTTTGAACTCACGCAAAATCAACATTTATTGACCTTAAAAATGTGGCTCCTATTTTTTCCAACCTCAAAAAAAGGCTGAATCACATATAATAAAATTCTTACCAGCCTTGCTCTAAGATTTAATTAGTACAACTACATTATTTTTGTTGGTTAAATCATTTTGCTTGTTTAATAATTTTGCACATCTGTTTAATACTAAAAGATAGCCTGAAATTTATAAAATACCCCTTCTTCTCTCCTTGCCATCCAGTAAAAAAGGAAAAAACAAAAATTCCAGGTCACCCAAATCCTACACAGGAAAACTTCTGTTTTGATAGTCATTTGGGATTAGTCTCCCATTTCCTCACAGGTACAGATTACCTAATCATCAAATACAAAACCCTTTCAATTTTATTTTTTCTTTTCCCATTTTATAAGTATGTAATCATTCAATAAGGTCAATTACAAACTTGTAAAATAAATTTAGCTTTTAATAATGCGATTTTAGTCTACCATTGAATAAGGTAAATTACAAACTTGTAGAATAAATTTAGTTCTTAGTAATGCTATTTTAGTCTACCAAATTTATTCACATGTCCAAAAACTAAAATACGAACAACAATATATCTTTAAAGATCAACTTGGTATACTTACATGCACACATAACTGCAACTTCCTACCTTGAAATTTCCAATTCCAAGTTCCATATCAACAATACGCAATTGCTACTGCAAAATAAGTAAATATCACAGAAAGTAAGCTTCCAATCTTATATATCCAATTAAGTAGGTAAGAAATTTGATTTAATGTAAGCAAAATGACATGTAATTCCTAGCCTCTATTAATTTCAATGTTGGGAACAACCTTTCATTTAACAAAAATCTGTGAATTTTCTGGGAGTTGGTTCTCCTCCAAGTTTCAATGGTTAACATGTTTATACTTCATTCTTAATTTTTTTTTTTTTTAAAAATTTCCATCTTTTACAAAGAAGCTTCTTTTACTTTACCATAACCAGCAAGCATGATGGCTTACAGTATAAGAGAACATTCCCTATATCATTTGATCTTTTCTTCCCTTAATTTCAATGTATTAAAGTTCAATAAATTGTTGTTACATTATTTAAACCACTTTCATAATTCCTTTTTTTACCTGCAGCTTGTTTTGATCAGAGCAAACAAAATATCTCTTGCCGTGAGTACTACTCATATCTTCTTCAGATTCGCCCTGACAATCATATCTAACAACAGGATGCCTACTACTACAGTTTGTGGTGGACATGTATGTGAAATTGAAAAATACTCGTCTTGTCTTTTTCAAGCGCAATCAGCCTACAATCAGAGCAGACCTATACCAGGGTCTATTGGATACCGTTGTAGCTGGTGAATCTGCTGGCGCAAATGCTGGCCGGCGCATCATTTTGCCACCATCTTTTATCCAAGGACCTAGAGATATGAAGCGCTGGTATCTAAATGCAATGGCCCTTGTTCAAAAATATGGCAAGCCAAATATATTTGCAACAATGACATGTAATCCTAATTGGCCTGAGATTAAAGCGGAGCTTCGTGAAGGGGAAAAGGCCCAACATCGACCAGACCTTATTGCTCGTATATTCCACAGCAAGTTGAGGACGGCCAAAAAGGAAATTATGGAAAACAAAATTTTTGGCGAAGTAGCAACGCTAATATACGTTGTTGAGTTCCAAAACGGTGGCCTGCCACATGCTCATTTTTTGATCATTTTAAGTCCCTCCGAAAAGCTAAGAGCACCTGAACACTTTGACAAATTTGTTTCAGCTGAAATACCTTCCAAAGCACAGCCTTATCTACGGTCTTGCGTGCTTACTCATATGATGCATGGTCCTTGTGGAGACATAAATCCTCAGTGCGCTTGCATGAAAGAATATGAAGGTAAAAGAGTGTGTAAAGCAAAATTTCCTAAAGCTTTTGCTCCATTTACTACAAATAAAGATGATGGATATCCTATCTATCGAAGAAGAGACACTGGAGAAACTGTTTTAATTCGTCGCTATCAAATGGATAATCGTTGGGTAATACCTTATAATCCATATCTTTTGGCGTATTTTGACTGCCATTTTAATGTAGAAGTATGTTCTACGATCCAGGCTGTAAAATATTTATACAAGTATGTCTATAAAGGGCATGATCGAGTATCGTTCAGTATAGGCATGGCAAATCCTCAACAACCAGTTGATGAAATTGAAAACTACCAAGCTGGGCGATGGCTGTCTCCACCTGAAGCAGCATGGAGGATTTTTGGATTCGATCTATACGAAATGTATCCTCCTGTGATGCCACTTCAGGTACATGGCCAGAATATGCAGTCAATAAGTTTTGGAGCATCAGAAAATCTTGAAACTGTGATTTCTGATCACAGGCGATGCCAGACACCTCTGACTGAATTCTTCAAGATGAATCGAACTAGCCTAGCTGGAGGGCAGTATTTGTACTCTGAATTCCCACAACATTTTGTTTGGAATGATAAGTTACGTAAATGGAATGCAAGAAAAAGAGGGAAAATAATTGGTAGGCTTACATTTGTAAGTCCTTCAGAAGCAGACCGATTTTATTTGCGCTTGCTTTTAGCAAACATTAGATCGCCTACTTCATTTGATGATTTGCAAACTGTTAATGGCCATAAATGTGCTTCATTCCAGGAAGCCTGCATACAACGCGGACTTGTTGAGCATTGTAACATTACTGAAAAGTGCCTTGATGAAGCAGTCCAAGTAGGTATGCCATAATCTTTGCGCTGTTTGTTTGCTACGCTTTTGATTTTTTGTAACCCTCCAGATCCATTATACTTGTGGGAAAAGTATTATGATTCATTATCAGAAGATTTTCGCAGTAAATATCCAGAATCATCTAGCATGGTACTTTCATCGACTCTTGACAAATTGGAACAACAATTGGAATGTATGGGTAAATCTCTAGCAAGTTATGGTCTAGACCATCTTAGAATTACTCAGCATGAAAGACTACACCTAGCAAGGGACATTCGTGATGCTTATGAGGCTCCACTTACTGAAGAGTATATCAGAGCCCGAAAAGAGCTGAATTATAAGCAGAAAATAGCTTACAAAGCAATTGTAAGAAGTGTAAAGCAAGGGTCATCTGGCGCTTTCTTTATTGATGGGCCTGGAGGAACGGGTAAAACCTTCTTATATTATGCACTATACGCAAAGGTTAGGTTGCTAAATAAAATCGTCTTAACTACAGCATCATCTGGAATTGCAGCAGGGTGTCTTCCTAATGGAAGGACCGCTCACTCCCGGTTCAAGCTACCATTAGATCATAATAAAGCACTTGTTTGTGATGTACCTAAGCAAGGTAGCTTAGCTGCATTACTAAAAGAAACTTCACTTATTATCTGGGATGAAGCACCAATGGCACATAAAGCTAATATTCAAGCACTTGACGCTCTATTGCGAGATCTGTGTGATCCTAATGTAATATTTGGTGGCAAAGTTGTCGTGCTAGGTGGTGATTTCCGGCAAGTTCTACCTGTGCTACCACAAAAAACTCAGGTTGAGGCAGTTGAAGCAAG
Organism: Salicornia ramosissima; assembly: GCA_951394345.1. Taxonomy (NCBI): domain Eukaryota; kingdom Viridiplantae; phylum Streptophyta; class Magnoliopsida; order Caryophyllales; family Amaranthaceae; genus Salicornia; species Salicornia ramosissima. The sequence goes on from OX596234.1 coordinate 51,074,281, forward strand.
TTTGGTCTCGTCCTCATTGTGGCCTGAATTTAAAAGGTTCCATCTTGATGAGAATATGCGTGCCAAAGATGATAATCTTTTTGCACAATTTTTACTTGCTTTAGGAGATGGATGACTACAAGAAGAAGAACAAGCATTTATCAACCTACCTTCATCAATTGCTCATTCAGTGATCCATTCAGTCGTAACTGTTGAACAGTTAATGCACGATCTGTTCCTTCAAAATGTTGGCACAGGCATAACAAGAACCACTTTTAGCAACAAAGCCATACTAACTGCTAAAAATGATGAGGTTGATATGCTAAATAAGGCATTCATTGAAAAATTTGATGGTGAAGGTATTTGCTACAAAAGCTTTGATACGATCTTAGATGATAGTTGTAACATCTACCCAACCGAGTTCCTGAATACACTTTGTCCAGGAGGAATGAGCCCGCACAAACTCCACCTCAAAAGAGAATGCCTAGTAATCTTGTTAAGGAATCTTGATCCATCTTCTGGGTTATGCAATGGAACCAGGTTGACATGCAAAGATTTTTTCCCTAATTTAATTTTGTGTGAAATTGCGGTTGGCTATTATAAAGGGCGTCAAGCTATGCTTCCACGTATAAATTTACGCCCATCAACAACTTCTAACTATCCATTCCAGTTTGAGCGAAAGCAATTTCCAATTAAGTTATGCTTTGCAATCACAATAAATAAATCTCAAGGACAGACCTTAGATGAAGTCGGCCTCTTTCTTCAACAACCATGTTTCTCGCACGGTCAATTATATGTTGCTTTGTTGCGGGCGAAAATGGTATCGAAAGTTCGTGTTCTTTCACAACCATGCCTACCTAATCAGCACAACAGCAGGATCAGAAACGTTGTTGCCTTTGATGTTCTCACAAGAGCTGATATTAGGTGATTGTCCAGTTCGATCAGGTAAAGTAGACACAACACTCATCCTACCAAATTTATGGTGTATAAATTTCAGATGCAATTAACATTATACAAAACAACACAAAAATAGCCACATATGTTAAAAAAAAAAAAATTACTACTTGATAATGTAACTTGGAACATACTAAATGGTGGTTGATTTTTTACAAAATCAGGTATAAGTGGAATGATTTAATCATCACACAAAAGTCCTAATAACATAGGTACGATCATAACTTAGTGTAATATACTTTGAAGATTATACATCCATATTTTTTTTAATACTACATTTGCAATATATAATATGAACAAATTTGCCTCAACTGCATATCTATTACTTACACCTTCTTATAGTTTGCATTTTATTTAAGTATTTAGAATTAGTAATCAACTATACTTTAAGTTTAGAGATCAGCTCAACAGTATGAAGAATACACCTCCAAATTAGCTTCCCAACCAGATTTGGGATGGCTTTCAAAACAAATACACATATTATTTTTGTTATGTGTTTTATGGTTTTTAATAATTTTATATGCATTGTCTAACTTACATCTTCTGACCCTTCTACTCACATGCAGAAAATAAATGCTTGTTGGTGGCTAAAAAAAAACATAAACTGCTGCCACAGTACAATTTATAAAGGAAAGCATTCCAAAAGCTTTTAAAATTTTAGTAAAAGATTGCCCACCAACTACACATAAAAAATGGAAAACAAAACCATACTAACTTCTCTGTTTTTTCAGACCTGAATAAAGGATATTACTTGTCCAGAATTACAGGACAGATCAATAAAAAGTAGCAACTGTTTAACTGAACAGTATGGACAACACCACTGTTTCCTAAAATTCAGTGAAAGGTACGGCCATATCACATTCTCCTTTGTTTTGGAAACCCTTTTTGAAGTACACATCCTCCTCACATACTCTTTTCATGTTTTAAAAAATATTAAAACACTTCAATATCCAATAGGTACTTCATAAAAGAAAATACTCAACAGCTTTTATACTATTCTTTGCAACATACGAATAGAGCAGAGACAAAATAAAGAAAGGGAGATCTTTAGGGGAAGGTTCCAAAAGCTGATTCTTTCCTTTTCAAGCTGCCCACTAAGGTAATCAATGATACTTGAATCCTCCACTTACAAGCTTTTCCCTAAAGTTGCAATGAAATCATTAATGGTTTACTTTGCATTTATTTCATGGTTGAGTTATATACAACAATCATTAGTGATATTAGTTTGCATTTATTTCATTTTCTATTAACCATAAGATGAGTTCACCTCTTACCTTTCCCCTTAAACACCATTATAGAACAATAGGGAACATACAGATTGGCCCTAATAAGGTTCACTCATAGTATAGGTGTCTAAACCCAAGTAAAAACACTTAAGCAACATAATACACCTACATTTTGGCTGCCCACCAAAATTTCTTTGGCAAGGGATCATTTTCAACAGTTTAAAAAAAATATGAAAGTAATCTAAATAATCTTTTCTCAACTACTCTCTTTCTTATATTAAATGAATACAAGTATTTCAGATAAATTAATATCTATTGTGTAAAAAGGTGATAAAATACAAGTATTAAATAGAAGTATCTTAAAAACACAAGTATTAAACACATGAAAAGGTGATAAATTACTTATTTTCTTATATTAAATGAAACACATAATACCTCTGTTACCCAAGAATCAATATCTAATACACCAATTTCTTAGCTTTTCATAGTCACTAAAATTACATTAAATTCACACACAAATGTAATTATATAAAATGCACTAGAAATTATAAATCATATAAGATTTTGGCTGTACATTATATCTATCTTTCAGGTATCTAAGTATATTACAAGTCCAATTATATGTATAAATCACCATATGATGGAACATAGCTAAATGTTGTGTCCAATTATATAATGATGCAGAAAAGTAGCACCGGCTTTATCTTACTTGAAATTATGCTGGTTAATTTTGATGCCATCACAAGTTAACACCATCATTTTTGCCATTAAAATTTGTTTTTTTTCTGTTTTTTTAGTCCACTGATTCATATATATGGTGATATTTTGGGTAAGAACAACCAAAATGCGAATACAAAGTTAAGCACATGGCTTTATTTTTATGCTTAGTCCTAATATTATAGAGTAGTTTAGATAAATTATTCAGACTAATGTGTACAATCCCTTTTTTAAAAAAAAAACCCCTCTTGAACTTAGTATCTAATATAAACATTTTGGGCTATACACAGGTAATGGCTCCACCAATGCCATCCATCACCATTTCTTACATAACGCTCCTAAAAACCATTTGTGAACGCTTAGGACTTCCCGAACCAATCTATAATTGTGCTGATGCGACAAATAAAACTACCTCAGTTGCTGTACCAAGGCCAAACAAGACTGGTACATTCCATTGCCATGGAGATCAGTCAGAAAATATTGAAGACTCATGCCAATCTGCTGCTCAAAAGCTGGTGCTTTTCTTGTTTCGTAAATACAAGATTGTTGTGCATGACATCAATCTTGGGGTACGAGGTAATATTGAAAGAGCTATACAGCTATACAAACTCAGAACCACTGATCTGGAATCGCTTGAAAAGGAGCTTCCTCTGCCCAAAGATCGTGAATGCGAACCCATTGAAGGCTTAGACTACAGTGACATTATTGTAGCAGTGGACTTCGTTGATATCCTCAGATCAGCCATCGAGCGTTTCCAGATTAGTGTGTCACCATTAGAGACTGTTACTGTAGGCGAGGGTCTCTTCAGGTCATGCTTCTCAATACCCCGCTCAAGGAAAACCGATGACCGCATTTCTCTTGTTAACATGAGCTTTGAAACAATTGCAGCTGCAAAACAAGATTTGGCTAGAAAAGCAGTTACCCACTTCATGCATGAATATCAGTTTGATGTTAAGGACGTCAACTACTACTTGCTAGATGGCTGTAAGATGGCTCTTAAGTACGAGGAAAAAACGTACATTGCTACAATGGAGAGAGCATATGGATTCATAGAAAATGTCACTCCTAACCCCAATCTTGTTGAGCATGATCCATTAACACCCAACAAGTCTACTAATGAAGATGCTGAACATAACCCTGCCATTTTCATTTCAAATAAGAAGAGGCGTGTTAGTGAAGGCGCTAGCTCAGTAGGATTTGCTGCTAACCCAACCATGCCTGCGTATTTAGCCCTTACTCTTAAACACCCATAAATACAAGTGTGAAGCCCAGTATGCAGACCTCATATCCATTTACCTTAAATATGTAGCGCATTATGAAGAGTTAGCATTTTGGTTAATTATGTATTGTCACCATGCAGTTGTTAGCTATATCTAAAATAGAAAGGTGACACTAGATAGTTTGTTTAAGTACTTATTTACACCATGATCGTCTTGGTCTGTGCACATACTGTTTGTTTGAATGACCAAGCATTTTGTAAGATAAGTCCTATTTTGCTAGAAAGCTCTATAAATTATGGTGTTATATGTTTGTAATGCAACTTCAAGTACTTATGGAATGTTATATATTATCAACAATCTTATATTTCCTTAAATCAAGGCATTCTACTGATAATGTATGTCATCTGTACTTGGTACTTTTCATAAGTCAGCCCTGCTGTTTGCTTAAAAACAAACCCATCATTTCTGATTTCAACTACTATTCCCATGAAAATCAATAAAATTGATATTCTACAAATCAATAACTTTCAACAAAAGTCAGACACAATAAACATAAACATATTAGACACCAAACAAATTAAATGAAAGTGGAAAGCCAAAGCATAACATCAAAGTAGTCAATTCAATAAAGAAAAGCAAGCATCTATGTTCATCCAACAAAGGATTTTCCACAATATCACAATTATAAATAAAAAGCTTGCACTCTTATTTGCATAGCTCAACAACCCAATGTTGAACTCGAACAACTTCATGATTTCTTACTAGAAATCTTTATAAATAATGGTTTTATATGTTTGTAATGCAAGTTCAAGTACTTATGTAATGTTATATATTATCGACAATCTAATATTTTCATGAATCTGCCCTACTGTTCATGAATCTGACATATTATTTGCTTAAAAACAAACCCAACAAATCTGATTTTACTTACTATTCCCATGAAAAGCAATAAAATTGACATTCTACAAATCAATAATTTTCAGCAACAATCAGACACTAACAATAAACATAAACATATTAGGTATCAAACAAATCAAATGAAAGTGGAAAGCCAAAGCCTAACATCAAAGTAGTCAACTCAATAAAGAAAAGCAACCATTTATTTTCATCCATAAAAGTATTTTCCACAACATTACAATTATAAACCAAGAGCTTGCACTCTCATTTGCATAACTCAACATCCCAATGTTGAACTCAAACAATTTCATGACTTTCACCATTATAAAACACTCCTAAAAATAATTAAAATGTAGTTCCTCTCTAAATATAATGCTAGATAAAATAATATTAGTATATAATTTATTTACATGTTTTCTCCTATCCTTTTAATCCTAAGCCATTTTCCAATTTGTACCAATATATAGCATGCTCAAAATTTCTTGACAAATAATCCCAATTTGAAACCTTTGCCAAAATACATCTACCCCAAAAACTAAACCCTTCTTTTTCCTAAAATGCATCAGCTAATGAGTTTTGTTCAAACTTAAAATATACAAGTACACATAACATATACATTCCATGTACATTTGTAGATTATCCTCATTCTTTAAAAAATTGTACCCTTGTACTTCAATAACCTTATACCTAACATAAGAGATCAATTAGATAATCTTTTACCAGCTTTAATGTCCAAGCATTTCCCAAAAAATATGGAACAAATCTTGAAATGTCTGACTACTTACTATTTAGCATGATTACTTTATTTCTTGTCCTTTTATACATACCAATGTACTATTACATTCTCTTATTCTTTATAAATACCATCTACTTCATTTCCTTTCTTTCACACCATAACCTCATTCTCCTTTTCCTTCTACCATATTAGTAAGCAACAACATTCAAGGTAATATTCTGTTTCTATACCTATTTAGCTCAAGTACGAAATTCCAGTGTCTCTTACATTTATTTAAGGTGTTTTAATTGCTCACAATTATCCTTGTATGCTGAAGCTATATTCCCAACCAATTGGGATTAGAATTTGTAATCTTTACTTAAATTAGAACAAAGATTAATACTTTCTATTAATAGTCATTGCAAAGCATAACTTAATTGGAAATTGCCTAATACATCATTTAGTGATTAAAGAATGAGGATAATATACAAATGTAGATGGAATGTATATGTTATGTGTGCTTGTATATTTATAAAGATTAATAGTAATGCTATTTTGACTAAGGTAATGCTATATATTGGTACTAATTGGAAAGATTAATACTTTTTATTAGTACAAATTAAAGACACCAACAACTACCTTGTTCTCCCCTAATGAAGTTTATGCACTTGTTGTCCAGTCACAATATGAAGAAAGAGTTCAATTACCTTGATGAGCTGAACGACAAGTCCAACAAGTTTAAGGTTAAAGTGAAAGTGATTGAAAAGGATAGACCTTATTAGTCCCCCGGGAAGAAGAAGATACAAAGGCTGACACTACAAGATGATAAGGTTAGTAATTTTACTTTTTTTTAACACACAGAATTATAAGTTACACACAAACCATGGCACACTAGGTATTGTCTTTAACAAAATAATAGTATTTGTAACCCACATAATTATACATTACACACAAATAAAACCAAATTTTAACACCACTTTTATTACAGGGAAATACTATGAAAGGTACAATATTTGACACCGATATTCCCACCTTGAACAAGCTCTCGTCCGGAATGGTGAATACGAAATTGAAGATGCTGTTATCCAAAAAGTGCTTGACTCATCAAACAAAGATGGTATTCCGTTCCAAATGAACTTCAACCCAAATATAAGAATCACCCCTCTCGTCACAGGTTCATCCGTTGATAGTCCGAAATATATTAAGCTGTCAGCTATTCCACGTAGCCAAAGTCCTAATCAAGAACTGATAGGTTTGTTTAAGTACTCTACCAGTAGGAGACATAACTTTTTCAACAAAATTTACAGACTATTCACTAACATGTTCTCATTATGACCAGACATCGTAGGTGTTGTGCTTTTTATTGAAAAAACCCGTGAAGTTATTGTTGGCCCAACTACCCAACGAGTTCGAGAGATTGTTTTCACTGATAACAGGTATTTGCTTATATTTACTTGTACCATTTATTAGAAGATACATTTTCACTCTTTACACAAACAATATTACATCTGCTAACATTACACAAATATCTTCAATGTAGCAATAGCACTCCATGTACTCTTGTTGTTTCTGCATGGAACGATTTTGCAGAAAACAATGTTGAAGAAATTTCTGCCCTAGCTACTACCCTTCCAATTATTGGAATTACTGCACTACGTAGGACATCCCACAAAGGTCAGAACATACTATCCAAGTTCCTACACATATATGTCATAACAGATCCTAACTACTAAACTATATACCTTGTAGGATTCTCAGTTGCTTCAACTATGTCGTCCTACGTCATTGCAGAACCAACTGGAGAACATGTGGACTTACTTAAAACTTGGTAAACCTTTAACTTCTGTAAATTTATTGCTCCTAAATTTACATCACTAAATATTAATAATTTTGTTATTTGTTACTGCTTTCTTTGCTCAATTTACAGTTATACTTAGTACACACTTTTCCCACATATTCATATAGTCCATGAATTCCAAAGTTGGTGTTATTTTCTACATAAAGTACACTCAAAATATACCCGTAGATATGCCAAAAAAATAATATATTAATACATGACACCAACTCTATGCTAAGAAAAAAAGAAAATACGCAAAGTGTAGTTGGAATATTAACTTGTATGCCTCACCTTATATCTAAATCAACTATTAAGAGTGCAGCTGACATTTATATATCAACATTTTCATACTAACTGTTTATTCTCTGCAACTTAACATTATATGTACTTAATACCACTACAATCTTTAATGATTATCAGGGCTGCAAATAATACTGCATCACTGATTGAACTCCAGCAGCAAGTTACCCAAGCCCGTTATGAGGCTGAGGAGCACACTATCACTCCCATTGTGACAATCAATGCGAAGAAGGTAAATTACCAAATTACTACATTATTAATATATACCGAATCACAACACATACTTAGGGCAAATTCCTTCTTCCATCGAACCTTAGAATCATATATTTTTTCTGCTTTTTTTCCATCTCATTTGACTCACTAATTACCAACAAACAAACAGGCTATCAACACACTACAAGAGGAGAAACATTGGATTAGAGTCGACATACCGAATATAACCGCGGATGATTTGTTCCTGTACATTGGTTGCAGCAAATGTGGGCGCAAGGGAGATGCTAACCTAGGAGAACTCTACAACTGTAACAAATGCGACTACGAAGGCACTAAGGGTGTCCCTCGGTACACAGATTATTTTGATATGCATATTTCAAGTATTTACATTTATATAGTCGAATTCAGTGTCATCATCGAAGTCTTTAAAATGTTGGTTTTCCTTTCAGTGCTGCTCTCAAAATTGATGTCTTCGACTCCAGCAGCACTCGACAATTCACACTATTTTCCAAAGAAATTGAGTTACTCTTTTCCATGACCATGGATGAAATCTATTCCCTATACACTACTGTATGTTTATGCCTTTACTTAAATATTAAATTGTAACACATTTATACATATACTTCATAGTTATATGTGTTATTGTTACACATCCATATATCCTATGTACACATTTTCCACATAGATTAACTTTTTATCCTTCAAATGGCAGGAACACAAGTCACTCCTATATGATGCTATTGATCGAATTCGGCAGACTGAATTTCTTTTCCAAATAGGGCCGACTATTGCACTGAACCGTAGCAACTTGATGGCGTGGGCTGTGAAGAATATTAAAGCAATTTAATCAAGCCTCTATCAATCTCTAGAAATGCACATTAGTGCTTACTTAAATAATTAGCTACCACCACCTTTATCAGCTTTCATGTACTAAGATTTCATATAGCAGATCTATCATGCTGGTTATTGTATTATAAACATATAATCTGCCTTAGCTATCATCCTTTTATGTACTTTCATGTACTAAGACTTTATATAGCAGACATATCATGCTCTGCCTTATCTATTTTCCTTTCATCAAAATCTGTGCTTATATAGCGCATATTATCATAATCATTTTGCAGAATGCCATGTTTAATTTGGTTGTTTAGTTGTTGGGTTTTACAACTTCTTTTGCATAATTTGGTTTGCTTTTTTATTTTAAAGTTCACTTTGCACTTTGTTTAGGGATTTTAGGATTGTTTCATTGTAGTTGAAATTCGTGACACCTATTTTTTTAAGACATTTCCCCCTATATTTTTGTTACGCTTATTATTCAATTTTTAAAAAATATCTCACATTGACACTCCCATCAAATTTGCCCCGGATGTTAGTCATGTGACTCATGTGTGATTTCCCATAAAATGTTTGTCAAAGGTGTGACTTCTTCTCTCAGTCTTGGGCGAGTTATCAAAAGTGCACTCACAATTCCTGCTCCTTTCTCTCAAATCAGTATCCACTCTAGTAAGATTTCCCTCTTTTAACTTTTTCCAGCGAAATTATTTGTCAATTGAATCAACCTTTTGTTTTGTTTTGTTTTTGGGATTCTTGTATTTTGAATGTATCAACTGCAGCTTTGTTGGAGTGATGTTTTGAGTTGCATGTTTTGATTTTTCATTTTCCGACTGTAAAATCACATTGTTGATTGTTGATATAATTCAAACTTGAACGGACTTCTTTTTAATCAATTTGGATTTTGGTTTTCTGAATTTGTTTTCGTCGCCAAAACTAAACGAAAAAAAATAAAAAATTCCTCATTACCCCTTTTGTGTTACTTGGTTTTTTGGGGCAGGTTCAATGGTGACTGAAAAGAAAATGGGTGGAAGTGAACAGCAAGTTACTCGAGTTTTATTTTGTGGGCAACAATTTACTGCCTCCTATCTTTATACCAAAGAGTATTTGAGCCAACATCCTCATATACAGGTAAATTTAGAAATATGTTCAAGAATAAAGTGGAGCATATGTTTGTTGTTGGTATATGAGATTGTTCCGTTGTGATAGAAATTAATGTTCTAGTCTTGTCAGTACTTGTGCTATCTTATATAACATTTATTTGACATTGCTAAGGTATATATGACATCCAGTTGAAAGTGAATAGATCAAATTTCCACTTCAAGGTTTTTTTTTTGGTATGGTAATCATGAAAGAAACAAAAAAGGATTTTGTTAAGAGGGGAGATGGTAACAGTTGACGTTAACTTTATTGGTTGTTTGGTTTAAATGCAGGTGCGTGCCGTGGAAATTCGGGCCCTGTTCAAATCTTTGAAATGGCCCCCTTAATCAGTTATTTTTTCTAATGATATTTTAATTTTATTTCAAAGCAATATCACATAACAATTTTTTTTTAAAAAGTAGTGTTAGAGTAGAAACAACTTTGAAATTAAATATATAAAAATGGAAATTAAATTAAAAAAGAAACAATTTTAGTTGAGAAAATGAAAGAATACATAAATACATAATAATCATTAAAAGGGGAAATTGGAAAAGGAAAGAAGCATTGAAAATAGGCATGAGTTGAAGGAGGTTTGATTGGAAATTGGAAGGTGGAAAGACAAAACAAAAGACCCTGTAGGTCTTAAATTAGGGCCCTGTAGTGTAGGTCTTCTTGCACTTGCTCAAGCACGACCCTGTTTAAATGTGGAATGGGGATAATTAAGAGGAATGAAATGGAATTCGTTTCTATTAGTTTCACAAAGGAAACGAATTGAGTGATTATCTGACTCCTTGAAAACGGTAAGTGTTATTTATGACTTTCATTAAACAAGTTGAAAAGTAAACACTTTTTAATCCATTTCCAACTCATAAATTTTCTATACCAAACACCCCATAAGAGTTATAGCAGTGATACGGGATGGGGTGTGTTAAGGGATCTTAACAGCTTAGTGTGCGTTCTCTTCAACTTATAAAACCTTATTTGATAAGGCCTAACCTCGCCTGACCTATTCAGAATTGATGAAACTCGATTAACCCTGCCTGGTAAGCCTTTATAAGTCATAATAAAACCTGATGGAAACTTATGATAAAACATGATTGGAACTAATTAGAACTTGAACTGATTGGAATTTATTGGAAGTTATTAACCTTGGTTAAAATTTATTAGCCTTGACCTTATAAGCCTTGACTTGATCTGATCATGGGAAATTGTATTCTCACAGCGTCACACCTGTTTTAATTATCTTTGTTTGTTACATTTGTTTGTTACATTCTGCAAGTGATTATTGATCCATCTTTTATGGCGATCATCCAAGCCTCCGTATTTATGCATGCTTGTCCTTCATGATTTTGAACTTTAGTGTTAATGCATTTTTTCCCCTAAACTTAAAATTCCCTTGTGCTAATAAAAGGGTGTTCACTTGTCTAAGGAAAAAAGGGTGATTATAGGCTTATTCACAAAGGATTTTTTCAACCAGTCGTTAATTTCATTTATATTGTAGGTTGATGATGTTCCACTAAATGATGTGCCAAATGTAGTTGGCAACTACCACTTGTGCATTCCTAGGATGATGCGAATAGATTCAGATATTATGTCTCGAGCAAAGCAAATGAAGCTCATATTGCAGTTTGGTGTTGGCTTAGAGGGTAAATCACTGTCGCCATTCTTAATGTGACAAATTAATGAGTGCAGGAAAGAGGCGATTTTACAACGACCCTTTACATTATGCCCTTCTGTGAGCAGGTGTTGATGTGGATGCGGCCACAGAGCATGGAATCAAAGTTGCTAGAATTCCAGCTGATGGAACTGGAAATGCTGCCTCATGTGCAGAGATGGCAATATATCTCATGTTGGGCCTTTTACGAAAGCAAGTAGGTTTACTGAGTTTAGTAATCCCCAGGATCTTGTTCCATAGTTCACTAAAAAATTTGATGTAGAAAATTACTCATCTCCAAATTGAAATTTCTACATTTTTGCCGCCCCACTTATGGGAATAAGGCTTTGATTGATTGATTTACATTTTGCAGAAAGAGATGGAGATTTCAATAAAGTTGAAAAAACTTGGTGAGCCTGCTGGTGGAACTTTATTTGGGAAAACAGTGAGATTCCTATATCCCTTGGCCACTGCTGCTTTTTAACTGCACCAAAATTATGCATTATATTGTTTGTGTTTCATTAATTCGGAGTTTAGTAACATAATCTTGTAACTCAAGTGAGGGTATTAAGTTGGTGGGATAATCGGCTCGCACAAAGACTCCTAAACCCATCCCGAGCCTTTTCTTCCACCTTAGGCCTATGACATCTTACTTAGGTAGCATTTGCCTAATCCACATCGATGTAAAGGCTTGTGGGAAGCTACAAGAAACCAAGACAATTTTATTAGGCGTGCTATATGCTGTTGTAAAGGGAAGGGACAGTCCGATTTTTTCATTCTGTCTTCTTTGTAACAGATTTTCAAAAGTATGGCGAGAGAAAAGCAAGTTTCGCTTGAGGCAATCTTTTGATGAAGCTTAAGGTATTCTAACTCAGTCTCGTTAATCGATTCACTTTCACTCATTCTCGCGTTCACTAAACCAACTTGAATCTGAACTACGATTCAGATCAAGTCTTACCGAAATCGGATTTCCTTTTCGTGCCTCCATCTAGAAAGGGAGACTGCCCCCACTATAGAGGCAAGCTTTAGCTTGACGCCCTATCGCACTGCTTGATGAGATCTGAAGCTGACCTAGGAGTTCTCTTGTTAGGGGCCCGGGGAGTACCATGAGTTGAGTCCTGAGTATGTGGCTTGGGAGAGGTGTAATGGCCTTGTCTGTTCCATCTTGATGAGAGCTTGAAGGCAGCTCATAGACTCTTACAGACATTTGGATGCTAAACAGCACTCTCCAGCAGATTTAGGGACAAGCATATGATCTCATAACATATGAGAATTCTGGCTACACAACACTAGCCAATACAGGCACTCACAGGCTACCTCTGGAAAGGGTGACTACAGGGCTTTCTGTACATAGTCATTAATTTTGTTTTTTTAAAAAATAAAATAAGACTTGCTTTAAAAATGAGGAAAGTTTGTTCTTTCTATGAAGTAGATATAATAGCAGATGTTGGGTTCTAATTATGAGTAGATTTAAATCATTATAAAATGGGATAAAAATATCTATCTGGCACTAAATATATTTCATCGTATTAATAATGGATATGTTTCATCAGTCCAGTTTACATCCGTTGTGGCTCTTTATATATACATGTATACAAAATAGTCGATGGACTGTGTCTTTACAATAAAGATGAAGTTCAAAAATCACTTCACAGGGAGTGTTTTCTGGGAATTCAGGAGGTCAACTTAATTATGGTCATCAATATTCATCCTAGTTAGAAACTTTGGCTTTCTTTTTATTTTGTTCATTAGCTAACATATCGGAGTACATCATATAATCTGGATGAAACAACTGTTTGACTAGTGAGTTCATCTTCTTGGTTTTATTGAAGGATCCAAGTCAACATACATAAAAAATTACTATTAACATATATCAAATAAGGAGTATCAAACTAAAAGTGTATAATAACAAAAAAGCCACTAATAGTGACAAGTATTATCTTATTGGTTTAATGAAAAATGTATGGCCATACCCAACTACAAGGTATCACTGGTAAGCATAGAGATTCATCTGTGTTTTCACTGATCATGGCTTTGCATATGGTTCTGATCCTGACTTCAAGGAAAGCTTGTTCAGAGTACTAGGTTACTGATTGGAGGTCTTTATTGTAGCAAAATTTATAATGTAGGTTGCTTGGGGTACTTTTTCTTTCTTTACTCTATTTAGTGCTTCCTACTTTTTGAACAATTTGTATTTTTTCTGTCTCGTAAATGCATAGATTTATCCAACCTCACATGAAGTTTGTACATGTTAATGCAGGTGTTCATCTTGGGATTTGGGAATATTGGGTATGAATTGGCAAAGCGCTTGAGACCATTTGATGTTAAAATCATTGCGACAAAACGGAGTTGGACCTCACTTCAAAAGAATGGTTTGTGGAATGCTATTGTATTTGTGCCATTACCTACTATCTTTCTATTTATGTTCTTTTCTCTTGCAACTAGGTGTCATATGTAATTTCTGTATCTTCAGGTTTCCCAGCCCAAAATGATTGTGGTGCTGATTTTGTTGATGAAAAGGGTAGCCATGATGATATATACAAGTATGCAGGCATGGCAGACATAGTTGTTTGTTGCCTGAATATGAATCGTGAGACAGTAAAGTTACTCTACTCTATCAATTTGATTGGTCTGTCAAATTCCATGTTGTTACAAGGAAGTTCTGACCAAGGTTTTCTTTATTTATGTGTAGGCTGGTGTTGTTGACCATAAATTCATACAATCCATGAAAAAGGTACAATTTGTATGTCTTTGACTCAACTGTGCTTAAATTTCCCTAATTTGAAATAGGAATTGCATGGTGATATTCTCGACAAACTAGCAGACGCTTCACTTTTAGTTCTAACTATTTATATGGCCTCTCTTGATAAGGACGTGAGGTTTTTAGCCCTAGTGTTCGTATTCATAACAGCAAATTGCTTCGGCTCTGACTTTATACAGGGTGCCTATCTAGTAAATGTTGCACGTGGAGGCCTCCTCAATTATGATGCTGTTGCTCAAAGTCTCGAGTCTGGACACTTGGGAGGGTTGGGTATTGATGTGGCTTGGACAGAGCCATTTGATCCCAATGATCCGATTTTGCAGTTTCCAAATGTTCTAATCACACCTCATGTTGCAGGGGTTACAGAGTATTCTTATAGAGCCATGGCAAAGGTATATAAATCCATAGCTTTGAACTGTTTAGAATAGTTAGCATTCAGAATAAAATTTTAGATTATATTATGATTCTTTGAGAAACATTGATAGCTTCTTATGTTATATATCTTCGCCCATTTTCCTGGACAATTGTACCCGTTTGTGGCAGTGTATGGTGTCTTTTGAATGATTATGTCATAACGCTAGTAGTGACTAATGGGCCAATTTTTAAGAAAATTATACTGCTATGCAATATCATAAAACTAGAAAAATTAAAAGGAACATTCATCCTTTCGAAATAATCAAGAATTTCTGGTACTAATTGAACAAAGGACAAATATGCAGGTGGTAGGCGATGCTGCTCTACAACTGCATAATGAGATTAAAGATGGTACAATTACAGGAATGCAGCTTGTAAACTGATTCAGCTCAGTATCAAAGGTATAAGAATCTTTCCTTCACTTGATCAGCTTTAGGGAGGAAAGATTAGAGGGAGGGCAGTATGAAGGGAGTACTGCTGCTGCACCTCAATAAGAGCTACACTAGAATATTTAGTTGCCGCATCAATTGATCTAGCAGTATTGCTGCCATTGTTGCACTTTTTACTTCACTTTCATGCATGGTTACCATTGTTTTGACCCATCATCTTGTATTTTGATCTTACCTATGATAAATTGATAATAGATTTGGTTCTTCTTGGTCGAATCTTACTGTTTTCGGGTCTTAAAGAATTTAATTGGTAAATCTATATAGTAGTACTTTTTTATTTTATTTTATTTTTTTATGAGGAAAGGGAATCCGCTCTTTTTGAGCTGCGCATATAAACAGGGGAGGGGGATGTTAAAAATAAAGTTTGAACCCCGTATTTCTTGGATACGAGGTGAGAGTGAGCATCATTTTGTCACTCCTCTTGAGCTTTTTTTCGTTTGGATTTATGAGCTATGCCTTTTCTATTTGTTCAAAATGTCAGATTATGGTTGCCAAAATTTCTGAAGAGAAATTTGATTTTGTACTCCGTACTTTCTTTCAGTATTGTGAGTTGTGACAGAATGTCTCTATAGCTATATGTTTAGACATTAGCCTTTTGAAGAAAGAATATCTGCACAGGATCTCTGTTGCAAAGCGACATTCACAATGGCATGAAATGACAACTTAAATATTTTCTTGCAAAACTATTTTCTTAAATTTTCAGATTTACATTGTTTGATAGAGCCTAAAATATTTCCGGAAAACTTTTGTCTGTAGGTGTAAAATATTTGTTACAAAGATACAATGATGAAAGCTCATGTTCCCGAAAACTGTTTTCCTTCCTTTTTTTTTTTTTCCTTACATCCCTTGTACACTCCTCCCTTATCCTCGCTTTTATTTTCCTTGTTTTTCATCATTTTTCTTAAATTCTTACATAATACCAAACAATAGAAAACTTTTTTTGTAATTGTGTTTTCCATTGTAAATTGTTTTCCATGAAAATCATTTTCCACAAAATTTTTTTTACACCCAACCAGCCAACCAACCAAACGGAGCCTTAGTAACAACCGCACCAATTTTCATTCCAAGCCACTAGAACTTTTTTATATTAGCCTAATTTTACATCTGATTGCGTGACTTGTGAGTTACACCACCTTCAATGTGCATCCTTAAATCAACTTTCTTCTTCTCTTCTAAGGCGTTGTTTGGTTGAAGTGTATTTCCATTGGAAATACTAATTTCTAGGAAATGGCAAAATAAAGCTGTGTTTGGTCGGAGGAAATTGAGAAAAACATAGGAATTATAATTTCATAGGAAATGAAATCCCATAAGACATGAGAAATAATTTACCAAACCCCCCTTGGTAATTTGAATTTTCTAGAAAATGCAATTTTCTATGGTGTCAATCAAATAATTTAGCGTATTTACTAGGAAATTGAGCAAGGAATAATTCTCATGTGAACTAAACAAACTCTAATTCCAGTTGCTGCTCAGAATCAGCTTCATTCTTGGTGTCAGTAGCGCCTCTCTTCTCCATATCCTCTTGTGGAAACCCCTCAGCTTCATGTACCATTTTTTTCTACACATGCTGGCTGTTAAGCTATATTAATTCCAAAATCTAAACACCAAATTTGGTTACTTTGCTTCTCTCAACTGTCATTTTCACCTTACAAAACTACTGGTTGTAGCCTACGTTCAGTATTGGCTATTAGCGGTTCCATAAGATCCCTAGCATTGATTATTTCTTAGCGCCAAATTATACTCCATCCGTAACATATTAATGACAACGATTTGACATAAAGTAAAGAGAAAAAATGTCAAATCGTTGCCATTAATATGTTACAGAGAAAATACGAGAATTAAATCAATCAATGTTTAAATAGGAATGGAAATGAACCGGGTTTGGATCGGAATAAGCATCACCCACACTTGTCATCCGCATCCATCCATCGCTCGGGTTCATCAATCGGTCCACGTTTGAAATGGGGTGAGCCATGTGATTAGATCATAAAATTATAAAAATATAATAAGGGTTTTTCTTAAAAATACCTATGAAGTTTTGCAAATTCTTAAATGTACCCACTTTTTTTAGGGTTTCTTATGTATACCCATAAGATTTCCAAAAAATTTCAATTGTAGCCAATTTTTTTATAAAAGCAAACGTACGTTAGCAGTACCGTTAAGTTGGTTGTGCGTGGATTTTGTGGCCGATTTGGGTAGTTGTTTGATGGTTGTTTGGCGGTTGATGAGGCTGATTTGTATCATAGTTAGGATTATTAGGTTGCTGCGCGGCGTATTATATGTTTACTTATTTTGATTTTTTTTTTGTATTTTTTCCAACTAATTTAACCGTGCTGCTAACGTAAGTTTGTTATCATAAAAAATTGGCTAGAATTGAGAATTTTTGGAAATCTTATGGGTACACATAAGAAACCATAAAAAAAGTGGGTACATGTGAGAATTTGCAAAACCTCATGGTATTTTTAAGAAAAAACCATATAATAAATATTGGCAAATAATTTATGAATTATAAATTAAGATCTACTTGTATATACCCATCACCGTTAATAATCGGATTGGTGATATTAAATTATTAACTATTCCCAAATAATATCAATCCCAAAGCCAACTAGCAATTTTTTTTAAAAATAAAATAAATCCTTTAAATATTTTGAATAACAACACGTTGACATTGACTTTGAAATTAAAAAATGGATTACTGTTTGAGAACTATAAAGTTTTCCAGCATTATTGAAGGTTAGCATTGATTTTTTTTTTTTTTTGAGTAAGAAAAAGAAAAATGAACACCATGATAGGGAATATTCTCACAAAACGAGTCTCACGATTGGTCATTTAGTATTGATTTTTTTTTTTTACATGGTAGGGTAAATTAAAACAATGATGCCTAATTGTCATTCTTTTTAGCTTCTCCATGCTCCCTCATGTGAGGATGAGATATTAGCCTAGTACTTAATTCTCCTGAATTTCAGACATTAGTATTTGTTTGATTCTCACTGCACGCGTGTATTGATAATACGTACACTAATGTTGGTGGCATTAGGTCTTGAACCCGCTACCCCAAATTATCCAACTCATCTAAGTAGACATGTGCTCCTAAAAGAGAAAGGATAAGACTAGAATTTTGTCAAATACGTGTGGTGATATTCGAACCTACGATCTCACCGCTACAATTACAACATATCTTTGTTTTATTTAAATTGATTTGGTTTGACTTTCAAATTTGTTAGCATATATAGAGTAAGTTTGAATACTGATCTAAAAAATGATATATACAATCTGATTAAACTACAACAGAAATGAATTAGCTATAATTATACACTCCCTTTGTTCCACTTTATTCTTTATGTTTCTATTTTTAGTGTTTCTTTTAATCTTTACATTTGTTTTGTTTTCCATTTTGTACTTTATTCTCGACCATTCACTTTACTACTCTTAATTATTATGATATTATCTTTTTTTTAATTCCATTATTAATTAACATTCTCAATTTTAATAATAATTTATCTACATTTTACACATTTCTTACCAAGTGCAATTAATATTATCAATTCTAATAATAACTTATCTACATATATAATTTTTCTTAATTCATGTGCAAAAGTCAAAATATAAAGAACAAACTAAAACAGATGGAGTACTATTTCATTCCTTTTTGTTTATCTCGGTCTTTTTTTTTGGAGTTCCAAAATGTTATTCTCATTTGGAATATATTCAATTTAATTTTTCTTATTGTTATCATACTTTTAGTTTTACTTAAAATTACCCATTTTTATCTTTATTCAAATTAAATGCATATATTAATGATAGTTATGATACTAACCATATTAAATGAAGTATTATAGTCAAATTTGCAAAAAAAAAAAAATCATCCAATTTATTTTTCACATCACCATTTAAGCCATTGCCAAACATTCCCATTATCTCTTACCAAAAGAGAATTAGTAATTTATTTACTTTGTAATAATGCCTTAATTCTAAGGGGGCAAAAAAAATCTTGTATAATTTTTTAAGCTATTGATTGTTTCATTTTAGAGGTGTCTTTAAAAATAGTCAATCATTTTTAAATAAATAAACTGAAAATGAAGCAATTAATTAATAATTGCCAAAAAGGAAAAAAAAAATAAAGCAATTAATTGATGCTCCTAAGTCAGGTTGCACAAAAACGAATAATGGTACAAGTACGAACACAAAACGAGTACGGAAAAACATCATTGGAAAAATTGAGGATACAAGTTAGTAAAAGAAAACAATAAAAGAATATATAAAATTATAAATTTCAATATAATTTCAATATTTGATTTGTGATGATAATAGGGTGAATTATTCAAAACATATACGGCGTAAATAATTAAAGCGAGATAAATAACTTATTGTTGAGCCCCATATAAAAACTCACATGTGAGTGTGAAAAGAGATTGAAATTAAGGTGGAGAAATCGGAATAAATCCCACATCAAAAAAATAATAAAATTGTCTCCACCTTATATGACTAAGGGGTTACTTGCACTTTCCCGTGGCGGGTGCGGACCAGGCCCGTTTGTTACTTATCAATTGTTTCAATATGGGTACGTATCAACAATGTTGATGTCGGACACAAAATAGTAAAATTCGGTAAGTTGGAGGTGTTTTCAGAATTCCTTGTCAATAAATTATCCCGTCAAATTCTGGGACCGTTGCTAAAATTCGGATTGATCTGTAACGTGGTCGATACTCGATACCCAAAATTCTGGGACCGTTGCTAATTATTGTGACGATTTATATTTTTTTTTTTTAAAAACCCGCCAAAGTTAGTTAAAAACGTTATTAATATGGAGTTAATTCCCAAAAATAAACAAAAGAGACTCAGCGGACAAACAAACAGAATGTTGGTTTAGACGTCGGCCAATTATTAAGGCTCCGTTTACTGGAGCGTAAAATGTTTTTCTTGAAAATAGTTTTCCCATTTTGTATCGTTTACTTTGGGTGAAAAAATAAAATGTAAAATTTGGAGTGAAAACTCATTTTACACCATAGTGGAAACATATTCCCCAAATTTGGGAGTAAAACGTATTTTCCGTGCAAGTAAACATTGGAAAACGTCTATAAAAATGAGTTTTCCAATGTAAAATATTTTCCATAGAAAATCATTTTACATCGAAAACGTTTTACACCAAAGTAAACGGACCCTGAGAGTGGCAGAGTGCAGTCAACTTTGCTGCTACTTCCTCTCACATCACTCTCCATTTTTTCTGGTAATATTTCTTCTCTCGATCTTTTAGTTTTTTCCAGCTTCATTCTTTCTGTATCCATGTTATCCCCATTATTGATTTCAATTTTTTTTATTTATTTTTATTTTGGGGGGGTGTTTTGGGATTGTAGTACTCCTATAAATTAATGTATTAACTCCAACTATTCTAATCCAAGTGATGTTTTTTGAGTTTCATTTTTTTTTTCCCTTTCTTTCTTTGAATTGCTCGTTTTCTGATTGATTTTTGTTTTTTTGGGGTTGTGATTGAACTTGAGTACAGTTCATCCAATTTGGAATTTATTTTGCTGATTTTGTTTTTCTTTACCCAAAAAAATTACTAGTGTATTTTAGTTAGTTGGTTTTTGGAGCAGGTTCAATTGGTTTGAGTGAAAAGAATATGGGTCGAATTGAGCAACAAATTATCCGAGTTTTATTTTGTGGGCAACAATTTAGTGCCTCATATCTTTATACCAAAGAGTACTTGAATAATTATCCTCATATACAGGTAAATTATGCAATTAGGGTGGAAATTCAGGTACATCATATGTTTGTTATTGGTATACTTCCTCTGTTGCACCATTAATAAGTTTTAAGGAGAGAAGAGATAATGTCATTTGGTTGACATAGGCAATAATTTATTACATGAATTTTTCAATTCACGTGAATTCATTTCCCTCATAATTTTTCTAGGAAAAGTTATATATGTTTTTGGTTGACACATGGGAATTTATAATTTACACCTAAGACCGATCAAAACTGTCTGAAAATCTAAAAAAAATCGATAATCCGGCCTAGTTTTTTTTTGATATTATCGAATACCAATTTGAATATTGTTTTTTAAATGATTTGATATCCGAAAAGTTCAAATACTCCGTATTAGATATTTGAACATGATATCTGACAATGTTTTTGATATTCGAATATGCAAATACTTTCAAACTTAAATAAAAAAAATCTTTAAATTTGGATGTCACATATTTCGGTTATTTGAATATTCAAATTCAAAGTTATAAATATATCGGATATTGGATACATTTGAAAATTTTAGAATATCTAATATTTGAAAATTTCGGGTCCAATTTGGATTTTAGGTATCCGATCCGTGCTCAATCCTAAGCGCGATAGAAAGAGATAAAAGTAGGGTCTATCCGTCTATGTGAAGAGGGGAGAGATGGAGAGAATATATTACCCAATAAAGTTTCAATTAATTAAAAAAAAAGGTAAATGTTGCAAGTAATTTATAACCTAAGAACTATGTTCACTGTTTATTTGTGCTAGAAAGTAGCTTTCTTGTCTTGTCAATGCATGTGCTATATTCCATTCTTATGCTTAGTTTTCTCTTTATGTTTTTTTTAGTTGATTGGTTCAAGGATGCATTTGGCTCATTCCCCAATTGCATTTGACATCCAGTTGAAAGTGAATAAATCAGAATTCACATGTTTTATGTTTAGTTGTTTTGCCTTTTCTATTCTTCTAGACGATTATGGCTCTGTTTGTTTTGAATGAAAATGGTTTCATGAAAAGTTATTTTCTTTTTTTCCTTTGTTTGATTTGAAAAGAAGGAAAATCGTTTTCCCATAAGTGGGAAATAATTTTTGTAAGAAAGATTTTTTTTTTCCCCTCTCCTTAAAGAAGGTATGCCACATTTTTCACCATATTTCCTTTCTTTTCTCCTCCCAAGCTCTCACCCATCCTTTTCTCTTCCATTTCTTCTACTTCTTTTCCGTACTTTTTTTCCCATAAAAACAAATAATGAAAAATTAATTTTGAATTGTATTTTCCTTAGAAAATCATTCCATTAAAAAAAACGGAGCCTAATCGATCTATGTGCAATATAAGCAGTGATGATTTAGGTCTCTCACCCAACTCATGCATGCATACTTGTTCCTCATGATTTTGTACTTCCTTCGCTCCATATTAATTGCAACCATTTTCAAACCGTTGCCCTTAATATGGAGTAGTATATGCACTTTGTTTCGTTCCATGATGAACTTTCCCTATGTTAGTAAGAAATATCAGAGTAGCTCAATATTCAAAGGAGAATCATATACAAGTGTGATAATTATATAATTGACAAAGGCTTTTTTATGATGAAATTCTGCCCCCAAATTAAATTAGATTCTGTTGTAGGTTGATGAAGTTGGGCAAAGTGAAGTACCAAAGGTAATAGGCAACTACCACATGTGCATTCCTAGGATGATGAGACTAGATTCAGATATAATTTCTCATGCAAAGAAAATGAAGCTCATATTGCAGTTTGGTGTTGGCTTAGAGGGTAAATCTTTGTCTTTGCTATTGTTAATGTAACAGGCGGGTGACTGTTTGCTTATGTCCTTTATGAACTTCATTTGCATCATTAGGTTTTGATGTGGAGGCAGCCACAGAACATGGAATCAGAGTTGCTAGAATTCCAGCTGATGGAACAGGGAATGCTGCCTCCTGTGCAGAGATGACCATCTATCTGATACTGGGCCTTTTAAGGAAACAAGTAGCGTTTTGTCATCCTAAAGACTGTTACATAGTTCATGTAAAAAAAAAAAGTTTTGGTTTCAGATTAAAAAACAGATTGTTTTTCATAATGAACATATATATATATATATATATATATATATATATATATATTCTTGCAGTATCTGTCTCTGGTATGTTACAGATTCCTTTACAGTTAAAATGTATTTTTGCAGAAGGAGATGGAGATCTCAATAAAGGAGAAAAAACTTGGTGACCCTGTTGGTGGAACTTTGTTTGGGAAGACAGTGAGATTCCTCTGTCCCTTAGTTATTTGCTACTACTTTTTTTTTAATCCGTATTCGATAATATGCAGTGGCAGATCCAGGAAATATAGAAAGCGAGGTCAAAATGTATTTGATTAAGTTTTTTGGGGTCAAAAATCCTAAAAAATACAAGTTGTTTGGTTAGGTCTTGCTTTCAGCACTGTGCTAAAAGCCTAAGAACTATAAACACACGATGTTTTGAAACCCATATATCATATAGTGCACTAGTGAGTGTCCCACATCGGAAGATGAGAAGATACTAAATTAACTTATAAGTTTAGGAGTTACTCCTCCTATTACCAATTGGTTTTAGGATGGAACCTCTTATGGCTTTTAAGTGACCCAACTCTCCTCTTCCATATTGGGCTGCCCCAAGCCCGTTTATAATATTCAATCAAATTTAACACGATTCGTGCTTGACACATTCCAAAAAACTTATGCATTAAGATGTTGTATAATACCATTAATAATAGAGTTAATTAGAGACTGATTTTTCTTTGTTTCTTTCTTTAGTTGTGTAATTTGTTCTCTGGTAATTGCACAACTTTATCCACTCTTACAAGAAGTTCCTGCTATATGTTGATACAGGTGTTTATTTTAGGATATGGGAATATTGGGCGTGAATTAGCAAAGCGCTTAAGACCATTTGATGTTAAAATCATTGCCACAAAACGGAGTTGGACCTCACTTCAATTGCATGGTTTGAGGACTGCTATTGCATTGTGCCACTTACTACAAATCTTTCCATTTATGTGCTCATTCATTATCTCTGTATGTTCAGGTTTCCCGGCCCAAAATGACTGTGGTGCTGATTTTGTTGATGAAAAGGGTAGCCATGATGACATATACAAATATGCAGGCATGGCAGACATTGTTGTTTGTTGCCTGACTATGAATAGTGAAACAGTAAAGTTACTTTACACTATCAATTTGAATATTTGATTGGTCTGTCACAATGTTACATTGTTCGCCTTTTAGTTTGCTTCTTTAATTCATGGTTTGTCTAAACTGAGACAAAAATTACCCAAAACCGGTCATAGTTTGCTTTTTTCGAATCGCAATTTGCGGGCACTTTAGGGAACTATGTGACACTGATCTGTCAATTTCCATGTTGTCATAGAGAGGTCCTGACCATGGTATTCTTTTTATGTATAGGTTGGTGTAGTTAACCATAAATTCATACAATCCATGAGAAAGGTACATTATGCCTGTTTTCGAATCGATTATGCTAAATTTTTGCCTATTTGAGTATTTGAAATAGAATTAGCATAATGTTTTGGTTCTGGCTATATGCAGGGGGGCTATCTAGTGAATGTTGCACGCGGTGGTCTCCTAGATTATGATGCTGTTGCTCAAAGTCTCGAGTCTGGACACTTAGGAGGGTTGGGTATTGATGTGGCTTGGACAGAGCCATTCGACCCTGATGATCCGATTTTGCAGTTTCCAAATGTTCTGATCACACCTCATGTTGCAGGGGTTACAGAGTATTCTGTTCGATCCATGGCAAAGGTATATAAATTTTGTAGTTTTGTTACAGATTTCAAAAATAAAGTTATACGTTCTATTTATTAGGTAACGGTTAACCATATCGTACTATACCTAGGGAGATAAGATACCTACAAGTGAAATGATTACATTAATATGAGTATTAATTGCATTGATCAATGCATGATTTTGGCATGCATTCCAAAATTCATACCTTTTACGGCCTGTTTGGTTGTTGGTGATAAATAGAGGTAATGGTAATGAATTCAAAGTGTAATTTTGTGAAGAGATAACCTTATAATTTCTATTAAAAACATATTTTCATTCCCAAGCTTGAATTTTCTTCTTATTTTATATTACCATCTATTACCAGGGGAGGATGGTATTAGATGAGAATAGATATTTGTAAAAAAAATTAGATAAATTGGAGTAAAACTAGCACCACCATGGGAATGGATTTTGATTTCCCTTCCAAATTTAGTTATAATTAAATTCATTTCCATTACCACTATTTATAACCAGCTATCAAACGGGCCGTTAAGGAATTGTCGCCCTAGGAAGTCAATTAGCAAGATCCTACTCATTATAAAGTATATATCTTTGCTCATTAAGGTGTCGCAACTCAACACTAATACTGACTACTTTATAGCTTTATTCTACTATATTTCTATGCAACATTTCATATGCCCAAACTTAGCTGCTGTCTAGAAATAATTAAGGATTTCTGGTATTGAACAAAGGTTAAATAAATATGCAGGTGGTTGGAGATGCCGCTCTTCAACTTCATAACAAGAGTAAAAGCAGTAAAGTTACAGGAATGCAATTTGTAAATTGATTCAGCTCAATATTAACAGCATTTTCCCTCACTTGGTTAGCATCATTGTTTCTGCCCATTACTTTGTATTGAGATTTTTCTTGATTAAATCTCTCTTTTCGGGTCTTACAATTTAGTTAAGGTGTAAATGAAATTTATTTTTTTGGATCTCTGAACTAGATTACTGGAATTTCTTTGTATTTTCTTTCAGTAATGTTTATAGAATGTCTCTATTATCATAGCCTTCTGCATTTCCTACCGCGGTTTGTAAAAACATCTAAAATTTCAGGATTTTTTTTTTTTTTGGGGGGGGGGGGTGGGGGTGGTTGCTTGGAAAAAAAAATATGCACATGGTTATTGCAAACTGACACTAGCAATGGCATGAACTTCAAATGTTAACTTTCAGGAACAACCACACCAGTTTTCAATTTTCGGAATTCTTTACAACATTATCCTAACCCTATGATTATAGACACTATCAAAATCCTCTATGCACATAGCCAGATGACATTAATAAGCAGATAAGTTGAACAGCTATAAGCTCAGCTTTCGCTAAAATCAGCATCAATAACATCTCCATCACCATCAGTAGTAGTGGATCCAGTAGACTCAGTGGGCCCAGCATCACTGCCACTTGTAGGGCCTGCCCCGGCCGCTCCTGGCTGACTGTACATAGATTGTCCTATCTGCATTACCTCCTGGTTCACTGCAGCTATAGCATCCTTAATCTTCTGAGTCACACCACCTTCGATAGCATCCTTAAGTTCTTTTAGTTTGGCCTCAACTTTCTCTTTCACATCAGCAGGGATTTTCTCTTCTAACTCCTTCAGCTGCTTCTCAGTTTGGTACACTACTGAATCAGCTTGGTTCTTGGTGTCGATTGCATCTCTCTTCTCCTTATCCTCTTTTGCAAACCTCTCTGCGTCTTCAACCATTTTTTCCACCTGCAATATTCCAAAAACCAAATTTGGTTATTTTGCGTTTGTCAATCGCTTTGGGATTAAGGTGCAGCACAAGAAGAGGTTGGTACAAGATGATACATCTGGTGCAACTTTTTTGTATTGCAACCATTTGTTACACACTGCTATCAAATTTTTAAGGAGGGTAAGGTCTTATGTAATGTACACTTGTGGTCAACTGTCATTTTCACCTCACAAAAGTGTTTCAGACTATGTTCAATAGTCACAACCAAAACGAAGCCTCTCAAGGTTCCATTTCATGAAAGTAAGCATTTTCATGAGATATGAATCCAAGTCACATTCTCTTACTATACAAGATATCTTTTTCAGACCTGTAGTTTGGAGGCCTAACAAGTTTACTGTCACACCTTCCGTCTAACGGGGTAACTTGTTGCTGAAAAATTCCAACTTTTTAGCATAATACCAACGTTTTATTAGAAGATTTTGTACTGGAGACCAAAGTTTCGTGTCACACCTTCCGTCTAACGGGGTAACTTAACTAGTTAGGTGAATAGTTACTGCCTTGTTAAAAGTTTTATTAGAAGATTTTTTACCGGAGACCAAAGTAGCACGGGCATGATCAGAACAGACTAAGAATGCCTTTGTTTGGGTCAGGCTAATATCATTTCAGCCAATGACATGGCATCATGTTCACATCCCCTGTTTTCATTTCTGACATATTAGTCTACTTCATCACAAACCATGAATTATATCTCACATATACCAAATAAGTTGAAGAATGCGTCATATGAAACTTCTTATTATAAAAAAAAGAGTAATAATAAAATACCTCATCTTTAGGCAAGGTGCTAGCACCAGTTATCGTAATGTCTTGTTTCTTTCCAGTTCCTTTGTCGACAGCCGTGACAGAGAGAATGCCATTGGCATCAATATCGAACTTAACTTCAATCTGGGGTACCCCACGTGGGGCTGGAGGAATCCCATCTAGTCTGAAGCTCCCAAGGGATTTATTATCCCTTACAAACTCTCTTTCTCCTTGAAGAACATTGATCTCTACACTTGTCTGGCTATCTGCAGCAGTTGAAAAAACCTCTGATTTGGAAGTTGGTAGCGTTGTATTTCTTGGGATGATCTTTGTCATAACCCCACCAAGAGTCTCTAAACCCAGAGACAATGGTGTTACATCCAACAAAACAATGTCACTGACATCTCCGGCCAACACACCAGCCTGAAATATACCACCATTTGGGTAGCAAGAGTTAAACAATCATGTACCTCTTAAGAAAAAGACTTAAATCCAACACAATGGTAGTTTTCTTACCTGAACAGCTGCACCAAGAGCAACTACTTCGTCAGGGTTAACACTACAATTTGGGTCTTTCCCCGTCATCTTTTTCACAACATCCTGTACGGATGGAATCCTTGTTGATCCACCAACAAGGATAACTTCGTCTATGTCTTTAATTGAAAGTTGTGCATCCTTTAAAGCTGTTTCAACTGGTGTCTTCAATCTGCATAGTCCAAAGCAAAATGTTAAGCAATATATATATAAAAAAAAAAGAATAAATATAAAATCTCTTGACAGACCGTCTAAATTTTTAAGTATAGAACGACAACTTTTTACAATAAGTTTATAACTTTTTACATAACTTGTTAAGTTTATATAAAAGGTTCCACATTATGCTATAAAGTTATCACGTCAAACCATGAGACATTCTGAAACTTGATAAAAAGGAAAATAGTGAACCAAACCATTTCTTTAGCATGCTCACAATATACCTGTCAAGCAAGTCTGAACATAACTCTTCAAACTTAGCTCTTGTCAGGGTTGTGTCAATATGTTTGGGGCCATCTTGTGTTGCAGTAATGAAAGGTAAGCTGTGAAAACAAACCATTTTATAATCTCAATGAAATCCAGAAAAATAAAAATAAAAAATAGCACAAAATCAAATTATGAATAACAAACGTACCTAACATTGGTTTGAGTTAAGGTTGAAAGCTCAATCTTTGCCTTTTCAGCACTCTCGGTTAGACGTTGAAGAGCTTGTCTGTCTGTCCGAAGATCTATGCCTTCATCCTTTTTGAAAGTTTCTGCTAGCCAATCAACGACTCTCTGCAGCAGAAATTTACAAATAACTATGTCTATTCAGTGGACAAAACTAGGAAAGCCATTCAGAGCTCTAACATATCTTCAAGTCTGTTGATATGCCTTACCTTGTCAAAGTCATCACCTCCCAAGTGAGTGTCACCTGATGTAGATAGCACCTCAAAAACTCCATCTCCAACCTCAAGAACTGCAAAATGCAAAATTGCAAAAGCAATATTGTAAGATAATCTGACTGAGGTGATGAGTAGTATATCTCAGAGATTGGGCTCCATAGTTCAATCTAAAGGATGAAGAAGTTACCTGAAACATCAAAAGTACCACCTCCTAGATCAAACACCAAAATAGTCTCGTTGTTCTTCTTCTCGAACCCATATGCTAATGAAGCCGCTGTGGGTTCATTGATGATCCGAAGAACATCGAGACCAGCAATTTTACCAGCATCCTTAGTAGCAGTTCTTTGAGAATCATTAAAATAAGCCGGCACAGTAATCACAGCCTTATTAACATTATCATTCAAGAATTTTGATGCATCTTCCACAAGCTTCCTCAACACCTAAATTCATGTTGCATAATGTTTCATCTCAGATAATAATTTTTAAAGTGCAATGATCAAACAAAATTCCATCATGTAGTATCAAGGGTCATGCCATCAAAATCAAAGACTTAAATCACAAATTTTGTACACTAAACCTCTATATTCTTAACTCAATCTCCTATACACGTAGGCCTGCAAGTTGCTAGAAATAGATATGACTCCAAATGCATTAATAATCTTCCATATCTCTGCACCTTTCACCAAACTGTGGCCTTTTGGACAAAATTATACAACCGATTATTCTTAACCCAAACAATTGGATAATTTTGAGTTAAAACTAATCTGATCTGACCTCATCCAACAGAATGAAAATTTTCATTTCTTTCTATAATATGTTTTCTTTATCCCAAATTTTATTTAAAAAAAAAAAACACTTAGAAGCAAGTAACAAGCACTTCCTTTTATAGTTGTCACTTGTTACTCTAACCTAAGGTGTATTCTCTCAACTCATTTTATCAATGTTCATGGAAGAGTTGAACATCGATGTTCTAGCCAAGTTGGGTTTAATAATAGATTCTAATTTTTAATCATAATCAGGGTTTATCAATATGGAACAGTTTTGAGCAGACCAGGTTAGGCCAGGCTTCATAAATCAAGAGAACGCAACCTTAGACTCTCCCCATTATCAAAGTATCAATATGCTTCAATAGATATGACTATAATTTGCCATACTAACTATCATCGTCGATTTGGAGGCTGACATAAAGGCATGGGATGTTGATGGAGTAATGCTTGATTATTGTACTTGGCTTATGTGAAGTTCATTTTGTTAGAATAAATCAAGTAACAAAAGAATGATTTTTTTTGTTACATATTTTTTTTGGGTGGTTCTACATTGCATATTGTTAGGGCATGTTTACTTCAGCTTAAATTCAGTTCAGTTCAGCTCTCAATTTCCTTCTCTTATAAAATATTACTCTCAGTTGTATTCAGTTCACTTCAGAATAATTCAGTTCACTTCAGAATAATTCAGTTCACTTCAGAATAATTCAGTTCAGTTCATGATGATTTTGTTCAGTTCAGTTCATGATAATTTTGTACAGTCCAGTTCATGATAATTCTGTTTAGTTCAATTCTGCTGTTTTTAGTTGAAGTAAAGAGGCCCTTACTTGCTAGTACTTAGGATTACAATATAGACGATTTTTTTATTGAGATAATCAAAATGTATGTATTCATTCCAAACTCAGAAGGCTTCAAGTCTCCAACAAAAACCCTAATTAACCACAATCCAAGATTCCAAGGTTATAGTAATGAACCTAATAGCGTAATAGGATTGTCCTTGAAAAGATTTTGCCATAAGACTTACTGCATCTGTTTCAATGAAATATGGAGTAATAAAACTGTGTACAAATTGCTGCAATTACAGAATTATCATCACATTATCGTTCTACTAGTGTTCATCATACTATTATGAATTATGAATTCAAGATCATAAACAAGCAATTATTTATCTGGAAAAATAAAAAAGAAGATTGAAAAAAGAGATACCTGAGCAGAGATCTCTTCAGGAGCAAAGAGCTTGCTAATAGCAGGGCACTGAAGCTTAACATTGCCAATATCATCTTTAACCACCTTATAAGACACCTGTCTAGACTCCTCATCAACTTCCCCCATTTTCCTACCTACAAATCGCTTCACAGAGAAGAAGGTGTTCTCCGGGTTAACCACCGCCTGTCTCTTGGCAATCTGGCCGACGAGGCGGTCCCCACTCTTGGTGTACGCCACCACCGACGGCGTCGTTCGCTGGCCCTCTGAATTCGTAATGATGGTTGGCTTCCCTCCTTCCATGGCCGCCACAGCGGAGTTGGTAGTGCCTAAGTCTACCCCTACCACCTTCTCACAAACCACTCTAAGGTTGCTGTAATCATTGTTGTTCCTCTTCTTCTTCGAGTTTGCTGCTGCTACTGATACTCTGTTTTTGTTGAACCTGAGTTTTTTTCCAAAGAAACTTGTGTTGTTGTTACTGTTGTGGTGATTGTTGTTTCGTAGGATGTTGATTTGGGGTGCTGCTGCTGCTGCCATGGTGAATGCTACCAAATTCAACAACCAACGGATTTACAGGATAACAGTAAGAGATTAATTGTGTGCTTCAAATTGGTTGTGTAATGAAGATTTGATGAATGTGATCAATTTTTTAATTTTTTTTTGCAGAGGAATGTGATGGAATGATCGAGTTATAAAAAGTATTGCACTTGCAGGAAGAGGATTCTAGAAGGATCGAAGAATTATAACCGTTGGATTTAGTGGAACTAATGGAGATCGTTAGATATGGGATTTTATGTTTTTGGTGGGAATTTCGGTTGTGTAAGAAAAAACTAGCAAAGTCCAGGAGGTTCTGCAACTGCAAGTAAGCTATGTAGGAGTGTAGGACGAGTGAATTGATGGCGACTCGATTGGTGAGTCATGTGGTAAGGGTATAAATGTGGATTAGAAACCTGTTTGATCGACCGTTATTAACCGATATTAAATTCGTTTTTGACCAAATTTTTACTGACCGAATACCGATCGCTACTGAACCTGATTTATACTGAAGCCGTTTTTCGACCGCTTTTACGCATACCGAAACCGACCGATACCAAACCCGTTTAAAACCGAACCTGTTTCCGACCTGTTTTTATTATACTGAAACCGACCATTACCAAACTTGTTTTTTACCTGCCAAAATCGTTTTTTGACCGAAACCATATTGTGCAGAACATTTTTTTGACTGAACCTGTTTTGAATCGACCTTGTGACCGGAGTTGTTTACCTGTTTACAACCTAATATGTTTTTTACTGAACTTAATTACATGATTTTTCTAAGTTGATAGAAAAAAATGATGTAATTTTTAAAATTAATTTAGTTAAATCTTAATAAATTAAACTAAATTAAACTTAAATTTTTAAAAATAAGAAAAAAATATGTATAATTAAATTAAGTATAATCAACGTTCTTTATGTTGGTCAACATCGTGATCATCACCATCATCCACAAACATTATGATGATCATTATTACTATATATCCATCATCATTATTATTGATCAATTGATGATTGATGTTATTGACTCACCGTCATACTATATATGTTATGTTTATGATGATGATGACAAAGATAAATCCCTTCCTCATGGCCATTGATATCCTAATGATATGTATTACTATTATTGTTCAGATTATTATAACCATAGTCATCAGACCCATCATAAATTGATATAGCTTATTGATATTATTCTTTGATGTCCATATGTAATATTGATATTAGTCACTTACTATTTACTAACGTCGTTGTTATTCTCATAAATTTCGTTACAATGGTTCTATAAACTCAAATAGCACATAAAGCAATCTTATTTAGACTAAATAGACTGGCATAAAACGAACTCCTTGACTCGCATCGACCCGACGATATATGTATTTTCCCACATGTGTTTTAGGGGATTTTTGTAAATAAGGAGAGGGCTAGCCAAATCTATGCTACAAACTTTATCCAAAACAATAATAAATGCAATATTAAATGTAGAAATAAATATGGAAATAATTAAATGTGCAAAATATAATAATAACTCAAATTGTCGTTAATCAAGATTGATTAAGGTTAATTGACAATTACAAGCTATGTCTTGTCAAATCAGCATATATGGGAATCTGTGCATTTATCATTACATAAATCCTTTTATACAAGAATCTTCCTACCTCCTCTTATTAACTATCAATGTGGGATACAAATTTTCCCACTCTTGATTTTTTCCTAACTTTTCATGCTGAACTCTAGGTAGCCAGGTGTCTTCATAGGGGGTAATGCCACGTGGCCCTGTAGTATTCTGCCACATGGACCAGTGAGGTGCAGCCACGTGGACTTGTATTGTCCTGCACTCCTGCCACGCGGCCTCTTTACTTGAGGCTTCTTTAGGGCTCCGTTTTGGACTGATACATTTGGGCTGATGTATTTGGACTGATGTACTTGGGCTCTTCTTTGGGCCTCCAACTGACTGGGCCTTGTCCTCTGTTTGGGCCAATAAATTGGCAATAACAACATGAATGGATCCAAACTAGATCTGATCTGACCCGATTTGTAATAAAATCAATCGGACATTGGTTTTTGGCTCAAACATAATGAAACTGATTTTTAATATATTTTAGGGGTGAACATAATTATTCGATCTTAAATTCTTAGCCAAAAATTATGGGCCAACTAACCCGAAATATCAAAATTTGATCCGAAAATTTTGAATTGATCGATTGTATTGTGATCGATCGTTTAAGACTGACAGGTTACGACATACATTTGACCGCGATGGACTGATTATAACCTAGATACCGATTTTAATTTGACCTATCGATTATGACATGCATACCGATTATGACCGATCGATTATGAGTCGTGCACCGATTACGACCTATAAAAGACCGATTCTGACCGACCGAATATGACTTGTTACCGAAAAACGACCGGACCGATAAGTACCGGACTGAAATCGACTGACACCTGTCTAGGAAAATACAGGATATCGAATAAGACCGACCGTTACCGAAAGGACTCATACGACCTGTTTTTTACCGATCTTTTTTTACAGAACCTGTTTTTGACCGACCTGTTTCCGACCTTTTGACTTGTTTTTACATCCCTAGTCAGGTGTTAAACTTAAATTTGTAACCCTTTATCTATCAGCACGCCTACGGCCAGTTGCACAAAAAATGCGCTACTTCCACACTCCGCTTTATGAATATGTTTTTAACTGAAAAATTGATAAAAATAGAGTGTGTCAAATATCACTATTTGTATAAAACATATGATCTGTAGTATATTAAATTTTTGAAGTTTTCATAAGATAAACCCGTTCCTCGAACGGACCAAAAATCTAGTTATATTAGAAATTAAAGATTTCTCATACAAAGTTATACTTATAATTTAAAGTTCTATGTCAAACAAATAATGAGGTGACGTATTTGAGTGGAAAAATGATAAATTATACGAAGTAGCAATTTTTTTTAAAAAAACAGATAAGGTACACACCCGGGTCTCAAAGGAGAAACGGGGAGGAGTTCACCATCTCAACTACTCCTCTTCGACACGAAGTAACAATTATACATACTTTCTTAATTTGTCATATTCAAGACTAGAAATTTATTTTAATAGTGAATTTTGACAAAAAATATAAATATAATTAGTACTATGTTCCAAGTGTTGGAATTGGTACTTATGGGAATCTCAAAAGTGAAAGTATATATTGTGTCGGACGGTTCGACCGTCAGACCGTCCAACACTTGTATTTTTTAACAATTCATGAGGGGATTCAGGTTTAGTAATATGTGTCCAGGTCAAAGAAATATGTGTCCAGGTCCAACAACATTTGTCCAGGTTTAACAATATTTTTCCAGGCTAAACAAGTTTCACCAGGTTTACAAATATCATCAGGTTTATAAATAGATTTCCAAGTTTAACAATATATGTCCAAGTTAGACAGATATGTGTCCAAGTTTAACAATATGTGTCCAGGGGTAACACAATGTGTCCAGTGTTAATAATATGTCCAGGTTAAACAAGTTTTCATCAGATTTACAAATTTTTGTCCAAGTTCAACAATTTGTGTCCAGGTTCAACAGTATATGTCCAGATTTAACAATATGTGTCCAGGTCCAACAATATATGTCCAGGGTTACAAATTTGTGCCCAAGTTTACAGATATGTGTCCAGGTCTACCAATACATGTCCAGGTTTAACAATATGTGTCCAGGTTCAACAATATGTGTCCAGATTTAACAATATGTGTCCAGGTCCAACAATATGTGTCCAGGTTTACAAATATGTTTCCAGGGTTACAAATTTGTGTCCAAGTTTACAAATATGTGACCAGGTCTACCAATACATGTTCAGGTTTAACAACATGTGTCCAGGTTAAACACATATGAGTCCAGATTCAACCATATGTGTCCAGGTCTAGGGAACTGGTCTGACACTGGTCTGACACAATACCTTCTCATCTCAAAATTAGAGGAATGATCAAACGTTGTGACATGATCGATAAAAATCACTATCTTAAAAACAAATTTCGTCTTGATACAAAGTGCAATTGAAAATGACGTTCGTTCTCTGCCCCCAACACTTCCTAATTCGTGCACCAGAGAAGAAAGTTTAGAACCCATAAAAGTGCTCAGAATTTGATCAAAAGAGAAAGGCGTTTTTTTGTGATTATATAAACTGATATTAAGTGAGCAGTGGTGCCCCAATAATGATGGGTCACCATCACCTATAACGAATACAAAAAAAATCCCGCAACTTCTCCATAATTCATTACATTCCAAAAGTTTATTCACTGAGTTTTCATGTCCTGTTATCGATTTATAATATCAGTGACTGCCTAGTTTAGTTAAGACTTGAGATAATCAATTTACAAATCACAACTCAATATAAAAATGTTATTCTCTAGTAGAATTGAGAATTATAAAAAGAACATTTGCCAAAAAATTTAAAAAATGTGAATTGTGGTAATGATTTCCTTTATAAAGAAAATAATAAATTATTTAAACTTGTTTTATAGCTCATCAATGGTTTATTAAATATCAAAGAACATGACGTAAATCATTAAAAAATGAAGTAAATTATCAAATAACATCATTGCGCGTATACACGATACCCATTGTGCATACATTTCTACCAACAAATTTACAGACAAATATAATAAGTTTCATTGTATATTTTACAGAATTTTTCTTTAAAAAAGTAATAAGTTCATTGCTCAAGCTCATTAATGATCATTTTTTAAAAAAGAAAAGGAAAACCGACTAAACCCACTAAAATACTCATCAATCATCATTATTATGGAGTACACGCAACTAATTTTGATTCAAAAGTGTCATTAATCCATTGTTTTTTATCCGAACAAGAGAGATACAAGAAAATAAAAGAAAAAAGGATAAGAAGAAAATAATATTGGATCATGGAATCTGTTCCATTATTGACCTTCATTTGCTTCTAAATCGCCAATATTACTTTATCTCTCTTGAATAAAATTTAATCGCCGACGTTGGTCAGTTCGTTTAGACGACTAGTGTCTTTTTGTCCTCAACTTTCACTGCTCGCAAATTGTCATTCGCTGCTATTCACAAACCCCCTTTGCTTCTCTTTACAAATCGCCCTTTCGTGTTCGGTTTTAATTTTTTTATACTAATCAGAATTTCAAATAAACCTGTGTCATGAGACCCATGATGTTCTATAATGGAGCCACCCCTGGGAGTGAGGCAATATAACATATTTAGAATGAAAAAAACTGAAATAAAAAATGTTAGTAGTACAAGCATTAGTTCACTCTATTCTTGATTATATAATTGGAGGTAAGCCTCACGGTGGGTTGAATGATTTAAATAACTATACGATTTCTCAGTTTGTAGCGAGCCAAGCTGGTCCCAAAAAAAATATATTCTGGATGGAGTTGATAAATCCAAGGAAAAGTGCAATCAATAAATTTAACCTGAAGACATGGAGCAATTTATTTATTAGTGTTTTAAACAAGTTATTTGAAGATAGTACCCAGATGATGAGTTGCTGGCTATCGTCGCCTCGTATGTTGCGATTTGTCCCTACGCACAATCCTTAGGGTTAGGTAGCTTTGATTTTACGTGATTATCCGGAATTATAGGATGCGGAAAAAAGAGTTGCATTTTGTTTATTGTGTCAACCTTTATAATCATTATGTTAATGATGCTTTGATGAAGAAAGCATTAAATAGTTACTTCAATGTTGTTATTGGAAAATGATTCACAAATCCCCTTTGCTTCTATTCACAAATCGCCCTTTTGTGTTCGGTTTTAGTTTTTTTTTTTATTCTAATAGAAATTTAAAAGAAACCTGGGTCATGGGACCCATGATGTCCTATAGTGGGACCGCTCCTAGGAGGAGATATATAACATCTTTAGAACGATAAAAAAAAAAAAACTGAAATGAAAATGAGAGAGCTGGTTTATATTTAAACGTATGGGGATCAAGGGATATTTAAACAGTTACAACAATTAAGATTGACAACAATTATAAACATTCACAATGAATTCAAAATTAAAGTTTGTAACCGCCTAAAAGTAAATGACATGGATCCAAAACAAATGTCTTTCAAACACTATAAAGTTGACCCATAAGTATAAACAAGCTAAGATATAACAAAGTTAAACTTCCAATGTGGGACAAAAGGAAAAGGTAGAAAAATTCGTTTCCAAAGCCAAATAATGATCTTTTGCATCTCTAACAACCAATATATTTTATTTATTTTTAGAAGAAAAGGTTTATGGGCTCCTATCAAAAAAAAGCACCAAGGGTGATATAATGACTTGAACCCGAATACAAGGACCTGAACCCGGGTCAACATCCACGAGAAACAATACTTCTCTTTGTTAAGAGTAGTAGTAGTTGATTAGTAATAAGAAGATGAATGGGGAGGAAGTAGATGGAGATGTATATTGATATTGTAGTAGAAGATGTGCATCTTAAGCCTTTACATAAGATGTCTATTTATAGGCAAAGGTAAAAGTGGTAAATACAATAAATTACAATATATGTGTACTTGTGGGGTAATAATTATTCACCTCAAGTGGTAATTTCTCAACACTCCCCCTTGAATAATTACAACATATTTGAAAAACTATAACTAAGTAGAAAAGTACAACTTTTATCACAATTTGTGAGTTCCAATCTGCCTCGTTAAAAACCTTGCCAGGAAAAACCCAAAGGGATAAAAACCTGGTCGAAGGGAAAAAGAGTGCAGTAAGTATGATACTCCCCCTGAGTTCAGCACAAGTCATGAAGTTGACGCATACCGATCTTGTGCACTAATGCCTTAAATTTCTTCGATGGAAGTGATTTGGTGAACAAGTCGGCTAGGTTATCGCATGATTGAATTTGCTGGATATCAATCTTTCCTTCCTTTTGTAGGTCATGAGTGAAGAAGA
Source organism: Salicornia ramosissima (assembly GCA_951394345.1). NCBI lineage: Eukaryota > Viridiplantae > Streptophyta > Magnoliopsida > Caryophyllales > Amaranthaceae > Salicornia > Salicornia ramosissima. The sequence continues at coordinate 51,112,427 of OX596234.1, forward strand.
GCTTAGGCGATATGTGCTTTGTTCTATCTCCCTTGATATATCCTTCACTTACTTGAGTAATACAAGCTGTATTATCCTCGTAGATCAAGGTTGGACTTTCTGTAATTGTTTTCATCTCACATGCTCCTTGAATGTGACTGATCATCGTCCTAAGCCATACACACTCACGTCCTGCCTCATACAAGGCTATCAATTCAACATGATTTGATGATGTGGCTGTTAGAGTTTGCTTAGTCGATTTCCATGATATTGGAGTTCCTCCATAGGTGAACACATACCCACTTTGTGATTTAGCCTTCTGAGGGTCTGATAGGTATCCAGCATCTGCGTACCCAATAAGGGTGGCATCTGACTTTGCTTGGTAGAACAACCCTAGATCTTGTGTGCCTCTGAGATAACGAAACAAGTGCTTTATTCCATTCCAATGCCTCTTTGTGGGTGAATTGTTGTACCTGGCTAGTAAGTTTACGGAGAATGCTATATCAGGTCGTGTATTATTTGCCAGATACATCAGTGCACCAATTGCACTTAAGTACGGGACCTCGGAACCAAGGGTTTTCTCACTTTCTTCTCGAGGTCGAAATGGATCATCATTCACACTTAATGATCGTACTATCATTGGGGAGCTTAATGGATGTGCTTTGTCCATGTAGAATCGTTTTAAGACCTTCCTTGTATAATTTGATTGATGGACAAAGATTCCATTATTCAAATGTTCAATCTGGAGACCAAGGCAAAATTTTGTTTTCCCCAAATCTTTCATTTCAAATTCTTTCATCAAATATTTTGCAGTTGATTCAAGTTCTCTTGGCGTCCCAATGATATTAAGATTATCGACATAAACTGCAATGATTGCAAACCCCGATTGGGAATGTTTGATGAATACACAAGGAGTGATTTGGTTGTTCTTAAATCCTTCTTTTAGGAGATAATCACTTAACCGATTATACCACATTCGCCCAGATTGTTTTAAGCCATAAAGCGACTTTCTCAATTTTATTGACAACATTTCTCTAGGTTTGTGGTTTTCTGGTAGCTTTAATCCATCAGGAATTTTCATATAAATATCTGTATCAAGTGACCCATACAAGTATGCAGTTACAACATCCATTAAACGCATCTGTAGTCCTTTTGTAATTGTCAAGCTTACCAAAAACCTTAGTGTAGTTGCATCAACTACCGGAGAATATGTCTCATCATAGTCAATCCCTGGCATTTGTGAAAACCCTTGTGCCACAATCCTAGCCTTATATCTGACAATCTCATTTTTCTCATTCCTTTTTCTCACAAATACCCATTTATATCCAACAGGTTTTACACCTTTAGGGGTATGAGTTATATTTCCAAATACTTCTCTTTTTTCAAGTGACTTCAACTCTGTATGGATTGCTTCTTTCCATTTTGGCCAGTCTTTTCTTTGGCGACATTCGTCCACAGTCCTTGGCTCAACATCATTTTCATCATACACTATATCAGTTGCTATGGAGTAAGCAAAGATTTCATCTATGACAACGTTTTTCCTATTCCATTGTTTCCATGGGGAAACATAATTTATTGATGTTTCATTGTTGTCAATGTTTTCTTCATCTTTTGGGATATCATTGTCTCCATTTTCCATTTCTAGATTTTCAAGAGGACTAATGGTATTTGTCCCACTAGTTGGATCATCTTCCTTTTTCAACTTTCGTGGTTTGGAATCTTTTGACCCAAATGGCCTTCCACGCTTTCTTCGAGCAATTGACTCATTTTCTTTATCCTTCTCATTACTAGGTATGTCAATGCGTACAGGAGCGTTTTTAGCTGGTATATGTGACTTTGTCACTTTCTTAGTATCTGTAAACGCATCAGGCAATTGATTTGCAATACCTTGTAAATGGACAATTTTCTTTACCTCTTGTTCACAAGAGTTTGCTCGTGGGTCTAGGAATTGAAATTGTGTTGCATTCCATGTGATTTCTATCTCTTTTCTATTAGGGTCCACCACCTTATCTCCCCCTAAGGCTGGGAATACTGCCTCATCAAAGTGGCAATCAGCAAATCTGGGTTTAAACATATCACCAGTCATTGGTTCAATGTAATTAATTATAGATGGGGAATCATAACCCACATAAATTCCCAGCCTTCTTTGTGGACCCATTTTTGTCCGTTGAGGTGGAGCAATAGGAACATACACAGCACACCCAAATACTTTTAGATGCTTGATATTTGGTTCTCTTCCGGAGACCGATTGGAGTGGAGAATATTTATGATATGCACTGGGTCTTAGCCTTATCAATGTTGCTGCATGAAGTATAGCATGACCCCAACATGAGGAAGGTAATTTTGACCTCATTAGTAGTGGTCTTGCAATCAGTTGTAGTCTCTTGATTAGAGATTCTGCAAGACCATTTTGTGTGTGAACATGAGCAACTGGATGTTCAACTTCAATCCCAATTGACATGCAATAGTCATTAAATATTTGGGATGTAAATTCTCCAGCATTATCAAGTCTTATCTTCTTGATTGAGTAATCTGGGAACTGGGTTCTCAACCGGATGATTTGAGCTAATAGTTTTGCAAATGCAACATTTCTACTAGACAAAAGTGTTACATGTGACCATCGTGTTGATGCATCAATCAACACCATAAAATATCGAAATGGTCCACTTGGAGGATTAATTGGTCCAAAAATGTCCCCTTGAATCCTCTCTAAAAATGAGGGAGACTCAATGGCAATTTTATTCAATGATGGTCTTATTATTAATTTGCCAAGCGAGCATGACGTGCATGCTAATTTATCTGAGCTGGGGACTCGGATATTATTAATTGAATGTCCATTTGAAGTTTCAATGATTTTGTGCATCATTCCCGTTCCAGGGTGACCCAAGCGGTCATGCCATAATGTGAGCAATTTTGCATTATCTAACTTCTGGTTAGATATGATATTAACTTCAATTGGGCGAACATCAATAATATATAGCCCTGATGATGTTGGCAATTTTTCAAAAACACATCTTTTGCCACATTTTTCTGCAGTTAAGCATAAGTACTCCTTTTTATTTTCAATCATTGTTTCCAAATGGTACCCATTTTTACGCACATCTTTGAAGCTTATTAGGTTTCTTCGAGACTTGCTCGAGTAAAGTGTGTTATTAATTATCAAATTTGTACCATTAGGAAGTGTCATGCAAGCTTTACCATAACCTTCTATTAGTCTTGTTGTCCCAGAGATAGTGTTAATATTCGCTTGAGATACCTTCAATTCTGAAAAATACCCTTTATTTTTCAAAATGCTATGTGTTACTCCACTGTCTATAATGCATTGATATGCGGATTCATCAGCAGGAAAACTCATATCTTCATAATAAATAAAGCTAGAATCAGTAAAAATAATAAAGCTCACATATTTTATTGATCATTTTTTTTAGAGTTACATAAAATACTAAGATAAGTAATTCAAAAACAGAATGAAAATTAAACAAAAAAACATTCATGGTTACAGATAAAGATTAGGGAATTTTACATGTTGCTACTTTCCCCAAAAACAAATTCATTCTCATTCTCAAAATCACCCATGATGAAGTCAGACACATCGAGGCTTGGGATAAGTGCATTGATTTCATTAAAATTTGCTTCAATATTTTTAGTCTTTATTGAAGCTTGGTATAAGTCTACCAAATGCTTTGCAGTACGGCATGCACGACCCCAATGTCCAGTCATACCACATCGATGACACTGATCTTTTCCTTTTGAGAAATTTTGATTGTGGACTTTAGGTTGCTTCCCCTTTTGTTTGTCATAACTTTTAAAATTATCATTTCTAGGGGCAAAATTATGTCTGCCACGCCCACAACCTCGACCACGGTAGTTTCCACGGCCTCTCCCACGTCCATTATATCCTCTTCGTCCACCTCTATTAATCGCATTTGCCTCGGGTGAATAATCAGTTGTATTCATTTCATGTGAGGCTATGGACCCAGTTGGTCTAAGATTATGATTTCTTAGTAAAAGATCATTGTTTTGTTCAGCAACCAATAATACAGACATTAAATCTGAACATTTCTTAAAATGGCGTTCACGGTACTGTTCTTGTAAAAGTATACTGCTTGCATGAAAAGTTGTGAGCGTTTTCTCAATCATTTGTTCCTCAGTAATTGTTTGATCACAATATCTCAGTATAGATACTATTCTGTGTAAGTTAGAATTGTAATCACTGATAGACTTAAAATCTTGGAACCTAAGATTGGTCCATTCAAACTGAGCTTTAGGGAGGAGCACCCTTTTGTGTTGTCCATACCTATCATTCAAGCTATCCCATAATTCTTTGGGATCTTCAACCAATAAATACTCGGTTTTTAAGCTTTCATGTAAGTGGTGTCTTAATAACACCAAAGCTTTTGCTTTTTCTTGCTCAGTAACAACTTTAGTAATTGTCGTATTATCAGTTGCTTGTCCAACGACAGCAGTTGAAACCTTTTTATTTTCTTTGATGGTGTGCTCCAACCCTTGAGCTTTTAAGTTCATTTGAGCATCTACTTTCCACTCCAGAAATTTTTCACCAGATAGGTCAAGAATGTCGAATTGTCTTTTCATTATATCTCCCATATTAGCTATATTCAAATTATAATATTTGTTAGTATTATAAAAAAAAAATTGATTTTTGTAATTATATAAACTATACATAATAAACTACATTATCTTCATCTCTCCCCCTTAGTTTATTGGGAAAGATCGTGGGAAAAGCAACATTCTTTAAAAAATTAAACAAACAATTTTTATTTATTATTATTATTTTTTTATTAAAACATGACAAGAAAATGATAGTAGTAGATAACAATAAGAAAATAATAAAACTAAGATAATGACTTTAAACATACAACAAAATACACTAGGATAATGACATTAAACATACAACAAAATACAACAAAAAAAACTTACTTGTTAATAATCATAAAAAAATAATAGCTACAAAAAGTACAAATAATGCCGCAATTAGAAGTAAATAAACTTCTAAAGCTCTTAAATCTTCTTTAATGGAGGGTGATGATTGGTGGTTGTCGGTGGAGGCCATGGTGGCTGATTATTTAATGGATGAAGAAGAGAGGAGAGAAAAAAAATGAATGGTGTAAGGTAAAAGTTATGATAGGATAAGAAAGGTATGGTAGAAATAAATAGGAGTAATCTCCAAAAAAAAATTTGTAATGTTTTTTTTTTTTTGTTTTTAGGTAAAAATTTATCTGTTTAAAACACTGTATCATGGTAAATTATTGTATCAGACTTAATGTGGAAAAAAAAATGAATCCTTTTATATTGTAGAGGATCAAAATATATCACACTGGGATGTAAGCCGTAGTGGTCCGAGAACTCTTGATCAGTATAAGAGATCAAGGGTTCGAAAACAAAAAAAATTGATGTTTCATAAAAGATACATCATTTTTTTTATTTTATTTTATTTTATTTTTATGGAAGAAAAGAAAGGTAAGGGAGCAAAATACGATTATATTATCATTTTATGAAAGAAAATATTATATGATAGGACTATAGGTACTAGTTAGTCATAAGTAAGGATAATGCAAACAAAATAATATGGAGACATAAAAGTATGGTAGTGTAAGAAATAAGTCAAATATCATATGACAATTGTAGTAAGAAAAATGCAATAAGTGCATAATAAGATAAGATTCTAAATAGTGATGCATGGTACAATAATGTAATACTTAATGTAAACAATGCATGAGTAAATAAATACAACAAAGTAATAAGTGAAGAGTGTACTCCCTTGTATTGTACCATATGCATGGCTACTTTGCATGAAATTTTGTCCATAAATCATCAAAATAATTGTCCAAAGTCAAGTCATGTATATAATATTTGATCATTTAAATATGATGGTCATTCTCCTTTTTAAGTCTAACCTAGTATTATGGTACCGGATTAGTTTAATAAAACTAGTACATGTATATAATTTTGCTATCATTAGGTGAGTAAAATTCTTAGAATTATATAATTAAGTTTTTAGCATATTTGACATTAAATTTTAGTAAAAGTATCATTTTGAGTTTTTGATATAGAAGATCCGAATTTTCGGCAACTATAGAGCATACTTCTCAAAATGATCCCTTGAAAGAGTAATGAAGTTAGAAATTTTGAATGAATTTTAGATCATTACCTTTAAGGGAATTCGTGCTGATAACGTGTTAAGAGTAGTAGTAGTTGATTAGTAATAAGAAGATGAATGGGGAGGAAGTAGATGGAGATGTATATTGATATTGTAGTAGAAGAGGTGCATCTTAAGCCTTTATATAAGGTGCCTATTTATAGGCAAAGGTAAGAGTGGTAAATACAATAAATTACAATATATGTGTACTTGTGGGGTAATAATTATTCACCTCAAGTGGTAATTTCTCAACACACTCTTATCATTAGTAGAGCAACATTTGTCCTCATATAACAATTGGTTTACATACCTATGTACATTGTTGTTGTGGCTCATATACCTCATGTAAAGATTTTTAAAGAGATCTCAAAATTACTTATTATGACCTTAAATTTTTAATGAAAAGATTGCATTGCCCTTGACATAAAACAGCATTATAACAATTATGATAACTTAGATAATGGCCCGAAAAACTACGTCATCAGACCATCACCACGATCACAGTGATAAAAAATATTTTTTTTTTTGGGGGGGGGGGGGTGGGTGGGGAAGTCCAAGTGTCTACCTCAACACCCCAACCATGTGAGGGTTGTCTAGGTTAGACGGTCCGACCATGATTGGAGCTAGCGTCTAGGTTAGATGTCCTGACTCCTGACCATGGTCATAGCATCTATGTTAAATTCCCTCCCCCGCCCCCAAATTTTTTTTTTTGGACCAATATGACTGTGGTGGTCTGCGTGTTGGTCGTAATAGTGGTAATGGTAATGGTTCAGTCATGTTGTCTATATAATCAAGATTACCGGGGCAATAAATAGTATTTTTGGAGTGATTTTTAGCTTTTTATTTTTTGAAACCCATGCCTTTTTTAATTGAGCGAGATTGATATAAGAGTTTAAAAGGCAAAATTCACAAAAAACACACTAAACACAGATTTGAAGTACACGTGCATAATGTGTAGCTTTCTTAAAGAGAATGCATTGTGTCAGACAAGTCTGACAGAATGTTGTTGTCAGACGAGTCTAACTAAAAAATTAAACTTGTCTGAAAAATATAAACACTAACCTGGACGAAATAAGCATTAACTTGGACGAATAAGCACTAACCTGGACGAAATAAGCAATAACTTGGACAAAATAAGTACTAACATGAACAAAATAAGTACTAACATGGATAAAATAAGTACTTACCTAGACAAAATAAGCAATAACCTGGACAAAATAAGTACTAACCTGAACAAAATAATTACTAACCTTGACAAAATAAGTATTAACCTGGACAAAATAAGCAATAACCTGGACAAAATAAGTACTAACCTGAACAAAATAATTACTAACCTTGACAAAATAAGTATTAACCTGGACAAAATAAGCACTAACCTGGACAAAATAAGGTCACTTACCTGGACCGAAAAAATATCATTTACTTGGAAAAAATACACAAAACTTGAACTGGACAAAATACAACTTACCAGGTGAAAAAAAAGTAATGACATGGACAAAAAGGTCACTTACCTGGAAAAAAATTCATGGAGTGAGAGAGAATGAAAGAGGAAGAAGAGGACACTAAGCCACTAACCTGGATCAATAAGCCACTAATCTGGATTAAAAAAAAAAACTGGTTGAAAAAAGGACCAACCTGGAAACTAAGTCACTAAGGCACTAACCTGGAAGTGGAATAGAGTTTCTGATTGCTCTTTCCTCCATTGAAGCAGAGTTTCTGTGCTGCTTGTTACACAATGAAGAAGAAATTGTATAGTAGTAACTGAAGATGGTGTTGGAGATTGCTTCAATGGTTGCTGAAAGAACGAATTGAAGACGAACGAAGAGCTTGTATGTGATTGGAACGAACGAATGATATGGCTAGTATGCAATTGAAGACGAACGAATGAAGAACTTGGATGCAATTATTAGGATGCAATCATTGGAATGAACAAAATTATTGGAACGAACTTTAAGATGGAGGAAAGTGGTATTGTATGCTATGTGCAATTGGAACCATGGAGTGGGACAAAATGGAGATCGAAATGCTAGAGAAAAAGGGCTTTTAATGGCGGAAAAATCAGAGGAAAGAGAGAGTTAAGAAATGGCGTGAGTAGATTGAGATGATTTTTTCATTTGCTGTTGTAGTTTTTTCAGGAGACGAAAGAGATATTTTGGATTAATGCTTGTCGTCTGACTGTTTGTATTAGGTCAGACCGTCTGATCCAATACTTTCTATTTCTTAAAAGCTTTGAGTTTAAAAGCTTTAGTAAACTTAAACTGATATAGAGGTTTAAACTATTATGCGGTTATTAGGCCCAAAAGGGCTACAATTTTGACCCAATAATGAACACAAACGCTAAACTATCTTAATTCAAATGATGAGCGACTCTATTTAACAGGTTTGAAACTAGGGATGACAATCTAATCACAATTCAATCCTTGTTCCTATTAAAAAAATCGAGTTTTAGTAGCAATTGGATTAGAGTTGAACGTTGAAAAACGTCCAAAAAATTAATCAAGTCCTACTTGGAGTTAAGTTTTTTATTTACTTAATTTGTGTGTAATTTAATTTGTATCATTTTAAAAAAAGAAGTATTTATACTAACTATTTATTTACTTAAGATATAACAACTTATTATGTATGGGGCTGTCCCGGAAATATTTGGGGTCCTATTCAAAAATTTTAACTAGGCCCTTGATATTTTAGTAAATGCTAAAATTTAATATTCCCTCAGTAACGAATTAGTAGCAAAATTTGGACTAGCACGGACGCCTAGATGAAATAGGTTAATTGTGGTTTTAGATCCTCTAGAGTTGTAGTTTTGTAGATTTGTAGAGTTGTGAGAGTGAGAATTTTATATTATTTTTTATTTTACTTTAATCTTTTTTAGATTTTCCTAAATTTATTGTAGCCATAGATTTAGATAAATTGTGGTTTTAGATTTATTTTAGTAAGAGAGAGAAAAATAAGCGAAGGAAAAGTAAATGGAGTATTATGTGGTATGGTGATAAAAGTAAGAGAGAGGATAGTAAGAAAGAAAAAAGTGAATGGGGTATTGTGTTTTTTTTTTTTTTTTTTTTGCCAAAAAAAGAATAAAATAAAATTTGAAAAAATTGTTGCAAGTATTTTGTTACACCTAAAAATGGAAATTGTTACTATTAATTCGTTACGAAGGGAGTACTATTTTGACAACAAATGTATATATCTTAAAGTTGTTTTATAAATAATGATATATTTATATATCTAGAAATAATAACTTGACAAAAGATTTTTTTTAAAAAATAGATCCTTTGGAAAACGAAGCCTTGTGCGGATGGTCTTCTTGCACACCTACTTCGCACGGCTCTGATTATGTACTCCGTATTTATAATAGAAAATTTGAGAAATATCAATGGGATCCGGATATTACACATTTGCTTGCTTTTATAAATCGATAATAGTTAAACTAAACATCAAAGTTAGGTTTTCGAAAACTGGTATTTGAGCCAGAGTTAGATTATGCATAATTCGATCCGAGCTAGTTCGAACTCTTGGTCCATATTTAATTTGTAGATGCTTGAAAAATGGCAGTGCAACTGGTACAAAATTTAATGTAGGCAAGTGTTAGGTTACAATTCTTCCACGTGGCAATTGCAAGTTTTGTTCACAGCCACTAGAGCCTAATCTCAAAATTTTCTCCTCATAACAAAAATTTTCTCCACTCTTCCTCGCTACTCTTCCCATTTCATTGCATAAACACACCAAAATTTCATAGTACTAAAATATATATAATGCAAAGTGTACATAAAAGGTAATTGTACTTCTTGATTAATTTTGTAATCATATGATTAATTATAATGGCGGCTAATTTACAAGCAACCCATCATATAGCAAGCATTTCTAGAAAATTCTTTAATTTTGGTGAGTCCAAATTATATCCAATTGTAACATCATCATCATATTTGGTGCCCCAACAAAGGAGCAAGTTAGGGTTAATGAGAGTAAAATGTGTGAGTGATAAAAGCAACATAAGTAGTAGTGCTCTGGTGCAGCAGGGTCCAGTGAGTACAGATGAGGAGCTTGGAGTGATGATTGATCAGACGGCTGAGATGGGAGTTAGAAGAAAAGAAGATGAAGAAGGGTTTGATGAGATTGAGTATTTGGTGGAGGAGTATGGTTGGAAAGTAAGGAGGATGGTAGAGTATAATAGTGAAATGAAACAAGTGGCTCAAATTCAAGCTCAAGCTTTTTATGATCCTGCTCCTTTCTTTGATGATTGGTTCTTCCAATTTTTCAAGGTATCTTTTTATATTCACTTGGTAAATACAATTCTATGATTAGTAAATGTATGTTATGTTTAAATTTGACAATTGTTTTTACATTTGGAAGTAGCTATTGTTTGGTTGCAATAATTTTTCATAGACATTCAAATTTCTCATGTTTTGATTGACACAAAATAGTGAAAAGAGGTGGAATATAAATTCGTGGGAATTTTAGGAAAATGATAGAGTAACCCTAACAGTTCATTTGTTAGCCGATTATAAATGGTAGTAATTTGAATGATTTTATAACTAAATTTGGAAGGAAAATCAAAATTTATTCTTATAGTGGTGCTTGTTTAACTCCAGTTTATCTAATTTTCTTCACAAATACACATTCTCTTCTAATACCACCCAACTCCATCGTAATGAATATGTATTCAATGGGGATCATGAAGTTTGGGAAAGAGAAAAATATGTATTCAATGAGGATCACGAAGTTTATTCTTAACAAATTACACTCAAAATTCATTACAATTATCACAATTTATTACCAACAACCAATCGTATGTAAGGGTTATTTACCCTCTTAGACAAAATATATTAAAATAATACTCCTTCCGTTTCCATTTGTTTGTCCTGTTTGACTTTGCACATAGGTCAATGCATTTGTTTGACCTTAATTATCTTTTGTTGTATATATAAAAATTATAATAATTGGATATTAAAAATTATAACAAGGCCCCACATGACTATATTATGTTTTATATATTGAGGGTAATTTAAAATTTTCTCCCATCTTATGAATAGTGTAAGATTCCAAATAAGACAAACAAATGGTAACGGAGGGAGTATTATATTTGTAATAAATTAAAGAGAGATGGTATATAGAATTAAAGTTTTGATTTGTTTTTTTACCAATGAAAATTCAATATTGTGAGGGTTGCCAACCCTTAGGGTCACTCAATCACTCCAGAAAATAAATTAGCAAGGTCCCTTGGTTAATGAAATTCATGGATTTTAGAAATTTTCTAGGAATTAACTTAGGTAAAAATATTTCCATAACTTACAATATTCTATAGGAATTAGGAATTAAATTCCTACATCGATCAACCAAACAAGCCCTTAATTTTTTAATTTTCATTTCAACTCAGTTACGTACCATTGAGTCTAGGATTTAGTTTAATTTTGCTCAGTTCAAACAAATCCAGTTTGTGGGATTACATTCGCAATCCAATTCATTCAATTCATTTTAATCATTCCAATCCATTCCCATTCCATACCTTCAATCCAATCTTATACAATTTATTCTGTTCCATTTTAATCTTATTCACCCATTCTAATCTCACCCATTAATTCTAATTCAATTCAATCCATTCTAAAAAAAATAGCAAGAAGGATGCATATGAGCCTAGCTAGCAAGGGGACACTTCAAGAATAAGTATCAAAAACTCTGGTTTATCATAGAGAATTTGAGCCTTTGATGGAGATAAAGAAAGTAATGGGAAGCTAGGCAGAGGTGATAAAAGGTGTAAATAAATGGGTAAAATGAAGTAAGGAGAAAGGGGTAAGAAACTATTTATTTAGGGGGGAAAGGGGGGACATATGATAAATGTAATTAAAATAATTGATTTATGAATTTTATTAGGCATTGTAAGATATGCGAGTTTTTCATCGAAATTCTTACATTTTTTTGGCATAAACATTTTCAGAGGCTATTTTATTTATCAAAATGTAGTCGTTACTATTTTTTTTTTACCATTTTGTCAAGGTGGGTTTTTTAATTCTATTTTCTTTTACCAATCTGGTTAATTGGCTCTGATACATGCTTGTTGTTTAGGGAAGAAAATTCATAATGTAATAGGGCATGTTATAATATCAAAGTAATTATCGATTTCAGGCTGAAGTTCTTGCTGGACTTATATATAGACTACGCAACTCTCCTCCAGACAGGCAAGTAGTTTCGTCGTGAAACATAAAATTGCTTAGTTTTTTTTTTTTCCTTTTTTTGTAATTTTTTATTGAAGGTAATGACTACTTAATTGAATTGTTCAAGGATACAAATTGTTCTTTTAGATGCAAATTTTTATAATTTTATCTCTGCAAGAGGTGGGAAAATAAGTTCAATTTGTAGGAGGGCACTTAAGACAATAACACTATACATTAGCAAGTCTTCTTTCAAAACGAGACGTTCTAACATGGTAATATCATATCTTTTTATATTAAAGCTTAAGTAATGAAGAAGGATTACTCGCTTCTTGTAAAATATGAAAGTTAATCATGGATGTGATCATTGAATTTTTGTATCTTTATTATTCTGACCGGAAGGTAGCTAGTAATAGCAATAATGATTTCCTACAATTCTTGTTGTACTACCTCTGCTACCTACTATTTGCAACGATTTGACATATATATTTTTAAATGTAAATCAATAGAATTCTTTCTTAACAAGAAAAAAAAATTTAGACAGGTATGCATGTCTGGTGGCAAAACCAAAGGAGGAGGATGATAAGAGTACTAGCTCAACGTTGACTCGGCCACAAGGCAATCATCAACAGCAACTCATGGGTGTAGTCGATGTTACCGTATTAAGAGACAACGATGTGCTCCAACACCTCGATGGCGCTCCAGAGTATCTCTATGTTTCAGGAATTGCTGTTTCCAACAACTTCAGGTTATTAATTTCCCAATTACACTTGATCTGTTGTTCGTTTTGAAAGTTTTTTTTGATTTGCTTCATAGTTCAACAAAATTCATAAGTTATAGATATTTTCATTTAAGGCAGAAGAAACGGTAACCCCGGCCCTTGAAGGCTAGCTTTACTGCTGAGCTTTCTTTTTAGAAGTTTTAAATGTTGGGTAACTTAATTGGTAAAGGAGGATCAAGCTCTAGCGAAGTCCCGACCCTTGAAGGCTAGCTTTACTGCTGAGCTTTCTTTTTAGAAGTTTTAAATGTTGGGTAACTTAATTGGTAAAGGAGGATCGAGCTCTAGCGAAGTGGTATTGGAGGACACCTTGCAAGAGTTCGATTCTCACCACCGTCCCCTCTGTGGGCAATGCTAGATGAATATTACTTTGATTGAAGTCTTGCGCTAAGGCCTAGTTTACCTTACCATGTAAAACTGAACATGTAATGCAAATTTCTATATATGCGACTGGCCACACTGCTATCTAAAGTATGACCATATACTTATATATTCTATAATTGATTAGTTGAGGTTACGCCAAAGAATAAACTAGCTAGGCTAATCAAATAGATGGAGTGTTACTCCAATGGAAAAATGAATGAAGTTACTTTTTTGGATTAATTAACCTTATCTGCACAATGATTTAGGGTTACTACTCTTACCTACAAAATAAGATTAATACTCTTATTAACCAATGAGGCCATGTACACCATATGGCTGGTCAGATTCAAGATTTGTTGAGGGTGCATTCTCTTCAAATTATTCGACCTGACGTGACCTGATTAAACCTATTAAAGCTGATTTGATTATATTAAATCTGATGAGTTCTGAGACCTGATAAAAAAAGTTGAAGAGAACGCATCCTGACCTGGTAAAGTATCGAGGGCGTATCAGCCAATAGCCAGAGATCAGCCCGAACTTGAAATGTTTGTTACATAAATGATACAAACTGACATTAATTTTAGCCTGAATATGCATGTAGGAGAAAGAAAGTAGCAACGGTGCTGCTGAAGGCGTGTGAGGTAACTGCAGTATTATGGGGGCATGAGTATCTAGCACTTCGAGCATACGAGGATGATTGGGGTGCACGATCTTTGTACACCAATGCCGGGTATATACTAGTCTCTAAAGATCCTCTTTGGGTCACCTGGATTGGCAGAAAACGTCGAATCCTTATGGTTAAACGATGCTGATACATACTGCTCTTAATTCTAGCTAGCTCCTCAGCTCTTAATTCCTTCCAGTAAGTACATGCTTAATAACCATTTTCTCTCATCAATATCATTCATGCAATTCAAGTTGTCGATCTCGATCTTAATTAGTTTGAATGTTTTTCAATTGGATTTTGCAGGGATTATTCAATTCCTTGTTGGAATTTTGGTTGGTGCATGATCAATTAGGATCATTAACAAGATGCCGCTAGAGATTGAATTGTGTAATATAAATCATGTGAATACAACTTTTGTCCTAAATCAAATTAAGAATATAATTGTGGATCAATTTTCAGCACCACCGTACTCGGGTGTACCTCACAACCGAGAGGCTGCGTGTTCGACTCTCACCAGGCCAGCACCCTCCCGTTGCAAGCAATTGTATTCTTGTGACAAGAGCTTTGCGTTGGGACCAGTTTACCTTACCTTATCATCATAAAAATCAAATTAACATTTCCCATGACCTTAAACATACTTTGTAATTGACTATGAGTGGCGCTAGTATTGTCTTGTCGTAGCCTTATATAGGTGTGAATATGGGACTATGCGACGACTGAACAAGATAGTCTAACCAAATATCCTCAAATGGTATATTATGTTATTGTTTTTTTTTCGACCAAAAAAATAAATAAATTAGCATTTCGCATTACATTAAATCTACTTTGTAATCAACTTATTAACCAAAGATCCTTAACAGTTAGAAATGATTCGCTAGGTTCCTTATTATCTTCCTAACAATAATAAGAAACATTGAGAGAGTGAAAATAGAAGCTTGGATTCCTTAAGGACAATAACTACAGTAGTCCCTCCGTAACATAAAGATTTCAACAGTTTCCTTATTTGGGTGTAACAAAAAGATTTCAACAATTTACAAACTTTTTATTTTTGGCAAAAAAAAAACTTATCTAAATTTAGAATATTGCCATTACTTAATAACATTTATCAAATCATTAAATTCATCATCTAACATTATCACCTAACCAAATTTATTATCACATTAATTACTCCCACCAAATTTTCAACCACCCATTCAAATTTATTCAACTACCCTATCCATTTATTCATCTACCCAACCCAATCCATACATAAACCCTAATCTAACCTAACTACCCTCCCACTTCTTATGAACCCTAATATGCTCCTTCATATGCCTTCATACGTCGTTTCTCTCTCTTCTTCATCTCCCTCCTGACGCCTTTCTCTCTCTCTTCTTCATCTCCATCTTCACGCCTTTCTCTCTCATCTTCATCCTCATCTCCATCTTCATCCTCACTCTTTGCTCGGTTCTCGTATAAAACCCTAATTTTTTCGAATCCACCAATTTTTAAGAAAAATCATGGTGGATTTCACTCTTCTTGAAGAGGCTCATGAAAAAGAAACGAATATCCATGCCAAGGCTGTTATCAAGCTTGCTCTAGAAATTCTTGGGGTTGGGTACAGTAGCCACTTCATGAATTTGTACCTCAGAGGAGAGCACCATCAAATTATGAGTCCCAATTCTGTTATTGCTTACGAAAATGTGATGGAGCAATTCATCAAAGAAGAGGAAGCAAAAAAGAATTGGTGCTTGGTTTGTGCTCTACCAGCTGTTCCTAGGACCGAGGATAAGTGTAGTGAAAGGAAAAGAAAAGGGAAAGAGAAGATGGGTGAAGATAAGGGAAAGCAACTTCCATCTTTTCCTCTTCGTCGTAGATCTGGTGTTACGAATTATTTGAGAAGGATAAGGGGTAAAGGAGTCAAAAACTGTGATTCAGACGAAGAGAAGGAGAAAGAAATGGCAAAACAGAAGGAAAAGGAGGAGAAAAAGGAGCAGGAAAAGAAAAAAGAGAAGGGAAAAGAGAAAGAGAAAGAGGTACAAGTGAAGGAGGAACCTGTGGAACATTTCATTTCAGATGACGAAGTTGAAGTCATCAATGAAACACTTTTTCATTATTTTGTGATGTTGGCGGAAGAAGAGAAGGAGGAAGACGAGTTTGAAAAGCGTTTTGGGCTCTGATGAATGAACCCAAAAACCCAGCTAAGTATTGATTTTTTAATTTTTAATTTTCGATTTTTTTTGGTTATGCTTTTCATGAATATTTCTAGTGTTTTCGTTATTTTTGATGATGTTTGGTTATATTTTTAATTTTTTGATACCTCTGTTTTCTTTATTTAAGGATGAATTTTCATGTTATTTGGCTCTTTAGTCATGATTTTTTGATGAATATTTTTGTTTTTTGGTTTTGGCTATGTTTTTTTTACTACGTTTTCATGTTTTCATTTTTTTGGCTCTATTTTGATTATTTGCATGTTTTGATTCTGTTTTGATGTTTATTGGTGTTTGGTTCTGTTTTCATGTTATTTGGCTGTGTTTTGATGATTATTGGCTCTGTTTTGCATTTATTTGGTTCTGTTTTGATGTTATTTGGCTGTGTTTTGATGATTATTGGCTCTGTTTTGATGATTATTTGGCTCTGTTTTGATGATTTTAGGCTTTGGTTTTGGTTCTGTTTAATGAATTTTGGTTTTTGTAAATTATTGGTTGTCTTTTGTTAAATTTTTGGATCTGTTTTATTAATTTTTGGTTTTTGTTTTAAAATTGTTACCTATTAAAATTTATTCAGTTGATGTTTTTTTTGGTACTTGGCAGGTTTTGGCTCTGTTTCATGATTATTGGGTTCTTTTTTCATGAGGCACTTATGAGTCCCATAAGCATGGCTTTGGTGTTTAATATGAGTATCTTTATCATCCCTTTGGTTTTTAATATGAGTTCCCATATGCCTTGTTTTGGTTTTTAATATGAGTTCCCATATGCCTTGTTTTGGTTTTTAATATGAGTTCCCATATGTCTTGTTTTGGTTTTTAATAAAAGTCCTATTTTTGGGGGTAGGCCAATCTGGATGAATGATGTTATCTCTAAAATGATTTTATTAATTACCAACTTCAACATGACATCCCAATGATAAATTTGGAGGGATTGTTTGATTGCCATATGTGTGTCATTTTAATGAGTCCCTACTATCTGTTTCTGTGTTTAAGTCCACATGATGAAGGGACTCAACATCACATGTCAAATGTTGGTGTTTAGTTGCTCTAGTGATGCATTAGTCCTCATTATTGAGTAGCCTCACTAACATTAACTTATGTTGGTGTTTAGTTGCTCTAGTGATGCATAAGTGATCACTATTGAGTAGCCTCAGTAACATTTGTCATATGTGATCCATATGTTTCCTGATGGACTAAAATTTATTTTTTTAAATAACTAAGAGCATATATAACTCAAGTTCTTCCATTTGCAAAATATTTTTAGATTAACATGTTCATCCTTTACATGAATATATTTCCATTACAAAAGACTGCCTTAGTTACAAAAAATTAACTAGGTCTTCAAGTAACCATCACTTCTGCCTATTCTAATATTCTATACAAAAAGTTGCTAACTTGTATACTTGTGTGGTTACTTGAGGCAGTCCCAAAAGTTGCATCATTCTGCAATTAGTTTTCAGCTTCTTCATAGTCCATTTCATCTTCATCCCCCATCTGATTAGTTGCATCAAGATAAGAATTGAATTGTTCTTCTGCAAAAAAATATGCATCAATGAATGCCTCATCATACCCATTGCCATCAACTTCCATTTCGTCAGTTTCTCTTCCACCATCTTGTGCTTCTATCTCATTGAGGTATGTGACAGCATCATCAATGACTTGTTGATCAACCTCTATTATCTTAGGCAACTGGCCAATCCTTTCCAGCCTTTTTTTTACCAATGTGTGGGATCTTGTAATTATTGGAGCCTCTAACTTTCAAAGCCTCAACCATCACCAATTGTAAAGTTATCCAAGCATATTTTATCAAAGTAGGACTAAAATCATCATATGACTTGTTAACTTTCTCAATCAAGTCATCCACATTTTTTGGAAAAGATTGATATTATAGGCTTTGTAATGCCCTGAAAATACCCAAGTCTAACACATTGAAGTCAGGTGATTGTGCTGGTTGGTTGACTAACCTTATGTTAAATCTATCAGAGCTAGTTGCAGCTCTGAATTCAGGGTCACTATCCTTAAGATGTGGCCTTGCATTGTCTTGTTGAATGACAATATCCTTAGACAAAAATGTTGGCCATTTCTCTTTGATTTTTGGAATGACTGTATTCACCATCATATCTCTTGTAACTTGTTGGTTGACATTGGTGATGCTTTTTGTTTCTAGAGTCCCTGCTGCTCTATTCTTACTGCTTTTCTTTGCCCTTTCTTGAACAACAAATGGGAATATTCCAAACTTCCCATCATGAATACAGTCCCCATCCTCATTGTATATTGGCTTTGATGTGACCCCCATAAACATAACCTTGATGCTGTAATTTTTGGATTTGGAAGTTCTGTAGGGATCAATCTCTTTAGGCAACAGATAAAACCTTTTTGTTGTTGGGTTGAGATAAAACCACTTCTCATCTATGTGGATTGTGTGTGCCATGTCCAGAAATTTTGCCTTTGTCTCTGTTGTTGCTGGTTCAAGGTGTTGTAGCACCCACTTCATTCTGTCAATTTTGTTTTTATCACTTACATTTGGGTGGTTTGGACTTGTATGTGCTCTTAGCAACCCTTTTTTTAACAACCTAAACACATGCATATGGTTACACTTTAAGGCAACTGCATACGCTCTGTATGTGCCCCTTAAGTGCAGTGGTACTGATGTTAACCACTCTTCACTGTTTTGGTAGTATGCTTTTCTGCCACAATGCCCTTTCTTTTGATTGCTGACATCTATGGCCTCCCCCCTTGCCTTTTGATTTTCTGCCCTCTTGAATATTTTGCATATTGTGCTTTTATGACAGCCCAATTCTCTTGCTATTTTTGTTTGAATACTCCATGGTAATTTGCCCCCTTCCTTCAAATCCAAAAGTTGAAATAACACTTTAGTTTTTTGAGCATCTGTCAAATCTTTTGCTTCTTCTCTTACTAAATTGTGTGCCCATGTTTCAGCCCTCAGCATAGTAGAAGCAATCAACCCTTCCTCCATCAACAGCTGGTCAACCTCGTAGAAGCCATCATAGCCATCATCTTCCATTTTGCTTGTTAGTGAAGATGCTGAAGCTGTTGTAGCTAACCTACTATTGTAATTAAACTAACCTAGGTGCAGTGTGTGCAGTGATGGGGTTTCTTCTCTTTTTTTTTTGTGCAAGAGAAGAAGTGTGTAAGTAGTGTTAGATTGAAATGGGGTTGATTCTGTGTAAACTGCCTGTATTTAAAGACAATGGAGGGTGTTTTTTTTGGGGGGGGAAACTTAAATTTGGTGCTAAAAGTTTAATGATGTAAAATTGGGGGGAAATGAAATTTTGACTTCCCCCCTTATTTTTGGACGTTGTAAAACAATCAGGAAAGGAATGAGGTGGCTGGTGGGTCAATTACCCTTTATATTGTTTTTTATTTTCTCTCTCATGTGGTCCCCAATTTTTCCCTTCATATTTAATTACCTCTCCTTACTTAATTCTCTCTCCTATATACAATTACAACACAATTAATTTACCTAACAAAAAATGCATGGGAGTCCGCGCGTAACCCAAATGTTGAAATCTTTGGATTACGGAGGGAGTATATTCATTTGGACTTTATTTTTACTCGTTTTTTTTTCCCCTTAAGAATTTGGTTCAACTTCTAATGAGTGTAGCCATGTAAAATTGAGTTTGATTCTGTTCAATTAAAGATTAATGGATCGAGTCCAAAATGTGAGGGCCAAAGATAGCTTTTCTTTCAACATACACATGGAGTCATGTAGGCAACCCCCAAAGTCGCACATATAACATAGAACGTCTGATACAATTTACAACATTGTCTACTGCTTGTAATCATGAGACCCATTTGCATAATTTGTAAATGGGGCCTTTACTCGCACGTGCAATTTCAAATTTTCCATGCATTTTATCCTTGAGTGATGTTAATGGTTGTCTATAAATTACTTAAAATTGCCCACAAAACAAAGTAAAAAGATGATAGTGCCTTTGAATTAAAATTATTTTACAACTTTGACTACATGAATAACGATGCCACCGGGCCACAGCCTCGACCAACACCACCACCACAACGGTGGTAAAAAAATTATTTTTTAAAGTATGGGATGTCTAGATAAGACGCTCCGACCATGGTCGAGACGTCTAACTTGGATATCCTAGCATAAAAAAAAAAGGTTTGGGCGAAGAATTTGGTTGATTGGGCAAAGAAATTGTCTGTCGCCCAAGAAAAAATAATTCAAAAAACAAGCAATCTCAATCCTCTATTGTAGCAGCCCATCAGGGCCGTCCCGTTCATTTAAGGGGCCCTGTGCAAAATTTGTAGAGGATCCAAACACATCCAAAAAAAAATCGGGTATACCATTGGGATTTTGGAAAACTATATCACTGGGAATTTCCCAAAAAAAAAAAACAAATATAAATGCTAAAAGCAGGATAACAATCCTCAAACCCCTGATCTAGGAGCAAGGGACGACACTATCCAAGCGCAGGATGCAAACCAACTGAGCTAAATTCTAATATATGCATCTTCATCAACGTATAATTTACATATATTGTATTAATATAGAAAAATTCGAGGCCCTTTCAATCTTGGGGCCCTGTGCAATAGGTCATCTTGCACATGCTTAGGGCCGGGCCTGCAGCCCATAATCATAAGACCACAATAAAATTGTCAATTCAATAATATCGATTTGTCATACATGTATTCTATATATTTTTTAAATTAACTTATTCTGTACTCATTTTGTATCTGTCAGACGGTCACATTTCATACCCATATCCATGCATTTTATGGAATAACTAACCAGAAACAAAAAAGTCAAGAAGGCATAGCCAACATGTTGATCTGATGGGCTGTCAAGCAAGCATGCACATTTTCTACATTAAAGCATTGATCATCAACATAAATAATTACTTGTTTACATGTCTGTCCACTCAACTTTTGCATTTTTTTTTTTTTTTACTGTTGCGTATAATTTTTATTCCTTTACAAGAAGCATCACGATGACACTCTATTATAAGACCATTACTTGCTTCATGGTTATTGGTTAATCAAGTTTTACACCCAATTGCACAAGATCATTGCTTGCTTAGGTTTAGAAACCTCATTTAAACATAGCATGCTATCCAACACTCAGCTCCTATGAAGTTTTGTTACAAATAAAAAGGAAACTTCAGAGGGTTGAGGGAAAAACATTTAAAAAAAAAAAAAAAAAAAAAATTAAAGCTCATATATGATATATGATAAGCTTGTTCGAAGAATGCTAACATTTTGGTTATTTCATAAGTTGAAACAGCCGACAACTAGTAATTATTTGCATAACACTTTTGCATAAACAACTAATACATTCAACTAACTACTAACAACTAACTTTCAAATAAAAGGCATTTTTGGGTGTTTGCTATTTCACACAATTATTTTTGATGGGGCGAAATTTAACAACATTAATTTTTTTTTAATCAAGGTAAACATCACCCAAATTTTTGTATGAAATGACAAATTTAGCCATCAACATAACCACCCCGACCAAAGCTGTCTTGAGAATTTTTGGGCTCAGAGCAAAAACTTTTGAAAAAAAAGGCTCCCGGCCCTAAAATATGGAGATGTATTTGATTTATCAAATCCTCACAAACGATTTATAGTTATGATTTATATATAACTCAAGATAAGAAATTAGAATTGAATAAAGAGTGGATTTTGTTCATTTTAAATACTTCTTCCGTTTCGAAAAAAACGCAACAATTTCTATTTTTGGATGTTTCAAAATAAATGCAACAATTTTAATTTTCCATTTTTGTAAGTTTTTTCTTTCTATCTCTCATATCATCACATACCCCACTTTCTCTCTCTATCTCTTTTACCCTTACAACAAAAAATTGCCTAGGAGTCCGTGTCAACCCAATTGTTGCGTTTTTTTCGAAATGGAGGAAGTAACTAAAATTAAGAAACTAAGAATAAAAGTTACTAATTAAAGATATGGAGCCTGACAAAAAGGGGCCATGAGCCGTCGCTCAGGGTACTCATGCCTCCGAGACCCTCTGACCCTAACCTCGGCACCTCAACAATAAACACATAAATCAAAATGCCCGATTGCAACCACCACCATACAACTCACAACAACGACCAATGGACAACCTTGGCAATTTTTTTGACCCCCTTGGTCGCTATTGTCTGTGGTTGTGTTGGTGGTCACGATAAGACGTCTTGGTATACGCCGAGGTGGTCAGGTCATGTTAATGTTTTTTAGGCGAGCATTGGTGGTGATGACGATTGGCAGGTGATGATGGTGGAGGGTGCGGTGAAGGTGATATAGATAGAAATAAGTATGTGATATAAGAATAGTGGCATTTCTGTCTTTTCAACAACAACAAATAAGTGGACGAATTTAAGTAAAAAAGGAGAAGTAAAGTGGTTTGAGAAAACAATCTCATATGAATTCCGTACGAAATTATTGTTCTCTATGTGAACCAAACAAACTCGATCTTATCTACGTTGAAATTGACCATGCATGCAAAGTTGCAAACTTGCAAACGTGACATGGTGTTGGTTAGAGGCGAAAAAAGCGAACCAACCCAAATGACCCGACCCGAAACTTACCCGAATTTACATGATATTATTGGCCTGAAATTGAGCTGACCCAACCTAAATTATCCGACAGTTAAAGTATTTAATCTTTTGATTCTTATGACCTTTAAATCTGTTTGGCAAAAATCCGAGGTTGAACCGACCCAACCACGACCCGAAACAAAAAATCTCAAACCCGAATCAACCCGACCTGTGGTCGACCCGAACGACCCAATTGCGGCCCTTATACTACTGGTCCCCGGCCCATTGCTGTAAGGTGAAAAAAAAGAAGACAGCGGCGTGGATTGCGGAGCATATGAATGAAATTTGGTTGGCGGGAAAAGAAAAGAAAAGAAAAGAAAAGCGGGGGTTATATCTTATATATATGCATGCAATGGCATTCGGCGCATGGTGGGTGGCCGGCCATTACGACATTTGCTCTACAAATGTTTAGTTGTTTAGTCATTTTAGACAAAAAAGAAAAGGAGTGATTATGTATAGAATAATTATAATGATTATGATTAGCCACACCACCATCTTCCTCAAATTAAACATGCTCACTTCATCATTATCCCTCTCTCACTTTCCGCAGCCTTCTATCTCTTTATTATCTCCTCACTAATCACTCTTTTCCCCCTGCCCTGCTTTTTAAAGGTAATTAAATATTTTTAGTACACATTTGGCGATCCCAAATGCTTATTTTAGGGGGATTTATATCTCTCATAATGATAATGAGGTGTATCCATATCAATTTTAGATGTGTCTTTATCATTTTCCCTGTTTTAATTAGCTTTGTTTTTTAAAAAAATTTAGAAGCATATTATATCAGAAAATATTTGGATAACTTTGTGCATGGGTTGTCAATCTATTTATTGTAATGAATCAACGATACATTATAAATAGGATTTTTTGCCTTCAATAATACAACATTTCACCAATTTGCAAAGAATAATACAACCTTGTCCTCAATTTTGTAACCAATGATACAAAACCGGTTTTTAACTTATAAAACAGGTTGTTGGGACGCGTGTCAAGTTTTGACTGATTGTTGCAATTTTTTTTAATAAAAAAAAAAAGAAAAATTAAAAAAAAAAACTGGAAAAAAAGTAAAAAAAAGGGGAAAAAATTCAGAAATAAGTAAAGGGGATGGGGTGGCTGCTGGGCGGGGGATGGGTGGGGGGAGGGCGGCGGGGTGGCCATGGACGGGAGAGGGGAGTTGACTGGGGTTGAATAGCGTAGGGGGAGGGGCGAGGGTGGTCGGAATTGGGTGGGGATGTCGTTGGGAGGGGTGGCTGGAGGTGGGAGGGAGGTTTTCGGGGTGGGGGCGAGTCGGGGAGGGGGAATTGGGGGTTGGGGAGGGTGAGGGTGGGGGTTTCAAGGGTGGGCGGTTTTAGGGGAGGGGAAATCGGGGGTGGGGGCGAGTCGGGGAGGGGGAATCGGGGGTTGGGGAGGGTGGGGGAGGGGGAATTGGGGGTGGGGTTTTGTCGGGGAGGGGGAATTGGGTTGGCTACGGTGGCAGAGTGGTGGTGGCGGTGGAGGAGTTGGGGTGGGGGGCTGGTGTTTTGTTTTTTAATTAAATTTTTTTTTTTTATTTTCTGATTTTAAAAAAAATAAAAAATAAAACTAATTAATAATTTTAACCTGAATAACAGGTAGTAGGTCATTTGTATCATTGGTTGCAAAATTGAGGAGAAGATTGTATTATTCACAAAAAACGATAGGTTGTATTATTCTTTGCAAATTGTTGAAATGTTGTATTATTGAAGGCAAAAAATCCTTATAAATAATAAATCATTAGAGAAAATAATACTCCGTATTTAAAAATGCTAAGCTAGTATGTAATAATAACATTATTCAACATAACTTTTAATCTTGATAATAGGGTTATAATTAGTCATTATGTATTACATATATGTGCTAGGAGCCAGAAATAGATCGACCAATGTCAGTACGTATTTCAAAAATAATAGTTAATCAAGCTTAATAAGATGTTGGGAAAGAAATTACACTTAGAGTGAACGAATCAAACACATAATTATGGGTATATCTTTAGGAAGGTATTACACTATCCTCTCTTCAATGGTCTTTCATATTATATATCATTTCTCTAAAATATAAGGAAAACTGATAGATAGTGAACAGAGTAATATCTAGGACTATAGGAGAGGATTTTCAATTCATATACTTCACAAAAATTTTAAGAGTAAAAGTTAGAAATAAGTGTTGTGTGAGGTAGGAACGAGTAAGGAAAAAATGATATGTCTAGCTTCGCTGTTTTCAAGATTGAAAAAAACTAATATGGAAAAAGATAATGAAATAAGTCAAAACAAAACGATGAAAAAACTTTGAAGAACAACTAGTGGAGCAATATGAAAATTTATAGTGCCAAACTGTCAATAATTAACATTATGCTATGTTTGGATATAAGCAATTCATTTGAAATGATGGATTTCGGCTAAATTACATGTTTGGCAAGTTAAATAATTTGGAATTGGATTTGACTCATTTACCAACCCAAATGCTTAACAAGCAAATGTTGTGTATTTCAAATACTTAACATAATCATGTCATTTCAAATTCTAAAATCACCCAAACAAATAATTGTCATTTGAATTGTAACATTTTAATTTCAGAAATTGAATTCATTAATTTGAAATGAATTCCACATATCCAAACGCTACCTTAGTGATTTTAATGTACAGACAATACAACTTCTGGAGACTCTAAATCATTTACATACTTACATGGTTGACTCACGACATCCCTACTTTCACGTACAACCTACCCTTGGAAATTTAAATGAATTTGGAAACTAGACATCCCACCTAAACTAAGGTTATTTCACTTACAAATGTTGTAACGATGGTTACCACTTCGCCACACTATTCATACTAGGCATATCATCTCTTTCAGGTCCAGTCCTATTTGTCTTAATCATGGTGAGCCGTTGGATCATCATTTTTTACATTGTTCTCCAATAAGGATCTTTTGGGATCATCCAAAGATAGGTGAATTTCTACACTATAAAATTCACTTTCTCAGTGTTACTGGTATGCTAAAATATCTTTATATTCCTCATCACACGTCCCTTCTTTCCAAGATCGCTTACTCTCTATAGTCTACTTGAAAAGAACGGAACTCTATAATATTTGATTGTGCCTAGTTCAAAATTTTTGCAGATCATCTATTGAACTCTTTTTCTCCACTCTAAATGGGAGGCTCGAACTCAATTAGATATTTCGGCATCTATAGTTACCCTAACACTCATTCTCCTATCCAACTCATCCATCTCTTCCTCCACGGGGCACTTTCCTTGTATCCTAGCACCCTCCTTATCCTACTATCGAAAAACTCAACTTTGATGGCAGTGCTACATCTTCTTTAGTTGCAACGGGTTTCATTGTTTGTGACGCCAATGGTTGTTCGTTGTTTGTTTTTGCAGACTTTCTACCTCGATACTTCTTCTTCTCTACTGGAAAAAATTATCATCATGCGTAATGGAATTCGCTTCTTGATTGTCCTCATATGGGTTCACCAATAATGATGAAATTGAGGGCGATAGTGTGTTTTCAATCAATATTGGCAACAACATTTTCTGGCCCTCCTGGAAGATCTCTCACCTAGCTAGTTACGGAGATCCAGACTCTACGTACAACTTTCTCCTCCTAGTCAGTTTCTCATGTTTATAAAAAAAGGTAATCGCGTCGCGGATTGAATTGTGAATTTTGGCCACTCAGTACAGTCTCATCCTTGTATTCAATATTCACCCCTCCTCAGATTTTACTATAGTTAAAAATGATAGGTTAAGTATGATCTTGATTAGAATGATTATTTAATTCATATAATCTATCTCGTTATAATAATAATAATAATAATAAGCACTTTATGAAACAAGAGTGGCAAAAGGCAATCAATTGAAAAATTTTAAAGCCTCATTTCTCAAGTGATCAAGGAGCTATATAAAGCCCTCCACACCATTACCAAGTCATTAGTCACTCACTGCAAAAATCTTCTCTTAATTGTGTGTCAATTGACAATTCTACAATAATCTTAATTTCTAACTCCAAATCCAAAGTTGCACTTAGCAAATAAAAATGGGGAAAACTGAAAAAACCCATAGTAACTTGAAAAATGCAATTACAGCATTGTTAGTTCCTCTTCCATCTATCATCTTCTACCTCTATTTTCTTCGCCATTATTCAGACTCTGATCATTCTTTCTCCTGTCTTTGGTCATGGTGCTACCACCACCCAATTCTCCTTTCTAATGTCCTCTTCTTCCTCAACATCAACGTCTTGTTCTGGGCTATTAGTCACCTTCAGTCCAGTCACTGGGTATGTATGATACGATTACTTCATCAATCACTTTTCTGGGTTCTTTTAATTTCTTTGAATGTTTGTTTGTTAGGGCGTAAAATATTTTCAATGTAAAATGGTTTTCTGTTGTTTGGTTGAATGGAAAATGAATAGAGGATAGAGAATTGAAAACAATTTTGAGTCCAACCAAAGAGGGTAAAATGAGTAAAATGGCCATATCAAATGGACCCTTAAAATGTTTATAGGGATTGAAAATTTTCTAACTATAATAATGTGTTATGAAATTGGGTTTGCAGATGATTGATCCATATTGGACAGTGATTCCAGCAATGCTGGTTAACTATTATGCAACTCACCCATTAGCTACTTATAACCTTTGGAGGTCCAGAGTTGTGATTCTTTTGACATGTTTATGGAGTTTAAGGCTTTCTCATAACTATTTTCGCCGCGAAAATTGGCAATGGGGTGCTAGGGAGGACTGGCGCTTCACTGATATGCGCCTACAGTATGGTAAACATTGGTGGTGGGTTTCATTTTTTGCCATCTATTTTGCTCAGCAGGTACTTTCTTTCCCAGGATTGCTCTAAGTTGTACTACAGCTTTATGTAATTTTAACAGCTTTTAATTTTATACTTTCTAGATTCTGATTCAATTAAATGATTGTCCTTGTCACCTTGTGTAGTTGCAAACTTGCAATGTAACAAATGGGTGTTTATATACATTGGCGGATCCTGAAAAAAAAATGTCTAGTGGGGCCAAAATACATTTGATAAATTTCTTTGTCATCAATTAATCAAAATTATAGGAAAAAAAATTGAAATTTTCTAAATTTTATAATTAGAAAATTTTCCATATTCACCTTCAAGTGAGACCATGGCACCCCACTTATTAAGTTATTATAATGTAGCTCTGATACTGTTTATATACAATTGATTTGCCGAGTGAAGTGGCGGATCTAGGAATTTTGCATAGGAAGGGTAGTAATTATAAGCTTTTACTTAGAATTAGGTGGAAGGGAAGAGTACAAATCAATAATTAATTAAAGGGAAATTCTAAGCTATGCCCTCCAGATTTTCCAAATTCTAAGCTGTGCCCTTTGTTTTACCAAATTCTAAGTTGTACTCTCCTATTATATATTCAATTCTAAGTTATGTCCTTGCAGTTAACTTTGGTTAACCTGGTCAATGAAACTTAATTTATACAATTAATAAATACGATTTATACAATTAATAAAAATATAGTATACACAATTATGAAATAATTAAACTAATTATTATCTAATTATAATTATAACATTACCTACAATTTTCAACTAATTATACTTAACTATAATTATTATCTAATTATCCACAGACACTACCACCACTGCCCACCCACAACACCACCGCACCACTGCACCAGACCACCACTTCCCACCCACATCTCCAGCGCAACACTACATCAGACCACCACTGCCCACCCACACCACCACTGCGAATTCTCCCCAACCACCACCACCTTCGAACCACAAAACCCGAAGCCCCAAAGCCCACCTTCAAACCATCAATCCCACCCACCAATTCGAACCACCAAGCCCAACTCAACCATCAATTTGGACCACGATGCCTAGCCCAACCACCAATTCGAACCCCAACAATAATCCACCCCTTCAAACCACCTTCACCAACACCTTCAAGCCTCTTCAAACCCCAACCCACCTCCCCGAAGCATCCTAATTGAAACCCACCAAAAACCCCACTGAATCACCCCACCTAGATCAAAGCCCCAACCCCACCTACCCAATCGACCGACCCAGCTGGAGGTGGTAGATGGTGGCTCGGCGACGGTTGGTGCCGGTGATGAGGGAGAAGGGAGAAGGGGGGAGAGAGGAAGCAAAGGAGGGAGGAGAGAGGAAGCAGAGGAGCGAGAAGAGAAGAAACAAATAAAAAGAAAAATAAAGAGAAAAAATATTTAAAAATTTTTATATGTATAATTATAGAATTAGCTTATACCTAAAACTATACACTTATACAGCTTAATATGTATAATTATACAACATAAAACGTATAAATACACATTTCATTGACCATGGTTAACTAAAGTTTAAGTGCAAGGACATAACTTAAAATTAAACCAATAATTCAAGGGTATAATTTAGAACTTTCAAAATTAAGGGGCACATCTTAGAATTTGGAAAACATGAAGGGCATAGCTTAGAATTTCCCTTAATTAAATGCTAGTCATAGGATTTGAACCTAGCCTTTATTGGGACATGAATTTATACAAATGTGCAAAACCAACTAAGCTTACCCAATTTCAATGATCCTTACTACACTATAAACTATAAAATAGATATTTATTCAAAATTTTAGGCATGGGGTGACCTAGAAATCCTTATATACATTCGGAGGTAAGATATGGGTGATTTTGCTCATTTTATGTTTTTTTTGCTTATTTTAAAATTTAAACTGAGCAAAAATGTGTTAAATGAGCAATAAAATATCTTTAGATGCACCTACCTCTACGTGCATTCGGATGCACTGTAGACTCATTGGGGGTGATTATGGCTAAAATAGGCCCACCCTTAGATCCTCCCCCATTGCCGATATAGGACTATAGGAGTCTATACTCTATAATAACCAATGGTTGGATACTTGGATGAGTCCTTTGCACCAGAATCTGAGAGACTGAACTTTTTGTAATGTGTTACAGATTTTTTTGGCGGGGCTAAGCCTTCCCTTCTACGTCATACATTCTATTGAAGCACCATGGAGCATATGGGACTTTGCAGCCATTGTTGTGTGTTTAACAGGTATAATAGTTGCTTACTATGCTGACACTCAGCTCCATGAATTTTCCACCAAGAATGCCGAGTTGAAGGCTGTTGGGAAGCCGGTCTTGCCTACATTGGAGCATGGCTTGTGGAAGTACTCCCGGCATCCAAACTACTTTGGGGAGCAGTTATGGTGGTGGGGGCTTGGTATCTTTGCATGGAGCCTTGGACAGGGGTGGACATTCTTAGGGGCTTTTATCAACACTTTGTGCTTAGCTTATGTCACTGCTCTAGTTGAGGAGAGAATGCTTAAACAACCCTTTAGAGCTGAAGCATACCGACAATACCAAAAGACAACCTCTGTTTGGATCCCATGGTTCAAGTCATCATCCCTTGAAGAGACAAAAGATAAGACAAATTAATTTTATATTGTTAGTATCCCCTTGATAATTATCTATGTAATTGTGTGTTTCTATCCCTCCTAGTCCTTGGCCCTTTCAGTGTTATATCATGATCCATTAATGTTGCATACTTAATAGAGTATTTTTTTTTCCAATTTTGCTGCACTCCCATCTTTCAAATGTCATGTACTCAATTGTATAGATCAATCAAGTTCCCTTTTTATGTAAACCTGCTTGGCAAGAGTTAACCAAGATAAATGTGAATTGATCTTTCTCATACCATTCGTACACTTGCTATTATTACTTCAAATTTGGTAAATGAACAGAGGATTACTACGATCGGTTAGCACTAAGGCTAACCAGATTTTGATCTCCTCAAACCTGGCTAGCCATTAGTTCAAGAATTCACACTTCTACACATTATTTGATAAATGGAAATGGAGAGAAAAGAAGGGAATGAAAAGAGAGGTGAACAAAAACCCTTGTTTGTATAAAGTTTGGGGGAAAGAAAGGAGGAGTAGGGGTTTGTTCTTCCTCCCTTTTTTTAATAAAGACAACTCCAAAATTAGAGAGGCTTTGAGGGAAAATGGAGCTCCAGCTTCCTCCCCGCTCCCCTCCCCTTCAGCTCCCTTCAATCTTTCTATTTAAAGGGTGAATGTTGTTATGATATTGGTGTTGTTATAGAAGGGGTCATTTTGGCTTACATTCTTAACTGAATCTTGTGAAGAATTGCCTCTTGCCTATCAACTTGGTGAAAGTAATAAGCTAAATAAATTGGATATAAATATAAACTTAGAAAAGTTTATGCTCACAAGATGACTGTGTCAATGGACTTCTAGGGTATCAGCAAGAATTCTGCAATGTACCTTTTATACGCACTGTCATGTGAATATGGACATCAAAGCCTTTTGTATCATACCCTATTTTGACAATCTTTGTGCAACTTTTTACTTGGTAATTTGAAGGAATTTCATCTCTAATTAAGCTTGCAATTCAGGAAATCTCTTGATTCAATTAGCATAACTGAATAGGGTTATTTGATCTCTTTTAAATATACTATTATACCAACAGCAATGTGTAATAAAAGCCTGTAATGATTCAAATATTAGGATGGGGTAATTTAGGAATTTAATAATAATTCACATGTTAGATGATTCTAGAATAGTACCTAGGGTCTTTATATATATATATATATAGGACTAAGGAGAAAGAAAAAAAGTATGTTGAAGAATGATATTGAGAATTTAGTATTAGCTTTAGTTAGGTTTAGTTGTATTAGTTTCTTTCACTTGTATTATTTTATCATCAATCAAAGTTCATCATGTTTAGTCCATATCAAATTCAGTTTCTTTTTGCTCATAACACCACTGAAATCAGCCACTCAACTCAGTCCATGACAAAGCCTTCCTAATTCCAAGTATCAATCTTTAGCCTCAAATTAAGCATGTGATCATATATACTCAGCATTTTCCTGAACTGATCTGCCTTTGCTTTTTACTACATTTAACTTTTAGAGGCATCTGGTTGTTCAAGGACACTAACTTGAATAGTTGAATCAGACAACAAAATCAGCAAAAAATGTAGAAAGATAAGCTGGCTACTCAGAGGTTGCATTGTGAGTTGTGACATGTTGTTTGTACAAGAACTCTTATTAATTCTTTTTTCTTCGTCATTATTCCTGCTCATCAAGGGGTGAATTCTACAGTCTGTTGACATTTAACAGTCTCTTTCTGGCTTCCAGGAAAATTTTCATTCTCATATCTTACTTTTGCAAACGTTATTAAATTTTGTTGGCACGTATCCCTGTGTTTACAGTTTCTTTTGTAGTGGAAAACAATTCCTAACATTGTGAGAAATATAAGTTTCATTATTTATCACTTTGTCTACCATTAGTTTGTAGCAAGTGTAAATGTTGTGATAACTATAAGTTTCATTATTGGCTGTAAACAAAGATGGATTCTTGGATCAATTACTCTAGTGTTCAGCATGCTATCTGGTTTGGCTTGTTTCTTGTACAGTCAAATATTGGTAAGAGATACCCTTGCAAATACACAAGCAGTGCTTTGATGTCTTCTTTTGGTGCCCTGCAGTCAGCAATTTTATGTTTTTCCATTGACAAATTTATTTCCTCGTGGTTTCTTCAAGGGAAGCTGCAAATATTTACAATGATTTCTGGTGCAAGTACAATTTATAGTTTTTTAGTCTTTGATTAGTAGATGTCTTCCTTATGTCGTATTCACCAATACTTAGTCTATCACTATCGGAGATTTGGAGGCTAGACTAAATGTTTTACAGGGATGATCAAACTTGTGCCTTGGCATGTGTAAAAGTCAAAGTGATTCATGTTAAAAAAACACACACACACACAGGAAGTAATAAAGAAAAGAGAGGTGCATGATGCCATGATCCCATTCTTTTTCTTGTCATTTATAATTTTTTTTTTCAAATGCCTTGTTATGATAACAACTCATTGCTTAATGTATAACAGAAGAACCCACTCCTTATATTCCAGTATATGTGATGCTACCAGTAAGCTTTTAACCAATTTTTATGAGCTCCTTCTAAAAATAAATTCCAAGGGTTTCCTTTGTCAAATTTGGTCTCACCTAATATTCATTTCAAATTTTGTCTATTCTCCTAAAGATTAGTGATCAAATCTTTGTTTGTGCAACACTATAACTTCTGCTTTGCTTAGTTACTTATATTCATATAGACTGTGTTTGTTGATTGATTGCAGTTGGGACTCATAAATATGAAATTTGAGCTTACTGACCCTGATGGACTGCTCAAGCAGCTGAGGATTCTAAAATCAAGTAATGTTTGACATTGTTATAGTTGATTGTTGGTGGGGTATAGTAGAAGCTCATGCTCCCCAGGAGTATAACTTGAATGGTTACAAAAGACTTTCAAATTGTTAGTGATCTCAAACTAAAGCTACAGATAAATTAAAGTTGATAGATTGGAGAGTTAGGTAATTTATTTATTTTTTTTGCCCTATCTCTTATTCCTCATTGATTTACTTGTTTTGGGGAAAAAAGACTCAATACTAGGAAAGGATTTTATTGCTGTTTGCTATGTGTTTTCAAGTTTAGCGGAACAGATAAATTTATAGGTTTAATTAAATCCCTATTTGAGCTGAATAATGAGCAATTGTTTTTTGTTATTTAGTAGATAGGTTTCAAGTATGACATATGTATCGGACATAGCTTCTAGGATTTTAGCTTGCAGTTCAGATTAATGCTTGGAACTCCTGTGAATGTCACTTTTGTGGTATTTATGACTGATCCCAAACCCGGATAAAGAAGGGGGGTTGCAGGTAGACTTGTGGTAGCGAGCTGTAAAATTTGGTCACATATCATGGGCGTGAATTCATGTTAACACTTGGGATGCCAGACTTTTGTGATCCAAATCTATTTCTTTATTCTGGTTCCCTGTGTCTTCTATGTGATAATTGATGAACTAATCTTTTAGATATAGCCTGAGGGAGTGTAGGGTTGCTAGCTATGGGACTATGGGAATTATGTACTTCTGACAAAAATTTTCCTTGTAACCTGACCCTTTTAAAATAAGATACTCTGTACTTCAGAAGCTGTTACAAGATGACAGGTTAAGTTTAATCTTGATCTTTGGCCAAGTCACAGTGATCAGCTTCCGGGCTTAACATGGCTACAAGGAGCTTGGTTGTGCATCAAATATGGTTGCTCCGTTGCTGTCCTTTCTACTCCCTCTTTGTTCCTTTCCCTCCCTAGCTGTAATTTTCTTTCAAATAGTATTATAGTGTCTTGTGTCTTTAATTATATGCCGATATGGTATAACTGTATAACAGTGCTATGCCTGACTTTGACATACATCCTTGGCAAGGAAATTGAGTGAATTTTTTCATTAAAATTCAAGTGATAGCAGGTTAATAAGAATTGGAATATTTGAGCATCAATAATGGCTGCTCCGTCGAAAATTGTATCATTTTTCATCTTACCATATCTTATTTCAGAACAATACAAGGAAAACTTATGTTATGTTCAGATATAGTTATGGTGAGTTCAGAAAACCCTCCTATAGACCTCAAATACAGTTATCAAATCTCTAAATAGGAAATACTATATCTTCTTTGCTCATGCATTAATTAATTGAACTTCTGGAAGTTCCTTTCATGTCTTCCAATAACGTGTTCCTAAGGAAACTGCTAAATGAGAGCACATTGAGGTAATTCACTCAACTGTAAGTCATCTTAGTCGTTATTCGTCGCAGTGAAGGGCTAAGTTCTATTGGTTTGGTATTGTTTTATCGCAAGCCTTTATGCTTTTTAAAAGGAAAATAAAATTCTCTCCTTAATTTGCAAGTTATGTTGTTT
This sequence comes from Salicornia ramosissima, assembly GCA_951394345.1. Lineage (NCBI taxonomy): Eukaryota > Viridiplantae > Streptophyta > Magnoliopsida > Caryophyllales > Amaranthaceae > Salicornia > Salicornia ramosissima. The sequence continues at coordinate 51,147,056 of OX596234.1, forward strand.
TCTTTAGCATGAATACATCTCTATGTCTACAGATAGCACCTTAATTGAGACAGCATTTCTCTTTCTTTTTTTTCCTTTTTTTTGGGGGGAAGCTGCCTTAAGATAGCCTATTCTCAAGTTATAAAGTTAATTGCAAGTGTAGATTTGTAAATATGTTGCATAATGGCTGATAAAAGTGTTTATGATATGACATATTATTCTTGCTTTGCTTACTGCACATGAGGAAGTTGCTCATTCTTGTCTCACAATGAGAATTAGATTCCATTCAAGAAAATTCTATCTCTTGTTGTACATCACACTCTAAATGGAAATTAAGTACATCTCCCATTTCTGGTAAGTGTAAAGTGCTGAAACCAAAAGTCATGACTCATGATCCTCTTGGATCTTACGTTTAGATGATGACGAAGGCGTGTGACCTTGGCAACCTCTACTGTAATCAGAACAGTTGGGAGGTTTGACCCAAACTTAACAGTGTAGAATATTATTATTATTATTATTATTATTATTATTATTATTTATTTTTTTTTATTTTTTTTTTGAAAAAAGGTGTTGATGCGAACATCTTGCTTGAAATAGCAATTGATGTGATCTCTCCCTTAAGATTGTTTCCGTTCCTTCCTTTCAGTTGCTTACTTATTGCTAATGTTAGATATGTCTAGTCTAAAAACAAAATAATACAAAAGTGTGACCTATCCGATGGCAAGATGTCGGAAGTGGAAGCCTGTTGTTGTCATTCTGACTGTCTATTTTGTTCTGGCAGTAATGAACATCCTTCTTAAGAAGATTCTTGACAAAGGTACAAATAATTTGGTTATAATCACATACAGGCTGCTAGCTAGTGCTATTTTTTTGACACCCATTGCCTGCTTCTTTGAAAGGTACTGTAATATTTGAAGGTAGTTGCTTGGGTTGACTTAATATGCAAAACCAAAGCCTAAAAGATAATTCAGGTACTAAGAACTGCAATAATGTATTGCAGGAAAAACAGAGTAAAGCTCACGCCTCCTATCTTATGCTATCTCTTCTTCAGTGCTCTTCTTGGGTGAGAGGGAAAGCATTCCTGCTCAGTCATTATGTTTTCTAATAACAGCTAGCTAATAAAAATGTGAATAATTGTTGAAAAGTGGATGTTTTCAGGGCAACATTCACTCAGTACCTGTTATTGCTTGGGACTCAACTTACATCTGCGGCCTTTGCCAGTACATTCATCAACTTGAATCCAGTAATCACCTTTCTGTTCGCTTTACCACTAGGGTAGGTACGACTAGTTTTTCACTCTCTTTTTCTAGATATGCCTAAAATAAATTAATTTATGAGCTTTTGCAGGCAAGAGCGCGTGAACTTGACAAGTAGACATGGGGTAGCTAAAGTATTAGGTTCGGTTACATGTATGGGCGGAGTTGCACTCCTCATCTTGTACCGAGGAATTCCATTGATGAAAGAAACCAACTCAGAGTATATGGCCTTTAAGGCTGGGGGCAAAGAAAAATGGTTCCTTGGATCAATGTTTCTTCTCTTAAGTGTCATATGCTGGTCTGGATGGTTTCTTGTACAATCAAAGATTGGCAAGAAATACCCACATAAATACTCAAGCACAGCTATGATGTCATTCTTTGGCGTTATTCAGTCAGTAATCTTATGTTTCGCCATCAACAAAGACCGTACCATATGGATTCTGAGGGGAAAGCTGCAAATTTTTACTGTGTTGTTTTCTGTAAGTATGATTTTGACCTTTTTTAGTTAAATAATTGAACAACAAATCGTACTTATGTGTCCTGTAATTACTACTGTTCATGTATGAAAACCAATCTAACATAGACTGCTTAGGGCCTGTTTACTTCAATTGAATACAGCTGAACTAAACTAAACTGAATAGTAATATTTTATAAGAGAAGGAAATTAAAAGTTCAACTGAACTTAATTTAAGCTGAAGTAAACAGGACCTTATTCACTTATGAAGGTCCCACCCACTAATAATGTGTTGGGAATATAGTTAGAAGGAATCTCAGAACTTGTAATTATGCAGCAGAAAAACATCAATTTCCAAGATATTCTTCTTTTTAGTAACTTAACTAAAGATGCATGCATATTTCATTTTATATACTATATGAAATTGTGCTTTTAGAACATGAAGAAGATATAATAGTTCAAAAATCCAGGGAATTATGGGATCAGGCCTATGCTATGTTGGAATGACATGGACTGTTGAGCAGAGAGGCCCTGTGTTTACCGCAGCATTCAGCCCTTCCATACCAATTTTTGTCGCCATGCTGGATTTTGCCTTCTTTCATGAACAAATATACCTTGGAAGGTCTGATTCTTCACTCTCTTTTTTTCACATATATATACTACTTGCTTCATTACAAATCTATTATTTTTCATTGTTCTAAACCTCCATAACTATAAATTCACCAGAATCCATATTAATGCAATAACCTTTATCGGCTTTATGCAAACAAAGGGATCCAACTTACCAAGGGTGAGATTCGATTATTGGACCTTGTGGAATCGAGAGGGATGCCTAAACATCTAAGGCTCACACTCACAATCATGCCAATTGCCACAATATATAATATACATGACATCATTTTTATTTGATCCTTGATACGTACTAAAAATAAAGAGAAAAATGGATCGAATTGTCATTTTTCCATCTATGTATAATGTACTCCTTTTGTCCCTTTTTTTTTTGTTGCTACATTTGAGATTTGACCAAAAATTGTGACCTTGTGAGAATTCTAATCGTCAGAATGTAGCAAGTAAAAAAATACTAAGGGAATATATGATTGTAGAAGCTAAAAGAATTACATAACTTTGAAACAAAGGAAAAAAAGACAAATACTAATGAAAACAGATATATCTTTGTTTCATGTTTCTTTGTGATGAAAATAATGGTTATGCATTTTTCTGATATTTTTGGGTTCTTAACAGTGTTATAGGATCCATTATAGTAATATGTGGTCTATATATACTTCTCTGGGGTAAAAGTCACGAAGCATCAGCTAACATCAATAAGGCAACTGAGTTAGTGGAATGCAATGAAATTTCTGCAAATACAACCTCCGGCACTACTCAAGTCGCCTCCACTTCAGAACGCTCCTCTTAGCTTGGAATTATGCATTTGTGCTATGGGTTGTAATACTCTTATTAGTTCATTGAGTTTTTAGGATTTATTATTCACCTTTTCTGTAATTTAAGCATGGATCACTTGTTTATTATGCTTATTTATACACCTCCTCCTCAGCCTTACCAATAACAATGGATTTATGCTATTTGGATAATTTTTGGGAAAATTTTACATGTATAAAGGGTATGTTTGGATTTATAACATGTAATTTGTGCTAAATATTATTTCCCTTACTAAATTATACTTTAACAATTAACATGTATTCTTATTACTGTGATTTATTACAAGTGTGTTGGGGGATGAGAAATAGAGAAAGTAGAAAACAAATAGTCTTAATGCAATAGTTAAAAACTGACTTAATTGAGAATAATTCGCATAACGAAATTAAAAACTAAACAATATAATATCTAAGGTTTTCTATTTTATTAGGCACACCATAGACATTCGTTATTTTTATGGTTCAAATCTTCATAATTATCTTATTGGTGGTGATTGATGATTAAGATCCTACAAATTAAAAAAAAAAAAAAAGGTTAGCATATTAGATCAGATAATTATCCTATATAATTATCTTATTTGTCGTACCCGTATCCTATAATTTTCAAATCAACGTATTTCGTATCAGCTTCATACCTAAACCTGTTTTCATACCCTTAACTTTGCATCTCAATTTGTGGTGCATTTGAATTTGAGGGGTTGGTTTTTTTAAAAAATTTTAAATTTTTTTTATAATCATAATTACTATTCTGTGTAGAGCTTATTTTAGGGGTTGGTTTTTTTAAAAAAAATATATATATTAGGGGTTGGTTTTTTAATGAAAATTATTTTAGGGGTTAGTTTTTTTTTTTTTTTTTGTTGGTAATTTCCGGATACCGATTTTTTTTATGATTAAAAATTTAAAATTTCGTATGTTTGTATATCCAATATTATAATAGTGAATCGTGATGGAGTCGAAACCGAGGGTTTAGGGTTTTGTAATCACTTGTACGGTACACCTCTCCCTCCACCAATTGAAGCCTACACGAAGTTCTCCATTGAAGCGTACACGAAATTCTCCATCGAAGGCTACACGAAGTTCTCTGTTGACACTGTTCCTTGCTTCGTCGTCTTCATTGAAGCAGCTAGTGTGGTAAGTGCTTTTTTGCCATTATTTAGTCGTTGAATAACAAATTCACGATCTAGGGTTCAACCTTGGTGTTGTGGTAGAAAATTGTGGGATGAGGATGCATTTCTGTATGTGTTTAATACAAAAAACCTCTCCTTCCGATGTTGCTTTCAGTACCATTGACGCTAGTTGCAGATAGCGAGATGGGATATAAAGGAAAGAAGAGAGATAATGAAGGATTCAATAATGGCGGAATAGAAGATGCGAAATCTTCAACTATAATAGTGAAGAAGGAACAAATACTACCTTCTATGATTAAGAACAAAGAGAAACGATCTGAAATTCACTCCAAACTCAAACACGAGAAAAAACTCGAGAAGCGTAAGAAGCTCAAAGCTCGCGCAGCTGCTGATAAACGCGCTCTTGAGCTTGGCGAAGAGGTTTTTTTAATAATTATTCTCTCCATCTGATTCGTTTTTTTTTAATTAAAATTTATCAAATAATTGAGTTTTTTGCATTTGTTTGTGTGTGCGTGTGTTGTAGCTTCCACCAAGGCAGGTTCCTCGTACAATTGAGAATACTAGAGAAGCTGATGAAACTGTTTGCAAGCCTGATGATGAAGAGGTTGATTTTTTTTAATTAAATACATATAACCTTGTGCGTCAGTTTTTGTGATTGTGCTTTAAATGTGTTTACTTTGCTGAGAATTTATGTGCAATTTCGGTTGCAGTTGTTTGCTGAATTGGAAACTGATGAGTTTAGTGGAGTTCTGAAAGGCAACTATGTTTCGAAAGTTTTGATCACCACATGCCGTTTCAATTCCACTGTAAGATCATTTTATCTTTGCATGTGTTTGAATAAAAATGTATGTGTGTGAAGCTGAACTTTGTAATGAAATGTATTTGAAAATGAATTAATAACTGATGAGCTTATAGCAGTTAAATATTGGGATCACTGATTTTCATCCGTTATGCTGTGTACAGAGAGGACCTGATTTTATCAAGGAATTACTTGAAGTGATCCCAAATTCATCTTACTACAAGAGAGGGACTTATGACTTGAAGAAGGTTGAAAATGGCCTTTTCTCCTGCACTAAATATCAGAAGAACATGTTTAGTACTTTAGTTTCTTCTTCAGAATATCTTATTTGTGTAAATTTCTCCCTCAGATTGTTACATATGCAACAAAAAAGGATTTCTCTTCGCTGATAGTTGTTCACACAAATAGAAGAGAACCAGGTTAGTTGCACCTTTGATCAAATGAAGTATTCATAGCAGTAGTAGATCTAATCTGGTTTCTAGTCTCGTCCCCTACCTTGTCCTGTTTTGTTTATGAGTCCACACTCCACATAGACTGTATTTGACATAGTTCTGACATCTTCACATTTTAATATTATTCTATTACTTTGATGTGGTACTCTAGATGCTCTCTTAATTATCGGCTTACCTGACGGACCAACTGCGCATTTCAAGCTTTCTAAACTTGTTCTACGAAAGGATATTAAGGTTAGTCAGGAATCCTTATATGTAATTATGCACGTGCCAAATTAACTGAAACTTTACTTGTTTTATAGTGTTGCGTAATTCACTAATCTCCTACAAACTGTGGTTTGTAAAAATGCAAATAGTTGTGCTAGTGAGATTTTTTGGGCAGCAAAATTCTGTTCTTGTGCCCATGACATTAAAATACCTTGCTGACCTTCCTATATTTTGCAAGTTTATTTTTTGATACCATTGTGATTTGTGTAATACACTTTTGAGAGCTTTTGACTAGTCTAAAATATTCATTTAGGGATGAAGAGATATTTGAGCCATCAATGATTTGGTAGCTTCATAATTTGATTCATGGTGTGACTTGAGCCCTATTATTTTGGACTTATTTTCAATCTAGTTCATTTCATTTCATTTGTCAATCAAATTCTATTCAATGTGGTCCACTTCACTTCAATTTCTAACTAATATTTTGTCCCAGACAATGCCCTGGTTAGTTACAATTATCAATTATACTCTGTATTGTTCTTTATAAACTTCATAATTGATATCTTACATTTCATTGCAAAGGTTAGACGTTCGATTCCGATTCTAAGTAATGCATATATTTTTAATTGAGATCTAAAACATACTTCCTCCGTTGCAACGTTCCCTTTTTCACGCTTATCAATCTATAATTTATTTAAATTTGTAATATCTTTAATTCCGTTTTACCAAAAATTATAAAAAATAGATTAAAATAAAGTACACATTGAGACGATTTAAAAGAGATCCACTTGACTATATTTGTTACATGCATAACGCACAAAAGCGAATTATATGAATGATTATGAATAGTGCCAAAATTGCCAATTTTACGATTAATATGGAGCGGAGAAAGTATATTTTTCCTATGTGAATAATCCTATGTGGTGTAAGACGATTTCAATAGCACACTTGGACAATCCTACATGGCATGATACAGTTTCAATAGCACCTTTTGATCATATGTATAGGCCATCATTAACAGGAAACACATAAAAAAGTTTACCTATTTATCTCTCTTCCACACCATCCCAACAAACCACTTCATAATTTATCTCTTAACAACCTTGACAAAAAAAGGTTTCCGCTCTTCTCTCTGCTACTTTTTCCTTCCCTACATGTTTTATCTCTCTTGTTTGCTGCTTTATTTGATTTGAGTTTTTAAAAAAATAAATAATGTCAGATGAAAGAAGTTCGACAGACTGAACTTCCCTCCAACACTTCCCAACCAACTCCCCTTATTTGCTATTAGTGGGAGCAATTAATGGTAACAAACAAGCCTTTTCCCACTCACTGTTAATGGTGCTCTTAGTTCAGTCTAGAAGAACCTATTCTAAATATCCTAGTGTGCTGTAGTTTTTATGTGGTGTGTCTATGTATCCTACTATCCCATTGAGCTGTTTAATTTGCCTAAAATCTTTTGAGCCATATACTTTTTTATGTGCTTATTTGGGTATTTTTATTCTGCAGAATCATGGTAATCCAACAAGTCATTCGCCTGAGCTTGTATTAAATAACTTCACAACAAGGCTCGGTTGTCGTGTTGGAAGGTGTTGCCTTTAAGATATTAAACTGCTAATTTTGTACTTCTAATTAGGCTTCCTTTCATGTTATTGTCTATGATTGGTTTCTCACTGTTTTAACTTTGTTTCACCCAGGATGATACAATCTCTCTTTCCACAAAATCCAGAATTCCGTGGCCGTAGAGTTGTTACCTTTCACAATCAACGGGATTATATATTTTTTCGCCATCATAGGTACTTCTTGTTTTCTTTGTTGCCTTTTTATTTATATATTTATATGATGTTTGTTCTCCATGTTGATTTTGCTAATATTTTATATGTTTTTATTTAAGGTATGTCTTTGAAACCAAAGAAACAAAGAGTGCAGGCTCAAAAAACAAGGGAAAGGATTCTACAGAGGAGAAAAAAGCATTAGAGAAAGTCAATGCACGACTTCAGGTGGGTATTTTTTGATTTCATGTTTTAAATTTTCTCTCTTTTTTCCTCCTCCCTCTTAAGGGCTTTGAAATTTTCATGTGGGATTTGAAGCATGTCAGCTTTTATTTTATCAATATAAATATTTTTTTAGTAAGGGTAACAGTTCATTCCTGCAGTTATGCTAGCATTTGGCTCGGGTCAAAATTTGTTACGATAACAATATCATGTAGAACACAAACACTTAAGTTCAAACTTCAAAATAAGAGGCAATTTGGGGAAATTTCCCACGTTTAGATATGGGGTTTTGTTTGGGATAGAACACACTTTTTTTCTTAATCGACCATTAATAATTTGATGTTAGCTTAAAGAGGATGATCCCATCCTTGATTCCAGTCATCCCCTGTCATTCTTTGTGGATGAAATTATGTGCCATAATTTATTTATTTTTATAGAATATTGGAGGATTTTTTATAGAACCTGCTGCCTGATAATTTTATTTTTGTGAATTACTGCCTAACAGCACTAACTTAAATAGAATTTGCTACCAAGTCTTAGTTTGTGGTGAACCTTACGAATGACATCTTTTTCATGAAAATTTCCATATTGGTTCTTACCGAATTAGTTAATTCAAAAAAAAAAAATTGATTCAAAATCATTTATAAAATTTAATGAATTCTATAATAATGTAATTCTATGGTAATTTTCACTAAAAATTAGAACTTGGTAGCAGATTCTGTTTAAATTAATTCAAAAAAATAAAATTGTTAGGTTGCAAATTTGAAAAAGATTCTTTTATTAAGTAGTAACAAAAAATCCAACATTGGAATTTAATATATAACTATTAGTTTATTCTTCCATGCAGGAATGTGGCCCTCGGTTTGTGTTAAAACTCATTAGTCTTCAGCATGGAACATTTGATCCTCGAGGTGGTGAATTTGAATGGAATCACAAGGTAGTTTCCTTGTTGCTTTTATCGTTTGAGTTGGTTGGGGGTTGAATTTCACTGCTGCAGTCTAGTTACATTCTGCTTACAGAAGCTAATTTCATTTTTACTTCTTTTTTTTAATATACAGCCGGAGATGGACACAAGTCGGAGGAGATTTTTCTTGTGATGTGCCCTGGTATTGAGGCAAAATTGTGGCCCATGGGTAACTGTAAAGTCCCAAATTTTGTTAAGTTAGTCATTAAATTCCATTTTCCTAAATATATCCTTTCCTTTACAAATGTTTTATGTATGTTAAAGTATATTCTATTTATAAAATAACATTGAGTTTGTTATGTTCAAACATGTCATTTTTTCTTATTGTTACAAAAGCGTCTACTATAACCCAACATTTTCTGGCTTGCCACTGTACAAAGCAATGATAGAAGTACTCATCACTTTTAGAAGGTGGACACATAGCAAAACAAACACACCACTGAAGCTAGCTGCTCTTGTTCTGGCCCTTACAGGTGGATTAATGAGTAGTAGATATAGACATTCTACAGTCATTAAACTCCAACTGAAACATTCCATGGTAAACTTCATCAACTTGTTTCTCCCTTTGCTCTCTGTTGTCAGCCTGCAGTAAATCCTAAATATTAGGGTACCCACCACCAAAGCGGTGATCACTGACCATCCCCTGTAGACCAGCATCCCTCCCACAACTAGAACCTTTTGCCTACAAACACAGGATATGCACTCACCTGAGAACCTTGATGACATTAGGGCATCAAGACCAGTGTAGTAAGGCAATATTATTGAGTCTAGATAGAGTGCTGTATGTAAAATTCCTGATATGGTTGATGCCTCAAGGAATACATACTTGATGTCGCTTTCCGTTTCATTTTCAAAGGCAAGTGCGGAAATCCGAACTAATTGTAGAATTGCCGGACCATTATATGACATAGGAAACACAGTATTTATTTTGTGCCCCTTTGCCATTATGCCAATGATGATGGGCAGGAAAATTGGACCTGATGGCAGAAAGTATCTCTGCAACTGATTCATTCGAGTCAGCAAAGCTTGCTTTCTCCCTCCTATGATGCCCACCAGCATCAATATCGCGGTTGCTAAGAAAGTGACGGTGATGAAGACCATCGCCAGAGTGTCTACCCAAGATGGGTAATCTCCCGAGTAGTTGCTGTTGCAGTAGTAGTGGTAAGGACAGTTGATAGGATCTAGTGTTTCTTCTAGCTGCCATTTTGTGCACTTGAAGAAGGTTCTTTGAATATCTCCCTCCGGTTCCGTCGATAGAAATGCTGAATTTCTGGAGTGTAGAAGTTGATTATACATATTCTGTTGAACTTTTACATGTTAGAGAATAATATGCTTATGGGGTTGGTTTATAAGATAATGTTGTGGATACAATATAAGTCTCCCTTAAAATTGTTGAGCAGTTGTTTTTGCTGAATGAGAATTGGATGATGATTGACCAACAACAAGAACTTGTTGAAAGGGTTTTGTCACTTGTGAGAAAGACTAGCTCATTTTTTTTTAGCTTGAGATTGGGAAAGCTGACGATGATGATATTATTTTACATGTATAATACATGTGGTGAGTTGTAAGGGAAGACTCTTTCCTGCGTTTGGACCGTTGGTTATCATCATAATTGAATTAATAAGGAAGCATAATAGGGGTTCTTTGGGTGTTGGATATAATCAATTAATCATAAATTATATTTTAGCCCCTTATGTCGTGTCCTTTCATATTTCATACAAGTACATTTCTTTACTCTTGCTTTATTTCTTAATTTATTTATTAGTCTCTTTTTTTTTGTATATTTCTTAACTATATATTTTTTCCCTTGAATTTTATTTTTTTGCTATAAAAATACTTTATTTGGGTAAAGGCTGTAATTCGAATTCTCTCCTCCTTGAAGTTGGTTAGTTGGAGGGTTTGGGCAAAGGGTGCATACCTTTCTGTGGAAGATGTTGTTTGGTGATGATTGCTACCTTTTTTTTAGCTTTTGAGGTTGTTGGGAGTCGACGCAATATTTTTAGTTTTTTAGTAATGAATATGAGTTGAAAATTTGAAATTGAGACCTTATTGTCTAAGATATTTTTCTGATTCAGTTAAAATCCAAGTACTTTGTAAAATATTAATTTCAACAATTTGACATTTTTTCACTCTATTTTATATAAAATTTTTGCAATTACTATATTACAGAGGGAGTATGTGATCATAATTCTTTGATTGGGTAAGGTGGCACATTGAGACTGGCTAATCTATACTGAAATATTTAAACAAGAACTTTAACATCCACTTGTCATCATTCCTAACATTTTCTATTTATTTGATTTTGTCTTTTTAGAAAAAAATAATACTAATTGTTCTATTTTTCTATTGCTTGATATTCCTAATTTTCCTCATAAATGTTTCGATTTCGCATTATTATTTATGCTTTATTATTTTTTTTGCTTTTATATCATTTTTTTTTTTAATTCAATTTCATAATTTATGGCCTTTAATTTAATAATGCTTTGTAAGGGGAATAATATATAAATATCAATTTTTTGAGAAAAACAAAATTTAAAAACTAGTTTTTTATAAATACAGTTTCTAAAAATTATATGAATTGAGGCTAATGTCCTTTCTGGGATAAGATTTGTTCTATAAGATCATCCCTTTATAAATACCAGGGATTATTTTGAAAGAATTTAGGAGATTGGGCTTGTATAGTTGTATGTGAATAGTGCAAGTTTTTGACACAAGCATTTAGGGTGTATTAAGAACAACAAGACTAGGACTTTTGCCATTGAGTCTTGTATATATATTGCATTTATTATTACCATAATTTTTTCATTATGACTTAAAATTACCAAATTTTGATGGTGCTTTTTACCTTTATTTTTTAAAATACCAAAAAGAAAAAAAAAAAAAAAAAAAAAACTTTAAGAAACAGATTAATACTTTTGACATATAATATAATGAAAGTTAGAAACTTAGAAAGTAGTAAAAAAAAATTAATAAAGAAAAGAATATAACTGAATTGGAAAACTCTAAATCAAAAGGTTAGGAAAATTGGCAAATAATTTGAATAAAAAACTTTGATGGTGTTTTTACCTTTATTTTTTAAAATACCAAAAAGAAATTAAAAAAAAAAAAACTTTAAGAAATAGATTAATATGAAGTATTTTTTAACATATAATATAATGAAAGTTAGAAAGTAGTGAAAAAAAAAACTTTTTAATAAAGAAAAGAATATAATTAAATTGGAAAACTCTAAATCAAAAGGTTAAAAAAATTGGCAAAAAATTTGGATAAGGACTTGCTTGTAAATATATAAAATTTCAAGCTACAACCCCAACTATTGTGGAGCAAAATAGATTGTAGGCTTGTAGCTTGGAAAAATCATGTAGCTTTGTTGAGCTACAAGGTTTTGGGCCATGTATATTTATTTTTTCACTTTTTTCTCTACCTTTTATTAAATAAAAATGTAAAAATTCCATTTGAGATGATTTTTAAAATATAAAAGTTGTAGCTTATAGCTTATCATTGTGGATGCTCTCATAGGTTATTATGTCAACAATGAAATTTAATGTTTGTAAAAAAAATTACATATTACTCTCTGTCCCATTTTCTTTGCTCCAAACTGAATTTTGTAATTGTTCACTTAGTACCTTGGGCTCTCTCTAATTTTATACATATAAGAAGAAAAAAAATATATTCAAATGAGATCTAGTTTGATTCGGCTCGATATGTTCTTTTTTAATATATAGGGTGCGTTCTCTTCAATTTATTTGACTTGACCTGATTAAAACTTATTAAACCTAACATGACTTGATTATAACTTATTAGACCTTACCTGATCTAATTAAAACTTATTGGACCTAACCTGACCTGATTATAACTTATTGGACCTGATCTGACCTAATTAGAACTTATTAAACCTGATTTACCCTGATTAAACTAGTTTTTCGTGCAAGAAATGCTTATGATGATCTTAAACTATTCGTTAACAATAGTATATTGCACCCTACATAATTTTCTACGTCAGCATGATTTTAGAAATTCCAATCAATCAAGCTGTTTAGCCTAGGGCCGAGCAACGGTGCCGAGTACCCACCCACGGAACCGGACCCGGTTAGGAACCAACGGGTAATTACCCAAGACTTGGTTCAACTGGTCCGGTTCCAGATCCAAAAGTTACTACCCGGTCACAACTGGTTCCAGTTCTAGAAATTTTGGACCCGGTGGGTACCCGATTGTAACGGTTCAAATTTCGGGTACCCGGTACCGGACACGTTCCTAATGGGCACTCAGTACTTGACCCGATTGACTTAGGTTTTATACTTTTATCCAATTGTAAATAGTGAAGTAATGAAGTGACTACTGACTAAACCAAAGTATAATAATCCCAAATTTTCTTTCAAAATTTGTGTTTTTATGACTTTATGTAAACTTGTTTGATGTGAACTTGTGTTTATGACTTCATGTAAATTTGCATGTTTTATTTTAAAATTATAAACTTGTGTTTAAGGAGACTTTCTTTGTGGATGTTTAGTGGTAAATAATTAAATATGTAGTAGAGTAGTTTTTGGCCATTAAGCCAATTTGTTATTTAAATTTAAGAAATTGAACAAAATACACACCCATTAAAGAAAATCGGGTACTCGATATTGGAACCGGTATCCGGCAGTTCCGGTTCCAAAAACATGTTACACGATTGGACCGGTTGTGGTTATTTGACTTATTTCAAACCCGACTGTTCCGGGTCCGGTTTCATTGAAAAGACCGGGTGCCCGATTTTGCTCACCACTAGTTGAGGCTATGGAAGCAATAGTTAATTTACACTTGACCGACCAAGAACGCTAATTAAGTAGAACATCATGTATTAACTTTTGAACATTTGGACTTGACATGAACTCGTTTTATGTTACTTCTAGAACATCATGAATTAATTTTTGTGTAATAATATGTGGTCGAACTTATTAGACGTGACCTGATTATAACTTATTAGACCTTATCTGATTATAACTTATTAGACCTGTCTTGATTATAGCTTATTAGGCCTGATCTAATTATAACTTATTAAGTCTGACCTGACCTGATTATAACTTATCAAATCTGACATGACCTGTTCAAATCTGATAATTTCTGAGACATGATAAACAAAATTGAAGAGAACGCACCTATAGTTCTCATAATTTTTTTATTTTACGTGTCTAAAGATATTTTAATTTAAATATGTGTTTTAAGAAATGTGAAAAAGTGTTTGTAGCAATCTTAGAGGATTGGAGTAGCAATTAATTATTTTTTTCACAATGTCACTACTTTTCTAAGAGGTTTCCCACAATTCTTATGAAAACAAAAGGAAAACGAACAGAGTATCACATTCCTCCCATCATTGTGTAATAATATTACTGGTCATTATAGCTTAGATTTCTCTCCCCTTAAGCATATAATATCATGACCAACAACTTAAAATATCCACGGCTTGAGTTATTTTTCGTAGCATAAAAATTTTAACAATTGGTTTTGCATGTATTTTGAGTAAGCGATTTAAGGGTGTAAATGGAAGAATTAGTTAAAATAATTTTAATACAAGCAAAAATATGATTATAAGTTCCTAATTTTAAATTATATTGACTAATTCCTTTATTTATACTCTTAAATCACTTCCTCAAAATGCGTGCAAAACCAATTGTTGAAAGTTTTATGTTACGGAAGGAGCACAAGACTTTCCCACTTATGATAATTACCTTTTTTTAAATAAGAAAATTCCTCCTATTTTCAACAAATATCAAATAGTATATAAAATACTATAAATTCAGATATTATATTCACAAGAGTTACCACCATTTCTTCCATTACCACATTTTTTTGCAGTCCAACCTTTTTCCTTTGGACTTTCTGTGAAAGATTTTATTCTTGGGGGATGAATAATAATATTCACCCACCTTTTTCTTTCTACCCTTAGATTGGTTTTCTTTAAAAATAAAATAGATGCTAAAATTGGAATAGAGAATATATATGAGAATAATACCAAATTACAATAACCAGCCCAATTATGGGGAATCTCATTAAACGGGAGGAAATGAGAATTCCTAGAAAATGTATAATATGTCAGTTGTTTGGTTGACAAAACTTTATTAAACTGGAGGAAGTGAAATTTCCTAGTAATTTTCACTTCCCACCAATTGTAGGAATTTATTTACCTAGGCTCCCCTATGTAAATATAAATTCCTATGGGAATTTATTTCCTATATTACAAACATAAAAAATAAAAAATAAAAACAATTTGGAATTGGATTTGACACATATTCCCAACCCAAATGATTAACAAACAAATGTTGTTTATTTTGTCAACCAAACAACTCACAAATTGTAGGAATTTTCACTTCCCATAAATTGTAGGAATTCATTTGAAATGATGGATTTGGGCCAAATTACATGTTTGGCAAGTAAAACAATTTGGAATTGGATTTGACCCAATTCCCAACCCAAATGATTAACAAACAAATGTTGTGTATTTCAAATACTTAACAAAACTGTGTCATTTCAAATTCTAAAACAACCCAAACAAATAATTTTCATTTGAATTGTAACATTTCAATTTCAGACATTGAATTCATCAATTTGAAATGAATTCCACATATCCAAACACTACCTTATAAAATTCACATGAATTTAATTAGTTAATTTAATTCCGATAAGGTAGTGTTTGGATATGTGGAATTCATTTCAAATTGATGAATTCAATTTCTGAAATTGAAATGTTACAACTCAAATGAAAATTATTTGTTTGGGTTGTTTTAGAATTTGAAATGACATTGTTTTGTTAAGTATTTGAAATACACAACATTTGTTTGTTAATCATTTGGGATGAGAATTGGGTCAAACTCAATTCCAAATTGTTTTACTTACCAAACATGTAATTTGGCCCAAATCCATCATTTCAAATGAAATTATTGTATCCAAACATAGCATTATTTAAAATACATCGAAATTTCTACTTCCTATGCCAACTAAACAACCACTATATATGAGAATAATAACAAACTTGTAGACTGTAAGTAATGTTGCCTATGGGTTGTGGATTGTGTTGCGTAGTGTGCATAATGCTATACATATTGTGCTATAATGACTAATATATATCTTTTTTTTTAAAAAAAAAAACTAAATGTTTACTCGAATTTAGCTAGCTTTAGCCAAATTCTAATATTGAGGCCAAATAATACTTGATAGATTGATGTTCTCATGTGGTGTACTCATTATAAATAAGTTTTTCAAGGATAAATCTTCCATGATAAATATGTTTTGAGGTCATTGATTCTACTCAATTGATAAGCCGGCTGAAATCTTCCAGGGACACATGCACATTTCCCCTACAAAACATAAATGATTAGTAAGTTATCGTCTTCAATAAAAATATTGAAATCTAAAGTGTTTTAACCCATTTCGAAGTGTCATACCTTTTGCAATTAAAGACGAGGTAGTGCTTCAACTATAAGTATCGGTAGCCAGACAATCGCCTAAGCTATTACATATTAGTACTTTGGCTATTGTGGTTGTGGAGTTATGGGTAGTACCGTAGTAGAGCCGTCTTAACTGAACTTCATTCTACTTGGCAGGGGTAACATTCGTTAATAGTAAGTTACTATGGCCCTGAACTGAATTCGTGTGAATTGAATTGAATTGAATCGAATCGTATACTCAACAAGACCGACCTAGCTAAACTCTGAACTGAAATTTCAGAAATTAAGTCCAAAAGTACAAAGCCTAAGCTATGTTTAACGGAATTGTGTATGTTGATTTATACTAAAAATTTCAATCTAATTGATTAGATTTGAAGTTATTTATTTTTTTTATGTCCAGATTTGATTGTCGAACTAATTTTAGGCTTTGTATATACATTGATCTTAGGCCTTGTATATATATTGATCTTTATAGAAAAAATATTATTTGAAATGTAATTAGATTTAATCCTAGGGCTTGTTTACTTCAGTTCAGAATAGTTCAGTTCGATTCAAGTGTGTATTCAGTTCAGGTAAACAGGCTCTAGTTTACTTTTCAAATACATATTTATTTTTTTACATAATACCGATCATTATAAAATTAAATATTTTTACGGAGTATTATTTAAAAATAAAATTATAAAGCTTGATTAACATTTTTTTTATATCTAATTTGAGCTCACATGTTTTTTTTTTTTTTTTCTCTTTTTTAAATTGTTTTCATGAACTCGGAATCCCTAGTCTCGTGAGTTCTTTCTAGCGATACAAAACCACCTTTCTTTCTTTCTTTCTTAATCTGGGTGTAGTTCACATCTCTGTTCTTTGTCTCCTCTTTGAATAAACAGGAGGCGAAACAGTGAAACCTCACAATTCAGAAAACCAAAAACCCTCTTAAACAAATTTCCCAAATTCCTAACCTAAATTCTTAAAAAAATCTTCTTTTTTTTTTTTACCGAAGAAGATTATCACGATTACTACTGTAATCGAATCCTGTCGTTTTTTTGTTTCCTTTGAGAATTTAAAGCAGAATCGCGTTGATAGACCGTGGAATCTTCGAATCACACATTTTGCTTTTGCTCTTTCTCTATCATCTTTCATTGAGCTTCTGCATTTTGCGTGCTTCGTACGGTCTATCAGCGCTTTCTCTGCTATCCTGTTCTCCTATTTCTTTAATTTAATGTTTTCTTTTTCTTCTTGAAGTTTTAATTTGTTGTAAATTGCTGTTAATTTTTTTTGTTGTTGAATTTGTTGTAAGTGCTTGATTGGGCCAAATGGCGGACGGAAATAAGGGTTCGGAGGATAAAGGGCCGAGTTATTGGCTTGATGCTTGTGAAGAGGAGAATGACATCATTCCTTGTGAATTCATAGGTGATTTTGCTGGCATTGATCAGAGCTTCTTTGGTGGGATTGATCATATTGTTGATAGTATCAAGAATGGGGAGGGTTTGCCTTGCAATAATACTGCTCTTCAGCGTGATGGTATGGAAATTACTCCCTCTAAAGAACTACAAGAAGTTGAAAATTGTGCTGACGGTGATGTTCAAAGTTTAAAAATAAATGACAAGAAAATGGATGATGTTGTTAATGTTAATAGTACAATTAATGTTAATAATAATAATAATAATTGCAGTAATTGTAGTAATGGGAATTTGTATTTGAATGGTGACGATGGGAGCAAGGGTTTGATCCATGGTGGTGGAATGTACAATGGAAATTCGAATTTTATGAGTGCGGGTGAGGGTAATAAAGGTGATAGAGACCGGGAAAATGAGGAGAGAATGGGAAAGAGGGTTCGTTTAAGTGACAGTGTTAGATATGAGAGGGGGTATTCAAGTCGTTTGCAGAGTTGTGGGAGTGTTCGGGAAAGTAATGGAAGAAAGAGGCATCGAGAAGATGAGGAAACTCAGAATCAAGAAAGGAGTAGGGATAGAGATAGATATGGTGGTGGTAGGAGAAGGGAGTATTACAATGGGAGGAGAGAGGGTCGAGACAGGGAATGGCGAGATAGAGAAGGAAAGGGTTATTGGGAGAGGGAAAAGCCTGGGTCAAAGGAGATTGTGTATCGTGTTGGTTCATATGAAGCTGCACTAAATAGAGACGTGAACAAGGTGGAGTTTGAGAAGAATCAAGGATGCAATGTGAAGGTGGAGAAGAATGATGAGAGTAACAAGGAGAAGAATTTAGAGGATGAAGCACGCCAGTATCAATTGGAGGTACTTGAGCAGGCAATGCAAAAAAATACCATTGCTTTCCTGGAGACTGGGGCAGGCAAGACTCTAATTGCGGTTTTACTTATCAAAGGCATTTGCAATAGATTGCAACAGCAGAACAAGAAAGGGCTTGCTGTTTTTTTGGTACCTAAGGTTCCATTAGTTTATCAGGTAATTTGTAATTTGGTGGATTATATTTGTTGAAAATTGTTATGATGACTTTGTTGATTAATTGTGTTATTTGTGCTATAAACAGCAAGCAGAAGTTATACGCGCTCAAACTGGATACAATGTTGGTCATTATTGTGGTGAGATGGGTCAAGATTTTTGGGACACTCGAAGATGGCAACGTGATTTTGACACTAAGCAGGTATGCTCCTTAATCTTCTTTACTTTCTGCTGGAGGTTGGATGGTAAAGTTTGGCTATTTAAATAATAGAAAACTGCAAGTGCAGAAGCAGGTTGATATCTTACACAGTTGACTTTTTTCAATTTGGTAAATGGAGTTTATGAGAATATAACTTTTTACTTTGTCGAATTGCAATAATGGTGGTTGAAGTTATTGGCTTGCACACTATCTGTTATTCGTGATAGTTAATTGTTGTAGTTGGCACTTGTTTCCTGTATTTCTATCGATGTTTTTGAATTCTGATAGTTAAACGTTTTAGTTGGCACCTATTCCTTTATATTGGTGAACAGATACTGGTTCAATGGTACCTTCTCTTTGTTCAGCATAGTTTTGTTATTATGGACTAATTTTGTTGACTACGATAAGCATTCCTTTCACAACAATCACATGCTATTTTTCTTGTGTTCTTGCCCATTTGAATGCTTTTTTTTTTTTGGGGGGGGGGGGTTCTCTAGGTGAAGTGTGTTTGGTGTATGAGGAAGAGATCATATTTGAGAGGGTTAGACTTATCATCTACACAAACTAAATGTCGGGTTTAAGTTATGGTTATTGTTTATCACTCTTGGGGTTGACGTGGACCCACACTTCTTACTAGAAGGTAAACATAAAACCTGATTGAAGTTTATATGGAAGGTGAAACAAGGAGAGGCAAGGACCAAAGTATCCCATTACTGCGTGTGAGTTTTATAATTTCAATTCTATTATGCTTAAACCCATTCATCTGACCTCAATGCTTCTTGTCTTGTTTCGATGCCAATTTCTCTTAATAATATACCAAGAAAATCACGACTTTGCCAATTATATCATAAGTGCTATGTGATCCTCTGATACAGTGATACTTAATGAAGAAAATATAATCAAGAATAACATCTCATATAGTCATACTTGTTGGAACAAGCCATCTTTTAGTATCTGAATAGTTTCTTGTTACATCTAACATCTACCCAGATGCTAATAAATTGGCTGCAGACACGGAGAAAGAGGAATGTTTAAATCATTGGGTCCATCCTTGTGTTTTGCATCATAATGTGGGCAGACAGTACTACAAGTCTGTAAGCCTGTGCATTTGTAGGAGTAGCCTCACTTTATCCTTTTGTGCAACTAATAGTGTGTATGTTTTTCTTTGTCTACAAAGTTTTTATCATGATTAGGCTAGCCTCACTTTATCCTTTTGTGCAACTAATAGTGTGTATGTTTTTCTTTTTCTACAAAGTTTTTATCATGATTAGGCTACCCTTGTAACCCTTCTTAGAAGGTGGACTTGTGTAGCTGATGAAGCCTCTGCACCCCCTAGGTAGGGTTTCTTAGGATTGTTTGGTGGTTTGTTGTATTTTGGCGTGTGTACCCTACTTTCCTTTTGGTAATATATTTCTTATTTGCCAAAAAAAAAAAAAGTTTTTATCATCATAAGTTTGTATCATTTTCCTTTCTGCAGGTTTTAGTTATGACTGCGCAGATTTTGTTGAACATCCTAAGGCATAGCATAATTAAAATGGAGTGTATAGATCTTCTTATTCTTGATGAGTGTCATCATGCTGTCAAGAAACATCCATATTCACTAGTGATGTCTGAATTCTATCACACTACTGCAAAGGAGAAAAGACCAGTTGTTTTTGGGATGACTGCTTCCCCTGTTAATTTGAAGGGTATGTGCTCTGTTTTTTTCCTTTTACGTTTTCTAGAAGGTTTAATATACTTCTCTAATAGAATTTGGCGTCTTAATTTTATGTCTGAAGTTGCAGTTTTAACCACCTTATAGCTTTACTACACTATTTATCTAGTCTTGTGACTCTTGACTCTTGAGTTGATGGTGCTTATTGTAATTTCTCTATCCTCTTTGTGTTTTCGGATGATGCAGGTGTTTCCAGCCAAGTAGATTGTGCAATCAAGATACGAAACCTAGAGACTAAGCTGGATTCTGTAGTTTGTACAATAAAAGATCGTAGAGAGCTGGAGAAACATGTTCCAATGCCATCTGAAATTGTCGTGGAATATGACAAAGCAGCATCACTGTGGTATCTACATGAACAGATCAAGCAAATGGAAGTAGCAGTTGAAGATGCTGCAAGGCCAAGTTCAAGAAAAAGTAAATGGCAGTTTATGGGGGCTAGAGATGCAGGAGCCAAGGAAGAGTTACGCCAGGTCTATGGTGTCTCTGAAAGAACTGAGAGTGATGGTGCTGCTAATCTGATTCAAAAATTAAGGGCTGTTAATTATGCACTTAATGAATTGGGGCAGTGGTGTGCTTACAAGGTTACTGATATGCAACCTGCATACATCTATTAATATTTGACACGTGGTTTATCAATTAATAATCCTTCGACTGTTTGTGCTGCAGGTTGCACACAATTTTTTAGTAGCCTTACAAAATGATGAGAGGGCAAACTACCAGCTTGATGTCAAGTTTCAAGAATCCTATTTGAGCAAAGTTGTAGAACTTTTGCAGTGTCAGCTGTCAGAAGGCGCTGTTTCCAACAAGGATTCCAGTAGTACACAAGATGAGAGTGGCTGCTCTCAGGATAATGGCGGTGCTGATGAGATGGAGGAGGGGGAGCTTTCAGATTGTCATGGTGTGTGTTGTTGTCAATGTCTTATAATCAAAGGATCGTTTCAGAAAATAGAGCAATGTTAAAGTAGATAGTTTTACGTATGTTAGGAGCAATTGGCATCGATAGTCACTAACACAATTCAATTGTTTTTTTGGGTAAATCTGCTTTTGGGTTAGTTGTCTCTGGTGGAGAGCATGTTGATGTCATCATTGGAGCTGCTGTAGCTGATGGAAAGGTCACTCCAAAGGTTCAATCACTGATACAAATACTGATGAAGTATCAGCAAACTGATGATTTTCGTGCAATCATCTTTGTTGAGAGAGTTGTGACTGCCCTGGTTCTTCCAAAGGTTCAGTATACCAATAAATTTCTTCTAAGTCATGAGCCTTCCTGCTATCTTGTACTTACTACATGATGCTATGGCTTGTCAAATGTACAGGTTTTTGCTGAGCTTCCATCTTTAAATTTTGTGAAATGTGCAAGTTTGATTGGACACAATAATAGTCAGGAAATGCGAATGTCACAAATGCAGGATGCAATTGCTAAATTCCGAGATGGCCGTGTATGTTTCTAACTTCTTCAACTGGAAAGTTTTTGTAATTATGACTTTGGTTGAAAAAAATTTAGACCATATTATTAGGAAAATGGGTTAAATTTCGATCAAAGAATTATAATTTTTAAACTTTTTATATATTTGTTGGAATCAACTGTGGGAATAGAAAGAGAATGTGTAGAATCTTTTTTATTTTCAACAACATAAAAAAAAGAAGACTAAAAATTTAAAATAAATTAAGGACTTGCTGAGAAAATTGTGATGGAAAAAAGTATAGAGAATGTGCACGTTAATAAGAATTTATAATTGTGTTGGTTAAACTGTCATGGGAGTTGGCCCATATCTAATTCAAATACTTTTGATTCCCAAACCTAGAATCTGAACCTCACCCAAACAAATGAAATATCGATTCCCAAACAAACCTTCAAGTTCACATTTTTTGGGATAGATTATAAAATTAAGTTTATTTATGAGCTTAAACTTGAGTTCAAAGCTTTTAAAATTGCTTGGCTACTATTTTGATAAATTTTAATAATCAAGGATCCACAAATCTATATTAATTTAGAAAAAGATTCATTTTTCTTTTAATGTAATCTCAATAGTTCTTTATGTCAATGAAATCATATTTGATTGAAATCTTCTAAAAATTCTAATTATTGTTAATATTTGGAACTCTTCTTCATCATTGGAAAAATTTGGAACAATCTTTTAATGAGTAACAAGCCTGGCCTAATTACAGGTGACTTTGCTGGTTGCCACTAGTGTTGCTGAGGAAGGTCTCGATATTCGACAGTGTAATGTGGTGATTCGCTTTGACCTTGCCAAAACTGTTTTGGCTTATATTCAATCTAGGGGTCGTGCAAGAAAGCCAGGATCAGATTATATTTTGATGGTTGAGAGGTATTTTTGTCTTTTTAATGATTGTGCCCAATGATTATTTTAAACATATGTGTTTCAATAATAAAAAAAAGAATAAACATATTTAATTCTTTTTTATTTTATTAGGGAAAATATGTCACATGAAGCATTTTTAAAGAACGCTAGGAATAGTGAAGAAACTTTGCGGAAAGAAGCAATTGAGAGGACCGATATAAGTCATTTGAAGGATTCATCAAGATTTATATCAACACATAATGTCCCGATTTCTGTGTACCAAGTAGCATCAACTGGTGCTACTGTGAGTTTAAATTCTGCTGTAGGGCTTATCCATTTTTACTGTTCACAGCTACCTAGTGATAGGTACAATTTTCTTTCATGTTTACCCAGTGATATATATATAAATATATATATTTATCCGTCAAGTATTACTTCTTGAATGTCAAAAATGCTAAAAGATGGCTTCATCCATGATCTAGATATTCAATACTCCATCCAGAATTTATCATGGAGCGGCATGAAAAGCCAAGTGGGTCTACAGAATATTCTTGTAGGCTTCAACTACCTTGTAATGCCCCTTTTGAAAAGCTTGAGGGCCCAATATGCAGTTCAATGCGTCTTGCACAACAGGTTTGTTGAACATAGATGATCTCTGTAGTAATGGAAGTATTGCATTGTTATTGCTTCAGTATGGAACTATGGTGACTAGATTTACATTTCATGTCCATAACAATATTGTTATTTATTTTCTATTGGAATTGATTCTGCAGGCCGTTTGCCTAGCTGCGTGTAAGAAGCTCCATGAGATGGGAGCCTTTACTGACATGCTTTTGCCTGACAAGGGAATCAATGAAGATGGAGAAAAGATTGAACCAAATGACGAAGGAGACCCAATTCCAGGAACTGCTAGACATAGAGAATTTTATCCAGAAGGCATAGCCTCAATCCTCCGGGTTAGTATTTTCAGCAAATCTCATAGATAGATTATTTTGTTTTGGAATATTTATCATGTTAATTTATAAAGATTCGTTCATTTTTCTCTTTTTAAATACAACCAATATGTCCTAGAGAGTATCATTTGAAAAGATGAATCTCAATAGAATTGATAATTTAATACGAATTTGACATAAGATTAACTGCACGATTGTTTAGGTTTTGAAGCTGTTGCAATCACTTTGGGCCTTCTATTTTCATTTTAAAATAATGCCAGAGGTTGTGTATAAATCATATATACAATGCTAATCGATCAATAATGTTTGGTCCAGTTCGCACTTGAACCTCAATGAGCTTCAATTTTTAGGATTGTCTCGGGCTCTTTAAAGTTTCTACTGCTTGTATCGTAATTGAATCTTGACAAACTAAATTTGATTTTGAAACTCTTTAAACCTAATGTAAAACCCAATGGATGAAGTTTGAAAATTTTCTCCAACTCTGCTTTTTGTCAAGGCTACTTCCATGTGCCACTTGACCATATTGGTAAAAAAAAGTGACCCCTTGCGATGCATTGGTAAAAAAATTCTCATACGACATTTTGGTAATTACAATGAAACATACTTGGTAAAAATTCATACGACATTTTGGTAAAAATTCGTTTCATTAATACTTGGTAAAAATTCTCATACGACATTTTGGTAAAAAACTCAGATTTGGTATTACAATTGAATCCAATCATCAATGAAACATACATTTGACACTGAATCTAATTTAATGCTATAAATTTGTCTACTGTAGTAGAATCAAGTATTAATTACTGCCCCTAAAAAAAAGTATTAATGAAAAAACGCTGGAAACTAGTTTTCACATTGAAGTTCATGAAATTAAGTGGAAATTTAAAACAAACCACTAAAAACAACAATAAACAAAGAAAAATCATGAAAATTTACCTTGTTTGAACTTCAATTCCCATGAGCAAGTTAGAAATTCAATGAATACAATTGTAAAATTGTTTTCATTATGAGCACATAATTTGTAAATTTCATTGAACAAAAACATCAAGATATGCAAAAAGGCACGCTGCACGCAATTTTAAACTTTAGTGAACAAATACATACCTTATAATGTAGAAATTTTACCGAAAAACATCAAATGAGCAATATGCACCTGAAAATGCTCAGTTTAAAACTTCAATGTGTAAATAAATACCTTATAATGAGTAGTGTTAAGCCTCAAAGCAAACATAGGCTTGAAAATGAATTTATTCAAATTTCGGCAAGCAAATGTGGAGCTCAAAATGGGCAACTTCACATGAAATGATTGATAAAAATAACTATAACAAGTAATCTGAAAGTAACTTACAAATGAGCAATAACATCATTAAGCATGAAATAACCAATCTGGGAAAAAAATGAGCAATTTGTTAACAAACTGAAAAGCATAACTGAAAATAGTAATTTATTGCATAAAGTGAGCAGTCTAGACCCTAGAAACAACTGAACATGAGTAAACATTATTTAGGGGTATGCAGCGGCTGAAAATCAGACTCAGGCGGAGAAAGACCTTAATTTTGGTCCGGTATCAGAGCAGTTAGACCAGTTTATTATTTTTTTCCCTCCTTAATAAACTGAAAATTATCTTCCTAAAATTTCCAGAATTCCATGGAACCTGAAATCCTGAACTTGCTATACAAGCATAATCTGCCCATAATTCCATACATGCATTGATGCATAATACTAACCATAATTCCATCAAATAAATTACAACCTGCCTATAAATATATTCCATACAAGCAAATGCTACTCATAGAACCTGCTATACAACCCTCCATTGAAGTTAAACTTTAAAGCGCCTCACCTCCATGCCAATTGTGAATCGAAAAAAAAAAATTATCAATTTGTTAATCGAACAAAGCGAATTATGGTTAGTTTTGAGCTACTTGCTTGCCCATTGTGGGCTAAGCGTGAGCTATAGAAGCAAACTAAGAAGCAAATTATGTAACAATATTCCAAACACAATCCATTACAAGCAAAATGTATAAAAAACTTTAATAAAAAGTATATAACTAGCCACTATAAAGATTATATTTGAAGTAGGCTGGCTCACCAACTATTCAAATTATCCTGTTCAAAGTTCGGTCGAAGGTTGGTTCAATTGGCCTGATCAGATGAATTCAACTTTTACTACATACTCAGGTGCATGACTGCATGTACACTTAGGGATTATTTGCAAATAAAAATTAAAGTTGTGCTATTTTGTAAAAATTAGGATGCTGCTCATTCTTTTCATATGGCTAATTTTATGCTGGAGTATGCTTAATGATGACGATGTTACTCTTCTTTCTGGCTACACAGGGAGAATGGATCTTGTCTGGCCGAGATGTTTGTGATGGCTCCAAAATTTTTAATTTATATGTGTATGCTGTGAAATGGGAGCATATAGGATTGTCAAAGGATCCATTCCTGACTCAAGTTTCAGATTTTTCGGTACTTTTTGGCAGTGAGCTGGATGCAGAGGTACCTTCTTAAGACCCCTTTGTTGCTGCATTTGCTGTAGTGTTGACTGCATTTGATAACTTTGTCTGGAATTTCAGGTGTTATCGATGTCAATGGATCTCTTTGTTGCTCGAACCATGAAGCTTAAGGCATTTCTAGTCTATCGGGGCTTGATAAATGTCACTGAAAGCCAGGTGCGCTTCATTGGTTCTGAATCTATAACTCGTAACCTTATTGAAATTTAAAACTGATGGTCAAAGTTATAAGTTCCTAGTATTTCCTACTGCTTAGAGAATAACTTTTATATCTGGTCATGTGCAGCTAGCATCCCTGAAAAGTTTTCATGTGAGAATGATGAGCATTGTATTGGATGTTGATGTTGAACCTTCAACTACTCCGTGGGATCCTGCAAAAGCTTATCTATTTGTACCTATGGTTGGCGATAAATCTTTAGATCCTTTAAAAGAAATTGATTGGGATCTTGTTGAGACAATTACAAAGACTGATGCATGGAGCAATCCCTTGCAAAAGGCTCGGCCAGATGTTTTCCTAGGAACAAATGAGCGGAGTCTGGGTGGGGACAGAAGAGAGTACGGGTTTGGGAAGCTGCGTTACGGCATGGCTTTGGGACAGAAATCTCATCCTACTTATGGTATTAGAGGAGCAGTTGCACAGTTTGATGTTGTGAAGGCCTCTGGATTGGTTCCTGACCGAGACGACGTTTCACATACTGACCTGGAATTCTCTGAAGGAAAATTGATGTTGGCTGATACCTGCATTAGTGCAGAAGACTTGGTGGGGAAAATTGTGACTGCTGCTCATTCTGGAAAGAGGTTTTATGTGGATTCTGTTCGTTACGATATGACAGCAGATAACTCATTCCCCAGGAAAGAAGGATATCTGGGTCCCTTGGAGTATAGTTCATTTGCAGACTACTACAAGCAGAAGTATGGTTCATACTTTTATCTTCACCCCCATTTCCCCCTTTTTCTTTTATCAAGTGTTATCCTGCACCAAACTTTGACCAAAACTCACATTTTATCCACTGACCTTTCTGTTTCCATCATCATCATTAAATCTACATTTTCTATTTTTCTGATGGAGAGATGTGATTGAATGCCATAATGTACCTGAAGTTGTGCTGGGAGAAGCGGAAACATCTTATCCATTTTATGAAGAAATGCATGACTACTGTCAGGTGTTGAAATCAAATTTCAGAGTAGTTCATGCTTTTAATATAAATTGGATAAATTTTTGCTTCCTCCTGCACAGCAAGGGTGCATTTGGTTTTCTCGATTTCATTTTCTGTAAATAGGTATGGAGTCCAATTAAACTATAAGAAACAACCTTTACTTAGAGGCCGTGGTGTTTCATATTGCAAGAATCTTCTTTCCCCAAGATTTGAACATTCACAAGGTATTTGATTTTCTGAAAATCACTTTTTCCCTGTCCATAGCTGACAAGACTAACTGGTTTTGTTGGTGTAGAATATGATAGCCATTCTGAGGAAAATCTTGACAAAACATACTATGTGTTTCTACCTCCTGAACTGTGTTTTGTGCATCCACTTCCTGGAGAGCTAGTTCGGGGTGCCCAGAGACTGCCGTCAATAATGAGGCGGGTAGAAAGCATGCTACTTGCTATTGAACTAAAAAATGTCATCAACTATCCTGTCCCTGCTTCCAAGGTCATCTTTTTTTTCAGGCTTCTGTCCTTTATGTAGCAAGTGTATGTTTCACTTGAAGATGTCTTTTTAATTGGTTTTTTAATTTATCGGGTTTGCCAATCTACAGATCCTGGAAGCTTTGACTGCAGCCTCTTGTCAAGAGACTTTTTGTTATGAAAGAGCTGAGCTCCTAGGAGATGCTTATTTGAAATGGGTTGTTAGTAGATTTCTTTTTCTAAAATATCCCCAAAAACACGAGGGGCAGCTCACTCGAATGAGACAGAAAATGGTAAGTAATATGGTTTTATATCACCATGCACTCGAAAAAGGGCTTCAGTCATATATCCAAGCGGACCGTTTTGCACCATCTAGGTGGGCTGCCCCTGGTGTCCTTCCAGTTTTTGACGAGGACATCAAAGAGGAGGAATCATCTTTGTTTGATCAGGAAAAGTCCAGTGCAAAGATGGATTGCGGAATTGATGTCAGAAATTTTAATGATGATGATGATGACATGGAAGACGGTGAAGTTGAAGGTGACTCAAGTTCTTACCGAGTTCTTTCTAGCAAGACATTGGCAGATGTGGTTGAAGCACTCATTGGAGTTTTCTATGTTGAAGGCGGAAAGGCTTCTGCTAATCACTTCATGAAATGGATTGGAATTGAAATAGAATTTAATCCTGAAGATATTGGGTGTCTAAAGAGGCCAAGTAATGTTCCAGAAGGTGTTCTTCGAAGTGTAGATTTTGATGCTTTAGAAGGTGCTTTAAATATTCAGTTTAAAGCTAGAACCTTTTTGATTGAAGCAATTACTCATGCTTCACGTCCATCTTCTGGAGTTGCTTGCTACCAGAGGCTAGAGTTTGTGGGTGATGCTGTCTTGGATCATCTTATAACTAGGCACCTGTTTTTCAAGTATACAGATCTACCCCCTGGTCGTCTTACAGATTTACGTGCTGCAGCTGTTAACAATGAAAATTTTGCCCGGATTGCAGTTAAACATAAGCTTCATGTGCACCTGCGACATGGATCTACTGCTCTAGAGAAACAGGTTCACATTTTCATATCCAATTTTGTGATAGTTTGCAATATTTTCTTTACTTTTCTCAATGCTCATTACTTGTCAAATTCAATTTATGTTACCTTTGGCCTTTCATTATAGATAAAGGACTTTGTGAAGGAAGTTCAAAATGAACTGTCAAAACCTGGATTTAATTCCTTTGGCTTAGGAGATTGCAAAGCCCCAAAAGTTCTCGGGGATATTGTTGAATCAATTGCTGGAGCCATTTTCCTTGATAGTGGACATGATACTGCAGTTGTTTGGAGAGTAAGTTTCGTTCAGAAATTATTTGTAATCATTTGGCTTGATCTTGACATCTTGTGTTATGCATATTTTGGTTGAATGCTTGAAGTTCCATTTGGGTATGTGCCTCAGGTATTTGAGCCTTTATTGCAACCAATGGTTACTCCCGAAACACTTCCAATGCATCCTGTGAGAGAGCTGCAAGAGAGATGTCAACAGCAGGCTGAAGGTCTTGAATATAAGGCCACTCGAGATGGGAGTGTAGCCACTATTGAAGTTTATGTCAATGGAGTGCGGATTGGGATTGCTGAAAATCCACAGAAAAAGATGGCACAAAAACTGGCTGCCCGCAACGCCTTGCTTGCTTTAAAGGAGAAAGAAACTGCTGAAGCCAAGGTTAAAGCCGAGGAGAGTGAGAAAAAGAAGAACAGTGGCCAAACATTCACTAGGCAGACGTTAAATGATATTTGCTTGCGCAGAAATTGGCCCATGCCACTCTACAGGTAAAGTTTTGTCCTCTCCATTTTTCCCCCATAGGAATTTTCCAATTTATCAATGAAATATGCAAAACTTGTACTCTTTCGGCCCGTTTGGTTTGTGATAAATCGTGGTAATGGAAATATGCTATAATTTAGTAAGGGGGGAAATCTTTTTTTAATCTCCATGGAAACAGGGTCATTTTCAAGCTTGAATCTTCTTTATATTTGCCATTACCATCCATTATTATTGGGATTTGGAAAGAGTGGTATTGGATATAAAATTATAAATGAATACTTGTGAAGAAAATTAGATAAATTAGAGGTAAGCTAGCAACACTATGGGAATAGATATTGATTTTCATTACAAATTTGCATATAAATCCGTGGTCCCATTACCGTATTTTATAACGGTTACCAATCAGGCTGTTAATGAAATGCCACTGGTGTAATTATAATGAAATAAACTTTCCAAAACAACATTGTTTTTTCTTTTAAATGGCCACTCATTTTCCCTATAGTTATCTATGAGGTCATAATTAACTAAGAACGTCATTTGGCGTACAACTTCTGCATATCTCATTGGTAACTTAAACCCTAACCCCCTCCCTCTCTTTCCCTCTTCAAACACTGGAAAAAATGAGATGGCATTTTTCTTTGCACATATATAGGTGTGTGAACGAAGGTGGCCCTGCGCATGCCAAGAAGTTTACATTTGCAGTTCGTGTAAATACGAGTGATAAAGGTTGGACAGGGGAATGCATCGGAGAGTCTATGCCGAGTGTTAAGAAGGCGAAGGACTCTGCTGCAGCTCTTCTGTTGGATCTTCTTAACAGACGCTATTCGTGATTTGTTATTATATAATCCAGAGTAGATTTGCTTTCTGGCTGCTTGAGGTCAACTACCTTAGATAAGTTGGTTGTATACCATATTTGAACCCTTGTGATGACTCCTGATGTTACCTAATTTCAACTTGGAGTTGTTTACTAATTTAGGTCAAAAAAAAAAATTAGATGCTAATGATTTTAATTTCATGAGGGAGTTGAAACTGGTTCAACCTCGCACAAATTTTGTCATTGTGATCAGCATTGTATTTGAGAAATTAGTATTTTCAAAATATCAAACTATTTTCTTTATGATTAAAGATGTAATATAACATAATAAGTATATATGATAATTTGTTTTTTCCATTCATATTTGCTAAAACTGTGGTTGGTGTTGATCATTATTTTTATTTAATCTGTGAATTGTGCATCTAGTTGTATAGTGAAAATCATGCACATGCATTTAAAATAGATTAATGAATAAAATTTGGTTTGTTTCAAACTTTCAATAAAGTCAAATAGATTCAATTATAGAAGGGGTGAAGATGGGCATGGGTTGTGCTTGGGTAGCCTACGTGCTAAGCTTGTGTGCCTCATACCCAACTTGTGCCATGACCATTTAGCCCTTGTGTCCTAATCCATGCCCATCTTTGACTGTTTCTTTATCTCACATACAGGGGCGGAGCCAAGGGGGGTTAGCGGGGGCTGCAACCTCCCCCTTGGCCCAAAATTGTTAGTATATATACATTTTAAGTAAACCTAAACATTAAAAATATAGTAGCTCAATTGTTTTGATTGCTTGTTATATTCCCTTAGACTAGGGTTCGATACTCACTAGTAACATTTTTAACATTTTTTACTCTATATCATTCTATTAATTTAGTGTGATATTAATTTTGGCCCCTATGATAAAAAAATTCTAGCTCCGCCACTGCTCACATATAAAAAAAGGAAAATTTGTCAAAAAAATCTTTTAAAATTTTTTAGGCAAGTTAAAACCCAAATTCTAAATTTTGTTGTGAAATAAAAACTTTTTGTGGTTTTTCGCCAATGAAATTAGGGGAGGGAAATGAAGTTAAGAGAAGTGGGGGAAAAGGAGGAAGAAGCAAGTGAAAAAATGAAAATATTTCACCGGAATCAACTCCTGAAACTTGGTGAAAACCACCAAAAGGTTTTATCTCACAATAAAATTTGGGGTTTGGGTTTTAACTTGCCCAAAAAAAAAAATTTAAGAATTTTTTCGCAAATGAAAATTTTAAAAGGTTTTTTTGACAAATTTTCCTAAAATAAATCAATAGTTTTATCAACCAAAAATCAATGGACCTTTCATTAACGAACTTCTTTTCAAAAAAAAATAAAAAAATTCATTGACTAACTTTCTTATGGATTGATAGTTCTACATTATTCAAGGCTAAGAGTAGTTCTCATATAGTCCTTTGTGCATGTATTTGTATACAAAACAGTTTGATCTTTGATTAAAAGTCAGTAAATAGTGAAATCAAGTACGAAATACTTAGTAGCAGCATCATGGTAAAAACACACTAGCATAGTAGCATGAATGAAGCAATAATAACAAAGTTAAATGTAGCTTAACAAGGTTGTGAATTGCGAATCACAAAATCTCTTAAATACAGCTTCAAAAGTGTTTAATCGATAAATTAAACTTTCTTTGATTCCTAAACATGGTAGAAAAACTCATAATTCCAAAATAATTCCCTAAAAATTCTGATCTTCTGCGGTGTTTACGACTTATCGCTTCAGAGTGTGCATTATGTACTCAGCATACAGATCCCTGCTCCCAGATAACAATCAAGAAGCCTTGTTAATGAAATGAATGAAGGTATATAGTATATACATATATTTTTTATATATATTAAAAAAAAAAAAAAGAGTCAAGAAAGGCAGATAAGCTTAAAAGGATGTATGAGGTAGTTACATAGAGTGCTGGATAGCTTCAAAGGCTGACTCTTTGGGAAGAAAGTCATTCACAGCAACTTCCTTGTTCTCATTCTTCTTGTCTTTAATGCAATCGTTAACGAAAAACAACACATGAAATATATCAAACATTTTTTTTTTTTTTCATTGTCATTTTGAGTTATGAGTTTTTTTTTGTTTTTTGAAAAATTCATCAAAAACTACCTAATATCAAGATTGTTTTTAGTAGCACTACCAATTCTGTCAATTTACCGATATTATTAGGTAGCACTTTTGATGAAATATTCTATCAATTGGTAGTGCTACCAAAAACAGTTCAAATATTAGGTACTCCCTCTGTTTCAAAATAACTACTTCACTTTGACTTAAAAAGCTCTCACAATTTTGGTCAAATTAATGCAGTTATTATGAAACGGAGGGAGTAGTTTTCTAAAAGGGAAAAAAAATATTATTAGGTGGTTTGTTTCAAAACTCCACATTTACCTGTTAGTTTTTGACAAATTTTCCTAATTATATATATATATATATAAAAGAACCCCTTTAAAACAGTAGTTTCCAGCTGCCAGTGCGTAAAATGATCATTTCCAGTAAAGACATAACTCATTTGAAGTTAAGTAGGTAGTATGGAACTCAGGAAATTTATGTAATTATCTGTATTATGTGTGCTCTTTAATTTGGGTAATTTATAGTTAAGGATACAGTCCTCAAAGAAACGCCGAATTTCTGCAAGTCTGTGAGGAGGAAGCTCCTTGATGTCTGAGTAAAACTTGTACTCAGGATCATCTGCACAAACTGCTATGATTTTATCATCTGCCTCTCCCTGTAGCATAAGTTTATTATGTCAAAAAAAATTAGTCTCAGATCTTAGCTGATGAATTTTGATTTTTGAGTTAAGCAATGATCATTTTTTAATATACCTGATCAATCATGGGCATCAATCCAATGGCCTTAATTCTCAGAAAACAACCTGGAAGTACTGGTTCCTGCGCTTAACAAACCAAATACATGTAAATAAAAGAGGATGCACTCTTGGGAAGGATTTAAATGTACTGAATTTAAGATCTGTTTGTTTTAATGGAAAACAATTTAAAAGGAAAATGATTTTCCATGAAAAATATAATTAATGCTATGTTTGGATACAAGCATTTCATTCGAAATGATGGATTTGGGCCAAATTACATGTTTGACAAGTAAAACAATTTGGAATTGGATTTGACCCAATTCCTAACCCAAATGCTTAACAAATAAATGTTGTGTATTTCAAATACTTAACAAAACCATGTCATTTCAAATTCTAAAACAACACAAACAAATAATTTTCATTTAAATTGTAACATTTCAATTTCAGAAATTAAATTTATCAATTTGAAATGAATTCTACATATCCAAACACTACCTAAAGGAAATTATATATTCCATTGTTTGTTTCTATGATGGAAAAAGAAGAAGATCTGGAACAGATGGGTGGGAGGAGAAAAGGAGGGAAGTAAGAAAATATGGAGGGGAAAGTGTAGCATACCGTACTCGAGGAGACTAAATATTTTTCTACCTTAGAAGGATCACTTTCCATTATTTTCAAACCAAACAAATAAAAATGAGAAAATGGTTTTCCGGGAAAATATTTTCTTTCAAAATAAACAAAGCCTAAACCATGCATATAATTATAGTACAACACATTTTGCTTAAGAAGTTATGTTGAAGCATGTTATATGGAAAATCCAGTTAGTATTTTAATTGGTATGTATGATTAGACCTAATAAAAATAAACCCGACTCGTTGGTCACCCAAAAACCGACTCAGAAAAAAATGGGTCATGAACAAGAAAAACTAATCCCAAAACCCTTTTTTGACTGACCAAAACCGACCCGACCAGCCGATTTGCCAGGAATATGTATGATGCAATGCATGAGCAAATGGAAGTACCTGCATGAGAACCAAGACATCAATAGGGTCATTGTCATCACATAATGTGCGAGGTATAAACCCATAGTTGTGAGGATATACCACTGATGAATACAGGATTCGATCTACCTGTACAATTTTCAAAAAAGATTCAATATTTATAATTTATAAACCTTGTAAGAATTCTAACTAATCTGAATCTATTAGCTATTACTCCCTCTGTCCCATTTTAATTGCTACATTCCATTTTGGAACAAATTTTTATGCAAACCAATTTTCATGTGGGCCCACCATTGGTAAAAGTAAGTGGAAGAAAAAGATTGGCTTAAAGAGGATAAAAATGACAAAAAAGAGGGTAAAAATGTAAAATATGTGTGGGGTCCATAGACTATAAAAGAAAATGTAGCAAGTATTTTGGGACATCCAAATAAGGAAATTGTAACAAGTAATTTGAAACAGAGGGAGTATACATTTATACCTATGAATCTGATATTCTTATTACATTTTAGCAGTAGGATTTTATGAATAATAATATGTACACTACCTTAATTAATCCTGTCTTCTTGTCAAGTTCATATTTGACCTTGCTTCCTTTTGTGATTTCAATGACCTGCACAACATAATTCAATCAAGTTCTTTTAACATCAATAATAATAATAATAATAATAATAATAATAATAATAATAATTAGATCATCTAATCGAGTTGATTAATCTAGAGGATCATCTTAACTAAAAGCTTAAGCTGATAGTTGAGGCCTAGGAATATGTTATATACTCTATCACTCCTCCTCACATGAAAGGCCCTTTGGGCATGAATTGTGGATGCAACACAGACCCCATCATACCTGGTGCGAATTAATTCCATTTGGGGGAGGGAAGAGAGATTCAAACCCGTGATATTTGCGTCACGTTGGCTCTAATATCATGTTAGATGACCATCTCAACCAAGTGGAGATGGTCCTTCGACATATCGATAAGATATTAAGATGGATTGAAAAAACTTACACAATTGGCAATGGTTGGTGCTTCAGGACCTGATCCAAAAAAATTGCAGCTTGTATCAGTTTTTCTTTCATTTTATTAGCACTTGTTTTAGTAAGTAAAAAAATTATACGTAAAAAAATATACCAATGTCAAGATCATGCCATGGATGTGCTGCTACAGATCTCCTGGATAAAGATGAAAGGATTCGTTCATTCAATTTGGCCGGTCGACGTGGTGATTGGCTCACCATCATCTCTTCACTTGCTACTTCCTCACTCATTTCTGACTGCCAAAAACAACATTCTTGTCATGATAATCTACATTTTTTTCCCTTGGGGAAAACAAAGTTTAACTTTGGAAAAAAATGTTTCTTGGAAATTCAATTTTCCAGGATCTCTTGGAAATAAAAGAAAAATGCACTACTCAAAGGTACTGAGATGTGCAAGACAGTCCAATCCATTCTACATCAATTATCATTCATACTTCGTATTAGAACAATTAACTTAATCTGATAGGTTGGAGTCAAGATCATTTCTTAATAAAATTAAGGGCTAAGATGGGTGGAAGGTAGAAAATAAAAAAAGAATTTTAAAGGGGAAAAATAAGGGGGGGTCAGGAAAGAATATATGAGTCATTGATATTTTAATCAATGGTATGTAAAGTTACATTACAACTCTACAGGATCCTAACACGATAAATACAATGATCATGGGCAATGCCACCGAGAGATCAGCCACGGCGCGCTGGCTGCCGTGGCTAACTTTTGACTATCAATGCAAACATGAAAAATATAGTCTAGAGACTTCAGAGATTAAAGCGCACTCACACACACAAAAAGAAAACAAAAACAAAAAAGGCATGATTACCTGTAAACTTTAAGAAGCAGAATGGGAAAAAAGTGTAAGGGGAGGATAGAATGATATTCAAAGGGAATAATATAATGGAGAAGGAAATAGAGAAAGAGAGAAGAAAGGAATGGTGATGGTTAGGTGATGGCAAAAGAAGCTTGAAAATATTAAATCAAATGTGGAATCACAAGAGGAATTATAGCACAATGAAATAAGGTAACACCTTTTATCTTCCTAAACATGATGACTATTTCAAATTTAAACTATGGCATGCATTTTTATGCTTACTTTCTTTCTATTTTTAGTCATGTATTTTAGTGGGTTTCCACCCCTTCATTGCATCAACCTTTTCTTCTTCCTATCTCTTTCCTTTTTTTCCAATTTTAATTTGTGTGTAATTTGATTTGATGAGTATGATTTTTGTAAATGGGATTATTATATTATATTGCTTACTACTTTAGCTGTATTTGTTGAGCAAGTCTTTGCCTTAACAAACGTTCCAACTTCCAACCTAATGGTCATGGTGTTCCACTAAATTGAAGGTAGTTGGCCTCCATATAAAGCGGATTCTTGTAATGTATCTATAATTCTATACATTTGTTTTTACATGGTAAGGAAACTAAGATCTCATTTATGTGTCTTATCTCGGAAATATCAGGCTACATTACCTAAGGATAGGGGATGAGGAATCGACAACTAGACCTGTTGTTTGGGAGACGGGATAGAGAGTCACTACTCTCTCATCACATTGTGATCTTGTATCATATATGGGGGCGAAATTACTACAATTGGGTCAATAAAATGGGTCTCAATGAGGGTCCTTTTGCATGAAACTTCTTTATCTTTTATAATGAGGAAAGAAAATCGGATATTTGAGCTATACATAGGGGACACGAGCAACAAAGTTCGAAGCCTGGGCATCACTCTACCATTCCTCTTAATCTTACAAAACTTCTAATTTAATGAAACTCGCTTTTGTAATCTACCAATGTAGAAAAGGAAATTTTAATACGTATATATAAGTAAATCTTTGCACGATATTGGGCATCTTCTAAAATTAAGTTATAAGCGATTAATAATTAAATTAATTAATAAATTATCATATCATTCAATACCATCATCTACATTAATATCCTATCACCATTCAATCCAAAATGGTATCATAATGAATTTATCAAATCAAATACGTTACCAAGCGTTCATAACTCAATTTTAAAAGGTAATCAAAAGGTTCATAACTCAATTTTAAAAGGTAATCAAAAGGTTAACGTATTTTAATTTTTCCTATAGAAAAAGTAGTTATTCATTACAATTTACTTGTAATAAATTTTATTCCTATTTTTAGAAGAATGCATAGTATCCTTTCTTCTTCTTTTTTTTGGGTAGAGAAGAAACTTATTATAAGGCCCAAGGACAATTACATCCTTTTATCAAAATTCAAAAGCAAAGAAAGAAGAAAAGGTGAACACATATTATTAACAGCATTGCCTTTGCTAGATACATATACATAACACATTTTCCATTACAGTAAAGAAACAAAAGCACTAAAGAAATAGTACAGTGTTTTAAAGAACAGGCAATATGCCAGAGACAAAGATTCAGAATCAGGGAACATAAATGGAATCTGGAGACAAAGAGATCATCTGAAGAAGACTTGAGTTTGAGAAAGTCTCCTCCAACGCAGGCCCTCTTCGACTCCCACCATCGATGCTGTCTCTCGTGATATGCACGAGTTCCCGAGCAACTTCCACCATTCTAAGCTTACCATCTCCTCCAAACAGCAAACACCTTGTTGCAATATCAGCAACTCTGTTAATCTGCTCCCTTCTAAAAGGAGGTTGTTCATGGTAGTACAGAAGAGGGTCTATTATCTCCTCCAACTTTCCATCCCTAGTCTTCTGCAATGCAATTGTAGCCATTTCTACGTGCTTTGAGCCCGATACAATCTCCAAAAGAAACAACCCCAATTCATATACATCACTGCTGTACATCTCTAAGCTACTAAACAGCCCAAAACAAGCTACTTTGACATTGTATTCTTGGTCTAAAAATATGCTGCTACTCTTGAGATTATGATGGGAAACAGGAGGTGAAACCTCTTGTTGTAAATAAGCTAGTAAACTAGCTGTTTGAGCAGCTATGCTTAACCTTTTGTACCAGTCAAGACCAATCTTTTCAACTCTACTTTTGTGTAAGAGCTGTTCAAGGGTTCCATTTTCATGGAATTCATACACTATCATAGGGGTGTAACCAGAGTCAATACAACAACCAAAGATATGGGCTAAGTTACGGTGCATAATTGTGGATAAGAGTTCAACCCGGGTTAAAACATGCATGAGATCCTTCTCGTTCCCACATTTAACCCGTTGGACTGCAATGCGAGAACCATCCTTAAGGGTGCCGGTGAAGACAGTGCCACCACAGGTGTCCATCACCTTGTGGGCCTCGTTGAATCCATCTGTTGCTTCGTCTAGTTCATTTAAGGTGAAAAGCCGGGTGTTACAAGATTTTCGGAATGATAATGTGCTGCGAAATTGAGGCTTGTTGGGAGACCCATACGCGGTAGATTTCACTGACCTTTTTATCAGACACACTAGGGCAACCAAGGAGGCTATTGCAAATGCTGATGCAAGAACTGCTGCAAATAATGAATATGTTTTGTTTCAAAATGCAAAAACCAGATTAATCAATTTGAAGAAAACATTCTTCAATATAGGGCCTCTTAGGTAGGACGAAAAATGTTTTCACTGAAGATCGTTTTCCCCATTTTACATAGTTTGGTTTGGGCCGGAAAATTAAATTGAACAGTTGTTTGACACTGCTGAACACATTTTCTCCCAAAACTTGAAGAAAAACTTTTTCGTTGCTCCTCATTCGACATGCACATGCCTTCTTAAAGGCATATTTAAAACTTTTTTTTGTCCTATTTCAATTCAACCAAACAATGGAAAAGTTCCAACAAAACGAGTTTTCCATGTAAAACATTTTCAATTGAAAATGTTTTACACCCTACCAAATAGAGCCATAATCTACAAATGGTAACCAAAGTACCTGCTATTATTATCATCTTTCTGTTGTTGTGCCTTCTTACCTCACAGTCATTGCCAAATTCTTCCTTTCCATCTTTGAAGCATGCTGCATTAAACCAAATTAGACTTCAGTAGAAAAAAACTTAAACCTTTCCACAGATGAACACGCCTATGAAAATGAAATGCGTCTGCATTAAAGAAACAAAAGACAGAAATCCAATTCATCACCTGATACCTTCAACTTAGAATTTATCAGTATTAACAAAAGACAGAATTTATCAGAATTTATATCCTATATCTGGGTACATATTAAAAACATAGGAAAGTGTGACTCATGAGTGCAGCTGGATGCACAGTATAGGAGTTATTGGCCTAAACCGGCCCCTTTACCTAGACCATTGTCACAATATCAGTAATTGAATAGAAACTAGGCCTGTTTCAACAACATAAAGCTCATAATCAACTTGATTAATCAAAGAAAACTACTCCATTCATCTGTTGTATGACATCAATATATAAGGAAGAACACTCAAAAATACTCTGAAAAGATAAGAAGATATAAACATAGAATAATAGATTATAATTAAGCTGCAAAAAATAAAAACCAAAGAGCTACTCACATTTCAAGCATCCAGTTCCATTAGCATATGCATCACCAACAAAGCCCTCATCACATAAACATCTTATTCCATGCTTAACAGTAGTGGCATTCACAGCATATGCATTAACATCACAAGCTTCTTGTTTGGATGAGTTCATAGGAATAGCCCATTCTAATTTAACCCCTCTTTTCCCAGAACTCATTCCTCTTGGAACAATCCATGAAGAAAATCCCCTGCACTCAAACTTAGAAAACACATTAAAATCATCTCCTACATGCCACATACTATGATCAGATAAAGGATAACAACAAGTGGGGTTAATCCCATTCCCACTGGAATCATTCCCATTCCCTTTCCCTTCCCTATCACAACCAGGCAAATCATGAGACTCACAATTAGTCTTACACAAGGAAGAATCCTCACAATCATACAAACCAATCACATTGTCACTTGAAATCCCAAAGTAATCATTCCCTCCAAACCCAAATGATTTCAAGTCATTATAAGGGCGACACGTGTTTGAAACCCCAGGAAAATCCACTAAAACCCCATCAGAAAAGAACTCCAAAACTCTGTAGTTTTGAGAATCAATGTTGAGAAAAAGGGAGGTTGAATTGAGGCAAGTCAATTGAAATGAATCATTTGAAGGAGGGTTAGACCACCCACATGAAGATTTGTTTATGTAAAATGGGAATGATAATTGAAAATCACCACAAGTTTCATTGCAAAATTGATGATCGAAGATACCAATTCTAGGGTTTAATTGAGATTTTTGGGGAAAAGGGGAGATGGGAAATCCTCCACAGAAATGTGTAAAAGTGAGAAAAGAAGTAAATAAGAGAAGATACAACTCAAAAGAGTGCATTTCTTTTGTGGGGTTTTATCGATTGTTTTCTAGCAAGTTCCAAAGAAGAAGAAGAAGAAAACGAGAGAAATTGCAAAGGTGTAAGGGAAAACGAGCACCAGGTAGTGTAGAGGAGTGAGTATTACTAGGAAGAGGTGTTGGAGAGTGAAAAGAAGGAGCCATGGACATGGAGATTGATGTTGTTGAGTTGAGGAGAGGTGAGAGAAGTGCAATTGCATTGGAGTAAAACACTACACTAGAAATCCTTTGAAATTAGGGAATTGAAGACGGTTGGTCTCAGTTTTGGCATACACATACTATCTGGTTTCGCGCCTCTCACCCCCCTCGTTCGGTGTGCAAAATTTGGAGGACAGGGTCATTTCAATTTTCATATCACTTTCATACGCAAATCCGGTCCAAAACGACCTTGTTTTTTATTTTTTTAAAAAAAAATTCGCTTCTCTTTCCTTTTCCCTTCTTCCTGCTGGTTCATTTTTCTTTCTTCTACCAGTTTGCACCTTCATTTTTGTTCTTACTCATCAAATCTTGAGCATTTTATATTTGCACCTTAATTTTTTTCCCTTGGTTATTTTCCCCTGTTATTTTGGTAATTATCATGACTTTTTTTATATTTTTGTTTGCATTGATTAATATTTTTAATTTTATGTTTATGTTGTGAACATTTTTCCTTGGGGTCGTGAACATTGCATTATGGTGAACATTTTTCATTTATGATGTGAACATTTCTGTGTATTTGATTTTTTATTTTGTTGTAAACAATAATTTCTGTTTATTTTTTTGGTTTATAAGTAATGTTCACATGTTTATAAGTAATGTTCAAAAAATTATAGGTAATGTTCATATGATTATAAGTAATGTTCACATCAATGTTCACACGATTATAATTAATGTTCACAGAATTATATGTAATGTTCACATAATTATATGTAATGTTCACATGATTATATGTAATGTTCACAGGATTATATATAATGTTCACATGATTATATGTAATGTTCACAGGATTATATGTAAAGTTCACATGATTATATGTAATGTCCATATGATTATATGTAATATTCACAGGATTATATAATGTTCACATGATTGTAAGTTATGTTCACAAGATTTTGATTACTTTTTATTGTGAACATTTGTACTTTTGTGGTGAACGTTTGAGTTTGAGCTCGTCATTATTTTTCATATTATCGTGATTTCATAAATATTTATATTTAGTTGTAATATGTAAGTGTTTAATGTGCTAAATGTGGAATGTTGTGTTTATATTTTTTTGGTGAATATTGTGCATAGTCTTCTGAACATTACTATTTTTATGTGTGAACAATACTCTTTCGTGTGTTAACATTTGTAGAGTGTATAAGTTCACAGGTGACATTATATTCCACAAAATGTGATGAATATTGCGCATAATCTTATGAACATTACTCTTTTCGTGTGTGAACATTACTCTTTCGTGTGTGATGAATATTGTGTATAATCTTGTGAACATTACTCTTTTCGTGTTCGAACATTTGTAGAGTGTATAAGTTTACATGTGACATTCTACAAAATGTGATGAATATTGTGCATAGTCTTGTGAACATTACTCTTTTCATGTGTGAACATTACTCTTTCGTATGTGAACATTTGTAGAGTGTATAAGGTTACAGGTGATATTCTACAAAATGTGGTGAATATTGTGCATAGTTTTGTGAACATTACTCTTTTCATGTGTGAACATTACTCTTTCGTATGTGAACATTTGTAGAGTGTATAAGGTTACAGGTGATATTCTACAAAATGTGGTGAATATTGTGCATAGTCTTGTGAACATTACTCTTTTCGTGTGTGAACATTACTCTTTCATGTGTAAACATTTGTAGAGTGTAAGGTGGGCGGGAGCGCGCCAGTTTTTTTTAAATTTCAGTAGTTTGGACACGCGGGACCACAAATAGCTGGCTGGTCCCGAGTCCATCTATTACTTATTGACTTTTATATATACCCGTTTTATTTGAAAAAAATAGAAAAAATGAAAAAGAATAATTTTGCTCAAAATAATCGAACTCTTTCCCTAAATAATGTTAAGAATAATCTTAATTTCCAAAATACTGCTACTTTTTCTTTAATTCCCAAATTACCGTCCACGTAGACGGTTCAATGAATTTATTTATTTTTCCAATTTTTGTGACAAAAACGCTATTGGGAGTAGCGATTTTACTGAAGAAAATCGCTACTCCCAGTAGCGGTTTGTCCTAGTTAAAAAAAAAAATACAAGTTTCTTAGGTAACCTATTGGCTTTCAGCCTTTACAAAAAAAATACTGCACATAAACCGCTACTAGTAGTAGCGGTTTTTAGACAAACCGCTACTGCCAGTAGCGGTTTTTCATTTCAAAAAATGATTTTTTTTCCTATGCTGACGTAGACGGTAATTTGAGAATTGATATAAAAGTGAATGCATTTCGGGAATTAGGAAACTTCCCAGCATTAATTATTCATGGAAAGAGTTCAAAATAATCTCACCTTTAATTTATTTCAAAAAAATC
This sequence comes from Salicornia ramosissima, assembly GCA_951394345.1. Lineage (NCBI taxonomy): Eukaryota > Viridiplantae > Streptophyta > Magnoliopsida > Caryophyllales > Amaranthaceae > Salicornia > Salicornia ramosissima. The sequence goes on from OX596234.1 coordinate 51,190,162, forward strand.
TCACTTTTATAGTTTATCTTCTTAAAATGGATCATGACTTGTTACTAACAATATGTAACCGGTTTGTCAAGTTGAAGTGCACATATGTCAGCTTCTTAATGGTCTAGGCTTTTCTTTATTATTATTATTATTATTATAACTTCAAAAAAAACACGGGTTAGAGAGGGGTCAGGGGCAATTTGGCAGGCACCATCACCGCCATTCTACTTCAGGCTTTTGTCTACCACCGCTGTTCACCACCGTGTCTCCGTCCGCCGTTTTCGCTCCTCATCACGTCGCTGTCTGTTGCCGCCGTTTCCCTTCGCGTCTCCTTCTGCAAGCTTAATTTCTTTTCGGACCGCACTGGGGTTTTCGCATTCTACCTTCCCTGGCCACCGCTATGCGCCGCCTTCCCTTCTGCTATAGGTAACCTCTCAAGGTCGCCAGCATAGGCCGCCGGTCGATGCTTCTCTATTTTTGGGTTGAATTCTGGTTTGGGTTTTCAGTTTTGTACTTTGGACTTTGTTGGTTTTGGCCTGAATTCTGCTACAGGTGGAAGCTTTGGTTTTGGGGATTGGGGTTGCGTTTTAATGAAAAAAGATGGTGGAAGATGGAAATAATTTTAATGAAGAAAGAAGATGGAAGATGGAAGGAAGGAAGGAGGAAGATGGAAGTAAAAAAAATATCCAGATTATTAAAGATAAAAAAGGAAAAAAAAGGGAAAATAGAAAAAGTAACCTCCTAAGCATGTTTTAGGTAAAAAGGTTCATTTTTAGAAGATAGGCTATAAAGGTAGGATTATTTCGGAATAAACCAAAGGTGAGATTATTTTGGGTGGACCGCCCAAAGGTATAATTATTCTTTTCCATTTTTCCAAAAAAATATAAAAAAATCACCAGCTAGATAATTCACCACTAATACAGTAATATAGTTAATGTTGATATTGGAATACAACTGATATGATTTAATTGTGTCTATTAGACAATTAGTCTATTAGTAGTGGATATAGCAATGTCTATTTTCAATATCTAATTGTTACTCCGTATAATTTTTTTTTTAAAATTATATATATATGGTGAGAAATGTGAGAAGAGATAAATACATCAACTATAACCTAGAGGTACATTGAGCACCAACTATAGGTACATTCACCATACACTATAAATACATTGAGTAAAAATACATTGACTTTATACCATATATACATTGACTCCAAACTATCAAAGGAGTAAGGAAGGAAAATCAAATTTAATCTTAGCCCTTCATTTGGTGATCAAAGGGTTGTGATTGATTCTCACCAAAACTCATTCACCCTTCATTTAATCAAATTATATACTCCCTCCGTAACATAATTCTGACAACATAAGGAATCCTCACAAATGCGTGCGGTGGGAATCGAACCCAGGAACTCATGCATGAAATTCTGAAGCCCTAACCACTGAACTATGACTTGATTCTCACCGAATATTTTATAGTGGTTTCGTGTGATATGCGTTTAGTACAGTATATAACGTAGTAGTTGCTATAAATTTGCATGGTTTTCGAGATTGGGTATCTTCAATGCAACATGAAAATCTTGGAATGAATGGAAGATATATCATATATGGGGGGAAAAATAATTTTGGATTATATAACTATATGATGAGAGAATATATGCTTCATTTGTACTCCATCCATAGTTTTCACTTTTATTTAAAAGTATTAAAATAGGAAAAATGAAATTTAATAATCCCACATTTTGGTGATCCGCTTAAAATAATCCCACTTTTGTATATCAATTGCTTAAAATAATCTCACATTTAATTTTTCTTCTCAAAATGAATCCAATTTTGGGTCGCATAGTCCATTTTAAGTGGATGATATATAAAGGTTGGATTATTGAAATAAATTAAAGATGAGATTGTTTTGAGCAGATCACCAAAAGGTGAGATTATTAAATTTCATTTTTCCAATAAAATATTGTAAAAGTAAATAAAATAAAATATAATAGGTCATCGTTTTTGTCTCCAACTTAAATTTATTGCAAATTTAGGTTTTTAATTTATTTAATTGTTTCAATATGAATTAGAGAATAATGGACACTATATGTTGTGCGTGGTCTTTGCTACTTGTTGAGTTGTTGGTATAACTAGCCCACTAGGGCATATATATAATAACAATTTATACTAAATTACTAATTATTTATACATGTATTAATCAATTGAGAATCAAGAGGTGCTGTAATTAATAAGTAGGGGTGATGTCTCTTAATTCATAAAAAGTACTGAATTTTGAATGGTTGCTTACGAATACATAGTTAGCTCATTACATGGATACTGGTACGGGTTTGAGAACGGATACAAAACGAGTATGAAATACGTTACTTTTAAAATTATGGATACGGATACGAAATGATACATAAAATATATAAAAATATGGAATTTTATGGAATTTTATGAAATCTTCAATGTGACTTGGAAGTTATATTTGTAAAAACACAAATAATCAAATAAAATGATAAAATTCTTGTTGAACAATGATAGAAAGACAGAAAAATGATTAAAATAAGTTTTTTTTTAATTATAATAAAAAATAGAGTGAAGTCTCGTGTATCCGCAAAGTGTTGGTATCCGAAACTGGTACAACTACCTAATTAAAGTATCCATGCATCCTAGACACATAATGTAGAGAGCGAAGTTAATTTAAGGTATAATATGAATTATTTAGCATTGCTTGATCACATTTGATTTGGCTCAAATGTGTAGTTTTTTAATACGTGATTTTTATAATTTTTTTATTATATACATATAGAGATATATTAATTTAAAACTAGGTTTTTGGCCCGTGCATAATGCACGGGCTATGTAGCTATTAGGTTCATAGTTCTATGTTATAGTTTTTATAATTCTAATGATTTTATAAGATGAAAACTAACTAAGATTTGATAATAATTCATAAAAATATATATATATATATCAATTTTTTTTTTTATTTTTAAGATTGTAACATATATTTTCCTTGGAAAAAAACATATACAAGTACATATTTTGAAGAATATTCATTTGCATAATTATAAAATAATGGAAAATAATTTTGCAAAAGTTTGAGCATATTTAGAAGAATTCAAAATGGAATAAAATTAAATTTAAAATGAATAACTCAAAAAAAAAAGAGTGATGTAAGAAATCAAATCTCATAATTTGAAAGTAATTGAAAAGTTTTATTAAATGTAAATAAATTATTAATATTAATTGTAATTAGAAAATAAAAGCAATTTTTTATTTCAAAAAAAAAAGGAAAAGGAAAAGGAAACATTTTTTTAGGATGACACATGACATAATTTTAAGAGAAGGTATTGTGTCAGACCGGTCTGACAGTAACGTTTCTGTCAGACCGGTCCACTGGACCTGGACACATATTGTTGAATCTGGACACATATGTGTTTAACCTGGACACATATTGTTGAATCTGGACACATATGTGTTTAACTTGGACACATGCTGTTAAATCTGGACTTGTATTGGTAGAACTAGACACATTTGTAAACCTGGAAACAGAAATGGACACAATTTGTAAACCTGGACAAATGTGGACAAACCTGGACAAATCTAGACAAACATGGACAAATCTAAACAACCATGGACAAATCTGGATAAATCTGAACATGCAAACCTGGACAAATATGGACAAACCTGGACAAATGTGGACAAACCTGGACAAATATGAACAAACCTGGACAAATCTAGACAAAAATGGACAAATCTAGATAAATCTGGACACACCTGAACATGCAAACCTGGACAAGTGTGGACAAACCTGGACAAATATGAACAAGCCTGGACAAATATATGAACAAACCTGGACAAATCTAGACAAACATGGACAAATCTAGACAAATCTGGACACACCTGGACATGCAAACCTGGACTAATGTTGACAAACCTGGACAAACCTGAACAAATATGAACAAATCTGAACACACCTGGACAAACCTGGACACATATTGTTAACCCTAGATACTTATTTGTAAACCTGGACACTTATTTGTAAACCTTGACACATATTGTTTAAACATGGACACATTTTGTAACTAACTTGGACAAAAAATTTTTTTTTTGCATTTTGAGGGCCTCGTTTGGCGATTCCCGGTGGCCAAATCCCCTCCGGGTATTTGCAGTTGCGTTCGTCTCGAAAAATTAATCAATTTCGACATATCATATGCCCCGATCCGATACCCGAGCGCAAAGTTATAGCCTCCCGAAATTTTTCACCATTATAATTGATTATAAGGGTCAGCCGTCTGACCCAATACTTTCACTAATTTTAAAGATAAGATATCCTATGTGTCAAAATTATGTTTTAGGATGTGTTTTAATATAGTATTAGGTAAGATTAGGTATAGATTGTGTTTTGGAAATTAATGCATGTAAACGTAAAAGAGTTTTTTTTTTTAAATACAAGAAAGATATAGAAGCTTTGTATGACTATACAAGACTTTCTTTCTTAGGAAATAATTTTGACATATGAGGCATGGTGTGTGGTTTGGCGTTGAAGTGTGGATCAAATTAATGTAATCACTCTCTTGAAGCATGCCTCTACCATTGAGCTAATGTTTCATCCTACAAAATATTAATCAAGAAAAGTCCAAAGATTGTACGTCTACAATGTCTAAAAAAGTATACCTTACACCCAAGTATTTATGCATGTAAGTAATACAACGTGTTTTTGTTGCAATAGTTGCCCCATTATTAAATGGTACGACGTGCTTTGTAAAAACAAGCAGATGGTTACAAAGTTAATTTATGTAGGAGGTTAATACAAAGACTGTAATAACCCCTACACAAAATAACTTTGTAACCCCTACAAAATAACTTTGTAACATCAATAATAACTTTGCAATCTCAACAATATATAACTTTGTAATCTCAACAATATACTACCTCCGTTAAAAAAAAAACGCAACAATTGTCATGACACGGACTTCTAGACATTTTTTGGTTTTGGGTAATTAGAAAAAGTGAGGGGTAGTTGATTAAAATAAATGGAGAGAAAAGTGGGGACAATTAAATGAGTTGTGAGAGAGGGTGGTGACAATTAAAGAATTGGAGAGAGAAAAGGTGGGGACAAATAAAGAATTAGTAAGGGTATTTATGTTTTTTAAGTAACAATAGTTTACTATATAAGGAAAATAAAGATTTGTTGCATTTATTTTGAAACATCCAAAAATGGAAACTGTTGCGTTTTTTTTGGAACGGAGGAAGTATAACTTTGTAACCCCTTACAATAACCTCGTAATTCTCACACAAATAAACTTTGTAACCCCCATTAACAAAGTTTGTAACCCCTCTCCTAAAATAACTTTGTAACCTTCATAGTAACCTTAGCTTGTAAGTTGTAACCTCTACACAAATGAACTTTATAACCCTAAAATTTGTAACCCCCAAAGTTTGTAACCCCTTCTTAAATGCTGACTACACGGTTCTTAAATCATGCGGCTAGTTGCATATAAGAATTTGTGAAGTAAATATGAGCAACATATGTAGAAAACAAAATAAACAATTTGAAATAAGTTTATAAGTAAAATGTACTCTATGTTTGATGGGCAAAATGAATACACCATATAAGATGAGTACAATACAAACTTGCATGTATGCACAACCAGGTATATATAGAATTAATAGAAATAAAAAAATGTAAAGTATTTTTTATTCTTGATGATAAGGTAAACCAAACTCTAATGCAAAACTATTACCATGAAAATACCCGATTAGCATAAGTGTAAAAGAATTTGTTGTAAGGATATATCATCAATTAATTTGTTACCATTTTGTTGGGATATATCATCAATTAATTTGTTACCATTTTGTTGGGATATACTCCATTTTTTATTTATTTTTTTATTTTTTTTGTCAAGATATACCAATATAAATTTAATGATTGTAATGAGATACTAAAAAAGTCAAAAAAAAAAATCCGAAAAATGAATTTGGGTATCTCCTTACAATCATTAAAGTTATCTTAATATATCATCGCAAAAAAATATTAAGACCTATCCGCACAAAATTACAACAAACCAACAAAGAATGGTATGTAGTTACAAAAAATTCACTACAAAAATCAAAACTACACTTTTTTTAAAGTAAATCAAAAATACACTTTTTTTTTTTGTTAAAGGAGGATTAAAAAACATACACTTTAGTACCATATTACATTCATACTATCATGCAATTTACAACTTTGCACTACATTTTCTCCTATTTTAATGTGTGGAATTATCGTCTCTTGATAGATGCTCTCCATGCTATTTATAATACTATTAGCCCTACGCCTACTTTCCTGAGACCTTCTTTTGTTAGTTGGTGTCCTCCTCCCCTGGTACGATTAAATTAAATTTTGATGGTTCAGCTATGCTAGTAACTCTGCATCTGCAGGCAGATATTGTCCTTAGGGATCAAAATGGTACTTGTATTGCAGCCCAAACATTTTTTTGGGAAATGCCTCTCCCCTCGTTGCTGAGGCCACGACAAACCGGAATGCTCTTTTATTAGCCAGGCAACATAATCTGACCAACATTTTTATTGAAGGAGATAATCTAACGATTATCCGTGTTTTACAGGGTAAATTCAGCTGCCCTTGAAAAATCCAGTTGCTTCTGGATGATATTCGCTCCATCTTCCGAGACTTTACAACCTACTCTTTCGCTCACGTCTTCGGAAAGCCAACCACGCTGCAGACTATATTGCGTCACTCGGTCATTAAACCCCCACGCACATTGATATCGATCCTCTAGAAAATATATTAATGGAAGAGATATTAATGTAGTGCAAAGAGTTCTTAATTTTTAACTGTTAAAAAAAAATAAAAAAATATGCACTACATAGAGACACCTCGTACGTGGGTAGTAAACTTAAAACGGCAAAGTCCAATACTTCCAATTTACATTTGAGGGTTAAATTTGACAATTTGTTGACTACAATGTTTTTTTATTTTTTTACCATATCCGGCTTGGGCCGCAAGGAAGTTTCTCTCTCCCCTGTCTTGTTTACACGAATTCCAAGGTACATTAACACTAAAATTCTCAGGGCCCCATTTATTCCTCAGCTTTGGACTTAGCTTCGGTTTATCTTAGCCTAACATTTTTTTGTTCATATTTATTAATCCAAACACCATCATTTGGGGCTAATTCAAAAGGCTTTGCCCAAATTACCCTTTTAGGGCTTGTTTACTTCAGATTATATTCAGTTCAGTTCAATTAATCTCTATTCAATTCAGTTCAGTTAATCTCTATTCAATTCAGTTCACTTCATCTATATTTAGTTCAATTAATACACTTCTAGTCAGTTCAGTTCATCTCTATTTAGTTCAATTAATACACTTCTATTCAGTTCAGTTCAGTTCAGTTCATCTCTATTCAGCTAATGTAAACGAGCTCTTACTTTTCCTCTGAGTTTTTGCCAGTTGATTTTTATTTTATCAAATGACTTTCATCTTAATTTGAAGAGGTTTTAAGGGAAATATTTTGTCCATGTATGACTTTCATATTAAATCAATTAAAAAAAGTTTATGTTACAGTTAACTACTTATAATTAGGGTGGGCAAAAAACCCGTATCCGGTTTCCGATCTGATACCCAGTTTTTTTTACCCAAAAAAGCGGGTAACCGATCTGTCGGGTACCGGGTTGGATTCGGGTCGTGATTTTTTTAAACCGGATACCCATTATCTGGTTTTAATTTTTAAAAATTAGCTTTTTATTATTAAAAAACAGTTTTTTTATTTTAATTTAAAATTATTTTTTATTATAAATACTATTTTTTTTAAAAATTTTAAAAATAGTATTATTTTTTTTATAAAAAAATGTTTAAATATTTTTTTCAATAAAAAAATAAACAGTTTTTTTAAAAAAATTTTATAAACAATTTTTTTTAATAAAAAAAGTCGTATAAGAAAAAAAAACCGGATCCGGATACCCAGTTTCGAAACCGAATTTCCGGTCATCCGGATTGGATCCGGGTCAAAAAAATTGCGACCCGAAAATTAGGGTTCCTGAATTTGCGCACCTCAACTTTTTTTTTTTGATGCTACCTCTACTTATAATTGTTATTGAAAAAAAATATTAATTGCATTGTACTAATAATCACAAATGTGTTATGTTTAAAATAATGCGACACTACTGCACTAGTTTAGAAAATTTATAAAAGGGTTTAGGGTTTAGCTGCATATCATTGTCCTCTATCTAAACACCAAAAGATTAATAATTCTTCCATTTTTATTGGTTTACACTATTTTCTTTAGACATACATGTCAATAAAATCTTGTAGAGTTGTAGCTATTAAATGAGGGTTTAAAGGAAATAAATTTTTTAAAAAATTAATGACATTTTGATAAATGTGCTTATTTGTTGATTGCTTAATGTCTTAACATAATCAATTGTGTGTGGCTTATTAATCTTAGTCATTTCCTTAAAGGAAATTAAGACTAAAATAATTTTATTTGAAATGATATTATTTCGTTGGTTTTGTCTTTTCCCATTTTTCCTATATTCATCAATTTTATCCTATTAATTCTAAAATTAATTATAGTTGGCAATGCGTACTACTCCATCCGCTTCAGTTTTATCCTTTGCATGTTGACTTTTACATATAAATTAAGGAAAGTTAATTTTGTAGATAATTACTATTAGAATCGAGAATGTTGATTGCACTTGCTGTGAAATGGGTAAAATGTATATAAATTGTTATTGGAGTTGAAAATGTTAATTGATAATAGAATTAAAAAAAAAGAAAAAAGAAAATGACTACAAGCGGTAAAATGAGTGGTTGAGAATAAAGTATAAAAAAAGAAATAAAACAAATGTAAAGATTAAAAAGAGAAAATAGTTGTGCCTTATATTGTTTGTTAGACCATCATAGTCAATAAACTAGAAAAAACCGGCCATCCATTTTTGGTCCATCTACTCTATTTATCCAATTCTTACCCTTCTACAAGATAAATTAACTCTTTTTACAATAATGAATGAACCAAAAAAATTTCATTAAATTCTCTTTCTTACTTGGAAACCCTTCGCGGTGTTAAACGACTTTGTGAATCGCTCATTGATAAATGACTTTTGTTCGTTGTTAATTACAGGGAAAAAAATTAAACAAGGGCCGATATTTTTTTTTTGTTCATTGTTTTTCTTTTTTGGCTCATTGTTAATAGTGCCTTATATACTCAAAATACAAATTTCCATGTTAGAGTAATGAAAGAAAAAGCAAATGAATTCATCTAAATTGAAAATCCTGTAAAAAAAAAAAAAAAAATCTAGAGGAAAAATGATTAAGGTTAGAAAAACATAAGAAAGTGGAATATGAAGAGGGGAGGGTGATATGGTCTTTTAACAGAGTAGACCAGTAGTGTTCCCCAGGCAAAGAAAATTATGGTTCGACTGAAGAATTCTGCTATGGTATTTCCAAGCCTCTTCAACGTTAGTTTTCCCGCTCTTCTTCAGTTTGTGTCAGTGTTTACTTAGCCATGTTATTAGAGAGAGAAAATAAGAGGGAAATTTCTATTTAATTTTTGTATTTTTTTCCAAAATTAGAGGAAAGTTCTATATATTTGTAGAACAAGAAAAAATCCCTTCACTTTCGCTCTCTAACTGTGTAATTTAGCGTTTTAGATTCTGGGTAATCTATGAAATGACGACGTAAGTGAAATTAATCTCAACCCAGAAATAAAAATTGAATCTTTCGATTGTTTTTTTTAGGCTGTTATGTTAGTTGCATTGTAAACAATTTTTGATGGGTTTTTTTTTTTGGAAAGGAAAATTTGGGGTTTTTAGCTTATTTTTGATGCAGAAATTGTATTGTAAAAACACTTTAGTTCTTCAATGTTGCTCAATTTGGATGGGTTTTAGGGTTTAGTCTTCAGCTTAGGTTTGATGTTTGGCATTAAAGTTTTCCCCTTCTCCAAGTCATTTTCTGGGTCACTTCATGTTATTAATCTCTCTTGAAAATATGAACTTTTGAGTGCTGCCATTTTGACAAAGGAGGAGTAATTTTGTTAGATGTTAATGGATTCTTTGAATTGATACTGGAACTTATAACACAAAATTGAGCACACATTTTGGATTCTGCTGATTTGGAGTGATTAGAGAGTAGTGTTTCAATGGCAAACATGGAGTTTCACCCCCAAAAAACAACAATAAAAAGCAAAATTTGCAAATGTTGATTGATTCTAGTAATGCAGTATTTTGAATGTATTACTGGAAAAAGGAAAGATCAGTCCTGATATGGTTATGGTACATTGGTACCTATTATAATAACAGAGTCAATATCCTGTTGATAGTGATGGTTTTCTATGTCCCATTTTGTTTAATGAATGTCTCAAATTGATGATTGTGACCCTTTTGGCAATGCCGGTATAATGTATGTTCTTATGTCATGTGATGATATGAATCATGTGATGATATTTGTTGCTTATTTTGTTCTTAGAGATGTTGAATGTTGGGTTGGATTAGTAGTGTGATGTCTGTTTTATCTGAAACTGTTGTTGCTGTTGCAGGAGCTGGCTTGTTGACTGTAAAGGAATTGCTAAGAAAGTAAGACGCGCAACCTTACCTGCAGCTGTGCAGATTGAAGACTGTGGAGCAAAGCGTGAATGTCCCAAATGCAAGTTTCTGATCGACAATAGTGATGTAAGACACAGTTACTATCTCATGCTGCTTGTTTGGATGACATAAAAGCTTGTTTGAATTTGTTACTTGCAAATTTTTGTGTACTCGAGGTTGGAGTCTTAGCCTACTGATTAAGCCTACTGGCTAAGTCTTGTGAACGCAAAATCTGACGTATTGGTTTCAAACCTCAGTGCACACATTTGTGAGGATTACTTATCTTTCCCCTTTCAGATGCGTGTATTGGCCAAACTGGGCCGAGTGACCTGCAACATTAGCCATCATTCATCTTAAAAAATGTCTTTATTGACATACATTGTTGATTGAGATGTCGTTTGTTATGTCTTGAGTCGTGTTATGCAAAAGATTAACGATTTATTCACCTCAGGTTTGTCATGAATGGCCTGGTTTGCCAGCCGGTGTCAAGTTTGACCCTTCAGATCCACAACTGCTTGAACATCTTGCAGCCAAATGTGGTGTTCGTGATGTAAAACCCCATGTTTTCATCGATGAGTTCATTCCAACACTTGAGATGGACAAAGGGATTTGTTACACCCATCCGAAAAATCTTCCAGGTGAGGAAGCTAAGCCTTCAAACATATAGAAAGTAATGTAATGTTATATTCGAGGCAATTAAGAAACAGGGATATATAGAATTTTTTATGATGAGTCCTCTATTGTCATGTGTAGGAGCAACAAAAGATGGAACTAGTATTCACTTTTTTCACAAAACTTCAAATGCATATGCTTCTGGGCAGCGAAAGAGGCGCAAGATTGAGAATGACCTAAACGAGGAGAATGTCCGTTGGCACAAAACTGGCAAGACTAAACCTGTGTTTGACAATGGAGTTCAGAAGGGCTGCAAGAAGATCATGGTTCTCTATGCAGGTTCCTTAAAGGGTTCCAAGTCTGTGAAATCAAACTGGGTGATGCACCAGTATCATTTAGGGAAAGAAGATGATGAAAGTGAAGGTGAATATGTTGTTTCAAAGATTTTTTACCAAAAACAAAAACAAACCGAAATAGATGACACTAGTGTAGCTGCTATGGAAGATTCTAAAGCTGTGGCAGCCCCATATGGCCCGAAGACTCCCAAGACTGTCACACCCATTCCTCCTAGAGGAAGTTCTGTCCTGTTTGATGATGTTAAGGAGGATAGCTTGCTTATTGATGAGGTTAGTTGTTATTGTGAATTATATACATAAAACATAGTAAAATTGGCTTTCAATAATCCAAACTATCGTGTTTATGAAAATTGGCTCAACTTGGGTATAGATTATCCTGAACATGCTAGTAATAGTTTTGTTTATTGAGAATCAATTTTCCTAAAAATTACCATAATTTTTCTGATCGAGTAGTGTCGAATTATACATGATCGATTATAGTAATCAATCTTCTTTATAATGGGTGATCTGTGTACAACATTAGCTACATTTTATTGTGTAAGATTTTTTGCTTTTTTCTCAAAGAATCAAAAGTCTTTCATTACAACCTCAATCTCTTAAGAAGCGAGGCGAATTCTTTGTAGAGGAATAAACATGATGAATGCCTTTGTTATTTTTCACTTTTCAACTGTTGTTTTCCCTGATTTCTGATGTGTTGTTTTTGGTCTATTCTTTCAGAATTCAAACCATACAAAAACAGAAATCAGTTTTCCTGCATGCAGTTCACAATACAAGGGAAATGTCAAGTCTTTGGAATGCTTGGCAGGGGAGTCTCAAGCTGAGGACCCTAACCTGCACGACAACTTAGAGTCGTTGCTCTGCAACGAAATTTTTAGTTCTTGTGCTCCTTTTGATGACAGCCTTTGTTTGAATGACTTGAATGATGGAGACTTCAATGGATCCTTTAGCAACCTTGATAACATACAGCTTGACACTCCTGAATTTCAACTCACAGTAAGTTGCATATTTAGCTGTAGAATTCATCATAAATCCATTTTGCTCAAAGGCTCTGTTTAGTATGGTGTGAAACAGTGACGGAGCCAAAATCTTTAGTCATCCTCATGCATCACTCATGGTTCATCCTTTGTTTAATGCAGGATTTACAATTTGGTTCACAAGACAGTCTATTTGATTGGTTGAACCGGTACTAGAAGTAGTATCAGTTGGCTGTCAATTCCCAATTTTGTGAAGATAACCCCCCATGGCAAATAACTGTATGTTGATTGCTTTCAGGGGGATAGTAAGGGTTTTCAGTCCAGATTTTACATTCACCAATGTTTTCCTTGCTTTGATACATATTCTTTGAGGCATCAATACAAGAATTTGGAGTGTTTTGTCTACTTTACAATGGAGTTTGTTGTCATACATACACATTATACAGTATGATGATGACTTGAAGACTGTTGAAGCAAAGTGCTAGAGCCTGCATTTTCATTCTTGTGTTTATGCCTCAATCAAGTTTAGCAGGGGAAAGTATTAAGAGCATTTAATTTGTATTTGGTTGTATGATCCTGAATTCTAACTTGAGAACACAAGTTCATGTTGTTAACAAATATATGGTATATGTATATATATTTTCAATGCTTTCATGATTATGGACAGGTGACCTGTTTGATAGCCTGTTATAAATGGTGTTAATTGGAATGAATTTATAACTAAATTTAGAAGGAAAATCAAAATCCATTCATATAGTTGTGCTAGTTTAACTCTAATTTATCTAATTTTCTTCACAAATATCTATTCCCATCTAATACCACCATTCCACATAGTAATGGAAAATAAGAAGAAATTTCAAGTTTGAGAATGAAAAATATGTATTTTATGGATTATGAAATTCTTTCTTAACAAATTACACTCAAAATTCATTACCATTACCACAATTTATTGCCAACAATCAAACGGGCCGTTAATTTTTGTAGATTGTTTGTATTATGCATCTCTATTATATAAGCGAAGGAGAGCTATGTTGTCCCCATGAAAATACTCTGATACTTTACACTACTTTTAGATTCTTAAAAATATAATTTATTTAAATATTTTATATTCCTTCTAAATATAAAATAATGAGAATTAATCAATCAAACATTCAAACTTTATAATGGATTCATTAATAAGAATTACATTCTTCAATTAGTTTTAATTGAAGTCCTTAATTTATTCAATTGCTTTATCAATTAATTTAACTTTCTAAATAGAAAAATCAATTTAAAAAATTCCCCAAATCAAACAACAAATTAATCATTCAATCAATCAGACAATAAATTCCTAAATATAATACTTTAATAACATAAATAGTCCTCTCTTTTTTATAAACTTCCTCCATATTTTTTTTACTTGTTGAACATTATTGTTTACCGCCCCCCCCCCCCCCCCACCCCCTCCCCTCTTTTGTTTGTCTATTTGGAATTGGGAAGAGAATTATGAGACTTTGATTTACATGTTTAAATTATCCCCATGAGGTACCAAAAAATATATATTTTACCCCCAATTTTCAATGACGTTAGTTTTGACCGTAGAGTGTGTCAAGTTCTATCCTACTCTATCCATTTTTTATTTACCCACTTCTGTTTTCATCGATATTAATAAATTATTGGATGTAGGAGAAAATATAAATAATGATTAAAAGTTATATAAAAAGTAAGAGAAATTATGGAAAATAGAGAAAAAAAGTTACAAATAATGATTAAAAGTTGTAAAAGTTGCTTTTTTACCCTTCAGTTTCAACCTAAAACTACTTTCATTTTCTTTCCTCCCTCAATCCATCAATTCACTTCACACCATTATTCTCTCCTCTATAAGGGTGCGTCATGTTTTTATTTTCAGAAAATTCAAATTACATCAGACCAGGAAAATTCATATCATATTATATTAGAAAAGTTCATTTAGATCAGAAAACTTATAACTTTAATAATAACTACAATCAAAAAAATTCAGATCAGATCAAACTATTCTTCATGTCCATTTCTTGGTCAAGCGTACGCAAAGTTTTCAAAGTGCGAATTCTGGCTTGAAAAAGTTGATTTTCTTGGTCATATCATTTCTAAGGAGGGTGCCTCTATTGATACAACAAAGGACCAAGTTGTTTCTAAGTGACCTACTCCAAAGAGCGTGACTGAGATTCACATTTTCTTAGGCTTAGCAGGTCATTATAGGTACAAATTCTTATATACAACCTGTTGTATGGTTCCAAACCATACAACTTGCTGTATGGTTTGCAACCATACAATCTGTCTTTCTGGCTGCACATTTAGTCTTAAAATGTTCATATCTCCTTCGTTTCTTAGCGAATTTGGACATATAATATATCAAATCGAAGCCCTCGGAACAAAGAATCTTGTAAAAGTTGAATCTCCTAAAAATAGTTATGTGTAAAAAGTTATAAGTTTTTGAATTAAACCATTATGCAAAAACACATATGATGCTTTCAATTATTGATTTAAGTGTATGTAATATGTTTTAATTCATGATTTTAGTGTAATAATATGTTTTATTTCATGATTAATCTTGATATAAAATAATTTAAAGATTTTAGGGTTTGGTCTAATTAGAAAGGGCGTGTTATAAAATAAGTGTAGTTTTGAAAAAATGAGAGATTTAATAAGTAATTTGAGGATTGTGTTTAACAATTCACTTATAATATGTAGAATAATTCATAAAATGCAAATTACTATATCTATCCAGCGACTAGTTAACCCACCACTAATAACATATTAATAAATCTATTAATGGTGATAGATTCAATGAATAATAAAGTTTTTCCCCCCTAATTTAATACTAACACACTAGCATTTAATTTCTTAACAGATTACATCCAAAAAAGGCAACAAGTTCAGGAAATCTAAACACAATAATTGATTCATATCCACATCTATTACTAATGACCATGTTTTTTTTTTTATTTTATTTTTTTTTAAAGATACTAATGACCAAGTTTTGATTCAACATGAAAGAAAGCAAATAAATACTTTAAAAAATCCAAAATATATCTATATATATTTCCAAAAGAAAGCGCACAACATAATCCAATTTCTTCCTCTACGCTATCCATCCTCAAAACAAATTGTAACAAACACCTCTCTCTGAGGGACTCTGTCTCGCTTTTTTTGCCCTTCTTCTTCATTATGCGATCATCGGCTTTATTTTTCCAGGAAATTCTAGGGCTACAACAGTTTAAATTTCATCATTATTATTCGCCCTATATAATCCCAAACTAATTTTGAATTTTGATATTGATCACCTTTATGTGTATATTATATATATAATCACACTAAAAGAAACACACTAATACGGATTAAGAACTGATTCGAATTTCAAAGGTTACTGGAAATTGGAAAAAAAAAAAAAAACAGAAAAAGACGATGAATTCTGGTGGTAAAACTACTTCGAGGTGCCGTGCGATGGAGGATTATATAATCGGGCCTAGACTCGGGTCGGGTTCATTTGCAGTGGTATGGAAGTCAAAGCATCGGAAGTCGGGTATTGAATATGCTATCAAAGAGATTGATAAGAAGAATCTCAATGAAAGTATGAGGAAGGAGATTTCTATACTTAGAAACATCACTCATCCTAATATAATTCGCCTTTTTGAAGCCATTGAGGTATTTTGTTCTTTTACTTAATTCGAAGTTTGATTTTTTTTTTCTTAAAAAAAGAAATTTTTATTAATAAAAATTAAATTTTTATAGACGGAGGAAAGAATTTACTTGGTGCTGGAGTATTGCCATGGCGGTGACCTTGGAGCATACATTCATCGGCATGGAAGAGTATCGGAAGATACTGCTAGGCATTTCATGAAACAGCTTGGTATTTTTTTATATTTATTTTACGAGTATTTATTTTAATTATTGTTATTAATTTTCTTTTTATATTCTCTCAAATTATTATAATTGTGGGTTAGTTTGGTAACTACAATTTCTAATTTTGGCAATGCGGATTATTTTTAGGTTAACATATTCAAGGACTATGTGTGATGTTTCTGTAGGAAATTAATTTTGTGTTGGTTTTAATGTTCATGTAGTTTCTCTTGAATAGCCTTCATCAGAAATTAGGGCTGGATGTGTAGTATATTGTAATTTAAATTGCTTAGGATCAACATTGTTACTAGCCAAATCTTTGTGTAGGATGTGTGTATATAAATGAGATGATTGGAATCATCATTTATTTCATAAAAAAAAAAAAATTAAAAAAATCCTATAGTCAATTAATCATGAAAGATCATTCTTCCACATACATCTTATGCAAGACATTTATTGGGGTAGTGACACCCTGACACTTGATGTATATATAAATGAGATGATTGAAATCATCATTTATTTCATCAAAAAAAATTAATTCCCATAATCATGAAAGATCATTCTACCACATACATCTTAGCGTTTTAAATTGATGAAACCTAAGCCTTGTTCTCGCATTTCAAAATTTGGTTGTCTGTTCAGGTGCGGGATTGCAAGTGCTTCGTGAGAACAATCTTATTCACAGAGATCTAAAACCCCAGGTACTATATGCTTAGGGTCTCAGATTACAAATTTTGAGTATATATTGTAACATTGACAATCAATAAGAATTTATTTTCATAATCAATTGCTGTTTATGTTCTAGAACGTAAAAATAATGACTGCAAGATTTGGTGTTACTAATTTTTCTAGCTTTGTACGTGGTAATTGAGGTTGTAACTCAAAACATTTTCCTAACATACTCCCTTTGTTTCTTTTTGTTCTTCCTATTTAGAATTTCAACACTGTTCGCAATTTGAGAGAATCTCATAAACTCTTCTCAATATGCAAGAAAAAATGTAGCCACGTGGGATTTTATTTGATTCATCTTAATCAGTAATTTACTACTTTAGGGTTGTGTTTTATATTAATATGAAATTAAAGATATCTATAGTCAAAGAAGTGTATTGGCAAATGTGTATAATCAAAGGAAGAACAAAGGAACGAAGGGAGTATGTCTGTTATTTCAAGTCCGTAGTGTTCTGTACTGAAATACTATTTTTTTTGAACTTGCAGAACCTACTGTTATCTAGCAGGGAGCTAACACCATTGCTGAAGATAGGTGACTTTGGCTTTGCTAGGTAAGATTTTTTTAAGCACCTGTTTATCTTTTGGAAGCATTAATTGTAGAGTTCCTTTTTCTCAAGTAGTGGTTCTGTTAGTTGTAGGACCTTTGATTGGTTCCTCTTTTATCACATATTTATGCATGACCTTTACGTTTTGGTACCACATTAATACAAGAGTTGAATTACTTTTTTTTTTTTAATTTCAGCAACGGGAAAATCATGACATAAAAGGCTAGCCTATGCCTTACTTTGGCCATTGGCCTTTTCATGGGCAAACAGCTATATTCCTTACTACTGCTACTACCTACGTAAGAAACATTAATACACATAGGGACTCAATGCCATGATAAAAACTAAAAGTATTAGGAGCGAATTTCTTTCTTGGATGATGAAAGAAGTCAATTGAAGGAATGAAGTGGGATGAGTACGCTTCCTCTTCTGCCTCATCAAAACTTGCATACAGCCTAAGGGTAGCGGGGGAGAATAGAACCTTCATGCTGAAGGGTAGCTTCTTCCTCTTGGCATCCTTTTTTTGAAGTCAGGATGTGCCACGTGCCTCCACATTAAATATCTTTCTTATTGTCTTGATCCTATGTTTGGCTGAATAGCAAAATGGGAGACCATTGGGGTATGAATAACAACCACCACCATCTTTTTGAGAACAATTGGCTTCTTCAAAACTAGGTTGAGTATCTCCTAAAATTACGCACAATCTAATTCCTGAAAGCACCTCCATTGAGTCTGCATTATCCTGCATCTTGTCTTGTAGGCTTGACAGCCTTTCAGAATGAGTTAGCATACCTTTTCTCGAGTGTGATTTTTGCTGTTGGTTGCCTTTTCAACTAACAAGTTAGCAACTCTTGCTTTCTTGAATAGACCAACTCTGCATTATAAAAATCGAAAGACTATCCTTGAGCCATAGTTTGGCAACCATTGTGGAGCTGGAGATCATGAAAAAAGAATCCTACCTTTTTCAGTTATGAAACTGATTTCTGGCCCCTACAAGTCTTAAGTCTTTATTCTTAGCAATGATAGGATACATCAAACAACTCAAAAAAGATCCCCGCGGCAAACTTATTTTTTCAAACAATCAAACTTATAATCGTCGTGGACTTACCTCCACATCCTTTTGAAGTTCAAACATCTGAGAGCATGTCAACTTCGTCTGTAATAGAATTAGATGTCAAATTGCTTAATTGACCGTGGTCACTAGCATCATTCACACAAGCCTTCTACTTGCTGCAGATAACTTTCCTCTTGGATTTGATGGGAGGAAATTATCCCATATGGCCATATTCACTCCTTCATTTTCTTCTTGGATCTGAAAGCCCAATGAATTCTGCAAGGGAACTTAACTCCTTCACTTCTGCATCTCCCTCAACATCCATATCCATCAATCTATTGGGATCATTAAACTTTCACAAAAACATTTTTTTTCTAAAAAAATAAATAAATTAAACCTAGCTGCAAGAAGTAAGGTTGTGTTTGGTCTGATGTGATTGTCTAAAATGACTCAACTTACCTTTTGTATACACTAATCCATTAGGAAGCATATATCAAATGAGACCTTATTATGTTTGTATTAAATGTATTTTCCAAATACGTAATTTTTATAATTTTTTCATTATAAAATCAAACATATTCCACTATTAAAAATGCAAATAAAATATAAGACTTGAGCTAAACTTGTTTTTTTCTAAGTTGATCTCATCTTAACTTTTTTTTTCCCTGATTTGATCTGATTTGGTTTGAAATAAGTAGTAAGATTCTAAAATAACGTAAACCAAACATAACCTACATCCTTCCTAGGCTTATATAGAACTTTCAAGTTTCAACTCTTTGAAACATATGGCTCTTCGCCTCTTCTATATTTAGCTTTCACATTGGATGGATTAAACTCTAACACAACTACACAAGTGAGCATTTTGCTCGTTCAAAATTATCAAATTAGTGGCCCTTGATCTGCAAGAACCTTGCTTGTTCCATAGCATAACCAGGGCCCATGATTTGTATTATGACAAGATGAAAATTCTTGTTTGAGCTTCCTGGGTAGGCAGGTTGAAATTTGTAGAAATTAACAAATGTTTATTTGCTGATGGCAGTGAGAGAAACTTGTGGCTCATGTTGTTATCTGCCATTCTTGGTATCTCATTTTCTCCCCAGAATCACTAATTTCAAGTGGTTGTCTTGTAGGTATCTGACTCCTCAGGGCTTGGCGGATACACTTTGTGGTTCACCATTGTATATGGCTCCTGAAATTATTCAGAATCAGAGATATGATGCAAAAGTATGCAAGTGAATAGTGCTCTGAAATTGCAATCCTTTGGCATTTGTAACTCACATAATAATCTGACTTTTCCAGGCTGACTTATGGAGTGTTGGAGCAATATGTTATCAGCTAGTGATTGGGAAACCACCGTATGGTGGCAATAATCAGCTGCAGGTCTTGTTTCTTATCTTCTAAATGTATTTATAATTTTATATAGATTTTTATCATTGATTGGGAGCTGTAAAGCTTCTGGGAGGATTACCTTCTCAAAACAAAACAGGTCCTGCTACAATTTACTTGAAATTGGGAATTTCTGCTGTGTACAGCTTTTCCAGAATATTTTGCAATCCACAATGCTTCAATTTCCTGAAGGAGCTCTGCAGACCCTGAATCCTGACTATGTGGAATTTTGTAGAGGCCTTTTGCGTCGAAACCCAGGTACCTTTGTGCAGAAACAACCAATTGGTGAAGCTGTTTCATTCTAGCATTTCTTTTTATTCAATAAAGAATATCTAGTAAAATATGGGGTAAAAAGATAGAAAATATTAAAGATATACTACCTCCGTTCCAAAAAAAACGCAACAATTGTCATGGCACGGACTCTTAGGTATTTTTTTGTTGTGGGTAATTAGAAAAAGTGAGGGGTAGTTGATTAAAATAAATAAAGAGAAAAGTGGGGACAATTAGAGGAGTTGTGAGAGAGAGTGGGGACAATTAAAGAATTGGAGAGAGAAAAGGTGGGGACAAATAAAGAATTAGTAAGGGTATTTATGTCTTTTAAGTAGCAATAGTTTACTATATAAGGAAAATAAAAATTTGTTGCATTTATTTTGAAACATCCAAAAATGGAAACTGTTGCGTTTTTGTTGGAACGGAGGAAGTATTAAATATTTGTATCATCATATGCAATATGCATGTCCAAGATGGGACCATATTTTGTTAGGATGTTTCATTAGTTGGCCATCAAGGTGTACAGCTGTTAGCATTGTATAGAGGATAAGTGAACATTTGATTACCCCATACAAGCAATTTATGACATTCTTGTCTGTAAATACACTCTTCCTTTGATTAGCCTATCTGACTCGTTCATCTAAGCAGTAATGAAGGTAGATGTAATAGAGATCCAGATTACTATGGGTTTACTGTCTAGCATATCTGTTGATTGGTCATGTTTTGAGTTTTGACTGAATAGAATATTAGTTTATCTAGGGAGAATAAATCATAGGCTATGACGGTGATTAGTCATGACTTCAAGACTATTATTTCCCAAAAACTATCAGACTGTATGGCCTGTTTGGTTGTTGGTAATGAAAGGTAGTAATGGTAATGGATTTAAAGTGTAATTTGTTAAGTAAAAACTTCAAAATCCCCATGCAAAACATACTTTTTATTCCCAAACATGAAATTTCTTCTTATTTTTCATTACCATTCATTACCATGTAAAAGGGTAGTATTAGATGGGAATGGATATTTGTGAAGAAAATTAGATAAATTGGTGTTAAGGTAGAACTACCATGGGAATGAATTTTGATTTTTCTTCCAAATCTAGTTATAAATTCATTCCCATTACCTCCATTTATAACCGGCTACCAAACGGGCCGTTAAGGTTTATCAAATCTTTGGAAAACTTAGATAGACTACAAAGATTTTTTTTTGAGAAGTGTACGTTATGTCAACTCACTATGTGTAATACTACACTATAAGGAATCGATAGATGAAAATATGAAATCTATCTGGAATTAGGTCATATGCTTTGAAGAAATGGATGTCTGACTGTCAGAGTGAGACATTTTATTAATTGACAACATGGCACTGCTTTTGCCCCATTTTCAATTTCCTTTCTTTTGGCTTTTTGGACAAGAAAATTATATTACGGTGACCCCTTCATTTTGGGATATTATGTTTCATTTTTGTTTAAACTGCACTCCCAAAAATGACTTGGTGAAGGTTGGAAAGCAAGTAGATGCTGACAGGCAGCCGTTTTCACCAGTATTTGAAATGTTGATATTGGATTGACATGCAAAATTTTTGTCTCCTAGCTTTCTTCCATCCCTTTTTCTTTGCCTCATAGGTTTTTATATTGTCGTGAACCCATACGAGAAGAAAAACGTTTTACACCCTATCAAACGGACCCTTATTAGAATAAAGAGAAATAAACCTAATTTAATCTCGACCCTTTATTTATTGATCCAAGGGTCATTGTTTTTTCACATCTTTCTCACTAAAACTAGACTTCTCACATGAGTAATTCTATGTATACACACATTGACACATCTATAATCTATACTAAAACAGAATATGCTAACATCACCTACTGCCAAATGTCATACTCTCATGAAAATTTTTCCCTCCAAAAGAAATGTTGATGTCATCATTAATTAATTACTCCTTTCAAGTTTCAAAATCAAGTAATAAATTTTTCTAAAGAATTGTAATTGCATTTTTTTTCCACTAAAAAATTTAAAGATATTAAAGGTAAAGTGTCGCAGTTAATTTCAAACTAAAAACACTTTTTTTTTCAATTTAAAGTTATTCGAAGCTTTAATTTTATGGATTAATATTACATTAATAGAAAATAAAGAAGTGAAAATTTAGAATCCAACTCTTGACTTCTAGGGGTATACAATTCATATAATATCAATCCAATTTGACGCTTCCCAATATTTTCGTTATTGTTGTCTCAATATTGATAAAATTTTAAAAAATTATTCTAATAAAAAACTCTTGGCCTCTTGGCGGTATACGATTTTTTTTGTTATAATTAAAAAAATGTGAAATTATAATTTCAACTTTTTTTTTTAAAACAAAAAAATCATTATTTAAAAGAACAAAATAATGAAAAGTTAAAATTGAATAATTACGTTAGATTTAAATAATAATAAAAATTATCAATATAAAGTTTCTTTACTTACTACTTTTTTAAAACCGTACATCGCACGGGTGCTAATCTAGTATAGAAGAAAGCAAGACGTGTGTGTACAATTTAACATGCTAAGTTAGTTGTCATTCAAATAATTTAAAGCTGCTTGTTTTTTTGCTTTGGGAAAATTGGGGGAGGGGAGTAGAAGAAAGATGTACTAATAATTAGCATTATTGGATTGTGCTTGCAGTTGAAAGATTAACATTCGAGGAGTTCTTTAATCACAAATTTTTGATGGGTTCCAGGTAATTTTTTAAATCATGAAATCATAACTCCCGTTACCCCTGTCTTTGTTTCTAGAATTTTTACTTCTGCTCAGGCAGGGTCTAGGGAGGTTCACATGTGTGCAGCCTTACCCCTACTAGTCAAAAAAAGTAGGAAGAAGGTTAATGTTATTGTATATTAATCTGACACAATTTAAGAAAAGGTCCTAGTTCTGCTGTCAGATTCAGAATGTTGTTAGTTTCTGTTCGTGAAATAGATAATTTTCTTGTCATATGCACTTATGCAGAGTAGCAGTCAATGCAGCGTCCCATTCTCAGATTTCTCAAGCTGGAAATCTGGATCTGACTGATAATCGCGGTCCTCTATCTCATCACGATGATGAAATGAAGGCACTTGAGGATAGTGTAAAACAAGATTGCTCCATAAATGATGAGAACAGAGACTTTAAGGATCCTTGTGATGTCACCAGAGTTACGCCTAATATTTCTTCTGACAAAATTAGGCAGTCTGTTGAGGATGGCCCACAATCATTGAGTCAGACTCGAGGTTAGATTCTAGAGCTTGCTCATGTTGCTTCTCTCAATATCAATTGTCTGACTAGTTTGCTTTTCTGTCCAGTTGCTTATTCATTGGATTCTATTGAAGGAGAATACGTTTTTGTTCATTCTAATTTTGCTTCAACGGAAATTCTCACTTCTTCTCTGGGAACTTCCTTGAAAGAAGTTTCAGCTACCAAAGCTTGTGCCTTGGCTCCAAAGAATAATGACAAGCAGTTGCCTGTCATGCCAGATATGAACAAATTGACTGTCAAGCTTGTTGGCTCTGATAATATCTTACGGAGTGAAATGAATTTATCGGCTGCAAGTGGTTCACCTTCCATATTAAGGGAAGCACAGGACTTGCATTCATTGCACCCTTCAACAAGGCTGCAACTTATAAACCAGTATGTGGATGCTCTTTCAAGTCTTGCAAGAGAGAAGGTGAGCTCCTGCTATTCAAAATCAACAGTGATTTCTTGTGGCTGGAGTCAATTTGCTTCCTGTTGTGACATTTTCTCTGAAGTCATTACAAATTACACATTCTACAACTTGATTTAATAAGCAAAGGGCATGTTTGTGACTTGAAGAGTCATTTTACATATTATTGCTTAAGAGGTTATGGAACATATGTGACTGTCAATGTGTTTGTGATTTCAGATTGTAACTGATTTTTTGGAAGCCACTTGTTGCAGCTTAATGCAGGTTTCTTTCTGGAATCATTTTCTGTTGAATTGGTAGTTTTGACTCTTTGGAAGGAAGCTATACGGATTTGCAACTCTTGGCTGTTAAAAAGTGGTCTACCTGAGGGCTCTTCAGGAAATGACTCAGCTGGTAAGAAAGCTGCAAGTTCTTTGACAAAAACTGAATGTATCACAGATTTTACAAATCCTTCGTCAGTGTCGATCTGGGCTGAGAAAGGGTTTATTGATGCATATGATGGAACTGAGAAACTATCCAAGTATATACAGGATGTGGATGGTAAGCTGACTTGACTTATTTTTCAACACAACTTTCTATACTAACATAATTGTAAAATTTGCAAAATCTAATTGTTTCCAGGAAAAATTGCCACCTACAACCACTTAAATTTAACTTTGCAATTTACTTATACAAAAAAAAAAAAAAAAAAAAAAAAAACTTTGCAATCAAACAAACTCAAATTAAGATTCACTTTTCCGACCAATTCAAACAAACTCAAAGTGTAACATAATTGTTTATTGTTTTTAATGATTTTTATAGCATTACTCCTCGCCGAAGACTGTTTAAATGTCTGAAAATGAGATTCGGCTGTAATTTAATTACATATTGGATATAAGTGGTTGTAAATCACAAAAACAAACTTGAATGGCTTTAATTCACAAAATGACAATTTTCCTTTGTTTCCATTTCAACTCCAGATTTACATCAGCATTCCTAGCTATCACTTTTTACATTTGTTTGTGTGTGGAAATTCCAATCTTATCTAATTTTGCTAGCTTCCTTCCCTCAACCCTATCTTCTTTGTTTTGGAAACACCAGGTGCTGCTGAGATGCCAGATGCTATGGAGATTATATTTCAAACAGCTATTGCTGCTGGGAAAGACGGAGCAGTATGCAAATATAATCTTACATGTTTTACATATAAAATTCCTGTTTTTATTACTCTATAAGCCATAACTAACATGGCATCATGCTTTTTTTTAATGTAACATTTATTTCAGGCAGATGAATTTTTCGGGAATCGAGATAGTGCTGCAACAATGTACTCCAAAGCTTTGCTTTTGTTCTCGTTCATTGTCTCAGGAGCTCCATCATTGCCGCTGAATCCTCCATTTTTGTTGGCTCCAGACAGCAAGCAACAAATCCTAAAATATATCAAGAGCTTAGAGTTTCATCTGAGTCACTCAAACGTAGCAGTCTTCAACGATGAAGCTGCCAAGCTTTGGTATCAAGTAAATAAAAGATAACTGTACAGAAATTCTTAAAATTGGATTGGTGGCTGACATCTGACATGATTCCGCAAAGCTATGACAATAATAGGTTGCAGATTCTTGAGAAATTTGGCATATTTTTGCTGTGGTAGTTTGATTAAAAATGAATTACATATTTCTAATATGTAATCACAGCTAATTTTAGGAGAACATGTACATAAGAAATTTAATTCTTTTACCGTTGATGTAAATATTAGCAGCATTTATCTGCACACTTGAGTTCCATGACAAGTATGGATGTTCAAGCATTTTCATTTTAGAAGAGACCTTCACTGATTAAGTATTGCGAAAACCTCAAAAGATTTATCATGTGTTGTTTCTGCTAACCTAATTCAATGTTATTAAGCATAACCTGTCCATGCTACGGGTTCTTCACAGGCATCAACAAGATATCTCTAGCTGTACATACCAATGACAGTTTTTTGTACAGGATAAGATATCAACTAGTAGCCTAGGAAAATATGATTAACACACTTAGAATAGCTACTACAAGTGATAAAATTAGCAACTAAAAACTTGCACGGTTGGTGGGGTAGAATGGGCATGTGTAGACTTCCTCTTCATGCCAGTACCTCGAGTAATTAGGATTTTCATCTAGTGGGTGGGCACTATGATATGTTGTAGCTTCTATTTTTAACTGCATCCAAAGACATGGTTAGGATAGAGGCAGTGTTAAGTCATGCACTTAACCCTTCCTCTTCTCTTTGTATCCTCCTTTGTGGTTCGGCACTGTGTCTTCCTTCTTGATGCATTATGGTCTTTGAAGTGGAGAAAACTTGTGGAAATTGGGTCAAGATAGGCAACACAAGTGCAGTCATGCATCATCAATGACACTTACCATAACATAATACTGGGACATATGAATTATGAAGCAGCAGAATGTATGATAATTGCAGTGAAGAGAGACATTGAACAGGTTTATAATAATTTCAGATCCAGGGTTTATGAGCATAATGATTGTAAGTCTATTCATGGAGGTTGAATGCATATGAGGAAGTCTGAGAAATGAAATAGAGCAATGTAATCTTTTATAGTACAAACACGCAAAGTCTCGTGAACTTTTTAGGCCTGAAATTAAGCTAAATGAAATAAAGAAACTTGGGAGCAAGGTTTCCCTTACGGAAATTGCTTGCATCTTTAGATATCACGTGGAAGCGTCCCCATCAACACGCAATCGCTTGGAACATTTTTCTTGCTCCGGAGTGCTGGAATTCATCACCCTGCTCTCTCTGGCCTCCATAGAACATCTTTTATAGGGCTTAAAACCTGTTCTGTTTGTCATCAGCTTCCCATGATCATGATTAAATGTCAGCAGCTCATCTTTTCGATTGTCCTCTCGTAATCTTATTTTCTCTATATCCTGATTACTGTACCAAGATTCCCATGTGTTCCTGTTTAGGTCCAACTGTGACACACAATTGCTTTCCCCTGCATTTTGCCTATTCTCCTCAACAGTATCATTCATTTCTTGCTTCTTACCAGTAACAATGGGTGGTGAAAAACTCTGGGGCAATACCTCTCTAGAAAAAAGGGCTTGAAATGCCAACCGCCCCTGACAAGTAAATTACATGGATACATATGTTAACAAATGAAAAACTAAAACAATCTAATTTGATACTCATTTTTGGAAACAGACAGATGTAATTACCCCCTCTGAAACTTCCTTCCAGGAATCATATATGTTGCCAATGATTCGATTGCGACGAACACTAGGTTCACTGGTGGTTGGACGACTTACATCAGGTTCATTGGCTTCTTCTTTTCCTTTGTCATTCTTTTCCAAAGCATCAGTCTCTACATCACTGCCTGAAGGTGTGTTAGATCCACAAGATGAGCGATCCACCTGTTTCTTGGTCTTCCCCTTGCTTGTATCCTTTTGCTCACTCAAAGCAGCGACCTTCTCATCATTATTGGCTTCCACTCCAATATCCATTTTCGCACTAGAAGCGTTACCAGAATTAGATGATGATGTTGCAGGAGATTTGGATGCTGAATGTTGAGGCTGTAAAGCTTCAGCCAATCCTTGCTTGGGTTGCTGAACTTGTGGTCCAGAAAATTGGAAATTGTTTTCTTCCCTTTCTTCATTAGCATCTGGAGTTTGGGTAAAATTAGCTAATGGAGCAGTCACTGAGGCAGGTGGAAAAGAGACCCCAGCATGTAGTGGAGCACATAAAGGCAGGAGCCCATGTGCTGCCCACCAAGCGGTAGCAGCTGCTACAGTAGCAGCAGCAATTGCGGCCACACTAGGAGCTGGGTTCATTTGTCGAGGTGGGAAACCTTCACAGGGGCCTGCAGGAGAATTGGCTGAATTTTCGACATTTGGACACGGCCAAAATGAAGCAGCAAAACTAGCTGCAGCATGTGCAGCCGGATTCTGGAGAAGAGCAGAAACAATCATGCTTGAAAAGGTTGAGGACATGTGCAGAAAAGATGAGTAATTTTCGTGGGTGTTGGGGAAGAGACTGAATGGAGGATGGGGACTCGGAAACATTTGGTGATTTGTGGATTTTGAAGTGCTCGCTTGGCTTTCTACAGCCGCTGATACTGCAGGATTGCCGAAAAATGCTGGCTGGCCAGGAATCCCCATTGGATGAAATGCTGGTTCTTGATATGATACGTCTGAAGAAAGACCCTGACTGCATGATCCCAGATTTCCATCAAGAATCTGAACAGGAGCGTGCCTGGGAAATGTTTTAGCGGCATTTGTTTCATTTTCTGGCATATATAGATCAACATCATCAGATTCTTGTCTAAGTATCAACAATTTAGCCTACGCTGGAAGAGTTGAAATCAAAACCTCACCTGAATCATTCTGAACCATCTCCACGACATCAGATTTATTGGGCTTATGATTTCTGTTATGTCCGTCAGCAGCATTAAAATTTCTTGTTTCATTGTCGGCTAGTGATTTGTTTATTGGAACAAACTCCTTGAAGTTGGACACCTTTTCAGCTGATCCCAAACCTGTGGCATGGAATTCAGTAGAAGATACTCCCAAAGCAGATGGTGTTTCTTGAAAAACTGCAAAGCCTTCAGTGCACTTGTCAACACAGCTGGTTTCTTTGGTGTTTGATTCCTCATCATCACCGCCAGGTTCCTTGAGATTAAAAACAACTTTAGTGTATTGAGCAAAATATCTGAATACAGGACAACTAGCATATCATGACAGGAAAGTAACAGATAAAGCATACCTCAGGAAGTTGCTCTTTTTCTAAAACTACAATTTGTTCTGTAGAACCCGGTGATATTTGCTTCCCATCCTTTGTTTTGACCTGCGAATTTGGGGAATTTACAGCACCAGTTTTGCGAGGATAGGGATTACTTGGTTTTCTTTTGGGGCGTGGAGGTGGAATTTCTATGTCAATTGCTTGCCCTATAGGAACACCTTTAACAAGAGCCTCCTTTTCCAACTGAAAGAAAATTCAAAATTGCTTCAGCACAAATCCATTGAAATCAAATCTTCAACAGGCAATAAAGAAAATTCCTACTCAGAGTATCAGTCAAAGTACAAGTCTGATTCAACCTTTAACAATAGCCTGGTCGAAATATACTCCAATTATAGAATTCTGTTTTTTCTAGCATAGGCAATTAGGAACTTAACTACAGATAAAGCAAAAATTATAAGACACTTCGAATTTATGTACAAGCAATAACATTTATAAAATCATCTCGATTTAACCATGAAGGCAGTGTGAAAATTCCATTCCAAAGTATTCCATTGGAACAAAAGTTAGTCTCAATATTGTTTCAGGTAGAACAAAAAGTGTATGTCCAGTTTCATATTTGTGTGTGAATTACTAGAGACTCGAAAAGACAACAAGGACTCCATTCCTGACTGATAAATGTAACAACTATGTCAAACATCATGACAATACCATGAACAGAACCATAGAGGACTGGTTGCAAGGATGAGGTGCATGTTGTTTACTGTTATAACTCCAACTTATAAATGATGATACAAGCTTTTCAGTTTTCATCCAGGTACTTCTGAGTCTGATTTAACCAACATCAGGCCACTGCAATTATTCTTATATTTGTCTCTTTCTCTGCATGACTATAGAATAAGTTAATTTAATGACCTTCCAAATAAAGGTTATGAACTACATTTAGGAGCCAATATTCAATCTAATTTGACTAGGGTACCTTGTCCATTAATCGAAAATTTCCCACTAATCATAACTAAAGAAACAAAAATCTTTCGAGACTCCAAATATTCAGCTCTTCAATTAAAGACAATCCACAAATTCCAGTACTAATCTAACACCATGAAAGGGAATCAGGAAAGAATGTAACGTTCAAGAATTTTGTGGGAAACTGAGGAAAAACCAGGAAACTCCACTACATGAAAGCTAGAACACTAATCCAGATATGATGCATCAGTTGTGCCTAGAATGAAAATCGCTTGTTTGTTGCTTGATCTTTACCAAATGAGAAAAGGGGAATGGTTTGACCAAGCTATAAGAGCTCAGTCAAACCAGCCCGTTCATAGTTCAAATGGAAAACTATTGAGTGTTGATCAGTGCATAAGAAACTTTTGAAAATCCAAACAAGCCTGCTTTGTTGAACTTGATAAATTCTTAACAGGGAAGAAGGACTGCATATCCAGTAACTAGAGTAGTTTGCTATACTGGTCTGCTGGGCAGGACAAGATTTCTCTCCCTTTTCACTTGGGCTTCATAAATATCCAGTAACTAGTGAACTTTACAAATCAAGGCTTCAAAAAAACCATTTTCAAAGAAAATTTTAGCAAGAAAGACAAGCAAAGCTTAATGGACACTCTCGCAGCACTGAAACTGCCTAAAAATTTGTCACCTTGTGGAAACTAATGCCCTTCATCAATATAAATAAAATAAAACAGAGACATCTACAGTGAGGAGCGGCAAAAATCAGAAACATGATACCCCAACTAATAAGAAGATAAGTACTCTAATCTACCAGCCTAAAGAAACTAGGGAAAGCAACAAGTCAAGCATGAACAATTGTAAAGGGCCCATCAAAGCTTTACCAAAATTTTCATTTTGGGATCTTCCAAATACTCAATCCAATTTCATTGGAGTTGGATTCCCAAATACTTGTACCACTATCACCACTCTCATACAATTGAACCACAGATTGATGTGAAACTATTCATTACCTCCAAACCATGTCTACATTTTCCCTCTTTTCCATTGAAGAAAAAAACTAGCCACTTTTATTAATTCTTAGTTTTTCTCTACTCTAAAAATAAACTAACCACGATCTCCAGTCACGTCGTGTTCTCTTTCTCCTCACTATAAGTTACATTCATTAAATTATGTGCCCAAAGAGATGGGTGAAGCTTTGGGAGAAAGAGAGCTTATCAGATAAACAACAACTTCTTTGCTGCGGTTTGACTGGATACAAATAATATAAGAATAGTCATCATCATAGATAATGTTAACTTTTGCCACTTTACATCTATTGTTAAACCAAGTAAAAGACTAGCCTATTACTTTAGAAACACACAAGAAACGCACCATCATCTCAGGATACACCAACTAAACTTTAGAAACACACAACAACTACTGAATCAACATATTTACTTGGCTAACCATCAATTTCCATTAGATGCCCATCCATTTAGTCAATGACCCAAAAAGATTTCTCAATCCCGAAAAATGACTCAGGCAGTCAGGCTCATCACCTACAGCTTGCAAAATTCCATATCTGATCTACGCCAGCCAAAAAAAACAGTTTCATACCATGATGGACAGAGCTTCATCACAACATTAACACAAGTACACAACAATTCCATTAAACAGTGAATTATACAACCGGGTGCACACAATAAAAAGTTTATGTTATGCATTTATAACATTTATCGCTTAATTCATGTTTTACATTTAGAACACTTAATTCTATAAAGTATTGTAAAAATAAAACATGAATGCTCTAAATACATAACATAAACATTCTCATAAAAAAAAACCATTCTAAAACATAACATGAATGTTCTATTTTAATAGGTGCATGGAAAATTTTCACAGACTCCATATCCATTAACAGGCCAATTTATGCCATTATTCATGAATATAAACAAAGAAGAGACAAACAGAAACAGGAAATTGTTGTTTATTTCTTAAATTAGAGAAATATAGGGAAGAGGATGATCTACAAGCAAAATTCCCCGTGATCATTTGGAAATGTTAGCTTAATCTGAAAAAAAAAAAATAACAGCTGATCTTTTCTTCACAAAGTTCCTCAAAGGGATGAAAGTCCTGACATCATTAGCCCTTCTCACTTTGCCCACCAGGGCAGAGGTGCAACAAAAGATACTCGAGATGAAATATTACTTCTACTGTGTCATCAGCGTTCTTTCATGTCTCCAAGGACAAAAGTTCAGGGAGATCAATTTGTTAGAACCGGAGAAGTGATTTCAGAGTTTATAACGTAGCATCCAGAAGTTGTGGCCGTAGATACTTATTTTGACACAAGGCTGGCTTGCACAAACTAATAACAAGTACCAATAGTCCATACATGAGGATCAGCATTCCTTACTAGAACAATTTGTTTAGGAATACTGCTGGCCAGCTGGGAATTTTATAATGTCCTCACCCTCTTTCACAGGGAATAAGATCAAACCCTTTATCTTTCTCTCAAGCAAAAATGCATTTCTAACACCTTTTGACTAATCAACAAGTGAAAAGAAACTTTAAAACATTCCAATGAAAAGGATAAGATTCGAAAAGATCTACCCTAATACTTTGAATGTGCAATGTGATCTTGTATGTTAATTCTAATTCATTAACAAGAAATAAAATCATCATCCCATTTCACTTCACTAAAAGCCCAAAAAAGGATTACATCCTTTTGGAATTGAAATCCATTATTGCATTTTGCTGAACTCATTACTGGTGCTTTTCCTCAAAGATAGCTGTATTTGCCCAAAAAAAATCCCTTATTCTAAATTCAATATCAAAGTTCGATGATATAATCGCTAAATATAGGAAGTCTAAGATTTTTTGTTCTACCATAAAAACAATAGAAGACAAAACTACACGTTCTAAATTCAATACCAAAGTTCGATGATATAATTGTCTAACCCATAGACTTGACAGAGTGTAACACTGTTCATTTGATTCTGAACTCTATGCCCTGCAATAGCTCCTTTAATTAAAAACAACAAAAGGGCAAAGCTTCATATAGACCATTCCAAGTTTGCAGTTTATCTCAAAAGCTAGCTATCCAGTCTCATTCCTCTACCATATTATGAACATTGTTTTCCACATAACTCTAGTTTTCTAGCGGTTGAGCTGATAGTGGTTCACTGGTTCATCTCATTGCAGGAAAAAACATGCTGTCATCCAATTTCCATGTATTCGCCCTTGTTTTTCTTATGATCTCAATTTTGTGAAAGGAACCACAGAAATGAAAGAGGAAGAACCAAGGGTACAAATGGAAAAAACTTCTAAAGCGAAGGAAACTAAACGGAAAGAAGAGAAACTCACCAAAGAAGATCCTCCTCCTACCCTTCTTTGGAAGAAAAAGAGAACCCTAACAAAATCGACGAAATGTATCCAAGTGAATGGAAACAAAATATTGTAACGTAGCTCTAGCCTACTAGCATCATCCACTTTCAGATCAAACCATAAAATCATGATTTTGGTCCCCATTCTCACTTAACTAAAAAGGGGGAAAAATTCTCTCCAAGAACACAATATCTCCACATTAATTTGATTCAAATAGGCATCAGAAAATTTTATTGACTACATGATTTAGAGAAATAAAACAGCACTCCTATTCCATAACTAGCTATAGATCCCCATAGATCTAAAGATGAGCAGAGTACTTATAATCTTTAATGAGCTGGATGGTGTCATCTCCCTTTCCTTCGCAGCAACGCTTCCCTACCACCACCACACACACACCCCCAAAAAAAAGAAAAAAGAAAAAAAGCCACGGGACCAACCTAAAAGGAAGAATAGAGGGAATAATGTGAATTTAGGTCATCAAATATGAGTTGGACAGATAACTCTTTCCCACATTTGAAAAGCCACATAAATGATGTTCAAGTCATTATGACCACCACTACAAGATTGTAAGTTCTAATTTTGTAAAAGATAATCACCCGATCTCCAAATCCTATCATAGAAACACGTCTCAAAATGTTCTTGCAAGTACAAGTCTACAATTCCTTCAGCTCATGATGATTTACCTAGTTGACTTTCACAATGATGAAGAAGAGTACAAAAAATCAACAAGAATAACTTTATGCTTTAAGTAAAAATTAAAGAGAAATAGACGATGAGATAACCCAAAATGGACTATATCGCAAACACTATGACATAAGCAATAGAAGCTTTCTGTAAACTGCATAAACAATGATCCTTGGATCACACCTTATACCTCACCTTGTCATCACCTTTGATACCATGGACACTAACCATAATCCTATAATGTATTTATAATGCCAATTGCCACCTAAAAACACACCTTTGTAATTTATAATGTATTCCCTTTGTCCATAATTGTTTGCACCATTTACTTTTGAGTGGTCTTCAAGGCTCGACTTTGGCCGCAAATATCTTTAAATTGTATTGATAAAAGTTATAAAATTTACTGTTAGTTTGTGCCTTGAATCTTATTTATGCCCCCTTCAAAATCCCATGATGGGGTCTCGTTGTTATGTATGTTTAGGTGTTTTGGGCTTATTTTTCGGGCCTTTTCTGCTTCCTAGGAGTCTATATATACTCTTAATCTCTATAACCCTAAACAACACAGTATTCAGATTAATAAAATTTCCCCTCTCCTCATCCTGTGCATGTAGTCAACACATTGTCGACGAACCACGCAAATTTGTGTTTGTTCTTATTAGTAGTTACTGGTGAGAAAAATGTCTGCTTTGAATGTGAAGATCGACAAATTTAAGGGGAGGAATAGTTTAAGTTTATGCAAATCAAGATGCGGGCCTTGTTGAAACAACAAGGGATGTGGGTGTCGTTGTCAAAGAAGGCGACTGATGCCAAAACCACTGAAATGACCAATCTAGAAGAAAAGGCGCATTCGACTATCATGTGGTGCCTCGTCGACAACATCATCACTAAGGTCGCCAAGGAAGAAACGACATCAGGTTTGTGGTTAAAACTCGAAAGTCTTTACATACAAAATCTTTAACCAATAAGTTGCTTTTAAAGCAACTTCTCTTCAGTCTGTGAATGCAAGAATTTACGCCTCTTCGAGAGCATTTAGATCAATTGGACACAATCTTATTAGAATTGCATAATATTGATGTTAAAGTTGAGGACGAAGATGCTACCCTAATTTCATTAGTTTCTTTACCATTGTCGTACGAAAATTTATTCATTCATTCATTGTTGGTAAAGATACTATGTCCCTAGAAGAAGTTAGATCATCGCTTCATATTAGGGAATTGCGCCATAAGCCAACTGGTAGTGTTACAGATAATCACATTGCTGGGATAGTAGCAACAGGGGGTAAGGGTCAAAGAAATTAGAAAAAGAAAATGAAATTTAATAAATCTGGTCTCAAAGGTCCCAAACCCATAGACATTTGCAACAACTGTAAGAAAAGGGACATTGGAAGAACGATTTCCCAAATAAAAAGAAGCGACAAGATAAGTCTGGTTCTGCTGTTGTGGCAGAAGAAAACACCATTCTGAGGATGATCTTGCCCTTGTCGCTAATGAACAAACATATCAATCTAATGGGTGGGCTCTTGATTCTGGGGCATTTATCATATATGTCCGTGCAAAAAGTGGTTTACAACTTATGAGCAGATAGATGGAGGTAATGTTTTTATGGCCAACAGTGTTATCTGCAAGGCGGTTGGTATTGACTCGATTAAGATACGGACACATGATGGTAAATTTTATACATTGAACGATGTTAGACATGTTCCATTGATGACTAAGAATCTGATTTCACTCAATAATCTAAACAACAAAAGGTTCAGTTTCAAGGGTAAAGGTGGAGCTTTATATATCTGCAAGAGTTCCAATGTGGTTCTGAAAGGTGTTAAATGTGGTACTTTGTATATGTTTCAAGGCTCTACGTTGTCTAGTTTTGTTGTTGTTGCATCATCCGAGGTTCATGAGGATAATATGACTAAGTTATGACATACGAAGTTTGGTCACATGAGTGAAAGGGGATGCATGTGCTGTCAAAAGGAGATCTTCTTAGTGGCCATAAGGTAAAAGATTTAGGATTCTGTGAGCATTGTGTATTTGGGAGACTTCATCTCACAAAGTTCCAGAAAGCTATTCATAGAACAAAAGGTACACTTGATTATATTCATTCTGATTGTTGGGGTCCT
The DNA here is from genome assembly GCA_951394345.1 of Salicornia ramosissima. Taxonomy (NCBI): domain Eukaryota; kingdom Viridiplantae; phylum Streptophyta; class Magnoliopsida; order Caryophyllales; family Amaranthaceae; genus Salicornia; species Salicornia ramosissima. The sequence goes on from OX596234.1 coordinate 51,225,984, forward strand.
TCACAAGTTGAAGCTATTAGAGGTTACAAGTATTTTGTGACATTCATAGATGATTTCTCAAGGATGAATTGGGTGGTTATGATGAAGCATAAAATTGAGGCCTTTAAATGTTTCAAGCAATGGAAGGCATTAGTGGAGAATCAAACTGGGAAGAAGATTAAAAGGTTGAAAACTGATAATAGTTAGGAATTCTGTTTGACTGAGTTCGATGAGTTTTGTAAGAATAAAAGCATTTCTCGGTATCATACAGTCAGAGATACACCGCAACAGAATGGTGTAGCACAACGCATGAATCAAACACTTGTGGAGAGAGCTCGATGCATGCTCTCTGATGCTAGATTACCTCAAAAGTTTTGGGCATAAGCAGTCAGCACGAAATATTTTCTAATAATACTGTAGACCTCACATTGGCATTCATATAAAGACACCGTATGAGGTGTGGTTTGGAAAGTCTTCGGAATACTCTAATTTGAGAACTTTTGGTTGTACTGTTTATTATCATGTAAGTGAGGGTAAATTAGAGCCAAGAGGGATGTATTTTTAGGTTTTAGAGAAGGGGTTAAAGGGTATCAAACCTGGTCTACCTCTGAGAACAGAGTCATACTTAGTAGAAATGTAGTCTTTGATGAAAATGCTATATTTAACCCTACTCTGAAGTCTATAATTGTATCAGAAAAAGGTAGTGTTGAGAAACAGGTAGAACAGTAAGTTACTCGTTATGAGAGAGATGAACCACAACATGAAGAAGAGGTTCAGCGACTACATTCAGAAACTTCAACAGCATGAAGAGAGGTTCAACAAGTTTAGTTGGAGGAAGAAATTTACATGACTTAGCCAGATGGGTTCCAAGTTCCCGGAAAAGAAGAATATGTTTGTAAGTTAAAGAAGTCATTGTATGGTCTGAAGCAATCTCCTAAGTAGTGGTACAGGAGATTTGATAGCTTCATGATAGAGATCGGCTACAATAGGAGTCCGTATAATTGTTATGTACGGAGTATATCACAACAAGTTGGAAAATGGTTCTTATATTTATCTAGTCTTGTATGTTGATGATATGTTGATAGCTACAAAGGAAAGGTTAGATATTCAGAAGTTTAAGGGTCTGTTGAGTGTTGAGTTTGACATGAAAGATTTGGGTGCTGCAAAGAAGATTTTGGGGATGGAAATCTACATGGACATAAGCCAGAAGAAACTTTTTATGTCACAGAACGGTTACATTTAGAAGATATTCTCCATGTGCCTCAAATATTCATTTGTCTGTTTCTTTTGCACAAAAATCTACTGAAGAGAAGGAGTACATGTCTCAAGTTCCCTATGCTAGTGCAGTAGGAAGCTTGATGTATGCTATGGTGTGCACTAGATTTGATCTTGCACATGTTGTTAGTAGGTTTATGTCACAACCTAGCAAGGAGCACTGTCAAGCTACGAAGAGGATTTCTCGGTACCTTAGGGGTACTTCTGATGTTGGTCTCATCTATGGAGGTGGTAGATAGTGTTTAGTTACCGATTATTCTGATTCTGACTATGCTAGAGATGCTGACAGTAGGAGATCCATGACCGGTTAGGTGTTCACTCTTGATGGTTCTGTTGTTAGTTAGAAGGCTACTTTGCAACCTACAGTGACTTTGTCAACTACGGAAGCAGAGTACGTGGCATTGACAGAAGCTGCAAAAGAGGGAATTTGTTGAGAGGACTGGTTAGTGATTTGGGTTTGCATCATGATCAAGTTATTGTGTATTGTGACAACCTTAGTGTTATATGCTTAACTAAGGATCAAGTTCATCATGAGATAACTAAACATATTGATGTGAGATATCATTTTCTGTTGAGTGAGAAAAGAGTTAAGGTGAACAAAGTGGGTATTGCTGATAATCCCGCTGATATGCTCAGTAAATCTGTTCCGCATAGCAAGTTTCAACATTATTTGGGCTTGGTAAACATGGGAAACTGTAGATTTCACTATGGGGAAAAAATCTGAGACATAGGAGTTATGTCAGGAACTCTTGGGTGGTACATCTGTGTTGGTTTGGTTTTGTTGCTGAGAGGATTCAAGTCAAGGTGGAGATTTGTTAGTTTGTGTCTTGAATCTGATTTATGCCCCCTTCAAAATCCCATGACAGGGGTCTCGCTGTTATGTATGTTTAGGGTTTTATGTTTTGGGCTTATTTTTCGGGCCTTTTCTGCTTCCTAGGAGTCTATATATATACTCCTAATTTCTGTAACCCTAAACAGCACTGTATTCAGAAATGCCTCAAGATCAATAAAACTTCTCCTCTCCTCTACCTGTGGGCGTAGTCGAAACATTGTTAGCGAACCACGTAAATCTGTGTTTGCTCTTGTTATTCGCTACTTTATTTTTATCGCATCTGTTACAACATTTACATATTTAGAAACTACAAGTTAGGAAGAATCAAATGAGATCCCACATGATAATATAGTGTCTTATAAATCAAGGAGAATTAGGCTTCGTTTGTTTTGAAGGAAAATAATTTTCATGAAAAATTATTTTCTAAGGAAAACAATTTCTAATGGAAAACATACATGTAAAAAAAGTTTTCCTTTGTTTGTTTGATTGAAGGAAAACTTATGAAGGAAAGAAAAAATGAAATAGAAATGAAGGAATGATGGGAGGAGTGAATAAGGGAGAAGTAAAGAGGAAGAAGGAAAATGTGGCATTCCTTCTCCACAAAAGGAAAATGTTTTCCTTTTCCAAAGTGACATTTTCCACCTTAAAAAAAATTGTTTTCCACCATTTCCAAAACAAACAAAGGAAAATGGAGAGAGGACGGAAAATCATTTTCCGGGAAATATGTTTTCCATCAAAACAAACGGAGCCTTAATGGTCAAAGTTATAAAATTTTGACTCCAAAAAAGGAAACGTTGCACACATTAAGAGACAGAGGGAGTATATCAATCTCTCACCAACATCCATGAATTCCAGCAACGTAAACCTCCATAATCACTTTTCCCTAATGTTGCTTCACAACAGTTTAAGTCTGAAACATCAAAAGGCTTTGCTGGCAACCTTTCTTAGAAATGCCATGCAATAGTTTCACAAATTCTCTAGTTTGTCATCTTCCCTTAATGTCGCTTAGTGACGAAACCTTAAACTGATAACAAAGGCTCCAAAATTTAACACTTTATCAATTTGAACCCCTAGAGAATGTGCTTTTTAATTCAGCAATTCTTAGTTGGATGTCGCTTGCTTAAGAATGTATACAAAAAATGTGCAGAACAGGAAGTAAGGGAACTAGGGAAGGTAAGCCGTCATGCAATTTCCAATAGGAAATTGAAAGGCGGTCCTATAGAAAATATCTACCCTTTGCTCAATTCTCAAAATCGAGAATCTTCTGTGCTTTTGCATTTGTCCTGAACAGGGATGAAAAGGATAAGAAAAAGAAAAAGAAAAGAAGAAGTCAATACCAGTTACACAACTTGTAGGTAAACAATAAGTTTGTGTTCATCTTTCTTTCTTTCGGTATAAAGATAAGGTTTAGCTCCCCTTAAACATAGAAAACTTCAAGATTGAAGTTGAGCGATGTGCAAGTCAACTGAGGGGAAAAGGAAGAAGATAATGCTTGTTTATAGATTATTGAATCAATTTTGTGGTATGAATCCTTCTTGTTTCAACATTGTTGCGTACTCCGTATTAAGGTTTATTGATAACTTGTGCAAATGATATAATATATGGCACAATAAACAATACTGATTTTGTTATAATGCTAAAATGCTTCTTAAATGGCTTAAAAGATTCTCTCAACAATTTTTTTTGGACCTTCTCTCCACATCTAAGTGATGACATTATATAAAATATTGTATTATATAGTCTAAAAACGCTAGTTTCAGATTCTCTAATCACTATCCTATTCAAAGCATGGGAACATGACATACTAGTCGACACAATAAGGCACCACAATGAGAAAAAAGCTTTTTATTACATAATAAGATAACGTTAAAAAAAAGCATGAGATGAAAGATACCGATGGACCTTTGAAAAGAACTTTTGTGCATGACTTCTTATCTGGACAGCAGTCTTTGTACCAATATGTTCTGTACATCCCACCAAAAGGAAAACAAGAAAAAAGAAGAGAAAAGCAACTCTTCAAGTAAGATAAATCAGAAAAACAAATTTCACATTGAGCCCCTTTGATGAGAGTATGAGACAGATAAAACAACTGAATGAATATGGAGCCAAATTGGTCGCAATTCCACTTTTTGGCAAACATTATATCAAAATCGAATTTATTCTGGGAAAAAAAGAAGAAATTTCATATTATACGGCAGCGACCGAGCCAAAGGCACTAAATTTGTATATAGAAAATGTTGTATTCACAACAACAGTCTCTCACATGTCTCAATTCATCCCCTATTCAAAACCAAACTAATAATGGAGCATTAAAGGATCAGAAAATGAGGAAAACATTGCCAATTTAAGATCTTAGCAGTTTAGTAAAAATAGTTTTGGTGTGAGCATGGAGCCAAACAACAGAATTGTCAAAATAAATTCCAATTTCACTCTATTCAAATACTATACTCATCAAAATTCTCATTAGTGAGCATGCCAGGCAGATTGAAATGCTCTTTGGTAATACGGCTACTTTAGGCTTTTCGGCCTAAAGTATTATAGTAAAAAAAATCACTGCTTATCCTATATTTCTCGTTTTCTAAGAAATTGTAAGACCATCCTCACCTACTTGATGATTCAGTGAAAATAGCCTCACTCAAGATCAATATTATAGAAATATAACTAGACAGTGATAGTATTACCAAAGTAACTATTAAAACAGTAGGTTTAAATCAAAGCAACACCTTCAATTCTCTGCCAAGCTCGTCCGTGAAGTTTCAAGGCCTCGAGAAACCTATTGTGCTCCTCCTCTGTCCATCGCTCACGTTGCTTCGTGATTGTGTACGGTTTTCTGGTCTTTAACATCGAAACAAAAAAGAATTAGTAAGCATAACATAAGATTCTTCTCCGTCCAAACCATACACTCCCTCCAATCCAAAATTGGTTGAGCTTATCCGCTTTTTTCCCAATCCAGTACATAAAGACATTCTTTCACTTCAATTAACAACATTATCATTCATTTTATTTCATCGACATGATATTAAATATTCCTTACAACACAAATGCAATTTAAACTAGATTCCAACTCTTTTTTTTTTTTTGAAACGCTAGATTCCAACTCTTAATAAGCCCAAAAATTGTCTATATCCATTTGTAACTGGGACCAAAGCGAGTATAAGCCGAATAGAATAAAATTGAAATAAATTCAAGCAAATAAACGGAAACGAGATCAAGAAGAAGCACCTTAACGATCGGCTCTTCACCCGAAGAATAGTTGTCCATTTAAGGGACAACAGCAGGCGGGCGTACCGCTGCTTCAAAAATTCTCTAAAAACACCAGGTGATACTAAAGCCTCCTATCATCTTTCCCCACATGCCATAGTAGTTATACAAGACACTCAGCTGAATACCTGGGTAAGTAAACACACTATTGCTGCACAAACACAAACAATTTCCAAACAACAACAACAAACATATTCAAAGATAATCCGCCTTTTTGTTGCTTCCACCCTTGTTATGAAAACAAAAACCAAAAAAAAATACAGCTACCGATTCAAAACATAAGTCACAAAGCTAATTCTAACAAAAAAGAAAATGAAACAAAACTTCCCTCCTTTTCCCCCATTTTTTCTCCTTAATATATACTCTTTTTTTTTTTTTTGCTTTTTTACAATCAAAATTGACAAAATCCTCACCGAAACAATCGTGTCCCCGCACACCTACAAAGTTCAAACACAGAAAATCAAATCAAATTTTCCGATTCAGTTTTTTTTTTTAAGAACCCTAGAAAAATGAAATTTGAAGCTACCTTAGTGGAGACACAGCAGAAGATATATGATTAACAAGTTCAACCCATTGATTCGAGTAACAACAAAAAAATAATCTCGAATCAAAATTCAATTGAATTGAATTCAAATTTAGGAACTATTGATGAACAAAAATATGATCAAATGAAGAGAATAGTGAAAGAGGAAAAAGAAATGGCGAAAAAACTAAGTACAGTTCGTAAGAGAGAGAGTCGCAACGCTTCAATAAGAGGGACAACACAGGGGAGGTAAGAGGAAGAAGAAGAAGAAAGTTGTCTTAATTTTCAGAATTTTTTATTTTATTTATTTTTTAATTATTTTTTTGGGTGTTGCAAAGAGAAGGATGCTAAATTGAAGCAAGAGAAACCAGGAGTTTATGAGATTGAATTTCAGCCACGAAAAATACGTGTGGATTTGATTGAATTTTTCGTGTGAAAAAAAATGAAATGGAAAAAAATTTCAGAGGGTGTAAAAGAAACTTGGGTGAGATGATGACAAGTGGCGGGATATTAGTGGGTGATGTTGAGACCTACCAGTGCACTTTTTGGAGTATTTTTTTTATTTATTTCTGGTTAAAAAAGGAAAAAGAAAAAGCGGATTAAATGTGTGCCACAAACTCGGAAAAAATTAAAATGAAAAAAAGCGAAGTACACGAAGGCAAGTGGGTCCCACAAGGGTGCAGTGGCGTTTGTGGATAACATTTTGTGGGTGGTAAAAAGGGACACCCTTTGATTCGACCTACGTGGCAAAAGTGTATGCTACGTGGCGTTTTTGTAGGCGATCTTGCCGTCTTGAGTATTTTGCTCATGATTTTTCTAGAGTAAGTAAGGGAAAAACGAGTGAACTTTTGTGGGGTTGAGTTCCTACTTCCTTCTTAGTGTCATTTTTTATTGTCAAGTTGTTTAGTTGATAGGCTGCTTCCTAACACTTCATAAATGATACTATTGGGAATAAATTTATATATAAATTTGGAAGGAAAAATTCATTATATTCTTTTTCATGATGGTGTTAATTTAACTTTAATTTATTCTAATTTTCTCTATAATTATTTATTTATATTCAATATTACCCTTTCCAATTGCAATGAATACTAATATGAAGAAAATTTAAGTTTGGAGATGATGATACGTTTTTCCTTGAGATTATAAGGTTTGTTCTTAACAAAATTACACAATTAAATTCATTACCATAACCACAATTTATTATTACCGACAATCAAACGATTCGTTAAAAGAATTGGGTCAAACCAGGGCTGGTCTCGAGGGTAGGCCTTTGGGGCAGCCACCTAGAGCCCAATGTTTCAAGGGGCCCATTTTTTTGAACAAATTATACAAGTGTTATGTATCCCACCGAATTTTTTGATGATTTAACAAAAAAATAACTAGAAATATTATAACTTTCTATCATTAATACATACTTTTTTTTTTTTTTTTACATAAGAAGTTAATCTTTCATATTCAAAATTATCTCGTTAGGTGTTTTAAACTTCTGATGGAAAAACTACTATATTAGTATATTTATATGATTTTAAACAAATTACAACTTTGTTATTCTACTTTACTATAACTTGAAATAGGAAAATTGCTTAATAATTTATTTCATTGGTCTTTCAACTTATTTTTTCTACATCTTATTCAATTATTATTGCCATTTTCCACTAAATTCATCATTAATTAGAATGGAAAACATATTTTTTTCTCTTCTAAAAACTACAAGAATCAATCGCAATTTTTGTTTTCTTTCTAAATTCAAAGTAACCAATTTTATTTTTATTTTTGGGATATTACTAGATGATATATTCTATCTTATTTGAAAAATAGTTATTGTTATAATAAAATATACTCTTTTTTTAATTTCTAAATTTATTATGAAATTATATTGTTCAAAATTTTAAAGGTAGGGTCCCATTTTATCATTTTACCTAAGGCCCATAAAATGTCGGGAAAACGGCACTAGGTCAGACCGTCTGACCAAACAATCAGATAGACAACTGACCCAATTATGCATAAAACACCATACATGAAAATGGAACATTTGTCACGTGAATTCCAATCAAGCTAGGGTGCCACGCACCATTCTTGCTCCCTTAACTCCGCCATTCTTGAATCCATGATGATAAAGAATCATATATTTGGAGCGAATTTATGTTGTAGATCCAGGTGTGTATCATATTTAGGCTCTGTTTACTAGAGTAAAAAATATTTTCCCTAAAAATACTTTTCCTCATTTTACATCATCGTTTACTTAGGGTGAAAAATAAAAATGTAAAACTTGGGCTGAAAACTCATTTTACACCGTATTGAAAATATTTTCCCCAAATTTGGGAGTAAAACGTATTTTCCGTTCAAGTAAACATTGGAAAACTTCTATGAAAATGAGTTTTTCATAGTAAGATGTTTTTCATAGAAAATCATTTTATATCGAAAACTTTTTACACCCAAGTAAACGGACCCTTATTGAATATGGTCATGATGGGTAAAGTTAGCTAGCTATTCTCATTCAGACAGACGGACGCAAACGAAAATGAAAACTTTTTTATTTGTTGAATCAGTTGTCAAATAACGTTGATGTTGATGATGAAGATGAAGGATATGCCATGATAACGAAGAAAAAGGAGGAGCAAAAACAATTTTGTGTCACCTGGAAAACAATTTTGTGTTACCTGGAGAACAAGATAAAAGTCTATAGTTGCCTTGATGAAGTGATGAACAATTTTGTCTTACTTGGAAAAAATGAAAACTTGTTGGAAGTTTAAAGAGTGAAAAGGGCGGGAATGTGAGTAGTTAGAGAGAACTTGTCCCACATTGGTAGAATAGGAAGAGTTTTTCACATTTATATATTTGAGCTTACCTCTATTCTCTAAAAGCTTAAGTGGTAGGTGGGTTGTTGACAAGATACACACGCGCACCTCGACTAGGTCGAGCTTGGGCTTGGGGGTCTTGGGAAATGTGGTGTGCGGGTTTGGGTTGGACCTTGGGCCATCCTATCTTTTTGCTGCTTATTCATGTTTCTCTCCCATGACTCCTCACTCTCATCAATTCTGCAGTCTCTAAAAGGCCTTCATTCTGAGTCATTTGATACACAGTTTTTCTCTCTCGTTTTCAACATTCTCTACCTTCTCAAACACAGTTCTAACATTTTCCTGGGCATAATCTGAGTTCCAGTCGGGCTGGTGCGTGCACACTATTCCGGCACCGTGCTAATCCTGGAGGGCAACCGTTGTATGTCTACTGCACCGTGTAGCGCGAAATTGTCTTTTAGGACAGTGGTCTTTCACGACGTGGCAATCGTTTCACATCTGTCGGTTCACGCTTCAACAGCTAAGTAACGTTTTATATTATTTCAATTAACAAAACTCACCTGAAAAAATATAATAAACACTTATATGAATAAAATAAACACTCATCTGAACAAAATAAACACTAAATTGGACAATATAAAGATTGACCTGGGGAAAATACCCTAGAGAAAATAAACACTCACCTGAACAACATTTGAACATAAACACTGGACAAAAGTACCGTTATTTACAATTGGTTATCAAACGAGCCAAAGGTTATACATGGGTGCCATTTTGGTTCATGTAGGAAATAGTTTAATGCATGAGTTTTCAAATCATGAGAATTCATTTCCTTCGTAAATTTCCTAGGAAATGTTATGTACTCCATATGTGTTTGGTTGACACATGTGATTATGGGAATATATAATTTCCACAAAAAATGATACGTACCAAGGAGGGTTATGGTGAGTGATTTCTTATTACATGTTGGAGGAATTAAATTTCTATAGAAATTTGAAATTCTTGTGGAAGTGCAAACAAAACACAAAATCTTATTTGCATTTCTTATAAAATAAGATGCCAAATTATTCAAAAATTATGAGAATATTAACTAAAATAAACATTAATTGTGACGAACATGTAATTTTGACATACATTTTACTTTTTAAAAAAATGTTAAATACTTATTTACAAGTATATAGCCTTTAAGGTTGTAGCCTGTAAATAGCATTACCCATTAAAAAATTCAACCAACTTCTTTTCTGGTGAGACATACTCCATCCGTTTTTTTTTTTTTTTTTTAAAATAAAATTGGATGAGTTATCCAACAAAAAGTTTGTATTATTTTTTTATTGTTAACTTAAATTGCTACTTCTTATTAATTAAGCGCTACTTCTATCCAAATTCAAGCAATACTGAATATAAAAAAATTTACGCCAAAAGTGATACATTGAAGGGGAAAAAAGTGTTACTCTAATGTGTTAAATATTAACAATTGATAACTCAAAATATTACTTATAAAAAAGTGTTACTTTAATGTGTTACTTAATAAAAAGTGTTACCTCAAACGTATTACATATAAAAAAGTGTTACTTTAGTGTGTTACCTATCAAAAAGTGATACCTCAAAAGTGTTACATAAAAAATGTGTTACTTATTAAAAAGTGCTACCAAAAAAGTGTTACATATTTGTAAAGTGTTACAAAAGTGTTACCTAATATAAAGACACTTTTGTTGTAGTGTTAATTGTGTGTTTGAATTAATTATAAAAACTAGATATTAAAATCTACGTGTTGAAACAAATCCAACGAGACCACTATGTTTTATCTTATGTATAAATCACAAACGATAGTCAAATTATACTTTGTAATTAGTGACAAAGTTAAACTGAGTAAATTAAAAAAAAAATAAACAGAGGAAGTATTGTGGTAATTACACCACCACACTAGATAATTATTTTTATTTACAAAATATTTTTTGAAATGGGACAAAGTTTAAAACATTGAAATTTAGAAAGCAAATCTATGGAGTAATAATTTGAACCACGCACATCCGATCCTCTCATGTTTGCTTGGAAAAATAGCGTTCAGATGTAGCTTTCAACAAGTTTCAATTAGCTTTTATGGAGCTGAAATTTGATAATGAAGAAAAATAGCATTTGAAGCTTTTAATTGATGGTAAGTTGGTAACTGACAATAAGCTTTTAGATAGTGGTTTCATTGAACCCTTATCTTTGTAGATAGCGGTTTCATTGAACCCTTATCTTTTCAGATAACGGTTTTATTTAACCCTTATCTTTTTAGATAGCGGTTTTATTAAACCCTTATCTTTTTAGATAGCGGTTTTATTAAACCCTTATCTTTTTAGATAGCGGTTTTATTTAACCCTTATCTTTTTAGATAGCGGTTTCATTGAACCCTTGTCTTTGTAGATAGCGGTTTCATTGAACCCTTATCATTTTTGCTAATCTTTAACATTTTGAAATACCAGCAAATCTTTAACATATGATAACTTACACATTGAAGAAGGAGGGTCTAAAGCGTTGAAATTCAGCTTGCTGTTGCCGTAGGAATTTGTTGTGTTCTTGATTATCAAGAATGAAAGCAGCATATCTCCATCACATTTATTCACCTCCTTTTTTTTTTCTTTCTTTTTTTTTTTTTTTTTTTTTTTTAACATAATAAGTAGATGATGATGATGATGAACTACTTTATTAAGTTTGAATTGGAATTGTAGTTGAATCCATGAGGTGTTTGTCTACTCAGGAAGTTGACTGTAATAAGCGCCTCCCTCGTCGCGCTCACTCTTGACGACGATGACATAGATGGCATAGATGATTCCTCTGCCAAGAGTGAAGAGTAAGCATGGTGAGTGCCAGTTTGATTTTGTTGGCAAGTCCTCCAAGGGTTTTAAAACTTGCTGCCACTTCTCGTACTGCTATGGACTCTCTAGGATACTGCCATGCCCATTCAAACTGAAGAGCAGTAACATTAGTAGGAAAATCATGGATGCAAAGAACCATTTCCCAAGGTTGTTGCTTCTTGGTCCTGAAAGCTCCGCTAGTAATTTCCCCATTATGTTGCCTAATTCGTCTTTTTGGGTTTACAGTAAACCCAATGTAAGAATGGCCCTTAAATCGAGGACTAAGAGAAGTCAAAAGATAGCATCCAAAAAATCTAGGAGCACCATTAACATCTTTGTAGTTGTGATCTTGACCCTCCTTTTTGATTTCTGGGTTGGTAGAAACGGAAGATGATTCTTGGGAATTGTTTGGTGTTTTTAATTTCTGCTTCCGACGATATTTGACGCCATGATTGAGTCCTTGCTTTTGCTTTGCCTTCTCTGATCTCCTTCGTCTCATCTCTCTTTTTTTTTTTTACTTCTGATGATTATATTATGGTAATGGATTCGTTTGGCGCATTCTTCACCATTCTTGAGGATCTTGACATCTTTTAGTGATAGTTTCATTGTTGGGGGTGCATTCTTTGTTTGGATCATTTTGCGTTGCCACTTCAGAGGTAGTTTATTGAATTTTTTATCGAAATGTGTTTTCAGATTTTTCGGATGGAACTTTTTGTAAGATCCCCACGGACGGCGCCAATTGTTCCGACAAATTTCGTCTTCTCCGTGAATGGTGGTGATCCAAAGTGGTGGTCACGACCGTGGCCTGCACAAATGAACAAACGGTGCGCTACCCCCGGGGTGTTCCCGGGGAAAGACCCTCCGATGCTTAAGTCAGCAAGGGGATTCAATCCAAAGGGAGAGAGAGAGAGACAAGGAGAGTTAATGTGTGTGAAAGATTATGTACCTTTGAATGGTGAGATCATCCCCTATTTATAGGGAATGGCTTAGTACCCTGCCGGCCTGTTTGGGGGCTGGCAGGGACACGTGTCTCATGGGGACTGGTCACGTAGATTGTGTGCCCAGAGTTAGTTACAAACCTGAGTGGGTCCTTGGATGAATGCCACGTGTACGGTCCTTACTGCTTTAGTTAGTAAGTTTGTTAGGGAGTGGGGCGAGTGCACTTAAGTGGTGCCCTAAATGGGTGCCACGTGTGTACTGGGTCCACTGTTAAAAGATTCCCTTTGGTCTCTAATAGCTGCTAGTTATGGGCTGGCAGATCTAGGCTGGCAGCTTTGGGCTGACAGCTCTAGGCTGGCAGCTTTTGGCTGGTAGCTTTAAGCTGGCAGTTCCCGGATCCAGCAACGTGTGGGTTTCATCCCTGACATGGCTTGCAACCTGGCGGTTGTGGCGCTTGGTGGCCGGCACCGCCAGACGTCAGTGGTTAACATCTTGACTGGGACGTCAGTAGGGTGGTCCTGCCGGTGTACCGATAGGCCCCCATACAACTATATTATATTAATCAACACATGGATATTTATACAAGATTTGGTAAACTAATTTCCATTAATATCGCCTAACTAGTCTAACAATATGGCTAATATAATATGGCTAAATGGCTAATAATATTGCTTAATACCCCATCAAGTTGGAGTGTGAACATCATAAACGCCCAACTTGCTGATAATAGAATCGAATTGCGATTTTTCTAAAGCTTTGGTGAAGATATTGGCCAACCGACTTGTAATAGAACCTAAGAAGGCCAGGAGAAATAAGACCGCTGTGAATGGCGTCAGGAACAAAATGACAATCCACCTCAATATGCTTAGTACGTTCATGAAAAACATGATTTTGCGCAATAAGCAAGGCAGATTGACTATCGCAAAACAAATGAATCGCCTTAGGATGATGCACCCCAAGACTTAACTTTAATTCCTTTAACCACTTCAATATACAAGTGATAGAGGCCATAAACCGATATATATTCTGCTTCAGCGGAAGAGACAGTATGTTGCTTCTTTTGTTGTTTTTCATGAAATTGGAGATTGACCAAGAAAACTAACCATCCAGTAAGAGAACGCCGAGAAAGAGGGCACACAACCCAATTAGAATCACACCATCCCTATAAAGATAATTCATTATTAGCATGAAGCAAGATGCCTTGACCTGGTGTACCTTTTAGATAGCGCACAACTCACAAAGCAGCTTCCTAATGCTCCACCCGATCGAGGTTGTTGCATAAATTGAGATGATACATGTACTGAATAGACTAAATTAGGGCGAGTAACAGCTAAATATATGAGGCGACTCATGAGCTGCCGATATGCCTCGGGATCAGCTAGTAGGTCACCTGTGGCATGGACCAGATGATGATTTTGCTCAATTGGAGTGCCTATTTGTTTAACACCTAGCAAACCTGCTTCAGATATAATGTCAAGAGCATATTTTCGTTGGCATTAAAAAAAATCTTTGAGAGCTGTGAGCAACTTCAATGCCCAAAAAATATTTTAAAGTAGCAAGATCTTTCATATGAAAACAACGATTTAAATATTCTTTGAAAGTACATAATGCATTCGAATCATTATCAGATATGATTAAGTCATCAACATAGATAAGAACATTAAGCTGCACAACACCTTTTGTAAATGTAAAGAGGGAGTAATCAGAGTATGATTAGAGAAAGTCGTACTTTTTCAAAGAAGCTAAGTGACAAGTTTGACAAACCAACACCTAGGAGTACGAGCTTGTTTCGAACATACCATAAAGAGACTTAGAAGGTGACATGCCATAGAAGAATTATTGGATTCGAACCCTGGAGGCCGTTTCATATAAACTACCTCCGCAAGATCACCATGCAAGAAGGTATTGTGAACATCCAATTGATGAATTTCCTAATTTTTAGAAGTTGGAATCGCTAAGAATGCCCTGACAGTAACCATCTTAGCCATCTGGAGCAAATGTCTCGTTGTAGTCAATATCTTCGACTTGATGATGATTACCAAAGACCACTAAACGTGCCTTTACTTTTTCAATTGTACCATTAGAGTTGTACTTTATCTTATACACCCATTTATTGCCAAGATTTTTCTTCCCTGAAGGAAGATATTCCATAGTCCATGTATCATTATCCTCAAGAGCACGAATCTCTTTTTGCATTGCACTACGCCATCCTGTACCCTTTACAATCTCCTTAAAATATTGTGGCTCGGTTCCCGTAGTTATTGCTACAATAAAATTTCGGTGTTTCATAGAAAATTTGTCACAACTAACATAATGTGCCATAGGATAAGGAGTACATGAGGGAGAAGACTGGACATGTGAAGTAGGAGATGTACTGTATCGTATTAGCGATCTTTTAATTTCGTCGGTGAGAAATTTTTTCTTGTGCCTCTTCCCAAAATTAGATCAATGGCAATAGAAAGATTAGTAGAATTTTTCAACACACGAGCTTCCCTTGCATTTTCATCAATGACTTCCATGGGAGGCACATCGGAAAGAGCATCCAATGATGATGATGAGGACCCATTCGTCATCATATAATGGAGTGTCAGATATATAATATTTTCAATTCACTAGTGGTAGGATCCCCTTTAGGTATCAAAAAGGATAGAAATCTTAAAAAAAAAAAACGAACATCTCTAGAAACAAAGTAAAACTTTCTTTCGAGATCATACAATATTCATCCTTTTTTTTCCGAATGGGTACCCAACAAACACACATTTTCTACTGCGACTTGCAAGTCTATCTCATGTTGCTCGTTGATTATGAGCAAAACACAAGCACCCAAAGGTAAGAATATCATAAGAAAGTGGAGTATCATATAACACTTCATAAAGAGTCTTATTTAAATCTTATTTATCACAATTTTTTTAAGTAGACAAATTGAAATATACACATAAAATATCATCGTACATAAAGAGTACATATATATGTATATATGTATGTATATATGTATATATATATATATATGTATATATATATATATATATATATATGTATATATATATATATATATATACATATATATATATATATGTATAAAATTAACGGGTAGTATTAATTTATTATGCTTTCGTTAAATTCTTGATTAATTGACGACTTGTTAAGGCACGTGTTTTGATTGTGTTTTGGAGTTAGGCAAATGATATAGCTTGGGGATGCGTAGCTATATAATAATTTAAAAATCAATTTGCATGACAAACCTCCAAAACTCCCAATGGAAGTCTCTCATTAATACTAATTTATTTATTTTTTTTATAAAAAAGTACCTATCATAACTATCATCACACATACATACAAAAAAATCATCAAAATAATAACTATCATAAATAAACTAATTAACATTTTTTCCCAAAATATAATCATCACTCAAAACTAAAATAAAATAAAATCAATAACAAATAAAACAACTCATTTTTTTAGACAAATTGTACATTTAACATATAGGGAGTATAATACTACCTCCGGAATAAGTGCAATAAATATGGATGCACAAACTCTTAGGCAAAAATTTTAGTGTGTAATTAATTAAAAGTGCGCATGTGATTATGATGCAAAAAAAAAATAATTGTAGATACCCGGTACATAGCACCGGTCACCCTCATCTATCTATATAATAATTTAAGAGCTCAGACTAAATTGATAAAAAGATCTACATTGAGGGTTTGGAGGCCTCTCATGCAAATTAATTTTAAAATTATTATATAGATGTACATATAATTCATAAAATAAATATATCCGCTGCATTTGCATCGGTGGTGAGTAGAAAAATCTAATCATTACTCATTAGCTCAAGTATAAGCGCATAGTGTTTTTTTTTTTTCTGGATTTGCTAATTTCAATTTTTATCAGGTTCCTGAGATGTCACTTATGTAAAATCATGTTTGTTGTTGATTAAGTGACCTAGATCAGTTTGGGGGAATGATTAAGGCACAACTAAAATTAATATGGGCACACCTCATTGTGAGAGAACATTTTCCTATGTTTCTCTCACAAAAGTTGTGCCTAAATCAATTTTAGTTGTGTCAATATCAATCCCCATCAGTTTAACTTACTATTATAAAGATTGCCCTTTTGTTGTTTCTTGAACTTCCGGATTGTATATGCCATGATTCGATCTGGTATTGTTGCTCTTATTTGATAATTGATGTTTGGATTGAGTTATGATTAATGAAATTAAATTAATTTAAGTAGTGTTTGGATATGTGAAAATCATTTCAAATTGATGAATTCAATTTCTGAAATTGAAATGTTACAATTCAAATAACAATTATTTGTTTGGGTTGTTTTTAGAATTTGAAATGAAATGGTTTGTTAATTATTTGAAATACACAACATTTGCTTGTTAAGCATTTGGGTTGGGAATTGGGCCAAATCCAATTCCATTTTTTTTTACTTGTCAAACATGTAATTTGGCTCAAATTCATCATTTCAAATGAAATACTTGTATCCAAACATAACATATTTAATTTATTCTTTATTTTCAAATTTTGGGAACGATTTTATTAGTAATTTATTAATTTATTTATTGTTCCTGTTAGAAATGCAAAGGAAAGTCTTAGTTTTTTGGAATAATGAAATCTAATAATCCCACCTTTAGTCGGCCTGAAAGTAACTAACCTACTTTTTGATTAAAAAATAACAAACTCACCTTTCAGGTTTATTTGTTTTCGGTGCACCCTACCGGTTTGTGACTTGATGTAAGAGATTGAATTGCAACGTGACAATCCCTCATTGGTTTTAAAAAATTAGTAGGTTAATTAAACCATAAAATTCAACCAATGAGGGATTGCCATGTCGCAATTCAACCTCTTACATCAAGTCACAAACCGGTAGCATACCCTGAAAACAAATAAACCTTAAAGGTAGATTTGTTATTTTTAATCAAAAAATAGGTTTATTACTTTCAGGCCGACTAAAGGAGGGAATGTGGGATTATTAGATTCCATTATTCCTAGTTTTTTTCCTACCCACAAATTCCCATCTCCATTATTTGTTTTTACAGTCTACTTACTAATCGTTCCAATGTTTATAAAGTAGATTATTTTTTTAATGTCTTTATAGTTTATGTTTAAAATAAGTAATTACAATTTTAAAAATTACAAGTACAATTAATTGTAAAATTGTATTATTCAAATTCTCTTTACACTCAAAATTAATTAATAAATAATGAATCTTTTAGAGAAACAAATTATTTATTCAATTTATAATGTATTTACCATATATAAGAGATAATAAATTTTAAAATATAACAAATATATTTATTTAAATGTTTTTTTTTTAAATTATGTGAGAATTTTTTTTTATTACCAGGCTAATGTTGTTAACGAATATTTTAAGATCATTATAAAATTTTGAAATGTCTTATTGTTGAGCATGATTTACCATGATTTTGTAA
Source organism: Salicornia ramosissima (assembly GCA_951394345.1). Classification (NCBI taxonomy): domain Eukaryota; kingdom Viridiplantae; phylum Streptophyta; class Magnoliopsida; order Caryophyllales; family Amaranthaceae; genus Salicornia; species Salicornia ramosissima. The sequence continues at coordinate 51,243,871 of OX596234.1, forward strand.
AAAATAATTCATCAACTTTTGTCTCCATCCCTCTCTTTTCTACCCTACTAAAACATGTTCAGATCCACTAAAGTTTTTAAATAACTCTACTATGTAAAGTTGAATCTCAAACACACAATTTTAAATCAAAGGCTTACATTTGTTAGAATGGAAAAATTCAAGGGTGAATTTCAGTGAGAAAATAACAAGAGAATTTTAAAAAATTAATTATCAACCATTGATATTGCACAAACTCTACACGGTAGAGTTTATTTTAAATTGCAGAGGACCTAAACTCCACTAGAACAACCCATATATAAATCAATAAATCATCTCTTAACAACATATTTGCGGAAAGGAGCATTATTTGGCCCAAGAACCAAGGATTTTTTTTTTTTGGCCTGTCGACCCAACCTCCAACCCATCATCCACGACCATTTTTTGTTGTCATCATAATGGGCCATGAGTACAGTGGCAAAATTGGTCCAACCCAAAATTTATCCGAATTTATATGATTTTGTTGACCCGAAATTGATTCAATCCGAACCCGATTCGTATCCGATCATTAAAATGTGTAAATCTTAATTCTTATGCCCTTTAATAAATATATTTGGCAAAAATTCGAAGTTGATCTGCCCCAAACCCAAACCGAAACAAGTCATCAAACCCGAATATATAACCCGACTCGTACCTGACTAGAATGATCCAATTGCCACCATGACAATGATTCTTGTAATATGGCATCTATTATTAATTTATTATTATTATTATCACTATTCGTAATTAGGGCTAAGTAGAGTGCGGTTTAAACCGCACCAAACCGTTCTTTGCGATTTGGTTTGGTTTGAAAAAGTGTGGTTTGATTTTTGAAATTATCAAACCACAATTTTGCTGTTTGGTTTGTTTTACAAATATTTCAAACCAAACGACCAAACTGTAATTATATAAAGTTTCTTATTTAGATCATAAAACTTGATTATGATATTTCATATATTTTAATTTTTTTCTTTTAATTGATTTTTTTTGTTGATTTATGACTTCACTAGTGGAAAAATTGTCATTTGTTACCTCTGATTTGTTCTGGTTTTATAAAAATGGGAACAAATACTAATCATTTGTTCCGGTTTATATAAAATAGGAACAAATAAGTTGTTATTTGTATCGGTTTTTTACAAACCGGAACAAATGACTTATTATTTGTTCCCTTTTTAATAAAATCGGAACAAATAACAACTTTTTTTTTTTAAACCACGACATAATCACTCATTGAAACAAAGAACCCAAATTTTCACTTTCTCCAAATCATGACATCACACATTGATCAAAACCCTAAACCCTCCAAAGACTTCCTCCACGGCGCTGCCTCTTGTCCACCGCCGCCAACTCCCGTCCACCACCGCCGCCTCCCATCCACCGCCACTTCTCTTCACAATCGATCTGTTGCGTCTGGGCTATGGGTCTTCATGAACGCGAGGGGAAGGGCTGTTGCGAGGTTGATAGTGTAACGACCCGACTTTTTGGACATGTTAATTGACGAAGGGAAATCGACAAACGAATCATTACTTAAACAATTAAACTATAAATGAAATTAATAGTTCAAAACTAAAAATCTTTTATTAAATAAACAAACTAAAACTCCAAAGGTCTACATAGGTCGAACTAAAATTACATGAGTTAAATAAAGTCCATCCCAACAAGCTGGGATAATCTAAATTGCATAGAAATCTTATTAAATAACTTAAGAAAACAAAGGCTAAACTACAGGTCTCTGCTGCACAAAGCCCAACCCAGCGGAAGCCCGATTTAAGCAGCTGCATCGTCACCTGCAACTGAGGGGGGGTCCACCGTCAGTGGCGAGTAACTAGGCTGTCCCGTTTAAGTAAGGGACCGCTAAACACATAATAGCATAGGATAACACACGGAAAACATGCCAGCAAATAATATTCCAAACACATGTACATACAAGGTACGTATAAAAATACGTACGGAAATACGTATAAAAATACGTATACAATACGTATAAAAAATACCTGCAAAATACGGTTAGAGATACGTATAAAATACGTATAAAAGTACGTATACAATACGTATAATAATACCTGCAAAATACGGTTAGAGATACGTACTATATACGTGCACCAAACTAGCTTACATACGAAATACACATATACTTTCATGATCGACATACACAGCGGAAGACTTATACCAAACGTATTATATTGCAACCAATACTTAACTTATACTTTAATCCATCTTATTCTTCAATTATCATATTATACCTTATATTATCTTAATTCCATAATCGTATCACATCGTTCATCTTAGCTTTATAATCATATTATATCATTCATCTTAACTTTATAATCATATCATCTTTATCTTTTAACGGACCGGTCACTATAACTCGTTGTGGATCCCGTGTGCACCACAACTTTCCTAAAACATGCCGGGGTGAACTCGTGTATTCAACCCGTAGTGGATCCCGTGTGCACCACTAAGCCTAAGCTATGGCCATAACCCCTAAATAGCAGCTCGTGTACTACTACTTAGACGACTACATATTCTAGAACCAAGAACTGCGCGGGGGAACTCGTGTGTTCGTCCCATGGAGCAGTGGCATCGACTTAACCCAATCCGACGACTCGTGTATCATCGAATGGGCGTCCTTATCTTATCTTATATTTCATATCTTAAATCTTATCTTATATCTTCTTGAGTTGGGAAATACTAGGTGGCCGTAATCGGAAATGAAATGTTCGAAATCCCAGGAAAGAGAGGTGCGGCACGTATATTGGCCACCTTAAATACCAAGTCTTTCCTAGCCAGAGATCGAAACAATTCAAATTCCTTTTACTCTGTTTCCTTTCTTTCCCTTTTTAATATCTTATCATATCTTATTATAACTTGTCCCTACTGATTCCTTAATAATAATAATAATACTAATAATAATAGCTAAGTCCTTTAATCGTATTATTATTACCCTTTCATATTATAACTTATCCCTAATTATAAATATTAATAATTATAATAATAATACTAATTCCCAAAATTGTTCCAATATTATTATAAGCCAAAATAATTAAACTAAAATTGGCTAACAATAACTAACCTACTCGACATTTTAGGGTTAGTTTACTAGTTAGAGAAATTCATCAACATAATAATTAACAAAATCAGTTCAGTTAACAATAATTCGAATAATTAATAATTATCACCAAAAATTGCATAAAACATGATAAAAATTCTACCTTTCATATTTTATACCACTCGAAAATCATGAACAACAATACCAAAAATTACGTCTTTAGTTAATTAAATTCAATAACCAATAAATCATAGCGAACTTTATAATAAACATTAAAATTATCCTTAAAACACCATATTTTACACAATCTAATTTTAAAGTATTAAATTAAGAACCACCATTAAAAGGTCTCGAATAATCTGGAAATTTTGATGGGAGCTAGATGTAGGTTCATGGTTTAACGTGCATAAATTTCGTCTAAAAATAACATCTTTTACTATTTTTAAGGAATTTTATAACTAACAAATCAGATTAGGCTGAATTCAGTTTCAGATTTTTCTGCCACATCAAACGAACTTTAAAAATTACGAAAATTTAACACAAGCTGTAAACCATTATTAATGACTTCCACCTAAAATTTCGTAGCCATCCGAATTGATTAAGTATCTTAATAAATTCGTAAAACAAATCTGGACAGTTTTACCGGTTTGAAAGATTAAATTATTACAAGCAATAAAAGGACGAATTTTGCCACGAAATAAATCTTGATTAAATATCAAACAGTAAAGAAGCTCATAAAATTATTCTAAGACACTTCGACATTTTAGAACATCAAGAACAAATTAATTCTTTTTAATTCAAGACTTTAATATAGCAATTAAATAATCAAGATTAACAATAATAATTCAAGAAAATACATGAAATAAATCAAGAAACATTCATGAAAAAATTTCATATGGCTCGACATTCTTAAGGAAGTTTTAGAACATTATTCCTAACAGTTTTCATGATCATACCCTAATAAACTATGTGATTAACTAGTACCGAAATTAAACAGAAAAGTATAGTTACCTTAAATCGCTTAAATTATCCAAAGAAAATATTCACCCTTTGGTGAATTTAGTTCGGCTATTTGGAGAGAAAAGGAGGAAAAATATATTTTTTTGGAGTTCAAAGCTTTAGCAAAGTAGAACACATACAATTGCTAAGCTAGTATATATAGAGAAAGGAAAACCAAACAAACCCTAAACAAATGCTAGGGTTGCCGTGAAAAGGGAGGAAGAGTAGGGGAGATTGGACCTAGCAAATAGGGCTTAGAAGACTAGGTTTAATTGATTTAAATTAATTATTTAATTTAATAAATCAATTAATTAGAATAATCTAATCAATTAAATTAAAACCAAAAAGAAATAATCCTTGGCCCAAAGGATAAAGGGGGGCCGGCCAAGCTTCAAAGAGGAAGGGAAAATTGGGTCATTTGGCCCAATTTGAGAAAAAGATAACAGATTAAATTAAAACAGTCCAAATTTAATGGGCCTTTTGGACTTAGAATTAAATAAAATAAACTAATAATCGCGAAATTTTCTGGCCCTAAATTTCGGGTTATTACAGATAGTGGCCTGTTGCAACTCTTCACACCGGCGGCCCTTCAGTTGTTTGTCTTCTCCTCTACGCCGCCTCCCATCGATCGTTGCTCTTCACGCCAGCCACCTCCAACAGACCAACTGTAACGACCCGTAATTTAGCAGCGTTGTTTTCGGAGAAAACAACATTACAGATCATTAACTTCTAAAAAAAAACTTTAAGATCACATTCATAAACTGCAGCGGAAGCTCTAAACTTAATCATATTATTCATTAAAACTATTAAATTAATCCAAAATGGTTATTAATCCAAAGTCCATAATTACTACAGAGTAGGGAAAAGTCCTCTAATAACAATAAAACATAAGCTAAAACTAATCAACAGGGTCAACTGCTAAGCTGGCTAGCTCACAATCCCATCCCTGACATAGCCCAAATCAATCACCACCTGTACCTGGAAAAGGATTTTGGGGTCCACAGTCAGTGGTGAGTAATTAGATTGTTCTACTTAATCAGTAGAACACAATTAGAAACATAATCATTAAAATAAGTCAATCAAACAGACAAACCAATCATCGGAAAATCATACATAAACATAATCATTAAGTACGCAGCGGAAACAATCATAACAGCTTCTAAACCCAGACCTTCTATGCTCACTTACTCCGTTCTAGACTTCTTGACACCACTATTCACTCTTCTATTCTATTCAGTTCAGGTTCTAATCCGTGACCAGTCATATGCTCGTAAGGGGTCAACCACGAAGATCTACTCCCCCCAACTTTCCTTGCTCATGCCGGGTCAACCACGAAGATCTACTCCCCAAGCACTAGGATCAAGAACTATCCCGAATCCGAAGATAGGACAGTGGCTTCGACTATACCTATGTTCATGGCACTTGTGCCACTAGATAGGCGGTCACTTCATAGTTAGTCATCTTTTCAATTCTGTTCTGTTCTTGATTCATTTTCACAGTTCAATTCCTTATTGACTCAACTTCACTTCTATTCAATTCTAACTCATCTTAACTTGACCCAAAACTCTATTCCAACGCTTAAACCACACGACAATCTTCCTTAATAAGCCATAACTAATTCAATTCCTCAAAATAACATGATAACAATTCCATAAATCAATTCCATAATCCATTAAACAAACAAACTACCAATCATCAATCAATAATACTTAAATCATGATAAAAATCCTATTTTTAATACATAGACCCATTCGACATTCATACCAATATCCACCAAATTTGACACTTTAATCTAATTAATACAATCATCAACAAATAATCATATAAACTTAATAATAAATCCTAAAATTATACTTTAAATAACAAATCATCAAACTTATTCCAAAACAAGAACAAAATCAATACTTTGTAAACACCCATATACACGGCTCTTCTTGGACTCAAAACAAATTCAAGATTTAATTCAAGAAATCATCATAATATACTTCAATCAAATATTCAATTCAAGATTATCATAAAAGATTAATTAAAGAATAAGATTATTACATAGAAATCATATTTTTATATCAAGATAACCTTCGAACAATGAAGTAAATCACACGGCATACTTACATATTCTTTCAATAGTTAATTCATCAATTTTTAATTAGCAAGAATCATAAGACAAGCAAGAACTGTGATAAAACAAGTAAAATAATTTAATTAAACATCATGATTGTTCATAAGTACTACACGACATCTATCAAGATCCACCAACATATAATTCAAAATACAGTTAACACAATTCCAAACAGTTCTACATAATTCTAAACATGATTTAACCTATTCTAATAACTATATTACTAATCTATCCTATTGAATAAGTAAAGCAATCTAATTACCTGGTTAAGAGTATGGTAAGGTTCGAATATTACTAGGGGTCACACGGTTCTTTGATGTCTCTTTGGGTTCTTGATCAATCTTTAAGGGTTGGAACAATATGAAAGGTTTAGGAATAATTTTTATGATTGATCTTTGAAGAAAAATCATTGAACAATTTTAGGTTGTTCTTTTCTTGGTCTAGCCGTGTAAGTTGAGTCATAATAGGGAGGGTTTTGACTTCCTAAAATGTAGTAGCAAGAATAGGAAGGGTTGGAATAAAAAATAGGGTTTTTGGAATGGGTCAAAAATAGATATAGTAATTAATAAAATTGGCTAAGCAAATTAAATAAATTATTTAGGAGAACATGTATGGGGGCCGTGAGTGATGAAGGATAGTAGGGGGTTGTTACCTCCTAAAATTTAGTAGGAAATTTAGGAGGACCAAGATAGGGTTTTAGAATAGGTCAAAATAAATATATCATATATTAATATTGGCTTAAACAAACTAAATAAATAACTTAAAGAAATGGAACAAGGGCCGTGATATGTAGGGGTTAGAAGAGGAAAGATTGGGCTCGGGTTCTAGCATGACAAGATAAAAAGGTTCGGGCCAGGATCAAAATAATTAGACTGCTACAAAATAACTAATAATTAATTAAATAATAATCAATTAAATAGTCAATTAATTATATATTTAATTAATTATAAAAATTTAAAATATCCCGAAATTTCGGGGTATTACACCAACACTAACCCTAGCTTTTCAATAGGTAGCAATTTTGTCCTCATTTTAAGTTTCAATTTCATTCTTATTTTTTTTAGTATAATATAATGTAAATTTTGTTTGTTTGAAACATTATTTGTTAAATTATAATTTATTTATGTTATGCTATGCTTTTAAAAATTGAATATTGTGTACCTCAGGATTATTTTGTGTTTACAATTGAGCATTTCCTATAAGATTAGTCATTTTACTGCACCACACCAAACCGCAATACTTCGATTGTAGGGAGATTTGAACATGGATCTTTTGTATGGAAAGGTTAGGTAGTTACCAACTCAACTCTATTTATATGTTGATGTAAATATGCTTCTTTGTAACTATATTGTTTTATTGTTTAGGAAAAATAAAGAGAGACAAAAAATATTATTTAAAATAAAAACGTTTAAAAATTTCCAATTATCTAGAACTAGATAGCTTTGCTCTAACACAATGGTTTTTGACTAATTGAATTGCAATTCTTCCACAAAATCTATATACAATCTAAAATATATAATTTCCAATTTATTTTGTTCATCATGATACCTAGATTTGTTATTTGTGATTTCTCATATAGTTGACGTTTGATCTGCAACGCAAATTGAGGGTGATTTTGCCAACTCGAGTTTGTTTCGGTTGTTCTTGGTGTTTCAACAAATGACAGTTACCCTCCGTGCCAAAAGGTCTGTTAATTATAGCGCCTTTATCAATGCACTATAAAAACAAACTGTTGAACCCGGGGCAAAACCCGGGCAAACAAACTACAAGTAGTTGTTTTATCAAAAACAGTACATATTTGTATAAAAAAATGTAAAAAAAAGGTATGAATTTATAGTCAATACATGTTTTTTGTGTTTTTGTTTTTTATTTTATTTTATTTCGATCATATTTTTTCATAATAGTACTGCAGATGAAGCAGATCATTTTTTTCATCTCCATCGATGCATGTTTTTGATGAATTTATAGTCAATGTTAGACAATGGAGCTAGTTGATTACGACCTAGTTTGCAGTTTAGCAGCCCATTTGTAGGGCTTGGTTCGGGTTAATTCGGGTTGGGTAGTTTCATGTATGGGTTGGTTCAAGTGCGGATTGTATTCGGGTGTGCATGTGTTAGATTTGGACCGGGTCGGATTAGTTCAGGTTTCGGTTACACTTTTTGGGCCCATAATTGGGTATGTGTTGGATTGTTCAAGTCGGTTAATCCGTACGGGTTGTTTTTGCCACCTCTAGTATTAGTTGAAGTACTACCTATGCTTCATTTATTTAATTAATTAATTGTTACTACTATAATTATGATCAATATTATTTAAATTATTTATATTATCATATACTCCCTCCGTTTTTAATTATTTGTTACATTCCAACTAGCACAATTTTTTAAGAAAACATGTAAAGTGGTAGGGACCATTAAAAAGTAGATATATTTATAAAAAAGATGACAAAATTGGGGTAAAAGATGTCGAATAAAGAAGATAAATGACAAAATTAAGGGTAAAATATGTAGAAATTAAATTGAGTCCGCATATTAAAAAAAAAATGAAGCAAGTAAATTAAGAAATCCAAATAAGCAAAATGTAGCAAGTAAAAAAAGGCAGACAGAGTATATTATTTATTACAGAGTATTATTAATGATGATTATTAATTACTCCGTATTACTTCAATTCAGCTCCCTTCAACTATTTTAGCCCACTTCAGTTTAATTCAGCTCACTTAATTTTAGTTCAGCCTACTTCAGCTCATTCGACTTCAATTCAGTTTGGTTTAACATCCCAAAAGAATGGGGGCTAAATTAAATCATACCCCTAAGCTACAAAATTCTAATCCAATCCATTCAAATCCAATAATCCATTCCTGTCTAATCCTGTGAAGGGAACAAACCCTTAATTTAATTTATCCATTTGTACAATTTTCCTAAGATATACCTCTAACGGCATGTTTAGTTGTTGATAATAAAAAATGGTAGTGAAAATGAATTAAAAGTAATACTCCTTCCATATCATGTTAACTACAACGATTTAACATAAAGTTAAGAAAAAAAAATTTAAATTGTTACAGTTAAAATGCTCAGAGGACTACCACCTTCAAGTAATAATAAATTAATAATAATAATAACCATAGAAAAACCTTGTATTCCTTTGAATGAAAAATAATTAATTTTTTAATAAAAAAGAAAAATACTCGTAATTAATTTATGGTTTGGAAGTTTCTGCCCCAATGTCGCAATGGAAAATGACAGCTAACCTAAGTTTTCTGTGGCTGATAGAGTGATAGCATTAGTATAACCTTTTGGAGGTTTTATACTTTTATATCATGAAATCATAATTAAATTTTTTATAATATTTCAAAATAAATCAACACTTTTCATTTTATAAAGTTTCAAAATAAATACAACAATAATTTTAATCTTTTTATTTTTGTAAGTCTTTTATTTTCATCTCTCACATTATCACATACCCGACTTTCTCTCTCTACTCTCTCAACAAAAAATTATCTAGAAGTTCGTGCCTTTCCAATTGTTGTGCTTTTTTTTTTTTAAATGGAGGAAGTACTACTTGTATAAGTTCAACTAGTTATATAGATTATTAATTTAAGGTAGAAAGTTAGAATTTAACTAGTTATATAAGAACAATTAATTAAAGAAAAACTTACAGAAAAAATATAAAAAGTAATAGTGAAAGTATTGTGTCGGACGGTCCGACCGTCGGACTGTCCAACAGTTGTATTTTTTAACAACTGATGAGGGGATCCAGGTTTAGTAATATGTGTCCAGGTCAAAGAAATAGTGTCCAGGTCCAACAACATTTGTCCAGGTTTAACAATATATGTCCAAGTTAGACAGATATGTGTCCAAGTTTAACAATATGTGTCCAGGGGTAACACAATGTGTCCAGTGTTAATAATATGTGTCCAGGTTAAACAAATTTTCATCAGGTTTACAAATTTTTGTCCAGATTCAACAATTTGTGTCCAGGTTCAACAATATATGTCCAGATTTAACAATATGTGTTCAGGTCCTATAATATGAGTCCAGGATTACAAATTTGTGTCCAAGTTTACAGATATGTGTCCAGGTCTACCAATATATGTTTAGGTTTAACAATATGTGTCCAGATTTAACATTATGTGTCCAGGTCCAACATTATGTGTCCAGGTTTACAAATATGTAACCAGGTCTACCAATACATGTCTAGGTTTAACAATATGTGTCCAGGTCTAGGGGACTGGTCTGACATAAACGTTACTGTCAGACCAGAACGTTACTGTCAGACCATTTTGACACAATACTTTCTCAAAGTAATATACTATGTGCATATATTATAAAAAAAATTATATAAAATTTCAATAATTTATGTGTGATTTTTTCTTGGTAAAGTGTGGCATCATATGATGACACACTGAGACCTGCTGATCATTTTTTTGAAAAATGTAGGTGATATTAAGCCTTGAATCAGACCATATTGTAGGTTACACAATCAAATTTAGTCGACACATACATTTGAAAGGGGGAGGTAAGAATCCTCGCAAATGTGTGCATCGTGCGGTGAAGTTAGAACGCCAGATAGGGTTGGAGTTCACAAGAATTAGGTTGTGTTAAGTTCATTAGAACTTTTTTGAACGAATATTTTTTGTCTGATTTTTTTTTTATTTGGTATGAAATTTTCTGATCTGATATAATTTTTTCTGATTTGATTTTTTAAATAAGCTGAACTGAACAAAGCCCTAGCCAGTAGGATAAGACTCACACATCACACATCATTTATTCGTAGGGCAGCACGTGATTATGATTTACGATAAAAACACAATTTACTTTTGCATCCATCAATTTATCCTTATAGGTTAGGTCCATTGAACAAATCTGTATATTGAATGTACATTAAATTAGTTTACAATAAATTTCTTATAAGTCATAAAATTTACTAATTTAAATTACTCTTTTTTATGTGATTTTATCAAATGAAACTTTTATACTCCAAAATTTTAGTACTCCCTCCGTAAATAAATTCTCGCAACAAACGGGATGGACACGAACTCCAATTTTTTTGTAAGTATGTTTAAGTTTGTAGATTAGTTAAAGTATGAGAGAGAAATAAGATGAAGTAGTTCCCTTAAGGAAAATAGATATTTTAATTTATTGGTAGATTAGTAAAAATAGGAGAGAAAAATAAGTAAAAATTTACCAAATAAAAAAATCAAATACTTCGTATTTTATTGGAAGAATTCAAAAACATCACAAAATAACAAATGTTGAAGTGTAACTTTTTGTCCGTTGTGCATTAATTAAGAATGACTGATGGATGAAACTTACTTGGTAAAACAATTGACACGTGCAGCTGGTGAATGAAACAATTGAGAGGCCCAACAATACATCTCCATGGGTCGGCTAAGTGGACTTATTACTGAGTGGGCTGCTTTTGGATTGACCCACAAATTTCCATACCCAGACATATATATCATACTAGATAAGCTGCCCGTGCAATGCACGGTTGATACAAAATTTTTCATAATAAGTTATTCTGATCATACTAATATAATAATTATAAAACATAACTTTTTAAAAAAAATAAAGTAAAACAATGGCCATAATAATGATTTCACTTATACACATAAAATGTACATTGAAAATTTAAAAGAAAACTTTTGGAAAATTAAAGATGGTAGGAGTACTAAGGCTATGTTTGATTCAACTTATATTTGTTGACCTGATCTGAACTTATTGTCTGATTTGATTAAACATTGATAGTGTATATATGTTAATCCATAAGAAAAAAAAATTATATTAATTGAGATCTTATTTTATTTGTCTTAATGAGAATTTTTTTAGTATGTAGTTTTAATATTTTTTTTTATTATGAAATTAAAGACCTTTAAAGTTTAAGAACATCAAATTAAATTATCTAATATGGTATGATCTGAGTAATAAGGCGATTGAAATAATGTGAATAAAGCAAAAGTCAGTGATAATATAATCAATTGCATATATAAATAAAATAATGATATGTATACTTGATGATGTAAGCATATTCTATTTTAGTATATAGTTTTTAATATTAGATAGATTTAATTAAAACACAACATTGAAAAGAGAAGAATAATTATTACAGTTTTTTGAGGGAAAAAATTGAATGAGAAAATAGCACGTGTTATTTTCATGAGGTAGGGATAATGTAAATATGACCCGTGCAATGCACGATTTTAATAAATATGATTTGCTTAAATAAAAAAAAATATTTTTTGACGGGTAAATAAAAAAATTGTCAGAAGATAGTTAAATCGCAAACAATTACATAATTAAAAAAAAAAATTATGATGATTTTATAATTAAGAAGATTAAGATAAATAAATTACACATTTGATAAATAGATTATTTGTTAGGTTATTTAATAAGGTATTCATAATAAGTCATTAATGACATTTAGGAAAAATAATAAATAGTCAAAGAAGAGGGAAAAAAAAGATGATGTCAAAATTAATTTTGGAGGGAAAATATTGCATGAAAACTTGACACATGTACAATATTATATAACGATGATGTCATCAATGAGATCCTTTAGTAATTAGTTACAGATATGGATGAAATGAAACCTTCTTGGCGTTAATGGCGGTGGTCATGATCTAAGTGGCGGTGTTGGTCCGAGTGTAGCTGGTGATACAAATTCAAAAACTTTTTAAAATTTTTTTATTTTTATTTTTATGTAGGGACATATGTGTTTTAAGTGCTAGTAATTAAAGGTGAATACTCCCTCCGTCCCTTAAAGATTGCACCATATTGACTTTTGCTACTATTCATTTGGTAACTTTGACTCTCTATAATTTTATAGATATAAGGAAAAAATATAGTCAAATGAGATCTCGTTTGATTCAGTTCAATGTGTATTTTTTTAATATGTAATACTTATAATTTTTATTAGAGAAGGTATTGTGTTAGACTGGTCTAACAGTAATATTTTTGTCAGACCAGTCCCCTAGACCTGGACACATATGGTTGAGTCTGGACTCATATGTGTTTAACCTGGACACATGTTGTTAAACCTGGACATGTATTGGTAGACCTGGTCACATATTTGTAAATCTGGACACAAATTTGTAATCCTGGAAACATATTTGTAAACCTGGACACATATTGTTGAACCTGGACACATATTGTTAAATTTGGACACATATTGTTGAACCTGGACACATATTGTTAAATCTGGACACATATTGTTGAACCTGGACATATATTGTTAAACCTGGACATGTATTGGTAAACCTGATATATATCTGTAAACTTGGACACAAATTTGTAACCTGGAAACATATTTGTAAACCTGGACACATATTGTTGGACCTAAACACATATTGTTAAATCTGGACATATATTATTGAACCTGGACACAAATTGTTGAACCTAATGAAAACTTGTTTAACCTGAACATATATTATTAACATTGGACACATTGTATTACCCCTGGACACATATTGTTAAACCTGGACACATATCTGTCTAACTTGGACATTTTTTTGTTAAACCTGAAAATCTATTTATAAACCTAATGACATTTGTAAACCTGGTGAAACTTGTTTAGCCTGGAAAAATATTGTTAAACCTGGACAAATGTTGTTGGACCTGGACACATATTTCTTTGACCTGAACACATATTACTAAAGCTGGATCCCTCATGAGTTGTTAAGAAAATATAAGTGTTGGACGATCCGACGGTCGGACCGTCCGACACAATACATTGGAGCATCACCTGTATCCATTTTTCACCGCATCCCATCCATCACCAATAGGTGATTTAAATGATTATCGGATACACACAACTAAATACATATATAGCTTTATTTTTATTTTTTTTTAAATGCCATAATTCAACAAACATAAAACATATTTAAAACTTTTGATATGACATACAACAATTTAATTACCATAAACTCTAGCCGCCGCCGCAATGACTGCTTCATATTCCGCGGTCATGTGCTCCTTGCCTGGTCTTTGTGGCATGTTTAAAGAGTAGGATATGAAGGTTAGAGAGAGTATGGGTGTGGGAGGTGAGAGAGTATGGGTGGAAGGTGAGAGAGTATGGGAGTGTTATGTTTGTAGGGGGAGAGGCAAATAAGTCGAAGTGAGGGCTTTAATAAGTAAATTGGGGGCTTAGTTTAGCAACTCACTTAAAAAAAGTAAAGAAAAATAAAAAATGAGCAACAAATCAAATAAACAAAACTAGGGCCAGGGTTCAGTATGAATAACCAAACAGTGAATTAATATATCATGGAGGTAAGTCTTTTAGATTGCTAATCTAAGTTGATATTAAGTCATATGGGCATCAAATATAAAAAAAATTATCTAGCAGGCTCTCGCTACTTATCTGGTTCACTCTGCTTATTATTATGGTCTATGTAAATTTTTAACTCTCGGTGCATAACTTTGACATATAAGTGAAATGCAATTAATCTTGCATATATAAAATTCAATCGCAAGCAATACTAACAAATAATACTTCCTCTGTTCCAAAAAAAAAAAAAAACGCAACAAACTTATTTGCACGCACTTTAAGGAAGAGATTTAAAGGTTTAAACGATCAAAATAATATATGTAATTTTAAGACAATTAACCTATAATTGAAAGCCCAAATTGACAGATTAACAGCCCAAATTGACAACCCAAAGTAAATTAGTACAACTCAATGCAATTAATTCATAGATTCCCAAGCCATAGAAAATAAAATACTCACGTATAATTGAAAAAAAACATGACTAAATAAATCAAAGAACATAATTAAATAAAAGATAATTAGAGCTACCAATTTACAGAAGAAAAATGAAAGATTGAAATACTTGAATCAAAGAGTGAACAATGAATAAAAACAAATTTGTTTTTATGAAAACTAAAACTAGATTTAAAATTGGATAAACAAGGAATCTAAGAATACTTTAAATAAGAACATAATTAAGAAAAAGCAGTAAATAAATTTACCAATTTACAGAAGAACTGATTGATTATTGAAAAAAAAAAAATTAAATTTCAGATTTTCCAAAAATATTAAAAATAATATTACATAATTTTCTTTTAAAATGTACTCCATATTTTTATTCAAAATAAAGATCAAATCTAGTTATCAAGATCAACGGTCTAGAATTACCTGATTTCGGTGATCAAAGAAAAATTTTCATTAAAGAATAGGTAAAAAAGATTATAATAACGTTAAAACCTAAAAATCTAGAGTCCTCGATCCCGAAAGATAAGACTTATACCACAACAACACAAAACTCAAACTTCTATCAGTGCTCACTAGGATGGATTAAGGTGACACCGGATCCACTCATCAATTGGCAAGCTATGGTGCATTATTGACATATACGTATCTTTATGTCCATTTTCATTATTTGGTATCACGCAACTTCCGCTATGATATGATATGATAAGATACAATACAAGAATGAAGTCATAAGCCAGTGGTTAGGGCTTCAGAATTCCAGGCAAGAGGTCCTAGATTCGATTCTCACCGCACGCATTTGCAAAGATTCCTCATTATCCCCCTTATAGATGTGTGTGTTGGCTAAAATTGGGCCGGGTGACATGCAGTAGGACCCGGTTCCAAGGCCTAGTTAAATACACATTATCTTATAAAATAAAATAAATGATATGTTAAGATACGATACATTCATACATTGATTGTCTTATCCTATCCCAACAAAAAACACCGTTTAGTGGTGTGTCCCTTTTTATTAATTAATAAACGTGTACAAATCATCATCCTTACTTTGTTGTTTATTTTTACTCCCTTGAAAAATTCCAAATTATTGCAAACAAATACATTTTTAAAATGCCAAAATAAAATTTTGAAGAATAATATTTTTAATTATGTATTTGTAAAAATTGTGAATACTAGATAATAAAAAATGATTTTCAGTGTCCAAAATTAAGTGCTTCATTTTGATTAAAAAGCTCTCATAATTTTGGTCAAAATGGAGCACTTATTTTTTGGACGGAGGGAGTACAAGTTAAGACGAACCCAACGAGACTCCACATGATTATATTTTTCTTTTTGTATAAATGATAAATTACAATTAAAGTAAAAATTGTGAATAGTGCCAAAAATACAATTGTTACAAGAATTTAAAACGTAGGAAGAATTTTAAATAAAGGCAAGGACAGTAAGCAGAAGCTATACATTAACTTAGGAACGTTTATATCGAAACGAAAATTTAACTTATTGGAACAAAAGAAAATTCATCATCTATGAATGCATGAGATCAATATTGAGCAGATCGACGGCTTTGAATTCAGTGGCAGAAAGAGACAACATACTCAGCATTACGATTGAGCTTCGCGAAACACATGGGCAAAATGGACAAAAGAGAAATCAAAAAAGATGGTACAGATATTGTTGCTTTGATTTGCTTGGCCATTGTCTTACTTTGCTTTCCTACAAACCAATCATTATCACCAAGCTTAATTATATATAATCAAATAGTAGAATCAATTCTTTCTTTTCCATTATGTTAGTTGTTCCTATATCATTATATATATATATCATCACACTATTTCCCATTACATTCCATTCCATTCCATTCATATAATAAAATTAACCAAGCCCTTACATTAAAAAACACAATGAGTAATAAAGTTATTATCAATGATGGTTGCGTTCCTCCCTTGGTTGAAGATGATGAGGATGAAGACGAACAAAATTATGGATATGCGTGGCAAATTGTAGAGTCTATGGCATTGCCTATGGTAATCATTGATGCATTATTAGCAAATCTATACTTCATACTTGTTTCATTGCAATTCATGACTAGCTATATTGAGTATTATTTAAGAATAGAACACACCCACATTTTGGCAAATATAACTAAGATTGCATAACACACATCACACACACCGGTTATTTTGACATATAAAGGTATCAAAATGTCTTGTCGGTAGTGGTGGCCACTGGGCCGGGTTGACCCAGCTCGGTTTTTGGCCCTGATGGGTCAGACCCGGTTAGCCCGGACTCGGCCCGTGACCCAACCCAGTGCTAAATGGATGGGTCATGGGTCGGAGTGTTATAACCCGTAACCCGGTCAAATCCGATCAACCCCGGTCCACCAACCCGGTCCCCCGACCCGGGCCACGAACCCGGTCCAACCCGGGTGGGCCGGTTCATGGGTCGCCTATCCATGAACTCGGCCCGGCTTGGCCCGGCAACCCACCGGGCCGGTTCATGGGTCAGAGGTCTTCAACCCGGCCCGGTCTCTGGCCCGGTCCGGTCGGTGGCCACCACCACTTGTCGGGCATTATAGTAAAATTTCATAATTTTATTTACCATATGTTAAAATGTACATTATTGAACAGAACTAATAAGAATGTAAGATCGTCCAATATATGCATCCTTGTAACAGATTATATAACATAATTTTGGGCTTCGGTTGAGATGGTCATTTGACATTGTATAAGATACATTTGGCCAAATCTGTGGGGGCTTTTTTGTGGTTATAGAAAGGAGATGGAGGTTCATCATTGTAGACTTGTAGGTAAAAAAAGAGGGTGACTTGATTTAGTGAAAAATAATGTGAAAGGAGGAGAAAAGGAGAGATATTGAAAGTGAATTGCCCAACCAATGTGAGTGCTCTAAAGTTGGTTGCGCACATACCATTTATTTTTTTGATAAACATCTAACTCATATCCAATCACTAATCTAGTATGATTTTTTTTGATTAATTATAGTATAGTACATAGTAAAATTTCATTATTTTATTTACCATATGTTAAAATGTACATTATTGAACAAAACTAATAAGAATGTAAGATCGTCCAATATATACATCCTTGTAACAATGTGTATAACATAATTTTAGGCTTCGGTTGAGATGGTCATATGATATTGTATCAGAGTCAATTTAACATAAAGGTCACGGGTTCGAATCTCATCCTACCCTCCTTTACAAAGTGAAGTTAATTTGTGTTGGGTATGGTGGGCATGTGTTGCACAATCCACATAACAAGCCCAAACTAAAGGGTCTTTCATGTAAAGAGGAGTGATAGAAGAGTATATAACATAATCTTAGACCTTGACTATCAACTTAAGGTTTTGGTTAGCTAAAAAAAATAAATGCAATAGCGAGCTATGTATTTTGTTATACTATCATAACTCTACTTTATTAATAATCACTAGGCCTTTGGTGACTGGTGAGACCATCTCACAATGGAGATGGCGAGCTATGTATTTATATGTTTTCTGTAATTTTTGTAAGTTTTACTTTAACTTTCATGGTGAGAGATTTGTTCTTACGGTGAGATCGTCTCACCAAAGAATTTGGGTTTAATAATCATATATAACATGAACCTATCTATAATTTAACTATATACTAAAACATAATATGTTTATGTCATCATTGATCACGTGTTAACTTTCCATAATAAAATTTTCCTCCAAAGCTGATGATGACATCACTTTCTTTCAATTCTTATTCTCCCAAGTTTCAAGATTATTTAATTAATCTTCCTTACCAGTTAAATGAAAGTATATCTATACTTTATCCATAGAAGTAATGAATAACATTTTCTTATAAGAACAAAATAAATAAATCTTGCATCGCACGAGACTAACCTAGCTAGTATATTATATACAGGTAATGCATGCGATCGTTGAGCTTGATGTGCTAGGAATAATTGCGAGGGCGGGTCCCGGCCAAAGCCTAATGGCGTCGGAGATCACGGCAAACATCCCAAATGTTCGGAACCCGATGGCGGCATCCATGGTGGATAGGATGTTGTGGTTACTAGCCACCTACAAAATAGTGACTTGCTCAATAGTTGAGTCAAAAGATGGTGACATTAAGAAGAAATATGGGTTGTCACCCGTTGCCAAATACTTTGTTCAAAATGAAGATGGAGAATCTATGGCTCCTTTAATTTGCTTGAATCAAGATAAGGTTTTTGTTGATAGCTGGTAAGTCCCATTTCTACTTTATTACTTCCCATACTTTTGGCTGTTGTGAACTTGTGATGTTTGTCTTTTTTAGTCGAGGACAACACTTTTATTTTAATGACTGATAATTGCAAGTTTTGCAACGTTTTATTTAGCCAATGGCAACCCTCTATTGCCAATTGCTTGATTGTTTGGTTTGGGGGTAGATTTTATGCAAATTTCGATTTTTTAGGGATTTTATAATGGTTGCCCTTAGCGCTGTCAGATTGGGTCTGAACTGATTTAACTGAACTGAACTAACTGAAATTGAACTGTTTTGGGTCGACCTGAAATTACCTGAAACTGAAATTGAACTGAACTGAATGAACTGATAACTGAAATGCAACTGAAAAATATCGAACTGAACTGAACTGAACTAAATTTGAAGCGAACTGAAACTGAAGTTAACTGCTAAATATCTGAAAATAACTGAACTGAACTGAAACTGAACTGAAAATCGAGTATCTAAAAATAACTGAACTGAAACTGAACTGAAAAGTATCTGAAATTAACTGAACTGAACTGAACTGAAAAAAGGATAACTGAAGCTAACTTAAACTGAACTGAAAATATGATAAATGAATCTATATGAAACTGAACCTAACGCAAACTGAACTGAATTAACTGAAGTGAAATGAACCAAATGATTCATAACTGAAATACAAACTGCAACAAAATGAACTGTACTTAACTAAACTGAAACTGAACTTTAATCAACTGAACTGAAAAAGTTAGAGTGTTTAAAACAGTTTTAAACTGATCATAACTAAAGTGAGCTTCACAAAAAAATTGTTTTATATTGTTAGTTGACTAAACCCAAATTAACTTAAAAAATATTTTAAATTATTGGTTAACTGAACTAAAATGAACTGAAAATTGTTTAAACTGTTGATTAACTAAACCAAAATTTCAATTACAAATTTAACTCCCCTCCCAAATGCCAATTACAAATTAATCTTCCCTCCAAAATTTCAATCAACTTTCCTTCCCAAATTTCAATTAAAATTAACCTTCCCTCCAAAATTTCAATAAAAAAAATTAACTTCCCTCCAAAATTTCAATGAAAAATTAACCTTATCTCCCAAATTTCAATGACAAATTAACCTTCCCTCCCAAGCTTTAATGAAAAATTTAAAATTGTATGCATTCTAGTATACGGCTACAATATCCTCAGACCTCAACTCTCTTACGCATATCACATATTATACATATCACAAATCATGAACTTTGTATTTAATTAAAAATAGGCTAGAATCTTATTATTGTTCTTGTTCTCGATATTGTTACTACTATTATTGTTATTATATTATTCTTATATATATCAGATCAATCACCATCATCATTGGTATCATCATCAATTTATTGTTGTTGTTGTTAATTGTTATCATTATTATTATGATCGTTTTTATCGTCAATTAAGCATCACCCATCATCATCTTGACTATTATTTACGCTTGATATTAATACTCGATACACGCTTACACATTTACACCTAATATTAGTACAAGGATAAATTGATCTATATAAAAATTGAAACATAATAAATAATAACATTAACGTCCACCCTAACTAAATAAACAAATAAATTAACCCGTTGCAAGGCAAAACACTTCAAAAGCTAAAGTGAATACCATCCGACCATATTATTTGGGGGAAAAACGCAAGAAAACTCGGGTAAACCCATTAATACTCGATATCTACCTTGATCAAAACCGTTAAAAATGTCCTTACAAAACTAAAAATGACCATAATGTAACTGAATGTAACCATTTACAATTAACTAATAATAACTGAAATCGTATGGATAGAACCGTATTTAACCAAACGTAAACTGAATACAATCGGAACTGTTATATGAACCGTTCAAAATGAACTAACAACAATTGAAATTGTACGGGTAAAATCGAAGACCAACCATAGAGTTATATCCGAAAAAAGATTAACTAAAATTGAAATAAAACTAAACTACAAATTAATTGTAACAAAATTATTATCTCAAATGACCTGAACTAAAGCTAACCGAACCAAAAAAACTGTAACCAAAACTAAACTGAACTGTCGACATTTTGAATTGAACTGAATTGCACCCGTTTGAATTTTTAACTGATTGGTTAAACTGAACAATTAACTGAAACTGAACTGAACTGAAATATGTCCGTACAAAATCTGGACTGAACTGAAATCAAAACTAACTGAACTGAAAAAAAATTATCTGAAATTAACTGAACTGAAAACGAACCAAACTGATTGGTTAAAATCAAAACTGAACTGTTGACCTGAATTGACAGTGCTAGTTGCCTAGTTGTTTGGTTGGTATGAAAAAAAATGAAAATTGTGATAGTAGATGTTTAGGTGAGAATTCGCAATACCAGGTCGTAGCTTGTGCCTATAGCCACAGCTAGGTGAAATGCTAAAAGAGAGAAAGAAGAGAACACAACAAGAGAGGGTGGTACGGGAACAACAGTAGAAATTAAAATGAGAAAGTACTTACCCAACAATTCCCCTTAATAAGTTAAAATTCTTATGGGAATTATTGCAATTTCTGTATGTAAATCAAATAATTAATATTGTTCAAGGAAAAAGAAAAGGGTTAAAAAATAATTGCCTAAAAAAGATGATAGTCGACAAAAAAAAGTTCTTATTTTAAATATAGAATTATAGATTATAGATAAGATTAATCAAAAAATTCTAGCATTCATTTTTTTTATCGGTATTAAAAATGTAATACAGGAACGGGTTTTCAATTGGATTCGTTAAGAAATTTGACTCAATACCTTTGAAAATGCTAATATATATCCTCAATTATCTCTGTTCTTTTATTATTATTATTATTATTATTTTAAAACTATCTATTAGCTCTTTAAGAGGGTGGTACGGGAAGAAAATAAAAATTTAGGCAGAATGTCACATGGCTAGGGATAAGAATGTATTTCCATCAACATCTCACCACCTTTCCTTGGTGGAATTACATAAAAATTTGCAATCCACCCCTATTTAATAGCAATAAGTCGATAACCAATAAATTAAACAGAGTGTAAGGCCCCGTTCTATAGAATTGAGAAAATATGAACTTAAATTAAATTAACTGAACTTAAATTAAATTAACTGAACTTTAATCAACTGAGAAAGAAATATTTATATTTATATTTATATTTATATTTATATTTATATTTATATTTATATTTATATTTATATTTATATTTATATTTATATTTATATTTATATTTATATTTATATTTATATTTATATTTATATTTATATTTATATTTATATTTATATTTATATTTATATTTATATTTATATTTATATTTATATTTATATTTATATTTATATTTATATTTATATTTATATTTATATTTATATTTATATTTATATTTATATTTATATTTATATTTATTTTTTTAATTTTAATTTTAATTTTAAAGTAAACCCTAAAACATATCTCAGGTTCATTCCAAAGTAGCAAAGTGGAAACCCTAGTCAACAGCAGCACCGGTGTAAAAATCGACCGAAATGATGTTTTTGTGACATTGTCCTTTGTGAACTATGCTTGAACAGTTTTCGAAAAACCCGTCCGAAAAGTCGGTCGAAAAAAGTCCACCGGAAAAGTCGGCCTGAAATCCTCCAGTGGAAAATTTGGTCCAAAAAAACCACCGCCGAAAAATTCGAACCGACAACCGGCATCTGAAATTTGGTTGAAAGAACATCGGGGGAAAAGTCTAAATAATATTTAAACATTAAATATTTACTCTCTCTGTCCACAAATAAGTGCTCCATTTTGAGCAAAAAACTCTCATAATTTTGGTCAAGATAAAGCACTTATTTGTGGATATAGAGAGAGTTCAAATTAGAGGTAGTATATGATTAGAAGTTAGAAAAGTCATTGGGTTGATTTTAACCACATCAATCCATGTACGTACTATAAGTCAAAAACTAAAGTACGTGTCTTAAAATAAAGATGAGGGGCTACAAATTAGTCGTACATTAGTATGGATTATTATGTACTAGTAGGTGGTTAAGAGTTAAGACTTAGACTTAAGAGGGGAGGTCTCTAACACATACTATATATGTGTTTGAGTGTTGGTACAAACAACCTAACAATTAATGTATATAGATTATGGGAACGTGCATGATGTATATATGTGTGGAAGCGTGGAACTCTAAATGAGAAAATGATAAAGGCATAACTAAATTGATATGGGCACAATTCATTGTGAGAGAACATCATTCTATGCTTCTCTCATAAAAGTTGTGCCTATATCAATTTTAGTTGTGCCAATATCAATTCCCATTATTCTATTCATTTTTTCCTAACACTCTATGCTCCCTCGCTTGGTCCTTAATTACTTGCTACGTACATTTCTTCTAGCACAATCCCTCGATTAGACTACCTATGTAAAAACTCAAAAGATAATTAAACAGCAGGTATATGTAGTCTGACCCTCAATTCAATTTGTGGCTCATCTCATAGATTTGTCACACTAGCACTATCCAAGGGATGGGGTACTTGATTTAATTTATCATTGGTGAGAAATGAATCTTGCATATTGATCAAGGATGCGAGTGTGACTCCATTACCACTACGCTGAAACACGATCCTCAACAGTCATCAGTCTATCATATTTAAATTGTTTTTGCATATATATTAAATTACGTAGGGAGCCAAGACTATATTTTTCCTTATTACGTACAAATAACAACCAACATCAAAGTAATATGATAAACAGTGTTAAAAGACAACTTGTCAATACTGTTAAAAAAAGGGCGGTGTAATTAATTAATACTCCGTAAAAGAAAAAAATGCTAAAGAAATTAAACATAAATTGAGGTTGTAGTACTGTATACGTAATAAGAGAGTGGTGTAACTAAAACTCCGTACTGAGATAATTCTAGTGTAGTCTTATGACTACCGACTATCGTAATGAATGACTAGGATCGCATGATTTTTGATTTATTTTTAATTCCTAAATCTAATTTAGAATCCTTTTTAAAATACTTTAATTAGATTTTTTATTTTAGAAAAAGAATTCTAATTTTTCAAAAATAAAAAATGATTTTAGGAAAAATCAAAAATTATTTTCCTAAAATGAAAAATCGAATTAAAGTATTTTTAAAATGATTTTTAATTATATTTAGGAATTAAAAATTCTACAATCCTAATCATCCATTAAACCATTACGGTAGTCAGTAATTATAAGATTACAGTTTGGGTCCTAGTGTCCTCTATAATACGCCACCTAATCGTAATGGACATGGACGGTGGCAAGTTGTAAGTTCGTGACTGGTAAGAAAGTCAGTGTCAGTCATATAATCACAATTCACAAGAGACTATGTAATTAATGGGGTGTTTGGTATGTATATTTTAAATGTTGGAAACGGATCTGTTTGATATTTTACAAATGGAATTTTTTCTATAAGATACGGTACAAAATACGTTGAATTGAAATTTATAAGATACGGATTCGGTATCGTGTCGGTGTCCAATACGGATATGACTACCTCAACGAAATGTCGAAATATACGTGCTACCTACTTTTTTCTTCCTCTTATTTATGTGGTACACGATCTGCCAATGTTACAATATTTCCAAGTACAGAGAGGTGGTGATGGCAAAACGAACCCGTATACGATTACCCGATCCGGACAACCCGACTCGTACCGATTTGAGACTCGAAAAGCGTAAACAGTGAGTTATTTGTCCATCAAAAGAAAGAAGCGAGGTCAGAGGACTAATAGTTAATAGTGAGTTATTAGTGACTTTCAAACAAACTTTGTGAAAGGGATAGAATTTAGAATTTTTAGGCTCCGTTTGTTTCAAAGGAAAACAATTTGCATGGAAAATCATTTTCTAAGGAAAACAATTTTCAATGGAAAACATAGATGTAAAAGAGTTTTCCTTTGTTTGTTTGATTAGAGGAAAACTTTTGAAGGAAAGAAAAAATGAAATAGAAATGAAGGAATGATGGGAGGAGTGAATAAGGGAGAAGTAAGGAGGAAGAAGGAAAATGTGACATTCCTTCCCCATAAAAGGAAAATGGTTTTCCTTTTCCAAAGTGACTTTTCCACCTTAAAGAAAATTATTTTCCATCATTTCTAAAACAAACAAAGGAAAATGGAGAGAGGGAGGAAAAACATTTTCCGGAAAAATATTTTCCATCAAAACAAACGGAACCTTACTTACAAAGGAAAATTGGTCTCAACATTACCTGTTTTGATGTATCATGCATGCATCACGAATTTTAACAAGTGTACTTAGCAGCATGAACTTTGATGTTGAGTGCTTATGGTTAACAGGTTAAGTTTAAACTATTTATTTTAAACTTTTTGCTTATGGTTAAGTTTTATTTTGGGATAAATTATTTCATGTGGGAGATTGGCAGGGCCTTTTTGCTTGTATGTTCTAAGCAAAGTTGAGAATTTGTCATAATTTTTATGAAGTAATTCATTTATATCACTTATTGCACCCAATATATTGGGTGTCATCAACTTTTTCAAATTTTTTATTTTTTATTTTTTTTGAAAAAAAAGGTATATGAGCAATCAAAATTTCTTCCTTTTGGAAACAAATGAATGTTTATTTGGCAAATAATGGCAATTGTTTACAAAAATGGATGTTGCTAGGGAGCTTCATTCTATGCATTATCTTGTTGGGTAGGTGCAAGTGGCCTGGTTGGTGGAAAAGTAAAAGTAAAATGGAATTTTTTTTTCTGATTTTTTTTTAATTCAATAAGCTGAATGAAGCATATTGCCATCATGCCATTTGCCAATAATTCCAACTCACCAACTGCACAAATTAGTTATGGATTTATACTTTTATATATTCTAGCTACTTTATAATATAAAGTTGGTCATCAATATTGACCTTAATTTGACAACACTTGGAATATAAATATATATAAAAGTAGGTAGTAACACATGCATTGTCTGAAATTTTCTTCATAAGACTTGGAATAATCCTGATATCATACTCTCTCCTTTTTAAATTAGTTGTTATATTCTGAAAAATGACACTATTTATTTGTAAACTTATACTTAGGATGTCAAAACGGGTTAACGGTACAGGTTAGGGTTGACCCAAACGGGTTCAGTTCAATTTCGGTTCAGGCTAAATCAGGTTATTAGCCCAACGGTTCAGTTCAATTCAATTCAGGTCATTTCGGTTCAGGTCATAACAAATTGTCTTTTTCTCGGTGACAGTTCAGTTCAGGTTCAGGTCATTAACGTTTAGGCTAGTATCAGTTCAGTCCAAAACGGTTTGGGTTAATACAGTTCAACGATAAGAAACGGTATGTTTCAGGTTGACATCTATTTACATCGAGTTATTTTGGAGCGTTCATTACAATAAAATTGATCATAAAACACAAAAAGTTTCTTAATATGTTAATTGTGATATGAAGTTACTTTCAAGTTGAATAAGACTTCAGTTCAGTTCAGTTCAGGTCAAATAATGTAACGGGTTGATTTCAGTTCAGTCCAGTTCAGTCCAATTTAATAAATCTTCGGGTTTGGGACATGTTATCCTCAGTTCAGGTTACTTTCAGTTCAAGTTCAGTTCAGTTCAGATCATTAATTCACGGGCCAATAACAGTTTAGGTCACTTCAATTCGGGTCAATTTCAGGTTACAGTTTATTTCAGTTCAGGTCACGGTAAGTTCAGTTAACCCAACGAGTTCCAACCCAAACTGACATCCCTACTTTGACTGCTAATTATAGTTTCATGTACATAAATAAAAATATAGTCATGATGATGGATCTAGTTTGATTCGTCTCAATATGTATTTTTCAAACATATAATTTTTATAATTATTTATTATGTGTAATTCAAGATATTTTAATTTAAAGTTGTGTATTGAGAGATATAAAAAAAAAATGTAGCAAGTAATTAATTTGGGTCTGAGGAAGTATCATATTATCATTAACGCTTGGTGGACCAAGATGGCTCATACATCATACATGAAACGACTTTTGTGAATGACTGGTACAATTGACAACCACTGTTCCACTTCCGAAAATAATATTATTAACATACTTATTAAACAACAGAATTCATAAAGGCATATCAATATTATATTGACACATCTATTTGTGACAATATATTTTTTATATTCCTCTATCAAATTGGTGTGCCAATATCTCTTCCCCTTAAATTAGTATTTTGATATATATTCCTTATGGGGAGTAGACCATTATCTCTTGTACCACTTTGTATAATCTATACCTAATTACCTACTCTTTGCTATATTGGCCCGACCTCTATTTCCACTTTGATCCATCCGTATCGATTTATCTGCAATATTTCTAAATAAGATTGTAACATAATTACTGCAACAATTGATATCTTTCTAAATTTGGTAAAAATTTTAGAACCAAAATGACAAAAATACCCCCAATGTAAAAACTTAAACAAACGTTATACCCTTCTAAATTTTACACATTCTCCAAAAGTATTTTACACATCATTTTTTCTCTCTCTTACATTACCGTTCAATATTCTCATAATCTTACTTTAAGAAAAAGTCCTTAGAAAAATGTGCTAATCCACTTGTTGCAATTAATTAAACCGATAAATACGGAATACTATTTTTCTTTCATGTTAATCAATGTGAATATATATTAAATTCGAGAGTGCGAACATAACGCATAAATCGGTCGGTCGGATTGGTAACGAGTCGGTTACTACTTTAAAACAAGTCTTCGGGTTCGGTCAAAAACGGATTTCGTGTTTTATATTTATGTTCATGACCCTATTTTTCTAGGTCGATTTTCAGGTCAGTATTGGGTAAGGTTTGTTTTTGTCAGGTATAAACCCAATCCATTTTTATTTCAAAAAAAAACCATTCCATTCTAATTCATTCTCATCCTTTCAATTTATTAAAGTCATGTGAGATCTCGTTTGATTTATTTCGATAATGTAATTTCCAAATATATACTCTCTCTAGCCTAAAATAAGTGCTTCACTTTGACAAAAAGGTGAGAGTATTTTGGTCAAAATGGAGCACTTAATTTAGAACAGAGGGGTAACTTTTATAATTTTTTGTCCTACATAGCTCAAGAATCAAGATATTAATATTTAAAATTATTCTATCCAATCCAATCTAACCCCGCAAAGACGAATACTAATTCATAACTAAATATAAAATAGTCAATGTTGTCTCAATAGATAATAGATACTCCGTATTAAGTAGTCAAACAAGATGCCATGCCTACTATTAATTAAAAAGAAAAAAACGAGTTGAATACTAATAATTAATAAATATCATATATCACACACATTATTTCCCCTATAAAAGAAACCCTTCATTCCTTCTTAACTTCATTCATCACAAGTATCACACACACATAAACTACGTAGCACTCACTACTTACTACACACATACAAAAAACAATCTAAACCAAACAATCAAAACCAAAATCAAAAATCAAAAAAAATAAAATAAAAAAATGGCACCAGCATCAGAAACCAAAGCCAACAACAATGAAGTTCAACCATTATTAAACAATGATAATAAAGAATATCAAGAAGAAGCCAATTATGCCCTTGGAATTCAAATAGCTAATTCTTGTGCCCTTCCTATGGTCCTTAATGCCATCATTGAGATGGGGGCTCTTCAGGTCATTAGTGACCATTCGGGCCCGGACGGGCTCTTACCCTCCGAAATCTCAGCCCGAGTCCAGGCCCGTAATCCAGACGCCCCCGCCATGGTGGACCGTATGCTTCGGCTACTGTCCACCTACTCTATCGTCGGCTGCACCACCCTTAACACCGCCGATGGCGGCGTTGAGAGGCGGTACAAGTCAACGCCGTTGACAAAGGTGTATGTTCCTGATGAGGATGGGATCTCATTGGCTCCTAACTTGAAGTTGTTTATTGATAATGTCTTTCTTCAAAGCTGGTTAGTTTTTTTTTAATTTTTTTTAACACCATCTTTTTGCCTTCCTCCTTTTTTTACGACAAAAGAAAATGTATAACAAACTTTATTTTTTAAAAAAAGTATATACTGTTGCATGTGTGGTAAATTACTATATAGAATAATTAAAACATATCCTATAACAAAAATGTATCTTAAAACTAAAGAAGGAAAAACCTTAGTTGTGATGCGTATCAACTAATTAAATTTACGGTAAAACATCATATTATCTATCAATATGAGTGGCTATTAATAAATAATTCAAAAAATATACTTCCTCCGATCCGTAAACAAATTCTTGCAGCAAACGCTCTCGGCACAGACTCCAAAAGTAATTTTGTAAGTATTTTTTGTTGGTACATTAGTAAAAGTAGAAGAGAGAAATAAGTAAAAACTTACCAAATAGGAAAAGTTGGTATTTTGTTGCAAGAATTCAAAAACATCCCAAAATAACAAATGTTGCAAGAATTCATTTAGGGAGGAAGTATATGAATTTTGGTATTTTTACTTTATTTTTATGAATTTTATATTTTGTGATATTTTTATTTGAGTGTGTGTTTTTTATTTTATTTTAATAAGTTCGTTTTGCTTAAATAACACTTAATTAATAAGTCAAATGAGTACAAATTAGAACTAATTTGGTTTAATTTACATATAGAATATGGCTTACAGAACAAATTAGTTCAATTAAGTTATAGTAAATTCAAATATATAGTTTTAATAATTATTTAGGATAAACTCAATTATGTTAGATTTGGTGTTTTTTTTTTTTTTTAGTTATTTGGTTTATCATTACTCCTGTTAGAATATATACAGAAATTTTAAATAAAAAACTCTTTTTTAAACCAAAAATCTATTGAGTATGTAACCTTTTGCTTGACTGGGTAGATTGTACGGAGTATATAAAAAACGTGGTTTTATAATGCTAAAAAGCGACAATTTTTGAAAAAATTATCTCGCTACTATATATTGCTATGACCATTCACTAGAGATATGTTATCTTTTGTATAGTATGTTACTAGGTTATTTAGTTTGTTCTTATAAGAAAATGTTATTCAATTTTTTTTTTTATGGAGAAAGTGTAGTCATATTGACGTATTCCTATTAAATTGATTAGAAAACATTTATTAATTAGTCTTAAAACTTGAGAGAATTAATATCAGTACGAAAGTGGTGTCATGATTAGTTTTGGAGAGTAATTTTTTTATGTGAATTTGATTTCACATGTGATATATGATGGTATCAGCATATTCTGTTTTAAGTTATAAAATTATAGATTGCGATGATTTGATTTAAAGGATGAATTATTGAATAATGAACATTATTTTAATTTACTCTTGTAGACCTACTTTTAAAAAGAGTATTTTTAGATTAAATTAATTAAATAGGGCAAAAAAAAAACAAAAAAAAAAACAGGAGTATATATTAAGATTGGGGTGAATAATCATGAGATTCAAAGTGGCCAATTAAGAAGGACACTTTAATTTCCATTAATCCTCTAACATCTCAAAAGTGGCAAAGTAATATATATGATTGATTTAATGAATCATGAACACCCCACAAACAGTATAATTTAGTTAGGCATACCACAGACATGTCCCGATC
The DNA here is from genome assembly GCA_951394345.1 of Salicornia ramosissima. NCBI lineage: Eukaryota > Viridiplantae > Streptophyta > Magnoliopsida > Caryophyllales > Amaranthaceae > Salicornia > Salicornia ramosissima. Next base: position 51,274,508 of record OX596234.1, read on the forward strand.
ATGCTTTTATCTTCTCCCATTCAATAATTGTTCGTATTGCTATTATATTTGACATTTACTGGATCCCATGGGTTGTTCACCAACCCCATTATAATAATAATAATAATAATAATAATAATAATAATAATAATAATAATAATAATAATAATAATAATAATAATAATAATATGATGATGATGATGATGATGAAAATATCATGAGTAATTGTACATTAATTATTAGGCAGTCTTTCTCATTAGAATAGTTTGGTCTCGAGTCAGAGGATGAAGTTTAGTCTAATTTTTTAGGCTTTAGAATTTTAGACATGAGGTATTAGGTTCGATTCTCGTTGTACACATTTGTGAGGATTCTTTATTACCCCTTTACAGATGTGTGTGTTGGCTAAAATTGGGCCAAGTGACATGCAATCCGATTTAAAGCCTAGTACTCCACACATTATCCAACTTAAAAAAAAAGCTTGGTCTCCGGCCTCTACCGATATTTTGTTTTGTGGCAAAATAGTCCCTACTGTCTTTTCCTTATATTATTTCCTTATATTATTTCCCATAAAAATATAATTCCAAATATATAAGAAGGAATTCTTTAAATTATATATTTAAAAAGTAAACATTATCTTGTTATTCCACATAATTATATTTTTAATTGCCTATATAAATTGAAAGTGTCAATCAAAATTACAATATGAACAATAACAAAATTCAAAATGGATCAATTAAAATGTGGCTAAGGGTGTACAATTTTTTTTTTTGGAAAATAATTTATTAACTTTGACTAATTAGTTAATTTGACAAAAAAAATAAAATTGACAAAGTGGAACTAAAACAATTAATTTGACAATTACATAAGGTAAAATACAATTATGTGGAGTACATATATAGTACTCCGTAGATATTACTCCTTCTACTTCTTAATATACATACATACATACATATATATATATATATATTAATTTTAATGGTAACATGTGCATCGTAAATGGTAAAACAGGAGCAAGCTAAAAGATGCAGTGTTAGAAGGAGGAATACCATTTAATATGGTGCACGGGATGCATGCATTTGAGTACCCAGGTGTGGACCCAAGGTTCAATGAAGTCTTCAACAAGGCAATGGCACAATCCCTTGTTTTTGTGAAGAAAATTTTCAAGAAATATAAAGGCTTAGAGAACTCCAACGTCAAACAAATCGTTGACGTTGGTGGTGGTCTTGGTCACTCTGTTGGCTTCATAACTTCCCAATATCCTTCTATCAAAGGCATCAACTTCGACCTCCCTCATGTCATCAAAGATGCCCTTCCTTCCCCCGGTATGTATATTCATCATTATGCGTATATAATTTATAGTTCCTTTGTCTTATATTAGTTGCTAAAAAATACAGAGGGATCAGAGTATATTATATGTGGATTTGTATAATTTTGTTTCCTAAAATTCTGTGTCTAAATAATAAATGGAACTAATTTGAGCCGGATGGAGTAAGAATTAGCCATAAATTTATGTATTTAAAAAAAATTTGTTCATTTTGACAGGTGTGGAGCATGTTGGTGGAGACATGTTTGAAAGTGTTCCTAAAGGAGATGCCATCTTTCTTAAGGTAAGCTTAATTGGAAAAAAAAAACTAATTCTAAAACTCAATTAATGCTCGTGATAATTTATTATTGTAACTTTTTATAAATTTGAGTCAATCATAATCAAGGTAAAATTGTTTGGCTAAAATTATGAATGCTATCAATTGGATACCAATAAGATTAATATATAAATCAAAAGATCCTAAATGTAATCAACAAAAAAATCAACTAAAACAGAATACATAACTAACAAATTGAGAAGGAGAGATAGTATAATGGAGTCATGGACAATGATTTAGGTACTCTCTAAATTAATATCCACATCCTTTGTGTGAGATATGATCAAAATAGTAGAATAACTGGACTGTGTATATCAATTTATTAGGGAGTGCCACCTAAATCACTTCTCAGGATTCATGTCCACATTTTATTTATCTGATTGTGACCCTTGCTTCATAGGTTGTAATAAACTCATCAAAGCATCATTTAAGAATCTGTTGTTTCCAATTGAACTAATCTGAACCCAACTGTACTGAACTTAAATAAATTCAGTCCAAAAGAACATAGTGTTCATCAGTAAAAAAAATTTAAAATTTCATGTGTGTAAATCTAACAAGAGATATGTGACGAATTTAAACAGTGGATCCTCCACGACTGGAGTGACGAGCGTTGTTTGACATTGTTGAAGAATTGCTACAAGGCATTGCCAGAGGAAGGGAAGATCATCGTGGTCGAGGCGATTGTGAATGACGAGCCGGAGACAACAACGTTTGCACGGGCCATTAGTCAAGTAGATTTACTAATGATGACACAAAATCCCGGTGGAAAAGAGAGAAGTAGAAGGGAGTTTGAAGCCCTTGCGAAAAATGCTGGATTTTCAGGCATCAACTTCACTTGTTGTGTGCACGGCTTTTGGGTTATGGAATTCTACAAGTGATAATTTTGTCAACAAATTATTTTACTTGAAAACATTATTGCTTGCTTGCTTGCTTGAGTTATATATATGTACGTGTAGCAATTGTACGTTGTAATGAGTATTTGTTGTTTTCATGTATTCACTAACTACATACAACTAGTTTAAATGCAACAATAAAATGCAACTATTTATGTTTATGAGAGTATATGTGTATTAAATCTTTTATTTTTGTATACACTTATGCACTTTGTATTCCTTTCTTCTTTTCTTGAACTTTAGACTTCTTGGTTTCTAGTCCATATATATATTAGACCTAGGCCCATAAGTTGGAGTTATTTCATTCTACTTTCAATACTTAATACTTGTAATACAGAACAACTACCACTAATACTGTTATACATTTTTTTTTTCTTTCGTCTTTTCCTCCACTTTGCTCCATTAATTTCCCAATTCAATTCTCTTCAAAATTCTGCTAATTGATTCCATATGGTATCAGAGCATTTGATGTTCATCAAGAACAATTGCAGATTCTGATTTGTTTTCTCCATTCTTCTCTACTCTATTTTACACCACTGAGTAGCGATTCTTGAAGCAATTGGAACAATGGCTGAAGAAGTGACTTCGAGCAATATTGTAAGCAACACAAATTAGCAAAATATAACTCCAAATCCCTACAATGATCCATACTTCATCAGTGGAAGCGACAATCCAGGTATCCAAGAATTGTTTGAGGTGGAGTAGAGGTATGCGTTGTGCATTAGGTGCTAAAAATAAATTAGGGTTTCTGGATGGGTCCATGAAGGAACCAAAACCAGAAGATGACCTTTATCAAGCATGGCATAGATGCAATTTCTTGGTAGCTAGTTGGCTTTTAAATTCTATGAACAATGAATTGGTTGAGGATTTTAATTGTTTGGAGTATGCATATGATATATGGTCTGAGGTCACTGAAAGGTATGGTCAATACAATGGACCTTTGGTTTATCAACTTAAGAAGGAAATAGCTTCTTTAAAACAAGATAATCAAACTTTAGTTGGATATTATAGCAAACTAAAGAAACTGTGGGATGAACTCTATAGTGTAAGGAAAATACCTACTTGCACTTGTGGCATTCTTTCACAATGCACTTGTGATTTCTTAAAGAGATTTTCAAATTTTGAAAATGAAGAAAAATTATTACAATTCTTGCTTGGACTAAATTCTGCCTTTGAAAACACTATACAAAACATTCTTTCCATGTCCCCTTTGCCTACTTTGAGTCATGCCTATAGTCTAACAAGCCAAATCGAAACCCAAAAAGAAGTTAGTAGCCAAAATGAAATGCCTCAAGACTCTATGGCAATGGTTGTTCATAAAAATTCTAACTCTAAAACTTTTAAAACATCAGAAAGAAGGGACTGGAAGAAAGAAAAAATAGATAGGTTCTGTGATCATTGCAAAACCAAGGGTCACACTAGGGATCAATGCTTCAAACTAGTAGGTGTGCCTGATTGGTACATTGCTTTAAAAAATAGCAAGAATTCAGGTCAAAAATCTGTTCTTACATTCAAAAATTCAGCTCATGCTGTTAAACAAGATTCTGATGAAGATTCTGATTGCCCTCTTGATTTTTCTGCCCCTACTCCTAATACACCAATTGATCCAAAGATGTTCAAAACTGTATACCAAGAGGTAGTGAAGGCAATGAGTTCTAAATCTCCTTTAAAGGAAGAATCTAAGTCTGCTGTGTATGCTTCTTTTTCTTGCACGACACAAGTTAATTCTTGTTCTACACTTGACCATAATAATTGGATAATTGATTCGGGAGCCACTGATCATATAACCTTTGATGAGTCATTATTAACAGACATTACTTTTTTGAATAAGCCAATGAATATTAGTTTACCTGATGGTACTATGAAGGTGGTACATAGAGTTGGGAAGGTTTTGTTGTGTCCTGGAGTTGTTTTGGAAAATGTATTAATTGTGAAGGATTTCACCAATCACTTGCTTTCTACTGCTAAGTTGGCTGATTCTCATGGGATAATGGTACAATTCAAAGGTTCCAAGTGTTATTTCTATGAGGGGAATCAATCCAAATTTCTTATTATTGGAAGAAGAGTTGGAGGTTTGTACCTTCTAAAATTGCCATCATATTCTAACTTGCCTTCCAGTGATCTGTTGCAGCATAAGTCTTTTGTAGCAGTTGTTGGAAGCTTAATCCCCACTGTAAGTACTCTTGATATTATGCATGCTAGGTTTGGGCATGCTTCTTTGTCTAAAATGAAGCATATATCATGTTGTGATTGCAACAATATTTCTACTTATCTTTGCAATATTTGCATCTTGTCTAAAAACCATAAATTGCCTTTTTCAAGGAATTTAAAACAAGCTAAAGCACCTTTTGATTTGGTTCACATGGATCTTTGGGGTCCCTATAGAGTTAGAGCTCTAAACGGTGCAACTTATTTTTTTACCATTGTTGATGATTGCACAAGAACTACTTGGACATATCTTTTACATAATAAATGTCAAGTTTCAAAAATTATTGCACATTTTATTTCTTATGTCCAAAATCATTTTTCAAAGACAATCAAGACATTTAGGACTGATAATGGGACAAAAATCATTAAAAATGAATGTTTAAATCTTTTCTTGTCTCATGGTATTACTCATCAAAAAAGTATACCGGGAGTTCCTCAACAAAATGGGAGAGTTGAGCGTAAACATAAGCATTTGCTTGAAGTAGCTAGAGCCTTAAGGTTTCATGCTTCCTTACCAAAATAAGCTCCCTACCAAAGTTCTTAACTGGAAATCACCCCATGAAAAGCTTTTTAATGAAATTCCATGTTATGATGAATTAAAGGTTTTTGGGTGCCTATGCTTTGCTAATAATAGGGCAAAAGGATCAAATAAATTTGAACCTAGAGCCAAAACTTGCATATTTCTTGGTTATACATCTAGCTATAAAGGATACAAGGATTATGATCTTGAGTCAAAGACCTCATTCATTTCTAAAGATGTTACTTTTTTTGAAAAAGTTTTCCCTTATCAAAGGACTAAACACCCTTCTTCTCACACAAATACACCCTCTAACATATTGCATCCTGATTTCACTCTTGCTAATGAGTTAGACCTCTTTGATGATAGTAATGCCTGTCATCAGCCCCTGTCCAGCAGTCACACAGACTCTATTCCACATAATCAACAGTCCACTGACAATATAAATGATAATAATCCTCTGTTTGCTGCTGATAATAATTCAGACTCAGCTACAGAACATGTTCTTGATACTGATGTCATACATGACTCAACTAGTGCTTTTCAATCCAGATCCAACCTTCCTCCTGTCTTCACCACTTCTCACAATGATGATACTACATTGCCTCATTCTAGGCAATTCAAGCCTAATACTCTTTATCAAGAGTTCACTGGAACTTACCTCCCACATAAAAATAAACAATCTGAAAATGGTTCCCAGTCTTCATCTTTTTCAGTTAACATTGTTCCACATACCTCAAATTACATAATTGAACCATCTTCTTACAATCAAGCTAAGTATAATCCTGATTGGGTAGAAGCCATGGAAAAAGAATTACATGCCTTGGAATCTAACCATACTTGGGTGCTCACTTCTTTACCTCATGGAAAGAAGGCTATAGGAAATAAATGGATATATAGGGTAAAATATAAACCTAATGGAAGTGTTGATCGCCTAAAAGCTAGATTAGTAGCAACTGGATATCAACAAGTCTTTGGGCAAGACTATAGTGATACCTTTAGTCCAGTGGCCAAATTGGCCACTGTGAGAGTTGTTTTGGCCTTAGCTACCACTAAAAATTGGATGATTTGTCAATTAGATATTAATAATGCCTTCTTACATGGCTTTCTAGAAGAAGAAGTATTCATGAAACCTCCTCTTGGTTACAAAAAGGCTAAAGAAAATGAGGTGTGTCTTTTAAAAAAGAGTTTATATGGTCTCAAACAAGCCTCTCGTCAATGGAATAAAGAGTTAACAAAGTTTCTAATTCAGCTTGGTTTTATTCAGTCTAAACAGGATTATTCCCTATTTACAAGGTCTCTTAAGGGAGAATTTCTTGTTTTACTTGTTTATGTGGATGATATGTTGCTTACTGGTTCTTCACAATCTTAAATAAATGATGTAAAGACAGCTTTACATTCTGAATTTACTATAAAAGATTTGGGTTCTTTGAATTATTTTCTTGGTCTTGAAGTGTCTAGAACTGATAGGGGTATGTTCTTGTCTCAACAAAAATACATAAATGACATCATAGCTTCAAGTGGTCTCACTAATTGCAAACCCACAGTAGCTCCCTTGCCTACTGGACTCAAACTAAGTCCTGATGAGGGTAATTTAATTAGTGATCCTGAGATTTATAGAAGATTGATCGGTAAACTTTTATATCTGAACATGACTAGGCCAGATCTTTCCTATAGTATTCAGCATTTAAGTCAATTTATAAGTACTCCTAGAGTTCCTCACTTGAGGGCTGCACTTCATATTGTAAGATATCTTCAAGGCACAAGTGATGTAGGATTACATTACACTTCTAATTCAGACAACAAGTTGATAGGTTATTCTGATGCTGATTGGAGCACTTGCACATTTAGCAGCAGATCTTTAAGTTCATACTGCATATTTTTGGGAGACAATCTTATATCTTGGAAGACTAAGAAACAAAGCACCATAAGTAAGAGCTCAGCAGAGGCAGAATACAGATGTCTAAGTTTCACAGCAAGTGAAATAGTTTGGCTATCAGGTTTGTTAGAAGATTTACAAGTTCATTTCCCTAAACCTATTTCACTCTTTTGTGATAACAGGTCTGCAGAATGCATCGCCCACAATCCAGTTTTCCACGAAAGAACGAAGCAAATAAGGAGGGATTGTCACTACATACGAGAACAGATTGCTGCAGACTTCATCTCAGTCCAATATGTGCCCAGTTCTTCACAGCTTTCAGACCTCCTCACCAAAGCTCTGCCAGGGGGTCAGCATTTTGATTTTGCTTCCAAGCTTGGCTTAATTCCTAAAGCCAAGCTTGAAGGGGGGATATGAGAGTATATGTGTATTAGATCTTTTATTTTTGTATACACTTATGCACTTTGTATTCCTTTCTTCTTTTCTTGAACTTTAGACTTCTTGGTTTCTAGTCCATATATATATTAGACCTAGGCCCATAAGTTGGAGTTAGTTCATTCTACTTTCAATACTTAATACTTGTAATACAGAACAACTACCACTACTACTATTTTCCTTTTTTTTTTCTTTCGTCTTTTCCTCCACTTTGCTCCATTAATTTCCCAATTCAATTCTCTTCAAAATTCTGCTAATTGATTACTCGATTTTTGCATAATTTCCATAATGTTCATTTCAGGAAAATCTTTCAAATATTCTTAAAAAAGTTATTTGGTTTACTTGTCTCATATATAATCGGTTGGTAAATAATGTAGTACGTATAAGTAGAGGTGCACTAACAATTGATATGTGTTGGGTTAATTCGGGTCAGGCTAGGTCGGGTTGGATTTGGATTTCGCAAAATAGATTTAAAGGTGATAATAATCAATATTGCTGACATTTATGCTGGTTGGGTAATTTGATTTAAGTTTGGCCGATTTCAGGTCAAGAATATCAATTTAATTTGGATAAGTTTTAGGTTTCAGGTCGGGTAATCGAGTATGTGCACGTCATTTTTCCACTTCTATGTATAAGTAGTCATTAAGTTACAACTGCAAACCATGATTAACATAAATAATATAATCTAGTTACAAAAATTATGTTGTCTACCATTCTTTGTCCATCCCAAGCATCAATATTTAGCCCCCATGAGTTATATAATAAAGATAAATCAAGCCATTCTTAGCATTTCATCCTCATTATTTAAACTAGCTAGTAAAGTTTTGGGTTAGAAATTTTAGATTTCACATCAACTTACCATGTAGGGAGTAGCTCATAGTATTACTTTGGATTAAAACAATGCCCCCCAAACAAAAGAAACAATTTGTGAAGTGAACAAGTGGTAATGACTTTTACATCTTAGTTACCAATAGAATGATATGGAGTAAAAAAGTAGTACTTGATTATGTGCTATATATATAAACACCACCCTTCTATTTATTACAATACTAATTCCACAAAGAAAACATATACATAATTGCAAAAGTAGTAGTCCAATAAATGGCAAGTAAAAACACTAGTAGTGCTACTAACAATGGGTCACTAGGTCATCCTTATGATGAAGAGGAGACATATGATTATGCAGCCCAAATAGTCTTGAACTCTATTATTGACCTAGGGGTGCTCAATATTATTCAAGGCGAGGCGGGTTCTAGTGGGCTCTCGCCAGCCGAGTTGGCGGTCCAGATCCAGGCCCACAACCCGGAAGCTCCGGTCATGTTGGACCGGATGTTAAGGGTTCTAGCCACTTACTCTGTAATGAGTTGTACTCTTGGCCCCACCCGTGATGGTGGGGTCCAAAGACGATATGGACCCACATCCATCACTAAGTGCTTTGTGCCAGATAAAGATGGGGTGTCATTAGCCCCAATGTTGAACTTGGTTGTAGATAAAGTCTTCCTCTCTAGCTGGTAAACTATATTAACTTATTTTATGCAATGGTGTTTATGTTGTTCTACAACAAAGTTTTCAATTATTAATAAATTGTCAAACTTTGTGTCTGGCCGCCTCATTCACATCAAATTATTGGCGTGCTAGAATAATTACATTACAATAAAAATTAATAACACATACCGACAACTCGTGATCATACAACATACATCATGCAATATACTATTATAATGTCATGCATAATTCTTGTAAGTTTGCAATAATTGATCTGTCATCCGTGCGTTGTGTATTTGAGAACATTTCAAACTTAATATAGTATTATTTTAAAAAATATGCGTGATTGTTATCCAAAGATTGGAATGCTTGTTAGAAAGATCCATATATTAATTCACAATTTTTTTGACCACCTTCTACCTGTTATTCTCATACTATTCTTTTTTTTTTTTCTTTTTTTTTTTTTTAAAGTTGGGGAGAGATTAATTCTTTTCCATACATAATGATATTTTTCTTAAATATAATTGACAATTAAGGTATATTGTTTAGGGAGTGGTTAGCAGTTTGACATATAAGCTGATTTATTAGCTATATTTTTGTATAACAAAGTGTTTGATAAATACTTCCTCGAAAAAATTTATAACAAAAGAAAAGAAAAGAAAAGGTGTTTGATAAATACTTGATAGCTATATAATTATATAACCACTAAGCTAAAAGATCTTTTAGATGATCCTCCTAAGCTACGAGCTCTTACAAAATTAGCATATTAATTTACTCCAAAGTCCAAACTCTCATAGGTTCTCAAAATGTTCAAAAAAAAAAAATTCTCCCCTCAACCTCTCTTTTATCCCCAAATCTCTAAACTCCAAACACGCCATATATATATGTATAGTTTTGATCGAATTTGAGTGTATCATAAAGACTTAGGGTATATTCTCTTTAACTTATTAAATCTTAATTTATCTGAACTTATTAAACCTAAAAGTTATTTTTAAGGTGTATTTAGAACTTATTAGATCTGAATTTATCTAAATTGAACTTATTTGAATTTATTGAAACTTATCTGATTTTATTAAACTTGAAACTTATTTTTTTTAGGTGAAGAGAACGTGCCCTTACTCAAATAATAGAAATTTCAAATACTTTCTCCAATTTGTTTTAATCTAACATCTCATTTTTTATGTTATATATATATATATAGAGTATTACACTTCCTTTGTTCTAAAATAGATGCAACGTTTTGACTAAATTTGTGAGAGCTTTTTGGTCAATACATTGCGAGTATATGGAACGGAGGAAGTAAGTAATAACATTTTTTTAATACATGAATATACCAAAATACGAAATAATTGTTTTGAAATTACATTTCCGTTAATTTTAAATTTTTAATACATATATATTTTAAAAATTCTTTTTAAAAAAATCATTTCATTTCTCGTATTAAGTAGACTCTCTAATAAAAACAACTTTCAACTAATTTTTTTTTAACCTTTAACCATAAATCTATTAACTTTTACATGATTAATTAAACTTGATATAAAAACTTATAATTTTCCAGATAAAAGTTAACCATCGGATCGGATTGTCATATGGAGTAATATATACTCCAAGAAACAAGCTTCTATATGTCAACATATGTAGAAGTCAAATGAATTATCATATTCTATACTGATTTAAAAAGGGAGATGGTCGACTCCATTCAATGGTCTTCTCCCGTTTCGACTCCTTCTCCTTCATTTCGTTGGGTCCGCTGGTTCCCTCATCCTTCCGGCACAATCAAGTTAAATTTCGATGGCTCTTCTAAAGGTCCTTCAGCGGCTGCTGGGATTGTTCTTAGAAACGACCAAGGGGTCTGCCTTGCTGCTAGCTCGCTCGTTCCCTCTCGGCAATACTTCCCCTCTAGTTGTTGAAGCCATGGCCCTCCGCAATGGTCTTCTCTTAGCTCGTGAGTTAGGTGATAAACCAACTGTTATTAATGTTTTGCAGGGTAAATTCAGATGCCCCTGGAAGATCCAAATTTTAATGTCTGATATTCGATGCATCCTTTAAGATTTCTCCTGTACGACCTCTTCTCATATTTATCGTGAAGCTAATAAATCCGCCGACTACATCGTGTCTCTCGGGCACTGGACCCCTACGCACATTGATATTGACCCGTTTATGGATGTCAAGTTCTTTTTTTTTAATTACTGACAAGTCGGGTTGTTTCTTCGAGAGGAAGACAACCTAACTTTCCTTGTCTACTTTTCCTTTTAAAAAAAACAAAAACAAATATATTATATAGTCCGCTATCATTCACCAACTCCATTTACGTACAATTGATACCCATTAGCCCATTATACACTTTCTTTCATAAATTACTCGCAGGTAAAATGGGCGATTCGGTCGTGCTTGGGTCCACCCGCATACATAAATGGGTTAAAATTTTTGACACAAATACGACCAATTTAATAAATCTAACGTGTTATATCCACTACAAAAAAAGTGTTCAAGAAGGACAATTAAAATTGTCCTATTTGGTACAAAATTTGTCTTCTTAGGTTATACTGACAATTTTATTATTGCCCTCATATTGCCCTTGTAACCCCGTTGTATTAGGTTTCAAAGCCAATTTTAGATGTTTTGCCCTCTTTGATTCAATTCAAAAAGGGCAAACAAAATTGCCTTCATTGATCATCAACAAAGGCAATAAATTTTGCTTTCCTTGATTTAAACACTTTATTTATTGTTAGGGCAAAGTTTCATAAGTCTAAGAGGGCAAAATAATCATATTGTCTTCATTGTTAATATCAATGAGTGCAAAAATAATTGCCCTTGTAAGCATCATTAAGTAAAACAATAGTCATATTGCCCTCTTTAATCATGATAAGTTGCCCTCGTTGTGTGAGTTTTTTGTAGTGATCAATCCATTTACTTAAATGTGTCAAAGTTCATTTATCCAGACCTGTTAATTTCGTATCGTGTTCGAGTTGTGCTAGCGTGTAATGTCAATTTTTGCACAATAAAGCTTATTGTCAAGTATAATTGTATCGTATCGTCTCAATTCAACCGGTGGCATACTGCATACATGGACGGGTTTAAACCTCTTGACCTAAACCCAACCCGTTTAATAAGCATGGTGTGTCCTATCAACCTGTTTACTTACACATGTTAGGGTCCTTGACCGAAACCCGCTCATTTCATGTTGTGTTTGAGTCATATTATCATGTCATCTCAGTTTTTGTCGAGTTCGAATCTTTTGCATGTCCTACAATTTGTGTGTCATTTAAGTTCACTAAATTTGGTTGGTTGTAATATATAATTACAATGATCCACTTTTCAAAATTTAAAGATCTAAAAAAATATTTTAAAAGCAAATGAAAATGAATGAGACATAAGTGAGACACAAATTATTGGACATAAGATTGCAGATCATAGGTCTATCCGTCTATGTAGCTATGCAGGTTGAAATGGGTAATTAAGGAGACTAAGGGCTCGTTTACATTAATTGTATAGAGATGAACTGAACTGAACTGAACTAAATAGAAGTGTATTAATTGAACTAAATAGAGATGAACTGAACTGAATTGAACTGAACTGAACTAAACTGAATATAATCTGAAATAAACAAGCCCTAATGGCTAAGTAACTGGTACACCGTACACATAGATTATTTGACTTTTTGGTTTAATGGACAATGGACAGTATTAAATATGAAGTATAATCCCACCCTCTCTTTGACCACAAGGGAAAAAAAATCCCGCTCATAACATCAGCTCACACCCTTTGACCCTTTCGGATCGTATGCAACTTTGACCATTATTAACATATATATTTTATACTTAAATATTTAAAATAAGAACTCTAACATTTACATGTCATCTTCCTATAATTTTCTCTTTATTTAATTTTGTTTTATTAGGAAAAAAAATATTTTAATTGTTTTATTATTTCTCTATTGTTGGTATTCCTAATTTCCCATAAATGTTTCAATTTCTCATCATTATTTATATTTCATATCTTTTGCTTTTCTATCATTTTTAAAAAAATTTAATTTCATGATTCATGTCTTTCAATTTAATGATGTCTTACAAGAGGAAAAATATATAAATATTAATATTTTTAATTATTTTTTTGTGAAAAAAATAAAAATCAGTGCATTGCACAGGGTTAAAACTAGTTATTATTTATAATTACATTATACAAAGTGGATGTTATAGAAATATATGTACAATGGATGATAATAGAGTATATAACATATTCATAAGTCTCAACCATTAGCTTAAGTTTTTGGTTGAGATGGTCCTCTAACATGGTATCAGAGTAACGTGACACAGAGGTCACAGGTTCATTAAATCCCATCTACCCATCATTTGCAAAGTGGAATTAATTAGCACCGGGTATGGTGGGTTTGTGTTGCATCTATATTTCAAGCCCAAATGATCTTTCATGTGAGGGGGAGTCATAAAATATATAACATATTCCTTTGCCTCAAACTTTAGCTTAAACTCTTCATTGAGATGGTCCTCTAATATATACAAATCGAACATCTATCACCTTAATATTCTAAATGCTTAATTTATCATAATTCTATATGAACTCATTGAAACTTATTAAGTACACCTTATTCAATGAAAGAATCAAGTTTTATTTAATTGTTTTTTCTTATCTAAACTTAACTGCATTATATTTATTAGGATTTTTTTAAGTAAAAATTCATATGAATAATCTCAACTATTGGAGGTCTTCCAATATTAATCCCAACTATAGGTTATTACACTATAATCCAAACTATGGGGGTAGTTTTATGATATTAGTCCATACTAACTTTTGGCGGCTTTGTTTTCCTTCGTAGAATGGGAGGGAAGTATAGTCAAGTATAATAAATAGGGAAAGAGGAAAGATAATAAATATTTTATGAATTGGTGATCGATTACAATAGGTTAAATAAGTCAATGGACTAATATCATAAAACAACCCCCAAAGTTTGGATTATATTATAATAACTAATAGTTGGGATTAATATTGGAAGACGTCCAATAGTTGAGATTATTCATATGAATTTTTCCTTTTTTTTAAAGAACCCCAATCAACTTGGAGCATTTTTGACAAAACCCCCAGAATCTCAGATCAACTAATTAAATAAAACTTCCAGCAACTTCAAACTATGTTTATTAAACCCAAACTCTTTAGACGTTTATAAAAGCCCCCTCCCCCCAAAAGCTAACATTGTTAATTTTTTTTTTGTTAAAACCGTTAGTTATTGGGGTGGGTCCCATATATCGACACACCTCCAAAACCCAAATTGACCCAGCCTCAAAATCCAAATTAACTCACCCTCAAAATCCCACCAAAATCCAAATCGACCCACCCTAAAAAGCCCACCAAAATCCAAATCGACCCACCCTCAAAACCCTCGAAACCTAAATCAAAACCATCGAAACTCAAATCGAAGAAGAAAATTAAAAAAGAAGAGTTCGGTGACGGTTGGTGGTTTGGGAGGAGAGAGAGGGATTCGGTGGTGCTTGGTGGTTTAGGAGGAGAGAGATGGATTCGATAGTGGTGGTGTTTTTGGAGGAGAGATTCAGTGGTGGTGGTGCTTTTGGAGGAGAGATTCGGTGGTGGTGGTGTATTTGTTGGTGAATTGTGTTGGTTGGGGATAATTAAAAATGGGTTTTTCTAAGCTATGCCCTTAAGTTTTTCGTTTTTCTAAGTTGTGCCCATGCTTTTTGAAACTTCTAAGTTATGCCCCTTAACTTAGGTTTTTTAATTAATAGTTCACACTCTGTTAACTCAACATTAATAGATCTGTTGAAAGGAGTTGCATTTTGTGGGAAGGTAATTTCCTCTCTGAAATTCTAAGGTTTTTAACTGATTTTCACCATTTATAATTGATGTATTTCCCTAAAATAAATGATGCATTGCCCTGTAAATGATGCATTTCCCTAAAAATAAGGTTAAAAATCAGCTAAAAACCCTTGAATTTTAGAGAGGGAATTACCCTCTCACGAAATGCAACTCCTTTTAATAGATCTATTAACGTTGAGATAACAGAGTGGGCACTGTTAATGTAATACCCCGAAATTTCGGGATTTTTTAAATTTTTTCTTAATTAATTAATTATTAAATTGGTTGTAGCAATCTAATTATTTCACCTTGACCTTACTTTAGCCCAATCATCAAACCCGAGCCCAAACTTTTTATCTTGTCCTGCTAAATAGGGCCAAAGCCCAAACCCTTGTTTTGTTAAACCCACGACCCCCTTATTAAGTTCTTTTATCTATCCTATTCTATTTACAACCTAAACTAGTAATCTATATCTATTTTTGACCCTTCCTAAAAATCTAATTTTTATCCTCCATCTAATTGTTTTATTTTATTCTTTCAACCTAAAATACTAAACTATACCTATTTTAATCCTAAACTACAAATAAAAACTAAACTACAAATAAAAAGTACAAATAAAACTCCTCCTTTTCCCCACACAAATACTTCCTTCACTTTATCAATTCAAACGCCTTCATCAAAGAAAGTTCAACCTTTAGCCTTTAAAGATCGAACCATTCACCATCAATATTAGGTAATTGGATTGCTTTTACTTAATCTTTAGGATAGATTAGTTCATAGTTTTTAGAATATGGTTTGGAATTGTTTAGAACAATGTAGGATTGCTTAGAATTAGTATCATGTTTAGGATTGAAATTTTTCGAATGATATGATGAATATTATGATGTTATTTTCTTGATTTCTTTATGTAAATTTGATGAATCTTGATTATTTAAATTATTAATTAAAGTCTTAAATTAAAAAGAATATTTTTGTTCTTGTTGTTCTAAATTGTCGAGTCACTTAGAATAATTTTAGGGAGTTTCTTTACTGTTTCATTATTAATCATGATTTATTTCGTGGCAAAATTCGTCCTTTTCTTGCTTGAAATAATTTAATCTTTCAAACCGGTAAAACTGTCCAGATTTATTTTACGAATTTATTAAGATACTTAATCAATTCGGATGGCTACGAAATTTTAGGTGGAAGTCAATAATAGTGTTTTACAGCTTTTGTTAAATTTTCGAAATTTTTAAAGTTCTTTTGCTATGGCAGAAAAATCTGAAACTGATTACAGCCTAATCTGATTTGTTAGTTATAAAATCCCTTAAAAATAGTAAATGACGTTATTTTTGGACGAAATTTATGCGCGTTAAACCTTGAACCCATGTTTAACTCCCATCAAAATTTCCAGATTATTTGATACCTTTAGACGGTCGATCTTAATTTAATTCTTTAAATCAGATTGTGTAAAATAGTGTGATTGAATTATTAAAACATGTTATTATTAATTCTTGAAATGTTCTTGATATATCTTGGCCCTATAATTTCCGTGTGATGTTATACAGTTAAAGGATTAACTTTTGATCTTGTTCTTGATTAATCTTGATGTCTTGATGTTGTTGCATAATTTATTTATTTATTAGGTTAATTTATTTAATTATTGATAAAAGGTATTTAATTAATTTAAAGTGTTAATTTTGGTATTATTTCTCCAAAATGTCGAGTGATGTGAAATATGGAAAATAGGATTTTTATCATGTTTTAGGTAACTTATGTAGCTAATTGTCATTTTATATGATTTATTGAAATGTTTATATGATGATATGATGAATTTATTTAATTATTATTTTTTAGATTAAAATGTTGTGTGGTCTCATATTTTATTTGATTCATTTTAGTTTAACTTTTGACTTACCATATTATTAAAAGGTAATTTTAGGAAGCATTATAATTATTATAATTAAAGGAATTAATAGGGATAAGTTGCAATACGAAGGAAAGTAACAACATAATTATTACCATTAAAAGGAATTAATAGAGATAAGTCGCAATATGAAGGAAAGTAATAATATGAATAAAGGAAGGGTTATGGGTAAAATATGACAAGATAAGTATTTCAGGGGAAGGTTTCCTTTGTATATGTGTAGAGTATGAATTTCGTGTATCTGTGACTGTATGGTATACGTATATTATATGTATTTCTAACCGTACTTTGCAGGTATTTTATACGTATTGTATACGTATTGTTATACGTACTTTGTACGTATTCCGTATGTATTTTTGTATGTATTTTTTGTACATATTCCGTATGTATTTTTATACGTATTTTTGTACGTATTCCGTATGTATTTTTGTACGTATTCCGTATGTATTTTGTACGTATTTTCGTACGCATTCCGTATGTATTTTTGTACGTATTTCCAAGTATTTCCGCATTATTTTTCCGCATGATGTTGGTCATTTTCGAATGGTATAAGTTTAGTTTGGAGTTTGAGTCAAGTTAAGATGAACAAGATTGGATTAGAAGTTAAGCTATGACGATAAGGAATTGAATTGAGGATTGAATAGAACAGAACAGAATTGAATTGAATTGAAAAGATGATTAACATGAAGTGACCAGCTATCTAGTGGCTCATGTGCCATGAACATAGGTATAGTCGAAGCCACTGTCCTATCTTCGGATTGGGGACAGTTCTTGATCCCAGTGCTTGGGAAGTAGATCCTTGTGGTTGACCCGGCATGAGCAAGGAAAGTTGGGGGGAGTAGATCTTCGTGGTTGACCTCTTACGAGCATATGACTGGTCACGGATTAGCACCTGATTGGGAAAGAACAGAAAAGAAGAGTCGTTGATGAGGATTAGAAGTCTAGAATTGGTTGAGCTGAGCTGAAGGTCTTGTTAAGGATGACTTGTATGATTGTTTTCCGCTGCGTACTTGATGTGATTGCTTGTTGACTTCTTTGCATGATGACTTGTTCGACAGTTCAGATGATCTGTTCTGATTATTATGTTTCTAATTGTGTTCTACTGATTAAGTAGAACAATCTAATTACTCACCACTGACTGTGGACCCCCCATTCTATTTCAGGTACAGGTGGTGATTGAGTTTAGGCTACGTATGGGCAGGGATTGTGAGCTAGCCAGCTTAGAAGTGACCCGATGACTAGTTTAGATTATGTTTATTTGATTTAGTAGTCTATTATTTATTTTTATTTTTTTAATAGTAAAGGATATTGGTTTGATATTTATTTTGGGATTATCTAACAGTTTTTAATGAATAATATGATTAAGTTTTAGAGCTTCCGCTGTAGTTTATGAACCTAACTTTGAAGTTTTAGAAGTTAATGATATGTGATTGTTGTTTTCTCCGAAAACAATACTGCTAAATTACGGGTCGTTACAGTTAATTAAAAATCCTAAGTTGTGGGGCATAGCTTAGAAGTTTCAAAAACCATGGGCACAACTTAGAAAGGGAAAAAACTAAGGGGCATAGCTTAGAAAAACCCTAAATTTTTTTAGTGGGGAATGATTAAATAAGGGAAAAAAATAAATAACTAAAAAGAAAAAGGGGAAAAAAGAAATTATCAAAAAAAAATGTGGGCCTCCACCCCACTAACGTCCACTTTAGTGTTTTTAACAAAAGATTTTTAATGATGTTAACTTTTGGGGTGTTTTTATAGACGTCTGAAGATTTTTGGATTTAATAAACAAGTTTTGGAGTTTCTGAAGGTTTTATTTAATTAGTTGAGATTCTGAGGGTTTTATTAAAAGTACTGCAAGTTGCTGTGGTATTATTTAATTATGTTTTTTTTGCTACAGTTAAATTTTTTTACAAACCTCATGAGTATAACAAATAATTTTCAAAATTCGTCGCTACAGGTGGGAAATCCCAATACCTCATGGGTATAACTGAGAAAAACCCTATATCGATTAATTGTAATATGTATTTTTCATATAAGTAAATACTTTAATGTGTATTTCATCTTTATGGATGTTTTAGATTACTTTTTTTTTTGAAGGATAGATTACTGCATTTTATATAAGCAGTTCCTTAATTATTTGCGCAACTTACCTAAATAATTATAATAAAAATTATGTGAGCAGTTCGTATATTTTTTTTTACTAAGGGAGTGTTTATAATCCCAAATAATCCAATCCAAACCAATTTAATCCAATCCATTCTTTGTTTTTTTTTCAAAAAAAACATAAATTTTTTAAAAAAACCATTCCATTTTAATTCAGTTTCATCCCTTCAATCTATTATTCTAATTAAAGTCATGTGAAATCTCGTTTGATTTATCGTGATAATGTGTACTTTCCAAATATACATAGCTCAAGAATCAAGATGTTAATATTTAAAGTTATCCAGTACAATCATTTATAATAAAAATACTCCATCACAAAAAAAAAAAACTGTTCCATAAATCGATCTATATAATAATTTAAAAACCTAAATTTATGAGAGGCCTCCAAACCCCCCAATGAAGGCCTCACATTAATCCTTTTTTTTCTTTGTTTTTTTTTTTAAAAAAAAACTACCTATCATAACTACCATCACACATACATACAAAAAAGTTGAATTATAATATAGATATTTTTAATGATATCGATGTAAGACTATGTGTGCGTTCTCTTCAACTTATTAGACCTGAACTTATCTAAACTTATCTGAATTGAACTTATCAGGCCCGATTTAATTTATTAGAACTTATTAGACCTTATTGGAACTTATAAAAACTTATTAGACCTTATTGAAAAATAAAATAAAATAGTAATAATAATAATAATCCAAAAAAGCCATGCTCTATACATTTAATTTGAACATATGTTCTTTTTTATTGTTGAATTATGTTCTATGATAAAACTAATTTAATTCAATCTATTATTCTTATTTTATAATATAAAAAAATTAATTTAATTCAATCTAAGTTTGAGTTGGTTTCTCAAAAAAAAAATTAAAATAAGAATGATAATAAAATTAGTTTATGTTGCGTAGGAGTGATTTAAGTTAGTTATTAATTTTATTAATTTTATTTAATCAATAATTTTTTAAAAAAAATCTAAACTTGATTGAAACTTATTATATATACCTGATTGGAACTTATTAGGTATGGTTGGAACTTATTAGACCTGATTGAAACTTATTAGACTTTATATAACTTATTATTAGAATTTATCTGAACTTATTAAACCTGAAACATATATTTTAAGGGGAAGAGAACACACCCTAAATATATTTAATATACACGGTGCATTAGCACTGGTTTACTCTAGTTTTGATTAAAGTAGAGCATATTTTTTTGGAAGGATGAAGAATAAAATAGTCAATGTCTCAATAGATATATATATTAAGTAGTAGGAGTGGGCAAAAAAAATCTGTATCTTGTTTTTTTAACCTGAAAAAGTGGGTATTCGATCCGGTTATAAAATCTGGAGCGGGTATTCGGCTAGTTTGCATGGATACGGCCATACGGGTACGGGTTCGAGAACGGGTACAGAATGGGTACGGAATATGTCACATTTAAAATTAAGGATACGAGTACAAATAAGAAAATAATATGTAAAAATATGAAATTTTATGAAAATCTTCAATGTAACATGGAAATTATGTTTGTAAAAACACAAATAATGAAGTAAAATGATAAAATCTTTTTTAAAAGAATAACAAAAAGATGGTAAAAATGGCCAAAATAAGGTAAAATATTTTTTTAAAAAATATAATAAAAAAGGAGTGAAGTATCGGGTATCCGTGAAGTATCGGTATCGTATTGATATCCGACACGGGTACGACTACCTAAATGAAGTATCCATGCATCCTAAGTACCCAGTTTATAAAACCGGATACCGAGTTGGATCCGGGTCACGAATTTTGAAAACCGGGTTGCTTTTTTAAAAATAGTTTTATTTATTAAAAAATTATATCCGGTTTTACTTTTTTTAAAATAGTTTTATTTATTAAAAAACTATCATAAAAAACAGTTTTATTTTTTATTAAAAAAACATTTTCTTTTTAGAATTTTAAAAAACAGTTTATTTTAATAAAAAAACACTTTTATATAAAAAAAACTGGTAGAAAAATTCAGTTTTTTTTAATTAAAAAATATATATATTTTTAATTTAAAAAAACTGATACTTTCTTTAAAAAAAGTTATATAAGGGACAAAAAACCGGATCCAGATATCCGATTTTCGAATCCAGATTTCCGGGTATCCGTATTTTTGGGTACCCGGATTAACCGGGTCAGATCAGGGTTAAAAAATTACAACCCGAAAAATCAGGTATCCAATTTTCGGATAACCGAAAAACCGAATACCGAAATTAGCCCACCTCTAGTAAAGTATTAAGTAGTCCAAGAAGACGGCTACTATAAATTAAAAAGAAAAAAATGAGTTGAATACTACGTAGTAATAATTAATAAATATCACACACAATATTTCCCCTATAAAAGAGAACCTTTATTCCTTCTAAACTTCATCACAAATATCACACATATACACTACGTAGCACTTATTACTTACTACACTCGTAACAAAACAATCTAAACCAAACAAATAAACAAAAAAAAAAACCCAAATCAAAAAAATGGCACCAGCATCAGAAACCAAATCCAACAAAAACAATGAAGTTGAAACCCTAACCCTAACCCCAAATGGTAAAGAAGTTCAACCATTATTAAACAATGATAATAAAGAATATCAAGAAGAAGCCAATTATGCCCTTGGAATTCAAATAGCTAATTCTTGTGCCCTTCCTATGGTCCTTAATGCCATCATTGAGATGGGGGCTCTTCAGGTCATTAGTGACCATTCGGGCCCGGACGGGCTCTTACCCTCCGAAATCTCAGCCCGAGTCCAAGCCCGTAATCCAGACGCCCCCGCCATGGTGGACCGTATGCTTCGGCTACTGTCCACCTACTCTATCGTCGGCTGCGATACTCTCAACACCGCCGATGGCGGCGTTGAGAGGCGGTACAAGTCAACGCCGTTGACAAAGGTGTATGTTCCTGATGTGGATGGGATCTCATTGACTCCTAGCTTGAAGTTGTTTATTGATAATGTCTTTCTTCAAAGCTGGTTAGTTTTTCTTTTTCTTTTTCACCATCTTTTTCCCTTCCTCCTTTTTTACAACAAAAGAAAAAGTATAACAAACTTTGAAAAAAAAAAAGTGTATACCGTTGCATGTATGGTTAATTACTATATAGAATTAATAAAAAGGTCAAAAGCTAGAGTGACAAAGTGGTTGTCACTCCTGCCTGATACTCTTGTCATATGACTATATGAGATTCAAAACTTATTATACATTCCTCTACTCTCACACAAATAAAGAGTTAAAATTTCTTACTGAATAAAAAAATTGTAGCAATCTATATATTATAGAGTGCATACCAAAAATGCATCTTAAAACTAAAGAAAAAAAAAAAACTTAGTTATCGTATGAGTATGTGTTTTTAATTTTATTTTTATAATTTCATTTTGTTTAAATAACACTTAATTAATAAGTTAAATGAGTACAAATTAGACCTAATATGGTTTAATTTACATATAGAATAATGCAAAAAAAAAAAAGAACAAACTAGCTAGTTCAATTAAGTTATAGTAAATTCAAATAGTTTTCCTTCAAAAAAAAAATTCAAATAGTTTTAATAGTAAGTTAGGATAAACTCAATTACAAAAATATAAGTTGAGAAAAAGACCTTATGTTAGATTTGTTTTTTTTTTTCTTCTTTCTTTTAGTTATTTCGTTTTATCATTAGTTCATTACTCCTGTTAGAATATATATAGAAATTTTAAATAAAAAACTGTTTTTTAAACCAAAAATCTATTGAGTATGTAACCAGTAACCTTTTGCTTGACTGGGTAGATATATAAAAAAATGTGGTCTTATAAAGCTAAAAAGCGACAATTTTTTGGAAAAATTATCTCGTTGACTGACTATATATTGCTATGAGTCTATGACCATTGACCAGCTAGAAATGTGTTATATTTTGTATAGTATGTTACTCATTCATTTTTTTTTTTATTAATTTACTCACTTCATTTTTCACACTTGACGAATCAAAACATTGAAGATTAATATCTTTAATTGTGTATTTGAAAAATTATAAAAACTAGATATTAAAAAACTACATGTTGAAACGAATCCAACGAGACCCCACATGACTATATTTTATCTTATGTATAAATCACAAACGATGGTCAAAGTATACTTATGAATAGTGACAAATTCACACTGGGTAAATTAAAAAAAGGATGTAGTACTAGTTTAGCACTTTGCAATGCACAACTTATTTAGTTTGTTCTTATAAAAAAAATATTATTCATTATTTTTATGGAGAAAGTGTAGTCATATTGACATATTCTCATATAAAATTGGCTAGAAAATATTTATTAATTAGTCTTAAAACTTGAGAGAATTAAAATCAATAGAAAAGTGATGTCACGATTAGGTTTAGAGGAAATTTTTTTCATGTGAATTTGATTTGACACGTGGCATTTGATGATATCAACATATTCTGTTTTAGTATATAAATAAATTACAGATTATAAATTATTTGATTTTAAAGGATGAATTATTGAACAACACTATTTTACTCTTTGAGCCCCTTTACAATTTCTTTGTAGACCTACTTTTCAAAAGAGTGCTTTTAGATTAAATTAATGGTCCGTTTTCTTCAACATATTTTATCAAGCCTCAGAACTTAAACTGAACAACATGATTCCTAGCTATTATGGTGAAACTGATGAAGCAGTTTCTTAGATTATCAACTATGGCATCACCCAAGATAATTACAAAATATTTTTACCAAAAATCAAGAATAATCGAACCACAAGAAACTAATTATAGCACTCCCACAACATAAATTAAACATAAAAAACAAATTCGTAACTTGAATTAATCATCTTAGCTTCTGGAAAACTCTTGAAGTTTTTTCAAAGGGTTCTAATGGTGGTTCAAGCAATAGTTGATTATCCCCTAAAGTATTTGAGTTTTGCTATATGAATGGTGTTATTTAAGTCTTGAAACAATTAATTTCACTTTCTGGAAACTTCATTTAATACCTTCAATCGAAGTTGAATGTAATAATGACGGTTGGATGAAGATAATTTTTTTAAGCACTGAATTTCTTTTTTTGAATTTATGTTTTATTTATAATTACAATTAAACTTTATTAGAAAATGACAACAAATGAAATTTAATACAGAGTATATACATAATTGATTTTTATAAGAAATGAATACAGGTATTATTTTATAAAAAAAAATTCCAAAATAAATACATAAAAACATTGAATTTTTTCGTAAAAAAATCAAATATAGACATATTGTAAACTAAAATCTACGATCCACTTCATTTAATTTTAATTGAATTCGATGGACGACGACCATAGAATTTTCATAAAATTTAATTAGGCATACCACAGGCATGTCCCGATCATGCTTTAATTTATCTTCTCCCATTCAATAATTGTTCGTGTTGATATTTGACATTTACTGGATCCCAATCCCATGGGTTGTTCTGTTGTTCACCAACCCCATTATTTTTATAGGATAATAATAATAACTAGAGTAAATCGGTGCTAAGGCACTGAATATATTTAAATATATTTAGTCTTACATCGATCAATAAATATGAAATTTTATTTGTCTAGTGTTTTTGTCAAACTTTTATCATTTTTTAATATATACTATTAAAAAAATCCAATTAGTTGTGGTGATATATGATTATCATATTTGTTTAATTTTCTTTAATTATTGTAGGTTAAAAAAGTTATGTTTATTCCTTTGTTTATTTATTTATTTTTTTGTGTGTCTTTGTAGGGTTGATTATGTTTTGGAAAAAAAAGGCTATAATCGTTTAATCATATTTAATGTTTTTTTTTTAAAAAAAAAAATAGTTTATTTATGGTAGTTATTATTTTGATAAATTTTTTGTTGGTTGTTATTATTTTGATTAATTATTTTTGTATGTATGAATGTGTGATGGTAGTTTTTTTTTTAAAACAAAAATTCAATTTATTTTTTAGAGTTGATTATGTTTTGGAAAAAAATAGCTATAATAGTTTAATCATATTTAATGGTTTTTTTTTTATAAAAAAAAAATTAAATTAGTTTATTTCATTATTTTGATGAATTTTTTGTTGGTTGTTTTTATTTTGATTAATTTTTTTCTGTGTGTATGTGTGATGGTAGTTTTTTTTTTTTTATTAAGATAGTTATGATAGGAAGTTTTTTAGGTTTTTAAAAAAGAAAAAAGTAAATTACATTTGGATTAATGTGAGGTCTCCATTGGGGGTTTGGAGGCCTCTCACAATTTAGGTTTTTAAATTATAATATTGATAATATGATGAAAATATCTTGTGCAATATTAGGCAGACTTTCTGATTAGAATAGTTTGGTCTCGAGTCAGACTGTCAGAGGATGAATTCAATCTTGGAATCAAAATTTGAAGCTACTTAGTTTGATTCTCACCACACACATTTGTAGAGATTCTTATTATTCTCTTTACAAATGTCTGTGTTGGCTGGAATTGGACCGAATGACCTGCAATAGGATCCGATTTAAGGCCTAGTACATCACACATTATCGTACTTAAAAAAAAGTTTGGTCTCTAGTTGTTGAGCCCATATAAAAGCCCATATGTAAGTGTGAAAATAATTTGGAATTAAGGGCAGTGTTGGAATAAATCTCACATTGAAAAAATAATAAAGTTGTCTCCACTTTATATGGCTAAAGGGTTACTCCCCTTATTACCATATGATTTTGAGGTGGAATCTCTTTTGTTTTGTAAAGTGGACTTGCACTCCCCCATGGCGGGCACGGCCCAGTCCCGTTTGTCACTAGTCTCTGCCTAACTTTGAAGGATATTTTGTTGTGGTAAAATACTCCCCTCTCTGTCTTTTCCTTATATTATTTTCCATAAAAAAATATAATTTAAAATATTAATATTTGTATTTATATAAGAAAGAGTTTTGTAAATTATATATTTAGAAAGTAAACATAAACTTATTATTTCACATGATTATATTTTTCTTTACCTATATAAATTAGAAGTGTGAAAATTACAATATGAACAATAACAAAATTCAAAATAGATCAATTAAAATGTGGCTAAGGGCGTATTTTTTTTTTGGAATTTAAATTTATTAACTTTGACCATTTTTGTAAGCAGAACTTTTACTAATTATTTTTGTAAGCAGAACTTTGACTAATTAGTTTTGTAAGCAGAACTTTGAATAATTAGTTAATTTGACAATTTTTTTGACCAAGTGGAACTAAAACAATTAATAATTTGACAATTACATAAGGTAAACTACAGTTACATACATATATATAGTAAATATTACTCCTACTTCTTAATATTTTTCCAATATTTTATTTTTTGTGGTCCAAAAAAGTGTTCTCATATGAAATATCTATCTTTTATTCACTACAAAAAATTGGTCCATTAACATCGGCACACATTAATGAGTAATGACGGGCCTAAATCTCGTTATAAATTTAGATATTTTGTGATGGTATTTTAGCCCGTCGCTGAAATCTACCTAATATCTAACCCAAACTCTATTAGAAATAAGTCATTTACGGCGGGATTGCGACGGAAAAAAACATTTGTGATCCTCTTTTTTACGATGGGGTCACAATTTTTGCGACAGGATTCTTGTCGTAAATAACATCTATTGAAGTAGTGTTTATTTACTAAAATGCTCCTAGTCATATTCAAAATTGTGCTAACAATATCTTTTTGATTTAATTTTTAAAACCTGAAATGTTGAAATCTTAATTTATATTTATCTTTAATGGCATTAGTGCTATAACCTTTATATATATATAATTATATATATATATATATATATATATATATATATATATATTGATTTCTAAGGCTAAGTTTTACCCATAAAGTCAGTATGACAAATTTATCACATCTTATCGTTTAGAACCGGTGAGAATTTTTTTTTTTTATGCGAGAAGATGAGAAAAAGATAGATACATCAACAACGACCTATAGTTACATTGACCACCAACTATAGGTACATTCAGCATAAACTACAAATACATTGATTAAAAATATATTTACTTTATGCCATAGATACATTGACTCCAAACTATAGAAGGAATAAAGAGGGGAAATCAAATTTAATTCTAGCCATTCATTTGTTGATCAAAGGGATGTGGTTGCTTCTCACCCTTCTCACCAAAACTACATTTCTCACATGAGCCTACTTCATATATATATATATATATATATATATATATATATATATATATATGAAGTAGGCTCATGTGAGAAATGTGAGAAGAGATAAATACATCAACTATAACCTAGAGGTACATTAATTAACAACTATAGGTATATTCAAAATATACTATAAATAAATTGAGTAAAAATACGTTGATTTTATGCCATAGATATATATATATATATATATATATGAAGTAGGCTCATGTGAGAAATGTAGTTTTAGTGAGAAGGGTGAGAAGCAACCACATTCCTTTTATCAACAAATGAATGACTAAGATTAAAGTTGATTTTCCCTCCTTACTCCTTCTATTGTTTGGAGTCAATGTATCTATGGCATAAAATCAACGTATTTTTGCTCAATTTATTTATAGTATATTTTGAATATACCTATAGTTGTTAATTAATGTACCTCTAGGTTATAGTTGATGTATTTATCTCTTCTCACATTTCTCACCATAAGAAATTTCTTACCGGAACCCAACCCTATATATATATACATAGAGGAAGGATTGGCTAAAAACCAAAAGATGGTTGAAAACCAGACAAAAAATGGTTTAAAGGGGTACATTAGCAGTCGCAGGGGTACATTAGATGTTTAAAGGGGTACAAATGGTTTTTAGCGAAAGTTACTAATATTTACAAAGATTGTCATTAGTAATCACACGTGTACCCCTTTAAGTGTCTAATGTAGGGGTTTTTAGGTTGAAAACGTTTTTATTTGATCCTCTTCCTATATATATATATATATATATATATATATATGTATATATATATATACACTACAAAAAATGTGTTCAAGAAAGACAATTAAAATTGCCCTATCTGATACAAAATTTGTCTTCTTAGGTTATAATGACAATTTTAGTATTGCCCTCATGTTGCCCTTGTAACCCCGTTGTATTAGCTTTCAAAGCCAATTTTAGATGTTTTGCCCTCTTTGATTCAATTCAAAAAGGGCAAACAAAATTGCCTTCATTGATCATCAACAAAGACAATAAATTTTGCTTTCCTTGATTTAAACACTTTATTTATTGTCAAATAGGGAAAAGTTTCAAAAGTCTAAGGGGCAAAATAATCATATTGTCTTCATTGTTAATATCAATGAGTGCAAAAATAATTGCCCTTGTAGGCATCATTAAGTAAAACAATACTCATATTGCCCTCTTTATTCATAATAAGTTGCCCTCGTTGTGTGAGTTTTTTGTAGTGATATATATATATATATATATATATATATATATATATATATATAAGAAGGCTCACGTGAGAAATGTAACTTTAGTGAGAAAGGTGAGAAACAACTACAACCCTTTGATCAACAAATGAATGGCTAAGATTAAATTTGATTTTCCCTCCTTACTCCTTCTATTGTTTGGAGTCAATATATCTATGGCATAAAATCAATGTATTTTTACTTAATGTATTTATAGTATATTTTTAGGTCATAGTTGATGTATTTATCTTTTCTCACATTTCTCACGATAAGAAATTTCTCACCGGAACCCAACCCTATATATATATATATTTCTCAAGGCTAAGTTTTACACATAAAGGCATTATGACAAATTTATCACTTCTTATCCTATTATTTTATTTAAAATTTTTATGCTAGACCATTATAAAACGAGACAATCACTCTCTTTTATTTTATTTATTTTCTAGCTAATTAACTAATAAAATGAGACATATAAGACCAGTTGTGCACTATATCTCCTATTTCTTATGTCTAATTGTGCTTGATTGAGGGTATTGTGAAATGAAAGAATTAAGTGAAATGAAGATTTTTATTTATACTTGTATAAGAATATTAGATAATAAAGATATGTTTAAATAAGGTACGTGGCAAGGACACAAGGTCTAGTGTTGGGATTTAGTTATACTGTACTTAGTACATAATATCATTTGTGCTGCACACTTTCTTTTCTACAGATTGGGCTTAAGCCCTAATTGTAATTATGCATATATAAACTCTACTCACACTGTCACAAACTAGTGAAATGCATCACAAAAACCATCATTCTAATATGCATGACATTGTTTCAGAGCAATGTTGGGTTTGGATTGATTAAATTAGGGCCATGATATGAAAAATGACAACTTACATTTAAGTACTGCATATTGATGAAGTATATATGAATTAATTAAGGGGGAAATTAAAATATCGTATTGAAAAATGAGAAGTTTTGTCTATTTTATAAGGTTAATGAACTACATACTCCCTTATTGTCATATGATTTTAAGTATGTAAAGCCTCATTGATGTAGTAAAGCGGGCGCAAACCCGTTTGACATGATATCTACCTGTCAATATATATAAATAGAATAATCAGAAATATGATTTCACTGGAAAAAAAAAAAAAAAGTGAAATCCATTCAAATAATTTTAATAAGATCTTAACCAAAGAAATCGAAAAAAAATCCTTTATTTATTTATTTATTTTAATGGTAACACGTGCATCGTAAATGGTAAAACAGGAGCAAATTAAAAGATGCAGTATTAGAAGGAGGAATACCATTTAATATGGTGCACGGGATGCATGCATTTGAGTACCCAAGTGTGGACCCAAGGTTCAATGAAGTCTTCAACAAGGCAATGTCACATACTATTGTTTATGTGAAGAAGATTTTCAAGAAATATAAAGGCTTAGAAAACTCCAACGTCAAACAAATCGTTGACGTTGGTGGTGGTCTTGGTCACTCTGTTGGCTTCATAACTTCCCAATATCCTTCTATCAAAGGCATCAACTTCGACCTCCCTCATGTCATAAAAAATGCCATTCCTTCCCCCGGTATGTATATTCATCATTATATTTTGCATATATAATTTATACTCCCTTTGTCTTATTTTAATTGCTAAAAAAAAAAGAGGGATTAGAGTATATTATATGTAGATTTGTATATTTTTTTCCTGAAATTCTGTGTCTAAATAATAAAGTGGAACTAATTTGAGTCGGATAGAGTAAGAATTAGGCATTAATATATGCACTTAAATTTTTTGTTAATTTTGGCAGGTGTGGAGCATGTTGGTGGAGACATGTTTGAAAGTGTTCCTAAAGGAGATGCCATCTTTCTTAAGGTAATTAAGCTTAATTGAAAAAAAAAAATTAATTCTAAAACCCGATTAATGATCATGATAATTTATTGTAACTTTTTATATATTCATAATCAAGGTAAAATTGTCTGACACTAAAATTATAAATGCTATCAATTGGAGATCAATAAGATTATTGTTTATATAAATTAAAAGAGCCTAAATGTAATCAACAAAAATATTCAATTAAAACAGAATACGTAACTAAAAATTGAAAAGGAGATAGTATGATGGAGTCATGTACAATGATTTAGATAGCACTCCCTAAAATAATTAATATCCACATCCTTTGTGTGAGATGTGATCAAAATAGTAGAAAAACTGGATTGTATATATCAATTTAGGGAGTGTCACCTAAATCGATCAGTTCTCAGGATTAATGTCCACATTTTGTTTAACTGACTGTGACCCTAGCTTTATAAGTTATAATAATAAACTCATCAAATCATTTAAGAATTTTTTGTTTCCAATTGAACTAATCTGAACTCAATTGTACTGAATTTAAATAAATTCAGTTCAAAATAACAGAGCGTTCATTAGCAATTTTTTTTTTCCCATGTGTGTGAATCTAACAAGACGTATGTGATGAATTTAAATAGTGGATCCTCCACGACTGGAGTGACGAGCATTGCTTGATATTGTTGAAGAATTGCTACAAGGCATTGCCGGAGGAAGGGAAGATCATCGTGGTCGAGGCGATTATGACTGATGAGCCAGAGACAACGGCGTTTGCACGGGCCATTAGTCAAATAGATTTACTAATGATGACACAACATATAGGCGGAAAAGAGAGGAGTAGAAGGGAGTTTGAAGCCCTTGCTAAAGGTGCTGGTTTTTCAGGCATCAACTTCACTTGTTGTATGCTCGGCTATTGGGTTATGGAATTCTACAAGTGATAATTTTGTCAACAAATTATTTTACTTGAAAACATATATTATTGTTGCTTGCTTGCTTGCTTGAGTTATATATATGTACGTGTAGCAATTGTACGTTGTAACGAGTATTTGTTGTTTTCGTGTATTCACTAACTACATACAACTAGTTTAAATCAAAACAATAAGATGCAACTATTTATGTTCATTAATTATTTGAGGAAAATCTATCTTTCAAATATTGTGTTCCCTAATTAATCTTAAAAGAGTAATTTGGTTTACATGTCTGATATATAATTGGTTCGTAAATACTATGTATAAGTAGAGGGGACATAAAATTGGTATGTCTCGGGTTTATTCGGGTCAGGCTACCAGGTCGGATTGGATTTGGATCTACCAAATAGATTTAAAGGTGATAATAATTAATATTGCCCACATTTATGTTTCGGGTTGATCCAGTATTTGCAAAAATTACGTCGTCTATCATTCTTTGTCCATCCCAAACATCAATATTTAGGATTGGAATATAAGTAGTCCAAAAAAATGATTGTTACAACTGCTTTTATTTGTGATATAGGTAAAAGACAGAATTAAAAACAATTGGGTAATTAATTGGTCGACTTAAGTACCAAAGAGATAGTCACTTACCCAAAAAATGAAGAATGGATGTTGATAAATGTATTTGTAAGCGGGGCCAATAAGCATGCACACCAATGGGCATTTTTTGACTCATGAGAAAAAATGAAGAAAAAAATCACAACACCAATGAGCATGTTTTTCCTTCCCCATGATCATGTTCAATTCTCTTCAAGATTTGAGGAAAAAAATAAAGAGCCCAAATGCAGTGGGGCCCAGCACAGCCGGATTTCCAAAAAATAAAAAATAAACAAAAGTGCTGACTGGGCGCGTCAGTCAGCCCAATCAAGGCATGACACGCGTCCCAGTCAGCACAACAGTCAATCACAATTCAGCAACTTTATCACAACGACTCTATTTTTGTAAGGACTAATTGGACCCCGAATTTTTATTTTTTTAAAAAAAAAAAAAATCACCAACGTTCTTATTTTTTCCCTCTATAAATAAACATCCATTTTGATATATTTTGGCACACTTCAAAAATCTCAAAATTCATAAAAATCTATTATTAATCTCAAATTCTACCTCAAAGACTTTAATTTTCTCAAGTAATTAAGTGCTTAATCGTGATTAATAGTGTTAAACTAATTACCAAATCATAATTTACTAAATTATCACTCATAATTTACTACATCATAACTTACTAAATATTAAAAGTATAGTTGTGTAAAAATATTAAAAGATGATGTGTAATATGGTGGGGTATAGAAAATAATAGGAGAGAGAGTGTTGAGGAATTTTTTTTGTTTGCCATTGGTGTGGTGAAAAAGTTGTACATGAGGAAAAATGGGTTGGGAAGAGAGAAAGTAGTAGAGAGAGTAGTGAGGAGTTTTTTTTTACACCATTGGTGGCAATTTTCTTATGCACATAACTTTAAATCCAGTATATAAACATCACGCAATCAAATATTCAATTACACTGTATATCAAACGCCTTTTGTTTATAATAATACTTGCTTTTTATGCATGCTTTGCGTGCATCAAATTTTGAGTTTAAGTGTTACATACTCAATAGTAAAAAAAAATTAAACCAAAACTCAGAAACAATTGTGTGAAAAACTATATAAATATGGATGTCGATTTTTAGAAAATTAAACAATATGAATTTTGGTGTTTGTATTTTTTTTTTTTTTGTATCATATATTTTGTAATATATTCATTTTAAAAAATACAAAAATTTCCTTTTTAGTTAAATATTGGTATAGTTTGAGTATTTTGAACTAACCTTGTATGCACGCTTTGCGTGCCATGATTTTTTAAATGTATCTATGTGTTATATTCTGATCTAGTGGCTGTCAAATTTAAACGATAATCGAAATGTATAATTTTTATGTGACAAATTATATCAATATGGATATCTACTTATAGAGAATTCAAAAATATGAATTTTGGTATTTTTATTTTATTTTTATGAAATTTATATTTTGTAATATTTTCTTTTTAAAAATTTCAAAAATTGAAATAACTTTTCATAGTAGTTAGGAGTGATGCTAATTGATTTTTTGGAAATTTTTAGGGGGTAACACGGTCTTTTCTAGGGGGGACACCATGGCTCCCCCCTTGACTTATATAATAGAGATGTTTTAAAGGGTATATTAGACTTTTCGAGGGAGATGGAGGTCATAGCTTCCCCTTGGCTTATATAATAAAGATAAAACAAGCCATTCTTAGCATTTCATCCTCGTTATTTAAACTAGTAAAGTTTTGAGTTAGAAAATTTAGATTTCACATCAACTTACCATATAGGGAGTAGCTCATAGTATTACTTTGGATTAAAACAATGCCCCCACAAACAAAAGAAACAATTTGTGAAGTGAACAAGTGGTAATGACTTTTACATCTTACTTACCAATAGAATGATATGGTGTAAAAAAGTAGTACTTAATTATGTGCTATATATATAAACACCACCCTTCTATTCATTACAATACTAATTCCACAAAGCAAACATATAGTATCAATTTTTGTTTTAAAAATGGCTAGTAAAAACACTAATAGTGTTAGTAACAATGGGTCACTAGGTCATCCTTATGATGAAGAGGAGACATATGATTATGCAGCCCAAATTCTTAATTCATGTGTCCTTCCCATGGTCTTGAACTCTATTATTGACCTAGGGGTGCTCAATATTATTCAAGGCGAGGCGGGTTCTAGTGGGCTCTCGCCAGCCGAGTTGGCGCTCCAGATCCAGGCCCACAACCCGGAAGCTCCGGTCATGTTGGACCGGATGTTAAGGGTTCTAGCCACTTACTCTGTAGTGAGTTGTACTCTTGGCCCCACCCGTGATGGTGGGGTCCAAAGACGATATGGGCCCACATCCATCACTAAGTGCTTTGTGCCAGATAAAGATGGGGTGTCATTAGCCCCAATGTTGAACTTGGTTGTAGATAAAGTCTTCCTCTCTAGCTGGTAAACTATTTTTACTTATCTTATATGCAATGATTTTTTAAGTTCCTCCTTAAGTTTTCAATTATTAACTTGTATCACTTTGAATCTGGCCCCACCTCATTCACATCAAAATATTGGTTTTGAGCTTTCAAGTTTCAAGCTAGATTAATTAAATAGTGATTTTGGAATGGAGTTAGAAGTAAAATTAAATTTATTAATGTAACTAATTAGTGATTTTGGAATGAATATTCCAGGGCGCTAGATAACATAACTAATTAATTAATAGTGGAAGTGATAAATTACAATAAAGATTAATTTTATGGATTTACTTGTGATTTTAGCATGCATTTAAATTTTTATTACCTACTCCATCTGTTTAAAAATATTTGTTACGTTTATTTTTTGCACAGTTTCAGTGTTCTTGTTTGAACATTTATATCTTCCACTATGTTTTTTAAAATATTATAAAAGTTTATATGTTGTTAGATGAGTCTAACAAGATTGAATATAAATACATTTTTCTTACATATAATTAAGATTCTTCATGGTTAAAAGTCTTATTCACTCTCATTGTACCTAAAATTCCAGTTGTAACAAATACTTTGTATTTTGACATGAATGAAGCACTTTAGGAAATATATTAAATTTTATCTAGCATCTTGCGGTGTCGTTAGCTATATCAAATTTAATATCCTAAAACGTTGACCTTCTTGAATGTTTGTTTGTTATTATCTTAAGTTATCTCTATTATATAAGCCAAGGGGGAGCCATGGTGTCCCCCCTATAAATGTCTTTTTTACCCTAGCAAATTTTAGAAATTCAAATAATATTACCATTAAAACTGGTGATATTAATAAGGAAAGTTTTTTAAAAAAATGGATTTTTAAAATAAAAATATTATTAAATCTATAGTTCAAAAAAAAAAAAAACACAAAAATTTATATTTTTGAATTCTTTACGAATAGACATTTATATTGATATAAATTTCTTAATGAAATTTAAGGATTTTCATCTCGCAAAATTGATGTCAACTTATAAAAAAATTTGATTTTGATTGGTTTGACTACCCTGTGATATTTCAAACTAAAATTCACAAAAGGCTAGTTTTAAATGATTTGAACATTATTATCTTAGTTATTAGAGCTTACCTACGTTAAATAAAATGTACTCGTATTTCATAAGAGGAACCCTTTATCTCACAAAATAATTAATTAAAAAGGAAAAAAAATCTCATTTCTTAAATTCAATCCTTGCTTCAATATATACCCTACATACTTGAAAAAAAGAATGGGGTGTTTGGCAAGGAGAGTTTTTTGGGGGAAAATAGAGTTTTGAAGAAAGTTACCTAATTTGGGTATTTGGTAGGATAGATTTTAAAAGAGAGTTTTGTATAAAAACTCATCAAAACTCTCTTTACAAAAAAGTTGGGTTGAGTAACTTTTTTTTCTGAGTTTTGGGAAGAGAAAAATTTATTGACTAATTTGTCCACATATTTAAACCTAACAAATTATTTTTAAAAATGTACTTAAATGTCATTTTACACAACAAAAATCTAATCAATCAGCTATGTTACCAAACACCTTTAATTTATACAATCAACTCTTTAAATCAATAGTCAAATCCTCTGAACAAAAAGTAATTAGCAAACCACAATTCAAACTTTAAACTCTAAACTCTAATAACAAAACATGGCCACTGTTTTTTGTGTGTGTGTAATACTATATATAATTATAACAACCCTTACGGCCCGTTTGGTAACCGGTTATAAATCATGGTAATGGGAATGAATTTATAACTAAATTTGAAATGGAAATCTATTCCCATGGTGGTGCTACCTTTAGCTCCAATTTATCTAATTTTCTTCACAAATATTCATTCCCATCTAATACCACCCTCCCCAATGGTAATGGATGAGAATGAAAAATGAAAAGAAAATTGAAGCATGGGAATGAAAATTTGTTTTCCATGAAGATTATAAGGTCCCTCCTTAACAAAATTACACTATAAATTTATTACCATTACCATTACCACAATTTATT
Source organism: Salicornia ramosissima (assembly GCA_951394345.1). NCBI lineage: Eukaryota > Viridiplantae > Streptophyta > Magnoliopsida > Caryophyllales > Amaranthaceae > Salicornia > Salicornia ramosissima. The sequence goes on from OX596234.1 coordinate 51,310,618, forward strand.
ACCAACAATCAAACGGGCCGTTAGAGTAAAGAATTATTTCATATACTCGATCTCCCCGTTTCTTTTATTGTTCACATTTGAAAGTTTGATACTATTCACTAATGTAGAGAGAATCTTCTAAATTTATTTTTATATACTTCTTCCATTTCAATAAGAAAAAACGCAACAATTCAAGAGGCACGGACTCCTAGACAATATTTTGTTGTGAGAGTAAAAGGGATAGAGAGAGAAAGTGGATGTGAGAGATAGAAAAAAAAAATTTACAAAAATAGAACGATTAAAATTGTTGGATTTATTTTGAAACTTTCTGAAATGGAAACTGTTGCATTTATTTTGAAACGGAGGAAGTATAAGAAAATATATATAGTCACGTAAGATCTTATTTAATATTTTATTAATATTTAATTTTTTTTTATAATTTTTACTATTCCATTCATAATTATATATCTATCTATATTATACTTTTATACTCCCTCCGTTCCCATTATTTGTTCTTCCTATTTTATTTGGAATCTTGACACTATTTATAAGATGAGAGAATCTCTTAATTAAATTATTCTCAATATATAAAATATAATATAGTCATTTGTAGTATTGTTTGATTCGTCTTTATGAGTACATTATTAATATCTAATTATTATAATTTTTACATATATGTAACAAAAGATATTTAAGGTCAAACATTGATATATGTACAAAGTCAAAACAGAACAAATAAATGAGAACGGAGGAAAATCCATATATTAATTAGCAATTTTTTGACCACCTTCTACCAGCTATACTTGTACTGTTCCTTTTTGTAGTTGTGGAGACTGAAGAGATTAATTTTTTCCTAATGATATTTTTCTTATATTTATTCAACAAATTAGGGTATAGTTTAGGTAGTGGTTAGCAGTTTGACGTAAGCTGATTTATTAGCTATATTTGTATAAAGTGTTTGATAAATACTTGTATCTATAAACTAAAATATCTTTTAGAAAATCCTTCTAGTAAAAATTAGCATACATACTTAAGTTCTCAAAATGGTCAAACTTTTTTTTCCTCTCCCCTCAAACCTCTCTTTTATCCCCAAATTTTTAAATTCTAATAATCCAAACACGCCATATATTTTTAACTTTATAGTTTTGATTTTGGATTATTAAAGGTAAAAAATTCGAGGGAGCATTAGTCGACAGTCAAGTTAGGACTTGTAATGTTGGAACATTTATGACTAAATGGGCTCGGTTATTTGAACTAAGAAAAAAGAAGTTAGGCAAATAGAAATTACGAGTCCAACGGGTATCTCGCGACTCGCGAGGACCCGTCTCGTGAAAAGTTTCTGGAAAGAAGCAAATCACGAGCCACGAGACAGAGAGGACTCGCGACTCGCGAGCCCAGGTCGCAACTCGCGAGTCCCTCTTCGCGCCTCGCGATTTGCTTCTGGAAAATTCGAACAGTTTTTGCGACTTTTCGTTTACTTTTGCCTAGGATGCTTGTACGTATTAAGCATGTGTTAAAGACTTCATTACTGATTTAAACATGTTTTAAAGTGGATTAAACTCAGAAGTTTGAAAGATAGCCTTGTGAATGGCATCTTCAAAGGTGTTAATAGCTCACTATTAATCACCATCAATTCTGAGTTTATGGAGCTTTATTGGTGTGTTTGTTCAGCTTTTGGAGCTGATTTCTCTTGTCCTATAAGCCTATAAATAGGCTTGCTTAGTTCATTGTTGAGATATACAAAAATCAGAAATGCTTTCTCACTTTAACTTGCTAGCACTTTATAATTTCTAGCTAATCTTGTGAAGTGTGACTAAACACAAACAAATACAAAACCTTTTGTTCTTATACTCTATAGATCACTTGAGTATAAGGTTTTTCGTTCTCCTTTGTATCTCACTAATCATTCGTGGTAACCCGGTGATCTCAATTTATAAGGGGCGAATCGAATTAGTAGAAAAGTATAAAATTAGATATCACATTTCCAACACTAGAAGCACTATCACAATATCACTTCTCTATGTTATGCACATATTTTTTGACAAGTATAAAATCATAATGTGGATGTAATTAATGGGGAAGACTCTATTAAAATTATATACAATCACGAAATTGATTGATGATCAATTTGTGACATTGTTTATCTTATGATGACACAACTTTTACCAAAGATTTATGTTAAATTTTAAAAATAAATTATAATAAATGATGAGATACTTGAAATAATATTTATTAAAATTTTATTTAACCAATACTTTTATAAACAATACAGAGTAAAACACGTTTATTTCTAGCAACCTGACCAGACATCGCCGGGCAATATACTAGTTATCTATAATTACATTATACAAATTAAAGTGAGAATGTTATAGAAAATTAGAAATGTACATATAGATGCAAATCCAACATCACCTTAAATATTCTATTTGTTTTATATTATTCAACCGTTCATTTTTTTTTTTTTAATATTGGTGATCGATATTCATGAGTGTAATGAATATTCTAAAATATATAGGAAAAATCACAGTCATGCACTCATGTAAGGTCTTATTTGAACGAGTAATTTACTTGAACCTTTCATTTTTTTTAGTATGTTTTACCAGAATGGTCAATTAAGAATAGATGGAGCCATGGAGCTAGGTAATATTGCTTTCTTTACAACCTTTGTTTTATGTATTAGTAAAAATAATATACATAAAATTAACAAATTTTTTTTTTTGGTTTTAAAATTAACATAGTACATATATAAATAGTGTAAAAGTTTGACTATTTCAATTAATTTGGAATAAAGGGAGTAACACTAATTTTAATAATCATGACCCTACAAATAAGAGGGTATGCATAGCTAGGTTCAATTAATTATTCAATTATTAGGATCTATTCTTTTAAAAATTTTGCTAACCTAACATTTTAATTTATAATTAACATGCCTTAATTTTATCTTAATTCTACACTCATTATTATAACTTATTACGTACACCTTATTTTGTGAAAGATTCAACCTTTATTTACTTAATTATTTTTGTTTATCTAAAAAAAAACTAATCTGAATTTATTAACCGGAATTGAATTTATTTACATATTATATATTCTATAAATGAGATGTATGTTGAAAATGTATATATCCTAGGAGCAAGTTGAAAGAGGCAGTTTTAGAAGGAGGGATCCCATTCAACAAGGTGCATGGAATGCATGCATTTGAGTACCCAAATGTGGACCCAAGATTCAACAAAATATTTAACAAAGCAATGCACAATCAATCAACATTTATCATCAAATTAGTCCTTCAAAAATACAAGACTGGATTTCAAAATTTACAAGGAAGACGACTTGTTGATGTTGGAGGTGGTCTTGGACATGCTATTCATGCCATTACTTCTCGTTTTCCCTCCATTCAAGGAATCAACTTTGATCTCCCTCATGTCATCCAACACGCCCCTACACTCTCTGGTATCTATATTCTATAACTTTATACTAAAACAGAATATGATATTCATTACTTTATTCATAAAAGTAATGAATATCATTTTTTTATAAGAACAAACTAAAAAAATCGCGCATGGGGCTAATAACCTAGTATACATGTATATAAATGATCGATCTCACAATAATTATGCTTTTTTTTCCCTCTTAATTCATATTCTTATTTTCATCGTCATATGAATGAATTATGTTTTTAAACTAAATGGTTTGGCTAATGATCATTCAAAATTTTATCCTTATTTTACTTTTTTTTTTTTTTATCGTGGATAGATGTAGGAAATCATAAAAAAAAAAAAAAAAATACTCAACGCAAAACTAAATTTCTATACGATCCTAAAAAATGATAATAATTTCCTAATAATGACTTGTTATTTGTAATTTTGTAAGGTGTGGAGCATATTGGTGGAGATATGTTTGACAATGTCCCTAAAGGAGACGTTATTTTCATGAAGGTTAGTCTTTATTAAAGTCTGCTATAACATTAATTACTTACAAGTGCGGATTTATTTTATTTATTAAGTAATTATTTGCTTATTGAAAAAAGGTTCAGATCAGATCATGTCTTCTTATTTATTATGAAATATATTTAATTTGTACGTAAATGAATTAAGAAGATTGCATAATTGAAAAATACTCATCAATATATGAACATAATGTTACATTATGTGCATACATATTATATACAGTGGATCCTCCATGATTGGAGTGATGAACGTTGCTTAGTGTTATTGAAGAACTGTTACAAGGCCTTGCCGGACACCGGAAAAGTGATCGTCGTAGAGGCAAACATCACAGACGAACCAGGGACGACGGCCCTTGCAAAGGCCATCAGCCAGTTAGATGTTAACATGATGACATTTAATCCAGGAGGCAAAGAGAGAACTAAAAAAGAGTTTGAGGTCATGGCTAAGGCATCTGGATTTACTAGGGTTAACTTTGTTTGTTATGTATCCAACTTTTGGGTTATGGAATTTCATAAATAATTTTTAAGACCTTTTTTTTTTCTATGTATGTGATCTTAAGGATTTTGTTCCACAATAAATTAAAGTTGGAATAAGCTGATCGAGATGCAAATAAATTGTTGTTCTAAAGAAAAAATGCAATGATGCAAATGATGTAACCTAACTCGGATTGAATTTTTGTAACCGAACTCGATCGGCCTGAAAATAAACGGGTCGGATTTAGATTGAACCATTTATTTTTTAGCCAAATAATTCTTCTACAATCTAAATTATTTAGCGTAATTTCTAACAACGAAGAAATTACAATTTAAAAAAATGTAGAATATTAAAAACTAGTGGTTAATAGTTTATTGAAAACTATGATTAATAAAAATAAAGTAAGATTATTGCAATTGATATACAATTTCCTTATGGATTAGTGCTCGTGGTTAAAATAGTTAAATTAAACAATAAGTTTAAATCAGATCAAATTGAAAAAAAACAGAATAAATCAAATCAGAAAAAATAATTCAGATCAATAAATATTATTTGAAGTATGCATAGCCTAAATTAATATGACGTTGCCAACGGAATAGACACTATGAAAATCTAGGGAATCATGATCAACTGGTCAATAAATAAATAAATAAAATGGTAAAAGCATGAAACATAATTGTTCCGGGCCCATCCAGGTCGTCAACCCGATAAGGATGGGCCCAAACTCTAGGCCCAATTCTGATAGGGCTAGGGGCACATCAGATATTCTACAACAAATGGTACGATACCACGTGTCATGGGCCAGACCCATACGTCAGCCCGATTAACTCAGTAAAAACCCTAATCAGGTAACCTACGCCTATATAAGGACAAGTCCAGTCATTCTTTCAGGTACGCAATTCATAATTCACAAACTTATAATACATCGACTCCCTTACTCCCGATATCTGACTTAAGCATCGGAGGGGCGTTCACGGGTTCCACCCCCCAGGTCAGCAACCTTTGACTGTTTTGCAGGTCTTAACCCTAGCAAGGAGCACTCGGTGTCCACATCAACATAACAGAGAACATTGACTTTTCATTAGAAGTTCCAGAACAGGAACAATAATAATTATTATAAAAAGATTAATTAATGATAAAGCAGAGGAATTTATTTTTAGAAGAATAGATAGGTACAGGTGGTGTAAAAATGTAAAATTACATGACTTTAATTAAAGTTAGAGGAATATTATAAAATAAAACCAAAAGAGAAGTAGGATTTTCCATTTCAAATGCAAAGGAAAAAAAAACTGCACAATCTCTGTTCAACTCTTTTGGGAATTCCCAAATTTCATGGCAACTTTCTTGATAATTTGCTTTAGCTGGTCCCAACTATTTCCTTGTATGTGTCCTTGATTTTCTGTATCAAAGCTTCCCTGAAACACATATTTAGCCCAAGATTATAAGGGAAGGTTTGGTATTAGAATTCATTAAGACCATGTTTAGTATTTTTAACTTTTTGGAAATGGAACTAAGGTCCCATTTTTTGGGCTAAGATTACAGGAACTGAACTGAACTGAGAAAAACTGAACTGAATATAGAAGAAGTCCAAAAGAACAGGCCTAAATGTCCTTTTTTATTACCTATTGTTTGATATAAATTGTTGGTAACACATTTCATTTTACCATTTTATTACCTTTCTCAACCTCGTGGAATTAAAACAAAATCATTTTCCTTCTAATTTGTTTCCATTTTATTTTCTTAATTAGACCAAATATTAAATAATGACGTCATTTAATATTATATATTTCTTTCGAATTTGTTTGCCTTTTATTTTCATTCCTAAATTGATACCAAACAGCCCTATGTATTTGCAAAATACACTATTTGGTATAGAAGAACAGCCCCTATGTATTTGCAAAATACACTATTTGGTATAGAAGATTAGAAGGTGTGAGCAATTAAGCATGGGCTTGCAAATTTGTAATGTGTCCTCTTATTTTGATGGGGAGAAGAGTGGGCATGGTCAAAAACTTGCAAAGTCAAGTTGGTGACACAAGCATTAGGATGTAGTGTTCACCAAACATCATTGCATTTAGTTCTATCCAATTGTTCATACACTAACCCTCTGCACTCTCTATTGTTGCACCAAGTAATGGGGGTTACGGGCATATACTCCCTCCGTCCCAATTTAGGTGCTACATTCACTTTTTCACATCTCTCGAAACACGACTTTAAATAAAAATATCTTGAACTACACATAATAAAAAATTAGATATTTAAAAAGTACATGTTGAAACGAATTAAACTAGATCGATCATGACTATTTTATTCCTCACGCTTATAAAACTAGAAGTAGTCAAAGACCCACTACAAAAAATGTGTTCAAGAAGGACAATTAAAATTGCCCTATTTGATACAAAATTTGTCTTCTTAGGTTATAATGACAATTTTAGGATTGTCCTCATGTTGCCCTTGTAATCCCGTTGTATTAGGTTTCAAAGACAATTTTAGATATTTTGCCCTCTTTGATTCAATTCAAAAAGGCCAAACAAAATTGCCTTCATTGATCATCAACAAAGACAATAAATTTTGCTTTCCTTGATTTAAACACTTTATTTATTGTCAAATAGGGCAAAATTTTAAAAGTCTAAGAGGGCAAAATAATCATATTATCTTCATTGTTAATATCAATGAGTGCAAAAATAATTGCCCTTGTAGGCATCATTAAGTAAAACAATACTCATATTGCTCTCGTTGTGTGAGTTTCTTGTAGTGACCATATGTGAACAATGCTACAAATCAAAATGTAGCGGACAGATGGAGTATATTTTAGAAATATTTATATACAACTGGATGTAAGGTGCACCTAAGAGTAATTTTACTTATTTTATAGTTTTTTTTTTAAATGAGCAAAATTATATGTAATAAACAATAAAACATTTTTGGGTGCACCTACCTCTACATGCACCAAATGTGTTCATTATGTATATTTGCATGTGAAAGATTTCCAATTGTCCCCAGTTAAAACACATGGGCCTGAGTTATTAGAAAATAATGAATATAAATTTTGCCAGACCTCTCCTCTTTAATTTCTTCTACATAAGGAGAACCATAAAGAAAGCAAATCAAGTTAGGTTTTTTTTTTTTTTTTTTTTTTTTTTTTTTTACAAATAAAAGAAATAGAGTTTAACCAAGCAACATAAAGTCCTCATAATCTTAGGTCTAAAGCATCTAGCCCAAATACGCCCCTTGGCCATTGGAACCTTCCCTAAAGAAAATGAACTCAAGATTTACACGTCACTTCCTGGTATGTGTCCTTGATTTTTTGTATTAAAGCTTCCCTGAAACACATATTTAGCCCAAGATTATGAGGGGATGTTTGGTACTCCCTACTCCCCCCCCCCCCCCCTCATTATGATGGTCACTCCGTCTTATTTTTTCTGATCTGATCATAAGATCTTAAAATATATGAGAATTTGAACATATATTATGAGATATCACCTGATCTGATCTTATCTTATATAAGTTGAAGAGAACACACCCTTAGAATAATCCATTAAGATCAAGTTTAGCATTTTTCACTTTTTTGTTGTTGGAAATGGAACTAAATGTCCTCTTCTATTACCTTTTGTTTGATATAAGTTGTTGGTAACACATTCCATTTTACTATTTTGTTATTATTTTCAACCTTGTGTAATTGGAACAAAATCATTTTTCTTTTAATTTGTTTTCATTTCACTTTCTTAATTATTATACCAAACAATGAGTAATGACTTCATTTAATACTATATTTTTCTTTCGAATTTGTTTTCCTTGCTTTCATCTTCATTTCTAAATTTATATCGAACACTTCGTAAATATTTGCATTATGCACTATTTTGTTCATTCTATGGTAAACTTCATTTTTCTCTTTCATTTATTCCCATTCCATTGTAACCTAAAAAAACCTACTACGTATTAAAAAACATTTAAGTGGATCAATACCAAAAAGTCCCTAATGAATCAAAGAATTGAGTCTCTTTAAAAAAAATTGTACCAACTATTCCATCCGTTTTTTATTTGTTTACTTGGGTTTTTATTAAGTCCAAGAAAATATAAATTAATAAATGTAGAAAAATATAAATTAATAAATATAAATTAATAAATGTAGGAATTGAGCAATTTTTTTAAAAAAAAGCATCCCAAAAATAAAAGTAAGCAAATTAAAAAAACAGAGGGAGTTCATGTATGTAAATTGTACCTGTCAGGCTTGAAGACTAAATTCTTGTATGCAAACCACTGCATTACAAATTAAAAACACTCGATTAATACAAAAAAAATAAAAAAATGTGATTATGATTAGTTAAATTGTAATGGTATAAAAAGAAATTAGTGAAGAATTGAATGTTGAGAGTACTATACATACCCCAGTGTAACCAATGCCTACAACTTCGAAAAGTCCAGGCATCACAGGAAGCCTGTCAATTGCCTGCAAACAAAATAATTAATCAAATCATTTACCCTTTTTCTCCGCCTAATTATTCTTTTATTTTAATTTATGCGCACTAATCCCTAAAAAATAATATAAATATGTGCCCTAAGATTATTTTCTTGGTTTAAATACATGCTCCGTTTGGTAGGGTATAAAATATTTTCAGTTGAAGATAATAATTTTCAGTGAAAAGCATGCAACATTTTTATTTTTACAGATTAATTTTGTTAATAATAAAGTCCCATTTTATACAAAATTAACAAAATTGCAAAAGTTAAAATTAATTATCTACAGGGTTATATTATTACACATATCGGCTCAAATTAAGTTTTTTGTAAAATTTATCGGTGGAGAAAGTTAATAATTTCAATGAAAAAAAAACAAAGTGATATGATGCAATAATAGGTTGTTGTTTATATGGGTTTTCTTTAAAATATTAATTTAATCAACAAGTAAATAGTGGGAAAAAAAAACTTAATTTAAGAAGACATGGATATTAGGCGTTGACTTATTTTGAGTTAATCAAAAGGTTAACTTAATTTTTACAATTTTTCCTATATAAAATCAATTTCTGAGCTTCAACCATCAGATTAAACTTTTGATTAATTGGTTAGGATGACATGATATCAACGCCAACATATAACAAAAAGGTCAATGATTCAAATCACATCTGATCTATACTCCTCCTTTCAAAGCGGAATAATTAACGATGATGGGGCGTGATAGAATATAAAGTCGTCAATTATTAGACATCAACCATAAATTTTCAACTAAAAAGTTAAGTTTTTGACATGGAATTAATGAAAAGAGAACACGGCCTAAACAAACGAACACGGCCTAACTAACTAAAATTGAAATAAAGTAAGCATATATTATATATATAAATATAAATGAAAAAGAAAAGAAATCACCCACAGAAACCATGCCAGCAGAACCCCAAAGAGCAACAGCTCCAGCTACAGCTAATGAACTCACTGCATACTTATCTTCAACTTTGTCCCACTGTACGTACGTACATTTTATTCATCATCCATATAAATAGACAATAATGTTAATAAAATAAAGTAAGTTAATAAAATAAAAGAAAGAATGAAAGTGGTAAATATATAAGTAAGGACTAGCTGTTTCTTTTGACTGAAATTTGCTGAACTGAACTAAAATTAAGAGAATTGAATTTAATGGAACTGAACTGAATTTAAGAGAACTGAACAGAGAGTCCTTAGCTTACAGTTTCTTGGATAGTTTTCAAGATATCTGATGTGTCAAATGCTGGAGAAATATCAGGAGATGTAGGAGCTGGTGTTGCTGGTGGTGGTGGTGCGGCTGCCGCCATTGGGGCTTCCCCTGTCGCCATCGCCGCTACGTTCCGAGCTATCTTCCGGCCTTCATTTCCACCCACAAAACTAATTAATTAATTAATGGAATTTGTTTGCATGCATGATGCCAAATTTTTAATCAAAATCATATAAATAGTTACCTAGGAGAAAATGGCAATTGTTCTTATTACTTACTCACCATACTAATACTGGCATTGCTCATTTATATAATAATATAAGCTAAGTCATGCCATGCTAATATATATATATATATATATATCGTATGAAAGAAAGAAAATTGTTGGTATTGATAATAATAAGTTATAATCCTAGACAAAATTTTGCTAGTTCAAATTTTATTTTGAAAATACACATATCCTGTTACCAGGCCAGCCAATGAACTGGTGGTATTGTGGGTTAGTAACCTAGCAGAGTTAGCCTACGGGCTAATTGTCTTAGGCTAACTCTGCTACCTAATAAAAAAGTATTCAAAAATAAAAGTTTTAAAGGATCGATGAATACATACAATAAGTAGCAGTCTTGAGGACGCGGTTTTGGGATTGGACAGGCGGGGGAGGGAGGGTGGGGAGTGTGACACATTGTGGAGAGGTGGAAGCCGGTTGTCGTGGGGCGGCCGTGGAGTCGATGATGGCGGAGGATGAGGCCAGTGAGAGTGCATTGGTTGTGGTGGTGGCCATTATTTTGTTACCTTATTTTTTTATTTTTATTTTTTTTTTGTGTTACAAATGAATGAACTTAAATTAAAAATAAGATTGTTAGGCCACACAAGTCAATGCTAAGTAAGAAGAAAACAGTGATTATTAATAGTGTTAATTTAAATTTAATTCCAATTGAATGGTGAACAAAATTAAGGGGTGTGTGATATTTTTGAAATTTAATTATTTTTCCTATATTGTATTTTTTGTGGGGATTTAATTGATAGGTGTAGATGGAATTGGTTTTTTTAAGAAAAGAATTGCAGAGAGCCACACAAATTGTGAATGAATCAGGATAGTGCTGACGTGGCTTTTAGGATAGGAGTCCTATGGTGCTTAATTGGGTGAAAATTTGCAAAGATGGATTCTTGTAATAGCCTGAAAAGACCTCTAATGGTAGGGTTAGTATCATTTTAGCACAAGCTGCTACCATATTCACAGCCATCGTTTAGTTCACAAACTAGTATAGTACTCCCTCCGTATTCTAATATCTGCAACGATTTGACATAAAGTAGAGAGAAAAAATGTCAAATCGTTGCAGTTATTAGAATACGGAGGGAGTAGTATATATGAATTTGGAATTAGGAATGAAACCAGGGTTTGATGCGAGAAATATAGTAAAGATTAACAATAACAAATATGGAATTTATGTAGTTCACCTGAAAATGTGTCGACCATATCCATAGGCAAAGTAGAGAATAAGTTTTATTGATGTTGAGGAATTTCTAAATATGACAGTAGGTTTTTTTTTTTTTGAAAAGAAATATGACAGTAGTTTAAGTTACATTAATTAGGAGTTTATAGATAATACTCCTAATGCGAAAATAGTAAACAGATTAAAGACACAAACTAACAATATAATGGTATGAAATTAGAACTTGATTGATTCTTAAAACTAGATGTTTGATTGTTATTTAGGAATGAATATCTTTCTTTTATTGAAATAACTAGAGGTATACGTATGAATCAAACCCCCTTCTTCTTAGGTTTCTAATCTCCATACCTTAGTTAGTTTGAAGTATGAGTTTTAATTTTGTTTCTCAAAACACACACACACACAAAAAAAAAATGAGTTTGAGTCATTCTAAAACAACACCTTGTTTGTAACTTATTTGTTTGAAACAAACTCTACCATAATGTAATTTCAATTCACATTGTTTCATTGTTTGGCTTGGACATTGTTATGTTATCTCGATACATCATTAATCAGGTGAATGTGAATATTTATTGAGCTTCTCTCAAAAAATGGATACTTCCTCATTTTTTACATGTAACATTTTGACTTTAGCACTATTTATCCAACTCACTTTGACCGTTAATTATTATTTATACATAAAGAAAAACATAGTAGCAGATATGGTCTTTTATAGAGTAGGACTGCTTCCCCTTCCATGTTCAGCGGTTTTTGGTGCGGCTGGTCGCACAGTTCAAGAACCATGTGGCGCATGTGCACCAAATGCGAGAACAAAACCTTAATCATTCTCGAAAACACGGATGTCTGGCAGATACAAAGGCCTCTTTTTCCTTTCTCTCAAACATACATGCACTTTGTAACCGCATAAAATAATACGAGTACTTTGTAACTGTATAAAACAACCTTGTAACCCCATAAACCTACTTAGTAATCCCATAAAAGCACTTTGTAACCATGTAAAAGCACTTTGTAAAGTATTTAAACAACTTTGTAACACCATAAAACCACTTTGTAAACCCATAAATGCACTTTGCAACCAATAAAACAACTTTATAACCCCCATAAACCTGCTTAGTAACCCCTAAAACCACTTCATAACCCCATAAACCAATTTGTAACCCTATAATGCAATTTTGTAACCCAATAAAATCACTTAGTTTTTTTTTTTTGTGTGTTACTGAGGGAACAAGGTTCCTGACATGAAAAAAAACTAGGAAACTAAACGTGGAGTAGAGACTCCTAAAACATCCTCACGTCGGAGGAGAACAGCAGAGGGAGATGGGGAAAATAAAAAATAGTTGAATCAGAATGAGCAACACCAATGTTTGCGAGTGAGTCAACAACCAGATTTTCTTCTCTATAGCAATGAACAATCTTAATCTCTCGAGATGGATGACTCATCAACTTCCTACAATGCTTAATTATCTGGTAGCATTCTCAGTTCTCCCCCATGATGATTAGCATTTCGAAGAACCTTGATACATGCCTTGTTGTCAAGTTGGACTTCTAACTTCTGAAAATGCATATCCCTTACCATCTGCAATCGAATTTCTAAGGCTTTCAGTTATACTTTAATAAAATCACTTAGTAACCCCATAACAACACTTTTTAACACCATAAACGTACGTAGTAACCTCATGAAAGCACTTTATAACACCATAAACGTAATTAGCAATCCCCTTAAAGCACTTTGTAACCCATAACTGGACAACTGAGTTTCATTATTTGCGTGCAGGAATGGGCTTCTATTTGCTCAATGGGCCACGCTAATCACTGGGCCTAAAAAATGATCACCATCATTTTAAACAATGCAACAGGCCGCATGCATGGTTGGTAAACCATACAACCAGCCGCACATAAAAATTTGTATTCTATCTTGGATCTCCTCACTCCTACAAAACCAAGGGAGTAGGAGACCAACCCTTTCATAATCACTGTCTCACTCAATGTATCCACATTGGCAGACCTATGTTGGATCAAGGGGGGACTATTGTCCCTCCATTATAGGCTTAGTTTTACTGATTTATGGCTTAATTGCGTCTTGTACTTTGGGCTTATCCAGTACGTAGCCTGTTGTTATTTAAGCCCATTACTGTGCGCTCACAATGCACCAGAGTACAAAGAGTTGATGGGCCGGGCCACTGCATGGGTCACACTATTGTGCTTTATTTTTTTTTTCTTCTGATACAAACATTTTCGGTGGATGAGCCCATATTTTATCCCGGCCACACCACACCTGTCCTGTCATCCAAAATTCTTATTAAAATAAATTTAGCCCACCTAGTTTATGTTGCATTGTCCATCTCGTTCGGTCCAAATTTCACTTTACAATATCATATTATTATTGTGTTATTAAATCGTGCTAATAGAGAAATTAGGCTATTTTGACCTGAAATATTGACCTTCTTTATACATTAATCTACAAGAACAAAAACTATCAAAGGGAGTGTAATAATATTTGTATTGATGAGTAGTTTCAACTGTGTAATCTTCATTCTTTACTTTAATACGAAATCAAAGAATTTAGTGATACATCAAATCAAGTAAGAAGATCTGAACCAGATCCGATCCACAAGAGAAAATTCAATTTCAATACAAAAAAAAAAAAAATTCCACATTCGATCGACTTCATAAAAAATTATCCAATTTCAAGTCGGAGTTGGAATGGGGTCAGATGCTGGAAAAAATTCGACAAATGAATTTGTCTCTGACAAGTAGTTGGATTATTTTTATATTTTTCTAAGTTGTATTTAAGTAAATTTATATATTTTATCTAAATTACTTGGCAGTAATTATATAATTTTTATTAAGATATAATATCTAAGTTTGTATTAGCAATAAATTAAAATATAAAGTAATTTTAATATAATATTATAGATTTGTTTGATTTAGGGATGACAATTTAATCCGAAAAATATAATATGTATCCAACTCCGTCTAAAAAAATCATACTTCAACTATGGTTGGAGGTCGGAGTCAGATTATGCATAATTTGACCCATTACTATTCCTGCTTACAAAGACGAAGGTTAAGGTTTGAAACGAGAGCTTGAGATTAGCTCATTGGGAGACCAACCCACATTCCTTGGCCAAAACTAGGGTTCGATTCTCACCCCGGCATTATGTTGGGTCTCCAAAATAACTCCTTCCGTAACATAAAATTTTCAACAATTATTTTTTGTAAGCATTTGAATAAAGTAATTTGATGATGTAAACGACCAAATTAATCAAAATAATTTTGATATTAGTAACTTATAACCACGTTTTTACTTGTATTGAAACCATTTTGCACTTAAAAAAACTATTTTGGTTATTTTTTGTTTACAATCTTAAATCGCTTTCTCAAAATGCGTAAAAAAAATAATTGTTGAAATTTTTATGGTACGAAAAGAGTATATAAATTTGTAAAGTAAAAGATAAAACGGTCCTTTGTGTTTTGCTGGGTTTTCACTTTTCAGATACAGTCACAATCTCACACACAAGGTTAAAAAAAAAAAAACCGAAATTCGAGGTGAAAAGTTTAAAAGAATGAAAAGTTGATAGTGAAATGGGTTTAAATTATTGGGCCTTTGTTGGCTCCAAAAGTCCAGCAATGACCCACCCCATCTCAGACCATGTGCCCAAAAGCTACCTCCATTTGTACTTATGTATGTTATCGCGTTTAAAGCTCCTTTTATGCAAAAAATCTGTCCTAGTGGTCCAACATATAATTTGATAGTCATTGTTTCCATCGATCATAAGTTTATTTATTTATTTATTTATGAAAAATTTATTCTTTTTTCAAAAAAAAAAAAAAAAAAAAAACTTTTTTTAAGTTTTAATGAGTTTAAACATATTTGAATAAGACTCTTTTTTGATGAGTTTATATATAAAAAAAATATAAAAAAAAAAAAACACACACAAACAAAATTAAAAATATGAATATTTTGAATTATGCAGTGGTAATAAGCATGAATTATAAATTTTAATAGAATTTTATGCACTTTGCTTCTTTTTTTTTTTTTCTCTGTTTATAACTTTTTTATATTATACATATATCTCTAATATATAGTCTCATTGTGTTGTACAGAAGTATCATAAGGGAATTTCTATTCTTTCTTAATTATCTACGAGAATTATAGTTAAGGGGTGATGATGTTTATTGTGTTAGCTAGGTTGCGCCTTGCGCCTAGAGATGGCTAACTCATATCCGATTATCCGATCTGAATGATCCAACCTGAAACCTACCAAAATTCACGTGATATTATTGTCCTAAATTTGACTTAGCCCGATCCGAATAACTCGACATTAAATTGTGTATTACTGATTATTTTGCCCTGTAAATCAATTTGGCAAAACCCAACCCGACATAAATCCAACCCGACCCGAAGTCAAAATCCCTTGAACCCGAATTGTCATAAATGCCATCTCGCACCTCTAATGAAGATGCAGTGAAGCGTTATGCACTACTAGAAAAGATGCTATTTACGATGAAAATTCCCATTAGCAAAATGTGACATGTCGTAGAAAGGGGGGTCGTAAATTTTTTTTCGTCGTAAAAATCTGACCTCGTCGTAGAAAAGAAGGGTTGTAAATGATTTTTCCGTCGCGATCCCGTCGTAAATGAGTCAATTTTAATAGAGTTTGGGTTAGATATTAGATAAATTTTAGCGACGAGTCTAAAAACTGTGATAAAACATCTACATTTACGACATGATTTAGGTCCGTAATTAATGTGTATCCGTATTAATTGGCCAAATTTTTGCAGTGAGAGTTTTCACGTATAGACTTAGAGTGCGTTCTCTTCATCATAGTATATATACATGACGTATCAGTCTTAACCCATATGTTAAGTCTTGTGAATTGAATGTCAAACTTGAATTCTTGGGTTGTCTATTTATAACGAATTCAAAAATATAAATTTTGGTGTATTTATTTTATTATTTAAGAATTTTATATTTTGTAACGTTTTTATTTTAAAAAGTTCAAAAATTATAATAACTTTCCTCAATAGTAGGAGTGATGCTAATTAAATTTTTAGAAATTTAAGTTTAAAAAATTTTAGGGTTTACACATGCTTTTAGGGGACACCATGCTCCCCTTAGCTTATATAATAGAGATATATTATTAGATAACAATTTCACCCTTGATATATAATATTTTGCAATAATATTTAAAACTAGTGTTTGTTTTACAAAATCCTAATAGTATGTACTTGGTGTGAGAGTGTGAGACTAGTGGTGCAATGGGCTTTGTATTATCAATGAATAAAGATAACCGTTCTTGTTTCACAATACATTGAACATCAAGTGAAAAAGTACTTGGTGTGGGAGTATTTTTTGTGTGTGTGAATGAGTCATAAAGGGCGGAGATGAAAATCGATCCCAAAATCACCTGAAATCGGAAGGAAAGCTCAAATCTGGTGTGAGAATAGTGGTCTAGTGGGCTTTGTAATTTCAAATGACAATTTAAAACATGATATTTTAAGTCCTTATTTTTGGGGGCCTAAGCTATATTAGAATTTGGTACAATTTTCTACTTCCTCCGTTCCAAAAAAAACGTAACAAATTAGGATGCACGGACTCCTAGGCATTTTTTTGTTGTGAGAGTAAAAGGGATAGAGAGAGAAAGTGGATGTGAGAGATAGAAATAAAATACTTACAAAAATGGAAAGATTAAAATTGTTGCATTTATTTTGAAACTTCCTGAAATAGAAATTGTTGCATTTATTTTGGAACGGAGGAAGTATTTCAAGTTCTTAGTTAGCCAAACGCTAAATTTTAGAATTTCAAATGAAATCCTAATATCTAAACATTCCATAGGTACTAGTTATTATTTTTTTAATATAAATTTCTATTGTCATTCAAAATCATCCGTTTAGAAGCAATTGATGGTTCAAATAACTCCTTATCAAGAAATTGCAAATTTGAAAATTAGTTTATAGTATCACGGTGATTTCATTAGTGTGGATCCGACAAGGGAATAGTTAGAGTTAAAACTATGCTTTGGATGGAGGGAAATGAAATTTTCACTTATTGTCACGGTTCTTGCAATAATGTTAATGTTTTGTTGCTAAATAATGTATTGCAACATTAATTAATTAAGTCGTTGCAATATTAATTTTTCTTGCAGTACATGTAAACTATCTCATGGACTTTAATTTTTGAGAATTTTTTTTATTTTTTATTTTTTTGAAAAAAGGTAAGAGATCTTATTGCGTGACTTTTTGGTAATGCCCATTTAACACTCAAGCTAGTGTGGTATTTGATAGGAAAAAGAAAATGAAAAGGAGCTTGAGAGAACTATAGAGTGTACATGAAAATAACATGAGGGAATGCTACTTGTAGCTTAGTATCCCTTTGTATCATTTAATTTCATACATGTATCCACGTGTTCAGCCAAAATTCCTCCATAGTCCTTATCGGTATCAGATTTTTTTGTTTTATCTTGCTGTATTGGATTGTGCACAAATCCTTAATTACTCCTATGAAAATTATGTTACCCTATAACATTAATGCCAATGTAATCCCAATATAAACTTTCATTTAATTATCAACTTCGGAAATACGCCCCAAGTAAATACTACATAATTGATTGAAAATATGAATTTCCAAGGGTTTGATGCCTTCGTTTTAATTTGTTTTCTTCTATTTGCTTGAATGATAAATGCAAAGTAGCGCAAATAAAGGGAAGATAGGAAGAGCAGCAGTTGGGGCTTGAGGAATTTGTAAAGTACAGTGCGTGGTATGACATGCACGTACAGAGCAAGGACATATGATCATATCATATGATGATAACGATATTGTCCATTCGTTAGGGGTTAGGATGACCCCTCAGCTGCATATGGAAGCATAAAAGTCAACTTGTATGTACTCCGTATGTTATGTAACTACCTATATATGTGAGGAGAAGTGGTTGGTTAAGTGGAACACCACCCACCTTGCGATTTTGAGGTCCCAAGATCGATTCCTCGTATCGGGAATTTCAGCTCAGCTTATCTTGAGATAGGAGGCGTTTACTGGGGCCCGATGTACCTTGCCATATAAAAAATATATATGTATGTTTGCAAGTATGTACGATTCTATTTCATTTCCCCCCTCCAATATTAGTTAAGTCGTAGTTGATTCGTGAAGTCTTGCGAACACCAAAAATGAGATTTTTTGTTCGGACCTTACCGCACACGTAGGGATGTTAATGAGCCAATACACTTGTGAAATGCTCACGAACAAACCCGGTCAAAGCTCATTCGTATATAAATAAACAGTATGAGCAAAATTTCCATGCTCGATTAATAAACAAGCTTTGCTCGAACAAGATATTACTCAACTCGTTAAGGTTCGTGAACAACTCGTTTAAGTTTGTTAATAAGCTCGTTTGTAATCATTTAATACTCGTTAAAAGTTCATTAAAAACTCATTTATATACTTTGAATTTTATAAGATGTTTAGTTATATCACGTATCATTTAGATACCATATTTTGTCTTGGTTATAAATTTGGAATAATATCATAATTTGTATTATACTTTTAAATTTGGAAAATCTGTCAGAAAAGACCTTATAAAATATTCTTTTTGTAAGAAAACACATTATAAAAATTTTGTTGTGAACAGGGACCTAAAACAAAAAAAAAAAGTTGCAAGGAGGGACCTTACCTCTATTTTCCGATGTTGACTGTGAATTTCCAGCGTTGACTCGCTATTTCCCTCCAATTTTCGACGAATCCTCCTTCTCTATTTAACCTTTCCTTTTCTTTTCAATATAAATTCATTTTTCCTACACCCCCTCCATTTTCCCTCCTAAATTCATCTACATAAACCCTACATTAATACTTCCTTCTAGTATCTAAAATTCTCTTCTTTTGAATTTGGGTTTCCTCATCTCTTACCTCCTTAAATACGAAAGGATTCGTGCAAAATTGGAGGGAAATAGTGAGCGCCGGAGATTCACAGTCAACGTTGGAAAATAGAGATAAGGTCCCTCTTTGCAATTTTTTTTTTGTTTTAGGTCCCTGCTCACAACAAATTTTTTATACGGTCTTTTCTCACAAAATGAATGTTTTAAAAGGTCTTTTCTGACAAAATTTCCTTTAAATATTTATATTTTATATTACTTATGCTTGGATAAAATTAAAAATAGTTAATAAAACAATAGATACAAAGCTCCTTTAAATATATGCTCGCGTATAACCGAGCTCGAATATGTAAACGAGCAACTCGAGCCGAGCTCGAACATGAAAACATTAAACGAGCCAAGCTCGAACAAGGTTTTGAAAAGCTTGGTTATGCTCAAGCTCGGCTCGAGCTAGATTAATATGAGTCAAGCCTAGCTCGAACAACTTACTACTCAACTCGTCTCGGCTTGTAGACATCTCTACGCACAGTCGCGCACGTTTGTGAGGATTTATAATCTTTCCCCTTTCAAATGTAAGTATATATTGCTTAATTATTTGATCTGATAATTTGTAGTACCTGGTACCCAATTCAAAATTGAATATCACTCACGTTACTTAAAAAAAAAAACACTAAGGGCTCGTTTATTAGCTGAATAGAGATGAATTGAACTGAACTGAACTGTATTAATTGAACTAAATAGAGATGAACTGAACTGAACTGAACTGAGTAGAAGTGTATTAATTGAACTAAATAGAGATGAACTGAACTGAATAAAGATTAATTGAACTGAACTGAATATAATCTGAAGTAAACAAGCGCTAAGCGTGCCAGTGCACCACAAATATCTCCTGCATGCTGTAAAGTTTTAGATGGTACACAAATCTTATACTTTGACGGTCCGTTTTGTTGTTGGTAATAAATGGTGGTAATGGTAATGAATTTTAAGTGTAATTTGTTAAGGATAAACTTCATAATTCATATGGAATACATATTTTTCATTCCCAAACTTAGAAATTTCTTCTTATATTTCATTATCATTCATTACCATGGAGGAAGATAGTATTAGAAGGACAGGTGGTGTCGGGTGGGTGTGCAAAAAGTCCCACTGCACAGGGCCCCATTATATAAAGGGCCTACTTCGTATTTTTTTTGTTTTTCTTAGTCATTTGTCTTAAATTATTCTTATATTTTTATATAAATTAATGATTTTCTACTAAAATATTTTTGGGATGTATACATGTATTGTCAAAATAATATCAAATATTAGCATTTATTAAGATCTGAATGGCCTAACTACAATTTTAGAACAGGGCCCCCCATAACTCCGACATGGCCCTGTAGAAGGAAATAGATATTTATGAAGAAAATTAGATAAATTGGAGTTAAATTAGCACCACCATAAGAATGAATTTTGATTTTCCCTTCCAAATTTAGTTATAAAGTCATTTTAATTACCACCATTTATAATCGGCTACCAAACGGACCGTAGTACTTTTATTATTATTTCTTGAATTCTTTTACGGTTGCTCACATTGACTTCTTTTTCATCTATGATGCACTCATATTATTAACAATATTTAATTTTAATACTTGATTAGGGGTCTAAATTAGGTGTTCGATCTTAGAATGATTTATTGCACCCCATTGCTGCTAATTAAGAACAAGTAGATAACTCCAACTATTTAGCTTTTTATTACGGCTGACTAAGGAAGTGTATTAAGTAGAGCTATAAACTGGATGGATCTGATTGGACTTTAATTTGCCAAATTCAAATCCAATCCAAAAAATATTGTTGCACTTGAACATATGAGTCCAAATCCAATTAAAAAAATGTCTTAATCAAATGCAATCCGTATCAAATATCACGTAGATCAGATTAGATTTATTAAGTTTGAACCAGATATGTTAGGGTAATTTACCCTTAAGTATAATTTGAGGCTAAAGTAATAAGTTGTATAGTATTGGGCTATTGGCCTTAGTCCCACCTAATGTAATTAGTTTTATAGTATAGGCCTTAGTCTTACTTCAGCCTAATGAGTTTTGTTTGTATAGCCATATGTTTTGGTCTTATATATGGATTTGCACTTTCTGTGGCGGGCACGGCCTAGGTCCGTTTCAAATATTATCAAAGCCATGTTGCGTTTGATTGATCTGGGCTACATTATGGACATCTCATATATGAGGGAGAGAGTGTTGAGCTCATGAACAATCCATAGGTGAGTGTAAGTGAATCAGGAAGCAAGCAATGATTATGAGAGTCAATTTTATTATTTATACTTCTAAATAATGTGTTTTTAATTACTATTTATAAGTACAACAATTTTCCATCATAAATGTATGTCAATATAGATACAGAGTTTTGGTTTTGAATTTTTTTTAGTATCGAATAATTGTTAAGCTCAAAATGTGGCGCACGCATAGCGTGCATAGAAAGCTAGTTATGCATTAAAATAACAATGTGAATCACTCCTCTCTCCAAATTATTTACTAATCGCTCTCCTACCTCATTTTCACCCCATTTTAGCATCAAAGAAGAGCTATGTATGCCTATGATATAAAGAAGTAAAGTACAAAGCACGAAAACCTTTTAAAAAGGATACTATAAGCTCCCTATCTAGTCCCTACATATATATTGTGAGTAAATTAAAATAATCAAAGATTAGCAACCATTGATGATGATTTTGATGTTAATTAGAGATTCGATATTTGTATGACCAAACTTTGAGATCACATGGCTCGATCTCGGAGAAATAATGTACTGTATATATGTGATGAGTTTAATTATTATATCTTGAAAAGTGAGTAATAATTTGGACAAATATTCCCTAAAACTTACTGCGGTCAAGGTTGTAGTTTTTGCAAAGATCACTTCGGCATTTTGTCAGTTCTGCATTTTTTTTTTTTTTTTATGTATTTTGGTCCACGGTCGCGCTTACAGCATTGTTAATCATGGAAAAAAAAAAATGGTTTGTGATGACAAATCATGTTTTTATTTTCTTAATGTTGGGATGTCATCCCAAGTCCCACATGGAAAGATTATGAAATGGAGAAGCATGCTCACACACATATAATAACAAGGCTTTTTGGGGGAAGCCCAAAAATAAAGCCGTGAGGGTTTAGGCCCAAAGCAGACAATATTGTTGTTTGTGTGTGTGTGAGCGTGGTTCGGCGGCCCGACAAGTGGTATCAGAGCCGGAGTGTTCGGTCCGGGACAAGGTGGCTGTCGTGCCCGGTAGGATGATTCATGAACCATTGAAGCTGATGGAAGTTCAAGCGGCGAGTTCCGTATGGGGTGCTGGATTGCTTGGGTACCCACCTCCCTGCCCAAACAAAGCATATACGGCGATACTGAGAAGGGTGTGCAGCAGATCGGGTTTATTGTTCGAGGAAAGGCACATGAGTTATGTGGTCCTTGGTCTGAGGGAAGGATTGTTGGGATGTCGTCCCAAGTCCCACATGGAAAGATTATGAAGTGGAGAAGCACTTTATTATATATGGATGCTCACACACATACAATGTGTTCGTGGTCCAGCTCAGCAGCATCTCTCTCTTTTTTTGGCTGAAAACCAGCCAAAACGACGTGTTTTGGTGCTGGTCCTACAAAAAAAAATTGAGTGGACGCGGGCCATGTGTTCGCTGCAGAACGCGACACGTGGCCACGTCTTAGCCATGTAAAAAATTGCAATTGTGTTAAATTTTGTGGTTTAAAATTTAACAAATTAATTTTTTTAAAAAAAATCACCAAAATATCATAATTTTTTTTCCTCTATAAATAGACACCCACATTGTATATTTTATTTTATTTTTTTAAAATAACCTTTTTCCATACAATTGCTTCCCAAAAAAAAATCTAAGTATTGTGCTTTGGCCCTGTTCTTTTGGACTTAAAAGCTACAATAATAAGATCAGATCAGATTAGATCAGATCAGATCAGATTATATCAGATCAGATCAGATTAGATCAGACATTATTACTCTTTATTATTATTATTATTATTATTATTATTATTATTATTATTATTATTTATTTATTTTTTATTATTATTATTATAAATTTCGAGCATTGTTTTTCCGCTCGACATTTTCCGACGACGGTTTTCGGACTGGCTTTTTCGGCGGTGATTATTCGGTTGACTTATCTGCCGACGATTTTCAAGCCGAGTTTTTCGGCGTTGATTTTCGTGACGACTTTTTCGACAACGGTTTTCGGACTGACTTTTCCGGCGGTGATTATTCGGCCGACTTTTTCGGCGACGGTTTTCGGGATGACTTTTCCGACGACGGTTTTCGAACTGAATTTTCCGGCGGTGATTATTCGGCCGACTTTTCCGGCGACGGTTTTCGGACTGACTTTTTTGACGATGATCATTCGGCCAACTTTTCCAGCGACGATTTTCAGGCCGAGTTTTTCGGCGACGGTTTTCGGAATAACTTTTCCGGCGGTGATTATTCGGTCGACTTTTTCGGTGACGGTTTGGTCAAAATTTTCGACGGTGATTATTACTATTACTACTACTATTAGTAGTAGTAGTAGTAGTAGTATTAGTATTAATATTATTATTTGAAGTTTTGGAGTGAGATTGAATGAAGAGGTGAAATGAAACGGGCTATCATAATAATAATTATAATATTAATAATTATAATAATAATAATTATTATTATATTAATTATTATTAATAATAATTATTATTATTTTAGTAAATATAATCATGTATTACATTTCTCATAAAAAAATAAGTATTACAATTATAAAAAATAAAAATAAAAATAAAAATAAAAATAAAAATAAAAATAAAAATAAAAATAAAAATAAAAATAAAGATAAAAATAATTCAGATCAGATCAGACAAACTCAAATCAGATCAGATCAGACCAGATCAGTCCTAAAAAACAGAGCCTTTGTAAATAAAAAGATGGGGTAGGGTAAAAAGTTGATGAACCTTTTTTATTTGGTTCATGAATAAGAAGATAAATTGAAAATAGTTTGGTTTGGTGATGTGGATCAGAGAAAAAAATGTGATAGTGACCATGAACTTTTTTTTTGGTTCGTTGCTAATGGTGCTCTTATATATATATATATATATATATATATATATATATATATTTACCTCATGATTCCGAGTACCACAAATGTAATTTAAAATACTTTCACACTTTATTAACTTTACGATGATATAACTACTACACCATATCCAAGTAATTTTATGGCATAAACATGAATCTAAATCTATGTGTATTCTAACGTTCAAACAGGTTCGACTCATTTATGTATCCAATTAGTTGACACGACATGACATACCACATTTATTAAATAGGTTAGTTTAGTGCGAGGTGGTTCAGCTTGTTTAACTAAACACTTCAACAACGCAAACCACAATCACATCTAATTGCCAACTTAATATAAAAAAACATACTTACTAAAACATATAAATTACTAGTATATGTATCATATATACTCCCTCTGTCTCAAATTACTTGCTACAATTTCCTTATTTGGATGTCCCAAAATACTTGCTACATTTCCTTTTATAGTCTATGGGCCCCACATATATTTTACATTTTTACCCTCTTTTTTGTCATTTTTATCCTCTTTAAGCCAATCTTTTTCTTCCACTTATCTTTACCAATGGTGGGCCCACATGAAAATTAGTTTGCATAAAAATTTGCTACAAAATGCAATGTAGCATGTAAAATGGGACGGAGGGAGTAGTTGTAAAAAAATACGAAGTATTCCCTTTGTCTCAAATTACTTTGTACATTCTTTTTTTTCTCATCTCCCAATACACAACTTTAAATTAAAATATCTTGAACTACACATAATAAAAAATTATAAAAATTATATATTTGAAAAGTAAATATTGAGATGAATCAAACTAAATCTGTCGTGAATATATTTTTCTTTATGTACATAAAACTATAAGAAGTCAAAGTTTACAAATAAATAGTGTCATTTTTCAGAATGTATCAACTAATTTGGAACAGATGGAGTAATTTTTTTAATGATTAATAATGTATCATCCCTACGAGGATGAAAAAAAAAAAAAAACTGACAAAACGTGGTGGATAAACTGCGACATGCACATGGGGATGGCTGCTCTGCCCTGTAGTCGGTAGTCTGGAGGACTCTGTTTTTCTGATTCTCTCAATCTGACACACATACATACATACATACATATACTGACACTTGCGGTAACTCTCTCATCTTTGCTGTTTCACTCCTTTGACTTCCTATCCCATTAAAGACTTCCCTTCACTTTTTACTTTTTTTTTCTAAAAAAAAAAAATTGTACTCCTTCCAAGCAATACTCGGAATAATACTCTCAATAACATATTAATTGAAATAATTTTACATTTTTTTCTCTATTTTATCCCAAATTATTATAATTAACATGCCGCAACATGAATACTCTGAATAAGTAGTACTTTACTTAAAAATAAATACTCCATAAATAAATAAATAAAATATTTCCTCTGTCCTAAATTACTTGCTACAATTTTTTTATTTGGATGTCCCAAAATACTTGCTACACTTTCTTTTATAGTCTATGGGCCCCATACATATTTTATATTTTTACCTTCTTTTTTGTCATTTTTATCCTCTTTAAGCCAATCTTTTTTCTTCCACTTACATTTACCAATGGTGGACCTACATAAAAATTAGTTTGCATAAAAATTTGTTCAAAAACAGAATGTAGCAAGTAAAATGAGACGGAGGGAGTACTATGCATAATACCCAACGCATCAACCTCCTGCAACATGAAAATTCTATTGCGATCTTATAATTATGGACTACTACCACAATAGATGTTAAAGATTGCTTGATAATTGAATTATTTTTAATTAGTAAATGTAACTAAAAATATTTTTTTGATTACTTTCAATTGAATACAATTTTTATCTTTAGAAAATATTTTTGGAAATTAAGAAATGTTTTTTAAGTAAATAATAAAAGAAAATTATTTTTAGTTAGAAATGTTTTTAAAGTGCCATAAAAAAAAAATGTTTTTAAAGTAATTAAAAAATATTTATTGTTAGATTTATTAATTAAAAATAATTCAAATTAAAATAAAGCAATTTTAGTCGCCCATTAGAGTATATATAAGACCACAGTACAACCCCTACATGCAACACCTTTTCAAAGCCCAACCTAGCTTCTTGCCATCTCCACACCAAACACCACAACATAATTTTTTTATTGAAAGTGACAATTTAGGCCCTGATCTTTAGAACTTAAAAGTTGCAGTGATCAGATCAGATCAGATCAGATCAGATCATACTTAATCAAATCAAATCAGACATTATTACTTTTTATTATTATTATTATTATTATTATTATTATTATTATTATTATTATTATTATTATTATTATTATTATTGTTATTGTTATTATTATTATTATTATTATTATTATTAATATTATTATTATTAGGAAAAATTCCTAAAAAATTTTCATGCTTCTTGCCATCTCCACACCAAACACCACAACATAATTTTTTTTATTGAAAGTGACAATTTAGGCCCTGATCTTTAGAACTTAAAAGTTGCAGTGATCAGATCAGATCAGATCATACTTAATCAAATCAAATCAGACATTATTACTTTTTATTATTATTATTATTATTATTGTTACTTTATTATTATTGTTACTACTACTACTACTACTACTACTACTACTACTACTACTTAATAAAACAATATAATTACCAATAAATTACAAATTCTAAACATGTAATACTTAAAAGATTACAAATTCAATAAGCAGCCTATAATTAGATTAGCTACTAATCCTCATCCATGGCTTGAATTTCTTCATCATCATTAGCTTGAATTTGAATTGGGTTTTTTTATATTTTTTTTTGGTGTACCCATCCGGTTCACCCTTTTGGGCTAATCCGGATTCGGAGCGCGTCCCGGGGTTAAGGTTTTAAACTCCTCCCAATGTGTTTTGGGGATCGAACCGTGGTTCTCCCTACCAAGTCTAGCCTCTGACACCACTAGACCAAGACAACGTTGGTATTTGAATTGGGTTTATGAGACAAAGCCCAAACCAAACTACTTGCTATGTCGTTTTACATTCCCCTGAATCTCACCCAAAAAAATTATTATTATCACGATAATAATTATAATAATAATAATAATTATTATTATTATTTTAGTAAATATAAAAAAATAATTATTATAATTATAATAATGAAAATAATACTTACAATTACAATTATAATAATAAAATTAATAGTTATTATTAATATTATCATTATTTTAAATAATTCAAATCAGATCAGATCAGACAAACTCAAATCAGAACAGATCAGATCAGATCAGTCCTAAATAACAGGACCTTAATTGTTAATTATTAATATTTTGTAGGGTCACTTTAATTTGCATGCCCTTAGTTTCTTATAGTTGACATTCATCTTATTCTTTAAGATTTTGGTTCGGTTTCTTTTTTGCCCATAATTTTCGGAAAGCTAATTGCATTGCGGAATATATCGCCTCTTTGGCCATTAGATCACCAAGCATGTAGTTATTGATCCCTTTATGAATTTCAAGTTCTCCTACTTCTTATCTAGTGATAAATTAGAATTTATTTTTGAAAAGACTCTTGTATATATATACTTTTCCTCTAGAAAAAAGGGAAAGAACCAGTCTCTTAGCCCTAATTAATTAGTAAAATATGCAGTATGACAAATGCTTATTTCCTTTTTATAATACGTAGGGTATGTGCTCGATCTTCAATTTTATTTTATTAGTGATACAGGCTTATTAGGGTTGAGTTGATCAAGACAGTGCTAATAAATTTCAATAAGTTCATATTTTAACTACAATTAGAATTCTTTACTGCTGATCAATTATGTACAAATCAGATCAGATTTATAAAATCAGGTTTCATAAGTTGAAGAGAATTCATGCATGTGCAATATACGGAGTATCATTTTGATTCTCTCTCCTCATCACATACATCTCTATCAATTTCTCTTCAGCTAACACATAAAAATAACTTTTCCTCTAACGACTTGTTTGGTAACCGGTCATAAATGGTGGTAATTTGAATAAATTTATAACTAAATTTAGAAAGGAAATCAAATTTTATTCCCATGATTGTGCTAGTTTAACATCAATTTATCTAATTTTCGATCTTTACAAATATTCGTTCTCATCTAATACCTCTTTCCTTAATGGTAATCGATGATAATAGAAAATGAAGAAAATTAAAGCTTGCATTGGGAATGAAAATATGTTTTACTCTGTACAAGATTATTAGGTTCTTTCTTGACAAAAATGCACTTTAAATTTATTTTCATTACCACAATTTATTATCTAAAAAAAAAGCCCTAATGGCCCGTTTGGTAGCCGGTTATAAATCATGGTAATTGGAATGAATTTATAAATAAATGTGGAAGGGAAATCAAAATCCATTCCCATGGTGGTGCTACCTTAGCTCCAATTTATCTAATTTTCTTCTCAAATATCCATTCCTATCAAATATCACTCTCTTCCAAAGAGGCCGTAAGAGTCCATATATTCTATTCTTCTATTTCTCCGTATTATTATGCGGAGTACATAAAAAGAAATAGTACCAAAAGTAAAAAATAATGGAGCAATTAAATTCAAGGGGAAATAGAGGTTTGAGTTGTCATTGAAATTTGACACTAGCTCAATGAAAGGTGACATTTCCTAGCTGTGTATCGACTATCGATAACTAAGGTAACCTAAATCAGTGCTGCATACTTGCATAGACCAGTACAGAGTATTATAGTACTCGATCCGTAAATATATGTTTCATATTTACTTTAGATATTATTTATGTGATAATTTTGACTTTATTTAATTATATATATGTAACGAAAAACATATATAGTTATGTGATATTTTATTTGATTAGTCTCGGTGGATATTTTTTAAATATATATATATACTCTCTCTGTCTATAAATAATCGCTCAATTTTGACTTTTGCACTATTCATATTGTAATTTTGACCTTGTTTAATAGAGTATGATACAAGTAATGAAAAATATAGTCATGTGAGCTCGTTTGATCGTCTCGAAGTGTACTTTCCAAATATATAGTTTTTATAATTTTTTGTTACATACAACTAAAGATATTAGTATTTAAAATCGTGTATTGGGTGATATGAAATATTAAATGGAATATTTATTTGGGACAGATGAAATAAATATATTTGAGCATCTATAAAAGTTTTTTTTTAAAAAAAAAAACTGAAAAGGTATACAAGATTCACATAAGGCTCACATCTCAGAAAATTACCTTGACGAGTGGGACGGGGCCACGGGAGTGTGGCGAGGATCGAATCCATGCCATCATCCTCAAGATCGTTTGCGCTACCGCCGGTGAGCTAAGGAGTCATCCTTATGTTTAAAATTAATGGTTGTTGGATTACATGTGTATACATGTACATTTTTGTTTGTTAGCGTCTGGTCGAACCTATACCTAAGAGTGTGCAAAGAGACCAATTGTACTAGACCTAACGTAAAAATTGATCTTAAAATTTCAATTTTCTAATATTTCCTAATAAAATATACTTGTTTTTTTGTCAGTACTTTTAAAATTATCTACAATTTAGAATATTTGGTTATTAAAATTGTACATAATTATCTATATATAATAAATAATGTATACTAATTGTAATAATATATGGGCTCATTGGTGGATCTACCAATTTTATGCAACGAGGTCACTTTATAAAAAGATGCACTCCTCTCCTCTTTCAACGTTGAAATGATTATACTCAAAATTTTACATTATGGGGTCAATGTACTCTATTAACCGAGGTCCCTTGTTATACACAATTTTTCTAACCAAATTTAATTAAAATAAATAAATAAACATAAAATTATTTTTTTTAGCTCAAGTGGGGTCATATGACCCAATTTACCATTACTTTCCTCCGCAACTATAAGGACTTAATTTTTATTTTTAGAACACGAGCCCTAGAAACTTCAAGAGGACCCTAGCTAGTTAGTGCAAGAATGGTGATTACAATTCATAATTCCTATATATGAAAATATCCAATTTTGGCCTTCAATGAATGGAAAATTTCAGAAAAATTAATCCATGCCATATTACCATCCCAAAGTAACCTTCAACTACATGCATGCATGCATTTTTTGGATATATACATATAGCCATAGGCCCATAGCCACGAAAACTGTTTCACTTGATGGCCGTGTGACCGTGTCAATGCCATGTCACCTTTTGTTGAATTCCCCTAAGATTCCATATATATAGTAACCCCCCCCCCCCTGTCTAAATATAAAGTTCCTTAATATTATAATTTAAAACTTAAAAGTGCAAAAAAAAAAAATAAAAAAAATGAAGAGGGAAACATGTAAAGGAAAATAAAGAAAATAATAATAGTAGAGTAGATAGATTTTAGAATAAAAGTTTACATTCTAAATGGGAGCGCGGGGACGTTTATAAGGACATGCAAATAGATCAACCATATAGGGCCCCAATACAAAAAGGGCTCCAAACTTTAGAAATTTTCTAATATTTCCTAATAAAAATGTTTAATCCTTTTCTCACATCCTTTTTATAAAATCTAAACTTTTGAACATTTGTTTGTTAAAATTGTATATTACGAAGTATTACTTAAATTAATTCATAAATAACGTGTTTTTTTTAATAATATAAGTGTCTAATAACTTTAATTATTAATTAGAACAAGACCTCTAATTTAAAATTTTTGAGGTGACGTAAGTTTTTTTGATAGAATATAAAACTAATTTATGGACTTTAACCATCAGTTTGGTTCAGTTGGTCTTTTCACGTGATACTCTAGCCAACATGATAACAAAGTTGCGAGTTTGTAACATTGTGAATTTTGTAGCATTCTTCATGAAAGAAAAAGTATGAAGGGTTTCGTTCGATTTGTCTCGTTAGATGCATTTATAATATTAAAATTTTATAATTTGTACTTGTACATATGTAACCGCAGATATTAACAGTCAAAATAACACATCAGCACTTTGAGCAAATTTGAGTGTTAGCAAATAATTTAATTGAAACAAATTAGTACTCCATGCATGTTGGGGTTACAAGAATGTCTTTTACAAAATCAATACACTCCATGTTAATACAACAATAAAAAGCCAAAATTAATTAATTATAATAAGCCTACATGCATACTACTCAGCTTACAACAACAAATCCTAAATTAATTAATTATAATACACCTACATGCATATATTCAGCTGATCAATGGACCACTAGTTCATGGACATGCACGGTTGCATGGACCATAACACGGGCTGGGCCAACTGCCAAATAATTCGCTAAAGTTGGGCTAAGAAGATTGCACAACTCCAACCGAAAAACTGTACTACTTTTTCTTTTTCTTTTTTTTTTTTTTGACAGAAGAAAAAAACTGTACTACTATTACTACACATGCAAAGAGAAAGAGACTAAACATGATATTGTATGGTTAACCCTAAGAAACTTTAGAAAGTGATAAAAGGAAAATGCCAAAAAGATAAAAATTATTATTTGTATTAGGAAGCAATATATATTATTATTAATTTTATTTTAATATAAAATTCAAAATTTTGATGCCTTTGAGGGAGACAAGGACAATATCTAAAATGATGAAACAAGAAAAAGGAGAATTCCCAAAAGTCAATATTAAAAGAGGAACACCATTCCCTTTGTAATGATGAGATTAGAAGAAATTAAAATCAAACTTTCTCATGCCTTTTTTCTCTACTTCACTTTTGCAAATCTTGGATGGGCCCCTCTTTATCCACCTTCTACTCCATATATAGTCATATACACATTCAAATTATGTTTAAATCATCTAAAAAAAATTATTTGAAAATAACAACATTTAGATCTAAATATCTAAAACTGCTGATATACTATGCATTCAAATGCGTGTAGAGATACGTTGTTTACATTTTACTCATTTAATTTAATATATATGTACTAGTCTTCTATGCATGCTTTGCGTGCGATGATATTTTAAATACATCTATTAATCTGTTTAAACAAACTTTATATAATAAAAAAAACTTTTTCTCTTTCGTTCGGTCATCCCACAACAATGAACAAAAAAAGAGTTTTATTTACCATATTCTATTGGCTACCGAATTTCTACGATAATCATAATGTAAAATTTTTATTTGTGAAATATATCAATATGAATATCTATTTATAGAGAATTTTAAACTATTAATTTTGAAATTTTTGTTTGATTTTTTCGAATTTTATATTTTGTACTATTTTTATTTAAAAAAGTTTAAAAATTGTAATAACTTTCCTTAATAATTAGTGGGTGATACAAATTGTGATTTTAAAAAGTATTGAGGGGTAAGATAGACATTTCGAGGGGGGACACCATGGCTCCCCCCTTGGCTTATATAATAGAGATATAGTTTTGTTTATGAGATTATTCTAGATTGCTCATTTGGTAAAGAGCGATCGAGCTTTTTTTAGGGTTCGTTACGTTTGGTAGAACGAGCGTAAACATTATCGATAAAAATCGTTTTATGATGGAAAACTCATTTTCAAAATAGTAACTGAATTATGTGTTTGGCATGAGAGAGAGAGTATGTATGGAAAATAATTTTCCTTTGATTTTGGAAGGAAAACTTTTTCAACTATGGTGTAAAATCATTTCACACTCTAACGTTTTTCATTTCAATTTTCAGTCCAACTAAACAGTGTAAATTGAGTAAAATATTTTTCAGCAAAAACATTTTACGCCCTATCAAACAGACCCTTAGTGATACTGTTGCAATTAATATAGAGCTGAGAAAATATAGATTTAATACTACAAAAATATATGCATCAAATAGAACTTATTGAATAATTTGGGTCTCAAATCAAAACATTCCATGTGAGAGAATAGCAAAAAGAGAGGTGGAATAAGTAAAACATTCCATATAAATTAAGCAAGTAACACGGGTAAGCCGTGTGCAATATTCCCCATTTGCATCTAATTCAATTCTTGAGGAGTAAACAAATACTCGTGACTAATTGTATATATACTTAATTATTAGTTTTAAGAAAAAAATCTATTATCTTTTCTCCTCCTCTTAGCTTTGATCCCTTTCTCACCGTAAAATAATCCCTAAACTATACAATATGGCAAAGGAAAGGGAAGAAAAAAAAAAAGAAAGAAAGAACTACACTAAAAGCTACTAGAGATTCACTTGTTTAATTTCTTGCTTGATTGCCCAAAACTAGTTAAGGTTGATCAAGCTAAATATTTGATGCACTGCCCGTGCTACGTCATCTGCTGATACTAGTTCACAATCATCTTCTATCTGCATTTTTTTGCATAAAATATACAAGAGAATGTTAGTATAAATAAGGCAATATTTCCATAAAATGTCGAAAAATTACATGGATTAAGCTAACATGGAGTAATAATCTATTAAAGTGACATTTTATGTACTATATCTATTTTTTTATTTGCAGCATTTACTAAAAAAAAGAAGCTACATAAAAAAATTAAATGTAACAGATATTTCTTTTCGTTTTTAAAATGTCATTTCTATCTACTACAATACATCCGTTGCACATTATTTGCATCCAGTATTTTTTTACACCATGTTCACATCGTACTTTAACAAAGTTTTAAGCTTTACAATTATGAAAAACGTAGTTAAGCGAGGTCTTGTTGGACTTGTATCAACAATTGGTTGACATGATCGAGAATTCGAGATATTACATGTTATGAAATCTAGGGTGTATGTTTTCCACAATAAATAATAGAAGATACAATATCAATGGATCATCTAAACTCTTACTCATAAATTTCTCAAAAAAGACTAACCATACATATATATGAGGTCCACATATCTCAAAAATAGGCTTATCAAATCTATAACATACAGTCTAGTATATTGCTCTTGTTCTCTTTTAATTGTAATATTTAAACCGTACATTGAGCATTTTTATGATTCATACAGTCTAGGTGAAAAATGGCTTAAGTTAGCTGAATCGGCAAGTTTTCTTTCTAATTTGGTGTTTACTTATCTTTATGGTTCTTTTTAATTTTTTAGGGGTCTTTTTAATTTTAATTTTGGCATGGCGTTTGGTGGTATTCTCGGTGGTGGTGATTTTTTGGGTGGATTTCGGTGGAAGTGATGGTGGTGAAAATGTTTGTTGGTTTGTTTATTCGGTGGTGTAGTGGTGGTTGTGTACGTGGTGGTTTTTATGGGTGGATATGCTCTTGGTGGAAGTGTGGTTGCCTGGTTGGTGGTGGAGCCGTGGAGGTGTACCTTGGTGGTTTTGCTATTGATTGATAATGAATTAATGTGAATTAATGAGAATTAACAATGGGTAAAATTGTCTTCAAAAAAATAGAATTGTAAACTGCCGAAGAAAATGCTGCTAAATGCAGCGTTTTTGTTTTGAGAGGTTTTACCCAAAAATTGCTTTGCAATAAGCTCTCAACCAAACACCCATTTTAGAGGTTTGACTTGTCAAAACTCTAAAGTGAATCCAAAACCTCTAAAAGCTGAAAAATAAGCTCATTACCAAACACGGCCATGTTCTCAAAGAGTTTGTTGCGAGTAATACGGAGCACAGAAAGTATGATTGTTTAGAATTAAGCCGTGCTTTCACATACAAGTGTACTAGTAACCATTCAAAAAAAAAAAAAAAATACTAACCCCGTTTCACATTATTTGCAATGATTAGACATTTTTACATTTTTAATTTATTTCAAATCAATACAAATAATGTGACACAGAGGTACGTATATACGTATATACATACATATATATATATATACACGGGTAAAACTTTATACTCCGTAATTTTAAGTTAATAAATTAGGGTCAAACAAAGACATGAGAAATTGTACAACTTGGAAAGGTAAAAAAAAAAAAAGACAAAGACAAATAAAGGTGAAAAGAAGAGTAATTTATTTAATTTAAGAAAAAGCAAGCTAATGTGAGAATAATAATAAGAATTACCTTAAGATTAAAAGAGTAGTGAACAAGGGAATGGAAGGAGGTGATGTTGAGGTGGAGAACAGTGAGCCTGAGTTCTTCAAAAGCAAGAATAGCTTTAAGGAGTTGACCTGGTCTTCTTTGACATTGAATTTTTAAATTGACATGATTTTGAATTACCACTACTTCAATATCTGCTATTCCTGTCCTTTTTTCTGCACTGTATTCTCCTTCATTACTACTACTGTTACTACTACTTTTCCTTCCATTTCCATTTATACCCTCAAATCCTCCTTCTATTTCCCCATTCCCATTCCCCTCTTCTTGGGAATGGGAATTAGGGGAATGGGAATGAACTTGATTCCTTAATTGTTGAAATGGGGAAGAGGAATCCATGAATATGTTGGTCTTGCTGGAATATAATAAGTTATTGGAAGAAGATGAATTATTATTATTATTATTATTGGTTCCTGAAACGTCACCGTTTTCTTCACATTGCCTCATTTTTTTCTGAGCTTCAAGAGATTGTAGCATTTGCTCTAATTCCTTCACAAAATCTATTGCTCCTCCTATTATTGATGCTTGATCTCCCTGCATTTTATTTTTTTTAAAAAAAAAGTCATAATATAATAATGATAATAATATGTACTATTACAAGTTCACAACTAAAATTTCCTTATTGAGTACATAAGCCACTCACACACTCAACCTCATATACTCAATAATAGGCCTTTGAAGCTATGTTTAAGACGTTAAAAATGGAAATATTTTTCTAATTCAAACATTAGTTATATTAATGCTCATGCATTATCAAATTATTACCCCTTATACAACTATATTAAAGGCTTGTTTACTTTAGCTCAACAAAACTTAACTGATTTGAATATAGCTGAAAGTAATACTGAACTGAATTGAATTAAACTGAATTTAAGCTAAAGTAAACATGACCTAAATACTTATTTGTAACTCATAGAATTATCTTTAACATTACCTTTTTACTACCTTTGTTTTACATTATTTGCAAGGATTTGACATAACGATCTATAAGCCAATAATCTATTTAACACATGCTAATATTACTTAGTCAAATATTGTTATTAATCTAGCTATTTTCATGTAGGTTGTTAGGCTTCCTCTGTAACAAACATAGGTTTTGTTTAGGGTTTCCTAAACTCTAGTAGTTTGTTTTAACTTTGCTCTTCTACTTTGTATTATAAATACCCTTGCATCTAATCAATAAAATTAATGCTTAAAATTATTATTCTTCTCTAAATCTTATATATGATCAAATATGAAACGGGTATATAGTTGTATTAAAGATAATTACATATGAATCAACTCTTAAAGCCCGTTTGGTTGTTGATAATAAATTGTGGTAATGGTAATAAATTTATAGTGTAATTTTGTTAAGGAGAACTTTATAATCTCCCTGCAAAACAAATTTTCATTCTCATGCTTTAATTTTTCTTCTCATTTTTCATTCTCATCCATTACCATCGGCGAGGGTGGTATTTGATAGAAATGAATATTTGTGAAGAAAATTAGATGAATTGGAGCTAAAGTAGCACCACCATTGAAATTGATTTTGATTTTCCTTCCAAATTTAGTTATAAATTCATTCATATTACCATGCTTTATAACCGGCTACCAAACGGGCCGTTAAAACTATAAATAAGCTGTTAATACATATCTTTTAAAAAAAAAAAGGAAATAACATTGATATGAAAAGGTACACACATGTTAATTTTCGAGACCTCAATTTATAAAATTGGATAATAAGTTATTTGTAACAAATTACTCGTTAAAAAAGTACGAGCGGCACAGAAATAACCTAAGAAAAGAAACATTTGTTACAATAACTCGATTTGAAGAAAGGGAGTACAAAAGAAAGACAAATTACCAATTAATTATCATAGTTGAATGTATTTATAAAATCATATTAATTAATTAAAAGAATTAATACTAAAAAAAAAAGAGAAAAATACCCGTTGAACATAGGAAGGAGGCATAAGAGAACGAAGAGCATTAAGATGTTCATTCATTTGTCGACGACGATTACGCTCAACAGCAATATGAGTCATTCTTTGCGTTTCCACTTCCTCTTTGTTTTTCACAGGTCTCGTCGATCTTTTCCTCTTTCTTTTATTATTATTATTATTTTTATTTTTATTGTTGTTTTTACAATTACTTTTCTGGGTTTCAATTTGATTAACCTCATTCTCAGATTTAACTCCACCCGACGACTGCAAATCCACTATTATCACCCCATTATTATTATTATTATTATTATTATTATTATTATTATTATTATTATTTTGATGATTGCTGTTAATTAATTCAGGGTTTGTAAAACAAGAGATTTTTTGGTGGTGCTGAAGTTTAAAGAGAAACTGGAAATTAGGGTCTAATTGCATTAATGGAAATGTTGGTGAATTTGAAGATGTAAAGGGTTGATGATGATGTTGAGAAGCTTCAACAGTTTGAAGCATTTGTAGAAATGGCATTTTGTCTTCTAAGCTTGGTAGTGTGTAATAATTTGGTGCGGCTGCTGCTGCTCCTTCATTATCAGTGCTGTTGTATGGATCTTCATATTTGAAGTTTGTTGTTGTGTTGCTTATGAACTCTTCTAGCCAGTTTCCCACTTCTAATTCTTCTGGTATCAACTGCTTCAATTTCAAATTCAACCCCACCAACAAACAAAAAATTAGTGGAGAAAGCATTAATTACACCAACTGATGGGTATTTTTTCAGGCATAAACGATTTAAGGGTGTAAACGAGTAAATTAATCAATGAAAATTTAACATATGTCATATATAATCTCATATTTGCTTGTGTTAAAACTTTGCCGAAAGATTTGATCATTTACACCCCTAATAAACATTGTTGCATCTAAAAATATGAGGGTGTACTATTTTTTTTTAGTGCTCCGTCTGTAACAAAATAACTACAACGATTTGACATAAGTTAATGGGAGGAGTATATTTGTTTCTTGACCTAACATAACACCATGGGCGTTGTTAGCAAGATTTTTTTTTTTAAAAAAAAAAAAAATACTCCAAATTAAATTAAATTAAACTAATTGAGGAAAAGAAAGAAAGAAAGAAAGAGGGATGAGGGAGAAATAAATATAGAAGAGCAGGGAATAAAAAGGGGGAATAAAAGCAGGGAATTTGCAGATTCAAGGAGGATATAGAGAATAGTTAAATGAAGTAATAAATGCAAAAGAATTAAGGAAGAGGAAGGAAAGGAGTAAATGCAAGTCCACATCTAACTCTTAAAAAAAAATTCAAGCAAAAAAATAATTAAACTGGGAGTAGTATTCATATCAATACATAAAATAAAAATAAATAAATAAAAGAAAAGGCAAATAATAAAAGAGTTGTACTAAATAAAAGAGCAAAAAAAGGAAAGTTCAAATGTATAAGAATGTAGTTAGGATAAAAAAGAAAAACATACACAAGGATTAATGGGACCTTGGAGCTTCTCCATTATAACCAAAACCAAAGTACACAAACTTTCAATAAATAACCAATAACAATCTTTGATTTGATGATTGCTTCCTTTTTTTTTTCCCCTCTCTTTATAAAAAGGTGGTGCTTTATTCTAGAAAACCAACATTCTTATAAAATGCAATAAATGTCATTTCTTAAACCCCTCAATCCCAAAAAAAAAATAAAAAAAAATAAAAATTATGGGGGGTATTATTATTATTAAGTTTGTATAAAGAAGAAGAAAGGGAAAATGGAGGAGAAGATATATTTGGGGGTGTCTGAAACATAGAGAAGAGAAGAGAAGAGAAGAGAAGGGGAGGGTGGTGAAGTGATAGGGGAAAGGTCCCCCACAATGAAGCTATTATTGGAGTAGCAGAATTGTCTACCACCGAGGACAGTCTATTGTATGTATTTGTGGGAGGAATTATAAACTATTAGCTGTTATCTGCATTTATCGGTTTTTGAATTAATGTCTTAATTATTATTCCAAGGATGTCGTTTATTGTTCACGTACTATTTTGACTTCACTTGCACGCAAGACCACCTCCATTTATTTCTGACACAAATGGAGCAATATGATTGGTCTCTCAGCTGCTAAATGCATATAGCAGCTAAGAGCCTAAGAATAGAGACTTACTCGTATTTGTGGGGACTCGCCTTTATTTTCTCTCTCTAGTCTCGTTAGGGAAGAGAAAAAAAAGGTCTTTTTCTTTCTCTTTCTATTCTTCTTTCCCTCTAATTACAATCCATTTGAATGAATGTCTAATTTGGATGTTGTTACAAATGCAAAGAAAGAGCAAGGGAATATTTTGATGTTTAGACGTTTGAATAAAGGAACAATTTTAATAAAAAAAAAAAAAACATACACGTAGATCAAAGTGCACAAATCGATATGAATCGGACATAGATCAATGCGCGAAAAAATTGCCCCCTCAAGGTTTTACGAGTCATTTTAACTCTCAAGGGTCAGATTTGAGGTCGGAATTTGCGAAAAACGAACAGATTAGCCCTGAATTGAGGTTGAAATTTGCAGTAATAGCATTCTGGTCATTTATACTTAACTCAGTGACACCTAATGCAAGTTAAAAAAAAAAAGTGGAGACATTCTGGCTATTAAGAGCACTCTCAGCAGTGGTAAAAAAAAATGCCTATCAATCTCTCTCTACCCACTTTCTTACTCTTCCACATAACATAATCTCGTGGGCAAATTTTTTTAACAAAACTTATACCAGCAGTGAGCAAAAAAAAAAAACCCACTACTCTCTCTCCTCCTATCTACTATACCCCACCCATTTCTCTTTCCTACAAATTTACTATTTTACAAATATTTAATTGTTTACATGTATGTAATATGTTGATTTTTGTATTTTATATCCGTATTATTTTATTCGTATTTTTCTTCTCGTAATTTACGAAAATATGTATTGTGTTAGTATTTTTTTCCGTATTTATTTCCTTATTCACTTATTTTTTTCTGACCCGTATTTTTCTTAGCATAAAATTCATATAACTGAAATACATAAATAAAATACATAACTAAAATACGTAACTAAAATTCATAACTAAAATACATAAATAAAATGCATAACTAAAATACATAAGTAAAATGCATAACTAAAATGCATAACTAAAATACATAACTAAAATGCATAACTAAAATTCATAAGTAAAATGCATAACTTGCTGCATTAATCTAGATTTCACCATAAAGCTGCTGAATTAATTTTTTCTTAAGCATCTCCTCCTCCTCAGTAGGTGATTGCTTTGCTATTAATACTTTCAGCATGTCAAATTTTGCTGCCATTGAAGCAGTGTGATTTTCTGCTTGCCTCGCCGCCCACTTTTTCTCCTCAAACTCTAATTTTTTGCGGCGTGTCTCCATCATTTGAGAATACAATTCATTGTGTTTATCTATTGAAATAGCAACATCAGGTGCTACCTGTTTACCCTTTCGTTTAGCCTTGGCTTTTTTAACACCATCAGGCCTATTGATACCACCCGAAATGAAGCTACCGGTTCCCATGCCTGTGTCACCATCTTCATCAACTCTATTTCTTTTTCCACTACTAGCCCTTCCTTCAGTATCTTCTTCGGCATTTGCGGTTTCCCTTTCTTTCTTCGACATGGCCCACCTCATTTTTCGCCTCCACTTTGGATACTGACATAACATCCTCCAACCATGCTCACACAAGAAGTTCCTTGTAGGTATGGTTGATGCTCGAAATAAAGTGTGAGCTGTTTGAACTGTGTTGTCCTCGTTGTAACCACTACCCGTTGCCTTCTTTGCTTCTTCATAGCAACCAACCCATACATTTATGTCGCTAGCCATTCGTCTCCATCGATTTTCCAGCATTTTTAGGTTCTCACCGGCAACTCATGTGGTCGATTCACTTGAGCGGCATCCCACGATTCTGCCACTTTCCTCCAAAGCACATACGCTTTTTGGTTGGTACCAATAATAGCATCAGTGCAATGTTCCATGTAGCATGCGATTAAAGCTTCGTCCTCTTTTACCGACCAACTACGTGCAGCCGATGACATAGCACGTGGTTGAATCGACACCACCGGAGGAGACATAATCGCTTCTTGGGTCTCCGGAACGCTTTCATCTTCGCTTTGATGGCCATGAAATTCATTATTAACCTCACGGGCACTTGGGGAAAATCCAAAAAATAAATAGGTCAACCCAAAATCCACCCATTTATTTTCAGATCGGGTTAATTGGGTTCCAAAAATTCAACCCATTTAATAAATGGGTCGTGTCCGGTACATGACATGATAACCTGACAACCAAAACCTGATTTGGCAGCGGTAGTTTTAATGGCTTTGTCTTAGAAGAAATGCTTGAAAAAGGGATGTGAAATTACTATGACTTCCGTAACAATTTTTGCAATGATTTAACATTTTTTCTCTTTACTTTATGACAAATTGTTGCATCGGTATTATGTTGTTCTTAGGTTGGCCAAATTTAGTATCATTACAAAGTGTTTCATATTAAAGAATTTAATATCCTTGATAATTTTTCTTTTTACTAATTTAAGAGTAGTTATCACTTAAAAAATTGTTTATCAAACGATGAAGAGTATTGTTTGGCTTAACATTGTTCGTTTTGACTAATTGATTATATATATTAGTTGTTTATGTAAGAGCATTTATTAGTTGAAAGTTAATTTATTGAATAAAATGTCAAATTGGGAATGTTGGAATTATTTAAATATTTGACAAGGTTAACAAAAGAAAATTGCTAAATACTTGAAAATCTAGCTTGAAAGTTGAACGCCGCTAAGGCCCTGATTAACTAAAAGTAACATAATAAGGTCCAAAAATAGACCTAATACAAATTAAATCATAGACTAACAAGTATATGATAGTGCAAAATCCATGGATATTGCTAATTAGAGGTAGAAAAAGTGACCTGACCTGAATGACTCGACCCAAGACACGAAACTTACCCAAATACACATAGTATCATTGACCCGACCTGAATTGCCCGACCGTTAATGTGTGTAATCTTGATTATTATACTTTTCAAATTAAATCTATTTGATGAAAATCTGAATCCAATTCAAAACTAAAAGCTCTTGAATTGACCCGACCCGAATCAACCCATCTTGTACCTGA
Organism: Salicornia ramosissima; assembly: GCA_951394345.1. Taxonomy (NCBI): domain Eukaryota; kingdom Viridiplantae; phylum Streptophyta; class Magnoliopsida; order Caryophyllales; family Amaranthaceae; genus Salicornia; species Salicornia ramosissima. The sequence goes on from OX596234.1 coordinate 51,353,099, forward strand.
ACCAAATTAAACGACATGTTTGCCATCTCTACTTAAAATATACAATTTCAAAACATCAAATGAAGCATGTCTACTTATTTGCTTCATCATTACCTTGTGTTTCTCCAGAATATTACCTTCTCCTTTTGGTCTATCCGGAAGAGTCGCAACACCTTTGTCTTTAATGGCACACCGTACAACGACGTTCTACAAGCTACTTATCGTTCTATTTTCTCTCTTTGGAATGGAACACTCAGACAACCTATATGGACCTGACAAGTTCCCCCTTTTTCCTTGCCTTCACTACCTCCAACATTCCAGTTCAAAGCAATCCCACCCTTTTTTCCAGGCACCCACCGACTTCTTCAGTAATCATGATTAACTTTGATGGCAGTACTATTATCACTTCGGCTGCAACAAGCTTTGTCATTCGGGTCTCTACCGGCACTTGTCTTGCAACTCATACCTTCAACCTTGACACATCAACTAACATGCTTGTTGAATTGATTGCAATGTATAATGGTATTCGACATATACTCCAAGCAGGGTACTTACATCACATGTTGAGATCGAAGGAGACAATCGCCTTGCTATCCAGACTCTCAATCACTTGGCTCACCCTCCTTGGAAGATAGCATATCTTTTAACTGAAATACAATCCCTTCAATCTAGTGTATTTTGACTCTTACACTATTAGGCATATTTATTAAGAAGGCAATAGAGTTGCCGATTCAATTGCAAATGTGAGACATCTAATCTCTTCGACCTTATGTATTCAATGTTACCCCATTCTCAACTAACTATATATACTTTAATAAAGGATGATAGGTTAGGTATCACCTTGATTAGAAGAGCTACTTGTTCTTTCTAATTTTCTCTTTATTCCATCTTTTTATAAAATTTTGTTGGGATAAGAGACACAAAGTATTTTTTATATATAATAAATTTATATATAGTATATCCTTCATCCGCTCCATATTAATAGCAATACTTTAATTTTCATGTTTGCCAATGCATGATTTATATTTGTAATATATTTAGGGCTTGTTTACTTCATATTATATTCAGTTCAGTTCAGTTCATCTTTATTCAGTTCATCTCTATTAAGTTCAATTAATACACTTCTATTTAGTTCAGTTCAGTTCAGTTAATCTCTATTAAGTTCAGTTCAGTTCAGTTCATCTCTATTCAGCTAATGTAAACGAGCCCTTAGTTATGTTTTAAAGCAAGTTATGTTTTGTCAAAAATTATAAAAAGTAAATCATAATAAAGTACACATTGCTTGCAAATAGTAATAATTCATATATATTGTTGTAATTATATAAGAGCAAAGGAAGTAGTATTTTTGGTCTTTCTCTCTACGACTCTACGTCCGGCGATGGAATGTAGCATCAAACATCCAAATCAACAAGAAAACTCTTATAGTTGGATAGGTTCATAAAAGAATGACTGTATATACAATAATTTCGAGATTAAGATAACGTTTTTGGAGTTTTCTTGTCACTAATTTGAGAGAAGAGAAGAAGACATATGTATGTTGCTTTTTTTTTTTTTTTTTTAAGTGACTTGAGACACGTTCGTGATTCATCTCATAACAAAAAAACACATTATTTCAGGTTGAAGGAGATGATTCATCGTAGATAGAATCGTACCTCACACCTTGATGATGAAAGAGTGATGCCAACACCATTGTGTTGGAGTTTGGTCCTTATAAAAATTTTAATTTTGTTATGTAAAATATTTACTTTATTTTTTTTTCTTATTAAGTTAACAAGTAAAAAGATTTAATATTTCCAGTTAAAGTCAAAAAAGTTCGGAACTCCGAATAAGCTAGTATAATTTTTATTTTTTTTAAATAAAAGGAGTTAAGGACTTAAAGTCATTATTAGCATTATCTCATAAAGAATAAGAAAATTTCAAACTTTAAATCCTTGCTTTATCGTTTACTAGTTATAGAGGGAGGATTGATAAGCAACAAACACCTTGTGTATCATTTGAGATTTGAGGAAAATGTGGCAAATCTTAGGGGGTGTTTGGGAGTTAGAGATTTGAGGAAAATAGAGAGGTTTGAGAGGAAAGAGACTTTGACCAACTCAAAAAGTTATTTTAGGTGTTTGGTAGTTAAAGGTTTAATTTGGAATAGAGTTTTGGGATGACAAAATACTTTTTCAAAAAGCTCATATGATGAGCTTTTTGGAAGAGCTTATAACTTTTTGGTTCTTTTTATTCAGAAACCTCTCCAACTAATCGCTATTTAATTTGCCAAACAGTTTTACACAAACAGTTAATATAATCAATTAATCAAATCAACTATGACAATTAACTAGTCAAAACAGCTAACCTTTAATAGCGCAGCTAACTCTCAAACAAGGCCTAAATTTCATAGTTTTCCAGGGCCATGTGCAAATTCTCAAAGAATGCGAAAAGCTACAAAATTTATGAATTTTCCCTTTTTTGTGGATTCAAGTCACGCAATGATCCAAAAACTGTTTGTGGTTTATGAAACTTTAATGATTTCATATATAAGGTAAAAGGGATTTCAAGCTTGAGCTTGTGTTTTATCAAGTTTAATCTCATAAGTCACAATTTAAGGAGAACACTTATAATATCATATATATTTAAGGTAAAAGAGGAGTGACAAATTTAAAGCAGTGTTGTCCATTGTCACATCGTATCTGAGGAATACGGGATTCGAACGTTATTACTAACATCCCTTAACTTCTGTCCTATATGTGTAACTTGAAAAAAGAGCGGATTTGATTAAACAATAAAAAAACAAAGGACCATGATATTCATGACGTGGAGTATAATATATTTCTTTAACATAACGGTAGAGTACTAGAGAGTAGCTAAGTGGAGCTCATCTCAGCTCCCATGACAATGCATGGGTTAGTCTGAGGCTTTGCTGGTTATGCTTTTACAGTATATTGATCAATTTGTTTAAGTTCCCTTATTTGTCCAGTAAATTTTCCTTTTGCCATTTTCTTGCTATACTCCACTTTAGCTACCATGTGATGCGTACTATCATACATCATCCTTTTTTATGATATAATTGAATGTTCAAAAAGTTTTTTTTTTTTCTTTCTTTTTCTTTGGCAAGATATCCACCCACTTATTGAATAATTCGAGGATCGAGCCTATGACCTCATGGATCATTGGTGAAATTCAAAATTGTATACCAAATTGGTTTTGTTGACTCATGCATGTTTTGAGTTGCTAGCTTGATTATAGAAATAAAAAAGGCTTCATATTAATTGCAACGTTCTATTTTTCACGTTTATCAGTGTATAATTTTTTTTAATATATTTAGTTGTGTTTTACCAAAAGAATAAAAATTAGATCACAATAAAGTACACATTGATGAGACGCTTCAAAAGAGATCTCACATAACTATATTTATTTACATATATATATAAAGCACAAAAGCGAATTATATGAGTCATTATGAATAATACGTGCCCAAATTCCCAACATTGCAATTATATTGGAGCGGAGGAAGTATAATACATAGGTTGTCATGCATCATTCTAGTTTAAACAACCCTAGGTGCCTACATAATATATATTAGCATTTATTATACTAGGGCAATAGCAATAGAACAAACTTTTTAGTGTTGTATTCTTAATTATGTCACATCATCATTTTACAAACTTCTCTAACAACAAATTTTTTAATCAACAATAGATAAAACTATTCAAATATTATTAACGGGACTTACAATCAAGGAAAAATTGCTTAGAATAATCCAATCTTTGGCATGTTCGCTTATAATAATCTAACCTTTTGTTTATTATGGAATAATCCAACCTTTGTAGGGCATCCGCTTTAAATGAGTCAAGTGACCTGCAACCGATTATTAAGGTTAATTGTGACACGTGTCTAAATGTGATTCGCCATAATCAATTAGGAATTATTATATGATTAGTTTAAAAAAATCTAATAATTATAACTTTTTTAAAAAAAAAAAAAAAAACTGAACCCGTGTACCTTTTTTTTTTCCTTTTTTTAATAATTTTTTTATTAAAAAATGGTTATTAATTTTTTTTTATAAATTTTTTATAATTTTTTTATAATTTTTTAATAATTTTTTTAAATTTTTTTATTAGATTTTTTATTAAAAACCGGTTATTAATTTTTTTTATAATTTTTTTTATTAAAACCGGTTATTAATTTTTTTTCCTTTTTTTAAATTTTTTTAATAATTTTTTAATAATTTATCATTTAAAAATTCCTCAATAATTATTATTATAAAAAATGACAAATCGCACGCTGACACGTGTCACAATTAACCTTAATAACCGGTTACAACAAGTTTTGACTCATTTAAAGCGGATGCCCTACAAAGGTTGGATTATTCTGAGTTAATCGAAATGTTGACTTATTTTGAGCGAACCGGCCAAAGGTTGGCTTATTCTTGGCAAATTTTCCTACAATCAATATATTTATCAGACAAGACATATATTCAAAACACTACAAGAAAAATCATTTAGTGCTACTGCTCAATTGATAAGTCATTCATGAATGCAATCTCATGATCCGTGTCAAAATCACACATATTTCGTTATAATTAGTGTTTGATTTAAGCTGAAATTTTCATTTTTGACACCATATATGAAACCGTAAGTGTTGTATATATATACTACCTACATAACAAGTTTGATGCAGCAAAGAGATATTATTTAATTGTGAGGTATAAAATATCCATTTGTTGCATCTTACTTCCTGTATTATTATATTGTTTTTAGTTGGAATTAACCTCCTTTTTTAGTGATCAATAATCTCCTTTATGGCTTTATTCCTTAAATACAATAGTACTACCAACAAATTACCATCGCTAATGAGTAATGTCGTAATGATATGAAATATGGTCAACCACTCAACTAGAAAAGGGTACAATCGTACAGCCTCTTTTGATAACGTTATGAAGTCAACCATAACTTTGTGCCATTTGAAATTTGATAGATGTGACTGACATATATACAAAGATAAGACAGAATAAGGGGATAATAAGGAATCTCGCAAATGCGTGCGGTGAGAATCGAATCCAGAATCTCGTGCTAGGAATTCTGAAGCCCTAACCATTGGGCTATGACTTCATTGTCGAGTATTTCCACTGTAATTGATGATAAAACTCACAATACATTCAGTTTATGATCTGAAATGTTGTAATAAAGTGTGTACAACTAATAGCTACATCAGCAACTCGATTTATCAAACACACATTTTGTTCCTTATCTTGTTTAAATCTACTACATACCTCCGTATCGCAATACTCGCAACTTTTGCCAGTTTAGGTTGTAATACAATACTTATAACAAATATTTTTTTTACTATATTTAGTGAAAGAATTACTCATGTGAAGCTTTTTTTAACTTTATTTTTGTTGTGGGCCCACTTAATTATTCATTTTTCACTCTATCTCTTTTTAAATCCATTTTTTGCCTATGCGTTCGTATTGCATACTTATGTAGCGAGTATTGCGATACAGATGTAGTAATACATTATTGCTACGTTTTCATAAATCATTGAAGACCCGTTTGGTAGCTGGCTATAAATTGTGGAAATAAGAATAAATTTATAATTAAATTTGAAAGGAAAATCATTTCCCATAGTGGTGTTAGTTGAACTCTAATTTATTTAATTTTTCCACAAATATTCATTCCCATATATTCCCAACCCCCCCCCCCCTCCAATGGTAATAATGAATGGTTATAGAAAATATGTTTTTCATGAGTATTATAAGATCCTTGATTAACAAAACACTACAAAAAAAAGAGCTTTTAGCGAAGGACCAAATCCGTCACTAAATCTCACTTAGGAGGAATTGAACCCGCGACCATTCTATTAAATTTCTATAAGTCTCACGAATCATAGTTGGTAGGAATCGAGACTGAGACCGCAAAGTCACGGGATGACACTCTTACCAACTGTACCAAGTTTTATTTGTCAATCTTATATGCATAGAATTGTTAATAAATGAACGAAATATTAGAGACGGAATCTAAAATCCGTAGCTAAATTTAGAGACGGATTTTAAAAATCCGTCTCTAAATTTTTTGCTCTAAAAAAATTAGAGACGGATTTAAAAATCCGTAGCTAAATTTTTTACTCTAAAAGTTTAGAGACGGATTTTTAAAGTCCGTCTCTAAATTTAGCTACGGATTTTAAAATCCGTAGCTAAATTTAGAGACGGACTTTAAAAATCCGTCTCTAAATTTTTTACTCTAAAAAATTAGAGACGGATTTTTAAATCCGTAGCTAAATTTAGAGACGGATTGTTAAATCCGTAGCTAATTTAGAGACGGATTTTAAAATCCGTAGCTAATTTAGAGACGGATTTTAATTTTTACTCTATAAATTTAGCTACGGATTTGAAATTTCCGTCTCTAATTTAGAGACGGACAGAATCCGTCTCTAATTTTCTGTAGCTAAAAGCCCTTTTTTTTGTAGTGAAATTATACTTTAAATCCATTATCCTTACCACAGTTTATGACCAAAAACCAAACAGCAGGCTATGAATTTCACAAGTCACAACAATTAAAAAACCAATATATATATTAAAAAACCAAAAACCACAGTTTATGTATATTTTGATGCGTTTCAACCAATATATATTAAAATGTTGAGTTCAAGTTCAAGTCGAATTCCATCTTAGTAATGTCGTGGTACTTCGAAGTTTAGTAATTTTATGTAAGTTTGAATTATGGGGGTGTGTTGGTTGATTAATTCAAACTTAGTGGAGTATATTTAGAATATTATTTTAGTTAATTACCAGAATAATAGTATTAGTAGTTTGTTAGTTGTCAAAGGTTGTTTTGTTAGTAGAATTACTAGGTTAGTCCCGTGCGATGCACGGCTTTACTAAAAATTATAATAAAATTAATAAAATGAAGAACATGAACATGTTAATTTACAACAAAGGAAAAAGATTAATCAAACAATTTTAAAGTGATTATATTTAAAGGTTAAGTAGTAAGAAAGATAAATTTTTGTTAAGGTAATGAAATTAAAGATAAAATTGTATGGTATTAATTATGGTTTTTTTTTTTTGGAGGAAGTATTAATTATGGTATTAAATAGAGAAGTAGAAATGTGAGATTAGGAGTGAAATAGTGGTGTGAGTTTTTTTAGTTTAAAAAAAGATATTTATTTGTTAGATTATTAATTACTATGGTATTAAAATAAAGAGAAGTAGATTAAGGAGGGAAAATGGGGAAAATGGGAGGGAAGGGGGGGTTTAGTGGTAAGAGTTTTAGATAGATATATATAGATGGGGTATTAGTTATTGCCTTATTAGTAGTGCACAATTAGTCATATATATAGGGACATGGCTTTGTGTTGTCATGCTTAAGTGAGTTGGTTATTATTATTTTGATATAAATATTCAACATGTACTCTATTATTAAATTATGTAAGCAGTAATATCATTCAGTTTATTTCATACTTATTGCTTCATCCTCTTCTTCTCTACCCTAAAAGTCTTTGTATTTTAATATTTTCAACATTTTTAACAAACCTAACCTTGCATGTATGATGAATTGAAAAACTAAATACACCAACAAAATTTCCTTATTTTGTAGCCTGGTTCATACATGTATAAAAACAGGAAATTAAAGAAAAAATATAAGAGGGAAATAAAGAAGAAAGAAGCCAAAAGATAGCATGCAAGCAAGCAAGCAAGATGCGGTGGGCATCAATGGAAACAGAAATAATGTCGGAAGAGGATGAAAACAAGCTAAGTTGATGGGACCTTAAAAAAAACATGATCAGATCAATGGTTGCATATAATGTCAAAAAAAAAAAAAAAAGACCCTACACTTGCATTTCTTTGGACTCACCATAGAAGAAAAAAAAGTCCAACCTTACAAATGTTTGTACTGTATGCAATTGCAACAGTGCATTGACACATTATTACTGTTCACTTTCGTGTAGATCCCGATACTAGGCTCTACATATATGCTACGAATAGATGCTATAATCAAATCATTTGTACTTGCATAAACCAAAACATAAACAAAAACAAAAAAGGGAAACTGATTTTCGGACCCCAAAAATTGATTTCCGCACTCTATATTTTCAGTATTAACGCGGGTTAATATTATAAACATGGACAGCGGAAATCAATTTTTGGGGTGCGGAAATCACCAGCCCAAAAAAGAAAGAAGCATTTGTACGAGTACTTTTTTTTTTTCTACTACGCAAATTATCGAAAATAATTACGAGTTAAAGATATTGGGAAAATAAGTGCATTCCAAGTCCCACATCGAAAGAATAGCAAGATGTGAAGCTGTTTATATAGTGATGCTCAATATATACTAGTACAAGGCTTTTTGGAAAGGAGCCCAAAAACAAAGCCGTGCGGGTTAAAAGCCCAAAGCGGACAATATTCTACTAGTATGTGTATGAGCTTGGTTCGACGGCCTAAGAAAAGAAAATCATTACATGTTTGAACAAGAGTTAATTTGGTACTTTTGTCATAAGTTTTTTTTTTTTTTTTTTTATTAGATAAGAAATACTTGTTAGGCCCTGTTCTTTAGGACTGATCTGATTAGGTGGGTATTATTTTGTGAGAGTATAATATTAAAACAAAGTTGAACTGATCTGATCTGATTACTGTAGCTTTTAAGTTCAAAAGAACAGAGCCCCAGTCTTGCTTAAAGAGCCAACCTAGGTTTTGATTAAGGAAATGATAATGTTAAAGAATTAAACCTGTTGACTAGTATAGAGTGGTTATGATCGATCATCGTGAACTATATGGTGGGCAGCTTGATTAGCCTTTTTATAGCAATGATTGATGCAGATTTGACTAAATTTAAATAGAGTTAGATGTACATCTAGCAAATTTTTTTTTTACATGGCACCATCTATATTTTCCTACTAACATTAATTACAATCAGATTGGCTCCTTTGATTACTAGTTTCTTTTTATAGGAGAAATGATTGATTTTATTCCTCTTTTAAAGCTAAAGCTTCTGCCATTAAAATATAATGATCTTTATGTATGTTATTTTTCTAACTTGGTCCACTTACACTACTCTCTAAGATTTTGAACAAGATGGTTTTTTTTTTTTTGGGGGGGGGGGGTGTGTGGGGATTATATACAATACCCTCGGATCGGAGCTTGCAAAATTCTATATGGTGGTAAGAAAAAAATTACAGCCCGTGTCCCTAATTGTTTGCAATATTTATTTTTGGATTTTTTATGAACAACCCCCAACAATTTAGGGTACTTTTGTCAAAACCCCCAAAAACTCCAATAATTAAAAACAACCCTCAAAACCTTCAAAATCCTTTTATTAAACCCCCTAAATCTCCAACCGTTAACAAAATCACCCCCAAAAGCTAACACCGTTACTAACTTAGGCTAACACCGTTAAATATGAATATTTAAGGTGTGGGGCCACTCTATATTCAGAATTAAATAAAAATCATAATTTTAAAAAAAAATCAAAAATTGCAACCCTTCATCATCATCCCACGATTCCTAGTTTTTCTACATTTCCACCTTCATCATCATCCCAGATTCATCATTAATCATCATCTCACCCTTCATCATCAACCCACCTTCATCATCATCATCATCGTCATCACCTCACCTCACCTCACCTTCATCATCATCGTCGTCACCTCACCTCACCTTCATCATCATCATCCCTGTAACGACCCGACTTTTCTAGACTGTCGATTTGCGGAGAAAATCGACAAATGGATCATTACCAACATAAAACTTAGTATCAAAATCTTAATTTAAAGTTCATTAATCCTTTTTATTAACTAATAGAGAAATAATAATCCCAAAAGTCTAATATTAAATACTGAAATACATAACTCTAATGTTCTTCCCCAACAGGCTGGGACATACTAATAAAAGAATAATTAGAAAACATAAAACAGACTATGGGTTCCTCTAGATCTCATCAAAACACACATCCCGAACCATTGTAAGCCCACTTTACGCTTCGGCTTCATCACCTGAAATGGGAGGGGATCCACCGTCAGTGGTGAGTAACTAGGCTGTCCCGTTTAAATAAGGGACCATTAGTCATATAATAGCATAGAATCAATTCAAGAAAATCATACAAAAATACATATAAATACGTATAAAAATACATGCCAGTATACGTACAAAAATACGTTCAAAATACATATAAAAATACAGACAGAATACGTATAAAAATACAGACATAATACGTATAAAAATACGGATCATATACGTATAAAAATACCTGCAAAAATATGGTTAGAAATACATACAACATACGTATAAAATACAGATAAAATACGTATCAAAATGCATACCAAAATACGTACGTAAATACATACAAATACTCGTATAATACACGTAAAAATACATCTCGAAATAAATACAAGAACATACCTGTCAGACGTACGCAGCGGAAGACTTAACCATACATGACCAATACATAACATATACGGAAACATACATATACTTCATAATAAATACATTTATACTTAGATATATCCTTATCTATTCCGTGAAATACTTATCTTATCATATTTTACTCAAACCCTTCTTTTAATCATCTTATTGGAGCGGTCATTATAGCTCGTAAGGATGCCCGTGTACATCCCAACTTTCCTAAAATGCGCCGGGAAGAACCCGTGTATTCTACCCGTAGCTCTCCTTTGCAAGAACTAAGCCTAAGCTATGGCCATAACTCCTAAATAGTAGCCCGTGTACTACTACTTAGACGACTACACATCTTAAGATCCAGAACTGCCCAGAGACCGCAGTAGGGCAGTGGCTTCAACTTAACCCAATCTAGTGACCCGTGTATCACCATACCGGCGTCCCTTCTTATCTTATCTTATCGACATGGCCATCTTGAGACCAATACTTCTTATCTTATTATAACTTATCCTTTTTAATCATATTATTACTTCCCTTCATATATATTGCAACTCATCTTTATTAATTCTTTTTATTCCTTTAGTCATATTAATTCCTAAAATTACAATCTAAATTATTATAAGCCAAGAATTAAACTAAAACTGATCCTATACTTAATAGGGTCACTCGACATTTTTATAACAAAACAATAATTAAAATAAATTCATTAATTAATCATATAAACATTTAAATAATTCATCTAAATTAACAATTAACAACAAATATTACTTAAAACATGATAAAAATCCTATTTTTCATATCTTATACCACTCGATATTTTTGGATAAAAAATACCAAAATTTATACTTTAATTTAATTAAATACAATCATCAATAATTCATCCATTAAACTTAATAATAAATAATAAAATTATAATTTAAACATTAAGTGTAATACCCCGAAATTTAGGGCCAGAAAATTTCGCGGTTATTAATTTTATTTATGCATTCTAAGTCCAAATAGGCCATTTAATTTGGACTGTTTTCTTTTATTGTCCAATCTTTTCTACTCAAATTGGGCCAAAGACCCAATCTTTTTTTTTTCTTCTTTCTCTTTGGCCGGTTTCCCTTCCTCATTTGGGCCAATGAGTATTTTGTTTTAATTTAATTAATAATTATGTTAATTAATCAATTAAATTCATTAGCCCTAAACTTATTCAACCAAGCCCATTTACCTAGTCTATGCTTTCCCTTATTTTAGCATCCCACACGGCTACCTTAGTTATTTTAGGGATTTGTTTGTTTTTCTCTCCTTTTCTATAAATAAGACTCACTTCACTCTTTTATTCCTAATTGCAAATTAAACTTAAACCCTAAAAAAAATATAAACTTTCTCCTTCCCCTCTCTTCTCTCTTTGGCCGTGCATTATATCACCAAGGAGGTGATTTTCCTTTGGAAATTTTAGCGTAATCAGGTAACTTCGCTATCTCGTTTAATTTTGGAACAAGTTAATCATATAGTTGAATAGGATTAAAAACATGAAAATTGCTAGAATTTAGTATCATGTTCATCTAAGAAAAGTCGAACACCATGATGATGTTATTATGTAATTATTCTTGATGATAGTATGTAATATTTATGAATTATTATGAAATTTTCTTGATTATTTTATGTAGTTTCTTGAAATCTGAAATTGTTGAATAATTACTTGTATGAATTTATTTCTTAATCAAATCGTATTATTTCTTGATGAAATTTTTATGGCAGTTTATCTATTGTTTTATTATGAATCATGAATTGTTTCGTGACAAAATTCGTCCGTTTATTGCTTGAAATAATTTAATCTATCAAACCGGTAAAACTGTCCAGAATTGGTTTAAGAATTTATTAGGATAATTAATCAATTCGGAATGCTACGAAATTTAAGTTGGAAGTCATAAATAGTGTTTTACAGCTTTTGTAAAATTTTCGTAATTTTTAAAGTTCGTTTGATATGGCAGAAAAATCTGAAACTGAATTCAGCCTAATCTGATTTGTTAGTTATAAAATTCCTTAAAAATAGTAAAAGATGTTATTTTTGGACGAAAATTATGCACGTTAAACCTTGAACCTATATTTAACTTTCATTAAAAATTCGAGAGTAATCGAGACCTTTAAAAGGTCGTTCGTAATTTAATCCTTTAAAAATCATATTGTGTAAAATATTGTAATTAAATTATTAAAACATGTTATTTTGAATTCTTGAATTCAATCTTGATCTTGTTTGAACCCTATGATAGACGTGTGGTGTGATGTAAATAAAGGAATGATTTTGATCTTGTTTTAATCCATGTTTTATGATTTAATGTTTAAAGTAAATTAAATTGTTTATTATTAAGTTTATTTGATTAATTGTTGTTAATTGTATCTAATTGATCAAAAGTATAATTTTTGGTATTTTGATGGAAAAATGTCGAGTAGGTCCAATTATGAAAAATAGGATCTTTATCATGTTTTTAGGTAATTATTGTTGTTTGTTGCTATTATAGATGATTATTTAATCTAATTAATTTAATATTTAGTAATTGTATTTATTTAATTTAAAGTATAAATTTTGGGTAATATTTTTATGAATTTCGAATGGCTCATTTATAGGTTGATAATTTTTAGTTTATTTTAGACCTATAATTATATTTGGATAATTATTAAGAGTTTATAGAATAAGATATAACTTTAAGGATAGGTTATAATATAAGATTTGAGGACATAAAATATTAATAGGAAAAGAAAGGAAACAGAGTAAAAGGAATACGAATCGTTTCGATCTCTGGCTAGGAAAGACTTGGTATTTAAGGTGGCCAATATACGTGTCGCACCTCTCTTTCCTGGGACTTCGAACGGTTCATTTCCGAATACGGTCACCTAGTATTTCCCGATATAAGATAAGATATGATAATGAAGATATAAGATAAAATAAGGACGCCTACCTGATGACTCGAGTAGTCAGACTAGGTTAAGTCGAGGCCGCTGCTCAATGGGACGAGTACACGAGCTCCCCCGAGTAGTTCTGGGTCTTAGGATATGTAGTCGTCTAGTAGTAGTACACGAGCTGCTATTAGGAGTTATGGCCATAGCTTAGGCTTAGTGGTGAAACACGAGATCCGCTACGGGTTGAGTACACGAGCTCACCCCGGCATGTTCTAGGAAAGTTGTGGTGAAACACGAGATCCACAACGAGTTATAGTGACCGGTCCAATGAAAGATGATATGATATAAATTATAAGATATGATATGATGAAATGAAAGAATAAGATATGATATGTTAAGATATGATATGAATACGAGAGTATGAAAACCATATAGTATAGGCTAAGGATTAAATGTATAAGTCTTCCGCTGTGTATGATTCGAAGTATATATGTTATGAGCAGGTACATTATATGTATATATGTACTCGTATGATGTGATGGTGTATGTATATGTATTCGTATGATTATATGTATCTGTATTCGTGTGTATTGTGTACATGTATATTTGTGTTGTATTCGTATTTTGTATGTATTCCTAACCGTATTTTGCAGGTATTAATATATGTATGGTATACGTATCCTTATACGTATTTTATACGTATTTCTAACCGTACTTCTGCAGGTATTTGTATACGTATCTTATACGTATTCGTATACGTATTTTTATACGTATCTCGTATAATTTTTGTATACATTATATTATGTTCTATGCGTGTTTTCATGTGTATATTCTATGATATTATGTGTTTAGCGGTCCCTCAATTAAGCGGGACAGCCTAGTTACTCGCCACTGACGGTGGACCCCCCCTCAGTTTTCAGGTGACGATGCAGCAGCATAAAACGGGCTTCCGTTGGATGGGTTTGAGTGTGGATGAAGTTTAGATTTATTTTAGTTATTCCAGGACTTATAAGACAATATTATAGTTTTTATTTATAATCCCAGCCTGTTGGGAAGACATTTACTTCGTTCATGTAACGCTTAGGCCCCATATGCCTTATTTGACTCTTGGATTATAGTTCAGTGTTTTAATAAAAGTTGTTTAATTTTAGTTAATTAATTTCATTTATAGTTTAAATTGTTTAAGTAATGATCCAAATGTCGATTCCCTTCGTAAATCGACAAGTCAAAAAGTCGGGTCGTTACATTAAGTCATCAAGATTGAACTAAAACAAGATCAAAATCACCTCTTTATATCACACGAATTACACAGCTATTATGGGCAAATAATACATCAAGAACAATTTCAAGAATTAATAATAACATGATTGAATTAAAGATTAATTAAAGATTAACAATAACAATTCAAGATTTATCAAGATCAATCATAAAAATCAGATTTTTTAATCCTCTAAATTACCTTGAGTCACTCGACATTCATATATGACAAGAAAAAAATAATTCTTTTTAATTTAAGACTTTAATTATCAATTAAACAATCAAGATCATCATATTAATTCAAGAAAATAACATAAAAATTCATCATAATCATCCTATGGCACTCGACATTCACCAAGTAATTCAAGAACATGATTCAACAAATTATTATGCAATAATTTGATACAATATACAATTAAATAAATTAATTCATGCATAAAATTTAATTAAACAATTAAAGATTCATAAAGATACATAAAGATATCAAGAAAATAACATAATAAACTTCATCATGCTACTCGAAAAATGATAGCCTAAACATGATACTAATCCCATCAATTTTCATGATTAATCCTAATTAACTATACAACTAAATTGTTCCAAACTTAAACAGGATAGTCTAGTTATCTGGATTAGGAAGAGAACAAGGAAAAATCACCCTTGGTCCACTCGAAAAATATACGGCCAAGAGAGGAAAGTTTAGAGTTATTTTGTGAGTTTAGAGTTATTTTGATAATAGGTAATTAGGTTATGAGCTTTGTTCCTTATATATATTAAAAGAACAAAAGAAAATAAATAAATGAGATAAACCCTTAGAGGGCCGTGAATTACAAGGAGGAAAGAGGGGGGAAAATTATGGTTGATTACACTAGTTCAAGAGTTAGTTGAAGTAAGGGAAGACTGGGTAAAAAAAATAGTTATTTAGGACAATTAATTAATTAATTAGATAAACATTTATCTAATTAAAATAAATGAATTAAAAGAAATAACAACAATCCTTGGCCATGTATGGGCCGGCCAAGGTAGAGGGAAGTATGGGTCCTTGGCCCAAATTCGAAATAAGGAGAAGAATAAAATAAACAGTCCAATTAATTGGGCCTTTTGGACATTAGAATATTAAAATAATATTAATTAACCGCAAAAATTTCTGACCCTAAATTTCGGGTTATTACAATCCCACCTTCACCCCCACCCCCACCCACCCTTTCCCCTCCCCTTTCGATCCGAACCCCAGCCTAACCACCCCCGTAGAACCCAGCCAACAACCCCCACCCCTATTTCATCGTTCCCTAACCACCCCACCCCTATTTCGGCGTTCCCTAACCACCCCACCCCCTTCCCACAACAACCCCAATTGAGTTGGGGTTTTCGAATGATGGGTAATGGGTTATGGGGGTTTGATTTGGTGATTTATTTCCGAATTGGTGGTGTCGCGGTGGATTTTGGTGGACGGTGAGGGGCAGGGGGTGGTCAGCGGGGGACGGCGAAGGCCGGGGATGGGTTGGGTTAAGGTTGGGAGGGCCGGATAGGGGTTGTTAGAAAGGTTAGTGTAATGACCCAGATTTTATTGGTATTTTTGCCGATAACTATGTGTGTTTATGTATGTTGTTGTGTTAGTTCAAATTTATTTTGAACTATTTATTTTTATTTTATGTGAATAATTTCGATTTAACTCGAAATATTTATTTTCAGTTTTTATTATTTATGTTAATTATTATTTAATTGATTAGAATTTTATTATTTAATTTTCTAATTAATTATCTAATATTTTGGGCCAAATCGATTATTGCATGATTAGTCATGCGGTTTTTGCAAATTAGCCCAATTGATCACGAGAGCCCATTTTAGGCCCTTTTCCCCCTTGTTGGCCGGTTCTCAAGTGGCATGGCAAGGCTTGCCACTTGCCTTATGTTCACACCTTAACTAACTCTATATATAGAGGAGTTAGTAAGGCTTTTGCTCATTTTTGCCATCTAAAACACAAATGCCATCAAATGCTCTTGCCATCAATTCAAACACAATTCTCCCTCTCAATTGTTCATCACTTTCACGCCATTTTAGGCATTTGATCATCATCAAATTGTTCATCCATCTTTCTAAGCCCAAAACTTAAAGATTCAAAGTTCATTGATCTTTAAGTATCCTAAACACAATTTAAACCCAATTATTTCATCCAAGATTTTTAGTTCGGGTTTGGTTTTGGGTTCGTGTTCGTGCTCGTGTGGGTGTTCGTGGTGGTGACCGAGTGGTGCCGTGTAGAGGCCGTGCAAGAGCAGCAGTCGGGCCGTGCAAGTGCAGCAGGCTCGTGGGCAGTAGCCGTGGCAGCGGTGGTCCGTGGTGCAGGTGCAGCCGGGTGGTGGTTGAGCCGTGTTGATCGTGTGGTGCCGTGTGCAAGGTTCGCGTCGTGCATGGTTGTGCCGTGCTAATTGGCCGTGTACCTTGTGTATTCCGGGCAGCAACTTTTTGTGTTGTTTAGTGTGTAATCTTCAATAAGGTAACATACTTTCTCAACCTTTTTGGTATACTATGTCTATAGTATGAATTAAATGCATGTTTGGGTTGATTGTTGATGAATATCCATGATTTCGTGTATGATTTCTAAATCTGATTTTTATGTGTTTGTATGGTGTTTTGATGATGATTTTTCATGATATTATGATTGATTATATGTTGATTTATGATCATGAATATTATGTTAAAGTTTGATGAATTTTGGATGAGTAAAAGTTGGATTTTCGATTGATTGATGATGAATATGCGTGTAGTTTAGTTGAGTTTGGATGAGTTCTTGATTGAGTTCTTGAATCTTGATTGAGTTCTTGATTGAAGATCTTGAATCTTGAATGAGTTCTTTATGAGTTCTTTATGAGTTCTTGATGAGTCTTTACGAGTTCTTGGTTGAATCTTGAAAGTTAAAGAAAGAGGTTTAAATGATAAAGAAAGATAAAGAAAGTGTCTAAAGTGATTAAAGAATGATTATTGAATGATGATTTATGATTGGTTAGACTCAAGATTAAGGCTAGAGGCAGTTCTTGAGAATAACTTCGATAATTTAACTAGTTAAATTCGAGAATCAAGGCTAGAGGCAATTCTTGAACTTAATTTAGTTATGTTGGGTAATAATGATGATAATATGATTAAGTCGATTAAAAGATTTAATTAATTAATGATTAGCTTGATTTCATTTTTAGACGCCTGATACTTTGAGTAAGATTCATTGTATTTGGGTTAAGACGTTGCCCCTATTCCATCCGTGGTATTGGGATAGTTGGAGTCATACTATGTGATCTTTGTGAATTTCCAGTAAGATTGGTTTCACGAGACATGGATTTCCAGTAAGATTGGTTTCATGGGGTTTGGGAGTAAGATTCTCAAATCCGAGCATAGTAGAAAGTTCGATCGCGTAAGATGCGTTCGTACGAGCACAGTCCGGTCTAGAATATGATTGATTGCGCCAAAGATAGTTGATTAGGTTGGTTTGAGTCGAGTTCACGTTTTGGGTTGTTCTCGTACTTTGAGTACTGATATTGATTATTTGGTTTGTGCTATGTACATGTGTATTCCCATTAGGGTGAGTCAGTTATGTTACTCGCCACTGATGGTGGACTGTTGTACATTTTTCAGGTATTTCTGATGATGATCCTCTTGCTTAGCTTTGGGTTGGGCGAGCGACGTTGTTATTTCTGCTATTGTTGGTTGTATTTTCTATTACTGTTATTTTTAGATAGTATTAGAATATTGTATGGACTTTCATACGTTATTTTTAGACTCTGACGTGTGGTTGGAGTTTACTCGCATTTTAGTATTTTTAGTTTGACTTTTTGACTAGTTATGTACAAACTTGTGGATATTTGTACTTTGTGGTTAATAATAATAATTTCGAGGAATTAGTTTTAATTTCTTAAGTATTTGAGTTGTAGTTTATAACTATCCGACTCGTCGGTTTCTTCCGTGCCGATTTAAGCGAGTCGGGTCGTTACAGTTAGGGTTTAGGGTCGGCGGGGGAGGTGGGTTACGGTGGCTAAGGGCCGCGGCTGAGGGTGGGTGAAGGTCGCCGAGTGGTGGATCTGACTGGGGGGTGGGGTGGCAGGAGGTGGCCAGGGAGTGGGGGAGGTAGAAAGGGTGGCGGTGGTGCTGGTGGGTGTTTTTTTTTTTTTTAATTTAATTGAACTTTATTTATTTATTATTATTATTATTATTTTGAGGGATAGTATTATTATTATCTATTATTGTTTATTATTATCATAATTAGTAATTAATAACAATTTAATAAACATAGAGTGGATGCCACCCCACTAACAGTTAAAGTTAACGGTTTTAACAAAAAAAATTAACGGTGTTAGCTTTTGGGGGTGATTTTGTTAACGGTTGGAGATTTTGGGGTTTAATAAAAGGATTTTGAAGATTTTGGGGTTGTTTTTAATTATTGGAGTTTTTGGGGGTTTTGACAAAAATATCTTAAGTTGTTGGGAGTTGTTTATAAAAAATCCTTTATTTTTCACTACTTCCAACACAGAATTTTATCTAAAAATATATGTACACATTTGCACCTTTTAAAAAAATTACGTATAGGCTCTTTTAGGGCTGGGGAAAATGCCATACAGCTCCATCAAAAGCAGCGGTTGATGAAGGTCAAGAGGAGAGGTAGAGTAGTGCCCACTCCCACCTAATATCCAAAGGATATGGAAAATTATTAACATCATCACCCCTATATGGACTATGTGTAGCTAAAAAAGAACGAATTTCATTAACTAATGAAAAAAAAAAAAACACTTGATGGATCCTTCATATTAAATTCTTAAATTCAAGTACCAGTGCTAGCCTGCTAGGAAGCTTCTTACTTACAAAAGCAGTGGCAAGTACAAAGGATGTGAGTTTTTTTTATGCTTCGATTACTGAATTTGGTGTTAGAAGCTCTGAGACATGGGAAATGATAAAGGCACACCCAAAATTGATATGAGCATACCTCATTGTGAGAGTAGATCTTCTTGTGCTCCTCTCACAAAGGGTGTGCCTATATCAATTTTTGGTCTGCCAATATCAATCTCAATGAGACACCACCTAATTAATGAAAGATTTGGCTGTATTAAAATTTGAAAATGATCAATTAAAAATTTTGTGAAATGGGGTATGAACTATGAAGTAATTAGCTTACCTTGAATAACAATTTGCAAAAGTTTGATTAATTTAGATCAACACAAAACAACAAAACTGATCAAATTTCACTCCTAAATATTCACAAAAAATAATTCGCTGCCTAATCAATATTTTTTTTTGTAAATTAATTCGTTGCCAAAAGAACAATGTGAATTGAAAGTAGGAAATAAAAGTAAGAACAATCTAAAACCAAAAAGTCACCTTGTATACTATAATTTCTTTTTTTCTAACCACCATTTAGAATTTTGCAAAGCTTAAGGCTATCATATAGAATTTCCAATTTTTCTATTCAAAAAAAGCGATTTGTAGTGAATTTTTTTCTCCATTTTTATTTGATTTTCATAGTTTCTTTTTTAAGTACAAAAAGTTTTAAACAAAAAACTTTGACAAAAACATTCAAAAAGTAAATCGGAGTTTGCTGAGACACTCTAGTGGCATTTGTTTTGAGAGATAAAGGACGGAAATAAGGAATATTTATCCTTTAATGAGTTTATCTATTGTTTATTTATGGGGAATAAAATAGGGATTAAAACCCCTCTAATCTTCACAATGAGTACAATTTTCATCCCCATCCCCGCCAAACTTGGACCCATTGGGTGGGGATGGGGGCATGGGACGGGTCTAGACATGCCTTACTTGCATCACTATCTATTATGCAAAAAGTCATCATTATCCTTTTTAATTGAGATTCCCTCTAATTTTTAACAATCACTTCCATTTTCTATGACTCAACCTCCCAAAATTCTACTTCTACTAATTAAGTGGCCATCAAAATAGTACATTTGTCAATTTTGTCCCTATGGCAATACTACTAAATAAACATGGAATAATTTATTTCCTTACTTAATCCCATCAAATATCAAACAAATGATAGCGATTATATAACAGTGAAATCTCACTTACCGATTCGCTATCCCCATCTCATTCTTTAATCCCTATAATACTTATCCTTCAAAACAAATGTCTAAGGTATTATTTTGGTAGGATTAAGGATTTAAGGGGGGTTTTACTCCCCATCCCATTTCCCATAAAATAAAATAAATAAATAAAACAATGTCCGACAAACAAATAAGGGATTAACTTTACTAAAAATAAGTAATCTTTATCCCCATTACTTATCCATCAAAACAAATTAAACGTCCCGTAAGTAATTTACTAAATACTTCCCCCGTTTTTATATTTGATCCATTCAATCTTGCCATTTATTTTTTTTTGAATCTAAAATATCTCCAATTGTATATTTTTAACGGCTCGTTTGGTAGCTGGTTATAAATTATGGTAATGGGAATGAATTTATAACTAAATTTGGAAGGGAAATCAAAATCCATTCCCATGATGGTGCAACCTTAGCTCCAATTTATCTAATTTTCTTCACAAATATCCATTCCCATCAAAATGCCACCCTACCCAATGGTAACGGATGAGAATAAAAATTGAAAAGAAATTTGAAGCTTGGGAATGAAGATTTGTTTTACATAAAGATTATAAGGTTTCTCCTTAACAAATTACACTATAAATTCATGACCATTACCACAATTTATTACCAACAACCAAACAGGCCATAAAAGTTATATATTCGAAAAGTATCAATCGAAACTAATCCAACAAGATCTCATATGACTATGTTTTTCTTATTCAAAATTAACAAATAAAAATCAAAGTGAAGTGGATGATGCTAAAAAAGCAAAAGGAACAACTAAAAAAAACCCGCGAGTACAATTTTACACATAGGGAGTGGCTTAGAGACCCATTAAGTGTTGTTTGGTTGAAATCCTTTTTACTAGTAAATGGTAAGATGAGAATTGTATTTGGTTGGAGAAATTTGAGAAAAGTATAAAATTAAAAATTTCCAAAAAAATACAAATTTTCACAAGGCATGAGAAAATTCTCACCAAGACCACCTTGGGTGGGAAAAAATTTCCACCCAATGGATAGAATCTACTACAAATTGAGAAATAGAAAAACATTTTATTTTGCTAAATTATATTCCATTTTACATTTACGGTCCGTTTGGTTGTTGGTAATAAATTGTGGTAATGGTAATGAATTTATAGTATAATTTTGTTAAGGAAGAACCTTATAATCTCCATGGAAAATAAATTTTCATTCCCAAACTTCAATTTTCTTCTCATTTTTCATTCTCATCCATTACCATTGGGGAGGGTGGTATTTGATTGGAATGGATCTTTGTGAAGAAAATTAGATGAATTGAAGCTAAGGTAGCGCCACCATGGGAATGGATTTTGATTTCCCTTCCAAATTTGGTTATAAATTCATTCTCATTACCATGATTTATAACCGGCTATCAAATAGGCCATTAAAGTTATCTCTATTGGGTAAACTATCTACAAGATATAATTTACTCTGCTCCCCTTGGTGATTTGAATTTTTTAGTACATACAATTTCTTATACGGCCCGTTTGCTTTTCAATCATAAATGGAGGAAATGGAAATGATCTATAACTAAATTTGGAAAGGAAATCAAAATCCTTTTCTATGTGGTGCTAGCTTGAATCCAATTTATCTAATTTTCTTCACAAATATTCATTCTCATCTAGTACAACTCTTCTACTTCCACATGGTAATGAAAAATATGAAGAAATTTCAAATTTGGGAATAAAAAATACGTTTTCTATGGGAATTATGAATTGAAGTTTTTCCTTAACAAATTACACCTTAAATCAATTAACCAACAACCTAACGGACCAATTGTGTAAACCAGACAATTTTGCCAAGTTCTTAGAAAATTAGCAAGAGATTTTTCATGAATTATGTGTTCCCATAGGAAATAATATCCTATGGGGACCAAATGAAGTCTTAGATTGAGATGAGTAAAAAAAATACAGAAAAAAGACATTCCCAAAAGATTCTCTTCATATCCCAATCCCCTAGTGATTAAATTGTCTACATACAAGAATTAGAGAGTATAAAAATAAAAAATTTTAAAATAAAATTATTAAATGATTAAACAAACAGATGTATACAAGATTTTTTTTTTTTTTAATGAAAAAAAGTTAGCTAAATTATTCTGACCCATCCCTAAAAAAAAAAAAAAAATTTATTCTGACCCATCAACATTCCAAAATCATTGTCAAAAGAATTTGTAAAGGTATCAACTGTTGAATCAGATCAAATAACATTCCTAAATCATTGTCTATGATATACTCCTATTACAGTTATAAGTTATAACCTACGCATTTAGATTAGATGCCTAAGTATTTCGACAGCAAAATCCACCCTATTTGAAAAGAACCCAAAATAAGATAACAAAATTATTACAACAAACCAAAAACGGAAATGATAAAGGCACAACTAAATTAATATGGGCACAATCATTGTGAGAGAACATCATTCTATGCTTCTCTAACAAAAGTTATGCCCATATCAATTTTAGTTGTACCAATATCAATTCCCACCAAAAACACTACCTATGTCCGGTAAAAAATGCTCCAAATGAATTTTTTTGCTCATTTTTAAGGTAGTACAATTTTTTTTTTTATTTGTAGTGGGGGTATAAAATTGTTTTTTGATGATTACTTTAAGTGATTAATACGATTTTGAAGGTATAGATGACTTTCTTTACATGTGGGGCATATTACATTAAAAAAAAATGAAACTTTTATTTTAGAACGGACTAAGAATAAAATACAAAATGTTTGGTAAAACAGTCTCACCATAAGACCAAATCTCACTAGGAAAAACTTGCAAAGATTACATAAAACATATAAATAGGTATATATGTTATGTATAAAAAATTGGATAACTTTTTATATATTTTCAATAACTTTTATACAACAGATTTTTCATAACTTTTCTTGAAAAGACCTAGTCTCACCATTATGAGTCGGTCTTACCAGAAGACTTACTGAAAATAAAATAGACCATTTATTTTTGGACGGAGAGAGTATAAAAAAAGTTTTAACCTTTTAAACTAATGACAAATGACAGATTTCTGCAGGTATGACTAAACCAAGGCACATTCAACGAAGTTGAATCAAAGACAACACAGGTAAAATATACTAATCAGTGTTTATCTATCAAACTCAAAAATGATTAAACAATCTAAGATTCTGCTAATTAGGACTAAATAAGACAAAAAGAGTTTTTAAAAAGACACAAATTCATTTGATAAATTTGTTTGATTGTTTGTTTGTTTGACAAGCACCAAAAAACTAGGTTACTATCAGCCCCCACAAAGCATGTGTTGCATGTTGTACATAGAATTGCAGCAGTGTCTTATAAGGCAGGTTTTTATTTTCTTCCACACATCCCTTTTCTTCTTGATAACTACTATTATCCCTTTATTTCCTGCTTCTAGTTTAATATTACCATCACATTCCACAAGCCTGTAACTCGGCTCTTTCGCATTGGCGGTCCAAGTCGGTCATGGGTTGTCTGTGTCATTCTCCGATAGAAGGGAGAGGGATAAATTCTAAGTAGTAAGAAAATTGACATAAAAAAAACTAGGAACATTACATTTTAGGCACAGAACAAGAATCTTACAACATATATATCTTGGGAACTGCTACTACATAAGCCTTATCTGTTCCCCCTTCTGAGAAATCAGCCAAGCAGAACTTCTAAGGGGTACTTGTGTAGTTTTCAACGTTTGTAAAGGGTATTTTAGACATTTCCCTTTAGAATAAGAACCCTTTCCTAATTGCATGAGCTTGGGTTTTTTACTCAATTCATAATAAATAAACAAGCAAAACCTGGTACATATCATTTTTCTAGAAATGCAGAAACATGGTAAATGTTGTTCTTAAGCGGTCTTTGGTTTGCAAGATTCTAGTGCTTGGCTAAGCTAAAGGGGAGGTAGATTTGGCTCATATGAACCTTAGGAATCAAATAAAAGGGGATTATATTCACACCTAAACCATAATTAAACACAAGATACAACCTAGTATCATTCCTAATTCAAATTCTATACCAATTTGCGCACCAAATGCCAGTTTAATGTTTTCTAATTCACAAATCACGATCTTGATCCAAAAGTTAAAACAAGCAAATTGGTTGACGGTACACTTTTCGATTCATAACCTAGTTTAACAAAATCAGGTAGTGAATTGTGTTATCGAGTATGTTCCATGCACAGAAGTGTACTGCAAATTAGGTAATACCGTAATAATGATTATTGCGTTACTTCCATAATTTAGGTCAATCCAAAAGGGGGGAGTCTCAAATACACAGACTAGGTAGATGGGCAAGTTGATGAGAGGTCAACGGGCATGTCTTAAACTGATTATAAGATAAAGGGGCCAAGTACTGATAATAAAAACTACATCAACTGCCCTACTAAACCAGGCAAGTATTTCTGTTTTAACTCGTCTGCAAGAGCTTGGACTGTGGACCCACCATTAAAATAGATGCCTCCCCCCCCCCCCCTCTCCCTTTTGCTCTCTTGAGAGTGACACTAAAATTTCCATCTACCACAAACAAAACTAGTACAACACAGATAAAACAGATTCTTTTGAAGACTGTGTGTGTGTGTGTATATATATATATATATCTTGTAGGGAACTAACATATCTTATCCTCTATACGAGCAGGTGGGATTTTCTAGTGTTGCCATTCGGTTCTTATCCTCGTTCTTCTGGTTCAAAATCAGTATGGCCTAGTGTTTTTTCCATACAATGAGCAAAGAAAAGGATGATGAAATAGCTAACCTTATCAGCATGGAAAAATTACATCTCAATTTAACAAGATATAGCACTGGAATAAGGCCAAGTTATCTAAAGGTGTTACTGTGATAATTTCCCTTTCCCCCAGAAAAAAAAACTTTAGAAGTATGATTAACCGATACGAAACACGTGTTTTCCGTGGACAATGTTAAGGATGGTCTATCTGAGGGGGTCTCAACTGTCAAGTCTCGAGCGAACTAACATTAGCTCATGATAATTTAATCTATCACATGGAGCAACGCCAGCAAATCTACCATTCCTATGCTACCATCCAAAAGCAACATGGAGCAAAGAAAAACAATAAAAAGAAATATGATCATATCAACTGTGACTACTGACTAGTAACAGAACAAGAGGTACCTGATGGCTGATAATGAGCAGATTTAAATCAACCATGATCGTCACACTAGCTGTTGTAGGTCCCAAATATCAATGGCATCATGCATGTGAAATAAGCATATTCACAGTCGAATCTTCCTTATTTAGGTGCCTGCAGCTTTATCCAGAAAAAATGCAATGGAGATTGCGAGTTTGTTGAAATAATGTGGCGTTATAAGGCCAAAATGGATTGGAAACAATAAAGAAGACATCAGCAATGAAAAGAGTTTCTCAATCAATGGCTGGACTTCCACAATGAGGGATCCGCCCAGGACAAAGGAAAGATTGTATGTCTAGCAATAGCATGTACAAAAGCAAGCAGACTAGGCAGAATTTTCTGCTAACTAGAGAAAGGCTAAATGTAACAAAAAAAAAACAACTCGGTTTGAGTAATAAATTTGATCCTACTAATTGGTAGTAGCACAGAAGAACTATAAGAACACCCATGAGCAATTTAACGTTCTATTTGTATAGTAACATGGCTGATGTTGTACTCCCTCCTTATGTAATCTATCACCTTGTCCAACACCAGATCCGCATCTGCTTCTGGAGTAACTTTGACATGGCTAGCCAATAGAATCTTTCCAACAGTAATGGCCCAAATATGAAGCTCATGAACAGCAACTACTTCTTCCATCTCTAGCAATCCCGTTTTCAACTTAGTTGCATCAATCTCTCTAGGTGTGCTTTCCATCAGAACTTCAATAATATCTCGGATCATTTTAATAGTCGTCCCCAAAACAAGAACTGAAAAGACAAGAGTGCAAATGAGATCAACTATTTTCCATTCAGGATAGTACCATATGATTCCTCCTCCAATCATTACACCAATACTTTGGATTGAATCACCAAGAACGTGCAGATAAGCACCCTGGACATTTATATTCCTCTTCTTCTTCTTATGCCCTCCATTTTGGTTGTTTTCATTGTTACCATGAGAATTCCCAAGAAGTGGTTCTAAATGATCATGCTCATGAGCATGTTGATGCTCTTCTTCTGTATGCTGTTGCATATGGCAGGGACTAGAAGTCACTATCACACCATGGCTGTGCGTATGATTATTGCCATGCTCCATGTGACCATGATCATGTCCATGCCCGTGATCATGTCCATGTCCATGTCCATGTCCATGCCCGTGCCCATGATCATGACCCAATACTAGAGCCATTATTATGTTTACCACCAAACCAAAAGCAGCAACCATGAACATAAGGAAACCATCAACATCACCAGTTTCATTTATGAGCCTCACCACAGCTTCATAAACCAAAATACCAGCAAGAAGCCATATTAGCTGAATGGAGACCAAGGCACCTAATATCTCTACCCTGAGAAATCCATACGACTGCTGAGGAGTAGATTCCCAGCCTGCAGCCCATAAAGAAACCAAAGAGATAGCAAAAGCTGCAACATCTGAGAGCAAATGAGCAGCATCAGTTAAGATGGCAAGACTGTTGGCTTTGATCCCACCAACAACTTCTACGCTCATGAATATAACACAGAGAACAACAGCAATTAGAAGCTTCCGCATGGAAGCTGCCCTCTCAGCAGCATCTGCTGAGTTTGTTCCGGCACTTTCAAATTCACAATGAACTTCTCCACAAAACTTATTCCCCCCTCCAAAGCGTCTATTTCCAAGAGCAGGATCTCTTTGAATTTCAACAATGTGGCCATCGTGAGAATTATTTGCTTCCATCTAATCTGAAGATCAGAGATCAATGAAAACAAAGAATCTTAGTGCCATATCAGATAGACTAACAGAAAAATTGAATGATTAAGATCCATTCATTTTTAGCCTTTGGTCAAAATATTCAACACGCTATGCAAGCAAAGTTATAATCTAGCTCAAAAAAGTTATATTTATTTCTATATCACAACCATGGAGAAGATAACATGCACAACAACATTGAGCAATCCAAGTAATATATTCTAAAACACAAGAACACTAATAAAAAAATCCAGCCCTGTTGTTTTAGAATTCACAAAGTTCAGGTGTAGATAGAAGTCATTATGAAAAAATAAAGTTCAGTCTTTATGTGATCCGCAAAGTTGAGTTTGTAGCAAGGAAAAAAAAAACGGAGGCAGTACAATACTTGAATACTATGAGTCTACAGGGGTCTTAGATGAGCTCTAAATTGTCCAATGGATGTATAACATGAACCATTCCATTCTAGTGAAGGTTGAGCACATAAAATAAAGAGACAACAAGATTAATGACCTAAAAAGACACCTGTGGTTACAGTTATTAGTAGTAAGGTGCATCCACATGATGATCACTAGAAATGGTAAACCCTAAGACAGTGCACGATATATCAGAACATACACTTCATTACAGTCCAGTCTAGTGCATAATGCAATTTTTGTTAACAGTTATTAACTTTGAGCATTACTTAAAAAAGCATTAATGAACAAATTTCCCTGCTATTTAGGAGCTAAAGAAGAACAAGGCAATATGTATACCAAAACACTGAAAGCTGGACAAATCACATAAAGACGTACTGGATGAAAACTAAACAAACAAGAAAATCAACGCCTCTCTTCGTAGCAGTCTTAGATGCTACGGTTTAGTGGCTCTTGGTTAGATTGTAGCTCAAAAGTATTTTCAGGTCAATAAGATATTTCAGGCACAACCAAATGGATACAGGGTCTGGTCATTTAAAGAAATGCAGAAGCAGAGTCTCATTATACAAGTTGTGGAGAGAAAAATGACCCCTGTGCTTAAACTCAGAGAAGAATTCTTTTTGTAGAGACAGGAAGAATGTTTAATCCTAAAACTTTCATCTACTCCCTAGGAACCAAGAGAATGTAATACAACTTGAACTATTTTCTGTCCAAACTCCAAAACGAAGACAGTTTACACAGCCTTCATCAGAATGTAACTACTACACAGACAAGAGAAAAGTCCTTCAAAAAAATGCTGCAACAAATATAGAATGTAAAATACCAATGTCAGACTGGAACTAATTGTTTAGTCTTTGATAACCATCCTAATTTTAGCAAGTTTACAACCACGACTAAGTTCCACTAAATTTGTAAGATCAAGATATATAATTATACAAACATCAAATAGCTATGAATTGACGCTAAACTATGGAAAATTTAGAAGCTCCTGAATATAAGGATGAATAAGCAATACAGAGAACAGTGCGAAGTGGTCCAAAAGAGAACCAAGCCCACAACATCGAGTCATAATGTCATATCATTACAGAATTCAGAAGTTTAAATAAATTGAAGAAATTTAACCACAATTCAATCAAGTATGACCAAAACAACCAATAATAATTATTTAATATTGCTAAATCAATTCTAATTTGATTAATTTCTACTCAACAATTAGATCACAGAATAACTTGCCAATAACTGCCTACAAAGCTTCTCTATATAAAAAATATATATATATAATTGAAAAGGTGTCAGTTACAGAATTACTACCTTATGAAAAATTTTGAATTAGGTTTTGCTACACTTACACCATTTCCGATTCATTTATCCTTAAAAATGACATACCAATATACAAATTAAAATGTTTAGTTGAGCTGTTAATAAAAGACAACGAAACTGATGACTAAGGGCTTGTTTACTTCAGATTATATTCAGTTCAGTTAATCTCTATTCAGTTCAGTTCAGTTAATCTCTATTCAGTTCATCTCTATTTAGTTCAATTAATACACTTCTATTCAGTTCAGTTAAGTTAAGTTAAGCTCATCTCTATTAAGTTAAGTTCAGTTCAGTTCATCTAATGTAAACGAGCCCTAAAACATATCAGTTTTTGATGTTATTTACAGGAATCAAACGCTGTAAAACAGGTATAGCAAAACTTATTTAAAACTTAAAAGGATTCTAGTAGTTGAAATTCTTTTTGAGGACAAAGTGAGAGACTCTAGAATTGACAGCATTTCCTTAGATTAAAATAAGCAACTAACAATAAAAATGATGACATTATCAGTATCTCAAGTCTAAAGCTAAAAAAGTGATACAATTTCAATTGGATTTGTAAAAGCACTCCATTAAAGCTTGAAAACGTATAATATAAAACAACTAACAATACCTTGATATCTAGATACTGGGGTGGCTTGTACTTAATTTTCTCCAAGAGTCTACTACACTACCCAAACAATCCAAGAGGATGAATGCTGAAAGTCCAACGTTGTTATGCTGAGAAGTGAAAATTCAAGAAAACTAATAAGACAGGTGTAAAACCGAGAGATGTTGTTGTTGTTGTGTGTCTTTTGTATGTGTGTGGGTGTGGGTGGGGGGGGGGGTGGGGGTGAGATCAAAGGGGTGTTCGGATTTAAAAGCTAGAATAAAATGATATGGGAATGATAATCCTACAAATATGGATTGACAATCCATTACTTTAACGGTATTGAATTGTTTGGTCCATTCTAAAGTAAAGAGGAGGAATGGGGATGGGAATCTTTAGGGGAGAGGTGAGGTGGCTATGAGATTCATGGGGTTGAGAAGGGATGACAAACCATTAGGTATGGAGTTCCATACTTCCATACCTAAATACCTCAAACAAACAATCCATTGTGGCATTGCATGGCATCCATTCCATTCTAAAAGTTTGCAACCAAACATGCCCCACAGTGGGAATGTGATACAGAATCGATATGTAGGGAAAGTAGATGTTTGAACCTTTTAAAAGGTAAAGCAAACGCAATATCATCTTCAGCAAGTCTCTTATCGGACAAACTCTTTGTCCAAAAACTATAACTTTATAACACAAAACCATAACTTTTTACACAAAGCTTAACAGATTTTACAAAATGTTAAACATTCATACTAAAAAGTTGGAATATCATCTTTATCCAATTATCCTTACCCTAAAAGTTGGAATATAATTCCAATCGATGAAGTCTATGCAGTTCCACGAATCTCTAAAAGATAAACAATAGACAAATCAAAATGGTTCAGCACATCATCCATAGTCATCAAAAGTGGCATAGAATTACTTTCGACAATACCCAGTTAAGAAAATCAGATGAATCACAATAATTAGTTCCATATGAATGATATGATGGAGTATCCTTCTTCCAAACATTATATTTATGACAAGTAAATCAACGCAGCTATTTTCAAAATTAATACAGCATGAATTCAACAACCAAATCAAAACAAAACTGCAGAACATCACAAAAGTCAACATGAAATTGATAATATCAAAGCAACCACATAAAAAGAACAATGTCAAAATACTCCATCACAAACCTTAAATTACTTAAAGAGTAGACTCCCAGAAGATCAACAAATTACGGGGTAAAATTGCGACAAAATCTGAAAAATACACACAAAGCAAAACTAGCAATAATATATACAGTATTTGACAAAAAACATGTCAACCACTTAGTCCAGGAATTAATCAGGAAAAAGGACTAACAGAAAAATCAACGAAGAACACGAATTAACAAATTGGAAAAAACAGAATTGAGTGGCGTTTCAATACGACTGTAACAGGTATGAGTACGACAATTTAGTATTATTATAGTTCTTCAAAAACAAAAAAAGGATAGCGAAAAGACTTACATGGGATATGGTCTATGGAGTAAAGAATTGAAGGGATATTTTATGGAATCAAATTGCGATAATTTGGTTTAAAAATGTTTCAAAGTTGATGCCATGAGGGTCTGAGATGAGAAATAATGAGAGAGAAAACCTTGAGCGTGGGCTGTATTCATGAAAAATCTAGCCTTTACCATCTTCCATCATAATTGGTACTAGACAACCGGATTACTAAATGCCGCCTAAAATTACTGTATACCGCCTGTATTTATACAAATACTTCCTATACTACCCCTCCCCATTTACCCAACCTAACTACACTTACCCCTCCCCATTTACCCAAGTGGTGGAGCTTGGCATCGGGTAGGAGCTGCTGATGGTGGAACTTGGCGTGGGATAGGAACCGATGGTGGTGGATCTGAGAAAAAATGGAGAGAGAGAAAGAAGATCTTTTTTTTTTTCCGTGAAAGATACGTGAAATGGAGATTGGAGAAGAGAGGGGGTGAAAGATATTAATTGGGGTAAGGGTAAAATAGGGAATGTCTGTCAAAATACGGGCGGTATACGGTAATTTAAGGGCGGTAAATAGTAATACCCCTACTTTTTCACTTTTTTTGAGGATAGAAGTCTATAGTTCAAGACATGCTTTACGGGTTAAGTTCGATTTTCACCAACAATGTCACGTTTTTTGTGCCACCCTGCTAAGGTTAGTAGTTTTAACCCGTGTCTTGTACGGGATTTTATTTGACTTATAAATTCAGTATAGGAGAGAAAAATTACAATGTTTTACCGTAAATATATATAAGAAACATCTATTCATATACACCAAAATGTACAAAGTATATTAAAAAAAATTGAACATGCATGTAAATAAGAGCATGTACTCCATAAATAATAGTTTAAAAGTATACATTTAATATTAAATTAAGATATGAAAAAAATTATGAATTTTAAAAAAACAGACAATGTAAGGAAGTTAAAGAGATTAAAAAGATGATTAGGTAATTTATCATTAATTTTCTTATTTTATTTTTTTTAGAAATTATAAATTCAATATATTTTGAAAGAATGCCACATGGATTAAAAAATCATGTTTTAAATATTTAGTATAGATATAGATTATATAGATATATATATATAGGTTATAGATAAATATTATATAATAATAGTATTTAATATAGCGCAGTGTAAAATAGGATTGAAGAATTGAACTAAGAGGATAAAGAATTTGCAATGATATGATGTATAAGATGATCACCAAAAATATTCAAGAGAAATCAAAGTATTGAGTGTGACAAGATAAGTTGTAATAGCGGTAGTAACCTTTAATTGCAAAATAAACACATATAAATAGTAATTAAGTAGTTATGGAAGATCAATAGATTAACTATTGCCCGGGCGATGCCTAACTAAGAAACATATACATATATAATTTTTCGTTAGATAACATTTTGTTAGATATTTCTCCATTATATTTTCACCCAATTACAATTTATATATTTTTATACTTTACAATAAGTAATGTCATAAATTAGTAGTTAACTTTATCGTGTCATCACCTTATCAATCTACGCCTAAGCAAAGACAGGTGTCGATAATATTATCTTTATATTCATATGCTTAATAATTTCCTATTGTTGTATTAAACTTCCTTCATTCTATTGTTTTATTTACCGACATTAATTTCACTTTAAAACCTTAAAAAATATTAAAATAATATACACTTATTACTCTTAGTGCGACGTGGCGAGCTCATTGCAAAGTAACGCCTTTTAATTATATGTATAGATAGATTAGAGAAGAGATTGATAGATGATCTGTCATTAATTTCAATAATTGAATGTATAAGTTGAGATGACTTTCCATTTCGGGAATACGAAGGAGAAGACAACTGAATTCGAGGGGAAATGGAGTAACTGAATGGAGGCTTGTTTGTTATATTATACATCAACTTCAGCTAGTTTATAAGTATTAAAATCCTCTTTTAAGTGCAAGGATGAGAGACAGACTAATGGTTTAAACCATTAGTGTGTGAAAATGAGGTTGCGAGTTCAAGGCTTGTTATACTTTTTTACACAATATATGAAAAGAGCATTAATCATTCTTAATAATATATGAAATTTGTAAGCATAAGTGTTTGTTTGGTTTACCAAGACCTTAAATTCACATATGAAAATTTCCCAAATTTATTGAAATTTACTCCCATCCTAAAATTTAGCATCTTATTAAATGACACCCTGCGCGAAGCATTTAATATATTTCCCACAATTCAAAACTTACAAATTTTCTATGTTAAAGAGCCAATAAGAGTGAAAAAGAAGATTTAATAGAATTTTGAATATAATAAATTACAATACTTAAAAAAAAATTAACAAGATGTACTCATAAAAATTGTCTTTAAGACAAGACACGGCTAAACTTGCCTTTAGGATTAGTATTAGCAGTGTTAGCACTATTTAATTTGGATTTTGGAGTAACCTTTTGTGGGTGGCCATATAAAAGGGACTAATTGGTTTTTTTTTCTCTTAAAAAAATGTTGTGAGTAACCTTTATACTGATTTTACAATCTTGATAAGTCTACTTCTTCATACTAAACTAAATCCAGTTTCTTAGCCCTCAAATAGTCAAACTTACCCTTCCCAAAACAGCGTTGAGAATGAATTGGTGACCTCCGCTATGTTCTCTTCAGCTTATTTATATTTATCTGAACTTATTGATATTTATGGATCGTTTAATAGTCAGCCATAAATGGTGAAAATGAAAATGAATATATTACTAAATTTGGATGAGAAATCAAAATTCATTCTCATAGTGGTGCTACTTTAACACCAATTTATTTAATTTTCTTCACAAATACTTCGTATCTATTTCCATCTAATACCACCCTCCCCATGGTAACGGATGGTAATCTCTATTATATAAGCCAAGGGGGGAGCCATGGTGTCCCCCCTTGAAATGTCCATATTACTCATAAAAAAATTCTAAAAATTCATTTAAACCTACTCCTAATTATTTAGGAAAGTTATTATAATTTTTGAACTTTTTGAAATGAAAATATTACAAAATATAAACATTGTAAAAATAAAATAAAAACACCTAAACTCATATTTTTGAATTCTCTATAAATAGACATATTGATATAGTTTGTCATATAAAACTTTTTACTTTTTGATTATTTTAGAAATTTGATAGCCGACCTAATATAATAAGTAAAATTTTTCTTTTGTTCATATTTGTGGGATGGCCTGATGAAAAAGAAAAACTTTGTTTATGACTTTATAATTATGTGAATGAGTATGAATTTAACTAATATAATATATTTCAAATTTTCAAACAATTAACATTCATTTTGTGTTTGTTTAGACAAATTGAAAGATACATTTAAAATATTATTGCACACAAAGCGTGCACATAAGGCTAATAGAAAATAAGAAAAGAAAAGGTCAAGCTTAGAAAGAATCTTTTCCCCTAATAATGCTCCCAAAATTTACAATTTCCATTTTACGGTTACAAGTTTATCAATTTCCAGATTCCAGTAGTGGTTTTGCCTTGGAAACCGCAAAGGGACAATAGCGGTTTTGCACCAAAAATAAAAAAGCGCAAATTTTCACACTTAACTATTAAAGTAATAAAACCGCTACTCCTAGTGGCGTTTTTTACCCAAAAATCTAAAAAAAAGAAAATTTTGTTGATGTGGACGGTAATCAGGGAATTGAGAAAAAAAGAGCCATATAATGGGAATTGCAAGATTTGGGAGTATTATTAGGGGAAATGATTTGCTTGGAAATGAAAATATGTTTTTTATGAAAATTATAAGGTTTTTCCTTAACAAAATTGCACTTTAAATTCAATACTATTAACACAATTTATTACCAAAAACCAAACGGAGTACTTTTATTAATAGTTGTTATTATTATTATTATTTTATTCTTTGTTAATAATTAAAAAACAAAAAAAGACTCCCAAAGAATTAAACTGACAGTTGGTAATCTATATCACTATATGGGCTCAAGCGCCCAGCCCAATATTATTGTTATTATTATCATTATAGTTATATTCATTGAGCCCACCTTTAATAAAACCAATCTAATCTTGGCTTTAGCAAGAGGACAAAGCTATATTGGGCTCAGGCGCTCAGCCCAGTTATAATCTGTCCTGAAGTGAAAAATGGGGGCGCCACCTATAAATATAATATGGAATGGATTAAATGATTAATCATGCAACAATGTCATTCAATAACCTTCTCCGAGTTCTCCCTCCCCGCAGTTAATTCGACCAAAAAAATTGGGTAATCAAAGTTGACTAAATAAAAACAAAAACCAGAATTAGTGGTTGTTAATGTCCTAAAACAACTTTTAAAAGTGGTTATTGAATACGCAAATTCTCAGGCCAATGGAAATAATAATCCAAATAAAAAGCACGCGAATTGAACACAAGTACTTAGAACACCTTAATTACAATCAAGATAGTAAAGGGAGATTAAATTGGAAAACTTTTGAAGATCAAGGAGTGCTTTGTAGTGTTGTTTCCATCAAGTACAGACCTTGTGAGTTGTGACGATCGATTGATTGAGGGTTCCGTTTAAGATTAGGGCATGATAGAGGAATTAGAGGGAAATAACTGAAAGAGGCAAAAACATGGTTTGGAGTACTTTTTTTTTTAATTATTTAGGGGTCCACAACCCAAATGAACCAAATTAAAGTTGTTTTTATATAAAACTGTTTAGAGGTGAAATACAAATTTCTAAGGATTAGTTAAATGACTTTGTGTTTAGTTACCATGATATCTATATTATAATTTAAAAACTAATTTGCATGAGAGGCTTCTCATGCATTCCCTCTTAAATCACCATATATTTTAAATTTGATGATAAAAAATGATAATCACCTAATCTTAATAATAACTACCTAACCCTTTTTTTTTATAAAATAACTACCTATAAAAAAATAAACATAAAAAAAAACTATTTAAGCTTTTTATGAAAAAATGAAAAAAAAAAAAAACCATTCAATACCATAAAATTTTTGGAGCCACTATAATGTAATCATTCATCATTTTTATTTTTTAAAAATTGGATATTTCATATCGGTTCAATATTTTTATATAAAAGACATAAAAAGGATCCAAACACCCAGTTTCCAAATCTGGATTTCCGGTTATCCGATTTTTCGGGTATCCGGACCGGATCCGGGTCAAAAAATTGTGACCCGAAAAATGGCCATCCGGATACATAAAATAAATATATATCCGGTTTTTAATTTAATATTTACTAATAAACATAAAAATAAATATTTTTTATTTTTTAAAATTTAATGTATACAAATTTTTATCATAAAATAAGATATATATATCCGGTGCATAGCACCGGTTTATAATAAATTAATCTATTATCTATTATATAATTTTAAAACATAAATTGATGAGAGGCCTCCAAACCCCCAATGGTGGCCTCTCATTAATCTACTTTTTATTTTTATTTTTTATTATAAAAAACAATACCTAACATAATAAGTACCTAACAACATATATAAAGGAATAAATTATTTAACCTAATCATTCAATATCAATAAAGTTTTTAAGCCAACATAACGTAATCATCCCTCCTTACACCCTTCAACTAAAAAAATGAATAATCGTCTACCATCTTATATAAATATCTTACTTTAATATCTAATATAAAATATCAAATCAAAATAAAATAAAATCACCAACAAAGAAGGAAACACATTTTTCAAAGATATAAATTGTTCAAATAACATTTCATATTTACTAATAGATAATAACATCTTTTAACATATGGCAATAAGACACTAGATAAATTAGCATTCCATATCCAGATCAATATAGAATTAAATATTTTTATATGTTTAAAAACATTTGTATACATATTCTTA
The DNA here is from genome assembly GCA_951394345.1 of Salicornia ramosissima. NCBI lineage: Eukaryota > Viridiplantae > Streptophyta > Magnoliopsida > Caryophyllales > Amaranthaceae > Salicornia > Salicornia ramosissima. Next base: position 51,390,205 of record OX596234.1, read on the forward strand.
TCATAAAATAATAATATATATACCGGTGCATTAGCACCGGATCACTCTATATAACTACCTAACCTACAAAGATGCATCCCCTTAAAAAAAATCCAAATATAACTACCTAACCAACCCCAAAGACACATCCCCTCAAAAAACAAAAAAAAAACAAAAAAATTCCAAACATAACTTTCTTAACCTAAAATAAAATTAAACAAACATGGTAATTATATGTCACCACAACTAATTAAACTTTTTTAACCGTATATATTAAGAAAAAAATTGTCAAATTATAATAATAAAATACTAGACAAATGAAATTTTATATTTGCATATCGATATAAGACGAAATATATTTAAATATACACGGTGCATATCGATATATCACAAATATAAGAAAGACAATTTTTAAGGGACATAGAATTTCTTATGAAGTATAGGAAATTAATCACCTACATTCCCTTATTAAATGCAAATTTCTATGTCAATTGTAAATTCATATGCTCAACCAAACACGCAAATTATTAGGTGTTCCCGGGACCATCTTCCTCTCTGTGGTCCCGGGACTTTAAAACGTCGTTTGTTTGTTTTTTAAAAAAATTAAAAATTGTTGTGCTACTGCTCATAATCACCTCCTATTTTTTCGAAATATTCAGATTTTTCAGAATTTTTGCTTGTAGATCAATTTCCATAATTGCGATCATCTTCATCTCGATTTCAATCGGTATATTGTAGCAACAAATATCGATCAATTTGTTCTTTCAATCATGGATGAAAATATTTTTGCTCCTTTTTTGGCGAATGATGTTGATAATGTTCATATTTCTGATGATATTCAAATTGTTGATGATAATAACAGTAATAATTTTCTCTTTTTTTTTTATGTTGATGATAACCACATTGTTGATGATTACTTGTTTTGCCTTTTGTTTTGATGTTGGTTAATTAATGTTTTATTTGATTACGTATTTTAGGGTTTTTTTTTATATGAATTATTATTGTTGAATGGAAATGAATATGTAGTGTAATAAAATGTATATTGTAGTATATATTGAAATGAATATTGAATTGTATTGACATGAATATGTTTTTTTAAATTCGATTCTGGTTTTTTATATATGAATCAATATTATTATTTATAATGTATATTGCATTGTATTGAAATGAATATTCTATTGTTTTAAAATTAAAATTGAAGTGTATTGAATTGAATTGAATTGTAATCATAAAGTGGATTCAACATTGTTTTTATTTAGGAATGTATATTGTTTGATGGAAATGTATATTACATTGTATTGAAATGAATATTCTAGTGTTTTGAAATGAATATTAAAGTGTATTAAAATGAATATGTATTTTAGAATGTATTTAACATTATTCTTTTATATAGGAATGTATATTGTTTATTGAAAAATGTATATGCAGTATTGAAAAATGTATATGTAGTATTGAGAAATGTATATGCAGTATTGAGAAATGAATATGCAATATTGAGAAATGAATATACAATATTGAGAAATGAATATGCAATATTGAGAAATGAATACGCAGTATTGAGAAATATATATGCATTATTATTGAGAAATGTATATGCAGTATTGAGAAATGAATTTGCAGTATTGAGAAATGTATATACATTATATTATTGAGAAATGTATATGCAGTATTGAGAAATGAATATGCAGTATTGAAAAATGTATATGCATTATTATTGAGAAATGTATATGCAGTATTGAGAAATGTATATGCATTATATATTATTGAGAAATGTATATGCAGTATTGAGAAATGTATATGCATTATTATTGAGAAATGTATATGGCTATATGCAGTATTAAGAAATGTATATCGCAGGACCACAATGAGGAAGGTGGTCCCGGGAGCACGATATAACGATTGAACCAAACACATATAATTAATTTATGAGAAATTGACAAGAAAAATTATTTCCCATAAAAATAAACTTCATAGAGGAGTAACTTCTTCAACCAAACAAGCTCTTACTTTTTTCCTCCTAAGGTGCGTTCTCTTCACAAAAATAAGTTTTAGGTTTAATAAGTTCAGATAAATTATATCAGGTCTAATAAGTTCCAATAAGGTCTAATAAGTTGCAATAAGGTCCAATAAGTTCCAATCAGGTCTAATAAGTTCTAATAAGTTCCAATAAGGTCTAATAAGTTCCAATCAGATCTAATAAGTTCCAATCAGGTTTAGGTTTTTTTTTTTATTATTGATTAAATAAAATTAATTAAATTAATCTGCAACATAAACAAAATTTATTCTATCATTCTTGTTTTATATTTTTTTTAGAGAAACCAATCAGAGTTAGATTGAATTAACCTATTTTTTTATATTATAAAACAAGAATGATAGATTTAAAATAATTCACAATTCTAGTAATATTTAAAATTAAATAAAATTCCCTTGAATAAAAATCCACATCAATACATTGCTTCAGATTCATCATCGGAGTACATATTTTCACCTTCAATATCATTCTTTTCAACGAGCATATTTTCTTCACGTACAACTTGTCATATCTCACCTGTAATATTTCTACGAACAACTTTCATTGTCTTTAGTCATTTGCCATCAGTTAAATTTACATCAGCTCGTGGTTGTACATTTTAAACAACTTGCGAAATCGAAATTAAGGAAAATTAAATATGTAGATAACTTATTATTGAAATTGATAATATTAATTAATAATGGGTTTGAAAAATGATTGTTAACACAAAATTTCGAGCCTAAATAAATAAGACAGGAAATAAAGCAACAAATGAATTTTATTAATAATTGAGTGCGGGTACAATCTCTGTTACAAGTTTATATAAAAATAAACTAAATCCTCTGTTTTACAACTGCAGGTCGCGTGACGTTGTCACACTAATTTGAATGTAGGTTGACGTGTTTGCAACGTCAGCCTAGATTCGAATGCTGTTTGAACGTATTCGAACACTTGTTTGAGCGTATTCGAATGTTTGCTTGAGTTTGTTCGAATGAGAGCTTCTTGAAGTTTGAATTTTACTCGAATTTGTTTGAATGCCTCTGATCAGTTGACACAATTTAGGTGTTTAGTAACTAATTGCAGAGAGAATTTGAGAGAATTCTTGCAGAGAAGTTTTGAGTGCTTTTCTAACAAAATGAACTTTCTTTCTTTTTTTCATAAGGGAGAGGGTTATATTTATAGAGGTAGGTACCCTCTACATGGGCCCTTAGTTAGTATTTAGGCTTTGATGAATTCGGCCCACTTTGATTATATTGGACTCGGTACTTGGAGGATTTGGTCTACTTTCCCTTTTTTTGTCCTTTTAATATTTTATTTGGATCGACACTATAAACAGGTTCAAATATTTATGATGACCCGAATTACATTTATATAATTCAGGAAACCCTTTTGGGATAAATTAATTAAATCGAGTTAATAATATTATTTTAACCATAAAATAATTAATTTAATTTAAATTCGACACTTACAAAATTTTAGTGTCTACAAATTGCCCCCTCGGGACCATGTCACGTACACGATTTAGGGTATTTGCTCGTGACAGGGTCTTGACCAACCTGAGTTTGATTTGATTTTTTTTTTGTGGTACCACGTACACAATTCGGGGTGTTTACTCGTGGCAGGATTTTGATCATGAGAGGGTCTCAACTTGCCAAGTGATTTTATTTTTTTTTGAATTGGAAGTTGAAATTTTTTTTTTTCCTCAGATTTGAAAGTCGATCAAATTTTTTTACGACTTGGTAGTCAAAAGTTTTTTTGATGACTTGGTAGTCAATTTGTTTTCTAATTTAAAAGTCAAGCCCTTTTTTTGTGGCTTATGAGCCAGCCAGTAATACTTATACTGAAATACAGACTTGCAAGGTTTGTATCTTGAATTAGACAAAACTTGTTAAGTAAGTCGTTTTTTTTTTTAAAAAAACAAAATCCATCTTTTACCCAAACTAATTAAACTTTTTGGGCCAAGGGCTTACAACTTGACACTAGGGCTTGCATCCGGTACTTATTTAAACTGATCAAAGAGCCAACACCATATAGTTGCTACTACTGGTAGTCTGGTACGTCATTCTTCTCCCTTTTTTTTCATTTTTTTTTCTTCTTCGTCTTTTGTTTTTTTTTCTTTATGGTTCTAATTTTCTACGCAAATAAATGAATGATGATGAATTGATGATTGCCAGTGATTGATGTAGTGATGGTTGCAAATGATTGCACATGATTGATGTAGTGATGATAATCACACTTTCGTTTTTTTCCTTTTTTTTCGTTTTTTTTTCTTTTTTTTTATTTTACAAGAAAAGACGCATGATGATGTAGTGATGAGTGTTTGTTACTCTGTATTATTGTTCTTTGCACAATTACGCTTTTCTTTCTTCTTCTTTTTTGCTTCTTCTTTTGACAATTGAATTTCAGGATCGAAATCAAATTTTATTCGCCTAATTTCGGCTGCCTGCTTTGCTTGATTTTTTTTTCTTTGTTTTACAATTGAAATCAATGATTATAATTGAATCAGTGATTACATCTATATTTTTAATTCCTTGCAGCTCATCATCCGCCGTCTTCGGATTTTTTTTCTCTTGTTTTCTTTATTTTATTTTATTTTATTTTATTTATTTATTATTATTATTAGTCAAAATAGGCATTAGTCAAAATTCAACACACTTGCGAATTGATCAGTAGCTATAGTAGTAGAGGTACTATTTTTCTATACACACCCTTATTTTATGTGATGTCCTTGTGTGCATATGTTTCAGCAAATATACATAAATATACATATGTATATAATTTATTTATTTTTACACACTAAGATGTTGTATATATAATTTTTTATGCACAATATATATATATTGGCATTCTTGGTTGGGTGTGTTTCGATTCTATTTGTCGCAGGTCGACTAACTCAGCAACGAGGTCGTCGTCATCAGCGGCTGTCGTGATGGGTCAGAATGCTTGACGTTATGAACCCATCGGAGGTGTTAACTCATCATGCTAGACATGTTGAACTTGACACCTCTAGACACTGGCTAGATGGAGGAGCATCAGCAACGAGATCGTCATCATCAGCGGCTGTCGTGATGGGTCAGGATGCTTGACGTTATGAACCCATCGGAGGTGTTAACTCATCATGCTAGATATGTTGAACTTGACAGCTCTAGACAGTGGCTAGATGGAGGAGCATCAGCAACGAGATCGTCGTCATCAGCGGCTGTCGTGATGGGTCAGGATGCTCGACGTTATGAACCCATCGGAGGTGTTAACTCATCATGGTAGACATGTTGAACTTGACACCTCTAGACAGTGGCTAGATGATGGATCATCAGCAACGAGATTGTCATCATCAGCGGCTATCGTGATGGGTCAGGATGCTCGACGTTATGAACCCATCGGAGGTGTTAACTCATCATGGTAGACATATTGAACTTGACACCTCTAGATAGTGGCTAGATGATAGATCATCAACAACGAGATCGTCATCATTAGCGGTTGTCGTGATGGGTCAGGATGCTCGACGTTATGAACCCATCGGAGGTGTTAACTTATCATGGTAGACATGTTGAACTTGACACCTCTAGACAGAGGCTAGATGATGGATCATCAGCAACGAGATCGTCATCATCAGCGGCTGTCGTGATGGGTCAGGATGCTCGACGTTATGAACCCATTGGAAGTGTTAACTTATCATGGTAGACATGTTGAACTTGACACCTCTAGACAGTGGCTAGATGGAGGAGCATCAGCAACGAGATCGTCGTCATCAGCGGCTGTCGTGATGGGTCAAGATGCTCGACGTTATGAACCCATCGGAGGTGTTAACTCATCATGCTAGACATGCTGAACTTGACACCTCTAGACAGTGGCTAGATGGAGGCTTATTAAACCCCTTTTCTTTTCTTCATTTATTTTTATTTGATGTTCCCTCTATTGCATTTTGACTATTTCATTGTGAATCCCCTTTCTAATGCTCTCTCTTTTTTTTTAGGACTTGTGAAGATGGTGTATCTAAAGGATTTTGCTAACGACAAACATACATATCTTGCGTTAATCGATCACGAGGATGACCCCCCGAAGTCTGGCACCTGCTTGGTCGTTCGACCATCATTGCTTCGCCTTGGTAATAGAGCAAAATCACTTGTGAGTCCGCAAAATTTTTTGAGCCACATGTCGAAGGAAATCAAACTAGACGACCTGAACGCCTATGTGCTTCAAAACACAATGCGTGACAGAGACGCCACAAGAGACAAGCTTCCACTCTTAGGACACTCTATTATATCAGGTGCAAGGAAATGGAAGTCTAATATTGTAAAAATTTGTTGGAGATTTCTCTTTCATCTTAGGCTACTGGGAATGGACTGAAGACGTCTTGTCTATATACGGAGATGTGCTCGAATTATGTTCCGTTTATGATGCAGTGTACGCTTCACTCTACTCTTATGATAGAGACGTGAACGTCTTGCGTGCGTTTTGTGAGAGCTGGTGCCCAACCACAAACACGCTCCATACCATGGCCGATGAACTTTCCATCTCCTTGTGGGATCTTTACAAGCTTGGAGGTTTACCGATTTCAGGACGAGTTTATGATGAGGCTGTACCCAACACACAAACCCTGCGAGCCTATAATAAAAAAGGTATCAGACACATTCCGAGAGCTTGTGAGATCTTGTTTGAGGTATATCGTCAGATTGTTCGACTTCCAGAATCGAAGAAAGGTGTCTCTGCCCGACAATGGATGGACTTTTGGTGTAAGAGATCGGCTTCATACAGTGCTCCTTTGAAGCGAAAGAGGTACATAGATGCTCCTCCTAGGTTTACACATAACCCAAGTGGAAATCTGTTACACCCACCGAGGGAATGGTCAAAAGGTGAGCTGGATTTTTTTTACTCTCTTGGGATCGAAAAAGAAGGTAGAAGGGAGACGACCTACATTACTACCTTCTTATCGTGCTGGTTATGTGTGTTTGTACTTCCCGAGAACAAGGACAGATTGATCAGACCAGGGACCTTCGAAACAGCCGTCCTAATGGCGAGAGGTGAGACCTTCAGTCTTGATATCCCTGCCTTAGCTAGCATTTATCGGGGGCTCAATTCTATATCAATGTCCTGTAATCCCTCTTACTCTGGGGCTTATTTCCCGGCTCACTACTTATACAGATGGCTTGCGTGTTATTTCGGATCTAATCATATTGTAGATCCTCCTCCACCGGGTCCTTTAATGGCTTCTTTTTCCGGTGCGCAAGGATCAAAACCCTTTAAAGATGTCGAAGCGTGCCGCGTTATACATGAAGGTTTTGAAGCCAGGATTGGTTGCACCATGATGAATAAGAACAAGAATGTTCTATTAATTGATGATGGGAATTTAGAGAAGAAACAATTAAACTATCTCATTTCACTTCGCTCTGGCTACCTCCCTATTCGCCATTGTGCTTCTTTCCACATCGAGCCATATCTACCTTATCGATTCAGCAGGCAATTTGGGTTTTGTCAGGATGTTCCAAGCGCCATCACTCGTGGAGTGGATGATCGTGCAAGCGTTTCATATGATAGTGCATTAAAATTCTGGATGTTACTTTTATTGCGAGACAGCAAGTCGCGAGTATGTGCTCCGTGTCTTTCATTAGATTGGCATAGTCTCAAGACCATCGAGTTTCATAACTGGTGGACTATAGTAACAATCGAGGATATCAGGCGCAACATCAGTAAACTTTGTCCAACCCTCGAGTCTTCTTCTTCAGACCTAAAAAAAGTTAGATCACCTGACGAAACGGGAGATGTACATCAACCAATTGATAGACAAACATTTCGTCTTGAGGGCAATGGTGACGATGTTGGAGTTGAGAATGAGGTAGAAGATGAGAAAGAGAATACTAGTGATGCTGAGTCCGAAATCAATTTCAAACACTAGAGAGGAAGAAGAAGTAAAAAATCTAAGGTTACTGACTCAACAAGTGACAGGATTGATTTTGGGAATGCTCTAGATGATATCCCTATTCCTTTAGACATCCCTACTGTTTTAGCGGAGGTTTATATTTTGTTCTCTCTTCTTCAATTTCATTTCCAATTTAGAAATTTGTATTCAATTTAACCCCCCCTTTTTAGGTTGGCGGCATAGGCTTAGAAGTTGGTGCATCCTCTCCAGTCGACGACATTATGATCGCGGAAGCACTTGAGCTTGTGAATATGCCCCCTAATGGAGTCACTCATGGGCAAGGCAAAGAGTTGCATGTTCAGAGAGACTTGATTCAAGATGATGGTTCTGCTTCCCCTACACGAAGCCACTAGATAGTCGAAGGTCCTTCGAGATTTGAGGTTAATGCCAGAACTATCGGTGCTCAATTGGCTACTAACGACACACATCGGGCCCCTGCGCCTTCAATATCTGCTATCCGCATCACCCCGACTTCTCGAAGCATCTTTACCACCGCCATTAAGGTACTATGGAATGAGTATCTTGTAGCGCTTAAAAAGACTCCTTTTGACAAAGTCTCGGACAAGCATGGTGAAGCTATAGAGGTGTACAAGGCTATCAGGTTGATGCAAGGCGACCCCGAGCCTTTGAAATGTAAGGTAGATGAGTATGTATGGGCTGTCAAAAGCCACCTTGCCTTAAAGGCAAGTGTATCTGACCATCACTGCGCTGATCAGATTGAGGAAACAATACGCATCACCGCCGAGGAGCTTAAGAAGGTAGAGTCCGATTATGATGTAGCACTGACCAGGCATAAGGGACTGCAAGAAGGAAATGTCACATTAAAAAGAAAAGAAGCTGAGCTCATGCAAGACCTAGAGGGAGTTCGCCAACAAATAGATCAAATTGCTAAAGACTTAAGGGAGAACGAAGCTTCTTTGCCCCCTCTTGAGGCTGCCGTACTTGCTACAAAGGAACGCATTGAGGAGCTAGAGTCCATTCTTGTGTGCAGTAAGGAGAAAATTGAGATTTTCAGGGAACAAGAGAGGAAGCTTCTGGAGCACCAGTCCGCCCTTGACACTCTTGAGTGGTTGAATGTAGAATGAGTGTGGTCTTTTTTTTTTTTTTTTTGTAATAACATTTTACTTATTTATATTCCAGACATTATTTGTTTTATGTATTTTTTTTTTGCCGTTCACAGTTTATACTCTTGCGGGCCAGGAGTATTTATTTACCACAATGTGATTTTTTTTTGATGTGGCTGCACTTGAATTTTTTTTTTATCCAAGCTGCCTACGTACTTGCAAAACATTTTTTTTAATGCATTGCAAGATCAAGCCGACGTAGTTCAATACAAGTTTTTTTTTTTTTTTGTTTATGTCATGCAGTTTAAGCTCTTGCTGAGGAGCTTACATAAGCTTCTGTCTCGACAATTATGATAACCTAAGAGTAGTAGCGTTTAAGGAATTTTCCATTGATAGGACCTACGCGTAACCCTTCGGCATCAACAATTTTGTAGGCTCCATTTGTATATACCTCTTGTACAACATAAGGGCCATCCCATTTAGGAGTAAACTTATTTCCGGTCTTGCGAGAAGTAATAATTGGTCTTTTAACTGCCAAGACCATGTCCCCTACTTGAAAGGAGCGAGGCCGAACCTTCTTATTAAAAGCACGTGACATACGAGCTTGATAACACTCTAAGTTTTGTTGCGCGTGTAACCTTTTTTCGTCAAGCGCCTCTAACTCAGCCAATCGTAACCTGTCATTCTCATCATTAGTCAACCCCTCTTGCAGTGCTATACGCAATGACAGAATTTGAAGTTCCAATGGCAAGACCGCTTCCACACCGTAAACCAATGCATAAGGAGTAGCTCGAGTTGTCGTCTTGTAGGTTATTCGGTAAGCCCAAAGGGCTTCCCCTATCCTTTCATGCCAGTCACGCTTAGATTTTGCGACCACTTTACTTAACAAATTGCACAAAGTTTTGTTAAAGGCTTCAGCTAACCCGTTTGCAGGAGCATTGTACATCGATGACTTATGTTGCGCAATCTTGAATTTTACCTCACTCAGAGGTATAGCCTCTGCCCACTTAGAGAAGTAATCAGTGGCAGCCAAGATGTATGCATGACTTGCAGACGATTTTGGTGTGATTGGCCCTACTACATCCAGTCCCCAAGCTTCAAAAGGCCAAGATGATATTGTCGGGTGTAAGGGCTCTGGAGGTTGATGGATAAAATTAGCGTGAAACTGACAAGCCTCGCACTTCTTTGCATAATCCATACAATCTTGCACCATAGTAGGCCAGTAATACACCCTTTTGACCTGATCATGTAACTTTGGGCCTGATTGATGAGCACCGTAAACGCCAGTATGAGCTTCTTTCATTACTTCTACTGCCTCCTCATCCCCAAGACATCTCAACCAAAGTTCATGAAAGGACCTTCGGTAAAGTGATTTCTTATAATAGATAAATCGAGGGGCTCGACGGCGAATCTCTGCCCGATGTTTTGGATCACTCGGTAGTTTTTGGTGTTCCAAGAAATCGATAATTAGTTGGCGCCAATCCTCCTTATCAATTTGAAAAATAGATATCGCATTAATCTCTACTTCGTCCTCTTCCTCTATAGGAGCAACGACCCACCTATTACACACAGGCACGAACATCGTCTCATCTGCCCCCAGTGCCAATGTGGCTACAAGACCGCCAAGCGCGTCAGCCATCTTGTTGGCACTTCTTACAACATGTTCCAACTTGAGAGTGTCAAGTTTGGCTAACAACTTCGAAGCATGCCTATGATACGGAATTAAATCTTCTTTCTTGACTTCATATTCTCCAGAGAGTTGACTTAAGACTAATTGGGAATCTCCAAAAATGTCTAAGTCTTTTTGTAACGACCCGACTCGCTTAAATCGGCGCGGAAGAAACCGACGAGTCGAATAGTTATAAACTACAACTCAAATACTTAAGAAATTAAAACTAATTCCTCGAAATTATTATTATTAACCACAAAGTACAAATACCCACAAGTTTGTACATAACTAGTCCAAAAGTCAAACTAAAAATACTAAAATGCGAGTAAACTCCAACCACACGTCAGAGTCTAAAAATAACGTATGAAAGTCCATACAATATTCTAATACTATCTAAAAATAACAGTAATAGAAAATACAACCAACAATAGCAGAAATAACAACGTCGCTCGCCCAACCCAAAGCTAAGCAAGAGGATCATCATCAGAAATACCTGAAAAATGTACAACAGTCCACCATCAGTGGCGAGTAACATAACTGACTCACCCTAATGGGAATACACATGTACATAGCACAAACCAAATAATCAATATCAGTAATCAAAGTACGAGAACAACCCAAAACGTGAACTCGACTCAAATCAACCTAATCAACTATCTTTGGCGCAATCAATCATATTCTAGACCGGACTGTGCTCGTACGAACGCATCTTACGCGATCGAACTTTCTACTATGCTCGGATTTGAGAATCTTACTCCCAAACCCCATGAAACCAATCTTACTGGAAATCCATGTCTCGTGAAACCAATCTTACTGGAAATTCACAAAGATCACATAGTATGACTCCAACTATCCCAATACCGCGGATGGAATAGGGGCAACGTCTTAACCCAAATACAATGAATCTTACTCAAAGTATCAGGCGTCTAAAAATGAAATCAAGCTAATCATTAATTAATTAAATCTTTTAATCGACTTAATCATATTATCATCATTATTACCCAACATAACTAAATTAAGTTCAAGAATTGCCTCTAGCCTTGATTCTGGAATTTAACTAGTTAAATTATCGAAGTTATTCTCAAGAACTGCCTCTAGCCTTAATCTTGAGTCTAACCAATCATAAATCATCATTCAATAATCATTCTTTAATCACTTTAGACACTTTCTTTATCTTTCTTTATCATTTAAACCTCTTTCTTTAACTTTCAAGATTCAACCAAGAACTCGTACAGACTCATCAAGAACTCATAAAGAACTCAAAGAACTCATAAAGAACTCATAAAGAACTCATTCAAGATTCAAGATCTTCAATCAAGAACTCAATCAAGATTCAAGAACTCAATCAAGAACTCATCCAAACTCAACTAAACTACACGCATATTCATCATCAATCAATCGAAAATCGAACTTTTACTCATCCAAAATTCATCAAACTTTAACATAATATTCATGATCATAAATCAACATATAATCAATCATAATATCATGAAAAATCATCATCAAAACACCATACAAACACATAAAAATCAGATTTAGAAATCATACATGAAATCATGGATATTCATCAACAATCAACCCAAACATGCATTTAATTCATACTATAGACATAGTATACCAAAAAGGTTGAGAAAGTATGTTACCTTATTGAAGATTACACACTAAACAACACAAAAAGTTGCTGCCCGGAATACACAAGGTACACGGCCAATTAGCACGGCACAACCATGCATGACGCGAACCTTGCACACGGCACCACACGATCAACACGGCTCAACCACCACCCGGCTGCACCTGCACCACGGACCACCGCTGCCACGGCTACTGCCCACGAGCCTGCTGCACTTGCACGGCCCGGCTGCTGCTCTTGCACGGCCTCTACACGGCACCACTCGGTCACCACCACGAACACCCACACGAGCACGAACACGAACCCAAAACCAAACCCGAACTAAAAATCTTGGATGAAATAATTGGGTTTAAATTGTGTTTAGGATACTTAAAGATCAATGAACTTTGAATCTTTAAGTTTTGGGCTTAGAAAGATGGATGAACAATTTGATGATGATCAAATGCCTAAAATGGCGTGAAAGTGATGAACAATTGAGAGGGAGAATTGTGTTTGAATTGATGGCAAGGGCATTTGATGGCATTTGTGTTTTAGATGGAAAAAATGAGCAAAAGCCTTACTAACTCCTCTATATATAGAGTTAGTTAAGGTGTGAACATAAGGCAAGTGGCAAGCCTTGCCATGCCACTTGAGAACCGGCCAACAAGGGGGAAAAGGGCCTAAAATGGGCTCTCGTGATCAATTGGGCTAATTTGCGAAAACCGCATAATTAATCATGCATAAATCGATTTAGCCCAAAATATTAAATAACTAATTAGAAAAATTAAATAAAAATTCTAATTAATCAAATAATAAATAACATAAATAATAAAAACTGAAAATAAATATTTCGAGTTAAATCGAAATTATTCACATAAAATAAAAATAAATAGTTCAAAATAAATTTGAACTAACACAACAACATACATAAACACACATAGTTATCGGCAAAAATACCAATAAAATCTGGTTCATTACACTTTTATTCCCATTTCGAGTGCCATTTTCAAGCCTAAAAGGAGAGCTTGGTACTCAGCCATGTTATTTGAACATAATTCTGTTAACACGAATGAGTAAGGTAGGACATGTTTCTCAGGAGAGACGAACACGACCCCTGCACCAGCACCATCTTTACGAGCAGCCCCATCGAAGTACATTTGCCAAGGTGGATGAATGTCCACATAGAAAACGTCTTCCCCAGGCATATCATCAGCAAGTTCCCACTCTGAAGGTACGGGGTGATCGGCAAAGAAGTCAGCTATTGCTTGACCTTTAACTTCTCTTTGCGAAACAAAAACAATGTCATATTTCCTTAGAGTAACAGCCCATTATGCGAGACGACCAGATAGTACTGGTCTTGAGAGGATGTACTTGATTCGGTCGGCCTTGGAGATCACATGCACAGTGTGAGCTTGCATATAATGCCTTAACTTCTGGATTGCAAAAACCAAGGCAAGACATATCTTTTCAATAGGAGAATAATTCAATTCTGCTCCTACAGTCCGACTCAAATAATAGAGCGCAGTTTCTTTGCCTTCCTCATTTTCTTGAGCGCACATTGCCCCCAAAGACCGTTCTTGTGCAGCAATGTAGAGGATGAGTGGCTTCCCTTTGATTGGTGCCCCCAGAACTAGAGGGGAAAACATGTAATTCTTAATGCTTTCAAAAGCATTCTGACATTTTTCATCCCATTCAAAAGGGGCATCCTTTTTCATAAGGTGGCTAAAAGGATGGCATCTTCCAGCAAGGTTAGAAATGAACCTTCGGATGTAAGCTAGACGCCCTTGGAGGCCTCGTAGTTCCTTGAGATTTCTAGGTGGCGGCATTTCTTGGATTGCCTTTATCTTGGCTTGATCGATTTCAATGCCTCTATGCCTGACGATGACGCCTAGAAACTTTCCTGAAGTGACGCTAAATGCGCATTTGAGAGGGTTCATCTTTAGTTGACATCTTCGTAATCTCTCAAACACCTTGCGGAGCTCTCCTAAGTGTTTGCTTCTTTTCTTTGACTTTACCACCAAGTCATCCACATAGCACTCCACAATTTTGTGCATCATATCTTCAAAAATCTTCTGCATCGCACGCTGGTACGTGGCCCCTGCATTTTTTAGTCCAAATGGCATGACTTTATAACAAAAGATCCCTTCGGGGTGCGAAAGGCAGTAGCTTTGTAACGACCCGACTCGCTTAAATCGGCGCGGAAGAAACCGACGAGTCGAATAGTCATAACTACAACTCGAAATACTTAAGAGTTAAAAACTAATTCCTCAAAATATTATTATTATACCTCAAAAGTACAAATACCCACAAGCTTGTACATAACTAAACCAAAATGTTATTATTAATACTACTAACAATATGAACTCCAAACACGGTCAGAGTTAGAAATTACAAACTATAAACAAGGTCCAAAACTATAAACGAAATACAAACTAAACAAATTAAAAGAACATCGGCACTCGCCCAACCCCAAGCTAAGCAACACTGACATCATCAGAAATACCTTAAAAGTAAACAACAGTCCATCGTCAGTGGCGAGTAACATAACCGTCCCACCCTAACGGGGATACACAAGATCATAGAATAAATCAAATAAAACAACAGTTAATCAAACATGCCAACGTACATCAAACATACGAACCATCATAGCAAGCTACCGACAATAACAACATCACTTATTCATGCTTACACGACTAACTTGACCATTAATCATCTTCCTTATCTTTGGTGCAATCATTCACATATTAGACCGGACTACGCTCGTACGAACGCATCTTACGCGATCGAACTTTCTACTATGCTAGGATTGGGAATCTTACTCCCAACCCCATGAAACCAATCTTACTGGAAATCCATGTCCCGTGAAACCAATCTTACTGGAAATTCAAAGGATAACATAGTAAGACTCCAACTATCCCAATACCGCGGATGGAATAGGGGCAACGTCTTAACCCAAAACATAGAATCTTACTCTATGAAATAGACGTCTAATAGTGAAATCAAGCTAATCTTTAATCAACTCAATCATAACATAATTAAATTCAAGAATTGCCTTTGCGCCTTGATTCTCGAAAATAATCAGTTAAACACGAATTTATTCTCAAGATTGCCTTTGCGCCTTGATTTTGAGTCTAACCAACATTAATCCTTTACTTTTAATCCATTCCTTAACTAACTTTAACTCAATCTTTAACTTTCTTTAACTATTAAACCACTTTCTTTAACTATCAAGATTCAACCAAGAACCCATCAAGACTCAACAAGAATTCAAAGAACTCATCAAGAACTCATAAAGAACTCATTCAAGATTCAAGATCTTCAATCAAGAACTCAATCAAGATTCAAGAACTTCAATCAAGAACTCATCCAATCACACTAAATCACACACATAACATCATTTAGTACTCGAAAATTTACCAACTTAATCTTATCCAAAATTCATCGAACTTTAACATATTTATCATGGTCATAAAATAACATATTCAATCACAAAATCATCATATCCATCATCAAAATACCATTAAAACAACATAAAAATCAGATTAGAAACCATACACAAAATCATGATCAAACTTCACCAATTAACCCATACATGCATTTAATCTATACTATAATCATAGTATACCAACTAAGTTGAGAAAGTATGTTACCTTGATCACGATGAACCCCAAAAACGTACCAAGAACTTGCTACACGGAACGAGTCTTACACGGCCATCATCACACGGCTACTTTTGCACACGAATACGACAAATAAGACGCCACCACGAACCAACCAAGCACCAGCCAGCACGGCTCCCCACAGCAGCATACACGGCTACTGCCCACTGCACACGGTGCACAGCAGCACACACGGCCCCCACAACCACCCTACACACGGCTGCCCAGCAGCCTTTTGCACGACCACACCACCAACCATGAGCACCACTACTTGAAGCACGAACCCGAACCCCAAACAAGACCAGAACATACGATCTTGATCGATGACAAAGAGGAACCACTAGTACTTGAATACTTAAAGATCAATGGATGAAGAATCTTTAAGTATGGGTTTAGAAACAATGATGAACAAAGTTGGGTGTTTACCAAGCTATATAGGCGTGTGGAACAATGACGAAAGGGGAGGATGTTTTGCCTTTAAAAAGTGATGGCAAGGGTGATTAAATGAGAAAATGAACAAAGGATCCTAAGGCCTTACTAACTCCTCTATTTATAGAGGTTAGTCAAGGTGTGAACATGAAGCAAGTGGCAAAACTTGCCATCAACATAAGGAAACCGGTTATGGGCTTAAACAAGGGGCCAAAATTATCACTTGGGCCATTTGCACTAATTCATGACTAATCATGATTAATTTTGCACTTGGCCCAAAACTAATTAATTAATTAGAAAATTAAATAATAAAATTCTAATTAATTAAAATAAAATAAAATCAAGAAATATTAAACCATTAAATAAAATGGTTACACTCATGCATTAAAAATAGTCTAAAATAAATTTAGACCATGCACCGCAACAAAAATAATTACAAACTAACAATACGAAAATAGCCCAAAATCTGGGGCGTTACAAGCTTCTTGGTCTTCAAGAGCCATGTGTATCTGATTGTAACCAGCAGTACAATCCATGAATGACAAAGTTGCGTGACCTGTAGTAGCATCGATCATTATTTCAGTGACCGGGAGTGGAAAATCATCTTTGGGGCATGCCTCATTCAGATCACGAAAGTCGACACAAACTCGTAATTGTCCATTCTTCTTCCTCGTCGGGACAATGTTCGCTATCTAATTAGGATAGTTGACTTTGCGAACGAAGCCTGCATCGATGAGTTTGTTTACCTCAGATTCGATTTCAGGAATTAATTCCGGTCTAAATCTCCTCTAGGGTTGCTTCTTTGGACTGACGCCTTTCTTGATTGCTAGTCGATGAACGACGACTTTAGGGCTCATTCCAGGCATTTCCTTGTAACTCCATGCGAAGACGTCCCTATATTTTGAGAGCAACGTATGATAGTCATGTTCTTCCTTTTTTGTAAGAAGAGCACTGACATAAACAGGTCGTGACTCTTCACCAGTCCCAAGATTCAACTCTTTTAGGTCGTCTACCGTAGCTTGCCCCCCGTCTTCAAATGTCTTTGGGGCTTCATCCGTTTCGACCTCTTCGTCGTGGTCGGACCCCTCTTGAGCTGTTACGTGGTTTAAGTCTACCACCATTTTATCTTCCTCGTCAAGTGTCGATTCTTGATGTTTGGTGGAGACAATGACACGCCCCTTAGCCTTTAAGGGATGTTGTTCAGTGATATCCACTACTTGTCTTCTTTTCATGCGAGAGGGAAAGGCACTCTTACAGTCGCTCTCCCATTTGACATTGCTCTCGACAGGTTCATCTTCCTCCTTGCTTATGCGGATCCATACTGGTTTCCGTTGTTTCTTTCCTGTCGAAGCAGATGCTCCGATACGACCGAAGACCGGGTGTTTTTGTCTTGACGACTGCCCTTTTAGAACAGGATATGACACTTGAATTTTATTCTTTCCCTTTTCTCGTTTGCCAAGCCTATCAAAC
This sequence comes from Salicornia ramosissima, assembly GCA_951394345.1. NCBI lineage: Eukaryota > Viridiplantae > Streptophyta > Magnoliopsida > Caryophyllales > Amaranthaceae > Salicornia > Salicornia ramosissima. Next base: position 51,408,012 of record OX596234.1, read on the forward strand.
ACCGACAATTGACTTGTAGCTTTAGGTGGCCTCAATCGATCAAAGACAGAGACTTTAGGACGAGATCCTTCTTCGCCTTCACTTTCCTCAGTCTCTTCTGCCGTGATATGTACACAAGCATTCCCTTTGCGCCTAGAAGAAATCTTTATTGGCAATGTGGTGTAAACCCCAATCCGGCTCTAGATGTAGGAACATCAGTACCATATTCTTGCAGCATTTTCTGAGTGTCATTGAGGCCATTCCCTCTTATGTCAATAACTTTTCCCATAGGCTTCGGGTTTTCAAAATCATAGCCAGATTTGCTAGGAGTTTGTATGCATTTGGGTCAAATTTCTGCTTGTTGCGTTCCTTACCACTAGAGGTTCCCTCTACCCCGAACGTCGGAGCCTTATCACTGGACATAAACTACCTTTTGCTAGGGGAATGGTTGATCCGCTTTTTAGCCTTTGAAGAGCGTTCTGATCCATTTTCTTTTCTTCCATTATCTCAACTTCCTTATCTTGACAAACTGAGAATGGTGATTGTCCTTCTTTGCGGCGCGATTTTGGTACATAGCGCAAAACTGGCTCCTTTGTTGCCTTAAGAGGCAGAGATGGATACTCTTTTGTCTTCTCATCTTGCTTCTTCTTATCAACTAATATTGACTCATTAGTGTTAGACTGTGGAGCATCACCCTCTATATTTCCTTCCATTCTACCCGTCGAAGGGGTGGGTGAAGGCAATACCTCACTTGATACTTTTTCATCGTCTTCGAAAAATCTGACATCAGCAAGATAAGACTCGGCCTTAGTGAAAGGCTTAGTCTCGCCCTCTATCTTTTGAACACCCCCTCGATAGTATTTTAAGCACTGATGGAGGGTTGACGCAACTACGCCATTTTCGTGCAGCCAGGGTCGCCCTAGCAACAATTTGAAAGATGTCTTTACATCAATCACATGGAAAAGAGTAGGCGTTGTTAAATCACCTATGGTGAGGTCTACGCGTACGACACCTATCACGCGCTGACTTTCGAGACTAAACCCTTGAATAACTATACGAGTTTTGGATAGTTTCGACATTGTAATCCCCAACTCGTTCATCATGGATTTTGGCATGATGTTGACTGCAGATCCCCCATCTACTAAGATACGACGAACCTTCTGACCACGCACATAACCAGAGACAAACAATGGCCAATTGTGGGGCTTTGACCCCCATAAGCAGGTCTTCATGTGTGAACCTTATTGCAGTGTTACATGATGTGTGCTTAGCAAGGTCTGCGATAGGTTTTTCTTCTCGTTGTACCTTATCAACATACAAATCCGGGTGTTGTAGAGCCAACGCCAACTTCTGACACATCTCCCTTGGCAAACGGAAAATTTCGGCCCAATCCATGTGTGATGGGAGAGCGTTTAAGATAGCAGATATTTTTGGGTCTGCTGTCATCCTTGAGCGCTGAAGAGTCACTTTTTAATAAAACCTCATCCATATTGTCATGCTCTTCTTCTATTTCCTCATCTTCACTTTTGTCCTCTTCGACAAAAACCATGTTGACAGTAACTGGAGTAAAGAATTCTTGAGGGAAAAACTCTCCTAAAGTTATGGGAGCTGGCGACATTTGGTCGGGCAACTCTACAGGCATGACCTTGTCTCGCTTCTTCCTGCTTTTGGGGTGCTTAGGCCCCTTCTTCTTTTGTCGCCTCTTTTTGCAATGAGAAGAGGGAGGCTTCTGCTTGACCTGTCTCCTGGGTCTTCTTCTTGTAACTATGGTACATCCTTCATTGTCCACCTCGTTTGAGGTGTCAATGGGGGGATGTTGTGTGGTATAGCCTTGTTGAATGATTGATTGTCGGACCATTATAGTGACTGGCTCCAGACTTCTAAATTGTATGGTTTGGGCCATCCACACTCCTTTAATGATTATCGAAGTGTGATTACTTCCCACCGTTTCATCAGTATCCAATACAATTATGCCGTCTTTCGCCAGTTGCATAATCTTTTCTTTAAGTGTTATGCATTTCTCGATAGGATGACTCACGAATCGGTGATATCGACAGTATTTTGGGTCAGACGTCCTACCAAATTCCGAAGGTCGCTTTGACTCGGGGAGTTCAATCACCTTCTTTTCCAAGAGATCATCTAACATCCCAGAAACATCAGAGTCTGGGAAGGGGTATTTCTTTGCTTCCAACTCTTTCAGAGTTGGTCTTTCCTTTTTGGGAGCCCTTGATGATGAAGCTCGATTCTCCCCCTTAACCTTTTCGGAGATTTTAATGGGCTATGCAATGGTTGAGACAGACATCGACTCCTTAGAAGATTTTTTAGGAGTCTTGTCACCTCTCTTGTGTTCCTTGTCATCCTTCTTCACTTCAGAAGAGGAAGCTCTTTTTTCCTTCTTGTTGGCCAGTGTAAGCTCCATGTCATGGGCTCGCGAGGCCAACTCTTGGAATGTCTTGGGCTTTATGCCCTGAAGGATGTAGAGGAGATCCCAATCCATTCCTTCGATGCACATTTGAACCGCTGATGGTTCAGACAAACGATCCTTGCACTCTAAACTTAGAGCACGCCAACGATTAATATACTCAATGACAGGCTCATCCTTCCATTGTTTTGTCTTTGTCAGTTCGAGCATACTGACAATGCGCCGTGCTGTAAAATCTATTCAGAAATTCCGATTCCATTTGATCCCAACTATCAATGGATTGAGGACACAGATCAGTATACCAGTCGAACGCAGTGCCCTTGAGGGAACGGACGAATTGTTTGACAAGCAAGTCCCCCATAGAACCAGCATTGTTGCATGTCTCTACGAAATGGGCAATGTGTTGTTTCGGGTTCCCTTTCCCATCGAATTGATTAAACTTAGGAGGTTGGTAACCAGAAGGCAATGATAGTCGATCAATCCTTTTAGTGTAAGGTTTGATGTAACGAGCATTCTCATACTCGTTTCCGCCCAACTGATTCTTGACAGCACTAGCGATCATAGCCTGAATTTGTTGAGGAGTCAAAGAAAGTTGAGTCTCTTTGTATGGTTCCTCCTTTTTTTCTTCAGGTTTCTCTTCATTATCTTCTGAACCGCCATGGATTGACAATTCATCATTACACTTGTCGAGCTTCTTAGTGAGCGCAGCAATTTGCTCACTTTGTTCTTTGATTTGAGCATCCTTTTGTTCCCCATCCTTCACCAATTTGTTAAGCAGACTAGTCATTTCAGCTAACTGCTCCTCAACTTTCTTATCATTAGAACTGGTCACCAAGACAGTGGCAACTTCAGATTCCCCAAACTGAGAACTCTTAGGAGATGATGGATGGGATACATCAGTCTCCAGTTCGCCTCCCATATTGAATGGGTTGAAGCTGGGACTAGTACGGAAGATCAAATCTTCCGCGCTGTCAGTAGAAGACTGACTTGACTTAGGTGAGGTAACAGGTGACCCCACGTGCTCAGCGAAAGAGCTTGAGCCAAACACTTGTTTTCCTCCAGTTTGACTGACAGGAGGTGTGATCAGTGACTTTGGAGGGGCAGTTGCAGCGCGAGCCTTACGGGCTCCAGTTGGTACCGTAGCATTTCGCAAGCTTGCTGCGGCGGCACTTACAGCAGCTTTTTTCATTCCTCTGGTGGAAATGATTGGTTGACGACTAACAGTGGCTGACTGTTGTTGGGCCGCAACAAATTTCATTCCGACAGTTTGGGAGGTTTTGTTCTGAGAAGCCATTTCTCAAAGTGTTTTTTTTTTTTGGTTTTAGAAACAGAGATGAGAAGCAGAGATGGTCCCACCGAGCGTGCCAAAAATTTGTTAACACAAAATTTCGAGCCTAAATAAATAAGACAGGAAATAAAGCAACAAACGAATTTTATTAATAATTTGAGTGCGGGTACAATCTCTGTTACAAGTTTATATAAAAATAAACTAAGTCCTCTGATTCTGTTTTACAACTGCAGGCCGCGTGATGTTGTCACACTAATTTGAATGTAGGTTGATGTGTTTGCAACGTCAGCCTAGATTCGAATGCTGTTTGAACGTATTCGAACACTTGTTTGAGCGTATTCGAATGTTTGCTTGAGTTTGTTCGAATGAGAGCTTCTTGAAGTTTGAATTTCACTCGAATTTGTTTGAATGCCTCTGATCAGTTGACACAATTTAGGTGTTTAGTAACTAATTGCAGAGAGAATTTGAGAGAATTCTTTCAGAGAAGTTTTGAGTGCTTTTCTAACAAAATGAACTTTCTTTCTTTTTTTCATAAGGGAGAGGGTTATATTTATAGAGGTAGGTACCCTCTACATGGGCCCTTAGTTAGTGTTTGGGCTTTGATGAATTCGGCCCACTTTGATTATATTGGACTCGGTACTTGGAGGACATTTGGTCCACTTTCCCTTTTTTGTCCTTTTAATATTTTATTTGGACCGACACTATAAACAGGTTCAAATATTTGGTCCACTTTCCCTTTTTTTGTCCTTTTAATATTTTATTTGGACCGGCACTATAAACAGGTTCAAATATTTATGATGACCCGAATTACATTTGTATAATTCAGGAAACCCTTTTGGAATAAATTAATTAAATCGAGTTAATAATATTATTTTAACCCTAAAATAATTAATTTAATTTAAATTTGACACTTACAAAATTTTAGTGTCTACAATGAGATACTAATTATTACTACCTACTTAAACGTAATTCAACAATGAAAAAAGAACATAAATTCAAATGTATAGAATATTGCTTTTTTGGATTAATAATAATAGTAATAATAACAATAATAATAATAATAATAATAATAATAATAATAATAATAATATTGTTATTATCATTATTATTATCATCATCATTACTACTACAATTATTATTATTATTATTATTATTATTATTATTAATTTATTATTCAATCATATTTAATACGTTCCAATAAGTTCCAATCAAGTTTAATAAGTTTCAATAAGTTCTAATAAGGTCTAATAAGTACTTCTAATAAGGTCCAATAAGTTCTAATAAGTTCCAATAAGGTCTAATAAGTTCCAATAACGTCTAATAAGTTCAATAAAGTCTAATAAGTTAAATCAGGTTTGATAAGTTCAGATAAGTTTAGATAAGTTCAGTTCAGATAAGTTCAGGTCTAATAAGTTGAAGAGAATGTACCCTTATTAGACCTGATTGGAACTTATTAGACCTTATTGCAACTTATTGGACCTTATTGCAACTTATTAGACCTTATTGGAATTTATTAGACCTGATATAACTTATTGGAACTTATCTGAACTTATTAAACCTGAAACTTATTTTTTTAAGGTAAAGAGAATGCACCCTAAAGGAATACAATGAAAACCCTTTTTCATAAAGTTTTTAAGAAAATTAAGCATCTTATTCAAGGAACTAAAAGGAATACTAATGAGCTTACAACAAAAGTTACTAATAACTTCACCCAATTTTGTTAAGAAATCCTCACAAATGTATGTAGTAAAGACCTCAAATTCGACGTCCGCACGATTTAACCACTAGGTTCAGATTCATACCACGATAATACTAGTCCTTTCCTTGTACAAATATAAGTGTACTTTGTAATGTAGTATTTTGTAATGTAATACGGAGATTACCGATTACGGAGTACTACAAATGTTATACAAAGTATGATCCAGATCCTTATGTAATCTCTAGGGCTATATTTGATTCACTTGATATTTGCTAATCTGATCTGATTTAATCTGTAAATTGAAATAAGTAAAAAGATATGGAAATTATAAGGTAAATCAAACAAGGCCTAACTCTAAGCACGATCTTATGAGGAATCAGTTGGCATGTTGGTTTTCCAATGATTAAATTATTTGAGGATACGGGGATATGATATAATGGTAATAGTTTAATGGTGAATTGTTCCTTCTCTCATGACTCTCATTCAAGTGGTGAGTGATCAAACATCATCCCATACACCTCACATGAGGAACTTTCCCTTCCCCTCGCTCCCCGTTACGAGCCATTTAGCCAGTAGACTTTCCTTACCAAATCGGAAAATATGTTTAGACAGTTATTAAAAATAAGGATGACTATATAGAACTCGGTTTGAGTTATTGTAATTCACTAGTTTTGATGAATTTTAGTATTCAAAATGTTAGAGATTAATCTAGAAAATTTTATAAATCATGTAATATCTAGATATATTAGTTAGTAGAACATTCTAGTATTGGATTAAATTAGTTTAGAATATTCTAGATTTATGTAAATAACCATTATAAAGAGGTTGTTTGTGAATGAGCCAAAAAAATAAGCAAAAAAGAGAGCAAATTAAGAGAGCTTCCAAAAAATAACAAGAAAAGTAAAAACAAACATTCTACCAAGTTAGAGTGAAAATAAGAGACGACATGAGCTCTCAAGAAAAAAGTGTTGTAATCAATTAATTATATTATCTAAAATCCAGGTACATTAAAACTTCCGCGAGATTTCTATTACAAAATGATTAAAAAAAAACTCATTAAGAAGTTAACAAAGGTTGTTGATCTTATTCAGCAAAATATGACACGAGCTACCTAGTATTTATAATTTGAGTTGATGAGTAAGCGCACTTCCTCAATATAACGATGATATATATACACTTGTTGATCGATACATAATTATAAGTTGGTTGTGTCCATCATACAAAACTCCAAGTTTTACTGCAAATAAAATGCAAAATCTCAACTCTTATTCATGCATATGCTCGTTTGTCCCCATCTATCTCTCCCACCGACGACTCCACGAGGATAATGTCTTAGGGTGTGTTTGATTCGTCTGAAATTTTCTGATCTGATCTGGTCTGGTCTGATCTGATCTGATTTTTTCTGATCTGATCTGAAAATTTCTGATCCGGTCTGATCTGATCTGATCTGATCTTTGGTGAACTTTAATTGTACATTATTATAAATGTAAAATATTATTAATATTGTTTAAAATAGAAATAAAAATAGTAATAAAAATAAAAAATAATAATAATAGAAAAAAATAAAAATGAAAAAAGTAAAACAAAATAAAATAAATAAAAGAATAAAAATAAAAATAAAAATATTATCAAAAATAAAAATATTATTAAAAATAAAAGGAAAATAAAAATTAAAATAAAAATTAAAATTAAAATTAAAATAAAAGTAAAAATTAAAATAAAAATAAAAATAAAAATATTATTAAAAAGAAAAATAAAAATAAAATGAAAATAAAAATATAAATATAAATATAAAAAATATAAAAATATAAAAATGAAAATAAAAATATAAAAAAATATAAAAATATAAAAATGAAAATACATATAAAAATAAAAAAATAATAAAAATATAAATAAAAATATAAATAAAAACTAAAAAATAACTTAAAAGCTAAAAAAATTAAAAATAAAATAAAAACAAAAATTAAAATAAAAATAAAAATAAAAATAAAAATAAAAATAAAAATAAATATAAAACTAAAACTAAAAAATAAAAAATAAAAAAAATATAAATAAATAATAGGCTAGAATGTCACAACAATTCAATTTTTTTTGTCATCAATAAATATAATTAATCATTAGTATGCATAATATTATAATTATATAACACTATTCATTATTATTTGTTAAGAGAAATAATATTAATTGAGTTATAAGGAACATATAACAAAATGCTGATCTGATCTGATCTGGTCTGATCTGAATTTTCTGAAAATAAGCACAGGAGTGCTTATATAAGTTGAATCAAATGCACCCTCAGTCTAGTGGTTAATACTTCAGAATTCAGACAAAATGATTTAGATTCGATTCTCACCAACTTAAATTATCTTTCTTTTTAAAGATGCGTGTGTTGGCTAAATTAGGTCGGGTGACCTGCAATTGGGCCGGTTCAAGGCCTATCACCCCACATTATCATGCTAAAAAAAATATATTGACTAAATTGAGTCAGATGATCTATAGATTGTAGTAGAGCTAGTTCAAGTCCTATTATCCCACATATTATTATGCTAAGTTTTTTTTTTTTATAAAAAAACTCTCTCCCACCGTTCAGATTATCCAACTATTGCTCAATCTATCACTTCTCAAAAATTTAGGCCTTGTTTGGTTGCTCTTAATTTCTATGAGCATTCACAATTCCTATGAATTTTCTTTTGGTAATATTGTTTGGTTGACATAAAAAAAATCAAAATGGAGAAGTTACAATTCATGGGAATTTCAATTTCCTACAAAACATGAGTATTTATTCACCCACTCCACTTTTGGTCATTCAAAATTCTAGGATTTACAAATTCCCACGTAACAACCAAACATATTTAGGCAATTCCTAAGAATTTCAAGTACGAAGTAATTTCCTATAAAATGAAAATTCCGTAAATAAATTCTCAAAGCAACCAAACAAGTCCTTATTTAAAGTATTTAATTAATTCTCTTGAAATTTCTCATTAAATTATTGTATATATAATACTTAATTTAATTTGTTTTCAGTTCAATTCTCAAACTTCTTTTTTTTTCTTGGATTTTTTTTTTTGGCAGCGCTCATTAATTAATTATCAGTGATTCTTGAAATTCGTGTACTGTACGGAGTAATGAACAAGTGATGCTGGAATATAGTTTCCTTCTACTTTTCCTTTTCCATGTTTGTTTACTACGGAGTATTTACTTTTATTAGTGTAAACCATAAAAATAAAATTCAAATTCAAATTTTTGGTGTCTACCATTAGTGTTATAATATTCAGTAAAGCAATGATTAAAATAAAATCTAAGTCTTAAATGGAAATTTAATTTAATATTAACACAAGGTTATCATTTAGGTGTTTGCCGTTTGGATTTCAATTTGGTAGAATTAAATAAGGTTCAGCAAATAAGAATAAATTTAGACGTTTATTAAACTCTTTATTTATCTAACGCTACCATAACTCCAATGATTTGAAATTTGGAGGATCTAAACCCCTCATAGATTACCAATAATTAGTACCGCCAACTTAAAACAAATCCAACTTGTAACCAATAATAATTAACTTAGGCCATGTGTATTTTTTTAATTAAGGTGAACACTGTACTCACTTTGAGAAGAGATAAGAAAAAATGGAAAATCCTCTACTCTGAAAGTGTGTTTGATGAAAAAATGGGAAATCCTCTACTCTGAAATCCTCTATTCTAAATGCTTTTGCACAGAAATAAACTGAACTTAATTATATCTAAATTCAGCAAGAGTTGAATTAATCTAAATTTATTAAAAAGTAAATAAATAAATAAATAAATAAATCTAGTGTATCATTGAGAGTCAAGTAAATTTACACCATTAACAATAATTTGTAGGGAGTGGAAATGTCAAATACATAATGCGATAATATTCTAAGTAAAGTAATTAGAAAGCCTAATTACCAAGAGAATCAAATTGTAATCACTATTGGATCACTAGCTAGATATATATATTTGGTATAGCAATATATATAGCATCAATAATAATAATAATAATAATAATAATAATAATAATAATAATAATAATAATAATAATATATGGATCTTTATTTGTTATTAATTATTAGCTACGTACACTTGGACAGAAAAAACCTAATTGCAGAAATTATAATCCACACAATAATAATACAGAAAAAATTAGTCATTATTCATTCAAATATCAACAAAGCAAGGAGGATTACCAAGCAAAGGCATTTGACCATAAGGATTTCTAACACCAGCAGCATTCTTAAACCCTACTATAATGTTACACCTTACATATACCTTACTATGTCCACTTTTGAACCATCCAACTTTATACCTCACTCTCCCCACCAACACCCAGCTCAACCCCACCACCCCGTTCCCCTCGTCTGCCGCCAATCCCTCCACCAACTCCGGTGGGACAGCCACCGGAGCACCGCCGCCAACCACTGACGACACCATCACTGTGCTGCGCTTCCGGTGGTACAACGGTGGGAGGGCCGCCGGCGGGGTGATGGGATGGCTATTGTAGTGCACCGCCGCGGCGAGGCGGTCATAGTAGAGGGAAGTCCGCCTGCTAGGGTTTCGGGTGAGGATGATGAGGTGGAGGGACGAGGCGACGAATGATGGTGTGGCGGCGGTGCCGGTGGTGGTGGTGTTAAGGGAGTACACCGCCACCGATGAGGTGGCGAAGTGTGGTTCCGAAGGGCGGTAAAGAAGCCATAAGACGAGGGCGGTGATGCCTACTAGGAGGAGGAGGACGACGATCAAGGCGGCAAGTATGTTGCGGCCACCACGGTCGCCGGTGGGCTTCGAAGGAGGGGAGGAAGGTTCATGGAAGATAGGTTTGGGTGGTTGAAGAGGTTGTTGTTGAGGTGGAAGGGAGATAGTAGGTGGTGGTGGAGGGGTGGAAGTTGGGGTGGAGCCACGTTTTCTAGAAGGGGGGCGAGAAGTGGAAGGGGAGAATAGAGGTTTTGGAGGTTGAAGAGGTTGTTGTGGCATAATAGAAGGTGGTTGTTGGTGTGTAGGGTAAGGGTTTTGGGGATGATCATCATCATATTCATCTTCATCATCGCCGCCATCGTCGGGGAGATGGTGACGGTGGGGCGGCTCCTCTCCTTGATACATGGAGGTTAGTATGGATTGGTATTGTGGTTGTGTGGAAATTGAAGAATGGATGAATTAGTTTAGCAAAGAATAGTAGGAAGAGCTCATCACATACTAAAGTGAGTGTTGGTGGAGTAGTGTATGTGAAGACTCTCGCAAATGAAAATGTGCATGCTTTTTTCTTAAATAACATAAGTAAAGTAAAGTACTAGATTAGTGTTCTGTTTATATTTGTATCTATTTATACTATTTTTTAAAACACGTATCCTTTCACAAGACTCTGTCATGTGTCACTCTTCATCCTTTTAAAAGCTTGAATTGACACCTCATCTTGTAACTTCATCCTTTTAATACAAATCATGTTTGCAGTTCAGGTTCGAGTTGTTGGGTTATCACTTATCAGGTTAACTGCCCTCAACCTGAATCCGACCCATTTATTAATTAGGTTGTGTTTTCATTACCTAACCTAACTTGAAAATAAACAGTTGGAGTTGACCCAATTATTTATTTTTTGCCAAAAATTTCTTCAAAAATGTAAATTAAAGTGTTTAGTTTAATTCCTAACAACAAAAGAATTCACTTCAATTCAACAAAGTAGAACATTAAAATACAGTAAATAGTAGTTAGTTTACAATACAGTAGCTTGGAGCTCAATAAAGCAAAACAACAAGCAGGTTAAAACGAAAGCTTAAAGTTCAACACCAATAATTAATCAACTTAGGCGGGTTATAATCAGGTTAAAATTTTCAACCTAAACAGGGTCGAGTTTAGGTTGACCCATTTAATTAAACGGGTTAAAATTTCAACCCAACCTATTATTAATGGGTCGATTTCGGATTGGGTCGCTTTTTGCCAATCGACATGTGATCGATATATATTGTCATAAATTAAATAGGTTGAAATTTTCAACCCAACCTAGTTATTTTTAGTTAGAAAAACATTAATCACACCAATCATCGTGTAGTGATCGATATATACTGTCATAAATTCTCAAATTTATATTCTTTTTAGCAATATATTTTCTTCTTAACCTAGGCCTCGGAACATTATTCATTAACGAAATTTAAAATTAAATTTGACAAGTTTGAACTAAATCCTATCCGAAATAATAAGTTCAATTCAACTAAGTCATATCAAAAATAACAAACCAAAACATATCTGAAATGATAAGTTCATAATAAATTAAATCAGAAAAAATAGATTTAGATCGATCAAATTAAATCAATTTAGAAAAATAAATTCTGATCAAATCAAAATACAAAGCTGTTCAGATTATAGAACAATTAAAGTGCATATTAGATCAATTAAAAAATCAAAGTATTCAACGTAACGTATCTTTAATGTTCCTTCCACTTTTATTTTAGCTTTCATTATCATCATTTGATTATTTTTTCCCTTTTCCCAATAGTTAATAATACAGCCTAACTATATATACTTCACAATAGATATCCATATAATCATATCTCACATTATCGTGTAATTTATATCCTACATCTAGGCATGCGCAATTGCGCATGCCGTATGGACAAACTCATATTTATATTTTGTTTATTTAATGATTATTATCTTGATAATTTAATATACTATTTATCTTATAAAATTATTTTATATTGCTCATTTTTTTACTAGAAGTACATACGACATCTGGGTGAATTTACCACTCATATGCTTATAAATATTATCATATATGATCACCCAAAAATATTTTCAACGTGAAAATTAAATCCCTACATTAGACAACAAAATAAAAGGGGCATGCGTGCAATCATTAACGACATTATTTTCGAAAAAACTAACAACTTTAGTTGAAAACCACGCGTACCCCTTTAACATCAAAATGAACCACTTTTTATGATCATCACGAAAGACCTATTTATAGAAAACTTGTAAATGCATATTAGATACTCATCACAATACAATAATTAAAATGTTACAAGCAAGTATATATAACCACCAACTTAATATTAATTGTATTGATATCTTGATCATAAAAAGGGACTTGAACAATAATTCTCATAATCGATATAATCTTTTGCAAGAGTGGTGTGTGACTTCAACCCCTCATTTTTATTTACAAGATTATGTGGGATTGTTGTTAACCTTAAAGAACAAATTGACCATAACATTTTATACCTAAGATCAGATGGACCAATTCAAATCTCATTTTCAAGCCAGCAGATTAAGTTTCACGACATCACATATCTAGTTCCAAACTATTCTTAATTTCTTATAGTTACTCTACAAAATAATTACTCATTTTTAAAAAAAAATAAAATTGATTGACCTCGACATACCCTTCTAGTTTCCTATCAATAATATATTTGTCTATCACATCATATCCTATGTGTTGACTATAGAATGCTGGCTGAAATAATTAATCTTGCACGTAAAAACTGTACTGTTTGGATGAACTCATTAACAATTAAATAGATGTAATCAAATTAGCTGACAATTTTAATTAGCATGCTGCATGCACATATATTATTCTCATAGCTAGTTCAGTTTGGTAAAATCTACGTTAAAATAAAAACCTTAGTATGAAAAATCTTATCTTTTTCATTCAATTCATTATAATTTAGAAACCAAACCCTATCTCAAAATATAGTGTATTAATTATTATAATTAAAATTATGATGAGTTTATTATATACTCCCTCCAGTTTTTTATTAGATATAACACTTTGACTTTTCACACTTGTCGATGCACAACTTTGACCAACTATATTCTTAATTGTATAATGGGAAAATTATTAAAAAAATATATTTGGTTAGTGTGTACCGAGACAAATCCAATAAGACCCCGCTTGACTATATTTTACCTTATGTATAAATCGCAATTAGTAGTCAAAGTGTGTGGAATGAATAGTAACAAAAGTCAAAGTGTTACATCTAATAAAAAACGAAGGGAGTATATATATATCCTTCGAGTTGAGATTCTCTAGAGTTTAGGATTGGTAGAGTTGTGAGAGTGGGAGGTTTTTAATTTTTTTTTTGTTTGACTTTTGCAGAAATTATCTTAGCCATTGATTATTTTTAAAGAGTCCAGATTTTAGAAATCTATCAAATCTACCAAAATTAAAATCTAGAGCATCTGAACTCATATCCTTCTTGTTTCTGCACATGTCAATGGATAGAAACGCTGCATCTGCATATATGGAAAAGCACACGTGGTTTGTTTTTTTAGCCTACAAATTTTGAGTCGGTAATGTCCATCCGCCAAACAACCACCGAAAATTCGATCGAAATTCCTACTGTTTTATTTTTTTTTTCTTTCTTTTTTTGTCAAGCTGACAACCTAACACTATAATTGGCAGTGGAAAAAAAATTTTAAGTAGTATGTGGATACTCCAAAATTAATTTGGAAAAATTGATATGAATAATCCCAATTATTAGAGGTATTTCAATATTAATTCCAACTATAGGTTATTACACTATAACCTAAACTTTGGGTAGTTTTATGATATTAGTCCATATTAACTTTTGATCGGCTCCGATTTTCTTCGTAGAAAGGGAGGAAGATATAGTCAAGTATAATAAAAAGGGAAAGAGAAAAGATAACGAATACTTTATGAATTGGTGACCGATTACAATAGATTAACTAAGTCAATGGACTAATATCATAAAACTACCCCAAAGTTTGGATTATACTGTAATAACTAATAGTTGAGATTAATATTGGAAGACGTCCAATAGTTAAGATTATTTATATGAATTTTTCCAATTAATTTTCGCATTCCGTATTTTTAATTTTTTTTTTGGCAAGGTCGCATTCCGTATTATGAACATATATATTATAGTTTGAAGAAGGTGAACTCCGAAAATTACTTTGAAAGTGTCAAAATCTTTATCCGAGTTTTGTGTGCAACCTGTTACATAGTATAATCACATACTCACATCTGTATGTGTTTTTTTATTAACGAAACCCTTATTTATTAATATCCAATCTTATTTTATATGTAATAATAATTTATTATAAAGAAAGTAAATTCAATTAATTCAAAAAAGTAATTTCAGACTTTCAGTTGCTTATTCGTAAATAATGTGTCTTTTATCTTAATGTTCACAAGTTAGCTTGACTTGGTCATACAAGCTGAGTTATAATGTCATTTTTCTATTATTCTAAGTTTGTAACTAACAGTTTATCCAATAACCTTTTTTATTACAAATTTTTTGGTCAGACGGCTTGACCTTCGAAACATAAGAAAGGTTAAGATAGGAAAAGTTGTTCTATACTTTTCATAAGTATTTATTTCGGGAGTTTTAATGCAGTAAAACATATAGGGTGTCCAAGGTTCAATTCCCATCGACAAATTCCCTTTCCCAATCCGCGAAAATTGTCAACCAACCTTACCTTGCCAACCAAGACGTGTATAAATTAAAGCATATTAAACTATGAAATTAAAGGACTAAAGTTGGGACTTATATAACAACTTTGGTCTTAGGGCTTATTAATGGGGGGTCCAACTTCCCAACTTCAGGCTAATATAGATATAATAGAGCAAGAGAAGAGGGAATCTCCCCCCAAATTAAAAGAAAGAAAATTGTTGGGTGATAATTGAGCCTAGCAAGCTAGGAGCAGAATATATGCTTCATTGACTAGCTGTGCCTAATTTTATAGCAGAAGCATCTCAAGCTTTATTTCTTCTTTTCTTGACGCAATTGGAATTGGGGGCCAGCCGGGTTAAACACTTTGCCACTATTTGTTATGGCCTGTCTACTTGATTAGTTCTGCTTAAATTTAGTTTATTTCTAACTCAGTTCAGTTCAGTTCAGTTTAGCTGAACTTTCAATTTCCTTATTTTATAATATACTTCCACCGGTTTTTTTTTTTTGTTTTTGTTTTTGTTACACTTTATCATTTTATCTCTCACATATATTTCCAAAAGTGTAACAACTAAAAAAACGGAGGAAGTATTACTTTCAGCTGTATCCAGTTCAATTCAAGTCAGGATAATTCAGTTCGGTTTATTTCAGTTCAGTTTAGCTGTATTCATTTGAAGTAAACAGACCCTTATAATGTGTTCTTTTTACGGGATTGAATTGAGATTATAAACCCGTGAAAAGGAAATATCTTTAGTTGTCATAATTTAATCAGCAATTTACATAAATGTTCGTTAGGAGTAGAATCATATTGATAATTGGACACGTGCGGTGATAAGTTGGACACTAAAGTCTAAAGCTGATTAATACTCCGTAGTAAATAATAAAGGGAAATTCCCAAATGTATGTTTAATATTTTGGCGAATCTCAATGATATGCCTAAATTTTTTTTAAAAACCCAATGGTATGTCTGAATTCTTGTTAGCTTTTCAAGTGTAACATTATTAGTGATGAAATTTTCTGTTATATAATGGAATATTTCGTCAAATTAAGAAAGAAAAAAAAAGGAAAACAACCAAGCCACCTGCACCAATGGAATGGAACCGTGCAACCACACACCCACAAACCCCCCAGCCACACACCTTCCCTTAGAACCGCGCAACCACTGTACCGGTCACCACCATCCTTCGAAACAACACAAACCCACAAAAAAAAAAACCACCCGTGGTCGAAAGTGGTGGGGGTGCGGTGTCTAGTTGTTGGGGTGGTATAGGGGGTTAAAATTTAACAATTTTGTTATCTATAATACAACATGGGAAGCTAACATGAGTTTGAAACATACCATTGGTATTAAAATGAAAAAAAAACAAAAACAAAAACAAAAAAAAAAAAAAAAACTTAGGCATATCATTCCCAAAACCTTAGACATAGCATTGGGAATTTCCAAAATTATAAAAGAAAAAAACATTTCTACTATTGACTCTAAGAGCACTCTCAGCAGTGGTAAAAAAAAATGTCCACCAATCTCTCTCTACCCACTTTCTTACTCTTCCACATAACATAATCTCATGGGCAAATTTTTTTTTACAAAACTTATACCAGCAGTGAGCAAAAAAAAAAAAAAAAAAAACCCACCACTCTCTCTCCTCCTATCTACTATACCCCACCCATTTCTCTTTCCTACAAATTTAGTATTTTACAAATGTTTAATTGTTTACATGTATGTAATATGTTGATTTTTGTATTTTATACCCGTATTATTTTATTCGTATTTTTCTTTTCGTAATTTACGAAAATACGTATTGTCTAAGTATTTTTTTCCATATTTATTTGTTCACATATTTTTTTCAAGTATTTTATTTTTGACCCGTATTTTTTTTAGCATAAAATACGAAAATACGTTTTTCGTAATTCGTATTTTTTTACTTTTTTTGAGACCCATATTTGTTTTTTGACATAGCTTTTTCACGTATTTGTATTTCGTATTTTTTCGGTTTTTAAAAAATCAACATAATTGCAGAGTGTAAATGTAAATTTAAAACGCAGGAAAAAGTACTTCAAATTTATTAACAAATTCACGAAAAGTGATATAAAAATAATTAAAAGCGAAAACATAAAATATATGAAGGTTTGAAATTTAGAGGACAAAATTAAATGAAAATTTGAAATTTTGCTAATTTTTTTGAACAAACTGATTTTTTGAAGTATGTCAAAGTATAGCAAAATGGGTGTCTATTTATAGATCTCAAAAAATTATGACCGTTAGTAATTTTAATTTTTTTTTAAATTAAAAAAATGTCAAAAATAGCCGTTAAAAGAATTATAACCGTTGTGCATTTGAACAGTAACACATCCAACCAGTGGCGTCCGCGTGGAAAGGTGCTGGCGCCAGCTGCACTCTGTCGGTCCCGTGTGCCACACGCGCGGGTCAGCCAATGCGCGGCTGACACGTGGCGCAAGAATCACATATTTCAAAGCTCAACTTGTACCATGAAGCGTGGCATGCTCGTGAGGAAATTTTTTTTTTTGGCTTTTACTTGCTGATGGGATGCAATTAATTTTTGCCATTGCCATTTTTTCTTCACGTGAGATAATTTTTACTCGCTGATGGTAGTGCTCTAATAAATCCTTTGACTTATAAACTAATCTTTTCCAGTAATCACATAAATTCATTTTTTTTTAGGGGTAAAATTCTTATATTTTTTTACTTACTAATGTCATAATGTGATAGGAGCTTGGACTTACTACCAAGTTTACCACCTTGTCATCACACATTCACACGGATAGGAGAGAGAAAAAGCTAAGCAAATTTTTACACTGATAGGCCAAGATCTCAACCTATTTAAAAGTAGGGGATAACCTATTTAAAAGACAAAACAAGAAGCAAATCACAAAACTAAAGGTCAGTAATTTTATTTTTTTTGAAACCAACCCTTCAACAGCTTTATTAATGCAAATCTAGCTCAGTTAGTTGTAAAGCACAGTGGAGAACATTTTCAACAGATACAATCTCCCCATTCATCTCTAACACTACCTAGCAATATGATGAGCAACAACATTTCCCTCCCTTCTAACATGACTACAAACAAACTCATCTAATTTAACTTTTGTAGACTTATAGTTTGTTCTCTTCATCTTATTTTTTCTGATCTGATATGATAAGATAAGATCTGAAAATGTATGAGAATTTTAACTTTTATTATAAGATCTGATCTGATCTAAGTTGAAGAGAACACACCCTTAATTTCATCATAGAATAGGAAGATTGGAGAATAGTAATTTTTCTTATTTCTTCCGCCAATTATTATTATTGGGAGAGAAAACTAACCTAAGAAATTAGGTTCTTTATAAGACAAGTATGAACTACAAAGGATGCGCAAAACAAGAACAGTGCAAAGGCAAG
The DNA here is from genome assembly GCA_951394345.1 of Salicornia ramosissima. NCBI lineage: Eukaryota > Viridiplantae > Streptophyta > Magnoliopsida > Caryophyllales > Amaranthaceae > Salicornia > Salicornia ramosissima. The sequence goes on from OX596234.1 coordinate 51,426,213, forward strand.
GTGGAGGAACATAATCAAATTATCAAATGTTAACAGTAAAACAATTACAAGATTAGGAATGTAAAAAACTAGTATGTTTATCATTAGAAGTTTAGTATCTCATTAAGATAATACATGCTTCATTTGAAAGCACTTGCAGCTGGCACAACCTAATTTCTTTCAATGTTCCTAATAAGTTCCTAAAAGTATATCCACATCATTAACAATTTCTAGAGAATTTCCTCGTTTAGTTTGATCCCTTTTTCTCCTCCCATGTGAATTGATTCTGAAGAAAGATAAGGGCAACAAGCAAGTTTTTTTCCCAAAAAAAATGAAAAGAAAAAACCTTAATTCTGTAGTTTATCATCAGCAAGCACTTGATTACTCGGGGCTTGTCGAACGAATTGGCCTTTAACCCTAGGCCGCTGCTCCGCCAGTTTTTTCCTATTCTGGTACCGCACCTGCATATATACATAAATGAGGAATCAAACTCCATACTACACTCAACTTTGAAAACTAAGATGCCTATAGCAATAGCAGGTACTGCAGCATTGGCTTGTTTGCTAGGCGGTAAACCAGTAACAGATGGAATCCGTTAATATCAATCAATTTACGGAGTATAAAGCAAGCTATGTTTCATAGTAATGCCAATTTTACTCTTTTAGAGGAACAGGTGATAGCATACAGCAGTATCACCCTGAATATAGGGCCTCACCTATCACATGTACTTAAATTTAAATTGGAACTCTCCTACCACATGTAAACTTTCAATACATTATACATTGTAGTATTGTACAGTTACATGTAGTTTTGATTGCTAATAAAAAATTATTCAGGAGATGCTTAATATGTTGACAGGTCTTATCTTAGGTACGGCGTTTTATTTCCAATAACATAAAAATTCATTAGAATTATCAATATTTCTACAACATGCTATGCATGATCTCTAAAGCCTATGTTACTCAACCCTTAATTGCCCTCAAAACTTTGGCACTAAGGCACTTAATATTGGGCCACAATCATGCAATTTTCCCTAAAATAGCCGAATTGAACATTTGAGACATACATAGGCCAGATTCTTTTGGACTTAATTTGAGACAAATTTGGTTCAGTTCGTCTAGGATTAAGTTTAAATCAGTTCAGTTCAGATTAATCCAGTGCAAAAGTATACTGCCTAGTACCCCAAAATAGAGTAACATAACTCATAATTAGCAAATTGTAGACAAGTATTGCTGAGTCCTACAATGCAAATATTTGTCACCTCATGTTTACGCACCTTTTTTTCAAAGCATCGACCTTTCCGTTTTTGTCGGAACTTAGCAAGAGCAGCTTCTCTTTCAGCAGAGTGAAGACCAGTTTTCGACCTGAATTGATCATGGGCAAAGGGCTTGCACCCTTCACTTTCCTCAATACCACTTGATCCCTTCCTGCCAGAAGCAGTAGCATTAACCTCAGTGATATCAGATGCACTTCCATTTGTACTGAGGTTGTTATTCTGACTACCAAAATCATTGCACCGTGTACTACTACCGCTTGGGTCCACAATATGTGAGCTGCAGTTCCCAGGGTGCTCAACTGAATCGCTAATTTTCAACTCATCCTTTGGTTGGCCACACCCCTGAGGAGCATTATGAGTCTCTGGATCAGATGGGCTAGTCAGAATAGGAGATCCCTCCCTTTGCAAGGCAGAGTTCGGGCTTCTAGCTGTTGGGCCTGTCTTCGAGTTAATCAGGGGCTGGAATACAGCACCATAACTGGCCCAAGCACCACTGTCAAATGCAAGTCCTGGTACGGGAACAGGCCCAATTTGATGTTGTGGGGATACTGGATCACTGTGTGCCGATTGTGAAAGAAGGCTATTGCATTTTCTTTCCCTGTTGCTGTTGAATGGTTTGAGGCCTGTAGAAGAGTCAGCTGTACCTTTGATTTTGGGCAGTTCACAGCCTGATGACAAGAAGGTGTTCCGAGGCTTCTTGGTGCTGCTATACCTGTAGAAAAGGATATTGCTCGCAAATTAGATTCATGTAAACTAGTCAGAGTTATCTAGATTAGATATGGCAGTAATTAGTCATCACAAACATTAGATCAAAACCATCAATTGCCCCCCCCCCCACTTTTGTTCCAATCCGCAAGTACAAAGCATTATCAATGATTAAATGCAGCTGAAGATTACGTAAACAATAGGAATACAACAAAATACATGACGATTCTTATTCATGAATATAAATTGACAAATCCGATTCAGGGAAACTCGTCGGATTTAAAAGGATGAAATACTCGTATCATCATTAATTACAAGCATTTAAACAAAAAAAATTGATTGAAAGATGGGGACTCAGAGAATGAAGAGAGGATCAATTTTCCCTCTTTAGGATATTAGGTTGATAACCGAAGGGTAAGGCATAGGATGGATCCGTCCCCTCCACCTCTCCTCTAAAATTTAAAACCCATTGTAAGCATCGCCATTACTGAAAACTCAACTATGATTCTTATGTCAAAGAAAAGCATAATAGAAACCACAAGCATCCATACCCATGCAAGAGCCGTCAAGTGATAAAGAGCCCAATAAGTAACATAGAGTTTCACTAATATACCTCAAATTTTCATAAATTTCACACATTGACCCTTCAAGAACCAAAAAAAAAAAGGAAAGAAAAAACAAACATTGATTAGTTACTCACCGTGAGAAAGCAGAGGCATTAGAATGATTAAGTATATGAATCTCTTTGGTCTCTGAGTCAAGGGTTCTTTTTAAGGAAAGATCTAACTCAGGATTAAAATTGTGCCTGTTGAACTCTCCTCTGGAACTTGCTTGCCCTGCAGCACCCTTCTGTATATTTATTCTGCCAATCAAGTCTGCAACTTCTATTGAAGGTCCAGGGCCAACTATATTAGCTCCATATGTATAATTTTCTGGGCCATTGCTCCCATCCTCAGTTGCTATACCAGTGCAGGATCCATCTTCTTCAGCTTTTGAAGTCTTTACTTCTTCTTTTGAAGGTTGAGTAGGAGCTCCCAATTGATCTGTGTTGTCTGAAATAAAGTGGTGATGAGATGCTGACGTTAGTAAACTAGTGTAGTTTACACACACACACAAAATTATATATATCATCAGTTGCTTAACACTGATTCAAACCTACCATCGGTGACGTTGGTCTGTAAAAAAAATTCCTCCTCCACCTTAACATTTTTAGCCTGATGCTTCCCTTCACTGCACCTGAGTCCAGTTTCTTCTCTGTATTCCTGCAAAATTTCCATGTCACACATACAAGAGCTCTGCAAATTAGTAAACCATCCAACTTCTATTTAAAACACTTTGAATCCAAATTCTCCATATATTGGCCTCTCTCATACAAAGTGCTCAACTTTTGCTGAGAAAGAAATGGTCGAGTGCATAGATATTACAGCACTGACACCAGAACTAAAGTTAACAAGAAAGAAAACCTCAAGCATAGAAAACATATGATGTACTCACTCGGTCGTCATTAGCCTTTTCATTACTTCTCCAGCTGGAAGAAACATAATCACCAGGATGATTGCTTGCTTGATTTTTCTCATTTGGGGGCTTGGTTTTATGTTGTTCAGCAGTTAGGTTTTTAGGATTATGCCCATCATTGTTCTGTGAGAAAATAGAATATTTTAATATCAAATCATTTTTAGCAAACCTCATTAAAAACAAGAACCAAAGATGACAAAGTAGGCAGTAAAATATATTTTAAAAAAAGGCATGAAAGTTACAGCAAGCCGCCTCCAGACATGGCGCCATAGATTTTTTATTTCATTTTTCCTGACAGGCTTAATAAGATAATCAGCGGCACCCTTCAACAAGCACTTCAGCACCATACTAATCGAATCCTGGGATGACATAACTGCATAAACATTCAGGAAAAAAAAAATGATAAATAGGCCGAAGTTAGAGGAAATAGAAGCACAAAATTTTAATTCAAGAGATATACTTATAACAGGTATATCTTTGCAACTCTTGTGTTCCATAATCAGCGTGAGAAGTGCATAACCAGATATTGACGGCAAATCTAGTTCAGTCAATATGAGGTCTATGTTATTGTGTCGATGCTTAAGGATTTCCCACGCCTTCAATCCATCAGAAATAGCAGCAACTGCCAAACAAAAAAGAACATCAGTGCCTGTTTGTTTTAAAAATATAAGCAGATGCTATCAGAATATTACCATACTTAAAAAGTTAGTACCAAGAACAACCATGAAGATGCAACGAAATGGCAAAAGGGGGAGTGACAGAATTGATAATCAGCTAATGACATCAATTGAAAGAAGACAGAATTCACAACAAATAATGGATGACCGCTAAGTATGTCAACGGAAAAAGAAGGTTAATGGCATAACTATCATAAGGACATCAAAGCTTTGACGAAAAAAATTCTTAGCACCTTAAAAGTTGTAATTGAGTTTTATCAATCATTCAAACTAATCAAACCCCAAAAAATACAAAATAGGACAGAATAAAAGTTACTATGTAATGATCCCACCAATGGCTAGGAGGTCAAGATATGATCTTGCATCAGATCAGCCTACAGTCTACACTAGCATATATATTGCACATAAAAGACAAGCATGCGAAGCACTCTCTAAAAAGCAAAGTGAAGATAATAGAAACAAAAGTACACGAACATTTTATTTGTTAAGGATAAAATTAGCGTATGAAATTTTTTAAGTTAAACTCATTCTTATGGATAATGGATTCAACAAAAACGGTCCAAAAAAGATATGGAACTCATGAGATCACTAGATTCGATAGCATCTAAAAGCCATTCATTAAGATGCTCAGTCAAATGCAAACTCAAACACGGGCATTCTCTATTTCAAGCAAGCAATCAGCAGAAAGTTTTTCCTTAAATGTGCAAGTGATAGTTCAGAAGCAATGGAGAATTGATAAGAAAAAATCCAGCTATTTGCCAAATCTAAAGTTAGCCATCTGTCAGCTTCTAATTTGGAAGCCGGCCCCCAAGCTCCGCAGACCTCCCTTGGGCTGTTTTCTACACCCAATAGGCCAATACACTTGTGGTAGGGACCAGAAGAAGGAATCACTAAGTGAATCCTTATGATGGTCCATGTTAAGAAATTAGGCAACATAAAAGCTTTGAATTACTTCTCCTATCCTCAAATGAGCAGCGCCCAGTTTCTCACATTGCGAATCAAAAAATTTACTTCACAAGTCACAATGGCATTCATTGTGATTTTGTCAAAATTAGGGATATAAATGTGGGAAATCCTTAATTTCTTAAAAAAAGTGGTATCTCAAAATATATCAAATGGCATTTTTGTAATTTTGTTAGAAAAATATATTCCTAAAATACCCCTCTATTTTTACGTGATAAGACATATATCTCCTTAATTTTTACTCAAATTAAGACAATTTGTCATTTGATTTGTTTCTTATGTTTCTCATCTTGAGAAAATGGGAGTCCACTATATACGGAGTATATTGTTAGGCCACCTAAAAAATAAGGGTATTTTGGGAATTTATTTTCAACAAAATTACAAAAATACCCTTTAAGTTGTTATGAGATAGAATGGTTGTGCCATCCTCAATTGGTTTTGGAATCAAACCCCACTTTGTGATAGTAATAAAGTTTTGACTCTCCTCCAATCCTCCATCTTCATAGGGGTCCAAATCTAAAACCATTTAACATTCTATAAAATATAAACAATACTAGCATTACTCTCACTTTCTCTCAACCTCATTTCATTCTCACTTTCTATTTGACATGTGGCATGGAAAAACTAAAACCCATTTTTTATATTTTTAAATATAACTTCTATACCACATTACCACATGGTAAATAAAAAGTGATAGTGAAATAAGGGTCACGAAAAGTGAGAGTCATGCTAGCATTACTCATAAAATACTAGTACAAAAACTAACAAGTTATTTTACATTTTGACATGGGGGTTGAAAGTTCATTAGCTCAATTCCAATCCATCAAACTTCAGTCAACTTCTTAGAATCGCAGCAGAACAGCCAAGAAACACATGAAACACATCTAGATTCTAAACGTAAGGTGACTGCAGTCACCAATTGCTCTGCGCCACTAGAAAACCAATATTAAGCTTCAAAGTTCAAAATACTTTCCAAGCACAAGTCATTTTCATCATACTCTAAAAATATCTAATAACAAATTAAGCATTTTACGTAGTCAAAAAATAAAATAAATTAAGCAATTTAGCTGCCTCAAAAGCAAAATAAATAAATAAATAAAATTATCAACAGACTACTCAAACATTCTATCAACAAAAATCACAGTGAATTGAAAGGGGGAAAAAACATCAAAAAAAGAAAAACCCTTCCTAAAAAAACATTCAATATACACAAATGCACTAGATTCATCATCCTCAAAAAAGCAAAAATTTAAAAAAAATAAATCAAAGCATTACTTGTTATATACCTTTGTAATTATACTTGCGAAGGAGGGTGCCGATAATTTGACGAGTAGAATCATCAGCTTCAACCAGAAGAACTCTAACCACCATTGTCGGCAAAAATTTCTCCCATTTCATTTCCTGTAACCCCTCATCTTCATCTTCAACCTCCATAACTACGACCTCCATGCCTTCCAATTGACCCATTTACCCCCCAATAAAACTTTAAAAAAAAACCCAAAAAAAAAAGGAAATTAGAAATTTAACCACCACCTTTATCTTCCAGAAAACACCCACAAAATCCAACTACAAACACTTCATTTCCCATCCTTGTATTACCACTCTAATTCCTCACTTCCCCTGTGAGCTCGACTTCACCTTGCCTCACCATCCTCTTTTTTTTTTTTTTTTTTTTAAGGATTATCCTAAAAGAAATTCTAGAAATATCTGAAACATAAACAAATAAATTGTTGTGATAATTGATACAGATGTAATGTAATGTAATGTAATGTAATGTAATGCAATGTGAAATGGTATTGTATTTTAAATTGTTTAAAGAAGGTGGGAAGTTGACAAAAGAAGAGTAGTCTTTTGTTATGAGCCGCTAATGCCGCTAATGCCGCTAAAAATATCTGGGAGGAAGAAGAAGAGAGAGAAAGAAAGAATGAATCAAAAGCGGGGCCGCCATTGGTTTGTAGTTGGTTGATGTTGAGTTGGCATATTCTGGATCACTAGTTTTTGATTTGAATCGCACATGACTTATTTTTCGTCTCAAATTACCTTTTTTTAGGTTTTATGATTGATTGACACCAGAGTAACACTCAAGCTAAATAATGCTTTCTTGGCTACTTGGCTTATTGCTAATGATTTTCGTACTTTAAAAATTGATATTGAAATAATATTATTAGGATAAAGAAATTACCGAGTATGTTTTACTCATAAAGAGAGGGTATCAAAATCAATTCACACCATTATGGCCGTTTTTGTGATATGTAAAGAGCTCTACTGTATAGGGCCTAACATGAAAAGGTCTTAAATTTTTAGTTTTATTATAGTTTTTTTTTTAAAAAAAAAAATGGTTATTCCTTTGTCATTTTTAATTTTAGAATATATAATTTTTAAAATTGTATATTGTTACATAAATTGTAAAAAAAAGTATCAGTATTGATTTTAATAATATATACAAGAGTCTGATTTCAATTTTTAGAACAAGGCAACTGAAAGTTTTGGGATGGGGGTAATAGCTTAATTTTTAGCGGGAAATTAAACAACACAATCTAATGAGGTATGTGCATTTGTAGTATACATTATGTATAGTGTCTAAGATTTTGCTAGATTTATGATTCAATTACTCTTTAATCAGAAAAAAAAAATTATATTTTTGGATTATTAATGTATTTTAAATTATTTTCGTGTGAGTTTGTTTCAAAAAAAATTACACAGTGCGAGTTCCTTATATGATAATATGAATTTCTTAAAATGGCAGCAACAAACATTAAAATATTTAAAAATTGAAGGAGCAAAGGATAAATAAATAATCTATCAAGAGAAGTAAAAATCACATATAAAAGACACCTAATTTTGGCACCTCAGTTAGCTCCCAACGGTCTATGATGAATGTACCATGTTGCACAGATCCGGCCTTGAGCTAGTATGCCAAAATTCCACCTCTTTACCTATCTCATACCACTCTCACACTATTTATAGGCATTTTAGAGGTTCATGACTCGTTTTAAGATTTTTCGGACATTTTTTAGGATTTTTATTAATTTGTTTTTATTATTTTTCATGCATATTTATTTTATAAGGGCATTTTAGTCATTTTAAATTGCATTAAATAATTTTCCTAGGTTAATTGCATTTTTCTAGAATTTTTGGTAATTTTTCCATAATTTTCTGAGTTTTTATCTATTTTCCATGAATTTTTGAAATATTTTTCATTCCTAGGGGTATTTTCGTAATTTTACACTTACATCGTCGAATTTTTCTTCACTTTTAACTCATTTATATTTTTCTAGAATTTCCCTATATTTTTCCTTAATTTTTGGCATTTTTACAAAATAGTCCGAAAAACCCGAAAACAGTTGAAAACAGTCCAGATTAGCCCGGATTATTCCGGAACCTCGCAAAATCTCCCGAAATCTCAAATATTATGATAATATTACGTAATCATCTGATGATTCCCGTAATCATATCATAATCGCATAATATCTCGGAGAATCAAGCACAAAATAAGCAAGAAAAATCGACCCGGATACAGCCTGGACCTGCGCCTAGACGCAGGTCCATATTACAGGACCTGCGCCTAGACACAGGTCACAAATATTGACCTGAGTCTAGACGCAGGTCATGTAACTGGACCTGCGCCTAGGCGCAGGTCTGGTGCCAATCCGGGTCAGTTTTTGCCTCTGTTTGTCTATAAATACGACCCTTGTCCGACCTTTCAAAAACACGAAAAAACTTCTACTTCTCTCTATACTATATATATTCTCTCTCTAAAAATCATTCAAAAACTCTGTCGAAATCAATACTAAACTCATATAAAACACATTCCAAGCATTTTCAATCACCAAATTTGGCATTAGACATGCTAATCTCAAGGCCGTAATCGACCGCCGCACACTCCGGGTACACATTTCTGAGACCCTTTTTTATTCAATGTCAATATGCTTTCTTTTCTTTTAATTTTCATTTTGATTTATGATTTGCGTTATTCATGATAATATGTGATTTTTTTTTCCTGTTCTGTTCATGCCGATCTATGTTTTAATTCATGTAATTTTTTTTTCTTTTTATTTGCAAATTTGTAAATCATGTCATGTCTTATTTTTCTTGCATTTTCCATGTCATTCTCTGTAGCATTTTTTTAATTTATTTATTTTAATTTCTATTTGCACGGGATTCGAGGTACGTTCGCACTTTCTTTTTTCACTTTTCCGTGCCATTATCATGTTGATTTTCTTTTCTTTTTTTTATGTAATTTATTTGATTTGAACCTTGGATTCATTCGGACATTTGGACTCACTCTAGTGTAATAATATTGATTAATTTCAAAGTGGTCACAAAATAATTTTAGGCTAATTTGTGCATTAATATGAACCGACTTAGTAATTCGCAAATTAGGGCTAAAATTGAGTTATCTCTGTTGCTCTGAAATTGAACAATGATCTTACAAAAGAGACCTAGTAGAGACCGCTTGCAGGCCGGCGGGCCCAATGCACGATTGGCTCGTAACCTGTCCCCGAACCCATACTCTGGTGCACGACCATATGGGACCAATTGCTCCTGGCTTTCGGTACTTCTTCGGTGTCCGTGGACCGTATAAACGCACGGTGGCGACTCCTACTAATCCGTATTCACATACGACGTTAACGAGCATTCAAATCAACTCGTGATGTAGGCGGCCGGGTAAAAACGACCCCTACACAGATACAAACATGAGATTCAAACTTAGAGATTGTTTACTTCAGATTATATTCAGTTCAGTTCAGTTAATCTCTATTCAGTTCAGTTCAGTTCATCTGTATTTAGTTTAATTAATACACTTCTATTCAGTTCAGTTCAGTTCAGTTCAGTTCATCTCTATTCATCTAATGTAAATGAGCCCTTATAGAATTGTGTTGTTTAATGTTTTACTTTAAATTCGTATTCCTGGGTGCACACCAATGAATGGGATTGTTCTATTTATATAATTTTGTCCTTTCGATTGATGTAAAGCTTATAGAATAGGATTTCTGTAATCTGACAGTGTTAGTCTGTTTATCTTGCTAATTATATTATGGGATTCGATTAAGTATTTGTATACTACCTTTATATCATAATACTCGTAACTTTTGTCATTTTAGGCTGTAACACAATACTTACAACATTTTTTTTTACTATATTTAGTATAAAAATTATTCATGTGTAGCTTTTTTTAAACTTTACTTTTGTTGTGGGTCTAATTAATTATTTGTTTTTCACTTTGACTAGGAATCCATATAGCATACTTATGTAGCGAGTATTGTGATTCAAAGGTAGTATATTGTTTGGTGATAGTATGTATTTGCATACGTTTTTTCCCAATTTTTCGATATTTTATGTGCTAACTGAGTTTTTAAAGTTGTTTGCTACCAATAAGTTCGTTTATTAAAGCGATGAACTTACTATCTCAACCAACTTTTATTTTTGTTTTTGATATCCATATAACATAATATATTCCTTTAGTTTATTAAGTCACTAGAAGTTATACTTTTGGGGGGTTTGGGAGTTAGAGGTTTGAGGGAAAAAAGATAGGTTTGATAGGGAAAAGAAGTTTGACCAACTCAAAACGCTATTTTTGGGTGTTTGGTAGTTAGAGGTTTGGAAGAGAGTTTTGGGGTGAAAAAGCTCTTTTTCAAAAAGCTCATATGATGAGCTTTTTGGAAGAGCTTATAGCTTTTTAGTTCTTTTTACTCTGAAACATCTGACAGTTATCCGCTATTTACCAAACACTTTTACACAAACAACTAATATAAATCAATTAATCAAATCAGCTATCACAAACAGCTAATCAAAACAGCTAATTCAATCAGCTAACCTCTAACAGCTAACATCCAAAAAAGGGCCTTTCTCTTTTACTTTTTTCACAAGAAGAAAAAATAGATACATATCAAATAATTTTTTTTTAAAAAAAGTAACTTGGAGCAACGTCCGAATCGATAAACTAGTTAATTCTTTAAATCTTCTATCACCTCTTTGCTTCTCAATGATGTTCTTCATTAATTGCTATTTGCTTTCTTTAATCGTGTCATAGTAGTTATTCTCCAAGGGTTTGAGAATTTTGTGGCATTTATGGCAGCTTGATTTATTTGGTTGTACTAAACTAAGTTTGTCTCAACTGAATTCAGCTAAATTCTAGACTCAAGAGGACCTTAATAGAACTGATCTGAACAGAAATTAAGTCCAAATTAAAGAACTTGGCCTAGTGGATTAATTGTTGGTCGATTACAAACAATTAAGGAGGGGAAACGGGTTTGTAGGCCTCACTTCACATAGATTTTAATGGTTTGGGGGTGATTTACAAAATCATAGGTACTTCATGGGGAATATTTTAAAGGAAAAAAAGTTAGCACTGGTTATTAAAAAAATCCGTGAAGTGCACATAGATTGATGACAAAAAAATCTATTAATTTATTTTGGAAGTGTGTAGTCATGTAGGGTTTGTTATTTCACCTTGTTTTTATTTATCTGAAATTAACATTACTTTTCAGAATTTATCTGAACTTATTAAAAGTTTAGAATGTATTATACAAGAGGCTAGGATAACCTTGATTTTTGCTTATCAGAATTTATTTTAAATAAAAATAAGGTGAACAAAAAGAACTCCTAACAATACATTGTCATGCTATTCTTGGATTTATGCTACTCTGTATATAAATTGATTATATATATAAATGGTACCGAAAATCAAAATGAAACAATAAAAATGGGATAGAGAGAGTAGTAGACTGCCTCATTTATGCCATAAAATAAAATATGTATGTTAAAAGTCTTTATTACATGACCCAAAAATCCTTATTATCGTATCTAAATTATCATATTATGAGAAATTGAAGGCAAAAACACTTCTAAATTTTATAATTTTGAATTTAATATTATTTTTTTGGAAAATTTTACAAAAATAAGCCAAACTTTGACCGGTCTTCCATAAATAAGCCAATTTTTGAAATTTCATAGATAAGTCAACCTTTGCACCATGTCAGCCAAATTTAAGTTAGAGAATTTTATTTACCAACACCTCGACCCATCGAAATTGACCTTTAACGTCACATTTCTCTTTAACCTTCATGGATCGCCTTTTTTGGATTTCACGGTTCACTGGTGTGGGTAATCAAAATTTTCTGACCTAAATTTGGTTGACATGATGCAAAGGTTAACTTATCTTTGGAATTTCAAAAGTTTGGCTTATTTATGGAAGATCCGCCAAAGTTTGGCTTATTTTTGTCAAATTTTCCTATTTTTTTAGACTACAACATCATTTATTTGCCTTAAATTGACTATAAATAAACCTATTTCTTATAAATGTTATAATTTGCAATTTAGACATTTAGAATTTTTTTAGAACTAATATTGCATTAAAATTAAAATATGAAATTTAAACCGCATTAAAATATTTCCTAATCAGTCAGGAAAACGAAAACCCAAACCCAAACCCAAACCCAAAGACTTTGCGCCATAAAAAAACTAGTACTCCATATTTGATTCCCGATCCACTACATCCATAACCAAAAGTCTAAACCATTTTACTTCAACACGGCCCAATTGACAAGTCTAATTAGGGGCTTGTTTACTTCAGATTATATTTAGTTCAGTTCATCTCTATTTAGTTCAATTAATATACTTTTATTCAGTTCATTTGTATTCAGCTAATGTAAACGAGTCTTAAAAACTGATTCATGTAAAAAATAATAATAAATTACTGATATAAAATGACATTAGGGCACGTGTCTTAGAAGTTTGGTGTGTGGTGTGTACCTTGGATGTGTGAGTAGGTTATTTTTCTAATGCCAATAGTATTAGTGTCGGATTGGTACCATCATCGAAGTTGCTTGAATCGTTGGTTGTGGTAATCACACGTGTTGGGCTTATATATTTTTTTAGCAATATTTGATTCGTGGCTGTGATGTTATGTGATCTTATCATACGATATTATTATTATTATTATATCGTATAATTTATTTTGAGTAGCCGTGGCCAACTTGATCCGATCCCGCGAACTAATAATTTGTAATATAGTATTGCGTACATCTATAATGCGGATTACGGAGTACATTTTTTTAAAAAATTTATACTTCCTCTGTCCCTTTTTTTTGCAATAATTTTTTTTTTGGATGTCTCAAAATGTTTGCTACAATTCTAAAATAAGTAATATGGTCCATATGTAGTCCTCACAACTCTCCTCTACTTTATTTTACCTTACTCCACATACTCCACCACTTTAATCACTAAAATACAAATTTTCATACCAACTCAATACTAAACTCTTATAAAAGTTACAATTGTATTGTGTTACAAACAAAGGGGGATAGAGGGAGTATTTTTTATAAGAATGTTTTTATGTGTACTTGGCTACTGCAACATTTTTTTTAATATGTGAGTCAATGGAGGTCTTAGGATTTTTATAATGGTGGGCATGAATTGTGTGAAAATACATAAAGAGAACTTTAACAACAAAGTAAGTAAAACACGTTCTCTTATTAGATTAATTGAAGTGATCCAATTAATTCATTTGCTCAAATATATTCCGCAGAAGTATTCGATCAATAAGCGTGGGTCCAATGCCCAAGGGACGCAATATAACCCGTAGAGTAGTTGTTGTTGTTGCAGTCTTCTCGCTATTATTAGGTTGTTGGAAAACCGCATTGTTACTTGAAAAGAATAAGGCAGAAAGATATACTAAAAATCGCGTTACAACACTTCCAATTTATATGAAAAAAGAGAATGAGGTCTTAGCGTAGTGGTTAAAGCTTCATAATTCTAGGCACAAGGTCATGAGTTCGATTCTCAACCCACGCATTTACAATAATTCCTTATCTATCCCTTTACAAATGTATGTGTTGGTTAAAATTGGACCATGTGACTTGCATTAGGGCTTAAATTCAAGGCCAAGTATCACACACATTATCCTTTAAAAGAATGAAAAAAAACACTTTTCCAATTTTGAAAGTGGCTTGGAGTGGCGTAAAAGTTTAAATTGATCTTAAACTAAAAAATTGCGATAAAACCAAATGATGAGACAATACCTTATTTTTGTGCAGAAGAGTAGGCCGCAAAGTCTCGGAGGATGGAGCGAAAATGTTAAATTTGATTGAATATTAGAAATGGGCCTAGGCAACCCAATATGGAAGAGGAGAGGAGAGTTGGGTCACTTTCAAGCCATATGAGGTTCATTCCTTCCTGAAACCAATTGGTGATAGGAGGAGTAACTCTTAGACTTATAAGCTAGTTTAGTCTCTCCTCATCTTTCGATGTGAGACACACTCACTAGTGCACTATATGAGGTTCAACAAAATATCATCCATAAGCAGTTGGATTTTTCAAGAACATCTGAATTTACCCTGCAAAACACGAATTAGCGTTAGGTTATCACCTTCAATAAAAAATGTGGTCATATTATGTTGCCTAACTAATAAAAGAGCATTCTGGTTCGTGGCCTCAACAACGAGGGGAGAAGCATTGCCCAAAAAGAAGGCTATGGCTGCAATGCAAGCGTCGTTGTGATCCCTAAGGACAATACTTGTAGACGCATAGTTACTAGCTTCGGAACCATCAAAATTTAATTTAATTATACCAGGGGGAAGAGGACGCCAACTGATAAAAGAAGGCTCCTGGGGAGTAGACATATGGTTGGCAGTACTATAAATAGAATGGAGAGCATGAATCGAGAGACAATAATTCCACTCATGAAAATAAGAGAAGGCTTGGGTAAAGACATCAATAGAGGAAAAAGAAGAATGACGAAAAACTAACATGTTCTGAGCTTTCCAAATGCTGCATAAAATATGCGGAACTATTATCATGGAGGCAATGATGACTATATATGGAGATATGAAAGAATAGAGGAAATGGAGGGAAGAAAACAATTATTTAAGCAAATGAATTAATTCGTTGGATTGAAGTCAAATAAAGGTCGTGCCTACAAAGGAAAACAATACATATTTTAGGTGAAGGGACGACAATATATGAGAAGGATATATTGACTATTGAATGGTGATTACGAAATTAAAATTATTACAAATGATATATTGATTGTAGTCACCTAGTTGGGAGTGCATCTACACATATTATACTACTTTTTAGGAGGGGCATTTATCTTCAAAATCCAATGGAAGGATGCCAAATTATGATTTATGATTGGTGTTAAGATTTTGAATTAGATTAGTGAAGATTTGACTAAGAAATTTTCATCCAGAGGGACTCCTAAAGAGACCATCTCAAATAGGATTCGAGCTGAGCCGCTGAGGTGATCAAGGTTGAAACAATTATTGAAATAATTCAATATGATAATAGAGAGTGTAATTTGGAATTGATTCGAGAGGATTGAGGTTGAGATAATTATTGAAATAATTCAATTTGGGAATAGATATATAATGTAATTTTGGAACAAGCAATTGGTTGTCTAGAGTATATCAATGTCTTGGTTAATTGGATAAGGGAAAGACCCAATTGTCTTCCCATAAGTTTATGTTCAAACCATGGGCTATTTGTCATCTCATAACTTTTTAAAATAATGTTCTGAATTTCATAAGACTTTCTAAAGCTGAGGTTGAGATTGAAGTGCGATAATCAAATAATAAATATTTTTGTAAGTATTTTTTTAGACAAGTCTAACTCAATTATTATTTGGATTATAATGAATTTTCTACAAGATTTCTAATTCCATGGCCTTCGAACTTTTTGGTCTATATATTTTATCCTATTGTACTAGATTAAGGCTTTTAAAATTGTATTTTTTCAAGTTATTGCAATTATAACATTTGAGCATAAAATTATACCTTTTTATATAAAGTTTAATTAATAAGGTAAATTTAAAGATTTATGATAAAAGAGTTACAATTTTTTAGTTAAAAGTTATGTTATACCGCCGAATGGTCTCACAAGTGAAATTGTATTAACATTGGAGGTGTCTAGTGTATAGATGGCAAACGGGTCGTTTGGGATGGGTACGGGTTGAGTTGATTTGGGCGGGAGAATTTGGGTTCAAGAGCTTTTAATTTGATGTGGGGTTGGATTCTGGTTTTCACCAAACAGATTTAAAGAGCATAATAATCAAAATTACATATATTAATGTTCGGATAATTCGGGTCTGGTCGGTTTCGGGTCTGGTTAATGATGTCATGTTATTTTAGTTGTGTTTCGAGTTTTGTCCGGATTGTTCGGGGCGGGTAACTTGGATTGGATTACTGTATTTTTGCCACCTCTGGTCTTGTGATCAATAATTTAACTAATTTTAACAAATTATTTTTGGAGAAAGCGTCGGTGTGCCTCACGAATAATTCACATAAACATTTATGGAGCAGTAATATGCTAGGATTTTTTTGGGAAATTCTACTTAGTACCATTGTGTTTTTGTCTTTTCTACACGGTATCCAAAAAAAACTTTTTATTCTAAATGATACTAATGTGTTATTGTCTTTGTTTCTACAGTACATGTCCATTAAAACTTAACGTTTAACAAAGTTATTTGGGTTTAGCAATTGATTTTTCTGTTGTAATTTTAGTTTACTTATATTATTAATGTACTTGGTTTTCAATGTTAATGATAATCTTGGGTTGTAATTTCGGTTTACCTATATTATTTGTTATTATTTTCATGCATGAATTAAGCAAATTAATGTGAGCATGAATAATCAGTTGAATAAGCAAATTGAATAAGACATTTTGACCTGATTTTAAACATGAATAATCAGTTGCATTAACTTGCCTCAATGATTTTAAACATGAATAAGGCATTTTGACCAGTTTTAAAACATTAAAAAACAATTCTTAAACCCAATTAGCTTTGTTAAACGTTAAGTTTTAACATATTGTTGATATGGAAACAAAAACAAGAACACAATGGTATCAAGTGGAATTAAAGTTTTTTTTTTTTGGGTACCATATAAAAAGGACAAAACATAGTGGTACCAAATAGAATTTCCTTTTTTCTTTTGAAAAAAGAAAGGGTGCATACTAAAATTATCAAATCCCCCGTCAAGTCGTTTGATCTTGGGCCTTTATATAGCAGAAATTATGGAATGGTCTAAGAAGTTCGATTATTGTGCTTGCCGTGTGGTAAGAAGGCATGGTTGCCCACTTGCTCACCATATAGCTAATTTGCTTCATTCTTATATCAGATCAGATCAAATAAGATCTTATCACATCAATTCTCATAAGTTTCAAATCAGATTAGAGATCAGAAAATTTTAGACGAAGAGAACGCACTCTTAATGTAGATGAAAGAACTTGGCTAGAGTATTGAACTTATGTTATTATTGATTGCATTTCCAAATACTTATATGTAATTTGATTTATGAGTAATGCTATTTGTAATTTCCTTTAAAAAAAGTTTACTACTCCCCCCGTTTTTTAATAGAGGTAATATATTGAGTTTGCACACTTAACGAGATATAACTTTGACCAATATTATCTTTTATTGTATAATTATAAAAATTATATAAAAAAATATATATAGATGGATAGTGTGTACCGAGACGAATCAAATAAAATCCCATTTGCTTATATTTTACCTTATGTATAAATAACAATTATGAGTAGTAGTTAAAAACTTAAAGTGTATTGGATGAATAATAATGTCTAAAGTCAATATATTA
Source organism: Salicornia ramosissima (assembly GCA_951394345.1). NCBI lineage: Eukaryota > Viridiplantae > Streptophyta > Magnoliopsida > Caryophyllales > Amaranthaceae > Salicornia > Salicornia ramosissima. The sequence goes on from OX596234.1 coordinate 51,443,921, forward strand.
TATCTAAAAAAACGGTATAAGTAGTTTTTTTTTCTTTATCGGGTAAGAAATTCATTTTTTTAGTTATACATATAAAAGAAAAATGGGTGTTAGTAAAGTAGTAATATATATATATATATATATTTTTGGGGGGGGGTTTGAAATTAGGGTACTCTCCATTTTGTTCTCACCATTTCCTATCCTAAGATTTTAACACCTAATTTAGCATTAAAATAAAAAAAAATCCTCTCAATTTATCTCTTCATACATTCCCAACCATTAATTTAGAAAATGGACCATATATTCCCTTTAAGAAATAAAGATAATCTTTACTCAGGGTGGGGGACATGGGGGTTTAAACTCTATTATCAATATTCTCAATAACTCTTTATTAGTTGTGAGTAATCTTCCTTCAAAAAAAAAAAAAGGTTGTAAGTAATCAATCCAGTGAGTAATCTAAGTTTTTTTCCTGTTTTCACTAGCCTTAGGGCTCGTTTACATTAGCTGAATAGAGCTGAACTGAACTGAACTGAATACAATCTGAAGTAAACAAGCCAGATCCCTTTAGTTTTCTTTATCGCAAATTCGCAATTCCGAATTTCAAATTCCTATAATATATGCGATGAAATTACAAACCAAGGCCAAAAAGTACATAAAACTTGAAAAAAAAAAAATGCTTCAAGCTCTCCTCCACCCATGCAACTCTCTTTTACGCATCAATCGCCATTTCTCACTTTCCCGAACTCTCTTCTTCCATTCTTCGATCAATCCACTAAACTCTTGCCATGAAAACCCATGTCAGAAGCTAGAATCATCATCATCACATGAAACAAGCAAAAACCCAAAACCCCAAAATGACTTGAAATTATTTTCGACAACCCTAATTGCTTCCCCAACTCAAATTCAAAAGCTAATTGCATCTCAATCTGACCCTCTTTTAGCTAAGGAGATCTTCGATTTAGCTTCTCGTCAACCCAATTTCAGCCATTCCTATTCAACTTTCCACACTCTTATCATCAAACTTGGAAATGCTCGTCAATTCTCTCTCATGGAAAAGGTTCTTTTTCAGCTTAAACAATTGCGTTATCCTACAACCCCAGGTCTGTTTTCTAGCATAATTTGCATTTATGGGGACGCCCATTTGCCTGAAAAGGCTCTTAAGACATTCTACACCATAGTTGAATTCAACTGTAAACCGACTTCGAAACACCTTAATCATGTTCTAAGCATTCTTGTAGCTCAACGTTCGTTTCTTAGGCCTGCTTTTGATCTATTCAGGATTGCCCATAAGTATGGAGTGGCCCCAAATGTGAAATCTTATAACATTTTGATGAAAGCGTTTTGTTATAATGATGAGCTTAGTGTTGCCTATAAGCTGTTCAATGAAATGCTTAAGAGAGAAGTTTTGCCTGATGTTGAATCTTATAGGGTTTTGATGCAGGCATTGTGTAGGAAGAGTCAGGTGACCAAGGCTATGGATTTGCTAAATGACATGCTTAACAAGGGCTTTGTGCCTGATACATTGAGCTATACTAGTTTGTTGAATAGTTTGTGTAGGAAGAAGAAGCTAAAAGAGGCTTATAAGCTGTTATGTAGGATGAAAGTGAAGGGATGTAATCCAAGTATAACACATTTTAATACAGTTATATTGGGTTTGTGTCGAGAAGGGCGTGCATCGGATGCCATCAAGGTTTTAGATGACATGTATTCGAATGGATGTTTGCCGAATTTGGTGTCTTATAGGACTCTGGTTGGTGGGTTGATTGATCAAGGGATGTATGATGAGGCCATCAAGTATATGGAGGAAATGCTTTCAAAAGATTTCTCTCCACATTTTTCAATCACTCATCTTTTGACCAAAGGTTTGTGTAATGTTGGTAGGATTGAGGAGGCTTCTGGGGTGCTTCTACAGATACTAAAACATGGTGAAGAACCGCATCTTGGTACATGGCAGGAAATCATACCAAGGATTTGTGAAGCTGAGGAGATTGAAAGATTGGAAAAAATGTTGGATAAGGTGATTAAGGTTGACATAACACCTCATACAAGGATAGTTGAGGCAGGAGCAGCTTTGGAGGAGTATTTGATCAAGAAGATAAAAGCAAATTCCAGAAAAGCTTGAGCTTCTATTCTTAGTTCACCTTGTGAGCTATATGTAGTATAGTATATTGTTCCAATGATATTGAACCTTTGCCAAACTGGTTCAAATAGAGGTGAATGACTAGTTGACTACTCTTCAGTGATCCATTACTTCAGTGCTGGAAACTGTATCTTGTTGTCATCATATTCAGCTGTTCTTAGTGATCAATCACTTCAATGCTGGAAATTATATATTGTAGTAGCTTCAATTGGAAGGCCATCATTTTCGGTTGCCCACCAGCAATCACTGCCAACTACATGAAAATTATTGGTTACTGCTTAATTACAGGAAAAATTAAGTGGTTGAAATTTGAAACAGATATGATCAGTGGTTGTTTTTAGCCTCACTTGTAAATGAATGATGCCTCACTGTCTCCTCCTCAACTTATTAGTGGTTGAAAGTTGAAACAAATATGATCAGGGCAGTGCTACTAAGTTCCAATGAGTTCTTAAAAGCTCTAATTTCAATTAGTTTTTATCCGGGTTTATTAAGGTCAATCAGTCCAATTCTAAGTTCTTACTAGGGCATGTCAGACTATCAGAGCTAATTAGGTTTCATCAATTCTGAACATGTCAAGTCAGACCTTATAAAATCAGGTTTCATAAGTTGGAAAAGACTGCATCATAAATGCCACCATTCAACTCCTTGTAAAGGCATGATGAGTTATTGAGTTTGCTGAAATGAGTGTTTCACAGGTGAAGTGCTATCTGAATGAGCTTATCTAAGATGGAGTACTCCGGAATCTGTTCAGTGATAGTAAGACCTAGGCACAACAAGGGTTTGCAAATGAGATGATGCTTTTAATACACAAAGGGAGAAAAATTAGATTACATGAGCAAACTGTGTGTACAAATTCTGGTAAATGTGACTGTATTTTAAGCTCATGCAACTTGCCTGCAGCAGTATGTACAATGTACACAGTGACAGACAGCAATCAGTTCTATGATCAACCTTATTCAAGAATCTGGAGAAATGCTTGGCATTCAAGTTCCCTATTAAAGATGATAATGTATTAATGTCTTGTTAATAGTCTTGTATTATTGTGTCTAAAAATATCACAATTCATTTTTTTGTTGTTGAAGGAAATTCCTTTTTAAGCTTCATTGTCTTTAATAGATAGATTCCAGAATGTAGATATATAGGCCATGTTATTTCTAAATTAACTTCAAACAAATTATGTTCAATTCATTTGTCGACGAGTCTAATATTTAATTCAATTCAGATTCATTCAGTTCAACAGAACACGTATCTAAAATACTAGGATAAGCTCTTGAACACTGAATTTCGAAATCAAAAGACAGTTATAGACACAAAACGAAACATAGTAAAAATGAATACTACAATTAACAAGCTTGATATTATCAACCAAAATCCTAACATAGTAAATACTCCTTGTATAAATTACCAAGCATACATTTTGAAAGGAAACAGTAAGAACACTATTCAACAGAGACATAGAACGTAAACCCTAATACTCTGACAGTAGAGCAACAAGGTGCAGTGAAGGGAGGGGAGGGGGTTTTGAAGGAAAAAAAGAAAGAAGTGAAAAGGACATAAAAATAAAAAATATCCTTAAAATAAGCTAAACTTGTGCAGTGCCTTCTGTGAATTTGGGGTCTTCGCATCTGTATTTACCATCAGGTCCAATTCCAAAACCCTTTGGATCTGCAAACACATTTTCAAGAAGTTGGCTTCGATGGGGGGCAGGGCTTTGATCTGCAAAGTCGACAGCAGCCTCGATTTCTTCTTCAATCTTCTTCTCAATGGACTTCAAGTCAGCTTCGTTAACCAATTTGTTCTCAAGTATGTACTTCTTCAAAGCTGCTATTGGATCTCTACTGCTAAAACGAGCCTTCTCACCTGCCAACGCAATTGAAATGAATCATGTTGTCAGATGCAGAATAAGGTTTTTAAAAAAAACAAATCAAGATCCAATCTAGAATTCTAGATCAATATGGTGGTGGTACTGCTCTAGTTATGTAGTTTATTATAACAAAAAAAATCAAAATTATAGCGCGTAATTCTGCCTGGGAGAGGGAGAAATGTCTGAATGCTATGAGTACATCTGAACAAATTCAGTTTGCTAAATGATACACACCATTGATAATGGACAATTATGCACTATGATTTCAGATTGTTAGGACACTGATTCAAAGATAATGTGCCCAACTAGACATGTCAAACAAGACGGGACAGGTCGGGTTGGGGCAAACATGATCAAGATGAGATAAGAATCTCGCAATAGTACCAACACAGAATTACTCCACATATCGAGATCTCTTGCTTTCTACCAATCAAACAAGCAAACCTAAGAAAAACTTATGTTTCGGCCGAAGATTTTAGATGCATTGCATTAACATAGATTAGTACTCCACTGCTGCAAGTTTAATGAATTCCTGAGTTAATTTATAGGCAATTCCGACAAACCGCAAGTCTGCAACACATACTAGTACTGATTCTACTGAACACAAAACAGAAATGTCTCTCATTCCTATAATCCTAGGTTACCGGTAATGAATCAACTACCACTAAAGGCTCGTTTGGTACCCGGTCATAAACAAAGGTAATGGGAATGACTTATATATTATTTTTGAAGGAAAATCAATCCATCCTTACCATGGTGCTAGTTTACCTCCAAACTCACCCAATATTCTTCAGAAATCTCCAATCCAAATTTCCAATCTAATACCATCCTTTCAAGTGATGATGAAAGATATGATAAAATTCAAGTTTGAGAATGAGATTGTGTTTACATAGAGATGGTAATATTGTTTCTCTTACTAAATTATACTTATGAAATCATTCCCATTATCACAATTTATTACCGGCTACTGAGTGAGCTGTAAGAAGACTACATGCATGGGTAAACTTTGCAGCCAGTAGAGCTTGTCATTTGTCATATATTAGTAACATAGCAACATCAATTCACAAACATTCAATCAGTGGAAAGAGATCCTAAATTGAAACAGAAAGAGAAAAGGGGAACAAATAATTAATAGAATAAAATAAAAAAGTGAGAATTGAAGAAAAAAACACTATCAGGTCAGTCAAGCATACCAGCATCACGAAGCTCATCAGGGTCAGCCAAAGAATGTCCTCTAAATCTGTAAGTTTCACATTCAACCAAGGTAGGACCTTCACCTTTCCTCGCCCTGTCAACTGCCTCCTTCGCCACTTCCCTCACCTTCAAAACATCCATACCATCCACATGGAATCCCGGCATCCCAAAAGCAGGTCCCTTCTTCCAGATCTCAGGATCAGAAGTAGCCCTCAGATGAGACATCCCAATTGCCCACAAATTATTCTCAACTACAAATATAATAGGTAATTTCCATAATGCAGCCATGTTCAAACACTCATAAAACTGTCCATTGTTACAAGTCCCGTCGCCAAAGAAAGCTACAGTAACATCATCACAGTTCTCCTTAAGCACTTCCCTCTTATACTTGCTTGTAAATGCAGCTCCCGTAGCAACAGGAATTCCTTCCCCAATGAAGGCAAAACCACCAAGAACATTATGCTCCTTGGAAAACATATGCATAGACCCTCCTTGCCCTCGGCAACACCCAGTTGCTTTACCAAAAAGCTCGCTCATCACAGCACGAGCAGGCACACCCTTGCTAAGGGCATGAACATGATCCCGGTAAGTACTAACTACAGAATCTGACTGTTTTAATAGCTTGATAAACCCAGTTGAGACAGCCTCTTGCCCATTGTATAAATGAACAAATCCAAACATTTTACCCCTGTAATACATCTGAGCACACATATCCTCGAACACTCTTCCCAAAATCATGTCCTCATAAAGCACAAGTCCTTCCTCTTTTGTGATCAACTACATTCAAAGATTACCCACATGCAGAATAAGCAACAATCAACACTATTTGATTACTTTCAATGATAGGAATACTCAATAACTCAATAAGGCCCTGTTTTTTTGGACTTAATTTCTGAAATTTCCATTCAATTCAGTTCCTGAAGAGTCTAGGATTCAGAATAATTTAGTTTAGTACATATTAAATCCGTCCAAAAGAACGGGGCCTAAATGCATGAAACTCAATAAGTGCAAATTGAGTACAATAAGGCTCCGTTTGTTAAAACATTTTCTTGGAAAATGAGTTTTTTTCCCACTCTTTTGTTTGGTTAGCAAAATATGTAAATTGGAAAGTAGTTTTTGATGTAGGCCGTAATTCCCAATTTCCCACTATATTTCCTCACATCTCTCTTATTGTCATCATTTCCCCTTCATTTCCATATTATTTTCTCCTTGCATGGAAGTATAGAACCGAACAAAGAAAAGAAATAATTATTAATTGCATTTTCCCTTCAACAATCATTTTTGATTGGGAGCAGATCTTAATCACACAATATGATTATATGAAAGTAAAGGTAAGATGTTTTATGTAACATCAGTCAATATAAACATGCAAATTCGCAGAAATTAGGGTTCTTCGCAAACAAATTGAAGTAAAATTCCAACTGAGAAAGATAGAAAAATTACCAGATTAGAGGGTGAAACAGAAGATTTAGGCTTCCTTTCTTTGACGACCTCAGAAACAGCGACCACATTGCTGGAAACAGATCGACAATTGAGAGATGATGATGATAAGGGCATTTTTGAAGAAAGGCGAAGTTTTTGAACAGATCCAAGAAAAGATGTAGTTGGAGAAGATTTAACACAAGCAAAGATAGGTTTTTCATTGGATCTCAAATTAAGGGGTTGAATGATTTTGGGAGCAGCAAAAGCTGAAGACATGATTGAAAAGATTTAGCAATGGAGAAATTAAAAATGGTACAGCAAAATCAAAAGAAAGAAGAAGTGGGGGAAAACGAGAAGTGGGTTGTGAAGTGTGAGAGAATAAAAAGGCGTGTTGGAAAGGAAGAAGGCAATGGCGGAGAAAACAAAGAGATTTGGGGGAGGTTTTGATTGAGGTAGATGAGAATGAGATGATCAAGGAGAAAAAAAAGTGGACAAGTGACCCAACTCAACCACACACACACAATGACACAAACAAATGACAAGTAATCCCACATGTTTGGGAGTTTGGACTTAAGTTAGGGCAATCTACCGGTTTTAATTTGTTTGTTACATTTTACTAATTTGATGAATCTGTTTATCAAAGTAGTAATTTCATGTAATTTTGGTGAAAATTAGGGCATATATATAGATGGTTGTAAAAAAAATAGGGATATTTTGTCCAACAACCCCTTAACTTTTGGGTGTTTTGTAAAAAACTATCTTAAAAACAAGAAGTTGTCCAAAATTATCTTAAATAATAAAAATCGTTGTTGACCTATACCACAATGGTTTACCAATCCGTTGACAGTGGTTGTCAACCTCGAAAAACCACATGTCAAGTGCGTGAGGCGGATTTCCACCAAAAAAATGTTGTTTTCAGCTGCAGTGGAGGTTTATAGGGGGTTTGGGGGTCGGTGGGTAGGGGTTTCGTGGGTTGTGAAATTGATGGGTAGGGGTTTTATGGGCTAGGGTTTTGATGTGTGGTGGTCTTGGTGGGCGGGGGTTTCGATAATGGGGTCTCAGTGGGTGGGAGTTTCGTGGGTTGGGCTGCGACCATGGGGTTTCGGTGAGTGGAGGTCATGGTGGGTTAGGGCTTCGTGGGTTAGGGTTACGGCGGTGGTGTGGGTTTCGATGATGGAAGTGATCTGGTGGTGATGATTAAGGGTAGGCAAATCCGGGTATCCTCCGAAAATCGGTTGTAATTTTTTTTACCCGTTCTGATCCGGTTAATTCGGATATCCGAAAATTCTTGAGGCCCGAAAATTCGGATTCGAAAATCGGATATCCAGATCCGATTTTTTTTAGTCTCTTATAAATCTTTTTTTTTATAAAATAATTAAAAAATATTTTGTTTTTAATAAAAAACTGTTGTTTCTTTTTTTTTTTTTCTTTTGTAAAAAAATAATTTTTTTAATAATTAAACTGTTTTTTATTTTAATTAAAAAAAATAGCTTTTTATAATAAAAAGTGTTTTTTTTAATTAAAAAAATATTTTTTTTAAAAGTAAAATCAGATACCGGGTTTTGAAAAAACGTGACCCGGTATCCGGTTTTACAAATCGTGTATCTGCTTCAATTTTAAAGTCGGATCATATATTCAGTTTTTTGCATTAAAAAAACTAGATAAAGTTTTTTTTTCCGCCCCTGGTGATGATGGTGGTAATGGTGGCGGAGATAAAGGAGAAGGTAGTAGTGGATGGGTATTGGTGAAAAATCGCCCGGGTTTTATTATTTAAGGTTGTTTTGGACAATTTTGTGTTTTAAAGGGTAATTTTTCGCAAAATGTCTAAAAGTTTGGGGCATTTTGGACAAAAAAATCTATAAAAAAATTGAAAGTTATTTTTTGATAATTTAAAAGAGTTAAATTATTACAATTAGCTGGAAATTGGATCGAATCAGACCAAATTTGTGTCTATCCATTTATATAATTGGGTTTGATTATCATTAATAGCGGATCGATTCTCTGTCAAATTGAGGGATCATGTTAAGATTGTCAACCTTTCCCATCTGTTGTTGATACCCAAATAATGGCTGAAAACGAACAGTTGGCAAATGCAGAGCACACACTTTGTTAAAATTTAGGGATTTGTTTCCATCAACAAAAATTAGGGGTTTGTCATTTTCATTGATTTATATTTGACATTGACATTTGTTTAATGTCACAGATGAGATTTTTTTTTGTCTAGCAATTCTTAAGATACTGTATATGAGGATATTGTATTACACAAATTACAAAATGCTGGAAAAAAAAACGAAGTACGAAATAAGGTTTAGTGTTCTTATTATGATCAAATTACTATTGCCTTCCTTTCAAAAAAAAATAAAATAAAATTTACTATTGCCTTGCATCTCTTTACCTATATCCATTTAGGGTTTGTTTATTTCAGATTATATTCAGTTCAGTTAATCTTTATTCAGTTCAGTTCAGTTAAGTTCAGTTCATCTCTATTTAGTTCAATTAATACACTTCTATTCAGTTCAGTTCAGTTCAGCTAATGTAAACGAACCGTTAGAACATGTTAAAATTTAGAGGTGATATCATTTTTTTAATGTTATCTATATAATAATAAGTAAAATTGAGGTACCACTCATATTTCAAGTCTTATGTTGAATCTTAGAATTTCAAGGCTCAACTTGAGATTTGGTTAAGATTTTAAAAGAAAAATAAGGATAATTTTAAGTCCAAATTTTAAGACATTAAATCATGATGCCACACTAAGGCTTAACACTCAGTTTGTGTAAAGCTTCAAAGCTAAAAAATATTTAAAGTGTTAACTAGAGCTTGTTTGGTTAATATTTATTAGCACGAAAATTAGAATTTCCTATGAAATGAGAAAAAGTTGAGACGTTTGGTTGACACAACCATAGGAAATTAAACTTTCGAGGAAATTCTATTGGAACTGGGGAATTGACTTACCAAGACCCCCATGGTCAGGGGTGTTCATTAACCGGTCCGGACCGGAATTTAAACTGAAACCGGTCCATGAAAATAGTGATTCCAGTCCACCGGTCCGGTCTGGTCCAAACCCGATAAATTTTGGTCCGAACCCGAATCTAAAAAAATTAATATATAATTTTTTTTTTAATAAAAAATGTATTTAAATTCCGGTCCGGTGTGGTCTAAATCCGGACCGGTTAGAGGAAAAAAGTTTTTTTTTTTTTTTTATAAAAAAGTTAGAAACCGGTCCAAACCGGTCTGGTCCCGATCCACAAAAAAATGTGAATTCCGGTCTATTGATCCAACCAGTTTCGGTCCGATTGTGGACCGGTGCACACCACTACCCACGGTAATAAGTTAAACTTCCCACAAGAAATTTTAATTCAAATGATCAACGTAACAAAACAATATTTATAGACAAGTAGTGTCTTGGGTCTTGGGAGACATGAAAAAAATTAAATAAAGAGATTTTATATATCTTCCAAAATGAGGTTATATCATTGTAAATTTTGTTTCAATTTTTTTTAAAAATTATCTTTTCTCTCAATTAGCCCTTGTTTGATTTACCAAGTGGGCCTTTGTAAATTATTTGGCATGTTATATGGGAATTTACACTTTCAAAGAATTTTTATTTCCCCCACTTGATGTCAACCAAATAATGCATTAAATACATATTTTTTAGGAATCGGAAATTCCTATGTGATTTACTTCTTTTATTTTCACCATGGCAAATTACGGAAGCGAGCATAATGAGTATGTCATATAATCTCTATCTTTTGAGTTTTGACCCATGAGATCACAGTTTCAATAGCATCACACTCTCTTGCTTGGGAAATGGCTAGAATCAAATTGATTTTTTTAACAAACATATTAAATGACATTTTTGTAATTTTGTTGAAAGTAAATTACCAAAACACCCCTATAAAGTTGATGTTCGGATCCCTACCCCTAAAGTTTGTCAAAATTACTTTAAAATGTCATTTAAAATACAAACTTTGTATCTAAAATTGATTTATTGGTCATCCCTCCTATTGCCTGGGCCTAATTCAGTGCACAAATATCATGTTGAACTAAATTTCAAGCCATGAAGTAAATAGAGCTTTAGGGGAGGCCTTGTTGTTAGTTGTTACACACCAACCATCTCTCATTTACCTTTTCAAAATCTCCTTCAAGTTTCATGTACTCCCTATGTCTCATTGTAAATGCTCCATGTTGATTATGTCTACTATTCATTTTGTAACTTTAATTGTTTAATTTCATATATATAAAAAAATATAACTATGTGAGATCTCATTTGATTCAGCTCAATACGTACTCTCTAAATATGTAATTTTTATAATTTTTATGATATATAATTAAAGATATTAATGTTTAAATTTGTGTCTCATGAGATGTGAAAAAGTAAATCACAGTTCTAATAGCAAACTTCCACAATGATATTTGATTTTTGAAATTATTAATAACCTTATTTAAAACACGTAATCACAACTACAAAAAATCATAACTACCATTTAATTGTAAAACTGTATTATTTGCAATGTACCTACTTTGTGTAAGCGAAAGACAAAAACTAGATTAAATAAAAAAAAATTAAAGAAATTATATAAATTTTTTAAAAATCATGTGGAAACTTAAAAATTCTATAGTCAATTTAATATTGTTAACGAATATTTTGAGATTAGTGCACGCACTGTTAGTAAAAAACTAGTTTTTACTTAATCTAGCAATAAGGAGGAACGTTAGGTTCCTCAAATTGAAATACAATTGTAGTGTAATTTTGAGCAACTTTAGAGTCAGAGATTATACACGAGCTAAATGCCTAAATATGAGTGTTATACAATTTTGGTAATATATTTTGAACAAAATTACAAAAACGTGATAAAAATGTGATATAAAGGCATTACCAATTCACGATCATCTTTCAATCTCTCCATTTTCAAGTTAACACTGTCAACTCTTGCAAGTTGCAACCTGCAATTCACAATCTGAAAGCGCCGATCAGGTCTTCTTCTTCTCTTGTCTTCCATATTTTATTTTTCATCGCTATGTCCCTTTTTCCTTCTTTTAACCTTTTTTTTTTTTATATTGTGGTTTTGATCTTGCCAGGCTTCCTTTTGCCATACGACTTTTACGGATCCACTCTCCGATTGCTGTATATGGCTCATATCCTTTGTTAATTGCGTAATTCTTCGATCTGTTTTAGGTTTTTGCGATATTTATCGATATATAATCTTTTCTTCTAAAATTTATTGTTTTTGCTGCTCAGTTTCATGCCTTAGATCTGGTTTCTGATTCTATGCTGTGTGGTTTTTTTAGATCTATTCAAATTGTTTTGTTATCTTAATCTTTCGATGCTCGATCCGTAGTTTAGATTTAACACAATTCCCTTCATTCATCAATTTTTTTCGCAATCATTATTTCTTGTCTTAAAATAGCTTGAAGCAGCAAGCTAAATAGATGATTTGAGTAGTTTTCATTATTACTTCTTATCTCTTTCCTCTTGTGTTTCGTTACTGGGTCTTTCCTTAATTGGATTGAACGCGGCAACCAGAGGGAGACTGATCGCCAGAGAGCTGCGGCTCGAAACTCGAAGAAGGGCGGAAAAACAAAAGATGATGGTTTGACCCCTGAACAGCGTCGTGAGAGGTGGGTTTTAATGGCTTTTAGATATGAGTTCTTAAATTTTGAGTTATTATAGTGTTTGAATGTTGATGAATTATATATGTTGGATGTTTTATTCGTTTATAATATAGTATTCCACAAACTACTTGAATTGTACAATTATATTGGCAGGGATGCGAAAGCGCTTCAAGAAAAGGCTGCCAAAAAGGCAGCACAGGCTGCTGGAGCTGGTTTCGCTGTAGGTAAAACCAACAAGAAATGAGAAATATGGTGATAAACTCATGTAATTGTAATGACAATCTTACAGGTGTGATTTTTGATGGGTGTATTAGGAAGGGTGATCTTGCCTTTCTTTGTCATTGAATGTCGATATAAAGATTCTGTTAGCTAATTGATGCAATCCATTAATTTTTTTTTGAGAATTGATCATGATGTCTCTACTTATAAGTTTTTTTTTCCTTTTGCTAGAACTTATTATTATTTTTTTGTGTGACAAGAGATATATTTAGTCATTTCCTTTACTTATATGGTATCCACATGCAGTACGTTAGGCAAAATTATAGGTGTGGTCATTAAGCTGGTGATTTTCCTCTTTTTTTTTTTGTTTTTTTTGTTTGTTTGTTTGTGTGTGGCTATTTGCGGGTTATACAGAATGCATGTCTGTACTGTGTTGTTGCAATTGTCTTCTGGTACATAATGGAACTAATATTCTACCAAACTCTGGGATCACTTTTGCTCATACGTTGTCTTTCAGAGCCATGTACTGTGATAAGTTCTCTCTATATGCTATTGGTTGGTTTATGAGAATACAGCTATCATTTGGAATAGTTGGAGTACTGCTCTTCCTATGTAACTTGAGCTATAGTAAAATGTTTGATTGAGCCTATTAGCTCAATCGGAAGAGCATTGTGTTATTGCACAAAGGTTGTGGGTTCAAATCCTGCATGGGCTATACTTGCAAATTCTGTGTTTCATTGATACCAAGTCCATTCTTTAGAGGGTTTAAATGGAAAGGGGTGTTGTATGAAGTTTTATTTGGAGATGATAAGAATGACCTCTTATGTCACTATAATCTTATTTTGGAAATGTATTAAGGCCAAGTTTCACGATTACTATCATTCTCTTATAGCTAATGCGGTATTGAGAGTTAAAAGCATGTTTTTTTTGGAGATTTGGAGATGATAAGAATGACCTCTTATGTCACTATAATCTTATTTTGGAAGTGTATTAAGGCCAGGTTTCACGATGACTGTCATTCTCTTAAAGTTAATGCATTATGCGAGTTAGAAACATGTTGGGGATAAAAATAGTGTGTTTCTTGGTGTGTAGGGAACTAAATGGGGCTTTCTTATTTTGAGTTGTGGAAATACTTACAAATGGAGGCATATGGTATATCCTGTTCTTGAACTATTGTGTTTGCTATTCTATAGTTCCTGTTTTCTAGTTGCTGAGATAGTTCATGATTTACAGGCCATAGTGGTGGTAGAGTATGCAACTGCAGATAGGAAGGACCAAATGAGGTCTTTATAGCTGCTCCATTATAGAACTCAAAGTCTATAGTTGTACTATTAAAGTGTTAGGAGCTGCTATTGATGTGTTATTGGGGGAGAAAAGGATCGTGCGAATCTCCCTGGCTCCTCTTCTTTGGGTTTGGTTGTTACAGCTGGGTTTGAGTATTCTCTGATTGAATAATATGATGTAATTCACTGAAATATTGGTGATGTGAAAACAGAAAGCTTCAAAATATTGGTGATGTGAAAACAGAAAGCTTCCTGATAGCATGAAGAAATAATCTTTCATGGGGTTAGAATTTATAGTAATATGAGTATGGTCTTTTGTGGCATTGACCTTTCAGGTACTTGCGAGATTTTGGATATCTGAAGTGGCATTGCACCTAGTTGTAAGTTTGAGAAAAAACGATCCTCAACATGTTGGCAATGGTTCCTTCCAATTCAAGGGATTGAGCATATAAGCTGAGTTGCCAACAGTAGCATCGCTTGAACTTGGCTTGCTTCATGGATTTGACAAGATCAAAGCATCTGGAATTGGTTCATATTCAGAAAAGGTTTTTTAGGTTGATTTCAAAGCTATTCAGATCCAAAAACAGGCTTGAAAAAGGTTTTGACATGCTAAATTGTTATCTCGACATGTTGCGTTTGTCTTAGAGATCGAGAAGCATCACAACATCTTTTTAGGGAGTGCGTTTTCACCCGCCAAGTTTTGAAGGTCTCCCAACTAGCCATTATCTCTGAGGCAAACAGGAATATCCCATGCAGTGAGTGGATTAGAAGTTACCTAGTCTCTTCTTCTCACATGATGCATATATAATAGGGCCATTGTTTTTCTAGCTATTGTCTGGGTCATCTGGATAAAGAGAAATGGTTCATGCTTCAAAACATTCTTCACCAAACCCTTCAAACGTGCTCCAAATCCCAGTCTCGGAGGTTGTCTAAACAGGTCATAAAAGGGCACGCCCTGCCTAAAGAATTCAAACAATGAACTTTGGCACACGACATGACAATCTCCCTCCAGGGGAGGTGTTTTTTTTTTATTATTTTTTTCCTTTAACATAAAGATTTCAACATTTGTTTTTTTGCGCATTTTAAGAAAGCGGTTTGAGGGTCTAAATGAAGACATTAATCAAAATGGTTTTAATACAAGCAAAAATGTGATTATAAGTTACTAATATGAAAATAATTTTGATTAATTTGATTGTTTACACCCTCAAATCGCTTACTCAAAATGCGTGAAAAATCAATTGTTGAAATCTCTATGTTACGGAGGGAGTACTTGTTTTCCTTCCTTTTTTTTCTCCATGTTTGTTTTGCTTATTGTCTCTCCTGCGAAAAAAATCAATCACAATAGATTAATTTTTCTTTTCATTTCAAAAACCTTCTATTTGATGCAAAATAAGGCCATTTCCTTTTTCTAACTTACTCTAATGGTAAATGGTAAAATTTTTAATATATTTTCATGGTCGATCAATTAGATCAAAATTTCAAAAACAATTTTTTTTTATTTATTTATATTATGTGTATAGAGCCATGTAAAAGTAATTAGAATTTTATCACCATACTTTCCTACTTTTTTCTTACATTAACAATGACTTTTGCCATGCTATCTAAAATAAAATTGTACTTCTTTGTAAGAACATTATTCAAGGGTTAAAAAGTGACAAAAAAAAAAGGATGACAACAATAGTTTGGTTTTTTTTTTTTTTTTTTTTTTTTTTTTTTGTTAATATGTGATGTTTGAAATTAATAGGAATTGATTAAAATTTGAGATTTTTATAAACATTTTGAATATATTAGAGGAAAAAAATTCATTTAGGTATGTAAATGAGAAGAATTAATGTTAGGGTGCTTATGAGACGAGAAAATCGTGAGTTACTCGAACTTAACTTGGTCAAAACTCAACTTGAGTTTCGGTTCGATTCAAAATGTTAATAACTAGTTGAATCGAGCAAGTCAATACCCAACTCAAGAAAGCTCGAAAAGTTGACTACCACGTATTTTGTAAAAAATGCTTAAAAGTAATTCTATCTTCAGGATGTTATTATGACAAGATAAATTGAAAGCTAGTTGATTGTAACTTGACCAAATTAAAGCTCCATTCAATCAATGCTCGACTTGGTCAATTCAACTCGATCAAAGCTCAACTCATTTGAGCCCAATTCAACTCGATCAAAGCTCAACTCATTTGAACCCAATTCAACTCGAGCAATCCATTATTTGAACTCTCCTTCAAAAAAAAAAAAATCCATTATTTGAACTCACCTCACATAATAAGCACCATTAGTGAAGCTGTTTAAAATGTTTTGTTATATTAGTCAAAACTCTATCAAAGTTCAACTCATTTGAGCCCAATTCAACTCGAGCAATCCATTATTTAAACTCGCGTCACATAATAAGCACCATTAGTGAAGTTGTTTAAAATGTTTTGTTATATTATTCTCACATGATAGAAAAAAATGCTAACTCTGAGATTTTTAACTTTATAAATAGGCTATTTTAGTGTGCATGATGAAAAGAACAAAAACGGAATTGTAATTTGTTGTTTAAATTAGGCTGTTTCCTTGTATTAAAAAATATGTATATTTTGTAAATTAATTACAAAAAGGATGTAAAGGGGATGTAGCTCAGATGGTAGAGCGCTCGCTTCGCATGCGAGAGGTACGGGGATCGATACCCCGCATCTCCACATTTTGTTTTATTGTGATTTTATTTATTTTGCAACTTTGCGCTATCTCTCTCCCCTTCCTTTCCTTCCCTCCCTCCTAGGGACGTCAACGAGCCGATACACTCGTGAACAACTCGGTCAAAGCTCGTTCGGATATAAATAAATGAGTCCGAGCAAAATTTTCAAGCTCGATTAATAAACGAGCTTTACTCGAACAAGGTTGTACTCGGCTCGTTAAGGCTCGCGAACAGCTCGTTCAAGTTCGTTAAAAGCTTGTTCGTAATCGTTTAAAAGCTCGTTAAAAACTCGTTTATATAATTCAAATTTTAAAATATTTTTATTTATAGTATGCATCATTTATATTTCAGAAATATATGTTTTCCCATTTATATGAGCTAAATTTTAGGCTATAATTTATCTCTTTCTTGAGTCCTAACCAAATTAAATTTTGGGCTATAATTTTTAGTTCTTGTATTACTTATGCTTAGGAAAAGGTTAAAATTAAAAATTAATATCACAATATGTACAAAGCTCGTTTAAACATATACAAAGCTCATCTATTAATGAGTTATCTTAGCTCGAGCTCAAGCTCGAATACGTAAACGAGCAAGCTCGAGCCGAGCTCGAACATGAAAAAATTAAACGAGCCAAACTTGAACATGATTTTTGAAAGCTCGGTTATGCTCGAGCTCGACTCGAACTCGATAAATTCTAACCAAGCCTAGCTCGAACAGGTTACTACTCTGCTCGGCTCGGCTCGTTGACATCTCTACTCCCTCCTGCAGTCCTTCGTTCGACGTAATGCTTTTGATCTCACTCTCAATCAAAAATTCGACAAATTTCTTCCCTTTTTCCACTTGAATCTTCAAATTACTTTCTCTTCTGATATGAACTACTACAACTCTACAATAGCATCAAGAATATCTCAAATTGTCACAAAATGACCAAAGACATCAAATCCTCAAATTCTCCAATGTCTGATGAACTCGACCTTGACTCGTTTCTTCGGCGACACAACGCCACATTTTCAGACGAAGAAGAAGAAGCTGTCAAACCTCAAATTTCCGACACTCTTCATCGTACTATTGACGATATCCTCAATGATTCATCCTCGGATTCCGATCACGATGCTGCTTCGGTATCTTCTTCTACTCCTTACTCTAAAACCCTAAATTATGCGGATAAAGAGGTTAATTCGACGCAAATTAAGTATAATTTAATTCAACGCTTAAAATCCGATGAATTTACTAGCAGAAAACCGCCGACAGCGCCGCAAAATTCGCTGAATTCGTCGATTTTCGGCGGTGGAGTTAGTAGAAAGCCTGGTGCGGCACTTGCGGCTGCTGCTGCGGCGTCGAGGAATGTGCGGGCGCCTCGTGCGGCGATGATCATGTCTAGGACAACGGTGAGTGAGAGTTTGGAGGGGGCCGTTTCGGATGGTGAATTGTTAAAGTTTGTTAGGGATGATGTAAAATCTGAGGATGGAAATGTGAATGAGGTTGTAGGAGAAGTGATTTGTGAGCAAGAGAATGATAAAAATGGGGAGATGATGGTGGATTCTCTTGAGAAGCACGGAGTTAGAGATTATGAGGATTTGAGTGTAGAGGGGACTAAAGTGAAGGCAAAGGGTGTTGTTGAGTTTCATGAGGTGAGGGATGAGAAGGGAGGTGGTGAATTAGAGAAGGATGAGGAGTTTGGGAGAAAGGGGGAGTTAGTTGCTTCTGAGGAGAAGAGGGAACTTTCGGAAATGGAGAGGGTAGATAGTGGGGGTTTTGCTGAGAAGGGGATTGAGTATATGTTGGATGTTGAGGAGGAAAGTGTAGGGGAGAATAGAGATGTTGATGGTAGTTTTTTTTACGACCATGGGTCATCTTTAGAGGTTAAGAATGGGGAAAAGGAAGACTGGGAATTAGGGGTTGTGCCATGGCAAGTGCAGGAAGCTGATAAGAGTATGGTTGATGAATTTGATGTTCAAGGAGATGAAATAAGCTCCGCAAGTGATGATTTGGGGGATAGGATTGCACAATTGGAGGACGAGATGGATAGTGAAGGAGCAGAGGAGACTTTTCACCCTGTGAAAAAGCCTCTAGAATGTGCAGAGGAGCTCGAAATAAAGCAAGCTTCTACGGGTCAGGACTGGGAGGAGGGTGCTGCTGCACAGCCTATGCGGTTGGAAGGTGTGCGCGGAGGTTCAACTGTACTGGGTTATTTTGATGTAAATGCTGATAATAGCATTAGTCGGACTATCAAATCGCAAGCATTCATTCGTGATTATGGTACCCCCCAGACCATTGTAGTGCATCTCAATTATATTGCTCTGGGGATGTCAAAAGGTGTCATTGTTGTTGTACCAAGTAAATATTCTGCTCAGCATCCAGATGACATGGATTCAAAGGTTACTGCTTTCTCCCTTAAATTGGTGTTTTCATTTGTTTTTATGCCGTGAAGTTGTGGATTGAGGAACTTAGTTTTTGTTTCAGTTACCTGGAATTTGCTCTTAATACTGATGAAAAATGATGAATGTGAGATGATTTACAAACATTGCTTGATATACGGAGTATCATTTAAGTATGCTAGTATGTGGTTATTATGTATGTATATAAAAATATAGATGTTATGTAAGGGTTCATCTGGGTCGAGCTACTTTATGACCTGTTAGCTTTTTTCAGGAAAGGTCCCTCTGGTCAATATCTTACTGTGTATTGAACTTGTTTTTTCAGATGTTGCAGCTTGGTGCACAAGCCGATCGATCCCATTTTCCTGTAACATCTATTTGTTTCAATCAGCAAGGTGATCTGCTTCTAGCTGGCTATGGTGATGGTCATATTGCATTGTGGAATGTACCTAAGGGAACATTGGCGAAGGTCATCACTGGAGAGCATGCAGCCCCTGTGGTTCACACATTATTTCTTGGACAGGATAATCAAGTTACTCGTCAATTCAAAGCAGTTACTGGCGATTGTAAAGGTTTAGTTCAGTTACATGAATTCTCCTCTGTGCCAATAATTGGGTTCACGGTCAAAACACAGGTGAGCACACTATCTCCCAGAATGTGTATGTTCTTTGACTGCCTTCCAGTATTGTATTTCTGAAATTGTCTCTGGAGGATAAAGGCACATATTTTTGTTTAGTTAATTTGTTAGACAATTGACATTTTTTGCTGTTGCTGAAACAGTGTCTTCTTGACGGTCAAAGAACAGGCACAGTGTTGTGTGCCTCTCCACTTTTACCTGACGAATTTACTTTCTCAGGAAACACCGCAGGCTCATCTAGTAGCTTAGGCAGTGTCATGGGTGGAGCTTCTCCTTGGAAGTTCTTTAATGAGGGTTCCCCCTTGTCTGAAGAAGGTGTGGTCATCTTTGTCACCCATCAGACTGCTCTGGTGGTATGATGTCCTCAGATTACTGAACATATTATGCATGCTGTATATTTATAAATGCATGCTGGCATTTCTTTCAGTTTCTTGTTCATGATGTTGAAGCGATGAGTGTGGGCTGTAGGTGAGACTGACTCCTAGTTTGGAAGTCTATGCACAACTCTCGAAGCCTGAAGGGGTCCGGGAGGGTTCTATGCCTTACACGGCCTGGAAGTGTACGACACAGTCACGAGCTTCGTCCACAGGTATTTCAAAGATGTTATATTTACTATTATGCTCACAGATATTTAACAAGATATGTTACTGCAGAAAACATGAATTCTGAAGCACTAGAAAGGATCTCACAGCTTGCAATAGCATGGGATCGGAAGGTTCAAGTTACAAAGCTGGTAAAGTCAGAGCTCAAAGAGTCTGGAAAAGTAGAACCTAAAGAAGGTGGTAAGTGGACACTGAAAGTGTGTGGAATGTGGACACTTGAAAGTGCAGCTGTAGGTTTGGCATGGCTTGATGATCAGGTACATGTTCTCTTCATTCCAGAATGCAAATTGTATATCTTATAAGGCTTAAATTATACTGCATTATTGTTCTTGGAGATAATTTTATTGCAGTGATACTTGCTATAGAAGGAGCTAGAAAAATGACTTTATGCTTGTGCAGATGTTGGTGATTCTTACATTGGCTGGTCAACTTTGCTTGTTTACAAAGGATGGAACCTTGATCCACCAAACTAGTTATGCTGCCAATGAAACTGGAGAAGATGAGCTTATGTCGTGTCACACTTATTTCACTAATGTATTTGGCAACCCTGAGAAAGCTTATCACAATTGTATAGCTGTGAGAGGAGCATCTATCTATATACTTGGACCTAGGCACGTTGTTATTTCGCGTCTTCTTCTGTGGCGTGAACGCATTGAGGTATTGCGGAATGCTGGTGACTGGATGAGTGCCTTCAATATGGCAATGAAACTATATGATGGTCAAGCACATGGTGTTGTTGATCTTCCCAGAGGCCTGCACGCTGCACAAGAGGCAATTATGCCCTATTTGGTGGAGCTGCTCTTTTCATATGTAGATGAGGTTTTCTCCTATATATCAGTAGCTTGCTTTAATCAGACTGGAAAGGTAGAAGAGGTTGATAATTCCCTGACTAGGAACATCTCTGCATCTTCAGAAATTAAAGAGCAATTTACTCGTGTTGGCGGAGTAGCTGTCGAATTTTGTGTCCATATCAAACGGACTGATATTCTTTTTAACGAAATATTCTCAAAGTTTGTAGCTGTTCAGCATAGAGGTATGTTGGTACCTTAAATTTCTTATGGCTTAATTTTGAAGTGTAGCTCCAAGCTTTCTTTTTCCTTTGAATGATGTGTTTAGTTTGAAGAAAAAATTGTCATTTCAAGGTTCATCAATCATTCCTTTGTTATTTGGTGCACATGTAATATAATCTCTATCTACATGTATTTGCCATAAAGAAACTTTGCTTCACTCTTTGAAATGTATACATTCTTTTTGATTCAAAACATACTAGGCCTTGAACTGGGCCCTACTGCAGGTCACCCGACCCAATTTAGCCAACACACGCATCTGCAAGGGGAAAGGATAAGGAATCCTTACAAATGCGTGCGGTGAGAATCGAACTCAGGACCTCGTACCTGGAATTCTAAGAGCTTAACCACTAGGCTAAGACCCCATCCTCAACACATACTTTCATAATATCATCTTAAAATGGTGGTCATATTTAAATCCTGAAAATTTGGAGTGACAGTTATTTGTAGATGAGTTTATTTGAACTGGTCCTTCAGGTGACCTGGACAAAATGAGAGATGTTTTATAGTTTTGCATTCAATCCAGATTTTATTTGCAAGTCATGGAGTATGGAACCTATGGATGCTTTTTCCTGTAGTTCTGTACAGGCCTAGTGGATCAATTGGTAGAAACTGTCTCTTTGGTATCTGGTATCAAGGTTGCTTCCTAATCCTCACCCACTAGAGTAGTGTATATAGTAGCTCATACAGTAGTTTTGACTGTATCAATTGTAGGCGTCAGAGAATATAGAAGACCTTTTTTTTGTTATGAAAGCATCAGCTGTCATGTCCTTTGCTACTGGGTAGACAACAGTGGGAAAAAATAACTGTATTCTTCCGGTGAGTATTAGGCTGTGCATATTTTCAAAGATTATGCTTAAGTTATACTTCTAGGAGATGATGTAGTTTCTGTGACATAATGGTCTTGAAGAACAATTATGGCTTACTAATACAATACTAGAGGTGTTAGAAATAAGGTAATAAGGCCCATTTCTTTAGATTGAACTAAGCTAAGCTTAACTCAACCGAATCCTAGACTCATGTGGACTGAAGCTAAGCTTAATTGAACTGAATTGAATTTGACTGAAATTAGCCTAAAAAAATAGGCCTTAACTTACCCACATGAACATTGCGCTGAGTGGCATTACCTATAATACTATTATAAATGCAGAGCAGTGTTTGAAAAGGCGCACCTAGGCGCTAAGGCGCAAGGCGATAGGGGCTAAGTGCTTAATTTGGCCAAGGCGAGGCGCTTGTGGCTAGGCGCAGCTGAGGCGCCCTAAGGCGCATCCTGAGGCGCACCTTTGCTTTTTTCCCAGATTTTTTTCTAGATTTTTCCCATGTCTTCTTAGGTGCGCCTCACTTCAATGAGGCGCACTAAGGCGCGCCTAAGGCTCTAGGAAATCCATTCGCCTTGGTGCGCCTTGAGCCTTTTTATACATTGATGCAGAGAAATAATTGTGTTCTACTTGTATTTTAAATATCATAATTATATATTTATATTTGCTGACATTATCGGATTTAGTTGGAGCTAGGACAAGAATGGGATGCACTTGTCAAGTATAACCTTTTCCTTGTAGTCTAATTATTTAACTACCGTCAATAGAATGCTATGTAGCATAGGAACGACTGTAGCTTCCGAAAAGGAAGTGTCAATTTAGGAAAAAAGGAAAAGGGAAAATGTTTAGGAAACAATCAAACATGAAAGGAAAAAAAATACTTTAAATGTTTCACAAGCAATATAATCAACAAAATAACTTAAACTATCTTACAAATCTACAATTCCTCCTTCGAAGAAAACATCAAACTACATCTCAGCAGTAGTTTTTGTCATTCATAATGATGCTAGTAACATTAGAAGAGAGGACAAAGAAAAACTTTAAAATACTTCACAAGAAGAGAAAAATGTCTGACAACTGTGGGCCTGTGGCAGCCCGACTGCCTGAGAAAGATTAAAGAGAGATTTTTTTTTTAAAAAGCTTTTGGGTTAGGGCTCGACATCAGGTAGCGCAAGTGTAACTCATGAAGGTTCCAAAATGTTTCCTTCAACGCCATGTGGAGTTTCCTATTGCAGGAAACATTTACTATTTTAGGAAAATCTCCTCTTTTTTAAAAAATTTGAAAATGTTTTGGAGTGGTCTCCAAGTTTCTCAGTTTTTGAAACCTCGAAACGCAAGATCCTGGATGTTTCCGTGGCTCATAGCTAGCATGGCTAAGCAAAGCAAGGATTAATCACATGCTAACAGGGTTATTTACATTATAAAAGCATCTTAATTTGCAAATTGAGGTTCCATTCCTTGTCGTTGAAATGGTGTGCTGCTTGGTTGAAGTGTCTTATCTATTCCCTCAATAATTCCATAAAGGAGAAAAGGAAGTATGATAAAGCTTATCGTTAAAAACTGGATATTATTTTGACATTCGCATTTTTCTGTCTTTTCTAGATACATTTTTGGAGCTTTTAGAACCGTATATATTAAAGGATATGCTTGGATCACTCCCTCCTGAGGTAATCCTGGTCCTATTTATATTGCCTAATTTGCCTTTCCCTCCTTACGATAAGTTACTGTGAATCTTGAATATATCGGTTACTTTTAATTAGATCATGCAAGTACTCGTGGAGCACTATAATGACAAAGGATGGTTGCAGAGAGTGGAGCAATGTGTTCTTCACATGGATATCTCATCCTTGGACTTTAATCAGGTTATTTAAATCTTCTGATTTGCAGATGATATTGAACTATGTTATATCGTCTGGTAACTTTTGCTGTTGTGCTGTAATTAACATGATCTTACATCATTTGAATTGCAAAACTTAGGTTGTAAGGTTATGTCGAGAGAATGGTCTTTACAGTGCTTTGATATACCTTTTTAACAAAGGGTTAGATGATTTCAAAACTCCTTTGGAGGAACTATTGAGTGTATTTAGAAATCACGAAAGAGCTGCTGCTGTTGGGTATGTTACTTGGAGATGAGCTCTTTTTACACTCTCAAGTTGGCGTTAAGTCCTTTATATTCTGTATTAGCTCATAATAACTTTTATGATGCAGGTACCGCATGCTTGTTTATCTTAAGTACTGCTTCTCAGGCCTTGCCTTTCCTCCAGGTATAGTGAGATATTTCATAATTATACGCGAATATGTAGGGAATGCATTGTTGATGGTTGGACATAGTTGTTTACTTGTGGTTGTTATGGTTATTGAGATTGTTTATTTTGTTATTCATAATAATTCCAAGTCTCCTTGTACGGGTTTCCTCCAAGGATCGTTACTTATTTACTTTAGCTTTTCTTCAGAGGACATTCCTTGAAAACGTGTGTTTGGTAAGGTGGATGGAGCTGTCACTTTTATCAGGGAATTAAACTATTTACGATATGACCAGTGATATTCTAGAGTTCAATATTGTTGATTAGTAATCTTCTTTTTTAAAATTAAAAAATCAAGAGATGACCGACGAAATTGTCCTTATTTGTCTGTTTAATAAGTAATCTAGTGATACGGTGTGAATATGTTTCCAGTAGTCAAGCATATCTTTATGGTTTATGATCACATATGTGTGTCACATTTTCATTGCTTGAAATGGAAAATTTGGCGTGTACTGGCGATTCACTCTCTATTTTTAAAAAGAAATTTATTCCCCCCCACCCCTCTCTTTTTCATTGTTCTTATGAGCTAGTATTATCCTGTATGTTACCTCACCTCTCCTCACCGCGCCCCCTTTCTTCTTTTTCCTTTTCTTCTTTCCAATCGGTTTTCTGTTATTAGTTTCAATAGATCTACAATTTATCAGCAAGTTTGTTGCTTTCTTTTTAGTTAGAGTTTTTGAGTTGAGTTGATTTGATTATGAATTTGTGTTGACGTATGCCATGGCAGAAATGATCTAATGGATGTGCATTCAAGATTAGTCTCAAAATTGAAGCATGCTATAATTCCATGATGATGTGGTTCTGTCTAGCTGAAAGATATCTTGACATTGAAATTCCTCCATGGCAACTTAGATAAAATGATTCTTGAGTATGCTTCTATTTAGAGATGTAGGTTCTGGCAATTTAGATTTTAAATGTCATATGGCTTCATTTTAATGAAATTTCCACTGAATTGCTTATAATTCATTGAAATGATCCTTGTGAATAATTTGGGTTATGTTACTTATGTATGTTGATTAATTTAAACTATAGTACCGTCTCTTCTTGGAATGCTTTTGTGGTTTCATCTCTTCTTTTTGTTCCTTTTCTGATTTTTCTATTTTATTGTTTGTAATTAAATTTCTAGTGATTCCTTGAGATTGCAACATTTGACAATCTGTTATGCAGGGCATGGAAAGCTCGCTTCTGAGCGTTTGCCGTCTCTTAGGATGGAGCTTTTGCTATTTCTTTTACAGGATTCTGGTGGCCCAAAGTCACAGACAGGTGCAAGCTTAACTTCCACTGGAGTTTACCTGAACTTGCATTATTTGCTGGAGTTGGATACAGAGGCTACATTAGATGTTTTAAGGATAGCATTTGTGGAGGATGAGTGTTCCAAGCTGGACCAATCTCTGCTTGATTCATCAGATACAACTGTTGGTATTCTGAAAAGTAATGACTCATTTGTTGGTGATCAGGATTTACTGATTCAGAAAACTGTTGATGCTCTAGTTATCGTTCTAGATATAGATATTTCACAGTCAGTCAGATCTACTGGTACTGATGATAGTAGTGTGGCAATATGGCCTTCCAAGAAAGATATAGGTCAACTCATCGAGTTTATTGCTAGTTATGTTGCATCTAAAAGAGCAAATGTGTCAAAGAGTGTGTTGAGCCAAATGTTGGAGCACCTGACTTCAGAGAATGATCTTGATGTAAATGACTTTGAGAAGAAAAGCGAATCTAAGAAGAGGAGGGAGAAAAAAGTCCTTGCTCTGTTGGATGCTGTTTCTCAAACAGAGTGGAATGCATCCTATGTTTTGCATTTGTGTGAAAAGGCAAAATTCTACCAGGTAACTATATACTCTGTTTTCTTTTTATTTGGTTTAAAAGGGAAATAACATGATATAGAAATGACAACTGAAAAAACAACGGCTTAGTTTATAGCGCTGTCTTTCTTCCCCTGTTGTCAGGTTTGTGGCTTAATCCACACC
This sequence comes from Salicornia ramosissima, assembly GCA_951394345.1. Lineage (NCBI taxonomy): Eukaryota > Viridiplantae > Streptophyta > Magnoliopsida > Caryophyllales > Amaranthaceae > Salicornia > Salicornia ramosissima. Next base: position 51,470,092 of record OX596234.1, read on the forward strand.
ATCAGAAATAATTATATCCCTGCTCTGGACAGCTATATGAAAGATGCTGATGAACCAGTGCTTGCGTTTTCATTTATTGATGGCATATTGCTGCAGTTGAGTGGACCAGAATCTGTTGCTTTCTTATCAGCAGTTATTTCCCGGATTCCAGAGCTAGTTACCTTGAGCAGGTAATTGTTGGAATGGATATGTAAAGTGGAGCTCTTTTTTTTTGGCTGAATCATGTGACTTTGTTTTTTAAACCTTTTTTGAGGTGGACGATGTATACTGTAATTAGTTTGCTCATCTTGTGTAAAATAAAAATATTTATTTCTATTCTGCCATTTTCAGAGAATGCACATTTTGTTTGGTGAATTATCACTTAAACAAAGAAAAGGAGCATCTTCTGTCTAAGCTCCGTCCAACTCCAAGAAGTCTTTTCCTTTACTTGAAAACTATGTTCGAGGTCTATTTTTCTGGCAACCTGGATTTCTCTATTATAAAGGTGGGCAATATTCATGATGATCCCTTTGGAAGACGGAATGATAGAAAAAATAATTTGGATGCTTACCTGAAAAGAATTGCCGAATTTCCCAAAATGATACGTAATAACCCTGTTGAAGTGACTGATGACATCATTGAACTTTATCTCGGGGTGAGTCTGATATATGATGCATTTGTTGCTCTGTTTTTTTTTTTTTTTTTTTTGCACTTCTCTTATATTGTTTAGGCATCTATTTATCTTCTTTTTTTTTTTTTTTGTGGGGGGGGGGGGATTAAATACATGGCCACTTGTATTAAAGTTGTTTACTGACACCTTGCTTTCATGCCGTTGAATTCTTCAACCTTGATACTTACTCGATTAAGGTGTCTTTCTCCCAAAATTAAGTGTCATTTTGTGTGTGTGTGTGTGTGTTGTGGTGGGGGGTTGCTTTGTGAATAAATAGAGGGGCACTTCTATAAAAGTTGCTTACTGACACCTTGCTTTCATGCTGTTCAGTTCTTAACTTCTACACTTACTCTAGTAAGGTGTCTTTTGACACTAATGACAATCCTTTATACTTCCTCCGTTCCAAAAAAAACGCAACAAACCATTTTGCACGCATTTTAAGGAAGTGATTTAAGGGTGTAAATGAGCAAATTAATCAAAATAATTTTAACACAAGTAAGAATGGTATTATAGGTTGTCTTAAAATTACATATTAATTTGATCGTGTAGACCTTTAAATTTCTTCCTTAAAATGCGTGCAAATAAGTTTGTTGCGTTTTTTTTGGAACGGAGGAAGTACATAATTGGTATATACTCTATTATGCTTCACAAATTTTGAGTGTCATTTACTATCTAATTGTTGCCAGTATCTTTTCTCTGCATACGGAGATTGTATATCAGAATTTTAAATGTTTTCTTTCCTGTCAATTTTTGGGTTTTACAATTGTCTTAAACCTTTGATCAGCTTGTATTTTGCTTCTACAGCTGTTATGTCAGTATGAACCAGATTCTGTTCTCAAGTTCTTAGACACTTGTGAAAATTATAGAGTGGATCGCTGTTTGTTTTTGTGCCAAGAATTCGGGATTGTTGATGCTGCTGCGTTTCTTTTAGAAAGGGTGGGTGATGTTGGAACCGCTCTTTCGCTTACCCTTTCTGGACTAAATGACAAATTCATCATACTTGACATGGCGGTGAAAAGTACAATTTCGGATATGGATCTAGGCAAACATGCTTCTATGAAATATATTGCTGCTGCCTCAGAGTTGAAAGAGGTAATTAGACTTTGTATGTAAGTGTGTGCTTTAACATTGTCAAATAACTTGACACTAGTTTGTGATAACTGTTTTCTCCTCTTTGCAGGCACAAGACATTAAGAAAATTTTGCATGCATGTATTGGCCTTTGCCAGCGCAATTCACCCCGTTTGAATCCAGAGGAGTCTGAATCACTCTGGTTCCATTTGCTAGACTCGTAAGTTCTGTATTATTAACTGTTGTTTCTTTATTGCTTTTCCTTTGAAGTTGCTCTTCACTTGTAAGGAATGTCATTTGACTGACATTACAGTAGTAGTTGATTATAATGTGAGGGATATACTCCACGGCACTAAATAAGTGTCTATTATGGCAGCAGTTGTTCCTTCAACTCAGCGCAGCTATAGTTTTAGAATAGATCGCTTCCCTGTTTTGTTCTGCATTTTATTACAAGGAAAGACTGAAAAGAGACAGGAATACAAGTTTTAATAGATCATATAATGTCTTTTGGGCTTGGATCATTACTAGATGTATTTTCTAAGACTAAGGCAAAAAGACAGTTACGGTGGGTTCACAAGCAATTGCAAGTTCTTTTTGCACAGGTTGTCCTCATTGATATAAATGTTACTGATTATGAATACTGTAAACCTAATAAACCTAAACAAGCTAGTATTTGTGTTTTCAAGGTGGACCTTGTTGGTTTAGGTAGTGATCAAATCTTTTTAACCAAAACCTTTTGCTGTTACAACCAGAAACTTCATATAATCCCTCTACTAAATTACCCTTGCATATGAACCAATGAGTCTGTCAATAGAGATGATTGCAGGGTCTTTTCACTTCCATCTATGAACCACTATGAAATGGTTGTCTAAAACTCGTCCTTTTACTTTTTTTAGGGTGATCTTTGTTGTAACTGTGTTGTGAAGCTTCTCATTGGATTAAGTGAAAAGAATTTACTTCCTGAATTATTCAGTAGAAATCTTGTGATTACCTTTCTGCTATCAGTTTGATGGTAACAAATTATGTTTGTTTCCAGGTTTTGTAAACCTTTACTTATTTATCAAGGTAGCTCTGAAAATGGTTCGCCAACTCAGTCTTCAAGCTATAAAGATGACTTGGAGGTCAATTCCATCACATGGAGGGTTTACCATACCCGGAAATGTGCTCCCATTCTGAAGGAGTTATTTTCACAATTTGTGAAGGAAATTGTTGAGGGGATGTTAGGGTATGTTCGCCTTCCATCTATCATGACAAAGCTCTTGTCAGATAATGGAAGTCAGGAATTTGGTGATTTCAAGCTGACTATTTTGGGAATGCTAGGAACATACAGTTTTGAACGAAAGATTTTGGTATGTTTTTTTCTTCTTCCCAATTAGAAGTATATTCTCTGGTTGTTTAATGCCTGCCTATGTGGCTATACTGAAGACATTTACTGTATAAATCATTATTTGTGAGAATTGGTAAGTTTGCACTCAAAGAGGGTGTTTGGTATAAATTTAGGATGGAAATGGAATGTAAACAAATTAGAAAGTGAAAGGGTAATATTAAAATATACCATTATTTGTTGTTTGGTGTAATTAAGAAAATGGAATGGAAAGAAATTATAGAGTAAAAATTTTGTTTCCACAAGGTTGAGAATGACAAGAAAATGGTGGTAATGTGTTTTTACTAGAAACGGACATGTGTTATCAATATTTCATATTAAACAATAGCTAGTGGAAATACTTGTTTGATTCCATTTCCAACAGTAAAAAAAATAATAATACCAAACATGTTCTAAAGCATAAATTGGTATGAGATTTTAAACAGTTGATTATTGGAGTTTGATTTCAGGTGTTGCATTGTTTGAACCCTCATCATTATTTATAAATGTTATTTTTCACTTTGTTAGGATACTGCAAAATGTTTGATAGAGGATGATACATTCTATACCATGAGCTTGCTGAAGAAAGGGGCCTCCAAGGCATATGCGCCTCGAAGTCTTCAATGTTGTATATGTAACTGTACCTTTAAGAGCTCTTCTAGTTCTGGAATTCGGGTGTTCAATTGTGGTCATGCATCCCATCTACAATGTGAAGTTCAGGAGAATGTTACATCAACTCGAAGTTTCTCTGGAGGATGTCCTATATGTATGCCGAAAAAAAAGATGCACAAAGCTAAAGGTAAGATGATAGAGCAAGGGTTAGTAATTGCTTCACCATCTTCATCACGGCGAGCACAGGGCACAAGTGTTTTGCACCCACATGAATTCGATGCATTTGAGAACTCCACTGGCCCTCAGGTTTCAAGAGTATGTCTTTGTCTCCTTTATTTGTGTGTGTGTTTTAAAATTTTTTCCCCAGCTCTGCTATACTAACCTATGCATTCTAAGTTGCCAATACTATAAAGGAACACTGGTAAATGTTAAGTTGTGTGTTTTCTAAACTCATATCTTCTTTTCCACAATTGTCTAACATCCAAATCTGTTATACCATACACTACCCTGCTCTTCTCTACTCTGTAACCTCACAATGCCAAATTTGGATGAACTGTCAATTGCTATTATTTTGGTTCAGCTGTTGAGACTATTGAGCTCGCTCATTAAGCTAGTTAGCAGGAGTTTTCTTTAAAATTGTGTTTTGTTAGTTATTGATTATTTGATGATTTGGCCCATTTTTGTCTTGTAATATTGCAGTTTGAGATCTTGTCTAGTCTTCAGAAGGACCAGAGATTGATCTTAAATGATACGATGCCCCAGCTGAGATTAGCGCCTCCAGCTGTTTATCACGAGAAAGTAAACAAAAGAAATCAAATTCCATCAGGGGCTACTAGAGAAGATCTGGTGGATGCCGAAAAACCAAATAGAAGCAGGCAACTCCGAGATGTTAAAGTAAAAGGTTCATCAGTCAGGTTTCCACTGAAATCAAAAATATTTGGTACGTTTTAATTTCATTCCTTCATTTACATGTTGCTAGTGGCTTAATTTCCTAATGCACGGTATGGCACATTGTGCAGGCAAAGAGAAGACTCGTGTGATATAAGTAATGCTGGAGCTCTTGGAAATTAAGTTCAGTACCTTCTACTGTTCATTTATCTGATTGTTGTATCTACGGATTTTGTATCTTTTCCTTAATTTTGTCGGGTTTCGAACCCTTGATCTTTTTTTTTCTTCATATAGGCTTTCCGGTATTTATTGTATCCTTGTATATAGCTGAGCAAGTTAGGTATAAATGTATAATGTATCATTGTATCCTGATTTCCTGACCTTTGACAGATTCCTTGTAATTCAAGATCCTTTAATTTTTAACTTTAGAAAAATAAAATAATCGCTTCTTCACTTGCAGCCTTGCTCCTGTAGTTGGGGTTGTATTAAAGAACATGATTTCTTGGTTTTCCAATCATTGTTTTGAGTTGTTCCTTTGCATGATTTGCATTGGTTCGTGTCATAATGTCATATCAAAGCAAATAATTTATACTCGCTGTCCTAAATTATAAGATGTGTTGGACTAACAATTGTGAAAACTTTTTTGGTCAAATGTTCACAATTTGAAACGGAGGGAGTAATTTACTAGCTTTGTTTCGTAATATATGTAACAATGAACAAATGAGTATTATAAGGAAGATATAAATTATTCATTTCACATATAATGAAATAAGGGTTGTACAGGCTATAGGTAATTGCTCCCCTTTTTTCCCTAAATGTAACCGCAATACAACGTAATACATAGGACTAGGGAACGGGAAGAAAATAGGATAGATTTAGATCCATTTCCTGATTTTGTTTGTTTACATATATATATATATATATATATATATATATATATATATTGCAGCCTCAAATTAACAAATTCAGTTCCTAGCGGGTAGCCTAGCTTCATTTTGTTGTAGACATAATTTGAAGCAATCATGTCATCACAAATTATGTACCAACATTTGAAGGTGGAAGATGCAGCTCTTCCTGCCCATATCAACCCCTGAATCCTGATGGATAATATATAAAGCTACTCAACAAAACTTCTGCCAATCAAATAACAGATTATATAATACCATTGAGTCCAAATCCCTCAAGATATTGATCCATTTAGGGGTTTGGTTGGATTTTTTTAAAGGTATGGAATAAATTTGATACTAATCCATTGTTTGGTTAGGTTTTTTTATGATAGAATGTAAAACCCTTGGGTATCTCCACCCTAACCCCCCTTACATTCCATACCCTCCTCATACCACAAGAATCTATATCCATTCCCTTAAGTTACAAACTCAAAACATAAGAAGGGAGGAGAGAAGCTGCAAAAAAAATCATCTTCGTCTTCTACATTTGCCGTTTCTTCATTTTGGTCATCAGTACCTATCAATATCACTCAATATCATCTTCGGGTTTTTTTAACTTGGTATAAAAACATTTTGTGTTTGTATGCTAATTCTTTTCATCTTTTGTACCTATCATGTCCTGGGTTTCTTCATCTTCAATCATTGCAAAAAAAAAAAACATTTGGGTATGAAAATGGATTTTTTTTTTTTGAGAGGTATGGAAATGGAATAATGATTTTGGATATATTATAGAATATGGTAAATAGTTTGCTACAGTATTTTTATCTTGTATATTCTATTATAATTTAATTGCCAATTTATACATTAGTCTTAATTAAAATTTTCATTTCTTTTCCTTTCCAAAAAAAAATTTATTTTCAAAAACATGTTCAAACAAGATTAATGAGAACTAATAAAAAAATAGCTAAAAAAAGATGATAAAATTGCAAATTAAGATTTTTTTTTTAACAAAATCCATTCTAAAACTAAACCAAACAGCGTGAATGGATATAGAATCCATTATTATATCATTCAATTGCTAATTAATGAACCAAACAGCCCCTTAGATATTGATCTAATTTAGCTATTGAAATCTCTTACTAAGTTATTTTAAATACATTAGTTTAGATTCCCGCAAAAACAAAATAGTTTAGGATAGCAATTTCATGAGAACAAATCTTAAAACGTTGTATTACCTTGCCTCTCAAAAATAATGTCTCCCAAATTACGCATTACTTTCCAGCTTAAGAATTACAGAATAACACAAAACAAAGCAATAATGTTCATATATTTCCTCATTCCCCTGAAAACACATTGCCTTCTAAACCCACAAAGCATGGCAGAATAAACTCGCATTACATGAAAATTCCATTACGAGACTCAGGCCACATACAAAGCAAAATTAAATACCACAATGAAATTACCATTTGAATAAGATAGAAGGACCAAAATCGATAGGATACTCTAGTATTCAAAAGAAGACTACTGTCATTAGTAGGCATTCAATAGGGAAAGCTCAAGTCACAAAATCTCTGAATGTATTACAGGAACATAAAACAGAATTCTCTTCAAACATATATAGCTAATCAAAAAAATCTAACAAAGAAAAGGCACACTAGCAGTCTAATCATCGAACAAGCTGAATCCCATTTCTTCATCACTTGATTCCTTTGCTTCCTCCTAAAAATTAAAATTCAAAACACAAATTTAGTGACACATTAAGCAGCAGAAGATATTACAAGACAATCATCAGATTTCAATAAATTAGTCTAATAAGCATAAACAATCTTCAGATATTACAAGACAACGTAGAAAACAAAAGCATACCTTATCTTCCTTCTTCTCCTCAGCGGCAGGGGCAGGGGCACCACCACCTGCAGCAGCAGCAACTGGGGCAGCACCACCTCCACCAGCACCAACATTTAGGATTAGGTCCTCAATGTTCTTCTTCTCAACAAGCTTTGCAAACAAGCTTGGCCAGTAAGATTCAACAGAGACATTGGCGGCACTAACTAGTGTTGCAATCTTCTCAGCCTGCAAGTTATATTGTTGATGAGATTGCTAACTTCAATACATATACAGGCATACAGCTGAAATTTTTGTAACAAACTACGCTAATCAGGTAATCAGGTCAAAACCAACCTAAGGTAAAACATAACATCATTCAGAATCTATGCATCTTTATATAGCAATAGAACATCAAAATTTCAAAATCGGCATGCATTTCAACTATCAAAACTCATACTTCGATCAGTATTGTTTGCACATTATTGATTAAAAAAAACAGTAATTATTATTATAGCTAGAATAGAGAAACCATAGAAATTTTCTAAAATTTTAAAATGGTGATATAAATCAATAATTTCAGCAATATACAACTGTTCCATAATATATTAGTGGAATATCATACTACTAATCTAGAAAAGGGGCAATGTTCAATAAACAGAATTGGATCCATACCTAAACAATGAAACCTTAATATATGAACGTACTCATAGATACAAGTTAACACATTCCATAAACCAAAGCGATCATAACCTAATTACGCACACAAGATGAAAACTTGAAACAACACAAAACCGAATAATCTAGTTTACTATGATTTAATACTCCGCAACGATTTACCAGATACAATGGCATTTAGAACTCAGATATTTTCAAACAAATTAATAACATATCAGCAAATACTCAAAAAACACAAACCTAAAGCAATTGAAATTCGATCATAGTGATTATAAGAAACGCAGCGAGAAAGAAGAGAAAAGAAGATTACTGTAACAGCGACATCATCGTCGTGTAGGATAAGAGCAGCGTAAGTGCAGGCTAGTTCTCCAACCGACATTGTTACACGATTCTTTGTAGCCAAAACGCAAACAAATCACTGCAAAATTCCACAAATCAATTAGAAGATCAATGAATCAACTTCAAAATTTCAGGATTTTTTTCTGTTTAGAAGAACTAGAACCGATATATAGAGAGAGAGAGAGGACTGCAGTACCAAGGAAGGAGGAGAGTACGCGGCTACGACAGAAGACTGATTAGGGTTTGTAAAAAAATCAAACAGGTTTTTATAGAATCAAATCAAGGGTTTTTTACTTTTGTGCTGGGCCTTCTACCCATGGGGCTTGTGAAAAAAAGCCCAAATTGGTTTTTCATTTCTTTTCTTCCTAAATCTTGTTTGTATGGGTTTTTTTTTTCCATTAAAAAATAGAAATAGAAATATGGAATCACATCAAAATTCCTAATGTGATGAAGTGTAGAGATTATTTTTTTTTTATAAAAAAAATGAAAAAGTAAAGATTAATCTGTTTTTTCAAAAGTATGAAAAATTAAGGATGAAAATAATTTTGCTCATTATTATAGTTTTTTTTGCTCATTTTAAAATTAGAATTATTTTAAATGAGTAATAAAACACCTTGAATTTACATAGCTATACGTACTGACATGCATCCAAATGTATATAGATCCATTGGTAAGAAGGTTGTATAGCTAATTAGCTAAATACAAGTAAATATTGCATGGTAAATAAGACTCCAATTTATGAGAATACCACGCCCTTTACAATTGACAAATTTTAAAGATACATAACACTAAAAAATAGATGTTTCTATAAAAACGGATAATATTTTGGTAATTTCTCTTCTTTTTCCCCTCTCTTAATTGGAAGCAATAGAACACACGCCTCCACACCAAAAACGAGTATTTCTATCAAAAACAAAATCATAAGTTTCTCATTATTATTTCATTTAAAGTATTGAAAATGCTCTTTATATAATTTTTTTAAAAGCATATATCTATATGCTCTCTCCATTCCTTAAAATTGTAGACATTCACTATTCGTATGCTTCCAAATACACATTTTGTATTAATAAGTATCTACAATTGTATAACATAAAAAACTATAATAATGATTTAATATTAATAATATACTTATTAATACTATCAAAATAAGCCCCACATGAAAATACTTACTTTTATAAGCTAAAAATTATTAGAAGATTCCCTTCACTTGTTAATAGTAAATAGAAAAAATGGGAAAAATATTAAGGAACAGGGTTACATATTTAATTAGCAGTTTTTTTTAAAAAAAAAAAAAATCATAAAATTATTTAAGACACAAGAGTAGATCTGTCAAACAGGTCGGGTCGGATTGGTGTAAAATAGTTGATGGTTCATGTTGTACCGGGTTGGGTGTTAGCGGGTTTGGGTAAGTATTAGCTTTTTTTATAACCCAAATTATTCGGGTTCGGGTTGACCCAGCAAGTTGGGAAGTTTTATAACGCCCTTTAATTTTTCATATTTTAATGCAATATATGTATTAAAATGTACCTTAAGCGTTCTAAAAAGTACAAATTATAAGAAATATCTTCATTAATAGCTAATTCATAGCAAAAAATTGATGTTGTGGTCCAATAAAAATAATTTTAAATTTAAAGTTTTAATGGTAAGAAGTTTTTTTGCTTACATTTTCCTATAATATCATAAGTTTAATACATTTTTAATGATTTTCAGGTCAGGTCGGGTTGAAAGCAGGTCGGGTCAGATTAAGAGCGGGTTGTGTTTAACGGGTTCAAAACGGATTTGAATTTTTATTTTTTTGTCAAAACCCACTATTTACGGGTTGGGTTTACTGGGTTTATTAGGTCGGGTCGAAAATTGACAGCTCTACACGATAGACATGAAGAAATGGCTCAAAGTCCACCCCGTATTAGTCTGAGGTTCAATTGCTCTTACCACTAATGAGGTGGCATATTTTTTTATATATTAGAAGTCATTAATCATTGATTAAAAAAAAAAAAAAATCCAATGACTATGGTGAAACTGTTCTAAAAGTTGACTTATCCAGTTTTTAGGGTGCGTTCTCTTCAACTTAAAAAAATAAGTTTCAGGTTTAATAAGTTCAGATAAGTTATATCAGGTCTAATAAGTTCAATAAGGTCTAATAAGTTGCAATAAGGTCTAATAAGGTCTAATAAGTTGCAATAAGGTCCAATAAGTTCTAATAAGTTCCAATAAGGTCTAATAAGTTCCAATAAGGTTTAATAAGTTCCAATCAGGTTTAATAAGTTCCAATCAGCTCTAATAAGTTCAAATCAAGTCTAGATTATTATTTTTAATTATTGATCAAATAAAAATAATTAAATTAATAATTAACTTAAAGCACTCTTACACAACATAAACCAATTTTATTTTATCATTCTTGTTTTATAATTTTTTTAGAGAAACCAATCAGAGTTAGATTGAATTAAACTATTTTTTTTATATTATAAAATAAAACTTATTTTTTATTTTGGGTTTGATTTAATTTTGGTCCAAATTAATCTTTACCCATCCTCCATATTATTATTACTAATTTTGATCCAAATTAAACTTTACCCATCCTCCATATTATTATTATTCAATCTGTTCTAGTTTGTTAATTTTATTATAAGTGAATTAAGAAAAAATAAATATGTAGATAACTTGTTATTGGAATTGATAATATTAATTAATAATGGGTTTGAAAAAAGATATACTAATTATTATTACCTTCTTGAAGGTAATTCAACAATAAAAAAAACATAGTTTCAAATGTATAGAATATTATCATCATCATTATTATTATTAATTTATTTTATTCAATCATATAAAATATGTTCCAATAAGTTTCAATCAGGTTTAATAAGTTCAAATAAGGTCTAATAAGTTCCAATAAGGTCTAATAAGTTCTAATAAGGCCTAATAAGTTCCAATAAGGTCTAATAAAGTCCAATAAGGCCTAATAAGTTCCAATAAGGCCTAATAAGTTCCAATAAGTTCCAATAAATTCTAATAAGTTCCAATAAGGTCTAATAAGTTAAATAAGGTCTAATAAGTTAAATCAGGTCTGATAAGTTCAGATAAGTTCAGATAAATTCAGATAAGTTCAGGTCTAATAAGTTGAAGAGAACGCACCCTTATTCTTCCTTACAGATTGGAGAGGTTGGGAAGCTTAACAAAGAACACAAGGAAAATGCATCCATGTGAGCGAAAATTCAGTCCAATTTTCAAGCCCAGTGACCAAGTACTCAGGTTGATGAACTTTATAGAGGCAAGAGGCTTGGAGCAACAGCTCCAACTCTCCAAGCATATCTCAAATCATTGAGGTGTAAGGTTCAATTCCTCATACCACCAATATATTAAAAAAAGATGAAATTTATTCCAAATTCGATAAAAAAAAATTAAAAAAAAAATGCAAGTTTCATGTTTACAATGGCAAGGTTCTGCAGTACTGAAAGTGCTAGCCTTCTAATGCAGGCAACGGTTGCCAAGAACAACACGTACAGCCTGCCGTACCCTGGAATCCACAAAGATCCCTAAACTAGGTTTACATGGCTACAAAGTACAAAATCATGATGACAACAACGCACTACAACAACAAAGTATCATATCATGTGAACAATGCTTCAAAATATATCATTTCACATCACTTTCGAAGGTGGTGAACAAATGAGTAATTCGATTTTTTCTCCTCAAACGAGCCTCCTGACGAAAGTTGCCTAAAGTTTTATCTTAGCATTGGAGGCCCTGTTGGAAAACAGGATAAAAGTTTAAGCTATATAAACAGGTTAATTGTAGTTGCAAAATAGATAAAATGGCAAAAATTCAGAAAGCCTAACAAAGGGAACCGAAAGTGACAAGAAGATTTATAATGTGAAAGGCAAGATAGTGCACTGCAAAGTAACGTCAAGTAGTAGTCTATCTGTCCATTAAACCCATTTCCAGCATGATTTTGAGCATGTTTTCTTTTTGAATACTGCAGCAGTTGAACAAGCAATTTGTGGACATTACTAGTGTTTTTGGATACAAAGAAGTGGAGAAAAAAGAACAAAAAGTGAAGAAAACAAGATCTTTTATTTAGATAAGATTTGAGGGAAGGAAATGAAGGGGAAAGGGTTCATTTCCTTCCTTTTGATAAACACTCTCAATCCAAATTTGGAGTGATTTGGAGAGAAAATGAAGGTCAAGCTCTTGCGTCTCCACCAATCATTTCTTTCCCTCCCAATTCTTCCTCTTTTACTCTCCTTACTTTCCCTTCCATTTTGCTATCCAAACAATCCATACATGACATATATTACTTGGTAATAAACTAATAATGCATGTTGTACCCCCAAGCTTTGTTGTCTTTTGTAATGATCAAAGTATTAAACCCTAAACAACATGAATTATTTAAATCTATCTCCATTATACATCAATCTACTTTCAGCTTGACAAGTGTATATTCCTTGCAGGCGATTATATGCACATCATAATCAACATTATGATCAGTCTGTGACTCTGTGCATTTCAATCAACAATGCAATATGCATATTACCTTGCATATGGGACATGTAGTTAGCGTGGTGAAGCAGACCTTGATCTAGATCTGCAAGATTTGAAATGCATTTTTTTATTTTAAAAAAAAAGAATAAATTTTTAAACAGATTTAGTGAACAGATTAAGTTAGAATACCTTGGTGATTCTGCAGGGGATGCAGACCCAGATCTTGGAGCAGATCTGGTTACATATATAATCATGTCATTCTTTGTGGACACCAAGCAATGGGCAATCAAGGAATGACGACTAAAAAGACGATGCAATGGGATTGCCAGGGAAAGAGATATGGGGTGCATCATCAAGTTACCTTGGAATCTTTTCTAAACTTCTGCTTCTATCCCGGATAGGGCTCCTGCTTCTTTCTCTGCTCCTGCTTCTTCGTCCACTATCCTCGTGAGCTCTAATCTGTCAAATACATGTTTCACAGAAAAGTGAACAAGAAATATAATGTGTAAATTCAAATTGAGAACATTGTGACAAGGTGAGCTTCATATGCCTTCTTGTTCTAGATCCAAAAGACGAAACACGTTGACAATGCCACCATGCAGAAATATAAACACAATTAAACTTCTCTATGGACTATAAGCACATGTGAAGTGATGTAATAGCTGCAAAAGACCACAAATACATCTGATATCATCACTAACAGTTTTTAGTATCTCTCGCATATCATGACAAACTTTTGGGGTCAGTGATATTTGCACTCCAAAATTGATATCAGCACTTATCATTGTGAGAACACAATGTTCAATGCTTTGCTCACAATGAGTGCCAATATCAATTTGAGGAATACCAATATCATTTCCCAAATTGGGACTTAAAGTTTTCGAATCTTCCTTCCAAATCTAAAAATTTCTTTTTGCATTGTTTGGGATCTATGTTAACTTTCCACCAATTCTTTAGGAAGAAATAAATCAAATAGTAATAAAAGGGCTAGAAATTATTTTAGAAGGAAGTTGGATAGATTTATATTGAACAATAGTTGTAAACAGAAAGCTATTTGCTATTCAGATGGAAAGTAAACGGAAGAAAGCAATAGCCTAAAACTCCAAAATAATGCAAAAAATCACTTTCAAAGTGTTACATAAAACCCTAAACTCACTGCGAACTGCGAACCGAAAAGAGCGAATTATGGTCGGTTTTGGGCTATTTTTGACCCATTTTGGGCGAACATCGAATTATAGTAGCGAACTAAAAAACGAATTATTTAACATTAGTTTCAGTGTTCAAAATTTTAAAAATTTGAAAAACATAGATCAGCGGAAAGGGCTAAACTCATAAAATCGGATTTCCGTGATATGAGCTGGTAACTATTAAGAAGATATACCCGAATATAGGACCTTGAGAAAGGATTTCGAAATTCGGTGTCATCCAGTTTGCGGATCTGTGAAAAATACAATCCATATCTTAGTCAAAAGTAGAGTATTAATAGACCTTAATAATTATAATACTAGAAGGCTCTTGAAACTTACAGCATATTGCATGTCCTCATAATTGGTGTAATCAACAATTCCCATCATTCCTGAAACAACAAGATTTCAGTACAAATGACAGTCATCAATACAAGCAACAAGCAAATACAATATGGAAGAAAGATGAATTCAAAACAGGCAGATCATACAGACATTGGTACAACAAAATTTTGTATACAAGTATATGACAATTTTGACGTGCCAGTAACATTGTACTTCCCCTTGCCGAATTTCAGCACATATTAGCTGAAGATTCAATATTATAACATTCCATTTTGGAATGTTGAACTAAAATCATTTGGAGTAGAAACAAATAAAGCAATATCAGGCAGTTAACAATATAATGCAGTCACCAAATTAAACTATAATAGTCAAGGTGCTTGACATCTAAACAACTATCCAAATATATATATATACCAGTGTTACATAGTTCTCTAAACTCCTTGCAAATTGCGAACCAAAAAAAAAAAAGCAAATTATGGTCGGTTTTGGGGCTATTTTTGGCCCATTTTGGGCTATTTGCAAATTATAAAAGTGAACTATGATACATATACCCTCTGTTTCTCTTTGTTGTTCCTATTTTGAGTGTGCACGTTCATAATACGTTGTTGCCACTAAATCTTTAATTATGTTTTTACTAAGTTATTAAAAAAAGATATTCTTAAACAACTCATTAACACGGATCAAACAAAACCCTACTTGATTGTATTTTTTGTTATATATTGACAAGAATTTTAAAAATTCCCTCTAATCTTAAGATGTTACAAGATTTCAAACAAGAAAACAAAAACGGAGAGAGTATACCTTTAGATAGAGAAAGGAACGGTACAAATGACTGGTGGACATATAGAACCAAGCTATATTACATTGTTACTCGGACAGGATAACACAAATCTAGGTGTCCAATTTTGAGAAAAAGTCACAAGTTTCTAGTTAAAAATAAAGTATCAAAGTACCTTATCATATCAAATAAGTGAAATAACATAGGAAGTTAGGAACTGAATAACATAATTACAACTCATAGCTACCCAGAAAAAATAGGAACATAAAATTTACGCATTTTACATCCAATGACCCAACATCAACAATCAGATATTAAGACTGCCTAAAATCGCACCATGGTTGCATTTAAGAGAATGCCCAAGGCAAACCTTTAATCAAGGGGGAGGGAAGATCAAAGGTATAGCAACAAAAAAGAGTAAAGAATACCTTCACCATCACGGAAAACTTGGGCAAAGCAGACATCCCCAGCCTTACGCATATGATCCTACCCGACCAAAAAAACAAGAGTGAGAACATGCAATGGGATGGTAAAGCACTGAGATTCATATTAAGAATTGTCAACATGCACACCTTTAGGTCTTGCCAAGAGGCTGAAGACGGCAGCCCTCGCACAGTTACTACATAATGAGAACAAATTATTAGTTCAGTCACCAATATAAAAGTAAAGGCAAAACATCAAACAAAGATAGAAAAGAGAAAAACTTTCTTCTGAGTTTTTTTTGACTTATCTATAGTTATAAGTTATTGTGGCCAAGATGGCTTTAAAATCCATCCGTACTCTACCTCATTAAATCATTTTTTCAATTCCTCACAGCCAGTAAACTCATGACTAGTTCATTCACAATAGCGACAAGCTGACAATGCACTAAGCCATTAACAATTTTAGGTCACATCTAATCACAATAAAATTCAAGCTTTTCTTTCAAGCATATACCATGCCAATATCCCTATAACACACATTTAAAGTAAAGAGTGTTTGTGGAGCATCTCAATCAAAAGTTTAAGCTAATGGTTAAAACCCAAGAATTGATTTTAAACTCTATCATGACCCCTCACACGAGAGCACGTTGGCCTTTCTTAATATCTAAATGCTGATGTTGGTTGAGATTCAAACTCATAACCTTTTTGTCACGTTGACCAAGGACCATCTCAACCAAAAGCTTAAGTTAATGGTTGAAGCCCATGAATTGGTTGTATACTATATCAAATAGATCAAAAGGAACTCCATGGTTTCCCACTGCCGGTCCCAAACACGGATAAAGGAGGAAAGTTGCGGTAGGCACGTGACAGCCAGCATAAAAATATGTCACATCCAAGCGTATGTTGGACAAGAATAGTACTAGGATGGGTGACCTCGTGGGAAGTCCTTGTGTTGCCATGCCGCCAACCCCACCGACCCCGTGGTTAGCCAAGAATAGTCTTAGGATGGGTGACCTCTTAGGAAGTCCTCGTGTCATCGCTTTGGGATCAAGGTGCAGTGCAAGAAAGAAAGAAATAGAACAAAAGGATGATAAGGCACGAATTTAAGATGTTGGGCAGTAAAGTAAAAAATTCAGTGTTGTTGGGCCAAATGAACCATCTTATGTCATTTTTCTTTCTTTCTGTTCTTTCTTTTGTAGGGGCCACGTGACTCTTAATGAAGCATGTGTTAGGTTTAAGAAGGTTGATGTATATATAGGAGGAATGTTGCCTTCAGGGGAAAAGTTAGAGGGGGGGTGTTGTTGGGCCAAATGAACCATCTTATGCCATTTTTCTTTCTTTCTGTTCTTTCTTTTGTAGGAGCCACATGACTCTTAATGAAGCATGTGTTAGGTTTAAGAAGGTTGATGTATATATAGGAGGAATGTTGCCTTCAGGGGAAAAGTTAGAGGGGGGGAGGCCCAACCCCCCCTAGCCATTCTACGCCGCCCTATTGTTTTAACTCAGCGCCCCCCTTGTTATTTTAATACATATATAATATACTGCATTAATACAGCACAAAGAAAAGAATGGCTCAATGGTTAAGGTTATACGCTTAAGTCAATCCATTGTACCGTAGGTCACAGGATCAATGCTTGCTAGTTACTTTTTTATTTTTTACACTTTTACTCCAATATTTAGTTGTTAGATTATGCCTTGAATCCCACATCGGAAGATTAAAGTTATGCCATGAATCCCACATTGAAAGAGTAACAAAGGTTTGTTATTCTTCTTCTTATAAAAGGAGTCCTGGGCACTAGGTTTGTATCAACCACTACTGTGACCACCGCTTTTTCTTCCTCTTCCTCTCTTTCCCTTTCTTTCTCTTTTCCCTATTCTGGTTCGTCGACGCCGTCGCCGCACCACCACCAGCAGCCACGCCGTTCACGAAGAATGATCATCTTCAATCAACTTCAACTCGATAATGCTTCAAATTTTGAATTCATATTAAACCCTTCGATTGCGATAAAAAAAATCTAAACAATATGGTTTATCAAATTAAGATCTTTGTGTCCTTTTTCTTTCACTTTTCCCTATTGTGGTTGATTGCGATTGTGATAAAAAAAAAATTAAAAACAATATGGTTTATTCAGATGAATCTAAAAAGCAATCAAAATGATGAGTAGAAGATGAGTTGATTCACGAAGTTAATGAAAGTGGAGGAGAAAGAGGAGGAAAAATGGGAAAAAAGGTAGAGAGTTTTGAGTCCGCCATTGATTTTGCACAATCTGAGAGTTTATTATCAAAATCTGAGGGGTTTAATAGTACAATCTGAGTATTTTTTTTAGATCCGAGATATATTATATAAAATCTGATATTTAATCTATATAATATGATGTTCAACCTTTAAAATATGATGTTCAACTTTTCTATCTAAGATTGAAAACTTTAGAATCTGAAAATTATTATTTGAAATCTAATAACAAACTGGTAAAATCTGATAAGAAAGCTATAAAATTTGAGAAAATAGACGTAGAATCTGAAAAAATAAATGTAAAATTTGAGAATTGTAATTTGTTTAGGATCTAAAAAAAATATTATAATATTGGTTCTCAAGGTTCTCACCGAGTCATGGTTCTCACAGGATCCCTACCCTATATATATATATATATATATATATAAGTCTTGCCCCCTAGACTAAAAAGTCCTAAGTTTGTCCTTGGTTGTCTTTTCTAGAGATACCAAAATCAATAAAAGAACTATCATATGGCGATAAACATTCTCTGAGAATTTAAACAATATTTCATCAATTAACACCATAAGTTATCAAAATTAGTGGACAAACCTAGTTATCAAAATTAGTGGACAAACCTCGAAATTCAGAACGACGAGAAGCACCAAACTGCCCACCGCCACCGCCGCCGCCGCCACCACTTCCAACACCGCCGCCGCTGCCACCACGTCGGCCCATAGGGGACTTACCCCTCCCACCACCATGAGCCAGCTCAACCTAAATGATCAGCTTATAAATAAATTGGAAAGATAATATGAGGAAAAAATGTATTAGATGACGCATACCCTAAGAAGACAACCATCAAAATTATATCCATCACGACCCCTAATTGCATCTTGAGCATCCCTAGAATCCTCAAACTACAAAAAGATAAACAAAAAGAAAAATCAGAAAATTTTCTGAATCAATAGCAGGAGTAAATTTAGAAAAAATATAGGTATCAATAGGAGGTGAAAGCCTTTAACAGGAGCTTGATCATGGCTGAACAGCTCAACCTGCATATGAAGCTATGCTGAATATTAAGATAAAGAATATACCTCTACAAAACTATAACCTGGAGGACGTGGAGGAAGCTTCAATTCAATATCTAGGATACGGCCATACTGCGGTAAAGAGGGAAAAAAATCTATGATATCAGAATAAATCCTTAAAACAAAATAAATAAAAAGCACACACAATAAATGACAGAAGAAATGACAGAAAGTTCTGTTCTCGAAATAGTATTGCATTCAGCATTAAAACTACTATAAAAAAACGCACAAATATAATTTTTTTAATGGATAAAGAACCACCAAGGAAAATTGAAAAGGTTAGATTCTAATTCTTGGATACAGTCTTCCAATACATTAATAAATTAAATTAGTTGGCATTTATGTAAAGAAATAAGATGATGTAAATAAACGCTGATGAAGAATTAAGAGGCAAACTAGAAGTGTACGATGACCAGTTTAAGATATTAAAATGGTGAGCTAAACAAGTCAGACTACAAAATGCTTTATATACATATTAGCATTGAGACTTATCATTAAGACACTTACGTTTGACAAAGACAACAATGTTGCACTAATATTGTAATGCAACAAGAGGAACATCATCTTTTCAAATATCAAACTTAATGCAAATATAATGACTCCAAACTCTTGATGTAAGAAAAATTAAATCAATGATCTAAATATTGATAGAATTATTAAGAATTCAACCTAAAGAACGTGTAAAACAAATGCAAAGTTATGCCTGTAAAAACCTTTTATCTTACAAGAAATGGTATGCACACATTCAAATGTAACCTTAAGCCTTTACATAAGGAGCAGAAAGCTCTTATAGCACTATTAAATATCTAAATATCAGTTTAAGATGAAAGCGGAACCTTGTAAAACAAATCTTCAATCTCCCATTCCTTTACATCTAAAGGAAGGTTACCAACATAGATTGTGCGGGAGACACGGCCAGCCATTTCTGCAAAGTCCCAATTGCGCAGTAATTTTGCTACATATATCATAAATTTTTATTAATGAGTATATAGGTAAATATTATACAACACCATAAATAATTCCGAAGATGATACTATAAGTAGCTTCAAGAGAGCAGCACAAAAGAAAATTAAAACAAAAAGAAAGCCAAAAGACCCAACATAATGAAGTGAACCATGAGAGGAATACTTGATGTGGTGCTACACAAGCTTCATCGCTCGTTCTCCCAAATTGCTCCAGGATTAATATTTAAGTTACATAAAAATGACCCATCACAATGAAGTAAATCATGTGAGGAATCCTTGATGTGGTGCTACACAAGCAAGTAAACCATGTGAGGAATCCTTGATGTGGTGCTACACAAGCTTCATCGCTCATTCTCCCAAATTGCTCCAGGTTTAATACTTAAGTTACATAAAAATGACCCCCCATGCTCTTCTAGATTCTTGTAGAGTCAAAGAAGATCTTCTATGCATGAGCAACAATCTCCATTACCATGAAATCCAGAAAAGCACATTGAATACTCCCTTTCCCCTCCTAAATCCCTATATATGTTGCTCCTATTTGTGCAAGCTCCTTTCATCTATCATAAGGAAAGCTTAAATCATCAATACAGAAAATAGGTCATGCATTTATCATCAATTATTAACTCATTACTTCATCATCGACACAGACTATAAGGTATTACTTTGTATGATTGTTCATGAAAGACACTTTATGATCAGAAGACAAAAATAGACACATTAATTCAAGAATAGCCAATGTGTAATTTTTGAGAATAAGTTCAATTGCACGAGTGTTTTTACCATCAACAATGTTTCTTGAAAGTTAAGTGAATAACACCCGCATCGGCATATGCATTAACCCAATGCCTACATAAGGCTCCTGTCCAGCCAAAGTAAGGGATTAGCAAACCCAAACTTACCCCTTCAGATGAGGTGCAAATAGTTTAATGACCATTAAAAAAAAAATTAAAAAAAGATAGAAAGTTCAAACTAGCTCAGGACATGAACATAATCTAGTTGTTTAAAGCCGATCAAGGAACAAAAAAATGGAAACAAGGGAGAGTTTTACACAAAAAACTTGCAAACATATAATCCTCCATTACAACAAAGTCTTACATGTTTGGAGTTTGTTTTTTTACTCTATAAATAATGGTTTAACATCACCCTAACATAAGACACTTGAGCAAAAATTCCACTGAGTCTTTACATCTTAAAAATTTCCAAAATATTTAGAGTTCTAACAATCGAGTTGTAATTTGGCTTTGGGTTTGAGTGAACTCAAAACAGAGTAGAGACTTAGAGTTAAGTCGGATAGAAGAGAAAAATAGAGAGAGAGTCCGATCAATTGAGAGAATGATTGCAAGGGTAGATCAAGTTCGCTGAGAAACTTAATAAGAGAATAGATTGTATTAGGTTGTTGCTCTTATATAATAAAGAAAAATTCTAAGTGGGTCACAGTTTATCTTCTTATTGAGTGACAAGAAGTTTATGTGTTTTTGAGTATCTCTTGTTTCTTTCTTCCTGTTAAGTTTCTTTTTAAAATTGTAATACATACTCTAAGGGATATCAAGTGGAATGTTTGCCTGGTCCAAGTCAAGGTGATAGTGTTCTCATATGTAAAACACAAATTAAAAATCATTTACCTAGCTACAAAATAAGCTAAGAAACTCCTCATTCAAACTTCAATGTCATCAACTAAGCAATGAATGTAATAAATTCTTAAAATGAGAGCATCGAAATATTCACTAGTAGTAAGTGAAAATCTTTACATGGCAAAAGCCCCTAAATTTCAAGTATACTACTACCACAGTTTCAGTATTCAGCCTAAAAAGTAGTCAAGAAATTGCACATTCGTAATGACACTCTTTGGGAGAAAATTCAAAAGTCAATCAGCATCTAAGGATTGAACTAGAATTCATCATCTTTCCCTGAAAACATTCAAATCCATTTGCAAACATGGCTGAAAATGAATTAACATCTTGCACAATTAACCCTAATATCCTATCCTACCCACAGAAAACATATATTTTTTAAAAATGAAAATATCCATCAATCAAAGAATGACTGAAAATGAATGGACATGCCAATGCTGGATCCATAAATCCACAAATTTCTAATCGAGGGCAAAATTAACCACTTTTACAGGTTCATTCTTGGTAGCTTTGAGTATCTAAATTAAACAAGTTACCTATGCTTACTGTGTCAACATCGATACTCTTCCCAGAAAAACACACCCATTTACTAATTCAGTTCTAGGCAATAGCAAAATCATTCACTAAACCTAAACCTACCTGAAAACAGGCCCGTCCCTGACCCAGGGCAAGAGGGGCGGCCGCCCTGGGCCAAGTAAGAAAACCTCCATTTTTGTAGTCTACAGCACAGCACAGCACATACATAATCTATCAACAATATTCGATTGGAAATTCATTCTCCTTTAATATATATTCAATAAACCCAGACTGGACTAGAAGAACCCAACCCAACCTCATTGTATAATTAATTCTACGGGAAAAAACAATCGTACCTCAAAACTCTGCTTACTTTAATTGATGAAATCTGCTTGCTTTAATGGAGGAGAGGCACCACAAAAACCACGCCCAACCCAGTCACAGTTAGATCGACAGAGAAGAGCAGATGAGAACGAGAGGGTCAATTAAACAGAGAGATAATCCACTACGCTAGGGTTAGATTTTTAAAAAAAAAAATTAGGTTCAAATAGAAACCCAGCTAGGTTAGTCCCATGCAATCACACGATTTATTTAGTTTGTTCTGAAAATATTATAATATGTATCTATCTATAGTTCTATACAATATATTAAAAGGTGCGCGAAGCACCAGTTATGCGACACGTAAACTGATACATAGCCGACACATAAGCAACTCACCTAACATTCATTATTATCTCAAATTCCACTATTTTAAAACTTATTGTTTTATTGTTCGAGTACACTTAATGTTAGTTTATTATCTAACAATAAATTTAATAAATTTCTAGATCCTTATTTTTTAGGCGCAAACAAAAGAGACAATATTACTATTAATAAGGCAAAAGCTGGGCGTTGCATAAGATTTAATAATAATACTTACTTTCCATCATAACTATTTGACAAAAAAGTTAAATTTAAATCACTAACCCATACTAATTATTCATATTATTGTTCCTATAAAAAAATATTAATATTATTGTTACAAGTTTTACCATCATTATGAAATATCTTTTGTCATATTTAAATCAAGTGAAACAAGGGTAGTAAGAACAACAACACCAATAACAATACTTTTTTTTATTTTACAAATATTTTTTAAATTCAAAAAGGGCACAAATTTTCTTCAAAAGGAAAAATGATGTGCATTTTTTTCATTTCAAATATTATGTAATTATTCGCCACAACATAACGTTACAATTATTAATTATGCCATGTAATCTATACTCTTCTTCTAAAACACATCTTCTAAGCATACGTGAACCCATAACCCCTTAAGTACAAAAGCCTTAAGTACAAAAGTCACAACTTAACCACTAATCCATATTCATTTCATTATCAATTATTCCATAAAGAAGTATTATAAATTTCATTGTTAAAAATTTTTGTTGCTTTTGTTTTCTGGACTTGAGTCTCAAAATCAAAAACGTAGTGAATTATTCGATCATATTAATGATGATGATATTTCCTCTGTTTCATTTTAAACGCATGAAAGGGGTATTTTTTGTGAAATATAAAATATTCGTTTGTTGTGCTGAAAACGAAACGGAGGAAGCCATGATGATGATGATGACAACCAATTTTCAATACGTTAGTGAAAGTATCAAGTTCCATATTGTACTATCTTTCAAAATTTCGTTCGGTATTTTACAACCCTCATTATACTATATTACTTTCAAATGGAAATTGGAAAAGATAATTCAAAATTTCGTTCGGTATTTTACAACGCCCGGGCCTAAATACTAGTTAATTCAATGGAAAAGGTGTAGTAATATTTTCATTACATTTGTAAGGTTGCATTTATTAATTAGTTTTGAAAGTAAGCATTTAATAATTAGTATTGAAGGAAACAATCATAAATTAGTAAAATTGGGAGAACAAGAATTAGAATAAAAGTGATGTTATCATTAGTTTTGGAGGGAAATTTTTTCATGAAAATTGGACATGTAGTCTTTGATAACATCAGCGCATTTTGTTTTAGTATATAGTTATAAAGTTATAGATTGGTAAAAAAAAATTAACACTACTAGTAAAAATAAAATAAAATACTTACCTTTTTTTTTGCAAAGGGAAAGAACAAAGAGTATAATTGTACAAGAACTAACTTTGGTGGTTATTTGGTGAGTCTGGTAAACACAAACTCACCACCAAAGCTAACTACTACACGATTAATACTATTGTCTGTTACAACATTTGTAACGACCCGACTTTTTGGACATGTCGATTGACGAAGGGAAATCGACAAACGGATCATTACTTAAACAATTAAACTATAAATGAAATTAATTATTCAAAACTAAACATCTTTTATTAAATAAATAAACTAAAACTCCAAAGGTCTGCATAGGTCGAACTTAAATTACATGAGTTAAATAAAATCCATCCCAACAGGCTGGGATAATCTAAATTGCATAGAAATCTTATTAAATAACTTAAGAAAACAAAGGCTAAACTACAGGTCTCTGCTGCACAAAGCCCAACCTAGCGGAAGCCCGATTTAAGCAGCTGCATCGTCACCTGAAACTGAGGGGGGGTCCACTGTAACGACCCGACTTTTTGGACTTGTCGATTGACGAAGGAAATCGACAAACGGATCATTACTTAAACAATTAAACTACAAATTCAATTAATTATTCAAAACTAAACTTCTTTTATTAAGTTAATAAACTAAAAATCCCAAAGGTCTACATAGCTCCAAACTTAAATTACATAAATTAAATAAAAGATCCATCCCAACAGGCTGGGATACACTAATTGCATGAAAATCTTATTAAAAATACTAGAAAAAAAACTAAGGCTATTCTATAGATCTCATCCACACAAGCCCGATCCAGCGAAAGCCCATTCTAAGCAGCTACATCATCACCTGAAACTGAGGGGAGGGGTCCACCGTCAGTGGCGAGTAACTAGGCTGTCCCGCTTAATTGAGGGACCGCTAAACACATAATATCATAGAACCGTACATGAAAACCACACAAAAACATATAACATTTATACGAAAATTCATACGAGGTACGTATAAAAATACGTATAGAAATACGTATAAAATACGTATAAGAATACCTGCAGAAATACGTATAAAAGTACGTATACAATACGTGTATAAATGCCTGCAGAATACGGTTAGCGTACATACGAAATACGTATACAATAGAGTATAAAACACGCATACACTTACATATGCATATATACATTCTTACTTTTATATATTCGAAAACAGACGTACACAGCGGAAGACTTATACTAATCATAATACGTATACTTTACACCAATTATTCATTACATTCCCTTCTTAACTTATCGTATAAATAAATATATATATATAACTTAGCTAACTTTAACATATCATTCATCATCAACAACATTCATAAGAGTTAAACGACACGACCGAAGTCGATACAACAATTAATATCCCCGACACGATTCATCACTGATGAATCGATACTTTCGACACGGCACAAGGCCGATATAACAAACAAGTCCCCGACACGATTCATCATATGAATCGATACTTTCGACACGGCACAAGGCCGATACTTTCGACACGGCGCAAGGCCGATACTTCTTATAATCCCCGACACGGCTCATAGCCGATACTTTCGACACGGCACAAGGCTGATACTTCAAACAAATCCCCGACACGGCTCATAGCCGATACTTTCGACACGGCACAAGGCCGATACTTCAAACAAATCCCCGACACGGCTCATAGCCGATACTTTCATGTCCAGAACCAAACATTCAGTTCATCTTATTTCATTATCTTAATATCATCACCATATTCTCTTATTAATTTGTTTTGTATTTTATATTGGTGCTCATACCGGCCGTCGATTCCTTAATTATGGCATAACTGTCCGTCAATTCCAATTATCAGTGTATGCCGGCCGTCAATTCCTTAAGCCCGGTAGAGTATACCAAAATTGGAAGTACTAGGTGACCGTAATCGAGAATGAAATGTTCGAAGTCCCAGGAAAGAGAGGTGTGGCACGTGTATTGGCCACCTTAAATACCAAGTCTTTCCTAGCCAGAGATCGAAGCAAATCAATAACCCTTTTACTCTGTTTCCTTTCCTTCCCTAATAATATCTTATTATATTTAATTCCTTATTGTAATCTTATCCCTACTGATACTTAATAATAATACTAATAATAATAACAATAATATCATCTACCCCTTCATGTTACAACTAATCCCTGATAATTCCGTTAATTGTAACTTTTATAATTAAATTAATAACTATCCCTAAAAATATTATAAGTCAGAATTAAACTAAAATGACTAAATAATCTAGGTCCATTCGACATTTTCATTTAAACAACAATAATTAAATAAATTCATATACTTATCATATAATTAATTTAATAAATTATTTCAAATTAACAATTAATCATATAAATTACTTAAAACATGATAAAAATATTATCTTCCATATTTTCCTCCACTCGAAAATTTTGGGGAAAACATTACCAAAATTATTCAATTAATTCAAATAAACACAAACCTTAATAATTAATTTAAATTATTCGAATAACAATAATCCTTTAATCATGAAATCATCAAGATTAATTATAAA
Source organism: Salicornia ramosissima (assembly GCA_951394345.1). Classification (NCBI taxonomy): domain Eukaryota; kingdom Viridiplantae; phylum Streptophyta; class Magnoliopsida; order Caryophyllales; family Amaranthaceae; genus Salicornia; species Salicornia ramosissima. Next base: position 51,496,637 of record OX596234.1, read on the forward strand.
AACAAGATCAAAATAATTCTTTTAAGCATAACATCACACGGCCTTTAGGCTATAATAATATGATCAGGATTTAATTCAAGAATTACAAAATAACATGTTTTAATAATTTAATTACACTATTTTACACAATCTGATTTTTAAAGAATTAAATTAAGAACGACCCTTTAAAGGTCTCGATTAATCTGGAAATTTTAATGGAAGTTAAATATAGGTTCAAGGTTTAACGTGCATAATTTTCGTCCAAAAATAATGTCATTTGCTATTTTTAAGGGATTTTACAACTAACAAATCAGACTAGGCTTAGATAAGTTTCGGATTTTTCTTCCATATCAAACGGTCTTTAAAAATTACGAAAATTTAACACAAGCTGTAAAACACTATTACTGACTTCCACCTAAAATTTAATAGCCATCCGAATTGATTAAGTATATTAATAAATTCGTAAGCCAAATCTGGACAGTTTTACCGGTTTGATAGATTAAATTATTATAAGCAATAAAAGGAAGAATTTTGCCACGAAATAAATCATGATTCATAATAAAACAGTAAAGAAACTTCCACGAAAAATTCATCAAGAAATAACAAGATTTGGTTAAGAAATAAATTCATATAAGTAATTATTCAACCATTAAAGATTCATGCAAACTTCATAAAACATCAAGAAAAATATCATGAACATTATTTCATATGGTTCGAAAATTTTAGGTGAACATGATACTAAATTCCTAGCAATTTTCATGCTTTAATCCAATTTTCATAAAATACTGACCTTATAAGCATTTGTCTCTGAATTACATTTACCTTTCAAGAAAACATGTATTCCCGTGAGTTCCTCTGAGTAAAGCAGTTTGAGTTCCTTAACAGTGCAGGGTCGAGTTCCTTGTATGTAATCATCCTTCCAGGAACTTCCTCCTCAGGGTTGCCTGATTCCTGGAGGAACTTGCTCTGATACCAATATGTTATTTCGGATGAACTACTACAAGAGGGGGGGTGAATTGTAGTATGGAACTAGATAGTCAATTTTTGCGGAAATTAAAGAACATGAAAGGAAAATAAAGAGAAACGATGCAAGAGAGATTTAGCGAGGAAACTTTCCAGGGCCCAACTGGAAATAAAACCTCGACCCACTAGGGATTTCTCTAAAACACTTCACTATAGGGCAATAAATCAATTACAACCTATAATATTCTACTAGACCCGTAAGTTCCTCTAGGAACTTACTTCCCTATTCTCTATATTCTAGTGTTCTTTTCCCTTTTCTTTTCCTCTCCTTTTCTCTTTCTCTTTCTCTGTTCTTTTTCTCATTCTCTTTCTCTTTTCTTCTCTGTTCTCACACTTTTCTCATATTCTCACCCCAATTACAAGAATTCTCTCAAACCCATTATAAATTCCGATCCCCATTACAAGAGTTCACTCAAACTCTCTTTTCTCTTCTCAAAATACAGACTCTTAATAAGATAAATACTCTAATATATTGAACATAAATCTGACTGGAACTTGGAACACAAAAGGATTACATGATAGGAACTTTGAGAGGAACCTCGACACACACTTAAACCTTTATTCGGATTTTTCGTGACATAACTCTAAGTGATGTGTGTAAAAATGTCTGAATGAAAGTGGTATTTATAGTAGAGTTATGCGTGAAATAACTTGAAGAAGAAGACACAACATCCATCCTCCACTACTACATGCACACCCCATGTCATATACACATGCCTCCACTTGTCAACTAACCCATGCACATCACTACATCCCACTATCCTTTGACTCAAAATATTTAATAAAATATTTACTGACTAATGCAAATAACACACTAGCAATAACTCCCTAATTTTAGTTCTCATACCCAACTATTAAAAAAAAACCGACACACTACCTCCACTAATTGTAATAACCTTTCCAACTTAATGCTAGTTAAAACCGGTTTTTTATTAAAAGACTAAAAATCATTTTTTTAAATTTTCAATATATAAAATTTAAAAATAAAATCAGAAACAATAAATTATTTAGTTAAGTAAAGCAACCAACTTTGACTCAACTAAATTAAATAAAAACGACTATTTCTTTTTAAATAAAATCGGGTTTTTTTCTTTCTTTTTTTTTTTTTAAAAAAAACTTTTACTAAATAAAAAAAAATAAAAACAAACCAATTTGAAATAATACTAAAAATCAGAATAAAACTCATCAAACTAACAAACTTAAACAAGTAATCGGTTGAGTCAAAAAACCTAATTCAAATAGTTTGTTAAACCTCCTACAAACAAGGCATTACTATATCAGTCAATAACAGCATGTTTTTACTGAATAAAAGTGGGTCAAATTAGTGCTAGAAAGTAGTGGGACACGTGGACTACTATAACTGACCTGACAGACGCGAGTTCCTCTAAGAACTGAACCTTAGTTCCTCTAGGAACTGGACACTAGTTCTTGTAGGAACTGGACTCAAGTTCCTTTGAAAGACAGACCCAAGTTCTACTTGTAACTTAACTCGTGTTCCAGTCAGACTCATGACTCAACATATTTACAAAAATCTTAGAAAATTAAACTCTTAATTTTCTAGTTTCTTCTCACCTTCAAGATGCTCCGACTCTGGAAATCTTGATGCTCATTTTCTTGATTTGTTTCTTTATAGGAATTTAACTCGTGTTGCATAGGGACTTCAGTTTAGCTTGCTTGCTTGATTGTGCTTCTTCAAGTATTCTCTTTGCAAGACTTCAACTTTGGTACCTTTGAGTTGCATTCCCACATAGAAACTTTTCTCTTGTTTGATCTCCCTTGAATACTTGAATACTCCTTCAAGTTCTTCTTGGTTGATCTTCTCTTTGAAGTTCTCGTATGGAAACACTTCTCCATTTGTATTCCTTCGCTTGAACTTCTTTATTTAGTTGTTTCAACTCAGAAGCTTCTCTTGATTTGTTCCAACTCAGGAACTTGTATTGCATACATCTTCAATCACAATAGGAACTTTCTTCCTTAAGACCTATGAACTTGTTTATGCACATCTCAACACACATGTTAGTTAGATAATCATCATTTGTTCATTATCATCAAAACCATACTTGGCTCAACACAATACGTATAAAAATACCTGCAAAATACGGTTAGAGATACGTATAAAATACGTATAAAAGTACGTATACAATACGTATAATAATACCTGCAAAATACGGTTAGAGATACGTACTAAATACGTGCACCAAACTAGCTTACATACGAAATACACATATACATTCATGATCAGACATACACAGCGGAAGACTTATACCAAACATATTATATTACAACCAATACTTAACTTATACTTTAATCCATCTTGTTCTTCAATTATCATAATATACCTTATATTATCCTAATTCCATAATCGTATTATATCGTTCATCTTAGCTTTATAATCATATTATATCATTCATCTTAACTTTATAATCATATCATATCATCTTTATCTTTTAACGGACCGGTCACTATAACTCGTTGTGGATCCCGTGTGCACCACAACTTTCCTAAAACATGCCGGGGTGAACTCGTGTATTCAACCCGTAGTGGATCCCGTGTGCACCACTAAGCCTAAGCTATGGCCATAACCCCTAAATAGCAGCTCGTGTACTACTACTTAGACGACTACATATTCTAGAACCAAGAACTGCGCGGGGGAACTCGTGTGTTCGTCCCTTGGAGCAGTGGCATCGACTTAACCCAATCCGACGACTCGTGTATCATCGAATGGGCGTCCTTATCTTATCTTATGTTTCATATCTTAAATCTTATCTTATATCTTCTTGAATCGGGAAATACTAGGTGACCGTAATCGGAAATGAAATGTTCGAAATCCCAGGAAAGAGAGGTGCGGCACGTATATTGGCCACCTTAAATACCAAGTCTTTCCTAGCCAGAGATCGAAACGATTCAAATTCCTTTTACTCTGTTTCGTTTCTTACCCTTTTTAACATCTTATTATATCTTATTATAACTTGTCCCTACTGATTCCTTAATAATAATAATACTAATACTAATAATAATAGTAATAGTAATAATATTAGTAATAATAATAGTAATAATACCTATCCCTTCATATTACAACTTATCCCTGATAAATCCTTTAATTCCTTTAATTATAATAATTCCTAAAGTTACCTTCTAATATTATTATAGGTCAAAAATTAAACTAAAGTTGATCTATAATAAACTAAGCCATTCGACATTTTTTGTAAAATAACAATAATTAAATTAAATTCATTAAACAATCATATAACAATAATTATCATCAAAAATTACTTAAAACATGATAAAAATCCTACCTTTCATATTTTAATTCACTCGAAAATTTCAGGTCAACAATACCGAAAATTAACAAAATTAATTAAATACAATTATCAATGGTTAGCAATTACACTTAATAATATTAATTAAAGATCATACTTTAAACATTAAAATTATCAAGATTAGATTCAAGAATTCAATGATAACATGTTTTAATAATTTAATCACACTATTTTACACAGTCTGATTTTAAAGAATTAAATTAGGAACATCCATTTAAAGGTCTCTAATAATCTGGAAATTTTGATGGGAGTTAAACATGAGTTCACGGTTTAACGTGCATAAATTTCATCCAAAAATAACGTCGTTTACTATTTTTAAGTGATTTTATAACTAACAAATCAGATTAGTCTGAAATCAGTTTCATATTTTTCTGCCATAGCAAACGAACTTTAAAAATTACGAAAATTTAACACAAGATGTCAAACATAATTACGGACTTCCACCTAAAATTTCGTAGCCATCCTAATTGATTAAGTTCCTTAAATAATTCGTAAACCAAATCTGGACAGTTTTACCGGTTTGAAAGATTAAATTGTTTCAAGCAAGAAAAGGACGAATTTCGTCATGAAATAAATCTTGATTAAAGATCAAACAGTAAAGAAGCTCCTAAAATTATTCTAAGACACTCGACATTTTAGAACATCAAGAACAAATTAATTCTTTTTAATTCAAGACTTTAATATAGCAATTAGATAATCAAGATTAACAATAATAATTCAAGAAAATACATGAAATAAATCAAGAAACATTCATGAACAAATTTCATATGGCTCGACATTCTTAAGGAAGCTTTAGAACATTATTCCTAACAGTTTTCATGATCATACCCTAATAAACTATGTGATTAACTAGTACCGAAATTAAACAGAAAAGCATAGTTACCTTAAATCGCTCAAATTATCCAAGGAAAAATATTCACACTTTGGTGAATTTGGTTCGGCTATTTGGAGAGAAAAGGAGGAGAATATATATTTTTTTTTTGGAGTTCAAAGCTAATTTGTAATTAGGGAAGCAAAAGGGTTGATGAGCATGTATTTATAGAATGAGAAAAGCAAAAGCAAACCCTAATGAAACCCTAGGGCAGCCGAAAATGAGAGGAGAAATAAGGGGGAAAGTTGAGCTTAATAAGGAGACTTAGTAAAGTTGGTTAGGTTTAAAACTTGAATTAATAAATTAATTAATTTAATTAATTAAATAACTTCATTATCTAATTAATCAAATAAATCAAAAGAAAAATAATACTTGGCCCAAATAACAAAGGAGGAGGCCGGCCATGCTTAAAAGAAAAGGAAAATTGGGTCATTGGCCCAATTTGAGAAAAGAGAGATCAGATCGAATTAAAACAGTCCAACTAAATGGGCTTTTTAGACTTAGAATAAAATATTTAGGAAAACAGAAAAAGAATAAAGGGACAATAGGCTCCCTTAATAGTAGGAGGAAAATAGATGAGCAAGGATATAAAAATAGAATTTTTGGAAATAGGGTCAAATAGATAAAGAATTAATAATATCTGTTAAACAAATTAAATGGAAGAATAAAAAGGAAATTAATTAAGGAAGCAGTGTAACAATGAAGGGAAATGGTTGTTTCCTTCCTAAAATCTAGTAGTGAAAATAGATGAACAAAAGTTAAGGTTTAAAGCTTAGTCAACAATAGGTAAAGGTTAAATATTGAATAAAAGATATTAATGGAACAAAGAAAGAATAAAAGGATGGACTGCGTAACATATGGGTCAAAGGAAACAATTGGGCTCGGGTTTTGGCAAGATAAAAAGGTTAGGGTCAGACTCAAAATAACTAGATTGCTACACAAAATAATAATTAATTAAATAATAATCAATTAAATAGTTAATTAATTATACATTTAATTAACTAATAAAATTTTAAAATATCCCAAATTTTCGGGGTATTACAACATGTACATACAAGGTACGTATAAAAATACGTACGGAAATACGTATAAAAATACCTGCAAAATACGGTTGGAGGTACGTATAAAATACGTATAAAAGTACATATACAATACGTATAATAATACCTGCAAAATACGGTTAGAGATACGTACTAAATACGTGCACCAAACTAGCTTACATACGAAATACACATATACATTCATGATCAGACATACACAGCGGAAGACTTATACCAAACATACACAACAAGAAAACATCGTTCGCCCGACCGATTTTACCGACCGACAGTGTCTTAGTCGCAAAATACCGACCGCTACCGACTGAAACCAGTCGGGAATTTATTTCCGACCGTAGTGACTGTCGTTAAATTTCTTCCGACCATTATGTCGGTCGGCATGTTTTTTTAAAAACGCGCCTAACACCCTCTCTTTCCCGACTCGCGTCTCTTTCCCCTTTCTCTCTCCTTCCCCTTTCTCTCTCGCATTTCGACCCGGAGCACCACCACTCAAACCCTTGCCTCTCTTTCCCCTTTCTCTCTCCGGCGACATCCTACCTCCGTCGCCAACCCGGACCACCGGCCCTCCCTCTCTTTCTCTTTCTCACTGCGAACCCTCTTTCTCTCCTTTCTCTTTCTCTTTCTCTCTCTATTTCACTCCATTGCTACACTTGTCCGTGGCTGCCGCTACCTCACGCCGCCGCTACCTCCTCCCGTCGCCGCAGCTGCCTACTCCTCGTGGTAAGGGTTTAATTTAATTTTTATTTAGTTTATTTTTTAATTTTAGGGTTTAATTTTTTTTTAATTTCTTTTCAAAAATACAAGCACCAACCGTCCACCACTGTCGACCCAACGCCGCCGCCGTTGCCGCCGCCCCTCTTGCTCGTGGTAAGGGTTTTTTCTTCATTTTCTTATTTATGGGTTTATTTTTTTTAATTTTTTGTATTTTTATTTTCAAAAATTAAAGTGTATAATAAATGTGTATGTATGTATGAATGTGTATGTGTATGTATTTATTTTTTTCAAAAATAAAAGTGTATGTATGTGTATGTATGTATGAATGTGTATGTATATTTTTTCAACAATTAAAGTGTAGTAGGTGTATGTGTATTTATGTGTATATGCATTTTTTTTCAAAAATTAAAGTGTATGTATGTGTATGTATGTATGTAAGTATCTAAGTATGTATGTTTGTATGTATGCAATTAAGTATGTATGTTTGTATGTATGCAATTAAGTATGTATGTTTGTATGTATGCAATTAAATTTTATGATTTTAATAAATTGATTATTTACGTTGATGTATGAAAATTATACTCATAAATAATAGTAATATACTTCCACCGTTTTTTAACTCGAATTGTTTTTATTAAAGGAAGTTTCATTTTATTCGCATAATTTTTCTTGGAAATCAATTCTCTCTATCTTTCTCTAATCACATGGGTCTCATTTCAAAAAAATTCTCTTCATTTCCCCCCGTTTCCAAAAATTTCCTATGATTCCAAAAGTTAACACTTCCTCCTTAATAGCTATTTAATTCTAGCTAATAAAGTTTCTTGGTTGTGTAAATTTGTAAATTATTATTATTTTGTGTAAATGAATTAAACTCTGATCTACGAATAAATTATACTATGAAATTACTACTATGTTGTGAATAAATGTCTAACAATAAAGAATAATTTGAAACTTCCTAAAATTTATATATAACGTTTTTAACTTGTTTATTATCATATATAGTAGATAAAATGGTACATATATATTATGGCAAGTAGAAAAAATATGTAAGGCTATTTCAAATAATTCTTTATATTTTTTTATTAATTTCATTAAGGGTATTTAAGTCTTTTGAGGGGGGGGGGCACCATAGCTCCCCCCTTCCCTTATATAATAGATAACCACTTCAATGTGGTGATAAATCAAGAAATATTTAGTTTATTAAAATAGAACTAAATATGACTTAAATATATATATATATATACATGTGCATTAGATAAGAAAGCTTTAAGAAGAATTAAGAAAGGCTAAAATAAGATAGGAGTGAAGACATTGAAGGATGTTTGAATGCTTTGAACTGATATTTGTTAATGGCTTAGAATATGCATAATCGAAATGAAAAGGAAGGAGCGTGATTGGATGTACAAGAGACACGATAAGGACCACAAACTTCGGGATGAGTTCATCCAAGGGGTGAATGAGTTTGTTGCGTTCTCTCAGCAGCACCCCGAGCTTAATGATAGGGACAAGATAAGATGTCCTTGTGTTCGGTGTAAAAACTTGAATTACTTGGATGTGCCCAACGTAAAGGTACATTTTTATAATAAGGGGTTCATTCCAAACTACTATGAATGGTTATGTCACGGTGAAAGGGTGAGTATAGAGTCCACCTCGTCTCCTACTCATCCGAATCCTTACCGGGAAATGGTTGTCGATGCTTTTGGGAACAACGTGGACCCACCATTCCTTGAGGAGGCAACTTCGGCTGAAGAAGAACCAAACGCGGAAGCGAAGATGTTCTTCGACTTGCTCAAGGCAGCCGAGCAGCCTTTGTATGATGGTAGCAACATCTCTGTGTTGGAGATGGCTTCTAGAATGATCAATTTAAAGTCTGAGTACAACTTGCCACTCAGGTGCGTAGATGGTATTGGGTCATTGGTGAACGATGCGCTCCCCACCACCCAAAAAACTAAGTGTAGCACCTATTACGACACAACGAAGGTACTCAAGGGATTAGAGCTTCCTCACGAGAAGATACACGCATGCCCGAATGGATGTATGCTATTTTGGAAGGACGATGCTGAGCTTGATAAGTGTCGTCATTGCGGGTCGAATCGGTTCAAGAAGACTTCGAATGACAATTTGGTTCCAGTAAGTTTTCTGGTCTACTTCCCAATAACACCACGATTGCAAAGGATGTTTACTACTAGGAACATTGCTGAGGCTATGACATGGCATTCTGAAAATCGTCGAGGGCAAGGGAACATGGCTCACCCAAGTGACAGTGAAGCGTGGAAGCACTTCGACAGGACCTTTAAGGACTTTGCGTCCGAGCCTCGAAATGTTAGACTTGGGTTGTGCATTGATGGTTTTTCCGTTTTTGGGAAGTTTGGAAAGCAATACTCTTGTTGGCCTATTTTAACTACACCTTACAACATGTCACCGTCCATGTGCATGAAAAAACCTTTCATTTTCCTTTCCTTGCTTATCCCTGGGCCAAAAAATCCGAAGAACAATTTGGATGTCTACATGCAACCTTTAATTGATGAGTTGAAGCATCTATGGTCGGTTGGATCCTTGACTTACGACATCTCAAAGAAGCAGAATTTCAATCTTCGCGCAGCCTTGTTGTGGACTATCAGTGACTTTCCAGCATATAGTATGTTGTCAGGTTGGAACACGTTCGGTAAAAAGGCGTGTCCATATTGCATGGAGAAAATATGTGATAGAATGTCTATAATAATGTTATGAGATGTGAATTAACCTTTAAAACATGATCTACGTTGATCGGTGCGAAGTTGGGAATGAAAACACCCAAAACGAGCCAAAAATGGCCTATTTAGGTTGTTTTTGTTCCAAAACCCTCTAAACTTTCCCAAAAACATGCAAATATGTATTAGAATGTCTATAATAATGTTATGAGATGTGAATTAACCTTTAAAACATGATCTACGTTGATCGGTGCGAAGTTGGGAATGAAAACACCCAAAACGAGCCAAAAATGGCCTATTTAGGTTGTTTTTGTTCCAAAACCCTCTAAACTTTCCCAAAAACATGCAAATATGTGATAGAATGTCTATAATAATGTTATGAGATGTGAATTAACCTTTAAAACATGATCTACGTTGATCGGTGCGAAGTTGGGAATGAAAACACCCAAAACGAGCCAAAAATGGCCTATTTAGGTTGTTTTTGTTCCAAAACCCTCTAAACTTTCCCAAAAACATGCAAATATGTGATAGAATGTCTATAATAATGTTATGAGATGTGAATTAACCTTTAAAACATGATCTACGTTGATCGGTGCGAAGTTGGGAATGAAAACACCCAAAACGAGCCAAAAATGGCCTATTTAGGTTCTTTTTGAATTGTTTGAACTAACTCCGCCCATAATTTGCAGGAACAATATAACCAAAACCTTTCGGAGTCTCAAGCTAGTGGCTCGGAGACGGATCCCAACCAGGTCTTCTTTGATACAGTTGGTGGCTTCCGGAAGGGCGAGGTTCTAGGGTTCGGCAAAGACGGAGCTTCTCTCTATTATGAGAGAACCTCGCGGCGGCACGTTGGATCTGCCTACTCTCCATCAGTTTCCGCTCAACTGGCAAAGATGACCGAGCGTTTGGAGGAGTCCGAGCGTGCGAGGACAGAGTTAGAGGAGCGAGAGCGCCGTTTGGAGGAGCGAGACCGTCAACGGGAGGAGCATCAGCGCCGTCTGGAGGAGGATCAGAAGAAGCAAGCGGAGTACCTCGAGCAGATGAAGGCGCAGATGGACGCTTTCATGAGGCAATTCGGCGATCAGTCTTCCATTCACCGACGACCCCCCGACGATCGCACAGACGGTTCTGGCGGTTCTGGAGCCTTCGTAGTGTAGTTGTTTGTTATATATATTTCGGTTTATTAATTTACGTTTTTGGAAACTGTAATATATATATTACATACTTTTGTGTATTACGAATTATTTATATAAATAATATCAAATATTATTTCGTATGTATAAACTGTTCTTCATTAATAAATAATTTAATATGTTTTGCAAAGGTTTTTTATATTTAATGAAATGAAAGACGTAACAATTTAACGATCGCCAAACGGTCGATATCCAAAAACTCAAAACCTCGAAAATAGTAAATATTTAAATTAAAAAAACCGCGAAAATAAATATGCCGACCGACACACGGTCGGTAAATGATTAGGCGCGAAAAAAAATTGGCTGGAAAAAGCCATTTTCCGACCGTCGTGGCGGTCGGTATTACCGACCGACTATATGGTCGGTCGGTAATACCGACCGTCATGACGGTCGGAAAATGGCTTTCCAATTTTTTTTTTAAAAACTCTTATTTAGTCGGTAAACGGTCGGTGTATGGTCGGTAAATTATTTCCGACTGAACGTCGGTCGATAACAAAATTTTACCGACTAATTATACACCGACCTCCTTTTACCGACCGGCGACGGTCGGTAAATTGAGGCACCGACCGTTAACGGTCGGTAAAAAGCGGCCGGCCGAAGCTTATTTTCTTGTTGTGATATTATATTATAACCAATACTTATACTTTAATCCATCTCATTCTTCAATTATCATAATATACCTTATATTATCTTAAATCCATAATCGTTTCATATCGTTCATCTTAGCTTTATAATCATATTATATCATTCATCTTAACTTTATAATCATATTATATCATTCATCTTAACTTTATAATCATATCATATCATCTTTATCTTTTAACGGACCGGTCACTATAACTCGTTGTGGATCCCGTGTGCACCACAACTTTCCTAAAACATGCCGGGGTGAACTCGTGTATTCAACCCGTAGTGGATCCCGTGTGCACCACTAAGCCTAAGCTATGGCCATAACCCCTAAATAGCAGCTCGTGTACTACTACTTAGACGACTACATATTCTAGAACCAAGAACTGTGCGGGGGAACTCGTGTGTTCGTCCCATGGAGCAGTGGCATCGACTTAACCCAATCCGACGACTCGTGTATCATCGAACGGGCGTCCTTATCTTATCTTATATTTCATATCTTAAATCTTATCTTATATCTTCTTAAGTCGGGAAATACTAGGTGGCCGTAATCGGAAATGAAATGTTCGAAATCCCAGGAAAGAGAGGTGCAGCACGTATATTGGCCACCTTAAATACCAAGTCTTTCCTAGCGAGAGATCGAAACAATTCAAATTTCTTTTACTCTGTTTCCTTTCTTTCCCTTTTTAATATCTTATCATATCTTATTATAACTTATCCTTACTGATTTCTTAATAATAATAATAATAATAATAATAATAATAATAATAATAATCAAAATCATAATAATATTAGTCGTAATACTAATAACAATAATTATAATATTACTAATAATAACCGTAATAGTAATAATAATAAATATTAATAACAATAATCTTTTAATCCTTAATATTGTTATATAACCCATTCCTTAGTCATATTATTACTTCCCTTCATATTACAACTTATCCCTGATAATAAGACTTATGATTCCTAAAATTTAAGTATCTATAATCTTATAAAAATAATAACATGGCACTCGACATTTTAGGAATAATATAACAATTACGTAAATTCATCAATTAATCATATAATTAATTCAATAAATCATATAAATTAACATTTAACATCATAAATTACTCAAAACATGATAAAAATCCTATTTTTTCATAATTTGACTCACTCGAAAACTTCATGAACAACAATACCAAAAATTACATCTTTAATTAATTAAATACAATTATCAATGGTTAGCAATTAAACTTAATAATATTAATTTAAAGATCATACTTTAAACATTAAAATTATCAAGATTAGATTCAAGAATTCAATGATAACATGTTTTAATAATTTAATCACACTATTTTACACAGTCTGATTTTAAAGAATTAAATTAGGAACGTCCGTTTAAAGGTCTTTAATAATCTGGAAATTTTGATGGGAGTTAAACATGAGTTCAAGGTTTAACGTGCATAAATTTCGTCCAAAAATAACGTCGTTTACTATTTTTAAGTGATTTTATAACTAACAAATCAGATTAGTCTGAAATCAGTTTCATATTTTTTTTCCATAGAAAACGAACTTTAAAAATTACGAAAATTTAACAAAAGATGTAAAACATTATTAAAGAAGTCCACCTAAAATTTCGTAGCCATCAGGATTGATTAAGTTCCTAAAATAATTCATAAACCAAATCTGGACAGTTTTACCGGTTTGAAAGATTAAATTGTTTCAAGCAAGAGAAGGACGAATTTCGCCATGAAATAAATCTTGATTAAAGATCAAACAGTAAAGAAGCTCCTAAAATTATTCCAAGACACTCGACATTTTAGAACAACAAGAAAAAATTAATTCTTTTTAATTCAAGACTTTAATATAGCAATTAAATAATCAAGATTAACAATAATAATTCAAGAAAATACATGAAATAAATCAAGAAACATTCATGAACAAATTTCATATGGCTCGACATTCTTAAGGAAGTTTTAGAACATTATTCCTAACAGTTTTCATGATCATACCCTAATAAACTATGTGATTAACTAGTACCGAAATTAAACAGAAAAGCATAGTTACCTTAAATCGCTTAAATTATCCAAGGAAAAATATTCACACTTTGGTGAATTTGGTTCGGCTATTTGGAGAGAAAAGGAGGAGAATATATTTTTTTGGAGTTCAAAGCTAATTTGTAATTAGGGAAGCAAAAGGTTTGATGAGCATGTATTTATAGAATTAGAAAAACAAAAGCAAACCCTAATGAAACCCTAGGACAGCCGAAAATGAGAGGAGAAATAAGGGGGAAAGTTGAGCTTAATAAGGAGACTTAGTAAAGTTGGTTAGGTTTAAAACTTGAATTAATAAATTAATTAATTTAATTAATTAAATAACTTCATTATCTAATTAATCAAATAAATCAAAAGAAAAATAATACTTGGCCCAAATAACAAGGGAGGCCGGCCAAGCTTCAAAGAGGAAGGAAAATTGGGTCATTTGGCCCAATTTGAGAAAAAGATAACAGACTAAATTAAAACAGTCCAAATTCAATGGGCCTTTTGGACTTGGAATTAAATAAAATAAACTAATAACCGCGAAATTTTCTGGCTCTAAATTTCGGGTTATTACAACATTAGAAAAAACACTTGAATAAATCATAACTAGTATAACTTCCTACAATTTTGTTGCTTGTCGTCCTTAAATGCGAGGTGGAGGTCTTTCTTTTCTTCCTTGGGTAGTACCTACAAACACATGAGTGATTAGAAGCATGCAAATCATTGGTACTTGTGACATTCTTCTCCTTGGTGTTCTTTCTCCATGTAGATTGAAAATAGTCGAAATTTTCTCCTAGCTTGCCTTCATGACTTCGATTACGACAGAGACGGTTCTTCTTGGATATGATGTTGTGGTATCCGCGAGGATGGAAATTTAAAGTGCAAGTCTTGACTTCATTATCTATTTTCCTCTTTTTGGCTTCTGACGACACTGTCCTCTTCTCTTGGCCTTTGTCTTCGTCTAAGTTAGATGGCACCTTCTAATAAAATACTTACTACGTCGTATAAGATTGGTACATTTGTTCTAAAAAGTTTACTACTCCCTCTATCCCAAAAAACTGCTCAATTTTGATAAAAAAGTTCTCAAAAAGATTGGTACCTTCTAAAAATTTCCTAGAAAATTACCCGCATAATCTTATTGGAATTTCTCTTCATCAAGTGGATTCATTCGAACTCCTTGATATAATTCTCGTTTTTCTTGACAAAATCTTAAAGTCAATATCATTGGTATGGACTTATTGTGATAACAAATTATTAGTTGGACACATGATAAACTAGTTGTTTTTTTTACCATTTTCTGCTTCCTTCTCTGTTACTACTCTTTTCTTTCCCCCTTTTTCTTTGATTTGATTTTTTTTGGTCAATTTTGTTGATAATCATATTGATTTTAATCCACTTTTGATATTCAATTAATACAAAAAAACTCTGAAATTACCTACCGCCATAAGCGGTAGAAAATGTAAAAAAATCGGTCGGAAATAGGATTTTCGACCGACTTTCAGTCGGTTTTGGTCGGTCGCTAATCCTGAATTTCCGACCGATTATCGGTAGGAAAAATTACCTACCGCACTTCCCTACATTTCCGACCGACTTTTAGAAGTAGGTATTTTCCTACTGAACATGTTAGTAATTTATTTGCTACCAACTTCAATAAATTTCCAACCGATTTTTTGCTTTACCTACTGAAAAATAAGGTAGTTAATTTGCGACATATATTAAACACTTGCGACTGATTAGCGCTAGAAAATTTCCTACTGTATATGTCTATTCTCATACTAGGTTTGAGTTCGGTAGGAATTTGACCTACTAATTTCCAATTCATTTACGAGCGTTATTCGGTAGAATATGAAAATTTATCTACTATTTTTTTCCCCACCAATTTGAGGTAGCAAATTTGAAAACAATTTTGTAAATTACATTCGGATTTTTGGCATAAATTTACATAATATTTTAATTTTCATATGTGCATTTACAATAGTCCAAAAGAGCATGTATGATTACTATGCAAGTTACATAACACTTGCATCAAATAGTGTATCCTTACATAGAACTTTCAACTAATGCAAGTTAGAAATATAATACTTGCTTCAATTAGTCCAAAAAAAGAAAAACAACAAAGTAGACTAAGCATCACAAGGAGCATCTCCATTAGATGGGTCACGGCGGTCAGACTGGTGTGAGGTTAGATACTTGCAATTTTGATGTTTTCCATACTCTATCACTTGTTTTGTTTTAAGATCAATGGTGTCACCAACATCTTGACATTGTTGTATTTGGTATCAAAGTTGGGAAACAAGAGACGGGGTGAAGCCACTCGATGACTTATGTCCACGCTTGCTCGACTTATATAATAAAGATTGTTAGCATCTTGTCATAATTATGCTGCAATATGATTTCATATTAATTTGCATAAATATGTAATGATTTTGCCAAAGAAAAAGGTAGAATTTCCTTTGTATTTTGGTTAAAACACATAGTAATTACCCCTACATAAAAATTTCCCACCGTCTCCAGTATTCAACCATAACAACAAGAATGATGTTGAAGCCATAACAACCCATCAAAACCAAATGTGCAATACATTGAGAATTGAATAATAAAAACACAACCATTAAAAAACAACCCTACCAAAAGCACCATCAGCCTTGGTTTAGTTGTCCAATTCACCTAAGTAACAAAAATTTTCACCTAGTCTATTTTGGAGTTTAGCTTCTAATAATTTGTGTTGCTCCAGTAGAATAACCCATGCACAATTCACCTAACTAAACAAAATGTACGCATCTATATAACAGCTTGCAGCACAATGAACCACAAAACAACAACAACACAATAACATAAAAATAGCAATAAAAAGGTAGCAAAAGGCCCCATAGGTAGGATAAATTGAAAAGGTGTGGAAAAGCTTCATAATAGCCATTGACTTTGCTAATTAAAGCTCAATAATAGTCATACTAAAAGCTCCATAATAGCCATTGATACAGATACTAAATGCTCCATAATTGCCATTCAAAATGTGTCATATTAATAAAAGATATCACTTACTATAGCTTTTGATTTGTCACAACATATCATTGTGTCATTCCCCTCTATTTCCCTACTATGCATCATCTGCAACTAATGGTGTTACAACTTACTCCACAACATTACATTTAGCTTGTGATATATATATATATATATATATATATATATATAAAATAAGGAAATAAAATAAGAAAGATAAAAAATAAAAATAAAACTTGACAATATGCAATTTGAATGTACAATATGCAATGTGCTTACTTTGCATATGTATGTAATGACTATAAAAATTAACTTACCATTCGCTCAGCTACCTCAACCATCGAAATGACACCTTGAAAATTTACAGGATTAACTAGTGTTTAGAACATAGAAGTGAAATTATGTTGTTTTAAGTATAATAAACATGTAAAATATGTCAATGAATTCTATACATATAAATGAACCTTATGTATGCATAAATAATTAATTATAATTTGCATATAGTTGAATAGCCCATTTGTAATTATCGAACGCGTATATGGTATATATACGTGTGGTTTTGGTATGTAGTATTGGGTTCATAATATGGTGAGGAAAAAGTATAATGCTTTATCCGTTTAAAATATTAATTATGTTTGTTTTTTACACAGTTTTTAATTTATATGTTATAAAATTATATGTCAGAAAAATCTAATACGATCACATATGATTATGTATTTTCTTACGTATAATGAAATGATAAAAAGGAGAGGGTAATTGTGTTTAATAATCGGCCCAAAAGACTTTCCATAATTTGAAAAATAAAGCCCACTCTCAGCTAGGCCGTATTCTGCAACTTTGTTATTATTACGCGCTGAAAAAAAAGTCAAGCCCATTAGCCAACCAATAGAATCTCAACCTAAAGAACAAGGATCAATTATTCACTCTATTAGAGATAAATTGTTAAAATTAATTTCAATTTTTTTTTTGAAGGATTCAGAATTTTCCTTGAAGAATAACTAATATATAGCTACGCACTATTTTTTATTGAATATAATTAAACAAACCACTATACAAATATACACCGACACAACAAACTAAAATAATAAATATAATTTACTTAGGAAATAAGAATTCAAAAATGTAAATTTAACAATTTGACATATATTTGAATTATTGTCTCAAAACAACTTTTCACGAGTATATGAATGTATTATTCCATAAAATTGAAAAGCTGTTTGTATAATTGATAGAGTATATGTATACTATATCAATTACCTCAACATATCGGGGAATGATTTAGGCACTCCCTAAATTGATATCCACAATCTTGTGTGAGACATGAATAGTAGAAATATGGGATGTATTATGGAGTGCCTAAATCACTTCTCCAACATATTGTATGTATATGAATAATTATAACAATTGTGCAAGCTACCATCAGGAATCAGGATGTGCACTCTGGGAAAACCAAAGCTTTTACGACTCCTTCAAGAAAAGAGAAAACAATCATCCAAGGCTTCATTTGATTCAACTTAAATAAGCATTTTTGTGTTTATTTTTCAGAAAATTTAAATCAAATCAGAAAAATTCAAATCAGATCATATCAGAAAAATTATAGGGAAATTCCCAGTGGTATACCCGAGCTTTTTCGAAATCTCACTGGTATACCCGAGTTTATTTTAATCCCAGTGGTATACCTGAATCTATGTCTAATTCCCATCTGTTACATTTAGAAGGTATATTCCGCTAAATGTAATGGAATATACCTATTTTAAGGTTAGATTTAACTTTGGTTAACAATTTTTTTAATTTTCTTTAAAAAAAATATAATTTAAAACTAATAATATATTAAATTAATGGGTTTTTGCAAAAAAATGACCCGATTGCCCCCAGTTTGCGTTCCTGATTCGCATCCATTTGCGCGCATTGATCTAGGTGAAAAAAATAGTCCGCTCATGGTTTTACGGGTCATTTTTATCCTTACAGGATCCGATTTGAGGTGTGATTTTGCAAAAAATGATCCGTTTGCCCCCAATTTGCGTTCCCAATTCGCCTCGTTTTGCGCGCATTGATCTACATGAAAAAAATAGTTGGCTGAAGGTTTTACGGGTCATTTTTACACTTAAGGGGTCCGATTTGAGGTCGGATTTTTGCAAAAATGATCCGATTGCCCCCCAATTTGCGTTCCCGATTCGTCTCGTTTTGCGCACATTGATTTATGTGAAAAAAATAGTCCGCTCAAGGTTTTACGGGTCATTTTTATCCTTAAAGGTTCCGATTTGAGGTCGGATTTTGCAAAAAATGATCCGATTGCCCCCAATTTGTGGTTGTTTTTCCTTTATTTTTTTTTTGTTCTTTTTTTTCAATTTATTAACCATGATTAGTGTTTTTAACAATTTTTAACCAAAAAGGTTACTTTTGGAAATTATGTTTAACATTAGGTACACCTCTGGGATTAAAAAAACCCGGGTATACCAGTGGAATTTCCAAAAAGTTCGGGTATACCACTGAGAATTTCCCTAAAAAAAATTTAACCTAAAAATTAAAAGTCAACGCAAGATTCAGGATTAAAGACATCGAAGTACATATAAATATAATTGAATGTAGGCAATGAAATTTAGTGAGAATCCAATGCAATTTAGTGAGAATTCCTAATTAAAGAATCACTAAATGTTGTTTGGTGTATAATGGAAGGTGAAAACTCTCACGGAAATTTCTATTACCTAAGTCCCCTAGATAAGTTATGGTATTTTTTTAGGAGGTATTTTTTTTAATCTCTAATATTTTTTTTCAATAATTTTTTAGATAAGTTATGGTAAGCTCACATAAAGTCAGGTTTAGGAATAAAATATAGTCATAACTCATAATTCATAAGTAATCTATAATCTATAATAATAATAATAATAATAATAATAATAATAATAATAATAATAATAATAATAATAATAATAATAATAATAATAATAATAATAATAATAATAATAATAATATATATACTAAAACAAAATGAAGATGACATCATCCATACTTCATAAAAAAACATGTGTCATGCTCTCCTTTAATTTTTTCCCTCTAAAAACTACATTAATTATTCTTATCTTTTCAATGTTGTATTTTAATTTATTTAATTAATATTTTGTTTAAAAGGCTTTATAAGCCTAATCTATATCTATTTATATATAATGAAATAGAATATGCTTACAGCATTCTGTACACATATCATATTTTATGTAATTGATGATGTTATGTTTGACTACTTAGTACTCCTACCATCTTATAATTTTCTAAAAGTTTTCTTTTAAATCTTCAAAAAAAATCTGTAGAATCATAATTTTGGCCAATTATTTTGTTTTATTTTTTAAAAATGTTTTATTTTAAAATTATTATTATTATGATAAAAATTACTTATTATTTTATAAAATTGATAATTTTTTTGTGTCAACCGTGCATTGCACGCGCATCTAATCTAGTTAGATATATTCAATAGGGATGAATCTAAAGTATGATAATATCACTTATGACTATATTTCATCCCTGTACATGAATTTAAATTGTGGTCAACGTGTAGGTAATGAGCAGTACTGATTTAGGGTTAGTAATTCTTTATCATTCAGTAAGGTGGTATGAAAATATTGTTCATTATTTTACCCTTGCTATTTATCAAAATGAATAATTACGAAATAGCGTAAACAAGCTAACAAACAGTTGCATAATGAACGTTTAAAAAGCTAGAGTAAGAAAATGGATTGTATATATCTTAGCTTCAGCTCTCATGGCTGAAGTCCTAGCTATTAGAATCACTCTTCAATGGATCAGTACTTCTACTATGAAAGGATGCAAAATTGTTTCAAATTGTAAAAATGCTGTGGAAAGTATCAATGACAGCCATTTTGCAAAAAGATTTATGACTTTGGCTAACTTGTTTCATGATTGTAGAGAGCTCCTAGATCTCTATTCACCTTCTCCAGTTCAGGTTGTGGATAGAAGGCTTAACAAGGTGACGGATAAGCTAGCAAGGGATGCAAGGAATTGTTGTAATTTTTTGCTTAACAGTGATTGTAATCCTAATGTAGTTAGTATCCCATCCCCTCCAAACTGTATTTTGCATTGGTTTACACCAATTGGGGATTACTTTATTTTCGATGATCATGGCTAAGACTGCTAGGTTTGGGATGCTTTTGGGTTCCTTAATTGGTGCCTTTGTTGTATCTTACTCTATTTTATTTTCTATCTAATGCCCATCTTTTAAACAAAAAAAAAAAAGAGGATTGTATCTCACATGTTTGCTGACTTAAATTTCAATGATGACAAACGGTTATCCATTTTGGAGAAGTGAAACTAAAGAAATTTGGTATAAACCCTTACAATACAGCTAGCTAGTGCTAACAAAAAGAATCACTCAAGTTGGTGAATGGTTGCCAATTTCGACTCACTTGGGCCAATTACCCGCAATCATAGCCATTCATAAACAACAACTACTACTAGTGCTAGACTGCTAGTTAATACTGTCAGACGACCATCTTAACTAAAAATCTAATACGATGGTTAGGGTCCAACATTATGTTATACATTCTATTATCCCATAACATGAAAAGACATTTCGAGCTTAAAATGTGAATTCTGTACAAGCCTATTACTTTACCCAACGCTAATTAATTCCACTTTGTAAAGGAGAGCCAGAGAGGTGAATGATATTCAAAACCATGATCTCTATGCCATGTTGGCTCCAATGTCATATCAAAGGACAATCTCAGTTCTCAGTTATATACTCTATCAAATACTTCTGTTATGTCTTTTTTTACTTGCTATATTTCCATTCAAAATATGAACATTATTCGGAAGAGGATATTGTTTTCTAAAACTTTTTGTTATATGTAAGAAATAAATAAATATTTTTTTTTAGCATGATAATGTGTGGAATACTAGTCTTTGAAATGGACCTTACTACAGATTACCTGGCCAAATTTAGCCAATACAGAACAAATGCAGCAAAGTACTATATGGAAAAAACATTTTGATACAGGAAGTAATAGTTAAAAACTTAAGATATTAAAAAATTAGTGGAAAAAAAAGAAACTTTTTGACTAATCTATACCAATTAAGACACCCATATCACATATAATCACGTCGTTAGCTGGTTGAATCCTAATAATAATGTAGGCCATGTTCATCAGAAGAAGTCGTGTCTAGCCAAGCAAGTCAACCCATTGACTCAAACAAATGATTTTGCAATGGAACCTTAACTATATAATACTAGACTTATATGCATGATATTTTGAATGTATCTTTTAATTTGTTAAAAAAAACGAATGTGGTGTCTTCAAAAAATTGAAATATTTTACAAATTTGCATTCATTCACATAATTATAAACAATTTTTTTTTCCTTTTATTCGTCCACCCACAACAATGAACAAAAGAAAAATCTATTTACTACATTCTATCAGTTATCAAATTTTTACGATAATAAAATGATAAAATTTTCATGTGACAAACATATATTGATATGGACGTCTATTTATAGATAATTCAAAAATATAAATTTTGATGTTTTTATTTTTACGAAATTTATATCTTGTAATATTTTCATTTTAAAAAGTTAAAAAATTGTAATAATTTTCCTTAATAGTGAGGAGTGATGCTTATTGAATTTTTGGAATTTTTTAGAGGGCAAAGTGGACTTTTCCTAGGGGAAAACCATGATTCCTCCCTTGGCTTATATAATAAAGATCAATACGAGGGGTGAAATTTGACCCTACCCCTCAAAAGATTGTTACATTAAAATTTTGCGTATAAATTAAGGAAAAAATAGTGAAATATAATGATTTTATTTTATTGACTAAAATAAACTAAAATAAATGTAATTCATATCATTGGAAAATGCAAGTATTTGTTTGTTTTATTACACATTCTAAACAATTTCAAAAGTAATGAATAGCCATAATTCAAAGTTTATTAACCAATCAAATTGGTCCAACTAAATACATATAAAATTAAAGATTCTAAATGTAACATTTTTTTTTAAAAACACCTAAAAAGTAATATTCCCTCCGTAACATATTAATTACAACGATTTGACATTTTTCTATTTACTCTATATCAAATTGTTGCAGTTATTTTGTTACATAGGGAGTACATAAATAGCTTTTAGAAACAGAGGGATTATCCTACAAAAAAAAATGATCTATACCACATGCAATTTTATTTATTTATTTTTTTTTTTGCAATAATTATTAAAAATAAACAAATCACAAAGTTAGATAGAATGAACTTCTAATTAAATATGCGTAAGTATTACACTATTAAGCCTTGGATTCTTGCCTTTACTAGCTTTATTTCCCTTTGTTCACCAGAAACCTCTTTGTCATATTTGGTTGAATCATGACCATTTACATATGATGTAGACCTACATGCTCACTACAAGAAAGGGGGTTGGATTCATTACAACTTCCTTTTTTTTTTAATATTTATTATAACATCTCTTGGATTCCAAATATTACATTTTTCAGCTAACCTCTTTAAAGGAGACAAAAGTCAGAGCAAAGTGATATTAGAAGGCACAAGAAAAAATTACTTCCCTTACAAAGAAAAAAAGATGATGATAGTGAAGGATCAAATGCCAAAAGGATCCTAAAATCAGTATCCCGTAACATGAGTGTACATAAAACACTACTCCTTCAGTCCCTCTATCTTTACTCCATTTTTTTTAACACAACGAATGTATTTACCTACTTCAGTCATCTTTATTGGGCCTCGTTTTCTTAAAAGACAAAAAAATTATTTCTACTCTAAAGACGGTATAACCTCATACACAAGCCCCCATCACAATTCACATATTGAAGCTTGAAACTTGGCCTAATGACATCACCATATTAAGCCAAGTGTTTGTCCAAAGGGAGCATTTAAATGAAGGCAACTAACTAACATCTCCAAATATCATGAAAGTTATCCCACATTGAAGAATTGGAACACACATCACAAGAAAACCAGAATAAATGCATTCACTATGTGATTAAGTTGATTTGTTCATAAAAAATAATTTCCTCAGAGTTGTGTCATTTGTTCAATGGTCCTCCTTGATACTTTACACTCACAAATAAACACATGATATCCAACAACAACAAAATAAAAAAAAATTGTGCCCGCCTAAAATGATGAATTCAGATATTTTCTATACGTTTGTTTTTGTATGTGGACATTAACAATAAACTGAAATGAAAATGAACAAAAATTTGTCACTACTTAAAATAAAATAAGCAATATTATTCAAGTCTGCCAATTTTTTTCATTTGTTTGACAAATAAAAAATTACAATTGGGTCAATTATAAAACTAAATAGCCCAAAATTGGTTATCCTGACTATTTGGGGAGGGGTTAAAACCATATTTCCCCTGCCTAATAAATTTACCTATAAAATGAAAGTCAACAATTCCCTTGGCTCAAAAGTCATAAAACCAATCTTTTGAACCATATATTAAAATCTTTTGAACCAAATTAATATAAATGTCTATTATTAATCATCCTTCCTAATAATTATAACTCCTAAAATATAACTATCTATAATCCTAATAGTGAAAGATGTATGATAATGAATATCAGAAGAATGATACAATATATTAAATTGATCACAAATCCTGATTAGATTATGATCAATTTATGAATCTTCAACGGTTAACATTGCTTTAATCTTCTGAATGCCTTTTTATCATGTCTATTCATCATATTGTCAAATGATTTCTTATCTTCTTGATAAAATAATTACCCTTTTCGCATATAATGAACATTTTGTTAGTCTTTATATCATGGAACATCAGCTACTATCAAGGTGATCAATTTTGTTCAGAAGTTGCTCCTGTCTTAACATCGTCCGAATCCCCTGATCCTGCTGATACAACTACTCCTACAATAGATGTTGAACCTACACCTGTTCATTTATCAATAAATAAAAAAATAAATTATAGTTTATTTTAATCATATGTTTGAATGTTTGATATATTATATAAATATTTTTTTTCATATAATATAATTAAACAAATAATTGTCATTAAAAAAAATACACAAACAAGATTTATAAAATATAAAGAATACAATATTAAATATGTCATATTGTTTATATCATTTATCACTATTTGTCTACATATCTTACATTACCATTTTAAACTAACAATGGGAAAACTGATAACAATAAAATGTAAAATATATACATATTGAGAAATTGAAGAGTTTAATAATTTAATCAAAATAAAAGTGCCATTAACATTTCACCTTAATTAGTTGCACAATGCCCATCAATAAAGCAATTAATCATCATGCATAACTTAATAATCATAATGATAATGCTATAAATCAAAACATAAACTATGCCAACATAGCACATGTTCTACTGACCCTAATTTTTTTCTTTTTTTTTAATGCAAAAAGAGTTCATATTACCATTTATATCTAATACTCCCTCAGTTTATTTTAGATGTAACATTTGACTTTAACATTATTCATCCAACTAATTTTGACTGTTAGTTGTTATTTATATATAAATAAAAACATAATCATGTGGTGTCCTGTTGAATTCAACTCGAATTACACTTTTCAAATATATAAATTTTATAATTTTTACACTTATATATTTAGAGATATTATGGGTCAAAATTAGAGTTAAGACAACTTTGGTAAAAGTTGCAGTTTAGGTACCCAAGTTGCAAAAGTTGCAGTTTGGCTGTTTGGGTACTCTAAATATAATTCTATTTGGTGTGTTTGGATTCTAGAATTTCATTTGAAATTCTGGAATTGAGACAATTATAATGTTTGGATGTCCAAGAATTTCAAATGATGAATTTGCCCAAATTCTACAACTAACAAGTAATAAGCAATGAAGGTAAGGATTTCAAATGACAAGGTAAACCATGTCATTTGAAATACTTAAATTCTATAATTCAAATGATGTATTTGAAATGAAATCTATTTTCCCAAACACAACCTAAGTTAATTTTTAACATTTGATTTTTTAAGAGAACTTCTAACATTTAATTATAATTGCTAATTACTTCCATAAAACTACTAAAAATTAGTAATTCGATATTAATACTCACCAAAATCATGGACAAAGATCTGATGGTTAAAAAAAAAAGTTATTCTTGTATTTAATAAATAAACACAATTATAGCAAGTACCCAAAAAAAACCAATATCTCATCAAAAAAATATCAATAGTTATTTTGTGAATTTTATATTTTGATATATGATTTTTAATAAATATCTACATTTATTAATAATTAATTTGTAGGTAGTTTTCTATATATTTTTTTTTTTGAGCGGAAGTAGTTTCTTAAGTTAGTTACTTAGTTATTAATAAGTTTTTTTTATAAAAATATAAAATATAAAATTGCTAAAAAAATTTGGTGCCTCCATTGGGGGTTTGGAGCTCTTACAATCAAAGAGTCTCCTAAATTATTAAATAGATTGGAGGAAGAAAAATTGAAAAGATGAGAATTGTAAAAAAGGAAAGTGAAAAAAATGAAGAGAGTGACAGTACATACATTTTTTTTTTAATATGATAATGCAAAGTTTATATATTAAAGTAATAATATTAACAAAAGAAACTAACGGAATTATTAACGATATTAGTGGAGAGTACTCTTTTTGCAACTTTTACAACTTGGGTACTCAGACTGCAACTTTTTATCAAAGTTTGGTACCCAAGTTTGCACTTCACTCGTCCAAATTATGTCTCAGCAAGTGTGAAAAAAGAAGCGTTACATCCTTATAAAATTCAAATAAGACATAATATAAATATAAGAATGAAAGAGAGAAATGAAAGTTTAAGAAATATAACCTGAGGCATTGACGGTGGTAGTGGTGGTGCTAGCGATAGTGGTGGCGGTGCTAGCGATAGTGGTGGCGGCAGTAGTAGTAGTACTAGGAGTAGGGGTTGCAATAGTTGTAGAAGTAGGAAGGGTCAAGATACCAGCACTACTAGAGTTAGGTTGATGGGTTAATAAAGGGTATTGTTGTACCATAGGAGGATATTGGACCCCATAAGTACTAGGACCATGACTAGTACCTTGTGGTTGTGGATATGAGGGATAATATGGGTAAAAGTTGTGAAAGTACCCTATTGACCCTTGTGTTGATGATGATCCAACTCCTGCTCCAGTTGTTGGACTTGGAAGGTAGTAAGGTGAGAATTGTTGACCATATACACCACCATAGTAATTCTGTGTCAGAATGCATCAATATTATTATGCCTCAAATTATTATTAACTACCAACCAATTGTCCATAATAATAATAATAATAATAATAATAATAATAATAATAATAATACTTAATAATTTGCACTATCCAAGTAACCCACTCATGATTCCCATATATATATATATATATATATATATATATATATATATTTAAAAAAAACTAATGTAAAATAAAATAACTTATCTTACATAATAATAAATTAAAACTGGAATATGCAGCTAGTACTTACCATAGGGTACATTGTATCATGTGCATATCCAGTAAATCTGCAAGTAATCACGACAAAACACAAACAAGTTAGAAACATAAAAAGGATTAACTCATGCTGTAAAATGAAAATTTATAAATTCAAACCACTTTTGATGAAACATATAATGATAGCAGATTTAGATTCAAAATTGAAATCATATTCAATTTCTACCTATTTAATAATTGGTGATCATTTTTAACTTAGATTGTTTCAACTACTTGTAAATAAAACACTGTTTTCTTTTCAAGCATTTTTATTTTTCCAGATTTTGATTGTTTTTTCGATCTAAAACACTATTAACCTCATAATTACCATCACAAAATATTAAAGTGACATTTCTGTAATTTTGTTAAAACATATTATCAAAATACCTCATATTTTGCTCAAAATTAAGTAAAAATGTCATTGTAAGATACAATTATGCGTTTCATTGAGATTAACTCCGAATCTTTCGTTAGAGTAATGGTAAATAATCCCACACAATGCAAATATTATAAAAAAGAAAACAATAAATATAATTATATTTAAGGTGCTAAAAGTGGATACATGGACTAAAATAAAACATTAATTACACTGAACAATAGATAATTTTAGAATGCATGTTACATTTGAAAAATACAATAAATGTTACTTGTATATACATTTGATACATTTCATCAAGGGGTAAAATTTTATATGCATGTCAAAATTACAAGTCATTCAATGTATTTAAAGCTTGATTTTAGTTACTCCGTAATATTTTCACTTTTCACTCTTAGGTTGTATTTAGAATTTTTCATGAATTATATGATACTGTAAAAAATAATGTAACAAATTAAAAAAGTAAAAAACAGACATTTGGCACTTGCCCATTCACATCAGAGTCACTTGCTTCTCACTCTCTGTGCAGCAACATTAACCCCAGCAAAACTTTGCCAGCCGTTATGTAGTCAAAATCAGTGATTTTAGGCATTTGACCAACATTTTTCCTTTTTTTTTTAAAATTAAATTTTTAATAAAAAAGTTGTAGAATATTTTATAGGATAAAATCTCAGTACCTGAGAGAGTGAGAGGTATCTAGAAATGGGGAGCAGCGGTATTTTCTTTCTTTGCTCGCTCCACATCTCACCTAATCATAGGCCCACTTTTACCCCCTCGAAGAAGCATTTATACAAGCTATCATATTATTTAATCATTAAAGAAAAAGAAAAATAACATACATCAATGTTAACGTTAAATTTAATACAATGATTAAGCTGTAACAGTTATGCCGTTATACCAAGTTTCTCATCTTAACGTCTCATAGTATAACTTTTTCACCGTTGTTTGTTATATCAAAATATTAGCACAGAAAATATAATCACAAAGCAATACCGTTATAATGTGTTTGTCATAGGTTAATGTGGAAAACGGAAACAAATTCCTTTATATTGTTATTTTTCTAAATCTAGTGGAAACAATTACCGTTTCTGATTGATAACAATATACATTTCCATAGTGATATCAAACAACTAGTAAAGATAATGTTATGTATTACCCTTTGCGCTCTCATTTAATTTATTTTAAATCCATCACATTTACTAATCTTATACCAAACACTCCCTTAAGTACATATACTCCTCCCGTTTTTTTAGTTGTTACAGTGTTACACTTTATTATTATTATTTTATGTCTCACATATATTCCAAAAGTGTAACAACTAAAAAAAACGGAGGAAGTATAAAAATAATAATTTAGATTCAGTGTAGATCCACCCCAAGTCTCACGTTGGATACGGGTTCAAATCTAGTTACTAGCATCTCCATTTCTTATTTGTATAACTTAAAAAGATCGGATTTACTTAACCAATAATTAATTTTAAAAAAAAGTAATGTTGTTATGGTTAGTTGCTTACCCATAAGATGAATAAGGAAATGGGGGAGGCTGAGCAGAAGCAGCAGGTTGAAAGTATGGTGAAGAAGAAGGTGAAGTTGCATATGCAGGCACATTCATCAAACCTGGTGATCCTCTAAATCTTCCTCCTCCTGCAACTTTATTCAATACCAACAATTAATCCAAATTCAAAACCCCTAAATTCAAAATTCAAAATCACTATAAAATAAAGATTACTCATTTGATAATGAACATGTAAATCAATTTATCATAATAATCATTAAATTAAAAAAAAAGAAAAAAAAAATACCTTGCATGCATGTTTAATAATTATAGATCCAAAATTCCCATTAAATCAATCTTAATTACATGAAATCCTAATAATAATACTACAATGCAGGCATTATTGAAAAAAATGTACAACATTCTAAAATTGAGTATAATATGTAAAAATGTAAGTATAGTGGTCCAAATTAAATGGGTGGTTTTTATGGGGGGGTGTTATTATTATTAATTTATTTATAGCAGTTAAGTTATAGTAGCATTGAAGATGGTCAAAATCATCCAACTAAACAAACCCACTACTCAGTCCTACATATATATATCATCAGAAACCAATATGATTGGAAGAAAGAGAGAGAGAGAATATGCAAAAACTAACCATGTTGAGGAGTGGGTGAACGGTTCTTTTGGGCACCAAGAGATGCTAGATTGCAGTTTGCTCTCCTTCCATCTATTACTGGTGATGGGTTCTCACATGCCCTATATGCTGCTTGTGGTTCTCTAAATGTCACCTTTTTCATCATATCCCAAACCAATCAACTTTATTAAAAAAAATTCAATCTTTACTGCATAAACAGTCAAATTGAATGCAACAAATTATTTACTATCCATTTAAAAAAAAATTAAGGGTATAAACGAAGCACAAAAATCAAAATAATTATTTTAAAAAATCAATTTGTTGCTTTGAATTCAAAAAATAACCGTTTTACAATATAATACTCCGAAATTATAGTATAAATAAAAGTTGAGGGTTTTTATGAAAAAAAGAAAAAGATTGGATTTTTGATAGAAAGATTGGATTTTTGGAAGAAAGAACGGATTTTTGAAAGAAAGATTGGAGTTTTGGAAGAAAGAATGGATTTTTGAAAGAAAGAAAGGATTTTTTGAAAGAAAGATTGGATTTTTTGAAAAAAAGATTGGATTTTTGAAGGAAATAAAGAAGAAAACTTACAAAGCCATAGCCTTTGGATCTTCCACTAGTCTTATCAGAGATGACAACAGC
The DNA here is from genome assembly GCA_951394345.1 of Salicornia ramosissima. Lineage (NCBI taxonomy): Eukaryota > Viridiplantae > Streptophyta > Magnoliopsida > Caryophyllales > Amaranthaceae > Salicornia > Salicornia ramosissima. The sequence goes on from OX596234.1 coordinate 51,526,757, forward strand.
TTCTAAGATCTCACCAAACTGCTCAAAATATTGTTTCATGGTGTCTCTTTGAGTTTCCCAAGCCAAACCACCCACAAATATCTTGGTATAAGTTGTATCATGATGATATCTTCCGCCGTAATTGTTACTATAATTTCCTCCTCCTACCATGTTGAATTGCTGCCTTTGATTTTGATGATGAGACATACTATAATAATATATATAATACTACCGTATAATATACTGAGTATAATAATAATATATGATCAAGAATTTATGAAAAAGAATTCAACTTTTTAAGAGCCCCCCAAAAAAGAAACCTATAAACCCAGATCAAAAACACTGAAAAGTAAGGGATTAAAATTAGGGTTGTGGTTGAAAGGAAAAAAAAAGTTGTTGCTGTTTTTGAACCGGGTTGTTCGTTGTTAAGATTGCTTGTTATACTGGTAAGTGATGTTGCTGGTGTTGCTCCTTATTTTTAGAAACAGGTTTGAGATTCTGAAAAAACGATGATGGTGTTAACGAGAAAATCATTACTGTTGATGAGGTTGAGAAATAAAAGGGGGTAATTAGAAAGGGGGAAAGTAATATAATAATAATATGGGGTTAATCAAATTTGATTTATATATAGTGAGTTTTATGAGTATGTCAAATTATCGAGTATTAGGGAGAGAGGGAGGAGAGAGATGGTGGGTATGCGCACTGTGAGGTTTTTTTTATTTATTTATTTAGGGATAAAATAAAATAAAATAAAATAAAAGAAAGTCTAGCTGGAAATTAGTAACTGTTGGGGGAGAGAGAAAGACATGAAAGCTGCTAGTGGGAGCCCACAACATTTGGGTTGAGCAACAAGGGTTAAATTAGTCCAATGACTTGTAATTTTCAAAGGAGATAGATAGATGCCTAGATGAGTTGGTATTTGTTTCCATGATGAGAGGTTTTAATTCAGTGGTTAACTAGTCTTTGGCTCGAGTTATGCCCATTGTGGAGATTCTTTATCTTTCCTTTATAGATTTTATGTGTTAGCTAAATTGGATTGGGTGACCTGCAGTAAAGACCGATTCAAGGCCTGATATCGTACATATTATCATACATTCATACTAAAAAAATTATATTGCTGTATACATGTTTTACAATGGCAATCAGTTAGTTCGAGTTGAATATGGATCAGGTTCAAACGTGTTGGGTCATATTTGGGTTGGAGGTATTGTGGTGTCAATTCAAGTTGTGTTTGGGTTGGGTTGGGTTGGATTCGGTTTTTTGGTCAAATAAATTTAAGATATAATAATAGTATTATATTTTACATATATTAATGGTCGGTTCAAATGTGGGACAAAAATATCAAAGAGAATTCAAGTATATTTCATGTTTGAGGCTGAGTAATCGGATACTAATAGCTCTTGTCACCTTAACCCATGTTCTTTTGGACTTAGAAGCTACAGTAATCAGATCAGATCAGATTAGTTCAGATCAGATCAGATTAGTTCAGCTTTGTTTTAATATATTATACTCTCACAAAATAATACCCCCACCTAATCAGATCAGATCAGATCAATTCGGATCAGATCAGATCATATCAGTTCTAAAGAACAGGGCCTTACTATTTAATATACCATTCATGTTGTTGATCAATCCTCATTATGTTTATAGTCTCCGTCCCCCCTTCTTACATTGATACCACATTACCACTAGGGTTGTTAGTGGCTCAAAGTAGGAGACCGTCTCCTAAGTAATATTTGGTCGGTGGCACGGCGAGGATGGTGATGATAATTGATAATCAAACATGTCATGGCCTCATGGGGATGAGGATGGTTGTCTTTGGTGTACACGCCCCATCCCACCTAAGTTATAAGTGGCTAAGGCTTCAGAATTTCAGGCACAAGATCCTGGGTTCGATTCTCACCGCACGCATTTGTGAGGATTCTTTATTATCCTCCTTACAGATGCGTGTGTTGGCTATAATTGTACAAAATGTACTTCCTCCGTCTCAATTTTTCACATCTTTCGAGACACAACTTTAAATAAAAATATCTTGAATTACATATAATAAAAAATTATAAAAATTATATATTTGAAAAGTACATGTTGAGACAAATCAAACAAGATCATCATGACTATATTTTTTCTGACACTTATAAAATTAGAAACCGTCAAAGATCACATGTGAATAATGCTACAAGTCAAAATGTAGCAACTAAATTAGTGCAGAGAGAGTATTAGATTTCATTTAAAATGTATAATATATATTACCTATTTTTTTGAGTTGGGTATAGTATGGGATGGACCGATGGCAGAGTTTTAGATTTAGAAGAGACAAAGGTGGTTCCGGCAACATCTACGTACTGAGATCATTCAGAGAGTCTCCACCTTCCTTTTTAATCTCCACCCTACCATTAATTGTTGAAGGAGCTGATGGTTTAATTGAGTTGATGTTGTAAACAAGATGCAAGGCTGAATCTTACATATAGATGTGAAAAAGAGAGTGACTCTAATGCATGAACAGTTGAACACAGTAGGAAAGATAATGATTGATTTGCAGAGGATTCAAACTCATTTCAGATTCAGTATGATGTACATGTACTCTAATTGAAGCTATACATCAAAGATGGAGGGATGAGGAAAGAGGAAGAACCTTGCTCTTTTGGACTCAACTGAACTGAACTAAGGGTCCGTTTGGTAAGATGTACGTAAAACGTTTTCCCATTTTACATTGTTTGGTTTGAAGTAAAACATTAAGGGTCCGTTTACTTTGGTGTAAAACATTTTCAATGTAAAATGATTTTCCATGAAAAACATTTTACGCTGGAAAACTAATTTTCATAGAAGTTTTCCATTGTTTACTTGCACGGAAAATAAGTTTTACTCCCAAATTTGGAGGAAAATGTTTCCAATAGGGTGTAAAATGAGTTTTCACCCAAAGTTTTACATTTTATTTTTTCACCCAAAGTAAACGATGTAAAATAGGAAAACTGTTTTCATGGAAAACATTTTTCGCTCTAGTAAACGGACCCTAAATATAAAACTTGGTATAAAAAAAACCATTTTCCACCTTCATTGAAAACATTTCCCCCTCAAATTGGAAGTAAAACATTTTAAATCACAAATAGAATAAGGAAAATATTTTGTCACAATTGAAGTAATTGATTTTAAGTTCAACAAAACAATGAAAATGCTTAAAATTAAATATTATACCATTTTACATGCAACCAAACAACGAAAATCTTTTGTGAAAATGAACTTTTCAATGTAGAAGGTTTTTCATGGGAAATCATTTTCGTCCAAAAATGTTTTACACCCTATCAAACAAACCCTACAAATAAGTCCAATATAACGTGGCCTTAATCTCAAATATAAACTTGAGAATTTGATAGATATTACTTAGAAAATGGAACTTAGCGCTTAGAATTTGATCTTAAACTCTTACAATTTGAAATTTATCACTTACAATCTAAAAATAAACCCTTAGATCTAGATTCTAAAATTTAAAACCTATAATCTGATACGAAAATCTTAGAACATGAAATTTAACATTTATAATCTGAAAATTAACTTATCCATCCCTTAAAAAATGAAATTTTACACTAATTAAAATCTAAAATTTAAGAATTAAAACATGATCTTAAACCCTTAAAATGTAAACTTTAACACTTAGAATATGAAAATGAACCATTATTACAATCTATAATTTAAAACTTTGAATTTGAAAATGAACCATTAGAATCTAAGTTTTTTTTAAGAAAAAAAAAAATGAATCTGAATTATCTTTTTCTAGAATAAGAAAAATGATGGCAATTGTTTTATGAGAAACATGATTTAGTGAGAACCGTGAAAATCGCATTACAACTGTTGGATTACAAAATAGATCGACGACTGAAAACAAAGATATTAAAATTTGAATGTGTTTTAAATCTGAGACTCATGTATTAGAATCTGAGACTCATTTACTTAAATCTAAGACTCATATACTAGAATATGAGAATTCTATTGAGTAATTTTTTTTTAGAATCTCATATTCTGAATCTCTAAATCTTTAAATTTCATATTCTCAAAATTTTGAATGCTTTTAATTGAAGGTTCGAATTTGTTCAAGTTGAATCTTTTTTAGAATCTAAAGTGGTTCATATTTGCTTCAACTTGAAATGGAGATGAGAGGATGGGAGGAGAGAGATCATTGTTGATTTCAGATTAAATCTGAATGTTTAATCAGAATTTGTAATTGTAGACCCTGACAATGCAAACCCTAGCCTTTTATTTTTCTTAATGCTTTGATTGGGAGCCCCAATTATAACACAATGAGAGTAAGAGTTGGATTTCAGGGGAGCCAACTTCATACCCTCATTGATTCAGGAACTTCTTGGATATTCATTTGGACAAGAAGCATTCATTTGGCCAGGAGATTATGGTAGCTAATGGCAACCATATGACATGTAGTGCAATTTGTAAGGGGTTATGCGCGCTGGAACATTAGAGGCCATGAATTTATGACTGATGTGCTGCTTATTCTTTTGGGCAAATGTGACATGGTAAGGCAAATCAAGGCATGAGGCAACCTGGATGCAGTGGAGGCTCTGACTCTCTGTATCTTGGCTTTCTTGCTACACACACTAACCTAATGTGCATGCCATGTGTGCGTGCGACAACATTTTAGTAATAATATTGATATTCAAGCGTTAAAAAAAAGGTTGAATCACTGAATGCAGTTTAAGGGTGCAGACATTTTTTTATTTAAAAAATAAAATTGATGTTAAAAAATAGTTTATGCACTAAAAATCACTCCATTTAAATACTACATATAGACAAATCAATAGGAAAAATTGTTTCATAACTCTTATTTATTCTCATGAATTACAGCACACGGTCATCAATTCAATCAACTTCAAATAATTATATATTCCCTCCGTAACATAATACTTGGAACAATGATTTTTGCACGCATTTTGAGGAAGCGATTAAGTGTGTAAACGAAAGAATTAGTCAAAATAATTTTAACATTAGCAACTTATAATCACATTCTTATTTGTATTAAAACCCTTTTGACTAATTCTTTCATTTAACACCCTTAAATTGTTTTCTCAAAATGCGTGCAAAACTAATTGGTGCTAGTATTATGTTATGAAGGGAGTAGATTTTTTTATGCACGTGATGGATGCGTTAATATATGAAATGAATAGTGTAACAATTTATTAACTTTTAATATTTTTTTTGATAAAACTCTACACAAAATATTTGAATAATTTTAAATCTTTAGCATAAAACTGTTTTCAAAGCATTATTTTGTGTCGATTTAATTAATGTTAGGTTAATTTTTTTTTCTCCTCATGCATTGATATTTTTTTTTTTTTTGCAGTATATCATAAATATTAGTACTAGGAAAGTTAATTTAAATAAAAATAGTGATATATGCAACTAATGTAGGAGACATATTCCGTAGTAAAAAAAAAACCATTCATATTTAGTAAATGTTATGAATTTTGAATTTGAAAAGGATAAAGAATTTTATACTAAGGGCTTGTTTACTTTAGATTATATTCAGTTCAGTTCAGTTCAGTTAATCTCTATTCAGTTCAGTTCATCTCTATTTAGTTCAATTAATACACTTCTATTCAGTTCAGTTCAATTCAGTTCATCTCTATTAAGTTCAGTTCAGTTCAGTTCATCTCTATTCAGCTAATGTAAATTAACGAGCCCTAATGCTAAAATCATACATTATTAAGATACATACACACACATATATAAACAATTACAAACAAATGTATGAAGAAGAGGAGAATACGATGCATGATAGAATATATGTTTTGAATGAGAAAACGAAGAAGAATTTGAGATATATATATAATATACTGTAGACATACTTATGTTTGACAAATATAAAGTAATTGATTGGTGTCAATCTTTGACAACTTATATTTTGAGTGAGATGAATCATTGATTGATTAATTGATCGATATAATATCAAAATCATTGGCTTATCTTTCGATATTTATGTAAATAAACATAAATTAAGATGTGATTAATTGTCTTGCCATATTTATATATGGATTGAGGTGTGCATGCTTTTTAAATATATTTCCTACCATTAATAAATATATATAAATATAAACGAAAATTTGAATATCAAACATTTCTTGGATAAATTTCTTTAATTAATTAAACTTTTGTTACCTAAGCGTAATTTTATATTTTTTTTGGGGTTTTTGAAATTGGATCTGATGAAAATAAAATAATGTTAAGTGAAGTTATTAAAGTTTTTTTTTTAAATTTTTATGTGCGTATTAATAACATAGCCTTTTGTGTTGATTAAATTTTTTTATTTTGTAAAGTGATTGAATATTTCGTTCTAATGAAATATTTGATTGTGTATTGATTATTAAATTATTTGATTGATAAATTTAACCTTTTCAGCATTCACTATTTTATGCCTTATAATTAATTGTTCCCTTTTTGTGGCTCAATTTTTAGGAGATTGTTTTCATCATTTAGTTAGTAATTTTATGCTATATTTGAATTTTTTTCATTTTGGTAAATTAGTTAATTAACTTATGGGCAGTTACGTAATTTAAAGGGGATACCATACCTCCCCCTTCCCATATATAATAGAGATATATCCCCCTCTCTTTCCTTTAATTATCTGTATTTGGATGCCATTTTTATCCAATTAAGGTCCTTGACCTTATCACTTACATACACTTTTTATTTTTCTTTTTATTAAGGTCGTTTGTATTTTAGTTGCAACCAAACAACACCTTAATGAGTGCTAGACGAACTAAAACAACCATTGCACATGGCACATCCATATTGAATACATATCATAGAATAAACTACTCCCTCCGTAACATATTAATGGCAACAATTAAAATATCAAATCGTTGCCATTAATATGTTACAGAGGGAGTACATGATGTTGAATGCTCTCACAAGTGTTTTTCCCCCTTGTATATGAAGTTATGAACTTCATAGCCGCATAATATTACAAATTACACAATGCATAGTCTGAAAAGGTTGTTTCACCCCCACCCCCACCCCACCCCCCTACCCCCCCCCCCCCCCCCAAAAAAAAAAAAAAAAAAAAAACTCAAAAGGTTAAGATGATCCTAACTCCCTTAACGGCCCGTTAATTATGGTAATGTTAATGAATTTAAAGTTTAATTTGTTAAGGAAAAACTTCAAAAATATCCATGAAAAACATATTTGTTATTTCCAAATTTGAAATTTCTTCTTAGTTTCCATTACCATCCATTATCATGGGAAAATGTGGTATTAAATAAGAAAATTAGATAAATTGAAGTAAAGCTAGTACCATCATGAGAATGAATTTTGATTTTCACCTCCATTTGCCACTCATTCATTAAAATAGTTAACGTACCAATATGGCAATATTTTCCAACCGTAAACTTAAAAACCCAATTTCAATGCACATCACGCAAATATGCAATACATATAAGGAAAGTGTGCGATTAAACACTACGCGTAAATAGTTATTAGTTAATGCTCAAATAAGTTATCAAATTAAAATATTTTGAGCATGAATTTTTCAAACTACTAAGTTATGCTCTCAACTTAATTTTTTAACTAACATTGTCTACTACATTAACTCATCTTTAATGGATTCCTTAAAAAGAGTTGCATTTCGTAAGAGAAAAAAATTTCTCTAAAATTTTGGGGGTTTTAAACAGATTTTCACCATTTATTTTAGGGCCACGGGTCGGTTTCGTTCTTTTTTGCTTCATGGTATGCCTTTGATTGAGGGAGAAACTGGAGTTCTATTGCTTAATGGCCCGCTATTTCCGACCTAAGAAGAAAATAGAGTCAAGGCCGTACTTTTCAGCTTGTTTTTAGTGGTCAGCCAGGATATATATTTTCATCATTTACAAGGTAATGCATCATTTATAAATGATGAAAATAATTAAAAGCAACCTTAGAATTTTAGAGGAAAAATTTTCCTACGGATCCATTAATTATGGTTATCCATTATCGGAATAAGCACTTTTAATTAAAAAAAAAAACTAAATTAGAGTGCATAACTTAGAAGTTTAAAAAAATATTGACACACCTTTAAAAAAAACCTAAAATTGAAGGATATAGTTTAGAAAAACTCAAATATTTTTTATTTGTGTATTTGTAGTGGGTTATCTATCTAATAGCCGGTAATGGTGAATATATTTACTAGTAGGTAATTTATTTATTTATTTTTTTTTTTTTTGAGAATACTAGTAGGTAAATTAAGATAAGTTTAAGTAAGCCAAAATATGTTGGGAAAAAAAAAACCACTATAGTGCGAAACTGCAAAGTGGTCAAGTGAGAAATTTAGGATTGGGCAATTAAGAAAAAGGAAGATACGCCAGTTAATAAAAACAAGGTAGATGGGAAGGAGTAAGGGAATCATTACTGTCGCTACCACAAATAACCGTATTGCACTGTCATTCAAGCAAGTAGAGAGGTCGGTCAAACCTTTTGCTTTTTAGATCTATTTCGTTCATCAACACATTTTTTTAATACACCCCCTCATTTTTTATTTGTCATATTCACATGTTTCTCCTAAAAACTTATGCTAGAAGAAAGATAATAACTAAATAGAGGCAGAGAGAGTATAAACTAAACAAAGTGAATCACCCAAGTACTCCGTATTTTTCCCCCCAAAAAATAAAATTTTGCTCTTTGTAATCTTGTTTTCAAAACATTAAAATGATCTTAATCTCTCTCTTTTCTTGGCTCTATTGGCGGCTACTTGGGTATTTTTTTGGTTGCCTCTTACAAACTCATCGAGTAGCATTGCTAATATGAAGCGATAAATTTTATGTTTGTGATGACTTCACCACACGCTAACACTATTAGAATCAACTAAACCAATGCTAATTAATCAGTAGCGGCCCCAAAATTTTTATAATGGCAGGTCACCATCAATTGATCGAATGTAGGGGGATGGAAATATGGAATGAATGAATCGGGGGAAAATACTTGAGGAAATTTTTAACAACAAAATAAGTAAAACAATAGCATGAAAACATAATTATACAAAGATAGCATCACCTCCAATAGTATTTTAATCTTCACTAATTATTAGGCCTTATTGTTACGTTGTTAATTATATTTAATGGACTATTATTGTGAAGGCCTGTTAGGATTAATATTTGACTGTGTATAAACAACTCCTATACGATGAATGAGAATAAGAGGAAATTGATTCCTAACATGATATGGGAGCTTAAACCCAAAAAAACAACAAAACCCTAAAAAAAATTCTGTTAAATCTGATTTTTACTCCTATACAATGAATGAGAATCAGAGAAAATTGATTCCTAACACTAATGAAACAAAATGAAGCATTCTTTTCAACACTATTTTTAAGCCATACACAATTACATCTAAGTTGTGTACCACTTATTAGGGTGAACAAAACAAACTCTCGATCTTCACAATTTCAATTTCATTATATTTGTATAAAGTATTAATTGATGAATATTAAGCCTAGTGCAATTTTATTTTTTTTGGCAAAACAAAATAAAGTGACTGGATTTTTATTTTTATTTTTTAGAAGCAAGGTTAAGTTACAATTCAATCACTTTTTATTATTTTTCCTTATCATTGAATTGAGAATTTGTGCGTAATAATTTTTTATTTTTTGGTAATGTGGGTGATATATCATGGCTTGAACCCAGACTCTAAAAAAGATTAAAAATTGTCATAAATGTATATGGTCAGGTTCAAATCCATAACTTCTAAGACTGAAATTTGAAAATGCTTATGACTGAGGCAAGCATTCTACTCATCAGTGAATTAATAATATTAATAAATTAGAGAATAACAGATAAATATTTCTACCACTTGCACTGTAGATCAGATTTAATTTTGGAATACCAGATAAAATTATTTTAAGTTTTGTACCATAGAATATATATAGTAGCAAGTTGTTCACCATTCTTAGCTGTATTAGGTGATAGTGCATGCGATATGTAGTACATGTACATGTACATACATTGTTAACATACAAGGTCTATATTCTCCGATCCTATTACATCTGTATCGTAATACTCTCTACATAAGTATGTAATATAGACTCAAAAAATGAATTTAAAGACAGGGATTGAGTGAAAAATGAACAATTAATTGGGTCCATAACAAAAATAAAGTTTTTTTTTTAAAAAAAAAAAAAAGCTATTCATTGGTAATTTTTTACTAAACATAAAAAAATAAAATTTGTTGCAAGTATTGTGTTACAACATAAAATGACCAAAGTTGTGAGTATTGTGATACTGATGTAGATACTAGATAGATACAAAGACTAACTTTAAGTTTGTCCTAGTTAATTAAATAGACTATTCAAGTTGGACAATTAGCATTATAAATTTATATTTAATTTACTTGTAGATTTAATGTTGACCATGATAATTTAAATGTCATTAGTTTAAATCACTTCATCAGGTGATAATAACTAGGTTTTTGAATTAAAAAAAAATTGCTTAAGAGGATATGATACATCCTTCGTCCCTATTTTTTTGTTACATAAAGACTTTTAGCATTATTCACTAAGTAACTTTGACTCTCTCTAATTTTATACGTATAAGAAAAAATATAGTCAAGTGAGATCTCGTCCGGTTCGGCTCATTGTGTAGTATTTTAATATGTAATTTTCTATAATTTTTTATTATATACATCTAAAGATATATTCATTTAAAATTGTGTTTTGAGAGGCGTGAAAAAGAAAATGTAGCAAATTAAGGGACAAATCCGTCTTGGTCTCATCCAAGTGGCAAGGGATTAGACTTCATTACTTAATTACATGAGGTCTATTTATCCTTCATTCTCCCCCTAATTGTAAGAGATTATTAGTTATAAACTTGTATGAGTTAGTAACCCTATAGCAGTTATTGAGCTGGTAGACTTTTCTTTCCTAATAAATGAATAAAAAACAATTATTTAACCAATCAAACGGAATTATAATAAAGTACAGAGTAAAATAGTTATCTTAAAAAATTATTTTTTTTAAAAAAAAAAGTAACTTGTTCCAGATCTATGTATTGGTTATCGACATATATACAATATTGAAGTGGTAGGTTATAATTAATATTACATACTTCCATCCCTATTGTTTGCTACATTTTGACTTTTTTTACTATTCACTCTATAATTTTGACTCTCTAATTTTATATGAAAAAGCTATATGCAACGCTAAGAGCTGGCGAGCTGCATATAAGAAACTAAAAAAAGAAAATATTTAAATATTTAAAAATTAATTACATTGAATAATTTTGCGTGATTTTGTCAAATTTATGAATTATTATCACTTTAGGAAGTGTATTAAAAAAAATAGCTCCACTATTGCCCTGTTCTTTTGGACTTAAAAGCTATAGTAATCAGATCAGATCAGACTTAGTCAAATCAGATCAGATCAGACATTACTACTCTTTATTATTATTATTATTATTATTATTATTATTATTATTATTATTATTATTATTATTATTATTTCGAGCATTGTTTTTCCGCTCGACATTTTCCGACGACGGTTTTCGGACTGACTTTTTCAACGTTGATTATTCGACCGACTATTCCGCCGACGATTTTCATGACGACTTTTCCGATGACAATTTTCGGAATGACTTTTCCAGCGATGATTATTCGGTCGACTTTTTCGGCGGTGATTATTCGACCGACTTTTCCGGCGATGATTTTCAAGCCGAGTTTTTTGGCAACGATTTTCAGGACAACTTTTCCGACGACGGTTTTCGGACTGACTTTTTCCGACGGTGATTATTTGGCCGGCTTTTCCGGCGACGATTTTCAGGCCGCGTTTTTCGGCGACGGTTTTCGGGACGACTTGTCCGACGACGTTTTCGGAATAATTTTTCCGGCGGTGATTATTCGGTCGACTTTTTCGGTGACGGTTTTGGAGTCAGATTGAATGAAGGGTTTTAAAAGAATGAAAAGTAAAATACTGAAGAGGTGAAATAAATGAGCTTGAGGCTTTGGACTCATTAAATTTTTGTCCCTAATATAAATATAAATATAAATATAAATATAAATATAAATATAAATATAAATATAAATATAAATATAAATATAAATATAAATATAAATCAAATCAGATCAGACCAGATCAGTCCTAAAGAACAGAGCCTTATTTATCTTATAACTTGTAGAAGATTCCTAGCATAACTATCAAATATGAACTTATTTCTTAACATAACTATCAAATATGAATATATGGTAGTAGTAAGATAATAGGGCATTATGTTTTAATTTGGGCAACAATGTAATATCACAATTTCATGGTTAATAGTCTTCCCTTCTTATTTCCAAACTTCATATACGAAGTATATATATATATATATATATATATATATATATATATATATATATATATATATATATATATATATATATATCGCACGTAATTTGCTGAAAATAAATTAGAAAAAGTCCGGATGAAAAAGGTTATCGAACTTTATCATTTTCATACCTTATATAAATTTTCAGTTCCTGCTTGTTACTCATATTACATCATTATGTATTAAATTGATTAACATAATCAAACCTTAGTCTCTTCAAAAAGGCTTCTATTCTTTAAAGTTAGAGCTAGGAAAGATCAATTTTGACATGAGTACAATATGTCCTTGTAAGTTGTAACCTTAGGAATCTTATGTCCTCCTGTTTGATTGTTGGTAATAAATTGTGGTAATGGTAATGAATTTATAGTGTAATTTTGTTAAGGAGGAACTTTATAATCTCCATGGAAAACAAATTTTCATTCCCAACCTTCAATTTTCTTCTCAATTTTTATTTACATCCATTACCATTGGGGAGGGTGGTATTTGATGGGAATGAATATTTGTGAAGAAAATTAGGTACATTGGACCTAAGGTAGCACCATCATGGGAATGGATTTTAATTTTCTTTCCAAATTTAGTTATAAATTCATTCCCATTACTATCATTTATGACCGGCTACCAAACGGGCCGTAAGAGTTTGATACATTTGTTTTTTCATATTTTAAAACACAACTTTAAATAAATATATTTTTAGATTCATTTAATAAAAATTATACTCCATCCGTAACATAATTCTGGCAACAAGTTATTTTTCATGCATTTTAAGGAAGCAATTTAAGGGTTGTAAACGAACAAATTAATCAAAATGGTTTTAATACAAGTAAGATTGAGATCATAAATTACTAATCTTAAAAAAAAATTTGATCAATTTATTCTTTTACACCCTTAAATCGCTTCCTTGAAATGCGTGAAAAAAACTTGTTGCCAGAATTATGTTACGGATGGAGTATATTAGGTACAAATCAAGCCAAATCAAGCAAGATATTATTTAACTATATTTTTCCTTATATACTCCGTATATAAAATGAGGAATGTTATATGTAGCTCTTAGGGGTTATCTATAAGCATTTAATATAAAATCACTTGTCAATTCGTGTAATAAATGTTTTATTTAACTAAAACCTACAATTTTAGCTCTTTAAATATAACCCTAGCGCCACCAGGCAAAATTTATACCATTTCCCTTTATCTAATGGAAAATGATCGACACCACCCGCGGTCCTTAGGCTTTAGGCTATGTATGAGACTTTAAGTCAATACTATAAAGGGAAACAATTTGGAAAAATAATACTTCCTCCGTTTCAAAATAAATGCAACGATTTCTATTTTAAGAAGTTTCAAAATAAATGCAATGATTTCTATTTTAAGAAGTTTCAAAATAAATGCAACAATTTTAATCTTTCCATTTTTGTAAGTATTTTATTTTTCTCTCACATCCACTTTCTCTCTTTATCCCTTTTACTCTAACAACAAAAAAATGCCTAGAAGTCCGTACATCCTAATTTGTTACATTTTTTTTAAACGGAGGAAGTACAAAACAACACAACAAGTCAACAATCAATGTATTAAATGTTTAATTTAATTACTTTCCATTTTGAGCATCTTAAGGGCTATGTGCATCAATTTCATTATCTAGTTATTGTATTATTTTTGTGCTGGAGGTAAGATCTAATTACGACCATTTGTATTATTCATCTCCATTTTCTATCCTAATATCATGAACCCTCATTTAAGATCAAAATAAAAAAAAATCTAAAAAATTCCCCTATTATTTTCCCATAAATACCTTTTCAACCATTGATTTAAGGTGTGTTTGATTCGTCTGAAATTTTATGATCTGATCTGATCTGGTCTGGTTTGGTCTGGTCTGATCTGATCTGATCTGATTTGAAAATTTCTGATCTGATCTTTGGTGAAATTTAATTGTACATTATTATAAATGTAAACTATTATTAATATTGTTTAAAATAGAAATAAACAAAATAATAAAAAAAAAAGTAGAAATAACTAAAAATAATAGTATAAATAAAATTAAAAATAAGAAAAATCAAAATCAAAAAAATCAAAAAATCAAAAAAAAATCAAAAATATAAATAAAGATTAAAAAATATAAATAAAATAAAAATGGAAATACATGTAAAAATAAAAAAATAAAAAATAAAATACATATAAAAATAAAGATAAAAATAAAAATAATAAGAATAATAAAAATAAAAACAAAGATAAAAATATAAATAAAAACAAAAAAATAAATTAAAAGCAAAAAAAATAAAATAAAAACAAAAATAAATATAAATATAAAAATAAAGATAAAAATAAAAATAAAAAATAAAATAAAATAATAAAAATAAAAATAAAAAATAAAAAATAAATTAAACGCAAAAAAAATTAAAAATAAAATAAAAACAAAAACAAAATTAAAAAATAAGGATAAAAATAAAATAAAATAAAATAAAAAATAGTTGCTTCACACGTCTTCCATATATATAATTAATTAATATCATCATTGTGTATTATGTATATAATTTTCTTTCAAATAAAAAATTATGTAAATAATTAATAATTAATATTATCCTTCAAAATTGGTAGTAATTTTTTTATTTATGGCTATAGTATTACTTCCAAAATATAAGCTAAAATATCACAACAATTCAATTTTTTTGTCATCAATAAATATAATTAATCATTAGTATGCATAATATTATAATTATATAACACTATTCATTATTATTTGTTAAGAGAAATAATATTAATTGAGTTATAAGAAACAAATAACAAAATGTTGATCTGATCTGATTTTTTCTGATCTGATCTGATCTGATATTTTCTGATCTGAATTTTTATGATTTGGTCAGATCTGATCTGAATTTTCTGAAAATAAGCACAAGAGTGCTTATATAAATTGAATCAAACGCACCCTTAGTAAATGAACTCTCCATGTCTCGCTAGAAATAGAGAGGATCTTAACTCGTACCTTTGAGTGTGTTTGCATGATGATGAGACATACAAAGAGATTTGGGGAACATTAATTAGCATAATAAACCAACTTGAACCAACGTTGTCTTGGTCTAGTGGTGTCAGGGGCTAGATTTGGTAGGGAGAATTACGGTTCGATCTCCCACAAGCACGTTGGGAGGAGTTTAAAACCTTAACCCCGGGACGCGCTCCGAATCCGGATTAGCCCAAAAGGGTGAACCGGGTGGATACACCAAACAAAAAAAAAATAAAATAATAAACCAACTTGATTGAGGTCTTTATTCCTCAATGTTCAGTACCAACTCCTGACAAAATGATAATGTTAATTAGTGTACTCTTATGTCATTTTTAGTACTGTATATAACCTGTATTACGTATTTTTATTTTTATTTTTATTTTTTGGGTATATTATACTCGCTCTTCTTTTCATGATTTACTTTTGACGGCTTTTCTCTTTAAATGCGCATGCATATATAAAAAGGATATTATAGTTTTAATTACTGAAAAGTTACATAAAAGGATTCAGTTACACCACGGTTGAAAGAAATAATAAGAGAGTACAAATCATGTTTACAGTTTTATTAATCTACTTAATTTGGTTTAAGCTCAGCTTTAGAGCGTAGCAGAAGACGGTTTTTTCAGTTAAAGTTTACAGTTACAAACAGTTATTTTACACCTTTTTTTGAAGCAAAGTTATTTTACACTCTAGAATGACTTAATTAGGGTGCGTTCCCAATTTTTCTTTAAAATTTTCTGATTTGATATGAAAACTTATGAGAATTGGTGACATAAGATGAGAATTGGTGAGATGAGATCTGATTTGATCTGGTCTAATCTTATATCAGTTGAAGAGAACACACCCTTAAAATTAAAGAAGCAGTCAAGTTCTCAATTAAGTGCATTTGAAATTTTATCATTTGTTAATGAAAGAGTACGTGATTCGCCGTCTACAATTTGAATTAAATAATATTCTAATTAGGCAAAAATCTAGAAGTCCCTAATTAGCACGTCGATCTTTTTTACACGGTAAGATACTGAAAGTTTCCCCCGTACTCGGGGATGCTTATGTTCTTAATTAGGATGCACGTTGAGCTGATTTTCTTTATGAGGAAGGTTTTAATTTGGTGTTGTTTATATTTCTAGGTTTGAACATTATAGCTAATTTTTAATTTCAGCTAAACCTAAGTTTTGGAGTATCTTGTGAGCTTTTGCTTCTTTCCATATTAAGTAAGTGGTTACTTCTAAGGGCTTGTTTACTTCAGCTTAAATTCAATTTAGTTCAGCTCTATTAAGTTCAGCTCTCAATTTCCTTCTCTTATAGAATATTACTTTCAGCTATATTCAGCTAAAGTAAACGAGCCATAAGTATCAAAAATACAATGATGCAAATTATATTGTTTTTTCTTCATATATACTTTCAAAATCAATTGAGATTAAGTTGATTTTAAATCAAGTAATGAGTTTGGAAAAAAAAAGGGCACATGCCTGCTCTTTAATCATATATATAAATAAATGTCACTGCATAATAAATTGCCCAATGGCATAAAATTGAGACAAACAGGTAGTAATAAATGAGTTATATATCCATCTCATTGATATATTTTACAAAATTTTAAGTAAAGATATTGAGAAAATTATCAATAAGGTAGCCCTTCTAATATACTTCGTAATTGATTTAGTATTGATCTCCTAGTTAAATTCAACTCTTATATAAATTTCACAATTTTGAAATCTAGATCAAAGGATGTCAACCCATTTAAATAATTCTAGGTGAAGTCAAACAAATTCAAATAAGCAAAATTAAGTTGAATAGAATGAACCCAACATATATTAATTTTTTACACGGTAAGGTAAACTGAACTCTAATTTGTCTCTCATGAATATCATACTAGCACAGTAGCGTTGCTTACGAATTGAGAAAGAAATTTCAGTAGTGACGAGAATCAAACCTCACATCTTGATTAGTGGCGGATGTATATATATAGAGGCAAGTGGGGGTCATTGAGCTAATCTTTTTTATAATAAAATATGTTTATTTATTCTAATGAAATTTGGTAAAAATAAAAAATCTGTGTAGAATAAGGACCGCTGTTAATAGTGGAAAGGGACCCCATAATGTAAAATTCTAAGTATAATCAAGTCAACATTGAGCGAGGTGAATCTTATTATAAAGTGAGCCCATTGCATAAAATTTTTGGATCCGTCATTGATCTTGATGATACAAGGATGACTTCAATTCAACGCCACATCTTTTTTTTTTTTTTTAATATGATACTTTGTGGAGTACTAAGCCTTAATCGATGGAACTGAAGGTCACCAGATGCAATTTTAGTTAAACACACATCTGTAGACCTCGTGCCTGAAATTCGCCTTAATTATTAAGCTAAGAACTTTATCCTCAAATTCAACGCCACATCTTAGAACAGTGAATAAATGCCAAAAAAAAAGTACGGCTTAAGATCGATTAGTACAAGAGCTGAGAAATAGAGAGAAGCTAATTAACGTAACAATTGTTGTTTTCCCTCACTCCAAACCTCCCTTCGTCCCCAAAATTGGACAAAACAAATAAAAAGTACTGTAATTATTTAATGGCGCTTTGTTCTTTTCACTTATCCATAGCCATATAGCCGATATAGGAGTAGTTTCTTTGGGACAATTATGGTTAGTTTTGCTCAATATGATGCATGGATGGGTTAGTTGTGGATTATCTTTATTTTACTCGTATTAAGTATTATGGATAAAATTAGTTCGTTAATGTTGCATACGTCTTGTTGTAATTATTGTTACTATTTGTAAGACTGTTTAATTTAATTCTAAAATAAAGTCTCAATACAGGAAAATTTAGGAAAATTTTATATAATTTATATATTATGAAATATATCTTTAAAATCTATAAATATATAAATAACTTTTTACCTTCTCATAGTCTAACTAGAGAATTATTATTATAATTATTGTTATTATTATTAATTATACCAACAGTGTGAAAATTTTACAAAAAAATAGTGGGCAACGGAGATACTATTTGGGCCCCAACTCCTTTAGCAATAGTAAAGCTAATTCTAGTAAAGATATGAGCAGCAATACGTGCCCCGATGTCCCGAGTCTTAGAGAGCTTCTGAATACGTTTAAGCAATGAAATAACATCTCCCTCTAATTCTCCAAGTGAAGAAAATGAAAAGGGTAGAAACCCATATACTAGTGCTTCACATTTCGCTTGATATTTGGCACGCTTGGGGTGTGTCGCATGAACCACTACACGACCAGTCACAAAATCACATATATATAGCTCCTATTGTGTTAAAGGCGATGACCCGGTTAAGTCGATACAAACATCAATCCCCCCCCCCCCTTCCCAAGAATAGAGTAACCAAATTTAGAAGAAAAATCAAAATTCATTCCCATGGTGTAATAACTAGTTTAATTCTAACTTATCTAATTTTCTTCACAAATATTGATTCATATCTAATACCACTCTCTCTATGGTAATAGATGAAAATGAAAAATTATACGAAAATTGAAGATTGGGAATGAAAATATGTTTTCCATGGACATTATAAGGTTATTCCTTAATAAAATTACACTATAAACTTGTTAACATTACGATAATTTATTACCAACAACCAAACATGCCGGTAATACAATCCGATTTGAATACTAATACCAACGAACATTATCAATAAAAATAATTGTGAACAACCAAACAACGTTTATAAAGGGGGATGAAATAATGATCCACATGCAAAAACTGCAAAGGTGAGAGAGGAAGGGAATTAGGGAGACCCACGCACTGACTGACGCTCCCCTCACACACACACACACAAAGACAATGCACACACATGAAGGGGAAAAAAATCTTATGTACTCCCGTCCGTCCCTTTTTTTATTGCAATATTATAACTTTTTTACTGTTTATTGAAAAATTTTGACTTCTTTAATTTTATACATATTAAAAAAATGTACTTAAATATAATCTCTTTTGATTTAGCTCGATGTGTACTTTATTAATATATACAGTAAGTCAGTAACTATTATAATTTTTAAGTATATGTATTTAAAGATATTTTGATTTAAAGTTGTGTGTTGAGAGGTGTGAAAAAACAAACGTTGCAAAAAAGGGAATAGAGTGAGTACTACTTATTGTGTCACACTAATTTTGATTGAATGAAAATACACTTTTTAAAATAAATTTAAAAATAGGTCATAATGATTAATTGAACCAATTAAAATAAGGGTGCGTTCTCTTCAACTTATTAGAATTGAACTTATCTGAACTGAACTTATCTAAACTTATCAGACCTGATTTAACTTATGAGACCTTATTTAACTTATTAGACCTTATTGGAACTTATTAGACCTTATTGGAACTTATTAGGCCTTATTGGACCTTATTAGACCTTATCGGAACTTATTAAGCCTTATTAGAACTTATTAGACCTTATTGGAACTTATTAGAACTTATTAAACCTGATTGAAACTTATTGGAACGTATTTTATATGATTGAATAAAATAAATTAATAATAATAATAATGATGATGATGATAATAATATTCTATACATTCTATAATAATTAGTATATCTTTTTTCAAACCCATTATTAATTAATATTATCAATTCCAATAACAACTTATCTACATATTTAATTTTTCTTAATTCACTTGTAGTAAAATTAACAAACTAGAACGGATTGAATAATAATAATATGGAGGATGGGTAAAGTTTAATTTGGACCAAAATTAATAATAATAATTATATGGAGGATGGGTAAAGTTTAATTTGGACCAAAATTAAATCAAACCCAAAATAAAAAATAAGTTTTATTTTATAATATAAAAAAATAGTTTAATTCAATCTAACTCTGATTGATTTCTCTAAAAAAATTATAAAACAAGAATGATAAAATAAAATTGGTTTATGTTGTGTAAGAGTGCTTTAAGTTAATTATTAATTTAATTAATTTTATTTGATCAATAATTAAAAATAATAATCTAGACCTGATTTGAACTTATTAGACCTGATTGGAACTTATTAAACCTTATTGCAACTTATTAGACCTTATTAGAACTTATTGGACCTTATTGCAACTTATTGTACCTTATTCAACTTATTAGACCTGATATAACCTATTGAAACTTATCTGAACTTATCTGAACTTATTAAACCTGAAACTTATTTTTTTAAGGTGAAGAGAACGCAACAGAAAAAAATATTTGAGTCCTAAAGCAAGACATGAGAGGGGGAAAACAAAGGCAAATTAAGACGACAGATACGTCAGATTCATAAGGCATTGCACATGCACTTTGCCAGTTTGGCAGCAGCATAGCAGCAACTAACCCCTAATTGGCTACCTCCAGTTTGTTTCATTCCCTATTTTGCATTGCGTTACTTATTTAGGGTGTGTTCTCTTCAATTTATTAGACCTGAACTTATCTGAAGTGAACTGAACTTATCATACCTGATTTAACTTATTAGACCTTATTTAACTTATTAGACCTTATTGGAACTTATTAGACCTTATTAGAACTTATTGAAACTTATTAGGCCTTATTGGACCTTATTAGACCTTATTGGACCTTATTGGAACTTATTAGGCCTTATTAGAACTTATTAGACCTTAGTAGAACTTATTAGACCTTATTGGAACGTATTTTATATGATTGAATAAAATAAATTAATAATAATAATAATAATAATAATAATAATAATAATAATAATAATAATGATGATAATATTCTATACATTTGAACCTATGTTTTTTATTTTTTTATTGTTGAATTAGGTTCAAGAAGGTAATAATAATTAGTATATCTTTTTTCAAACCCATTATTAATTAATATTATCAATTCCAATAACAACCTATCTACATATTTAATTTTTATTAATTCACTTGTAGTAAAATTAACAAACTAGAACGGATTGAATAATAATAATATGGAGGATGGGTAAAGTTTAATTTGGACCAAAATTAGTAATAATAATATGGAGGATGGGTAAAGTTTAATTTGGACCAAAATTAAATCAAACCCAAAATAAAAAATAAGTTTTATTTTATAATATAAAAAAATAGTTTAATTCAATCTAACTCTGATTGGTTTCTCTAAAAAATTATAAAACAAGAATGATAAAATAAAATTGGTTTATGTTGTGTAAGAGTGCTTTAAGTTGATTATTAATTAATTAATTTTATTTGATCAATAATTAAAAATAATAATCTAGACCTGATTTGAACTTATTAGACCTGATTGGAACTTATTAGAACTTATTAGAACTTATTAGACCTGATTGAAACTTATTAAACCTTATTGGAACTTATTAGACCTTATTGGAACTTATTGGACCTTATTGCAACTTATTGGACCTTATTACAACTTATTGGACCTCATTGGAACTTATTAGAACTTATTAGACCTTATTGCAACTTATTAGACCTTATTGAACTTATTAGACCTGATATAATTTATTGGAACTTATCTGAACTTATTAAACCTGAAACTTATTTTTTTAAGGTGAAGAGAACGCACCCTTAATCTACTCCCTCGGTAACATAAAAATGTAAACTTTGTAGAAAACACGGACTCCCATGTAAAAGTTTTATGTCGGTTAATTGTGTTGTAATTGTGTAGAGAAGAGAGAAATAAATAAAAAAACACGGACTCCCATGTAAAAGTAATGACAAATGTGTAAATTGTATGAAGTTTTTTTTGCCATATATAGAAAGTTTTGTAAAAGTTGATATTTTTGTGTTACACCCATATTTAGCAAAAATTTACATTTTTGTGTTACGGAGGGAGTACCCTTTATTACTAATCTGAATGTCTTCCCATTAACGGATTAACCTAATTATATATTCACCCTCATTTTCTTCCTCCTCACCTAGGTTGCATGAAAATGGGTATAGGTTCAAGAACAGGTATAAAACAGGTACGGAATACGTCACTATATATTAAAATTAAGGATGGATGTACGAATTGAATAGGAAAATAATGTATAAAATATTTAAAAATATGAAAATTTATGGAAATTTTCAATGTAACTTGGAAATTATATTTTATAAAAACATAGATAATCAAGTAAAATGGTAAAGTCCTCTTTAAAGAATAATAGAAATACGGACAAAATGATTAAAATAAGGTAAATTTTTTTAAAAAAAATAAAAAATAGAGTGAAGTATTGGGTATCCATGAAATATCGATATCACAAGTGTGACTACCTAATTAAAATATATATTGATATCACTTTACAAGACTAAGGAAGTTCCACTTTAAAATCATATGGTAATAAGGGGAGTAACTCCTTAGCCATATAAAGTGGAGACAACTTTATTATTTTTTCAATGGGATCGACAACCACCACAAATTCCTTGTTCTAAAATTGAGACGGTTGATCTGTAATAAAGTCCCACTCAATTCAATTAATGTCTAAGTATAACCAACATTATTATATGTGTTGTATGTATGTATTTCTGAACTATATATATATATATATATATAGGGTTGGGTTCCGGTGAGAAATTTCTTATGCTGAGAAATGTCGTTTTGGTGAGAAGGGTGAGAAGCAATCACAACCCTTTGATCAATAAATAAAGGGCTAAGATTAAATTTGATTTTTCCTTCTTACTCCTACTATTTGAAGTCAATGTATCTATAGCATAAATTCAATGTATTTATAGTATATTTTGAATGTACCTATAGTTGTTAATCAATGTACCTCTAGGTTATAGTTGATGTATTTATCTTTTCTCACATTTCTCACGATAAGAGATTTCTCACCGGAACCCAACCCTATATATATATATATATAGAAGTAGGCTCATGTGAGAAATGTAGTTTTGGTGAGAAGCAATCACAACCCTTTGATCACCAAATGAAGGGATAAGATTAAATTTGATTTTCCCTTCTTACTCCTTTGATAGTTTGGAGTCAATGTATATATGGTATAAAGTCAATGTATTTTTACTCAATGTATTTATTGTGACGACCCGACTCGTTTAAACCGGCGCGGAAGAAACCGACGAGTCGAATAGTCAGAACTAACAAACTAAAACACTTAAAATTTAAAAGCAAACCTCAAAATGATTATATTTACTAAACCAAAAGTACAATTACCCACAAGATTGTACACAACTAATCCCAAAAGTCAAACTACTACTACTAACATACGTAACTCCAAATACATGTCAGAGTTATAGTAAAGTATATGAGTACTACTTCTAGAGTATATAACTAGAAAACATCGAAACATAACAATATAAAATCTAGGCAATAACGGCACTCGCCCAACCCAATGCTAAGCAAGGACCTCATTATCATAATTACCTGAAAAACAACAACAGTCCACCGTCAGTGGCGAGTAACATAACTGTCTCACCCTAACGGGAATACACATGAACATAGCATAAATCAAATAACCCAAATCATAATATCAAATCATACAAACAATAGCAAATAATCATACTTGTCTCGACAACTTAACTAATCTTTACTTTGGCGCAATCATTCGCATACTAGACCGGACTATGCACGTACGAACGCATCTTACGCATTCGAACTTTCTACTATGTTAGGACTGAGAATCTTACTCCCAAATCCCGTGAAACCAATCTTACTGGAAATCCACATCCGAAGACAACATAGTAAGACCACCAACTATCCCAATACCGCGGATAGGATAGGGGCAACGTCTTAACCCAAAAACATAGAATCTTACTCTACGATTTAGGCGTCTAATAGCGAAATCAAGCTAATCTTTAAAATCTGTAATCCGAAGTTTACATTCTTAGTTACGTCTTAAGTTGCATCTTACGCCTTGACTCAAGAAATAACATGTAAACCAAACATCTTACAACATCTTATAACTTTCTTTAACCTTTTCTTTAACTTTCTTTAACTTTAAAGACTCAATCAAGAACTCATAAAGAACCTTAAAGAACTCATCAAGAACTTAAAGAACTCATCAAGAACTCATCCAAGATTCAAGATCTTCAATCAAGAACTCAATCAAGATTCAAGAACTTCAACCAAGAACTCATTCAAGAATCAAGAACTCATCTCAAATCATCAAAACACACGCATATTTTCAACCCAATTCAACATTTGAAATTATCAACTTTCTTGCATCCAAAATTCATCAAACTTGAACATGATAAACATAAACTTAATACTAACATAATCAATCATAGAATCATCATTTTAAAACTTAAAATCATCATGAAATCACTTAAAAATCAGATTTACATTTCATACACATAAACATGTAAAAACTTCAACACAAACTAATCTTATGCATTTAATCTATACTATGGATCATAGTATACCAATCAAGTTGAGAAAGTATGTTACCTTATTGAAGATTAACAAGGTAAACACTCAAGAACTTGCTGCCCGGAAAACTAAACCACACGGCCAAGCTACACGGCACAACACGCACGGCACACGGTCTTGTGCACGGCCTTGCACGAACACAACCACGAACCACACGAGCAACACGGCTGCCCAGCACGGCTGCCTAGCACGAACCACACGAGCACCACCGTCCCTTGCACGGCCCACACGACCCTTGCACGGCACCGCCACGGTCACCACTCGAACACCCACACGAACACGACCCAAAACCAAACCCGAACTATAGATCTTGAATGCAAAATACGAGGTTTAGTTTGTGTTTTGATACTTAAAGATCAATGGAAGTTGAATCTTTAAGTTTGGGGTTTGAGAAGATGATGAACAATTGATTGAATTGAAGTGCCAAAAATGGCGTGTGGAGGTGAGAGCAATTGAGAGGTGTTTGGCTAATGAATTGATGAGCAAGTGTGTTAAGATGGCAAATGAGCAAAAAGGATCCTCAAGCCTTGCTAACCCTTCTACTTATAGAAGTGGTTTAAGGTGTGAATGCATGGCAAGTGGCAATTAGGCCACTAATCACTAAAGGGGGCCGGTTTTCATAGCTCAAGTGGGCCAAAAAAGGGCTTTCGTGATCAATTGGGCTAATTTACAATAATTACATGATTAATCATGCTTAATTCATTTTAGCCCAAAATATTAAATAATTAATTAGAAAATTAAATAATAAAATTCTAATTAATTAAATAATAATAAAATAAAATAATAATTGATTAAAATAAAATAATTCGAATTTAATCGAAATTATTCACATAAAATAAAATAAATAGTTCAAAAATAAATTTGAACCATACATAAAATCACATAATCATACATAAATACTTAACAGAAATACCTATAAAATCAGGGCTGTTACATTTATAGTGTATGGTGAATGTACCTATAGTTGGTGCTCAAGATCAATGTACCTCTAGGTTATAGTTGATGTATTTATCTCTTCTCACATTTCTCACCATAAGAAATTTCTCACCGGAACCCAACCCTATATATATATATATATATATATAAATATATATATATATATATATATATATATACATATAATCGGAAAAAAGAAATATAAAATTAGATAAAACTAATTTATGATAAGCATCAAAAGAGAAATAAAAATATGCAATAAAGAATAATTGGGGGCACTCCTTAGAACATGCTCTAACACCGTGCTTTCGAATTCACTTAGTAGTTGTGAGGTGTGCCTATGGTACGCTACCAAATCATCCTTCTTGACATCATAATCTTCCAAGAGCTGCTGAACTACAAGTTTAGAGTCGCCATAGATGTCAATATCCTGGATGTTCATCTCCTTTGCCATTTCAAGACCGAGAATCAATGCCTGGTATTCAGCCATATTGTTGGAACATTGGTGAGTCAATGTAAATGAGTACGGAAGGACGTGCTTTTCAGGTGACACAAGGATGACTCCAGCGCCGGCACCGTCCTTTCGCGCTGACCCATCAAAATACAATTGCCACGGAGGCAAGATAAATTATTATTTGTTGCATATTTTTATTTCTCTTCGCTTGCAAATCTCGCAGCCACTTTGGCACTGGGGGCAGAGGATTATTTGTTTGTTCTAGTTTGTAATCGTTGGGTGGTTGCACCTTCTGAGTTTGCAGCAAAGGAGGAAGCTAATGCAGTTTCTGTTTTTGAAATATCCAAAGAAGATTGGCGCCAACCTCTCATAAGCTATCTTATGCATGGAAAGTTGCCGGATGATGTCAAACATAGGACGGAGATTCGCCGTCGTGCAACACCCTTCATATACTATAAAGGGACCCTCTACAAGCGTTCATTCTTCAGCACTTGGTGGAGATGTCTAGGAGAGGAGGAAGCACAGAAAGCAATGGAAGAAGCTCACTCCGGGATTTGTGGGGCTCACCAGTCTGGTCCTAAACTTCATGATCGTGTCAAGAGAATGGGGTACTATTGGCCAACCATGGTCCAAGATTGCATGGACTATGCGAAAAAGTGTGAAGCTTGTCAATTTCATGCGAACTTTATTCATCAACCTCCGGAAACTTTGCATCCCACGGTAACATCATGGCCTTTTGAAGCATGGGGTCTGGATGTTGTTGGTCCAATCACTCCAAAATCTTCAGGTGGTCACTCTTATATCTTGGCTGCTACAGATTACTTCTCTAAATGGGCAGAAGCAGTGGTTCTTCGAGAAGTGAAGAAGGAAAATGTGGTTGATTTCATTCGGAATTACATCATATTCCGGTACGGTGTACCGCGCTACATCGTCACGGATAATGGGAAACCTTTTGTCAACAAGTTGATGACGAATCTATGCGAGAAGTTCAAATTCACTCAGCGCAAGTCCTCGATGTACTATGCTCCGGCAAATGGTTTGGCTGAAGCCTTTAATAAAACACTCTGCACATTACTAAGTAAAGTTGTCTCACGACATAAGAAGGACTGGCACGAACGATTCGGAGAAGCTTTGTGGGCATATCGGACCACGTTCAAGACAGCAACTCAAGCCACTCCATATTCACTTTTGTACGGGGTTGAAGCAATATTACCGTTAGAAATCCAAATTCCGTCATTGCGCATGGCCATTCAGGAGGGTCTCACTGAAGAAGAAAATGCTAAACTTCGGTTGGCCGAATTGGAAGCACTAGATGAAAAAAGACTTGGTGCACAACAGAAGTTGGACTGCTTTCAGGCTCGTTTAAGTCGGGCATTCGACAAGAAGGTTCGCGTTCGGTCATTCCAAGTTGGGGATATGGTGCTAGCTGATAGGAGGCAAATCATCACTTCTAAGAAGACAGGGAGCAAGTTCACATCAAAATGGGATGGTCCATATGTCGTCAAAGAGGTGTACACCAATGGTGCTTACAAAATTGTGGACACGGATGGTGTGCACGTAGGGCCGATCAACGGCAAGTTTTTGAAGCGCTACCACCCGTGAAATAGTAAAGTAGGTATGCTACTAAGCAAGAGCCTTAAACTGCACATATAATAAAGTTGGTTAAGTAGTTGTGTTGGAACTACGTTGGCTTGATCCTTCAGGATTACTTTCTTGTCATCTTGTAGGTACGTAGGCAACTTGGGTAATTTATCTACTCAAGTGCAGCCACATTGTTGCAAAAAAAAATATATAAAAAAAAATTAATAAAAAAAATAAACTTGTGTCGAACTACGTCGGCTTGATCTTGCAATATAAAATGTGTCTTGCAAGTACGTAGGCAGCTTGGATAGTACAAAAATTATTGTTCAAGTGCAGCCATACACAAAAAAAAAAACTATTATTGTAAATAAATGCTCCTGGCCGCAAGAGTTTAAACTGTGAACGGCTAAATAATAATAAATAAATTTTATTATTCATATTGAATGTGTAACGACCCGTAATTTAGCAGCGTTGTTTTCGGAAGAAAACAACATTACATATCTTTATCTTCTAAAAACCTTTAAGATCAAATTCATAAACTGCAGCGGAAGCTCTAAACTTAATCATACTATTCATTAAAACTTATTAAATAATACAAAATAGTTAATAATTCAGAGTCCCTTATTAATACAAAATAAAGAATAGTCCACTAAAAATAATAGAAAAAGGGCTAAAACTAGACATCAGGGTCAACTACTAAGCTGGCTAGCTCACAATCTCAGCCCATGCGTAGCCCAATTCAGTCACCACCTGTACCTGGAAAAGGATTTTGGGGTCCACAGTCAGTGGTGAGTAATTAGATTGTTCTACTTAATCAGTAGAACACAATTAGAAACATAATCATTTGAGCAGGTCAATCAAACAGACAACATATCATCATATCAGCATAACTTCTATCCAATTCCTTATTGACACAACTTAACTTCTATCCAATTCTAGCTCATCTTATGTAACGACCCGGAATTTTGGGCCAGAAAATTTCGCGGTTATTAATTATATTTATTTAATTCTAGTCCAAAAAGGCCCATTATACTTTGGACTGTTTAATTTGTATTTCCTATTCTTATTTCCAAATTGGGCCAAAGACCCAATTTTTCTTTCTTTTTCTACTTGGCCGGCTCCCCTCTTTTTATTTGGGCCAAGTATTGTTTTTATTTATTTAAATTGGTTAATTAATTATTTGATTTAATTAAATTAGTTTTTAAAGCCCTAAACTAATTCAACCTAGCCTAGTCATACCTAACTAAGTCCACTCCACCTCCCTATTCTTTCTCCTTCTTCACGGCAGCTTCATTAGTAGCATTAGGGTTTGTTTTTTTTTATTTCTTTTCCTTCCTCTCTTCTATAAATAGGACCATTATCATTTAGTTAGTCCTATTTTTGCAATTGTTCCTAAACCCTAAAATACATTTTCTCTCTTCCCCTTCTTCCTCTTCTCAAAAACAGTGAGCCATCATTTTCCCTTGGAATTTTAATAGCGAATCCAGGTAACTTCGCTTTCTCCTTTAATCTATGGGTAGAAAAACACATAGTTAATTAGGAATTGAAGCATGAAAATTGTAGGAAGTTTAATATTGCTTTCATATGAACATGTCGAGCATGAAGCATGAATTTCTTGATTGATTTTTATGTATTTTCTTGATTTTATGTATGATCTTGTATGAATTTATTTACCAATCAAATCTTGTTATTTCTTGATGAATTTTTCATGGTATCTTGTTTACTGTTTGATTATTAACCATGATTTATTTCGTGGCAAAATTCGTCCTTTTATTATTTATAATATTTTAATCTTTCAAACCGGTAAAACTGTCCAGAATCGGTTTACGAATTTATTAATATACTTAATCAATTCGGAATGCTACGAACTTTTATATGGAAGTCAATGATAATGTTTTACAGCTTGTGTTAAATTTTCGTAATTTTTAAAGATCGTTTGATATGGCATAAAATTCTGAAACCGAATTCAGCCTAATCTGACTGGTTAGTTATAAAATCACTTAAAAATAGTAAAAGATGTTATTTTTAGACGAAATTTATGCACGTAAATCCTTGAACCCATATTTAGCTCCCATAAAAATTTCCAGATTTTTAGAGATCTTTAGATGGTCGTTTTTAATTTAATTATTTAAAAATCAGATTGTATAAATTAGGGCAATTGAATTATTAAAATATGCTATTATTAATTATTGAATTTTCGAGTGACCTAAGTATTAAAAGGGAACTAAAAAATATGATTTTTATGATGAATCTTGATAGTATTGAATTATATTGATTAATCTTGAATTAAAAATTAAATCTTGTTATTACCTTCTAATTGTCGAGTGTATAGAAATTAAAAGAAGGGTTAAAAATATTATTTTTATGTTAATCTTGATGAATGTTGTTGAAAAATATGATTTTTATCTTATTTTGGTAATTTTTGTAATTATATTGATTAACTAAATTAATTCTAGAAAATAGTTAATTATTGTTATATTTTTAATAATGCCGTATAGAATTGATGAATTAGTCAATTTTTGATTAAATTTGATTATTGTTAATTCAGGGAATAATTAATAATAAAAGTTACGGACAAAATAATTATTAGGGATAAGTTGTAAAGTGAAGGGATAAAAAGATATTATTGGTATTATTATTAAGAGGACCGAAATAATATTAGTACTATTAATATAAATATTTTTGGATAAAGTTACAAATTGGTATATGACGTAATATTAAGGTTAGTATCCGAAAGGATAGGATTATACGTATACATATATTTTAAGGATAGTATATTATAAGATTTGAAGTTGCATAAGATACTACTAGGGATAAGAAAGGAAACAGAGTAATAGCTATACATGTTATGTTTCGGTCTCTGGCTAGGAAAGACTTGGTATTTAAGGTGGCCAATATACGTGCCGCACCTCTCTTTCCTGGGACTCCGAACATTTCATTTCCTATTACGGTCACCTAGTATTATCCTAATATATGAGATGATTGAATTAATTGAAGATATAAGATACAATATGGACACCCACCTGTATGATACACGAGTCATTAGTGGGTTAAGTCAGAACCACTACCCTATGGGACGAACACATGAGTTCCCCCGAGTAGTTTGACCTTAGAACATGTAGTCGTCTGGTAACCGTATCTGCGAGTCGCTACCAGGAAGTTATGGCCATAGCTTAGGCTTAGTGGTGAAACACGGGATCCGCTACGGGATTGAGTACACGAGCTCCTCCCGGCATGTTCTAGGGAGTTATGGTGAAACACGAGATCCATAACGAGTTATAAGTGACCGGTCCAACAAAGATATTATATTACGATCATACGATTTGATAAGATGAAATCATAAGATGAAGTTTAAGATGATTTCTAAGATGTGATGATAAGATATGTTATGATCTAATATGATAAGAAAGACATGATATGATACGATTAAGATAAGATTATGATATGATATGATCAAGATAAGACTATGATATGATATGATTAAGATAAGATTATGATAAGATATGATTAAGATTTATTAATGATATAATTTAAGAAGGGTTAAGTATAAGTTAAGGATTGGGATAATTTAAGATGTATAGTATAAGGTATAAGTTTAGTATGTTAAGTCTTCCGCTGTGTATTTCTGTATTTATGGGTATGTATGTATGCGAGTAAGGATGCATGTATGTATGAATGTTGAGTGTATTTTTGTACGTATTTCTAACCGTATTTGCAGGGTTGATTGTACGTACATTATACGTAGATTATACGTATTTCTAACCGTATTTCTGCAGGTGTGTTTATACGTATTCGCATACGTACTTTTATACGTATTTTTATACGTACTGTTATACGTATTTTTGTACATTTTTATAAAGACATGTATTAGATTTCTTTACAGTTTTTATGCATATTTCTATGCTATTATGTGTTTGGTGGTCCCTCGATTAAATGGGACAGCCTAGTTACTCGCCACTGACGGTGGACCCCCCCCTCAGTTTCAGATGACGATGCAGCAGAGTAGAGCGGGCTCCGCTGGATGGGCTTGAGTAGATTAGTATTTTATTTTGAGTATTTAGTATTCCCAGAACAGTTTGAGACATTAACTTAGTTTATCTTATGATCCCAGCATGTTGGGACAGAATTTCCAGACTTTATATGTATTAGTGACTTTTGGATTATGGATTTTCAGTAGTTAATTTAATATAAGATAATTTATTCATTCAATTAAGTTGATTTATTGTTATTTAAGTTAGTAACGATCCGAATGTCGCTTTCCCTTTGTAAATCGACAAGTCGAAAAGTCGGGTCGTTACATCTTAACTTGACCCAGAACTCTATTCCAAAACCTATACCACTCGACAATCACAACTTAGTTAAATAATCCAATCAATTCCTCAAATAGCATAATAACAATTCAATAATCCATTAAACAAATAAACTAACATTCATCAATCACTAATACCTTAAACATGATAAAAATCCTATTTTTAATACATAGTCCCATTCGACACTTTCTATTATCCAACCAAGATTAACACTTTAAATTAATCAAACACAATCATCAACAATTAATTATAAAAACTTAATAATAAATCATAAAATTATACTTTAAACAATAAATCATCAAACTTGAATCAAAACAAAACTAAAATCAATGCTTTATAAACTCCCATACACACGGCTTTTCTTAAGTTCAAACAAGTTCAAGATTAAATTCAAGAAATCATCATATCATGGTCAAATCAAAGATTACATTCAAGATTATTATTAAAGATTCATTAAAGATCAAGATTTACAACATAAAAATTATATTTTTCCATCAAGAAATGTTCGAACAATAGAGTACATCACACGGCATGCATACAAATACAATCAATGATTA
This sequence comes from Salicornia ramosissima, assembly GCA_951394345.1. NCBI lineage: Eukaryota > Viridiplantae > Streptophyta > Magnoliopsida > Caryophyllales > Amaranthaceae > Salicornia > Salicornia ramosissima. Next base: position 51,559,197 of record OX596234.1, read on the forward strand.
GTTTCATCAATTCTAAAATAGCAAGATTCATAAACTATCATAGAACATAGTAAAATCATGAGATAAACTTGTGAAATAATTCTTGGAATATAACCATGCCACTCGACATTCTTAAACATGAAACAATAATTAATTCAAAATACTTTCTACACAATTCCAAGCTTATTCCAACCTATTCCAAACATGATTTAACCTATTCTAACAATTATATTGCTAATCTATCCTATTGATTAAGTAAAACAAATCTAATTACCTTTAATTTTGAATGGGGTTCGAACTACACAAGGGTTCACGGTTTCTTTGGGTTTCTTTAAGGTTCTTGATCAATCTTTAAGGGTTGGAACAATATAAAAGGTTAAGGAATAATTTTAATGATTGATCTTGGAAGGAAAGATAATAAAACAATTTATTGTTGTTTACTAGGGTTGGCCGTATATTATGAGGGAAAAAGAAAGATTTTCAATTCCTAAAATCTAGTAGGAGAGATAGGTGAAGTTAGGATAAAAATAGGATTTTTAGGAATAGGTCAAAATAGATATAAATTGTAATATTGGTGGAATTAAATTAAATAACCAATTGAAGGAAAACTCAAGAGGGGGCCGGTATATGGGGAAACAAAATAGGGAGTTTTGGTTTCCTATAACTTGGTAACAAGAATAGGTGAGGTTAGAATAAAAATAGGGTTTTTAAGAAAAGGTCCAATATAAGTATATTAATTAATAAAATTGGTTAAGCAAAATAAATTAATTAAAAAGAAAGGGGTGGGGACCGTGAGGTAACTAGAATCAAAGGGGTTGGTGTTCTCCTGAAATCTAGCAAGAAGAATAGGTAAATAAAGATGGGTTTATAGGCTTAGTAAAAAATAGATAAAGGTTAATAATAATATTAATTAAAACAAAAGGAATTAATTTAAAGAAAAATATAAAAGGGGGTCGTGGAACATGGACTAAGGGAAATAATTGGGCTCGGGTTTTGGCAAGATAAAATTAAAGTTCGGGCCAGGGAAAAATAATTAGATTGCTACACATATAATTAATAATTAATTAAATAATAATCAATTAAATAGTTAATTAATTATATATTTAATTAATTATGAAAATTTAAAATATCCCGAAATTTCGGGGTATTACAGAATGGTCTACAAATAATGACAATGCTTTGAGAAGTCTAAAAAAAGTAATAATAAAAATAAATATACATAAAAATATTATTATTATTATGGTTCACACTGGAAAGACTTCAGGGCATTGTAAGCGTTCTCGAAATTCTCCTGGCGCTTCTTCCTTTGTGTTGTAACTTCTTTAGCTTCGACAATAGCCATCTCAAGGGAGGAGCGAGATAGGGTCAAGTCTGACAAAGATGCATCATGTTGAGTAAGGGAGACTTTGGAATCATCCAATACAGAAGAGATTTCAAATTTCTTCTGTTCTAAAAGCTTGAGCTTCTCCTTTAATTCATTACATTCCATTTCAATTTTTTGGAATTCAGCATTTTGCGTTTTGATCCTCTCTTCTTCTTTCATCTTAGAGTCCACAACGACATCCAAACGTGATCTTAAGTTGGAAAGTTGTTCTTCAAGGTTTGGTAAGGAAGAATGATCAATGTCAGACAATTTTAGGGTATGAAGAGCATGAGCATGTCCGATATAAGCTTCCACATGTTCACGTAGGCCTTTAATGTCAACGTTCCTCTTATCAATGTAGTCAAAAAGCTCGTTGAGTTCTGGAGTTAGTTTATGGATGTCGTCAATAGGAGTGTTTAACAACTTAGTATTCATTTGTTTAGCCAAGAAACAGGCAGTACAACGGTCGACTTCTAAGATTATATCTCGCGCTTTAAAGGGTGGAAACACTGTGGAGACTAGAGGATCTTCTTGGGTGGTCTTTGGATCTTTTGCTATGATACTAGTTGTGGAATGTAGAGCCATGGGACCACTCGCTTCAGCAATTAAATCCGAGTCAATGGAGGCGAAACTATTGTTGCACGCCCTCAATTCTGCGGCGATATCAAGATCATCCTGATAGTTCAACAAAAAGGATAAGTAAAAAAAATATATAAAAAAAAAATGTGAAAAAGCCAAGAGGTATCAGGCTAAGACTACTTTTTGCTCGTTATCAAGATATGAGTCGGCTTCTTCTACTCCAAATATATCTTGGAATATATTCCTTGTTTCGTCACCAGATGACTTACGATGGGATTGTGGGTCGATGACTTTGCCACTCTGTAAGGGTGATTCTCGCGGACTATGAGATGAGGACTTGCGTGAAAGCTTGATTTTCACAATGTTCTCACCGTCATTTGAATGGAAGGGAGCTCTATCGGTCTTCTCCAAGGATGAAGTATTGCCAGATTTCCTTTTCCGGGATTGGCTCGTTGCTTGAGGCACTGAGAAGTCTGCAGATTTTGTAGAAAGAACATAAATTGATGGCCACCAGGAAGTAAAGGAAGAAGTTACTCGAGTTTGAATACGACTATCATGGGCAGGAATTAGGAAAGAAGAATTTGTGCCAACTCGAACAATCGTCTGGAATAGGGACCACAGTTGTTGTAATGATATTTCTTCTATAGGGAGCTTCATTGTGCCAGGAACATCTTGACAAAAGCCGAATTGACGACTAAATCGATGAGGACTATAGGGTTCGATCACATAATTATTGTCAAATCTCAAAGTAAGGTAGCAGGACCTTATTGAAAGTAGGAAATCGGTTTCCCGTTTTGTCAAACTAGAGTCGTCATTAAGTTTCGCTTCATTGGTGCCATTCATCAAGTTACCGAGCCACTTGATGTTTTGTCCCGAGCGGATGAGGGTCTTGGCTTCTACATTTGTAAGTGCTTTAACGACGCTTAAACCATGATATACAATCATCACCGCACCAACGAAGTTGTGGGCAGTCCTGTGGTGGCTATGGAAATATTTAGCTGTCCAGACATAAACATAGTGAGCTGGGAAGTGTCCACGATGTTGTCCCAGAGTCGGAGAGTTAGAAAACTCGTTTAAACCTCGGTAGATGCTAGCTAGAACTGGTACAGCAAGTGAAATCCTTTACTCGCTTGCAAGTTGTGATGCAGGTTTGAACACACCGGGGCGAAGGCAACCTATTTCCTTCACGGGCAAAACAAACGCACAGATCCAACAAGATAGGAAGGCGGCAAGATAGGTCTGCCTGCGGTATTCCTTTGGAACGCCCAAGATAGCAAAAGCTTCGTAAGTTGTGCGCCAGTATTTAGGGTCTCCAAGATCAGAGAAGTCTTGCACGACTGCAGGCCTGTTTTTTAATGAATACTGCTCGGATCCTCTGAACCAAAAACGACACCATTCCTCAAAGGTAGCATGCGATCTCCCGGACGTGGACGTTATGTGCTGAAGAGCTGCAAACATGTACCTGCAACTAAAAGGAAGAAGTTGTCTACCATCTTTGGAGTCTTCCAATTCGAGGGCGTCAGGGACGACTTCATCATAGAACATGCCAGTTATAGGAAGACCGCCAAGAGTTCGGATGTCCCATAGACTAATAGAGGTCTCGCCGGCTTCTGTAAGGAGCGTGTTTGTTGCAGGGCACCAGGATTCGCAAAAGTGTTGCATCATCGAAGAGTTACATTCATAAAGAAACATTGAAGCATATACAACGCCTAAGAGGTCCAATTTTGAAAGTAAAATCTTGTTGCGGTAGATAATATCCTCTAACCATTCCCAATTGCGAGGAATGTATGAAAACTCCACTCCATATCTGAGCCTCGAGGACCAAGTTGCTTGTTTTTGAAGGATACGGTGTTGTAGCGTGCTTAGTGCTTCTTTAACTTGGCTTTTCTGATGATGGGATGATTTTATGGCGACGTTGGATAGCTTGTCTGTTGTCCAACATTTCAAATTGTCGGGGTTGTACTTAATTGGCCAATTCTCGGCAACAGCTCTGGTAACGGGAGAAAAGATGGGAAGTGACAACTCCTTGCCTTCGTTGTTGTTGTCCTTCACCACTAAGAAGGAACCTTCAGTAGTCTTGTGGGAGTCAAATTTTACCATATTTGCCTAAGAAGGATAATAATATAAAATAAGTAAATAATGATAAATTTATTATTTATTTATTTTAAATAGAAAAAAAAAAGAAAGAAAGAAAAAAAAATAAAAGAAGGAGGGAAACACGTTTTTAAATTGGGTCCTTGGTTCTATTCTCCATACATCATTATAGCATATATAAAAAAATAATAAAAAAAAAAAAGAATAAATGAATAAAAGAAAATTAATCATACAAATATACAATAAAAAAAAAAAAACGAAGAAGGAAGGTAAGTGATGGAGACATGGAGCACATAGGGACTGTACTCTGAATTAATGGCAGACGGTGCACCAGTAGTCCGACGACAGCAGAATTCCAGTGAGCGACAGACAACAATGACGCGGTAAGGTTCAGAGCTCTGGTAGACGAGGCTTCGAAAGACAATCGGGAAACGGGCCTCTGTCGGACGGCGGACCACACAGCAATAGACGGCAAACTGAGCTCGGTGAGAGAAGTTTGGACAGATTAAAGTATTGTCAAGAATTTAATTTATAAAAAAAAAAATAATTAATATTTACAGTAGGTTTGCATCATCATTAAGTCAAGAAGAAGAAAAGAAAGAAAGAACAAGATAGAAGAGCTAAATTTGGTTGTGAAGAAGGGTGATGAATACGTACTTTGGTTGTGAAGAAGGCAGTAGTATTCTTTGATTTAGGGGAGAATATTATTAAGAAGAAAGAAAAAGAAGAAGATGGGTAAGGAAGAAGATAACGTTGGATTTAAGAAGATGAAAGTGTTTGAGGATGATGATTTCCCATGAACAAGCCTCTATTTATAAGCTAAAAAGCACAAGAGGAGGAAAAATTTTTTTTTTTTTTCTTTTCAAATATTCTCCAGATATATTTTATCCAATCATAGAAGAGGAAAAAAATATTTCTTCCTTAAATATTCTGCAGATATGTTTTATCCAATCAAAAGAAAAAAAAATCCGATTTTTTTTTAAGTCATAAGAAAAAAGTCCAACTTTTAAGTTAGAAAAAAAATTGACTTTCAAGTCAGAGAAAAAATTTGACTTCCAAGTCATAGAACAAAAAAAATGACTACCAAGTCATAAAATAGAAAAATTACTGACAAGTCATAAAATAAAAAAATGATTGTCAAGTCATAAGATAAAAAAAATGACTGTCAAGTCATAAAATGAAAAATATGACTGCCAAGTCAAACAAACAATGTCGAGACCCTGCCACAATAAACACTTCAAGTTATGTCCGTGACACAGTCTCGAGGGGGCAATTTGTAGGCACATAAAATTATATTATGCCACATTAATTATATTTGCTCCGTAAAAAAGTCAAACGTTGACTTTTATTGTAAATGGGTCATGAATTAATTAATTTGGATTCGTAATAACATTTGGGCTTATTTTAATTATTGTGTATGTTTAATTTGAAGCCCAATATTCAATAAGTAATAAGTAATAAGTTGGGCTTCAGGTTAAAGAGAAATGGAATTTGATTACTGGTCCAAAAGAGTTAGGTTATTTCTAAAACCCTAGCAAAATGGCTCTATAAATAGAGCATCATACCCATTCCTAGAGGGAAATCTAGAGCTAAGAAAAACTCAGCAAAGTAGAAATTCTCTCTCAAGCAAGAAGCTCCATCAAAGGTGAATTCACTCTCAAATAAGAAGCTCTCTCAAAAGAAGAAAGTAAAAGAAACTCTTTCAACACCAGGAAGCCGACTAATCAAGTTATCAAGCATCCAACAAAGGTGAAGAAAGTAGAAGAAGCATTTTCAACCCAGGAAGCAGACAAATCAAGTCATCAAGCATCCGTCAAATTGCTCTTTTGAGAATCCTTCCTTGAATGAGAACAAGCCGGTGGCCCTCATTCAAGTCAAGCTGCAAAATTCTTTTAAAGTTCATTTTGTTGTGGAAATCGAATCAGTAGAAGAAATAGAGTTGTACCCAAATATTCTTTGATCAATATAAATTATTATTTGTTGCATATGGGCTTATCCGTTTATCACAAGTTTGATAGATGAAAATATTGTACTCCGTAATAAATTTACCTTATAATGATTGAATGTTAATTTGGATGAATTGTTTAAAGAAAATTAAAAATATACTATTCAAGATTATAATTTATATATATAAGGATATATGAAATCATTTATATCTGTCATAGAAAGCTTAATAAAATAGTATAAATAATTTGTTATGATCTTTTTTTTTTCCTAAAAAATTATCAAAATCTTTCTAACTAAAGAAAACAGAAATATTATTGAATTTACTAATTTAGAGGGAAAACATTTTGAATTTTATTCCCAAATGTCTTATTTGGGTTTTGATTTAGAGATAATTCTTATTATCTAATGCTTAGATCATCACTTATATATTCTATAACTTATTATGTTACATTACGCCAGAATATGATGAAAATTTAAAGAAAGTAGATGATTTAGACCAAAGGAAAAAAAAAAAGCAAAATATAAACGACAAAATTGTCTAGTTACATTACGGATTATTTGGTTTTCTAGCGAGAGATAATGCCACATTGTTCAAAAGTATGTCAGCCGTCGCCGCCAACAAACTATCTAGTAGTTAACCTTGTATTTAATTTGAAAAAGAATTGGAAAGCACTTGGAGGAAATCAAAATTTTAAAATTACTATAAAGATCTATTCTGAATTTATGGGCACAGTAACAAGAGCTGAATTTATGGGCATTTATAAAGGTATCCACTTGGCTTGGACCAGAGGTTTTAAGAAAATATTGATCTCATTGGACTCAGAAGTAGTAGTTCGTATGTTAGTAGAGGAATTCCCTACTAACTGTCCTTTTATACACATCATTCGACGTTGTAGAGCGTTGATTGCAAATAATAAGTGGGAAGTTAAGGTTGTTCACTGTTATAGGGAGGCAAATAGGGCGGCGGACTGGTTGGCCAACTATATATGGAATTACAATGACAAAACGATTTGAAGAGTTTCAACTTTCAATCCATCCCAAGAGAGCTGAAGACTATTGTTTTGGAAGATATAATAAGTGGAGTAGCCATTCCTAGAATGGTTGCTACTACTTTAGAGTAGTTTTTTCGTTATTTTTTTTTCTCTCTTTGTTTTGTCTTTTCATTTGTTTTCCTATTTCGTTTCTTTGTGTTGTTGGAGTTTTTCTTTTCTCCTCTCTGTTATAAAAAAAAAATAATAATAAAGATCTATTCCGATAGCCAAAGTGCTCAAGGCAGAATCAATCCCATAAATATTTATTGGACGACTCCTCCGACCAACTTTTTAAAATTAAAATTTGATAATCAAAGATTTGAAACCAAAGTACCACCGTTGGTTTTATAAGGAATCACCTTTATAAACCATTTATTTATGGATCGGAGATAAATCAATCCTTCAAAATCATTATATTAATGGAAAATTTATGAGAATTTGGAATTACATCCTTTATGTTGAAGCCTTCTTTTTAAGGGAAAATTTATAGGAATTCGAAATTCAATCATCACTACAAAAAATGTGTTAAAAAAGGACAATTAAAATTACCCTATTTGATACAAAATTTGTCTTCTTAGGTTATAATGACAATTTTAGTATTACCTTCATGTTGCACTTGTAACCTCGTTGTATTAGGTTTCAAAACCAATTTTAGATGTTTTGCCCTCTTTGATTAAATTTAAAAAGGGCAAACAAAATTGCCTTCATTGATCATCAACAAAGACAATAAATTTTGCTTTCCTTGATTTAAACACTTTATTTATTGTCAAATACGACAAAGTTTTAAAAGTCTAAGGGGGCAAATAATCATATTGTCTTCATTGTTAATATCAATGAGTGCAAAAATAATTGCCCTTGTAGACATCATTAAATAAAACAATACTCATATTGCCCTTTTTAATCATGATAAGTTATCATCATTGTGTGAGTTTTTTTTTTTTGTAGTGAATAAAGGGAGACAAACTTTTAGTTATTAATTATTATGGAAATTAAAACTCCCTAGAAAATTGTTCAAAATATAATTAAGGATGTCGTTATAGATATCAATGATGAATTACCAGTAGAAAACTATTAGGTTCAACATTGTTGTACGTAGATCGAGAAGCTAATCAGATTAAAACGATATAGTTCATCTAGGTCATAATTATCCTAATTTGATGGTTAGTTTCTGTATGGGGGCCTACCGGTAAACCGGCAGGACCTACCATACTAACGTCACGACCAAGATGTCAGATACCACCTAAATGCCAACTACAAAGACTAACGGTCACGGTCAGCTCAAGACAGCCAACATAGGCAGTACCTCTCAAGATGCCGTCCCAGTGATAACGGTATTAGAGGACCCATGCCGTATTATTGATGGCAACATCGTAGGTTGCCGGCCATCAACGTTGCCGGAACCGACTCTAGGGAAGCACCCTTCCCGGTTTGCCCGCCAAGCCATCTCCTATAAATAAAAGACCTCACCAGCCTGATAACGGCAGAACACCAAGACTTAACTAACTTCTATCTCTCTCCTCTTTATCTCTCCTATATACCTAATCTCCCTTTGCTAACTTAAGCATTGGAGGGTCTTTCCTCGGACATACCCCGGGGTTAGCTCACCGTGTTGTTTTCCCGTGCAGGTTAAAACTGTCCCTGTGAACATTTCTACACCATCACAAAACATTGTCGGTAGATCCATACCGGAATAATTTCCTTATTATAAATCCTCATATGGAGTTAATCATTCGGAAAAATGAAATAGGTTGATACTTGGGATTAACAAGTTTTCAAACCTAATCAAAGAAAAGGTCAATATGCTAGTTTTTGTGACATGACATACAATATGATCATTGCACATTGGGTATATACAAGCTTTTATCTAAAATAAAATTAAACGGCCGGACCAACTAAATTGGTTGTTTCAACTTTCAAGTAGTAATTTTTTATCTGACTTAAACATTTAAAAAGTTTACACAATTTTTTAAATTCGATACTAATTATTCTCCATATATATTAATTATTATTTCTAACTTTTGTAAGTTTTTGTCTAATCATCTTTACTATTTTCTATATTACTAAAACAAAAACCACTAAATTTACATCTTCCCTCTCAAACTCCATTTTCCCTCCTAATTTCCTAAACTCACATGTTTCTTCTCTCTTTAATATAATATTCTCATTTAATAAAATGTCTCCTATACATTTAATCTTTTACCATAATTAAAGGTGCATTGAAAATTAATTACCACTAAATGAGACTTCATTAATTAATTAATTAATTTTTAAAAAAACCCTTCAAACTCTCTTAGAAACATGAACCAATAGTAAAAAGGAAAACGTTATATGCGGCACTGAGGGTTGAATATATGAAACTTAAAATGGAAAGGTTAACAAAATAATTAGCATTAATTGCACTGTTTTGTGAATGATTTCATCACATATTCCCAACTTTATACTATTTAGGAAAGATATTTAATGCTTATATGCAACCCTTAGGGTTGCTTATAGCATAACTAGCCTTCTATGCATACTTTGCGTGCGATGGTATTTTAAATACATCTATCAATTTTTCTAAACAAATAATAAAATAAAGATTATTTGTTGGAAAATTGTAAAATCTAAATTAAATCCACGCTCATTCATATTCTATTGGCTACCAAATTTCTATGATAATCAAAATGTAAAATTTTTATTTCATGAACTATATTAATATTGATGTCTATTTATAGAGAATTTAAAAATATGAATTTTAGTATTTTTGTTTTATTTTTTTTGAATTTTATATTTTGTACTATTTTTATTTAAAAAAGTTTTAAAATTGTAATAACTTTCCTTAATAATTAAGAGGTAATACAAATTGAGATTTTAGAAAGTTTTGAGGGGTAACATAGACTTTTTGAGGTGGGACATCATGGCTCCCCCCCTTGGCTTATATAATAGAGATAAAATGATTGCACTAAGGTGTTGTTTGGTTGAAGATTATTTCCATTGAAAATACTAATTCTTAAGAAATGACAAAATAAGGATGTGTTTTTTTGGTTGGAGAAATTAAGGAAAAGCACAAGAATTATAATTTCCTAGGAAATGGAAATTCCCATAGGACCTGGGGAATAACTCATCATGCCCTATAAACTGAATAAATTCCTATTAAATTAAGAAAGAAATAACTTTCATGAAATGTGAATTACCATGAAATATCACTTCCCATGTGAACCAATTAAGCTCTAAATATATAAGCAAGGAACACATCATTAATTAGCTCGGGTATTAACTAGTTACATTACTAAGTCTCTAGTCAACTATCTTGTGAATAACTTTTTACTATAAAAAAATATTATATTTTTAGCATAAAACTATAACATTTTATATATAAAAAAAATTAATTGGATAAAAAGTTAAATTTATATGATAAAAAGTTATAAATTTTATTTTATCAGACGGTCTCACATGAGAATTTGTATTACGGAGTATTATATAATCCAACTACTCACCAATTAATTAATTTATAGGTTCAATGTGGCTCCAAACAATATAATTTCACTCTCTTTTTTTTTTAATTTCCCTTTATAAAGCTTGTCTTTTTTCTTCATTTGCCTTTATATTTATCCGAAACAAAAAACAAGCCATCAACAAATAAATTCAACATTGTCATTATTCCACTATCTCAATTTGTGGACATCTCCTGAAATAGGGAGTTGAAGCTGATTGATGATATTCCTTGATGGGTTATTAACGTATTATACACTATGAACCACAAGTGGCCCACTCACTGGACCCACTGGGCCTACCTTAATCCATTTAGGAGGCAATGCTGGCCCATGGTCTTTTAAATTTGCCCGGTTAAAGCTATCAATATTTAGGGCCCCATTTCCCTTAAAACATTAGACCCATAGACTATTATCTTTTTTATGCAGCTATGATCCTATTTGGGTGCGTTGAAATATTAATATCAATCAATATTAAGATAAAATTGCATTAAAAATACTTACAAAAAAATTCTGTTTGAACGGTTATATATATATAGGGAGCGTTTGATTCATCTGAATTTTTTTTATCTTGTTTGATCTAAAAATTTCTGAACTTTTCTGATCTGATCTGAATTTTTCTGATTGTAGTTATTATTATAGTTATAATTTTTCTGATCTGATATGAAAGTTTCTGATCTAATCTAAATTTTCTAAAAATAAGCACAAGAATACTTATTTAAATTGAATCAAACGCGCTCATAGTGTCACAAAACTTTTAACTCCAAGACCCTAACTCTTTACTAAAAATCTACATTATTGAAATTGGAAATATGTTACTAGTTCCCCTTTTATGGCAAACTAGGTTTTTTTTGTCCCGTGGCTTTGTACCTATTTGGTTCGTAGTTGTATGTTTTAATTTTTGTAATTCTAATGATTTTGAAGATTCAAACTAAGACTTAACAACAATTCATCAAAAAAATGTAAATATATAATATTTTTAATTAATTTTAACATTATAACATATATATATTTTCCTTGAAAAAAAAAATATACATATTTTGAAGAATATACATTTGCATAATTATATAATAATGGAAAATAAATTGTAAACATGAAGTGTGAGCTCATTTAGAAGAATTTTAAAATGGAAAAAAAATTAAATTTTAAATGAATAAATTAAAAAGGAAGTGATGTAAGAAAGCAAATCTCATAATTTGAGAGTAATTGAAAAGTTTTATTAATTGTAAATACATTATTAATATTAACTAGTTTTAACCCCGTGCAATGCACGGGATTTATTTGATTTTAAAACCGTTTGAATCAAATAAAGAAGTTACAAAAGTTGCCCAATCTATGACCAAAATAAAGAGTTGGATCAAAGTAAAATTATAGAAGATGAGTTTATGATAAGTACATGAAAAATTGTTCCCTAAAGTACTTTCCAATCAAATGGTGCAGGAGCTATTCATCTACTCATAAAATTGCACACGAAAGTCAAGAGTCGGAAAGGTTGAATGATAGACAACAATAAACATAGAAAGGAATATGAAGAAACATAATTTATTTATTTTTATATAAGTAAAAGTAGGAAATTAAAAAAAAAACAATAAAAATAAAAAAGGAGGTGCTAAGGAATGACACGTGGCGGCTAAAGTTCCGGTTTTAAATATTTAAGTATAGACTGTAATTAGAAAATAAAAGCAATTTTTTATTCCAAAAAGGAAAGAAAATGAAACACTTTTTTTTTTAAGATGACACATGACATTATTTTAAAGATGAGATATTCCATGTGTCAAAATTATATTTTAGGGTGTGTTTTAATATATTATGTATAGATATCTCAAGTTGTATGTGTTACATTTTTAGGTTTTTTTTTTTAGCAAATTTTATTGATATTCCCCTTATTAATCTTATTGTTATAGTCCAACCTTTTAAGATGTTATTGTTAATTTATAATTGTTATTGGTAGAAAAATCATGCCATCGAAAACGACCACCTTTCAAGTTGGCTGGTTGACCCAAACAGCCGAACCCACCCACCAAGAGACTAGAAAATGGCAAGGCTTTGAATAATAGGCCGATGGAGACCACAATTATGAAAGACGACGCAAGGTCGGACTCTAACATGCAACATAAACCTCAAATAAAAATAAGAATGAAGTCAGAAATTTCTTCTTTAAATTTATGGGAATATAGTTGTAATAATTATTTGTAACATCTGATTTTTAAATTTAAATTTAGTAATAGGTTTTGAGCATTTATTTTGAGAAGGCGGTAGGGGGCGGAGCTGATGGAGATTATAGAAAACATCTGACTTTTTCAAAGGGAAGTAGAGGGGGGGGGGGGCAGAACGTGGTACACACAAGCTGTTGAAAGTGGTCATGAATAATTAAGATTTATTATTATGTGTTTAAGCCTTGTTATGTATTTGGTGTCCTGTTTAAGTCCAGTCCATTTGTGTGTGTGTAAAGGGGCCCAACTCCTATTTCTATTTTTGGGTTGTTCTGTTGTAATGAAGGAACATGTGTCCTACGGAAGGATCTTTCTAGGTTTTCTAACCTGAATATCGCCATATAAAAAAAGGGGGCTGAAGTCTTTGTAGGTCATTCACAAAAAACTAAGAACAAAATGCAAGAATATATATCAATGAAAGCAAAATATCATGAAGTAATTATTATGAGTTTATATTTGTCATCACAAGCGTGAAGTGGGGGGGGGGGGGGGTGGCATACACAAACGAGAAGTTAAGCCACGTGAAAATTAAGCATGTGAGTTATTGTTCATATGAACACATGAACAATAACATGAACTCTCATTTTTTATATAGTATAGAAGCATATGACTTTTTCAAAGGGAAGTAGAGGGGGGAATGGCGTGGTATACACAAGCGTGAAGTAGGGGGTGGGCGTGGCGTACACAAACGAGAAGTTAAGCAACATAAAAATTAAGTATGTGAGTTACTGTTCATATGAACACATAAACAATAATATGAACTCCCATTTTTTATATTGTATAGATATAGTCATATAGATATAGATATCATGCAACAAGTTATGCTTATGCATGGAGCAATAATTCTATGCAATAGATACGGTACCCACGACCATTTTTTTTTTTTTTTAAAAGATACGGTACCCACTTGGATCTAACATTTTTTATGGGCTTGATCCATTCAATTAGCCCATCGGCCCATTCCTCCTCATCTTCTTCAATTTTTTTATTTTTTTTTACTTCGGTAATGTTTTTTTGGGGGAAAGCCCCCATCTTGTTGAACAAATTCAATTTGTCACTGTTAAACCCTAGTCATCATAAGTTAAAACCAGAACATTGATCATACATCTCCATTTTCAAAGCTCAAATTTTACATAAACACATAATGCGCGCAGTAACCCCTAAAATCCCATCAAAAATCCTTCTCAAACGCATCCTCCCAGTACTTACTCTCTCATCGCAGCCTCTCTCCACATCGATCGAAACCAAACCACAAAAATTAGATCGAATTGCAGATGAGTTACTTTCCCTTAATTCCGTTGAACTTCACGACTACTCAATCCTATTTCGGATGAGAATGGGCCTGAATAATTCGGCCCTGGCATCGCTATCAGCTGGAGCAAGCTCGTCTGGGTCGGCCCAGCCCACAGCCGATGCTGAGTCCAAGGAGAAGACAGTGTTTGATGTGAAGCTGGAAAAGTTTGATGCAGGGGCAAAGATAAAGATAATAAAAGAAGTAAGGAGCTTCACTGATTTGGGGTTGAAGGAAGCAAAAGAATTGGTGGAGAAAACTCCTGGTTTTTTGAAGAAAGGGGTTTCAAAAGAAGAAGGTGAATCTATTATTGAGAAATTGAAGGCGCTTGGTGCTACTGTTGTGCTAGAATGATCCGGGTATTTGGTAATTTGTCACTTATTACTGTATTGTAGAATACTTTGTTTTTTGCTGATGATATGATAATTGTGAAATTTTTGTCATCAAGAATGATGATGGAATGAAATGTAACTTCTTGCATTGCTTGAATAAGCGTTTTTTTTTTGTTATGTGATTGGAATTTGAGTATTAAATTGGACGATATTTGGGCATTGTTGTTATTACTCATAATAGACCTATTGGATTAACTGTAATTTGAATCAGCTAGAAGAAGGAGAAATTTTGGTACTAGATTAACTGTAGTTTGGTAGCATTGATTATTGTACTAGAGGCTCTTTATTTCGTTATTGGCAAATGATTTGTTGATAATTAGAGAGGTTCATCATCTCTGTTTGGCCAAGTTTTGGTACAATAGAAGCTAGTTTCTTGTTGCTGCATAGAAATGTCTTATTGAATATGTGCAGGGAAGTAGTTAGGCCCTGTAATTTTGAACTTAATTTCTGAAATTAAGTTCTGCAGAGCTCTTTACGAGTCTATTATTTAGCTTTCAGTTCAAATTGATTCAAACCCTAAAGAATAAAGTCTTAGAATTTTGGATAAGAGGGATAAAGAATATATTTTAACATGGACCAATTCAGTGCTGCCTGAGTCATTAGGGTGTGATAAGGCTTCAAGAAATGGTCAATTTGCCCTTTTGGATGGTGTTTTTGAATGGTTCATTTGATGATTTCTTGAATATTATTGTGGATGCTGGAACTGGGTTGATGTTGAATGGCTAGACAGCTGATTGAATGATAGGATAATGAGGAATTTGATGGTTCGAGGCCAAACCTCATGTGCCTTGTTGCATCCATGAATCTTTATTGTGCGCATGTCCTTGTCTGTTTTTGTTTGTTGGGGACCTCGGGTTACATAATTGTGACTCTGTTTCATTAAAGTCTGACTTCAAGGTTTCAGCCTTTTTAGCCTCTGAATTTTGAAAAGCTGTTGGAGGTGAAAACTTGAAACTCGAAAGTGCTGTCTACTCACTCCGTCCCAAATTATTTGCTACATTTTTTATATGTATGTCCCAATTCAATTGCTACATTTCCTTTCTTATTATTTTATTTTTTTTGGTATCCTGTGGTTATCACTTAAACTTTTACTTCTTACAACTTTATCCTTGTTTTACATTTTCCTTTATAATTTCTTCCTACATGCTCATTTTTTTTTTTTCGTGTTCTCAACTTCTCATTTAATATCCTACTAATTATCCCAATCATTCAGTAAATAATTGGTTCCTGTATGTTTTATTTCTTTGAATATAAAACCAATCCAAAAGTGAATATAACAAGCAAATCGGGACGGAGAGAGTAACATTTATGCATCGTTTGGATTGAAGAAAATGAAGAGAGAGGGAGGAAAAGGATAGGAATGAGAATAAATTTCCTTGTTTTGGAATAAGGATGGGTCAAGGAAGGGGAGAGTGTCCTCCTTTAATAATCATTATCCCTTCAAAATTGATGATATTTGGAGGGAAAATGAAGCTTCACCATCCTCTATTATCATCCCTTTCTTTTTCCTCCCCTTGCTTTCCATTCCATGTTGCTATCCAAACATAGAGTTAATTTAGGTATGGGTTTGACAATCACTTGCGAGTGGGGGAGAAGATCTGTTTTATATTCCATGTTGTGAGTCATGAACTCATGATTCATAAAACATCACTTGTTCTACCGTTGGTGATATTTTTTAACTGCTAGCTGTTGAATGAACTTTAACCACTTGATGAATGTTTCTGTAACCTTTTGTTTCTATTCTTCCTTCCCGTCTCTTCCCTGGTTGTTTCAACTTAGTTACTGTGCATTTATGTATGTTAATGACACTCCTTGTTAAAACGGCTTCTGCTTGCATTCGTTACATAACATGCTTTGTATGATAAGTTTCCCAACACTGTTAAGGGCCGGCCTGGTGCCGCATAGTTTCACTTTACTCCTCTAGTCTTTTGAGTGACTGCTCAAGCAGACAGACTTTTTTCTGGAAGAAGTGTTGTTTTGTTATTAGTGAATATCTAGGAAGTTACTCTTCCTCATGTTTTGGTTGAGTTTGCTGAATTTCTTCTGCTTTTCTTGTTATAAGATAAAAGTGTTCAACTATGTTGCTTGAACTCTAACACTCATGTCAGATCCCGGTCTAATACTTTCCCTCACTGATTTTCACACCTTAATTTAGACGCAAAAGATGTGAATTCAGCAGCTGAGTCTATTACTAGGACTTATGTTTGATAGTAGTTGATACTGATGCTCAATGCCTCAGCAGTTACCCATTTAACTTCCTCTTATATTGTAGTGTTTTTTTGGCATTAAAGTTGGGCACGGCCCGTGCTGGGACAACCCATGCGCCAAGCCCGTGTGCCTCCTGCCACAACAGGCCGTGGCCTAGAAAAGTTTTTGTTGGGTTTGTGTTAAGTTATAAAAATATAAGACCCATGAACGACTTGACCCATGTTTCAGGCTGGGTCCTCTCATGCAATGTCGCTGTGCCTTGTACAAATTTAATATACAGTATTAAATCTTAACCAAAATAAGCGTTTCAACTTGCGTGCTAGCTCGTCGTGCTCGTGCCAAACTTTTATAATGTTGTCCATGCGTTGTCCATGGCCCATCATTCATACCACCGTCATGCACTCATGTTGTGCTCATAGTATGCTCGTGCCGTGCCGGGCCCAATTTGTGGTGTGCCAAGTTGGCCCCGAGCTCTAATACCATGAGGATGTGTTGATGCAAAATTTTGGTAACCCTTTTGATAAGAAGCTTAATTGTATGTGCTATCATTGATTTGGTCAGATCTTGATGGCAACAATCTGCCAGACAATAATCTTTTGGTCATGCCTTAGGACTGTTAGGAGGAGTGAATGATTGATTATAATATTGCGTACTATCAATCATTGACATTGGAACTGAGATACTCCTATCCTATCGTTTCTATATCCTTTCGTATTAGATGGGGTTTTGTTTGATTGGAGGTTGTACTGTGTTGTCAACTTAATTTTTAGATTTTACAGTCCAAATTTCGATCAAGTCATTTTTGGTTCTAAGTTCCATTGGTTCTAATCTTAAAGTTTGTTAGTTGATTATACTAGGTTGGGTTGCTTATATAAGTTCAAGTCACTGTACTTAATATGAAGCAAAGAGATCAAAAAAGATCTCAGATTAGAAAAAAAACAGATAGGCAGGTTGAGACAGATCAGCAGATTTTTTGACCCCTCTAGGCATGAGGGGGAGTACTTGATAAGTATAGTAGGAAACTTCAAAGGGACAGAGATGATTGTGATTGTTGACCAGGCAAATCTTTGATTCCCAAACAGTCATACAATACATGGAAATTGCCTTTTTAAGTGTAAATTGTATGCTTTTTTACCGTTGAAAGTGGATTAGTCAACTTTGAACCATTGGACTCACACTAATTATCATGGTGTTTAGTAGTAACAGTTACAGTGCTGCACATTCATAATCTTTGTTGTTGTTTTTTGTGTCATCTCCTTTATCAGCCTCACCTGCACCGTCAACTTCATACTGTAATGTTCTTACTCGTAATCTTGACTTTTTGTATATAGTGCCGTCAAAATGTTTCTTCCTTTATTCCTTTCTTGCTCGTACTACTGTGGACTGTGGAATGTGGGATATGTTTGGAGGCTGTAAAGATCCTCTCTCTCTCTCTCTCTCTCTCTCTCTATATATATATATATATATATATATATATATATATATATATATATATATATATTTTTTAGGGAAATAGATGGTTTATTTTCTAAATTAATAGTTGATGATGTATGATTGTATGAAAAGGGAAATGGAGAGGATCTTTTATATTTTTATTTTAATGCTAAATGAGGTGTTAAAATTTTAGGATATGAAATGGAGGGAAAGAAATGGAGAAAATCCTAATTCGTTTGGAGGTTGTCCGAGCGAAATAAGAATTTTCAAATCATAGTTTTTTTAAAATCCAAATTCAATTCGGGAAAACCAAATATCCGGATTCAAATTTTGTAATTTTTATTATTGAAAAACGGGGTTGAAAAATAAGATTTGTATTGAAAGTCCGGATCGGGAAACCAATTTTAAATTCAATTATTTCGCTTTTAATTCAGATATTCGGTTATAAATTCGGAAAATTGGATTTTTATAACTTTTATATGTAGCTGATTTTCTAAAATCGGATATCCAATCGGGTTTTTTGAATTTCAAAAAAATATGGATCATATATGTGATTTTTTTTTTATTGGATCAGAAATTCGGGTTAGAAAAATTATGTGCGCCACTATTTGCAGTGGCCTATCAATCTATAAAAGAAGTCAAAAGCATGCTATAAACAAGTGTAGAAGTATTTTTATCTAATTATCCTAAAAACACATAAAGTAGTAAATCATTATTATTATTTTTTTTGAAACAAAGAAAAATTCATTAATCAGAGATCGAAACACAAATGTTCTTCAAAATACAATCAGAAATAGCATCAGGCCAGTCCTCTAACCAAATTCTTTCACCTATCATAAAAGGAAGCAAATTCGCTAAACTATGGGCAACTGTGTTGCCATGTCGTCTAACCATACTTCAAGCACAATAATCAAACTTTCTCGACCACTCAAGGATTTCAGCTATATAAAGGCCCATAACTGAACGGACTGAAGGAGGATTAGCAAGTTTAGTGATTAGACTTTGACAATCTGACTCAGCTACCACTCTTTTGTATCCAGACTCCCAAGCTCGTTGCAACCCGAACAATAATGCAGCTGCCTCATGGATTTCAGGAGAGATTCGACCCTCACAGT
Organism: Salicornia ramosissima; assembly: GCA_951394345.1. Lineage (NCBI taxonomy): Eukaryota > Viridiplantae > Streptophyta > Magnoliopsida > Caryophyllales > Amaranthaceae > Salicornia > Salicornia ramosissima. The sequence goes on from OX596234.1 coordinate 51,578,313, forward strand.
GCTTGACACCCGCAGCCACCACATCACCCATGTCGTCTCTAACCACAAAACCCAGCCCCACGCCCCGGCCCCCCACCGACCCAGCATCTGTATTAATCTTCCACAGCCCAGCAGCAGGCGGAGACCATCCCTGAACAGTCACCTGCTCCAATCGATCACCCTCCCGCGTCTGCTCCTGGTAGCTCGTAGCAAAATTTCACGCTCTCCCAGCCACCTGCTGTAGCCACTCCCTCCGCCCCTCAAAGACAGCTCTAGTCCTTGCCCCCCAAACAGCCCAAAGGCCCACCATCACCTTCTCAAATTCCTCATGACTCTCTGTCTCCAAGATATGATAAAACCAAAATTTAAGACTTGGCCACTTCATCTTCCAACTATCTCCAACCTCCGCGAACCCCTCCCACACTCTACGTGCTAGAGAGCATTCCTGCAGCGCATGTAGCACATCATCGTCATCACACCCGCAGACCGGACAAATCCCATCAAACATTTTAATCCTTCTAGCAATGTTGGCCCCAGTTGCAAGAGCACCGCGCAGAGCCTTCCACCCCACCATCTTAACTCTCGGAGGGAGGTTTGCCTTCCAAATGGTCTTCCACAGAAAATTATCATTTTGTGCCGACGACCCACTAGTATTTACCGCCCCCAACTCCCTAAGAAAATGATAACCCGACTTCAACGAATACTCGCCATTATTAGTATAATTCCAACAAAGATAGTCTTCCAGCCACCATGTGCAAAGGGTTTGTTGTAACACCACCTCTGCATCAATAGGAAGGAGAATTTCTCGCACTTTCCGCTCATTCCACGAACCTATCTCCTTGTCAATAAGGTACTCAACCTTCAGTTCGCCCCAATCTTCTGGCTTCGGTGTGATAACTTTACACGTCAACAGCCTTGATAACCAAGCATCATTCCATATATTGACTTTTTCACCATTACCAATGACCCACCTAGCGCCCCTCTTAATAACCTCCCTTCCCTCTAACAAACTCCTCCAAAGATAACTGGGTTTTGGCCCCAGCGACGCATCTAATATATCTTGCCCCGAAAAATATTTCTCCTTCAAAACTCTAGCCACCAACAGGTTTGGATTATGTTTAATTCTCCAAATATTTTTTGCTAGCATTGCTCTATTAAACATTTCCAAATCACGAAAACCAAGACCGCCCTCCTCCTTACGCTTACACAACTCATCCCAACTCAAATAATGAAGCTTCCTTCATGAATCCCTCGCACCCCACCAGAACTTTCTAACTGACCTTTGCAGATCCTCACACAAACCATTTGGAATTTTGAAAACACTCATCACGTAAGTAGGAATTGCCTGAGCCACAGCTTTGATTAACACCTTTCTACCCGACCATGAGAGTAATTTCTCCATCCAACTATGTAACCTTTTGTTCAATCTATCCCTAAGAAACAGAAAGGGTTGTTTTCTAGACCTCCCCACATGAGTAGGAAGCCCAAGGTACTTCGTGTGCCTATGAACCTCATTCACACCCAAAATAGCTCGGATTTCCTCTCTACGCCCCTCTCTAACACCCTTACCAAAGGCCACATCTGTCTTTTCTCGATTAATCCTTTGACCCGCAGCTCGCTCAAAATCATCCAACACATTTCTAACACAAGTAGCCTGTTCTACAGTCGCCTTACAGAAAATAATAGAATCATCTGCGAAAAGAAGATGTGAAATCTCCGGAGCTGAAGCAGAAACTTTATGACCCACCAAACGACCCTCCCTCACTTTCTTATTCAGTAAAGCAGACAAACCTTCTGCACATAAAATAAATAAATATGGGGAAATAGGATCCCCCTACCTAATCCCCCTCCCTGGACACACCAACCCCCTAGTCTCCCCATTCACCACAAATGAGTAAGAAACCGACTCCACACACCTCATCACTAGACTAACCCACTCTCTATCAAACCCAAGTTTCAGCAAGATTTGCCTTAGAAAAGACCACTCAACCCTATCATAAGCTTTACTAATATCCAGCTTTAGCGACATAAAATCATTTTGACACCCAGTATTACTAATAGAATGAAAAGTCTCAAAAGCTATAACAATATTATCAGAAATTAACCTACCTGGAGTAAAGGCACTCTGATTATCAGAAACAATATCCGGAAGAATGACCTTTAATCTATTAGCAATAGTTTTAGTGACCAGTTTAAACATGACATTACATAGACTAATGGGCCTGAAATCTGCTGCTGACGAAGGATTACTAATTTTTGGAATTAACACAACATTAGTATGGTTTAAATTTGGGGGAATAGAATGACCATTTAAAATGTTGAGAACAAGAGAAGACACAGACCCACCAACAATATTCCAATAATTTTGAAAAAAGAACGGGTTCATACCATCAGGTCCTGGAGCTTTTCCTGGATGCATCTGCTTGAGCGATATGAGGACCTCATCTTCAGTGTAGGGTTTTCGCAGGAGATTATTCATTTCCTCAGTGACTCTTGGCTCCACCACCTCTAAGAAATCCGACACACCCTCTGGGTTTGAAGACGAAAAAAATAGTGCTGAAATAGTCACAAATCACCCACTCAATACCATCCTCACCCTCCACCCATATGCCATCCTCATTCCTAATTTTATCAATATGATTAATCCGTTTTCTCTGGCTCGCCTTGGCATGACACCACTTTGAATTCTGTTCACCATACTTAAGAAAATCCACCCTTGATCTTTGCCACCACATAATTTCTTCCTTATTCCTCCAGTCTCTAATTTTTTCCATCCATTCTTTTCTTTCCTCTACCCCCTTCGCCCCCTTAAGCCCTCTAGTAGCCTCCTCTATTTTATCTTTTACATTGCCAAACTCCAATTTGCTCCATTTCCATAACGCCTTTTGACACTCATTAATTTTTTGCATTGCATCCCCCCACCCATTTTCACCCTCATCCCCACTCCAAATGTTTGAAATTATTTCCTTACAACCTTCCTCCGTAGCCCACATATTCTCAAATTTAAAAGCCTTTTTCCTCCTCCTCTTCCATTTCTCCCTCCCACTCGTCCCTAATTTCAGCTTGATCGGGAGATGGTCCGACAAAGATTCATCTAAGTGAAACACCTCCGCAAAAGGAAACTTCGCCACCCAATCAACATTCCCCAAAAACCTATCCAATCTCTCCTCAATCGATTCATCACCACTCCTCCTATTCCACCAAGTAAACTCATATCCCTTGAAACCTAGATCTGTGAAATTACAATTTGTTATCATACCATGAAAATCATCTATGACATTTTGATCTCTAATGCAACCCCCCTTTTTCTCATAGTTATAAAAAACCTCATTTATATCCCCACCACAAACCCACGAAAGATCGGACAACTCCGCAATATCATTGATTAGTTCACACGTCTTCCATTTGTTTTGTTTTTCTGCCCACCCATAAACCCCAGTGAACCTCCACTTACCATCAGACCCAAAGTTCTCCACCTCAGCATCAATATGGTGACACGAAGATCCCATAACCGAAACCCCCATACCTTTTTTCCAAAGCAAAGCAATCCCCCCGATCTACCCATTCAATCCACATAAAACCCATCAAAAGATTCCCACCTCGCTACTCTACTAGCCATTTCCTCCCCACTTAACTTAGTCTCCGAGAGAAAAACTAAGCCCGGCTCCTCCCTCCACAAAATGATTTTTACACTCCACAAAATGATTTCTACACTCCTTATTTCTTACATAAAAGACGTATAAATGCCCATTTGTATTAAAAACATAGAATGCTGATTTGTTTTTAGGAGTGTGAAAATTAGTTTCTTATAATGTTTTATTTCAAAGTAGTAATGACAGTTAAAAAAAGTCTAATTCTTAAGATAGTATTCTTGTATAAAATCTTATATCAAACTTACCTTTTAAATGTTCTCCGTTTAATAATTTAGTATTCTCTCCGTCCCAAATAATAAGCAACATTTGGACTAAAAAAACTCTCATAATTGAATTTTGGAAAAAAAAAAATCAACTCCCGCTCTACTCTCACAAAATGTCCTTGACATTCAAATCCTGACCAAGGGTTTGTTTACTTTAGATTATATTCAGTTTAATTCAATTCAGTTCAGTTCATCTCTATTTAGTTCAATTAATGCACTTTAGTTCAGTTCAATTCATCTCTATTCAGCTAATGTAAACGAGCCCTAAGAGTTCAACAAACTTCTTTCAATCATTCAATAAACTACCACATGTCTTTTTATTAGGCTATTGGTTACGCTTTGATTTTCTACCCTAAAAAAGATTCAAAACAAAACTAAAAAAAAGGGACTACAAATCAAACCATGGGAATACCCTTTAATTTGCGGGTAATTAATTGGAAGTTGGAACCACAGCCAGCTATCGCACCAAAAGCGAATGTGCCCAGAAACACGCATTCCATCTTTTCTTTGTCTCAACTCTCAAATCTTACTTGAATGAACCACATTAGCCCATAATAACATTAATTGTACACGTACTACTTTGGGCACTTGAATTAATTACCTTAATTTATTAGTGGGTCCCACCTCATTATATCTGGATCCCATATAATCCTAACTCCTATGTGGGCCCCATGCCCATCCATCAAACACCTGCCTACACTCTTTATAATAAGTAAATTTAACACTGGATAAACTCTTAGCCTAATGGTTAAGTCTTTAGAATTTCAAGCATGAGTTCTTGTTCAATTCTCACCGCACGTATTTGCGAGGATTTCTTATTATCCAATTACATATGTATGTATTGGCTAAAAATTGAGTCTGGTGACCTACAGTAGTTATCCAATTTCAAGGCCTAATACCTCACATATTATCATATAAAAAATAATATAAAAAAACCAACAGTAATTGCATTAAATTAATTTACAGTGGAGATAGTATTTTATATCAATATGCAATGCAATCTTCATTAATTTTGTTTGCCAAAGCAAAGTATTCTTGTGTCGGCTGTTTAATACTTTTATAATAATATAACCTCTAATCTCTTCATTTTCTTTACATATATATTTCACAATTCTCTTATTCCTCTAAATAATCAAATTAAATCAACAAATTATAAATGGGAAATTGTATATTCAAAGATGCAAACTCATCAAAGTTGCATGAGATGGTAGCAGAACAAACATCGATGATCAAAGTGGTAACCACAACAGGTGGCATCATGGAACTTTACGCACCAATCACCGCTCAACAAATCACCTCGGAATTTCCGAACCACGGGCTTTTCCTCGGCCCGAACCCGACCCACGCTCCTCTTTCACACAACGACCACCTCTCCCCTGGCAAGCTCTACTACCTCCTCCCGCTTTCTCTCTCCTCCACGTCGGCAACCACCAACAGCCACGTCAGCAGTCTTTTATCCACGCCTTATAGGATGTCGGTGGACGTGGCGCCGAGAGTAGTGTACAGGGAGCACCCTGACCCGGATTCGGTGCCCGGGTGTAGCGGGTCGGGTATGTGGAAAGTGAGGTTGGTAATAAACCCGGAACATTTGTCTGATATATTGTCACAAGATAATAAAACGCAGCAGTTGATTGAGAGTGTTAGGACGGTTGCAAAGTGTGGGAGTGGTGGTGGTGGCGTTAAAACGACGTCGTCGGAAAGGAGTTCTGGGAATTCTGATCAGTGTAGTGTGTCTAGCTGTAATCTTCAATGGAAGGGTTAGGGTTTTTTTTTTTTTTTTTTTTTTAATGTATTTTTTAAAACTTTAATTTAATTTTTAAATGTATGTTTGATTTTAGTGGTCAACTATGTAATATAATTGATTAATTGTGATGTCATATGGTTAAGTGTTCATTGATTAGGAAAAACTGTAACATACTCCATAGTAGTTGTACTCTTTTGTTTTTACATTGTTACTTCAAACACTTGTTGTTACATCATAGATTCGCAACGTTTGTTAGAAATAGATACTTATATTATTTGGAACCAAAAAAACAAAAAAGTCATTTTTCGTTTTACCATATCCATTTTTATTTTTATTTTGATTTAATACTGACAAACATATTAATTTGAATAATTCTATTATATTTCAATTATATTTATATTTAATTTCATCTAGTGTGTATGAGGTTTCTGATATTCACGTTTCAAGTATAATGACATATGTTTGATCTATATATTTCAGGTTACAAATCATTTTCAGTTAAGATTACAAACAATTTGGGTAACCTAGTAAATTTTATTCAAAACTTATAATTCATATAAGGCACTTACATGAGTACCTAGAGGAAAGTACTTCTCCTATAAATACAGCTCATACTAAATTAATGTTTATTAAGTTGATGGTGAATGTTTATTTGGTCTAATTTTCAAATTTAATTAATGTTTATTAAACTCATATTAAATTATTAATGTTCATTTAAATTGAACTAATGTTGGTGATGTATGGTGTTGACAAAATTTGTCCAGATTTTTCCAGTAGGTTTTTCGCGGGGTGCGAAACCTTATCTCGCGGGGTGCGACATGCTCTCTGCCTCTTGGTTCTTTTACCTAGCCTACTTAACTATTGTCCAATGCCTTAGCCCATTTATTCATAAATGTTCCAACAATCCTCCTCCCATTTATGACATAAATGTTGACAAGCTAAAACCACAACTTGTACCACAAAACACAACTACATGTTCATGCATAGAAGTATCAAAACGATTGAATTTCTACTTAGTATATGTATACTTTACAATAATTCCATTCGTAATAATAGACTAAGCTTTGAATTATACAAACACTACGAATTATTGAAGGCACAATACACATGAACACAAACAAGTATCCTTTAACCTCCTACACCTATGTCGCCATAGTGTACGTATCTATTCATGAGCGTTTCAAGTTAAGCCTAAAACTTGATGAAGCGGCCAAACTTCGAACTCATATAGGTAGATCTTTACGCACATGCTCCTGCAATTGAGCCAATTTCAAAGATCTATTAAGAATTTTAAAATTCAACCTCCTTTATCATTGCAGTAATTTTAGCATTTACCTCGGGATGATAAAATTTTAAGTGCTCACAACTCAAATGAAAATCTGTCCTCATTGAATTTGAGATCCAACATTGTATTAGACGTCAAATTGAGTTTCATTTCATTGAGATTGTATCATAGGCTTTAACCATCCCTTCAAAATTTATACAACCTTAACTTGATAACACTTTGGCCAAAGATTTTTTCCAAGTTAAATTATAACGTACAAAATTCTTAATCACGACAATTATATTATATTTATAAAATCACGCCCATAAAATTGTCGCACATGAGTCGTGAATTAACATTATAAATATAATCCTACATTGTTTACCATTACAATGTAACATATCACAAACTAGTGATATAAAACATTGAATTAATCTTAACAAAAATTATTACCATCATTCCACCATCTATTTAATTACAAGATAATAGTCACATATCCTTTTATATATTAAAAATATATAAAATACCATGCAAGTTTAACTTATTGGATTCCAAAGAATTAAAAACACCATTCATAACGAAATACTATTATTATGAACAAAAACCTCCATCATAAAGACATAATATCTTTATGAAGAATAAACCTCCTCCATAAAAATATATCATCTCTATGTAAATGAAGAATAAAACCTCCTCCATAAAGACTATGTGTCTTTATGAAAATCCTCCATAAAAAAATCATCTTTATAGAAATAATAATTCTTTAATCCATTAAACTTTTGCATAAGACATTGACATCCATCTATTAAATAGTATGTAGAATAGAAATCAACCACTTTATACTATTAAAAAGTATAAAATTAATAAATCATGGAATCATTTCCATCATAAATCAATCCAAGTATAAGATTTCCTCCTCCATATATACAAATTTTGACACATTACTATATGTCTACCAATTTGATATATATACACTTATACTAATGATTTATCGATCATGACTTCATTAGAGTACTAAATAGATTATACATGGCGACAAACCCGTCATAATCAATACTCAAATTATACCATATGCAAAATTCCATCCACACAATATTAGTGTAAAACATGCATATAAATCTGAGTATAAATAACAAATGCATAACATACTCTAATTATACCTTAGAGTACTACTTAAATATTATATTTAAGAAACAATTTATGAAGTTTTATCATAAAATACATATGCATTCAACCTTTACTTATACCTCATCACCTTTACTTGGTAATAGAATGAGATAACCCCCACAAATAAATAAAATAAATAAATAAAATTACATTATGAACCATAAATACATTAATTGATAAATTAATAAAAATAAAGAAATAAATACATAAATAAATAATTGCAAACATATTCTTTAAAATTTCTTGTCACACCCCTTAGTAGATCAGAAAATTTATTATTTTCACTACCAAATGTGATACTTAAAAATAAAGAATATCAATTTATCTTATTCAACATGATTTTCAAGAATACTAAATTCCTTCCCCCCATTAAATAATGGAAATCATGAAAGATAAATTCCATGTAGCAATTACCACATATCTAGCTTGGAATTAAAATCATACCAAGTATTCAACAACTTATCAAATGAAATTTTATACTCATTGAATTTGAGATCTAACGTTTTATTAGATGTCAAATTGAGTTTTATTTCATTTACGTTGTCCAATAGGTTAAAACCCATCATTTTTATTCATTTTATGCTATTTCAACTTAATAATATTTAAATAATTATTCATCCGAGTTAAAATATATTGCATAAACCCTTGCGACCCCATGTTATATAAAATCATATACATAAAAATTATCGCACATACATATATATGACTCCATTATATACATGATTACCAATTGATATAAATTTGAAGTAAAACACAATAAGTGATAAAACATGGATTTATGTCCAAAACACTTCATATACCAATCTACATTACTTTCACTATTTAATGTCAAGACAATATTAACACTTAAAAATAATATGCAACTTTATTATGGATATCATGAGAATTACCTCCTCAAAAAATAAAAATTATCTTAATATGCAAAATTTTTCCTCCATAATAAACTAACATAATATTATCAAGTATACCCGTCTAATAAATAGTGCAAGTCAAAGATAAAACATTTATATTCCATTATACTTATATCAAGTATAAAACAATATTTAATTAAATAAAATAATTTTATAAATTAAGTATAAGAATTTTCCTCTCATATATACACAAATTTTTCATATTCTCATATGTTACCAAATTTGACAATATGAGCACTTATACTATTAATTTATAAAGTCGGTTCAAGATAATAAACTATATCTCTCATTATACAAATATTATGTATAATACAATATTTTCCGAAAATTAAAAATATTTCATAAATCAATGTCAAGTATAAGATTTTAAAACCATATGTACTAATTTTCCATGTACTCATATGTTACAAAAATTAGAAATATAAACACTTATACTTTTGATTTATCATGAGAACAAAACTCAATGTAACATTGTGAAAATATTCATCACAATAACCATACTATCTTTATGAAGATAAGTATACATAATCACACATTGATTATTGTCATCAAATACATGGAATATTCCCATGAACAATGTTTAACAAATGCACAGTTCTATTAAACCATAGAATACCATCAATCATTAAATTGATCACCATATTAAAAAAAATATGATACAACATTCTCCTTGAAACCAAAGAGAACAAAATAAATATACATATTTATCATGCATTTTACCATTAACCATTAACAAGGAAATAATCTTTATTCCTCCATGAAGTAGTTAATTACTCCACAATTAACCTCTAATGACCATAATTATTATAAAAAGTATACTAGTAAGCATTAGAAGATTAATAAACATTGTATTAAATATACAACCACATGCATTTGTCTATTGACTCCCCATAATGAATTATAACATACAAAATTAACCAACACCCAATTTTCATGAATAATGAAAATTGTTCATCCATTAGCATTATTACCATGCTAATTTACATGATTATATTAATCATCTTTATTGGCATACTTTCACCATCAATAAACTTTATCATATTCCTCATGGATTTCCAAAGAATAAAAATTCCTCCTCCATGTATATACATAATATCATGAAAGACAAAGTCCTCAATAATTTCAAAATAATCCCAAATTGGTTCCATGTATAAGAATTTTAAAAGACCATATATACTAATTTTGACAAACAAGTAAATATTGTCATCAAAATTTGTTACATATATGCACTTATACACCCAAATTGAACTTAAACAAGATAATCTTTCTATATGAATAAATCATCATAAAAATAATATCTTGTTTAACATATCCCCTTAAACAAAAGTGGATATATACAAATTATGTGACATTGAAATTATTAAATATATTGATATTAAATTTTGTACATGCATGGACAAAAAAGGAATTTAATCCACCAAATAATATAATAATCATTATTCCACCATGAAAGTTAACTATAGTTGCACTTAGCAATATACTTTCAAAAATTCCATGCAAATTATAAATCCATTATGAAAAACAACAAACAATATGCATTAATCAACATGAATTTTAATAACTTATTAAATAACAAGTAAAAATTCAAAGCAAATAACAAGAAAATTCTTACTTGAAATTTCTTCATCCATGAAGTACCTTTGAACAATTAGCTTTATACTTCAAGTCATCATAATATTGATCATTCCTTGCAACACCACTTGCAACCGAACATCTCCATCTTGTAAACTTCAAATTGAACCTTCTTTTCCAACGCCGAATCTTAGAGGGTAGACATCTTTTTATAAAAATCGATTAGAAGCTTGTTGGTGATGTATGGTGTTGATGTAAACCCTCCAAGGCGTGAAAATTACACTTTCCTTCTAATCGAATTCGCCCCTTAGATCACCGGGTTACCACGAACGATTAGTGAGATACAATGGAGAAAAGAACCCTACACTGTATGTGATATCAAGAGTATAGAAACAAAAGGACTTGTGTTTATTTGTGTTTAAACACACTTAGTAAAATTAGCTAGACATTACTAAGTGCTAACAAGTTGTAGTGAGTATAAGAATTTCAGAATTTCTTGTGTTCTTCTCCTTATATCTTGTGTTATGTAATGAACAAATACTTGCCTATTTATAGGCACATAAGTAGGTGAAAGAACTCAGAAAATTCTGAGTTTATTCCACACTTTAAACCTTATGAATTCAGAAATTAAGAATAGCTTGGTTTAAGGGATGAAATAATGATGATTCCATCAACTAAGCTCACTCTTAATCTTCTCATTCAATCTGATTTAATCCCCTTTACATCAGCATAGAAGCTCAAAGGACAAGCTTAAACACGTAAAGGAATCCTAGGAAAAGAATCCAAGAATTCGAACAACCATTCAAATTTTCCAGAGACCTAGTCGCGGGGTGCGACCACTGAACAAAATTTGTCCAGATTTTTCCAGTAGGTTTTTCGCGGGGTGCGAAACCTTATCTCGCGGGGTGCGACATGCTCTCTGCCTCTTGGTTCTTTTACCTAGCCTACTTAACTACTGTCCAATGCCTTAGCCCATTTATTCATAAATGTTCCAACAACTAATGCACAACTTTGAATTTGTGCAATTGAAACCCCCAATAGGCTAATACAATATAATTATAAACGATTATATTATGTATATTTATACCACCACATGATCTATTTATTTATTTATTTTTTGAAAAAAAAAACTAAATTAGTAGAGAGTTATCTTCTCACAAAACTCAACTCCTATAGTAAGGTGATTTATACCGCTAACATGATTATGTGGAGGTAAATATCTCAGGATTTGATGTGAGGTGATGATTTTGGCACTTTCAAAATTGATTTTGTCACTCCCAAAATTGATTTTGGCACTCCTCCCCTTACTATTCATGTAAGAAGGGGATGAGTGCCAAAATCAATTTGGGAAGTGTCAAAATCATTTCCCTTTGATGTGTATTGGACTATAGATTAGCGAGGCTTCTAGTGTTGCACTGTTGTGTAACCTTGCATCATTATCAACGAATTTCAGTTAGTGCAGTTTATTTTGCATCTTTAATGATTGCATGAACTTTTAGACATCACTTTAACTTTTTTATATTATTTTTATTGAGGGTGATAATTTAACAGTTGTTAATATTTTGTAGGGTGGTTTCTGTTGTGATTGGAAGATTCAATTACTTATGGACGACATCCGAAGTATTCTCTGGGACTTCTCCGTCTCTTCTGGTCATATTTTTCATGAAGTTAATCGCACTATGGACTATATTGCCTCTCTCACTCACTGGACCTTTGCACACATTGACATAGATTTATTTTTTGATGCCAAAATTTCTTATTTATTGCCTACTGATAAGTGAGGATTTCCCTTCAAGAACAATCGATCCTAATTACGCCCTCCATTTTATTAAATTTACTCACTTCACTTTTCACACTTGTCGAGACAAAACTTTGAAGATCAATATCTTTAATTGTGTGTTTATAAAAATTATAAAAACTACATATTGAAACTGTTCCGGGCCCACCTAGATGGTCAAACCCATATTAGTGGGCCCAAAATCCTAGGCCCAGTTATTATAGGGCTAGGGACACATTAGATATTCTACGACGAATGAGATAGTGCCACGTGTCAGCGGACTTAGTAAAACCTTGACCAGGTTACTGTTACGTGTCATGGGCCAGGTCCACGCATCAACCCTGCTGACTTGGTGAAACCCTAACCGGGGAACCTAATGCCTATATAAGAATCAGTCCAATCATTCCAAAGGTACGCAATATCAAACACGCAATTCATAGCTCACAAACTCACAAAATACTCTGACTCTTTATTTCCGATGTCTGACTTAAGCTTCAGAGGGGCATTCCCGGGTTCCACCCCCTGGATTAGCAATCTCTGACTGTTTTGCAGGTCACAACCTCATTAAGGAGCGTCCAGGGTACACGTCATACACCAAAAGATCGTTGACTATTCGACAGAAGTTCCAGAACAGGAACATATTGGCGTCGTCTGTGGCGAAAGCAACAAAAGACATGGCAAATACCAGGGCAAAGGCGGCTCGTTCAAATCAGCCAGAAGAAAATCCCCGTGAATCGCCTAACCGACGAGATGCACATGTCACTGACGACAATTCGTCCAATCGGGCGAGTGACCGTCACCGTTACGAAGATCAGATGGTCTCCCGCAAGGACTTCGAAGACATTGTGACGACGATGAACAACAAATTCCAACAGAGCCTACAGGAGTTGAGAGACAGCATACCCGCTATGATTGGGCAACAGAGGCCTCCATCTCAGGGGACGCTCGAGGAATCATCAATTCTAGGCGCGATGACGCTCGAAATATCATCGAGTCGCGTCGGGCACGAATGGCCTCAAATGTTAGGGAGATCACATGTAATAGAAGACAGGAGACTCGAGGCCAGCCAAGGAGGTCACCAGAGATATCTCACCATACTACTGCTAGGAATCAGAGATCAGCTGCCATCCCAAACCAAGGGGAAGGCGTACGTCGCTCCCCAGTGGCTGTCCCTAACCGGGACGATGGCATAAGACGCTCCCCGGTGGTCGAACCAGAGCGACCAACGGGGGAGGTCATCTTCAAAACCCCATTCAGCCAAAGGCTTCTGTACACCATTGACACAAAGAAAGTAAAAGCCCCTACCATCGAACCTTTCTCCGGGGCAACTAATCCTGCTGACCATATGGCCTCCTACAAAGCCCAAATGGCAGTGCAAACAAGCTGTGAGGCAAGCTGGTGCCAGTACTTCCCTACTACTCTCAAGGGCCTGGCCCTCACCTGGTTCATTGATCTCCCATTAGGGTCGATCATTAGCTTTGCAACTTTGGAGGCCATGTTCCTTAGTCACTTCGTGGCTGGAAAGAAACAGCGAAAGACAAGCATTCATCTCATGGCTTGTCAGCAAGGGGAGCATGAGCTCTTAGGAGATTACCTCAAGCGTTTCAACGCTGAATTACTCCAAATACCCAATGTGGAAGATTCAGTGGCTTATGCGACATTCATGTCAGGGCTAAAGAGGGGCAAGTTCAAGTTTTCCTTGCTGGAAAACGAAGTGTCCTCGTATATTGACGTGATGGACAGAGCACGGAAGTATGTGCAAGCATAATCAAAGATCAACAACCCTGTTGAGAAGTCTGAGAAAAAGGATGGAAAAAGGAAAGGGCCCCATCGAGGTGAAGGTCCTAACCGGATGTCCGACTCGAGGAAAGATGTTCGTGATGGTGGTATGGATCCTAGATACAACACCAATAGGCGAGAAATCTTCTTGGACATTAAAAACCAAGATATTCTCCCCAAGCCATTGCTTGTTCGCACACCCGTCGGCAGGAGGAATCTTAAGCTTTGGTGCGAATATCATCATGAATGTGGTCACACCACAAAGGACTGTAGAGAATTAAAGAAAGCTCTCGACAAGCTAGTAGACCAAGGAGAACTAAACTCTTATCTCTCGAATGATGGAGGAGAAAAAAAGGCAAAAGCGTAGTCATAGCGTAGAGTCTGATGGAATTATTAATGTCATATCTTAGCTCCCTACCGAAGTTATTGTTTGCAATAAGGACCCTAACAGGGTCGAGTTTCTTTGATTATCCTCACTGAAGTTATTTTTTCGTTGCAAAGCCCAAACACCAACTGTAACAGCCCGTCCTTAAAAACAGAGGATACAAGCGGAAGATAGGGCACTAAACGGGAATGTCACTTGAGTTCTAAGAAAAAATAACCCAAAAGAAAACATTAAAGTCCGACTAAAGAAAGTTCAATACCGTTACAAGTCCAAAGTACAAGGTATAAACACCTATACATAAGTCTAGAAATCAAAACTACTTAAACAGAAATCATAAATTAGGGAATTCTGGCCATGCCATACAAACTGGGATGTCTAAACTAATGGAAAGGATCCCTAATACCAATCCTCACACACACACACACCGCCCAAACTTTTACAATCCTGCGGTCAATCAGCATCTGAAAAATGAATACAACTCCACTGTCAGTGGCGAGTAACTAACAGTTCTCCCCAACATAGAAATTCACACAAATAGGAATACAGAAATTCACGCCATTCACAACACAGGTAGCCATCATATAATCCAGTTAAATAAACACTCACACAAAACTTACCTCGAATCCCGTTCTCCTGCAAAATAAGAATTTACTATACAAGAAAAGGGAAATAACATTTTAAATGATATTTGATTTCAAATTGTTATTTTGTTATATTGACAGTAACAATATTTTTTATTATTATTTATTATTCAGTTTTAATTAGTTGTAGATGGAACGATTGAGAGTGGTAACCCGCAGTACCACTTCCTAAGGTTTGTCAGGTAACCCTCAGTCAATCCCGAAGTCGACTGGTCTAAGAATGGCCAAACTCCCGGTGCCGGATGGATGCCCAAAATATGAACTTACACCTCCAAACCTCCCGGACGACAACAATTAACCCAAGTAAATAAAATAAGTATCTCAGATCCCGCAGTCCAAGAAAATAATTGATCTAACCATTGAATCCCGCAGTACAATGGCTCCATACTATGAACAAGTCATCTTAATTAAATTTTTAAATTTTAATTAATTTAAATTTCACTTAGCAAAATATTGAGTATTAACAATGCTCTTACAATTTAAATTCCAATATCCAACTAATCCACAATTACCCACTTATCTTGAGTAATTAAATTTCAAATACCATTATATACCATCCAACCATTCTTAATATTAATATTATCATTATTTATTATTTTTTTTTCCAATACATAATATCATCGGAAAAATCAATTACAAGTTGCAAATTAACCCGAATTTTTTTTTTGACAAGCCCAAATGACTAGCATCATTTACTACAACATCTAGGGGTCCAAAACATTAAAAATAATCAGGTTTTAAGCTTCAAAAGCTGCTGCCCAGATTTTATAAAAGTTGTAAATTCAAGCCAAAATTTATTTAATTAATTCTATTTACACCGAAATTTACCGATAACACTACCAATTAAATATTAGGCCTAAAAAATAAAATTTATACATGCTATACCTACATAATGTTGCACGGCCAGCAGGTCTTGGCAGAAATTTTTTTATATTTTTTTTTATTTTTACAAATTTATTTACAATTAACAATTTATACAATTAAGCATAAGTAAATCATCTAATTCACGAAAAATTCAATATTCAAGCCTAAAAATCAGAATATATTATCATTATAATTCACTAAAAAATTTCGGTAGCATTTCGCCTCTTTTTGGGCTCAAATCGAATTAGTAAAATAACCGTTTCGACAAAAATTGTACATCATGAAATAATAATGTTAACAAAATATCAAAGCATGATAAAAATCAAAATTTAGTCACATATTCAAGCCAAAAATTCGTCCAACACTACATAACCACACGGTTCTTTTTTTTTATATATTTTATTTTAATATATATATATATATTCATACATCACAATTTCGTATATAACATGCACCTAATATTAAATCAAAACATAATATTCATACACCCATAACAATCCATAAAAATCACCCAAAATTCACCTCATACCACACGAAATTCCAGAATTATTAGCAACCAAAAATTTTATCCAAAACATTAAAACTAGTATATTACCGGTTAAAATTACTATTTAACTTATACTAGTCCATTTTGATTGCATTGTGACCGGAAATTCGATATTACTAATCATGTGACTACTATAGGAGGGATTAACGTTAGTTACCTTGTTTTGGGTTGAGTGGTGATTGAAAAATACTTGAAATTCCACTTGACAATGCCCAAACACCAAAATTTTAGAGAGAGTTTTTTTTTTTTTTTTTTGTGAGGGTGAATGGAACATTGAGGAGCTATATATATAGCACCACTCCTTCCTCCCCATCCGGCCAGCCAAAGAGGTAAGGTTAATTAATTTTATTTTAATTAATTAATTAATGGAATTAATTAGCTTCATAAGTATAGTTAATTGCTCATAAGTTTTGTAACGACCCGACTTTTAAACTGTCGATTGACGAAGGAAATCGACATACGGATCATTACTTAAACAATAAACTTAATATTAATTGAATATTAAAAAACTAAGGCATATTTTATTAGCTTAATAACCAAAAATCCAAAGGTCTACAAAGATAAATACTAAAATTACATAAATTAAATATGTTTTTCCCAACAGGCTGGGATAACTACTAGCATAAAAGTCTTATTGAAAACTCTAAATAAACTAAGGTCAACTACAGATCTCAGCCACACAAAGCCCAATCCCAGCGAAAGCCCGTCCTAAGCTGCTGCATCATCACCTGAAACTGGGGGGGGGGGTCCACCGTCAGTGGCGAGTAACTAGGCTGTCCCGCTTAAATGAGGGACCGCTAACCACATAATAGCATAGAATTGTACATGAAAACCATACGCAAACATATAACATTTCATACAAAAATACATACAGGTACGTATAAAAATACGTACAAAAATACGTATAAAAATACGTATACAATATGTATAATAATACCTGCAAAATACGGTTAGCAATACGTACGAAAATACGTATAAAAGTACGTATACAATACGTATAATGATACCTGCAAAATACGGTTAGAGATACATACAAAAATACGTATACAATACAGGTACCACATACAAATACATATACGTATACGTAAATACTTAAGTCGTACAAATACAGATATACACAGCGGAAGACTTATACTATTCATAGTACGTTGCATTTCATTCTTATCTTATACTATAAATATACATATAACTTAGTTAACATTATTTCATAACATATCATACTTCATCATATCTTAACTTCATGACATAACTTATCATATATCTTAACTTATCATATGTCTTAACTTCTTAGCGGACCGGTCTTTATAGCTCGTAGTGAACCTTTGCGTCCACAACTTTCCTAAAACATGCCGGGGTGAACCTTTGCGTCCCACCCGTAGCCCTCCTTTGCGAGAACTAAGCCTAAGCTATGGCCATAACCCCTAAATAGCCCTCCTTTGCGAGAACTACCTAGACGACTACATATCCTAGAATCAAGAACTGCGCAGATACCGCAGTCTGGCAGTGACAACGACTTAACCCGATTGATAACCTTTGCGTTATCGCAGGGGCGTCCTATCTTATTAACCCGATTGATGACCTTTGCGTCATCGCAGGGGCGACCTTAACTTATTATCTTTCTTATACTTGGAAGTACTAGGTGACCGTAGTCGGAAATGAAATGTTCGAAGTCCCAGGAAAGAGAGGTGCGGCACGTATATTGGCCACCTTAAATACCAAGTCTTTCCTAGCCAGAGATCGAAACAAATCAATAACCTTTTACTCTGTTTCATTTCCTTCCTTATTAATATCTTATTATACCTTTCCTCTTATAGTAACTTATCCCTACTGACTTCCTTTAATAATATAATAATAATAAATGTTATGGTGACTGATATAATAACTATCCTGAAATCCTTTTATTATTGTTATGTTACAACTTATCCCTTTTTGTTATATTATTATTACCCTTTATATTACAACTTATCCCTGATAGTTCCTTTAGTAACTATTAATAATTATAATAATATTAATTTCTAAAATTATCTCAATATTAACATTAAACTAAAATTGACCAAAAATAAAATAGGGCCACTCGACATATGTAAATAAACATATAAAAATTAAATAAATTCATAAATTCATCATATAATTAATTTAATAAATTACATAAAAATACAATTAACTACATAAATTACCTAAAACATGATAAAAATTCTATTCCTCAAATTTTACTCCACTCGACATTTTCACATAATTTACCAAAAATTATACTTTAATACAGTTATCATAATTAATTAAATAAACTCAACAATAACAAACAAATTATACAATAAACATTAAATCATCAAGATCAATCAAGAACAAGGTCAAAATTAATTCTTTTTATGCATAACATCACACGGAATTCTGGCATATTAAAATTATCGAGATTAAATCCAAGAACTCAATAATAACATGTTTTAATAATTTAATCACACTATTTTACACAATCTGATTTTAAAGAATTAAATTAAGAACCGCCGTTAAAATGTCTCGAATAATCTGGAAAATTTTATGGAAGCTATATATAGGTTCAAGGTTTAACGTGCATAAATTTCGTCCAAAAATAATGTCATTTACTATTTTTAAGAGATTATATAACTAACAAATCAGATTAGACTGTAATCAGTTTCCGATTTTTCTGCCATAGAAAAAGAACTTTAAAAATTACGAAAATTTAACACAAGCTGTAAAACACTATTACTGACTTCCACCTAAAATTTCGTAGCCATCTGAATTGATTAAGTGTCTTGAATAATTCGTAAACTAAATCTGGACAGTTTTACCGGTTTGAAAGATTAAATTATTATAAGCAAGAAAAAGATGAATTTTGTCACGAAAGAAATCATGGTTCATAATGAAACAGTATAGAAACTCCCACGAAAAATTCATCAAGAAATAATAAGATTTGATTAAGAAATAAATTCATACAAATAATTATTCAACAATTAAAGATTTCAAGAGACTACATAAAGTGATCAAGAAAATTTCATAATAATTCATAAAGATTACCTATTATCATCAAGAAAAATTACATAATATCATATCATATGATTCGAAATTTTCTAGGTGATCATGACACTAATTCCTAACAATTTTCATGTTTTAATCCTAATAAATTATGTAGAAAACTTGTACCAAATTTAAAAGGGTAAGTCTAGTTACCTCTAAACGCTAAAAATTCCAAGGAAATATTCACAACTTGGTGAATATTATGCACGGCTGAATTTTTTGAGGGAAAGGAGGAATATTTTCTTGTAGGGTTTATGAGTTTTAGCAATTAGGAAAAAAAATTATTGCTAAGTCTAACATATATATATAGAAGAAAGAAGGACAAAACAACCCTAATAACTATAAGAGGGCTGCCGCGAAATGGGAGGAAAAGTAGGGGGAATTGGACCTAGCAATTAGGGCTCATTAGACTAGGTTTAAAAGATTTAAATTAATTATTTAATTTAATTAATTTGATTAATAAAATCATTTCAATAATTAAATTAAACAAAAAGAAATAATCATTGGCCCAAAAGAAGGAGAGGGTCGGCCATGTCACAAGTGAGAAGGAAAAATTGGGTCATTGGCCCAATTTGAGAAAAAGAAAGAAGAATAAAATAAAACAGTCCAAATTAATGGCCTTTTGGACTTAGAATAAATAAAATAATACTAATAACCACGAAATTTTCTGGCCCTAAATTTCGGGTCATTACAAGTTTTGTCATAAAGTTGAAATATCAAGAGTTCAAACTCTTTGGCACCCTAGGCCAATCGGCCACCTAGGATGATTATCATCCAAATACCCCTTTTTTTTGCTAATCATCTAGTTAAATCCGAAAATAGGCTAAAGATAAATTCCCTAAATAAATACTTAATACCCAAAATGACATAATTATATGTAAATATTAATATAACGCAAATACGTAAATTAACGGCAAATAGTAAATATATAAGGAAGACACATTTATATATACAGCAAGAGGAGGAGTTTTCCCTTTTTTAAAAAAAAAAATTAATTAATTAAATTTTTAATTATTATGGTTAATTACTCCCTAATGGCAATTATCAATATTTATTAGTGAGCATTCCAAAAGCCTTAAACTTCCTCTTTGAAGCTTGGGTTGACCGGCTCCCTTAGGATGCCATCCATTTCTTTTTTTTAAAATTAAATTTTAATTATTAATGTTAATTACTTCATAATTGTTGATTTATGGCAATTGTGGGCAAACCAAGAGTTGAAAAATGTCATCATCTTCTTATCGTGGCCGGCCACCACTTTTACCTTGCCACATATTTTGGTCGGTCCAATTTTTCTCAATGTACATGCCCCAAAACGCTAATATTGAAATTACGACGACAAAATAAATAATTACAGTCGAAATAGAAAATAAATTTATATACGTATATATTATTGAAAAATAATAATTATACTTATTTCAAATCATGAAAGTTATAACAAAAATTCCGTTTAAATACATACATTCAAGATTTTTTTTTTAAAATATTAAAATTAAATAAAGAAAACGTATAAAAGTAGACGATTAAATAATTAAAATATACACAAAATATATTCACGTAAATAAAGCACAAAAATTTAAGGGTATTATATCCCAAGGACTTTCAACTAAATAGTTGTATATATATATTTGGAAACCAATTAGTGAAAATAAATCACTAATAGAAATTTATCAAACAAATTAACATATTTCAAAAATAGATAAATTTATTATTGAAAACGAAAATATAAAGTAGAATCCTTTCTCAAAAAATAACTTGGCACCCAAAATTCATTTCAAATATTTTATTTCAAAATTTAGTTAAATAATTTAAATCACAAAAATCATTATTTTAAAAGAGGTGAAAATGTGGGGTATTACAGTCACCCCTCCTTGAAAAAGTTTCGTCCTCGAAACTTACAAATAAGTAAAACAAGCAAAATAATTAACAACCAAGATTCGCACACTTTCGCTGCGCACTCTGTTATTAAGAAGGCACATGCCACTCAGTCTCAAAGTAAAAATACAAGCATCAACCAGTATATCATAAATCAACTGGCACACAAACATTGTACATTTTCACCTCAAAAAAAATAATCTTGAATGTATGTATCCAAACGGAATTTTTGTTATAACTTTCATGATTTGAAATAAGTATAATTATTATTTTTCAATAATATATACGTATATAAATTTATTTTCTATTTCGACCGTAATTATTTATTTTGTCGTCGTAATTTCGAAATTAGCATTTTGGGGCATGTACATTGAGAAAAATTGGGCCGACCAAAATATGTGGCAAGGTACAAGTGGTGGCTGGCCATGATAAGAAGAAGATGACATTTTTCAACTCTTGGTTTGCCCACAATTGCCATAAATCAACAATTATGAAGTAATTAACATTAATAATTAAAATTTAATTTAAAAAAAAAGAAATGGATGACATCCTAAGGGAGCCGGCCAACCCAAGCTTCAAAGAGGAAGTTTAAGTCTTTTGGAATGCTCACTAATAAATATTGATAATTGCCATTAGGGAGTAATTAACCATAATAATTAAAAATTTAATTAATTAATTTTTTTTTTTTAAAAAAAGGGAAAACTCCTCCTCTTGCTGCCGCATTGATAAGGAGGGAGTGATGGAAAGTTTTTCTCATTTTTCCTCCTTCACTCTTTCAAAAAAAAAATATTATTATTTATATATATTTTCGTATGTATATATATAAATGTGTCTTCCTTATATATTTACTATTTGTCGTTAATTTACGTATTTGCGTTATATTAATATTTACATATGGTTATGTCATTTTGGGTATTAAGTATTTATTTAGGGAATTTATCTTTACCCTATTTTCGGATTTAACTAGATGATTAGCAAAAAAAAGGGTATTTGGATGATAATCATCCTAGGTGGCCGATTGGCCTAGGGTGCCAAAGAGTTTGAACTCTTGATGTTTCAACTTTATGGCAAAACTTATGAGCAATTAACTAAACTTATGAAGCTAATTAATTCCATTAATTAATTAATTAAAAAAAATAATTAACCTTACCTCTTTGGCTGGCCGGATGGGGAGGAAGGAGTGGTGCTATATATATAGCTCCTCAATGTTCCATTCACCCTCACAAAAAAAAAAACTCTCTTTAAAATTTTGGTGTTTGGGCATTGTCAAGTGGAGTTTCAAGTATTTTTCAATTACCACTCAACCCAAAACAAGGTAACTAACGTTAACCTCTCCTATAGTAGTCACATGATTAGTAATATCGAATTTCCGGTCACAATGCAATCAAAATGGACTAGTATCAGTTGAATAGTAATTTTAACCGGTAATATACTAGTTTTAATGTTTTGGATAAAATTTTTGGTTGGTAATAATTCTGGAATTTCGTGTGGTATGAGGTGAATTTTGGGTGATTTTTATGGATTGTTATGGGTGTTGGAATATTATGTTTTGATTCAATATTAGGTGCATGTTATATACGAAATTGTGATGTATGAATATATATATATATTAAAATAAAATATAAAAAAAGAACCGTGTGGTTATGTAGTGTTGGACGAATTTTTGGCTTGAATATGTGACTAAATTTTGATTTTTATCATGCTTTGATATTTTGTTAACATTATTATTTCATGATGTACAATTTTTGTCGAAACGGTTATTTTACTAATTCGATTTGAGCCCAAAAAGAGGCGAAATGCTGCCGAAATTTTTAGTGAATTATAATGATAATATATTCTGATTTTTAGGCTTGAATATTGAATTTTTCGTGAATTAGATGATTTACTTATGCTTAATTGTATAAATTGTTAGTTTTAAATAAATTTGTAAAAATAAAAAATAAAAAAATTTCTGCCAAGACCTGCTGGCCGTGCAACGTTATGTAGGTATAGCATGTATAAATTTTATTTTTTAGGCCTAATATTTAATTGGTAGTGTTATCGGTAAATTTCGGTGTAAATAGAATTAATTAAATAAATTTTGGCTTGAATTTACAACTTTTATAAAATCTGGGCAGCAGCTCTTGAAGCTTAAAACCTGATTATTTTTAATGTTTTGGACCCCTAGATGTTGTAGTAAATGATGCTAGTCATTAGGGCTTGTCAAAAAAAATTCGGGTTAATTTGCAACTTGTAATTGATTTTTCTGATGATATTATGTATTGGAAAAAAAAATAAAAAATAATGACAATATTAATATTAAGAATGGTTGGATGGTATATAATGGTATTTGAAATTTAATTACTCAAGATAAATGGGTAATTGTGGATTAGGTGGATATTGGAATTTAAATTTTAAGAGCATTGTTAATACTCAATATTTTGCTAAGTGAAATTTAAATTAATTAAAATTTAAAAATTTAATTAAGATGACTTGTTCATAGTATGGAGCCATTGGACTGCGGGATTCAATGGTTAGATCAATTATTTTCTTGGACTGCGGGATCTGAGATACTTATTTTATTTACCTGGGTTAATTGTTGTCGTCCGGGAGGTTCGGAGGTGTAAGTCCATATTTTGGGCATCCATCCGGCACCGGGAGTTTGGCATTCTTAGACCAGTCGACTGCGGGATTGACTGAGGGTTACCTGACAAACCTTAGGAAGTGGTACTGCGGGTTACCACTCTCGATCGTTCCATCTACAACTAATTAAAACTGAATAATAAATAAAAAAAAAATATTGTTACTGTCAATATAACAAAATAACAATTTGAAATCAAATATCATTTAAAATGTTATTTCCCTTTTCTTGTATAGTAAATTCTTATTTTGCAGGAGAACGGGATTCGAGGTAAGTTTTGTGTGAGTGTTTATTTAACTGGATTATATGATGGCTACCTGTGTTGTGAATGGCGTGAATTTCTGTATTCCTATTTGTGTGAATTTCTATGTTGGGGAGAACTGTTAGTTACTCGCCACTGACAGTGGAGTTGTATTCATTTTTCAGATGCTGATTGACCGCAGGATTGTAAAAGTTTGGGCGGTGTCTGTGTGTGTGTGAGGATTGGTATTAGGGATCCTTTCCATTAGTTTAGACATCCCAGTTTGTATGGCATGGCCAGAATTCCCTAGTTTATGATTTCTGTTTAAGTAGTTTTGATTTCTAGACTTATGTATAGGTGTTTATACCTTGTACTTTGGACTTGTAACGGTATTGAACTTTCTTTAATCGGACTTTAATGATTTCTTTTGGGTTATGTTTACTTAGAACTTAAGTGGCATTCCCGTCTAGTGCCCTATCTTCCGCTTGTATCCCATGTTTCTAAGGACGGGGTGTTACAGTTGGTATCAGAGCAAATGATCCACCGCTTTACTTAGATCCTAAGCAATCCTATAGATCTTATACCTTAGCCATGAAGTAAAGTCTAGGTTGGAATAATAAAAACCCTAGTGAGAGATTACTTGGGTAGGAAGAAGCCTTGTGAACTAAGTATTTGTACTTACCTATTTGCTTTGCATGTGTTTCTGCTTATGTGTTCTTTGATTCTGGAGTTATTATTTCTTTCCTGTTAGTTCTTTTATGTCAAAGTAAACCCGTTTGTTATTTTAACTATGAAATCAGTGATAACTCTCCCTTCTGGAGAGGACTTTTGCTTGTCACCATGAATTTCAAGATGAGTTATCAAAATGATTAGTAAGAGGCTGTTTTGAAATTCTACCCTCATAGTTATTGTGTGAAACTTGCAATATCTCTGGGAAGTTTATGGTAAAATGTTTTAAGAAGTGTAGAAGTCTTTGCCTTGCCTTACTTGTCCTTTTGTTTTGGGTTTGGTATGGCGTAGGATCACTTACCCCTAATTTCATGTGTATCACAGATGTTGTTCCCTCCTAAGGATGCGCCTACTGAATACCTAACCAAGAAAGACTCTGAGGATGTTACTCACTATATACTAAGGGTGTGTAGCTATGTGATTGAGTTGTTTGAACAGTGGTCTAGGGTAGATAAGATAACAAGAGAGTACCTCACGGCTATGTACCTGCACTATTTACCCAACAAGCCACCCTTCACCCCAGTCTTCGAATATTTCAACAAACCTCTGTTCCTTTTCGCTGGGCAAATTAATGAGAATGATTACCCTAATCGGGATAAAATGGATGTAAGGCTGGTATGGTGGTTACTAAAACTTGAGCATGATCACCTGATGGAGACACTTGTGGCACCCGTAGAGAGCCCTATACATCCACAATCTCAGCTAGCAGAGTGTAGGGATCATGAGATGAGTAACGTTGAAGATAACAACGATGAGTATGATGAAGAGGATGAGAGTGATGAGGATTTTGACCCGTGCATTTATCAGGTAAGGAAGGACAAAGTTGACAATGTGAATTTTTGAGTGCCTAGTCCAGTTCATTGGGGTTTCCCAAGTCGTTGTTTACCTTTCTTTCTTTTATTTATCTGGGTTATTCCTTACAATTTTCGATGGTCTAGTAGATAGTGGATTTTCTTTTTGGACTTATTGTATTTCTGGGTTAGTGAGAACCGCATACTAATTTCTTTTGGAGAATAATATTTTGTAATGAATGGATGATTTCATGGATGTTCATTTGGGATTTCTAACTTGTCAACTTTGAGATTATTTGCACCTAGAACCACGTACGGGAAATCTTTCAATTATTTATTCCTTATTCTTTTTCTTATGTTTGTGTACCAGTTGATTTAGATATACTGGTTGATGCTTGTATTATTACTTTGAGACTGAGTGGCATGTTCCTTCTTAATAACAGAGTGCGCAGCGGAAGTGTGATTTTTCTTGGTTGTTAATAATTTTGCTTGTTTTGTTTACTTGGAAGTTTCGGGGACGAAACTTTTTCAAGGAGGGGTGACTGTAATACCCCACATTTTCACCTCTTTTAAAATAATGATTTTTGTGATTTAAATTATTTAACTAAATTTTGAAATAAAATATTTGAAATGAATTTTGGGCGCCAAGTTATTTTTCGAGAAAGGATTCTACTTTATATTTTCGTTTTCAATAATAAATTTATCTATTTTTGAAATATGTTATTTTGTTTGATAAATTTCTATTAGTGATTTATTTTCACTAATTGGTTTCCAAATATATATACAACTATTTAGTTGAAAGTTCTTGGGATATAATACCCTTAAATTTTTGTGCTTTATTTACGTGAATATATTTTGTGTATATTTTAATTATTTAATCGTCTACTTTTATACGTTTTCTTTATTTAATTTTAATATTTTAAAAAAAATAATCTTGAATGTATGTATCTAAACGGAATTTTTGTTATAACTTTCATGATTTGAAATAAGTATAATTATTATTTTTCAATAATATATACGTATATAAATTTATTTTCTATTTCGACCGTAATAATTTATTTTGTCGTTGTAATTTTGAAATTAGCGTTTTGGGGCATGTACATTGAGAAAAATTGGACCGACCAAAATATGTGGCAAGGTAAAAGTGGTGGCCGGCCATGATAAGAAGAAGATGACATTTTTCAACTCTTGGTTTGCCCACAATTGCCATAAATCAACAATTATGAAGTAATTAACATTAATAATTAAAATTTAATTTTAAAAAAAAAAGAAATGGATGGCATCCTAAAGGAGCCGGCCAACCCAAGCTTCAAAGAGGAAGTTTAAGTCTTTTGGAATGCTCACTAATAAATATTGATAATTGCCATTAGGGAGTAATTAACCATAATAATTAAAAATTTAATTAATTAAATTTTTTTTTTAAAAAAAAGGGAAAACTCCTCCTCTTGCTGCGGCATTGATAAGGAGGGAGTGATGGAAAGTTTTTCTCATTTTTCCTCCTTCACTCTTTCAAAAAAAAAATTATTATTTATATATATTTTCTTATGTATATATATAAATGTGTCTTCCTTATATATTTACTATTTGCCGTTAATTTACGTATTTGCGTTATATTAATATTTACATATAGTTATGTCATTTTGGCTATTAAGTATTTATTTAGGGAATTTATCTTTACCTTATTTTCGGATTTAACTAGATGATTAGCAAAAAAAAAAAGGGTATTTGGATGATAATCATCCTAGGTGGCCGATTGGCCTAGGTGGTCGATTGGCCTAGGGTGCCAAGGAGTTTGAACTCTTGATATTTCAACTTTATGGCAAAACTTATGAGCAATTAACTATACTTATGAAGCTAATTAATTCCATTAATTAAATTAATTAAAAAAAAATTAATTAACCTTACCTATTTGGCTGGCCGGATGGGGGAGGAAGGAGTGGTGCTATATATATAGCTCCTCAATGTTCCATTCACCCTCACAAAAAAAAACTCTCTCTAAAATTTTGGTGTTTGGGCATTGTCAAGTGGAATTTTAAGTATTTTTCAATCACCACTCAACCCAAAACAAGGTAACTAACGTTAACCCCTCCTATATTAGTCACATGATTAGTAATATCGAATTTCCGGTCACAATGCAATCAAAATGGACTAATATGAGTTAAATAGTAATTTTAACCGGTAATATACTAGTTTTAATGTTTTGGATAAAATTTTTGGTTGGTAATAATTCTGGAATTTCGTGTGGTATGAGGTGAATTTTGGGTGATTTTTATGGATTGTTATGGGTGTTGGAATATTATGTTTTGATTTAATATTAGGTGCATGTTATATACGAAATTGTGATGTATGAATATATATATATATTAAAATAAAATATATTAAAAAAAAAAGAATCGTGTGGTTATGTAGTGTTGGACGAATTTTTGGCTTGAATATGTGACTAAATTTTGATTTTTATCATGCTTGATATTTTGTTAACATTATTATTTCATGATGTACAATTTTTGTCGAAACGGTTATTTTACCAATTTGATTTGAGCCCAAAAAGAGGCGAAATGCTGCCGAAATTTTTAGTGAACTATAATGATAATATATTCTGATTTTTAGGCTTTAATATTGATTTTTTCGTGAATTAGATGATTTACTTATGCTTAATTGTATAAATTGTTAGTTTTAAATAAATTTGTAAAAATAAAAAATAAAAAAATTTCTGCCAAGACCTGCTGGCCGTGCAACGTTATGTAGGTATAGCATGTATAAATTTTATTTTTTAGGCCTAATATTTAATTGGTAGTGTTATCGGTAAATTTCGGTGTAAATAGAATTAATTAAATAAATTTTGGCTTGAATTTACAACTTTTATAAAATCTGGGCAGCAGCTCTTGAAGCTTAAAACCTGATTATTTTTAATGTTTTGGACCCCTAGATGTTGTAGTAAATGATGCTAGTCATTAGGGCTTGTCAAAAAAAATTCGGGTTAATTTGCAACTTGTAATTGATTTTTCCGATGATATTATGTATTGGAAAAAATAAAAATAAATAATGACAATATTAATATTAAGAATGGTTGGATGGTATATAATGGTATTTGAAATTTAATTACTCAAGATAAATGGGTAATTGTGGATTAGTTGGATATTGGAATTTAAATTGTAAGAGCATTGTTAATACTCAATATTTTGCTAAGTGAAATTTAAATTAATTAAAATTTAAAAATTTAATTAAGATGACTTGTTCATAGTATGGAGCCATTGGACTGCGGGATTCAATGGTTAGATCAATTATTTTCTTGGACTGCGGGATCTGAGATACTTATTTTATTTACCTGGGTTAATTGTTGTCGTCCGGGAGGTTCGGAGGTGTAAGTCCATATTTTGGGCATCCATCCGGCACCGGGAGTTTGGCATTCTTAGACCAGTCGACTGTGGGATTGACTGAGGGTTACCTGACAAACCTTAGGAAGTGGTACTGCGGGTTACCACTTTCGATCGTTCCATCTACAACTAATTAAAACTGAATAATAAATAATAAAAAAAAATATTGTTACTGTCAATATAACAAAATAACAATTTGAAATCAAATATCATTTAAAATGTTAATTCCCTTTTCTTGTATAGTAAATTCTTATTTTGCAGGAGAACGGGATTCGAGGTAAGTTTTGTGTGAGTGTTTATTTAACTGGATTATATGATGGCTACCTGTGTTGTGAATGGCGTGAATTTCTGTATTCCTATTTGTGTGAATTTCTATGTTGGGGAGAACTGATAGTTACTCGCCACTGACAGTGGATGTAACGACCCGACTCGCTTAAATCGGCGCGGAAGAAACCGACGAGTCAAGTAGTTATAAAACTAAACTCAACACTTAGAAAATAATACTATTACCTCAAAATATTATTATTAAACCATAAATGTACAATAACCCACAATCTTGTACAAACTAAGTCCAAAAATCAAATGAACTAAAAATAAAAGCCAAGCGTAACTCTAACCACATGCTAGAGTCTTATACAACAAATGTATATCATAAATCCTGAATCAACGTCTAACAAGTCTAATGCTAAGAAACAAATGAAATAAACAATAGAAAATAAACACACAAAGCGCCGCTCGCCCAACCCAAAAGCTAAGCAAGAGCATCATCGTCAGATGTACCTGAAAAACACAACATATCCACCATCAGTGGCGAGTAACATAACTGACTCACCCTAACGGGAATACACAAGTACATAGCAATAATCAAATAACATCACACATACAATCCTCGAAGACACGAGACAACCTCAAGCTCGTAATCCCAAAATCAACTCATCACTCGACTTCATCATCATACGACAACTCTAAACTCAATTCTAACTCAGGTGCAATCATTCTAGTTCTAGACCGGACTATGCTCGTACGGAAGCATCTTACGCAACCGAACTTCTACTATGTCAGGACCGGGCATAAGCCATACACCCAAATCCCACGAACCCGAATTTTACCTGGCGAACGTGTCACTAGGGACAACATAGTGAGACTCCAAAACTATTCCGATACCGCGGACGGAATAGGGGCAACGTCTTAACCCAAAGACTAAGCATAAGCCATACACAAAGTCAAGGGCGTCTAGAAAAGAAATCAAGCTAAAGGTCTCATCATATCATCATCATTCCATCGAAGTTAATTAAAAACAAGAATACGCCATACTCTTGAAATTAATAACCAAAATATCGAAGTTAACCCAAGAACTGCCTATAGCCATGATCTTGAGACTAACCAAACATCATACCAACAATCTTTACTCAATTCTTTAATCATCTCAACCCAAATCTTTAACTTCCAAGACTCTTTTTAACACTTTCTTTAACTTTCTTTAACTTTCAAGAACTTATTATACCTCAACAAGAACTCTAAAGAACTCAATCAAGATCCTCAAAGAACTCATCTATGACTCAAAGAACTCATCAAGAAACTATTCAAGATTAAAGAACTTCAATCAAGAACTCATTCAAGATTCAAGAACTCAATCAAGAACTCATTCAAGATTCAAGAACTCAATCAAGAACTCAGACAAACTCAAAACCATACGCATGAACATCATCAAACCACACGACATTTTCAACCTCTTTTAATCAAAATTCAATAAATTCAAACCCAATCACCATGATTTCCAAAATACCATAAATCAATCTTAAAAATATGAAAACCACCATTAAAACACCATTAAAATACTTAAAAATCAGATTTTAAAGATAAACTTCAAAATCATGAATAAACATCAACAATTCAATCAAACATGCATTTAATCAAGGCTATAAACATAGTACTACCAATTAAGTTGAGTTAGCATGTTACCTTATTGAAGATTACACACAAATCAACACACATTAATCATACAAGAACTTGCTGCCCGGAACGTCTTCTTGCACGGCCATCAACACGGTTACCTTGCACACGAACATGGCAACCAAGAAGCCACCACGTAGCCATCACGCCACTGCCCAAACAGCACCAATTCTGCCCAGAAACCAGCCACGGTTCTGCTACTTTGCTGCCACGTTTCTTCACAGCAGCACACACGGGTGCACGTCTGAACTGCACGGCCCTCTGCCGCACGACCTGCTGTCCAGAATCAGCCACGAACAGCCCCACCTTGCTGCCCCCACACGGCCTCCACAGGTAGTACACAAGGCTGCCAGCAACCCCTTTGCATAGCCACCACCAGCCACGACCCAGTTCTGAAATCAGCCACACACGAAGCAAGAGAATGCACCCAAAATCCACCCCAAACTAGTGATCTTGAATGAAAATAATGGGGTTTAGATTATGCTTTAATACTTAAAGATCAAAGGATACATAATCTTTAAGTTTTGGTTTAGCAAAGATGATGAACAATGATGAGTGTTCATCAAATCACAAATGGTGTGAGGTTGATGGAGATAAGAAGAGAGGTTTTGCCTTTGAAAAGAGATGGCAAAGGATGAACAAAAGATGGCAAATGGGCAAATGAATCCTCATGCCTTACTAACTCCTCTATTTATAGAGGTTAAGTGAGGTGGGAACATGAAGCAAGTGGCAAACTTGCCATCACATAAGGGAAACCGGCATGGGCTAGAAAATGGGCTCAAAAATGCTCACTTGGGCCTTTTGCACTAATTCATGACTAATCATGATTATTTTGCACTTGGCCCAAAAATAATTAATTAATTAGAAAATTAAATAATTAAAATTCTAATTAATTAAAATAAAATAAAATAAGAAATAATAAACCATTAAAATAATGGTTACACTAAAAACATTGAAAATAGGCTAAAATAAATTTTAGACCATGCACCTCAACAACAATAATTACTAGAAAGTAATTACGAGATTAGCCCAAAATCTGGGGCGTTACAGTGGAGCTGTATTCATTTTTCAGATGTTGATTGACCGCAGGATTGTAAAAGTTTGGGCGGTGTGTGTGTGTGTGTGAGGATTGGTATTTGGGATCCTTTCCATTAGTTTAGACATCCCAGTTTGTATGGCATGGCCAGAATTCCCTTGTTTATAATTTCTGTTTAAGTAGTTTTGATTTCTAGACTTATGTATCGGTGTTTATACCTTGTACTTTGGACTTGTAACGGTATTGAACTTTCTTTAATCGGACTTTAATGATTTCTTTTGGGTTATGTTTTCTTAGAACTTAAGTGGCATTCCCGTCTAGTGCCCTATCTTCCGCTTGTATCATTTGTTTCTAAGGACGGGGTGTTACAATGGTCGAGTTTCTTCTTGTTATCATGGAAATAACATTCACAATAATAAAACTCTTACAGGGTCGAGTTTTGTTCATTAACTTATAAAGCCTTAACGGGGTCGGGTTCAGTGTTATTACTTGGATTCTTAACAAAATGAAACCCTAACCGGGATGATAAGCCGTACTCAATGTAGGCACCCATCGAGGAGTATGGGGAAGGCCGGACAGGTACCTCATCGAGTGTCTGGGGCTCATTAGCCCTAGGGTGCTTGATAGCGTCACCTTGGCTAACACCAAGCCCTACTCAACGTAGGCACCCATCGAGGAGTATGGGGAGGCTGGACAGATACCTCATCAAGTAGTTGGGGCTCATTAGCCCCAGGGTCCTTGATAGTGTCACCTTAGGCTAACACAAGCCCTATTCAACATAGGCATCCATTAAAGGAGATGGAGTGGCTGAACAGGCATTCAAAGTCCCAGGGGCTCATTAGCCCTTTGGCTTTAGAATAGCTCTTTAGGCCAATGAATAAGCCCTACCAAGAGTAGGCACCCGTCAAGGCAGATGGGGGGCTGGACAGGTATCAACCATGTCATGGGGCTCATTAGCCCCCAAGACTCTTTTGATCATCTTAGGCCAAAGCCCCACTTAATGTGGGCACCCA
This sequence comes from Salicornia ramosissima, assembly GCA_951394345.1. NCBI lineage: Eukaryota > Viridiplantae > Streptophyta > Magnoliopsida > Caryophyllales > Amaranthaceae > Salicornia > Salicornia ramosissima. Next base: position 51,611,521 of record OX596234.1, read on the forward strand.
TCAAAGGAGATGGGCAATCAAAACAGATTTCTCCTAATTACTTCCATCACACTCGAGGTAAGGGGAAGACCCTCGAGGTTATCAGGGCAATCCTTTCCTTGCACCTCTATCACAGTCAAATTAAAGAGGACCCTCGAGGTCACTAGGAAGGCTTTTTCCCACAAGGTGTATCATGTTCGCTCTCGAGGTAGAAAGGACCCTCGAGGTAAAAAGTATCAACCCATGGGGCTCTTTAGCCCCTAAGACCTAGTTGATCATCTCAAGCCAAAGCCCCATTCAGCATGGGCACCTACTATGGAAAGTGGAAGAATTTGCTTCTCAAGGTACATCCCTCACAGTCGAGGTAAGGGAAGACCCTCGAGGTACAAGGAAGCCTTGAAAAGATCAACACTTAGAAAATTTCATGGAAGTTCATGTAAAGAAGTTCCTAACGATCGTGGAAAGTATGATCACAGTCGAGGTAAGAGGACACTCGAGCTCATAAATGAGTTCCCTAACTTTTACCCTCACCGCGACCCAGGTGACCATGGTCGAGGAAGGTTACCATGCTCCGCTTGATATCCAACGTCCAAAATTTCCCGTTCCACACCAAGCGTGGGGCTAGTAGATCAACAATTGCATAGGGAATACATCACACTCGAGGTAGAAGAATACTCGAGGTAAAGGGAAGCCTGGAAAAGAAACACTTAGACATTTCAAAATATTTCATGTAGAAAGTCCTTAATGGTTGCGGAAGGGACGACAACAGTCGAGGTGAGATGACCCTCGAGTTCAAAAAAGGCCCCAAGCATTTTCATACCACGACCGAGGTCACCACGGTCCCAGAATGCTAACATGGCACCATACTTAGAACAATTTCAACAATAAAGCTCAAGTGAAGTGACCCCTCACGGTCGCGGAGAATACTATCATGGTCGCGGAATAGCTTCGCCTCAATCACCTCCTTGATTATCCAAGAGAATTCTCTGACTACATCTATCACAGTCGAGGTAATATACACCCTCGAGGTTATTTGGGAAGGTGGCTTGACACCCAGTCCTTGGGGCTCATTAACCCCTTGGCTTTGAGGAAAGCTCTTAAGGATAACAATAAGCCCTACTCAAGCTAGGCACCCATCAAGGGAGATGGGAGGCCGGATAGTTGTTAACCATACCTTGGGGCTCATTAGCCCCTAAGGGATAATTGACCACCTTAGGCCAAAGCCCCACTCAATGTGGGCACAACCGAGGTGTATAAACAATTAAAACATCTCCTAGATTACCTTATCACACTCGAGGTAATGGGAGGACCCTCGAGGTTACCAAGGCAACCCTCTCCTTGCACCTCTATCAAGGTCGAGGTAGGTAGGACCCTCGAGGTCATTGGGAAGGCTTTGTCCCAGGGTATGTCATTTCTAACTCTCGAGGTAAGAGAGACCCTCGAGGTAAAAAGGGGCAACCCATGGGGCTCATTAGCCCCTAAGTCTAGGCTGGTCATCTCATTGCCTAAGCCCCATTCAGAATGGACATTTGCTACTAAGGATGGAATAAGTCTTGCTGTTGCTTTTTTAAAGTACATCCCTCACACTCGAGATAAAGGAGGACCATCGAGGTAAACAGAGGGCCTTGGCAAGATTAACACGTAGCAAAATTTTGATGAAGTTCAGATAAAGGAAGTCCTTCACGGTCGTGAAGGATGCTATCACGGTCACGGGATAACATCATCTCAATTACCTCGTTGGGCATACGAAAGAAATTCCTAGGCCAGAGGTACGTCCCTCACAGTCGAGGTAAGGGAAGACCCTCGAGGTAAAAGAGAGGCCTAGGAAACATCAACACTTAGAAAGTTTTAATGATTTCAAACGGTAAGGCTCAACTGAAAGATGTCCATCACGGTCGCGGAAAAGGCTATCCCGATCGCGGAATAGCATAGTCTAAATTACCTCATTGGACATTGTAAAAGATTCTCTAAATATATCTGTCACGGTCGAGGTTTCTAGCAGGGATAATCAAGCTTTGCCCCAACCACGACCGAGGAAACAACGGTCGCGCAGGGTAGAAAGTGGTGTCAACACTTGGAAAGATTTCAACAATTTCAACAACAGGGTTCAAAGGAAGGAGGTCTTTCGCGGTCGCGGAAAGCACTATCATGGTCGAGGTAGAAGGACCCTCGAGTTTTCCAAGAGGGCTCACTATGCTTTATCCCACACCACGAACAAGGTAACTACGGTCGCGGAGGATAAGACTGATGCCAACACTTAAAAGTTTTCTCAAAAGTTCATGAAAAACCCACCTCAGTCGAGGTGGTGGCGCTCACTATCGAGGTATGCACCCTCGAGGTAAATAAGAGAACGCTTGGACGAGGTATGCTTCACACGATCGAGGGGACCAGTGGCTCTACAAAAGGGTTTGATGGTCGAGGCATTCAGCATAGCAAAACAAGGGGACATATTGATCGAGGCATACCCCACTTGGTCGAGGGGTATGGTAGAGGTAGCTGGCAAGCATGATAATTGAAGCTATGGGTGAGGGGACACCCTCACGGTCGAGGTGCACTATACCAAGGCCCAATCCCATATGGTCAAGGTAAGCCTCAGGCACCAAAAGGATCACACGGTCGAGGCAACCATTGCAATAGCTACGCATCACGACGATCAAGGAGTCCTCACTCCTGGCATCCACACGATCGAGGTGGACGTTAGGCAAGCCACGAAGCATGTTGTTCGAGGTGCTGTCCCTCACGGTCGAGGGTACCCTCGATCGAAGCACACCCAAGGACCACGCTGCATTGCAATAGAGTAAGTTGGTCGAGAAAACCCCATCACGGATGAGGACCATGATCGAGGTAGTAAGCGAGACAGCTTGGAGAAGTTGTGGGTCGAGGAAGCATCCTCACGGTCGAGGTTCCCCTCGATCGAGGTGCCTTCAGGAAGCATCCTCACGGTCGAGGCTGTACCGGGGTTTGAGTTGATGTACCGACTTAGAACGCCCATAACTCCTTCCTTTCAAGTCGGAATTGAGCTTATGACCAACCGTTGGAAAGCTCTTTGAATCTAGTTTCCAATTCTGCTAGAATCGCTTGAATCCGATATTCATAGGTTGATTTATGTCTAAAATAGTGAGAGGTGGTCATCCTACCTCGAGGAGTCCTCAACGGTCGAGGTAACACATTCATGGTCGCGGGGACTCCCTCACCATCGAGGGTCATCCACCATGGTCGAGGTGACCAACCTCGAGGCATAGCCATGGGTCCCAAGGCATGTTGGTCGAGGTAGCATATGGGTCGAGCGTGTTGATCGAGGAAAGGTCCATAGCGTTGAGGCTGTACCGGGGTCTGATTTGATGCACCAACTTTTTAACGCCCATAACTCCTTCGTTTCAAGTCAGAATTAAGTTTATGACCCACCGTTGGAAAGCCCTTTGAATCTAGTTTCAAATGCCTCTGGAATCGCTTGAATCCAATATTCATAGCTCGAGTTATGTCCAAAATAGTGAGAGGTGGTCATCCTACCTCGAGGAGTCCTCAACGGTCGAGGTAACACATTCATGGTCGAGGGGACTCCCTCACCATCGAGGTTCATCCACCATGGTCAAGGTGACCAACCTCGAGGCACAGCCATGGGTCACGAGGCATGTTGGTCGAGGTAGCATATGGGTCGAGCATGTTGATCGAGGAAAGGTCCATAGGGTCGAGGCTGTACCGAGGTCTGATTTGATGCACCGACTTTGAACACCCATTACTCCTTCGTTTCAAGTTGCAATTAAGCTTATAACCCACCGTTGGAAAGCTCTTTGAATCTAGTTTCCAATGCTGCTGGAATCACTTGAATCTGATATTCATAGCTCAAGTCATGTTCAAAATAGTGAGAGGTGGTCATCCTACCTCGAGGAGTCCTCAACGTTCGAGGTAACACATTCATGGTCGAGGGGACTCCCTTTCCATCGAGGTTCATCCACCATGGTCGAGGTGACCAACCTCAAGGCACAGCCATGGGTCCCGTTTTAGCTCACTTTTCGAGATATTCCACTCGACATCCAACGTCCAAAGTTTCCCGTTCCCCGTCGAGCGTGGGGCTAATTGTTCCGGGCCCACCCAGATGGTCAAACCCATATTAGTGGGCCCAAAATCCTAGGCCCAGTTATTATAGGGCTAGGGACACATCAGATATTCTACGACGAATGAGATAGTGCCACGTGTCAGCGGACTTAGTAAAACCTTGACCAGGTTACTGCCACGTGTCATGGGCCAGGCCCACGCATCAACCCTGCTGACTTGGTGAAACCCTAACCGGGGAAACTAATGCCTATATAAGAATCAGTCCAATCATTCCAAAGGTACGCAATATCAAACACGCAATTCATAGCTCACAAACTCACAAAATACTCTGACTCTTTATTTCCGATATCTGACTTAAGCTTCGGAGGAGCGTTCCCGGGTTCCATCCCCTGGGTTAGCAATCTCTGACTGTTTTGCAGGTCATAACTTCATTAAGGAGCGTCCAGGGTACACGTCATACACCAAAAGATCGTTGACTATTCGACAGAAGTTCCAGAACATGAACAAAAACGAATCCAACGAGTTCACACCTGACTATGTTTTACCTTATGTATAAATCACAAACCATAGTCAAATTATATTTTACGAATAATGACAAAGTTAAACTAAGTAAACTAAAAAACTGAAGGTAATACATTGTATACTTTTCCTTCCAAAAAAAAATGGACTACATAATCAGGTGAAGCCTAATTCATTTAAGAAGTCCAAAAAAATGGACTACATATCTAGGGATGCAAATGGGGCGGGGCAGGGCGGATTTTGACATTCCCGTCCCCATCCCCGCCTCACTTTTTCATCCCCATTCCCGCGGTGAGTCTGAAACTCATTCTCATTCCCACACTACCATGTGCACAATTAATAGTTTAATATCATCTCCGCCCCATCACACACTTGGGTATCCATCCCTACCAAATCCCCACCTTCCCCACCCCACCATTTATTTAATCATCATTCGAAAATCACTAAATAATATTCATATACCCTATAAAATTTCAAATACTAATATAAAAAAATACATATACAATACAAAAAAATTATAAATGAATATTATGAACTTATAATTTTATTTTTTTAATTAAGGGAAGAATTTTATTTTTTAATATTAGATTTGTTGAAAATTATATTTTAAGTGAGTAAGATGAAGGGTTTGTGGGGATGGGGTGGAGCGGGGCAGGGATGTGGCAGTGCCAACTTAAAAGCCACCCCCGCCCCATCACCCATTCCGGATACAACTTTTATCTCCATCCCCGCCCCACTACACACCAAACTAAGATACATCATCGCCCCAATGGGACGGAGATGGGGCAGATCTCCTACTGGACTCGCCCCATTTGCATCTCTATACATATCCGATATTATAGTTTCATGTGTTTTTTTTAAAAAATATTTTAGTCATTCATTTGTTGAATGTAGTTCTCAAAGATAATATATATTAAGTTTTAATATTTGAGATCCAAATATTTTGTTTTAAGGTTTGTATCTTTTAAATGCTACCTAATACAAACCTTAAAGCAATTTTAAATCACAAGAACCAAAATTTTGGGCTATGATGCATGGATGGATACTTTAATTAGGTAGTCGTACCCGTGTCGGATACCGATACGATACCGATACTTCACGGATACGCGATACTTCATTCTAATTTTTTAATTACATTTTGAAAAATTATTTTACCTTATTTTAGTCATTTTTTCGTCTTTTTAGTATTCTTTGAAAATGGTTTTATAATTTTACTTGATTATTTATGATTTTACAAATATAATTCCAATTTACATTGAAGATTTCCATAAAATTTCATATTTTTATATATATTATGTATTATTTTCTTAATCGTACCTGTATCCTTAGTTTTAAAAATGACATATTATTCACCTGTTCTGTACTCGTTATCGAACTCGTATCCGTATCCATGCAACCTAGATTTTGGGTTGATCCAAATTCGAAATTCTCGAATTATAAACATGTATTTTATGACCCGAATCCGTTCAACCAGAACCAAAAGTATTTTATCCTAATGTGACCCGACCCGTTTGACTGGGGTTGAAATGAGATGAATCAAACAAGCCTCAAATTGAAGCTCTACGGTTTAGGGTTCGATAGATTTGAATTTACGTTTAGATTTGCTTCACTAGATTATGTCGATTTTTTTTTAATTTTTTTTGAGAACAGATTACGTCGAGTTTAACTTGATGTAGGAAATAACTTTGAAGCTTTGTCCAATTGTATATTTGACGGCCATTATTATGGAAAAGGAAGAGGTTGATATCAATGGTAGGAGGCAAAGAACAACGATGAGGAAAAAGGTGAGCAATTATCAACTAAGAGAACGATATTTTGATTTCAACCGTTGAAGGAAAATGGGATTTTTTTTTTTTTTTTTTTTTTGTTCTTCTTACAGATTATTCGTGGGTGATATATTGATGGTAGATACTCGAGAAGAAGAAAGTTATAGATGGATTGATCAAAGCAGCTTCTTCCCTCAAGGACCCTCTTGCTTCTTTTCCAGATTTCATGCACTATAAGTACCAAGGTAAACCATTTTTTCTTCATAATTTTTGTGTTAGAATGTGTTTGTATCTCTCAATTCTTGGGTTTCAGATTTTTTTTTTTCTTGATATAATTTTTCTTGTTTTTGGGTGGACGAAAACTTTTTCTAAATTTGTTTGAGGTTCGATTTACTTGGATTTAAAGCATTTTTGAGGTAAAATGATTTTCATGGAAAACAATTTACAATGGAAAAAACAATTACAACTAAGTTTTCCATTGTTTAATACTTGCTCTGCTCCATATTCCATATTCGTTGCAATGTTGCCAATTTTGGCACTATTTAGTATTTATAATCCGCTTTTGTGTTGTATACATATAAATAAATATAGTTATGTGATCTCTTTTGAATCGTCTATTTTATTGTAATCTAATTTTTATAAATTTTGGTAAAACGAAATTAAATATATTATAAATACAAATTATACATTGGCAAGCGTGAAAAAGGGAACGTTGCAACTAATATGGAGCGGAGAGAGTATCATGTAATCATGTAAGAAAAGTGATGGAAAATAAGGAAAATGAGAGGGTAAGTAAGGAGGAGGTAAGGAAGGAAAATAGTTTTCCCTTTCCTCTGGAATGAAAATGGTTTTCCATCTAGATATTAAAATGATTTTACACTATTTTGTAAAGTGAAAAAATGTAAAATTGATTATAGAAGAAAATAGTTTACAAGATGTTTTACGCCCTAGTAAATGAGCCTAGGAGGGATTACAAATGAAATTTATTGAGATGCAAATTAATCAATTTTTATGCGATGAATTCGGTTTAATCAATTGCTCACTAATGATAGTAATGTGCTTCAGTAAAGGTATATGCCTTAAAAATTAAAATGCATGAATGTTTTAGCACATCAATTATGCACCTGGGTACCCCTAGAGTCCAAGAGCATAATTTTGTTCATTTGCCTATCTTTAGTACACTATTTCAGGGATTTTGAAATGAGCAAATTGGTCAAAAAAGAAAAAAAATCTCAATGTTCGCCTATGTGTATATAAGAATTTTTATGGAAATATAGGATAATGATGCATTAATGCTTCTACAACTTGTTTAGTTCTGGTTTGCTGAGATGCTTAATCTGTTGAAAGTGAGGTTGGCATATGTTAATTACATCATTACAGAGGACATTTGTATTTTTTAGTGATATAATTTTGAGGAATTCGATAAGAAAGAATAAGTTTTCAGATTTATAAGGCTAAGAAATTCACTGTAGCTGTGTTTTCAGATTGATTTTTGTGTTTGCGTTAATGTTCTTGCCTGCTTGATGTTCTTATGCTAGGTAGTTTTTCGGAGTTTTTTTTTGGGTTTAGCATTGTACTTTAAGTATAATAGCTTCAAGGGGAAGGCTTAAAGCTCTGTGACGTATATAGCTTTTAGTGCAAGGACTGAAATCTCCAATCGTCACATAGCCTTCAAAAGGAGTTGAACCAGAACAAGAAGTGGCTACTTTAGCCCAAAGAAAAAAAGAGATATTTAGACGTTGATTGAAGTCATTAAACTACAATATGAGGGCTTACCACAATACTGCGAGCTTGTGGAATATTATAAGGCTGTTAGAGGGTTCCAAGAGGACAAATCATATGCTAGATTCTGAAATTTTTGCTAGTACTTCAAAAGGAACCAAAGGCCTTGTTAGATGTTGCAGGGTTTACAATTTGTGATTTTGCTATCACACGTGTTGGAGAACTACTTGTTCCCTTTGAAAGTTAGAAACATCTATATTGGCAATGTGTCGGGTTTACTACATTAAAAGTTAAGGCATGCTTCATGTTGAAAATATATGAAAAGCAAAGTTTAGGAAGACAACGAAAATATTAAGTCAGCACATATAGTTTTGGCTACATACATTGTATTTGGGAAATATATGTTGGCTACTAATGCAACCCGGGATGTTGTACCTGATGTCATATCAGCACATTTAATGATCTTTAGGCCACGTTCTTTTGGACTTTATTTTTGGTGGAATATAGTTTTGGTGGAATATTTAGGCCACGTTCTTTTGGACTTAATTTTTGAAATTTCAGTTTAGTTTAGGCATTCAATTTAGCTTAGCTCAGCTCTTTCCGAGTCTTGGATTTAGATTAATTTTGTTCTTACAAATTCATTTCAGTTTAATTCAATACAAAAGAACAGGCCTTAAAGTTGTTCTTGCATAGTTTGTGAAAAAATGAGATCTTAGTAAAGTTGAACATTTCAAAAAATTATTTACTCTGGAGAAAATAGCTGTGGCTGCCTGGAAATAGATTTGATGTTGCTGTCAATGATTATATGTATATGATAAACATTACATTTATTTCAAAACGGGTTTACTTACTTTCATGCCAATATGGCTACACAAGGTCTCTGCTTTTGCTTGGAAGGAGGACACGGGGCCAGATTACCACGTTCTTTGAAGCAGTATGTACAGAAATTAGTTAAGGTGGTCATCATAATAAACTATCCTTTTTGTTTGCTTTTATTTCTTGTCTTAGTATTACGTGATGTAGATTCTATTGATTTTGCTTTTATTTGTTTGTTTTGTTTTATTTTTTTGTTTTTGTTTTTGGGGTATTAACTTCATTTTTCTGATGGGAGCCACATTTTATTTTGAAGGGAGAGTGAATATTGTAACTTTTACCCTTAAAAAAAAATAAAAGAAGCAAAACTATTTTTATTGATGTATCTTTTGTTTTTATTTAGTTTTTTGTGTGTTTGGACTTTGGAGGGGGGGGGGTTGTGGTTGGGGATGGTAGTTAAGGGAGGGATTCTGCTCACTTTTTTTGCATTGAGAATAAGTATTCCTTTCAGGCTTCAACCATGGCCCATCGCCCTGCATTTATACCCACATGGGCCTATGTAGAATACCACTTCTCCATTTCATGTTGAAGATTTGTGATTTGATTGCAGTGAAGGTAGAAATGTTCCAACAACTGGGCTACATTAGTAGTGTAACGAGTATACAATACCTGTACAAAAATTATGTGCACAAAGATTTATATCAATTATTAAATAATGATGTGTATTGTTTATCTTTGCAGCTGAACATGGAGAAACATTTTGGAATTGAGTGGCCTACAGAAGAAAAGGTAAAATATAGAGAAATGGTTGCTCATGAAGCACACTACATATTTGTATATGAAGTTCCATCGCTTGCTAGCAATGACAAGAAGAGATTGATGCCTACAAATGAACAGAAGGGCGATGTTGTAGGATTTGTGCATTATCGTTTTATATTAGAGGAGGAGCTTCCTGTTCTTTATGTATATGAGTTGCAACTTGAACCACGCATGCAAGGGAAAGGACTTGGAAAGTTCCTGATGCAACTCTTGGAGCTTATTGCTCAAAAGGTGGTTGATGTTTTAAAATTATATTTTTTCCTCAAGTTTCACAGTATTTCTTATTGGTGATTTACCCTTCTCAAATTAAGATATTAAGGATAAAAAAGATTCATTTGTAAACTTATTGCACTTCCATGTCATGACACCCACATATGTACAAGCAAACTAGCAAATCTGTATATTTACTTGTGTGCAGTATTATTTACTTTCATATGATTTTGGTTTTCTATATCTTGGACTGTTTTAATATGTGGTTTCTGAGTCATGTTTGATACTCCGTAATATTTATTCAGATTAAGTAATACTGATTTGCTAAAATTTCCTTTTTCATATCTGCTTTCACTTGGGCAGAATTGTATGTTTGCTGTAATGCTTACAGTTCAAAAGGCAAATTTGTCAGCTCTGTACTTCTACACAAAAAAATTAGGGTAAGTTTCATATGTTCTTATGCGGTATGCCTCCCATCTTTCTGAGAATGGCCAGTTCATTGTTTATTAAACAATCTGTTCAATAGTAGTAGCCCAGATAACCAATTGTATACTTGTGTAGTTGTGTGTTATGGGGTAACCACAGCATTAATAAAACTATTGCTGACATATTTAGCTATGTTTGCTGAATTGGTACTCTTACAAGAGATCATATGGCAGGTCTGATCATTCCAGGAATCTCTGGGTGTATCTAAGTGTTGGTTTTTTTTTTTTTATAATTATTTTTAAAATGTAAATGTTTCATGGGAAGTGGGAATTATAGTTCAACACTGTAATACTACCTTACTTTTTTCAGATGCTAACAATTTCCTTTAGGTATCGTTTGGATATGTGGAACTCATTTCAAATTTATGAATTCAATTTCTAAAATTGAAATGTTACAATTCAAATTCCAATTATTTGTTTGGGTTTTTTTAGAATTTGAAATGACATGATTTTGTTAAGTATTTGAAATACATATTATTTACTTATTAAGGATTTGGGTTGATCCAATTCCAATTTTTTTTACTTGCCAAACATGTAATTTGACCCAAATCCATCATGCTTGTATCCAAACATATCATTATTTTAATGCAGATATCTGTCCCATTTTAGATAGTTGCAGAATTGCTAAGATCCGTTCCATTCTAGATAGTTGCAGGATGGCTAAAATATACTCAATGATAGTTTGATTGACATGAATAAACTTGGGAAAAAAAAGTCAAAACTGGAAGCTTGTTTGGTTGACAGAAATATAGGAGTAGTTATTTATCTAAATTTCTATAAGTGGGATTTCTTATGGTCGGCTAAACAATTTGCCCTTACCAAGGAAATGTAACATCCTGCATTTGTAGAAATGAAAACATCCTAGAAACAAGGTTAACAAAACATGCTGATTTAGAAATCTTCTGCTGCAACCTTGTACACTAGTTTGAAGTCTGTTGGTGTGAAAAGCAAAGATTGCTACTTACTGTTTATTGTTCTTAAATTTTGCTTTTTAATATGGGAATCTTGTTTTTATATTTTTATTATTATGAATTGTCATTTCAGGTATTGTATATCAAGCATTTCACCATCAAGAGTTGACCCACTGGTATGAACAATTGAGGTTTTGTCAAATTGTCTTAATGCCTCCTATTGATTTCAAGATATTGTGGCTTTTCTATCTTGTGTTAGGCTTTCTAGTGACTACTGTCTACTTAATCTGGTTGCTTGCAGGTAGGAATAGAAAAGAATTATGAGATTCTCATTAAAGCATTTGACCAGGAAGCCAAAACCAAGCTAGAGGTATTTTTAGTTTCCGAATTACTTATCAATGTAAATTAGTTAATTTGAGAGATTTTCAAAAAACCGACGGTAATAACCAATAACGTGCTAAACTTGAAAAGTTTTGTACTTGGGAACATTTCTAGGTTGCAGCCTGCTCCATTTTCTTTGCATCTACTTGTATAGCTTCTCTAGACACCACATGACCTAAAAATGCTACTTTGTTGTGCCAAAGTTCACACCTTTTTAATTTAGCATATAACTGATTCCTTTTTAGGGTGTGTTCTTTTCAACTTATTAGACATGAACTGAACTTATTAAAGCTGAAACTTATATTTTTAAGGTGTATTTTCAACTATTAGACCTGAACTTATTATACCTGAACTGCACCTATTAAACCTGAAACTTATTTTTGTAAGGTAAAAAGAACGCACCCTTAGTGTTTCTAATACAATCATCAAATGTCACTCATGATCTTTCTTGGTCTTAGAATACACCAAAATATCGTCAATAAAGACAATCATAAACCTATCCAAGTATAATCTAAAGACTTGGTTCATTAGATCCATAGATACAATAGGCGCATTAGTTAATCCAAAAGGCATCACCAAAATCTCCTAATCTCCATATCGTGTTCTAAATGCAGTTTTTGGAATATCTATAGGTCTAATTATTAATTGATGATACCCATAACGAAGATCAATCTTTGAAAATAATGTGGCTCCTTGTAATTGGTCAAACATATCATCAATTCCAGGCAGAGGGTTCTTGTTTTTAACGGTCTGTCACCTTATTTAGCTCTCGATATTCAATGCATATAATATTAAAGGTCCATCTTTTTTCTTCACAAAGAGAATAAAATCTCTCCAAGGTGACACACTTGGTCTAATAAAACTTTTTTCTAATAAGTCGTCAAGCTGTGTCTTTAGTTCCTTTAGTTTTACAAGTGCCATTCGATTCGGGGCTTTAGAAATGGGCATGGTTCCGGTACAAGACATTTGTTTATGTGATTATTTTTTAAAAAGCATGTAAGTACCACCACTTTGTACTCCATACGCCCTTACTATGAATCTTAGAGACTGGGCGATAGAACATTCAACTCACCTTAGTCAGTACATTGACCAATTCAACCTGCAATACCCTTATTGTGGCTCGACGATACCATACCTGAAGTCTGTGAGAGACACAACACACAATACCTAATGTGTCACCATGGTCTACTTTCATACGAAAGTATACTGATGTGCTGGTGAATGGGATTCCTAATTGGGAAAAATATATGCATGTTGGAGTTTAGGGAGTTCTATGGTGCCTTACCTTTGCTGACTTGGGTGGTGAGTTGGTATCCTTTGAGAGGGAACAAATCCCAAATAGTCTACCTTCCTTTTGAATGTGAAAATGAAGTGGAGTTCGATGATTATGAGCGCGAAGAGTGGTTTGATGATCTTGGTGAGGGTTCCCCATTTGCAGGTGCGAGGAATCCTAGTGTTGGTTTGGAGATGTGCCATGACTTTTCTAGGGGGAGTATGAATGGTGAAACATAGGGAAGGATAGGGTTGCAACTTGCCAAGTGAAGTGTGGGCTCAAGATTATTTTTTGTTGTAGTCTCTTACAATTTTGCTTGTATGACCTCCTCCGTTGGTAAATGTAGCTCCCATGCTTCTTTACTTCAAAGTGTTGTCGAAGGATTTGAGGTATATAGGCAATATAGCATTATAGTGACGCTTCTAAACAAGGATTAGGATTTGTATTAATGTAACATGGGAAAGTGATTGCTTATGCATCCTGGCAGTTGAAAACTTGAAACCCTATGAGCAAAATTACCCTATTCATGAAATCAAGTAACCTGGGAGACAATATTTTTATGTTGTTTAGTGCAAGATTTATGCATATCGAAGTACATTTTCACGCAAAAGGAGATCAACATGAGACAACAAAGATATTTGGAGGTTTTGAAAGACTATGATTTAGATATTCAACACCACTGTGGAAAAGTCAATGTTATGGTTGATGCTTTAAGTCGTCGAAGTTATATAACCCTTAGCCCACTTATATTAATCAACTTGTGATTAGGTGAGAAGTTCAAAAATCTGAGATTAAATTGATGATTGGAGATTTAAATGGATTTATGTCTGCGTTGGAAATTAGACCTACATTGAGTGACGAAATCAAACGGGTACAAAATCCAAATCCACAATTGGAAAAGATCTGGGAAAGAGCGAGGAAAAAAAGCTGGTTTGTGATACATGCGGAGTTTAAGAAAAGAAGCTCCTTTTCCAAGGGCGGTTATGTGTACCAAATAAAATGGAGTTGATAAAAGAATCATGGAAGAAGCACATAATACCTCTTATTCAATACATACTTAGGGAATCAAGATATATAGAGATTTACGAGATATATTTTGGTGGATTAATATGAATCAAGACATTTCTATATGAAACAAAACAGCTGAAAATAGAACACCAAAGACCCTATGGGTTATTACAACCTTTAGTCATACAGGGAATCTATTGCAATAGACTTTGTCACGGGGTTACCGACAACCCCTTTAGGAATGAATGCAATATGGGTAATAGTAGATATACTTACCAAGAGTGCTTATTTCTTGGCAATTAAAAATACATGGAACTTATATCATTTAGCTAGAAAATACATTTATGAGATTGTTAGATTACCTGGAGTGCCTTTTTCAATTGTGTCTGACCGGGATTTTCGTTTTTATTCACATTTTGGTTAAGGTTATAAGAGGCCATAGGTACACAGTTGAATTTTAGCACCGTTTTCTATCCAGTTACGGACGGTCAAACAAAAAGAACCATTCACAAATTAGATGATATATTGCGTGCATGTATCCTAGAATTCAGGGGATCATTGGAGAAACACTTACCCTTAGTAGAGTTCTTACAATAGTAGCTATCATGCCGGCTTTGACCCCAAACCCTGAACCCTATAAGGCTCTTTATGGTTGAAAATGTAGAATGCCATTATGTTGGAGTGACATAGATGAGACGAGAATACTTGGGCTAGAATTCATACAAGGGAAAGGGTGACTTATGAAAAGATAGAATAGCTCAAAACTGTCAAAAAAGCTCTGCATTCCCTAAGAGAAGCCATGTGGAATTTTTGCTTGGGGAATATGTATTTCTTAAGGTATCGTCCACCAATGGAGTAATAAGTTTTAGTAAAACGGGTAAACTAAATCCAAGGTTTGTTGGCCCTTTTGAGATTTTCGAGAAAATGAAAATGTGGCATATCGATTAGCATTACCTGCTTACCTTTCTTGAGCCCATAATGTGTTTCATTTCTCCTTGTTACGTATATATACCAGATCTATCACACATCATTTTTATCCCTTCTATCCAAGTTGGAGAAGACTTACCTATGGAGAGCAACCTGTTCAAATCTTAAATCGGAAAGGCAAGTTTCCTCGTAACAAAATAATTCCCATAGTGAAAGTTTTATGGTCAAATCATACAGATAGTGAAGCAACTTGAGAAGCGGAGCACATCTATTTAAGGTAACTTAGGACAAAACTTATATTTTTTTTGGGGGGGGGGGGGGGAGAATGTAATAACCGTAAAAAAAAATATTAATGATAAAAAAATGATGATGACTATATATGTGTATATATGATTATATACATTTGAAATGTAGTACTTATATATGTTATATGTTGCTAGTTGTTTAGTGTTGTGCATTGTATCAAACAAGATACAAGGTTCATATCCACAAAGAACTGTGGTTACTCGAGTAGGTAGTAGTGTGGTATAACTGGTATTAACAGAATTAAAACCGAACTTAGATTCCAAAAAGGGGGTTATGGAATGTAGCTAACCTGATAAGAAATGACATAATCTCAGTATCAATCCTGGTTAGATGCATTGGAGATTAATATTTTTGGTGAAAAATCAAGTAGATTATGTCAATAGTTCAAGAGCGGCAGTCTTGGTTTCAACTAATATCCACTTCTAGCTAATTTATTTATTATAGAAAACACAAGTTCACTTACGGCCCGTTTAGTTGTTGGTAATAAATTGTGGTAATGGTAATGGATTTAAAGTATAATTTGTTAAGGAAAAACTTCAAAATCCCCATGGAAAACATATTTTTCATTCCCAAACTTGAAATTTCTTCTTATTTTCCATTACCATCCATTACCATATGGAAGGGTGGTATTAGGTGGGAATGGATATTTGTGAAGAAAATTAGATAAATTATAGTTAAACTAGCACCTCCATGGGAATGAATTTTTTCCTTCCAAATTTAGTTAAAAATTCATTCCCATTACTCCATTTATAACCGTCTACCAAATGGGCCATTAATACTTCTGTTATCTCCTTATTAATGGTTAAATAGCAAGTTCTGTGTGACTATAAAATCCTTAGTCATGGGCAATCAAGACAATCTGCGGTAAATTCAATCCAACAGTAGCATCACGAGAAGAGAACACTTGGAATGCTATGTTAGACAAGTGAAAACAAACAACAAACACATTTGATTTTTCTTAGTAACATCAAAGATGATTCTCATAGATTGCTTTGGGTTTTCATTCTATATGGTCCCCCTTGTTTTGCCTAAGTTGTCCACCCTTGCTGGTTTTTTTTTTTCTTCAAATTTTTTGACAAATAAATATACATTACACTGAAACGGAAATAAACTATTTACATTGCAAATAAAGTTAAACTAATTATAAACTAAGTAAAATCAATCAACTAATCATAGCCTTAGTCCCATAAGTGAGGTTGGTTACGTGAAACAAAAGTGATTATTCCAGTTAGTCATCAACAAAGATTTTCCTCTTCCACCCCCTATGGTTTAGTACCTCATTCTCCTATAAATCCATCTGCTTCATATCTTTTTCAACTCCTTCCAATCACGTAAAATACTAATTAAAAATTGCATTAGAATTTAGACTAAGTTCATTGCTAATTACAAGTTCCTCCCATACTAAAATATTGCATTTTCCTCAATGGAAGGAAACATCAAAGGTGAGACCAAATCAGAAAAAGGTAATCTCCAGGAGGCACTCTGGAGTACAATGTCCCCTCTCCAGGAGGCACTCTCTTCTCGAAGCCGTCGAAAAGGTTCTCCTTCAACCTGATGTGTCTGTCCTGACTCCTGATAGTCCAGATAGTGAGGGACATAGAAAGAGTTCATAGCCGAAACCATGGAGGATATGTAATATATATTGTCGTCAAACCTATCCATCTAGGACTGCATGTACCCAGCTGGGTACCAAATTCAACCATCTGGGCCCTAAATTGAGAATGGTAATCAGGATGGGGGGTTGTTGTTGCTTTGTAGGAGGTGATGGGGGTTATGGTACGGCGGCTTTTCTTGCCCATACTCCACTTGCACTCCTTGTAGATTAGTGGTCATCAGGAGGAATACAGAGCTGGGTGTCCCTGAGGTTTCGACGATACCATATAGTTGACATCCGAAGCCCAGCCAGTCAGCCACATGAAGGTTTCTTCGTTCCTTGAGAAGGAAAGCATGTGAGAGCTTGAGAATCGGTGGATGTTGTAGACATTGTTGGATGGGTGCATTCTGGATTTAGGAGTGCCAATTTGCACCAAAAGGGGGTTCCCATTCGCATCTTGGCCCCTGGGAGATGATTTATGAACTGCTTCTGCTAATAGGTTACCATCCCTCATACTAATCTTCCCTTTTTCTTTACGACCCATCGCAGCATCACTAGACATCGAGCTAAAAAAATCTCCACCCAACCAGGATACCTTACTCCCTAGGATGTCATGGCCCACAGACATTTCAAGTCAAAATTGGGGAGACGAGTAGCCTCCACATGACAATATAGTCATTACCATGGGTCTATGATTTAAACGAAGAGCAGGGTGGTGAAGGGAGCTACTTGTGCACCTATTACCCCAAACAAGGCCTGTAATTGAGTGCCAAAAGAAATCTGCATTATACCCCTCGGCCTCCTCAAATTGATGATCAACACCATGCTCCCACCCAAAAGCTTGCATGACCTCTTCATAGTGCATAGTTCAACCCATATTCGTTATCATCGAGGTTGGGAGTAATAAAGGGGTCATCTTCATCCTCCCCACGCTCCAAAGTGGACAAGAATTCTGATTTATAGCACACATAAGTTGGGGCCTCCTCCAAAAAAAACATCTAAACCAACCTGACCTAGTAAATACTCAATGTATTCAAGCAAATCCAATCGTTCTAAGGTATTCATATCTACAAAAATCACCCTAAGAATAGCACATACCTTGGACACATCAATTACCGTCTTTTAGCTTATTATAGATCATCCTTATAAATCTTGAATTAGCATCCTTTTACCTTGACATTTGTCATACACTTTCTTGGTGGCTTGAGATTAAACTTGATTGGCACCTGAGGCATCACTCTTCCCTTGGCTTTCCAGTATTTATCCATTTGGACTTTGGATAGGTAAGTTTCTTTTTCTTGCCTTTAGGAGCGCAAACAGAAGAAAGCATAGATCTTAACTAAGGCAGCGTTTAAACTTTCGAGGTAAAGGTTAATATAGGAGGCAAGAAGCACTTTTTTTTGTCATAGTTTGTTTGAACAGTTCATAGGTCTTGTTATACCCTAGTTGCCCAATTATCAATCGACACACTACCCCTTTTGCTATGGAGTTCAAGCATTCAAAGGGAATTAAGGGATTCAAAATTTTTAGTTTGCCATAGTCTTTAGTTTAACAAACTGCCTTTCTTCAAATACAAATGCTGCACTACTAGTCTACTATTCAATCTATGCCTTATATATGTAATATATGAATCATGAACAACAAAAACTTTTCTTTTTGGCTGGAATTACTATTCTAGGCCTTTCGTATCAGTGGTTACTGTTATCATAACTATCTTTCCCGTAATAAGCAACTAACCCTCACACACCCATACACTCCCACACACACTCGCAAAAAAAAAAGTATAGTTATGTTACTTTTCTAGTGATGCAGATTGACTTTACTTTTCTTGAAAATTTAATTGTGATGCTACAGAGTTTCATGTTTTGCTTTGTTAAATATTGCTTTATGGCCTTCTGCTGCAGTGAACTGGTTTAGAATTTGGTGATTGGTAGCAAAATGCTGGCAGAATTCAAGTAGTAGATATAGAGCCACTGGTGCCAACAAACTGATTAGGTTCTGCTTTTTAAAATTTCTCTGTTTAAGTAGCTGGGAAAGGGTTCTAGCGTTCATACGTCTTATTCATATTCTGTAGACTTTACAACCTGGTATATTGGTTTCTTTGTAGTGTTTTGCCACATTCATATTTTTAAAGTAAAAAAATGATCTTTTTAGTTTATAGTTGGCGATAATAGAGGCGTGTGTGATGAATTGGATCAAAGTTTTACGGTATACGCTATTTTGGTGTACAGATCCTTTTGTGCTTGGAGATATTATTCTGCTCCATGATGAAGCATCAATCTTTCACTGCCTTGATTGTTTATGGATGGAGAGGGAGCCTGTTCCAGCTTACAGGGAATGTTTGGGAATGGGAGGAAATAAGAAGTGTTTTGGGTAGACTTGGAGGAATGGGAATTGAGCTGTTAGGGGTTTTTGGTTATCTATACAATATATTAAAAGGCACTCAAGACACCGTATCACGCCATGTAAGATGTTGACGTGACATTCTTTAAAGCACATGTTCCATGTAAACATTGCCACATCATTTAACAAAATAAATTAAGCTTAGAACATGATCAAAACCTATTACCTCTTCTAATTCAAGATCACCCACTTACTGTCTTAACCAACTTTTATTAGTAGTTAAAATTTGCACATAAGTGAACTAGAATACAAAGGTAAGACAAAATCACACAAATACATAACGGAAAAAAATAACACTCGGGGCAACGCTCGAGCCAACAAGTTAGTTAAAATAAATAAAAGGTGTATATTCCCTATTGAATACTGAGGTCATAAATGGGTTGACTTTTTTTTTTGGCAATTTTTGTTGTTTTTGTTTTGGTAGGTAAGATGAGATTAACCATATCAATTATAAATCCTGAATTTGATGAAGTCAAGAACATCAATTTTGCACTCCCAAAGAAGTATTAAGCACGGTTCCTTTAGACTAAGGGTCCGTTTACTTGGGTGTAAAACATTTTCGATGTAAAATGATTTTTCATGAAAAACATTTTACCTAGGAAAACTCATTTTCATAGAAATTTCCAAATGTTTACTTGCACGAAAAATACGTTTTACTTTCAAATTTGGGGGAAAATGTTTCCACTATGGTGTAAAATGAGTTTTCATTCTAAATTTTACATTTTATTTTTTCACCCAAAGTAAACGATGTAAAATGAAAAAACTATTTTCAAGAAAAACATGTTACACTTTAGTAAATGGAGCCTAAATTGAAATGAAAACAAGTTAAAAAAGAATAGGGCTTTAATGACTAATAACTAAGGAAAAGATATACTACCCCCATCTTGTAAAATTTGTTGCATATTGGTTTTTTCATTTTATTAAGAGTTGTATTGAATAGGTATGTAACAAGTCTGGTAGGAGGGAAAAGTAGAGAGAATGTTAGGGACTATATGGCTTATAAAGAAAATATATTAATCTTTAAGGACAATCCATAATGTAATATATTTCAATCTCTTAGTAATAGAGGAAGTACTTGTCTAAGAATATCATCCTAAGACTTCCTATTAAAGGTGGTCATGTATAAACTTATATTATCATCTTAGACTATATTCTTTTAAATTGAATATCGACTAATAACATACTTCTTCCGTTAAAAAAAAAACGCAACAATTTAGTTGGGTAATTAGGAAAAGTTAGGGGTAGTTAATTAAGATAAATGGAGAGAGAAAATGGGACCCAAAAAGTAAAAAGTAAAGTAGAAAAAGCTAGGGGTAGTTGATTAAGATAAATGGAGAGAGAAAGTGGGGACCCAAAAAGTAAAAAAAAAAATTGTTAAGAGTTTTAAGTAAGGGTAAAATAGTAAAATGCTACAAAAAATCTTACCATAAAAGGAAAGAAAAAAATTGTTGCATTTATTTTGAAATATCCAAATTTAGAAATTGTTGCGTTTTTTTTGGAACGGAAGAAGTATTATTTTGGACTGAATTGAATATAATGGATACTATTACGAATAACACCCCACATAATATAATAATTATATAAAAAAGTTCATATTCACAAGTCATGGACAAACAATACCCCACGTGTATTGGGAACAATTCAAAAATTACCTCTAATTTTTAATAATTGGAATATTTTAAATCGGGAAAATAGATAATCAAATAAAGTAGAACCAACTGACTTTTTTTTTTTTTTGTCGGAGTGCAAATTGCTTAAAAGAAAGGAATATGGTATAGAATTATACTTGTTCATACATCCATAGCCGCATTTTAGATTTTGCACAATCTTTTGCTTTTAAGTCCATCATGATTAAATCCAGGAAATTTAATGAACATAAAGATAATTTTGGCTTGTGATTTGCTAGAAGAATTAGGTACAAATATGCCTCTAAACAACATCATTAGTGCAAAACTTTAGTGGTTAATCCGTCGATTATGACCCCAAAACTCACTTGATTTCACCAGTTGCAATGTTCTTTTGCAAAACCAATTTGGTTTTGATAGTTTCTTACTTTGTCTCCTAATCACTTAGTTGGATATATAAACTCCAATCTTGGAGGATAAGAAGAGATCCTTGGATCATAGTCGGTCTTTTACCTTTAGTGGATCATCCGAAAAGTGGGGACTAGTCATTGCTGTTGGCAATAGAAATACTAGGTAGTCACCAAAGATTCACTTAAAATTGTCCCTAATAGGTGTTGTTGTAAGAAAGGTTGCAAATTCACGTGACATCACAATTGCCCTATTAAATTTTTAGAGCGATTAGTGTCCGAAACAAGTTTTTATTGTATATAAAAGATAAGAAGCGCACACACTAATACACTATATAAGGTTTTTTTTTAATTATTTTTTTAATATATATATATAAAAGAACTTATTTTAATGTGGATTAATAATGTTGGAAAAATAAGTGTATCCCAAGTCTCACATCGAAATAATAGCAAGAGGATGAGCTATTTATATAGTAGTGCTCAATATATACTAGTATAAGGCCTTTTGGGATGTGCCCAAAAACAAATCTGTGAGGGCTTGGCCGGCCCAAATCGGACAATATTGTACTAGTATGTGTATGAGCTTGGTTCGACGACCCAAGAAGTGGTATCAGAGCCAGGCGGTTCAGTCCGTGGCAGGTGGTCGTCGTTTGGTGAGTGGGGTTGTCCCTCTTTGTGTGCCCTCGAAGTTGGTAGTTACCCTGTAATTTGTTGGCGGAGCGTGTGGGCTTGTTATCCAGTGGGCATGGTCCGGTAGATGGTTTGAGTCCTGATGGTTAGCCCTTGTAGCTCGTGGGGATTGAGTGGGCATTTGATTGAACTGAGTTGTGGTAGCTGATGGTGTGGTCAAGCGGCGGGTCCCGTTGGTGCAACGGCGGTACTGAAAGGGGCAAGTCGAGAGAAGGCCATGGTATGTGGTCTTTGGTCTGAGGGAAGGTTTGTTGGAAAAATAAGTGCATCCCAAGTCCCACATCGAAAGAATAACAAGAGGATGAGCTATTTATATAGTAGTGCTCAATATATAGTATAAGACCTTTTGGGTTGTGCCAAAAAACAAATCTGTGAGGGTTTGGCTGGCCCAAAGCGGATAATATTGTACTAGTGTATGTGTATGAGCTTGGTTCGACGGCCCAAGAGATAAAAATCTAAAATTTGAGACTAATTCCGGCCTAAACAATAAAAAATTGAAGCCCTGAAAGAAGAGGAGGAAAAGGGAGAAAGAGAAAAGAAAATAGGGCCGGCTAAGTGAATTGGGTTTTAAAAACCATTGAAATTGGGATAATTTTTAATGCTTAAGGTGTATTGTATATCTAGTAAATTTTTGAACTATATTATTGCTAATGAACGCCTTAGGGTGTTAGCTCAACATATAATATATCTCATAACTTGATACGAAATATTAATTATGAATTGCGTGTTAGAATCACGCGTCAAAATAATGTATTTAACTTCTATTATAATTAAATAATACCCCGGTTCCAATTAGTTGCAACAATTTTGGTAGCGCGTTTCTCAAGATAAAAATTTTAGTGTGTAATTAGAAGTGAGAGAGAGAAAGAAAAGAGTGAGATAGAGAGAAAAATAAAAGTGTTGCATGTGAGAGAATTGAATCCTTGAGTTCTCTTATTAATTAATGAGGTATATATATATATATGTGTTGATTAACCCTAAAGCTAATATGGTAATTACATAAATAATATAAAATAATAAATAAACATGTTATTTACACTTTATCACACCCCCACAGATGAAGCGGGAGGAGGACGAACGCTTAGATTGTCTCGAAAATCATCAAAGAGCACTCGCGAAAGACCCTTAATAAAAATGTCGGCTATTTGATATCAGCATGTAATGTGAGTACGTTTTTTTTTTTTTGGAAAATATTGCAACTAATTTAGATCGGAGGTAGTATTTTCATTTTAGGTAGCTTATCTAACACCCTAGTTGAGTAGTTGTGTTCTTTAGTTTTTGTATTTTTAAAACATTCGAGGTACACAAGAAAAAGTAGTAATTTGCTGATCAAAATGTGTTAGGGACAAATATATTTAAAGTTAGGCAATATGCCAATATTTGCATCATTGAGAATTCGAGATATAAGACTTGATTCTTAAGGAGATATAAGACTTGATTCTTAACAACAATGAATCCCCTACATCAAATACTAATGTGGTATTTTTGTGAGAAAATCACACAAATTGAGGAATAATCTACCTTCACAATTTTTTTTTTTAAACTTACCTTAACATCATATAAAAAATGATAACAATATTACTACTTCATAAATTTTGGCATGAGATTTTCCATTGTTTTTTTTTAATTTTTTTTTAATAATAATAATAAGAGATTTTTTATAATTATCCACGCATTCTCTCTCTCCAATTATCCCCACTATCAAAAAATGCCTAGGGTTCGTGATTCTCAAATTGTTGCGTTTTGTTTTATGTATGGAACAGAAGAAATATATATATATTTTTTTGATAATTAAGAAATTTACCAGCTCAGTGACTGATAATGGATTACTACCTCAGATAATATATTAAGTCTTACTTGAGAGGGAAAATCAAGCGGAAATCCTCAATCAAGAGATGAAGATCAAACCTTGTACCTGGCCTTTAGGATGCAAGGTGGGTGTAGACAACACTTCATTCATCAGTTTATGTATGTTTATATTACTATTCACTTTTATAGCATGAAAGAATTAATAGTTGTTCTATAAAAAAATTATGATAAAAAATTACTTTGTTTATTTATAAGTTATATAACTGATAAGAAAATTTTATTTCATTTAAATCACAATAGAACTTCTATTAATTCTTTCTTCATAGGGTATACTCTCATTATTGGAATGTCTATATGATCACGTTGCGCATGCTATATTATCTCCTCCTGGCTCCTGACCCTCCATGCGTCAACCTCAACCAGACAATCTTCATATTCAATTGAAAAGAAAAAGAAAAGGAGCAACACTTTTTTTTCCTCTTTATTACAAGTAGGAAGATAATTAGGTTTGCGGGAAAGTGACTAACATTGTTAATTTAATTAATCAGAGCATCATAGGTGCATTTGGTACTCAAAAATTTTACTGTGAACTAAGGAACTGTTTAGTTTAACTGAACTGAACTGAACAGCTGAAAGTAATATTTTATAACAGAAGGAAATTGAAAGCTAAATTGAGCTGAACTGAATTGAAGTGAATTTAAGCCGAAGCAAACAGACCCTAAGTCTATAATTGAATGACCTTACATACATAGTGAATTAGTGTTCTTTATCAATTCAAAGTAGGAATACATGTTACTAGTATGATGACTTTTATTATCATAATAAAATTTCATCTCATATGGTTACTGTTATAATACTCCCTCCGTAACATAAAACTTTCAACAATTGGTTTTGCACGCATTTTGATGAAGCGATTTAAGGGTGTAAACGAAGGAATTAGTCAAAATGGTTTTAATACAAGCAAGAATGTGATAATAAGTTTCTAATATTAAAATTGTATTGACTAATTCTTTCGTTTACACCCTTAAATCGCTTCCTCAAAATGCGTGCAAAATCAATTGTTGAAAGTTTTATGTTACGGATTTAGTACATAAAAAAGTTAGTCAATGACTTCTATTGATATATAATAAATTATTGTACATCATTATGTCTAAAGAATTTGTATACTTTAATTGTATTTCCTAGCGTTGAACCATTCAATAAAAATGTGACTTGTACAATGCGTGCCCATTATTCAGTTATGTATGTATTAAGCTAGTATAGGGACAAGATTAGAGATGATTACTTAAGTATTTCTAGAGGTGGGAATTGGGTCGGGTCAGGTTTGTGTCAAACCGTTTAAATAAATGAGTCAAAAAACATTAACCCTAACTCGGTCTGATAATAAATGGGGCGTGTCGTGACAATTTCCTTATTTAAAAGGGTTAAACTGCAAAAAATATTCTCTCCAAAAATAACCAAAACCCTAATAGACTAGGGTGGATCTATCACTAGTGATCTGAGCATCACTTGCTCATTAAAAGGGCATCGGCGAGCCCACTAAACTGTCCTTTCTTATACATTATCTAAGTTTGTGGTGGAAGTGGAATGAATTGAAAACAGTTGTAGATTTTTTGGTATAAAAAATTTCAAAAACAAAATGGTTTCTACACAGGATCTATTTATTACACGTTTTCAAGAGCTAACCTAATTGCATTATTGGTGAACTTTTAGCCAGTATTTCATTTTTTTAAGGTTTGATAACACTTTCCATCTTTTATAATGGTTTTCTTTCCCCAATAATTTTGGATCGTCTCTTCCCATATTTTATGGGTACTTTTTTTCCCAATTAGTTTGGGCTTGTTTTCTTATATTATATTTAGTGGTCAATTGGTTGTTTGGATTGAAGATATAGGAATTCAATTTTATTTTTTTCTCATCCAATGCTATACATGAGGTTTTTGCAGTTAGGAAAGAAGCATTGACTTCAAACAAAATCATTGTATGATTCTGCAGCACTACAAAAAACTCACACAATGATGACAACTTATCAAGTTTAAAGAGGGCAATATGAGTATCGTTTTACTTAATGATACCTATAAGGGCAATTATTTTTGCACTCATTGGTATTAGCAATGAAGACAATATGATTATTTTGCCCCCTTAGACTTTTGAAACTTTGCCTTATTTGACAATAAATATAGTGTTTAAATCAAGGAAAACAAAATGTATTGCCTTTGTTGATGATCAATGAAGGCAATTTTGTTTGCCCTTTTTGAATTGAATCAAAGAGGGCAAAACATCTAAAATTGGCTTTGAAACCTAATACAACGGGGTTACAAGGGCAACATGAAAGCAATACTAAAATTGTCATTACAACCTAAGAAGACAAATTTTGTATCGAATAGGGCAATTTTAATTGTCTTTATTGAACACATTTTTTGTAGTGCAGCCGGATGAAAGAGATGCTATTAGTGGAGTTGGAAATGTAAATTTTATTGATGTTTTAGATCCGAAGTTTTCTTGTTTTTAATTATTCTAAATTGTAAGTGTCATTTGTCTTATTATCAAAATTTACAATTACAATATTGCCTGTTGTTCATTTAAAAAAGGTTCAAATTGCTTGACCCAAACCCGTTAATAATGGTTCAATTTTGTACCGGGTTGTGTAATATTTTTTAATATATTGAGTTGACAATGCTAGATGTAATCGTGTCGTGTCATGTTTATCCGTTCATTTAAATGAGTTGAAACACCTTAATTCTAAGCGATATGTTTAATAACGCCTTGTGCCATGTCCACCTACACTTGTCAAATGAATCGGGTTGATATAAAATAGTTGTGGGTTTGGGTTGTAATGAGTGGGGTGACAATGGGGTCGGGTTAGTATTAGCTTTTTAAAATCCAAAGTCGCAGGGTTCGGGTTGACCCAACAGGTTGAGAAATTTTATAATGTTCTTTAATTTTTCATGTTTTAATGCAATACACAGTATGTGCTAAAATGTACTTTAAACTAACGTTCTATAAAAAGAAATTATAAGAAATATCTTTATTAATAGTCATTTTATGGCAAATAATTGGTGTTGTGGTCCAATAAATAATGTTAAATTCAAAGTTTTAATGGTAGAAAATGTTTTTGCCTAAAATTTCCCATAATATAATAAGTTGGATACATTACTAATGATTTTCGGATCGAGTCGAGTTGAAATCAGATCGGATTGGGTTAAGAGCGGATTATATTTATCGGGTTTGAAATAATTTTGAGTCATTATTTTTTTTGTTAAAACTTAAAACCCACTATTTTCAGGTCGAATTGCAGATCAGGTCAATTTTGACAGCTCTTTGTTCACCCCTGTACTTAAAATGGTCCTTCAATCTAAACCAATTTTGTGTCAGGTTAGCAAGTCATGTCAACTGATTTCCCAACTGTAGGTATTTCAGTATTTGTGGTCTTAAGGTAGATGCTCAATGCATGTCATTGTATTGTTTTACGTTATTAATTATTGCAAAACAACGTACGTAAACTATACAAAACATTATTCAAATAAAATGGAACATGCATGTGCGTAATTCTTGTCTCATTTCGATCGTATTGCATGTGGGACGTTTCTTCTAACTTTCTTACCTTATTAGAAGTTGCCTAAATACCCACAAACTCCCCCCCTTTTTAGTGGCCTGGCAGGGGGAACTATTATAGCAATTATTTAGTCACTAACTTAATAAAACAAGGCAATTTAGATAGAAAATTTAATCTATCGTACGTAACCACAAGAACATCTACAATTTTTTTTTTATTTGTGAAATAAACATATTTTATTTACCATAAAACTTAGAAATATAGGAGAAAATCGTCAACAACAAACCATGATTAACATTCTAATGTGACCTAATTTGCTTGATTATACTCGGCATATATCATGTCGATTGTCGAATATTATGTGTCCCAAATTATAAGCAACATTTGACTTAAAAAAGCTCTTATATGTTTCAGGCAAATGTTGCATATATTTTGAGACGGAAGGAATAATGATTACTTAATCCCAATGAGCTAATTGATAACAAAATACTGGAAAAAAATTTGGTTGATCCACCGGGTTGACTACCCACCCTTAATATAAGGTTATGATAATTATGATAGTGGAATCCAACTTGACTTAAGTATTAATATTTTAATAATCTATTAGTAGCGGGTAGTCTACCAGGTGGGCAGGTGTAACAATGTCTCAAAATACTCGTAAAATATACCAAATATATGTTGTGGTGATAAATTAATCTCACATTGAAAGAATTCAAGAGTTGCGATCAATTTATAAGACTAGGGCTTGTTTACTTCAGATTATATTCAGTTCAGTTCAGTTCATCTCTATTAAGTTCAATTAATACACTTCTATTTAGTTCAGTTCAGTTCATCTCTATTCAGTTAATGTAAACGAGCCCCAAGGACTTACTATTCTCATTGCCATATATAATCTTGAGGTGGAACCTCCTTAGTCTTATGATATCCTCTTTATTGTTAATATTATTATTTTATTCGACGGATTTCTCAATACAATTAAGATTGTTAATCTTCGTAATCATATATATACTCATCAATACACAACAGTTTAACACCAAATACAATTTGAGCCATGCCAATCCGATCCCTAAAACATAACCTAGTGAATGATTCATGATCAAATTCCAATTCAAACAGTCGAACTGTACCTTATATTAATGTGAAACGCTTTCCCGATCAGATCATTGTCCTTAGTTCCTCACTTTTAACCTTCATTTGAATTAGTAGGTGAATCAATGTGAATGCGACTTCTAATTTTGCTTTTTATCAAACTTTTGGTATTTGCACTTCTAATTACTTACACAATAAATTAAAGCTTGTTTAATGAAATGTTCGTATTCCTCCATATTTTATTTGTATTAAATTAGGAAAAATTGATAAAGCCGATCACAACATTTGGCGCCGATCTCTTAAAAACTGTTTCAACTATTGACGATCTCATATAATATTCTGAACTTTAAGAGGTCTTTTACAAAAATAGTCTTGAGTGTTATATATATAAAGGAAAAATGGATAAGAACAATCCCAACTGTTGTCGGTCTTTTAAAAACAATCTCAACCATTGATTATATATATGAGTCATCCCAACTTTAATGGATGACGTTACACAAAAATAGTCATAACTATTACTTATTTTCTAACAATAATATCAGTTTGAGATCGACTATTTTTAGATTATAATCAATGACGTTGGGATGATTTCTGTAAACACGCTTCAATATCGGGGAAAGAGATAATCATTAGTTATTATTGTTTTTAGAAGATCGAAAACAGTTGAATAAATTCTAAAATACATGGGAGTATGCTGTTAATGTACAACAAACTAAAAATCACTCTCAATTGCATTTATAGTTACTATTAATTTGTAACAGTACTATTTTCATCAAGGGGTAACTTTTATGATCGTTCCTAAGAAAAATTTTAATCCGTTATATATATACTAATATAACTTATACCAGATGACAGATGCACACATATTTTTTTCCCTAATAGTTGAGACTGTTTTTATCAAATTTTCGAGGGAAAAAAAATGAAGGGGAGGGGAGGGGAGAGGGGGGCCACAAGAAAGGGATGAAAGCAAAATGCCTCCCAACCCATCATCTTGTTGTTGTTGTTGTTGTTGCGGTAGTTGCGGTGAGAGAAAAGGTTAATTGGATTGGAGCTTTTGAAAAATGAGAGAGAGAGAGACCCACATTGATGATATTATGCACACCATCAACAAAGGCCTTTCCCAAGAGAGATTACATAACATAATATAAGGTTGCTTGTCACCATTTCGATAGCTCCCTCCGTCCTACATTCTTGTTTTCACAACGTCCCTCCTTTTTTCCCCCTTTTCTGTCCCCACTCCCCACCCCACCCCTTCTCTTCTCTTTCTCTAATATAATTCTAGGGCCCCACCCCGCCCTTTCAACTCTCCTCCTTTTTAATTTCTTTCCTTAATACTCTTTCATTAGTAACAAAGGTTTTAATTATGCTCATTTTTTTCCTTTTCAAAATACTACTAACAAGCCCAAGCTTTCGATTAATTATAATTATAAGAATAATGACTCTTTGTTTTAGCCTTTAGGATAGGGGTAACTATTTATATTCACCTATTCTAATGCGTGTGCCATGTTTCAATCATCTAATAGGAAGGGGAATATATATTGGCACTACTCTACTTTTTCCCTAATGATCTGTTTGGTAGCCGGGTTATAAATGGTGGTAATTGAAATGAGTTTATAACTAAATTTGGAGGGAAAATCAAAATTTATTCCTATGATGATTCTAGTTTAACTCTAATTTATCTAATTGAAAGTAAGAAGAAATTCCAACTTTGGGAATGAAAAATATGTATTCTATGAGCATTATGAAGTTCTTCCTTAATAAATTGCACTTAATATTTATTACCATTACCACAATTTATTATCAACAACCAAACGGGCCGTAAATGTGCTCCCACATAGTGGAGTGCTAAAGGAAAAGGTGGAGTGTCAATGTCATTAGCCTCTAAGGCATCGTTTTGGTTAACACGAAAAATGAATTCTGGTAGGAATTAGTATTTCATGGGAAGTTATTTCCCTAATAAAATTCCTACAAATTTCTCAATGTTGTTTGATTATAAAAATAGGAAGTTGAAATTCTCATGAAATTTGATTGACCAAGGGACCTTGGTAATCTATTTTCTATGTTTTGTGGAAAATAAAAATTTCCATGAATACCAACTTTCTCCATTTTTACCTTTTTGTATGAACCAAACAACTATTCAAATTGTCAATTCCCATAATTGTTCACTTCCTCCATTTTATTTTGTCAACAAAACAAGCACTAAAAGGAGTAATACTCATTAAAGAAAGAAAAGTTTATGTAGATGATAAAAAATTATTAAGAAGGAAATAATGGTTTTTAAAGGATAAAAAATTCTCAATTTAATAAGCAAAAATGATAGAGTATATAACATATTTCTGGGCCCTAACCATTAGCTTAAGCTTTTGGTTGAGATGATCCTCTAATATGGTATCGAGAGTCAACGTGACGCAGATGTCACGGGTTCGAATCTCTCTTCTCTCTCCCTTTTAAGTGGAATTAATTAGCACCAGGTATGGTGGGCCTGTGTTGCATCCACATTTTAAGCTCAAAGGGCCTTTCATGTGAAGAGGAGTGATAGAGTATATAGCATATTCGTGAACCCTAACCATTAGCTTAAGTTTTTGGTTGAAATAGTCCTTTAACAAAAACTTCTTACAATTATATTCTTATTTATCAGTTTTTTTTTTTGGTTAAATAACTTCTATCTCCCTATTTTTTTTTCATTCCTTTTACTCAGAAGCTAATTTATCAAACTCCGGCAAATAAGATGTGACTAAACTAAAAGGGTTATAAATAATCAATTTCTTTGTCTAGATGGTTAGAATGTGCTTCTCTTATATCATTGTTTCTGTTCCAAAGTACAGTATTTGTTTCTGCATTTCTCAAATCAACGTACGATTAGAATAAGTGGATAAGATTAGACCGTATAAAATTATTTATTCATCGAGAGAGAGATATGATTAATTTAAATTAGAAGGGGTGAACCACAAACCACATGGAATGAAAATGAAATTGCATAATAAGAAGGCTAACATCACATGAATTAGAGTGAATTATAGGGTTAAATTTCTATTTAAAGCAGTAACAAATTGTTTATTTATAGATTAGCCAATAATTTTCTGCACAAATTTAATTTTATAGTCGTACTGTTAATAATATTCGATCTTGGCCTATTGATGACACCTTTTTATTTTCTTGTTTAAACAATTTAAACAAATATAGTTGGAATAGATTATTATGACAAATAAACAGATTCCGACAATAAAATAAAAATTCCTACTCAGAAACGTCCAAAAGTAACAGTAATATAAAGGACCAAATTGTCTTAACAGTTTAGTATCAGCTCTTTCACATTTTTGTTGTAAAGCGTTTGGTATTGGTGACCTTTTTGGGAGAAAGTATCCGTGCATAGGCGCCCTGGGGGCATATATATTGAGTTATTGACCACCTTAGGAGAAGTTGATGGTTACGTAACTTGGGACTTTGAGGTCGCGAGGTTGATTTTTCGTATGGGTATTTTTAGCTCGATTAATCCTGAGATAGGAGATGTGCGTTGGAATCCAGTGTACTTTGATGTATAAAAAAAAGTGTTACAGGATTATTTCAACCAAAAGCTTAAGCTGATAGTTGAGACTCAGGAATATGTTATATACTCTATCATTCTTCCTCACATGAAAGATCATTTGAGCTTGAAATGTGAACGCAACACATGCTCCATCACATCCGTCCCGAATTAATTCCACTTAGAATGAAGAGGGATGAGATATTTGAACCCGTGAAACCTGTGTCACGTTAGCTCTGATACCATACATGTTAAAAAAGCATCATTGAAACCTAGGAATATGTTATATACTCTATCAAAAAGTATGGTTGACCTTTACTTGCATGAACTTCATCCTTAATTATCTGATTAATTAATACCTTTGATAAAAAAAAAAAGAAAAAATATATATATATAAAAATTGTTCTAAAAAGTGTAAAAAATTACTCCGTATAATTTTGTGTAGGTGTATTTTTTTCCCTGTTTTTTTTTTTGGATAGTTCACCAGAAAATATCCAATAGGGAAAAAATGCTCATCCTCACCCATTTTATCACATTCGGATCGCCATCCCATAAATTGAACTTACTGGATGTTTTGTTTAAATTTTCCTAGCTGACAAATATTTTTGATACAAACCAAGAATTATCAGCATAGAAGATTATTTTCTTCATTTCCAAATGTTTATTAAGGTACATCTTTGGCTGTTAGTATATGTAGTTCTATGTTACTCCATCTGTTTCAATATATTGTTCTTGTTTATTTTCATCGATACAAATATTTGATTGTAAATAGCTTAAATTTTATAATTGATTATTAAGAAAGTATTCATTGAGATCAATCAAATTAGACTCATTTTTTAAAAGAATTTAGAAGACTCTCTCTCTTTCTTTCTTTTTTTTTTTCAATTATAGGATGCTAAATAGAAACAATATAAAGAAATGGACAAAATAAGAATTTGATACTTTTGGACTAATCATTGCGATGAATAAGGATGTTAAAAAATCTGATCCGGTCTCTGGTCCATGAAAAATTGAGATTTCAGTTCATCGGTTCGGTCTGGTCCACTGAATTTACTGGTCCGGTCTTAGGTCTGCGCGTGCGGAATCGTATGATTTTAGTCCACTGTTCCAACTAGTCTAGTTTTGAACCAACGAACAACCCTAGTGATGAATAAATTAAGATTTGACATGCTGATGTGTATATACGATCTCCGTTAATTTTTAAGTGCAATGATGTGATATAAAATGGAGAGAATAAATGTCTAATCGTTGCAAAAAATATATATCGGATGTAGTATATCTATATATATATATATATATATATATTGAAAATAATTTAAAATATTTCACATAATCCAAAATTAATGCAAGATTCCAATTAATAAATAAAATTAAAAAGAATCCATAGCATGTTAAATTTGATATAATATTACAAATGGGCATGGACAACCCAATACGGAGGAAGAGAGTTCGGTCACCTACAAAACTAAGAAGGTTTCTTCCCAAAAAAAAATTGGCAATAGAAGAAGTAACTCCTAGACCTATTAGTATGTTTATTCTCTCCTATTTCTCTAATGTAGGACATTCATTTGTGCACACATATATGGGGCTCAACACTCCCTCAGTAATAATGAGGTCCTTAGTATTCAAAAATAACAAGAAAGACAATCAGAAACAATTACAACTACTTAATAAAACCCAATTTAGAAAGAGACTCGTAACCTATGCTCTAATACCATGTTAAATTTAATAGAATATTACAAATATGTTTGGGCAATCCAATACCGAGGAAAAGAGTTTAGTCACTTACAAGTTACAAGCCTAAGAAGGTTCCTTCTAAAAACTAATTGACAATGGGAAGAGTACGTAATTGTTAGACCTATAAGTATGTTTATTTTCTCCTCTTTCTCTAACGTGGGTTACTCATTATAGTGCATGCACAAATATATGGGGTTCAATATGACATTCTATTTCAAATTCTTGTTTTTATTTGGAATATTTTTAATTGTGCCTTAGCACAAGACTCCTATCACTTGAATATATACCTAACTACCATTTCCAGTAATGGAAGAGGAATGATGAGAATAGAACTTGCAACCTCTCACTTGCAAGGTGTATTCAAGCGCTAGTGCGCTAGTGTTCGATATTGGGATCGAAAACGTACATAATATAATTAGACTTTGAGAAGTTTTGTATCTATGGTGAGGTTATATATTGTTAAAATAGTAAGTCTCATGTTAGACCGTCAAACAATTTGATAGGATAACTATTTTTTAAATAATGTAACTTTTGCGTATAAAAACGTAACTTTTAATATAAAGCTTAACTGATTTTGTAAAATATTAAAGATTTAGAATATAAAGTTACAGTTTTTTAGTTAAAAATAATGTTAGATCGTCTTACAAAGAAGTAGTATCGTTAAAAAGAATATCTTGTGATACGACCTTTGCCAAGAATTCATGGAACAGATCGATTAAATAAATATGCATATGTGTTTACAACTACATATATCGGGATTAGAGTACCTTTACGGCCCGTTTGGTTGTTGGTAATAAATTGTGGTAATGGTAATGAATTTATAGTGTAATTTTGTTAAGGAGGAACCTTATAATCTCCACAGAAAACAAATTTTCATTCCCAAGCTTTAATTTTCTTCTCATTTTTCATTCCCATCCATTACCATTGAGGAGGGTGGTATGTGATGGGAATGAATATTTGTGAAGAAAATTAGATAAATTGGAGCTAAGGTAGCACCATCATGGGAATGGATTTTGTTTCCCTTTCAAATTTAGTTATAAATTCATTCCCATTACCATGATTTATAACCGGCTACCAAACGGGCCGTTAAGGTTTAGATTATGTGAGTTGGATCATCCTTGCAAATACAACAACAAAAAAATTACACCTAATTATGTCTACGTCCATATCATTATATGTTAACAGTAAATTATTTTTTGAAATCTAAACGTATACGTATCGAAGCCAGATTGTCAAAAATAATCTCAATCAAAAACTTAAGCTAATGGTTTAAACCCATGAATAATTGGTTGTATAATCTATCACATATACCATCACGAGCAAATTAGTTGTTGGGCATGAAGTGTGTGCTTGTAAAATGAACTTTCCCTTACCTAGTAGCTAGCGTTAAATATTTCACTTTGTAAGGAGAGAGCTAGCTGAGATTTGAATTCGGAGCATTTTTGTCACGATGGTGCTGATATCAAGCCGAAGAAACATCGCAACTAATTAAAAGCTTAACGCAATTGTTGAAGCCTAAGATTTGAATTGGTTTTATATTCTATCTTAACTCATGCTCAACACAATTTTTCCCAAGAAATTTGAGGTAATTTATTTCCTTTTTTTGTGACATTTTACATAATACAAACTTTCAAACTGATAGTTAATATAAATCTGTGGTTTTTTTTTTGATCCAAAATCCGTGGTGGTATTATTATTATTATTAGTAATTTTTTCGAGATGCATACAAAAATCGTCCTATTTTCCTTTCAAATAAAATTCTAGATTAATTTAGTTAGGTATAACTTTTACATAACAGATACAACTCAACGTGAAAAAATATTCATATCATTTGAATTTGATGCTTAGCTCAAGTTACCAGGCCAAAGAATAGTATGAGAACAATATAACGAGCTAAAGAAGCCTTTTTTTTTTTCACTATGTTAGCAATATATAGTTAACTCGTCCTGGAGCTTGTAGTAATTCTCTTATCTAAGGAATTAAGGCACCAAGTGCAGGGGCCGGGGAAGGGGAAACCCGAACAATTGTTGGGGGTTAGATTTGACCTCGGTTCGAAAACTATCCTATAGCTAGTCGGGATGTTGTGCCACTGCACCAACACCTGACCTGGCCTCCTCATCGTACTCCATATATGATTACACTTATATATCATTCAATAATCAGTTACATATGAATAAGTTTATACAAACATTATACGTTCATACTCCCTAAATTAAAATTCATATAGATAACTATGTTTCCACTTATAAAAAAAAATGGTCCAAACTCAAGTTTTTAATTGATGAAGCAAATGATAACTCAGAAATTTTCTTTCTCTGCCTTCTTGCTAAAAATTAAGGCCCATTTATATTTAAATTTGATTTATAATGGTGATAATCAATTCTCGCACCTCAAATATGGGTTGAACCTCCGTGCAATTACTCAACCCTAAGTATCAAAGACTAATTAAATAAAGGGGTTATTTTCTCTAGTATTTTCTTTTTGGTATGTTGCCAAAACACTACGTACTTATATTATTAATTAATTAATTATTAATTATTTATTTATTTGTTGTGGACTTCTGGCATGTGGGATACTGGCCTGGGTGATTTATCTTAGATCGACCAACTTGTCACACCAATTTGATAATACTTTATTTCGGATATATTCCACGTGAATTCAATTATATAAAATTTACTATATTATATTGTATGCCTGAAATAATGAATACTGTTTTATACAAAGTATATAAAGTGACCTAAACTTTATTTGCGTATCGATTGCTCCGTATATATTTCATCTTGTTGCTTTTCCAGGTTCATCAAAGCCTCAAACAGTAATATAATAAGCTATAAGGAGTTAGGATATAGCTTGTTGGTAAGTGTCCCACGATCATGGGTTCGATACTTACTCCTAACATAATGCTAGGGTATTTTCCCCTTGCACCTTTGAGCTAGATGTTTTGTATCAGTCAATGAACTAGTGATTTCCTTATCTAATAATAATAAAAGGTAATGTAATAAGCTGTAAACTATTTTATTTGATTTAGATTATTTGGGCATATTTACGTTTATAAACTATGTAAAATCAATTCTTGGTTTTCAACTATTAGCTCAGGGTTTTAGTTAAGATTATGTTCTAACCAATATTCACCAAACGATTCATCAAATAAAGGTAACCCTAGCTAATCATGATATATTACTTGATAAAAATGGAAGGATTTATCGATCTATTAGATACTATGGAGTACTAAAATTTCTAGAAAGATGCAATATGTCACTCTCACAAAGAAAAATTTGTTGCCTGCATTATTTTGAAGTTTTTTTTTTTTTTTTTTTTTCCTTTTTTTTCTATAAGTTGCGATAATATATAATTGATAGAAAATATTCTTGATCTTTTTGAAGTGAAAGTTTCAACTAACTTTTTTGGATTTGTTTAAAACTAAATTAGTTAAGATCTAAATATTTTTAACTAGGTGATGATCTGAAATAAAAATAAATTGATCTTATTTATTCACATTTTCTAATTTTTTGATTGAAATTACTAATTTAATACAGTACTTAAGAGTTGTACATACCCCACTTAATACTGTTAATTAAAAATAAATAAACATAAAAATCGAACATGCAGCCTAGAGTTTACTCAATACTAATAAAATCTATTTTATACTCGGATTATATATAGCTCTAGGACCTCTAGATACCTAATGGCGTTCACCGATTCAAAATTGGATGACTGAACTGGATTGTTACGATAAGACCAGTGTATCAAAATCATATGATTCAGCATATCGAAAAACAGATCGAGATTATATATTCTAATTAGACCTAGGTTTGGACCAATTTCGTGTTTTCTTAAAAAACGTATTTTTTTTCAAAGTCAGCCGAGCCGAGTTAGGACTAGACCATACTGGAACTTTAGTATTATTTTCTATTAAAAATGATTTTTTAAAATAATTTTATTTATTTATTTATTTTTGGATCGGATTTTTCTGGTTTGAACTAGATCGACAGAACACCAAACAAGATTCTTAATTTTTCATGGATCATGGATTGAATTGTAATTGTTAGATCCTATTGTCAAAACCTTGCAGAAAAGAGAGTATGGTAGGAGAAGCATCAACAACAATACCAAGATTTATGCACCTTCACAGCCCTCAATTCCAGGCTCAGGCCTTAACCTATAACTAGCTGTATTGATTGAGTAAGAGTTTGTACAAGTGAGAACAATACAACTGAAGAATTCTAACTGCTGAGAATTAGTAAAAGTGAGCAGAAAAACTAAGTAAAGTGCTAAGAAGGGAAGCAGAGCTATTTATAAGAAAAGCTAACAGCCTAACTTGTAACACCCCGCATTTTAGCAACGACGTTATTAGTGATAACGTCGTAAACAGGCAATTACCAATCGATTTATAAAACAAAAATATAACTAAACTCGTGGAAGTAATACTTTTATTAATAATAATAATGGAATCCCAAATTACAAAAGGTTAAACTAAACTCTAAATCTAGTCCTAAAACTAGAAATAAAACCTATTGCAAACACAGGAATTGAAAACAGGGGCTTAGACGTTCAACAACTTATCCCGCTTCTAGCCTCTATCCTGCTTACCTGCAAAATAGATTTGGGGGTCCACCAT
Source organism: Salicornia ramosissima (assembly GCA_951394345.1). Lineage (NCBI taxonomy): Eukaryota > Viridiplantae > Streptophyta > Magnoliopsida > Caryophyllales > Amaranthaceae > Salicornia > Salicornia ramosissima. The sequence continues at coordinate 51,649,747 of OX596234.1, forward strand.
CAGTGGCGAGTAACTAAACTGTCCTACTTAAAAGTAGGACCACATTACATACAATAATAGGGTTTGAAACACAGGATACAAGTACTACAACAGAGTTAGCAGCGGAAACATAACAACCAATAAACATCATATTCAAAGATTAACATGCTTACTTATCAATACAATTAATCTACATTATTAGACATCAAGAATATTTCTGACACGACTGAAGTCGATACAACAAATAAGTCCCCGACACGATTCATCACAGATGAACCGATAACAACAAACAAGTCCCCGACACGATTCATCACAGATGAACCGATACGACACGGCGCAAGGCCGATAACAACAAACAAGTCCCCGACACGATTCATCACAGATGAACCGATACGACACGGCGCGAGGCCGATAACAACAAACAAGTCGCCGACACGATTCATCACAGATGAACCGATACACGCACGGTCTTTAACCGCTCGAAAAGACTCCAAATAAAACAACCCACGAATCATCACAAAAACTCTTCAAGCAACACATGCCAACGATTCATCATATAATATCATCAACAAGATCAACAAAATAATACATATAAGCTTTCAAGATTCAAGATTTCAAGAATTAATTATCAAACAAGATAAAAATCCAAGCTTAACAACATGCTATCACACGTATAACATAATCGAAAATACCAAGCAAGAACATTGTCAAATTATCAAGATTAAATACAAGAACATCAAGAATTAATCATAGAACGAAATAGCTTATAAGATCACACAAGAACATAAATTGATCAAACAAGAAAACAAATCTAACAACCTAGACATCATGTTTTATACAAAAATCATAATAACAATAACAATAATGTGATTCTAAGCCTAGTATCCTATGCAACCTAATCCTATTCCTAAGTAGAATAATCTAGTTACCTATAGGAGAATCCACACACATAAAACCACGCACAACCTCGCCCATTCGTCCCTTAGTTCGACCCAAGCCACGCCCAAGGTTAGGTTTGCATTGATGAGCAAGGTTGAAGGTCTTGAATCAATCTTCAATGGTGTCTTTGATTTGATGAAATAAAGGAGGATTGGGTTGAGAAATCTGATGATATGCCGTGATATGTAGTGGGGAAAAGGAGGAGTTTTTATTTGTAGTTTAGGATTGGAAAAAAACAAAAAAAAAAACAAAGGGGGCCGGCTAGGGAGATGCAAAGAAAGATTTTATGGGTGTTCCTAAAATGTAGTAGGGTGGTTAGGGAAAATAAAAATAGAGTTTTTAGGTTTTAAACAAAATAGTTGTAATTGGATAATTAAGGTAAATAAATAAATCAAATTAAATTAAAATAAAGGAAAGGCCGGCTAGGAGGGAGTCAAAGCAAGGGCTTTGGGCTTGATCAATTAAATAAAAATTAAGTCTTTGTGCCCAAATCGAATAGTTTGGGTTTAAAGGCTTAATTTTTCAGAAAATTTAAGGCCCAAAAATCTAGGTCGTTACATAACTAACTTAGCAAAACTAACTAACAGAAATAACTAACTAAATAACTTCAACACCCCCCCCCCCCCTCAAGCTTGAATGGGGAGCATTCCAAGCTTGGATTTAAGATGTTCAAACTGAGCAAAAGGAAGTATCTTAGTGAATATATCTGCTAGCTGATTTGAAGTAGGAAGATAGGTAAGTTGAATTAGACCTTCAAGCACTTTTTCTCTGGTAAAATGACAGTCAATAGCAATATGCTTGGTCCTTTCATGAAAAACAGGGTTCTTTGCAATGTGTATGGCAGACTGATTATCACAATGCAAAGTAACAGGAGCCAATTTGGTAATGCCTAAGTCACCAAGTAGCCTAACCATCCATGTAACTTCTGCAGAAGCACTGGCCATGGCACTGTACTCAGCTTCTGAAGAGCTTCTGGAGACTGTGGCCTGCTTCTTGGACTTCCAGCTAACAGGGGAGTTTCCTAGCTTCAAAATATAACCAGAAAAAGACCTTCTTGAGTCCATACAAGCTGCCCAATCTGATTCTGAAAAGGCTTGAAGGGTTAATGAAATATCTCCTCCCAATACAATGCCTTGACCTGCAGTGGCAGCCACATACTGAATAGTGTGCTGAAGAGCTTCAAAGTGAGTGGTTCTTGGAGCCTGCATAAACTGGCTGAGGTGCTGCACTGTATAGGCTAGGTTTGGCCTAGTGTTTGTGAGAAAATTAAGCTTTCCAACTAATTAAACTCCTATAAAACTCAGGATTAATTAGCAAATCACCACTAGAAGCATCCAATTTTAAATTTAATGGAAGAGGAGTAAGGACAGATTTAAAAGTGGTCATACCTGTAAACTTCAAGAATTCATTGGTGTACTTATGCTGAGTAAGAGCTATGCCTTGAGGCATATAAGTTACCTCAATACCCAAAAAATAATTGAGTTTTCCCAAATCCTTTATACCAAAAATGCTATGGAGATAAGACTTAAGATGTAAAATTGAAGAGGAATCATTACCAGTTAAAATGATGTCATCAACATAAACAGCAACGATAACGACCCTGATTTTATTGGTATTTCTGCCGTATGATTTTGTGTATTTATGTGTTGCTATGTATGGTTCAAATTTATTTTTTTGAACTATTTATTTTATTTTATGTGATTAATTTCGATTTAATTCGAATTATTTTATTTTGATCAGTTATTATTTATTTTAATTATTATTTAATTAATTAGAATTTTTATTATTTAATTTTCTAATTAATTATTTAATATTTTGGGCTAAATCGATTTAAGCATGATTAGTCATGCACTTTTTGTAAACTAGCCCAATTAGTCACGAGAGCCCAATTTGGCCCATTTGGAGCTATGAAAACCGGCCCCTTATGTGTGCATGGCAAGGTTTTGCCACTTGCCTCATGTTCACACCTTAACTAACTCTATATATAGAGGAGTTAGTAAGGCTTTTGCTCATTTTTGCCATCCTTGCCAACTTAGACACTTGCCATCCAAAGATCAAACACAAAGACACTATCCATCTCCATCATTGCCACACGCCATTTTTGGCACTTTGATTCCATCAATTTGTTCATCAACTTCTTAAACCCAAAACTTAAAGATTCATATCCTATTGATCTTTAAGTATCAAAACACAATCTAAACCTCTTAGTTTGCATTCAAGATCACTAGTTTGGGGTTGTTTTCCGGGCTTGTTCGTGTGGGTTGATTCGAGTGGGTGCCGTGTGATTGAAGCCGTGTGTGCAAGTGGTGGTTCGTGTGGAGCCGTGCAGTGGGCAGCCGTGCGAGTGGTGGTGCCGTGTGTTTGTGCAGTGGGATGCCGTGCTGGGCAGCCGTGTGGTGGTGCCGTGTTGCTCGTGTGGAGGCCGTGCGTGTTGTGCCGTGGCTAGGGTCGTGTGGTTCGATTTTCCGGGCTGCATCTTGTGTTGATTTTGTGTGTTAATCTTCAATAAGGTAACATACTTTCTCAACTTAATTGGTGTACTATGATTCATAGTATAGATTAAATGAATAAGATTAGTTTTAATGATGTTTGGTCATTTTTTGAGTATTGATTGTAAATCTGATTTTTTTAAGTGGTTTAATGATGATTTGATGATTGAATATGATGATTTTATGTTTGATTATGATAGTAGTAAGTTTATGTTTATCATGTTAAAGTTTGATGAATTTTGGGATGCTAGAAAGTGATGATTTATTATGTTGAAGAGTTGAATTTATGCGTGTGGTATGATGTTTGGGATGAGTTTCTTGATTTTTGGATGAGTTCTTGATTGAAGTTCTTGAATCTTGATTGAGTTCTTGGTTGAAGATCTTGAATCTTGGATGATTTCTTTATGAATATGGTTGAGTTCTTTAAGCTCTTGATGAGTTCTTTAAGAGTCTTTATGGGTTCTTGATTAAGTCTTTTAAGTTAAAGAAAGTTAAAGAAAAGGTTAAAGAAAGGGATAAGATGTTGTAAGATGATTGGTTTACGCGTTAGTTTCTTAAGTCAAGGCGTAAGATGCAACTTAAGAAGTAACTAAGAATGTAAACTTCGGATTTTAGATTAAAGAATGTAAGATTAGCTTGATTTCGTAGCTAGACGCCTAATTCGTAGAGTAAGATTCTATGTTTTTGGGTTAAGACGTTGCCCCTATCCTAACCGCGGTATTGGGATAGTGATTACCACTATGTCGTCTTTGACATGGATTTCCAGTAAGATTGGTTTCATAGGGTTGGGAGTAAGATTCTCAATCCTGGCATAGTTGGAAAGTTCGTTCGCGTAAGAGGCGTTCATACGTGCGTAGTCCGGTCTAGTATGCGAATGATTGCGCCCAAGATAAGTTGAATGAGTTAGTTGAGTCAAGCATGTATTTGTATGATTTCGCATGTTTTGATGTTATGTTTTGGGTTGTTTGATTTGGTTATATGGTTTATGCTATGTGCTTGTGTATTCCCGTTAGGGTGAGACAGTTATGTTACTCGCCACTGACGGTGGACTGTTGCTTACTTTTCAGGTAATTCTGATGATGAGGTTCTTGCTTAGCTTTGGGTTGGGCGAGCGCCGATGTTGTTATATAGTTTTTATACTGTTGTTTTACGACTTTGATTAGTTTGGACTATAGTTCTAGTACTTGTATACTTTATTATAACTCTGACATGTGTTTGGAGTTACGTTTATTAGTAATGGTAGTGTGACTTTTGGATTGGTAATGTACAAACTTGTGGGTATTTGTATTTTTGGGTTATAATGATAATATTTTGAGGTTTTGTTTTAATTTTTAAGTATTCTAGTTTGTTAGTTTTGACTGTTCGACTCGTCGGTTTCTTCCGCGCCGATTTAAGCGAGTCGGGTCGTCACAGCAACAATAGTATACTTACCATCATGAACTTTAATAAAAAGAGAATAATCATTCTTAGATTGCTTAAAACCAAGAGTCAAAAGTTCAGAAAGCAATCTAGCAAACCATTGCCTAGAAGCTTGTTTGAGACCATAAAGAGACTTCTTTAGTCTACAAACCTTACCTGATTCTGTTTCTATACCAGGAGGAATCCTCATATAAACCTCTTCATGAAGATCACCATGCAAGAAGACATTATTAACATCAAGTTGGAAAAGATCCCAACCCTTGCAAGAAGCCACAACAATAACAGTCCTAATAGTAGCCATTTTTACAACAGGGGAAAAGGTTTCTTCAAAATCAATACCATACTTTAGAGTATAGCATTGAGCAACAAGTCTTGTCTTATACCTTTCTATAGTTCCATCAGCTTTAAGTTTAATTTTATAAACCCATTTACACCCTATAGGTTTCTTATTATGAGGCAAAGACACAATGTCCCAAGTATTATTTAAGTCTAAGGCTTGAATCTACTTATGCATAGCCTCTACCCATTTGGGATCTTTGGAAGCCTGGCTATACTAGTAGGTTCCGTAGGAACAGAATGAGAGACTGATAAAGCTTTATGAGACATCAAAACCTCTTGAAAAGAAACAAGATTGCACCAATGTTGGGTGGAACTATGTGCTGCAGGAGAATGTTTGCTAGGCAATTGATACACATAATTGTGCAAATAATGTGGAACCTTGGACTCTCTAGCTGAAGTCCTAAGGGGAACAACAGGCTGAGTAACAGTCTCAGAATAATTTGGAAGCAAAGAGTAACTAGAAATATCTACAACCAAAGGACTAGACTCAGAACCTGTGGAAACATTATCATTAGGAACAATTTCTCCATTAATAACTATGTTATCAGAATTTGCAGAATTATTATTAACATTTATATTATCAGAATTTTCAGAATTAGTACCCCTAGTGTAACGACCCGACTCGCTTAAATCGGCGCGGAAGAAACCGACTAGTCGAATAGTTATAATCTACAACTCAAACACTTAAGAAATTAAACTAATTCCTCGAAATACCATTAATAAACCATAAAAGTACAAATACCCACAAGTTTGTACATAACTAGTCCAAAAGTCGAACTAAAAATACTAAAATGCGAGTAACTCCAACCACACGTCAGAGTCTAAACAACGTATAAAGAGTCCAACAATAACGTATAAAGTCTATACAATACGCCAATACTATCTATAAACAACAGAAATAGGAAATACATCAAATAACAGAAATAGTAAACGTCGCTCGCCCAACCCAAAGCTAAGCAAGAGTATCGTCATCAGAAATACCTGAAAAAAAAACAACAGTCCACCATCAGTGGCGAGTAACATAACTGACTCACCCTAATGGGAATATACATGAACATAGCATAAATCAAATAAACAACATCAAATCAATAAACCAGAGTACAAGATCAACCCACACGTAAACTCGACTCAAACCAACTTAATCAACTATCTTTGGCACAATCATTCATATACTAGACCGGACTGTGCTCGTACGAACGCATCTTACGCGATCGAACTTTCTACTATGCTCGGATTTGAGAATCTTACTCCCAAACCCCATGAAACCAATCTTACTGGAAATCCATGTCCCGTGAAACCAATCTTACTGGAAATCCACGAAAGATCACATAGTATGACTCCAACTATCCCAATACCGCGGATGGAATAGGGGCAACGTCTTAACCCAAATACAATGAATCTTACTCAAAGTATCAGGCGTCTAGAAATGAAATCAAGCTAACTTTATTAATCATTTATTTAACCATCTTATTATCTCAACACAACTAAATTAAGTTCAAGAATTGCCTCTATGCCTTGATTCTTGAAAATAACTAGTTAAAACATCGAAGTTATACTCAAGATTGCCTTTACGCCTTGATCTTGAGCCTAACCAACCATAATCCATTGTTCATAACCATTCTTTAATCATATTAGACACAATCTTTAACTTTCTTTAACTTTTAAACCCTTTCTTTAACTTTCAAGATTCAACCAAGAACTCATAAAGACTCACCAAGAATTCATAAAGAACTCATAAAGAACTCATTCAAGAATCAAGATCTTCAATCAAGAACTCAATCAAGATTCAAGAACTCGACCAAGAACTCATCCAACCATACACCACACGCATATCATCATCATCAAATCATTCGAAAATTACCATCAAACTTATCCAAAATTCATCAAACTTTAACATAATAATCATGATCATAAAACAACATATAAACAATCATAAAATCATGAAAACCATCATCAAAACATCATATAAACCATATAAAAATCAGAATATAAACCATACATAAAATCATAGATAATCATCATCAAACAACCCAAACATGCATTTAATCTATACTATAAACATAGTATACCAACAAGGTTGAGCAAGTATGTTACCTTATTGAAGATTACACACTAAAACAACACAAAAATTTGCTGCCCGGAACACCCAAAGAACACGGCCCAGCTACACGATCAATCAACACGGCTTCACCACGCACGGTGCTGCTGCACAACCGCACCACCACGCACACACGGCCCACGAACCTGCTGCACTTGCACGGCCTGGCTGCTGCTCTTGCCCAGCACCACCACTTGCACGAGCACCACCACACGGTCACCACCACGAACACCCACACGAGCACGAACAACCCGAAAAACAACCCAACCAAGTGTTCTTGAAAGAAATTGTTGAGGTTTAGATTGTGTTTTAGAACTTAAAGATCAATAGACTTTGAATCTTTAAGTTTGGAATTCAAAAGATGGATGAATCAATTTGATGGTGATTAATGCCAAAATGGCGTGTGAACTAGAGAGCAAATGGGAGGGATTTGTGTTTGAATTTGATGGCAAGAGCTTTTGATGACCAAAAATGAGCAAGGGCCTTACTAACTCTCCTATTTATAGAGTTAGTCAAGGTGTGAACACAAGGCAAGTGGCAAGCCTTGCCATGCCTCCTAGAAACCGGCCAAGAGAAGGAAAATGGGCCTAAAATGGGCTCTCGTGATCCATCGGGCTAATTTGCAAAAACCGCATGATTGATCATGCAATAATCGATTTGGCCCAAAATATTAAATAATTAATTAGAAAATTAAATAATAAAAATTCCAATTAATTAAATAATAAATAATAAAAACTGAAAATAAATATTTCGAATTAAATCGAAATTATTCACATAAAATAAAACAAATAGTTCAAAAAAAATAAATTTGAACTAACACAACAATACACATAAATACACATAATTATCGGCAAAAATACCAATAAAATCAGGGTCATTACACCTAGAGCATTAGAATGCAAATCAATGGAAATAGTAGTATCTGAATTCAAAAAATTAGTGGAATTAGACAATTGCTGTGACTGAATATGATCTTCCATAAAAAAATGCTCCTGATTTGAAGAAGGCAAGAAAAACTGAACAGAGGACTTATTACTTTCAAAATGAAAAGGGAAATTTTTTTCATGAAAGACCACATTTCTTGAAACTATTATCTTTCTTGTTTTAATGCTCAAAACTTTGTAACCCTTTTGAGTAGAAGGATACCCTAAAAAAACACATGGTTCTGCCCTGGGATCTAATTTACTTCTATTAACAACTGAGGTAGAAACATAGCACAAGCACCCAAAAACTCTTATATGATCTAAATTGGGCTTAACATGATACAACTTCTCATAAGGAGAAATGAAACCAAGAACTTGCAGAGGAATCCTATTTATCAAATAGGCTGCTGCTAACACACAGTCCCCCCAAAAATGAACAGGCAAATTGGACTGATACAACAAAGCCCTAGGAGTCTCCAAAAGATGCTTATGTTTCCTTTCTACCATCCCATTTTGTTGTGGTGTGTTGCTACAACTAGTTTGATGAGAAATACCTTTCCTTCTATAAAGACTCAAAATAGGCCCTTCACACAGCTCTTTTGCATTATCACTTCTAATAACATGCACAACAGTGGAAAACCGAGTTTTAACAAAAGTAAGAAAATTCTCAAGAATAGAAACAGAATCACTTTTATATTTCAAAAAATACACCCAAGTGGCCCTGCTAAAGTCATCCACTATAGTAAGAAAAATCTTACAATTATTTCCTGTAGCATGCCTATAGGGACCCCAAACATCAATGTGAAGGAGCTGAAAATTTCTAGAAGATTTTATTTCACTATTATTAAAAGAAAGCCTAACTTGTTTGGCCTTAGGACAAATCTGACATATAGAACTAGTATAAGGATTCCTTGAATTTATTGAAGAAACTACATAGGAAAGCTTATTAAAAGGTAAATGACCCAATCTCAAATGCCACAATTTAGCCTCACTAGTTTCTTTAGTTGCAGAAACATTAGCTAAAACCTTGAAAGAACCTGCATCAGACTGTTCTGTACCCAATCTTTCAGCAGTGTAATATAGCCCTGATCTAGAGTTACCAAGAACCAAGTCCTTTGTCAAGGAAGGCCCCTGTACAATACACTGACTATTAGAAAAAACCACAGAGCATCCTAAATCTTTGCACAATTTAGTAACAGAGATCAAGTTAAATTGAAACTCTGGCACATACAACACATTATGCAAAATTATTCCATGTGAAAGATGCACTGTCCCATAATGTGTAATTTTAACTTTAGAACCATTAGGTATTGTTATAGTACTATTAGCATTTTTCATAGGCAAATAAGAACTAAACAAATTTAAATCATGACAAATATGGTCAGTAGCCCCACTATCAATTATCCATTGTGCATTAGCATGAGAAAACAAACAAATATTACCTGCAAAATAGGCAGAATTAGAAGCCTCAGGAGCAGGTGATTCCACTGCTGCTTGCTTATCCAACATCTTTAAAATCATTGAATATTGGTCTTTTGTGAAAGAAGCTTGAACATTCTCCTCTTCAACAGCTTGTCCACTCTCATTAGCAGGTGCACAATTAGCAAATCTCTTATTAGAAAAATTTCTTACATCATTAGGATACTTAGAATTATTTCTTGAAGAGTAACCATGTAGCTTATAACACCTATCAATTGTATGTCCACTCATCTTACAATGATCACAAGATAGCTCAGAATTCCTTCTAGGAAATTGCCTTCTGTTTACAAAACCTCCTCTATCATTTGAATATCCACCTCTTGAACTATTATTATTCCTAAAAAACTTCCCATCACCATTCCTATCAGAAAACTTCCTCCTGTCTGCTGTTGGAACAACTGAATCATTAGCAGCAAAACCTTGAACACTTATCAACTCCTTGTGTTTTTGTTCTTGCAATAACATACTATAAACCTCTGCTATTGGTGGCAAAGGCTTAAGCATTAAAATGTTACTCCTTATTTGCTTATACTCCTCATTAAGCTTCATCAAGAATTGCATAAACCTACCATCTTCTTGTATCTTGAGAAACTTGGTACTCAGATTACAAGTACAAGTTCCTCAACATTCACAACTAGGTAAAGGGTTCAATTCATCCAATTCATCCCACAAAACCTTAATCTTAGCAAAAAACTCAGGTATTGAATCACTACCCTGATGCAAAGATGCTATCTCCTCTTGTAAAGAATACAACTGAGTAGAAGTAGTTTGTCCATACCTAGTCAAAAGATCCTTCCACATAGCACTTGCAGTCTTGAAAAAAAACACACTCTTAGCAGGTATAGGCCTCAAATCTTTGAGTATCCAACCTATAACCATATCATTGCAACGCACCCAAGCATTATACTTAGGATCTGTAGCTGCAGGTCGTGGTAAAGATCCATCTACAAACCCCATCTTATTCTTGGTAGAAAAACCAATTAACATCAACCTCTTCCAAGAACTAAAACCCTCATCATTAAACTTCTTTGTGACAAAAGTCTGTAAACCACTATCAAAAGGATGTATGTAGTAAACACTATTAGGATCTTGTGTTGCTTCTAAATTGGAAGACATTGTTTGAGAAAAAAAAAAAAACAAATCCAATTGACCAAGACGGAATAAAGAAATTGATCAAGAAATACTCTAATAAAAAACGTGAAAAAAAAACAAAGAAAGATATTGAAAGAATTGATCCCCAAAAAAAACGATGAAAACCTCTGATCAAGCTCTAATAATTGCCAAGAAAAGAAAACGAACCCTGCACAACAACTGTTCGATCAAATGCTTAAGAGAAAAAAAAAACTGAAAAACTGTTCTAGCAGAAAACCTGCTCTGATACCATGTCAAAACTTGCAGAAAAGAGAGTATGGTAGGAGAAGCATCAACAACAATATCAAGATTTATGCACCTTCACAGCCCTCAATTCCAGGCTCAGGCCTTAACCTATAACTAGCTTTATTGATTGAGTAAGAGTTTGTACAAGTGAGAACAATGCAACTAAAGAATTCTAACTGCTGAGAATTAGTAAAAGTGAGCAGAAAAACTAAGTAAAGTGCTAAGAAGGGAAGCAGAGCTATTTATAAGAAAAGCTAACAACCTAACTAACTTAGCAAAACTAACTAACAGAAATAACTAACTAAATAACTTCAACACCTATCCAAACCAGTTTGATTTGATTTAAATTCTAGTGTGACTGATTTGTAAAACCTCTAAGGTATGTACAAGCCTGCAATTAGATCGGATCATTTTAGATTAGAAAACGATGATCAATTTTATTGAATCACTTCCAGATCGGATTGGACAATTTCATATCTGAATTTTGTTTGGATCACTATGCTTTCAGATTGGATTGGTTTTGGATCAAAATTAGATTCAACAATTTCGAATCTGATTATTTCGAGTTAGATCATCAAATTGAAAATGGGTCAATGATTGAATAAAGTATTGTTTATCAATCATTTTTATAATATATATTTAATTACTTTTTTTTTCATTTTTTGAGTTATTGATTATTCTTGACCTATTGGGCATTTATGAAACTAAGGAACATATTAGAAGTTAATTAATCAATATAAATAAGGAAAAATTCATATAAATAATCCCAACTATTGGAGGTCATCCAATATTAATCCCAATAGTATAATCCAAACTTTGGGGGTTGTTTTATAATATTAGTCCATTGGCTTAATTAACCTACTAGCCTTATGTGCACGCTATGCGTGCTTCAATTTATGAGTATCTTATATAAATGTTTGTATACATTATTTATGAGTTTGATGAAAATAAGATTATGATTATTTAATTGAAAAAAAAAATTGATTTCATTAACTATATTATCTCTTATCAAATTTTCACTATAATTAAAATCTATAAATTTAATGTGAAAAACTACATAAATATAGGTGTCCATTTGTAGAGAATTCAAAAATATTAATTTTGTTACTTTTTGTTTATTTTTGTGAATTATTAATTTTGTGATATTTCAATTTAAAAAGATTAAAAAATTATTATATTTTATGAGGAATAATTAATTATTTGCTCTTTGATTGATTGATAATTCCTTATTTGTTATTGATTGATTGAATTTAATTTCTATTTATCTCTATTTCATAAATAAAGGAGATGGTTATTTTAAACTTTTCAGTTGGAAAGGACTGGAAAAACCATACAATACATATTTATACCAATGAAAAAGAAAATATTTGTATGAAAAATTATACCAATATGGGTATCTAATTGTAGAGAATTAAAAAATATAAATTTTGGTGTTTGTATTTTATTTTTTTGAACTATATATTTTGTAATATTTTCATTTTAAAAAATACAAAACTTTCCTTTTTAGTTAATATTATATAGTTTGAGTATTTAGGAAATTTTAAAAGGGTAGTTTAGACATTTCGAGGGGGGACACCATGGCTCCCCCCTTGGCTTATATAATAGAGATTATTATCGGTCACCAATTCAAAATTTATTCGTTATCTTTCCTCTTTTTCTATTTATTGTACTTGACTATATCTTCCTCCCTTTCTACCAATGAAATCAAAGCCGGTCAAAAGTTAATATGGACTAATATCATAAAACTTCCCCCATAGTTTAGATTATATTGTAATAACCTATAGTTGGGATTAATATTGGAAGACATCCGATAGTTGGGATTATTCATATGAATTTTTCCTATAAATAATTTTAATTTAATTGGTAATTAATTATTAATTATAATATATTAATCGTCATATATTGTACATTAGAAGATAGATCTATTTTAATTTTTAATATAACTTTAATGACTAAAAACGAAAAACTATCATTATGAAAAAGACAAGTATTAATAATGTGGTTTAATATAAATTAATTACAGTTTCGGATTGCATTCAGAATCAGATTACTTGTTCCATTTCAGAAGAGTTTCAAGCCAAATGAGTTTCAGATTGGATTGAGAATCAAATTAGATTAATTCAAATCTCGGATCATATGGTTTAGATTATCGTGTCAGACCAAAATCGAATCTCTGAGCTGATATTAATTTCAATTCCAAATCACCTTTTCCAGGTCTAGGTACACGTAAGTTTGGGTGTTTTGATGATTATCCATACGTAACGATGTACATCAATATACTAATTAATGAAGAAATTAAAGTCTAATTTCAATCAATATATATCCTAAACAATCAATCAACTATCCTAAATCAAATAAAGATCTTTTTTGAACAATCGTTAACGTCTAGTGATGTTATGAAATTAATTAGCTAGTTTTGATATATAATTCTATCACATACAACATACTAGATGTGATCAAAAGTTTAGGTCGGATCCTGCCTTAACTAAGTAAGCATGTCCAAAGCTCAGTTTTTTGGCGGGCTTGACAAGCCTTGCGCGGGCTTTTCGGGCCAGGCCGGACTTTTGAACTTAAAACGCCTATTTTAAATGTGCCAAAGCTTGCAAAATTTTCAGACCGGGCCAATATTGATCAACACTACAACATACTACATATTAATTACTAGGTAGAGCCGCAAAAAATAACTTTGATGGATCAACAAATAAAAGGGGCAAAGTACAAAAAATTGTCTGATGTGTATGATTATATATGAATATATGATATATGGTTATGCACTTATGCATGCTACAATTTCTACATATAAAGCAAGATAGGATTTTCCTAGTATGGTGCAGTGGTTAGCAAGTACCTATATTGGTATTTAATATATTTTGGAATTTATAATATGCAATGTATTGCCCTAAAGTTTCTTCTTTTTCTCATATAAATAATAGACCCTTTCTGTGCCCCATTCTTCGGGTACCACCAAGGTTGACATTATTAATCATTTCATCCAACTCTTCTTCTTTTTCTTTCTTTTTTTTTTTTTTTTTTTTTTTTGTCCCCCTTAGCTTCTCTCTCATTATTCTCATTTTCTCCTATAATCTTCCATTAGTGCTGCAATCTCAATTACCCATAATTTCGAATCTAATCTCAATCTTCATTATTCTTGGCTTTATTGTTTACTTTTCTACTATATCAAAAAGAACCCAAAAAAAAAAATTTATATCATTATTTCTGAATTATTAGTAGTATATGTTATGTTGTAATTATCTTGTTTGGACCAGTGGTAATTATATCTAAAGCAATATATAATTCAATTTTATTATTTGGGTAATGCGAGACAAAATGAATATTTCAGTAAATGGAGAATCAAGGGTACCTCCAGGATTCCGGTTTCATCCCACAGAAGAAGAGCTCCTGCAATATTACTTAAGAAAGAAGGTTGCTAATGATCAGATTGACTTGGATGTCATTCTTGAAGTTGATCTCAATAAGCTTGAACCTTGGGATATTCAAGGTAATATATTTACTACTTTTATTATATTATTTTAGGCCCAAATATCAATCTATATATAATACCACAAGCCTAGATTGAGGCCGGCCGGCCGGACCATCTCACGCACCCAAAAGCTTAAGCTAGTGATTGAAGCACAAGAATTGATTTTATACTCTAGTATAAAACATAATCCTTAGCATCAACCATCAGCGAGCTTAAATTAAGCTTTTGGTTGAAATGAACCTCTAATATGGTATCAGAGCCAACGTGACGTATAGATTACGTGTTTGAATCTCTCATCTCTCTCCCTTCTAAGTGGAATTAATTAATTTACGTCGGGTATGAGGAGGTCTGTGCTGCGTCCATATTTCAAGCCCAAATGGTCTTTCATGTGAGGGGAGTGATAGAGAGTACGTATATAACATATTCGTGAGCTTCTAACCATCAGCTTAAGCTTTTGGTTTGGTTGAGATGATGCTCTAATACTATCAATTTGGTTAATTATGTTTAAATTAAAAAAAAAAATTAAAATTGTATTGCAGAAAGATGCAAGATAGGAAGCACACCACAGAATGACTGGTACTTCTTTAGTCACAAAGACAAGAAGTACCCAACAGGAACAAGGACAAACCGGGCCACGGCGGCCGGGTTTTGGAAGGCCACAGGAAGAGATAAGGTAATCTATAGCAACTCAAGGAGGATTGGGATGAGAAAGACACTTGTTTTCTACAAAGGAAGAGCTCCTCATGGTCAAAAATCCGACTGGATTATGCATGAATATCGACTTGATGATAACACCAACATTATTAACAATGACACCCATGTAAGCCCCCTTCCCCCCCTTGTTTTAGTAATAATACCTCCTTCAATTTTCCTTTTTTTTTTTGTTTGTGTGCTACAAGAATAATATAAGAAATCCACCAGCCGCTCATTAACGAGCATGAGAATTTGAAATTCTGATCTTAAGGACTATGGTGAAGCTGGTACCACTACTCTATATTTGTCTTCAATTTCCCTTTTCATTAATTTATATACACAATCAAGTTTTTTCTATATAAATCTTAATTATTCATAATATATAATATTTTTTTAAAAGATTTAATTAAATTTCTACTCCCTGGCCTCTGTTTCAAAATAACTATTCTGCTTTGATCAAAATTGTGAGAGCTTTTTTTTTATGAAAGTGAAGCCGTCTTTTTAAACAAAGGAGTAATAAGTAATGGAAGTTAGTTGTAGATGGCTAGGCATCCTAAATTCTTAAGTGTGTAGGTTTCTATAAGTCAAAAAGGTAGTGAGTATCCTAATGCTATGAAGTGAAGCTAGCTTTAATTTTAGTATAGTACTAGAAGAGTTACGTTGCTTTCTTTTGATATGGCAAGAAAATCACACTTTGGTGGAAGTTAACTACAACTTGACGTCTTTTTTTAGAAACCATTAATATAATTGGGTTTGTTATTGTTGTTTTTATACTTCTATAAGACAATTTTTTTTTTTGTGTACCCACCCGGTTCACCCTTTTGGGCTAATTCGGATTAGGAGCGCGTCCCGAGGTTAAGGTTTTAAACTCCTCCCAACGTGCTTGCGGGGGATCGAACCGTGATTCTCCCTACCAAGTCTAGCCCCTGGCACCACTAGACCAAGACAACGTTGGTTATTATTAGACAATTTTTGAGTTGTATTCTTTCCAATACATATTTTTTCTTAATGACCTCAGTAGAAATGATCATATGATGAAAAATTTCATAGATCATTTTATAAGAATTTAGAGTTTAATTTATTATTATTATTTTTTAATTAAAAAACATATATAGCCCAACATAGCTTAGTGGTTTAGAAGTGAGGTACGAAGCAGTGGTTTTACCTCCACCTCCGTCCAATCTTAAAGGCCAGTGGTTCAAATTTCAATACCAGTAAAGAACTGAACAATGACTTTCTTATTAAATGAAAAAATATATATTTCAGGATTTTTTAGTTAGCCATATTAAATCAATAAAATACCTAAATATGATGATGAGAGTTGAAAAAGTTAGGTTTGTCTTGTCAATTTATCATAGTGGAAGTATATGATTACAGAGTAACAATAATCAACATATTAGTGTTATTGTAAAGTTGTAAACATGTATTGATGGCTTAGTTAAAATATAAATTACCTTTTTTCTTGTCAATAAAAGAGTGACATAATTGAAGTTTTTTTTTTTTTTAAATTTTAATTTTAACATGTCATTGCATGAATGAAGGTGACAAGTGTGAGAAGTGGGGATTTCATACAAGAAGAAGGATGGGTGGTTTGTAGAATTTTCAAGAAGAAAAACCACCTAATCAAAACCCTAGATAGCCCCCTCAAGAAATCAAATAGCATGGAATTGGAAACACATTCATCAAGCATGATTGATTCACCAAGTGACCATGATAATCATGATCATGATGATCAAGGGGCCTTGGAGCAAATATTTCAATTTATGGGGGGAAATAAACCTCAAAATACCAATAATACTACTTCCACCAATATTATTATTAATAATAATAATAATACAACAACAAAAACCTCAAATGAACAACAACAATATGATAGGTTTTTGAAGCTCCCAAACCTTGAGAGCCCAAATAACAACACCTTGCTAGTATCTAATTACTACCCAACACTCCCTGAAAACGACATCGTTTCAATGGTGAGCAAAACCGAGGCCGACCCGAACTCGGTCTACGACACGCCGGGCGGGCTGGCCGGGCTCAGTGACTGGGCTACACTGGAGACAATGGCATCCATATTTTCACCCCCATCAGCTGATCATCATCATCACCATCATCATCATAACCATCATAATCATCATGATCTTGATCAAATACCAGGATCAATGAGATCAGCGACGTCCACATCATCAACAGGAGATAGGATGTACCACACTAACGGTGGTACTGCAACACTGGATAACTATGGCGGCAGTAGCAACGAGATGGAACTGTGGAGTTTCACAAGATCATCATCGTCATCAACCGCAACAACAACTGGATCATTGGGCATTGACCCATTATGCCACGTGGCAAACAATGGTATATAACAGAAAAAAAAAAAAGAAAAAAAAAGAATGAAAGATACAGGAGGGTTGATTATTATTGTTTTGCTAGGAATGATTATTATGATCATGGCGTTAGTTGTTAAAGTCAGAAAGGGTTATTATAGAGGTAATTATTATTATGTGGTTTTACACTTTTTTTATTATGGAGTATAGTCAGTATACTACTATACACACCAATAATAATAAAGTCACGTACAACACTATATTCTATTTTCGTTGTATAAAATTTGTAACATAAGGTGAGGACCAAGGATTTTTATATACTATGTACGTACTATATATCCATTTTGTATAATTTCATTGTTTGCTTTGCTATCCATAATATATACTTCCTTCATTTTTACATGTTTGATACATTTAGTTTTTGAGCAGTTTTTAATATTTATGTTTAAAAAATTATGCATCTGAACGAATATAATAAAATTCATATAATTTTTTTTTTATGATGTAAGCGGTGAGGTTTGATCCTTTACAGCTTGGGTGAGAGATGTAGTAGCTTAACATCAAGCTACTATCATGTCCTCATAAGAGACTAAAGAGAGATTGTTGTATGTGAGACATGTTAAACACGGAGTAAAAAATATTAGAAAGGTTATTACAAGTAG
Source organism: Salicornia ramosissima (assembly GCA_951394345.1). Taxonomy (NCBI): domain Eukaryota; kingdom Viridiplantae; phylum Streptophyta; class Magnoliopsida; order Caryophyllales; family Amaranthaceae; genus Salicornia; species Salicornia ramosissima. The sequence goes on from OX596234.1 coordinate 51,667,949, forward strand.
AATAATGTAAATTGTTAAAGAGATTTATGGAACGAACCAAAACAAAAAGATTAAAAAACAATTTGGAGCCGATAGTAGAGTATATAAATTGAAGAGGAAAGTTTAATGATTAAAGCTAATGTAGAACTGATAATAAAAAATTTATCATAAGAGGGATTAGTTAACCCTTAAGGTCACTAAATCATTCCGGTTTATTTTATCAATTTTCTTATAAGGTAACTAGGCCTCCAAATACTTTCTCTCACAGACTAGCAACCGATAACATTGCACTTGTCTCGATTATATAAGGGAAGGTGGAGGTGGTGTGTAGTGGTGTCTACTTAGATCGCCACACTACCCTTATTCATCTTTCATAATTGTTAATCAAGTGGGAGTGATTTTGTCACTTGTGTACTAAAATGTTCCATAATGATATTTGATTTTTGAAATCAATAATAGGCTTATATAAAACAAGTAATCACAAATTCCCAATTTAAAAAATTGCATGTACAATTAGTTGTAAAATTGTATTATTCAAATTCTATTAACACTCAAAATGTATTCATAAACATAATAAATCTTGAGAAGGTATTGTGTCGGACTAGTCTGACAGTAACGTTTATGTCAGACCAGTCCCCTAGACCTGGACACATATGGTTGAATCTGGACTCATATGTGTTTAACCTGGACACATGTTGTTAAACCTGGACATGTATTGGTAGACCTGGTCACATATATATTTGTAAACCTGGACACAAATTTGTAACCCTGGAAAACTTATTTGTAAACCTGGACACATATTGTTGGACCTGGACACATAATGTTAAATCTGGACACATATTGTTGAACCTGGACACATATTGTTAAACCTGGACATGTATTGATAGACCTGGACACATATTTGTAAACTTGGACACAAATTTGTAACCCTGGAAAACATATTTGTAACCCTGAAAAACATATTTGTAACCTAGACACAAATTGTTGAACCCTGACACATATTGTTAAATCTAGACACAAATTGTTGAACCTGGACAAAAATTTGTAAACCTGATGAAAATTTGTTTAACCTGGACACATATTATTAACACTGGACACATTGTGTTACCCTGGACACATATTGTTAAACCTGGACACAAATCTGTGTAATTTGGACATATATTGTTAAACCTGGAAATCTATTTATAAACCTAAAGACATTTGTAAATCTGGTGAAACTTGTTTAGCCTGGAAAAATATTGCTAAACATGGACAAATGTTGTTGGACCTGGACACTATTTCTTTGACCGGGACACATATTACTAATTAAACCTGGATCCCCTCATCAGTTGTTAAAAAAAATACAAGTGTTGGACGGTCCGACGGTCGGACCGTCCGACATAATACTTTCACATAAATCTTTTAGAGAAATAAATTATTTACTCAGTACTTGGCAAAAGAGAAAAAATAGACTAAATTTTAAAAAATAAAAACATTTATTTTAATTTTTTTTAATATTATGTGGGAACTTATTAATTTTTTATTGTCAAACTAATGTTGTTAACGTATTTTAAGATTGCACGCATTGTGTGCATTAAAAACTAGTATTTATTAAGGAAAAGGGGTTGCAATTTTCAAGATCGTAGTGGAGCACTTGACCACTTTTGCCCGAAGTCCTTCGACAACGACGTTAATTAAACACTACGACAATACTCATTCTGTTTCAAATATTTGCTACGTTTCCTTTTTGTAGAATTTTGAATTCACTTATTAAAACATCTATATCTTCCACTATATATCCCCTATAAAAAATTATAAAAGTTGATATTTAAAAAAAAAAAACTACGCATCTAGATAAATCTAACAACATTTCATATGAATATGTTTTTTCTTATATATAACAAAGAGTTTCAATTTTTAAAGTTCCTTGATTCTTGTATCTAAATTTTCAAACATAACAAATATTCCGAGACATAAGGAGTACTTGATATCATTGTTGAACTTTATATATGTGTAAACTAGTTAGTGTCCCACATTGGAGAAAGATGAGATAATAAACAAATCTATAGGTCTAAGAGTTGCTCATTCCATTACCAATTGGTTTTGAGAAGGAGCCTCCATCGGCTTATAAGTGATCAAACTCTCCCTCGTCCATAATGGATTATCCAGACCCATTTGTCTTATTCTATCAAATTTAATATGGTATCAGAGCCTAGGTTGTGAGTCTCTTCAAAACTAGGTCTTATAAAGCAAATGAAAAGGGTTTGACTCGACATATATAATGTCCAATCCCTAAGAGAAGTTTTTCTAATTGTCTTTCTAGTTAGCTCTGAATTCTAAGGACACTTACCAGCTAGTGAGTATCTCACATTGAAGAAGACGATAGAATAAACCGACTTATAGGTTTGGAATGACTTATCTCATTAGTCCATTACCAATTGTTTTTGGGAAGGATCCCTTCTTCGACTTATAAGTGACCGGACTCTCTTCCTCTATATTGGATTACCTAGCTAGATTCATTTGTATTATTTTATCAAATTTAATAATCATATACGACAGAGAAGGAACTTTTCGAATTGCTTTATAACTTGATTGGTAAACTGGAATCAGTTGCAGTACGAAAGGAAGCATGATTCCATATGTTTGAGCTCCCTCTCGTAGTCAACGATCAGGGGCATTGGAGACCAAAACTCCAAAGTAGGTATAATATTTGTGTGCCATTTTTGTTGAGGATAAGGGTCCGTTTACTTGGGTGTAAAAAGTTTTCGATGTACAATGATTTTTCATGAAAAACATTTTATGATGGAAAACTCATTTTTATAGAAATTTTCCAATGTTTACTTGAACGGAAAATACGTTTTCCTTCCAAATTTGGGGGAAAATATTTTCAATAGGGTGTAAAATGAGTTTTCTGCCCAAATTTTACATTTTAATTTTTCACCCAAAGTAAACGATGTAAAATGGAGAAAAGTATTTTCAGTGAAAATATTTTTCGCTCTAGTAAACGGTGTCTGAGTTTTTTAACTAATAAAAACTTAATTGGTGGACCTTTGTTTTACAAATAACCAATAAGATTAATGAAGTATAAATTATTTGGCGAGACGACAGTCCCACCGTAAGACCAACTCTCACTATGAAAAGTTAAGAAACAACTTGCATTCCAAAAATTACAGAAAACATATAAATAGTTATTTATGTATTAAACAACTTAATAGCATTTTAATTACATACTAGTATTTTCAATAAGTTTTCTTGAGAACATTTGGCCTCGACATTATGACAAGAGACCTTTTGGCATACAAATGGTACACGTATCGTGCATATAATTTTAAGATGAGTGGATTAGTGGTGTCCACTTTTATCTCTTATTGCTAAGATAAGAGGTTAAAATATTGTTATTTATATTATTTTTCCCTATAAGGCCTATATGTATGCTCAAATGGAGAATTTCTTAACCAATATAAAAATTTCTCATAAAGGACCTTTTTTTTTCTTTTGCAAAGTAAAACCTAAAACAATTGTTTCACTTACAACTTGACCACTCTCCAAAGTTGAAAAAAAAAATGTCCGCAAAAGGTCTTTTTTAGATAAAATTTCCATTAAAAACTAAAATATTGAAATTGTAATGATAATAACTATAAGATGCCAAAATTAGGAATATTAACTTAATACATGCATTAATTACACCTAACAACATGTGATTTTGACATGCATTCTAAATTTTTTCCTCTTTAGAAAATGTATTAAATATTTTATATTTTCAATTCCCATTGTAGGGAATAGAGCTGACATTGCCCAAGGGAGATGGGGCAATGAGAATCGAACTCGTAACATCATGGGGCAAGGTGCACTCTAGCATGCACCATTGTAATAAAGTTCGATCATTTTCTATATATGTCAAAATACTTGCTAAATTAATTATATATTAAAATTTTATCGAACTTTTGGAGATTTTGGATATTTTTATCACTAATATATATTGTAATATACAAGAAAACAAATTATGAAGTGTATGTGATCGCTTAATAATTCGTTACAACATGTATATATACTAATTTTAAAAATGTAAATTTTTATAATTTTAATTAGGAGGATTATCATTTGGGAAATCTAATATTTATTAGAAATATCATATTGATGAACACATTATTATATCATCACTAATATAGTATTCCATCCGATCTGTTTCATTTTTTTATTCTCGTTTAATTTGACTAAATTTGCTCGCTTACACCTCTCAAATCTCTTCATTAAAACTCGTTTCAAAAGGGTACGTTGCAAGTCAAAAATAGAGCAGACGAATTAATATTATTTTAAAAAGGGTGCTATATAAGAATTATAATAATGTAACAAATCCTTAATTTTCTCAATTACAAGTTTAATGTCAAACTTTAACTAATTACAAATTAGACTTTTCATTAAGAAGTTGCAACTTTTAGCATAAAATCATAGTTATTTGTTCTATAAATTTTAACTAATTACGTACGTAAAAAGTTAAAAATCAATGGTAAAAAATTACAATTTTTTTTTTTTTGTTAAAAATTATGTCCAACTTTGAGACAATCTGATATACTTCCTCCGTTCCAAAAAAAACACAACAGTCAAATTTTTGCACTATTCACGTTGTATACTTTGACCAAGTTTTGAGCTTTACACATAATAAAAAACATATTCAAGTGAGATCTTGTTAGATTCGTCTCGTTAAATACTATATTAATATCAACTTTTTATATTTTTTAATTATTCATAATTATAGATATTAATGGTCAAAGTTCCATCTCCGCATGTGTGAAATGTTGACTGTTGCGTTTTTTTGGAACGGGGAAAGTATATTTTTTTCCTGGAACATTTCTTTTTGAACTTCTTATTTGTAGGTCTTTTTTTTTCTTTTAAAAATGTATAATTTATATTATGTTTCTATCCGGAAACAACTTCATGCCGTCATAGATAATATATATACATCAGATGATACATCAGATGATACAGGTAACAGAGTATAGAGTCCCATGATCATCGTTTGAACAAAAAATAGTTAGTCTTTACTCTTTATAGTTTCTATCCCGAAACAACTTCCTTCATTGCGTCATACATAAACATATACCATATATACATTAGATTATATAGAGTCCCTTAAGCATTGTTTGAGCCAAAAATAGTTAATCTTTATTACAAATATGAATACAAACGTCAATATGATATATTATCAATATGGATCTTGCTAATTGGCGGTCGCAACAATTTATATAAGCATTTAATTAATATATTGTCTAATATCATACGAATAATTCTATAATGCATGCTAAAATATGTCGGTCACTAGACATGTCAAACAAGTCGGATCGGGTTGATGTGAAATAGTTGCGGGTTCGGGTTGTAACTGATCGGATGTCAACATGTTCAGATCGGTATTAGCTTTTTTATAACACAAAGTCGGCAGGTTCAGGTTAACCTAGTGGCCAATGGCTTCGGTTAAGAAGTTTTATAATGCCTTTTAATTTTTCATGTTTTAATAAAATATATGTACTAAAATGTACTTTATGACGGTCCATTTGGTTGTTGCGAGTAATAAATTGTGGTAATGGTAATTGATTTAAAGTGTTATTTTGTTAAAATAAGAAGCTTATTATAATCCCTATATGGAAAAAAACATTTTCATTCCCAATCTTGATTTTTCTTCCAATTATTATCAATTTATCATCCATTACAATTGGGGGGGATAATATTAAATTAGTGAGAATGTATATGTGTGGAGAAAATTAAATAAATTGGAGTTAAGCTAGCACCACTGCACCACCATGGGAATGCATATTGATCTTTTCCTTCCAAATTTAGGCAAAAGTTTAATACTTAATTAATGATTTCTGGGTCGGATTAAGTGGGTTGTATTTAACGGGTTTAAAATGGGTTCAAGTCATTATTTTTTTTTTTTGGTCAAAACCCACTATTTTCATGTCGGGTTGGTATCATGTCGATTTTTAACAACTCTATTAATCGTCTTATTTTTTTTTTTTTTTTAATTTGATATCTACACTTTCAGCTACCTTATTTAACCTTTTGGGGGGTGATGGTTTAGCATTTTTATTATTTACGTATGAGAATGAAACTGAATAACCATTATTGAATTGATTGGAACAAGTACTCAATTAATCTTATTATCACAAGTTCACAACTCACAAGTGTGATAAGTAACTAATTGAAAAGGACAAAACTGGGAATAGCGAAAGGCCATCGTGCTCCTTGGGCCTCAAGTGGTGGTGGTTGGAAAAAGATCTAATCCTCTTGCTTGTACTGTATGTCTTTCTCGTTCGAGTCCAAATTTTCCACCTTTTTCATTTGTATAGTTATTGTATTCCATATGTTGGTAACTTTGAAACATCGAGTTTTAGTGTAGTGATGCAAGAGTTAGATTGTAAGTTCGATTCTCAACATTTCACGTCTATTATGGATAACGACAGTTGAGTATTCTTGTGATAGGAGTTTTGTATTATGGGTCGTTAGCTTACCTTATTATGTAACCAACTTCTGGAGTAGTGGCACATAATGTCGCCTCGTATTCTTGAGGTGTGAGATTCAATTTTCACCAATGATAAATTTTTGTCCGCAACTCCCTAGGCAATTTCAGCGCATAATTCATTGCAATGAGTCACGAAATGGCTCAATTTCAGCGCGATTATTTTGTGATTAATAATAATTAATTTTGATGCGACTCCAATTCCGATCATAAAACATTATTCAATCCCTTAATGATGGCATAAGAATATATAATGTCGAGCTTCACTAAAACGGCTGTACATCTGTTATTTATTTATTTTAAAATAATCTCTATTTGGCACTCTCAGATGAGCATTTATGATAAAGGTTTTTCCGTTTCGTAATAATGTACGTCGAAGTTACACATACATTAATCGGAGTAAGTATATTCATTTTAATGTAGGGTACTGACGTACTCCTATATACAGTCCCAAGGTTTATATATAAGTATTTAATATACGTCTTTTTAGTATTAAGTTGAAATTTTATCCACCATTTGCGAGTACATCAATTCAATGAATGGGTTATTTAATTTTTACTTTTTCCACTTTTGACTTCTTACATTCTAGAGTGCCGTAGCATTTTCCTGTAATTTAACTAGTTTTTATGCACACAATGCATGCGGTCTTGAAATTCGTTAACAACATATATAGTTTAACAATAAAATTAATAAGTTCCCATATAATTGTAAAAAATAACTTTTAAATAATTTTTTGATTTTTTAAAATTTAATCTAATATTTTCTTTCATTGTTACATATTAATTAAGTATATTGCAAATTGAGTACATAATTTATTTCTCTAAAAGATTTATTAGTTATGAATAAATTTTGATTAATTTTACAATTAAGTGTACTTGCGATTTCAAAATTGTGATTAACGGTTATAAATAAGGCTATTAATTATTTCAAAAATCAAATATCGTTATGGAAGATTTTACTACACAAATAACAAAATTGTCCCCAACTTGACTAACAATTATAAAAGATGGGTAAGGGTAGTGTCGTAATCCACTTAAACACCACCACTTTTAGAATTTTTTTCCTAGTGTGTGGGATGCATTGGTCAATTTTTTCCTTAAATAAAACTAGTGTAAGAAATATATGGTGAAAAACAAAATCACAAAGCTAGCATTTGTTATTTCAAGTACAACTAATAACCAAATATGGCGCAATAAGTAGAACATACACACATGTGTACCACAGAGAAAGTACATATGTCTTAAAACACAGATTTTTCTAAATAAAATGTAACTTTTAAAAAAAACATTAGATCTCTCTCAATGAACATCAATGAACAAAATTTAAGTGCACATCGGCAAATGTACATTCAAGTCCAAAAATTTGGTAATTCTTGTGTGAAATATGATAAGTGCATATTTTTATTCAAAAAAAAAAAAAATGCGTCTCAATTTTTTTTTTGGCAATTTCACAACTTTTTGGATTGTTTCCAACATAAATGTCCAAATTTCTTTTTCTTTTTTTTTATTTTATTTTGTACGTGCATTTATAAAAATTATTTTTTTTTCAATTTTTTTTTCTCGTCTAATGGTAGAATTTTGCAGTTTGTAACAAAACGAACATTCGTGTTTACAAAATTTGGTCGAAGGAAATTCATGTATCATGCAGGGTAAACTAGATCAAATAACAATTATATGGATGACATTTTGTCCGAGGATGAGGAAGTTTGTGATAAATTGATAATACCAAGTAATTGTGCCATTGTGTAAGGTTGTTCCAAAAATTTCAGGGTCCTGTTCTAAAAATTGAAATAAGCCCCTTAAATTATTTTAATTTTGTGAGAGATGGTGCTTGTAATGACATAGGTAAACACCAAAGCTACATAATAATTGTTTTAATTTTGTGATAATACCAGTTTAAGTATTGAACAAAATGTTTAATTGATATAGAATGATGATTTTAATATTTTTTTACTGGTAGAATAATGATTTTATAAATAAAGTAATTTTGTTGAAAATTAATGTATGAATGAATAAGTACAATCTAAATTTATCAATTTATTTCAAACAATGAACATTATTAGTTTAAAGTGAATGAACTATATATGTTAGATTCGCATTAGTTTATTTGAATGAACATTAGTTCTATGTGAATGGATATAATAAGTATATGTGAATGGACATTAGTTTATGTGAACGAACATTAGTTTATTTGATACATTAGGTTTATGTGAATGAATATTTTTTTTTATGTGAACGCAACAAACCAATTTATTTCTAATTAACAAGTAACAATATTGAACGCTGACATTAGTTTAATGTGAATGAAAAATGTGCTAAATTCACATAAGTTAATCTAAATGAACATTAGTGTTATATGAATGAACATAATTATACATGAATAAACATATATTTGTTTTATGTGAATGAACATTAGGTTTATGTTAATCAATTGTGTATGTGAACGAACATTAGTTTATATAAATAATAAACATGAGTTTATATGAATGAATATAAAGTTTATGTGAATGATTAGGGGCAAATCTAGGCTACCTATGGTATAGCCCACCCTATGTCAGAAATTTTAAATGAATATATACTTTATAATGTACTCATAATTAGGATTATTAAAATTGTGTTTGCTTAGTTGGTTATGCACATATCAGTGTAACCCATTCCATGTTCTAATAAAAGTTATGGTTCACATCCTATGGCTAGCAAATTTGTTAAAATTAATTTCAAGTTTATTTGTTTTTCATTTTTACCTAATTCTAAGTAAAAACTTGCAATTATAACGCGTTATAAGCAAAATTCCTAGATTTGGTGACTTATGAACTTTATGGCGCCGTTTGGTTGTTGGTAATAATAAATTGTGGTAATAGTAATGGATTTAGGGTCCGTTTACTTTGGTGTAAAACGTTTTCGATGTAAAATGATTTTCCATGAAAAACATTTTACATTGGAAAACTCATTTTCAATGTTTACTTGTACGAAAAATACGTTTTACTCCCAAATTTGGGGGAAAATGTTTGCACTATGGTGTAAAATTAATGAGTTTTCACTCCAAATTTTACATTTTATTTTTTCACCCAAAGTAAACGATGTCAAATGGGAAAACTATTTTCAAGAAAAATATTTTACGCTCTAGTAAACGGAGTTTTAAAGTGTAATTTTGTGAAGGAAGAACCTTATAATCCCTATGGAAAACATATCTTTATTCCCAAGCTTGAATTTTATTCTTATTTTCTATTATCGATCATTCATTACCATGGGAATGGTGGTATTAGATAAGAATGAATATTTGTGATCAAAATTAGATTAATTGGTTTTAAACTAGTACCACAATGGGAATGAATTTTTATTTCCCTTCAAAATTTAGTTATAAATTCATTCTTATTACCACTATTTATATCCGGTTACATACCAAACGGACTGTTAGTGTATATGACATGAATAAAATAAATCATTTCATATAATTTGAAAACAAATCTAAATGTTGATTTCCATGAGTGTAAATAATAATGTCAAAATTTGGATGAAAAACAAAAAAAAAAGGAGAATGAAGGAAAACTTTTAGAAACTCTAGTTATGGGAAAATTAAAGGTACAATCAGTTGATGGATAGCTCAAAAGCATGTTCCTAATTTGACAAGAAATGGCCGCATAATAATGTATATCATAATTTGTTTTTGGTGTTTGATGTGATTAAAAGGTAGTAGAAAATAAATACCCAGTGGCCTGGGTTGTTGCCCATTTAATTTTACTACCTAGCTAGTATTATTATTATTTCTTCTTCTTCTTAATTTCAGCCTTCCTTATCCCACGTCCCACCAAATTGTGTCTTTGCCGGAGTATCTTTACTAATTAGACTGGTAATATTTGACAATTTTTTCTTATCTTTTCAGCTGACTTGCATGCTGTCTAATATGATCATTGATCTAGTGACATTTTCCTAATGTTTAGCCTAAGATAAACCCAAATGTGAGTATGGATATGAATTTAAGGGGAGTATTGTGATGTGTATGTATCACACATCGAAGAAATATATGAGTTGATTTGATTGAATCCACTTTACAAGGCTAAGGAGCTATTCCGTCCCCTTATTGTTATATGGGTTGGAGGTGGAACCTCATTGATCTTGTAAAATCGACTTGCGCTGCATTCCCTTGTGTTGTGACGGGCGCAGTCCAAGCCCTTTTGACACCTATTTATTGCGTAATTTTTTTTTAAAGAAAGCATGACAATATTAAATAGAATTCTCATCCTTATTTATTGTTGCTTCAAATATTTTGGCTATTTGGCTCTAGACATGTTTAATGGGACACTTTAAAATGGTAAGGCAAATTGGGTCGTGGGTCAATATTGGGTCATTAACGAGCAAATTAATATAATAAACAATTAAGAAAAACAAAGAGTGCCAAAAGTAACACCGTACCAAGTGTATGTATACAGTAGTTTTGTCAAAAAAAAATTGGTTAAATTATTCGGCTATTATTTTTCCTTTTGTTGACTTTTAGATTTTTTTTGTTGTTGACCCAAATAGGATTTTTGATAATATATAATCAAACGATCGACACTTACAAACATTACTTAAGAAATCTAAAAATCTAAGCAAATACATAACATCTTAGAACTAATTACATCAAATCACTAATTTTGTAACAAAAAATTCTCTAATAAAAAACTGCATAGAGCAATACAATATGTGAGATAGCACTAATTCAACTTAAGATCCGCAGATGCATAATCTTTTGGGTGAAAAATACTTATGTGGTCCTCTAGATACTTACAATGACTGTAAAACCCTAGATCTTCATCCCTCTTTTGAAAAACATACAACCAAAGAAGTTAAACTCCAAACAACCCGCAATAACCAAATTCCAATTTTCCTTAAAGGAAAGACAAGAAAGTCATACTCCAAACTCCCACTAAAGGAGAGAACAAATAAATTAATTTAAGCTCCCATAGAGAGAGAGAGAGAGAGAGAGAAACGTCATAAACACTAATCATCATAATTCTCTTAGGGAATTGTTAAACATAGCGTGCGTTTTACTTACCAGCGCTCATATTTTGACAATTTTCTCTTTTTTTTCATTTCATATATTTTACTCTCTTTCTCTAACTCAAAGGAAAAATATCATGTTGAAGAAATCGGGGAAGCAAATGATGACGGTCATTGACGAGTTGAAGGTTGTGGCGGCAAGGGCAGTTAGTGTTTTTTCGTGGTGGGGTGCATGCTAATTCGGGCTCCCACTAGGGCATAGCGCCAGTTTAGGTTCCCTTAGAGGTGGCAATTGGGTCGTTCGAGTCAAGTATGGGTCGGGTTAGATTCAGGCTTTTGCCAAATAAATTTAAAGGATATAAGAATCAAGACCAAAAGTCTGTTGCTTCTTGGACTTCCAGCATAGGACCTACTTGCTGTCTCTTGCTGGAATTATTATGTCTTTTTAGTAAAAAATATTGCTATCGCTAGTGCTAGCACAACTTTACTAAGCTAGTGCCCTTAAAAAGGATTTTTTTTTTTTTGGCAAAGTGAACAAGTAAATTACAAATATAGTTCACCCTTTCTTGCACTAGTTGCAAGTAAGTGGGCTGAGCTAACATTAATTCTATTACATTTTACTATTTTACAAAAGTTGAAGTTGTTAGCCAAATGGATAATATCCAAGATTACACTTGAAGAGCAAGATTTGCAGTTATGGGGGTCATGGAGACCCTTGACCACAAGTAGGGAGTCAGTGATGATAAGAATGTTCTGCCACTTTCCTGCTGCGAATTGGAGGGCTTTCAATGTTGCAGTGGCTTCAGCTTGAAGAGGTGAGGTTGCATAGATTGGCTTAGCTTCTTGGAAGTGGTGATTATCCATGGAAATTACACTCCAACCATAGGCAGCTTTCCAGCAATTCTTATGCTTTTTGTTGTTCTTCCAGGCTCCGTCCACCTGCAAAACACAATCAAAGAAGGGGGGGACAACATTGCTAGAACTCCAGTAGCGGTAATGTGGTTCAAATTTTTCCACAAGGTTCGGCTGAGGTAAATCCCAATTCCTCAAATTAAAAGCATTGCACCATCTAGAAATTTCTTTGGTAATTAAAGATATGCATTTGGAAGGATTAGGATTTGCATTCCTGAAGATGACTTCATTTCTCACGAGCCAAATACTCCAAAGTGTAGCTATGAATTGAACCCAAGGTTCAACTACATTGGAGTCTACCCTGCAACCACTTTTGTTAGATTCTTTGAGCAAATAGGATAGATAGTTCGAAAACCACATCCTAAAATTAATGTGGTAGTTCTGAGCACTAAGTAGACCTAAGGTGCCACATTTCCATATTAGTTGAGAGAAGCTACACAGTCTGAATAAATGGTTTGTTGACTCCAGATCACCACAGAATGCACACTTTCCTTGAACATTTAGCTTTCTCTTCAGTAGGTTCTCCCCAGTTGGTAAGCAGTCCTGTAAGAGTCTCCAACAAAACCATCTCCACCTAGGTGCCATAGGAGCCTTCCAAAAGGCTTTCCAGAAGGTAATGGTAGGTGAAGATGAGTGGCTATGCCCTCTAAGAAAATGGTATGCGGAGTTCATTTTGAACTTCCCATTGGGTGTGAGACCCCAAGTGAGGGTGTCCTTTTGCTCTCTTAAAGGGATATGTGTGGCTAAGATCTCATGAACATCTTCAGATTTGAAAGTTTGCCAAATTACTCTTGAATTCCATGAGTTATCCTCCTTAATCAAATCCTTGACTTTGAGAGATAGATCCACCTGCTGAGCCTTGGGAGTTAGGATTTTATCCCCGACCCATTTATCTTGAAAGACAAGGATATCCTTACCATCTCCCACAGAGAATTTAGTTGCCTCTTTGGTGTTATCCAGTCCTTTGGCTAGACACTTGACTGCCCAAGATACTGACTGTGGAATTTTCAACCCATGATAGTTTATGTAACGACCCGACTCGCTTAAATCGGCGCGGAAGAAACCGACGAGTCAAATTGTTATAACTACAACTCGAAAAACTTAAGAATTAAAACTAATTCCTCAAAATATTATTATTAAACCTCAAAAGTACAAATACCCACAAGTTTGTACATTACTAATCCAAAAGTCAAACTAGAAATACCAAAATACGAATAACTCTAACCACACGTCAGAGTTCAAAAATAACGTATAAAAGTCCATACAATAGTCCAAAACTATCTAAAAACAACAAGAATAGAAAATACAACCAACAACGATAATAAACGCCACTCGCCCAACCCAAAGCTAAGCAAGAACATCGTCATCAGAATTACCTGTAAAACCAACAACAGTCCACCATCAGTGGCGAGTAACATAACTGACTCACCCTAATGGGAATACACATGAACATAGCATAAACCAAATAATCAACAACAATAATCCAATATACGAGAACAACCCAAAATGTGAACTCGACTCAAATCAACCTAACCAACTATCTTTGGCGCAATCATTCATATACTAGACCGGACTATGCTCGTACGAACGCATCTTACGCGATCGAACTTTCTACTATGTTCGGATTTGAGAATCTTACTCCCAAACCCCATGAAACCAATCTTACTGGAAATCCATGTCCCGTGAAACCAATCTTACTGGAAATTCAAAGGATCACATAGTATGACTCCAACTATCCCAATACCGCGGATGGAATAGGGGCAACGTCTTAACCCAAAAACAAAGAATCTTACTCTAAGTTTCAGGCGTCTAGAAATGAAATCTCGCTAATTATTAATTAAATCTTTAACCATTTTAATCAATTCACTCATAACATAATTATATTCAAGAATTGCCTTTGCGCCTTGATTCTCGAAAATAATTAGTTAAACAACGAAGTTATTCTCAAGATTGCCTTTGCGCCTTGATCTTGAGTCTAACCAACATAATCCATCATTTAAAATCCATTCTTTAACCAAATTCAACTAAATCTTTAACTTTCTTTAACCATTAAACCACTTTCTTTAACTTCCAAGATTCAACCAAGAACTCATCAAGACTCATCAAGAATTCAAAGAACTCAACAAGAACTCATAAAGAACTCATTCAAGATTCAAGATCTTCAATCAAGAACTCAATCAAGATTCAAGAACTTCAATCAAGAACTCATCCATACAACCATACCATGCGCATAACCTCACTATACCACACGAAAATTCAACTAGAACTTATCCAAAATTCATCAAAACCAACATCATAATATCATGAAAACCACATAAAAATCAGATTAGGAACAATACATAAAATCATGATTAAACATCACCAAACAACCCATACATGCATTTAATCTATACTATAATCATAGTATACCAACAAGGTTGAGTAAGTATGTTACCTTATTGAAGATATACACACAAATCAACACACAAATGCAACCCGAAAACTCGACCCACACGAACACTAGACACGGCACCACACGCACGGCCTTCACACGAGCAACCCAGCCACGGCAACCACCACGCACGGTGCTGCTGCACGTTCGCACCACCACACTCACACGGCCCACGAGCCTGCTGCACCACCACGGCACACGAGCACGAACCACCACCGTGCACCACTCGAACCCCCACACTCGAACAAGAACAACCACACGAACACGCACCCAAACTCAACCCGAACTAGTGATCTCGAATGAAATGATTGTGTTTAAGATTGTGTTTGAATACTTAAAGATCAATAGACTTTGAATCTTTAAGTTTTGGGCTAGGAAAGATGATGAACAATTGATGGGTTCAATTGCTCCAAAAATGGCGTGTGAGGATGAGCAAATGGAAGGGAGTTTTGTCTTTGAATTTTGATGGCAAATGTGTTAGGATGGCAAATGAGCAAATAGATCCTCAAGCCTTACTAAATCATCTATATATAGAGTTAGTTAAGGTGTGAACACAAGGCAAGTGGCAAGCCTTGCCATGCCACTAAGAGAACCGGCCAAAGAGGGGAAATGGGCCTAAAAATGGGCTCTCGTGATCAATTGGGCTAATTTGCAAAAACTGCATGATTAATCATGTATAAATCGATTTAGCCCAAAACATTAAATAACTAATTAGAAAAGTAAATAATAAAAATTCTAATTAATTAAATAATAACTAACATAAATAATAATAACTGCAAATAAAATAATTCGAATTAAATCGAAATTATTCACATAAAATAAAATAAACAGTTAAAAAAATAAATTTGAACTATACATATCATCACATAAATACACATAAATCAAGGCAGAAAATATCATGAAAATCAGGGTCGTTACAGTTTAGATGAACAAGACTTTCTTTGTACTTACCCTTGAGCACTCTACTAGCTAGTAGATTAGGGTTTTCATGGAGCCTCCAGGCTTGTCTATTTATCCATGCTAGGTTGAGTTCTTCCAACTTCTTAACTCCTAAGCCTCCTTGCCATTTTGGCAATGACAAAGTATTCTTGTTCCTCCAATAAATAGGTTTTTTATCAAGGTTGTTAGACCAAAGGAAGTGAAGTAGAAGAGAGGATAGTTTTTTTGTGAGTGATTGTGGTAGAATGAAGATAGACATGATGTGTGCGACTGAGGCAAGGAGGATATTGTTGATTAGGATGACCTTCCCTAGGGTTGTGAGGGATTTGAATTTCCAGGAAGAGATTGATTTGACTATTTTGTTGTAGTAAGGATTAAAAGCAATCTTGCTTCTCCCATCAATGTCCATTGGAACACCAAGATAAGTCCCTAGCTCATAGTTGTTAGACACTTTAAGAGGTTTTCTCATGAATCTAATGAATTTTGGTGGGGTGTTTTTGTTGAAAATGACACGAGACTTGTTGTAATTAACCAATTCACCTGAAATGGAACAGAAATCACTTATTACCTGATGAATAGCATGACAGCTATCTGGAGTAGCTTGGAAACAGAATAGGGCATCATCAGCAAAGAATAAATGAGAGATAGCTTCATTTCTTGGAGAGATTTTGATTCCCTTGATAATGTTGTCCCTTTCCAATTGTAATATTTTAAGGGATAAAACTTCCATACATAAAATGAATATGTAGGGTGAAAGGGGGTCTCCTTGTCTCAAACCTACTCTTGGTTTGATTGAGCCATAAGGATCTCCATTGATGAGGACAGAATAAGAGACGGTGGTTATGCACTCCATGATCCATTGAATCCAACTAGAGGGGAATTTCATAGCTAGTAGAACCTGTTGAATGAAATCCCATCTTACTCTGTCATAAGCTTTATTCACGTCTATCTTGAGAATAGCCTCATAAGTTCCCCCTTTTTCTTCTTTTTTAGGTGGTGAAGAATCTCATGGCCTAAAAGGCAGTTATCCTGCATTAATCTCCCTGGAGTGAATGCATTCTGGTATTCCCCAATCAAAGACCCCATCACCTTCTTAAGTCTTTTAACAAGACATTTGGAAATGATTTTATACACTGTGTTGCATAAGCTGATGGGTCTATAATCAGTGACATATTGGGGAGAATTTATTTTGGGAATTAGTGTGATGTGTGTTTTGTTGTAGCTTTTAAGAATGTGACCAGTATGAAAGAAAGAGAGGATAGCCTCTGAGATATCATCACCTACTACATGCCATTGCTTCTGAAAAAACACTGGGGGGATTCCATCAGGCCCTGGGGTTTCATAGGATGCATTGAGAAGATAGCTTGTTTGATTTCTCTTTTTGTGAAAGGTTGCTGAAGGGCCTGGATGTCACTTTCCCTGAGGGTAGGGAGCAAGCTAAGCCAAGAGTTTAGATCAATTGAATGAGGAGTGGCCTGTACTTCAGACTCAGAAAGAAAGAGATTTTTGTAGTGGTTCAGGAATTGATCACCAATGATTTTGTTTTCATGAATCCACTCATTTTCATTAAGTTTGATCCCTTTAATTTCATTTTTAACCTTCCTTGATTTAACACTCTTGTAGAAGAATTGGGTACATTGCTCACCCAATTGATCCCATTTAGTCCTGGCCCTTTGTTTCCAGCATATGTGTTGGACATAAGCCTCACTGATAATGCTTCTTCTGTTAGTGATGTCTTTGCTTCCATCTTCCTCAGAGGTGAGAGAGTTTTGATTTTGCATGATGGAGGCCTCTTTCATAAAGTTATCCCATTTTATCCCTGTGGAATTTTTGAAAGCTAGAAACCACTGTTTGCAGCCATCCCTGATATGCCCCAACCTTTGCTGAACTGAAAACATCTTGGATCCATTGGTGGGAGATGCCCACTGGTCCTTGATCAAATGTTGTACCTGCTTTGATTGTAATAACCATGTATCTAGTTTGAATGGTCTTCTTGGCTTTCTCTTGGTGGGGAGAATATCAAGTGAAATAGGGCTGTGGTCAGAGACAAGGATAGGGAGATTCCAAATAGATGCCTCAGGAAAGGTGTTTAGCCAACTATCATTAGCATAAGACCTATCTAGTCTTTCATAAGTAGGCTTAGCATCCCTGTTGTTGCACCAAGTGAATGGTTGTCCATGGAATGGGATTTCCAAAAGATTGTTTGAAATTCTCCAATTGGAAAAAACAGAGGCACCTGGTATGTAATTAGGGCCCCCAAGTTTCTGATCAGGGAATTCTAGTTGATTAAAATCCCCCAAAAGAACCACTGGACCTGGGTGTTTGTTAAGAGTTTCAGAAATGAATGCCCATACAGACATTCTCTCCTCTAGGTAAGGAGAACCATAAACAAAACCACAATAATAGTTCAAATCTTGATATATTAAATTGCAGAAAATAAAATTCTTGTTACAAATTAAAGTGTGGGTTTGGACTTCATGAGTCCAGCAGAGAAACAACCCACCACTATTCCCAATTGCATCCGATGTGGGACACTCACTAGTGCACTATATGGGGTTCAACACTCCCCCTCACTAATGAGTGTACTTAGAATTTAGAGCTAACTGGAACGACAAATTGGAAATAATCCTCTTAGGGGTTGGACATCCTGTTGAGGCAAACCCTTTCCAGTCGCTTAATAAGACCCAGTTTAGAAGAGACCCACAACCTGGGCTCTGATACCATGTTAAATTTGATTTAATATTAGAAACGGACATGAGCAACCTAATATCGATGAGAAGAGTTAGGTTACTTACAAGCTATAGGAGGTTCCATCCTAAAACCAATTGGTAATAGGAGGAGTAACTCCGATCCCAGACTTATAAGCTAGTTTAGTCTCTCATCTTTCGATGTGGGACACTCACTGGTGCACTATACGGGGTTCAACACAATTAACTAACATATAGGAGAATGACTCAAATTTCTTGTTAAGTAATACTAAACATCATATGACTCAAAAATTAATCATTTAGGCCGGGCATGTTTGTTAGTTGATAATAATTTGTGGTAACACAAATATAATGAATTTCTAAGTGTTTATTTGGTTAATATATACTTCCTATGAAATTATGAATAATGCTCACAACTAACTCACAAGGAGGTCTTGTTTGGTTTGAAAAATCATGGGAATTCAAATTGCATCAAGTTCTATTTCCTACAAAATAAAGTGGGAAATTCATACCTAGGTATCCTTATAACATAAATGAAAATTTCGTATATATGGAAAATTAAACTTCCCATAAGCAACGAAAAAACCATTTATAATTCCTAGGGAATAAAAAAAAAATCGTGTGATTTTTTTTTTAAGAAAAAACATTTCTACATTGAACCAAACAAGCAATAAGTTTAATTTAGTAAGAAAAACAACATTATCATCTTCATGAAATATAATGTTCTCATTTTTTTATATTATTTTTTTCTGAGTGGGAAATATAATGCTTTCATTCCCATACTAGTAATATTATTTTTATTTTTTATTTTTGGAAAATTTACTTTAAATACAATCAAACCTTTTGTGATTTTGTTTTAATAATCCAACCTTTGGATTATTCAATAATGATAAATTATTTTAATAAGTTAACCTTTGTGCATTTTTCTTAAAATAAGTCAAATTTTCAATTAAAAATTAATAAGTTAACCAAAGGATGGCGACTTATTAGATTTTTTTTTTTCAATTTTGTAATAATCCGTATTTACCCCAATTTGTTTTATTGAACTTAGGTGATTTGAAGTATTTTTTTTTTATGAGCAAAAGTTATGAAACTTTTTTAACAACAATATTTTTTTAAAACTTTTGTTCGTAACAAAAAGACTACAGAAAGGGTCTACTAAATGAAATGATCTAAGTCCACTATCTTAAACACATTTTGGAGTAATAATTGGATTATTGCAGAATATTTAAAAGATTAGATTATTAAAATATAATTTATAAAAAGATTGGATTATTCAAACACGTACTGCTGTAATGAAAACTATTTTTGTTAGCTTTTCACAATAGCTATTCAAAAATTACCTCCATCTCCAACCTCTATATCAAAAGCTATTCAAGTAGTGTTCTCACATAGTCCAAAAGATAACCACCACTACCTTAAAAGCTAACACCAAACATGCCCTGTATGTTGGTTTTCTACAATATTTGGCCTGCTCTTGGAGTAAACTCCCCCTTTGCCTCCAGGAGAAGCTTGGCCAAAGCACCACGGTGTGGAAATTCGCTCTTTTCTTTTGAGCTACACATATAGGAGAAGGGGGTTGCTACACATATGTGAGAATTGGTGTAAACTCCCTTCGGATCCTTCTTGTATTCACACACACACATATATATATACACAAAGATCCTGTCCTAGGGTTGCAATGATAGCCCCGATAAATATGGACAATTGAGATATTCTCACTAACAATATGCAATTAAAAAATTAAATAATATATATTCTATCAGCTAGTAATAAGGTTTGAACCACATTTCTCATGGATACGAGATGGGAATGGAAACCACTTTGTCACTCCTTTTGACCTTGCATGTATTTCTTTCATAATAAAATAAAATGATTTTTTTGGACGAGAATGAAGACAAATAAAATTCAATGATTTTTATTTCCACTGTCTATAAAACCCTAGAATTCTAAACCCTAGAAATTTAATGATTTTTTTGGACGGGAATGAAGACAAATAAAATTCAAAGTCCAACGTATATACTAGGAAACTTACCTCATGCAATGAAAGTTCAAAATCAGACAATAATATTCATCATACATATCTTGAATTTTACAAAGATAGCTAGATATGTAAAGCATACAATGATGGTTATAAGCTCCGACATAACCATATTCAAGAAATTAATAATCACTCACACTTTAAGGCTTTACTTGATTATTCTTCACGTTTATTTATCTTTAATTTTATTTTGGACATAACCATACACAACCACACAATCTATAAAAACTAAGCCAATAATTTAAGAAGTAAAGTAATAATCAACTAAAGCGATGGCTCGCATGCAAATAGACAAATAAACAATTTTTTCGAGAATTTCTTGTAATAAAGGGATATTACTTTTTAGCATTCCAATGAGTTTCGCCTTTGATATATAAGGAAGGGTTTGAAATTTTACTATAAATGTACGAGTAAAAACCGGTTTAAGAAAAATTATTATTTCATTCGTTTTACAAAATTCTCCTTACTTTACTTTACACACACATTTTTAGTAATCATTAATATTTTTAGCTACATATTATTGACAATTACCAAAATTTAGTTATTTTTAGAATATTATTAGTAATTGAGACTAATACATAAACCATCGTAACTTCCTCATACATTAGAATGAAGAATTTTGAAAGATTTTATGGATTCTCTTTACTAAAGAATAGTACAAAGATTCTAGATCGGAATGAAGAATTTCGAATGAAGGGATTATAGTCGACTGATCCTTATTTTTTTGGAACTTTGAAAAATTGTGTCTCTTGCTAAGAAAAGTGGGAACAAGCAATCAAGCGTGTGAGATTTTCATATTTTCAATAATCTTGATCATCTATCCATTGTGAGTTTTGAACAAGTTAATTTGTCTCAAAAGTGATGGTTGAAGGTGAAGGGTCCTCATCCCCTATTTTTATTTTTATTTTACTTTTTTCAAATACGATCGTTAGTATTCAAAAGTGTACCACTTTACCTATAAGGAGACATTCATGAGGTATTAGAATGAGGTATTAGAAAAGTTTCGAGCGTCATGTATATAGTTCATAAGATAGAGGCTTACTTACAATTTCATCCAATCAAAAAAGATTGGCACCAATTAAAAAAGCCAATTATTAATTCATTGAATTTGGACTCATACATGACCGGTAGTGTTTGACTTTTTTTTTATAATTTACTTTATAAACTCCATTCATTTTTATTTGTAGAAAAATATTTTGCATGCATGCATTCAAGAAAAATATATTTGAAGATGTAAATAGATAAATTAATTAAAAATTCTACTCAATTAATATAGGTTTTGTTATTTTGGACATAATTTTTGAAATTATAATAATTTCGTTCGAAAAAATCAGTTACATTCCGTTTAGGTTCAGTTCAGTTCAACTC
This sequence comes from Salicornia ramosissima, assembly GCA_951394345.1. NCBI lineage: Eukaryota > Viridiplantae > Streptophyta > Magnoliopsida > Caryophyllales > Amaranthaceae > Salicornia > Salicornia ramosissima. The sequence continues at coordinate 51,689,796 of OX596234.1, forward strand.
TTGTTAATTTTAGGACTTAGTTTAATTCATTTAAGACAAATTCAATTCAGTGCAGTTCAATTCAGCCCAATTAATTTAGTGAAAAGAACAAGGCATGTCTCTCTATCGTATTTAAGTTATGTTCATTAATCAGAAGCTAAGGGAAAAAGGAAATGTTAAGTGATTATATTACTATGATTTAAGTATTGGCGCCCACACTGGATATGGACCGAACTGTCTCACGACGTTCTGAACCCAGCTCATCTATAAGTTTTACACCAATTCATTGACTGGTACAGGGCTACTAGCCCAAAGGGAAAAGGAAAATATCCCAGCATAATGCTGGGGTAAAGATTGAACCTTATGACTTTAGTCATGGGATGTGAGTCCTTACCAGCAGTTACCACCAAACCATACCCCAACTCCGATCCTTAAGAGTGTAAATGAATGAATTAGTCAAAATGGTTTTAATACAAGTAAGAATGTGATTATAATTTACTAATATTAAAATTATTTTGAATAATTATTCCATCTTTTGCACCCTTAAATTGCTTCCTCAGAATGCGTGCAAAATCAATTGTTGCAAGTAATATGTTACAGATGGAGTATATACTAAAACAGAATATGTTGATTTCATAGGAGCCACATGTTAAGTTTTTATGAAAAATTTACCATCCAAAACAAATGATGGCATCATTTTCGATCTAATTATAACTCTCTCAAATTTCAAGACTAATTAATAAATATTTCAATACAAGTTTAATGACAATATGACCACACTTTTTTCCATAGAAGTAATGAATAACATGCTCTTATAAGAACAAAATAAATAAATCATGCATCACACAAGGCTAACACAATTGTTTATTAGTATAACTAAGGAAATGAGATGGAAATAAATTAGAAGAACATGATTTTGTTTCCATAGTTTTGTGAAAATCAAAGTTCATTTCTATGGTGATGCTACTTTACCCCAAATCTCCTACGAGTAATTATTTATACTTCACAAATTTTCATTACCGTCCAATACCACTCTTTCAATTGGTAATGAGTGGTAATAAAAAAAAAAAGGAGAAAATAGTAGTTTGGGAGTGCGAATAAGTTTCCATGGACATGATAATTAAAGCCCCATCTCTTATATGTCTGTGTCACTCCAATTGAGTTGAATAATATATAACCTATATTAAGGCCCACTTCAAGGCATCCTCTCCTAATATCACCCAACATTGCATGACTAATATTAAGAATACTAGTATTGTAACGACCCGACTCGCTTAAATCGGCGCGGAAGAAACCGACGAGTCGAATAGTTAGAAACTACAACTCAACACTTAGGAAATTAAACTAATTCCTCAAACATTATTATTAATAACCAAAACGTACAAGTACCCACAAGTTTGTACATACTAGATTCAAAAGTCAAATCAATAACTACTAAGAATATGAGTCAACTCCAACTACATGTCAGAGTTTTAAACAACATATAAGAGTCCAAAACCAAAGTAATAACATCTATACAAATCCATCACTATCTAATGCTACGGAAAACAATAAATACAACAGATAACAGTAGTAACAACGTCGCTCGCCCAACCCAAAGCTAAGCAAAAGTATCATCATCAGAAGTACCTGAAAAACAACAACAGTCCACCATCAGTGGCGAGTAACATAACTGACTCACCCTAATGGGAATACACATGCACATAGCACAAATCAAACAACAACAACTAAACCGAAAGTACGAGAACAACCTCAACTCGTGAACTCGACTCAAAACCAACTTAAACTCTATCTTTGGCGCAATCATTCAAATTCTAGACCGGACTACGCTCGTACGGTCGCATCTTACGCAACCGAACTTTCTACTATGTTAGGACCGGGAATCTTACTCCCAAAAATCCCACGAAACCAATCTTACTGGAAATCCGTGTCCCGAGTAACCAATCTTACTGGAAATACAAGGAATAACATAGAAAGACTCCAACTATCCCAATACCGCGGATGGAATAGGGGCAACGTCTTAACCCAAATACAAAGAACCTTACTATAGGTAAAGGGCGTCTAGCCAAGAAATCAAGCTAATCTTTAAATCATTAAATCATCTTATATTCCAACATAACTAAATTAAGTTCAAGAATTGCCTCTAGCCTTGATTCTCGAAATTAACTAGTTAAATCATCGAAGTTATTCTCAAGAACTGCCTCTAGCCTTAATCTTGAGTCTAACCAATCATAATTCATCAATCTTTAATCATTCTTTAACCATTTAAACCTCAATCTTTAACTTTCTTTAACCAACAACTCACTTTCTTTAACTTTCAAGACTCAACCAAGAAACCTAAAGAACTCATCAAGAACTCATAAAGAACTCAAAGAACTCATCAAAGACTCATAAAGAACTCATTCAAGAATCAAGATCTTCAATCAAGAACTCAATCAAGATTCAAGAACTCAATCAAGAACTCATCCAAACTCATCAAACCACACGCATAACACCATTAAAACCACACGAAAATCATCCTTCCGATTATCCAAAAGTAATCAAACTTTAACACATTAATCATGATCATATTACAACATATAATCAATCATAAAACCATTAAAAAAACCTTTATCAAAACCTCATTTAAATCACTTAAAAATCAGAATACAAACACTTCATAAAATCATGAACAATCAACCATAAACATCCCATACATGCATTTAACTCATACTATAAACATAGTATACCAACAAGGTTGAGTAAGTATGTTACCTTATTGAAGATTACACACAAATTCAACACAAATATGCAGTCCGGAACAAGCACCAACACGGCACACACAACACGCACACACGGCTGCTGCACGGTACCAACACGAACCACCACGAACCACTTTGCACGGCCACTGCACACGGCTGCTTCCAATCACGAACACCACCGCACGGTCACAGCACCACCACGAGCACCACTGCACGGTTCGAACACCAACCACACGGACCCCACACGTGCAACACGAACACGATCCCAAAACCAACCCGAACAATAAATCTTGATTGAAATAAATGTGTTTAGGATTGTGTTTGGACACCTAAAGATCAATGAACTTTGAACCTTTAAGTTTTTGGGCTAGGAAAAAGATGAACAATTGATGGCTTCAACTTGTTCAAAAATGGCGTGAGGCAAGAGAGTAGTGGAGGGAGTTTTTGATGATTGAACTTGAAGCAAGTGCATTAGATGGCAAATGAGCAAAAGTCTTAAGGCTCACTAATCCCTTCTATTTATAGAAGTTGGAGTAGTGTGAAAACAAAGCAAGTGGCAAGGCATGGCATGCCTTGTAAAAACCGGCCAAGGGCCTTGAATGGGCTCAAAATGGGCTCTCGTGATCCATTGGGCTAATTAACATAATCTACATGACTAATCATGCAATAATCGATTTAGCCCAAAATATTAAATAATTAATTAGAAGAATTAAATAATAAAAATTCTAATTAATTAAATAATAAATATCATAAATAATAAAAACTGAAAATAATTATTTCGAATTAAATCGAAATTTTTCACATAAAATAAAATAAATAGTTCAAAAATAAATTTGAACTAACACATAAACACACATAAATACACATAAATATCGGCAAAAATACCAATAAAAATTTGGGTCATTACAAGTATACTACAAAGATGTTTCATAATATTTGCAACAAAATTGTCCAACAAAATTTGTTTGTGAGTGCTAATAAATAGAGGGAGACAATAAAGGTGAATGTGAACTAGAGTCGGAGAGATTGAGCGAAATGACAATTTGAAAAAGAAATAATACGTAGTACATTTATTGTATTACCTTTAAAAAAAATACATTTATTGTAAATAATATGGATCATTTAGGCAACCCTACGCTGCAAATTATATGAAAAGATTAGTAAAAAAAGTGTGTGAAAGAGATCATTCTGCATGGCACAATCAGCATTACTTCTTTATTCATGTATGTACTCATACGTTGCTTGGTAAAATCAAAATTAATTTTTTTTACTCGTGTACGTTGCGATGATATTTTGGATTCCACTCAAAACCTTAAAGATATAAATCTAAGCTAGTAACTTTGTGTCAATAGCAATGAATTGAAAAGCAAAGGAAAAAAAGCTTGTAATCCCCATTCAAAATATTTTCTTTTTTCAAAGCTTAAATTTTATTTATATTATCTTTATTATCATCGGAAAACTTGATATTGGATGAGAATCGATGGTAAAACTAATGAATGAACTAGGTTTTTTTATTTATTTATATAAAAAAAAGTAAAGTTAAAACAAACTCATTAAACTTAATTTTGAAATCGAATAGTTTCGAATTTTCAATCCAAAAGGAATCGGATCCAAAAGCAATAAAAATTATTAAATTATATTTTATCCAATTCTTTCTATTAGACTTTTTGTGGTTACTTTTAAACCCCGACCCGAGTCTTTAAACTTTAGTGTCATATTAAAATATGTGACTAATAATATTATGTTGACGTTGAAATAAATTATTTTCTACTACTTAATTATATGTCTTTTTACACTTGTAGATACAAAACATTAAAGAATAATGCTTCATATTTAATTATGTTGTCAAACTTAGAAATTTGGACATATAAAACTTTAATTATTAATATAATTTATCATCAATTTGGTAAGTATGAGGTGTGATAGCTAATAAATTGCAAATTGATAATAAATTTTTTGTTATATTATCAATTTGCAATTAGGATAAGTGTGAAGTGCAAATATCTAGGCTCTGTTTGGGAATAAGCTGATAGTTGTTAGAGGTTGGCTGATTGAGTTAGTTGTTTTGACTAGCTGATTTGACTAACTGATTACATTATTAGCTGTTTGTGTAAAGGTGTTTGGTAAATCGCGGTTAGCTGTTTCAGAGTAAAAAAAATCAAAAAGCAATAAAGCTTTTCAAAAAAACCTCCAAATATGAGCTTTTTGAAAAGGAGATTTTTTTATCCTAAAAATCTCTTCCAAATCTCTAACTCTCAAACACGAAAGATAGCTTTTTGAGTTTGTCAAACCTCACTTTTCTCTCAAGCCTTTCTTTTTCCTCCAAACCTCTAACTCCTAAACACCCTTAATTTTTCACTATAAAATCTTATGTCAGACTGCTTAATGATTTGACATAAATTTTAGTTAGGGAGTAGAATTTATAACTTTTTCCTAAGTAGAGGAGGTCAATAGAGCCGGACGTTTGCTAATAATTTATAGGCGGTTATTCAACATCTGTACACCGTTTATGAAATTGCAAACCCATTTCTTTCAGCCTGCAGATTAGGCCTACAATAGTTTGTCACGCCATTTGCAACAAAATTGATTGGGCCTGGTCTTGTGGTTGGCAAACAGATACAAACGTACAGCCATATTCAGCCCAATATGGACAGCAATTCCTTTTCTTTTTTTTCTTTTTTTTTTTTTTTGTGAACCACTTTAACAACTTCCGTTTTCCTGATTAACTTTTAGTAACAACAACAATCAACAGTCAACACTTATACACTATATGACCAAAAGCAACAGTTCCAAGACTTCCATCATCGAAATTGCATCACTCGGATTCGCGACTTCTTCGGTAAAATTTCATCTTCCTATTCGCAATTTTCTAACATTCATCCTTGAAATTGTATATTAATGAATTTTTTTTCTCGTATTTTTGTTAGTGATTTTGTTTGTTTGATATTGAGCAAAATTTATGCTGGGTTTTGGAGTTTATTTCTGGAATGCTGTTACATGATTGTTTCTCGAAGCTGGTTGTGATTTCCTTTAATCGCTGAAAATCTCTTCTATAGATTTCCCGCCCTTTTTTTTGCAATTTGAATCGTCAAGGGTTTGTCTACAACAACCATAATCACTAAACGTAATCCAGAGAACAATCAATTTTGACGATTATGTCTTATTATCTGATACATGTAACCCTACTCTTACTGTTTATGACCATTGTTTGATAGGAATCATAGGAGTTTGTGATACCATGTCATACTTAATTTAACAATTTTTTTGTTACGCATTTTATGTTTAGGTAATGACTAATGAGAATTTTTTTAAAAATTACTGTTAGCTGTTAACACTTGATAAAATACTGTAATTTATAGGTCAGTATGTGTTGTTCTGCCCTATAAATTATAATTAGTAGAGTAAAAACAGAGAGAAAAAATTGTTGCTGTGGAACAAAACAAATTTGGAGGATAGTAAAATAATATCAGGTTGCTGGGACTCAAGTAACATTTAGCAACAAATAGAGAAGATTGGTGGAGGATATAGTAGATGTCTAGATGATTTTCATGATTGTTATATTTGATTTGTGTCCAGTAAACCCAAATCTTTTGGATCAAGGCTTTGACGGTGTTGTTTTCATGGTGTGGACCCCACTATGTATAGTGGCAGAGCTAGAATTTTTTTTCATCATTGGAGTTGAAATCAATATCACACGAAAGTAATAGAATGGACGAATAGTAAAGAGCAAAAAATGTTAAAATGTAGCTAGTGAGCCTTGAACAACCAAACCAATTGAGCTACTATATTTTTATTGTTTATATTCACTTAAACTTGACATATATTAACAATTTTGGGCTAAAGGGGAAGCCAAGGCCCCTGCCAGCCCCCTTGGCTCCACCCTTGACTATGTAGAGTGCAAACGTTTGATAATTTTGAGAATAGTGCAAAGAGTTGGGGATAACTCGAAAAGAAAAATGGTGTAAAACTTGGTTGGGTAATTTTTAATAAATGGAAGTATGAGAAGAGAAAGGATGGGAAAGGGAGTGAAAGGAATTTTTTTGTTTTTAGTTCAAAACTTGTTTTTCTTTCCATTTCTTCCACTTTTTGGATAAAAAGAAATTTAAAATTTTGTAAAGAGTCTTTCCTTTCACTTTCTTTCGTTTAAGATCACCTTTCTTACTGTTATTGTTATTGTTATTTTTATTATTTCTGAATCAAACATTAAAAATCAACGTCTTTCTTTCTTTCTTTCTTTCCCTCCCAAATCCAACCTGTATAAGCTGTAAGGGACACAGGGAGTATGTAGCATGAACATGACCAAGGTTTATGAGAGGTGCGGCTATGGGGGAAGCTGCTATATATCCTCAAAAACTATAGCTGGCTAATGAGTTAATACCTCATAAACAATTCGTTATTGGTATGGTCTTTATTTACACGAACAATTTTGAAGGTTGTGGTGGAAAGACTTGATTTTTCTCCCCTTTTAGTTCTATATGTACTGATGTTTTATCATAGCATTTTGCAAGATTGAGAGGATATAAAAGGTTCACATTGTATCTTGAAGCATATTAATGGTTACCTCTAGGATTATCTTACATATTCTATTTTAGTTCTCTTTGGTAACTATTATATATAATAGATAGGTGAAAATAATATATTTGGAATTCTTTCATAGATCTTATGCTTTAACTATTGCCTTATGCTATCAACAACTAATTACAATAGCATTTACTCAATATTGATTCTGTCTTTATAGAAGTTGTAGACATCTAAAATCTATCTATTCATCATTGATGAATATATGTCAACATTCTTACCGCCTTACAAGAGGCAGGCAATAGATAGTATGATTAGGCAGAACAGTTTTTTTTTTCCAATACTTTAGCTAAATGGTTTCCCTTTTTTTAACACTTGTTTTTACACTGTAATCTTATGTTAGGAAGGAACGCTGTAATCTATTGTTTTAATCAGATGAATTTCGAGAGAATGAAAGAAAGGAATGAAAAAAATTTCAAGAAACAATGTACAAATCCCTCTAATAAGTGAGTGCTGTATAAATCATCTCATTCTAGTGATTGTATATGTTGCAATGCTACCTGTTGCAATGGAGACTATCTCAGATACTGTGACTGTAACTATGTTTTTGTTTTGTTTTGTTTTTTTTTGTTTTTTTTGTTTTTTTTGGAAAAAAAGTGAGCAGTTTTATTTCACAAGGGAAAAATATGCACAGATCACAGATGCACACTACGCACCTCATGCTCCCAACTTACCACTTACCATGCCAAGCACTACTAACCATCTAATATTACAGTACTAGTCTTTTTAGGAAGAACATATTTGAATCTAATGATACACTGATCTAAAGTTTCCTGTACAAGTGAACTAGGCATCTTCATTGTCATAATCCATATAGCGTTGTTCCTTTGCAACCAGATGTTGTATATCATTCCTACCACTATGCTGACTGTAACTATGTTGATTTTAGTGTCTTAAACTATGTTACCTAGACACAGATAAATTGTCTACTCAGATTTGGGTGTTCATATATCCAACTCGGCAAATTTGAGAAAAAGTTATAAGTTTTTAGTGAAACATGAAGTATCCAAGTATCTTGTCGTTTCTGACACGAAAAAAGTAAATAAGCATTTTTAAGGTAAACAAAAGTGCCGAAGTAACATATATAGGTCTTAAGGGCTCATAACTTGGAACTTTATTGCTATATAGAGAATTTCAATAGTGTGTTTCATTCTACTATATGCTGCTGCATCATCTTGCTCACTAGCTTGGAGTCACTCTGGACTGTTTATTTATTTTTCAAGTTTCAGATGGCTTCAATTCCTTTTATAAAAGTACTCATTTTATTTTCTGCACACCTGTTACAGTTGGATGGCTATCCTCTACTTTGATGTCTGAACTCACTGTTTTTTTGTTTGCCAACTGTTTTCTGCAGAGTTCCACATCAGGTTCTTTCTTTACAGTCAAATATAGCTCTTAATTACATTACATACTCATCAATCTTGTACTGTATGTATGATAATTCTATTCTATTTACCTGGATAATTTTTTGCAGTAAACAGGATAGAAAGCCCTCGGTTAACACTTGACAGGGTGTTTGTATAAGTACTTACAGCAAAATCTTATATATAGTGGTAGTAGTTCAATCGGGTGGCAACGTAACTTTATTTATCAAATGGCTAAAATGTTTACATTTAACTATTTAAGCCAATATATCGATCAGAAAGACACGGAATTGTATGAGGAGCACTGTCAAGAACAACCTCCTAACTTGGTCTCAATTGTGTGATTGGATACTGTTTTTATTAGTTTTCATCATACTCAGAGGTAAGCATTTTTATCCATTATTTATTCTCAATTTTGTGATTATTGATTGATTGCAAGTGTTATCATTAACAACATAGATAGAAAATATAAGACGGGTAAATGTCTACAAAATAACAATAGAATCATGATCTGCATATTCTTAGTTTTAGGTAGGGAAAGCTTAAATCAATTTCATTAACAACCAGTCAAATTGGATAGGTTGACAAGGTCTAAAGCCCTCAGAAAAGCTCCAGCTAAACATACTTAGGTGAAGTGGTGAAGCTAGAAATTTTGTATGAAGGAGATACAAATATGGGTTACAACCCAGAATATAAACTTCTTTCAATATATATAACTTTTAGAAAATAAACCTCCTTTTATATCTTCCCAATATCTCTCAATTATTATTTTTTTTTTCTTTCCTCTGCTTGCATTACAATGAAATGCCAAAATCTATATTTATAACAACTCAATTCTAATTCCTAACCACTATTTATTTAAACAAGACTTATTATTAGGAAACTAATTATATCGATGCTTTTTAAAGTTTGTGTTTCAACACACCCCCTCAATTGATACTCGATTTCATTTTTTTACGAGATCAACTCAAGCAAGGAATAATTGAGCTCAAGTATTGCAATACTACTGAGCAAGTTGCAGATATTTTTACAAAGCCCTTATCTCTAGACACTTTCAAAAGGTTAAGAGAGTTACTCGGAATGACATTTAAAGTTTGAGGGGGTGTGTTGAAACACAAACTTTAAAAAGCATCAATATAATTAGTTTCCTAATAATAAGTTTTGTTTAAATAAATAGTGGTTAGGAAATAGAATTGATAGCAGCCTTTCTTTGTTTAACAACTAAGTTGTTATAAATCTAGATTTTGGCATTTCATTGTAATGCAAGAAGAAGAAAAAAAAAGAAAATAACATTTGAGAGATATTGGGAGATATAAGAGGAAGTTTATTTTCTAAAAGTTATATATATTGAAAGAAGTTTATATTCTGGGTTGTAAGTTGTAACCCATATTTGTATATCCTTCATAAACACTTATTATTATTTGAGTTAGCAATTCGTAATTTGTGTAACTCCTATAGGAAGTACATGATCTGCATATTCTTAGTTTTGGGTAGGGAAAACTTAAATCAATTTCATTAACAACAACCAGTCAAATTGGATAGGTTGACAAGGTCTAGAGCCCTTAGAAAAGCTCTATTAAAACAAATTTGGGGGCAGTGGTGAATCTAGAATTTTTTTTATCACGGGGCCAATATCAATATCACAAGAAAGTAATAGACTGTTAAAGAGCAAAAAATGTTAAGAATGTAGCTAGTGGGCTTCGAACCATACTCTACAAAATTATAAACATTAATATTATACAAGCAATCAAACCAATTGGCTACTATATTTTTATTGTTTATCTTCACTTAAATTTAACAAATATTAACAATTTTAGGCAAAGGGGGAGGCCAAGACCCCCGCCAGCCCCTGGCTCCGCCTCTGCTTAGGTGCTCCATGTTAGCTAGGAGATGTATATTGATGCTTTAAGTTGAATTGGATACTGGTCATACTGCCCTAGAGTATGGCATGGAAATTTCTAGAACTTGAAAGTGATATGTATTTGGGGGTCGGGGGTCCAATTTGTCGAGATTTATGCACTTAAAGACTAATTGACTAAATTTAAATATAGTACAGTATTTTTTATGCAAGGTCAACTTAAATGAATATTTCCAGTTGTTCCTCTTGATTAGAGCTTTTACTCTGCTGGGGCTACTACTACTATATGAAAAATGCTAGATCAAGATTTAAGGTTGTCAACTCTCTTACACAAATTAGAATAAAATAATAATATACATGTAATAAGTTAGAGAGATAAATTATCTGAACTTTCCATGTATTCTTGACCAATGAGAAATCAATATGAGGAGGATTGACAACCGAGTTAGCCCATCACTCCCCTAATAAATATATATATATATATATATATATATATATATATATATATATATATATTTATATCTTTGACCCAAGGATTTTACTGGTTGGCCTTCGAATTCATTGCAAGCGACCCACCACTGCAAATATGCATTTAAGCGTACTACATTTATTAATTTCATCAACTCTTGAATTTGTATTCTTTATAGTTGATGGAATGCATATCCCCTTAATGACAGGATAAGCAACTAAGAGGCATGTGATCACAACACGTGGGCAGTATTATATTAATGGAAAGTGAAGGCTTAATACAGTACAGTTGCGTCCAATTAGTGCTTGCAAATGAGATAACTCAATATACATTACTGTAAATTAGGTTTTCTCCTTTCTTTAGTTTTATGCTGTAAAATCATTTGACACCAGTTTTGTTTTTTTTACTACATCTGTCACAAAAGTTAAATTTTTACAATTTTCATATTACTTTGAGTAAGATTTGAGTTTTACACAAAAAAAAAAAAAGTCAAAGTGGAGTTTCATTGGATTCATCACAATTAATATTTAGGGGTGGTTTAGTTGCACTTTAAAAATGGAAGAATTAGATTTTTTTTTATAAAAAAATAATAATAATTTGCATGTGAAATTATGGAGGAATTGAAAAATCACAGAAATTTGAATTTCCTAAAAAACATTGAATTTTCATGAATTGTAAATTTGTAACTTCCTTGATTCAAACGAAAAAATAATTTAAAATTAACATGAATTTTAAAAGGGAAACCATTTCACATGAAATAGAATTTTCTATTAGAATGTAATTCACATGTGAACCAAACAAACACCTACTTGTAATTTTTTTTATAAACATGCAATTAAGAAATTTAATATCTAAAATTTTATTTCGACATGTGTGTAAGTGATCGAAATGTGGGAAAGGAAGTAGGCAAGTTCGCTAGAATGAGCTTGCAAATACAAATACTTTAGTATGTAATATAGGTAAAATTTATTTTTTGAGTATAATTAGTGATGTATATGATCAAAGTTAACATTGTCAAACTGTCAAGAACTCAAAATGAAAATGGTAGAATCAAAGTGATGCTAATACATTTTTTTGGGGGTGGGGTTTAATTGAACCTGGCATAGTGCATGAGGTAGTGATTTTTAATGTGTTATTTACCCTGCAACCCACAACCCAACCTGGAGAATCTTAAATACTTTGACCAGTCATTCTCTCTCTTTACAGTAAGTCATTCATTACTGTGTTTAAAATAATTTTTTATGTACTTGTTACATTGGAAAAGACTTGTTACGTTTTGTGGAGACTATGACTATTAATCTATTATTACAGAGATGAGCAAAAAAATTCGAGAAAAATTTGAGTATTATTCCTGACTGAGAGGGGTAAAATAGATACAATTTCTCTTTGTTTTTTCCCTTGTTTTAAAATAAGAGGGAATATTCTAAAAAATTTCAACATATATAAGAAAAAAACATATTCTTATAGGTTTTGTTTGATGTGTCTTGGGGATTACTATATTAATATTTAATTTTAAAGTAATTTCTATTAATGTGCAGTCAAAGGTATTAGCTATCAAATATTTATATTGACAAATGATAAAAATACAAGCAGAGGTGTCATATTGAAGTAGAGAGTACGGGGAAAAAAATAATAAAAGCAAGCCGAAGGAATTAATTTGAGGTCCACATGCTGATAGATACTGTCAAATTTTGTGTGTGTAATGTAGGGCTATGGAATAAGAGAATTGTCATGATTTTTTTTTTTAAAAAAAACTTTTTTGAAGTTTGTTTACAAACCCTTTACTGTTGGCAAAAACTTTGTTTGTTTGGGTTACTAATTAGTAACCGATGTTTGTACCTGGGATTTGTTTTTCCTTTGAGAGAGTTGATTTAGTTTTGTTTTTGGAATAGTGGGTCTTATGCAAACACCTTGTTAAGAAAAGAGGTTTGTATATTAGTGATTTAGCATATAAACAAATCTCTTAAAGGTTTGCTTCATTGTAGGTCACCTGATTTAATTTAGTTGGCTTACAAATCTAAAAGTCGAAAGATAAATGAATTCTCATAAATACATGCACTAAGTTGAAATCAAAGACCTTAAAATTTAAGGTTGGAATAGGTTTGTCAGGGGGCAAAACTCCAACCTCTCATAGATATTAGATACTGTAATTGCTTTTTCTGTGTTGGCGTTATTGAGTAGAGAAAAGACCATTAATAGTTGCTGCCAAGTTAGTAGTACAGGCGGTACTAGAGGCTGGCCTCCCCTTGATGGTAATTGGTAATCTGTCATGACATACATTCACATAACTAAGCCCACCAAAACCTGAGATGAGACAGCTTGCCAACATGCATTGCGCTTCTATGAACCCCCCTTACCTCTAGCTCTAGAGGAGAGGCCTACTTTCCCCCTCTCTTTCAAGGAGCCATGTGTGCTTTTTCTGAATCATTTTTTTTATGTCTTCTCTTCTTCAAATATTATTGCCTTCTTCTCTGCTCCACTACACGTGATGCCATGAGAGCAGTCACCAAATTGGACAGCCACTTTTAAGCCCTTTGTTTTTTTTACTACTCTTTACTTAATTTGGTTGTTCTAGTTTAAATTCATTCACTTGCTATAAATAAAGTTTAATAAATTTAAATACGACATCCGACTTATTTTAATCGCAACAAATGAATATTTTATCATATTTTTTGTGGGAGATAAAATATTCATTTTTTGAGATTAAAACGGATCGGAGGAAGTATATATCATTAAACAAAAAAGAACAAATTTTGCTTTAAAAGGTGAGAATAATGAATATTTTTTTAAGCTGGAAATCCATTACAAAAGAAAAAAAAGAAAAGAAAAGAGGAGCTTTCCACTAGTTCAAGTGCCATTGATTGTTGTGCATGTCAATTGTCATCCATAATCCATCTTTTGCCCCCCTCTTGTGATCCATTATTACTCTCTCGCAACTCACTCAGTCACAGCTTTCCAAGTTCTCGATATTATCAGTCACACTCATCTTGGTCACTATAAGTCACTACCTTCAATGTCCTCCCTCTATTTATTCTCATTATTCTTTTCCCCAGAATTAGAAAAAAATTAAAAAGTAAAGATTTATGATCTGTATTAGTTTTGTTTATTACTCCATTGTTCTGTGTACTGTACATTTTATGGTATTGTTTATGAAATTAAAGCATACTGTGAAATTATTATTATAAGTAGTTGCAAGTAAATGACGCATCCTCTGACACCCACCACGCCCATCCCCACTAAAAACTTCAATACCTTTCTCACTGAATTATTTTTTTTGGTATTGAAATTCATTCCCTCCCTCTCCAAAATCATAATTTGAGTAGCATCTTTTTCCCTCCCTTCCCTTGCATTTTTTTTCTTACTTACAAAAAAAAAAAAAAAAAAAAAAAAAAAAAAAAAAATCTAATATAGGCATATAGCTTTCTACATTTAGCATACTTCATATATTAAGTTTTGATGGAAAATGATATAGTTTGTGGGGCTTATATACAATTTGGGTGGTTTTAAGATCTGAATGGGATGATCTATGGGGAAGAAAGGGGGTACTTCTTGGTTGACTGCTGTTAAAAGAGCTTTTAGATCTCCTACTAAGGACAGTCATGACAAGGCTAGGAATTGCAGAAGAAAAGAAACTCATCAGGACCCTCCTTCTGAGGATCAAGATGATGAAAAGGTCTTTCTTTTTCTTGTTCAATTTTTCCATTTTATCTTACCTACAGTTTGTTTATGAGCTTTGTGTTTCTTTTTTTTTAAATATGGTGTGCTTTCCTTTTCCTGTTTCAGAAGAAAGAGAAAAGAAGATGGCTTTTCAGGAAGGCCACTACCCAACAAGAATCATCAGCTACATCAACTGTGCAACAGAGCCCACATGTGAAGGGGGCTGGTTCTGCAGCCACAGAAAGTGATGTATCCGAACAGAGGCGCGCCATTGCTGTGGCGGTTGCCAAGGCTGCGGCTGCCGAAGCCGCCGCCCAAGCTGCCTTGGAAGTGACTAATCTCACCAAATCCACACCCACCCAATTCAACCACCAAAGAAAACATTCTTCAGCTACTCTTATTCAGACTGCTTTCAGAGGATATTTGGTAAGTAGTGCTTTCCCAAATACCTTACCTTCAATCTCTATGTAGTATTACAGAACATGATTCATTCATTCATTTATTTGATTGAATCTGGGTTTTTCTTGGGGGGTGAAAGGCTAGGAGGGCATTGAGAGCATTAAAAGGATTGGTAAAGCTTCAAGCTTTAGTGAGAGGGCATAATGTAAGAAAACAAGCAAAGATGACATTGAAATGCATGCAAGCTTTGGTAAGAGTTCAATCCCGAGTACTTGACCAACGCATGAGATTATCTCATGATGGCAGCAGGTTGTCCACTTTTAGTGACACCACCAGTACTGTGGAGTCTCGTTATCTCCAGGACTTAATTGAGAGAAGATCAATTGTAAGCTCCTATCCTATCTCATCCCCTTATTTCTATTTTTGTTTTCTGGGTTGTGTCTAATTGAGATGTTGATTGGTCATAAAATGTGATAGTCACATTCAAGAGAGCCAAGCAGCGTAGCAGATGATTGGGATGACAGGCCTCACACCATTGAAGAAGTGAAAGCCATGTTACAGAGTAGAAAAGATGCTGCTCTCAAACGAGAAAAGAACCTCTCAAATGCCTTCTCTCAACAGGTAAAATTAAATCAAAACTTTTTTTTTATTTCTTCTTCTCTTTGACTTGAGATTGTGTGTTTAATTGAACTCATTTGTGTAAGATGTGGAGAAGTGATAAGAGCTCAGTGGGAGAAGAAGAACTGGAGGAGAAACCCAGATGGCTAGACAGATGGATGGCCTCTAAACAATGGAATTCTTCCATTGCTGCTGCTTCCCCTGCAATAAGAAGCAGAGCTTCAACTGATCATAGGGACTCTATCAAAACCGTTGAAATGGATACTTCTCAGCCTTACTCTTACTTAGGAGCTCCTAATTTCAGAAGATCAGTAACATCAACCTCAGCACATCATTATCAAGCTCAATATAACAACCAACGCCCATCCTCACCCCTCCACACTAGGGCCCACCACGCCCAATCCCAACTCCAATCTCAACATCTACCATCCACCACTCCTTCGCCATCCCGGACCCGGCCCATTCAGGTCCGGTCCGCCAGCCCCCGGTGCATTAGAGAAGATAGGAGCTACAACAGCCAAGTGTCTCAAACACCAAGTTTGAGGTCAAATTACTTCTATAGTGCTAACCTACCACCTAACCACAGAGGAGCTGCCGCCAGTAGTAGTGGGCCAAAGCCCAATTACATGGCGGCCACTGAGTCTGCTAAGGCCCGGCTCCGGTCCCAAAGCGCACCGAGGCATCGGCCATCGACGCCAGAGCGGGACCGGCCCGGAACTGGATCAGCAGCCGGGGCCAAGAAGAGGCTATCATTCCCCAATCCTGACCCATACAGTGGGATGGGAATGGGGTATGGGAACTACAATTTGAGAAGTCCAAGTTTCAAGAGTGTAAGTGGAGCTCAATTGGGGATGATGGAGCAACAGTCAAACTATTCTTCTTGTTGTACGGATAGTCTTGGGGGTGAGATTTCGCCTTCTTCAACCACTGATCTTAGAAGGTGGTTGAGATGATTGACAGTTGTCATTATGGCCTGGTTTGGTGTCCAATATGCTTCTAACTTTGTTAGTCACTCAAATTCTGGGTGGATTTCTTTAATTTTTTTTTTTTGATCTATGTAATCCAATGATTTGATGTTGTTAAGTTAGTTGGTTCATTAATTTTACTGTTGGTAGTTGTATTTGGGGTGTATCCTCTCCGGGGTTGGTTTTGTCAATTTAATCTTGTATTATTCTTGTAATCATATAATTTCTGACATTCTAAATTCGATTCTAATTGAGCAATTTTGCTAGCTTCAGGTATTGGTATACTTCCTCCACTTCTCCACTTAAGACCTGTTTTATAGGATGTAAAATGTTTTCTTTGAAAACTGTTTTTTCATTTTACATTGTTTTGTTTGGTGTAAAATATTAAAATGTAAAACTTGGGCTGTGAAACTATTTTGGAAAAATTGTAAAAAATAAGTCAACCTTTCGTCAGTCTTCTCAAACTAAGTCAACCTTTTGATTAACTAAAACTAAGTCAACCTAGTACACATATCCGCTCAAATTAAGTTTTTTGTACAATTTATTGGTGTAGAAAGTCATCAATTTCAATGTAAAATCAAAGTGGTGCATTAATATGTTGTTGTTTATAAGGGTTTTCATTGAAAATCTTAATTTAATCAAAAAATAATTAGCGAAAAAACTTAATTTGAGAAGACATGTATACTAGGTTGACTTATTTTGAGTTAATCAAAAGTTTGACTTAGTTTGAGAAGACCGACTAAAGGTTGACTTATTTTTTACAATTTTTCCAACTATTTTTTCACCTTATTGAAAACGTCCCCTAAGTTCAAAGGAAAATATTTTACATCACTATTGGAGGGAAAACATTTTCAACCACACTTGTAGCAATTGATTTTTAATTCAACCAAATAATGAAAAATACTTAAAATGGAGTACTTTTGCCCTAGATGTCACTATATTTCCGTTATTGTCTCTTATGATAAAATCAAGTGCACTTGAACTATTGTTGATTCTAGATATATCAAAATTCAATTTCAACATATTTTACTGTGTGTAGATAGCTCCTATATTCAGTGGCTTGGACAACATAGATATGAAATAATTTATTTAATACACTGATTTACGCTTGTTTTTACGATAAATTCTCATTTATTTTCTTTTTAAATAATGTATTTAATTTAATGCATATAAACAAGTACACAATTGTTAAAAAAGTTAGTGATATGCTATTTTGTGTAAGTTTCATGTAGTGTTTTTATATGGCAATGCTTGCAACTTTTGTTATTTTGGGCAGTAACACAATGTTTATAACAATTTTTGTTAATGATATTTAGTCATTTTTTATAAAAGAACCATTTTATTCATAGTTTGAGGCCTCATGTACTTATATCTCTCTATCTTTAAAAAGTTTATCCATACTCATACTTATTACATGGCCTTTCTCGTTTTTTGAATATGAGTTTTGTTACTCCCAAAAATATGGCACAAATTTATTAGTTAAGCCCAGAACAAGAAGAATGACTCACTTGAACTTGGTGGCCCAAAAGAAGAGCAACATCAGCCCTAAGGTCAATAACCAAAGGCCCATCAGAGGAGTTATTATGATAACACGTGGCAGCTCCCTACAAGGACACGTGGCAGCATAGCACACTGAAGTAAAGAACTTCAACCTCCTTATACCCAACATGTAATATAGATATCCCACATTGAAAGAATGAAGAGGGTTGGTAGAAGATTCTAGTACTTCATCCGTTTCGAAAAAAACGCAACAAATTGGATGTCACGGACTCCTAGTCTATTTTTTGTTGTGAGAATAAAAGAGATAGAGAGAGAAAGTGGGGTATGTGATGATGTGAGAGATAGGAAGAAAAAACTTACAAAAATGAAAAGATTAAAATTGTTGCATTTATTTTGAAACTTCCTAAAATAGAAAATGTTGCATTTATTTCGAAACGGATGAAGTATAAATATATTGATTTGACTTGTTGGACAGATCAGATTAAGTTGATTTGACAAGACAACACAAAAAATGTATAAGTCCATAATTGTCATTAATGTATAATCTTATATGATTAAATACAATCAATAAAATTATTATTATTATTATTATTATTATTATTATTACATCTCTTCATTTCCTTGTTTTCTTATTGCATTTACTTGTTTTATTGCTATTAAAATTCATATTTGTACTAGGTAGAATTTATAGCATAATTTCAATTAGCCATCACTGAATATCATAAATTCACCCGAAACAAGTTTCTGGTGCAATTTTTATTGCGGGGATTGAAATATAGTGGTAGTTAAAAAAAGGAAAAAGAGGGGTATGCTTGATACAAGAGAATTTGGTATGCATTGGGCCCATATAATCTTCTGATATCCGGAGTATCTACTCATGATTCATGAGTGAGTATTTGTGATAGGCATGGCCTTGGCAATATCCTATAGACCTATACCATACTTTAGATTATAGTTATAAAATAAAATGCTCTTAGCTCAACAAAATCAGCATATATCCTACTATACTATATCCAAATCTCTGTCGAAATTCATTCACTGCATAACAAGAATACAAGATAATATGATTAAACATTGAAAATAAATCATCCAAATTTTAGGCAAAGTGACTAAAAACAAAATTGACAACTAGATTGATTTTGAATTTCCAGTGTTATTTCCCTAAGATGTCAATGCACAAACTATCCAAAATCAGACTAAATACATCAGCATTTTATCATAGTTCAAGCACAAGGTTTTCTTACCTATACATGTTTTCGAAGCTGATTTATCTGTCATTGGAACCAATAAAATGATTTTTTTTTTGTTTGTAATGGGTCAAAACTTTCTTTCATGTTAGCCATTTAGGGTGCTTTCTCTTCAAATTTTTTATCAGGTTTCAGAATTTATCAAGCTTGAACAAGTCAGGTCAGTTTGATAAGTTATAATTAGGTCAAATCAGTTTGATAAGTTATAATTAGGTCAAATCAGTTTGATAAGTTATAATTAGGTCAGGACAGGTCTGATAAGTTATAAACTGATCTGGTCTAATCTGATCTGATATGATATAAGTTGAAGAGAACACACCCTTAATAAATTATAATTAGGTCAGGTTACGTTAGATCAAATAAGTTATAATCAGGTTAAGTTAGATTTAATAAGTTATAATCAGGTCAGGTCAAGTCAGGTCTAATAAGTTATAATCAAGTTAGATCCAATAAGTTATAATCAGGTCAGGTCCAATAAGTTATAATCAGATCAGGTCTAATAAGTTATAATCAGGTCTGTTAGGTCTAATAAGTTTCAATCAGGTCAGATCAGGTTGAATTAGGTGAGGTAAGATCCATATTTGTGAAATAACTACGGTGTATGTCAAGTGGCAACATAATTTTGTTGGGATTTATAGAATCCGTATGTATAAATTTGTATAATTGTCAAATTGTGACCATATAGAGGAATTATATTTTTGGAAAGTAGTAAAAGATTCTACTGCAATTTTGTAGAGTACTACTACTACTACTCCTAGTAGCGTTTTCGAGTGATTTTGCAGAAAGCAAAGAGGCCATGCCATACACAGTCACACACATATGGAGGTAGAGAGAGAAGAGAATTAAAATGCAACTCAAACTTGATGAAATTAAAGAAAGTAGTGAGTGACTGAGTGGTGAGTCAAAAAGCATGTACGTACCGTAAATATACAGAGAGATATCTTTTGTTCACTGAAAATTGTGGAAGATAAGATTATTACAGAAATTGATGAAATTCAACTACTGTTGACCAGCTGCTACTCTACTCTCGACTCATCATGAGAGAAAATGATTTTGGCACTCCTCCCCTACTCACAGGGCCGTTCCTGAAAATTTGAGGGTCCGGGGCGAACTAACAAATAAGGGCCTTAATTTTGGTTAGAAGTATTGAATATTTTTTTTTTTAAAGAAAATGCTTGATAGAAAATGAGGATGTTTTGGTCATACTATATTCCATTATATGTATAATTGCCCTATGAACCCACTTTTGAGTGAAAATTCTTTAGGTCAAATGAGGTAAGAATAACTTATTTTAGGACAAGATAAAGATAGTAGAATGGACTAAATATTTTAAACATTAAGGTTTTAGCATAGATGTTTAACCCCACTTGAATTTGAATTTAGAAATTTTTTTCTTGTATGTAAAATATGTAATAATTTTCCAACATTTTTACAATTTTTTATTTTTTTTTTTTGAAGAAAAAAATAATTGTACAATTATTTTTATTAATTGACCCAAATAAATTTATTAAATACATTTTGATCTCACTAATATTTTTTTTCCTAGAATCACCACTATAAGACTATGCAGAAAGAATAAAATATTATTGAAACGATCAATTACGAATTTTAAATAACAAGGTCTAATGTAGGAAAATAATTAGAAATACTAGTAATGATCAATTGCTGCTCCTTCTTGGTCACAAAAATAAACGAGTGAATTTTAAATAACAAGGTCTACTATATGAAAATAATTAAAAATACTAGTAACCAAAAGATGGTTAAGAAGAAAAATGTGAGTGACAAAGTTTTTGAAATTTGTTACTTTAATAAATAAATAAAAAATAAAAAAAAAAAGAGAAGAAGAAGAGAGAACTAGTGGATACTGGATTTATCCCAATATGCAATTCCTCAACTCGCACACACAGAAAACAAATAAAAAAAAGGGGAAAGTAAAAGGGATTGATCCCAGGTGCACAAACGCACAATACAGCAAAGCTAGTAGTCCTCCGCACGAAACCACTGGGCTAAGATAGAACATATGATTATTGGAGAACTAATTCTGTATATATTTCATGACTAGGAAATTGGACCTTTTGAGCCGGGGCCCTGGGCAGCCGCCCTACTCGCCCATGCTCAGGGCCGGCACTGTTTATGTTACCATTTCGACATCTAGATGTATGTTATATACTAAAATAAAGTATTTCTTAAGGCATTATTGTACAAGTGTCGTTTTGACTTAAAAAAATTTTCCTCCAAAACTAAGCCGATATTTGAGGCCCAGGAATATATTATATGCTCTATCACTCCTCCTCACATAAAAGTCCCATTGGGCTTATAAATGTGGACGCAACACATATCTCATTATACCTGGTGCGAATTAATATCACTTAGAATGGAGAGAGACACCATGTTAATTGTTAAAGACATCTCAACCAAAAATTTAAGTTGATAATTGGGGCTCATAAATATGTTATATATTCTATCAGGCTCCACCTGCGACATATAATTTTAAAGTTCAAACCAATATCCCTCTGCAAGTCTGCAACCCAACCAACTCAAAATATGGGCCGGAGATCTCAAAAAAAAATTGTGGGATGGACTAACTCCGAGGATGTCCATAGAGTAAATATGCAATTTGCAGAGCCGATTATGTCCCTATGCAAGTTGCCCCTCAACACAGGATCCAGCTTTTTAAGGGGCCCCAAAATGGGGAAAAAGAAAATCAATATAAAACAAGTTTTTGCACTAAGTATTACTTTTCTGTCCATTAATATTTGCTACATTGAGTATTAATTAGATGGATAAGTAGCTATGTACTAGTGTACTACAAAATATGTGGGGTAGCAGTAAAAAGTAAAGAGAGTGTGTCACACCATTTACTGTAAAAGAAAATGTAGCAAACTCTCCATACAATTTTATCAAAAAATAAAATCTCCATACAAATACAACTCACAATGAAGAGATTTTTATTACGTAGATAACGAATGTTCACTTGGTTTAAATTTGAAATTCAAATAATGTTTATTAATTTTATACTAATATTCATTGAAGTTGAATTTATATACTCTGTATATCGCGAGAGTATTACTGTCATCACATATACCTTCAAATTTGTGTAACCTATATATTTTGACAAATTTAAGGAAGAGTCATGTGAATTTGGTAGATATTGTTTCAATTAACGTAAACATTTGTTGAGAAGAATTCATAAATAACATGACAGCGTAATTTATCATTTTTACTAAATTTATCAAGATTCTTGTCCAAAAACAAATGTCTGATGATGGGGTGATAATTTTGGCACTTCCAAAATTAATTTTGTCACTCCCCTTTTTACTATTCATGTGAGTAGGCAGTGCCGGCCCTGAGCATGGGCAAGTAGGGCGGCTGCCCAGGGCCCCGGCTCAAAAGGTCCAATTTCCTAGTCATGAAATATATACAGAATTAGTTCTCCAATAATCATATGTTCTATCTTAGCCCAGTGGTTTCGTGCGGAGGACTACTAGCTTTGCTGTATTGTGCGTTTGTGCACCTGGGATCAATCCCTTTTACTTTCCCCTTTTTTTTATTTGTTTTCTGTGTGTGCGAGTTGAGGAATTGCATATTGGGATAAATCCAGTATCCACTAGTTCTCTCTTCTTCTTCTCTTTTTTTTTATTTTTTATTTATTTATTAAAGTAACAAATTTCAAAAACTTTGTCACTCACATTTTTCTTCTTAACCATCTTTTGGGTACTAGTATTTTTAATTATTTTCATATAGTAGACCTTGTTATTTAAAATTCACTCGTTTATTTTTGTGACCAAGAAGGAGCAGCAATTGATCATTACTAGTATTTCTAATTATTTTCCTACATTAGACCTTGTTATTTAAAATTCGTAATTGATCGTTTCAATAATATTTTATTCTTTCTGCATAGTCTTATAGTGGTGATTCTAGGAAAAAAAATATTAGTGAGATCAAAATGTATTTAATAAATTTATTTGGGTCAATTAATAAAAATAATTGTACAATTATTTTTTTCTTCAAAAAAAAAATAAAAAATTGTAAAAATGTTGGAAAATTATTACATATTTTACATACAAGAAAAAAATTTCTAAATTCAAATTCAAGTGGGGTTAAACATCTATGCTAAAACCTTAATGTTTAAAATATTTAGTCCATTCTACTATCTTTATCTTGTCCTAAAATAAGTTATTCTTACCTCATTTGACCTAAAGAATTTTCACTCAAAAGTGGGTTCATAGGGCAATTATACATATAATGGAATATAGTATGACCAAAACATCCTCATTTTCTATCAAGCATTTTCTTTAAAAAAAAAATATTCAATACTTCTAACCAAAATTAAGGCCCTTATTTGTTAGTTCGTCCCGGACCCTCAAATTTTCAGGAACGGCCCTGAACATAAATATCGATCAAAATCGTAGGTAACACATTTTGATTTAATTTAAATCTTACTATACTCATTCTGTGATGATTTTTCTAATCCTCCGTCTCATAAGATGAGTATTTGGACTAGAAAGTAAGTTTCAGACAACAGGGTTATTTCTAAATCCACACAAACTAAAAAAAAATATAATCAGACCTTAGCCCACAGAATGCAAAATATACTTCATTAGCCCAAAACTCTGACTAATTACAACTTAACATATATTCAATGCTCTCTAATCTCATCCTCTTACTAAGTTGTAGCACATCAACCCAAGGAAAAATTGGCCTCAACAAGACAACACAACTTTAGCAGCACTAACTTTGATATTAGGTGAAATGGGAGAAGTGATATTGACACCCTATTTTGAGAGATGAACATAGAAAAATGTGCTCTCACAAAGAGTGTTCGTGTGCCAATATCAATATTGGTGTACATTTATCATTTCCCTTGAAATTAGTGACATAAGTATGTGTTTTTAGATTTTATTTATGCTTTTGATAAAAAAAGAGGGTGACATAAGTAAATGAAAGCAACTTTTGATTAAAAAAAATAGGGTAAGCTTTCATATGACAAAAAAAAATATAGTCTAAGTTTTTAATTTGCTAAAAAATATAAAGGTTATTTTGGACAAGAAGGGTGCTCTTAAAGATTAATTCTAACAATTTTTCTAATAGCAAATATACACCACTCCATTTTAAGAAGGGGTGAGTGTGGTGCGGTTTGGTACGGTTTGAGCTCCAAACCGCACCAAATTGTAATTTTGCACTTTGAAAATTTTCCAATTCTTGCTGCATTGCAAATTTCATCAAAGCGCACTACCCCAAATCGCAAAATTCAGTTTGGTGCGTGCGGTTCACGGTTTAACAACAATTTAATTTTTTGGACAAGTCTTCAGATTAAATAGCTTTTTAAAATAAAGTCTTAGTTCAACCATATCAGATTACATAATTACACGAAGATAATATTACAAACAATTCCTAAATCAACAGAAAAAAAATCAATTAAATAAAAAAATAGAAATATATAAAGTATAATAATCAAGTTTTAGATCTAAATAACAAACTTTATATAATTGTGGTATGCAGTATGGTTTGGTTTGAAGTTTTTTCTAAACCTAACCAAGCACCAAAATTGCGGTTGATAATTTCACAAATCAAACCGTACTTTTTCAAACTGCAAACCAAACCAAACATTTGTGGTTTGATATGGTTTAAAGCGCACTTTGCCCAGCCCTAGTTAGACCTTTTCTTCTAGCCAAATAACAATCCATTTGATACAAACTTACAACGTAAGGGCATTAGCAATAGAGAGGTTTGTGTTGAGGTTTGTTCATAAGCCTCTCTATTGCTAGTAGAAGTTATTACATTTGAGATTTGTGCAAGTTACTAATTAGTAACCTACGTTTGTCATTTTTTTATTTTTTTATTTTTTATGTGAGAGCCGATTTCCTTTTTTTTTTTACATTGGGTCCCAACACAAATCTTGATAGAGGTTTGTCTATTGTTGGTAATAGGTTTGTTTGGGTTAAGTTTTATTAAATATGATGTGTCATGAGAATGCTCTAATGGCCCGTTTGGTAGCCGGTCGTAAATGGAGGTAATGAGAATGAGTTTATAACTAGATTTGGAAGGAAAATCAAAATTCATTCCCATGGTGGTGCTACCTTAACTCCAATTTATCTAAAAATTTTCACAAATATTCATTCTCATCTAATATCACTCGTCCACGTGGTAATGTATGATAATGGAAAATAAGAAGAAATTTCAAGTTTGGGAATGAAAAGCATGTCTTCCATGAGGATTTTGAAGTTTTTTCTTAACAAATTACACTTCAAATCCATTCCCATTACCCAATTCATTACCAACAACCAAACGGGCCGTAAGGGTATATTGATTTATTGCAGTGTTGAGAAATTAAAGTTTTCATTTAATTCAATATTTTAGATAATTAGTGTAACGACCCGTATTTTAGCAGCGTTGTTTTCGAAGAAAAACAACAATACAGATCATTATTATCTAAAAACCTTTATTATCAGATTCATTAATTACAGCGGAAGCTCTAAACTTAATTCATTTTATTCAAATAAACCATTAAATAATCCAAAATTAATAAGATTCTACAGGCCATTATTACTACAAAATAAGGAAAAGTCCACCAATAATAATAATACAAAGGCTAGAAATGGTCATCAGGATAAACTACTAAGCTATCTTGCTCAAAATCCCAGCCCTTGCGCAACTCAATCAGTCATCACCTGTACCTGAAAAGGGTTTTGGGGTCCGCACTCAGTGGTGAGTAATTAGATTGTTCTACTTAATCAGTAGAACACAATTAGAAATATAACAGTTAGAACAGATCAACCAAACAGTCAACAAAACATCAAGAAATCATACATAGACATTATCATTCAAGTACGCAGTGGAAACAATCGTTATAACATAATAAACCGAGACCTTCCGAATTAACTTATTCAGTTCTAGACTTCTTGACACCACTATTGACCTTTCAGTTCTATTCAGTTCTGGTGCTAATCCGTGACCAGTCATATACTCGTAGGGGAAAACTTAATTCTTCCCCAACTTTCCTTGTCTCATGCCGGGTCAACCACGTTTGATCTACTTCCCGAGCACTGGGATCCAGAACTGTCCCAAATTCGAAGATGGGACAATGACTTCGACTATACCTATGTTCATGGCACTTTTAGCCACTAGATAGGCGGTCACTTCATAGTTAATCATCCTTTCAAGTTCACAATTCTGGTTCACAATTCAACCCTTAATGACACAACTTGACTTCTAATCAATTCTAGTCCAACTTAACTTGATTCAAAACTCTAATCCAAGATTAGGTTCACTCGACATTTCCATAATAAAACAACAATTAAATCAATTCCTTAAATAATCATATAAACAATTTAATAAACCAACTAAATAAACAAATAATCATATAAACTAACAATCATCAACAAACATTGCTTAAAACATGATAAAAATCCTCTTTTTATTATACTACACCACTCGACATTTTGAATGAAGCAACCAAAATTGACACTTTAAATTATTCAAATACAATTATCAACAATTAATCATATAAACTTAATAATAAATCATAAAATTATACTTTAAACATTAAATCATCAAACATGGTCTAAAACAAGATCAAAATCAATCCTTTAATACATATATACTACACGGCTTTCTTGGCAAAACAACACTAACAAGATCAAATTCAAGAAACTATCATATCATAATAAATTCAAAGATTAAATTCAAGATTGTCATCAAACATTAAAGTTAGATCAAGAATATAGCATAAAGATCGATTCTTGAAAGATTGAACCACTCGAAAACTTCATAACACCTTGGGTTACTATTCGACATTGACAAAATACACAATTCATTCAATCAATCTTCAAGTTTATAAGGCAAGAATCATAGAACATGCATAGATTTATACAAGAACATAAAATAAATTCATCAAAACATTGCAAAAGTATTCGGCCATCATAATATTTCATCAACAAGTAAGTTTTATCAATTCAACAATAATTCTAAGTAATTCTAAACAATTCCAAACATGTTCAAACCTATTCCAAGAATTATATAACTAATCTATCCTAAAGATTAAATAAAGCAATCTAATTACCTGTTGTTGAAGTATATGGTTCGAAAATACCAGGGATCACACGGTTCTTGAGTGTTCTTTGGCTTGTTGTTTCAATCTTTGAGGGTTGGAACAATAGGAAAGAATTAGGGGTAATTAGTGATGTAAGTCGTAGCAAGGATTGAAAGATCTGAGTTAATATAAATATATTGTGTTTTTGTTTTTCCTCTTTGGTTGGGCCATGTGTAATGGGAGGAAAGAGGAGTTAGAAGTTCCTATAATTTAGTAGTCAAGATAGGAGAGGTTGGGATAAAAATAGGAAGGAGTATCAAGAGGGGAGCCGTGTGGTAGAGTGAAGAGAAGGAGAAATTGGGCTCGGGTTCTGATAAGATAAGATTAAAGACTCGGGTCAAGATAGGTTATTTAGATTGCTACAGACTAATTTAATAATTAATTAAATAATAATCAATTAATTAATTAATTAATTATATAATTAATTAATTAAGAAAAATTTAAAATATCCCGAAATTTCGGGGTATTACAATTAGACAATAAGTATTCATTAGATATCGATTTATCTACAACATTTCTAAATAAGGATGTAATATAATAACTGAAACAATTGATGTTTTTCTAAATTTAATAAAAGTTTAGACTTAAAAAGAAAATAAATACCCCTAACTTAAAAGCTTAAACAAATATTATACCATCATAATTCTTTCAATTCACATTCTCCAAAAGTATTTTACACATTATTTTTTTCTCTTTTATTTTACCCTTCAATATTCTCCAAACTTACTTTAAGAAAGTCCCTAGAAAACAACACTAACTCATTTAACTGATAAGAATGGAGTAATTAGTTGTGGTTTCATCTTATAGCCCAAAGGTCAAAAGTTTAATTTTTATAAACTGCGGTGGGTTGCCATATCCACCTAATAAGTATGATTCATATATTAGGCTCCATGTCGTGTTTTTCGCAATTAATATTTATTTTCCTCATTTAATATACACTTTTGTTTATAAAAAATTTTCAGATTTTTCATCGATGCACATACATCCGAGTGTATGATTTATTTTATTTTGCCAAACTTGGGTTTGACGCATTGACATGCTCAAAGGGTTTACTTGAAAATTGCGATTTTATAATTGTTGATTTGCTGGCAGATTAGTGGTAGGTGTAAATTGCTGCATAATGTTGGAAAAAAGGCTTAGGTATTCTACGCTTATTAAAATTAGGCTAAATTTGTGTTGTTCAAATTGGAAGAAATGCTCCATGTATACCATCTTTAATTGGTCCAAATAATACTTAATTTCGGGTTAACCAAATTCTATCTATAATTTGATTTGATTGCGTATTTTGAATTCATTGATCATTTTGTTTGCGGATTTCATGATTGTTACATTATATGGGTTTTTTTTACATGGTAAGATAAATCGGACTTTATCATAAAACAATATATATGTTGTAAAATTATTAGGCAAATATGGGATGAGGTAGATGAATGTGGGGGCGGGTGAGGTGGGCCATGGACATAACAAATTTTACTTTTGAGATTTAATCTTTCCACCAGGCGACCACCCACGAAAATCATGCCCATCGATCTCCACTCTAACTAAGACCGATGGGGTGATGTCCACCAAAATTTAACCAATTGTCATCCCTAAGTACCTAATTAAGTTGCATGTTCTCTATATTATTAGATTCTTCTCTTAGCTTTTACATGGACATGCTTTGTCTTGAGACTCTTACAGTCATGTACACAGCCTGTTATGTGTGTTATCCTCTTGTCCTTCATTTTGTGGCGTCTAAGAATTGCTATCAACATTGTGATGCTATAAATAATGTTATATGACTTTACTACAACTTAAAAGTAATTATTCTAGTGTCAAACATTTCCTCTTTAAGAAACTATTATTTGTGTGCATCATCCATTGATCATGGTTCAAAATGAATTGTTCAAGCATAATAATAACATAGAAGTATGGGTCGGGTTGAGTTGGGTCAGGTCAATTTATTAGTGTCGGTTGGGTTTGGGTAGAGTTGGCTGCGGGATTTTATCAAATAGATTTAAGGAGCATAATAATTAATATTACACACATTAATTGTCGGATAATATTCGGATTTGGATCGGGTCGGGTTCGGGTTATGTCAAATTCGGGTCAATAACAAGCGAATTAAGATATGTATGTTTCATGCATGTTTGGTCGGGTAATCGGCTGGTATTTGTCCCTTTTGCCACCTCTAATGATGACAACCTTGCATCTAGGGATGTCAAATCGGGTTAACGGTACAGGTTCGGGTTGACCCAAACGGGTTCGGTACATTTTCAGTTCAGGTTGAATCAGGTTATCTCGTACAACAGCTCAGTTCGGTTCAGGTCAGGCTATTTCGGTAGCGGGTCATAACAGGTTGCCTTTTTCTCGGTTACAGTTCAGTTCAGGTTCAGGTCATTAACGGTCGGGCCTATATCAGTTCAGTCCAAAACGATTCAGGTTAATACGGGTCAACAATAAGAAACGATATGTTTCGGGTTGAAGCCAGTTTGTATCGGGTTTTATTAGAGTGTCAATTAGATCGAAATTTGACAATATTTTGGGGTTAACGTATGTACGTATGTATAAAAAATCGCATG
This sequence comes from Salicornia ramosissima, assembly GCA_951394345.1. NCBI lineage: Eukaryota > Viridiplantae > Streptophyta > Magnoliopsida > Caryophyllales > Amaranthaceae > Salicornia > Salicornia ramosissima. Next base: position 51,719,824 of record OX596234.1, read on the forward strand.
TTAAACTAACGTCCATATAAATCGAGTCAAATATTTTTTCTACGAGGAAATAGTAATTTTATTCATTCATCAACAAGATCAGATCTTATAATTTCCAATATTTCCTCTGGACCTTCTTCAAATTTGAGTACAGTCAAATGATTATTAACACTTGGTGAAAAGTACTTCCAAGTTTGATTACAACTAGTACTACATCCATTACATAGAGTGTTCCATATATAGGTGAACGGACACTTTCGTATATAAAAATGTTTCATATAGAATTATGCAAGTAAAATGTTTCAGGTTAGTCAGTCATCCAATTTTATTTAGTCGGTCATATAGAATTATGCAAGTAAAATGTTTCAGGTTTCAGTTCAGTTCAATTCAGGTTTCAGTTCAGTTCAGGTCAAATTATGTAACGGGTTGATTACAGTTCAGTTCAATTCAGTTCAGTTTCTAGAATTTTCAGGTTTGAGACAGATCATTATCAGTTCAATTCAGTTTGGGTTCAGGTCAGTTCAGGTTATTAATATATGGGTCACTTTCAGTTCAGGTCATTTCAGTTCAGGTCAATTTCAGGCTATGGGTCACTTTCAATTTAGGTTATTTCAATTCATTTAACCTAACGGGTCTCAACCTAAACTGACATCTCTACTTGCATCTATACTTACGTACATCTATATTTCAAAGTATAAAGCTATATATTTTTCCCCTTACATCACTTCCCGTTTAAATAAAATAATTTTGTTAAAACCGTAGATTGCATAAACTGAGCTAGTGTACCAAATAAAATAAATCCCACAGATTGAATGGGCCAGGACAGCCTTCACTTGAAAGCATATCCACATTAATGCTTGTAATAATTGTTTGTATAAATTATACCCCCCTGCAAATCTGCAATATATTCATTCATTCATACATTTGTTTCTAAAAGAAGAGGGCTTTTAAGATATATGTTCAAAAAAAGGATGGCTTTTATCTCTACCAAAAAAGGTTGTAGTATTTCACCAACAACACCTATAATTGTTTCATGTTTTGTGCTATTATTACTATATAGTGCTGGTTGTAGTCCTCCTGAGGATCCAATTAAGTGCTCAACAAAAACATCAAACTGCACCATTACCAATTCCTATGGAGCCTTCCCTGATCGAACCACGTGTCGTGCAGCCGAAGCCGTGTATCCGGCCTCCGAGGATGACCTCATTGCCGCCGTGGCTGCTGCTACCAAGATCAAAAGGAAGATGAAGGTATATTGTTCTATTATTATTCAACATCAATTGTTAAATTTAAAGGACTCACATCTTATTATTATGAGTATTATTAGGAGTGGTATGTACATTTTCTAGTTTGAATTGCCTAACTGTTGGAGGACGTAGCATATGTCCCATCATACCTGGTGCAAATTAATTTCACTTGGAAGAGGGAGGAAAGATTTAAACCCGTGACATTTGTATCACGTTGGCTCTTGATACCATGTTAGAGGATCATCTCAATAAAAAAGGTTAAGCTAATAGTTGATACCAGGATTGCCAGCAATATGTTATATACTCTATTAGTAACCCTAGATTCTAACTATTATGATTATTATAAATTTGATCTTATACGATAGTTTGAATCTGGGGATTTAATTTGTGACAAAAAGATAATCGAATTATGTGTGCATTTTTCGGAAAATGTTTGGTTTACACGGGGGTTGATAACCCTTAGCTTGTAAACCTTACAAATTAGTACTCCATAGTATAAATTGAAGATTAGCACATATATGCGATAGATTGGAAACAATAATAATAATAATAATAATAATAATAATAATAATAATAATAATAATAATAATAATAATAATAATAATAATAATAATAATAACAAAATTAATCTCCTTTTCCACATTGGGGAATTGGAGGTTGCTCCTGAAGCAGATTTAGAAGGGTTCTACAACTCAGGATATAATTAGAGTCTTAGAGTTGTGAAGATTCAAATTCTATCTAGACTTCCCATCAATTTATTTTTATAGAACTTTTGAACTTAGCTTGTGTCTAATTGTTTTTAGTAGTAGTACGTATTATCTTATTTTGACTATACATGTATACTAATACAATTTTATAACTATATATACACGTCTTTAGTTATATATTAGCAAAAATTATATCAATAAATTTTTTTAATACTAAAATATTTATTTAGATGAGCTAAACAAGACTAGATATTATTTTGGATTTTTTATATCGAATAAATTTTAAAAACTTGTATCAAATGATATATAGTGTCTAGATTTAAAATAATAAGAGGAAAAAAATGATTCATGAGTGGAGCTACAAGAGGAGGAGCCCCCGGCCGTCCGAGGAGGCCCACTTTAGGAGGAGCCCCCGGCCGTCCGAGGAGGCCCACTTTTTTTTTTTTAATTCACCGCTTAATTTTTTTTTATATAAAAATTTAGTTGCAGATAAAATCAATGGTTGGAGTGCATTTAAGATTTTAAGTATTTCCTTGTATTAATATAGGGATGAGGATGGGTAGAGATGGATTTCAAGTTGTACCCACCATCCTTGCTCGATCCTTTTAATACTCTTATATATTTAAAAATAAAATTAATTTTTAGAGGTTTAAAAATTATATGTTGCAAATTACATAATTTTATGTTAAATATTATAATTTTTTGTAATATAAATTCTACAAAATATTTTATATTTCATCCAAAAAGTGTAATTTGTATTCCATACTATTTTTATGTGGATATAATAAAATGGATATCAACTACGTAATGGCACGGGAAAGTTGAGGATTAATTGGATATGGATACCCAAATTAATTAATGATGGGGCAAGGAAAGTTTTACATCAATAACTATCATGGTGAGGATTAAAAAGAATTTTGCTCCCGCCACGAGAATGAGGAATAAAATTTTAGGTGGGATTGGGGATGAGGAGGACAATATTTGCCCCACCCCAACCCATAAACAAATTGACATCCCTAGTGTCAAGTCCTCTTAGTCATAGATTGTGTGTGTGTTAGCTTAATAATGTTACATATAATCCTAAGGGGTAACGGCTCTCTTTAAGGTGCCAAATTAAAACAGTAAATATAACACAACTGTGTGTGTGTGTTAAGCATTTATTACACTGAACAATGCATGATTTTAACATGCATTTTCAAAGCATTTTCAATTAGAAAATATATTAAATCCTTATTTACAACTGTAAGAGTTGTATATGACATTACCCTTTTTATTATTTTATACATATGTTATTGGTCATTATTAGTCATTTGCAATAAATCTGCAGCAAACTGATAGTGCCCTTTTAAACTGTAGCAATGGGCCGGGCAATATTATTATTATTATCCATTTTTTCAAAAATAAATAAATACAACATAAATTCATTTCAATTTATTCTACTCCAATTCAATTTATTCTACTCCAATTCAATTCAATCTAATTCATTCTAATCGCGCCAATAAAACATGCATGCCCTAAATTTCATAATGTACTATTGATACTTAGTAGCCTAGCTAGCTAGGTGTTCTCCTTTGTTTCGAGTTGATTTTAATAGAGAGATCACAAAAGTAATTGTGCGGTGAACGTTCTTTTTCCACCCACCTCTTGATTTTGTTGCAACACGTTAAATTAAATATAGAGTACTTCATTTATACGAAGGACTTTCTCCGTAACATAAAACTTTCAACAATTGGTTTTGCACGTATTTTGAGGAAGCGATTTAAGGGTATAAACGAAGGAATTAGACAATATAATTTCAATATTAGGAACATATAAATCACATTCTTACTTGTATTAAAACCATTTTTACTAATTCTTTCATTTACACCCTTAAATCGCTTCCTCAAAATGCGTGCAAAATCAATTGTTGAAAGTTTTATGTTACGGAGGGAGTAGATATGATTATTATAATTTCTAAATGAACCAATATATATCGTGTAAGTTACAACACGTGAAGAAAACTAGGACTATCTTAAGGTGATTAAATTATTTTTGAGGATTGCTACTTTCATTACCATTTTAATTTAAGCAACCTTATTTATTTGATTAGTACAACTACTGGGACATTGTTATACCTATCTGGTGGGTAATCTACCCACTACTAATAGGGATATTAAAATATTATTAAACTTATGAGTTGGATTCCACTACCAACATTAACCAGAATATTTTATTAGTTGTGGATAGTCAGATCAACCTAGTGGGTAGATAATTTTTTTCCCAACTACTGTTGAGCCTCATATGCTACACTAGTGAGTGTCCAACGTCGGAAGATGAGGAGAGACTGGACTAGCTTATAAGTCTAGGAGTTACTCCTTCTATTACCAATTGATTTTAGGATGGAACCTCTATGGCTTGTATGTAACATAACTTTTCTTTCTATATTGGGTTGCACAAGTGATTGATCAAATTTTCCGTCTATTCACTGCCTCCATCTTTTATTTTGTGCCATTAATTAAGTTTTTTGATTATGTACAATAAATATTTATAAAAAACACACTATTGAGGTACACATTGAAAGAAATAATGATGAAAAATACTTCACATAATTTCTTTTTTTCTAATTTAGCACAAAAATTTGAAAAATTTCCGTTAATTTTAAATAGTTGTTAGATTTTAATTGTGATTAAAAAAAATCATTCAGAATTTTTTTTTCGAGAAAATTAATAAAAATCTTATGTAAATTGTGTTTTGTGGGTAGATCATTGTCTTACCATATGCATTGCATTGTTTAAATTGGATTAATTGATTTTAATAATACAACCTTTGAGGAATTCGCAACGAATAAACCAATCTTTTGATTATTCTATTATAAATCAACCCTTGCTACCAATTTCACCTAGTAAACCATGTTGAGTTGCAACCTAAATAGTAGGTAAACCTTTTTTTTTTTTTTTAAATAATAAAAATAACAGGTTTAATAAAATAAAAATAAGTTTAATTAAACCACCACTCATGGCCACCACCGCCACCCAAAACGGCCACCGCCACCACCCAACCCCCAACCTTAGTCGCCCAGCCCCAATCGCCCACCAGCATCGAACAAGGCCTCCAAGCCCCAGCAAAGCCCGCCGCCGTCCTCGTCGAAGCCCAACACTCCCTCATCGTCCTGACCACAGCAGCCCAAAACCCCCAAAATTCCACCTCCCACCTCCCAAAACTACCATCAAACCCCCACCCCAAATCCCCCCAAAATTCCACCTCCTACCTCCTAAACCACCCCACAAAACCCTCGAACCACCCTTGCACCACCACCCTTCCAACTACACAGTACACACCCCAAAACCACCCTTCAAAGTTCAAACCCACAATTCGACTGTCCACCACCACGATATCCCTAATACCCAATTGGACTACCACAAATGAAACACCAATTCGATCACACCACCACTGCTCCATCACTTTGAATTTCCAATTGAAGATGGTGGTGGTCTCGGTGGGGCAGCGAATTCAAAGATGATAGATTAAAAAAGTGAGAGTAAGAGAGAGAAAGAGGGAGGGCGGTGGATAAGGGAGGTGGAGTTCAACAAAGAGAATGCCGGTGGTGGTAGTGGTGCGTGGGGATGGGTAGAGACTAGAGAGGGATGAGTGGTGGTGGGCTAAGAAAGGAGAGAGAGTTTGATTTTTTTTTTTTTAATTTTGATTTCTCATTTTTTTTCCTTTTAATTTCATTTTTTTTTTTACTTTTCTGATTTGTTTTTTAGATATTTAGATTGTAAACCAATAATATGATGCCACGTGTCGAAGTAACCTGTTTTTATAGGTTTTAACCGGTTAAGGTTTAATGAGGGAAATTGGGTACCAAAGGTTGGGTTATTATAAAATAATCAAAAAGTTGGTTTATTCGTTGCGAATCCCTTAAAGATTGTATTATTAAAATCAATTAATCCTTGTTTATTTAGGGTTGTAGCCGCAAGTGTACACACCAAAGATCATCAACCATATCCATTAGTATGATATTGCTCACTTTGGGCTAAGCCCGCACAGATTTATTTTTTGGTACCTTCCCAAAAGACCTCGTACTAATGGGTGTTTGGTAACATTAATAAAGAGCTCTCATACTCTTTATTCTTCCGATGTAGAACTTGTGATGAAAAAATTCCCAACAAACCTCCCCTCAGACCACGGATCACAAGGCTTAAAGCCTCCCTTAAGCGATAAATCTTGACCTGTCACAACCCATCAAGCACCGTCGTCATTACTACGGGACACGCCGCCTAACCACCATACTAGGAGGACATTCTATACTTGGCACCAGATCACCCAATTGCAAGGTCACATACAAGGACCACACAATGGGTTACAAGGCTCAAAGTCTCCCCTTAAGCGATAAATCTTGACCTGTCACAGCCCATCAAGCACCGCCGTCATCACTATGGGACACGCCGCCTAACCACCATGCTAGGAGGACTTTCGATATTTGGCACCAGATCACCCAATATATGAGGGGCACCACACCACATACACCGCCACAACAACCACTTGACCAAGATCAAATCAAACCAAGGCTCTGATACCACTTGTTAAGAATTGAGGAGAGAAAAGCCCACACATAAGCCCAAGTGAGGTTCCATTCTAAAACTATATGGCAATAGATTGAGTAGCCTACTTAGGTTATAAACTAGCAGCTCTTTATTTATTATTTTTTCAATGTGGGACAAGAACTCACACTTGCAATCTAACAAGGGCAGAGGTGGCAAAACTTAACAGTACTCAATCCAATAACCCAATTTAATAATAGATTGAATTGAGATTTTTTTTAACCCTTTTAGCTAAATAAGTTGACTCATCTACTTCGTTTTTGGGTCGGGTTAATACTCAAATTGATTTCAATCCACCTAAACAAATAAATAAATATATTGCAATCAAATTACGTTTGAATTGAGTTGACGTAGTAACTTAACATATCACTTTTCAATATTTTGTTTATTTGGTTAGTTTATTATGTTATGGTTGTTCTACCGTGTTATATAGGTGTGTGGTTGTAATTTCTTAAAATTTAATGTTTTTATCTTGAATATTAGAGCTCAAAAAAGTTGTTCATTGTTAATTACTATCATGTTATATATAAATTATAAACAATGTATGTAGCGTGTAATAATCTACATATATATGTTTTTTATGCTAATTAGAAACTAATAATACTATTAAACGGATTATTAGGTCAATCAATATATATATATATATATATACACACAATTGGGTTCAATTGCCAAAAACTTTAACGATCTTGATTTTATGAAACAGGTAGCAACACGATACTCACATAGCATACCAAAATTGGTATGCCTTGACGGGGAAGATGGAGTTCTAATAAGTACTCAAAATCTCAACAAGATACACAACATCGACATGACCACTAGAGTGATGACAGTTGATAGCGGGGTGACCCTCCGACAACTAATTAACGAGGCAGCTAAGGTGCAACTAGCATTGCCCTATGCACCTTATTGGTGGGGGTTGACCATAGGAGGAATGTTAGGCACTGGTGCACATGGGAGCTCTTTGTGGGGCAAAGGCAGTGCTGTTCATGATTATGTTGTGGATCTCCGCTTAGTTTGCCCTGGCCAACCTGAAGATGGCTATGTTAACCTGCGTATCCTTAATGACACTAGCACTGATTATTTTAATGCCGCCAAGGTCTCTCTTGGGGTCCTTGGTGTCATTTCACAGGTATCATAACCTATCACCAACGTACTATATATAGATAACATTGAGTTGGTTTAATTTATGTAGAGCCATGATGTGTGTTAAGCATGGTTTTCAAATACAAACATCATTTTGTTTATTATAAGTACACCTGGTTATTGGGCGGGTTGGACGGGTCAGGGTCAGGCCGGTGTGGGTCAGGGTTGGCTAAAAAGGGTCGATAACGGGACGATAGACCTGGTTATTGGACATGGTAGTCTAATGGCATGCGGTTAGGGTCAATGTTATAGGGTATTTAATGGATATAGCCTTTACTGGACAAGGCCTTATCGACCATGGTCAATACAGGGCAAAAAATAATACACTAATAAATTTTTCAAAAAAAAAAGTTTTGACAAAAATAATTACACTAATATATTCGTATACATTTTTTTTAACTATTGGCTACCTTAAATTTTATTAATATTTAATATTTAAATGGCCCGACCGCTAACGACCCGCTATTGACCCTTTTTAGTCGACCCTAGCCCTGATCCAACCCGCACCGGATTGACCCTGACCCGCCCCGACCCACCCAATAACCAGGTCTACGGGTCAGGTCAAAGCGGGTCGGGGCTCAGTAGCGGTCGGGCCATTACAATATTAAATACAAAAAGAAACTCAAGCTAGCCAATAGTTAAAACAAATGTATACGAATATATTAATGTAATTATTTTTGTCAAAACTTTAAAAAAAAAATTATTAGGCTATTATTTTTGGCCCTATATTTGTCGTGGTCAATAAGGTCTTGTCCATCAAAGATTTTGTCCAGTAAATACCCTATAACTTTGACCCTAAACACATACCATTGAACTACCATGTCTAATAACCAGGTCTAATTATAATTACACCATCTCTTTGGCCAACATAATTTCCAACATTGGATAAATAACCATAATTTCCAACATTAAAAGTAAAAACTTGATAAATAACCATCTTTCAAAATAAAATTGGATAATAAATGAGCCGGGCCACACATTGATATTTGGTATGGACTTTGAAGGTGAGTTTGAAACTAGAACCAATGTTCAAGCGGTCCGTTACGTTCAAAAGTGAAAGGGACTCAGACATGGGAAAGCAAGCTCTAACATTCGGCAATGACCATGAGTTCGCCGATCTAACATGGCATCCTAGTCGAGGCGAGGTCATGTACCGTTTTGACGATCGTGTCTCCAACACGACCAAAGGCAATGGTCTCAATAACTTCGTTGGATTTCGCCCTACTCCCTCAGCAGCACTAGCAATCATCAGGTCCTTAGGTCAGCTTTTTTTTTCTTTTTTTTTTTTTATGTAATGTATTTTTATGTTCCTTAATTGCTGGCAATAAATTATAATTGACAATATTCTCAAATTATAATTTTATTTATATTTTTCATTATTATCCAATGCGATTGGAGAGATGGGTATTTGATGGGATGGGAATAAATATTTGTGAAAAAAACTTAGATGAATTATTAGAGGTAAACTATGACCAGGCCTCTATGGGAATGTATATTGTTTTTCAAGCTAAATTTACATATAAGTCTAAACATATCATCGTTATTTATAACCGGTTATTAAACATGTCGTTAGAGTTTCAAGTCACACCCCTAGCTAGTGAACTTATTATGCTTGCCTTTAAGTAAATTTTGTGAGTTTGTGCCTTAGTTTTTTTTTTTCTCCATGTGTAATATTGCAGAGGAAAATCAAGAATCAAGAAGAGATTTTGAAGGCAAGTGCACAATTGCAGATCTAACAACATCATTACTCAAGTCCCAAGCCTATGGACTGACAAACAACGGTACCGTATGCTCTCTCTCTCTCTCACACACACACTGACACACACCAAAGTGGGATAGAAAAATGATTTACATACATGGTCCATGAAGCTGCATATAATTAGTTAAATTTTTAAATATTTGTTGAATCAAACATTAATTACATTGAATGAAGCATATTTTGACATTTATTTCAAAATTATGACCAATTTAGAAAACGTTCATATGTAGTTCTCAGGATTGTATATTTAATCATTGGAAAATGCTATATATAAGCATTAATTACATTACCTAATATGAAAATAAGTTGTGAATTTATGTGAAAATTACACATTGATCAATGTAATAAATGCAAAATTAATGTTGTTTATTTCCTTTTTTAGCTTTTTACATGCAGCCCTAAGGGCTGCATATAGCATAATCCTTAATCATTATCACCTGCTTTTTCCCTACATATTAGCAGATTTCCTGTTTCACTAATAGATGGTCTAATTTAACGACTTACATTTTTCCAATAAAATTTTTGTAACCTTTAAGCATGCATAAAACCATAACTTGTATCTATGACGTAAATAATCATGTAAAAAAAAGGTTATAAATTTAGGGTAAAAATAAAGTTACAATATAATATATGTTTGATTAAAATATGTTTAATTTTGGATGTTTAGGGATCATATTTACAGGCTACCCAGTGATAGGATACCACAACCGTGTGCAATCATCGGGAACATGCCTAGACAGCTTAGAAGATGCACTAATCACGGCATGCCCATGGGACTCAAGAGTAAAGGGGGAGTTCTTCCACCAATCCACATTTAGCATAGGCATGCCTAAAGTGAAGGCCTTCATTGAAGACGTACAAAAACTCGTATCTCTCGAACCCAAGTCCCTTTGCGGACTAGACCTCTACAACGGCATCTTAATGAGGTATGTTAAAGCTTCAAGCGCGTACCTAGGGAAGGAAGAAGATGGAATTGACTTCGACATTACTTATTATCGAAGCAAGAATCCTTTGACCCCTCGACTCTTTGAGGATATCCTCGAAGAGATCGAGCAAATGGCAATGTTTAAGTATGGGGGGTTGCCACACTGGGGGAAAAATCGAAATTTGGCCTTTAAAGGTGCAATCAACAAGTATAAACATGGAAATGAGTTTTTAAGAGTTAAAGAGAGGTTTGATCCACAAGGATTGTTTTCAAGTGAGTGGACTGACCAAGTGCTTGGATTAAAAGAAGGATTGAGTATAGTTAAAGAAGGATGTGCACTAGAAGGGCTATGTGTTTGCTCTCAAGATAGTCATTGTGCTCCTAACAAGGGTTACTTTTGTAAACCAGGACAAATCTACAAGGATGCAAGGGTTTGTACCATGATAAATGTTTGATTTAATCTATATTATTAATATAGTAGATCATATATATTTATTCAATATTATTCCATAAAATATAATTCTTATTCAATGTAAATTATTGGCATAATAACATCAACTATTGTTACTATTATAAAATTTTAAAAAGTAATAAATTATTGTTCTTCTATTATCGCAACTTTTTCCTTAATTTATGCTTTATAATAATAATAATAATTTATTAATTATGGCTATGCCTTTTCTCTATCTATCTCTTTATTACTTCAGTTCACCTTTTCATTTCTCTCTTCAATCTATGACTTATCTTCTCATAAAAAAAGCACATAAGTACATAACCTCTCTCTCTATATATATATATATGTTACAATTATTAAAGAAATATATATACTCCTGTTTAGCTTCCCGATCTTTCTTTTTAGGCAATACCTCCCCTTTGGTTGCTGAAGCCTTAGCACTTCGAACTGGTCTTCTTTTAGCTCGCGATCTCGGGTTTTCCTCTATTTTTATTGAAGGTGATAATCTCACTGTTATTAATGTTTTGCAGGGTAAATTCAGCTGCCCCTGGAAGATTCAGTTGCTTATGTCAGATATTCAGACTATCCACCGCGATTTTACCTGTTTTACCTCAACTCATATCTACCGTGAAGCAAATAGGTCTGCGGACTATATCGCATCTCTGGGGCATTGGACCCCTTCGCACATCGATATTGATCCGTTTATGGACGCAAAGTTCTCTTTTTTCCTTGCTACTGACAAGTCGGGTTGTTTCTTCAAGAGGAAGACAACCTAGCTTACCATGTTTACCTTTCCTTTCAAAAAAATAAATTAAAGAAATATATAATAAGGCGTCAAATACATAACTGCCTGGGCAACCCAATATAGAAGAGGAGAGTTATATTATTTACAAGCCATAGGAGGTTCCATCCTAAAACCAATTGGTCATAGGAGGAGTAACTCCTAAACTTATAAGCTAGTTCAGTCTCTCCTCATCTTCCGATGTGGGACATACACATGGGGCTCAACAGTTATTATAGTCTTTAATCTTTCAAGTAATCAACTTAGTCAATTGGTTAAAGTTTTGGAGTACGGCATCCAAACTTTATGATTCACTATGTAAGGATGTTAAAGTTTTAAAAGGAACAAAAAATAATTAGTTTGGTATACTATATATGGGTTAAATTTTTGCAACTATATATTTCTCGTTTGACTATGCTTTTTTAACTTTTTTTCCTAACTTAATTTAATTAGCTATTTAGCTTATCCTATCTTATCTAAATATATTATCATAATTTATCATACTTTATTTTCAATTAATTTGCTGAGCTTATAATAAGAAAAACATACTTCCTCCACTTCATATTAGTTGCAACGTTGCCAATTTGGGCATTATTCATAATCATTGTTATCATTCGCTTTTGTGTTGTATAAATGTAAATAAATATAATCATGTGAGACCCCTTTTGAATCGTCTCAATGTGTATTTTATTGTAATCTAATTTTTATAATTTTTGGTAAAATGGAATTAAAGATATTATGAATACAAATTATACATTAGCAAGCGTGAAAAAGGAACGTTGCAACTAATATGGAGCGAATAAAGTATTTTTTTTTTAAAATTTTTAAATTTTATTATTTCATAATGAAACACCCAGCATATTTTCTAGTAAAAGAAATTGAACCTCTAACTTGATACGCTAAAGATGGGGTAATGATAAACTTACAGCTGTTATATGCATTTAGCGGTTTTTGAATAAATGTCTTAATTATTGTCCCGTGCAACACAATTATTGTCCTATGTAACACAATTATAGTATAGCCCCAAGGGTGTCGTTTATTGTCCACGTACTATTTTGGCTTCACTTGTACGCGGGACCACTTCCATTTGTTTCTAACATAAATTGAGCAATATGATTGGTCTCGCAGGCTCGCAGCTGCTATTTACATTTAGAAACTATGAGCCAATACTTACTCCTAAAGATGGAGGGTAGTTTCACTAATCTATCTCCTTATTGTCAGGCAATTTTTAAATGCCAAATTTGTTGGTCTCAAATTCTATAAGTTGGTCGCTAAACAATGATAGAAATTTTGGGCAGATATGATTGACTTGTAATTTCATTGATAATAAAAAATTTTTTGGAAAAATTATTAACAACTACCACTAACTTTCATCATTTTTGATACAGCTACCACTAAAGTTTTTTATTTTATAAAACTACCACAAATGTTATGACTTCCTTGAAACCACTACCACTTAACACACAAGGTTAACTCCCTTAATTGAGCTGCCAATTTCGGTTTCCCCATCACCTTTTATTGCACTATTTTCTTGAAATTTTACAATTCCTTATCCATATAACCCTAATCTATCCCTCCTCATTTCTCAATTGTCTCCCAAAATTTCATCTTTCTAGGGTTTTCTTTCTATTCAATTGAAGCTTGGTAAGAATTTGTGGGTGAAATCATGCAATATTGTTCAATTGAAGGTAAATTGAATTCGTTTTTCCTTTTCATTGGATTAACTTTATGTTTTATGTATTATTCACGAGGGACCTACTAACGTCTCTAACTTTGGTAGTGGTTTCAAAGAAGTTAAAACTTCTGTAGTAGTTTTATAAAATAAAAAAACTTAGGTGGTAGTTGTATGAAAAAATATTAAAGTTAGTGGTAGTTATTGACAATTTTTTCCTTTTTTTGTGTTAAGAGAACCATAAAGGCGAGGATGAGAATCGATCCCAGAATCTCCTGTAATTAATTGATAATAATCAATTGATTACAACATTTGTTTTTTCTTGAGAGCTCGTGTCTCTTATTCTTATCCTAAATTGGTAGAACTTTTATTTTTTTTCGGAGGAATTTTTAGTTTGTCCATTATGTTGTTTAGTGATTGGGTGTGAATTGAAAGTGATTAATAATCTGAAAAGTCAAGCATGAGAGAGTTCATATCTAGCTGTTATTTCAGATCAAGGGAACTACGGACAAAAAATATAGAATACCAGTATTTTAAGGCCAAATTTCAGTGAAACTTGTATAAAGTGATCAAGTAAGTTGACCTTCCATAACATATCATATAACAAATTCTAAAATATAATAAACCAAGTGTACGCTAAGTTATTGTACAGCGGATTAAAAACTACCTTAAAAATCATAAGAGTTAACCTAAAAAAATAAAAATTTACCCCTTAATGAAATTACTCATTTTATGTGACGCCATCAAAGGATAACTTTTATAAGTTTTAGAGTAACTTTTAGTTCATTGTACATAAATTTTTTAACTTCGATGTATACCAAGCTTTTTTCATATTATATTATATGCCTTTTTTAACAAGTAATAATTTATTCTATTATAGAAAATGATCAACACTCAATTCCAAACAAAAATTAACTACTCCTACTATGAAACAATCTATAAGATGATAAGAATAAGATCCAAGTATATAAGGGCTTAACTTCTAGCTTTCCTAGCATTATTAAACCTAAATATGCATATTCAATGGTTTGTCTTGATTAGCTACGGTTTGCTTATTCAATGGTTTAATACCGTTAGCTGTAATTGTATACCTCCTGAGCAACCAATAAAATGCACCTCCGGCAACTCTAATTGCACCGTCACCAACTCCCAAGGCGCCTTCCCTGATCGAAGCGTCTGCCGAGCAGCTGATGCTGTTTTTCCGGCAACTGAAGTTGAGCTCATCTCCGCCGTTGCCGCTGCTACCATGAAAAGGCAAAACATGAAGGTATGTTTATTTATACTTGTATTTTTTTGTTAGAGATTAATCTAGAAAATTCTAGATGAGTCACGTAAAATCTTGGAGAATAGAAATATCTAGAGATATTAGTTAGTAGATCGAACTCTCTAATATTAGATTATTTTAATTAACTAGTACGTGTAAATAAGCATCAAGGGCATAGGTAAAGACTAAAGTGTAGAACAAATTAAGAGAGTTCCCACAAAATAATTAACAAGAAGTGTAGAAACAAATGTTTTACCATGTTAAATTAGAGTAAGAATAAGAGACATGAGCGCTCAAGAAAAAAAGAAGTCCTTATAATCAACTAATTATAATCACAAATGAAAATACAAGTCCATGCATCGAACAAAATATGGGTCCATCAAACTTTCGCGTGCACCCCAAAATTTCTATCATTTTTCATTAGCATACATTGTTAATTTGGTTATATATAATACATAATCAACTAATTTTGTGGTTTCATCATACGACCTTTGGTGTTTCGATGAAAAAAGTCATGAATTGGAGTTCAATCTACCTTACTATGTTAGATTACACTTAAGAGCAAAATGTTCATTGGCTGACTAACCCCTAATAGGCTATCAATTTATAGGGTGATCAACTCATTGGCTGGTAAAAAGTAATTTTTTAGTTTTATGCATGTTGTCTTTGGTATTTCTAAAAAAGGGGTCACGAACCAGGGTCAACCTAGCTCCGATCAAATGTGTAGTGCAGCTTAATTAAGGAAAAAGAAGACTGATTATTCCTAAAACATCATTTTTATAAGTTTGGTAATTACTAATTAGTTGAGTCTGTTGTACTGGTGGTGGAACCATATGAAGTGAATCAACAAGGTAGTGTAACATTGCTCATGATATGGTTGCATAGCAACAAATCACAACTCATCCCAACTTTTATTTATCTGAAATTAATAGAGTATATTAATTGAAAATTATAAGATATCTTCAATAAATATCACATGTATTATCTTAAAAAAATGCCCATACAGTTTTATTAGAGTATATAAAATATATGTAAATATTTTATTGATTATGTGTAATATTATCTTTAGCATATATCTCTTATAATAGGATAGTATATATTATGGCCAAAGATCATGATATGCTACTGTGATGCTGCCGTGATCTTTGCCTAATATTTTGCTATCCTATTATAAGATCACGGCAGCATCACAGTAGCATATCATGATCTTTAACACTTGCTAGAATTATATTCGATCCTTAAAAAATCTAGAATTATATTCGATCCTTAACACTTGCTTGAAAAATCCCCTTTATCTTCCCAGCCCCTCATGTGTAATTATTAATCTATTACGTGTATATGAGATAGCTTGTAACCCATACCAATTAAAAATTTGTGATTCTACAAATTGTGTACCATATGTGTGCCATTAGTTGCTCCTATGGTTTAAAATTAATTTGAACGTAATACTAAAAATAAAAACTAGTGTAGTTATTAAGATACATATATTTTAACTAATAGGAGAAAGTAGCACACAAGTAATGGTGCATGATTTATGGGACAATAGATTTCAACACTCCCCATTAATAGCCATTGAACCGGTAGATATCTTAAAATAAAGATGTATAGTTCTTTTTGGCATACCAATTTTTGGTAGAATAAGGGGATTTGGGGAAAAAACTAAAACTGAAAAGACGTCATATCATCTATTCTTCAAATGATATCATACCCTCATTCCATTCTTCAAACGCTGCGCTATCACACGACCACACCCTCACTTCTCATATCAACTAACAATCAATCAAATATATTAGAAAATGCTTATTTGATTAGTAGGAGATAGATTAGTTGGTTTAGGTGTCTCCCTTGATACGAATATTGTTTATTATGTTGATCCTCATAACATAACAAACAATCCTTTTAGAAAGCATATTATGGGTGTTACAACACCTCGTTTTGTTTAGGTTGATTTTTTATTTTGTTGCGATTTCCCCTCATTTGCATAAAAAAAATAAAAATAAAATAAAAAAAGCTTAGTTAATTATTCGTATCTTGGAAATTTATTAAAAATATGACTGACTAATCAAAAATGTTGAAAAATATTGTTGGCCGGCGTTGTACCGACAAATTAGTTTTCCGACAAATATACTAGAGTCGTATAAGTTAAATACCATGGTGATGCACTCCATTACCAACTCTGAACCTTAATTAATACAGCCAAAATTCCAACTTATTTACCTAATCCCTTATTAGTCATATTGCATTCTAAATTAGTTCGACTTAGTTTCCAACTACTATATACTCGGTACAATATCTTATAGTTATTCGTAGAAGAAACGTGCATGTTGCATGTTATATGTTACCGGGTGCCGTCACTAGTTTATTGACCGGTATGAGGCTACTAGCTTAAAGAAAAAGGGGATATACCCCAGCATAATGTTGTGGATAAGAATCGATCCCATTATGAAATCATTGAGGCGTGGGGTGCTTACCACCAAGCTACAGACAACTTTTTTTACAAATATGAGTATCTTCAAAGTCTTGACAAGCATTTCTAATTATTTTTTATCAAATAGGTTTTTAACATAGTAATAATTTATTATTTTATGTTTAGATTGAAAAGAAAAGTTTAATGAATGGGTGATAAGGATATATAATTGGTGCTAACAAGCTAGGCCTCATACTATTACTAGTAAAAAAAAAATACGGTAATTAAATATTCCTTCTGTAACATATTAATTGTAACGATTTGAGTCATTTGGCATATATTATGGGTGATGGGTGATGGGTGATGGGTGATGAAGTAAAAGAGGTAAAATCTTTAAGGTAGATCATGGAATATCTATATGTATATATTTGACTATTATGATTAATAATACTGAATCAAGCAGGTAGTAACGAGATACAGTCACAGTTTTCCAAAATTAGTGTGTCCAGATGGAGAAGATAGTCTAGTAATAAGCACCAAAAACTTAAAACAAGTGCTCAAAGTGGACAAACAGGCTAAGACCATTACAGTTCAAAGTGGGGTGACATTGAAGCTACTAATAAAAGAAGCAGCTAAGGCGGATTTGGTGTTACCTCATACGCCGTATTGGTGGGGCCTAACTGTTGGCGGCATGCTCGCAACTGGAGCTCATGGAAGCTCGTGGTGGCCCAATGGCAGCGCGCTTCATGAGTATGTTATGGACCTTAGAATCATTAGCCCTGGTAATGTTCAAGATGGTTATTATAAGAATGTTACGCTTAAGGATGGCGATTCCGATCTTGATGCAGTTAAAGTCTCACTTGGGGTTCTTGGAGTAATTTCTCAGGTAAAATTATAATGACTAATTCATGTGTTGTGTTTTGTAAGCAATGCGCAATGACAATTTTATAAATAGTATTATGAAAAAGGTATTCTTTTAGAGAATTATAATTGAATCTAAATTTTGTTTTTGATTTGTTTATAAATTAGGTGACATTCAAATTAGAATCAATGTTCAAAAGATCAATAAATTATAACACAAGCAATGATGATGACTTGGGAGAAGAGGCCTTAAATTTAGGGAAGAAGCATGAATTTGCAGACATAACATGGTACCCAAGCCAGCGCCAAGCTTTATATCGAATCGACGATAGAGTTCCAACCACCACCCCCGGGAATGGTGTCAATCAAAATTTTGGATTTCGCTCAACAGCAGCACCGGTCTTGGCAGCTAATAGAAAAATAGGTGACTTAGTTTCTTTTTCTACTCTGCCACCCTTCTAAATATATTGCTTGTAGGCTTTTACCAAACTGGTGCTTACTTAGGCCAAGTTTTTTAGACATAATTTCAATCAAATTCATCAGTTTTGTTCAGTTCAAACTCATTCAATCCAAAAGAATAAGGCTTTAGAGCAACATTAAAATGATTCCGGTTGCTTGTGATGATCGATCTAGGAAGCATGTGTACTCCATTTTTGTTCACATACCCGAATTGGGTATTGGCATGAGTGATGAGACTCATAATTCATGGTTACCTAATATTCTTCTCTTTTATATTTTTTAGATTGTGTTTAGACAATTTTTTCGAAACAACCATTGAATACACATTTTTCATGCTACTTGAATATATCGATCAAAATTTTCATAATCTATTTAATATGATTATAAATATTTTTCCTTTGTAATAAATTATTAAATATTTACTTTGTCGTACTCATATCTTGTATTTTTTAAATAAATTGTACATGTTTCCATACTCGTTTCTATGGAATTCAGAGAGTCGTATACACGTGAGTACCTAGAGGAAGATACTCCTCATATAAATGTAACTCATAATTAATTAATGTTTACTGTTGATGATGAACGTTCATTTAGTCTAATTTTGATATTTTAATAATGTTTATCAAACCTTGAACTAATGTTCAATTGTTCATCCAATCAAATTGAACTAATGTACATAGCATATGTATCACTCTACTAGTACATATGTGTGTATCTTCTAATTTTTTGTTTCTAGGCACACTATGTGAAGATCATTACATTTTTATCTCTTGTTAGATAATTAATGGCTAGCTAAATTTCGTTTAATAACATAATATTGTACTCTAATTTGACTTTTTTTCTCTCTTATTTGTCCATTGCTACATTCAGAGGAGACAGCAGAAGCATTTGGCTATGCTGATTTAAAATGTTTCTGGGGAAATGCTGTAACCACTACACTCGAAGCCATTGCATTTGGACTCACTAACAACGGTATTCATCTTCTTGCTATCATCTCATTTTATAACCATGACTAATTTTTATTAAGATTCATCGCGAGGCTCCATCAAACCGCCTGACAGTCTCACAGGTTAACTTTTTTGTTAAAAAAAAAGGAAAATTAGTTACTAACCACTTTATAAAAATAAAATTAAAAAAAAAATGTCAAAACCCACCCTTTTCCTTGCAAAAAAAAAAAATAAATAAATAAAGGTGCGTGACTTCTTACAAAAAAGTTAACTTAGAATTTCGGGTTTCGATTTTGGATTTTTTTTCCGGGGTGGTGGTTCAGGGGAGGAAAAGGGACGGAGACGGCTTGGGGAGGTACGGAGTGGGTTTGCCAGAATAGCGGAGAGGGGTTCGATTTAAATACCGAAATTCGGCCAAAGGTGTTTCTTTACAAAATTTTTGAAAAATAAGGTGATTTTTGACAAAAAAAAACTTGTTTTATAAGGTGGTTTTTAACAAAAGCTTAAAAAAATGTAACTTTTTAGCATGAAAAGATAATTTCTTAGTTAAAAGTTTTGTCAGACCATCAGAAGATTTTGTACTACCTCCGTTCCAAAAAAATGCGACAATTGCTATGACACAGACTCCTAGACATTTTTTTTTTGTTCTGGGTAATAAGAAAGAGTGAGGGTAGTTAATTGATTAAAATAAATAGAGAAAATTGTGTGGACAATTAAAAAAATTAGAGAGAGAAAATGTGAAGACAATTAAGGGCATTTATTTCTTTTAAGTGGTAAAATTTTACCATATAAGTGAATTAAAAATTTGTTGCATTTATTATGAAACATCCTATAATGAAAACCGTTGCCTTTTTTTTTTAACAAAAGGAGTACAAGATTTATCAGTACGTAATGCTAATCCGAACTATGTACTAATTATGTATGCTCAGATATTTTTTTCAAGGGGTACCCAGTGATTGGGTATCAAAATAGAATTCAGTCAGCAGGAGGATGCCTAACATCAAAATCATGTATACTTCCATCCTACTGTCCATGGGATCCCAGAATAAGTGGCCAATTCTTCTTCATTACTGGATTCAACATAGGAATCTCCAACTTAAAAAGCTTCATTCAAGATGTTCAACAACTAATCAAACTCGAGCCTAAATCCTTGTGTGGTGTAGAGCTATACAACGGCATCCTAATGAGGTATGTTAGCGCCTCAACAGCTTACCTTGGAAACGACGAAGATGGGGTAGACTTCGACATTGCTTATTACCGAAGCAAGGACTCTTCAACACCAAGAATGTTCGAGGATATACTCGAAGAGATCGAGCAGATGGCTATGTACAAGTACAAGGGCACCCCACACTGGGGGAAGAATCGGAATGTGGCCTTTGAAGGCGCGATTAACAAGTATAAGGATGGGTATAAGTTTTTACAAGTGAAGCAAAGGTATGATCCTCTAGGGCTGTTTTCAAATGAGTGGACAAATCAAATATTGGGGTTGAAAGGAGGGGTGAGTGTGTATAAAGAAGGGTGTGGACTTGAAGGGCTTTGTGTATGTTATGAGGATAGTCATTGTGCTCCTAAGAAAGGGTATTTTTGTGTGGAAGGTAGAGTGTTTAAAGAAGCTAAGGTTTGTAGAAAAGTTAAGTCTGCCGGAGAAATTTAAGAATATGAATATGTTGCTATCTGTTATAGCTCTTTACTGATTCATTACAGCAAATTATTTTACATGAATTTTTATTGGTTTTCACGTGTACACCCTTAAACCTCTTTCTTATAATGTGTGTATAACGTTTGATGCAATTAATTGGTACATATTAAGTAATTTGTTTTCTTAGTTAACGAAGTGAACTTGTTATGCCCAATTGTACTTACTATTGAAACCCTAGTTTCTAGAGTAAAGTATAGAATTAGTTGTGAAGGTCCAAAACACGAGTGGACTAGCTGTACTAGACAATAACTGGTTTCATTTCCACCTAAATTAAAGGTCCGAGTTAGCACAAACAAAATAATTAGAGGAGAGGATTAGTATTTTAGGGATGGACTCAAATTTTCTGTCACTTCTTTTGTATTCCACTCATTTTGATTGGTTTAAAAAATCTCTGGTACCACCTTTAAAATCTAAGTCCCATTCACCTAACAAATTACAATTCTTAAAAGGTTAAACAAACAAAATTAACCAAATTGTATTCCACACATTTTAATTAGTTCAAAAAATTACTGGCACCTGCCTTTCAAATCTATGTCCCATTAACCAAACAAATTACAATTCCTACAAGGTCAAACAAACAAAATTAACCAAATTGTTAAGGAAGCGACATTGGAAATTACTTCCTACTCTAGGGTTTTACCAGAATTAATTACGCTACTTTCGTAAGAGTGGCGTGATCAATTATTCCAGGATAATCAAAATTTGACCACACATTCTTTCAAAAAAAATTGACCACACATAATTAATAATCACATAAAAGCAAATTCATTTACGACTACGCTCCAAAGTCCAAATCTCCAATACAGCCATACTACAGCTTTGTTGAAGATAATATTACAATTTACAAGCTTGATATTCAAATACGGAGTAATTTTAATTTTTATTTGGGGGGTTTGATATTCACATAATTATGTACTGAAGATTATGAATTTTCCAGTAAAAAAAAAGATGGAGAGACTGACATGAAAGAATAGTTTAGAAAGCAGAGAATTGTTGGAGACGTTTCTCCAAATCAGTTAATCGGGTAGCCCAATCGCTCTTGATGGTAATGGGTCGGACCTTACCCAAATCAACACCTTTTTTGCCCATATGAGTACTGTTGCTCTTGAATTCACTTGAACCCTTGTTATTGTGCGGCGCTTGCCTCTTTCGCTTGGTATTGGCTTTTCTGGCGCTTGCTTTTTGTAACGCCCGCAGTATATCCGACCCGCTTATCTCTTCAACTTTGTTGGGCTTGGGCTTCTTAGATGTACTTGAATCTGATGATGGGTCGGGTTTGAGGGCACTGAACACAGCGTGGGCTAGCTCGCCTGGGTCATGAGAAGAGGCGGTGACTGCCAGGTGTGGGTTTCTCCGCCGTAATTGGACGGTGGAAAAGGTGGTGTTACGGGGTGGTTTCGATAAGGGAGGTGGTGGTATATATGAGATTAGAGTTGGGAGGAAGGATTGAGTGGTAACAGCCCACATGGTAGTATGTGGCTGGCCTTTGCTCTCTAGTTCGTGGTCTAATATGTCTCCAATTGGGCCTCGCAATGCAAATAATATCAAAATAACTCCAAAAAATATTAACAAATTCTAACCCTTTATTTTCACCGATTTGACATAAAATAAAAGTTAAAGGTGTGTTAAAAATTAAATTGCCTAGGCAATTTCACAGTTTCAAACTTTCAATTGTACGCAGTGGCGGACCCAGTATTTAAAAAGTGGGGGTACGGATTACATATTTTGGACATTAAGATAAAATCAAATTAAAAATCACAAAAAATAGCATATATATTTTATCCACCTGATTAAAACAACCAAGCTAATATATCAATCGAAACTAAAAAAAATAAACATAAAATTATATAAATATTAAAAAAATCAAACTAAAAAACAATAATAGATTAAAAAAATAATACACTCTTTTGCCATAATTTCTTTTTTTTTCTAAAGCATTCTGCTAGAAGTTACAAACTTTACAAATCAGAAACTAAAAATAATCAAAATAAGACTCAAAGAAAATGTACAAAATAAAACAAAAGGTTACAAACTCAGATCAAACATTCAAAAAATTTTAATGATCAAAATCAGAATAAAGTTATAATCAAACTAAATAAATTGAAATAACAAAATTGAAAATTTAGAATCAACTAAACAAACAAACAAAAAAAATATTCTCAATGGTATACCTGTGTATTAGCATATTTCCAGTAGTATGCATGATTTTTTAAAAAAATCCAAGAAATATACTTAGGTTGCTAAAATAATTCAAGTAACATTTCTAATGGTTGTTTCTGGCCAATTAACAGTCATTAATAAGTCCTTAGTTAATTATAGTTAGTTTATTTATAGAAAAAATAAAAAATTAAACAAAAATACAATTTGTTAACTTTTTACGCCTACCATAAAGAAGTATGTTAGTGTTAATTGAAATGTAAAAAGTTAATGTATTTTATATTATGTTTAATTTTTAATTTTTTTCCCAAAATTCACTAAGTATATTTAAATAAGGACTGATTCATGGTAGTTAATTGGTCGATAATAACCATTAGAGGTGTTACTTGAACTATATTAGCAATTTAAGTATATTTTTGGAATTTTTTAAAACTCATGTATAACTCTAAGAATGGGCTAATACATGGGTATACCATTGAGAACTGAATAATTCAAAAAAAAAAGAAATAACTAAAAGCAAATAATAAAAAAAATCAACATCTGAAATAATTAAACAAACAATAAAAGGAAATTAAACAATTAATAGAAACAATTATTATTCCATTTTTAAAAGTAAAAATTGAAAAAACTAAATTACCGACCGCCAAACGTTAATTTTTTTTCAATTTGGTGGACGCTATTTTTTTTTCAATTATCGCCCGTTTGGTGGACGCTAATTTTTTTTTCAATTCTTTTTTTATTTTTCGAACTTGTTTTTTTTTTTAAATGGGGTACAGCTGTACCTGTTTGTTACTTACTAAGTCCGCCCCTGATTGTATGTACCTTCTTATTAATCGGTTGAAATGTAAAATAGAAAGTTGTCAATGAACATAATCAACAAAACCCATTAACACATGTATAAAATGAATGGTATACTCCTATTATTGCTTATGGAGGATATTCGCAACCTCATCCAAGAATTCACCTCAGTCTCCTCAGCTCACATTTATTGTGAACAAATCACATTGCGGACTATTTGACGTCTCTCAGCTCGGATACATACTACACCCCTACGCATATTTTTTTTTAAAAAATAATAAAAATAAACATCCAAAAGAGGTAGACTAGCATGTAACCTAATCTTATATAGTACTCTTATTAAACAAAATTAGTACTCCCTCCGTAACATAATTCTGGCAACAAGTTTTGTTTTTCACTCATTTCAAGGAAGCGATTTAAGGGTATAAACGAATAAATTGATAAAAAAAAATTTAAGATTAGTAATTTATGATTTTAATCTTACTTGTATTAAAAGCATTTTGATTAATTTGTTCATTTACACCCTTAAATTGATTCCTTGAAATGCGTGAAAAATAACTTGTTGCCAGAATTATGTTACGGAGGGAGTACATCATTGTCACGATCAGTAGCACTGTCTATTAATATCATTAACTACTCAAAAAAATTTACACAAATTTTAAACATATATATAGTACTCCTATTTGGATGGGCATACATAGTTAGACTAGCATGTCTCCTAATGTCAATTGTTATATGGCGCTCCCAGGACCACGTAGCTTTTTGTGGTCCTGGGAATCTTCATTTTTTACTCAACAATCTTCAATTTTTTTTTAATCTTTAATCTTCATTTTTGTTTAATATTCATTTTTTATAAACACAATTTTTAAAATAAAAAAAAAACTAAACCGTGGTCCTGGGAATCTTCATTTTTTACTCTACAATCTTCGTTTTTTTTTAATCTTTAATCTTCATTTTTGTATACTATAATATTCATTTTTTTTAACCACAATTTTTTTATAAAAAAAAAACTAAAAACTTCATTTTTTTAAACTAATTTTTTAAACTACAATATACAATGCTCCCGGAGCACATAGAACAATTGTGGTCTCGCGCGTCAGCGAGTCAGTTTTAACAACTAAAATGAATATTCATTTTTTAATACTGAATATTCATTTTTTTTATACTAAATATTCACATTTTTTAATACTGAATATTCATTTTACCGCAAAAAATTCAAGCTTACATTTACGTTGGCAACAACTAAAATGAATATTAATTATTGAATATCGAATATTCATTTTTTAATACTGAATATTCATTTTTTTTAATATTGATTCATTTTATCACAAAGAACCTGAACCAACAATCAACTTTGCACCAACTAAACTTAATATTCATTTTCTAATACTGAATATTCATTTTGTTATACTAAATATTCATTTTACCACAAAGAACCTGAATTTACATTCACTTTTGCGATAACTGAATATTCATTTTGCAACAAAATCTTCATCCCATGCAAAATCATAATATGTTGAACAAATAATACACAATATTCATTTCCTACCAATACAATATTCATTTTTTTTAAAACAATATTCATAAATCTAAATAAAGAACTAATGAATGTAACATAAATCAAAATTAATTTTTACGTATAAAAAAAACTGATTTTTTTTTTTATGAATTAAGAAACTGCTTTTAATTCCTTGAAAGCAGGAATTCTATAATAAGAGATTTTATAAAAAAACTGATTTTTCCATGAATTTAGAAATTGTTTTTACGTAAAAACCTAAAACATATTTTTTTTAACTCTGAAACTACGTCGTTTTGGCAAGGGACCACGTAGAGCTACGTGGTCCTGGGACCATATAATAATTTGCGTCCTAATGTTGTGCATCGAAGAGGCCAGGATACGTGTTAACATATTGTTTGAACGTTAATAAGTATTAATCAAAATTTATTTTGAAAATGGAGAAGTGCGGCTTATCCTATAAGTTAGTTTGGATGTATTATTGTCATACTTGATTATAATGATAAGTGCTCAAGCTTAAAAAAACTAAAAACACCCAAATTTTATAACTTGATAACTCAATAAGCTATTTAAAATTAAACAACTAAAATTAGTTCAACTTTATATACTTGAACCTCAAACATATACTCACGAACAGCCTGCATGACAATATTTTACTCTTCTACTTCCCATAATTTAAGTGAAATAATGGATCATTCCATAATCTCTACTCCGTATTATATAAGCTAAGGGGGAGCCAAAGTGTCCCCCCTAGAAAAGTCTAAACTATCCTTCAAAAACTTTTTAAATACTCAAACTATATAATATTAACTAAAAAGGAAAGTTTTTGTATTTTTTAAAATGAAATATTACAAAATATATAATTCAAAAAACTAAAACACAAACACCAAAATTCATATTATTTTTAAATTCTCTACAATTAGATACCCATATTGGTATATTTTTCACACAAATTACATTAAAAATTTGATCAGATATAGTATAGTGGATGAAATTAAATTTTATTCAATTAAGCAATCATAATCTTATTTTCAACAAGCTCATAAATAATGTATATAAACATTATATAAGATACTCATACATTATTAAAGCACGCATAGCGTGCACATAAGACTAGTCAATATAGAAGAAAAGTGAACGAGCAATACACATAACATATATAATAATACATATGCATCAACTTGAAGATGAGTTACACAAATGGTTTAATTTGTTTGGTAGTGTGTAAAATGTTTTCAGATGAAAATGATTTTTCTGTTTTCCATGGAAAACCATTTATATTGAAAAATTCATTTTTACGATGGTTTTTCGTTGTTTGGTTGCATTAAAAATGATTTTCCATTTTAAGCATTTTTCGTTGTTTGATTGAATTGAAAATCATTTGCTTCTATTGTAATGGAGAATGTTTTCCTTCCACTTGTGATATAACATAAAAATGGGGAAATAATTTGAGGAAAACATTTTGAGGAAAAAATGTTTTCAATAAGGTGGAAAATAATTTTTCACCCCAAGTTTTGATTTTAATATTTTACTCCAAACCAAACAAGGTAAAATGGGGAAACAATTTTCCAAAAAAAAGTTTTACATCCTACCAAACGGACCCAAAATTTGCCAAAAAATACTCCCTATATAACATAAAAATTTATGAATTTATAAATGTACTATAATACTATTAATGTCAATTGTGCTTTGTTAAATGTATTTTGAATCCCAATAGTAAATATCATACGCCATTATAACTTATAAATTATAAGAGGCAATGATACTAGTTAGATCATTAGATGTATAGTAAGTTGCACAATCACATAAAGAAAATCCAAGTCCTCCTCACAAAAAGGGAATATGGTCCATCATCCGTTGGTGTAATTTCAAAATAGTTCTTAATCCTTAAATGTTGAGTCTGTTGACACCTTCAATTTAGCTGGTTTTATTTTTTTAACAAGTCATTGGAGTAGAATAAGTCTAAAATCATACTACATTACTCGGTTACTCCTATCATAATAATAAAATAAATTATGCCATTCCAGCAATATATCCTACCTAAGGTGGCTTACCGTCTAAGGCTCTGTTCTTTAGGACTGATCTGAGTTGATCTGATCTAATCTGATCTGATTTGTTTTGAGTTTGTCTGATCTGATCTGATCTGATTTGAGTTTTTCTGATTTGATTTTATTTTTATTTTTATTTTTATTATTATTATTATTATTATTTATATTTATATTTATATTTATATTTATATTTATATTTATATTTATATTTATATTTATATTTATATTTATATTTATATTTATATTTATATTTATATTTATATTTATATTTATATTTATATTTATATTTATATTTATATTTATATTTATATTTATATTTATATTTATATTTATATTTATATTTATATTTATATTTATATTTATATTTATATTTATATTTATATTTATATTTATATTTATATTTATATTTATATTTATATTTATATTTATATTTATATTTATATTTATATTTATATTTATATTTATATTTATATTTATATTTATATTTATATTTATATTTATATTTATATTTATATTTATATTTATATTTATATTTATATTTATATTTATATTTATATTTATATTTATATTTATATTTATATTTATATTTATATTTATATTTATATTTATATTTATGTTTATGTTTATGTTTATATTTATGTTTATATTTATATTTATATTTTTATTTATATTTTTATTTTTATTTTTATTTTTATTTTTATTTTTATTTTTATTTTTATTTTTATTTTTATTTTTATTTTTATTTTTATTTTTATTTTTATTTTTATTTTTATTTTTATTTTTTATTTTTATTTTTATTTTTATTTCAATTTCACCTCCTCATTATTTTACTTTTCATTCTTTTCAAACCCTTCATTCAATCTGACAAGTCGTTCCGAAAACCGTCGGCGGACAAGTCGACCGAATAATCACCGCCGAAAAAGTCATTCCGAAAACCGTCGTCGGACAAATCGTCCCGAAAATTGTCGCCGAAAAACGCGGCCTGAAAATCGTCGCCGGAAAATTCGGCCAAATAATCACCGCCGGAAAAAGTTAGTCCGAAAACCGTCTTCGGAAAAGTCGTCTTGAAAATCATCGCCGAAAAACTGGGTCTTGAAAATCGTCGCCGGAAAAGTCATTCCAAAAACCGTCGTCTGAAAAGTCATCCCGAAAATCGTCGCCGGAAAATGTCGAGCGGAAAAACAATGCTCGAAATAACAATAATAATAATAATAATAATAAAGAGTAATAATGTCTGATATGATCTGATTACTGTAACTTTTAAGTCCAAAAGAACATGGCCTAAGTAGCATAAAAATTTATACCATTATCACATAATTGTCCGTGTTTATACTACCATGTAAATGATGTAATTTCAAAACCCATGTAATCAATGTTATATGAATGTTTAATTGTCTAAACATGAAACCCCACGGTTTATACACCCTTTCAATGATAAGTGTGCTTGCTAATACCAAGATTATAATAATAAGAAAAATTTGTCCAAAAACAATCTTTAGTAGGCTGGGTTAATTAAAAAAAAAAAAAAAAAAAAAAAAAAAAAAAAAAAAACCATCTTATCTAGAACTTTTGCAAGAAATCATTATATGTGATACATTTCTTTGTTGACCACCACCTTTAGTCTCAAAACAAGTGAGTGTGTGATTAGTGCCATACTCTCTAAATAAGGAGATATATAGGGCTGAGTAGAGTGTGGTTTGGTTTGCAATTTTATCAAACCATAATTTTGCGGTGTGGTGCGATTTTTGAAAGTTTTGAACCGCACAAAACCATAAACCATAATTTTTTTAATTGTTCAAAAATAAGTAATTTTATAATTTTTATTTGGCCTACTACCTCACGAAGTTAGGTTTTTTTTTAGTCCTGGGCCTTATTTAGTTATTTAAGCCTGCAACTCTCTAAGAGTTCTCTAACTCTTTAAGACTCTAACAAAAAATAAATTTAAGATTTTTTCTCCTTATCAACTACTAATTATAAAATAAAAATTTTAAAAGTTGGTTAAATTGCAAACCGCACCGTACCAAACCGTATTTTGCAGTACAATTTGGTGTGGTTTGATATAAATTACGATGCGGTGCAGTTTCAAAAAGGACAAACCATAATTTTGCGGTTTGGTGCTGTTTGATGTCCAAACTGCACCAAGCTCAGCTCTAAAGATATATATGTGGAATTGTTGTAAATAAAATTAAACGGAGATAAGAATAGAACCATAAACTGAGTAAAAATAAATGATGAATTAAATTTTCAATGGTTAACCGAAATCGAATTTACAACCCCTAATCACTATCCAAAACAAACAAATAAAAGGAGTATATATAATTTAAAAAAAAAAAAAAAAAAAAAAACAGAGGTCACGCTCATGAAAACAGAGCTCTCCCATTGATACTCAAAAAAGCAAAAATAAAATTATCAATCTTGAATTCAAAATTATCAACTTTTTCTTCTTAAAAAAAAAAAAAAAAAAAAAAGAGAGAGAAGGAGAAGATAATTAAATCAAGTGGGTGAAAGAAGGTGAGAAGCAGCAGGAGACAATGGCGAAACAATGCTGCTACTGCTGGTGTCATCCGTAGAAGAATGAAAGCTACTAGTATCACGGCAATACCTCAAATTCAGTGAAACTTGCTTTTCAAATACAAGATGCCTGTAAAAATTGTCAATAAACATATCTGCTTGTTTATTTATATCTTCCCCTGCCGTATAGCTTGTGGCGCGTTGCAGAGGATACGGTGACGTGGCGCAACTTGAACCTTCTGATGATCCGCCTTTGTATCCTTCTTCTTCACCATCAAAATCATGATGATCATCATCATTGATGATCACAACTTCAACGCAAGCTCGTAAACCAGGTCGATCGTTAAAGCTATACGCCCGCCGCTGCTTCCACCCTGTTATGGTTGCCGGAGTTCGAGCTCCAATTGAAGTTGCAACTTGCCATGTTGAGTTTGTGATGAACTTTGTAAGGTTCAGCAGAAAAGTCAACTTCTTCACCGCCCTTCTGAATCGTCCTAACAATTCCATGTTTGTTAATCTTGTTGATTTTGATGCTTAATTACAGGTTTGTCAATTCGATTGTGATAATGAAAATCAAATGGAATTATTTTGTGATTATATATATATATATATATATATATATACATATACATATATTACTATATTAGAAAGTGTAGCACGAAGGTGGGATGGAAGTTGCTACGAAAATTAATTCGATTATTTGCCAGGCCAGGTTGAGTGAGGAGCAAGGACCAAGGAGGAAGAAATTTTGAAGGATTATTCACAACTAATTGAGATATATTCATGGTGGAATATAACGCCAATAAGGGTATTGATTTCGCCACTTTAAAATTTATTTACGCACCCCACTTTATGAACATGTACATAACTAAATAAATTAAAGAAAGTAAAGTGTGAAAATGAATCTTGCAATGTCAAAATTACTATTCGAAACTAACCTAACATGTTTATTACTTGGATTTTTTTTTAATTTAACCCCTAACATGTATCCCAATTTTTTTTTAGAAAAAAGAAACCAGTAACTTTTTTTATTTTATTAACCCCCATGATGTTGCAAAACGTTTTGATTGCACCCCCGAAAGCAAACTCCATTAAAAAATGTCGTTAAGTGGGCGCACTTACTCGTTTTCTCCATTAATTGCACGTTTATCGCTTCATCAAGAGTAACATCATCTTCTTCTTCGTTCAACAACATCACCATAATCATTAATCCATCATTAAGCATTCATCAATAAAATCATAACCATTCATCAATCCACCATTAACACCACCCACCACAAATAATTTCCACCATGATCAATCTTCCCACCACACCTCCACCACGGCACCACCCTCTTTCACTACCCCTAAACCACACACCACCCATGACCCCCAATTCAAACCACCACCCAAAATTCTTCGAACCAACTCCAATTCGAATCAACACCTAATTCAAACCAACGCAACCAACCCCTACCTTCGGATACACTAGCACCATGCCGCAAAGTCGTCGTCGATTTTTGAATCTCCACCACCGCCTTCGAAACTCTAGCAACAACTTAAAACAACACCTTTCACAATTTCAATTCGACATCCCCAAATCTGAAAAATCCTATTTCAAAAAATCCGCTAATTGATTTCTGGGTTCATCAACTAATGGTGGCTTCAAATTGTTGGTGGTAGTGGCGTCAAATTGCAGACTACCCAAATCGCCACAGCAGAGGATGTGCCTTCCATTGAGAGAGAACGAAGGTGATGGGCGGCAGTGAGGGGTTGATTTAGGGGCGGTGATGGGAGGCATTATGGGGCTCTATTATGATGATAATGATGATGATGATTGATCGATGAGTGTTTAAGTGATGATTTGATGAATTATTAAATGATGGGATGGTAGATGGAGGATTAAGAAGATGATGATGATGATGATGATGTTGGGAAAGTAAAATATTTTGGATTGAAAAAGGATTATATAAGATTAGAAGGTAATTATAATTAGGTGGGGGCATTTTAGTAATTTCAAAGTGGTTTAAGATGGAAAACGGGTAAGTGGGCCCACATAACGACATTTTTTAACGGAGTTGCTTTCGGAGGTGCAATTAAAACGTTTTACAACATCATGGGAGTTTAATAAAATAAAAAAAGTTATCGGGAGTTTTTTCAAAAACAGGGATACATGTTGGGGGTTAAATAAAAATAATTGTTATTACTTATCGTCTTACAAGATAAATGTTTTATTTACTTTTTCACATCAACCGACATACAATTTTAAATATTACTCACTCGTTTGTCATTTCACTTTGTTTCTTATGCTTTGATTAATTCTCTCTCATAAAAATATTTCTAAACGTAACAAACAAAGTAAAACGAATGAAGTAATATCTTTAGTTATATATAAAGTATAATTACAAAATTAAAAATTATATATTTATAAAAATGTATCGATATGAATCAAGTGTGATCCTAAATGACGATAGTTTTCGTTATATATGATATATAATTAAACGAAATCAAGATTACCAAGTAAATATTACCAAAAATCAAAACATTGCATTTATTTTAGGAAAATTTGACAAAAGTAAGGTAAACCTTAGCCGGTCTTTCATAAGTAAGTCAAACTTTAGAAATTTCATAGATAAGTCAACCTTTGTACCATGCTTGCCACATTTAGGTTAGAGAATTGTAAACAACCACCACCTCAACCCACCAAAATTGAACTCTACCGCCACATGTTTTCCTTATCCTTCAGAGATGACCTTTTTTTTATTTCACGGTTCATTGGTGTGGGTAAACAAAATTTTCTAACCTAAATTTGGCTGACATGATGCAAATGTTAGCTTATCTTTGGAATTTCAAAAGTTTGACCTATTTATGGAAGACCGACCAAAGTTTGATTTATTTTAGTCAAATTTTCCTTTATTTTAAAAGGGCAAAGTTTTATTTTAATATCGTATTAGTGGTTCCTTACTGGGTAAATAAATGTAGCACATTTAGAATAATTTGCACTTGACTAAAGTCCACATGTTGGAGTTGACCTTTCCTTTAACGGTTATAAACTTATAAACATACCTTTAAAAATACAAATTCAATCATACAAATATACTCCCTCCGTCCATGACTATGTTTTTTTTTACTTATATTAAATTAAATAAAGTCAAAGTTCACATGTTAACAATGTCCAAAGTCAAACTGGGGCAAGTAAATTGGGACAAAGGGAGTACAATTGAATGTTGTTATATTCAACTGTGTCCCTTTCTAGTTGCTTAATAAGACCCTGTTTAGAAAAGACCCACAACCTAGGCTCTAATACCATGTTAAATTTGATTGAATATTAGAAACGGAAATGGGCAACCCAATATGGAAGAGGATAGTTAGGTCACTTAAAACTTAAAAGACATATATAGAAGGTTCCACCCTAAAACCAATTACTAATAGGATTAACTCATAGACTTATAAGTTAGTTTAGTCTCTCTTAATCTTCCAATGTGGAACACTCACTAGTGCACCATATGGAGTTCAATAAACTGCCAAATAAGGATAGTCCTTGGCTAATGTGGTAAGAGCTAAGGACTTTGGGTGTGATGCACAGATTTGATTTTTGCCCGCAACGCATGTTGGGGTTTCTCCCTCCATTAATACTCAAGATCTTGAGATAGGGTTTTGACATGTTGTAATCGTATACCTATCCTACTAAACAAAAAACTCTTTAATGAGGGGTGAGTCTTAGCCTAATGGCTAAGTCTTGCGAATGTTAAGCCTAAGGTCCAATTCAAGGCCTATTGTCACCCACAATACCCACTAGAAAAAAAAAATAACTCCTAATATTCTATTTTATTTTTTTGCCTAAGTTACCCAGATGGTGTTTGATTGTTGTCAAATACTATGTTTTGCTTGCAATTTTAAGGAGAAGGAGTAGTGCAAATCAGCATATGGAATAAAAAGTTTTTATCTCACTAGTTAGATCTCACTATATTTTTATGTATAATACTCCGTTCGTAATATAAAAAAAAAATTAACTCCCAATATAAAAAATTTTAAAAAGCGCAAACATGTAGATAAGTCAAAAGTTGAGAGCTAACATGTAGAATTTTTTTTAATTTTAATGTTACGGATGGAGTATATTACGTGTCAATGTTCAACCGAGGTCCGAGAACATGTCTATGTTCCACTTGATCCACGTTAATTCTAGCTCATTTTGAAGTCATTAATACTTTTTTAAAATTGTTATAGTTCATTTTATAAAATTGTCTCTCTTGCCAATTACATAGCATTACATGTCTATATATAATATATATACGTCAATGTTCAACTAGTAACAAGTCTATCTTCCACCTGATCCATGTTTGTTTTAGTTCGTCCTCAAGTCATTTTACATAAATACCCCTCTCGCCATTATTATTCCATATACCCTTTCTATATAAAAAAAAGAAGATAATAAATTATACTCAGCATTATTTTGAAACATTCTGAAAATATAGAAAGTGTATAAATGATTCTAAAATAGGGGAAGTACAAGGAATGTTATTCCGTGCCATAAAATTACTAAGTATTGCTCAAAATTTTAAATGAAATGCAATATTACTTTAAATTTAAAACAACTCCAAAAGAATTCCGATTACTTGGACAACGATCTCGAAAACCACACCTTCCGAGCACAACCATCAACACCACCACGGATGGCAGAGACCAAGATGGTCAATTCTTTTAGGGTGAAGTGTCTGGATCAGATTTGATGCTACAACCATGATCCAAACGCCTTAATTCCATCCTTTTCTCTCTAATTCTTTCCTATCACATGAATTCCATCTTTTTTTTTCTTTCAATATAACCTCTCTGAAAATTGTCTAAGAGACCGAAAAAATATTAGTGCGTCATATAAATCCAAGAAATAAAAACCAAAGTATATATTTAGTTAGCATCAATTACAATAATGATAAACTCTCCAAGTTTTTATCTATTTGTTCCACACTTAAATGACATGGGTTTTAAGATAAACTACAATACAGCTTAAAAACTCAATTCAAAAAGAGAAAATCTATGTAATCACATTTATTTTAAATTAATTGCTCCATTTTTACCAAAAATACACCAACTTTCTGATAGCGGTTAAATTGGAGTGAAGGGATTACAATATTCAAAATAACAAAAAAACAAGGAAAATTAAAGGATGACTAAATAAATACGGATTAAAGTAAGTGAAATGTCAATTGAAAAAAAGAAAATGATGAAAAATTTCATTGATGACATAATCTTATTCCAATTATATTTTCACCGATAATATGGATGGAGTTGGAGACTAGGCCTGTTCAATGGGGCGAGGCTATTACAACTCTAATCCAGCCCATTAAAAATAGTTATGACCTGACTTGACCCGTTAAAGAATGTGTGAAGCCTGCTCTACCCCAGCTGCTAAATATTTAACCTGCCTCGACCTTGACCCAACCCATTGAGCAGGACTATTGGAGACTCATGGAGTATAAGCCGATTGAATAGTCGTGTACAAATAGAGGGTATAAAAGATATTGCACGTCCTGAAATTAACTTCCTTTTTTTTTAGGGGAAAGCTAACATATTTAAGCTCACAAGTGCCAACTTCCCAATATACTATCTACAAAATCAAAGCCTAGTGTAGTACTCCGTAGAAGTATTATGTAACATACCAAACTAGATATACATTAACAACAGGTGATGATTTTGGCACTCTCAAAATTAATTTTGGCACTCCTTCCCCTTATTATTCATGTAAGATGGGGAGGAGTGCCAAAATCAATTTAGGAAGTGTCAAAATTATTTCCCATTAACACCCTTAAAGAAAAGCGAGGTTGAAGGCCTAGTGCAGTGGCAAACAACTGAATAAAATAAAAATAAAAAAGCCTTAAAAAAACTTGTTATATAGCTTTGTGCGTGTGCCCTTAGATATCAAAATCCTTAGTTTGTCCTTCGAGACACTCTTACAATTGTTACAAACTTCAAGCATCTATCACCAAATTAAACAACTACTTTCATTCTAAGTTTTAGCCGGACCCTATTACAGATCATCCGATTTAATTTAATAACCTAGTGGACGATACCAACCACGCTCTGCTTGAGATGATCGTCTGGCAGAAGTTTCACCTTCTTTTTGGAGGATGATTTCCACACCCCTCACCTCTCATATGAATAGTGTGCGGAAATTAATCACTTGCCCTTCTTCTTGAAGAGAAATTATTATTTACTAATGTATAGTTGAAATACATGTATATTAGCTATATGACAATTTTTTTTTATTTTTTTCATAAAAAAAAATAATTTTTGTTTGTTCTACAGCTGATATACATATATAATCAGATATAGACATGTAAATCTGTAATAGCTCCTTTTGAATGAGTCAAGTACATGTATTCTCATTTCTCAACTCTCATTCTCAAATATACTCCCTTCGTAACAAAATACTAGCAACAATTGGTTTTGTACGCATTTTAGGAAAGTGATTTAAGGTGTAAACTAGAGCTGATCAAAAGTGGCCCGGCCTGCGGGCCCGGCCCGCTTTTTTGCGGGATTTGGACATGAAAATTAGGCCCGAACTTGGGCTCGGCTCGGCCCGATTTTTTCCCTCGTGCGGGCCTTGGACACTGAAATTTAGACTTTTTGGTTACTTTTTTAGGTCCCGAAAAAGCCTGCACTAAATTTTCGGTTTTTTGGCTAAGAAATTTGGCCCGAACTAAGCCCGGCCCGAACCCGGCCCGTTTTATGGGTTTGATTATTTTGCATCGGCCCGACCCGAACCCGGCCCAACCCATGATCACATCTAGTGTAAACGAAAAAATTAGTCAAAATGGTTTTAATACAAACAAGAATGTGATTACAAGTTGCTAATATTAAAATTATTTTGACTAATTCCTTCGTTTACACCCTTAAATCGATTCTTCAAAATGCGTACAAAATCAATTGTTGCTAGTAATATGTTACGCAGGTAGTACATGCAAAATGACATATTTGAGAATGAGAGTTGAAAAATGAGAATACATGCAAAATGACTTTGAGGATCAAGTCATAGCCTAATGGATAGGACTTCAGAATTTCAGGCACGGGATCATGGTTTCGATTCTCACCGCACATATATTGCCCGATTTCAGGGCATACTATCTCACGCATTATCGTATTAAAAAATAAAAAATGCATGCAAAATGACACTTCTGTCCCAAATTAAAATCTTGCAAGCATTCTCAAATATACTCCGTACGTAATTATCAACTTTATTCTTTGGGGGAAAAAATTACTCCGTAAAAGAAAAAGAGAGAAAGTGGGGTCCGCCAAATGAAATGAGTCGGAAATGACATTACCTAAAGTCCACAATGAAACAAAAAGAGACCCCTCCCCCCAAAGTCCGCCAATTACGTTGGACATTGAGGTGGGCCAGCCTCTCTACGCAGCCAGATAGGACCAGCTGCAGGAAGATCCAACGGCTCAGAATTCACACCATCAACCTCCCCAAGAGCGTCCGATTTACGGCCGGAAGCAAATCGTTTCATCTCCCCTAAATTAACTGCAATAGGATGTGAATCAGAGGGTAACGGTCTCTTATGGGTGGAAGAGGAGGTGGCTGCGGCAGAGTCTATGGGCACTAAATCATTGTTGACACCACTGGGCGGCCTCTTTGAGCGGAATATAGAACGCCAAAACCCAAGCCCAAACCCGGATTTGCGGTGTTTGGCGGTGGAGGGTTGGGCTTGATCATCATGTTTATTTTTTATGATGCGTCGGTCTTTCCTAGACCTGGATCTGGACTTGACCCGGCCCATACAAGAAACCTTGGGTGAGCCCGGTTCAACCATTGACAAAGACGGTTTAGAAAAAAGGCGGTGGCTGCAATTATGCTTCTGGGAATTGGGCTTATAATTATTACTATTATAATTAGGAAGCCCAACAATGAGAGAGGCCGTGGACTTCAAGTTGACTCCGCCGGAAAACCGCTGTGAAGGGGCGGTGTTAGGGTTGCTACCTTTGCCGGAATCTTTGCGGTCCAGAAAGGCGTTCCGATCAAGCCAATCAAGCTCTGCGTCTTTCGACAGCCAGAAGGATTCTGGTGCGTAGGAGTTTTCTTCTTCGTATTCGTCTTTAGGAGGCTGCATCGTGGTTGTTTCCGGCGCCGGAGGTTCATTCTCATCTCCGTATCCGCCGCCGCCAACCGCGCATGAAGCACCTCTGTCCTGACTCTGCCCGCAAAGTGATGTCATGTCGACGACTTGGGCCATATCCATATGTATGTATATATTTTATTTTTTAATTTAAAAAAAAATTAGTAATCCCCCGTAGCAGGTAGGAACCAAAGAGGAAGGGAAAAGTTGGCTAGAATCAATCAAGTGGGAATTTTGCATTTATCATCTTTTTCGTTTGCTGATTCATCTTGGACGGAATTTCAATCTTGTTGACTCCTTCATGCCTCTCTGTCAGATTGGGTCAGAACTGATTTAACTGAACTGAACTAACTGAAACTGAACTGTTTTGGGTCGATCTAAAATTACCTGAAACTAAAAGTGAACTGAACTGAATGAACTGATAACTGAAAGTCAACTGAAAAATATCAAACTGAACTGAATCAGAAACCAACTGAAACTGAAGTTAACTGCTAAATATCTGAAAATAACTGAACTAAACTGAAACTGAACTGAAAATCGGGTATCTGAAAATAACTGAACTGAACTGAAAAGAGGATAACTGAAGCTAACTGAAACTCAACTGAAAAGATGATAACTGGATCTAACTGAAACTAAAAATGACTTGAAACTAATTTAATTTGAATATTACTAAACTGAATCAAAAATGATACAATATTATCCGAACTATTTTGAACACTACAAGAAAATGCTAATGTAGAAAAATCAGTCGGAAGACCGATTTCGGTCGGTATTGAGCAGTAGAAAATACGTTGGTCGCTAATTGTACATTTCCAACCGATTTTTGGTCGGAAAAATTACCTACCGCATTTTACAACATTTCCTACCGACTTTTAGCGGTAGGTAATTTCCTACCGAAAAATAAAAAATATTGGTAGGTGATTTGCTACCGCAGTTCTCAACATTTTCGACCGAAAATGCGGTAGGTAATTTCCTACTGGAAATATAAGTAGGTGATTTCCGATAGATTTTACACATTTGCATGCGACCGACTAGCGGTAGGAAATTTCCTACTGAATGTATATCTTAAGGATGGTTTGGAGTTACAAAATTATAATCTCAAATGACCTGAAACTGTAACCAAAACTGAACTGAATTGTCGAAATTTTGAACTGAACTGAATTACACCCGTTCTAATTTTTAACTAATTGGTTAAACTGAACAATTAACTGAAACTGAACTAAACTGAAATATGTCCGTACAAAAACTGAACAAAACTGAAATCAAAATTAACTGAACTGAACTGAACTAAAAAAAATTATCTGAAATTAATTGAACTAAAACGACCCAAACTGATTGGTTAAAACCAAAACTGAACTGTTGACCTGAATTGACAGTAATACTCTTTACCAATAGTTGTAATCCCTTACAAGTCATAGCCTATTGTTTAGGCCTTTAAAGTTTCAGGCACGAGGTCCTGGGTTCGATTCTCACCGTATGCATTTGCGATGATTCCTTATTATCCCCCTTACATATGCGTGTGTTGGCTAAAGTTGGGTCGGGTGATCTACAGTCGGGCCCGTTCTAAGGCCTAGTATCCCACACATTATCCTATTAATATGCTAGTGTATTGAAATGAATATGTATTGAATTGAATAGGAATCATAAAGTAGATTCAACATTGTTTTTATATAGGAATGTATTTAGTTTGTTAGAAATGTATATTGCAATGTCTTGAAATGAATATTATAGTGTATTCAAATGAATATTGAAGTGTATTGAAATGAATATGTATTTTAGAATGTATTTAACATTATTCTTTTATATAGGAATGTATATTGTTTGTTGAAAATGTATATGCAGTATTGAGAAATGAATATGCATTATTATTGAGAAATGTATATTGAGGGACCATATAGAGGAAGGTGGTCCCAGGACCATGATATAACAATTGTTGAAGAGGGGAATCTGCTTTAAAAAAGGCGTCAAATGACAATAAACAACCAAAAAAACCGATACAATTCATTCGATTCTGATCCATTCTATTTTCATTTATCCATTCTAATTTATTCCAATCTATTCTACTCCCACTCATTCATTTTAATCCAATCCAATATAAACCATTTTAATCTTGCAAAAAGAACACTCCGGCCTCACTCTTCTTCAAACGCTATGATACACTCACTCCTCATATTATGGCAACAAATACTCAATCAAATACTTCTTGTCTCTTTATGTTCTCTACAAAAGGATTTTTCACTTTTTTAAGTGTTATATTAGTTTTTTTTTTTTTTTTTGGGAATCAAAGTGTTGTATTAGATGGATAGGTCATAGGTAGTATGCAGGGCATGAGGCATGACAAGAAAATAAAGAGACTACGTAAAATTTAAAGAAAATAATATTTTAGAAACAATAAAAAATTAAATAATATGCCGCAATATGTAGCAAAGGAGAGCATATTTGAAAAAATGCAGTATTTTCATGTATCTTGTGTGGAAATTATTTTAAAACACCATTGACAAAGAAATCAAGAATGTTGAAAAATATTGTTGTACGGCGTCGTGCAGATAAATTAGTTTTCCGACATATTGTAATAGAATCGTACAAGTTAAATCCTCCATTAGCAAACACAGTTGGAACCTTAATTAAAAAAACATCCAAATTATTTACCCAATCCCTTACAAGTTACAATTCATATTGCATTCTAAGTAAATTAGTTTGACTTGGCTTTCAAGTTTCAACTACGTAGTAATACTATATTCTCCGTAGGGACTGTTAGATAAGAAACTTATTTTGACACAAACAAAAAGCCATTCAATATAGTATAAATCAATGGTGGAACCCAAAAAAAATTAAGAAAAAGGGGTCAAAATGCATTTTATTGATTTTTTGGTCAAGTGGAAAGATTTTAAAGGAATATTTTAAAAATCCAATATTAATTAGGTAAAAGTTTTAATTTCTTCTTTTCTATTCAAGTGGATTTAAAGCAGCATCGACCCTTAGCAAAGGGTGGATCCGCCAATGGTATAAACATTTCAAATAACAAAATGCAAATACGAATAATTTCTCAGCGCCTTGACAACAATCATTAGCATTTTTATTTATTTAGTGTAATTAGTTTGTCATACAGGAAGTAATAGTTTTCTTTAGCAAGGAATTGAACTTGTCTTACATAAAAAAAAAAAAAAAAATTATACAGTTTATTGGAGAATTTCTGATACATATCTGAGATGTATTTACGATTCTAGACAAAATTATAATTAGTTTTAAAAACCCTAATGTTGTGAGTAAATTAGAATGAACGAAATATGAAAAAAAAAGTATGAGTACACTTATCAGTTGAATTTTGCAACTACTAAAGTTCAAGAAGATGAATATATTATTGAGAATTAGATGAAAAAAGGAAGACAATAATAGCTTGATGTTATTAACTACTTCCTCCGCTCCATATTAATCGCAACATTATACATGTAAACAAATATAGTCAAGTGAGATATGTGTACTTTATTTTGATCTATTTTTTATAATTTTTAGTAAAACGAAATTAATTAAAGATATTACGAATTTAAATTATACTTTGATAAGCGTGAAAAAAAGGAACATTACAATTAATATGGAGCGGAGAAAGTATTATTTTTTTAATACAGATTGTTAGATGATTTTAGCCCTACTGAATATATGTATCATACTTCATCTATTTTTTCTTAATGGTCCAACTAAGGTTACAAAAATCTAGTAACCGTTGGAACGGTTAACCGAACTGTTAAGCCTTAAAGGTTCGATTAACCGAAATGTTAAGCATTAACGGTTTGGTTAACCGTTTATGCACACTCCCTAAGTAATGCCAATTATTAGACTAACAATACTTAAGCCCTAAGATAGAGATACACACAACTACACAAGTGACACAACAAATACAACAAACTATGTCAACAAACATTGTAGTAACTTCTAAAATTATAAACTATTTCTTGTAAGATATCAATCCAAATCCGTACTACATCAATTTCCAAAAAAAAACATGTAAATAAATAAAGAAAATAAAAAAAGAAGAAAGAAACAGAGGAGGTGTCGTTCATGAAACAGAGCATTCCCATTGGCCATTGGTTCCTCGTTAATATATATGTGCACAGAAAATACAATGATAAATATTATCTACCAAAATTACAAGCAACTTGTGAATTTATAATTCATGACTTCATGTTAAGCTCTTCACAAAAAAAAAAAAAAAAAAGAAATGAGAGAGGAGAAGATGAATCAAGTGGGTGAAACAATGTTAGAAGCAGCAGAAGACAATGGCGAAACAATGCTACTACTGCTGGTCTCATCTGCAGAATTAGAATGGAAGCTACTAGTATCACGGCAATACCTCAAATTCAGAGAAACTTGTTTTTCGAATACAAGATGCCTGTAAAAATTGTCAATAAACATGTCTGCTTGTTTATTTATATCTTCCCCTGCCGTATAACTTGTGGCGCGTTGCAGAGGATACGGTGACGTCGCGCAACTTGAACCTTCTGATGATCCGCCATTGTATCCTTCTTCTTCACCATCAAAATCATGATGATGATGACAATCATCATCATTGATGACCACAACTTCAACGCAAGCTCGTAAACCAGGTCGATCGTTAAAGCTAAACGCCCGCCGCTGCTTCCACCCTGTTATGGTTGCCGGAGTTCGAGATCCAATTGAAGTTGCGACCTTCCATGTTGAGCTTGTAAGGAACTTTGTGAGGTTCAGCAGAAAAGTCAACTTCTTCACCGCCCTTCTGAATCGTCCTAACAATTCCATGTTGTTAATTACAAATTTGTACGTTTTGATTGGTTGATTTGTCAATTTGATCAATTAATTTGGTAAATAATAATTCTAATAAAAATCAAGTGGAATTGGCTGATATGAATATTTTTTTTGGGGGGTACTTTTGTGAATGTATATATAAGAAATAGAGAGAGAACGAAGGTGGATGGAAGTTTCTAAGAAAATTAATTCGATTCTGAGGAAGAGAATTTGGAGTATGATTATTTTAGAATACTTCCAATTTAAAAAATACTCCGTACTACAACTGTATTTTAATTTGTTATTCAACTGTCAAATACATACATACATACGTAAGATTTCGTTTGTCAGTTTTGTGTCTACGTGCTATTCTTGTAATTTTGTAAAGTTTCATGTTTTTCTTTCGCTTCGTATATTGGTTTATTTAAGGCGTACAAAATAAATGGAACC
The DNA here is from genome assembly GCA_951394345.1 of Salicornia ramosissima. NCBI lineage: Eukaryota > Viridiplantae > Streptophyta > Magnoliopsida > Caryophyllales > Amaranthaceae > Salicornia > Salicornia ramosissima. The sequence continues at coordinate 51,763,042 of OX596234.1, forward strand.
CACCCAAACCCTATATATTTCCTCCGTTCTAAAAAAAAACAGCAACAAATTTATTTGCACGCGTTTTAAGGAGGAGATTTAAAGATCTAAATGATCAAATTAATTTATGTAATTTTAACACAAGTAACCTATAATATCATTCTTACTTGTGTTAAAATTATTTTGATTAATTTGTTCATTTACACCCTTAAATTACTTCCTTAAAATGCGTGCAAAATGGTTTGTTGCGTTTTTTTGGAACGGAGGAAGTATTATAATCTCTAGTCATAACGGTCTAACAAAAGATTTTGTATTGAATTATATGGTGATGTTATGTGTAATTCTTACAGCCCGTTTGGTTAAAACATAGTTTAATAAGGAAAGCAAGATTACTACTCCCTTAGTCCCTATTTTTGGCCCCATGGAAGTAATGTTACTCTTTAACGAATGGGCAAAAAGTGGGTGGGGACCAGCTTATTAGGAGTGTTATTAAAATTAATAGAGAGAGAAAAAATGTGGTTAAAGTGTTAAACAAAGTAATAAAAAATGTTATTCATTGTCCCACTTTTTTTTTCCAAACTTTACATTTTCTCTTTCCTCTATATATATATATATATATATATATATATTTCATTATCATCCATTATTATTGAAAATTGTGGAATAAGATGTGAATGGATATTTATGAAGAAATTAGATAAATAGGAGGCAAGATAAGCATAACCAATTAACCATGGCATTCATTTTCTATTGCCGTCATTTATAACATGTGATGGGGTAAAATACACCCACTATTATTGGGCTAGCCCACGGTTATTTAAACCCAACTAAGTCCTAAACCCAACAAGAGGACCACAATCATAGGAAGGCCCACTCTAGGTCCAGGCCCACATGTGAGATAAGACCAGTACATATAACTTGGCCCCACAGGGTCCACGCTCCACAATAGACCTGGTCCAGCCCAACTGACCAGGACCAACCTAGCCGACCAGGTCCAGCCCAGCGGACCAAGTCTAGCCCAACCAACCAAGGGTACCAAGTCAGTCCAAAGGTATTATAAATACCCAACTCTATACAATAAGAAAAGGATCCAATGACAAAAAAGAGTAAAGTGAACACTACAAAATACTTTCTCTCTCTTACATTCTCTCTCAAATTATTTCTCCCACATTGTACTGACTTGAGCGTCGGAGTGGCTTCCCCCGGAACACCTCCGGGGGGTAGCTCACACGTGTTCTTTGTGCAGGAACGGTGCTTGATCGTGTGGAAGCGGAAATTGCTCTCGGCCCATTGTTAGGTGTACCAAAAAATGCCTCAACAATTTGGCGCTAGAAGGAGGGTACGAGTGTCATATTCAATTCATTTTCCACCTCCAAACACCTTTGAATCATGTCTCAACACGGTGACTCCGGTAACCACCCGAGCAAGTGTAACGACCCGTAATTTAGCAGCGTTGTTTTCGGAGAAAAACAACATTACAGATCTTTAACTTCTAAAAACCTTTAAGATCAATTTCAAGAACTGCAGCGGAAGCTCTAAACTTAACCATATTATTCAATAAAACTAATAAATAATCCAATATAAATAATAGTTCAAAGTCCATAATTACCACAGAGTAAGGAATAGTCCTTTAATAATAATAAAACATAAGTTAAAACTAATCAACAGGGTCAACTACTAAGCTGGCTAGCTCACAATCCCAGCCCATGCGTAGCCCAATTCAGTCACCACCTGTACCTGGAAAAGGATTTTAGGGTCCACAGTCAGTGGTGAGTAATTAGATTGTTCTACTTAATCAGTAGAACACAATTAGAAACATAATCATTAGAGCAGATCAATCAATAGACATCATATCATCATGTAATCATACATAAACATTATCAATCAAGTACGCAGCGGAAAATAATCATAACATAATAAACCAAAACCTTCTATACCCACTCATTCCGTTCTAGACCACTTGACTCTTCTATTCTATTCAGTTCAGGTGCTAATCCGTGACCAATCATATGTTCGTAAGGGGTCAACCACGAAGATCTACTCCCCCCAACTTTCCTTGCTCATGCCGGGTCAACCACGAAGATCTACTCCCCAAGCACTGGGATCAAGAACTGTCCCGCTTCCGAAGATAGGACAGTGGCTTCGACTATACCTATGTTCATGGCACTTGTGCCACTAGATAGGCGGTCGCTTCATAGTTAATCATCTTTTCAATTCAATTCTGTTCTGTTCTATTCTTGGTTCCTTTTCACAATTCAATTCCTTATTGACTCAACTTAACTTCTATTCAATTCTAGCTCATCTTAACTTGACCCAAAACTCTATTCCAAATACCATACCACTCGACAATCCCACATTGATAAACAACAATCAATCAATTCTTTAGATAATAACATAATCAATTCAATAGTTAAATAAACAATCAATTAAACCTGTAAAATAACAATTATCGATTAATAATACATAAAACAAGATAAAAATCCTCTTTTTCTTTATTATTACCATTCGACAAATTCAAATAAACGAGCCAAGATTCATTCTTTAAATTAATTAAACATAATCATCATAAATCAATCATATAATAAATCATAAATTATACTTTAAACCTTAAATCATCAAATTAGAACCAAAACAAGAACAAAATCAAACCTTTCTTGAACATACATCACACGGTTCTTGGATTACAAACAAAATCAAGATTCAAATTCAAGAAATCATCATATCATGATCAAGACAAAGATTGTGTTCAAGATTAACGTTAAAGATTCCTTAAAGATCAAGATTATAACATAAAAATAATATTTTTAACCAATGAAATATTTCGAGCAACCTAGTATTCACACGGCTTTTATATAATCAACATTCAAAACATTTCAATAATTAATTCATCAATTTAAATTAGCAAGAATCATAAATTAATCATAAAACATGGCAAGAACATGATTTAAACTTGTCAAATAATCCTTGAATAATCTTTATGCCACTCGACACGTTATAGCATGTAACAATAATTAATTCAAATTATATTCTACATAATTCTAAGCAATTCTAAACCTATTCCAAACATGATTAAACCTATTCTAACAATTATATTGGTAACTTATCCTATTGATTAAGTAAAGCAGATCTAATTACCTTTGATGGGAAAGAGAGGTTCGAATAATACCACTATATCACACGGTTTCTTTAAGTGTCTTTGAGTTCTTGATCAATCTTTGAGGGTTGGAACAAAAGGAAAGGGTTAGGAATAATTTTGGGATTGATTCTTGAAAGAAATAATAAATAGAACAATTTTTGGTTCTTGTTCTTTAGGCTAGCCGTGTATTAGGAGGAGTAATAGGGGGTTTTTGGTTTCCTATAATTTAGTAGTAAAAATAGAAGAGGTTGGAATAAAAAAAGGGTTTTTAGGAATGGGTCAAAAATAGATACTTTAATTAATTAAATTGGTTGAACAAAATAAGTTATTTAATTTAAAGAAATCAACAAGGGGGCCGTGAATGATGAAGGCAATAGGAGGTTTTTGACTTCCTAAAATCTAATAGCAAAATAGGAAGGGTTGAAATAAAAATAGGTTTTTTAGGAGCAGGTCAAAATAGATATAACAACTGATGGAGTTAGTTAAACAAAATAAATAAATTAATTAAAGGGAAAAAGATGAGGGGGCCGTAAGTGATGGAGGGTAATAGGGGGTTTGAACTCCTAAAATTTAGTAGTCAAAATAGGAAGCAAAGATAGGGCTTTTAGTTTTAGTCAAAAATAGATAAAGGTTTAATAATAATATTGATTAAAAGAAATAAATTATTTAGCAAGAAGAAATGCAGGAGGGCCGTGAGATATGGGGCAAGGGAAGCAAATGGCTGGGCTCGGGTTTTGGCAAAATAAAATAAAAAGGTTCGGTCCAGGATAAAATAATTAGACTGCTACAAAATAACTAATAATTAATTAAATAATAATCAATTAAATAGTCAATTAATTATATATTTAATTAATTATAAAAATTTAAAATATCCTGAAATTTCGGGGTATTACAGCAAGCATCCACAACGCTCAAACCAGAAGAAAAGCGGTAGTGTTCACACACCTAAGGTGGCACAAAGTAACCGCAGTGCAAATGTAGCGCCCACACCTTCTCAAGTAGAAGAAGCTTTTCAAATCCTTCGAGCTGCTTCTCAACTGCAGGAGGAAACAGAAGTAAGTGAGCCTAGTGCGAGCAAACGACCGGAGGATGAGGATGAGCCTTCAGACGAGGACTACTCAGCAGCCCCGTCACGACCATCCTCCTCCGTCGGCACCAAAAGGCCACCTACTTCGAAGGTTCCATCCAGGGACGACCCAAAACCACCTCGCGTGCATAGAAAGCTAAGCTACTCACGGGGGTCGGATAGTCAAAGGGTCTCAACCAACAAACATAGACCCACTCCACCTACATCTCTACCAGGGGAGTGGGAAGAAAGTGAATGGGATACAACGAGTGTAACGACCCGTAATTTAGCAGCGTTGTTTTCGGAGGAAAACAACATTACAGATCTTTAACTTCTAAAACCTTTAAGATCAAATTCATAAACTGCAGCGGAAGCTCTAAACTTAATCATATTATTCAATAAAACTAATAAATAATCCAATATAAATAATAGTTCAAAGTCCATAATTACTACAGAGTAAGGAATAGTCCTCTAATAACAATAAAACATAAGTTAAAATTAATCAACATGGTCAACTACTAAGCTGCTAGCTCACAATCCCAGCCCATGCGTAGCCCAATTCAGTCACCACCTGTACCTGGAAAGGACTTTGGGGTCCACAGTCAGTGGTGAGTAATTAGATTGTTCTACTTAATCAGTAAAACACAATTAGAAACATAATCATTAGATTAAGTCAATCCAACAGACAAACAAATCATCATGTAATCATACATAAACATCATCAATCAAGTACGCAACGGAAAATAATCATAACATAATCAACCATAACCTTCTATACCAACTCATTCCGTTCTAGACCACTTGACACTTCTATTGACTCTTCTATTCTATTCAGTTCATGTGCTAATCCGTGACCAGTCATATGCTCGTAAGGGGCCAACCACGAAGATCTACTCCCCCCAACTTTCCTTGCTCATGCCGGGTCAACCACGAAGATCTACTCCCCAAGCACTGGGATCAAGAACCGTCCCGCTTCCGAAGATAGGACAGTGGCTTCGACTATACCTATGTTCATGGCACTTGTGCCACTAGATAGGCGGTCGCTTCATAGTTAATCATCTTTTCAATTCAATTCTGTTCTGTTCTATTCTTGGTTCCTTTTCACAATTCAATTCCTTATTGACTCAACTTAACTTCTATTCAATTCTAGCTCATCTTAACTTGACCCAAAACTCTATTCCAAATACCATACCACTCGACAATCCCACATTGATAAACAACAATCAATCAATTCTTTAGATAACAACATAATCAATTCAATAGTTAAATAAACAATCAATTAAACCTGTAAAATAACAATTATCGATTAATAATACATAAAACAAGATAAAAATCCTCTTTTTCTTTATTATTACCATTCGACAAATTCAAATAAACGAGCCAAGATTCATTCTTTAAATTAATTAAACATAATCATCATAAATCAATCATGTAAACTTATAATAAATCATGAAATTATACTTTAAACATTAAATCATTAAACATGGACCAAATCAAGAACAAAATCAATTCTTTAATCACTCCCATACTCACGGTTTTCCTTAAGTTCAAGATTAAATTCAAGAAATCAACATATCATGGTCAATTCAAAGATTATATTCAAGATTAACACCAAAGATTCATTAAAGATCAAGATTACAATATAAAAATCATATTTTTTCTTAAAGAAACATTCGAACCAATACATAATATACACGGCATACTTACATGTTCATTCTTTACTCAGTTTCATCAATTCTAAATTAGCAAGATTCATAAAACAAGCATGTACTATATTAAAACAAGTGAAATAATTCAACAAAACATCATGGTTGTACATATAGGCTACACGACTTTTATTAATATTCATCATCATATAGTTCAAAATATAAATAACACAATTCTACATAATTCTAATCCTATTCTAAGCATGATTAATCCTATTCTAACAATTATATTGCTAATCTATCCTATTGATTAAGTAAAGCAGATCTAATTACCTTGGATTATGGATGGGGTTCGAATATCTAGCAAGGGGTCACGGTTCTTGAGTGTTTTCTTGAAGTTTCTTTGGTTTCTTGATCAATCTTTAAGGGTTGGAATAATAGGAAAGAATTAAGGATAAGCAGCAGTTGTTTCTTGAAAGAAAGAATAAATAAACAATTTTGGTATTGTTTACTAGGGTTGGCCGTGTAGAATGAATAACAAGAGGGAGTTTTGGTTTCCTATAATTTAGTAGTAAAAATAGGAGAGATTGGAATAAAAATATGGTCTTTAGGAATGGGTCAAAAATAGATACTTCAATTAATTAAATTGGTTGAACAAAATAAGTTATTTAATTTAAAGAAATCAACAAGGGGGTCGTGAATGATGAAGGCAATAGGAGGTTTTTGACTTCCTAAAATCTAGTAGCAAAATAGAAAGGGTTGAAATAAAAATAGGGTTTTTTAGGAGGAGGTCAAAATAGGTATAACAACTAATGGAATTAGTTAAACAAAATAAATAAATTAATTAAAGGGAAAAAGATGAGGGGCCGAAAGTGATGGAGGGTAATAGGGGGTTTGAACTCCTAAAATTTAGTAGTCAAAATAGAAAGCAAAGATAGGGCTTTTAGGTTTAGTCAAAATAGATAAAGGTTTAATAATAATATTGATTAAAAGAAATAAATTATTTAGCAAGAAGAAATGCAGTAGGGCCGTGAGATATGGGGCAAGGGAAGCAAATGATTGGGCTCGGGTTTTGGCAAAATAAAATAAAAAGGTTCGGTCCAGGATAAAATAATTAGACTGTTACAAAATAACTAATAATTAATTAAATAATAATCAATTAAATAGTCAATTAATTATATATTTAATTAATTATAAAAATCTAAAATATCCCGAAATTTCGGGGTATTACAACGAGGGAAGTAAGAGACCACCCAAGTTGGTTCTTGACCTCAAATAAAACAATGGTGCTGGACGATACTGTCCAAGTAGCCCATGAGGTGGCAAGAAGACCACCAACTGCCCGAGAGACGAAGCACCGTCATCAGCGGTCTCCGTCGCCTCGTATCACTGTCCGGGAGGAAGCTAACACGGGATCTTCCTACCGGACCATAGTGTACGATAGGCTAGGCGAGAGAACGCCTGTACATCAAAGGCTGGGGGCAACACCCTCCATCCAGGACAGGTTGGGAGAGCCAAGATCTGTCAGGGATAGGCTGGGCTAAACCTCAGCAGCTAGATCAGGTCCGGAGCCTACCCAACATGGGACTCCAGGGCCATCTGCAAGCCTTCGAGCAGGACGGCCACCAAGGCCAGAAGTAAGAACCCCCACGAAGTCACCGTTCCATGCCTCGGTGATATTCGAACCTTCTCAAAGGGTGAAGCTACCTGGTCATATCAAATATGACGGGACAGGGGACCCCAACGACCACATTCAACTCTATGACGGCCATATGTACTTGGGCCCTTACACAGACGGTACCTGGTGCAAATACTTCCCCACCACCTTGACAGGCCTGGCCCAATCTTGGTTCCAGAGTCTGCCTCCAGGTACCATCTACGACTTCACCCAACTCACTGAGCAGTTCACTGGCCATTTCATCAGTGGACGAAGAAGAGAAAAGAGCTTGATGGAGCTCATGAATGTCAAGCAAAGCAGGGAGGAAAACCTGCGGGAATACTTGACAAGATTTAGCAGGGAGGCCATTGCTGTGTCTCCCCTCAAACCAGACATAGTAATGATGGCCTTGAAACATGGCTTTCAACCAGGGTCCTATAGGGACCACCTGGTTAGGGAAAATGTCTCCACCCTCACGGAAGCAATGCATGAGTCCGATAAGTTCATCAGGACAGAGGAGTTCAACAAAGCTTTAAGAGCTCCCCCTGGTGAGAAAAAAGGACAGCAAGAAAAGAAAGGAGACAAGGGGAAAAAGGAGCAAAGGGACCCAAGGAGACGTGATTTTCCAACCTTTGACTCCTACACCCCCCTAACTGTGTCTGTGTGTAATACCCCACAATTTTGGTACATATTTTTCTACGATTATTGATTATTAAAAGAGTATTTTATACTATGAATATATTATTTGCATGTATTTTCAAGTTAAAACATTATTTAAAAAAAAAATTAAATAAGTCTTATTTTCATATATAAATAACTAGAATTTTATGATATGAATTTAATTTAAAAAGACTTCTAAGCCTAACTACTTCTTTTGGATTTGTAAAACCAATAGGCCAATTAGGAATTTTTAAGCCCAATTATTTCCCTTGGATTTGTAAATAAACCATAACCCCAAAATCAATAGGCCAACTAAGCATTCCTAAGCCCAATTACTTCCATTGGATTTGTAAACAAATCTAAATCCAAAACCCATAAGCCAATTAATTAGCCCAAAAAAAAATTGAAAAAGGGGAAAAGCCCCAAGTTACACGGCTAAGGGGGTGGGGGATTAGGAAATTATTTGCAAAATTACTCCTAATATTCTACCAAGCAACAGTTACCTTTTTAATCACCCAAAAATCTTTCCATAACCCTCCCAACCATCATATGCTTGATCACCAAGAATAATATATTCCCAAAGCATGACTAAATCAAATAATATTGATCACCAAATTATTTTCATGATCCCCAACTTACCATACTACACATACCTTAAACACTATAAATACCCCTTAATTCAACCCATTTTACACACACAAAAATTACAAAAAATTTCTCTACTCCTTGTCCAATTCTCACGGCATTCCTCTTATAAAAAAAAAAAAAATTCCCAAGCTCCGGCAACCACCATCACCACCACCGGCAAGTGTTTTCCGACCCTCTTTTGTTTTATTAAGTTATATATTATTGTTTAAAACATTAACTAATCTTAAAAACTATAGATTATAAAGTTTTTATGTATAATACTTCACTACTAATAATAAGTTCTTAAAATTTTATGGGATTTAGTATTTTATTATAGTTATTAAAATAATTCGATTTTATAAAAAATAATAATAACAATAATATCCGAATAATAATAATAATATTAATAAGTGTTTAAAATCCTACTACTCATATAGTCTTAATATTTATCACTTATATTATAAAAATCCTACTACTAATATTATGATTTTTAATATCCTAATACTTATACAAACTTTATTACTTATACTATAGTTTTTAAAAGTATTAATGGTCATGCACATCTTAGGATTTCATTTTGTTAGTAAGAATATTTTGGTAACCTTATATTAATTATAGGTTGTATTAATTCTGTTTAGGACGCTCTCGGTAGGATTCCTTAAGTATTCAAGTTTAGTTGTCCAACCCGAACGAAAGGTACGTTAAGTGGCTAGATACCTTATTAAAGTGTTACATGATTTTTATGTGTTACATGATACATGGTATAATTTATGTTCAATTAAAAATTATGTTAATTTAAAGTTTGATGACAAAATTATTTTATATTTTATTAGCCTATTATTTTTGTCATGAAATTTCTAAATTTTGGAAATAATATTAAATTATGATTTGAATCATCTTATTATGTTAGAAAGTAAAGTTTTGGAAAGATTTGAATCTTATTACATTTTGGAAAGTAACATCTAAATATATATATATATATATATTCTATGAAAGTTTTGGAACAACTAAATATTTTATTGATATTGTCATATCACCTTAAGGAAATAAGGAATTTTGGAAAGTTACAAGTAAGAGTATATTTTTTTTATACTCAACTCTTATTATATTAAAATTTTATTTTGTGACCCCATAAGCTTTATAAGCTTATTTATTGTTTTGTAATGCCACTATGCGGATTTGGTTGATAAGACTATGGACTTTGTATGACCTAGTCTTTCCTCAAGGATAGCTTTATATAGGAAGATACTAACTTGGGGGGTGTGCACACTTAGAGGAGGAATTTGGGGTATAGGAAAATTTTATTTTCAATATTTGAGTTTTTATATTCAATATTATTGGTTTGGAATATCTTTGGAAATGATCATCTTGGATAAATAATTAATATGACTTGAGTATTTCAAAAGCATGTTTATTAAATAAAGTTTATTTTTACATATCTTGCACTTAAATGTACTTAGCATATTTTTGCTAACCCGTACTTTGTTTTGTTTTTGCCTTGGCCCCACTTATCATTACGATGAGTAGTTAGGTGATGATATCTGAGGACTACTATACGTGGCATCAAGGGGAACAAGGGCATCATCCACCTAGCTTAGGATTTAATTACTTTTAATGCATTAATTTTGAAAAGTAAAATTTATTTAATTATTATTTTGTATTAATAAAGTAGTTTAATTTTCCGCTGCAAGTTAGTATGAAAGTATTTTAGTATAGCCTTACGTTATCACGTGGCGGTAATACGCCCAAGTCTATCTCTACGGTATTTTGTATGTATTATTATGGTATTTTCGTAGAGGGAGATTTGGGGGTGTTACACTGTGGCAGAGATCTACGCTGCCCACAAGAATGAAGACAAGTGGCGAAGGCCACCACCCATGAAAACAGCTGGTCGAGAGAGGGACCTGAACTGTGATTTCCATGACTGCCCTGGTCATGCTACAGAAAAGTGCAGGACCCTACGCGACAATATTGAAGACCTGATTAATAGAGGGTACTTCAAACAATACAAAGACTGGAAGGCTGCCCGAGAAAAAGGTGGCCCTGCTCACGAGAAAAAACGTGACCAGGAGCCACAAAAGAAGAAGGCCCCAGAGACACCCTATAGCATCATTGCGGTTATCTTTGGAGACCAACCTTCCAGCAGCTCGTTGCGGGCAGACCTGCGAGCAATGGGATCAGGCAGGTCATACTCAGTCAGAGACTTGCCAAATACCAGGCCCTCAGCGCTGCCCACCATCTCATTCGGACCAGGGGACTGTGAGGGAGTATCCTATCCCCACAATGACCCCCTGATCTGCTCAGTTCAAATTTCTCACAGCCTGGTGAGAAGAGCCCTGATTGATGGAGGCAGCTCCATCAACATTCTATATGCGGAGTGCTTCCATAAGATGGTCCTGAAGGACAACATGCTGGTCCCCTCCCCTGGGCCGATATCAGGCTTCATGGGTGAATCAATAGTGCCCAGGGGAGAAATCAACCTACCTGTCAAGCTGGGACAGGAGGATTCTGAAAGAATTTGCATGGTGAGATTCCATGTGATAGATGCACCTTCACCATACAACGCCATTCTGGGCAGGACTTTCATGGATCAATTCGAAGGTGTAGCATCCACCTTCCACCTATGCTTCAAGTATGTGACTGATGCTGGGGGGTAGCCACCCTCAGAGGATCTCAAGAGGCTGCCAGAAGCTGCAACCTGACCCAAATCAGGGAATCTAGGCCTGAGGAAGTGGCCAGGACCAGAATGTTGGCTCAGGAACTATCTGAGCTAGCTAAAAACAACCCCAACAAAGTTCGCCTAACAGGGGAAGAACAACCCCAACCAAACAAAATTTTCACCACCAGTCACGATACTCCCAGCACATCAATGGAGATAGAACCGCACCTGGACCCAGAGGCCAGGCCAACTGAAGAACAAGTCAAGGATCAGGCCATCCAACCTGGTCAAGCTACAGAAGAAATTCAGTTGGAGGAGGGGGCAGGTAAAACTGTCATTATAGGGACAGAGATGAATAGAGAGGAGAGGTGTAATCTGATCGCCCTACTCAGAACAAACTGTGATATCTTTACCTATGAGGCGAGTGATATGCCTGGTATAGACCCCGGTCTCATCTCCCACCATCTGAGTGTCCTGCCAGAGGCAAAGCCCATCAAGCAAAAAAGGAGGAACTTCTCTGCTGAGAAGAACAAGGTTGTCGAGGCAGAGGTTAACAAGCTGATCAAGGCAGGCTTCATTGAGCCCTGCACCTACACTGAATGGCTGGCCAATGTGGTCATGGTCAAGAAGTCCAACAGAACATGGAGAATGTGTGTAGACTTCACAGACCTGAACAGGGTCTGCCCCAAAGATTTCTATCCTTTGCCAAGGATGGACCAACTGGTAGACTCAACCAGTGGGCATGCTATGCTGAGCTTCATGGACGCCTATTCTGGGCACCACCAAATTTTCATGCACTCTGCAGACAAACACAAGACGGCTTTCATCACCAGTTGTGGAGTGTTCAATTATGTCATGATGCCGTTTGGCCTGAAAAATGCAGGGGCAACATATCAAAGAATGGTGGACAGGGTCTTCAAAGACCAAAGAGGCAGGAACCTTGAAGTGTACGTGGATGACTCCATCGTAAAAAGTGTACATGCAGCTGATCATGTCAAGGATCTTCAAGAAACCTTTGCCAACCTGAGAAAGCACAATATGAAATTGAACCCCAAAAAATATGTATTTGGGGTCAGATCAGGCAAGTTCTTGGGATTCCTGGTGAGTCAACGAGGAATTGATGCAAATCCTGATAAAGTAAAACCAGCCCTGGACCTGCCAGAGCCCAAGTCAGTCAAAGACATTCAAAGACTGACTGGACGAATGGCAGCCCTGTCCAGGTTCATCGCCAAATCCTCGGAAAAAACCCAGCCCTTCTTCAAAGTCCTCAAAGGCAACAAGCAATTCTCCTGGGGCGAAGAATAACAAGAGGCCTTCAAGAAATTGAAGAGCCACCTTACAAAACTTCCTACCTTGGCCAGGCCTGTAGCAGGTGAAGTCCTATACCTGTACATAGCCGTATGTCAAGCAGCTGTCAGTGCAGTGCTCCTTCGAGAAGAAGGAAAAATCCAGCAACCAATCTACTTTGTGAGCCATGCCCTGGTCTTAGCTGAGACCAGGTACCCCCTGATCAAGAAAGCAGCTTATGCAGTGGTCCTAGCAACAAGAAGACTCAGGCCCTACTTCGACGCTCATGAAGTAGTGGTCCTCTCAGACATGCCCTTAGAGAAGTCACTGGAAAAGCTGGACAGGTCAGAGCGAATATCAAAATGGGCCTTGGAATTGACTGCCTTTGGTATCAAGTTCCAACCACGGCACGCCATCAAAGCACAAGCCCTGGCCGACTTTCTTGCTGAGTGCTCCTATCATGAGGAGACAATAGAAAACCCTGGTCCATGGATTGTTTACTCAGATGGCTCATCTCAACAACAGGGATCAGGAGCAGGGGTAGTCATGATTTCACCTGAAGGAGACGTGATTGAGTATGCTCTGAGATTTCAGTTCACTGCTACAAACAATGAAGCAGAGTATGAAGCAGCCCTAGCAGGTCTTCAACTTTGCTCGACAATGAAAGCCACCAAGGTCCACCTCTTTACAAATTCACAGCTGGTTGCCAATCAATTCAACGGAGTATACGAAGCAAGGGAACCAGCCTTGATCGAATATCTGAAAGTGATGAAAGACCGGTCCTCCAAGTTAGAGGAATTTGTGGTACAACTGATCCCCAGGGAGGAAAACGTGCAAGATGATGCACTGGCAAAGCTGGCCAGCTCCACTCTTCAGGAGCTGACCAAGAAGGTTTTCGTGGAGATCTTGCCCACGAAGTCAATAGAGCAAACAAAGGAGTACACCTACCAGGTGGACTCGCCAATAATCTGGATGAGTGAAATCATCCTCTTTAAAACAACAGGCCAGCTCCCAACTGAAAGGAGCCAGGCCGGAATAATCAAAAGAAAAGCTACCAGGTATACCCTGATCGATGGAGAGTTATACAGAAAATCATTCACAGACCAGCCCCTGCTAAAATGTGTTGACACTGGCGAGGGGAATTATGTCCTAAGAGAGGTTCATGAGGGCATTCGTGGCCACCACATGGGAGGAAGAACCCTGGCCCACAAAGCCCTTAGAGCCGGGTATTACTGGCCAACCATGTTAGCAGACTCAAGGGCCCTGGTCAAGAAATGTTCAAAGTGCCAGAAGTTCTCACCAACCATATCCCAGCCAGCAAACGACCTCTGTCCCATCCTCAACCCTATTCCGTTTGCTCAATGAGGCATGGACCTGCTAGGTCCTTTCCCCACTGACCAGGGGGGAAGAGGTGGCTGATAGTGAGCATTGACTACTTCAGCAAGTGGATAGAAGCAGAGGGACTAACTACTATCACAAAGGGCAACGTCAGGCAGTTCATCTGGAAAAGCATCATAACCAGATATGGAGTGCCCAGGTGCATGGTTTTTGATCATGGGAAGCAGTTCGACAACGAACCCCTCAGAGATTACCTCACCCAATTTCACATCAAATTTGCCTACTCTGCAGTATGTCATCCTCAATCCAACGGCCAAGCTGAAGCAGCCAACAAAATTTTTTTGAATGCTTTAAAAAAAAGTCCTGGTCTGGTGGGAGCACGTGAAAAAGGTTTGCTCTGCAAACACACCTGGTTCCATTCCTAGCCCAGTCCATGTATTTGTTGACCTAAGGTCAACAATACATGCACAAAAAGTCCTGGTCTGGTGGGAGCAGGTGAAAAAGGTTTGCTCTGCAAACGCACCTGGTTCCATTCCTAGCCCAGTCCATGTATCTGTTGACCTAAGGTCAACAATACATGCATAAAAAGTTCTGGTCTGGTGGGTGCAGGTGAAAAAGGCTTGCCCAACAAGCACACCTGGTCCCATTCCTAGCCCAGTCCATGCACTTCTTTGACTCAAAGTCATACAAAAGTCCATGCCCTAAACGATTTGGTCCTGGGTTGGGTAGTGCAAAGAGTTTGTCTGGCAAACACACTTACCCAAATGCCCTGTCCAGTCCATATTCCTATTTGGCCTCAGGTCATACAAAGGGATATGCATCAAATGACCTGGTCCTGGGTGGGGTAGTGCAAAGAGTTTGCACAGCAAACACACTTACTCAAACACCCTAGCCAGTCCATGTGTTCATTTGGCCCCTGGTCATATAAAAACACATGCATTCACAAAAGAGTAGTAAGTACAAAATTTGCAAAGCAAACCAGCTTACTCAACCACCTGTTAAAACTCCTGTAACCTGTATCTGGTCAGAAGGTCACTTTGTCACCTTCCAACCAGGAGGGCAGAGAGTATACACAATATATGTAGCACATATAAATATTTGCAGGGACAAAAATTCTTGCAAAAACCAAATATTTATATAAGTCAAAATATCAAATGAATGTTTGAAAGCAAAATAAAAAACATCCACCCCATGGTGAATGGTAAAAATGTTAGAAACATTATACAAGTTTGGTACAAATAAGGTCGACGACCACCTGGCTCGAATATGCCCAAGCAAAGGCCAAAAGAAATTGTTCTTACAGCAGAGGAAGACAATTTAAATACAAAAACAAAAAGAGCTTAGAAGGGCACAAGAGGACACCACCAGCATGCTCCAGAACAGGTCAGCTAAAAGCATGACCAGATGTGCTAGAACAGGAAGAGGCACTCCCCTGGTTACCAGGTGATCGCCAAACTGCCTAGGCAGGGGGAGACCCCCTGCTATCCTGTTGACCAGGAGCACTATGATCACCCTCAGGAGCCAACTTGTCCTGGTCGCTAGCTCCACCACTAACCTCCACCTCATCAGGGGGAACATTCGAACTGTGGGCTGCAGTGTTGTGGGCATCTCCTTGTGCAGATTGGGTAACATCAGGATCAGCAGCTGGTACTTCAGGCCGGACAGACTCCTCTACAACAACTGGTTGAGCAAGGGAAGGGGCTGGAGCATGCTCAGGTGTTGGAGTGGTAGGTGTCCCAGGAGTCAAAGGATGTAAATACTCCTGGATGGAGGAAGGAAGCACTTCACCAGCCAGGGGCACTGAACCCTGGCCAGCTCTGTAACCTTCCTCCCCCACCTCCCAATCCACATCAGGATATCTATGCTTAACACACCTGAAGGCAGACAACCAGACGTTAAATAAATAATCATTGAAATCCTGGTCTGTCCTGGTGAGGTGAGCCCTAGACTCCAGCTCCCCTTCAAGCTCTTCCAGCTGGTTCTTCATCTTTTCTGTGCTGGCCCTAAGGGCCTGGGGTTCCTCAGCCTGAGCATGGTTGTTCTCCTCAAGCTCCACCAGCTTCTCGTCCTTGCCCCTTCCAACCTCCTCCAGGTCCTCAACCCTGGACTGAAGGCCTTCCCTGATCCGATTAGCTTGGGTCTTCTCCTCAGCAGCCTCAGCTTTGACCTGCTCCACCTGCCCCTTGGCCCCTGCAAGCTGCTCCCGAGCCTCTCTCAGCTGGCCCAAGGCCTCATCCCTGGCCTTCTCAGTGACAACAATCTTATCATGAAAGGCCTCAAAAGCCTGGGTTTGTTCACTGAGAAGAGCCAAGTATTTCTGCTTGGCAGAAACCACCTCCTCTAGCAGGCCATTTATCTTATCTCCAGCATAGGTCAGATAAGGTAGGCCAAAAGTCAGAAACTCGCTGGCTACCAGCCCATACTTCACCACCTGCAAGAAGACAACAAATTTCAAGTCTCAGATGAAAGACATAGCAGACTAATTAAAGCAAAAGAAAGCAAGAAAATTTCCTACCAGGCCAATCACCCATCTCAGGGTAATCCCAGGGTTTGCCACCGATCTGGAGGGCCTGTCCTGGGACGCAGGGCACTATGCAACATCCCCCTGATGTACCTATCAGAGGATACACCAGGGGCAACATCAAAGCTCCCCTCCTCAGGAACAGGGAACTCAGAGCTAAATAGGGCTGCCAGCTCAGAGGGCAGATTGTATGAAGGAAGTGTATTTTGTGCTGGTGCTGGTGCTGCTTCTGCTGCTTCTGCTGTTGTTTTTGTTGTTCTTGCTGTTGTTGTTGTTGTTGGTATCGCTGCTGCTGTTGTTGTTGTTGGTGCTGGGATTGTTGTTGTTGCTGTTGCTATTGCTGTTGTTGCTTGGTCATTAGATGTGGAGGCACCAAGTGCCTCCGGAATTAACTTCTCTACCCCCACATGGGGGGCAGGGGTAACAGAATTGACAGGGCCAACCATCTCAGCAGACCTCCCACTCCAGTTAGAAAGTTGGGAGTAAGAGGGCATGCTAGAAAGCCCAGCCCTGTCAGAAGGATGACTCCCCAGAAGGAACTCATCTCCACCAATAGGAGAGCCCAGGTCTGCCCGAGCCAGGTCATCCTCATGGATGGCCATGGCAGTCTGAAGTCCAACCTCATCCTGGACCTTCCTCCTCCTCCTCAGCCTCAAGGGCTCCTCATCATCATCGTCGTCGTCGTCTTCAACAGTCACGACTTCCTTTCTTTTCCGGCTTGCCTCCTCGCCACCTGGAGACTTGGACCTTTTACCTGCCAGGGCCCCACCTTCATTGATGGCCAGGGAAGACCCTTGATGTCTAGTTGCCGCTTCCCTGGCACTCCCAGCCACAGGAGCAGTCAATCCAGCACTCCTCCTGGACCTCCTACCTTGTCCAGTCACCAGTCTTGAAGCGATTGAAGAAGAAGCCTCAGCATTCGCCTTGGGCCTGAGGGGCAGCCTGCTTGGAGCACCCCTGACAGCATCAGGGTTAAATGGTTAAACCTGGGAGTAGGACGAAGAGGGAGACTCTTGTCATTCTCCAGCAGGACAAACTTCATCCTGGCTGGAGGCTCCATAGGAATGACCCTGGAAGGCCTCCCCTGGTCGTCCACCCCCAGCTTCTCAAAGTCCACCCTCACCTGGGCCTCAGCTGCCAAAAACAGGTCAAAAAGATGGTGAGACTAAGCTGCACCCAAGACAACTAGAACTAAAAAAAGCAAAGAAGCACTGCAAAATAAACAAGAAAGGAAAACCATGCAGCAAAAAAGGCGAAAAAAGAAAATACCTCTAGTCATTTTGCAGCTGAGATTAGACAAGGCTAGATAAGCCTCGTTTCTAATTAGGTCCAGGTGTGGAAGCCAAACCACGGGCGTGGCGCTCCCAGAGCTGCTGGTAGGAGGGTTAGCAGCAAACTCTCTGACCACCGCCTGGTCAGAAGCAGTCAGCGTCTCGAACCCTACCCACTCCGTATTCCTGGGCCTGGCCCACTCAGTCCTGGGCAGATACACATTGGGGTCACTGCTCTCCAGAGGGACCCCCAACCACAGAAATTCATAGTACCAGTGCCCCATCTCCCTGGGCTTGTGATAGGTGTTAGCGTAGGTCTCATTGTCCTGCCTCGACCTCCACCGTCCACCATCCCTTGGGCACGTTGGATCCACGGTACGGCTTCAACCTATACATGGTCCGGAAAGCCCTGGAGCTCAGAGGGAAGCCCCTAAATTCACACACCCAGATGAACCCAACCAGCCTTTGAATGGCGTTGGGTACCAGTTGTGATAAGCACACGTTCCAAACCTCTAACATCTCCACTATGAAGGGATGTAGAGGGAACCTTACCCCAGAGTTCAAGTGGGCAAGGAAGACAGCAATGTGACCTGGCTCAGGGTCCCAGACACAAGAATCGGAAGAGGGAGGAAAAAACTGGTATCCATCAAGGCCAGGTGCCAAGGCGAGGATGTTTGCCCTGGACACCAAGCTGAGTTGATATATCTTCCCCAAAAAGGCCGTAGAAGGCCTAATGTGCATGACCCCGTAAAGAGCTTCAGGGTCCTCCCATCTCACTGAGGTCCACCGCCCCTCAGCATCTAAGTAGTGGTCCCTGCCTATAGGACCACCAATTCTAATTTGGACCCTCCGGTCCTCATTCCTAACTACCAGGGCCCTGCCCTGCTCCTGCTCTGGTTCCTGTGGAAGTTCCCTCTCCATCTCCTGGAGCTGTTCAGCGATGATGGCATCGCAACTTACATCCGGGCCCTCATCAAAAATTTCATCCCCTGGCTCGTTAAAAGTCAAGGAGAATTCAGAGTTGCTAGGCTGTTCTGCCATTTTTAAAAGAAGAATTAAATTTTTCGAAGGAAATGAGTAGAAGAAAAGCAAATTCAGAGAATTGAAGGGTGAGAGAGAGAGTGAGAAAATTGGGAGAGTGAGAAATTTATTGAATGAATTCTAAAAAACCCCTCAACCCCTCCCTTAAATACATCCCTCTCGCCCAGTCAGCCCACTAAACACGATGGTAAGTGGAGCAATTAAAGTTGCCATAACTGCTGCTCCACGTTCCTCAACTGTAAAAAAAAAAAAAAAAAAAAACTCTCTTCAAATTCAAAAGAAGAAGAAGACTGTTCATGAGGTCCTGCTACCAGGACCAGGGCCCACTCGACAAAATCCACAAAAAAATTCATACTTAATTTTTATGGACTTGGGGGGCAATTGATGGGGCAAAATGCACTCATTAGCTATTGGGCCAGCCACATACAAAGCTAAGGCCCAATCCAGCCATCAACAAATGAAAGAGGCACATCACAAGGAAAGCCCACCAAAAGGATCAGGCCCAAGTAAAGCCAAAGTCTGTACAGGGGACCTGACCACCTAAATCCACACTTAAGCACCTATCTGGTCAAGATCACATCTACCAGGTCTTGAAAACAGCAGCCTGGTCCAGGTCCAACCTACCAGGTCAAAGGAACGCCCACCAGGTCCAGGGTTACTGACTAGGTCCAGCCTAGCCTACCAGGTCCAGTTCAACCTATTAGGGGCACTTTTCCTCGTATATTCTCAAGGTACTATAAATACTCCCTATCCATGCACATGCAAATGTATCCAAAAAATATAAAACACACCTCAACTTCTCCCTCACTTTCTCTCTCTACATTCTTATACTCTTACACCTAACTGACTTGAGCGTCGGAGAGTCTTTCCCCGGAACACCTCCGGGGGTAGCTCACGCTTGTTCTTTGTGCAGATCAACGAGCACACTACGTGGAATCTGGACTAGCTCTCAAGCCCATAAACACATTTACATTGTTGTGACCAAAAATCACCTCAACAATATGTAAATGGGTCGTTACTCGTTAGGGTTATACTATATATGAATTAAATAAAATTTCTAAAATGATGCTAATTGGAGAATTGATTACAAAATCACACATAAATTGGTTTAATTAATGGAAAATTTGATGGGAATGATCCCAACTTTCACACGTTTGCTCATTTTGGTCCCTACTTTGGATTAACTCAATATAATCCAAAGTTGCACAACATCTTCTCAATTTGGTCCAAATTTCACACGTCTGCTCATTTTGGTCCCTAGTTTACCTTAAATTACTTGATACAACAAGTCAACAATAGCATTGGGACCAAATTGAGAAGATATTGTGCAACTTTAGATTATACTGAGTTAATCAAAAGTAGGGACCAAAATGAGCAGATGTGTGAAAGTTGGGATTATTCCCATCAAATTTTCCTTAATTAATCCATACTATTTTTTTTCTCAATTTTGTTTTTTGAGCTTCTTAGCTTACATATATACAACACTTTAGTATTTTCTTTAATTATAAAATCAGGACAAATTGTGGTACAAGAAAACCTTCAGAGTTTTTAGACTTTTTTTTTGGATTTTTCTTATTTATACCCCTCAACTTTTGGGCTTTCTCAATTGTGTCTGGCTTTTTTTTTACTTGTTCAGTTGTGCCTCTTAATTTATTTTCCTTTCTCAGTCATGCCCTTAATTTTGGACTTTTAATTAGCAATAACCTTCCCCTATATACCATTTATTAACACTGTTAAGTTTACACTAATTAAATCCTTAATTTATTTATTTTGTATTTTACGAAATTAAAAAACAAAAAAAAACACCCTTTTTCTCCTTGATTGTGCATTTTATATAAATCTCAAAAATAGTGATTTATTCGTTAGTTGTTTTCCTTTGCTTCGTATCATCTAAAATTGCTATAAATCAAAATTAATAATCAAATTATGATGTTGGGCTATGTGTTATGTGATTAATTGGAAGAATTCGACATGATTGTAATTGTGATATATATATAAAATGCATAGTCAAGGAGGGGGAAAAAGTTTTTTTTTTTTTTTTCAATTTCGTAAAATAAAAACACAAAAAATTAGGGATTTCTTTAATGTGAACTTAATATGATTAACAAAGTATATGTGAATGTTATCACTAATTTATAACGAATCCAAAAAATAAAAGGCACAACTGATGAGACAGGGGAAAAAAGTCAGACACAATTGAGAAAACGCAAAAATTCAAGGGTATAGAGCAAAAAAGGTTGAGAATGTTACTAGTGAGGCCCGAACCCTAGTCTAAGAGATTATAAACAAACAATCAAACCAATTAAACTACTATATTTTAAATGTTTAAATTCACTTAAAATTTATATACACTAAAATTTTTGGGCCAAGGGAGAGGCAGAGGCCCCCGCTAGGCCCCCCCGGGCTTCGCCCCTGTAAAACACAACTATTTTATGTTGAATTTTAATATACATTTAAAATTTAAACCATTTATAAAATTCCTTGGCTATAATTGAACCTCACTAGGCTAGCGCTTGTGTATGGTCAAACTCTCCTCCATCCTAAGTCCACGATTAAGTCCAATGAAGTTAATCAAGGGGCTCATTAAAAAAAATTGCAAGATGAAAGATATTTGAAGATTTGTTTGGAGCACATAGTCCAACAAAATTGTGTGTTCCACATAGGGGTTAATTGACTTGCAAATTTAAAGGTGTCTCACATGTGTTACTCCATCAATTGCCATATGGTTTTAGGATGAAACCCCGTTGCGTTTGTGCGCGGCCTAACCCTCCTCATACGCATGCTTGTGTTGAGCCAATTAAAATTCTTCAAGATTTTTTTTTAACATTATTACATAATAGCAGAGATTAGATTCTGATTTGTGAACATATAAATGTAAAACGGTTGAACTGCAACAATACTTGATCTTTGCCAAAATTTTCAACTCTACATTCCTTAGCTTTGGGCTGTTTGCTTGTGTTTGGGCTGATTTGTGCTGTAAGTCGTTGATCAATATTTCAAGTTGACATGAAATTCAACGTAAAGTAATAACGGATAAACCACTTTAGATAAACAAAATGTACCTAAGCTAATAATTGTACTTCGTATATGTTTGATTCATTTATCTACTCCGTAGTACAGTTGCCAATTTAATATTCGCGGTAGTCCCCTGTAGTGGTGTCAAACTGTCAACTGTCAAAGTAGTGTTTGGATCGGGTTCGGATCAGGTCAATGTGGGTCAGGTTGTTGTACATCAAGTTGATTCGAGTTGGCGTTGTCAGATTTTTGAGTTGAATTTAGGTTGGGTAATGTTTGGATTGGTCAGAACAAAGTCGAGATGTTTGCATGTGTGGTTCAGGTTCAATTCAAGTCAACTTTGAATCCGATGACTTTTGGTTCGATTTTGATCAAATCTAGTTAAATACAAGTTAAAACGAGCTTGTTACAAATTTGATGTTTAATGTTTTACTAGCACTGCTATAATTTCTCTCTTTATTGTTGTTTTATAATAAATTATTTTAAAGCTAATTGGACTTTGGCCCTTTTCATTTGGGCCTAGGGTAGTAGCCCCACTTTCCTGCCCCGAACACGAGTTTGTTTATACCAAACACCTCCAAGATTATAAACATGCTCAACCTCTTGTAATTTGTGTGTACAAAGTTCATGTGAAAAGTGTTGAAGTTCAATTAGCTTTTTAAATAAGGTTCCGAGGAAATTTTTGTTTATAGGTTTTTCCCCTTGAATTTATATCAATGTATAGAGCTTGTTTGGTTAGCATGAGAATTGGAATTTTCTATGAAGAGATAAGTTTTGGTGTTTGGTTCACACAAATATAGAAAATTGAACTTTCAAGGTAATATTAATTTTTTTACAAAATGATGGAAATTAATAACTTAACAAGATCCCTTGAGGATTGGGTGGAATTTTTTTATTCATTTATTTATTATTAGAATTAACTGCTTTTCTTTATATAAAAAAAAATGAAATTTCGTTGCATTTGATACCACTGTACTTTGGACTTGGTACCATTAGAGCTGGGGCTTGTTCTCTATCATACCATTACATTAAATAAATCATCAATTCAAGGTTGAATAGGGTTAGAAATTTAGTTCATGTCGTACCGTGTGTAACAAAAATTGCTCAGATAAAATTTGGGAGCCATTTTGACCCTTATAGATCATGTTTTAAGTCGAAATTTTGGAAAAACAATTATAATCTTGTTTTACCTCTTAGAAAATGTAGCTTGTTCTTTTTTATACAAATTTTAACCAAAAAAATTATTGTTAAAGACAATAGGGACTGTATAGACCTTAACTACTCAAAATTAGATAAATCACTAACCTTATTCAACCTTTAACTAGTGTTTTATTCAAGAGAATGATAGATAATGAATTCAAAGTACAATGTAATATTTTTAAAAAATGGGTATCAGAGCTCCAATTACTAGAGCGAAAAATGTTTTCCTTGAAAACGTTTTTTCATTTTACATCGTTTACTTTGGGTGAAAAAATAAAATGTATAAGTTGGGGTGAAATTAAAACTCATTTTACACCCTATTGGAAAGATTTTTCCCCAAATTTGGGAGAAAAACCTATTTTCCATACAAGTAAACATTGGAAAATTTATTTTCATATATGAAAATAAGTTTTCCAAAGTAAAATATTTTTCATAGAAAATCATTTTTATATCAAAAACATTTTACACCCAAGTAAAGCGGACCCCAAATGGAAAACCAAAATTTCAGTGGTACAAAATAATATTTTTTAAAATAACCTACTAAGACCCATTGGTATGTCCTAATTCTCATGACCAACCAAATAATATTATGATTTCCTATAATTTCACAAGGGATTTTTTTTTTTTCCATGAAATAAATATTCTTATTGAAAGTTATTGACATGTGAACCAAACAAGCCCTTTTAAAGTTATTAGATGGAAATAGGAGCAAATAATGCTCAAAATTTATTGCAAGCTAAGGATGACAGAGTGAATTCGAACTCCAAATTAAAGAGTTTCTAGAATTCTAAATATCATGGATTATATCCAAATAAGCTGTTTTTTTTTTTTTTTGTGAAAAAGAAAAATTCGATGCATACAAACTAAACATAATCCTATCTAGAGCTGGCAAAACTTGATCCAATCCGATAATTCAACTCGAACCCAACCCAATAATAACGGGTTGGGTTCAGCTTTTCAACCCGTTTTGTTAAATGGGTTGACCCAACTCAACCCGTTTAGTTTAATGGGTTGGGTCGGGTTGAAATTTTCAACCCGTTTAACCCATTAAGAATATATGTTGTAATAAAATTAGTTTCAAGTTCAATTGACATACTAATCTATTATATCACATTCATATATTTTTTTTATTATGTTATAGATTTTTTACGAGTTATGTAGGTGGTTGTAATGTCTTAAAATCTAATTTTTTTATCTTGAACATTAGAACGCAAAAGATTGATAGTTATTAATTAATATCGTGTTATAATATGTAAATTATTGACAATATGACTTGTAAGTTGTAATACATATGACTATCACGGGTTTTTGTTATGGTTCATATATAAGTATAGACATATAGACAATATAATGATATAAGTTTATTTGATACTAATGAAAAGGTGATAATATTATTAAACGGGTTATTGGGTCAACCCATTTATTTATAAAGTTGGGTTGGGTTGAAAATCTCAACCCGTTTAACTAAATGGGTTGGGTTTGGGTTAAGGATTTCAACCCGTGTATATTAATAGGTCAACCCAAACCCAACCCAGGTCGACCCTTTTACGGCTCTAATCCTATCATCATTGATAAATTTCCAGCTTCATCAATAACGAAATGAATGATCCAATCTTCTAACTAATATTTAAATTTAAATAACCAAAAAAATAAAAATAATTTCACTTCCAAGTCAATATATTGTACATCTTATGAAATCATTTTCCCCCGTTGATGATACACTTACAAGTGAATAATGATTCTTCAAATAACCAAACAAATTACAAATATATTCACCATAATAATAAAGTTCCACTAAATTACTACTCTTAACTCCCCATAGCCAAAATTAAATTTTTAGTTGGCCAAACTTAAACCAAATACGTACCTTTAATTTTCTCCCCCTTTCGAACCAACTAATAATAATAACAATAATAATAATGATACATACATACATTACATTACATTACATTACATACATAAATAAATACACCCAATTTAATTAATTAATTAACATCCCCAATATTGATTTTAACAGGATACTTGTTCATTTCACCCACCCATGGGTTAGTCTTTGACTGCCCAACTTGGACTTCCTTCAAAGACTTCCAAACTGCACTATTACACTTAAAGCCCGACCCGAATGCAATCTGCCAAACCCGGTCCCCGGCCTTGACCCGACCCTTAGCCTCGGTGTAGGCCAGCTCGTACCAAAGTGAGCTGCTGGACGTGTTCCCGAACCTATGAAGTGTCATTCTAGAAGGTTCCATGTGCCACGGAGTGAGCTGAAGGTTCTTTTGTATCTCATCCAACACCGCCCTTCCACCAGCATGAATACAAAAATGCTCAA
This sequence comes from Salicornia ramosissima, assembly GCA_951394345.1. NCBI lineage: Eukaryota > Viridiplantae > Streptophyta > Magnoliopsida > Caryophyllales > Amaranthaceae > Salicornia > Salicornia ramosissima. The sequence goes on from OX596234.1 coordinate 51,788,474, forward strand.
ACGCTTTTTTAAAATTAGGAATGTATGGTTTGACTTTAACCTGCTTTAACACCTTTCTCCTAACCAGGGTTATGAAAAACATGAGCTGCTCTGACCATGGTAAAACCAGTGGGCCCAAGGTAGTTATGTTGGTTTTAAGCGCGTCCCCTGCAACCGCCATCAACTCGCGTGCTAGTGAAACTCCAACTTTTCCCTTTGGGTCCTCCCTTTGGTAAACACAGTTGTAGCTGTTGTCGTCCGAACCCTTGTGGGTCCGGACGGTATGGACCAGCTCGTACTTAGCTACGCGCCGGTCTTTTGCCTTGTTCGACAACAAGACTGCACCGCCGCCCATTCGGAATATACAATTGCACAACAACATAGACCGGTCATTACCAAAATACCAATTTTGAGTAATATTTTCAGTGCTGAAAACCAAAGCGTACGAGTTGGGCCTCGCCTTGAGCAAGTGTTTGGCTAGATCGATTGAAATAAGGCCCGCACTACAGCCCATTCCGCCCAAATTGTAGGTTTTTATATTGGGCTTGAGTTTGTAATGGTTTACAATCATGGAAGAAAGAGAAGGGGTTGGGTTAAACAAACTACAGTTCACTATTAAAATATCAATATCCTCCGGTTTAACCCGGGTTTTCTCAAAAAGTGAATCAACCGTTTTATAAATAACCGACTCGGCTTCGGCTCGAGCTTGAGCCATTGACAGATTCGGCGGCTGAGACGTAATTCCTTGAGCGAAATACGTTTCATCCCCCAAACCGGACTTCGTAGCAATCCTCTGTTGAAATTGAACCATTTCTTCAGTAAACGCACCCGAATCCTCCGTCATCTTAAGAAAACCGTCAACCGACAACTTCCGCTCTTCATCCGGTTTGTAACAGGCAAAATCGACGAGATAAACCGGTCTAGTCCGGTTCACCCAGTAAACCGCTAACACAACAAGCAAAACAACGAAACCGGTAAAACCGGTAGCGGTGTCGAGAAAAACGGTTCGGTTGGTCCATAAATCGGAAAAGTGGGCCATTCTTAAACCGGTGAGTTGAACAAGAGTAGAGAGTAAAAGAGGGAGAGCAAGGAGAAAGACAAAAATAGAAGTAGGAGATTTGAAGGAGTATTCGTAACCTAATTTGACGTACTTGAGCTTGACACTTTGGAGAAAATCTGGTAATTTGCGACGGATTTTAATGACGATAGAGGCTTCGTCTTTAAACGCCATTTCCGCCATTAATCTCTCGTTATCCATATCTATGTTCCGCATTTTCCTTGTTCTCTATTAGCTAGCTAGCTAGCTAGCTAACTTGATTCTGTTTCTTAATATAAATAAATAAATAAATAAAAAGAGAGGAAGGATTAGGTGTAGTAGTAAAAATGTGAGTAAAGTAATGTAGTGTGGGAAACTTTTATAGATTTGATAATATAGGGAAGAAAGGGTGTGGACAAAAGTCTAAGAGGAGATAACCTAAAAATGTAAGATAACATTCAAAAAATAAAACGTTATTAAAAATGGAATGATGAAGAAGAGATTAAAGATATAAATGGTTTTACGTTTGAATGTGGTTGATACTTGTTAGTAAGATATGGAAGGAATTGAAAAAAAAATAGCAAAAAGTGAAGAAGAAGAAGAAGAAGAGAGTTTCTTTTTTTGTTTTAATTTTTGTTTGGGTTGGGGGGGGTGGTGGGGGAGAGAGTTAATGAAATAGCAGGTAGATTAATGAGGAAGTAGGAGGGGTGTTAGGGGAGTGTATTTATAGTTATATAATAAGAAAAAAAAAAAAATGGGGATGCAAATAGGAGAGGAGGATGAGCTGCAAGGAAGCTGGAGTAATAAGAAAATAAATGTGAGTAGTTCATAAAATTGGATAGATAGCTCAACTACCCTAACAGGGAAATGGGGTTCTAGTTCTACAACACCCCCAGGCCAATACCTTCCTCCACTTGTTTTCTTTTTTTTTTTTTTTTGTTTTGAAATAACATGGTTTTTTTATTTAAAAAAAATGTAAACGTTAATTATATTTTCTACTCCATCTGTAACATATTAACGGCAATGATTTGATTTTTTTTTTCTCTATATTTTATTTCATATCGTTGTAATTGTTTTTGTTACGGAAGGAGTATTATATATGATATGAATTTCAAATTTTATATTTCAAATCTCCCATCAGTGAGTGTCTATATATATGGCAAAATGTTAAGTACAGTATTTAGGGTTACATAATTATAAAAAGCTCAAAACAAAAAATTTGAGAAAAAATAAGCATGCATTAGTTACAACGATTTACGTCTGATTTTGGGTGCATTATCTTCATCTGAAATTTTCTGATCTAAAAATTTATGAGAATTGGTGAAATGAGATTTAGTCTGATTCGATATAAGTTGAAGAGAACACGCCCTTTGTCAGAAAAGTTTGAGAACAAATATACATTAATTACACCTATTTTAATTTAAAAAATGAATTTAATTTTAATATATAGATGTAAGGGCTACATATAATATAATCAAGTAACATCTAATTATTTGATTAATTTCAATTTATATATTCCGAATATCATTTTTTATATATAAGTGTGTTACTATTGTATGATGTTGAGATAAATTAATGATTAGATAGATAGTGATTGAAAATTGTAAAAACAAGTAGTATGAAGCAAGTTTTAAAGGTAAAATTGACGATTTTTTAAATGTTTTTTTGAAACTCATGGAAATAGGTAAGCTACTAAGGCTTGAAATTTTGAAAGTGGTTTTTTTTTTTTTTTTGGTAAATAAAATTATGTGCTTTTTTTATATATATAAAAAAAAAAAAAGGTTGTTGAAGTGATTTGATTTGGATGTAGGAGAAGTGGAAACAATTGACCAAGAAGAAGGTGGGAGCATGTTGTAGGGGGAATTAAGTAGATTTCGTTCAAGTAAGCTTTGAAGTAGGAAAATAATGATTCCTGAAGAAGAGGAATATAATTGAAGCTATTATTTGTTAATTGTTTACTAAGAGAAGGTATTTTTATTTTATTTTTTTAACCCACGTGCCCTCTTGCTTGTAGAGGGGTACCTTTTTTTGCATTTACTCTATACAGCTTGGCTAGTTGTCTTACAATCTTACATTGTTTTTTCTTTATCTGGCAATTAAGATATCTTACGTTCTTTAATGTCTTCCATTTTTTTTTATATCTCAAAACACATGAAGAGATATCATTCATTCTAATGTGACTATGTGATTAAAGATTATCTGCAATTATGTTTTTTTGAAAAAAATACTTGTTGTTCCTGTTTTGGAACTTCTGGTGAAAAGTCCATGCTCTTCGTTATGTTGATGTGGACTCCGTGTGCTCCTCACTAAGGTCAAGACCTACAAAACAGTCAAAGGTTGCTAACCTGGGGGTGGAACCCAGGAACGCCCCTCCGATGCTTAAGTCAGATATCGGAAGTAAGGAGTCATTGTATTGTGAGTTTGTAAATTATGATTTGCGTACTTGGAATAATGACTGGATGGATCCTTATATAGGCGTAGGTTACCCGGTTAGGATTTTACTGAATCAGTTGGGCTGACGTGTGGGCTTGGCCCATGACACGTGGCGTCATATTATTTGTTGTAGAATATCTGATGTGTCCCTAGCCCTATCAGAGTTGGGCCTAGGGTTTGGGCCCATCCATACCGGGTTGACCACTTGGGTGGGCCCGGAGCACTTGTTTTTCAACAAGATCTCCATTAGATCATTTTACGTAGTCATTAATTCATTATTACTTATTAGACATAATAAATGGTCCAAACTTATTACGACCCGTTTGGTAGCCGGTTATAAATTGAGGTAATGGGAATGAATTTATAACTAAATTTGGAAGGAAAATCAAAATTCATTCCCATGGTGGTGCTAGCTTTACTCTAATTTATCTAATTTTCTTCACAAATTTTCATTCCCTTCTAAAACCACGCACCTGTCCACATGGTAATGGATGGTAGTGGAAAATAAGAAAAAAAATTCAAGTTTGGGAATGACAAATATATTTCCCATGGGGATTTTGAAGTTTTTCCTTGAAAAATTACACTTTAAATCCATTATCATTACCATAATTCATTACCAACAAACAAACAGACCGTTAAGGATTTAAGGTTTTCGTTTTAAGTTGTATTGTGCTAAGTTGAATGGATATGGATACGAAAATGGAGACAGATACAAAACGGGTATGGAATACGGTAGTTTGGAAATTAAGGGATACGAGTACGAGAAATATATATTATTAAATAACTAAAAAATTAAGAAATTTTAATTAAAGTTTTATATTATTTGAAATACTTTAGTTTTAAGAAGGCTGCAATAAGAAAAGAAGAATCTTTTAAAAGTATATGAAAATATGGGGAAAAAAAAATTGGGTAAATCTATAGTAAAACATGTCAAAAGTTATAATGATAAAATGGAATAAAATAATTATTTTAAAGGTATTGTTATCAGATCATATCGGTATTCGATACGAGTACAACTAACTTATAAATGAAGTATCCATGCTACGACCTAGGTAATGTGTTTACACAACACACTAACATCTTTTTAGGGTTTTGGTATTCATTGCCCTAAGAATTAGCAAATACATTAATTAATGTGAAAAACACATTAAAACTTGTTTTACACAATGATTATATAAAAAATTTCCATTGAAATGTGAAATTATTTTCATATATTAAATACATATTTCAATTTTCTATGTAATATTTTCATATAATAAATACATATTTTAATTTTCTATGTAATATTTTCATATAATAAATAAATAAAATATACTTATTTCACTTGTCAATGAATTTTTTACACATTAAATGTAAATTTCAACTTTTAATTAATGCATTTGTTAATTCTTATACATTGCTCTTAGAGCAATAAATAGCAAAACCCTTCTTTTTAAACTTTTTTTCTTTAATTTTTTATTGGATCGGTACATGAAAATAAAGTAAAAATTAATATTAAGGGCTTGTTTACTTCAGATTATATTCAGTTCAGTTCAGTTCAGTTCAGTTCAGTTCAGCTAATGTAAACGAGCCCTAAGAACCAAACTGGCCGTAAAAAATATATATGTATATCATTACTTTTAAAGGATGGAAGAATAAAACGAGTAGAAGAAGGATATTTAATCAGTGGGCAACAACATGGTTGGTGGGTGGATTATAGGTGAGTTTGCCTTAATGGGAGATGGCATTTAATTGGAATTAGGAAGATTTGACGAAAGTGTACTGTGTGATTAATGATTTAATGGGTGTCAAAGATAACCCAAGCTCTTTAAAACCCACATAAATCTCATGTAAACCAACTTGGGATAGGAGTATAGGACGAAAAGCCGCGTCCGCTTTCAAGTTTGAACTAGATATTCATATGTCGTGCATGCCAAATTATGATCTGAATTCCCTCCAATTCGTTTTCTTTAATTTTTATCTTCAGATTTTAACCCATAATAATAATAATAATAATAATAATAATAATAATAATAATAATAATAATAATAATAATAATAATAATATTCATATTTATTTCCATATCCATACATATACATTTATATATATTCCCTCCTTACTTATTTACTTGCACGCATTAGAGCAAAATATGTGGGAGCTTTTTGGGTCAATAGGTGCAAGTAAATAAAGACAGAGGGAGTATATATTGTAACCCTAACGGCTCATTTGGTAATCAATTATAAACGGTAGTAATGAGAATAAATTTATAAGTAAATTTGGAAGGTAAATCAAAATTCATTTCTATGATAGTGCTAGTTTAACTCTAATTTATCTAATTTTCTTCGCAAATATTCATTCTCATCTAATACCACAATCTCCAATGGTAATAGAAAATAATAAGAAAATTCAAGCTTGTGAATGAAAATATGTTTTTCATGGAGGATATGAGTTTCCTGCTTAACAAAATTACACTTTAGATTCATTACCAGACCATTACCACGATTTATTATCAAAAACCAAACAGACCGTTAGGAAAAAAAGAAGTTGAAGTTACTCTTCGTTGATCAATATTAACCTTCATGTGTGTTTTGGGTGAAATTTCACCTGGACATTTTTGGGGGTCTAATTAGTATTGGTCATATACAATTTCAAGATAGGTGTTCCTTTCTTAAAAAGAAGGAAACTCCTTTGAAGCTATTATGGGAGAACGAATCAAACATCTAAAATAGAGGAAGAATCCCTTGTAATAAGGGAGCAATTTCAAGCTGTCATACTAACTCGGTCCAAATGTCATGCCTCCAAGCTAAGGTGAGCATTAAGATAACTAAATGCAAATTCTTTTGGATGATGTGGCATGGAATTGATCAAAGTGGTTGCAATAACGAGCAGAAATGAAGTTGATATTTTGGATTTACCTAACGGACGTCTTGAAAAAGACCAGATCACACATACTTTAGTCAGAGGTATTTTAGGGTCTTTTCATATTATTTGGTTGTTTGTTATATTTACAACAATAACTTAAATGGGCTAAAAATAGCCTAGGGTTTGTCCAGCCAAGGGGGCGGGCCCTCACTGGCTTGCTTTCCCTTCTCTCTCTTTAACTCAAACTTGTATTCTCTTTTTCAATCAATACCAAAACCTTCGTTTATGAAGCTCTTATTTTCAGTTTATTTCTCATTATTCTTCTTTTTTCATCCTTTTGCGTACCGATCTTCAATAATTCCTCAGGTATGCATTGGATTGATTACCCCCTTCTTTGCCAAATCAATCCTGATGAAAAATTTTGGCCAAAATAATGCGTTATGTAGATGTTGTTAGGAAAGAAAAAAAAGGCTCCCCGAAAAAGGAAAAAAAAAAAGCAGAATGAAGGAAAGTGGAGAATCTGGTTTCCCCTCATCCAACCTTTAAAAATCATACCCTAGCATCTTCTTTAATTTCCTCATCGGCTTTCTTAATCTCCCACCTTCCTTCATCTGCAACACTCGTGGTAATTATCACTATCATTTACGAGCTTGAGTCGAGCCAATTTCAAGCTTGATTCGAGATTAGGTCCTGATATATTGATTTTAAGTCGAGCTTTTATTTTTGAGTTTGAGTCGAGCTCAAGTTTTTTGTACTGAGTTTGGATCAAGTCTAACGATATTCAAACTCGACTCACATCTTAAACACATGACACATCTAGACTCTAGTAAGAGGTGTTTGAAAAGGTTTAATTTTATAGATTTAATTGATAGTTGACAGATTTTAAAAGATCGAGAACCTTACTTTCCAATTTAATTATCTACATTGCGCTGCCGACCATTGTCCAAGAAGCTTTACTATCAATCATGATCTTGGGCATTTAATTTGTCAAGGAGATCAATTGTCAATTACTCAATCCTATAATTTAATAATATATATATACACACTCTCTTCGGCTAACCCGGGCCGGGCCATTAGATATATATATATATATATAATTTCCTAATTAACATAAAATCTGTCGAAATCCCTCGTTGTATATATGTATCTATTTCATGGCCTTATCAATGTAGTTGTTACTTGTTAATTAATAAGTCAAATTAAGTAATGCACGGTTAGTTGAGAGACACTGCCTTAAATTCTGAGATACAGAAAGCAAGCAGCCTCATCTATCAACTTGTTACTTGTGACTTGTGTGATAGGACTCTGAAACAAGTGTTGTGAAAGTATATACGGAGTATATATACTCCCTTCGTAACATAATAAGTGGATTGATCATACATTATTATTATTACTCGTATTTACACTAATATTGTTGACTGCTAGTCTACTTTATATATTTATATATATTTTTTAGGATAATGTGTGGGATACTTAGGTCTTGAAATCGGGCCCTACTGCAGGTCACCCGGCCCAATTTTAGCCAACACGCGCATCTATAAGGGGGGATAATAAGGAATCCTCACAAATGCGTGCGGTGAGAATCGAACCCAGGACCACATGCCTGGAATTTTGAAGCCTTAACCACTAGACTATGACTTCATTCTCACTTTATATATTTATATGCAGATACATACCCTGCACTAGCTAGAAAGTGCATCCACTCTTGAATGTGTACGTACTTCAGCTACAATTTCGAAGGTACACCCATGACTAGCTACAGTGACAAAGGTATTCACAAGCACGCCAAAATGCAGAGAAAACTAAATAGAATATGGGCAAAAAAACATATATAATTTATTTCGCGATAAACATTTGTTACATCTGAATGAACATTGATGGTGCAGCTAAATGAACACTAACGATCTCAATGAATATCGCTCCGTCATTTTTGAATTGATACATTCACATCTTCCGATAAACTACTTAAAAAATTATTATCAACAAATATATATTATAACAATTATATTTTTAAAATGTAAACATTGAAAATCAAAGGAGATCGCGCGCGCGCGCACACACGGATACAAAAGAAGTATGATTAGAAATTAAGCTTCAACAGAGCGCTTTTATGCAAATAGGTAGAATGATTCAGCGCCAAGACCAACCTTCTGGTATCTCGAGTCTTTAGGGAAAACTACATATATTGTTATGTCAAGGTATAGTTTAATTTTCTCCTCTCCGTTAATGATTTCGCTCAAACCTCCAACTCTGCCTCCGAAATATACTTCAATTTTCTATGGGCCAAAGCCATTATGCCCAAATTGGAAATTGCTTAAAGTTGCTAAAACCAAATAAAAACAGTATACATGTGTTTAGATCAAAGTTGTAAATATTTATGAAAAAAAAATGTGATTGATATGTTCACACACATACATCTTTAAGTTTTTTAATGTATCACTATACTTGATTTTCATACCAATGATTTTCACTTGAGCCTAGAGATATACTTCCTTCATTTTTTTTAGTTGTTACACTTTATTATTTTATCACTCACATATAAAAGTGGGCACGGGCCGTGCTGGGATGGCCCATGTGCCAAGCCCGTGTACTACCTGTCGTGCCTATAACGAACGGGCCAAGAAAAGTTCGTGCCCTGCTAGGCTCGTGCCAAGTAATAATAAAATAGAAGGCTCATGCACGACCCAGCTCACGTGCCGTGCCATTGTGCCTTATACTAATTTTTATATATTATGAATTTTTAACCAAAATGAGCGTGCCAACGTGCGGTGTGGGCCGGCCCGTCGTGCTCGTGTCGGGTTCATGCCTAACTTTTAAAATGTTGTTCATGGGTAGCCCACGGCCCACTAGTCGTATCTTCGTGCCGTGTTGTGCTCATAGCGGGCTCGTGCCGTATCGGGCCGAAATCGTGCCGTGCTCATAGCGGGCTCGTGCCGTGCCGGGCCAAAATCGTGCCATGCTAAGTTGGCCCTCGTGCTGGCCCGGCCCATGTCCTGCTCTACTCACATATGTTCTAAAAAAAGGAGGAAGTATATTTTTGGGTGAGGACGTGAGGTGAAGAAATCATCCACGGACAAGATTAAAAGAAACACATTCATTTTTGGGTGAGACAAAGAAATCATCCAGGGACACGATCGTATTAACAATGAAGATACATTTCATACATATACACATGAATGCAACATGCATGACAAGTAACATATAAGAAATATTTTTCCTATCACTATCTCAATCGAGAATTCACTTGGCCCTCGTTTGATTTGCATGAGAAATAACTTTTCATGAGAATTGATATTTCATGTCCTGAGAAGTTATATCTAGCTCTTGCTAGTTTTCCGTGGAATTAGGCTAAAAGTATTTTTTTGACACATGAATTTTAACTTACTAAAGGGAGGATGGGTGAGAAAATTCTCATGCTTTGGAGGAATTACAAATTCCTTTAGAAATTGGATTATTTCCCATGTTGTTTTCTTTTTTAGTCTATCAAACACCCTTTTTGTTAATTCCTAGGAAATTGAAATTCGAGAGAAAATGGCCTCCAACCAAACAAGGGCTCATTCAATTCGTATTATCTATCGCAAGTGCTTAGGGCCGAGTTTGATAAAGAGTCAAAATGAGATTGAGATTAAGCTCAATTCAGCTACACTTTTCACTTAATCATTAAGGGGGTCGTGTTGTATTGAAATTGTATTGACTTGGATACACTTAATAGTTAACACATCAGCTCTTTCGATTGATTTTATTATTTTAACCTGCTTGGCAAATAGAGTTTAACTTTTAAAGTTTAAAGTTTGATATTGGAGTTTTAACTTTCAAATTTTTTTCGTAGATTTGATTGCCTTTTAAATAATTGTTTTTGATATACTTGGGTCCCTTCAACATGATTGTAATTTCTTACTTTTTTGTGTAAGTCATGTTATATTTGGGATATATGGGATAACAATTTAGTCAAATTTATTAAATTCATTATAATTTTAAAATTGAAAATAACTAAAAAGTGCAAACCATTTTTCAGGTTTCCTATTAAAAAAACAAAAAAGCTAAGCCAAAATAAAAAATAACAAACAAGCCCTTAGCTTTTTGGTTAAAGTTGAGTTATATAAAATAATATTTGTAGACATTATAATACATGTGGAGTATTATTATAAGGGGCAAAAAAAAAAAAAACAATTAACATACTTTTACCTAACCCTCTAAAGAATGAAAAAGTTCTAAATATGAGCTTTTAATTTTGAGAGTTTGTATTTCAAAACTCTCTCTAAAACTCTTTTTTACCACACACCTTAGTTAGAGTTTTTGACTAGTCAAAACTCTAAAAATTGTCTAAAACTCTAACCTTTTTGGTTAAAAACTCTAGTTGACAAACACCCTCATACATGCATATTTACCTATCTGGCCTTATTTGAACCTAATATGTTTTATTTGTACTTATGTGTAAACCTAAACAATCATATGCGCAATGATTTTGCTGACCAGTCAAATAAATATGAATGTAATAAAGAATTAAAGACACTTTTTTTTTTGGCAAAGACACATGTACATCTTGTTAAAAATGCATAATGCATTCACAGCATACCATTTACGACGACTCTTTTATTTTGGTATTTGTAAGTAAGTAATGGTTGAACACAAGAATGGAAAAAACAGAAAAGTAAAACCTTCAAGGCACAAAGAATGCTTTCCTAAAGATAATTTCCGACCCTTATCAACGGAGCAAGGGATACTCAGATCTGTCTTTGAGATACAATAAAGAATTATCAACAACAAAGTTATTGCTCAGAGAAACAATTTCACAATGTGTGTTTGGTTTTAGAGAAAGTTGATGAAGTATGTGAAAATTGCTTAAGGATATGAGAAGTTAACCTCTTGTTCTCATAATAAACCTTCTAATATCACTAAAGTGATGTATCCGTTCAGGCATAACCGTCGAAGTTATCCAAACATAAGGTTCGAAACCAACACGCAGAAATGTACTGTCAGAGACAGAAGCATCTTGCGAGTCGCGAGCTTGGGTCGCGAGTCGCGATTCGCTTTTGTCTCGTTTTCCAATTTTTGTCCTGTTTTCGCGAGCAGTGCCCAATAGTCACGAGTCGCAATTCCTTATTGTTTTATGCCTTATATGGAAACATTATACGTATGTTTATTTCACCATTCCCTAACAAACGTAACGTATAATCCTTATGCTCTAAATAATTTCTAAGAGTATTTAATTGGTGATAATAAATAATGGTGAATACCATGAATGCAATATATATATATATATATATATATATATAAATATATATATATATATATATATATGCAGTATTATTGCAGTGCATGCAATATGAACACCATGAATATGAATGAATTGAAGTTGGCCTGGCCAGCTTCCATAATAATAATTCTATTAAAAGTCGTTGTTCAACGTCATGTATGTATGGTAGATTGACACTTGACAGTGTAGTTAATTTATGCAATGCAATGCAATGCAATGAACATCACGCAAATGGGCTGGATGGCTTATTAATTATATGCACAACTGACAATTGTCAATTGGTCAATTTGACCCGACCCAATTCGTAATTTTGTAACTACTCCCTCATTTAAGGCTCTAGACTAGATACATATGCCATGCATCCTACGTTGTACTGTACTTATAGAAGGTTTTTTAGGACTCTTATATAATGGCGTGATGGGTTGCCTCAACACCGCCCTCTTGTCTTGGGGGTGTAAACTCACATTTTAATCTCATCCTCCTCATTTTGTGAAGCTTTTTTTATTATCCTATAATTCCTCTCCTTTATAAGATACGTATGTATTCGTTTTGGATGTGTAGGGGTGTAAGTGGATTCAGTGGCGGACCCACACGTTGGAACTTATTCGCGTGTTATATTATTTGAGACAAAACAAGGTAGCCTAGCTAGCGGTATGCATTTTAGTTCCGCATGAGGTCTGGGTTCGAAACCCTAGGGATGCACTTTAGTTTAGCACTTCATTATTTTACCCGAGCAAATGATCACGTAATAGTTGCACTAATTAGATATGCTTTATCTAATTAACAGGTTGTAGGTAAAATCGGCCTATTTTATGCATATGGAATACAATTAAATGTAAGAGTATTTTGAGAAAATAATACAGTTAAAAAAAAATTTGGGCAGATTATCAATAATTGGGAGTATAAATAGAATCAACTTTTACTACTTTAGAAATATCATTTGGATTGTAAGAATTTCCGCTTTTTGGATTTTAGAATAAAAATTTACGTATTAAACAATTTATCTGCTCTAGTAATTTTTTTTTGTATCCAAGTGCCTGATTTTTATCTGAGTTATTAAACATTTACATTTCGTCCCCTCAATTTCAAAATTTTGTGTCCGCCACTGATTGGATTCGCAAAAATCCAAAGTCCAATCCAGTCAACTGGATCGGACTTGAAAAATTCGGATCGGATTTTGACTCAAAATTTGAGTCCAAAATTTTTTGGATTGGAATTGGCTCAACGTATTGGAGTCCAAAGTCTAAATTAGAGTTCAAAGAGAGTGTGTGTGTGTGTAAGGAAAGGTACACAAGAAATCATAATTTCTTTATATAGAGTTCAAAGAGAGTATATACATATATGTGGGGGGTGGGGGTAGGGGTGGGGGTGGCACCCGCGTGTTTGTATGTATGTATATACATACATATAGTTCAATTTAATGTCAACCTTAATCTACTGTCAATATGTACCACTCAAAATTTTTAATCTTGTGCGAATGTGTTAGAAAAATAAATATTTTAGATCAATTTAATGTAATGCCAAACTTAAATTTGGTGTCACGATGTATATATAGCTCATAATTTTTAATCTAGTGCAATGATGTTAGAAAAATAGTAATAATATAACGATTTTTAAATATTTAGATTGGACTGGGTTGGATTTGGACTTAAAAAAATCTTATCCGAATCGGATTTAAGTAGTAAAAAATTTGAATCGGATTGGGAGATAAATTTTCAAGTTCAAAATTTGATGTGATTGGATTTGAATTTCACGAAGTCCATTTTAGTTTTGGGGAAACATCTCAAGAAAATGCTAATGGATACTTCTTTGTCTCAAATTTATGGGAAGTTTATCGTGGTTGTCCCACATTAAAGAATAAGATTTTTTTATTAGAATCTATCTCACTTTAATTTATTGTCCCAAATGGAAAAAAAAAATGAGTATGTTTCTTTTACACAAATTGAAAAGAGTCCAAATCTTTGATCCCATCGATATTAATCCTTTGCTACATGCTAACGATCCACTGAATTTTCTATCATTAATATCTATCACATTTTCTTGTAGTGAATGAAGTGATATATCATCCACAAACAATATTAGATTTTGGGAATACATTTATGCAAGCATCAACATCCCAAAAAATGTCCACTAAATTTGATATCATCCATATCTCAAAGATGTCCACAGTCCACTAAAATTGATGATGGCTTTGTAAACCAATTGATATAGGGTCCAAAACGACGCTGGTTTTTATTTTTTTTAAAAAAAATTCGCTTCTCTTTCCTTTTCCCTTCTTCCTGTTGATTCGTTTTTCTTTCTTCTACCAGTTTGCATCTCCATTTTTGTTCTTATTCATCAAATCTTGAGCATTTTATGTTTGCACCTTTATTTTTTTCCCATGTTATTCCCCCCTGTTATTTTGGTGATTATCATGACTTTTTTTATATTTTTGTTTGCATTGATTAATATTTTTAATTTTGTGTTTATGTTGTGAACATTTTTCCTTGGGGTCGTGAACATTGGATTATGGTGAACATTTTTCATTTATGATGTGAACATTTCTGTGTATTTGATTTTTTATTTTGTTGTAAACAATAATTACTGTTTATTTTTTTGGTTTATAAGTAATGTTCACATGTTTATAAGCTATGTTCAAAGGATTATAAGTAATGTTCATATGATTATAAGTAATGTTCACATGATTATAAGTAATGTTCACAGCAATGTTCACATGATTATAATTAATGTTCACAGAATTATATGTAATGTTCACATGATTATATGTAATGTTCACATGATTATATGTAATGTTCACATGATTGTAAGTAATGCTCACAGAATTATATGTAATGTTCACAAGATTTTGATTACTTTTTATTGTGAACATTTGTACTTTTGTGGTGAACCTTTGTGTTTGAGCTCGTGATTATTCTTCATATTATCGTGATTTCATGAATATTTATATTTAGTTGTAATATGTAAGTGTCTAATGTGCTGAATGTGGAATATTGTGTTTATATTTTTTATGGTGAATATTGTGCATAGTCTTGTGAACATTACTCTTTTTGTGTGTGAACATTACTCTTTTTGTGTGTGAACATTACTCTTTCGTGTGTGAACATTTGTAGAGTGTATAAGATCATAGGTGACATTATATTCTACAAAATGTGATGAATGCATAGTCTTGTGAACATTACTCTTTTCGTGTGTGAACATTTGTAGAGTGTATAAGTTTACAGGTGACATTCTACAAAATGTGATGAATATTGTGTATAGTCCAGTGAACATTACTCTTTTCGTGTGTGAACATTACTCTTTTGTATGTGAACATTTGTAGAGTGTATAAGTTTACAGGTGACATTCTACAAAATGTGGTGAATATTGTGCACAGTCTTATGAATATTACTCTTTCGTGTGTGAACATTTGTAGAGTGTATAAGTATACAAGTGACATTCTATAAAATGTGATGAATATTGTGCATAGTCTTGTGAAAATTACTCTTTCGTGTGTGAACATTACTCTTTTGTGTGTGAACATTTGTATAGTGTACAAGTTTACAGGTGAGATTCTATAAAATGTGATGAATATTGTGCTTAATCTTGTGAACATTACTCTTTTCGTGTTTGAACATTTGTAGAGTGTATAAGTTTACATGTAACATTCTACAAAATGTGATGAACATTGTGCATAGTCTTGTGAACATTACTCTTTTCGTGTGTGAACATTACTCTTTCGTATGTGAACATTTGTAGAGTGTATAAGTTTGCAGGTGACATTCTACAAAATGTGATGAATATTGTGCATAGTCTTGTGAACATTACTCTTTTCGTGTGTGAACATTTGTAGAGTGTATAAGTTTACAGGTGACATTCTACAAAATGTGGTGAATATTGTGCATAGTCTTGTGAACATTACTCTTTTCGTGTGTGAACATTACTCTTTCATGTGTGAACATTTGTAGAGTGGAAGGTGGACGGGAGCGCGTTAGTTTTTTTTTTAATTTCAGTAGTTTGGACGCGCGGGACCACAAATAGCTGGCTGGTCCCGGGTCCATCTATTACCTATTGATATAGGGGTATATAAAACCACTAGCGTAGAATCTTGCTACTTGCTAGGCAATGCTAATAGAAGTAACAGATCCGGATCTCTAACTATTAGTTTAATTTTTTTTATTTTTTTTTTGGAGTTAATTCTTTATTGTGGCATCAGAGCCGCCATAATGATAAGAATTGAAGGTCATGGGTTCAAATCTCTACCACCACCCCTTCCCTAAGTTGAATATTAAGGGCTTGTTTACTTCAACTTAAATTCAATTCAGTTCAGTTCAATTCAACTCAGTTCAGTTCAGTTCAATTAAATTCAGTTCAGTTTAGTTTAGCTCTCAATTTCCTTCTCTTATAAAATATTACTTTCAGGTGTATTCAGTTTAGCTCAATTCAGCTCCGTTCAGTTCAGCTCAGTTTAGTTCAGTTCAGTTCAGTTCAATTCAGCTCAGTTCAGTAAACGAGACCTAAGTGATATATATGTATGATAGAGTATAAAAATCAATATGTGCATCCACCTATTAGGTTCTCTAACATATATTCTTACTTCTATATAGTTCATTTAGCAGGACTGGACTCAACTGGACTGGACTCAACTGAATTTGTTTGAACTAAAATGAACTGAAATTTCAGAAATTAAGTAAAAAAGAACATGATCTTGGCTAGTTATCGACCATTGTTATGTTTCTTATAAATTTCGTATGATCCACCATTTTGTTTCTTATAAATCCTAATGATCTAAAAAAAAGGATATAGGTCCTCAATCTAAGAGGTGTGCGAGAGTTTGTTTTCCAAAAAAAAAAAAATCGCCTACAAGACAATTGAAGCGAGCGACATGAAGACTGTACTTTGAGGAGTATGTTGCATGCGATACACATCCATTAGAATAAAATTAAGTTTCACAGATTTAAATAAAATTAAAAAAAAAGAAGAAGAATAAAGAGAGAAATTCTTCAAACAAAGATTACCTAAAAGCAATAAGGGTTTGTTTGATTAGATGCAATTAGGCGTAGAAGTATAAATAATTTTTTTGTAAGATTATTATATTTTTAGATGAACAAGAAATAAAGGCAGTACGTCATGAATATAAAAGATACAAATTAAAGATAGTAACATGCATGATGCTACGTACAAAAATAGTGAGGATTTTGGTGACTAACAACGCATACCATCAACAACTAACGAGAAACTGATCCGATTTATGATGGATACAACAGCTAACTTGAACCCACTTTAATTTTTAATGAAACAATAAAAAGTTTTGTTAACATCAAATAACATTATTGGAAAATTATTTAATAGTAAGTCATAGAGTATATAACATATTTCTGGGCCCTAACCATTAGCTTAAGCTTTTGGTTGAGATGGTATCAAGAGCCAACGTGACGCAGAAGTCACGGGTTCGAATCCCTCCTCCCTCTCCCTTCTAAGTGAAATTAATTAGCACCAGGTATGGTGGGCCTGTGTTGCATCTACATTTCAATCCCAAAGGGTCTTTCACATGAGGGGGAGTGATAGAGTATATGTCCTACTAACTTCTCATACTGGTAAATAATTAATTTTTAATATTGTGGTCCACTGCGAAAGCTAAAACTATATGAAAATAGAAAAATTCGATTCGGATTTGATCTGATTTGAATATCTGAACTGAAAATTCGGATACCGAATGCCAATTTGAAAATTCGATATCCAACGACATGCTTTATGATTTAAATAAAAATTCGGAAATCGTATATCAAATATCCAAATATCAAACTAAAATATTGAATAAATAAATCCAGAAATCAAATATCCAAAGTATTTGAGCCAAAAAATTTGGATATTGAATATCCAAAATTTTGAATATTATATATCTGATCCGAAATTGCATTTCCCCTAGATAAATTTTTATTTTAAAATAATGTTGACTTTAATCAATTGGATATAACCGCAGGCAAGTAGTTGAATACATTTTTTTATCACAAGATTTTAAATTCTTAACATTAACAGTAACACTTCTTCTCCTTTATTTTCCTCTTTTGGCAATTTATATTATAATCCATGCCAAGTAATGTGATTTTGGTATATGTCACTAAGGTAACACGATACTATATATATACATAAGACAACATGATAAATTCTTATTTAGTTGGATTATTCACGCTTTGTTTAATCCTAAATTAGGTGTCGTGATCCTATGATAGAAAATAGATACAAAGAAACAGAGACGATGGATCCTAATCTATCTTTCTATTTCTATTCTATACTACTAAGGTGAAAGCCACTAATTTCCCTCTCAAAGTCTTACTTTCCCTCTTAAAGTACATTTATTCCTTTCTCTCTTCCCCACTCTCTTTAATAGTCTAATAATAATAAATGACTTTTTAATTTAAAAGTACATTGAAATTAGAAATAAAAACTTTGTATTAATACAAGTTTGCTTCCATAAATAAATGAATTTTAATTTTAAACTAAAACTATATTGGAAATATGCTACATAAAGTACAACCATAACACTCCGATTTACGAAGTATTTTAATTTGAAAATGGAGGAATCAAAGTCAGGATTATTCTAGAATAATCAAAAGACAAGATTATTTTGGAAAGATAAGTAAAAGTCAGGATTATTGATTGTAATAATTAAATTAAATTGCATTATAAGTATTTTTTTATACTATATATGTATCAAATTTTAAAACCGAACATTTGCTCGGGTACCATCTAATATAAGTACTAAATAGCTAGTCAACTAAAGTGTAAGTTTGGAAAGTCTTAGAAATGATTTTTGGATAGAGTAGTTTTTAGTAAAATAATATAACCCATTGTATTTACCAAAAACTTAATAAATATTTTCTTCTAAAATAGATTTTTTTTTTAACATGAAAACTTTTGTGAATAAAGCATGATATTTTCTCTTGCAACATGTTGTGTTTTTCATTCATTTATTCATTCTCAACCCCCAACCTACATGGCTACATCATTCTTCTATTTATATATGACTGCCTTAATATTAGAACAGATCCCTAGAAATATTCTACCACCCTAACTTGACATGTCATTACAAGGCTTCTTTAGTTCTTTACTTGGCAACAAAAACAAAAACAAAAAAAAAAAACAATTGGGCTATTTTGCTCCTCCTAATTGGGCTAGCATACTTAATAACCAGAATGGGCTTAGTCCTTCCAATATCATTAAAAAAAAAAACTATATTTCATGATTTTTTTTTAGGAAACTTATCTACATAAGAATCCTATCAAACTGGATACTTGTGTAGGGAAAGAATTATTTTGTCACGTACAACCATTATTATTAGTTGTTCCTTTCGATACCTTGTTTCGTAATTCTTAAAGTTCAACATACTTGCATGTTTTTTCAGAAAATAAACTCATATATATATATTTGTATTCATGCTCCATCCTTGTTGCTCCGACGACCTAGAAGAAGAAAAAATGTAGGTTGATTGCTTCGCCTCGGGAACCTCAATGTCTTAGGCTGTTCCCCCTTAGGAGTTGTCGCTGTTCCAACTCTAGAACTACGTTACCATGTTATCATATTGCACCTTGGTGTTGTTTCTTTACATGAACTCAACTCGTCCTTTATAGAAATTTCAATTTAGCTTGCTTACTTATCCTTTATTCCTTTTTCTTTAAGCCTTCTCTTTAAAAGGCAAAGACTTCAACTTGGTAGTTTTGTACATCTTGCGTTCCCACTTAATCATAAACTTTATTTCTTTCTCGTGTGTGAAGTTACTCCATACACATAACTCAACATAGCCCCTCCTTAAGGTGGCCCCCGGGCAGGGCGGGCACGCCAATTCAAACACCGAACTAAGCTAAGAAAGGCTGACCCATGAACCAGCTCGAGTAAGAGGCGTGTTAGTCCAGGCAAGGCTGGATGAGGTGGCAAGTGACGAGTTTGAGTTGGATAAAACAAACGGACTGGGTTGGGAGACCATGACCAATAACCCACTCATTCACTAACTGGCCAGGCCGGGCATGGGTTATCCAGGCTTGAACCAACCAAGCCAAAATCCGGGCTGAGCCAATCCAGCCCATTGGCCACCTCTAGCACCTCCCTTCCAACTTTTTTCTCCTTCACCTTAGCTTGCTACTACGATTCATTCCTACCATGATCGACGGAAACTTCTCATTTCGTGTTTTTTTTCCATGTGTTTCAAATTATGCTAGTGTACACAGTTCAGGAGCATGCCATTGAACTGTATTGTTTATCATACATAAATCTGTGATCATATTTTATTTGTGGTATTAATTCAACAGCTAAGCCGCCCAACAAGGAGCATTATTAAGTTCTTAAAACGTCAATAATTAACTACGTAGTATTAATGCGGATTTGCTCCTTTCAATAATTGAAAGCCTCTGTAAACAATGTCACAACTCTTTGGAATTGTTGAGAAACCCCACATAATTATCTACTGTGAGTGGGTAGTTCAATGGCAACTATGTTACACTAAAGTATTGCAGGGTTTATGACTAATTTAGGAACTGTGCAATGAATATTGAAGCAACATAACATGTGCAACTTTTTAATGGTCTAGATCGAAAACCATATGATGATGGAGATATCTTTTCTTATAGAATTTTTCTTATCTTCCCCTACACAAGCTATGATTTTAGGCAGATTGGATTGCAAGTATCTTTACAGCAAAGCAAGACCAAACCCACCATCATTACTAATTAAAAAAAACATGCCATTAATCTCCTGAACTAAATTTTTTTTTTTTCCAGATGAAGCAAACGATGGAGTGGCCACAGGAGGCTACTAATTAACGAGAAAAACAGGGGGGGGGGGGGGGGGAGATGCAAAATGAACTCTACATTGGTCCAAAAGACACAAACAAACACTAGTTTGGGTCCAAGTCACAGCTGGGCCATAATTCAGGTGACTTAAGCTTCATCATAATACAAACCAGACATCCTATTCATAAAATTGATGCATCTAGCATTTACATATATTAGCTATCCAGTTCATCCCTAGACTAGATGCTGCCTCCCTAGAACCCCTGAAGAAAAGGGGTAATATTGACGATTTTTTCGATTTAAAAAGAAAAAACAACAGAAGGATAAGGATTGGGGGATGAGGGTGATACATGGAGATATTCGTCATGATTTTCGTTCTTCATCAATTGTATCACTTTTCCAAACAACATCTTTTAATCCAGACGAGAAATTCTTGAAAAACTGTCACAAAACAAACAAACAAACAAAAAGGTTCGGGAGAGAACAAAATAGTAATAAATTCCATGTAAAGGCAGAGCAGAAATTTCAGAATTCAAAAACAAAGGTTGAGTAGAAAAGCCATTTACCTTGTGAAACTCTAATGTATCACCTCCGGTTTTCCGCAACTCTACTACATGGAAAGAAGGCGCAACTTCAAAAACCTGATGGCAGGGAGCAATACAGAAAGAGTAAATTCATATTCTACTTTAACACAAGCATCATATGCAGACATAGAGTGAGTTGTGTTCTTCACTAATTATATACTTCCCTATATTACTTCATATAACAAGCAAAAATTATTATTATTCTATCAATTAAAAACCGTATATGTCAAATAACCATCTCAACCAAAAGCTTAAGCTAATTATTCCACTTTGAAAAGAGGGGTGGATGAGATTCGAACCCATGACCTTTTTGTCACGGACTCTGATACTATGTCAGACAATAATCTCAACCAAAAGCTTAAGCTGATGGTAGAAGCCCGTGAATTGAATTTATATACTATTAATTACCTCTGTAGCCACAGAAAGGCGTCCCTTCCTTCCACTTGCATGACCTTGAAGTTTCATCTAAAAAGGGATCACAAAGAAGAAAATTAGAAGAGTGTGGTTATAAATCAATTAAAGTGAACAAGGATAACGCAATCATCAATACTCACCTTATAATTTTGCTTGCGAACATTGAAGTCAAGAGATTTTGCAGCTTCCTCGATTTTAGAGACAATCTCATTTGCAGGACGCTGGGAAGTAAATCGTGTTTCTCGCTTTACAGAACCCTGTGTATAAGGTGAATTTAAAGAACAATGAGATTAGAGATATTAAGGAAATGGTAGAAGTGCAAAATTCGGCAGCAAAAACTTAAATCTCTCCAATTATAAGAGGGATAAAAACTACAGCAATTACAAAAAAAATCACTATATATCAAAAGCAGAAATAATTTTAGCGGTCTGAGAGGAATCATGTAGACAGGGAAAAAAAGCATAAACAAGCTCTCATCAAGGCAGACATGGACCTACAAGTGCTCTTTTTGATCTGTATCCTAACTGAACAACATACCATCATCCAGCTGGTCTAACAAGAGGCTATCACCCAACAAGCTGGGTGAGTGGGGTAGGATAAGAGTTCTATTGTTTAGCACCTTACACAATTACAAGTAGGAAAGTGGTACGTCAAACTATAGAAATAATAACCAAATAATTGCAAAAGGTGTTTTCTAGATCCTTGATCTAAAAGCCAAGCTCACTGTCTTATTACTTCACAGCAACTAAAACGTCAAGGACAATTCTGCATCATTATCATATTTGGCTCCATATATTTGGACAGAAAACAATTTTAATGCAAAATTGTTTTCCATGGAAAAACAACTTTCAAGAGAAAATACAGTTGGAAATTAGTGTTCCATTGTTCGGTTCAATTTGAAAAAGCTAAAGATGAAGGGAAATAAATAAAAATAGAGAGCATGGTTGGAAGAAGAAAATCAATGTGCAGAAATATGGGTGGAAAATGTGTCATTCCTACACTTTGAAAGAAAAACAACAACCTATACTTGTAAACCAAACGAAGGAACAAGGATACTGAGAAAATTATTTTCTAGAAAAATGTGTTTTCCACCAAAACAAACAAAGCCTTAATACTTTGTAATTTAAACTAGGGAACATATCCATCAGAAACTCTTATAGCCAGGTAATTAAGTAAGAGGAAAATCTCTGCAGATTAGTAAAAGGGACATACAGGTTCTTTCTGAAAAAGGCTCTCAAGATTGAAACCTTGTGAACCAGAAATGAGCTCAAAAGCATTCATTGATACAGGCTTCTCCCGCTTTTCTGTGACAAGATTTTCCTGCATTGCAAGAAATACACACGACGAAATGAGAACTATAATAATACTACTTTCATCTTGATGTAATGCTACTATGGTACTCTGGTATGCTATCAACAGCAAACTAAAATATGATTATGTGTAATCAATATCATACATGATTTAATCTTGACAGGCAAAAATTTTATTATATTTTTCCACGAATATAGTCATTCATACTACATTATGTCCAGGAAAAAAAAAAAAAATTGAGGGAATGTCCATAAATAATTATCAAAACCCTGAAACAGCATAGTATTATGACTAGATTCCAAGTGTTCCACAAAAGACACATCAGCAAACAGGTTTGTTTTCTGTCAAGTATGCTAGCAGCTTTTAGCCTTAGAGTTGAACATATAAAAATTTTTATTATGAAAGAAACTAAGCTAACTCCTAACAAATGAATATAAAAGCACTATACAATTGATATTGTTGCAAAGCCTGCAGTAGCCACTATTACGCGGACAAATCAAGGCTGCACTTTATAATACTACCAGTCTACCATGGAGTTGGTTTTAGAGCGATTAGGGTTTTTAATGTGAACTTGATTCTTAAATTTATGGGTTTGCGATGTGACTACTAACTCTAGTTGGAGAAAGTATTTCACCTCTTTGTTATTAAAAGCAGTTTCTACATCATCAACATTCACATCTCCATCCTCTGCAAAACTCGGTGAATGGTAATCCTTTTTGAACCATTCATCTTGCAAAACTTCCGATATTGTGATTCTCTGCAAATAGATAGAACTTTGATGAAAAGAGAAACAAATATGATAACATGTGACATAGAAAAACCAAATGCATGTATAAGTACGATATAATCATGAGATCTTACTGTCAAAGGATTAGGATCTAGAATACGTTTAATCAACTTCTTAGCACCGGATGAAAGCCATGGAGGAAATACAACGTTAGCATTTTCAATCTGCAGCAGAAAAGCAACCCCGGTTAATGCCTTTTGCCAATAAATTTTTCATCAGAGAGAGAAGCAGAAAAAACAAAATCCAAGTTCTCACTTTTTTGTACAAAGTTATAAGGTTTGGGTCATCAAAGGGCAAGTACCCAGCCATAAGCACAAAGAGAATGACTCCACAGGACCATACATCGGCAGCCGTACCATCATAACCATGATCAGTGAGAACCTGATAGCAAATGTAAGAAATCAGGACCAAAAGCAGATTTAACAGTGATTACTTAGTAGTACCAAAAGTGAGTACCTCAGGAGCAACGTAATTAGGAGTTCCACAAGCAGTATGAAGTAAACCATCTTCCTGCAAAAGAGGTCTAATATATTTAAACATTCAACAGATGTCTGATAGACATAGGACCATATATCAAATTCATATAAGAAATTAGCTGCCATGAAATGAAGAAAACAAGAATACTTACTCGTACTTGCTGTGAAAATGCACTTAATCCAAAGTCAGCAACTTTCAGAGCACCACAAGAGTCTAAAAGTAGATTCTCCGGCTGCAAATCATTAGAAGAGCACGCAAGAATGAAAGAGAGAGTTAGAAACCAATCATAGTATTGAAGTTATTACCAGAATAGAATTTTTATTTCATCACAAAAGAAGAAAAAAAAAAACCAAAGATTAAAGAAAAAGAGGAGAGGAAAAAACCTTGAGATCTCTATGGTAAACACCTCTACTATGGCAGTAATCCACGGCGTTAATTAGCTGCTGAAAGTACTTCCTGGCTTCATTTTCCTTAAGCCTTCCCTGATTGGCCTGTACCAAAAGAGATAAATGAAATAGCAGATATTAGAGAGATATAAGTATCAAATACATTAATCACACTTTAGTAAGTGAATGGCTAGAAATAAAAGCACTGCACAGCTTCATATACACATCTACATGCAAGTGTAATTCGTCATTGCAACCTTGTAAGGGGGAAAAAAAATCCCTCTTGAAGGACTTACTATTATGTCAAAGAGTTCGCCACCTTCAACCAAATCAAGGACTATGTAGATCTTTGTTTTGCTTGCCATGACCTGGTCACAAAGAGATGACTAAATTAGAGCTTAGATACGTGATATATGATGCTAAGCTAGTGCTTCATGAATGGATCAAGGTTTTATCCATCTGAACTTCATCTTATTGCACCACAGAGTTCTCCATTTTATTGCACTACATCCTTAACAAATTATTTGCAACAAAATACTACTCACTCCGTATCGGGTTAATTGCAACAAATGGGTTAATGCGGTACCCTAAGGAATTTTTCTTAGAGTAAAGTTAGTAGAATGTTAAAAGGTGAAGTAACAAAGAAAAAAAATGATGTATAAAATACTTTTGGAGAATGCGTAAGACTTAGAAGAGTATAATGTTCTTTAAGGGCTCGTTTACTGTAGTTGAATATAGCTGAGCTTAATTTAACTGAACTGAATAAAGCTGAAAGTAATATTTTATAAAAGAAGGAAATTGAGAGCTGAACTGAACTGAACTGAATTTAACTTGAAATAAATAAGCCCTAAGTTTTTAAACTAGGGGTATTTTTGTTATTTCAGGACTAAAATTTTACCAAATTTAAAAAGACATAAATACCAAATTTAAAAAGACATGAATTGTTACCCTTATTGAGTTACAAGTTACAACCTTGTTCAAAAATGTTGCACATAAATCGATACCGAGGGATTGCTCGGTTGTCTGTTAAATGCATAGACAGAGCCACAGAGGCAACGTGACATGAGATGAACAGAGGGGTAAAAAAATTGGCATCCCAAAAAAAACATTCATTGCAAAGTTGCAAGTGTTACATCTTTTTCGACAAATGTTAACTTGCTACAGAGTAGTAGTTGCCACTTGTATGCTCCTGAATTCCAAAGATTTACATAACCAAAGCATGAAATTGCATAACACTTTGTATTAAATTAAAGTACCTCATGGAGTTTAACCACATTAGGGTGCTTAATCACTTTCATCGTCGAAATTTCTCTCTTTATCTGATAACACAACACAACCAATAAGTACATATGAGAAATACTACAAAACATGGGAGTAATGATAACAAAGATGACACGAGCCACAATGATTTATGCACAGCTCCTAAATATTCAACCAAAATAAAGATGAAGTATCAAAATGAAATAATCTGAAAGTTAAAGAAATCAATAGGTTAAGTCCTCAATTTAACCAGAAAGCAGAAATTGATGTTATCATGTAGTAATTTCTAAAGAATCCACCAATCGCCTAAAAATGAGCGCCAAACTTTTAGAAGTCATATCAGACTAAAGTCGAAATCAATTAAAACGAAAAGTAAAAAGGTTCCTAATTTAAATAATCCAATTAACAGATCATTTTAAAATTAACCAAATCAAACTGTACAGCGCAGACACAGCAACCTCGTACTGCTAATTTATCCAAATATCGATATCAAATGCTGCCTAGCATAGATTAATTGGGGAAAAAAAGTGGAGTAAAAAAAAACAACTATAATGCGGATGATATTGAAAGTTGAAACTCAATAATAAATCAGCAACAATTATAGTCCGAAAGTGACATCCATCAGATAGTCATGCAGTCAGATTACAATCAATAATTGAGAAGAAAAAAAAAGGAAAAGAGAGGGGAAAGAACCTGTTCAACCATCTTGTGCTGAAGAACAATGTCACGATTAAGAATTTTAATGGCGAGAAAATCACCATTATCAATATTTCTGGCAACTTTAACCTTAGCAAAGTTTCCTTCACCCAAAGTTTTGCCTAATTCGTACTTTCCAACTCTTGTCCTCGTTGCCGGCGTACTTCTGCTCATCCTCCGAGGAACAAACCCTATTTTTGTTTTTTAAAAAATTGCTGAAAGAGTATGAAAATAGGGTTGATCAAGAAGTAAGAAATTAACGAGATAGAGAGAGCTTTAGAAGTTCTGATATGTTGGGGTTGACAAGGATTATTAAGAAACTAACAAGAGAGAGAGAGAGCTTTCTCGATTATTAATAGGAATGCAATCAGCAGAAAAAAAAACAGAAGAAGATTGTGATGTGATTGTAATGGTAAATGTAATTGGAATTGTAAATGTAATTGGTGAGAGAGAAGGATAGATAAGGGGGTTGAATTAAGGTCAGACAAACTCTTATAGTACGCGGGTAGTGTGGGACCTAGGTACTAGAGATACTGATATCTGTAGGATACCTAACGCTCCGCTCTTTTTTGACACTCCTCAATTTGATTTTGGCACTTCACAATATTACTATTCATGAGAGAGAGAAAAATGCCAAAATCAAATTGGTGAGTGCCAAAATCATTTCCCATTATTTGTTGATAGTGAACCACTGTTGAGTGCTGGCTGTTGGCTTTTGGCGGTATATATTTTTTTTTGGAATAAAGGGAAGTTTAATTCATTAATTGAAAGTCATACGATATTTGCAATAGAAATTAGTAACAACCAAATACATATCAAAATAGATCAAAATAAAATCAACCTTGACAAAACCTAAATCGCTATAAGAGATATATGTTAGTACAATCGCTCCTCTTTCACATCGTTGCTTCTTCGTACAGCTTTTTGCGAGGGTTCTATCGATCTGCAATAGTTTTGAAGTAGATCTTGATTCGATTCTTTTGAATATAGTGGAAGTACAAAAATCTATTGTGATCCCGCACTAATCTCCATCAACAAATTAATTTCCATAGAAAAAAAAAGCACATATGGCCGACAAAAATCTCACAAAGGAAAATGATAAATCCAATAGAACGGATGTAAACAATAATAAAAGAAGAAAGAGAACTGAAAAGGAGGCTTACCATCAACTTTTAGAAAATTGATGATAGCCCCAAAACAATGGAGGAAGAAGAAGGATTTTTTCTTTAGAGAGAAACAACTAGGTTTTTTTTTGGCGGTATATTTTTAAGTTGTTTTTTAAGTCTGTTATTTGGAAAAGTATTCGGTAAAATTAAATACTTCATCCGTTTCGAAATAAACGCAATAATTTTTATTTTAGGAAGTTTTAAAATAAATGCAACAATTTAATTTTTTTCATTTTTGTAAATCTTTTCTTCCTATCTCCCACATCATCACATATCCCACTTTCTCTATCTATCCTTTTTACTCTCACAAATGGATTAGGAGTCAAAAGCCAATCAAAAAATGGAGCAAATTAATTGTAGATGTATATTGGAGAGTTTGTGGATCAACAAGTCAAAAGTCAATCAAAAATATTGTTTTAGACAGACTTTTTATTTTGACTTAAAAATTACCTTTTTAGTTAACCAAAAAGCCATCAAATACTTTTTTTTTTTTTTTTTTTGCTGTTTGAGCATATTAAAAAAAATAAAAGCCACCAAAAAAGTTGTTTCCCAAACACCCCCTAAGTTACCCAAACAAAAAAAAAAGTTTAAATGGGAATGGTGGAATGGGTGACTTGCATATTATTACAATAGGATGTGGTTCACATTCTAGTATCACTCACACCATCTTTTTAAAGACCGGATTATCAATCACATTATCAAATTTTAAAAATAAGTTACCCAATTTTATTTTATTTTTCATATGCTTTTGAAATGTTTCTTTTTTAATTTTTACTCCCTCCGTAACATGCAACGATTTGACATTTTTGTCTCTGCTTTATGTCAAATCGTTGCAGTTATTTTGTTACGGAGGAAGTATATTAATTAAACTAAAATATTTCAAGTGAAATTGAAATTTTATTATAGATTTCGTGTTTTTATAATATTAAGAGATTTCCATAAGAATTTTAATTTCTTAGAAAATGCAAATAAAAGATTGTGTTTGGTTTATACTTTCATAAGAATTCCAAATTTTCATGGAAATTTAATTTTTCCAAATCACTCACCATGATCCTCCCTTAATAAGTTTCATTTCTTGTGGGAACTATAAATTATCATTTGTCAACCAAACACTACATAACAATTAACATTTCTTATAAAATTTACAAGGGAAATGAATTCTCATAAATTGAAAATTCTTGTAATAAATTATTTACTACGTCAACCAAATGACACCTTAATAATTATGTATTTCTTGTACATGTATATTGTATTTTTCAAACCAACATATTCTCTATTAAATTAGTACCATCAATATAGGGTGCGTTTGAGTGGTCTAAAATTTTTTGATTTGAATTTTTCTTATAATAATTATTTTTAGGAAAAATTAAATATATTAATCTGAAGTTTGGTCATTCTCCATCTATTAATCCAATCTTCTGTTTATTTTTAATTAATCTGAAGTTTAAGGTCAATCTTCCACTATTGATCCAAGTAGGTAATTAACATATTTAGCAGGTTAAATACACATGGGGCCCACCTTATATTTATTTTTTTTCTTTTTTGCAGTATTTCTATGTAAAATACATATCTAATACAAAAATTAATACGTAGTACTTGATGTTTATTTATTTTATTTTTTTTGCTGGTGGCCCTCTTTCTCTCTCCCCCAAATTCCCCAAAATACTTGATATTTACTGCTTCACCACCTCATCCTCAACCACCCCTAGAGACCATCACCATCGCC
The DNA here is from genome assembly GCA_951394345.1 of Salicornia ramosissima. Lineage (NCBI taxonomy): Eukaryota > Viridiplantae > Streptophyta > Magnoliopsida > Caryophyllales > Amaranthaceae > Salicornia > Salicornia ramosissima. The sequence continues at coordinate 51,817,589 of OX596234.1, forward strand.
ACCCTCCAACTCCAATCGCCACCACCACCGTAACCACAACCACCCTGAAAGTTCCCAGCCCCATGCTAGACCCAAGAAAAAACTCTCGCTCTAATCCAAGATAAATGGTTCTCCCTCCGCCGCCGCAACCTCGGCACCGCCGATTAGAAAGTCGTCGATGACGAAGTTATCCACTGCTGCCCTAACCAGCCAGTCACCCCCCTAAAACCTCTGCCTTGTGCCGCCACAAGATGGAGAAGCTCCGCAAGCGCTACCGCTCCGAAAAGCATCGTATCTCCGATCTCCCCCTCCACTACACCCGCAACCTTCGTTCCTGGGTCTTCTTCGATCTCAGACTCCATGGAATCATAAACCGTAGCCTATCATCCACTAATTTAGAACCCTCACCACCGCATAAACGGATGAACCACCCATCACCCAGCCTCCATCACCACCGCAATAACAACCAACCATAGTCTAATATCCGCCTAATTGAAGAAGAGAGAGATAAGGAGATCGAATCTGGAGAGAGAAAGGAGAACGGTTGTGGGTGTGGCTTGGAATGGCGTGTACTTGTGGTGGCAACGATGGTTTGAAATAAAGAAAAGGAGAGAGATAATGTAAAATTGTAAATAACAACATTTATACACTCTCAATAAACATACGGTATAAAATACTATGTATTTTGTATATAATACAACAAAAAAAAGGAAAAATGAAAATTAGGTGGGCCCCACATCTTTTTAACTTGTTTAACAGGTTGCCCACCGCCTTAGATCAATAGTGGAAGATTGATCTCAAACTTTGGATTAATTAAAAATAAACGGAAGATTGGATTAATAGATGGAGAATGACCAAACTTCAGATTAATATATCTAATTTTTCCTTATTTTTATAGTTACTATTTTTCTGATCTGAATTTTTCTGAACTGATCGAATTTGAATATTTTTGATCTGATCCGAATTGATTTTTTTGAAAATAAACACACCCTTAGTGTGTGACCTATTTCAGTTGATCACAACTCACTAATATTATACGGAGTGTCATGCACCAATGTGCACCTACACCCAATTAAACTAAAATAAAGTAAAACTCTAATTTAGAATAGTTTCATAAGAAAAACTGAAAATTAAATTAACAAATAAATGCTTAAAAACAACATTAGGGTCTGTTTACTTCAACTTATTTTCAGTTCAATTCATTTCAGCTCATTTCAGTTCAATTTTCATCTCTTATAAACGATTATATTCAGCTTAATTCATTTCAATTAGGTTCAATTCAATTCAGCTCAATTTAGTAAACGTAACCGGTTATGAATGAGCTATAATTCTATAAATATACATGTAGTCGTTCATGTACATACGCCATACACGTAGCTGGGAGATTTCCAGTCATTACGGGTCCCACCTTTTCTTTTACGATATCCACGTTAATCTTGATTTGTGGTCCTGCTCTTCTGATTCAGCACGTTTGTGCTTAATCGGATTTAGGAAATAGCCGCAGCCTTTATACATACGCATCAGCTTTTTTAACAGGAGTATCTCGTTACATAAACATGCAATAGTAAAGTTTAAATAATAATAAAAAAACTACACATAGATAATTTTTAATATTGGTTACAAATATTGTGTTACAGTTAAAAATGACAAAAGTTGCAAGCATTGCGATAAGGAGGTAATACAAGTTTTTCCAATTTTTTTTTCTTTTTTAAAGTAACTATGGTGATGAGAAATTAGATGTAACATTGAAGGATAATCCCCAATTGTTTGTTGAATTATGCAGCTTTATATGAAGGAGTATATTTTCTTGACATAATTTTAAAAAGATTGTAAACGTCAAAAAAAATGTATTATTTTTTCCTATGTTTAATTAATCGTTACTTTTTAATTGTAATGATTTTGAAATAAAGCAAAGTAAAAAAATATCTAATTGTTATAATTAGAAAGAAATAGAGACGGTATAATTTCAGACTTTTGCTACTCTTGGTTTTAGCTATTAGTCAACTCAACATAAATTTGAACTTTACTTGCTAATAAGAGGTATGTTTGTAAAAGTTAATGATACATATTATACAAAGTAACTCAACTAAAATGTCGAAGGACCTTGGATTAGTTAATTCAAGTGTCCCCCATGATCTTCAATGTCATGGGTTCGACACCCCCTCAATCCCACTTGCCAAGGGTAATTTACGAAATAGGAGTCTTGTTTGGACACTAATACACCTTTCCCAAAAAAAAAAAAAAAAAAAAACCTCAACTAGAATACTAGATGCATCATATTAATTATATGGCCCATTATGTTTTGACTTAACTATTTACCTCAAATCAATGCAATTTAAATTAATTTATATCAACAAGTTCAGTTTTGTCAATCAATTTTTATTTCAGAATAGTGAATTTTAATTAATTGCTTACCAAACTTATTTTTTTTAGTGTCGATTAACTTTAGTTTTCAATGGAAATTCTACTGGTGTGAACAAAAATAATACTTCCAATCATTTCTTTTAAAGTCAATTATAAATGTGACTATAGTGTGTGAATTCCGGAGGCTTCATGTTGAATTTATAACTCATGTTATTTCGAGTTAAAAGACAAGTTGATGAAAATCTATTCGAGAAAATACATCGATTATTTATCTCAAAAATTATGTTTGAAAGTTACACCGATTAATCCGAGCTTAAGTCGTTTCATGCAATTCGATGGATCCGAAAAATAACTCGGATACAAATGTTAAAAATTGAGTCAATTATATATCTTGTCAAGATTAAAAATAGTATTGAATTTTTTTTGGTTATTAATACTACCTTCATAACAAATTAGATGCAACAAATAGGTATTAGTTATCAGGTATAAAATGTTCATTTCAAAAATTTCAACCATACTAAAATAGTACTAAAAATTTCTATTTTCGCGCTTTTAGTTTTTCTAATAGTTCAAATCAGTTTCAGCTTCATTTGGATTCAATTTGTCTTCAGTTCAATTCCAATTCAACTTATTTTATTTAGTAAACCAAGCGATGTTCAATTTATCTTTGCTTCGATTAAATTTTATTGTTATTATTATTATAACCAAGCCATATGATTGCTTAGAATTGAGAAATTGTAAAAAGGCTATGATGACAAAGATGATTGCAGTCAAACAGTGGATAGTATTGTATCTGATATTCTAATCAATATTCTAAGTTTCTAACATCATCTCCCACAACTTAAGCAGTTAGGCTATTCATAGCTGACCTCATTTGATTAAAAAATTCTAACCTCATGTGATTAAACTTTTGAGTTTTGACTGCAAGTTGTCCTTATATACATAGTTAAACATGAATTCATCAGAAAAATATACGAGTATTTATAACAACCTAGGATTTGACAATTGATCGATACCATCATGTTAATATTTTAGATTAGTCAGAACTGGGTTGATAACCCAACAAGGAGGACAGTTTAGAACTTTAGTCCACTATCCAATATGAGACACTCACATTATATGTGAGCTCCTATATTATGCACCAAGTTACACGTAGAGTTACGTTCACCTAGGCTTATATTTTGCTCATATAAATTTTATTGTACTTATTTAATATGTAGTTTTTCTTATTTCAGATTACTTATTTAGTTGTCTATATTATCCATTTTAATTTGAAATTGCATACTAAAACAGTAAGATAGACATTAAATTAGTAAAATATATCAGGATGTAGGATATAAATTCTAATAATGTACTCAACAATTGGTTTCAATAGTTTTCAAACATGTATAGTAACTTCATAATCAATTTTAGAAAATAAATATCTAGCAACTAATATATGCTTGATTGGTAAAAAAATGATCAAACTCTAGATCTATCTATATAACATGATGACGTGAATATGTAGTACTCTGTAGTATAGTGTATACTACTCTATTCGTAACAAAATAACTGCAATGATTTGACATAAAATAAAGAGAAAAAAATGTCAAATCATTGCAGTTAATAAATTTTATTTTTTTTTAGGAAGCAGTTAATAGGTTACGGATAAAGTATAAACTTTTTTCCATTAGTTTAAGGTTATATTTGCTTCATAGATTGGATCTAACAACATCATAAAAACAGATGAGAATAATATGATCGATAGAAGCTCGGGTAGTTACATTAATTAACAACGAAAATCATGAAATAAAGTGCGATTAATATAAGCTGAAGCAAATTTATATTTTGTGTAATTTTTTTTAAAAATGATTTTGGTTAAGTTTATTCACAGGTCCAACCATTAAATTAAATGGACTCACCACAGATTTGTTATACGGCTAATCGGTATTATAGAGACGTATGGAATTGTGACTTTGCAAAGTAACAAAAGGAAAGTGCGATAGTTGAATAAAATCCAAAATTGGAGGTTTCCTTGTGATCTGGCCAGGCGAAATTTCTCAGCTCCCCCTTTTTTTTATTTTTGAAAGCGATATATGCAATTAGTGCATTTCGCATGTCGTGTACGTTCTCTCTTTCTGGGTCCAAATACCACATGATCTCTTTTTCCCTATAAAAAAAATTGCATTTTTTTACAACTAATGAAAGAATTTTGTCTCCTTCAGAGAAAGGAAAATAGGACGAATTTTTATATGTGGATGGTCACAAAATTAACTAATAGTATCACAAATATTTTTTTAATAATAAATCAATACACAATAAAAAAAAAAAACCAGGTTACATAATTGTCTAATACTAAAATATTACAATCCAAAAAGTCATTTCAATTTGAGTCCATTGTACACACTATAGTTACTACTAATGTATTCTTCGAGTCTTCATTTTTTGAAATCGATCAATAACATCTTCATCGGGAACTTGTACAAACACTTCTTTCTCAATGAAGGTCACCAAACAATCATTCATTAGTTGTGATTTCAATTTTTTAAGCAACATTTGGCGAAGATTGGGTTGTTTTTCCATTGCCTTAGACTTTTTCGAAGAACTTGAACTTGACATATCCTAATTAATTTTAAAAATATGAAGCAATAAACAATAATTTCATTTTTTTAAGCAATATTTCACTACTTCACTAATCACTAGACACCACACTAATCCTTTTTCTCAACTTCTTATAAATCATAAATTCATAATCTCATTTAATAAATTCAAAATTTAATTCACAAATCAAAAATTACCAATCACAATTCACAAATTAATCCAATAATACCCAATAAGGCAATAATAACAAACTAAAAAAGACTAAAAAGTTATTAGAATATAAGTTATTAAGTTAATAAATTGAAAATTTGAAAAGTGAAAACTGCGGTTTACCTTGTTATGCTTTTTGAACTTTTGATAGATCTAGTGGGTCTGGGTTGTCGGAGGAAGGGAAGAACCGCGGCGAGTTCGGCGAGGTGGAGGCGTCCCTTCGAACTTTCGAAGCTTCGAACCTCGAGTCACGAGTCTTCGACCAGTTCGAACAGCTTCGAAGGCAAGAGACGAGGACGATTGGAGAAGCTCCGGTGTGGCGGCGTGCAGCAACCCATCGACGACCAGTGATGGCGACTCGGAATGACGGACTCTCGGTTGTGGCGACGTGGCGTACGTGTACCCTCTTATTTCTCCCTTTTCTCTCTCCTCTTCTTTCTCCTTTTTCTCTTTCTTTTTTTTTTCACGCCTTTTTTTCCAGATTTTTTTTAAGTTGGGGGGACAGCGCTCCCCCCATATTCCTCTGTGGGTCCGCCAGTGTCACTGAGATTATGTTAGAATTTATGTATTATATGAATTTAAGAATATAATCAAAAGTAATGAGAATGAATTAAGTGGTAAAATAGGACCGCCTAATCATAAACAAAAGCAAAGAGAACAAATTTGAATATAAATTTTTTGAAACGAAAATCAATACTTATTCCCACAGTGGTCTTATTTTACTTCAAACTCACCTATTTTTTTCATAAATTTTCATTTCCACTTAGGCCCTGTTCTTTTGGACTTGAAAGCTACAGTAATCAGATCAGTTCAGATCTGATCAGATCAATTCAGCTTTGTTTTAATATTGTACTCTAACAAAATAATACCCCCACCTAATCAGATTAGTTCAGATCAGATCAGTCCTAAAGAGCAGGGCCTTACTGCCACAATTTCACAAAGTATATTGAAAATTTTGAAGAAGATACAATTTTTAAAATAGGATTGTGTTTTCAAGGACATGATAATATTTTCTCTGTTACTCATCTATTTTTTAGTAGAATCACTAGATTAGATGTCCGTGCAATATAATGCACGATTCATACACAAAAAATTATCAATTTTATAAAATAATCAGTAATCTTCATCATAATAATGTTAATTTTAAGACAAAAAATTTTAAAAAATAAAATAAAATAATGGCCACAACTATGATTCTATACATAAAAACAATATTGAAAATTTAAAATAAAACTTTTGGAAAATTAAAAGATAGTAGGAGTACTAAGTCAAACATAACATCAGGAATTGCATAAAATAATGACATGTGTAATGAATGATGTAAACTTATTTTAGTATATAGTTATAGAATCATAGGTGATAGATTGATTAGGCATATATATACTTTTTAACAAAACATTAATTAAATTAATTAAAATATAACATTGAAAAGATAACAATAATTAATGTAGCTTTTGGACGGGGGAAATTGAATGAGAACATGACACATGTCCTTTTTATGGAGTATATATAGATTATGTTAGCTTCACTCTATTTTAATATAGATTATAGATAAATTTCCATACAATGCCACCTTTTCACATGGTACATAAGAAAAAAAAAATGAAAAGTACAAATTTGGGAATGAGATTGTGTTTTTATGGACATGTAAGGCTCTGTTCTTTAGGAGTGATCTGGTCTGATCTGATCTGATTTGTTTTGAGTTTGTCTGATCTGATCTGATCTGATTTGCGTTTTTCTGATTTAATTATATTTATATTTATATTTATATTTTTATTAGGGACAAAAATTTAATGAGCCCAAAGCTTCAAGCTCATTTCATTTCACCTCTACAGTATTTTACTTTTTATTCTTTTCAAACCCTTCATTCAATTTGACTCCAAAACCGTCACCGAAAAAGTCGACCGAATAATCACCGCCGGAAAAGTCATTCCGAAAACCGTAGCTGGACAAGTCGTCCCGAAAACTGTCGCCGAAAAACGCGGCCTGAAAATCGTCGCCGGAAAAGTCGGCCAAATAATCACCGTCAGAAAAAGTCAGTCCGAAAACCGTCATCGGAAAAGTCGTCCTGAAAATCGTCACCGAAAAACTCGGCTTGAAAATCGTCGCCGGAAAATTCGGTCGAATAATCACCGCTGGAAAAGTCGACCGAATAATCATCGCCGGAAAAGTCATTTCGAAAACCGTTGTCGGAAAAGCCGTCCCGAAAATCGTCGCCGGAAAAGTCGGCCGAATAATCAACGCTGAAAAAGTCTATCCGAAAACCGTCGTCGAAAAATGTTGAGCGGAAAAACAATGCTCGAAATAATAATAATAATAATAATAATAATAATAATAATAATAATGTGTGGAGCTCTGCGGGTCCGCCAGTGAGGGTGGTGTGGAGTGTGGACCTTACAAATTACAATGTGAGTATAGTGAAAAAGAAATCATAGAGTAAAGAATTAGGGGCTTAGGGTCATCCCATAAAAGAAATTGGTGTTAAGATTGATAATTAAAACAAAAGAGCGGATTATGGAATACAGAGTATTAGATATTTAGATTAACTACACTCACCCAAACATAAATTTGATAGAAGGCCTTTTATAAATCACTCTCGGCCATCTCCTCACAATAATGACACATGCCCTTATATAAATTGGTGACATGATACACTAAATAATTAAATAAAGTTTTTTAGTTCCATATAAAAGAAAAATCAATTTTTTTGGAAAATTTGTTAAAAATGAGCTTATGAAACAAGTTTTCTTTAATTTTTTTTATAAAGAACCACTTTGGCCTAATTTCGGTGTTTAAATCGAACTTTCCTCCTCCATTCCAACAAAACCACTTCGTACAATCGTACCTCCCCAAGTTGTCTCTGTCCCTTTTGCTCCCCTGAACCACCACCCAAAAAAGCCAAAATCAAAACCTAAAGTTCAATCAAAAGTAGTTCCTTACAAAAAAAATTCAAAAAAAAAGTGGCTTCTTTAAAAAAAATTAAAAGCTGATTTTTGACAAAAAAATATTTTATAAGGCGGTTTTGTTAAATTTGATTGAATAGTAGAAAAGTGCCTGGGGTAACTCAAAACCTTATAAGCTAGTTTAGTCTCTCATCATCTTCCGATGTGGGACTCTCACTAGTGCATTATATGGGGTTTAACACTCCCCCTCACTAGTGAGTGTCCTTAGAATTTAGAGCTAACTGGAAAGGCAAATTAGAAATAATCCTCTTAGGGGCTTAACATCCTGTCGATGCAAACCCTTTCCAATGCTTAATAAAACCCAGTTTAGAAGAGACCCATAACCTGGGCTCTAATACCATGTTAAAATAAGACCCAGTTTAAAAGAGACCCATAACCTGGGCTCTGATACCATGTTAAAATAAGACCCAGTTTAGAAGAGACCATAACATGGGCTCTGATACCATGTTAAATTTGATTAAATATTAGAAACGGGTCTGGGCAACCCAATATGGAAGAGGAGAGTTACGTTACAAGTCATAGAAGATTCCATCCTAAAACCAATTGGTGATAGGAGGTTTAACTCGTAGCCTTATAAGCTAGTTTAGTCTCTATTCATCTTCCGATGTTAGACATTCACTAGTGCATTATATAAGGTTCAACGGGTTTTATACAAATTTTCTATTTTTTTTTCTTTTGGCAACGTGACCTTCCTAAACTTCACTTATTCGAGTTATTCCCAGCTAGATCTCTCACATGCATGCTTCTCATCAGAAGGAGAAAATTAGAGCATGCTTAACAGCAAACCAAAAAATGGTTTGCAAACCCCAAACCATTTTGCAAAAGTTTGGTTTTCCAAACTAGTTTGCAAAGGGTTTAGATCCTCTAGAGTTCAAGCTTTTGTAGAGTTAAGATTTGTGAGAGTCAATGTTTTATATTATTTTTTATTTTACTTTAATTTTTATTAGATAAATTTATTGTAGCCATAGATTTTAATTTGTGTGGTCTAGATCTCTTGAAATCTACCAACTCTAGAGGTTCAAACTCTAGAGGATCCCAACCCGTTTGCAAACCAATTGAACCAAAAAAAACAAATTCAACACCAATCAGCATAAGCCACGCAGGGGAGAGAAGGAGAGAGGGGAGGAGAGAGAAAAAACTAAATTTAATTTCCTATTTGTAATTAAAATAAGTTAAATTGTATATTGTAAAAAAAAAAACTAATCAAACCAAAATTCATATTTTTAAATTCTCTACAAGTAGACACCCATATTGATATAATTTTTTTCAAAAAAAAAAAAAACTTCCCAACAGCTATATTTACAATGGTGAACTATTTTTGTGGTTTGTTGTTAAGAGTTGAATTATAAATGATTAGGTTTGAGTAATGTGGATGAGAGAGAAATCTGTGAACCTTTTATTTTGGGTTTGCTGATAATGAGCCCTTACTGTACCGATCTAATGAGATATTCCGTATATTGCATGGACATCTATTCTTCTTCACTTTGTTCTTTGCTCTCCAGATCACTAATTTATTACTACGTATTTACGCTTCCCATCTCTCTCTCTCTTAATCCCAAAGAAATGGTACAGTACTACTTTTACACCAAATCAATTGTAGCGAAAATGACATTTTTTTGGTACTTTTACATTTGTGTATTCAAAGATCAGATATGTACATTTGTGTATATGAAATAGCCTATCTTATATACGAGTATGTACATATAATTGCTTCGGAGACAATTAGTGGTGGTATTAGAACTTTGAATTTCACAATAAAATAAATGGGAGAATTTGTAATTACCTAACGTAAAAAAGAGAAAATTAAACTCGTGTAACACATGTTAAATACTGATGTATTTAAGTGCATTTTACTTGTATAATTAAAGAATTTAAAATATATATTATTTAATTTTTAAGTGTATCATGACGACACTAACCCGAAGAGTTTATTTGGGCTTGATTACACAATTAAAAAGGTAACGGAGTCTAATTGTTACATTCAAAAGTTATGGAATTTGATTACACAACTGACTAAAGTTAAGGAGCAAATCGTCACTTTCTCTTAAAACGCAAATCTTGTTTACCCTAACGGTCCGTTTGGTAGCCGATTATAAATTGTGGTAATAAGAATGAATTTATAACTATTTTGTATGAAAAATCAAAATCTATTCCCATGGTGGTGCTAGTTTAACTCCAATTTATCTAATTTTCTTCACAAATATCAATTTCCATCTAATACCACCCTACCCCATGATAATGAATGATAATAGAAAATAAAAAGAGAATTCAAGCTTGGAATGAAAATATGTTTTCCATGTGGATTATAATTATAAGGTTTTTCCTTCATAAAACAACACTTTAAATCCATTATCGTTAGTCCGTTACCACAATTTATTAATAACAACCAAATGGACCGTAAAAGTTTTGTTAATTTATTTTCACCATACATGTTGTGATGTTGGTATAATTTATTAAAGGATTTTTTTGTCAAATGAAACCTTTTTTTTTTTGCGAGATGATACATTAATAAGAATACAAATTGGCAATTTAAAATCCTAAATTTATGTTTTTTTTTTCAGATGAAACCTTGACCTTATTGTCCGGCATAGAATATTTTTTTGTAACGTTGAGTCGTCTTTTGTAATGTCCAAGGAATTGCATGTTATGACTTAAAATCACGGCAATTCTTGGCATTTTGAAAGACTTCAAACTTTAAAAAAGAATTCGATTCTATATCTGAATCAACAGCCTTATTTCCAACAAAATTATTAGGTGGCCACTATCCTCAAAGGCCTTCTATAAATTGTACTCTGCCTTTTCCGGTTTGCAAACCGATATTTGGGCTCCACAAGTTTACATTTTTTAAGTTTGAATTGTTTCTACCTTGTGCCATCATCTTGTCCATCTTGGCATGTAATTTTCGTTGTTCTGCATATATACTTCATTGCTTCATTGGGCTTGCTTTCTTCTTTGATTGGTTGACTCATATTAATCTCCTAATGATTGCCACTCAACTTGAGGTATGGGCCCTTGAACACGAGTAAGTATTTACTATTAGCTGCTATATGCATTTAGCACCTTCCCACCCAATGATATTGCTCCATTTGTGTCAAAAATAAATGGAAGTGGTCCCGCGTACAAGTGAAGCCAAAACAGTACGTGGACAATAAACGACACCCTTGGGACAATAATTGTGTTACACAGGACAATAATTGCGTTGCATGTAACAATAAGTCAATAACTATGACATTCATTCAAAAACCGCTAAATGCATATAGCAACTAAGAGTTTATCATTACTCCCTTGAACACCGTTCAATCTAGTAATTGTAGTCTCCATACACTCCGCAACAGATCTTTTAGGGAGAGAGAGGCCTTGCCCCAAACCTAGTTGACACTCCTCAAGCGCTTTTGTGCAACTTTTGCTCTTTTTGAATTAATTCTTAATGTCCTCTAGTTTTTTAATAACCTCACAATTACCTGGGTTGCTTTTGGTAGTCATAGTCAAGTCATAATAGGCCCAACTTAGTTCCCCTATTTCTATTGCTGCTATAGCTTGTCTAAGCTTTTTTCACTGTTGAGGTTAGCTTCTAAACCTGTCCTACTAAGACATGCTTTTGGAGTTTACTTAGACAAAGAGTTGTATTCATAAGGATACATAACGTCAAATCACAAAATTCTTTCTTTTCATGGTCTCCAAGCTTATGCCTAGCAAGAATTACCCCGACATAACCATACATTTCAACTGCGTCCTCAATTGTTTTTCTTATTTATAAAAGGAGTTTCCTTCCACCATTAAACTTTTTTGGTGTTTAAAATTTCGATCAAAACAATATTTTGAACTAATGATTTTCGTAATCCAAAACTCATCATCATCTAAAAGGGTGTGAGCGTCCAGATAGAATCGGGATAGTTTTCCTCTAAGTTTAACATCACTTTCTACGGAAGCATACATAAAAAAGACTGGGCAGCTAAAACGCAAACTGGACCAAAAGAAATAACAAGCAACCCAAAACTAGTGCAAACTCAATGGCCACTCAACCACAGACTTGACTTGTATACTGTGATTCATCCTATTGGACTTTTAAATGATATAGTTACATGACAGTTGGTCAGTTGTTTATTTTTAGGCCCGGCCCATATATACGCATTGCATTGCATTCCATTGTCAGGAAACCTTTTATTTTCTCCTTTCTTCAACAGTTCAACGTTAGTTTACTATGGTCCGTGGAAGTGATGGAACATTAACTAAATTACAACTAGTTTATGAGCATGTGCAAGGCATGGGATATTTTTTTAAAAAAAAATAAAAAATAAAAAATAATTTTAGAAAATAATATAGAATTGTACTATTGTATTTTATTTTTTAATGCTTACATCAAATCAACCAATTCAATTATCATCATGAGAATTCTCAAGTTGAATTCAAAACTAATGCACAAAATATTAGAAATCAGATGGGATATGATAATTAATATTGTTCAAGGAAAAAGAAAATGATTAAAAATAATTTATTAAAAAGATAACACTTGGCAAAAAAAATTCTTGTTTTAAATATGATTCAATAAATATTATATCTTTCCCGTTCATTGTTACTTTGACAAATAGTCTTTTTCCCATTGAAAGAACAAGTAGTTATAATGAAATATGATTCAATTTTTTTTTTTTTTTTTTTTTTGCACAACTTATGTTAATGGAAATAATTTGAATGAACTTGATAAGATTAAAATTAATGATAATTGATGAAGGGTTAACCAAAAAGCTACAATTAATATGGTTTTTGAGCCCTTTTAGTTAACCCTTCATCAATTATCATTAATTTTTAATCTTATCAAGTTCATTCAAATTATTTCAACTCATGATGACATACACCCATCAAACATATGTATTGGGTTTCAATTAAAATTTGCTTTGGTCAAGAATCGAAAATGTATAATATATGTTCTCAAATAATATATAGTATTTTAATACTATGAATATGTTCCAATAATTTTAAATTTATATATATCATGTTAATGAAAATAATTTGAATGAACTTGATAAGATTAAAATTAATGATAATTGATGAACGATTAACTAAAAGGGCTACAATTAATATGGTTGAAGGAAAAAGGAAAAAGAAAATTAAAAACACAATTATATTAGAAAAATGACATGTGGTAAAAAAAGTTCTTGTTATAAATATTTATATAGATATAGATATCACTAATTTAATCAAAAGTAGATTTTTCCTATTTTCCAAATAACAAAACAGAGGTGAAATAGCAATCCAACTCTATGGGATTCATAAGTGGGATGCATGCATACAAATATCAAAATATGGCTACTACTACTAGTAACAATAGGGCCGTTTGAAAAAAATTTAGGAGCTTTGTTTATAAATAAAAATTAGACCTTATATTATTAAAATTAATACATTATATATATATATATATATATATATATATATATATATATATATATATATATATATATATATATATAGAAGTTGGCTCATGTGAGAAATGTAGTTTTGGTGAGAAGGGTGAGAAGCAATCACAACCCTTTGATCACCAAATGAAGGGCTAAGATTAAATTTGATTTTTCCTCCTTACTCCTTTGATAGTTTGAAGTCAATGTATATATGGTATAAAGTCAATGTATTTTTACTCAATGTATTTATAGTGTATGGTGAATGTACCTATAGTTGGTGCTCAACGTACCTCTAGGTCATAGTTGATGTATTTATCTCTTCTCACATTTCTCACCATAAGAAATTTCTCACCGGAACACAACCATATATATATATATATATATAAACAGGATCATGTAAAAACCTTCTAAGAAGTTAAAAACCTTTTTCTTTCTCTTTTCATTAATAGTGCATAAAATTATAGTGTACATCATTCTAAGGCCCCGTTCTTTAGGACTTCTATTGACTTAATTTAATTTAATTTAATTTAAGTTCAGTTAATTTAATTTAAGTTCAGTTAATTTAATTTAAGTTCAGTTAATTTAATTTAATTTCATCTCATTATTATTATTATCATTATTATTATTATCATTATTATTATTATTATTATTATTATTGTTATTATTATTATTAGTTTCGGGCATCGTTTTTCCGCTCGACATTTTTCGACGACGGTTTTCGGACTGACTTTTCCGACGTTGATTATTCGGTTGACTTTTCCGGCGACGATTTTCGGGACGAGTTTTTCGGCGACATTTTTCGGGACGACTTTTCCGACTACGGTTTTCGGATTAACCTTTCCGGCGGTGATTTTCGGCCGAGTTTTTCGGCGACGATTTTCGGGAAGACTTTTCTGACAACAGTTTTCGGACTGATTTTTCGGCGATAATTTTTCGGCAGACTTTTCAGGCGACGATTTTCAGGCCGAGTTTTTCGACGACGATTTTCGGGACGACTTTTCCGACGACAGTTTTTAGACTGATTTTTCGGCGTTGATTATTCGGCCGACTTTTCCGCATCGATTTTCAGGCCGAGTTTTTCGACGACGATTTTTCGGGACAATTTTTCCGACGACGGTTTTCGGACTGATTTTCCGACGGTGATTATTCGGTCGAATTTTCCGATGACGATTTTCAGGCCGAGTTTTTCGGCGACGATTTTTTGGGACGACATTTCCGACGACGATTTTCGGATTGATTTTTCCGGTGGTGATTATTCGGTCGACTTTTCCGGCGACGATTTTCAGGCCGAGTTTTTAAGCGAAGATTTTCGGGACAACTTTTCCGGCGACGGTTTTCGGAGTGACTTTTCCAACGGTAATTTTTCAGCCGAGTTTTTCGACGACGATTTTTCGGCGGTGAAAATGAAGGTTTTAGGGTTTACTTTGAATTATAAATAAAATAAATTAAAAAAATAGAAATAATTTTTTTAAAAAAAATAATTTTTTTTTTAAAAATAGAAATAAAATAAAAAATAAAAATTTAAACAAAAATAAAAATTAAAATAAAAATAAAAATAAAAATAAAAAATAAAAATAAAAAATAAAAAATAAAAAATAAAAAATAAAAAATAAAAAATAAAAAATAAAAAATAAAAAATAAAAATAAAAATAAAAATAAAAATAAAAATAAAAATAAAAATAAAAATAAAAATAAAAATAAAAATAAAAATAAAAATAAAAATAAAAATAAAAATAAAAATAAAAATAAAAATAAAAATAAAAATAAAAATAAAAATAAAAATTTAATTTAATTTAAGTTCAGTTAATTTAATTTAAGTTCAGTTAATTTAATTTAAGTTCAGTTAATTTAATTTAAGTTCAGTTAATATAATTTAAGTTCAGTTAATTTAATTTAAGTTCATGTTTTCTCAGTCCTAAAGAACGGGGCCTAATCCTTCTTGGCGGGGCATGGCGGCTTTCATTCAAAATGTTTTTTGTGTTGGAACTTGGAACTTTGACACACGATGCATGTGACATTGCTACACCTATTCGGTGTGTAGTCTATCTATTATTAATAGAGATATTAAACTATTACGTAGTATTAAATTTATGAGTTGGGTTTCGGTACTAATATTAACCACAACACTTTATTAGTGGTGGATAGTCAACTTGGTGAGTAGATCCATCCATAACATATTAATTGCAACAATTTGATATAAAGTAGAGAAAAAAATATCAAATTATTGCAATGAATATGTTACGGAGGGAGTAGAAGATTCTATCAGCTCGTCAAGTCCTCCCTTAATCACTTAATATGCATGGATACTTAGTATTAAAAAAAATCAAATTATTGCAATGAATATGCATGGATACTTGAGGAGCAAAGGGAAGGCTTGGCCCCCGCGGCTATTTGTCACGAGCCTATATTTTTAAAATATATTGTCACGAGCCTATATTGCTATTGTAATAATAAAATATACATAGCTTAGGGATTATGTGTTTAAGAATATGAAAAAGACATATTGGGATCAAATCATACTGCTTTTCTTTTTTAAATTGAATCATTATAAAAAAATCACAATATATGTCAGGTATCGTACAAAATTTTTGATTAATTTATATTATATATTTTAATTTTAATTAATCACTTAATATAAGTTTGTGGTTACAATATTTCTATTAGCTAATTTGTCAAAAAAAAATATTTGATGTAATGCCTATTAAATTTCTTTTTCTTAAAAATCATATAGTGCGGTTTAAATAATTTCTTATAAATTATACTCCCTCCGTAACAAAAAACTTTCAACATTTGTACCGCTCACATTTCCCAAGGCAAAATTTTTTAAACTAAGTTTAAAACATTAATCAACCCTAATCAACACAGCTAATCAACCCACCAAACACCAACTCCACTACTGTTGCTCACCATTATACCAAATTCACCACCACCAACCACCAAATCAACGAACACCATCACACCCAAATCTGCACCACTACCAAATCAACACCATCACACCCAAATCAGCACCACCACCCTAATTGGCACCCAAGTCAGCCCATCACAACCACTTACCTTCGAAAAATCCACCATCAAAAAACCCACCATCAAAAAACCCACCACCACCGCTCACCTTCAAAAACCCACCTTCGAAAAACCCATCATAAAAAATCCACCCCCGTAAAGCCAACCTCGAAACACCCACCCAAATCAGTTGTTCGAAGGTTAGTGTTTCTGGGTTGTTTGAAACAAATGAAGATCGAAGAGGTTGAAATGAAGTGTCGTCTTTCTGGATCGTTCGAAGGTTAGGGTTTCGAATGGTTCTGGGTTGTTCAAATTAGGGTTTCGAATGGTTAGGGTTGTTTGAATGGTTCCATGGTGGTGGTTCAGTGTTTGTGGCTGGTGCATCGGTTCGATGGACATTTATAAGGTCGAAGGGTGGTGGTCGGGTCAGGTTGGTGGTTGGCTTGGTTCGACTAAGGATGGTGGCTGAGCTAGGATGGTGGCTGGTGATGGGTGTTGTGATTCAGGTTGTTCATCGATGGTTGAAAGTGGTGGTGGTGGTCATAACTCATGGTTAATTTTGTTAATTATGTAATTTTAATGTTTAATGAAAAATTATGTTTGATAAATTATGGAAAATATGTAAATTTAGTGACTTTTTTTTACCATAAATGGAAAGTTTATAAATTGTTGAAAGTTTTTTGTTACACCTATTTTTGGTAATTGTTGAAAGTTTTATGTTACGGAGAGAGTATGTTTTTTATATTCATTAATATATTTATATTGATCATAATTTAATTAAATTGTACGCCCTAGCTTAAAAATTCTGGCTTCGCCCCTGCATATTTCAATTAGGTAGCTGCACCCATGTCGGATACCGATACTTCACGGATGCCCAATATTTCACTCTATTTCTTTATTATTATTATTATTATTATTATTATTATTATTATATATATATATATATATAGAGGAAGGATTGGCTAAAAACCAAAATATGGTTGAAAACCAGACAGAAAATGGTTTAAAGTGGTACATTAGCAGTAGCAGGGGTACATTAGATGTTTAAAGGGGTACAAATGGTTTTTAGCGAAAGTTACTAATATTTACAAAGATTGCCATTAGTAATCACATTTGTACCCCTTTAAGTGTCTAATGTAGGGGTTTTTAGGTTGAAAACGTTTTTAGTTGATCCTCTTCCTATATATATATTTATAGGGTTGGGTTCCGGTGAGAAATTTCTTATCGTGAGAAATGTGAGAAGAGATAAATACATTAACTAATACCTAGAGGTACATTGATCACCAACTATAGGTACATTCAACATATACTAAAAATACATTGAGTAAAAATACATTGACTTTATGCCATAGATACATTGACTCTAAACTATAGAAGGAGTAAGGAGGGAAATTCAAATTTAATCTTAGCCATTCATTTGTTAATCAAAGGGTTGAGATTGCTTCTCACCCTTCTCACCAAAACTATATTTCTCACATGAGCCTACTTCTATATATATATATATATAGCTAAAAACCTATGTTAAGTTGAAAACTAAAAACTTTTATTTATGTCCATTAGATGTAGATCAAGGGTTGTGATTAATTTGGGGGTAAAAAACACTAACCACCCAAAGTTGCCATTTTTTTTTAAAAAAAATTTAGTTTCGCTCAGGTTTTTATAAAAAACTACTTGATTGAAGCACTACATTCACGCTAATTTCACAGATTTCACGCAAATTTCAAGCAACAATTTAGGTTTTTGTGCATTTTTTAATAAAGTTTGAATTTTTTTTAAAGTGCAGTTCTTCGTATTTGATTTTGTATGTACCTTTGTATCTTTGCATGTACCCCTTTATTATTAACATGCACCCCCTTAATTTAATATGTTTTTGTGCATTTTTTTTATAAAGTTCGATTTTTTTAGTATAGTTCTTCGTGTTTGATTTTGTATGTACCCTTGTATCTTTGCATGTACCCCTTAATTTAGTATGTTTTTGTGCATTTTTTTATAAGGTTCGAATTTTTTTTTAAAGTGCAATTCTTCGTGTTTGATTTTGTATTACCCTTGTATCTTTGCATGTACCCCTTTATTATTAACATGTACCATCTTATTTTAATATGTTTCTATGCATTTTTTTTTGGAAAGTTCGAATTATTTTTAAGTGCAGTTTTTCGTGTTTGATTTTGTATGTACTTTTGTATCTTTGCATGTACCCCCTTAATTTAGTATGTTTTTGTGCATTTTTTTGTAAAGTTCGAATTTTTTTAAGTGCAGTTCTTCGTGTTTGATTTTGTATGTACGCTATCCTTGCATGTACCCCTTTATTATTAACATGTACCCCTTAATTTAGTATGTAAGATTTGAATTAATTTAGAAATTAATATGTACCTCCTTAATTTAACATGTACCCTATAATATTAACATGTACCCCTTAATTGTACTATCTCCGTTTTTTAAAGTTTACTCAGTTTGACTTTGTCACTATTCATAAAATCTACTTTGACTATCGTTTGTGATTTATACATAAGATAAAACATAGTCATGTGGGGTCTCGTTGGATTCGTTTCAACATGTAGTTTTTTAATATCTAGTTTTTATAATTTTTACAAACACACAATTAAAGATATTAATCTTCAAAGTTTTGTCTCGGCAAGTGTGAAAAGTAAAGTGAGTAAATTAAAAAAAAAACAGATTATTTTTTCTCTGACTTTTTGTAAAATTAAATCGACGGTCATGATGGACTAGGCAAAAATCAATGGTCAGGATATTTAGTTTTTAGGTTTTTAACTTCTTAGAAGGTTTTTACATGATCCTGTTCCTATATATATATATGTTTTTTTTAAATATATATATTTGTTTTTTTTTTTAAATATATGTATATTTGTTTTTTTAAAAAAAAAAAAATCTTATTTTAGTCATTTTACCCGTCTTTCTATTATTCTTTGAAAAAAAGATAATATTTTGTTACTTGATTATTATTTGTGTTTTTATAAGTATAATTTTCAAGTTTACATTGAAGTTTTTCATAAAATTTTATATTTTTATATATTTTATGTATTTTTTTAAATCATACATGCATTTTTAATTTTAAAAATAACGTATTTCGTACTCATTTTGTATCTGTTCTAAAACCGTACCCATTTATTTTCATGTAACGTAGGTCCTCCCTTGTGCACTATCACTTACGTAGTAATTAATTGGTTTCTGTGTTCATTTCTTTTGTTTAAGCTTAACAAGGGAATATTCGTCAACTGTTTTGTACCTCGCATAGTCGCATATAGTCGGCCAATAGATTCCATGCTCTTTTCTATCCACCAATCCAAACACATTATTAAGCATCCTTTCAAAAAAAAAAACACTATTAAGCAATCAAATACTCGTATTAAATTTATATGCTGTTTATAATTTAAGAAGTATATTAGTTTTATACTCAGGGCTTGTTTACTTCAGATTATATTCAGTTCAGTCCAGTTCATCTCTATTCAGTTCAGTTCATCTCTATTAAGTTCAATTAATACACTTCTATTCAGTTCAGTTCAGTTCAATTTATCTCTATTAAGTTCAATTCAGTTCATCTCTATTCAGCTAATGTAAACGAGCCCTCACTAGATTCATTTCTTATTCTTTAGTTACCTAATTAATTTTTCTTTTGGCTTGTGGATCCTAATTACTGTTGTTTTGATTAGGAATTATGTGGTCTAAATTAAGACCTTTGTATTTTGTCGAAATAATGGATGCGTTTTGGTCAAATCCAATAATGTGGTCTAAATTAAGACCTTTGTATTTTATGGAAAGATTGCATGTATTTTGCTTCAATCGTGACTCGAACCTGAATACATGCACAATGAGCACACGTACAGTGACTCCAGAGTTTGCCTAAGAAAACGTACCTCCGATGCCTAAGTAAGAAATTTTGTAATATGAATATAATTATAAGAGCATTAATTGCTTAAAGCTTTAGTATTGAATATACGTGAATGTAGGTAGTTGTCTTGTATTTATCACAAATGCACTTGATAGAAGTGGCACAAAATGGCCTTGGGCCTTAACGGATCAGCTGTGATTTGGAATAGATCTGTTACCATGTAGTTTTTGGGCCTGGCTCGGTCTTTCAATGATTTTGGTGGATTTTAGGCTTTTTAATTTGTGGTTGTTTCGATTTTAATAATGTAGGCCCATTTAATAATATTTGACCATTAATGGTACCCAAACATTTGCTCTATTTCCTTATTCAATTGAGTTTAACTCTCTGATGTGTCCGCAACCGGGCCTCGGCCACGAACGCAAATGAACAATCAAAGATGGAATTTATTCAATCTTAATGGAGTATTGATGATAATTTGATTGAATGATGGATATAGAATTGAATGATGGTTAATGACGGTAAATAGGTGGATTAAAGTGATGAGATGAAATCAAATTGATGAATGAGGATGTAAATTAAAGTGGATGGGATGGATGCGTTTGGGTCAATTTTGATGGAGGATGGAAGGTTGTAATGGAGTTTGGTGGAAATGGGGATGGAGTATGGGAAAGGAGGAGGAGAAGTAAACACTTCTTTTTTTTTTTCAACCAAAATCTTACTCTAATTTTTGTTCCCCGTATGAAATGCTTTATATCCCTTATATCCTAGCTCCTACTACTATTATTGTTATTATTAATTCCTCTTAATTCTCCTAATTACAATAAAGTCTAAAAATTTAAATACCTAACAACACAACCTTCTACAATCTATTACATCCAAAAGAAAACAATGATAAAACTCTACAACTAGCTAGAATCACATCACTCTATGCTATACTGGGGTATTTCCCCTTCTTCTTTAGGTCAATAGTATTTTACCAGCCAATTAATTGGTGAAATCTTTACCGAATAAAAAAATCAACTACAAAACTAATAAGAAGTACGCAACTAGACTTTGCATTGGGAGGCATTTAGGCAGGTCAAATCACACCTACATTGACGGCATGTCTAATAGTCAATAATAAATAATACTCCGTAATGAGAACAAATTTGTAAATTTTAAAGGAAAAATTAATTCTCTCTCCGTCTTTTTTATTTGTTACATTTTCTTTTTTTAGGTGTCCCAATTTACTTTCTACATATATTTTATATATGGGGCTCACTTAAAATCTACCTATTATATCCTTAATTTTGTCATTTACCTTCTTTATTCAACCTTTTTAACGACATTTTTGTCCTTATCTTTATAAATACCTATATTTTTTAATGGTTCCTACCACTTCATATTTTTCTTCTAAAAAATTGTGCTATATAGAATGTAGCAAATAATTAAAGATAGAGGGAGTATTTATTTCTATCATAATTGTATGTTTATTCGAGTAACCCAGTCATAATTTGTTAATTATTAAATTACTAACTCCACTTGTTCATATATTCATATGATTACCTTCATTTTTCCATTCCATCCATTCACTAACATCACATAATCAATCAATTATAGAATTTGTAAATCTCAAAAAAAAAAAAAAAAAAAACTTTCCTAGTTTCCTTAGATACGACCAATTTTTCACCGTTTTCAACAAGTCGTCAGTGACGGGCCAATCAGCGCTTAATAAAGACATTGAATTTATTAAATTAATAAAATGAAAAAAAAAACGACTTTTCGAAACGTAACTCTTTAGAAAAACTTGCTCTAAAAAAACAAACTCTATAGAAAAATAGGTTCTATTCATTAGTCAGATCAGTAGTGTAGTAGTCAGTCAATTTTTTTAATACGAGAGTTGGTTTTAGACGCTCATACAAAAAGTCCTGCTTTACAAATCCCATTTCATTAACAAAAAAACAATTCTCCTCTTTAATTTTATGCCTCCCAAAACTCTCCTCACTTTCAGTTTTCCCAAACAAACTGCATCATCATCATCATCATCATCATCATCATCATATATCATATATATATATAAATGACTATCCATCTATGAAGATGATCTCATTAAACCCAAATTACTATACAAGATTATAATTTTAATTAATTATTAACATTCTAAACATCTACAACGCTTAGGTGGTTAGAGCGTCTCTCCTGATTCCAGGTAATCCTATGATTGATTCTCGTCCCCTCCCTTTGTGACTCATTCACAAATATTTAGTGGTTAATCTTAGCGTTTTAATTAATTGAATGATTAGTGGTATGAGGAGCAATTATGGGGGTAATAAGGAAAGAAGGATGAAAAGAAATCATCAAATAGTTTTATTGTTGTTATCAATGGTGTTTAGTATGGTTGGAGGGGTAATTTTGGTATATTGGATTAAATTTTACCACCCAAAAAACAGAGAATTGTGGATGGTTCCTTTTGGGCTTGTTTTGTTTACTACTCCTCCTCTGGTTTGGTTCATCTCCATTGCTGCTGATTTCTGCTGCCCTACACAAGAACAGCTCTTCATCATCAATAATGGTGGTTCCCAACTGAGTCAACTCGGTGGTTTCTCGGTCACTCCGTTGAGTCACGACCTTGAAAATACATCATCACCTCAATGATCTAACCAGGGTTCTGGAACTGATACTTTTGTTAATATTGATTGTCACGTAAGTTTTATTGTTAGTTCATTACATGGCTGTTATTAACATATTTAGCACCGGTACTTCATTTGATTGTTGTCCTGTATTGAAGGCGAAACTGATACTTTTATTAATATTATTCATATTGTGTCTATTGTCATCTAATTTTTAAATTTACTGCTTTCAGTCTATGTTTCGGTATTCATTTTTATTCATGTTCCCGGATATGTGCAACCTAGTTAATTATAAAGTGGAATGGAATTTCATTTTTTAAAAAAAAAATAAAAAAATTGTGTTTAGAATTGGTCAATAAGTGTTAATATGTGAATTTTAGCTAGAGCTAGCTTATCTAACTCAATCATTACCTACATTCATATATATACAATCATATATTCAATTAGCACATTAATTGTTTTTTATTGGATGTAATTTTTCGAGGACACAGCTTGCATAAGACATGTTGGCGATTCATGCATTCACGTGTGGATTAACTACAATGGCTTATTGGATATTAAGCTCTAAGGATAGTTAAATTTGTAATTAATCTGATGCTAATATAATTAATCCCGTGTAAGGGGAGTTTGGATCCAGTAGAGTTTATAAAAACTTTACCAAGTAATATAGTTTAATGTTTTATGTTTAGTAGATTTGTTTCAAATGTACATTTTTTTAGTTACTCACTTGCAAGGCTTTATCAAATTTTACTTTTAAATATTAAATTAACAAATTAAAGTGGATTGATAGTCAAGAATAATTTACATTTCATTACATAGGTTGTAGGTTTGATTCCCATCTAAGGCAATGTTTAGATTTTGATTGATATTTTTCCTACGTGGTGTAATATGGTGTTGATAGCACATGTGGACAATCTAACGTAGCACAATATATATACGGTGCAAGCAGCACCTTTTAATATATTATACTCCGATATATTATATACTAAACATGTTCACCCGATAATTAATCGATCACCTGACCGACCCATTTCACCAACGAGTGACAAATAGATGGATTCACCACCCAATTTGACATGTTACAATAAATGTGAGAAAGATAGTAAAGATTAATAGGAAAAAACACAAAATTTTATGTGGTTTACCGACAATGTGTCGACTATGTCCATTGGCAGAGGAGAAGTTTTATTGAACTTTGAGAAAATTTCGAATACAAATATAGTCCTTAAGCTATATACTATACAATGTGTGTGCCAAAAGTGAAAATATTAACTTAAACTAAACATTAATTACATCAAACACATAATTTGGGATAGATCCTACATGGCTACATTAATACCAATTTATAAATCACGGTACAACAAATCTTTATAAGCGGCCTTTAATCCATTAAGAATTTAAGACTGCATGTATCATCCCTTTTTTTTTTCTACTATGGATAAGATTATGTAATTTCAACTACCTCATCAGTCAAATTACATAACTTAGCATAATAATCAAAGGCATCAACTCCGTTTTAAAATAATTGGTCTACTTTGATCAAAATTATGAGAGATTTTTGGTCAAAGTGGAGCCGTTATTTTGAAACAGAGGGAGTACAACTTTAGTATGACACTCTAATACAAAGAATATGGTGTCATATTATGTCATGTTTGCAAATTTTATGTCAAATTTGGTTCTAGATTGCCAATTTCATGTCTTTTTTTATGGAACCCAAAATTTATTTTGTATGTATAATTAGTTGTGAAAACAATCAATATGGTTATTTTTTGGAGTATTAGTTAAAAGTTGTTTCTCTTTTGCAAGAGATAAAACTCATAAAAGGTTCAAATTCCAGTAGTATCCAATTATTCCTTATTTTGTTTATCACTTTAAGGGCTTGTTTGGATCAATGTAGAAAATAATATTTCCAAGGAATATTTTCTAGAAAGTATGCAATCTTATTTTATTTTTATTTTTATTTATATTATGTGAAATCTTGTTTTATCCTTAGCCATTACTATTTATTATTAGTTTATTTTTTTACCATAATCTCCAACACCACCCTAAATATTTTATTATTACTTTACTAGATTAGATGCCCGTGCGTTGCACGGTTGACACAAAAAAAATTATCAATTTTTTAAAATAATAAGTAATTTCCATCTTAATAATAATTTTAAAACAAAACATTTAAAAAAAAAATAAAGCAAAATAATGGCCAAAACTATGATTCTACACATAATTTTTTTTATTGAAGATTTAAAAGAAAACTTTTAGAAAATTAAAAAATGGTAGGAGTATTAAGTCAAACATAACACCAACAATTGCATAAAATAATGACATGCGTACTGAATGATGTAAGGATGCATACTCTATTTTAGTATATATATAATTATAGTTATAGAGTTATATATGATAGATAGATTAGGCTTATAAAATATTTTAATCAAAATATTAATTAAAATATAGCATTGAAAATATAAGAATAATTAATGTAGTTTTTGGAGGGGGAAAATTGAAGGAGAGCATGACACATGTCCTTTTATGAAGTATGGATGATGCCATCTTCATTTTGTTTTAGTATATATTATTATTATTATAGATATAGATTATAGATTAGTATATATATAATTATAGTTATAGAGTTATATATGATAGATAGATTAGGCTTATAAAACATTTTAATCAAAATATTAATTAAAATATAGCATTGAAAATATAAGAATAATTAATGTAGTTTTTGGAGGGAAAAAATTGAAGGAGAGCATGACACATGTCCTTTTATGAAGTATGGATGATGTCATCTTCATTTTGTTTTAGTATATAGATATAGATTGGAAAAATTGCAAATATTAATCCCAAGTATGAGCGGTCTTCCATAACTAATCCCATCTTTGTTTTATTCTATAATAATCCTAAGTTTAGGGGTTTTCTTCCTATATTGATCCAAGGCTGATAGTTGCCTCTTATAACAGGTAAAAAAAGAAGTGGAGTCCACTTTATTATTTTTAATTTTTTTTTTTGCTGAACTTTTGCTTTTTATTCAATTAATTAATTGATTTGATTTTTTTTAATGAGTTTTTCCTCTGTTTTTTTTACATCTCTTTCTTCCTATCATCTTTCTTCTTCTTGCTCTCCTCCGGCTCCAATCTCCATTGTTACAATACCGTTTCTTCCATCTTTGTTTTTCTTAAACCTAATTACATCCTCTTAAAATCTCATTAAAAACTAACCAAATACCATTTGACCAAATTAGAATCAAAGTTCACCAACCAACAATCATTAACCACTATATCTACAATCATTTCCTCCATCAACCAATAACAAGTACAACTGTTGCTTGGGTTTCTCACCCTTTAACAACCAACGCCAACGCCAATGCCAATGCCAATGCCACTAGCTGGTACTTCGACCACCGACAACAACCACCAAGTATTTCAACTGTCGATTTCGAGTTGTAATTTGGAACGCTTAGGATTCAATTTTCTAAGTTTTGGGGTTTGTTTGTGAATTTTGAGTTCCATTTGATGGGTTTGGGGGTTCAAATGTCTGAGTTTGGGATGTAATTCGTGGGTTTCGGGTTTGTATTGCGGGGTTTTAGGTTCGATTTTCTTAGTTTTTGGTTCAATTTATGGGTTTGTTGTTTATAAACAAAATGGAAGAATAGGCAATGTAACAATGGAGATTGGAGAATGGAGAGGAAGAAGAAGAAAGATGATAGGAAGAATGGAGAAGAAAAAAAGAGAAAAACATGTATTAAAAAGAAGTCCCGAAACTTTTGACCAAAAAATAATTAATTAATTAAATAAATCAAAAGAATAGAAGTTCTTTTCTCAAAAAAAAAAAAAAAAGAAGAATAGAAGATCAGCAAAAAAAAATAATATTTAAAAATAATAAAGTGGGCTCCACTTCTTTTTTTATCTGCTACAGTAGATAACCATTAGTCTTGGATCAATATAGGAAGAAACCACCTAAACTTGAGATTATTATAGAATAAAACGAAAATGGGATTAATTATGGAAGACCGCTCAAACTTAGGATTAATATTTACAATTTTTCCTAATTTATTTTGGCAATAAGCAATAGCTCTAACTAAAATGAGCTAATTTAAAAGTAGCATAGAACATCAAATGTCTTTGCGGCGGCCCCTAACAATGAGGTATTACGGCTACGGGGGTGGTCATTATATATGCATTTTCAGTTATAACAGTATCAAACTCGTGAAGTTTAGTTCCTATGATTAGTTAAACTAAAATAAAATTTAATCCAATTGTTATATAGGGAAATTATAATGCAATTATGCATGACTATATAATAACAATCTTCTTTATAATTCTCCAATTTAGGTCCAGCTAAGGCAGCTATATCTACGACCCTCGTCTCCAGTATGAATCAAGCTCGCTAACACATTAATCTAATAATTAACCCCATTAACTACTCCCAATCAAGTTCATAGATCTCAATATTGTATGGGGGCCTACCGGTACACCGGCAGATCCACCTTACTAACGTCCCAGCCAAGATGTCAACTGCCAGCACCTAGCGGTGCTGGCTACCAGGTGTCACGGCCGCCAGCCCATAACCCACTCGTTGCCGGACCCGGAAGCTGCCAACCTACTAGCAGCTATTAGAAGCCAAAGGGAATCTTTTAGCAGTGGACCCAGTACACCACATGGCACCCATTTAGGGCACCACTCAAGTGCACACGCCCCACTCACTAACTAACTAACTAACTCATCCTATGAGGGACTTACACGTGGCGACCCACTCAGAGTTATAACTAACTCTGGGCACACGATCTACATTACCAGTCCCCGTGGGATACGTGTCCCTGCCAGCCTCCAGACAGGCCGGCAGGGTATTAAACCATTCCCTTTAAATAGGAGATGATCTCACCGTTAAAAGGTACATATTCTTTCACTTACAAACTCTCTCTCTCTCTCTCTCTCTCTTATTGAATCCCATTGCTGACTTAAGCATCGGAGGGTCTTTCCCCGGAAACACCCAGGGGTCAACTCACCGTTTGTTCATCGTGCAGGTTACCACCACACGAGACACCAGGAACAACAACCACTTTCAGAGGCGCTGAGACTTGTTGGAACAATTGACGCCGTCTGTGGGGAATCTTTACAAAAAGTTTACGTAAAAGATTCACCAAAAAATCAAGAAACACTCTGACAAAGTCTTAGACGATCAAGAAACTCGAACCTCTGAAAATGGCATCACAAGACAATAGAAACAATGTGAACAATGCGACTGGGGAACAAACACCCCACAGTGAGAAAACTTGGACTGATAACGGGCTAAAAGGGGATGCAAAAAGTACCCCACTCAATCTTGAAGTGCTGACTTAGTTTACACCTGAGCAGTTAGCCAGCATTGCTGTTGTACTCAATGCTCTGACCGGAGCCACCCCAAACTCTGGCTCAGGAGAAAAGAAGAAAGGACCGAGGATCCCAGTCGTAGTAACACCAATCTCCAAGATGCAGTCTCTGCATACGGAGGAAGCGGAGGATCTGGAGTGGGACAGTTCGACTGTCTACGGAAACCCACAAACACCACATGGGAATGAGGAAGTGCAACCGCCCCCTGGGTTTGAGAATGTCCAGCCAGGGCTTGAAAATGCCCTAGAAGTGGTCAGGAGGAAGAGCTGCCCCGTGGAAGCCGGCAGGGTTCAACCCCAAGGGACTCCATTTGTAGCTGCCATCAACGATGAGGACCTTCCTAAGATCAAGATGCCGGCCTGTAAGTATTATGGCACCACCGACCCTGAGGACCACATTTCTGCTTATGAAGGACACATGCAGCTGTATACGACTGCTAACAGTGCATGGTGTCGGGTTTTTCAGACCACGCTGACTGGCATTGCCCAAAAATGGTTCAAATCGCTGTTGTCCTACACTATCTCCAGGTGGGACGACCTATCTCAGAGGTTCTTGGAACATTTTGTTAGCAACAAAAGGCGACAGAGGCTGACTAGCGAACTGATGGGGATGCAGCAGAAGTAGGGGGAGAGCCTGTGGGAGTTCATAGCACGGTTCACCGCCGAGGCCGTCACTATCCCTGACATGCAACAAGAGGTTGTTGTCCTGGCGTTGATGTCAGGATTACGTGACGGTCCCTTCCGCCAATATCTAGGCAGGAAGAACCTGACAACGTTGGCTGGAGTTCTGGGAAAGGCGAATGAGTACATCAGGGCTGAAGAGTTCAGCCGGGGGGTTGGCAGCTCGACTACTGAGAAAAAGGTGTTGGAAGAAAAGGCAGGCAAGAAAGAATACAAGCGGGAGGCCCCATTCGAAAGGAAGGAGTACTATAACCGCGGCCCAGACCGGAAGGAGGTCGCGGTGACAGAGAAGAAACAAAAAACAGAAAGTTACGGCAGCTATACTGAGTTTTCAGTACCCAGATCGAGGATCTACGCCCTCCACAAGGAGGACGAGAAGTGGAGGAGGCCAAGGAAGATGACAACACTGAACCGCGACCCAAGGCGGTGATGTGATTTTCATAATGACTATGGGCACATGAATGACGATTGTGCCCACTTGAAAGAAAATATTGAGGACTTAGTCCAACAGGGGCATTTTGCCCAGTACAAAAGAAAGGAGGAGTTCATCCACCACCAACTGGGCGGTAAAGGATGGAAGGGGAAAGAAAAGCAACAGGAGCACAAGGATGAGATCTTCACAATCACAGGTGGGCCAGTTCATGGGGGAACACTCAGTGGTGCTAAGGCCAGCCTGAAGGAGGTAAGGCACCAAGTAAACTTCAACAATCAGAGGCACTGGCCAGGACCGGCAGATGTGCCAGAAACGACGTTCTCGGAAGAGGACACCAAGGGGATCATATACCCTCATGATGACCCCTTGGTGATTACTTTTTCAATTGCTAACTGCAAGGTCCATCGCATCCTGGTCGATGGTGGCTCCTCTGCCAATATACTTTACAGAGAGGCCTTTGACAAGTTGGGAATAGAAGAAAGATAATTGAAGCCAGTGCACTACTCCATCAGTGGGTTTACTGGGGCTAGGTGACTCCAGACGGCATCATCAAACTGCCAGTCCAGCTGGGAGAGGGCAGACAGGTCAAAAGAACGATGGTAGAGTTCCTGGTCATCAACATACTGGCAGCTTATAATGCCATCATGGGGAGGCAAATGATTAATGACATCAAGGGCATACCATCAACTTACCATCTGACAATGCTCTACATAGCTGACGATGGCCATCCAGGAAAGATAAGAGGCAGTCAGGAGGTTGCTCGCTCCTGCTATGTAACAGCAATGAAGCCCCGCCCCCCCCCCCCCCCACCACCCAGGACTGAGAAGAAGAGGAAGAGGGAGCCAGAGGTTGCCCCGGTCTCCATGGAAGACATTCACGGTCGGCATGAGGACGACAAGACACCTCGGGCTGAACCGAAAGATGAGGCTGAGGAAGTACCCCTGTTTGCCACCGACGCCTCTAGAACAGTCAAGGTGAGCAAGAAGCTGCCAGCTGATGTGAAGATCAATCTCGTCCAACTGCTGCAAGCCAATTCTGATGTTTTTGCTATTTCTGCTGATGAGATGCCTGGCATCCATCCTTCTGTAATCCAACATAGACTTAATATAGACAAGAATGTTAGGCCTGTAAAGCAGAAGAAGAGATCCTTCTCTGCTGAAAAGAATGATGCTATAGCTAATGAAATAAAGAAACTGTTGTTAGCAGGGTTCATAGAACCTTGTGATTATCCTGAGTGGCTTGCTAATGTTGTAATGGTAAAAAAGGCAAATGGACAGTGGCGGATGTGTGTTGATTTTGCAGAGCTCAACTTCCACTGCCCTAAAGACTGCTATCCACTGCCAAGGATAGACCAATTAGTAGATTCCACTGCTAACCATGCATTACTTAGTTTCATGGATGTCTTTTCAGGTTACCATCAAATCAACATGTTTGAGTCTGACAGACCCAAGACAGGCTTCATCACAGATGCTGGCGTCTACTGCTACAAGGCCATGCCTTTTGGGTTGAAAAATGCTGGGGCAACATACCAAAAACTAGTAGATATGGTCTTTGCAAAGCAGAAGGGGAGAAACGTTGAGGTGTATGTGGATGACACCATAGTCAAAAGCAAGACGCCAGGGGATCACTTGGCTGACCTACAAGAAACTTTCACCACTCTGAGGCAATTTCAAATGAAATTAAATCCCAAGAAGTGTGTGTTTGGATTGACATCAGGAAAATTCCTAGGGTTCATGGTGTCTGAGAGGGGCATAGATGCCAACCCTGATAAAATCAAGGCTATAGCAGATATGGAAGAGCCTACAAAAATCAAGGATGTACAAAAGTTGACAGGCAGGATGGCAGCCCTCACTAGATTCATGGCCAAGTCAGCTTCTCAAGCCTTACCTTTCTTTAAAGTGCTAAGGTCCAACAAAAAATTCGAATGGGGAGCTGAGCAATCAGAAGCCTTCCAAAAAGTCAAGGAGCATCTCAAAACGCTGCCAACCATGACACGCCCAGAGGAGGGGGAACAACTCCAACTATATGTCTCTGCGACTGACAGCACTGTGGCAGCCGTACTCTTGGTAGAACGGGAGAAGACGCAGCTACCAGTTTACTTTGTCAGCCATGTGCTTACAGGAGCTGAGACTCGGTATACATCCGTAGAAAAGTTGGCATTCGCAGTTATGGTGGCGGCAAGACGCTTGCGGCCATACTTTGATGCTCACTCAATTATGGTGCTAACCAACCATCCACTGGAAAAAGATTTGCAGAAACTGGTTGTCTCATGGCGAATGATGAAATGGGGTATTGAGCTATCAGAGTACGACATCTCCTTTTGGCCAAGGAACGTCATCAAAGCACAAGCTCTGGCAGATTTCATAGCAGAAACGCAATTCTCAACCACGGATC
Source organism: Salicornia ramosissima (assembly GCA_951394345.1). Taxonomy (NCBI): domain Eukaryota; kingdom Viridiplantae; phylum Streptophyta; class Magnoliopsida; order Caryophyllales; family Amaranthaceae; genus Salicornia; species Salicornia ramosissima. The sequence goes on from OX596234.1 coordinate 51,849,410, forward strand.
CCTCTGAGGTATGGACGGTATATACTGACGGCTCATCCTGCAATACAGGATCTGGGGTCGGTGTCGAGATCACCAGTCCAGACAGCACCGTGCACTGTTACGCTTTGCGGTTTAATTTCAAAGCCACCAACAACGAATCTGAGTATGAGGCAGCAATAGCTGGCATACAGCTATGCATTGCCGCCGGGGTAGAATGATTGAAGCTAGTTACAGATTCCCAATTAGTGGCAACCTAAATAGAAGGCACGACAGAAGCTCGGGAGCCCACCATAATCAAATACAAGGATCATTTAAAGCAACTGATTCAGCAGCTAGTGTCTTTCGAGATGCACCTAGTCCCACGAGACGACAATAAAAAAGAAGATGCTCTAGCACGGCTGGCAACCTCACCACTCTCTGAACTAGGAGGGAGTGTCATGATTGAATTGCGTCATGGAAAGGCTATTGACAGCTTGGCAATAGCTGTCATTAGCAACACGGATGGGGAATGGTTTCATCCTATCCTAGAATTCAAGAACTCAGGCGTCCTACCGGCAGACAAAGCAGCAACCGCTAAGGTCAGAAGACAGGCAGCATGGTATTGTGTGTTCCAAGGTATACTCTACAAAAAGTCCTTCCATCTTCCTCTGCTAAGGTGTGCCACGAAGTTCGAAGCTCAGAAAATCCTTGAGGAAATCCATGAGGGTATTTGTGGAAATCACATTGGTGGCAAAGCTCTAGCTCTGAAAGCCATTCGTGCCGGCTACTACTGGCCTCACATGCTCAGGGATTCTCAAGAATATGTCAAAAAGTGTGACAAATGCCAGAATTTTGCCCCCATGATAAACACACCGCCAAATGACCTGCAACCAATACTCAACCCCATACCATTTACCCAATGGGGAATGGACATCCTAGGTCCATTCACCAAAGGTAAAGGGGGGAGAAAATTCTTGATAGTATCCATAGATTACTTCACCAAATGGATTGAGGCCATCCCAACGGTGTCTATAACTGCTGCACAGGTGAAGAAGTTTATTTGGGAACAAATAATCACAAGATTTGGGCTCCCACAGGTAATAGTGTTCGACCATGGCACCCAGTTTGGCTGCAAACCCCTCCAACAGTACCTAGAACCTCTAAAGGTCAAGATGGCATATGCCTCCGTCGCTCAGCCTCAAAGCAATGGGCAGGCAGAAGCTGCCAACAAATAAATTTTAAATGCTCTAAAAAAGAAGTTGGAAGACCTTAGGGGCCAATGGGCAGATTTGATACCTGACGTCCTGTGGGCAAACATGACGACAGAGAAGGAGGCAACAGGAGAAACACCGTTCAGACTTACATTTGGCCACGAAGCAGTCTTGCCAGTGGAAGTGGGTCTGTCATCCTTCAGGATCCAAGCATACCAACCAGAGTTGAATGACGACTTGCTGAGACAAGACCTTGACCTGCTGACATAAGTCAGACTCATAGCTGAACTTCGTCAGGCAGCATACAAGGATCAGATAACAAGGGCCTACAACAAGAAAGTTCATCACAGACCCATGCAAGATGGCGATTTAGTTCTAAGAAGGACAGATGCCACCGGCAAACAAAACAGAGAGGGCAAGCTGACAGCCAACTGGGAAGGGCCCTATCGTATCACGAAGACAGTAGCCCCTAGAGCCTACAGGCTAGCTACAATGGAAGGCAAAGAACTAAAAAATACGTGGAATGCTAGGGTACTCAAGAAATACTATGTATGAAATTTTTTTGTTCATTTAATTATGTATTCTAATGTACAACCTAGCAACAATATTAATAAAAGGCCAAAGAGCCACCTTCCTCGTGTCTTGCTTTAATTATTTAGTTATACACAGCCAAATAGACTATGTGATTGAAACAACTGCAAGCAAACAGTGTTCTAAACATCATTTAGCAGTCTAAATATGCTTGCACCATGGCCAACAGACTAGGATGGTTAGCTAAAACAGCTAAGGCTTAAGGCCACCGCCATCCTACGACCTGGCTGCGTCAAGCATAATAGCCAATATGCTGGATGGTTAGCTAAAAAGCTAAGGCCTAAGGCCACCGCCATCCCACAGCCTGGCCAAAATTCACAAGTGTGGCAGCCAGTGAGCTCCACACATAGCTTTTACAGCTAAGGTCAGGTGTAACGACCCGTAATTTAGCAACGTTGTTTTCGGAGGAAAACAACATTACAGATCTTTATCTTCTAAAAACCTCTAAGATCAAATTCATAAACTGCAGCGGAAGCTCTAAACTTAATCATATTATTCATTAAAAACCATTAAATAATCCAAAATAGTTAATAATTCAGAGTCCCTTATTAATACAAAATAAAGAAAGGTCCACTAAAAACGTAAAGCATAAGCTAGAACTAAACATCAGGGTCAACTACCACGCTGGCTAGCTCACAATCCCGACCCTTGCGTAACCCAATTCAATCATCATCTGTACCTGAAAAATGATTTTGGGGTCCACAGTCAGTGGTGAGTAATTAGATTGTTCTACTTAATCAGTAGAACACAATTAGAAACATAATCATTAGAACAAGTCAATCAAACAGACAAACATATCATCAAAATATCTTACATATACATAATCGTTCAAGTACGCAGCGGAAACAATCATAACAGCCTCTTTAACCAAGACCTTCCAAACTAACTTATTCAGTTCTAGACTTCTTGACACCTCTATTGACTCTTCTATTCTATTCAGTTCAGGTGCTAATCCATGACCAGTCATATGCTCGTAAGGGGTCAACCACGAAGATCTACTCCCCCCAACTTTCTTTGCTCATGCCGGGTCAACCACGAAGATCTACTCCCCAAGCACTGGGATCAAGAACTGTCCCGAATCCGAAGATAGGATAGTGGCTTCGACTATGCCTATGTTCATGGCACTTGTGCCACTAGATAGGCGGTCACTTCATAGTTAATCATCTTTTCAATTCAATTCTGTTATGTTCTTGATTCCTTTTCACAATTCAATTCCTTATTGACTCAACTTCATTTCTATTCAATTCTAGCTCATCTTAACTTGACCCAAAACTCTATTCCAACTCTCTGACCACACGACAATTACTCTTCAAAAATAAATACTTAATTCAACTCCTTAAATAATCATATAAACTCATCCATAGATCAAAGAAATAATCAATTAAACATATAAACTAATAATCATCAATTATTAATACTTGAAACATGATAAAAATCCTATTTTTCTTTCTTAAACCCATTCGACATTCACCATAAAATTGACAAGATTTATCCTTAAACTTAATTAAACACAATCATCATTAATCAATCATATAAACTTAATATTAAATCCTAAAATTTCACTTTAAGCAAATAGTCATCAAACTTAAACCAAAACAAGAACAAATTCAAACTTTTATTGTTCAAAACCACACGGCATCCTTGGGTTACAAAGCAAATTCAAGAAAACATCATATCATGATCAAATCAAAGATTATATTCCAGATTATCATAAAAGATTCATTAAAGACCAAGATTATAACATAAAAATTATACTTTTCATCAAAGAAATCATTCGAACCAAACAAAGGGTACACGGCTCACTATAATTCATTATTCACGCTTGTTCAATAATTAATACTACTAATCCTAATCTAACAATAATCATAAAACAATCATGAACTATAATTAAACAAGTAAAATAATTAATCTAAACATCATGATATCATCATACATTACTCGACATCCCTATATATATAACAAAAATCAATTCAAAAATATGAGCAACTTAATTCTAAACAATCCTAAACATGATTAATCCTATTCTAATAACTATATTTCTAATCTATCCTATTGAATAAGTAAAACAATCTAATTACCTTTGAAAGTAGGGAGGGGTTCGAATAATTCAAGGGACACGGTTTTCTTGAAGTTCTTTAGGGTTCTTGATCAATCTTTGAGGGTTGGAACAATATGAAAGGTTTAGGGATAAATTAATGATTGATTTTGGAAGGAAATATAATTAAACATTTTTGGTTCTTGTTTTCTTAGTTTAGCCGTATAAAAGGAGTGATAATAGGGAAGGTTTGACTTCCTAAAATCTAGTAACAAAATAGGAAGGGTTGAAATAAAAATAGGTTTTTAGGAAAGGGTCAACAGATATAACAATTAATAGAATTAGTAAACAAGATAAATAAATTAATTAAAGGAAATGAATAAGGGAGGCCGTGTATGAGGAACAACAATATGGGATTTTGGCCTCCTAAAATCTAGTAGTAGAAAGGAATCAAAGCTAGGGTTTTTTTTTTAGGTTGAGTCAAAGATAGATAAGGGCTAATAATAATATGGATTAAAATAAAAGAAATAAATTAATTAAATGAAAAGATACAAAGGGGTCGTGAGACATAGATAGGGAAAAGAAAAGATTGGGCTTGGGTTTTTGACAAAATAAGATAAAGGGTTCGGGCCATGTTCAAAATAATTAGACTGCTACAAAATAACTAATAATTAATTAAATAATAATCAATTAAATAGTCGATTAATTATATATTTAATTAATTATAAAAATTTAAAATATCCCGAAATTTCGGGGTATTACATTAGGGACCATAACCTCCACTTCCCGGTGCGCTCTGACCTTCTCAGCCTTGACCCTGTTTCTAGAGGCACCTACAAACGTCTCAGCGTCGTGTGGGTGACGGCCCCGGCAATGGTGGCGTTCAGCAGCCTCCTAGCCTCCTCCAACTCCCTACTGACAGCCTCAGTAGCAGCCTGGGCTTTGCTTTCTGCCTCGGCCATGGTTGCCAACCTACTTTGCTGATTTTTATTTCTTCATCTTTCTCCACCAATGAGTTAGCAGCCTCAGCATTCTGTTTTTTCAGAGTCTCTCTCTCTTCATCCTTCTTGGACAAGGATGAGTTGGCCTGAGCGAGTTGGGCCTTAAGGGCCTCAATTTCATTTTTCTTTCCCTCCAAGTCCTCACTCAAAGATCTGTTGACGGCCTCCAGGGAATCCGATACCTCGCGGGCGGCATTCAGATCAGCCCCCAAGGTGAAAAAAGCTTCGGCCAGCTCCACAACAGAATTGGCAGTCTGCAACAATACACCAACTTGACAGTCAGCAGATTAGCAAAACTATATAAACATGTACAAGTACAAGGTGAAAACTTACACAAGCAGCATCATAGCACAGAGCTTGTGCTGGGTTGACCCATCGGTCCCGGCTGCAATTAGCAGGCAACCTATTGGCCCTCAGAAGCCGGTATCCCAGATCGCCGCCAGCTTGCGTTAAATCTGCCATTAACGACTCATTCACGTCCACGTCTGGCTCAGGACGGAATGACGGTCCGGCAGGCCTGGGCCCAGGCTGGAAAGTTGGAGGTATATCTAAGTGTCCATACCCCCACATGCCACGCCGGACGATAACATCGTTCAACAGGGGGAAGACAAATGACCCAATCCTTTTCTCAGGATGGGAAGCGAAAATACCACTTTCCCCCAGATGCAGCACGACAGCGCTGCGTGTCCGCTGCGGCCCAACGTACTGAATTCAGTAGTTTGGGGCAGCAGGGGAAGTAGTCTGAAAGACGTTAGTAAAAATATAACAAAAAAATAATGATTTTATAATAAAAGAATGATGATACTATACAAAAAAATAAACTAAGTACATACCCCGCCGACAGTAGGGTTGGCAGCACCGTCGGCCGCCACGTTATTAGTGACATCGTTATCAGCGGCCACTGTATTTTCTGACTGAGGCGCTTTTAAACTCTTTTCATGAGCGAGCCGTCGAACCCGCTCAATATCTGCAGCAGAAGTCATTTCTTCAACTTCCCCCCCTCTGCAGATAGAGGAGTAAGAGGAGTGACAGCTCTCGCCGTCGCCTCCAGCGTTACCTGCCATTCTGCGTTGGCCTCCTCAGCCTGAGGCGGCTCCACGACAGTCCTGGCAACGGTGTCGTCCGTCCCAGCCACACTGGGCACTACTTCAGTAGTGGTTGGGATCGTGGCACCACTACCTCCAATGTCCATCGTTGTGGCGACCTCAACATCAGGGGCAACAACTGTAGCCACCCCAGATGGCGGCTCGCTGGCGACAGCTGATCGGTCCATTTAGGACCTTTTTCTTAGCTTCTTTTAGCTTGAGTTTTGGTCGTTCTCGTCTTTGTTTTATCGTTTTTAGGGTGTTTCAGCTTAGTTTTGAGTTTTTCTTAGGTTTTATTTGTTTTTGTGTTAGTTTGGTTCTTTTTGCTAATAATCGGCTAAAATATATGTTGCTTGAGTTGTATCGTGTTTTGTGCAGATAATTTCGGGCTTTGAACGGGTCGTGAGAGGTCCTGAGCGGATTCCGAGGAGCCGGGATTGGCACCGAGGTGACAACGGGGCACTTAGGGAGCAAGAAGGCCTAGATTTGGAGGCTACACGACCGTACAGGCTAGCAGTGCATGGTCGTGCAGATCAGCAACCCAAAAGCATGGGTGCACGATCGTGCAAAGTATAACTGCACGATCGTGCAACCCCTCTTTCCCAGGCCACGATCGTGCAAGTTATAGCTACACGATCGTGCAGCCCCTCGTGCAGAGATCAGAAGGTCCTTTCTGATCTGCACGATCGTGCAGGCTATCCTTGCACGATCGTGCAGATTTTACTTCGTTTCGCCACGATCGTGCACGGTGCAGCTCGTGATTTTGTTTAATTAGCCATGCTTTGTAATTTTTAGTATAAATAAGGCCGGGGCTTAGGCATTGTATTGAAGAGATTTTTTTTCCTCTGATTTTAGAATAGATAAAACACACTCTCTAGTTGTAGTTTACTCTCTCAAGAATTCAATTCAATTCCAAGTTTAGTTTTGTTCTTCAATTTCTTGTTTTCAATCTTGTAACCAAGAATTCCATTAGTAGCAATCAAAGTTCAAATTCCAGGGTTTGTTTTAGTTGTTCATTGTTGATTTTGTTGAGTTTATAAGTTTCTTGTCATCATTTTAGTTTCATTAGATTTAGTTTGAATTCATAGATTAGTTTTAATTGAATTTCATGATTTTAGTTCCAATGGATTGCATTAGTGAGTAGTTCCTTTTCTAAGGATTGGATGGCTTGATGTTATAGATTTTGGGGGTTAATCATTGAATTGATGGTATTTGAATAATCTTGATTGTAATTTCTTAATTGCTAGAGATAGTAATTAGGATTGTGAATTGATGAAAGTATTTGATGAATTCGATTTTGGGTTTTGCTAATTTGACTATTCGAGAGAGGTTAACTTAGCCGATCCTAGAATTTCCTATCGCCTATTCGAGAGAGGGTGTTGGGATTAAGTCCATCGAGTGCTTTTGAATGTTCACGTTGCAATCGAGATAATCGAACATGAATTGGTTCAATGACTATAACTCCTCCAATTGAAGTAACATTAGGGAGTCCAATCTTTAGAGTCTTTAATCTTGATATCTTTCATTTTACATTGAATTCGTTGCTTTCATTTTGTCTTAATTCTTGTAGTCTAGGTTTAATTTCATCATTCAATCAACTATAAAAAGATCCTTGGATCATTCGAAGTTCACGAATTATTCCGCACTAAGTTCCTTGTGGATCGACCCTAATACCACTAATACTACGTGTTAGTTGTTTAGGTTATTAATTTGTATATTTGATAGGCATCTAGGGCCGCGACACCCTAGGAGCCGATCAAATTTTGGCGCCGTTGCCGGGGAACTTTTTTCGGTTTCGGTAGTGAATCTTGATCCGAGTTATAGCTTTCTTTTGTTTTTATTATTTGTTTTTGAATAAATTGTGGTAGTCAGTGCTAATCTTTTTCTTAGCTGTGGTTTTGCATGCACACAAGGTCAAGAAGCTTGCCTTTATTCCCGGAAATATCTGAAATAGAACGTGTTTTTCATCATCAACGCCGAGTACAAGAAAGGGAAAGAGTGATCGAAGAACCCGACATAACCATGGCCGGAGGAGGTAATGACAACTATCTATTTAGGGATTTCGGGAATCCTAGAGTTTACGAACTTACCGGGGGTATACAACTTCCAACCACAACGTCCAATTTCACCATCCATCCTCAATATACAAGGATGGTGCAAGCGGACCAATTCTCCGGGAACTTGAACGAAGATCCTATTGCTCACCTAGATCGTTTCTTGGAATTGTGCTCAATGATTCAAACGAGTGAAGTTTTTCAAGACTACATTCGCATGCATTTGTTCCGGCAATCCTTAACCGGGAAGGCCAAGACATGGTTAAAACATTTGAGGCCCAATTCTTTGACGACGTGGGGTGAAGTAGCTAAAGCCTTTCTAAAGAAGTTCATTCCCGAAGACAAGACCGCGGACTTAAGAAGGAAGATTATGAGTTTTGAACAAGATCCCGATGAATCGTTGGGTGAAGCATGGGAAAGATTCAAGGAGCTCCAACGAGCTTGCCCACATCATGAACTTGCAAAACCAATGTTGATGAGGATTTTCTATGATGCTCTTGATCCTATCTCGAAGGCTCAACTTGATGTCGGAGTGGGTGGTCAAATCAAAACCATTCCCCAAGCTCAACTTGAGGAAAGGGTTGAAGAGGCTATTCAAGACTATGCATGGAGCACTCGAAGAAGGGCGACATCACAAGCTCAAGCTCCCTCTCAAGTCAAAAGGAGTGGTAAGTTTGAGTTAGATCCGGACACCTTGAAGGCCTTCATGGAGAACATCATCGACAAGAAACTTGGCAAGGGTGAAAGTTCAACCGCAAATCAATCTCAACAAGTCCATCACTTTTCTTGTGAGATATGTGGGGGTACAAATCATGATGCTTCATATTGTGGTGGAGCCGACCCGGAGCATGTAGCGGCTATTGGAACGAGGTATGATGGCAACCAAGGGGGTCCTAGAGGCGTCCAAGGGTATGGTAACCGAGGTTTCTCCAACAACCAAGGGTATGGTCAAGGTTATGGTCATCCTAACTATGGGAATCAAGGTTATCAACATCAACACTTCAACCAAGGGCAATGGGATTCTCAAGGCTTCAATCAAGGATTCGGGTAAGGTTTCCATCAAGGCTTCGGTCCAAGTTTCAATCAAGGATATGGTAATCAATTTCAAGGTCCACCGGGTAATCAATTTCACCAAGGGGGTCCACCTCAACAAGGCTACAACAACAATCAATGGGGTTCTAAGCAAGGGGGATCCACAAGTGACAAGTTCATTCCGCCTCCTATGAGACAACAATCATTTCAAAGTCAACAATCATTCCGCCTCCTATGAGACAACAATCATCAAGACCTCCATTCACCAATTCTCAACCATCTTCTTCATCATTTCAAAGTCAAAAGCAAGACCAAAGTCAAGGAACGGATTCTAGCCTCCAATTGATCATGCAACAATTACAAGCAATTCAAATGGAGCAAAAAGAAGAAAGGGCCCACCGGAAGATGTTGGAGACTCAAATAGCACAATTGGCCGAGGCAAAGGCTTCATTAACAACCACTTCAACGGTAGTGCCTATGTAATGACCCAGATTTTATTGGTATTTTTGCCGATAATTATGTGTATTTATGTATGTTGTTGTGTTAGTTCAAATTTATTTTGAACTATTTATTTTATTTTATGTGAATAATTTCGATTTAATTCGAAATATTTGTTTTTCAGTTTTTATTATTTATGTTATTTATTATTTAATTAATTAGAATTTTTGATTAATTTTCTAATTAGTTATTTAATATTTTGGGCTAAATTGATTTATGCATGATTAATTATGCGGTTTTCGCAAATTAGCCCAATTGAGCACGAGAGCCCATTTTTAGGCCCATTACCTCTCTTTGGCCGGTTCTCATGTGGCATGGCAAGGCTTGCCACTTGCCTTGTGTTCACACCTTAACTAACTCTATATATAGGGGAGTTAGTAAGGCTTTTGCTCATTTTTGTCATCCTTGCCATTTTATGCACTTGCGATCAATTCAAAGCACCAAAAAAACTCCCTCTCTTGCCTAGTGCCTCACGCCATTTATGAGCAATTGAAGCCATCAATTGTTCATCATTTTTCTTAGCCCAAAACTTAAAGATTCAAAGTTCATTGATCTTTAGGTGTTCAAACATAATCTTAAACACAGTTATTTTATTCAAGATCCTTTTTCCGGGTTCGGTTTGGGGCTTGGTTCGAGTGGGTAACGTGTGGTCGTGCTGTGGCCGTGTGGACAGCCGTGCGTGGTGGTGCAGTGGCCGTGCGTGGTGCCGTGCAAGAGCAGCAGCCAGGCCGTGCAAGAGCAGCAGCCAGGCCGTGCAAAATGCAGCAGGCTCGTGGGTTCGTGTGTGTGCAGTGGCTGGGCAGCCGTGTGGAGCGTGGTGGTGGTGCCGTGTCCGTGTTTGCTTGGGCCGTGTATACCTTGTCCGGGCAGCAACTTTTTGTGTTGTTTTAGTGTGTAATCTTCAATAAGGTAACATACTTTCTCAACTTATTTGGAATACTATGATTATAGTATGAATTAAATGCATGTTTGGGTTGATTGTTGATGAATATCCATGATTTTATGTATGATCTTATAATCTGATTTTTATGTGTTTTCATGATGTTTTGATAAAGGTTTTTCATGATTTTACGATTGATTATACGTTGTTTTATGATCATGAATATTATGTTAAAGTTTGATGAATTTTGGATGAGTAAAAGTTGGATTTTCGATTGAATTATGATGATGTTATGCGTGTAGTATGAACATGTTGGATGATTTCTTGATTGAGTTCTTGAATCTTGAATGAGTTCTTGGTTGAAGATCTTGAATCTTGAATGAGTTCTTTATGAGTTCTTTGAGTTCTTCATGAGTTCTTGATGAGTCTTTACGAGTTATTGGTTGAATCTTGAAAGATAAAGAAAGAGGTTTAAATGATAAAGAAAGTTAAAGAAAGTGTCTAATATGATTAAAGAATAATTATTGAATGTTGGATTATGATTGGTTAGACTCAAGATTAAGGCTAGAGGCAGTTCTTGAGAATAACTTCGATGATTTAACTAGTTAATTTCGAGAATCAAGGCTAGAGGCAATTCTTGAACTTAATTTAGTTATGTTGGGATATAAAATGAATAATATGATTAAAATGATTAAAAGATTTAATTAAAGATTAGCTTGATTTCATTTTTAGACGCCTGATACTTTGAGTAAGATTCATTGTATTTGGGTTAAGACGTTGCCCCTATTCCATCCGCGGTATTGGGATAGTTGGAGTCATACTATGTGATCTTTGTGAATTTCCAGTAAGATTGGTTTCACGGGACATGGATTTCCAGTAAGATTGGTTTCATGGGGTTTGGGAGTAAGATTCTCAAATCCGAGCATAGTAGAAAGTTCGGATGCGTAAGATGCGTCCGTACGAGCGCAGTCCGGTCTAGAATATGAATGATTGCGCCAAAGATAGTTGATTAAGTTGGTTTGAGTCGAGTTCACGGTTGGGTTGATCTTGTACTCTAGATTATTGATTTAATGTCGTTTATTTGATTTGTGCTATGTGCATGTGTATTCCCGTTAGGGTGAGTCAGTTATGTTACTCGCCACTGATGGTGGACTGTTGTATATTTTTCAGGTATTTCTGATGATGATACTCTTGCTTAGCTTTGGGTTGGGCGAGCGACGTTGTTATTACTGTTATCTGTTGTATTTACTGTTTTCTGTTGCATTAGATAGTGATGGAGTTATATAGACTTTATACGTTATGGTTGGACTCTTTTACGTTGTTTAAGACTCTGACATGTAGTTGGAGTTTACTCGTATTTTTAGTATTTCTGTTTTGACTTTTGGACTAGTATGTACAAACTTGTGGGTATTTGTACGTTTGTGGTTGATTAATAATAATTTCGAGGAATTAGTTTTAATTTCTTAGGTTTCGAGTTGTAGTTTCTAACTATCCGACTCGTCGGTTTCTTCCGCGCCGATTTAAGCAAGTCGGGTCGTTACAGCCTATCACTTCTTCCTCCACCGATGTGAGACCCATCCTTAGAGTTGAACTTCGTTCGGGCAAGGGGTATGAAGGTCCTAGCATGGAGGAGGAGCCACCACAAGAATCGATTCCGGTCAACCAAAAGAGTCAAGAAAAAGATGAGGAAACGGTTCAAGATAGTGATGCAACATTAAAGAACAAGGAGGTAATTGATCCAATGAAGAAATATGAACCACCACCACCTTACCCTCATAGAATTGTGGAGAGGAAGCTTAATGACAAGTTTGCCCGATTTGTCAACTTGATGAAAGGTTTGTACATCAATGTTCCATTCTTGGAGGCTATGTCTCAAATGCCTACTTATGCTAATTTCTTGAAAGACGTGCTTACTAACAAAAGAAAAGTTCCGGATGAGGTGATCCAATTACCTTATCATGTTAGTGCTTATGTTGACAAGAAGCTTCCCCAAAAACAAAAAGATCCAGGTAGTTTTGCATTACCGGTAAAGATTGGGGATTTGGAACCAATAGGTGTTCTAGCGGATTTGGGGGCAAGTGTTAGCCTCATGCCACTTTCAATAGCCAAGAAGTTGAACTTCATGCTTGTTCCCACTCGAAAAATAATTCAATTGGCGGACCGAACTAATAGATGTCCTTGTGGAGAGCTTGAAGATGTTCCGATCCAAGTTGGGCATGTTTTTGTTCCATGCGATTTTGTGGTGATGGACATGGAAGAGGACCCAACAACTCCTCTCATTCTTGGAAGGGAAGCACTCAAGACCATGGGAGCAATAATTAATTGTAAAAGCAACACTATCACTCTTGAGGTTGCTAATGAGAGGGTTACATTTGAGCTTTCTCGTTCTTTAAAAAATCCCATGGTTGAGAAAATATGCCGGGTTGAGGTGATTGATTATGATATTGAGAGTCTAGGAAGGGTTGCACTCCAACCCCGAGACAAACTTCTTGAGGCGATCCGAGACTCCGGTGACGAGTTGAGATCGAAGGGGTCAAAGCGGTTTGAAACGAAGCTAGAGGAAGCACCAACGTACTTGCCTCATGAGGAAATCTATGAAGTTCTAGATGTGGTAAAAGGTAAAGAGGAGAGTCCCACGCCTCCTCTCAAGGTAGAACTAAAACCCTTACCCCCCTCCCTTAAGCATGTTTATTTGGATGATGAGGGTCTTAAACCCGTTATCGTAAATGCTAAACTTGATGACCTATCTCTTGAAAAACTTCTTGTGGTTTTGCGAAAATATCAAAAGGTCATTGGGTATAGCATTGACGATATCAAGGGAATAAGTCCCACTTTGGTTATGCATAGAATAGCCCTTGATGATGAGAGTGCCTCCTCTATTGAATCTCAAAGAAAATTAAATCCTACCTTGAAAGAGGTAGTTAAAAAAGAAATCATGAAACTACGTGAAGCCGGAATCATCTACTCCGTTCCCAATAGCAAGTGGGTGAGTCCGGTTCATGTAGTTCCCAAGAAAGGAGGCATTACCATCATTGAGGGAGATGATGGAAATAAAATTTCTACTAGGACCGTTACGGGTTGACGAATGTGCATTGACTATAGAAAACTTAACAAAGCAACCCGTAAAGATCATTTTCCCCTCCCCTTCATTGATGAAATGTTGGAAAGGTTGGTAGGTCATTCACATTTTTGTTTTCTTGACGAATATTCGGGGTTCTTCCAAATCCCGATTCATCCGGATGATCAAGCGAAAACAACATTTACATGCCCTTTTGGAACATTTGCTTATCGGAAGCCCTTCGGTTTGTGTAATGCTCCAAGCACTTTTCAAAGGTGCATGACGACCATCTTTTCCGACATGCTTCAAAAAGAAATTGAAGTTTTTATGGATGACTTTAGTGTAGGAGGTTCGTCTTTTAACATTTGCCTCGAAAATCTTGAAAAAGTCCTAAGGCGATGTCAAGAAACGAACCTCATTTTGAATTGGGAAAAATGCCATTTTATGGTTGAGGATGGGATCGTCCTAGGCCATAAAGTGTCATCCAAAGGAATTGAAGTAGACCCGGCAAAAGTTTCCGCAATTGAGAAACTTCCTCCACCATCTTCGGTGACAGGGATAAAATCTTTCCTTGGACACGCCGGCTTCTATCGGCGGTTTATTAAAAACTTTTCTCAAATCGCTAAGCCTTTGACGAATCTACTTCAAAAAGAAGTCGAATTTAATTTCGATGAATCTTGCTTGCAATCATTTAATTCCCTAAAAAGCGCACTTGTAAGCGCTCCGGTTGTGCAAGCTCCGGATTGGAGCTTGCCATTTGAACTAATGTGTGACTCAAGTGACTATGCAGTCGGAGCAATTCTTGGACAGAAAAGGGAAGGGCGACATGTGGTGATAGCATATGCAAGCAAAACATTAAATGAAGCCCAAAGAAACTACACTACTACGGAGAAAGAGATGCTTGCCGTAGTATATGCAATAGAAAAATTTCGCTCCTATTTGATGTGCAACAAAGTGATTGTCTTCACCGATCACATGGCGGTGAGGTATTTGATGACAAAGAAGGACGCGAAACCTAGGCTCATTAGGTGGGTATTATTGTTGCAAGAATTTGACTTAGAGCTTAGGGATAAGAAAGGATGCGAAAACTTGGTAGCCGACCATCTATCCCGGTTGCCAAGTGATTATATCAATGAAGTTGAGGATGGCCTTCCATTCATAGATGAGTGCAATGGGGAAACTTTGATGGCTATAGCATCCCACTCCAACCCTTGGTTCGCGGACATAGCAAATTATTTGGCAAGCGGTGAAATACCGTATGGGTACTCGTCTAAAGAGAAGAAAAGATTTTTCAAGATGGTTAGGCATTATTTTTGGGATGACCCCTATTTGTTTAAGAAATGTGCGGATGGGTTATTACAGAGATGCGTAGGAGAACATGAGGTTCGGGAAATTTTTGAAAAATGTCATACCCATGTGTTCGGGGGTCATGGTGGACCTAGGAAGACTATAGCACGCATCCTCCAAGCCGGATTTTGGTGGCCAACCATGAACAAAGAAATTTCACATTTGGTAAGAGGTTGTGATAGGTGCCAAAGGAGTGGAGGAATTTCCAAAAGAAATGAGATGCCTCAACAAGGAATTCTAGAGGTGGAGCCTTTTGATGTTTGTCGACTTTGTTGGGCCGTTTGCGAATTCAAATGGCAATCTATATCTACTAGTAGCGGTTGACTACGTCACCAAGTGGATAGAGGCAATTCCGTCACCTACAAATGATCACAAGGTTGTGGTCAAACTCTTGAAAAAGGTAATTTTTCCGAGATTTGGAGTTCCTAGGGTGCTTGTTAGTGATGGTGGATCTCATTTCGCCAAAAAACAATTTGAAAATTTGCTAGTCAAGTATGGAGTTCATCACAAGGTAGGTCTACCATATCATCCTCAATCTTAAGGCCAAGTTGAAGTTTCAAACCGGGAAATCAAAAACATTCTCACTCGGGTGGTCAACAAAAATGGAAAGGATTGGTCACTCAAGCTAGATGACACATTATGGGCTCTTCGGACAGCTTACAAGACTCCGATTGGAACCACCCATTTCCGGTTGGTTTACGGGAAGGCGTGTCATTTACCGGTAGAGTTGGAGCATAGAGCTTGGTGGGCATTGCAAGAGCTTAACATGGATCTAGTCAAGGCGGGTGAGAAAAGATTGGTAAGGTTGAATGAGCTCGATGAGCTCCGGTTCGATGCCTATGAAAACATGAAGTTATATAAGGAGCAAACGAAGAAGAGGCATGACCGGATGATTCTATCCCGGGAATTTAAAATTGGAGATAAGGTACTTCTCTTCAATTCAAGACTTAAGCTATTCCCCGGAAAATTAAAATCAAAATGGGCGGGACCTTTTGAGATTGTGTCCACCCGGCCATATGGCTCATTCGAGATTAAGGGGTCGGATTCTTCATTTTGGGTTAATGGGCAAAGATTGAAGCTATACATCGATAACAATGACCCAAAATTCATTTGGAGTTTGATTCTCGAGTCGGCCTCGGTTTTGGACGCATGAGCTAAATTGATTTAAGTCGAGCTAGCGACTATAAAAATAGCAATCCTTGTACATATTTTTGTTTTGGTAAAGAATAAATAAAAAAAATCAAAAAAAAGGGGTGAAGTATGAGCTACACGACCGTGCAGGCTAACTCTGCACGGTCGTGCAGAGGTCAGTAGCATCTTGATTTGGCTACACGATCGTGCAGGCAAAGTCTGCACGATCGTGCAGAAAGTAGCAGGTAAGTGCAAAAAAAATATGCACGATCGTGCAGAATAGTTGCACGATCGTGCAGAGATCAGAGAGGTCTGATTCGGCTGCACGATCGTGCAGGCAAACTCTGCACGATCGTGCAGAAGTCAGAGGGGTAGCATTAAGTTGCACGATCGTGCAGCACGATTTTTTTTTTAAAAAAAAAAAAAAATTTCCTGATTTTATATCCCCAATTGCTCTCTCTCTCTCCTCACTCTTTCATTTTGCACGGTTATTTCACAAAGAGCACGAGCTCCATTTTCTCCATCTTCATCTTCCTCCTTCATTTTCTCCTTCATTTTCACTCTTTTTGCTTCCATTTTTGCTCTTTCTTCTTCCTTTTCTCTTCTTGTTCGAGTTCTTTTCTCCAGTTTCACTCCATTGAAGTTATTTTCTATCCCTCGCCATTTCTAGGGTTTGTTTATTTTTTATTTTTGCTTGTTTATTTCAGTTTATTTATGTGTTTATATGCTAGATCTAGTAGTTTTCATGCTTAATTTATGTTTTTCATTTGTTTTTGTTCATTTTGTATTTTTTTAGGGTTCATTTTTTTTTTCTCTGTTTTTTTTTCGTTTTTTTTTAGCTGTTTTGGTTCGTTTTTTTTTTCCGTTTTTGGAGAGATTTTGGTTCATTTTAGGTGTTTTTGGGGTTGTTTTGGTTTTGGTTAGGGTTTTAGCTTGCTTAGGGTTCATTTTTTTTTTTAGGATGGTTTGATTTATTCTTGACTAGTTTAGGTTTTTTTTAATTTTTTAATTTTCGTTTTTGTTTGTTGTTTTTATTTAATTTTCTGTTTTTTTAAGGGGTTTTTTTTTAATTTGTTATTTTTATTAATTTTATCTTTTCCTTTTTCTTGTGTTTATGTATTTACTTTTCCTATTTCATGCTTTAGTTTAGGATTTAATTTAATTTCTTTGGATTTAGCTTGTTTTATTGTCTTAGTAATTAGAGGGCATGATTTTAGGTGATTATTTCGTTTTTTTTTATTTTCATAGTTAATTTAATTCATGCTCAATCATGCTCCTTGATTTATAATGCTCCTAATTAGTTTGATTCATATTTGTTTTCAAATGCCGTAACTGGTGAATATTAACCTTGATTGGGTTTATTTTGTAAAAAGTATGAATCATTCTAGTTCTTTGAGTTTATATGATTGAGAAGTGTAATTGAGCATATTTTAATTATTTTGATTTAGTTTTTATTTAATTAATTTTATTAAGATTATTTTGGATTCTTCTTTTCTTCTATTCTTTTGAATGCTTGATTGTATTTTTGGAATCTTATTTGTCTGCCTCTTTGTTAGTATGACAGGAAAGCGTCAGAGGAAGGGTAAGGAGGCGGCCTCGACTTCCGGGGGCACCTCTGCCCCTCCTTCGAACACCTTGGGCATAGTGTTCACTAAGGAGCAGCACTTGGCAAACTTCCAGAAGCTGTCCGATAGGAAACTGCGTCCCACTCTTTTTAATGATTGGGGCGCAGTAGACCTTTTAGGCATTCGGGAAGAAGTCCAAACTATTGGACGCACTTTAGGATGGGAGGAGTACCTCCTAAAGTGCGAGAAAACGTATCGGCGTCCAACGTTGGAGTTTCTCTCCACGTTGGAGTACTAGATTAACCCGGGGGTTCAGCGAGGCCCTCCTGGCCGGCCTCGCATCCAGGTACAATTCCAACTTTTCAATAAACATCATTTAATTTCTTTAGAAGATTTGAATAAAATATTCACATGGCCTACGGACGGTGTCCTTGGGCCATTTGAATTCACCCCAATAGAAGGCAACCCCCAACCCTTTTGGGAGGCCATCACGGGGTCTAATTATAAATATAGCGGGCGCGATTGTAAGGCCTCGCAAATCCTCCAGATTGCGTTGCGTTACATCCACCGCGTTTTTTCATTTACATTATTTTTTAAAACAGAGTCGGGTCAACTTCCCAAAGTTGACCTTCTTTTTTTGAAGCACGCTCTAAACCCGAACGACCCCATGGCCAATTGTGGGGCTTACCTTCTCGAGCGTTTGGTATCGATTCGGGATAAGCCTCCAATTGCCATCACTTGCGGTGGGATGATTACCATAATCGCCCGACATTTGAGGTATGGTAATCGTCTCAACAACGGGGATTCCGTTTTGGTGAAGGGCGTGAATAAGTTATCCATGCCCATCTTAAGGGACATGGGGTTTTTTATATCTGACCACCCCCTAACGCCCCCATTCACGCTTTTAGTTCTTTGGGGATCTAACCGAGTTAAGTGGACAAATTTGCCATCCGACACTAGTCGGATGACTCATCCGCACTTCCTAGCTCCCCCTAGAACTATTTTTGAGGACGGGGATAATAGGGGAGGTGATGATAATAATTTTAATAATTTTAATAATAATAATGATAATTTTAATAATGCCGGTGCCGATGACACCCAGCCTCAACGTGAAGACGTCGAGATGGGGGAGGCGGGGGGGTCTCATTGGATCAATTGGCTGAGATGCGCCTATCTCAGGATCATTTTTACAACTCGACCCGGGATAGCATTCAAGGGTTGAGGCGTGATTTGGATCACGTGGCAAGGGTTAGTTGGCGTAACCATTTGGCTAACGTTAACCAATCCTTGACACCTCCTTTCCCAAACCATCCCAACTACCCTTCGGCATATGACTATGCCCCGGGTCCATTCCAAGAGCCTCCCGCTTATAATATGTATCCCTATGGCTTCCCGTATTTCCCTCCTAGGGAAGATGAGGGGGGGCCATCAGGGACATAAGAGGCTCGTGTTCCTAGATTAGCGATTTCTTTATTTACTATTTACTTATTTATTTTCTCTATATTCATTTTCTTTTCTTTTCTTTTTTAAAAATTATTTTTTTATTTTGTTTGTTTTATTTAAGCTTTTTGTTTATTTATTTTCTTTCTTTATTTTGTTATTATTTTTGTTATTTTGTTATTATTATTATCATTATGTTGTTGGAGCTATGTCGCATGGAGCTTACGTGGTATAGCGCCGCCTTGGATTCCGGTGAGATCTCTCCACTTCTATTTATTTATTTGTTTGCATAGTTTTAGGGTTAGTTTAGGAAGAGTTGATAATCGAGGATGTTTGACATTTAATTTTCGGCTTTCAAGCCCAATTGAGGATTCCTGTTATCGATGGCGTTGGGCCTCGATTTTATTTTGATTGATTGCTTGATTGTTGTCTATGTGTTGAGCATGCTTGATTATTGGCTCCCTTTATTTTATTGCGTTTTTATTTAATTTTAGTTTTTCTTTCTTTATTTCCTTTTCTTTTATTTTCCTTTTCTATTTTCTATTTTCTTTTTCTTTGTTTTCTTCTTTTCTTTTTCTCGATTAGCCGACCTTGAGTGTAGTTTGTGCATATTTGAACCTTTGTTTTTC
Source organism: Salicornia ramosissima (assembly GCA_951394345.1). Classification (NCBI taxonomy): domain Eukaryota; kingdom Viridiplantae; phylum Streptophyta; class Magnoliopsida; order Caryophyllales; family Amaranthaceae; genus Salicornia; species Salicornia ramosissima. The sequence goes on from OX596234.1 coordinate 51,868,925, forward strand.
TTTTTCTAGTGAATAAGGCATGCTTAGGAGCTTTTCTTTTGACCTTTTAGGAGCTGGTGAGATTTTGAAAACTTGTACAAACTTTTGTGTTCTTGGCTAGAGGTACCGGTAAGATTGGTTGAACCTTTGGGGAATTTGAAGCCTACTAGGAGTATTTGCACCTTGGGGGGTTTTAGGTAGCCTTCTTCGTGTATTCTTAGTTTTGGGGCATTTATTTCCTCTACCTTTGAGCCTTGATCAAGAGTTTGTCTAGGATTCCCGAGTTCAAGTGACCAAGCCACCCTTGGGGACGACGAAGGCATTCATTTCTTAGTTAATTTCATTTTCCTCCCTTTTCATTCACTTTTTCTTTTTCTTTTTTTCTTTTTCTTTTTTCCACATGTTGAGATTAGGCTTTTTCTTTGCCAAATTGGTTTTTGTTTTTCGTTTTTTCTATTCACTTTTGGAGCCCTTTTGAGCTTGAGCCTTCATTTCTTTGAGCCACGTTACAAACCATTTCCTTACTTTTATTTCACCCTTTTAGGTAAGTGAAGTTAGGGATCTTGGTGTTGTTTCGTATGAGCGTTGAAATAATAAGTTTGAGTTTCTTAGGTTCTCTTTTTGTGGATTTTCATGAGGAATAAAAGCCGACCAAGTATAAAAAGGCGATGTCTTCATTAAATTTAAAAAGAAAAAAAGAAGCATTTCAATATTAGGAGAAAGAATGAATTTATTCATTAGAAATTTCAATTCAAAAAAAAAAAGAAAAAAAAATCAAAAATCAAAAATCAAAAATTTCAAAAGCTTCCTCCTTCCATTTTCTCACAATGAGGACATTGTGTCCTTCAAGCTTGGGGGGGAGGAAGTCAAAGAAAAAAAAAAGATTGTTTTATTTATTTTTTTTTTTTTAGGACCTTGTGAAGTTTTTTTTTTTTTTTGGCCCATTTGGTGTGAGATTGTTTTTTGAATAAGCTTGGGGGAGGTTATCCCCGGTATTTTGGTTTTAGTGTGACCCTTGTGTTTTGTACTTCACTTTAGGGCACCACCACATAGCCAAATTTTTTCCACACCCTTACCCAAGCCTTAGGTTGCATCCATAAGAAGTCCTTCCGACCCATGCGGGGTTGAGTCCTCCTTGTCTTTCGGGAACTAGCCAAGTATATTGAGCGGGCGAACAAGGGGAGTGATGGGGGGGTTAACTCTAGCTCCACATTAAATGATCTACTCACAACGGATCTGTTTTCCCTTTTTCTTTCCGGTTCCTTCGCGGAATCACGAGGCACTCCTAGTTAGGTGGATTTGAACCCTTTGGTTGGGTTGTGGTATGTTTGCTAGAACTAGCTTTGGGACTATTAGGTTGTGCATAGTTTTCTTAGTTTTCTTTCTTTCTTCCTTTTGGGTCAATTTCTTAGGTCCTTTGCATGCCAAGTTTGGTAGAATTTAGGAAGCTTTGTGTTCTCTTTTGCGCATTCTCCTTTCGGCTAGTGCGTTTATTTATTTTCTTTTCCTTTTCCTTTTTAGTTTTAGATTAATTAATATATAGTTGGCAAGAGTTATGGGTTAAACTCTTTGGAAACCCTTACGAGAGCATACTCGTCCTCTTTGGCGACTTGGGGGTTTAAAGGGCTTGTTACTTGCGCTAAAGTGACAGTAATTCCTACGAAAGTGAGTTAGGTTTTGTTTTTTGTTTTAGCATTAGATTTTCTTTGCTTGAGGACAAGCAAAAGGCAAGCTTGGGGGATTTTGATCGGTCCATTTAGGACCTTTTTCTTAGCTTCTTTTAGCTTGAGTTTTGGTCGTTCTCGTCTTTGTTTTATCGTTTTTAGGGTGTTTCAGCTTAGTTTTGAGTTTTTCTTAGGTTTTATTTGTTTTTGTGTTAGTTTGGTTCTTTTTGCTAATAATTGGCTAAAATATATGTTGCTTGAGTTGTATCGTGTTTTGTGCAGATAATTTCGGGCTTTGAACGGGTCGTGAGAGGTCCCGAGCGGATTCCGAGGAGCCGGGATTGGCACCGAGGTGACAACGGGGCACTTAGGGAGCAAGAAGGCCTAGATTTGGAGGCTACACGACCGTACAGGCTAGCAGTGCACGGTCGTGCAGATCAGCAACCCAAAAGCATGGGTGCACGATCGTGTAAAGTATAACTGCATGATCGTGCAACCCCTCTTTCCCAGGCCACGATCGTGCAAGTTATAGCTGCACGATCGTGCAGCCCCTCGTGCAGAGATCAGAAGGTCCTTTCTGATCTGCACGATCGTGCAGGCTATCCTTGCACGATCGTGCAGATTTTACTTCGTTTCGCCACGATCGTGCAGCCTATTACTGCACGATCGTGCACGGTGCAGCTCGTGATTTTGTTTAATTAGCCATGCTTTGTAATTTTTAGTATAAATAAGGGGCTTAGGCATTGTATTGAAGAGAGTTTTTTTCCTCTGATTTTAGAATAGATATAGCTAGCCTAAACACACTCTCTAGTTGTAGTTTACTCTCTCAAGAATTCAATTCAATTCCAAGTTTAGTTTTGTTCTTCAATTTCTTGTTTTCAATCTTGTAACCAAGAATTTCATTAGTAGCAATCAAAGTTCAAATTCCAGGGTTTGTTTTAGTTGTTCATTGTTGATTTTGTTGAGTTTATTAGTTTCTTGTCATCATTTTAGTTTCATTAGATTTAGTTTGAATTCATAGATTAGTTTTAATTGAATTTCATGATTTTAGTTCCAATGGATTGCATTAGTGAGTAGTTCCTTTTCTAAGGATTGGATGGCTTGATGTTATAGATTTTGGGGGTTAATCATTGAATTGATGGTATTTGAATAATCTTGATTGTAATTTCTTAATTGCTAGAGATAGTAATTAGGATTGTGAATTGATGAAAGTATTTGATGAATTCGGTTTTGGGTTTTGCTAATTTGACTATTCGAGAGAGGTTAACTTAGCCGATCCTAGAATTTCCTATCGCCTATTCGAGAGAGGGTGTTGGGATTAAGTCCATCGAGTGCTTTTGAATGTTCACGTTGCAATCGAGATAATCGAACATGAATTGGTTCAATGACTATAATTCTTCCAATTGAAGTAACATTAGGGAGTCCAATCTTTAGAGTCTTTAATCTTGATATATTTCATTTTACATTGAATTCGTTGCTTTCATTTTGTCTTAATTCTTGTAGTCTAGGTTTAATTTCATCATTCAATCAACTATAAAAAGATCCTTGGATCATTCGAAGTTCACGACTTATTCCGCACTAAGTTCCTTATGGATCGACCCTAATACCACTAATACTACGTGTTAGTTGTTTAGGTTATTAATTTGTATATTTGATAGGCGTCTAGGGGCGCGACACCCTAGGAGCCGATCAACAGCAACAACAACTTCACTAACCATAGTGGCCACGTCCTCGTTGACCGGAGCCATGCTGGTAGTAGTGGCCTCAGCAGAGGGCTTGGCAACTTTTTTCGGTCGTTGGGGAGACGGCGATCTATCCCTTTTCTTATGTTGCATGGCCACAGTTACAGTCCTGCCACCCCTGGCAGATGAGTTGGGTTTCTTAGGGGCAGCAGGCACGACAGTCTCGCTCTGGACAGGACGGCTAACCACTGCCATCCCTCGCCCCCCACGCTTGCTAATAGCGCCCCTGTTGCTGCTTGTCCCACGGCCGGTAGCTTGGGAGGTAGAGCCGCGAGCCGTCTGTTCTCCAGCCATCTTTGGCAGCTTCAAGCGCTTAATGTTCAAGTCTGCAAAGATAAAAATAACACAATCAGGCAGCTGCCATATGCAAGGCAAATGACTGTGAAGCAACAACAAGTATGTGCATGGTTTAAAAATTCAAAAATTCAACAAAAAAAAAAACCAAAAACGCAACATAGGCGATAACTTCAAGAGGTGCACACGGGGCCTGGCATTACCAGATTCAGGGGTACCTATCTCGCCACAAAGACCAACATAGGCGAGTGGGCGGTTTTCAACAATGTACCCACATGGTGGCATCCACTTGGAAGGGGCACCATCCTTCGACCTAAAATAGTTGACGGTTCTTTGCTCCTCGGCCGTCAGCTCACGGAACGCCAAGTGCTCCATGTGAGCTCTGGGCATGGTGAATGTCAACAGCATATCTATTCGAGCATCTTCAGGGGCCTTTAACCAGACCCACCTACTCATATAATGCTTCAGCGAACTTTTCTTAGGCCAAACCAGCAACTTCTTGCTGGCAGTCTGGAAGGTGTAACGGCCTGTGGCCGAACTATTCCGCTTGACGGTCATCGGGGAACGAATCACATTGAGGTTCAATTTCATCCTCAAATATCGACATGTCCACAGTACTGACAGCAGCATTCGAAAAGACAATGGACTCAGCTGTGCCAGACTGATAGAGAAATTACGCATCATCGACATAATTGCCCAGTCAAAAGGGCATCGCAGCCCAAACTTGAAATGATCTATAAAGACGGCAAAATAACCCTCGGGCGCCTCGAGGATAGCTTCATTTGGCTCGGGGATTGCAACCTCCCAGTTGCTTGGAAGGCAGTACGTCTCCCTAAACCATTTCAGGTACCCCTTCTGACCCCCCGTTCCACTTTGCCATCTCCCTATACCAGTCGTCGTCTGGGTTCAACTTGGCCGGGTGTCCCTTAGGAAAATCTCCATTGCCAAAATCTATGGGCTCATAGTTCATGGCTGGCATATGTGCTACTTCCTGTTGCCACTCCCAGCCAGCCTCTTTCCAGGCTGTGTTAACCTCAGCAGCGGCCTTGTCAGCGGTCACCTCCTTTGCGAACACAACAAACAAGGACAAATGACAATGGGAAGACAAAAAATTGGAAAAGTTACCTAGAGCAGCGAAGGGGTTGGGCCGCGAAGGATCTCCTTTCTTAATTGAATAGGATATCCTGGTTTTGGGGGGCAGTATGTGAGTTTCCACATAATACCGCCAATACCCTTTGGGATAGCAGACGTTTCAATCTGTTGTTCCAAAGTATTACCAGCATCACCTGACTGCTCTTCCTCGGTAGGGGACGACAATAACGAGTCGTCTGACTCGCTCTCTTATGGCGACCTACCGCTATCTGGGTCGCTTTCTAAGATACGACTATCATTTTGGCTATCGCTGGCGTCTGACATCCTTCTTTACACTGTCACACGTCAAGTTAATTCACAAACAACAAATTTGCAGAATTGATGGGCAACACGCAAACCAATGCTACTAAGCACTTGCAAAAGTGACCAGTACACAGCAACACATAGCAACAATTGTGCAACCCAGTGAATTTTTACTTCAAAAGTAAGTTTTTATACCTAAAATCCTTGTGCGAAGCAAGATAATTCACTAATACAGAAAAAGGACACAACTTTTTCACTCAAAAAAAAAGCTCGAACAATAGTACATGCAAACTCGCCCAAGCTTCAATAATTAGAAATTGAAAATTCAGACAACTGTAATTCGAAATTAAACACATACCTTGTCTTTTGGTTGAAGAGATAAGCTTCAAAGTCTCGAATTACAGTCAAGGATGCTGAAGTAAAGCTGGGTTGAAGGTGCAATGTGAACGAACCTTTTCGAATCGCCTTTAGGAGGGAAGAGAAAGGAAATTCGAAGTTTTTCAGGAATTTTGAACGTTTAATGAGAGAGAAAACGCCTAGGAGACGTTATATGTAGTACAACCGGGTCCACAACTCAACGTTTGGCTTTCTACAGACACGTGTCAGTTAATTCAGATATTAGAACAGCCAGGCATTCCAGTCATCTTGTGGCGACTTACTTTAAAAAGCATCCCCACCTTAACGATGCTGATACTTTTTGGGGGGCTAGTTGTATGGGGGCCTACCGGTACACCGGCAGGTCCACCTTACTAACGTCCCAGCCAAGATGTCAACTGCCAGCACCTAGCGGTGCTGGCTACCAGGCGTCACGGCCGCCAGCCCATAACCCACACGTTGTCGGACCCGGAAGCTGTCAGCCTATAACTGGCAGCTATTAGAAGCCAAAGGGAATCTTTTAGCAGTGGACCCAGTACACCACATGGCACCCATTTAGGGCACCACTCAAGTGCACACGCCCTACTCACTAACTAACTAACTCATCTTATGAGGGACTTACACGTGGCGACCCACTTAGAGTTATAACTAAGTCTGGGCACACGATCTACATGACCAGTCCCCGTGGGACACGTGTCCCTGCCAGCCTCCAGACAGGCCGACAGGGTATTAAACCATTCCCTATAAATAGGAGATGATCTCACCGTTAAAAGGTACATATTCTTTCACTTACAAACTCTCTCTCTCTCTCTCTCTCTCTCTCTCTCTCTTTCTCTCTTATTGAATCCCATTGCTGACTTAAGCATCGGAGGGTCTTTCCCCGGAAACACCCCGGGGTTAGCTCACCGTTTGTTCATCGTGCAGGTTACCACCACACGAGACACCAGGAACAACAATCACTTTCAGAGGCACTGAGACTTGTCGGAACAAATATACTCCCTCCGTAACATAAAACTTTCAACAATTGGTTTTGCACGCATTTTGAGGAAACGATTTAAGGGTGTAAACGAAAGAACTAGTCAATATAATTTTAATATTAGGAACTTATAATCACATTCTTGCTTGTATTAAAACCATATTGACTAATTCATTCGTTTACACCCTTAAATCGCTTCCTCAAAATGCGTGCAAAACCAATTGTTGAAAGTTTTATGTTACGGAGGGAGTATATTTTTTTGATGTGAATGAGCCACAAAGGGTGGAAATTAAATGAGAATTGATCTCAGAATCACCTGGATTCGGGAAGGAGGCTCTAACCATCTAAGCTATCCCTCGATCACTCTCATAGATCTCAATATTAGCTTACTGGTAATACTCACGCTCATTGAAGGAGTTTTACCTTGTTCATAGTTCTAAATACACTACCTCCGGTTCAGGTTAGTTGCAACAAATGGTGTTGCACTTTTCCCTAGGCAATTTTGTGTATGTGTGAAATTGACGGAGAGAGATAAAATACATGTGATAAGGAGAGATAAGAATAAATGATTAACAAATATGGAGAAAATAAAGTATTGCAAGTTTGCAACTAATGTAAACTGTTGCAACTAATATAAATTGGAGGTATAATTAGAGATGGCGACGGACCGGATCCGGGCCGGATCCTGATGGATCCAGATCCGTTTTTAGAACCTGGATCCGGATCCGACGAATCCATAAAATCAGGATCCAGATCTAAAACGAATCTAAAACGGATCCTTTTATAAAATCAAAATATTATACCTAATTAAAACTTTTGTTGCATTAAAATTATCATTTCATCAAATACATAATTAATATGCACATTAAAACCCACTAGTCCACTACTAACATCATCAACATCCTAAATAAAAGACCAATCATAATGACAATTTGTCCCATACAATTACATAATTAACTTTGAAATATTTAGCATTAAAAAACAAGAAAAAAAATCATAATTACAAGTTTAAAACTTATATAACTATATACTCAATACTCATGTGTTTATTTTAGAAAAAACGGATCCGCGGATCCGAATCCGATGTAGAGATCCGGATCCGCGCAGATCCAAAATATGAAAATCCATATCCTAAAAAAGAGATCTTGATCCGCGGATCCGATGCGGATCCAAGATTCATTGCCATCTCTAGGTATAATACTAGCCATGACGAAATAGCATCAAAGTTTTACCTTGGTTGGCTTGGTAGTAAGTTATTCTAATTTATCATGGACGGAATTCTAGACTCATCGAGGATTGTGGGATAACACGCCCAAATTTTTAGGTTTTAATTTTTTTTGTAAAATTGAAACTTTTAAGGGTAAATTTATAATTTTCCATATTAGTAAGAGTAGATTTGTTATTGTAGTAAATGAATTATGTATTTATGTAAGTGAAAGATCCTTCTAAAAATCTTATCGATGCTAAAACACACCTCCATAAATTTTGCTTCTTTTTCAAGAAAAGTAAAGATCCGTAGGAGTAGGATGTGGATTATGCAAGTGCTTTAGGGCTGAAGTACCATATATTACATGACAATTTTCTTCATATGAAATTGTATTCAAGTTATATATTTATACTCCCCTGTTCCAAAAAGTTTACTACGTTTTCCATTGTAGTACACTTTAAAAAAATTGATATACATTAAACCATTTTATAAATAAACATCTTTATATTATTACACCACTATACATCACACGATTTTAAAAATTGTCCCCACTTATTCTACATTCCATCACTTTTCGTCCTTGAAAAAAATAAAAGCAATATAGAGTATTTCTAAAGGGAAGATTCTCATTCAGATTCAACTTTTTACCTAATTTCTTAAAATTCACATAGATTTCAATAACAAATAAAAAAATAACATCCACTTCCAAGAGAATTTGACCTAAATATAATATAGCAAGATGATAAGATATAAAAGGGCCTAATATAAATACATCACCACGGCCAATATCTGTGGATGTATAATCTCATACAAGTCTGATGTCTGAAAACAAGCTAACATATGATAATAATCATCACACAACTAACACACATACATACATGATGGATCAGCTCAAAACTAACTAAAAAATGGACGTTCTACAGTCTAGTCTACTACACTCAAGAATGAATGAAACAATACTAACATACCACATGTATCATGTTGTGGGTGAAATTGTCACTCAGTTGCAATGACAAACTCGCCCTTGAGGCCTTGACTAAATAAAATTACAATGGTGTGCTCTGGCAGCTGGGGATAACACTCGAAGCTCGATATGGTTCATGTGATCTACAACCACTTACAGATTGCTGACTATGATTCGGAATCTTCACGCACAGGAAAATATGTCCCTTGTAGTGACGATACGTTGTCTAAATCATCCTTTGCATACACCGGTAGAAACCAAAGCGCTTTCTTTGTGCCAAAGACCTGAAATTTGTGAGAGCAATGATTTATACAATTCCTATAAAGAAACGAGCAAAGACGAAGATACATGTGTAAATTTTTTTACTACTTTTTTTCTTTTAGATACTCCTTTTTTCAAATAACTACTTTATTAAAAAAAAGTTTAAAAATAAAAAATAAAAACTCATTTTGCTACATTCTAACTGGTAATCTGTTAAAAACACTTACTTACTAATAGACTTAAAAATTTGATGCATGACATGATTTCCCCTCACCAGAGTGTGTTTGTACCAGGCCGCCCTATAACTGATACTGCTTTGGTTGCATTTGAGATTTTCCATGCTACAAAGAGAGGAGGGCACAGGAGGAAGAGGACAGTGGCGTTGAAATTGGATAAGAGTAAGGCATATGAGCGTGCTAAGTAGAGTTTCTTGGAAAGGGCAATGTTGAAGCTGGGTTTTGATATGGAGTGGGTTTAGAGGTTGATGCTTTACTTCGGTGGCCTTCACTTTTAAGGTCAATGAAGTGATGGTGGGGGAAGTGATACCTCGGAGGAGAGAGGGAGGGGGGGGGGGGGGGGATTACTTACGACAGGGTGATTCACCTTATTTGTTTCTTTTTGTTGCTGATGCTTTTTCAGGTCTGTTGTCAAAAGCGGCCTCGGAGAATGCTATTCATGGAACAAAAATTTGCAATGGGGCACAGCGAATTTCTCTAGAGCTAAAACTCAGGAATGCTCGAGGATTGCTGTATGAGCGAGCATCGGGACAAAAGATTAATTTTGATAACAGTGAGGTAACGTTTAGCATATCTGTTGATAAATACCTTGGGTTACCAACCTTGACAGGCTTGACAGGGAGATTAAAAAATAAATAAAAAAACTATATTTGCGGTGTTGAAGGAAAGAATTTGGAAAAAGCTACAATGATGGAAAGAGAAGCTACTTTCAAAGCCGGGAAAAGAAATTATAATCAAAGCAATTGCTCATCCCATTCCCACATATTGACATATATGATGAGTATGTTTCGAATTTCTGATTGTCTTATTGATGAAATTCACTCTATGTTGGCCAGGTTTTGGTGCGGTGGGCGTGGTGATGAGAGGAACATGCACTGGGTCAGTTAGAAGAGTCTTTGCTGGTATGGGCTTTAGAGATCTTAAGGTGTTCAATTAGGCACTCCACTATTCTCGATGCAGCTCTTGGGTATGATCCTAGTTTCAAACAGCGTACAGGCGTAGCCTTTGGGGGGCGAAAGCCCTTATTAAGGAAGGCTTGAAAGTGGAGGGTGGGGAATGGACATAAAATTAGTCCTTGGGAGGAAAGGAGGACCATGCTGGGCACAAACAAGGGGTGAGGTGAGTGATAACAACCTTAGAGTGGCTGACCTTATGATTCCAGGAGGAAAATGGGAGGAGGATGCAAATGCCATTCGCAATATCTCAATCCTGGAGGGTGCAGGGGTAGATATTATGTGCTGGTGGCCAAATAAAGACGGAGTCTACTGGGTAAAGTCTGGTTAATGGTTGGGTTTTCTTGCCCCACGTAAAGTAGAGGAGGATGCCGAAAGGTATGAAGTCTGGAAAAGGGTCTGGTCTCTTAATGGGCCCCCGAAACTTCATCGTCTTTTCTGGAGAGCTTGCTGTGGTGCTTTGGCAGTAAATGAGCTGTTATACAGAAGGCATATTCGAGGTGATGTGATGTGGAGTGTGCAATTTCGCGAACTAGTCACTCATTCATGCTATGTTTGAGTTCATTCATACAGCCTGCTTGTGGTCTGGCCCACGCTGGAGGAAGGTGCTTACTGCTTGTTGATGCCCTGGACAGCTCCTTTCAGGAGCAGTTTTTGTGGGTTGCAGAGCGGGTGTCACCGGAGGAGCATGAGGAGTTTGCTACCTAGGTTTGGGCGGCGTGGAACTGCAGAAACATGGCGGTTTTCCAGCCTCAGCAGATGTTCGAAACAAGTGCTGCGGCGAGGGGGCTGCTGCAGATGGTGGATCAGTACAAAGGGTATGCAAGAAGAGTTTTTGGGCAGGTGGTGGTACGAGCTGATGTGGTCTCTGTTATGTCATGGACGCAACCTAGCAAGGGAGTGGTGATAGTCAACTGTGATGCCACTGTGAGAGAGAATTACAGTGTGGGGCTAGGGGTGGTCTGCACAGGAGTGAATGGTGAGGTGTTAGCCACAGTGTCAAGGAGGCTGGGAGTGCAGTGGCCATCGAGCTTGGCTGAAGCAGCTGCGGTATTTTATGGCCTGGTGTTAGCCTGTCGGTTTGGTTACAGGAGGGTTTGGCTTGAAGGTGATGCTATGGAGGTGTTGAGGTTGGTACAAAAACTAGTAGGACACACTCCATTGTTTATGTACATTGATGAAATTTATAAGCTTGCTTCCTTTTTTCTATTTTTTAAGTGGGGGGCAATACAGTTGCACGTCTCCTTGCTCGTAGCTACCCTTCGGATAGGAAAGAGGTCATTTCTTTGACTAATTTTCCGCAAGGGGTCCTGTCCTTAGCAGAGCTTCTTTAAAAAAACAAAAAAAGGATACCATAAACCCTATTACTTTAGAAAAAAATTATCTAATTTAACAACCTTTTAAAAATCAATTAATCAAATTTAACTACCTTATGAAAATAAATAAATAGAAATCTTGTTTCGCTACCTTCCAATGTCCCCACATACCAAAAAGGGGCGGACAACGGAGAAAAATCTGATCTTTTGGTTTTTAAAAGGTAGTTATTAGAGAGAAATGGTATTTAAAAAGACGTTAAAAGAAACAAAATCCAATTAGAAAAGAAAATTCTGATTATGGAAGTGAAACTAGATTTTTGAAAATTTGGAAATATACAATTTTTTTTTAAGCAGAAATGTAAAAGTGAAGTGAAGAATAATCAAGCAGAGTTGAAAATGTCAGTTTGTTAAGTGTCAAAAGAAGGAAGAGGAAGAGAGAGAGAGAGAGAGAGGGCAAGGTCTACTGAACTGCACTCTCAAGAAAAGAGAAGTGGCAAATAACCTGTTCAATATTGGATTTCCAACCCAAGTCGTACTTCCATCTCGAAGGTCTCTCCTTATTATCCCTCTTTTTCTCATAAACCTGCAATACAGAATACAAGTTCAATTAGGTAAACAGGGAAATCATGAATGAAGCTCTAAGGGCAATGGATAAGAAAATAAAATCAGAAAATACCAAATACTAAGATTACACCGTATGAGACAATAGCTTTGAAGTACTTGCTCATATCAGTAAGCACTTTGACAGAGGTCCCAAGTCCTAACCCTTGCCCTCTAGGCTCTAGGACATTTACTCATTGTTTGGATAAAGGAAAAAGAGAAAACATTAGGGAAAGGAAATGTAGGGGAACAAATCTCTTTACTTGGGAAATAGGTTGGGGGATTTGCTCCCCTTCTTCCTTTATCCCTCCCCTTCTTTTCCCCTCTACATTGCTATCCAAACACAGTGTTAATGTCCGTGATGGATTTGCTCATCAGTCATCGCCATATCAAAAATAAAATAGTACTCCTTAATACTCCCTAAAAGTTGCAACATTTGACAAAAACACTATAGAGGGAGTGTTTAAAAAAAAAATCCATGAAAGATAAAAAAGAAAGAAGAATAAGAAAAATCTCACATGTGAAAAGAGATGACCAACAATAACATGAGGACACAAGTGGTGTTTAAAGTTTAAACATTAAACACTAACAATTTATGATACACCACTGTACTAACAAGACAAACAGCTGCAATTAACATTCTACAATAAAGCATCTAAAGAACAGAATTTTGGTAACAGATTAAAAGTTGAAACAATATATAAACACCAAAACTCCAAATTTACATGTTTGGGAATGGTTTTTCTTTTACCTCGATAGTGGTTGTGTTACTCCAAAGAAGTGTTCCATGCATGACAACAAAACAGAGTAAACTGAAGGCAAAGGCCAAATTTAGAACTGCATTAAGGTACAACATCTGTAAGAAACATCGAAAGATGAGAATGCTGAGATAAGAAGATTATGCTGATGCCAGAGTCAGGGAGAATGAAAGTCATTACCAAAGGCCAAAACCATTACAGCAAGATTCCCAGGAGAGGCAGAATGTTTCCTTGCTTCTCCAAGCAATGTAATAATTTGAGGGAGCAATGAAAAAGTGTCCAATATTGTTTCCAGAAATGTATATACCTGAATAAAAATCAGAAAAGTGAAAAAGAAAGTGAGATAGTAGGTCCGATAAACCATCAATATATTAGGAACTGTTTACACCATGCAGCTCTTGAAAAGATTGCATAATCATCAAAACTGAAAATATACTAGCTCAATTTCAATCTGGCAGCCTGTGCACGATAAAATCCAGTTTAGAAGGAATAAAAAAATATGTTAAGAAATTAGTCTATTGGATTGTGAAGCCGAACATTTTATATGGGCTAATGAAATTAAAAACTTATAGAATAAACCTTCTAAATCTGGATAGGCTCTTTCATTCTTCTCAGAGATATTTTAGTTTTCTGAAATCTGAAGTTCTGAACATGATTGATGAATAAAACTAGTGTTTCAGGCTTTCGATATTATTTGTGGATTCAACAGACAAAAACCTCTGTATATAATTGAACGTGTCTTTCTAAAGGTGTCAAATACTCACAGATCTCTTAAAGATTGCTATGTTATACATTTTATGTCTCCAAGATACATTTTCATTTTCAAACATAAAAAATCACCATTTTCGTGTATGTAAATATTGTAAAAGGTTGATATTATATTAATATACATTGTGGGTCTTCTCTACTGCACATCTTCTCATGCCTTGTGCCAAGTGATGATAAAGGACAATATCCTCCAAAGAACACTGATTAAAAAGCAGCTTCTCTGTATAATAACACCTACACTTAGCTATATTATATATTCGTATTAAGAATGACTCCCTTCAACTAGCAATCAAGATTTAGCCATTATAAAATGTAGCCTTGCAGGAGCTCATTAGGAAGAATGGAAACTTAAAAACAATAACAAAGGTAGAAAATATCTAGATAAATTGCTTATGAGAATAAGTGTAATGAATACAGTTAACACATAGGTTATGTCAACTTGCAGGAGCTCATTAGCTCTCTTTACTTTAAATACTTACTCCTATTTATAATCACAACACTAGAAGCTAGCACCACTGCACCAGAGTCAAGGAATGAGCAGGACATGACAGAAAAAGAAATGAAGGCACTCAAGTTGATAGTGTCAAATTGTCAATACTTGCAACTTTGAACAAAATTGGGTATGTTGCAATTTTATTGACTATTGCAACTCCATAAATGAAATATACCAGCTCCTCGTATTAGGTACCATCGAAGAGTCAAACTAAGACAATATAAAGGATGGAGGAATTATATAATTAATACATCTTTGTTTTTAACTGCAACATTGTCTTGTTAAACGATGTTTAAGGAATGAAGAGAGAGAAGTAGAGTTGGCACGTTAGTAAAAAAAGAGATAAATTGCTTTTAATTGTGATTAAAGTATGTAGCATCAGTGAGGGTATTTTAGGAAATTTTAATGTGAACATGTTTTTGTAGCAGGGATTATTGCAATGAACCCTAGAGCTCACAGCAGAAAATAACAACAATAATAGTAGAGAAGGTAGTTTGATTAATATCTCAATAGCCAAGGTAATACAAAAGATGGCTTGAGGCCATGACTCTCCAAGAGTTTCTCTCAATATTTTCTGATATCCCTTGCTCTTGTCCTTACCCCCATATATATCCCCTACTACATTTGTCTTCTTCCCCCTACAAATCAACAAAAAGCTGAAGTAAAATAAAAGGTACAAAACAAAAGGACAAAGCTCTTAATAATAAAACAAAACATGGCAGAAATAATAAAAATAACATAACAGCCTTTAATTAATTCTGCAGCTTCATTAGTTGGTGTTGTGTTTCTTGTTCTTGCGTGAATAAGTCTGAATGACCCTAGGCTGAAGTTGGTGAGTTCGTTGCAATTATTACCCAAAATGGGTATGCAGCAATTATTGTTATTGTTTAAGATAGAAGAATGTAGCAATTATTCTACAGCTTTTTTTAAAAAAAAAAAAAAGGATCATTGCAATTTTTTTTTAAAAACATAATCATTATTCATATATATTTGGAAAATTTTATATGAATAAAATAACCTATCACATCCGCAAGTAATAAATCTACCTTTGGGTAATCCCAAAACAAACCAACTTTTATACCCAATCTGCCCATAATGAACCCACATCATTTAATGACCTAGCCGGTAGAAGCCGGCTAAATGATGTTTAACTTTCAATTTTTCGCTGATAACTCATACTCCAGTATTCACAATTGCTAAAAACACTAAACAGTAAACACTCCCTCTTCCCCATTAATTCATCTCAAACCCACTTTCCTCCCTTCTTTATGTAATGTCATTCTCTCTCTTAATCCGTTCTTCATCTCAATTGCACCCTTCAAACTTCATCCTTTCTATAAAATAATCCTACTCCTCTAAAATCATCTCAATTGCTCTTCCACCTCCTTTACTTTGGGCTTCCACCTCCATCGACCACCCTGCTACTGCCGCCAAAGGTGTTCCTGCTGTTGCCGATGTGTGTTGTTGCTGCCGCCGCCGCCGATGCTACCACCAATGCTTGCTGCTGCTGCTACCGTCGTTTTGTGTAATTCTGGGTTTGAATCTAGGTTTCATTTTTCTTTTTTTTTTTTTGCTTCAATGTCATTAATTGTAATTATTTTGGACTTTTGGTCAATTATTTTGCTTAATTCATTTTTTTCTTGATTGAAAATATGAATTCTGTATATATTTAATATTTTCAAAGTTTTTTTTTTCTTTGATAAATTGGAATTGAATTAGCGAATTTGTATTGGGTTTAAAGTCTGAAACATTTTATGTAATGTTTACAGTTGTTGATCTTATAGTTTGAATATTCGAAGAATTTTCCAAATTAGGCTTGAATTTTGCATAGTTTGTGAGAAATCTAGTTGTATATAGCTTTGCTTTAGGTGCTGTTGTGATAGTCTTTTTTTAGTAATATCAAATTGCCAATGAAAGTCTTTGCTATAGCTTAGAGTACTGTCAATGGAGGAAGAGAAGGGAGGAGAGAGACGAAATGAGGGAGAAGAAGAAGATATTGTGGAAATTGTGCAAACCTTAGATAGCAATTATTATGGAATAGCCGAAATAAAAAAAAATCCTAAAAAGTCAAGTCAACACTACCAGAGATTAGTAAAATAAATAAAACCGCAACAAAAAATTTTCTTTGAGATACTGAATAAATCAACCTCACAAGTATTATCAACTCAAGTACTACATTAACCACAAACATCTTCAAACCCAATAATCACTTTAGAAAACAATTTCAACTTCCCAGCATTAAAATCAGGAAAAAAGAAAGGATGATAGAAACTTACAAGAAACAAGAGGAAGAACTTGTAATTCCGTGCGCCAACACAGTTGACTACCCATACGCAATGATGATCCATTTTAAGAACACATCTTTGGCCTACATAAAACAACCCAATTAATTAGAGATGAACATTCCCAAAATCCCTAACTATCCCCCCTCCCCCCAACACCCCCCCCCCCCCCAAAAAAAATTTTTTTTTATTCCCAAGCTCTTCCTCTTTTATATAAAAAGTAAGAACTAAGCCCGTTTGGTGTGTTGAAGAGTGCCAAGGAATACAAGCTCAAAATTTGGACATTAAAACTGCAAGTGTTTGCTTCACTTCTCAAGAATTTTAGAGATTCAAACAATACTATGAAAGGGAGGAAAACAAAGAGGAAAAGGAAAGGCTAGGAATGGCAATGCAAAAGACCAAACTAACACAGTAACACTTCACTTCTAAGAATAATACACATCATTTAAGAATAATGAATTTAATTTTATTGAGTTTTCACAATAGTATTTGTAGCTTACACACAGAACAATGATGGCAACGTGGTGGCTTGGCATTTTGACATCGACTACAATATCCCACATTTGATCTTCGCTCCGTTCCATTCGATACAGGCCACGGGGATGCTAAAGATGACGATGCAGTACCCTCCTCCAGATTACCATCCAGTACTGGAGTCCAGTTTTGAGGAACAGAACCTGGGTCTTGGAAGACAACCATGAAGTAGCTCCAAGTTAACAGAATAAGCTACAAAAGGAGTAATCTACAAACAATTAGAATGACAAATCAAAACAGTTATTAGAATACATAAATTAAGAACAACAAACAAAATGCTTGGCAAGAAAATTATCACAAGCTCAAATCATTAGTGGATGCCCAATGACATTGATAATAGGTGTTTTCCAAATTATAAGAGTAACAAACACTTGTAAGAAATCAAATATTCAGACCCATTCTTCTAACATCACAGATTCGCAATTAGAAGAACTATGAATGTCTGAGTAATGTCCTGACTATCAAAGAACTATTAGATTCATATCAAAATATGCACAAGCAGCACAACAGATATTGGGTGATCAAAATTACTCAATTTTAGTTATTAATATATTGAATTTTAAATTCAGTGTTAAGTTCTACTCCGTAATAAATAAATCTCACTAGGTATATCCTTAAAAATAACTTTCATAAAATTATTCGTGCAAAACTTCTACTTAGAAACTGAAGAACTTTTAAACAACAAAATCAATGATATTTTGAAACAATTCGAGCATCTTGATTGAATTTCAGTAAGAATAAATTGTAGTGCATTGCAGGAATTCACCTCTTTAGTTCTAAAAATACATACAACTTCTTCACAAATGCACAAATTAGGGAACCAATTATATTTCAGTAAGAATAAATTGTAGTGCATGTTGATTGTGTCTGAAGCATGGAATTAAAACTCGGCCGTTCCATTACGTAACGGCCGTTCTGTAACCTATTTCTGAGTTGCCGATACGCGAAATGCCGTTATAACATTGAGAGTTGGAATTCACACAAAAATCGTCGCGATGGCGTTCCGTAACAGTAAAACGCCCGTTCTATAACGCGTTTTTGCAAGAAATGCCCGTTTTTTATAAATAAAATAAATATTAAAGAAGAAAAGGCTAAGAGAAGTTATACTTTGCAATAGTTAAATTTTTAATAAATAAGCTGGATTATTAATAAATTTTAATAATAATAACTAATAATATTTTTTTTACATAATGTGATACGAAAACAAATAAGAATGAATGAAGATTGAAAAAGCTTAATATTGAGCTTATGTGATTTTTTTGATAAAATTCACGCCGCGACAGCCGCGAAACTTTCTTTTTTGCCATTACAAGCGATTCCCGCGACAACGAGACCGTTTCCGCGAACGTGACCGCGACCGCTATTTTTTTCCATGGTCTGAAGTGAAATATATTAAAGTCAAGACACTGTCTGACAGAGGTGTCTCCGCTTCATTTTCTTGGTCACAAATCTTAGCAGGTCTTATTGAACATGAATTATTGAACATGAATAGCAATATTAAAAACACCTGAATTGGAAGTTTAAGAGTTTAATTTGACAAGAAAGCAATTCATCATGGCAAGGAGAATGTCTATATCATAGAGCATGAGGGTAGAAGAATGGCATTGCAACCACTACCACCACCTACACGCTCTAGGGAAATGGCATATGAAGATAGGGAAGATGGCAACCACAAGACTTCCTTTATTGCTTTCTATGATACTAAAGAAAAGTGCTTAAAAGGGAGGAAAGACACAAACTGTATAACCTACATATTCCTCCTTGATGCCCGATTTCAAGAATAAGATCAGATGAAGTGCCTTAATTTGCAGCTTTTAGAGCTGCTAGAAAGTTTCTGACACACAGAAATATAGAAAAGCCAAGACACTATGCATCACTTTTGATAGAAAGTTTCTGGGACACAAACAGGAGGAATTGAAGCTTTTATAGCTGAAAGAAAATGTGAATGCAATGACATTAATGGGATGAAAAGAGAACTCGGAGAATGATCAGATGGTGATAGACTGAAAAAAGGACTTAACAAAGTAAATAGGGATTTGAAGGGTTCAAACCAGGCTAAGACATGGATAAGTTAGATACGCTGCTCCATTTATTGAATAAGCATTCTATAGAAATTATGAATATGTCTTGGTCCATAATACAGTATCAAGAGTTCATGGACTGATCTTGGGCACAAATACTAGAGGGTAGACTTCGAAAGAAATGTTCAAAGTTCAAAAAACTTAATAGTGGAAAAAGTAGACAATAGAGCTTCACATCGACTCTACAAGATATACAAAAATCTCTCAACTTACGACATTGCAAAATCACATAGCAATGAAGAATTTACAATTAAAAAAGGTAAAATATATATATACACACACAACTACAGCGGAAGAGTAGGGAGATTGGAAAAGAGCCTTTAGAAGGATGGGGAAAAAAAAAAGGTTGTAAAAAATACAGCTGATTAACTTAATGGCTATTTATTAGGAAAATGCAGCTTTAGATCATAGATCCAGCTGTCCAGGTCTAGGTAATGATAGATCTTTAGCTATAAGTGCCACATACATGGACATGTACGAACATCAGTCATTTGTATAAACTTCTGCAATTTTTTGGATGGAAATATACGATACAAAATGTTGGTACACCATGTCAGATTTTAAAGTGCTGTACTTGAAGCAAGGTGAAGACTGAGGAGTTTGGTAACCTAGGGATAGCCAAAGAGAAGTTGTTGACATGGAGTTTTATGATTAAGAATGAACAATCAATTCTCCTTAATGCAATACTTTGCTACAGCTCGTGGCTAAGAATGAAAAAACTTAGGCACAGGGATACGACATCATGGAATTAGAATGCAATAAAAGAAGCAAGGAAAAACCTGCAAAGGAATTGGAGTACAGAGAAATAAAATACAACAAAGCTACAGACCAAAACAATCTCCAATGATCCAATCCATCAACGAGTTCACTAATTGATTACATGCTTATAGCTACGGTATTGGTTCTACTTGTGCAGCAGCTAATCAGCTATTTAATACCATAATGAGATCTTTTCATCTGATGTTAACCAAATATCCATAATTAACCGCCGCCACCACCCCACCCCACCCCACCCCCCTCCAAATATTTAAAATATTATCTGTGAGATTGAAAGCATTGGAATGGTCAATTAGTAACATTATGGGGTATGAATACTATGAAAGCCAAATACAAATTTACAAATTACAACCCCAATAGTCACTCCATATAATATAAGCATCTCCACAAAATCAAAATCAACCATCTAAAATGCAAAAAAGCCAATTACAGTAGACTAATGAAGATCCAATTACCAAAAAAGCAAACAAAAGATAAAACAGTAAGAAGAATCCACACTAAATAACTGGTAAAAAAACATATAATGCTAAAATGTAGAACTTACAAGGACATGGAAGACAAGAACAATGAATGCAGCGAGCACGGCCTGAGCACCGCCGTGGATCAATTTGGGCCCCCAATAAAGGATAATAACAGCCCAATAAGTAAGACCAATGATGCCCAAAACCATAAGGACCATCAAGTAACCCAAGTAGCGAAGCCCAGAACAGTACTTAAACGGGTTAAAATTCATAGTTCGTCGGAGCATCCGGGGTCGTGGAAGTGAAAGGAGAGGTGAGGATTTAGTTCTTCTTGAAGGAAACAACGATTTCCAGATGTCTGAAGCCAGGATTTTTTTCAAGGGATTCAAGGAAAGATTGATTTCTGAGTTGAATTGGAGTTGACTTATGATTAAGCATTTGCTATGGTGGTTTTTTTGGGTTTTTTGAGAGAGACCTTCAGAAATTTGGTGGAGATGATAAATTGATAATTAGGGTTAATAATGTTTGCTGAAAGTCGCAAGTTCCCAAAGTCCCAACTCCTAACCCAGAGACCAGAGCAGTTAGGAGGTAGTTGGGCAAAAAAAAAAACATAAAAATAACAAGATATTAATTCATTAAACTACAAGAGTGAGTTTTTCCCTCACAAAAAAGAATTTAAAAAAAAAAAAGTTTTAAAATGCAACCTCAAACAAAATAGGTTTGTTAAGTTATGTTTGGATATAGAGTTTTGAGTAGAATTTAGAGTTTTGACAAGTCAAAATAAATAATAATAATAATAATAATATACTCTATAGCTCTGTTCTTTCAGACTAATCTGATCTAATCTGATTTGAGTTTTTCTGATTTGATTATATTTTTATTTTTATTTTTATTTTTATTTTTATTTTTATTAGGGACAAAAATTTAATGAGCCTAAAGCCTCAGGCTCATTTCATTTCACCTCTTCAGTATTTTACTTTTCATTCTTTTCAAACCCTTCATTCAATCTGAATCCAAAACCGTCACCGAAAAAGTGGACCGAATAATCACCGCCGGAAAAGTCATTTCGAAAACCGTCGTCGGACAAGTCGTCCCGAAAACCGTCGCCGAAAAACGCGGCCTGAAAATCGTCGCCGGAAAAGTCGGCCAAATAATCACCGCCAGAAAAATTCAGTCCGAAAACCGTCGTCGGAAAAGTCGTCCTGAAAATCGTCGCCGAAAAACTCGGCTTGAAAATCGTCGCCGGAAAAGTCAGTCGAATAATCACCGCTGGAAAAGTCGATCGAATAATCATCGCCGGAAAAGTCATTTCGAAAACCGTTGTCGGAAAAGCCGTCCTGAAAATCGTCGCCGGAAAAGTCGGCCAAATAATGAACGCTGAAAAAGTCAGTCCGAAAACCGTCGTCGGAAAATGTCGAGCGGAAAAACAATGCTCGAAATAATATTAATAATAATAATAAAGAGTAATAATGTCTGATCTGATCTGATTTGACTAAGTCTGATCTGATCTGATCTGATTACTGTAGCTTTTAAGTCCAAAAGAACAGGGCTTATAATAAGTGTTTGGTAAAGTAGTGATTCGGTTGTAGTTTTTAGCTTTTGACAGTGGCGAATCCACCTTATAATAAGTGGGGTCCGTTGACCCCTCTTGAACCTAAATGTGTAAATTTTTCTCTTGTAAAATTTCGAAAATTTTAAAATTTTCCCTATAATTTGAAATTATTGACCCCTATTAAATTTATCAAATGCATTTTGACCCTATTAAACATTTTTTCTAGATTCGTCATTGGCTTTTGAGGGGGTAGTTTTTCATAATTGAGATGGTATTATGTCAGATATGTTTGACACAAATATCTCCTTCGTATGAGAGAAACTCATATTAAACAAAACATGCGTGATTCAAATACAAATCAATGCAGGCCCAAAACACTAAAGACAAAAAAAAAACAGTTGACAACACCTGGAAGAAGAAGTTTGACTTGGAACAAAGCCTGGAAATACAAAGACTGGAACAACCTGGAACAAACCTTAGACCTGGAACAAACTAGCTTTGACTTGGTACAAACAAGTTTAAACCTGGAACAAATAAAGCTTTGATGTGGAATAAATAAAAGATGACCTAGAACAAACAAAGTGTGACCTGGAACAAAAAGAATCTCGACGTGGAAAATAATTGACTTTACCTAGAATAAAAAATGATTTACTTGGAAAACATGTTACTTAATTGGAACAAAAATGACTTAACTGGAAAAAATTACTTAAACCTAGGAAATATTTTACTTACCTGGAACAAACACAGGGTTTACCAGGAAAACACATTAAATTACTTGGAACAAAAACTGACTTACCTGGAATTAATATCAGGTGAGGCAACAATCCAGGTTATAAAATTACGTAGTCCATGTTACAAGCATTATGTTTCAGGTTATAATTCCAAGTATTCTAGATGAAACAACGATCCATGTTATAAAGTTATGTAGTCTAGGTTACAAGTATTGTGTTCCATAGCTTTAGGGCAAGGCCGTGCTTGAGCAAGTGCAAGAATACCTTTAGCACAGGGCCCTTAATTTAAAGGGCTCAATTTAACAGTGCGTGTCCACATTTAAAAAAAAAAAAGTAAATCAGTCTTCCCTTCGTTCTTTTTACAGTACAGTTGTACTTCATGTCTTTCCACCTTCTTATTTTCAATCAAACCTTCTTCAATTCACGCCTATTTTCAAGGCTTCTTTCCTTTTCCAATTTTCCTTTTGAATGATTAATATGTATTTATGTATTCTTTCATTTTTTTTTCAACTAAAGTTTTTTAAATTTAATTTCAATGTTGTTTTTACTTTGACACTAAAATATTTGTTATGTGATATTGCATTGAAATAAAATTAGAATATCATTACAAAAATTTGATTAAGGGGCCCATTTTAAAGATTTGAACAGGGCTCCGAATTTCCACGGCACGACCCTGCTTTAGGGGTAACAGATTTGGAAGATAAAGGAGTTAATCAAGAATGGTTTTAGGGTAACACTTGGTTGCATCATCCCCTTAAATACACAGTTGCAAGTGCATAACATTGGATCAGAACCAATGGTGTTGAAGTGGTTTGGACTGATTGGGTGTGGCATAGGTTTAATATTCCTAAGACTAGACTTATTTTATGGTTAATTCTGTGGCAAAGGTTGAAGATCATAGCCTTCATATATGTCCAGATTCATTCCCTTAGTTGATAGAGATTGTGCTATATGTGGTAGGGCTAAGGATACTATTGTACATTTGTTTTTTGAGTGCTGCTACAACAAAGCTTGCATACTACTACCAAAAATGATCCAAGACACTTGTAGTTGACTCTTGCTTGATCAGTTTGAAGAATCTCAATAGATTTCAGAGAGGTGTGGCTGGGTGTTTCATAGCAAATATGATGTAATGTGGGAGAATGTGGTGATGTGTCCTGAACATTTAATGTAGCCGGTGGCGGATCTAGAAATTTTATGTAACGGGGTTACTTTATATAAAAATGCACTCCTCTCACAATGTTGACATTATTATATTAGAAATTTTACATTATGGGGTCACTTTTCACTATTAACCGTGGTCTCATGTACTACACAAAATATTTTTTTGACCAAATTTTATTAAAATAAATAAACATAAATTAATTTTTTTAAGCCCAAGTGGGGTCACATGACCCCACTTAATTGTACTTCCATCCGCCACCAAATGTAGCAGAGTAATACTTCCTGTATGGTTAGAATGAAGAGGATCATGCCAAGGGAAACTAGTCCTAATATGCTTAGATGGTTATGTAGTTTAATGTAATGTGAATATTTGTTTGGCTTGTTTTGTTTTAGTTTTGTTAGTTTTTTTTTTGTGTTTTCTAGTAGGTGCCTAGTGGCATCAATGTAATATCTTTCTTGATGAAATAATTTTTTTACCTTTTTTCAAAAAAAATAAAAAAAAAAGTATTATGTTCCAGATTATCATCACTCCAAGTATTCTAGGCGAAACAAAAAAACAATCAAGGTTATAGGTAATCTGTAACACCCCGTCCCTGCTACGAACAGAGTATTCAAGCGGAAGATAGAGCACTGGATGAGAGTGCCCCTAAGTTCTAAGTCAAACAGCGATAAAGAAAGATTAAAATCAACTAATAAAACCCTTTAAGTTCACAATTCTTTCCATTAGCTTAGCCATCCTGGTTTGTATGGTGTGATGGATTCTTCACTTAGTAATCTTTGTTTAAGTATACTCAAATTTCTAGAGTTATGTAGAGGTGGTTGTACCTCGGTCATTGAACTTGTAATCATATTTGGACTTTCTGTAGTAACTTAGACAAACTCATCATAAAAATACTTATTCCAAACAAACTTGTACCCATACAATTCTTATCGTTTAGCAACCACTAAAGACATAATTAAGAGTCAAAATACATCAACAAACACAAATTTTAGCCCATATAAACTTGTTGTCTAGAATAATATAACTTCAAAAACCAACACCAAAACATACTCAAATCAAACTTGCACAATTAATTCCATAATTCGCCAAGGGCATAACCAAGTGTAGTACGGAGTACAAGCCTAAAACAAAATTAAAAACATGCTAAATACCCATCTAAACCACGTTGCCAACGACTTCCATTTCCAAAAAATAAATTACAAAAATTCTTCACAAGTTATTCAACAATTCAATAACTCCTAAATTCAATAATTTTACAACTAAACATAATTAATATATCAAAAATCACGAAAATTCACCATTAAATCCAGAATATTATAAGATCAAAATACATGATAATATCACTCGAAAATTGGGCATCTTTTCGCCCCAATTCAGACCAAAGCAAAAATTGTCAAACAATTCATAAAAATTATTTTAAAAACTTAATAAATTATCACACAAATACTCGATATGATACTGGTTTTTGACCAGAATGGAATGGAACTGGCTTTTTATATGATCTAGGGTAGACATATTTTTGGATCTCGAACTTCTAACCCAAAAATTTCTGGCCCGACCCGAACACACAAGACACGATCTGAAGTTGTGACCGATTATATTGTGACTGACCGTTTAAGGCCAAGTGTAACGTGAACGACGAATTACGACATGCATAACGACTGTGGCTGATCAATTATGACATGCATATCGATTTTGACGACCGATCAGACTTGTATCTTGGTTACGACTTGTAAAAAATCAATTTTAACCGACTAAATGTGACCTGATTCGACAACGACCGAGCCGATAAATGTGGACCGAAACCGGTCGACCTCCACCAAGAGAAATACCGTATTCGACTAGATACCTAAAAAGACCGACAGTTACCAATAACAAAGGGCTCATAAACATCATATGACATATTTTTTGCTGATTATTTTTAGCCGAACTTATTTTTGACCGAACTGTTAACCGTTTAATCCGTTTTTACATTAAATGAGGAGTAATTACTACTGTACTTTACTAGTATAATCAAATTTAAATATTTGGATCCAAAATTCGAGAATCATCTGACGATACTTCACTACTTTCTCTGTCTGTCTGTCTGTCTCTTCCTTCAAACACAAATTTCTCTCTTATTTTGCAGGTAATTAATACACTTGATCCTAATTCTCTGTTCTTCATTCATGTTTTTGCCTTTTGTTTTTAATTTTTTTTTATTTTTTTATTTTGCACAATTCGAAACTAGTTTTGAGTTCAATTAGGGTTGAGGCTTTTGTTTTCCTCAATTTAGTTTGCAGGAACTTAACTGCCCATATTCAGTTACAACAACATGCAGCAGCCAACGCCTTCAATGATGCCTGTTATGCCTTCTTTTCCACCGGCTAATATCACAACCGAGCAGATTCAAAAGGTTTTTGCCCCCTCATTTTTGGGAAATTAATTGATAATTATATTATGCAATTAGATCATGACACTTTTTAATTCATTTTATGTTTATATTTGATTCGGTTGTTCATTTATTGCTTTTTGTTTATTTAAATTTGATTATGAATACCTATAAACACTGCAAATACTCTGACCTGATTAGTGCATATTGATGAGCATGTACTTGGGCTGGTTTTAGTGGTTTATGGTGGTTATGCTGGTAGACTGGCTTATTTGTAAGAAAGGTTGTGTGATGTAATCGTTGTTGATGCCTTTTGTTGGGCTTAAGATTAGCTATTGTGTGAACAAGCTATGAATATGGTGTTTAGATGTTATGCAGAAAATGCAATTAGTTTATGGTTTTTGTTGAAGACAGTGATGGTACACCTTTCCATGTCTTTGGATAGATATAGATTGATAGGGAGGAGAAGGACGAGTTCAATGTTAGTATGCTATTAGAACTCTGCTTGAGGTATCATACATGTCCATGTTTTGAAAGAATTGGCGTGATTTTGGTCTAAAATTAAGTGTCCAAGTGTCCCATTTGTTTACATGGATACTTAAGATGAAATAAAGAGTTGTTGTGGTATGGAGAAAACAATATGTTTCCTTTTTCATTGGTATTTTTCAATTAAATAAGCAACTTCGCTTATTATCTTGTGTTAGCAAGCCAAGTAATTGTCATGAACAACCACCTATGGGTACATTTTTCCTGGTTTTTCCTTACTATGAAGGGCCATGGTTGTTGATGGTGATGTGGGTGATTAATATTACTTCATCTTCTCTAAACTTTTGTCCTTGCCTGGTCATTGTAAAGCTACATGGCACCATCACTAGGAAAGAAGGGTTTTTGGGATTTATCGTCTCCTTGAAGCCTTGTTTACACATAACTAGGAAAGAAGGGTTTTTGGGATTTATCGTCTCCTTGAGGCCTTGTTTACACATAATAAGTACAAAGATCTTAAGGTCATCATACTTTGATAAATTTCTAGATTCGATATGACTGGTTAGGTAGAGGAGATCCAAGCAGAAAGATCAGGTACATGGTTGATTGTACACAATGTCAAGTGGGAGTTAGGAAATGCAGGTATAATGAGTCATGGCACAGTTAAGATGCGTGGTTGCTATTGTAGGAAGTATGGGGCTTTTCTGATTAATAATTGGAGAATCTTGTAGCTATCAGTAAAGCACTATGGGATAGTATGTGTATAGAGAGAGAGGACAGTTTAATTTGAGTTAACTGTAGGAGCTGCATCATATTTTGCATTATCAGTTTGATAGAGAACTAACTTCCTTACCAAGAAAATCTGTTAATAATGTATCATATTAATAGCTCAAGCTAATAGTGTAGGGTAGATTTACGGATCTAGTGAGATGTGAAAGATATATTATATACATATCAATGTATGAAAGGCGTAAGGCGCACCAAGGCGATAGGATTTCCTAGAGCCTTAGGCGCGCCTCATTGAAGTGAGGCGCACCTAAGAAGTAAGGGGAAAAAGGCTGGAAAAATCTGGGGAAAAAACATAAATGCGCCTTAATGCGCCTTATGGTGCGCCTCAGCGCGCCTTGCTTGCGCCTAGCCACAAGCGCCTCGCCTTGAACAATTTAGGCACTTACCCCCTTGCGCCTTGCGCCTAGGCGCGCCTCAGGCGCGCCTTTTCAAACACTGATACATATATTTTTCGTTGTGAAAGTCGCTGGAATTTGGCGTTTGATAGATGTCACATATCATAATAGTGTGTACTCGTGCACAAATCTAGCTTTTTGGTTGAATATTGAGCAAAATATTCCAAGGATGTGCACATAAAGGATTATGTGTGTGATGCACAACCTTCCATAAAGCGTGCATTAAAATAGTTGTTCAGATTGTTTTGCATTTATTGTTGTACCATTTATGCATACAAATAAGTTCATAACTAGATTTCTTTATTTTCTTTGTATGGGGTGTAAGTAAAGCAAGATGCATTTGATTTGTTTAGGTTTAGATTTCGGGAGAGTCCTTCCTACAAGGTTTGTCTACATCCTCACACTAATTTCCTTGTATTCTTTGGGAGTTTGAATGGAATGGAAATTTTCATTTACTTGCCCCAAAAAAGTTTGTGCGAAAGAATTCTGTATGTAAATTGTAAAACATGTGTAAATTAATGTTACTCAGTGAATAATATTAGTTGAGTATATGTTTCACATAATCACATATAGTCAAGCTTAGAGTATTAGGGTCTGAATTTTAAAAATTGACAATAGGTGGTGTAATTTCTAATCTTGCTTTGAACTCTGGGACTAGCCAATCTCATTCAAAGTATTTGGGTCAGGATTCTAAAATTTTCTAGGTGGTGTAATTTCATTTGGATATGACACTAATTCCTTTTGCCCTTATCAATGTTTCATTGATTCAGGGACTTGCCTGGGAAGTTGAGAGTTAGGACTATGTGTCTATGTAGTGGTGGCCATTGGCTGGGGACCGGGCTAGCTTGGAGAGGAGTGACCCATGAACCGAACCGGCTGGCTGGCAGGCTGGGTCGAGGAGAGGCTGACCCATGAATAGAACCACACAGATTCCTAGTGGGTCAGCGACCAGGCCGAATTGGGCTGGGTTAGATAGGTTTCATGGGCTGGGTTGGCGCCAGTTGGATCTGGTGGTTTCGTGGGTTGTGTTGGCGGGTTGGGTTATGGGTAGTGGGTTTAGGGGTTAGGGTGGAGGGAATTTCTAATATATATATATATATATATATATATATATATATACTCCCTCAGTAACATATTAATGGCAACGATTTGACATAAAGTAGAGAGGAAAAATGTCAAATCGTTGCCATTGATATGTTACGGAGGGAGTATATATGTATATAGAAGTAGGCTCATGTGAGAAATGTAGTTTTGGTGAGAAGGGTGAGAAACAATTTCAACCCTTTGATCAACAAATGAATGGCGAAGATTAAATTTGATTTTTCCTCTTTACTCCTTCTATAGTTTAGAGTCAATGTATCTATGGTATAAAGTCAATGTATTTTTACTTAATGTATTTATAATGTATGTTGAATGTACCTATAGTTGGTGGTCAATGTACCTCTAAGTCATAGTTGATGTATTTAGCTCTTCTCACATTTCTCACGATAAGAAATTTCTCACCGGAACTATATATATATCATAATAGTTTATAATTGCATAAGATTAACATATAAGAAAAATTACAAGAATTATAAAAGAAAATTTAAGTTACATTAATTAATAGTTGGGCTATGGGTTGGGTTGGGGTAGGAATTGGGCTAGGGCTGGTTGGGTTATCCACTTATGCATTGGCTTGGGTCACATGATGGGTTGGGCTGTGTTGGGTCACCGAATTGGGCTGGGCTAAATGAGTCAAGTGAGTGGGCTGTGGTTGAGAGCTGAGACCCATGAATCACCCCTCTGTTAGACGGGCCGAATCCAGGCTGGGCTGGGTCACATGGGTCCGACCCATCAGGGCCATTTCCGGTCGAATCAGGACTGTGCAACCCATTTCAGTGACCAGCTCTATGTCTATGTATGTTTCATATGCTTTAGACCTATCTAGTATATATTACATTATTTACGTAAGAACACATTATATTTTATATTTTCATCATTACATCATTACTAGTTGCATGCATGCATGTCTCCTTCGGACCTCCGCTATGTCCATTGCCGTGCCTTTGGCGTTTATTCTAGTGTTGCACTTAATCTTACTGCATTTCCCTTCTAAGAAATTTGGCAGAATCTTCAATATATGACCATATTCTAGCTAGCTACTCCTGTCATTTTGGAGTTCTTATTGCATTTTGATTCAATCAGATGATTGCTTAAGTTAATAGGCTCATTGAAGCAAATCTCTTGTTCAGTTGATCTGTGGCTTCATCCTACTCAACTTCCCTCTATATTGCAATCATGGTTTGAATGTGCGATTTCGGTTACGGCTGCGGGAACGTTTGCGGAGTAACGGGAGTTGTTATGATGCGTTGATCCTGGACCTTGTCACGGTTGTTGAGATGCAAATTTGATTTCAAGATAGTATAGGATTAGAGCCTCTAGTGGGGAGATATGGGGGAATCTTTCACTATATCTTTGAATAGGAAGTAACTTTTGAGTGAAACAATAAATATAACTTCCAACACGGGGTGATTTGGGGTTGGCACGTTTGATTCAGACAAAATTGCGAGTTTTTTCAACATCCCTTGTTGATACGGAAAATTTCGGTTTGGTGAATTGAAATTCCTTGACTAAACGGCCCAAACAAGATGTTGGGGCCTTGTATTTACACCAGGATTGCAATTGTTTTTTTGGATTATTCCCAATGATATACTTGTGTATTAGCATATTTTTAGTGGTATACCCGAGTTTAAAAAAAATCTCAGAAATATACTTAGGTTACTAATATAATTCAATTAACAACTCTAATTGTTGTTATCGGCCAGTTAACCACCACAAATAAGAACTTAGTTAAATGTAGTTAGTGTATTTTGGGGGGAATTTAAAAATTAAACATAAGATAAAATACATTAACTTTTTACAATTCAATTAAAACTAACATACGTTCTTATGGTAGGTGTAAAAAGTTAATAAACTGTATTTTTTGTTCTATTTTTATTTACCCCTCTAATTAAACTAACTATAGTGAACTAAGGATTGATTAGTGGTGGTTAATTGGTCAGAATTAACAATTTGTGGTGTTACTTGAATTATATTAGCAACCTAAATATATTTCTGGGATTTTTAAAACTCAGGTATACCACTGGGAATATGCTAATGCACAGGTATACCATTGGGATTAATCCTTGTTTTTTTTATCTTTTGACGGGCACCTATTTTTAGCGTTTTGACTTCACCTAGCAGCTTTCCTCAGTAGAGGGGTACATAGACTGTTGCCATAATTCAAATCTTTACTACTTTTAGTTTTTAGCTCCATTTTTGCCACCACCCCCCTCTTTCTGGATGTTAACATTTTCCTACGATGAATAACTTTCTGTTCAGAATCTATCATTTTATGAACTCAATCCTTTGGCAGTTTTATTTAAATATATAGAGTATTATTAGGATATCTAACATAATTCTCAATAGTGGTGTTTGCTTTGTGGTACATCTGCATTTTGTTTTACATTTGTTGGACTGAGAATTATACAATAGCTTGCCAAAAAAAGAAGAAAAGATTCATCCAATAGGGTTCTAGTTTATCACTTATGCTTATCGGTGTATTAATTGTTTGATACTTTGCCTGAAGTTGTACTTAGTTTAGTTTAATGAATACAAATTTAACGTTTTCAGCACAAATCAAATGTGTTAATAAACTATGAGCATGACTGGTTATCTCTGACATTTTTTGTTGATTTCGAGCAGATCTTATACCAATATTGGAAAATTCAAAATTATCAAATTACAATGGAAAACAATATTGTGTACGTGTTTTTGTAATTACCATGGATCTTTGCACTTAATGATTGTTGTACATTTGGCTTCTTTTCTTTACTTTTAATTTGCTGACATGGATTCCGTCTGTTATTTCAGTTTTTTCCGACATCTGGAGCACTAAAAGTACAAGTCAAATAATCTAGCATTTTTCTTCTCGTTCAGATTAGAGTTTATTCAAACTCCTCCTTTTGATTTTTAATAAGAGTAGTTACTTTTATGACCAGACTGATTGAATGCTGTGCCCTTGTATCATCATATCTTGTGTTGTCTGCCCTATACAATTCTCTTCATCGACTCCTGGACCTGGAGTACCTTTGGTTTGTCATTTGATCTGTTAATAGATTTTTTATTTATTTTTATAATCAAATTCATTGCTGATTCTTTACCCGTGACATATTGGTAGTTACATA
This sequence comes from Salicornia ramosissima, assembly GCA_951394345.1. Classification (NCBI taxonomy): domain Eukaryota; kingdom Viridiplantae; phylum Streptophyta; class Magnoliopsida; order Caryophyllales; family Amaranthaceae; genus Salicornia; species Salicornia ramosissima. Next base: position 51,900,732 of record OX596234.1, read on the forward strand.
AGCTCATCATGGATTCATGGTTATGCATGACATAATCTATGTGTTTCTTACTTAGCAGCATAGAGACTGTCTCTGGTTGCTGACTTTTAAAAGTTTTTAGTTGGGTTCAAAACTCATTTGCAAACCCTTGTGTTTTGTGAAAATTTTAGAGACGACATTAATTCTTTTTTCCTTTTCTGCTCTTGTTTGTATTTTCAATGCAGTATCTGGATGAGAACAAGAAGTTGATCCTGGCTATATTGGATAACCAAAACCTTGGGAAGCTTGCTGAGTGTGCTCAGTAAGTTGCTTCTTAATATTTTGTTCAGAGATAGTGTTTGTATGCTGATAATTGCTGATGCCCTATCTGTTTCTTGGTTAAGGCTGACTCTGATTAGTATGATACTCCTGCTGCTCTTGTGATAAAATTGGATGTTTTACATAAATAATTTAGTGGCGGATAGGAAAGATTGGAGGAGGAGTATCTAAGTGGATGACTTTCGTGATACGTGTATTTGATTCATGTCTAGCCCCCAAAATTTTTGGAATAAGGCTTTGATATTGTTGTTGTCAAGGCATTTTCTAGAAACATACTATCCGATATTGTTGTTGTTCTCCTTTAGCATTCATGATTTCTGTTTTGATTTAAAACCCATTTCCCACTCTTCCCAGCTTTTCCTTGTTAATGACACTCCAGTGCATGGGGGGAAACTGGAAAAGTTCCACGGAAGTGATCACCTAGTACTAGGATTATAATGAGCTAAGCTTGAAGCATAAAAGTTTGATACTCGAGCTCAGGTTTGAGTAGTAGTGACATGGGCAGCCGCTCTGCTAAGCTTATTGTTATTTTTACACAATATACCAGTGGTGCTTAGTAGAAAATGATCTCTTTAAGTAATATAGAGCTTATGTATGCTTTATTCTGTTTGGAAATGTTGGATGTGCTGCCAATTTTTAATAGGCAAGCCATTGCCTTGTGCGGTAACTTTTTTTCGGGGTTTAAATTTGTGCAGTAACTTAATGAGACAGAATATTACTATATTCCATCACAATAGCCATCAGGATATTATCATATAGTTAGTTTTGTTGATGCAGAATTTTGTTAAATATATTGCATTAACTGTTTTTTAAGCCAATAGATATGATTTGCTACAAATTAGGGACACTGAAATTATGGTAATTGTGATATATTCCATGTTGTGTAGATGTCATCTGCTTTTTAATGGATGCACAAGGCTCTGCTTAAAATGCTGGGTTTTTACCATGAATATGTGCTGTGAGGCATAAAACAACTTATATTCCTGTGTCTCAGCTATCAACTTGATTTAAAATGGGAATGATAAATATAATTACTATGATTTTGTAATTTCTTCTGTTTTACAAAAATTTTGTGCTCAGAGATCCTTCTAATACCACCTTATACCTGCAGGTATCAAGCACAGCTTCAGAAGAACTTGATGTATTTGGCTGCAATTGCTGATGCTCAACCTCAAATGGCAACAGTACCCTCCCAAGTATGCTTGCTTACTATATTGACTTAAACACTTAACACTTTAACAGTCATCGTTATGCTTATTTATTATGAAAAATTGCCCCAAATAAGCCAACCTTTACGTGGTATTCCACAATTAAGCCAAGCTTTGGATAATCCAGAAATAAGCCAACATTACCATCATTGAAGCCAAATTTAGGTCATCGATTTAAGTTTACCCATTACGCAATGATTAATTAAAAAAATCATGATTAATTATTATAGATTTATAATAGATTATGATAAATTATAATCATCCATCACCTTAATCACATCCAGCCACCACCGAACCACCACCGCCACTATCCTGGCCACCACTGAACCACCCGCACCCTGCCACCACCCAAAACCTAGCCACCATACATAACCACCCCACCCCACGAAACCCAACAGGCCAACACCACCACCCAAACCCCACCCTAGCAAACCAACCTCACCCACCTAACCAACCCGGCCTAGCCCATCAAATCTAACACTACCACCAACCAAAGCCCACCCACCACCGAACCACCTTACCCCACCTGATGAGTCGCATCTATATAGTGTTTTTAGGCATATTTAGAGCATTTTAGTCCATTTAGTTGCATTCCAGTCATTATTTGCATATATTATTCATTTTGTGCTCTATTATGTTTCGTTTGTGGTTTTCTTAATTTTGAGGTAGTTTTATAGCTATTTGGAAGCTTTCGAAACAAAGTTATACAACTTGGATAGTTGTAGGAGAGTTGAAGAATATGTGCGTTTCACTTGAGGATTATCATCATATGAACCTTATTATGTGATCAGAGGACGCTCGATAACCAGCTTGCAGGACACAGTAGCAGCAACATGCAGAGCAAAACCAGCGTAGACCCTGAAACGCTGGGTCGACTTCGAGAGGCTGTAGCTTGAGATCTAGGCATTGAAACGGGATGTGTGACCTACCGTTGCGAAGCTCTTCGAATCTAGTTTCCGACGCGAATTGAATCGCATCAATCCGATGAGTAACTCGAGATATGATCAAAATAGTGCAAGGTGGTCAAACTGAATTTTTACAAGCATTGATGTTTCTTCGCTTTTATTTCAAGTTTACCCCAATAATCTATGCCTCGAACCTCATGGATACTTATTAAGCTTCATACGATGATAATCCTCAAGTGAAACGCCCATGTTCTTCAACTCTCCTACAATTATCCAAGTCGTACAACTTTGTTTCGAAAGCTTCCAAATAGCTATAAAACTACCTGAAAATTAAGAAAACCACAAACGAAACATAATCGAGCACAAAAAGGATAATATATGCAACTAAATGGATTAAAATGCTCTAAATATGCACCTAAATATGCCTAAAAACACTATATAGATGTGACTCATCAAATTCCCCAAGCTAAATTGTTGCTTGTCCCCAAGCAACAACAAACCAACATAGACTCTCAAAGGAACAAAATTGGACCAACTCAACCTCCAGACAGTCTAATGACCAAGGTTATGCCAACTGAAAACAAGAATAGTTACAAGTTATACAAACACAACGTTATGATCCACAACTTACTACCTCAAGTAATTCCCAAACAAGCTAGTCGTCACCGCACACCTTGAGCTAAGAGTATGAAGCAATTGAGGGCAAAATGACCAAAAAGGAAATTAGCTTCATTTGAAATACCAAAACATATCACCGATCAAAAGTTCTTTATCTAGGCTTGTAATGGGGCTAGGGTGATAAGGTAGGATATAATTTGGATAATGTAGCTAAAGTCTAACTTGGGCAGTAAACCATACGAAATACAAAGCCAAGCGCTAAATGACCCAAAGACTAAAGCGCAACAACGTCGAAAGGAATAGATTCCATGCTTTTGGGGACGGTAGAAGGCTAGTGAATTGAATGCACTTCCTCCTAGGCATAAGCAATGCGTCTCACACGAGGCGTGAACCTCGTCCATGCTGTTGCTTTCTTGTACTAATCTCAACAACAATGACGCACATTACTAAATCATAAAGATACTATGGCCTATGTACAAAAGATGTACCAACTTTACACCCTTTTTATTTGAGGGAACTAATAACATAAATGAAAACACATAATTGAAAGTCTTAAAACATATTTTTGGATTATTTTCATTCTTTTTTGTTTTTTTTTCCTTTTTTTTTTCCTTTTTCACTTTTTCCTTTTTTTTTTCTTCAATTTTTTCTTGAAACTTTTTAAACAAAAATAAAAAACTATCACAAGCTATAGCTTCCTTTACAAAATCATGCTCTAACCATCAACTATGAAGAGCAAAACACTTATGACAAGCTCTAAACCCAAACCCCCAAACCATGCTCCCCCAACCTAGACTTGGGACATGTAACCGTCTGAAGGCTTGTTAGGTTTGTAATGTGGTTAAATAACAATTGAAAAGGTCAAGGCTACCAACATCTTAGTTTTAAAAGCGCGCCTCAGGCTCAACTAAGCGCGCCTCAGGCTCGACTAGGCACGCCTTGCTCACAGGCTCTGTGAAATGCGCTTGAGCTAAGCAAGGCTCAACAACCTCCTAAAGGCGCACGCCTCGTGCGCCTTTGAGCGCTTTTTGGTAAGGCACGCCTTTGCGCCTTAAGAAAAAATAGCTTAGATTTAAGTTACAAGTTGAAGAATGATTATTTTTTTCAACTTGAGACTACGATAACTTTACAAATATCAATATTTAAATTATTAGGGACCCTTTTAATAGATATTAATTACAATCAAAGAAAAAATTAATTTGAAATAAGTATATAAATACATGCGCCTCGCCTACAAAAGGCGCGCGCCTTCGCCTTGTGCCTCGCGCCTAGGCTCCAACGACTATCTGTGCCTTGGTGCGCCTTGTGCCTTTTAAAATTAAGACCAACATAGGAGCAAATGTATCTAACTTGCCTTTGAAGGCTACCTAAATTGAAGGATGGCCTTTATCATTCGCGGTAGAAATGAATTGGCAACATTTACTAGCGACTTCAAGCCAAGGTCAAGAATGTAACAAATTGCATCATTAACCACACACAAAGTAAGGTATTGGCAAGAGAATTGGCTAGTTATACTTACATTGGGAAGTACCATCCACAATAAACTGTTCACATAATGCAATGCAGTTATTATTGAAAACACAAACTCGAATTAACAAATCGTCATAACCAAGGTCAATAGAAGCTCAGAAAGTCAAATCAATCCGCATACAGTTTCGATGTGAAAGACGGAGAGTCATAGAAGGGTGATATTTCTTTCTTGTTACCCCCTTCTATGACTCTCCGTCTTTGACATCGAAACCGTGTGCGGATTGATTTGACTTTCTGAGCTTCTATTGACCTTGGTTATGATGATTTGTTATATCGAGTCTGTGTTTTCAATGAGAATTGCATTGCATTATGTGAACAATTTGTAGTGAATCATTAAGATGTTTATTTGGAGTCTTCACTTCGATCGCCTCAGTATGAGCATCCACTCTCTATAAATAGTCTCTCCCATAGAAGGGGCCTCCATGGACCCTGTGAGATTATACTCCATCTTCTCATTACCCACTTCAAAGGTAATTTTTTCATTCTTCATATCAATGATGGCTCCAGCAGTTGCCAAGAAAGGTCTCCCAAGAATGATAGGGACTTGCGCATCTTCCTCCATCTCCATGACCGCAAAATCGGGAGAGGAACATCTTTAAGAAATACCAAGTGGAAACTTCACAGTCCTATATGCCAATTGTAAAGAGATGCGCGTGGGCTTTAGTTCACCCATATGAAGCTTCTTGCAGATGGACAAGGGCATTAGACTGACACTTGCCCCTAGATCACAAAGCGTCTTCGTGATTTCAATATCACCAAGCTTAACATGAATGGAATAACTACCAGGATTTCCAAGCTTCTTGGGAAGCTTGTTTTGCAAGATAGCACTACACTCTGCCGTGAGTGAAAAAGTTGCATTCTTTTCGATCTTCCTCTTGTTTGAGAGCATGTCTTTCAGAAATTTTGCATAAGAGGGCATCTTAGAGATAACATCCAAGAATGGTATGTTTATGTTTATGTGCAACTTCTTTAGTATGTCAAGAAACTTTCCATATTTCTTTTCTAGCTTTGCTTGTGTCAACCTTTGTGGAAATGGAACCGGTGGCTTATATGGCTCAATAGGAACAAAAGTAGACTCTTTTTCTCAGATTCAACAATCTCATTCTCTACCACCTTCTCAGTCTCAATTACCTCTTCCATAACTCTTTTTGATGGCTCCTTGACCGGAGGTTCTTCTAGCTCTTTTTCGCTCCTTAAAGTGACAACATTCATTTGACCCTTAGGTGGTTGTTCAGTATTTCCTGAAAATTGACCTGGAGGCCTTGAAGATTGACCTACTTGTTGAGCAATTTGGCTTACTTGATTTTCCAAGAGTTTCTGTTGAGCTTTCATCTCTTGAACTGATTGGGTCATGGTGGACATAAAGTTCTCCATAATTAGCTTCGTGTTTGACTTTTGTTGAGGAGGTTGTTGATTTACACCTTGATTAAAAGGTGCCCTAGCTTGAAATCCTAGTGGAGAATTGAAGTTGTTGTGAGATGGTGGAGGTTGATTGATTTGTGCTTGAGTGTTCTTGTATGAGAATGCTAGATTATGCTTCCACCCTCATTATGTGTTAAAATAAGGATCAAACGGCTGCCTTGGTTTGGAATTATAGAGAGCATTGGCTGCTCAATAGACATTCAATCATTGTTAGTTTGACATTGATTAGCAGCATGACCTTGTACTCCACACATTTGACATGAAATCGACATAGAGGTTCCAATTTGGAATTGATCAAACCTATGAGATAGTGCCCTGCACCACCCTTCCGCACCGAACCAACCAGCCACCCACAAAACCAACAACACTTTTACCCAAATTCCCAACCATCATTGAACCAACCCCACCCAGCTACCATCCAAAACCCTAACAAGTAACAAGCCAACCACAATCGAAACCCACGAAACCAAACACCAACCCAATTGAACCCAACAACCCCTACAATCGAACCCCGACAAACCCAAACACCCCACCAATACCTTCACCCACCAACTGAACCAAAGGAGAAGAGACGGAGAGAGAGGAGATTGAATGTCTAAAAAAAAGAGTGAGATGGGGTAGCGGCAGCAGCGGCGAATGGAAGCGGCAGCAGCAATGTAGCACCGGTAGCAGAGGCAACAACGAAGTAGCATCGGCAGGAGCAAAGCAGCAGTGGTATCAGTGGCAGTGAGGAGGAAGGTAAGGAGGAGTGAGAGAGAGGGAGGGGTGAGAGATTTTTTTTTTTTTTGAAATACCCCTAACTAAATCTGATTTAAGAAAATAAAGGGGATAAATTGAATTTAAAGGAAATAAAGTAAAAAGTTAACCGGTTAAACAAGTTACAAGTTATTAAACCTAAATTTGGCTTTAATGATAGTAATGTTGGCTTATTTCTAGATTATCCAAAGGTTGACTTAATTGTGGAATATCACGAAAAAGGTTGGCTTATTTGAGGCAATTTTTCCTATTTATGTATTTATTATTATTATTATTATTATACATTGCCTGCAGGTGGCCCCATATCCTGCTATGCAGCAAGGGGCATATTATATGCAACAGCAGGCTGCTGCAATGGCTCAACAGCCAGGTCCAGGTGTTTTCCCTCCTAGAATGCCTGCACAATTTGCTAGCCCACTTCAGATGCACGAGCAGCAGCATCAGATACACCAGCAGCAGCAGCAAAAACAACAGCAGCATCAACAACAACAACAGCAGCAGCAGCAGCAACAACAACAGCAGCAGCAGCAACAACAACAGCAACAGCAGCAGCAAGCCGTCCCTGGGAAAATGAACTTTAGACCAGCGGGACCTAGTGACGGGATGCATCCTATGCAAACTGAAGCAACACTCGGAGGTGGTAACACTGGCGGGCCACCTACATCAGCCAGTCCAAGTGATGCGCATGGAGGAAATAAACAAGATGGCCCTGAGGCAGGGTCAATGGGTGATGGACAAAGAAGTTCTGCTGCAGGTGCAGGACGAAGCAGTGAAGAGTCATCTTACCTCAAAGGTTCAGAAGAAGGAAAATGATGTGATGATGATGACGCCTTTAGGGATGTGACTGTTGATAAGTAGGGACACGTCTTTCTCTCATACAGGTTGAAGATGGTGGTGGTCTGACCTCATCTTTGGTAAGCTTGAAGTAGGAAGTGTAATTTTCTTGTTTATTTCTTATTTTAGCAAAAGGTTAGTGGAAAAATGTAAGGCTTCTGTTATGTGTGTTGTCTGTTAGTATGTTGTCAAAAATTGAAATCCAGCATTATCAATTCTTGCCAATTATGATCCTTGACCACCTTTATCTGTGGAATAGATTGATGTTTGATCTTCCCTCTTGGCCATCCATATCTTTCTTTACTGATTTTTTTTTTTTTAATTTTAAAAAAATTAATCCTTTTGCCTTTCCTTTTAGGACTTAGGCTAACTTTTGGTGATTTCATGAAAGATTGAAAAGGAGTTTAATCGACTTTCCTACTCCCGGTAGGTCAGTAACTTGCAAAATTAGAAATAAAGTTTTTTTTTTTTTTTTGAAGAAAATATTTAGTTTCAAATATTCAATGTTTCATTGAGACGCTTTTAAGTTTTAATGGACCGGTGAATGGTGACTTAAGGGTGTGTTCAATTCGAACTTAAATAAGCAATTTTGTGCTTATTTTATGAAAATTCAAATCAGATCAGAAAATTTTAGACTAGATCATACCAGCTCAGAAAAATTCAAATTAGATAAAAAAAATTATAACTATGAAAATAACTACAATAAAAAAAATTTAGATCAGATTAGAAAAGTTCAAACCATATCAGATTAGAAAATTTCAGATGAATCAAATGCACCCTTACCTACTTAGGTTGGTCCCGAACTAGCAACTAAATGGGTTAGATATAGGAAGTTGAAATTCACAAAAGGTTTGTTTTCCCGATCACTTTCATTTTTTGATAAATGTATTATTTTGTTTATCATATCATAGGAAAGCTTCACTTATCTAAGGATGTTCTTTCTGGATGAAAGTTAGTAGAGGTAGTAGGTAAACGACCTATCGCTAATACACAAATACTATACAAGTAAAATTGATGTTGTTGAGTCGAGTCTAATTAGCCATGATTAGTCTTGAATTCTTGATTATAATTTATAGAAACAATTAGACTTTATTACATCTAATTGTACCTAATTAAATATTATTGAACTTAATTATTACAACTGATTAGACTTAATTTGAATTTATCTAAAGTTATTAAACATGAAGTTTATTAAACTTTTTTTGAGGAGAAGTGGAATACACACCCTTAATGGATCTGATTAATCTTGGTTAAACAATTGAATCTTGTACTTTAAGTCTTATTGAACTTATTACACATGATTAGATCTTCTAAACTTATTAAAATTGAATTTTATTTTTTAAAGTGAGGAAAACGTACCCTAATATATACAGTAATTGTAATATACTTCTTCCGTTACATATTATTAGCAACATTTTCTATTTTTGGTTGTAACATAATACTTGCAACATTTTTTCCTTAGTTCATTTTATTCTATTTTTGGCACAATAGTAACACAAGTAGGCCCCACATTTTTTTCCCCACCTCTTTTTTTATTTACTTTTCTCTCTTTTTTTATTATCATTATACCACTTAATAACACAATTACTACCTTATTTCTTTTAGGAGTTTGTACTAGTGCGTTTGTTGCTAGTAATTAGTTACGGATGAACTATATGGTAGAAACGTAGTCTACGAAATACAAACTTTATGAGTAGATTTGAAACTTAAAAAGAAAGAAAAAAACCTTTTCGAATTTAGTTGAAAACTATAATTTAAGTATTCCCTCCGTAACGCAAAAAATTCATCATTTAGAAAAACACGGACTCCAATGCAAAAGTTTTTAGTGAGTTAAGTGTGCTGTTTATGACATTAATGAGACATACTAATCAAACATCATTACACTAATATTTTTTTAAATAAGGCATCCACTCATACACCCAGCCACTCCCCCAAACACCGCCCACCACCACCACTTACTACCATTCACCCAACAACACAACTACTTCAACGAAACCACCATCGTTCACCATCAAAGCTACCATCGTTCACCATCAAAGCCACTGATACAACAACCATCACAACCACTAATCGAACCCACGAACCATCATAGAACCCACGAACCACCATTAATACAACATCACAACCACCATCGAACCCACGAACCACCAACTCCAATCAAAAACCACCAATCGAACTCTAACCTAGCCAACTCCAATCGAACTTCGCCAATCCAATCGAACCACTGACAACGCACCACCATATTGAAGAAATTCGCTATTGGGTTCGTGGTGTTCGTCAGTTCCGATTAGTGGGTTTCTGGGTTCGTGGGTTTCTGGGTTTGATTGGGTTTAGGGTTAGTGGTGTTTGTGGGTTTAGGGTTCGATAGGGTTTAGGGTTTGTTGGTTGTTGGTTGCGTTTGTGTTCGATCGGTGGTTTCTGGTTGTTGGGGTGGTTGTTGGTTGCGTTGGTAATGTTGGTTTAGGGTTCGTGGTTCGGCTGGTGGGTTCGGGTGGTGTGGCGTGAAGAGGAGGTGGTGATAGTTTCGAGCTGGGGTGGTTGTTGGTTGCGGTGGTGGTTTAGGACTGGGGTACTAGAGGGGTGGTTGTGGGGATGGTGTTTGGGTGAAAGTGGTTGGTGGTGATTGGTGTTTGGGTGGGTTGATTATTATTTTGATGGGTAGATGATGGGTTTAATTAAATGTTAATGGTAGTGGTGGCCACCGAACGGGCCGGGCCGGGCCAGAGACTGGGCCGGGTCGAAGACCTCCGACCCATGAACCGGCCCGGTGGGTTACCGGGCCGGGTTCATGTATAGGCGACCCATGAACCGGCCCACCCGGGTTGGATCGGGTTGGTGGGCCGGGTCGGGGACCGGGTTAACCGGGTTGGTGGACCGGGTTGACCGGGTTTGACCGGGTTACGGGTTATAACACTCCGACCCATGACCCACCCGGTTAGCACCGGGCCGGGTCACGGGCCGGGTCTGGGCTAACCGGGTCTGACCCATCAGGGCCAAAACCGGGCCGGGTCCGGGCCGGTCTGGGTCAACCCGGCCCAGTGGCCACCACTAGTTAATGGTATGTTAAGAAGTTATAATCAATTTATTAATGCTTTTAGTAATGGCATTTACGTAAATAAATGGACTTTTTTTTTACCAAAAATAGAAGGAGAAGTAAATGGTGAATTTTTTTGTTACACCTAAAAATGGCAAATGGTGAAATTTTTGTGTTACGGACGGAGTAATGGAATATAGTCGTGCTGAACAATTCTAACAAAATACTGTGCAGTGCTTAGAGTTGTAATCTGATGCGATTTGTTTAAAAGTCAAACGCATTAGAATATCAGATCATATGGATATATATGGAGCAATAATTTAAATTTAGGAAATCATTGGTTAATTGACAAAATATTTAAGTATATGTATATGGTCAGCTATATATATCATTTACGAGTATTTTTTTTTTAATAACAAGCAAGGTATACGAGTCTCGCACCCAGGTCTCTTATTTCAGAAAATTGTTTTTATTGAAAGTGAGGGCGGGTGTCGAACCGTAACCTTAAAGATAATGGGGGATGTCTCTTCTAACTGAGCTATACATATTTGACACCATTTATGATTTTTTATTTATGATGTAGGTAGTATTAGGCCTTGAAACCCAATTTGATAGGATCAACACATGCATCTGATAGGGGAAAGATAAGGAATCATTGCAAATGCGTGCGGTGATCAAGTTCAAACCAAAAACCTCTGGCTTTGCGTTGAAAATACTTAATCAATAGGCTAATTAAGACTCATACCTCATTTACAAGTATTACTTATTTTATTTAATATGATAAATTGGTGGATTATAAAATTAGATAGTCATTCTAACCAATGTAGCACCAAAACTATCCTACTCAAGTATAGTAAACAACCGAGAAGTGTGATCACAAAACATAAAGAAGAGTTAAGTAAATGACCAACACTTGCGATCCCGTCAGCCGTTTGATTGCCTTACTGGTAGATGTGTCAAATGACCGAAGATGTGATGTGTGGGAAGAATGGATTGAATCTCAGTAACAAGATTGACAAGCTTTTAGATTGGTCGACACCGATTATTTACTATGTACATTTGCAACTAGAAGGTTGTCCCCTTCGATCTCGACCTATAAGAAACCGGCGTGGAGTATTTGTTGAATACTTTCGCATGACGATAAGTTTAGCGAACAAAGTAAAAATATTACCAAAGTTGAAGGTATGAGCTGCAAGGCATTGGCCGTTAACGGTATTACTTAGGTGGCGACTTGATCAACATTTTTATTATATATATATAAATAAAAATAAAAATATATATATACATGCAAGGTATACTAATATAATATAGGAATTAGGAATTAGGAATTAGGAAGGCACCAAATAGGCGAATTGGCACCCAAGGGATGATTAGTCCAAATTATTGTTGATTTGTATTTAGCTGCTCTGCTATCACAAGAAAACAAGACGTGCAAGAAATGTAAAACAGGCCATTAAAAAATATATGATACGTAACGTAATAGTATCAAATAATTAATCAGCAGCTAATAAAATGAACGCAACGAATTGAATGCTTCAAAACTTCAAATACATACTACCAAGTACTCCGTAATATTATTTACTAGCTTAGAGTACTCAACTTCACCGACTTGATCTTTCATAAATCATAAATTTTTGTATGTACCTGGCCGGAGGCATTTTACATACTCATAATTGAGTATCAAATATTATTTTAATGAAAAATTGAGATTTATCTGATGAACTCGAACTTACTCGATTTAATAAAATAATGAAAGGTAAAATTATTAGTTGAATAAGTGAGAAATGTGGGATTATTAGTTTCCAATATTTCAATTTTATTTTTTTTTCTACTAGTTACATATTCTATTTCAATGTTCTTTTTTATTAGATAAATTTGGAATTAATGTTTCCACTTTTGTAATAAGTTTGGAATTAATGTCCAGTGTCCTACATACACAACGTCGGCGGTAGAGAATTTGCAAATTCATATCCTATGTAATACGACTCTACGAGTATATCTCGAATCTTCCTGCTGACTATGCATAACAATATGGTGGAAAACGATCGATAATGACGTACGGAGTATATTAAATACTAACATACATTACATAGCAATAATTCACTAGTCTTGCATTCAAATACTAACACAGTGACATTAAGTATATATTAATATATACTCCATCCGTTTCATAAAAATGACAATAATATCATTTTCACGCTTTTTGAGGAAACGATTTAAGGGTGTAAACGAATGAATTAATTAAAATGGTTTTAACACAAGTAAGAATATGAATATAAGTTACTAATATAAAAAATATTCTAATTAATTTAATCGTTTACACCTCAAATGGTTTTCTTAAAATGCGTGCAAAAACAATTGTTGCCATTTTTATGAAACGGAGAGAATACTAATATTAATATTAATTAATGTAAAATAGATTATAGACATTAGACCAATTAGATAGTGCACTTTGCCCCCCCCCCCCCCTCAAGGGAATTGAACAGTCGTGTTTTTGTTTTTGTATCTTTTCCCATTCAATATTCATCTTCTTCTGAAAAAAATTTCCTACTACATACACTTGGGTGTATAAATGATCAATATGCACTCTTTAATAAAATATAACATTTATATTATGCATTTAGAACATCCATATTTTACTTTTATAAAACTTAATTTATAAAATCAAGTAGGCTAAATATAAAATAGAAAACTTTTAACTGTTCAATATATACAAGGAGTTGTTAATCGTCGTTAATGCCCAAACCCCCCCTTTTACACTCATTACACCTCCTTTCCACCACAACTCACTCCATCTCTCTCTACCTCTCACCATCCCACCCCAACTCCACTAGGCCAAAACTCTACACCACCACTACCACCCACACCGCCAAAACAACAATTTGAGTCAAAGACCGAGTAAGGAGGTGGCCGGATCTGCGCTGAAGAAGACCAACCCTTCCATGGCTTAGGTGTCCAGATTTGGACACCTCCCCCTTTTTTTAAAAAAATAAAATAAAAAATTGCACCTTCGAAATTTTGGATTGTCGTGCTTACCCTTGTGATGGCTGGTACTGGTGGTTCTAGCTTAGGGTGGTGGTGGTGGTGCAACCTGGACTTAGTAGTGGTGCTGACTAAGCTTAGTGGTGGTGGTGCTCTTATAGATCGATGATAAGGTGGTGAACTGGTGAGTGGGTCACTACAAAAAAACTCACATAACGAAGCAACTTATCATGATTAAAGAAGACAATATAAGTATTGTTTTACTTAATGATGCCTACAAGGGCAATTATTTTTGCACTCATTGATATTAACAATGAAGACATAATGATTATTTTGCCCCCTTGACTTTTGAAACTTTGCCCTATTCGACAATAAATAAAGTATTTAAATCAAGGAAAGAAAAATGTATTGCCTTTGTTGATGATTAATGAAGGCAATTTTGTTTGCCCCTTTTGAATTGAATCAAAGAGTGCAAAACATCTAAAATTGGCTTTGAAACCTAATACAACGGGGTTACAAGGGAAACATGAGGGCAATACTAAAATTGTCATTATAACATAAGAAGACAAATTTTGTATCAAATAGGGCAATTTTAATTGTCCTTCTTGAACACATATTTTGTAGTGGGTGCTGGTGGTGCGTTGCTGACTGAGCTTAGTGGTGGTGGTGCTTTAATGGATGATAAGGTGGTGAACTGGTGAGTGGTGAATGCTGGAGTGGTGGAGTGTGGGGGGAGTGAGAGAGTAGAGGCCGGTGGATCCATAGATTGGAGTGGAGGAGTGAGTAATGGGCAAATTGGACTTTTCAGTTTGTGTTGTAGGCAATTTTGAGTAATATGTAGCTGGGTGACGTTTAACAACTCACTAATCGACTATATGTATTATATTATTATATTATGGATGGTTTGTTTTTAGTTTTTTTTTTTTCTGTCATTATATATCAACTCTTTGTTTATTTTCCCATATGTTAGAAAGGGCAAAAGGAACATCTATATATTTGGTGTTCGATCTCTTCTCTTGTCTTTCTGGCCAAATAAATCAACAAAACGCCATTAATGAAAGACCACGAGGATTACCACCAGATACCTCTCCACCAAAGAAGATTCTGGAGAACTTGCTCAAACCATCTTCGCAGTAACCACCACATACTCCCGGCGTACGTTATCCTTCTTATTCTATCCTACGCCCTTGGCTACTTCACCGCCTCTCCCCCTTCTTCTCTCTCTTCCACTTCCCAACCACCACCACCCCCTCATGACACTGAAATTCAACGACTAGTAACTTCCACTTCAACTGTCATCCCAACTGTCAATAACTGTCCTCCCTCCACGTCACGCTCTAATTCTATAATATCTATACTGGACAAAAACAACGACCACAACCGCTTCGGACCCGTCTGCTCAAAACCGACCCGACCCGAACACATCCGGTCCAAGATCATAAACAGCCTCTACAACGGGACGTCACCATACGATGACTTCCCACCACCCCACGTGGCGCGGCTACTGCAGCCCAAGAAAGTCAAAGGATGGGGATCATACGGCGCCGTATTCGAGAACCTAATAAGAAAAACCCGACCCAAAACAATAATCGAAGTGGGCACCTTCCTAGGCGCATCAGCAACCCACATGGCAGACTTGACCCGGAAACTGGGGCTCAAAACCCAGATCCTCTGCCTAGACGACTTCCGAGGATGGCCAGGGTTCCGGGCCCACACGGAATTCGTAGCAATCCAAAACGCCGACGTTTTACTACTAGCGCAGTTCATGCAGAATGTAATGCACCTGGAAATGAGTGAGTTAATAATGCCGGTACCATTCTCGACAGGAGCAGGTTTAATGAAGCTTTGTGAGTGGGGAATTTATGGGGATTTAATAGAGGTAGATGCAGGTCATGATTTTCACTCGGCTTGGATAGATATAAACCTGGCCCATAAAGTGTTAGCTCCCGAAGGGGTTATGTTTGGGCATGATTATTCAAACGCAGCTGATAATAGAGGGGTTCGTAGAGCCGTTGATTTGTTTGCTAAGATTCATGGTTTTAAGGTTTTTGTTGATGGTCAACACTGGCTTCTTCACCCTATTTAATCTATCTATCTCGTTCTGCTTGCTTCTGTTGCTAGCTTTTTACTTTCTTTTTTTTTCTTTTTTTACTTTTATGTATGTATATATGTATATGTATATTAATACTCTAATTTTATCCATCATTCAGTTTGTAATTAACAATCAAATAACGTTTAGCGATCACCAATTTACCTCTAATTGACGTTGTTTTGTTGTTCCTGTTTTGACTAGAGAAACTTTAAAAATTTACTCTAACGGGTTGTTTGGTATCCTAAAAATTAGCATAAGAACATAATTACAAAACAATATTATCACCATTTGTTTGATCTGTGTTGTGTGAAACGAAAACAAATTTATAAGGAAAACAAATCTCCTCATATTATTACCAGGCCATACTGAATCTAAATCTAGATATTCAAAGAATTGACTTTTTAACTTGATGTATTAAACTTGTAATTCTGATGTAATTACGGCACGACACTTGAAATAATAATTACTTTAGTCTAAAATTAGCTTAGCCGGTTGGGGTGACTCATATACTCCCTTTATAAAGCTTGCGATTCATTATATATGTAGTCAATTTTTTATTGGAAAATTTGCCAAAAATAAGTCAAATTTTGATCGATATTTCACAATTAAGTCAATCTTTTAAAAATTCAAAATTAAGCTAAATTTGTTATCATTTAACGTATTTTTCTTTTTTATTTTATTTTTAAAAAAAGCCCTATGTTTTTCATTTTCATCTAATTTGACAATAATGCTAATTTAATTTCCATCGCTTCTGACCGTTAAGTAGAGTTTGGGACTTTGGGTTATGTCTCAATTTTGCATGCAGTGAAATTGGTAAAAATAATTAGAAAATGGTAGCAATTTGCTTGTTTTAGCTTGCATAACAAGACAATTACTCTCAGTTAAGGTTTTGTAGGTCATTATTGTTTTTAAAGGTCATTTTGTCCTTATAAGTCAAATTTAAAGTAGAAGTTTGTAAAAAAATAAAAGGCAAAAAAAAATAAAAAATAAGAAAATCATAACCTCAATTTTCTTAGCACACGGCATTGACGCTTTTCTAGTCTTTTTTTTTTTTTAAGAAACTAACCATTATACCAAATCTTTATCTGAGGTTTAATATTGAAATTTTTGACCCATACCAGGCCAAGGCCCAATTGGCTTGTGAAATGTTCAAAATACTCGTCCTATATGACTATATGGGCCTGAACAGTGAACACCATTACTAAACTACACCCAAAAGTTGACGAACGAATGCAATATATTCCATTCCAATTATCATAATTATAGCTGTTAATTTTTTAACCGACTCAAAAATCTAATAAGTTCGACTGGTAAATGGTGGGTTTTGACAAAAAAAAAAAAAAAAAAAAAAAACCTAACCCGTTTTAAACCCATTAAATAATACAATCCACTCTTAACTTGATCCAACCTGAAAATCATTATTAAATAATAAAACTTATGAGTTATGATATTATGGAAAATTTCGGAATTTTTTTTTATACCATTAAATTTTGAATTTATCATTGTTTTTATTGGATCACAACATCAATTATTTGTCATAAACTGACTAAGGCCCTGTTCTTTTGGACTTAAAAGCTACAATAATCAAATCAGACATTATTACTCTTTATTATTATTATTATTATTATTATTATTATTATTATTATTATTATTATTATTATTATTATTATTATTATTATTATTATTATTATTATTTCGAGCATTGTTTTTCCGCTCGACATTTTCAGGACGACTTTTCCGACGACGGTTTTCGGAATGACTTTTCCGGCTATGATTACTCGGTCGACTTTTCCGGCGGTGATTATTCGACCGACTTTTCCAGCGACAATTTTCAAGCCGAGTTTTTCGGCGACGATTTTCGGGACGACTTTTCCGACGAAGATTTTCGGAATGACTTTTCCGGCGGTGATTATTCGACCGACTTTTCCGGCTACGATTTTCAAGCCGAGTTTATCGGCGACGATTTTCAGGACGACTTTTCCGACGACGGTTTCCGGACTGACTTTTTTCGGCAGTGATTATTTAGCCGACTTTTCCGACGACGATTTGCAGGCCGCGTTTTTCGGCGACGGTTTTCGGGACGACTTGTCCGACGACGGTTTTCGGAATGACTTTTCCGACGGTGATTATTCGGTCGACTTTTTCGGTGACGGTTTTGGAGTCAGATTGAATGAAGGGTTTGAAAATAATGAAAAGTAAAATACTGAAGAGGTGAAATGAAATGAGCTTGAGGCTTTGGGCTCATTAAATTTTTTTCCCTAAAAAAAATAATAAAAATAAACATAAAAATAAAAATAAAAATACAAAAAATATATATATATATATATATATATATATAAATAAAAATATAAATAAAAATATAAATACAAAAAATATATAAATATAAATATAAATATAAATATAAATATAAATATAAATATAAATATAATCAAATCAGAAAAACTCAAATCAGATCAGATCAGATCAGACAAACTCAAAACAAATCAGATCAGATCAGATCAGTCCTAAAGAACAAAGCCTAACTTATATTTTTATTCGCCTAATTTTCTATAATCAAATATGGTGGCATGGTGCTTACTTTACAAATGAAGTCCGAATTCTCATGTATTTCCTAGTCCAGAATTAGGGATGGAAATATCTAGTGGACCAATGGACCATCCATTAATTGGGTGAAAAATCTGATTTAAATAAATGAAAAGTAGATGACAAGTGAAATGGGTGATGAATGCAACTTAGGTTGAATTTTGGTGATAATTTTTCAACCACTCAACGCATTAACCATACCCATCACCCCTTTGATAGGGTTAGGGATTGTTTACTTCAGTTCAGTTCATCTCATCTCAGCTCTGTTTAGTTCAATTCAGTTCAGCTATCAATTTTCTTCTTTTATATAATATTACTTTCAGCTGTATTCACTTTAATTCAGTTTAGTTCAGTTCAATTAAGTTCAATTCGATTAAGTCGTTCAGTTCAGCTCAGTTCAGCTGTATTCAGTTGTATTTAGCTAAAGTAAAGGAGCCCTTAGTAGTTCGCATTATATTTGGAAAATATTTCTAATATTTTCCAAATATCAGAAGGGCTGTTTCAAATTTTCCTTTAAACACAAAATTCTACTGCGAATGGGGTTCATTTATCCCAATAATCAACCTAGCAACCTACTATACATATATGGCTACATGCCTACATCCCAACAATCAGCCTATATATATATAGAACACAACACACAAGCAAATATACATGGATGGGAATTTTCAAACCCTTGTTTGTCAAGTAATAATAATCAATTGTGATAATAAAAATACGGAAGTTGATATGCGCACAATTAATGTGCTATACGCACATCAAATTTCATTCACAATGCTACTCACTTGTTCATTTTTGGGTGTGCGCATAACACAATTTGGTGTGCGCATATCATCTTCCGCGTTTTTAATTGTTATAATTTAGTAAAGAAAATAAGATTACTCAGTCTTCATGGAAACATAATCCCATTCTTAAACTTATATTTTCTTCATCTTTCCAGTTTTTATTACCATACATTGTCACTTGAAAAGTGGTATTGGATGAAAATGAAAATGTATAAAGATAATTTAGAGGTGAACTAACAAAACTATATGAGAATGGATGTTTCTTCTATGGTCTTCGAAAATACGACTACCAAAGTCAAAATAATTTAGTTAGTAATTAGATTTGACTTTTTAAATAAATATAAATATTTTTGTATTGTTTAATTTTAATGTAACATTAATTCATTTTTATTTTTTTTGGATTTATCTAAATTAATTTCGGATTTTTAATTTAATTTTTAAATTATCAAAATCTAAAATTAATTTAGGTGAATCCAAAAATATTAAAAATGAATACAAAATAAAAAAAAAAATTAAATTTATATTTTTATTTACAATAAAAGTCAAATCTAATTACCAAAACTGACTTAATTAACATAAAAAATCAACGGATTTGATTATTTTGACTTTGGTGGTCATTTTTTCGACGACCATAGAATAAATATTGATATTCCTTCCAAATTTATGTACTGTATAAGTTAATTTTCATTACATTTGTTTATAATTGAATATTAAACCGGCCCCAAGAATTATGTATGTCATTACCATTATTTTTATATGATAATGGGCTGAAAATAGAAGACCCTTGTCTTGTGGAGTAAAATTGAGTGGCATATATAGCTGAACATGTAAATTCATATTTGAAAGCCTTGCACACTCACGGTTGATGCAATCTCCTGCAGTCCAGCATAAAATATTTGGGCTAAAAGTTTGGCCCAAAAATTTAGCAGATTTGAATTCACCTTATTTTTCCAACCAGAAACGAAGGCCAAATAACTAAATATCCAAACTAATCAACCCAAATCATCACCAATATCAATCAACCAACAAAATCGATGGGTAGCAATATTGCAATAGAGAAAAGAGAGCTTCAATTTTTGGATTTCTCAGGAACAACTTCAGTAATTTGGTTGTTTCTGAAAATTATAGGGTTGGATCGTCCTCAAATTTTGGCAGCTTGTTCGTGATATCTAGGGCTTCACTTTGGACGGTTGGATCTTTAGTTTGAGCTCTAGTTTGGTAACATTAGTCTCTGACAGACCTGTTGTTTAGATTGATTTTTCTCCACTTTGCTTCTCATCAATTGTTGTTCTCTTGTTGTTTGGTGATTGTTGGAAGGTATGTAAACCTTGTGGACCTCTCAAGAGATCCAGTGATTTTTATCCTTCTCATCACAGGTCAACGTATAATTTGTGTGTGTTGTTTGATCTTTTTATTCCGCTTTAAAAAAATCATCCCTTATTTATTAAAAGAATGTAAAATGTTAGCTTGAATCTGTGTTCAAAGGATAACGGTAACCTTTTATTAGAAGAATGTGAAATGTATGTGTTTCTATAAATATAGAACATGTTTTCATATGTTGGGAGGGGAAGAAAAATCTAAAATTTTATTCTCTGATTATTGTTGCATTATCTAGAACGTTTTCAATCTAAGTGTTCCATACCCATTCAACAAATCCGTGGTTGACTTATTTTGTAGAACACCAAAACAAATTGTTTTCCCCCTTTCATGTCACAAGTTTTATTTTGATAAGCCTGGTGTTCCTAGGAGAAAGATAAAAACTTGAAGGAAAGTTAATCTGTCCATTTGCGCATTTGTACATCTACTCAAAAACTGAATTTGAGATTATGAGAGCTAATTCACTTGCAAACGTTGATTCTGAAATATCTAGTTCGAATCTCAAAACATGCAGTATCTCTATAGTTTGCGATGATTCATTTATCTTTCCCTTTGCGGATGTGTTTGCCGGCCTAATTGGACCAGGTAACCTGCAATTGGACGGTAGGCCCAATTCAAGAACTAGTACCACCCAATCACTCATATTAATATATTATCCAACTAAAAAATAACGTTCCACAGCTATCCCTGACAAATACTACGTGGTATGACATTTTGGCTGTTAAAGCGCACCGAACCGCCAAATTACGGTATGACATTTTGGAGACCGCACTGCACCGTAATTTAATCAAACTGCACCGCACCGCACAACAAAATACGATTTGGTGCGGTGCGGTTTACGGTTTAACTCCCTTTTTAATTTTTATTGTATAATTAATAATTGATAAGGGTAAAAAAACAAAAAAAAAAAAATTCAACTAATAATCTAACATTGTTCATTCACATATTACAATCCCAATTAAAATAAAATATCCCACACAACAAACATGACTCTTCAATGATATGATAAAAAAAATTACAACCTCAATAAATCAATAATCATATTCAATTCATCACTAACAAATGAAGTGATAAAAAAATTACAACCTCAATAAATCAATAATCATATTCAATTCATCACTAACAAATGAAGTGGTAATGCACTAATGCAAACTTCATTCCAATACTTATATTATTAAAAAAAAAAAGGAAAAATTGTAAAAAATAAGTCAATCTTTAGCTGATCTTCTCAAATTAAGTTAACCTTTTGATTAACTCAAAATAAGTCAATCTAATATACATGTCTTCTCAAATTAAGTTTTTTCACTAATTGTTTGTTGATTAAATTAACATTTTCAATGAAATATCATATAAACAACAACATGTTAATGCACCGCTTTAATTTTGCATTGAAATTATTAACTTTCTCCACCAGTAAATTAGTGAAAAAACTTAATTTGAGTGGATATGTGCAATAGGTTGACTTATTTTGAGTTAATCGAAAGGTTGACTTAATTTGAGAAAACTGACTAAAGATTGACTTATTTTTTTACAATTTTTCCAAAAAAAAAAAATGAAATTATCTATATTATAATTATTATTTTAAAAAAATAACGGTCCAGTACAGTTTGAAAGTTTTAGGAAATCAAACCGAACCGCAAAATTACGATTTTCTAAAATTTGAAACCAAACCGCATTTTTTAAACCAGAAACGCAAAATTGTCGTTTGATCCTACTCAGCCCTACTACGTATTGCGGAGGGGGAGATCAAACAAAGCGTTATTTTATCATATCCATGACCAATGCCCAATGACCAATGACCAATGACCAATGATATCATATCCTATACAATTTACTCGTAATTTACATCCTATTATCACTATTATTTAATTTTTGGCTAACTTGAATCAAAGATATGTCCATTAAATGTATTCATTTTTTAATTGTTACACACCACTTTTTAGGGGTGTTGATTTTGGCACTCTCAAAATTGATTTTGGCACTCATCTTCCTTTATTGTTCATGTGAGAGGGGGAGGAGTGCCAAAATTAATTTGGAGAGTGCCAAAATCATTTCCCTTTTTTAGGTTTGTCGAGTTGAAAGTTTTAAGTATTAATATATATAACTATTTTTTTACATAAAATTACAAAATGATGATTAAAATGAACTTCGTGAATAATTCCAAAAGTCAAAATGCGACAATTAAATAAAAATAAGAGGAGTAATTTAATACGCATAGTGTATCATTTTGTTAAATACATTTGAATTGAAATGTTTGCACGATTATTAAGTGATTGATAAAAAAATATGGAGATGATGTTTTAATTAATATAAAAGTACAAAACAAAAGTAACGAAGAGAGGAAAAAGGTGAAGGAGGGATTGAAAAAAACTAAATACTTCCTCCGTTAAAAAAAACGCAACAGTCAACATTTTACGCATGCCGAGACATTATTTTGACCCTTTATAACTATAATTATGAATAATTTAAAAATATAAAAAGTTGATATTAAGATAGTATTTTACAAGACGAATTTAACAAAATCTCATTTGACTATATTTTTATTATGTGTAATGCTCAAAACTTGGTCAAAGTATATAATTAATGTGAATAATGCAAAATGTTATTGTTGCATTTATTTTTTTTGAACGGAGGAACTAATAATTATGGGGTAGATTTCAAATAGTAGAGAAATTAAAATAAAAGAATAATGATGGGTGTAGTAGGTTTTAAAATAAAGTAGGGTATTTTAAAATCTAGGGCTATTTGGCTTTAATAATCCAACCTTTTGAATTTTAGTAATCAATAACCCAATTTTTGAATTCTTAGCGAATACTCCAACCTTTACTGCTAGAATCCAACCTTCATTTTTTAGCAACCAATGAAACAAACTTGAAAATGAGAGGTCAATTATATGTTGCTTCATTGTTTTCGTAAGTTTTTTAATCAACTACAATTTAAACGACTGACATTAATTTGCCTATACAATACGTAAAACTCGAAAATGAGAGCTTATGGTACATTGATTGAATATAAGGTGCAAAGGTTGGGGGTCGCAAATGATTTTTCCCGTCGACATTAATTATATGTATACACACTACTAGTAAATATGTTATTTACGACGGAATTCTCGTCGCAAAAATGTGATCCGTCGTAGAAAATGGGGTCAAATGATTTTTTCCATCGTAAAAATATGACCCCACCGTAGAAAAGGGGGGTTATAAATGTTTTTTTCCGTCACAATCCCGTCGCAAACAAGTCATTTCTAATATAGTTTGGGGTCATGTATAAGGTAACTTTTAGCGACGGGCTGAAAAACCGTTACAAAAAATCTACATTTGCAACGTGATTTAAGCCCGTCACTAATGTTCACCCGTCGTTAATGGACCAATTTTTTGTATTGATACATATCATAAATACTTCATCCATTCCAAGAAATACACAACTATTTTGGGGTCACAGACTTTTAGGCATTTTTTTTTTTAATGGTGGGTAATTAGGAAAGTGATGGGTAGTTGATTAAAATAAAGTAATAGAGAAAGTGTGGATAATTATTGTTGCATTTATATCGAAATATCCCAAAATGAAAACGGTTGTATTTTTTTTAAACAGATGAAGTATAGTGTTTTCTCTCCCTCAAAATAATATACGATAAATTCTAAATACGCGTGATCGATCCGTTGACAAATACATTGTAATACACTAATACTAGTTAACAATAAATGAAATTCGTTTGAAAATTAGTTCCAATCAGGGTTAATAAGTTTCAATTAAGTTTAATAAATTTCAATCAAGTCAATAAATTCCAAACATACCTAAAAGTTCCAATCATTTTAATAAATTAAGATAAATTCATAGTCTAATTAATTGAATTGAATAGAAATAAGCACCCTAAAAATGAAGTACAGTCATGATTTTATTGATTTAGCCAATACGCTAATTACTAATTAGGCTCTAACCCGACGAGTTTCTATCCGACTATCCGCATATAGTACTTTGTGGACCCCAGCGACCACTTGTGTAGCTATAGTCAATTCATTTTTTAATTTAAATAAAGTTGGACCACCGTGATTATTAATTTTTTGGTTAAATACGGAGTAGCTGCTTTTCGTGTTAATTTTTTTTTTTTAATACTACTGTAATATATATAATTTATTTTGTGTAAATGGCTGCTGCTGATCTATGTTTTGCATCAATAACACACATGTCAAATACAAATATAAAATTGACATTTAAAGATTCAGATTCATGAACATTTCCACTTTTTCGACAACCTATCTACTAGCCAAGCTATACAAACATATGAAACATGAGCCCACATATACCCAAGAGTCCAAGA
Source organism: Salicornia ramosissima (assembly GCA_951394345.1). Classification (NCBI taxonomy): domain Eukaryota; kingdom Viridiplantae; phylum Streptophyta; class Magnoliopsida; order Caryophyllales; family Amaranthaceae; genus Salicornia; species Salicornia ramosissima. The sequence goes on from OX596234.1 coordinate 51,925,473, forward strand.
AAGGTACATTTTTATTTATTTATTTTTGGAAAAATAATTTTATTTCATAAGGCATGGTAGATCAACTGTATTGCAAAACTCAAATGGTACTATGGTTCCGTCAGTTTGAAGATTTTCCGGACTCTCAAGATCAGATCATCCGTTTTTTATCCCTCAACTCATATATGCAAGTGTTGGCCTTCGCTTTATCACTGCTCGTATCGTTACGCCTACCACTCACTTGAAAGTTTATTATTTCAGTTTGTTTTAGTTTGTTTTTGTTATGTTTCAGCTCATAATCTTGTTATGTTAGCCATAATGAACACTTAATTTTATATTTGTTTTCCACTTCAAAAAAACAAAGTATCGCAAAACTCTTACCACATGAATACCGCCCATAAAAGTATAGGGAATATGATAAATTAAACTCACCACATTGCGCTAAATTGCTAAAGCTCAATTGTTCAAAGCCTCAAACCTCACAATATATTTATGCGTGTGTGTGTCCATGTCTTGATTTTAAGGCTATGTACATACATAGGTTGCTTTTGTTCACCTTGTTCTTATTATGTGTGATAAGTTTAGGATAGTTCAAATTGATTATTATAAAACTATTTATCAAAGGTTTTTTTTTTTTTTTTGGCAAAGAATATCAAAGGTATTGTTTGGTTAAAATTTTAGGAATATACATTTAGTTTAGAGGCTTAGAGCTGTATAAATCATAGTAATCAGTTCATATTTTTTTTCCCTATTTAAAATTGACTAGAGGTCCATTCAAATGAAACATAACATAAATGAGTGTTGCATAAAGAAAAGATGGGATATTGATGATCGCGAAAGTAACATAATACACATAAAGAAAAGTATGCATGAACTTGGTTTTCATGCCTACATATATAAATATAATTCCTAGAAATACTAAATGAACAAATTACAAAATGGTGGACACGGACATGACGTGCATGAAACAAAAAGTGTCTACAATTGCAAGCGGTAATTTCAAAAGGGGGTGTTATTGAGATAAAGGTTTAGTTCAATGGTTCAAGATAAGCCTTTAAAGGCCAACCTTCCATTTCCATTATTACAGAATCGATCGTGATTCCTTGTATGAGGATTGAGCGAGCTTTACTCCCCCTCATTGCAAGGACTATGTAACTATATGCATTGGCAATGGCATTAAAGAACATGGAGGTGCAACGATATATTCTAATTTAGTTTAACACATATTTAAAGTTACTTCAAAAACATATAAAAACATCTTATGTAAATATTAATTTTATTTAAAAGGTTTAATTTTAATATTTTAGGGTAATAACTTTTACTTGTGCATATACACATGCCTTTTTCTTTAAAATAGAAAAGATGACCGAGCAAAATCTAATTCTTCATATGTTCTGTTGTAAAATATTTTTCTAGACTACTATCTTATTCTACTTTCAATTTTATGTTATTTGGTTTGCAAATTTGTGTAAATCCATTTTCTCTAGGATTAAAATATTTCATTCCTTTTCTTACATCACTTGTACACTCCTCCTAGGCAACTATCTCCTTACTTTTCTCTTTTATTTTCTTTACTTTCCATCATTTCTTTTACATTGTATCAAACTAATGAAAATTTGCTTTGCAATTGTGTTTTTCATTGTAAACTATTTTTGATGAAAATCATTTTACATTGTGTTGAGTCCCTTAGGTTTTAAATGATGACAAACATTGGCAGAGAACACTTGAATTATACAGGTGCTATGTATTTGGTCAGAACCAGCTAACAATTTTTCCTATGAATGTTGTATGCAATGATTGAGTTTATTCTTGCTTAACAACATGTTTATAATGCAGGGAATAAGTTTTGAGGCTTATTGAGTAAAATGATATGGAACCAGTTGAAGTGTTTCTTGGACGTACTGAAACAGTCATGTATATACTTGTTATGCTTTAACCATGTTGATTGTGCAATGAGTATGGAAGTTCCACGCATTGAAGTCGTCAGAATAAAGACTGAAGACATTCAAAGAAGGCTTTCAAATACTTTGAAGAACATGAAGATATAATAGAGTTTTTTTTTTAGCAAATCTAAATCTTCATGTAATGTTTTTTGTGTGTTAACATTCAAAGTAGATGTTTGTGTATGATAAAGCAGTATTATATTGTGAATATTAGAAGCAAAGCTTATAAAATTTATAAGACTACTAGTTACGGTAACAGATATGGGGATAGTTGCTTTACAAGCTGGTGTTAGTTTTTGAAAAATAGGATTTTCTCTAAAATATGTTTTTAAAATGGGCTTTAGGGTTTTTATTATCCATTAACAGTTGTTAATGCTAATTATTTAGGTTGTCTCCTAAAAAGATATGGAGATCTTTGAGAATAAAAAAATATATTATTTTCTATTTTCAAGGAAAGATTTTTTTGATGAGCTAATTTTCCTCCTTATGATGGTTTTTCAATTGGCCTTTCAAGTCTATAATACTTGGCAATCACATCAAAAACTCTCGATACTCTGTTTGCAAAAATCGAGTAAAAAGAATTTGAGAGCAAATCACACAAACTTTCCCAAGTCTATCAAGTCAAACACACAATTCTTAGGGCTTTAATCCATCTTTTAGCTTGTGCGAGAAAGCAAGATCTGAGTGAAAAGCATTATAATTTGTCTCCAACAGAGAGGTTGGAGATTGTGGTAGGTTTGTGAGGTCAAACAAGAGTAATTTATGCACATTTAGAGTTGAGTGTAGGTCGAGGACTATTTCATGGAGTAAGTAAATTGAGTGTGTATTCTTGTTATTCTGAGGTGAATTAATAAGATACATAGGACATGAGAATGTATGCCTTGGTTGAGCCGAACCTCGTTAAATTGTCCTTATCTTTATTCTTTTTAAGTTTTTTCCGCTGCAAGAACCAGCCCAACTGGTTCCTCCCTCGAAAGAAAAAAATTTAAATTGACAATCAATACACCAAATACTCAATTCACCCCCTCTTGAGTATATTCAACCCTTCACATTGAAAATGATTTACATTAAACCAAATAGAGCCCAAATACACAAAACAAAAGCAGAAAATCAGTAATCATTATGCCAAAATCCAATCTGAATCCAACATTCCTCCAGTAGGCATCAATCTAACCTTCGTCTAGCCCATGGTTGACACTATTTATCCAACCCTCTAACTTTGTGGTCTCCCCAACCAAGATATTGTTTTTCCATTACTTTTTAAAAAATAAATTTTAAATTTTCATGTTTATTTAATGTATGAAGTTCTTATTCATCCTCCCTATTTTAAAAACATGGCTCTGCCGCTAGTTGTACATGTTAGTTAACCCTTTAACATCAACCAACGAATTGATGCCCTGCAGCTTAGCAAGCTAACAAGGGTTAACCTAGAAATTAATTTCCTTACCAAATATAAAAAAATAAGGGAGTATTATTAAATACCACGTGCAATCAAATACTCTGCTCCTTACCTAGTTACAAATAAGGTATTAAGGATTAGTCATCTCCACCTCCACCCCTAATTTCTCAATGGTTCTATCCCGCGTCCGGATTCACGTAAACCTACGTACATTCAAGGTTATTTTTGCAAATATTAAAAAGTTAAAGGATTAAAGTGTAAAAACTATCTCCTAGAAATCAAGACATTAACATCTTTTAAATTCCTACTAGCCTTGTGTGCAACTTTGCGTACGATAATATTTTATGTCTCAAACTATATCAATATCGATGTCTATTTGTAGAAAATTAAATTCAAAAAATATATATTTTGGTATTTTATTTTATTTTTATAATTTTAAATTTTGTAATATTTTCATTTTAAGAAGTTCAAAAATTGTAATAATTTTCCATAATGGTTAGGAGTATACAAATTGATTTTTTAGAAACTTTTGTGGGGTAAAATTAGGGGCGGCAAACAGATCAGGTTGGGTCAGTTTCAGGTTCGGGTCAGCAGGTTTTCAGGTCAGCTAACCCTGACCCAAACCTAAACCGTTTGTATTTCAGGTCGTGTTCGTGTCGACCCATTTAATTTCAGGTTCAGGTCGTGTTAGCAGGTCATGTCAGTTTTTAAAGCCCCTAAGCATCCCTCAAAGCTGAAACTACGAAATCAAATTAGAAACTTTAAAAATCGTGTCATTTCAGGTTGTTTTCAGGTTGAAAATGTCAACCTGAACCTAACCCATTTAATTTCAGTTCGTGTCGACCCATTTAATTTTTTGGGTTGAAAATCTCAACCCAAACCTGCTAATTTCGGGTTAGGTTCAGGTCGTATTAGCAGGTCATGTCAGCTTTTGCCACCCCTAGGTAAAATGGACTTTTTTAGGGGACACTATAGCTCTCATTTGACTTATATAATAGAGAATTAGAGATATAATAAGGCCTTGTTTGGTTGCTCTTAATTTCCATGGGCATTCACAATTCTCATAAATTTCCTTTTGGTAATGTTGTTTGATTGACATAAAAAAACCAAAATGGGTGAAGCTACAATTCATGGGAATTTCAATTTCTCACAAAACATGGGAATTTATTCACTCACCCCACCCTTGGTCATTCAAAATTATAGGATTTGCAAATTCCCACATAACAACCAAACATATTTGAGCAATTCCTAAAAATTTCAAGGAGGAAGTAATTTCCTATGAAATGAAAATTTCTATGGGAAATAAATTCCAAAAGCAACCAAACTAAGTCCTAATTTTAATTCTATCCGTTCTACTAAGTTCTCTATGGCGCATGACATGACCAAGAGACTTATGTCCTGCGTGTAGTTTGTATGTTTTCCCTCCGTAAAAAACACTCTTGCATTCATACCATGTTTAAAAAAAGTTAGAGACTCATATTGGTTAATTTTCCTTTTTTTTTCCACAAGTGTGTCTTCCATAGTGGTTCTATCTCAAGAAGCCAGTACGAGGGGAATAGAGGTTCGACGAACGTGGAGTGCTCTCCCATTGAGCTAACTCCAACTTCTCAACTCAGATTGGTTAATATGGAGTGGAGTAATTAATATACCATGACTTGAGCTCAACTACTTGCACTAAATCCTCCCCTTTTATGTCAAAAAAAAAAATGACTTGCACTGATTTGAGCAATTCCTAGAAATTTTAAGTAGGATCCACAAGGTCTAAAATATCAAGACCCATATCATAAAAAACGAATCTGGATCCGTGGATTCGGGGCATGCATATAAAAATAGGATGGGGTCTTAATAGGTCTAGTGGTGAACAGTACACCTCGTAATTTTAGGCACAAGGTCCTGAGTTCGATTCTCACCGCATCAATTTGTGAGGATTTTTTATATATCTTTCCCCTTATAGATGCGTGTGTTGACTAAATTGGTCGTGTGACCTGCAGTAGGTCCCACACATGTTATTAAGGTTCTCAATATACTTTGGAGTATGAAATGCTGTAATAATTTATTTTCCTAAATACACATGTTTCTTCCCTTATTACTTATTAGCTTGCCACTTTTTTCGGTTCGTTAATTAGCTTATTTTCAAGAATGGGATTCATGAGTCTGATTAATTCCAAAAAAAAAAAAAAGATTTGTGAGTCTCCTGTTGATTTTAGACCTATAAGTTTGTGTAATGTGCTTTATAAAATTGTCTCTAAAGTTTTGGCAAACTGTCTTAAATTAGTTCTCCCTGTTGTAATTCATGAAAATCAAAGTGGTTTTGTTCCGGGTAGACTAATTACAGATAATGTTCTGGTGGCTTATGAATGCTTCCACTATTTTAGGAAAAAGAAAAAAGGGAAGGTAGGGTATCTTGGTCTAAAATTGGACATGAGTAAAGCCTATGATAGGGTTAATTGGGGTTTTTTAGAGAAGATTATGGTCAAGCTCGGATTTCCGGTAAATTTTGTTCAACTAATTATGAGATGTGTTACCTCAACTACTTTGTCTATTCTTATCAATGGCCAGCCTACTAGGCCCTTTAAACCTAGTAGGGGGTTGCGACAAGGAGACTCTCTTTCTCCCTTCTTATTTATCTTGTGTGCGGAAGGTTTATCCCTTTTGTTAAAGGATGCGGAGCTAAAAAAGAAAATTCATGGGGTGAAAATTGGAAAGAAGGTTGAACCGATTTCACATCTATTTTTTGCGGATGACAGTTTGTTATTTGTGAGAGCAAATGAGGAAGAAGTGGAGAATGTTCTTGAGGTTCTTTCTACCTACACTACAAAAAATGTGTTCAAGAAGGACAATTAAAATTGCCCTATTTGATACAAAATTTGTCTTCTTAGGTTATAATGACAATTTTAGGATTGCCCTCATGTTGCCCTTGTAACCCCGTTGTATTAGGTTTCAAAGGCAATTTTAGATGTTTTGCCCTCTTTGATTCAATTCAAAAAGGGCAAACAAAATTGTCTTCATTGATCATCAACAAAGGCAATACATTTTGCTTTCCTTGATTTAAACACTTTATTTATTGTCAAATAGGGCAAAGTTTCAAAAGTCTAAGAGGGCAAAAAAATCATATTGTCTTCATTGTTAATATCAATGAGTGCAAAAATAATTGCCCTTGTAGGCATTATTAAGTAAAACAATACTCATATTGCCCTCTTTAATCATGATAAGTTGCCCTCGTTGTGTGATTTTCTTGTAGTGCTATGAGGCAGCATCTGGACAAAAGCTGAATATGGAAAAGTCTGAAGTGTCATTTAGCCGAAATGTAGAGCTCGAGAAGAAAAACATGCTTGAGGAGAAGTTAGATTTTAAGGCTGTTGATGACCATGATAAATACTTGGGGTTGCCTACCTTTGTGGGGAGCTCGAAGATACAGGTTTTCCAATCAATTCAAGATAGAGTCTGGAAGAAACTCAAGGGGTGGAAGGAGCATTTTTTATCCCAAGCTGGTCGTGAAGTGCTGATTAAATCAGTGGCTCAGGCGATTCCAACTTATGCTATGCAGTGCTTCATGATCCCAAGTAGTATCCTTGAAGAAGTGGAGAAATTTTATAGGTTTTTTTTTCTGGGGACAAAAGGGAGAGGAAAAAAGAATTCCTTGGATTGCATGGGAGAAAACAAAGAAAGCGAAGTGTGATGGTGGTTTGGGTATAAGAGACCTTAAAGCTTTTAATAAAGCTTTGCTGGCAAAACAAGCTTGGAGGATTCTTAGTAATACTGATTCTTTGATTGTAAGGGTTCTTAAAGGCAAATATTTCCCATCAATGGAATCTATGGAGGCTAAAGTGGTAGCTAATGCTAGTTTTACATGGAGATCCATCCTTTCGGCTAGATCATTGGTGAAAAAAGGGGCTAGGAAGGTGGTTGGAAGTGGGAGTTCCATCAATATATGGGAAGACCCATGGATCCCAAGTATGCCGTCTTTTCGGGTCCTTCCAAGGTTCTCAAGACAAATTAGTGAAATTAAGATGGTAAATGAGCTTATTGAAGATGGTCGATGGAAGGAAAGTGTGATGAAAGATATCTTTACTCATTGGGAAATCCAGGAAATCAAGAAAATTCCAATTATGCTTCATGGGTGTGATGATAAATGGACGTGGAGCCTTACAAAAAATGGAGTGTTCAGTGTTCGAACGGCTTATTATAGTGAGATCAATAGCAAAGATGATGCAGCCTGTAACGACCCGGAATTTTGGGCCAGAAAATTTCGCGGTTGTTAATGTTATTTATTGAATTCTAAGTCCAAAAGCCCATATTAATTGGACTGTTTTTTTTTTAGCCCAACTCTTTTTCTTCCAAATTGGGCCAAAGACCCAATTTTTCTTTCTTTTCTATTGGGACGGCTCCTTCCTTTTATTTGGGCCAATGTTATTTGTTTTAATTACTTAAATATTAATTATTATTTTTGATGATTAATTAATTTAATTAATTTAAAATTTTCTAATTACCTATTCAAAGTTTGTTGGATGATCCCAACAAACTTTTCCCCCTTTGTTGCACTTTCACGGCAACCTTTGGTTGTTTGTTGTTTTTTTATTTTTATTTTTTTATTTTTTTTCCTTTTCTTTATATATAGGACCCCTTCACTTCTTTTGGGTCCTATTTTATTATTTGCTCCATAAACCCTAAAGTATTCCTCCACCTTTCTCCTTCTAAATTCAGCCGAACCCCATTGTTACCTTGGATAAATTTTGCGATTTAAGGTAACTAAGCTTTTCTATTTAATTTGTGGGTAGCTTTTCACATAGTTAATTAGGATTATATCATGAAAATTGTAGGATTTATGTTTGCTTATTTATTCGAAAATTTCGAACCATATGAAATATTGATCATGTTATTCTCTTGATGTATTCATGTAATATTTATGAATTATTATGAAATTTCTTTTGATTATTTTATGTAGTTTATTGAAATCTGAAATTGTTGAATAAATACTTGTATGAATTTATTTACCAATCAAATATTGTTATTTCTTGATGAATTTTTCATGGTATCTTGTTTACTGTTTGATTATTAACCATGATTTATTTCGTGGCAAAATTCGTCCTTTTATTATTTATAATATTTTAATCTTTCAAACCGGTAAAACTGTCCGGAATCGGTTTACGAATTTATTAATATACTTAATCAATTCGGAATACTACGAAATTTTATATGGAAGTCAGTGATAATGTTTTACAGCTTGTGTTAAATTTTCGTAATTTTTAAAGATCGTTTGATATGGCATAAAATTCTGAAACCGAATTCAGCCTAATCTGACTGGTTGGTTATAAAATCACTTAAAAATAGTAAAAGATGTTATTTTTAGACGAAATTTACGCACGTAAATACTTGAACCCATATTTAGCTCCCATAAAAATTTCCAGATTTTTAGAGATCTTTAGATGGTCGTTTTTAATTTAATTCTTTAAAAATCAGATTGTATAAAATAGGGCAATTGAATTATTAAAATATGCTATTATTAATTATTGAATTTTCGAGTGGTACAAAATTTAAAGGAGGAAATAAAAATGTTATTTTTTTTATACTAATCTTGAACATGCTAGATTAAATATGTGAATCTTTATTTTAAATCTTTATTATTATCATGAAATCTTTAAATCTTGAGATTGTAATTTTTGTTCTTGAATACATATTTATGAATGCCGTGTATTTTGAGCATTTGGGCATGATTATTTTGATGATGCTTGTTTGATTTAATTATATCACATGAAATTCTAAAAGATACTTGTTCTCGGGATTGATCCGAGTGAGCCAAAGATATTAAAAGTATAAAAATGATATTTTTATGTGTGTAATTATATTGTTTTATTTTGTACTTAAATTCCAAATTTTCGAGTAACATAGGATTAAAAAGATTAGATTTTTATTATAAATTTGGGTATTTTTAGTAATTAATTTGACTAATTAAGTTTGTTAGGAAATTAATTAAATTTGTTGTAACATTTCTAAAATGCCGTGTGGAATATGGGAATTATGGTCAAAGTTTGTTAATTTTTGAGTTAATATTATTTCAGGAATATTTTAATATTTATTTTACGGATAAAATAATTATTAGGGACAAGTTGTAAAGTGTAGGGATAAAAAGGATAATATTAATATTACTAATATTGTTATGATTATAATTATTTTTGGATAATGTTATATTGTTTTGGGAAATTCCGAATGGATAAGTTTATGGATAAGTTTATGGATAAGTTTATGGATAAGTTTATGGATAATGTTAAGGATAGTATTTGAAGATACCTAAGATATTATTAGGGATAAGAAAGGAAACAGGGTAATAGATATACATGCTTATGTTTCGGTCTCTGGCTAGGAAAGACTTGGTATTTAAGGTGGCCAATGCACGTGCCGCACCTCTCTTTCCTGGGACTCCGAACATTTCATTTCCTATTACTGTCACCTAGTATTTCCCAATATATAATATGATTTGATTAATTAAGATATAAAATACAATACATAAGATCACCCTTGCGATGACGCATTGGTCATCAATTGGGTTAATTAGATAAGGACGCCCTTGCGATAACGCATTGGTTATCAATTGGGTTTAGTCGATGCCACTGCTCAATTGGGTCGGACGCATTGGTTCCCCCGAGCAGTTCTTGGTTCTAGAATATGGAGTCGTCTGGTAACCGTGTGATGAGTCGCTACCAGGAGTTATGGCCATAGCTTAGGCTTAGTTCTTGCATTGGAGGACTACGGGTGGGACGCATTGGTTCACCCCGACATGTTTTAGGAAAGTTGCGAACGCATTGGTTCGTTACGAGCTGTAGAAGACAGTCCGCAAAGATTTGTAGTGATTGATTGTTAATTGCATATACATAAAGATTGGAATATATTATGCTTGATATATGATTGATGAGATTGATCGATTGATGATGATGATATAAGTTAAGATATGAACATGCGATATATAAGTTGGAGAATAATGTTAAGTATGATAATGATTTGATAAGTATAGATTAAGATAAGAAAGGATATATAATAAGGAGCACAAGTATTGTATTGTATAAGTCTTCCGCTGTGTTAATTATGGTATTTATACTAGTATGTGAGTGTATTTTAATACGTGATGGATGTATGTGTCTTGTATGTATTTCTAACCGTATTGGCAGGGTGATCGTACGTATTTGGATACGTAAAGTATACGTATTTCTAATAGTATTTCTGCAGGTGTATTTTATACGTACTTGTATACGTATCTTTATACGTACATTTATACGTACGTCTATACGTACTCTTATACGTATTTTATACGTACATTTATACGTATTTTTGTGTAATTGTGTATTAAGCATGTATTATGTTCTTTACAGTTTTTATGTAATTATTCTATGCTATTATGTGTTTGGCGGTCCCTTGATTAAATGGGACAGCCTAGTTACTCGCCACTGACGGTGGACCCCCCCCCCATGTTCCAGGTGAAGATGCAGCTGAATAAAGCGGGCTTCGCAGGATGGGCCTGAGTGTTTAGATCTATTTCTTAAGTTTTAGTTTTTCCAGAACATTCTAGTACAATTTAGTTAATTTATTGATCCCAGCATGTTGGGACCGTATTTTCAGTTTTTCATTGTAATTTATGACTTTTGGATATTTTGGATTTCTAGAAGCCTATTAATAAAAGAATCATTTTCTTCCTAAATTATTTGTTTTTAAGTATAATTATGTTTAAGTGATGATCCGAATGTCGATTCCCTTCGTAAATCGACAAGCTAAAAAGTCGGGTCGTTACAGTTGGTATCAGAGCCATAGGTTTGACCCTAAGTTACTTCTTCACAAGTAACTTCGAAAGTTGAGTGCTTTATGAACCCGAGTGAACCTTAGCCTAATATGGAAAACCTAGATGAGTGAACCATGGGTAGAAGCCAGGGTTAAGACGATTTATCGTTTTCGTTTCGCGTTGGCGCCGTTTCGTATGTCGTGTATTTCTTAACGCGATTGTTGTTTCAGGATGTCGATCCCACGACCTTCAAGTTCCTGCCGTCGTCGTCGCAACTTAGAAGACGCAATTCTTACTTTGGCACAGATTAGCGTGCGGGTCCAGAATTCCCAGTCGTCTTCGTTCGATCGGATTGCTCGTTTACGTCCTCCGACGTTACTATGTGCTTTTGTGTGAACTAACAATAGGAATGTTTAAGTGTGTACGTACAGGATGACGCCCCCAAGGCCAAACCTCAGACTTCGACGCCGGAACCATCAATTCGTAGCCGTGACCGGTGTTTTATCAGAGTGGCGCAGCAGAAGCGTGGTGAGCCCATAACCCACAGGTCCAGGATCAGATTTCTCGTCATCGTCGTCCTACCAATGATGGCACGTCTGACCCCGTGATGCGCAAGAGCTGGATTTGAGAGATGGAAGAACGGTTCGACGCAATCGGTTGTCCGGGAGATAAACGAGTTCAGATCGCTAGCTACTACCTTCGACTAGAAGCAGACGACTAGTTGGTAACGGTTCGCCGCAGGGAAGAGCTGTGAAGAGCATGACACGGGAAGAGTTTACCTCCAAGCTACGAGAACGTATCTTTTCCGACGAGCTTAGGTGGCAAAAGCCAGAGGAGTTCCTGACGCTCACTCAGGGGACCATGCCAGTTCATACATTTACCGACAAGTTCGCGAAGCTGTCCAGATTTTTCGCTGCAATATCTCCATCGGAAGCTGAGAAGCTGAAGCGGTATATCAAAATGACGAGTCCTCGCATTAGGGTACACGTTACCGGCAACAGGTTAGCATCGTTCCAGAACGCGTACGAGACCGCCTTAGAGGTTCAAGCATCGTTCGAGGAGGAAAGGGCTACAGAGAAGAGAACCGGAGGAAGCTAATCGGCCGCAGTTGAGAAGAGACAACGAATCGAACCATACCAGGAGCCGCAATCGCAGGACGGGCAAGCAACCAACGATTCCGAGACCCCGGTTGGCAGAGGGTGCGAGAACGAACGTCATTCCGGAAAGAGGTGCGACGGGTTACAATAGGGTGTTGCGTATGTAGACAAGGAAGGCACGAGACTTGGGCGTGACCAAAGAACAAACCGGCAACAATGGTGAGCCGAGTACAAGTGAAGAACCGAGTCTTCTACGTGACCAAGAAGAGGCGGACGCGCAGCTGACATAACTACGTGTACGGTCTCCGTCTACGGCTGATCGTTTATGTTTTAGTTGTTCCATTGTTTTCTTACGTGAGCTTCTTTAAGTAAATTTCGAGGACGAAATTTATTTAAGGAGGGGTGATTGTAACGACCCGGAATTTTGGGCCAGAAAATTTCGCGGTTGTTAATGTTATTTATTGAATTCTAAGTCCAAAAGCCCATATTAATTGGACTGTTTTTTTTTTAGCCCAACTCTTTTTCTTCCAAATTGGGCCAAAGACCCAATTTTTCTTTCTTTTCTATTGGGACGGCTCCTTCCTTTTATTTGGGCCAATGTTATTTGTTTTAATTACTTAAATATTAATTATTATTTTTGATGATTAATTAATTTAATTAATTTAAAATTTTCTAATTACCTATTCAAAGTTTGTTGGATGATCCCAACAAACTTTTCCCCCTTTGTTGCACTTTCACGGCAACCTTTGGTTGTTTGTTGTTTTTTTATTTTTATTTTTTTATTTTTTTTCCTTTTCTTTATATATAGGACCCCTTCACTTCTTTTGGGTCCTATTTTATTATTTGCTCCATAAACCCTAAAGTATTCCTCCACCTTTCTCCTTCTAAATTCAGCCGAACCCCATTGTTACCTTGGATAAATTTTGCGATTTAAGGTAACTAAGCTTTTCTATTTAATTTGTGGGTAGCTTTTCACATAGTTAATTAGGATTATATCATGAAAATTGTAGGATTTATGTTTGCTTATTTATTCGAAAATTTCGAACCATATGAAATATTGATCATGTTATTCTCTTGATGTATTCATGTAATATTTATGAATTATTATGAAATTTCTTTTGATTATTTTATGTAGTTTATTGAAATCTGAAATTGTTGAATAAATACTTGTATGAATTTATTTACCAATCAAATATTGTTATTTCTTGATGAATTTTTCATGGTATCTTGTTTACTGTTTGATTATTAACCATGATTTATTTCGTGGCAAAATTCGTCCTTTTATTATTTATAATATTTTAATCTTTCAAACCGGTAAAACTGTCCGGAATCGGTTTACGAATTTATTAATATACTTAATCAATTCGGAATACTACGAAATTTTATATGGAAGTCAGTGATAATGTTTTACAGCTTGTGTTAAATTTTCGTAATTTTTAAAGATCGTTTGATATGGCATAAAATTCTGAAACCGAATTCAGCCTAATCTGACTGGTTGGTTATAAAATCACTTAAAAATAGTAAAAGATGTTATTTTTAGACGAAATTTACGCACGTAAATACTTGAACCCATATTTAGCTCCCATAAAAATTTCCAGATTTTTAGAGATCTTTAGATGGTCGTTTTTAATTTAATTCTTTAAAAATCAGATTGTATAAAATAGGGCAATTGAATTATTAAAATATGCTATTATTAATTATTGAATTTTCGAGTGGTACAAAATTTAAAGGAGGAAATAAAAATGTTATTTTTTTTATACTAATCTTGAACATGCTAGATTAAATATGTGAATCTTTATTTTAAATCTTTATTATTATCATGAAATCTTTAAATCTTGAGATTGTAATTTTTGTTCTTGAATACATATTTATGAATGCCGTGTATTTTGAGCATTTGGGCATGATTATTTTGATGATGCTTGTTTGATTTAATTATATCACATGAAATTCTAAAAGATACTTGTTCTCGGGATTGATCCGAGTGAGCCAAAGATATTAAAAGTATAAAAATGATATTTTTATGTGTGTAATTATATTGTTTTATTTTGTACTTAAATTCCAAATTTTCGAGTAACATAGGATTAAAAAGATTAGATTTTTATTATAAATTTGGGTATTTTTAGTAATTAATTTGACTAATTAAGTTTGTTAGGAAATTAATTAAATTTGTTGTAACATTTCTAAAATGCCGTGTGGAATATGGGAATTATGGTCAAAGTTTGTTAATTTTTGAGTTAATATTATTTCAGGAATATTTTAATATTTATTTTACGGATAAAATAATTATTAGGGACAAGTTGTAAAGTGTAGGGATAAAAAGGATAATATTAATATTACTAATATTGTTATGATTATAATTATTTTTGGATAATGTTATATTGTTTTGGGAAATTCCGAATGGATAAGTTTATGGATAAGTTTATGGATAAGTTTATGGATAAGTTTATGGATAATGTTAAGGATAGTATTTGAAGATACCTAAGATATTATTAGGGATAAGAAAGGAAACAGGGTAATAGATATACATGCTTATGTTTCGGTCTCTGGCTAGGAAAGACTTGGTATTTAAGGTGGCCAATGCACGTGCCGCACCTCTCTTTCCTGGGACTCCGAACATTTCATTTCCTATTACTGTCACCTAGTATTTCCCAATATATAATATGATTTGATTAATTAAGATATAAAATACAATACATAAGATCACCCTTGCGATGACGCATTGGTCATCAATTGGGTTAATTAGATAAGGACGCCCTTGCGATAACGCATTGGTTATCAATTGGGTTTAGTCGATGCCACTGCTCAATTGGGTCGGACGCATTGGTTCCCCCGAGCAGTTCTTGGTTCTAGAATATGGAGTCGTCTGGTAACCGTGTGATGAGTCGCTACCAGGAGTTATGGCCATAGCTTAGGCTTAGTTCTTGCATTGGAGGACTACGGGTGGGACGCATTGGTTCACCCCGACATGTTTTAGGAAAGTTGCGAACGCATTGGTTCGTTACGAGCTGTAGAAGACAGTCCGCAAAGATTTGTAGTGATTGATTGTTAATTGCATATACATAAAGATTGGAATATATTATGCTTGATATATGATTGATGAGATTGATCGATTGATGATGATGATATAAGTTAAGATATGAACATGCGATATATAAGTTGGAGAATAATGTTAAGTATGATAATGATTTGATAAGTATAGATTAAGATAAGAAAGGATATATAATAAGGAGCACAAGTATTGTATTGTATAAGTCTTCCGCTGTGTTAATTATGGTATTTATACTAGTATGTGAGTGTATTTTAATACGTGATGGATGTATGTGTCTTGTATGTATTTCTAACCGTATTGGCAGGGTGATCGTACGTATTTGGATACGTAAAGTATACGTATTTCTAATAGTATTTCTGCAGGTGTATTTTATACGTACTTGTATACGTATCTTTATACGTACATTTATACGTACGTCTATACGTACTCTTATACGTATTTTATACGTACATTTATACGTATTTTTGTGTAATTGTGTATTAAGCATGTATTATGTTCTTTACAGTTTTTATGTAATTATTCT
This sequence comes from Salicornia ramosissima, assembly GCA_951394345.1. Classification (NCBI taxonomy): domain Eukaryota; kingdom Viridiplantae; phylum Streptophyta; class Magnoliopsida; order Caryophyllales; family Amaranthaceae; genus Salicornia; species Salicornia ramosissima. The sequence continues at coordinate 51,941,231 of OX596234.1, forward strand.
ATGCTATTATGTGTTTGGCGGTCCCTTGATTAAATGGGACAGCCTAGTTACTCGCCACTGACGGTGGACCCCCCCCCATGTTCCAGGTGAAGATGCAGCTGAATAAAGCGGGCTTCGCAGGATGGGCCTGAGTGTTTAGATCTATTTCTTAAGTTTTAGTTTTTCCAGAACATTCTAGTACAATTTAGTTAATTTATTGATCCCAGCATGTTGGGACCGTATTTTCAGTTTTTCATTGTAATTTATGACTTTTGGATATTTTGGATTTCTAGAAGCCTATTAATAAAAGAATCATTTTCTTCCTAAATTATTTGTTTTTAAGTATAATTATGTTTAAGTGATGATCCGAATGTCGATTCCCTTCGTAAATCGACAAGCTAAAAAGTCGGGTCGTTACACAGCCGGCCTGAGCAGCCCTGTTAAGGGAATATGGAAGTGCTTATGGAATGCAAAAACTATCCCTAAAGTTCGAAACTTTGGTTGGAGTGCCCTCCATAATGGCTTGCCCACTAAATTTAACTTAGGGAGAAGAGGTGTTGTCGTGGAGCCAATATGTCCCATGTGTGGTGAGGAAGAGGAAACGGTGATGCACCTTCTGGTGAGCTGTATGGAATTTCGAAACTTGTGGCGTCTCTCCCCTCTTCGTCTTGACATTTCAGATGTCATACATACTAGTTTTCTTGATTGGTGTGTTGATATGTATGCTGCTATCAAAGATGAAAAATGGTGGAATTTTTTTGTGGAGCTTTTGGTTGAGAAGAAACAAATGAGTGTTTGAGAAGAAAAAAATTACGGCTGAAGTGTTGATTGAGAATTGTCTGAAAGCGGTGTTGGAATTTGAAGAGGTTGATGGGGTGGGTAGATTGCCAAAGGCTACTGTAGTGGAAAGAGTTAGATGGGTGGCTCCAAGAGATGGGGTTTATAAAATAAATTCTGATGCTGCTATTCTTGATGGGGAATCGGTGGGACTGGGGGCTGTGATGCGTGATGCGAAGGGAGAAGTCATGGTTGCTACATGTGTGAAGATGAATGGTGGTTTTATGGTGGATGTGGCTGAGGCGTTGGCTGCAAGACATGGCCTCCTCATTGCACTTGAAGCTGGCTTACGAAGGGTTGTTGTTGAAACTGATAACATGAAGTTATACACCTATATAAAGCAAAGGAGGAAGGAAGTGTCAGAGTTTGGTTTCCTAGTTTATGATATTATTAAATTAAGTGAGCAATGTAGTGTGTTTTTTGTTTCTTTTGTAAAAAGGCTAGGCAATAGGGTGGCCCACTTTATGACAAAGCTTAATAATTCTTTTGATGGTCTTCAAGTTTGGGTGGAAGAAAGCCCCCCTGAAGCTATTTCACTTGTAATGGATTATATAGCTAAACTTCAATAATATTGAATAGCTTTTTCTTGTCAAAAAAAAAGAATGGGATTCATGTCTTTCATTAGACTCCCTAGTTAGGCCATAGTGCACCATGTCCATTACGGTAATTCTAATCTTAGTTTGATGGTTTAGCCCTTTCCAACTCCACTTCTAAAGGTAATGGGTTCTTTTTTTGGTGTTCTAGAACCACAAGGCAGGAATGACAAATTGACAATTAATCCCAATATCTCCTAGATCCGGGAGAGAAGCTCTAACCACTCCTAACCACAAGGACAAAAATTGTTCTTTGCAATCATAATGGATATTTACTTGTTGTTCATTCTTTGCATTTACGCGATACCTCCGCTTGATGGTTCAGCCGATCCAATGCTAACTCCGCACCGCACGAATATATATACACACACTACAAAAGTAATAACTAGCTAGGAGTCACACATGTCACAAATTGGTTGAAATAATTATCCTCCAAAATGCTTTTTTCAGTCTTTTTTTCTTTTTATTTAAAGTTATTTTTTTCCAACAAACTTCTAAAATCTTAACAAAATCATTTTCATTTGAATTTTGTAACATGGTTTATCTAATCTAAGGAACCTTTATTATACAAAAAATACAATAATATAAAAAAATGATACATTTTTCTGATAATCATATATTAGATTTTATCCTTAAATATTCCTCGAAAATCACACACACATATACAATAAGTTGCATGTGCCCCAACATCTTGAAAAAACACAATCTCTTCAACCGTATACATACCCGATGCAAATGATTTGATTAATTAGGATTGACATATATATAGATGAAGCAATTATATTATTACAATATATTAATACATTTGACATTATATTGTCTTTTCTAGTACCTAATCCTCATGCCACTCATAAGAATCATAACTTAAAAGGCGAAAATATATACTATTCATTGTTTAAAAAATATTTCATTCATTAATTTTTATGGTTTCATCAACAGCTAGTTTTTCTGAACACTCATGTTTTATACAATTATTTTGACACCTAACATCCAACAACTACACGTTTTCAGCACGCGCGCTCACAACTACCCCTACAACTAATAACTTCTAAATAGATAAAAGACAACAACTACAACTAATTTTGTTGAACATACCCTAAAACTACCACAATCTAGTTTATAATTATACATTTATGCATGTTGAAAAAGCAAAACGATTTTTAATTAAGAGAAAAAAGTGAGCATTTTTCTTAATGTTTGTTATGGGGTAATTTTTAACGTTAGTTATTTGTAGGTAGTTTTTAAAAGGATAATTTGTCTAAAACCACCTTTTAAAATAGTTTTTTTTTGTCAAAAACCACCTTATAAAAAAAAAAATTGTTAAAAGAAACCAAAACAAAAAAAAAAAAAATTGTCAAAGAAAACCAAATTGCACTAATCCAAGATTTGACTACAATTAAAGGCATTGACCTTCCAATTAGTGATGCAGCAGGGGCGGGTGCGGTAAGGGCGCGGGGGGCTGGGGGTGGGGGGTTGGGTGGGAAGGCTCGTCGGAGGTGGTGGGGGATGGCTGAGGGTTTAGGGTTTAGGGTTTAATTAATTAAGGTATATTAATGTTTTAAGGTTTAAGGTTTAATTATGCATAATAATTGTACATAATCAAAGTCAAAGTTAATTAATATAAGGTCAACCCCTAATTAGTGCAATTTGGTTTTCTTTGACAAAAAATATTTTAGTTTTGGTTCCATTCTGCAAAAAAATTTATAAGGTGGTTTTTGACAAAAAAAATTGTTTTATAAGGTGGTTTTAGACAAATTATCCTTTTTAAAATGTTGTTAGGGGGTAGTTCTCAGTAAGTATTTTAAAAAATGAAAAAATTGTGGTGGCTTTATTGAAGGTTAGAAGTATGAGGTTAAAAAAATTATTATATACTACATATGTTTCATGTTAATTGCAACTCTTTTTAAAAAATGAAAGGTTCACATTAGTTATAAGATTTTTTTTCCATATTTTGTAATCAATTGCTCCTATTTATCTCCTTATCAAATACATATTATTTCTCGATTAATTTCACACTAAAAAAAGTGCATGACTATATAGAAAAATGTACAACAACATTTGTTGCAACTAATAATATGAACCAAAGGTAGTAGATGCTGTGGATCTCTTGGTTTCTACCAAACTAGTATATGCACAAATCAAATTGGAATGGAGAGAATATATCGTTCGAGGGATGATACACCCATACCTGGTATGTACAATTACTACAAAAAAAATCACACAACAAGGGCAACTTATCATGATTAAAGAGAGCAATATGAGTATTGTTTTACTTAATGATGCCTACAAGGGCAATTATTTTTGCACTCATTGATATTAACAATGAAGATAATATGATTATTTTGCCCCCTTAGACTTTTGAAACTTTGCCCTATTTGACAATAAATAAAGTGTTTAAATCAAGGAAAACAAAATGTATTGCCTTTGTTGATGATCAATGAAAGCAATTTTGTTTGCCCTTTTTAAATTGAATCAAAGAGGGCAAAACATCTAAAATTGGCTTTGAAACCTAATACAACGAGGTTACAAGGGCAACATGAGGGCAATACTAAAATTGTCATTATAACCTAGGAAGACAAATTTTGTATCAAATAGGGCAATTTTAATTGTCCTTTTTGAACACATTTTTTGTAGTGAATACTATGGCGCGGCATGGGTTAGTAAATTTTCTTTGTTTACAAGGGCAATCTTGTCCTTACAAGTGAAATTCTATACCCACATGGCCACATGTAAAGAAAAATAAAAAAAATACTCCGTATCATTTTTTTTCTTCTTCTTTAAAAAAAAAAATCACCCTAAACTCAAAACTCTCATTTCTCACTCGCAATTTAAGATATGATAAAATTTGGTAAGGATATGATAACACTTTGCTAAGATATGATACCCTGAACATACGTAACCACTTGAAAATAAGAGTGAAAAAAAAGGTAGGGGTGCATACCACATTTGTTTATCATATCTCAGCAAGGTTTTATTATATGTCAGCAAAAAAAAATTATATCTCAGCAAAGTTTTATCATATCCTCACAAAATTTTATCATATCCTATATTGCGCCGCCATCACACACCATTAAACGACAAAACTTTTTTTCACAAATTTTTCGTTTAGTGGTTTGAGATGGAGGCGCAATATAGGATATAATAAAATTTTGTGAGAATATGATAAAACTTTGCTGAGATATGATTACACCTTGGTAAAAAAACTCTGATTTCGCATATTTCCTTTAACCTCAAACTCTATTTAATTTTATTTACTTTTTTTAAAATTTCCACGTTTTTTTCTTCTTGGGTCCACCTTGCCACATGGCATAATGCTTACAATAACAAAATTGCCAATTTGCCATGGTATCTCCAATACCAGGTATGGAAGTATACTTTCTCATATCGTTCAGGGTCCACTAAATATTTGAAAATTGGGAGGTCTATATAGCATCGATCATAAATTCATCATCCACCAATCACTATGCTGTTGTCATAACAGAATTGATGTTGTCTTGTCAACGGATCGCGTTGGATTGATGTAAAATAATTACGGGTTTGGATTCTAACGGGTTTGAGTCGGTATTAGTTTTTATAACACAAAGTTATCGGGTTCGGGATGACCCAACAGGTTGAGAAGTTTTATAACACCTTTTAATTTTTCATGTTTTAATTAATGCAATATATGTACTAACATGTACTTTAAACGTTATAAAAAGTATGAATTATAAGAAATACCTTTATTAATAACTAATTTATGACAAATAATTGATGTTGTGATCCAATAAAAATAGTATTATATTCAAAATTTTAATGGTAGGAAATATTTTTTGCCAAAAATTTTCCATAATACCATTAATGTAATACATTATTAATGATTTTCGGGTCGGGTTGGTTGAAAGTATGTCGGGTCAGTAGGGATGTCGACAAGCCGAGTCGAGCCGAGTAGTAACCTGTTTGAGCTAGGCTTGATTAATATTTATCGAGCTCAAGCCGAGCTCGAGCATAAGCGAGCTTTCAAAAACATTGTTCGAGCTTAGCTCGTTTAATTTTTTCATGTTCGAGCTCGGCTCGAGCTTGCTCATTTACGTATTCGAGCTCGAGCTCGAGCTAAGATAACTCATTAATAAACGAGCTTTGTATATGTTTAAACGAGCTTTGTACATATTATGATATTAATTACAAAATTTTAACTTTTTCCCAAGCATAAGTAATACAAGAAATAAAAATTATAGCCCAAAATTTAATTTGGTTAAGACTCAAGAAAATGAAAGTAAAAGCAGGGTAATGGACTAACAGTTAATTATGGTTATTGGATAGCATAATTTCAGAAGAGATAAACTATAGTCCAAAATTTAGCTCATATAAATGGAAAAACATATATTTCTGAAATATAAATGATTCATACTATAAATAAATATATTTTAAAATTTGAAATATATAAACGAGTTTTTAATGAGCTTTTAACGAGTATTAAACGATTACGAGCGAGCTTTAATGAACTTGAACGAGCTGTTCGTGAGCCTTAACGAGCCGAGTACTACCTTGTTCGAGTAAAGCTCGTTTATTAATCGAGCTTGAAAATTTTGCTTGGACTCTTTTATTTATATTCGAACGAGTTTTGACCGAGCTTTGACCAAGCTTGTTCACGAGCTTTTCACGAGTGTATCGGCTCGTTGACGTCCCTACGGGTCAGGTTAGGAAGGAGTTTTATTTAACGGGTTCAAGTTTTTTTTAATCAAAACCCACTATTTACAGGTCAGATTTATTTGGTTTTTCGAATAGGGTACTTTTTTTGTGTGGCAAGGGATAGGATAAAAAATTGGCAGCTCTAACTGGAAAAGAAAAAAATTAAAAAAGGGAAATTCCCATTGGTACTACCGTGTTTTGGCGAATTCCCAATGGAACTACCGAGTTATTTTTAATCACAACGGTAATACCTCTTTATGATTAAATTCCCAGATGTGATTTTATTAATAAAAAAAACCCTTACAATTAACAAAAAGAAATACATTACTTAACTATAATTAACTAAAAACTATATTAAAAAAATAATTAATCATATATAATTAACAAAATAAACCCCCTAAGTGTTAATATGATTTGTAAAACCTTGAGTATACTATTTTTTTGATACGTAGATGAAGACGCGCAAATTATGTGTAGATCAATGTGCGAAAAATTGAGGTGAATCGGATCCCGCAAATTATGTGCAAATTAGGGCTAATCAAGTCATTTTTTGTAAATTCCGACCTCAAATTGGATCCCGCAAGGTTTAAAATGACTCGTAAAACCTTAAGCAGACTATATTTCTTTATGTGTAGATCAATGTGCGAAAAATTGAGGTGAATCGGGAACGTAAATTGTGGCTAATTGGGTCGTTTTTTTGCAAATTCCAACCTCAAATCGGATCGAATCCCATAAGGATTAAAATGAGACGTAAACCTTGAGCAGACTATTTTTTTACACGTAGATCAATGCGAGCAAATTGAGACAAATCCCGAACGCAAATCGGGGCTAATCGGGTCATTTTTTGCAAATTCCAATCCCAAATCGGATCCTTTAAGGGCTAAATGACCTTCAAAACCTTACATAAGATTTTTTTTTATTATTTTTAGTTATTGTTTTTATTTAATTAACGGAATATTCCGTATGTTACTTAAAGGAATATTCATCCATGATGCTACATTTGGGAATTTAATCATAAAAAGGTATTACCGTTGCGATTAAAAATAACTCGGTAGTACCATTGGAAATTCGCCAAAACAAGGTAGTATCAATGGAAATTTCCCACAATAAAAAACTGATCTTAAATTATTTCTAATGCCCATTCCTCAAAGATCTTAATTTTTATGTTTTACAACCTCAGGTGTGTATCTTTTGCTATTAATCTTTATATTTTATTATTTCTAACAACTAAAAAGATATTCCCTTTGTTTTTTTTGGCCCCATAGACAATGTTGTAAGTGTTTATCTGGCCATTTTAATTTAATTCTCTATACTATACATAGAAAAAAAGATAAGGCAAATGTGATATTATTTGATTCAGCTTAATATGTATTTTTTTAATACTAGTTTCGACTCTAGTTAAATGCAACAATCAAAAATTCAAAATTTTACATTATTCATGTTATGTACTTTGACCAAGATTTGAATTTTACCCGTAATGACATAGTCAAAGAGAGTCTCATTGTATTCGTCGCAATATTCATTTTTTTATATGTACGTAGTTCTTATTATTACCACTCCCCGATCATGTGAGTTCGTGTCCTAAATTAACAAAACCTAACATGAGCTCTGATACCACGCCATGTTCTTATTCTCATGCATTTTCCAGTTTAGTACTTTTAATTTAATTTGCTTATATATAAATACTCGCCACATAAAAAAAAACTTTGTAATACTCACTTTGTAATTCCTAATCCAAGAATTTTATACTACTTATTCGCAGGCCGCACAATTTTTAAACGGTGCGACGTGTTGCATATGCGAATTTGTGACATACTAATATTTTTTGGAAAGGATATTAAAATTAAATGTTTATCTAAAATCCTTGGGGCCGTTAGCAAGATTTTATTTTTTTTGTTACGGATTCTACTATTTATTATATAAATAGTCTCTATCCTTCACGTGATAGTGTTGCTTGAGCATACACTTGTCTTAACTTTTCTCCCTTTAGAATGTTGACATATTTCAAGGTTCTCTAGAATATATAGTTTTTGTTATGATAAAAATGAATGTACTAGAAATAGCATTTAATGCTCATGAAAATTTTCCACCTCCTATCCTAAACCTAAAGTGTAGTATTGTTGAAAATGGTGGGTAAAGCATGGTGAAATTTGCCTATAAATACTGAGTGAATTCCTCAGTTGAATTTGCATCAGAGTACTACTGAATATAACTTCCTCCTTGATTTCTCATAATTTTGTATTTTTCATAACACGTTATCAGCACGAGTTTTTGCTCCTAAAGTAATCATATTTTTCTAAGAAACAAACAGGTAGTTTCTTTTACCCAATATATTTTTTTTTTCTTTGTCTCCTTCATAAAAGATTGATCACCAATGCAGTGGAATTAACATTGGTATTCCAGTTATTGTTATCTAAATGTCATTGTCTTTCTTCTTCTTTGGTTTTTTTTTTGTTCATTTGCATTAATTATTCTAGTTGATTCATTTAATCTCATTATATTACCTATGATACATAAAAACTAAGGGGGAGATAAATAGAGTAATAATAGTTTATTATTAAAATAATGAGATGTTTAACATGAAGAAAATTAATTAATATGTACTTATTTTATTGTAGCAAAATGGCCGAAGTCATGAAAAGACAATTTAATGCTCTCGAATTATCCGGCACAAATTTTCTAGAATGGTCAGTTGATGCACAAATTAACCTTAAGGCTCAAGGGTTAGAACACGCTATTGCTAAAGATGATGACTCTATAAAGGCCACAGAACAAGAAAAGGCAAAAGTTGTTGTCTTTTTAAGGCACCACCTTAGTGACAGCTTGAAATCTGAATACTTGAGGGTTGATGACCCTAAACAATTATGGGAAACCTCCATGACAGATTTGGGCACCACAAAGCAGTGCTCCTTCCCAAGGCCCAATATGATTGGTCCAGTCTGAGGTTTCAAGACTTTAAATCTGTCAGTGAATATAACTCAGCAATGTTTAGAATTGTAACGGTATTACAATATTGTGATATTCTGGTCTCAGATGAAATGATGATTGAGAAAACACTCTCTACTTTCCATGCAAATGACATTATACTCTCACAACAATATCGCAACAAAGAACTCAAGAAGTATTCTGAGTTAATTTCTTTGCTACTTGTTGCTGAGCAGAACAATGATCTACTACTAAAAAATCACAACCTTAGGCCTACTGGGTCTAAGGCAGTGATTGAGGCTAATTTAGTAGAAGGAATACAACCACCTGAATCAAATTTTGTGAATAGAGGTGGGCGTGGAAAATTTAATCATCGGGGTAGAGGACGTGGTAATTACCGTGGTAGGGGACATGGACGTGGTAAGCACCACTTCTCTACAAATAACAACAATTTTAAACATTTTGACAAACAAAAGGGAAAAGAAACCATGAGCCATAAATTTACTTCTGCTAAAGGAAAAGACACATGCAACAGATGTGGCATGGCCGGGCACTGGGTACGTACGTGCCGAACCTCTAAGCATTTCGCAGACTTATACCAAGCTTCCCTCAAAAATAAAGATAGAAAAGCAGAAGCAAATTTTATTGCCGGAACAAGTACTTCAATGCCTAGTTTGGATGTTTCTGACTTTTTTATGGATGAAGTTGATGACTCTATGTTTAATGGAAACAATAAAATATAAATGTATCTTTATATTATTATGCTACTAAAAGCCTCCCTTTTTATTGTTGTATTTTTTTTTCTCTTGTTGTTAAATTATCTATGTATTGCATTTTCCTAATTTTTATTAATAAATGTTTTTTTTTCTCTTTATACTAATTTCATATTTATTATGAAGATATGGATATTCGTGGATCTCAAAACCAATGCCTTTTGGACAGCGGAACAACACACACCATTTTGAAAAGCAAAGAATATTTTTCAGAATTAAAGATGTTCCAAGCAAGTGTAAACACCATATCTGGATCAACAAAATTAATAGAAGGTTCCGAAAAAGCATGCATGATACTCCCTAGAGGAACGACATTAATAATTAATGATGCATTATTTTCTAGTATATCTCAAAGGAACCTCATAAGCTTTAAAGATGTACGCAAAAATGGGTTTCATCTGGAAACAATGATTTCAGATAATAAAGAATATCTATGCATTACGGCTGAAAAATGTGGCAAGAAACATATATATGAGCAATTGCCGGCATATTCCTCAGGACTATATCTTATTTATATACGTCCAATTGAAATAAACATGGTATCCAATCGGAAGATAGATAATCATGAATTGCTTAATTTATGGCATGACCGATTAGGTCACCCAGGTACTGGAATGATGCATAGAATCATTGAAAATTCAGTTGGACATTCAGTCAAGAATATTAAAATTCCAAAGTATGATAAATTATCATGCACAGCATGTTCACTTGGTAAGTTGATAACAAGACCATCATTGAACAAAATAGCCACTAAATCTCCATCATTTTTAGAAAGAATTCAAGGAGATATATGTGGACCTATTAATCCTGCTAGTGGACCATTTAGATATTTCATGGTGTTGATAGATGCTTCAACACGATGGTCACATGTAAGCTTGTTGTCTAGTAGAAATATTGCATTTTCAAAATTACTTGCTCAAATAATCCGGCTAAGAACTCACTTTCCAGAAAATGCAATCAGAAGGATACAGCTTGATAATGCTGGGGAATTTACGTCCCAAACATTTAATGACTATTGTACTTCAATTGGGATTGAAGTAGAGCATCCTATTGCTCATGTCCATACACAAAATGGCCTCGCAGAATCTCTAATTAAAAGGCTACAATTAATTGCAAGGCCATTATTAATGAGGTCAAATTTACCTTCATCTGCTTGGGGTCATGCAGTATTACATGTCGCCGCATTGATTAGGCTAAGACCAACAGCTTATCATAAGTTCTCACCACTCCAGTTGGTCTCAGGGCACGAACCAAACATATCCCATCTGAAAGTTTTCGGTTGTGCTGTGTATGTCCCAATCGCTCCGCCCCAACGCACAAAAATGGGTCCACAAAGAAGGCTGGGAATTTATGTGGGATTTGATTCTCCATCTATCATAAAATATCTCGAGCCAGTGACTGGTGATGTTTTTACTGCTAGATTTGCAGATTGTCATTTTCATGAAACTGTATTCCCAGCCTTAGGGGGAGAGAAAATGGACCCACAAAAGAAAGGAATAGAAATTACATGGAATGCAACACAACTACAATTTTTAGATCCAAGAACGAATGCTTGTGAACAAGAAGTTATGAAACTTGTGCATCTACAAAGTGTTGCTAACCAACTGCCTGATGCATTTACAGATGCTAAGAAAGTCACAAAATCACACATTCCTGCAGAAAATGCACCTGCATGCATCGGGATTCTTGCAGATAATAAGACTAACGAGAATGAGTCTATTGTGCGTAGAAAGCGCGGAAGGCCGCCTGGTACAAAAGATTCTAAACCAAGGAAGTTGAGGAAACAAAATGAGATGGAAAATGGGACTAACATCATCATCGCTACCGAGAACCGAGAAAATAAAAATAAAAATGACAACAAAGAGAGTGAAATCCTAACGGATGAAGACAAGTGTATTGATAATAATGAAATGTCAATAAATTACATTACTACAAAGACACAATGGAATAGAAAAAATGTTGTCATAGATGAAATTTTTACTTACTCCGTAGCGGTTGAAATGACACATGATGAGAATGATGTCGAACCAAAGACAGTGGATGAATGCCGTCATAGAGACGATTGGCCACGATGGAAAGAGGCCATTCAAGCAGAATTAAATTCACTCGAAAAGAGAGAAGTCTTTGGGCATATCATCCAAACACCACAAGGTGTAAAACCAGTTGGATATAAATGGGTGTTTGTAAGAAAAAGAAATGAGAAAGATGAGGTAGTAAGATACAAAGCAAGACTTGTAGCACAAGGTTTCTCCCAAATGCCAGGGATTGATTATAATGAAACATATTCTCCCGTAGTTGATGCAACTACACTAAGATTTCTGGTAAGCTTGACAGTGTCTGAAAAATTACAAATGCGCTTAATGGATGTTGTGACTGCATATCTATATGGGACACTTGATACTGACATTTATATGAAAGTCCCCGATGGACTTAAAATTGAAAACCACAAACCCAAGGAAATGCTCTCTATAAAATTGAAAAGATCACTCTACGGGTTAAAACAATTAGGGAGGATGTGGTATAATCGACTCAGTGAATATCTTCTGAGAGAAGGATTCAAAAATGATCCGATTAGTCCCTGCGTATTCATCAGACGATCGCAGTTAGGTTTTGTTATCATCGCAGTCTATGTGGATGACCTAAACATTATCGGGACTCCTAAGGAGCTCGAGATAACTGCAAAATATTTGATGAAGGAATTTGAGATGAAAGACCTTGGAAAAACTAAATTTTTCCTCGATTTACAAATTGAACATCTAAAGAAGGGAGTTTTCATCCACCAATCGAACTACACTGAAAGGGTTCTGAAGCGTTTCTATATGGACAAAGCACACCCAACAAGTTCTCCCATGATTGTTCGATCTCTAAATGTGAAAGACAACCCATTTCGACATCAAGAAGAAAATGAAAAGGTTCTCGGTCCAGAAGTACCTTATCTCAGTGCTATCGGTGCTTTGATGTACTTAGCAAATAACACACGACCTGACATTGCTTTTGCAGTTAATTTCTTAGCCAGGTACAGTAATGCACCAACCAAACGACATTGGAATGGAATCAAACACCTATTCCGTTATCTTCGCGGAACAAAGGATCTCGGTTTATTCTATCAATCAAGTGAAGGTGCTACCCTTGTCGGATATGCAGATGCTGGTTATATGTTAGACCCTCAAAAGGCAAAGTCGCAAAATGGATCTGTCTTCACCTTTGGAGGAACTGCAATATCATGGAGGTCAACAAAACAAACATTGACTGCTACATCATCAAACCATGCAGAGTTGATCGCCTTATATGAAGCAGGGCGCGAGTGCGTCTGGTTGAGATCAATGATCAGTCATATTCAAGAATCATGTGGAATGAAAACAATTTCAGAAAATCCAACGATAATCTATGAGGACAACACTGCATGCATCACTCAAGTCAGTGAAGGTTTCATCAAAGGTGATAGAACTAAACATCTATCACCAAAACTCTTTTTCACACATGATCTCCAGAAAGAAGGGAAGGTTAACATCCAACAAGTTAGGTCATGCGACAACCTTGCAGACTTATTCACTAAGTCCCTTCCATCAAAGAAGTTTGAAGAGTTACTTCATAAAATTGGAATGTGTCGCTTAGGGGACATATGTTAGATTCAGGGGGAGTATTATATGCACTGCACTCTTTTTCCCTTGTTCAGGTTTTTATCCCACTGGATTTTTCCTAACAAGGTTTTTAATGAGGCAGTATACTAAAACATATAATTACTTATAACTTATTGTATGTACATTCAAGGGGGAATGTTATGATAAAAATGAATATATTAGAAATAGCATTTAATGCTCATGAAAATTTTCCACCTCCTACCCTAAACCTAAAGTGTAGTATTGTTGAAAATGGTGGGTAAAGTATGGTGAAATTTGCCTATGAATACTGAGTGAATTCCTCAGTTGAATTTGCATCAGAGTACTACTGAATATAACTTCCTCCTTGATTTCTCATAATTTTGTATTTTTCATAACAGTTTTAATATTTTTTACACAATTTTTTAAACTGAATGTTTGATAACTGGTCATAATTATGGATGTTTATTATGCGAGCGAGTTTAACAATAGGTTGCTCGACTCATTAATATTGCGAGTCGAGTTGTTCAAGCTCAGCACGAGTTCATTCAACTTCAATCGAGTCTAATGTTGACCGAACTCTGACCGAGTTGAGTTTTGATTGACTTTTTTACCGAGCTTCTATCGAGTACTTTTGAAAATGGTCTTGCCTAATATTTTTTAATTTATAGTTTTAAGTTGTTCGAGTTAACAAATGATCGAGCTATAATATATTTAAGGAAAATGTTTGATAAATCGAGCTTCTCGCCAGCTTTTCGAGTCAAGTATTGAATAGTTCGACTCGACTCGTTAGTATCTCGAGTCGAGCACGATTTCGAGACGAGCTTACTTAAGCCGATAATTGACTGGGTCAATCCCAAATAGCGCACGAGTTGTCTTGTCTCATAAGCACCCATAGTCACAATTGATTGATAGAATTTTTTTTTTAAGGGAAAAGGAGAATATCATTACCATAAAAGTCTTACATCAAAAGCAAATCACTGAGTGCGTAAAACAGTATGGCATGTGCAACAAGAAGTAGATAACCTAAACAACAAAGGCATACATAAGGTACCATCAACTAACACTAGTGTTCTCCCATAAGGTGAACTCCAACCATATCATGATCAAGGGCTGGCATAATCCAGGTTGGGGGTCATCAAAGATCCTAGCACATAAATTAGACAACTGACCCTCTTTAGCTAGTGTTTGAGCAACCACATTGGCTTCTTTCCTTGCATGTAGCAGTTCCATGTATGGAAAATTATGAATGAGCTGGTGAACTTCAATTATTATTGCTCCAAGTTAGTGAGTGTAGTGCTGCTGGGCGTTATCTATCATTACTTTAACAGCTTTCGCATCAACTTCCAATTGGGACTATTGAGATCCTTGAGTGTGGCTACCATGAGTCCCTCTCGCATAGATACCAGTTTCGCCTCCGCCAGTGAAGATGCTTTAATTTTAATGTAGCTTCCAAAAATCTATGAACCACTTGAATCTATAGAATTATTGATATATAGATATATAGATATAGATTTTTATTGAAGTATCTGATAATCTGGTATAGAACAAGTAATTGGGCCTTACCTCTTTTGAAAAAGTCACCTATGATCTGTGCTCCCTCTTAAGTCTTAACCTAAGATACTCCCTCCGTAACATAAAAAGGGCAACGATTGTTTTTGCACGCATTTTAAGGAAGCGATTTGAGGGTGTAAACGATTAAATTAATCAAAATAATTTTGATATTAGTAACTTATATTCATATTCTTACTTGTGTTAAAACCATTTTGATTAATTCATCCGTTTACACCCTTCAATTGTTTCCTCAAAATGCGTGAAAAAAAATAATTGTTGCCATTTTTATGTTACGCAGGGAGTATTTTTTTTCCTAACAGATGTCTAAGAAAACCTCATGAATTATTATTATTATTTTTATGGTTCGTTTCCTTGGGTGTAAAAAGTTTTCGATATAAAATGATTTTTTTATGAAAAATATTTTACCTTGAAAAACTCATTTTCATAGAAATTTTCCAACGTTTACTTGCACGGAAAATATAAACGGTTTACTGCCACATTTGGGGAAAATGTTTCCACTATGATGTAAAATGAGTTTTTACTCTAAATTTTACATTTTTTTTTGTTCTCCCAAAGTAAACGATGTAAAATGAGAAAACTATTTTTAAGGAAAACATTTTACATCTAAACATTTTTTGCTCTAGTAAAATAATATAGTTGTATCAAAATTATTCATTATATATGCAAATAATATGTCATGCTAATGATTCAAATAAGAGATTAAAAAGGATATATAACATAATGCAAAGGGTACACACCTACACGATCAAATAATAAAAATAATCTAATAATAATGCATTTTTAATTTTAAAGAGAATAGAGACAAAGAGAAAAATGACGGCGTAGCAACATGTGTGAGGGTTTATATTATCTCTATTACATAAAAGAAGGATGCAGAAGTGCTGGTGATGTCCAAATGAGATTACCATTTATCATATATATCCCTCCCTCTTGGTAAACTAAAAGTAAATGACATCAATCAATAAGCAAACAAAATCAATCTAAATTCCAAAGATTTTTTGAATTAAAATCAATCTAAATCAATCAATAAGTAAATTACAATTATCTCTTCAAGTCAAATTAAATCAATATAATTAATTACCAAAAAAAAAAGTTACATATATTCTATAAGGAAAATATTTTGAATTAAAATTTTAAGAAAAATAATTGAATCTTCATTTTTGAAAAAAAAATTATAATATATCATCTTTCATACGGAGTACTTAACAATACTACATTATTAGATAATAATTTTAAGTAAATATTTTTTTTTTTCATCTGTCACAATTAATATTAAGTTTACAAACTACAATGTCGTAGCATGCATATATAGTGTGCAGAAAAAAACTTGTAATTTCTTCGTTCCAAAAAAAAATACAACAGTCAACATTTCACGCATGTCGAGACATTACTTTGACCCTTAATAACTATAATTATGAATAATTAAAAATTATAAAAAGTTGATATTAAGATAATATTTTGCAAGACGAATTTAACAAGATCCCATTTGACTATTTTTTTTTTATTATGTGTAAAACTCAAAACTCGGTCAAAGCATATAATGTGAATAGTGAAAAATGTTGACTGTTGCTTTTTTTTTTGAAAGGAGAAAGTACATAATGTGACTATGTGAGAATAACATGCATCACGTGAGAATATATATCTCCCTTAGATGAGAATGAGTGTTTATATGAAAATAAATGACCTTTGATATACATCTAAGGGTAAAGATCGAGTACAGTGTTTGAAAAAAATAATTAGGGTTGGATCGTCCACTTCTCTCTCCCCTCAATACCATTCCCTCATTTCAACGGCTCTAATGGTGGAGTCAATATATAACACCGCCTATCGGCGACCGGCCACCATCTACCATCGCCGGAAACCGGCCAGTCGCTGCTTAAATCCACCGTACCGTTGTTAATTAGTTTTTGAAAGGTCATACAATGCAATGCAATGCAAGTAGCTAGCTTGATCAGATCATATATATCAATGTGGGAGATTATTGGAGTTTTCATCGTCACACTGCTTAATTACATCAAGGCTTGGATATATAGATTTCTATGATATCCTTTTTGAGAGTTTAAACCGAGTGTTAGCATTTGACTATTTGTTTATATCTATCCTAAAATTTCTAATTTAGGTTAATCTCATTGAATTTTAGCTATAGTGATGTGTTATTAATTTTCTTTTAATAATGTACACAATGAATGTGCATGAATTGTGATTGTTAAATATGGGTCTGGGCCGCACCCTCAACAAGAGGGAGTTTGACCATACACAAGCATGACGAGTTCCATTATAAAATTAATTGGTAATATAAAAAGAAACCACCAAACCTATGTATTAGTCATCATCTCTCTAATCTTTCAATGTGGGACACTTGTATGTGGTGAATTTGGAAGGTCTATTCTTCAACAACATCTCCTTTGTGTTTTAAAATTTGGAGTATCCTCATATAAATAGTGTTCTTACATAAAGGGTATTCTGACCATAAAAAAGGCTAATGAACTGAGTTCTGTAGACACCACTTAATATGTCAAAGCTAAGTAAGCAAAGGAAAAATAACTCACCAAGGAAACACTAAACGCTAAGAGATAAAAGGTCAAAGCTTAAATCAATAATAAGATGAAGATGAATTGAAAATAATGTATCATCATTCATCATGAATTGAAAAGAGACAAACAAGTGATAACACATGTCATTTAGATGATGAAGCTATGAGAGTGAATGAGGATGCATCAAATACGATTTTGGGTGTATTTTTATATACTACATTACTCCCTCCGTATCGATCAGTTTAATTGCAACAAATGAGTTAGCACGTTCTCTAGGGACTTTTTCTTAATTAAGAGAATGTTGAAGGGTAAAATAAGAGAGAGAAAATGATGTGTAAAGTACTTTTGGAGAATATGTAAGATTTGAAGGGTATAACTTTT
Organism: Salicornia ramosissima; assembly: GCA_951394345.1. NCBI lineage: Eukaryota > Viridiplantae > Streptophyta > Magnoliopsida > Caryophyllales > Amaranthaceae > Salicornia > Salicornia ramosissima. The sequence continues at coordinate 51,959,095 of OX596234.1, forward strand.
TTTAAAAAGTTTTAAGTTACAGGTATTTTTATCATTTTAGGTCTAAAATTTTACTATATTTAGAAAGATATAAATTGTTGTAGTTATTATGTTACAGCTTTATTTAGAAATATTCCAGATAAACAAATACGAAGGGAGTAGGGATTAGATTATTACTCCCCCCACCCCCCCCGGCATGTTTCAGTATGTTGGTTATGTATTTTGTTTCAAGTGTTTTCTTTTGTTGTTTATATACATTTGGAATATTTTTATTTATAAAAATAGTTCTTATTGGTCATTGATAAAAAAAAAAAAATTATTACAACAATGTGATGCTCAATTCAATCTTGATTGTAATTGACTACAATGATTAAAAAAATTCATTAATAGCTAGCCATGAACACTAATAAATTTATTGATATAATTACTTTTCAATAAAAATATTATTATTAAACTCACTACTTATTTACCTTGATAAACGTGTAGAATTCCAAACTTAACTGATGACAAATTAAAACGAAAGGAGTAAAAATTGAAACGAGGAAGTATAGAGTGAAATGTAAGATTCTAAAAATATAAATACAAATATAAATAAATGCAAATTTTAAAAATAATTAATATTTAAAAAATTAAAGTAAAAATGAATTAAATTAAAATTAAATATAAATTAAATTGAAATTAAAATTAAAAAGATAAAAATATAAATGTAAAAATAATTACAATAAATAAATATAATAAATTAAATGAAAAATTAAAAATTAAAAAATAATTTAAATTTTTAAAAATAAAATAAAAAAATAAAATACTAAAAATTTGAAACAATAATATAAATATAAAATATGAATTATACTATAATAGTAATAAATATAAAAAAGAATACATTAATAATAATAATAAAATAAATAAAAGTTAATCAAAATAGAGAAGAAAAATTACAGTATAAGTTTATTTAATTCAGTTTAGATTAATTTAGTTCAAAAGTCAAGTTCTATAGATATTTGACGATTGTTAGTACTTTATCACTTATTAGTTATTATAGTGTTTTCTTAATATTACATATTTACATTCATTGTTGTTGTTGTTGGTACCGTAGTTTGAATCCATAACCTATGTGGTAGAGAATTCAACTCTTAACCCATGACATATTTACATTCATTGAATATATAATAACCAGCTTAATACCCACGAGATGCGTGTGTTTAAGTAAAAAAGGGTTTGGTATCTATTTATTACGACTTATTTGAACTAATTTGAATATGTACAAACTTATTAGAACATACCTTTAGTATACTTAAATGAAAATCACAAAAAAGAATACATCAAAATCTAAATATTATTGGCATATATTTGCATTGTTTTTTTTTTAAATTTTTTTTTTTTTATTTTTTTTTTTTAATATCAGTTCCAAAAAGTGTTATGATGCTTTCTTAAAATGTTTCATTTTTGTAACTTGAATATCAACTACAATTATGCAAGCTTAATTGAACTTATTTTGAAATTAAACAAAATATAAGCTATATTGTTAATTTACCTAAGTTTCTATTTGGTTTTATTCTATATCTATAAAATAAAAACGTTTCTTCGAATTTGTATGTCATGTCAAGCTTTCGAACTTGTATGATTTCAAATTTGTGTTAATGACATTTTATAATTAAGATTTGAATTAGCTTTTAATGATGACATTTATTAGTGTAATAATTGACATTAAAATTGGTTTTTAATGATTTTTATAGGAAGTTCACTTAAATACCCCTTTCATTTCATTTAGTCATGAATATTCATTAATGGTCCGTTTGGTAGCCGATCATAAATGATAGTAATGAGAATAAGTTTATAATTAAATTTAGAAGAAAAATCAAAATCCAACCCCCTAATGTAACTAGTTTAACTTCAATTTATCTAATTTTCTCCACAAATATCTATTCTTATCTAATACCACCCTCCCCAATGGTAATGGATGGAAATAAAAAAATGAGAAGAAAATTGAAGATTGGGAATTAAATTTGTTTTCCATAGGGATAATAAGGTCTATCTATCGTTAATAAAATTACACTATAAATTCATTACTATTACCAAAATTTATTACCAACAACCAAAAGGGCCGTAAGGTAATATGGTAATTAATGTCAAGTGGACACATTATCCTCCACAACCTTATATAATAGAGATTTTTTTTAAAAAAAAAAAAACTAAAGGTGCTTTTTATTCACCTTAGAAAAAATTCATATTTAATAAATTTAAATAAGTTCCAGTAAGTTCAGATAAGTTCAAGTCTATTAAGATGGAAATACACCTTAAAAAATAAGTTTCAAGTTTAATAAGTTCCAATAAATTCGAATAAGATCAGATTAAATAAGTTGAAGAGAACATCACATGACATGATTATACATTTGAATTTATAATTTATACTTTTTAGTTTTATCATTCATACTTTGAATTTTTTTAGTTATAAAAAAAACTAGTTTTAATCCCGTGCGATGCACGGGTTTTGATCATTTAAACCAATTATTATATAAATTTATGGTTTTTTTCCTTATTTGAAGCAAAATGTATGATTTCTATTTTGATTTTGAGTTATTTCAAGTATGACGATTTGATTTGTTGTGATATGTGATTTCACAAGATTGGGGATCAAGGTGGAACTCGATTGTTATAGGAGTAAGGAGACATTTAAGGTTTTTTTTTTTTATTTTTTTTATAAGAAACTAAGAAGGAGTGACAATGTAAATGAATGACATGTGGCGTTTAAAGTTCATGTTTTAAATATTTAAGTATAGATATTTTCATGTGGAGTCATGTTAGATGTGGGTTTTCAAGGATAGATATGAAATCTTTATCAAATATATGATCAATATTATAATTTTTCTAATGTGCAACAATCGACATGTGTGCACCAATATATATATAATAGAGAAGGTATTGTGTCAGATCGGTCTGACAGTAACGTTTCTGTCAAACCAGTCCACTAGACCTGGACACATATTATTGAATCTGGACACAGATGTGTTTAACCTGGACACATGCTGTTAAATCTGGACATGTATTGATAGACCTGGACACATTTGTAAACCTAGAAACAGAACTGGACACATTTGAAACCTGGACACAATTTGTAAACCTGGACACAATTTGTAAACCTGGACAAATGTGGACAAACCTGGACAAATATGAACAAACCTGGACAAATCTAGACAAACATAGACAAATCTCAATAAATCTGGACACACCTGGACATTCAAACCTGGACAAATGTGGACAAACCTGGACAAATATGAACAAACCTGGAAAAATCTAGACAAACATGGACAAATCTGGACACACCTGGACATGCAAACCTGGACAAATGTGGACAAACCTGGACAAATATGAACAAACCTGGAAAAATCTAGACAAACATGGACAAATCTGGACACACCTGGACATGCAAACCTGGACTAATGTTGACAAACCTGGACAAATGTGGACAAATATGAACAAACCCGGACAAATATGAACAAACCTGAACACACCTGGACAAACCTGGATATATATTTTTAACCCTGTATACCTATTTGTAAAGCTGGACACATATTGTTTAAACATGGACACATATTGTAAAACATGGACACATTTTGTAACTAACTTGGACAAAATACGTTTTTTTTTTGCATTTTGAGGCCTTTAGAGGCCTCGTTTGGCAATTTTCGGTGGCCAAATCCCTTGCGGGTATTAGCAGCTGCGTTCGTCTCCAAAAATTAATCAATTTCGATATATTATATGCCCCGATCCGACACCCGAGCGCAAAGTTATAGCCTCCCAAAGTTTTTCACTATTATAATTGGTTATATGGGTCAGCCGTCTGACCAGATTGTTTAATCAGACCGTCTGACCAAATACTTTCACTATATAATATTGCTAATGTGAAACAATCAACATGTGTGCACAAATATACAATTGTGCTAGGTACTTATTATATAACTAAAAAAAAGGCAAAAGTAGGGTACAGCCCTACATTAAAATCTAATGCATATATCATACATATATGATATGTTAAACATACCTTTATAGGCTATATTTATAATTTGAGACAATAAATGTTTAATTTGACTTTTTATTTCTATTTTAAATTTCTTAAACATTACCCTAAAGCTATGTTTTATATTCGGAGGGATTTATCTCTGATCTATGAAACCAGATATTCAATTTCTTTCTTTCTTTTTAATTTTTTTGTGCGGTGTAAAGTTGACATCGGATAAGCAATAATTTTATTTTATTTAAAAAAAAATAAAAAAAATTAACTAGGTTACATGTAACATGTGAAAATTATACCATTGTTTAATAACAAGGAAATTGTGGAAGGATATACAATAATGAGAGAGGGGTGGGTGGGTGTCGTCACCGTAATAATATTTTAAACACTAGATTCCTTCTAACACCAAATTAGTATAGTAATTTAAGTACACATGTACGAGGTATATTTTTGTGTATATTTATATTTCTCATTCCTGATCTTATCAATTTGGCTTTATTAATGGTTGCGTAATACTGAGTAACTAGTTAACTACGAGTATCTGCCTCAAAAAATAATTAATAATAATAACTAGTTAACTACCACGGTTCATGGATAAACAAATTAAATGTTTGCGTAATGGGGGGTAGTGGCCTGGTTATTAGGGTTTATTGTACGGAGTATTGCATTTCTATAAATTTTAAAAAGGGGTTTTTTCATTTATACCATGAGGTATTAGGATTTTCCAGCTGTAGCCATGAATTTTGAATTTTTTTTTTTGTTATACTCATGACATTGTTAAAAATTCTTAACGGTAGCCAACAAATATAATAATAGCTAAAATTGTTAAGTCGTTAACAACAAACTAACATCAATTTTCACCATCACAACTACCAAATCAACCTAACAAAAGTCCACCACGTCCCCACCTTTTTTGTAAAGTAAATGGTGCTAATGATTGTGACCTATAATTATGTTTTTTTTTGCTATATTTAAATTTTTTTACAAACCTCATGGGTATAACAGAAAATTTTCAAAATTCGTGGCAACAAGTGAGAAATCCCAATACCTCATGGGTATAATTGAGAAAAACCCATTTTAAAAATTAGTTCGTATTTGACTATTTTACATTACTAGGTTTCTAATAATCCATTGTCATAATTTTTACACGCTATTATATATTGATGATGCAAATCAAATGTCAATAATGAAAAAATTAGCCATGAAATAACAAAAATGATACACTCTTTTCCTCTGATAAGTTTGTTCCATTTCTTTTTTAGGAGTCAAAGTTTATAAATTTTGATTGTTAAATTCATTAGTATATATTTATAGAGTTGGCCAATGGGCTGGGTTGGCCCGGCCCGGCCCGGAACCCGCCCGGTTTTTGGCCCGCCTGGGTCGGCCCGCTTTGACCCGTAACCGGCCCGGCCCGGTCCCCAGACGGGCTGGTTACGGGTTGTGGTTTAAAAACCCAGCCCGTAGCCCAACCCGTTCGGAACCCAGCCCAACCCGTAACCTAGCCCGAACCCAGCCCAACCCGTAACCCAGCTCGTAACCCAGCCCGACTCAGACCCAGCCCGTAACCCAGCCCAGCCCGTAGCCCAGCCCGACCCGAAACCCAGCCCGCCCGGCCCGCCCATGCGAATTACTAGCATTTTATTTTTTTTATTATTTTATGTTAAGAATTGAAATTATACATGTGATATGATTTTAAAAGAATTGAAATTATATATGTGATTTATGATTTTAATATATGTTAAGAAATAAGAATTAATATTATATTTATATATGTGATACATGATTTTAATATATGCTAGGAACAAAACTTATATATTTGATACATGATTTTAATATATGTTAAGAAATAAGAATTAATATTATATTTATATATGTGATACATGATTTTAATATATGCTAGGAACAAAACTTATATATTTGACACATGATTTTAATATATGTTAAGATATAAGAATTAATATTATATTTATATATGTGATACATGATTTTAATGTATGTTAAGAACTAAAATATATGTGATATTGATATTAATATATGTAAAGAATTAAAATTGTATATGTGATTAATGATTTTAATATATCTTAATAAGAATTAAAATTATATATGTGATACATGATTTTAATATATGTTAAGAACTAAAATTATATATGTAATACATGATTTTAAAAATGTTTCATTGTTTTGTATGAACTTTCCAGTTTAATCATAAGGTTACAATCTGATTGGTTAGCTGGCTCAAACAGGAGTCCGGAATCTGTCTAGGCAAGATTTGGTATTTAAGTTGACCATTGTGCCGCACCTCTATTACGTGGGATTCTATCCAGTCAGCATTCGTTTCCAATTCATAATATTTAGTTATTTAGTTGTTCGAATTTAAATTAACAAGTTAAATATATAATTAACATGTTTTTGCCAACTAGTGATTACATTTACAAATTTAAAAATCCCAAAAAAAAACCCAAACCCCCTCAAAACCCCCCAAACCCCCTTAAACCCCCTTAAACCCCAACAAAACCCCCACAAAACCCCCAAATCCCATAAACCCAATCCATGACCCAATGGGCCCAACCCACGAGCCCAACCCACGAACCCGCAACCCGGCCTAGCTCGGTCCCCAACCCGCCGGGCCGGTTCGTGGGTCGACCCTCGTCTGACCCAGCCCGGCCCGGCACGCCCAACCCCACCCACGGGCCGGTTCCGGGTTACCCATTCCCGGCCCGGCCCGGCCCAGCCCGCCCGTTGGCCACCTTTAGTATATAATAAAAAAGTATAATCATACAAATTTTTGTTAGATTCGTCATAAAGTTAATGTATCAAACCTAGAGTAGGGACGGAAAGGATTATAATAAACAAATAAAAATAGGGAGTACAATTTTATTTATTTATTTATTTATTTATTTGTAAACGAAAGCCAACCTACTCGGCTACTCATTGTCTAATAAATGGTTACTAAGATGTACAAGTGTACAATGCAACTGATCTTCTTTTACAATAAGGAGGGAGGGGATGAATAGTGCTTAATTCCTTATGCAAGTAAGAGTGTGTTCTTTTCAACTTTTTTATTATGTTTCAGAATTTATCATCAGGTTTGAACATGTCAGGTTAGATAATAAGGTCATGTTTAATAAATTATAATCAAGTCAAATTTCATAGGTTAAGTCAGGTTGTGCCAATTGAAATAATTAAAGTTGAAGAGAATGCACCATAATATGTTTGATCCCTTACCACGCACTTAGGTGAAAGATGGATGATTAGCTTACCACCAAGCTACTACCAATTTACAAATATCTAGGAAATACAAAAATTTTAACAAAAGGTAGAACATAATAATGATAATGATAATGATAATAATAATAATAATATATAATAATATATTATTATTATATATTGTTATTAGTAGTAGTAATAGTAGTAGGTAAGAAAGTCACTAGCTATTTGATTGATGGGTATTCAAATCTTTGACGCTAAGGTCGAATTAGATTTGCAAGTGTAGATGAACTCACTGCTTTATGAAAAATATCATTTGTAACTATCTATCACCAATTGGACGAGGTAAAACGTTATGCCTTGAACCAATAATTCTTGAAATTATAAAAACTCCACCTTTATTTTCTTGTTGTGAAAGAGTTATCACGAGGTACAATGGTTACAATAGAAATTAATGCGATGAAATGATAATGACAGTACAAAAGTGATATTGACGTTTCTGATTATGAGAAGACAGTGCTAAAAACGCTCTACTCACACTTAAGAGTCTCAATATTAATTCTAGGAGTGTGTGAATGTAATTTTCCAATTTACATAAGGTGCTATATACTAATACTACGTCATTCCGCTGAGGAGAGCATAGCATAGCATAGCATATCAATATATATCATATATGGAGAGAGAGAGAGACTGAGAGAGAGACATAAAAGTCACTATAGATAAGAAGTTGGAGTCGTACTATGTAGTTGTATTAGTACTAGTAGTAAATAATTTCATGCAAATATGCAATGATACCCATTTAAATTAAATTAAATCTTTAATAATCTAATTTCCCACCTAATGATGCCATAGAGGTGGCCCACCGGGCCCTATACCTTTTTCATTTCATTGCTTTTAAAAGGGCCGGACAAAGTACCTCATTTCTTCAAACCACAATAATAATAATAATACTAATAATAATCCACCCTTTTCTTTTCTTTTCTTTTATTTTTCTTTTTATCACTCAAAATAATAATAATTAAGCGAATGGATGATAACTTTGTAATCTCATCCTCTTCTTCTTCTTCCTTGTTCTCACCAAGCTCCCCCACAGTTCACCAGAAGCTTGAGTTGCTTCTTCAAAACCAGCAACAATGGTGGAATTATGCCATTTTTTGGCAAACTTCATCTACTTCTCCTTCTTCTACTGACTACTCTGGTGCTTTTTCTCTGGTTTGGGGTGATGGGTTTTTTCAGGGCATTCAAAGCCCTTCTTCTCGGCCCAAGAAACGGCCCGCTTTTTTATCCTTTCAAGATCACCCTGATGGGCTCTCCTCTATGGATGACGTCACCTCCAATGATGCTGAGTGGTTCTACATGACGTCACCCTCTCGGACTTACCCGCTCAAGCATAAACCCGCTGGTGCTGCTGCCGGTGCTGGTATTCTAGCTAAGGCTTTCAGTACCGGCTCTTTGGTCTGGCTCAGCGGGGCCCACTCTCTTCGACTCTATAACTGTGACCGGGCCAAGGAAGCCCAGTCCCACGGGCTTCACTCCCTCGTGTGCTTACCTGTCCCCAATGGTGTTCTTGAGTTGGGCTCCGTCTACATCAATGAGGAAAACTGGGCCGTGGTTCAGCAAGCCCATTCTCTATTCGGCCCGTTTCAAACCCCTGATTTGGGGCTTTTAAAGCCCAATCCTGGCATTGATGTGGGGGACTCGATCTCCTTCGGGTTCCATCAATCGGGCATGGTTGGACCTGGGCAGGATGCCAGTACGGCCAACCATGCCCAGCCTAGCTTAGCAGGGCCGTCCGAGGATAATGACTCAGACGGACCTGTAAGCAGGCAAAGGGTAGTCAGGAAGAGGGGAAGGAGGCCCGGCCTGAACACTGGCCGCGAAAGCCAGGGTACAGTAATTAACCACGTGGAAGCAGAGCGACAAAGGAGAGAGAAAATGAACAGTCGATTTTACGCCCTCCGATCCGTGGTTCCTACCGTAACCCGGATGGATAAAGCATCCTTGTTAGGCGATGCTGTCGCCTACATAACTGAATTAAAGGACAAAATCAACTGCTTAGAGTCCCAACTTAGTAATAATAATAATAATAATAATAAATCGTCTAATAATAGGTTAAGTGTCTCAAATGACATTACAAGTGGGATTAGCAACGTTAATAATAATAATAATAATAATAATAATAATAATAATAATAATAATAATAATAATAATAATAATAATAATGAAGATGTAGTGAATAGTAAAATCCCAATAGAAGTAGAAGCAAGGGTAATGGGGAGTGAAGCGATGATAAGGGTTCAATGTGAGAATATTAATTATCCATCAGCTAGATTAATGGATGTGATTAAGCAGCTAAAACTTCAAGTTCATCATGCTAGTGTTTCCACCGTGGAACATACGATGCTTCAAGATGTGGTTATTGTTAAAGTTCCCCATGACTTGAAGACTGATGCTGCTTTGAAAACTGCTATCCTTACTAGGTTCCACCAATAATAATCATTTACCAGCCTTTTTCTTTTTTTTTTCCTTTGTATATACGCTCAGTACTGCTTCACTTCTGTTGCTTAATATTAATCGCAACGTATTCATTTTATTAAAAAAAAAAATTTGAGAATATAAACTAGCAAGTTTTTTACTCTGATCTAATACTGATAACATATATAATTCTCATTTACATCTTCAAATCTCGAGACATGGGTCTTAGTTTTACTGTCTCCTTGCCTCACGGTAGGGGATCGATTATCCCTCATCCACCATCCCACAGCGTCACGTACGCCACAATGATACTCCTGAGATAAAATCTATAGGTGGAGTCCCAGTGCACCTTACTATCAACAAAAAAAAAAAAACTTCAAGTCTCAATGTTAAAATAGGTGGTAGAATGATAATTTGCGACTAATATGAAGCAATAGAAGTGTTATACTCCCGTGTTAATTAATACGTCGCACGTTTTTATTGTTTTTTAATGAAAAGGGTGGTAAATTTCGACCTTGTTTGTTGGATTATCTATGTGACGTTAGACTAAATTAGATTAATAATTAATAATGGACACATTTATCTTATGTTGTATTGCTATTAGCTGTTTAGTTATTAATTATTACTATTAATTATCCTATCTTTTTAATTCATGTCCCACCACATTATTCTTTGATGTGAGAGCTGAGGAATTCATTTCTGATTGGTTAATGTAGTGTAAAATGATATTCATCAAACAAGATGCCGATTGGTTGATACTTGATACTATTCAGAATGATATATTCATCTAACAAGTTGGTCATGATCCATCCTTACATCGAAATAGATAGATATTCCCTCCATCCTCTTTTACTTGCTACATTTTTTTTAGCACAAGTTTTTAGGAAAAATATGTGTAGTAGTAGGGACCATAAAAAAGTAGAGATATTTGTTGAGAAGATGACAAAATCAGAGGTAAAATAGTTAGAATAAAATAGGTAAATGACAAAAATGCTGATATAATAGGTAGAATTGATGTGAGCACTACATAAAAAAATATAAAATATAACAACTAAATTGAGACATTCAAATAAGAAAAAAAAAAAAAAACGGAGAGTATTACCCTTAGTTTGTGGAGATAGATTATACCTTTCACATTCAATAACATAGTACTGTACATATCGTAAAACACTTCAACACTTATTGTCCTTGTATATATCCACAATGTGTGAGTGTGTGACAATAATGTATTATTGTTATCGCTCTACAACAGTTCCTTTTTATTTGTCCTTTCACAAGTGTTTGGATCTTCTTTTTTTTTTTTATTTGCTAATTTGGACTTTTATCATTGAAAAAAAAAACAAAGACTAAGAAGATGTACCATTAATGATTAAAAAAATTATATATGCACAAATGTAAGACAACGAGTATGGAAAAGAGAGAAAAATAAATAATTTTACATACTACTTTCGTAATATAAAACTTTCAACAAATAAATTTTGCACGCATTTTGAGGAAACGATTTAAGGGTGTAAACGAATGAATTAGTCAAAATAATTTTACTGTTAGTAACTTAAAATCACATTCTTGTTTGTATTAAAACCATTTTGACTAATTCATTCGTTTACACCCTCAAATCGCTTCCTCAAAATGCGTGCAAAATCAATTGTTTAAAGTTTTATGTTACGGAGGGAGTACTAAAGTTTTTCAAAGGTAAGAGAAAGCGAAAATAATTTGATGAGAATCATTTTGATAAATGTGGAACACTTTACTATAACTAGATTATATAAGAATTGAGCAAATTCAATAAAAACTATCCAGCAGGAAAGTGAACAAATTAAATAAAAACGGAATGTGTATTATATTATTATTGCTACATAATAATTATTTGTTTCTGTTAAATTCTATATTGTAAACATGGCCATGGATTTACCAAACTTTCAAAATGGTGGAAACCAATTACTACATCCGTTCCAAAAAACGCAACAATTGTCATGAAACGGACTATTAGGCATTTTTTTATTGTAGCAGGTAATTAGAAAAAGTGAGGGGTATGTAGTTGATTAAAATAAATGGAATGAAAAGTGGGGACAATTAAAGATGCGGTGAGAGGAGGTAGAGACAATTAAAGTATTGGAGAAAGAAAAGGTGGGGGCAATTATAGAATTTGTAATGACATTTATGTATTTTAATTAAGTAGCAAAAGTTTATTATATAAGGGAAATAAAATTTTGTTGTATTTATTTTGAAACATCCTAAAATAAAAAATGTTGAGTTTTTTTTGAATGGATGAAGTATATAGGATGACCTACCTTTGATGTAAGAGATCGAGAGAGTAGTGCATAATAACTAGGTAATACTCACTGTTGATATTGACATTCTACTCTTTTTATGAGAACACAATGTTCAATTCTCTACTCATAATAATTAGGAGTGTCAAACTGTCAATATCAATTTGTAGAGTATCAATATCACTACTTATAATATTCATCCGACCAAATGCTCTTAGTTTTTTTAAAAGTATTTAGATATACTCGTATATAAATCAAGAATTATTATATCTGTGTGCAGGGAAACTAATGCAGAGTTAAATGGAAATCTTATTTTAATGGTTTTTCTTCTAATGATATTATTAGAGAATAATAAAACTCAAGTTGTGCTTGATTTTTAAATTAATTTATACAATAAATTAAAGTTAATTAGTTTGCTAACTACGCGTATATATAATTTTTTCTATAGCCTCCATTTCAAATTTAATTTAGACATTAATCAATCAAATTACTGTATTTATTTTCATAAATTACATCTCTTCCAATATTAACAATGCAATCCTTACCAATTTATGCAATTACCCTGTCATTAGGAGAAAAGATTAATAAAAGTATCAATGCAATCTTCTTTCAGTAATATTTATCACAACTTTGGCAGAGTTTGAATTTCAATACATTTCCGGCCTAACTTTTTCGTAACCAAGTGAATGAGCAAATTAAAAAAGGGAAATTCCCAGTGGTATACCCGAGCTTTTTCGAAATCCCACTGGTATATCCGAGTTTATTTTAATCCCAGTGGTATACCTGAAATTATCTCTAATTTCCATCCGTTATATTTAGAAGTTATATTCCATTAAATGTAATGGAATATACCTATTTTAAGGTTAGATTTAACTTTAGTTAACAAATTTTTCAATTTTCTTTAAAAAAAATAAATTTTAAAACTAATAATATATTAAATTAATGGATTTTTGCAAAAAATGATCCGATTGCCCCCAATTTGCATTCCTGATTCGCATCGATTTGCGCGCATTGATCTACATGAAAAAATAGTCCGCTCAAGGTTTTACGGATCATTTTTACCCTTAAAGGGTCCAATTTTGCAAAAAATGGTTCGATTGCCCCCAATTTACGTTTCCGGTTTGCCTCGTTTTGTGCGCATTGATTTACGTGAAAAAAATAGTCCGCCCAAGATTTTACGGGTCATTTTTTCCTTAAGGGCTCCGATTTGAGGTCGGATTTTGCAAAAAATGATCTGATTGCCCCCAATTTGTGGTTGTTTTTCCTTTATTTATTTATTTTTTGTTTTTTTTCAATTTATTAACCATGGTTAATGTTTTTAACAATTTTTAACCAAAAAGGTTACTTCTAGGAATTACGTTTAACATTAGGTACATCACTGGGATTAAAAAAAACTCAGGTATACCAGTGGGATTTCCAAAAAGTTCGGGTATACCACTAGGAATTTCCCATTAAAAAATAGCAAACTAAATGTTTTAAAAATATTAGCATAAAATCATAATAACTTCAATTTTATATTATAAAATTTAACTAGTTAAATAAAAAATTATAAATTTGTAGTCAAAAGCAATAAATTTTTTAATTAAAGAAATGGTCTAACAAAAGATTTTTGAATTAAAAGATGGGAAGAGTATTTGGAATAGTTTATACAAAGATATAGGATTAACTAAAAACGTTTTTAGTGTAAAAACCCCTACATTAGACAACAAAAGGGATAAGCTTGCAATCATTAATTGCGTTTTCATAAATACTGATAACTTTAGATGAAAACCACACGTACTCTTTAATGTCTAATGTACCACTTTTACTTGGTTTTTATTAGTTTTCAACAACTTTGTGGTTATAGCCAATCCTTACTCTTGATCTAGCCATTAACCTAAACCAATTCAAAAGAAGGAAAGAAAGGAAAAAGGAAAAATCAAGTGTCATATATGGTGTTTCTGTATGTTCTTGTTTTGTTCAACTAAAAAGGCAATGGGTGTGTTCTCTTCAACTTAGATCAGATCAAATCTCATCTCGCCAATTCTCATAAGTTTTCATACCAGTTCAGGAAATTCAGGCGAAGGGAACACACTCAACATCCAATACAAATTAATTCCAATCCATAAAAATATAAAAATATATACGTACCAGTTTCACCTAATAGCCCTAATTAGTTGTTTAAAGGAGTACATGTAACGACCCGGAATTTTGGGCCAGAAAATTTCGCGGTTGTTAATGTTATTTAGTCAATTTTAGTCCAAAAAGGCCCACTATATTGGATTGTTGTATTTTTAGCCCAACTCTTTTCTTTTCCAAATTGGGCCAAAGACCCAATTTATCTCTTTAATGGTCTTGGCCGGCCTTCCTCTTTTGTTTGGGCCAAATTTATTTTTGTTTTAATTAAATATATGTTAATTATTATTATGGATAATTAACTAATTTAATTAATTTGAATTAATCAAAACTTACCTATTCAAATGTTGGTTGTAAACCAACAACTTTTTCTCCCCTTTCTCCTCATATTTCACGGCAGCCGGCTAGTTTAGGGTTGCTTGTTGTTTTTTTTTTTTTTTATTTTTATTTTATTTTATTTTCTTTTTATTTTATTTTCTTTATATATAGGACCCCTTTTCTCCATTTGGGTCCTATTTGCTCCAAACCCTAAAGATTTTCTCCACCTTTTCTCCTTCTAAATTCAGCCGAGCTATATTGATCACCAAGAGGTGATTTGCCTTGGATATTTTTGCGATTTAAGGTAACTAGCTTTCTTATTTAATTATTGGGTAGCTAATCACATAGTTAATTAAGAAATAAGATCATGAAAATTGTAGGATTTTAATCTTGTTTTACATAGATATTGCCGAGTGATGTGATGATGAATTTAGATGTGTTTTTCATGTTTTTCTTGATTTAATTGTATGTTTATGTATGATTTAATTATTAGAATTATTGTAATTTAAATCGTGAAATTTTAAGCATGTAATCGAATTTAGGCATGATAAATTCTGATTTTTGTTGAGAATTTTCGAGTGAGCTAAGAATGTCATTTGGAATTATTTCTTGTAATTTTCTTGAATTTTTGTATGATAATCTTGATAGTATAATCACTTTAAATTGCATGATAAATTCTGATTTGATTATTTTGGCACTCGAAATTGCATGAATAATTCTAGATTTTTGATTCTTGTTTTCCTCTTAAATTGTCGAGTGATACAACATTTTAGTAATGAATTTTTTTGCTATGTTTCTTGATTATTCTAAGCATGATTATGATGTATTTTAATTAATTAAATTTATATCATGTATATTTCTAAAAATCTACTTACTCTCGGGATTTTCCCGAGTGAGCTAAAGATTAAAGAAAGTATTAAAAGTATGATTTCTATGTAATCTTGACCCTAATAAATTAGTCACATGAATCTTTAATGTAATCCTTGAAATTGTATAAGTGATCTTGAATTTCCTTTAGGAATGCCGTGTGTAATGGGATTAAAGCATGATAAATTAATTCTTGAATCTTGATTTTAACCATGTTAAATGATGTTAGTATGATTTTTATGAATATTGTCTAATTAACTTAATTATTTGTTGTCAATTGAATTTATATAATTTAATTGCATAATTTTTGGTAAAGTTGGTATAATTGTCGAGTGACTAAAAATAAGGAAAGATAGAAATTTTATTCATATTTTGGGTAATTTAGGTAATTAAATTGATTAATTAAATTAGATTAAGAATTTAATTAATAATTGTTGTAAATATGAAAATGCCGTGTAAAAGGGTTTGAAAAAGTCTTATTTAATTAGTTTTGACTTATTATTAATTTAGGGATAATTTGATAATAAAAGTACGGTCAAAATAATTAATAGGGATAAGTTGTAAAGTGTAGGGATTAAAAGGAGTAATATTACTATTAGTAGTAATAGGGCCGAAATGTTAGTATATAATAATATAATTATTTTCTGGATAATGTTACAATTTAATATATGGTATAATGTTAAGGATAGTATCCGAAGGGATAGGATTATAAGGTTATATATAATCTGTGGATAGTATATATTATAAGAATGAAGTTGCATAAGATATTATTAGGGATAAGAAAGGAAACAGAGTAATAGCTATACATGTTATGTTTCGGTCTCTGGCTAGGAAAGACTTGGTATTTAAGGTGGCCAATATACGTGCCGCACCTCTCTTTCCTGGGACTCCGAACATTTCATTTCCTATTACGGTCACCTAGTATTATCCTAATATATGATATGATTAAATTAAATGAAGATATAAGATACAATATGGACGCCCACCTGATGATACACGAGTCGTTAGTGGGTTAAGTCAGAGCCACTGCTCAATGGGACGAACACACGAGTTCCCCCGAGTAGTTTTGGATCTTAGGACATGTAGTCGTCTGGTAGTGGTACACGAGCCGCTACTAGGAGTTATGGCCATAGCTTAGGCTTAGTGGTGAAACACGGGATCCGCTACGGGTTGAGTACACGAGCTCCTCCCGGCATGTTCTAGGAAGTTATGGTGAAACACGAGATCCATAACGAGTTATAGTGACCGGTCCAACAAAGATGTTATGTTACGATCATACGATTGATAAGATGAAATCATAAGAAGAAGTATAAGATGATTTCTAAAGAAAGATATGTTATGATCTGATATGATAAAGACATGAAATATGATGATAAGATTATGATAAGATATGATATGATCTAATATGATAAGAAGGACATGATATGATATGATTAAGATAAGATTTATGATGAAGGGAATGTGATGAATTTATGGTTACGATTTATTTAAATGATATAATTTAAGAAGGGTTAAGTATAAGTTAAGGATTTAGATAATTTAAGAAGTATAAAATAAAGTATAAGACCAGTATATTATAAGTCTTCCGCTGTGTATTGCTGTAACTATATGAGTATGTATGTGTATGTATAAGTATACGGTTGTGGTATGTATTCTAACCGTATTTGCAGGGTTGAATGTACGTATTTCTATACGTAATTATACGTATTCTAACCGTATTTCTACAGGGGTATTTATACGTATTTTTATACGTATCTCTATACGTATTTTTATACGTATTTGTATACGTATTTTATACGTACTTTTATACGTATTATTATACGTACGTTTATACGGAATTTGTGTTTTAATGTGTAAAGCATGTATTGAATTCTTTATAGTTTTTATGATATTTTCTATGATATTATGTGTTTGGTGGTCCCTCGATTAAATGGGACAGCCTAGTTACTCGCCACTGACGGTGGACCCCCCCCTCAGCTTCAGGTGATGTTGCAGCAGATTAGAGCGGGCTTCGCCGGATGGGCTTGAGAGTTTAGGCCTTTATTTTTAAAGTTTCTAGTATTGCCAGAACAATTTAAACCTTTATTCAGTTTATTATATGTTTCCAGCGTGTTGGGACAGTATTTCAGACATTTGATGTAATGACAATTAGTGGTTTATTCCGGATTTTAGCAGTTATATTAATAAAAGATATTTCTTCCATTTAATTTGTTTAATTTATTGTTAATATGATTAAGTAATGATCCGAATGTCGATTTCCCTTCGTAAATCGACAAGCCAAAAAGTCGGGTCGTTACAGTACAACTTATAAAATACATAGAATTAGGCTTAAGCGAGAAGACTGCTTTTGGTGAGAATTATAAGAAAATGATTGATCCAATTCAAAGATCCTTAGATCAACAAATTAAGGGTCAATATTAAATTAAAATATTTCGTCTTTACTCTATTCAAAGTTGCAAACAATATATCTAGAGTATAAAGTGAATGTATTTATATAATTTATAATGAATGTACCTATATTTTTTTCTTGGCAAGGGGGTTCATGCAATTAATTAATAATAAATATAAGCACTTGACGTGCAGTGCTGAGTACAACAATTACGTTACAGCTCTTAAATTAAAGACCAAATTAAAATCCCTACAAGAAAATTCAAAAAGCCGATCACACAAATTAGGGTGTGTTTGGATCGTCTCAATTTTCTGATTTCTCAATAAGATCTGAATTTTCCTGGTCTGAACTGAGTTTTTCTGATCTGATCTGAATTTTTTTATTGTAGTTATTTTTATAGTTATAATTTTTTCTGATCTGAACTGAACTTTTTCTAATCTGAACTAAACTGAACTTTTATTAAATAAGCATTATAGTTTGAATTAGAGGTGATCAAAAGTTCGGGCCGGGCCGGGCCGGGCCTTAACTAAGTAAGTATGTCCAAAGCCCGGTTTTTTAGTCAGGCTTGGTGGGCCTTGCGCGGGCTTTTCGGACCGGACCGGGCTTTTGAACTCAAAATGCCTATTTTAAGTGCGCCAAAGCCCGGAAAATTTTCGGGCCGATCGGGCCGGGCCAACGAGCCGGGCTAATTTTGATCAGCTCTAGTTTGAATAAGTTGAATCAAATGCACCCTTAGTGGCCTATTCAAGTGTTTGGGTACTAAAATACGGAGTATCATGTACTCATTTTAGTCTATGATAATTCTACCCTTATAAACTCATGCTCTCACTAATCCCAAATAAAGCTTAATACATTACAAAGGTTCAAAAGTAAAGACTAATACATAACGAAGGTACATTAATGTCTCTCCATCAACCTCTATATGTACCTCACTTCGGGCAAAAGCAAAGGAGGTCACAACTCTTAACATTTAAGAAGATCAATAGTGTTGTTTGAGCGTCGGAGGCTCTCCTTGGGGTCCATGACAAACGGGTCTGGGCCGCGCCAGCGTCGGGGGAATGTAAGTCCACTTTACAAGACAAAGGAGGTTCCACCTCAAAACCATATGGTAGTAAGAGGAGTAACCCTTAGCCATATATAGAGTGGAGACAACTTTATTATTTTTCCAATGTGAAATTTATTCCCAACACTCCTCTCTTAATTTCAAACTCTTTTCACACTCACATGCGGGCTTTTACATAGACTCAATAGTCCAACCCTAAGGCTCAGCGTTCATCTTGCAGGTTCGTACACTACGTACTCTAGATAAAGGTCCACAAGCTGCAGGATAGTCATGGAAAAATTAGATATGGTAAATCCTAACTTTCCTTAATTACTACGAGCCGTTATCCAAACTATCTGCATCCTTAATTAGCTTGTTTCCGGACCTGGAAGTCCATTCCATTCAACCTTAATTGAATGGAGTTCCAATTTGGTCCCTGCAATCCAGTACTATAATTAGGGATGTCAGTTTGGGTTGGAACCCATTGGTTTAACTGAACTTATCGTGACCTGGACTGACCGTAAAATGAACTAAAAGTAACCTGTAACCTGACCGTAAACTGAACTGAAAGTAACCTGTAACCTGAAAATCTGAAATTGACCTGAATTGAAGTGACCTGAACTGTTATTGGCCCGTGAATTAATGACCTGAACTGAACTGAACATGAACTGAAAGTAATCTGAATTGAGGATAACATGTCCCAAACCCGAAGATTTATTAAATTGGACTGAACTAGGCTGAACTAAAATCAACCCGTTACATTATTTGACCTGAACTGAACTGAAATCTTATTCAACTTGAAAATAACTTCATATCACAATTAACATATTAAGAAACTTTTTGTGTTTTATGATCAATTTTTATTGTAAGGGACGCTCCAAAATAATCCGATGTAAACTGATGCCAACCTGAAACATACCGTTTCTTATCGTTGAACTGTATTAACCATTTAACCTGAACTGTTTTGGAGTGAACTGATACTAGCCTGACCGTTAATGACCTGAAACTGAACTGTCACCGAAAAAAAGACAACTTGTCATGACCTGTTACATACCGGAATGACCTGAACTGAATTAAACTGAACCATTGGGCTAATAACCTGAACCAAAATTAAACTAAACCCGTTTGGATCAACCCTAACCTGTACCGTTAACCTGTTTTGACATCCCTAACTATAATGTCATATCCATTCGATCCTTTTGATTGGCAAAAAATTAAAGAATCAAAGCTTCTTTTATGGCCTTGAGCTTTGCAGCTGTGCTGTCATCTATAATCTATACTTAAATATTTAACATAGGAACTTTAAGCGTCACGTGTCATCCATTTGTCACTCCTTACTTTATTTCTTTCTCTTTTTTTTTAAATAAAAAAAAAACCCTTAAATGTATCCTTACTCCTATAACAATCGAGTTCCACTTTCATCCTCAATCTTGTGAAATCACATATCACACCAAATCAAATCGCCATACTTGAAATAACTCAAAATCAAAATAGAAATCATACTTTTTGCTTCAAATAAGGAAAAAAAATCCATAAATTTACAGAATAACTGGTTTAAATGATAAAACGTGTACATAGCATAGGGTTAAAACTAGTTTAAATATTTAAAACAGAAAGTTTTAACTGCCACATGTCATGCGCAAGATTGTCCACATATGTTGTTTACACCATATTATGCCACTTAGGAAAAAAAATATTTATTGAATCTTAATTAAAACTTGTTTTGGTCAACAATCGAACCCACAACCTTCATAGTGAAATTTAACCTTAATTAACCATCAAACCATTTTAATTTGTTTGTTAACATTTATCATTAAAATATGATAAATGTAAGCTATCAACCATCAAACCACTTTAATTTGTTGGTTTAACTTTTAACGTTAAAATATAGTGTAACTAAAAAACAGCACATTTCAAATAAATCTATTAAGTTAACAACATAAACGAACTACTGTTACATATCCTATCTCAGTTTTTTTAATGTTGTTCTCTTTTAATTCCAAATCTTTAATAGTTTTTTGAATTTATTATTATTTATCACACCATCATTGTCATCTACATCAATTTACATTAGACAAAAAAAATCAATTACGAAGTTTGTGAAAAATAACGAATTCGCATTGCCCTGGCCAAAATAGTAGTTGCATTTGATTTCTGGTCCTCTTTATGAATACCCAAAAAGGCCAAAAGGCAACTTGCGCGGTGTGCGGTGTGCCTCTTCAATCCTCAGTAGTTAAAACATTTAATTTTATATCACCAATTATAGATTCATAGTCATCTTACTCCTTCTGTCCCCTTTTATTATTTACTTTTTTCACATCTCCCAATATCCTTAACTAAATGTTGCCATCTGTTTGTCGTATGATTATATTCGTAAACATAAATGGGTTGTGGAAAGCATGGGTTACGATTTGAAAAAATTAAACAAATTAAAATGCTATGGAGTATATTTTGTTGACCAGTTTTAATTTTAATTTTAATTGATGACATCATCAATTAAAAAGAGGTATGATTATATCTGGTTTTTTAGCTACATAAACATAATTCAATGATTTCGATCATACAAAAATTCTGAAGCTACTTTCCATTTTGACCAGCCTATTTTGATTCTGTGAGCAACATTTTTATCTAATTCACATTTTTTTTTGGTATAATAGATCCTAAATATCAGAATGAGTCAAAACCTTGAACACTCAATCCATCCAACTCGATTGATTTTGTCCTACTATTTCTTTACATTTCAAATACTTTGTATTACTTCTTAAAGTGTTTCTCGCTCCAAAATTCCAACTTGCTTTAATTTCCACTCTTACTTTTGTCTTGTCAACTAAATCTTTCACTCTATAAAAATTCCAATTTAGTCATAAGATTAAGGAAATTTTCTGGAAAAGACCTTTTAAAACTGTTCCGGGCCCACCCAGGTGGTCAAACCCGTGTTAGTGGGCCCAAATCCTAGGCCCAGTTCTAGTAGGGCTAGGTACATATCAGATATTTTATGGTGGATGGAGAGTTGCCACGTGTCAATCATCTTGGTAAAGCTTTGACCAGGTTTATAAGGGCCCGGCCCATACGCCAGCCTAACCGGCCCAGCAAGAACCCTAACAAGGATCTGGTTTATAAGGATCAGTCCAATCATTCCAAAGGTATGCAATTCACAGTCCACAAACTTACAAAATACTCTGAATCCTCATTTCCGATATCTGACTTAAGCATCGGAGGGGCGTTCCCGGGTTCCACCCCCCGGGTTAGCAATCTCTGACTATTTTGCAGGTCACAGCATTAACGGAGGATCATCCAGAGTACACTTCATACACCAAAAGATCGTTGACTATTCACGAGAAGTTCCAAAACAGGAACAGATTGGCGCCTTCTGTGGGGAAAAGAACAAAAGACATGGCTAACACCAGAGCAAAGGCGACTCGATCCAATCAGCCAGAAGAAAATCCGCGTGAATCACCTAACCGACAAGAAGCACATGTCACTGACAACAATTCGTCCAATAGGGCGAGCGAACGTCGTCGTCGCGAAGAACAAATGGTGTCACGTAAGGACTTCGAAGACATCGTGATAGCGATGAACACCAAATTTCAAAAGAGCTTACAGGAACTGAGAGATAGCATACCCGCTATGATTGGGCAACAAAGGCCTCCATCCCAGGCCGCAGGCCCATCCAGGGGCCCCAACCCTAGCCGGGCAACAGGGGCACGTTCACAGAGAGGCTCTCAGCTTGAGGATGCTCAAGGAATCATCAATTCCAGACGCGATGACGCTCGAAATGTCATCGAGTCGCGTCGGGCACGAACAACATCAAATGTCAGGGAGGTCATAAGGCAAGAGACTCGAGGCCAGCCAAGGAGATCACCAGAGAGATCTCACCATACTACGGCTAGGAATCAAAGGTCAGCTGCCATCCCAAACCTGGGGGAAGGCGTACGTCGTTCCCCAGTGGCTGTCCCTAACCGGGATAACAACAGAAGACGCTCTCCAGTGGTCGAGCCAGAACAACCAGCAGGAGAAGTCCTCTTTCAAACTCCATTCAGCCAAAGGCTTCTGTACACCACTGACACAAGGAAAGTAAAGGCTCCCACTATTGAACCCTTCTCTGGGGCAACTGATCCCGCTGAGCATATGTGTAATAACCCGGAATTTTGGGCCAGAAAATTTCGCGGTTATTAATGTGATTTCCCTAGAATACTGTCTCATAACCGGCAGCTTGTAAAGTAAAACCGGCAGCGTAGAACCGGCAGCTTGTAAAGTAAAACCAACAGCATGGAACCGGCAGCTTGTGAAGTCCAAGACCGGCAGTTTATGAAGTTCAAACCGGCAGCTTTGAAGCCTCATTTTCAAAACTGGCAGCTTCATCTTGAATTCTCCAATTGGGCCAAGGACCCAACCTTTCCTTTTTATTGCCCTTGGCCGGCCTCCTTCCTTCTTTTGGGCCAATGGGTATTTGTTTTAGTTAGCTAGTTGGTAAGGTATGATTAGGTTAATTAAGACCCATTAATTTAAACCTAGTCTAACTAATTAACTAGGTCTTCCATATTTTGCTCAACCTCCCCCTCTTTTCTCTTGGCTCACGGCCCTTGTGGTTTTTATGGGGATTGTTTTCTTTTTTTTTTTTTTTTCTATAAATAGGACCTAATGCACTCACTTGATTCCTAATTGCTAATTTTTTTTATAAACCCTAAATAAAACTCTTTCTTCCTCCCTTACCTTCAAAAGGCCGAACCATTCTTCATACCTTGGGTTAATTTAGCGATATCAGGTAACTATGCTTTTCTATTTAATCTAAGGGTAGCAACTCACATAGTTAATTAGGGAATAAATCATGAAAATTGTAGGGATTTAATTCTTGTTTTCTTATATATGCCGTGTGATATGAAGAATATAAATCTGGAATTATTTCTTGGTTTTCTTGATTTGATGTAGGAATCTTGTTTGTTTTATTGATTAAGATTGCATAATTTAATCTATGAATATGTAAGATGGTTCGAATTTTTGTATGAATTGTTGATGAATTAATCTTGATTATTTTTCTTGATTTTATCTTGAGTTTCGAGTATTATATGTACATGTTTGATGTGTTTCTTTAATTTTTAAGCAAGTATCTTGATTAATTTGATTAGAATAATTAGATCTTGAGTTAGGAATTTAATCTTGAATATTGTTCCAAATTGTCGAGTGCTATGTTGTTTAGTCATGAATTTTGTTTGCAATATTTCTTGATTATTTAAGCATGATTATGATGGATTTAATTAAAATTAAATGTATATCATGTATATTTCTAAAAATCTACCTACTCTCGGGATTTTCCCGAGTGAGCTAAAGATAAAGAATATTAAAAGTGTGGTTTTTGTTCAAGAAGGCCGTGAGAATGATGATGATTGAGGCATGATTAATTTTGATCTTGAATCTTGATTTTAATTGTGTTAAATGATGTTAAGTATAAGTCTTATGTTAATTGTCTATTTAAATTAATTATGTGTTGAAGATTAAAATTTTGTAAATAATTGATGAATTTGGTTAAAAACCCTTGAAAATGTCGAGTGACTAGAATTAGGGAAAATAGGTTTTTATTCATAAGTTGGGTAATTTTAGTATTAAATTGATGAATAAAATTAATTTGAGAAATTAATTAAATATTGTTAAATTATAAGAATGCCGTGAAAATAGACTTATTTAACTAATTTTGACTTATTATTATTTTAGGGATAATATAATAATAAAGGTTACGGTCAAAATAATTATTAGGAATAAGTTGTAAAGTGTAGGGATAAAAAGGAACAATATTACTAATATTAACTTAAGAGGCCGAAAATATTAGTATAGTAATATAATTATTATTTTGGGATAAAGTTACAATTAGGTATGTGATGTAATGTTAAGGTTAGTATCCGAAAGGATAGGGATATAAGAATATGAATTTTCGAGGATAGTATATGTTATAAGAATTGGGAAGCATAAGATATTATTAAGGATAAGAAAGGAAACAGAGTAATAGCTATACATGTTATGTCTCGGTCTCTGGCTAGGAAAGACTTGGTATTTAAGGTGGCCAATATACGTGCCGCACCTCTCTTTCCTGGGACTCCGAACATTTCATTTCCTATTACGGTCACCTAGTATTATCCTAATATATGATATGATTAAATTAAATGAAGATATAAGATACAGTACGGACGCCCACCTGAGTGATACACGAGTCATTAGTGGGTTAAGTCAGAACCACTACTCAATGGGACGAACACACGAGTTCCCCCGAGTAGTTTTGAATCTTAGAACATGTAGTCGTCTGGTAGTGGTACACGAGCCGCTACTAGGAGTTATGGCCAAACTTAGGCTTAGTGGTGAAACACGGGATCCGCTACGGGTTGAGTACACGAGCTCCTCCCGGCATGTTCTAGGAAGTTATGGTGAAACACGAGATCCATAACGAGTTATAGTGACCGGTCCAACAAAGATATTATATTACGATCATACGATTTGATAAGATGAAGTCATAAGATGAAGTTTAAGATGATTTCTAAGATGAGATGATAAGATATGTTATGATCTAATATGATAAGAAAGACCTGATATGATATGATTAAGATAAGATTATGACAAGATACGATTAAGAAAGATTATGATAAGATATGAAGGATATGTTGAGATATGACATATGATAAGATATAAACACGATTTATTCATATAGCATAAGAATGGTTAAGTATAAACTAAGGAATGAAGATGTATAGTATAAGGTATAGTTCAGTATATTATAAGACTTCCGCTGTGTATTTCTGTAACTATATGAGTATGTATGTGTATGTATAAGTATACGGTTGTGGTATGTATTCTAACCGTATTTGCAGGGTTGAATGTACGTATTTTTATACGAAATTATACGTATTCTAACCGTATTTCTGCAGGAGTATTTATACGTCTTTTTATACGTAGCTTTATACGTATTTTTATACGTGTTTGTATACGTATTTTGTACGTATTATTATACGTACGTTTATACGGAGTTTGTGTATTTTTGTGTAAAACATGTATTAAATTCATTGCAGTTTTTATGATATTTTCTATGATATTATGTGAATGGTGGTCCCTCGATTAAATGGGACAGCCTAGTTACTCGCCACTGACGGTGGACCCCCCCTCAGTTTCAGGTGATGTTGCAGCAGATTAGAGCGGGCTTCGCCGGATGGGCTTGAGAGTTAGGGCCTCTATTTTAGAGTTTCTAGTACCTTCCAGAATAATTAACATTTATTTAGTTCTCATATGATCCCAGCATGTTGGGACATTGTTTTCAGACATTTGATGTAATAACAGTTAGTGAATTATTATGGATTTTAGTAGTTATATTAATAAAAGTTCATTCTTTCATTTATATTGATGATTTATTGTTATTAAGATTAAGTAATGATCCGAATGTCGATTTCCCTTCGTAAATCGACAAGCTAAAAAGTCGGGTCGTTACAATATGGCTGCCTACAAAGCCCAAATGGCAGTGCAGACAAGCTGTGAGGCAAGCTGGTGTAGGTATTTCCCTACCACTCTCAAGGGCCTGGCCCTCACCTGGTTTATAGATCTCCCAACCGGGTCGGTCGTTAGTTTTGCAACGTTGGAAGCAATGTTCCTTAGCCACTTCGTGGCTGGGAAGAAACAGCGTAAGACAAGCATTCATCTCATGGCTTGTCAGCAGGGGGAACATGAGCTCTTGGGAGATTATCTCAAGCGTTTCAACGCTGAGCTACTACAAATACCTAATGTGGAAGACTCAGTAGCTTATGCTACGTTCATGTCAGGACTAAAGAGGGGCAAATTCAAGTTCTCCTTGCTGGAAAACGAAGTGTCCTCATACACCGACGCGATGGAAAGGGCTTGAAAGTACGTCCAGGCCTCGGATATCAATAACCCTGTCGAAAAGTCCGACAAAAAGAAAGACAATAAGAGGAAGGAATCTCAACGAGGTGGTCCTAGCCGGACATCCACTTCTAAGAAAGACACTCGGGATGGGGGAGAAGACCCCAGGTTCAATGTTAACAGGCGGGAGATATTCTTGGACATCAAAAGCCAAGAAATCCTTCCAAAACCAACCCCTGTTCGCACATCGGTCAGCAGAAGGAATCCCAAACTCTGGTGCGAATACCACCACGAGTGCGGGCATACCACGAAAGACTGCAGGGAATTAAAAAAGGCGCTTGATAAGCTGGCTGATCAAGGCAAGCTCAACCCTTATCTGTCAAAAGAGAATGGGGCTAAGAAGCAGAAACGCAGTACCAGCAACAAGACTGATGGTCTGATCAATGTCATCGCTGGAGGATACTCAATAGAAGCACCATCAAACAAAGCACTAAAGAGGGATCTCATGAACTCAACTTTTCAGATTGCTGAAGGGACCATTGAACCACCCCCATCAGGTCCGACGATGGTATTCAATACATCTCCTCTTCGACCTACCTGCTTCCCTCATAATGACCCCCTCGTGGCCGAGGTAAAAGTAGCCAACTCTAGGGTCAAGAGGGTACTCGTGGATAGTGGGAGTTCAACTGATGTAATGACCCTGGAATGCCTACGACAATTGAGGTATGGCGAGGCTGATCTAACCCCGTTGGAGAAACCTTTATTTGGCTTTGGGGGACGACCTGTCTTCCCCTTGGGGATCATTAGGCTTCCTGTTCGACTCGGAGAAAAGGGGGAAGGACGCAACTTACCGGTCACATTCATCGTCGTAGACATTAAACTCCCCTACAACATCATCCTGGGAAGACCTTTGTTGAACAAAATAAAGGCTGCCATCTCTACATACCAGCTCTTATTGCAATATGAGACAGATAAAGGAATGGTTGGAAAGTTGTATGGTGATCTGAGAACCGCCAAGCAATGCTACATCAATAGCATCAAAACAGCCTCACCATCGATTGAGGTAGGTGACAAGAGGAAGGAGCCGGTCGAGTCTTATGAAGCTGTGTTTTTAACTGAGGATGCCAAGCATTACGCTCGACCAAGACCCATCGAAGGTCACGAGGAGGTCCTCATCGATGACAATCCTGAACACAGAGTCAAAATTGGCATTGACATGGATCCCACCCTCAGGGAGTCAATCACTCAGCTACTCAAAGAATTTCGAGATGTATTTGCCTTCGACGTTTCAGAGATGCCAGGCATCGATCCTTCAGTTATGTGTCACAAACTCAACGTTCGTGAAGGATTTAGAGGCGTAAACCAAAAGTTGCGACGACAGAGTGAGGAAAGAAACAAGGCAGCATCGGCTGAGGTAAAAAAGCTGCTAGAGCATGGGTTTATCAAGGAGTGCCAATATTCTGATTGGCTGGCTAACGTGGTTTTGGTCAAAAAGCCTAACGGTACATGGAGAATGTGTGTAGATTTTACTGATCTGAATAAGGCCTGCCCTAAGGATGACTATCCTCTCCCAAAGATAGATAGTTTGGTTGACTCTATTGCAGGACATGCAATGTTCAGCTTCATGGATGCCAATGCTGGCTACCATCAGATACCAATGGCTGAAAAAGATCAGACATATACTGCTTTCATCACCAACCAAGGCGTCTACTGCTATCGAGTCATGCCTTTTGGACTCAAGAACGCTGGGGCTACCTATCAAAAGCTAGTGAACACAATATTTACCGAGCAGATTGGTCGCAATGTCGAGGTTTATGTTGATGACATGATAATCAAAAGCAAACAAGAAAATGATCATCCCAAGGATGTAAGGGAGACACTATCAACACTAAGGAAGTTTGGTATGAAACTCAACCCCTAGAAGTGTGTTTTTGGGGTTAAGGGGGGCAAGTGTCTTGGTTTTTTGGTCGATGAGAGGGGCATTGAGGCAAACCCTAATAAAATTCAAGCCGTCATCAACATGCAATCTCCAAGGACGGTTAAGGAGGTACAACGACTAACAGGGTGCATGGCTGCCTTGGGCCGTTTCTTATCGCGATCAGCAGACAAGAGCCTCGCCTTCTTTCAGGTATTGAAGCGACCCGCATTCAAGTGGGACGAGGAAGCTAAAAAAGCATTCACCCAGTTAAAGGAGTACCTTGCCGGTATCCCAAAGCTCGTTTCACCTTTACCAGGGGAGACATTGTATATCTACTTAGCCATATCTGAATATGCTTTAAGTGCAGTGCTAGTAGCTGAGAGAGATAAGCAGCAATACTCGGTTTACTTCATTAGTCATGCGTTTCGAGGGGCAGAATCCAGATATACAGAGGCTGAGAAGATGATCTTTGCCTTAGTCATGGCTAGTCGAAAATTGAGGCCATATTTTCATGCTCACCCAATTAAGGTCCTAACCGGACAACCAATAAGGAAGATCATCGAGGGAAAGAATCATTCAAACCGCATAACTGAATGGGCAAACCAACTGTCTGACTTTGGGTTAGAATATGAACCCCGTCGAGCCATTAAAGCTCAAGCATTGGCTGACTTTATAGTGGAATGCACCAACAGGCCAAACTCTTCTAATCCAGATAGTTCTAAGGTCTGGGAGTTGTCTACTGATGTATATTCTACTCAGAGTGGAGGAGGAGCAGGAATATTGATCAAGACGGATAAGGGGGATCGACTGGAATATGCCATTAAGTTCAGCTTTGTGGCATCGAACAACGAGGCTCTGATCTTAGGAATTCAAATGTGCCTCACTGCTGGGGCAAGGCACGTTAAAGCCCAGGCTGACTCACAGTTGGTCGTGGGACAATTCAAAGGGGAATTTGAGGCAAAGGAAGATAGCATGAAAATGTACCTCCAGAAACTGAGGACCCTCGCTGGGAAATTGGAGTCTTTTGACATTCAACATGTCCCTCAATCTGGAAATCAACAGGCTGATGCTCTGTCGAGGTTGGCAAGCTCTACAGAAGGAGAGGAGCCACGAGTCATTCAGTGGCAGGTCTTGAAAGAACCAAGTATCAACGAATCTAAAGTCAACACTCTGGCTCGAGGTGAAACATGGAAGGATGCTATCATCCACTATTTGAAACATGGGGCTCTGCCCATGGATGACAAGGAAGCTGAAGAAATAAAAAGGAAGTCCAAATGGTTCACATTGCATGATGGAGAGCTTTACAAACTGTCTTACACACATCCCCTCCTGAAATGTGTGACCCCTGAAGAAGGAGACTATATTCTGAAGGAAATTCATGAGGGATGTTGTAGCAATCATCAAGGGGCAAGAACGATCGCGGGCAAGGCCCTTCGAGCTGGGTATTATTGGCCTACACTCAAGGAGGATGCCATCGAGCTTGTAAAGAAGTGTGTGCAATGCCAAACTCATGCTGCCATCCCTAGGTAGCCTTCGAGTACTCTAACAGCAGTTCAGGCAGTCCTACCCTCTGATAGGTGGGGAATGGACCTACTTGGGCCTTTTCCCCCAGTTGTGGGGCAGAAGAAATTTCTTATTGTTGGGATCGACTAATTCTCCAAATGGGTCGAGGCTGAACCCCTATCGAGGATCTCTGATAAGCAGATACAAGAGTTCATTTGGAAGAATATCATCACCAGATTTGGCATTCCAAGAATGTTAATTTCAGATAATGGCAGGCAATTTGAGAGTGGCCCTACAAAGGCATATTGTGCTCAGTTTGACATACAAACAAGGTTCACATCTGTGGCAAGGCCTCAATCAAATGGACAAGCTGAAGCAGCCAACAAGTTCATACTTTAAGGCATCAAGAAGAAGATAGAAGCAGTCAAGAGATCTTGGGTAGATGAGCTTCCAGGAATCTTATGGTCAACTAGAACTACGGTCAAGGAGGCAACTGGGCATACTCCATTCTCTATTGTTTATGGAAGTGAAGTTGTATTACTTGTCGAGGTAGGAATACCCTCGCCAAGAATCACCTTCTATGACTACAATCAGAACGAGGAAGAAAAAGCTGTCAACCTAGACCTATTGCCAGAAACAAGGGGAAATGCATTGCTCAAATCCATTGCCTACAAGCAAAAGATGACAAGGTACTTCAATCGCAAAGTGTCACCTCGAACGATAACAATTGGAGACTGAGTACTGAGGAAGGTCGAGGCTACTGGAAAGACTGCTCTTCGAGGTAAACTGGGTCCCAACTGGGAAGGACCCTTTCGAGTCAAAGAGATGGTGAGGCCAGGAACTTACAGACTTGTCAATTAAGAAGGAAAGCCCTTGCCTCGACCATGGCATGCTGACCATCTGAAGAAGTTTTATGCTTAGTTTTCATCCTTACTGGGTTAGTTAGGTTTTAATAAAGCTCCTAACAGGGCATTGTTCTATTTTGAACTTTTGTGTTTTTAACAGCCCTTGCCGGGTTCTATTTATTAAGTTTGGATATTTCTGTGAATAAAGCCCTAACAGGGTCCAGTTTTTTCACTTACTTTTAAAGCCCTAACAGAGTCGAGTTTAGTGTTTATTATCATTCTTTGTAATATGAGATAAGTGCCCTAACAGGGTCGAGTTTTGCTAACTTCTAAAAACCCTAGCAGGGTCGAGTTCAAAGTTGATTGCTTGTCCTTTGCATAATAACATAAAGCCCTTACCAGGCCAAGTTTTTTCATTATTTCTTCTTTTGCTTATAGATATGAGCATATATGATTGAGCAATAAAATTAATGAAAGCAGTAAATGAAAGCAATAAATGAGGCAAAGATAGTCAAGAAAGGTTGTTTCTCATTAATATTATAGAGATTGTTACAACCTACGCTAAGTACAATAAAAAAAAGAAGAGAGAAAATCTAAGTACAAAAACCTAATCTATACAAATGTTAAGCTCATCTAAGAGCTGATCAGGATTCCCCAGCTGCTGCTGCTATTGGTTGCCTTGCCCTCCACTCTTGCCAACCACCCCATCAAGGTCACCTCCCTCACTCGAGCTCGAAGAGAGGAGGTTGGTCTCTCATTCACCCTGGAGAGGGGTAGCCTTTTCTTTGGGCTCTTTTTCCTCAGGAGCAACCTCTTGCCCCTGAGCCTCTTCCTCCAGTTCCAGTGCTTGGTACCTGGATTCAAATGAAGCCCATTACCCTGGGTACAGCTCCTCCATCACCTTCCTGGCCCTGCCAAGGGTATCAGCAATGAGAATGCCAGCACCCTCAGCAGCACCATTCAGGCGAAGGCCTGACTTATACCTCTCCCCAGCCTCTGAATCAAGCCACCTGTTGACGATGGCTTCCTCCTCATTCTTCATCGCCTCGAGGGCTTGGTCTCTAGCCTGTTGAGCTTTTTTCAAGCTCTTCTTGGCCTTGAACAAGTCCTCAATGTAACGACCCATAATTTAGCAGCGTTGTTTTCGGAGGAAAACAACATTACGGATCTTTATCTTCTAAAAACCTCTAAGATCAAATTCATAAACTGCAGCGGAAGCTCTAAACTTAATCATATTATTCATTAAAACTATTAAATAATCCAAAATAGTTAATAATTCAGAGTCCCTTATTAATACAAAATAAAGAATAGTCCACTAAAAATAATAGAACATGGGCTAAAACTAGACATCAGGGTCAACTACTAAGCCGGCAAGCTCACAATCCCAGCCCATGCGTAGCCCAATTCAGTCACCACCTGTACCTGGAAAAGGATTTTGGGGTCCACAGTCAGTGGTGAGTAATTAGATTGTTCTACTTAATCATTAGAACACAATTAGAAACATAATCATTAGAGCAGATCAACCAAACAGACAACATATCATCATGAAATCATACATAAGCATCATCAATCAAGTACGCAGCGGAAACAATCATACAACCCCATAACCACAACCTTCTATACTAACTTACTCCGTTCTAGACGTCTTGACACCACTATTGACTCTTCTATTCTATTCAGTTCAAGTGCTAATCCGTGACCAGTCATATGCTCGTAAGGAGTCAACCACGAAGATCTACTCCCCCCAACTTTCCTTGCTCATGCCGGGTCAACCACGAAGATCTACTCCCCAAGCACTGGGATCAAGAACTGTCCCGAATCCGAAGATAGGACAGTGGCTTCGACTATACCTATGTTCATGGCACTTGTGCCACTAGATAGGCAGTCACTTCATAGTTAATCATCTTTTCAATTCAATTCTGTTATGTTCTTGATTCCTTTTCATAATTCAATTCCTTATTGACTCAACTTCACTTCTATTCAATTCTAGCTCATCTTAACTTGACCCAAAACTCGATTCCAACTCTTAAACCACTCGACAATTACCCTTCAAAATAATACTTAATTCAACTCCTTAAATAATCATATAAACTCATCAATAAATCAAAGAAATAATCAATTAAACAGATAAACTAATAATCATCAATTAATAATACTTAAACATGATAAAAATCCTCTTTTTACCCAATCATACCATTCGACATTCACCTTAAACATTTCCAAAATTGACACTTTCAAATAATTAGATACAATCATCATTAATTAATCATATAATCTTAATAATAAATTATAAAATCATACTTTAAACCTTAAATCATCAAACATGGGCTAAAATAAGATCAAGATCAATTCTTTTTAGGTACATGTGATACACGGCTCTATGGCTAATCAACAACTTCAAGATTCGATTCAAGAAACTATGATAACATGCTTAATTTAAAGATCATTTTCAAGATTAACATCAAAGTTCAATTAAAGATCAAGATCATAGCATAAAAATTATATTCCATCAAGAAATATTTCGAGCAACCTAGTATTCACACGGCATTCATATATTCAACATTCAAAATAATTCAATAATTAATTCATCAATTTAAATTAGCAAGAATCATAAATTAATCATAAAACATGGCAAGAACATGATTTAAACTTGTCAAATAATCCTTGAAATAGAAATAAGCCACTCGACATTCTTTAAGATGAAACAATAATTAGTTCAAAATATTTTCTCCACAATTCTAAGCAATTCTAAACCTACTCTGAACATGATTAATCCTATTCTAACAATTATATTGCTAATCTATCTTATTGATTAAGTAAAGTAGATCTAGTTACCTTTGATTATGGATGGGGTTCGAAGATTTTAAGGAACACGGTTTTTTTGAAGTTTCTTTGGTTTCTTGATCAATCTTTAAGGGTTGAAGCAATAAGAAAGGGTTAGGAATAATTTAATGATTGATCTTGGAAGGAAAGATAATTAAACAATTTTGTTTTGGTTATTTCTTAGGTTAGCCGTGTGGAATGAGCAACATTAGGGTGGGCTTTGACTTCCTAAAATCTAGTAACAAGATAGGAAGGGTTGGAATAAAAGTAGGGTTTTTAGGAGAAGGTCTAATTAGATATATTGATGAAATTAAATTAAATAAACCAATTGGAGGGGAAAATCAACAGAGGGCCGTGTAAAATAGAGTAATAATAGGGAGTTTTGGTTTCCTATAATTTTAGTAACAAGAATAGGTGAGGTTAGAATAAAAATAGGGTTTTTAAGAAAAGGTCCAATATAGATATATTAATAAAATTGGTTAAGCAAAATAAATTAATTAAAAAGAAAGGGATGGGGACCGTGAGGTATGATGAAAGAAGAGGGATCTTGACCTCCTAAAATTTAGCAAGATGAATAGGTAAACAAAGATAGGCTTAGTCAAAAATAGATAAAGGTTAATAATAATATTGATTAAAAGAAATTAAAGAAATTAATTAAAGAGATAAATGGAGGAGTGGGCCGTGAGATATAAGGGACAAAGGAAATAATTGGGCTCGGGTTTTGGCAAGATAAAATTAAAGTTCGGGCCAAGGTAAAATAATTAGATTGCTATACATATAATTAGTAATTAATTAAATAATAATCAATTAAACAGTCAATTAATTATATATTTAATTAATTATGAAAAATTTAAAATATCCCGAAATTTCGGGGTATTACACTCGAGGGCCTTGTTTTTGGCGCGGTTCACTGAGTCGCGCTGGGAGATGGCATTGGCCAGTTTTGCCTCCAGGTTAGTGATGGAGGTGTTGGCAGTTGCAAGGTCGGCTCTTGCAGTTTCCAGCTGACCTTCCAAAGAGGTCATAGTCTTCTTGGTGGCGGCATGGTCCACCTTCTCCCGGGCCAAGTCAGCCTTGACCTTTTCAGCATCAGCAAGGGACAAGCCCTTACCTTTGTTGGTCAGCATGTACTTGGATGCAGCATGCATCTGGATAGACATCTGCACAAACAAAGAAAGTTAGTAACAAAGAGGCACAACAGGGAAGAATTTGAACAAGTGCATAGGTACTCACATCCAGCCAGGCGTTGTGGAGCTCATTGAAGACCTCCTCCCCATCGCCTCCCATGATGTACTCTTCATCAGAGGTTGAGTACATGACCCTAAAAGCTCCATGGAGGCGACGGTTGCGCTCCTTTTGGGTCAGCGCTTTGAAGTGTCTATCGCTGCCAGCTGGAACATCCTTCGAAGAGGAAGGCCTAATGACCTTCCCAGCAGCAACAAGGGCAGGCTCTGTGGCTACATCCTTCTGGAAAATGCCCTCTTCAGGCAATGATGGCTGATCCCCGTCAACCACCTTTTGCTTCTTCTTTTTATCCTTTTGCTCTTCAGCAAAAGGATTGGTTTCCCTGGTCCTCTTGATTCGAGGCACCCCGCTGGTCGAGGTTTTCTTTTTGTGCTTGGGGTCCTATCGAGGCAATAAAAAGGTTAGCATCATCGATTCAAAGGAAGGACGCAACTTAAGTATCATCGAGGTTAATAATTACCTCAGGAGGATTGGGAATTGATTCTTCCTTTGCCACGATCTTGCCTTTTACAGCAAGAGCTTTTATGGCAGCTACAGTCATGAGGGAGGCCATTTTGGGATCTAGTTTGTCTCGTGCTACCCCTGCAATAAAAAGAACAAATAAGTTAGAATATCAGGAAGAATAAAAAATGAGGTTAGTGCTTAACAGATAAAAGCCCCTACCCTCAGGATATGCTGGGTTTAGCCCCATAGCAGACAAGAAAAAGTCTTGCTTTATGTCGTCCGTGCTGGGAAGCCAGTTAAAGGAGACCATCACTGTCTTTCCCTTTTCCTCTTTCGCTTCGAGCTCGCATTAGATGGCCACCACTGCTTCCTCAGCAGACATCTTGGGCACTTGGCGGTTGAGGTTGAAGTTTGGTTCATCTTCAACCACCCTAGGGATTTTCCACCCCTCGCTATTGAAAACAAAGAAGAATTTGTGCCTGAATCCTTCCTGGTTGGTGGGAACATTATTTACAAACCTATAGCCCTTTCTTACTTGAAAGTTATACCAACCCTTCCCATGATCGACACTATGACTTTCTACTAACTTAGCCAAATTACGCCATAGGCGAAGAGTTGGGGTAATCCTAAGCATTGTACATATGCCAATAAACAAATTGATTGAAGCCCAAGAGTTAGGCACTAATGAAGCTAGGGATAAGTTATATTCACAAAGAAGTTGTACAACAAAATTGTGTAATGGAAATCTAAGCCCCCTGACCATGGCAAGTTTATATAAAACTACACATCCGTCAGGGGGGAAACGGATGGTCTGAAGGTTAATGGGTCTAACTACTACATATGGCTCTGCAAATTGGAATTGGGCAACAAAGGAACGAATGTCTCGCTTGAGATGATGGTTGAAAGTTGGGGATAGAAAGAAATATTTAGGACCCTTTCTCAGGAGGAATTTTTGGGTACACGATGTTCTCTGTCTCCTCTTGACCAGAGGTGGATGGACCATCGAGGTTCATGTTTAGTATACCTATAAGTTTTTCATATGTGGAATGATAAATGTTAGGATGTGCTACAGATGGCTCCCAGGGATAGGGGGTTTCTACCTCTTCTCCCCCAAACACTGACCCATCCGAGTCAGAAAGTAGAGGGATGGCCTCAGGGATGTTTTGGGATTCAATCCCTTCATCACCCTCGACCCGAAGGACCCCAGTGCACTCTAGGGGAAGAAGGAGTGGAGTACTTGACATGTCCAATACCTAAGTTATTGAAAATAAACTAAAGACAAGAAAGGTACTCGACAGGACAAGGACTCACTTATTCAAATAAATAAAAATAAGGGGAAGACGGTTACCTTGACAAAGAAACTACTCCAAGGCTGCCTAGACACAAGCTGAGAGAAGACCTTCGAGGAGATTAGAGAACTCTAGAGAGAGAAAATTTGAAGAGTGAGAGAATGATTTTGAGGAAATGATTAAGGGGTTGAATATATAGGAGGTAAAGAATGTGAAACGGTTTTTACCTCATCATGGTAAAAATCAGCTAAAACGACATCAAATTATAAGTTTAGAAGGTGAACAGTGTTCACTAATTCGTTGACTTTTGGTCAAACCCTCCACTTCATCAAGTGACAAAAGGCCCTATTCAACATAGGCATCCATTGAGGAGAATGGAATGGCTGGACAGGCATTCAGAGTCACTGGGGCTCATTAGCCCCTTGGCTTTGGAAAGAGCTCCTTAGGCCAATGATTAAGCCCTGCACAAGGTAGGCACCCATCAAAGAAGATGGGAGGTTGGACAGGTATCACCCATATCTTGGGGCTCATTAGCCCCTAAGAATCAGTTGATCACCTTAGGCCAAAGTCCCACTCAATGTGGGCACCCATCGAGGCTGATGGGTAGCTAAGACATCTTCCCCTAACACTCGAGGTACAGGGAGACCCTCGAGGTCATCAAGGTCTCTCCATCTTCTACCTCTATCACAGTCGAGGTAATGGACACCCTCGAGGTCATTAGGGAAGGTAGTCTGACACTTAGTCTCTAGGGCTCATTAGCCTTTTGGCTTTGAGATAGCTCCTAAGACTTACAACAAGCCCTACTCAAGATAGGCACCCATCAAGGGAGATGGGAGGCTGGACAGGTATCACCCATATCTTGGGGCTCATTAGCCCTTAAGGATCAGTTGATCACCTTAGGCCAAAGTCCCACTCAATGTGGGCACCCATCGAGGCTGATGGGTAGCTAAGACATCTTCCCCTAATACTCGAGGTACAGGGAGACCCTCGAGGTCGTCAAAACCTCTCCATCTTCTACCTCTATCACAGTCGAGGTAATGGACACCCTCGAGGTCATTAGGGAAGGTAGTCTGACACTTAGTCTCTAGGGCTCATTAGCCTTTTGGCTTTGAGATAGCTCCTAAGACTTACAACAAGCCCTACTCAAGATAGGCACCCATCAAGGGAGATGGGAGGCTGGATAGGTGTCAACCATGTCTTAGGGCTCATTAGCCCCTAAAGGGATAGTTGGCCACCATAAGCCAAAGCCCCACTCAATGTGGGCACAACAAAGGTTTATTAACGAACAAAACATCTCTTGAACTGCCCCATCACACTCGAGGTAATAGGAGGACCCTCGAGGTTACCAGGGTAAACCTTACCTTGCACTTCTATCACGGTCGAGGTAGGTAAGACCCTCGAGGTCATTAGGAAGGTTGTCCCAAAGTAGGTCATTTCTAACTCTTGAGAAAAATGGGGCAACCCATCAAGGTAAAGATCAGGGTAAAAAGGAAGACCCTCGAGGTGGAAAAGGGGTCTAGGAAGCATCAACACTTAGAAAAATTATAGGGGTTTCAAGGAGTGAAGATTGGGGTAAGGGGCCCTTCACTCAGTCGAGGTAATTACCTACAAGTCACCAACATCGCGACACGTTGATCACGTGGGACACCCTCGAGGGCGAGAAGGAGGAGGACCTAGTTAAAAGAGAAAGCCTTGCAGGCGTTACTACCTCGATCGAGGGTCCTTCCTCACACGATCGAGGTTCCCTCGATCGAGGAGACCATCCCCCTTGGGAATACACCCTCGAGGTTATGTGGGAGAGGGAGGCCTTACAAGCCTATGTATCAAGATCACCTCAATCAACGTTTTTCCTCACGATCGAGGTTCCCTCGATCGAGGGTTGACTCGATCGAGGCGGGCATCTTCAAGTCATCCTCAACGAACCACACCAAAGATCATGTTCTTCCTTGCATTCTGGAAGACCCTCGAGGCAAATATGGGGGATTATGGCTAGGGCCACCTCTATCGAGGAACTCTTCCCTCACGATCGAGGCCCCCTCATAAGAGACCCCATCGAGGATTTCCTTGGGCCTCCATGGGGCTCAGGTGATCGAGGTTATAGGGAGCCTCTGAGAACCCCAGGGTCGAGGATACCTCGATCGAGGTTCCACACGATCGAGGATGCCTCGATCGAGGTTCCACACGATCGAGGATGCCTCGATCGAGGCCTCCCCCTTATTGGAGACCCCATCGAGGCTTTTCTTAGGCCTCCATGGGGCTCAGGTTACCTCGATCGAGGTTCCACACGATCGAGGTTGCCTCGATCGAAGCCTCCTCGTTATTGGAGACCCCATCGAGGCTTTTCTTAGGCCTCCATGGGGCTCAGGATACCTCGATCGAGGTTGCTCCCCCTCACGGTCGAGGTAACCTCGATCGAGGGTCTCCCCCTCACGGTCGAGGTAACCTCGATCGAGGTGCCTTCTTTGAGGCATCCTCATAAGGTCTGAAGATTTGTCTTTTCCGGAGTATTCCGCTCGGCATCCAATGTCCATGGATTCCCGTTCCACGCCGAGCGTGGGGCTAATTGTTCCGGGCCCACCCAGGTGGTCAAACCCGTGTTAGTGGGCCCAAATTCTAGGCCCAGTTCTGGTAGGGCTAGGTACATATCAGATATTCTATGGCGAATGGAGAGTTGCCACATGTCAATCATCTTGGTAAAGCTTTGACCATGTTTCTATGGGCCCGGCCCATACGCCAGCCTAACCAGCCCAGCAAGAACCCTAACCAGGATCTAATGCCTATATAAGGATCAGTCCAATCATTCCAAAGGTATGCAATTCACAGTCCACAAACTCACAAAATACTCTGAATCCTCATTTCCGATATCTGACTTAAGCATCGGAGGGGCGTTCCCGGGTTCTACCCCCCGGGTTAGCAATCTCTGACTGTTTTGCAGGTCACATCATTAACGGAGGATCATCCAGAGTACACGTCATACACCAAAAGATCGTTGACTATTCACGAGAAGTTCCAAAACAGGAACAAAAACATTTATTTTGTGACAAAAGACCTTATAAAAAATTTGTTGTGAGCAGGGACCTAAAACAAAAAAAAAAAGTTGCAAAGAGGGACCTTACCTCAATTTTTCGACGTTGACTGTGAATCTCCGGCTTTGACTCACTATTTTCCTCCAATTTTTCATGAATCCTTTCGTATTTAAGGGGGTAAGAGATGAGGAAACCCAAATTCAGAAAAAGAGAATTTTAGATGCTAGAAGGGAGTGCTAATGTAGGATTTATGTAGATGATTTTAGGAGGAAAATGGAGGGGGAATGGAGGAAAAATGAATTGATAGTGAAAAGAAAAGGAAAGGTTAAATATAGAACAAAGAAAAGATTCGTCGAAAATTGGAGGGAAATAGCGAGTCAACGCCAGAAATTCACATTCAACGTCGGAAAATAGAGGTAAGGTCCCTCCTTGCAACTTTTTTTTTTTTGCTTTAGGTCCCTGTTCACAACAAATTTTTTATAAGGTCTTTTCTGACAAATTTTCCTAAGATTAATGAATTTTTCTCAAAAAGAATTGAAAAAAAGTAATTCATAGGATTCGAAAAACAAGTTCTCAGCCTTTTATTTTTATTAACCACCTAAAATTTCCCACCCTTTAGAAATGATGACCAACTAATGAAAAATGGGTTTAATACTCCCCAGTCCCCACATAGAGACGCGGTGACAACTCCTTTACTTGAGTTTTTAAACTGACCCAACATATTCACACTATGAAATCAAAATAATAATAATAATAATAATAATAATAATAATAATAATAAATACGACATTCAAACGTCCGACAATGAGCCCTCAAAACGACTCTCACAATTAGGTTAGACTAAT
Organism: Salicornia ramosissima; assembly: GCA_951394345.1. Taxonomy (NCBI): domain Eukaryota; kingdom Viridiplantae; phylum Streptophyta; class Magnoliopsida; order Caryophyllales; family Amaranthaceae; genus Salicornia; species Salicornia ramosissima. The sequence goes on from OX596234.1 coordinate 51,999,555, forward strand.
GGGTTCAACCGGTTTATGTAAGTGCATTGACATGAATATGAGTTACATGACATGACTTTATCCAAAGTTCAACTTTCTAATAATTAATGCAAAAGATAATGTGTTATCACAACACTACACGAAATTAACAGTTATTGGTAAAGAATTTAAACATGTTTTATGATTCTATGAGTTTATAAAACATGTCGAATTATGTAAAATGGTTCAATTCGTTCAAGTAACGCTTAACACAACTGCTTACACGGCTTAATTTGCAACCTACTAATAAGAGAAGGTGCGCTATTGACACTAGTGGAATAATATACCACTTTTTAATTGATTTCGGTCTCTAATGTTGAATCATTCACTATAATAATATGCAACTATTTCGTTATTATGCCTTCTGTATATGTCTACAACAATTTTCAATTATTTGATTATACAATTACAAATAAAAAAATCTGATAATTTTTTGGGCTAATTAGGGTGAAAATAAAAGCCTCAAAACTACTTTTATTTGAGGGGTGATCGGCTAATATTGATTTTTCATTGGTCAATAATACATTAACACCTTAATTTTATGTAATAATTTTTCTTTTTAACTTATTATAAACATCTGTTATGCGCTTCAATTACTGCTTCAAATTAAATCATTGTTTTATATATGAGACAGCTTCAAATCATTATTATTATATTTTTTCTATAATAGTAAATTATAAAAAATTAAAATGTACATTGCACAGGTATTATCTAGTTTTGTACTGTTATGGTAAAGAGTGACAAGGAATATAATGTGTCAAGATGACGCCCATTGAATATTGGTTTCTTTCCCTCGATGCATTTGTGTTAGAGGATGGAGTCATTATTGGCCCATAGTTGATATGAATCCAAATCATATAGTTAAAAGACAAGCAAGAAATCTTTTGCCTTTTTCGTTTTGTTTATTAATTTTTTTGTTTTTATTGATTTTGTTAAGATTGTATCTAAGTACAATATAAATATTATCCAACGAATTCAATATTATATTAACGTAATTCCATAGCAACTATGAGCTAACACCCTCTCTTTGTGTTAGGGTTTGTATGTTTTGTTTGTTGTTGGGAACCAGAGCCACTGTATATTATATTCATGTATTATTGCATGTGGATCCATATAAACAATGAGCTAACATCTTCATTCCCTTTGTGTTGACGTTTGTTTTGTTTGTTGTTGGGAACCATGCAAATAAAGTCACTCTTTCATTGAGCAAACCCATGAGAATTGTTTTTAGATAGAAGAGCGTTTTCGTCCTTTGCCTTTAATTTATATCTTAGCTTCTACCACGAATATTGTATTCTATGCCTCATATGGAACTTAACAACCCCCACACACACTTAATTTAACATGTGGGATCAAATAGCCAAATAGGTATATGAAAAAAAATAGATAATAATACCGTTTGAATAATTAGAACAAACGATATTTATTTGTGTATATCACTTAAGTGAGGACTATCTACAACAAATTCACTTAAACAATTTCTCTCATTTATTCACCTAAAAATTTCACAGTTATTTAAAAAAGTCTGTTTTTCTACGTACACATTCATTTTAGATTATATTCTTATTCCAAAGCTACTCATATTTCATTCAATCACAATATATATTTACAATTCAATATACGCTAGAACATGACCTACAAAAGCTTATATACAACCCCTCAAAAATAATAAATACTTCATCCGTTTCGAAAAAAACGCAATAATTTCTATTTTTGGATATTTTAAAATAAATGCAACAATTTTAATTTTTCATTTTTGTAAGTTTTTTCTTCCTATCTTTCACATCATCACATACCCCACTTTCTCTCTCTATTTCTTTTACCCTCACAACAAAAAATTACTTATGAGTCCGTGTCACTCTAATTGTTGCATTTTTTTTTCGAAACGGAGTAATTAAAAGAAAAAGGGAAGATTTGTATCAGTTTGTCGTTGTCTCTTTAAGTGTACACCCAAATATTGATGGAATTTGTTTTTATACCCATATATGGTCAAATGACTTTTTTATTATATGTCTATTTGACTATTTTGCCCACTATATATAATATAATGTGGCTATATGTATTCTTTGTCATAGTTCACAGGACTTTATAGCATTTCAATCAACATTTCATTTTGTGGTTTTAGAAACGAATCTTAAGGATGGACAACTAATTTACACTTATTCGTGGTACGCCCACTTTAACCATGTAAATCACTCTATATAAAACGAACAACGCAGTAGAGGAGGATGGAAGATGACCACGATTTTATATAACTAAATCAATGGTATGGACGAACTACCAAATCCTTTATTATTATTTTTTCATCAAATTTCCCCAATCTTTTGAAAAAGGAGACAAAGCAGCAGAGAGACATTCAAGTGGCGATTACATAATGTATGTGTCTTTTGTAGCTAGACTTAAATAACAAATCATAAGAAAAAAATATCTTTAAATCAAACGTGAAAGTTGTTTCCATCAAACAGTTGTTCCCGTAACTCCACTCTCAACTTGAATTCAAGGCAATATGAAGTTTTCAGATCCATCGATATTCCGATTTAGATTGTGCTAGATTGATGGTAAACAATTATGATCGAACCAAGTGACAATTTTGATTGTAAATTCGCTCATAGTTGTTAAAGACCCCAGAGTGGTGATTTTGGCACCATCCCCCTCTCACATCAAGAATAACCTGATTATTATTCATGTGAAAGGAGGAGGGATGCCAAATTCAATTTTGGGGTGCCAATGCAAAATCATTTTCCATAGATAGATGTATAGTTAGTAAAGGGGTGCCAACAATACATTCTAGAATATTGAGCGGAACTAGAATGCTAAGGAATCAATAATCCTAAGTGTGTGCGTTTGTAATACTTCCTACGTTTCAAAAAAACGCAACAATTCAAGAGGCACAGACTCCTAGACAATTTTTTGTTGTGAAAGTAAAGGGGATAGAGAGAGAAAGTGGATGTGAGATAGAAAGAAAAGAATTACAAAAATGAAAAGATTAAAATTGTTGTATTTATTTTGAAACTTCTAAAATAGAAACAGTGACATATATTTTGAAATGGATGAAGTACTATTATTATACAATTACTATTCTATATTAAACATTAAAAAAGCACCCAACTATTATTATGAGGCATGACAACTAGAGTGCTAGATTTTTATTTTTTTTTCAAAAAAAAGGAAAGGTAGATAATGAAATTAATATTTCTTCATCTCGAAGAAAAATCATGATTTATCAGGATTTAGGAAAAAAGAAAATCATGCATCCATGAAGGGCTCTATATCAACGTGCGTATGTAGGGGTCCGGTGTCCGAGAGATGAAATATAATCCGCAATTTGATTCCCTTCTCGATATATATATGGCCAGAGGAAAGCAGGCAACTTCATTGAAATCTCGTAGAATTTGATGAATATCTTCCATGAGCACACAAATCTTCCAAGGAAAATTGAATTTTAACTGCAAAACAGTAATAACTATTATGTTGTCTCATTCAACAAAGATAGATAAAAGAAAAGCTATAGTGACGAGCAAGAAGGAGCGAGGCCATTTCGAAGGGTCAAAGCTTCAGCAACTAAAAGGGAAGTATTGCTTAAAAAACGAGCTTTCTCAACGATGCATTACCCGTGTAATCACGAAAGACGACTCCGATTGAGGCGCACTGAATCATTCCTAAATGAACCATCAAGGTTAAGCTTAATCATACCTGGAGGAGGAATCCAACGAACCAAGGCAGGAGGGAGACTGTCATTATCTTGAGAAGGATCAGAATGGTAAATTGAAGACATGGTATCTAAAGAGATACGAGCTTTCCAATTCTGAAAGTAATTAAGAGCTTGAACAATGATGGAAGTTGCAGAAAATGACTTATTGTTGAATTAACTTATTTCGAGCCTTCCAAATGACCCTGAGGATATGCATAATTTTGACAATAGAGGGATGGTGATCCGTATGTAGATAGGCTAAGATGGAAAGAAGGGAGGGGCTAGCTGGGAGAGTGGAAATCCATCTGATGGACTGATAATAAGTCCAGACCGAGATGGTTACTGGGCAGTGCAAGAAGAGATGATCCTGACAACTTAAGTGCTAGTTACCAGTCTTTATATCAACATATTAAATCAACAAAAAAAAATGAAGAAAATAAGGATTATGCACAATTATTTTTTATACACGCAATTATTATTCTTTATGACCACCAATTTAAATTAAATTTTAGAAAATTAATAAATAAAACTCTAAGGGTTTTATATAATATTCTAAAGGTAGGTTTTGACGAAGAGGTTTTTTCGTTCTCTAAGACAAATAAAACCCCCGTTATAGTAAGAGTGGGGGTTATCGAACACAGGGAACATGGTTGACATCATCGAACATTTCATCTGTTTTTTGTTGAGCTAATGTTTTCATTTTATTCAACATGAAGAACAAAGAGAGGGGGTGGTTTGGTGAAACTAAGCTAAAACAGAAATTAAATAAGGAAAATTAAAATTGGTTCAGTGGAAATATGCTCAAAACAGGTTTACTTATTGAACCACTTCAACTCTACTCAACTACTTGACCAAATCTCGTTAAGGATCGCATCCTTAGTTTTCCTTTAGTTTAGTTAGACAAGATAAATCGTAAATTACCTAACCCTAATTGTTCAAAGAATACGCAGTGAACAAAAGCATTAAGAAATAGAAAACCGAAAAGAATTAACTGTTGTTTGGCCGAACTCCAGTTAACTTGTCTAATTTTTCAACTTCAATCAAACCAAGCTTTAGCTTTACTAAGTGAACCCCTCGGTAAAGTGTCAATTTTACTAAGTTGCAAATTGTCAATTTTGCTAAGTTCAAAAAGTGAAGACTAAGTTGAATTTAAGGGAACTTGGTTGCTTCATAGATTTAAGGTTACCAAGAATACGCTTGCATTTCCAAAAATCAGCTTTAGACCATCAACTTTCATTAACTAGGTGATCACCTAATTAAGGTAAGTTTAAGATCATAGAATTAGACCAAAATTAGACAATAATTAAGTAAAAGAGTGTGGAAGAAGTGATTCTTATTTAAACATTGTTAATAGCATTCTTCCACTTTCCCATAGAAGAAATACATCCTCAAGTGAAGATGTGAAAAACAAAAGAAAGAAGAACAAGAAGAAGAAAATGAGAAGAAATTAATATTATAGATGAATGATCTTAGTGATCAAGCATGTCTTTACATTTGCCTCATTTTCCTCTATTTATAATACAAAGGTAGGAAGCAAAAGATGATACTCCTTGCTAAGATATTTTACAAAATTTATTAAAGGAGCATCATTACTATGTAAGAGGAAGCAAAGTTAAAGACAATAAGCTAGGAGCAAGTGGAAGAAAAAGCAATAAAGCTAAGGTTCAAGTGGATTGAAGTCGGCCAAACAGACACACAGGGCGCTGGCAGCGTCTTGGAGGGCGCTGGAATCGCCTTTTGAAAGGACTTCACTGCATCAAGGGCGCTGGCAGCGCCCTATAAGGCGCGGGGCGCGCCCCTGTAGACTGCACACACAGTTCGTACTAAAACGGCAATAACTCTCTCGTTCCTTGGCGAAAATAGGCATATGACCTACCTTTGGAAAGCTCTTGAAGAGATCTACAACCACCAATTTGAATCACTTCAATATCATTTCTAGATCAGAAGATATTAGCGTTTGAATTTGGTCCTGCTGCATTTTGATGTACAAAAACCTTGCTTTCACTTGTTCTTTATTTAGGCCAAAAGTTGCAAGTTAATCTAGTTTAGAACATAAACTCTAAACTTCACCTAAAGCTCAAAGTAATGTAAACACTAAGGAGAATGACCTAAATTACAAAAACAAAGCATTAAAAGCAAACTAAAAACATGGTATAACTTGGGCTCATCAGTAGGTTACACTGAATGACACATGTTTTTTATATGGGTGATACAATGATTCTCTTGGGGTTTTTAATAATATCTTATCCATTTACATGCATGATATAATAGATTAATAAAGTAAAATATTAAAAAAAATACATAGATAAGTTGGTAGAACCTTTTATTTTAAAGGTAGGTTTGTGAGTTTTAATTTTACTTTATCCACTCCGCTAAATTTACTAAACTGACCTTTTTCAAATATTCCAAAAACTAAAACTTTAAATAAAAATATATGTATTTTTAATAATTATAAAAATTACTTATTAAAAAAGTACATCGAGTCGAATCAAACGATGCCTTATTTGACTATATTTTTCCTTACATGTACTCCCTCTTTTTTTTTTTTTAATTTACTCACTTTCCTTTTTGGGATTTTTTTTATTTACTCATTTCTTACATTTATTTTTCTACATTTATTAATTTATGATTCCCAAGTGCATTTTTCGTACTCTCTCTCCTACTTTTGGCTAACTCCAATAAAATTATCCTCTTTTTTCTTTTTTCCATACACTCTCTTACTTTTTATACAACTTTTAATCATCATTTATTCTTTTTCTCCTACTCCCAATAATTTCTTAGTTTTGATAAAAACTCAAATGAGCGAACTAAAAAAAATGTAGAGAGTATAAAATAAATTAGGAAGAGTCAAAATTACACATTAAACAATAACAAACGTGAACTTAGGTCAAAAAAATAGGACAAGCTAAGGGGAGTACTAAACACATTTTTTATATAATGACCTTTGTTTGATTAATATAGAGCCAAGTCACCACTTGGACACATGACGAGCCATCACTTGAGAAATTATGTTTGTTTTATTTGATGCCAGTTCGCCAAGTCATCATATAGACACATGACATGATAAATTGTTTCACTTGGGATAATAATAATAATAATAATAATAATAATAATAATAATAATAATAATAATAATAATAATATAAGTAATTTCATAATTAGAATGTGTTTTCTTCACTTAAAAAAAAAAGCATCAAATTTTAATAAGTTTAATCAGGTCATGTTAAAAGTGTGACAAGGACGCAAAGTTTAATTATTTTTATAATAAGGGCTAATTTAATTTAATCAAATATAATAAATTTTAAGCAGATTTAATAAGTCCAAGTAAATTCAGTTATATATGCAGACTCATCCTTTCATGCTGAGCTGCTTGCTCTTAGACATGGCTGGGCTCTGGTGTCAAGATTTAGTTGGCCTAGTTATACTATCTACTCTGATTGTAAAAATGTTACATACAAGTTGTGTCAACACCGATGTAAACTTGTGTGACTATCATGATTATTCTAACATCATTGGTGATTACAGGGAAGTTCTCATTCGATTCTTACTTCTCACTGACTCGCCTTCAATTCGTGGGTAGAAACTTCAACAAATTAAACTTGGAGATGGGATGGCTAGATATGCAGCTCCAAATCTAATGGCCATGGAAACACCTATTGATTTATGGATCCCCCTTTTTGTATTAAAGACTTTTTAATGTAGTAATAATGATTTCTTTTTGTTACTCCCTCTGTCCCAATTTACTTACCCCAACTTGAATTTGGGCATTGTTCACATGTGAACTTTGACTTTATTTAATTTAATATATGTAAGAAAAAACACAGTCATGAATTCATGATGGATCTAGTTTAATTCGTCTCAACATGTACTTTTCAAATATATAATTTTTATATATAGTTAAAGATTTTTTTATTTAAAGTGGTGTCTCGGAAGGTGTGAAAAAGATGATGTAGCAAGTAAATTGGGACGGAAGGAGTAAATGACAGCGGTTAATAGGTTCCTAGATCTTAGTCTTTTTAGCTTTTTGTATGCCCTTCGTAAACTTTGGTTTCTTCCCTTTAATTTACTTCCTTTTCCAAAAAAAAAGTTATAATTGATTGAAGAAAATACACTCTAAAATATGTTACTTATTATTAGAGTGTAAACATTAGTTAATATGTTTAACTCTATTTACAAAAAGGGGGTTAGTCATTAAATTATTATTGTATATAAATAGTTTTCTACAGTGGTAGATCTAGGATTTGAAAAATGAGGGTACGAAATACTTAAATTAGCCGGACATTAAGATAAATTTTTATAAAACAATCACAAAAATACATGTTGATTAATACTTAAACTTTCACAGAAGAAATTTCAAAATGTAGTTTTACATTCGAAAGCACAAAAAAAATACAAAATACAAACTCGATATTAAAATTATAAAATTGATCAAAATCAAAATAATATCAAACTGAAATACTAAACTAAAAGACAATTCAAATGTTCAAAAATAAACTTGCAAATAATATAAATGATAAACAAACAAATAAAATTAAATTATCAATTAAACAAATAAAATTAAATTATCAATTAAACAAATAATATCAAATTATTAATTAAACAATTAAAATTACAAAAAATAGAATTTCATAAATAATTAAGTATAGCATCCGAATAATCATGTTGTGTCGTGTACTGGGGTGGTGGGTGTCAAGCATCGTCATAATATAGTTCGGGACACTCTTGTTGATATCTGCAATCGCTCGGGGATTTCTGCTGGTAAAGAGGTTGATATTGGGTTGAGCGCAGAGATCGGGGGTCTTCGTCCTGCGGATTTGCTGCTTTACTCATGGGACCAGGGTCGCGATGTGTGTGTGGATTTGACAGGGTCTTCGCCTTTGACTCAGTCCGGTATGGCTGATTTTGTTCCTGGTCGTGTTGTGCGGGATGCGGCTTCTCGCAAACGGGGTAAGTATGCAGATCGATGTGTTGTTCTGGGGTATGGTTTCCTTCCTTTCTCTTTCTCTACTTTTGGCGAATTCGAGGAGGATGCTGTTGCACTGCTGAAGCGGATTCAGATGTTTTCTAGAGCACATGATATTGGTGCGCGTGCTGCTGCTCACATCTTCTCTGGTATTAGTTTTACTGTAGCTAGGGGAGTGGGGGCCCAGATTGTATCTAGGCTTCCCACTAACTTCTTGTAGACATTTTGACTTTTAGTTTTTAATAATAAAGTTTTAATTTTATAATAATAATAATAATAATGAGTAATAATGTCTGATCTGATCTGATCCAATCTGATCTGATTTGACTAAGTCTGATCTGATCTGATTACTGTAGCTTTTAAATCCAAAAGAACAGGGCGTTAGTCGCGCCACACATTTTTTATTTTTTTATTTAAAAAGGTTACAGATGTACCCAATTATACCTTAGTGGGTCTTCCCTCTGGTGTTGTAATAAATGATTCATTTTCCTTGTTAGTTCGTTTCAAAATAATGTTTCATTACTACTTTTGGTTATATGACCCACTTAAAAAATTGCATTTATACCCTTAAAATAAATACTTTATTTCTCCATATTACTTTTGCTTATATGGCTCACTTATAAAATCTTTTATACTCACTAAAAGACAAAAAATGTGTACAACCTTAGATGACTCTAAAGTTATGTACTTCATCCGTCTCTAAAAGATTGTCCCATTTATTTTTTTCTCATCTCTCGAGACACATCTTTAAATGAAAATATCTTGAGATATGTATAATAAATATTTATAAGCATTACATATTAAAAAACTACATATTGAGCCTAATCAAACGAGATCTCATTTGATTATATTTTTCCTTACATGTATAAAATTATAGAAAGTCAAAGTTACCAAATGAACAGTAGCAAAAGTCAATATTGGGGAATCTTTAAGGGACAAAGGTAGTAGCATTTAAAGGAGAGAGTATATTTTAGAGAAAGTTTACACTTAGGGTGCGTTTGATTCAACTTAAATAAACACTCATGTGCTTATATTTGAAAAAAATTTAGATCAGATCAAGAAAGTTATAACTATAATAATAACTACAATCAGAAAAAAAAAATATAACTATAATAATAACTATAATCAGAAAAATTTAGATCAAATCAAAAAAATTCAGATCAGATAAATCAAACGCACCCTTATACATTGTGTAACTTACACAAGGCTAAATGAGCAATAAATCAATAATAATAACTCATAACATTATCCACTAATTCATTAATATTATAGGTTATTATTGGTCAATTTAACCTCGTATAAGTTACACAATTTGTAATTGTAGACTTTTTCTAATTTTTAAAATTTTAACCACAATCTAATTGGTTGAAATTAGTTTCGATAAATTCCTATCTTTAACTTAAATTAATATATCCGAAACGCAGTCAAAAATTGTAAAGGGCCTATGGGAAAAAATAAAACGAGTACTGGTATTTGTTTTTAAATTAAATTATTAAATCAAATGAAATGTAGTGTTCACGTGGTAAAACAGATGGAGAGAGCCCTACATTTGTTGAACTCTCTATTTCGTTGAAATAGGTGACGATGACTCGATTAGTATAATTAATTAATAGTTAAAGAGATGTGACATCAGCACTAAATGCAACCGCACTTTTATAGAGTGACGTCAGCGAATAATCTATGTATGACGTCAATAATTTTATTTGTATGGTAAGATTTTACCTAAACCTATCTTGTCAAGTACTCAGGTACCGTGGCAATTCATCGTGCTCTGGACTCTGCAGTCCTTTTTAGTTACAGTTTATTCTTTATTACAAATGGTTCAACGCATTTCATCCAAAACTATTGTTCCATTTATTTAAGTTAAACTAATAATAATCACACATCATTTTACTTCTTCTAAATAACCACAATTAATCACTCATTTGGATAGATTGCTCCATCTATCCGGTACGTAAATTGCCATATTAAATATGAATCTGGTTCGCATCCGTCAGCGAGTGAAAGTTCATCTTAAAATCATATGACAATAAGAAGAGTATAAGTATCCTTTTAATCTTATACTTCCTCCGTCTCATATTAGTTGTTACATTCTGAAAATGGACACTATTCATTTGTAAACTTTGACTGCTTATAGTTTCGCGTACATAAAGAAAAATATAGTTATGATGGATCTAGTTTCGTTCGTCTCACTATGTACTTTTCAAACATATAATTTTTATAATTTTTTATTATGTGTAGTTCAATATATTTTAATTTAAAGTTGTATATTGGGAGATGTGAAAAAGAGAATATAGCAAGTAATTTGGGACAGTGAAAGTCATTAAAGGCCCAAAGTCTTGGGTTTGACTCTAGTATCATGATAAATATGGGCCTAGACAGAACCCATCAGCAAGAGAGAATTCACCTTAAAATCATATGACAATAATTAGGAGAGCAGCCTTGATCTTAGCCTTATAAAGTGTTTATTAACTCAATCCCTTTTTATCAATATGGGACACTCACATGTGTGTTTTGGAAAAACCACATCGACTTCAACATATCCACTATAAATGGAGAAATTAAAATATAATTATTCATCTGATTGACGTCGTGTGTACTGTTCATAGCGTTATTTTCAACTTTGTTGGTTTTGGAGTAGTAATTACTACAGCTTTTATAGTTGTATTTATTAGGAGGCTGCAATTGACTAACCGAGTCGAGTTTTTACTCATTCGAGCTAACGGTCCTTAATAAAGAATCGAGCTCAAGTTGAGCTTTTTTCATCCTTCTAAACTATTCTCATTCTATAAAGATAAACATAGTCATGTGAGTTTTTTTTATTCGTCTCTCAATGAGTACTTTTTGAATATCGAATTTTTTATTAATATGTATTTAAATATTTAACATTTGAATGTTTGTATTGACTGAACTCTTTCCCTAAATAATGTTAAGAATAATCTTAATTCCCAAAATGTTGCTACTATTTTTTTAATTCCCAAATTACCGTCCACGTAGACAGTTCAATGATTTTTATTTTTTTTTTCAATTTTTGTGACAAAACCGCTACTGGGAGTAGCGGTTTGTCCTAGTTAAAAATAATACAAGTTTCCTAGGTAACCTATTGGCTTTCAACCTTTACAAAAAAAAAATATTGCACATAAACCGCTACTGCCAGTAGCGGTTTTTCATTTAAAAAAAATGATTTTTTTTCTTATGCTGACGTGGACGGTAATTTAGGAATTGATATAAAAGTGAATGCATTTCGGGAATTAGGAAACTTCCCAGCATTATTCATGGAAAGAGTTCTGTATTGACTATCCTATTTATCAAAGTAGGAGCGGATAAAAGAAACAGAGGGATTACATCCCTTAATTATGTAAACATTATTACCCGTTTTTTTGGTTGTTTACTTGAGATGGTTTATTATTTAATTATTCTCAAACTACTCCAACCTTCAACTTTGTTGGATTTAATTTACTTAGGGTGCGTTCTCTTCACCTTAAAAAAATAAGTTTTAGGTTCAATAAGTTCAGATAAGTTCAGATAAGTTCCAATAAGTTATATCAGGTCTAATAAATTGAATAAGTTCTAATAAGTTGCAATAAGGTCCAATAAGTTCTAATAAGTTCCAATAAGGTCTAATAAGTTGCAATAAGGTTTAATAAGTTCCAATCAGGTCTAATAAGTTCAAATCAGGTCTAGATTATTATTTTTAATTATTGATCAAATAAAATTAATTAAATTAATAATTAACTTAAAGCACTCTTACACAACATAAACCAATTTTATTTTATCATTCTTGTTTTATAATTTTTTTAGAGAAATCAATCAGAGTTAGATTGAATTAAACTATTTTTTTATATTATAAAATAAAACTTATTTTTTATTTTGGGTTTGATTTAATTTTGGTCCAAATTAAACTTTACCCATCCTCCATATTATTATTATTCAATCCGTTCTAGTTTGTTAATTTTACTACAAGTGAATTAAGAAAAATTAAATATGTAGATAAGTTGTTATTGGAATTGATAATATTAATTAATAATGGGTTTGAAAAAAGATATACTAATTATTATAGAATGTATAGAATATTATTATCATCATCATCATTATTATTATTATTAATTTATTTTATTCAATCATATAAAATACGTTCCAATAAGTTTCAATCAGGTTTAATAAGTTCTAATAAGTTCTAATAAGGTCTAATAAGTTCTAATAAGGCCTAATAAGTTCCAATAAGGTCCAATAAGGTCTAATAAGGTCCAATAAGGCCTAATAAGTTCCAATAAGGTCTAATAAGTTCCAATAAGGTCTAATAAGTTCCAATAAGGTCTAATAAGTTCCAATAAGGTCTAATAAGTTAAATAAGGTCTCATAAGTTAAATCAGGTCTGATAAGTTCAGATAAGTTCAGTTCAGATAAGTTCAGGTCTAATAAGTTGAAGAGAACGCACCCTTAGTGTGTTAGAGTAAAATCGAATTGGGGTTGAAACTTTTAATTACGATCGAAAAAAAATCGTTCATTTTCTTAAATGACCCATATTTAATAGATTGGTATTAAGTTAGTAATATGTTGAGAATATATAATGAAATATTGAACCATTTTAAGCATACCACCAAAAAAAATGTGTATTAGAAATTAGATTTTCCTTTTTTGCCTAATAGTGGGTTTCTTGACAGGGTGTAAATTTGAAATGTTCTGTTAATGTGTTAATACTTTATAATATAAATAAACGCAATTTATTTCAATATTGCTCTTGTCTCACTCTTAAATCTATTTATACTTTGTCGTATAAATAAACTTAATAGAATGTAGTTTTGATTATTAACAAATTGTTAATGCTTTTTGTTAAATTTAGCTAAATAAATTTTCTGAAAAAATTTAAAATAGTTAAATAAAGTTATTTTAGTAAGAATAAGCTCAATTCAATCTAGCAAAAGTAATTAATCAAGTTTAGTTGAACTATATATAAAATGTTAAGAAAATAATTTTTAAAAACAAAAAAAATCAAAATTCTTTATATATGCTTAATGGTAAAATAGCCTAAATGTTTTTTATATAGAGTTCTATGATCTATCCCTACAATAATCTGTCCCAAAAAAATACTCCACTTTGATCAAAATTGTGAGAACTTTTTGGTCAAAATGGTTCAATTTTTTTTAGAACGGAGGAAGTAATATATTGTGTAAATTATTAAGTACGGAGTACAAATTGAGTAGTTACATTACATTGTCACAAACTCAGCAATTGATGCCAGGAATGAAGGGACTATATGCGTCCACCTTGTCCTTGCCTCCTTGGCAATTTTATAACTTAATTGTTCTAGGTATGAAATATGAACATGCCTCTTAAATTACTTGTTACAAAGTATGTTCTATCCTACGATCTACCTATGTAGTGTGAAACACATGTTCTTTGCAAATGTTGAAATTTAATTTAGTTTTCTACTTAGTACTTACCTATGAAACACAACCTCATTAGTCCATAATTCTTGGATAGTTTATTTTCTCTTTAACTATTGCTTTCAAGTGCAAAACACTCATAGATTAGTAAACAACTTTGCATACATATATTGTCTATCCCTTTGCAATTTGTGTCGTAAAATCAATGTTTAAGGTGCGTTCTTTTCACGAAAAAGATCGGAATGAGTTGAAGGAATGACATTGGGTTGGAATGAATTAGAATGGAATGGATTGAGATTGTAATCCAATCCATTGTCATCCAATTCTAATCCCTTCTAATACAATATCATCCCTTCATGGCCTTCAATCCATTATAATCCATTTCAATCCGATCTCATCATCTCTTAAATCTATATTGTAATTCATTTTTTTTTTAAAGTAATTTTTTATTTATTTATCGAATCTAACTTTGTTTGCATTAAAAGTTACAGCTCAAAATTATCAAATACAAGTACGTTATGATGTGTTATCTAACAATCTTAACATATTTGTTGCATACAAAAATGTGTTATGCTAAATCATTGCTACACAAAATCTAGATACAATGTCGCTACTACTTAACTAGATTTATGGAATTTAAAATCTTCTAATTTTAGATAAATTTCCATTCAAAAAAAAAATTAGATAAATTTAAGTATATATGTCAAGAAAAATTCTTATATACAGCAGGTTGCACGGTTTTAAACCATGCGGCCTGCTGTACATGCAACTATTTTTACAATGCCATTATTCTTCATGCTTCATTCAACAGTCAACGCATGCAGCCTAATAAAACAATTTACTTATAATATTTTTCTACCAATCATAGTAGGAGAGAGGTAAATACTTTTTTAAAAAAATTCAAATGTATTTTTGTACTAAAAATACAATTTTAAAAAATAAAATTTAAACACCAAATTTTTTAATTTTTAATACTCTATAAATCGAGACCCATATTGATATAATAATTTTCAATGAAACACTTTGTAATCCCATATACCCTAAAAACACTTTGTAACCCCAATAATACTTTGTAACCCCACTTAAACACTTTGTAACCACACGTAAACACTTTGTAACCACACGTAAACACTTTGTAACCCCAAATAAAAACTTTGTAACCCCAATAACAAAATAATCTATTGTAGTTGCAAATTGTTGTATTTTGTTGGAGTTACAAAGTAGAGTAACGAGGTGTTTGTTGGGGTTATAAAGTGTTTAATTGAGGTTCAAAGTGTGTTTTATTGGGGTTACAAAGTATTTTATTGGGGGTTACAAAGTGTTTAAGCTGGGTTACAAAGTTTTTAAGTGGGGTCACAAAATGAGGTTACAAAGTATTTAAGTGTGGTTCAAAAAAAATTTAATTGGGGTTATAAATAAAGTATTTAAGTGGGGTTACAAAGTTTTTATTTGGGCTCACAAAGTGTTTTTTTGAGATTACAAAGTGTTTATATGGGATTACAAAGTGTTTATTTGGGGTTACAAAGTGTTTATTTGGGGTTACAAAATGCTTTTTTGGGGGTTACAAAGTGTTTTTTTGGGGGGTTACAAAGTATTTATGTGGGGTTACAAAGTGCTTAAAGTTTTTATTTGGGGTCACAAAGTGTTTTTTTGAGATTACAAAATGTTTATATGGGATTACAAAGTGTTATTGGGGTTACAAAGTGTTTATTTGGGGTTACAAAGTATTTATTTGGGGTTACAAAGTGCTTTTTTGGGGGTTACAAAGTGTTTTTTTGGGGTAACAAAGTATTTATGTGGGGTTACAAAGTGCTTAAAGTTTTTATTTGGGGTCACAAAGTGTTTTTTTTTTAGATTACAAATTGTTTATATGAGATTACAAAAGTGTTATTGGGGTTACAAAGTGTTTATTTGGGGTTACAAAGTGTTTTTTTGAGAGTTACAAAGTGTTTTTTTGGGGGGGTTACAAAGTATTTATGTGGGGTTACAAAGTGCTTAAAGTTTTTATTTGGGGTCACAAAGTGTTTTTTTGAGATTACAAAGTGTTTATTTGAGGTTACAAAGTGCTTTTTTGGGGGTTACAAAGTGTTTTTTAGGGGTTTACAAAGTATTTATGTGGGGTTACAAAGTGCTTACGTGGGATTACAAAATGTTTAACTGGAGTTACAAAGTGTTTTTGGGGTTACAAAGTGTTACCTGGTTTACAAAATGTTTAAGTGGTGTTCAAAGTGTTTTATTGAGGGTCACAAAGTATTTCGTAAAAAGTTACTGTATCAATATGCGTCTCTATCTGTAGAGAATTAAAAAATAGAAATTTTGGTGTTTTTCTTTTATTTTTTAGAATTATATTTTTTGTAAAAAATACCTTTGAAATTTTTTTAAAAGGTTGTTTTTTTCTCACTCCTATTATGATTAGTGGAAAGTTATTTATAATGAAATTAAGATGCATAATTTGCCATGTGGATTGCATTTGAAAAGAAAATCTTTCCGTATTCATGTACTACACAAAACCAGCTGCATAGTTTACAATTGTGCGGCCAGCTGTACACAAAACCAGCTGATATATCAATGAATTGCTTAAATCCTCGTATAATTTTTGAAAGTCAACTACATCTTCTAATTTTAGATAAATTTAAAATTATATCAACGAATTACTTCAATCATCCAAGTAGAGCTGGCAAAATTTGAACCAACCCAATAACCCAACCCGAACCCAACCCAATAATAATGGGTTGGGTTGAGTTTTTCAACCCGTTTAGCTAAATGGATTGACCCAATCCAACCCGTTTAGTTTAATGGGTTGGGTTGGGTTGAAATTCTCAACCCGATTTCAACCCGCTTAACCCATTAATAAAATAAATTAAAATAAAATTAGATTCAAGTTGAATTGAAGTACTAATCTAATATATCACAATCATATTTTTACTTTCTTTACGATCTAAGTTATGTGGTTGGTTGTAATGTCTTAAAATCTAATGTTTTTGTCTTGAATATTAGAACTCAAAAAGTTGTTAGTTAATAATTACTACTGTGTTATTATTTGTAAATTATAAAAAATATGATTTGTATTATATATGACTATTGTGGGTTGTTGTTATGGTCCATATAATAATATAAACATGCATTGATATAACATTATTCGATGTTAATAAAAAAGACGATAATATTATTAAACGGGTTATTGGGTCAACCCATTTATTTATAAGGTTGGGTTGGGTTGAGAATATCAACCCGTTCAACTAAATGGGTTGGGTTTGGGTTGGGGATTTCAACCCGTTTATATTAATGGGTCAACCCGAACCTAACCCAGGTCGACCCATTTACAGCTCTACATCCAAGTATCTTGACCCATAGTATTTGGATATCCAAAGTCAACAAGATAGTATTTACTTGCTCATGACTTCAAGGTTAAAAAGTTCTGATGAGATTTAAATTTTAACTAGTTTTGAGCCCGTGCAAGGCACAGGTAATTTTAAAAAAAAATATCAAAAAAAAAATTTAGATAATGATATAGAATTCTATTATTATATTTTATTTATTAATGCTTACCCCAAATCAACCAATGATCACCATGAAAATTCTCAAGTTGACTTCAAAATTAATGCATAAAACATTAGAAATCGAAAAGAGTATGATAATTGATGAAGGGGTAATCAAAAGGGCTATAATTAATATTGTTCAAGGAAAAAGAAAAGAGTTAAAAAAATAATTATCTTTGAAAGATGACACTTGGTTAAAAACATTCTTATTTTTAAATATTTAATTATAGATTATAGATTAAACTTGCTATCATTTAATGTTTGAATAGGAAGAGGTTTACTTATTATTTTAAAAAAAAAAAATTTACAATAGGGTGACACGTGGCACATACAAGATCCTGTTTTAAATATTTAACTAGTTTTAACCCCGTGGCATGCACAGGTTTCGATGGTTTTAATGTTGTGTGTATAGTTATTTGTCGGATGGGTGTTTTGATATTTTTTGTGGGTGTTGTTACAGTGATGGGTGGGTTGTATTATCTATTTAAGGCTATGTTCTTTAGGACTGATCTGGTCTGATCTTGTAATAACCCGAAATTTTGGGCCAGAAAATTTCGCGGTTATTAATGTTATTATTCAATTCTAAGTCCGATTGGGCCGTTAAATTGGACTGTTTGCATTTCTTTTTGTTCAATCTTTTCCTCAATTGGGCCAAATGACCCAACCATTCTTTCCTTCATGTATGGCCGGCCCTCTTGTGATATTTTGGATCAAATTAATTTCTTTGATTTAATTAATTAATATTAATTATGATTTTAGATAATTAAATTAATTAATTAATTAATTGATTTATTTTAAACCTAGTCAAAATTTGTTATAACAAATTAACCAATCCCCCTATTCTACCCCATCCCACACGGCAACCCTAAGTACCAAATTTAGGGTTTGTTTTCTTTTGGCCTTCTTTCTTTAAATAGGACCTCATTTACTCTTTGGTACCTATTTTGCATTTTATTCACAAAACCCTAAAAAAATCTACTTTCCTCTCTTTCTTTCTCTTGAGTGTGCCGTGAGGTTGCTTCAAAAAAAAAGAGTGAATTTTTGTTTGGAATTTTAAGCGAATCGATGTAACTTCGCTTTTCTATTTAATCTAAGGGTAGAAAAACATATAGTAAATTAGGATGGATATCATGAAAATTGTAGGAAATTTAATCTTGTTTTCATATGAAAATGTCGAGTATATGTATGATGTTCCTTGTTTGATTTTCTTGATTTTTATGTATGAATCTTGTTTGATTTGATAATTAAAATTGCATGATTAAATCTCTATTAATCTTGTTGGTACTCGAAATCTTGTATGAATTTGATAATTATAATTCTTGATTAATTCATGATATTTTCGAGTGGTTCAAAATATGTTTGATGATTTTCTCTAATTGTTTTAAGCATGATTATGATTATTTTAATTAGTATAAATTAAATCTTGAATTAAAGGTTTAATCATGATATTTTTCCTATATTATGTCGAGTGATAGAAAATTTAAAAGAAGAGTTAAAAATATAATTTTTATGTTCATCTCGACCTTCTTGAATCAATTATGTAATCTTTAATTTAATTCTTTAATTGTATTATGATTAATTTTAATTCTTGAAAATATAAATTGTTCTTGAGATCATGTATGAATGCCGTGTGATTTTCGAATTTTAAGCATGTTGTTTAATTTTTGTTTCTTTAATTCAATCTTGTTAATTGATGATAAAAATATGATTTTTATGTTTATTGATTGGTTAAATTATTTAATTCTTGATGATTGAATTTATATAAATTAATTGACAAAATTGTGTAAATTAGGCCAAAATGTCGAATGGCTTTGTTGAATAAAAAGTTGATCTTGATCTTGTTCTTTGATTGAATCTTGATGTTTGAAGGTGAAAAATATGGTTTTTTTTTATGATTATTGATTATTAAATTTATTTAATTATTGTAGATTGAATTATATGAATTAATTGATAAATTTTGGTTATTAATGATGAAAATGTCGAGTGTGATGAAATAAGGAAAAATAGAATTTTTATTATAATTTTGGTAATTTTTAGTAATTAATTAATTAATTAAGATAATATAAGAATTAATTATTGAATAAAAATTAGGAATACCGTGTGGAATTATTTGAATTAGTCAAATCTGGTTAATTTTGAATTATTATTAATTTAGGGAATAATTAATAATAAAAGTTACGGATAAAATAATTATTAGGGATAAGTTGTAAAGTGAAGGGATAAATAATATATTATTATTAGGATATTCGGCTACTAATAATATTATTAATAATATTTACGAAATAATATTAGTGATATAATATTAAGGTTAGTATCCGAAAGGATAAGTTATAAGGATATAATAAGATATTGAGGATAGTATAATATAAGGTTTGAAGTTGCATAAGATATTACTAGGGATAAGAAAGGAAACAGAGTAATAGCTATACATGTCATGTTTCGGTCTCTGGCTAGGAAAGACTTGGTATTTAAGGTGGCCAATATACGTGCCGCACCTCTCTTTCCTGGGACTCCGAACATTTCATTTCCTATTACGGTCACCTAGTATTTCCCAATATATGATATGATATGATTAATTAAAGATATAAGATATGATAAGGACGCCCACCTGATGACCCGAGTAGTCAGACTGGGTTAAGTCGAAGCCACTGCTCAATTGGGACGAGTACACGAGCTCCCCCGAGCAGTTCTGGGTCTTAGGATATGTAGTCGTCTAGTAGTAGTACACGAGCTGCTATTAGGGGTTATGGCCATAGCTTAGGCTTAGTGGTGAAACACGAGATCCGCTACGGGTTGAGTACACGAGCTCACCCCGGCATGTTCTAGGAAAGTTGTGGTGAAACACGAGATCCACAACGAGTTATAGTGACCGGTCCAACGAATGATATGATTTTATATGAAAGTTATGATTATGATATGAAATGAAAGTTACGAGATGAATTCGAAACGAAAGATATGAAATGTTATGAAATGAATATGATAAGATAAGCATATGAAATAATAAGATATATTATATGATAAGTTATAATATAAGTTGATGGAAAGTTTGGGTTATGATATATATATAATATTTATGTTATGATATAACATAGGATATAAGATAAGATATAAGTTATGACTTAAGGAATATGGGATAATATAAGTTATGATGGTATTATACAATAGGTATATGATTTGAGATGATATAAGACTTCCGCTGTGATTCTGTATTTTGTATGTAGGACAATATAGATGTATGCGTATGTACGTATATGAATGATGAGTCTATTTTTATACGTATTTCTAACCGTATAATGCAGGGTTGATTGTACGTACATTATACGTAGAAATTATGTATTCTAACCGTATTTCTGCAGGTATTTTATACGTATTTTGTACGTATACGTATATGTATTTTGTACGTATTTTTATACGTATTTTGTATGATTGTATGTAAAGCATGTATTAAGTTTCTGTACGGTTTTTATGTGCTTTCCTATGATATTATATGTTTGGTGGTCCCTCGATTAAATGGGACAGCCTAGTTACTCGCCACTGACGGTGGACCCCCCCTCAGTTTCAGGAGAAGATGCTGCGGATTAACGGGCTTCGATGGATGGGCTTTGAGTGGCTGAGGACTTAGTTTAAGTAAACCTTAGTTACTTAGTTTATTTTACGATCCCAGCATGTTGGGACAGTCTTAACATTACTTATGTAATATTGAATATTGATTATTTTGGACAATTAGTAGTTTATCTAATAAAAGTTATCCTTTTCATTCTGATAATCTAATTTAATGTTTAAGTTAATTTGGTAATGACCCGTTTGTCGATTTCCCTTCGTAAATCGACGTGTCTAAAAAGTCGGGTCGTTACAGATCTGATCTGATCTGATTTGTTTTGACTTTGTCTGATCTGATCTGAGTTTTTCTGATTTCATTTATATTTATATTTATATTTATATTTATATTTATATTTATATTTATATTTATATTTATATTTATATTTATATTTATATTTATATTTATATTTATATTTATGTTTATATTTATATTTATGTTTATATTTATATTTATATTTATATTTATATTTATATTTATATTTATATTTATATTTATATTTATATTTATATTTATATTTATATTTATATTTATATTTATATTTATATTTATATTTATATTTATATTTATATTTATATTTATATTTATATTTATATTTATATTTATATTTATATTTATATTTATATTTATATTTATATTTATATTTATATTTATATTTATATTTATATTTATATTTATATTTATATTTATATTTATATTTATATTTATATTTATATTTATATTTATATTTATATTTATATTTATATTTATATTTATATTTATATTTATATTTATATTTATATTTATATTTATATTTATATTTATATTTATATTTATATTTATATTTATATTTATATTTATATTTATATTTATATTTATATTTATATTTATATTTATATTTATATTTATATTTATATTTATATTTATATTTATATTTATATTTATATTTATATTTATATTTATATTTATATTTATATTTATATTTATATTTATATTTATATTTATATTTATATTTTTATTTTTGTTTTTATTTATATTAGGGACAAAAACTCGGCTTGAAAATCGTTGCCGGAAAGTCAGTCGAATAATCACCGCCGGAGAAGTCAACCGAATAATCATCGCCGGAAAAGTCATTCTGAAAACCGTCGTCCCGAAAATCGTCGCCGGAAAAGTCAGCCGAATAATCAACGCTGAAAAAGTCTGTCCGAAAACCGTCGTCGGAAAATGTTGAGCGGAAAAACCATGCTTTAAATAATAGTAATAATAATAATAAAGAGTAATAATGTCTGATCTGATCTGATTACTGTAGCTTTTAAGTCCAAAAGAACAGAGCCTAAGTTGTTTGACAATATTATTATGGGCTAAAATGAAATCAATAGTTGAAACTCGAAACCCTCAATTTTATTTGTTCTATCGTTTTATTATGGGCTGTCATTTTATTATGGGCTTTTTAGAAAAACAAAAAATTAAAATAATAGGGTGAAATTTGAAAGGATGGGCACATGACAAAAGAGGTGTCAGAGGTGGACATGTGGCAAAAAAAACATAGGTAGGAGTTTTAAAAGATGGACACATGGCAAAATAGGTGTTAGAGGTTGACATGTGGCGCATAAACGATCCTATTTTAAATATTTAAGTTTAGATAAGTTTAGATTAATCTAATCCAATTCAATTCATTCCAATCCATTCTAATCCATCCCAGTCCCACTCATCAATTCTAGTCCAATCCGATCCGATCCGATACAATCTATTTTGATTCAATCTGATAATCCAATCCAATCCAATAAATTCTAACTCTGTGAAGAGAACACACCCTAAATACATATATCATCTATTTCTCTTATTAATTTTTTGATTGCTCATTTTAGTTCGTGTTGTATCTTTTTCAAAAAAAATACGAAAAGAAAAACTGACTAGCCTCTGATCTTTCGTAGAGCTAACCATCAACATCCTTTCAAATGATAAGGGACATGTTATGGTAAAAAAAAAAAAAAGAACCAATAAGCCACAAAGTTGTGGCTATGGCCTAAATTGGCCAGATGATTTGCTACGTGATTAGCTTCCTTGTATGTATGACTAATGGAATAGTCTAGCAATGTATTGAGATCTAAAATTGTATCTTGTATGAAATTATGAATTTTCCAGATAATTTACCAAGTTATTCTGTTTGAGTTAATGACTACAAGGTTATTATCATCTATATGAAGGTTGAGAATTCCCGTAGTTTTGGCTTCTTGATACCCTCTCTCAAAGTTAAAGCTTGAGCAAAAAGTATTGAATAGGTAGTATTTTTTTTCTCCCCAAATTGTAATGTAGCCGTTATTGTATCGAATAATGTAGCCATTAGCAGTGCTTTGATTAGAATATGTTGAGGTATCAAATTTAATAGTTCGTGATGTATTTGTTTTTGTGTAATTAGCATTTTACAATCAACTACTTGTAACTTTTCCAAGATAAATGTGGATAATCATATATAAGATAGATTAGTTAGTTGTAACTTTGAAAATGACATGTACTTGAGAATCTTAAGTAAAAAAATACTCTGTAATAAAGCTAATCTCTATTATATAAGGGAAGGAGCTAGCGGACTGGCGGCGGTGTCCAAGTAGATTACCCCCTTATCCTTACGCATCCTTCATAATTGTTAAACAAGAGGGGGGACAATTTTGTCATTTGTAACTAAAATCTTTCATAATGATATTTGATTTTTAAATTATTAACAACCCTATTTAAAACAAGTAATCACGTACAATTTTAAAAATTACAAGTGTAATTAATTAATTATATTATTCAAATTCTCTAAATACTTATATTTTATTCATAACTAATAAATCTTTTAGACAAATAAATTATTTAATCAATTTTGAATATACTTACTATGTATAACTATAATATATTTTAAAAAATCAAAAAAAATATTTCTTTAAAAGTTTTTAAAAATTATATGGTAACTTATTAATTTCATTGTCTGACTAACTTTATTAACAAATATATTAAGATCACTGCACGCATTGCGTGCACCAAAAACTAGTTAGTAACTATGGAAACTCAATTCCTAAAAAGTTCAAATTGGTAGATTGTCAATCAAACAACACAAAGTGCCAAAAAAAAGTGCAACTCTCCGTGTTGTTTTGAACATTTTTGGGTCTTCAACATTGGAAACACATTTTATCAATCAAAACTTTACAAATGATTTTATTAAACACCTCATATTTTAATGGCATCGTATTATAAAATGATTGATTAAATCTAGATAAAATATGTATGTAGGATTGTGGGTTATAAATATATAGGATAAAATTTATGACGTTAATTGAAATATTTAATGAGTTATAAAATGATAGGGAAAATATGGATGAGACCGTGAAGGTAAAAAAAAGCTACATAGATAAGTAATACATCTGTCTCAAAATAAATGCTCCACTTTTCATTTTTGTGTACCAAAATAAATGCTATATTTTTTTACTACTTTTGTTTATATGACATGCCAAAAAATTACATTTATACACAAAAAGTGTACTTTCTTAAAAAAAAAAAAAAACTTTTCAGCCACTACAAGACATTGAAGACAAAAGAAAATCTATGCCTTCTTAAAAATGAAACAAAAAGTATTTGGAACATTTTTTTGTGGGCAGAGGAAGTAATTTAACTTGAACAAAAGAAATAATTTGCTCATTGTAAATAATAACTGTTAAAATTTGTACTCCCTCCGTAACATAATTCTGGCAACAAGTTTTTTTCCAAGCATTTCAAGGAAGCGATTTAAGGGTGTAAACGAATAAATTGATCAAAAAAAATTTAAGATTAGTAATTTATGATCTCAATCTTACTTGTATTAAAACCAATTTGATTAATTTGTTCGTTTACACCCTTAAATTGCTTCCTTGAAATGCGTGAAAAATAACTTGTTGCCAGAATTATGTTACGGAGGGAGTACTTCCTTCAATTCGTAAACAAATGTTTGCAACAAAGAAATATTTTATAGGAAAATTTGCCAAAAAAAAAACCTTTTAAAATTTTAATTTTGCAAATAAAAAAACATTTAATTTTTTTTGACAAGTTAAAACCCAAAACCCAAATTAATTTTGTTGTGAGATAAAACCTTTTTGTGGTTTTGTGTCATTGAAAATCAGGAGGGAAATGAAGTTAAGAAGAGGAAATGAAGCATGTGAAAAAAAAATTGAAAACCTCTCATCGGAGTCAGCATTTGAAACTTGGTCAATGACGGAAAACCAACAAAAAGTTTTTCACAACAAAACTTAGGGTTTGAGTTTTAACTTGCTAAAAAAAAAGTAAAGGTATTTTTCACAAAATAAAAGTTTTAAAAGATTTTTTGGCAAATTTTCCTATTTTATATCTCACAAGTAATAACCCTTTATTGCAAACACTTTTTTTTTTATAGAAGATGTACAATTTATTTTTTAAAAAAAATTGGTTAAAAAATACAAAAAATATCTTCAAATAGGTGGGGCCACACAAAAACAGAACTGAAGCTGTCATTTATGATGCACCTCTATTGAGCCGGCTCTGCCAATTCCAAAAAAAAAAATTACTAATAGAATAAGAATGCACTCCTTTGGAGTAAGAATGTTACAAAAAAAGTACCATCTGTTTCAAAATAAATGCTACATTTTCCTATTTTGTCTGTCTCAAATTAAATGCTCCATTTTTTTATTACTTTTGATATTATGACTCACCTATAAAACTACACTTATAACCTTAACATGACATTAATTAATTCAACTTTTACTATTTTTGATAAGGAAATTCTACTTGGTACCACTGTGGTTTTGCCTTTTCTATATGGTACCCAATTTTAATTTTTTGTCCACATGGTACCACTGTTATTTGTGTTTGGTCTCTGCCGTGACACTTCCGTTAGATTTAACAGTTTATGTTTTTTTTTGGCTTAATTTATACGTATTTTTATATGAATACTTATTCTTTTACATATTTTAGTGTTCATATATGTATTTTTATGCATATTTAATATGAATACATATTTTTATACACATCATATATGAATTACGTATAAATATGTTTTTTTAATGACATGTAAATTGAGGCTATTCGGGAACATATTTCGAGGCTAATCAGGTCGTTTTTTGCAAATTCCGACCTCGAAATGGATCCCTTAAGGGTGGGGTTAAAATGACCAGTAAAACGGTAACGACCCGACTTTTCTAGGCTGTCGATTTACGGAGGAAATCGACAAATGGATCATTACCAACACAAAACTTAACAATAATATTATAATTAAAGTCTAAAATTCCTTTTATTAATTGAATACTGAAACAATAATCCAAAAAGTTCATAGATAAATACTTAAATACTCCATAAAACTGTATCTTCCCAACAGACTGGGATAACTAAACCGTTATGAAAAGAAAAACATAAACTAAACTCTGGTTTCACTCTACTGGTCACTTCAACACTCAACCCGAACCAAACGAGAGCCCACTTATGCATCTGCATCATCACCTGAAATGGGGGGGTTCCACCGTCAGTGGCGAGTAACTAGGCTATCCCGCTTAAATGAGGGACCGTTAACCATATAATAGCATAGAACCAAACGAGGAAAACATACCAAAAATACATAAGAAATACGTACAAAAATACATACGAAAAACATGCGAGATACGTACAAAAATATGTAGAACAATACGTAGAAAATACATGGAAAATACGTATAAAAATACATGTGAAATACGTACAAAGTACGTACAGAAATACGTATAAAATACGTATACAATACCTGCAGAATACGGTTAGAAATACATACAAAATATGTATACAATACAGATACAAATACGTACAACATACGAATACAAATACGTACAACATACAAATACAAATACGTACAACATACAAATACAAATACGTACAACATACATATACTCAGAAATACACTTATAAAATACAGACTTACTAGACGTATGCAACGGAAGACTTAATATTACCAAATTAATACATATATACACGAAAATACACATATACACATAACCCTTCCCGTGAACTACTTATTTATCATATTTATCCTTAAACCCTCTTTTAACCTTCTTATCGGACCGGTCATAATGCTCGTTGTGGATCCCGTGTGCACCACAACTTTCCTAAAACATGCCGGGGTGAACTCGTGTATTCAACCCGTAGCCCTCCTTTGCAAGAACTAAGCCTAAGCTATGGCCATAACCCCTAAGTAGCAGCTCGTGTATTACTACTTAGACGACTACATATCTTAAGATCCAGAACTGCCCAGAGACCGCAGTAGGGCAGTGGCTTCGACTTAACCCGACCTGATGACTCGTGTATTATCAAATGGGCGTCCTTACGTATCTTGTCTTTTCTAAAGGCCATCGTGAGACCACTAATTAACATTCATCATATCTAGAGGCCATCGTGAGACCACTAATTCACATCATCTTTTCTAAAGCCCATCTTGAGACCACTAGTTCATATCATCTTTTCTAAAGGCCATCTTGAGACCACTAGTTCATATCATATTATAATTTTCCTTCATATTGCAACTTATCTTTATTAATTCTTTTTATTCCTTTTATCATATTAATTCCCTAAATTACAAACTAAATTAATATAAGCCAACAATTAAATTAAAATTGATCATTTATTCCATAGACCACTCGACAATTGCCCAAACAAAACGATAATTAATTCAATTCTTTAGATAATCAAATAAACAATTTAATAAATCAATTAAATAATCAAATAAGCATATAAACTGACAATTATCAATAAGTATTGCATAAAACACAATAAAAATTCTCTTTTTCATGTTGTGAACCACTAGACATATATATATATAATAGCCAAAATTGACACTTTAAACTAATTAAATACAATTATCATGAATTAATCATGTAACTTATTAATAAATACTAAAATCATAATTTAAACATAGAATCATCAGACATGGACCAAATCAAGACCAAAATCAATTCCTTTGGATACATATATCACACGGTTTTATAAGGCTAATAATAATATCAAGATTAGATTCAAGAACATAATATAACATAATTAAAGTAAAGATTAAATTAAAGATTATCAAGAACAATTCAAGAAAACAAAATCATTCTCTTATTCCCACTACTCGCCTGATTTCAAGAAGATAAAGAAAGAGTTCAGAATAGTAAATCAACGAAGAAAAAATTGTATAGATTCAAGAAGTCAACCATGCATAAATACGTCAAGCATAAACAATCAATCATCATGATGAATTATCCAAGCAAAACCAAATTCAAGCTTTTACCCAAAGTACAATTGCACACCTGCTACCTCCAAACAATGGTCAACGAAATCAAGATTGAACAATTTCATTAATTAAAGAAATAGTAATGCATGATCATAAAGACTAAACTAGATACACGAAAGAAAACAGGTTAAAGTTCCCTAAACAACTCGGCAAGGCATACACGAATAACAACAACAACTTCTAATCGGTCCTATAATCCTATGCAACTTAATCCTATTCCTAGCATGATACTAATTCTATCAATTTTCTTAGTTTAATCCTAATTAACTATATGGGAAACTTGTTCCAGATTTAAGAAGGAAAGTCTAGTTACCTGGATTAGGAAGGAAACAAGAAAAATTCACCCTTTGGAACTACACGGCCACCATAGAACTTTTTAGGGTTTTTCTGAGTTTTTGAGAGCTTTTGAAATTAGGGTAAAAGGATTAAAAGTGTTGTTCCTATAAATATTTTATAAGAGCAAAAGAATTAATAAAAGAAATAGAATAGGGAGGGGGGCCGTGAAAATGGAGAGAAAGTAGGGAAGGGAAGTGGTTTTAGTAGACTTAGTACAGGGTAGTTAAAAATAAGGTTTTTTACTTAAGTAATTAGATATGGGCTTACCTAAATAAGAATAACCCAAAAACAAACAGAAAAGAAATAAATTGAAGAAAACCCTAGGGGGCCGTGAAACAAGAGAGAAGAGGGGGAAAAAATTAGGGTTGTTACTTCAATTCAAAAGTCGGTTGAGAAGTATGAGAAGACCGGGTAAAAGTCAACCGATCAAAAATAAATAATTAACAAAATAATTAATTATCTAACTGAATAAAAGGAAATAAAATATACCTTTTACTAATATAAGGGCCGGCCAAATAGGAGAAATAAATAGGTTATGGGACCCGGTTCCCGGATAAGATTGACGAAATAAAAGTAAACAATCCAAATATGCGGGCCCTTTGGACTTAGAGTAATAAAATAATATTTATTAACCGCGAAATTTTCTGGCCCTAAATTTCGGGGTATTACAAAAACATTGAACTAACTATTTTTTTTCTGACACACAGATCGATGCGCGCATATCGAGACTATCAGAGAATGCAGTTCGGGGCTAATTGGATCATTTTTTTCTAATTTTGACCTCGAAACAGATCCCTTAAGGGTGGGGTTAAAATGACCCGTAAAACCTTAAGCGGACTATTTTTTTCTGAAACGCATATTGATGCGCACAAATCGAGACTATTCGGGAACGCATTTCAGGGCTAATCAGGTCTTTTTGTAAATTCCGACCTCAAAACGGATCTCTTAAGGGTGGGTTAAAATGACCCATAAAACTTGAAAGAACTATTTTTTTACGAGCCATTTTAACCCCATCCTTAAGGGGTCTGTTTCGATGTCGAAACTTGCAAAAAATGACCCAATTAGCGCCAAACTGCATTCCCTGATAGTCTCGATATGCGCGCATCGATCTGGGTGTCAGGAAAAAAATATCCGTTCAAGGTTTTACAGGTCATTTAAACCCCGCCCTTAAGGGATCCGTTTCGAGGTCGGAATTTGCAAAACACGACTCGATTAGCCCGAAAATGCACTCCCGAATAGCCTCGATTTACGTGCCATTAAAAAATATTTATACGTACTTCATATAAGATGTGTATAAAAATACGACCACGGATTTGAATATAGCTGTGAAAGGAAGTATTGATATTAAATATGCATAAAAATACATATATGAACTCTAAAATACGTAAAAGAATATGTATTCGTATAAAAATATGTATAAATCAAGCCAAAAAAAGCTTAAACCGTTAAATCTAACGGAAATGTCAGGACATAGACCAAACACAAATTACAGTGGTACCATGTGGACAAAAAATTAAATTTGGGTACCATATAGAAAAGGCAAAACCACAGTGGTACCATGTAGAATTTCCCTTTTTGATATTATGGCCCAAATATAAATTCACACTTACTACTTTTGATATTATGGCCACTTATAAAATTACACTTATACCTACTAAATGACAAAAACCAACTAAAACCTTAAAATTCACCATTTTTCTCTATGTAGCATTTAAAAAGGGACAGAGAGTATAAAGGAATGTAACCAAACAAATCCTGATAGAATAAGAATCTTAATACGGTAGTTGAGTCAAGATCAATTTCCTAAATCAATGGTTGAAAAATGACTATATACGAAGGATAAAAATAGGTAAATTTTTTAAATTTTTATTTTAATCTTAAATAAAATGTAATGATCTAAATTGAGACAAAAAAAAATGAAGGGTATTCTAATATCGGTTACAGGCCCGGCCCTAAGCATGTGCAAGATGACCTATTGCACAGGGCCCCAAGATTGAAAGGGCCTCGAATTTTTCTATATTAATACAACATATATAAATTATACGTTGATGAAGATGCATATATTAAAATTTAGCTCAGTTGGTTTGCATCCTGCGCTTGGATAGTGTCGTCCCTTGCTCCTAGATCAGGAGTTTGAGGATTGTTATCCTGCTTTTAGCATTTATATTTGTTTTCTTTTGTGTGTTTTTTTTGTCGTCTGTTAGAAACATACATTGCCCCACTGCAAAATTTGCTCGTGATATATAATAAAAGTGGCCAGACGAATCGTGCAACAATGCAGCAGCATTGGCCGCCGGGAAAGACGAATTTTCCCATGTGCTAAGCTGCTTTGGGGACCAAAGGGTGGCCTTGGTCCCTCTTCCCATATTCATTACACACCTTCTCTATCATGTCAATATTTGTCCACCAACAAACAGGAAATATTACCCTAATGAGCTTTTGGCCTTCTTATATATTCTCAGTATAATTTTGTTTGGAATCTTTTTGTGAAATAAAATTGATCTTATGCTTTCGACTCTTATTGTCAGTGGGTCCTTTAACCCTATTTGAATTTAAAAGTAGAAAATTTTCTGTTGCAAAATTTAAAATTTTCCAAATTTCAATTACTTGACCCTAATAAAATTAATTAAATTTTCCAAATTTTCTGTATTTTAATTTGACCTAAGCTGGTGTTTCGTACTCTTCCGTAACATAAAATTTTTAACAATTATTCCTGCCTTAAACTACCACGAAACACACCACTCCTTCCTTTTCCTTCACCTCAAAACGAAGGAGATGGAGGTTGTTTCAAGTTGGGAAAGGAAGGAGGAGGCTTTCGTGGTAGTGGGATTGATGGGGAAGGGGCTGCTAGCAAGGGAGAGGGAGGGAGATGGGTGGGGTTTTTTTTTTTTAATATATAATAATCTAATTAATTTAAATTATATTTTTCAATATTAATTTAATTTAATTGTTATTTTTGATAGTTTAGTACAATTCAAAAATTATCGGTGTTTACGTTGTAAGTCACTTGGACCATTTTGAGAAGATTGACTTAAAAGATGGGATTATTCCAAGATTTTTGAAACGTTGGACCAATACGAGAAGAGTAGTGAAAAGGGATTATTGGTGTGATTTTTTTCAAATAATTTTGATATTATTAACTTATAATCACATTCTTGCTTGTATTAAAACCATTTTGATTACTTTATTCATTACCTTTAAATCGCTTTCTCAAAATGCATAGAAAAAAATTGTTGAAAATTTTATGTTACGGAGAGGAACAAAATTAATTTAAGAATGAAAATGGAATCTATTATATAATTTAAGAATCTATTTTAATGAGATGCCTTCAAATTCCAAATGGAGGTAAAAAAAATCCTAATTATATATAAGTATATAACTACCTAACATAACATCAAACAAAAAAAAAATCATAGGAATAAACTATTTATCCTAAACATTTCATTAAAATTTAGCCGATTTTTTTGTTTTTTTGAAATCATATACTTATAGCACTTAAGAGTCAAATAACATAATAATTTAGCTTCATGATAATTAAGCTATAATAACTACTCATTATCTACAATGAATATACACAATTTAGAATATAACCATTTAACTTAAATTCATAGAATTCCCAAATAAAAAATTACGGTAATTATTTTTACCTCAACTAACTGCAATTTCCAATTAAGTGATCGGTATAAGGTAAAATATATATTGATTTTTAAAATAAATTATGTAAACATGTTATACAATATTCTAGATATGCCCGGTGCATTTGCACCAGTTCACTCTAGTTGAAACAAATTAAAAAGCAAAACGGTAATATTAAATTAAATAGTACAATTACCTATTGTTTGGTGTAATTAGGAAAATTGAAAAGAAGCAAATTAGAGAAGAAAGAATTTTGTATTCACAAGGTTGAGAAGGGTAACAAAATTGTGCAATAGTTTTTAGTAAGAAAGAACATGTGTTACCGATTATCTCATATCAAACCATAATGCTTATTTGATTCTATTTCCAACATTAAAAAATAACAATAGCAAACATATTCTATATATTTATCCTGGATGCGCCACCGTCTGTTATTACAAGATTCTGGCTTTGCTCCTGAATTTTCATAAAGAGAATCCAAAGAGAAGGGCACATTTGTAATAGTGGAGATCTTTTTTTTTTTGACAACAAGACCAGAAAAGCACACAAACTACATGGCCTGGGCATTTGAAATAGTGGAGATCAATTAAGGATCAAAGAAGAGAAATTCTTATGAGAATAATCTTGCTCAACAGTTTATGTAGTTAGCAATTCAGCGTTGGCAGTTGTGGTTAGATCTTGTGATTGATGTGAAGGATGTTGTGAACCACATACACTTTATTTTGTCACACACCAAAATATCAATTAATATGTTATTGAGATCCCCATTGGCTCTATTATTTATATGAAATCAAAGTAGAAAACAAATGAGTATCAAATAATGCCATTGTTTGAAATTATTGGAGTGGCACCAATGAACATATATAAATCGGCATGTCCCGTATTATTTTGAAATCAGAAAAGAAGTTCTAATCAACTGGGATATCTCTCGGTCTCTGAATTTCTCATTGGTTGGGCAATTATGAAACATTGGAAAAAGGCTAGTTACTGGAGATTGGTGATTGGTGAATCGTCGAGAGATTGAGAAATTTAGAATGAAAGCCCCTTTGTCCAATTGCTTTACTGAATGTAAGTGGCATAGAACCATGCACGTTCGTTCAAAGTCGTGTTCAAATTGTTGCACAATTCGTATATTCTACACTACTTTTCCGAGTACGACAGAATTTGTGATCTTCGAACCATCCATCATGAGTCTATATGAGTCAATATGACCCGGTAATCCGGTATGGCAAGTACTACGCAAACCAAACCCTTTAATTTGGCATAACTAATACATTACGGAGTAACTAAAGAATTTGATTCGTCTCAATATGTACTTTTCAAATATATACTACTTCTGTTAATTATTATATACAACAATGTGACATAAAGTAGAGAGAAAAAATGTTTAATCGTTGCACATACTAATTAACGTAGGTAGTAATTTTTACGGAGTATAATTTTTTATTATGTGCAGTTCAAAATATTTTTTACTCCCTCCATCCCAAAAAAACTGCTTCACTTGCTTTTTCACATCTCACAAGGCACGACTTTAAAAATTAATATATCTAATTATATATAACAAAAAATTATAAAAAAATATATATATTTGAAAACTATGTTCCGAGTCGAATCAAACGAGATCCAACATGAATATATTTTTCGTTGCCTATATAAAATTAAAGAAAGTCAAATTTACAAGATGAATAGTGCCTATAGTCAAAATAAAACAGTTTTTTTTGGGGCAGAAGGAGTAATTTAAAGTTGTTTATTGGGAAATGTGAAAGAGTGAATGTAACAAGTAATTTGGGATGAAGGGAGTAAATGAGTAATATAGAACATTATTTTTTTTTTTACTTTTGAATTACGAAGTAGTATAATAACAATAATGATAAATTTGATAAAATCTCACCCAATATGAAAGGAGGAGAGTTCGGTCCATTTATAAGCGCAAAAAAGTTCATTCGAAAAGGTAATAGTTGAGTACCTCCTACATCTATAAATAGGGGTGAGCGAAACCGGATATCGGATCATATCCGAACCAGAATTTTCGGATCACTTTTTTTTCCCGGATCCAATCATAATAATCTGGGTATCCGAAAAATCTGATTTTGAAAACCGGATATTCGGATTCGGTTTCAAGCATATTTTTTTGGCTTTTTTATTTAGTAAATAAATAATGATGCAAATTAACCACTCTTATCTGGTTTCAAATATGATAGAATACAATTCAAGTTACACAACTAAGGCCCTATTCTTTTGGATTTAAAAACTACAATAATCAGATCAGATCAGACTTTTTCAGATCAGATCAGTTCAAGTTTGTTTTAATTTTATACTCTCACAAAATAATACCCACCTAATCAAATCAGATCAGATCAGTCCTAAAGAACATGGCCTAATGCAATTCAATATCCGGTTTTGGGCGTCATTAAACTTGAAAATCATGCAAGTTATGCGTGAAATTTGAAAATTTGGTACAATGTGAGAGTGAGTTAGAGTGGATAAAATGAGTTTTGGGCCTCATTAAACATTTAGACTTTACAAGTTTACAGTGTTCCATAAAAATGTTGTAGCATTTTTTGAAAAAAACCGGATGATTCGGTTTTTAAACAACCGATTAAAAAAAAGAATATCGGATTAGAAATCAGAAGCGGGATTTCTATGCCCACCCCTACCTATAAGTTGGTTTATTTACTTCTTTTTTACCAATGTGAGACACTCACATGTGTTCAACAATTGGTTTAACACTCCTCCTAATGTGTGAGTAGAGTTGGGCATGGGTCGGGCTTGTACGATCTGGGTCTGGCCCAGAACAATCTAGCTATGAGCACGGCACGAAGGCACAAATGATGGGTGACAATGTGACATATGGACAACATTTTAAAAGTTTGACACGAACGTCGCACGAGTATGACGAGTTGGTGTGCAAGTTGACACGTTTGTTTTGGTTATAATTTCATAATATATATAAAATCTATATAAGGCACAGCACAAGCAGGCCCAAGATGAAACATGGATCAGGGTGTGCATAAGCCTTATATTTTATAACTTGGTACGAGCCTGACACAACATGAACTTTTTCTTGGCCCATTATAGACGTGATTAGTTGTGATAAGAGCACTTGGACCGTTCCGGCACAACCCATGCCTACCTTGATGTGTGGGTGTCCTTTAAGAATTCAATGCTAACTAGTAAGCAATGAACGTAAAGTAACATTAAAAATAAATCTTAAATAAACATTATAAATGAAAATAGTAATAAATTATTGCTAAAATTAAGCAAATGTAGTAATAATCTCTATTATATAAGCCAAGGGGGAGCTATGGTGTCCCCCACTAGAAATGTCTCTAATACCCTTTTGAATTTTCTAAAAACATAAGCTACATAATTAAGGAAAGTTTGTACATTTTTTTAATTCTTCTAAATAAAAATAATACAAATTATATAGTTCAAAAAAATAAAATAAAAATATGTAAATTCATATTTTTTTTTATTCTCTAAAAATAGATACCCATATTGATATAGTTTTTTACATAAAATTTTTACAATTTGATTATAGTAGATTTTTGGTAGGAGGGAAATTATATATAGTGGATCAACATTTTCTTCAATTCATTTTTTGGTATGAAAGAAATTCAATTCGGATATTTTTCCCTATTTTTAGACTATCACAAAATAAAGGAGATCTCAGGTTTGAACCTTATTTTGTTTGTTGTTTGTTTTACTACTTAATAACAACTATATAAAAAATGCGACATAATTTTTTTTTTTCATTTCAATTATCGTAGAAATTTGGTAGCAAATAGAATATAATAAATAAACCTTTTCTTTTGTTCATTATTGTCAAATGACCTGATGAAAAGGGGAAATTCTGTTATGATTATGTGAATCTGAAAATATTTCAATTTTTTAACAAACAACATTATTTTTTTATTGTTTAGACAAATTCAAAGTTACATTTAAAATATCATCGCACGCAAAGCGTGCATATGGGGCTAGTAACAATAAAATCAAGTATACTGTAGACAGTTTTTCGGTCTGACGAATGACTGGTAATTTTTACATAAATATTTTAGCTTTTTATTATCTACCATAACTTTTTTTAAAAAATATATAGAACTACTAATTATTTAAGAAGTTATAAATCAGGATAAAAAATTACAATTTTGTAATTAAAAGTTTTGTAATTGTCGAAAGAGTGATTTTGTATAACAATTTCACTATCTCTAGTGGGTTCATTTTAGTTGCAACATTTTCGAAATGTTCACATTAGTTGCAACACTTTTTTCTCTCACATCTGGTAATCTTTTATTCCTATCTTTCGCCTTATCACATGCATTTTATCTTTTCCTATCAATTTCACACTCACAAAAAATAGTTACTTAAAAAAATATTTAACACCATTAATTGCAACTAACATGAACTATAGTATGGAGTATAAAATTATAAAAAAGGCTCAAAGAACAATAATGAATGGATAAGAATCCAAGTGCATCATCCAAGAACTTGGCCCTAGAGCCGATAGAAGCCCAAGATAGACACTCCCATCTTTGTCCGAAATAAATCAAACAGTTTCCTTTGTTTCATCATTAGGCCCAAACTATAAAGGCCGACAGTTGCTCATACCTGCCTTTTGGGCCTTCATTGATACAATTTCTCAACTACATCAGTTTATGAATATAGAAAGGGTGTTTTTTAGAAAGACATTATACGGCCACTAAAAGAAATAACATCAAATTCACTGGTGCTATTTAGATTAAGGGGTGTTTGATATTAATTTAGGAATGAAAATAAATTAGAAAGGAAAAGGGTAATATTAAGTGATATCGTTATTTGTTGTTTGGTGTAATTAAGAAAATAGAATCGAAACAAATTAAAGAAGAAAGTATTTTGTTTCCACAATGTTGTGAAATACTAAAATGTAACAAAATGGTGGTAATGATTTCCATTAGGAAATAGCATATGTTTACCAATATCATATAACAAACAATAAGAAATTGAAGTCCTTATTCAATTCCATTTTCAACACTAAAAAATAATAATACCAAACATGCTCTAAATACGTGAATCAATGTGTGATGTATATAATATCAATGGAATACCTCGAGTCCTAAACAAAAGTTACTTAACAACTTATTTCTACGGTTGAACATATTGAAAGGTACTAACCCAATTGTCCGTTTGATTCTTGGTAATAATTTTTCGTAATGAAAATGGACTTAAAGTACAATTTATTTATTTATTGTGACATGAACTTGAATTACAAAGCAAAGGAACAAACCTTGTAATCTCCCAACAAAACAGCATGTTCACATTCACAAGCTTAAATTTTCTTTATGTTTTCTAATATCATTGGGAACGATGATATTAGATGGGAATGAATATTTGTGAAAAAAATAACTAAATAAATTGGAGGTAAACTAGCATTAGCATGAGAATCAGATATTGAGCTTAACTTTACCTATAAATTCATTCCTATTACCGTCATTTATAACCGGTTACCAAACAGACCATGTAGGTAACTTATCCTACTTTATATTTTCTAAATTAAGTTAAGCTAAAGTGAGGAAAATAGCTTTGGTGAAAAGAAAAACTATCACATCTTTATATGTTAACAAATTCAAGCACCTATATATGATGAAATTAAAGGATTATCCCAGGTAACAAACAGTAGTACAAACAAAGATTCACCTAGAAAAAAAAAAAAAAAGGAATTGGTTAGATCCTGTTGAAACATATCATGCTCAAATAAACAATTACATCAAACTATAAAGAATGCACCATAAACAATAAGTATATATTTCTTGATCACTTTCACACTAAAACTGAGCACTGATTATTAACTCACTATCTACTATTTACAATCTCAAGCTCAGCTGTTTTCTTACTAGATTTACTCAGCTGAAAAACAGGGTGTCTGCAAAGTTTTTTAACTCCTTTTCTCAAGTTTAGTTTCTCCAATATCCCTTCAACTTCTCTATCTTCATCTCCTGACTCTGCAACCACTGATATAACTTGTGGGCTGTATGTTTTTTCTTCATCAATGCTCATCTTTTTCTGTGTCTTTTTGTGTTTTTTTTCAGGACTGAACTCTAGTCGGTCTAACGTGACGCTTCTCTGTAACTTTTTGTTGTTTGCTTGATCACTACTTGCAATGGTGGTTTGATTTTGTCGCTTCTCGAATATGAGCTCCCCGATTGAAATCGATTTGTGCGGATTGCTGGGAGGAGTGTTAGAGGTGTCTGAACATGATGATGACAGAAGCATCTCTTTCTCTGCAGATTCTTCTCTTTTCTGGAGGGTTTTGACAATCAATGTTTTCAGAAAATTCATCACTTGTACAGCATGGATCAGTGCTGTCAATGGATCAGCCATCTGCAACATTAGACAAGGGCATGTTTAAACTCAACAAACCCAATCTGGGAGCAATTTTCTCAGTTAAGCAGTGAGGCAAAAGATAAGTTTAGACAAAAAAAGTTTCCATTCAGATGAGTTTAAACAAGTTCAGATAAGTTAAAATCAGGTCTGATAAGTTCAATCAAGTTCAATTCACATAAGTTCAGGTCTAATAAGTTGAAGCAAATGCACCCAGAGAGGGGACTGAGGAGCACGAGCTCACCTGAGTCATGTTTGGTGCAAAGACCATAGCAATATTTCGAGCATTCATCTTGTTATAATGTTCATTCTGTACAACGTCTGCCATTAAATTGATGGCCCAGTCAAGAAGTGCAGCTTCCATTGGTGGAAGCAATTTCAAAAGTTGAGTGCACTGATCTTCTGTGTTGCAATGCATTACCTGTTCTGGTGTAAGGCAATCAAGAACTCCTTTTGGTAGTTCTCTAAACCATGCCTGCAGTTCCAGAAAGATATTGAGAACTTCATAATCTAATCGGTAATCGCGAGGATGTAAACCAAGGGCAATATTTTTCAGCAGCGGCGACAAGAGTTTTTGTCAGAGCGCCATAGATTTAGAAACAAATTCTGAATAAATATAAAGGAAAAATTGATAAAAATAGTCCAAACTATTGTCTGTCTTCTAAAAACAGTTTCAACTACATTGGTTATCTCATAACAGTCCCAACTTTGTGGGGGGTATTTTACAGATCGGTCACAACACAACTATTGATTTTCTGCTAAAAACAGTGCCAAATAGTCCCAAATAGCTCTAGTTTGAGAAGCAACAATCAAAATAACTTGGTAATGTTAAATGATTTTCAAGCACTAGTTTGAGGAGTATATAACATAATCTTGAGCCTCAACTATTAGCTTAAGCTTTTGGTTGAGATGCTCCTCTGACACTAAGTGTCTTAATAGCCATTGACAAACACACTATTCTCATATTCCAATTTGGATTAAGGGAATACCTTAATTAGTCCTGACAAACAATGAACATCAATTTCCTCTGGAATCATCCCTTTATTCAGCTGATTCCGAACACCCTCCTCTTGGCTATTTTCAGCATTTATTCGAAATATTCCTTCTGCCTACAACCAGAACCAATCATAAGTTCATAACATCAACAAATCAGCAATAATAATCAATTAATCACAAAATTTACTTCGAAGACTTTTCGAGTTGAGGAACATACTTGAAGGCCTCCTTGCGCATACAAGCGCTTTTGCATCAAAAGAAGTATGGTTGGCACACTGTTACCTCTGTCATCCATAGAGCACTGCATTGACTGAGGAGAGACGCCAAACACACTCGCACTACACAACATTAGCGAATTCAAACAAAGAAAATTACTCATAAGATAGAAAGCCGGAATCTATAAAGACATTCTATTGCTAGTTGCTACACAATAGAGATCAGAAAACAAGCTTCTACTGCTTTTGGATATGAAGTTCTAGACAAATATGTAATGTTATCTTATGTTCTTATTTATGAGGATTATAGATTTATAGTATACTTGTCACTACAACTGCGGACTTAAGGGCCCATTTGGTAGGACGTAAAAAATTATTTTCCTCATTTTATACTGTTTGGTTGGACTGAAAATTGAAATGGAGAGTATAAAATGGTTTTACACCATAGTTGAAAACATCTCCCAAAATCAAAGGAAAACTGTTTTCCATTCACTATTCTCTATTCTCAAAACTCATTTTCTAGTCAACCAAACAACAGAAAACTCATTTTCAAAAGATTTTTCTGTTGTAAAATGATTTTTATGAAAACCATTTCACATTGAAAATGTTTGACGCCCTACCAAACGGACCGTAAGTATAGTTGGACTAGGAAAAGAGATTAAAACCATTGTATTTTTGAAGATGGGAACAGATAAGAATATGATTTCCAACACATTTGCAAAAATGATTTGAATAGCTGTGAGATAAAAAGGAATGGGTTCCTAGCTAAAATGTTAAAATTACCTTGAAAAAAACAGTGCAAAAAGATTGTATTATAGGTTATCTTTAACGTACTACAATAACCTAACCTTTTTTGAAAAAAAATTGGAAAGGTAATTAGGTAAATCCCCAGCTGAGTGCAAAGAATCTCTATATGCTACGAAATTTCGTGGCACATGATTATCAATCTTCACACATAATGGAACCAGATGTCCAAAAAAAAGGGTGCAAAACATTGTGAAAATTATCTTCAACATGGGAAGATTCCATGTAAAAAAATATTTTACAATTTGTATTTTTGACTATGAATAATTGTCCCAATTGATATGAATTTATAATTTTATATACTTCCTAGTTCCTACTAATTTTGTTGTAATTAACTTAAATTTATCCTTTCCACACTATATATATATATATATATATATATATATATATTATTTCTACAAATTTTGTTGTAATTAACTAAAATTTATCCTATCCACATTATTTATCTTTATATTATGCCAAGTTGATCTGATAACATTTCGCCAACAAACTATAACTTTTTACGATAAAACCATAATTTATTATTCAAATACTAGCAAATCATGCAAAAAGTTATAGATTTATAATAAAAGTTGCAATTTTTAAGCTAGAGTTGTGCAAAAAAAAAAAAAACACACACACATAAACAATTTAATTGAGAATACCAAAATTGTGCAAGTCATACAAATCCATTTATTTTTCTATTAAACTAAACATGTAAGCTATACCCACAAACAAAAACAAAAAAAATAAAATTGTGTAAAACTAGGAAAATTCTAAATGAACCTTGACACCAACAAGCCCAGACCAGTCCCAAACAAGGTAAACTAAACAACCCTAGATCTCACCACATTCACAAAATTAACAGTTTACACCCTCAATTAAAAATCAACCACACTGAAAAAAGATTGATGAATCATAAAATACTATAAGTTATTCAATACATGCCATTAAAAAAAAAAAAAAAAAAAAAGAAAAAAAAAGTAAGAAACTAAAGTTCACCATTTTTAATGATAAAAATGAAACTAAAATCAGAAGGAAATGAAACAGACCTTGCACTGGGAACCCGTGTAAGAAAATCAGGGTGAAATTCATCAGGCAAACCCAGAAAGCCCTTAAAACGATCAAAAGTGACATGGGAAACATGTTGAACATCAGTTGGAGAACTAATTTCCAATGAAGAAACATCTTCTCTCTCAACACTACAAGTTACCAGCAATGATTTTCTTAGTGCAGCTGCTACAAATGTTAGAATTGGAAACTGCCCATTTCCGTTTTCTCTTTCATTTTTGTCAAACTCAGGACTTGTTGATATTGGGTCACACGATTCAAACTCTTCAGCTTCAAAATCATCTTTAAAATCATCTTCATCATCATCATCCTCTGTTTCTTCCCAAACAGAGGAGCTCGGGGGCGAGTCGCAGGCGAGTCGACACGACTTAGATCGGAAAAGAAGGGTCATGGTTATTTGGAGAAGAGAGAAATGTGAGTTAAAAACGCAACATAAAGAGGGGTACAAGAGAAGAGAAGTGAAGTGAAGGGGAATAATATAATTTGAAGGTTATTTAATGGGGGGTTGAAGATGGAGTATAGAAGAAGGGATTAGAAGGGAGAAAGAAAGAAAGAATGATTAAAGTGGGTTGCTTGAAGAAGAGGAGTGAAGATGTATAGATTGAAGATGGATTGAGAAAGGGATGAAATTGAGAGGAGAGAAGGAGAGAAAAAGAAGGGGAAATAAAAAAAAAAGATAGAGAAGTTCGTTTTTGGAAGTTTTGTTTTGTTTGTCGAGGAAGAGAAGTATTGAACAGTTATTGCAAGTGCAATTTCGTGACTGAAAGAGAATTCTTTTTTTCTTTTTTGACGGATGAGAAAGAGAATTCTTAAACAAGATGGGGACAATGTTTAATCTAGCTGTCCGTGTGTTGTGTTTAGGGGGTTATTCATTTGGTATTTTGTCATTGTAGTCCGTGTTAATGTTAGGGACAGTGATCTTTATGTACGTATACTTTGGTGATTAGAGTTTGTGGTTAGATGATTATTTTTTATTTAGAGGATTTAACTGCTGATTTAAATAGTTGATTGTTTAAAGGTGTTTGGTAACACATAGCTGATTGTTTAGAGTTTTGTTGTGTAAAATGACATTTATGGACATTTAAAAATAACTTGTTAGGTTTTAATAGGTTTAAATATGTGGACAAATTAGTCAATTAATATTTCTCTCTCCAAAACTCTGAAGAAAAAGCTGTCTAACCCACCTTTTTCTAAAGAGAGTTTTGATCAGAGTTTTTGGTACAAAACTCTCTTTTAAACTCTATTTTACCAAACACCTAAATTAGAGTTTTGTTTTGTCAAAACTCTAAACTCTCTTAAAAACTCTAAACTCTCATCAAAAGTCTCTCAACCAAACAAGTTGTTACACCTATTTACCGAGTTGACAATTTATTATTAGTAAGTAAGTAATTAAATAATATTTGTATTACTTATATTATGTTAGACTTTATTATTAATATCATCAATAGCTCTTTATTACTGGTAGGTAGTCAATCCGGTGAGTAGACTAAGTTTTTTCCATAGTGAAGCTCTAATGCAGTGGTGCAAGTGTCACTATTACATTTACGAGATTTCAATCATATTAATGACGAATTTTCTCCCCTGTCTATTGAGATGAGCCATAGACCAAGGCTTAATGTATCTTACTATTTTTTTTTTAATGTAGCTTATCCCGGATCAAGTTGAGAGTCTCAACTTTATTTGGCAATGATATAATTCTTTGAAATACAGGGGATAAGATATTGGATTTGAACCTTATTCATTTAAGAAGATTTTTTATTATTTTTTTCCCTTTTAATTATGTCTGTCAGTTGCTGCTCAAAACCAGACCATCTAGGCATCTACTAATGTACCACCAAAGAAATTTTTTATTTAAAAAAAATATAAAAAATGTATAGCCTATGTACTTCTGAAGTCGTAGTCAAGGGATTTTCTTTTGAAAGTCTAGTGTTTTTTACCATATAATTAGTCTTGTAGGATTGTGATGAAGATAACTACCTTAGAAGTTAGAATGATTATTGCCATGCATGTGAATATGTGATCCACTCTTATAGTCCTACACTAGTCCATACACTACACTTCATATAGCAAGTTGCAGGCTGGCTAGCTAGGTAGTGAAGTAAAGGCCAAAGAGTAGCTCATTTGGTTGAGCATGCCCCTTTCATCAGCGGGGTTTTGAGATCAAACCTTTGATCATTATGAAAAGTGACCTACATGTGAGGTTTATGTTCATCTTTTCAAAAAAAAAAAAGTCAGACTAGATAGCAAGAATACGGGTATGGATATGGGTCACAAGAAACTACAT
This sequence comes from Salicornia ramosissima, assembly GCA_951394345.1. Classification (NCBI taxonomy): domain Eukaryota; kingdom Viridiplantae; phylum Streptophyta; class Magnoliopsida; order Caryophyllales; family Amaranthaceae; genus Salicornia; species Salicornia ramosissima. Next base: position 52,043,680 of record OX596234.1, read on the forward strand.
GGACATAACATAATATCAAAATATATATTTTTTTTATTACTTAAATCATAGTTAGATTACAATTCATCTATAACTACGCCCTCATAAGTCATAAGAAGTCGGTTATATATTAGATATTCCACTACTATCATAGTATCATCTGCCTCATAGCTTTGACCTTGTTTCTATTGTAATTTTTTTTTAATAACTAGTAACTCTTGTTATTTCAATGATGTATTTGAATTTTTAGTATCGACAGTATCTAACACATCATTTGATCTAATTAACAAGATCGATCTTGAAGAAACCATGATTAAGATAAGTAACTACGGAGTATATAACTAGTAAAACTAATATAACAAAATGGCTTGCTAGAATTCATGATTAATGAACAATGAAACTTGGAATCTAGACAATACTTTAATTAGTACGAAGCAATAAAAGTTGCAAATTTTTGAATTAATTAAAAGTTTAAAACGTTTCTAGGCAACACAAAATAATAAGGATGTGTTGGAGGAGTATCTCAACTAAAAGCTTAAACGCATGGTTGGGATTCAAGATTATGTAATATAGACGCAGTACGTAGAGGTCCATCATACCCAGCGCTAATTAATTCACTTTCTAAATTAAGGAGGGTGTATGAGATTCAAATATGTGACATTTGTATCGCGTTGACTCTAATACTATATCAAAAAATCATCTTATCCAAAAGTTTGAGCTGACAGGGGTCAGAGCATTAACAAAAGCAAAAAAAGACGATGATATGAAGTATGAGAGAATATATAAAAGTAAGTGAAAACTTATTTTGTGGTATTATTGACGTAATTAACTTTGTTTCTTAGTGATTTTAGTCATTAACCCTTAGATACCAACTTCAGGGACGAAAATACTTGTGAATTGTGATTATAAGTAAAAGATACGGAGAATAGTTAATGATAAATTAATTTGTGGAATAATTTTACAAAAACCAAGCCATTGTTCAGTGTTGGTCTTCTCAGTACATATATTGACTAGTATTTTGTCATCATATAATTGATACAAATATGCCTGAATCTTTATGAAGCTCTAATTCTATATTGAATCAATGTATATATTGGGTGTAATAGTTAGCCCACCAACCTTCCATACTTTAGTAACCAAAACAGGGCAACAATTATAAAATCTCTACTCATTTTTATAATAAATAAAATTTTGAATTATTTGGTTTAATTTCATTAATTTGTTAATAAGAATGCTCTTTCTAATAAGCTTCTCTTAGCGTTAGATAAAAGTTAATATTCTTTCATAATATGATATTTCATCTGTTTCACAATGTTTTGTGCATTTGTTACTGTGGTACTATTAACAAGTATATGAAATTATCTAAATACTTCGTATAATTCAATATATAAGAGTAAATATAGTTATGTGAGGCCTTGTGTTTGATTCATTTTAATGAGTACATTATTAATTAATGTTCAATCGTTATAATGTTTTCACTAATATACAAGTGATATAAAACATGCATTGACAAATTTGAAAAGTTCAAAAGCACAAAATAATGTGGAACGGATGTAAAACTAATTCTAGAAATGATATTGTAATTCATGTTAACTTTTTTACAAGTATTTTTTTTTTCATTATTCTAATTTAACTATCACGTAGTACTATGCAAACACACGCTCGCTTTTATTTAATATAAGAAATCTTATGCTATGTTTGGATGCAAATTAAACAATACATTTTATCCAATATGATGGAATTGGGTCAAATTACATGTGTTGGCAAGTAAATGATATTATTTTAAATACTTAACAAAACCATATCATTTTGAATTCTAAAAACAACTCAAATAAAGAGTTAATTTAAATTGTAATATTTTACTTTTTAAAATTGAATTCATCAATTCAAATAAAGGAATTCCACATATCAAAACGCAACCTAAAATGATTGATAATTAAACTATATTATTAAATAATGGTCTTTTCAATAAGTTGAATGACAATGATACTCATAAATCTAATAATCATGCATTATCATCAAGACCCTATAATTCTACATGGTCCATAAACTTTTTATTATTTCTACCCACGCACTTATTGTTTATTTGTTTGTTTTCTATTCAAAGTTATATAATCCTTGGAATTAAAGCATTTCTTGATAATTAACAACGTACTTTTCCATGCTCAACAGAACCAGTAAGCAACTAAAACATAAACAAATGTAAAAAAATGATGTTTCTTAGAATGATATATAATGAGACACATATATAAGATAGAAAAATAAGTAGCTTTCAAGCCACCCTAAGAATCTTTTCCCTAAAAAAAAAAGCTCTTGGATATAGATATATGTAATATACTCCATCCATACTAAATTACTTGCTACATTTTCTTTTTCACATTTTCCAATGCACAACTTTAAATTAAAATATCTTGAACTACACATTAAAAAAATTATAAAAATTATATGTTTGAAAAATACATATCGAGACGAATCAAATTAGATCTATCGTTCATGACTATATTTCTCTTTATGTACATAAAACTAGAAACAGTCAAAGTTTACAACTAAATATATAGTACTCCCTCTGTAACATAAAGATTTCAACAAATGTTTTTTTTTCACGCATTTTGAGGAAGCCATTTGAGGGTGTAAACGATCAAATTAATCAAAATAATTTTGGTATTAGTAACTTATAATCACATTCTAGCTTGTGTTAAAACCATTTTAATTAATTTCTTCGTTTACACCCTTAAATCGCTTCCTCAAAATTCGTGAAAAAATAAATGTTGAAATTTTTATGTTACGGAGGGAGTACCATTTTTTCAGAATATAGCAATTAATTTGAGACAGAGGGAATAATAGAATTATAGAAAACTTCCAATAGGCCATATATATATATGATCAGAATGGATTATAATCCTATTCGGCTATTCATATATATATATATAACTTCTCACCTAAACCACCTACTATAGATGCATGCTAGCAAAGCCCCTACTTAACCCAAATTATAAGTTAACTAATTAAACAATCCCATCATTAACTTTTATGTGTCATTCTAGCAAGGTTTTCTTGTCATAGTAATAGTATTATAGCCTAATCTGTTGGTATGCATGGTGTTTAGTCATTTATTCATCTACCCAATTTACGTGTAACTACTAACTAGCTTGCGTTGGTTTTAAAATGTAAAAAAAAAAAAAAATTAATAATAAGGTAAGTCATATTTAAGACATAAAATTTCATGGTAACATCATGAGGATTGAATTCTTATCCACTGATACGTAAGGTCTCGCCTCACGCGCGTATTCAGGGTGTGAGATTTAATTCTCAATAATAAGAATAATGACAAATTTTCTTAATTCTGGGACAATGTTGGATAGATATTCCTGACATCGGGTTGGAGCCCATTAACCGAATCTTACCAAGTAAAAAATATATCTACTTCTTGAAAAGAAGAAGAAACGCTAGTATCATAACACCACATAGCTAGCTAATTAGTTGGCTGATGTCTCATTCATTAATGGAATAATTAATCAGACAAAGTGCTCTACCAAAATGGTCATGCACCACCACTGAAGGAGTAAACAAAGAGTTCTCCATTTGTCACTCCTTACTATTACTAAACTTGTTGGGTGACAAGTTTTTCCATTTTAAGTCAAATTAAGCCGTAGGCTCCACTCTTGGGTGTATCCTTATGGTCCTTTTGGTAGCCGGTAATAAATGATGGTGTGGGTGCAAATTAATTGATTGTGATATTGCAATTGAAGTAATGAAATTAGAAATTGATAGTAAATGAAACAAATAAAAAAACCAGAATTGGAAGGTGGGAAAAATCCTTCAATCAATGTGATTGAAGACTATAAAACCCACCCAAGAAAGGAGAAATGTATTATTGCAAATTCAATAGTGTTTTACAACCACTAATCCTCTAGAGCACAAGAAATCTTTAATTCTAGCTCTAAAGTAATGCTAATGTGTTTGTCTAATCTGAATATGTGTATTATTTCAGCCATACAAGAGTATAAGGGGTATTTATAGACCCACGAACTAAAATAGAACACGCGGAAAAAACAGGTAACTCACCCCTTTTGCGGGCCGCGAGAAATTTTCGCGGGTCGCGAAAATGCTACTGACTTTCCAGTAGCTTTTCCACGGGTCGCGAGCTTGCACCACTGGCCGCGAAAATGCTAGCTTCTGCTTCACAATCTTCCTCTTGTATGTATACCAAACACATCCTCGTTGATTACGAGTCATTTTATAACAAATCTCCACCTTGATGAGATAATCAACCCCAACAAGTAACCACTCAATTCACAAAGAGTGTAGCTATCTCCACCTTGAGACGTAACCACCTCATCCAAGAGGTGTCACCACTCACTTAAGAGTGTCACCACCCATTCAAGGGTGTCAAACTCCTTGACTATTAATAGCAACCAATCAAGTTTGAGCAATGCTCAAACTTTGCAACTGTCAATGGCTTTGTAAGCATGTCCGCCGGATTCTCCGAAGTATGCACCTTACCCAAGGACACTTTTCCACTTGCTACCGTGTCTCTAATGTAGTGATACCTCACATCAATATGTTTCGTCCTCCTACGAAAAGAGTTCTGATTTTTAGCCAAGTGAATAGCACTTTAGCTATCACTATACACTGTAGGAACACACTTACCGGTTGTTAATTCACCAACAAACCCACCAAGCCATTGTGCTTCTTTGAAGCCCTCTGTCATAGCCATGTATTCAGCTTCCGTTGTTGACAATGCTATCACATCTTGCAATGCCGATCTCCAACTAATAGCTGAACCGCCGAGGCAAAACACATACCCCGTAGTAGACTTCCGACCATCCCGGTCTCCACCATAATCGGAGTCAACATAACCCTTCAAGTCATCTATTTTCCGACCATACTCTAAACAAGTACTTGTAGTACCCCACAAATATCTAAGGATCCATTTGACCGCAAGCCAATGAGCCTTACCCGGATTTGACATGTACCTACTCACTACGCTAACGGCTTGAGCTATGTCCGGCCGAGTACAAACCATTGCATACATAATACTCTCAACCGCATTAGCATAAGGAATGGATGTCATGAATTCCTTGTCTTCTTTAGAACTTGGAGAATCCAAAGATGACAATTTGAAATGAGATGCTAAAGGTATAGATACGGGTTTGGACTCCATCATCTGAAATCGCTCCAAGACCTTCTCAATGTACTTCTCTTGGATTAAATACAAACTCCGTCTCTTGCGATTTCTTATGATCTCCAAGCCGAGAATTTTCTTTGCCGGTCCCAACCATTTTTTTCACCTACTTAACCTCAAACATGTCTTTTGCCACAACAAGCATATCGTCAACATATAGCAAAAGATAAACCAAAGAGTTAGAACTCACCTTTTTCAAATAAACACAACATCAAAGTCGCTTTGGGAGAAACCATGCTCCAACATACATTGGTCAAACCGCTTATACCATTGCTGAGGTGATTGCTTCAAACCGGCCATATAGAGACTTTTTCAACAAACACACACAATCATCCTTACCCTCAACAACAAAGCCATCCGGTTGCCGCTCGTAAATTTCTTCCTCAAGCTCTCCATGCAAGAACGACGTCTTGACGTCAAGTTGCTCCAACTCTAAGTCCTGCATGGCAACAATAGCAAGTAAAGTACGAATAGAAGTATGTCTTACCACCGGTAAAAATATTCATTATAGTCGATACCCGGAACTTGACTAAACCCCCGTGCCACAAGCCTTGCTTTGCATATTGGTTCCTCAACCCCCGGTATCCCCTTTTTGTACTTGTAGATCCATTTGCAATCAACTATCTTCTTGCCCTGTGGTTTCTCAACAAGTTCCCATGTTTGATTCTTATGAAGAGATTCAATTTCTTCCTCCACAGCTACTAGCCATTTCCCGGAGTCAAAACTCTTCATAGCCTCGGAATATGAAGATGGCTCATGATCAATCACATCACTAGCAACATTCAATGCATATGCCGCCATCTCCTCAAAACCAAGTCGTGTTGGTGGCTTAATATTTCTTTTAGCCCTCCCATGTACAAGACTCTCCACTTGTACCCGTGATGATGTCTCCTTCCTAGGTGTAGTGGACTTCCTAGGGGAGGAAGTAGAAGAAGTTACCTCATCACGTTGTGGTGTTTGAACACCACCATCCCCGTCAATATCATCACCATTCCTCTCATGAATCTCACCACTTTCCACCTCCTTTTCGGCAAACTCAAAAGTTGAGGTATCTTCTTTCCGGAGAAACACGGATTCATTGAAAGTAACATCCCGGCTATTGATGATTTTTGACGTACTTGGATCCCAAAGCCTATAGCCTTTGACCCCCTTTGTGTATCCCAAGAAAATGCACTTCTTTGCCCTCGGTTCAAGTTTTCCATCATTCACATAAGCATAGGTTGGACACCCGAAGATCTTCAATCCGGAATAATCACCCGGCGAGCCCGACCACCTCTCCTCCGGCGTTTCTAACCCAAGAGCCGTATGTGGAGACATATTTGCAATGTGAGCTGCCATGTTTACCGCTTTCATCCAAAATCCTTTGCTTAAATCCGCATGGAACAACATACACCGAGCCTTCTCAAGCAAAGTCCGATTCATTCTCTCCGCCACCCCATTTTGTTGCGGTCGACCAACACAAGTACGATGCCGAACAATCCCAAGCTTCTTGCAAAACTTGTTGAATTCTTTTTCAAAGAATTCAAGACCATTGTCCGTTCGTAACCTCTTCACTTGCCTTCCGGTTTGCTTCTCTATCATAGTCTTCCAATCTTTGAATTCTTCAAAGACCTCATCCTTACTCTTCAAGAAGAAAACCCATACCTTCCTTGAATAATCATCAATGATGGTAAGCAAGTACCGGTGACCTCCCAAGGATGGCTTCTTCGATGGACCCCACAAATCCGAATGTATGTAATCAAGAGTTTCCTTCGTTCTATGAGTTGCCGCCTTGAAACTCACTCTCTTTTGTTTCCCGAGCACACAATTTTCACAAAATTCCATAGACCCGATTTCTTGATTACCTAGTAGACCCTTTTTAGACAATTCCATCAAACCCCGTTCACTCATGTGTCCTAACCTCATGTGCCATAGCTTTGTATTTTCAGATTCGGTCGTTGTTGTGGACACCGCCGCCGTTGAACCCTCAACCTTCGACCCTACTAGCTCATATAGTGAACCTTCTTTCTTGCCTTTCATGACCACTTGAGCACCTAATGGCACACGTAGCTCACCCTTTTAAAGCGTGTACTTATACCCATTGTCATCCAAAGTACCCAAAGATATCAAGTTCTTGCTCATATCCGGAACATGACGAACATTTGACAAAGTGTGAACCATGCCATCAAACATATTGATCCGAACCTGTAGACACCTGAATGTGTCTCCCTAACATAGAGACTAATGATGAAGCTATCAAAGCACCAAGAAGTCCAATTAATTAGAATTGGCGACCAAAATGCAATAAAAAATCTCAAACAATTATTTAAACCTTGCTCCCATCACTTAAGAGGCCACTAAAAACATCCACAGCGTTTACGAGATTCGTTATTTATTTTTGAGTTTTTTCCATATATATATATATATATATAAAATAATAGTAATAATATAAAAATAAAAAAATATATTTTAATAGCATTTTTATATTTTCTGTATTTTATTTTATTTTAATTTTATTTTTTATTAGAACAGCACGGATATACTAAGACGCTCGGAAAATTCCGGAACACTCCGGAATAGCCTAGAGTGGTCAAGATAGACGTGTAAAACCTAACTTTTTTAACAAAAATTTCGAATCTCGTATAAACGCGTGGCTGAGTCAGCGGACAGATCAGAGGAGCGGGCCCTGCGTCTGGACGCAGGACGTAATACAAGGACCTGCGCCTAGACGCAGGTCGTATTACAAAACCTGCGTCTGGACGCAGGCCATGTTACAACGTCTGCGTCTAGGCGCAGACGTGTAACCTGACGTGGCATCGAGCTGGCGTTTTTTGGCCTATAAATATGAGCTGATTGGACGAGTTTTGGGAACGGATTCTGAGCAAAAACACTCCCTCACTGCTATACTATTATACTATACTATTCATACTCCACAAAACAATATTGTTTTATAAAGTTCAAAAAAGATTCAAAAAAAAAAAATTTAATAGGTGCATTTTGGTTGCTGATCTATTAATTGCATTCTTGAGGTACGAATCCTGAAGTCTCTATTTTAAATCTATTCATTCCAAGTTTATTTTTATATTTTCAATTCGTTTAAAATGGTGATTTTTGATAATGGTTAACATGTTCATTGATCTGATTTTGTTTTATGTGAATTGTTTTTGTAATGTGAATTTTAGTATTTAAATTCATGTATGTCATATTAATGTTAGAACTTTAATTGTTGTTTTAATCAAATCGGCCGTAGATTGTAATTTTCTAATATCGATATTTCATGACTCATTCAGATCTGGTATCATATGTTAATCTTCTCTAACACCTTCATTTTTTATGTTGTTGATAAATTTATTTCTTAATATTATGATTTATTTATTAATTTGAATATTTCCAATAATAATGATAATAAATCTGGTTAATTAATGAATCATTTTAGATCCGGCCTGATTATGAATGAAATCGCAATTATTGTTGTTAACATTGACATGACATCTGATTTTAAGTATTAAAAGTCACACTAATTAATTCACATATGTTTTATTTATATTTTTATTGGTTGAACCTGCACATATATATTTTTATTTCTATTTTATTATTTTTATGCTTTTATTGCTTTTTATTTATTTATTTTTATTTCATGCCTTGTTCTGGTTTTATTTGTTTTATCTTCTTAGGATTTTTTTTTTAATATGGATCTAATTTAAAGTGGTCACAAAAAGTTAGTTTTGATTTGTAAATAAATTTAAACCCACTTAGTAATATACGTTTCATAGGGTAAAATTGAGATATTTATGTATTCGGGAACAATAATGATTTGACCACAAAAGAGACCTAGTAGAGACCGCTTGCAGGCGGGCGGGCCCAATGCACGATTGGCCCGTAACCTGTCCCCGAACCCATACTCTGGTGCACGACCATATGGGGCTGATTGCTCCTGGCTTTCAGTATTTCTTCGGTGTCCGTGGACCGTATAAAACGCACGGTGGCGACTCCTACTAGTCCGTATTCACGTACGGCGTTAACGAGCATTCAAACCAAACTCGTGAGACCGTAGGCGGCCGGGTAAAAAACGACCCCTACAGTTTGGCGACTCCGCTGGGGAATATCACTCCTTAGTGGTGTGGACAAACTTGAAAAGTCTCGTGGTCTTATTATTATTATTCCCGAATTTTTGTAAGCATATTGCATGTGGCCCTCCGAATAGGTGCCACACTATAGAACCCTGTCTCATATGAGCATGTTCTATGCTCGAGACCGACCCCGGGGGGTTTGGTTATGGTTACTTGTTGGTGCCCTACCACAATGACCATATCCGGCCCATCCCAGCCATGGCGCGTGATCATCATGCCCGATGAGATCATAATAAGGAACTTGTCAACCGTGTGTCATTCAAAATGAAGAATGATCATATCGGTTCATTTTTCTTTAGCCGTGGTACCTTATGACTACCCATGACTAACTTTTAGAGACCTTTCATATTGTTTTAGGTTAGTGTGCTTATGTGACTATGTGTGCATTTTTTTTCTTTTTTGTGGGCTCTAGCCATTTTAAGTTTCACTATCTACTCACATTTTCATATAGTCATGGTCATCTTCTAGTTCATATAGCCCATTTTTTTAATTTTTTTTTTTTTTTTGGGCCTTAGTGTCCTTGCATATAGTCCATATAGGCTTTGACCTTAGTTTGACCATAGGTTTTGGCCCAAAACCTTAGTCGTTCCCATAAATGGGCTTAACTAGGTCCATTCCTCATTTAGGCATTTCCATTCACATACATTGCATATTTCATGTATTTTGGTGCCCCTTCAATTAAAAAAAAAAAAAAAAAAAAAAAAAAAAAAAAAAAAAAAATTCCAAAAAAAAAAAAAAAAAAAAAAATGAAAAGGGCACCTTGCATTCACGCATTTTAAGGAAGATGACCATAAAATTAGGACATGCATATACATCCGCATTTGCATACATATCACAATGATCACGGGGGTTCACTGAATCTTGATTTTGGTCCTTTTCAGTTCAGAGCGGTCTAAACAGTTCCAAGTCGACCCAAAGCATAGCTGAGGTCCGAGCAAGCCTCAAGCCCAACTTTACCTCACCTCATTTAAACACCACCTCAGCCTCACTCAAACTCATCCAAACCCAAAAGACTTAAGCCCATACCCAGTCTACATCACTTAAGCTCACACCCAGCCTACACCATTTAAGCCCATATCTTAAGCCTACATCACTCAAGCCCATCACTCAAGCCCATATCCCAAACTTACATCACTCAAGCCCACATCTTTAGCCCACAACCCAAACACCACAAATGGCCAATCAAGAGGACCAACTCAAACAACTCACTAAGCGTTTCGATGAATTGACCGCTGTACTCGAAGGGCTCCAGGCCAAGGTCAGCGATCTAGAAAAAACGCCAAGCTCATCCATGATAAAGAACCTAGCCGAACATGTCAAAAAAACAAGAGACTCTGCCTTCCACCAAGAAACACTTTCCATTGACCCTAACCTTTCCTCCAAGCTTTCTAAGGAATTCTCGAGCAAGGATCTCCCAAAGTTCAAGGCCACAGATGATCCTCGTTATCACCTCAAAGGATTTCGAGCCACCATGGTCCTTAAGGGTATTGAACCAGCACTATTCCCTACAGTCTTTCCACTCTCACTTGAACCAGTTTGCCAAAAGTGGTTCTACTCTCTTTCTGAGAAGGACACATCTACATGGGAAGACATTGTGCATGCCTTCATGACCCGTTACAAGGGGAACATCCAAGCCCAAACCTCAACGAGAGAACTCGAGATCTTGAGGCAAGGTGAGAAAGAAGGGTTCACTGCTTATTTGACAAGATGGAAGCAAGTTGCAGCCCAAATGGTCACTACTCCTGCTGAACCAGAAATGGTCAAGACCTTCATCTCCAGTCTACAGCCAAAGTACCAAGATCACCTCAAGTACTTAGGCCTTACCACCTTCCAAAAGGTCTATCACATTGGAGTTGACATAGAGGACGATCTGCTAAAGGGTGATATGTCAAGCTCACCAGAACTCGATGAGCACTAACAGCATCAGCGCACCCCATTCATAGTCAAGAGTCAATCAGAGTTGTTTCTTTAGGTTGAGTCGGAGAGTCCCTCCACCTAGACGTTTGCATTTCCTTTCTTTCTTTAGAGCCTATGTCATTAGGATTTTTTTTGGTATTATTATTATTTTTTTTTCATTCCTGAGCCTTGTAATTTCATTTACATTAATAAATTTCTTGTTTTTTTTTTATTTTTATTTTTAGCCTTCACTTTTAATTTGTGCTTTAAACTCTAACATAATTCATGACCTCAAATTTTCATAATCAATAAAATTGAGCATAATAAATGGACATTGCCCAATAGGCCTTCTTTTCTTGAACTCCACAAATACAATCATCCCCTTTCCTATCACCGGCACACATTCAATCCATTGCAGCCCTTTGATCCATGAAACATATATAAGCCTACTTTCTTTCCTTGCCCACATCTACCTCACCCATGGGATCAAGTGGTGCGTAGGAAAAGACATGTGCCTAAAACAAAATAAAAAAAAAAAAAAAAAAAAAATTCAAAAACAAAAAAAAAAACAAAAAAAAGAAGTAAAAATTCATACTCGACACACATCAAGCAATTATGAAAGTCGAGTCAAAGCTCCCAATTCAAACACAATCATAATCAAAATACAAGTTCAAAAATTCAGCAGCCATAAAAGTCAATAAAGCTACTTCAATGCAATAAATCCAATTCAATTCAATGAATCCAGTTCAACTCAATAAATCCAGCTCAATTCAATAAATCCAGTCCAATATTTCTACTCAGTCCTATCCAATTAAAAAAAAAAAAAAAAAAAAAAAAAGTCAAAAAGCACACTGCGCACCATGGGGGGTTAAATTGGGAACATTGAGCCTTCTTTCCCTTTTCTTTCTTAACCCTCAACCCCAGCCAAACATTACAACCATAAAAGCCCTCTCCCCGGAGGCATTGTCCAAATAATCATCAAGAACTACGATGGTCTGATTCCATAAGGATACGTAGGAAGCCTCTTCTCGAGGTTCGACCCAATTAATATATGGATTTTTTAGGTCCACTCATTCAATTAACTTGGGGTTTTAAGCACGAATTCTTAGTTCACCACCCGTCATAGGCTCGAGTTTGAACCAACATTAATTCAGCCAACCACATCAATTCCCTACATCATCACCCTTCAGTCACAAATTTTTAGCCTTTTTTTCTTGCACCTACAGACTTTCTCTTTTCCACACCTTGGGGGCTTTCTCTGACTCTTCTTAAGCTCATAGCTTTGATTTGACTCTTGTGTTCTTCTATTAGGGCGCCGCATAGCTTCATCAATTGGGCAATCCATATCCTCTCAGGAAATCTAACTCAAGTTCATGACTTGAGCTAGCCTCTTTTCTCAATGCTTTGTCCTTTTCATACAATACACAAAATAGCTTTAAAAAATGATATTTCATCCATCCTTACTCGGCCTAAAGACTGGGGGCTTATCTATCCATCTACTCCACCGCAAACCTGAGATTCAAAAAAAGCCTTATCCATCATCTCTCATTCATGCTACCCTACCTATTCAGCTACTTCACCACAAATATAGTCTTCCCCTCGGGTTAGGTGCTTGCTTATGATCGAAGGCTCTGTTTTTTGATTGATTGGGGGGCTTAAGACCGCTCCATCCCCATTTTAAGGAATAACTATACTATTGGCCGATCCCCTTGATCATTCATTGCCTTGTCATACATAACATATTATTCCACATGCACCACATTTCACGAACACCAATCACATCATGCATCCTGCACCACAAGCATATCGAACATCATAATTATTTCATGCATACATTCATAAGCATCATGCATATTGTACATAGGCACATCACAGAGCACAAAGCACACAAGGCTAGAGTTCATCTTTGTTGATTCCCTGAATCGCCATATGCGATTAATATATTGCTTAATTTGTTCATGAACCAATGTATGCCTATATGGCTATATACATTTTTTCCTTGATATCTTTGCTCATGCAGCCCACACATGCTATTGCCTCGCCCCAACCATAATACTTTGACTTTCGTCTTGCGAGAACATTCGTCTCTCCAAACTCAGTCAAAGTGGGGGCTTCTCATCATACACACACCTCCTTGTACATTTTTTTCAGCCTCAACGGCCTCATCATTTTTTTATGGGTTTATGCTTACCCTAATTTCTCTAAGGGTTTACCCTTAATTCCCCAGCAAGAATACTTTGACCTTCGTCTTGCGAGAACATTCATCTCTCCAGACTCAGTCAAAGTGGGGGCTTCTCATCAGACACCCACATCGTTTTCCTTCACTCACAATCACTTTGCTTACAGGTTTATGCTTACCCTAAGCTTACAATTACTTTATTCATAGGGTTTATGCTTACCCTAAGATCTCAAATATCACTCTAAGGGTTTATGCCTACCCTTAATTTACTTACTTTTCTCATGGGTTTATACTTACCCTAAGTTCACAAGTATCACTCTAAGGGTTTATTCCTACCCTTAATTCACTTACTTTTCTCACGGGTTTATGCTTACCCTAATTCTATAAGGGTTTACCCTTAATTTCCCAGGCAGAATACTTTGACTTTTCGTCTTGCGAGAACATTCGTCTCTCCAGACTCAGTCAAAGTGGGGGCTTCTCATCAGACATATATGTTTCCCTTACACATTTTTCCACCTCAAGGGCATCACTCACAAGCACTTTTCTAACAAGGTTTATGCTTACCCTAATCTTACAAAAATTCCTTTAAGGGTTTTATGCCTACCCTTAGTTCACTTACTTTTCTCAGGGGTTTATACTTACCCTAATCTTACAAATCTTACTTTTAAGGGTTTATGCCTACCCTTAATCCACTTACTTTGCTTACGGGTTTATGCTTACCCTAAGATTACATATGTTTTTCTAAGGGTTTATGCCTACCCTTGATCCACTCACTTTACTTATGGGTTTATACTTACCCTCGCACCTTCTCTCAAGATTTTATACTCTTGATTTTTCTCCTAAGAGTTTATGCTTACTCTTAGCACATCATCTTTGCTTATGGGTTTATGCTTACCCTCATACCTCCCCTTAAGAGTTTACACTTACTCTTGATTCTCCTATTAAGAGTTTATGCTTACTCTTAGCACATCACTTTGCTTAGGGTTTATGCTTACCCCATACCTTCCCCCATTTCTCAAGAGTTTATACTTACTCTTGATTCTTCTCCTAAGAGTTTACGCTTACTCTTGACTCGTCACAATTTCTACCAAGAGTTTATGCTTACTCTCGACCTACAACGGGTTTATACCTACCTAAAAATCAATTCCTCACGAGTTTATGCCTACTCGCTTTTTCGCTCAACCTTGCCTATACGGCCTTTACACTCCGAGGGTTTTTGCTTACCCAAAGAGAAGGTTCCAAAAGATCCAGCGTATCCAGAGGGACCAAATACTTTATCCTCCATCATCCCGAAGATCCAGGGATTAAACCGCACGGGGCGCGGTTGCAGGTAAAACTAACATTTGTTTTGCAGGTACCGGCGTTAAAAAGGGTGACTCAAGGTCGCAGAACGCCTTGAGTTATCCTCCGTCCCGACAGGAATACTTTGACTTTCGTCTTACGAGTTTATACTTACTCTCCAGACTCAGTCAAAGTGGGGGCTTCTGTAGACACCTGAATGTGTCTCCCTAACATAGAGACTAATGATGAAGCTATCAAAGCACCAAGAAGTCCAATTAATTAGAATTGGCGACCAAAATGCAATAAAAAATCTCAAACAATTATTTAAACCTTGCTCCCATCACTTAAGAGGCCACTAAAAACATCCACAGCGTTTACGAGATTCGTTATTTATTTTTGAGTTTTTTCCATATATATATATATATATATATAAAATAATAGTAATAATATAAAAATAAAAAAATATATTTTAATAGCATTTTTATATTTTCTGTATTTTATTTTATTTTAATTTTATTTTTTATTAGAACAGCACGGATATACTAAGACGCTCGGAAAATTCCGGAACACTCCGGAATAGCCTAGAGTGGTCAAGATAGACGTGTAAAACCTAACTTTTTTAACAAAAATTTCGAATCTCGTATAAACGCGTGGCTGAGTCAGCGGACAGATCAGAGGAGCGGGCCCTGCGTCTGGACGCAGGACGTAATACAAGGACCTGCGCCTAGACGCAGGTCGTATTACAAAACCTGCGTCTGGACGCAGGCCATGTTACAACGTCTGCGTCTAGGCGCAGACGTGTAACCTGACGTGGCATCGAGCTGGCGTTTTTTGGCCTATAAATATGAGCTGATTGGACGAGTTTTGGGAACGGATTCTGAGCAAAAACACTCCCTCACTGCTATACTATTATACTATACTATTCATACTCCACAAAACAATATTGTTTTATAAAGTTCAAAAAAGATTCAAAAAAAAAAATTTAATAGGTGCATTTTGGTTGCTGATCTATTAATTGCATTCTTGAGGTACGAATCCTGAAGTCTCTATTTTAAATCTATTCATTCCAAGTTTATTTTTATATTTTCAATTCGTTTAAAATGGTGATTTTTGATAATGGTTAACATGTTCATTGATCTGATTTTGTTTTATGTGAATTGTTTTTGTAATGTGAATTTTAGTATTTAAATTCATGTATGTCATATTAATGTTAGAACTTTAATTGTTGTTTTAATCAAATCGGCCGTAGATTGTAATTTTCTAATATCGATATTTCATGACTCATTCAGATCTGGTATCATATGTTAATCTTCTCTAACACCTTCATTTTTTATGTTGTTGATAAATTTATTTCTTAATATTATGATTTATTTATTAATTTGAATATTTCCAATAATAATGATAATAAATCTGGTTAATTAATGAATCATTTTAGATCCGGCCTGATTATGAATGAAATCGCAATTATTGTTGTTAACATTGACATGACATCTGATTTTAAGTATTAAAAGTCACACTAATTAATTCACATATGTTTTATTTATATTTTTATTGGTTGAACCTGCACATATATATTTTTATTTCTATTTTATTATTTTTATGCTTTTATTGCTTTTTATTTATTTATTTTTATTTCATGCCTTGTTCTGGTTTTATTTGTTTTATCTTCTTAGGATTTTTTTTTTAATATGGATCTAATTTAAAGTGGTCACAAAAAGTTAGTTTTGATTTGTAAATAAATTTAAACCCACTTAGTAATATACGTTTCATAGGGTAAAATTGAGATATTTATGTATTCGGGAACCATAATGATTTGACCACAAAAGAGACCTAGTAGAGACCGCTTGCAGGCGGGCGGGCCCAATGCACGATTGGCCCGTAACCTGTCCCCGAACCCATACTCTGGTGCACGACCATATGGGGCTGATTGCTCCTGGCTTTCAGTATTTCTTCGGTGTCCGTGGACCGTATAAAACGCACGGTGGCGACTCCTACTAGTCCGTATTCACGTACGGCGTTAACGAGCATTCAAACCAAACTCGTGAGACCGTAGGCGGCCGGGTAAAAAACGACCCCTACAGAACCGACCCAACCCCTTCAACATTGCAACCCGCATTGTTGGCCATTAGCACCACTCCACCTTGAACCTTGTCATATGTAGAGAACCAATGTCTATTTGGCGTGATATGATAAGAACACCCCGAGTCAAGAATCCACATATCATTGAACTTCTTGGTACCCAGTTCCACCACAAGAAGAATCAAATTGTCGCTATCACTTTGAGCTACCGCCGCCGAATCATTGTTGGTCGAAGTATTATTGTCACCCTTCCCTTTCGCGTTCTTCCCCTTGTCTGGGCAAAACCTTCGAATGTGACCCTTCTTCCGGCAACCATGGCATATAGTATCTTTCCATCTACCCTTCGAACTCGATCTTGACTTCGATTTCCGGTTTTCGGAGTTTGACTTGCCTTTTTGCCTACCCCTTGCATAAAGACCCTCACCACTATTTTCGAGGTCATTATGCCTAGTCAATTGTTTTTCAATCAACTCCCTTTGCAACAAAGCACTCCTCACATCCTCTAGCGCCAACTCATCCCTTCCGTACAATAGTGTCTCCCTAAAGTGTTTGTATTCCGGAGGTAAAGAACACAACAATCTTATTGCCAAATCCTCATCATCAAGTTTGACATCAATGTTTTTCAAGTCCATAATAATGGAGTCAAAATCATCAAGGTGAGTCTTCAATGACTTACCCTCTTCAAGCTTAAGTTCATGTAACTTACTCCTCAACAAAAGTCGGTTTGTGACCGATTTTGTCATGTAAAGAGACTCTAGCCTCAACCATAACCCCGCCGCCGTTGTTTCTTTCGCCACCTCACGTAAAGCGTCATTAGAAAGACTCAATTGAATCAAGGTAAGGGCCTTCTTGTCAATTTTCAGAAATTCATCATTGGTCATTGTTGATGGTTTCTTGCCAATTCCTCCCATTGCTTCATCCAAGCCATTTTGTACTAAAATAGCATTCATCTTCAATTTCCACAAACCAAAGTTTGTAGACCTATCAAATTTCTCAATTTCGAATTTAGAACCTCCCATGTTCACCTTCAATCACCAAACACCAACTCCAATCAACCAAGAAAAAACAAAGAAATCCCAAGATTTTACACAAGCTCTGATACCAATTTGTGGGTACAAATTGATTGATTGTGATATTGCAATTGAAGTAATGAAATTAGAAATTGATAGTAAATGAAATAAATAACAAAACCAGAATTTGAAGGTGGGAAAAATCTTTCAATCAATGTGATTGAAGACTATAAAACCCACCCAAGAAAGGAGAAATGTATTATTGTAAATTCAATAGTGTTTTACAACCACTAATCCTCTAGAGCACAAGAAATCTTTAATTCTAACTCTAAAGTAATGTTAATGTATTTGTCTAATCTGAATATGTGTATTATTTCAGCCATACAAGAGTATAAAGGGTATTTATAGACCCACGAACTAAAATAGAACACGCGGGAAAAACAGGAACTGAATCCGTCTCAGCGTCGCAGGTCGCGAGCTGATCTCGCGAGTCGCGAGCCCCTTTTGCGGGCCGCGAGAAATTTTCGCGGGTCACGAAAATGCTACTGACTTTCCAATAGCTTTTCCACGGGTCGCGAGCTTGCACCACTGACCGCAAAAATGCTTCTGCATCACAATCTTCATCTTGTATGTATACCAAACACATCCTCGTTGATTACGAGTCATTTTATAACAAATGGTAATGGAAATGAATTTATAACTAAATTTGGAAGGGAAATCAAAATCCATTCCCATGGTATAACTAGTTTAACTCCAATTTATTACATTTTCTTTACAAATATTCATTCTCATCTAATACTGTAACGACCCGACTTTTCGACTTGTCGATTTACAAAGGGAAAACGACATTCGGACCGATACTAACTTAAATAACAATAAATCAACTTAATTGAATGAATAAATTATCTTTTATTAAATTAACTACTGAAAATCCATAAACCAAAAGTCACTAATACATATAAAGTCTGGAAATTCTGTCCCAACATGCTAGGATCATAAGATAAACTAAGTTAATGTCTCAAACTGTTCTGGGAATACTAAATACTCAAAATAAAATACTAATCTACTCAAGCCCATCCAGCGGAGCCCGCTCTACTCTGCTGCATCGTCATCTGAAACTGAGGGGGGGGTCCACCGTCAGTGGCGAGTAACTAGGCTGTCCCATTTAATCGAGGGACCACCAAACACATAATAGCATAGAAATATGCATAAAAACTGTAAAGAAATCTAATACATGTCTTTATAAAAATGTACAAAAATACGTATAACAGTACGTATAAAAATACGTATAAAAGTACGTATGCGAATACGTATAAACACACCTGCAGAAATACGGTTAGAAATACGTATAATCTACGTATAATGTACGTACAATCAACCCTGCAAATACGGTTAGAAATACGTACAAAAATACACTCAACATTCATACATACATGCATCCTTACTCGCATACATACATACCCATAAATACAGAAATACACAGCGGAAGACTTAACATACTGAACTTATACCTTGTACTATACATCTTAAATTATCCCAATCCTTAACTTATACTTAACCCTTCTTAAATTATATCATTAATAAATCTTAATCATATCTTATCATAATCTTATCTTAATCATATCATATCATAGTCTTATCTTGATCATGTCATATCATAATCTTATCTTAATCGTATCATATCATGTCTTTCTTATCATATTAGATCATAACATATCTTATCATCACATCTTAGAAATCATCTTAAACTTCATCTTATGATTTCATCTTATCAAATCGTATGATCGTAATATAATATCTTTGTTGGACCGGTCACTTATAACTCGTTATGGATCTCGTGTTTCACCATAACTCCCTAGAACATGCCGGGAGGAGCTCGTGTACTCAATCCCATAGCGGATCCCGTGTTTCACCGCTAAGTCTAAGCTATGGCCATAACTTCCTGGTAGCGACTCGCAGATACGGTTACCAGACGACTACATGTTCTAAGGTCAAACTACTCGGGGGAACTCATGTGTTCGTCCCATTGAGTAGTGGTTCTGACTTAACCCACTAATGACTCGTGTATCATACAGGTGGGTGTCCATATTGTATCTTATATCTTCAATTAATTTAATCATATCATATATTAGGATAATACTAGGTGACCGTAATAGGAAATGAAATGTTCGGAGTCCCAGGAAAGAGAGGTGCGGCACGTATATTGGCCACCTTAAATACCAAGTCTTTCCTAGCCAGAGACCGAAACATAACATGTATAGCTATTACTCTGTTTCCTTTCTTATCCCTAGTAGTATCTTATGCAACTTTAAATCTTATAATATACTATCATATACTTATAATCCTATCCTTTCGGATACTAACCTTAAAATTATAATAATTTCATATCATTATCCAAAATATATTTATATTGTTATTCTAATACCATTCGGCCCCTTTTAAGTTAATAATAGTATAATGTTCCTTTTAATCCTTACACTTTACAACTTATCCCTAATAATTATTTTATCCGTAACTTTTATTATTAACTATTCCCTAAATTAATAATAATCCAAAAATTAACCAAAATTTGACTATTTCATATATCCCACACGGCAACATTAAAATAACAACAATAATTAACTATTTTCTTGAATTAATTTAATTAATCAATATAATTACAAAAAATTACCAAAATAAGATAAAAATCATATTTTTCAACAACATTCATCAAGATTAACATAAAAATAATATTTTTAACTCTTCTTTTAATTTCTATACACTCGACAATTAGAAGATAAAAACAAGATTTAATTTTTAATTCAAGATTAATCAATATAATCCAATACTATCAAGATTCATCATAAAAATCATATTTTTAGTTCCCTTTTAATACTTAGGTCACCCGAAAGTTCAAGAATGAATAATAGCATATTTTAATAATTCAATTGCCCTATTTTATACAATCTGATTTTTAAAGAATTAAATTAAAAACGACCATCTAAAGATCTCTAAAAATCTGGAAATTTTTATGGGAGCTAAATATGGGTTCAAGGATTTACGTGCATAAATTTCGTCTAAAAATAACATCTTTTACTATTTTTAAGTGATTTTATAACTAACCAGTCAGATTAGGCTGAATTCGGTTTCAGAATTTTATGCCATATCAAACGATCTTTAAAAATTACGAAAATTTAACACAAGCTGCAAAACATTATCACTGACTTCCATATAAAATTTCGTAGCATTCCGAATTGATTAAGTACACTAATAAATTCGTAAACCTATTCTGGACAGTTTTACCGGTTTGAAAGATTAAATTTTTATAAATAATAAACGGACGAATTTTGCCACGAAATAAATCATGGTTAATAATCAAACAGTAAACCAGATACCATGAAAAATTCATCAAGAAATAACAAGATTTGATTGGTAAATAAATTATACAAGATCATACATAAAATCAAGAAAATACATAAAAATCAATCAAGAAATTCATGCTTCATGCTCGACATATCCAAGTAAAACAATATTAAATTTACTACAATTTTCATGATATGATTCCTAATTAACTATGTGTTTTTCTACCCATAGATTAAAGGAGAAAGCGAAGTTACCTTAAATCGCAACAATATCCAAGGCAAATCACCTCTTGGTGATCAATATAGCTCGGCTGAATTTAGAAGGAGAAGAGGTGGAGAAAATCTTTAGGGTTTGGAGCAAATAGGACCCAAATGGAGAGAAGGGGTCCTATATATAAAGAAAATAAAATAAAAATAAAAAAAAAAAAAATAATAAAAAAAAAAAAAAAACAACAAGCAACCCTAAACTAGCTGGCTGCCGTGAAATATGAGGAGAAAGGGGAGAAAAAGTTGTTGGTTTACAACCAACATTTGAATAGGTAAGTTTTGATTAATTCAAATTAATTAAATTAGTTAATTTTCCATAATAATAATTAACATATATTTAATTAAAACAAAAAATAAATTTGGCCCAAACAAAAGAGGAAGGCCGGCCAAGACCATTAAAGAGATAAATTGGGTCTTTGGCCCAATTTGGAAAAGAAAAGAGTTGGGCTAAAAATACAACAGTCCAATATAGTGGGCCTTTTTGGACTAAAATTGACTAAATAACATTAACAACCGCGAAATTTTCTGGCCCAAAATTCCGGGTCGTTACAAATACCACCCTCCCCCATGGTAATGGATGAGAATGAAAAATTAAATAAGAAGAAAATTGAAGTTTGGGAACGAAGAAAGAAAATGAGACTTGCCCCTCTTTACCACTTTAGAGGGTGTGGGTGAAGGGGGGGGGGGTTTACATACAACTAAGGCAAAGTGAAAAATATGTCTTCCATGGGCACTCTAATTAAGGTTCTTCCTCGAACAAAATTACACTATAAGGGTCCGTTTACTTTAGTGTAAAACATTTTCGATGTAAAATGATTTTCCATGAAAAACAATTTACGTTGGAAAACTCATTTTCATAGAAGTTTTCCATTGTTTACTTGCACGGAAAATAAGTTTTACTCTCAAATTTGGAGGAAAATGTTTCCAATATGGTGTAAAATGAGTTTCCACCCAAAGTTTTACATTTTATTTTTTCACCCAAAATAAACGATGTAAAATAGGAAAACTGTTTTCAGGGAAATGTTTTTCGCTCTAGTAAACGCACCCTAAACTCATTACCATTACCACAATTTATTACCAACAACCAAACGGGCCGTTATTGTTTTTATATGCGGTGAAATTTCACTCTTGGATGGACCTTGTTCCTTTAAACTTAATTTCTGAAATTTCGCTCTAGTTCGTTTCAATACAAACACTTCAGTTTAGTTCTTGTTGAGTTTAGGTTTTAGTCAATTCAGTTCAATGCATTTCAAATGAATTTATTCCAAAAGAACATGACAAATGTATATTTAGGCTATGTTCTTATGTTCTTTTGGGCTTATTAATTTCTGAAATTTTATTTTAGTTCGAACAAATTACGTTAAATCTATTTTAGATAAATTCAGTCCAAAAGAACATGTTCAATGTATATTTATGCCCTACTTATTTGATTGGACTTAATTTTTAAAATTTCACTACAGTTCATTTCAGCTTAGGTGAAATTAATTGTCTCCAAGAGAACATTGGCCTTAGTATTTTAGGGAGTATGGAATTGATTATATATATAAAGTACAACTACATGATTATATTATTAGAGTACATAGTGACCCACTTTTTCAGAAGTTGTGTGAAGGCATGTGTGGAAGTTAGGAAATATAATTAGGAGGTACCTTTATCGATAATTGTTATATCAACAATAGCATTATATTGGGATTGAAATAGCATTATATTGGGATTGAGGTTAGTTATCTCTTCTTTAATTTCGAGCCTTTGAGGATTAAGCCAACAAATCCTACCTAGTGCTTAATTGTTTATTAACAAGTGCATGGTGTAATTGTAGTTAATTTGTTTAATTAAAATGGTTAGTGTGTATAATTAAATGAGCAGAAAATAATGACGATAGATCAGATATATTGGTAAACTACATCTTTTTGAGGAATAATAATAGAAAAAAATAATTAGGGAATTTTTTTTGGGCTTAAAAAAGGCCATAAGGACGAGCTTAGAGTTGTTGCAACATGTCATGTGGCGGGGCGAATGCAATGCTATTAAAAGCCTGCACATGACACTATGACAGTGTGTGTATATATATATATATGTATATAACCTTCAATTAATTCAGATATGTATTAATAATAAATGAGCAGAAATAGTATATACATAAACTCCTCTGCATACAATAATTTAAAGATGTAGGGTAGGGCATACATGTACGTTTATGTTATCACAAGTAGTACTTGGTCTGAGATTGAAGTCATAGCCCAGTGATTAGGGCTTCATAATTCCAGGCACGAGGTCTGTGTTCTATTCTCACCGCACGCATTTGCGAGGATTCCTTATTATCCCCCTTACAGATGCATGTGTTGGCTAAAATTGGGCCGGGTGACCTGCAATAAGGCCCGATTCCAAGGCCTAGTATCCCATATATTGTCCTAAAAAAAAAAAAAAGTAGTACTTGGTCTAGTAGTTATTATGCCTTATGAGTGCAAATAGTTATGAGATTGAGTATTAGATCCATTTCTTAGCTTGTGTGGATTTAATTTGGACATTTCATTTCAAATGTTTGGCTAAAATAAGTTGTTGGAAGTGCATAACATTTGGAATTGGATTAGCATTAGCATGAAGATTGACATAGCTTACTATATGTTATTGGGACGGTTGACACAACTTGTGCACAACATGAAGCATGGCCCACAGGCCGCAACCCAGCGTGTATGATAACTCAAGGACACAACAGTGCACTGCACTTTTGTCATTGCCTCGTTGGGAAAAATTAACACCAATAAGTCAATCTTTACATGATTTTACGATAAAAAATTAAGCTATCATTTTTATTATACTAAAGTAAGTCAAAGTTATGGGGTACCTTCCAAAATTAAGCTCCGAACCATTAATAGCATGCATGATTAATAAAATAAGTATGATACCATTGTCTACATTGATTGATATTGTACCAGTATTTAAACTAAATTGATATCATAATGAATTTATTAAATATATTACCAATTGTTCATGACTCAATTTTGGAAAGTACCTTTATAAGTTTAACTTATTTCAATATAATCAAAAGAATGACTTATGTTTGGAAGAACGGTAAATGATTGACTTATTCCAATTAATTTTCCCAAGGTAGTGTTTGGATATGTGGAATTCATTTCAAATTAATGAATTCAATTTATGAAATTGAAATGTTACAATTCAAATGACAATTATTTGTTTGGGTTGTTTTTAGAATTTGAAATGACATGTTTTTGTTAAATATTTGAAATACACAACATTTGTTTGCTAAGAATTTGGGTTGGGAATTGGACCAAATCCAATTCTAAAGTTTTTTACTTGTCAAACATGTAATTTGGCTCAAATCCATCATTTCAAATGAAATGCTTGTATCCAAACCTAGCATACTTAATTGTTTACTTTCAATGTTAATTATCTATCATCTTTCTACATTTTTTTCTATTAGGTAGCGTTTGGATATGTGGAATTCATTTCAAATTAATGAATTCAATTTCTGAAATTGAAATGTTACAATTCAAATTAGCAATTATTTGTTTGGGTTATTTTAGAATTTGAAATAACATGGTTATGTTAAGTATTTGAAATACACAACATTTGCTTGTTAAGCATTTGGGTTGGGAATTGAGCCAAATCCAATTCCAAATTATTTAACTTGCCAAACATGTAATTTGACCCAAATCTATCATTTCAAATGAATTGTGTGTATCCAAACATAGGATTCATAATTTAAAATATTAATAGTCAAAACTTATCTGGGGTTTTAAAGTAAATGAAATAAATAATTTAAGAAGATCTATATGCAGTTGAATTATGAGTTATAAATCTTAGGAAAAATTGTAAATATTAATCCCAAGTTTGTCCAGTCTCCAACTATTAATCCCATCTTCAATTAATTTTTAAATAATCCGAAGTTTAACCCTTATCATTTTTTTCCCTGTATTTCTGTATAAAATACATTATGAATACAGTAATATTATGCATATTAATTAATACCAATTTTACCCAAATTAAAAAAAAAAAAAAAGATTAATTAACCAATTTAATTCCTTCAAAAAATTAACCAATTTAATTCCTTCAAAAAGTTAACCAATTTAATTAACCAATTTTACCCAAATTAATTAATATTAACCAAATTAATTAGAGATGGGATTAATAATTACAATTTTTCCTAAATCTTATAATAGTTTCTAGTTTCTATACTTCACACTGCTAGAATTGTAAGAAAGTGGAATAGTTTAGTTTAAAGCCAATTAATTAGTAATTTTACAATAATCCATTTTGAGATATGATTTCTATACCTCGCAAAAATAAATCCGACCCAAAGGCCGACATAAAATCGACCCGAAAATAATATTGATCGATCCATTTGACTGAAGCGGAAACCGAAAGGTAAAATTTAAAGCCCTTTTTTAAAAGAATTTTGTTTTTAGCTAAAAACTCCTTTAATAATACTGACCGACATATTACTAACATGATCGATCAATTTAACCGATTTGCCAGGTATATAGATAATTCAAACCACGATATTAATGTTTAAACACATAAATGTTAATCCTCACAAAAAAAATCAAACCACGATATTGATAATAATCCGAAATATTAATTTTTAAAGATATAAACTGAAAATTATACCAAATAAAAAAAAAAAACACTCAATAAGTATATATTGTGAAAGGGATGGAGTAATATTTTTAGGTTTTTTTTTTTTTTTTTGTATTTGGAAGGGATTTTTTAGTTTGTTACCGAGTATGACAACATTTTCGATTTATGGGGACTTTAATCTGAAGGACCTGGTAACATTGTAATAAATGGGCCTTGTCGTACTCTGATCCAATTATTTAGTTATCGAATTTCTTGGAGACTCGGAGAAGTGAATGCATTGTAAAATGTTGATTAGCCCATCTTCAACGTACTCGAGTGTGACGGTAAAATTCTTGTTGGGCTTCTCAAAAGTTAGAAACTAACGAACATCATATAAGTTTTTTTTTTTTTTTTTTTTAAATATCACCCTTTCTCCGCTCCGTATTAATTACAACGTTTTTTTTCACGCTTATCAATGTATAATTTATATTCGTAATATCTTTAGGTACGTTTTACCAAAAATTATAAACATTAGATCACAATAGATTGAGTACACATTGAAACGATTCAAAATTCTCTGCCAAAAAAAAAGAGAGAAAAAAAAAAACAATTCAAAAGAGATCTCACATGAATATATTTGTTTACATACTTAAAGCACAAAAATGAATTATTTGAGTGATTACGAATAGTGTCTAAATTGTCAATGTTGCAATTATATTAGAACAGAGGAAGTATAAGTATTTGATGCGGTATGTGAAAGTAAAAATATTAAAATAAAATAATAATTAATGACATCGATCGTCACGGACAACTGGCTCAAACAACCAACTTTAAAGCCAATAAATACAATTAGTCAAACAAGCGAATTAAATAGCCAAAAGCCAACAATCGATTGCCAAACAAGGTTGTAATGTCAACGGGCTATGGATTTATTCTTTTGGAATTAATTTTTAAAATTTCAGTTTAATAAAAAAGAATTCAGTTTAATTCAGTTCAGCTTTTGCTGAGTTTATAATTAAATTTAAATCAGTTCAGCTTATATTAATTTAGCCCAAAAAACATAATCTCTGTCTAAGAACGGACACCTCATAGCTCAAGTAAAAATTAGACATCACTCTCTTAGACAACAACAATTAACCTAATAATACTTATACTACCCAAATCGCATAGTCTAGATAACAGCTTAACCTAACCATTCGTTTGTAAAAGTTCGAAGGGCACCCATGCAATCATCATAAAATTCAAAGCATACAAACATTCCAAAAACAATCAAAATCCATCATTCATCATTTTCAAATCAATCAAATTTAGGGGAAGTCACCAATCACATTTAACTTTAGGGAATGATCATTCCAAAAAGTCCATATGGAAAAGGCTTCAATAAAAATTTGAAATGCTATTTAAGGAAAATAACTTTCGATTTATACAAAAAATTTAAAATTATTTTTGAAATATTTTTACTCGATCAAAATAAGTTGGGAGTTTATTAACATTTTCGAATCCAATTTCCAAATTAAAACAAACCGAATAATTGACACTTCATTCCCTCAAAACCAAAGTCTAAAATAACGAGGTATGTAGGCCAGGTCACGTCAAAATTATTGTTTCTCATTGAGTTGAACAATGGACAAAATGGCCGCGAAGGGAGAACTGAATTCTCCAGTAATAAAGGCTCAACATAATAGATCAAGCAATTCAAACAACAATGTGGGTCTGAGGCTTGTCAATTCAACATGATGGCCAAGATAACAAATTTAAGATAGGATGCTAATTAGTGTAATTTAGGGGGGGGGAGTTGAAAAATTAAAGAAGGGATATGTAAAATGATTTACAGAAGATGTTTAACAATGCCCGAATCATAATACATATATCTTTCTATATTACTAAAGCACAAACTATTAAAATCCCTCTTAATTTTATCATTTTCCCTTCCAAATCCAACACTACTTAAAACTTAGCCTTTTCTATAAAAAGTAAACATTTTTTGAAATTAAAATATGCATTTATTATCCTAGAAAACCTCCAACTAATAATTAATTGCATTTGTAAAATTTATCTCTTCATATTTTTTTTCATTACCCACTTTCTTAGTGTGCGCGTTCTCTTCACCTTAAAAAAAATAAGTTTCAGGTTTAATAAGTTTACATAAGTTCAGATAAGTTCTAATAAATTATATCAGGTCTAATAAGTTCCAATAAGGTCTAATAAGTTTCAATAAGGTTCAATAAGTTTCAATCAGGTCTAATAAGTTCCAATCATGTCTAATAAGTTCCAATAAGGTCTAATAAGTTAAATAAGGTCTAATAAGTTAAATAAGTTCTGATAAGTTCAGGTCTAATAAGTTGAAGAGAACGCAACCTAAAAAAACTTTCACGTTTTTTTTTAAACAAGTAGTTTTTGAATTTTCTCCAAAAAACTTATCTTTTTTCGTTCTATACATTTTACTTATTCACTTGACCTCTTAATTAATAAACCAGTTGTACAAAAAAATGAACATTTTCACTTATGTACAGATCATTTAATGATATAATTAAATTATAAAAATGACCAAAAAACTTAATTAACTAGCTACTCAATGATGCATAATTTTATTCCATAGTTAATTTTTTACTAATTGATGTTTTTCTATATATATTGATTAAATAAAAATAAAGATAAAATCCGAGAAATTGCCCGGGCATTAACTAGTACGATCAATGAAACTACTGCCATTCATAAAACAAAACTAATTTTTTGGATAACTATTTGACTATGTAACGATTTCGACCAATTGACCAAATTGGTAAAAAAAAGTGGCACCTAACGACAATTTGGTAAAAAAATAATAATTTTGCAACAAATTGGTAAAAAAAACTTAGCTTCGGGTGATAAAATAGTAAAAAAAATTAGCTTTGGATGACAAATTGGTAAAAAAAATTAATTTTGGGGACGACTTGGTAAAAAAAAAAACTTATGACGACATTTAGGCCAAAATTTTAATTTAATTTTCATTTTATAATTTGGTCAATACACAAAATTATACATCCCTATTTATTTTTTCGATCTGTTTGAGGAGTTTTAAATTTAACTCCTTTTTTCACACATGTTTATCCAACCATCTCAAATTATTATCATTTTTTTTCTCTTCCCTTAACATAAAAATAAGTGACATACTAGAGGGAAAAAAGTATATATTATTGCCCCTAAAATTCCCTAGCTATTTTTTCCACAACCTTTTGTAATATTAAATTTAACTCATTTTCTCATACATTTATTCATCTAACTATCCCAATTTTTCTCCCTTTGATCTCTTACCATAATAAGTAACATATAAGAGGAAAATTTTCCATTTAGATCGAGCGCGAATATATTCAATATACTCAGTATTTTGCATTCTATTGTATTTCTAAAGTTGTCATATATTTTTATGATAAAATTGCGTTTGTATCAAATTTATGCATAATATTTCTCAATGATATAAACTGCGGAGTACATGACAATATATATTAAATACATTAAAATTTTAATTTTCTTGTCTTACTTAATTAGTATGGAAAGAGAAGAGGAAAAAAAAATAGAAATGGTTTATTAAATAGATCGATGTAGTAAAACTCTCAAAACAAGTTAAATTTAATTTATTTTTTTAAAAAAAAAGAAACTTTTAAAAACAATTAGTAGATATCATGTGTTGACCAGAACTGAAACGCAAATTAAATAGTTTTTTGGCCTAAGTATCGGCGGAAGTCCATTTTTTTACCAAGTTCTCACCAAAATTATATTTTTTACCAATTTGTCATCTGAAACTATTTTTTTACTAATTTGTCATCCGAAGATAATTTTTTTTACCAATTTGTCGCAAATTTTTTTTTACCAAATTGTCGCTAGGTGTCACTTTTTTTTTACCAATTTGGTCAATTGGCCTAACGATTTCATATACTCCCTCCGTTTTTTTTAGATGTAACACTTTGAGTTTGGCACTATTCATCCGGCTCATTTTGACCGTTAATTGTTATTAATATATAAAGAAAAATATCGTCATGTGAGATCTTGTTGTATTAACCTCGGAATACACTTTCCAAATATATAATTTTTATACTTGTATATTTAGAGATATTACGAGTTCAAATTGTGTCTCGACAAGTGTGAAAAGTGAAGTGTTACATCTAAAAAAACAGAGGGAGTATCAAGATTATCAACCACTATTCTTTTTTTTTTTTTTGAGCGGTGCAAAATTAAAGTTATGTTGTAATGCACTTTGAGTTTTGTCTTGCTGCTAACCAAATAAATTCGAAATTAAATAAGTGACAAGTATACACTACTTGTCTACTTTAGCCGTCATACTTGTGTGTCGGGCAGGTTAGTCACCGCCCTTTGGCACAATCGGCCAATCGCTATATTGTGTTTAGTTCAATTAAATACTGTTATAATTAAACTGAAATGAACTGAATAAAGCTGAAAGTATATTTTATGCGAGAATGAAATTGAAAGCTGAACTTATACTGAATTGAATTGAATTTAATTTAAGCTGAAGTAAACAGACCGCAAATGCTTAATATTTTGTTACGGAATTTTTTATCAAAAAATTAAAAAAAAATTAACCATGAAATTTTCTATTCTATAGTATTATCCCTGTCCTTATTTATTTGCGATATTTTTACTTTTATTACTATCCACTTTGTAACTTTGACTCTCTATAATTACATAAAAATATAATCAAATGAGATCTCTTTTAATTCGTCTCAATGTGTATTTTTTATATAAATTATTTGTATATATTTGTATTACATATATCTAATAAAAATATCCATTTAAAGGGACTGAGGAAGTATGTGAAAAAAATATATTCATATGCAATTTTAGTATATTCGTCAAGATGTATAATTTTTTTTTTTTTTAAAAAAAAATTATATGTTTTTATATAACATAGTGCAAGATATAAGTTAAATATTTAAACTAATACATTTTTTTTTTGAAGTATTAAACTAATACATTTGAAACGCGAGCAATATATCAAAAATATTGTGAATTGTTTCTCTCAAAAAAAAAATATTGTGAATTGTTCCAAAAAATAAATAAACTAAAATATATTTTTAATACATGGTATTAGACTATTAGCTAGTACTTTCTTCTTTCTTTTTGTTTGTTTAGAATCTTTTTGTGAGAACGAAAAATCAAAACGTAATTAACAAAAATGAACATAGAGAGTATTTATTAATTGTATTAATCAATTACTATATATAATTAAAGGATAATCAAGTGTACGGTGTAATTAAGTAGCTGATTATTCCGATTACAATAATATATTACACTTTTCTACTTTGATTTTTTTTTGTGATATACACGACTCGAGTCTGACAATATGAACCTTTTTCTTAATAAATTGTAACTTTTCAGCATAAAATCACAATTTTTTTATGAAAAATGATAAAATAGCACTTAGGAATATGAATAAGGAGCCAAAAGTGGTAATATTTTATAAAATTGAGCATTTATTACATTAATTTGCACGTGATTTTGTTATAAATTTACAAATTATTTCCATTTTAGAAAGTATATAATAATGTCTTATATAGCATTTTTTTATATACAAATTTAACAAATCATATAGAAAGCTATAGATCTACAGTAACAAGTTACATCACACGAAAAATGGTAGATATATTAGAGTAACGCAAAATATAGTCTTAAAGGCTTCATATAAGTAATTAATATAATTCCATAAAAAAAAAGTATTTAATATACTTCAAAATAGTAAAATTTGATAATGCATGCCAAAATCACACATAAACTAGTGTAATAAATGTTGGAAATTTTCTTGCAATTGGGTGTATGTAAACAGAGATTAGAAAACAACTTGAGGCGTGTACAAAGAACAATTTCCCGAAAATAATATTACTACCCAATTCTTAGGTCGGGTTGTAAGGAATTCGTTAACGAGATACAACAAGAACATTGTTGATCAAGCCTAGCTAGTTTTATTAAACACAAATGAGAACAAGAGATCAATCCTAGTTTTATTCAACATAAATGAGAACAAGTTTTGTGTAATTTTATGATGCAACAATGGAGTTACTTGTTTATGCAATAGAGGTTTTCAATGTGCAAGAGATAGAATAACTTCTCCCTCTTATGTGCAAAGAAAATAGTATATATATAACATATACATCCGTAGCAGCAGTTACCCCGAACTAACACAACGCAACGGGAAAAAAACTGGACAAAATTGTCACGAGCCAAGAGGTTCACGAGTCGCGAGCTTGGTCTTGAGTCGCGATCTTGTTCCGTGAGTCGCAAAATCTTTCTGCCCCGCTGGTTCCTTCAGGCCTGTTTTTGCGAGTTGTGCATATCATGCACGAGTCGCAATTTATCTCTGTTTCTGCTTTGTTTTCTCAACTTTCAATGACATTAAATCATCAAAATAATTTACAGAACTATGAACTTATTATAGAACATAATACTACGTCTAGCATTATTACTGTTCATAATTATTCACATTTATACTCTAAATTACATAAATCTCAACAATAAATGTATAACTAGTTTTTCAGCCGTGCAAGACACATTATTTTGTAAAAAAAAATATCAAAAATATAAATTAAATTTAGAAAATGATATAGAATTCTATTATTGTATTTTATTTATTTATGCTTACACCAAATCAACCATTGATAACCTTGACAATTCTCAACTTGACTTCAAAATTAAGGCACAAAACACTAGAAATCTGAGGGAGTAAGTATGATAATTGATGAAGGCGGGGTAATAAAAAAGGTTATAATTAATATTGTTCAAGGAAAAGAAAAGGGTTAAAAAATAATTGTCTTAAGAAGATGACACTTGGCAAAAAAGTTCTTATTTTAAATATTTATTAAATTATAGATTATATATTATAGATTTAACTAAAAATTATTTTCTTCACTTATTAGATGTAACAATTGAATTTTCACATTTGTAGAGACACAATTTTGATTGACAATATATATATTTTAGTCTATAAACCTTAAAAAAAACTAAAAATTACTCCCTTTGTTTTTTTTATTATTAATCTTTACACTTCACATTTTAATATATACTTGTCGAGACAAAATTTTAAACATTAATATCTTTAATTATGTATTTGTAAAAATTGTAAAACTACAACGTTGAGATGAATCCAACAAGACCTTACTTGACTATAAATAAAAATAGAGACAATAATTAACGTAATCAAAAGTCAAACGGAGTAAACTAAATAAAAATAGATGGAGTGCATATTTAGAATGTGTATATTGAGACACATTCAAAGTCAAACGATGTAAACTAAATAAAAATAGATGGACTAGTACTATATCACACCCTCGTGCTGCCAAGTCACTAGCTTCCTCTTGCCGTCATCACTTTTCTTGCTTTGGTCTCCATTTGTATTTCACTCTTTTATAATTTATTTTTCTTGTTTTTTTTTTCCCCATTTTTTTCATTGTATTTTTCATTTTATTTTCTTGTACGTTTATTTATTAGCTTTCGCTTTTTTCCTAAGAGATAAGAAAATCACTTGCTCCTTGTAAAAAAAAAGGTTCATATATATTATGGTATTTATTAATTTGACACGTATGCACGACTGGTTTATCTAAAAAGTGCAACAACTATGAATTAATTAACAACATTTATGTTAAGATCAATTGATGCTATGCTTAGCTTTAGCCATGCATGCGTGTTGGAGCTTAATGTTTGTTTTAGCATGTACAGTTGTGCACTTGTTTTGAATTATTTTTGAAGATGTGGAAATTGAAGGTAACATGATAAGGGCATAAGGTATGGAATGATAATAATAAGTAAAGCAAAAAAAAAATAAGTAAATTTGTTTTATTTGAAAAGTAAACTTCTAATAATGGATCAATGTGAATTTGGGTCTTTAATGTTTTTAATTGACATTTTGCATTATTAATCATTAGATGACGATTTTGCATTTGGCAATGTATTTAACCATATCTTTTTTTTTATTATTATTATTAATACAGTGTAATAGGAAAAAAAAAAAATTGAAGCAAAAAAAAAAATGTAATTAAATTTCACAGACTTAGCCATAGATCAAGACCGGAGGAGAGTCTTACATTATAAAATCAATTAATTAATAACATAAGGAGTACCCCAGAAGCTTATATAATACTATATATTAGTTATTATCTTTTCAATTTTTCAATGTGTGATGCAAGTGGGATATACTCTCAACATGCAAGGATAATTAGTCATTCATCGGATGATATAGGGAAAAAACTCACAATGATAAAGATAATCAATTCAAAACTACGCATATATGTGTAGCTAAAAAAAATGGATTTTCTTACAAAAAAAAAAAAAAAAAAAAAAAACAAAGGATATTATACATTTGATTTGGTCAAATATATTTTTTTCAGAAAACAAATTTTCATTATTTGTTTTATTATTTTTTTTAGGGTGCGTGGAACATAATCTATTTATTATATTTGTAACTATTTTTGGAAAAAAATATGGCTTAATCGATCTTTAATTAGATATCCTGAAATCGGAAGAGAAACTCTTACCACCTAGCCGACCTAGGTTATTCATCACTCTCGTATTATATTTTGTGATATGCTAAAAAAAATCCGTTTACATCATCTTTGTTCTTGTGGGGGTGTTGCCGTGTTGGCATGTCCGCATGTTAACCAATTTTTTTCCGCTTAAAATTCCTTGCTTGATTATTTTTGTTAGCTTTTGATACAATAATGCTTCCCTTTTTCATACTTATATCCCTATATCAGTAATTAGATTAAAGTAAGGTTTAACTTTTAAGAGAATGATTCTAGTGTGGTCTTATGATTATTGACTATCATAATGCATGGCTAGGGTTGCTTGATTTTTTATTTATTTTTAATTTTCAATCTAATTAAAAATATTTTTAAAAATACTCTAATTAGATTACTTATTTAGGGAAAATATTTTCATGTTTTTTTCTAAAATTAGTTTTTATTTTCCTAAAATAAGAAATATAATTAAAGTATTTTTAAAAAGATTTCTTAATTATATTACGAATTAAAAATAAATAAAAAATCAAACACTCCTAGGAGTCCTAGCCATCCATTACGACAATTTATAGTCATAAGGCCACACTAGAATTTTCAAGTTTAAGAATTGTACTCCTAATTAATAATTATTATCATTTGCGCGCATCCTATTACTGAATAAAATATTTTCAATACAATTACTTTATGCCTAATTATTTGATATGATTTTAAAATTTCTTATTGTAATTTATTTTGTAGTGTTTGCATGTGTAGTATATATATATATGCAAGACTTTAATATTTGTAAATTGTAAATGAATATATATCGTTTTATCAAATCATATTTAAAACTGACAATAAATAGTTTTTGTATATAAATATAAATGAACATTGAATATCTCTATATAATTAATATGAATAAACATTACGTACTTGCAAAATATCAGATATTTAATGCTTGCAAATATGTGTATATGAAGCTGTATGAACGGATGAACCCCGCTAATCATATAATAATCGGAGAGGAATTGAATCCCTCTCTTCAAAAACAATGTCACCTTAATTTCGTATTGAATAGAACTATGGAACCGACTTTTTATATAACTTAGATTCTTATTGTTAAAAAATGTATGTTAGTGTTGACCAAGTTAATTATTGTTCTAGTGTGATAATCAACAACTTTTACGTAAAATAGGATCAAGTTGCCGTGTTTGGTTTTAGCCATGCATGGAACTTAATGTTTTGTTTGCACATGCATTGTTCAGCTGATAAATAATGAGTCAAGCAATTAAACAACCTATAAATAAATTAATTAATTAAACAGAAGACAACCAAAGTTGCCTACTAGTCGACTACCAAGTACACTGTACACATGAGAATCAAGTCATAGCCCAGTGGTTAGGGCTTCAGACAGAGGGGACGCTTGGCATGCTCGACCGCTCAGGGCCCCCAAATAACAAGGGCCCCTGATTTATAATATTACTTATTGTTTTTAATAATTAAAAGCAAATGTTGCATGAATTAGTAGTAAGCTTAACTAAACTGGGTTATAATTAATTTCAAGGCTCAAGTTGTAAGTTCAAATCTTAAAGTATTGTTTTTTTTTAGCTTTTAATTTGTTGTTTTTAAGAACAATATAACTTGACGGACGGGTTACAAGAATATGAACAGGGCCTCCCTTAACTCTGCCCCGGCCCTGCTTTCAGAATTCCAAGCACGAGGTCCTGGGTTCGATTCTCACCGCACGCATTTGTGAGGATTCCTTATTATCCCCTTTACAGATGCGTGTGTTGGCTAAAATTGGGTCGGGTGACCTGTAGTAGGGCCCGGCTCCAAGACCTAGTATCCCACACATTATCCTATAAAAAAAAAATACACTGTACACATTTCTAAAATCCCAATACATGTATAGTCGTATAGGTATATCCATAAAAACCTAATTTCAATTTCTAGGTTTGATGATAAAATTGTAAGATCAAACTCTACTCTACTAGTCTACTATATATGCACACTTTGGGATATACTATTGAAGTCATTTCATTATTCTTCCATACTCCCAATCCCATAATCAATACAAAAAAAAAGAGCTTTTAGGAACGGACCAAATCCGTCTCTAAATCGACTAAATCCGTCGCTATTTGGATTTAACAACAGATTTAGAGACGGATAAAATTCGTCTCTAATTTAGAGACGGATTTAAAAATGGACATGTTGTGATACATCACTTAGGAGAAATTGAACCCGTGACCATTCTATTAAATTTCTATAAGTCTCACGAATCATAGTTGGTAGGAATCGAAACTGTGACCTCAAAGTCACGGGGTGACACTCTTACCAATTGTACCAAGTTTTATTTGTCAATCTTATATGCATAGAATTGTTAATAAACGAAAGAAATATTAGAGACGGAAGCTAAAATCCGTAGCAAAATTTAGAGACGGATTTTTAAAATCCGTCTCTAAGATTTTTACTCTAAAAAATTAGAGACGGATTTAAACATCTGTAGCTAAATTAAATCCGTAGCTGAATTTAGAGACGGATTTTAAAAATCCGTCTCTAAATTTTTATTCTAAAAATTTAGCTACGGATTTAAAATTTCCGTCTCTAATTTAGAGACGGATAGAGTCCGTCTCTAATTTTCCGTAGCTAAAAGCTCTTTTTTTTGTAGTGAATATCCTTTGATTAACTTTATATTCATTAAATTGATTGATTGTGCCTATACACTATAGGTCTGTTCACTTTAATTAATATATTTTTTGATACTTATCTAAACTTATTATAAGTTTTAAAAATAAATTGAAAAGAACAGGCATATACATAAAGTGTGTGTGTTAGGATTGACTAAAAATCACTAAATAATTAAAAATTGTTTAAAGTCGAATAAAAGAAATACATACTACACGTGTGAATATGAGGTTAATGAGGATTGCATGCACGTGTTTTTTAGGTCAAAATTTTCAGTATTTATGAAAATATCATTAATGATATACGCATACCTCATTAAGTCTCTTATAGTCCTTTAAAGGGGTGTTTATAAGATAAGACAATTAGAGCTTGCCTTGGCTCTGTCAACCCACGGTCAAAACTCGACTTCATTTAGTTTGATTCCAGTTTGAGCTCGATTTAAAAGGTTAAAGAGTTGAGTTGAGCAAGCCGATACTCGACCGACTCGAAAACTCGTTAAAAGTTTGAAAAGTTGATTATCAGGTACTTTTATATAAAAAAAAAATTAAAAAATAATACGGAGTATAATGTCAATAATAAATGACAAATAAAGATTATGGCGAATTTCTATTCCTCTGCCATTAATTTGGTCTGCACCAATTGTATGTAAAAGGTTGTGTTGCTCTTCACACATGCTTTAATTAAGTAGTGGCGCTATTTTTCTACACCAAACCTTAAGGTCGTGTTGTTATGACCACTTTTTCCTATTATTAATACATACGCATAAATGATTTTGACAATTGCAAAACATATTTTAAATATTTTTCGTAAAAAAAAATTTGCCAGAAATTTAGATGATTTCATGTGATTGTAAATTAGCTATTGGTTTTGCCAGAGGCTCAAACAAATGAGGAAACGACAATGAGACGAGAAAGAATACTCTCTTTTCTTTTTTTAAGTTACTAGGCTCTGTTCCTGGGTTTAGAGAGACTTATGAGTGAAATCATAAAATGGTGCCCCATTGAATAATTAATTGAATATATAAATGAACGTTGATGATACATTCTTCAATTGATTTAGGGATTTTAGATAAAGAAACAAGAAAGAATAATGAAATTTGGGAAAAGTTAAAATTAAATTTGGAGACTAGAAAGAACAATAACCGGGGGATTGAAAATTAAAATATAAATTAAATGCAAAATTGTTAATTAAATTAATCTTGTTATATGGGAAAATTTTGGGGAAGAGCTTTATTAGAGGAAGACGAAGAAAGAATTGCCTCTGAGTTTGACGCTTTACCTAGCACGTACCATCTTAGTTCTTTTAATAATTACCTTAAATCTAACTGAACTTGTACTTTTTTTACTTGGGTCGAGGGCAGTCTCTCCACAAACTCTACCCTAGAAATAGGTCTGGATTGTTATCCTTTAGTCACTCCCTACCCAATGCATGAGTAGTCTCTCCACCTACCTTACTCCAGAAACATTTATTGAATTGAAAATTAAAAACAATATGATAAATAACCCTAATTCTCTAATTCATGTTTAAGGTTTCTAATTTTCTATGCTCAAGTATATTTCAACAAAAAAAACAACACAATTAATCCAAACATCCTATAAACTATAATCAATAAAACAGTTAATCTAGATAATTATGAAAAAAGGCATTAAAGTTAGAATTAAGGATTTCAAGCTCACATTTTCCAATTGTGGTTCCTCACTTGCTCTTTGTGTTAATGGGGTGGTGTTTTTAGGCAACATTCATGGTTATATGATCTATTGTTACCATATTAGGGCTCTTGTAAATACTTTTTTTAAGAGGTATATTTGCTTAAAAAAAGTTAGAACATAATTTTCCTTATCATGGTATCAGAGCTATTAATTTTTCTTGATCCTTTTTCTGAGTTCTCTCCTTCTGAAATGGATCGAAAAATAGCATAGTAACTCTAACTAATGCATTTATCATCGACACATGATTTAACTCAATTAATTTAAACTACAACTCTCTGCGAGTCTCAAAAGTTCTTTAATAAGTTTATTTGTAATGTGGCTAGGGATATGTGTAATATAAAATTTTAGCTATGTGGAGTATTCAAATGAAGCAAAACCACCGTACCTTTCAACGGGCACATTAGCATGTTGGTGATGGCAGGCTGGTAGTAACAATGACTAGTGAATTTTGAGCAACCATCATCTCGACCGCTTTAGCTTCCGGCTTGTTTCCACTTTTTTTTTTTTTTTCCCTTTCCTCACGCGTTGTCCGACTTGTGATTTATTTTGTTTAACGAATATTTTAAAAAAGGAAAATTGTTATATGCAACCATTGGATTAGAGCTGCATATATAATTAAGGGGCTTAGAATAGAAAGTTTAAGGAAAAATAATGCATTAATTACATCGATATGTGTATGATTTTGTCA
The DNA here is from genome assembly GCA_951394345.1 of Salicornia ramosissima. Classification (NCBI taxonomy): domain Eukaryota; kingdom Viridiplantae; phylum Streptophyta; class Magnoliopsida; order Caryophyllales; family Amaranthaceae; genus Salicornia; species Salicornia ramosissima. The sequence continues at coordinate 52,083,146 of OX596234.1, forward strand.
TAATTTTTTTCCATTTTAGGAATGTATTTAATGTTGCATCTAATATTACCCTTAAGTAAATAAATAAAATATAGAGATAACTATCCTTTATACTTAGGTTGTGTTTGATTCAAGTTAAATAAGCACTCATAAGCTAAATAAGCACCCATGTGCTTATGAGTGCTTATTTTCAGAAAATTCAGATCAATAAGAAACTTTCAGATCAGATAAGAAAATTTCAGATCAGATAAGAAAAGTTCAGATCAGATCAGAAAAGTTCAGATCTAATTAGAAAAATTATAACTATAATAATAACTAAAATCAGAAAAATTTAGATCAAATCAGACTGGATCAGAAAATTTCAGATCAGACTAGATCCTAAAATTTTAGATCAGATCAGATTTGAAAATTTCAGATGAATCAAACACACCCTTAATCCTTAGTCACTCCCACATTGTATTAATGTGAAAAGGTAAATTAAACAGCAACAACGGTACGTAGGCTAGTAATCAAATTTTGAATTGTGAAACAAATCAGAGCTCGTTTACTTTAGCTTAAAAAATAACCAAAACACTAACCCCAAAAAAATAAAAAGTTTTAGGGATTGTCATGGATGAAAATTTCATGGTAAACCCCACATATTAGTTTGTTGTTTATGATTTATATATTTTTTTTGGGTCAATAAACGAGTTCTCTTCATGAATTTTGTCCTCCTTTTGGACTTTTATGTGTTATGTCTTTATGATAGTTTTGAGGTGTTGTTTTTATTTATAGATTTGTAGTTATAGGGAATATGATGATGGTCCAAGAAGGTATAATATATGGTTCAATTTTTCCGTTCAAGACAAATATAAGACTTGTTGTGAAAATCTCCGCCCGTAAAGATGCACAAGCATCGAAATTAATGAGGTGTTTCATCATTGAATCTATACTCTAGGAGATGCACTCGAGATGCTTTTATTTAGTTGTTTTGGATGTGAACTTTGGGCCTAACTGAACTGAACTGAATATAAATGAGAGTATTCCATCCGTTTCAAAATAAATTGCTCCACTTTAACCAAAATTGTAAGAGTTTTTTGGTCAAAATGGAGTAGTTATTTTGAAATAGAGGGAGTAATATTTTATAGTATAAGAGAAGAAAATTAAAAGTTAAAATGAATTGAACTGAATTTAAGCTGAAATAAACATGTCCTTTATTTCCGTAATTTAAATTTTCTTGAGTTATATATTCATTTTTATGTCCTGTCACTATTTACGAATGAAATTCATTTTTTTTAAAAAAAAAAAACAACGGCAGGCTAGTAGTTAGAAAAAAGCATTAATCTATGCTAGTATAATCCAATAAGTTGCAAAAAAACGTGATTACTTAGTGAGTAGTCTATGGTTTTTGTAACTCTTTACCTGAATTCAAGTAAAATTTCAACAACCAAAACAGAAAAAGAAAAAAGCCACGCCTGAAAGTAATTTATCCCTGACAAGTAACTGCAACTCTGAACCCCATTTCGAACCTTCGATGCATGCGTTTGTTAGCGTCACTTCTGTCCTTCATTCTCACATCATCCTCTACTCCTCAACCTCACCTTTTCCCCCCTACACCTTCACCTCATTGTACGCCACCTGTCCAAATCCAACCATCACCAAATCATCCTACTCATACCTACTATCCTTCCACTGCACCTCACCACACCTGATCACATCACGTATTTCTTCTCATTTTCCTTTTTCTTCAAAATTATTTCTCCCCTCTTTTTCCTCGTTGGCGTTAACAAATTTTAAATAAAAAGTAAGAAAAAGACAAAATCCCAAACACATTTTGTTTGAGGGGAAGAAGCAGAGTGAATGAAGCAAAGCAACAACTAATACTCCTCCTCTTCTTCTCTCTCAGAATTACCATCATCGTCATTACCCAGAAATTTCTAGAGAGAGAAACTAAACAATTTCGTAATGCTATGATCATGGAGTAGTTGCGAATTGAGATCCCTCTTTCTCACTGATCGTCGCTTCTCATCCCTCTGATTTATCTTTCTCTTCTTACGTCAGCTTCTTCTCCCTGCTCTCGTCCACACTGGATAATTCACTCCGCCGTTGATCTCTTCACCGGTGATTGTTTTAGATCTGATCAATTTTGTTTTCTTCAAAACCAAAAACCCTAGCTTAATTCTCTACCGTCTGATGTTTACTCTTCTTTGACTTCATTTCTTTTTTTAGTCAAACGGCCGAAATTCAATTGAGAGATTGTTATGGGGCAGTGTTACGGAAAAGCGGTCGCCGGGGATGACGGCGACGTGGTGACTACAATTGTAGCGCCGACTGACGGTGGTGACGCTCACCCGCAGTCACCTTTACCAGCGTCGGAAGTGGTGAGTAATCCGTCTGTAAGGAATACTCCGGCGAGGGCATCGCCGTGGCAAAGTCCGTATCCTGCCGGAGTTGCGCCGTCGCCTGCGAGGTCTACGCCAAGGAGGTTTTTCCGACGGCCTTTTCCGCCTCCGTCACCGGCGAAGCACATAAAAGCGTCCTTAGCGAAGCGACTTGGGAATGTCAAGCCGCAGCCCAAAGAGGGGCCGATACCGGAGCACGGTAGCGGTGGTGGTGGTGAAGATGGGCAGCAATTGGACAAGTATTTCGGGTATAGCAAGAGTTTTGGGGCGAAATATGAGTTAGGGAAGGAGGTTGGGAGAGGTCATTTTGGTCATACTTGTTCTGCTACCGTCAAAAGGGGAGAGCTTAAGGATCAAGTTGTTGCTGTCAAGATCATTTCCAAGTCGAAGGTGATTATTTTTTTGGCCGTTTGTTAGTCAATTTTGTCTTCTTTTGTTTCCCAGTTTAGTGGTTGTTTGTTACTTGGTTGACGATTTTGGAACTGAAATCATGGAATTTGTCGGAGAAAGGATAGGACGATGTGAATTTTATGATATGTGTAAGTATAACAGTAATTATATTGTGATTTTTATTGAATTGATTTTGTTTTAGTAGTGTTGGTGATGGTGCTGGACTGCTGGTGATTGGAGCATACCTGTACTTGTTTTTTGGGAGATTTGGAATTGGGGCTGGGGGGCTAAGGCCTAAGGGAATTTTACTAGGTCTAATCAGTGATTTTACTATATACTGTGTTACTATTTTCATTTTGCACAAGCTGACTGCACTAGTAATCTAATGTCAATTGTCAAAGTAGCATTCTAGGTTAATGTTAATCTGATATAGTGATGGAAATATGATGGCCAAAGTTGTCAAGGATTGAAATAATCAAGTCAATTTTTTTTCCCTGGAAATTAAGGGGCTATAGGTACTCTTATTGTGGATGAACGCTTGCTGATCCTGTAGTTAGTATTGGAAATTTACATTGGTGAAATGCTGATGTTAGCTCCAAGCTTACTAATGTCCAGTTTTCAGCTTTTGATTACAATGGACTATAGGAAAAAAGTTAACTGTCTTATTAACCCTTACACTGAAACAGGTGCGGCACTGGACTAATTGTTTCCTGTGTCTTATTAACCCTGCTTTGCAACCTGATTTTTGACTTGATTTTGTATAAGATTCCCTTTATCATTTGAGTTCTTCACCCTCTTGATAAGCAGGTTCCTATCTTAAGGCTGCCTACTTCATCTTTGAAAACTTAATATGCTATGACTTGTTTAGTTGTCTATGACCTAATGTATTTAGTTGACTCTAAGCATCTGCTGTGAAGTTGTGTGATTTCGTGACAAAACAGGTTGGTCATTTTAATTTGAACTTTGAAGTTCTAGAGTTTTTTTTTTTTGGTTGTCTGAAGTCAAAGAAATATGGCATTCTTAATTCTTATAACTGAAACCCCAATTAGATTAAAGCAGTCATAAGGTTAGTTGTTATCTAGGTAGTGGAATTTTTTCTGCAGCTGCTGCTTTTAAGCCTATGTTATGTGGATGTGCTAGAAGTGTCGGGCTCGACCATCTATAATTTGCATGATTTTTACTCAAAATGAAGAATGTCCAAGTGTCATGCCAATTTCCAAGGGCCGAGTGTCCGGCATGGTTACTTGATGGTGAAGCGAAGAGTCCAAGTAACATAATTTTAAACCGTCATAAACGGGGATTATTTTCCTTCTTTTCCTACTGAGTAATTTATTTGGTGCTTAACACTATTTAGTCATTCTAACGCTTGATATGGCTAGGGAAGCTTTGTCAGGTAACTTGCTGTTGGTGTTTTCTGAAAATTGTCCATTGCCATTGGCTCCCTTTTCCTTTTCTGCTTATTAGAGGTTGCTGGCCTTACAGTTCCCTGATTGGCTCTTGCTTATGGGTGAGAAGAGTGGAGCACAACTTTTGTGATGTAGGAGCAGACTTTGCTAGCTGCATTATCTTAGCCCTTTGTATCGATCATGGTTAAAAAATACATCATAGCTCATCAGGTGTAATGTTTAACAATGTAAATCCCCTCCCCCCGAAGCTATACTAGTTTATTCAATTAACAAGGTTTTGGATATGAACTCTTTTATCGTTATGCTTTAAGCAGGGGAGCTTATTATTCATGGTTTAAGACTTGGTAGTTTCAATTTTTCTGTTTCTAGTATCCCCTTTCTCGTATTAACAAATTGCCTAGTAGGGAGATGAAATCATATAAGCTGCACCCTAAGAAGAAAAAACTCTGATTAGGCACTTCTCCCATCCTAAGAAGCACCTGTGTACTTCCTTCAGAATAAACCGTCTAGCTAGATTTGTCAATCATGCAATAATGTAAGCCTTTGTTTTTACTTTACGCCCCTTCAATTATTTCTACGTAGAATGGCTGTTCACTAGTAGCTCTTTCCTTTTGCATCCTTAAAAAATAAGCTCAAGTTTACCTTCCAAAAATTGTGACTGCTAGGTGCAGCGACTGAGCAGTGAGCACCATCGGATTTGATTTCTGTATTGTATTCAAGCATGTCCTTTTTATCCTTTTTTTTTTTTGCTTTTTTTTGGGAGATTCCAAGTAATGAGAAGATAGTGTATTGCTGCTTTCAAGTTTCAAAAACAAAAGATGTATGGAGCAACCTTTTTTTGTGCAAGCTTTGTTGATTTTTTTTTTTCATTTGTCCGACAAGCAGTAGCTCGCCTAGACCAGGAAAATTGTTCTTTACAGATGAACTTCTCATAAATGTAAACAGATTTGACCAACTTCCCCCTTTTCTGAACGAACCCGCTCTTTGTCAGAAGGCATCTTCATGACTAGTTGCGTAGGGACAACATCGATTAACTGACGATATTCTATATCTATACTGATTCAAATGCGAGTGGATATCTCAGTTAGATAGATGATTCCAGTGGAGATAGCGTGCTCCAGAATAACTTCTTTTAGGTGGAAAAGCTACATTTCTTTCCTGACTTCTATTTCTTCTTTTTATCTGATAACGTTCAATTTCTTTTTCTGGTCATCTTGTTAACAATTCCCTATATGAATGGCTAGCATGTACCACTTTCAGGTACATGCACAACACTTGACCTCGTTGCTGGTAACAGTGATGAGGGGTTCTTTTTTAGTAGTCCTTTGGTTTAAGTAACGCAATCACTCATAGCTAAAAAAGGAAAGGCTTTGTGGCCAACTTTAAGACACAGGAAAAACATGTTTCTTTCCCACCTATAGGGTCATTTAGGTTGGCTTTACCAATAGGTACGTAAGTCACTAACCTACTGGTTAAGAAACTATGTGAACCAAAGGCCTTTCTTCATTCTATCAATCTATATGGCTATATATAGCTTTATTTCTAATAGAAACAAACATCTCCTTTCTAGAAGATAGGGGAGAGAGCTTTACATAGCCTTAGCAAGTAGCTTTCTTTCTTCTAAAAAAGAACCTTGCCCTAGAGCAATAGAAGAATTCGGAATTCCTGGGTAGCCGCTAGGATAGATGCATAGAATCCGGATGTCGAGAATACATGGTTAAGGTAGAAGATATCAAGTTAAATCGTTAGCTTCGGTGAATAAGATAAGATCCAATTTATCCTCAAAGAAAAGGAAGCAGAATTAGACTCTATAATTACATCTTTCAGATAGTCTCTACTTCAGGTTTATCTTGCCTTTTGGAGTTGTTCTTTGTTTCCTTCATTTTTTTAATGAAGCTTTCACTTTTAAGTCTTTCGGCCCGTTTATTTAATGAGGCTTTCACTTTTAAGAAACCTTGTAACCCCCATGCAAAACAATTTTTCATGCCTATGCTTGAGTTTTCTTCACATTTTCTATTACTATCCACTACCATTAGCAAAGATGGTATTTGATGGGAATAGGTATTTATGAAGAAAATTATGTTAATGGGAGGTAATATGTCACCAAAATTGGAATAGATATTGATTTTCCTTCCAAATTACATATAAATTCATTCTCATTACCGACATTTACGACTGCTTACCAAACTGACCGTTAGGGGTTTGTTTCACACATGGAAGGCTTTGCTTTCCCGGCCCTTATCCAATGACATTTAATTTTTACTTCTCACTATCTTGCTATCCTTGAATTTTGTGGTTAAAAATATTTAGATTCTATACTAGGGTGTTCTTCTTCTTGCGCTGCACTTTAATCCCAAAGTGATGGCACGAGGACTTCCCAAGAGGTCACCCATCCTAGTACTATTCTCGGCTAACCACGGAGTCAGTGGTGTTGGCGGCATGGCAACACAAGGAATTCCCAGGAGCTCACCCATCCTAGTACTATTCTCATCCATTAATGCGCCTGGATGTGACATATTTTTACGCTGGCTGTCACAGGCCTACCATAACTTTCCTCCTTTATCCGAGCTTAGGAACGGCAGCGGGAAACCCCATTGGCGGAGGTAGATTCTATACTGGGGTATTGCCGAGAATCTCTCCCTGGCTTTAAAATCTTCTCCTCAGTTGGATACAAAATCGTATGAATGGATGAACCTCTATAGGCATGTCTCACATCTATAGAATGTAAATGGTAGCAATATCACTCTTGCAAACTATTCATGTCCAAGCTGCGTAATACGTCTTGATTCTTGCGTCTAATAACTTTCGACAATCATCATGTATGCTATTTTAGGGTTTTGCAAGCATTCATATGCCCAAATCCCATTCTAACTCCTAGCTAGTCAATTTTTGTCGAAATTTGAACGATTCATTCATAGAGATCCTAATTTTTAAAGTGGTAAAAGAAAGCATAACTTATTTAAAACCTTCTTTTAGTCTTAAATTCACGTGTATGGATTCTAACCCATGAAATCCTGCGCTTCATATTAATTCAAATACCTCAATTATATTGAACATATTTTTGGGAATATAAAGTACTCCAAAATGAGACGGAAAGGGAAGAAAAACTTAATTGATATATGCTTACAAATAGGCGTGAAATCTTTCTTCTTAAATTACTAGAAAACAACTCAATATGAAATTTCAGAAATTAAGTCAAAAAGAACATGGCCTAAATGCACATTAAGTATGCCCTATTTTGGTAATGAGTAATTATAATTCCAAGGCCCTATGTTTTGTATTTTTTGGTGGGCAATTATGTAGATTGTGAATCATCCTATAAGAGCTTTCAACCGTTGGTGGGGAAAACATTAGACTTGACATATTATAGTTATTTTGAATTAGGTATTTTTTTACATGCTTCGTTTATTTTTCTCCTTTGAACTCTTTGGCTTCTATCATTGTCTTTGTACATAGCCTTTGATTTATTGTTATGTCAACCTTTATTCCTCGAAATAGGCATCAAATGCATGTATGCTATTGTTGTGCGAAATGATAGAAAGCCATGTTTTTGTTTTTTCCCGCCTTTTTAGAAGATGAAATAAAAGGAAATAAATGATCATTTAACAATGCCATGATTTGAAAACGAATGCAAAAAACAACTAGCTAGTATGATTTGCTAAATTTTGGCAAAGATATAGTACTCTATTGATATCTCTCGTAGATAGAAAGTTTCTAACACCCATAATGTTGTTCCAATATCTTTTCAATCTAGATTACGATTTGATTTCTTTTTTTTTTTGGTGATAAAGTTTGTATTTCATTGGTTGGTATGACGAGTTGAACTCTTGACCTCAAAAATCAAAGGTGGAGGCATTGATCTTTGATGCGTTGTACTTTTGTCCTAAAGCTGTTAAGTTTTATTTGTTTAGGGGACATCCTATATTCCTATATGTTATTTTTTATACCAAGTTACCTGGTTGATTACGTGATCTAGTTAATAACTGATAGTATAAGTAATGGCAGAGTAAAATGTAATAGTTTAGTAGTTTTATCCGTTTCTAACAAAGATGAAGCAACTTGAGTGTGTGTTTTTTCAACTATGGATTGCAATGGAGCATAATAAATGTATTGTGTTCTTGGTTCTTTTGAAATCGTAGGCCCATCTACTGCTCCGTTCCTTTTCGAATATGGGCTTAATTATAAGCAATCTTGTAGAAATGGTAGGGTAAGTCTTAGATTGGTAATTAAATTGAGGTAATGGTTTGGTATGCTATACAATATTACAAATGGTTGCATATATAGCAAGTTCAAACTCAATTCAAAAGGCTGACTCCTGGCATTCAGCCAGTTGAAATTAGTTTCCATGTCTCACAACAAGCATTATAATATATGCCAAACCAAGCAAATGTACAAACATAAACTTAAGTATTATTGATGTGAACAAAAATCCATCATATGATAGTGTGGAATCTCCGACTACATGTTCGGGAAAAACATTTAAATCTGACTTGAAATAGGTAAATAATTATATTTCATGATTTCATCTTCTAGAAATTTGTCGTCTTTCTTCATATTTTAATGAAATTCCGCTCCCAATGTCATTCAATACATTTTGCTTCACATTTTGGGCAATTTCAATTTTGTATAATTCCTACTTTGATATGTTTCTATGTTCCATAGGCAATAAATTGGTTATATCTATGTTAAATTTTCTTTCTTTGATGCGATCATATGTATCTAGGTGATGTGTATTAATTAGGCACAAAGGAAAGAAGTCACTGTTGAAAGTTCGTAAAATTTTGTAACTTATTTTCATTATAGCACCTTTGTGGTTGCTAGAGATTTGGCAAATATTAGTTTGTTTTCAGAAGGCTTTCCAAAGTTCTTTTTGCTTCGCTTTATTATGTGTGTGTTAGCTTCTAGAATATTGTGGATTGTGCTCCAATTTGTTGAATCTGTCTCAAGTACGATACTATGTTGGGTTTTAAGTTTACGAGGATATGTAATTATTTTTTACGTTTGCTTGTTTGACGAACCATCTTGAAAGAATGTTAAATTTTTGTCTGTCATCTACTTGATTGTGTCTTTCTTAAGAACTGAGATACTTTTAGGGTCACACTTCCATTGCAAGCACTTATGTCTGTCTCTTTCTTATGCAGATGACGACAGCAATATCAATTGAAGATGTCCGCAGGGAAGTTAAGATTCTGAAAGCCCTCTCAGGGCACAAACATCTTGTTAAATTTTACGATGCTTGCGAGGATTCAAACAATGTATTCATTGTCATGGAGTATGTATTCTCTCTTAAGCTGGAAAACCTTCTATGTAATTATATTCATGCTTAATGAAATACCGTTTTGAAACTTCCTAAATGCCCCCACATATACTGATAGCTTTTGCTGGGTTGTGATAGGATATTAGAATTTTATGAAGGGAGGTTGGGAAAACATTGCCATGAGGTATCTTGATGAAATTGCTGTGACTATCAAATCAATTTAAAATGCTTTAATTCTGTCTTTTTTTGGTGTGCCGGACATTATATTTGATAGATTGCTTTAGTGTGTCGATGACATAAATTCTAAAATTCAAATCTATATTTTAGCCTACCTCTATCTTTTAATTGTAGATATATGTAATTTGAAATCTTGAAGTTTAGCTGCATTGAAATTGTATAGTGATGTTTACATTGCGTCTGACGTGTTGCATCTTAATTATGCACTATCAGATTATGTGAAGGTGGGGAATTACTTGACCGAATATTATCAAGGTAAAATTTTCTGGTCCTTGGTAGAATCTTGTATGATTTCTTGAGATTGCTTGGCAATAAACGATAAAGAGACTCATTCTTTTTGCAGAGGTGGAAGGTACTCGGAAGAAGATGCAAAGACAATTATCAAACAGATCTTGAATGTTGTATCTTTCTGTCATCTCCAGGGTGTTGTGCATCGTGACCTGAAGCCTGAGGTTACAAGTCTTACAACTTCCTATTTTGCCAATTGGTTGATACTTGCTACTTTTTTTGCCCTTAATTTTTTTACTAACGTATTTCTTTCTGGGTCAGAATTTTCTCTTTACATCTAGAAGCGAAGATGCTGACATGAAGCTAATTGATTTTGGTCTGTCTGACTTCATTAGACCAGGTAACAATTATGAACTTCCATTTGGGTGGAAGATCTCAAAGTTGTGTGTGTTTCATGATAGCAAATCTTGCTTGTTTTTGGCTATATATTTTTCTGCCTCAGGGATGTAGACTTTCCTGGCTTGTTCTAATGATTCAGTCATCACACTAGATTCCATTGGCAGTTTTTCTCAAAAGTATCTCAGAATTACTGTTCCTTTTATATGTACAGTGAATGGATTTTTTTTTTTTCCCTGATTAATACAAGTATACAATTCTATAAATCGTGACAAGGGGCAAGAGGAAGGCAAAAATGGAAATTTTGCATTGTTTGAACCCTTCCTCTTCTATTCATTGATCAGCATTTTGATTCTGCACTGCTTTCTTAATTAATTTGTTCTTTTAGAAATCAGCTTTTTAAAATGCGTTTAATTTATGTATAAGGAGTGTGGAGCTGCTCAGCCGTACTTGTTTCCCAGTGTTGGTAGGAGTGAGGGGAATTACTTGACCTTCAGACCATTTCTAATGATATCTTCAGCTGTGTAAAGCTTAGAGTTACAGATTTTGTACCTCCATATTTTGCTTTTATTCTCTTTGGTTTCTCTCAATTTTTCTTGGTAAAATATTCTCGGTCCTTCCTAGTAGAGGCAAGTACATGACAAGACTTTTCAGAATTAAGACGGATGGAGGAATATAGTGTTAGGTTACAATGAACCTCCATACCTAATTATGTAAGTCAGGATTAGTACCTAAACTTGAGCTTGGGAGGAAACTCTAACAACTTGAGAGAGCAAGACACATGCACACTCGTGTAGGAGAGGGGTTGTGAATTTGTCATGCAAATGAAGCTAGACCATTGAGTTTCCTTTTCTCTTTTATATTTCTTCCTCATGTAGAGCATCTTTGTTCTTAATGCAGATGAAAGACTAAATGATATCGTGGGAAGTGCATACTATGTTGCACCTGAAGTCCTCCATAGATCATATAGTCTAGAAGGAGATATATGGAGCATTGGTGTTATCACATATATATTGTTATGTGGAAGCAGACCTTTCTGGGCCCGTACAGAATCAGGGATTTTTCGTACAGTACTGAGAGCTGATCCCAATTTTGATGATGTACCTTGGCCTTCAGTGTCTCCAGAAGGCAAGGATTTTGTAAAAAGAATGCTTAACAAGGACTACAGAAAGAGGATGACTGCTGTGCAAGCTTTGAGTAAGTGCTTTATTATAATGTTAATTTTGAAGGACTCGGTGGTGAACTGAATTTACTGATGGTTTGAATTTATCAACGTGAAACTTGTTGGTATCAAGCTGCTTCTGCATTTTTCTAAGGAAATGATTTTGTGTCATGCAGCTCATCCCTGGTTGCGGGATGGAAACTATACTATTCCTTTAGATATATTGGTATACAAACTGGTAAAGTCATATCTTCATGCAACTCCTTTCAAGCGGGCCGCATTGAAGGTATGTTCTGTTCATTGAATGTTTTTGTTAATCTTACTGCTTTGAATATAGTGATGTTTGTGATTGGTGAAGTCTTTCTCAAGGGCTTAGGCTTTGTGTTCTTGTTGAGTAAATTGTGTTGCTTTCTGTTAGGAGTATAAATATGTTCTGTTAGATATATCTTTCTACCAAGTTCCTTTTCTAGCTGGTTGATTTTTTTTTCACCACCCTCTCTCTCTGTTCTTTTTTTCTTTCTTTCTTTTTTCTTTTTCCAATCACTTTATGCAGTTGAGCAGCTATCATCAGAAAATCAGATAGGGAATCGTGTAGTTATGACACTGTGAATATCTCGGTGCTCTGATTTGGTTAAAATGGCAACATCCATGAATTTGTAGATGTTAAGATGGTGGTCTAAGCTGGTTAGAATATTTCCCAGCGCAACTGTTACTTTGCTACCAAATCATGAAAATGCCATAGAATTTTTTGGTTGTTCTGACACACATGAATAGTAGTTGATCATCTTAGGTATATGTTGAGCTTGATAAGATGCTATGATGAATTGATGAATTGATGGTAGTCTGAGTTGGTTGGACTATGTTACTGTACTTTTGTTAGTTGCTATCAAGTGATAAAAATGCCATAGAATTTTTTGGCTGTTCTTATACACGAATAATAGTTGACCATCTTAGATATATGTGAGTAATTTGACCCGAATATATTTCAGTACTTAATTATGGACATCTTCCAGTTTAGTGCCCTTATTTTACTAGTTTCAACTGATGAATAACTGGTTCTCTCTTTTATTTCTTCTATGTACTGCAGGCTCTCTCAAAAGCTCTTACAGAAGATGAGTTGTGTTACTTAAGAGCACAGTTTGCACTTCTGGAGCCAAACAGAGATGGCCGCATTTCGTTCGAGAACTTCCGAATGGTCATATTTTGCTGCTTGTGTCTTTTCTTTTAAAATTTCAGTTGATTTTCATGTCGATACTTAACAATAATATCAAATTTTCTTTATCATTGTGACCTGAAATTTCATTTAACTTTTCAGGCTCTTGTCAATAATGCTACTGATGCAATGAAGGAATCAAGAGTTCCTGATATCCTAAATTCGGTAATGCATTGCTATTTGATCTCCAGAAAAATGAGACTGCATCTGATAGTATCTAACATCATGCTTTGTACTTGGTTACAGATGTCAGCACTTTCTTACAAGAAGATGGATTTTGATGAGTTCTGTGCAGCTGCAATAAGCACACACCAACTAGAAGCTCGAGAAGGTTGGGAACAAATTGCATCTACTGCTTTCGAGCACTTTGAACAGGAAGGAAATCGGGTTATTACCGTTGAAGAGCTTGCAAGGGTATGTGTTGCTAATCGCTCTAAAATGTTTGATTTTACATTTTTTATTTTACCCACAAAGCCATAAGGTAGACATTTTAGACAATCCTTGTGGGAGGGGATGACAAGTATAATAAATGCTACTATGTATAATTTAGAGAGTGAAAATGCGATTAAAAGTGCAGAACTATTGCATTAGGATTCTCAATCCAAGTTTAAATAAATTGAGCTATGCTTTTCTTTCCTAAATTATCCATGTCATGTCATTCATGTCATTCATGTCATGTTTGGATCTTCTTCCTGTAACTTTGAGCTTGTTTGCTTTAATCTTAATGATTGCAGGAATTGAACCTTGGGTCAACTGCATATTCGATATTAAGAGATTGGGTCCGGAGCTCTGATGGGAAATTAAATTTTCTTGGCTATACAAAATTTTTGCATGGAGTGACTATTCGTAGCTCAAATACAAGACATCATCAATAGGTTTACCATTTTACAAACAAAAAAAAAACTTTCATATAACATGATTTAATTAGATTCATGCCCAATACAGGTTGTTCAGGAAAAGGTTTCTTTTTTCTTTTCTTTCCTTCTCTTGCAAGGGAACTGGGAAGCATAGAGGATTTGTGTATAAATGAATATCATTAGTCAAATTTAGCTGAGGTGGTTAAAACAGAAATTTATTGTAAATGGGTTTCTTGAGCTCATCCTTCCCTGCCTTTAAATTTTGAAAAATGTATGTCAGGGGTTTGAGCTCATATATAGGTTCTTTCTACAAAATCCTTTTTCGCAAATACTCCGTCCGCTAGAACTTCCCTTTAGGTTTGTGTGCAGTGCAATCGATAACTTACATTTAGGGTTGGGTTTGCATGTTGAAAAGTGTAGTTTGGTTTCATACTTTTTCAGGGTTGTTTGGTTGGGGAAGGGAACTTAGGTCCTTGATTCCCATAGTGCTTGTTTGTGTTGCATTTTTCCCCTTTCTCTTGTGCCTTTTAATTAAAAGTGAAGGTTTTGAAGCTCATTAGTCACAATTAATGCTTATAAGGTGATCAAGTTTGTGTTGGTCATGCCCATCATGAAGTATGGAGTGGGGTTAACGAGGGGGGTGGCCGGAAGAGGAGCATATAAGGTAACTTTTCAAATTTACCCAAAGTAGTAGGGATGTAAAATCAGGTCAAACGGTCGGAAATAGGTCGGTCAAAAACAGGTTTGGTCAAAAACGGTCGGTCAAAAACAGGTCGTATGAGTCCTTTCGGTATTGGTTGGTAACGGTCGGTCTTATTCGGTATCTGGTCGAATTCGGTATTTTTCAAAATAGGTGTCGGTCGGTTTCGGTGCGGTACTTGTCGGTTCGGTTATTTTTCGGTAACAAGTCACATTCGGTCGGTCAAAACCGGTTTTTTACAGGTCATAACGGTACACGGGTCATAATCGATCGGTCAAAATCGGTATGCAGGTCATAATCGGTTGGTCAAAATCGGTATGAAGGTTATAATCAGTTGGTCGCGGTCAAATGCATGTCGTAATATGTCAGTCTTAAACGATTGATCACACTACAATCGGTCAATTTAAAATTTCGGATCGGATTTTGATATTTCGGGTTAGTTGGTCAAGAATTTTTGGCTAAGAATTTAGAATGGAATAATTATGTTTAATTATAATTTGTATTAAGTTATAATTATAAGTTTATTTATATTAAGTTTTATTTATTTATATTAATTTTAATTTATTTATATTAAGTTTTAATTAAATGAATTTACAAAAATTTTTATCAATTTTTGTCAACTTAGAGAAATCATGTAAATAAGTTCGGTAAAAAAAGGTTCGGTTGTAAACAGGCAAACGACTTCGGTGATAAGGTCGATCCAAAACAGGTTCGGTACAGTACGATTTTGGTCAAAATCGGTAGGTCAAAAATCGGTTTTTGGCAGGTTGAAAACATGTTCGGGTTGAAAACAGGTTCGGTAACGGTCGGTCTCAGTATAATAAAAACAGGTCGGAAACAGGTTCGTTTTGAATGGGGTTGGTACCGGTCGGTTTCGGTATGCATAAAAGGGTCGGAAAACGGTTTCGGTATAATTCGGGTTCGGTAGCGGTCGATATTCGGTCACTAAAAATTAGGTCAAAAACAGATTCGGTATCGGTCGGTCAAACATATTTATGACTCACATTTACACCCCTACAAAGTAGAAATGTGTAAAAACTGGTCCGTATGGGAAAAAATGGCTAGAACAAGTTAAAATTGATCAAGTAACGAAAATAAAATAGGAAAATTCCCACTAGTACATTTGGAAAATTAAAGAATTATATTGATATGCTAGAAAGTTTTAAAATCCCACAATTGCACCTGATAAGTTCGTTTAAATATAAAAATGTGAACTTAATGACGTTTTTGGAGTTAGGTCCGTTAGTTTATTGCTTTGGTTGGTTAGAAAAGTGTGGTTAAAGTGTTTAAAATCGGTTTTCACTTCCACTTTATTCATAACTCCCCTCAATTACTTCATCAAAAAAAAAAAAAAAAAAAAAAAAAAAAAAAACTCAGTTCTCTCACACTCTGCTTCGCCCTTCTAAAAACTCACCTCCATAGAAGTAGGGGAAAGCACTGGAGCACTGGATAAACTCAGGCAGAGGTAGGGGAAAGCTTAGAGGAGAAGGGAGAAAGGATGGTACAAGTAGTGCCACCAATCAACCACCTTTTGTAGTCTGTATTGGGGCTTTTGAGAAAGACTTACAAAACATCTATGACTCTCTGTAGCTTTGCAATTTGATGAAAGCAGCTATACAAACTTTATGCAGTCTAAGGTTGAGTTTGATTCAACTTAAATAAGCAATTATGTGCTTATTTTTAGAAAATTCATATCATATAAGAAAAGTTCATATCAGATTCGAAAAATTATAACTATAAAAATTATACAAACTTTATGCACTCTAAGGTTGAGTTGCTAAATTAAGCTATGCTTGAGATTAATTAGACGCTAAGATAGTAGGAGATGAAGTTTTTGAGAAACTAGGGAAAAATTTTAAGTGGCCCTTTAAAAGCCCGACCCGCTTGGGCCCGTTAACTTGTTGACCCTATTAAGACCCGCCCCATTTATAACAAAGGTTGGGTCACACAAATTTTAAATGGGTCGAGTCAGGGTTTTAAATGGACCCCGTCTCATTAAACAGGCCTAAATTTGAGGAATAAGTCGGTGATGAAGTCAAAATAAAAGAATAGAACTTACTGTGGGAAACAATATTTTCCTTCTCTTAGGGTATGAGAGTATGAAAATAAATTGATTTGATATTATTTTCACATTAATATTAGGAGGATAGGATCTATTCAAATAATACCTTTAAGGTAGTTAGTTTATTATGCTTTTTTTGGCAATTTTTTTTATTATGTTAAGTAATTAATAAGAGTATTTTATAGAATATTTTCATAAGTGTGTCAAATTTTAATTTTTTTTTCAAATAAAGTGTTGAAATTGAAAACCGCAACAACTCTAAACAAAATTTTGTGTATTTGAATCATGAGTTATAGACTTGTAGACGTTGACACGTTGTAGTCCTTAAAAAAAGTGAGCATGAAAAAAAAAAAAAAAACCAGTCAGACCATCTTGAAAATTTTAATATGCAAATATTCTAAACTATATTTTTTATAAAAAAAAATTAAAATCGTAAGGCTATTTTCCCATTATGGCCGTGTGTCATGGGCGGAACCAAAAATAAATGTTAAAGGGGGTCATAGCAAAAAAAATATATTATTTTTGAAGGGGCCAAATACATAAATTAACCTATTTTAAACAAAAGTTAGCACATTTTAAACTTAATTTAAAGAAAAATCAAAATTGGCAAGGGTTCATCCTTCAAAAAAACTTATAACTCATCATATGACAGTCTTCATCCCTGAGGGCTACCTATAAGAACTTAAAATAAAAGAGCTGGTCTTGCACGTGGCGGCCACACAGAACGTGTGCGTGTGGCCGTTTATTTTTTCTGAGTGTAAAAAGACAAAATGCATGTCTTAATCCCTACATCTTTTTTTTTCACTTTTTCAAAAGCTGCAGCATCCTCCATTGAAACATTCTCCTCTATTAAAATAACCTCCATCTTTTTTTCACTCAATCGATTTAAATCAACAATTTTATTTTCATCGACATTGAAATCTCGTTTTTTCATTCTCTTTTTTTTACAATTCGATGAAAACCTCCATTAAAACAACCTTCATTTGAGTATGATTGCATAGAAATTTTCGAATAAAATCACAATTTAATTTTCTTCTCACTTTCTACATCTCTGTTGAACTCCAAAAATCATGGATTTGAACTCTCTTGATTTGGAAGACAAATGGAATTGCCAAATTACTTCAATTTCCCAAGAATCAATGGATGTAGATGAAATTGAAGATTCGTTACAAAATTTGGAGTTGCAAACAAAACTATATGATCAGAATGAAGAAGAAGATATAATCAACTCTTTTTTAATAAACGATAATTTATTTACAAATTTTTTATTAATTCGTAATGTATCTTTTTAATTGTTAACTTTTAAATATGATTCATAGGAGTTACTGTGATATAACAATGCTTGGTAAATGTTAAATGTGATATGGTTTACTAAGTAGATCATATGCATTTTCAGCCTGATTTATATAATTTTGAGTCTGATTTGTACCCCAATAAACTGACATTAAAGTGTTCTCGCAACTTCATTTTGTGGTTTGAACTGATCTATATAAATGCTGAAGAATATAAATGGGGTGCTTGATATATACTAGAGGGGTTACTGATAATATAAATGGTGTTACTAACTATGTAACAGGGGTTACTAGAAATTTTAAATGATGTTACAGAATATATAAACAGAGGTTACTAAGAATTCGAATGGTGTAGTAACTTTATAACAGGCGTTACTAAAGAAAATTTTATTGGGGTTACTAAGTATATATATGGGGTTACTAAGTATATATATGGGGTTACAAAGTATGTAAGGAGGTTACTAAAGTATTTAAATGGGGTTACTAAAGAATTAAATTGGTATACTTGATAAATAATAGGGGTTGCTAAGAATATATATGGGGTTACTAAGTATGTAAGGGGGTTACTAAAGAATTTAAATGGGATTACTAAGAATTTAAACGGGGTTACTAAGGATTTGAATGGGGGTACTAAAGAATTTAAATTGGGTTGCTAAAGAATTTAATTGGGGTTACTAAGAATTTAAATGGGGTTACTAAGAATTTAAATGGGGGTACTAAAGAATTTAAATGGGGTTACTAACTATATAAAAGGCTTTAATAAGAATCTAAATGTGGTTACTAACTTTATAAAAGGTTTTAGCAAGAATTTAAATGGGGTTACTAAGAATTTGAATGGGGTTACTAACTATATAAAAGGGTTTACTAGGAATTTAAATGTGGTTACTAACCATATAACACGGGTTGCTAGAGAATATATATGGGTTACTAAGTTTGTAAGAAGGTGTTACTATGGGGTTACTAAGAATTTCAATGGGGTTACCAAATAATGGATACTAATTAAATTTATTTTATTTTATTTTCAACAGTAATTATACATTGCTCACTTATTGTTTTGTGTATGAATAGTAACAGGAGTATCTTTAGTGGACGATATACATGAAATAGAAGAACAACAAACACATACTATGAATGAAGAAAATGAAGATGCAAAAGACTTTAATTGCAGTTTAATGGGATATAAAGCAGACTCATGGGAAGAGATATATGAGGCGTACAAGAAACATGTTCATGTTCAAGGTTTTGGTGTAAGAAAATCAACAACCAGATGGTCGCAAGGAGGTGAAAGAAGAATAAGGTCAAAAGAATGGGTGTGTGCAAAAGAAGGTTTTCGATGTACTGGAAAAGGCATTACTGCTACACTAGCATTAACAAAAAACATACAAAAGAAGAAAACCCAAAAAAAGAAGCAAGTACCACTAACAAGAACTGGTTGCACTGCTTGTCTAAGGGCAAAATTTAAGAATGGTATTTGGGAAGTTGATTTACACATCACCAAACACAATCATGAAATGACAAGAAGTGACTCACAACATTTCCAAAGATCAGAAAGGAAGATGACTGCAGAAAAAGCTCATGCCATAGACTTGATGTTGGACAGTGGATTAAGACCAGCACAAACCTTCAATTTGATGGCTCATGAAGCGGGTCACATACAGGCAATAGGATACACAATCAAGGATCACTACAATTACATTTCTAGAAGAAAAATGAAAGAAATTGAAGGTGGAGATGCACAAAATGTGATTGAGGATATGTATCAAAGACAATATCATGACCCAGACTATTTTTTCAGATTTCAACTTGGAGGAGGTGAGAAACAAAACAAATTGACAGCAATTTTTTGGAGGGATTCTCTGATGTTTGAAGATTATAAAATCTTTGGAGATGTAGTTGTTTTTGATACTACATTCCGCACAAACAAGTACAATTTGATATGTGCACCAATAGTTGGAATAAACAACCATTGGCAAAATGTTATGTTTGGTTGCGCATTCATTGCGAATGAGACCAAAGAAACATTTGAGTGGGTATTGGAAACATTTAAGAAATCGATGGGAAAGGTGGACCCAACGACAATATTTACTGACCAAGATTTGGCTATGGCAAAGGCAATTGAAAAGGTAATTTCTTATTTTATAACTTTGTTTAATATAATTTACTTAATATGTTCTAACAGGTGTTACTGATATTATTGAATTGGGGTTACTACTTATGTTTCAAAATGGTTACTCACTATATTGAATAGCTCTTACTAACAATTTTAAAAAGACTTAGTAATTTAATGATAAATATTCAACAGGTTTTTCCACAAACAAGGCATCGCCTATGTATTTGGCACATAATTAAAAATGCTATGTCAAGATTTGGATCTTTGAAAAAGAATGTGGACTTCAAGAATACTTTCAACAAATGTTTACGTGGCTGTGTTACACCTTTTGAATTCGAGGAATGCTGGGAAAATATGATTTTGAAATACAATTTGCAAAAAAAAAAAAAATGGTTCAAGAGGTTGTATAACTTAAAAGAAAAGTGGTGCACAACACTAAGTAAAGATTTCTTTTCAGCTGGAGTGCTATCTTCACAAAGAAGTGAAAGCACTAACAATGCTATTGGATTTAAGGCAAAAAAAAACAACAAGCTTAACCGATTTTTTCAAGATTTTTGACCAAACAATTGAAAGGTGGAGAAGAAGAGAATCCAATGCTGATTTCATATGTGCAAATTCAGAACCATGCTCAAATTTGCCTATGTATGGGCTGATGAAACATACTTCAGAAGTTTACACTCAAACCATTTTCAAAGAATTTGAAGCTGAGTTTCAATATGCAATAGGATGTTTGTCAACATGTGTTGAAGAAGTTGCACAAAAGTGGTTTATGTATCATGTTTGGATTGAAAACAAGCAAGAAACAACACACTCTGTGACATTTGACAGTGAAAGGAAATTTGTTGATTGTACATGCAAAAATTTTGAAGAAATTGGATGGCTTTGTTACCATTGTATTCGAGTATTGATGTTGCACTCAGTTACTACAATTCCAAATGATTACATCAAGAAACGATGGACAAAACTAGCAAAAGCAGAATTTTGGAAAAAAAAGGAAGAAAGCAAAAAAGATACTGGAAAGGGTGAAGAAAGGTTCAAACCTTGGCGTACTTTAATGGCAAGGAAAAATTACAACTTAGTTTTGAAGAGCCAAGCACATCCTAAAACAAGGACAATATTTGAAGAAAGGTTTAAATCCTTATCTGATGAGATTGATGTCACACTAGAGAAAATAATTGCTGAACAAGAGCAACAAGAAAATGAAAAGGAGGAAAACAATCAAAACAACCAAGACAAGATTCAAGATATTCCAATGGTGTTTGATCCAGAAAGAGCCAACACAAAAGGGAGAAGCAAAAGGGTAAAGAGTCATTTTGAAAAAGGAAAGTAACCAACACAAAAGAAGACAAAAGCAATGATAGCACAGGCACAAGGCAGAGAATTTGGTTCAAAAACTTCAGTCCAAAAGGAAACTTTAATTTAATTACAATGTTTATATTTATTTTAAAAATATATTTTTTATACAACATTACAATATATTACAGCATATTTATACTTTTGCATTATTTAGCATGATTTAGTAAATGTTATAAAGGGCTGTTATTAACTGTTTTTCGGAAGACTTACTAAAATGCAGGGATTACAAACATTGAGCAAGGTTTACAAAATGTTTTTAAATAAAAAAGCATTTGAAAAATGCACTATATAAGGGTTACTATATGTCATAAACAATTCTTATTAACTGTTTTTAAAAAAACTTACTATAATTCAGAGGTTACCAAATTTGAACAGGGTTTAATAATGTAATCAGCAATCGGGTTACTAATTCATTTTGTGGGGTTAGTAGTTTATTTTGTGGGGTTACTAATTCATTTTGTGGGGTTACAAATTCATGTTGAGGGGTCACTAATTCATGTTGAGGTGGTTACCAGTTCATTTTGAGGGGTTAGTAATTCATATTGATGGTTACTAATTCATTTTGAGGGGTTACTAGTTTATTTTGAGGGGTTACTAATTCATTATGAGGGGTTACTAATTCATGTTGAGGTGGTTACCAGTTCATTTTGAGGGGGTTAGTAATTCATTTTGAGGGGTTACTAATTCGTTTTGAGGGGTTAGTAATTCATTTTGAGGGGTTACTAATTCATTTTGAGGGGTTATTAGTTTATTTTGAGGGATTACTAATTCATTTTGAGGGGTTACTAATTCATGTTGAGGTGGTTACCAGTTCATTTTGAGGGGGCTAGTAATTCATTTTGAGGGGTTACTAATTCATTTTGAGGGGTTACTAATTCATTTTGAGGAGTTAGTAATTCATGTAGAGGGGGTTACTAAATTATGTAGAGGGGGTTACTTATTCATTTTGAGGGGGTTACTAATTTATTTTGAGGGGTTACTTATTCATTTCGAGGGGGTTAGTAATTCATGTAGAGGGGGTTACTAAATTATGTAGTGGGGGTTACTAAATTATGTATAGGGGGTTACTTATTCATTTTGAGGGGGTTACTAATTCATTTTGAGGGGTTACTTATTCATTTCGAGGGGTTAGTAATTCATTTTGAGGGGGTTAATTATTCATTTTGAGGGGGTTACTAATTAACTTTGAGGGGGTTACCAGTTCATTTTGAGGGGGTTACTAATTCATTTTGAGGGGTTGGTAAATTATGTAGAGGTGGTTACTAATTCATTTTGAGGGGTTACTAATTCATTTTGAGGGGGTTACTATTCATTTTGAGGGGGTTACTAATTCATTTTGAGGGTTACTAATTCATTTTGAGGGGTTACTAATTCATGTAGAGGGGGTTACTAATTCATTTTGAGGGGTTACTAAACATGTTTCATTGTATTTTTATTTAAATTTTTATAAGGTAATACTAATAATTCAAAACACAAGTTACTAACATAATAATTCAAAACACAAGTTACTAACATAATAATTCAAAACACAAGTTACTAACATAATAAAAAAGTTATATTAGTAAACATTTTTTATAACATAATAAAGGAGTCAGTAATATATTCATAATCAATAGTGAAAATATATCACACCTAACAAACACAATTATAAATACTTAAATGTAACTGGAGAATAAAACTATTAATTGTTTACAAAAAAACTTCTCCATTCTAAAAAATGTTAGATTAGTAAAAGATATTGTAATTGCATTTACTTCTTTTGTTATTGCTTCCTAAGTTCTTCAAGTTCTTCTAGCTGATGTTGCATCAGTAATTTATGAATAAGTGTCCTATTTGCATTAAATGTTGCAACACATTGCAACACACGTTCACGAATAACATTGCGATCAGACAAAACTAAGGAAGCACAGATTTCAGCACGATAAATGCGACGTTGTAGAGCCTACATTTAAAAAAAAATAATAATTAATTTTTAACGATTGAAGAATGTAAAAAATTTGGAATATTAAACTTATATCATAAGATAAAAACAAACCTTATGCAAATTGGCGGATTGAAAGCTCTGTCCTTGGTATAGACTACAGTGGTATAAAAGAAAAACACCACAATCCAAATTACTTCGAGTGCTTTGCCAATCAAATTGAATTTGTCTAATTTCAAACAGAGCTACTTCAGATGCTCGCTTATGCCTTCTTCTCTCCAAGTATTTAGCAAAGTAATTTCTCTGTTTATAAAATAAAAAATTTTCATAACAAGAACTAGTAAGCAGGATATACATATTAAGTTATTAACCAAATTATACTAGCACAATAGAATAGACAGATTATACTAACCAAATGATATACAACTGTCCAAAAATTTGTAGTATCTTCATCAAACCGATAATCATTATATTTTCCATCCTTCACAAAATAGAGCCTATTATCCAAGTAGTCAACACTCTCATTCTTGAAGTTGATTGCAACACATGAAAAGTGATCTTCAAATGCAATAGGTATGAAAATCTAGAGTTGAAAAAAATAAACAAAATATCAAAACACAATCAAACTTCGAAAATCTAAAATATTTTGAATCAAACTTCATAAAACACAATAAACAAAAGCTCTTTTTTGGAGTTACTAAACAAAATAAGTAGGGGTTAGTGAATAAGAATTACTAATTATTTTTCACAACAATTTGAAAAAATGTATTTACAAAGAGTTACCATGTAATGTATGTAGAATTTTCTAAACATATTGAAAAGTGTTATTTACCATATGTCAGTGTCTTTTTAAGGGGTTACTAATTCAGTTTGAAGGGTTACTAATTCTTTTAGAGGGGTTACTAAATTCAATTTGAGGGGTTACTAATTCATTTGGAGGGGTTACTAAATTCAATTTGAGGGGTTACTAATTCATTTTGAGGGGTTACTAATTCAGTTTGAGGGGTTACTAATTCAGTTTGAGGAGTTACTAATTCAGTTTGAAGGGTTACTAATTGAATTTAAGGGGTTAGTAATTCATTTTGAGACGTTACAGATACATGTTTAAAGGCTTACTTAACATGTTTCATTGTTTTAACTTACCAAATCACAGTCTTCCATTTTTAAATTTGAAAGTTGATGGTTAGTCCACAAATCCCAACTGCCATATAATTCTTCCTCATGAGATGATCCATCACCTTCTTCGATAACTGTTAATAGAGAATGCTTTAAACAAAAAAAAAAAAAACGTTTAGAAAATAATAATTTATTATAGGTATAAAAAAAAAAAATGTAAAAGATTACATACCATATAAGACAATCCAAAAAAGTAACGACTCCGTTGTGATTCATCTTGAGATTCAATATTGTCGAACTCAAAATCGTTCAACAATAATAGAAAACAGTCTATAACACGGCTTGTAATCATTCTAGATGGAACTAATGTCAACAAATCTTCTCTTGGTAAGAAGTAGAATTCGGTGAATTGGACAAGCACTTCCCTAACAAAATAAATAAACAAAAAAATAAATACATTATGAAATAGGGGTTAGTAAGTGTTGTACTAAATAACAAAATTATAATGTAATTACCACGTCACATCAATAATGTAAAAAATTTAGCATACTGTAAAGAAAGAATATATGTTTTTTTTTTTTTTACTTACGATTGCTTGAAGTCCTTGTCTTCAACAAGACAATAATCGGCAGTTTGGTTCCTTAAAGTTTTCATTTGAGAAAGCAATTTCTTATTCTTTCTAAACATGTCAGAAATTACTTGTAATTTGTTTCCGCCAGGAACACCGACTGCAATAGAAGAGCTCACATATGATCCACAAAAGCAATCGTCCTCATCATAAAAAAGCCTATTGTGAAATTATATAAAAATATAACAACTTTACAAAATAGTTGTGAGAGGGTTTACTAAATATCAACAAGAAAATAACAACTCTTTTGAAAATTCATTAACAAATACAATTGATACTAACTCTTTTGAAAATTCATTAGCAAATACAAAAATACAAAGGTTACTAGATGGCTGAGTAAGAATCAACATGAGGATGTACTAAGTATCAACAAGAGGGGGTAGTTAGTATCAACAAGAGGGGTTACTGAGTATCACCAAGAGGGGTTACAAATTAGTTGTGAGAGGGTTTACTAAATTTCAACAAGGGTTACTAAGTATCAATATGAGGGGGTATTAAGTATTAATGACAGGGGTTACTAAGTATCAATGATAGGAGTTAGTAAGTATTATCATCTGTATGATATTAAAAATCATACTTGTATAGCCTCTATGAGGATGACAAACTATCAACTACAGGTCTTACTAAATATCAATGATAGGGATTACTAAGTATCAAAATTAGTGGGTACTAAGTACTAATGAAAGGGGTTACTAAGTATCAATATGCATGGTAAATTTCTTCAAATAGTTCAATGGACTAGCTGTTACTAAGTACATTCCATACATACTAACATTTAAAATCATTTGAAAATTCATTAGCAAATACAAAAATACAAAGGTTAGTAATATAGCCTACACAATGATGACTAAATATCAACTACAGGGTTGAGTAAGTATCAACATGAGGATGTACTAGGTATCAACAAGAGGGGGTACTTAGTATCAACAAGAGGGGTTACTCCGTATCACCAAGAGGGGTTACTGAGTATCACCAAAAGGATTACTAAATACGTGTCAGGGGTTACTATGTTTACCAAATATGGGTTACTAACTGTATTAAATAGGGATTACTAAGTATCAACATGAGGAGGTGCTAAGTATCAACATGAAGTGGTGCTAAGTATGAACAACAAGGGGTACTGATTATCATCAACAATGATTACTAAATACTTGTCAGAGGGGTTACTATGTTAATAAAATATGGGTTACTAATTCTATTGAACAGGGATTACTATACATTAAACAAGTAATACTAAGTATATTCAATATACATACTATCTATGTTCAATAGATTAGGTGTTACTAAGTGCATTCAATGCATACTAACTCATAAAATCAGAATTACACAACTGATACCACCTCTTTTTAAAATTGATTACCAAATACAACATACAAGGGTTAATAAAAAAACCTATATAAGGATGATTAAATATGTTAAACAATCATGAGCAAGCTAAATATAAACTTAGCTTTACAACAACAACAATACAAACACAAACACACACTCTGTTAATGAAAATAATATTAAATAGGGTTGGAAAATATATTCAAAGGTCTTATTATGTATATTCAAGAGGGCTTACTAAAGTATTTAATTTATAAAAAAAGTATCAATAAGAATATTCAAAATATATAAACAAAAAAAACTTACATTTTTGGTTTTATTTCATCTTCCTCTTCTGTTTCAGCACCATCATGAACTTCATTTATAGAATTTGAAACAGTAGTGACATCAACATTTGAATCAACAGTACACTTTCTTTTACTTTTTGAATTCCCATCATCTTCCTTCTTTCTCTTCAAATTAGTATGTTTGGGATCTTCTTCTTGTGATACCCTCCTCAACATGGCTAATATTGCTTTAGCAGAACGTTTGGGTTTTGAAGATTGTTCAACTTTGTGCATTAACTTTGCATTAGCATCATCTAAAAAAAAAATCAGCATCAACATGAGGGGGTACTAATTATGAACATGAGAGGGTACTAAATATCAACATGAGGGGTACTGAGTATATTGAATAGATATTACCAAACAATTTTAAAGAGTTAATTAAATACATTAAACAAGCAACACTAACTATATTCAATATGCATGGTAAATTTGTTAATAGTATGGCTTAATATGAGGGTTGATACTAACTCTTGAAAATTCATTAGCAAATACAAAAATACAAAGGTTAGTAATATAGCCTATACAATGATGACTAAATATCATCTAGAGAGCTGAGTAAGCATCAAAATGAGTATGTACTAAGTATCAACAAGAGGGGGTAGTTAGTATCAACAAGAGGGGTTACTGAGTATCAACTAGAGGGGTTACAAAATAGTTGTGTGAGGGTTTACTAAATATCAACAAGGGTTACTAAGTATCTATATGAGGAGGTACTAAGTATTAATGACAGGGGTTAGTAAGTATCAACATGAGGGGGTACTAAGCATCAATGATAGGAGTTAGTAAGTATTATCATCTGTATGAGGATGATAAACTATCAACTAGAGGTCTTAGTAAATATCAACAACACGTGGGTATTAAATATCAATGATAGGGATTACTAAGTATCAACATGAGAGGATACTAAATTTCAACATCAGAGGGGGTACTAAGTATATTGAATCGATATTACTAAGCTATTTTAAAGAGTTAATTAAATACATTAAATAAGCAATACTAACTATATTCAATATGCATGGTAAATTTTTTAATACATGAGGGGGGTACTAAGTATATTGAAGTAAATTTTTTAATACCCTATTGTGAAATTATACATAAATATAACAACTTTACAAAATAGTTGTGACAGGGTTTACTACATATCAACAATAACGGTTACTAAGTATCAATATTAGGGGGTACTAAGTATTAATGACAGGGGTTATTAAGTATCAATATGCATGGTAAATTTCTTCAAATAGTTCAATGGACTAGCTGTTACTAAGTACATTCAATACATACTAACATTTAAAATCAAAATTAAACAATTGATACTAACTCTTTTGAAAATTCATTAGCAAATACAAAAATACAAAGGTCAGTAATATAGCCTATACAATGATGACTAAATATCAACTAGAGGGCTGAGTAAGCATCAAGATGAGGATGTACTAGGTATCAAGAAGAGGGGGTACTTAGTATCAACAAGAGGGATTACGAACTCTATTTGAAAAACAAAATTCTTCTAATTAAAATATGTGTGAAGGAAATTATTACCAGTATTGTCATCAGTAGGATTTTCAGAATCTCCATCATTTTTAGATAAATTTGGATCAACATTATCTACAACAAAAGAAACAGTTATAAACATAAATCTCTTGTATAACATATTAATTAACAAAACCATAAAGTGTAAAATGAACAAGCTACTGTAATCATACTATGATGAAAACAATGATATTAAATATCATTTGTATGATAGGAATTACTAAGTATTATCATCTGTATGATATTAAATATCATACTAACTCTTTTGAAAATTCATTAGGAAACACAAAAAATACAAAGGTTATAGCCTATACAATGATGAGTAGACATCAACATGAGGATGAACTAAGTATCAACAAGAGGGGTAGTTAGTATCAACAAGAGAGGTTACCGAGTATCACTAAGAGGAGTTACTGAGTATCACCAAGAGGGGTTACAAAATAGTTGTGAGAGGGTTTACTAAATATCAACAAGGGTTACTAAGTATCAATAAGAAGGGGTACTAAGTATTAATGACAGGGGTTACTAAGTATCAACATGAGGGGGTACTAACTATCAATGATAGGAGTTAGTAAGTATTATCATCTCTATAATATTAAAAATTTCAACATGAGGGGGGGGGGGGGGGTACTAAGTATATTGAATAGATATTACTAAGCTATTTTAAAGAGTTAGTTAAATACATTAAACAAGCAATACTAGCTATATTCAATATGCATGTTGAAATTTATTAATACTATGGCTTAATATGAGGGTTGTGAAATCAAACCCTATTGTGAAATTATACATAAATATAACAACTTTACAAAATAGTTGTGAGAGGGTTTACTAAATATCAACAACAAGGGTTACTAAGTATCAATATTAGGGGGTACTAAGTTTTAGTGACAGGGGTTACTAAGTATCAATATGCATGGTAAATTTATTCAAATAGTTCAATGGACTAGCTGTTACTAAGTACATTCAACACATAGTAACATTTAAAATCAAAATTAAACAATTGATACTAACTCTTTTGAAAATTCATTAGCAAATACAAAAATACAAAGGTTAGTAATATAGCCTATACAATGATGACTAAATATGAACTAGAGGGCTGAGTAAGCATCAAGATGAGGATGTACTAGGTATCAAGAAGAGGGGATATTTAGTATGAACAAGAGGGGTTACGAACTCTATTTGAAAAACAAAATTCTTCTAATTAAAATATGTGTGAAGGAAATTATTACCTGTATTGTCATCAGCAGGATTTTCAGAATCTCCATCATTTTTAGATAAATTTGGATCAACATTATCTACAACAAAAAAACAGTTATAAACATAAATCTCTTGTATAACATATTAATTAACAAAACCATAAAGTATAAAATGAATAAGCTACTGTAATCATACTATGATGAAAACAATGATATTAAATATCATTTGTATGATAGGAATTACTAAGTATTATCATCTGTATGATATTAAATATCATACTAGCTCTTTTGAAAATTCATTAGGAAATACAAAAAATACAAAGGTTAATAATATAACCTATAAAATGATGACTAAATATCAACAACAGGGCTGAGTAGACATCAACATGAGGATGTACTAAGTATCAACAACAGGGGTATTTAGTATCAACAAGAGGGGTTACTGAGTATCACCAAGAGGGGTTACAAAATAGTTGTGAGAGGGTTTACTAAATATCAACAAGGGTTACTAAGTATCAATAAGAAGAGGTACTAAGTATTAATGACAAGGGTTACTAAGTATCAACATGAGGGGGTACTAACTATCAATGATAGGAGTTAGTAAGTATTATCATCTCTATGATATTAAAAATCATACTTGTATAGCCTATATGAGGATGACAAACTATCAACTAGAGGTCTTACTAAATATCAACAACAGGTGGGTATTAAATATCAATGATAGGGATTACTAAGTATCAACATGAGAGGATACTAAATATCAACATGAGGGGGTACTAAGTATATTGAATAAATATTACTAAGCTATATTAAAGAGTTAATTAAATACATTAAACAAGCAATACTAAGTATATTCAATATGCATTTTAAATTTGTTAATACTAAACTATCAGGGTTGTCAAATCAAACCCTATTGTGAAATCATACATAAATATAACAACTTTACAAAATAGTTGTGACAGGGTTTACTAAATATCAACAACAAGGGTTACTAAGTATCAATATTAGTGGGTACTAAGTACTAATGAAAGGTGTTACTAAGTATCAATATGCATGGTAAATTTCTTCAAATAGTTCAATGGAGTAGCTGTTACTAAGTACATTCAATACATACTAACATTTAAAATCAAAATTAAACAATTGATACTAACTCTTTTAAAAATTAATTAGCAAATACAAAAATACAAAGGTTAGTAATATAGCCTACACAATGATGACTAAATATCAACTACAGGGCTGAGTAAGTATCAACATGAGGATGTAGTAGGTATCAACAAGAGGGGTTACTGAGTATCACCAAGAGGGGTTACTGAGTATCACCAAAAGGATTACTAAATACGTGTCAGGGGGTTACTATGTTTACTAAATATAGGTTACTAACTCTATTGGTGGTGCTAAGTATGAACAACAGGGGTTACTGAGTATCATCAAGAATGATTACTAAATACTTTTCAGAGGGGTTACTATGTTAATAAAATATGGGTTACTGTACATTAAACAAGTAATACTATGTATATTCAATATACATACTAACTATGTTCAGTAGATTAGGTGTTACAAAGTACATTCAATACATACTAACTTATAAAATCAGAATTACACAACTGATACCAACTCTTTCTAAAATTGATTATCAAATACAACATACAAGGGTTAATTAAAAACCTATATAAGAATGATTAAATATGTTAAACAATCATGAACAAGCTAAATATAAACTTAGCTTTACAACAACAACAATACAAACACAAACACACACTCTGTTTGATCATCGAAGCTAAAAAAGATCATACATAATCGCAACCCATAAAAAGCATAGCAACAGATTTCGTCAACATGAATTACAATCAAAATGCAAAAAAAAAAAAAAAAAAAATAAAAAATAGTACCAGTATTAAAATATACAAGCATGTACAACCATTGCAAAAACAAAATTATTCTAATTAAAATATGTGTGAGCTAACTATAAAAACATTAGTACCAGTATTATCAGCAGCAGCATTGTCAGAACCGCTATCATTTGTAGATAAATTTGGATTCACATCATCTACAACAAAAATATGACTTAGAAAAATAAATGTGTTGTTTAATACATTGTCATACAACAGCATAATCAAACACCTTATATGTAAAATGAAATTGTCATACAACAACTGTTAATATATAAAAAAAAACTACATATCAATACATAAAATTAATCAACATTAAAATCATCAAACCAAAACAAAATATAAAAAAGAACACACTTATCAAAACTCACAAAATACATTGTATCTGCATATATAATAATCTAGCATAAAGTTGTATCAAAATTTAGAAACAATATCACTTAAAAACACAAAAATATGTTCAATTAAAACATAAAAAACCATAGTAAAATACGAAACATATTCATTAAGTAGAAAAATCAAAACATAAACAAAAATTAAGAAATAATTAAAAAATTTACAAATCCTAAAAACGAAAAACTAAACAAAACTAAAATTATCAATTAAAAAAAAAAAACAAAAATTCAAGTTGAAAAAAAAAAGAGAAATAAAGTTATCAATTGAATAATACTAAAAATGAATCAAAATATACCATTAGAAGAAGAATTACCATTTGATCTAAGGATTCTTCGACCACTCCTCGTCAATCGAACCATTTTCACAACTAAAATCTGTTATAGATGACTTAAAAGTGAATTAAAATTTCAGGACCTCAATTAACAAGTAAAAATGGTGAGAAGTAAAGAGATTCTGAAAATGGAAAACGGTTGAGTAGAGAGAGAAAGTGAAATGACAAGTTATAGCTTGCAAATATGACGATTGAGCATGATATGAAAATGTCAGTTTGTTTTAAATGGTACTTTAAATGAAAAAAACTGCCTAATACACGCGCGAATATAGTGGAGCAAAATGGGGTGATGTGACATTTATTTACTATGGAGTACATTTCTTTACATTACAACACATAAACTCTCCTTAACTCGGATTGTGTTCATTTTAATATAGCTGAGCTTGTATTTTTTATAAGTCGAGCCATAATTAAGTCGAACTTCAACCGATAGTTGATTTAGTTGTGGTTACTGATACGTGTTAAAGCAGGGTTACTTATCATGTTTCGGGGTTACTTATCGTGTTTGAGGTGTTGCTTAAAATATTTTTAACATTATTAATTTATGCATATATAAAATAACTACAACAAAAAATTTTTTTAATATAAAATGATGTATTATTTACATATATTAAATGTAAATTAAGCATATTAACGAGCTTTTTGTCTTGACCCTTGCATAATTAAAACTTAACTCATTGATCAAGTTGAGTCTTGAATGAACTTTGACTGAGCCGTGGTAGAAGTGTTTGCAAATACAAATTCTTATCGAGCGAGTAAATGTTGAATTGGGGGTTGCTAGACTCATGCTTGATAGGAATCAGAGATGTTATTTTCAAAACTCCACTTGGTGTATTTATCTATTTAGTTATTTTAAATTACACTATATAATAAGGGTTACTAAGAATTTAGATGGGGTCCAAATTTAAATGGGGTTACTAAAGAATTTAATTGGGGTACTTGATATATAAGAAGGGTTACTAAGAATTTAAATTTGGTTACTGAGAATTTGGATGGGATACTAAATATATAACAAGGGTTACTAAGAATTTAAATTGGGTTACTAAAGAATTTAAATAAGGTTACTAAGTATTTAAATTGGGTTACTAAAGAATTTAAATAAGGTTACTAAGTATTTAAATGGGGTTACTAAAGAATTTAATTGGAGTACTTCATAGAACAAGAGTTAGTAGGAATTTAATTGGGGTTACAAAAGAATTTAATTGGAGTTACTATTCATATAAGACAAGAAATTAAATGGGCTTACTAAAAATTAAAATGGGGTTACTAAAGAATTTAAATGGGGTTACTTCAGAATTTAATTTGTATAACTAACTATATAACAGAATAATATAGATTTATATAACATAAAGTATATACATTTAATTATAATTTGAATGCCAAAGTAAGTGCTTCCATCAATTAATTACAAAAAATATTGTATACCAATGTAGCTAACAAAATAATACCCACTAAACTTCTTCTACATGTTATAAGTACTAATGACACATATTCATTTCATGTGTTCACTCTTTTTTTTTTTCAATTTCTTCATCTTCATGTTGAAGCACTGATTTTAGAATAGATGACCTTTCGTCATTAAATTTTGCTACAGATTCCAGCACATAATTACGGGCTGTATTCCGGTCAGATAAAACTAATGATGCACATATTTCAGCACGATATATGCGACGTTGTGTGGCCTACATAAAAGGGAAAAAATAAATTAAAATTTTTTGATCATAAAAATGCTAACAAATAAAATATGAAAATTGTAATGAAATTGAAAGCAAACCTTGTGCAAACTTGCAGATTGAAAGGTGGTTCCTTGATATATACAACAATGGTATAGAAGAAACACACCACAATCCAAATTAGACTTCATACTCTGCCAAGTAAATCAAAGTGGCTTGATAGGGTATGAAAACAGAGCAGAAGCATGCTGACATTGTTTTGTTGCCAAATACATAGCAAAATATCTCCTCTGAAAACATAAAATTAAAATGTAATCACGAATTTGTGATTAAGATGTATAGGGGTTAGTGACTAAGAATTACAGGGATCTTTAAGTATGATAATTATAGGGGTTTCTTACTAGCAATATTTACACATGTATAGGGGTTACTTACTACGAATTTAATGGGTTACTAAAGCATAGAAAAGGGGTTACTAAGAAAAAACATCTTGCTAACTATTCAACAATTAATAATATATAATAAAAAACATGTAGTACTCACCAAAAAGTAAGCAATAGTGTAGAATCTAGTAACATGTGCTTCAAATCGATAATCATTAACCCTTCCTTGGTTGACAAAATATAGGCGATTGTCCAAGTAATCCACTGTTTCTTTTTGAAAATTGAATACAACACATGAAAAATCTGCAAAAAAAAAAAAAAAATCAAGTCAGAAAAACATTGAAGATCAATAACATGATAATTAATCATTATAACAACTTACCAATCCACAGTTGTCCATTTTTATATCAACAAGTTGATGTTCAACCCACATGTCCCAACAGTCAAATAATTCTTCTTTATGGAATGAATCATCACCTTCCATAATAACTCTTAAAAGTGATTGCTTAAAATGATACAAATTTTAAAAAAAAAAAAAGTTTATATAGACATAAAAATAATATGAACAAATAAATATTAATAGAAGAGAATGAAACTAAATACCATATATGACAACCCGAAAAAGAAACGGGTTGAATTTGATTCATCTTGTGATTCAATATTTTGAAACTCAAAATCATTCAATAGTAATAAAAAACAATCTACCACACGACTTGTGATCATCTTTGAAGGCATTAATGTTAACAAGTCTTCTCTAGGTAGAGAGTAGAAATCAGTGTACACCACCAACATTTCGCTGAAAAAAAATAAAAATAAAAATAAAATTGGATGCTAATTATGCAATTTAGTAACTTTTACTTGCAAAAAATTAAGTTCAGTAAAGCTAAACTTTAGCAACTTTGAATAATTACCAAAATAAAATAGAAGCATTTTTTAAACTTACGATTGACTGAAGTCTTGATCTTCAACAAAGCAGTAATCGAAAACTTGGTTTCTCAATGTTTTCATTTCTGAAAACAACTTGTTATTCTTTCGAAATGTTTCTGAAACAACAGGTAAGTTATTTCCTCGGGGAACACCAACTGCAATGTCACAACTTATGTATGAAGCACAAAATGATTCATCAAAAAAAAGAGCTAACTCATCGGAACCAACATCAGAAGATATCATTGCTGATGATGTACGAGACTTGTTAGAAAATATAGACTTAAACAATGATCCTTGAGTCCTATAATTTCTAGTATTCTGTGCAGTAAAAGACATTGCTCTCTTCCGTTGAATAAAACCTTGAGTACTGTTTTGGTTCTCATTAATGTCAGTTCTACATTGTTCAGATTCATTCTTTTTTTCACTCTTGTTTTCCTTTTCTTCTGACAGAACTCCTTCATCTGCCACTTTTTCAGTTGTGAAAAAATTATCAACATTGAAACTCTCATGATTGTCTTCACTATCCAATAGTTGATTTTCTTCAACACTTTCTTGCACTTCACTATCAGACAGAACAATTCTCTTTTCACTAGAACAGTATTCATTTGTTTCACTATCCATCTCACTTTGAACAACATGACACACTTTGTTTTCTTCATTTTCATCATCTTTTGCAATTGCATTTACAACTTGAGCTGCTACTACACCCTGATGTAAACTTTCAGACTCAATATTTGTATCCATAGATCGTACATCATCTAAAACAACATCATCATCTATGTTTGGAAGTTTAAATTCACTCATAGTTTCCACATGAATATCCTTGAAAATGTCAGGAACAGTTGGTGCTTCTTGAGATGAACTACTATTCTTAGTTTGAAAATTTGGTACAGATTGCAGCAAAGTTTCGAGCTCCAACTGTTTGTTTTTAATCATATCAATGTGATGCCAAAAAGATGCATTACTCATATTTGTATCATTATCGGTATTCTGCTTCATACTCTCAATATCAGTTTGACATTGAAAAGCAAACAATTTCATATTTCTCTTCAATGTCAAAAGTTTTCTCTCACATTCCTACAAAATTAATAAATAAATAATAATAATAGAATTGGGGTTAGTAACTATATAAGAGGGGTTAGTAATCAGTATAACAGGGGTTACTAACAATAGAATTGGGGTTACTACCAATATAACACTCATTCATAGTAGAGGGGTTACTCATTCATAGTAGAGGGGTTACTAACAATAGACAGGGTTACTCATTCATACTAGAGGGGTTACTCATTCATATTAGAGGGGTTACTAACAATAGACAGGGTTACTCATTCATATTAGAGCGGTTACTCATTCATATTAGAGGAGTTACAATGAAAATACCAAAAAAAAAAGAAAAGAAAAACAACATTACAATAATCAAATAAAAACAAATAAATGAACTACTAAAATCATATTAGAGGGGTTACTCATTCATATTAGAGGGGTTACTAACAATAGACAGGGTTACTCATTCATATTAGAGGGGTTAGTAACTATATAAGAGGGGTTAGTAATCAATATAAGAGGGGTTACTAATTCATAATAGAGGGGTTACTCATTCATAGTAGAGGGGTTACTCATTCATAGAATTGGGGTTACTATCAATAGACAGGGTTACTCATTCATATTAGAGGGGTTACTCATTCATATTAGAAGAGTTACTCATTCATATTAGAGAGGTTACTAACAAGAGACAGGGTTACTCATTCATATTAGAGGGGTTACTCATTCATAGTAGAGGGGTTACTCATTCATAGAATTGGGGTTACTATCAATAGACAGAGTTACTCATTCATATTAGAGGGGTTACCCATTCATATTACAGGGGTTACTCATTCATATTAGAGGGGTTACTAACAATAGAAGGGTTACTCATTCATATTAGAGGGGTTACTCATTCATATTAGAGGGATTACTCATTCATAGTAGTTCATATATTTAAGGGGGTTACTTAATACACACAAAGCTTATAAAATTCAGTATTTATACTTACATTTTTTGCAGCAGTTTTGATTTCATCATCAGTCATTATATCGTCTGTTAGAAGAAAAGTGACAGAACGACATTCAACATTAGACTTGGAAGCATCTACACGTCTACATTGTTGCACTTGATTCTCAGTCACATGAATTTCTTCATCTTCAGTCTCATGTGAAGGAAATTGTGTTTTATCACTATCCAAGTTTATTGCCTTACCCTCCAAATCATCCATCTTAGACGTTTCACCCTCTACCTTTTCAAAACTGGCTGTCAAATTTTCAGAATTTTGATGAGATTTAGTAATTGGATAATCTTTATCCAGTTCTCCAACTCCATACTGTGCACCTTCATCTTTTATTCTCTTGCGTACTTTCTCATTTGTCCAACTTTTTATCAAAGGTAAACTCCTAGGCATTTTTATACCTCTGAACATTAACCTTTGAAAGTAACAAATTTGAAGCAATAAAACACAGCCACCAACATACCGCTGTGATTTATTGTAATTCTTCAACCTAAAAGACAATGTTTCCATTACAAACTCACACCAATTGAACTTTTTAATTTGTTCAACATTGTCTAAAGCACGCAAAAACTTAAAATCAAATACTCGATTTGGTGTTGCTGCGAGCATACCTATCATCGCAAATGCAACAAACAATCTTTTGAAATCGTCATTGCCCTCAAGCAAAGCAGCATCATTCAAAATATGATATTCTAAAGAATTCACAGAAACATTGTTAGATGCTTGAATACTCCATTTCGATTTCCAAATTCGTTTCAATTCTTTATCTTCGGTAGGACCAGATATTGGAACTCTCTTAGTTCCCATTGGAATACCAAAAACATCATGGACATCGTTTGCTGTCAACTGAATCTCTTTGCCTCTTCCAATGTTTAAAACCCGGCCTGTGCAGTTGAAGTTACTACATAACCAGCGAAGCATTTGTCGAGGAATCTCTTTCAGCTTTATTTCAAACAAACCCTCAAAACCAATATCCTTTACTGCCGTCTTTTGCTTATCATTCAACTTCTCAATCAAATTCACAACACTAGACGGGCTACATCTGATTTTAATGTCTATTGGTTTTGAGCTGAAAAAATTATAATTCCCATAAGAAACCAATTGTAAAAAAAAAAAAAAAAAATCAATCATTCACAAACATTACTAGTAAATCCATACCAAACAAGAGTTACTAATTACATTATATTGGGGTTATTAGATAAGTTCCATTAAGGTTACTAGGTATATTAAATAGGGGTTACTATGTTGAGTAATTATTGCTACCTTTAATCACTACTATGTTAATGAAAAGAATATGAAGAAAAATTATAAAGAAAAATATTGGAAGTATGTAAACAACAAAAACTTACATTTTTGATTTTAAATCAGATGCCTCTTCTGTTTCATCATCATCATGAACTTTCGTGTCATTTTTCTCTGCTTCTTTCATATCATTTTCACTTTTCTCATCTATACACTTTGCTTTCTTATTTACAATGTCTCCACTTGTCTCAGTTGTAGTCTTTCTTTTGTTGTTGACTTCAAGATTTTTTGCTTGGTTCTCCTTCAAAATGTTCAACATCTTTCCCTTCTTTTCTTTTTTATAATGAGAATGTCTTTTTTTTCTAACATATGTTCTATATTCACGTTCAGACACTAAAAGGACATCTGTAGTACCTAAATTTGAAACATCCTCATCATGATCATTTCCAATATTATCTACAACACAAAAGAGAATAAACAATGCAAATGTTAATAACAAACAAGTATGCATTAATAATTAATAGGCACATACATTAATAAAAAAATAATAAACATGGTAAGTAATCACACTTAAACACATATCTATAACCCAAAAATATGATAAGTACCCCTCAAACATGATACGTAATCCCAGTTTAACACATATGTGTAACTCTTAAAAATGATATGTTAGTCCTGAAATATAATAAGTAATCTCTGAAACATCACAAGTAACCCCTTAAAATATAGTTAGCAACCCCATTTAAATTCTTTAGTACCCCCATTCAAATTCTTAGTACCCCCCATATAAATTCTTAGTAACCCCATTTAAATTCTTTAGTAACCCCCATTCAAATTCTTAGTAACCCCATTTAAATTCTTAGTAACCCCATATATATTCTTAGCAACACCTGTTATTTATCAAGTACTCCAATTAAATTCTTTAGCAACCCAATTTAAATTCTTAGTAACCCTTGGTATAGAATTAGTACCCCATTGAAATTTTTAATAACCCCAATAAAATTTCCTTTAGTAACCCCTCCTATAAAGTTACCACACCATTCCAATTCTTAGTAACCTCTGTTTATATATGACAAGTAATATCTTAAATATACTACAGGGGGTTACTAATATAGTAAAGGGAACAAATAACTCAAGACTACGGGGAATACTAAGTAAAGACTTGATGAGTTACTATAACTTAATACGTTAGTAATTAACAACAAAAACATATAGCACAACAAAAACTTCATGTAAAAATAAATAAACTCACCACAATATGTGGTGCTCAGCAGGGTTTAGTCTAATGATAAACTATATGAGGATAAGTAACTATGTACTAGAAGGCATCTTAAGTATCAAGAACGGGGCTTACTAACTATCAACATCAGAGGGTATTAAATATCAACATGAGGGGGTACTAAGTATCAACATAATGTAAGGGGTTACTTATGATGTTTGAGGGCTTAATTCATGCATAGACATTTAGTATTAGTCAGTCTAAATAGTGGCTACTATATATAAAGAAAGTGGTTACTATAATTAGTCTAAAATCAGCAGTAATTAAAAAGATCAGTAAATATCATATACAAGCATTTGAAAAACAAAATTATTCTAATTTTAAAAACAATAAAAAAATCAATAGAAGTAATTTTTTTCATGAATGTAATTAGTACCAGTATTAGCATCGGCAGCATTTTCAGAATCTCCATCATTTGTAGAACGATTTGGATCAACATTATCTACAACAAAAAAATCACTTAGAAAGATAAAATGTCTTGTATAACACATTGATTAACAAAACCATAAAGTGATATAATGCACAACCTACTGTAATCATACTATGATGAAAACCAAAAAATAGAAATCAAAACCTATTGTAAAATTATACATAAATATAACAACTTTACAAAATAGTTGTGAGAGGGTTTACTAAATATCAACAACAAGGGTTACTAAGTACCAATATGAGGGGGTTACTAAGTACTAATGATAGGGGTTACTAAGTATCAACATCAGGGACTACTGTAGGGGTCGTTTTTTACCCGGCCGCCTACGGTCTCACGAGTGCATTGAATGCTCGTTAACGCCGTATATGAATACGGACTAGTAGGAGTCGCCACCGTGGTTTTAGAGGTCCACGGACACCGAAGAAGTACCAAGGCCAGGAGCAATTGGTCCCATATGGTCGTGCACCAGAGTATGGGTTCGGGGACAGGTTACGGGCCAATCGTGCATTGGGCCCGCCCGCCTGTGAGCGGTCTCTACTAGGTCTCTTTTTGTGGTCAAATCATTATTAATCCCGAATACAAAAATATCTCAATTTTACCCTATGAAACGTATATTACTAAGTGGGTTTAAATTTATTTACAAATCAAAACTAACTTTTTGTGACCACTTTAAATTAAATCCATATTAAAAAATCCTAAGAAGATAAAACAAATAAAACAAGAACAAGGCATGAAATAAAAATAAATAAATAAAAAGCAATAAAAGCATAAAAATAATAAAATAGAAATAAAAATATATATGTGCAGGTTCAACCAATAAAAATATAAATAAAACATATGTGAATTAATTAATGTGACTTTTAATACTTAAAATCAGATGTCATGTCAATGTTAACAACAATAATTGTGATTTCATTCATAATCAGGCCGGATCTAAAATAATTCATTAATTAATCAGATTTTTTATCATTATTATTGGAAGTATTCAAATTAATAAATAAATCATAATATTGAGAAATAAATTTATCAACAACATAAAAAATGAAGTTGTTAGAGAAGATTAACATATGATACCAGATCTGAATGAGTCATGAAATATCGATATTAGAAAATTACAATCTACGGCCGATTTGATTAAAACAACAATTAAAGTTCTAACATTAATATGACATACATGAATTTAAATACTAAAATTCACATTACAAAAACAATTCACATAAAACAAATCAGATCAATGAAAATGTTAACCATTATCAAAAATCACCATTTTAAACGAATTGAAAATATAAAAATAAGCTTGGAATGAATAGATTTAAAATAGAGACTTCAGGATTCGTACCTCAAGAATGCAATTAATAGATCAGCAACCAAAATGCACTTATTAAAATTTTTTTTGAATCTTTTTTGAACTTTATAAAACAATATTGTTTTGTGGAGTATGAATAGTATAGTATAATAGTATAGCAGTGAGGGAGTGTTTTTGCTCAGAATCTGTTCTTCTTCAAAACTCGTCCAATCAGCTGGTATTTATAGGCCAAAAACGCCAGCACAACGCCACGTCACGTTACACGTCTGCGCCTAGACACAGACGTTGTAACATGACCTGCGTCCAGACGCAGGCTTTGTAATACGACCTGCGTCTAGGCGCAGGTCCTTGTATTACGTCCTGCGTCTAGACGCAGGGCCCGCTCCTCTGATCTGTCTGCTGACTCATCCACGCGTTTATACGAGATTCGAAATTTTTGTTAAAAAGTTAAGTTTTGATCCGGGTATCTTGACCCCCTAGGCTATTCCGGAGTGTTCCGGAATTTTCCGAGCGTCTTAGTATATCCGTGCTGTTCTAAAATAAAAAAATAAAAAATTAAAATAAAATAAAATACAGAAAATATAAAAATGCTATTAAAATATATTTTTTTATTTTTATATTTTTTATTTTTTATTTTTATAAGGTGCTAACAAAATACTATTATGAGTATGAAAAATATAAAAAGTAACGAATCTCATAAACGCTGTGAATGCTATTAGTGGCCTACTTTTTTCATTTTTTCTTGCATTTTGGTCGCTAATTCTATTTAATTGGACTTCTTGGTGTTTTGATAGCTTCATCATTAGTCTCTATGTCGGGGAGACACATTCAGGTGTCTACAACTACTAAGTATCAATGATAGGGGTTACTAAGTATTAATGATACGGGTTACTAAATATCAAGAACAAGGGTTACTAAGTATCAACATGAGGGGGTACTAAGTATTAGTGACAGGGGTTACTAAGTATCAACATGAGGATTTACTATGTATCAATGACAGGGGTTACTAAGTATTTTCATCTGTATTATCAACTACAGATCTTACTAAATATCAACAACAGGGGGGTATTAAGTATCAATGCCAGGGGCTACTAAGAATCAACATGCAAGGGTACTAAATATCAACATGAGGGTGTACTAAGTATCAATATCATGTCAGGGGTTACTAAAGGACAATGTATCCATTACAAATTCACACCAATTGAAGTTTTTAATTTCTTGAACATCATGTAAACCATCTAAAAACTTGAAATCAAATAGCCGATTTGGAGTTGCAGCAAGCATGCTTATGATGGAAAATGTTACAAACAATCTCTTGAAGTCATTATTTCCCTCAAATAAACATTCCCCTCAAACAATTTGAAAAACAAACAAAATTTTTTTAAAAATAAAATAATATCATAATAAATATGTAACCAGAACAAATATAATTAAGTATTAAGAAGATATCAACAACCAAAAATCATAATAAACAAAAATGCAGTACAATTATCAAACTCCTAAAAACAAAAATGAAAAAAAAAAATACTAACAAAAGTTCAAAAAAAAAATATTACAGTTGAAGCACAACTCACCACAACTTTGTGAATTATCATCCTCACTTTCTACCTCATCTGCAACAAAAAAAAACAAGGAACAAAAATTAAATAACTCATAGACATAGAAACAGAGTGTAACAAAAATAAAAAACCAGCACCTAATTCATAAAACAACTATAAAAGAAAAAGAATTAAAAACCTAGATTTACCATAAGAAATCAAACCAAACTCATAAAAACAAACTTTAAACCAAAAAAGAACAACATAGGATTAATTAATGATACGCAAAAATTCGAAATACAAACAGACTTTTTAAAAAAAATAATAATTATAAACGTGCACTCACAAACAAATATAATTA
Organism: Salicornia ramosissima; assembly: GCA_951394345.1. Classification (NCBI taxonomy): domain Eukaryota; kingdom Viridiplantae; phylum Streptophyta; class Magnoliopsida; order Caryophyllales; family Amaranthaceae; genus Salicornia; species Salicornia ramosissima. Next base: position 52,126,008 of record OX596234.1, read on the forward strand.
AACATGCAATCAAAACAAATATAATTAAAAATTAAGTATACATCAACAATGAAAAATCAAAATTAACACAAATGTAGTACAAATATCAAAATCCTAAAAAAAAAATTGAAAAAAAACTACTAACCATAATTCAAAAAAAAAAATAACATTACCTTTCGAAATTACACGCGATGATGAACGCTTTTGTGCACACATCTTAAGTCGAACCATTTTTGAAACAAAAATTCAAAAGTAAAATGTTATTTGAATGGAAAAACACCTCTAAAAATATTGATAGAAACTTCAAGAATTTTGTATAACTCAAAATGCAGAAAAAAAAAGAGAGAAAAGCAATTGATAGAAACAAAGTAAGATACAGAACAATGGAGTAATAGACAAGCAACATAAAAAAAAGAGAGAAACGAAAATTGCAGTAGAGAGAGAAATAATGAAAATGGCGGTTGAAAGATGATGTAAGAAAATGATGTAACAACAGTAGTGGACTGAGCAAGCCACACCACTTAACCCACAAACAAATTCGGTTTTATTAGTAAAGTGAATTCATCACATTGAAATGATGTTAGTAAGCATATTAAAAAAACGGTTACTAAATACAATCATAAGCTCTTACTAAATAGAATTTAAAAATATGAATTTTCGTATTTGTTTTTAACTTTTTGGAATTATATATTTTACAATATTTTAATTTTAAAAAATATTAAACTTTTCTTTTTAGTTAATATTATATAATTTTATTATTCAGAAAATTTTGAATGGTATTTTAGATTTTTTAAGAGGGACAGCATCGCTAAATGTTGAAGTGTCAATCTACAATAAGTCATTAAAAAAATTTGGTAAAAAAGGCTTACCAAACATACTTAAAGGAGATTACTAAATATAAACAGAAGGGGTTACTAACTATTATTAAGAAGACAATAACTTTAGTTAACAAGGTTTAGAAACTATATTGAAAAGGGTTACTAACTGAGTATATAACAAGCGCTCCTAAGAATTGAAATTGGTTTACTAACTATATAACAAGGGTTACTAGGAATTTAAATGGAGCTACTAAGTATATTTATTATTGATAACGAAAGAAATTTAAAAGAACATTCAATCTATATAGTTATTAATACGGTTGAATTTGTGGGTCAAAAACTTCTTTGAACGACAGTTACTGACAAATACCGAACCTTCTTTTGACTGAATTGTTAGTGAACGAATACCGACTTGTTAGTGAACAAATACTGAACGCGAATTAGACTAAAACCGTATTTCAACCGCTTTTAAGAATACTGAAACCGATCGCTACCAACCCCATTCAAAACCAAACCCGTTTCCGACCTGTTTTTATTATACCGAGACAGGCCGTTACTAAACTTGTTTTCAAAACAAACCTGTTTTCAACCTACCAAAAACTGATTTTTGACCAACTGATTTTGACCGAAATCGTACTGTACCGAACCTATTTTGAATCGGCCTTTTGACTGAAGTCGTTTGCATGTTTACAACCAAACACTTTTTTACCGTACTTATTTATTTGATTTCTCTACGTTCACAAAAATTAATGAAATTTTTTTAAATTCATTAAATTAATACTTAATATAAATAAATAAATAAAACTTAATATATATAAACTGATAATTATAACTTTATATAAATTAAAATTAAACATAATTATTCGATTCTAAATTATTAGTCAAAAATTTTAGACGAACTAACCCGAAATATCAAAATCTTATCCAAAGTTTTGGATTGACCGATTGTATTGTGATCAATCATTTAAGACTGACAGATTGCGACATACATTTGACCGCGACCAACTAATTATAACTTTCTTACCAATTTTAACCAACTGATTATAACCTGCATACCCATTTTGACCGATCAATTATGACCCGTGTACCGGTTACGACCTGTAAAAAAACCTATGTTGACTGACGAAATGTGACTTATTACCGAAAAACGGCTGAATCGATAAGTACCGGACCGAAACCAACTGACCGATACCAGAAGGACTCATGCAACCTGCTTTTTACCAACCGTTTTTTATCAAAGCTGTTTTTGACCAACCTGTTTCTGACCGTTTGGCCTGTTTTTACATCGCTAGTTACTAAGTATATTTCATATGGGTTAATAAGTATATATAAGAGTTACTAACTTAACCCTCAAACACAATTGAATTTAATTTTATTAGTAAATTGAATTCATCACATTGAAATCGTGTTATTAACCATATTAAAAAAATGCTTACTAAATATAATCATAAGCTTTTACTAAATATCAATTTTTGTGTTTGTGTTTTATTTTTTGGAATTATATTTTTTATATTATTTTCATTTTAAAAATATATAAAACTTTACTTTTTAGTTAATATTATATAATTTGAGTATTCAAAAAATTTTGAAGGGGATTTTAGAGTTTTTAAGGGGGACATCAGGGCTAAATGTTGAAGTCTCAATCTTCAATAAACACTAAAAAAAATTGGTAAAAAAGGGGTACTAAACATCTTTAAACCAGGTTACTAAATATAAACAAAAGGGGTTACTAATTATTATAAACAAGACTCACCAACTATGACTAAAAAGGCTTAGGAACTATATCGAAAAGGGGTTACTAAATATATTATATTCAGTATATTAAAGAAGGTAATCAAAAGAATATTTACACAAACAAAAAATAATTTGAAATAAATATACAAAAATTGGATAACTAATAGCTACAATTGTGAATGTATAAATGTCTGTATACATCAAAAGCATTAACTGTTTAAAAAAAAAAGTTACTTCATTAACACAAATCTTAAAGCCTTTTATCTAATTTTTGCTTCATAACCAGTGCACCTTCTTCTTGCTTATGTTGTAGCAATAATTTGGCAAATTGATGTCCTATTTTGATTAAAATATGCAACAGCTTCCAGGACTTGATCTCGAAGAAAATTGCAATCATATAAAACTTATGAAGCACAAATTTCACCATGATAAAATGCAACAATGGTAAACAAGAAAAACACCAAAATCCAAATTAGTAAAAACAATAGTGATTACAAAATATAGTTAAAAGGGTTAATAAGAATATAAAAATGATGTCCTTTTTTGGGCTTGCTTACAGTTTCATTTTGAGGGGTTAGTAATTCATATTGAGGGGGTTACTAATTCATTTTGAGAGGGTTAGTAATTCATTTTGAGAGGGTTAGTAATTCATTTTGAGGGGTTAGTAGTTTATTTTGAGGGGTTACTAATTCATTTTGAGGGGTTACTAATTCTTGTTGAGGTGGTTACCAATTCATTTTGAAGGGGTTACTAATTCATTTTCAGGGGTTAGTAATTCATGTAGAGGGGAATACCAATTTATTTTGAGGGGGTTACTAATTCATTTTGAGGGTTACTAATTCATTTTGAGTATGTAGGTCTAATAGGGTTACTAATTCATTTTGAGTATGTAGGTCTAATAGGGTTACTAATTCATTTTGAGGGTTACTAATTCATTTTGAGGGGGTTACTAATTCATTTTAAGGGGGTTACCAATTCATTTTGAGGGGATTACTAATTCATTTTCAGGGGTTACTAAATTATGTAGAGGTGGTTAGTAATTTATTTTGAGGGGTTACCAATTCATTTTGAAGGGGTTATTAATTCATTTTCAGGGGTTAGTAATTCATGTACAGGGGGTTACCAATTTATTTTGAGGAGCTTACTAATTCATGTTGAGGAGGTTACCAATTCATTTTGAGGAATTCATTTTGAGGGGTTACTAATTCATGTAGAGGGGGTTACTAATTCATTTTGAGGGGGTTACTAATTCATTTCAGGGGGTTACTAATTCATTTTGAGGGGATTACTAATTCATTTTGAGGGGGTTACTAATTCATTTTGAGGGGGTTACTAATTCATTTTGAGGGGGTTAGTTGTAATGACCCTGATTTTATTGGTATTTTTGCCGATATTTACGTGTATTTATGTGTATTTGTGTGTTAGTTCAAATTTATTGTTGAACTATTTATTTTATTTTATGTGAATAATTTCGATTTAATTCGAATTATTTTATTTGCAGTTGTTATTATTTATTTTAATTATTATTTAATTAATTAGAATTTTTATTTAATTTTCTAATTAGTTATTTAATATTTTGGGCTAAATTGATTTATGCAAGATTAATTATGCGGTTTTTTGCAAATTAGCCCAATTGATCACGAGAGCCCATTTTAGGCCCATAATCCCTCCCTTTGGCCGGTTTTTACTCAAGCATGGCAAGGCTTGCCACTTGCTTAGTTTTCACACTTAACCAACTTCTATAAATAGAAGGGGTTAGTGAGCCTTAGGATCACTTTGTTCATTTGCCATCCTAAAGCACTTGCCATCAAGTTTAATCACCAAAATTTTCCCTCCACTTCCTCCTTTGCCTCACGCCATTATTGGGCAATTGAAACCCATCAATGGTTCATCATTTTTCCTAGCCCAAAACTTAAAGATTCAAAGTCTATTGATCTTTAAGTGTTCAAACACAAACCTAAACACAATTAATTCATCCAAGATCTCTAGTTCGGGTTGGTTTTGGGTTCGAGTACGTGTGGTGTTGGTGTTCGAACTGTGCAGCAGGCCGTGTGGTGGACCGTGCAGCAGGTGGTGTTCGTGCTCGTAGTTGTGCAGCAGGGCGTGTGGTGAAGCCGTGTGTGCAGTGGTTCGTGGTGCTCGTGCTGTGGTGCCGTGTTGAAGACGTGGTGCTCGTCTGTGTGTGCCGTGTCTAGAGCCCGTGTTTGTCGTGTTTTCCGGACTGCATTTTTTTGTATTGATTTTGTGTGTTATCTTCAATAAGGTAACATGCTTTCTCAACCTTTTTGGTATATTATGTTTATAGTATAGATTAAATGCATGTTTGGGTTGTTTGATGATGAATATCCATGATTTTATGTATGGTTTATATTCTGATTTTTATGAGGATTATATGATGTTTTGGTAATGGTTTTCATGATTTTATGATTGATTATAAGTTGTTTTATGATCATGAATATTGTGTTAAAGTTTGATGAATTTTGGATAATTGGAAGGATGATTTCGTGTGAATTATTGATGGTGTTATGCGTGTGATGTTGTATGGGTTTGAATGAGTTCTTGATTGAGTTCTTGATTGAAGATCTTGAATCTTGAATGATTTCTTTATGAGTTCTTTTTGAGTTGAATGAGTTCTTTAAGAGTTCTTGATGAGTCTTTATGAGTTCTTGATCGAATCTTGAAAGTTAAAGAAAATGGTTTAAAAGTTAAAGAAAGTTAAAGATTGAGTCTAAATTGATTAAAGAATGGAATTTAAATGATGGTTTTTGGTTGGTTAGACTCAAGATCAAGGCGCATAGGCAATCTTGATTATAACTTCGATGTTTAACTAGGTATTTTCAAGAATCAAGGCGCAAAGGCAATTCTTGAAATTAATTTAGTTATGAATGAGTTGAATATGATGATAAAATGATTAATTAATAATTAGCTTGATTTCTTTTCTAGACGCCTAAAACTTAGAGTAAGATTCTTTGTTTTTGGGTTAAGACGTTGCCCCTATTCCATCCGCGGTATTGGGATAGTTGGAGTCATACTATGTTATCCTTTGAATTTCCAGTAAGATTGGTTTCACGGGACATGGATTTCCAGTAAGATTGGTTTCATGGGGTTTGGGAGTAAGATTCTCAAATCCGAGCATAGTAGAAAGTTCGATCGCGTAAGATGCGTTCATACGAGCACAGTCCGGTCTAGAATATGAATGATTGCGCCAAAGTTAGTTGGTTAGGTTGTTTGAGTCGAGTACACGGTTTTGGGTTGTTATCGTACTTTGATTATTGATGTTGATTATTTGGTTTATACTATGTTCATGTGTTTTCCCATTAGGGTGAGTCAGTTATGTTACTCGCCACTGATGGTGGACTGTCGTTTGTTTTTCAGGTATTTCTGATGACGATACTCTTGCTTAGCTTTGGGTTGGGCGAGCGACGTTATTGTTTTTGTTATTTGATGTATTTCCTATTTTCGTCGTTTATAGATAGTAATGGTATTGTATAGACTTTATACGTTATTGTTGGACTCTTTATACGTTGTTTTAGACTCTAACGTGTGGTTGGAGTTACTCGTATTCTAGTATTTCTAATTCGACTTTTGGACTAGTATGTACAAACTTGTGGGTATTTGTACGTTTTTGGTTGATTAATGATAATTTTCGAGGAATTAGTTTAATTTCTTAAGTATTTTGGGTTGTAGTTTATAACTATTCGACTCGTTGGTTTCTTCCGCGCCGATTTAAGCGAGTCGGGTCGTTACATTATTAATTCATTTTGAAGGGGTTACTAATTCATTTTCAGGGGTTAGTAATTCATGTACAGGGGGTTACCAATTTATTTTGAGCAGGTTACTAATTCATGTTGAGGGGGTTACCAATTCATTTTGAGGGGTTACTAATTCATGTTGAGAATTACTAATTCATTTTGAGGGGTTACTAATTCATGTAGAGGGGGTTACTAATTCATTTTGAGGGTTACTAATTCATTTCAGGGGGTTACTAATTCACTTTGAATGGGTTACTAATTCATTTTGAGGGGGTTACTAATTCATTTCAGGGGGTTACTAATTCATTTTGAGGGGGTTACTAATTCATTTTCAGGGATTACTAATTCATTTTCAGGGATTACCAATTCATTTTGAGGGGTTTACTAATTCATTTTGAGGGGTTACTAATTCATTTTGAGGGGGTTACCAATTCATTTTGAAGGGGTTACTAATTCATTTTCAGGGGTTAGTAATTCATGTAGAGGGGGTTACCAATTTATTTTGAGCGGGTTACTAATTCATTTTGAGGGGTTACTGTAATGACCCAGATTTTATTGGTATTTTTGCCGATAACTATGTGTGTTTATGTATGTTGTTGTGTTAGTTCAAATTTTTTTTGAACTATTTATTTTTATTTTATGTGAATAATTTCGATTTAACTCGAAATATTTATTTTCAGTTTTTATTATTTATGTTAATTATTATTTAATTGATTAGAATTTTATTATTTAATTTTCTAATTAATTATCTAATATTTTGGGCCAAATCGATTATTGCATGATTAGTCATGCGGTTTTTGCAAATGAGCCCAATTAGTCACGAGAGCCCATTTTTAGGCCCAATTAACCCCTTGGCCGGTTTCCATTAGGTGCATGGCAAGATTTTTGCCACTTGCTTTGCTTTCACACTTAACCAACTTCTATAAATAGAAGGGGTTAGTAAGCTTTAAGATCATTTTTGCTCATTTGCCATCTAATGTTGCTTGCCATCAAATTCAAACACATTTTCCTCTCAATCACTCCCTTTCACACGCCATTTTTGATGAACAAGCCGTCAATTGTTCATCATCTTTCATAGCCCAAAACTTAAAGATTCAAAGTCTATTGATCTTTAGGTGTTTAAACACAATTCTAAACCCAATTATTTCAATCAAGATCGTTGGTTCGGGTTTGGTTTGATCGTGTTCGTGTGTGGGTGTTCGAGTGAAGCCGTGTGGTGCCCGTGTTGGGAGCCGTGTGTGTGCAGCCGTGTGTGCGAGTGGTGCACGGTGGTGGAGCGTGTTCGTGCCGTGGCAGCAGTGGTGTCGTGGCTGGGTGCAGTGGCCGTGCAAGGTGGTTCGTGGTGCTCGTGCAGTGGTGTCGTGTTGAAGATTGTGGTGCTCGTGCTTGTGCCGTGTTGCGTTCGTGTTTGACGTGTTTTCCGGGCTGCATTTGTGTATTGATTTTGTGTGTTATCCTCAATAAGGTAACATACTTTCTCAACCTTGTTGGTATACTATGTTTATAGTATAGATTAAATGCATGTTTGGGTTGATTGTTGATGAATATCCATGATTCCATATATGATTTCTAAATCTGATTTTTATGTGTTTGTATGGTGTTTTGATGATGATTTTTCATGATATTATGATTGATTATATGTTGATTTATGATCATGAATATTATGTTAAAGTTTGATGAATTTTGGATGAGTAAAAGTTGGATTTTCGATTGATTGATGATGATTATGCGTGTAGTTTAGTTGAGTTTGGATGAGTTCTTTATGAGTTCTTTATGAGTTCTTTGAGTTCTTTATGAGTTCTTGATGAGTCTTTACGAGTTCTTGGTTGAATCTTGAAAGTTAAAGAAAGATGTTTAAATGATAAAGAAAGATAAAGAAAGTGACTAAAGTGATTAAAGAATGATTATTCAATGATGATTTATGATTGGTTAGACTCAAGATTAAGGCTAGAGGCAGTTCTTGAGAATAATTTCGATGATTTAACTAGCTAAATTCGAGAATCAAGGCTAGAGGCAATTCTTGAACTTAATTTAGTTATGTTGGGATATAAAATGAATAATATGATTAAAATGATTAAAGGATTTAATTAATTAATTAGCTTGATTTCATTTTTAGACGCCTGATACTTTGAGTAAGATTCATTGTATACGGGTTAAGACGTTGCCCCTATTCCATCCGCGGTATTGGGATAGTTGGAGTCATACTATGTGATCTTTGTGAATTTCCAGTAAGATTGGTTTCACGGGACATGGATTTCCAGTAAGATTGGTTTCATGGGGTTTGGGAGTAAGATTCTCAAATCCGAGCATAGTAGAAAGTTCGGATGCGTAAGATGCGTCCGTACGAGCACAGTCCGGTCTAGAATATGATTGATTGCGCCAAAGATAGTTGATTAGGTTGGTTTGTGTCGAGTTCACGTTTGGGTTGTTCTCGTACTTTGAGTACTGATATTGATTATTTGGTTTGTGCTATGTACATGTGTATTCCCATTAGGGTGAGTCAGTTATGTTACTCGCCACTGATGGTGGACTGTTGTATATTTTTCAGGTATTTCTGATGACGATGCTCTTGCTTAGCTTTGGGGTTGGGCGAGCGACGTTGTTATTTCTGTTATCTGTTGTACTTTCTATCACTGTTGTTTTTAGATAGTGTTGGAGTATTGTATGGACTCTTTTACGTTGTTTATAACTCTGACATGTAGTTGGAGTTTACTTGTATGTTTAGTATTCTTAGTTTGACTTTTGGGACTAGTTATGTACAAACTTGTGGGTATTTGTACGTTTGTGGTTAATAATAATAATTTCGAGGATTTAGTTTTAATTTCTTAAGTATTTGAGTTGTAGTTTATAACTATTCGACTCGTCGGTTTCTTCCGCGCCGATTTAAGCGAGTCGGGTCGTTACAATTACTGATCGAGCAAGCTAAATATAAACTTAGGTTTACAACAACAACAACACAAAACAAACATACACTGTTTGTTTATCGAAGCTAAAAAACACATAGAAAAACATAAATGATCGAAGTTGGAAAATTATCGTACATAATCGAAGCTCATAAAAGCATAGCAACAAATTTCGCAAAAATCCATTACAATGAAAATACAAAAAAAAAAAAAAAAAAAACGTAAACAACATTACAATAATCAAATAAAAACAAATAAATGAACTACTAAAATTAAAATTATACAAAAACTACAAAAAAATAATTCAAAACAAACCATTAGCAGTAGATTACTACGTAATCTACGCCATCTCCGTGCAGTCATCTTCACTCTGGCCATACTTTTCAAACCTCCTCAAACTTATAGTATAAAGTAGAATTGAAAGTTGAAAAAACAGTGAAGAGAAAATCGAAGAACAAAAATCGCAATTGTAGAAAGAGAATATGAAATTGCAGCTAAAAGTATGAAAATGGCGATTCCAAGACAAAAAAAAAGGCAAAATCGCAGCAAGAGTTTGAAAATAGCGGTATTAAAACAAAAGCAAAGAATGAAGAAATGTAACAGAGAACTTCTAAAAAAGAAAGAAATTCCAACTTTTTGTTTTTTAAAAAAAATAATAACTAACCTTGGGCCAAACAAAATTGTGCCGGCCACACAGCCAACTCAAAATGGCCGGCCACACAGCCAACTCAAAAATTTTAAGTGGCCCTTTAAAAGCCCGACCCGCTTGGGCCCGTTAACTTGTTGACCCTATTAAGACCCACCCCATTTATAACAAAGGTTGGGTCACACAAATTTTAAATGGGTCGGGTCAGGGTTTTAAATGGACCCCGTCCCATTAAATAGGCCTAAATTTGAGGAATAAGTCCGTGATGAAGTCAAAATAAAAGCAGAGAACTTACTGTGGGAAACAATATTTTCCTTCTCTTAGGGTATGAGATATCTCTTAGAGTATGAAAATAAATTGATTTGATATTATTTTCACATTAATATTAGGAGGATAGGATCTATTCAAATAATACCTTTAAGGTAGTTAGTTTATTATGCTTTTTTTGGCAATTTTTTTTATTATGTTAAGTAATTAATAAGAGTATTTTATAGAATATTTTCATAAGTGTGTCAAATTTTAATTTTTTTTTTCAAATAAAGTGTTGAAATTGAAAACCGCAACAACTCTAAACAAAATTTTGTGTATTTGAATCATGAGTTATAGACTTGTAGACGTTGACACGTTGTAGTCCTTTAAAAAAGTGAGCATGAAAAAAAAAAAAAAAAAAACCAGTCAGGCCATCTTGAAAAATTTTAATATGCAAATATTCTAAACTATATTTTTTATAAAAAAAAATTAAAATCGTAAGGCTATTTTCCTATTATGGCCGTGTGTCATGGGTGGAACCAAAAATAAATGTTAAAGGGGGTCATAGCAAAAAAAATATATTATTTTTGAAGGGGCCAAATACATAAATTAACCTATTTTAAACAAAAGTTAGCACATTTTAAACTTAATTTAAAGAAAAATCAAAATTGGCAAGGGTTCATCCTTCGAAAAAACTTATAACTCATCATATGACAATCTTCATCCCTGAGGGCTACCTATAAGAACTTAAAATAAAAAATTTAAGGAAAAGCTAAGCTAAATATTAATTACATTGATATGTGTGTGATTTTGTCATAAATTTTTTATTTTTTTTTAGTGTAAGAAATGTATTTAATTCTTATATACAACTCTTAATGCTACATATAGCATTATCCTAAAAATAAAAGCCCTACCCCTTGCCTTCAATTTTCTCTCATTTTCTTTTCAAGTATGAAAAAACCCTTGTGGACTAAGTAAGACCTTTGTAGACAAGAGGGACAACCTTCAATAATCACAATAATGATTAAGAAATTCCTTTGAAAAAAACAATGATTAAGAAATTCGGATGTGTGGAAGTAGTAATTTTAGTCAAAATTTCTAGTAGCTCACCACTAATTTTAAATTATAATATATATAAATATAAACTACAGTTTGTTACAACCAACTACTCTCTTATGCCGAAAATAAAAACTACGCTCTATTTGTTCGCATGTCTCAATATTCAACCATCATCCTCTGATCTTCGATACATCATTAGGTTTAGGGTCTGTTTATATTCATTGAATACTCAACTGAGTTGAATATCTCTATTATATAAGCCAGAGCGAGCCATTATATTCCCCTCGAAAAGTCCATAATGCCCCCTAAAAATTTATTAAAAATCAAATAACATAACTCTTATTTATTAAGGAAAGTTATTACAATTTTTGAATTTTTTAAAATAAAAATATTACAAAATATACAATTCGTAAAATAAAATTAAAAAAATCAAAATTCATATTTTTGAATTCTTTATAAATGGACACCCATTTTAATATAGTTTGCTACATAAAAATTTTACCTTTTGATTATCGTAGAAATTTGATAGCCGATTTTATTCATTGTTGTGGAATGACTGGACAAAAGGGAAGACTTTGTTTACGATTATGTGAATAAGTGTGAATTTAAAAAAAAATCAATTTCTCGAAAAAAAAAACATTTACGCAAAGCGTGCACATAAAGCTAGTAATTTTTTATGAGAGGAGAGAAAATTGAGAACCGAAAATAAGTTGGAGTAAATAGGCTCCTAAACATTAAATAGGCAAACATTATTATTCATAAAAATACAGTGAATTTTTCCGGACAAAAAAAAAAAAAAACACATCGATACCAAAAAAAAGTAATTCTAAAATTATCGTCATCATAATTCGTATTCATACCATAAGAGACTAATTTAATGAACTAAACTACGATCTACGGCCTACGACCTATTAATTAATTTCATGCTAATTAAGAAAATTAATTACAAAAAAAGATAACCACCGTCAGATGCAATCAAAATCAACAATAATATAAGTAATCAAGCCCTAAAACACCCAACAATAAGATTATGATGATGATGATGATGATGACGGTAGTGGTGGCGAGAAAGATGATGATGAGAATTATCTTGATCAATCAAAGCCTTGATGTGACGAAACTCCTCCACGTGGCAAGGGATGGCGATAGTACCTTTCTGATTAAAACCATACTCTTCCTCAGCCTCTTTAAGAAGCTTAATAAAAAGAGGGTGCTTTAAGTATACGACTGGCACTACGAACCTTTCCTGTTCTTCCAAAGTGTGGCCCACTTTTATTGCCAAACACCCTTTTGGCACGGCCGTGCCACTGCTGCCACCCTTCGATGATCCTTGATTCTGATTATTAAGGTTATGGTAATTACTATGGTGTTGCTTCTTGTGGGGGAGATGTAGGTGAAAATTTCCCCCCATCTTGAAATTAATTAATCTAACCTGCTTAATTAATTACGAGAGGATAATTAATTAATTAATCTAAGAAATAATGGAACAAGGTATGAGAAATTAGTTCTAGAGAAAAACGTAGGAAATTTGGAGAGAGGTTTCGGAGAAAGTGAGGCGGGTTTGAGAGGATTCCATAGTTTAAATAATAGAGAGTGGAGAGTAAACCTAAACAACTTTAATTAAATAAATAGATGAAGAAGAGAATAGAGGGAATAGGGTTTGAGAGGGATTGGCTTTATATAACCAATGAATAAAGGAGAAACGATTAAAAAAACGGAATTTTTTTTTTTTTGGTTGAGAATATTGCTATTGGGCTTTTTTTTGGACTTTTTTTTTGCTTTTGTTAGAGTTTGGATCCGGTAGAATTTCATTGTTCAATCCTAGCCATATACGAAGTATATATATATATATATATTTTTTTTTAAATCAAGGGCTCAAAATTGTGGGATTTTAGAGGATTAGATAAATGAATTTTATAAAAAATATATAAGTCGTTGATTCCTTAATCAATGGTTAGGATTAACTCTACTTGGTAGATTTTATAAAAACTCTACCGGATCCAAACTATTATTATTATTATTATTATTATTAAGGAGTATTATTATTGCCCGACTTCCGGACCAACTTTTCAGGCAACGGTTTTTTGGCTCACCTTTTCGATAAAATTATCCGGAAACGGATTTTCAGCCAACTTTTCTGCCTTACTTTCACAGGTGAACTTTTTTTGGCTGAGCTTTTCCAACAAACTTTTTCTAGCCGATTTTTTCCAGCGAAAACAATGGTTCTCCGACGAACTTTTTCCGGCAACCTTTCGATTAACGATTTTCCGGTGAACTTTTTCCTGGCACACTTTTTTTGGTGAACTTTTTTCGGCCCACTAAAAAAAATAAAAAGTAATATTAAAACTAAAAAATAATTTTTCAAAAAATATTAGATACAAAATTAAAATAAAAATATTAGATAAAATTTTTTAAAAAAATATAAAATATAGAAAATATAGAAAAAATAAAGAAAATTAAAATATTAAATAAAAAAATAAATATTTATCTCTATTATGTAAGGGAAGCGGTGAGGCCGCGGAAGTGTCCAAGTGGATTACCACACTACCCTTAGTCATCATTCATAATTATTAGTCAAGTTGGGGACAATTTTATCATTTGTATATTAATAACTTCCATAATGATATTTGAGTTTTGAAATCATTAATAGCCTTATTTAAAAAAAAATCACTATTTTAAAAGTCGCAAGTATAATTAATTGTAAAATTAATCAAAATTTATTCATAAATAATAAATCTATTAAAGAAATAAATTATTTACCCAATTTGCAATATACATCCCAAGTAAGAGCGAGCGAAAAAAACTAGATTAAATTTTAAAAAATAAAAATACATATTTATTTATTTTTTTTACAATTATGTGGGAACTTATTAATTTTATTGTCAAACTATGTTGTTAAAGAATTTTAAAATTGCATGCATAAAAAAACTAATTGTATAAGGAAATGGGTGAGGTCACGAAAGTGTCCAAGTGGATTACCATGCTACCCTTATTTTTCATAATTATTAGTCAAGTTAGGGACAATTTTTTCATTTGTTTACTAAAATCATTAATAGTTTTATTTAAAGCAAGTAATCACAATTTTAAAAATTGCAAGTACAATTAATTGTAAAATTAATCAAAAATTATTCATAAATAAAAAAAATCTTTTAGAGAAATAAATTATTTACTCAATTTGCAATATACTTACACCATATTAGTGAAAGAAAAAACTAGATTTAATTTATTTATTTTTAAATTGTTTAAAAGTTTTTTAATAATTATGTAGGAATGTATTAATTTTACTGCCAAACTATGGGTGGTTTGGGAGTTAGAAGTTTCGGGGGAAAAGAGAGGTTTGACCAACTTAAAAAACAATTTTTAGTGTTTGGGAGTTAGCGGTTTGGAAGAGAGTTTTGAGATGAAAAAGCTCTTTTTCAAAAAACTCATGTGAGGAGCTTTTTGGAAAAACTTATAGCCTTTTGGTTCTTTTTTACTCTGATGTGAAACATCTAACAGCTAACTGCTATTTACCAAACACTGTTACACAAACAACTAATGTAATCAGTTAGTCAAATCAGCTATAACAATCAGCTAGTCAAAACAGCTAACTTAATCAACTAATCTCTAACAGCTATCAGCTAACTCCCAAACAGGTAAGGCCTATATTGTTAATAAATTTTAAAATCGCACGCATTTTGTGCATTAAAAACTAGTGAACATAAAAAGAAAGTTAAAGATAATAAGTACTCCCTCCGTAACATAATTCTGGCAACAAGTTTTTTTAACGCGATTTAAGGGTGTAAACGAATAAATTGATCAAAATTTTTTTTTAAGATTAGTAATTTATGATCTCAATCTTACTTGTATTAAAACCATTTTGATTAATTTGTTCGTTTACACCCTTAAATTGTTTTCTTGAAATTCGTGAAAAATAACTTATTGTCAGAATTATGTTACGGAGGGAGTACAATATTTTTTTTCCTTATTTTATTAGAGTTAAAGATAATAAGTCATGTTGGAAAGATTTTCTAAAATAGTGCCTTTATCGATCTATCCCACATTTAAAAAGGAATATGATTTATCACACACTCCCCTGCTATAAGTACTCTCCTTTAAAAATTTTAACTGCATTGTTTGAATATTAGTTTTAAATTTAGGAAATCACAAAAAAAACACTGTCGTTTATGATTAGTTTTAAATTTGAGCGAGCAACTTCCACCCTCCGTCATATAGATGAGAAAGTCACAATGTTTTAGTTTTAGTTTCAGAAATAGAACAAGCTCGTAAAGTACGGTACTAATTAATGACGTATAGAAAAGAAAAGAAAAGAATTTATCACTAAAAAGTGGTTAAATTTCCAAGTGATTGGCGAAACTTCTTAGATATCATTGGCAGCATAAATTTTTCAAAAGAAAGTATGTCTCTTAGAAAATTATCTATCAATCGTGTTTATATGCTAATACGCTACCTTTGAATGTTACTTCTCCCATTAAAAGGTTTTTTTTTTTTACAAGAAAAAGCTATGCAATATTATTGAATTTTAGCTATATCATCCATTACAAGTGAAATAGCTTCAGGGGGCTTTCTTCCACCCAAACTTGAAGACCATCAAAAGAATTACTCCCTCCGTAGCATATTAATGGCAACGATTTGACATAAAGTTGAGAGGAAAAATGTCAAATCGTTGCCATTAATATGTTACGGAGGGAGTACTAAGCTTTCTTCCACCCACGAAAAGTTGATTGCTCTTGGATGAAGAGATTCAAATGGATAGGCTATACGTCTTCGACTTACCATGCTGAAGTTAATGCCATTCTCTTGTCTTTGAAGTGTATTATTATCCAATATTTTCTTATAAAGGGCTTATATTTTGAAAGGATATAAGGTGGGAGGATTTTTACGGCAAAAAAATAGGGAATTTTTTTTAATCAATGACCCAGATTTTTTAAACTCTACTTCGAAGAAAGAAAAAAAAGAAATAATTTTTTGAGAATATTGTTAATTGGGCTGAAAACGTGGGTCTAAATTAAACAGCAAATTATTATGTGAATCCGAGACCACCTAGGTTTCCGTGGTCCCGGATAAATAAGTAGTCGTTTAATATTTTTATAAAAATAAATAAATTTGGATTCAGTTCTTAAGTAACTCTCTCGCTATTCACTCTGTTATGTTTTGTTGAACAAACAGATGACGGTTTTTCTCACTTGCAAATCGCGATTTTACTGTTGATTATTTTTTTTTGAAGGAATTTTACTATTGATTATTGAACAAACAGATTCGTTTCAGTATTTTCTCAAGCTTTTTAGTTCATCAAGTTATTAATTTTATTTCTTTTCTTTGTTTATGATTATAATGTTTTCCATGATTATTGATTTAGGTTTTATTTCTATGTCTGAGTAGTCTCTCTATTTTCTAGGGTTTGGGGAGTTTATGATTAATTTATGATTTGATTGAATTCTTTGTTCTTTAATTCATATCATGCATGCTTTAATTCTTAAAACTTATTTATGAATTATTGAAAATTGTTCTTTAATTAATACATATAATTAATCATAGCGAGCCATAATCGTGAATTGCGAATTGTTTCTCGTAAGTTTTCAATCCAAAGTCAACGGTTCTTATTTAGTTCATTTATTGTTAATTGATTATTTTCTTAGAATTGATTCGTATTTTAAGTTTAATTGTTTTATTAGTGTAGCCATGCAATTGTGAATTAAAGGTCATAAGTTTGATTATTTATAACAATATTTTGTTTTTTTAAATATAATTAATATAATAAACTAAATAAAGTTGTAAAATTATACAAATTATTTTGGCCCCCTCATTCACAAATTTTGGCTCTGCCCCTAATCGAGTATGTGTCTAAATCCACATATGCGAGATCCATACTCGACCCATGCCCAACCCTTAGACACAATTGTGTGTGTGTATGTGTATATATATAACAAAAGTATGCCATAGATTTTGAAGCCTTAATTTATTGTTATTTCCCCTTATTTGTTAATTTTTTTCTATCTATTTCTATATTATCTAATTATATAATTAATTTTTTTACTTGACTTCTTTTAAAATATTTTCTTTATTTGGTTTAGATAACAAATTAACATTGATTGCAATTAGCTAAATACGATGAAACAATTTAGTAGATATAAATATGGTGGCTAAGGACTTAAAATAAGAAAGAATCATTTAAAACAAGGAAGCTGCTAGAACATGTGGATCTAGGTTTGGGTCTGATAATTCAAGGCCCAGCAGGTCTAGCCGTCTAGGTCTAGTTCTAGGTTCATGTCTAGGTGTACTCGACCCAGACCCGACCCATTTTCATCTCTTTTTTGTTCCACTGGACTTTGGTCTCTCAATGAACAAGCTAAGGTGGGCCAGTGGACTTTGGGCTTCACTGTAGTGATAAAGTCTTGTAGTGTGCATATAGCTTCAAAGTGTACCACGAAGGAGAGGGAATGGTTATGACCTAAGTTGCCTAGAAACGGGTAAAGAGACATGTATTTATACGAAACGAATACACAATATGCATATTAGAAAAATTATAGGATGCGTTTTTTTTAACAAAAATAAGGTATGTATAATAGTTACGTGATTTATTACAAAAGGAAGGTATTTATAATTATTTTTAAATTTAAAAAAAACCCTTTAAAATTTATTTTAAATAATTTATTAAAATTTTGAGCACTATTCAAATAGCATGAAAATTGTGTATTCAATAAATATAGACTAGGAAAAAAGTTCATTAGAATTGAAATATTTTATCTAAACAGAGTTAAAAATACAAAAGAGTAAGGTATCGAATACCCATGAAGTATGGGTGTCATACCCATATCTAGTACGAGTACGTGAGCAAAAATGGAGTACCTGTAATACCCCGAAATTTAGGGCCAGAAAATTTCGCGGTTATTAATTTTATTTATTTAATTCTAAGTCCAAAAGGCCCATTAAATTTGGACTGTTTTAATTTAATATGTTCTCTTTTTCTCAAATTGGGCCAGTAACCCAATTTTTCCTTCTCTTTGAACTTGGCCAGTTCTCCCTCTCCTTTGGGCCAAGGATTATTTCTTTTTGGGTTTAATTTAATTAATTTAATTATTCTATTAATTGATTTATTAAATTAAATATTTAATTTAAATCTTTTAAACCTAGTCTAACCTATTTTGCTAAGTCTCCCTAAAAATCTCCAACTCCCCTCTTTTTCCTCCCAATTCACGGCCCCCTCCTTTGCTATTAGGGTTTTGTTTTCTTTTTCTTTTCCTATATATATTAGGCTTGACCTATTTATTTATTTTTTTTTTGGCTAAAGTTCATAAACCCTAAAAAGATATAAACTTTCTCCTTTTTTCTCTCTTCTCTTGGCCGTGTACCTCCATCACCAAAGTGGTGATTTTTCTTTGGAATTTTTAGCGATTTAAGGTAACTATGCTTTTCTGTTTAATTTCGGTACTAGTTAATCACATAGTTTATTAGGGTATGATCATGAAAACTGTTAGGAATAATGTTCTAAAACTTCCTTAAAAATTTCGAGCCATATGAAATTTGTTCATGAATGTTTCTTGATTTATTTCATGTATTTTCTTGAATTATTATTGTTAATCTTGATTATTTAATTGCTATATTAAAGTCTTGAATTAAAAAGAATTAATTTTTTTCTTGTTGTTCTAAAATGTCGAGTGTCTTGGAATAATTTTAGAAGCTTCTTTACTGTTTGATCTTTAGTCAAGATTTATTTCATGGCGAAATTCGTCCCTCTCTTGCTTGAAACAATTTAATCTTTCAAACCGGTAAAACTGTCCAGATTTGGTTTACGAATTATTTAAGAAACTTAATCAATTCAGATGGCTACTAAATTTTAGGTGGAAGTCCATAATAATGTTTGACATCTTGTGTTAAATTTTCGTAATTTTTAAAGTTCGTTTGCTATGGAAGAAAAATATGAAACTGATTTCAGACTAATCTGATTTGTTAGTTATAAAATCACCTAAAAATAGTAAACGACGTTATTTTTGGACGAAATTTATGCACATTAAACCTTTAACTCATGTTTAACTCCCATCAAAGTTTCCAGTTTATTAGAGATCTTTAAATGGACGTTCCTAATTTAATTCTTTAAAATCAGACTGTGTAAAATAGTGTGATTAAATTATTAGAACATGTTATCATTGAATTCTTGAATCTAATCTTGATAATTTTAATGTTTGAAGTATGATCTTTAATTAATATTATTAAGTGTAATTGCTAACCATTGATAATTGTATTTAATTAATTGTGTTAATTTTCAGTATTGTTGACCTGGAATTTTCGAGTGAATTAAAATATGGAAGGTAGGATTTTTATCATGTTTTAAGTAATTTTTATATGATTGTTTAATGAAGTTAGTTTAATTATTGTTATTTTACAAAAATGTCGAATGGCTTAGTTTATTATAGATCAACTTTAGTTAATTTTTGACCTATAATAATATTAGAAGGTAACTTTAGGAATTATTATAATAAAAGGAATTAAAGGATTTATCAGGAATGAGTTGTAATATGAAGGGATAGGTATTATTACTATTATTATTACTAATATTATTATTATTAGTATTATTATTATTATTATTAAGGAATTAGTAGGGACAAGTTATAATAAGATGTAATAAGATATTAAAAAGGGTAAGAAATGAAACAGAGTAAAAGGAATTTGAATTGTTTCGATCTCTGGCTAGGAAAGACTTGGTATTTAAGGTGGCCAATATACGTGCCGCACCTCTCTTTCCTGGGATTTCGAACATTTCATTTCCGATTACGGCCACCTAGTATTTCCCGACTCAAGAAGATATAAGATAAGATTTAAGATATGAAATATAAGATAAGATAAGGACGCCCATTCGATGATACACGAGTCGTCGGATTGGGTTAAGTCGATGCCACTGCTCCATGGGACGAACACACGAGTTCCCCCGCGCAGTTCTTGGTTCTAGAATATGTAGTCGTCTAAGTAGTAGTACACGAGCTGCTATTTAGGGGTTATGGCCATAGCTTAGGCTTAGTGGTGCACACGGGATCCACTACGGGTTGAATACACGAGTTCACCCCGGCATGTTTTAGGAAAGTTGTGGTGCACACGGGATCCACAACGAGTTATATTGACCGGTCCGTTAAAAGATAAAGATGATATGATATGATTATAAAGTTAAGATGAATGATATAATATGATTATAAAGCTAAGATGAACGATATGATACGATTATGGAATTAAGATAATATAAGGTATATTATGATAATTGAAGAATAAGATGGATTAAATATAAGTTAAGTATTGGTTGTAATATAATATGTTTGGTATAAGTCTTCCGCTGTGCATGTCTGATCATGAAAGTATATGTGTATTTCGTATGTAAGCTAGTTTGGTGCACGTATTTAGTACGTATCTCTAACCGTATTTTGCAGGTATTATTATACGTATTGTATACGTACTTTTATACGTATTTTATACATATCTCTAACCGTATTTTGCAGGTATTTTTATACGTATTGTATACGTATTTTTATACGTATTTCCGTGCGTATTTTTATACGTACCTTGTATGTACATGTGTTTGGAATATTATTTGCTGGCATGTTTTCCGTGTGTTATCCTATGCTATTATGTGTTTAGCGGTCCCTTACTTAAACGGGACAGCCTAGTTACTCGCCACTAACGGTGGACCCCCCCTCAGTTTCAGGTGACGATGCAACTGCTTAAATCGGGCTTCCGCTGGGTTGGGCTTTGTGCAGCAGGGACCTGTAGTTTAGCCTTTGTTTTCTTAAGTTATTTAATAAGATTTCTATGCAATTTAGATTATCCCAGCCTGTTGGGATGGACTTTATTTAACTCATGTAATTTAAGTTCGACCTATGTAGACCTTTGGAATTTTAGTTTATTTATTTAATAAAAGATGTTTAGTTTTGAACTATTAATTTCATTTATAGTTTAATTGTTTAAGTAATGATCCGTTTGTCGATTTCCCTTCGTCAATCGACATGTCCAAAAAGTCGGGTCGTTACAGTACCTATGATACCCAAGTTTATGACTTACAAGTCAAGATCTTCTCCATTTCTTAGGGTCCGTTTACTTGGATGTAAAACGTTTTCGATGTAAAATGATTTTCCATGAAAAATATTTTACACCGAAAAACTCATTTTCATATAAATTTTCCTATGTTTAGTTGCACGGAAAATAGTTTTACTCTCAAATTTGGGGTTAAATGTTTCCAATATGGTGTAAAATGTTTCCAATATGGTGTAAAATGATTTTCACCTAAGTTTTACAATTTATTTTTTCTCCTAAAGTAAACGATGTAAAATGAGAACTGTTTTCAAGGATAATGTTTGAGTCAATATGGACAGTCTATTTCCTGAATCAATAGTTCATAATGTTTGAAGAGAGAATAGAGGGTGTGTTTTTAAAATTCAGGACTTATGGAGTATGAGTTGTGAGTAACAACTAGCAACATATAGGGCCAGGGCCAACGTAGACGTAGCCCATGAAAATGCAGCAAGCAAGTTGACTTATGCTGGCATATATATGATGCGTTGGAGGCAAAAAATAATGGCCCTTATATGAATGAGCAGCTATTGGGCCGGCGTGGCAACATAACTAGATGTTTATGAATTATGATTGATCCAAGTTTGAACAAGTTTTGCAGCTTGTTTTTAATACTTACAACCCGTTTGGTAGCCGGTTATAAATTGAGCTAATGGAAATGAATTTATAACTAAATTTGGAAGGAAAATCAAAATTCATTCCCATGGTGGTGCTAGCTTTACTCCAATTTATCTAATTTTTTTCACAAATATCCATTCCCTTCTAATACCACCCTTCCACATGGTAATGAATGGTAATGGAAAATAAGAACAAATTTCAAGTTTGAGAATGACAAATATGTTTTCCATGAGGATTTTGAAGTTTTTCCTTAACAAATTACACTTTAAATCCATTACCATTACTAAAATTCATTACCAACAACCAAACGGGCCGTTAAGTCTTAACCTTGGACTTGAGGGGGTGATAAAATAGAGGAATCCTCAACTAACTGAGTAAAGATCTAATTTGCAGTTTTAGGATTCAAGTGGATGCAAACACCACGTGATCTACACCATTTTCTCATTTTAATACTTTCTCTTAAACTCCGCAATATTTTATTTTAACTAAAAAGAAATGTAGAATATTTTAATGGCAGGGAAAAAAAGGAAATCATAGTAAATAATTTTGAAAATGAACACATGCATGTACACGAAATGTAGTAGGGCATGGTTCAATGGTGGAAGCTTCGGCCTTCGGTGCCATCGACCATGTCTCGAACCACACTGTACGTATCTACGCAACAATTTGTTTTTGGTGTTTGACAATGCAACAATCCAAATAAAGTAGACGTGACAATTGGTTTCTTTGGATCAAGTACAAGTTGTGTCAATTCGTATTAGGTCATATTCAAATGAAGGTCCTTTAACATTGTATCGGATTGGGTTTTAGACCAGTTGTATTTGGATCATTACAAGTAAATAAATTGTTG
Organism: Salicornia ramosissima; assembly: GCA_951394345.1. Lineage (NCBI taxonomy): Eukaryota > Viridiplantae > Streptophyta > Magnoliopsida > Caryophyllales > Amaranthaceae > Salicornia > Salicornia ramosissima. The sequence continues at coordinate 52,148,669 of OX596234.1, forward strand.
AACATGATCAAGGCAACTTAGGTCTTCAAGTCAAAAATATCAATTAAAATTTTGTAGGTTTTGGATTATTGGTTGAGTAATTAATTGGGCTCAGGTCACTTTTGTCACCTTTTCGCAAAAGACATCTTAAATGAAGTCATTTGCCAAACATCTCTTTAAAATGCAATTAGGGCTTGTGTAAAAAAAATGGTAGGGGGAAGAACAATACGATATTTTCGCAAAGAGAGTGGTAGTCTAAGGATTTGTTCATCTTTGGTATTGGATTCATCTTGAATAGGGATGGAAATAGAAGGGATTTGGGGCTGGTGGAGCATCATCCATATCCATCATATCACCCTTATTCATATATGATATGTAATAATTTTTAATTTCTAATAATTTTTTTTGATATATAAGATATAGTGATATACATGATATAATAGATTTACATTTTTATATTTTACTCCAAATCAAACAATGTAAAATGGGAAAACAGTGTTCAGAAAAAAAATGTTTTACATTGACCCTTAATTTCCTTACATAAAGTGGAAAATTACAACACTATTGTCGCTCTCTCCAGGCCAGTTAGTTTCAATTAACTGGACTTATTGATCCATACATTCAAATCCTAAGCTCAATTGAGCCTTTACCCTTCTTTGTTGGCACCACAACTAACTTGTTTAAGCTTATTAGCTCAAATTTGACCATTTCTATTTGAGCTAGCTTGATACAAATAATATTAAAAGTTCAAAGTTAATAATATACATGAATAACACTTCATCAATTTATTGAACCAACTTATTAAAGTGTTGCCACTGAGCTTAATATCAAGTTATTCTAGAAAGACTTATTCGTGTCGGTAAATTTGTACATACATGCTTGTGTATATACTTCACGAACGAGCTTTGAATGTATTTTTCACGAGTTTATCTTAATCCCAATGTTAGATTTAATAATTTTGAACAACATTCGATCTATTTTACCTTAATCCCATGAAAAACAAAAATATACGTTTTGGGCTATGTTGTTTAAGTACATAAAGGTAATAGATTTTTAGTTAATTAAATACGAGTATTTATTTACATTTGATTTTGACTTACATTCATGAATTTTTACTATTTTAGAAAATATATTACACAAAACATAAATTAAAAATACTACGTCCCTAATAAAAAGTCAAAATTGAACAACAAAAAACTCAAATTTATGAGATGCAAAGACAATAAAACCAATTTGACAGAGTATAAAAGTATAAAACTAGTTTATGCGCTTCAACCATCCTTTTAGATTTTTTGTTGAGATGGTCCTTTGACATGGTATCAAAACTAGCGTCACGTGAAGGTCTCGATTTCGAATCTCAATTACTCCTCCTTTCAAAGGGGATTATTTAGCGCTCGGTATGGAAAGTTGCATGATGGCATGATGCATCCAGCAAGTACAACAGACTTTTGTGTGAAGGAGTGTGATGAACTATCAGTCCGTAAACTTTTGATTTGAGATATCCTTTCACACAATTAAATGGTCTATACAAAACCAATACATTTATTTTATGCAAATTGTAACACAAATTCCTTTCGGAAAAAAGAAAAAACAAATGTTATTATAACACAAATTTCGGAGCATAACTTTGTGTGCTGTTCGTTAAGTGGTGTATACACGTTAAAACTAACTGCCAAATTACAGGGGAACAAGTTATTGTAAGATTTGGTGACACCAAATGGAAAATCTTATTTGTCATTTAGTTTCTTGCCTTCTTCCTTTAGTTAGCCGGGTAGCAATCTGTAGTGATATGATGCAAAAAGTTATTATGGAGCTGAGATACAATCTGAGTCCCATGGTCCCTAGCCCCCCATATTTTTAGCTGAATCCTACTAAAAATATAGGCAGATGTACATACTTCAATATCATGTGTTGTTGAATACTTTTGAACCCACTTTAGAAGTGAAACAGCGTCGGGCTCTAACTCCCCAATGCGGAAAAAGAGAATGATAAAAAATCATACACAATTTTCCTACAACTGGCTTCATATATTTTGCACGCTTAAGACAAGTTGCTTTAGTCACTATCCGACAAGGAACAAAATCAGACAACCTAAATAGTGTCCGAGATGATGAGGAATCAATCAAGATAACACAAACATCATGATCCCATGAATAAAGTAACATGTATGCCAGACTGAGGGATCTGTCATCCCTTCCACGCAACCCAATACCAAACTCCTTACCACCTGAAATCCCATACCGAAAACATACGTCAACCAAGGTACCACGAACAACATTATGTCAATATCAAATGCCACAACACCAACACAGGACATAACATGATCCCCATAAATTGCCTCCATCAAACACCCTCGAACAAACAGAACATGGTGTAGAAACAAAGAACAAAGGAGCCCCCAACTGGTAACAAAGCACATACCACTACTAGAAATTAAAGGATGTTATTTACGACGGGAGTTCCCGTCGCAAAAATGTGATCCCGTCGCAGAAAAGAGGGGTTGCAAATGATTTTTCCCGTCGTAGAAAATAGGGGTCGCAAATGAATTTTTCCGTCGTAAATGAGTCAAATTTAATAGAGTTTGGGTAAAGTATTAAGTGAATTTTAGCGAAGGTGTAAAAAATCGTCATATAAGATCTACATTTGCGACAGGATTTATGTCTGTCATTAAAGTTTGCCCATCGTTAATGGGTCAATTTTTTTTAGTGTACCGATAAGTCTTAACATTCATATTCTAACCCAAATCAAAGATCAGGTCCACCCTAAGCCAAGAAGATATTTTAACCTCTTGCCGAGAACGCCACAGTGCAACCTGCTAAGGAAATAAAGAGAAGGTGGATTCTGCCAAAGCAATAAACTTAGTGAAATACATCTTTGCCAATTTCTTCATGAGTTCGGGGGCAGCGATCTCTCTCGAATTAATTACAAGGTCAGTCTCCACAGTCCTATTAAACAGGTCCATTGCAACTTCAAAGCAGGACCAAAAGTCCAAAACCAACAACGAGGGTATGAAGAAGAAGCGTATTCTGCAAACCAGGGATTGTAAATTCGACGCAAAAAAATCACATTCCCTCATATCACCTGCAGAATAAACACCAAGTCCACCAAAAGAAAGTTAAGGTGGAACGCGGTCAATGCTATTCTCCAAAACCAGGCCTTGAGGCATTTTACACTACGTTGTTATAACAGATGTGAGAAAAATACTAGTAAAGATTAACAATAACAAACACGAATTTAACGTGGTTCACCAACAATGTGTTGGCTACATCTCCACCAGCGATACCACCGTTTTGATTTGATTTTGGAACTAGGACATAAAACTGATTCAAGGCATATTACTACATACGCTCCAAGAAAGATCGAAGGGTCGTAATAAACCAACATTGAGTTGCTTCAAAGAGATGAGGGGACAAGTGCGCATAGTATTATTGGTTGAGAGCTTGCAAATAACCCACATGAAGGTATAAATATTGTCCTACATTGACCTTGAGAAAACTAATATATAGTACAATAAATATTCTTATAAGCATAGTAGTTATTCAACCTTATTGTCAATTTATTTTGGAATAAAACATACTAATTTCTATGAGCTTATAAGTAACCCGAAATCTCCTCCGACTTTGATGGGTTCACAGTCCCAAACCCATTGAACATAAAAGCCACAGTTAACAGGGGAAAAAAAGAAAAAGAGGACAAAGTAATGAATCCAATAACTTATAATTGGAACATTTGGTAATGTAAAAGCAAAAGAAGACAAAAGGAGTAATAAGGGTCAAAATCAGCATTACATAGATAGGTAAGGTAAGAATGAAGAAAGTAAAATTCTGAGTTGATCCTTAATGCTCTGGACCATATATATTTAGTTTAACCTTTTGATTGACTTGTACCATTCATTGTATGACAAAACTGGTACTCTGATTAAATTAAAAATGTACGATTTCTGATGGCAACCCAAACAGCTACGGTCATGCAATGGACATTATTTTGTTTCATAAATTGCCCTAGAGTCCTTGCCTGAAAGCTAAGTTGTGACATTTTATCAAACATATGTTTGAATTACGAGTTTCAATTAACAATTTAAATAGTGTCAAAGTCAATTTGAAGCAATTAATTATGGACGGAGGGAGTACACTTTATTGCATTCAAGTCATTAGATCAGCCAATCTTACTTTAGAGTTCGAAATATGGACTCCTACTACAATTTTCCTCTTTTCTTCCTTTTCTGGTTTACATTTCATAATTCCTTTGTTTTTATTTACGAAATAAATGCAACAATTTTACCAAATTTGTGCGAGCTTATTATAGAACTTTTATGAATTCTTTGACATACAATAATGGAGTATTATAAAACTTCAAGTTCTTCTCAAAATATTACTTATTAAAGAACTTTACGTCTTTATTCATTACATTTATGATTTATATTCCATATTTTTGAAGGATTCTGTTTTTGGAGTCCTGTTAATGTAAGATATTGATAAATCAACAATGGCGTTGTGAGAATGGAGAAAAAAGAACAAAGAAATCCCCTCGAGTTGTGAGAACAAAGAATGGAGAAAAATAGAAAATAGTGTGTTTCTCTCACCTGTTGCACCTAATATTAATGTACACCTGCCTCATGTAATATTTTCCTATTTTTTAAATTGCACAAAGCACGATAAAATAATACTTCCTTATCCCTTTATTTTTGGTATTGGGATGGAGCAAGTCAATGAATTTTCCATTATAAATTCCCCTCTATTATTTATATTTATATTCATATTCATATTCATATTCATATTCATATTTATATTCATACTTTTATTTTATGTTCATTTTTATTTTTATTTTTATTTTATGTTTATTTTTATTTTATTTTTATTTTATTTTTATTAGGGACAAAAATTTAATGAGCCCAAAGCCTCAAACTCATTTCATTTTACCTCTTCAGTATTTTACTTTTCATTCTTTTCAAACCCTTCATTCAATCTAACTCCAAAATCGTCACCGAAAAAGTCGACCGAATAATCACCGTCGGAAAAGTCATTCCGAAAACCGCCGTCGGACAAGTCGTCCCGAAAACCGTCGCCAAAAAACGCGGCCTGCAAATCGTCGTCGGAAAAGTCGGCCAAATAATCACCGCCGAAAAAAGTCAGTCTGAAAACCGTCGTCGGAAAAGTCGTCCTGAAATTCGTCGCCGAAAAACTCGGCTTGAAAATCGTAGCCGGAAAAGTCAGTCAAATAATCACCACCGGAAAAGTTGACCGAATAATCATCGCCGGAAAAGTCATTCCGAAAATCGTCGTCAGAAAAGTCGTCCCGAAAATCGTCGCCGGAAAAGTCGGCCGAATAATCAACGCTGAAAAAGTCAGTCCGAAAACCGTCGTCGGAAAATGTCGAGCTGAAAAACAATGCTCGAAATAATAATAAAGAGTAATAATGTCTGATCTGATCTGATTACTGTAGCTTTGAAGTCCAAAAGAACAGGGCCTAAGAGGTGTGGATAATATAATATCTATATATTCCATATTTTGACAAAGGATAGAAACGAAGTCAATGAATTTTCCATTATAAATTTCTTATCTCTATCCCAATTTTTATCGTTTTCACTATTATTCCCACCAAATACCAAACGCTTCGTAAACATGGGATGTAATCATGTAAAGTTGGAGAATAATAAGGTGGAATCTGAAGGAGATTTTTTTGGACACAACTTTTGGAAATAAATTGTGGTAAAACCTCCAAAATGTTATTCAATCAAATTTATTTAAGCACTCTAATGCTCATTTCAAAAAAGTTCAATTCAGATCAGAAAAATTTAGACCAGATCAGAAAAGTTCAAATCAAATCAGAAAATTATAACTATAAAAATAGCTATAATCAGAAAAATTCAGATCATTTTAGAAATTTCATATCAAATCAAATTTTTTTTTATCAAATCAAATAAAAAAAATTAAGATCAGATCAGATCAGAAAATTTTATACGAATCAATCGCACTCTTAGTTTAATTATTTAAAATTAAATTGCAAAATGATCTGAATTTAATAATCATATAAATCAAAGCATCCCTAACATCTTTCATGTTAACCGTCCCACACTTCAATTCACCACTATCATTTACTTGATCAAAAAACAATTTACTTTGCTTCTCTTTGCCTTTATCTTTATCTTTATTAGCAGGATTATTAAAGCATGTTTGCGCATGATTTTTTACGTTTTTTGAACCATTAAGGTTTCCATCACAAGCAAAAGTTTTGTCACAGAACTTACATTCTGCTCGTATTCTTCCATCCTCAACATACTCAATGAAGTATTCCCAATACACAGCTTTCCTCTTGGTTTTTCTTTTGTATTGATATTCACGCCCCTCTTTCAACTTCTTATCCGGAGGCAAAGTAGCGATCAATTCTTCCATCTCCGTTTCAGAAAGTATTTGTGACATTCCACGAGAATAAGTGGGTGTCCTTTTGGATTGTGAGCTCTCCATCTAGAACACGGTTATACACAATATTAGTCAATTATTATTATTATTATTAAACAATAATTATAGACAAATAGCACATGTTAGGTAAAAATATGGGAGCTTCTTACATTGCAAGAATAGGAATCCGTTGTTGCTGACTTCTTGATGATTCTAACAATGAAATAATTAACTTGATCAGGATATACAAAAAATAAGAATCTTACTTTTTATTTTAGGTAAATTTGTTAATTCCTTTGTTTAAAACAACTAGATATTCCAAAAAAAAAAAAAACTCCAAAAACTCAAAAATAAATCAGCAGAATGTTTCATTTGCACTCAAATTTCAAAGAAATAACTAGAGAGAAAAGAAACTTTGATAATTCAAAAATACTCAACCAAACACAATAAATATTAAAAAAAATCGAAAAAAATCATAATAAACTGATAATTGTACTCAACTACTCATTAGTCATTACCAACATTTCAAGATCTAATCAAAATCAGATTGCACAATAAATATGTAAAATTTGATAATCACATCTAACCTTATATGAGTTATATCAATGAGAAATGCAAATTTGAGTGGCCGGTGTCCGTTTGCAACCTCGCCTCGGTGATGGACTGACGGTGGTCGACTGCCGGACTGGTCGCCTGTCGCCGGCTCGCCGCTGTCGCCTGTCGGTAATAAAATGGAACTAAAAACTTTGCAAGAGATGAGGAAGAGATAGTTAGGACTTAGGGTTAGAGTCTTTAGGGTTTTGAGAGAGAGTAGAGAGTAGAGACTATAGAGGATTAGAGGGTGAGAAATGAAAAAAAGCCCAAATGGTAAAATGGACCGGCAACAGTACTACAATTTTTTTTTTTTGGAAGCAACAATACTACAATATAGGGTTTCCGGTCTGGACCGGTAATATCCGGTTTTTAACCTGGACCGGACCGGAACCCGGTTTGCCAAATTTTTATGGACCTGGACCGGACCTGAATCAACTGGTCCGGATCCGGTCCGGTTGATTCAGGTTCGGTTCAGGTCCGGTCTATTTTGTGCACACCGCTAGGGAGAGGGTTGCAAATTCATGGAATGTACCTAACCGCATTTAAAGAAAAAAAATCTAGGATATCAGGTTAAACTCCTAATTCAGCCAAAGGTTAATCCTCCGACGGGTTGGAACGGACCGGACCATATTTGATTAGACTTATTTTAAAAGATTCATTTGTAACTTTGTGCTCCAAATTCTCCAAGTGGTGAAGCCAAGAAAGAAATTCCAATGAGTAAAAAGGAGTGTGTTCTTATTCCTCAATGAGTGAACAGTATTGTGTCCCCCTTAATTAGTTGTTGCTTCGGGAATGAATTATTATTGCATGTTGGCCTATATAGTTTTGACTTTTGAGTATATATATATATGCTGGAAATGTACCTTGCAATGTGCAGGGCCTCCACAATAAACAAATCATTACTAACCTAGAGGATGATTACTCAAAATCAAGCTCCTTCAATAGGGTTTTTTTTTTTTTTTTTTTTTTTTTTTTTTTTTTTTTTATAATTTGAGTATATACACATATAATTTTAACTATTGGTCCAAGTGGACCTAGTTGGCCACCTGGGGTCTAAGCATTCATTGTCACTCTATGTGGGCATATATATGGCTAATGTTGGACTTTGGACCTTTACAACACGTTTGGTTGTTGGTAATACATTATGCTAATGGTAATGATAATCAATTTATAGTGTAATTTTTTTTAAGTGGAACCTTATAATTCCCATGGAAAACAAAATTTCATCCTCAAACTTCAACTTTCTTCTCATTTTTTATTCTCATTCATTATCATTGGGGAGGGTGGTATTTGATGGGAATAAATATTTGTGCAGAAAATTAGATAAATTGGAGTTAAACTAGTTACACCATGGGAATAACTTTTAATTTCTCTTCTAAATTTAGTTATAAATTCATTCTCATTACCATCATTTATGACCGACTATCAAACGGACCGTTAGATTATATACTACATCTGTAATTCTTAATTTGGAAGGAATTGGCATAAAGTAGAGAGAGTAAGGATCGGCTAAACAATTATGGAGGTAGTATAAGATTAGTGTGAGATTATGCTTCATGACCTTGTAGGTCTTTTAGTCATATTCCTTTCTTTCTTTTTTATTTTGATGAAATATATGTGGACGACTGTGTGGGGTGGAGGAGGAAAAATCTATGTGGACAACCTCTCGGAATAATCAGTTTGATTTATGTAGCCGACTCCACTTATAGGAATAAGGCTTTGATTGATTGATTGATTTTGATGAAATATATACTCATATTCTTGTATTCGGAAGATATTTATATTTGGAGTGGTATATGTAGCTCATTTCTAATGTTGGCCCAATAACGAAGATGAAGTCATAGCCCAGTGGTTAGGGCTTCAGAATTCCAGGCACGAGGTCTTAGGTTCAATTTTCACCGCACACATTTGCGAGAATTCCTTGTTATCCCCCCTTACAAATGCGTGTGTTGGCTAAAATTGGGCCGGGTGACCTGCAATAGGGCCCGTTTTCAAGACCTAGTATTCCACGCATTATCGTATAAAAAAAAACGTGGGCCCAATAGCTAAGTCCATGAGCCTACACAAATAGCTGTGATCCATCTTTCCTTTGGGATGAGGTAGATAAGTCAGATGATGTTATCACTCTCATCTCTGATTAATTTGAATATATGAATAACTGTTATTGAAGAGAGACATCGTATTTTTAAAGAATTTACTACGAAACGTCCATAATGCTCTTGTTAATTTTATGATCATATTTCTTAAAATTACTATAAAGTTAATATTTAAAAATGTAAATTAATCGTGAATTATCCAATAAAATACTACATTATCACAAATTTTTATGTAAGTGATTTTAACAATAGTACTCCATATATTGGTAAATTAATGTGATCAAAGTTAGTGCAAGAATAGTGTATAAGTTTGAATTTATGAATAAAGTAAAAATGGATGAAGTATACAATAGATTATTACATCTTTCACTATTATATATTTATATCAATAGTACTCCAATATGACAATGTTTTCAAATAATTTGAATATATTCTCAGTAATTATAAATAGTTGAACGATTAAAAATTGAAACATTCCGATACTTCACCATTCAATGTCAACCCCATTCAAATTTAAAAAGTGAATTACTTGTATTAAACCTCACATGTGTTTTACTTAGTATCACTCACAATTTGACAATTTACACTCAACTTTCTATCTCCTCCACTAACTCCCAACATTTCATCTCCTCTACTAACTTGAACTTTACCAAATACTCAGACCTTGTCCGACTTATTCCAATGATTACCTTAATGCTATGTTTGGATACATCATTTCATTTAAAATGATGAATTTGGGCCAAGTTACATGTTTGACAAGCAAAAAAATTTGGAATTGGATTTGGCCCAATTCTCAACCCAAAATATTTAACAAGCAAATGCTGTGTATTTCAATACTTAACAAAACCATGTCATTTCAAATTCTAAAAACAAACCAAACAAAGAAAGAAGGTCTTTCACCAGGGGAAAAAAAAAAACTCATGACATAGGCAAGGGTGTCTAAAATAGGCATCCATTGTAGAGATAAGTAGCTGATTTTTAGGCACCCCTTAGATTTTACGACTGGTACTTATTTTCGTGGCGTTGCTCGCAATGGATCTAACATTTTTCAATCCGCTTAAGGTGGTCACCAGGCTAGGTTGCACAGAGTCTGAATGAGGATAAAAACGGATACAGATACGAGGACCAAAAACGTCAAATTTAAAAATTTGATGGCAATGCTTATGGCACAAAGATTAATAGATGTATCGATATCATTCTCAATATGGAGACAAATCGGGTACTATATGGAAACAACAGTCAAATGAATTATTCGTGCAACTGTGCTACATAGTCGTCATGTAGGCCATATAAAAAAGTTTGAGTGTCCAGTAAATTCAAAATTAGTGAAAGAAATTAAAAGTTAGAAAGTAATGATTAATTCGTGAAAAAGCGGACAAAGTTTAACAATACCCAAAAAATACTCACCATCATCAAATTACTCTTGTGAACTCAACAAACACACTACATGAGGTTGTTACATTCCTCATAATTAAGCTAATCCTGGTAACCACATTAGTATGTTTAATATCAGAATGCAAATTCACAATATTGCTGGTCCAAATTTCATTAATACATTAGTAAACTTGGTTTCCACTGGGCCAGAGAACGGAAATTGATATTGGCACAACTAAATTTGATAAAGGCACAACTTTTGTGAAAGAAACATAAGAAGAGTGCTCTCACAATAGATTGTGCCTATATCAATTTTAATTGTGCCTTTATTATTTTCCCAGAGGCACACCTAACTTATCTACCTGCTACCAATTAATTAATACTACAGTAATAAAACAACACAATAGTCAATGTTAAATTATTTGCATGAAGTTAAGTTGCTGTAGTCACATATACATGAAGCTGAATACCATGAAACTAGAGCTGTCAGTTTGATTAGGAACTGTTGGTTTAACTGTTAACCTAACGTGAATTGAACTGAATGGACTGAACTGAAATGAACCAATAACCAAATGACTGATAACTGAAAGTCCAACTGAAACAAAATGAACTGCAGTTAACTGAACTGAATCATGAACTGAAATCAACTGAACTGAAAAGGTTGACTACATAAAACTGTTTTTAACTGACCATAACTGAATCATAACTGAACTGAGATTAACTGTAACCTATATGGTTTTGTTAGTTAATTGAATTGTTTTTAACTGTTTATCAACTGAACCGAAATGACTTATAAAATATTTGATTTTGTTAGTTAACAAAACTGCAATTAACTATTGATCAACTAAACCAAAATGACTTATGTTTTAAGCTATTGCTTGATTGAACCAAATTGAGAAAAAAACTGTTTTAAACCGTTGGTTAACTGAAAATCGCTTTACACTAAACTTAAATTAGACAAAATCTATTTGTATCAAATTATACTATATTAATCAAATTGTTCTTTCCACGAAACGATTATTTATAATATACTATTAAATAAAATTGTGTGTTCTTTTCATATATTGATTATTCAAATTAATTTAATTTAGCATATTAATAATTTAAAATTGAGTGTTTTCAACCATACCCATTTCAAAAGAGTTGGTTGGATTTTAGATATCTTCTTCAAATAAATAAATAAATATATAAAACAATACATTTTGTATCAAATAAAAATAGACTTTATTACCAAAATCAAAGAGATACAAACTAACACTGAGCTACGAGCATCAACCCTAGTACCCATCTTCTAGGAAGGGTTGTACCCAGGGAAGAGCAAACTATAATCAACAAGATAACAACTAACAGCTTAACAAGCACCTTAACAAGGTTGATTACAACCATTTTTTACATCATAGTCAGCTTTATAAGCCACCCCAAACAACTTCTAAACAATCAAAATCAACTATCAAGCATTTTTTACAAGAATTTTTTACATCATAATCACATAATCATCATAATAAACTTGATGTTCTGCTCTGCATCCAACAAGTGATATTTTAGCTCATGAGCTTGAGTTCCTTTTCTTCAAACTTCAGCTATTGGAACAATTCTACAATAATCACTCCAATACTTGTTAATATATTTTCATAGGATATATAATATTAAGAAGTTGGGCTCTCAGATAAGTTAGCAAAAATCACAAGCTTATAAAGCCAATCATTATTTGCTACAATATTTATCATCATCGAGCACATGGTTTCAAGAAAAGTCTGATTTGTTGTTATTCATGACGCCGCCAACAAGTAAACCATAGGTCCTCTCTATCACATGGGTTTCCAATATTTCCAAACTAAATTTATTCCACAACTTACCAAAATACGCCAAATTGACCGTAATATACCAATACTTACCAAAATATGCCCAAACTTACCGAAATTATTCAACAAAATGATTAAGGAAACCATGTGGGAGTTACAGTATGGAAACAAGGGAGACAAGCCATAAAACAACAACAAATACAAACTATCTTAAAACCTTATTCCAAAAGCCATACCAACTAATACTTACCCAAAGTTCATGACGCCACCATCCATCATCGAGCTCATGGTCTCAAGAAAAGTAGTTTTCGTTGTTATTCATGACGCCGCTAACAAGTAACCATAGGTCCTCTCTATCACATGGGTTTCCAAAATTTTCAAACCAAATTTATTCCACAACAAGATATGCATACTTACCAAAATATGCCCAAACTTATATTAACGACATTATTCACCAAAAGGATTAAGGAAACCATGTGAGAGTTCCACTATGGAAACAAGGGAGAAGCCATAAAATAACAAAAACAAACTTTCTTAAGACCTTATTCAAAAAGCCATACCAACTCTTACCAAAAATTCAAGGGCTCCAAGTATTGTTCCAAATCACTACTAACTTACCAACACTTACTAAAATTATCCAAGGATAAAGGAAACCAAAAATTCAAGGGCTTCAAGTATTGTTCTAAATCAAAGTACAAAACCAAAATGAAATGCTGCATTAATAAAAATATGGAGCCCGGAGCATCGCCTTGAAGCAACATCTACAAAAAAAACATTTCAAGATTTTTGGGAGAAAATTAAAATAATTACCAGCTACTGCATTTAACATTTATAAAAAATTAAAAATTACCAAGCTGTTGAAGCAACATCACCACCATCATCTTCACAAGCATCATTTTCATCGAGACAATCCTCTAACTCCTCCTCTTTTAAATACCCAAACATCCAATTTTGTGTAGTAACAAATGCCTCGACATTTTTAGGAAGAAGAGATGTTCGGAATTTTGTCAAAACCCTCCCGCCCATACTAAAAGAAGATTCAGATGCAACTGAAGTGATGGGAACAGCCAAAATATCCTTAGCCATTCGACTAAGAGTTGAAAATTGAGATTTTTGGGACTTCCAATAAGCAAGTGCATCATACCCAGGCTCATTAGCAACAAGAGGAAGACTCAAATAATCATCAAGTTTACAACCACTTACACTATCAGAAGAATTAGAGGAACAAAATTCATTCAAAAAGTCAGCTGCTGAAAACGAATGAGAAGTACGGGATGAAACAATTTGCGATCGTTGAGAATGGGATTCAGAAGTTGAAGGAATTGAATCAGAAGGCAAAGATGATCGATAAAAGTCATAGAGATCAACAATTGCATCATACACCTTTTTCACCTTAGCCTCAACTTCAGAAGGAACATAAAGCATATGATACAATCCTTTCACAAACTTTAATTTGAAACGAGGATCAAGTACAACAGCAATAGACAAGATAATAGTATGATCAGACCAATACTTTTCATACTTCTCAATCATAGAACGACACATCAATCGAATACTAAGCACACTATGACTATGACCTAGAACCAAATTTTGCTCAATGGCAACAACATGAAGTAGATAAAGGTTTGCGGTAGGGTAATCAGATCCAGAAAAAAGAGTTGTTATCACATTAAAGGGCTCAAGAAAATTACAAACAAACTCAATGACTTCCCACTCCTCAGGAGACAAACCATAATCAAAGTCAGGTTCACGGTTAGCATACATATCAATAGCTTTCCTAGCCTCTAAACACCTTCTAAGCATTTTATAGGTGGAATTCCACCTTGCAAACATCATATTGAAGGTGGCCAACAAAATTAGGACACATTAGTACCAAACATTCATCAAACTTGCACTTCCTAAAATCAGAAGCATTAATATAAAGTACAGCCTGACGAAGCTTAACGACACTATCATCAACAGTTTCCAAACCAGATTGCACAATCAAATTTAAGATATGTGCACAACACCGCACATGCAAATACTTACCATCACATGGCAATGAAGTAGTTGAGAGCAAGTCATTCTTTAACAAATTCATCATAGCATCATTAGATGATGCATTGTCCACAGTTAAAGAAAAGGCTTTACCCTCTAACCCCCACTCCTTAAGCAAACCCAACACAAAAACATATATATCATGACCTTTATGGGGTGGGGGGAAATACCTAAAATTCAGAATACATGACTTAAGCACCCAATCATTGTCAATATAATGTGCAGTAAGCGTTAGATACCCTTGCTTAGTAATGGCAGACCAACAGTCACAAGTGAAACAAATGCGACTATCTACAACAGCAAGTTTAGAACGCAAAGTACCTTTCAAGATGTCATGCTCTTCAGCACAGTATTTTAAAATAGTATTTCGAGAAACATGTTGCACTTTAGGTTGCAAGTAAGAAATCATTTTCCTAAGCTTCTCATGTTCAACTATTCTTAAAGAATAAGAATGGAACATAATAGCTTCAGCAAAAAGACGGATAAAAACTTTTTGTTCAAAAGGAGCACCAACGTCAGGATTATCAGCAGAAAATTTCAAATATGCATCACAAGTTCTAAGATGAGAATTGGCATTAGAAGTACCATACCCTGATACAGCCTTATATTTGTGCTGACGACAATGCTTACAGAATACATATTTAACATCCGGCTGGTCAGGATTACCGTCCTCACCCTTGAGAAGCCAAAACTCATAGTTTGCCCAAACTGGAGCCCTTCTGTTCTCTTCAATCTTAACCCATTCCCCTCTTTTTCGCTTAGAACTTGATTCAAGATCAACAACAACATTAGACTCTATTGTATCTTGATCAGCAACTGTGAATTTAATATAAAACATAATTAAAAAAATTCAAACTTTAATTTCTAAATATTAAATTATTCCAATAATATCACAAAAAGCAAGGTAAAATATTACCTGATTCATTGGTAGGGGGGTGTGCTGCAGAGTGGGGAGAGATGGAGTTCTCCATTTTTTTATATTCGAAACTTCAAAATAGCATAAAAACCAAAACAAAATACATAAATGAAAATCTGAAAAATCCGGAAAATACAAAAATCTGGAAAATATAAAAACCAGAACACAATACAAAAAAATATACCAAAAATAAAATCTGGAAAATATAAAAACCAGAACACAATACAAAAAAATATACCAAAAATAAAATCTGGAAAATACAAAAAACCAGAACACAATACAAAAAAATATACCAAAAATAAAATCTGGAAAATACAAAAAACCAGAACACAATATGAACACCTATTTTTTTTAAAAAAAAAAACACAGATCTGAGAAAATACGAAAAAAAAAAATGAAATCCAAAAAATACCCAGAAAATAAAAAAAAAATATAAAAACAAAAACAAGAGTATAAAATTAAAATAAAATAAACAAATCTGAGAAGTTTTTTTCTAAAAAAAAACCCAGATCTGATAATAAACACGAAATTAGAAAAAAAAATTAAAACGAAAATAAATACAAAAATGGAGAATACGAAAATATGAACGAAAATAAAAACAAGATGAACACCTATTTAAAAAAAAAAACACAGATCTGAGAAAATACGAAAATAAAAACAAAAAAAACGAAAATAAAAACGAAATCCTAAAAATACCCAGAAAATAAAAAAAAATATGAAAACAAAAACAAGAATATAAAAATAAAATAAAAAAAAAACAAATATGAGAAGTTTTTTTCTAAAAAAAAACCCAGATCTGAGAATAAAAATGTAAATACAAACAAAAATAAATACGAAAATGGAAAATACAAAAATACGAACGAAAATACAAACAGTACAAGATGAACGATTTTTATTTAAAAAAAAAAACCAGATCTGAGAAAATATGAAAATAAAAACGAAAATACGAAAGTAAAAAAAATCCAGAAAAGTAGTACGAAAATGGAGAAAAATCCATACATAATTTGAGAGAACAAAAAACAAACTCAAAAATAACCAAAACAAAAACAAGATGAACAAATTTAGAACAAAAAACGAAAAAAAAGAAAGAAATTCATACCTTAGAATGAAGCTGAGAAAATGAAACTGAAAGTCTGAGAGAATGAAACCAAGTGAGAGAGAGTTTGTCTTTGAGAGAATGAAACTGAGCAAATGAAATGAAAAGAAGAAAAAACGGCACATAGTTGCTTGTCCGGAACAAGCTAGGGTTTGAAAGAAATAATTTAATCTTAGCCTTTGATTTTGGATGCTTTGATGATCCAATGGTTCATATTGATGATCCATGTTTTAGTTTTGCTTCAATCATAACCCTTGATTTCAATCATTTAAAGGTCTAGATTTATTCAGTTTATTGTAATTGGATTGAATTATAAATTTGCTACTTGTTTCACCTAGCTTTGTTTATTAAGTTATTGAAAGAACTATTAATTATTTAATTTTACTTACATATTAAATATATTGAAAATATTTTGTATTTTATTACCATTTTTTTCTTAAATAGTTTTATTGACAAAAATTATATTAATTAATCTTTTGAATTTTAAGTAATTTGAAAACTATTATTCTCAATTGTATACATACAATAAAAATAATTATTTAAAATGCCATGATATATTTATTAATCCCATCGATTAACAAATTGTGGTCATTATCATCATTCTCATGGATTTAAGACATCATCATCGACCATGGTGGTCATCATCAGCATATTAAACGATATCGTAATGAAGTCAGTATATCAATTTATCATATCAATATAGCATCATTGTTATATGTTATCAATTTATCATATCAATATAGCATCATTGTTATATGTTATCAATTTATCATAACTCATCAGTATCATTATCAATTCATTGTTTTTATTTTTGTTAATAACATTATCAAATTATCATGACTCATTAATATCGTAATCATCACTCATCACTCATCAGTGTCATTATCAATGTCCATGACCATATAGAATAGTTATTACCATGTCACCATCATCCATGTCATCATCATCCATCACCATTCATATACATCATCACACATCACCATTATCATCACCCATTATTATCCATCTCCATCCATCATCAATCTTATTACCATTACTCCATTGTTATTACCATGAAATGGGCAAAGTGGCAACGCAATGGCCCATCAATCAACAATCACCATCGACATATTAATTAAGGATTTCACACAAATAATAGAAACATTTGCTCGAGCAGTCAAGGATTATCTACATTTTATGGATAATTCATTATCTGAGTGATACATATAGTATGACTGCATTCTAAATAATACAATTGTATATAATAGTATGATATTAAGTTATATTAGTACGATACTTTGTCTTAATAGTTAATATTATATGATGTCTTGTTTTTACAGTATGATTTAATGATATAACAATGTGATGTATTGTCTGTAGTGTATGATGATGGTGTTATATACTATCAAATTAAAGATAGTATGCATTCTAGTATATGGCTACAATATTATATGTTTTGTTGATTTTATAGTATGATTTATTTATAGAATAGTATATTAGTATGATGTATTGAGCATATTCTGCATATATAGTATCATGATGGATTGATGGTAATTGTTAACTTTGTATTAGATTAAAAATAGACTCAAATCTTGTAATTGTTAACCGTCATATATACCCAATATTGATACTCGATACGCAGTTACACATTTATACTTAATATTAGTACAAGAATAATTTGATTAAAATATGAATTGATAAATAATAAATAACTTTGACGTGCACCTCAACTTAGCTAACCCATTGTGACGCAAAACAATTCAACGGCTAAAACGAATACGATCGGCTCATATTATTTGGAGAAACAAACGTGAGAAAACTCGGGTAAAACCCATTAATACTCAATGTCTAACTCGAACAAAACCGTTACAGATTTCCTTGCAAAACTGGAAATAACCATAATGTAACTGAATATAATAATTTACAATAGACTGATAATAACCGAAATTGTATGGATATAAACGTATTTTTCCATATCATAAATTGAATACATACATCTAGAATCGATATATCAACCGTTCACAATGAATTAACAACAATTGAAATAGCATGGGTAAAACCGAAGAACAATCGATATGTCAATCGTTCACAATGAACTGATAACAACTGACATTGTATGGGTAAAACCAAAGATCAACCGTAACGTGAACTGAATACAATCGGAACTGTTATATCAATCGTTCACAATGAACTGACAAGAACTGAAATCGTATGGGTTAACCGAAGACCAATTATAACGGAACTGATTTGAACTGAAAATAAAAATAACTGCAATGGGTTGGAACTGAAACTGATAAAGTTAAAACCGAATTGGTTATTTTGGGGAAGATCAACTGAAGTCAACTGAACTGAAGTCAACTGAACCGTTTGGGTTAAACCATAACTGAACTTATTAACTGAACCGACACCCCTACATGAAACTGCTTTGAAAGAGATGCATCAGTTGTGCAACACTGCAACTTAAAAGAAGAGACTACACCTATCATTGATAATAATAATAATGTAAATGTACTCTGAATTTATTTTTATTTATTTATTTTAAAAAAAAAAAAACAAAAAAAAAAAACAAAAACAAAAACCCTAGCTAGGTTGTAAAGTCTTATCTTTTCCAATCAACTGTGACCTTTTTGGTTTTCTCTGGTCTTCTTCAGTAACTGAGTTTTCTCATCACATATCAACTGTAAAAACAAAAAAAAAAAAAAAAAAAAAACAGTAAATAAAAAGCATATAGGCTTTTAGCCAAAGGATGAAGCATTGTAATCAGAACCCACCTTCAAAACATTTTACCCCGGCCCTCTTCAAACCTTTAATTTTACCCCCTTATCTACTACTGTACGTACTGTACGAGTATAATCTACAGCCCTACATTCTTTACAAACAACAGCTGCATTAACATCTACGACCCTTTTTTATGGGGTTGTTTGACTTGGTATATATCTTTCCAATACAATAGTTTTTAGCTTTTTAATAGCAACAATGGAATGCAAGGAAGGTCTCATGGATATTATATATCCCCTCTATTTTATAAAAATCGCAACAATGTCATTTTAATGCATTTTGAAGAAACGATTTAAAGGTGTAAAAGAATGAATTAATCAAAATAGTTTTAACACAACTAAAAATATGAATATAAGTTACTAATATAAAAAATATTCTAATTAATTTAATCCTTTACACCCACAAATCGTTTCCTCAAAATGCGTGGAAAAACAATCGTTGTCATTTTTATAAAACAGAAGGAGTAGTACAATTATATATGTGAAGGTCATCATAATAATTACTCCGTTTATATTCCAAAAGTATAACAACTAAAAAAAACGGATAAAGTACCATACAACATTAATCCCTCTATTCCGTTATGTTTTGATGCTATCTCAATCAAGGAAAATATTCTTAATTTCTTTCTAATACTCATTCATTATATATTCAGAACCCATTTTTATTTAGAAATAAATTTAAGCAATTAATAGAAAAAAAATAATTCATAATTTCTTTCTAATACTCTCATCAACTCCCTATTTTCGCACGCATTTCTAGAAATAAATTTAAGCAATAATAAAAAATTTAACGTCCATAGCTTATAGCTTTGTTTTTGCCTGTGTTAAAAAAGCTTATAGTTTTGTTTTTGTTTGTGTTAAATATAGCTTTGTTCTTGCTAGTGTTAAAAACTTATAGTATGTTGCAATTATATATGGAGTAGAGAAGATATGCACACTACCTCCAAAATATATTAGTTGCATCGATTAACATAAAAGCATCAAATCGTTAACTAATATGTTACGGAGTAATAACATAATAAAACACACCATCATTTCTAAATCTGTTACAATAACATCAAAAAAAAAAAAAAAAAAAATTACAAACACATAAATAGCATAGTAAAACAAAATTCCCATGAACAAAATCATTTGAAGAGTCTGTAAGCATTGAAATATGGGAAGCAAAATAAATTAATCCTGGGAATGTTTGAGGGTCTTCATACAAGTAGTCCCTTTGTTTCTTTAAACCTGTAATTACATATTACATATTTACATACATTATATAAACCTGTAATTAATTGGAATAATTACATTAATAGGTACCAGCTATTGCACTTTTTATTTTATAGATACCAATTTTTTATTATTCACCGGCAGCATGAACTATTACATAAAGTTGCAACAATAGGTATGGATGACCTATAAATAAGTATGAATGACCTATCCTTACAACTTTATCTAATAGTTCATGCTACTGGTGAATAATCAATAGTTGGTACCTATTAATGTAATTATTCCTAATTAATTAGCTAGATAAACAAAGGTTTTTTTTTTATATAATTTATTTTTTTGGTTAAATAGTGGTAGCCCATAACTCCATATGATAGTATCGAGATTGAGGACAGTAAAAACCCAGAGAAAAATCAGTCAAAAAATGCAGCAGCATACGAAGCTCAGATTCACTGTATCTCTCTCTCTCTCTATCTCTCTCTCTCTCTCTCTCTATCTCTCGTTTCCTGCATTGATTCACTGTACTCTTGCATAATAATATATAACACCATTGACAATTAATTAATATTAAAAACTTCAAGTAAATCTTATCAATTACCCCAGATTTAATGTTTTTGAAAGACAATCAAGCTAAGCCGATGTTGAAGAAAGCAGATCTAATCTATAATAATGAGTAAAAGAGTGAGATCTGAAGAAAAGGATATTAAAGATGAGGAAACCCTAGGAGAGAGAAAGATGAAAGTGGGCTTAAAAGGTAAAAAGGAGAGTAGATCTGAAAGAAAAAAACACACGCATGCGGCATGCGAATGAATGAAAGAAAGAAAGAAAGAAAGAATGAAGGCAAATCCCTATGAAAAGGAAAATGATGATGGGTTTTGAAAAAAAAGGGAAGAAGAAGTTAGATTAAAAATCAGACAAACAAACAACAAGAAATATAAACATACAGTAAATGGTGCTCATCATAAGTTCATCATAACACCCCTATGAAAAGTGGAGTAGTAGTCCAGGAGAGTTAGAAAGAAAACAAAGCTTTTATTTTAAATGTTGTAGTAGTAGTTCAAGGGAGTAATGATGATGAAAACTTTTTAATCTGAACAATCTGTTGCAGAGTCTATAAATGGAGTAAGAGATAGAGAGAGAGAGAGAAGCAGGGTCAAAATTAGTCATGATTACACCAATCAAACCACATAAACTACTTCTGGACAAAAACCACCCCACCCACCCACCCACCCACCCTGATGAAATACTACTTATAATAAAAAATAAAAAAAACAAAAAAAAAAAAAAACAAGTAGCTAGTAGTACCTTGAATTGGTTGTGTTTGGGAAGCAGGAAAAATTGGGGGGAATGAAGCCTGGTCCGACGACGGGAAAAGGGGTGGAAATAGATCTACTGCCAAACAATCTAGTCCTCGAGCCAGACAACATTCCCCTCAACTCATATGCTTCCTTTCTTCTGCGTTTTTTTTTTATTTTTTTTTTATTTATTTATTTGTAGAGTGATACCCCCATGAAAATCGGCTAATCTCAAGGAGGGAGGAGAGAGAGAGAGTAAGGAGGAGAGGGGGAGAGTGGGGGAATGAGGAAGAAGCGGAATGTGAGGGGGGTGGTTATAATAAAAGCGAGGTCAAGAGAGAGAATCTCTCTGTGTGTGTGTGTTTTTTTGTATGATTTTTTTTTTCTTTTTTTTTATTATTTTATTATGACTATATGTGAATTTTAATGTTAAAAAAAAGAAAAAGAAAAAAAGGGAAGAAGGTGTGAAATATTGAAAATGGAGAAGGAAAATGACAAACAAAAGAGGACACAGATGAAGCTGGCTCAGCTCGGCAGATAGTATGTGCTGAGAATGGTGGGTCCCACTCTCCACTTTCTTTTTCCTTGTTCAAATGCCCATGAGTCCATGACCCTTATACCAGAAAATGATAAAGGCACAACTAATATTGATATAGTCACAATTCATTATGAGAGCAAATCTCCCTATCTTCCTCTCACAAAAGTTGTGCTAATATCAATTCACCCCCCTACTTGACCTGAAAAAAATAAACCTGAGTACCCGACTTGTTAGTCATCCGAAAATTAACCCGAAATAAATGGATCATGAACATGAAAAATCAATCCAAAACACCTAAAATAACTTAGGATTTGACCTGAAATCCAAAATCCGTTATGACCAGAATTCGTTTTTGAACGACCGAAGATCTAAAACCAACCTTATCGACCGATTTGTCAGGTATACCCCTACTCTCATTATCTCCTCTTTGTTTCATGTCATGCATTGATCTGCAAAAGCTAATAATACCCTAATGCATTAGATAAAGAAGCTAAAATTAAAAATTATTAATTATAAAAAAATTATTAATTACTTCAATTAACATATAATTTTAACATGTACTCACAAAATTAATACTACTTATTTTCGAAAGCGCTTGTTAACATTATCCTTCATTTAATCCCTCTTTTTTTAAATTGATATGCTAAGTATATTTTACCAAAAATTGTAGGCATATATGGTATCGGTTGTAAATGACAATAAAAGAAGTGAATTCATTTGTATATATAAACAAGC
Source organism: Salicornia ramosissima (assembly GCA_951394345.1). NCBI lineage: Eukaryota > Viridiplantae > Streptophyta > Magnoliopsida > Caryophyllales > Amaranthaceae > Salicornia > Salicornia ramosissima. The sequence goes on from OX596234.1 coordinate 52,171,497, forward strand.
CTAAACACGAATAAAAAAGGAATAAAGTTTGATTCAATTTAGTTAATAGACAAAGGAGATTTCTTTCTAAAACCAATTAATATTAGGAGAAGTAAATCTTAGACTAATAAGTTGGTTTATTCGTTCTCTCCCCTCTATAATGTGGGACCCTCACTATTATACACATTTATGGGGTCAACAAGTGATGTAGAGTAAGGATGTAATTACGACGCATGTACTGACCCTCCTTAATCCGGAAGTAATATAATAATTTGAGACTGTCAAGAAAAAGTCATGTTCACTTCAACTTATTTATAGTATTTATTGAATCAGAAAAGCTCAAATAAGTATGTCAATAAGTATTACTGAGTTCAAATCTATATGTATCAATAATAAATATTAGTTCTCTTCAACTTATTTGTACTTATCTGAAATTATTTGTGCTTATTGATGTTTATTTGTACTTATCTTTCTATATATTACTAAAAGGTTTGCCACTAAAAAAAATCATTTTCCCTCCTAAACTCTAAAATTCCCTCCTCCCACTTTATTTCCAATTACTTATTTATTTTTTTTTTTATTTCTAACTTTCATGCTTTCCATTGCTAATTTTTCAAATTTTGTTTATGATTAATTAATGACAATACATCTTTTCATATTTTTTTTAAATTTTTTTATTTTACAGTTTTCATGGTGGGATAGATAAGTAATACAATTGAATTTGTCAATGATTAAAATAAATAAACTAAACTACTTAATTAATGAAATGTAATTGATTGGGTTTCCAAAAATGCCATCTTTCTATACTTATTTTTTCTTTTATACTCTCTCCGTTTTTTATTTACAGATTTGGGTTCATTAAAACAAAGAAACTAATTGAGAGTATAAAAAATTGATAACTAAAAGATGTATGCAAAAGTAAGAGAGGCCAGGAATATGGAAAAGATTGAAAAAAAAATAATGAGATTGATTACTTAAAAAAATTATTTTAATCGTCTAATAAACGACGCTAACATAATTTTATATTAAAAAAAACAATACAAGAACTCTTCATATTAAAAACCTACACTATACTTTTTAGAACAAAAAACACTTGAGAGTATACGATGTTTTTTGTTATGATTTCACATTTTTTGTTATAACAAAAAAAATTATAAAAGAATTTTATTAACTTTGTCTGTCTAGACATTATATATCTATTATTCCTTTCTAAAACTGTTAACACTAAAAAAATACTCCATTTCCATCTCAAACTATAAATTTTCGATTTTAACAAAAAAAATTCAAAGTACATTAATAAATAAATACATAAAGTACATTAATAAATTTCCCTTTTCCATGCCCAATGAGGTGGAAAAAAGGTATAGTAGAATACAATGAAGATAGATGTTAATCTTCATATACTGGGAAGTAAAACAATACCTTAGAATAGAAAATCAAATAGTAAAATTCAACGTTTTTTCCTTACCTATCATATATAATGTCTAGCTCTTTTCAAAGATGAGTGTATTTTTTTAAAGAAGGTCCAGATTAATATTTGTAGCATTAGGGATAGAACAAAACAAGTATACAATACGATTTTTACTGAATTTTATTGTTGAAAAAACCTAAGGTAAGGTCATAGAATTAGGATCATTATCATAATATTTAATTATTTATTTTTTTAAAGCAAGTGAGTAATTAGTCTAAACTTTACATAGATGAGGGATAATATTATTTTGATTTTACACCAAAATATTTGACTTTTTGGTGAATGCCATTTTATAAAAATGTCAATAAAATAAAATAATAAAGCAATGTGAAATTTTTATATAATGTCTTAATTATTTTTTTAAGATACTTTATTTATAAATATCGTTTCCATTAATGCAAAATTAATATTGTGTATTTAATTAGCTAATAGTCATCGTATCTAAAAAATTAAGTTGTGCATAGCACGGGTATTAACTAGTTAATACTTAGTTCTTTGTACTTATTGATGCTTATTGGTACTTAATTAGGCTATGTTTGTTTAAACATATTTTTGCTGATCTGAACTTATTTTTTCTAATATAGTCTAAAATTATTGTCAGATTTGATTAAACTTTGATCGGACATATATGCTAATCCATAAGAAAAATATATATCAATTGAGATATTATTTTATTTGTATTAATATGTAATTTTCAAATACGCATTTGAATTTTTTGTTACAAAACTAAAGAAAATTAAAGTTTTAAAAAAATCAAATAAAATTATCTGATTTGATCTGAGCTTACCTGATTTGATCTAAAAGAAATGCTAAGTAAGAAGTATTTTTTTTTTATAATCATTCGTATCAATTCTGATCTAAACTTAACTTTTTAGACATGAAAAAAAATTAATGAACATTCCAAAATATTTATTAGATTATGAATTTGGATTATAACTAATTTTAGGATAGCTATGGTAGTAAAAAAAAATAATTCTTTCGTTTTTTATTTCTAACTTTTTGACTTTAATATTATTCACTCCTCGTGTTGTCACTACTTTTTTAACATACGGAGTAGGTGTGAGACAAAATATTCATATTAAACTTTATTTAATTCGTCTCAATAGACAACTTATTAATATCGCGAATTACTTTTTAGATGTATGTAATTTTTATTATTTTTTTAGGTAAGATTTCACATGTCTAAGACAATGCGCGAGCTTGATAATGTAGGTTGAAATATATATGGATTCATTCGCTTTTTTATTAATTTTTTTATGCATTATTAGTTAATATAAAAAAAATGTTAGTTACGGAAATTTAGTTTCTGATTTTTTGAGTTTGTAAATTCTGGTTGAGTCTAATTTTTATTTAGTTTGATTTTCAAATAGTTGTATCATTTATTTCAAACATTATTTAGAGTTTTCTTTCGATGCAAAATTCTGAATAAGCCGAAACGTTTTCACACGTTGGCGGTAATGCTTTGGAAATTTCTTTCAAATATATATTTTATGTCTTAACTCTGATTAATATTTAGAGTTTTTAAATAAGGAATTTTCAGGGTGTTACAAAGTGGTATCAGTTTAGCAAGATCGATTCTGAAAATACGTTAGGATCTTCATATCTTAACGTAAATTTTTGTTTTTCTCAAACATTTTTCTTAAATTGAATTTTGTTATTTAATTATATTTTTTACTTTTTAAAATTTTGACATCTATATTTTCAAACTATTATTTTGAGTTTTTAAAGTTTGAATTGGTAGATTAGCTTGATTGTTTCTGTCTGATAGATAATATATAAAACTGATTTTGTACTAATGTGTGACATAAATAGTCCATACCCCTACTTTAAAAATCCAAAGTCCGCCACTGGTCATTATAGATGCTCTTATACACCCACCTTTATTACGTACAAATTAATGTCAAAAGTGGAAAAAACATAGATTAAATAATCATTTATTTCACTGATTTACTCGTGAATTCTTATTCCATAGGCATATCACATATTCACATATATATATATATATACACACATGTTCAACCAAGAAAATAATTCCAAAAGATATTTGGTTTTATGAACATACATAATACGGCTTACTTCGTAATTTCATAACAAAGACAATTACTCGGTAATAATGAGAGGATGATGGTGTCATGAGATAAAACTCTGTCCTTATTAACGTTAATACTCCGTGAAAAAAGTTAAGGAGGGGCCAGGCAGGGGGACAAGAAGAAAAGAAAAGCATACACATAGAAGCAAACGGAGGGACATTGTTACACCTATTCGGTGGATAGTTTACCCACTACTAATAGGGACATTAAAATATTATTAAACTTATGAGTTGAATTCCACTACTAACATTAACCATAACACTTTATTAATTATGGGTAGTCAATCCGGTGGATAAATCAAGTTTTTTTCCGTAACGGAGAGCGAAGGGGGTAGGAAACTAATGGTGGGTATTACCCAGTGGGTCAACAAAGTTTTTCCTAGCAGGAGTAGGGAATGGCTGTAACAAACATGTCATTCAGCGTTACTTAATTAATACGGAGTAATATGAGTAGTTTTGTTAAATCTCATTCATTCACACCCTAACCTCTGTGTTCACTTCCACTTCCACGTGAGTGACACTCCCGTAATTAATGATGCTCATATATTTTTCTCTTTCTTTTGATTTTTTCTGCCTTTTCCCATAACAAGGTCAATGCCCCTACTTGTTTTTCTCCTTCTTCTTTTGTTGACATTTTCACATAATTTCAGCAATGGTTAATTGGTTACCCTTCACACCTTTTTTTTCACGGAGTATATATAAAAATAAAAACATCTTTTGATGTGTTGATGTGTATTTGAATTTTTGTTAGGGTTTGTTTGGCATCTAGTCATAAACATAGGTAATGTTAATGATTTTGAGGTCGTTTTGTTCATTTTTATTTTTCCTGAAAATATAAATTCTTGAGAAATAACTAAATAGTAAATAACATTGTGTTTTGTTAGCATGAAATATCATAAGCATATAAAATAGAAATTTCAAGGGAAATGAAAATTCCCAAAGTGTAGGAAATTATTAACTAATTATAAATTCATGTATCTATTACGAATTCCCTTGGATTTCCTATGGGAACTAATCTTTCATGGTGAACCAAACAAGCTCTTTGAATATAAATTTGAAAGGTAAATTAAAATTCATTCCCGATGGTGCTACTTTACCTCAAATCCCTTAATTTCCCAGTGGTGCTATATATTGAAAGTTGTTAAAGAAAAGAAGCACTGATCTTTTTAATACTCCGTATAATAATTTAGCTGCTATGAGACTTTTCTTAAGTCTTATAGCTGCAAAGAGAAAGAATCATCATAAATGCCTACTGTTTATGCAAAATCCCTACTCAGGTATGGGACTAAGCTGGTACGAACCACAGCTGGATTGTGCGAGGTTTGGTATGATTGTCGAATGCTTTGAACAATGTGAATGCAAATGAATAACGAAATGCAAAATCTCAGAAACCTCAAAGCCGAGGGAAACTGCGGGTAGCTTTGAGTCTACCAATCCACTATATGAATGATTTTTTATTACAATCAGTAATAGAAGTGAATAATCGTAATAATCTGGCCTTTAACATCCGGCCTTTACTCTTATATACTCTCTAAACCCTAAAGTAGCCGTTACATCATAGTAGGAACTGATAGAGAATATTTACAATATCTTTTGTAAATTAATTCTGAGTAATTTGAGGAGATTTGATGAGGTGTAAATGAGTTGTAAAATATTTACTTGTAACCCTACCTATATATATATATGAGAGACCAGCAACTCCAAAAGGGCAAGGAATTTCATTTATTCCAATATGGTATCAGAGCTTTTTCTTGGGAAGTGTGCAACAATGAGGGAGACTCTTTCCCGCCACATCAGCACACATTTTCTGTTGTTCAACCACCCGTTGCTTGACCTTGTCATCTGAATTGAATAACACTTGCTACCTTCTTCTGCAAGCTTCCTGCACGAATCTGCACCTCAGCTTTGCTTGCTTCTCGACTTTCAAACTGTACTCGAGTTATATAAAATTGACCATAACACCTCCAATAAGTTTTAAGATATGGTGGATGATACATAACGTTGAAACCTCCGCCACCACACCTCACACTACTGCTCATAATTTTTATTTTATTTTTTATTAATAAAGGGAAAACAGAAAAAACAGTAAAAGTACACAGTGGCCACAGCAGAGGAATTGGCGAGTTTTGAAGGAGTAGTAAATGAAACCAAAGGAGTCATTAAAATCAAACACAATAAAAAGGGTTGGAAATTGTACTATGATGGAGTAATGTGACATTCAAATTATTATTTTTTTAAATTTAAAAAATCGTTACGTTGGAATCAAAGTACAGTAAAGAAGAAGATGCAAGTGAGTCAGAGGAGTGGTTGGCTTATTTATCTGCCCAATAATAGTAACCCGCATTTAGTATAATATTAGAATGTTTATACCTAAAAGTGTTTACATAAAACATTATTGAATCCAAAATTAGGATCATCACCAAATGCTTTATATACATTTGAAAAAGCACAAAACTTTTAGGTGGATGAAAAGGATAACCCCTCGTTTGCCGCGTTCTTTGGCTCCATTCTCTTTGGCCTGGTTTAATATGATGCATGTATATACATTTCTTAAAATTATGTTTAAAATGTCAAAAGTTAAACATATACGTTAAACGACGTGTGAATATGATATGCATTTCAAAATTAGTATGACGATAACAACGTATTGTGTAATTTATACAGTAACCGAACCAAGTTATCGAAAAGAGTCTTAAATAATCGCCTCTACTAAGTATAATATCAGAGGAATTTAAATTTAAAGTAAGTAATATAGAGAGAATGGGAGTTTAGTAATCTAGCAAATATGCTTAGGATAGAGAAAATGACAATTCCGTGTATAAGTTCACCATGCCGCTCTTAGGCTACTTTCAATGTTTCTCCTCTTTTTACTTTTAATACTGACAAATGATGACAATTTCGTAGATCATATATAGTTTCTTTTACTGTTAAGTATTATGCTACATGTCATATAGAGAGTGAAGTGGTAATCAGATAAGACAATGTCATTTTTGGGGCAGTCATAGGTCAATCATGTATACGGTTTGCCACAACAATTTTTTTTTTAATTTTTTTTTAAAAAAAACACTATCATTAAAACAATGATGACAATTTCTGTTAAATTTAACTAATCTATAATAAAAATGCGGTTCACACGATAAAGTCTACTTGCAAAATAAGAAGGTGATGACATGATAACAAGTGCAACAAATTAAACAACACAATCATCTTTTGTAGATGTGATAGATAATACCATGATTACCATGTATGGACTTGGCCTGGGTGCGTGCAACACATAGAAGAGGCTAGAAGTTATAGTAAGGAATTCTCATGGGAAATATAATCTAAAGATAAATAAAGAAGTTATAAAGAGAAATTTTTATATATTCCAACAAGAACTCTAAGTTCCAACAGTGTTCATGTTCTAAGGTATTATATTGCTACCCGAACCTAAGTACATAAGTGTCATTACCCTCCACATTTGTCATAGGTCATGGTGTGTGCCGCAATCTAACCTATATATGGTCCTATACGTGTCTTTCTTTCTTTCTTTTTTTCCCAATGCATGTATAAGTTGATTTTTTTTTTTTTTTTGTAGCTAATTTTTTTCTACTATTGCAAAAGTCATAGGACATATCACAATCAATCAATTGTGAATATGAATAGAAAAATTAGCAAGGAATTTTGCAAGTCTTCCCTCAATAGTAAAACCTAATTTATTAATGGACTATAAAGTATGGAAATTTAATTAGTATTTAGAAAGGGATCCATATCTAGGCGGGTCAAAACGATGTGGCCAAGTAAAGCAAGATAGTTAGCCGAAGAGTTAGCATCGTAATACACATGAAACTAACAAACGAATACATACTCTTCGTCATCACAAATTTCCAACAGCAGCAATAAGAATTATACTTCGAGCCATGTAGGCAAGCAATTCGATGGTAAAATCATGGCAGAGAACTGCATTTTTTTTGGAAATTAAAACCAAGTCAAATAACCATGGCCATTCAAGATCCTATGTCTTATCAATCAAGTCGAAACTAATAAACTCAACCCCACTGCATGACGATTGTTTAGAATTATACGGAGTAATAATGTTTGTTGGAGAGTGATTTTGACGCTCCCCATTTTGATTTTTGCACTTTTTAATGTTACTATTCATGTGAGAGGGGGTAGAGTGCCAAAATCAAAATGAGGAGTGCCAAAATCATTTCCCATGTTTGTTGAACCCTATATAATGCACTAATTAGTGTCCCACATCGGAAGATGATGGGAGATTAAACTAACTTATCTAGGGTTACTCCTCCTATTACCAATTTAACAATATTTTAGTAGTTAATTTTTAATTTCTCTGCGCAAAGAAAAATTAAATATTCCGTTTCAAAATAAATGCAACAGTTTTCATTTCAATATGTTTCAAAAGAAAGATATATTATTGGTGCATATCTGGTATATATGTATATCAACTGCAGGATTAACACAATTTACCATTTTTTTTTTGGAAAAAGATAAAATAAAGTTTGTTCAATACATCTCGGTAATACACTAATAGTAATTTCTCCAAAATAAATGCTAGACTTTTCGTATTGGTAAGTATTTTCTTTATATCTCTCTGTCTCTTACATCATCATATACCCCCACTTTCTATCTTTAAATCCATTTTACTCTCACACTGATTCTTAACCTAGGAGTTTGCGCTACTCTATGAAAATATTATATGTAAAGGTTGCCTAGGAGTATGACAATCTTTGTTTTAGCTTTGACTTTTTAAAATAAAAAAGGGTTTTTCTCACTAGTACCCATGTGTTTTTGCATTTTCTCAAGTGTACCTATTTTACTCAATTTTCTCAGAGGTACCCATCAGCTAATCCACCATTAGTCAACCATAACCTGATTTGCATCATCACTGATGACGTTAGGTGAGAGTAATTACTTATGTCAGTTAAGTTCAAATGCAATTAAAAAAAATGAAAAATAAAAATAAGAGGGAATCAGGAACTGTTTCTGGACTGAATTTTGCTGAACTGATTTTTTTAATTTTTTTTCTTATTATTTTTTTTTTTAATTTGAATATTTTTTATTTAAATTATAAATTATTTTAAAAAACGATCCGATTAGCTCCGATTTGCGTTTCCAATTCGCCTCAATTTGCACTTATTTATATATATGTCAAAAAATGCTCTCTCAAGATTTTACAGATCATTTAACCCTTAAAGTTCAGATTTGATGTCGAAATTTGAAAAAAAAATTCTGGATTAGCCCAGATTTACTGTAACGACCCGGAATTTTGGGCCAGAAAATTCGCGGTTGTTAGTATTATTTATTCAATTTTAGTCCAAAAGGCCCATTAAATTGGACTGTTTTATTTTTAGCCAAACTCTTTTCTTTTTCCAAATTGGGCCAAAGACCCAATTCCTCTTCTTATAGGGCATGGCCGGTCCTCTTTTGATCTCTTGGGCCAATTTTGTCTTTGGGTTGTTTAATTAATTACTAGTTAATATTTGAATTAGTTAATTTAATTAATTTTAAATATTACTAATACTTATTCAAATGGGTGGTTGTTGACTTAGCATTTTTCTTCCTCTTCTTTTGTTGCTTCTCTACGGCAGCAGCTTTAGTTTAGGAATGTGTTTGTTTTTTTTTGTTTTTTTTTTTTTATTTTTTATTTTCTTTATATATAGGACCCCTTCACTTCTTTTGGGTCCTATTTTGTTAATTGCTCCAAAACCCTAAAGATTTTCTCCTCCTTCTCCCCTTCTAAAGTCAGCCGTGAAACCCCTAGTGTTGCCTTGGATTAATTTTGCGATTTAAGGTAACTAAGCTTTTCTATTTAATTTGTGGGTAGCTTTTCACATAGTTAATTAGGATTATATCATGAAAATTGTAGGATTTATGTTTGCTTATTTATTCGAAAATTTCGAACCATATGAAATATTGATCATGTTATTCTCTTGATGTATTCATGTAATATTTATGAATTATTATGAAATTTCTTTTGATTATTTTATGTAGTTTATTGAAATCTGAAATTGTTGAATAATTACTTGTATGAATTTATTTACCAATCAAATATTGTTATTTCTTGATGAATTTTTCATGGTATCTTGTTTACTGTTTGATTATTAACCATGATTTATTTCGTGGCAAAATTCGTCCTTTTATTATTTATAATAATTTAATCTTTCAAACCGGTAAAACTGTCCAGAATAGGTTTACGAATTTATTAGTGTACTTAATCAATTCGGAATGCTACAAAATTTTATATGGAAGTCAGTGATAATGTTTTACAGCTCGTGTTAAATTTTCGTAATTTTTAAAGATTGTTTGCTATGGCAGAAAATTCGGAAACCGAATTCAGCCTAATCTGACTGGTTAGTTATAAAATCACTTAAAAATAGTAAAAGATGCTATTTTTAGACGAAATTTATGCACGTAAATATTTGAACCCATATTTAACTCCCATAAAAATTTCCAGATTTTTAGAGATCTTTAGATGGTCGTTTTTAATTTAATTCTTTAAAAATCAGACTGTATAAAATAGGGCAATTGAATTATTAAAATGTGCTATTATTAATTATTGAATTTTCGAGTGGTACAAAATTTAAAGGAGGAAATAAAAATGTTATTTTTGTACTAATCTTGAACATGCTAGATTAAATATGTGAATCTTTATTTTAAATCCTTATTTAATTCCATGAATCTTTAAATTCTTGAATATGTAAATTTGTTCTTGAATTATATTCTAAAATCTACTTACTCTCGGGATTCTCCCGAGTGAGCTAAAGATTAAAACATTAAAAGTTGTGTTATTTCTTGTTTATATGTATATGCCGTGTATGTATGATTTTAATCTTGTTATGTTATGTTAAGTATAATTTTTCGTAAGAATTGTTTATTTAATTTAAGTGTTTGCTGTAGATTAAATTATATGAATTAATTAAATAATTTTTATTAAAAGATATTAAAACGTCGTGTGGAAGAAAATTAGGAAAAATATGATTTTTATTTTAATTTGCTAATTTTTAGTAATTAGTTGTTTAATTAAAATAAATTAAGAAATTAATTAAATTTTGTTAACATTCTGGGAATGCCGTGTAAAATTGCTGGAAATAGTCAAATTTAGTTGATTTTGAATTGTTATTAATTTAGGAATAATCTAGTAATTTAAGTTACGGATAAAATAATTATTGGGGATAAGTTGTAAAGTGTAGGGATAAAAAGGAATAATAATATTAGTAACATGTTTATTAGGGCCAAATACTAATAGTGTTATTAATACAATTATCTTACTTTGGATAAGGTTACAAATTAGTATATGATATAATATTAAAATTAGTATCCGAAAGGGTAAGATTATAAGTATATGATATATATATTTTAAGGATAATATATTATATGAGTTTTGAAGATATATAAGATATTACTAGGGATAAGAAAGGAAACAGAGTAATAGATATACATGTTATGTTTCGGTCTCTGGCTAGGAAAGACTTGGTATTTAAGGTGGCCAATATACGTGCCGCACCTCTCTTTCCTGGGACTCCGAACATTTCATTTCCTATTACGGTCACCTAGTATTTCCCAATATATGATATGATATGATTAAGTAAAGATATAAGATACAATATAAAGATCGCCCCTGCGATGACGCAAAGGTCATCAATCGGGTTAAATAAGATAGGACGCCCTTGCGATAACGCAAAGGTTATCAATTGGGTTTAGTCGATGCCACTGCTCACATGGGACGAACGCAAAGGTTCCCCCGCGCAGTTCTTGGTCTTAGAACATGTAGCCGTCTGGTAACCGTATCTGCGAGCCGCTACCAGGAGTTATGGCCATAGCTTAGGCTTAGTTCTCGCATTGGAGGGCTACGGGTGGGACGCATTGGTTCACCCCGACATGTTTTAGGAAAGTTGCGAACGCATTGGTTCGCTACGAGCTGAAGAAGACAGTCCGCAAAGATGATATGTTAAGTTAAGTTGATATAATAAGTACATATGTAAAGTTAAGAAGATATTATGTCCTTATTATAAGATTGATGTAATGATATGATAAGTGCATATGTTAAGATAAGAAGCTATTATGCCCTTATTATAAGATTGATGTTATGATATGAGATGAGATGTAATTATAAGATATGAATTACGATTAAGAAAGATTATGATAAGATATAACATATGATATGATAAGATTATGATATGAAATTCGATGATAAGATTATGAAAAGATATGATTAGGATTTACTGATGATATCATGTAAGAAGGTGGTGAAGTATAATTCTAAGTTGTATAATATAAAGTACAAGTTCAGTATATTATAAGTCTTCCGCTGTGTATATTTCTGTAATTATTCGAGTATGTTAGCGTGTGTATGTATGCGAATGTTGAATGTATTTTGTATGTATTCTAACCGTATCTGCAGGGTTGTTTGTACGTATTCTATACGAAGATTATACGTATTCTAACCGTATCTCTGCAGGTGTATTTATACGTATCTTTATACGTATCTTTATACGTACTTGTATACGTATTTCTGTACGTACATTTATACGTACGTCTATACGTTCTTTTATATGTATTTTTATACGTACATTTATACGTAATTTGTATATTTATGTGTAAAACATGTATTAAGTTCTTTACAGTTTTTATGACAATTTCTATGCTATTATGTGTTTGGTGGTCCCTCGATTAAATGGGACAGCCTAGTTACTCGCCACTGATGGTGGACCCCCCCCTCAGTTTCAGGTGACGTTGCAGCAGATTAGAGCGGGCTTTGCCGGATGGGCTTGAGAGTTTGGGCCTCTATTTAAGTATTCTAGTTTAGTCAGAACTATTTAAACCTTTATTTAGTTTGTTACTAAGATCCCAGCATGTTGGGACAGTATTTTTCAGACTTTGATGTAATATTAATTAGAGGTTTATTATGGATTCTAGCAGCTATAGTTAATAAAGGTTAATCCTTTCCTTTGTAATATTGAATTATGGTCTAATTAGATTAAGTAATGATCCGAATGTTGATTACCCTTCGTAAATCGACAAGCTAAAAAAGTCGGGTCGTTACAGTTGGTATCAGAGCTGAGGTTAGACCCTAAGTTACTTCTTCACAAGTAACTTCGAAAGTTGAGTGCTTTATGAACCCGAGTGAAACTTGGCCTAATATGGAAACCTTAGGTGAGAGAAACCATGGGTAGTAGCCTGGGTTAGGACGTTTTATCGTTTCGTTTCAGTGTGCCGTACGTGTGCATTGCTCGAAGGAAGGCAAGTCCGGAACCATCACTTAGTGGTTGTGACCGGCGTTGTGTATCAGAGTGGCGCAGCGGAAGTGTGATGAGCCATAATCCACAGGTCTCCGCCTCGATCAGATCGTTTCATGTTCTTGATGTCTTTGTTGATCCATTGTTTTCTTACGTGAGCTTCTTTAAGTAAATTTCGAGGACGAAATTTATATAAGGAGGGGTGATTGTAACGACCCGGAATTTTGGGCCAGAAAATTCGCGGTTGTTAGTATTATTTATTCAATTTTAGTCCAAAAGGCCCATTAAATTGGACTGTTTTATTTTTAGCCAAACTCTTTTCTTTTTCCAAATTGGGCCAAAGACCCAATTCCTCTTCTTATAGGGCATGGCCGGTCCTCTTTTGATCTCTTGGGCCAATTTTGTCTTTGGGTTGTTTAATTAATTACTAGTTAATATTTGAATTAGTTAATTTAATTAATTTTAAATATTACTAATACTTATTCAAATGGGTGGTTGTTGACTTAGCATTTTTCTTCCTCTTCTTTTGTTGCTTCTCTACGGCAGCAGCTTTAGTTTAGGAATGTGTTTGTTTTTTTTTGTTTTTTTTTTTTTATTTTTTATTTTCTTTATATATAGGACCCCTTCACTTCTTTTGGGTCCTATTTTGTTAATTGCTCCAAAACCCTAAAGATTTTCTCCTCCTTCTCCCCTTCTAAAGTCAGCCGTGAAACCCCTAGTGTTGCCTTGGATTAATTTTGCGATTTAAGGTAACTAAGCTTTTCTATTTAATTTGTGGGTAGCTTTTCACATAGTTAATTAGGATTATATCATGAAAATTGTAGGATTTATGTTTGCTTATTTATTCGAAAATTTCGAACCATATGAAATATTGATCATGTTATTCTCTTGATGTATTCATGTAATATTTATGAATTATTATGAAATTTCTTTTGATTATTTTATGTAGTTTATTGAAATCTGAAATTGTTGAATAATTACTTGTATGAATTTATTTACCAATCAAATATTGTTATTTCTTGATGAATTTTTCATGGTATCTTGTTTACTGTTTGATTATTAACCATGATTTATTTCGTGGCAAAATTCGTCCTTTTATTATTTATAATAATTTAATCTTTCAAACCGGTAAAACTGTCCAGAATAGGTTTACGAATTTATTAGTGTACTTAATCAATTCGGAATGCTACAAAATTTTATATGGAAGTCAGTGATAATGTTTTACAGCTCGTGTTAAATTTTCGTAATTTTTAAAGATTGTTTGCTATGGCAGAAAATTCGGAAACCGAATTCAGCCTAATCTGACTGGTTAGTTATAAAATCACTTAAAAATAGTAAAAGATGCTATTTTTAGACGAAATTTATGCACGTAAATATTTGAACCCATATTTAACTCCCATAAAAATTTCCAGATTTTTAGAGATCTTTAGATGGTCGTTTTTAATTTAATTCTTTAAAAATCAGACTGTATAAAATAGGGCAATTGAATTATTAAAATGTGCTATTATTAATTATTGAATTTTCGAGTGGTACAAAATTTAAAGGAGGAAATAAAAATGTTATTTTTGTACTAATCTTGAACATGCTAGATTAAATATGTGAATCTTTATTTTAAATCCTTATTTAATTCCATGAATCTTTAAATTCTTGAATATGTAAATTTGTTCTTGAATTATATTCTAAAATCTACTTACTCTCGGGATTCTCCCGAGTGAGCTAAAGATTAAAACATTAAAAGTTGTGTTATTTCTTGTTTATATGTATATGCCGTGTATGTATGATTTTAATCTTGTTATGTTATGTTAAGTATAATTTTTCGTAAGAATTGTTTATTTAATTTAAGTGTTTGCTGTAGATTAAATTATATGAATTAATTAAATAATTTTTATTAAAAGATATTAAAACGTCGTGTGGAAGAAAATTAGGAAAAATATGATTTTTATTTTAATTTGCTAATTTTTAGTAATTAGTTGTTTAATTAAAATAAATTAAGAAATTAATTAAATTTTGTTAACATTCTGGGAATGCCGTGTAAAATTGCTGGAAATAGTCAAATTTAGTTGATTTTGAATTGTTATTAATTTAGGAATAATCTAGTAATTTAAGTTACGGATAAAATAATTATTGGGGATAAGTTGTAAAGTGTAGGGATAAAAAGGAATAATAATATTAGTAACATGTTTATTAGGGCCAAATACTAATAGTGTTATTAATACAATTATCTTACTTTGGATAAGGTTACAAATTAGTATATGATATAATATTAAAATTAGTATCCGAAAGGGTAAGATTATAAGTATATGATATATATATTTTAAGGATAATATATTATATGAGTTTTGAAGATATATAAGATATTACTAGGGATAAGAAAGGAAACAGAGTAATAGATATACATGTTATGTTTCGGTCTCTGGCTAGGAAAGACTTGGTATTTAAGGTGGCCAATATACGTGCCGCACCTCTCTTTCCTGGGACTCCGAACATTTCATTTCCTATTACGGTCACCTAGTATTTCCCAATATATGATATGATATGATTAAGTAAAGATATAAGATACAATATAAAGATCGCCCCTGCGATGACGCAAAGGTCATCAATCGGGTTAAATAAGATAGGACGCCCTTGCGATAACGCAAAGGTTATCAATTGGGTTTAGTCGATGCCACTGCTCACATGGGACGAACGCAAAGGTTCCCCCGCGCAGTTCTTGGTCTTAGAACATGTAGCCGTCTGGTAACCGTATCTGCGAGCCGCTACCAGGAGTTATGGCCATAGCTTAGGCTTAGTTCTCGCATTGGAGGGCTACGGGTGGGACGCATTGGTTCACCCCGACATGTTTTAGGAAAGTTGCGAACGCATTGGTTCGCTACGAGCTGAAGAAGACAGTCCGCAAAGATGATATGTTAAGTTAAGTTGATATAATAAGTACATATGTAAAGTTAAGAAGATATTATGTCCTTATTATAAGATTGATGTAATGATATGATAAGTGCATATGTTAAGATAAGAAGCTATTATGCCCTTATTATAAGATTGATGTTATGATATGAGATGAGATGTAATTATAAGATATGAATTACGATTAAGAAAGATTATGATAAGATATAACATATGATATGATAAGATTATGATATGAAATTCGATGATAAGATTATGAAAAGATATGATTAGGATTTACTGATGATATCATGTAAGAAGGTGGTGAAGTATAATTCTAAGTTGTATAATATAAAGTACAAGTTCAGTATATTATAAGTCTTCCGCTGTGTATATTTCTGTAATTATTCGAGTATGTTAGCGTGTGTATGTATGCGAATGTTGAATGTATTTTGTATGTATTCTAACCGTATCTGCAGGGTTGTTTGTACGTATTCTATACGAAGATTATACGTATTCTAACCGTATCTCTGCAGGTGTATTTATACGTATCTTTATACGTATCTTTATACGTACTTGTATACGTATTTCTGTACGTACATTTATACGTACGTCTATACGTTCTTTTATATGTATTTTTATACGTACATTTATACGTAATTTGTATATTTATGTGTAAAACATGTATTAAGTTCTTTACAGTTTTTATGACAATTTCTATGCTATTATGTGTTTGGTGGTCCCTCGATTAAATGGGACAGCCTAGTTACTCGCCACTGATGGTGGACCCCCCCCTCAGTTTCAGGTGACGTTGCAGCAGATTAGAGCGGGCTTTGCCGGATGGGCTTGAGAGTTTGGGCCTCTATTTAAGTATTCTAGTTTAGTCAGAACTATTTAAACCTTTATTTAGTTTGTTACTAAGATCCCAGCATGTTGGGACAGTATTTTTCAGACTTTGATGTAATATTAATTAGAGGTTTATTATGGATTCTAGCAGCTATAGTTAATAAAGGTTAATCCTTTCCTTTGTAATATTGAATTATGGTCTAATTAGATTAAGTAATGATCCGAATGTTGATTACCCTTCGTAAATCGACAAGCTAAAAAAGTCGGGTCGTTACATTTACGTTCCTAATAAATTTGCCTCGATTTTGCCATTAATCTATGTGTCAAAAAATTGCTCTCTCAAGGTTTTATGGGGGCCATTTTAACACTTAAGAGTAAGATTTGATGTCGAAATTTGAAAAAATGACCTGATTAGCCCGATTTGCGTTTCTAGTTTGCCTCAATTTGTGCGCATTAACTATGAGTAAAAAAATTCTATCAAGGTTTTACAGGTCATTTAAACCCCTATGGTTCAGATTTGAGTTCGGAATTTGAAAAAAAACCGTCCTGATTAGCCCTGATTTGAAAATAATAACAAATTACGTTAGTATTGAGTTAGCAATAACGACATTCCGGCCAGAAAATTCGGTCGAAAACCATCACCGAAAAATCGACCGGAAAAAGTCACCAGAAAAGTCACTTGGAAACCGTCTTGGAAAAATTGGCCGAAAATCATTGTAGGAAAAGTCGGCCGGAAAAATGTTGCCGGAAAAGTCGGAGAGAAAAAGGATGATGAAAAATTAATAACAACAACAACAACAACAACAACAACAATAATAATAATATAAATAATAATACCAACTAATGTTAACGTCGTTAACTTAAGTTAACGTTTCATCAAAGTGGGTACACCTGAGAAAATGCAAAAACACATGGATACTAGTGAGAAAAACCCAATAAAAAATTAGAATTAAATACATTTTCTACAAATCTACGATGGTGTAAATTTGACAAAATTACGCATAAATCGGTGAAATTAATTTTTAATTTATGTAAAATTTTCATTTATAGCTTCTTATATGCAACCTTTACATTTAACATTTTTCATAATTTAAGCTTTACAATTTAACCTAAGCTAGCTAATTTACTCTGTTCAGTTTATCGTCTGCTACTGTATGTGTGTAACTCCCTTGACAACTCTGACATATTTGATGCGCTGTTGTACATAATACACATGATGTAGGATCAAATCCGTGTTATAAAAAAAGGTACAATATTATTTGTTACTTTGAAAACTAGCTTATACAAGCCAAGTTAAAATTTTAAAATTCTAGAATCTATTGGTGGGATCACCTCTTTTACTTTGGTTACGCATGTTTTATTCAACTGACTTTGTGATATTAATTTTGGAAATTATCTTATATACGTGCTTAACAAAATCAGGTCGTTAGATTATTTAGTTGTAAAGCAAGCTTTTGTGGTGCCCAAATGCTTAACAATTGCAATTCATATGCTGGAATGCTGGATATTTGTTGGCCGCTATAATCTACATATCTTCCACGCACATTCCATTACTCAATTACGGTGGTATTTAGTGCATTTTGAATGTATGTATATAATATATCTTATATATATTTGGACATGGACAATAAAATTAAAAGATACAATTATAAAAGATGTCGAATCTAACAAGACTTCATTTAATCATAATAATCTTGCTTATGTATCTACAAAATTTAATAGGAACTAATTTAAGAGAAATTTGTTAAGTGATCTGAGATCTATTATAATTTATATTGACCTTATTGAGTAGAGATTACTTAGTAGTGAGATATGAAGAAATGATACCACATCTAATGATCTAAATTTGATCTATAAGGCTAGAAGTTCGGATCTTCATACTAGCTAGAATACTAGCTAGTTGTTAAGTACAATTCCTTAGTGTTTTAAATGATGATAAATAGTTGATAGGAACAATTGATTGAAATTGGTTTGTGCAGTATTTCTGAAAACAACTGAAGACATTGTTCCTCAGTTACTCATATTCAGTAACAATCTACTTATGTCATACTTTGTATATTGCTTGCATGTATGTTCGACATATACAAGTGTTCTAGTAATTGAGGCATGATGAACCACTTCAAAGAAGATTGAAGTGAACCAGAATGAAAAATCCAAGTGCCTCAAGGGTTGAAGAACGTGAAGACAAAAGTTTAGCCTTAGGTAGGGTTTTTATCTTTTAGTCTTTATGTTGTATAGAATGTTTAAGTATATATAAAGTAGACTTGTGAATGTTTGATCTTTGGTATGCTGCAAACACTAGAACAGTGCCTAATGGTTGCAACATGTATGATTTGATGAACAGTTGCTAAAACAATTTAGCAGACCATGACTTTGACAGGTTGACTTCGTAAAATAATTTGTGGAGGAATCCTTCATAGTTACCCTCAAGTTTTGAACGATTATGAGTCAGTTTGACAAGGATATTAAGTGCTAAAAACTTTCCAAAAATTTAGGGAATAACAAACCAATATTTCAAGATTTTTTTATCATAGAATATTTGTTTGAAAAATTTCCTATAAATAGGAATAAAATAGTTTTTTGGCAATGATGAAAAATCTATTAAATGTTACGTTTTCATCCGTAATATGGAGGGAAAAAAAAGTTTAACAGGTTTAATAAGGTTAAATAAGTTTAGTTGAGGTTTAATAAACACTAATAAGTTTAGATAAGTTTAGCCGATGTTTGCTTTAGAGTCAATCTTTAATGAACCAAAAAGATAATTGAAAAATCATGATTTTGGAGCAATTTATACCATCATTTTTTGGGTATTGTTCCGGTGAAAGTTTAGGTTCGAACAAAAAAAAACAAGAAATTCCACCAACCTATTTCATCCCTTCAAAATATCTTGTTAGGTCGTTAGACAGAAATTTTAGCTCAAAATTAATAATATTTTAATATATTCTATAACCTTTTGCATAATTAATTAAACATTGGGTAAAAAATTACACTTTTAAGCTAAAAATCAAACTTCTATTTTATGAGGATTAACCTGCCTCATTTTTTTCAGTCTTTGATACAGCCCGACCCCAGCCCGCTTGGCCTGGTCAGCCTATGATCACTTGTAGGCTGGTTCTCAATCATGCAGCTAGGTATTCTCGAGGATTCCAAGAAAGACTGGAAAGGTCAAAGGTGTGTGCATACACCTGAATTTGCTCAAAATTTGGGGGACAATTTGGTCAATTTCTATCTACTCGTGGCCCGGCATCACTAAAGCTGGCTACGGGCAGACCACAGGTCCGGACTCGTGTCAAGTTATAAAATATAAGGCTCAATGGCTCATGCACGTCTTGTCTTATACAAATATTATATATAGTATGAGTATAAAATTGTAATCAAAATAATTAGTGTGCCAACTTGTGTGCCGGCCCATCGTGCTCGCTTTGAGTTTGTGAAAAACTTTTAAAAGGTTGTCCATACGTGGCTCATGGTTCATTATTCATTCTTTCGTGTCGTGTCATGCTCATAGCAGACTTGTGTTGTGTCGAGCCCAAATCGTGCAGTACTAATTAAGTTGGCTCTAATGCCGGCCCAAACTATGCACAAATCTAGGTATCACCCCTCTCTTGGCCTCTCTCCCAAATCTAACAATAGGAATGGCAACAGATCAGACTTGGATCCGGTTATGCATAATCCGATTCCGATCTGATTCGAGTCCGACAATAGTCAGAGTTGGATGCAGATTTTTATTTGTTTGATTTGAATCGGATTTTTTCTTATGAATCAGATCAGAGCATGTTGATCTGAGTAGGATTTTGAAAGAAAACCAATTTTAAACTATGGTTTTAGGTTATCATAATTATTCATGTCGTACGAGTGATTTGAAATGAAATGATCTACAGATTTACTCGTATACATACTGTATATGTTAGGGCAAAGCACTATATATTCCGTGCCTGAAAAATGTAGAATTGGCATAAGCCTATTTGCTCTAGCTTCTGGGGGACTACGATCGAAATTAGTCAAATTACCAATGTTACTGCCCAAATTAAACCATATATACAGGTAGGACTACTTGTTATATATGTAAATGGTACTCCCTCCGTCCCATTTTACATGCTACATTTCATTTTGGAACAAATTTTTATGCAAACTAATTTTTATGTGGGCCCATCATTGGTAAAGTTAAGTGGAAGAAATTGATTGGCTTGAAGAGGATAAAAATGACAAAAAAGAGGGTAAAAATGTAAAATATATGTGGGGCTCATAGACTATAAAAGGAAATGTGGCAAGTATTTTGGGACATCCAAATAAGAAAATTATAGCAAGTAATTTGGGACAGAGGGAGTATAATTCATTTGAAAATGAAATTGCATTCTTTTCTGGTAAATAATTGCATGCCTCTTAGCTTGCATGCATGCTGATCAGTGATCACCTAGCTACTCATGAAACTGACTTTCAATTTTTGGACCTTCCATTATTATTACTCCGTATGTTTAAAATAAATACTTAAATAGCAATCTAGGGTTTTGAAAGTACATGTATTTTTTCTTAATAAAGAAACAACCATATTTCACCGAGTTGGGGGCAAGGACAAAACAAATACGGCTAGGGAGACTAGAAACGGAAAATTAAAAAATTAGATGACAATAGATACGACGTCAATATTAATTAACAAAATCAAAGTACCAATTTCGGCTTGATACGACGTCAATATATATGACCAATTTTCAGCTGTTGTAATTTGTCTATGCTTTTGGGAGTGCCTTGTTAGGCTAGGTATGGTAATAATGATACTAGGAATTGGTAATATTTAGTACAGTGGGTGATCTGATATTGTTCGGCCAAATTTGTATCGTACACGATGGTTTATATGGACTGAATTGAATCTCTGAAAATCAAACTTGACATTCTGAGTAATTACGGAGTTGATTTTTCAGATGAATTTTCAACTTATAACACATAGCCCGTTCTTTTTTTGACTTATTTAGTTGTCCATAATTTTGCAAATTTATAGAAAACAATTTAATTTGTTAAGTTTTATAATTATCAACATATATACATATACATATATATATATATATATAAGGATTTAATTAAAAATTTCATTGGTCAAATTTAAATATTTATTAGCAAGTCTAAAAAAAAAAAGAGTACTGGTGGGTTCAGTTGAAAAGAACAGTATGAAAAAGGAAGCAGGAGGAGTAATATGGAAAAGGAGCAGTAAAATGAGTGGAGAGGACAAGGACAAAAGCTGTTGGGTTGGGACTTGGGAGTGTAATTCAAAGTCAAGCTCAAAGGAAGACCATCTTTTGCGCTTTATTGTGTAACTTAAGTCAATATTTCCATCAATATATGGCCTTTCAATAACCAGAGTACGGACGGAGTATGTTTAATAGCTGATGATCACTTTCTGTCCTTTAATTCTATCGTCTTCGGCATATATGATCACATTATCATTAGGAAAATGCTATGCATCACTTCTGCTCTGGTGAAGTATATAACGTATTCTTGGGCCTTAACTATCATTTTAAGCTTTTGATTGAGGCCCCAGGAATATGTTATATACTCTATCATGAAAGAGTATATAACATATTATTGGGCCTTAACTATTAGCTTAATCTTTTGGTTAAGATGATCCTTTGATGTGGTATCAGAGCCAACTCTTAATTTTTTAAAATATAGTAGCGAATTTGAGACGGGGGGTTAGTTAATAAACCTCGAAAACTACAAAGGTATTGAGTATTTCTTAAATATAGAAACAAACATGTTAGAGGTTTGTTTCATGACACGTCATATTTAATACTCCCTCCGTTCCCATTTGTTTGTCTTATTTGACTTTGCACATATGCCAATGCACTTGTTTGACCGTAAATATCTTTTGTTGTATATGTGTAAAAATTATAATAATTGGATATTAATAACGTACTTATTGAGACGAATCAAACAAGACCATACATGACTATATTATGTTTTATATGTTGAGAGTAATTTAGAAGATTCTCTCATCTTATGAATAGTGTAAGATTCCAAACAAGACAAACAATTGGGAACGGAGGGAGTAAACTCATCCCAAACAAACCTATCTCCAACAATAGACAAACCTCTATAAGGTTTGTGTCGGGACCCAATGTAAAAATAAAAATAAAAAGGAAACCAACTCTCACCAAAAAAAAAAAAAAAAACAATGACAAACCTAGGTTAATAATTAGTAACTTCAACAAACTTCATACGTGGCAACTTCCACTAGCAATAAAGAGGTTTATGAACAAACCTCAAAAAACAAATAGAAACCCGAGTGTTTTACTAAAATAATGTTGAGGCCAAAGCTATTTACCAAAATGTTGTCATTGAAAAAATAATTACAAGAATGTTGTCCACGTAGGAGAGAGAGCGTTCATGTTTTTTTTTAAAAAAAATTATTTGTAGCAAAATCGCTATTTGAAATAGCGATTTTGTTATATATGGTAAATCGCTATCTCAGATAGCGATTTCCCCTGTTACTTAATAACAACCCAACTTTGGTCATTATTCTCTACAATAAAGACATTGATTGAGTTTTTTTAACCTCAACAACATCGCTATTTGAGATAGCGATTTTGTTAAGAAAATCGCTATCTGAAATAGCGATTTATGCTGCGTAAAAAAATTTAAAAACAAAGCTGATGTGGACAGTATTTTGGTAAATATTGTTGGATTGGCAGTATTTTGGTAAATACTTTTGCTCTCAACATTATTTTGGTTAAACACTCTAGAAACCCTTCTATTGTTAATGCCCTACTGGTAGAAAAAAAAAAGGTAGGAGGGAGAAGGGGAAGAAACAACACGTAAATGTCAATTCCCCTGCATCTCCAGCACAGTTTGTCTAAGAAACAGGGCACTTTGCTCCACAAAAACCAACCTCAATATTATACGTACAGTTATTTTATCCCCTGATTCTCGTCATTATTTACTTTTATTAATTATTCCTCAAAAAAATTACTTTTATTAATTCGATAATCTTAGCTTTAACTCGTGTTGTACTCACTAACTACGAAGTTGTTCCTCAATACTCTTCTTGTCTCTATTGTGTATAAATCTATCCATATAATAGTTGTATGAAATTATTTGATAAATTGAAACATACAATGGTAAATTGTTAAAACCTCACATACAATAGACTTATATTAGTTAATTATGTGGGTCTCAAAATCTCCCTCTATTTTTCTCTCTCCTTAATACTTTTTTTTTTTCTTTTGTAAAATCCCATCGATCTGTGTCAAAAAAAAATTCATTGGTCATTGAGTCATGTTATGTGGGGATTATATATAATAGTTGTATGTGTATGATCTCTCTATAAAAACCTCATATACAAATATACAATGGCATTTTATTGGTTAATAATGTTGGTCCTAAAACTTTCCACTATATTTTTCCCTCCTTAATCCCATTTTTTTTAAATCTCATTGATCATTGTATGTGAGGACTACATACGATATTTTATGTGTATCATCTCTCCTCTTTTGCATTTACTGCAGGCTCTGCAGCACATTTAATTAGGGTGCATTTGATTCAACTTTTGTAAGCACTCTTGTGCTTAATTTAAGAAAATTTAAATCAGATCATATCAGTTCAGAAAAATTCATATCAGATCAAAAAAGTTCAGATCGGATAAAAAAATTATAACTATAATAACTACAATCAGAAAAAATAAGAACAAATCACAAAAATTCAGATCATATAAGAAAAATTCAGATAATATAAGAAAATTTTAGACGAATCAAACGCACCCTTAGTTTTTATACAAGACTTTGTTCATTAAGTTGTTTATGTTTTGAAACTTGCACACATATTAAATAATGAGTTGTAGTGGTTGATAAAGTTATTTTAATTTAACAAAAACATATTTTAATGTCCTAATTAATGCTCACGATACTTTAATGGAAAATAATTTACTAAGTACACCCTGCAGTTCAATTTTTTTGTAGTTACGTATTCTATTTTGGGTGTTCCCTTTGTTCACTTACAATTTGTATCTTTCTATTTATATATAATAATTTTATTGGTCCCAAATTGATAGTAGATTGTAATTTTATGGTCAAATTTACATTGAATGTGATTGAGTCAAATAAATAAAAATTTGCAATAAAGTTTCACAAACATTGATTAAACTTTGGAATTACTCTCACTGTCTCATCGATCACTTTGTTTGTTACATTTGTAATCTATGTGTGAGAGAAAATTAATCAACAAAATGAAACAAATGGAGTGGAATATTATATATCAACCTCATTACCTATTTGCCTATATAAAATCAAAGATTCAAAGACTTAAGTAACACATTGAAATGGAAGGAGTATTTACTATTGTCAATCCAACATCTACATTTGCGTCAATATCTAGATCTGTCATTAATTAATATATATATCCGTCGTTAATAGGCTAATTATTTGTAGTCGAAGTTTCAAATGGAAGAGATAATGAAAGTACATGGGGAGTAACCAAAATTGTTTCTTTTCTTTTTTCAGGTAGAATAATGAATTTGTGTTGATAGTGATTTCTAAGTTTATTTTTTGATAAATATTCAAACCACCATTAAGAAAAAAGTAAATCAAGAATAAAGTAAATCAAGAATAAAGATTCAAACTATATTTGATCAGCGGGACATGGGAGACATGTACAGGAATAAACGCTTAAATGCTTTCATATCTCAAAAAGAAATGAAATATAGGTTGTTTGTTTTGAAAAGATAAAGATTAGAGGGATTAAAGGATGGGATGAGGATAAGAATTGGTTAGTGAGATTTCACTAATATAATCCCACCATTTAATTTGTTTGGTATTTGACGGGATTATGTAAGGAAATAAGAAAGTAAATTTATCTCTCCTCCTAATATCTGTCCCCCTTAGGCATTAGTTTGGTGGGATTAATCTCCATCCCATACCCCATAAATAATCTCATATTCTATAAACAAACAAGGGATTAATTCATTAAAGGATAAATAATCTTTATTCTTGTCCCTTATGCCTCAAAACAAACGCCCCGTTAGTGTATAATAACTCTTGATCTTGAAGACCTAAAAATTAATATCAGCAAGCTAAGTTATTATAACCACAAGTCTATCGCGAAAATTGATGAGTTAGACACTACCAAAAATTAACCTATTAACGACGGGTACAAATTAATGACAGGCCTAAATCCTGTCGCAAATGTAGATTTTTTATGATGGTTTTTGAACCCGTCCCTAAAATTCACCTAATACCTAACCCAATATTTATTAAAATTGACTCATTTACGATTGGTTTGCATTGCGACGGAAAAAATTATTTGCAACTCCACCACTTTCCTACGTCGGGGTCATGTTTTTATGACGGAAAAATCATTTGCGACACCCTTTTCTACGACGGGGTTATATTTTTGCGACAGGAATTCCTATCGTAAATAACATCTTTTCTAGCAGTCAGATTATTGTACATGTTTGAAATAGCTATTGATTAAATATATAAGGCTAAACACTATTTTTGAGCTATTTGCATAGTTTTCTTTGACAATTATGTGTAGGTATATATTTTTCAAATCTTTATGGGGGCCTACATGCACACCGGCAGGACCTCCCTACCAACGTCCCCGCCAAGATGTTTGGCAAGCTGTGACCACCAACAGCAAACATGCCGAAACCAGCCACAAAAGAACATAGGTCCTTGGCGGCCTTTAATAAACCGCCAAGTCATTTCCTATAAATAGGAGACCTCCCAACCATTTAAACCTAAGATCATCCTCATTCACAAATTACACTCTCTCTCTACTCTCCTCTATATTTCCTCAAACTTGATCCCCTTTGCTAACTTAGGCATCGGAGGGTCTTTCCTCGGACATACCCCGGGGTTAGCTCACCGTGTTTTTTCTTTGTGCAGGTGATGGCCACCATTGTCAACACCTCTGCACCACCACTCACGGTATTAATAAAATCATACCGGAACAAAATCTTATGTTAAAAAACATGGGAGTAAAAAAAAAAGTAAATTAGAGATAATTTACAACAAACCTTACAGTTAAGTATTATGTTACGTGAGTGATACCGATCGAGCTTGTACTTGAGTAACATAGACCGTGTGCATTGAGAATTCAAAACCTAAAAAGCATATATGGAGATATACTTTTTCTTCATATATAGTAAAAGGTATATTATAAAATTCGAATTACGTACCTAATAAAAAAAATAAAGTACATACTAATTTTCCCCAAATCATAAAAAAGGTCAACCAAGGGGCACAAGATCACATGCATAAATGTAGGGTTGTGATTTTCAAGTTGATTGAATTGAAGATGGAGTATAAAATTAGCTTGAGAAAATGGGAATTATGAAGGGAAAAGGTGAGGCAAAACTCTCTTTTTTCCTCCCGATTACCTTTTCGCATGATGCATTGCTAGCTGCAACTTCAAGTCAATTAGAGCAACTTCATCAGCAAACTATAACAACTTGTAACTTTGTGTGCCACATTATATTTTTAAACTACAACATTTTCAAGCTACATCCTCCCCAATGAAAAACTACAACTACTTGTTTTTTTAGGTCCTACATTTCATCACCATATCAACAAATTTTTTTTGTAAATGTATATGTGATACAAACACATAGGCACCACATGTGGGGCCCATATAAAGATTGAGAAAGTTTGTTGATTTGTGGAGCAACTTAGCTCGCTCCCACAAGCTACAACTCATATTTTACTCCACCAAGAAAGCTACTAGCTACAAATTTATTAAAATTGCAAGCTAGTCCCTAAACTCCACCGGTGGAGTTTAGGACTTTTTTTTTTTAATAATATGGGTGATATAAGGTCTTGAGTCTAATTCTATTACAAAACATTCAGTCCAATTTAGTCAAAATATGGATCAAAATGAGAATGACGGTATGTGTAATAACCCGAAATTTTGGGCCTGAAAATTTCGCGGTTAATTAATGTTATTTTAATATTCTAAGTCCAAAAGGCCCAGATATTTGGACTGTGTTTTCTTAAATTCTCCTTTATCTCGAAATTGGGCCCAATGACCCAATAATTATATCCCATGGCCGGCCCCTTATAAGCATGGCCAAGGAATATTTTCCTTTTAATTATTTTTATTATTTAGATAATTCCATATCTAAATATCCAATTTTTATTCTATTAAATCTAAAAATCCTATTTTTAACTAACCTCATATCTAGTCTCCTAAAATTACTCAATCTCTCCTACCCTCATTCAATAATTCGGTCTCCTCTATTTTTTTTTCCTTTTATTAAATATTTTGTTCTTTATAAATTACTTATAAGGAACAATACTCATATTCTTTTTACTCTAACTTCAAAACTCTAAACTCTCAAAAGAACCCCTAAACCTCCCTAGTTGGCCGTGTGGGATTCGAACCATAAACAACAATTTTTCTTGATTTTCTTTCTGATTCTAGGTAACTAGACTATCCTGTTTAAGTTTGGAACAATTTAACTATATAATTAATTAGGATTAAACTATGAAAAATTAATAGAATTAGTGTCATGTTAGGTTGATTTAGTTCGAACCATATAATATGATGATCATGATATTTTTCTTGATATTTTATGTAATCTTTATGAATCTTTAATTGTTTTAATAAATTCTATGCATAAAATAATTTCTTTAATTGTATGTTTATATTGAATAATTGCATGATAACTTGTTGAATCTTGTTCTTGAATTTTCGTATGAATGTCGAGTGCCATATGATAACGTTGATGATAATTTTATGATATTTTCTTGAATTAAATTAATGATCTTGATTATTTAATTGTTTAATTAAAGTCTTAAATTAAAATTGTTATTTTTGTTCTTGTCATGTATAAATGTCGAATGGCCTTATGATCAAGAGGAATAAAAATCTAATTTTTCTTGATGAATCTTGTTATAATTATTGAATTGTTGGTAATCTTGGATTTAATCTTTAATTTAATCATGATATTATTAAGTCTTGAAAATTAATCTTGATATTATTACTTAGCCAAAAAGCCATGCATCATGTGTATGAAAAAGCATTGATTTTGATCTTGTTTTAGTCCAATTCTGATGATTTAATGTTTAAAGCATGATTTTATTTCTTATTATTAAGTTTATATGATTAATTATTGATGATTATATTTAATTAATTTAAAGTGTCAATTTTGGTTGTTTTATATATAAGTGTCGAGTGGAACAAAATAAGGAAAAGAGGATTTTTATCATGTTTTAAGTAATATTAGTTGATGATTGATAGTTTATATGATTAAATGTTTATTTAATTGATTTATTAAATTGTTTATATGTTCATTTAAGGAATTGATTTAATTGTTGTTCTTTTTATTGAAAATGTCGAGTGGCAATAAAAGGTTAAGATCAATTTTAGTTTAATTTTTGGCTTATAATATTTTAGTTTGTAATTTGAGGAATTAATATAATTAAAGGAATAAAAGAAATAATAAAGATAAGTTACAATATGAAGGAAAGGAATAATATGATGATAAGGATGAGTTATAAGATGATAAGAAGTATTGGTCTCACGATGGCCATGTCGATAAGATAAGATAAGAAACGGACGCTTGATTGGTGATACACGGGTCACCAGATTGGGTTAAGTCGAAGCCACTGCCCTACTGCGGTCTCTGGGCAGTTCTGGATCTTAAGATGTGTAGTCGTCTAAGTAGTAGTACACGGGCTACTATTTAGGAGTTATGGCCATAGCTTAGGCTTAGTTCTTGCAAAGGAGAGCTACGGGTAGAATACACGGGTTCTTCCCGGCGCATTTTAGGAAAGTTGGGATGTACAAGTGCATCCTTACGAGCTCTAATGACCGGTCCATAAAGTTAAGAAGATGGTTAAAAGAAGGGTTTTGGGTAATAATATGATAAGATAAGTATTATACGGGTTGGATATGATTATGTATGTATTAACGTATTTATATGAATGTATGATATTTATGTATTGTATAAGTATGATATGTTAAGTCTTTCGCTGCGTACGTCTGGTAAGTATGTATTTAGGTATGTAATTAAGTATGTATCTATGTATGTATTTAGGTATGTATATGTATGTATGTATCCCTATATGTATTCTACAGGTATTTCTATATGTATTTAAACGTAACTTCGTACGTACTCGTATGTGTTTCTATACGTATTACGCATGTACCTTATACGTATTATATACGTATTCCTTACATATTTTTACATGTATTTTTATACGTATTTCATACGTATTTTTGTACGTATTTCGTATGTATTTTTTATACGTATTCATACGTATTTTTGTATGTACTCCGTATGTATTTTTATATGTATTTTCACGTATGTTTGTATGATTTTTTTGGTTAATTCTATGATATTATATGGTTAATGGTCCCTCATTTAAGCGGGACAGCCTAGTTACTCGCCACTGACGGTGGACCTCCCCCCATTTTAGGTGATGATGTAGACGCATAAGTGGGCTTACGTTTGGTTCGGGTTGTGTGCCTTGTTGAGATTTATTAGAGAGAACCCGGAGTCTATCTTATGTTGTTTTATTTCCTTATTATTTAGTTTCCAAAATAGTTTAATCTGTATTTAATATTTATTTAAGGACTTTTGGGACTTTCATTTAATTATTAGTTAATAAATGGAATAATGAACTTTAATATTAATAGAGTTATTTAAATTTTGTTTGGTAATGATCTATTTGTCGATTTCCTTCGTAAATCGACAGCCTGTAAAAGTCGGGTCGTTACTGTATGGAAGGACAAAGCCTTCACAATGGCCAAATACGGAGGAGGAGGCCTCTTTGGAAGTTCGTTGGATCTTCTTTGGAAGAAACAACGGTTAGGATTGTCTTCGATAATTAAGACAATAAGGAGGGTGAGAATTAAGTCAACTTATAAGTTTCTTCCCAGAATTAAATGGCGATTGATATATAGAGTTCCTCTTAGATAGAATTATAGGATGGTTTCTCTCATTTCTCCAACGTGGGATAACTTTTTAATGCATTCATATGATATAAAGTTTAAGCTACCATTCACTGTTTCATTTTGGGTAATGATAATATTGATATATAAGAGTAATATATGATTAACCATTTAATATCTTTTCTAAATTGTTATGGAGTAATAATCTAATATCACATGTCAAATTGATACGTTGTTCAATTTAATAATGTCTAATTTAAGTTAATATTTTCATTTTTAACACCTTATATCTTGCTGAACGCAAAAGATTGTGATCTCGAAAATTGACAGTGGTAGTTTTGGATCACTTATTTTTCAAATAAACATATTCAAGTACTCCGTATCATTTTAAATTTAAAAAAAATCTGTGGATCACATAATTAAACATATGTTTTCCTGTCTTATTCTCTTAATTTTTCTTGCTTGTCCAAGGAATTAATGCATATTCAAGTACTCCTTATTTGTTATTATTATTATTTTTTTTTCAAAAGAGGAAAAAAGGTCAATGCAAATCTCACTTTTTTTTGAAACCCATAAAACGTGCAGAAAGCATTGTAATTTGTGAAAGTAATCAAGCAAAAAGTATGCATTAAGGTGTTTATGTCCCATTAATTTGTTTCTTCCTTTCTTCTTCATTAGTGCAGTGGAATCTGATTATGGCTTTGTAATCTTTGCATTATTGTTAATTCAATTGAATAATCCCACCATACGATTAGATTTTCAAAGCGCACAAACATACAAGACTTATGTCGCCCAAGAACAACCATGTTTTTGAATAATTTCATTCCTAATTTAAAGTGGTATGAATATTAGAGATAATGTTTATAGAGAGCTATAAATGGTTGTATAGGACCGAGAAGCGAGAGCAATAATGTTATTTAGAAATTAAGACTTTGGGTGTATACCTTGTGTTTGGCTAAGAGAGTTTAGAGTTTTGATCAATTAAAACTCTAATTTGAGTGTTTGATAAGATAGAGTTTTATATAGAGTTTTGTACCCAAAACATCTTTACACAATTAACTATTTAAATCACCAGTCAAATCCTATGTACAAAAAGTAACTCTCCATCCACAAACTCTAAATTTTAAACTCTAAAAAGCATCACCAAACACGGCCTATGTTTAATCCATTTGATATGATATGTTTTCTTTTAATCCATTTGATATGATATGTTTTCTTTTCATATACGGAGTATAAAAAAATTCTAATTAATATGAATATTTTTTTTGGGTGAATAAATGATTTTATTACCAAAAAGAATAAGGTGCAACCAACAATACTCCAAAACACCTAACCTAGTTGCACTAGCTTCATAGTAGAACAAATGCCATCTTCTAGGAAGGGTTCCTAGATCCTACCCAATCACATGTCTAATATGAACTTGACATGTAGTTAAATGGCTACTTAATGCAAAATTAATTATATGATATTAATAATGGTGAATTTTAATAGGTTAGTTTACGGTTGAGCCTATGTATTGACCCACATGTGAGTGAGAATTTTGTTCCATAATACTAAACAAATGAAAAATAGTGAAGGGGTATATGTAACCATAGAGAAGATAAGAGAAAGTTGTGTAAGGAGCTACTTAGATTTTCTATTTCCATATGGTTTTAAGCTAGAACCTTCTTGGACTTATAAATTGACACTCATGGTGGGCATTGGCGGCCCCAGGATTATTATAATGGTGGTCACCATTACCTATAACGAAGAATTTTTTTTTTTGTCCCGCAACTTCTCCATAATTTATTACATTCCAAAAATGTGCTAAAAATCTGAATAGAACTATATATAACTTCAATTCTTCAAATTATATATCTGAATATAACTATATATAACTTTAAACTATATACGAAGTATATTGAGTATATAAGTATATAACTAAATAACTTCAATCTTCAAAATATATTTTTCGGGGATCATATCGCCTTAGTTATGGTATTATTATCATAACTAAACTATATATTTATTGCCATATAATTAAACGATCTCCAATAACTTTAAATTACATACTCCCTCTGTTCCAGCTAGTTCTTGACGTTTACTTTTCTAGGATATAAAAAGAGATAACGTTAAAATCTATAAAAAAAATCTTTAATATACATAAGAAATAATGTATTCATATATACGAAATTTTGTTTGATTCGTCTAAATTTGTTTTTTTAATATGTATTTTTTATAAAGTGTAATATAAGATATTAACGTTTAAACATATGCAATGAAAATTATGCAAAATGTAAAAGTAAACAACAAATTGGAACAAATGGAGTAGTATATAATTGTATAATTTCAAAGTAAAAAAATCACCCGTTAATCACTTACACGTTCTTTAATTCATATACGTGTCATATGCATGCATGTGCATACAATTCTAGTGTCAATTCTTCTATTACACCAATGTCTACTATATCAAACTTCCCAAATTGATATCTCCACTCCTATGATGGAGAGATTGAAGTGCTTATCATAAATTGAAGTATGGAAATAAGCACTTGCTTATTAGCCTTTTTTGTTATATAAAAATTATAATATATTCCTGGATTTCAACTATTAGCTTAAACTTTTAGTTGAGATGTTCCTCTAACATGGTATTAAGAATCAACGTGATGCAAAGGTCACAGGTTCGAATCTCTGTTCCCTCTCCCCAGTGGAATTAATTCACAATAAGTATAATGGGGTTTGTGATGCGTCCACATTTCAAGCCCAAAGGATATTTCATGTGAGGTTAAGTGATAGAGTATATAACATGTTCTCGGGCTTCAACTATTAGCTTAAGCTTTTGGTTGGGATGGTCTTTTAACATAGAGTTAAACAAACATTGTTCACACGAATTTTTACCAAAATAATAATAATACCTTAGCTTCTTTTTAATTGCAACAATTAAATATTTTTACCAAAATAATAATAATACCTTAGCTTCTTTTTAATTGCAACAATTTCAATCCATATATCAGATATCTGATCCATAACTTTAAATAGTGCATCTCATCCACATGCTCATCTAAAAATCATGAACTTTAATCTTGTGCATGTTATTGCATCCCCTCCCCCAAGATTGTCTTTCTTAGATTTTGAGTTCGATCTTCAGGATTGAACTAGTGCTGTATTTGATCGATGACCATGCAATGGCGAGCTTGTGTGTTCTTCTCAATGTACGTAACTTACACTATTAGAATGAATTTGTTGATATCGAACGTTTCATTGTTGTTCAGTAGAATATCTCTATAATATAAGCTAAGGGAGAGCATGGTGTCCCCCCTGAAAAAGCCCATATTACCCCTCTAAAATTTTTAAAAATTCAACTAACATCACCTACCGCTCAATATTAAAGAAAGTTATTACAATTTTTAAACTTTTTAAAACGAAAATATTACAAAATATAAAAATCTTAAAATAAATACACCGATTTTCATATTTTTTTTAATTCTCTATAAATAGAGACCCATATTGATATAGTTTGTCACATAAAAAAAATTACATTTTGATTATCGTAGAAAGTTTATAGCCGGTAAAACATAGTAAATAAAAAAAAATGTGTTTGTGACTATGTGAATGAGTGTAAATTTGTCAAATATTTCAATTTTTTGAACAAATAACTAACCTTTGTGGGTTTTTTTTTTATGTTTAAACAAATAATCAAAAGATACCTTTAAAATATCACCGCACACAAAACGTGCATAGGCTAGTATTATGTAAATAGGGGCCGGCGGTTTACTTGCTAAGCTAAGTTGCTAAAGAGTTTGTTTGGGTAACATAAATACTAGTGGCAGTAGTGGGCTATTATTATTAAAAAGTCCAAATACCTTACTTAAGCCCACATACACACAACTACACTTAAAGGAATGTTACCAAATGCTCATTTCACCCAGTTGGGCCCAAGGTTCACCTGGCTACAGTTCAAGCAGCCCAAGATATCTTGATGACGGACTTAAGACCACTTTTCATGTGACTTGCTCAATTGCATTTACTATAAACACAGGCTAACCAATTACATTCATAGCTACTCAATTTCAAAGCCTCAAGCCATTAATTGTCCTTATAATCATATTCAATTCATATTATACGACTCCTGATTTAGGCATCAAAGGGTTTTTCTCTCGAACAAACCCCCGAGGCATTTTATATGTGCTCACTGTACAGGTACTCAGGCTCAATCTAGGATTGGAGTAAAATAGACTGTTGTTTTTTTTTTGGGTTAAACTTTGTTTAGCACTTTAGCCAATTTCAAATAGAGTAAATAGAGTGGTGCACGGATTGTGTTATAATGCATGTTATTCATCTTAAAATAAAAAGTTTCAGTTCAAATAAGTTCAGGTATCATTTGAATATGTGGAATTAATTTTAAATTGATGAATTTAATTTCAAGAATTGAAATATTATGATTTAAATCTCAATTTTTTGTTTGGGGTATTTTTAGAATTTAAAATAACATAGATTTGTTAGGTATTTCCAATAAACTTCTTATCCTTATTAATGATTTGGGTTGGGAATTGGGCCACAACCAATTTTTTTTTTTTTTTTTGTTTACTTGTCAAACATATAATTTGACCCATATACATCATTTACATGAAATGCGAATACCTAAACATGGCATTAAAAGATATAGTAGGTCTCAGTCACAAGTCACAGCCCAAGACCAAGTCCATTGGAAAACTAAGGGACTACTTTAGCCTCAGAATTATATTTCAAAAAGACAAGATGAGCATATGACTCTAGAGTGTTCTCAGTTCTCACCATCATAAACATCAATTTGTGATGTGTATAGGTGATTAGTACTTGGCAACCTCATTACCCCATCAAACAAGAAACCCTTTAATTTGTTTGGTTATATGTTATTACCCCTTTTGCTTTGTGTTTTGGTGTGGAATATAGTACCATGTTATATGTCGTAATTGTTAAATTTAAGAGAGAGAGTTTCAATTCACTTGACAACTTTCCTCTGAAAAGATAATTCTACATTTATTACATGTAACAAACTAACAACCATCAAACCCTCTTGCTTATTATATGCTGATCTTTGCTCTTATTAAAATCTCCATTTAATCTATCAGGATAACATAGTGCCGATAGGTATGGAATTGTGACGTACGACTCTAATTCCACCTCAGATCTTCTGGTCTGAGATTCATTTTCTGATATCACCAATAAGGTGTCAGCTTGTTGAGATCATATGGAGTACTGTCTAATTAGCAAAAGTATGAAGTATATGATAAAGTTGTATCTTACTCATTCATTACTAAAATTAAGGGCTAAAATTGGTCTAAGGTAGAAACCTAAGGAATGAATTATAAATTGGAAAAATAATGAGAATTTTTGGATAATATATGAGCCATTGATATTTAAATCAATGGTTGATATTTACGAAACTCTATCATCCAGAGTTGTTTTACAACTGCACAGGATCCTAACACGAGGTCCTTATCACAAACAAAAAAAATCTGGATAACCTTATCTCAATATTCATATATGCTTTAAACAAAAAAATTTACGGAGTAGAAATTTTCGTTTGATCCCTAATATTCATTTTTTTCTATCACCATTAATTGAACTAATAGTGTAACATTGCTATATTTTCCTTGATTAGTTGCGCAAGATTTTTCATCTACACTAATATTTTAAATCCGATATAAAAGTTAGAACACGACCTTTTCAATTTCCAAGAAGCTATTTTATGTGAATAACATGTCTTTTATTACAATTGACAACTATATGTTCCTTGTTGAACATTGCTAATTAGTCCTATTAAATGAGACGGGTCTGGGGCATGTTGGGTTAGATTTTTAACGAGTTGAGCTTGGCCGGGTCATGTATAATTTCATATAAGATAATAAATACAAATAAGATGAAAAAAAGGACCCTTTCAGTGATGATTTAATAACAAATTAATGCAAAGCGAAAAACATCTAGATGAACCTATGAGTTTGAGAATTCATTTATTAGCAGCAATTTATTTTTTTTGCTTTTTCTAATTATTTGCATTCATATCGATCATCGTTATCGACCAATTACAATATCTCGGTTGTCAATCCTTAAAATTACTAAAGCATTGTCCATTCAAAGTTGGATGTAAATGAATGGGCATCAGCCAAGAATAAAACACCACATTAGATAGTAATTAAATATAATTTCTAATAGCACTTCATCTGTTTTTTTTAATTGCAACATTTGTATTTTCACACTTGTCGAGACATTTTTTACTGCTAATAAGTTAATTATGCATTTGTAAAAATTATGCAAATAAGATATTAAAAAACTACACATACATTAAGATGAGTCAAATAAAATCCCATATAACTATGTTTATGCTTGTGTATATATAGATCACTATGCACAATCATAGTGTGAACGGTAAATATTAGAAAAATCACCATGTTGGAATTTAAAAAAAAAACAGAGAAATTAATTACGTTATTAATTTTTGAAAAAACCTTCAAAAATGGAGCAAAAGATGGATTTTTTCCTTTGGACTTACAATACTGTATTAGTTAATGAGCTGATAGTTTTCTTGGCAATAAAAAAAATAGGTTAAAAGGCGCCGTAATTCATGAAATATTCCCTATTATTTGTCAACAAGACTATAGTTGTTAGTTGTAGTCCGATTGATTATGATATAAACCCTGAATAATTAAGCACAACATGATAAGGCTTTTAATCTTAACCATCCAAATGTGGATTATCTAGAATAAGGCGAGAAAAAAAAAATTGAAACACTACGTGAAGACTTCTGCTTAAGATGATTTTGACGCAATTGATTTTTTAATGCATCAAACATTTACTGACGTATCTTCTATGAGATTCCTTAAATTAATTTTTTTTTTTAGTTTTATTTGCACAAAAAATCAAATAAATCGGGTGTATGCTAAATTAGTGTACAACGAATTAAATGACACTTAAATCATAAAAGTTACCCTTTGATATATAATCACTGATTTTGTGTGATTTTATCAAATGGTAACTTTTATAAGTTTTGATCGAGTAATTTTTAATCCGTTGCACACTAATTTAGTGTAATCATCTGATATATACAAAACTTTTTCTTTAATTTGTTGTTAGCTTATAATTTGTGACACTAACAGTTGACAAAATGCAACTAGTAGCACAAGCTTATTTGAAGCAACCCACTCAATAAACTTTAAAAAAATGTATAGACGAATAGTTTTGAACTTGTGTAGTTGTCTTTTTTTTTTTAAAAAAATAAATAAATCAACTTGGTAAAATTACGTTCTAATCTACAATATTATTAGTTTATTAAAATTGTTAACCTTGAAAATATAATTAACTTGCTTAGCAACAACATATTTTTTTTACCGTCGTCTTTTCACTGGGTACCCGTGACTAAGGCCTTGTTTGGTTCAACCTCAATTTTCTTGGAAGTGCAAATTTTTAGGAAGTGGCTAAATGAGATTGTGTTTGGTTGAATAAAAATGGAAAAATTGTAGGGAATTCAAATTCCTAGGAAATGTGAGTTCCTACAAACCATAGGAAATTAATTACCAACTCTCCCCTTGGCGAGTTGAATTTCCTAGGAAATACACTTTCCTATAATGTTAAACAAACAAACAAAATAGGCATAGGATAAAATTTCCTATGAAATAGGAATTCCCATGGGAAATAATTTCCCAAGTGAACCAAACAACACCTAATTTCAAAATGTATGGGGTACCCTGTGTTTTTTCGAATGCACCATATACCCTTGAATTATATATAAAAAGCACGAATACCCTTACTTATCAAATTCCGTTACTGATCCGTTTTCCTTGATAATCTATGCACCAAATATCCTTGAGTATAGAAATATATTTGGATTAGGAGAACATATCTAGGAGAATATATTTTTGAGACAAAATAGGATTACTGACTAGAGTTTGTTAGGCAATATATGTGAGTAGAAATGACACTAACGGCCCGTTTGGTTGTTGGTGATAAATTGTGGTAATGGTAATGAATTTATAGTGTGATTTTGCTAAGGAGGAACTTTATAATCTCCATGGAAAATAAATTTTCATTCCCAAGCTTCAATTTTCTTCTCATTTTTCATTCCCATCCATTACCATTGAGGAGGGTGGTATTTGATGGGAATGGATATTTGTGAAGAAAATTATATAAATTGGAGCTAAGGTAGCACCACCATGGGAATGGATTTTAATTTCTCTTCCAAATTTAGTTATAAATTCATTCACATTACCATGATTTATAACCGGCTACCAAACGGGCCGTAAGGACAATGAGAACTCAAGTTATTATTTTTCCACAGAATTTACATTGAGTAATTTATAAAATGCACCAAATACCCCTACTCACCAATTTCTGTTACTACTCCATTAAAATTGGAAGATAGGGCATGTGGATGTGAGCAATGACAAGGGGTAAGAGTGCCTTGTAAACATGCTTTGAGGATCATTTATAACCAAAGATTAGTAGTTGAGGAATATGTGTCAGAATACTATAAAGGGTATTTGGTGCATAAATTATCAGAGCAATGATGGAATTTGATGAGTAAAATATTTGGTGAATTTTATAAATTATCGAGGGACATTTGGTGTATTTGGAAAAACATAGAGGTATTACATACATTTTGAAATTAGTCAAGAATACCTGGTAAAATATTTTAATGGTGGATTGGCGGTGTATTAAAGAATAAAGATGAGTCATGTACCAACGTACAAATGTCATCTATGTTTTTCCTCCTTACATAATTTCATATATAACCCCATTTATGAATCCAAACTTCCCACTTTAATCCTCCTTAACTTTAGGTAACACAACGTCGGTAGGATCAACTACTTAATTTACAAATACCATTTTAACTAAGATAACAGCTTTTGTTGCTACATACTCAGCCCTTGTCTTTTTACTGCATGTTTTCATTTAGATCTTGGCACTATTTATTGAGAAAATCTTTTAAATGATATTTCCTCCATGCATATAGCAAGGTTTTAGGCAATACCAATCAGATAAACAATACTTAATTGCTAGTTTTTAAAATAAATAAATAAATATGAGCCCTAATTTTGTCCTACATCACAATCTTGGGATTTAGTTTAACAAAACTTATGTTTCCAATATTACTTTTACTAATCTTTTGAAAAAATCCGCTACTAAATTGAACATCTAGTCTGCCTAATGGGTTTCCAAAGCAAGAAAAGTTGTCCTCATCCAATACAATCACGAAGTTTTTCCCTCCCTAATTTGCTATATGAGTGCAACTCGCCTTCCTTCCCCAATTACTAATTCTCTTGATGCAATTAATCGTTCATATTTTTGGCAACAAATTAAAGTTCTGACACACCTAGTATGCCATTGATTTCTAGGGATAAAATTGCCGGTCCAAAGTATTTAGGGGCCTTAGTCTCTATAAATTAGTAGCTGTTAATAGAGTACGTCTTCATCTGCAAACTTGGTTGAAAAATTCTCTCTGACCATTCTAACTTATGGATTCAATCTATGTTTGCCAAATATCTTTCCCATACTTCATTTCTTGAATGTCGCGCCCAATCTAAGGATTCATGGACTGGGACACAAATTTGATCTCCACATTCAACCCTTTCAACAAAATGGTTTACGCTTTACGTAATCGGTTTAATATTTTTTGAGGGTTGATAATTGAGTTTTCCATACTAATTTACTCTCTTATCTCTCCCTTAATCCCCATTATGTGAAACATATTGATCTTAATTACAATTGATCAAGTCATCAGTGCTTTTAAATCTTATTAAGACCGGGGGGGGGGGGGGCACCCCCATTTTTTTTTATCTTGTGCTTTCCGCAATGACCTTCTTTTGTTCGTCAACATAATTTTGACTCTATTTTTATTGAAGGTGATAATTTTACAATTTAATAATGTTTTGAAGGGGCACCTTTTATATCCATGGAAGCTTCAATTGTTTGTGGATTATATCTGTGTCATTTTGAAGGACTTCTCGCTCTTCCGTTCATTTTGTCTATATTTTTTTTTTATTATATCTATTTGGCTTCTCTTATTCATTGGATTCAAATTCAACGAAATATTAATGCTTTCGTAGATGTTAAGGTTTTTTTTTTTCCTTTCTTTCGGTAAGCTGGGTTTTCATTTTGAGAAAACGTTGTTAACTTCCTAATTTCCTTACCTTAGCTTACTTCATACGGAGTAAAAAAATACTTAACATTTAAGCAATGCAACAACTATGAGTTTTTTCTTTTTACAGGTTTATAATCTCAATCTAATCAATTCCAATCCAATCCAATCCTTTATAGTAATCAATTCTAATCCATTCTAAGGGCCTGCTTACCCCAGCTGAAATGAACTGAATTGAATACAACTAAAACTCTGAAAGTAATATTTTATAAGAGAAAGAAATTGAGAGTTGAACTGTTCTGAACTGAATTGATCTGAACTGAACTGAATTTAAGCCGAAGTAAATAAGCCCTAAAGCCATGTAAGTTCTCATTTGATTCGTCTCGATGTGCATTTTTTAAATATATTATTTACATTTTTTTTTACATAGTTCAAGATATTAATATTCAATAATTCAATTCAATCCCATCTAATTCTATTTACAAGCCCTATCCATACAAATTTAAAGTTGTTTGTCTCCCTCTTTTTTATTTTGTTTTTGACAACAAAGTTGTGTCTCTCATTTGCACCAATAGTTTGTTGTGTTTTGGAGCAAAATTTCCTTAATTTTAATTGAAAGTCTTCCTTCCTCTCACCATCTTCTAATTGGATAATCTGAATTTACTTTATTGTAAGGTGAGTATGAGATGAGATTATGTTATTTAATCAGATCTAAATCTTTATTTTATTTTATTCTTTTTTAATTTGACAAGATTTGAGCTCCACAGATCGTACACCACGTGGCACGCCGACACAATGACCCAGGTTCTTGACAAAAGAAGGTTTAAAGAGACA
Source organism: Salicornia ramosissima (assembly GCA_951394345.1). Lineage (NCBI taxonomy): Eukaryota > Viridiplantae > Streptophyta > Magnoliopsida > Caryophyllales > Amaranthaceae > Salicornia > Salicornia ramosissima. The sequence goes on from OX596234.1 coordinate 52,212,806, forward strand.
TGCGTACAATTCATCAGTGTGGTCCCCACATGCTTGATTTTTTATATTACTCCGTATGATATTCAATCTTACTACTGACACGTGCGATGCGGGGCCCAACCTGTTCAATTTCACTATTTTGCTATTGGATCCATAGATTTGGCGCCACGTCATTTTGGCGCCCAATTTTTTAAAATAAAAAAAGGGAGAAAACGACAACAGTAGGCGATGCAATGCATTGAGTTGCACATGTGTCACAGATCTACTGGGTGATGCCTGACAGGTTGACAGACACACGTCCCTAGGTAAAGCTATTTTATGCTATGCTATGGTGATCTTTGGATCTCTGGTTACTCTTACTCCCAGTAATTGTCATTACTCTGCTTCTAATCATAATTTCATTGATGATTAAATCAATAATAGATTATTATGCTCCTATGCTCCATAATATATACTCCAAGTATGATACTCTCTCGATCCCAAAGTAATTGTTCCACTTTTCTTTTTCATCCTTTCAAAATATTTTTTTTTTTTTTTTTTTTTTTTTTTTTTTGCAAATGATCCACATACAATTTTACATTTATACACATACTTACCACTTAATACCCACTACTTTTTACCTGCTTTTACTTACAACTTTACAATTTTATCCTTATTTTTCACAAAAAGTGGATCTCCACAAAAAATCTCACCTCAAACCCTAATGAAACATTTTTTTGGGGGTGGAGGGAGTAGTGTACAATTACTTTATACATAACCTATTGTCCAATCACTACAAATAATTGATCTATTAACGATAGGAACACATTAGTGACGGGCCTAAATTCCGTCGTAAGTGTAGATCTTTTGTGAAGGTTTTTGAGCCCGTCGCTAAAAATTTATTGAATACCTAACCCAAACTCTACTACAAATGTCTCACTTACGACGTGATTACGACAGGAAAAATCATTTGCGAATCCCCTTTTTTTACGACGGGATCACATTTTTGCGACGAAAATTCCCGTCATAAATAAAATCTTTTCTAGTAGTGAGTGGTGCAACGTTCTTCCGAAACTTTTAGAGTTTGTTTGGTAAAGTGTAAAATATATTTTATGAAGAATAAATTTTCATTTTACATTGTTTGGTTTGAAGTAAAATTTTAAAATGTAAAACTGGGATGGAAAATCATTTTCTACCTCGTTGAAACATTTTCCCTTCAAATTGAAAGAAAAACATTTTACATCACAATTTGAATAAAAACATTTCACCTCACAATTAATGAAAAATTATTTTTAAATGTATGAACTATAAACGGTCAAATCTTAAAGGTATAAACTTTCAATTATACCTGAGCAGTATCAATTATGACCTTTGCTTGCAATGAGAGGTATTACTAATTTCGTAACATGCTGTTAAGTGTTAATGTGAGTGTCTTTAGTAATAGATGTTAGGTTTTTTATTACCAAAGACACTAAAACGTCATCGCATTGGCCCTTAAAAGCAATTTAGGAACTCACTAATATCTCCCATTATAAGTTAATATAATATTTGGTATTTTTCGAATATAAATTGAAAGTTCATACCTTTAGAATTTGACCGCTCATAGTTCATACCTTTAAAAGTAATCTTTTTCCACATTTAAAACAATTAATTTTCAGTTAAACCAAACAAAGAAAAATGTTTAAAATTAAAAGTCATTTACATACAACCAAAGAACAAAAGACCTTTTTTTTTTTTTGAAACAACAAAAAAACTTATGAAATTGTTTTACACCCTATCAAATGGATCTTTAGGTAAAAAAATGTAACTTGTCAAGCTGCGTTATTTGACTTTTGTCCACATTAACAAAATCAGTTTCAATTCTTATAATTCCAGATAAGGTCTAATAAGGTGTAACAAGTTCAATAAGATTTGATCAGCTCCAATCAAGTGAAATAAGGTCTACTCGTTTCTATGTTTAAGTTTAGAGAATTTCATTTAAGCTCAATTCATGTAAGTTACTAAAATTTGAGATAAGTTCAATTCAAATAAATGCAGGGGGACGCATAGGGTACAAGAAGGCAGCAGTTGGTTGCTAATTGGATGGATCATGAGCGCTTACTGGTAGTGTGGGGTAGGTTCGACCTGCCTGTTCCTATAAACCAATGTAGCTTCCGTTGGGGAATATATAGATTGATAACTGCGATTTAATAAGTTGAAGACAACTCACCCTTAGTATATTTACATAATTAGTTAAGTTTTGTATTAAAAAATTATATTTTTTATACAAAAAATTATCCTGTCAAACCATCAAAGGGTCTAACAAAAGATTACTAGGCACTTTGTCACTTGCAGCTAGACCTGTCAAACAGGTTGGGTCGGGTTAGTGCCACTACAAAAAAAAGAGCTTTTAGCGACGGACCAAATCCGTCTCTAAATCGACTAAATCCGTCGCTATTTGTATTTAGCAACGGATTTAGTGACGGATTTTTTCCGTCTCTAAAATCCTCGTCGCTAATTCAAATTAGCGACGGATTTTATAATCCGTCTCTAATTCAGAGACGGATTTTTAAAATCCGTCACTAATTTAGAGACGGAAATTTGAGACGGATTTTTTAAATCCGTCTCTAAATTAGAGACGGAAATTTTAAATCCGTCTCTAAATTAGAGACGGATTTTTCCGTCTCTAAATTTAGAAATGGGTAAAAAAAATCGACATGTTGTGATACATCACCTAGGAGGAATTGAACCCGTGACCATTCTATTAAATTTCTATAAGTCTCACGAATCATAGTTGGTAGGAATCGAAACTGTGACCTCAAAGTCACGGGATGACACTCTTACCAACCGTACCAAGTTTTATTTGTCAATCTTATATGCATAGAATTGTTAATAAATGAATGAAATATTAGAGACGGAATCTAAAATCCGTAGCTAAATTTAGCTACGGATTTTAAAATCCGTAGCTAAATTTAGAGACGGACTTTAAAAATCCGTCTCTAAATGTTTTACTCTAAAAAATTAGAGACGGATTTTTAAATCCGTAGCTAAATTTAGAGACGGATTTTAAAATCCGTAGCTAATTTAGAGACGGATTTTAAAAATCCGTCTCTAAATTTTTACTCTATAAATTTAGCTACGGATTTGAAATTTCCGTCTCTAATTTAGAGACGGACAGAATCCCTCTCTAATTTTCCGTAGCTAAAAGCTCTTTTTTTTGTAGTGTGCAAAATAGTTGCTGGTTCAAGTTGTACCGGGTTGGGTGTTAGCGGGTTCGAGTCAGTATTAGCTTTTTTGTAACCCAAATTCTTCGGGTTCGGGTTGACCTAGTGGGTTGGGAAATTTTGTAACGCCCTTTAATTTTTCATATTTTAATGCAATATATGTACTAAAATGTACCTTAAGCGTTCTATAAAGTATAAATTATAAGAAATATCTTCTTTAATAGTTAATTCATGGCAAAAAATTGATGTTGTGGTCCAATAAAAATAATCTTAAATTCAAAGTTTTAATGGTAAGAAGTGTTTTTGCTTACACTTTCCTATAATATCAATATATCACAAGTTTAATACATTTTAAATGATTTTCGGGTTGGGTCGGGTTGAAAGTAGGTCGGGTCGGGTTAAGAGCGGGTTATGTTTAACGGATTCAAAACGGGTTTGAGTTTTTATTTTTTGTCAAAACCCACTATTTACGGGTCGAGTTTACTGAATTTATCGAGTCGGGTCAAAAATTGACAGCTCTACTTATAACATTAAGAACCACACACTCCCTCGGTCACGATTTTTTCCCTATAATTCTCTTTCCTGTAAGAGTTATTTTATTTATTTATTTTATTTTTTTTGAGAGAGAGTTTTTTTTAATCAAACGAAACATTATGGGATATTGGGATAGGGAGTAACAACTAATTAAAATGTTGGGGTGGTAGATCCAGTATGTAGTCGCTTAATGAAGTTTCAATTCAGGCTAAGCATTCATTTGTCTACGTCTTCGTTAATTAATTAATACTAATTGCGTATGTAAGACAATATGAAATCTGAAACCTGATTCGAAATATCCGATCCGAACCCAATCTGACCCGAACGTCAACTAGCCCAAAATACATCATATCCGAATCGAACATCTCTGATCCGAATCCCAATCCGATCCGAGCCTCATTTGTTCCGAAGCTTATCCGAATATAAACATATCCGATCTGAAGTCGACCTGATCCGAAAACAAATCGATCCGAACTCGTCAATCCAAATCAAATCAATCTGTTGTTTACGCAATCTTTTATACACAATAGTTTGTTAGGAATATGAGCTACCCTAAAGGAAGTGCTGGATGACTTCAATCTTCTATTGGAGTTGGTTAAACAAAATGCTACTAGTTATTCTTAGTGCCGTTGCTCTGATTTTCTGTTTTTTCTTTACTTTATGCATTTTATGGTCTTTAACTTGTAATGACTTGCTATTTCTATTTTTTTAACAGTTAATTAATATATGTTCCTTTTTATCAAAAAAAAATAATCGTTTTAATGAAATGGTTCATTCCAAAATGTCCTGATTCGAATGGTCCGTTCCGAGAATGATCCAATCAAAAATGGTCTCAATTCGATCTTGGTTTGAAATTTCTATCTGAAATCCGATTTGGTCTAAATATTACATTGGTCCGAACTTATTCCAAATCCAAACAGTCCGATCCGAAAATAGTCCAAACATATTAAATCAACCCAAAATAGTCTGATCTGAACGGTCGAATTTTCAGGTCCATGCACAATACGAACAACTCAAGAAGAGTATAATTTTCTGACATGGCGACTTTTCCCCTAGCATCTCCAATGTGGGACAGTCTATGACTTTAGCCTAAGAGATAAATGCTAAGTAGCAAACTACAGTAACTAAGCTAGTACTCCTCGAAGCCTGAAGGCCACAGCCCACAAACTAACCGTTGTTTTATCTTTTTTATCTTTCATGTTTGTCTCTGCTTTTTTTGTTGTTGTTGTTTTTTTTTTTTTTTTAACTAGAAGGTTCAAAATCTATCCGAATGCAATTGATATTTTTGAGTTTTGACTCGATCTTAACATAGCCGAACAGTTAATGTGCGTAAGATTTGCTATTACTTGGATTTTTTTTATTATTTACAGTTTTGGGCCTTTGATATGTATTTTTTCATTTTATGTCAAATCTATACAAATAATGTAAAACGGATGTAGGATTATACTTTGTTTGTTAATGAATTTGTAAAATACCTAAACTCAACCCGACTTAAAATTGACTTGACTCTACCTCGATTAACTCTTCATCCTCATAAAATCCACTTGATCTAAATGATCTGATTTTACCAACGCTACATATACGGACATTGCTACACGCATACACCTACCCGGTGGTTAGTCTACCATTACTAATAGGGATATTAAAATATTATTAAACTTATGAGTTGTATTTCACTACAACATTAACTATAATACTTTATTACTTGTGGGTATAGTCAACCCGGTGGGTAGACCAAGTTTTTCCTGATTAAATATAATTCAATGAGCAATTTCATGTGTAAAAATTATTTTGGAACCCTTCTATAGTTTTTATTACTTCAATTAGGCCAGTCATCAATAGAATTCAACAGAACTTTGAAGGCCATGATTACATGAAAATTGTTGTTTTGGGAAAACTTATACTTCATTAATTGACGTATAAGATAAATTCAAGTATATATGCCGTGAAATTATAAATTAATTCCTAATAATGAAACATAAATATAACGTAAAAGAAAAGAGGTTTGAAGAAATGATTTTACGAGTACCATTAATTCTTGTGGTAAGAAGATCTATCTTTCTCCCACTTAAATTGAGAGTTTGTATGAGTTGATAACCGTTATATTAAGGGTCTGTTTACTTCAGCTTAAATTCAGTTTAATTCAGTTCAATTCGGCTTGTTTTATGAGTTTTTAGTCTACTTACTAATAATATGGCAGTAGGTTAATTCAACTGAACTGAACTGAACTAAATTTAAGCTAAAGTAAACAGGCTATAAGATTCAATAAAAATAAGTGAAAAACAAATAAGACATAAAACACTTATGTGACAGTAGATTTTTTTTCCTGTCAATAAAAGACAAAACTTGTTACACATAATTTGGTCATGCCTTTGATTTCACTATTCATAAGCGAGTTTAGAAGCAAATTTACAGTGTAAATACAGACTATATAATTACGTACATTTAATATGATATGTGATACAATCACAACATGACAACAATTAGGGATGTTTATGATACGAGTTGAGTTCGAGTATTAGGTTGTTGGACTTGACTTGTTAACATCTCAAATTCTCAAGTTTGGCTCAAATCGATCCGAGCTTTGGAGCTTGTGAATTATCTTATCTTTATAACATTTTACTTTCAATTATCATTTTATTTCAAGTAACACTACAAAACATTGTTCCATTAACGACGGGTACACATTAATGACGGGCCTAAATCCCGTCGCAAATGTAGACCTTTTGTGACGGTTTTTGAGCCCGTCGCTAAAACTTACCCAATGTCTAACCCAAACTCTATTATAAATGACTCATTTGCGACCCCCCTTTTTTGCGTCGGGGTCATATTTTTGCGACGGGAAAAATCATTTGTGACCCCCGTATTCTACGATGGGATCACATATTTGCGACGGAAAATCCCGTCGCTAATAGCATCTTTTCTAGTTGTGTAATTAATGATCGATATGGTTTGAAAATTTAATAATTTAAAAATGTTAATAATTCAAGTTTTTTAAAAATTATTATATGAAATTTAATATACTGAGCTTCTTGCAAGTTTTTCGAATCGAATAATGTGTTGCTCGACTCGACTCGTTAGGAACTCGAGTCGAGATTGAACTCGCACTATACTAGAAAATATGTTGTTTATGATGTGAATTCTTGTCGACCCCGTCGTTAAAAAGAGGAGTGAATTTTTCCCGTCTTGACTTCGTTGTAAATGAGCCAATTTTAATACATTTTGGGTTAGGTAATAAGTGAATTTTAATGACGGGTCCAAAAACTATCATAAAACATCCACATGACATAATTTAGGTCTGTCATTAATGTGTACCCTTCGCTAATGGACCAATTTTTTTATAGTTCCGAGTCGAACTGCCTTTTCTCGAAGTTTAACCGTGTATTGACCAAGTCAAACCCGAGTTTTAATGACCATAATTTTTGGGCCATAAATTTTCCTGTAAAATTAAGCCTTTAGGCCCAAAATATCTAATTTGAGCCAAAAGACTTAATTTTGTACTTGGGATGCAAGCCCAAGCCGTGCCACAAGCCTCTTAGCCGGCCCCCTATTTGCTTGCCATATTTTTTTCCCTCCTTGCAACCCTCCTAAACTTTAGTAAGCCTCACTCTATATAAACCCCTAAAAGTCTACCCTTTTTCCTTCCGTACTCATAAATCAAACTACAACAAAAGCTCACCCTTTCTCCTTGTAATCACACGGCATCTTCAAGCATCAAAGAACCAAGGCCAAACTTCATACTCTTCTCAACAACAAATCTACAAGAAACAATCATCTATTCAAGCCTTGCCAACGTGACATTCGAACCTTGGTCGTGTGTTTGGGTGTGGTCGAACAAGAGTATCGAGTGAGCTGTGTGTTTGGGCGTAGTATCTTGTGCGTGTTTCAATAGGTAACTAGCTATTCTACTTAGGATTAGGATTGGATTACATAGGATGATAGTATTAGATAGATTGATGTTGTTGTACGTGTTCATGCGTGAGATGGCCGAGTGGTGTAGAGTGATTGTTTTCGATTTCTTTCTTGTTATTTGATGTTTCTTGATCAAGTATTTTTCATCTCATGTTATTATGTGATCTTTGTTGCTAATCTTGTTTGATCCTTGCAAAACCATGAAGTTCTTGGATCTTTCTTTATTCTTGTTTTATGCGTGTGAGTTGGATGAACCAAAGCTTGGACTTTCATTTCGTTTTATGTTCAATTTCATGAATCTTGATGAATCTTTGAAAGCTTTTATGTTGTTGAATCTCGTTTTGATGTTTTATACGTAAATCTTGTCGAATTGATGATTTCTTGAATTGTTGTTCTCGTTATTTTTATGCGTGAGTTTTAGAACTTTGAAAGCATGAGTTTTCAGTTGATGTTTATGTATGATTATGTGTGAAAGCATCGATTTTTATAGTTTGATCATGTTTAATTCACGTTTTTTGTTTAAAGTTTTTTTTTTAAAAGTCATTCTTGCATGCGTCAATCTTGGTTATAACAACCAAGATTCAATCTTTATTTTCGTTTCATGCCTTGTCCTGAATTTCTTGTCTTGTTTATTGAAGTTCTTGAACCCACGTCGCGTTTTACGTTTTCAAAATCGAACCTTTTATTTTGTTTCCACTCGCCAACTTGGTCTTGATGACCAAGATTAGACCTTTTTAATTATCTTGTCTAAAACCTTGATTTTCTGTTGTTACTTTATCGGTTTGATGAATCATGATAACTGTTGTATGAATTGTTGCCTGAAGACTTGTATTGCATTTTTGGCTCGTCTTGTGCCTTGATCGTGGATTTCGAACCTTGCCCATGAGAACCATGTGGTTCGTGTCTCTTGGGCCAAGTTCGAAACCCAATGAACCTAGTTGTTGTGTATTGCTTGATCTTCTGTATTTATTGCATGGCTGATGAACTTGATGTTGAATATGGATATGATGTTGCATGTTGATGAATTGCGTGTGGCTTGTTGTGTTTCACGTATTGAACATGATTGGCATCTTATGGGTCTTGGTCAGAGTCTTGTTGTGTCTATCGGTTGAAGACCGAGCGGGTCATGTTTATCGGTTTATCAGTGATAAACTGAGCGAGTCATGTTTATCGGTTCATCGATGATGAACTGAGCGGGTCATGTCTATCGATTGAAGACCGAGCGGTCATATTTATCGGTTTATCGGTGATAAACTGAGCGGGTCTATCGGTTCATTGGTGATGAACTGAGCGGGTCATGTTTATCGTAGACCGAGCGGGTCATGTTATCGGTTGTAGAACGAGTTGAGTCTTGTTTATTGAATTATGAACTTGTCTATGTTCGTGAATGATGATGATTGATGAGTTTCCGCTGCTGTTCCTGATTCGAACTTGTTGATTTCTATGACTGTTGTTGTAAAGTTTTGCTTCCTGTTTTCTAATATGTTATTTATGTGATTTGGTTCTACTTCTAAGTAGGACAGTCTAGTTACTCGCCACTGACGGTGTACCCCTATTTTTATTTTATAGGTGAGCAGGATGTGGTGTAGACTCGGGTTTGAGACTACGTTCATGTTTAGGACAGTCTAGGCTCTTGTTTTATGTTCATGTTTCTAGTAGTTATATGTTTATTTTTGAGTTGTAGGATTCTATTTTTAGACTAGATTAGTAGTTTCCTGCGAATGTTATTGGGTTTCATTATTAATAACAATAATTATTATTTATCCATGAGTTTTAGTTATAATCCTGTTTTTGAATCGATTAGTAATTGCCTTTTTACGACGTTATCACCGCTAACGTCGTTGCTCGAAAATACGGGTCGTTACACGAGTAGCTCCTGTATTGTCTTGTTTCTTAAGTAATCCTAACAAATAGACCTGATTATTGGATAGGATAGTCCAATGGTATGCGGTTAGGTTCAAGGTTATAGGGTATTTATTGGACAGAGCCTTGTTGACCAGGGTCAATACAGGACCAAAAATTATAGCCTAATAAATTTTTCAAAAAAAAATTTGGCAAAAATAACTACAATAATATATTCGTATACATTTGTTTTAACTATCGGCTACCTTAAATTTTATGTATATTTAATATTTTAATTGCACGACCGCAAACAACCCGATAATGACTTGCAACCCGCTTTGGCCCAACCTGCCTTTGACCCTTTTTAGTCGACTTTGGCCCTAACCCGACCTGCACCGGTTTGACCCTGACTCGCCTCGACCCTTCCAATAACTAGGTCTACTAACAAACATTCAGTATAATGTACTTCCTCTGTCCACAAATAAGTGCTTTATTCTGACCAAAAAGCTCTTACAATTTTAGTCAAAATGGAACACTTATTTGCGGATAGAGAGATTAAGAAACACTTTAGTACAAAAATTAAAAAATGCAAGTAGTACAATCAGGATCTTAAAATTCAGGGGAGTCTTTGCAGTGATGTATAATACTTCGTAACAAGTTGTTCATATGTGTACTTTTTACTCCTTTTTTTTTTTGGTATAGTAGTTACTGTAGAAAAGAAGGCTGGCTGCCTGGCCACAAGTTGCAAATTTATGCAGCAAGCTAAAGTAACACAAGGTCGGTCCATCTATAAGAATACAAACTTACTTAGGCACATTGCATTTCATTTCATGGCTTAGCGTGGTTTACGTCTTCTACAGATAGATCTTATCTCCTTTTCAAGACTCCCCTTTATTCAATTGAACATCATCACCCACATCCGGTAACTTTCTATAAATCAGTAACTTTTTGGGTCAGCTATTAGATTATTAATTCTTACTCTATCCGTCCACAAATAAGTGCTCCACTTTGATCAAATTTGTTAGAGTTTTTTGGTTAAAATGGTGCACTTATTTGTAGACAGAGGGAGTAAAATTTTACATAATAAATCCTGATGACCTTATCACTGTTATCAGTAATTTAGTTTTTATCTGGTAAATATAGCAAAACTAGCTAATTGTTTTTAGTAATTTTGCTCCTCAGAGTTTATGATCAAACTTTGCAAGAGAAGCAACGTATAGCAGCGGTTTCACCTTGTCTTATAGCAACGGTTTCACCTTACAAATCATACATCCGTGAAATTAGAGGTTTGAATCTCAATATCAATTAATACCGAGCTTTAATTTATAGTAATTTAGTAGTTTACCGGAATGGGAATGGCCATATATTTTATTAGCCCATAATCAAGGAAATTAAAATTCGCTCTTATCAGATTAATGGTTGGTATTAGAGAAATTATTTTGGGCCGTTCTTTTAAGGGGACATTCTATTACGCTTAAAAAAACCTGACTTTATAAGACGTGTGAATATAATTAGAGCTAGTGAAACTTAATTGGTCCTGGATCAAAACTGATAAAACCTAATTGACCCTGATTAAAACGTATTATAATTTATAAGAATTGATTAAACTTGACTTGACCTAATAAACCCTGAATTCTAATAAAAAATAGTTGATGAGAACGCGCCCTAATAGCCTAGTGTATCCAAACACGTCTAGACGTGGGTTAGTATATCACTCAAAGTTAAAACCAAAAGAAAAGGGAGACTAAAGAGAGGGAGAGGTCGATGGAGATGGAAGAATATGGACAACTTTTACAAGGCACTAGAAGAAAAGCAACACACGTAACCATACCTTATTGGCTTTTCTACATTTATATAAAATTGAAGGTCATGATATGGTAATATAAAAACATGTTTGTACCATCAAAAAACAGCTAATACTCCCTAATAAAAACACTCTACTCTGTCCTCCCAATTTAATACCAATTTTACAAAACATTACACTACTACTCCCCCCCAAACCCCAATCACCTTTAATCATATCATTATTCCAATTCATGTCTTTCCATTAAATTCCACCTTTTTTCAGGGTTCCTAAGAACCTACTTCATCAAACAACAACTACTAAAAAAAAAAATATACAAATCATATCAGATCAGATGATGTTTGACGAAGCAGCAGAGTACTGCTACTCACCTTCCGAGGTGTTTAGCTGCATTAACTCATCACTCCCGGATTCGAGGAAGACGAAGATGATGATGAACAAAAGAAGATTTACTGATGAACAAGTGAGATCACTTGAATCAATCTTTGAGAATGAGACTAAGTTAGACCCAAAGAAGAAGGTACAAGTTGCTCGTGAACTTGGCTTGCAACCTCGACAAGTTGCTATTTGGTTCCAAAATAAGCGAGCTCGTTACAAGTCTAAGCAACTCGAGAAAGATTATACCACTTTGAGGTCTAATTTTAATGCTCTTGCTAAACGATTTGAAGACCTCAAGAAGGAAAAACAATCTCTCCTCCTTCAGGTATACATGTTGTTTTCAACGCCTTTTTTTTTAAACCTTATCTGTTATAATCACAGGTAAAGGACCATCTCAACCAGAAGCCTACGTTACGCTGATGGTTGAGGCATACCTTTTGGGCAAGTCCATCATGACTGGTGCTAATTAATTTCACTTTTTAAAGGAGGGGTGAATGAGATTTAAAATTGTGACATTTGTTTCACTTTGCTGATGGCTGAGGCCCAAAATGATGTTATATACTCTCTTAGTTATTGATCGAAGTTTTTTTTCTTTTTGTATGGAAATTTGCAGCTTGAAGAACTGAAAGATCTGGTAGGAAAAGACCAAGGAGAGAAAAATGGTAGTAGCAGAAAGAGTAGTGAAAGTCAAGAAGAAGAGGAGAGGTCGGAGAGTGAAAATAATGAAAAAGGAAAAATGAGGGAGGAAGATGAGTATGAACTAAAGCCAGCTTTATCAATGGAAGGATCGGAATATGGAGCTTGCAGTATAATATCAGATGAGGGATCGAGTGAAAACAATAATTATTTCGGGATGGAAGATGAAGCTGATATACTAACAATGGTACAAAGAGTTGATGGTTCCTTGAATTCAGGTGAAGGATGGGATGATCTTCATCCTGATGGGTTGTTTGATCAAGCAGTTGATAGTTGTCAATGGTGGGACTTTTGGTCTTGAATTATTAGTAGCCACAAAATATGATCATCATCATAATAAAATCAAGTAATTTGTTCGGGATAAAGTTCGTCTTCTACATCTGAACTGATCCGATGTGATCTGAACTGATCCAAGCTCGGACTGGATCTTGATCTCCATACCCTAAGCGGCGAGATTATTCATAGTGCTATTATTATTATTATAGAGTGTTTTGTGATTGTTGGGTGTTGATGTTATTGTACATTGTTAATTAAGCATTATGATTAGTTAGCTAGGGGGTTAATGGAGGGTCGAGTCGGATTTTCAGAGCCAGACGTGCCATCCAGTTTTTGGATTGTGCAGGGGAAAAATCTGGTAACTAGAGAATTAGACTTCAATCTTTGCACTTGCTATATGTATGTACATATTCAAACAAATAGAGGCACGAATCATGAATAATAAAGAGTAGGGAGGATTGGAGATGGCTAAAGGCAGGTGGATGGCTCATTCATTCATCATGCTAAATTTTCGATGCGTTCGCCTTATTTTTACTTATTTAACGAAAAGAGAAACCATCTGGTTAAGGCAAAAAATGAGTGTTCAATGTACTCCTTCTGTTTCTTTTTTTAATTAAGTTTAAAGTCTTTTTTGAGATGAAAAAGATTAAAGCATAACTAATAAAAAGAAACGGAGTTAGTAATGCGTAATCATAAAATTTTGATATATACATTAAGGTATGTTAACTTGTAAGACAAATAAATTCAAATAAGGAGAAAATGCACCCTTATGTTGAAGAAATTTGTTAATATAGCACAAAACAATAACTTTTTTTTGCTTCTCTATTCCACTAAAATATTATTGGAACCTAAGTGTTGATGCTAATTAATAACACTTGATTGATACCATAACGTGATTTCATTGGTTTTGAAAACTACTAACAAATAAGGCATCTCAAGGTAGAATATCTGTTAACTTTTTCCTCCTAGTATTGATGTCTAAAATACAAATTATTATATACGGACAGCTACAGCGTTGTTTATGTTGTGGCCGGCCCCTGCAAAGAGGTTTTTTTTTTTTAACATGAGTTACATACTAGTTTAAGTGAGTAGGGCAATAAAAATTGTATTTACAAGGATTAAATATTATACTTGGTATTATTATTAGGTTCATTGCTATTTTCATTTTATATTTATTGAATTGAATACGGGGTAAGAGTTTTGAGAGGATTGCATACTATGTGTCAATAATAAGTTACATGCATTTAGGCCCTTCTCTTTTGGACTTAAAAGCTACAGTAATCAGATCAGATCAAATCAAACATTATTACTCTTTATTATTATTATTTATTATTATTATTATTATTATTATTATTATTCTTATTATTATTATTCTTATTATTATTATTGTTATTCTTGTTATTCTTATTATTATTATTATTATTATTATTATTATTATTATTATTATTATTATTATTATTAGTATTAGTATTCCCTTAATAATGCTAGCAACCTTCCTAGTTCTCAAAATACAACTCTTCTTTTTTTAATTCCCAATCTACCGTCCACGTCAGCACATTGGAAAAAAAATATTTTTTTTATTTGGCATATAATAAACCGCCACTCCCAGTAGCGGTTTACAAAGGAAACCCATAAAACTATGTCAGACCGTCTACGTGGACATACGGTCTGACATACTAGTAGTAGCGGTTTTTAATTAAAACGTTGACATACGGTTTTTTATTTTATTGAAAAACTATGTCAGACCGTCTACGTGGACGGCAGATTGAGAATTAAAATAACAAGAGATATATTTTAGGAATTAGAAAACTTACTAGCATTATTAATGGAAAAAATTCAAATTTTTTGTGTAGTCGGCCAAATGCACCATTGACTTTAATGATAATTTTAGGCTTATTATAACACTAGCTTGTATGGTTGAATTACGAAAAAAAAAAACTGAAAACTTGGTATGCTTATTGTATTCGCGACATAAACATGGATCAACTGGCACCTAGACCTGAATACATCGGATTTACACTGATTTAGTATCAAATAAATTATAAATAATAAGTATATTATCTAAATTATGTAAAACCTAAAAAGTCATCCCTCCATAAATTTCTTGTTTTTAAAACTGTAGATGTAATTTTTAAATCATTTACGATCCGTTTGGTAGCCGGACATAAATGATGGTAATGAGAATGAATTTATAACTAAATTTGGAAGGAAAATCAAAATTCATTCCCACGGTGTAACTAGTTTAACTCCAATTTATCTAATTTTCTTCACAAATATTAATTCTCATATAATACCACACTCCCCAATAGTAATGAATGAGAATGAAAAATAAGAAGAAAATTAAAGCTTAGGAATGAAAATATGTTTTCCATGGACATTATAAGGTTATTATTCCTTAACAAAATTACACTATAAACTCATTACAATTACCATAATTTATTACCAACAACCAAACGGACTTATACTGTTATTTATATTGTGGGTCGATGCAAATGATACTTTTTAAAAGCAAGTACATATGTGGAATCAAGGGAAACAACACATCCTTTAAAACCACTAAGGCAGGACATAAATATGGATGGATCAACCCGGATTAGCGACAACTGCGTCCCCTCCAAATAAAATCCCCACTCGTTGTGAATTTGTAGTGAACTGACCAAGTGCGTTGCATGGATAGGGGTAAAAAAACGAGTATGAATACAAAACGGGTGTAGATTGAATACACTAGTTCAAAAAAAGATAAATGAGAGAACAAGAAATAGATATTATTAAATACTTTTGAAATTAAGAAATCTTCATTAAATGTTGAATATCATTTGAAACACTTTTAGGTAGTGTTTGGATATGTAGAATTCATTTCAAATTGATGAATTCAATTTCTGAAATCGAAATGTTACAATTTAAATGACAATTATTTGTTTGGGTAGTTTTTAGAATTTGAAATGACGTGATTTTGTTAAGTATTTGAAATACACAACATTTGCTTGTTAAGCATTGGGTTGAGAATTGGAACAAATCCAATTCCAAATTTTTTATACTTGCCAAACATGTAATTTGGCTCAAATCCATAATTTTAAATGAAATACTTGTATCCAAACATAGCATTAGTTTAATTATTAAAATAAGATAAGAAAATTCTTTCAAAAGTATATGAAAATATGAAAAAATTGAATAAATCATAGTAAAATATGTCAAAAATAATATTGATAAAATAGATCAAAGTGTCGAGTTTTCTAGAACGAAGTATCAGTGCTACTTATCTGACGAACACTAATCTACATGTACGTACCGACCCTAAAATAATAATACTACGGAGTATAAAAGAGTGAGAAAGGGAAACAAGAAACAATGATGGATTAAAAACACACACACACACAACTCTTTTTATCATGAAAATTAAAGTTTCAAAAAAGGATAGACTTCATCAAAAGTAAAAGTAACGATCAACAAGCTACGGTCCTTGTTTCTTCTAAAATATAATACTACGTACTTAAATCAATTGAGATTTGCATATCTCTATTATACTTTCCGTACTTAATGACAATTACTAAACATTGTCTTAAACAGTGTTTAATTCAACTAATGATTCTTTTTTTCAAGTAAACTTAGTACACGGATGATGTTTAACAACGTACACATTTTTTGAACTCCAACATACAGTATATTATAGTTGAAAGTTTGTAATATGTTTTTCTTTAAAATAAAATATATATAGCACAAATAATGTTTACGTACTTAAAACATAATCGTATGAAGGTACATGTGTAGCTCTTCCTAGAAATGAAGACTTGTAAACACAGGCCAAGGTTTGACGTCTTGAGTTCGTACGTACTTCATTACACACAATTGTAATGATTTTTGTATCCACTCCCTATTAAATACATATCTTAGAAAATCTTTACTTGAATTAGATATGAATCCTGATCATAGGATCCTAGTTTAAAGCCCCTGCCACATTATATCTAATAAAAGAAAATACATATTGTATTACAATAAATCATCAATGGAGCATCCGAGCATGTGGTTTACGAACATATTGTACTACTACAACACAATGCTAGGGCAACTACTCAAAGTGAGGCCAGGCCCTCCATTCAATAAATTAAATATCCATTGTTTAATTAAAAACATTCACTACATTCAGATTAACTATAAATTTTCATTAACTTAAGATTAGTTTATATTTGTAAAATGAAAAGAGATATTGCGCGCGCGCACACACACAAACTTGGGAGATAAACATTGATTTAATAATCAACTATTTTTCTTGCCCACCCTTTCAAAGGTAGATGTTGGTTTCATTGATGAAAGGTTGAATATGTAAGGTATGATCACATGATTTTGTAACAGTTAGTGAGAAATTGAATAGGTATCCATAGATGAAGATGGATCATTTAAGTATGAAACTTATTGAGAAGTGAGTTGCGGCCACCATAAAGAGCAAAAGCAAAAGCTAAAATAAATTGTAGTGCCAATGTCTCCCTAGCAAAAAGATATATGAATCCTGAGATAATAAATAAGAAGGTGACACTTACGCGTTTAAGGTTTATTGCAATATTATAGATATAGATTCCATCTAATAATTTTGAGATTAACGATTGATAACAAAGATTGATTTGTGTAAAATTAATTTTGGGAGGTGAAGAGATTTAGAACATTGATTAATTAGAGGATTTTGAATAAAAAAAGTTTAAAATTTTTATTTTTTTAGTGTTAAAATGATAATTAATTTTGAAAATTTGAGAGATTATGGGAATTAGGTTTAGAAGTTGTGGAGGAAAAAATAGTTTAGAAGTAGAGGTGGGAAACGTGTTGTGTAGTGTCGAGTTCGTGTCGTGTCATTTAATTAAACGGGTTGACACCCACCAACTCTAACCCGACCCTTTTAATAAACAGACCGTGTCATGTCAACCCGTTTATATTAAACGTGTCGAAATCATTGACCCACCCCATTTATTTCGTGTCGAGTTCGGGTCGTGTTGGCGGGTTATGTAGTTTTTTCACGCTAAAGTTGAAAATCAAGTAAAATCGTGTCGGGTTGACCCGTTTTAATTAAACGGGTTGAACTCCCTCGACCGTAGCCCGACCCGTTCATTAAACGTGTCGCGTCGTGCCAACCCATTTAATTTAAACGAGTTGACATCGTCGACCCAAACCCGTTAATAACAGGTCGATTTCGTATCGAGTTAGCGGGTCGTGTCATGATTTCTCACCTCTATTTAAAAGATGAATGGTGAGAGAAAAAATTGGCATAAGGATTGAACATTAGAGCTTTAAAGCGTAATATAAATTTTATATTATAACCATTAGTCCAACTCTAATTTTGTATTATTTTTTGTAACTAATATAATTATATAAAAAGAGAATGTATTGTGTCAGACTTGTCTGACACAATACAAATGGTCAGACGAGATATTTGAAAAAACTAACCTGACAAGAGCTAAGAATTGACCTGGATAGAAACAACAACTGATTTGGAATAAATTAAGACCCAACTGGAAAATTTTGACTTGAAAAAATAGAAATTAACCTGGAAAAAATTAAAAAAATGACCTAAATTTTTTTTAAAAAATTTGACCTGAAAAGAGATAAGAATTGACCTGGAATGAAACAAGAAATGGCATGAAAAGAAATCAAGACTTAACTGGAAAAAAGAGACTAAACTGAAAAAATTTGACCTGAAAAAAATTGGACCTGAACAAAATATGATTTAACATGGACAAAATGAAACACTTGAAAAAATTGGACTTGGACAAAATAGTTTCTAACCTGGACAAAATAAGATTAAACCTGGAAAATATAAAACACTTGGAAAAATTGGACCTAGACAAAATAGGTTCTAACCTGGGCAAAATAAGATTAAATTTGGACAATATAAAACACTTGAAAAAATTGGACCTGGACAAAATAGGTTTTCACCTGGACAAAATAAGATTAAACATTTAAATCTGGACAATATAAAACACTTAAGAAAATTGGACATGGACAAAATGGGTTCTAACGTGGACAAAATGAGTTCTAACTTGGACAAAATAAGATTAAACCTGGACAACATAAAACACTTGAAAATGTTGAAATAGGAACCAACTTGGACAAAATACAAAACTTACCTGGAGCAATACAATACTAAACTGGAGCAATATAAATTTGACCTGGAGCCAATTAGTAACCCTTTATTCTTCATCTTCTTCATTCTTCAATTCCTTTCATTTGACCTGGAGCCAATTAATTTGACCTGGAGCCAATTGCAAGAGAGGGAGGAAGAGCTGCTGCTACTGCATTGGTGGCCGACGGCATTAAGATGTGAGAGTGGTGGTGGCTAGCAACAGGAGTTGTGTTTGGAAATGGGGTTGCTGCTGCGTTCTTTATTCCTGCAATACAACAATGAAGTTGATGATGATGATAGATGGACCAATGATAAACAAATTGAATGATAAACAAATTGGCCCATCTATCATCACCATCCTTTTTTTTTTTTTGTGAGAGCCATGAATTTGAAGGAGAGAAAAAGGGGATGTGTGAAATTGTTAAATTGAAGAACATTTAGATGCATAAATATATGGAAGATTGAGGAGAAAAGATAGATAAGGGGAAAAAGACAAGATTCGAGTAGAATTTTTCGACGAAGATGTTTGTTTTTGGGTGCTCCAAAAAATTATGTTGAATCAAGGAATGGAAAATACCTTCTACTTTTTGGCAGGGAGTGAAAGCAAATTTGTCTGACCAAATTATTGGGTCAGACGATCTGACCCAATACTTTCACATATAAAGATATTGGGCCCCTAAAATTTAAAGCCCTTGTTTCGTCGATCACTTTGCACCCCTACAAAACCCCTACGCTACAATAAAAATAAGTTAAATAAACATGTATGTCACTGTGATTGATGAATGATGAGTGGCTCATGGGCGCATGGAAATGCCCATTTCAAGCCCAAACCAAAAAAATTAGGATCAGCTCAAATGCCCATTTTTTCACCAAGTAAAACGCTTTCATTTGTTATATGGTCCAACACAAAATTATCATTAATTAAGGGCTTTTTCCTTTTTAAAGATAAAAAACAGAAAATTAAAAAAAAAATGATTTGCACGTTTTTGTTGTTATTTTTTAAAATTATAATGATTTTGATATATTATTTTTTTTTATTTTTTAATTTATGCGGCATATATCATATGACTTTGAGATATAAAAATCACTTATGCATGGCATGTCCGCCTATACATAAAATTAACCAAAACTAACTAAGTTATAAAATACTAGGTTCCTGCACATTCGCTTTAGAATAGAATATGTGGGAACCTAGTATTTTATAACTTGGTAAACGGTGGGGGTTTAGGCTAGAGAGAAAAAGGATGATAGAGTTTTTCTTAAAAAATAATAATAAATAAGTAAAGTTAATATGCGTTAGTAAAGTAAGACTGTGTTTAGCACTCCTTTATTTTATTTAAAAACAAAAAATTGAAGGTCAAAATTTCACTATAATGGTGATCTTGAAATGTGGGCACATAATCATCTAACCTACATTACACAACTAACGGAAAAAATGATATTGGCACCCCAAAATTAATGTTGACACCCCAAAATCACCACTACACCGAAGTAACGAACATTTAGTATAAAAAAAAAAAACTAATTGAGGCTATGAAATTAAAATTTATAATAACTTAGGACTATGATAGAGGGGGTAAAATAAAAAAGAGTTACCAAAGAAAAACCTAAAAGTGAGAGGCTAACAAGCATGAACATAATTTTACTAAAGAGATTTGATTACAAGACCGGCTAATCCGACACGAAATCAACTCGCTATTAATGAGTTTGGGTTCAGGGGTTTGACTCATTTAAAGTTTATGGGTAGGCACAACATGCACATTTATATATTAAACAATTCGAGTTAGATTTGTTGTCTTTCATCCTGTTTAAATAAATAAATTGACATAATACGACAAAATTATATTATATATAATTGACAACTTAATGTACAAAAACTTACACGACTCACCAACTCGACAACAAGAAATTGATTTCATTAATAGAAAGTTTCCATCGAGCAATTTGACCGATTTAAATAAACGGATCGGTACGACATCATTTGTTTATTAAATGTATTATGTTAAACCAAGAGGTTTAACCCATCTATGTAAACTGAATGACACAAACACGACCAACTTGACCAACACGACAACACCCAATTGAGGAGGAGAGGGCCTCAAGTCCTCAACGAGCATCTTTTAGTTGGCAGGTCATACATCATTATTTGACAAAACAAGGTACGTAACCTAAATCTAATCGTTTTTCTATTCTTATTTAAAAAAATAGTAATATTATATGTGAATGTGATCATTGATTTTGTATTGGTGTGTCCTTTCTTTATTCTTATTAAAGGGTTTTTTTTTTTTTTTTATTATTTAGTGAATGCTAAAAGCACGTATCATTTCATGTAATGATTATTTATTTTTTTATTAATATTCTCAATTTTATTATCTTGTACTCCCTCCGTCCCCCTTTATTTGCAATAATATGACATTTTCTACTGTTCACATGACAATTTTGACTCTCTCTAATGCTAAAAGTAAATGTTGCAAACAATTGGGGATTGAAGGAGTATAATGTATATAACCCAAGTACTCCATCTAGTACGGGTACTATAAATTAGCTATTAGAGAAAAAAAAGAAAAAGAATGATTGGGAACATCAAATTACACATCAATTATAATGCTGAGTGAGTTATTCACCCAAAGGTTTGAAACTAATTGAAGCATAAATTGCTATAAATGATCACATAGCAACTAAAATTGCTTTTATGACATTCTCTTTTCTTTCTCATTAGGGTTATTTATCTTCAAAATAACCACTTCCTCCTTTTTTTATTGTTGCAACAAATAAATTTTTTATTTCTCACAAAAAAATACTTATTTGTTGCAACAATTTAAAAACAGATGTACTTTCTTATTCCAAAACAGGTGCTTCATTTACTCCACCGTCTTTTGAGATATAACTTTAAATATTAATATCTTGAGTTATGTATAATAAAAAATCGTAAATATTATATATTTGAAAAGCACACATCGAGGCGAATTAAATTAGATTTTATACGACTATGTATATTTTTAATTATTATATATCTAAAATTAAAAGGATTTAAAGTTATTATTTGAATAGTGCCAAAAGTCAAAACGGGATACTAGCTTATTATGAGATGGCCAGATTCTGACTTAGCATATGAAAAAAAAAATACAAGCTAATTGAATCATTAACCACAACTGTCTTTTTGGCCCATTCGATTAACGAGCTTATCTTATGAAAAGTTCCAGAAAAATAGAATATATTGCTTTAAATTCAAAAAAATTGAAAAAAATATATGAGAGAAACACTTTAAGAGATTATTTATTCATTTTGAATATGATTTTTTGTCCAAAATCCCCTAAATTTTTGGGCACTTTATGTGAAAAACTATATTATAAAAACGAAATTGTCCAAAACTACCTGAACTATACAAAATCATTCAATACAAAAAATGTTTTCAAGAAGGACAATTAAAATTGCCTTATTTGATACTAAATTTCTCTTCTTACAGTTTTCATGGTAGGATAAGTAATACAATTGAATTTGTCAATGATTAAAATAAATAAACTAAACTACTTAATGAAATATAATTGATTGGCTTTCCAAAAACGCAATCTTTCTATACTTATTTTTTCTTTTATACTCTCTCCGTTTTTTATTTACAGATTTGGGTTCATTAAAACAAAGAAACTAATTGAGAGTATAAAAAATTGATAACTAAAAGATGTATGCAAAAGTAAGAGAGGCCAAGAATATGGAAAATATTGAAAAAAAATTAATGAGATTGATTACTAAAAAAAATTATTTTAATCGTCTAATAAATGACGCTAACATAATTTTATATTAAAAAAAAACAATACAAGAACTCTTCATATTTAAAACCTACACTATACTTTTTAGAGCAAAAAACACTTGAGAGTATACGATGTTTTTTTTTATGATTTCACATTTTTTGTTATAACAAAAAAATTATAAAAGAATTTTTTTATCTTTGTCTGTCTGGACATTATATATCTATTATTCCTTTCTAAAATTGTTAACACTAAAAAAAAATACTTCATTTCCATCTCAAACTATAAATTTTCGATTTTAACAAAAAAAATTGCAAAGTACATTAATAAATAAATACATAAAGTACATTAATAAATTTCCCTTTTGCATGCCCAATGAGGTGGAAAAAAGGTATAGTAGTATACAATGAAGATGTTAATCTTCATATACTGGGAAGTAAAACAATACCTTAGAATAGAAAATCAAATAATAAAATAAAATTCAACATATATAATGTCTAGCTCTTTTCAAAGATAGAACAAAACAAGTTTAATTTGGAAAGGAAAAAAAAAATTCAAACACTAACTATTTATTCATTATATCGATTTACATGTATTTTTTTTCATAAAATCTACATGTTAAAATGAATACCTAAGGACTATATATGACATAATCCAATTATAGCATACAATATGATTTTTACTGAATTTTATTGTTGAAATACATACCTAAGGTAAGGTCTTAGAATTAGGATCATTATCATAATATTTAATTATTTATTGATTGTAAAGCAAGTGAATAATTAGTCTAAACTTTACATAGATGAGGGATAATATTATTTTGATTTTACACCAAAATATTTGACTTTTTGGTGAATGTCATTTTATAAAAATGTCAATAAAATAAAATAATAAAGCAATGTGAAATTTTTATATAATGTCTTAATTATTTTTTTAAGATACTTTATTTATAAATATCGTTTCCATTAATGCAAACTTAATATTGTGTATTTAATTAGCTAATAGTCATCGTATCTAAAAAAATTAAGCCGTGCATAGCACGGGTATTAACTAGTATGTGAATAAAACAACTAATGGTAATAATTTGCTTAGAAATAAAGGGTACTGCAGCAAGATTGAATGGAAGACCTACCTTTCATTCAGCAAGTCAGACGGTCTGGAAGGATAATATTTTACTTAAAAATATAAATTTTGCGTATAAACCATAACTATAAATATAAAGCTTACCCAGTTTCGTAAAAAGTTATGTCAAACCGTCTTACAAGAGAAATAATACCTTTCATTTCCGTTAATCATCAAGAGTTCATGACATTATCCAAGCTAGTTTTTGACCTAGTGATACATAGGCCGATATATGTTGTTAAGTATTTAACTTTTATTTTTTACGATAGTACTCATACTTACTTTCAAAGTTTTATTCGCGGTAGATTTGACATTTTTCGATGAAAGAAAGGTAGTCATGGGACAATAAAATTCGAATGTCCAACAAAGTTCTAGTGGGTGATAGTGGCATTACAAATAAAACAATACTTCTTATGCTTCATTTTAGTTGCAACGTTTTTTTTTTCACGCTTGCCGATGTATAATTTATATTTATAATATCTTTACATTCGTTTTACCAAAAAATATAAAAATTATATCACAATAAAGAATATACTAAGAAGATTCTAAAGAAATCACATGACCATATTTTCTTACATGTATAGCACAAAAGTGAATTATAAGAGTGATTGTGAATAATGTCCAAATTGCCAACATTCCAACTAATATGGAGGAGGAAGTATTTAACAATCCTCCTACAGTCCTACTAGTCATCTTCGCAATTCAGGCCAACCCATAAGTTAATGGCTACAAAAGGGCCAACCCACCATCCGCTGAATGGGCTGTGTTGTCAGTTGTCAGATTTCAGACAAAGTATCGTCGTTTTCAGGTGTCCAAGAATCTGACCACACAGCCCATTTATGCAAACACATGCATTTTTACTTTTGTTTATGTTCATTTTTTAACTTTGATTCATGTTAATTTTATATATTTTATCCATTTCGAAATAAACGCAACAATTTTCATTTCAGAAAATTTTAAAATAAATGCAACAATTTTAATTTTTTCATTTTTATAAGTATTTTCTTCCTATCTTTCATATCATCACATAACCCACTTTCTCTCTCTATCCCTTTTACTCTCACAAAAAAAATGGAGTTGAGTCCGTGCCATCAAATTTGTTGTTTTTTTTTTCGAAACTAAGGAAGTACTCGGTATATAAGTAAAAACATAATCAGGTGAGATATAGTTTGGCTTGTCCTGATACGCATTTTAAAAAAATGTGTATTATGTGATGTAAAAAAATAAATAGAGCATTTATTTTAAACGGATTACTTTACATTACAATATGCGCAAAATAAATAATATATAAATAAAACACAAAAAGGGAGAGTCAAGAGTGAAAGAAGTGATGAACAACAATCTCTCTTCATCATCTTCAAATGCAGAAAAACATTATTATAAATCAATCCCAGGAGCTGCCATTTTGATTGTAACTATACTATTTGTAATTGGGATTGGAGTTTCACTCTTCATTTTTATTGAAGTTCACAATGCTGTCTTCTTCATCATTTCTGTAATTATTTCCGCCATTGTAGCAGCTTTGCTTATTTGGAATGCTCTCTGTTTCTTCCGTAAAAAATTCCTGGTTTTCTTTCTTCAGTCTTTTCCTGTCTCTGACCTCCATCTCGCCCGCCATGGCCAGCTCGTCAAAATTACCGGGGTATTCTTCTGTTTAAATTATTATACTCTAAATTTTGCTGTTTTGTACTCTTTATGTATTGTTGTTCTGCATTGAATAAAGGGGTTTGGCGGTTTGGGAAGTCGTTACTCCTAAACTTATAAATTAGTTTAGTTTCTCATTCATCTTTCGATATGGGACACTCATTAGTGCAATATGTGGGACTCAACAATTTTAGTAATGCATTGTTTGGTTTCTGATTTTTTTATGGAGGGTAATTCATGGCACCGCCGTCCTCGTATCTTATTCGTCCCCGTATGATACTTTGGTTAATTTTCGGGATTTAACCATTGTTTTCTACTCCGTAATTGTTAAATTTGTCGTTTTAATTTCCTGTACCCATACTTGTTTTTGTCCCAGTTGTCGACTCGATGCAACCCCAGCCCGTACATAGCTAATAGGTAATGAAATATCAAATATCTAATGAAATGTAATCTGTGCTAGTTATTACAATTTGATAAATTTTCACTCACAAAAAGATTTTAAACAATGGTAGTAGTAGCCTAAAAATTGATCAAATGTAGCCTAGGAAAATTGGAAAAACGAATTCCTTGAAATTTGAAATGCCAACAAAGTGAAGAGGATTATTTGACCAAAACCCTGATAACTATAAATTTTTCACACAAATAACAATTAAGGGTGCGTTCTCTTCAACTTATTAGACCTGAACTTATCTGAATTTATCTGAACTGAACTTATCTGAACTTATCAGACCTGATTTAACTTATTAGACCTTATTTAACTTATTAGACCTTATTGGAACTTAACACCTTATTGAAACTTATTAGGCCTTATTGGACCTTATTGGAACTTATTAGGCCTTATTAGAACTTATTAGGCCTTATTAGAACTTATTAGGCCTTATTAGAACTTATTAGACCTTATTGGAACTTATTAGAACTTATTAAACCTGATTGAAACTTATTGGAATGTATTTTATATGATTGAATAAAATAAATTAATAATAATAATAATAATGATGGTGATAATAATATTCTATACATTTGAACCTATGTTTTTTTTATTGTTGAATTACGTTCAAGAAGGTAATAATAATTAGTATATATCTTTTTTCAAACCCATTATTAATTAATATTATCAATTCCAATAACAACTTATCTACATTTTTAATTTTTCTTAATTTACTTGTAGTACAATTAACAAACTAGAACGGATTGAATAATAATAATAATATGGAGAATGGGTAAAGTTTAATTTGGACCAAAATTAAATCAAACCCAAAATAAAAAATAAGTTTTATTTTATAATATAAAAAAAATAGTTTAATTCAATCTAACTCTGATTGATTTCTCTAAAAAAATTATAAAACAAGAATGATAAAATAAAATTGGTTTATGTTGTGTAAGAGTGCTTTAAGTTAATTATTAATTTAATTAATTTTATTTGATCAATAATTAAAAGTAATATATAATCTAGACCTGATTTGAACTTATTAGACCTGATTGGAACTTATTAGAACTTATTAGACCTTGGAACTTATTAGAACTTATTGGACCTTATTGCAACTTATTAGACCTTATTCAACTTATTAGACCTTTTATAACTTATTGGAACTTATCTGAACTTATCTGAACTTATTGAACCTGAAACTTATTTTTTTAAGGTGAAGAGAACGCACCCGAATAGGTAACTTTTGGGAAGTTTCATACTTCCCAAGTACTTCCCAAAATACAACCAATTTTCTATCAATTTTTAAACTATTGTCCATGTCAACATAGATAAAAAAAAAACAAAAAATTATTCGGCTTAAGATAAACCGCTATAAAAAAAACCCGTTGAACCGTCTATAAGGACGATAATTTGATAATTGAGAGAAAAGTAGAAGCATATTGTGATTTGGGATTATTCCCAACATTATTGAGGGAAAGAGTTCAACTTTTGGCAAATCAATTAAACTGCACCGCAAAAACTTTCAGTTTCCAATGCCAATTTTCAATCATAGGTTTATGATGATGGTATACATACTATTGTTGTACAAGTAATTGTGAAATTGTGATTCTTTGTATTTGGAGATTTTAATTTGTAAGGCCCTGTTCTTTTGATCTTAAAAATACAGTAATTAGATTAGTTCAGATCAGTTTCGATCAGATCAGTTCAGCTTTGTTTTAATATATACTCTCACGAAATAATATCCACACCTAATCAGATCACTTCAGATTAATTAGATCAGATCAGATCAGTCCTAAAGAACAGAGCCTAATCTAATTTTGCATTATGTTGAATGCATTTCTGATAATTTAATAGCTTAGGTTGTAATCAAATTTTTTTATGGTTGTGTAATTGTGTTCATGTTAGGCAGTCTGGTGCGGTGATGTACGTTTAGAATCGTCATATGAAAAGGTTGCTAAATGCGTCTACACTTCTACTCTTTTATACGAGTATCAAGATTTTGGGTTCAAGTCTTTCAGTCCTATACACTTGTCCTTTCTTTGGAGGCTAGTGTACACTCAGGTACGTGCTTTTTTTCCACAAACGCTGCAATACGAGCATCATTCTTTTGGATTGAATTAATTTGAGATAAATAAAATGGATTAAACAAAATCTTAGAAATAGATTGTTGGACTGAATTGTATTTTCCTTGTAAACAAAAATTCCTAAGAATTAACTAAGGTAGTGTTTGGATATGTGGAATCCATTTCAAATTGATGAATTCAATTTATGAAATTGAAATGTTACAAGTCAAATGACAATTATTTGTTTGGGTTGTTTTTGGAATTTGAAATAACATGGTTTTGTTAAGTATTTGAAATACACAACATTTGTTTGCTAAGAATTTGTGTAACGACCCGACTTTTTGACTTGTCGATTTACAAAGGGAATCGACATTCGGATCATTACTTAATCAAATTAAACCAAAAATGTAAAATTATATACTTACAATGAATCATCTTTTATTAAGATAATAAATCAACTTTTATTATGAAGGAAACTCTAACATCCAAAGTCAAGGCATCTAGCCTAAGAGTTACATAATTGAAATAAATGTCTTCCCAACAAGCTGGGATCATAATCAATACTAAATATAGTCTCAAACTGGTTTGGATAAACTAAAAACTCAAATTAAAACTAGACTGCTCAAGCCCATCCAGCGAAGCCCGCTCTACGCTGCTGCATCTTCACCTGAAACTGAGGGGGGGGGTCCACCGTCAGTGGCGAGTAACTAGGCTGTCCCATTTAATCGAGGGACCACCAAACACATAATATCCTAGGGAGTACACGAAAAAAAAACCATAGGAAAAATAGAAGAACAAAATACAACAATTATACATATCTCGTAAAAAATACGTAATAAAATACGTATACATGTACGTATAAAATACGTATAAAATACGTATACATACACCTGTAGAAAATACAGTTAGAAATACGTATTCAATACGTATAGATTTACGTATACCAATACCTGCAAAATACGGTTAGGAATGCGTATACAATACAGGTAAAACTCAGAAATACACGTATTTACTACAAGCGTATACGGATACATACATTCATCCAAATATCAATACGTACATCACATAATACGGTACATACATAAAATACACCTACTCATATTATACACTTAGACTCATACACAGCGGAAGACTTTTCATTAAATACTTTAGCTTATACAACAAGATTCTATGCTCTCGTAATTATGTCATAACCTAGAAATATCATATCTTCTGTCAATCATATCTTATATTTCCATTTCATATCTCATAATCAAATCGTATCTTATGAACATATCATATCATAAAATCATGTCTTATCATATCTTATAATTTATCAAATCATATCATCTTTGTTGGACCGGTCACTATACCTCGTTGTGGATCTCGTGTTTCACCACAACTTTCCTAGAACATGCCGGGGTGAGCTCGTGTACTCAACCCGTAGCGGATCTCGTGTTTCACCACTAAGCCTAAGCTATGGCCATAACTCCCAAATAGTAGCTCGTGTACTACTACTCAGACGACTACATATCCTAAGACCCAGAACTACTCGGGGGAACTCAGCCTGACTACTCGGGTCATCAGGTGCGTTCGTCCCATTGAGCAGTGGCTTCGACTTAACCCAGTCTGACTACTCGGGTCGTCAGGTGGGCGTCCTTATCTTATCTTATATCTTTCAATTCTTTATATTATATCTTATATCTTTATTTAATCATATCATATCATATATTGGGAAATACTAGGTGACCGTAATAGGAAATGAAATGTTCGGAGTCCCAGGAAAGAGAGGTGCGGCACGTATGTT
Organism: Salicornia ramosissima; assembly: GCA_951394345.1. NCBI lineage: Eukaryota > Viridiplantae > Streptophyta > Magnoliopsida > Caryophyllales > Amaranthaceae > Salicornia > Salicornia ramosissima. The sequence goes on from OX596234.1 coordinate 52,242,303, forward strand.
GGCCACCTTAAATACCAAGTCTTTCCTAGCCAGAGACCGAAACATGACATGTATAGCTATTACTCTGTTTCCTTTCTTATCCCTAGTAATATCTTATGCAACCTTAAACCTTAACTTATACTATCCTTAATATCATATCATATACTTATAACTTATCTTTTCGGATACTACCCTTAATATTATTATCGGCAATATTAATATACCCGAAATTTTTATATTATTAATACTATTATTATTCGGTCCTATTAACAATAATACTAATAATATCTTTTATCCCTTCACTTTACAACTTATCCCTAATAATTATTTTATCCGAAACTTTTATTATTAATTATTCCCTAAATTAATAAAAATCCCAAAATTAACCAAAATTGACCATTTCAATTAATTCCACACGCCAATTATCAATTTTAATCAATAATTAATTAAATTTTTAAGTTATTTTAATCAAACAACTAATTACTAAAAATTACCAAAATTACTTAAAACATGATAAAAAAAATTCCAGCTTTTGTACTGCTTATTCCACTCGGCATTTCCATCAAATTAAGCAATTTTATCAACTAATCTACATAACTATATTCAATAAAATTAATTAAAATAAACAATCATACACATCATACAAGATTCAATCTAAACAAGAGCAAATATCATGCCTTTTTAACATGCTACCACACGGCATTTTGTACAACCAGAAGATCAAATCTTGCCTCGAGAATTTAATTTAACATGACGTAAACTAAGCACTAATTAAAGATTATTATAATTATTTCAAGATTTATCAAGATTGAACATAATTGATGATAAAAACCAAATCTTTCAATTCTTTTTATAATTTGGGTCACTCGACAATTTGAACCAAAAATCAAGATTTAATTTCCAATCAAGATTTAAATTATACTAATCAAATTTGTCATGATCATGCTTTAAGATTACAAAAGAACAATTCAAAAATTCATGGTAAAATAATGAGGCACTCGACATTCATAGTAATAAAACAAGAACATTAATCTAAAATTAATCATACAACATTTCGAGTATAAATATAATTATTTCAGATTAATTTATGCAATTTAAATCAATTAAACACATAGAATCCATACATAAATTCAAGAGAATACAAGAGATAAATCAAGAAATTTATGTTACATATACACGGCATTTTCGAATCAATCAAAACCCAATTCCTACAATTTTTCATGATACAACCTAATTTACTATGTGTCTTACTACCCATAGATTAAAGGAGATAGCGTAGTTACCTTAAACGCTAAATTAATCCAAGGCAAAAAATCACCCCTTTTGGTGATCAAGTTGCACGGCTTTTTGGAAGGGAAAGGAGGAACTTTTTTTTTTTTGTTAGGGTTTAATAGATTTAGCAATTAGGAACAACTAATGCCAACCTACCATATATATATAGATGGGAAGGAGAACAATAAAACAACAACAAAGGGAAGGGGGTGCCGTGCAAGGGAGAGAAAATAGGGGTTGGAAGGAGACTTAGTTAGGTTGTTACAAGTTAGGGTGGACTTAGTTTAGGATTTTAAAATCAAATTTAATTAAATCCATAATTTAATTAATCATTTTATTAATAAATCCACCCAACCAAAAGAAGATAAAACTTGGCCCAACAAGCAAGAATAACCGGCCAAGAGAAGAAAGAAAAGGAAGGTTTGGGTCTTTGGCCCAAATTAAGGAGAAATAAAACAGATTAACATAGAACAGTCCAAGTACAATGGGCCATTTGGACTTTGAATTCATTAAATACAATTAATAACCGCGAAATTTTCTGGCCCAAAATTTCGGGTTATTACAATTTGGGTTGGGAATTGGACCAAATCCAATTCCAAATTTTTTTACTTGCCAAACATGTAATTTGGCCCAAATCCATCATTTCAAATGAAATGCTTGTATCCAAACATAGCAAATAATTTTGTGTTTGGCTAGCAAGAAATAACACAAGCGTAAGAAATAAAATTTTCAAGGGAAATAAAATTTCTTAGTGTAGGAAATCAATCGCATACCTCCCTTTATTGAATGCAAATTCCTGTGCCAATTCTATCTTAAGCTAGCTCAACGAAACACACATAGGTGTTTCTTAGGAAATTGATAAGAAAATATATTTTTCTCATGGAATGAGACTTCCGATGAGCCTTAACTTCTTTTGTCCAACCAAACGAGCTCAGCAAGTGGTGAAATAAACTGAACAAAACACAATTTGTGAAATAATTTGAAATTTCGGAAATTAATTCTAAAAGAACAAGGTCTAACTTGAGTTTTAAGTGGAAAAACTATGCATTTCAAAATTTCAATGTGACATAATATATCATCTTAATTCTTAAACGCTCCGTATATAAGGAATGTGTAGAAATAAGTCTTGAACCTGTTTTAGGATTTTCTAAAGTTCTATTTATACTTCCTAATCTGTAGGCTAATTATGTATTTTGAAAATTCCTCATCAATAAAGTACTGTCTCCTCTGTTGATGGACGTAACCGCGGCCAACACATAGTTGGTGAATCACGTTAAATCTGTGTTTGTTTTTGTTGATCTTTACTTTATATTTTCTCGAATCTGTTATAACAGAGTGGTGTTTTTTTATGATCGTATTTCAATCGAAATATTCTATACTAATAAATAGTATTATACAGAGTAGTGGAATACTTAATGTCAAAAGACTAAAATTTTCCACAATGATAGTAATTGAATGAAATAAAATTTGTATTTTTTAAACTAACATCAATACTTAGTTCTAGTGATAGTAATTTATGCTAGTAAGTTCAATTATATGATGAAAGTTACATGTGGACAAAACATGGAGTAATACTTAATCCATGTTCATTTGAATAAAATCCTACACTTACGAACTGAGTTGGCTTAGCTGAGTTGAGTTGTATGAAACTAAGTGCAAAAGAATAAAATCTTTAAATTTTGAAGTACAAATTATTTGAACTTGTATCTAAGTGTTATATATATATATATATTTGAACTAATAATTCCCCTGGCAGAGACTCTCCACAGACTTCTACATTTCTGATAAAAGCTCTGGTGTTGGAGTATTGGTCAAAGCTGGATGTGGATGTAGTAGACTCATTCCCCTTGTAGACGAGAGCAGGCTCGTCTACACAAGAAAAGACAGAGCTCCGTCCCCAAACTTGACCAAATGGCTAACAGACAGGAGCCTTTCGGCTAACAATTCTCGGGTACTATGCCTTCAAGAAGGGTACGTAACTGCTTTTACTTATGCGCTTGGTACCCTGTTATAATTGAAGTTGATAAGATTTTACAAGCTAAATAAATATTCATTCCCTAGGTGGTATGTGCCAATAAAATATGTTAATAGATAGTAATTTGATAGAGTATATAACATATTCTCGAGCCTCAACCATTAGGTTAATTAGAGGAACATATCAACCAAAAGCTTAAGCTGATGGTTGAAGCCCATGAATATGTCATATACTCTATCACCCTTCTCCCCCACCATCTGGGCTTGAAATGTGTACCCACAGACCCCATTATACCAGACGTGAATTAATTCCACTTAGAATATAGATGGATGAGGTTTTTGAACCCGTGACCTCTAAGCCACGTTAATTTTGATACCATGTTAGAAGACCATTTCAATCAAAAACTTAAGCTGATGGTTGAAGTTCAAGAATATGTTATATACTCTATCATAATGAAAAATATGAAGAAAATACAAGTGTGAAAATGCGATTATAATTACAAATGGAGACGACAATAATGTTGTTTCCCTTACTAAATTAGATTTAAAAATCCATTTAAATTATCATTGTTTATTACCAACAGCCAAACGAGCCTTTCAATTTATCCTCGCCGTCTTTCTATATTTTGAATTGATTTGAGTATGAATTCAATGAATTGAATCTGCTTGTTAATATAATCAGGTATATAAAAGAAGGTGATTGTGCTACCGTGATGGGCATGCTGCATAAAGGACCAAGTGGTGATGTTATGGCGACGGTTGTTCAGCCACCGGAGTTGATCTCTACTGGTTGCTTGTGGCAAAGACTTCTTTTTCCTGTTGATTTCAATGGCTTACTACTTGGCCTCCCCTAAAGTTACGTACTCTTACGAATTTACAAACAATAACCCTTGCACTTGAGAGTGAGATGAGGGGAAATTCTCAAGCAAGGGACAAGGATCGAACCCTGCACCTCTAGGATGCAAGGTGGGTGTAAACAACTAAGCACCAGTTGCTCTACACCACTTCCTCTAAATTTGATTTAACAGTACATTAATAAGATTATTACATGGAATTTTCTTGGGGGGTTGGAAAGGAGCGTAGATAGATGGATAAACTACATAAATTTTTTACTTTCAATTTTGTAAGTCATGTAAGAGAATTTTTGTAACCAAAAGTATGACTATATATCATGCAAGCAAAATTTGATAGCTTTAGCCCTTGGTCCAGTGTTTTGGATAATTTGGTAACTAACTATGGCTTGTGTATCATCTGTGGGTGGAAAAATGGGAATAAGGCAATAAACTTGATTGGGTTTTGCTTATACTTATAGTTTTAAGGTCAGTGATTCAGAAAGGCAAAATACACAATGGACCAGCAGAAACTATGCCAATATGCCTATAAATTACATTTGATTCATCTTCTTGAGTGTTGAAATGTTCTAATTATTCTCCCCTATTTTCACTTCACACTTGCCTATAAATCACACATAATTCTCAAAAAAAATAAAAAAAATCTGGTCTTAGGCATAAGTGTATTTCATCTCTTGGCACAACACATCCGATAGCACCGAATTACATTTTCAAGTCAGTTGATTTCTTGCCACAACATCCACTAAGCTATCTTCATTTCTTGTATCTATTTAAGTATTTCATCTTGTTTCTTGCATTTTGGCAGTATATACTTCTATAAACAACATCACCATCCCCTCAATAAGGAGAAAAAAAAAAAAAATATAGGTGTGTTTCCTATCCTATGTAACATTATTATCAAGTTAATTGAATTGGGTATGTTCTACTTAATTTATTATTGCTTATCTGAACTTGTAGGTTTTAACTTAGATTTTTTTAAAATCATTAGCTGTACACTAAATTAATATACAACAGACCAAAAGTTACACTAAAATCGATAAAAGTTACCCCTGTCTGATTAATTTCTTGTTTGATTTTATCAAGCATTTATGATTTAAAGGTAACTTTTAACCATTTGTATACTAATTTAGTTTATACCCGATGTATTTTAGAATTTGTGTTTAACTTATCTTAGAGGTGATCAAAAGTTCGGGTTGGACCTAAACTAAGCAAGTGTGCCCAAAGTCCGGATTTTTTAAGCAGACTTGGCGGATCATCTGCGGGTTTTTTTAGGGTCAGGTCAGTCCGAACTTATTAGAATTTAATAGATCCTAATTTATCAGATAGGCAAATCTTATTTTTGCTTTTCAGAACTTATCTTAACTTTTCCGAACTTATTTTAAGCAAAAATAAGGCTCCGTTCTTTAGGACTTCTATTGACTTAATTTAATTTCATTTCATTTAAGTTCAGTTAATTTAATTTAAATTCAGTTAATTTAATTTAATTTAATTTAAATTAATTTAATTTAAGTTCATTTCATTATCATTATTATTATTATTATTATTATTATTATTATTATTATTATCATTATTATTATTATTATTATTATTATTATTATTATTATTATCATTATTATTATAAGAAGGTTTTAGGGTTTACTTTGAAATATAAATAAAATAAAAATAAAGAATCAAAAAATTAAAATTAAAATAAATAAAATAAAAAAAAATAAATAAAATAAAAATAAAAATAATAAAAATAAAAATAAAAAATAAAATAAAAATAAAAATAAAAAATAAAAAATAAAAATAAAAATAAAAAATAAAAAAAATAATATAATATAATATAATTTAATTTAATTTTTTTTAATTTAATTTAATTTAATTTAATTTCAGTTAATTTAATTTAAGTTCAGTTAATTTAATTTAAGTTCATGTTTTCTCAGTCCTATAGAACAGGGCCTAAGTTGAACAATAAAATAGACCCTTTGTGTAAAAGTGAGATGCCAAATTTATTTATTTAATATTATTTTTTAGTAGGAAAGGTGATGAACACTCCCTTGAGAGGGTGAAATATGCATATGAACTCCTCGCAAGGTGAGTTTGGTGAGATCTGTTATCTGCTATCTGAGGTCTGTTATCTGCTAGATTTCAAGGGGGTCAGATCACCAACTCAGCCAATAGTCCCTTTCTGAGGTATTGAGATGATTATGAATCTAATACCTAAGTCTTAAAGAAATTAAACATAATTCATGCCTATGGGTGCTAAACAAACAAGCCCATCATCAACATTCCAAATATGCTTTCATAAGCAGAATATATATACATCTCATATTAAACTATAAACACTATGTTTATACAGTCAAAAAAGGAAGAAAATGGAACGATGCATTTTCTAAAGAAAGTAAAAGAATATTATTGTAAGGACCAATTACAGAATTAGAACTTAAAGAATTGACCACCAAATAAAATCTTAGTGCCAAAGTACAATCCATATCCATGACCTTGAGTTCCCACTTCCCAACTCACAAACTGAATATGAATATATTCTATTCCTTCATTTAACAAATTAATTAATTTCCAAGAGACCTACTTAAAGTGAGGGAACTTTTTTTTTATTATTTTAAATAGACTACTACTAGGTGTCTAGGTTATGAGTAAGTCTCCACTCTTAGCTGCTATATGCATTTAGCAGCTAGGAGACCAATCATATTGCTTCATTTGTGTCAGAAATAAATGGAGGTGGTTCCGTGTATAAGTAAAGCTAAAACAGTCTGTGGACAATAAACGACACCCTTGGGACAATAATTGTGTTACACAAGACAATAATTGCGTTGCACGGGACAATAATTAAGATATTCCTTCAAAAACCGCTAAATGCATATAGCAACTAATAGTTTATCATTCCTCCTAGTTTATACCCGAGAGCAAATGCTTGGTTTTTAGTAGTTACGGGATATTATTTTTAGTGGATTGAGAATAATAAATTAATAAATGTAGAAGAATGAAAGTTTACCATATATTTAGGTAACGTACGAAGTGAGCAAATTTTTTTAAAAAAAAATGAACAAATTAAATGAAAGTGAGTAATCTAATAACTTAATAAAAAAAAATCTTATGTAAATATTTGTCAATTGCTATGTCATAAGTTTTTTAGTTATAATAATTATTTTAGTTTAAAAAGATATTTATTTATTTACTAGAGTGTTAATTACAGTAGTGTTAATTAAAGAATTAAGATAAAAAGTAGAGAGAAGTAGAAATATAAGATTAGGAGGGAAAAAAGAAGGTGAGAGGGAAGTAGTGGTAAGAGCTTTAGTAATCTAGAACTAGAATAGACTAGAATAGATAGATTTTTTTATTTGATAAGATAAGTAGTTCAATTCAGACGACTAATCTCTGCTAGATTAAAAGCAGGTTGGCTACTAGCTCATTGGTTTTTAAGTGTTAACTACTCCCTCCGTCCCTAAAAGATTGCTCCATACTTTTTCTCATCTCCCGAGACATATCTTTAAACGAAAATATGTTGACATACGTATAATAAAAAATTATAAGCTTTGCATATTAAAAACGTACACATTGAGCCGAATCAAACGAGATCCCATTTGACTATATTTTTCCTTACATGTTTAAAATTATAGAAAGCCAAAGTTACCAAATGAACAGTAGTAAAAGTCAATATGGGGCAATCTTTAAAGGACGGAGGGAGTAGCACACAATTAAATCTCCCAACCAAATTAGTCTTGACATGGTAGTTGCTCACCTAGTCATCTTATCATTTACCTAAGAGGTTGGAGTATCGAATTAACCAAGAAGTTGGAGTATTGAATTTCAACCATTGGGAATAGAATTAATCATCGGCCAACCATATTCTGATCAAAGTGGAGCACCGGGGCAAGGGGATTATGTGATCATGTCTGTTTTTTTTTTTGTTTTTGTTTTTTTTTTTTTTCGGTACCGGTTATTGTTCTATATTTATGCAAAACTAAAATTATACCGCGGATATAATTACAAATATTTTTATATTAATAAAAGACCATTAAAAAATTACTATCAAATAAAAGCTTTAATTTAACACAAAGATTTTAAAGCCAAAGTTGAGTATCAGTGTATCACTTCATGAGATTGAATATTACCTAACGTCATTAATTAATATTCAACAGTTTTATCTATTAGAGTACGTTATAACTTTTTTAGAAAGACACTTATAAAAATCATTCACACATATATTCCTTGTATATTTTTCATTAGCTAGATATTCAAGCAAGGTGGAAATGTACGTAGAAGTTTATTAAAAATTTAATTTTTTTTACCTAGAAAATACTAACCTTGCTTTTACTGTAATTACTTAACTTTTAACATGAAAAACTATGTAATATATATAGAATGAAATTATGAATTATTGATCAAAAATGATAAATTTTACAGGACAACTATGTTATATAAAACTATCTTACGTTAGACTAAGGGCTTGTTTACTTCAGTTCAGTTCAGATCAGTTCTATTTAAATCAATTAATACACTTTATTTCAGTTCAGTTCAGTTTATCTCTATTCAGCTAATGTAAACGAGCCTTAGGTCGTTAAAGGGTTTTATATAGCAGACCTAATAAATTAATACAATAATGGTTAGGCTCTTAATTGGAAAGCAAAAATGCCTTGGTGAGATCAGAAGTGTGGGACAAAGAGGTGAGGTGAAGTAAGCATGGAAAGCACTTATGAAGTTGGCTAGAGATTCAGATTCTAGGGAATAAGATAAACCATCAAGATTTGCTAGTTACAAATTAAATTTTTATAATATGATAATGAATTTTTTAATTGGTGCTTCCCACTATATTGAGTATAATAAGTACTATAATACACTATATAGTACTATATATGAGTATGTATTATTTACATTGATAGTGCTATTCAAATAATTCAATTAAAAATTTATGCAAAACCTTGTGGACTTGTACGTTCATCAATATTCTTATTTCTTAATGATGCTACCTGTAAATTAAATATTGAGTCATTCACTTGTTTTTTTTTATTTATATTTATATTTTTAATTAAGGCCTCAATCATCGTTGATAAAGCGAGTGAGATCCCATTCTTTTGCACTGAACTGAACTAGCAGGAGCTGAAGTGAACTGAAGTTTCATAAATTAAATATAAAAAAACAGAGCCTTATTACGTCAACATGAATTTCTATATAGAGCTAATTTCAAAATTGAGTTTTTATTTATTTTATTTATTTTTTTAAAAAAACAACAATTTAATATGAATATAACAAAAAAATCATATGAAAAGATTTTCACTACAAGAATTGCTATCTTTAAAGACCAAGGATTAACGATGTAACTAATAAAGTCATCATGAAAAATAAGAAAGTAGCTAAAACATAAAATCTTGTGAAAAAAGGGCGCACTAAAATTCAAACAAAAATTTTTGACCAACTATTTTTATTTCAGTGGTCGTTAGTGTGTATGATAGTTTTAGCGATAAAATCTCACACTACCTTTTAATTTTAGCAACTATTATCCTGCCTTCCTCATATTTTTACTATGTAATTCTTAACCATCCTATTCTATTTTCCACAATAAACTCAAAGATTTTTGTATCTCATAAATGACAATTAGCAATCAATCTCTCTCATTTGCAGTCTTCTTGTAATCCGAACCCCTTTATAGTTTCTTCTCATCCCAATTGGAGAATTTGACTTTCCAACTTTTTTCCGTCGTTAAAAATTTTAGTGATGACTTTTTAGATTTATAACGCTGAATTTTTTCGTCGTTAAAAACCGTTTTTCTAGTAGTTTAGTGTTTTCTTATGTATAATAAAGAATTTTCATGATTAAAATTTCTCTCTTCTCATACCTAAAATTACAAACATAATAAACGTACTATAAGTCTACAACGGATGGAGTGGTGGTTATATATTGCGCACACATCTTTAGTTGCAAAAAAAAAAAAAAAAAAAAATAGCAATGGTGAATAGCACCTAGAACAAAATTCACCTAGGAAAAAGTCTTTGCCAAAAGAAGATAAAGTTTTTCAAGCAATGGCTTTCTTGTTGAAGAGTATCTTTGTTCTCATATGAATTGTTTTAATGCATGTACGAGTATCATGCATCGTACTTTTTTACAAGTAATTCTATAGAAGTTGCTTCATGGATCAAATAATGAATCTATGACGTGAACCTTTTTTTAGTATTTTTGGTTCTTGCAATGTGTCATCATAATGGCAACATTAATTTATTTTTTAATATGTTTACCATCAAGAATTTAGGCATTGTTTATTTTGAAGGAAAACATTTTTTTAAAAATAAGTTAAGAAGAGAAGAACTCAATTTTTCTCTCCTCAAAAACTTAAGAAGTGGAGTTGGCAAAAATTGACACAACACAAAATTAGTGGGTTTGGGTCAAGAACTTTGATCGACACGATTAAGTTAACAGGTCGACGCGACACGCCACACTTATTAAATGGGTCGAGTTTGGATCAACGAGTTTCAACTCGTTTATGTAAGTGGGTTGACACGACACGATACTTAATAATTAGGCCCAATTATTAACTTTACTGTGCAAAAACTGACATGACATGTACGTTAACACAATCCGAACACGACACGAAATTAACGGGTTTGAGTCAAGTACGTACTTTGACACGTTTAAGTAAACACATTCAAATGACACAACACGTTTATTAAATAGGTTAGCTTGGGGACAGGCTGTTCAATCTGTTTATATATGTTGGCTGGCATGTACACGACACAACACGGCCCTATTGCTAATTAAGCTAGCTCTATCAAAAAGGTATGTCACGCACATTTTCTATGATATCTCCTTAGTTTCTCTTTTTCTCCTCCCACCTGTCATTTCTCATCCATTTCTTTTTTCCCCTACTTTTTTTTCCACGGAAATATATAGAAGGAAAAATTATTTTTTTAAATTGTATTTTCCTATGGAAAATATTTTAACAGAAAATCATGTTCCTTCAAAATTGTTTTCTATTAAAACAAATGGCGCCTTAATTTTAATAAAGTCTTCCCTATAGACTATAATCAATGAACTATACAGTTACTGAACATGATGTAATTAGATGTTATAAGTTGTTAGTTGGAGTTTATAAATATATATATTTATGTAATGAGTGATCATGTATGATGAAATTAACTAACTTTGTGGATAATTGATCAACCTGACTACAATTTTGGAACCTGTCAAATTACTCCAAAAATATGCTACCAGATACTTCATACACTTCATTATAGTTGACAAAATTATATTCAATCAAAACAATAGCTTTTTATTTTTATTCTTTTAACTGTACTGAATAGCTATCGAACCACATAATGTCCATTTATATAATCAGTCTTCTTCAATTCCCTTTTTGATTGGTCAACGATTCCAAATTCTGAGTAGCTACATATTATGATTCCTAAATGTAATTGTCATAAAAAATTAAGAACAAAAAGGATTAGCAAATTATAAATATTTGGAACTTAATTTTTTTTTAATGAAACAGGGATAGATATTGTGAAAAAAAAAATTATTTACAAATTCTTTGGTGATACGTTCTCACTGTAAGACAAAGTCTCACAAGGATACACTGGGATACATGAATACTTCAATTAGGTAGTCGTACCCGTGTCGGATACCGATACGATGCCAATACTTCATGGATACCCGATACTTTACTTCTTTTTTTTAAAATTATATTCTTAGAAAAATATTTTACCTTATTTTAGGCATTTTTTCAATCTTTCTATTATTCTTTAAAGGGGTTATATCGTTTTACTTGATTATTTGTGTTTTTACAAATATAACTTCCAAGTTATATTGAAGATTTTCATAAAATTTCATATTTTTATATATTTTATGTGCTACTTTCTCATTCGTATATGTATCCTTAATTTTTAAAAAATCGTATTTCGTACCCAATTTGTACCTTTTTTCAAACTCATACCTGTATCCATGCAACCTAGGGATACAGACCTCACAACTTTCTACTTCTCATTGGTATACACACGTTCACCATGAGGTAATGGTGCTGCAGACTGGATCACCAATGTTGGCCATTTACTTTCGGTTTATACTTGTATTCTTTTTTTTAAAGGAAAGGTAGACAGGGAACACTTAGGTTGTCTTCCTCTCGAAAAAAACAACCTTGTCATAATTTAAAAAGTAAGAGAACTTAGCATCCATAAAAGGATCTATATTGATATGCGTAGGGGCCCAGTGCCCGAGAGACGCAATATAATCTGCGGATTGATTAGCTTCCCGATAGACATGAGACGAAGAATTGTTATTGAAATTGCGGAGGATGCACCGAATATCGTCTTGTAGAAGTTGGATCTTCCATAGACAACAGAATTTACTCTGCAAAACATTGATAACAGTTAGGTTGTCACCTTCTATAAAAATTGAGGAAAAATTAAACTCCCGAGCCAACAGAAGACCATTGCGGAGAGCCCCGACTTCAGCAACCAGGGGGGAGGTGTTGCATAAAGGGAAAGAACGGGCAGCGAGGAAATCACCTTGAGAGTCCCGAAGAACTACACATGCGGCCGTAGAAGAATCTTTCGAAGAGCCTTCACAATTTAATTTAACAGTACCAGGGGAAGGAGGAAACCAACGAACCCTCGGAGGCGACAGGAAGGGGGAGGGGAGAGGAGGGGACCAATTAATAGCAGCTAGAGAGTCAATGGAGAGACGAGTCTTCCAATCCTGAAAATAAGAGAATGCCCGAGAGAAGACAGAGACTGAAGAGAAGCGAGCATTGTTAAAGAAGGCCTTATTTCTAGCGTTCCAAACACTCCATAGGACATGGAAGAATTTAATCATGGAGGGATAATGGGAAGCTAGCATGAAGATGCAATAGGAGAGCTGGGATAGAGAACATATTGGAAAGAGGGGTTAACCAACGAATAGCTTGACAGTTGGACCAAACCGAAAGAATGCACGGACAGTGAAGAAAGTGGTGGTCATGGGATTCTTCACTTGACTGGCAGAGGGGGCAAGTAGGAGCAATCGAAACCCCACGAATGACAAGGTTTTGACGGACTTGTAAGCCATTATACTTGTATTCAATGTTCTTATCTAACTGATGTACACTTCATTTGATTATTAATTCATCATTATATTAAAAAAAAAAAAAAAATGAATCCATTATGCAACGTGGCATTTTTGCGGGAAGCACACGGTTCATTTTGTTGGGAGATTGGGTGCAGCTTTCTAAGGAAAGAAAAAAAAAAGTAAATTTGACAAAAGATTGAAAATGCTGTGTTATTATTTTAGTGCAAAACTTGTAGATATGGAACTAACTAGAGACGTTAATCATGAACTATTATTTATTGATATACATACAAATCATCAATAAATTAAGGAATGTTGTCTGTTATATTAGGGAAACAAATCTAAGAATCAGTTGATTCGTTTAATAGTGGTCTCTTTACAAAATCTTTATTTCTTTGTCTTGGTCAAATTAATATTAAATTAAGCCCTCTATTAATTTTTGATTGATATCAAATAAAAGGGTGTTAGACACGATAATTCACTTGTATAAATAGTTTATTGCCTATTATTGAGCCTTCTATGACGAGGATTTCATTGAATAAAATCTACCAGTTTGTATGACGAAGATTTCATATAATTTTATAAGTGGTTTTACACTCATTTAGTATACACACGATGTAGAATACATAATATTAATTTTTGCATAACCATCCTATGTTGAAAAGCTATGTGAAGAATTACACATTTTTTTTATAGAAAAGCAAATAAAAACCAAAAAAAGAGTTAGCATCAAATTTCATTTGTGGGGACCGCAAAGATTATTTGCATTTCTTAAAGATTGTCTCATTTGACTTTGCACAATCTTTAAATGCGTCAAGATTCCACATACGTATAATATTACTATACATTGTGAATTCATACTCAAAGTTGTTATAACTTGACCAAAAAAATATACAATACGAAAATCTATAAAGGATGGAGCATATTTTACCTGAAAATTAAAATTCCTAGGAAATAGCTAAATCACCCTGTGTTTGGTTGACACTATAGAGTAAAATCATAGAAAATTAAAATTCCAAGGAAAATTGATATTCCTAAGTGTGCGTGGGAAATTATTAACCTACATCCCCTTGGTGAATGAAAATTTTTGAGTCAAATACAAATATCCATGGTGAACCAAACACAAATAACTATTTCTTAAGAAATGAACAAGGGGTTTTATTTCCCATGGAGTAAGACTTCCTATAGGAAGTAAATTCCTATGGTGAATCAAACGAGTTCTAAATATATGTCTGGAAAATTGGTAGGTCAAGTCGGTATTGATTTGTCAGTCAATATCACGTTTTTCTCATTATCATCAAGTAAGTCATTTTTTTTTATAATGGGTCGAAATACCCCCTTCATTTCCTTTTAATTGAAAAAAGTGAACTTATGTACTATTTATATTTATAACATTGACTAATATTTGCGATTTATACAAAATAAAAAACATGTTCAAGTGGGATCTTGTTGGATATATATATCTTTTGTGTCCTAATTAATATTATTTGCAACTACTGAAAACAAATTTCAAATTGTCAAGTTTTTTTTTTCATGACCCAAATTTTTGGGATCGATTTGTAGGTCGATATTGGGTCGAATATGTTTTTGCTAGGTATGTCTATCTACTAGTGTTGCTGGTAAAAATGTGTTACTCTATATAACACATTTTTTTTAAATACAAAATATAGTAAAAATATAGTGGTAAGTTTTCAAAAATAAAATATTCCAATAAAATTAGTGACGTATTCATACTATGGTCATCACTGATCAGAGTGAGGAACAAAGTTTTATTTGTGCCTAAAATTGTTGCTTAATGTTGAGAAATTCGTATCTAGACGTCAACTTTGAAAAGCCCCACATCATATAACTTTAATCAACTAAGTACTACGTAGAAAGCTGTTGCTCCACTGCTTTTGATTTGGTCTTGTCAAAGAACCTGAAACTATGGAGGGTCAAGATTCAATTGACGTACATTGATATTTTCCCCTAATATATTTTTAATGTACGAGTCCAATTTCCAAATCTTTTATGCCACTAGCTAATTTGTTCGTGTACTAATGTGTATCATTGTTAATTTGTTATATTATTGGTTTATTTTAGTATTCTAAAATTTGGATATAAGAGTAGTGAGTCACAATATCAAAATTAATCTATGAAAAACAGTGACAAATCTGTGGTACATAATTTAGGCTATATAAGGTGTAGACTCATAACATAATGAACAATATATAACTATTATTATTAAAAACATAAAGTGGTTTTTTTCATCCCGCTATATGTCTGTATCCAACCATGTTGTGGTACATCCAGTGGCGAATCTAGAAAAAATGTTTAGTGGGGTCAAAATGCATTTGATAAATTTAATAGGGGTCAATAATTTCAAATTATAGGGGAAATTTGAAAATTTTCTAAATTTTACAAGAGAAAAATTTACACATTTAGGTTCAAGTGGGATCAACGGACCCCACTTGTTACAAGGTGGATCCGCCACTGGGTACATCGTAATATTTATCACATGTATTAGCTTAGACTCGCAGACTTTGGCTACAGAAAATTATCCGTGACAAAAAATTACTACCTCTGTTTTATTTTATGTGCAACAATTGAATATTTTATACCTCACAAAAAATACTCAATTTTTGCACATAATTTGAAACGGAGGTAGTATTACTAAGCATTTATCTGGTTAATATGAGGATATTGTTAGAAACATGAACACTATAAATGCTCAAAACTCTATTTCAGTTCAAGAACGTACATAACAGTTCAGTTAATGATAGTTCACAGACTTTGGTTATTAGTGAATTTCTTCAAAATAATCATAGTAATAATGGGAGTGGTATGTATACTGTAAATGAACAGATTAATTAATACTAATTAAAAAAAGTAAAAGAGAAATAAATCTTCCAATCAAATTGAAAGAATATCATATATCATACATGCCACATAGAACAATTGCTCAACCTAATGATTCTCAATCTTTTTTCATTTGCTGTCAATTCCTCCTTGATATGTGAGCCTAAAACTTACAATAAAGCAAAGGATTGTCCTGGATGGGTTGGTGCTATGAATAAAGAGTTAGATGATTTAGAAGAAAATCAAACGGTTTCTCACTGATCTTCCTAAAGGGAAAAGAGCTATAGGTCTAAGTGGGTGTTCAAAACAAAACTGAATCTTGATGGTAGTATTGAAAGACATAAAACAAGATTAGTTGCCACATGGTATCAACAGGTTGAAGGGGAAGATTGTACCCAAACTTTTTCACCAGTAGTGGCCAAGGTAGCTATCGTCAGAATCATTGTTTCTTTTGCAACCTGTAATGATTGGTCTATTTTTCAATTAGATGTAAACAACGCATTTCTCCATTGTTTTCTTGATGAGGAAGTTTATATGAAACTTCCAGCTGGGTATAATAAAGGAGAAAAAGGTCAAGTATGTAAATGAAATAATTCACTTTATGGCCTAAAACAAACTCCTAGATAGTGGAATAAAGAGCTCACTAAATTATAAAAATGTCTTGATTTTGCTCAATCTAAACAAGATTATTCTTTGTTTACTAGTCCCTCCTTTTTTTTAATTTACTCACTTCACTTTTCACACTTGTGAGGTAAAACTTTGAAGATTAATATCTTTAATTGTGTGTTTGTAAAAATTAAAAAACTAGATATTAAAGAACTAGATGTTGAAACGAAACCAACGAGACCCCACATGACTATATTTTTTCTTATGTATAAATCATAAATGATAGTCAAAGTATACTTTGTGAATAGTGCAAAAGTCAAACTGAGTAAACTAAAAAAAAAAAGAGGTAGTATATTTAAAGAGGGTGAATTTTTAATATTGCTTGTATATGTAGATGATAGATATTCTATTGACAAGTACTTCTCATGTTCAAATTGAAAAGGTAAAACAAGATCTTGATTTAGCTTTTAAAATTAAAGATCTTGGTCTATTACATTATTTTCTTGGTATAGAAGTGCAAAGAGACAAGTCTGAAATTTTTCTATCACAGAAGATGTATATCAAAGATATACTTACAAATGCAAATATGATCAATAGTGAGCCTGTAACAGCTCTTCTGGCTACTGGCCTAAAGTTGTCAACTGATAAAGGTGATAATTTGGACAATCTTGAAAGTTGCAGAAGGATAGTAGGTAGGTTACTTTAATGTTAGCATAACTAGGCCATGTCTTTCTTACACTATTCAACATCTATCTTAATTAGTCAGTTTATGCATGCTCCTAAACTTCCTTATATGAGAGCAATTATATATACATGTTCTCAAATACTTAAAAGGAACCTTGGAGCATGATCTTTTCTATTCTTCTAACGAATCTAATATGCAGGTCAAAGCTAAGCGCGCTTACTCTGATTCAGACTGGAGTGGGTGTCAACTCAGCACTAGATCTCTCAGTGCTATATTTGTAGTGGATCATCTATCTTATCTCATGGAAGACCAAGAAGCAGAGTATCGTTAGCAAGTCCTCCACTGAAGCATAATAAAGAAGCTTGTCTGTAACTGCTAGTGAGATAACATGGGTTGAAGGGCTCATACAAGACTTAAGAGTGCAAGTTCAGCAACCAACTTCCATTCACTTTGATAATACTTCTGTTATCCATCTTGCACACAACCCTATGTTCATGAGAAAACAAAGCACCTAAAAAGAAAATGCATTATGTGAGGGAGAAAGTAGAGGAATGTGTTCTGGATATTTAGCATATTAAAAGATCAGGAAAACTTGTTGATGTTCTTACAAAATCTTTAGAGTGTTGTTAAATACATCCACCATTTTACTTACTAAAGTCCACATTTGGACAATTTTGCCCCTGGCAAAATGTGCGTGTGTTGGACCGCGAAAACAAAATACATGATATAGACCAGGGCCCATGGTCTATGCGCCCCAGCCTAGGTCCAAGCGCATGGACCATGCACCCTGGTCTATATCATTTTTTTTTTTTAATTTCATGTTTAATAAACTATTTTTAATGCTTAATCATATTAATTCATGATTTTAAGGTGCATAATTACATGCTATGTACATTTTATGATTAATCTTGATATAAAATTAGAGGAGAAGAATGAGTTTTTTAAATCGAGGGCAAAATTGTCCAAATGGAGGCTTTAGTAAATAAAATGGGAGCTATCAATTCACAATATGTAACTTCAACTCAACATGTTGCTTTGTGAATCAAACTTGGTTTTGCTTCGCTTGGTCAACAGCATAGCTTAGATTTGTGTTGTTGCATTATTGTCCTAATTAAGCTCTGCCTTTTCTGTTATCTGTTTAGTACTTAATAAAGTAGGGTGTGTATTAGCTGATAATTAAATATTTAATAAATTAGGGTATGTATTAATTAATAATCAAGGCTATTGTTGTAAAATAGCTTTAATTAGTTAACTACAGTTAGCTTCCTTCACTGTAGTAAAATAGCTTCCTTCACTATAGTAACTAAATATTGTATTTAATATTTAATAAATGTCACCCATGGATTATTTAATTTAAAATCGCCCACAATTTAAAGTAAAAAGATAAATTGCCCTTGACTTAAAATTACACCACAACTACATATATACAACGACATCGAACACTACCACCACCATGATGGTGGTCAATTTATTTTAATAAGGGTGGGGCGTCCAAATCAGACGCCCCAATCATTGTCCGGGCGTCTGATCTAGACGCCCTTATCATGGTTGGGGCGTCTGATCTAGATGCCCCACCCTTATTATAAAAAAAAATTGACCACCATCATGGTGGTGGTGGTAGCGGTGATCGAGCTCATATCGTGGTGTCCAATGTCGTTATATATGTAATCAAAGTTGTTTTGCTATAATTTTAAGTCAAGGATAATATTGTCTTTTTACTTTGTATTGTGTGCGATTGTAAGTAATGTGCAGACAACTCTCGCTGTATATACTCTCTGACTCGAGTATCTCTGTGATGTTGAGAATTAATTCTCTTACTTCTTATACGAAGTACAAAGTTTCATTAGTTTCTTCAAAACTAGTTGAATTTTAATTTGAGATCATAAGAGTTGACTTCTTAATAACCATGATTTGTTAACACTTAACAATATATTTATCTTATATATCTCATACTTGTATAATCTACTACATCCGTAACATAAAATTTTCAACAATTGGTTTTGCACGCATTTTGAGGAAGCGGTTTAAGGGTGTATATGAAAGAATTAATCAAAATAAAAATTAATATTAGGAACTTATAATCACATTCTTACTTGTAAAATCATTTTGGCTAATTACTTCGTTTACACCCTTAAATCGCTTCCTCAAAATACTTGCAAAACCAATTGTTGAAAGTTTTATGTTACGGAGGGAGTATATTCATTTTAACATAGGGAGTATCCGATAATACTCCATCCGTAACATAAAAATGACAACAGTTGTTTTTACACACATTTTAAGAAAGCGAATTGAGAGTGTAAACGATTAAAATAATTTTGATATTAGTAACTTATATTCATATTCTTACTTGTGTTAAAACCATTTTGATTAATTCATTCATTTACACCCTTCAATTGTTTCCTCAAAATATGTAAAAAAATCATTGTTACCATTTATATGTTACGGAGAGTGTAATTTAAATAAAATATATATAGAAACCATTAAGTATATTTCATATCTTTAATTTGTGGCACAATTTTAAATAATATGATTTGTGTATAATGACAAAGTTCAGACCATGATAATCATGCTTTCCTCATTCATTCATTCATTCAGCAAGCATTTGTTCTTACATATGATTTTGTGTAAAAAAAGGTCCTACTGCTGCAGAGCAGCCTCCCTTTCTATTTAAAGCACAGACCCCAAAAACCCTTACATTCCCCTGAGGACAGGTGTAAGAATCTCCTGATACAATCAAATCAGCAACAGGACAAAAACACTACAAGCCAACAATAGCAGCACATCCTAGAGAAATAATAATAAGAGTTATACTCCAAAAATACAGAATTAAGTGAATAAACTTAGATAATAAAGCTTTGGGCTTTATCTTGGGCCTTCTTGCTCTTATACTCCCCCTCAAGCTGTGTGTGGAGCTTGTTGCACACCAAGCTTGGACAGAAGATATTGATGCTGATGGATTGGAAGTTGTTTAGTAAACACATCTGCAACTTGTGAGGAAGAAGGAACATAGCTGGGCTGAATGACACCTTTGGAAGTCTGATCTCGAATGAAGTGGAGGTCAATATCCAAGTGCTTGGTTTTCTCATGATACACAGGATTGGCAGCAATAGCAAGAGCTGCTTTGTTGTCACAATATATGGATGAGGAGGGAAGCTTCTTGATGCCTAGTTCCTTGAGTAGTTGCCTTAGCCACATGACTTCACAAATAGTGAGTGCCATGGACCTTGCTTTTGCTTCAGCTGTGGATCTGGCTACCACAGACTGTCTTTTGGACTTCCATGAGATGGGTGATGACTCAAGGAGTATGCAAAAACCAGAGGTGGATTTCCGTGTGTTGGGGCAGCCTGCCCAATCACTGTCACAATAGGCAGTGAGTTGAGTAGAAGAAGAGGAGGTGAGAAGAATTCCTTGTTGAATAGACCCTGCCAGGTAACGCATGACTCGTTTGGTAGCTTGAAAATGGACTGATGTTGGTTTATGCATAAACTTACTCAGAACATGAACTGAGAATGTGATGTCAAGTCTTGATAGAGTGAGGTAGATGAGCTTCCCTATCAATCTCTGGTACTCTTCTGGGTTTCCCAAAGGGGTCCCTGCATCTGAAGTTAACTTGATGTGAGTGTCCATGGGCAATTTGAGAGCTCGACAGCCTTCCATCCCATATGCCTTGACCAGATCAGAGGCATATTTGGACTGAGAAATGAAGATTCCTTGAGGAGTAGTGTCAATTTCCAACCCCAATAAATATCTAAGACCACCAAGGTCTTTCATAGAGAATTGTGCTCCTAGAAGTTGTTTGGTTTGATCAATTGTAGTGTCATCATTTCCAGCAATTAAGAGATCATCAACGTACACCAATACCACAGTTATTTTATCATCCATCCTGTTAATGAACAGAGATGAGTCTGAGTGAGACTGAGAGAAACCACAATCAATCAAGGCACCCCTTAACTTGGCATACCATTGCCTAGGAGCCTGTTTGAGTCCATACAGGGACTTCAGGAGCTTGCACACTCTATGATCTTGCTCAGGAGCAGTAGTGTAGTTAGGATTGACATTGATTCTCTGACCATATCCCCCATATCCAGGAGGGAGCTTCATATAGATTGTTTCCTGCAAATCACCATGGAGGAAAGCGTTTTTAACATCCATTTGGTCTAGTCTCCAGTTATACATAGAAGCAATAGCTAGAAGGGATCGAACTGTAGTCATTTTTGCCACTGGGGCAAATGTTTCTTCATAGTCTATCCCATGTTGTTGTTTATTACCAAGGACTACAAGCCTTGATTTGTATCTTTCCACACTTCCATCAGGTCTATATTTAATTTTATAGAGCCAATTGCATCCTATGGGTTTTTTGCCTGGTGGAAGAGTGGTGATTTGCCAAGTATTGTTGTGCTCAAGAGCTTCAAGCTCTTCATTCATGGCTTTCACCCATTGGTGATCAGTCACAGCTTGTTTAAAGTGGATTGGCTCTCTATCCTCTTGAATTTTGGACATGAAACAGTGGAATGGTTGAGTAACAGTGGTTGTTGTGACATCTTGGATTTTTGCAGGATGGGCCACAGTGGCCAGATTACTCATAGAGTAATATTGGTGCCAAAATGGCTTTCTGTGGGTTCTAGAGGATCTTCTGTCTCCTACCTCATTAGTGTGATCATTGGCAACATGCTCCCCCTCATCTTGATGGGGAGCATCATCATTATGCAGGGGCTGCACTGCCTCTGTTGGCTCACCATCAGTGTGATCAGACTGAGCACCATTATCAGTAGGAGGATGGGACACAGACACAAAGTCATCCCAGGATGGGACATTCTGGTTTAATTTTTGGTCTTTCTTATTTTGATTGAACATTTCATATGGAAGTACATTTTCATAAAACCTTACATGTCTAGTAACAAACACAACATTACTTCCATATGACAGAGAAGGCATCTGACTTGTGTTTCCTGAGACTCACCCAAGCCACCCTTGTGTGGTCATCCACAATTGTCATGAAATATTTGTATCCTCCCCTGGCAGAGACTCTGTAGGGTCCCCACACATCCAAATGTATTAGCTCAAATGGTTGGCATGCCCTTGATTTACTTGTTGGGTAAGGTAGTTTAGTGAACTTGGCAATTGGGCATGTGATGCACAAGTCCTCTGAACCTTCCTTTATGTCTCCCTTTAGTTCATTTATCTTCTTTATCCTCTCAAGGGGAGCATGCCCCAGTCTCCTATGCCAAAGGGTGTCCTTCTTTAAGGGCTTATACCCTTCAATGTTACTTGGAACATTAATTGCAGCCTCTGCAGTCATGGCCTTCTGATCTTCCAACTTTTCTTTCATTACAGATTGTGCTTCCTGAGCTATTTGTTTCACAGCCTTCTCAACTGGCATATCAATTAGATAATACAAGCCTTCCTTTGCCTTCCCAATTCCTTTGATCTCAGAGGTTGTGATGTCTTGAACAAGGCAGTAGTGAGACAGAAATACAACCTTGCAGTTGTTCTCTTTGTTGAGTTTTTGAACAGACAGTAGGTTGTGTTTGAAGTTTGGTATTATCATCACTCTGTTGAGTTTCAAGTCATTAAAGAGGTTTATTTTTCCCATTCCAGTGATCCTTGCACTTTCTCCAGTGGGTAAGTTAATCTAGCTACTGTGATGCATTTCTTCCACCTCACACATCATATCCCCACAACTTGACATATGATGGGCGGCATCACTGTCAATAATCCATTCCTTTCTTCCAGTATGCACCAGATTGCAAGTAACCGTAGGCACCGTTGCCGGGTTTACATATTTTTAGTTCATTTCAATTTATTATTATTCTGTTGGATTTTATTCATTCCAATTCAATCCTTTTTAGGTAGTGTTTAGTATGATTAACACAAATTTAATGGAAAGGAATTTGATAAGGAATGAAAAGAATAACAAAAAAATGTTAGTTTGGTATCCTAGTAGAATGGAAACAATTGTCAATGTTGATTGAGAAAGAAAACGTAATTTATTTCTACTACTTTGATAAGGGTAACAAATGAGAGGATTTTATTACCCTCCGAAAACGGTATTCTAAAAACTGATAGCAAACACTAAATAATAACGGAAACGATTAGTTGAATTCATTTCCTACATCAAAAATATCTTTATCAAACACTCCCTTAGTGTAGTTTAGTTTAGTTTGTTTCAACTATATTCACCTTAATTTTCTTAAACTAAATTAAGCTTATTTTATTAAGTTCAGTTTAATTTAGTTCCGAGTTTAAATTAATTCAATGTAAATTAATTAGTTTGCTTCAACGACTATATTCACCTTTATAATCTTATTTTGATATGTTCAGTTTAAATTAATTTAGTGTAAAGGAATATGGCGGCTTGTCTTTATAAGCTCAGGGTGCATTTTGCTCTGAAAATTTTTCTGACCAGGTATGATCTGATCTGAAATTTTTTGATGTGGTCTGAATTTTCTGAAAATAAGTACAGAATTGCATTTTATAAGTTGAATCAAATGACGTAGCTTATTGTTATATGTTTGTAAAGTGCATGGATATACTAGATTACTAGGTAGTACATCCAAGTAACAAAGTAGGTACGTAGGTAATTTAAAGTTGCATAAAAAACTATACTTGTTAAATATTTCTTAGTAATTCTCCCTGAATTTCCATGTAAACTTCCCCAAAGTACGTAACCTAAAGTTGATTACATTCCTAATTAACAATCTATACAAATATATCTATACAAAGACTTGACTATATTATATTCCTATTTATTATCACAATCACTTTCATGTGATCCTTATACTATACTTTTTCCTAAATCATTTCCCCTATATATATACCACCCCCCATTCATCCCTTCTATCCCAAACACAAATTAACCCACTTCCTCTCATCCTTTCTCTCTCTACAAATTCAATAATGGGCTCCCAAGCAGACACCTTATGGCTCTTTGCACTTGCATCAAACTCTAATTCATTAACAACCACCAACATTATATGCTCCTTATTTCTCCTTGCCTTAATATGGCTAACCATGAACCTTTTTTATTGGGCTCACCAAGGCGGCCCAGCATGGGGTAAGTACTCCTTTACCCACTGGGCTAAAAAACCCATCCCAGGCCCAAGTGGGTGGCCCATCATAGGAAGCATAGGTCTCAAAATGGGCCTAGCCCACCGTAAAATTGCCGCAATGGCAGACTATTACAACGCCAAAAGACTCATGGCCTTTAGCCTAGGTGACACTCGCACGATCGTTACATGCAACCCTAACGTAGCTAAAGACATCCTCAACAGTCCAATATTTGTTGACCGTCCCCACCAAGAATCCGCCTATGGCCTTATGTTCAACCGGTCAATCGGGTTCGCCCCGTATGGGTCCTACTGGCGGACCCTACGTCGGGTTTCCGGTACCCATATGTTCAGCCCGAAACAAATAAAAGCCCACGAAGCCCAAAGAGAGGACATAGCTAGCCAAATGGTGGAAACCCTAAGAGCCAAAAATGGGCCGTTTAAGGTCCGGGAAGTGTTGAGGTGGGCCTCATTGAGTAACATGATGAGCTCAGTTTTTGGAGAGAGGAATGTAGAGACAAAGGAACTTAAAGAGATGGTTGAAGAAGGATATGAATTGCTAGGGATACTTAACTTGGGTGATCATCTTTCTTGGGTTTCTGAGTTTGACTTTCAAAAGATCCGGCTCAGGTGTTCTGAACTTGTTCCAAAAGTCAACCGGTTTGTAAGTCGAATTATTGAAAACCATCGCTCGAACCCGGGTCATGTGAACCGGGACTTTGTTGACGTTTTGCTGTCTCTCCCACACTCAGATAATAATAATAATAATAATAATAATAATAATAATAATAATAATAATAATAATAATAATAATAATAATAAGCTTTCTGATTCTGACATGATCGCTGTTCTTTGGGTAAGGATTCTTGTCACTATTACATCTTTTTTTTTTTTTTTTGAAGTAGGGAGAATTTTAAATTGTGTGTCTTAATTAAATTAATACAAAGGGAAATTAAAATGAGACAAGCAATGAACAAAGCCAAATGACGTTACGTTTTATAATTTCAGAAAGTTGCATTGTTACATTTCATATTAATATACTTTATTGTTATAGTGACTTTAATTATCATATTAACATTTCATTTTTATATAGTCAACAGTATAATACATATAGTGACATATATACTTTTTTTGTTCCAAAAAAAAAAATACAATAATCAACATTTTACGCATGTTGAGACATTACTTTGACACTTAGTAACTACAATTATGAACAATTAAAAATTATAAAAAAAGTTGATATTAAGATAGTAATTTACATGGCGAAACTAATAAGATCTCACTTGCCTATATTTATTTTATGTGTAAAGCTCAAAACTTGGTCAAAATATATAATGTAAATTAATAATGAAAAATGTTGACTGTTGCATTTTTTGGGGAACGAAGGAAGTATAGAATTTACATCATGCGCCTGGGTGTATGTGTACCTCTGCTTATATTTTGCTCTTTTGGGAAAATAAATGAGCAAAACTATATATTAAATGAGTGAAGAACTGAATATTAAAATAACAAAATATAAATATAAGTGCATGTAGCTATACGTGCATACGAGTGCACTAATATAGAAGTTCAGTTACCTTACCTGCAGATCAGATTATTTCAATATCTTATCACTCATTTCAGATCGGATCAAACCTTACCAGATCGAGAAGATTAGTAAAAATAAGTTCAAATCATATTTGATAATTTAATTTGATATTTTTAAACTTTAAATTTTTTTAATTCCGTGACAAAAAATATGTTTAAAATTACATATTAGAAAACTTATTATTATTACAAATAAAATAAGATATTAATTAATATTTTTTTCTTATAAATTAACATATATACTCGGACAAAGTTTAATCAAATCAGATGCATATTAAAAAAAAAAAAAATTCAAATCAGATAAAATAAATAAAATATAGCCTTAGTCTAACTAACTATGACGTTATGAATGTATTGTAGGAAATGATATTCAGAGGGACTGATGCAACCGCAGTGTTAATGGAATGGATTCTTGCAAGATTAGTCCTTCATCCTGAAATTCAATCAACCCTCCATGATGAGCTGGACACTGTCGTAGGGAGATCACGTGCTGTTGCCGAATCTGATCTTTCATCACTACTTTATCTAACGGCTGTTATCAAAGAAGTCCTTAGACTCCACCCCCCTGGCCCACTTCTCTCGTGGTCCCGTCTTTCCATCCAAGACACTACCCTTGATGGGTATCACGTGCCTGCGGGGACCACAGCTTCCGTCAACATGTGGGCCATTTCAAGGGATCCCGAGATTTGGGCTAGCCCACTTGAGTTTCAGCCCAATAGATTTTTAGGGTCGTTGTCCGGTGACGAGTTCTCCGTACTTGGGTCGGATCTTCGACTTGCCCCGTTCGGGTCGGGTAAACGGTCCTGCCCGGGGAAGACCTTGGGGCTGACCACGGTCAGCTTTTGGGTGGCATCATTGATGCATGAGTTCGAATGGGTGACGTCATTGAATGATGAGGTGGATTTGTCCGAGGATCTAAAACTCTCCTGTGAAATGGCGCATCCTCTTACTGTGAAAGTGAGGCCTCGGAGGACATTACAATCCAATTAAAGTAATACAATTATGTACTCTCTCCGTCCACAAATAAGTGCTTCGTGTTAACGAAAATTGTGAGAGCTTTTTAATAAAAAGGAGCACTTATTTGTGGACAAATAAAGTAATATACACATTGTAATTGCTTATTGTAAATTATTACTTCTAATATACTTAGTTTGACGTGTGTTTAGTTATTTACAAAGTACTCCTTAATGTATTAGTACATCAAATAAACCTTTTTTTAATCAAGCTACCGTTTGTAACATGTTGTAAATATATATAATGTTGCACATTAATTTTGGTAAATTAGAATTTTTTATCGTTACATTTCTTTGTATTTTTTTATTGTTTTTATATTTAAACTCAAATGTTTAAGCTGATGGTTGAAGCTTAAAAATTAATTTTATATTCTATCACGCTTCCTTACCAGAGAGACTTATTAAATTTAAAGTTTCGATACAACCTGTACATTTCCTACCCGACTTTAATTTGATTATTCCACTTAGAAAAGGGGTGATGAGATTCGAACTGATAACCTTTTTGTCAACCAAAAATAAAAGACGTTGGTTTAAGCCTAGGTTTAATACTCTATCATGATATCAATCTCATAATTTTTTTTTTTACAAAAGGAAATGTTGCACCTAGCTAATTTCCTAGAGTAGCAGCTGGTACAACAATACACAAAAGAATACTTACAAAACAAGTCCAAATAACATTATTAATAATTAACGAATACTAGTTTTCTTGGTTGCTGAGGCTGAGCTGAACTTTGGAGCAGACTAAAATTGTGTTTCATGCCGATATGCCAGTTTAATAAACTTTGAAGGCTTCCTAAAAGGTGATCACATAGCGATGTTGTCGATTCACTGATCTCAGTGTGGTCTAGATAATCGTTTGGTAAGAAGGTTGTTTGAATACAGGTATAAAACACAAATATTACAGGGATAAATCCCATAAAGCCGAATCACTATTTATATTTATATACTTACTATATACTTACTATATACTAAAATACATGCCACTAAAAAACAAATTTTCTCCTAAACTTTTATTTTTCCCTCCCATTAGTCCATTACCATAATATTAAATGCTTCACATTTTTCAAAGATGTATTTGTTTTATTTTTTTCCTAATACAATTATAATTATTTGTACTTATTTTACAATAAAAACTATATTACCCATCCATCTTCATAAAAAATCTTATTAGTGTTCATTTTTAAATTTGTAAAGTATTTTTTGTCAGCCTTAATTCGTTAACGATTTGATATTCTTTGCCTAAATTCGATTTTTTCCAACTTGCTTTTTGCCCTTTTTTCAATTTTTTTTATAAATCTTCTAAAATAATGAACCACTATATTAAATATGTTTATATTTTTGTATATAAGTTTCAAATAAGTGTTTTGATTGTCGGTAATTTTAGTTTTTTTTTTCTACAATAGTACGATTTTATATAGAAGAAATAACTGCATAAATTGATAAAAGAAATTTATAATATTGTATTGTCAACGTTAGAAGACATAAAATTTAAGAAGATAAAGTAATGATATTGATATCTATCAAAATTGGAAATGACTATAGAAAAGATTATATACATCTTGGGTATTACATATTCTCTATCTTCTAATATAACTAAAATGAATTATTTAGATAAATATTCCATCTACAATAATGTTTAACCAATTTTCGCATAGAAAAAATTAATTAGATCTAAATACTTACTTCAATTAAATAAACCGAGCATTTGCTCGGGTTATCTAGTTCACTAATATGTTAAATGTTAAGATACCAATATTTTCTGGGCTCTTATTGTTATTTATGTGGTAAAAGTACAATTTGTTCCTGGGTTTACTTTTAAAATTTTGGGCCGGACTCTTCAGTTAAGGAAGTTCAATGATCATCTGACCCTTGGCTTAATAGCTTCATAGCAAAGTCTTCACTTTTTTACCAAAATAAAAATAAAATTGTTCCTACTCAAGAACTTCTCTTTTCATTCAAGTGTGTTTGTTGTGTTTGAGTTGACTGTAAGGGTTTGACCTACAAAACAGTAAAATGTTGCTAACCCGATCTGGATTCAAGAAACGTCCCTCCCATGCTTAAGTCAGAGATCAAAATTAAGAGTCAGAAGTATTAAGTTTGTGAATAATAAATTGGATACCTGGCATGTGATTTGACTGATTATTTTATAAGCGTGTATTCCCGATATTTTTGGGTTGTTGAGTCAGTGACTCAATGACGAGACTGACCAGTTGGTATATGGGTCTGGGCCGTCTAGCTCATGACATGTGTCATCTATCAACGACTTCAGTAACAAATCTTAATATCTTAGGGAAAGCAGCATTCAGCGTTTATGAATCTGTTGACTTCTCATGGGTCGGAACAAAAATTATCCAAGACCAAGGGATGACATTGTTTATAATAGAAACAAAAACTATACCACGTGACGAATTGCTTAAATTAAAAACGTACTTTAAAAAAATCACGATTGTTGAATAAAAGATATGATAATTTTTGCGTATCTTGAGTAATATACTTATTTAAATACAACCTTCCACAAAGTGGCCAATCAATTTGTTATAATTTTAGGATAATTACTTGTGTAATTCTCTAATTATTCTCTTTCTTTTTTGAAATACGTGTGATGGGGCACAATGCACCCCATTAATTATTGGGCCAGCCACATGCAAAGCTAAGGCCCAATCCAACACTCGACAAACAACGGATTTCCATCATAAGGAAGGCCCACAAAGGATCAGGTCCAGGTATAGGACAAAGTCCATACCAGGACCCCTGATCACCTAAAATCCACGCTCAAGCACCTGCCTGGTCCAGATCATATCTACCAGGCCCTGACGACAGCAACCTGGTCCAGGTCCAGCCTACCAGGTCAAGAGAACGTCCACCAGGCACAGGGTTACTGACCAGGTCCAGCCCAGCCTGCCTGGCACAGTTCAACCTACCAGGGGCAGTTCTCCAGCACAGTCTCAGGGTACTATAAATAGTCCCTCCCCATACACATGCCAAGGTATCCAAAAAATACAAAACACATACAAAACTTCTCCCCCACTCATTCTCTCTCTACATTCTCATACTTTCACACTTACTGACTTGAGCGTCGGAGGGCCGTTCCCCGGTAACACCACCGGGGGTAGCTCACGTTTGTTCATTGTGCAGATTCATAAGCCCATCTCGTGGAATTTGGACTAGCTCTCAAGCCCACCAATATAAATTACATTGTTGTGACCACAAAATCACCTCAACAATTTGGCGCTAGAAGGAGGGTTCGAGTGCCATATTCAGTTCATATTCCCCCTCCGAAATCCTTGACAATGTCTCAACAAGGTAACTCCGGTAACCATCCCAGCAAACAACCACAGCGCTCAAACCAAGAGAAGAGCGCGAGTGCCCAAGTTCCTAGGGTATCTCGGAGCGATCGAAGTGCAAACGCACCTACCAAATCTCAGGTCAAGGAAGCACTTCGGGTCCTGCGGGCAGCTTCCTTGCTGAACAAGGAATCGGGGGAGAGTGAGCCCGAGGCAAGTGAACGACCAGGGGATGAGGGTGAGTCGTCGGATGAGGACTACGCAACATCCTCACCACGGCCGTCCTCCTCTGTCGGCACGAAGAGGCCATCTACCTCGAAAGCTCCAACAAAGGGCAAAAGGCCACCCCGTGTGCGAAGAAAACTCAGTTACGCACAGGGGTCAGGCAGTCAAAGGGTCTCAACCAACCAACCCCGTACCACTCCTCCTAGATCTCTTCCAAGGAAGTGGGAAGAGAGTGAGTGGGACACCACCAGGGAGGCGAGAAACCACCCGAGATGGTTCTCGACCTCAGGCAAAACAAAAATAATGGACGATACTGTCCAAAAAGCCCCCAAGGAGGCGAGGCGACACCAACGGTGTCCTCCGTCACCTCGTATCACTGTCCGGGAGGAAGCTAACACGAGGCCTTCCTACCGGACCGCAGTGTATGAAGGGTCGAACGAGAAAAGGCCAGTGCACCAGAGGTTGGGGCCACCTCCAACCGTCCACGACAGGCTTGGAGAACCTATCACTGTCAGGGACAGGTTAGGACCCTTCCCAGCAGCCAGAGCAGGTCCGGAGTCAACCCAACGAGGTACTCCAGGACCATCCACGAGCCTCCGGGCAGAACGGCCACCAAGGCCAGAAGTAAGAACACCCACGAAGTCACCTTTTCATGCCTCGGTGATATTCGAACCCTCACAGAGGGTGAAACTACCAGGTCATATCAAATATGACGGAACAGGGGACCCCAACGACCACATCCAACTCTATGAAGGTCATATGTACCTGGGTCCCTACACAGACGCTACCTGGTGCAAATACTTCCCAACCACCCTCACGGGCCTGGCCCAGTCATGGTTCCAGAGCCTGCCACCAGGTACCATATACGACTTCAATCAGCTCGCTGAGCAGTTCACTGGGCATTTCATTAGTGGACGAAGAAGAGAGAAGAGCTCTATGGAGCTCATGAGCGTCAAGCAGAGCAGGGAGGAAACCCTGCGCGAGTACTTGGCGAGGTTTAGCAGGGAAGCCATTGCTGTGTCCCCCCTCAAACCAGACATAGTGATGATGGCCCTGAAACATGGTTTACAACCAGGGTCCTACAGGGACCACCTGGTCAGGGAAAATGTCTCCACTCTCACAGAGGCCATGCAAGATTCAGACAAGTTCATCAGGACAGAGGAGTTCAATAAAGCACTAAGAGCTCCCCCAGGTGAGAAAGGAGGACAGCCAGAGAAGAAGGGAGACAAAGGGAAAAGGGGACGAAGGGACTCGAGGAAACATGATTTTCCAACCTTCGATTCCTACACCCCCCTGACCGTGTCGGTGGCAGAAATCTATGCCACACACAAAAACGAGTACAAGTGGCGAAGGCCACCCATCATGAAGACAGCAGGTCGAGAAAGGGACCTGTACTGCGACTTCCATGACTGCCCTGGTCATGCGACAGAAAAGTGCAGATCCCTGCGCGACAATATTGAAGACCTAATCAGCAGAGGGTACTTCAAACAATACAAAGACTGGAAGGCAGCGTAAGAAAAGAGTGACCCTGCTCCCGAAAGAAAACGCGACAGGGAGTCACAAAAGAAAAAGGCCCCGGAGATACCCTACAACATCATATCGGTCATCTTCGGAGACCAGCCTTCCAGCAGTTCCTTAAGAGCAGAGCTGCGTGCCATGGCATCGGGTAGGTCATACTCAGCAAGAGACCTGCCCAATACCAGGCCCTCGGCTCTACCCACCATCTCATTTGGACCAGGGGACTGCGAGGGAATATCATACCCTCACAATGACCCCCTGGTCTGTTCTGTCCAAATATCCCACAGCCTGGTAAGAAGAGCCCTGATCGACGGAGGTAGCTCCATCAACATCCTATATGCGGAGTGCTTCCACAAGATGGGCCTGAAAGATAACATGTTGGTTCCCTCCCCTGGACCAATATCGGGCTTCATGGGCGAATCAATAGTGCCCAGGGGAGAAATCAATCTTCCTGTTAAGCTAGAGCAGGAGGACTCGGAAAGAGTCTGTATGGTGAGGTTCCATGTAATAGACGCATCCTCACCGTACAACGCCATCCTGGGCAGAACGTTCATGGACCAATTCGAGGGTGTAGCATCCACCTTCCACCTGTGCTTCAAGTACGTGACTGGTATTGGGGGGGTAGCCACCCTGAGGGGATCTCAAGAGGCTGCCAAAAGCTGCAACCTGACCCAAATCAGGCAATCCAGGCCTGAGGAAGTGGCCAGGGCCAGGAGGTTGACCCAATAGCTGTCCGAGCTGGCTAAGAGCAGCCCCAACAAAGTCTGCTTAACAGGGGACGAGCAACCCCAACCAAAGAAAATCTTCACTACCAGTCACAATACCCCTAGCACATCAGGGGGTACAGTCCAATACTTGGATCCAGAGGCCAGGCCGGCCGAGGAGCAAAACAGGGACCAGGCTATCCAACCTGGTCAGACCACAGAAGAAATTCTGTTGGAAGAAGGGTCAGGAAAGACTGTCATTGTAGGCACGGAGATGAACAAGGAGGAGAGGTGCAACCTGATCACCCTGCTCAGAACAAATCACGATATCTTCGCCTATGAGGCAAGTGACATGCCTGGGATAGACCCTGGTCTCATCTCCCACCATCTGAGTGTGCTCCCAGAGGCAAAACCTGTCAAGCAAAAAAGGAGAAACTTCTCCGCCGAAAAAAATAAAGCTGTCGAGTCAGAGGTCAACAAATTGATCAAGGCAGGTTTCATCGAGCCCTGCGATTACCCAGAATGGTTGGCCAATGTGGTTATGGTCAAGAAGTCCAACGGAACATGGAGAATGTGCGTGGACTTCACAGACCTGAACAGGGCCTGCCCTAAAGACTTCTATCCCCTGCCAAGGATAGACCAGCTGGTAGACTCAACCAGCGGGCATGCTATGCTGAGCTTCATGGATGCTTACTCTGGATACCACGAAATATTCATGCACCCTGCAGACAAACACAAAACGGCCTTCATCACCAGTTGCGGAGTGTTCAACTATGTCATGATGCCCTTTGGCCTGAAGAATGCAGGAGCCACATATCAAAGAATGGTAGACAGGGTCTTCAGAGACCAGAGAGGCAGGAACCTTGAGGTATACGTGGATGACTCCATAGTCAAAAGCGTACATACAGCAGATCATGTCAAGGACCTCCTGGAGACCTTCGACAACTTGAGGAAGCACAATGTGAAGCTGAACCCCAAAAAATGTGTATTCGGGGTCAGATCAGGCAAGTTCCTGGGTTTCCTAGTTAGTCAACGGGGAATTGACGCGAACCCTGATAAAGTCAAAGCAGCCCTGGACCTGCCAGAGCCTAAGTCAGTCAAGGACATTCAAAGGCTGACTGGGCGCATGGCAGCTCTGTCCAGGTTCATCGCCAAATCCTCGGAAAAAACACAGCCCTTCTTCAAGGTCCTCAAAGGCAACAAACAATTTGCCTGGGGTGAAGAGCAACAAGAAGCCTTCAAACAACTGAAGAGCCACCTCAAAAAGCTTCCCATCCTGGCCAGGCCTGTTCCAGGTGAAGTCCTATACCTGTACATAGCCGTATGCCAGGCAGCTGTCAGTGCAGTGCTCCTTCGAGAGGAAGGAAAAATCCAGCAACCAATCTATTTTGTAAGTCATGCCCTGGTTTCAGCCGAGACTAGGTACCCCATGATAGAGAAAGCAGCCTATGCAGTGGTCCTGGCAACCAGGAAGCTCAGGCCCTACTTTGATGCTCATGAAGTAGTGGTCCTCTCAGACATGCCCCTGGAAAAATCACTAGAAAAGCTGGACAGGTCAGGCCGAATATCTAAATGGGCACTGGAGCTGACTGCTTTTGGCATCAAGTTCCAGCCACGCCACGCCATCAAAGCACAAGCCCTGGCCGACTTTCTCGCTGAATGCTCTTACCACGAGGAAAACATGGAAACCCCAGGTCCATGGATCGTTTACTCGGATGGCTCTTCCCAGCAACAAGGTTCAGGGGCAGGGGTGGTCATGATCTCACCTGAAGGGGACGTGATCGAATATGCTCTCAGATTTCAATTCAGCGCAACGAACAACGAGGCAGAGTATGAAGCAGCCCTAGCAGGCCTTCAACTCTGCTCGACTATGAAAGCCACCAAGGTCCACTTGTTTACAGACTCACAGCTGGTCGCAAATCAATTCAACGGGTTATATGAGGCAAGGGAACCAGCACTGATTGAGTACCTAAAAGTAATGAAGGACCGGTCCTCCAAGTTAGAGGAATTTGTGGTACAGTTGATCCCCAGGGAGGAAAACACACAAGCCGATGCGTTGGCAAAACTGGCCAGCTCAACCCTTCAAGAGCTGACCAGGAAGGTTTTTGTGGAAATCCTGCCCGCGAAATCTATAGAGCAGACAAAAGAGCACACCTTCCAGGTGAACTCGCCATTAAACTGGATGAGTGGGATCATCCTCTTCAAAACCACAGGCCAGCTCCCAGCTGAGAGAGATCAGGCTAGGAAAATAAGAGGAAAGGCTACCAGGTACACCCTGGTCGACGGAGAATTATACAGGAAGTCATTCACAGACCAGCCCCTGCTAAAATGTGTTGACACTCATGAGGGAAACCACATCCTGAGAGAGGTTCATGAGGGTATTTGTGGTCACCACGTGGGAGGAAGAACCCTGGCCCACAAAACCCTCAGAGCCGGATACTACTGGCCAACCATGATGGCAGACTCGAGGGCCCTGGTCAAAAAATGTTCAAAGTGCCAGAAGTTCTCACCAACCATATCTCAACCAGCAAGCGACCTCTGTCCCATCCTCAACCCTATTCCGTTTGCTCAGTGGGGCACAGACCTGCTAGGTCCTTTCCCCACTGCCCAGGGGGGGAAGAGGTGGCTGATAGTGAGCATTGACTACTTCAGCAAGTGGATAGAGGCAGAGGGATTGGTCACAATCACAGAAGGCAACGTCAGGCAATTTATCTGGAAAAGCATCATAACCAGGTATGGGCTGCCCAGGTGCATGGTCTTTGATCATGGGAAGCAGTTCGACAACGAACCTCTCAGAGACTACCTCGCTCGTTTCCACATCAAGTTCGCCTATTCTGCAGTGTGTCATCCCCAGACCTACAAATCAAGCACAAGCAGCTCAACCACCTGTTAGAACTCCTGCAACCTTTATCTGGTCGGAAGATCACTCTGTCACCTTCCAACCAGGGGGGCAGAGAGCAGACACGACATATATATATATAGCACATGTAAATATAAATATTTGCAGAGACAAAAATTCAAAGTCCAAGCAAAAATCACATTCATACCAACAAAGTGTCAACTGAACATTCAAAAAGCAGCACGAGACACATCCACCCCATGGTGGATGGTAAAAATGTTAAGGGATTACATAAATTTTACAAAAGCAGGGTCGACGACCACCTGGCTCTAAAATGCCCAAGCAGAGGCCAAAAGAAATTGTTCTTAAAGTAACAGAAAGACAATTTAAAAGCAAAAAGAGAGAGCTTCGAGGGCACAAGAGGGTACCACCAGCATGCTCCAGAACAGGTCAACCAAAGGCATGACCAGAGGTGCTAGAGCAGGAAGAGGCATCCTCCTGATGACCAGGTGATCGCCAAACTTCCTAGGCAGGGGGAGACCCCCTGTCATCCTGCACAACAGGAGCACCCCGGTCATCCTCTGAAACAACCTTGTCCTGGTCAACTGCCCCGCCACTCACTTCCACCTCAACAGGATGGATGTTTGAACTATGAGCAGCACTGTGGAGGGTACCTCCCTGTGCAGGTTGAGGGGAAGCAGGATCAACAGTAGAAGTCCCAGGTTGAGCAAGCTCCTCAGCAACAACAGGCTGAGCAGGAGAAGGAACAGGAGCATCCTCAGGCATTGGAGTAGCAGGTGTTTCAGGAGTCAAGGGATGCAAGTACTCCTGAATAGAGGAAGGAAGAACTTCACCAACCAGGGGCATTGAACCCTGGCCAGCTCTGTAACCTTCCTCTACCACCTCCCAGTCCACGTCAGGATACGCGTGCTTCACACACCTGAAGGCAGACAGCCAGACATCAAAGAAATAATCATTGAAGTCCTGGTCCGTCCTGGTGAGGTGAGCCCTGGACTCCAGTTCATCCTCAAGCTCCACCAGTTTAGTCCTCATGTTCTCAGCACTGCCCCTAAGGGCCTCGAGCTCCCCAGCCTGGGTGTGGTTCCTCTCTTCAAGCTCAGCTATCTTCTCATCCTTGCTCTTTCCAACCTCCTCCAGGTCCTCAACCCTGGATTGGAGGTCCTCCCTGACCTGGTCAGCCCTGGTCCTCTCCTCAGCAGCCCTAGCCTCAGACTGCTCGACCTGCCCCCTGGTCTCCACAAGCTCCTCCTGGACTTCCTTCAGCTTTTCCAGGGCCTCATCCCTGGCCTCCTCAGCAGCTGCTATCCTCTCATGGAAAGCCTCGAAAGCCTGAGTCTGCTCTGCAAGAACTGCCAGGTACTTCTGCTTCACGGAGACCACCTCCTCTTGAAGGTTGTTGATTCTGTCCCCAGCGTGAGTCAGGTAGGGCAAGCCAAAGGTCAGGAACTCGCTGGCCAGCACCCCATACTTCACCACCTGCAAAAGGAAAACAAATTACAAACCTCAGTTGAAAGCACAGCAAGGTAGCAAAAGCAGAGGAAAATAAAGAATTCATACCAGTCCGATCACCCACCTCAGGGTAATCCCAGGGTCGGCCACTGAACTGGATGGCCTGTCCTGAGGACGCAAGACGCTGTACAGCATCCCCCTGATATATCTGTCAGAGGCCACACCTGGAGCAGCATCAAAACTCCCCTCCTCAGGCGTAGGGAACTCAGAGTTGAACAAGGCTGCCAACTCAGGGGGAAGGTTATAGGAGGGCAATAAATTTTGTGCTTCTGCCGCTGCTACTGTTGGTGTTGCTGTTGCTGTTTGTGCTGTTGTTGCTGTTGTTGGTTTGGTTGTTGTTGTTGTTGGTTCGGTTGTTGTTGTTGTTGTTGTTGCTGCTGTTGTTGTTGCTGTTACTGTCGTTGTTGTTGTTGGTAGTGCTGCTGTAGTTGTTGTTGTTGTTGATGTTGTTGCTGCTGTAGCTGCCTGGCCCCCCAAGGAGGAAGAACCAGGCACCTCAGAAACTGAGCTGACAGGCCCTGCCATCTCCGCAGACCTCCCACTCCAGTTAGAAAGCTGGGAGTAAGAAGGCATGCCAGAAAAGCCAGCCCTGTCAGAGGGATGACTCCCCAGAAGGAATTCATCTCCCCCCACAGAAGAGTCCAAGCCAGCCTGGGCCAGGTCATCCTCATGGATGGCCATGGCAGCCTGAAATCCAGCCTGCTCCTGGACCCTCCTCCTCCTCTTGAGCCTCAGAGGCTCCTCATCATCATCATCATCCTCATCATCATTATCGTCCAAGGTGACCACCTCCTTGCCCTTCAAGGTGGCCTCCCCAAGATCTGAAGACCTAGGCCTCTTCCCACCTTCAGTGATAACCAGGGAAGACCCCTGGTGCCTAGTCATTGCAACCCTAGCGCTTCCGGCCACAGGAGGGGTCAGCCCTGCATTCCTCCTGGACCTCCTAACTGGCCCAGTTGCTATCCTCGAGGCGATGGAAGAAGGAGCCTCTACATCTGTTCTCGGTCTGGGGGGCAGCCTGCCCTGGTTACTCCTGACAGCATCAGGGTTGAAAGGAACGAATCTAGGTGCAGGCCTCAGAGGGAGACTCTTATCATTCTCCAACAGGACGAACTTCATCCTGGTTGGAGGCTCCAGGGGGATGGCCCTGGAAGGCCTCCTCTGGTCATCTACTCCCAGTTTATCTCAGTCCACCCTCACCTGGGCCTCAGCTGCCAAAAAACAGGTCAAAAAGGGTGAGACCAAACTGCTATTCGAGACGATCAAGGTGGAAAAAACAAAAACAAAACAAATAAAAGAGAAAATACCTCTAGTCATCTTGCAGCTGAGATTAGACAGAGCCAGATAGGCCTCATTCCTAATCAGGTCCAGGTGTGGGAGCCACACCACAGGGGTAGCACTCCCAATGCTGCTGGTAGGGGGATGAGCAGCAAACTCTCTGACCACTGCCTGGTCAGCAGCAGACAGCGTCTCAAACCCTACCCACTCCGTGTTCCTGGGCCTGGCCCA
This sequence comes from Salicornia ramosissima, assembly GCA_951394345.1. Classification (NCBI taxonomy): domain Eukaryota; kingdom Viridiplantae; phylum Streptophyta; class Magnoliopsida; order Caryophyllales; family Amaranthaceae; genus Salicornia; species Salicornia ramosissima. The sequence continues at coordinate 52,280,796 of OX596234.1, forward strand.
CTCCGTCCTGGGCAGGTACACGTTGGGTTCGCTGCTTCTCAAGGGGACCGTCAGCCACAAGAACTCATAATACCAGTGCCCCATCTCCCTAGGCTTGGGGTAGGTGGTAGCATAGGTCTCATTGTCACGCCTCAGGACCTCCACGGTCCACCAACCCTTGGGCACATTGGACCCCCTGTACGGCTTCAACCTGTACATCGTCCGGAAGACCCTGGAGCTCATAGGAAGACCCCTGAACTCACAAACCCAGATAAACCCGATCAGCCTCTGGATGGCATTAGGTACTAACTGGGACAGGCAGACGTTCCACTCATCCAGCATTTCCACGATGAAGGGGTGCAAGGGGAACCTCACCCCAGAATTCAAGTGGGCAAGGAAGACGGGGATGTGCCCTGGTTCAGAATCCCAGGCACAAGAATTTGCAGAAGGCTGAAAAAACTGGTACCCATCCAGGCCAGGTGCCAGGGCAAGAATGTTGGCCCTGGACACCAGACTCAACTGGTGAATCTTCCCCAGAAACACGGTAGATGGTCTAATCTGCATGACCCCCTGAAGGGCCTCGGAATCCTCCCACCGTACGGAGACCCACCTTCCTTCACCGTCCAGGTAGTGGTCACCACCAGCGGGACCACCTACCCAGGTCCGGACCCTCAGGTCCTCAGTCCGAACTACCAGAGCCCTGCTCTGGTCAGGCTCCTCCTCCATTGGCAACTCCCTCTCCACCTCCTGGAGCTGAGCTGCAATGAGGGCGTCACTACTGACATCTGGGTCCTCTTGAAAAATCTCATCCCCAGGTTCGTTCAGGGTTAAAGAAAAGTCCGAATTGCTAGCTTGGTCCGCCATTGTAGAAGAGGTGAACTAGAAATGCTTTGAGGAAAAGAGAAAACAGGAACAGAGAACAGAAAGATGAAAGATGAAGAAAGAGAGTTTGGGGGTGAGAGAAAGAAAATTTTTGAATGAAGGTCCGAAAAACTCCTCAGCTCCCACTATAAATACATCTCCCACTCTCTGGTGGCCCACTAGGCACGACGGTTAGTGGAGCCATTAAGGCAGCTATAATTACTGCCCCACGTCAAAAAAAAAAAAAAAAAACTCTTCAAATTCAAAAGAAGAAGAGGGCTGTCCACGACGTCCTGCTACCAGGACCAGGGCCCACTCGACAAAATCCACGAAAATTATTACTCAATTTTTATGGACTTGGGGGGCAAATTGATGGGGCACAATGCACCCCATTAATTATTGGGCCAGCCACATGCAAAGCTAAGGCCCAATCCAACACTCGACAAACAACGGATTTCCATCATAAGGAAGGCCCACAAAGGATCAGGTCTAGGTATAGGACAAAGTTCATACCAGGACCCCTGATCACCTAAAATCCACGCTCAAGCACCTGCCTGGTCCAAATCATATCTACCAGGCCCTGACGACAGCAACCTGGTCCAGGTCCAGCCTACCAGGTCAAGAGAACGTCCACCAGGCACAGGGTTACTGACCAGGTCCAGCCCAGCCTGCCTGGCACAGTTCAACCTACCAGGGGCAGTTCTCCAGCACAGTCTCAGGGTACTATAAATAGTCCCTCCCCATACACATGCCAAGGTATCCAAAAAATACAAAACACATACAAAACTTCTCCCCCACTCATTCTCTCTCTACATTCTCATACTTTCACACTTACTGACTTGAGCGTCGGAGGGTCGTTCCCCGGTAACACCACCGGGGGTAGCTCACGTTTGTTCATTGTGCAGATTCATAAGCCCATCTCGTGGAATTTGGACTAGCTCTCAAGCCCACCAATATAAATTACATTGTTGTGACCACAAAATCACCTCAACAACGTGGGTGGGGGATCACAATCTTGAATCTACTAGTTACCTCGGTTGATTTGGCTACAGCGAGAATGGTGAATTTGGATTTTTTGCTTAGTATGAGCCGTAATCATAAAATGAACTAAACTAACACAATTTCAATGATCCTAATTACATTATAAAGTATATATTTATTTAAAATTTCTTGATATGGGTTGGTGATGGCCTAGGTAGGCCTAGATCCACCTGTGGTTAGGAATTCTAAATATACATGTTTTCTCCTCCGAAAGCTTAAACTTTTGGTTAAGATGGTCCTCTAACATGGTATCAGAGCCAACGTGATGCATAGGTCACGGGTTCGAATCTCTCCTCCCTCTCCCTTCTAAGTGGAATTAATTCGCGCCAGATATGGTGAGGCCTGTGCTGCGTCCACATTTCAAGCCCAAAGGGCCTTTCATGTGAGGGGGAGTAATAGAGTATATAACATATTCCTGGGCCTTAACTATTAGCTTGATTTCGGATGGTATACTACAAGAGGGGGGTGAATTGTAGTATGGGACTCGCTTTCGAATTTTTGCGGAATTTAACGATTATAAAAGCAAGTAGGATAAAGTAGAGAAAAGATAAAGCAACAAGGAACAGGATACATAAACAAGTTAGCCTACGAGGAAAACTTCCTGGCCCAAATAGGAAGAAAAACCTCGACCCCTGGGGATTTTGACTCTTGGACTTCTCTTATTAATTATAGGCCAAAACGACTCTGTTTTACAACCTATAAATGGACCTTCTCTATTCTCTATGTTCCACTAGGAACTTGTTCCCCGGTAACTTGTTCCCCTTGTCACTTGTTCCCCTTGAACCCGTGACACGACTTCACTAAAAGTCGAATTTTCTCTCTCTTTGATTTCACTCGAAATCTTCTCTCTTCTCTAAGAACCTAACAGAAAATTCACTCGAATTTTCCCTTCCACAAATACAAGAGTTCACTCAAACCCTTACAATTCCCCATACAAGAATTCACTCAAATTCTTGCCTACTTCACTAGAAGTACATAATACAAACGTTTGACAAATCGAAACTCTAAATACATTGAAGTTAATACTAGAAAACCATAAAGGAATAGGAGAAGGATATGATTTTCAAGAGGATGTAGATTTAACAATGGATGCTTAGCCTCTTAAAAAACATACTCCATTTGGAAGGACTACATTAAAACTCTCTCCTTTTCTTCTTTCTTTTCGTATAGTCTGAGAGTTGTTGTTGTGTCTAGTTCTCGAAAATGTTGGCTGCTCCCTTATTTAAAAACTCGAATTGCTTTGCCTTGGAGAAGAAGAAATACATACGTGCATGGAGTAGTGCCATGAAGTAGTGCCATGTCATCCACCACCTACAAAATAGTTTGACCAAGCAATTGCAAAACTAACAAAGGAATAAACCCTAATATAAGACCAAATACAATATAATACTAAGTAAGACACACTAATCCTAAATCCTACGTGACACAAGAAAAAAAAATTAATTTTTTAATTTCCAAAAGAAACAAACAAAAACAAGAACACACACACCCACCAACTATACGTGTGTTTGAAAAAGAAAAAAAAAAACAGAATTTTTATTATCAAAGAAAATAAATATAATTACCCTAATAATCTAGTCAACTAATTCACCACCTTCCTATTCACACGCATGAAGCTAGGCTCCACTAACAACTCCTAAATAGTTGTTTGACTCAAGAAACTAACTTTCAAAACAAAAATTAATTCCTAATAATTAGTTCACACGCATAATAACAAGGAGTAAAACCCACTAACAACTCCTAATTTAGTGGGATTGACTAAAAACTAACTTTTAATATTAAAAACTAAAACTAAAAGAGACTTAATAAAACATAGCAAATAAGTAGAGAAATCCTACTTATTACACGTATGTTTTAGACAAAGTAGAATAAAAACCAATATTAGTTTAAGTATAACATACTATGTTAGTAGTCTAGTTTTATATTAGTAAGTTAACCGAAAATACCTGCACCAAACACCAAGATTAGTATTTCAACACATATAAAATTAATATGTAGAAAGGGTTAAGATTATATTTAATAAAATATATTTACCTTAAAATTAGATACTCCTCTAATTTTATTCCCAATAGATATATTCTATAAAATATCGAGTATACGCTAAATGAAATATATTTAATATAAATTAGACACTCATCTAATTTGTTCTCCTTAAATATATAACATAAAGATACTAAATATAAAATAAATTTAATTTCAACTAAAATTACTTTTAGTCGATTCTCCGTAAATCTATTTTATTCACCCATATTAAGTTATAAAAGTGATGGAATTATTTTTCTATAAAATTAACTTGTTTAGGTTGAATACTCCTTCAACAATTTCTCCACAAGTTATTTTTAAATATCAAACCTTTTCATCTTAACTTAGTAAAAAGATATTATTTTATGAAATAAAAATCATTCAAATCCATAAGTGAAAAAGACTTCATTTTATCACATAAAATATATTTTTATTTACATAAATATTTCTAAGATGAAATATGTTTTTCCATCAACTCTATTTAGACAAATATTAATTTTATCAATGTTGTCATACTTATGTGTCCTTTCTCCTTATTTAAGTATTCCTTTATTTGTTCTAATATATTAACTTGTAGAAAAATAAATTCTTATTTTTCTCCTCAATATATTTGTGTTCCGACTATGAAACATCTTCTCCATTTGCTTCTACTCCGAAGCTTCTCACAAGCCTAATATAATTTAGACTTTTTCTCTTTGAAGTTCTCACTCAAGAACTTCATTTATTCCTTCATGTTGTATACAGCTTCTCGTGCTTGGATCAACGGCATATAACTTGTTCAATGGAATATAATATGCACATCTTAACACATGTTAGTTAGATAATCATCATTTGTTTACAATCATCAAAACCATATATAATAACTCATCAGTTAAGATGGTTCTTTAACATGGTATCAGAGCCAACGTGATGCATAGGTCACGGGTTCGAATCTCTCCTCCCTCTCCTTTCTAAGTGGAATTAATTCGTGCCAGGTATGGTGAGGCCTGTGCTGCGTCCACATTTCAAGCCCAATGGGCCTTTCATGTGAGGGGGAGTGATAGAGTATATAACATATTCCCGGGCCTCAACTATTAGCTTAAGCTTTTGGTTCAGATGGTTCTTTAACACTCTGAAAGAAAAAAGGGAAAGGGGGTAAAATTAAGATAAGTGAAAGTATTGTGTCGGACGGTCCGACCGTCGGACCGTCCAACACTTGTATTTTTTTTATGTCCAGACTCAACAAAACGTGTCCAGATTCAATAATATATGTCCAGGTTTAACAATATATGTCCAGATATAACAATATGTATCCAGGTCCATGTGTCAGGGTAAACAATATGTTTCCGGGTTCAATAAGTTTCATCAGGTTTACAAATTTGTGTCCAGGTTCAACAAAACGTGTCCAGATTCAATGATATGTGTTCAGATTCAACAATATATGTCCAGATTTAACAATATGTGTCCAGGTCCATGTGTCCAGGGTAAACAATATGTTTCAGGTTCAATAAGTTTCATCAGGTTTACAAATTTATGTCCAGACTCAACAATACGTGTCCAGGTTCAATAATATGTGTCCAAATTCAACAATATATATCCAGATTTTACAATATGTGTCCAGGTCCATGTTTAATTTCCAGGGTAAACAATATGTTTCCAGGTTCAATAAGTTTCACCAGGTTTACAAATTTATGTCCAAGTTCAACAATATGTGTTCAGATTCAATACTATGTGTCCAGATTTAATACTATGTGTCCAGGTTCAACAACATGTGTCCAGGTTTACAAATATATTTTCAGGTTTACAAATTTGTGTTCAGGTTTACAAATATGTGTCCAGGGCTAACAATACTTGTCCAGGTTTAACAACACGTGTCCAGGTTCAACAAAACTTGTCCAGGTTCAATAACATGTGTCCAGGTTCAGTTTGACTGGTCTGACAGTAAGCTTATATCGGACTGGTCTGACACAATACCTTCTCTTAAGATAAAGCAATGGACAGTGGTGATACCTTTAAATAGGTGATAATCGCGAATGATTATGAATCCACCAATCCATCCAGTGTATTTAGGTAAATGATTGCAAATACAATTATACAAAGTTTGGTGATGTTTAAGGTAGAACATAATTAAAAAAATTATTTTAGAATTTCTATATCACGATTAATTTGAAGTGGTCATTTTAACAAGCCATTTACATATGCTTTAAACAAACCCATGTAGATTTAATTTAATCCTATATTCTAGACAACTTCTAAAACAAAATTATCTTTGTTTCTCGTTGCAATAAGGGTACGTATGTATCGAAAATTTCTTAGTAGAGACTGAGTGCGATTCTTGACCAAATTTTGGCACAAAATCAAAGAATTTGGTTCTTAACAAGACATTTTTGGAGTCATTTTTATTATGATGAGGGGGATGAGTGAGCTTAGCTTGTCCCCTTAAATAACTCAATATTGGCTCATATTTTCCTAAAACTATATATACGTTCCAAAAGAGGAAAATATAAAATGACCAACATGATAGATTAACATGTATCATGATTATAATTTGGAAAGGTGATTGGATGTGATAAGTTAGGTGTCATTGGGATTTTAAAATGTTCCTATTGTGAGAACTTGATGATTTATTTGAAAAATTTTACCAACTAGGGGGAGACTAATTGGAGTAAAATGGAAAAATTGCAAAATTTAAAATTATAAGTTGATTCATATAATGATGCATGATTTGTATGATATATGTCTGATTTTATGTACACATTATCAAGATATATGTTGCACATCTATGATTTGATTTGTATTTAATTATGGCTCATTTACATCATTAAAGATACATTTTGGTCATAGTGATATTATGTATATATGTTGAGATAGATTTTGCCAATTTCGCTTAAATCATTACACCAAAACTAGTGTAGAAAGCATGCAAATTTTAACGCTTAATCCGTTCCAAAAAAAACGCAACAAATTTATTTGTACGCATTTTAAGAAATATATTTAAAGGTTTAAACGATCAAATTAATATATGTAACTTTAAGACAAATAACCTATAATATCATTCTTACTTGTGTTAAAATTATTTTGATTAATTTACTCATTTTCACCCTAAACCACTTTCTTAAAATGAGTGCAAAATGGTTTGTTGCATTTTTTTTGGAATGGAGGAAGTATAAAGATTTGATATATCAGGGAAATAAATATTCCCTCCGTAACATAAAGTTTTCAACAATTTTTTTTTCACGTATTTTGAGGAAACGATTTGAGGGTGTAAACGACCAAATTAATCAAAATAATTTTGATTTGATATTAGTAACTTATATCACATTCTTGCTTGTATTAAAAATATTTTGATTAATTTCTTCGTTTATACCATACCCTTAAATAGCTTTCTCAAAATGGTTGAATAAATAAATATTGAAATCTTTATATTGCGGAGGTAGTATAAGGATATTTGTTTGATAACAAATCCAACCAAATAAAGATGGTCAAAAGTCAAGTCCATGAACGAGAAAACTGACTTTAGTTGGAGTTCAATGACTTCACCCAAAATAGTACGACACATACGAAAAAATATTCAATAATCAATAGTATGTTGCAGCCAAGTTACAGCCAAATTCAGTGGCTCCTAACTACATTCATTATTTTTGTTCCTACCTACATTCATCCAAATCCTCGATCAAAACAAATAATAAAATAAAACTACATTCTCCAAATAGGCAGATTATCCAGGGATATCGCACCTTGGGAATACATCGGAGCATAAATTTATGATCATTAGAGAGAGAGTTTGGATCTACTCAAAACTTATACTTCGCTGAAAATTTAAAAAAATTTATTTAGATCAGCAGTTTAGATTAATTTTGTTAAAAACTTAAAAAATATGAATTTATATTAGAAGTACAAAAAAAGGAAAAGGGGATGCTCAGTCAGCGGTAACAATGTTAATCCGCTTTTAGTTTTCAACGGTTTTGATTAGTTTTTAGTTTTCAACTAAGAGACTATTAGTTTTTACATGATTCTATTCATATATATATATGTTGTGAATTCATGACTGCTTTTTCAAGATGTTCATAGTGATCTTGTCAAATGATAATCTCAATCAAAAGATTAAGATGTAGGATTAAGAATTGAAGACTAAGATTTGGTTTATACTTTATCATGCCCGACTTCAAATGAGAGTCTGTTGAGCTTGATCTGTGTACATATGCACTGTGCAGTATGGGTCACTCCTTACCTAGGGTTAAATATTCCACTTATGATTTGAACCTGTAACCTTATTTTACGCTGCCTCATATACCATGTCAAATGACCGTTTCAACTAAAAGATTAAGATGATGGTTGAAGCCCAAAATTTGATTTTGGACTTTATCATGCATATCTAGACATACTACTATACTAGATCCTTACTATCAGGGTACTTCTAATGGTGTTATTAACTTATTACCTGAGCTACTAAACTAAAAGGAGGTTAGTAAAGAAATCCTTTTATATATGAGCTTGGTAAAATTCAAACTCAATTTGGCTCACATATCATTCCAAAGACTTAGACCATATTATTTTAGGCTGAGAGAATATGAACTGAACTGAACAGAATTGAGAAAAATAATAGTAATAATATTATGAACTGTATCGAACTTAACTTATAATGAGAATAAGTAAAAAAGAACAAGGTCTTACAAGTACAACCATTACCAACCTCATAACTCATGATATTAGATTAACAACCTTTTGCATATTACTAATACATTATGAATATATGACATACACAGTACAGTATAATATAATCTACTTGTACCAAACAATGGGTGCAGCTCACAACACTTAACTGATTAAGTGTGTATATATCTTGCTTTTTGTCTTTTGCAAGTTGCTTTAATTTAGTCAAACTGCATACTAGCTAATAATCCTTCTAGTTGGTTAATTTTAATTATTTCATGAATAAGTTCCTTTAATTTCTTTCTTTCTTTCTATCCCAATATTCATATTCGGTAACACTTTGCGGGGTTATGAAAATCTGGCCTTGAATTAATTTGTATTTAATTTTAATTTCTATACATCCAATCAATTTTTATTTATTTATTTTTTATTATGGTTTGCTTGCTTGTTGCTAATTACATTAATATGGATCTCATTATCAACATATTATACAACATAATATAAAATTATATTTCGATCAATTATTTATAATTGATTGATGCAATGCCATCACCTAGCAGAGGCAATGCCTTGTCTTTTTTACCTTATTAGTTATTGAATTGAGGCTCCCATTTGTTTTGGCGGAAGAAAATATGATTTTCAAATACGGTTTTCTTTATTTGTTTTACTATAGGAAAATATAGGAGAAAAAAATCGAAGCTACATTTGAATGGAAATAAAATATTTTCAATGTATATGATTTCACAAAAAACAGCTTATAATGGAAGACAATTGTAAAGCAAGTTTAATTTGCATTATTGTTTTATACCAAGTAAGAAAATTAATGAAAATTTGGAAAAAAAGAAAGGGAAAGTAAGAAAGCTGTGGAGTTGTGGGAGGAGATTGTACAAGAAATGTAATTTTTTTTTTTAAAAAAGAAGGAAGAAGAACGTTAGTTTTCCCTTAATTTTGAAGCGAAAATAGTTTATCTTCATTTTAAATGGAAAATGGTTTTTTATTATTGTAAGAAACATTTTATTCGTAGGAAAAATAGTTTTACACTACTTTCACAACCAAACAATATATATATAATTGAAAATTGCAGAAAATAGTTGTCTTGGAATTCATCTTTCTCCCTACCAAACAAAGCTTTGCTATAATATAAAAGTTAATATCGCCTAAACATTAATTTTTATAGCTCATTTGGTTGTTGGTAATAAATTGTGGTAGTGAGAATATATTTAAGAAAGAAAGATCATAATCCCATGAAAAACATATATTCATTCTCAAGGTTGAATTAATTTCTTCTTATCTTCTATTATCGTCCATTACAATTGAGAAGGGTGGTATGAAATGAGAATGAATATTGTGAAGAAAATTGAATAATTGGAGGTAATTTAAGATTAAAAAAAAAGGATATTGATTTTTCTTCCAAAATAAATTATTACTAATTATCGCCCCAAATTTTAAATGAAAGGGCAATATTTCCCTTATACTAAAACAAGACCAGAACAATTCCGATCACTTGGATAATGGCCCCAGAAAACTACGCCACCCAAACATAACCACCATCACCACCATGAACGACGTAAATGATGATGAACAAAAAAAAGGGGTCATCTATACCAGGCGTCTCGACCATCGTCCAAGCGGAGCGTCTAACCACTACTAGAATATATGTTATTTACAATGGGAATTCCCGTTACAAAAATGAGTTCCCATCGCAGAAAAGGGGATCACAAATGATTTTTTCTGTCGCAATCCCGTTGTAAATGAGTCATTTCTAATAGAGTTTGGGTTAGGTATTTGGTAAATTTTAGTGATGGGCACAAAAATCATCATAAAATATCTACATTTGCGACGGGATTTAGGCTCGTCATTAATGTGTACCCGACATTAATGGACCAATTTTTTGTAGTGAACGCAGATGCCCCACCCTTTTTTTGTTTGGCCGCCGTCATCTCCAATGTTCGTTGTGGTGGTGGTGGTGGTCATGTTCAGGTGGCGTGGTCCAAGTAATCAGAATTGTTGTAGTTGTTTCTTTTAGAAGCTAACACTTCATTAAAAATTTAGGGACGATATGCAAAAAATGCAAAATGGGTGCATAGCTAGATTGTATTCATATTGAAGAAACAGTGAAAGTAATACTCCCTCTGTAACATAATTGTTGAAAGTTTTATGTTACGGAGTGAGTACTTAATTAGCTTGTATTCATATGCATGAATGCATGATGAATTCTATTCTAAAATAGGTGCAAGTGTGCAACTAGAGCCTAGAGGCGTACGTGTGTTGAAGCATGCCGCATATCTATCGATCGTATTGACTATTATTCAAATCAAATTCAACTAATAGATTGATTTTAGCTAACACCACTAGGCTAAGATCTCATTCATCCTCACATCTTGGTTAGATTTATTGAATAATTAAACCAATGTATTATATTTTGTTAGCCGGCTTACACCTAACAATATCTAAATGTTATTTTTATATACTTCCTCTGTTTTGAAAAAAAATACATACAAAAGTCAATATTTTACTTATGTTGAGACATTACTTTGACCCTTAATAACTATAATTGTGAATAATTAAAAATTATAAAAAGTTGATATTAAGATAGTATTTTGCAAAACGAATTTAACAAGATCCAACTTGACTATATTTTTCATTAGGTGTAAAGCTAAAAACTTGGTCAAAATATATAATATGAATAGGGCAAAATGTTGCTTGTTGCGTTTTTTTTTCCCGAAACGGAGGAAGTATTTGGTTGTGTATTGTGTTGTTGTGGCATGTTAATTACTATGAAGTAAAGCCCATGATTGATTGTATACATCAGGAAATCTTCTTTTTTTTTTTTAAGAATGCCATTGTGCATGCTGCATGTAGTGGTGGCCACTGGGCCGGGTTAACCCGGCCCGGTTTTTGGCTCTGATGGGTCAGACCCGGTTAGCTCGGACCCGGCCCGTAACCCAACTCGGTGCTAAACGGGTGGGTCATGGGTCGGAGTGTTATAACCCGTAACCCGGTCAAACCCGGTCCAATCCGGTCCCCGATCCGGCCCACCAATCCGGTCCAATCTGGGTGGACCGGTTCATGGGTCGCCTATCCATGAACCCGGCCCGGCCCGGTAACCCACCGGGTTGGTTCATGGGTCGGAGGTCTTCGATCCGGCCCGGTCTCTGGCCCGGCCCGTTCGGTGGCCACCACACTATTGTGTATCTGCCACTTTTTTGTTCCCTTTTTTTTTTGTGGTGGTGGGGGTGGTGGGGACTTAGGATAATGCTCAAAATAAGTAAAATTAGATAGTATTTATGCAAGCACAGTAAAACCCAATACGACAACATAACATATTGCATTGGGTTATGTTCAGACAATCTTTTATAAAGGAATGAGTGAAGTCGCGGCAGTGTCCAAGTGAATTACTACACTAGCTTTACCCTTTTTTTATTTTTTCAATTAGGAAAGACTTTACTCATCCTTCATAATTGTTAAACAAGTAGGGGATAATTTTGTCATTTAATGATATTTGATTTTTAAAATCATTAATAATTTTATTTAAAATAAGTAACCACAATTTTTAAAATCACAGGTACAATTAATTGTAAAATTTTATTATTTAAATTCTCTTAACACTCAAAATTTATTTATATATAATAAATCCTTTAGAGAAATAAATTATTATTTACTCAATTTGCAATATACTTACTATGTATAAGCGGAAGTGAAAAACTAGGATAAATTGTTTTTTTTTTTTAAATTATTTAAAAGTTTCTAAAAATTATGTGAGAACTTATTAATTTTATTGTCAAGCTAATGTTATTAATGAATATTGTCCCCATATTGACTTTTGTTAATGTTTATTTGTTAACTTTGACTCTCCATAATTTTATTTATATAAGGAAAAATATAGTCAAGTGAGATCTCGTTTGATTCGGCTCAATATGTATCTTGGGAGATGAGAAAAAGTTAGGGTGGGTTTGATTCATCTGAAATTTTCTGATCTGGTCTGATCTGATCTGAATTTTCCTGATTGTAATTATTATATTTATAATTTTTCTAATATGGGCTGAATTTTTTTGATCTGGTCTGATCTAATCTAATCTGATTTGATCTGAATTTTGTAAAAATAAACACAGGAGTGATTATTTAATAATTAAGTTGAATCAAACCCACCCTTAATGATTGTATTATTCTTTCACCAAGAATAAATATATAGTAGATATAATAAAAACTAAAACAACGTTTATGGGCATATCCTTCATAAATACTTTATGAATATATATAATTACTAATTGTGAAACATGGTTAGTTGTACTCCTTTATTTCTACACATAATCTAAAACAAAATCTTCTAAAGCATAGAATAAGCTGACTTAATCCAAAAAATTAACCCAATCTAAATTCCCAACTTGAGTACGTGCTTTCATATCATACACTATATATATTATTCTTAGCTTGAGTATAATAATGATAGTAGCATGGATTAATAATATTAATATGATATGTATCCAAACGGAGATATATTATATTATATATATATATATATATGTGCATATATATTATCAAATAGCATCACTATTTGAGTAAAAGCACCTTCAAAAGAGAATCTACAATCTGTAAGTCAATTTTGGTTTGTTCTCTAGAAAGATTCCCTATTTTTTTATTTTCGAAAAAAAAAATCACATATTAATTAAGCCCTGTTCTTTAGGACTGATCTGATTTGATCTGATCTGAACTAATCTGATCTGAACTGATCTGAACTGATCTGATTAGGTGGGGGTATTATTTTGTGAGTATAAGTCAACAAATAAGATGGTTGACTAGTTTGTTAGTCTAGTTGTAGGAGTTAGTTATTTACTCTTCTTTCTTTGTTTTATTAGCTTAGCTCTGCCTATATATATATAAGGCTTATTACTTATTTGCTGTACTACTCAATTACATCAATAATAATCAATTACTCATTCTTAGTTTACATGGTATCAGAGCCTCTTCAAATTGGGGTTAATTTACAAAGCTGATCTGATCTGATCTGATCTAATTACTGTAGTTTTTAAGTCCAAAAGAACAGAGCCTAAATCCAAATAATTAAATTAATTAAGTAGGTGGATCTATGTTTGGCATATGCCTTTAATCTTTATGGTCTCTTGGAACTGATATTAAATTACTTTCAACCAAACACGTTTAATGATAACAAAAAATATTACGAGTATATATATTAAATAATTATGAAAGCATTAGCCATTAGAAACTTCTTTTCAGGGGTAAAATTAAATTAAAGAAAATTGTAATAGACTACCAAGTCCATAAATTTGTGGGTAAATAAAATATTTAATTTGTTCAATTTATATATGGCTAATTATCTCCTATATATTTAGAATCGTATCTTTGGTTTTGATCTTGTGAATATATATGTATAAATATATCTGAATATTATAAATCTACGTCACTTTAAATTCTAATGCCAAAGTAATGCAGCGCACTTTGAAAGTGTAGTTATTTTTTGAATTATTTTTAAATAAAGAGCTATAAAGCCAAATTAAAGAGTATATATTATTTTGAATAATTTGATTTATTAAGAACCTTGAATTTTACATCATAATAAGTTTTATTGGAAATATTGATAAAATTGACATATCAAATAAGATCGCAAAGGTAATACTTGAGAGTTTTTGGGTGCGTTTGATTCAACTTATATGCACTCCTATGCTTTTTTTTTTTTAGGAAATTCAAATCAGACCAAACCAGATCAGAAAAATTATTCATATCATATCTAGAAAAATTATAACTATAATAATAATTAGGAAAAATTCATATGAATAATCTCAACTATTGGAGGTCTTCCAATATTAATCCCAACTATAGGTTATTACACTATAATCCAAACTAAGGGGGTAGTTTTATGATATTAGTACATACTAACTTTTGACCGGCTCCGATTTCCTTCGTAGAAAGGGTGGAAGGTATAGTTAAGTACAATAAATAAGAAAAGAAGAAAGATAACGGATACTATATGAATTGGTGACCGATTACAATAGGTTAAATAAGTCATTGGACTAATATCATAAAATAACCCCCAAAGTTTGGATTATACTGTAATAACTAATAGTTGGGATTAATATTGGAAGACGTCCAATAGTTGTGATTATTTATATGAATTTTTCCTAATAACTATAATCGGAAAATTCAGCTCAGACCAGATTAGAAAATTTCAGATGAATCAAACGCACCCTTTATTTATTAATGGCCATTTTAACAAGAATTATGATTTATCTTTCGATTTTAGTTGACTTTGAGCTTTCATTGAGGTGAAACATCTAACTTTGTCTTTCTCATCACAATGTTAGGAGATATTTATTTAACATATATTATATTTATTTAACACACAAAAAAATAATTATATTGATCTTTCTAAACCGTACTCATGAGATTTCACGTTTTCTAAGTCAAATCCTATAATTTTCTAAATTATTAATTGTATCCATAGACTAAATTATCCTTCTATATAAGTATGGCCTCTTAATGTTAATACTAAATTACAAAATTCTTTAGTCTAGCTTTATTTATCCCTTTACAGAATTTTTCTATGATAAACCATTGCTAAGTATTTTTAGCTAAAAAATCATATTAAAGAATAAATTAATTCAGACATACAAGTTTTTTAATTGAAATATAATCGCAAATGACACAACATAGAGAATTAGGTGAGTTTAGATAGAGATAAAAATTAAAATTTTGAATATCATGTTATCATAATATATCGAACATTGAGAATTTGATTGTTTTGCAACTTATTATAAAGCTTTAAAAATTAGAAATTGATGAAGATATACTTGTCACACATCATCAGTGATGCTCGAAAGAAATTAATCACTGTACCCTGGAAGATACTCTGTATAAGCTAAGGAAGCAAATAATACTTGCATTAATCAAAGTAAAATAAATAAACTTGATTAACAAAACGTAATCTATGACGTGTCACGTGTTAGGTGCTTAATTCTTTGGTTGTTAAAGTTTAACTAGGTTTTTGGCTTTTGTACATATTAGATTAAATTAATAATAATTGTATAATCTGAAGTAAACAAGCCCTGAAATTAATTTAAGACTTAATAATTCATAAAAAAAATAAAAATATATCAAATTTATAATTATTTTAAAGATTATACCATATACATTTTGGAAAAAATAATTCATCTAGATGATTATAAAATAATGAAAATTGATTTTGTAAATATGAAGTGTGAGTTCATTTAAAGAGAAATTCAAAATGGAAAAAAAAATAATTTAAAATGAGTAACTTAAAAAGGGAGTGATAGAAAGAAAATGAAATTATTTGAGAGAAATTGAAGAGTTTATTGAATGCAAATAAATTATTAATTTAATTGTAATTGGAAAAGAAAAATAATTTGTTACCCCAAAAAAACGAAACACTTTTTATAAAGATGACACATGACAATTTTTTTGAAGATATTAAGTACATGTGTCAAAGTTATGTGTGGGGAAGATGACACATGACATTTTTTTAAGATATCAAATACATGTGCCAAATGTATGTTTAGGGGTGTATTTTAATATAATAGGTATAGATGTGCTGTGTCTAATTTAAGGAAATCTCTTAATTAATCCGTTTTTCTTTGATAAGACATGTACAGAGCTATAACATACATGAGATATGAATATCATCAAACAGGGACCATATAAATTAAATATTTCTTAAAAAGAAAATTAGTAAATATTACAACAACAAACACATAATTTATATGGTTCGCCGACAATATGTCGACTACACTCAGGCAGGGGCGGACCCAGAGTGGGGCCTAGGTGGCACCGGCCCCACCATTATTTTTTTTTTCTTTTTGTGTCGTAATGTGATACATAATATACTTCCTCTATTCAAAAAAAAAACGCAACAGTTTCCATTTTTGGATGTTTCAAAATAAATGCAACAAATTTTTATTTTCCTTATATAGTAAACTATTGCTACTTAAAAGACAAAAATACCCTTACTAATTCTTTATTTGTCCCCACTTTTTCTCTCTCCAATTATTTAATTGTCCCCACTCTCTCACACAACTCTTTTAATTGTCCCCATTTTTCTCTCCATTTATTTTAATCAACTACCCCTCACTTTTCTAATTATCCACAACAAAAAAAATATTTACGAGTCCGTGTCATGACAATTGTTGCATTTTTTTTTTGGAACGGAGGTAGTATTAATTTTACAATACTATATAGACACTACATTCAGCTTGCTGTAGTGGTAGTAAGGCTCATTTATAAATGCAATGCAATGCAATAGCTTGTCACTGGATCAATTCCCAAATTCCCCTTTGTTTCTTTTGTTTTTTAACCCTTCATTCCTTCTTAACAAACATCAATTCCTTTATTTATTTATTTTTATAATTTCTGTGTATATTATTGATATAACTCTTTATTTTCTTAACAAGTACCTTGTTTCAAATGTTGTACTCATTAGTTTTGTTGATTTAAAATTTCAGACATTCAATATCATTTTATTTATGGAAGAGTTTCTAATTTTTGAATTAAGTCCTTGTATTGGATATTGTATTAAAATTAGTTGGTGCCCCTGTGTATATAAAATTCTAGATCCGCCTCTGCACCCAGACCACAAGTAGAGGAGAAGATAAGTTTTATTGATGTTGAGCAATTTCTGAATACAATAGTAGTTTAGGTTATACTCCCTCCGTATAGGGGGAAAACACTTTATTAAGAGTGCTTTAGGAAAAAAAATGGTGGGGTTGAGAAGCAAAAAAAAAAAAAAAGCCCCAAATAAGCTAATAACGACAGCAACCATGATTGTTACCCTAAAAGATTTTGATGATGACACGCAAACTTGGTTTCTAATGATTTTATTGAGATCTTGTAGTTTTGAAAGCGGGTGCCTAAGTTGGAGCGTGGTCTTGAGAAGGAATTGTGTAGAGATCAAAATATGCAAATTCCCAAGTCAAATTCAGATTTGAAACTGACCATAAGAGTTACAATTACACAAGTAGAAGTTCAAGCTCCTAATATGTCATTACTTGAAGTTGTGAGTTCCTAGTTCCTACTATATCAAGCCCAGGGTTCTATGAGTTTTGAACAATTAGAAGTTCAAAAATAAATAAATTAGCTTTCAAAATTATTTTAAAAATTATTGTTTTGAGAAAACAATTTTTTTTCATGAAAAAATGGGTTACTTGTTTTGTAAGGAGTAACAACCCACTCCTAACTTATAGCTTTTACTCAGTAAAAGTTTGTTGCACGACTTGGTGATAGTGGTTCAGTTTTTAGTCTCAGAGTCATGTTCCTATACCTATAAACTTACAGAGAAGAAAGCTTTTACTCAGGAGGAGGAAAGCTTTGCCATAAAAATTTCATTCTCACATTTGCTAAACTCACCACTTACAGAGAAGAAAAATTTATTATGAGAAAAAACAAATGTAAGTTAAGTTCCCAAGTTCCTAAATTTCTAAAAGTTCATAATTAAGTTCTTAAATTCCAAAGCCCTTCTAAATACTAGAGTTTAATTAATTTACTGACTTGTAAATTGGGAAGTGTAGGAGTTAGAGTTAATTCTTAGAGTGACTCAGAGTTAAGTCAGAGTCTAAGAGTGTAATGAGTGTTATAGTTAATAAAAGTTGAGTTTTTCCTTCTTGAGGAGCATCAAGAAGGTTTTAATTAAAGAAATTTCCAATTGTCTTATTTATTGATTTCAATTTTTATTCCTCAATTTTATTCAGTAATTTAGAACACAGCAATTCACCCCCCTTCTTGTGATATTCCTCTTAAAAACAAAAAAAATAACTCTACATAACAAATACCAGAAAAGTTGGGGCCGTTGCCCCCCAAACCACCAAACAATAACTTTTCACCTATGGACCTGGACTCGCTGACCGAGCACCAAATTAACAATGTAGCATTGTATGAGGTATATAGAATATATGAGATGTATTAGCTAAGCTTTGGTTGTTTTAGTTGTTATAAGAATAACAATATCTTGTTTTAGTTGGTAAAATACACTGTAGCATATAAATACAGAATTGTAACTAACTCCACGGTTAATGGAATTCTTTCTTCATTTCTTCTTATTATGCTCTACATGAGCTCTTCCTATTTTCTCATCTTCTTGAATTCTATATGGTATCAGAGCATTGAGAGTTGAAATCAACTCAATGATCCAACAAATTCCGCAAAATTGAATCAATTTTCTTTTGAAACTCAACTCAATTGTGTTTCAATTCTTTTTCATGGCTGCTTCCTCGAATTCGAATTCAGGTCCAGGAGGTAGTGTTAATTCTAATTCTTCCACTTACAATGATCCGTATTATACTAGTGGCTCAGATAATCCTGTAGTTCCTATTATTACTCCTTTATTCAATGGCAACAATTATTTGTTGTGGAAGAAGAACATGCGTAGAGCACTTGGTGCAAAGAACAAGCTAGGTTTTTTGTCTATGGTTCGATAAAGAAGCCTGAAGAATCTCATGCCAATTATCAAGCATGGGAGCGCTGTAATTTCTTGGTGGCTAGCTGGCTCATCAATTCAATGGAACCTGAAATCAAAGAGGAATTCACTTAAATCGAAGATGCAAATGTAATTTGGAGTGAGGTAAGTGAGAGCTATGGTCAATTTAATGGACCACTCATTTATCAGCTCAAGAAGGAGATTGAATCTCTTTGAAAGAATAGTCAGACTTTGGTGACATATTATACCAAATTAAAGCGTCTTTGGGAGCAATTGCAGAGTGTGCGAGTGACACCTAAATGTACTTGTGGAGCCCTGGATTCATGCACTTGTAACTATCTTCAGAGAATGGCTGATTTCGAAGGAGAGGAGAAGGTAATGCAATTCTTGCTTGGTCTAAACAATGGATTTAAATCCACTATTACTTCAATTTTAAATATGTCTACATTACCTAATTTGAATAGAGCATATTTCTTGGTTAGTCAAATTGATAAACAACATGAAGTTTGTGATGAAAATGATGATATGCAAGATGCTACTGCCATGTATGCCAATCAAAATACAAAGCCTAAATATATGAAATCCAAGGACAGTAGAAAAGATTTCACTAAGGATTTTTCTAAATCTAAATCAGAAAGATTTTGTGATCACTGTAAAAAGAAAGGTCATACAATGGATCACTGTTTTAAGATACATGGTGTACCAGAGTAGTATCAGGCTATACAGGACAGTAAAACAAAGGGAAAAGACCATTCTCAAGTGAAGCCTTATCAGTCTCAGGGGAAGTCTTATGCTCATGCTGTGAAGGATAGTGAATCTTTGCAAGATTGTCCTCTAGATTGTGATGGTCCTAATATGGATCAATCTATGTTTTCTTCTGTTTGCCAAGAAGTGTGGAAGGCAATGCAGAATAAAACTGGAGGTGTTGATAACACTCAGTCAGCAGCCTCCAGTTCTTTTGCAGGAATGACACAGGCTCATTCTTGTTCTATCAAGGATTCAAGTAATTGGATTATTGATTCTGGAGCCACAGATCATATGGCGTTTGATGACAAGTTGCTCTTTGACATAAAGGAGTTGAATGTCCCTAAGCAGATTGCTCTTCCTGATGGATCTGTCAAATGTGTTCACAAGTATGGTAAGGTGAAGTTGTGCCTTGGGGTTATCTTGGAAAGAGTTCTTTTGATCAAGGATTTTACTCATAGCCTTCTTTCCATTGGTCAGTTGGCAAAGGATCATGGTGTGTTTGTGAAATTTACTATGAATAAATGCTATTTTGAGAATTCCAAGAACTTGAAGCTTCTTGCAGTTGGCAGGAAGGTTGTTGGCCTTTACTATATAAAGGTTGAAAGTCCTGTTGGGGTTACTAAAACTAATGGTGGTGCTATTTTTCAAGCATCTACTGCAACTTCAGTTTCTCCTAAGGCTGTAAGTAATTCATTGTCTTTAGACCTTAATCATGCTAGACTTGGTCATCTTTCATTTTCTAAAATGAGGCATGTCTCTTGTTTTGATTGTGTTGGCATGACTGGTTATGATTGTGAAACCTGTGTTCTTGCTAAAAATCACAGGCTGCCTTTCCAAAGAAGTTTACATAAGGCTTCTACTCCCTTTGCCTTGGTCCATTTAGATCTTTGGGGTCCATATAGAGTAAAGTCTATTAGTGGTGCTTCATATTTCTTTACTATTTTAGATGACCATACTAGAAGCACTTGGACATATTTGTTACATGATAAAACACAAGTAGTGAGTGTCTTCAAGAATTTCCTAGCTTATGTGTCTAATCAGTTTTCTCTTTCTGTCAAAGTTTTTAGATCTGACAATGGCACTGAAATTATTAAACATGAGTGTCTAGATTTGTTTGCTTCACATGGTATTGTCCATCAAAGAAGTGTTCCCTTTGTTCCTCAACAAAATGGAAGAGTAAAGCGCAAACACAAACATCTCTTAGAGATTGCTAGAGCATTTAGAATTCATGCTGTAGACACCTAAATGTGTCTCCCCGATATAGAGACTAATGATGAAACTATGAAAACACCAAGAAGTCCAATTGAGTAGAATTGACGATGAAAATGCACAATATACCTCAAACAATTGCCTAAACCGTGTTTAAAGTGCCTTGGAAGCAAATGTTAGGTTTTGCGATGATTACGGGATTTATTCGTAACTTTTCTTCATTTTTAGATATTTTTTATATTTTTGCATGCATTTTTCAATGTTTTATATTCATAAAATAATAATAAAAATGTCTTTTTGCATCACAAATATTTTTAAAAAATCATAAAAATAATTTTATAATTTATTCATATTTTTCTATTTTTTTTATCATATTTTTAGAGCTTTTTATGGATTTTTTAGGATTTTTGCATACTTGGGGGCATTTTCATCATTTCCGAATTTTGAAAATTGTACCCCAAAGCATATTAGTGTTTTTCGTACTTTCATATTTTTTCATAATTTTTAATAATTTTTCTGTAATTTTTTGGAGCTTCCAGAAGAATCTAGAACATTCCGGAACGATCTGGGCTTCCGGTACATTTCGGGACATCCCGGGACATCACAGAATATTCCAAAATATCAAAATATTACAGAATATTTCCGTAATCGAATAAAATCGGATGGTAATCCTGAAAATCACGTGCAAAATCAAGCAAAAAAATCGACCCGGATCCAGCCTAGACCTGCGCCTAGACGCAGGTCCATATTATACAGACCTGCGTCTAAACGCAGGTCATGTAACTGGACCTGGGCCTAGGCGCAGGTCTGGTGTCATCCGAGGTTGATTTTTTGCTCCTTCTGGCCTATAAATACACGAGCTTATACAAGCTTTTGGGGACAGATTCGAAGCAATTATCATCCTTGCCACTATACTACACTTATATTTCTCCAAAAAAAAAAATTCATTCAAAATTCAAAAACTAATAATACATAATTGCATTTTCTGTCGTTAAATCTATTAATTCCGTTCTTGAGGTATGAATTCTGAAGTCTCTATCTTCATTTTTTTTAGTTTGTAATCATAAAGAAATCGATTAAAGTGATGGTTATTGATATAAATGATGGAGGGTTAATAATACAAATAGTTAATAAAGATGGTACTCGCATTTGGACGTTTTAATCGTTAATAAAATTATTTTTGATATAATTAATAATAATTCCCAATGTTGTTTTAATCGTCATTCATGATGCTTTAATCAATTTCGATCTCAATGCATATGCGTGGTGATTGTTAATTCATCAACGTAAATTATTGATAGATCGTACATTAACATTGACTCGTACTTTTTATTTTTTTTAGATCTGCTTTTACATTTTATAGATCTGACAATAAATAATAATAATTATAAAAATTCATATTTTTTTCAATGCGATCTATGTTACACGGTTCTTATTATTAGATCTCGTGTTATAAAAGATCGCTACATTTTTTTTGCCTTTTGAATTTGATCACTTTAAGTAGTCAGATCTTGATTTTTTATGCGGACGGAGTAAAATGGATTTATTAGTTAAATCTCGTGTTACCCAATAACTGCTACATTTCAATAATAATTTTCGGATCATTAAATAATATTGTATAGAATACGGTCAATGATTCATTCACAAATTCAAGAGTCATATATAAAAGCCCGATCTGATCAAATAATAATAAAATGGCGATTAAAATTATCAACTTAAATATTTTGGTTAAAGTGTCCAAATCGCATCGGAATTTTGAATATTAATCATCACTTTAATCGATTTCTTTTTAGCATTTAGTATATTTAGTGTAGTCAACATCACATCAAACCACATATTCCTGGAACACACTTTGAACTCGCACATTTTTTATTTTTGTTATTTTCATGTTTTTATTTTTCTTATTTCGTACATGTTTTATTTGTTTTCATTTTCTAGGATTTCTAATACTGATTTAATTTAAAGTGGTCACAAAAAGTTAGTTTTGATTTGTAAATAAATTAAACCCACTAGTAATATGCGTTCTTTAGGGTATAATATGAGATATTTATGTATTCGGGATTAATAATAATTTGACCACAAAAGGAGACCTAGTAGAGACCGTTTACAGGCAGGCGGGCCCAATGCACGATTGGCCCGTAACCTGTCCCCGAACCCATACTCTGGTGCACGACCATATGGGGCCAATTGCTCTTGGCATTGGTACTTCTTCGGTGTCCGTGGATCGTATAAAACGCACGGTGGCGACTCCTACTAGTCCGTATTCACGTACGGCGTTAACGAGCATTCAAACAAACTTGTGAGACGTAGGCGGCCGGGTAAAAATGACCCCTACACATGCCTCTCTTCCTAAATCTTTTTGGGGTCATTGTGTATTAGCTGCTACACATGTCATTAATAAACTACCAAGTGTAGTGTTGGGTTGAAAAACACCTCATGAATTACTCTTTCAAAATGTCCTTCTTATGATGAGTTTAGGGTTTTAGGGTGTCTATGTTATGCACATTGTAAAACTAATGATAAACTTGAACCTCGTGCAAGAAAATGCATTTTCATAGGATATCCCTTTGGTCAAAAAGCCTTCAAGGTTTATGATTTGGATACTAAAAAATGTTTTGTTAGCAGAGATGTCATTTTCTATGAAAATATTTTTCCATTTAAACAAAAATATCCTTTAATTCATACTAATCATCTCAATGCAACTCCCCCTCTTGTTATTCCCACTTCTTCTTCTGATCATTCTACACCTCTTCCACAAAATTCCACTCAAAATCCACAAAATTCACAGAATTCCACTCAACTTCCAATTACTCAAAATTCCCCTGTCTCTCATCCTAATGATCAGGATGCTTTTAATCCTAGTACAGAATTGATTGTAGCTGATTCTGTTTCACCTTCTACATGTTTTGCTCCTCAAGATGTTAATTCTTTTTCTCAGAACATTGTTTCTACTCCACAAAACATTGGTTCAACTCCTCAAAACATTAGTCCTGCTCCTCATAACACAGATTATACATTTCAGAACAATGGTTCTGTTTCTCAGAACACTGATTTTGTTTCTCAAGACATGCCTTCTGTTTCTCCAAATCTGCTTCCTTCTAGACAGATTAAGCCTACTCATAACCCTCAAGAGTTTGTTGGAGGTTATGTCCCTCACAGGAAGGATTCTAATTCTATTTCTCAAACCTTTTCTGTTAAGACACAACCTCATAGCTCAGGTGTCATTGTTGAATCTGCTACCTATAATCAAGCTAAGTATCATCCTGGTTGGGTGGAGGCAATGCAAAAGGAGTTGGATGCTCTAGAATCTAATCAAACTTGGACTCTTACTATCTTGCCTAAGGGAAAGAAAACCATAGGATCTAAATGGGTGTATAAAGCTAAGTATCATTTAGATGGTTCTTTGGAGAGGTTAAAGGCTAGACTTGTAGCTACTGGATATCAACAAACATTTGGTTTAGATTATGAAGATACATTCTGTCCTGTAGTTAAGTTGTCAACTGTTAGAGTGGTTATTTCTCTTGCTATTTTCAAGGAATGGAAAATGTGCCAATTAGACATTAATAATGCATTCTTGCATGGTTTTCTTGACGAAGAAGTCTATATGAAGCCTCCTCCTGGTTACTCTAAAGCCAAGGAGGGTGAGGTTTGTCTTTTAAAGAAGAGCTTGTATGGATTGAAGCAAGCATCTGGACAGTGGAACAAGAAGTTAACTAGATTCTTACTTAGTCTTGGTTTCACACAATCTGCCCAAGATTACTCTCTTTTTACTAGAACCTTAAATGGACAATTTTTGGTCATATTGGTGTATCTGGATGACATGCTTGTTACTGGAGATTGTTTTGAACAGATTAGTCATGTCAAGCAAGCTTTGCATCAAGAATTCACAATTAAAGACCTTGGAAACTTGAATTATTTTCTTGGTTTGGAAATTACCCATTATGCTGATGGGATTCTTCTTAATCAAAAAAAGTATATTAAAGACATCATTGAGTCAGTTGGTTTATCAAATTGCAATTCTGTAGTAAGTCCTTTACCTACTGGATTAAAACTATCACTTGAAGAAGGAGACATCTTAATAGAACCAGAGGTATATAGAAGGTTGATTGGAAGATTGCTATATCTTAACATTACTAGGCCTGATTTGTCATACTCCATACAACACTTGAGTCAGTTTTTAAGCTGTCCCAGGATCCCTCATTTGCAGGCTGCCCTCCATGTAGTCAAATACTTGAAAGGTTCTTCTGATTTTGGTTTGTTCTACAAAAAATGTTCTCAATTACAACTAGTTGCATATTCAGATGCTGACTGGAGCTCATGTCAGTTCAGCAGTAGATCCTTAAATTAAGTGCTTATTATATCTTCATGGGTGCTAATCTAGTTTCTTGGAAAACCAAGAAACAATCTACTGTAAGCAAGTCTTCAGCAGAGGCAGAGTATCGTAGTATGAGCTTTACAGCTAGTGAAGTTGTTTGGTTAGAAGCACTACTTGCAGATTTACATGTTATGATTCCTAAACCCATCACTTTGTATTGTGATAACAGATCATCAGAGATGATTGCATAGAACCCTGTTATGCATGAAAAAACAAAGCATATTCGAAGAGATCAACACTACGTTCGAGAATAGGTTCAGTCTGGTTTTCTGCAGGTGACTCATGTTCCCAATTCAGCTCAGGTGGCATATTTACTCACAAAGGTTGTTGCTGGGCTTATACATCATGCCTTATCCTCCAAGATAGGACTTACCTCCCAAGTCCATCTTGAAGGGGGGGGGTATGAGGTATATAGAATATATGAGATGTATTAGCTAAGCTTTGGTTGTTTTAGTTGTTATAAGAATAACAATATCTTGTTTTAGTTGGTAAATAAACTGTAGCATATAAATACAGAATTGCAACTAACTCCACGGTTAATGGAATTCTTTCTTCATTTCTTCTTATTATGCTCTACATGAGCTATTCTATTTTCTCATCTTCTTGAATTCTATACATTGCTTGGCAAATAATCTGCAAATATCCCCAAAAAAAATAATTTGCCAAAATATGGATTAACATTAATTATGGCAAACAAGATTCATTAATATTGTACGTATACATAAAAACCAATCCCAGTATCATTTATAAGTAAAGTACAATGTGATAAATAAAATTTGTTAATTTTATATTTTAAACAAGAAAATAAATACATGTTTCATATGAATATAATTTATATATTCTATATTGTATAAAGCAGTATAATTATTGTTTCAATTTCAATTTATAGCTTATAAAATAATAATTTGGTGAATAAAGGCTATTAATAGTATGCGGATATTTCATTATTTAAATTAATAACTTAAAGAAATTTATGATGAGCATCATACATAAATTCTATTTTTTTTAATAGTTGCAAAAAATGAGAATATTTGTGAGAGATCAAAAATTCATTTGTTGAAACTAATTGAAAAGGTGAAAATTACATACATATAGGCATATGAGTATATGACATATATATGTAATTATTGGCTAGACCTTGGGCTACGCCTAGTTAACCTCAAAGCACACATGCCCGACATGAGGCACTACATGACAATCCCCCATTGTCATCTTTCTTCTTTTTTTTTTTTTAAGAAAAAGGGAACTTAATTATTCAATAAAAAGAGTACATATCCGAGGCAACCATGTTCAGAACCGACTCTGGCCAATCCTCCAACCAAATCCTTTCCCCTAAAACAACTAACCGGGCTGAATTTAGCAATAGAGTGTGCAACCATATTACCTTTTCTACCCACATGAGACCAAGAGCAAAACTCAAAAACTTAGACTAATACAAAATATCCGAAATAGAGAAACCAAAAAACAGAATAGGAACACAGTTAATACTAAGCTTATTAAATGAGTTTAAACAATCAGTCTCAGCCACCACTCTCCTGTAACCCATCTCCCAAGCCCTCTGCAAACCAAACAAAAGAGCCTCCGCCTCATGAAATGGAGCTTTCAAATTTCCTTTCTTGTGACGAAAGCCCGCAGCTACCACGTCTCCTTCCCCATCTCGAATAACAAACCCGCATCCAACACTGCTCTCTAATTTCACACCCGCATCCGTGTTTAACTTCCACATCCCACTACTCGGCGGACTCCAACCTACAACGTTGCTCTCACTTGCAGTCCTACCTAACTCCGCATAATCACGATACCCCTGGATGAAAGCAAATGCCTGCTCTACCACCAGAACTAGAAGCTTGCTACAATCATCAAAAACTGTCTTATTACGAGCTCCCCACACAGCCCACAACATGGTTAAAGTCTCCTAAAAAACTTCCTACCCGTGGGTTTCGACTACCCCCACCAACCATTCACACAACCACCTATTATGCTCATGCCAAATATCCATGTGCACCGGACCCTGCTGTCATATACCCAGCGTGAACGGACACTCCAACAAGGAGCTAGTGCTCCATTGTTTCTTCAGTAGTACCACATAACGCGCAGACTACTTCTACCCACCGTAGCCTTCTTGCCACCTCCTTCCTCGTATCTAGTGCACCCCTTGAAGCTTTCCACGCCAACAATCAAACCCGAGGAGGAACTTTTGCCTTCCAGAGATGCTGCCATAGATTTTTAAAACAAGAATAAGAAGAGCCCCCATTCCCCTCCCTTTGCACTTGCTTCAAGAGATAATACCCCGATCTAATCGAATATTCCCCATTAGTATTGTGGTGCCAACATAAACTATCCCGAGGCCAAGAGAGATACAACGGCAACCCCATAATAATCTCCTTATCAATTGGTAAAAAGATTTCAGAAATTGTCATCTTTACAAATTAAAATAATGATGATTATGCTGCTAGTAGGAACTAAATTGTTGTGAAAAATATTTCAAATATATATATATATATATTATTGTGAAAAAACATATAAACATAAAAACAAATAAAAAGTTTAGGATCTAATGAGTTGGTTTTTTTATTACTTTACTTCTTTTGTCAAAGTCCTAAACAATTGGCATCCCCAAAATGATTTTGGCACTCCTCACCCCCTCGTATGAATAGTAGCCATGATTATTATTCATGTGTGAGGGTGAGGAATGCCAAAATGATTTTGGGGTGAGCCAAAATCACCACTCTAGTCTCTTTTAAAGCATAGTTTGTTCAAAGTAAAGTATATAATTAAGAACATATGAGATTTGCATATAAATCAAATAGGTTGAGGTTTGGTCAATAGAAAATCTCAATGTCAAACATTTTGAAAAAATATTTAGTCCGTCCCAAATTAGTTGCAAAATTTATCCAAAAAATAACACTCTCATTTTTTGGTCAAATGTAACAACTGTTTTGGAACGATGAAATTTTTAAAATGTTATTTTTTTTGGACTGGAATGGAATGAATTTATTTGAATTGAACTGTATTTATCTGAACTGAACTGAATGGAATTAAGCAAAATAAAGCATATACTCATTAGGATCGGAGCTAAATAGAATAGAATTTGAGATGAACTAAATTGAATTGAGAAGAACTGAAATTTCAGAAATTAAGTTCAAAAAAAGAATTGAAGGTCAAAATCTCCCTATGCACTTATACACCGTTACATTTACACGATTATATATATCGAGCCAATAGTTTGCCCATGCACAATTACAATTCAATATCTTTTTTGTTATTTAAAGAGACACAAGAGTGGGGATGGGAATCGATCTTAGGCTCTCCTGGAATCGGGAGATCTAGAAGCTCTACAATTACAAGTCAATTTGCGATTTCGTTTTGTTGGGGTAAGAAAAGTAACGATGACTTGGTAGTTAAATCATTCCATAGGGCTTTCACAAAGATTCTAACACTGGAGTTGCATATATCTTACTCAAATATAGTCTCCGATCCCTAGAGTCCAAGGGGTTTTAGTTTTTTTTTTTTAAAGTGGAAAGGTAAACATGAATTTAGGATTGTCTTCTCACAAGCACTACAAAAAATGTGTTCAAGAAGGACAATTAAAATTGCCCTATTTGATACAAAATTTGTCTTTTTAGGTTATAATGACAATTTTAGTATTGCCTTCATGTTGCCCTTGTAACCCCATTGTATTAGGTTTCAAAGCCAATTTTAGATGCATGTTTTGCCCTCTTTGATTCAATTAAAAAGGGCAAACAAAACTGCCTTCATTGATCATCAACAAAGGCAATAAATTTTGCTTTCCTTGATTTAAACACTTTATTTATTGTCAAATAAGGCAAAGTTTCAAAAGTCTAAGAGGGCAAAATAATCATATTATCTTCATTGTTAATATCAATGAGTGCAAAAATAATTGCCCTTGTAGGCATCATTAAGTAAAACAATACTCATATTGCCCTCTTTAATCACGATAAGTTGCTCTGGTAGTGTGAGTTTTTTGTTGTGAAGACAAAATCCTAATTTATCTAAATGTAAGAAATAAGAAAATTTAGAGTCAATGTATGGGCCGATATCCTCATGTAAAGTTGTCCAATGACCCAGAAAAGCGAGATAATTAATCAGCAACACGATTTGCCTCTCGGTAGGTGTGACGAGAACATATCGAATCGAACTGGTTAAGAATTTGATGTACATGTACATCCTGCATGAGCTGCTGAATTTTCCAATGGCACTTTGATTTGCCTTGAAGAATTTGAGTAACTAGTAGATTATCGCCTTCAATGTGAACATTTTTGAACCTGTAATTTAGAGCAAGGATTAAGTCATTGCGTAGTGCCAAAGCCTCAGCGATCATGGAGGAGATGTGACCAAGGTTGTAGGTGCGTGCGGTAAGACAATCGCCAGAGCCGTTTCTGAGAAAAACTCCTGCTGCAGTAAAGGTGGAGTTGGATAACCCATTGAAGTTGATCTTCACTGTACCTGGAGGGGAGGGGGGACCAGGAAATATTTACGAAACATGGGGGTTGGAGTCGCCAGGGGGACTTATGAGGGAGGTGCAGGGGTTGCGGCGAACAACTCCATTCAACATAGGTTTTGAGAGCACGGTAGAAGGTGGGTGGGATAGAAAACATGACGTTATTAAAAACAAAAGCATTGCGTGATTTCCAGATACTCCATATGCAAAAGATAATTTTGGGGATAATAGAGTTGTTGGTGAGATTTGTGAGAAATTGAGGGATACTGTTAAAGGGAGGAAAAGGACCAATGCAGTCGAGTATAAGAGTTGAGGACCAAAAAAGTAGAGCTGGCAAAATGGGTTAACGGGTTGTGTTCATGTCAACTTTTGTGTCAATTTTGGTTCGTTCATAGATGTAAAATACTAGCTCTTATACCAAAAAAGTAGAGCTGGCAAAATGGGTTAACGGGACAGTTTTGTGTCATTTCGTGTCGTGTCGTGTCGGTTTCGAGTTTCTCTTAGTAAATCTGAGTCAGGTTCATGTCGTGTTATCGTGTCAGGGATTGCCAGTTCTACAAAAAGGGAAATGGTAGGTCAAGTTAAGAAAAGATGATTTATGGATTCATTGTGTTGAGAACAAAGGGGACAAGTAGGGGAGATAAAAAGATTACAGGAACAAAGGGTTTGGCAAGTGGGGAGACTGTCATGTAGCAGTTGCCATAAGAAAATTCTTAGTTTAGGTGGGATGTGGAGATCCTAAATCCACCCAAACGCCCATTTAGGGGTTTCTAAATCGAGATCATGGGCAAGCTAGGTGGCAGATTTAACAGTGAAGGAGCCAGAGGAGGAAAGGCCCTAGCATACTTTAAAATGACAACAGTTTCAGACTCAGATCGGATTATGCACAATTCGACTTCGACCCGACAATAGTCGGAGTCAGAATTTTTAAAACGGAGTCAAATGCAGATTTTATTTTTTAGATTCCGATCGAATTTTTTCTTGCGGATCGGGTCGGCCTTGGTCCGGATCAGGATAAATTATTATCACTAAATGAGACAAATGTCTAATATTAATGTGACGAATTGGCTATCTTATAAAGTGATATTACATTCATCTAAAATTAGATTCACTTTAGTTCAGGATTTTTTTAATGTAATATTAGACATTCATCACATTAAAAGAGCTATAATATTAGACATTTATCTCATTCCTACCAAATAATTTCTATAAAACTATATAAATTTAATTAAAAACAACATAGAAATATAAACCATCTAACAATATGTCGGAGTCGGAATAATTTGTCGGATTTTTTTTCCAACATCCGACTTTGACCCGACTCCGACTCGGAGTCGGATTTTTTAGACGGATTCGGATGCGGATTTTTATTTTTCAGATTTGAATCGGAATTTTTCTTACAGATCAGGTCAGACTAAGATAGGTATCTTATTTTCCTGATTTTCCAAACTACTTGATTTTCCTGAACTAAAGTGAATCCAAACTACTTGATTTTCCTTTGAAAATAATTATAGCTATCTTATTTAGTGACGAATTGGCACTTAATTTTTTTATATTAAATTTTAACAATCAAACGCACTCATTATGTATATTAATTAATGTAACCCTAGTCAACATGAAAAGCATAATAATATCGACCGATTGTGCAGCTTTATTTGAAATTGAAACTACCTAAATCGTACTTGAACACTTTTGGACTGAACTGATTTTGATCCTCCCAAAATGACTTGAACCACCTGAAAATAAATTGTTGTTCCTAAAACATGAACTAGTGGGTCACTTACACCCAACTTGACTTGAATTGAAATGATATGTTGTAATGACCGAACAAAACCCGAACTAAAGTAATATAACCCGTTTGGTCAATATGTACATAAACAGATTGACACCCCTACACATGATTTTATTTTGCTTGCTTTTAATGACTTTTATTGACTTTATTTCCATGAACAATTAGACATTTAGACCTCCTATTTTGACATTGAAAAAAATCCTCACAAAGAGACGAGTAACGACATATACCAAGAGATATGAAGCGGATATTCTATTAACCACTAAGAACCCACAACATGTTACCTAACACTTGTGTCCCTAAAGACCTAGTCCTCGAACCAGGCCACAACGTGTTATCTAACACTTGTGTCCTTAACAACCTGGCCCTCAGAACGAGGCTACAACTTGTTCAATAGTACCTGTGTCCTCAAAGACCTAGTCCTCGGAATCAGGCCACAACGTTTTCATTAACACTTATGTCCTCAAAGAGCTAGTCCTCACTACCAGACCACAACATGTTATTCAAAAATTGTGTCCTTAAAGACCCGACCAGGCCACAACATGCTATTTAACACTTTGTGTCTCTAAATCCCTGGTTCTCGTACTAGGCCATGACATGTTCTTTAACACTTCCAACCAGGGCACAAGTTGCAAATGCAAGATACTATTGCGTGGTCATCACTTATGAACAAACATGTAAGCATAACTCGTGATAGTGACACCTTCCAAGGCACGATCAATCTGGTTAAACAAATCCACCAGAACCTAAATATGGTTTGTGAACTAAACTACATAGATAGTAGCCTGACAGGTAGTTCGTTCGCTAGAGTATGCTCCTATAATGTAAATAATACCCAGCTTGGCAACTACTTTTTATCCATCATGTTATATGAGTTATATGATTTATATCCCTATGTGTTTCTATCTGCAATCTCCCTCAATCCTTTTCTATTATGGAGTACAATATACAATCATCACGACCCAAACAGCTAAAA
Organism: Salicornia ramosissima; assembly: GCA_951394345.1. Taxonomy (NCBI): domain Eukaryota; kingdom Viridiplantae; phylum Streptophyta; class Magnoliopsida; order Caryophyllales; family Amaranthaceae; genus Salicornia; species Salicornia ramosissima. The sequence continues at coordinate 52,313,330 of OX596234.1, forward strand.
AGCAAAAAAAACATCACATCATGTTAAACATTTTGAAATATAAAAAACAACTTAAATTTAAAATATTAAAAATCAAATAACTAGGGTTTAAAAAAAATCTAAAAAATCCCTCTCTCATTCTTATCTCTACAATATTTTTGTGTTCGTCTTATACATCTCCTTCTCTCTCTATACTTTTTCAACATTATCATTTGCTCTTCATGCTTTTAGATCAGTGTCCTAATTTTTGTTCCTATTTTCTAATTATTATTGGTTGAGGTGTGCAATTTCATTCTCACTTTTAATTTGCTTGTCACATTGCTTGTCAAAAGTATATGATACGGACTTCAGAAAATGGATTTTAAAAAAAATAAATAAAATGAAAAATGAATAATTAATTGGTCATAACAAAAATAAAGTTAAAAAAATAGTACTCCCTCCGTAACGAATTAATTTCACTATTTGTTTTTTCACGTATTTTGAGGAAACGATTTAAGGGTGTAAACGAAGGAATTAATCAAAATGGTTTTAGTACAAGCAAGAATGTGATTATAAGTTTACTAATATCAAAATTATTTTGATTAATTTGGTTGTTTACACCTTTAAATCGCTTCCTCAAAATGCGTGAAAAAATAAATGGTGAAATTAATTCGTTACGGAGGGAGTATTTTTTATACTTCGTACTAAATATAATAAAAAATATATTTATTTGTAAGTATTGTGATACGGGTTGTATAGAGACTAGAACTACATCAACAACGTGTTGTAGACTTTGTTAAAGAAAAAAACGTGTTGTACACAAATTATAAGCTGGTGGATAGAGAAATGATTCATTCAATTTTGGGTTTTGCATGACATATTCGATTATGAAAGGCAAACCCTAAACAATTGATTCATCTCTCTAAAATCTGTGTTTCTTTCGTCGTCTCCTATCTTTGTCGAAGTCTGTGACTGAGTTGGGCGTGGTATCTGTGGTGTATTTCCTCCATTAAAGCCGAGCTTTTGAGGTAAGATTTATTTATTTATTTTTTAATTTTTTTTCCCCGCAGAATCATGGAAAATCGATTATACAATGGGGTTAGATTCTTCTTGTGTGTGTTATTGAATATATCATAATGGGTAATTTACTGCCAGATTTTCAAGCGAAAGGAGAATTTCCAATCGAATTTTGTTGATAATTTGCTGTAGAGTTTTGGTTATAATAACTGTTAAGGTTATATTAGACTCTACGAAAATGGAGGTTTTCTTCCTGGACCGGGTCCAGGACGGCCGCCCCTCGTGCCCTGGGTCAGGGAATCGGCACACGTTGACGATCTGAGAGAATCGCTGATTTGGTGCATTTAGAGGGAGGAGGGGCACATCTGTAATCTCCTATATTAGGGACAAGGGGGAATATATAGGTGAATTTAATCACATAGTTATTGTAGCTTTTTGATTGATTTGCACGCGGGCTTTGTAAATTCTAAGTGTTTGTTGAATCACCTGATTGAGTTTGAATGCTTTCGGTAGTTAGTGGGGGTTCTAATATATGGATAAGGATATTGTGTCTTTCCGTTCAAAGAGCCCAGAAAAATGTTGTGATTGTGGATGTAGTTGCTCTTTGACGGTCAGTTCTACATCGAATGGGGGTTGGATACGGTCTGTGAAGAGAAAATATGACGAGTATGAGAAGAGCAGCCGTTTCTACATCCCAGGCCTTGATGTTTTGCCTGTCGCTCGTGTTGGGATTGAAAATGAGTGTGCTATGTTGCGAGAGACGGTTACCAGTCAGCAGGATACCATTCAGGAGTTGTGTCTGGAGTTGGAAGAAGAGAGGAATGCTGCTTCCTCGGCTGCTAATGAGACCATGTCCATGATATTGAGGCTGCAGGGGGAGAAGGCGGAGGTTCAAATGGAAGCTCGGCAGTTTAAGCGATATGCTGAAGAGAAAATGTCACACGATGCTCAAGAGATATCTGCCTTGGAGGAGGTGTTATATAAAAGAGAACAAACCATTCAATCCCTTACTTGTGAAATTCAAGCCTATAAGCACAGATTGATGAGCTATGGCTTGACAGAATCTGAGGCTGAGGGAATGAAGGGAAGTTATAGTCGCAACCAAAGTTTCTCTAGTGATTTGGCAGGTCCTTTTGACTACCCTCCGTTAAGGTGCAATATGTACGGATCACAAGAGAATATTGAGGTTGAAGATGATGATGTGGATATTGAAAAGTATCCATTTGGTGAGACTCCTAGAAATCAAGATCTCAAGAGCCTGGAACACAGGATCAATCAATTGGAAGGAGCTCCCCACGGTGATCAAAGGAATGGAGCCTTTGGATCAAGAAATGTAACAGAGAAGGTTGTTATTGGTCATTCTCCAAGACGGTCCAGAAATTTGAGGAAGCTTTCCACTGATAGCCCGAGTTCACTATCAGGTTTTGGTAGAGATATGGGGCCAGCTCAGACAATGGATTCTCCAAGGTTTGGTAGTAGTTTTAAAAAATTGGATTGTGTGGCCGAGGAACTAAGAAAGTCAGACAATGCGTCAGACTATGAAGATAACATGAGTGATAGAGTTTATACCGTTGATTCTATACATCATGGGGCACCATACAACAATTATGTGGATCCCAAAGCTGCTGAAAAGTTGGGTGATGAGTATGTATCAACACCAAGAACGACATGTCGTGGAGATTTGGAAGATCCTGATGTTAAGAAGCTGTATCTGAGACTTCAGGCTCTCGAAGCTGATAGAGAATCTATGAGAAATACAATCATGGCAATGCAGACTGATAAAGCACAATTTATGTTACTTAGGGAAATAGCTCAACAGCTATGTAGGGATGTGGCACCTGCAAGGAACATGCCTGTTCAGAAACCATCTATTGTTAGGAGGTTTTCCTTCATGGCGGTGTTTAAGGTAAACTCATTGCATACAATTGTTTGGCTTTTGTTTCACTCGTTGTTATATGATTCTTCCATGTTTTGTTGCTTTACTTTATTATATGGATCTTTAGATCACAAAGTCAACATTGCTTATAAATTATAATTATCTAGGTTAGTCTTATGCGTTGCACGATTCAAGTAAGTTTTTATTTTTTTTATATAGCAGGATATTTATTACTCGTGTTTAGAAAATGTGTATTAATCTCATTAATTTTTAAAGATGTATTTTCTCAATCTTGGAACTTGGAATGATAAAAAATAAAGCTAAAGAAAGTTGATTTTTTTTAGGGAACAAGAAAGTTGATTATTAAGTACTAGAAAGTTTTGAGTGGAAATATGTTTTTACAAGAAAGTGACATGTATACAATGATATTGTAATTATTGTCCTGTATTAGTTGTAAATTTTAAATTTCCAAATACAGATTTTATACCAAAAGGTATGGTTTACAAGTAAAATGTAAACTAGGCACACAATTATGAATTATGAGTGCCATACATGTAAGCTCCTTGCTTGACATGATATTTCAATGTTTTGGTGGCGATGATGTTAACTACATACTACCTCTTTTTTTCTTTTTCTTTTTTTAAATAAAAAATTGGAACAAACTATTTTGCACAATTTTTGACGAATAAATTTAAGTTTGTAAATGGACAAATTAATTTGTAAAAACTTAACACCGGTAACTTCTAATCTCCCTCTTGCTTGTGTTTAAATTATGTTAATTAATTTTTACGTTTATACCCTCTTCCTTAAAATGCTTGCAAAACAATTTGTTGCATGTAAAAAGAAACGGAGGAAGTATATACTTCCTCTGTTCTTTTTACTCGCAACATTAATTATGTATGATTAAGCACATTAGTATGATTAAGCTCCGCTACCTATTACTACCACCATAACCCCAAGTACCGGTACAACCAACATCACCGCCTTTTAACCCAACCCACCACCAGTCATCTTTCATCTTCTTGTTATCAATACCACCACCCAAAATTATTCACCAGAATCACCACCATTATCACCATTTACCCACAAACCCGTGAACCACCCTTTTCTCCTCATTTTTCTTCTTCTTTATTTTTCTAAATATTACTCTACCAAACTTGAAGCTTCAATCAAACCAAATATTAATTCGAAGCAAGTTTTAGATGGATTATACAAGGTTTCATCATTTGTGGGGTTTTGGTGGTGGTGGCGGTTAGGTTCAGTGTTAGTGATGGTTAAGTGTGGTTAGTTTTCAACGGTGGTGTTGGTTTTTGGGTTTTGTTGGTGTTGGTGTTTAGGTTTTTCTGATGGTGGTATCTGTGGTGGTTATGTTGAAGATGGTGGGAGGTTGTGTTGAAGAAGGTGGTGGTCGTTATTGAAGATGTGATTTAGAAGATTTTCTCTTTTTTTTTAAAGCACAAGGAATAGTTGAGCAATTTTTAATTGAATGATGTTGATGATTATTAACAAGTTAATTAGGTTTTATTTCAAGTAAGGGTAACATGTTAAATTTAGCTAAAAAATACCAAAAAAGGAAAAAAAAAATGTTGCAACTAAAGGGAAATTTCCCAAAAATGGAAATTGTTGCAAGTAAAAAAACAAAGTATAATTTTTTTTTGTCTGTGGAGGGATTTGGGAGGTAGATAATGCATCAAGGGGATAATAATGGACACACAGAGAAACAAGATGGATGCAAGTGGTTGTACATGGGATAATAAATGACATGTGCTTTTGGATTGAATTAAGCTAAATCCTAGGCTTATCAGTATCAGGCCTGAATAATGAATCGAGCTAAAATAGTAATTATGAAACAAGGAAATAATAATTTCCCCACTCCGTCCTCCCTCTCTTTTTATGAAAGTCGAAAACCATTCTGTATCATTTCTATCACTTGACGCCTTGACACTTCAATATTTCTTTATTTATTGTTTTAATATTATCTTATAAATCCATTACCCTTGATTCAAGTAAAGATGGCATTAGGTCATGCCGTGTCATGCTTTGAGCGAAGCCCTCGACGGCCTAGCCCACTGACAATTTGCTCGTGTCGTGTCCCAATTTTGAAAGGTCTATCTACAGTGGCTAACCCACGTGGACTAAATTTAATAAAATTAACCGTACCTACCATGTCTATTGTGGGTCATGATGTGATCAATGATGCCTTGACATCTTAGTTATATCCATGAACAAGAGAAATATAAATAACTGTGGGAAGACCTTTCAAAATTGGATGGATAACTCTACTGTGTGTCATGATGTGATCAACTGTGCCTTGACTTCTTGTTCTTGGATAACTCTACTCTTGGAATGTGGGTAAATGCTAAAATTTGTATCTCTTTCAAATACATATGTGTAGGCATGGTCCATTGCATCTATATTTTGAGTTTGTCAAAGAATTATGCCTTCACAATTTCTTTCCATGAACACTTTTTTGTCCATTTTTTTTTGTTAACATCATAAGTTCTTGCCTCTGTATACTCATGATTATATATAATTCCTCTGCTCCTATCACTTGCAACATTATTTTTTGGCACATATTTCAACCAATTTAGTGAAATAATCTTAACGGTAGCTTATAGTTTTCCTCTTGCTTGTATTTAAGCTATTTTATGTAATCCAATCATTTACATGCTCAAATATCTTTCTCAAAATGTGTACCAAAAATTGTATTTTGTGAGTAATATGGAGCGGAAGAATTTTTCTTTCTTTCTGTGATTGTGCATGCATCATTTATATTGTGTCATGTGAATCATGCTGATTCTCCATTTTCTCCTTTTGCTCATCTAGAGTGTTTTATTAAGTTACGCCGGTTGATTTCTTTTCTGAAACTGAATAGATTTTGAAGTTTTCATTCTAGTGTGAAATGTGCAACATAATCACTTTCTTTGCCTTGTCATTTAGAGCTAATTTATTTCCCTTTTTTTTTCCTGGTCTGGGCCCTTCTAAAGCTTTTTGTGTTTGCTTTCAGTGGATCCTGTCCTTCATTTTATGGAGAAAGAGAGTACATCAAAGCAAGTAAGTTTTTTAATCTTTTATTTACGTATCGTTGCTCAGTATTTTTCCCCCTTCTTTCACCACTCCAGAATTAGAAGGTTTGTCTTCTTTTCAGGATTTATTTGCTTTTCTTAATAAATGCATATAGTCTTGTCTTAAATTTTGTTGGTTAGATCTAGACATCAACAGGTTAGGTGAAACAATAATTTTATGGCGAACATTTTCTTATTTTTCTGAGTAGGTAAGAGATTCATTTAAGCTTCTGTCCTAAAAAGGGAGAGGATGGATATTTAGATTTGACATTCTACCTTGGATTATGTAAAACTTGATATTTTTCTTAGGTTTAACAATCTTTCAACCTATTAGGTTACAATGCTATGTTACTTGAGTTTCTATTATTCGTTTTGCCAAGTTGCCAATTTAAACAATTTTTTACTGATGCTTTGCAAATGGACCATTTGAGCATTTAAATGAGATTCTTAATGCTATGTTTGGAATTGGGCCAAATTTTATTTTTGGCAAGTAAAAATTTGGAATTGGATTTGGCCCAATATCCAACCTAAATCCTTAACAAATGTGTAACTTAAATACTTAACAAAACAATGTCATTTCAAATTCTAAAAATAGTTCAAACAAAGAATTGGAATTTAAATCATAACATTTCAATTTCTGAAATTGAATTCATCAATTTGAATTGAAATTCACATATTCAAACGACACCTAAAAGATATCGGTTGTATCATCTATTTCATATCCTCTGTACACCCCCCCCTCGTGCCACCCAAATATTTGCATGGTTGTTTTGCGTACAATACTTGTTAAATTTAAACAAAATATTTGAAGTGTGTAAATCTAAAAGGTGAAATGATTGGGGGTAAGGTTAGAGAAATTGTGTAGATTCAAGAAACAAGGGAGATTAAAAAAATGTTATTGAGAAAATACCATGAAGGATTGGGATCTCAAAGAAGGAAATTATGCAAATAGTTTTGGGATGAAGTACTCCATAACTGCAGTCTACAATCTACACATTACCACGTATATATTTTATTCCTTAGCATATGTTTCTCTTTGGACTGAACCCTTCATATTGAGCAAATTTATAGAGCAACGATATTAGTTCTGTGATAACAAAGAAAGAGTCTCTTATTAAAATGGAAAAAAAATAGTTTTAAGCTATGAACTATGGGCGGTTCAATTCTAAAGGTATGAACTTTCAATTATACCTGGACAATACCAACTAAGACATACTTCCAAAGGAAGATATTAGTGAACAAAAACAAAGTTTTGGTTTAAAGGTTTCCTCTTTTTCTGAGGTTTTCTATTGATATCCTTTGATAGTGTATTGTGTTACAACAACCGAGGAGGCGGCCTTCAGGCCCATATACCAACACTAAAGCCTAGAAAGCAAAAGACAAAAGAATGTACACTTGTCCTAAAAGCAAAAAAATAAATAAAAAAGAGAGAAGAGAAAAGAAGAAAAAAAACAGTATACATACTGCAACACAAAAAAAAAAAAAACAAAGAAAAGCAAACTATACATACAGAAAAATACATTAGTTTCTACACCCCCTCCTCAAGTTGGACTTGCTGACAGCAGTCCCAACTTGCTAGACAGATTATGATGCTATTGCAGCCTCAGGCAAAGGCTTGGTCATTATCCTGCCAGTTGGGAGGAGGACCTGATTTGAAGTGTAGTGATGAAATTTGTTTGCACATGTTCACGAACATAGTGACAATCAATGTCTAGGTGTTTAGTCCTCTCATGAAAGATAGGGTTTTGAGAGGTATGTAGAGCTGATTTGTTATCACAAAGTAGATCAATAGGAGTAGGTAAATCAAAACCCAAATCTTCAAGGATCGCATAATTCAAACTATTTCACTTGTAGTTTGGGACATACACCTATATTCTGCTTCTGAAGATGATTTAGAAACTGTCTTTTGTTTCTTTGTCTTCCAAGAGATCAATGAGTCACCTAGGAAGACACAAAAACCTGTGAGTGATCTTCTACTAAATCTGCAAGATCCCCAATTTGAGTCATAATATCCCTTCAATTTGAAATCTGTATGTTTGGGGTAAAACAGTCCCATGTCTTTTGTTCCCATTAAATATTTCACAACATGTATGCCAGCTTGCATATGAGGTTTTCTTGGACATGCCATGAATTGACTTAGTTGTTGCACTGAGTAGGAAATATCAGGACGAGTAAGATTCAAGTATAATAACCTTCCTACAAGTCTCCTGTATGATTCTGCATCCTTCAAAATCTCTCCACTGTCATTAGACAGTTTCACCCCTTTTGGAAAAGGTGATATGGATGGTTTGCTTTCTTGCAGCTTCATATCCTTTATGATGTCTGAAATGAACTTCCTCTGATTGAGCAGGGTTCCATGTTCAGATTCTGACACTTCAATTCCTAGGAAGTATCGTAAACTTCCCAAATCCTTCACAGTAAAGTCTTCATGTAGCCTTTCTTTGATCCTTTTCATCTCTACTTCATCATTTCCAACAAATTAGTACATCATCAACATAGGCTAAACTAGCCACCTGTCTTCCATTTTGTTTCTTGTTGAACAGAGGACATATCCTTCTCTTTTGAGAAAATTGCTCAACTCCAAATTTCATTGCCTTGATGCCTGTTTTAGGCCATACAAACTTTTCTTTAATTTGCATACTTTGCCTTCTTGAATGTCTTTTGCATCCTTTTGGGGGCTTCAAATAGACTTCCTCATCTAGATATTCATGCAAGAAACCGTTGTTGATATCTAGATGATTCATTTTCCATCCTTTAGATGTTGCCAAAGCAATCAAAATTTTTACTGTTGTAAATTTAGGAATAGGGGAGAAGGTAGGTTTATAATCCTTTCCCTTGATTTGCTTGTCTCCCCTGGCTACTAATCTGGCTTTCAACCTCTCAATTATTCCATCTGGTTTTGACTTGGTCTTATAGACCCATTTTGTGTCTAATGCCTTCTTCCCTTCGGGTAAATCACATGTCTCCCAAGTTTGGTTCTCTTTGAGAGCTTGCAACTCCTTTTGCATGGCTTCTTCCCATCCTTGATGAATACTTGCCTCTTCATAGGTTGTGGGTTCAACAATTGACATTACATTATTTAGAGAGGTTCTGTATTCTTCATTTATAGACCAATATGTTGCATTTCAGCTGAATCTTGCTTATTCTGCCTGTCAGGTTGCTTGCTGATGCTTTTTTTCTTTGGAATCTGGACATGATAATCCTTGTATTTCTCTGGTAGAGCTACTGTCCTTCCACTTATATTTTCCCTTGGTTCTTCTTATGATATTCTGCTTGATCAGTTTTTAAATCACTTTCATCACTGCAGATCTGTTCAATCTGCTCTTATGATTCCCTTACTTCCTGTTCTTCATGATTTTCCCTTTCATGATGCTCAATATCTTCATACCGACATACCCTTCTTCTGTTTCCAAAGTTTCTGTGCTTGGAACACCCTTAAACTTTCTTGTACCTCATTCCCTTCCTTATTGATTAAATAAGGAAAAATTCCCTCATGAAAGACTACATCCCTGCTGACATATAGGATCCTTTTGTCAAGATCAAATAATTTATATCCCTTTTGACAGTAAGATTAACCAATCATTACTGATCTGATGCTTCTTGGGGCAAATTTGTCATTGGGCTTCTTACTCCCACTGGCATAGCATAAACATCCCATGATTGTAGGTGATCATATTTTGGTTTTGTTCCAGTGAGTACCTCATAGGGTGTTTTCCATCCCAACACTTGTGTTGGCATTAATTAATTATATGTGTGGCTGTGAGGATGCATTCTCCCCATAAGTAAGCTGGAAGTCCTGAATGAATCTTTAGTACTCTAGCAGTTTCAAGTAGAAACATATGCTTCCTCTCCACTGTACCATTCTGTTGTGCCACACTAACCACACTTCTTTGGTGAGTTATGCCCCTTTTATTGAACATGAACCTGCATTCTTGTTGAAGGATCTCAGTCCCGTTTTCACTCCTAATCATCCTCACCCTTTCATTAAAGAAAGTTTCTACATGATATAGAAAATTTTCAATGATTGACTTTGTTTGTTCTTTGTTAGACATCAAATGTGTCCAGGTTACTCTACTGTGGTCATCCACAATAGTTAGAAAATACCTAGCACCTGTAATTGCTTTCCTCCTGTAAGGACCCCTTAGATCCACATGTACCAAGTCAAATCTTTTTGAAGCAATAGAGTTACTTGGCATTAAAGATAATCTATGATGTTTAGATACACCACAAGTGTCACAAAAATAGCCCTTTAGGCCTTTACAATCACAAAACTTCAAATTTTTCATTTTTGACAAAGAAATATGCCCTAATCTAGCATGAAAAAGGTTTAATTCTCTATCTTGTAACTTATTCTTCACATCTTCTTATCTACTTGCAGTTGCCAGCATCTTCTTTCCTTCAAACTTCATTCCTTTCCTTCCATCATCTAATTTGTACAGACTTCCATCTTCTCTTCCAACATCTAGGATTTCTTTAGTAGTATGGTCCTGTAATTTGCATTGATATTCATCAAATATAAAAATCATGTTCTTTTTCTCCAACAACTTACCAACAGACAATAGATTGTGTTTAAAATTGGGAATATACAAGACATCCTCCAAAATGATGTTTTCAGTCAAAATAACAGTCCCAAAATAATTCACTACTCCACCATCAGGCAAACCTACCAGTACCTCCTTAATTCTTTGTTCCCACACATGTGGTCTGTTGCCCTGAATCAATAGTCCAGTTGTTTTTACATTAATGACAGCATTGGAAGAAATTATTTTACCTGCAAAGTTGCTTAGATTGCCAGTGTTTTGTTTTTACATTAATGACAGCATTGGAAGAAATTATTTTACCTGCAACCAGATTACTGTCTTGCTTTCCTCCATTGCCTTCATTGATTTATGAGATTCCTTCAAGTGGGTTGTCATGTTTGTTGTTAGACATCTCTTTAGCCACATGAGCAGCCTACTTTCCTTTCCCTTTTCCTTTAGGTGGATTTTTGAACCATTCTGGATAAGCAATCAACTTGAAACACTCTTCCTTTAAGTGGCCCTTCATACCATAGTGATCACATTTCTTATTTATTTTCTCCATTTTTTATTCTTTTATATCCTTTTCTGTTTACTGTTGGCTTGTTGATATTGCTTTGAAGCATTTAGAGCACTCATCTCAGTTCCAACTTCCAACACTTGGTTCCCCAGAAATCTCCTTTTGTTTTTCAACTTGTTGGACCAAGTTGTATGCTCTGTTGACAGCCAAGAGAGGCTCCATAGACATGAAGTTGGTCTTCATCTGATCATATCCAGGGTTAAGTTGCATCAAAAATTTCATGAGCTTGTTCCTAATCTCTATTTCTAGCATTTGTTTAAGAACATTACAGCTGCATTTTGACATTGCACCACAGCCACATTCAGGTATCCTTTGTAGGGTTCCTATCTCATCCCATAGACTTTTCAGTTTACAGTAATATTCACTCACAGACATGTCACCTTGCATAAGATCATTCAGCTCTTTTTTTAAGTTAAAATAACTGTGGGGCATTAGTTTGTCCATATCTTTCAACAATTTCATCCCAAAGTTATTTAGATGACTCAACATACACCAAACTTTCAGCTATATCAACCTTAATTGATGCAAAAATCCAGTTTCTGATAGTTCTCTTCATTTTCCTTTGGCTTTTTGCAACTGCCACTGATGAATCCTAGCTTGTTTTTAGCTCCAAGAGCAGTTTTGACACTCCTGCTCCAGTTCAAGAAATTGTTCCCATTGAATACAATGGTGCTTAATGGAGTTGTTGGGCTGTCATTCACAGCCACAAACAGAGGGTCTCCAAAGGGGTTTTGATTGTCTTCTTTCTTCTCAGCCATTTGCTCGATATTTCAATGAAAAAGAAAAAGGATTTTCTGTTTTGCTCTCTTGATTCAAAGATTTCAGTTTCCAGGTATCGAAACCGTGGGCTCCGATACCATGAACAAAAACAAAGTTTTCGTTTTAAGGTTTCCTCTTTTTCTGAGGTTTTCTATTGATATCCTTTGATTGTGTATTGTTTTACAGCAACCGAGGAGGCAGCCTTCAGGCCTTTTATACGAATATATGCGAAGACCAACACTAAATCTAGAAAGCAAAAGACAAAGGGATGTACACTTTTCCTAAAAGCAAAAAAAGAACCAGAAGAGAAAAAAAGAAAAAAAAAAACAGTATACATACTGTTGCACAAAAAAAAAACAAAGCAAACTATATATAGTCATACAGAAAATATATACATAAATAAAAAATACATTAGTTTCTACAATTAGTAAGTTTGTAACATGCTATTAAGGGTTAATGCGATGACGTGTCAATGTCTTTGGTAATAAAAATCCTAATGACTATCATCAAAGAAACTGACATGAACCCTTAACAAGTTACGAACTTACTAATACCTCCCATTGCAAATAAAGGTCATAGTTGGTATTGTTCATGTATAATTGAAAGTTTGTACTGTTAAAACGGGAGCACCTATAGTTCATACTTCAGACCTTTAAAATTAATTTTCCTATTAAAATTATCGGTTTGTATGGGTCTTTGGGAGTATGGACTTAACTGCTATTAAAATTACCGGTCTGTATGGGTCTATGGGAGTATTGGACTTAACTGCTATGCATGCCGTCGTATCATGTAAGACGAATTTGCATGTTGTAGATAACAAATGACCTTCAATTGTATAGCATGTATCTAGTAAACAACCGATGTTCAATTATCCAGTATGGGTTTTATATGAACAGAAGGCCCTCAATTGCCTAGAATAATCATTGATAGTGAAACTGTGTTTTTGTTGGTTCGGTAATAACTCTTACTCAGTGCTAATTTTTATGGTAATTTTCAGGTATATGTTTGATTTGTCGGCCAATAATGTGGGTCTGCTACTGCTGTTGGATAGTAGCCCTCGTTCTAAACTCTGGAGATGTGTGTCATCTACACAAGTTAGAAAACCTGAGCTTCCAAACCTTTGTAGCTAGTTTTCCAATACGGAGCTACTTTTTTTTTGGGGCTTTCGTTTAGATAAACATTTCCTCGTGAAAATTCTGGAAATTTGATTGTTTGTGCAGTGTTCTTTGCTATTAATTTTCTTACCCCCTCTCTGCCCTTCACTCAAATGTTGGGGTGCAAATATCATGTGATATATAGGCCAGTGTGCAGGTTGCTGTTTTTTTTTTTTTTTAAATTTTTTTATTATAAATTTATACTCTCTGTAACAAAACCACTCCAACGATTTGACATAAAGCAGAGAGAAAAAAATGTCATATCGTTGCAGTTAATATGTTACGGAGGAAGCATTTTATTTAGTGTGGGTATTAGTTTTTGAGATAGGCACGTCGGCAATTTCTGTATAGTTCAGATTCATGTAAACATTCAATCACTGTTCATTCTTTACCTTAAGTGAAAAAGAAATCTTTATCTTCTTTGTATACTACTAAACCAAAAGCTATTAAATTTTAGATTTTTCCTTTTCAAACTCTTTGTTTTTCCTACTTTGGCTCATATTTTTTCCTTTTTTCTTTAAACATAACATTCCAATTAATTAAAGTATCAAACTAAGCATTATTTTTCTTTAAAAAAATTACACTTTTACTTTTAAAGGGAAACTATTTTTAATTTCCACCTATAATTAACATTTATAAATTTTTTGTATTACCGGGTCATTTGTTAATTTGACTCCTATTATTAAAAAAAGGGGAAATGGAAAAGAAGAATCCTACCTTTGGGTGATCTGTTCAAAATAACACCACCTTTAATTTATTTCAAAATAATCCCACTTTTATATATCAGTTGTTTAAAATAATCTTACCTTTAATTTCTCTTTTCAAAATAGACCCGATTTTAGGTGATATAGTCCATTTTAAGCAGATGATGTATAAAGGTGGGATTATTTGAAATAAATTAAAGGTGGGATTATTTTGAGCGGACCACTAAAAGGTGTGATTATTAAATTCCATTTTTCCTTAAAAAATGATAATTACTAACCACACAGTACAATTTTTTCTAATAACACTATTTTTATTGTGGTTTTATTATAATTGTTTTATGCTTTGTTATCTTATTTCATTAAATTAATTGATTTGTTAATATATGTAGATAATCATTTCATATAGAAGTTGACATTGTCCAGCACATAACCCTTTTTTTTTTTTTCTTTACATGTCTTTTCCTTTCACGGATGTTATTACAAATGAATGCCTAAATGGATTATGCTAAATTAAATTCTTCGAACGTTTTATTAAACATAATGATTTATTCAATCTATCTATTTAAAATACTTTTGTTTAACTATTTGTACTATTTACTAAAGAATAAGTTATTATCTTATATTTTTCCTCACAAAATTATCTATTTTCCTTCTATTTTTTTTTAAAAAAAACAAAATTATTGTATTAGAGACATGTGTAGAAGTTTAATTATTTAATCTTTGATTAGTACGTGCTTTCATTGAAAATTTAATATTACTAAATGAGGAACAATTATTTAACATGAAATATAATTGGACATATATAAGGTTACATTTATCACTAAAATTAAACAAAAAATGAGATTTTGCTCGGGTATTACCCAGTGAAACAATATTTGTTCTTCCCACTTGCTAGTTGGGTTGTTCATTTCCGATATCCTATTTGGACTGGCAAAATCTTGATTCAAATCTGATCCGAAAAATATGCCTTTTTGAATTGGACATTTGGATCAAATCCAAATTTTACTTATTTGATTTAGGAAAAATTGTCTAAAACTACCAAATAAATATTGACTATTGAAATCTACTACCAACTAAAAAAATTGTTATAAAAATACCTAATAAATAAATCAATTTCGACCTAGTAACACTACCACTTTTCATGTTTTTTTTTCTCCATTTTTCTGATGTTATGGCCCACCAAAATTTAATTTCTCTCTAGTTTTTTTCCCTAAAACTATTTGATTTCCCTCCATTGCTAAGCATACTCAAGCTTCAATGAAAGAAAAGTAGCATTAAAGAAAGTTCGATTGAAGAAAAAAGGGGGAAATTTTGATTCATTTCATAGGTTAAAAATCTGATGATATATATTAAAAGAAAAGCGGAAGCTAAAGATAGAGGGACATCGAGCATTTTTGGGAAAAAAATAGAGGGAAAGCAATAGTGATGGGCCATAACATTAGAAAATTTAAGAAAAAAAATGACAAGTGGTAGTGCTACAAGGTCGAAGTTAATTAGTAGTTTCATAACATTTTTTTTATTTGGTAGCATTTTTCAAAAGTCGCCATTTATTTGATAGTTCTAGACAATTTTTCCTTTGATTTATTTTTGATTTACATATAAACTATGTATATATATTAGCACTTAACATAATCATCATTTAGCACCACATTTTTTAGGGGACATAAATTTTTTCTCCCTTTTTTTCGATGTAACACTTTGACTTTGACTTTGACACTATTCATCCAACCCACTTTGACCGTTAATTGTTGTCTATGTATAAAAAAAAAATATAGATAGTCATGTGAGAACTTATTGGGTTCACCTCAAAATACATTTTTCAAATATATAAATTTTATAACTTTTACACTATATATTTAGAAATATTATGGATGCAAGTTGTGTCTCGACAAGTGTGAAAAGTAAAGTGCTACAGTTAATCAATGCAGTCTTTTCTCCCCCTTTAATGTGAAGTGCTAGAGAGGTGGGCTAAGTAGTGTGTAGCCGGGTCGTTAGAATTATATATACAAATTTTCGACATGAATTCTTAGATTTCATACGATCCGAGTTTAATTGGTCTTAGATTCTCAACCTTTTACGACAAAAATCTATTCGTAGATGCTTGTTTCATAAATTAGTTATATCATATTCCCTCTGTCCCAAATTACTTGCTACAATTTCCTTATTTAGATGTCCCAAAATATTTGCTACATTTTCTTTTATAGTATATGGGCCCCACACAAATTTTACATTTTTATCCTCTTTTTTGTCATTTTTATCCTTTTTAAGCCAATCCTTTTCTTCCACTTACCTTTACCAATGGTGGGCCCACATGAAAATTGATTTGCATAAAAATTTGTTCCAAAATAGAATGTAGCAAGTAAAATGGGACGGAGGGAGTAATTCATAATATCGACAAGAATATAAAGGTGGGAGGGGGAATTTGTAGGGGGGCATGAAGGGGTTCAGCCCTTTCTGGCTTAGCCCTCAGAAAAGAAATGGAACAAATAAAAAAAAAAATTAAATACTTGGATGTCCAGATTAGAAACTCCGATTATGGTTGGGGCGTCAAGCCCATATGCTCCAACTAGACGCCCCTAGCATGGTAGGAGCGTGTAGACTGGACGTCCCATATACTAAAAAAAAATTAATTGTTTTTACCACCGTCGCTGGTGGTAGTGGTGGTGCTTGTTGAGGTTGTGGCTTGGTGGTGTTGTTTTGTATGTATCTAAATTTTTTGTGTAATTTTAAGTCAAAGGCATCATTGTATTTTTACATTGTATTGTGGACGATTTTAAGTAATTTTTTGTATAATTTTAAGTCAAAAGCATTAACAACACCTTTTTTGGGATAGATTTACCCCAAAGTGTAGTTCATAATAAGCATGGCCTTAATGTGGTTGGGCAACTTGATTCTGTAGGGAGATATGTATGAATGAATGAGAGACATCATTTGACAAGGAAAGACATATTGACAATTTGACAGGGTCATTTTGACTTGTAATGAGCTAATGAATTGTAATGTTTTATCAGTCATTCAGTCCAAAATAAAATAATGCGGTGTTTCTTTAACTAGACCATCTTTGGAAAAGCTAAACTACAATTATGAACAAGACCATCGGTCCGTTGCCAAAAAAAAAGGACCATCTGGGTTGAGCTGGGTAGGTCATTGATCCGGGCTGCGCTGCGTTTGCGGTTAACCAGTTGGGTCAAGTCAGTCAAAAACCTAACTTCCAGTTGAATTTGTTGGCCATGGGTGTTGTTTGGGCCTCCAACCCAATCCACCATGTTTGGGCCCCCAAGCCCTACTTGGGCTTCTTAGCCCAATCCGTTCACCTTTATTACATTATTCCCATGTTTCCACTATTTTACCTTTATTTCATTATTGATTATTGATTATTTTCTAAAATTTCATATAGTCCAATCTGAAATGATTACCTCCAATGAAAAATTTCCCCCTTTTCATCTAAAAAAGGGGGAAATTTTGATTTAACCAGGGACGAATACATCATCCGAAAAATGTTTAACTGATTACCAGCCTCCAAGACATCAATCAATCAAATCTTAAAAATTACCTATAAATAGTCTCATTTATGACATTTGGTACAACTAACCTCATCTGTTGGCACTATTCCTAAGAAACTCTCACTATATCTCTTTAGACTTATCTTTCTCCTTTTATTCTCAAATAGCTTTGATGACTTAAGGATTGGAGGGGAATTCCCGGGTACACCCCCGTGTCAGTCACCCTTGTTTATTCTTTTGCAAGTTCCTTTAGCAAGAGATTACACAGCAACAAGCTCCTCACTCAGCCCAGGTTAATCACCCGACTCCTCTTGGGCCAACCCAAGAGGGCCCACTCAGCCATCCGAGGAAACTTCCCAAACATTTCTTTATACATTTTATTTGAACTTTATAAAGAAAAAACAGGTGTACCTGTCTATATCATAAATTCTACTATAAGATGTTTCTCATATGTATCATTTGCTTGTCCTACAAGGCTTGTAAAGATTATTGATTCATTGTACTACAAGACTTGTGAAAAGTTTTATTCTCCAAGATCTATGATGTATTACTTGGTCCCCACCCCAACTACCTCTTTTAGTATTTTATATACTTAACTTGCTGGCTTGTTCTAGAGACAACACAAATAATACACCACAAATCCACAATATTTGCTCATAGAGAGAATTCAATTAATACTCCTACACAAGTTTATTAACTCTCTTTGAGAATTACAACTAATAGTCTAGAGAGTCATATCACACTCTTTATTAAACTACACTGGGCCTAGTAACAGGCCTAAGTCGGAGGAGAGTTTGATCATACACAACAAGCTCGGTGGGATTTCATTATAAAACGAATTCAATTGGTAATATAATTAAGGAGTAATATACCACACGTATATTAGATTATTAGTCATCATATATTAATAATCCAATATCTCAACATGGAATACTTACATGTGGTGACCTTTCAAGGTTGTACTCTTATAAATCTTTTCACATTGTATAATTAGTACCCTCATTTGTTGATTTAATTTTTACATTTTTTGAAGGTTTTTCCAACGTTAGCTAATTTTCTTGATACCTGTAATTTATTTAATTTTTCCCGCATTTGCTTTTAAGTAGGAATGACAACGGGTCGGAGTCAAATTGGGTTATATATGCACAATCCAACTCTGACCCGACAGTAGTCAGAGTCGGATGCATATTTTTATTTTTCGGGTTTGAATCGGATCGTTTCTATCTGATTGGGTCGGACTAGGGTCGAATCCGGAATAATAAATTATCAACCGTAAATGAAATAAATGTCTAATATGACATCAAATTTACTTTGTATTTTATTCTTAATATAAAATTAGATCTTATATTTAATAAAATAAGTAATGACTGCCAAATAATTTATACTCCGTATAAATCAATAAAATTCAACTAAAAACAACTTAGAAAAATGAAAAATCTAACTATATCTCGGAGTCGGACTAATTTGTCAGATTTTTTCCAACATCCGATTGCGACCCAGCTTCGACTCAGAGTCGGATTTTTTTAGACATAACCCCCTGCAAATCTTTTTTTTTCCGGATTCAAATCAAATTTTTTCTTACGAATCGAGTTAGACTAGGATTAGATTCGGACTGAATTGTCATCCTTACTTTTAAGTCCTACCTCCAACTGAATTGATCGACATATGACCAAAACAAATAATTTGATTAAAGAAATAGTGGGACTGTAGCAAATAATTGATTTTCATTTGTGAGCATATTCAGCGCTATTTCATTATTGATTATTTTTCATTGGGGTGTCGGGGAAGGGCTGTTAAGAAAACGATTTGTGAGAGGGATTTTATACTTGGGACCCCTTTAGATCTAGGCGTTACATCCTAAAATTTATTCGTACATAGCAAACTGTATTAACAATTTGACATGATATTACCGTATTATCTTAACGGTCCATTTGATTGTTGGTAATGAATTGTGGTGATAAAAATGAATTTAAGATGTAATTTGTTAAGGAAAATTCTAAAATTCCCATAGAAAACATAGTTTTCATTCCCAACCTTGAAATTTATTCTTATTTTTCATTACCATACATTACCTTGTGGAAGGGTGGTATTTGATGGGAATGAATATTTGTGAAAAAAATTAGTTAAATTGGAGTTAAGCTAGCACCACCATGTGAATGAATTTTGATTTTCTTTCCAAATTTAGTTATAAATTCATTCCCATTACCTCCATTTATAACCGGTTACCAAACGGGCCAACTGCCCGTTTGATTATAGATTATAGTAATAAGAATGAGGTTAAAGCATAATTTAGTAAGGAAAATAAGGTTATAATCACTATGAAATCATATTCACGTTCCCAAATTTAAATTATCTTATATTTTTAATACTAGACCTGGTTATTGGATATGGTTGTCCAATGGAATGTGGTTAAGCCGGGTCAATATTATAGGGTATTTATTGGACAAGGTTTTTAATGAACAAGACCTTATTGACCAAATTACCAGGGACGATAAACGACCAAAAATAATAGCCTAATAAAAATTTTCAAAAAAAAAAGTTTTGACAAAAAAAAATTACATTAATATATTTGTATACATTTGTTTTAACTTTTGATTATCTTGAATTTATTTGTATATAAGATTTTAATGGCTCGACCACTAACGACCCACAACCAATTATGACCCGACCCGCTCTTGACCATTTTTAGACGACCCTGGCAATGACCGGACCCACATCGGCCTGTCCTTGACCTGCCCCTACTCATCCAATAACCAGGTCTATTCAATACCATCCATGCATTACTATTGGAAATGGCGTGATTAGATGGGATTATGAGAATTGATATTTGTGAAGAAAATTAAATAATTGGAAGCAAGCTAGCGTAACCATGAGAATGAATATTGATTTTTTCTACCAAATTTACATATAAATTCATTTCTATTATTATCGTTTATAATTGGTTACTAAATGTGCCATGAGTACTAAAACCAATATGAATTTTTCTTCTTTTAATAGTTTACTGTCGTTATATTTGCGAAGGGAGATACTTTTTTTTTATAGGACAAATGAAACACTTGTGTAGTTGTTTAAACTATAGACCCCATTAAAATGTGGATGGTCACAATCATGGAAGTATATATTAAGTGACTTTAATAGTATCATAAGAGATTACATGCATAGCACCAAAATAATTAAATTAGAGATTAGATGTAACAACATAGTATTATTTGTGAGACATGAAATAATTAGTTGTAGTGACTAATTTGTTACCAAGGTGATATTTTTAATGTCTAAGGTTGAACATACTATAGGCTATATTAAAATTTAGATGTATAAATACTTCTTCCATTTTATAATCTTTCTAAAAAATCACTTTAAACTACATCGTCACTAAACATATTGCTCTTATGCATTTTATTTATGGAGTACTACTTGCTATTGAATGTTGATGATGTTTAAATTTGACCTCTAACCTATACCACTAAAAAAAGAGCTTTTAGCTACGGAAAATTAGAGACGGATTCTGACACTTAATAGAATGGTCACGGGTTCAATTCCTCCTAAGTAATGCATCACAACATGTCAATATTTTTATCCGTCTCTAATTTCCGTCTCTAAATTAGCGACGGATTTAGTCAATTTAGAGACGGATTCCATCTTACTTGTGTTTCAATTATTTTTATTAATTTGTTCATTTATAATTTTTTTTAAAAATTGACTACCAGACTTTTATGCTACGATACGGAACGGAAAAAGCAATTAATAGTGTAGTTAGAATATATTATTAATATGATCAAATCTCGTATAAATTTTATTTAATTGATTTGTTTTTTCCTGTTCATTTATAATTCTTAGTTATAAAATTATAATTATAGCCCATTAAATAAAAAATTCTCAGATTCTTTGCTTAATGGTACCATTCATTTATTAGTGTTTTTCTATACAATTTTCCTAAATAATTAATGTATAAAATCAAATGTTATGATATAAATATATATATAATTTTTAGATTAATTAGTATCAATGTATATCTTCATAATATCTTAAAATAGCACACAATAATTACATTAAAAGTCAAAGACTCAAAGTATTATCTTGATAGATAGAGCTGTCAGTTTGGTTAGGAACTGTTGGTTCAAGTGCTAACCTAACTGAACTGAACTTAACTGAAATAAAATGAACGAAGAATCAAATGACTGATAACTGAAATTCCAACAGAAATAAAATGAACTGAACTTAACTGAACTAAAACTGAACTGATTGGTGAACTGAAATCAACTGAACTAAAAAAGTTGATTATATAAAATTGTTTAACTAATCATAACAGAACCATAACTGAACTGAAATCAACTGTAAATTGTTTGGTTTTGTTAGTTTATTATTTAATTTAACTGTTTTTAACTGTTGATCAACTGAACCGAAATGACTTATAAATTGTTATCATTAATATCATCATCAATTCATTGTTGTTGTTGTTGCTAATTGCTATCATTATTGTTATGATCGTTGTTATTGCCAATTCAGTATCACCCATGCATCATCATCTTGACCATCATTTACATTCAATATTAATACTCGATACAGTCTTACACATTTACACCTAATGTTAGTACAAAGATAAATTGATACATAATAAATAACATTAACGTGAACCTTAACTAAATAAACTAACCCATTGTGAAACAAAATACTTCAACGATTAAACCGAATAAGATCTGCTCATATTATTTGGGGGAATAACACAAGAAAACTCGGGTAAACCCTTTAATACTCGATATCTACCTCGATCAGAACCGTTAAAAATGTCTTTATAAAACTGAAAATAACCATAATGTAATTGAATATAATCATTTAAAATTAACTGATAATAACTGAAATCGTACGGATAGAATTGTATTTATCCATGACGTAAACTGATTACAATCGGAACTGATATATCAACCGTTCACAACGAACTGACATCAATTGAAATCGTACAGGTAAAACCGAAGACCAACCATAACGTAAACCGAATACAATCGGAACTATTATGTCAATCGTTCACAATGAACTGACAACAACTGAAATCGTATGAGTAAAATCATAACTGAACTGATTTGAACTAAAAATAAGAATCATTGAACTGGTTTGGAATTGAAAAGTTAAAACTACATTGGTTAATTTGAAAAAAAAAATTAACTGAAGTCAACTGAACTGAAGTCAACCAAACCATTTGGGTCCAACCATAACTGAACTGAAGTCAACCAAATCATTTGGGTCCAACCATAACTGAACTGATTAACTTAACCTCAAAGTCGTACATAAACAAAATGGTGAAGCTACTATCAAATGAAGCAGTGATCGGAGCATATATTTTGGGGTGTGGGGAAGCTCTCATTTACAAGAGATTCCTAGTTTCTCTCATTGAGATACGTAAGAAAAAAATTCAATGATATATTTATAATTTTGTTGAAAATATATTTCTAAAATATATATATATATATATTTAAAATTACATCAAATTTTTATTTGATTTTTTCTTAAACATCTCATATTGAGAAACCAAGCATATAGCTCCTTATTTGTAGTGTAACTAGATTAGCCTGCGGTGCAATGCACAGTTAAAAAGGGCAAAAAAGGTTGTAGATTGATATTTTTTAATTTTAAAAAAAATATTTTCATTCCTATTGAATGAAAATGTAGGAATAACAAAAAAAATGATAATATAGTAAATTATTTAGAAATGATTGTTTGAATAAATATGAAAAAAAAAAAAGTTAATCAATCAAAGTCTTATTACCATAAGTGTTGTCGGCTACATGAACCAAAATAATTATTTCGGGTGGTTGTCCAGGCCACATATATAAAGCATAACCAAAAAAAGAAAAAGTAAAAGTAAAAAATAATAATAAATTGTAGTGAAAAAAAATAATATTAGCACTAATAACTATTTTCAAGAGTTGCATTTAATGTAAAGTAGTCATTTTTTTTCCCCAAAATAACAAAGATGATGTCACTTGTAGTTTTTTGGCCGGAAAAAATTATTAAGAGTATGTCATGTGATATTGATGACCTCAGCAATGGCCTGTCATAGTAATTAGTTTTAGATGTTGTAGATACAATTTAATAATAATTGGCTCCAGTCAAAAGAATCAGATCAATGATCCTTTTCAATAAAAAGAATCTTATGATCGTTTCAAATGTCATGGAAACACGAATTCACACATGGTCAATGTATACCTTAGCTTGTTGGAAATTCATTTGATTATATTCTTCTCAATTGTTCGGCTCAATTTCAGCTTGAATTCTTCTTATTCATGTTTTTTTTTTATCGGTGTAAGGTAAATCAGGTTCCTTGGCAAGGCTCCCATCACAAGAACATCTAGCTGATATATATTACTTTTTTTAGAAGGGGCTGGGGATTAGTGATAATTGAGCGGTTGCAAGGTGCACCCTAACGCCATCGTCCTAAAATCGATCTTCTGGTGTGAGTTACTCTATCCATTCCAAATTGTTTTTGCATGCTGCTTTTGATCACAAACCAAGAAAAAAGAATAAATTTTGTAAAGTGGGCTCAAAAGGTGAATTACATAAAGAGTAATTAAAATATTAAAGAACTTTATAGAACAGACAAACATGGAATATTAAAGAACAATATGAAATGAAGAGCCCGGAAATATAATTTATTGTATTGTGTCATTTCATTGGGATTTTGGGAAAAGAATAATCTAAGACTCTTTCCATATTCTTGCTTTCGAAAGATAAGTTCAACATCACAAGAGAGCCACCAACAAATGAGTGTTTAGAAAACAAACAAAAACTCTGAGCATAAGTATAATGCTAATCTCCCCTAGAAAAGGAAAAAAAAAAAGTATAATGCTAATCAGGTTTTGAAATATCACAAAATTATGATAAGATTTAATTGCTCAGACGAAGTGCTCAATGGCACATTCGTTCTAAGATATGATTATACTCGTACACTATATTCTTTTTAATTTTTAATCTGTATCCTATTTAAGTGTGAGATTAACAAGAGGAATGATGTATGAAACAATGACTCCACCTTCACCTTTGATCCTTAGAGTTAAAGATTTGAATCTCATATCGGTCAATGGGTTGTTCAAAAAATGATTACTTCATCTTTCTTGTTAGTTTGTGCCTTTAATTTCATTTGTGCCTCATTCATATAACCCATGACGGACCTAAACTATTGTATTAAAAAATTCCTCAAGTTCAATAAAACTTCTCCTCTTCTCTACCTGTTGATGTAGACGACACATTATCGGTGAACTAAGTAAATTCTCTGTTTGCAAGTTAATCTTTACCATATACATTTGTCACATTTGTTATAAGATGTTTCGGTTTAGATGCAATGTTTTGACTTAAGCATTCTTCATTCATCATACTTTGACCAATTGATGTTTTTAAATACATACTTTTAAATATTTACATTCATGTTCAATTCCTTTATTTGTTTTAAATATTTAAAAACATCAATTGGTCAAAGTATGTATTAAATATTTAGTATGTATTAAATATTTAGTTAAGATATGAAAAAAAGTTATGAATTTAAAAAAAAAAGGCAATGTAAGGAAGTTAAAGAGATTAGAAAAATGATCCAAAACAGGCAATGTAAAGAAGTTATAGATATTATTATTCCTATTTGCAAGGCGAAATCTATTGTCCATGAAAGCTTCAGATCAGATTCTTTTGTATGATATTTGAAATCTTTCATTCTACAATGCATGCTTCTCATAATTAACCTCACGACATATCTATAGAGAGATTAATCAGATCATTGTACATGGAATTGATAAAGGACACGGACAGAGAAATCTTTTGTTTTTTTTTTTTGACAGAGAGAAATCTTTTTGTTGGTTTTGGTGTGGAGATGGTCTTGGAGACAGTAGGTTTCTCGCGGGGTGCGACACTTGGCTCGCGGGGTGCAACGAGATGGCCTTGGAGACAGTAAGTTTCTCGCGGGATGCGAAGCCTTGGTCGCGGGGTGCGAAGCCTGGGTCGCGGGGTGCGACGCCTGGGTCGCGGGGTGCGACTGAGGCACGTGCTCAGTTCTGTTTCTGCGTGCTTCTGCTTCTGTTTGTGGGAGTATAAATATTCCCCTTTAACCCCATTTCAGACACATACACACAAATACAAACACTTAGGAAGAGAGAAACTTAGGGTTTGTGATAATTTGTAAGGAGCATTTCAATTCTATCCAATTGGTGCTTGTATTATTCATCATCTTCTTCAATATAATCATAGTGCAAGTGGTGGGTTTTTTCTCCCGGTGTTCGGGTTTTCCCACGGTAACTTTGTCTTTCTCTTCTCTCTAATTCTTTATGTTCTTCATCTCTTTTATTGATTACTTGCTCTTTGATTGTTAATTGTGGGTAAAATTGCAAATTGGTTTCTTCTTATACTTCTCTAAGTCACAACAAATGGTATCAGAGCTTTGGTTGAACTTTGGTGATTTTGATTTAGGGCTTTGTGGGAACTTGTTATTTGTGATTGAAATTCAAAGCTTGAACCTTAGGTGTTGGAAATTTGAATATTTTTGGAGTAAAATTTCATAATTGTTGTTTAAACCCCAAGTTGTGAACTTTGTGATAAATTAACATGGAAGAGAACAAGCTGAAAATTGAGAAGTTTGATGGGAAAGATTTTGGGTTTTGGAAGATGCAAATAGAGGACTATTTGTACCAAAAGAATCTTCATCAACCTCTTGATGGTAAAAGGCCGGATTCTATGAAGAAGGAAGATTGGAGAGTGCTAAATAGACAAGCACTTGGTGTGATTAGATTGACATTATCTAGGAGTGTTGCCTATGGTGTCAAGGATGAAACAATGACGGTGGGGGTGTTACAAACGTTGTCGAACATGTATGAGAAGCCCTCGGCTATGAACAAGGTCTTTTTGATGCGTCGGTTGTTTGAAGTAGAGATGAATGATGGAAATTCCGCTGCCGAACACATTAATGAACTAAATTCGATACTTTCCCAATTATCTTCGGTTGAGATAAAATTTGAGGACGAGGTGAAAGCCTTGATTTTGTTGTCATCGTTGCCACGTTCATGGGATACGGTTGTTGCCGCTATAAGCAACTCTTCCGGGAAGGAGAAGTTGAGATATGATGATGTTAGAGACTTAGTCTTGAGTGAGAGCTTGAGAAGAAAAGAGTCCGGTGAATCGTCAGGTGGTGCCTATTCTAGTGAAGGGAGGGGACGAGGGAGACAACAAAAGGGAACTTCAAGAGGGAGATCGAAGAGTAAGGGAAGAAGCAAATCGAAGGGAAAAGTGAACATTGTGTGTTGGAATTGTGGTGTAAAGGGACATACCAAAAAGGAATTTCCTAATCCTAAGAAAAAGGGTGGCTCGAATCAAAAGAACAGTGATGATGTAAGTTCATCGGTTAGTTTGGCTTCGAGTGATGATTATGGAGATGCCTTGGTCTTGAGCGTAGATAGTCCCATTGAGACTTGGATACTTGATTCGGGAGCATCATTTCATTCTTCTCCGTGCAAGGAGATTTTCCGGAACTTCAAGAGTGGAAGGTTTGGGAAGGTATATCTTGCGGATGATAATCCATTGGATATCTTGGGATAGGGAGATGTTATGATCAAGACTTCAAGTGGGAGTTCATGGAAGCTTGAAGACGTGAGGTACATTCCTAAGCTAAGGAAAAATTTGATTTTGGTGGGTCAACTTGACTCAAGTGGTTATAGAACTATGTTTGGTGAGAGTACTTGGAAGGTTTCGAAGGGAGCTATGGTGGTAGCTCGGGGCTCGAAGGCGGGTACTTTGTACACTACCTTAGGGTGTACTAACATGGTTGCTACAACTGAGGGATGTGACACTAAGCTATGGCATACTCGTCTTGGTCACATGAGTGAGAAAGGGATGAAATTACTAGCTTCAAAGAGTAAGTTGTCGGGCTTGAAATCAATCGACATGCAATTTCGTGAGAAATGTGTCTTCGGGAAACAAAAGAAGGTGTCTTTCACAAAAACCAAACGGTCCTTGAAGAAGGAGAAGCTAGAACTTGTGCACACGGATGTTTGGGGACCATACCCCATCAAGTCCCTTGGTGGTTCTCACTATTTTGTCACCTTCATTGATGACTCAACCCGGAAAGTATGGGTGTATTTCATGAAGCACAAGTCGCAAGTGAATGAAAAGTTCAAGATTTGGAAGGCGGAGGTTGAGAATGCTTCGGGGAAGAAGATTAAGAGTATCAAATCCGACAATGGAGGAGAGTATGAATTGGAAGCTTACAAAAATATTTGTAAGGAGAATGGCATAGTTTTGGAGAGGACAATTTCGGGAAAGCCTCGCCAAAATGGGGTCGCGGAGTGGATGAATAGAACACTACTAGAGAGAGCAAGGTGTATGAGGTTGTTTTCGGGTCTCCCAAAATGTTTTTGGGCGGATGCCGTTAGTACCGCGGCATACTTAATTAACTGTGGACCTTCGGTACCCTTGGATTTCAAGATTCCGGAGGAGGAGTGGAGTGGAAAGGAGGTCTCCTATTCACACTTGAAGACCTTCGGTTGTGTAGCCTATTTGCAATCCGACAAAAGAGACAAGCTTGATCCAAAGGCCATCAAATGTTACTTCATCGGGTACGGCAATGAGAAATATGGTTTTAGATTGTGGGATCCTAAGAATCGAAAGGTTGTTAGGCATTGTGACATCACATTTGATGAAAGCTCATTGTATAGAGACAATTATGGTGGTGAGTCCGTTAAAAAGGGGTCGATAGAAGATGAACGGGATTTTGTCGTGGTAGATGGTGATGTTAGAAGTGGTAAGAAGCTACAAGAAGAAGAACTTGAAGAGCCAACTCTACATGAATCTCCTCAACAAAATGTTCATGTTCCGGAGGATTTAAGTCCGAGTGAATCGGAGGATGAAGACCACTTTGATACGGGAGAAGATGAGGTTCAAGATGAGCCAACTGTGGTTCAAGGTGAACCAAGCACACCTCCACCGGTGAGGAAGTCATCAAGACTCACAAGGCCACCAAACAAGTATTCTCCATCTGCTAACTACTTGATGTTGACGGATTCCGGTGAACCGGAATGTTATATGGAAGCAATAAAGTTGGGTGACTTGTTGAAGTGGGAGCAAGCAATGAGGGAAGAGATAAACTCATTGAAGAAGAATAACACATGGGCGTTGGTTGACTTGCCAAAAGGCAAGAGAGCACTTTTGTGCAAATGGATCTTTCGAAAGAAAGATGAACCGGATGGTAAAATTCGTTACAAGGCAAGACTTGTAGTGAAAGGCTTTTCACAAAAGGAGGGCATTGATTTTCATGAGATTTTTGCTCCGGTTGTGAAGTTAACCACTATAAGAATCTTGTTGGCAATCGTGGCTTCGGAAAACTTAATACTTGAACAAATGGATGTGAAAACAGCGTTTTTACATGGGGATTTGGATGAAGAGATCTACATGAAGCAACCGGAAGGGTTCCAAGTTCCGGGCAAGGAAGACTTGGTTTGCAAGCTTAAACGGAGTCTATATGGGTTGAAGCAAGCTCCGAGACAATGGTACAAGAATTTTGACAATTTTATGCTAAGCAATGGATTCGTGAGAACGGATGGTGATCATTGTTGTTACTTTCAAAGGTATGTAGATGGTTGTATCTATTTGCTTTTGTATGTTGATGACATGCTTATTGCGGGAACTAGCTTGAAACTTGTCAATGACTTGAAAAAGAAGTTGTCAACTAGATTTGAGATTAAGGATTTGGGTGAGGCAAAGCAAATACCTGGCATGAGGATTTCGAGGGACTCATCAACGGGGTTGTTGAGGTTGTCACAAGAAGAATATGTCAAGAAGGTGCTAAAACGTTTCAACATGGTTGATGCCAAGCCTCGTAGCTCACCTCTTTCGGCGGACATCAAATTGACAAAGGAAGATTCTCCCAAGACTAAGGAAGAAAAGGAAAGGATAGCCACTTTTGCTTATGCTTCGGCCGTTGGTAGTGTCATGTGTAATGACCCAGATTTTTTATCGGTATTCTTGCCGGTATTTATATGTATAATTATGTGTTTATTTGCTAGTTCAAAATTTATTTTGAACTATTTATTTTAATATGAATAATTTCGATTTAATCGAAATGTTTTATTTCTTAGTTTTTATTATTTATTTTAGTTATTATTTTATTAATTGGCCCAATTGAGACTTCAAGATGAAGCTGCCAGTTTTAAAGACGAGGCTTCAAGCTGCCGGTTTGGTCTTCTTTACTGCCGGTCTTGAACCTTGCAAGCTGGCAGTTCTATACTGCCGGTCTTGGAGCTTGCAAGCTGGCAGTTCTATACTGCCGGTCTTGGAGCTTGCAAGCTGGCAGTTCTTTACTGCCGGTCTTGGACCTTGCATGCTGCCAGTTCCATACCGCCGGTCTTGAACTTCACAAGCTGCCGGTGTTTGCATGATTAGTCATGTAAATTTAGTATTTTAGTCCAATGGATTACAAGGCCCA
The DNA here is from genome assembly GCA_951394345.1 of Salicornia ramosissima. Classification (NCBI taxonomy): domain Eukaryota; kingdom Viridiplantae; phylum Streptophyta; class Magnoliopsida; order Caryophyllales; family Amaranthaceae; genus Salicornia; species Salicornia ramosissima. The sequence continues at coordinate 52,342,911 of OX596234.1, forward strand.
TTTTGCTTCTCTTGGCCGGTTCTACAAAGGCATGGCAAGGCTTGCCACTTGCCTTGTGTTCACACCTTAACTAACTCTATTTATATGAGAGTTAGTAAGGCCCCTTTACTCATTTTGCCATTTCTACCTTGACATCAACTTGCCAAGCACATAAACACTCTCTACTCTTTCCATTTCTCACGCCACTTTTGGTGATTGAACCTCCATTTGTTCATCATCTTTCCTTGCCCAAAACTTAAAGATTCAAACACCATTGATCTTTAAGCATCCTAAACACAATCCTAAACACATTGTTTCAACCAAGATCACTTGTTGGGTTGTTTCCGGGTTTATTAGTGGGTTTGTGTTCGTGTAAGGGTGTTCGTGTGAAGCCGTGGTGGTCGTGCAGGCCGTGTCGAGCCTGGGTGGTGCAAAGGAACCGTGCAGCAGTGCCGTGTGGTGGTGCACTCGTGTGGGTGTGTTCGTGTTCGAGTGGTGGTGCAGCCGTGTGCAGGCCGTGTGTGTGCCGTGCGTGGGTTGAGTTCTTGGACTGCAATTGTGTGTTGAATTTGTGTGTTAATCTTCAACAAGGTAACATACTAACTCAACTTAATTGGTAACACTATGTTTATAGCTTTGATTAAATGCATGTTTGGTGAATTATTGATGATTGTTCATGATTTTTTGAAGTTAATCTTTAATTCTGATTTTGAAGTATCAAATGATGATTTTAATGGTGGTTTTCATGTTTTAAGGTATTTTTATGATATTTTGGAAATCATGGTGATTGGGTTTGATTTTTGTTGAATTTTGATTAAAAATGATTGAAAATGTCGTGTGATATATGGGTTTCATGCGTGTGGTATTTTGAGTTTTTATGAGTTCTTGAATCTTGAATGAAGTTCTCGATTGAGTTCTTTAATCTTGAATGTGTTCTTGATGAGTTCTTTGAGTCATAGATGAGTTCTTTGAGGATGTTGATGAAGTTCTTTAGAGTTCTTTTTGAGGTTGTTTGAGTTCTTGAAAGTTAAAGAAAGTGTTAAAAAGGATCTTGAAAGTTAAAGATTTGAGTTGTGATGATTAAAGAATTGAGTAAAGATTGTTGATATGATGTTTGGTTAGTCTCAAGATCATGGCTATAGGCAGTTCTTGGGTTAACTTCGATGTTTTGGTTATTAATTTCAAGAGTATGGCGTATTCTTGTTTTTAATTAACTTCGATGAAATGATGATGATATGATGAGACCTTTAGCTTGATTTCTTTTCTAGACGCCCTTGACTTTGTGTATGGCTTATGCTTAGTTTTGGGTTAAGACTTTGCCACTATTTCCGTCCGCGGTATCGGAATAGTTTTGGAGTCTCACTATGTTATTCCTAGTACGCTCAAAATGATTGGGGATTAGGGACACGATTTCCCAGATTGATTGGGTTCGTGGGATTTGGGTGTATGGCTTATGCCCGGTCCTGACATAGTAGAAGTTCGGTTGCGTAAGATGCTTCCGTACGAGCCTAGTCCGGTCTAGAACTAGAATGATTGCACCTGAGTTAGATTTGAGTATAGAGATGTCGTATATTGATGATGTCGAGTGGTGAGATTGATTTTTGGATTACGAGCTTGAGGTTGTCTCGTGTCTTCGAGGATTGTATGTGTGATGTTATTTGATTATTGCTATGTACTTGTGTATTCCCGTTAGGGTGAGTCAGTTATGTTGCTCGCCACTGATGGTGGATATGTTGTGTTTTTCAGGTACATCTGACGATGATACTCTTGCTTAGCCTTGGGGTTGGGCGAGCGGCGCTTTGTGTGCTTTCTATGGTTTATTTCAGTTGTTTCTTAGCATTAGACTTGTTAGACGTTGTTTCAGGATTTATGATATACATTTGTTGTATAAGACTCTAGCATGTGGTTAGAGTTACTCTTGACTTTTGGTTTCAGTTCATTTGATTTTTGGATTTAGTTTGTACAAGATTGTGGGTTATTGTACATTTATGGTGTAATAATATTTTGAGGTATTAGTATTATTTTCTAAGTGTTGAGTTTAGTTTTATAACTACTTGACTCGTCGGTTTCTTCCGCGCCGATTTAAGCGAGTCGGGTCGTTACAGTTGGTATCAGAGCCGAATAGGTTTAAATGAAGTTTTCTAGGATTTGAGTTAAACCCGGAAGATGAGAGCTTTATTTTTCCCGAGTGATTGAACCAAATTCCAGGATTTATGTGAAGGGAGAAGAGTTGGGTAGAAAGACCGGGATAGGATTCTTTCTATTTTTCTCCTTTTCCTCTTAATTCTAGTATGTTTTGGTGGGGTATTTTACTGACTTGCTATCTCTGTTATGTTTGTTGTTGTGATGCGTTTCAGCATGTCTACACCTCGCCGGTCGAGTACTGGACGACAGAGGTTGCGGGCACTCGAGGAGGCGATCCTTACCTTGGCGCACCATAGTCGTCAACCGCCGAATATGCAGTCGACATTCGATCGTATCGCTCGTCATCGACCTCCGACTTACGACGGGGTTGCCGACCCCACTACCTTGGAGAGCTGGATCCGCGAGATGGGGAAGCTCTTCGACGCGACGTTTTGCCCCGATCACGAGAGGGTGCTGATCGCCGCATACTATTTACGTGGGGAGGCTGATAACTGGTGGACGTTAGCGAAGGATGCGTACCAGCCGTTGCATGCGATGTCTTGGACCGATTTTATCGATAAGGTCCAAGAGCGTTTCTACCCCGACGAGTTGCGGTGGCAGAAACAGGAGGAGTTCCTTACTCTCTCACAGGGTAAGATGTCTGTCCAGGCGTACACAGATCGATTTACCGAGCTGTCGAGGTTCGCTACGTCGGTAATTCCGTCAGAGAAGGATCGGGTCAAGCGCTACATCAAAAAGCTAGATCCGAGGATCCGAGTTCATGTGATCAGCAGTGGAGCGGCTACGTTCCAGCAGGCTTACGAGGTAGCACTCGAGATACAGTCATCGATTTCTGAGGAAGATTCGAGCAAGAAGAGAGCTCCGGTTCCGGCGACTACAGCTTCGTTTAAGAAGCCCCGTTTCAGCGCACCTAGCAGTACCCCTCCGACCACGTGTTCGCATAAGGGTAATGGTGGTTCGAGTTGTCGAGGCTGTGGCAGAGACTTCCATCCAGGGAAGAAGTGCGACGGTTCTCCGATCACTTGCTTCACTTGTGGTAAGGTAGGCCACAAGTCGACAGTTTGTCCTGAGAAGAGGCCAGATTCAGAGGTTAAGCAGCTTCCAGCACCGACAAAGACTCCGGTGAAGAACCGAGTCTACTGTATGACCGAGGCGGAGGCCGAGGTTCAGCCCGATGTTGTATCAGGTAGATTTCTTGTCTCTGGTGTGTTAGCATTAGTCTTATTTGATTCTGGTGCTACCATTTCTTTTGTGGCTAGTAGTTTCGTCTCGAGGTCTAATCTTCGAGGCGGCCTTCCTGTTAGTTCTATTATTACTCTCCCTTCAGGAGAGGATTTTACTTGTCAGCGAGAGTTCCGAGGAGTGTCCATCGTGATAGCAGGGGAGCAAGCGACGGCCGACCTGAAAGAGTTCCCGCTGATGGAGTTCGACGTTATACTTGGTATGGACTGGCTATCGAGGTATCGAGCAATCATTCGTTGCCGAGATCAGTCAGTGACATTCCGAGGATCTCAGGGCAACCGAGTTACCTACTCTGGGTTCGTCCTTAAGAAAGGGGTAAAGGTAATCTCTGCCTTGAAAATGAGGAAGCATCGCCAGAAGGGCGATATGGTGTATTTATGTCAGGTACGAGACTTGACTAATGAGTCTCTGTTGGACGACATACCTGTAGCGAGGGATTTCAGAGACGTATTTCCTGACGAGCTACCAGGCGTTCCACCGGAGCGCGACGTCGAGTTTCATATCGACTTGGTACCCGGGACAGCGCCGATCTCGAAGGCACCGTACCGGATGGCACCGTCTGAGTTATTGGAGTTAAAGAAACAACTCCAGGATTTGATCGATAAGGGCTTCATTAGGCCGAGTGTTTCTCCATGGGGAGCTCCCGTGCTCTTCGTGAAGAAGAAAGATGGTAGTATGCGCCTGTGCATAGACTACCGAGAGTTGAATCGGGTAACTATCAAGAATAAGTACCCATTGCCTAGGATTGAGGACCTGTTCGATCAATTGCGAGGAGCAGGAGTGTTTTCAAAGATAGATCTTCGGTCTGGGTATCATCAGATTCCAGTCAAGAAAGAAGACATCCCGAAAACTGCTTTTCGTACTAGATACGGCCATTACGAGTTCGAGGTGATGCCCTTTGGCCTCACTAATGCGCCAGCCGTGTTCATGGACCAGATGAACCGGACGTTTCACCACTTACTCGACAAGTGCGTCGTAGTATTTATAGATGATATCTTGATCTATTCTAGAGATGAGTCCGAGCATACGGAACATCTCCGGATGGTACTCGAGATATTGAGGAGTCATAAGTGGCTCGCGAAACTCTCCAAGTGTGAGTTCTGGCTTCGCGAAGTAGCCTTCCTAGGTCATGTGATTAGCAAAGAGGGCATTAAAGTAGACCCAGCTAAGATTAAGGCTGTGGTAGATTGGAGTAGCCCGACAAATGTGGCAGAGGTTCGTAGTTTTCTGGGTTTGGCTGGATACTATCGACGATTCGTCCAGGACTTCTCCAAAATAGCTAGACCGATGTCTAGTCTCCTGCAAAAGGAGGTTCGATTCGTTTGGACAGAAGCTTGCGAGCAAGCATTTCAGGAGTTGAAACAGAGATTAGTCTCTGCTCCGATTCTTACTCTTCCAAACGATGAAGAGGGCTTCGAAGTCTATAGTGATGCTTCGAAGAGTGGCCTAGGTTGTGTGCTCATGCAGGGTGGGAAGGTCATCGCTTACGCATCGAGACAGCTGAAGGTGCACGAGCGTAACTATCCTACGCATGACTTGGAGTTAGCAGCTGTAGTGTTCGCGTTGAAAATATGGAGGCACTATCTCTATGGTGGTTCGTGTAGAGTATTCACGGATCATAAGAGTCTCAAGTACATCTTCACTCAGAAAGACCTCAATATGAGGCAGAGGCGGTGGCTTGAGTTGATTAAGGACTACGACCTGACGCTCAACTATTGCGAGGGCAAAGCGAATTTGGTTGCAGATGCGCTAAGCCGCAAACATCGCTTGAGCTTCAGTAGAAGCCGTGGTTCCGTCAGACTTCGTCTGACATCGATGAGTGCTGAACCTGATTTAATTCAGGAAATGCGTGAGGGTCAGCAGAACGACCCACAGCTTGCTAGGATTCGAGAGGCTATACGGCAAGGTAAAGCCGTTGGTTTCACGATCTCTTCTGATGGTATTATGCGCTTTCGAGGGAGATGGTGTGTACCGGACTGTTCTGATTTTAGGAACAGGATCATGTCCGAGGCACATAACTCGCCTTATTCTGTTCATCCCGGTGGTAATAAGCTTTACCAGGATCTTAAAGGCCAGTTCTGGTGGCCTAAGATGAAAAGGGATGTCGCAGAATTTGTTGCTCGGTGTCTGACCTGTCAGAAGGTCAAGATTGAGCATCAGAGACCAGGAGGTCTGTTGCAGCCACTACCTATTCCGACCTGGAAGTTTGAGTCTGTTTCTATGGACTTTGTAGTGGGCTTACCCACTTGCAATGGCTTGAATGCTATTTGGGTCATTGTGGATAGGTTGACTAAGGTCGCTAGATTCATTCCGATGAAAATGACCTGGTCGATGGAGCGTCTAGCTGAGGCATATACTCAGGACATAATCCGACTTCACGGGGTTCCGAGGGAGATTGTTTCTGATCGAGATCCGAGGTTCCTATCTCGTTTCTGGAAATCAGTTCAGGAAGCCTTTGGGACGAAATTGAAGTTGAGCACCGCTTTTCATGCGGCGACTGATGGTCAGACTGAGAGGACCATCCAGACTTTGGAGGATATGCTTCGAGCATGCACTCTGGAGTATCACCAGTCTTGGGTACGTATGCTATGCTTGATAGAGTTCTCCTATAATAACAGTTATCACTCTAGCATTGAAATGGCTCCGTACGAGGCCCTGTATGGCAGGAAATGTAGGAGTCCGATTTGCTGGAATGATATTAGTGATTCTGTGGCTTTAGGACCTGAGATGGTACGCGATACTATCGAGAGGGTTCGAGTCATTCGGTCTAAGATGCAGGCCGCTCAGAGTCGTCAGAAATCTTACGCCGATAATCGACGTAGGCCACTGGCTTTTGAAGTAGGTGACAAAGTCTTGCTTAAGGTTTCACCTTTCAAGGGAGTTGTACGCTTTGGTCAAAAGGGTAAACTTCGACCGAAGTATGTGGGACCTTACGAGATATTAGAACGAGTTGGGGAAGTGGCTTATCGATTGGCATTACCACCTGGCTTGGCTAATGTTCATGACGTATTTCACGTTTCCCAGCTAAGGAAATATGTCCATGATCCTACTCATGTAATCTCAGTGGATCCGGTCGTAATCGAGCCGAATCTGACTTATGAGGAGCGACCCGTCCAGATCTTGGATCGGGAGGAGAGAACCCTGCGGCGTAAGCAGGTACCGCTTGTTAAGGTGTTGTGGAGAAATCAGCACCATGAAGAAGCGACTTGGGAGACGGAAGCGTCTATGCGGCAGAAGTACCCCGAGCTTTTCGATGGGGAGCAGTCTCCCGCACCTTGAAATTTCGGGACGAAATTTCTTTAAGGAGGGGAGGTTGTAATGACCCAGATTTTTATCGGTATTCTTGCCGGTATTTATATGTATAATTATGTGTTTATTTGCTAGTTCAAAATTTATTTTGAACTATTTATTTTAATATGAATAATTTCGATTTAATCGAAATGTTTTATTTCTTAGTTTTTATTATTTATTTTAGTTATTATTTTATTAATTGGCCCAATTGAGACTTCAAGATGAAGCTGCCAGTTTTAAAGACGAGGCTTCAAGCTGCCGGTTTGGTCTTCTTTACTGCCGGTCTTGAACCTTGCAAGCTGGCAGTTCTATACTGCCGGTCTTGGAGCTTGCAAGCTGGCAGTTCTATACTGCCGGTCTTGGAGCTTGCAAGCTGGCAGTTCTTTACTGCCGGTCTTGGACCTTGCATGCTGCCAGTTCCATACCGCCGGTCTTGAACTTCACAAGCTGCCGGTGTTTGCATGATTAGTCATGTAAATTTAGTATTTTAGTCCAATGGATTACAAGGCCCATTTTGCTTCTCTTGGCCGGTTCTACAAAGGCATGGCAAGGCTTGCCACTTGCCTTGTGTTCACACCTTAACTAACTCTATTTATATGAGAGTTAGTAAGGCCCCTTTACTCATTTTGCCATTTCTACCTTGACATCAACTTGCCAAGCACATAAACACTCTCTACTCTTTCCATTTCTCACGCCACTTTTGGTGATTGAACCTCCATTTGTTCATCATCTTTCCTTGCCCAAAACTTAAAGATTCAAACACCATTGATCTTTAAGCATCCTAAACACAATCCTAAACACATTGTTTCAACCAAGATCACTTGTTGGGTTGTTTCCGGGTTTATTAGTGGGTTTGTGTTCGTGTAAGGGTGTTCGTGTGAAGCCGTGGTGGTCGTGCAGGCCGTGTCGAGCCTGGGTGGTGCAAAGGAACCGTGCAGCAGTGCCGTGTGGTGGTGCACTCGTGTGGGTGTGTTCGTGTTCGAGTGGTGGTGCAGCCGTGTGCAGGCCGTGTGTGTGCCGTGCGTGGGTTGAGTTCTTGGACTGCAATTGTGTGTTGAATTTGTGTGTTAATCTTCAACAAGGTAACATACTAACTCAACTTAATTGGTAACACTATGTTTATAGCTTTGATTAAATGCATGTTTGGTGAATTATTGATGATTGTTCATGATTTTTTGAAGTTAATCTTTAATTCTGATTTTGAAGTATCAAATGATGATTTTAATGGTGGTTTTCATGTTTTAAGGTATTTTTATGATATTTTGGAAATCATGGTGATTGGGTTTGATTTTTGTTGAATTTTGATTAAAAATGATTGAAAATGTCGTGTGATATATGGGTTTCATGCGTGTGGTATTTTGAGTTTTTATGAGTTCTTGAATCTTGAATGAAGTTCTCGATTGAGTTCTTTAATCTTGAATGTGTTCTTGATGAGTTCTTTGAGTCATAGATGAGTTCTTTGAGGATGTTGATGAAGTTCTTTAGAGTTCTTTTTGAGGTTGTTTGAGTTCTTGAAAGTTAAAGAAAGTGTTAAAAAGGATCTTGAAAGTTAAAGATTTGAGTTGTGATGATTAAAGAATTGAGTAAAGATTGTTGATATGATGTTTGGTTAGTCTCAAGATCATGGCTATAGGCAGTTCTTGGGTTAACTTCGATGTTTTGGTTATTAATTTCAAGAGTATGGCGTATTCTTGTTTTTAATTAACTTCGATGAAATGATGATGATATGATGAGACCTTTAGCTTGATTTCTTTTCTAGACGCCCTTGACTTTGTGTATGGCTTATGCTTAGTTTTGGGTTAAGACGTTGCCACTATTTCCGTCCGCGGTATCGGAATAGTTTTGGAGTCTCACTATGTTATTCCTAGTACGCTCAAAATGATTGGGGATTAGGGACACGATTTCCCAGATTGATTGGGTTCGTGGGATTTGGGTGTATGGCTTATGCCCGGTCCTGACATAGTAGAAGTTCGGTTGCGTAAGATGCTTCCGTACGAGCCTAGTCCGGTCTAGAACTAGAATGATTGCACCTGAGTTAGATTTGAGTATAGAGATGTCGTATATTGATGATGTCGAGTGGTGAGATTGATTTTTGGATTACGAGCTTGAGGTTGTCTCGTGTCTTCGAGGATTGTATGTGTGATGTTATTTGATTATTGCTATGTACTTGTGTATTCCCGTTAGGGTGAGTCAGTTATGTTGCTCGCCACTGATGGTGGATATGTTGTGTTTTTCAGGTACATCTGACGATGATACTCTTGCTTAGCCTTGGGGTTGGGCGAGCGGCGCTTTGTGTGCTTTCTATGGTTTATTTCAGTTGTTTCTTAGCATTAGACTTGTTAGACGTTGTTTCAGGATTTATGATATACATTTGTTGTATAAGACTCTAGCATGTGGTTAGAGTTACTCTTGACTTTTGGTTTCAGTTCATTTGATTTTTGGATTTAGTTTGTACAAGATTGTGGGTTATTGTACATTTATGGTGTAATAATATTTTGAGGTATTAGTATTATTTTCTAAGTGTTGAGTTTAGTTTTATAACTACTTGACTCGTCGGTTTCTTCCGCGCCGATTTAAGCGAGTCGGGTCGTTACATCATGTATGCTATGGTTTGCACGAGACCTGATATTACTCATGCAGTGGGAGTTGTAAGTACATTCATGTCAAATCCGGGTGAGCGACATTGGGAAGCCGTGAAATGGCTATTGAGGTATTTGTTGGGTACCTCAAGTATGGCTCTTTGTTTTGGAAGGAATGAAGTTGTTCTTGAAGGTTATGTTGATGCCGATTTCGGGGGGTGCCATGACTCAAGCAAAAGCACTTCGGGGTATGTCTTCACTATTGGTGGTACGGCCATTAGTTGGATGAGCAAGCTTCAAAAGTGTGTTTCTATGTCTACGACAGAAGCTGAGTATGTTGCTATGTCGGAAGCGGGAAAAGAGATTGAGTGGCTTAAAAGTTTTCTCGAAGAGATGGGCATGAAGCAGGAAGATTGTGTATTGCATAGTGATAGCCAAAGTGCAGTACAATTGGCTAAGAATCCTATGTTTCATTATCGCACTAAACATATCAAGCGACGATATCACTACACTAGGAGTTTAGTGGAGGATGGCTCGATGTGTTTGAGGAAGATTGCCGGATCAAAGAATCCGGCGGATATGCTCACTAAGGTTGTTTCTTGTGATAAATTGGGGTTGTGTCGAACCTCAATTGGTCTCCTTTCATGAGTGATGGAGATTTGCATTATGGTGATATATTGTCGTTGGATGATTGAATTGATGCTTTGGAATGTTGAGTTTCCACTTAGACCGATCTCCAAGTGGGAGATTGTTGGTTTTGGTGTGGAAATGGTCTTGGAGACAGTAGGTTTCTTGCGAGGTGCAACGCTTGGCTCGCGGGGTGCGACGAGATGGCCTTGGAGACAGGAGATGGACTTGGAGACAATAAGTTTCTCGCGGGGTGTGAAGCCTGGGTCGCAGGGTGCGACTGAGGCACGTGCTCAGTTCTGTTTCTGCGTGTTTCTGCTGCTGTTTGTGGGAGTATAAATACTCCCCTTTAACCCCATTTCAGACACATACACACAAATACAAACGCTTAGGAAGAGAGAAGATTAGGGTTTGTGATAATTTGTAAGGAGCATTTCAATTCTATCCAATTGGTGCTTGTATTATTCATCATCTTCTTCAATATAATCATAGTGCAAGTGGTGGGTTTTTTCTCCCGGTGTTCAGGTTTTCCCACGGTACCTTTGTCTTTGTCTTTCTCTTCTCTCTAATTCCTTATGTTCTTCATCTCTTTTATTGATTACTTGCTCTTTGATTGTTAATTGTGGGTAAAATTGCAAATTTGTTTGTTCTTATACTTCTCTAAGTCACAACACTTTTGTTTGCCGACACTCAAAGTAATAAACATATATATATATAGAAGTAGACTTATGTGAGAAATGTTGTTTTGGTGAGAAGCAACCACAACTCTTTGATCAATAAATGAAGGGCTAAGATTAAATTTGATTTTTCCTTCTTACTCCTACTATAGTTTGGAGTCAATGTATCTATAGCATAAATTCAATGTATTTTTACTCAATGTATTTATAGTATATTTTGAATGTACCTATAGTTGTTAATCAATGTATCTCTAGGTCATAGTTGATGTATTTATCTCTTCTCACATTTCTCACGATAAGAGATTTCTCAACGGATCCTAACCCTATATATATATACATAAGTAGGCTCATGTGAGAAATGTAGTTTTGGTGAGAAGGGTGAGAAGCAATCACAACCCTTTGATCACCAAATGAAGGGCTAAGATTAAATTTGATTTTCCTTCCTTACTACTTTGATAGTTTGGAGTCAATGTATATATGGTATAAAATCAATGTATTTTTACTCAATGTATTTATAGTGTATGGTGAATGTACCTATAGTTGGTGCTCAATGTACCTCTAGGTTATAGTTGATGTATTTATCTCTTCTCACATTTCTCACCATAAGAAATTTCTCACCGGAACCCAACCCTATATATATATATATATGTTTTTTGTTATATATAAACATACTTACATACCCTTGAAATGGCAGTGAAGCCAAATTGGTTTTTTTTGTTCGATGCTTTATTTTGTGTGATACACAATAATTATGTGCCTTTCAAAAAAAATTCAAACATAACAAAATAAAGTTAAAGTAATTGATTCTATTCAACTTATATATGTAAGTCGATTTGATTGAAACTCATTAGACCTAATTTGACCTGATTAAAACTGATCTGAAAATTCTTCTATGGTCATTGAAAAAACGACCACTGAATTTAAATAAATCTAGACCGTTAATTATCTATTTTAAATATTTTGACTTCGATGATATTTTTTTTTACGATCATTATGGTTAAAAAAAAACCTAAGTATCCTACTAAACTTCCAAAATATTCCTCAAAAATAATATTGCGTGAGGAAGAAGCAGAATCTTCTTGGAACTTGAAAGACGACACGGACAAATGCATGAGTGACGTCCGATAAAAGAAGGACAAGTTGAGGTACTAGATTGTGTTGGACGGCTCCTAACTTTTCTAAGTGTCCCAGGAACAACAGTCCCTGACCGTTTGATCATGTTTTTGGGGTTTCTTTTTGTTTTTAATTTTTAATATACGGGGTATTTATTTTATGATAAGCAAATGGGCCGACATCAAACTTAATATCTTTGTTGTTTTCTTATCTGTCTTTTATTTTCAGTGCATTGTTTGTTTAGGGTATATTATTTTAACTAGTTTTTGGCCCGGCGTTGCCCGGGTCGTTAGTGTATTTTAATTTTCATTTATGCTAATTTCATGATTGTAGGTGATTGTCTATTCGTTCAATAGGTAGTATTGGGGGACAGGATAGATAGATAAATGAAGCTACAATATAGTAAATTAAAATCAAGCATAAATATTTAGGAACTGTAATTTCATTCGTCCAATAGGTAGTGTTGAGGGACGGTCAAGCGTAAATGAAGCTGCAATGTAGTAAATTAAAATCAAGCATAAATATTTAGGAATTTGATACCATTTCTCTTATTCTTTTTATTTATTTTGGGACATGCATAATGTGTAACTACCCTGAGAATAACCTTTCAACTATAATATAGACACTTAAATAGGTGTTGTATAGGGATAAAAAATATAATATGTATCAATTCGGAATAAATTATTTTGTTGTATGATAAAAATTAACACTACTTTTAGGAGACATTACATAATAGAGTGAGCTACATAACATGTTATAACTTATAAGTAACATTTTTCCTATTCCAATTTTTAACGACTTAAATAACTTCATTGACAATTACACTGAATAAAATCACACGTTATTGAAATAAGACTTCACTTTAGGGAAATGCACATGGTAGCAAAATAGAACGGGTAATGTATTTCCCCTATTCCGTTAATACAATTTACTATAAGATTTCTCCATTTTCTACCTTCTTAACATATTGCTTTTAAATAAATCGCAAACAGCAACAGCCTTTTAGATTCTCGGTACAAACTTCAAAATAGCTCCTTTTCAAGTCATTGAAACTAAGTTGTTCTGAGGCAAATTTTATCTCTAGAATTTGGCGTTTTTTCCTTTGGTGCATGCAGTTGTCGAAGTTTATATCAGCCACAACAAAATTTTGTGTCTCTCGTATTTTTTGAATGCCTTTTTTTGTCGCATCTTGTGTTGCTTGGTGTATGGTTGAGTGTAATTTACTACAAATTTTTATAGGAGATGCTTCTATTGTGGAGACAACTTAAGCACAACCTTGTACAACGATTTTTTTTTATATATTTGTAGTATTGTTTATAAAGTGGCTCCGGCAAATCATACCATTCGACTATCTTCGCTAGCAAGAGTGCAAAATTAATGGGAAATAGTTTCCTGCCAAAGTTCATTTTCTTAACATAAAATATTGTGTATTAGTTTTGCATGAAATTTAACAAATGTTTTGCACATCATGATAGATAGGAATAAATAATTTGAAAGCCAATTACACAATTCTATTAAGAACATACTTTGAAAAATTTAGGGCATGCACTACATTATTTTTTAGGGGAGAGAACTGTATTGCTTTCTTAAAATTATTGCATAATGAAGATTGAACCTAATTTAATTAATTCATTACATTTGCTATATGAAAGAGTGATTATAATGAAACATTCCCTCTACTTTTAAGTTGCTAAACTATTCTCAATTACATAGTTCAAATATGCGATCTTATGCTCTATTGAGACCATCATTGTAATACAACATATCGGTAAAATTCACGTCTTCAATTTCAAACCTGTATATAGTTCTTAAAAATTCTATTTCTCTAAAGCAAGCCTTTTGCTGAGCTTCATAAGGTTCTCGAAAATGGAGTTCCTCAAAATGCATGGATCCGATTCCAGGGCTTCTAATCTCGACACCAAACTTATAGAAATTTGTAATATGGTCTTTGCCTTTTAAATATGTTGGCTTTGGGAGGCGGAGCTTTCTAATGATTGTGTTCAAGATAATATGGAATGAAACTTTAATTTCCATAATCTACATTTTTTTACGGTGAAAGAGTTAGTATTAGAAGAAGAGTTATATGTATTAATCCTTTGTTAAATCAATAATACCTTCAAGTTAAGATCATATGGCTTACTACAACATACCAACTTTATAATCATAAATAATTTTTACCAATTACGTTATTACATATTTATGGGCTATTGCTTCACAGGAACTTTATAATTATTAGTCTTTGATTCGAATTACTTATTCATTAATAGAATAGTTTCAACATAATGGATAATATTGTAATATAATCTTGCATTTCATTAATTTAAATCTTTTAAAAGGCAAAAAAGCATGAGTACTTGTGAAGGTTTTAAAGCCTCCAAATTTAGGTGATGATGTGTCAATATTTTAGGAAAAGAGAGCTTAGAGGTTAAGGTCATTAGGACATGTCATGTGTGTAGGTAGAGTTTTAATTCGTAACCTCCCTCATTTAGTGTCTTTTATTATTCTTTTTTTCCACATTTTTGAGGTATGTCAAATAATCCATCAATTATCGGGGTATCTTTTCCCTTAATTTTTTTAATGTTTAATTAAATCCCACTCAAACCACCATATAACATAATATGTAACCCTACTAATATAAATAGAATCACATTATTAATAAATTTGCTGCGTAAAGTTGTGGACCATTAATTATGGTTTTGAACATATGTATGGCATAATATATAGTCATAACTGTTGAAGAAGAAATCCACAAAGACCCACAACTGACCTGCGGAAAAGTGTAATCCAAAAAATGCAAATTTAACATTAATCATGCAAATATAAACTCTTAGTTAATTTTCAGGACCAGATCAGCAATTCAGCATGGCTCAAACTGCCCAATTATTACTTCTAGACTTGTGAGAGTAAAATAGTAAGTCCCTTAGTTAATTTTCATCATGGTGCAAACAAAAAGCGACAAAGAGAGTAATAAAATTTAATTACACCGACAAACACGTAATTTTGACATATATTCCAAAACTATTACTCATTTAAAAAAAATACGTTCCTTTCAAAAAAAAAAATACGTTAGTGCTTATGTTAGGATATATTTTAAAATTAATCTTCTATAGTTTTGTATTGTTTAAATTAATCTTTTATGACAATTTGAATCTAACATCTGGTTATAACTATGTTTTAATAATAATTTATGGTCAACTTATTCCCCTTTTTTCTTCCCTTTCTTTGAACCAAAACAAACTGCTTTCTACACTTTGATTTGATATCTATATCTCTCTTTCTTACGTTTACCTTTTAATGGCTATATCTCTCAAACAGAGTCTATGTATCGAAAACGAGTTCAGATCCTCTACACTGAAAAAAAAAACATTTGTTTAATGGATGCTTTCTGGATTTGAACAACTTCAACCTCAATCAAATTAAACTTCTCGCATTTCAATGGCGTCTTCATCTTCAAATTCATTTTCATCTTCAACCTACCATTCCTTGTTTATCTCTGTAATTTCGTGTTTATTCATCAATTACTTCACCATTTTTCAATCCTACGCCCAACTTATCCCTCAATCTGAAGGTATCAGGTTTTTTTTTTAAAAAAAAAAAACAAAAAAAGACAAAAAAAATGAACAGAACAACAAAGTACCATTAATACCAACCAGAACCTAGCAAAATACAACAAATTCTTGTAAAACTCAAGATCAAACAATTTGTCAAACTCAACAGCAATCTCTAAACCAAACAATCTCAAGCAATGAAATAGACATAAGCCAGAAAAATACAAAGGAAATGGATCACTTACCAATTTATGTGGAAGAACAAATACAGAGGTAGGGGGTTTTAAACAACAAATTCGTATGCGAATTAATTTGGAAGCCATTAATGAATTTCAATTAGAGTTAATTGATGGGAGGAAGTTGGAGGATTTTGTGAATTGATGGGAGGAATATGGAGGGTTTGGAAGTCAGTTTTTGAAATGGCTAGTATGGTATGATAAGTTATACCTTATTTCTTGGGCTTTTACTATGGTTAAAAAAAGCCAATTGAATTTATTTTCTACCCTTTTGAACTCTCGACATTCAACATCATTGTTAATTTCTGGGAGGAAGATGGAGGGTTTTGTGAATTGATGGGAGGAAGATGGAGCATTTTAATGGCAGAGGAGGCCGGTAAGCTATGCTGATGTATTATTTTTTGGGTTTGAATAAATTTGTTTATTTATGTTTTAGGGTTTAAATAGGGCTATGAAGAGGTATGATGATGGCCCAATTTTGGTGGTTATGTTTGGCCCATCAAGTGGATTGAATACCCACATTTGTAGTGGTGAGGTGTCAAAATTTTAGGCAAACAGAGATTAGAGGTGGATGTCATGAGAACATGCCATGTAGGATAGAAGGGTAGAGTTTTAATATAGTAGGATAGATTTCGGTGGATTGTTTGTTTAGGGTAGTTTATAAAAACAAAAATGGATAAAAAAACGACGAATGAAATTTGTAGATATCAGATCATTGGCTTCCTCTTCATGCATGTTTCTATCATTACTCCCTCTGTCCCAAATTACTTGCTACAATTTCCTTATTTGGATGTCCCAAAATATTTGCTACATTTTCTTTTATAGTCTATGGGTCCCACACATATTTTACATTTTTACCCTCTTTTTTGTCATTTTCATCTTCTTTAAGCCAATCTTTTTCTTCCACGTACCTTTACCAATGGTGGACCCACATGAAAATTGGTTTGCATAAAAATTTGTTCCAAAACGGAATGTAGCAAGTAAAATGGGATGGAGGGAGTATTATTCAATCCGGCGGCAGCTCACCACATTCATTTATTTTAAGTGCATTTGTAGAATTAAAATGTTCTCTTTAATTTTTTTTATCAGGTTTTATAATTTATCAGGTTGAACATGTCATCAGATCAGGTCAGATTAAGTCTAATAATTTATAATCAGGTCAGATTTAATAAGTTATAATCAGATCAAATTTAATAATTAAGTTATAATCAGGTCAGGACAGGTCCAATAAGTTATAATCAAGTCAGGTCAAAATATTTCTTCAACGAGTACGACCACCATAGAAGAATTTTTATTGAGTTGAAGCTCAATTCTCAAACAATGTGTGATTTGTGGGATAAGTTACACATACCATACACAAAGTGTTTTGCATTATATTATCGACATGTTGACATGGATCACTAATCTTCATCTTAATTTTCCCATATTTTCCCTCTAGTTTTAATTCTTATAACTTGGCATATGTATGATGAACAGATGAAGATTGATCTCCGCAAAATGCCATGCAATTTATAGGGTTGTGAGTTTAATTCTCATCAATATACGATCAATGTTAACCACATCTCTGCAATAAAGAGTCTTGTGTTGAATCCTGATTTAGCTTATTATCATGTACAAAAATTGTTGGCCTGTATGATAACTTGGTTTATTTCGTATTTCTCCCCTTATGTTGTATGGTTTTATTGTGCTAACCGTGCTATTAGGAAACTTTTCACCGTACCGCTAATCCAAGAACTGATTATAATGCTCCATAGAAATGGTTGTTGTGGTCATTTGTGAGTCTAAACCATGAATCTCCTTCAGAACCACCAATCTCTACTTGTGCAACAACCACTACTCTCTTTTTTTTATTCCAAATTTCCAATCATTAGGAAATTCATGTAACTTGTAACACCTCTCAATTCAACACTATGGTTAGACATCTTACAATGAGTACAAAAATAAGTCCTCTTAGAGTTGAAACTTGGTCTCTGATAAGGCACAATAGAATTTTGTGCAGGAACAATAATAGCACTACTAGGAGCAGCCTGAATAGCTCTAGGAACAAAACTAAGTCCGAAACCCCTTTGGTCATATGGCCTCTTAGCATAAAAGGCTAAAGAATCATGTTAAGTATTACGAACATAAGAAGATTTATGATTCTCTTCTTGAGAAAAAAAATTCTATAAGCCTCAGACACCTCAAGAACTGGCTTCATCATTAGTACATATATTCCCTCTTATCACAACAAATTCTTCTTTAAATTTCATCATAAATTGTAACAACATTTGTCTTTGTAGACTTTTTTGAATTTTATCATTGACATTACAAGTACATTTTAGACAAGTACAAGCTGGTGAAGGATTAGCTTCTTCCAAAGAATCCCAAATGGTCTTGATATTGGTAAAAAAAAAATAGATATGGTACTAGACCTCTGTGTCAATACTGCTAATTTTTGTTCAAGAGAGAACAATTCAGTCAAAGAAACATATCCAAACCTATCTTCAAGATTCTTCCAAATTGCAGCATACTAATTCTTAAAACACTCTTAGAAATTTTCTCATCAAGATTATTTATTAACCAAGTATATACCAGGTCATTGCATCGCTCCCACATAGAATATTCAGCTGAATTGTCTGCAGGCTGTGTAATCTTGCCATTAACGAACCCTAGTATATTTCTTGCAGAAAGTGAAAGCTTCATTGCTCGATTCCAATTGGCAAAACCCTCGCCATTAAACTTCGTGGAAACCAATTGCATAGAATTCGCATCAATATTTGCTAGAGGGATCTTGATTCAAAGGCAAAACTGGTGTCGCCATTGCTAAACTAAAACAAAATTATGTATTCAATGAAATGAAACTGTAAATTTGTAATCAAAAATTTGTTTGCTCTGATACCACATTAACTTTGGAGAAAGTACGAAGATGAAGATTGAAGTAAGATGAAGAGAAAGAAATAGAAACTTCAATTAACATAATGAATTAATTAGTTACAAAGAGAATGATGTTGTCCTTATATACTAGCTACAATAATAACAGAATAACTAACTAATTAAAAGATAAAATACATAAGGAAATACTAAATCATTGTATTAATACAATATAACCTAAGTATATTAACCAATAGAAATCAAATAGTTAAATGACTAAAACATAAAAGACGAACAATTTCATCCAATCAAACCCAAAATCTAATTATATATTAGATTTTGGTGTTGAAGTGCTTATTCAAATATAGATTACTCATGAACACAATATAGATTATATACTTTATACATATGTTGGTAATAAATACAGTTTTATAAAAGGCTACACATTTTTAAAAAATAATAATATACGAAGTAGATATATAGATATAGATATAGTGTGGTACATGTAAAGTCGTACATATCCACCTCCCTCCCATAACATCATAAATTTAATTAGAACTTTATCTCCTTTAGAACACGATACTCCATTGACCATCATATGAATAGAGCCTAATGATAGACTCACTTCTTACATGACGAAAACAATTAAAATTATTACATGTCTCTTTTAATACAAATCAAATTAGTCTCGTTTGTCATGTTGGAATCTTTGAAGCACACAACGGTGTCATGCGTTAGTTAATTATACTCCACATATATATTTGAGTAATTAATTAACAAGTAGAAAAATCAATAAGTTCCAATATTAAAAGCATATATAATATAAAATACAGTGAAAATGATATAAATGAAAAAAACTTGCACATTTTGCCTTACTGATAATAGAAAGTTCCTACAAATTTGGAAAGATAAAAGTAACAAATTCAAAAATTAATTAATGATTGATACGTTTTGCCACAAATTAAATTAGGGTTGTGGCTTCTCACAATTAGAGAGGGTTAGTGTCTTGAATAATTAATTAATACACATAATAATGCAGAGCAACATATTTTAACATAAATGTATGATACGTTTCATGGTCCTCATAATTTTATAAAAAGAGGAGGTAATTAAACACCACAACTAGTACTTGAATCATTTAGTATGTATAAGCGTATATATAATATATATATATATATATATATATATAGTATTTGGATTATATTGGTTTATAGTTAGTTTGTTATTTAATTATTAAGTTTGTTATTTGTTTTTAATTAGTTATAGTTTGTTATTTAGTAATATTGTTTCTTTATATTCTCTTATTGAGTAAAAATCCTATAAACTTGATTAATGTCAGGCAAAGGACTCATCATCAAAATATTACTCCTAATTGCACTAAATTGCTCATTTAGCTTCATCATGAACCTTAACATCCTCTGCCTTAGTTCCCTATCCAATACCCTTTTAGACAAATCACAAACACATTTATTACAAGTACAAGTAGGGGTTGGACCAATATCATTTAGTTCATCCCAAATAGTTTTAATTGCAGTAAAAAAATCTATAACAGTCATGGAACCTTGACAAAGATTAGCAAGCTTCTGTTCTAATATGGCTTGTAAGTGACCAAACTCTCCTCATCCATATTGGGTTGCCCAGGCCCGTTTCTAATATTCTAATCAAATTAACATGGTATCAAAGCCCAGGTTGTGGGTCTCTTCTAAACTGGGTCTTATTAAGCACTGGAAAGGGTTTACCTTGATAGGATGTCCAGCCCCTAAGAGAATTATTTCTAATTTGTCTTTCTAGTTAGCTCTAAATTCTAAGGACACTCACTAGTGAGGGGGAGTGTTGAACCTCATATAGTGCCACTAGTGATTGTCCCACATCGGAAGATGAGGAAAGACTAAACTACCTTATAAGTCTAGGAGTTACTCCTCCTATTACCAATTGGTTTTAGGATGGAACCTCATATATAGTTTGTAAGTGACCAAACTCTCCTCATCCATATTGGGTTGCCCAGACCCGTTTCTAATATTCTAATCAAATTTAACAGATTATCATTTAGTATATACAAGTCTATAAATTAGTCAACGTCAATAATAACTATTAAATACGCATAGAAAATGGTTTATTTGTACTCTTATTAAATATTCGGTTAGATTCGTTTTTTGTTACTTTCTTTCCGTATGATACTTGATCTGCAGGCTTTGAAGATCTTCACTAGATTGTGTAGAAGAGTACTCGTGGGGTTTTTTTAAAGTTACTTCACGTTTCGAATAGAAGCAATATGATTCGGGGTAGATCTTTGTGTTTTGTGGAAATATTGTAATGTGTTTTGGTCCAATCGTGAATCAAGCTTGAATATCTGTACAATGTGCAAACGTCATCTGGCTCAGAGTTTGTCCGAGATAACATTTTACCCCTCCGATGTCTAAATCAGAATACTTATAATATGAATATTATTGTAAGAGTAATTTATAGCTTGATGCTTTAAAATTGAATATATGTGACTGAAGGTGGTTGACTTTTATTTATAAGAATTTTACTTTTGACAAGTGATAAGATGTGGCCTTGGGCCTTTGATATGTTACATATGGAATATTTCTAATATGTCTTGCCAAGTGGGCCTTGGGACTGACTTGATGTTGTGGGATTTTGGGCCTGACTTTTATTAATGACAACCCATTTAATAAATATGAATTTGGCCATTTATGGTACTAAAACACTTCGTTACCTAAGCTTACATTTACCAACTCTTTTCTATTATTTTTTAGTGGTAGGGCAAAACCGCAAAACTTGTACTTTATTTGATTTCTAAAATGTTGTAATATTTTACCAAAAAAAAACCTACCATTATTTAGTCAAATGTCACAACTTTTCTGAAATGAAAGAAGTAATTATATTGGCTGTATATCGTATTTATCAGCACAAACATTATCTTCAAGAAATGCAACGAATTCTGGTACTCTATACATATATTGTAAGGAACCTATGAATCTTATGATGTGTTTGATTTTTTTTGAAATTTTATGACTTGATCTGATCTGAATTTTTTTTATTGTAGTTATTATAATAGTTATAATTTTTTGGATTTGATCTAGACTTTTCTGATCTAATATGAATTTTTCTGAATTGATATAATTAATCTGAATTATTCTTAAAATAAACACATAAATGCTTATTTAATTTGAATCAAACACACCATTAGTTTATACAACGCATTGACTTCCAAAAAACGCCTCTTATACAAGAATGAATACATAGTACGTGACGCGTTAATTGCTGATTATGAAGTATCATATAGAATTTTAGAGCATGCTAAGTTACAATTTTTGTGTGCTGAAAATGGAATAAAAATATAAAATGCCATTTTTTATTGTTTGATAATAAGATAGTTTGATGACACAAATCCTTTTCCAAGGGTAAGCATTACTAACATTTTGTTGTCTTTTTGAATTCAGTAGATTTAAAGTCATACCCTTACAGGGTGCCCTGCTCTTTGCACTTAATTCTGGATAAATTCTGCTCAATTAAGTCCATCATTTCGACTCAAGCAAAGTTTAGGATTTATTTTAATTTTGTTCAGTTGTTCAGTTCAATTCAGTATAATAAACTAGGCTCAAAAGTTGAATCAATAAGAAAGGGAGAGATTTTTGATGGGCCATGTTAAATAAAAAATATTAGAAAGTGATAGAGTATATAACATATTTCTGGACCTCAGCTATCAGCTTAAGTTTTTTGGTTGAAATGACCCTCTAACATAGTATCCGAGCCACCGTGACACATAAGTCACGAATTTGAATCTCTCCTCGCTCTCCCTTCTAAGTGGAATTAATTCACACCGTATATGATGGGGCGTGTGTTGTGTTTACATTTCAAGTCCAAATGGTCTTTCATGTATGGGGGAGTGATAGAATATATAACATATTCTTGAACCTCAACTACTAGCTTAAACTTTTGATTGAGATGATCCTTTAACAGAAAGATTTCTAAAAGTAGGTAAAGTCAATTGTTAAAGAATTATATTACATGAAACGAATCAAAACTGAAAGATTGAAAAAACAATATAGAACAGAGAGATTACCAAACACCCCCCTTAATATTCATGCAAGGATTTATAAGCTAATTGTAATTGTTAACGGTATATGCTAGAGGATCCTCTGATCTGGCAAGGAAATATAAACTACTAATAATTAATTAGTACCAATCATACTTCTCAATAATATACCCTTGGCCTTGGTGCATCCACCTCTTGTAACCCTAGCTTACTTGTTGACCACGTAGTAAGCTCATATAGAAAGTCACTAATAAATTACTACTTTAATTAGAATAATTTTTATTTAAAAAGTACACTCTATGCTTAAACATGTTTGGAGAAGACGGAACAATGACTTTGGAATGCTTACATATGGTTATTTCAATAGTTGATCACAAGCAAGCAAGTGAATTTCAATGGAATTTTTTTTTTTTTTTTAAAAAAAACTATTCAATTAAGGCAATTTTAGGTTCCATTATTTGCTTTGACTACAAAATAAGTTTTTTGAAAAATAATTACTCCGTAGTTACTTTAATTGGTAGAGGAAAATTATTTTACCTATGTAAATAAGATCTGCCACATTTATGACCTTATTAATTACTTTACACCTTTTTTTCTTTTCTTTCCTAGACACAATGCATCCCAACACACACCCACAAAGGATCCTTAGTGGAAATAGTAGGAAAATATTTCAAGGATAATGATAAAATTTGATCCATCCTTGAAATAAGTTTTTCATCAAACAAATGGCTCCTTATTAGTGAAATAGTAATGAAACTAGCATAGTGTTACTACAAAAAACTCACACAACGAGGGTAACTTATCATGATTAAAGAGCGCAATATTAGTATTGTTTTACTTAATGATGCCTACAAGGGCAATTATTTTTGCACTAACTGATATTAACAATGAAGACAATATGATTATTTTGCCCTCTTAGATTTTTGAAACTTTGCCCTATTTGACAATAAATAAAGTGTTTAAATCAAGTAAAGCAAAATTTATTGTCTTTGTTGGTGATCAATGAAGGCAATTTTGTTTGCCCTTTTTGAATTGAATCAAATAGGGCAAAACATCTAAAATTGACTTTGAAACCTAATACAACGGGGTTACAAGGGCAACATAAGGGCAATACTAAAATTGTCATTATAACCTAAGAAGACAAATTTTGTATCAAATAGGGCAATTTTAATTGTCCTTCTTGAACACATTTTTTGTAGTGTGTCTGTGCAATGCACGGTTTATAATTCTAATTAGGGAAATTCCCAGTGGTATACCCGAACTTTTTGGAAATCCCACTGGTATACCCGAGTTTTTTTTAATCCCAGAGGTGTACCTAATGTTAAACATAATTCCCAAAAGTAACCTTTTTGTTTAAAAATTGTTAAAAACACTAACTATGGTTAATAAATTGAAAAAAAAAACACAAAAAAAATAAAGGAAAAACAACCACAAATTGGGGGCAATCGGATCAATTTTTGTAAAATCCGACCTCAAATCGGAACCCTTAAGGATAAAAATGACCCGTAAAACCTAAAGCGGACTATTTTTTTCACATAAATTAATGCGCGCAAAACGAGGCGAATCGGGAACGCAAATTGGGGGACAACCGGGTCATTTTTTGCAAAATCCGACCTCAAATCGAACCCTATAAGGGTAAAAATGACCTGTAAAACCTTCAGCGAACTATTTTTTCACGTAGATCAATGCGCACAAAACGTGGCGAATTGGGAACGCAAAGTGGGGGCATTCAAATCATTTTTTGCAAAATCCGACCTCAAATCAGATCTCGTAAGGAAAAAAATGACCCGTAAAACCATGAGCGGACTATTTTTTCACGTAGATCAATGCGTGCAAATCGATGGAAATCAGAAACACAAATTGGGGGCAATCGGATCATTTTTTGCAAAAACCCATTAATTTAATATATTACTTGGTTTAATTTTTTTTTTTTAAAAAGAAAATTAAAAAAATTGTTAACCAAATTTAAATCTAACCTTAAAATAGGTATATTCCAATACATTTAACGGAATATACCTTCTAAATGTAACGGATGGGAATTAGACGTAATTTTAGGTATACCACTGGGATTAAAATAAACTCGGGTATATCAGTGGGATTTCGAAAAAGCTCGGGTATACCACTGAGAATTTCCCTTCTAATTATTAATACCGAAGGAAAAAAGTCAATTTACTATAATTGGCTCATTACACGAATCAGTTAACCATTAAAATATTTTTCATCAATTGCAATTGTGCCTAGATACTGCTATTTATTTGATTAATTAAAAATTTATAAAAATCTTTAATTAATACTACAGTATTATTGATACATCTTATTTCTAGAAAAAGTTATGTGAGAGTCTTTAATTATTGATGTTAATTTATAATTGATTAATTCTTGTAAATGACCCATTTATAGTAAATTGACTTTGTAAAAATTAATATTATTTATAGTAAATTAATATTATTAATTAAAGAATATTCTTCATATAAATAATAATTTTAAATTTGTAATTTTTTTTAATTAATATTATTGATGTATAGCATAGATAATTTTTGCTAGGAAAATATTTTTAAATCCTATTTCTAGAAAAAGTTATGTGAGAGTATGTTTTCTTTGAAAAAAAAATTCAAAGTTAAATAGTAAAAGATATTTATTATATTTTTGTTAGCAATATAATAAAAAAAAAAGTTAGAGGTATTTTACATATTTATGTAGTTATTTAAAAAAAAAATGAATTGAGTTAACATATGCAACCAGTTACCTAAAATAAAGAAATTAATATAGAAAGGAATTTTATGCATATATGTAATATTTTACTAAAAGATTTTTTTTATCTTTTTTAAGATAATATAAGAAAAGCGAATCATAGAGCGACACTTGTCAGCTTCACATCGATCCGCTTCTCTTTTAGTATAACTAGTCGTGTGTGCATACTTTGCGTGCAATGACATTTTAAATGTATCTTTGAAAAGTCGAAGGTTTTTTGTTTGAGAACTAGAAATATTTGTTAAATTCATACTCATTCACATAATCATAAACAAACTTTCACCTTTCATCCGACCATTCTATAATAAAACAAAGTCGGTTATCAAATTTATACGAAAATCAAAAGATAAATTTTTATGTGATAAATTATATAGAAATGGATGTCTATATATAGAGAATTCAAAAATATGAATTTTGATATTTTTTTATTTTATTTTTATGAATTTTATATTTTATAATAATATTTTCATTTTAAAAAGTTAAAAAATTGTAATAACTGCCCACAATAAATAGCAGTGATACTAATTGTTTTTTTTTTTTTGGACTTTTGCGGGGGCGCCATGGCTTCCACATTGACTTATATAATAGAGATTCCATAGCAATGAACATAATCGGTTATCAAATTTCTATGATAATCAAAAGATAAAATTTTTATGTGGCAAATTATATCAAAAAGGTTGTCTATTTATAGAGAATTCAAAAATATGAATTGTCGTTTTTGTCATTCACCTGTATCGGCTCCAACCTTAATTCCTTGCAAATTCTAACCCAGGTGTATAACTATTGTTCAACATCACCTACGGAAAGAAAGGTCTTTTAATATCAGCGGGACAATTTTAATTTTTTTTTTTTTTACGAATTTTATATTCTGTAATATTTTCATTTTAATTTTTTTTTTTAAATACTCCATCCGTAACATATTAACTGCAAAGATTTGACTTTTTTTCTCTACTTTATGTCAAATCGTTGCAGTTATTTTGTTATGGAGGGAGTAATAATTTTCCATAATAAATAAAAGTGAGGCTAATTGCTTTTTAAGAAATTTTTAAGGGGGCATTACGGACTTTTCTAAGGGAACGTCATGGCTCCCCCTTGGCTTATATAATAGAGATATATAGATATTACTCGTAATAAAGAACAAGGGAATTATAGTATATAGTAAGAATTTATATCCTACTCCTGCATATATTTACATTGTACATTCATATTTATATTTTATTTGTTCATTTAGGGTGCGTTTGATTCAACTTAAACAAGAACTAGAATTAAGAATAAATAAAAAATTACACAATCTTAGCCATCCATTACAGTAGTCTAATAGTCTATACTCGTAAGACTACACTAGAATTTTCAAACAATTATCGATCATCATATAACAACGCAGTTCACAACTTCGTATTATATTCACGAAATCTTGTACTCTGTTAAAATTTTAAGACTTTATTTCCTTTTAGTATCGTACGATACATGTATTTTTATGTACCAAATTATGTCTTTAATTAGCATTAAGTCATCTTTATATGTTGTAATAATTTGGATAAATATTCTGAATGATTGAAAGATAACATTTTCAGGAGAAAGTCAAACTACTGATTGCATTATATTATTCATAGTATTTCATCAGGTGAAACTGAAAGGGCAAATTTTTTACCTTTTCCCTTTATGTTTATTTTGGTTAACATCCAAATAATATATGATAATTAAATCAAAGTATTAGTTGCTATTTGAATGGCAAAGACTAAAGAAATGAAATCTGTGTTAATGAAATCTGATCTTCCTTCTCAGTCTAGAAGTGTAAAACTTCCAACGGAAAATTACAAACCCTATTATTAGTCAAATAAAGCATACATTTTCTATGAAATTACATGTGATTCCTATATTCAACCAAATGGGCACGGGGTTCAAATTGCTTTTCTAAATTGTGTACCAATTTGTCTATTTTTGAGATCTTGTACGGGGTCTTCAAAATTCTAGCTCTAACACTACCTGTACTTTAAGATAACTATAATAATAAGTTTTTGGGTGACTTCAATAATTTTTTGGATAACTTTAATTATCCACTTTTAAGATGTTTTTAACTTGCAAGAATTTAAATGCGTATGCTACGTTAGATGTCTGAGCATACAAGAAAATATATGTTAAGGAATAAGGTTATGAGGAAACATTAGAGGTAACTCTAATGGAGAGCACAAAATGAGTGAGAATGACTAAATTAAAGTCTTGTTCTTTTAGATTGAATAAATCTTAATTGAACTGAATTAAACTAAATCCTAGACTCATAACACTATAAAAAAAATTGGTCCATTAATGAAGGATATGCTTTAGTGACGGGCCTAAATCTTGTCCTAAATAATGTAGTTGTTTTATGACAGTTTTGGGTTCGTCATTAAAATTCACCTAATACCCTAACCCAATCTCTATCAAAATTTACTCATTTATGATGGGTTCGCGAGTTGAGATGAAGTAAACTGAAATGAATTTATGAAATTATGTCCAAACGAATAGTGCTGAGATGGTTTCTGGTTTGGTCATGTAATTATGATGCACATGTTATAAGGTTTGAAGAGTACCAAAGGAGAGACAAGGTAAGGGAAAGAGGAAGACCAAAGCAAACAAGGAGAAAAGTGAATGAGAATGACATAACATTGTTGGGAGTGCCAAAATCATCACCGGAAAATCTAGGGGCAAATAAATAGTGAGATTGAAGGAGGATATGCGGATGACTTTCGGGACACACACACAGGGGCGGAACCAGGAATCAAAATTTAATGGGGCCAAGATTATTTAAAAGCTATTGTTTAATTTCGAACAAGACATCACTACTAGAGAAGAAGCTATTTGTGACGGGAATCCTGTCGCAAAAATATGATCATGTCGTGGAAAAAGGGGGGGGGTCACAAATGATTTTCCCCGTCGTAAAAATATGATCCCGTCGTAGAAAATGGGATCTTAAATGACTTTTCCCGTCACAAATGAGTCTATTTTAATAGAGTTTGAGTTAAGTATTAGGTTCATTTTAGCGACCAACTCAAAAACATTCATAAAAGATCTACATTTGCGACGAAATTTAGGTCTATCATTAATGTGTTTCCGACTTCCCGTCGTTAAAAAGCATATTTTTTGTAGTGCATTGTCATACTATAATTATCCTTTTGAGCGTGCTTTTGCTACCAATTCAAAAATTAATATCCTTAAACACATATATATATTGGGGGCTATTACTATCAATCCAAAAATAAAATAAAAAAGCCCTATTAAATTTGGTGCAATACTAGGAATTTAATAAAACTAATCCACTTAAACCACTTTTGACATGGTTTTTGATTAATAAAAACCAAAAGATTAAAGAAAGATTAATAAAAATCAAAATTCATTGTATATATATATATCATAAATTTAATATTCAAAAATCAAAAAAGATTAAAGAATACCAGATATACCCTTAAAAAAAAATACAAAATAGTAATATGAATATGAAGGCTTGAAGAATTCGGGACGTGAATTATGAAGATGATTTTTTGAAAAGATGGAAAAAATTATGGAGTTAATTAGATTAATAAAACATAAAAGGGTATAATTTTTTTAGAAAAAAAAAGGTAAGAATGACCTAAAGAGAAAGACAAACAACAATTGTAATTTTTTTTTGGAAAGATTAGGAAAATTGTAAATAAAAAAGCCAAAAAAAAATTAAGGTATTGCGAAACTGTTGTGATTCGATCCCGCAACCTTGCATACACCTCCTTCCTTCACTTACCACTAGGCCATGATAACTTTAAGTGAGGCTCCGTTTACTAGAGTGTAAAATGTTTTTCTTGAAAATAGTTTTCCCATTTTACATCGTTTACTTTGGGTGAAAAAATAAAATGTAAAATTTGGAGTGAAAACTCATTTTACACCATAGTGGAAACATTTTCCTCCAAATTTGGGAGTAAAACATATTTTCCGTGCAAGTAAACATTGGAAAATTTATATGAAAATGAGTTTTCCAACGTAAAATGTTTTTCATGGAAAATCATTTTACATTGAAAATGTTTTACACCAAAGTAAACGGACCCTGAATGTAACTGATTTTACAGGTATATATCCTATACTTATGCAGGGGTCCAATTTAAAAAACAAAAGGTCACAGGATTGGGCTGCAGGGGCCGGGCCCCTACCAGCCCCCTGTGGGTCCGCCCCTGCAGACACATATTATAATTTTGTGGAGGAAAGGGTAATTTTTTTTATGAGCCGAATAAAGGATCATCAATTAAGCTATTTTTCTGTTTGAATATGAGAAAACTTGTTTGGTAATGAATGTTACAGAAACGCTCTTCTCTTGTTCTTTTGTAAGTGATGTGCCAACCTCATGTTTTCAGGTTTTCAACAATTCCACAAAACAAAACACTTTGATAACTACTAGTGAATTTAATGGCCCGTTTGGTTGTTAATAATAAATTGCGGTAATGGTAATGAATTTATAGTTTAATTTTGTTAAGGAGGAACCTTATGATGCCCATGAAAAACAAATTTTCATTCCCAAACTTAATTTTCTTCTTATTTTCCATTCTCATCCATTACCATTGGGAAGGGTGGTATTTGATGGGAGTGAATATTTGTGTAGAAAATTAGATAAATTGGAGCTAAGCTAGCACCACCATGGGAATGAGTTTTGTTTTCGCTTCCAAATTTAGTTATAAATTCATTCCCATTAACATCATTTATAACTATCAAACGGGCCGGTGTACAATCTCAATTAGTCACCAACTATTTGCAATATAAACAAAATCTACCTAACCAGAGGGTGATTTTATATAAGGAAAATTTAATATATGAATAATTCCAATTATTAGAGGTCTTCCAATATTAATATTAACTACCAGTTATATATTACACTATTATACATACATTGAGGGTTGTTTTATGGCATTAGTCCATTGACTGGGTAAACCTATTGTAACCGGTTATCAATTCAAAAAGTAAATGTCATCTTGCCCCATCCCCTATTATGGTACCTGGACATTTCTTCCTCCATTTTTACGAAGGAAATCCAGGTTCGATCATAAATTAGTATGAACGAACTAATATCATAAAATAGTGCCAATGTTGAATTATAGTATAATAACTTATAGTAGAGATCAATATTAGAAGACCTCTAATAATTATGATAATTCGTATGAATATTTCCTTTATAAAATGAAAACAGCATAGCTAGATTGATAGCTAGCTAAACTAGCAATGACCTACAAAATATGAATTGGGCTTGAACAAAAAGCAATATGATATGAAATTGACCAACATCAGTCCTATAATATCAATGAATACACTTGAAATAGACTATAATAATATAATTAAACCATTACTCCATCCATCCACAAATAAGTGCTTCATTTTGATCAAAATTGCGAGAGCTTTTTTGGTCAAAATAGAGCACTTATTTGTGAACAGATGGAGTATTTATTTTGACATGAATTGGACTAAATAAGATTTGAAATCAAGAATCCCGATTGTATTTGATAATAATCATTATTATCTAACTTTGTAAATCAAGAATCCCATGACAGACTTCTAGCTAGATGATTCTATTATTCTGCCAATTAATTTTATTGTTTCTTTACTTGCTTTTTTTTTTTTTTTTTTTTTTATCACAATCTCTGATCTATGGCCTTCACTGATATCTTTTTTCGATCTTCAATCCGTTTTTTTGCTAATTAATGTTTTTGTTGGCAATCCGGTGGTGTCGTGTCGATTTCGTGTTGACCCTTGTACAATCAACTAGTGTTTTGGTGATGGTGGCATTTCGTAGTTGGTGACGGCATTGAGCCGACGCTAGTGGTGGCAATTGGTGGTGTAAGTGGTAGGTGGTGACAGTAAAGTGGTGTTAATTGAGGCAGGCTATGTGGCGTTGCCCTGGCTTTGGGGTTGTTGAGTGTGAATGGTGGTGGCAGGCTAACAATTATCCCTTTTTTTATCAACTTAATCACATACTCTCACACTTTATAATCGCTCTTTAAGAAAAATCACCTAGAAAAAAATAAATAAATAAAAAATCAGGGCTATCAACGACTAGGGAAGTACCGTACTACCAAGCAAACTTATTAAAAAGGTTAATTTAAATATCAATGACTAATGTTGTATTATAAGTTAGTTAATATAAAATAAAATGTATGTATGCCCATTTCTTGACGTAGACAATTAACACGTGTACAACACATTAGTTAGTGAGTATAATGCTAGGACACTCAATAAATTACAGTACTCCTACAACCATTTAAACTTCAATGAAGAATCAAACTTCATACTCCCCCTAAAATTTCCCCTATTTTTCCCTTTTTTTGTTTTTGGCAAGCTCAATTACACTGGCAATGGAGAATTTTATGTGTTTTTTTTTATTTTTTTATTTTTAAGGTTTGTTTATAAAACTCTTTATAATTAATGGAAGTTACTAATAACTAGTAATCAGTTCGTAGATGTATTTTTTTTTTAAAAATCAAATGAATAATTGCAACTATTGAAAGTCTTTTATTATTAATCACAACTATCGATTATTACAGTATAATCCAAACTTTGGATGTTGTTTTATGATATTAGTCCATTGATTTAGCTAACTCCTTCCCATATTTATTATATTTGACTATACTGCGGGACATTGCTACATCAACTATATGGGTAGACTACCTACTACTAATAAAGGAATTAAAATATTATTTATCATATAAGTTGAAATCCACTATCAACATTAACCACAATGCTTATTTGGTGGTGGGTAGTCTACCCAATGGGTATGACAAGTAAGTTTTTTCCTATACTCCGTACCTTTCTCCATTTCTACAAAGCAAATCGGAGCCTATCATTAGTTATTAGTTATTACATAATTATATCATTAGTCATTATTACTTCCCTATCACTTAAACCGTTACAACTTAGAAGCAACCGAAGGGATATATTTTTACAGTAAACAAATTAAATGTAGTACGTGTAACCGTCTAGCATTGTTGAAACCCCAAAACTTTATAGTACTCCGTATTATAATTATATATATTTCTTTTCTGATTCAATTGAATTATATTATATTATATTATATAATTAATAATTAATAATAATAATAATAATGGTGGTGGTGATTTGTCTAGTTGCTAACCCTATATAAAGGACCTCATTCTCTCCTCCGTTAAAACCCACAAAGCTTCAAACAACACCTTCTTCGTTTTCTTTCTCCTTGCTTAAATAAACTCTCCTCTCCACAAATAATAAACGAAGCTCTTAGCTTCCAATAAAAATGAGCACTAATAATAATAATGTTGATAACACTATTTGGATATTTGCTTTGTTCTCTAAATGCAACCATCTTTCTATCTTCAACCTTATTTTCTCCTTTTTCATCCTTGCCTTAGTTTGGTTTACTACGGCCATTTTTCACTGGTGTCACCGTGGTGGCCCAGCTTGGGGAAAATACAGGCTAACCCATATATTCCATTGGGGTAAAAAGCCCATCCCTGGCCCAAGAGGCTTGCCTATTATAGGCAGTATGGGCCTTATGACAGGCTTAGCCCATCGTAAGATCTCCGCCATGGCCCAATCCATCAGCGCTAAACGCCTGATGGCGTTTAGCCTCGGCGAAACTCGAGTGATCGTCACTTGCCACCCTGAGGTGGCAAGGGACGTACTTCACTCTACCAATTTCGCCGACCGGCCTATTAAAGAGTCAGCCTACAGCTTAATGTTTAATCAGGCAATCGGGTTCGCCCCGTACGGGGTCTACTGGCGGGCCTTACGTCGGGTTGCGTCAACCCATATGTTCAGCCCGAAACAAATCAAGGCCTCCGAGGCCCAAAGGTGTGAAATAGCTGAAGAAATGACGGCCCACTTTGGGGCCCAGCACGGCCCGTTCCAGCTGCGGGACGTACTTAGACGGGCCTCGTTGAGCAACATGATGGGTTCGGTGTTCGGGCGGAAGTGCGGGCCGGATAACGACGAGAGTGAAGAGTTGAGGGAGATGGTGGGGGAAGGTTATGAGTTACTAGGGATGTTGAATTGGGGTGACCATCTTTCTTGGGTTTCTGAGTTTGACTTGCAAAAAACCCGGTTCAGGTGCTCTAAACTCGTTCCGAAAGTAAACCAGTTTGTGGGCCGGATAATTGCGGAGCACCGAGAAAACCCGGTTCGGTCCAATTGGGATTTTGTGGATGTTCTTTTATCACTTTCAACCTCGGATAAGCTTTCGGATTCCAACATGATCGCTGTACTTTGGGTAAGAACGAATGAATTATGTTTTGAAACTATTTATATAGAATCTTTCTTTTATTCGTGATGCATGCATGATGCTTTATCACGTCGATCATACATACGGGAAAACAGTATTTCGGGTGGTACCTAAACATTTAAACAAATGACACTACTTAGTATTTACATTATTTTGTAGTGCATGGTTCTATGGTTCAGGCTTCGGTCTTCCGTATCATTGACCACGTCTCGAACCTTACTAGATATTCCTTTATAGATGCATGTGTTGACTTAATTAGACCGGATGGCTTAGGTCCATTTAAAGCCTACTGTCATCCACATTATCATTATGTTAAAACATAATATTATATATATTACTAGATATTTTTTTGGTTGATATAGATACTAGAAAGTGCTAATTAAATTGAATTCAAAAGATCGATCCGATCTAGTGATGTTGAGCAACGAAAAAATAATGATGTCAATTATATTGTTAGATGACAAAAAAGTCTAGATATAAATGACTAACTACCACTCGGTCAATCCCATTGCTTATTTTTCCTCTTTTGCTATTTCAATTTAGAATCTTGACATACAAATGATCTTTAACTTCTTTTTGTTCAGATCATAAAATAAAATATAATATAATTATATGAGATCTTATTTATAGTCATGATGTTGATTTTATAAAAATAATATACAATCGGTTAAGGAAAACCAATGGTCAAATTAGATGTATATTGAGAAGTACCCCGTGTATACACTTAAAATTAAAACAACATAATAGAGACAAAAGAGTAACAGTTAGGACCAAAAAGATGAATACTTTTGATATTCAAAATTGAATTCTATCTTTTATAATTGTAGTTGTGTTATTTCTACCTTGTACGAACAAATAAAAGCTAGTGTTGACAGACGTGTGAAGTCTTTAAAGTATAATTTAAATTTAAATATTTACTACTTAATTTTTAGGATGTTATAAAATGTTTTCTATATTTCATTTTATATTACTCTTTATGTTTAGATTTAAGTGTCCTGTTTGTTTTTTTTTTATGTGTTTTATTTTAAGATTTTATTTTTTAGTGCAGATGTGTAAGGGTAGAAATGTAAAATCAGTAAACAAATTATGGATGTGTTAAGGTTGAAATAATGTAAATAAAAGTATATATGGGTCATTACTTAAAAAATAAAAAAAAAAAAAAAGAGCACAAAAAAGTTATTTTTGTTATTACGACTAAAAAAAACAAATAGGAATAAAACTATCCAAATATTACAATCATTTTGGAACGAAGGAAGTATCTGGACAACGGTAGGGATCTAACATACTAAAATAGTTAAGATATAATTAGCCAAAAACAGATGAATGATGTAGACAAGCTAGTAATCATGTAATGGTGGAAATTGGTAATTAGCCATCTCTAGCATATATAGTGCAAAATAAAGCACCTGATCTACAGTAGTACTGCTACTTCAAAATAAGCTGAATGTAAAGTTATACGTACACTATTAGGAAAGCGATTAGCATTTTACAAAAAAAAAAAAGCTAATTTCGAGGTTCTACTTCCACATGTTTCTCGTAGAAAAAGCCCTCAAACTCTTCAAAGCCAATTCTGGGGTATCAAATCCATCACCATCATTCTTTGGCAGCCAGACAGCTACTTCCAAATTGGAGCATTTTTTTTTAAAAATGTTTATTTATTTTTGTAAAGGTATGGATTGAAAATGTCGTATCAAATCATGAGAGATTCTTTGAGATCTTTGATGTTTTCTACCTTTCTAAAAAGTTTGATCCATTAAAATTAAAACTTAATTACAATTATTCGGCTCTAAAATAAATCTTCCATTTACTTTTTTACATCGTATGAAATACGACATTAGATATCAGTATCACAAGAGATTCTTTGAGATCTTTGATGTTTTCTACCCTTCCAAAATGTTTGATCCATTAAAATGAAATCTTAATTATAATTGTCCCGCCCCAAAAAAAGTTATTTATTTACTTTTTCACATCTTACGCAATACAAATATTACTATTTTGAGTTATACTATAAAATGAGAAATTATATATTAAAAAAGTACATCAAATTAGTAATATATGTTTTATTTTGTATACAATTAAATACAGTGGAAGTTAGTGTATGTCTGATATTGATTTGGATTTGTAACAGGAAATGATATTTAGAGGCACTGACACCGTGGCAGTTTTAATCGAGTGGATCATGGCTAGGCTGGTCCTTCACCCTGATGTTCAATCAACGGTTCATGATGAACTCGACAACATCGTTGCAAGGTCACGTGCGGTTTCTGATTCTGATCTCCCTTCATTGGTCTATTTGACGGCTGTGATTAAAGAAGTCCTTAGACTCCATCCCCCGGGCCCACTTCTCTCGTGGGCTCGACTGGCTATTGAAGACACTACTGTGGATGGACACCATGTGCCCGCCGGGACCACTGCCATGGTTGACATGTGGGCCATAGCCCATGACCCGACCATCTGGCCCGAACCCGAGACCTTTAACCCGGACCGGTTCCTCGGATCCAGTCCCCATGCCGATTTCTCGGTCCTCGGGTCGGACTTGCGGCTCGCCCCGTTTGGGTCGGGCCGACGGGCCTGTCCCGGGAAGGCTCTCGGGATGGCCACGGTGAGCTTTTGGGTGGCAACTTTGCTGCACGAATACGAGTGGGTGACGTCAGGGGGTGATGCCAACGTGGACTTGTCAGAAGAGTTAAAGCTATCATGTGAGATGGCTCACCCTCTTACGGTGGAAGTGCGGCATAGAAGAGCATCACACATGAATCAAGGAATCAACTGAAAGCCCATGATTTTAATTTAATTTAATTATTTTTATTTTATTTTTTGGATTTTAGTTTTTGCCCTTTTTGGTATTTTGTAATTAAACCTTTTCTTCCCAAATCTAGAGTGAGTGAACAAGTGAGTGCTGAAGGAGTATAAAAACAAAGAACAAGGTAGAAAGCTAAGGGCGTAAAATTGGCTGTTGACTTGTGATTTTTATGAGTGTTTGTACATAAATGGAATTACAAGGAGTGTAAAGTACATACTATATACTAAATACAAGTTTTTAGATTATTACTATTATTATTATTTTTTGTAACTAAAATCCTCCCTTCCTTCAATCTTCATACAATATGCTCTTTTTTTTTTTTTATAAGGTTCATATGCTATGCTAGTGTCCATTATATATTGAGGTAATATCTTAATTACACTAGTTACAAAAAATAAAAACATTCTTAAAACTTCTGTTTAGTACTTTTTTGTTTTTACATTCTTTTTGTTTATAATGAACTGAACTGAAATAAAATGAACTGAATATAAGTCCAAAAGAACGGTGGCCTAAATATTACTCCTACTCCTTCTGTTTTTAATAGATGTAATATATTGATTTTGCATACTTACCAATGCACAACTTTGACCATCATTATCTTTAATTGTATAATAGTGAAAATTATTATAAAAAAAATACATAGTTGGATAGTGTACGATGTAACGAAACGAAGCAAACAAGAACTCATTTGTCTATATTTTAGCCAACATACACATCTGTAAGGGGATAATAGAACTCCTCGCAAACGCATGCAGTGAGAATCGAACACAAAACCTCGTGTCTGAAATTCTAAAACCCTAACCACTAGGCTATGATTCCATCCTCAATAGTACTCCGTATATAAATAGTCAAAGAATATTGGATAATTATTACTCTGTATAAATATACGATGGAATTCTGGGTACACATGGCACACAGATTGATAACTTTGGCATATAAAAGTACGGAGTATTGAGATGTTCTGACGTTCTGTGAATGGTACTTCCCAAGTTCCCACGCAACACTGTAAACTTGATGTCGCTCCATGTGAGCTGTACTTTTAATACTCGTATTCTGAGGATAAAGTCATAACCCATTTGTTAGAGTTTCAGAATTTCAGATATGAGGTTCTGGGTTTGGTTCTCACCGTTCTTTACAGAGGCGTGTGTTGGCTGTTATTAAGCTGGGTGACCTACAGTAGGGCCCGATTTCAAGGTTTAGTATCTCACACATTATCTTAAAAAAAATTCACTCTAAACTGTATTCTCCAGACTATTTATCGTACACTCTTCTTGACTTCAGAATGGACAACTTGTACCCACTTGGATGCGACAGTGTCCCCCCTTCCCCTTTTTTCCACTACAACCAACAATATGCTTCCACCAGTCCCTATCCTTCTTTCCTAGCATCCACCGGCCTCCTCAGCCGTCATGCTTAACTTTGATGGCAGCTCAACCACCACATTGACACCAGCAGGGTTCCTCATCCGCGACTTCGCTGGGATCTGTCTCGCAGCTCATACTTTTAACCTTGGTCACTCTTCCGCCATGCTTGTTGAAATGACTGCAATGCGAAATGGTATTCGTCATCCACTTCAAGCCACCTTCTTAAATGTTGAGATCGAAGGAGACAACCTATTAGCTATCAACTCCGTCAACAACATTTTCCGCCCTCCTTGGAAGATAGCGTATTTGGTCACCGAAATACAATCTCTTCTTCCGTAGTTTGAATCTTAATTACACTGTTCAACATATCTATCGTGAAGGAAATTGCGCAGCTGATTGGATTGCAAATGTGGGGC
Organism: Salicornia ramosissima; assembly: GCA_951394345.1. NCBI lineage: Eukaryota > Viridiplantae > Streptophyta > Magnoliopsida > Caryophyllales > Amaranthaceae > Salicornia > Salicornia ramosissima. The sequence continues at coordinate 52,380,816 of OX596234.1, forward strand.
ATTTAATCCCATCTACTCTATGTATTCAGTGTTCTCCTCCTTCTCAAATATGTAATATTCTTGAGAAAGATAGGTTAGGTATTACCCTGGTTAGAAGGGCTACCTAACTTTGGTAACCATCTTTTTATCCTATAAAAAAAAAAATTCACTCTAAACTGTAACTTAATTATAGGTGGTAAAATTGTCCCGACCCGAATGATTCAACTTGTTATTCGAATCTTATCCAAGCTTATATTATGATTTTATTGATCTAAAGTTAACCTGACCTGAATTGTCCGTTTATTAAAGTGTGTAATATTGATTCTTAAGTCGTTTAAATCTATTTGACCCAATTGTCACCTCTAGACTTAACCCATTGAAATGTGCCAGTTATTTTTAAACTGTACTTTTTACTTTGGCACTTTATTTTGTAGGAACACATTTCTCTACTATACTCACATAGTGGAGTACTAAAATAAAAAGAGGAGTGTCAAAATCAGTTTCCATTGAAGTGGGGTACGGATGTAGGCACTTTTTTTAGACAAACCACTCCACTTTTATGACTCCCCCTCTCAACATTACTAAAACTAAAGTGGAGTGCCTTCAATAAAAAAGGAGTGTCTATAAATCCGTACATGTTGAAGTAATTTTGGCAGTATTGGCACTCCACTTTTTACTTTGGCAATGCACTATGTGAGTATAATATAGAAAAATGTGCTCTCACGAAGTGGAGTGTCAAAATCAAAATTGAAGTACCAAAATTATTTGTCCATTAACCCATTGTAATTTATACGTTGCGAGTTGAAATCTTATCAATCCTCCTTTCTCAATAAATGTAAGGGCAATGTGAGCGGCTTAGTTCGATAATTTAATGAGAACAATCATATGTTGTAACTCAGTAACCTCAGCTATAAAAAAGTGTATTTTTATCTATTTTTTTTGTTAGTTATACTTTTTTTCTATCACAAGAATAATCCAAATGTAGCTAAAACACAAACAGTGTTGGAATAAATGAAACTCCATCCTTCAATCCGGAGTTGTTGATATTTCACATATATATAGGGTTACAAGTAAATATTTACAACTCATTGACAACTCATCAAACTCCTCAAATTACATAAAATTGTTTTACAAAAAATATTTTGAATATTATCTATCAAATAGAATGAGTAATACTTATAGAATAAAGGGCCGAAGTTATCAAAATATGGACTGCTCGCTAACCCTTTTACCAGTATTATTAACTGGGTGAAAAATCTGATTTAAATGAAAGAAAAGCGAGTGATAGTTGATTGGATGCTAGTCGTGTTCTATTGATATTCCGATTCATAATCCATTATTAATTTTTTGATACTCTTTTGTTATAAAAATTGTCAAAGTTACCAATTACTAAATCACTAACTATTAAACAGTAAACGTAAAATTATCGATTAATAGAAAAAAAAAAATTATATGAAAAAGTAAAACCCTTCGTCAAGTGCTTTCTTCGATCTTTGTCAGCTTGTCTCCTTAGGCTATATTTTTTAACCGAATAAATTTGAATTGAATTGAAATTAAATGAAGTTGTTTGAAATGAACTGAATTCTAGACTAACCGGAAGCTGAACCGAACTGAACTGAATTTGCCTAAATTAAAATTTCAAAAACCAAGCCTCAAATTAGAACAGGGCCTTAGTTCCCTTTACATTCAATAACCTAATTTGCTTTAATTGTTAGTAATCAATCGATCTTTAGAGTTTGCACTTAACTTATGTAATTAAATTATTGTATGTCAAACCTATTAGGCTATTATGGAGTATGTTTGAAAGTTATGGATTACAAAAGCACATCTACAATTGCATATAGCACTTAAAATTATAATGATTCAATTTTGGAGTTACCAAAATGATTTCATTAAATTGATGGATCAAAATATCAAATTAGATATTTAGGATGTTAGAGAAATTCTACAGTATGCAAATACTCCATACCGTAAATTGGAATAATAATTAATAAAGATGATTAAAGTTTCATACTTTCAGTTAAGGTAGTGACCCTTTTAGATCATCATCATGTTCAACTGTTGAACTCCAATAAACGTGAAAACCTTTATGTAAATAAAAGCAAAAATGCAGAGGGACATCTCATTTGTACGTACAAATAACACTTTTTCATATTGGGCTTTACAGCTCAAGCCCAAACTTATCCACTGGAAGTTTTTTTTCCCCCTTTTGTGTAAATGACTTGTTTCATTTATGAGTATAATTTTTTTTATCCTACTTTATTTGTAGAATTTGTGTATCACTTATAATTATATTCTTATTAATTGACAATAATTTTTTTAAAGGAAAAAATTGTCAAGAATAAGCCAATGTTTGGACGATCTTCCACAAATAAGCCAACCTTTTGAAAATCCAGAAATAAGCTAACCTTGTTATCATTTAAGCCAAAAATAAGTCAAATGATTATTTAACATGTTATTTTCTATTATTTTTTATCACTATTTAACAATCATTCAACCTATTTTTTGCTTTAAATGATAACAGTAACTTGAAACAACAGATAACTAATAAATTAACTAACCGTTTAACCTATTTTTGGCTTAAATGATGACAAGGTTAACTTATTTCTGGATTTTCAAAAGGTTGGCTTAATTGTGGAAGATCGGCCAAAAGTTGGCTTATTCTTAGCAATTTTTCCTTTTTTAAATAACAAAATGATCAGTCATATTCTTACCAATCTTTTTGTTCAGTTTTTTTTTTTTTTTTTTTTTACATGTTTTTGTTTTCTACAGAGGTGATTTTTGTACTCCCATCACTAAAATTTTGGATCTGCTAATGCATTACACAACAGTCGATTGTCAAACAAGACTTATTTTAATTCCAAGTCAGACCAGAACTCGAAGAAAACCAAAATAAGGGGAAAAAATCTAGGAGGATTTTGGTACTTTTCTAAATTTATAAGAACTAAACTAAAATTGTATCTAAAGATCAGATCGGACATATGAGGCTTAGAGTAGTGACTCCATCCAAACCTCATGTCCATAAGATTTGGGGTTCAACTCCTCATCCCAACAAAGTTAGTAAATATAATTGTAGGCTATAAATATAATTGTAATTTAGTTAACTATTATCAATCCTTAAGACAATAATGAACTGATGATAAGTGCCTTGGATTAAGTTATGAATTTTTCAAATAATTTATAAAATTTTCCAGATAGAATTAAGAATGGTTAAATTATCTCATTCTATTATGCATAGCATTGGCTGTAAGTTACTAAGTTATATGTAATCTTATGTGCATCCTGGAAAAAAAAAAGGTTTTTTCCGCATTGTGGTACTACAAAAGAAAGGTTTTTTTCCACATCTCACCCACTTCAACTCCATTATAAGTTTACAATTAAACTGCACTTATGACGCAAGAATAATTTGGTGCTTCGATCATTAATGGTGTTAAACAGAATACTAGGATAGGAAAAGTTTTGTTCTTTAGTGTTTGTATGGGTCTTTACCCTTAGAATATTAATCCTTGAACTGATTTTCTACAGAGGATACTTTTACTTTTCTTCCTGTAATACGTTGGCTCCTTTTATCTTCAATCTTCATCAGATTGTTCATGGTATCAGAGCCATATCTCATTTGAGATCTAATTTCTGCTCATTTCTTTTATTTTCGTTTATTCTTCTTCTTCAATTGCAACAATGGCGGAAGAAATTTCATCTTCTATTACAGATTCCTCTAATTCGAAAAACCTAGATCCATTTCATGTCTCAAATTCTGATAAAACAAATTCCTCTTTGGTGCATGTACCATTCAATGGAAATAACTATGGGAGATGGAGTCGTGCGGTGAGAAGAGCTCTTGGAGCCAAAAATAAGGAAGGCTTCATCAATGGTGCCATTAAAGAACCCTTGGATACAGATAAGGAATTTGAGCGATGGAAGTGTGCTGACTATATGGTAACTTGTTGGATCTTGAGTTCAATGATTCCTGACATAGCTGAAGATTTCGAGTATGTTACCACTTCTATTCAATTGTGGTGTGATGTTGCTGAAAGGTTTGGTAGAAGCAACGGACCTTTGATATATCAATTGAAGAAGGACATTCAAAACCTAAGGCAAGAAAATCTTTCTTTATTGACTTACTTTAGCAAAATTAAACGTTTATGGGATCAATTAAAGGATTTGAGGAAATTACCTACATGTGTTTGTGGGGCTATGAAGAAGTGCACTTGCGATTTATTCAAGAAACTTGAAGAATTTGAAGAAGAGGACCATTTAATGCAATTTTTGTTAGGCCTTAATATTGCTTATGAAAATGCGGTTACTAATGTGTTAACCATGGAGCCATTGCCAACTGTGAGCCAAGCTTTTGCTATTACACAAACTATCGAAAAATAAAAGGAAGTTAATATGAATCAAGATGTAATTGGAGAAAGTAGCGCTATGATTGTACAGAAGAATACACGACAGAATTACAAGCAGAATTTTAACACTAAAAGGGACTGGAAGAAAGAGAAGGAAGACCGTTTTTGCACTCATTGCAAAATTAAAGGCCACAATATTGAACAATGTTTCAAGATTGTTGGCTATCCCGACTGGTATCTAGCTCTCAAAGGTAACAAGGGCGAGAGGAAATTTGCAGCAAAGGCTCAAGCAGATTCACCTCTTGATGATGCTAATTTGGAGACAGCCGTGAACTCCTCTGTTCTGAACACTATTCGTCAAGAGATCAAGAAAGCAATGGGAGGACACAAAGCTGTTGGTGAATCTGATTCTGCTAGTCATAATGCATTTGTTAATATTGCTGGTAATATCTCTTCATCTTTTAGCCTTAATAGTCCTAAATTTTCTTCCAAGAATGTGTGGATAGTTGATTCTGGTGCTTCTGATCACATGATTTTTGATGAATCTTTATTTTTAGATAAAAAGAAATTAGAAAAATCTATTACAATTGGCCTTCCTGATGGTACTGTGAAGACAGTAATTTTTTCTGGTTATGTTATTATTAACAAGAATTTAAAACTTGAAAATGTGTTACTTGTTGAAGAATTTAAGCATAATCTTCTTTCTGTTGGGCAATTACTTTCAAACTCTAATGTAAAAATTGAATTTACCAAAAATATGTGCTATTTTCAGGACCAATCTAATGGGAAAGTGATTTGTTATGCTAAAAAGGAGGGAGGTTTATATTGCATTCATTCTATTCTTGATAATACTAAGAGTGCAGGTTTGGTTAATAAAATTCCTGATTGTAGTTTAATTTCTACTAGTTGTAATCTCAATTCTAATAGGACTGCTACTTCTATTTTAAGTAAGAAATGTAATAATGAAGACATTGACTTGTTACATGCTAGAATGGGACATATTTCATTGTCCAAAATGAAACATGTTGAAGGATGTGATTGTAAAGGTCTTAATGAATATAATTGCAATATTTGCTTACTTTCTAAATTTCATAAATTACCTTTTAAAGTTAGTCGTAATAGGGCTAATTCTTGTTTTGATTTAATCCATATTGATTTATGGGGTCCTTATAGGATAAAGTCTCTTGATGGAGCAAACTATTTCTTGACTTTTCTTGATGATTTCAGTAGATGTACTTGGACTGTGCTTTTACAAAATAAATTTCAAGTCCTTAAAACAGTTTCTGATTTTTTAAACATGGTTGAAACTCAATTCTCTAAGAAAATTAAAGTTATTCGATCTGATAATGGGACTGAATTTGTTCAAAGTCAATGTCTAAAGATGTTTGGTGAAAAAGGTATTATTCATCAAAGAAGTGTTGTTGGAGTTCCTCAACAGAATGGAAGAGTTGAACGTAAGCATAAGCATCTTCTTGAAGTGTCTAGAGCTCTTAGATTACATGCTAATTTACCTAAGAAATTTTGGGGTGATTGCTTATTAACTGCTACCTTCCTGATTAATAGAATGCCAACAAAAATTCTTAAATGGAAAACTCCTTATGAAATCTTACATAATAAAGCTCCTACTTATGATGATTTAAGAGTTTTTGGTTGCTTATGTTATGCTTCCAATATGGATAGAAATAAAGACAAATTAGATCCTAAAGCTAAAAGATGTATTTTCATTGGTTATCCTTATGGCCAAAAAGCGTACAAGTTATATGACTTAGATTCACATACTCATTTTTCCTCTAGAGATGTTGTCTTTTATGAAAAGATTATTCCCTTTCAAAATGACAAACATGATAAGTCCTATGATTTTAAACATGACAAACATGATAATTTTACTCCTGAATTGATTTCTTTTAATGGAATATCAGAACCTTTAATTCCCACTGAAGATTTTGGAAAGGAATTTCATAATATTGATATAGAACATGATTTACATACTCCTCTTACTCATAATATGGTTGATTTAAATCAAAATGTTCAGAGTAAGGATGTCTCTTCTGCTACTAATAATCAACATAATGATGATTCTGTCAATTCTCTTATGCCTAACACTACTCAACATGTTTTTGATAATGATAATGATAGACCTACTAGAAGCATTAGACCTCCTACTAAATTTAAAGATTATATTTGCCCTTATCAACCACATAAAAAGGATGATCAAATTTCTGATTCAGAATCTAAATCATTTGTTGTTAATACCAACTTAATTCGTGAGCCTAGAACTTTCAATCAAGCTAAAACTGATCCTAAATGGATTGAAGCTATAAATAAAGAATTAACTGCTTTAGAATCTAATCAAACTTGGGAATTAACAGATTTACCTTATGATAAGAATGCTATTGGTTGTAAATGGGTTTTCAAAACCAAATTAAACCCTGATGGTTCTATTGAAAGACATAAGGCAAGATTAGTAGCTATTGGTTATCAACAAGTAGAAGGAGAAGACTATAGTCTTACCTTCTCACCTGTAGCTAAAATTGCTACTGTTAGAGTTGTTATTGCTCTTGCTTGCATTAAAAATTGGCAACTTTATCAATTAGACATTAATAACGCTTTCTTACATGGTCACCTTGATGAAGAAGTTTATATGACACCTCCTCAAGGTTACACTAAGGCCTCTAATGGTCAAGTTTGTAAACTAAAGAAGTCTATATATGGTCTTAAACAAGCTTCTCGTCAATGGAATAAGGAGCTTAAAAATCTCCTTTTCTCTTTAGGTTTTATACAATCTACACAGGACTACTCTCTTTTTACTAGACATTTAGATAATCAGTTTATTTTGATTTTGGTTTATGTTGATGACATACTAATAACAGGTACTTCTAGCTCTCAAATTTCTCATATTAAGCAGGTTTTGGATAATACCTTTACTATTAAAGATTTGGGTGAGCTTCACTACTTTCTTGGTATTGAAATTAATAAGCACAAGGAAGGTATTTTCTTATCTCAAAAGAAGTATATTATTGATATTCTTACTGATTGCAATATGGAGCATTGTTCTACTGTTGCTACCCCCCTTCCTACTAGGCTTAAATTGTCTATAGATTCTGGTGATTTACTTTGCTCTCCTCAAGTGTATAGAAAATTGATTGGTAGACTTTTATATTTGGGAATTACTAGACCTGATATTTCTTATTCTGTTCAACATCTGAGTCAATTTATGCATAGCCCTCGGATTCCTCATCTTAAGGCAGCTTTGCATGTTCTTAAATATTTGAAAGGCTCATTAGATCTTGGCTTGTTATATAGGTCTAGTTCAGATTATTCTCTATTGGGGTACAGTGATGCAGATTGGAGCTCTTGCCAATACAGTAGCAGGTCTCTTAGCGCTTATGCCATATTTTTTTGTGGTAATCTAGTCTCTTGGAAAACCAAGAAACAGACTACAGTTAGTAAGAGCTCAGCCGAGGCTGAATATCGAAGCATGTCTAGTACTGCAAGTGAACTCGTTTGGCTTGAAGGCTTACTTAAAGATCTGCAAATTTCTATTTCCTTACCTATTCAACTCTGTTGTGACAATACTTCTGCCGAGATGCTTGCTCAAGATCCAAAGTTCCATGAACGAACGAAACATCTTAAACGTGATGTCCATTATATAAGAGAGCAGGTCGAATCTGGTTTTATTTCTACCGTTCATGTTTCAAGTTGTAATCAATTTGCTGATGTTTTAACTAAACCTCTTCCTAGTTTAAGGCATCATACTCTTTGTAGCAAGCTTGGACTTATTTCTCCTTCCAAGCTTGAGGGGGGGGGGGGTATAAGAGCTTTTGTATTTTTTTTTTATTCTATTTTTTATTTTTTTTTATTTTTCTTTTTCCTTTAAATAGGGTCTTTTGTTCTTTAGTGTTTGTATGGGTCTACAGAGGATACTTTTACTTTTCTTCCTGTAATACGTTGGCTCCTTTTATCTTCAATCTTCATCAGATTGTTCAAAAAGCCATGATGAAGATCTATACTGATTAATCACTAAGATTTTAGGCATTAACAAATAAAACTAATAACTATATTTGGACATCCTTGATCACATATTAGGACCTTTTTCTAAGAAATAGTATTGTAAACATACATAATTACATATTATCAAATATACATATGGTAACTATTTTAATGTACACGATTGGCATTTTTTGATGTCCAAAAGGTTCTGGTATGTCGAAGTAAGCGCTTGTTTGGTTCAACACGGGAAATGAATTCCCACATAAATTTATATACCATGAGAAGTTTTTCCCTAACTAATTACATAAAACAGAGATGGACTTAAGCTGGAATTGTAAACTAAACATTTTGATATCTTACTATTACTTATGTAAGTGATGAAATCATGACATTTTTTTAATATGATAAGGTGGATGTGTGGTGCTAGGCCATGGGCTGGACCAAATTGTAGGTCACACGATGGAATACAGCTAACACACACATTTGCAAGGGAGACGATAAGGAATCCTCACAAATCTGTACAACGAGGTTCGATACGTAGTGAACGATACAGAAGACCGAAGCATCCACCATCACACCACACACTACTACTCGATGAAATCAATGACACTGGAGTGGACACATGAGCTTAAGCCAAACCTAACTGGATATATTGTTTTAACAAAATTTAACACGCCATGTGAATTGGCATGGGCCTAACTAACTCCAAAATATGCATCCATACAGACTCGACATACAAGTATATAACCTCAGCTCACTCGAAAGGGCCCGCAACTAAATACTGTATTTAGCTAGGGCTGAATAAAGTACGCTCACCGCTTATTGTGAGGGAATTGATTTTGTTAGTTGTCAATTTGTCCCTCCTAATTTTAATATTCATACTCTTACTTTCAATGTTAGCTCATATTTGGAGTGCCAAAATCAATTTTTAGGTGGATAAAAACATTCCTCACCCATAAAAACATTCTGGTTAGGAATCACTTTGGGAAAAATTGTGGCTCGGAGTAACAGTCAGTATTGTAGATGTTTAAAGTTAATTTATCATCAGGTGGTGATGCCTTTGAATTCGTAATCAGTCATTGTCAAAGGACAAAGCTTAGACTCTCTCAAAAACAAAAGGACAAAACTTAGACTCAATATAAAGATTTAAAGACGCATACTTTGCTAATGATTACAAACGACAATTGATGCTAACTTGCTATGCTCGGAAAGAAATTGTACTTTTACCTCTCAATTAATTTACTTGGTGCCCTAGAAAAAAAATTGGCTATTGATTTAGGGACGGTAAATTTGATTTCCGCACACCAATTTTACCCATAAAAATTATTGTCTTAACTGTTTATAGGATGTGCTGTTATCAAAATAAATGTTGCGGAACCAAAAATTTTACTTGGTAACTTAATGAGGCAAAGTATTTGGCATAGTTTAACATGAGAGCAATGATAGATCTTAACACATTCCAATTGGTAATGGATTATTGTAGAGAAATTTTCAATAATAGGCCTAAGTATATGTATATTAAGACTAATTAAACATGGTTATTGTTCCGGCAGCCGAGGTGAGCAGAGTGTGGTAGAGAATCCTCGGTGGTGCAAACGAGGCAATCCTGCAAAATAAGATTGTTTAGCTAACCCTAGAATTAATTTTGAAGAAAATCCGCCAATACTTAAGTCATTGATTTCAAAGGGAGAATGTTTGTAGCCAGGGAATGAAGCCTGAGAAAGTGAGAAATGTGTCAAACTAACTATTTGTAGGTTGTTGAACCTCTATGGTGTTGTTGATGTTATCCACATATATAGATTAGGTTGTACCTTCGTAAGCACTGCTCTACTGGCATCTAGCCAGTTAAGGGGGGACATCCACTTGAGTGGTAAACTGGATGATTGACACGTGTAACTGAGATTACTCTTGTCAGTATATGCATCTGATTATTAGTTAGGGGGAACAATCACTTGAGTAATAGCATAGATGGTTGTCACGTGTGTGGCTGTGATTGTTTTTGTCGGTAATAGCATCTAGTCGGTTTACACTTTGTCCGCCATTATGTTCATTGACATGCGTCCTTTTTGTAGATGTTTTGGTGGACATCTCATACAACTTTATTTTCCTTAAATGTATAATTTCAAACAGTTTCAGCTTGATTAATTGCTATGTCTTTAATTAATTGCCACATTTTCTCTAGCATATTTTTTTAGGAGGAACATGTGAAATAGTTTTGACCATTAAAAAGTACAGATAGTTATTAAGAAGATGATCAAAATAAGCTAAAATAGTTTGAAAAAAAAAAGGATAAATGACAAAAACGTACAAGTGTACTGTAAAATATGTAGAATTTTAGTAAACCCTATATAATAAAAAAAATGTAACAAGTAAATTGAGACACCCAAATAAGAAAAATATAACAATGTAACAAGTAAAACGGCATAATATGCAGCTAAAATGCACTAAAATCCAATGGAAAACGATTAACTCAAGCAGAATTAATAATTTATCAAGTATCAATCATCTATCAAAGGGAAAAACGACGTTATATTTGCATGATCTAAAGAGATGATAAATAGTATAGTAGAGGACAGGGACCTTACATCCTCGGTGCATTATGCCATTATGCATCCGTCCAGAATTATTATTTTTGTCACACTTCTGAAATAATTTCTACAATTAATAAAATCATGCATGGGTATATTATATTAAACAACGACAAATCAATAATTACAAGTTTACAACAACGACGTCGTATTCAATCCAGTTTCTGGTAGTGATTGATCCCTCAATGCATGTGCTCAATTTGCTGCAATTCCACCTCATATATTTAACTTAATTTGCTTTAATGTTTAGTTTGTCACCTAGGGTACGGTGGAGTGTGTTCATATCGTCTAATTCAATTCAATCCCATCTAGTTTAATCCATTCAATTCTATCAATTTCATTCCAATCCTACCCATTAGCATACGTTCAATCCAATCCAATTATTTCGGTATCGTTTTTTATTTTTAATTTTTTTATTAAAAAAAGGAACTTCGAAAAGATAATTTTCATTTTTCGTGAGTTTTCATTTTTAATATGTTTGACTAATTTTATATGATTAAAAGACTAATATCATATGATTTTGAAAAACAAGACAAAAAACAAAAAAAAAAAAATCACAGTGATACCTAACGGTTCAACTTTTAATTTTTAAGATATTTTGAATAAATTTTTCATATATCTAACTTTATATATATATATATATATATGGTTGGGTTCCGGTGAGAAGCACTCTTATTGTAAGAAGGTGAGAAATGTATAGGTACATTACATACAATATATAGGTACATCGAATATGGACTATAGGTACATTAAAAATGTGTTCCAAGTACATTAGTTTATTGTATAAATAGATACATTAAGGAGCTATAACAAATACATCTACTAAATACTATGGATACATGAGGTCCAACTATACACCAAACGCCCAAATTTTAAGTAGATTAAATTTATAAAAAAAAATGTAAATAAATAAAAAAATTTGCTCATATTTCAAGTACTTTAATGTATATTTTAAGTATAATCCATTAATTTTACTCTAGTGCAAATTAGATAAGAAGCATATTAAAAGCATTGTACTGTTGTATGAAGATCGACGCTGATTCATTTTTCTTTTAATTGAATTACAGTGATGGATTTCAACTCTCTCAATTATTTTCTCTCCAATTTCTATATTCATTTTGCTTTTAATTGAAATACAGTGATGGAATTCATCTCTCTCAATGATTTTCTCTCCATTTTCTATAATCTTTCATATGCTGAGGGTGCTAAGTTACTAAAATTGCATCAATGGAGGACTGAAGGCGGGACCTCCATTATCGAGCTCCTAAAATTGCAGCAATGGAGGACCATGGGCTTGACCTCCATTGTTGAGCTTCATGCCTTCAAGAGGTTTGGGCAAAGTAGAGGGGAAGGAAGGAGAGGAGAGGTAAAATAAGGTTAATGATGGTGAGTGCGTGGGAAGACAAGTACAGAAGGAAAAACAAAGTGAAAAAAATCAATTTAATCTTAACCGTAGGTCGTTAATCAATCTAAGGGCCACAATTGCTTCTCACCCTTCTCACCATAAGATCATTTCTCACATGAACCTAATTCTATATATATTCCATAACATTTGCTAGTTCTTTCGACATGTAACTATAGTTTTTTTTTGCTATTATAACTTAATAAAAACGTTTGAAAAGTACATGTTTTTAGCTACATAAATTTACAAGGTTTTATGACTTTTTACTTTTACATACTAAGTTGCACATTTCATTTCATTAGAAAGGTTGTACGTGGTTTCAATTCCCATCCAAAGCAATGTTAAGTTGCACAACACGGTGACAATTAGCAAGCTGGTTATGCCTCGCATGTATGAGATGCCAGTTATGCGACACATAACAGATCATCACAAGAAAATATACGTACACTTATTATATGATGTGATACAGTGCAAATAACGCATTTTAATATATTGTATGGATAAACTATAGGACTTAACGATAAGATCGTTTAGAAGGAAAATGATAAACTGAACTCCACTGTTGGGTTAAGTGTGGCCCAAATTTTATTGGCCCAATTTAATTCATGAAATAATTTGGTGGTGATAAGAAGAATGACGGTACATTCTTCATTTACTAGAAAATTCTACAAAATGTAAGGCCATGCAAGAGACTTCTAGATGATGAAGCATCTAGAACAATGTTGAAGTGTAATCACCGCCATTATGCATCTATAAATATAGATGTTGGGCAATCCTTTGAAAACAAGAGAGGCCAAAACACATACAAAGCCGTAAAACCCAAACAACACACAACACAAGCTAAACACACAGTAAGCCACAAAATACATAAGTCTTTCACCCTCCTTGTAATCATCCACCAAAATATATCTACTAATTGTAATACTCCTTTGTGAGTAATTATAGTGAGAGTTTTATTGTAATACAAACACCTTCAAAAGGGATAATTGTACTCTCCTATATTTTATATAGTGGAATAAAAAGCTCGTCGTCAAGTGGGTGTTCCCACATAAAATCGTCTGTTTTCATCTTAATATTAGTCTTGTCTATTATTGCCCTTATTATTATATTTCTCGATCAATACATCTTCACTTCCGCTGCGCATTCCCAACCCCTAACATCCACATGTATGCAATATATAAAGATAATATTGGTAATATTACCATTTACCAATGCCCTTGTTTTGTTTTGTTTTTTTTTGGGTGAAAAATATCTATGCTTTTTGTTAAAGTTACTCGTTTATTGTATGTGCATGAGGAAGACAAAAGGTCCTTGTAAAATGGAGGATCCACTATATCAACAACCTTATTAGGTGCGCTTAAACTTTAAAAAAAAAAAAAAAAAGAAGATGAGACTTCTTCATTAGTAAGTATATATGAATTATGATGATCGATCTTATCAATTAAGACCACACTCCTTTTCCATCAAATCACAATAACGTCGTCGTTTCCAGCTAAATATTTTCTTGAACATTTGAGATTCACAATCTTTATTTGGTGTATGTGAAAAAAAGAAACTGATGATGAGGGCTATAATTAAAGAAGAGGGTGACAGCCATATAACATAAAATAGCTTTAAGTAAGTAAGCATTATGTCGTCTATTAAGTAAGCATGGGCCCGGTATTTTTTTTATGCCAAAAACTACTCTAAAATATATTTCCTCCGTTTTTTTAGTTGTTACACTCTAAGAATATATGTGAGAGATAAAATAATAAAGTGTAACAACTATAAAAAAACAGAAGAAGTAATAGAATAGGGAAAGGTCAACCCTTACCTAAGTAGTAATAGGGGCACAATAGTTTTATGACATAAAAAGATAATTTTGAAACAACAATCAATACGGCCATCACCGGTAAGGTGTTGCATGTGCGATCCTAGTCCACCTGTAAAGGGGGAAAAAGCTAAGCAAAGCAGCAGCCCAAGATAAGGGACTCTGCTTATTTTTCATCTGTCCAGCCCATTATTTCATTGTCCTGTATTGTGTATTATTTGTATTGATCCAAGAATGATCTTACTTCCCTAGTGTGACAAGTGTAATAATCTTAGGAACCTAGGGTAGTGTAATGGCATATAAATACTGCCTCAAAGGCTGATGCAGCCACTGTACAAAACAATCATATGCACACAAGAAATTATACAAAAAATGCTTACTGATAACATCATTCAAACGTTTTCCACTCTAATATATTGAATGAATATTTGCCACATTTGTTTCATTTAACTCAACATGTTATCAGAGCTGGTATTGGAGAGGATTTAAGTTTTGCATTAATATAGAACAAATGGCAACAGCACCTGAAAAACAGAATAGCAGCAACAACACAGTAGATACAACTAGCCCTCTGTATCTACACCCTAGTGAAGGACCTTTGAATATTTCTGAGAAATTGCAAGGAGTGTCGAATTACAGACCATGGAAGAGATCTGTAGAGATAGCACTTGCAGGAAAAAGAAAGCTGGGATTCGTAACGGGCCTAGTGACAAGGGATCCGCAAGACCCAAAGAAACAAGAGCTATGGGATACTTGCAACAATGTAGTGCTCTCATGGCTTCTTGGTGCAATGAGTGACACCATCAAAAGGTATGTCCTCTATTACAGCTCAGCAAGGGTTGTGTGGAAAAACTTGGAGAAACGCTTCACTGTAAGCAATGGATCTACAAAGTATAGGTTGAACAGAGAAATGTTTGACACCAAACATAATGGTGCAACCATCAATGAGTACTACACTAGAATGTGCTCAATCTGGGAGGAACTGGACAGTCTGTCCCAGCCACCAGCAATCACTCAAGTGACCACTGAAGTGGCAGCCTACCTGCAGTATTTGGAGCAGCAGAAAGAAGAACAAAGGCTCTTCTTGTTCCTGAATGGTCTTGATGAGGATTATGCTCAAGAACGAAGCCAGTTGTTGATTATCACACCTCTGCCTTCAGTAGACACAGCTTGTGCCACTCTTCAGCAAGAGGAGGCTCAAAGAAATGTTCTGAATGTCACCAGAATGACTATGGAACCGTCGACCATGAACACTTCAAGGAACTATACACCCAAGGTTGAAAGCTATGCCTCAGTTGCTAAGAAGAACTTTGAAGAGGTGTGTGGAAAGAAAAACCACAGTTCTGATAAGTGTTGGTTGGTGGTGGGATTCCCAAAGGGACACCATATGGCTAAGAACACAACCAAAGGAGGAAAAAATGAGCCATTTCCTAATCAGAAGAATGCTAGGGGAAGATTTGGAGGTCAGAAGATGGCAACAAATGTCACGGGCCAGGGGGAGAAATCTGATGGAGGAAACTTCTTGACTCCACAACAAGTTGAGCAGCTGCTTAAATTGCTACCTGGCTCATCAGGTGATGGCAGAGGCAAGGGAGGATCAGATTCAGATGAAGAGCTTGAAACTTCATTTGCAGGTACAATTATTTGTTGCAATGTTAATTATGATAAATGTGAGTGGGTGTTAGACTCTGGTGCTACTGATCATATGGTTGGTGGCACACATAGACTGATAAATGTTAAAAGGGTAAAAAATATGCCTGACATTAAACTACCAAATGGGGAGTGTGCAGCAATTGCACATATTGGAGATGTAGTTTTAAAAAATTCTGTTGTCCTGAAGGGAGTGCTACATGTCCCAGGATTTAAACACAATCTTCTTTCTGTAACAAAATTGGTAAAGGAAGAAAACTGCAAAGTGATTTTTTATTCCAATTTCTGTGTAATACAGGACTTGGATTCAGGGATTCTTAAAGGCCTTGGAAGAATGGTGAAAGGGTTGTACCACTTGATTGATGTGCCCCCCAAACATCTGTTGAATTTGTATAAACAAATCAGTAAATCAGAAGATGGTAGTGATAGTTGTAGTGAATTAAAATGTAATGAAGTGAGTAGAAATGTAAACAAGTGCATGTTGTGGCACATGAGATTGGGACATACTCCTATGAGAAAATTGTTGCTTACTGGTTGTAAATCTGATTACAATTTTGATGCCAATGATTTATGCATGATTTGTTCTGTTTCAAAATTCACCAAACAGCCCTACAAAACTAGTAAATCCATGGCCAAGAGAACCATTTGATCTTGTGCACTTGGACACTTGGGGACCATATAGGATTAAAACAAACAATGGATTCAGATATTTTCTGACCATTGTAGATGATTATACCAGAGCCACATGGGTATATCTCATGAAGAGCAAGTCTGATGCACCTAAAGCAATCAAAACCTTTTTTAAATTTGCCCATAATCAATTTGAATGTAAAATCAAAGGTGTGAGATCAGACAATGCTCCTGAATTCACAAAGGGAGATTGTAAGGAGTTCTTTGAGCAAGAGGGTGTTGTACATCAAACCTCTTGTGTTGATAGACCTCAACAGAATGGAAGAGTGGAGAGAAAGCACATACACCTCTTGGAAATGTCAAGAGCCCTAAGGTTTCAGTCAGGATTGTCCCTCAAATATTGGGGAGATTGTGTGCTCACAACAACGTTTATTATTAACAGAATACCTTCACCTGTCATTAACAACATGACACCCTATTAAAGACTTTTCAATGAAAAACCTTACTACAAGGATTTAAAATCCTTTGGATGCTTGGCCATTGCAAGCAATCCCAGCAGAACACATGACAAGTTCTCTGCTAGAGGAATACCTTGTGTGTTCCTTGGATATCCCAACAACAAAAAGGGGTACAAGCTCTTGAGTCTCTCAGACAAACACATATTTACCTCTAGAGATGTAAAGTTCTATGAGCAAGTGTTTCCATGTGGAAAATCTAATCATGAACCAAAAAAGGAAGATATTATGGAAGAAATACATTGTGATTACAATGTAAATGTCATTGATCCTGATGATCAGACAAAGATAAGCAATGATGAAGAAATTACTCAGAACATAACTCACAGGGAAGAAAATGAAATCAATGAGAACTGCATTGCTGATGTTGTTGAAGAAGAACAGGAACCACAAGATGTTCAGCACCTTGTGAGACCAGTAAGAAACAGGAAACCACCCTCTTGGATGGATGATTACATAGTCACCACAAGAAGAAAGAAACAAGGAAGTGTCCCATAACCTGCCTCAGATGTTGTTCCTGTGAACACAAACCCTGACTTCACTGCCCTGGTTGCGGTGGCAGATTCTGTTGCTGATCCTAAAGGGTTTAAGGAGGCTGTTCAACATCAGAAATGGGTATCAGCCATGAATTCAGAGCTGGCAGCCTTGGAAGCAAATCATACTTGGGACATGGTGGACCTTCCAACAGGAAAAAGAACAATAGGGACAAAGTGGATTTTCAAAACAAAGTTTCAGTCAGATGGTACTGTTGAAAGGGAAAAGGCAAGATTAGTTGTACTTGGATGTAGACAAAGGGAAGGCATTGATTTTGAGCAAACATTTGCTCCTGTGGCCAAAATGACCACTGTAAGAGCACTACTTGCAGTAGCAGCCATGGAAAATTGGTGGATATCTCAAATGGATGTAAGAAATGCTTTCTTACATGGAGACCTCTTGGAAGATGTCTACATTAAAATTCCTACAGGATATGTAGGACAAGGCAAAGTCATGACTGTGGGACAGGGGGAGCATCCTTATGCTGATGCAAATCCTACCAAAGTCTGCAAACTTAGGAAGTCCCTGTATGGACTGAAACAGGCCCCTCGAAAATGGTTCACAAAATTATCAAGTGCACTACTAAATGATGGCTTTGCACAGTCTCGAGCTGATTACTCCTTATTTATTAAAAGGAAAAATGACAGCTTTGTAATCATCCTCATTTATGTGGATGACCTCTTGGTGGCAGGAAACAACAGAGTGATGATTGATGAAGCCAAAATTTTTATGAGCTCTCAGTTCAGCATGAAAGATTTGGGGCCATTGTCCTATTTTTTGGGCATTGAAGTTCAAAGAAGCAAAGATGGCATCCTCATTTCGCAAAGAAAATACACCTTAGACTTGCTAAAGGAATACAAGATGGAGAATGTCAAGCCACTGAGGTTGCCTGTAGATATTCACTGCAAACTTACTCATCAACAAGGCACTCCACTGTCAAATCCCAAAGATTATCAACATCTCATAGGCAAGTTGATCTATCTCACCATAACAAGACCTGACGTAGCCTTTGGAGTCAATGTACTGAGCCAGTTCATGCAGGCACCTTCCTCTGCTCATCTACAGGCTGCAAAAAGAATCTTAAGGTACCTAGCTGGTACCTTGAGCAAGGGGCTTTTGTTGGCTTCATCCTCTGCAGCAGTCCTAACTGCATACTCCGACAGTGATTGGGCAAGCTACCCAATCTCCAGAAAATCCACAAGTGGCTACTGTGTATTGCTTGGGGACACACTTGTGTCTTGGAAAACTAAAAAACAACAGGTTGTAGCACGATCTACAGCTGAATCTGAGTACAGAGCCATGACTATGGCAACCTGTGAAGTAAGTTGGCTGACCCAACTGCTGAAGGAACTTGGGCTCAAGTCTCTTCACCCAGTCCTGCTAAAGTGTGATAACCAAGTTGCTTTGTCCATAGCCGTCAATCCCGTCCATCATGAACGCACCAAGCATGTAGAAGTGGATTGTCATTACATCAGAAACAAAGTCAACAAGGGGGATATACTGCCTAAATATGTGCCAACCAGCTGACGTTCTCACCAAAGGACTGTCAATTGAACAACATAGATACATCATGGACAAACTGGGAGATCGAGCCTCTCACTCACAGTTTGAGGGGGAGTGTAAAGGGGGAAAAAGCTAAGCAAAGCAGCAGCCCAAGATAAGGGACTCTGCTTATTTTCCATTTGTCCAGCCCATTATTTCATTGTCTTGTACTGTGTATTATTTGTATTGATCCAAGAATGTTCTTGCTTCCCTAGTGTGACAAGTGTAATAATCTTAGAAACCTAGGGTAGTGTAATGGCATATAAATACTGCCTCAAAGGCTGATGCAGCCACTGTACAAAACAATCATATGCACACAAGAAATTATACAAAAAATGCTTACTGATAACATCATTCAAACGTTTTCCTCTCTAATATATTGAATGAATATTTGCCACATTTTTTTCATTTAACTCAACACCACCAGACCACCACTACCTTTTCGGGACTTCGTTATAGTGGTCAAGTGTTTGAGTTAGTTGTGATAAATCTTTAACACGTACGGTACGCTTAGGGATTAAACAAACATGTACGGTACGTTTAGACTAGAGTGGATCAAAATTAAAGCAAGGTGATCCATGTGCATGGCTCGATTTTTTGTGGGGGGCAAAAGTCCCAAGACCGTACTAAATTTTCGGATTTTGGGCAAAAAATATAAGCCAGAACTACATCTGGTATGACTAATGGGCTTCATTTTATGTGTTGAACCCGACCTAAACCCGACCCATGACCACCTCTAGTTTAGACGCACGCTACATTTAGATGCCCGTCAAAAAACTATATTTACAAAAAATTTAGATAAGTTCTGAAAATAAATTCAAATTAAGATCAATAAATTCAAGATTTTCTTAAACAAACTTGCTAACGAATGCTCCAAGGCATTGGATAAGGAATCCATATATTTCCTTAAATTGTATCAATTTTGCAATACGTATCAAAATCACATGTCCATCGAAATAAAATTTATCATAATTAAATACTTTCACCTATTGCTACACTATGCAACACCTGACAGGCTGACAGCCCTACCACAACCATTTGTAAGGATTTCTTATCTTCCACCTTGAAATTATAAACCATGTTTCTTATATAATTTCTCTATTAAGTAACTAGGTTAGTGCCCGTGCGATGCACAATTTTAATTAAAAAATAATTAATATTGTTATATCAAAAATTACTATATTCCTTACTTTTAAGTTGTGGAATGATTAGTTAATTTTTTGTCTTTTGCTTTTTAAAAAAAAAATTGTGAAATTTTAGTAGCCAAATCCACCCCTTCACCACAAAAAAAAAAAAAGTACAATAATTTTTTTTTTACTTTGTTAATGCATTGAGGATGTAGAACTTCTTTTGGGAACTAGTAATTTTTTTTTTTTTTTTTTAAAATGCGTAGAGACAGTGAATATTCTAGAATGAAGTATTAATGAATGTTGTAATTTTCAAAAGACCTACTCAGTCTAGTGACTTAATAACACATGTTGTACGTACTTGATGCTTTTTTTTGGGTTTTTCTCAGTTATACCCATGAGGTATTGAGATATCCCAGTTGTAGTCATAAATTTTGAAAAATTTCTGTTATACCCATGACATTTTTAAAAACTCTTAATGATAGCCAACAAACATAATAATAGCTAACATGGTTAAGTCGTTAATAACAAATTAACATTAATTTTCACCACCACAACTACCAAATCATCCTAACAAAAGTCCACCACACCCCCACCTTGTTTTCCAAAGTAAACGGTGCTAACGTTTGTGACCTATAATTATTTTTTTTTTGCTACAGTTAAATTTTCTTACAAACCTCATGGGTATAACAGAAAATTTTCAAAATTCGTGGCTACAGGTGGGAAATCCCAATACCTCATGGATAATAATTGTAATTTAATTCCCAAAGGATGAAGTCAATTTTGGACTGATTTATTGCTACCTTCTTCAGACGTTTTTTTCAAGGATAATAATGTAATGTTGTACTTACTTAATGTTGTTTTTTTTGGGTTATGATATATACGACCCTAAGGGCTGTATATAAGAAGCTAAATAAGGAATTACTTTTTAAAATTTAAGCAATTATTACATTGAACTTTGTGTAGTTTTATCATCAATCTATAAATACATACCATTTTAAGAAATAATTTAATGCTTATATGTAGCCCTTAGGGCTGTATATATCAATTTTCTTTTTTAAACATTTTTTTTCCAAAACAGGATAATAATTGTAATGTAATTCCCAAAGGATGAAATCATTTTTTGACTGACTTATTGCTCCCTTCTTCATACTTTTTTCAAGGAATTTGAGGAGGAAAATTAGATATTTGGGAAGGAATTATTTTTTTAAGGTGGCAAGAGAATTAATAGTATAGAAAGATTATTAAGTTGCAGCCAAAATAGAATTTCATAATCCTCTTTTCAAAATTATAAAGAAATACCATATGCTATGTTTGGATACAAACATTTCATTTGAAATGATAGATTTAGGCCAAATTACATGTTTGGCAAGTAAAAAAATTTGGAATTGAATTTGTCCCAATTCCCAAATCAAATGCATAGCAAGCAAATATTGTGTATTTCATATACTCAACAAAACCATGTCATTTCAAATTCTAAAAATAATCCAAACAAATAATTGTCATTTGAATTGTAACATTTCAATTTCAGAAATTGAATTCATCAATTTGAAATGAATTCCACATATCCAAACACTACCTTAAGTAAATTATATTTGTAAGGTATTTTAAAGATTGAAACAATAGGCCCTCAGAAAACCCTGCATAATTTAAGTTAACTTCGTCAAGTTCTTTTTGTTTGAAGCAATCCTATTGACTATTACTGATTGATTCTAATAATAGTTTTTTTAGGCATGTTTGTTATAATATTGGCAAATTGAGAAGTTTTAAGTTTAGTCACTAAAGAAACATTTTAAGCTTTTGATTGTCATATACACTCATAACATAAATGAGCAGTATGGACAATAATATTTTCAAGTGGATAACAATCCTTTCTGCCCTTATAGAAGTGACTGCAACAGAACCTAAAAAAAATGATAAGCTACAACCCTCAAAACAAAGCTGCAAATAACATTCCTAATTTCTGATCCAAATCTATAAAAATAGATAGAAGACTCCTTCAAAAGTTTGCTAAAGATAAAAAGTTCAATGGCTTCGAGCAAAAGCATTAAATAGTAATCAAATTGGAGAAGCCCAAATGCCCCAATATAAGACCAAGTCTTGATCTCACACCAATGGCTGCATTTTCAAACTAAGTAGTGGATTCTTTCTTGAAGCTCTTCAGGGCAAATGCCAGACCTAGCATGATCAATGGCAGCAGGAATTGCAAGAACTTCATTAGGAACCCAGAAGTTTGATTGGGTTGTGAGGTTGCCTGGTTAGGCTGAGTCTTTGAAGTTGTCGGTTTCGCTGGGACGCTGGAAACATCAAGATCACCAACATAGTAGTCTTTCAACATATCCCTTGCTGTATCACTGTGGCCTATATCTTCAAAATCATCGGTTGCATCCTTCCCTGAAAAAATCACACATTAATTAATTGTTCTCGAGACCTACCAAAAATCAAAATTTCCCATGGTACTCCAAAAGCTTATTAGTATTAAATATACCTTTGAGACCAAGGTAAACGAGATACTAGAAAAAGGGTAAATAAAGTATGTTAATTAGTTCATTGAACTTCAAAAGGAAACCATGAAAAATTCCCAAAAATATTACCAAAATTTACCTGTTGCTGTGATTAAGACATCATCACCTCCAGGATGGTCGTCCAAAAAAGAAGTTACATTATACACCTACATAAATTGTTTGAGACGAGACAAGTCAATAGGTTGGTTTTCAACATATCATCACTACTACTCCAAGAACCTTCTACACGTCTCATTAGACATCAGTATGTCATAGTTAATTCATAATAACAAAATTGAATAGGTCGCACAAAAAAAAAACTTTGGCCTCATAATTGCGCATATTTCTTAACACCACTCAAGATGAAACCGAGAATTTTAATGGCCTGTTTAGTGGTTGATTATTTACTACTAATCAGAAATCAGTTTTAGGTGGTTTTGATAAGCATTAACATTGAGGAACTAAGATAGTGTATTTGGAATTACAAGCAGCCATTCTCTGTACTTCTGTAAAACACCTTGCCAGCGCCAATTAAAACAAAAGGAGGTCAGCAGCAAGATCACAGCTGTGCTAACTGAGAGGGAAGATCGAAGTGCTCTAACTACCAATTTGTGATTATATCACCCACAATAACAACTAACAATCACCCAAGAGGATATTCAAACAAACAAGCAAGCAAACCAAATAACAATGGAGAAATCAAGAACAATAACACAAAGAAATTACCGTGGGAAACCCGAGCACCGGGAGAAAAACCCACCAACTAGCACTATGTGAATCAATTAAGAAGATGATGAACAGCACAATTCAAGCATCAATGGCATACCATTGCAATGCACTCACAAACTCTCAAACCCTAACTCTTAGTGTTTATAATTTGTGGAACAAGCATTCAATGTATGACCCAACCCAAACCCCTCTCAAGATTGCTCTCAAACTCTCTTTCTAGTGTTTACAATCTTAGGATTTTTGCTTCTTTGTATTCTTGTTGTTCTGTTTCAGATTTGGGGAAAGAGGAGCATTTATATCAAGAGCGAAAAAACAGAACACGCCAGCGTCGCACCCCGCGACATCTCGGTCGCACCCCGCGAGATAGCCATTGTCCAAATTTCAGAACCAAGCAACCCCCATTTTCGCACCCCGCGAAAACCTAGTCGCACCCCGCGAGACTGTCTTTCCAGCTCTTCGTAAAACGGCCATAACTTTCTCGTTTCTCATCCAAATCAAGCATATGACCTACCGTCGGAAAGCTCTTAAAACAAGCTATCACCTCCAACTTGAATCACCTCAAAATAATGTACAGATTGTGAGATATGACCATTCAAAGTTGGACCACTCCATGAAACCATCTCTACAAAACCCAACAATCTCCCACCTAGAGATTGGTTTTACAAGAGATAACATCCACCAAATCAACATCATCATAATCTCCATTCTTCACCATAGTGCAAGCACACCTCCTACTCAACAAGGAAGTAACACCGAGGTTGCATCCAACCTCGGATCATCACCAACATCACACAAAGCAAGGGACTTTACCTTCGCCGACCAAGCATACTTCCGATGCTCCCACCCGGACATGGAACCCTTCGTGTTACGAACCAAGCCTTTGGAATTTTCATTTGTTCTCCGAGCATTCCTTCGATGCTCCCACCTGAACAAATCACCCTTTGCTTGCTTTTCACACACAACACCGTTGTGTGTCGTCTTCAACTTGTGTGCTTCTTGGTCCCCCTTCACCATTGAGACACCGACATTGCCACGGCTCTCGTTCAATGACCCACTATCGATAGCATTTCGACCAAACGACACCTTACGTGAAGAACCATATCCCCTTCTTCTCGCCACTTTTGTGCTTCCCGAGGTGTACAAGGTACCATTCTTTGTCCCACGAGCTTCGACACAAGCTCCCTTGACAACTTTCCATGAACCTTCCTCAAACATAACCTTGTAGCCGGCATTATCAAGTTGACCAACCGATATCAAGTTTTTCTTCAACTTGGGGATATACTTGACATCCGTCAACTCCAACAAACCACCATTCATGAGCTTCACACTCACATCACCACTCCCACACACCTCCACATGCTCACCATTAGCAAGGTGAACATTCCCACGTTTTCCGGAATCAAGCGTCCGAAACAACTCCTTGCACGGTGTAGAGTGATACGAAGAACCAGAATCAAGGACCCAAGAATCCGACGAGCACCCCGAGCTTACACACAAAGCATCAGAACCATAATCCGTCACCGATGAAGCTTCACCATCTCCATCATCTTCTTGCCCATTAGCATTCCCCTTCTTCTTCATAGGACATTTACTTCTTATATGTCCCCTTTCATTACAATTCCAACACAACACATTAGAACCATTCGATTTTCCCGGCTCTCTACGCTTCGATCTTCCATGATGACTAGCACTCCCACCATGTTGTCTTCCCCTTCCCCTTCCTCACACGCGTAGACCTCACCGAATGAATCCCCGGATTCCTTCCTTCAAGTGCTCTCACTCAAAATCAAATCCCTCACATCATCACACTTTAGCTTCTCTTTGCCACAAGAGTTGCTAATTGCGGCCACCAGCGTTTCCTATGACGAAGGTAAAGATGAAAACAATATTAGTGCTTTAACCTCATCTTCGAACTTAATATCCACCGAAGACAATTGACCCAAAATCGAATTGAACTCATTCATGTGTTCCGCGGCGGAACTACCTTCATTCATCTTCAAGTCAAACAACCGGCGCATCAAGTAAACCTTATTCGCCGCCGAGGGCTTTTCGTACATACTTGATAAAGTTTTCATCAACCCCGCCGTTGTTTTTTCATCCTTGACATTAAACGCCACGCTCCGAGCCAATGTCAATCTTACAACACCTAGTGCTTTCCTATCCAACACTTTCCATTCATCCTCATTCATACTACTTGGTTTCTTTTCATCAAGAGGTTGATGAAGATCATTTTGATACAAATAATTCTCAATTTGCATTTTCCAAAAGCCAAAATATTTCCCATCAAACTTCCCAATCCTTGTTTTACCCTCTTCCCATCAAACTTCCCAATCCACCGAAGACTTTACTACTTCAATTAGATCCAATTAAAATAGCACCCAAAGACTAAAATTTTCAATGACACACTAAAAAATTGAAACCCTAACACAAGGAAATCAAGTTTTGGACTTTTCAACCACAAAGAACCAAGTTAGCCAACACAATCCTTCCCGACACGCACCGAAACAACCTCGGCTCTGATACCAATTGAGAGGGAAGATCGAAGTGTTCTAACTACCAATTTGTGATTATATCACCCACAATAACAACTGACAATCACCCAAGAGGATATTCAAACAAACAAGCAAGCAAACCAAATAACAATGGAGAAATCAAGAACAATAACACAAGGAAATTACCGTGGAAAACCCGAGCACCGGGAGAAAAACCCACCAACTAGCACTATGTGAATCAATTAAGAAGATGATGAACAGCACAATTCAAGCATCAATGGCATACCATTGCAATGCACTCACAAACTCTCAAACCCTAACTCTTAGTGTTTATAATTTGTGGAAGAAGCATTCAATGTATGACCCAACCCAAACCCCTCTCAAGATTGCTCTCAAACTCTCTTTCTAGTGTTTACAAACTTAGGATTTTTGCTTCTTTGTATTCTTGTTGTTCTGTTTCAGATTTGGGGAAAGAGGAGTATTTATATCACGAGCAAAAAAACAGAACACGCCAGCGTCGCACCCCGCGAGATAGCCACTGTCCAAATTTCAGAACCAAGCAACCCCCAGTTTCGCACCCCGCGAAAACCTGGTCGCACCCAGTGAGACTGTCATTCCAGCTCTTCGTAAAACGGCCATAACTTTCTCGTTTCTCATCCAAATCAAGCATATGACCTACCGTCGGAAAGCTCTTGAAACAAGCTATCACCTCCAACTTGAATCACCTCAAAATCATGTATAGATTGTGAGATATGACCATTCAAAGTTGGACCACTCCATGAAACCATCTCTACAAAACCCAACACTAACAGTGTCAGATCAAGGATTCTAGTATGGTAGGGCATGACACACTAACACACCAAATGATGCCACAAACATTTTACCATACAAGCCAATGATGCCAGTTTCTCATAATAGATCATCACTACCCCGATTTCCATTTTACAAAATAGAAATGACCCAAAAATTTGAACATTATAAAGCTAAAAGCTTGAAGCAGTTCTATTATGCATTGGTTGCTGAGCACAAGTTCCTAGCAAATATAATTGCAAAAGGAAAAGTTGATAAGAATAATCTTTTGGTGGTTTACCTAATCCCC
Organism: Salicornia ramosissima; assembly: GCA_951394345.1. Classification (NCBI taxonomy): domain Eukaryota; kingdom Viridiplantae; phylum Streptophyta; class Magnoliopsida; order Caryophyllales; family Amaranthaceae; genus Salicornia; species Salicornia ramosissima. The sequence goes on from OX596234.1 coordinate 52,407,750, forward strand.
CCTGCTTCTTTCACTAACTCACTCATCTTTACTTAGTCACTCTCTCTTTTAAATCTGTTGTAGTATTATACTTTTCCCTTTTTTCTTACCCCATAGTTCATTTTCAATGGCATATTGCATAACTACAATCTAAAATTCTTCTTTGTCATTCTCAGTTTGGCCAATGATAGGTGTCTCAAACTTTATTGTCGAAGGAGTTCAGGTATTAAAAAAAGGGGATGTCTTCATCATGAACGAATTAACACTAAGAACAACAATATGAGTAGTAGTTGTGGCAAAACTACAGGGCAATGTCAAACACAAATTCCATCAAATGAGTGACAAAAGTAAAATGGTTTTTAAAGATTCAATTCACAAGATTGATAAGTAGTGTTTTGGAATTTGAATTGATCGGGTACTTTCAAATTGATGCTTATTGACAAAACAAGTGGTCATGATTGAGCTTTTACATGGCTATGAAGAGCTCATTAGAGAAAATAAATTGAAAATAAAGACTAAACCTTTTCTAGATGATTCTCTTTTTTATCAACTCATTGGGGTCTTAAAAACCATTGGGGTGGGTTTACTGCTGGCATAGAAGGTGAAGGAGGTTGGAAAATTAGAGAATGGAAACTAATAGTTCTATGCTAAATATTGTGCAGGTTTAGGATTCAGTGCACTAATCTTCGACCATTTGAGCATTTTTTCACTTGAGTGATGTGGTTTTAAAAGAATGGAGTTTGATAATAAAAAATGGGGAAGGTGACCATAAAGAGTTATGGCACTAGAGAGAGAGGGGATTAGGTGTCTAGATTAGAAATAGTTAACTCGTTCATAACTTTCAAGGTAAAACAGCTCATTTTAAGATGTGGGAAAAAAGCAGACTTATTTTAAGATTAACAAGATCATTAGAATAATTTTTCCATTGCAAAATCAATCTTAGCCAAACTTTTTTTTCCAATTCAGGATCTAGATCATCATATCTTAACAATAGTTTACAACTTTTAATGGGTACCTCGCAGTCCCTGCGTATATGTGATCAAGATGATGTGCCAAATCCCTTTATAAATTACTTCTTATTATTGATTAGTTTTCATCATAGTAGCTCAAAATTCCTTTGATTTAAATCATTCTTACACTTACTGTCTGCTTTGCCAATCTAAATTTAAGTTGAATCATTGTAACTAGTTAAAAAATATGCTCTTAAAATCTTATGTGCCGCATTTACTTCACCCAAAATAAATGGGTTTCTGACCAAAAATATCAGAGACATACTCACAGAGCTCTTGAGTGAAGCATTGCCTTTGTAAGATCATGAACACAACTTGGAAACAATTAAGCATAAGCAAATCATTTTTTTAATTAAAAAGATTCTGCAACAATTATCAGTAGAAGAAAATCAGAAGTGAAATTAAGTGATCAAAAGAAGAATAGACCAGTGCCCTGTGGGTAATTTTGACAAGTAACATTAATTTTGTTCTGCAAAGTAAAAAATAAGCTTCTGATATGTGCTTAAACAATGAAACAAGAAGATAGCTGATAAAATATACGGAGTAGTAAATAAAACAAAAAAGGGTGCTATGACAAAGTAGATTTTAAAGCAACCAAAACAAAACTTCAAAAAAAGTTGATTAGTTTAAGTTTGCTAACTGTAAAAATCAAACTGAGTAACTGGGACCAATGTATAAAAAGGCTCAAGGCGCACCAAGGCGAATGGATTTCCTAGAGCCTTAGGCGCGCCTTAGTGCGCCTCATTGAAGTGAGGCGCACCTAAGAAGACATGGGAAAAATCTAGAAAAAAATCTGGGAAAAAAGCAAAGGTGCGCCTCAGGATGCGCCTTAGTGCGCCTAGGCGCGCCTTAGGGCGCCTCAGTGCGCCTCAGCTGCGCCTAGCCACAAGCGCCTCGCCTTGGCCAAATTAAACGCTTAGCCCCTATCGCCTTGCGCCTTAGCGCCTAGGCGCGCCTTTTCAAACATTGACTGGGACAAAAAAGGGTGCTTATACCGAGTAGAATTTTAAGCAACAAAACTTCAAAAAAAAAAAATTGACTAGTCTAAGTTTGCTAATGGTAAAAACCAAACTGGAGCTGTAAAGTTAACTGTAACAGATCACCTAGTTTAAGTTAGCTAACTGTAAAATTCTAAATGGCGTTGAATACAGCAATGCAAAGTGCAAACCTTATAAATAAGGTGTTTCTGGGTCTGGTCTGATTCGGTTCTTTTTTATCCTGATTCTTATTCCTTGTCAAGATATGGTAAATTGGCCCCACTGCAACCTATCATAGGAATACATAGGGTGCAATCTCTTCATCTTAAAAAAATAAGTTTCAGTTTTATAAGTTTAGATAAGGCCTAATCAAGTGTAATAAGTTCAATAAGGTATGATCAGGTCCAATCAATTGTGATAAGGTCCAATTGTTTCTATAATCAAGGTTAATCAATAAGTTTCAATCGGGATTAATATTATCAGATAAGTTAATAATTGAATAGAACGCACCCTTAGTCGGCATTGGTACAACTGTACAAGGTGTTCACAAACTCGGCAAGGCCGGAATTCGGACCGCAACCGAACCGGGCAGTACTGGTCTAGGTGCGGTTGATATTTGGAGTTGTGATTGGAATGGTATGTGCGTGTGCCAGTGAGTGATTGTGAAAATATTTTCTATTGTTTTTCTTATTTTGATGATGACAAATACAAACATTTTACTAACCTTTGAGAATGATTTTTTCTAGTAGCTTGGAGAAATGGTTGAAGGATTATCCAACCTAATCGGGTTGATTTTATTAGAAGAATTTTCCAACACACAAGTTATGCAATCGGAATATTTTCTATTGTATTTCTTATTTTGATGATGACAAATACAAACATTTTACTAACCTTTGAGAATAATTTTTTCTAGTAGCTTGGAGAAATGGTTGAAGGATTATCCAACCTAATCGGGTTGATTTTATTAGAAGAATTTTCCAACACACAAGTTATGCAATCGGAATATAAAAAAACATGGTGATAATCCAACCTTATTGGTAGTCAATTTGACCGAATTGTCAATATTCATGCGGCCATGGCCATAAAGAGTGCTTAGTGGCGTATGTTATTTCAAATAAAAATTGTTTTAAAATTCAAAACTTTTTGTTTAAGAATGTCTCAAAAGTCTAGTGTTAAAAAAAATTACCTTATTGGTAGTCCCCGGGTTGTCAATATTTAAGCCCATAAAGGGTGCTTGGTGGCCCCCGTTTCTTTAAAAAAAATGTTTTACATGTCGAAATTGCTTGTTTAAGATCTTCTCAAAAGTCACATGTTAAAAAAATTACCATATTAGCAATGATGTTAATCGGCTTGTCAATATTCATGCCCAAAAAGGGCATTTGATGACGTTGGGTTTTTTTTATTAAAATTGTTTTAAAGATCAAAATCACAAGTCTAAGATCATCTCGAAACACTTGCCCAAAATTAACTAGCCTACATTACACATGTAATGGACATTTAATGAAAAACAATAATTAAGCCTACAAAATTAACATAAAAAATAACTTGGGGCTACCAATGAAGAGGGAAAAAATTGATAACAAAGAAAGTTGTGTCTACCATAGATAATGTCCCTTAAAAATAGTATTAAAAAAAAAGTTATAATAAAATAATAAATTATAAATTATATAAAAAGTGAATAAAAATTCAAAAAAGAGAACTTTTTTTTATTACATGCAAAACTTTATATTTTAAGAAGTTTCAAATTAGATGCAAGACTTTCTTTTTGGATTATAAATTATCTCTATATCTCTCTCCTATTGAACGGGTCTCTTTTTTCTTATTCTACAAATCAAGCTCTCTACACAAATTGCCTGATAATCCACAATTTCAAACACATTGCATATAATTAAGGCTAAAAGGGCTCTAAGACATAGCTTATTAGGGCTAAAAGGGATTTAAGACAGAGCTTATTAAGGCTAAAAGGGGTTTAAGACAGGGGGATCCCATGTCTCCCCTCATCTTTGTGCTATGTAAGGAGTATCTCTCGAAGATTTTCAATTATGCAGGAAAAATGGAGGACTTTAAGTTTCACCCTAGATGTAGAAGTCTAAAATTGAATCATCTTTGTTTTGTTGATGACCTCTTGGTTTTAGCAAATGTGACAAGATTTCTGTGGAGCTGCTACTACAGGTTTTCTCTGTATTTTCTGCTACTTCTGGTCTGCATGCTAATAGAGAAAAGTCTAATGTCTACATAAGTAAATGTGTGGAAGACTTGCAGGATGATATCCACAGAATCTCTGGGTTTCAGTTAGGGAATTTCCTCTTCAGGTACTTGGGCATTCCTATGGCTTCTATGAGATTAAAGGCTTCTGAATGTGATTTAAGTGTGTCTAAAATGGCTTTGAGAATCAAACAATGGAGCAGCAGGAATCTTTCCTCTGCAGCTAGAGTTCAACTCATCAATTCCACTCTAATGTCTATGCATATTGCATACTTATTGGGCTCAAATTCTAATTCTGCCTAAACAGGAAATTCATGACATTAATAGACTTTGTAGAAGCTTTTTGTGGCATGGTTGTTATACTTCAGACAGACCTGGGTATGTTGATTTGCATAAGGTATGTATGCCCAAAAAAGCTAGTGGTTTGGGGATTAGAAACATTGTGATCTGGAACAAAGCAACAATAGCAAAATTGTTTGGAATATTCCAAACAAGGAGGACTCTTTATGGGTTAGATTGGTGCAAAATGTCTATGTGAAGCATCATAATTGGTGGGATTATCAAGCTCCTCCCTCTGCTAGTTGGATTTGGAGACCTATCTGTCAAGTTAAGGATAAAATGAAAACTGTATTACAAGGAGGGGGCATTGCTGAGTACTCTATCAAGAAGATGTATGGTGCCTTACAGCCTGACTTTGGCACTATGCAATGGGCTTATGCTTTCGGAAAGGATATCAATGCCTAAACATCAATTTATCACTTGGTTAGTAATTCAGGGGAGATTGCAAACGAAGGATAGGTTATATATTTTGGGATTGCTCAGGATAGCTTGTGCTTGTTTTGTAGACTGGCTAATGAAAATGCTACATATCTTTTTGGGGACTGTCTGTATAGCAGATGTACTGTTCCTATTTTAATTTGGTTGGTATTCAGAACTGCTGTTAATAACATTCTCAGATTGCTAATCTAAAATCGCAGGCAGAAAAAAATGAAGAACAGGAGAAGAGGGATTGCAGCTGCTTTGTCTGCTTTATGTCATAGCATTTGGATGCAAAGAAATCAGGTGCTTTGGAAGATGCAAATGCAAATTCCTGCAGTGGTGGTAGAACATGTCAAGTTTGAAGTTAAGAATAGATGTAATACAGTAATAGTGTGTTATGGAAGGATAGAGAAGTTCAAGATTGGCTTAATTCCTTGGCTTTTGTATAGCAGTTTCTTACCTCTTGTTTGGAGGTATAGGTTGTATGGGTTGTGCGGTAATAATATCTCCTTACCCAAAAAAAATGTTGCATATATTAAAAATAGAGGAAGTTGATAGTAAATACTAAACAACACTCCATTTCATTTTGTTATTCCTATTTTGACTATGCACATTTATTAATACATTTTTTCCACTAACATCTTTAATTATATTTTAGTAAAAATAATAAAAAGATGATATTCTTAAACTACTAATCAGGACAACACAAACAAGACCATAAAAGAGGGAGTAAATAAAAATATTAATAATAAAATATAAAAAGATTAATAAATAAAAATTCAAATATATTAAAGTAAAAATAAATAAAAAAATTAATTAAGTAAAATTGAATACAGTAGTATTAGTAATGATATTAATAACAATAATAAATACTATGTAATTGATAAAAATATATAACACATATTAACAATAAAAAAAAAATAATAGAATTAATATTATAATCATAATTATAAATATTACGAGTATCATTATAGTTATAATTCCTCTGTTTCTTTTTGTTGTTATTGTTTTGATAAACTTGTACAATCAAAATACATCTTTGACCATTAATATCTTTAATTACATAACAAATTTTTTTTTTGACACGGATTACATGACAATTATAAAAGCTATATAAAAAATGAAATTCTTGAAGTAGTCGTTGAAAAGAATCAAACAAGACCCAACACGACAATATACTTTCTTACAAATTGAGAATAAAATCTATAACAATCCCTTTAATTTACATTGTTGCAAGATTCCTAATAGGAACAATACAGAGAAACAAAGTGGGCAATTATCAAAACTAATAGGAACAATAAAGAGAAACAAAGGGCCAAAGGGGGCAATTATCAAAACTAATTTCAGCTTTCAATTCCCTGCAGTAAGTTCGATTCAAGTCTCTTGAGCTCAGTGTATTTTAATTTAGATCAATTCAGCTTAAAAAACGAAGCAAAGCTTCAAATTTTACACAAGAGAGTAATCTATAACAATCCCTTGAATTTACATTGTTGCAAGATTCCTAATAGAAACAATAAAGAGAAACTAAGTGGGCAATTATCAAAGCTAATAGGAACAATAAAGAGAAACAAAGGGGGCAATTATCAAAACTAATTTCAGCTTTCAATTCCCTGCAGTAAGTTCGATTCAAGTCTCTTGAGCTCAGTGTATTTTAATTTAGATCAATTCAGCTTAAAAAACGAAGCAAAGCTTCAAATTTTACACAAGAGAGTAATCTATAACAATCCCTTGAATTTACATTGTTGCAAGATTCCTAATAGAAACAATAAAGAGAAACAAAGTGGGCAATTATCAAAGCTAATAGGAACAATAAAGAGAAACAAAGGGGGCAATTATCAAAACTAATTTCAGTTTTCAATTCCCTTTCGATTCAAGTCTCTTGAGCTAGTTTATTTTAGTTTAGATCCATTCAACTTAAAAAAGGAAGCAAAGCTTCAAAATTTACACGGAGAGTTGCACCAATACTATAATATTAATAAAGTGATTGCTTAATTTATCACTAAACCAATTGATTGAGGAATTCAATTCAAAGATTTGGGAATTGAAAGAATCTTTTAACAACACTTTACCTTTAGAGCATCCGAGATAAGTGGATTGTTAGTTTATTGCTATTTTTGATGGTAGATGACCTGATATTTCACCCTAAAAAATTTTAAACACCTTATTAGAGTGCACTCTAGAGCCTATAAGTTGCAATAGCTCAACAATGGTAATTACCTAAAAGTGAATAAGTAGGCATTAATCGCTTTTAGCATCGGACCATATGTTGGTGATGTGTCGATGTTGTTCATGGGGATGTTTGCCATTTGTTGTTGGGTAGACCTTGGATGTTTGAGTGGAGGTACAAGAATAGCAACGGAATACTTATTGTAACACCGTAACAGTACTCAAAGCTTTGATAAATCAACAACTTCACAAACAGGCCCGTTCCTAGGGCAGGGCTACCAGGGCAACCGCCCTAGGCCCATGCGGGGAAAGTCCGAATTTCCTTTTGTATGTAATTAAAACCAATTGTGCAATAGAACATATCATGCAGCATAGCTCACTTGGTCCGCCATCTGCACGGTTATCAGCTATCGTGTGTATGGTGCTGGGATCAAATCCCAGTGCTACCAATTCACTTTTTTTTTTTTTTGTTCTTGGTGTGTTATGTGTGTGGGCCACTTTTCATCTAATTTACCATTAAAATATGACTTTAAAGCTTTATAATTATTCACATTTTTCTTCTTATCCATTACATCAATCTATTTGTTACTAGTCTTTTTTTTTTTTTTTTTGTAATATTAAGCCCTATTTTTTTCTAATTCTGAATTGATCGGTTTACTAATTTTTATTCTATTTGCATAACCTTAGTTTATTTATAATTACTTATGACCTTCAATTGTTGTTATTTAACACCCTCACACCCCCCCCCCCTCTCCGACCCTCCCCCTCTAAAAAAAAAAAAAAACTCTCAAAAGTGGGCCCTTTGGACAAATATAATATAGGACATAGGAAATATGATATACATATATATACTTCCTCTGTTTCAAAATAATTGTTCCACTTTGGTCAAAGTGGAGCAATTAATTTGAAACGGATGGAGTATATAATTGACAGAAAGTAAGTATGATTTATATTTAAATGAACTAATTTAATTATTGTAAAAAAATTTAAAAAAATCTTTGTAGCCCTTTAGACTCTAGTTTTTCTTTGCTTTTATTGTATTTCTTTTCTAAACAATAATAACAACACAATTGATAAAACACTCATAATTATATCAACTTTTGTTTTTCAATACACTTTTTAAAAAGTGAATCATTAATGATTTACAATTACTATTACTATTATTATCATTATTACAATATCGTGGACTATATTATCTATTTATATGTAATTACATTTGTAATTTTTTTAATCATAAACTGCGTTTTTTTATTAAAAAAAAATTCAATACTTCAAAACGAATTTATGGGGCCAATAATTGTTATTTCGCCCTGGGCCCTCAAATTGTCAGGAACGGCCCTGTTCACAAACTCGCAAAGGGAAAAGAAAAAAGAAAGAATGTGCATGCTATTGAAGAAAGAATACTAAGAAAAGGCTAGTACATCAAATCAACTAACCAACCTAATTGAGGAGTTCACAAAGAGAGGTTATGTGAAGTACTATCATATGCAATCCCCACATTATTAGTGCCATAAAAAGGGATTGTAAATGATAAAATTGTTAAAAAAAAACCTATCCATGTTCCATGTTTGTATGATATGATATTATGATTCATGAATTGTACCACTCTACGGTGTTTTCTAAAATTAGTTTGACTCGATAAAATGAAACTTGTACGCATGAACTAGAGAAGGACATCAATGAAAAAGAACTTTTTAAACTAAACATGTTTAAGTAGAAAGCGAAGCTTTCATGAGATTAATGAACGAAGTTCCTTTCTAAAAAAAAATTGTGGTCTTGAACTTTATGGAAGAGCTGCTCAATCATTTGTCTAATAGACCTAGAAAACAATGTTTACTTGAAAGATGCTCTTTCAAAGTTCCTTTTGTCACCTAGCTTGGCTAGATTGTACCAAGAGATGTGCTAGAGTAAGAAGTCTTGACCAACAAGCAAGACTAAAAGTTAATGCCTTTTTGGGTTCTTGAGAAGATAAAAGATACCACTTGCAAAATGTAATGAACTCATATTTAGGGCAGTAGTATTTTAGTTATAAAACAATAAGAATGTTAGTAGAAGCTTGAAGAAGGATCTAGTGAGTTTGTTATGCAACATTTTCTATATATAGAGCCTATTAGGAAGAAAGAAAGTTATGCTGAATATTGAAGAGTGCTTTAGTTTGTTTAGTCGGAGAGAGTGAGCCTCTCAAAAGCTCATACTTGGGAGAGAATCAACCTCTCAAAAATGGAATTATCGTTCTAAATTTTCTGACAAATTCAATTTTATTAATAGTAGTCATCATCTTTATCATCTCAAAATCAATCCACCTCTCAAAATCTTTAAAATTCTACGGTTCATAACACAATACAAATTGTCCTTAGATATTGATGACATGGCTCCATATCTTAGTGATGATATCTTGTCTTAATTAAAGGTAATTAATTTCAAAGTAGGGAATAGTTATGCAAAAGCTCTGAGAGTCAAATAAACAAAGCACCTGATAAAGCAGTATCACTCATCCTCTTATAGGCTTGTGATACAAGTGGATTATATCATGGGCCTACTCACCATACTCAAGTAGGACATTGGGGCTAGGATTGGCTGGAAGAATATAAATTAATTGGTACTCCAATGAGATGGCGTTGGCAAGGTGACAACTAGTGTTGGGCTCCTAGATCCCACTCAAAGTAGCTTATAGTAGATTCAGAAATCAGGTAATGAGTTACCGGGGTTTATTTTAGTTGTCATTTACAGCATTTCTCATCACATTAAACCTAGTGTTGTTAGTGGGTTATGAGTCATATTAAGGGTCCTTATTCTAGCTTACTTCTTTTCGGTATTTCCTTAGTAACCCTACTATGTGAATAGATTTCAAATATTTGAAAAATAGATCTTTCTGAGTCTGTTGTAAAAGGCTATATAAAGCTCAATAGTTCACACTTCAATCCATATATGCAATTAACTACAAGAGTATGAGTATCCTTGTTTCTTCAAGCTTATTTCACCTTCAACTCCATTGGGTTGAGTTCTTAAGTGTGCTATTTAGGGTCTATTTGATTCCAAGGTTCATCCCCATTTTTGTTTAACTCCATTTGAACTTAACAAAATCACAAAAATCAATTAGCGTTAGGGTTCATAGTTCATACTCATAGCCGCCCTAAATACCAGCCCCTAAAAATGAAATCTATTTTAGTATCAACAATTCCAGAACAATTACCAACTGACAACTTGTGCTAGCTTCATGAGCAGTTAAACACTTTAGATCTGTTTATATAGGCCTATTTAGACGCTATTTACAAAATTCCGATCAATGGTCTCTACCTATAGATTCAAATCTTGGCAATTCTGAAATTTTAACGAAGAGAAACACAAATCCAACACGTAATACAAATACCATTTATCATTGCAAAATCAAAGAATATTAGGCTAAAATTGTGCAACACTAATTTCTGTTCCAGAACTGAATATATTAAGCATAATTCAATCACAATAAACACCAAAACAACAAATTTAGCCTCTTATGCTTCTATAATATCCCCAAAACAATTGAAACAAATCAATCTCAGCAAAATAGATACAGAACTTGAGTCAAACTTCTCGAATTTATGCATAATAAACTGAGATGGATTAATAAAACTGACCTTTCCATTGATGATTAACCAACAATCATCTTTGGTGTTATGTTTTGCCACTTCCTCAAAAGCATGAAATTTAGGATCTGGACTCATTTTTTCACCCTTTAATCACACCTGATGATTTATATATATATAAAACGAATATTAAAGAAAATTTTAAGATTAAGTAAACTAGAGACATAAATCACCTGAGAAAACAATCATAATTATAATTGATGATGAAGGTAGAAGATTCGAGAGAGGGAGATGCATTACCAGAGTCCAGAGAGAGAGCTAAATGATGAGTCAAACTATGGTAATTTAGTAAAGTTTTGAGTTGTTGTATTTGTGTTGTTAAGAGCATGCACTGCACACACGCCGAACTCTGAACCATTAAAATTCAACACCAATATTACCCCTTCTATAACATATTAATGGCAACAAATTATTTTGCACGCATTTTAAGAAAGTGATTTAAGGGTGTAAACGAACAAATTGATCAAAAATAACTTTAAAATTAGTAACTTATGATCTCAATCTTACTTGTATTAAAACCATTTTGATTAATTTGATCATCTATACCCTTAACTCATTACATTAAAATGCGTGCAAAATGAGTTATTGTCATTAATATGTTACGAAGGGAGTATATAATTACGGTGGTTTAATAGGAATGAAATTTACTGAACTTACCTCATCAGATCTAATCAGATCGTAAATTTTTTAATTTGATTTGATTTTTTTTATTTGATCTGATCTGAAATTTTTGATCTAATTTAAATTTTTTATCTTATCTGATTTTTTTCTTATTGTAATTATTTTTACAGTTATAATTTTTTTAATCTAATCTATATTTTCTTAAAATAAGCACAAAAATATTTATTTGAGTTGAATCAAACGCACTCTTAATAAAAAAATTAATGGAAAGAATGTGCATTAATGGTAAAAAAATGATGAGTGAAAAAGGAAGGCGAGGTTAGCACGTGGATCTCATGGTGCAGTGCAAAACAAAACACATCTTTATTGGGCTTCTTCTTACATACTTGAATTTATGACTTTTGATTGGGCTTTTACTTTATAGCTTTAAGACCATTATAATACTTTCTGCCTTTTTGAGAGTTATGGGTTTTAAACCCAATCCTAATATCAAAATTCAAAACCGGAATGAAAACTACCAACAACAAAAAAAAAAAAAATAGTACTAATTGTTGTCAAATAGGTTATAATTACTACTTTGACCAACAATATCTTTAATTGTATATAATGGTAAAAATTATTAAAAATATATATATTTGGATAATGTGTAGTTGTGTACCAAGACGAATCCAACAAGATCTCACTTGCCCATATTTTACGTTATGTATAAATATTAATTAGTAGTCAAAGTGTCTTGAATGAATAGTGCCAAAAGTCAGTATGGTATATCTAAAAAAACGAAGGGAGTATTAAAGAATAAAATAATATATAATTAAAATTTATATTTAAGAATAATATAAAAAATCATTATATTAAAGAATAAAATAAGGAAATTAAATAATGATATTGAATCATGATATATTTAAAGATTAGAAATTATGATAACTCCACATCTATCCTTAGTCCTTACATCTACATTTTATGGTGATAAAGCTTGAAAGATTTTTCAATTTTTTTATATCATTTTAATTTGATTGCTTACATTACATACCAAATATTTTGTCAAAATCATGCTTTGCAATGCTAACCTAGTTATTATAGCAATAAATTCTTCCTTCTCTGTTACTAGTACGTCTGTTGATATACTCGAATACTACCACAATAATAAGTTATTTGCAACATTTACCAAAAAAACTAAAAATGAAACATATATTAGTTAAAACAAATGATTCTTTTCTTTATTTTAAAGTCACTTCTCTCTTTTCCTCTCTTCAACATATATTGTGACGACCCGACTCGCTTAAACCGGCGCGGAAGAAACTGACGAGTCGAATAGTCAGAACTCAGAACTAACAAACTAAAATACTTAAAATTTAAAACAAAACCTCAAAATGAATATATACACTAAACCAAAAGTACAACACCCACAAGATTGTACATATTTAATCCTAAATGTCATACTACTACTACTAACAAACGTAAACTCCAAATATATGTCAGAGTTAGAGAAATACACAAGTACTACAACTATAGTTCAAAACTAGGAAATTCGTAAAACAACAATATAAAAGCTAAATAACAACGGCGCTCGCCCAACCCAAAGCTAAGCAAGAATCTCATCATCAGAATTACCTGGAAAAACAACAACAGTCCACCGTCAGTGGCGAGTAACATAATTGTCCCACCCTAACGGGGATACACATTGAACATAGCACAAATCAAACAATCAAATCAAACATATACACATACGAATCAAATCAACTAATCATGCTGACTCGACTAACTTTAACCAACGATTAACAAATCTTTAACTTTGGCGCAATCATTCACATACTAGACTGGACTACGCACGTACGAACGCATCTTACGCGATCGAACTTTCTACTATGCCAGGATTGAGAATCTTACTCCCAACCCCATGAAACCAATCTTACTGGAAATCCATATCCGAAGACAACATAGTAAGACTACCAACTATCCCAATACCAAGGATAGTATAGGGGCAACGTCTTAACCCAAATACTTAGAATCTTACTCTAAGTCTTAGGCGTCTAGTAGCGAAATCAAGCTAATCTTAACTTTAAATCGAAGTTTACATTCTTAGTTAATTCTTAAGTTGCATCGTACGCCTTGACTCAAAAAATAACATGTAAACCAACAAATCTTGGAACCTCTTAAAACAATCTTTAACTTTCTTTAACCTTTCTTTAATAAATACTAACTTTCTTTAACTTTCAAGACTCGACCAAGAACACATAAAGAACTCAAAGAACTTATAAAGAACTCATAAAGAACTCAAAGAACTCATAAAGAACTCGTCCAAGATTCAAAAACTTCAATCAAGAACTCAATCAAGATTCAAAACTTCAACCAAGAACTCATTCAAGATTCAAGAACTCATCCCAAACTCATCATATCACACGCATGAAATCATCAAGTTCAACAATAAAATTCATCAACTTCCTAATATCCAAACTTCATCAAACTTGAATCATGAACAACATCAAATATAATACTAACATAATCCATCATGAAATTCATGTAATCAAGTGGAAAACATCATAAATCATCACTCAAAATCAGATTATAATCCACACATAAACATGGTTACAAAACATCAAAACGGTCTAATCTAATCATTCAATCTATACTATGAAACATAGTATACCAATTAGATTGAGAAAGTATGTTACCTTATCGAAGATTAAACACAAAAACGCTTAAAAACTCGCTGCCCGGAACCAAACCACACGGCCCTATCACACGGTGCACACGAACACGGCATGGCTTGCACGAACACAGCACGGTTTGGCTCAATCACCACCACGGACCTCCGCCTTTTGCACGGTCCTGTTGCACGGTTGCCCTACACTAACACCACCACGCACGACCACCACTTGAACATGACCTTCACGCACGACCACCACGAACCACCCACTCGATCAACCCACACGAACTAGTACCCAAAACCAACCCGAACTAGAAGTCTTGATTGGAATTATGGAGGTTTAGATTGTGTTTAGACAATTAAAGATCAATGGATCTTTAAGTTTTGAGTTTGAATGGATGATGAACAAATGTGATGGTGAATTAGCCAAAAATGGCGTGTGGCAAGGAGACAAATGGAGAGTGTTTGTGTTTGGTTTTTGATGAGCAAATGTGTTTAGGATGGCAAATGAGCAAAATGTTGTTTAAGCCTTACTAACCCTCCTATAAATAGAGGTTAGTTAAGGTGTGAATGGATGACAAGTGGCAAAACTTGCCATATAATAAGGGGGGCCGGCTATGGCCTTGCAAATGGGCCAAAATGGGCTTTCGATAAATAATTGGGTTAATTGCACTTTTGCATGTTTAATCACGCTTAAATCGATTTAGCCCAAAAATATTAAATAACTAATTAGAAAATTTAAATAATAAAAATTCTAATTAATTAAATAATAATTGAAATAAATAATAATCAATCCAAATTAAATAATTCGAATTTAATTGAAATTATTCACATAAAATAAAATAAATAGTCCAAAAATAAATTTTGGACCATACATAAAATCACATAATTACAAATAAATACATGACAGAAATACCAATAAAATCAGGATCGTTACATATATAATATCTTTTTTTGCTCTTTATTTGTCTATTTAACACATAAAACCAAATCTTTCCTATAAATATGTGTCCATAGTTAGTAATTATATTTGTTCTACATACATCACCTCTAGGGCTCTAGGAGTATATGAAAACATATGAAGCTGAATTTTACAAAAGTGACGTTTTGCTTAGAAGAGATTTACAAAAGTGCCACAGAATAAAGGAGAGCAAAGAACGACAGAACGTGTGTACAAATAGCATCTCATAGATTCATTATTATTGCTAATTACTTGTTTAAACTTTAAACTATACGATTAACAACAATTTTCCCCTGGCTGGTCAACAACAGAACCACAGCCATATAATACAAAGAGGATCAAACTATTTTTTTTTTTTAAAGATACCTACCAAAAGTTTAGACTTATTTTCGTTTTATTTTAGTTCAATCTATCTATTATTTATTATTATTTATTATTTATTACTAAAACTCTTACCACTAAAATATACATCCCATACCTCGCAAATTAAACTACTATTTTTCCCTCCTAACAAAGAAAAAAAAATAATCTACAAAGGACATTAATAAATGCACTTCTTGCATTCCCAATGAAGTGAAAAAAAGTAGGTAAACCAAAAAAAAAAAAGAGTAAAACTCAATTTATTTATTTTAGTTGATAAAATGGAGTGTATTTTTTTTAAGAATGTAAAAATTGATGTTATAGCATTAAGGATGATATAAAACAAGTTTAATTTGAAGGGGAAAAAATCTAAACACTAACTATTTATTTGTAATAGTGATTTTCATAAAAATCAAATGTTTAAATACAGACCTAAGGATTTATTTGATCGATATAATCCACTTATAGTATACATACTATTTTTTACGAAATTTTATTAATTAAATACGGATCTAAGGTTCTAAAGTTCAGACTATTATTAGAGTATTTAGTTATTTACTCAATGTAAAACAATTGAATTTTACTATGCTATACTGAGATGAGAGACAATGTTATTTTAATTTCACACCAAACTATTTTAATTTGTGGTGAATATTCTTTTTAAAAAATTTCAATATATTAAAACAATGTGAGGTTCTTATACTTCATGTCTTAATTTTTTTTAAATACTTAATATACGTTGTATTTATGCAAACTTAATATTTAATTAACTAATTATCATCATATTTGCTCCCACATGTTACAAAAAATTTAAGTTGTGCATTGCACAGGGATTAACTAGTTTAATTATATTAGATCAACCAAGTAGTTTAGGACACGTACATGAAAAACAAGGATCACGTTCAAAGAATTAATAATTCGCATTTTTGGAATTATAAGTCTTTTGCTTTGATACCTCCATTTTTTTCGATTTTTTCTAATCAAGACCATATTTATTTTATAGATCTACCCCGGTCCAAAATAAGTCCATGTATAATCTTAAAAAACAATTATAAAAATATAATTTTATTCAAACTGAAAAATTTGTGGATTAAAAAACAATTTGATCCGTTTTTAACTTGACCGTGTAATTCACTATATTTCTAGCAAATTTATCAAATTTTGAGAAATTCCAGACGAAATCACTTCCAAACATTAATTTTTGCTTAAGAATATATTTCATATTATACGACATTTGTATTGTACTAAGAACCATTATACAATCCATTAAAAAGCATTCTTTGCACCATATTGCGCCACATATGTAGGTGTCAAGTGCCAAGTCATTGTACTATGTTATTAGTCCACGTGATTATGGTGGTTGGCTGGTTACTTTACACCATTTAAAAATCCAAAAAAAAATGCCTCAACAAGTAATGAACCTACAATCTAGCTCTATGTAGCCCGGCTTTTTACGATTAGTCTATATCTCTCCTTGTAATTAATGGGATGATTTCAATTATGGTAAACGATGTGCTTTTTCATTGATAATAATTTAGGTGTGAACAGATCAATGACAAAAAATAAAAATAAAAAGAAAGATTGCGACCCGAAGCAACATCCGGACCAGAATATTATTTTTAATAGAAAGGATGCTATAATAGTTCTAAACTCTCTGGTAGCCGGTTATAAATCATAGTAATGAGAATGAATTTAAAACTAAATTTGGAAGGGAAATCAAAATCCATTCCCAAGTGGTGCTACCTTAGCTCCAATTTATCTAATTTTCTTCACAAATATCCATTCCCATCAAATACCACCCTCCCCAATGGTAATGGATGGAAATGAAAAATGAGAAGAAAATTGAAGCTTGGGAATGAAAAGTTGTTTTCCATGGAGATTATAATATTCCTCCTTAACAAAATTACACTATAAATTCATTACAATTACCATAATTTATTACCAACAACCAAACGGTCCGTAAAAGGTAAACACAATTTCAAATACTTTACGTTATGAACAAACATTTATCAACTCAAACTCAAAGATAACTGGATGCAAAAGAACTCCAACACCAAACTTTTGAACATCACCCACCCGATCTGATCTAACCCGTTTGACCGGTCTACTTAATTACCGGTGAATTACAATTTCAACGGAAAATCTCACATATTTAAAAAAAAAAAAAAAAAAACAAAACAAAACAAAAATTTGCAACATTAAGATTACTTACTTCGTCCCAATCTCTTTTTTAACTGATCTGTTGTTGATCATTAGTACTGGACTATTTATGCCTTGATGCTGTTTTTTCTCCTAGTAGCTAGGTGGGGAAGCTATTCAACGAAAGCACTAAGAAATTAAAATTTGTTCTTAAACATGAAAGGAAGAAGTAATAATAATAAGAAAGGTCAAATAAACAACTTTATTCTTAAACAGCAGTTTGAATTGACAAGATCGAGATAGAACAAATAATAGTAAAGTCAATTATTATATAAAGTTGATAAAAATAGAATAAACACAATAATTTCAACGAACGGTTCTATCTTTAATATTATTCCCCTAAACACCCATCAACCCACCAATCCACCATTAGCTAGCTAGCTAGCTTGAGTAGTCTACTCAGAGAACCATTGTCCTTTTCCCTTCTGGATGTTCTTCTCATTACCATGGTCCTTTAGCTGGAACCCATGACCATGACCCTGAACATGACCATGACCATGACCGTGACCGTGACCATTCAATGGTTTTCGTGAGAGCGAAAGGTGGACCCCAGGATCATGGTGAGACAAGCTACTGTTATAAACAATTGAGCTGTTTATACCCTGCACATTGCTGTTCATAAATGCATTCATTGGCACTGAAGATTTCTGTCCTGCTGCATTATTATTCTGATTATTATTATTCTTACCTTGCACCTTAGGCTTATCCTTGTTATTATTATTATTATGACTCAACTCACCTTCATTTTTAAGCTTGTGAGGGCTATTCAAAGACGAACCAAGTCTTCTAGGGGAGTAGCCCAGTTCCATGACAGCTCCTTTGTTTTCTCCGGTGATTGTTATTACCCTCATACCCCCGTCTTCAGACTCTGAAGACGGGGTTTTGGAGACGTGTCTGTCTTTTGGCTTTCCATCACGAGATTTGTGAGGACCAACGTCTGTGCTGTGTGATTCGAGGTATTGCTTTGGCTTCCCGGCACTACTCTGCTGTACAAGCACTGTTTTCTTTTCTGTTTCGTCCTCTGATTTGAGTTGTGATGGGGGCAGGGCGAATGGAGATGGAGGAGCAACATAAGCCTTTTCCTTTGGTGATTGTGGAGGTGTCTCTGGTACTGGTTTTGCTGATCTTGGCGATTCAGTTGTTGGCTTTGGTGTTGGTTGTTTCGGAGAGGGAGATGGGGGTTTGGGAGAAGGTGGAGAGGGTTGGAGTTTCGGAGGTGACGGTAATGAAGGTGGTTGAGGAGGAGGTGAGGGTGTTGAATTCGTAGGAGGCGACTTCTGAGAGACAGTAGGGGATGCTGGTGGTGTTGGGGTTTTGGTGACTGCAGGAGGAGGACGGGCAGCAGGGGAAGGTGGGGTTGAGGGAGGAGCTTTTGGTGGTGGTGCAGTGGTGGTGGATGGGGCGGGAGAGGGAGCAGCTGAGGTGGCAG
Source organism: Salicornia ramosissima (assembly GCA_951394345.1). Lineage (NCBI taxonomy): Eukaryota > Viridiplantae > Streptophyta > Magnoliopsida > Caryophyllales > Amaranthaceae > Salicornia > Salicornia ramosissima. The sequence goes on from OX596234.1 coordinate 52,426,689, forward strand.
ACGGTGGAGGAGGATCACGAGGAGCAGTTTGCTGTGGTGCAGGAGGTTGAGAAACACCAGGAGGTCTAAATGTGGGCCGTACAAACCCAGATCGAGGAGCAGCGGGTTGGGTTTGGGGCCGAGGAGTTGGTGTTGGAGCGGAGGCCTGAGGTTGAGAAGGGCGAGGTGGTTGGGTTGGAGTGGAAGCCGGTGGTTGAGAAGGCCGAGAAAGGGTGGATAAACGGAACCATGGGCGGGATTGAGGCTGGTTTGACATGCTGATTGATAGAGTCAAATGTAATGTATGTTTAAACAAAGAAAAACTTAATATAAATGAATGAATGAATAAAAACAAGGGGGGGATATGATAATGTATTTATAGTATAAGAAGGAAACACAAAATGAGAGTAATGCAAAAAAATGATATGTGAGGCAAAGAGAAAGGCATCAGATTCAAGTCCCACCAGGCCAGCAGCTAAACAAAAGCTCACTAACCACGATTGGGATCAATTTAATTTTGAGTCACTTGCAAGTGTGTGTGTCCCTTTCTTCCTTTAATAAATGACAACAAGGTTCCTAATGTCATGTTTGACATGAAACATGGGAACTAAACCATTTTTAGATCGATTATTATTGTTATTATTCTATGCACTGCTTCTAAACTTCTAAGTGCTTCACCTCAACATCGTAACTAAAAAGAAAATTAAATAACCGCCTAATTTTTTTTTCATAATTTAATTTGTAAATAACCAAATTATAAAAGATAAATCGAACCTTTAGTTGCTCTTCTCAAAATAAGTCACCATTTTAAAAAAAACTTAATTTGAGCGGATATGTGTAATAGGTTGACTTATTTTGAGAAGATCGGCTAAAGATTAACTTATTTTTTTACAAATTTTCCAACTCTTATTTAAATAACCACCTTATGGTTCACTTTTTGTTAGATTTTACCACTTTGTCCGCTATTTCACTTTTTTTTTTCCTTTGGTGCCTAGAGAACTATAAAGGTAGGGATGAGAATCAATCCCATGATCTCCTGAAATCGGGAGGAAAGTTCTAATCACTTGAGTTATTCCTCCTTCTCATTGTGTTTTCACTAATACAAATAAACAAGAGAGATAAAAGCATGTAAGTTGCGAGCTCACAACGACTTCTCGAAACAAAATCCTTACCCAGACGGTGAAATATAACAAAAAGTGAACCATGACTTGGTTATTTAAATACTAATATTTTTTTTAATAAGGTAGCTATTTCAAAATTATGAAAAGCAGAAAAGGGTTATTTACAAATTAATCCTAAAATTAAAATAGCCCAATAAATTGCGGCTACTGCCCTTGCTGGGATACGCAGTCTATCCATGAGTGATGAGTTCGACAACATCAACGGATCTTTAAATCCTATAATAAGCTGCTGTCAAAAAAAAAAAAAAAAAAAGGTGCTAGCTATAATAAGCAGAGCTATCATTCCATGCATGCATGCATTTTACATACTTCCTCCGTAAACGAAAAATTGCAACAAAGGGGAGGTCACGGATTCCATAAAAAAATTTATAAGTGTGTTTAAGTTAGGACTCGTTTACATTAGCTTAATAAAGATGAACTGAACTGAACTGAAGTGTATTAATTGAACTATATAAAGATTAACTGAACTGAACTGAATATAATTTGAAGTAAACAAGCCCTTAGTAGATTAGTAAAAGTAGGAGAGAGAAATAAAAATTAATAGAGTAGAAAAAGTAGGAGAGATAAATAAAAGTTAGTAAATTAATAAAAGTAGTGAGAGAGAAATATGTTAAATAGTACCCAAAATAGAAAGTGACAAATTTGTTGCAATTTTTTAAAAACATACAAATATAACAAATGTTGCAATTTTTCATTTACGGAGGAAGTATTTAATTACCTAAGATAAGAATCTGAAAGTCATTAAGTGAAAAGGATGTTCTGCCGTTGGTGTCCTAATCCTGAACCACTTTACAGATAGATAGTTTATGCTATCTCCATCCTTCCATCCATCCATCCTAATAACACTGGTAAAATTTCTGGCTTTATGTACCACCCATTGAGGGCAATAAGTCAAATGCCATAACATCTCTGTAAAGGCATTCCTTGGAGAGTTCCAGCATCATCTCTGTAATGTCCTTTAAAAAAGAGTCTTTCAGCTTTGACAATTTCTTCCTACACTAGGGTGCATGTTGATCACTATACACCTGCTCTTGAAATAGAATAATATTTATTATTTTATACTATAATTAAGTTAAATGCACGATATAAATGTTATATTTTGAATGTCGATGTACAGTATTCAATTCATTCCAGGTTGTTCCTAATTAAGGGATTAAAGGCCGGGCCAAAATATATATATGGCCCCATATAAATATATAATATTTTTTTTTAAAAGTCAATTTTGTAACAACATGCAAAAATCAATCAATCAAATATACATTTGGGTGGATGATTTTTTTCAAAACCATACCACTTTTCACATTGGTATTTAATTTCAGGAAAACTTTTATTGTGAAATTTAATATGTTAATATATTTATTCTTATACCATTGAAATCAGTTGCGATACATTGTAATTTTATATGTCATGTACCAATCACAAAGTTGAATAAAGTGAATTTTTAAAGAACTTTATGGAACTGAGAAAATTAGGAAGATTAACGAGCAATTATATTTGAAACTAGTGGGTAGAACAATAATCCAAAAATAGCTATTTTTATAAAGTAAAGAAATTCAAACAGATCAATCATTCAAAAAAAAACTAAAACATAAGCAAGGAAAAATTAACCAAAAAAAAAAAAAATCCCGCAGGCAACATCACTCAACCATTCTCTCACATACGCTCATTCTATGTAACATGTCGTTTAATTTGTACATTTATACAAACTTGGGCCTTTCTTCATCGGCCTTGGGCGATTGCCTGTGGGGCTTGGCTCAAGCCTGTGCTTAAATTCATTACGCATGTGGGTACACAATTCAGGGATTATTTCAACACACCCTACTGTCTTCACCACGAAGCAGTAGGGTAACTCAAACAATGAATGAAAGAATGTGATTCCATTATTAAAAGCAGCAATGGCAAAAGCTGGAGCACTATGCAAAAACACGCTTACTTGAAACACTGCAAGCAGTTCAAATTTATTAATGTGCAACCCACACACCAATTTGTTAGAGTTTTAATCACGTTTCATAGGAATCAAATTTTCTAAAATACAGTATTATGCTTCCAAAAGGAATCAGAATTCCATTGATTGTTACTGCTGTAATTTAGCTTGTACGCTAGTCTAATCCCTAGTAGAGAAAGAAACCGCTATCTAAACTCTACATAAAAATTTTAAAAAAAAAAAAAAACAAAAAAAAAAACTATAAATAATTGCCTAAGAGATTGGGTTTCATCCACTGTAGATTCTTTTGAGGCTGTCAATCTGCAATGTCAATTCTGCTTCTCAAGTGCAAAATTGCCAAATACATATTTCCCAGTTAAATCCGAAATTCTGGAGGCTTGCCTAATTCAGAACTGTGTTGTATGTTTTAATGGTGCACAATGGTATTTCAATAATTTTGAATGCCAAAATCACTTCTGTGTGTGACACGTGTTATTTGTATTTTCTTTTATTTAAATCCGAAATTCTGGAGGCTTGCTTAATTCTGTGTTGTATGTTTTAACGGTGCACAATGGTATTTCAGTAATTTTGCATGCCAAAATCACTTCAGTGTGTGACACGTGTTATTTGTATTTGCTTTTATTTACAAAATTGCCATTGTGCATTACTCACAAGTCACAAGTGCAAAACAGTTCTGAATTAGGCATTAGCCGAAATTCAGTGCAAAAAGACTGAAAAGAAGTACTCATTTCATAGCATTGTGCAAGCAAGAACTTCATTATTCATTACGATTTCCATTAATCTATCACTAAATAATACAAAGTATGTAACTATATATATGCAAGTTAGTACAGCAGTATTAAGATACAAGGACAAGGGAAAAAAGTAAAGAAAAGAAAGAAAACAAAACTGATTTAATTGTTGATACAGGTAATCTTAACAGATTGAAACAAGGAATGTGCAAGTAAAACCACACCTGAATTAGACATGATTTCAAGGCCAGTTAGTGAATTGAAACACTTTGAAAACTATTTCAATTCCAGTGGGGATCTGCCATATGAACAGAGCTACGTTTATAGCATTCAGAGCAATGTGAAGACTTCTAGCTGTTTCGTTTCCTTTCTGCATTGCAGGAACAAGAGCTGCAGCTGCTGCCCACAGAACCGTAATTGCTGTTTTTACCAAACAAGCATATAACCAATGTTAGACGCATGGTGTGAAGGGATAGTTTTTACTTTTTACCAAACAAGCATAATCGTTTTTTTTGTTGTTGTTTAGCGAGCCACATGGGTGGGGATGAGAATCGATCCCAGGATCTCCTGGAATCGGGAGAGATACTCTTACCACCTGAGCTACCCCTCACTCTCACCAAACAAGCATAATCGTAAATAAACTGAAAGATGTCAAACACATGGTACACAATCATTCGTGATTTTGGCACCCTCTAAATATTTTAAAGTATGCCATTGTGCTATGTTTAAAAAAATATAGCACAGTTCATATTACAAGAACCTGAGAAAAAGGACAAGGGATAGTCTCCCTTAGCATTTTACTTGCAGGATTCATTAAATGCAGAAGTTTGTAGAATATACCTGCTCCAGCAAATAAATGGGGACCTGGAAATAGCTTCCCAGCTCTAAGATATGTGTTGAGTCCTCCACCAACCGACTCAAAAATACCAAACCCGAGCAAAATCGAACCAGCATTGAAGTGACGGTCTCTAAAGTTCCCCTTCAACAAATCTTTCCTCTCCTGAATATATGCAGAGAAAGAAGAGACAATTTTCAGGACTAAATTGCTGTTAAGATATCAATTGGTGCACAAGTGATAGGATTAACCCTGATCCTCAAAACAATTCTTGTAGATAGGAATAAAACAAACACAATCATTTTTGGAAGTTCAAATTTGAGAGCAAATCCAAGGTAACAACAATCCCTACAGCTTACAAACGCAGTAACTAATGCACCATAGGAAATTAGGAATGAGATATCTTATTGTGTATTTAAGAATTGCTACCCGGTAGTAGTGGCCCTATGAATTGGTTCACTAGAAACATCACACAAATAATAAATCGGCCAAGGGTGACAGTAAAACCAGTATAAAAATTTGCATCCCACGTGAAAGATTGTAATTTGATATTTGATGCTGGATAACATGTACCTGAACTATTTGGTCAATGGGTCATAGTAAATAACTAAGTTGTAGTCAATGGGTCAATTTAACTAACAATATCTTGTCAGGTGCATCAACATTAAAACAAAAATAAATAAATAAATAAATAAATACAGTAAAAAAGGAGAAGTTTTCCAAATGATGAAAAAAATGGGGTTCATGTTATAGAATATAGACAATGCATAGAAAGCAAGATTAGTATGAGGGGGAGATCATCAAGACCAATTTGAAGCAACAAAATCAAATATAAAATACAGTAAAAACAATCAAGGAGAGCAGAATACTAAAACAACAATAACGATACCAAAGCCTTAATCCTAAAAGATGAGATCACGTACAAAAACCATAAGGGGCTATTTGGTTAGATTAAGGGAAAGAAAGTATAAGAGCTATAGTATTAAATGTAATAAATTCATTTATTCTTAACTAAGTTAGTTAGCTTTATTACTACAGTTAGTTAATATTGTAGTTAGTTTGTTATTACAAATTAGTTAGTTTGCCTAACTCTAAACTTAGTGTGGTATTCTATTACAATCATGTTTACTGACTTTGTCAAATTCAATATGATTTACAGGGCCGTTTCTAGGGGTGTGCAAAGAGCTCTACCACACAGAGCCCCAAGATGAAAGGGCCTCAAAATTTTAGTTTTATTAATATTTTCTATTAAAAAGATGCTTATTCCTTTCTCATTTCTTTTTAAAGAAATCTACATTTTAGAATATTTGCTTATTAAAATTATACATTGTTACCTAAATTGTAAAAAATGTATTGATTTTAATAATATAAGGGCCTCATTTCAATTTTTAGAACAGGGCCCTGAAATTTCTGGGACGGCCCTGATGATTCATTCACTTCTGCTTCTTGGTCTTTCACTCTCTTAGTGTAATTTACAGAAAGGAATGAAAAAAGAGAAAGGAACAGAATGAAAACAAAAACCCCACAATTCTCTATTCTGTTTGGTTGACTTATCAAACCATTCCCCTAAACTCTAATCGATCCACCTTCTTACCACTGACTTCCCATCAATGGCTTGCTATCACTGCTACTCTTCCAGTTTTCTCACCACTCAATCACTTCACCTTCCTACTTTCTCACCAGTCACCACCATAAGCCACCATAATCCACTATAAGTGTAACTGGCACTATTAGTCACCACTTGCCAACACCGCAAGACGCTATTCACCTTGAGAATCTCAAAATTTGTAGATAGTAGATCTAACGGTTCTAACCTCTTGAACATAGTCATAACTTTGCTCTTTTAGGACAAGTTTGCTACCTCTTTGCTATCTTCTCTTTCATGGTTGTTGGGATAATAATTACCACGAAATTTAAATATGGTGGTGCTGATTGTGACGATAGTTGGTGGTGAATGGCATTGGCAGCTGTTGTTGAGGGTTACATTGGTGTTTGTGAAGGCTGAATCTTTGGTTTTTTTATTGTGAAGGTGGTGGGTGGTGGTTTAACTATGAAGGTGGTTGGTAGAGATTATTGAACCACGTGTGGGTGGTCTGGAAGCAGAGACAAGACAATAAAGACTAAAGCTTTGATCAAAATTAGTCAAGAGTGGCCTTGTTGTAGATGAGTTTGGGGGTATTGCGATTCCGTTGAGGGAGTGGGAATCAGTTTAGAGTAAATTTTAGGAGCTATAAACTGTAAATGGGAGAATAAAATATCTGCCGAATCATATCTAAGGGAAACAAACAGCCCCTAACATACAGCCACTAAATTTATCTCCCATGATCGCCCTACATATCTCTTTACAATTTCCACCTGTATCATCAAAATCCTCTTTGAATTCAGCAGCACAACATCATATTCCATTTCAACATCTTCTGAATGCTCTGATCCTGCTCTGTTCTACAAAAGTGTTTTACTGTATTTCCCTTTTGACCTTTTCCATCTTCTTCCTCCCTCTTTTCCACCAACTTTCCTGGGTTAGTCCATCCCCACCCTCAAATCACCTAGATAAAATGAAAATCATGTAGAGAACTAGAGATTTCAATGGTTCACCTAAAACTTACATAGCTACACCCCATCAGCCATTGCTAAAAAAAACCTTTCTACAATTTCACTCTTTGGCCACATTGGATAGTTTAGGGAAAACATCAATTATAGGCTATATAAATCTTTTTAGCGCCACATTTTTTTATCAGCTTATCAAGGTTTCTCAAAAGGCATTACCTTGAAATCCTACATAGATTCCTTGGAAACCATGTCAAACACTTCACTACTCATAATTCATAAATTAATCACTTTAGAATAACCACAAAAGAACACCCTCTTATGATAGAATAAGGCCTTGTACCTTTGGACTGAATTAAACTGAACTAAATTGAATTAAACTAATCTAAATTGAACTGAATTGAATTGAATTTATCTATACAATTTGAGCTGAATTGAATTGAATTGAATTTATCTATACAATTTGAACTGAACTAATTGAATTTAATCTGAACTAATTCCTCGATACAATTTGAAAGAAGTGTAAGGCCCTATTCTTTTGCATTAGCTTAATTTGAATTGAACTGAAATGAATTGAATTTGTTAGGGATTAAGTTCAAAAGAACAAGGCCTAACTGTTGAAAATTTTCTATCCTCCCGTCTATCACTCAACCTAAGAGGATAGTATCTTAATAAATCCAACCATGACCAATTGACCACTACTATTTGCAAGGAAAATGAACCATCTTTTCCCAACAATTTGAAGATCAAAGTATATGGCTATTATTAATGAATGAATTCATGATGAATTGAAATCATAAGTTAGTAAACACAACATTCATCAGAAGATGACACATGTAAATACAACAACAAACATGAACAAAATCCTTTTCTTCTATAAAAAGAATTTTTTTTAAAAAAAGTACAAAATGCAAATAAAGATGAAAAAAGAGTGTGATTAGTTTAAAAAATAACCTCAGTGAGCTGCTGAATTTTGGTCTGAATAGGAGAAGGAGGAGAAGCATCATTATCAGAAGGTGAACCATCAGGGGTAACAGCAACAGGCTTAACCTGTTTCTTAAGCTCAGTAATCTCATTCTGAATTGTTCTGACTCTGCGCCATTGCCAACCAAGATAGCCTGCCCATAATGTGTAGATGAACAGCCCACCCATTGCAGCTGGGTGTATCAGAGCCACTGTTCTTCCTTCCAGTATCCCAAATTTACCCTCCACGGCCAATGCATCCTATCAAACACGAACCCAACATTTGTTAACACAAAATCAAAAAAACAAAATCACCCCCCAAAAAAATAAAAATATAAAAATCAGATTGAAAATTTACCTGGGCATCTAATAAGAAGGGCAATGCGAGAGTAGAAAGAGGGAGATAAGAGGATTGAAGAGAATGGAAAAAAGGGTGTTTAGATAGGGTTAATTTTTGAGGAGGGGTGAAATTAGGGCTAGGAGTAGTAGAAGAGGAAGTAGTAGTTGTGTGGAGTTTAAATTGAGCACGGGGAGGTAAGATGGGGAGTTTCAGAGCGGAGAGTGTGGCAGCCATGCTCTCTCTATCTGCCTCCTACTGTAGTTGCTACTCTTGCTGAAAGGGAGATGGAGAGGGAAAGTGAGTAAAGACGAGGAGATAAGGAGCCAAAGGAGGAAATCTCAAGGATAGGAAATTTCTAACTTTTTTATATATATATAATAATAATCTATAAGTAGATTTGGCAAATCTATCTATATTTATCTATAATTTATACTTTAAATATTTAAAACAGGAACCTTAACTGTCACGTGTGTTAATACTAGCTTCAACCTGTCATGTGTCATTTTATGCTTAATGACTTCTTTTTTTTCCTTTTTTCTCAAAATAATTTAATATTTACCCCTTCATTTATCATTAAATCTCTATAATTCCTTCATTATTTCTTAATTAATTTGTTTTAACTTCTTTATATTTTAAACCCTATTTTTTTTAAATGTTCTTAAACATCCACGTGTCATCCTTCCTATCATTTGCTATTTATTTGATTTTGCCTTTTTAGAAAAATAAATACTTCGTAAAAAATTAATTGCTCTATTTCTCAATTACCGTGTGTCATTTTTACACTTAACGACTTCTTTTTTTTTCTCAAGACAATTTTAATACTCACCCCTTCATTTATCATTAGATCTCTAGAATTCTTTCATTATTTCTTAATTAATTTCTTTTAACTTCTATACATTTTAAACTGTTCTTGAACACCCACATGTCATCCTTCCTATCATTTTCTATTTATTTGATTTTACCTTTTTAGAAAATAAAATAAAATTAATTGTTCTATTTCTTTATTGTCTAGTGTTCCTAATTTTCCCCATAAATGTTTTATTTTCTCTCATTATTTACGATTCATGTCTTTTATTTTTCTATCATCTATGTTTTTTAATTCAATTTCATGATTCACGTCATTTAATTTAGTGATGCCTTGCAAGGGGGATAATATATAAATACAAATATTTTTTAATTATTTTTTGTGAAAAATAAAAATCCGTGCATGGCACGGGGTTAAAACTAGTTAAATATTTAAAACAGGATCTTGTATGTGTCACGTGTCATCCTATTGTAAATTCTTTTTTAAAAAAATAATAAGTAAACCTCTTCCTATTCAAACATTAAATGATAGCAAATTTTACATCTATAATCTATAATTAATTAAATATTTAAAAATAAGAACTTTTTACCTAAATGCTATCTTTTCAAGAAAATTATTTTATTAACCCTTTTTTTTCTTTGAGCAATATTAATTATAACCCTTTTGATTACACATACATCAATTATCATAATCTCTTCAATTTCTAATGTTTTGGGCATTAATTTTGAAGTCAAATTGAGAATTTTCATAGTGCAGTGATCATTGGTTGATTTGGTGTAAGCATTAATAAATAAAATATAATAATAGAATTCTATATCATTTTCTAAAATTAATTTTTATTTGATATTTTTTAAAAAAAAACTTAACTAGTTCTATATTTAAAACCGGAACTTCAGCCGCCACGTGTCATTCCTTAGCACTTCCTTTTTTATTTTTATTGTTTTTTTTAATTTCCTACTTTTACTTATATAATAATAAAAATAAATAAATTATGTTTCCTCAATTCATATTCCTTTTGATGTTTATTGTTGTCCATCATTCTACCTTTCCGACTCTTGACTTTCGTGTGCAATTTTATGAGTAGATGAATAGCTCCTGCACTATTTAATTGGAAAAGTACTTTAGGGAACAATTTTTCATGTACTTATCATAAACTCATCTTCTATAATTTTACTTTGATCCAACTCTTTATTTTGGTCATGGATTGGGCAAACTTTTGTAACTTCTTTATTTGATTCAAACAGTTTTAAAATCAAACAAATCCCGTGCAATGCACGGGGTTAAAACTAGTACAATTCGAAATCCGAACTCCGATCCGAAATATCTTATCCGAATTCTAATCTGATCTAAATTTATATGCTTTGAAACTTATTTGAATCCAAACAACTCCCAACTGAATTCCAATCTGATCTGAGCCCCATTTGGTCTGAAATCCAATGTGAATCCGAGTAGGTCCGATTCGAACTCCTCCTGATTTGAAAATATCTGTCCGATCCGAAAACAAACCGATTTGAACTCGTCCGATCCAAAGCAAATCAATTTGTTGTTTACACAATCTTTTATACACAATAGCTTGTTGGAATATTTGATCTCCTCCCCCAAAGGAAGTGTTAGATGACTTTAATTGAAGTTGGTTAAATAAAATGCTACTGGTTGTACTAAACCTATGGTGTTGCTTTGATTTTCTATTTTTTCTTACTTTATGCATCTTATGGTATTTAGACTTGTAATGACTTGTTGTTTTTTTACTCTTTAAAAGTCAATTAATGCATGCTCCTTTTTATCCTTAAAAAACATATAAAATTATCTTTTTCAAGAATCAACAAAAGCACAGGTGAAAACGGTTCAATTCGAATGACCCAATCCGAGAACGATCTGATCTAAAGCGATCCGATCTGAAATGGCCAAATTCGATCTGAAATAGCTGAGTTTGGTTTGGTCTTTTATATTTTGAGACTAGGGGTAGAGGTGGCAATGAGCTGTATCTGGATGAGTTCTATCCAGATCTGGATGTAAATTTACGGCAAAAAAAATGTCTTAATGCAACAAAAAAAAATTAAACAGAATATTAAAGCAAGACTTTAATTTGGTGGTTATGTAGCATCCCACATATTGCACCTCCAACTTCTTATAAATTTTTATATAAATTTGGGTGTATATATGTTACATCCCAGAGTAATTTTATTTATTTATAATTTTTTTAATGAGCAAAATTATTTAAAATAAGTAATAAAACACCTTGAATGCATACCTATATTGGCTATATATACGTGCATTAGGATGAATAATAAACATATTGCCAACTTCTAAAAAATGGATGCACGTCCAATATTAAAACAATTTAACTTCAAAAAGTATTTATGGATCTTTGTGGTACCTAATTTAAGTATTTGTGTGCACTAACTTTAATCTTAGCTTGAACAATATCCTAAAAGAGAAAGTCTACATTTACACAAAGTTAAATGATCAATAATTAACCCATAGCATTATTCAATACTTCATTAATGTTATGGCTATTATCCACATTGTGTAAGTTACACAATGTGTAAGTATAGACTTTCTCGAAAAAAAATTATATTAAATGAAGGAAAATCAGTACCATAACCTCATCCAAAATATCAATGAAACACTTAACCATCAAAACAAATTCAACAAAATTACCATCAATTTCCCAAAAATCCTAAATCATCAATAATTCGAAATTCATTCCAAAGTCATCATTAATTATTAAAAAAAAAAAAAAATCATTCAAATCAATTCTTTACAATTTATTGTAAAGAATGCATATCAGATTATGACTTATCCCAACACTTGATACAAGTAAAAGGCAACCTAATCCAGTACGCATAAGCAATCATGTGTATCCAAGCAACATAAAAATAATTGAGCAATGATAGGTAGATACCTGATATCAATTAAGTTTGTTGATACCATGACATTTTAGTAAATAAACTGAACTTTAAAGCAAAGACACAAACAAAAAGATATGGAAATTTACCCTTATTTTTGTCATAAATTACATCATGTGCCATGGTATCAATATAACTCATTGATACCTGGTATCCATTAGCACTTGCTCAAAATAATTTAACCTAAGAAACATTTAAGAATCATAACCAAAACCAAACCAGTCAAACATAATAATCAAATCCATTAATCCATTAATTACTCCCTCCGTCTAATATTAATTGCTCTATTTTGACCAAAAGACTCTCCCATAGTCCAATATTTAAGAGAGCATTTTGCTCCATAAGCAATCATTTGGTTTTGGTTATTATTTTACTTTGTATGTTGTATTATGGATGCAATTCAAGTCTTCCGCATAGGGATGTGCATAATTTTTTGAATCCAAAAATTTATATTACTGATCTGATACGAAAAATTGATCCAATTTTTAAAAAATCAAAAAATCAAATCGGATATCCAATTTTTAACAACGGATACCGGATCAAATACACACCGAAGTAAAAGAAATTCAAATTATCTAAAAGTTAGACTTAAAAATTGAGTACTCGGATTTATAAACAGGTTTATGAACTAAGCATCAGATTATCTGAATTTTCGGTATGAATTTTCGTATATCCGGTTTTTCGATCTAGGCTTCAAACAAAAATGAGCACAAGATACGGATTCGGGTCCAATTTTCCGATCCAAATTTTTATCCGAGTCTTTTTGCACTGGAACTGGATAAAAGATTCACAACCCGACTTACTAAATAATTCTACCAAATAGAGTGCAAAAAATTCTAACATGTTATGATAAAAATGAATGTACTAGAAATAACATTTAATGCTCATGAAAATTTTCCACCTCCTACCCTAAACCTAAAGTGTAGTATTGTTGAAAATGGTGGGTAAAGTATGGTGAAATTTACCTATAAATACTGAGTGAATTCCTCAGTTGAATTCGCATCAGAATACTACTGAATATAACTTCCTCCTTGATTTCTCATAATTTTGTATTTTTCATAACACGTTATCAGCACCAGTTTTTGCTCCTAAAGTAATAATATTTTTCTAAGAAACAAACAGGTAGTTTCTTTTACCCAATATAATTTTTTTTTCTTTGCCTCATTCATAAAAGATTGATCACCAATGCAGTGGAATTAACACTACCCTAAATAACATATAATTTTTCAAGTATATATTTCGTTATAGAAGAAAAATGTTGAACCAATTGTCAACAACTCACATCTTATGCTACTAAGCCGCCTATATGGCCTGGCGACCGCCTTTATGGCTGGTTCTATTGTTCATTTAAATTTAACGCAATACATTATCGAACCGCCTATATGGACGGACTACCGCCTTTATGGTCAGCTATATTATTTCAATAAAAAAAAAATGATGCAGCCTTTATAATTTTATATACTTTTTGTAATACACTTTTATGTTATTGTTTGTTTTCGAACCCACGATCTCTTGGATAGATTATGGGCCCTCAGACCACTACGGCTTGCATCCCAGTGTGATAACTCTTATGAATTTTTATTCCTTTATAACTCTTGTTTTTCGTTTTAATCTGATAAAATACAGTAAAACAGTATATGAAAACAGATCGGTATAATCCACTATAAATACCGGATTACCCACCCCTTTTTACCACACATCTCTTATCTTATCCTTATTCTCTTAAACTTATCACCACATATAATTTTTTTTTTCTCCATTCTCCATCCTCCAAACATCCGGCCACCATGACTCCCAACAACAACCACCAACAATCTTCCTCTCCATCTTCTTCAGTGGAAGACAATTTAAGAGCCATAGAAGTCTACTTATTTTTAATTGTCGCGTTATTTGTATTAATTGTAGCTATTATGTTTGTCATTTTGATAAACAAGTAAGTGTTTTTTTGGTGTTTTGTTATTTTATCTATTTGTTTGTACCTTATTACAAACCTGGATTTTTTTTGTTGTTGTACTAGGTAAAGTATGTCATTGGTATTCCAGTTATTGTTATCTAAATGTCATTGTCTTTCTTCTTCTTTCGTTTTTTTTGTTCATTTGCATTAATTATTCTAGTTGATTCATTTAATCTCATTATATTACCTATGATACATAATAAACTAAGGGGGAGATAAATAGAGTAATAATAGTTTATTATTAAAATAATGACATGTTTAACATGAAGAAAATTAATTAATATGTACTTATTTTATTGTAGCAAAATGGCCAAAGTCATGAAAAGACAATTTAATGCTCTTGAATTATCCGGCACAAATTTTCTAGAATGGCCAGTTGATGCACAAATTAACCTTAAGGCTCAAGGGTTGGAACACGCTATTGCCAAAGATGATGACTCTATAAAGGCCATAGAACAAGAAAAAGCAAAAGTTGTTGTCTTTTTAAGGCACCACCTTAGTGACAGCTTGAAATATGAATATTTGAGGGTTGATGACCCTAAACAATTATGGGAAAACCTCCATGACAGATTTGGGCACCACAAAGCAGTGCTCCTTCCCAAGTCCCAATATGATTGGTCCAGTCTGAGGTTTCAAGACTTTAAATCTGTCAGTGAATATAACTCAGCAATATTTAGAATTGTAACGGTATTACAATATTGTGATATTCTGGTCTCAGATGAAATGATGATTGAGAAAACTCTCTCTACTTTCCATGCAAATGACATTATACTCTCACAACAATATCGCAACAAAGAACTCAAGAAGTATTCTGAGTTAATTTCTTTGCTACTTGTTGCTGAGCAGAACAATGATCTACTACTAAAAAATCACATCCTTAGGCCTACTGGGTCTAAGGCAGTGACTGAGGCTAATTTAGTAGAAGGAATACAACCACCTGAATCAAATTTTGTGAATAGAGGTGGGCGTGGAAAATTTAATCATCAGAATAGAGGACTTGGTAATTACCGTGGTAGGGGACATGGACGTGGTAAGCACCACTTCTCTACAAATAACAACAATTTTAAACATTTTGACAAACAAAAGGGAAAAGAAACCATGAGCCATAAATTTACTTCTGCTAAAGGAAAAGACACATGCAACAGATGTGGCATGGTCGGGCACTGGGTACGTACGTGCCGAACCTCTAAACATTTCGCAGACTTATACCAAGCTTCCCTCAAAAATAAAGATAGAAAAGCAGAAGCAAATTTTATTGCCGGAACAAGTACTTCAATGCCTAGTTTGGATGTTTCTGACTTTTTTATGGATGAAGTTGATGACTCTATATTTAATGGAAACAATAAAATATAAATGTATCTTTATATTATTATGCTACTAAAAGCCTCCCTTTTTATTGTTGTATTTTTTTCTCTTGTTGTTAAATTATCTATGTATTGCATTTTCCTAATTTTTATTAATAAATGTTTTTTTTTCTCTTTATACTAATTTCATATTTATTATGAAGATATGGATATTCGTGGATCTCAAAACCAATGTCTTTTGGACAGCGGAACAACACACACCATTTTGAAAAGTAAAGAATATTTTTCAGAATTAAAGATGTTCCAAGCAAGTGTAAACACCATATCTGGATCAACAAAATTAATAGAAGGTTCCGGAAAAGCATGCATGATACTCCCTAGAGGAACGACATTAATAATTAATGATGCATTATTTTCTAGTATATCTCAAAGGAACCTCATAAGCTTTAAAGATGTACGCAAAAATGGGTTTCATCTGGAAACAATGATTTCAGATAATAAAGAATATCTATGCATTACGGCTGAAAAATGTGGCAAGAAACACATATATGAGCAATTGTCGGCATATTCCTCAGGACTATATCTTATTTATATACGTCCAATTGAAATAAACATGGTATCCAATCGGAAGATAGATAATCATGAATTGCTTAATTTATGGCATGACCGATTAGGTCACCTAGGTACTGGAATGATGCATAGAATCATTGAAAATTCAGTTGGACATTCAGTCAAGAATATTAAAATTCCAAAGTATGATAAATTATCATGCACAGCATGTTCACTTGGTAAGTTGATAACAAGACCATCATTGAACAAAATAGCCACTGAATCTCCATCATTTTTAGAAAGAATTCAAGGAGATATATGTGGACCTATTAATCCTGCTAGTGGACCATTTAGATATTTCATGGTGTTGATAGATGCTTCAACACGATGGTCACATGTAAGCTTGTTGTCTAGTAGAAATATTGCATTTTCAAAATTACTTGCTCAAATAATCCGGCTAAGAACTCACTTTCCAGAAAATGCAATCAGAAGGATGCGGCTTGATAATGCTGGGGAATTTACGTCCCAAACATTTAATGACTATTGTACTTCAATTGGGATTGAAGTAGAGCATCCTGTTGCTCATGTCCATACACAAAATGGCCTCGCAGAATCTCTAATTAAAAGGCTACAATTAATTGCAAGGCCATTATTAATGAGGTCAAATTTACCTTCATCTGCTTGGGGTCATGCAGTATTACATGCCGCCGCATTGATTAGGCTAAGACCAACAGCTTATCATAAGTTCTCACCACTTCAGTTGGTCTCTGGGCACGAACCAAACATATCCCATCTGAAAGTTTTCGGTTGTGCTGTGTATGTCCCAATCGCTCCGCCCCAACGCACAAAAATGGGTCCACAAAGAAGGCTGGGAATTTATGTGGGATTTGATTCTCCGTCTATCATAAAATATCTCGAGCCAGTGACTGGTGATGTTTTTACTGCTAGATTTGCAGATTGTCATTTTCATGAAACTGTATTCCCAGCCTTAGGGGGAGAGAAAGTGGACCCACAAAAGAAAGGAATAGAAATTACATGGAATGCAACACAACTACAATTTTTAGATCCAAGAACGAATGCTTGTGAACAAGAAGTTATGAAACTTGTGCATCTACAAAGTGTTGCTAACCAACTGCCTGATGCATTTACAGATGCTAAGAAAGTCACAAAATCACACATTCCTGCAGAAAATGCACCTGCATGCATCGGGATTCCTGCAGATAATAAGACTAATGAGAATGAGTCTATTGTGCGTAGAAAGCGCGGAAGGCCGCCTGGTACAAAAGATTCTAAACCAAGGAAGTTGAGGAAACAAAATGAGATGGAAAATGGGACTAACATCATCATCTCTACCGAGAACCGAGAAAATAAAAATAAAAATGACAACAAAGAGAGTGAAATCCTAACGGATGAAGACAAGTGTATTGATAATAATGAAATGTCAATAAATTACATTACTACAAAGACACAATGGAATAGAAAAAATGTTGTCATAAATGAAATTTTTACTTACTCCGTAGCGGTTGAAATGACACATGATGAGAATGATGTCGAACCAAAGACAGTGGATGAATGCCGTCATAGAGACGATTGGCCACGATGGAAAGAGGCCATTCAAGCAGAATTAAATTCACTCGAAAAGAGAGAAGTCTTTGGGCATATCATCCAAACACCACAAGGTGTAAAACCAGTTGGATATAAATGGGTGTTTGTAAGAAAAAGAAATGAGAAAGATGAGGTAGTAAGATACAAAGCAAGACTTGTAGCACAAGGTTTCTCCCAAATGCCAGGGATTGATTATAATGAAACATATTCTCCCGTAGTTGATGCAACTACACTAAGATTTCTGGTAAGCTTGACAGTGTCTGAAAAATTACAAATGCGCTTAATGGATGTTGTGACTGCATATCTATATGGGACACTTGATACTGACATTTATATGAAAGTCCCCGATGGACTTAAATTACCAGAAAACCACAAACCCAAGGAAATGCTCTCTATAAAATTGAAAAGATCACTGTACGGGTTAAAACAATCAGGGAGGATGTGGTATAATCGACTCAGTGAATATCTTCTGAGAGAAGGATTCAAAAATGATCCGATTAGTCCCTGCGTATTCATCAGACGATCGCAGTTAGGTTTTGTTATCATCGCAGTCTATGTGGATGACCTAAACATTATCGGGACTCCTAAGGAGCTCGAGATAACTGCAAAATATTTTATGAAGGAATTTGAGATGAAAGACCTTGGAAAAACTAAATTTTGCCTCGGTTTACAAATTGAACATCTAAAGAAGGGAGTTTTCATCCACCAATCGAACTACACTGAAAGGGTTCTGAAGCGTTTCTATATGGACAAAGCACACCCAACAAGTTCTCCCATGATTGTTCGATCTCTAAATGTGAAAGACGACCCATTTCGACATCAAGAAGAAAATGAAAAGGTTCTCGGTCCAGAAGTACCTTATCTCAGTGCTATCGGTGCTTTGATGTACTTAGTAAATAACACACGACCTGACATTGCTTTTGCAGTTAATTTGTTAGCCAGGTACAGTAATGCACCAACCAAACGACATTGGAATGGAATCAAACACCTATTCCGTTATCTTCGCGGAACAAAGGATCTCGGTTTATTCTATCAATCAAGTGAAGGTGCTACCCTTGTCGGATATGCAGATGCTGGTTATATGTCAGACCCTCAAAAGGCAAAGTCGCAAAATGGATATGCCTTCACCTTTGGAGGAACTGCAATATCATGGAGGTCAACAAAACAAACATTGACTACTACATCATCAAACCATGCAGAGTTGATCGCCTTATATGAAGCAGGGTGCGAGTGCGTCTGGTTGAGGTCAATGATCAGTCATATTCAAGAATCATGTGGAATGAAAACAATTTCAGAAAATCCAACGATAATCTATGAGGACAACACTGCATGCATCACTCAAGTCAGTGAAGGTTTCATCAAAGGTGATAGAACTAAACATCTATCACCAAAACTCTTTTTCACAAATGATCTCCAGAAAGAAGGGAAGATTAACATCCAACAAGTTAGGTCATGCGACAACCTTGCAGACTTATTCACTAAGTCCCTTCCATCAAAGAAGTTTGAAGAGTTAGTTCATAAAATTGGAATGTGTCGCTTAGGGGACATATGTTAGATTCAGGGGGAGTATTATATGCACTGCACTCTTTTTCCCTTGTTCAGGTTTTTATCCCACTGGGTTTTTCCTAACAAGGTTTTTAATGAGGCAGTATACCAAAACATATAATTACTTATAACTTATTGTATGTACATTCAAGGGGGAGTGTTATGATAAAATGAATGTACTAGAAATAGCATTTAATGCTCATGAAAATTTTCCACCTCCTACCCTAAACCTAAAGTGTAGTATTGTTGAAAATGCTGGGTAAAGTATGGTGAAATTTGCCTATAAATACTGAGTGAATTCCTCAGTTGAATTCGCATCAGAATACTACTGAATATAACTTCCTCCTTGATTTCTCATAATTTTGTATTTTTCATAACATAACAATTGATTTTGACATCAATGACTGATATAGTTCTCTTGCAAAATCCCCTATTTTCTCCCAAAAAATCTTCGCCTTCTTATCTTATTCCCACAAATCTATTGGTGTTTGAAATCCAAGTTCCACATTGGAAAAGAAAACAAAGTGTTGTCTCGCTTATAAGTGTCCACCTACACCATCAGTAACGTATGAGGCCTTTTGGATAGGTACCCAAAAATAAATACGTGCAGGCTAGACCCAAAGCGAACAATATCATACTAATGGCTAGGGGTGATTATCGAGCAAGTCGAGCTCGAACTCTGCTTAATTAGCTCGGGTCGTGTTCATTTAAATTTAGTCGAACTCGAGCTAAGCTCGAACCTTGAGGAGTCGAATCGTAATTGAGCCAGGCTTTGACCAAGCATTGACCGAGCCTTTTATCGGACTGTTCCCAAACAGCTTCACCTAATATTATTCTTAGTTTATATGTTTTCACTATTATAATTTTTTTGAAGATGTTTGTTTTTTGAGTCAATAATTTAACAATAAGACTATTAATTTATTGATATATAGTAACTAGAATAAATAAATGTATTTATATAACATAGTATATTATTTACATATACTTCCTCCGTAAATGAATTCTTGCAACATTTGCTATTTTGAAATGTTTTTGAATTCTTGCAATATAATACCAATTTTTCCATATTTGGTAAGTTTTTAATTATTTCCTTCTCCTACTTTTACTAATCTACCAACAAAATATCAATAAAATGCCAATTTTCCTTTACAGGGACCATTTCATCTTATTTCTCTCTCATACTTTTACTAATCTACGGACTTAATCATACTTACAAAATTATTTTTGGAGTCCATGCCAAGAAGGTTTGTTGCAAGAATTCGTTTACGGAGTAAGTATAAAAAGTTAATCGAGCCTGTTCACGAGCTTTTCAAGCCAAGCTTGGCACAACTCAAGCTCGGCTCGTTAATGTCTCGAGCCGAATTCAAATTCGAACTAAGCTAAAACGAGTCGAGCCTTGGCCGAGCTTTGATCGAGCCGAACTAAAACTGTTTCGCGAATACGTCAAGCTCATTATCACCCTACTAATGTGGGAGTCGTAGTATTGTCAGTTTGTCAGGTAGCCAACAAAATCATTAACCTTTGACTCCAAAAGATGTGAATAGGATTCAAGTATTCAACTGTAGCTTTACAAGATCCAAACAGCCGAACAGGTAAAAACAACAATAGTTGAAATGAAACCCCTAATTTGTTAACTAGGTGCGGGCCGTGCAGCACTAGACCATTAGTCAAGATGTATTCATGTATGTATATATAAATGTCCCCAGGCGCCACCCCACTTCCCAGTTCCCAGACAAATACTTCTCTATTAGCCCAAATCAACCCCACTCAAAAGCAACAAAAAATCATGTCAATTAATGTTCAGCCAACAATAATACTCATATTTTGGTTGTTTATTATACCATCTTGGTCTTCACCGGAATTGCCGCCACAAGTGATCGCTCCACACTGCCCAGACAAGTGCGGTAACATAAGCATCCCTTACCCATTTGGTTTACAACAAGGTTGCTACTACGAAAACCCCCACAACAATTTCAAAATCTCTTGCAACCATTCATTTACCCCTCCAAAACCCTTTTTCGGCACCAAATTCGCCGTCTTCAACACCTCACTATCAACCGGAGAAATCTGCATTAACCGAGACATCTCTTACAATTGCTACGATCAAACCCGATTCAATCGTAATTACACGGCCTTAGTGAATATTAGAGGGTACACAATCTCAAGCACTAATAATTTGTTAATTGGTATGGGATGTGACACTTTTGTTTGGTTCACGGGGGTGCGGCACGGGAAGCCTTACCAGACTGGTTGTATGACTAGCTGCTCTGACCCCGGTGAAGTGTCTAGTCACGATTGTAACGGGGTTGGGTGTTGCTCTGCTTCGCTCCCCGATGAAGTCACCAATATCTCTGCTACGATTGGGAGTTTTAATAATCATAGTCGGGTGTTGTCGCTTAACCCGTGCAGTGTGGCGTACCCCGTGTCGAAGACTAAGTATAAGTACCATAAAGAAAATTTGAGTCAGGATTTGGGTTTTTACATGGAAAATAAAGTGCAGCTTCCTGTGAGTTTTGATTGGGCAATTGGGTCAGAGAATTGCTCTGTTGCTAAAGCAAACAAGAGTTGTTTGTGTAAAAGTAACACGGTCTGTCAAGACCCGCCAAATCTGGATGGATACCGTTGCGCTTGTCAACATGGGTTTACTGGTAATCCATATCTTCCTCAAGGTTGCTTAGGTATGCTTGCTTTTAATTACTTTTCATTTCGTTTCTTGATTTTAATTTGCTTTATTTCAAACTTTTATTTGCTTTATACTACGTCTTATAACTTATTAAACTCAATTGCTATATACCGTCCAAAATTACTCAATACCGCCCGTATTTTAACCTCAACTTCCTAAACTACCCTTACCTATTTAATTTGACCCAACTTAACTCCCCTCCCCTATTTAACACACCCCCTATGCCCCCCCCCCTCCCTTCAACCTTTCCTACGAACTGACAGCACCAACCCCTCCCCCTCCACTTTTTTTCCCCCTTAATTTTAAAAAAATGTTACTTCACAAAGAAATTCACTTATTGCATAAAAAAAATTATAAAGAAATTCACCTCAAAATATATAAGATTTATTAAGTTTAATTTATATTTTTATTTAGAGGCAAAATGTCGGATCACAACAATGATTACGTGAATGCCGGAGAGGTAAATTTATAAATGTTAATTTTTTTACTTGTTAATTACGTTTTTTAGCTTAGTAAATTTTTATTTTTATAAATTTTTATGTAAATCATTTTTTTCCCATGTGTAATTACTTTAAAAAATTCTTTAGGTATTTTTAAGTATGATTTTTTCTTACATAAAAAAAAATTTCCATATTTGCTTGAATTATTCAATGCATTAAGTTATATTTTTTTGATAATTGTTTCACGTATTAAATTATAAATTTTTGTTTATGTGAGAAAAAATCATACTTAAAAATAACGTTTTTACCCCATGCAAGTAACTTTTTTGAACATGTTTACCTAATGAAAATAACGTGTTTTGAACATGTTTACTCACTGGAAGTAACGTGTTCAAAACACGTTGAACCAATGGCCGTAACGTGTTCCGAACACGTTTTACACATGGTAGTAACGTGTTCTGAACACGTTGCACCCATGGTGGTAACGTGTTTTGAACACGTTGCACCCATGGTGGTAACGTGTTCTGTACACGTTGCACCTATGGTGGTAACGTGTTTTCAACACGTTACTCCAATGGATATAACGTGATTCAAGCACGTTGCTTCCATGGGTGGTGCTGGTGCAATAGTGGGTGGCGTGGTGGATCTTCTGGTGTAGCTATGGTGCGTAGTGGGTAGAGGTGGGCAAATTCCGGTACCGGATTTTCGGGGCACAGTTTTTTAACCCAGATCCGACCCGGAAATTCGGTTCCGGGTATCCAGATCCGGGTTTTTTTCTATCCAACTTTTTTTTAAAAAAAAATTTATTTTTTTATATAAAAAACTGTTTATTTTTATTAAAAAAAATTGTTTTTTGAATTTTTTTTTAATAATTTTTTAATAATTTTTTTTCAAAAAAAAACTGTTTTTTATAATTAAATAAAAAGTATTTATAATCATAAAAAAATTAATTTTAAATTAAAATAAAAAACTTTTTTTAAATAATAAAAACTATTTTTTAAAAATTAAAACCGGATACCGAGTACCGGATTTAAAAATCCCGACCTGGATCCGACCCGGTGCCCAGTTTTCAAAACCGGATCAGGTACCCGCTTTTTCAGGTAAAAAAAAGTACCGTATCGGGAACCGGGTATGGGTTTTTTTGCCCGCCCCTAGTAGCGGGTGGTGCTGGTGCATCAACGGGTGGCGTCGGTGGTCGTCGTGCTGTGGTGGTTCTCGTGCTTCCTTGAATTGAAGGAGATGGTGGGAGATGACGGAGTTTCGAAGAGCGGGGTTTCTTTTCTCTGTATTGTGAAGTGAGTGAGGGTGAGGAGAGAGGTTTTTTTAAGTAATTGGTAAATAAGGGTAAGGGTAGTATTGGAAGATTGGGGAAAAATACGGGCGGTATCTAGTAAATACGGGCGGTATTTAGTAATACCCTTTATTAAAAGGTCCCAACTTGCTCAAACATTACATGTTGTCCGAACTAATAAGACTCTCACCGGTGAGTGGAGTGTAGATAGACCTGACAAATATAAAATCGATCCGTTGGCCACCCGAAAAAAGTGGGTCATGGACAAGAAAAATCAATCAGAAACTCGTTAAATAGTCTAAAATAAGGCCTGAAACTCAAATCCGTTATGACCAAAACCCATTTTTGACCGACCGAAACCGACATGACCAATCAATTTGTCAGGTATAAGTATGGATTTTTATACGCCAATTGGCAAACAAAACATGTGAGTGTGCGACATTTATAACGAGAGAGGCTACGGTTGCAAGAGAGCTAAACACTCTAGGTTAAAGAGCTAATTGTGTAATATTTAACACAACTCTATTTGTTTTAATTGTGTAATATTTGTGTCTTGTTATATTTTTATTAGGGTAAAAGCTACAAAACCTGTTATAATGTTAGATAAGCTAGAAATATTAATACAAAATAAAAATGTTAAATATTAATTATATGGATTAGCCTCTGGTTTTGACATGAACGTCGATCTTAGAATTGTCACTTTTGTATAATGTCCCCCGCCTCCCGGAGGCTCATAGTTTACAGGTTTAAAGTTTAAAGGTGTTTTTTAATATGATAAAATATATAATTAGATACGGAGTAGTTTTTTTTAACTAATATGATACCTAAACTATTCTGCTCAAGTATAATAGATATATAGGATGATTAAATTTTTGGTACTCCATATTTGAATAACCTTTACACCTATATTAAATTAATTGTTTGCAGAATTTAAGCTACAGATTTTCGTTGTTGATTTGCCTACCTGATAATCAGTGAGACAAAGAGCCAAAGACCTACAACTGCTACATGTTATATTAATAAATAATAATAATGATATATGCATAGAAAATTCATTGATTATGTAACGTAGCACCCACTTGGCCCCTTTGCCAAAACAAAATATATGCACCAACTTAACCGCCGCTTGGTAATTGGTAGGTTGGTATATGATGAAAAAAAAATTTAAAAAAATCAAAATATGAGTTATTACAAAGTGTAAAGCAAAAAGTCAAAAAACAACCAGGAAAAACAGGCAATTGATATTGGCACTCCTCCCCCTTATTATTCATGTGAGAGGGGGAAGAGTGCCAAAATCAATTTTGGAAGTGCCTAAATCATCCCCCGAAAAAACACTAGCACACTCTCGAGAGAGAGACCGCCAACTAGTGTACTAGTTTAAGTAGTTTGACAACTATATGTGACTATGAGAGGCTTTTGTGCACCTAACATAACAAACAAAACTGGTTATATAAAAGAATGAAATTATCTAAGATGATTTTTATCTCTAATGGTGTTTTATGTGGATCTTTATAGAGATAATATTTGAATTAGGAGAATATATATTTTTGAGATAATATTTTTGAGACAAAATAGGGTGATTTACGAGGGTTTGTTTTATTAGGCATTATATATATGGCATTTATGATCAATAAGAACTCAAGCTATTATTTTCACAAATTCAACATGGTATCAGATTGAAATTAATTAGCACCAGGTATGGTGCCATGGTGGGCCTGTGTTGCATCAACATTTCAAGCCCAAAGGGCTTTTCATGTGAGGAGGAATGATAGAATATATAAACATATTTCTGGGCCCCAACTATCAGTTTAAGCTTTTTGTTGAGATGATCCTTTAATAATCTTTAAGGCACTGGATCAGCTGAATGGAGTCGATAAACATGCTAATCTTGTGATGTTTACCGCTACATTTTTGGAGACCAAACCATAAAGCTTGCGTCTCGTTTAAGGAGAAATGATTGAAAACAAATGGTTAAACAAATCATTATTGTATAGATAACTTTTTTTTAAAAATAATTATAATGACGGTTGTATTAGCTAGGCCTTGAATCAGGTCTTAATGTATATTATCCGGTCTAATTTAGGCAAAACGCGCATCTATAAGAGAGAAAATAAAGAATGCTCACAACTACGTAAAGTGAGTTTTGAAAAGTGGTAGATGGTACGGAGGGCCGATGTCTCCTCTACCACACCACACTCTACAATTCTATTGTATTGTTAAGTTGGGAGATAGCTATCGGTTATGATGACATTTTCAATTTTATACATATATTTTATCCACACATCAAATATGTTGCATGTATTTATTTGACAAAAAATTATGAAATGTCGTGAAGTATTTCAATCAATTCATATTCAATTTGGGGAAAAAAGTGTTAAAATATCTAGAACGAGTATTTGGTCATACACAGATAAAAAAAGAAAAAGAAAAAGTGACATGACAAAAAAAGTGATATCTAGAACGAGTATTATTTGTCAAATAAATCACAAATAATAGTAAAGTTTACAAATTGTATAAACAAAATAGAATATGGTTGAAGTATTTATTGATCATATCATATATCATATGAGAATATTTGATGAGAATGTTTGGTTTGTAGACATTGATGAGTGCAAGGAGGCTCATAATGAATGCGAGAAAGCAGAGTATTTTATCAATCAACAAGGAAGCTATGATTGCAAATGTCCAGACGGTTACCATGGAAACGGGACTAAGACCCGACCTTGCATTTCTGATTCTAAGTCTTGGGTCACACCAGTTGCAGCCACTGTTTGTAAACTAAACTAACTAACTACTTTTCACTTTTCCTCTATCTGAGCTTACATATAATATACTTCCTCCGTAACATAATTCTGGCAACAAGACTTTTTCACGCATTTCAAGGAAGCAATTTAAGGGTGTAAACGAACAAATTAATCAAAATGGTTTTAATACAAGTAAGATTGAGATCATAAATTACTAATCTTAAAAAAAATTTTGATCAATTTATTTGTTTACACACTTAAATCGCTTCCTTGAAATGCGTGAAAAAAAAACTTGTTGCCAGAATTATGTTACGGAGGGAGTACATACAATTGCATATGTGCACCAGTTTTAACTTCACTGCTATCAATTTTTTTTTTAAAAAAAAAGAAATTCGCCTTTTGAGCTATATCTGTTTTCAATTGTTTATTTATTGTACAGGTGTTGCCGGTGCTATAATAATTTGTCTTCTGGTTGGATTTTTTTCCTACTGGAAAAATGGAAAAAGAAAGCTCAAGAATATACGAGAATTTTTTTTTCGGCAAAATGGAGGTTTGCTTTTAGATCAAAAACTTTCCGGGCGAAATATTGATTGGTTAAAAGTTTTTACAGCCGATGATCTTGAAATTGCAACTGACAATTATAATGAAAAGTTTATAATTGGAAGAGGAGGTTTTGGCATTGTTTACAAAGGAATTCTGCCTAGTAAACAAAATATTGCAATCAAAAGATCGATCAAGATGGATCCACACCAAGTTGAACGATTCATCAATGAAGTTATTATCCTATCACAAATCAACAACAGAAATGTGGTAAAGTTATTAGGTTGTTGCCTTGAAACCGAAGTGCCGTTGTTGGTATATGAATTCATTACCAATGGTACTTTATATGACCACTTAGTCGATGCAGTGAAAGCTTCAATTCTAACATGGGACTTGCGCCTGAAGATAGTGTGCTATCGTATTTGCACACCACAATCTCAACGCCAATTATCCATCGAGATATGAAGTAGATGAACATACTTTTGGATGACAACTACATCGCTAAGGTAGCAGACTTTGGAGCATCAAGGTTGGTTCCAGAGGATCAAGATCATATTGCTACTATGGTATTGGGAACATGGGGATATTTGGATCCTGAGTATATGCAAACGAGAAAATTAACCGAAAAGAGCGATGTTTATAGTTTTGGTGTTGTTTTAGTTGAATTGTTCACCAGAAAAAAGGCAGTTTCTTACGATAGGCCGGAAGAAGAGACAACCCTAGCAAATCACCTTCTTCTTAAGATGAAAGAAGGACAATTATTAAACATTCTTGACAAAAGCATAGTAAGTGAGGGAACAATTGAGCAAATACAACAAATGGCTAATCTAGCAACATGGTGCTTGATGATAAAAGCAGAAGAGAGGCCTAGCATGAAGGAGGTTTCAATAGAATTGGAGACAATTAAAAGATTAGGTCATTCACATTCTTGGATTTCAACGGATGGATCATCTCAAGGCCACACTGAACCATTATTATTGGAATCAGTTAATAGTAGCATTGAGATAGACTATAATCCACGTTTTGAATCCATCCTAGCAGATGGGAGATAGTTTTACCATGTTTTGATGTGTTGTTAAATACTTTTCTTTCTTTTATTTTTTCCTTTTGTTTTTTGTGTTTGATTTCAATATATAAACATTTCAATAATTGAAAGTTTTCTTTGTGTATGTTTATGTGTTTTTATTGGAGTTATATTGTACGGTTGGAAATATAACTCCAAAGTTGCTTCAAAAGAATAGGTAGTTTCTTGTCCCAAATAGAAGAATTAAGTCTTTTATATCTTCAACTCTTCTTATATCGCATGTTCATATATTATGATGTTTGTACTAGACTAGGTTGCATGGATACTCCGCTTTACCCCGTATTCGATATCGATACGATACCGATATACGATACGATACACGATTTTGCGTATCCAATACGATTTATGGCGTGTCTAATTTTTAAAGTATCCGATCATGTAAATACAAGCCGTATCCTTTGTATTTTGGTGTATCCTAATATATACCAAAATTTAAATTAAATCATTTTTAGACTTAATGCAATAATATCCATATAGTTCAAAAGTAGCTCGCCAACGAGTGAAAAGCACCTTAACATCACCGTTTCGGCAATATAAGGCAATTTTCAAATTTAACTTAAGAAATTTTTAATTGTATGATTAATTTATTGAGTATAAATTAACTTACATACGACTCTTACGTTGTTTAACTTTTTCTATTTTTTAATATATAATATTATATTATATTGTCGTACCCGTATCCTACAGTTTTTTAGTACTCGTATCACGTACCCGCACCATTCTCGTACTCGTATCCGCATCTGTATCCATACTACCTAGGTACTAGAGTCAAGGTTCTAGATCATCATATGTGCTAGCTAGGCTAGGCTCGGGAGATGGGTGTTGGCTAGAGCTGTCAAACGGGTTAGGTCAGGTTGGGATAAAATACTTTTGGGTTCGGGTTGAACATATTGCGTTAGTAGTGGGTTCTAGTCTTAAAATACATACTTATGACCCATGAACTTTGGGTTAAGATTGACCCAACGGGTTTAGAGATTTAAAAGCACTACTATTTTTTATGTTTTAAATGTATTATATATAACCATATTTAATTTGTAAAAAAAAAATCTAAATTTATATCACAAATAATAAGACTTAACATATAGTGTATTTGAGAACCATATTCAGCAAATAACGACTAAAATAAAAAAAAATATTGAACTCTATTATCGGACGTTTGTCTTCAATGTAATAAAAAACTTACAATCACTGAATTTTAATATAAGAAAAACAATTAAATTAATTAATTTTTATACTTACATAAGGTAACATCAATGTAAAGATAAAGATTATCAAAAAATAAATATAAAAGTAATGGTTTAATAAATTAACGTTATAGAAATATATCCGCTTAAAAATAAAAATTGAAAAGCACTTAACCCGTTGGATTGAACTAGGTCGGTTCGAAATTTGATGGGTTTTAACGGATCATAAATATCAAAATAAATGTCAAAACCCGCTATTTACAGGTCGGGGTCGGCTTCTCGGGTTGTGTCGAAATTGACAGCTCTAGTATTGGCGGATTTTAACACCTAGTCTAGTTTTTAGGAACACCTAGACTAAGGCCCTGTTCATTAAGACTGATCTGATCTGATCTAAACTGATCCGATCTGATCTGAACTGATCCGATTAGGTGGGGTATTATTTTGTGACTTGTGAGAGTATAAAATTAAAACAAAACTGATCTAATCTGATCTGAAAAGTCTAATCTGATCTGATTACTTTAGCTTTTAAGTCCAAAAGAAGATGAACTAAGGATAATATGAGCTTTAAAATTTCAAATGATCAAAATATTCTTGCTAATATTGTAACTGATAATAGGAGAGATTCTTACCATGTTTTACACCGATATGTATGACGGATGTAATATATTTTCCACTGCTTCTCTTTTTCCCTTTGGCTGACCTCTCTATAAATATTAAATACAGGTATTGTTTGTTTGAGTTATCATTTCACACCTTTGCAGTTTGCCATTGGAGTAAAGGTCGAGTAATCTTATAGGTTGATTGTTGGGAGTCCGTGTGCCTAAGTATGAGACAAATTTGAATTTATAGCAGTGATATCCTTCATGCCATGACAAAATCTTCTCGATAAGTTGTTTGTTTTAATTGTACTGTATTAAGTATTAACTATATTTTCCAACATTCTAAATTCTGATTTTTTAATTGTATATTTTTAATCTATGTATCTATTGGGGTTCATGATAACGATAGAAGGGTGGAACTTATATATAGGAACCGATAATCCATTTTTTTAGTTCTAAAACCACTTTACTTTTAAGTTATGCATTGGTTATCAGATTGTTTTGTCATTCATTGGTATCTGGTTGAATTTCTTATTTTTTATTTAAAAAAAATTAAATAGAAACAATTTTAAGCTCTTTTTGGAGCCAACAGTTAAATTGTAATAAAGTTTGGAACTGCTTAATATACCATGAACACATGGATGATGATAATAATAAAGTGCTTAGTTACTTGCTGCTATTTTCTTATCAGCTGTATTTTTTTACGTGCTACATTTCTGTCTTGTATGGGTACCCATATTTCATTTACAATTCTACCCTTAATTTATCTCATTTATTTTTTATTTAAGAAATGGCTAATTTGTTGGACTGTATTTTGGCACTCTCTTCAAACATACAGTGGTAAGCAAGGGAAAAGTCCCCCATAAGCCCATATGTATACGAGCATTTATTATAACAAGTTAATAAGGCTCTAACCCAGCCCGAGCCCACACTATAGTTATAAGAATCCAATTATCCAACTATGCCTGCTCATTTAAAGATAGTCCAGTCTGGCCCAATCCAGTCCAGTTAACAATAGTCTTTTTGTGTGTGTGTGTGTGAGAGAGAGAGGGACAAGTCTAGTCTTTTTTTTTGTGTGTGTGTGTGTGAGGGACAAGTCAAAATGCATCACTTATTATATAGCACACTGGCAGTGATCGCCGTTTCTCGACGGTGGTGTCGCGGTGCATGTTGGTGTTGTTTGCGGCTGCTAATTGTTTTTTTTTTTTTTTTAAATTGTGAATTGAATTTTTTTGATCGATTCAAATTTGATTGGGTTTTTAGTCGAATTTCAATCTTATAGTTGGATGATCTTTGGCGTGTTTGAATATGATCGAAAGTTTAGTTTCTCCTTGTTTTGATTAGGGTGTGCTCTTCAACTTATATCAGATCAGATCTCATAATATAAGTTTAAAATTTCAAATCTTATCTTATCAGATCAGATTAGATCAGAAAAAATAAGACGAAGAGAACACATCCTATGTTGGAATATTATTGGAGAGTTACATTATAAGTTGATTTTAGTTATACGTATACTCTTGCTAATTGCTATGCGCCTATGCCTAGCTAGATGCCTAGATGGCCAAGATAGATGGGTCAGAAAAAATTCACAAAGAATGGTTTTAGTTTTGATGCCCCAGTTTTTTGTCTCACTTTTTTTTAACGAAAGTTTTTGGATTTATTAATACTCTATTTGGTAGTATGTAAAATATTTTACTTGTCATTTTCTCCTTTTTTCACTATTTGGATGTAAAACAATCATGTAGGACTGAAAATTATTTTTTCTTTTAAAACGAAGGGAAAACACTTTTCCATCATTATTCATTCTCTTTTTCTAAGAAACTAGCTTTTACCTTTCATTCGATCTATCCTCTCCCTTTCCCTTCAAACTTTTTTTACTAATGTATTTTTACATTTTATTATAAAATGTTGTGCATAAATATTCATTTTACAGTGCAAACTTCTTACACCTACCAAATTTATTATGAAGTATAAATTTACGAGTAATTTAAGTTAGTAATGCAGTATTTTTTTTTGGTAATGTAAACTATTCTAAAATTCAAATATTATAATGGATATCCGATCTATGCTCGGCCCTAGTTTCGAAGCCCGTCTTCGTCTTTCCAAAAATTCATACACGTGCTCCGGGATATTCTCTAAGGGATGCATGTCTGTTTTTGGCTTCAAATAACCAACATTGCACCCTAGATTCTTGTTTTTGGATCACCTGAACTTGGTGGACTTATGTGCCTTTCAGGACCTTCAATTGGCTTTCATTTCTCATTTTCCACTTGCGTAGACCCAACAAACCCCAACATGATTTTCATGCATTTTCATTCTAGGACCCTAAAATGCAATCAAAGAGTGAATTATAAGCCTTCTATTTCAACTTTTCCAAAAATTCACACATGGTCCAAAATATTAGAAGAGGGAAGCATGTCTGTTTCTAGCCTCAATTAAATAACCACCATTGCACCCTAGATTCGCGGTTTTCCATCATGTGAGCTATGCAGATAGATAATGTGCTTCAAATTGAATTTATTGCACGTTTCCACTTGCATAGGCACGCTTTATGACCCAATAAATTATCCGCATATAATTTCCGGGCCTTTTCATTATGGGATCTAAGAAGGATTCAAAGTGTATCAATTTTTAAAAAAATATACTAATCTGTAAAAAAAGGCGTATCAAACATTTTTGAAATAAAAGGAGTATTAATTATGACACAATGTAACAAGTTCATATATATAGACAAAAATAAGATTTGATTCATTGGATAAAATAAGGTGTAATATGTTATAATATTATCAGATAAATGAAGAAAAGTTCATAGAAGCAAAAATAAGTTGAAAACAAGTAATTTAGTTGCGTAACTATTAGCTGAAATTATTGTTGAGGTGAGTCTCAAGTCTAAGAAGTGAGAATAATGAGAAAAGTATATCAATTCGTGTAATCAACTTAAATATAACTGTAAATTAGTATGGGTCGGTCCTAAATCTTAATGTGTGTTGCAAGATAACTCGCTGTATGAATTTATATGGTTGTATTAGTGAGTAGTGACAGGAAGGCATATCATATCATATCATATACGATATATATTATTGATTATTGATATCCAAAGACAAAGCAATTATCAATTTATCATTTAACAACCCAAGAATCCCCAAACTGTCCGTAACACACTGCACGAGTGGCTTTCCAAGGCTCCATTATTTCCTGCATGTATATGGGCCATATGGCAAAAGCAAACTTTAAGGTTGTACCGTGGCTCGGTGGTAAGAGCACGTTATCCGATAGTGAAGTCTCAGTTCAAACCTTACACCTAATGTTGTTGGGTTTCCCATACAACCGTACTTCCAATGTTGTTGGCGTTCTGGAGCGCTATATAAATAAAGTATTTAAAAGTAAAAAATATTAAATACATATCTAATGTTCTAGTGCGTTCGTTAACAATATTGTAATAAATATATATATGGGTTTATTATATAGTGGTGGAAGATTACTTACAAGTCATAGGAGGTTCTATCCTAAAACCAATTGGTAATAAGAGGAGTAACTCTAGACTTATAAGTTAGTTTAGTCTCTCCTCATCTTCTGATGTGGGACACTCACTAGTGCACCATATATGAGGTTCAACACTTCCCCCCTCACTGGTGAGTGTCTTTAGAATTAAGAGCTAGCTAGAAAGACAATTACAAATAATCCTCTCAGGTTGGACATCCTGTCGAAGCAAACTCTTTCCAGTTGCTTAATAAGACCTGGTTTAGAAGATAACCACAACCTGAACTCTGATACCAAATTCAATTATTTAATGCATTGTGCTTAATTCCAATTTGGAACATGTTTTTCCTTTTTTTTTTTTTAATAAGGGAGCTAGGTCTACCACTTCCCCTTATTTTTCCCACTTTCCCTTACTTTTCACCCCGATTATTTACGCATTTTCTCTTTAATATAATTTTCATTTTTAAGCCTTCTCCCATTATAATACATTATTCTTAATTTTTACGCAAATACTTATTGTAAATGCACAAAACAAATGAGTACAGGTGAATACGTGTTCTGGCCTTTACTCTTTAGTATAAAATGCCAATCATTTCTGACCACAATGGTCGATGCTAAAGTAGCCACAAGCCCACAATCTTATTATTGTACACTTGTGCTGAAAGAACAGTCGTTTACTCGTTTTAGTACACAACTTTTGGTTAAAGTTGAACAATTTGACATATAAGATTAGGATAATATTAGGCCGAAAAGGCTAATTCACAGAAAATAAATACAATAAATTAGGATAAAATGGTTTAGGTATAGTAGAAATTACACAAAGATGTACGTACTTTAAGAAGATAGATAGATATAGTTTTGCATGGTTGGTTTTCGATGCCTTTTTTCATAAGATAGCTCCGAAGGATTATTTAACCTAATTGATGAATAAGATAGTTCTACATAAAGGGGATTTTTTTTTTTTTTGGAGAAAATAAAAATTGGTATAGAATTTAAAATGTGTTGGAATAAGGCTTTAAAAACTTAATGGATGATCTTTAATAGTTATAATTATATATCGGATTCTTTTTTAGTGTTATGACTAATTTATATTATAGCATCTCGTAACCACTCTATATATTATGAGCTTTTAAAGGGGCATTTATGACCTGAATTTCAATGCAAAATATATTAGGAAAAATTATCAAAAACCATCTTTTGTAAGTTGAGTTTTGTAATAAAAAAGCCATCTTATCTAGAACTTTTTGCAAAAAATCATCTTATGTGATACATTTCCTTGATGACCGCTACCTTTAGCCAGAATCTGGCGTTGACCCACACGTTTTATGCACGTGATTCACTAAATTCCTTTGCTTTTCATTTTTGGAACCATTTAATTTATACCCATTTAACCCATTTACCCACATTGAAATTCATTTAACCCATTTCCCCCCTTTTTTTACCCAAATGAGGGCATTAGTAAGTACTTTGAAGGTTATGTTTAGTAGCTCACTTGACTAAATTGATGATAACAAAAGGACGAAGGGTGCTTGAAGGGGATCGGGAAAAAAGAGATGAAAGTGAAATTTGATGTGAGAATTAACCGAGGCAAGAGATGAAATCGATGATACAGGTGCAATAGTGAAATTCTCTTGCATTGTGATTGAATGATAGAGTATATGTAACATAATCTTGGATTTCAACCATCAACTTAAGTTTTTAGTTGAGATGATCCTTTGACATGGTATTAGAGCCAATGTGACATAAAGGCCATGAGTTCGAATCTCATCCACCTCCCTTTATAAAGTGGAATTAACTAACACTAGGTATGATGGGTAGTATGTAACATAATCTTAGGCGTCAACTATCAACATAATTTTTTTGGTTGAAATGATCCTTTGAAATTGAATCAATGTAAATCTCGCTCCTTCTGTTTCATATTAATTAAATGCATTTATTTGTTTGTTTTTTTTTATGGGGGAGGGGACCCAAAGTGAGGCCCACTTCACATTAGTGTTTTACAATCTTTGACGGAGGTTTTGTAATTTTTTTAGTATTATATGATTTTCAACAATAAGTGATAAATTAAAGATTGGTTTCTAATATGAGGCTCTACCAAGTGTTTCTTTAAGCCCAATTGAAGGGTTATAAACTTATAATTTTAATTTAAAAAAAAAACACACACAAAAACAAAAAGTTTTGGGGCTACCATAGATGGAAAATTATATGGTAAGCCCCAAATCTCCATATTTATTTGTTGTTTATGGAGTTTTTAGTTTTTAGTATTTTTTTGGTCAATAAGTGGTTCTCTCTTTATGTGAGTATTTTGCGCTCTTGTTTGGGGTATTCTTTGTTATTGCTTTATGGCATTTTGTGACATTGTTTTCATTTACATGTTTGAAGATGTGGAGAAGATAAAGATGGTCCAAGAAGGCATAATCTCCATATTTACAATTTCACTGTTTAAAACAACTATAGCACCGGTTGTGAAGATCTCCGTCCATAAAGATGCACAGATATAGAAGTTAACCAGGTGTTCAAGAATGATATCATGAACTAAAATAATTATCAGAAAAATGTGTAGTGTGTGATAACAACAACTATAGGGAGGTGGTGGCCGTTGAAGACAGTCCACATATGTAAATTGGACCGCCGATGAAGCAATGACTGGACGAGGTATTCACATATTGACATCCACGTTACCCACGCTGCTTTTTGACATCTATCCTACGTCTTTCAATATGTGCTTGCGCTGTATATTCCCATTTTTAGCAACCTCTCTATATATATACTTTGTTTCTCAACTACCACGACTAATGATCATAAGTCAAAGAAGTTGATCACATTTTCAGCTTTGTTAAATAAATATCATTTCCAAACTATTTGCTTTTGACTACCAACCGCAAATATTTACTGTTGTGCATTTTGATTTCATATTAATCATATTCGGACTGCGTGAGCTTTTTATACTCCTATTTTAGCTAAATTGAATTGAAATCAATTTAATTTCTTATAAGGAATGAAAACCAATTAGTCTATGTCGAAAGACTAATCAACGACATTTTTATTATTTACTGATTATAAAGAAAGTTAGTTGCTTTCATAAGAGTGGGACCAACAAGTCATTATCTTATAGTTATATTCTTTATTAGCTAAATTGTTGATTGTCTGATTTGCACATCTAAAAATGTGATTAATAGTAAATTTTGTCTAATTTGATTTGGGTATCACTTACTAGGTTGTAAATTTCCCACTGAGTTCACCCAAATTTTCTTCTAATAGGGTTGATAAGAGTAGGGTTAACTCCCAGCACATACATACACTCAAATAATAGGTGTTTAGTGGTTTTCTAATGGTGACTACATAACTTAGGGTGTGTTTGGTTGTGTATTTTTTAATGGATTGGAATGGAGTTAGAATCCATTCCATCTATTTTTTTGTTTGGCTGAGCTTTTAAACTATGGAATCTCATACCCATGGGGTTCTAACTCCATTCCATACCCCTAGAATCCCATACCCACCTCTCCCCATAAAATTCACAATCCAATCTTTTAATGAAGTTTAGAATCCATTCCAACCACAAAACCAAACAACTTTAAAGTAGCATGAGTTTTAGAATCCATACCCATGTAGTCGGTATGAGCAATTCCATACCAATCCATTCCAACCTAATGAACCAAACAAACCCTTAAAAAAATTGAGGAACTGAACTAAATTGAGGGCTTGTTTACTTCAGCTTAAATTCAGTTCAGTTCGACTCTCAATTTTCTTCTCTTATAAAAAATTACTTTCAGCTGTATTAAGTACAGTTCAGTTCAATTGTATTCAGTAAACGTAACTTCCACAAAAATGAATTTAGGGTGTCTTAGTAGAATAAAGTCGAAACCAATAAGTTAGCACCTAAAATTGTTTAAGGCAAGAATAGAATAAATATATTTATTACCAAAAAAAAAAAGAATGAGTACTTCATATTTAAAAAAAAAGGTGTGACAATACAAATTTACATCCTTAAAATTTTATAGAGGCAAAACATTAGTAACTTAATTTTTGGGTTATCTAGTAGTCTTGTACAAGCCAGTGAACTAGTAGAATCCTTACCCAAAAAAAAAATATTTAACACTGTACTTAATTAATTGCGATATCATTTCAGGATAAATGGTGATAAATTAATTACGATATTATTTCAGGATAACTAGTAGTACAATATTAATGTATATAGACGATGCTGGAATACCATACCCTTTATTAATTTGGCTATTTATCGCGCACAACTTACTTCTTTATGGTACCCCATAACCTTAAATTATTCTTGATTAATCGAAAGGATAAGTTCATTTTTTAACAGCGTGCAAAAAGAATTTTTTTTTTTTTCACACTAATTTTTACCATGATTAATCTTTGATTTTTTTAATCCACCTTATCAACTTTCCTTCAATCTTATCTTTCAATTGGGTTTGAAAATTTTGTGTTAGAGATACAATTGATCAAGATCAAATAACGGCCTATATTAACTTCAAAAATAGAAAGTCTGTCAAATTACCAATCACATAATAGGAATATTCTTCAATAAAGTCCTTTCGATAAAAAAAATATTAAAAAAAAAAAAAAAACTATGACCAAGTATAAAAGTTAGGTTAGCTAGAGAGCTCAAACACTGTACTCCTTAACTGGTGCGTCACGCATCAAACTATAAAATGTAACTATGTAAGTTTGTCCTGTGATAGTAACTGCTACATGGAGCACGCAAAGAGTTTTTGTTTATCAAATTAATAATTTGCTTTACTTAAATTAATCAGTGACATCGACTATCATGACATATGATAAATTGATAATATTCAGAATTAGTAAGTTGCCTCCTCAAAGAATCAAGGAACTCTAGGAATATTAAAAAGAATAATTTTAGAAAATTTATCCTATATGGTCTCAAATCTTAATTAGTACTCCCTCCGTCCCTTAAAGATTGCCCCATATTGACTTTTGTTACTGTTCATTTGGTAACTTTGACTCTCTATAATTTTATACATGTAAGAAAAAATATAGTCAAATGGGATTTCGTTTGATTCGTCTCAATGTGTACTTTTTAATACGTAATGCTTATAATTTTTTATTATACGTATCTCAAGATATTTTCATTTAAAGATGTGTCTCGGGAGATGAAAAAAAGTAAATGGGGCAATCTTTAAGGGACAGAGGGAGTATTATAGAATTACGAGGATATGAAAAATAAGTTTTGACGAGCAATAATAAGATGAGAAATTTCCAATGATATACGTGTAATTTTGGAAATTTTTAATATTATACCTAGTTTTTTAAAATTTAAAAGGTATACTTAAGTTTAGCGTTAAGTTATCAAATGTAACATTTTTAATTAATATCGTTAAAATTTAACCATCATAACCATTCCAAACCAGACTACACCACCACAACCACCATATATAATTACGGTCATAGAAAATGTTGGTGGTGGTGCATAGAGCTGTAAATAGGTCAACCTGGGTTGGGTTCGGGTTGACCCATTAATATAAACGGGTTGAAATTCCCAACCCAAACCCAACCCATTTAGTTAAACGGGTTGAAATTTTCAACCCAACCCAACCTTATAAATAAACGGGTTGACCCAATAACCCGTTTAATAATGTTATCACTTTTTCATTAGCATCAAATAAAGTTATACCACTACATGTCATATTGTTCATATTGTTCATATACTACAAGTCATATTGTTTATAATTTACACACACGGTATTAATTAATAATTAACAACCTTTTAAGTTCTAATGTTCAAGATAAATACAATAGATTTTAAGACATTACAACCACCTACATAACTCGTAAAAAATGTATAACATAATAAAATAAAAATATGAATGTGATATATTAGATCGGTAAGACAGTTTAACTTGAAACTAATTTTATTACAACTTATATTCTTAATTGGGTTAAGCGGATTGAAATCGGGTTGAGAATTTCAACCCGACCCAACCCATTAAACTAAACGGGTTGGATCAACCCATTTAGTTAAACGGGTTGAAAAACTTAACCCAACCCGTTATTATTGGGTTAGGTTCGGGT
Source organism: Salicornia ramosissima (assembly GCA_951394345.1). Lineage (NCBI taxonomy): Eukaryota > Viridiplantae > Streptophyta > Magnoliopsida > Caryophyllales > Amaranthaceae > Salicornia > Salicornia ramosissima. The sequence goes on from OX596234.1 coordinate 52,465,977, forward strand.
TGGGTTATCGGGTTGGGTCAGATTTTGCCAGCTCTAGTGGTGCATAGTCGAGAAAGGGGTTGGTGTGGATCATTGTGGAGGTTAAGGTTTTGATCTGAGGGGATATTATTTGGATTTAATTCGTAGAGAAAGAGATAGTATATTATGATTTTTTCGGGCTTAACTAGAGTTGGTGGTGGTACTTTGAGGTTGTCGGTGATGGTTGTCGGTGATGGTTTGCGGTGATGCGTGGTGGTTTGAGATAGTTATTATGGTAGTTAAATTTTAACGGTTTTAGTTGATAATACTATATTTGGGAGCTTAATTCTAAATTGGGTCCATTGACATTTTTAAAAAAATAATTACACTATTAAATAATCGTTGGAAATTTTCCTAATAAGATTTGTTTTTCTCTCCAAATAAAGATCAATAAATTCAGATAATATTAACGTTGTCTTGGTCTAGTGGTGCCAAGGGCTAGACTTGGTAGGGAGAACCACGGTTCGATCCCCCACAAGCACGTTGGGAGGAGTTTAAAACCTTAACCCCGGGACGCGCTCCGAATCCGAATTAGTCCAAAAGGGTGAACCGGGTGGGTACAAAAAAAAAATATTCAGATAATCAAATACCGGTTTAAAAAAAAGCACACTAAATATTTCTTGTACGTTAATTAGTAATTCGATTTCATAAAGTGATTGGTTAGTTAGTTACTATTAGCTTTCTACCCTTGTTAAAGAGGGAAAACATGAACATCCCTTTTCAACAAGACGATCTTTATCACAAATGCACATACTAGCTACCAACCTTCATTAAGGATTGCATCATTTGAATATTCTTCAGATCACAAATCACAATATTTCATACTCTTGCATATGTTTTAAGTTGTCAATTAGTCATATCTTAATTTTCGCGCCCTTATAATATAACTTATTATATTATTTAAATAAAGTTGGTATTTTTTAAAAAATACACATTAAAACAAATCTAACAACGTCGAATCTAACAATCTAACATACTATACATAAATTACATCTTATAGATTAGTAAAAATAATGTTTGGTCAAGAGGTTTCCAACTTAAGAAGATGAAATGGAGCAATCTTTTAAAGAAGAAAAAAGTACTTGATATCAACATTTCGGCAATAAATCTAGAAGCTTTAGAGTATCACTAATAGGTAAAACCACCATTTTAGTAACTTGTTAGTAACACTTTACGCTTCCAATCTAATCTCATCTCTTCAACCTATTTTTATCTGTTCCGTCCATTCTAATCTCACCCGTTCATTCTAATCCAATCCAATGAAATAAATCCAATCCAATACAATCCAATCCACTTTAATCTTGCTAAAAAAACAAAGCTTGAGTTCCTTATTTTAAACGTTGCTATTATTTTGATGCGAGACTTGGGATAGATGTGCACTTATTTTCCCAACAAACCTTCCCTCAGATCGACCAAAGACCACATACCATGGCTGCCCACTGGACAACAACCTCACACGCTCCGCCAACGAATTACAGGGTAACCACCTCCAGCATTAAGGCTATCTCCGAACTACACAACTGAACACACACAGGAGGACTTTCGATACAAGGGCACACCAGATCACCAACTTCGAGGGCACACAAAGAGGGACAACCCCACACACCAACACAACGACCATCTGCCTTAGACCGAACCGCCCGGCTCTGATACCGCTTTTGGGTCGTCAAACCAAGCTCATACACATACTAGTACTTTATTGTCCGCTTTAGGCTTTAGCCCGCACGGTTTTGTTTTTGGGCTCCTTCCCAAAAGGCTTTGTACTAGTATATATTGAGCATCATTATATAAACAGCTCCAACTCTTGCTATTATTTTGATTTGGGACTTGAATTGTGCACTTATTTTTCCAACAACCGGGTATAACTAATAATTGGAGCGGATTGAAATTGAAATGGCTAGTAATTAGGTGTACATTAATAAATGCGAATGATTAAAAAGAAAATAATATAAATGAACGGAGGGAATAGCAGGTGGAGAAAAAAAAGTCAATAATTTTATTGCCACAAATAAAGAAAGATGAAGGCCAAAACTTGCAAAGGGAGAAAAAAAAAAAAAAGATAGAGGTGAAAGTCATTAATGGAATGCATTGTAATTATGTGATATGGGCTCCTAGCAAAGCAAGTTAAATACAAACCCTGCATACCTCAGGTTGAGGAGGAGAACGAGTACCCCGATCTATTCTTATTTATCTTTGTGGAAATCCATTATAGTTGGAGACAAATAATGATAGCCTACATATTACCCCTTCAAGAGAAACATACTAATAGCTTGTAGCCCAAATTGACCCCTAATATAGCAATTTTATTGTTTTAATCAGGGCCATTATACTCTGTTCGTTTTGCAGTGGTCTCCTCATTTTTAGTTTACAAATTTATCAATACATATTTATTCCGGTATCGAAAGTTAGGTCGCCTTGATCCGCGAGCTGAGAACCTCCGCAAGGAAACATGTGTAAGCTAATCCTAGGGTTTCACCGGAGAAAGACCATGCGACACTCAAATGAGTGAATAGTGATGGTGAGAGAATAATAAGATAGTAGAGTAGAGAGGTGAGATAAAGTGTGAATACCTTGCCTATGATTAGGGCTTTCTCTTATATATGTATGTGTGACAGTCGTAGATTCGATCCCTTACCAAGAGATGGCAGCGGATCATGGATCCGTGGATCCAGATTCATTTTTTCAAATCTGGATCTTGATATTTTGGACCCATGTATATTCGGGTCGGATACGGATCTCTTGGGAAAAAAGGATTTGGATGCAGATCTCGTGTATAGATCCGAATCCTCATATCCGTATTTTAAAAAATTACCCATAAGAGATGGGGATACTTATATTGAAGACAAAAAATGATTAATCTTTTTTTTTTAATGCATAATGTTAGCTCAAAGTTCACTTGCAAGATTCATCACTATCTTCATCTTCTTCGTCCATCTGTATGAAATCAAGTTAAACACCATCAACACCATTCTTCACCATACATTCCGTCACCCAAATTACCCAATCAAGATTAAGTTTCAATCCAAATTGTTCTATAAATATGCAAAAATTAACCTAATTGATCCGATTCACAAAACCAATCCCAAACCTTTAGTCAATCCCATCATTACTTTGTTTACAAATTAAAACCGTAAGAAACTAATTACCAAAAAAAAACCACCATCACAACCACCGCAACCCCCTCTATACACCCCAACCCATGAGCAACCACCATCGGCCACTTGAACACCACCACCAAGCCACACAACCACCACCCTTCTCATAACCCTCAACCCTTCCTCTCCCTTTCTTCTTCCCTCCTTCTCTCTACTTCCTTGCCTTGAATTTCCTCCCAGCTCACTGCCCATCGGCAGGGATCCCTTAAAGTTGGGACTGTTATGATGAGATAATTGTTAGTTGTGACCGTTTTTATCTATTTTTCCTAAAAAATATATACACAATTATACGGAGTATATTGATTGGCAATGAAAGTAGCTCACGGGTTAACCCCTACAAGCTAAGACTATCGACTCATTGGATGAAAATGTAATTACTACAATTAGGGATGTCAAAAAGGGTTAACGATATAGGTTAGGGTTGACCCAAACGGGTTCAGTTCACTTTCGGTTCAGGTTAAATCAGGTTATTAGCCCAACGGTTCAGTTCAATTCAGTTCAGGTCATTTCAGTAACATGTCATAACAATTTGTCTTTTTCTCGGTGACAGTTTAGTTCAGGTTCAGTTCATTAACGATCAGGCTAGTATCAGTTCAGTCCAAAACGGTTTAGGTTAATACAGTTCAACGATAAGAAACGGTATGTTTCAGGTTGGCATCATTTTACATCGGGTAATTTTGGAGCGTCCATTATGATAAAAATTGATCATAAAACACAAAAAAGTTTCTTACTATGTTAATTGTGAATTTGTGATATGAAGTTACTTTCAAGTTGAATAAGATTTCAGTTCAGTTCAGGTCAAATAATGTAACGGGTTGAGTGTTTAGTCCAGTTCAGTCCAATTTAACAAATCTTCGGGTTTGGGACATATTATCCTCAGTTCAAGTTACTTTCAGTTCGGGTCATTAATTCACGGGCCAATAACAGTTCATGTCAATTTAGTTCAGGTCAATTTCAGGTTACGAATTACTTTCAGCTCGGTTTATTTCAATTCAGGCCACGGTCAGTTCAGTTAACCCAACGAGTTCCAACCCAAACTGAAATCCCTACATACAATATAAAAGTCATTATATGGATTATTTGCAAAACTAAAAGAAAACTACTCATTTTGCTCACTCTGCAACCAAAGCAAAATTCTAAAATTGTTATTTTCTCTCTCCTCACTCTGCACTCAAATAATAATTCGAATCACAAAAAAAAAAAATCATACAAAATTGAAGAAACACTTGAATTCATAGATATCAACAACATACAAGATGAGGAAGACAATATAATCATGCATTAATTTCAATTCAATAAGTGCGTTGCAATGTGTCAATTCCAATTCGAGGCCAGATTATAATATGCAACACATTTATTGTTTATTGTTCAATTTGTTAAATCTTTATGGGTCTAATTAATTACAATTTGATTAAATTAATTTTCAATTACCATACACATCTAAAATTACTGAACATAATAAAAAAAATTAAAATTTTGTTTAAAAAGATCAATCTTGGAAATCAATGAACAAAATATAAAATTTATGATATTCAATAATGTGAACATTAAATCAGTAACAAAAAAAAGTAGCAAATAAGCAAACTTAGAATTAACAAAGAATAACTATATATACAATCAAGTCCAGTGAAACATGGTGCCGAGGGTTGGAAACTTTCTTTTTAGAAAAATAACAACTACCCGCAAAATGAGTACAAAAATAAATAAAATTAGTATGATATTGTCTGCTTTGGACTTTAACTCGCACGGATTTGTTTTTAGGCTCATTCCCAAAAGACCCCATACATACTAATGGGTGTTTGGTAACAATAATAAAGAGCTCTTCTACTCTTTATTCTTCCGATGTGGGACTTGGGATGCACTAATTCCCAACATAAACAATTTTAAAAAATAATAATAATCTAAAAACTAAGCAATTTGAAAACAATTTGAAAACATTCTCAAATAAAATCAAACTCAGGGTGTTCATTCATATTCATTTCTTCATTCATATTCATTTCTTCATTTGCTGTAGTTCAGGGTTTTTTTGGGAAAAAAGTGTTCTGCCCCATTTTGCTGCCTCTCCACTATTTATATGGCAGTAGGATCTTTCTAGGGAAAATGACCTAAGGGAAGGACAGTCCTAGGATTACAAGTGGCAGCCTCATAGTAGCCTTACAGACCAAAAACAGAATGAAAGAAATATAAAAAATTCAGTACCAAATACAACACCAACATACAAAGGACAATAATAATAAGAGAGAAGTGGGCCAAAGGCATTGGGCCTTCAATACTCCCCCTCAAGCTGGGGTGAAGAGGAGCTCTGAACTCCAAGCTTGTTCAGTAATAGACTGTGTTGGTTGACTGAGAGTTGTTTGGTGAAGATGTCTGCCACTTGACCTGATGAGGGAATGTAAGTGGGATGAACAAGGCCAACACTTGTCTTCTCTCTGATAAAATGACAGTCAATGTCAATGTGCTTTGTCTTCTCATGATGAACCGGATTTGCTGCTATTGCGATGGCTTCTTGATTGTCACAGAATACATGCATTGACAAACTTCATATCATTGATGCCAAGATCTTTAAACAATTGTTTTAGCCACATGACTTCACATATAGCCAAGGCCATGGACCTATACTTAGCCTCTGCGGTGCTTCGAGCTACTACTGATTGCCTCTTCGATTTCCAAGAGATTGGTGAATGACCAAGCATGACACAAAGTCCTGAGGTGGATCTCCTGGTGGTGGGACAACCACCCCAGTCACTGTCACAGTAGGCGGCTAGCTGAGTGTTGGAACCATTTGAGAGAAGAATTCCTTGACTTGTAGAAACAGCTAAGTACCTCATCACCCGTTTTGCTGCCTGCATATGAACATCAGTGGGATTTTGCATAAATTTGCTGAGCATGTGAACACTATATGCTATGTCAGGCCTAGTGATAGTTAAGTACATGAGTTTGCCTATGAGTTGCTGATAGGAAGTGGGATTTGGAAGAGGAGAACCAGTATTGGGTGTCAATTTCATGTGAGAGTCTAAAGGAAGCTTTAAGGGTCTACATTTTTTCAAACCATATTACTCCAACAAATCTTCAGTATACTTCTTTTGAGACAAGAAGAATCCTTCTTTTGTTCTATCAACCTCTATTCCCAAAAAATACCTTAGTGGTCCCATGTCTTTCATGTGAAAGTGAGTTGAAAGATATTTTTTTACACCCTCAATCTGGTTTTTGTGTGAACTTGCAATGAGCAAATCATCTACATACACAAGTACTACAGTGATGGTTGTTTGATCATGTTTAACAATTAAGGAATAATCTGATTTAGCTTGATTAAAGTTGCATTCTCTCAAGGCTTCACTGAGCTTTGCAAACCATTGTCTAGGAGCTTTTTTGAGCCCATAGAGGGACTTGTTTAGCCTGCAAACCTTTCCATTAATCTTTGAGTCATCTCTTTCAGAATTGCAAGATATTCTATGTCCTTCACCCAAGTATCCTGGAGGTAATTTCATGAAGATAGTTTCCTTCAAATCACCATGAAGGAAGGCATTCTTCACATCCATTTGATGGACATGCCATCCTTGTATGGAGGCTAAAGCTAAGACAAACCTGACAGTAGTCATCTTCGCTACTGGGGCAAAAGTTTGATCATAGTTTTCTCCATATTTTTGTCTATTTCCCAATGCCACCAATCTAAATTTGTATCTTTCTATACTACCATCTTGTTTGTATTTAATTTTGTATAGCCATTTACATCCAATGGAATGTTTTCCCTTGGGCAGCTCAACAATGTCCCAAGTGTGATTCAATTCTAGAGCTGATAACTCTTCATTCATAGCATTCACCCAATGGTTCTCTTTCACAACCTCTTTGAAGCTGGTAGGTTCAGCTTGTTTTCCAAGAGTAGTGATAAAACATTTAAAATCAGAGTTGGTTTTAGTGTGAGCAAGGTTAGAGATTTTAGTGGGTTGAGTGTAGGCAAGTTGAGATGTGTTTGGCTTTGTTTTGGTGCTAGAGTGATAATCTTTCATCCAAAATGGGGGTCTGCTAGGTCTTTCAGACCTTCTGAGACTGATCTCAGAACTTCTTATGTCTCCTCCTTCATTATTGTTCTGATCCTCCTCAGAGGTCAGCTCATGAACATCATCTCCATTTGGTTCACCAACCACTGCATCTTCTAGGTGATCATCAATGGTAGTAGGTTCAGAAGGGTTTGAGATGTGTGTGTGATATTCACTGACATCTGTGGAGTTTTGTTTGAGTGAGGATTGAAAAACTTTATAGGGCATTATATTTTCATAGAATTTTTACATTTCTACTAATGAAGGTTTGATTGTTGGTTAAATTGAGGAGTTTGTATCCCTTCTTGTGTTGAGGATACCCTAGGAACAGACAAGGTACCCCCCTTTTTTGAAATTTATCATGGTTTATTTCAGGATTATTAGCCATAAAAAGACACCCAAATACTTTTAACAAATTATAATCAGGCTTAACTTTAAATAGTACCTCATATGGAGTCATGTCACCAACAACAGTTGAAGGCAGCCTGTTTGAAATATCCACAGCAGCTTGCACACAATCACCCCAGTATTTTAGGTGTAATACCCTGGAAATTCCCTACTTGAAAATACTTAAATATTCCAAAATCTGATAAGGAAAATAACTTCAAAGAGAAAATCCAAGATATTACCGCCATCGTGTTCAAACGACTACGGCAGTTTTCAAAGTTACACAGCGGAAGAATTTTCGTAATATTGCATTTTCAAAAACTGATCAAGTATATAAACCCTGACCTTTACTAAGATAATCAAATAAAAGTATTAGGTGTCAAATCAAAGTTACTATCTAATACAAATTGGAACCTTAGTAGGCCCGATAAAACCAAAGAATTATATCAGTTACAAAATAAAATAATAATTCTAAGCGATAGTTCATGTTAGTTAGAATCCGCTAACCGAATTATTGAAATTACTAAAACAAGTAGCTACTCTCCACTCTTTCCCGTTAATGCATCATGCCCCACCTGTAGCATACCTTTATTTCTTCCCTACTACTCACCATTGAAAATGGGTCGTCGTAGGGCCGAGATAAGGTCAAGGCCAAATACACACACAAACACACAGTCAGCAAATAGCTGAGTACGCATATAACAGAGCAAGAAATAATGAAATAATAAATGAATAGATAAATAAACAACTCGTTGCAACTAAACTATGACTATGGACTTCATGATTAGACTGATGAAAGATAGTGATCAGATTATACAGTTGTAGAATGTAGATTAATTCATTATTTATTAGAAGATTGGATTCACATCGAACGGGCTCCCAAAAACAAAATAGAAAGAAAGTTGCCTACCACGGCTGCCACCTGGCCACGCACTCGGTTGTGATCCGAGCGGAATATCCACCATAAGGTGGGAGAAAGATAAAATGTAAAGAAAGTTGCCTACCACGGCTGCCACCTGGCCACGCACTCGGTTGCGATCCGAGCGGAACATCCACCATAAGGTGGTTGGGATCCCAAAATAAAATAGAAGAAGAAAGAGGAAAAAAAAAGAAAAACAAAACAAGAGTGAACGACGTCTCGTACCTCTTGATAAGAGCATAAGCTCCCCCCATTGTTCATACTCAAGGTATATACGTTCTAAGAGTTTTGGTGTGAATCTCGTTTCACTTTACATGATTTACAGTATTATCAAGAGAAATCATGTTTTACTTTATTTTTCCCTAATAATCTCCAACACCAATACTCATAATTCGAAACACACAGCTGCAGGTTTAATTATCTCTTATTTAGCGATTACGTAGTTAAATCCTTTAATACCCCTGGCCCCACACAATGGTGGTAAAATAATATTAATTCCACCGGTCCCCACATTACGTGGTAAGATGATTCATAGTTGAACTCATATTCCAATTGTAATAAAGTACCCAATTCAGGGAAACATGCTATAACAATTTATTTATTTATATATATAAATACATAATCTTTCCACATTCCCGAATATAACATATAATCAATCATCACCATTCAAATCATGCCCTAAACATGCTACTACATGCAGACAGCGTACTGAGTACATACGTACCTGGTATAATAGATCCTACTAGCCACAGTTACACGAATTCACGAAATTCAAAATCTCCTACAACCAAATAGGGAACTAATTAATTTTCCCGGATACAACATTCATCTAAGCATAATTATTACAAGATTTCCAGCTCCTATAAAATTATAAAAAATTATACTTGTGTGCCCTCTACTTAAAATACCCAACAACCGTTTAGGCAAATAGCTAAAATAACATTTTAAGCGTGTTAGATAAAATTTCATAATACCAAAACATTCCCTAAAGGTTGTAATGTATATTTTCTTTTTATAAAACACTACAATTAACCTAACGCAAGATTTAAACATGATCCAACACCAAAATATATATATATTGTTATTTTATTTTAATTTAATTTTAAATTATTTTTTTCCCCTCTTCACTCGTCAGACCCACGTGAAGAGTTTAAATTTTTATATTTTTTTTTATTTTTTTATTTTTTTAAATTTTTTTTCCTTTTCTTTTTCCCTTTTCCTCTTCTTCCTCCTTCGAGCACTTCTGTCATTTCAATGGCTTCAAATAATTTTATTTTTAAAATCAATTCCTAACACTCCATATAGAATCAGAATCCCAAATTATACACTAATATATGTACCCCTCTAAGGTTTAAAGTCCAAATAATATCTAAATTATGCATAAAAGAAATCCAAAATACAACCCAATTGATCCAACAATAAAATCAGAATCTATGTCTACAAAATTTAGACTAAAATCATTCAAGAATCATTATGCTAAATGATATTAAACATGAATAGATTTTAGAACAAAGAAATAAAAAAAAAAAAAGTTTTTTTTTTCTTTTTACCTTGAAGTTCGACGGAAGGGAGGGAGAGAAAAGGAGAGTGTTGTTTTGTTTTTCCTTTTGGCAATTTTTTTTAGGGTTTAAATGAACTACAGGGTTATATAAAAGAGCTGTTGTAAATTTTCCCTACGGGCCTGCAACCACTCAAAAAATCCCCTTTTTTTTAAACAAACCGGCCCCTAAACAATAAAATATATATATATAATTTTTTTTTTCCGACTACAAGATAAAAAGATATTAATTGAAATTAAAAATAAATCGGAATACATATATACATACGTATATATGTATATGTTATAAAATTCATCACTTTCGTATGCTTACATATTATGGCATAAAATATAAAAATTAATATATTTATTTATACGCTAAAATCCGGGTTATTACATTAGGGGCAAGCCTGCATAGAATCTCAAGCTTCTGGACATTTCTAGGATGCTCTTATGCTTCCTCTCTGCCTTGCCATTTTGCTCTGGAGTGTTCACCATTGTTGTTTGATGAACAATGCCAAGTTTGTCAAAGAATGGTCTGCACTTCTTGTCTTCAAATTCAGGTGCATTGTCACTTCTTATTTGCTTCACCCTTTTTCCATATTGTCTTTCAGCCATGTTCACAAACTTCTCTAGAGCTTCAAATGCTTCTGATTTTTGCTTCATCAAATGAAACCATGTCACTCTTGAGTGATCATCAACAAGGGTCAGAAAATATCTGAATCCCTGTCTTGTTTGGACCCTATAGGGACCCCATGTGTCTATGTGAATGAGAACAAACACTTGATTAGCTCTTGACATGCTTTTTTCAAAGGGTAGTTTAGTTAGTTTTGCTGTAGGGCAAGTTATGCATATATCTCCCCCTTGCTTCATTTTTTTTCATTTTTATCACCTTCTCAATCCTCTTTAAAGGAGCATGTCCAAGTCTTAGATGCCATAGAGTTGTTTCCTTCAAACATGCAACATTGCTCACTAGATCAGGATTTTTGACATTGTGAGCAGTTGCATTCATATTCTCCTGTTGTAACGACCCTGATTTTCATGATATTTCCTGCCATAATTTATGTGTATTTATGTGGTGTTATGTATAGTTCAAATTTATTTTTGAACTATTTATTTTATTTTATGTGAATAATTTCGATTTAATTCGAATTATTTTATTTGCAGTTATTATTATTTATGTTGATTATTATTTAATTAATTAGAATTTTTATTATTTAATTTTCTAATTAATTATTTAATATTTTGGGCTAAATCGATTTATACATGATTTATCATGTAATTTTTATAAATTAGCCCGATTGATCACGAAAGCCCATTTTTGGCCCATTACCTTAGCTTGGCCGGTTGGCCTTATGTTTGATGGCAAATTTTGTCACTTGCTTCATGTTCACACCTTCACTAAACTCTATATATAGAGTAGTTAGTAAGGCTTGATGATCCCTTATGCTCATTTGCCATTTACACTTGCCATCTCTTGTCATCAAATTCAAAACACAAAAACTCCCTCTCTTGCCTTATTTCCACACGCCATTTTTGAGATGAACAAGCCTTCAATTGTTCATCATCAATTCTAACCTTAAACTTAAAGATTCAAAGTCTATTGATCTTTAAGTATCCTAAACACAATCTAAACCCAATTGTTGCAATCAAGATCATTGGTTTGGGTGGTTTTCCGGGTTGGTTCGTGTGTCTTGTTCGTGTGGGTGTTCGTGTGTGAAGCCGTGCAAGTGGTGGTGCTCGTGTTCGTGGGCCGTGTGTGCGTGGTGCAGCAGCCGTGCCGTGGCCGTGACCAAGTGGTGCAGCCGTGCAGTAGCCGTGTGTGTGCCGTGCTCGTGTGGTTCGAAGCCAAGCAGGCCGTGTGTGTGTGCCGTGTTGGGTGTTCGTGTGGTTCGTTTTCCGGGCAGCTTCTTGTGTTGAATTGGTGTGTTAATCTTCAAAAAGGTAACATACTTTCTCAACTTATTTGGCACACTATGTTTCATAATATAGATTAGATGACTAGGATTGATTTTAATGAAGTTTGATCATGTTTTTGTGTATGATATCAAATCTGATTTTATGTTGCTTTAATGATGATTTGATGATGGAATATGGTTATTTTATGATTGAATATGTTGGATTTGTGATCATGATGATTGTGTAAAAGTTTGATTAATTTTGGATAGTAGTAAGTTGGTAATTTCATGGTTTGATGATGATATGCGTGTGATGTATGGTGTTTGGATGAGTTCTTGGTTGAAGTTCTTAAATCTTGATTGAGTTCTTGATTGAAGTTATTGAATCTTGGATGAGTTCTTTATGGTTTCTTATTGAGTTCTTTAAGTTCTTGTTGAGTTCTTGTTTAGTCTTGATGAGTTCTTGGTTGAGTCTTGGAAGTTAAAGAAAGTGATTAAGATGTTAAGGAAAGTTAAAGATAATGTTAAAGAATGGTTTTAAGAAAGTGGTTAAGTGTTGGTTAGACTCAAGATTAAGGCGTAAAGGCAATTCTTGAGAATAACTTCGTGACTTAACTGATTATTTTCGAGAATCAAGGCGCAAAGGCAATTCTTGAAATTAATTATGTTATGATTAAGTTGATTAAGATTTAAAGATGTAATTAATGATTTAGCTTGATTTCGTAGCTAGACGCCTAAAACTTAGAGTAAGATTCTATGTTTTTGGGTTAAGACGTTGCCCCTATTCCATCCGCGGTATTGGGATAGTTGGAGTCTTACTATGTTGTCTTCGGATGTGGATTTCCAGTAAGATTGGTTTCACGGGACTTGGGAGTAAGATTCTCATTTCCTAACATAGTTGAAAGTTCGAATGCGTAAGATGCGTTCGTATGTGCGTAGTCCGGTCTAGTATATGAATGATTGCGCCAAAGATAAGTTTGGATAAGATATTTGAGTCGAGTTTGTTATTGGGTGATTTTCGCATGTTTTGACGATTGGTTTGGTTATTTGATTTGTGCTATGTTCATGTGTATTCCCATTAGGGTGAGTCAGTTATGTTACTCGCCACTGATGGTGGACTGTTGTTTATTTTTCAGGTAATTCTGATGATGAGACTCTTGCTTAGTTTTGGGTTAGGCGAGCGCCGATATTATGCTTTAATTGTATTTTCATTATTCTGTGATTTTGGATAGTATTAGACTATAGTAGTGACTTGTATACATTTGTTTTGAACTCTGACATGTGTTTGGAGTTTCGTATATTAGATTTGATAGTATGACTTTTGGTTTAGTATTGTACAAACTTCTGGGTATTTGTACTTTTGGAATTATAATAATAATATTTGAGGTATTAGTTTTAATTCTTAAGTATTTGAGTTGTTAGTTATGACTATTCGACTCGTCGGTTTCTTCCGCGCCGATTTAAGCGAGTCGGGTCGTCACACCTGCTCTCTTTTATTCTGTCCTGATCTGCTGCCTATAAACTTCTCTTTCTTGCTCAACTGCTTCAATTTTTCAAACAGCCCAGCTTTGGATGGATCAACCAGATAATATAGTCCTTGTTCCTCTTTTCCAGCAACAATCAACTCACCATTTTGTTTCTTGAGGATCATGCAATAGTTAAGATAAAACACAATTTTACAATCTCCATACTTGGTTAACTGTTTCACAGACAAGAGATTGTGTTTGAATTGAGGTACACACATCACATTTTTTAGAGTCAGACCACATTTGAGTGCCACTTCACCATAATGACTTATCTGAGTTGTATAACCTGTTGGAAGGTTGATCTTGGAGCCACCTTTGGCTGTAATTGCATCATCCATTATTTCCAGTGCTCCTGTCATATGGTGTGATGCACCAGAATCAATGATCCACCCTTCTCTACTGGTTTGCACCTGATTACATTGCACCATTCCAGCATAGCCTCCATCAAGTTCATCTTCTGTGTCATACCCTTCATTCTTTGAAGAGCCAGGCATCATTTTCATTAGATGCTCCAACTGCTGAGGGGTGAAAGGAGCTCCTTCATTGTCTTTGTTATTAAATTCTTCCTTCACTTTCACATTTCCAGCCATCCTTCATCCCCCTCTGTTTGATCTCCCCCTGGAAAACCTTCCTCCTCTTCTGTTGCTTGTGTCTGCCTCTCTTGTTCTTGAGGTGAATTGTTTTGGATGATTTTGTGGATATCCCACAATTGACCAACATTTTTCCCTTACATGGCCAATTTTTCCACACGCAGTGCATGAAGGTGGTTCCTTTCCCTTGGTGTTCATAGCTAAGCCATCTGTTTCTTCTTTCACAGACTTCAAAATTTCCCTTTGACTTTCCTCTTGTTGCATAATTCCACAGGCTGTCTCTACTGAAGGTAGGGGTTTCATCATTAGGATTTGACTCCTATGAGTTCCATATGAGTCACTTAACCTATTTAGAAAGTGAAAAAGTTTCTGCTCCTCACGCTGGTTTTCCAGGGCTGCCAGGAAGGTGGTGGCTTCTGCTGTGTTTGTGCTCAATGGTGGTAAAGTGTTTAATGAGTCCAACTCTTCCCACAAAGTTTTCATTTCAGTGAAATAATCATTTATAGTTTTTCCTTCCTGCTTGGTCTCATACAAATCCTTATTAAGTTTGTATTTCCTAGACCCATTAGTTAGTGAAAACCTTGCATCTAAATGCTTCCAAATCAGATGGACATTATCACAGAACATAATGGATTTTTTTAATAGAGTCTGTGACATTTTTAATTATCCAGGTGATTACCATGCTATTGCATGTATCCCACTGTTCTTGCTTGGTTGCATCAATTGCATCTCTAACGGTTTTACCATTAATAAAACCCATCTTTTTCTTGGCCTGAAGACTAATCTACATTGACCTTTTCCAAGACCTATAATTTGAAGATCCTTGGAGTTTTTCAACACTAATAGAATTTGTTCCATCTGAAGGATGGAGATACAGGGGACTGGACAAGTCTATTTGGGTTGTCATTTTACAGATTTTTAGGGGGCAAAACAAGAATAAAGATGCAACCAAGAAACTTACAGATTATTGTTGAGCTGGGATTAAAGCTATCTTTTCAGGAACATTCGTGACTCTCACCCAGCTACATCAGATGATTTGAACCTCAGCTCTGATACCATGAAAACATTCTCAAATAGAATCAAACTTAGGGTGTTCATTCATATTCATTTTTTCATTTGCTGTAGTTCAGGGTTTTTTTGGGAAAAAAGTGTTCTGCTCCATTTTGCTGCCTCTCCACTATTTATATGGCAGCAGGATCTTTCTAGGGAAAATGACCTAAGGGAAGGACAGTCCTAGGATTACAAGTGGCAGCCTCATAGTAGCCTTACAGATAAAAACAGAATGAAAGAAATACAAAAAATTCAGTACCAAATACAGCACCAACATACAAAGGACAATAATAATAAGAGAGAAGTGGGCCAAAGGCATTGGGCCTTCAATACAATTCATTTTATAATTTGCAAACAAGTCATTGGATGATTGGATCAGTACATAGTATAAATTGAATTTAACTCTTATATATACCTTTTTTTTTTATTAAGCACTTAATTAGGGTTTTTTTTATATTTAATTAATTATGTGGCAAAATGCCAAACCACAAATTTGACCATATCTATTAATAATCTATAATCTTCCATAATCAATCTACTAGTTTTTTTTTTTTTTTTTTTTTTTTTTTTTGCAAGCTAGGCGTGCGCAACATTTTCAGGTTCACTGCTACTCAATAAGTAAATAAACAAAAAGTTTTATTTTATTTACGGAGTATTTGCAATCATCCATTTTGCGATAAAAAAAATTAACGTACTTACAGATTGATGTATTTAAATTTGTCTAAACGATTATGAATTAAGATTATTTAGCATTATACGAATTTAATTAAAAGACGTATTTTAATTTTCTTAAATATGGAGTATGAATTATGATGATCTACCTACTCCTAGCATTATAAAATTAAGATTCAGCTATTTAAAGATGTATGAAAAGAATCACTTGGTAATAATTAGTGTAATTAATTAACACTTAATAGCTTGAACAACTAAATTAATAACAAACACAACATTAGAATAAAAATTTGCATTTGAAATTAGCAACAAATTACTTGGAAATATTAGAGATAGAAAAACATCCACTATTCCTCTGATTCTTACTTATCTACTTAAGCATAAAAAACAATTTTCTCTTTTATAACAAAAATGAATAAAAAATAAAATTTCATCCATTATACTGTTACCCCTATTAAATTTCCACTATAAAAGGGTCAACTTTTCATGTGAAAAACTGTATTAATATGTGTTTCTATTTGTAGAGATTTCAAAAATATGGATTTAAGTATTGTTATCTTATTTTATTGAATTATTTATTTTATAATATTTTAATTTAAAAAATTAATTTTTTTAATAACTTTCCTTAATTATATAGTTTAAATTTATAGAAATTTCAAAGGATAATGGAGACTTTTCAAATTGAAGAGGGCGTCATAACTCCCTTAGCTTATATAATAAAGATAATATAATCTATACTAAAACAAAATCCATGTTTTTTTTGTATGTTTTCCATCCTAATTAAACACAATTCTTTCCCTCCCAAACCTAAAAGTGAAGTTCGTGTAGCCGGAGTAATGCTCAGTTTACATTAAACACATTTTGAAAAAATAGATATTTTGAGTTAAAATTCAAATAGATACCAATTACTCCGTAGGCAATTACAATAAATTAAATTATCATCATTCCAGGAAATCAAGATGAAGCTCATCTAGAATTCACTGTAATATGTCTTTGGCAGTCTGACTTTCCAAATTTATCAAAAAAATCTTCGTCGAGGAAACCTGGCAAATTTGAAACGAGGGATGGAGCTTATATGTAAACTTAGTTGCATAAGGTTACACCAAAAACTGGCCTTCAACTCCTCAAGTAACTTGTGAGATAAGATCAACTAATACATCAATTATTGACTCCAAGAATCTATAGAATTTATGGAGGCATATATGCCTTTCTCCCAAAACCAATCAGTAATGGGATTAGTAGTTTTTAGACTTATAAGTTAGTTTATTCTCTTCTCTTCTCGTGGAACACTCACTACGCACTAGTACACACATGAGTTTAACACGTACTCCCAACATAGCTAATTGGAAACGTTGTCAAAAATAATCCTTTTAGGGGTTGGACATCATGTTAAGACAAATCCTTTCTAGTTGCTTAGTACGACTCAGTTTAGAAGAGACTCACATCTTGGGCTATGATACCATGAATTTGATAGAACATTACAAATGATACGGGGTAACCCAATATGAAAAAGGAAAGTTTAGGCTTGTAAAGGTCTTCCCAAAACAGAGGTGATCATGGGTCTGACCGAGTTCGGGCCTGTCCCGATACACAAAATGAGGCCCAGTAGTCGGGCTGAACCAAGTTGGCTCAAATTTCTTGCCCAAAACCCAAAAATCCAGTGCGGGTTGGGCGGGTTTTTCGGGCCTTTTTGGATTAAGCTTAAGAAAATTAACCAAAAAGCCTAATTTTAAGTGTCCAAAGGCCGCACAAAAAATAAAGAAAAAGTCAGGCCCAAATTCGAGCCTAATATGCATGTTCAAAGCCAGCAAAAAAAGAATTGGTCAGGCCGAGTTCATGGGTCGAACAACTTTTGATCAGGTCTACCAAAACCAATTTGTAATGGAAAGAGTAACTTGTAGAGTTATAAGTTAGTATATTCTTTTCTCTTTCTCCTGTGTGTACAATAGGATAAACGTCCCCGGTCACCCTTTGATAAGATTTCCTAAAAAGATTAATTTTATAAGGGGTAACTTATATATCTTGTAGCCCAACTTTTAATTCGTTATACACTAATGCAGTGTACACTCGCTGAATTTTAGAATATGTTCATTTTCGTACCTCTATAATTTATAATCCTAGGTTAAGAAGCCTTGTGACAAAACAATCCAACCCCATCAGTGTACATTTCCATAATCAAATTTTACATTATTTTATAGGTAAAGTTACCATTTTACAGCCGTATAGGGAAAAACTCCTCTCACATAATTATCGAACTAACATTGTCCTTATAGTTTTTTAAAGAAAATTTTGCCAATAACCACCTAATAAGTGGGAAAAGTTGTCAACAACTACCACATTTTTTTTTATTGAATTTAACTACCAATTAAGTGCTACAAAGTTGTAAACCACCACCTATTTAACGGAATATTCTAACGCCGTTAGTTTACCATTAGATTTCCTAAAAAGATTAATTTTATAAGGGGTAACTTATATATCTTGTAGCCCAACTTTTAATTCGTTATACACTAATGCAGTGTACACTCGCTGAATTTTACAATATGTTCATTTTCGTACCTCTATAATTTATAAGCCTAGGTTAAGAAGCCTTGTGACAAAACAATCCAACCCCATCAGTGTACATTTCCATAATCAGATTTTACATTATTTTATAGGTAAAGTTACCATTTTACAGCCGTATAGGGCAAAACTCCTCTCACATAATTATCGAACTAACATTGTCCTTATAGTTTTTTAAAGAAAATTTTGCCAATAACCACCTAATAAGTGGGAAAAGTTGTCAACAACTACCACATTTTTTTTATTGAATTTAACTACCAATTAAGTGCTACAAAGCTGTAAACCACCACCTATTTAACGGAATATTCTAACGCTGTTAGTTTACCGTTAGTTTGTGACACGTGTCACGATATGATTGGCTCTTGATTTTTTAAAAAAAAAATTAAATGAAAAATCAGAAAATTAGGAAAATTAAAAAAAAAATCAGAAAAAAAATCAGAAAAAAATTAGGAAAAAAAAGATTGGTGGTGGGGGTGGCTAGGGTGGGGAAGGGCCATCGGGGCTGGGGGGTTCGACGGGGGTGGGGGTGTTCGACGAGGTAGGGGTGGGGGTGGAGGGGTGAGTGGGGGGCTGATTTGGGTGGTGGTTCCACGGTGGTTAGGGTTTCAAGGGAGGGGGGTTTCGGGGTGGGTGGTTATGGGGGAGGGGGTTTTGGCGGTTAGGGGTGAAGGGGAAGGGGGTTTCGACGGTGGGGGATGGCCGGGGAGGTGGGTTTAGAGGGTGGGGGTGTCGGTGTGGGGATGGCGGTGGTTGAGGGTGTTCGGGGAGGGGGGTGTCGGGTGTGGGTGGAGTCGGGGGTGAGGGAGGGGATGACGGTTCTGGTGGGGGAGAGGGTGGGTGTGGCTGGGGTTGGTGGGGGAGGGGAAGAGGGGCGGCGGTACTTGGTGGTGGTGGGGGTGGTTGCGTTGTTTGTTTTTTTTCAGATTTTTTTTTTATTTGTTAAAATATTTTTCTTTTTTTTTAAAAAAAAAGGGTTAATTAAGGTTAATTAGTATTAAATTAAGGGTTAATGATTTAATTAAAGTTTAATTATGATTTAATTATAATTAAAGTTAACGGTGTTAGATATAGGTGGTGGTTTACAATCCTTATACATTTAATTGCTAGTTAAATTCAATAAAAAAAATTGTGGTAGTTGTTGATAACTTTTCCTACTTATTAGGTAGTTAGTGGCAAAATTTTCTTTTTTAAAACAAAAAAAAGGAATGGTGAATTAAACTCGCAATCATCGCAACCTCTCGGTTACAAACGGGCGCTCTTATATTTATTGTTTTATTTTTGTTTATAATATATACCCACTTGGGCACTTCTATTGCATAATACAGTGGTACTATATATCTGTGTTTGCTGTCAAGTAGCTGGGGCGAGGACAATTTCGACTTGAGGCGAGTAGGAGTAGTGTACCCAATCTTTCTCAACCCATACTAATTACCAGCCCATCTTCTCTCTCTCTCCCTCTCTCCCTCTCTCCCTCTGTGTTTTCTCTCTCTCTCTCTCTCTCTCTCTCTCTCTCTCTCCTTCTATTGACTTCTTCAAGCTTTGATATTCCTTAAAGCAAACCCTTAAACCCAAATACACCATGAAAACTACCTCCTACAATTCCATTATCATTTAATCATCCCAATGAAATTCTCATTCACAATGATCCTCCAAATAATCATCTTCCTCTTCATCATCTCAATCTTTTTCTTCATCCTTCGATTGTTCCTCAAACGAAAGATTCATGCCTCTAAACTCATCAGTTGGTGGAGATTACTCTCCGATAAATTTCACGATCACCAATTTCTTAAGGTCCCTGAATTTAACGATAATTCCCAAGAAAACCAACTTTTCCGACGAGTCTCTCTTTACCTTAATTCCCTCGAATCCCTCGAAAACTCCGATTTCACCAACCTATTCTCTGGTCCCAACCCCGCCGACATCCTCCTCTCTCTCAACCCTAATCAAACCATCGTCGATGAATTCCTTGGTGCTCGTCTTCAATGGACGTTCGACGTCGACGTCGTTTCCTCTGAAACCTCGAAATCGTTCCTTCTTAAGATCAGAAAAAGCGACAAACGACGCGTTTTGCGACCGTATCTCCAGCACATTCACACCGTGTCCGACGACATAGACCACCGTGTCCGAGACATTCGTCTCTTCAGCAACACCTCCTCAGGGTGGAAAACGGTGCCGTTTTCTCACCCCGCCACAATAGAAACCGTTTCGATGGATGCTGACCTCAAAATCAGGGTTAAATCTGATCTCGAAACGTTTCAAAAATCTAAACAGTATTACCACCGCTTAGGTCGCGTTTGGCGCCGGAGTTACTTGCTCTACGGTCCTTCAGGCACCGGGAAATCCAGCTTTGTTGCCGCCATGGCGAAGTGTCTTGCCTACGACGTTTACGACCTCGATATCTCCAAAGTCACCGATGATTCTCACCTCAAATTCCTTCTCCTTCAAACAAGCCCTAAATCGCTGATTCTCGTCGAAGATTTCGACAAGTTCGTGACAGCGTCGAGAACCAATTCGACTTCTTCTTCATCGTCTTCGTCATCATCGGTGACCATTTCAGGGATACTGAATTTCATGGACGGAGTCGTGAGTTCGTGCTGTGAGGAACGAGTAATGGTTTTCACCATGACAGCTAAAGATGATATTGACCCGGCAATTCTTCGACCGGGTCGGGTCGATGTTCACATTTATTTCCCTTTGTGTGATTTTAATGGGTTCAAGAATTTAGCGAGTAATTATTTAGGGGTGAAAGAGCATAAACTGTTTACTCAAGTTGAAGAGATGTTTAATACAGGGGTCACTATGAGTCCAGCAGAAATCGGTGAGTTGATGATGGTGAATCGGAACTCACCGAGCCGTGCGATTAGGTCTGTGATTTATGCGCTTCAAACAACGCCGACGATTGTTGGTGTTACAGAGAGTTATAAAGGGACGCCCAAAAACGGGTTAAGATCCGGGACAGAGTCGGTTGACGGGCCGGGTGACCCGGTTGCAATCGGGTGCAAAGATGGTGTAAAAGAGATCAGGAAATTGTATGGGTTGTTTACAAGAAAAAGTATAAGGAAATCTGATTCCTTTGATTTGGGTACGTGACCATCAAACCCCTCAGGCTTTTTATTATTATTTTTTTTTTTTAAATATATATACATTTTCTGTAAAAAGGGATTAATTAATGATAATAATAATAATATACTCCGTAGTAATGAGGGGTTTTTTTGGGTTATAAATTTTGAAAATGAAAAAAAAAAGGAAGAAAAGTACTTAGGAAAAAAGATGGAGGGAGGGAAAGAGGAAGGTGCAGCAGAACATGAGCAAAAACTCATGTTTGTTAATCATTGAATTTGTTGATAGTGCCATTATTATTATTATTATATTACTACTATAAAAATGTGTGATCTATGATTACTGTAGTTTTTAGAATTTGGGGATTAAACCCAGTGATAAATTGGGATTGTACATGATCAATTTTTACCTTTAAACAGTTATAGAAAACTACTTTTAGAGATTCTTGTTTCAGTTTATTACTGTATTTGTATTCCTTTGTTGTTTTTTTCTTGTTTGGAAAATACCTCTTTTTCTTTTTAATCTTATAAACAAGATTACAAGAGTGAATTAGTGAATGGTCCGGAAAAGGAAATTGATATTGATGCAACTAAAAATTGATATGACATAATTTTTGTTAGAGTAGCATGAAAAGATGTTATCTCACAATGGATTGTGCTCATATCAATTTAGTTGTGCCTTTATCATTTTTCTCGGCAAATGTTGATATTCTAGTGTTGTACGCCTGTACAAGCTTGCTATTGTGGTAACTGCGAAGTGGAGGGATGGAGTCGAGGACTTGTGCTAACTGCCTAGTCTTAGGGTTTGGTTTTGAGTTTTCGAACTTCACAATAAGCATCTGTGAGGATTTTGTCAATTGGTGCCCTCGAATTTTATGCCTGAAGTGTTAGCTAAATGGGTTGAGTGATCCGTAGTACTTAGATCATAAATCCGAGTACCCGACTCGGTATAGTTAGAATTTATATCCAACATTCGGGTGTATTTACAATCATGTTTATATAATTATATATTTAGTAATTTTAAAATTCATTTTGTACATTTTATAAGCAAAACCACATAGTCCGTATTATAATTGAGCAAAAGAAATAATAATTGAAAAAAATATAAACCTAGCTATACGGAATAAGTGTCAACTCTTAGCTGTTATATGTATTTAGCAGCTTCCCACCCAATCAATTTACTCCATTTGTGTAAGAAATAAATGGAGGTGGTCCCGCGTACAAGTGAAATCAAAACAGTAAATGGACAATAAACAACACCATTGGGACAATAATTGTATTACACGAGACAATAATTACGTTGCACGGGACATTAATTGTGACATTTATTCAAAAATATTTAGCAGCTAAGAGTTTATCATTTCTCAGCTATAATTAACCCTGCAGACAGCACCTACGCACGTCATTCATCAATGTACAGTTTGCATCAGTTGTTAGTTCCCCTACTCCTATTCCTATTCCTACTCCTATTCCTACTCAATACATGGTAATTAATTTGGAGGCCCTCACATTAGACATGATCAATATCATGGCCGCATGGGCGGCACCGATGGTGTTGCTTTTTATGTACTGTAGTGTTTTTCTCGTGTATTCCATGTAATTTTCCAATTGAATAGATATGTCCATCAAATAAATAAATCAACATCAGAGTCTTTTTTCCCTAAATTGTGCTAATAATCTACGTATAAGGTAAGTGATACAAGGAAATGAACCTCAAATCTTAATAGCCTAGTTCTTTGAGCTGAACTTAAGCCCTGTTCTTTTGGACTTAAAAGCTCCAGTAATCAAATCAGTTCAGTTTTGTTTTAATTTTATATTCTCACAAAATAATATCTCCACGTAATAAGTTCAGATCAGATCAGATCAGATCAGATCGATTCAGTCCTAAAAAAACAGGGCCTTAAAAGTTAAAACCACCGTTCTATTATAAATTGTTATATAGATGTGATAAAGGATAATTTTGCTCATTTTATAATTTATTTTGCTCATTTTAAATTTGATAAAAACTCAAAACATATTTGAATGCACCTATTTCTATGTGCATCCAAATGCGTAGTAACGTGTTGGTGCTCAGTGCCTCTGGACTTTGGTCTGTATTTAATTCCTTATTAAGCAATTTTGTTGATACACACGACTAATAAGCTAACAATCTTCACCTAACGAAGTGGAAAAGTAAAGTATCATCCAATTGAGTAAAATAATCCCACTTTACCTTATTTGATTTAGAGGTCAATATGTGATCGCCTTTCTTTCTATAAATTGTCTCGGTAATTTGGATTCGCATCAAAAAGTATTGTATTCATATTGTTGACATTTCAATGCAAAACCAACAATTATTGAGCAGCGGATATCATGTTTTTCTATAGAATCATGCAATAATTTGTTGTCCATCCCTCATGAGTGTTTGTTCTACACTATTTTATTGCCCTACTTGTATTATAATCTCTTTATCAATTTCTAATATACACTTTACTCAATCCTCTTTGAAAGTTTGTTACTTTTGCTTTTTGCTTATTTTTTGCTTTTATATATTTCTTCCACAATATTCTATAAAAAAATTTACTATATAAAAGTTGATGCTTCCTCCGCTCCATAATTATTGCAACGTTTGCAATTTGTCACTATTTTTGTACACGCATATAAATAGTTTTTGTGCTTTATATATGTAAAAAAAATATAGCCCATGGAATCTCATTGGATTCATCTCAATGTGTACTTTTTTTAGTAAAACGTAATTAAAGATATTAACACTAATACACTATAAATTATAGATTGGCCAACATGAAATTGCAAACGTTACAAAAATTATGGAGCAGAAGAAGTATTTAGAAACCACACATCTAGACATATCTAACAAAATCCCATATAGTTATGCTTTTTCTTATATATAGGCCCTACTTGGGAGTTAGCTATTAGCTGATTGAATTAGATGTTTTGACTAGCTATTTGTGATAGCTGATTTAACTAACTGATTATATTAGCTGTTTGTGTAAAAGTGTTAATAGCGGTTAGCTGTTAGATGTTTCAGAATAAAAATAACCAAAAAGCTATGGCCCTATTTGGTAGTTAGTTGTTAGCTGATTGGATTAGTTGTTTTGACTAGATGTTTGTGATAGCTGATTTGACTAACTGATTTATATTAGTTGTTTGTGTACAAGTGTTTGGTAAATAGCGGTTAGCAGTTAGATTTTTCAGAGTAAAAAGAACTAAAAATCTATAAGCTCTTCCAAAAAGCTCCTCATATGAGCTTTTTGAAAAAGAGCTTTTTCACCCCAAAACTCTCTTCCAAACCTCTAACTACCAAACACCCAAAAACAGCTTTTTGAGTTGGTCAGACCTCTTTTCCCTCTCTTTTTCTCTCAAACCTCTAACTCCCAAACACCCCCATAAGTTCTTCCAAAAAGCTCTTCATATGAGATTTTTGAAAAAGAGTTTTTTCACCCCAAAACTCTCTTCCAAACCTGTAATTACCAAACACCTAAAATAATTTTCCAGTTAGTCAAACGCCTCTTTTCTCTCAAACCTCTCTTTTTCCCTCAAATATCTAACTTCCAAACACCCTCATAATAAAAAACAATTCACAATTTTTTTTCTCCTCATATATATTCAAAATTTCGAAAGTAACAAAAATTAAAAATTGAGGGAGTATATGTTTATTTCTCTCACCAATTACCAATAAATGCCAAAAATACATTGCGCAAGCATTAGAATAAAGTTTTCACGAATCAAATTCTATACACTTTCTTCCATGACATAGGATATATTCTTTCACCACTTACGTAGAGAGTATTTAATTATACAAGGAAAAAAAGTTTATATAATTTCAAGTTGCTAAACATAATTCACGGACTTTGCTTTTAGAGAGTGTTTGGATAGCAATTGAGAGAAAGGGAGAAAAGAGAGCAATGAAGGGAAATGAGAGAATGAAGTTGTGTTTCTTCCCAAATTTTTCTAATGATGGCAAATTTTTAGTTTGTTAAAATGAAAATTCTTCTATAATCGTCGAAAAAACAACCAACAAAGTCAAAATAATCTAGGCCGTTGTTTTTTTACATTAATTAAGTTGATTTTGATAATTAGATTTGACTTTTATTATAAATAAAAATATACATACATTTTTTTTTTGTAATATTAATTCATTTTTAATTTTTTTGGATTCACCTAAATTAATTTTAGATTTTGCTATTTTAAAAATTAAATTAAAAATCCGAAATTAATTTAGATAAATCCAATAAAATTAAAAATGAATTAATGTTACATTAAAACAATATACAATGTTTTTTTTTTAAAAAAAAGTCAAATCTAATTACTAACTAAATTATTTGTACTTTAGTGGTCGTTTTTTTGACAACTATAGAAGAAACATCAAAAATTAATTATTTCAATTCCCTTCTCTTCTTTCCCTCAATAAGGATTATCAAATATTTATATTCTAGTAGGGGAAATCTCTTTGTTTTTCTTCTCTTTATTTTCCTTCATTTCTTCCTATCCAAATAAGTTATTGTCTTCATAGTCTATACTTCTCTCCAAAAAGTTTATCCTATCATTTGACTTTATTGCCTTTTACAGTAATGAAGTTTTGTGTGTGAGGTTGGAAAAAAAAATAAAAAATATTAGACCTTTAACTTATGCAATTGTTGGAAAAATAAAGTGATGGGTCATATAGCTATAAAGGAACTGGACATCTTTAAAAAATGATGAGCATGGGTTGAACACATAGAAAATTTCAAAGAAATAAACTTTCGTGGTACTGAAACGCTTTTCTAAAGACTAGATTTCGACCTTATTCAATGAGTACGAGTACACTGAAAAAGTCTTTGAGATACAACGAAGAATTTGGAATAAGTTTAGTTGATGCTCATGCAAACACTACAAGGTAGAAGCCTTATAGCAACAGCCAAAAAGTGTTGCTATAGCCCTGTTTTTTGTTACTAAAGCCCTATAGCAACGGTTTAAAAACCGCTACCAATAGGTGGCGTTGCTAAAACCTTCTTGCAACATTTTTTTTTGCATAAGGCAACACTTTTAGAAATACTGTTGCCATAAATATCTTTAGCAACACTTTTATTTAGCAACGCTTTTGACTTTAAGAAACACTTATATCTGAAGTTAAGGCAACACTTGGAAATTTTAGACAACAGTTAATTACCAAACGATGGCTACACTTTTTCAATCTATAACAACGTTTATATTTAAATTTTTTGCAACAGATCAATGTTCAGGCAACAACTTTACTCCAAGTTAAGGCAACACTTTTTTTAACATATAGTAGCGGTTGAAATAATTTTTGTGGTAATGGTCAGTATTTTGGCAACAGATATGGTAACAATGTTTAAATACCTTTGCATTGCTCACAAGCTATTAAGATAAATCCAATCCCAAGCATTACTTTAAAAAAATACTATAATAAAATAAAATAAACCAATCTATTTCAAATGCACTCATAGATAATCAAAGTGAGTGCAAAGAAACAAGCTTTATATAAAGAATGATAACATTTTCATCCATTACATCCATTATTCTAGCTAGTGGCAAAGTTTCAAATCTAAAATAACCTAGATACAATTCCAAAAAATAACTGATCTTCTCTTCATCCTGTAATGAAACAAAAGAAAACTGATTAAAATATGAACTAAGGAAATTGCTTGAAATTAAAAAAGGAAAAAAAAAAGAGTTAAGGAAATGGATATTATTATTTATTGGTAAAAAACAATACTAAGGTAAAGCAACTCTGCAAACTGTTTAGCAACTATACAAAAAAACCATGTCGGCCCTCACATTCATCAATCACCAAGAGAAAAATCCAAAGAAAAGTCCAGAAAGATGATAAGGTGATTGTTAAACTAAACCAGGTCCTAGTTGAAGGTTGAACAGAACCAAGGGACAGAGGCCAGTCACCTGCTGTTGCCTCTGCCAAGGCTGTCAGAAAAGTCGAGCCGCAGTTAGCGAACTGCTGCTGCTGCCGAAGGGTGCTGCCGCTGGCTGCAGGGCTGCTGCTGTTGCACAGAGGCTAGCCTGCTGCACCAGCCGGCTGCTACTGCCAGGTCTGGGCTGCTGCATCCTGCCGCCGGACGGCAGCTTGGTGGTGACGACATCGCCTGGTGGTGGCTGCTGGTCGGTGGTCGTTGCCGGATTGGCGACTCGTTGTGAAGTACGAGTTAATATATATATACACACACACACACACACACACACATATATATACTTATATTTATCTACTAGCAATTGTATTTTGGGTTGTATGTGTTTAAGTAGTGGACTTGGATTGTACTTTTGGGTAACTTAAAACTTATTAGATTCAAGTACGTCTCCCCTCCTTGTTTTCTTTCTTTTCCCTTCTATTCCCTTTTGGCTAGTTTTGGGCGTTTCGTTCCCATATTCCTATCAATCAACCTATATACTTTTTTTAAGTTTATCCATGTTCTATATCATTCATGTAATCATTAAATGACTCATTTGCATGAGTTTGGGCAAATATAGGGTGTTTTAGAACAAAAACAAGGCAAAAATGTCATTTTTGGCTAGTTTTGGACGTTTTCGTTCCCATGTTCCTATCAATCAACCTATATACTTTTTTAAAATTTATCCATATTTTATACCATTCATATAAGTATTAAATGTCTTATTTGCGAGTGTTTGGGTAAAAATAGGGTGTTTTGGAACAAAAACAAGGCAAATAGGTCATTTTTGACTAGTTTTTAGTGTTTTCATTCCCATGTTCTTATCAATCTACCTACCTACTTACACACCAATACCAACACAGATAAAGAGACTAAAAAATGTTTTAGTGTTTATTTATGATAACATAGTGGGTTATAAATGTAAAAGTTTGCGCTCTAAATGTGCGTTTTTGTTTTGCGGTAGTGATGTGTGCTCATACCACAACTACGCCTCTGTTTGAGGAACAATTTCGGTACCGTGTCAATGAAAATCACGGGTTCATCACGCCCCTTGAAAATCGAAACAGTTCCGATTTCGTTCCTTGAGATGGTTCACACAAGCGATAGTGAGCAAATAGCCATGTGATTGCGCCCCATCTCGGGCCATCACTTCCCTAGACGGTTTATGCAAATCGCGTAAGTAGGCTTGTAGTTATTGCATTTATGATTAATTTACTTTCCCTGATTTTTGTTATAGTGATATATATGTATGTATATGTATATGTATGTATATTGAATTTGTGTAAAAACTAGGGTTTCAATTTTTCCAACAAATTTAGCAAGCATAATTTCAAAAACTTGTAAACCCCCTACAACTATTATTATATATGAAAGATACAAACCTCAATAATTTCACTGAGATCGTCGTTGCTTTACAATACCTCGCTGAGTTTTAGTCTTGATATCAATTAACTCGGGGTTGAATTTCTCTTTGAATGATTCTGAAGCCTACAAAGACATTTCAAAAAATTTTGAAACAAGTCAACTAGAACATCTACTTTTGGTGCCACTTTGCAATTAATATGCATTTTCCATTTAAAACTAATCTTGTCATTTTAATTAAATTAATTAACATACTAACTAGGGCAATGATAAAGAAACAAAGGTGCAACTTACGATAATACAACATGGATCATAAAAAAAAAAAAAAAACATCGCACAAATAAACCAAAAGAAATTCTAAAAGTCCCTAAAGATTTAACTTCATAACAACCTTAGCTTATTAACCGAACAAATTAGTTTTAAAGAGGTGCATCTATAATAAAAGAGCCAGGAGTATATATAACGTACTTCATTGCTTTTACTTGTACTAATCCCAGCTCCTAACAGCCCCCCTCCTCCTTCCCTAGCCCCTAGCAGCCCCCCCTCCCAGTCCCTAGCAGCCCCCTCCCCCTTCCCTAGCCACTAGCAGTCCCCTCGCAGCCCCTAGCAGCCTCCTCCCCCTTCCCCAACCCCTGGCAACCCCCCCACCCAGCACCTGGCAACCCCCCTCCCAACCCCTAGCAACATCCTCCCCCTTCCCCAGCCCCTAGTAGCCCCCTCCCGCTTCCCCAACCAATGGCAGCCCCCCTCCCCCTTCCCTAGCCACTGGCAACCACGCTTATGGCACATACATGCATAACAATATAGAATTGAATTAATAAATTAGTGATTCAAAAAGCAAAGGAACGAAAAAAGATGGAAAAATTTAAAGCTTAAAGAAAATTTTAAACCCCAAGCCATCAAGTCGGCAACATAATGTAATGTAAGTAATAAGGCCATGTTGAGTAATATAATTGAAATTAAAAGTATAAGAGGTAGCTAGGTATTAGTTATATAAGGGTCCAAGCTAGCGAGCTAATTCCAGATACTTAAATGATAATGAAGATTGAAGATATGACAGTTTCATTACATCTAAAAGAAGAATGACTTGAATTATATATATTATAATTAATTTAAGAACCAATTAAAGTGAAATAGTCCAATTAAATTAGATTAAATGAAAACACCTTAAACAACAATGATATTTAGAGAGAATGAATCATATTATATAATCAAGATAAGTATAAAATTAGAGCAAGGTTATTACAATTTCCCCCCTTAATATTAAGCAAAAAAAAAATCCATTAAAGGACATATATTGATATCTTTGTATAACTTCCCATGAATGCAGCCCAAACACCTCCCCAACAACCCCCCAACAGCCTCCAACAGCAGCCCAAACACCCCACAACAACAGCCCCAACAGCAGCCCCAACACTCTCAACACCCCCAACCCAACACCCCCCAACAGTAGACCCAAAACCCCCCTACAACCCCCAACAATAGCCTCAAAACCCCCCCAACAACAGCTCCAACCCCTCCCCTACAGCACCAAACACCTCCCCCAACAGCAGACATAACAATCCCCCCCCCCAACAGCATATCCAAAACCCCCAACAGCAGCCCCAAACCCTAACAACCCCCAACGTACAACAGCCCCAACCCTACAGCCCCCAACAGAAGCCCCAACACCCCCTCAACAACCCTAAAATATTTTTCAACCCTAAGTAAAATAAAATTCAGCCCTAAAAAAATAAAATTCATCCCTAAAAATTGAATTTATACTAATTAAAACCTAAAATACCAAATAAAAACAAGATTATAATTGAGAAAACGAAAGATAACAAGCAATTGAGAGATGAAGAAGGAAACAAAGTGTTGGAATTCTCGAAGCAGCAGTGAATTCGAACAAAGTGATAAAGCAGCAGCGACGTGGTCAGGCAGCAGTGAAGGTGGTGGTGGTGTCGAGTGCAGTGGTGGTGGTTTCAAGGACGGTGGTGGTGTGGAGTGAGTGAGGCAGCATCGAGGTTTTTTTTTAAAGAAAAGCGAAGGCGGTGGTGTCAAGCAATAACAGAAATGAATGTTGTCTTTTTTGTTTTTAATTACTGAGTATGAATTCTAATTTTTTTACTTGAGTTATTGTAACGGGCGTTTATAAATATATAATGCCAGTTACAAAAATAATTGTTTTATGTTTTTTTTTTTTTTTGGGTTATTAAAGAGGTTAAAGCTAAATAGAGTTACAATTGTTGCCAAAGATTTGGCTCTTACCAATTACCAAAAAAGTGCTGCAATAGTTTTAATATGGCAATAGTTTCCCAAACAAAAAAATCAAACTTAAAAACTGCTACCAAAACATACCTATAGCAACACATAAAATATTGTTGCTTTAAGTGGCGTTGCTATATCTCTCTTTTCTTGTAGTGAAATATGCAATAAACTCACAGTTTGTGTAATAAAGCTTTTAGAAGATGATGAAGAATGCTAATTATAAAAGATGGGAGAATTATGAGATGTATCTCTTTCTCTATCCTCTATGCCTTTTTAAAAACCATTAGTCAAAGGCGACTCACACGTACATAATCAGGCCACTTTCATATACCGAGTAACAGTATATTTGAATGAGTATCCTACACATTATCCTAAAAAAATGTATATTTGAATGAGTAACCATAAAAAAACGCAACACACACAGAAACGGTGCGGGCGCGACCCAGACTGGGTGCAGGCGCGACAGAAGCTGTCGCGGGCGCGACCCTTGCTGCTTTGCTTTGTTTTTCCATGTTCGCGGATAGAGACCAAAGGCACGCGTCCGCGCTAAACTCTTTGTTCGCGACACACAATGTTTTACACATACTTGGGCATATTTGGTACTCTCTCGATTCGCAATTATATCATAATTGTCGAGGGTTTTTGTTTTTTTTTTTAAGGAAAGGTAAACAGACAAAGAGGATGGTAGAATCCCAGACTCATGCTCGAACGAGCATGGAGCAGCCTCATCATTGGCTGGCCTGGGGAGACTAGCCTTTTAGGGACAAACTTCAAAATACAACATTGATGAAAACAAAGCAACTTAATACTATGAATGAATGAAACCAGATTGGGAGGCCCATGTCCTCCATCCTGAAGGATACTTAATTACAATGATCTGGCTATCAGTCAGGATGAGGACTGAAGCAAGGGACAAAGAAACTCCCATGGTAAGTCCTTTAGGAATTGCATAACCCTCAGCTTGCAGGGTGGGCGAGGCGAGGATGCAAGAACCCCAATTGGAAATCGGATCGTTGTTGCATGAGATAGCCCATCCTATGCCGGATTTGCATCCATGCCTGGGATGAGTGATCCAAGCTCGTTGATTAGTCGTGCATGGTTATACGATCGTTTGTTACACCATTGCCACACAAATCAATCATATTATACCTTATACTCTAAATTACTTATACCTTATACTCTAAAGTATTTCCAACAGAAAGTAGAGAATATAAAGGGTCAGTCGGACAAAAGATGTATCACACATTTATAATCCGCTCCTAAAACATTGTTATATTATTTATTTTTTTACTTATCATTAGCCTATCAATAAAACCTTTCAAAAAAAAGTTATCAATAAAAGCTTGTTACATGTGTTGTTTCAATCCGTTTATTTAAGCGTGTCAGGATCCTTGACCCAAACTCACTAATTTCATGTCATGTTTAGGTCATGTCAGCATGTCAGGCCAATATTTGCACTATAAAGTTAGTAGTTGAGTGTAATTGTGTCGTGTTATGTTAAGCAACATAAGTAAACCGGTTGATACTTCTTGACCCAAACGCCCTCGTTTAACAAGCGTGTCGTGTCAAATTGTCAACTCAATTAATTAAACGTATAAAAGTTCATGGCCCAAACCCACTGGTTTCGTTTCAGAGATTATTTTGGGGGAGCTTTATTTGATGCATCAATGCACATAATATTAATCGGAGGTATCATACATATGTACTGGAGAATGAGTGCAATACTATATATAGTATTTATAGGAATCTAAAGGCTAAAACAACTTACAAATAAGTATGGTCACCTACACTACACATACCAGACAGTAGTACATCAAAGAGTGGTCTAAGGTGACGTTTAATAGAAGAATTTCAATGTTTTTGGGTTAAAAAATTAGCATAGCATAGCATGCATGCATGCATGATGCATGACAGTTGACAATGAGTACTGTTATGAACTTGAATTGTGATTTGTTGATCCAAAAAAGCACAAGTTGATCACAACATTATAGAAATAGAAACAGTATATTGTTGGGCATCAACCCTAAAAATTCTTGAAAGGTGGAACCATCACATAAGCTTATTATGCTGCCATTTTATGAAGCATTTATATGTGCTAAACATTAATTACTATTTGTTAACCTTTAATTTTCGCTTTTTATGTAATCAACTAATCATGTTGTCTTCTAGTTTGTTCGTGGGCTTGAATCCCATAACAGACATCTATACAATACTAATTTGTTTGTCAATGCAAATCTATTGGTAAGTTTTGTCATTCCACCATGATGATAATTATTGATAATTACCTTGTAACCTATTATATATTTCACCGATGCCTTTTCCACTTGGCTGTTGAAAAACTTGAAATGGTAAGTGCTCTCGTCAAACCTTCTGATAGTTTGACATAATATGAGTTCACTTAAAATTGTAACTTTTAAGCATGAAGTCATAAATTTTTATATGATGATTATCTATTTATATATGGAAAAAATTTAAAAGATTTGTGGTATGAAAATATATTTTTTCGTTAAAAGTTATGTCAAACGGTATTACAATAGAAATGATATACTGCGTAATTGAATATCCAATATTTGAATATTAATATAAGTTCTACTTACTCCGCTCCATACTAATCGCAATGCTTAGCTTCCATTTTTTTACATATGCCAATGTATAATATATACGGAGTATTCGTAATATCTTTAGCTAAGTTTTATTTTTAAAAAAAAGATCACAATAATGAAGTACACATTGATATGATTCTAAAGAGATTCCACATGACTATATTTTTTTACATGTACAAAACATAAAAACTAGTTATATAAGTGGCACACGTTGCAATTATATAAGAGCGGCGGAAGTAAATTTTTAGATATTTTAATTTTAAACTATTTCAAATATTTATTGTCCACAATAAAATCGCATAACGGGTAGTATTGAATAGAACTGGCCAATGGGCTGGGTTGGCCCGACCCGGCCCGGAACCCGCCCGGTTTTTGGCCCGTCTGGGTCGGCCCGCTCCGACCCGTAACCAGCCTGGCCCGATCCCCAGACGGGCTGGTTAAGGGGTGTGGTTTAAAAACTCAGCCCGTAGCCCAACCCGCCCGTAACCCAGCCCGAACCTAGCCCAACCCGTAACGCAGCCCGACCCAGACTGTAGCCCAGCCCGTTACCCGGCCCGCCCGTACCCGGCCCGCCCGGCCGGGTTACTAGCCGTTACCTCACAACGGCTAGTAAATCAGAGTTGCAGCTTTTTTTAAAAAAAAAAAAAAAAAAATTCACCCTTCCCCTATAAATACCCATTAATTTACACCCAAAATCCTCACAACTCTCAATCTCTCATTCTCTCAATTCTCAATCTCTCATTCTCTTCTTAATTCTGAATTTATAACTTTCATAATTTCATATTTTCATTTATCTTGTTTAGTTTTTGTATAATTTTAAATTAAAAAAAAAAACTTCTAGTTTATATTAATATATTCTAAGAAAAAAATGGCTTCAAGAGGGTTTGGTAGGCAAAGTGGTGGCCGTAATGGTGGAGCTAGTGGTAGTGGTGGTCGTAATGGTGGTGGAAATGATGATCAAAATATTAGTTCATTCGAAATAAATACCGAATCATTTGTTCTGGACTTGGAAAACGACGCAGATTTTGTGGATCCTTCGTCACAACAATCGATGCAATCGTCTTCCACAATGCCACCTCCTCCTCCCCGTCATCCAACCCGAGGTAATGTTATGCATTTTATTATTTTTATTATTTTATGTTAAGAATTGAATATGTGATATGATTTTAATATATGCTAGGAACAAAACTCATATATTTGATATTTTGATACATGATTTTAATATATGTTAAGAAATAAGAATTAATATTATATTTATATATGTGATACATGAATTAAATATATGCTAGGAAATAAAATTATATATGTGATACATGATTTTAATATATGTTAAGAACTAAAATATATGTGATATTGATATTAATATATGTTAAGAATTAAAATTATATATGTGATACATGATTTTAATATATGTTAAGAACTAAAATTAAATATGTAATACATGATTTTAAAAATGTTTCATTGTTTTGTATGAACTTTCCAGTTTAATCATAAGGTTACAATTTGATTGGTTAGTTGGCTTAAACAGAAGCCCGGAATCTGTCTAGGCAAGATTTGGTATTTAAGTTGACCATTGTGTCGCACCTCTCTTACCTGGGATTCTATCCAGTCAGCATTCGTTTCCAATTATGATTTACACTTGGAAATTAGTACGCATAAAAAAATAATAGGATTATAGATTAAGCCTTAAGGTGATTATAAATATGAAATATAAATATGAAATATAATAATATAAAGATGTATATTAATTATAATTTATAAGAAATAAATAATGTGATATTGATAACTTTAAATTTTAAATTAAGGTGAAGATGATTCCTGGCCATCGACCCAGGGCAACACTGGTCGTAAAGGGTCATGGGTCTGGCCATACTACGATAAAACAGAAACCAATGGGCCTAATAAATTTATAGCTATTTGTAAAGTTTTTCGGGATGTCAATAAGACAAAAAACCCCAAACAATACAAATGGCAAAAAAGCGATGTAACCGGAACATTAGCACGGCACCTTTCACGAGATCATAAATTGGGGCCGGAAGGCGCGGAGTCAAGCAATGGAACCACCCAAACTCAGCTACACAGGTATGCTTCTAACATGCCCGGCGCAGGTATGCCTTTTATTTTTACTACAGATAATTTGTGTAGGTACTTAGGTGATTATGTTATTAATACGGAAAAACCTTTTAATTTTGCGGAAGACCCCGAATACGAATTATTAAATAGAATGGCTTTGCAACCTGCATATAGAAGAGTCCCTAGGAATTCACTTAAGTGTAAGACTCAACAGTTATACTTTGAACATAGAGCTTATATGATTGAATCATTTCGAACATATGACGGTCGTTTTAGTCTGACTAGTGATACATGGAGTTCTACAATTGGAGAACCATTTATATGTATCACTGCTCATTGGATTGATGAGGACTGGTATTTACAAAAACGTATTATTGCTTTTCAATCAATGGAGGAGAGTCATAGTGGGTATAACATTAAATGTCGTATTACAAATGTTTTAAGAACTTGGCACATTACTAACAAAAATTTTTCTTTATCATTAGACAATGCAAGTGCTAACAAAAGGGTCGTAGATTTCATAAAATCTGATCCTGAGTTACCCTTATTGCTTAACGGCGAGTTATTGCATGTCCGATGTTGTGCACATATTCTTAATTTATGTGTTCAAGAAGGCATGAAAGAATTACAACCTTTGTTAGAACCCATTAGGAATGTAACTAAGTGGCTTAGAGTTACCTATAGAGTTAAATGTAGGTATAAGCAATTGTGCGACGAAAAAGGTCTAAGAAAAAAATTTTGGAGTTGGGATACTCCTACCCGTTGAAATTCAACATATAAAATGTTGACAGACGCGCTTAGGTATAAAGATGTGCTAATAACATTATATAATGAAACTTGTACAAATGAAAATGATTTGATTACGAACGATCACTGGAGCGTTGCCAGTGTTATTTGTGAAGTTCTTAACACTTTTAACAGTGCTACAAAAGTTTTTTCACTTATTTATGAGCCTAATATTCACCAGGTTGTTTTAGAATGCATTAAAATTGTAAACTCTATAAAAAATGCCGGCGACATTGAAAACATTTCCCTGTCGCGAATGATGGTCAAATGGTATACCTATTTTGGTGAATTTCCTCACATATATGGTGTTGCAGCCATATTGGACCCAGGTGTCAAACTTGATGGTTTGACAAATTTATTAAATTTTTATTATGAATGTTTAGAAATTAATTTTGATGTTCATGCTTATGTATTACAGTGTAAAAATATTTTAGAACAGCTTTATGATCACTACGCATCTATTTACCAACCACAATCGGTTGGAGTTCCTAAACAATCCAAAAGCAGGTGGGACCCTTTCGTTTCTTCAATCTTGAAGAAACAACGAACAGAATCATCATCATCCGCAGGTTCTTCGGGTGGTAATATTAATGATTATTTATCGTTCCAATTTGAAACTAACAATGATTTCCACATACTTAAATGGTGGAAAAATCATTTTAATGAATTTCCTATCTTAGCTAGAATTGCAAAGGATGTCCTTGCAATTCCAGCTTCAACTATTGCTTCCGAGTTTGCTTTTAGTGCAGGTAGGAGAGTGTTAGACGAAAAAAGATCCAGCCTTTCTCCCAATAGCATAGAAATGTGCGTTTGCAAGAAGGATTGGGCCCAGGCGGAGAAGAGAACACAAGGAATGAAGGACGATGAAGACGATGATGAAGATGATCCGTGGATGGTGCTAGATACTTCAGATGAATCGCCCCCCAAAAACTAAAGACTAACGATTCACGAACCACGACATTGAGGTACGTTTAAGAACTACGTGGGCTTTGATTCCTTAATATAATTAAGGATACGTAGGCATCTTATTTTGCAAAATTAAAATATATGTTTTTATATGTATTTTAATTTTCAAAGTAAGTCCAAGCCCTCCCCCCCCCCCCACCCCCTTCCCCCATTAAATTATTTACTTATTAAGAATATTTTATCATCTTAATTATCAATTAATTTACTTATTAGTTTTTACTTTTGTAATAAATCATAATATTTAGTTTTTATTTATTTAGTTGTTCGAATTTAAATTAACAAGTTAAATATATAATTAACATGTTTTTTGCCAACTAATGATTACATTTACAAATTTTAAAATCCCAAAAAAACCCAAACCCCCTCAAACTCTCAAAGGCTCAAAACCCCCTTAAACCCCAACAAAACCCCCCACAAAACCCCCAAATCCCCTAAAACCCATAAATAAACCCAGCCCATGACCCAATGGGCCCAACCCACGAACCCAACCCACAAACCCAACCCACGAACCTGCAACCCAGCCCAACCCAGCCCGGTCCCCAACCCGGTCCACAACCCGCTGGGCCGGTTCGTGGGTCGACCCTCGTCTGACCCAGCTTAGCTCGGCCCGCTCAACCCCACCAATGGGCCGGTTTCGGGTTACCCATTCCCGGCCTGGCCCGGTCCCCAACCCGGCCCAGCCCGCCCGTTGGCCACCTTTAATTTATTGAATATCTAAAATCCAATTTTTTTGCTGACATAATTTGGATATTTGATCATTTTAAAATTAATATCCAAATTAGTATTCAATATTCGATTTTTCAAATCTTATATCCAATCTGAAATAAATCTTTCGACTGAATGTACAAAAAGAATAGATTGCAATTTTTGGATATTTTTTTTGATGATTTTGCTCATCCTAGAGATGGGTCTAGTTGGAAAGTAAATTGTTTAGATTATGAATTACTTGAATTCACCTCGGAAATTTTCATTTCATTGAGCACAATTATTATCCGCTCAAAACCTTTAAGAATCTTAACTATACGAGTATTTGGGAAAATGTGCCCTCTTAGGGCTACGGTATTGAATATATATAGAAAACTAAATAGAACCTTACATAGCAATGTACCAAACTACCCTTGCGATATTATAAATACATATTACCTTAACACACCCCCTCAATCTTTACGTGGTGAAACAACGGATAGATTGGCACGATGTTTACAAAATAAGTCAGTAGTAAGGCCCTTAGTAAATATATCAGCAACTTGCACATGTGTTGGGACATGCCGAACACGCAATATTCCACTTCCAACCATCTCACGGACAAAATGATAATCAACATCAATGTGTTTACTTCGATCGTGCTGCACCGGATTTGCTGTAAGATAAGTAGCGGAAACATTATCACAGTACAAAATCACATGACAACGCAAAAAATATCCAATATCAGCAACAATCTATTTCATAATTCAACAGTTGATAATGTATTGAGGGCAAAAAATAATAGACTTTTTAGATTTTTAATTATTTTGATCTTAAATTATGTGTATCTTATAATAGAAAATAAAGAGTATCTAATACCAACAACCTTAGCCACTAAACTATTCAGACAATCATAAGCTCCATTATATGTGACCCCTTAATAATCTTCTGGTACCAACCTAGGGCTGCAAATCACTACAAACTCAAATGTGGGACAGTGGGAGTAGAAATGTCCATGAGACCATGACAATCGATCTGGAAATTTTGAATTTCTTACATTACCCACAAATAATGCTCTCTCAAGTTGCAACTTTATTTTTAATAATATATATATCTTAGATTATCTTTACAAAAATTTCTTTTCTTTGCACCATTTTTCTTATTTAATTGTCATTAAATCTTTGTTCGATTCCATTTTCATTTTCAATAAACCTTTTATCTCTACTTTTCCCCCTCATATTCTCAAAAAAATAAAACTTTTTTACGTGTCGGGTAAACTATGATACCCACCTTTAATTGAGAGTGGTAGAAAGTATTAATGGTGGAACCCCAACCAACTTAATAATTAATATTATTATAATATTTTATTAGTAGTGGGTAGAAGACCTATTGGATAGATGCGGTCATATCCGCAAAAATAGAGGAACAAAGGAAGCAGATAAAGTGAATATTGGAACTTAATTTTTAAAATTTCATTACAGTTCAAGTTTTGATGAGTTTAGAAATTTATTTCAATTTAGTCCAAAAGAACAAGACATAGGTTCTATGTCAACAACGAGCAACAACATGCCATTTTGGCTTTCTTTGTATGTTATGCGGAAAAAAAAAAACATAAAAAATTGAGACGGGCTTGACCTCTTTAGATATAAATCGGTGATTAAAATTAATAATTTCAAAGAATGGCTAGGAAAATTATGAAGTACTTCGTATGTAATTCATGTATGTGGTCAGGACTAAAATTAAAATGGACTTGGCCTCACTCTTTAGAGATGAATTGATAATTAGAAGTTTAAAACTAATAATTTTATTTAAGAATGTCCAGAAAAATTATGAAGTAATTCATGTGGTCAGGACTAATTGAAATGGGCATGACCACTTTAATTTAGAGATAAATAATTGATGATTAATACTAATAAATTTTTATTTAAGAATGGCCACGAAAATTATGAAGTAATAATCCATCCATGTGGTCCTTGAGACCTTGAGTATGGGTGGCTCTAGTTCAAAGCTGATTTAGGCCTCCAAAAAAGTGGGGGAAAACACAAACTTTGAAAGGGTCTTATGATGAGTACGTCAATTTCAGTGATTTTTGCGACTTTTATGCTTAAAAAAATCTGAAGTAAGGTTGTTGTCTTTAGGCTTTTCCAAAGCTCAGGCATACTAATATGCCACATATTAAACGACAAGTATCTCACATGATGCTCTGTATATATAACTCTTTTGGACTACCCTAGTACTGTTTTGCTAATAAAAGAGGATAAGTATAGCATACATCATATGCATCCTAGTACTGAATTGATTAGAATGAATTGGAACAGATTGAATAAATTATAGTAGATTAGAATAGATTGAATTGGATTGAAATTATAAGCTCGTTAATAGAACAAATAAAAAATTAATGGGCGACAAACAGAACTTGTAAAGTTATAAACATATTTAACTCTAGTATATAATATAAGAAAACATGAAAAAAATTCCAAGGAATGAATTTTTTTTTTTTGCTTATATAATTAAAAAGTAATTATATATGTAATCCTTAGTTAGAGATCTATAAAAGTAATTATTTAATATGCTTTTAAGAATAGTAACAATTTAGGAATGCAAGCCAAAATTAATTTGTGTAAAAACTGTTTTATTTAACTAAAACATATCATTTGTATACGTTCCTAAAACATAGCCCTAAGTTTTATCATCAATATCATTATCCTTAATTAATTAAAACGAAAAATTTTGGGCTGGGTCTTTAGCACAAGGATGATGTTACATGCTTACATTTCTTGGATTTGGAAAAATATCGTGCAAGGCATGTGATTTATAATGTGAGTTAAATTAAGTCAATAGCAGCAAATATCTTATTCCTCGCAAAGTCAGCTCGAGAGTCCTGGGAGATGCATGCGTCATTCACTGATGCCTACTAATTTTGTTGTCTAATTTTTCATACTTTCCTCTATAAATTTCAAAATTCACCACTATTTGAGTAGATTTTATCCTTGACTAATCTAATTTTATTTTAATTTTATATTTATTTGGAGATCACTCTATTTATGAGAACAAATTAAACTTGCCTATTTTTTAAATTATGAGAACAAAAGTATGATAAATTAATAAAAATACCTCGTGTGATGTTTTGCAATTGGCAATAGTTTAATGCAGACATGTGATGCATGTTCATATTTGATGGCTTCCAAGTTGGCAAGTACTCAGTAGATCACATAAGTAAAAACGATATGATAAGATAAACAAATTAACTATACTCTACTCTTATATCAAAGGATCTAGTTGACTAGCACGTACACTAGAATTTGTATTAAGAAAAAGTATTGATTAATTAATTTACTAAAAATAATCTCAATTGCATGCATTGGATTGATACTGTAAGAAAATATTATTCCCGATTTATTTATGTTGCTTGGATACTGTGTGATAAATTAACAATGGTTGGTCAATAATGGTCATCTTACCTTTCGTTAGAAACAAGGGACAAAGACAATAAATAAAGAATATGGGGTATTTATTATATATATTTATTAAAATAAACGGCGCAATTATGGGTTTGCACAAAGTGGCATGAGCCAAAGACAGCTGTGTGTGTAGTTGTGTTACGTTGCTCCATCTCATTCACTACCAAGTCCAAGTCACACCAGCTTCCTTCTTCGTCCTACCCCTGCCAAGTCCGCTTTCGGCCTAGCCCGCACGTATTTATCTTTTGGCACTTTCCCAAAAGGTCAGGAAACACTTTAGTACTTTTTCACGTGAGATTTGGATTGCAAACCCCAACAATCGTTCATCAAATCAAATACCACAAAGCTCATGGACTCCCCTCCAACGATAACTCATATGTTCATCTTACACCCCCGCTACTCTCCAACAGAACACACTACTTGGCCACTAATAATATGGTTTTATACGTGTTCGCCCATATTTTTTTATGGTTTTGTGACGCTAAACGTGCTCTTAGGAGTTATTTTGTCGCTAATAAGTTTACTTGGAGCGTTTTGTGTCTTTTCATGTTCTTGATAGAATTTTGCTAAAAGATTATCTAAATAGGCCAGAAACTATCAAACAGGCCAAGCTAGGCACCAAAGCAGCAAGATGAAATCACAGTGAATTTTTGAGAGTTTGTAACAATTAGTGAAGATAGAATTGACTTGAAATTGTGAGAATTTATTTGAGGACTTTGACCACCTTTCACTATTTGGACATAACTTGAGAAAAGCAATTCATGTTGACAAAATTTTAGCAGCATTGGAAACTATATGCAGATATCTTTTCCACGGTAGGTCACACGCCAAATTTCGATTTGAAACAAAGAATTTATAGCCCTTTGAATTTGATACATCAGACCAGACGTCGAATTGAGGTTTATTGGCTGCCCCAAACTGGGGTTTAACTGGATCCATCCGAGGTATGGCTGGCCCAACCGGGGTAAGGCACCTCATTACTGGGATAGTGGCCCCGATACCAAGGCCAGGTCTGGCTTGCTTCGCATGCATAGCTTCACCTTTCACTACGGACTTCGTATGATGGAAGGCCACCTTTTGCTTCATTGTTCGCTGCAGGGTCCACTCGTCACTTTCAGGACAAACCCCGGTACTAGGGTTCGGGACCCTGGACCGGGGTCGGTCCTGCTCCCCACTTTATTGTTTGTTGAAGATTGCTACATGCATCCTAGGCCACACCGTGGGTGAGGTCATTAATTGTCCGGGCCTTCACTTGTATAAATACCCAGTTGTTATTTTGTTTTTTCCTTTCCCCCCACCCCCCCTTTTTTTGGAGTTTTTAGATTTTAGTATTACTTTTTATGGGTTTTTTTTTCTCTTCGGTAAAATTTTATTTTACTTTTATCAATCTTTAATTCAAAAATCAACTTTTATTGCTTCATTTTTGTAACTCTTTCTCTTTCTTTAACTTGTTTATTATTTTATACATTCAATTATGTTTAGATCTAGGGTTTGGGAAATTCATGTTTAATCGAAGGATCACTCTACAATAGTGTGCCCCTGCACAAAGCCATCATCAACTTCACTTTGCTAGTATTCTTAATGTCCGAACCATTATCTCTGATTCTATGATAAACAGGCCTGAGCAAAACCCGTCATGAGTGTCTAGTTTACAAGTCTAAGAAGCTAAGGTTTCACCTCAAAATGATATGGCAATAACGGCACGTTTGGTTATTGGTAATAAATTGCGGTAATGGTAATAGATTTCGAGTGTAAATTTATTAAGGAAGAACCTTATAATTTCCATGGAAAACATATTTCCATCTCCAAGTTTGAGTTTTCTTCTTATTTTCTATTACTACCATGGAAAACAAGCACCGCCATGGGAATGGATTTTGATTTTCCTTCCAAATTTAGTTATAAATTTATTTTCATTACTACCATTTATGACCAGCTAGCAAATGAGCTATAAGGGAAGTGGCTACTTAGCCTTATAAAATGGACAATACACAACATTCTTTTAGCTTCAATGTGGGATACACACTCCTTTATTGATTTTCATTTGTTTAATGTGAGACAATACTTTCAACCACATATGGGTTTGTACATGGGTCAACACTCAAAATTATTTTTACTTTAAGGTATGTTAACACAAATTTTTAAATCTGTGAAAAGAAATAAAAATATGCAACAAATAATAATTTATATTGATCAAAGAATATTTTTGGGTACAACTCTATTTCTTCTACTGATTCGATTTCCACAACAAAATGAACTTTAAAAGAACTTTGCAGCTTGACTTGAATGAGGGTCACCGGCTTGTTCTCGTTCAAGAAAAGATTCTCAAAAGAACAGTTTGACGGATGCTTGGCGACTTGATTTGTCTGCTTCCTGGATTGAAAGTGCTTCTCTACTTTCT
Source organism: Salicornia ramosissima (assembly GCA_951394345.1). Taxonomy (NCBI): domain Eukaryota; kingdom Viridiplantae; phylum Streptophyta; class Magnoliopsida; order Caryophyllales; family Amaranthaceae; genus Salicornia; species Salicornia ramosissima. The sequence continues at coordinate 52,509,867 of OX596234.1, forward strand.
TCACCTTTGTTGGATGCTTGATGACTTGATTGGTCGGCTTCCTGGTGTTGAAAGAGTTTCTTTCACTTCCTTCTTTTGAGAGCTTCTGACTTGAGAGAGAATTCACTTTACTGAGTTTTTCTTATCTCTGGATTATATGCCTCTAGGAATGGGTATGATGCTCTATTTATAGAGTCATTTTGCTAGGGTTTTAGGAATAACCTAGCTCTTTTGGGCCTGTAGTCAAATTTCATTTCTCTTTTAACCTGAAGCCCAACTTATTACTTATTGACTATTGGGCTTCAAATTAAGCATACATAATAATTAAAATAAGCCTAAATGTTATTACGAGCCCAAATTAATTAATTCACAACCCATTTACAATTAAAGTCAACGTTTGACCCTTTTAACAGAGCAAATATAATTAATGTGGCATAATATAATTTTATGTGCCTACAAATTGCCCCCTCAAGACTGTGTCACGTACATAATTTGAAGTGTTTACTGTGACAGGGTCTCGACATTGTTTGTTTGACTTGGCAGTCTTTTTTTTATTTTATGACTTGGCAGTCATTCTTTTTTATTTTATGACTTGGCAGCCATGACTTGACAGTCCCTTTTTTTTATATGACTTGGTAGTCATTTTATATATATATATATGACTTGGTAGTCAATTTTTTTTTGTTTTATGACTTGATAGTCATTATTTTTATATATATGACTTGATAGTCAATTTTTTGTTTTATGACTTGATAGTCATTTTTTTATATATATATGACTTGGTAGTCATTTTTTTGAGTGTTTAACCAAAATAATGTTGGGAGCAAAAATATTTACCAAAATACTGTCAATCCAACAATATTTACCAAAATACTGTTCACGTCAGCTTTGTTTTTTAATTTTTTTACGCAGCATAAATCGCTATTTCAGATAGCGATTTTCTTAACAAAATCGCTATCTCAAATAGCGATGTTGTTGAGGTTAAAAAAACTCAATCAATGACTTTATTGTAGAGAATAATGACCAAAGTCGTGTTGTTATTAAGTAACAGGGGAAATCGCTATCTGAGATAGCGATTTACCATATATAACAAAATCGCTATTTCAAATAGCGATTTTGCTACAAATAATTAAAAAAAAAAAACATGAACGTTTTCTCTCCTACGTGGACAACATTCTTGTAATTATTTTTTCAATGGCAGTATTTTGGTAAATAGTTTTGGCCTCAACATTATTTTGGTAAAACACTTCATTTTTTTGCTCTATGACTTGGAAGTCAAATTTTTTTCCTTCTGACTTGAAAGTCAAATTTTTCCTTCTGACTTAAAAAAAATGGATTTTTTTTTCTTCTGACTTAAAAAAAATGGATTTTTTTTTCTGACTTAAAAAAAGTAGATTTTTTTTTTCTCTTTTGACTTAAAAAAAAAATGGATTTTTTTTTTTCTTCTCTTCTGACTTAAAAGAATGGATTTTTTTTTTCTCTTCTGACTTAAAAGAATGGATTTTTTCCTCCTCTTGTGTTTTTTTAGCTTATAAATAGAGGCTGGTTTATGGGGAATCATCATCCTCAAACACTTTCATCTTCTTAAATCCACCGTTATCTTCTTCCCTACCCATCTTCTTCTTTTTCTTTCTTCTCAATAATATTCTTCTCTAAATCAAAGAATACTACTGCCTTCTTCACAACCAGAGTAAGTATTCAAAACCCAGAACCTATTATTTACTGCCGCACCGTCCAATCGATCGGAATACCGTTTTCCACCTTCGATTGTGACTACTGACCTCTGCTATTGTTAAGTCCATACCCTATTTAGAAGCTATTACAGTGTTGCTGCTTAAGCCTGTACTCTTCCTTTTCTATTCTCTCTTTTTTTTTCTTTTTTTTTTATATTACTCTGTATAATAATGAAAATAAGACTAATAAGCTAAAGAAGTTGAAGCTTGAAGGAAGAAAGTGGTACAATAGCCAGTAGACCATCAGAAAACCGTGTCCCATTATTTCTTTTTTTTTATATTATATTTTTATTTTATTTTTATTTTTATTTTTATATTATCATAATGAGGATTACAAGAAAAATTGAGTGAATAAAGTGTTATACTCCACGTGCCTTTCCTTCTTTTCTTTTTTTTATATTTTTTTATTTTATTTTATATTACTATATACATGAATGTACAAAGTGGTATTAGGAGCCCACTAAATAGTAAATACGTGTTCATTCTTTTTTTTCTTTTTTTTTCTAAAATTAAAAAAATAAGTAAATAAATAATAAATTTATCATTATTTACTTATTTTTATATTATTATCCTTTCTCAGGCAAATATGGTAAAATTTGACTCCCCCAAGACTTCTGAAGGCTCTTTCTTAGTGGTGAAGGACAACAACAACGAAGGCGAGGAGTTGACACTTCCCGTCTTTTCTCCCATTACCGGAGCTCTTTCCGAGAATTGGCCAGTAAAGTACAACCCCGACAATTTGAAATGTTGGACATCGGGCAAGCTATCCAACGTCGCCTTAAAATCATCCCATCATCAGAAAAGCCAAGTTAAAGAAGCACTAAGCACACTACAACACCGTATCCTTCAAAAACAAGCAACTTGGTCCTCGAGGCTCAGATATGGAGTGGAGTTTTCATACATTCCTCGCTATTGGGAATGGTTAGAGGATATTATCTACCGCAATAAGATTGTACTTTCAAAATTAGACCTCCTAGGCGCTGTATATGCTTCAATGTTTCTTTATGAATGTAACTCTTCGATGAGGCAACGCTTTTGTGAGTCCTGGTGCCCTGCAACAAACACGCTCCTTACAGAAGCCGGCGAGACCTCTATTAGTCTATGGGACATCCGAACTCTTGGCGGTCTTCCTATAACTGGCATGTTCTATGATGAAGTCGTCCCTGACGCCCTCGAATTGGAAGACTCCAAAGATGGTAGACAACTTCTCCCTTTTAGTTGCAGGTACATGTTTGTAGCTCTTCAACACATAACGTCCAAGTCCAGGAGATCGCATGCTACCTTTGAAGAATGGTGCCGTTTTTGGTTCAGAGGATCCGAGCAATATTCATTAAAAAACAGGCCTGCAGCCGTGCAAGACTTCTCTGATCTTGGAGACCCTAAATACTGGCGCACAGCTTACGAAGCTTTTGCTATCTTGGGCGTTCCAAAGGAATACCGCAGGCAAACCTATCTTGCCGCCTTCCTATCTTGTTGGATCTGTGCGTTTGTTTTGCCCGTGAAGGACATAGGTTGCGTTCGCCCTGGTGTGTTCAAACCTGCATCACAACTTGCAAGCGAGCAAAGGATTTCACTTGCTGTACCAGTTCTAGCTAGCATCTACCGAGGTTTAAATGAGCTTTCTAACTCTCCGACTCCGGGACAACATCGTGGACACTTCCCAACTCACTATGTTTATGTCTGGACAGCTAAATATTTCCACAGCCACCACGGGACTGCCCACAACTTCGTTGGTGCGGCAATGATTGCATATCATGGTTTAAGCGCCATTAAAGCACTCACAAATGTAGAAACCAAGACCCTCATCCGCTTGGGACAAAACATCAAGTGGCTCGGTAACTCAATGAATGGCACCAATGAAGTGAAACTTACTGACGACTCTGGTTTGACAAAATGGGAAACCGATTTCCTACTTTCAATAAGGTCCTGCTACCTTACCTTGAGATTTGACAATAATTATGTGATCGAACCCTATAGTCCTCATCGATTTAGTCTTCAATTCGGTTTTTGTCAAGATGTTCCTGGCACAATGAAGCTCCCTACAGAAGAAATATCATTGCAACAACTATGGTCCCTATTCCAGACGATTGTTCGAATTGGCACAAATTCTTCTTTCCTAATTCCTGTCCATGATAGTTGTATTCAAACTCGAGTAACTTCTTCCTTTACTTCCTGGTGGCCATCAATTTATGCTCTTTCTACAAAATCTGCAGACTTCTTAGTGCCTCAAGCAACGAGCCAATCCCGGAAGAGGAAATCTGGCAATACTTCATCCTCGGAGAAGACCGATAGAGCTCCCTTCCATTCAAATTGACGGTGAGAACGTTGTGAAAATCAAGCTTTCACGCAAGTCCTCATCTCATAGTCCGCGAGAATCACCCTTACAGAGTGGAAAAGTCATCGACCCACAATCCCATCATAAGTCATCTGATGACGAAACAAGGAATATATTCCAAGATATATTTGGAGTAGAAGAAGCCGACTCATATCCCGATGACGAGCAAAAAGTAGTCTTAGCCTGATACCTCTTGGCTTTTTACATAATTTTTTTTTTATTTTATTCATTTTTTTTTACTTATCCTTTTGTTGAACTATCAGGATGATCTTGATATCACCGCAGAATTGAGGGCGTGCAACAATAGTTTCGCCTCCATTGACTCGGATTTAATTGCTGAAGCGAGTGGTCCCATGGCTCTACATTCCACAACTAGTATCATAGCAAAAGATCCAAAGACCACCCAAGACGATCCTCTAGTCTCCACAGTGTTTCCACCATTCAAAGCGCGGGATATAATCTTAGAAGCCGACCGTTGTACTGCCTGTTTCTTGGCCAAACAAATGAAGAAGAAGTTGTTAAACACTCCTCTTGATGGCATCCATAAACTAACTCCAGAACTCACGAGCTTTTTGACTACATTGATAAGAGGAACTTTGACATTAAAGGCCTACGTGAACATGTGGAAGCTTATATCGGACATGCTCATGCTTTTCATACCCTAAAATTGTCTGACACTGATCAGTCTTCCTTACCAGACCTTGAAGAACAACTTTCCAACTTAAGATCACGTTTGGATGTCGTTGTGAACTCTAAGATGAAAGAAGAAGAGAGGATCAAAACACAAAATGCTGAATTCCAAAAAATTGAAATGGAATGTAACGAATTAAAGGAGAAGCTCAAGCTTTTAGAACAGAAGAAATTTGAAATCTCTTCCGTATTGGATGACTCCAAAGTCTCCCTTACTCAACATGATGCGTCTTTGTCAGACCTGACCCTATCTCGATCCTCCCTTGAGATGGCTATTGCCGAAGCTAAAGAAGTTACAACACAAAGGAAGAAGTGTCAGGAGAATTTCGAGAACGCTTACAATGCCCTGAAGTCTTTCCAGTGTGAACCACAATAATAATAATTTTTTTATGTATATTTATTTTTATCATTACTTTTTTTTTAGACTTCTCAAAGCATTGTCATTATTTGTAGACCATTCAATATGAATAATAAAATTTATTTATTATTATTTAGCCGTTCACAGTTTAAACTCTTGCGGGCCAGGAGCATTTATTTACAATAATAGTTTTTTTTTTTCTTTTTTTTCTTTTGGTGTGGCTGCACTTGAACAATAATTTCTGTACTATCCAAGCTGCCTACGTACTTGCAAGATATATTTTATATTGCAAGATCAAGCCAACGTAGTTCCAACACAAGTTTTTTTTTTTCAACAATGTGGCTGCACTTGAGTAAATAAATTACCCAAGTTGCCTACGTACCTACAAGATGACAAGAAAGTAATCCTGAAGGATCAAGCCAACGTAGTTCCAACACAACTACTTAACCAACTTTATTATTATATGTGCAGTTTAAGGCTCTTGCTTAGGAGCATACCTACTTTACTATCTCACGGGTAGTAGCGCTTCAAAAATTTGCCGTTGATCGGCCCTACGTGCACACCATCTGCGTCCACAATTTTGTAAGCACCATTGGTGTACACCTCTTTGACAACATATGGACCATCCCATTTTGATGTGAACTTGCTCCCTGTCTTCTTAGAAGTGATGATTGGCCTCCTAACAGCTAGCACCATATCCCCAACTTGGAATGACCGAACGCGAACCTTCTTGTTGAATGCCCGACTTAAACGAGCCTGATAGCAGTCCAACTTCTGTTGTGCACCAAGTCTTTTTTATCTAGTGCTTCCAATTCGGTCAACCGAAGTTTAGCATTTTCTTCTTCAGTGAGACCCTCCTGAACGGCCATGCGCAATGACGGAATTTGGATTTCTAACGGTAATATTGCTTCAACCCCGTACACAAGTGAATATGGAGTGGCTTGGGTTTCTGTCTTGAACGTGGTCCGATATGCCCACAAAGCTTCTCCAAATTGTTCGTGCCAATCCTTCTTATGTCGTACGACAACTTTACTTAGCAATGTGCAGAGTGTTTTATTGAAGGCTTCAGCCAAACCATTTGCCGGAGCATTGTACATCGAGGACTTGCGCTGAATGAATTTGAACTTCTCGCACAGATTCGTCATCAACTTGTTGACAAAAGGTTTCCCATTATCCGTGACGATATAGCGCGGCACACCATACCGGAATATGATGTGATTCCGAATGAAATCAACCACATTTTCCTTCTTCACTTCTCGAAGAACCACTGCTTCTGCCCATTTAGAGAAGTAATCTATAGCAGCCAAGATGTACGAGTGACCACCTGAAGATTTTGGAGTGATTGGACCAACAACATCCAGACCCCATGCTTCAAAAGGCCATGATGTTACCGTGGGATGCAAAGGTTCCGGAGGTTGATGAATAAAGTTCGCATGAAATTGACAAGCTTCACACTTTTTTGCATAGTCCATGCAATCTTGGACCATGGTTGGCCAATAGTACCCCATTCTCTTGACACGATCATGAAGTTTAGGACCAGACTGGTGAGCCCCACAAATCCCGGAGTGAGCTTCTTCCATTGCTTTATGTGCTTCCTCTTCTCCTAGATATCTCCACCAAGTGCCCAAGAATGAATGCTTGTAGAGGGTCCCTTTATAGTATATGAAGCGTGTTGCACGACGACGAATCTCCGTCCTATGTTTGACATCATCCGGTAACTTTCCATGCATAAGATAGCTTATGACAGGCTGGCGCCAATCTTCTTCGGATGTTTCAAAAACAGAAACTGCATTAGCCTCCTCCTTTGCTGCAAACTCAGAAGGTGCAACCACCCAACGATTACAAACTGGAACAGACAAATAATCCTCTGCCCCCAGTGCCAAAGTGGCTGCGAGATTTGCAAGCGCGTCAGCCACCTTATTGGCACTCCTTGGAACATGCTCTAACACCGTGCTTTCGAATTCACTTAGTAGTTGTGAAGCGTGCCTATGGTACGGTACCAAATCATCCTTCTTGACATCATAATCTTCCAAGAGCTGGTGAACTACAAGTTTAGAGTCGCCATAGATGTCAATATCCTGGATGTTCATCTCCTTTGCCATTTCAAGACCGAGAATCAATGCCTGGTATTCAGCCATATTGTTGGAACATTGGTGAGTCAATGTAAATGAGTACGGAAGGACGTGCTTTTCAGGTGACACAAGGATGACTCCAGCGCCGACGCCGTCCTTTCGCGCTGATCCATCAAAATACAATTGCCACGGAGGCAAGATGTCAACAAAGAATACTTCTTCTCCCGGCAAGTCATCTACAAGTTCCCAATCTGCTAGAATCGGATGATCGGCTAGGAATTCTGCTAACGCCTGTCCCTTTACTGCCTTCTGGGGTATATGAACAATGTCATGCTGATTGATCAGAACTGCCCACTTAGCTAACCGTCCTGACAGAATTGGCCTTGACAAAATATACTTGATAGGGTCTGCCTTGGAAATAACGCGAACCGTATGCGCCTGCATGTAATGCTTCAACTTTTGTATCACAAAGATCAAGGCAAGGCACATCTTCTCAATTGGCGAATATTTCAGTTCTGCACCAATTAGAGTCCTACTGAGGTAGTATAGAGCCCTTTCTTTCCCCTATTCATTTTCTTGAGCACACAAAGCACCTAAAGATTCTTCATTTGCAGCAATGTATAGAATGAGCGGTCTACCTTGGATAGGTGCCCCCAACACAGGAGGTGAGGACAAGTATCTTTTGATGCTTTCGAAAGCCCTTAAACAAGAATCATCCCACTCAAATGGAGCATTCTTCTTCATGAGATGACTAAACGGATGACAACGTCCAGCTAAATTTGAGATGAATCGCCGAATGTACGCTAGTCTACCCAGAAGACCCCGCAACTCTTTAAGATTTTTTGGCTCTGGCATATTCTTGATTGCTGTGATCTTTGACTGGTCCACTTCAATCCCTCTATGACGTACAACAAACCCCAAGAATTTCCCTGAAGTAACACCAAATGCACATTTTAGCGGATTCATTTTCAGCTGGTGACGGCGCAACTTTTCAAACACATCACGCAAGTCTTGTAGGTGGCCCGCTCTCTCCTTTGTCTTCACCACAAGGTCATCCACATAGCACTCAACCTTTTTGTGCAACATGGACTCGAAGATTTTCTGCATTGCACGCTGATAGGTAGCTCCGGCATTCTTTAGACCGAATGGCATCACCTTATAGCAAAAGATTCCCTTAGGTGTACGAAAAGCTGTTGCTTCTTGGTCTTCAGGCGCCATCATGATTTGATTATAACCAGCCGTACAATCCATGAATGAAAGAGCTTCATGTCCCGTCGTGGCGTCAATCATTATTTCCGTAACAGGCAACGGGAAATCATCCTTTGGGCATGCCTCGTTGAGATCCCGAAAATCAACACAGACACGCAATTGTCCATTCTTCTTTCGTACTGGGACAATGTTTGCAATCCACGTCGGGTACTTGACTTCATGAATGAATCCAGCATCAATAAGTTTATTGACTTCTCCTTCTATCTCAGGGATTAACTCAGGACGAAAACGACGTCGAGGCTGCTTCTTTGGTGAGACTCCTTTTTTAACAGCTAAGCGATGAACTGCAAATTTCGGATCCAGCCCCGGCATTTCTTTATAGCTCCATGCGAACACATCTTTGTACTCCTTAAGCAATTCAACATATGTACTTTCTTCTTCAAGAGAGAGTAAAGCACTTACGTAGACTGGTCGTGGTTCATCTGCGGTACCGAGATTCAACTCCTTAAGCTCATCTACTGTAGATTGCCCCCCGTCTTCAAGCAGCTTTGGTGCTTCACTTGTTTCAACCTCCTCGTCGGTGGCTAAAACCTCACAAACTGTTATATGATTGCAGACTTCCATAGCATCTCCATCACCTTCACGGTCATCACTACTTTGCTGGTTTGTGACAACTATGGTGCGTCCCTTTGCGCTAAGTGACTTTCCAATCTGAACTTCTAGGATTGTCAAGCGTTTCATTCGAGATGGTATAGTACTTTTGACACATTTTTCCAGTTCAACATCACTTGTTGCTTGTAGAGCCTTGTCCTTCGGTCTCCATTGCCATTTGCTGCTTTCACCGATTCGACCAAAGACTGATTTTTTAGAACTTTTGCAGGGCAAGGTCGGTGACTGATGATTTTTAAAAGTCTGGGATCCATTGCTCAACCTATTGAAGATGCTTCTTCGTGGTGAACTTGACAGAGCATTAATCCTTCGTTCACCTAGCCTATCAACGACACGCCCTGTAACTTTGCTTTCTCTGCAACCTTTGAGCCTACCAAAGACTGAATGCCTCGAACTTGTAGAAGGATGTTGGAGTCTATCGAAGACGGAGGTTCGCTGAGTTTGAACATTGTTATCTGCTTTGCTTTCTTGACAATCCTCAGCTGTAATGTATTGTGTTGCTTGTATCGCCTTCCGCCTAGCATTTATTCTGACTGGTCTTGATTCAACGAATCCTAACCCGACCTTCCTAATGTTGACATGCTCCCCCTTTTCTTGGAGCTTTAGCTGAGCTTCATTAAGGCCATGAGCCCTTGCCTCGACAACCTTTCCCATGGGGGACGGATTTGAAAAGTCATATCCAGAATTCTCCATGAGCTTGTAAGCAATTGGATCGAAATCTTCCTCTCTTTTGTCTGGGATTGGAGACTTAATGATCTTTAAATCTCTTGTTTTTTGTACAGGTAGTGTGATTCCTTCACCGACAACATGTGCTTTGATATCCAGGCCTTTTGAGGTATACTTCATCTCGTCTTCCTTACTTGCACAATGTGAAAAAGGAGACTGTCCTTCCCTGCGCTGTGACCTAGGGACATACCGAAGTACTGGCCCTGAACTCGCAGATACCATCTTATTCGCTTTTAACGACTTATCTTCATTCTTTTCTGACGAAGACTTGATGACTTCTAACCCTGATTTCTTCACAGCAAGGACCTCTTCTGTAACTACTTCAGGTTTCAGACACACACTCTTCCCAGTTAATGGTATCTTAGTCGGCATCACCTCAAATGATTCTGCTTCATCAAGGTAGAACTTAGCATCAGCAAAATGTGACTCTGCTTCATCGAATGGCTTTACATCTGCTATCACCTTCTGTACGCCATCTCGGTAATACTTGAGGTATTGATGAAGTGTTGATGCGACTACTCCATTCTCATGCATCCAAGGTCTTCCTAAGAGCAACCTGTAAGATGTCCTTGAATCGATGACATGAAAAATTGTTGTTGACATCATTTCTCCAATTGTTAAATCAACTCTAATCATCCCGATGGCACGCTGTCCTCCTAAATTGAACCCTTGGATCATTAAGCGGCTCTGACTCAGCTCCTCCACAGTTATTCCCAACTCTGTCATGGTAGACTTTGGCATGATGTTCACTGCGGAACCTCCATCGACGAGAATCCTATTGACTCTTTGTTTACGGATATATCCATGCACAAAGAGTGGTCTGTTGTGAGGCTTGGATCCTAACACAAGATCATCATCTGTGAAAGCCAGTGCTGCACTACATGCTGCTTTACACGATGCACAATCATCAGGATGATTTTCATAAATTCCTTGTTTAACATTTTCCAGTGTTGTGTACTGAGTGGGATTCTCCATGGCACGCGCAAGAGCAAACCTCGTCTCTTCTGGGAGTGAAAGGGCCTTGCGCCAACCCATACGTGACGGAACTGTATCTAGTAATGCCAGAATTTTTGAATCTCTTTCCAGATCAGGCTCGTGACTAAACCCTTCCTCATTGGTTTGCCTTTCTGTCTCTTGGCTCTTCCCTTCTTCAGCCAGGCTACATGTCACTGCATTGATTGAAACTTCGCAGAAGTACTCCTTTGGAGATAACTCCTCTAACGTGATTGGTACACGTCCTTCCTGGGCAGGCGATCTATTTGGCAGAGTTGACTCAACCTTCCTCTTTCCTTGGAATTGTCTGTGTTTCTTCCTTTGTGGATTCTTCTTTTGATACGGTAGCAGAGGCTGTGCCACAACTTTCCTCCTTGGCTTCTTCCTCACAACCAACATCCATCCTTCGTCGTCTTCTTCAAGACTCTCAGGAGCAGAATTGTCACACTCCAAGTTTGATTTTGGTTGTTGAAACACTTGCACCACTACAGGCTCTAAGCTAGCGAACTGGATGGAGTGAACATGAACATAGCATTCAAGAGAGACGGATGCATGATTGGCCTCTGCGGCTTCATCATCATCTAAGATGATCTTCCCTTCCCTTGCCAGTTGCATGATCTTCTCTTTGAGGGTGATACATTTTTCAATCGGATGACTGATCAACCGATGATATTTGCAGTAATTCGGATCAGATGTTCTACCTTTCTCCGTTGGGCGTTTGGAATCCGCGAGTTCAATGATTTTCTTCTCTAGTAGATCCTCCAACATTCCCTCCAAATCTGAATCAGGAAATGGATATTTCTTGGCTTGAAGTTCCTTCAAAATAGGCCTCTCCTTCCTGGTGTCCCTTGAAGATGAGCCCCTCTCGTACACAGGTTTTGGCTTCGCAGAAATCTTCACCGCAGTTGAAGTAGAGACAGCATGTGACGACCCGACTCGCTTAAATCGGCGCGGAAGAAACCGACGAGTCGAATAGTCATAACTAACAACTCAAATACTTAAGAATTAAAACTAATACCTCAAATATTATTATTATAACTCCAAAAGTAAAAATACCCACAAGCTTGTACAATACTAAACCAAAAGTCAAACTAAAAAGTCTAATATACGATAACTCCAAACACATGTCAGAGTCCAAAACCAACGTATACAAGTCCATACTACGGTCTAATACTATCCAAAATCAATAAACAACAAAAATACAATCATATCAAAATATCGGCGCTCACCCAACCCAAAACTAAGCAAGAGCCTCATCATCAGAATTACCTGAAAAACAAACAACAGTCCACCATCAGTGGCGAGTAACATAACTGACCCACCCTAATGGGAATACACATGAACATAGCACAAATCAAATAACCAAACCAAATATCCAAAATATGCGAGAATCATCCAATAAAAAAACTCGACTCAAACATCTTATCCAAACTTATCTTTGGCGCAATCATTCATACACTAGACCGGACTACGCTCGTACGAACGCATCTTACGCATTCGAACTTTCTAATATGTTAGGAAATGAGAATCTTACTCCCAAGTTCCGTGAAACCAATCTTACTGGAAATCCACATCCGAAGACAACATAGTAAGACTCCAACTATCCCAATACCGCGGATGGAATAGGGGCAACGTCTTAACCCAAAAACATAGAATCTTACTCTAAGTTTTAGGCGTCTAGCTACGAAATCAAGCTAAATCAATAATTACATCTTTAAAACTTAATCATCTTAATCATAACATGATTAATTTCAAGAATTGTCTTTGCGCCTTGATTCTCGAAAATAATCAGTTAAATCACGAAGTTATTCTCAAGAATTGCCTTTACGCCTTAATCTTGAGTCTAACCAACACTTAACCACTTTCTTAAAACCATTCTTTAACTATCTTTAACATTATTTTAAACTTTCTTTAACATCTTAATCACTTTTTTTAACTTCCAAGACTCAACCAAGAACTCATCAAGAACTCAACAAGAACTTAAAGAACTCAACAAGAAACCATAAAGAACTCATCTAAGATTCAAGAACTTCAATCAAGAACTCAACCAAGATTCAAGAACTTCAATCAAGAACTCAACCAAGATTCAAGAACTTCAACCAAGAACTCATCCAAACACCATACATCACACGCATATCATCATCATCAAACCATGAAATTACCAACTTACTATTATCCAAAATTGATCAGACTTTTACACAATCATCCTGATCACAAATCCAACATATTCAATCATAAAATAACCATATTCCATCATCAAATCATCATTTAAAACAACATAAAATCGGATTTGATACCATACACAAAAACATGATCAAACTTCATTAAAATCAATCCTAGTCATCTAATCTATACTATGAAACATAGTATGCCAAATAAGTTGAGAAAGTATGTTACCTTAATCGAAGATTAACACACCAATTCAACACAAGAAGCTGCCCGGAAAACGAACCACACGAACACCCAACACGGCACACACACACAGCCTGCTTGGCTTCGAACCACACGACCACGGCACACACACGGCTACTGCACGGTTGCTGCACTTGGTCACGGTCACGGCACGGCTTCTGCACCACGCACACATGGCCCAAAAACACGAGCACCACCACTTGCGCGGCTTCACACACGAACACCCACTCGAACAAGACACACGAACCAACCCGGAAAACCACCCAAACCAATGATATTGATTGCAACAATTGGGTTTAGATTGTGTTTAGGATACTTAAAGATCAATAGACTTTGAATCTTTAAGTTTAAGGTTAGAATTGATGATGAACAATTGATGGCTTGTTCATCTCGAAAATGGCGTGTGGAAATAAGGCAAGAGAGGGAGTTTTTGTGTTTTGAATTTGATGACAAGAGATGGCAAGTGTAAATGGCAAATGAGCATAAGGGATCATCAAGCCTTACTAACTACTCTATATATAGAGTTTAGTGAAGGTGTGAACATGAAGCAAGTGGCAAAATTTGCCATCAAACATAAGGCCAACCGGCCAAGCTAAGGTAATGGGCCAAAAATGGGCTTTCGTGATCAATTGGGCTAATTTATAAAAATTACATGATAAATCATGTATAAATCGATTTAGCCCAAAATATTAAATAATTAATTAGAAAATTAAATAATAAAAATTCTAATTAATTAAATAATTAGCATAAATAATAATAACTGCAAATAAAATAATTCGAATTAAATCGAAATTATTCACATAAAATAAAATAAATAGTTCAAAAATAAATTTGAACTATACATAACACCACATAAATACACATAAATCATGGCAGAAAATATCATGAAAATCAGGGTCGTTACACAGCATTTGACTCCTTAACTGAGCTCTTTGAACATTTTTCCGTCTTCTTAAAATCCTTCCTCTCCTTCGAGTATTCAGAAGAACTAGTCTTGCGATTGGCAATAGTCAACTCCATGTCATGTGCGCGTGTTGCTAACTCTTGGAAGGACTTGGGCTTAATTCCCTGCAAAATATACAACAAATCCCAGTCCATGCCGTTAGTGCACATTTCAACTGCAGAAGCTTCCGATAAACGGTCCTTGCACTCGAGACTCTTAGCACGCCACCGGCTGATGTAGTCAATGACTGGCTCATCTTTCCATTGTTTGGTGTTAGTTAATTCGACCATGCTCACGACACGTCGGGTGCTGTAGAACCTGTCCAGGAACGCTATTTCCATCTGATCCCAATTATCAATGGACTCTGGTGGTAAATCTGTGTACCAATCAAAAGCAATGCTTTTGAGAGATCGCACAAACTGTTTAACAAGAAGATCTCCTGAAGTCCCGGCATTGTTGCATGTTTCCACGAAGTGAGCGATGTGCTGCTTCGGGCTCCCCTTTCCATCAAACTGTTGAAACTTCGGTGGCTGATAACCGCTTGGCATTTGCAACTTATTGATCCTCTTGGAGTAAGGCTTCACATAACGACCACTGTTGCGCGGATCTCCACCAATATGAGATTTGACTGCACTAGCTATCATATCCTGGAGCTGTTTTGCAGTAACTGACTTGTGCCGACTGTCGGGACTTTCATCTTCTTCAGGCTCACTATTTTCACCTTCACTTTCAGTTTTTTCTTGGTGAATATCTTCTAGTTTCTTTGATAAAGAGGCTATCTCTTTGTTTTGCTGCTTGATTTGAGCATCTTTCTCCTCTCCATCCTTCAGTACCTTTTGGAGAAGAGTCTTCATCTCAGCAAGTTGTTCCTCGACGGTTTTAGCTTCAGTCACCATAACTGCAGCGACATCATTGGGGGAACGATTGTTGGATGAATCTCCGTCAGACGCCGCAGAGGAAGATCCAACAAGAAATTCATCAGACATGGCATTCTCACGAGTTGTGAAAACAAGAGGTGCAACAGGCTGATCAGGGGTCCTATGAGCCTTCCGAGGTTTGGTCGGAACAGACGCAGAACGCAGACTTGAAGCAGCAGCAGAGACAAGGGCTTGTTTCATTCCTCTGGTGCAAACACCTCCTTCTGGCTTGTCAGAAACTGGTTTCTCACCCACGGACTTCTTAGTGGCAAATGAAGTGTTGTTCTTCGAGACCATCTTTTTTTTTTTTGAAGTTGTTTGTAGAAAAAAAGAGATGAGTAGTAGAGATGTCCCACCGGGCGTGCCAAAAATTTGTTAACACAAATTTTTAAATCTGCGAAAAGAAATAAAAATATGCAAGAAATAATAATTTATATTGATCAAAGAATATTTTTGGGTACAACTCTATTTCTTCGTATGATTCGATTTCCACAACAAAATGAACTTTAAAAGAACTTTGCAGCTTGACTTGAATGAGGGTCACCGGCTTGTTCTCGTTCAAGAAAAGATTCTCAAAAGAACAATTTGACGGATGCTTGGCGACTTGATTTGTCTGCTTCCTGGATTGAAAGTGCTTCTCTACTTTCTTCACCTTTGTTGGACGCTTGATGACTTGATTGGTCGGCTTCCTGGTGTTGAAAGAGTTTCTTTCACTTCCTTCTTTTGAGAGCTTCTGACTTGAGAGAGAATTCACTTTACTGAGTTTTTCTTAGCTCTGGATTATATGCCTCTAGGAATGGGTATGATGCTCTATTTATAGAGTCATTTTGCTAGGGTTTTAGGAATAACCTAGCTCTTTTGGGCCTGTAGTCAAATTTCATTTCTCTTTTAACCTGAAGCCCAACTTATTACTTATTGACTATTGGGCTTCAAATTAAGCATACATAATAATTAAAATAAGCCTAAATGTTATTACGAGCCCAAATTAATTAATTCACGACCCATTTACAATTAAAGTCAACGTTTGACTCTTTTGACAGAGCAAATATAATTAATGTGGCATAATATAATTTTATGTGCCTACAAGGTAATTATAAGGCTATCGAATATACTCCTATTATATATTTTAGGCCATCTAATTGTTATTCACTTAGAGACAAAGTAAAGTAGTCCTACCTACTACACTTTTGGTAACTAGTTCCTTATTTACTAACTATGGAGTAGTTTTATAATAAAATCCTACCAAAATTTATTCTCGACCTCATTTAGATTCTTTGAAGGCTACTTCATGTTGAAGAATTTGTAGATAACGACGCTTACCTAGGAATATAATCCATAGAGTATTGGTTGAAAAAAAATGACTTTATTTACAGTTTTTTTTTTTAGTAATATAAAAAAAAAAAATCGATCTTCTACACTTATATATCATTTTCTATATTGTGTGGAAAAGCTTAAGATTTTTCTGGTTCGTTTGTCGTCTTTCTCTCAAGATGATAAGATGATTACTTAAATAACGTCACATAGTAGAAAAACGAATTTGATTGGAACACCACCACTTATTCGTTAAGTACATCCCACATCACAAAATTTAAGGGTCCCTTTGGTAGGACGTAAAGTGTTTTCCCGGAAAACTATCTTTCTCATTTTACACTATTTGGTTGGAATGAAAATTGAAATGGAAAAATTAGGGTGTAAAAAGGTTTTACATTATAGTTGAAAACGTTTTCCTCCCTAATCAAAGGAAAACGCTTTTACATTCTCTATTTTCAAAACCTCACAACATATTCTCTCTTCATCTACATATTTTCTCGCTCCTCACTAGCCACATAACTTAGTAACTTTATCTCTTCTTACGAAAATGTTCTTTCTCCTCACGAACGCTTAAAATGAAAAATATTTTTTCATTCAACCAAACAACGGAAAATTCTTTTGAAAAAGAGTTTTCCATTATAAAATGATTTTCATGAAAAACCATTTTATATTGAAAATGTTTTATGCGATACCAAACGGACCTTAAATGAAGTAACGAGCAGTACAACTTAAGAGGAGTAGGTGCACTTTATAGCATAGATGATTTTTTTTTTTATTCTTAGAAAATCTATCGTAACAGTGGATTTTTTAAAATATCATCATAATTAAATTTAATGAAAAAACAAATGTAATCAACATTATAAAACGGATGGAGTAATACTTAACGCTAATTATCAAGAATACCGACATTACTAATTAATTTAGATTTGTATGTTTGTATGGACTATTTCCTTCCTACTTTTATTTTGCCCATAAAGTCTATAATCAATTTAGAGTTGATATTAAGAGTGCAAATTTGAGAAGAAAACCAAATTCATAATTTATTAATCAATCAATAGAATATTGGAAACTATGGGAAGTGTTTCACCTTCATAGAAAAATTTCAACCCAACTTTTTTCCAACTTCTTAATAATAATTAAGATTTGACCTAATATGTACTTTGGATAATTAAAGTGGGCTATTTAATTTGAATTTATAGCTTTTTAGAAATTATAATAGGATGATAATGATCTAATATAAGCTTGAATATACTTGTTCAGGCAGAATTACACATTTATTCATTGCTAGAATGATAAAGTTCTTTGCTATCCATTTCAATTTGTTAGTTTCATTTTGACCAATTTTCTCTTGCAAAAAGATTTTGAACGTAATTAATAAATGAAATAGATGATGTATGAACTTTTTTTCTTGTTTGAGCTTGAATTATGGCCCATTCTAATATAGCCCAGATATGTGCTGCTTATTTTATTTTGTCATAAAGAATCCCGTCTAAAGTGGGTATGTACTATGTAGTCCACATTCTTCCCAAAGTGGATTTGTTTAATCAAGCTTAAATGTAATTTTTGGGCTTTAAATAACAAGGATATTGGGTTGATTTTAGTATACCAATAAATTAGGCCCATCAGCTACTTTTATTTTTAAAAGGAAGGCCCACCAGCTACTTTTATTTTGAAAAGGAAGGCCCACCAGCTACTTTACTATACGTGTTTCTTAGTTCTACTTCTTTGATAGATAATTCAAACGAGTTTGGATCCGGTGGAGTTCAATTTTAGTCATATTTTAAAATCAAAGGAAGCCATATATATGAAAGCCATTGATTTCTTAATCAATGATTAGCATTGCTTGAACTCTATTTGGTAAACTCTGCCAGATCCAAAATCAATCCAAACATATATTTTTGCCTGCAAATTATTATTTGGATCTGGTAATAGCCAAGTTTTTGTGGCTTTAGGTCCAAAACACGTTGTTTAACATATAGAAATTTATGTATATATTGTTTCAACTATGCTCGCTCTTCTCTCTCATACTCTTTCGTTTTCAGTTTCTTCATGCTCTCTCATATGTTCTCCCTCTATTTTTTAGATTTCATTACAAATTTGTTTATATGAGTGAAAATTGAGGAAGAATAAAATTAAAAGAGCACACTTTCTTTTAATCTCAAATTATACTCTTATTTATGTTGAGAGAGAAAATTGAGAGTTACTCTTGCATTCTATTTTTACTAGCGTTTAGTGCACGCTATATATGCGTGTAAACATATTTTTTAATTTGTGTTTATAGAATACATAGTAGTTTGTAACATATTAATTGTGTAATTCTATTATATATGGATCGTGTGCAAAATCTATTTGTATGCTATGATTGTTGACATATAAAAAACAACAATTTTTAATTTTGCATTTTTATGAGAATTAATGTCAATGGACATTGGTATTTTGTCACTATTTATGATTTTGGCAAATTAATATCAATGATTTTGATTGATTGATAAATTAATGGTTAGTTCCTTTTGAAAAAATAATTTGCTAATTTGTGTTGATTGTGTATTGTTGACTAATTTAGGAATGTAATTTTTTAAAATATGAATAATTTATTAAGGGGTAATAAAGTAATATCATGGGGGACACCATTGCTTCCCCCTTCCCTCAGCTCATAGTATAGAGATTGATCTAGATTGTTTGATTTTCAATGGATAATACAATTAATGTTGTTATTTCGAATGATAGTTTCCTAGAAAATTATGATTTTTCATTGGAAGTTGCATGGATAATAAAATTATTATAGTAGATACTCACTCCGTCCCATTTTACATGCTACATTGTATTTTGGAACAAATTTTTATGTAAACCAATTTTAATGTGGGCCCACCATTGGTAAAGTTAATGGAAGAAATTGATTGGCTTAAAGAGGATAAAAATGACAAAAAGGAGAGTAAAAATGTAAAATATATGTGGGGCCCATAGACTATAAAAGGAAATGTAGCAAGTATTTTGGGACATCCAAATAAGGAAATTGTAGCAATTAATTTGGGAGAGGGAGTAGTAATTTTTTTTTTGTTGATTTTCATTAATATTTGTGTTTTGAATCAGATTTGATTATCCTTTTCGATGTTTTTGTACATGCATTTCAGCATTTGTAATGATGTTTTTGTTATGGAAAATTCCCATTAGTACTATCATATTTTGGCGAATTTCCAAAATATTTTTAATCCCAACGGTAATATATTTTTATGATTAAATTCCCAAATGTGATGTTATTAATCAAAAAACCGTTAAAATTAACAAAAAAAAAAAATACATTAATTAACTATAATTAACTAAAAAACTATATTTAAAAAATAATTAATCATAATTAACAAAACAAACCCCCATAAGAGTTAAAATGATTTGTAAAACCTTGAATAGACTATTTTTTTATACGTAAATCAAGGCGTGTAAATCGAGACGAATTGGGAATGCAAATTAGGACTAATTAAGTCGTTTTTTTGTAAATTTCGACCTCAAATCGGACCCATAAGGGTTAAAATGATCCATAAAATCTTAAGCATACTATTTTTCTTTACGTGTAGATCAATGTGCGAAAATCGAGGCGAATTGGGAACCTAAATTATGGCTAATCAAGACTTTTTTTTGCAAATCTCAACCTCAAATCGGATCCCATAAGGCTTAAAATGACCCGTAAAACCTTGAGTAGACTATTTTCTTTACATGTAGATTAATGTGCGCAAATTGAGATTAATCGGGAACGCAAATCGCGACTAATTGGGTTGTTTTTTGCAAATTCCAATCTCAAATTAGATCCTTTAAGGGCTAAAATGACCCGTAAAACCTTGAATAAGCTATTTTTTTTAATTATTATTAGTTATTATTTTTTTTAATTAACGGAATATTTCGTTACTTAACGGAATATTCATCCACGATGCTACATTTGGGAATTTAATCATAAAGATGTATTACCGTTGGGATTAAAAATAATTCAGTAATACCATTGAAAATTCACCAAAACACAGTAGTGCTAATGGGAATTTTCCTTTGTTATTGATGTGAATATTGTGCGATTCTTATTTGGATGTTTATTAATGCTGATATTATATGTGAATTTTGACGAAAATATAATTTTTATGAATACGTTTGGATATTTTTGTTTATTGCTTATGACTTAGTTATAAGTAAATTTGCTCAAAATTGACAAGTCAATATTTGACCATTGACTGGTGACTTAATTTTATTTTATTTTTGCGAGATGACTTGGTATTTTGATTGGCTCTTATTACTCCTACCATTTACCCTTATGGTCGTCCAAAATAAGTGTGTCATATTAAAATTTTCATTAAGGGTTTGTTTATTTCAGAATATATTCAGTTCAATTCATTTCTATTAAGTTCAATTAATACACTTTAGTTCAGTTCATCTCTATTCAGCTAATGTAAACGAGCCCTAAGTATGATCTTGTTAAATTCATTATATATATGCAATTTCTACAGTTTGAATTTATCACATAGATTAACCGTGTAACAAGCAAATCACGACGACTTTGTGAAGGGGTCCAACTGGAGGAAAGTCAGGAAACAATCATAATATTAATAGATAATAATAAAACTACGGAGTATATACAATTTTATTTCCATTGTTAATCAACAACTTAATAAACTTTTTCTTTTGGAAAAATAAAGATATATTTACTGCAAAACGGTGAAATGACTCCTATGATCATTTGGTCTAAGGTTTTGCCTTTTGCGGTCATTGCGGGTGCAAAAGAATTAAAGAAGAGAGATGTGTACTATATATATATATATATATATATATATATAACTGAACTGAATTTAATAGGGATAACTGAACTTAACTGAATTGAACTTAATCTGAAGTAAACAAGCCCTTAATTAGAACGATTAATGCAAATAAGTAGAGTTTGGGCAATTTAGTATGGATCCGATCTTACTTATCAAGTCCAATTTGATTCGAATCAAAAAAAAATATTTGCATCAAACTCCATTAAAAAAACGACTATGCATGGGCCCCTGGAGCTCCATGTGACTATCACTATAAAAAATTGACCCATTAACGCCGGGTATATATTTTTACGATAGGAAAAAATATTTTAGGACCCTTTTTTTATACGACGAATTCATATTTTCAGGACGAAAATTCTCGTTCTAAATAATATATTTTCTAGTTGTGTATACAGGTAATGTAAGCTCGATAATCCTATTATAGAAACCATTCGCTGACACTAAATTTACCGGACCTTACCATCTTAAAAAAAAAAAAAACCTCATGCAACTATGCAAGTCGGCAAGTACCACATTGTTATTAGCTCCAATAAATATAATCCAGTAAATTTAGGCAACGATCTGAAAACTCTCTGGACAGGCCAATAGGCCATCATATTATACGGAGTACATGTTAATATGTTATTCATATTATTCAATTCATCATTTATTAAATTTCTTTTTAACATGATAATGTGGCTGATATTAGGCCTTGAGCTGAATCCTATTATAGATCATTCTGTTCAATTTAGTCAACACATGCATCTACGAGGGGGAATATAATTAAATGGAAGGCAACAGCAATTCTGATTGTGTTGTTTCTTTACTATTGATTTCTAATTTCATTTACTTCAATTTATAATTCCAATTGATCAAAAGTGCACCTACATTATCTCTTCGAGAGGAATAGGTCTTGATTTTTACAACTGTCTACCTTTTCTCCAAAAAAAAAAACATAATAATGTGGGTGATATTATTAGGCCTTGAACCGAAGTCTATTGTTGGTCACTCAATTCAATTTAACCAAAACGTACATCCACGAGGGGAAATATAAGAAATTCTCCGAAATACATGCCGTAGATTTCGAGATGTGCACATTAGATGCATATGCAGATCAGATAATAATGAATTACTATCAACTGAAATTATCATATGCAGATCAGATATAAGCACAAGTTATTTCCACTATTGACAAACTACAAGACCAACACCAATCAGAACAACAACAACAATAAATTATTTGGACTAGACATAATTTTAAAAAAGGTCTAATTAATATGTTATATGTATATTAATTTGGAGTTTCATTACATATCATGCTCTGGATATGTTATTTGGATGGCTTTTAATAAGTCAAGTCATAGTTTTACTATACTTGTATTAGGCTCTATTCTTTTGGACTTAAAAGCTACAGTAATCAGATCAGATTAGATCAGCTTTGTTTTAATTTTATACTCTCACAAATAATACCCCCACCTAATAATATCAGTTCAGATCATATCAGATCAATTCAATTTAGTTCAGATCAGATCAGCCCTAAAGAACAGGGCCGGACCTTAGTTGTATAGTTGTATGGGGTTCATTTTATTACATGTTCTAGTCAAGGTCAACTTGTTCCTTCTCGAATTCAATTTGAGTTACAAGTTTCTTTTGGTTAGTTTTTTTATCAATTTCCATTTTAAGTCAAATAAAAATTAGATTATTTCATGTTCGAATGATTAAAATTTAGGTTATCCTTAACATCGGGTTAATTTTGTTTGATTCCTTATTTTTTTTACGAGTTTAGATTATTTCATCTTAGCTAAAATTATATTGCGATATTTCCTCAGGTATCCCTAGGGTTAGGCCAAATAGCCAGAATGCCCCCACTTTTTTTTAACTTGCATTAGGTACCCCTGTGGTCAGTATAGATTTCAGAATGCTATTATTACAAATTTCGACCTCAAATCAGGGCTAATCTGTTCGTTTTTTTTTGCAAATTCTGACCTCATAGTAAAACATTGAGATAACAATTTTTGCGCACATATATCTACGTCTTGATTCGCCTCGATTTGCGTGCTTTGATCTACGTGTTTTAAAAAAATTGTCCACTTAAGATTTTAAAGGTCATTTTAATCCTAAAGGATCAGATTTGAGGTCAGAATTTCCAAAAAACAAATAGATTAGTCATGATTTGAGGTTGAAATTTGCAGTAATGGCATTTTGGCCAAATATATTGATCTCAAGGGTACCTAATGCAAGTTAAAAAAGTGGGGGCATTCTGGCTATTAGGCCTAACCCCAGAGGTACCTGGGGAAATATCCCAATTATATTTTAAATTCATTCAAATTACCACGATTTAATACCAATAACCAAACTAGTCATTAAAGTCATAAGTTATTAGTCATCTTTTCCTCTCAAGTGAGAAAAAGGCCTCGATCTCATTAATTGCTGAATTATCCATTTAAAAAAAATAGGCAGAATTACGGATCTCACTAGTTAATTAAAGAACATAATCATAATTCAAAACTAGAATAGTATATGAACAATGATAGTAGGTGATAGTTGACAAATGCAATAATTCTACTACTACCATCTACTTTACGGTTCAATTACATTAGACAACATAATGTAATTTTGAGGGATATGGAGAGAAAATAATTTGTATCTTGCCTTCTTCCTAATTGGGTAGTCCAAACTATAACCTTAATCCTAATCTCTACTAATCCTTTTAAAGATAAGTTATTTTGTGGGTTATTTCCAAATGATTAATTCGCCCTAAAATTAAATTAGCAGCTAAACTTATTCAAAATCCTAATAACAATAGATCCCAAATTCCATTTTACTAGATCTAGTCCATAAATACCTTCTCAAAAATAAAAAATTTCTTTTGGAAAATTTGTGTGTTGCACTCACTTCCGAAGAAAGGCTTTAGAGACGTAATGTCCCTCAATAAAGTCAATTTTGTAATCATAAATTGGAGACTACTAAACACATTCTATTCAACTGTCCTCAAAACAGTTAATTTGATATCAACCAACCTTTAACTTATTTAATATCTTCTCTAATCTATACAATTTATGCTAACATTTCCTTGGTTGACAATCTCTGCCATTTTAAACATTCGCTAGGAATAAACAATTTCACCATTCTTGCTATAATTATTCTAAAACAATCACCACGTGGTGCCCTCCTTTAGAAGTTTACTATAAACTGAATTTTGATGGCTCCAAATACGATAACTAGAGTTCTGCTATCGGATCCATTATTATAAACAATAACATTACATTTCAGGTGCAAAAACTAAATAAATAAATCCCCCGTGCTCAAGTCTATTTATTGAAGCTCTAGCCTTTAGAGAATGAATCAAAAAGCCATTGCCCTATGAATTAACAAAATCAATACAAAGGGTGATAATGTTGTTGCAATAAATTCTATATATACAAGTACTTGGGAAATTCCGTGAGAAATAATTCACAATCTCATTTATGATACTATTTTAAGACCTGATACTTTTTTACTACACCATCAATCATATTTATAGAAAAACTAATCAAGCAACTGATCATTTAGCAAATCTAGCCCATCATCTTCATACGATAACATGTTGGAACCATCCTTACAAACAAAACATTTGGTTGGCTCCTCAAAAAGGGCTTAAGCTTGCTAGTCAGCCTTTTTTCCTTATCCAAAAAAAAAAAAAAAACCTAGATGGACTCAGGGCTCAAATATGTTGTCCCATATTGTGTTCCTCTTTGTATCCCACCTCCATTAATTGGGCTATTTTCTATTTAAACACAAATAAAGGCATTTAAGCAAAATTAAGTTTGATTAAAAAATGACCCAATTAAAGGTTGTGGGACACAAAGTGGAACACATAATGGGACAACGGATTTTTGTCCATGGACTCAGCACTAGAGCTGTCAAATTTTGACTCAAACTGAATAACCCAACAAACCCAACCAGTAAATAGTTGGTTTTGACAAAAAAAAATAACTAGCTGAACCCGTTTAATACAATCCGCTCTTAACCCTGTTGAGATTTATTGATTTAGAATATAAATGTATATAGTTATGAATATTAATAATACTAGACGTAGTATTATGTGTTAAAAGTTCGTAATTATGCAAAGTTTATTTGACGATTTACGTCGTTAAATGTTGAGAAAACATAGCAGAAACAGTGATAAATCACGAGTTGTGACTGATGTTCACGACACCTGAAAACAGACCAAAATGCCAAAAGGAGACAAAAAGATTTCGTGACCCGCGACAGTGAGTCGCGGCCCGCGAACCCAAAGTGTCAAGACGAGACAGAAGGTTTTTGTGACCTGCGCCAGTGAGTCTCGACTCGCGACCTATAGGTGTTCGCGACCCACGACCACATTTCGCAACCCTCGAACCTGTTGGTTCGTGACAGTTTCGTTTGGTTTTTTCCCATTGCGATGTATGACTCCGGGAAAACTGCTTTTGCATTTGGTTATATAATATATACAAGTTCATTTCCTTGATTAGGATAAGAGATATATCATATCTTTCTCTCAAAAGTTTCTCTTGCAAAAACCTAAGTGTTCTCCATTTTTACACAAAGATATTACATCAAACTTGTTCTCATTGGTGATAATTGAATCTAGCCTTGATTATCACCGTTTGTCTTGTTGTATTTCTTCAACAAATTCTTTGCAACCCAGCCTAAGAATTGGGTAGGAATATTATTTTCGGGAAAATGTTCTTGTACACGCCTCGAGAGTTTTTGTTCATACTATTACCCAAAATTCAGAAATTTCCCCAACAAACCCAACCCGATCTACTTTCAACCTTACCCGAAAATCATTATTAATATTAATGTACTAAACTTATGATATTATGGGAAATTTTAGGCAAAAACATCTCATAGCACTAAAACCTTTAATTTAACATTATTTTTATTGGATCACAACATCAATCATAAATTGGCTTTTAACGAAGATTTTCTTATAATTTATACTTTTTAAAACGTATAAAATATATTTAAGTACATATATTTCATTAAAATATTAAAGGGTGTTATAAACTTCTCATCCCGCTAGGTCACCCTAAACCCAACAATTTTGAGTTAATTATGAAAATGCTAATACCGACCAAAAACTGTTGACAGTCAACCCATTACACCGTGAATCAGAAATTCACAACAATAAACTATTAGGCAAAGATTCATATCTCACTACGGAACTTGAAATACTACTAGTGTCTCGTATAATATATATATATAGTGGGAAATGAGTCACCCAAAACATGCTTTTTATTTCCTTTTCTTCCCTCTTCTTTTTTATTTCAAGCTTTTCTTTTCATAATCGATCGATCAATCATCACCTACTTTAAATTATTATCTTGAGTTTCTTTCACCGTTTTAAAACTGACTCCATCCGTCTCCCACTGAATAATTCTCCCTCCCAATCAAGAAATTTGATCATTTTCATCTTCTTACATATATATATTATACACTATAATAATAATAAGAAGAAGAAGGAAACTTATATAGCCAATTGAATTGAATTGAATTGAATAAAGAAGAGAAGAGAAGAAAGAAAGAAAAATGAATAAAGAGAGAGAAGCAGAAGAAGCAGGGAAAGAAATGAGAATAGATTATGTGTATAAAGTAGTAGTCATTGGAGATTCAGCAGTTGGGAAATCACAGTTGCTTTCAAGATTTACAAAGAATGAATTCACAATTGATTCTAAGTCTACCATTGGCGTTGAGTTTCAAACTCGTACTCTCACTATTAATTCCAAACTCATCAAGGCTCAGATCTGGGATACTGCTGGCCAAGAAAAGTACTCACTACATACTTCCTTCCCTTCTCTTTTCAATTTTTTATTTATTATAGAACTTTTTGTGGGGATAGCCCAACATTTCTGGCCATTTTGTGGGATATCCCTCAATATTTTTTTTTTTCCGAGGATATCTCAAACTAAATTTAATGATTGTGAAATTAGCCCAAATTCCATTTTCCTGGGGAAAAAGTCAAGATTTCGGGCATTGACTAGCTCAATTAGGTGAGTTTACTGTGCGTGAACATCAAAAGCATTTAATTCTACAACATATTAAATTCATAAACTCACCTAATTTAGCCGGTCAATGCCCAGAATCTTGACTTTTTTCCCCAGAAAATGAAATTTAGGCTAATTTCACAATCATTAAATTTAGTTTGGGATATCCTCAAAGAATATTTTACTGAGGGGATATCCCACAAAATGGCCACAAATGTTGGACTATCCCACAAAAAAATTCTTTATTATAATTTAATGTTAATAGCGGGTCAGATTTGGACCAAAATCCTATTGTTGGTCAAGTTATTACATGACCAAAACCCTATTATAATCCGAGTCCAATTATTACTCGAACTACTCATATAAACACGTCAAAAGGGGAATTGTGGTTTATAAGGTTCGATTTCAGGATTCACACCCTAGCTAACATTTGAATCTCTACTAGCTTTATTATGTTTTTTTTTTTGTATATAATTTTGACCATTTATTTAATGAGTCATCTTGTTAAATCTGACTTTTACTTTTGAATAGTATATTTAATATATAATTATCAATGAAAAATTACAAGTGGTTACATAATTACTCAAATTAATGAATAAAGAAAACTTTTATAAAACTAGGGACTAGTAGGGAGTGGTTCTTTTAGTTGACTTGATCATTTATTTGATCAATTATAAATTTAAAACAAATTCAAATCCTAAGGATTATTATTATTTTTAATTTTGGTGTATAAATTCAAAACAACTTGCTTTGGGATTTTTTCTTTCGATTATTTGATGGATAGCAATTTTTTGACGTCTCAAAACTCTCCTAAGGTCCCTGAGACTCTGAGAGTGACATCAATCTAAAGTAGTGTTTTTTGGCAATGTAAAAGGAAATGATTTTGACACTCCCCAATTTGATTTTGGCACTTCTCCCCCTTAGTATTCATGTGAGAGGGAGGAGTATCAAAATCAATTTTAGGAGTGTCAAAATCATTACCCGGTCTAAAGTAGTATTATATATACTGTATATTATTATTAGGGTTCGTTTACATTAGCTGAATAGAGATGAACTGAGCTAAATATAATCTGAAGTAAACAAGCCCTTAATCTCTCCCAACATATTAAGACAAGCACTCTTATAGGTGGCTTAATTATTATGTTTTTTAGAAAAGGAACGAAACTCAAAAACTTATTTAGTAAGGAGTACAAATTTTTGGGGTTAAGTTTTTCTAGAGTTTAAAATAGAGTTCGTTTAATATCAGTCATCAATTAAAAAAAAAAAGTAATAGCTCATATGGTCTCTTTTAAAAATTCTAGCTATTTAACATATATTTTTTTTTCCTTTCATATAAATTACGAGTCTGCGAACCATTTGATTATAAATGTAGGGTCAAGATTTAACTAAAAAGCTCAAAAGAGAATATAATTAATGTAAGGTTTGATCTTAAAATTAAACCAACAACTAAAAATATGACTAGTTTACTAACTAATCTTGTGACTTGTTAACTTTGTTTGACTCTGAACATATTAATAATTCAATATATTAGTTTTACCAATTAAATGATTAAAGATCATATCCTATAATTATATATAGGATTAGGATTAATTAATTAAGGCAAGTAACGTAGGAATATGTTAAAATAGAGAATTCTGATCTGGTTTGGTTTGTTATAATTAATGAGCATCTATGTCTCTTTAGTTCAGAATGTAACGTGGTAGTGTTGAAGTTGTCTTGTTTGATTGGGATACATGCATATTTTATCAATATTGTTGTATAAGTAATGAAAAAGTAATAAACAAGATGATCTTGAATTCTTAATGGCCCACATTGATATCTATTTATATCTATATATCTATAATTTAAAAATAAATAAATAAATAAATAAATATTGGTGAATGCCCCAAATGCGGAGATGAGAATCAATCTCAGAATATCCTGGAATCGAAATGAAAGCTTTAACCACTTGAGTTATCCTTCATTCTCGTATATATCTATAATTAAAAGGTGTTATTGCTCAAGCAACAATGACCAGTGTGCCACGTACTTAAACTGTCACATTAACAACTCACAAAATCATTGCCACTTTTTTTTTTTTTTTTAAAAAAAAAAACCAACTCACAAAATGTTAGTTAAAAGAACAACTATTGATTTTCGTATGATTCCGGCCTTTGACCTCTTTCAAAGAAACTAAAGAAATGTATGGTAATACTATAGAAATATGTAATTATTTTGTAATTAATTTCTTTTTTTATTTTTATTTTATTTTATTTTTAAAAAAAAAATTAATTTTTAATTTTTTTTTTAATTTAAATTTTGTTGTACATTATTTTTTTTTACTACTTAAAATTTCTTAAAATCCATTGCATTGTAAAAAAAAAATCACAAACATCTCTGTATAGTTAATAAATTCATTAATTAAAATCATATTTAATTACTTATTTATGTTAAAATATATAAACCCAAAATTGCAAGAATATTTTGAATTCAATCCAAAGTATATAATTAAGATGCAATATCAAGTTTAGTATATTTCTATAAATATATTTATCATCTCAATTATCCTACAAATGTTTTTAAAGTCGACATAATATCATATATATATATATATATATATATATATATTTCTTTTAAATATTTACTATTCTTCATCATTTCGCTTTAAAAAATTATTGTTTTCTTTCAAATTTCTTAAGGGTGAAAAAAAATCGTAAATTCAAGCAACCTCCGGACTAAAATACTAAAAATAGTTAGACAAGAATATATTGTCTATGATATGATTAATTACCATAAGTGGCAGACTGCCAAATCAAGTTTCCTGATCCAACAAATATAATATCCATTGCCTTCTTACATAAGTGGCACTTTTTGAGTTAGCATATGTAAGTTATTGAATATTTTGTTCACATTAAATTTATTCAAAGGATTTAAAGTTACACTTAATAACTTGTCAAAAAAAAAAGTTACACTTAACTATAAAGTAGTTATAACTTAAATCTAGTATCATAAATCATCGTACACTAATTTAATATAGACCTGATATAAAAATATCTAGTCCGCGACATTTTTAATGGATTTTACCCACACCATTCATGTATAGTGGTCAGTGGACCATTTCCATTTTAAATACAAATGAATATTTTTTATTTTTTTTTGCTATTATCATTTCCTTGACATGTTGGGAGACGTAAAAATGAAGTACAAAATTTATTTGGGACCTTGTATTTAATTTCATGATAAAAGCTTGAATAAGACTGGGGTCATATTAATTTATTGTAAGATGAGTCCAAGTTAGTTATAAAAATACTCTTATATTAGTAAAATTTCTAGGAAATGAGTTTTCATGGACATTTCAAATTTTTAGCAAATTATAGTTCCTACATATAACCATATGTATTGTAACAATTCAACTTTTTTGGTCCGTTTGGTAGCATGTAAAACGTTTTTAGATGAAAATGGGTTTCTATGAAAAACCTTTTACTTTAGGAAATTTATTTTTACAAAGGTTTTCCATTGTAAAATGAGTTTCCATTTTAAGTATTTTTCATTGTTTGGTTGAACTGAAAATCAATTACTTTAATTGTGACGAGAAATAATGTTTTCCTTTCATTTGTAATGTAAAATGTTTTCCTTTCAATTTGGGGAAAAATGGCTTTCCACCTCGAGTTTTAAATTTTAATGTTCTACTCCAAACCAAACAATTTAAAATGTAAAAACAGTTTTCAGAGAAAATATTTTACATCCTACCAAACGGACCTTAAATTTGTGCTATTCTTTGGCTCTTTGCACCCTAACCCATAATAAGTGTTGTTGTTGCCATTATTTATTTATTTACCATGACTTGGCCTTGAAATTTCAATTCATCAACTAAGTTGATGGCGAATATTCAATTGGTACAATTTTAAAATTTGAATAATGTTTATTAAACGTTATACTAATATTCATTCAAACTGAACTAATGTACACAGTACACGTGTGTATTTCGAATTTGCATCAATTCATAGTGCACAAGAAGCTGATATTTGCTTCTTTTTTTTTTGTGGGGGGGGGGGGGGGGATGGTGAATTATACAATGAAGGTACAGAGCAGTAACAAGTGCATACTACAGAGGAGCCTTAGGGGCAGTGGTAGTGTATGACATAACCAAGAGGCAAACATTTGATCATGTAGCCAGATGGGTAGACGAGCTCCGGTCCCACGCTGACAGCTCGATCATAATAATGCTGATCGGAAACAAGGCCGATCTTGGGGACCGAAGGGCGGTCCCCACAGAAGATGCAGTGGAGTTTGCACAAGATCAAGGCCTATTCTTCTCAGAGGCCTCAGCATTAAGTGGTGATAACGTGGAGACTGCTTTCTTAAGGGTTCTTCATGAAATCTTCAATAATCTCACCTCTAAGAAGGCCTTATTAGACTCTAATGGGACCAACCAGAATGGTCATGGTTCGGTTGCACTTCACGGCTCAAAAATCGATGTCATTTCGGGTTCCGATCTCGAGATCAGTGAGATGAAGAAGCTGTCATCTTGCAATTGCTAATATAATAGTGATTGAATTGATACATGCTTGTGATTCTACAGCTAGTGTATTGATTGAATACCATTTTTCGTGTGAGACTGTCTTACGGCTTCACAACACTGTTAACTAAAAAAACTTTTAATTACTCATAAATCTTTAACTTTTTACGTAAAAAGTTACAATTTTAAAGTGAAAAGGTATTCAGTCTTATTGTCGGATGGGAGAGTAGTGTATGAATGAATGTATTTTTAATGCTAGTTTGTTTATTTGCTTGGACAAAATTTTATAGGGTTGTTGTCTAATGATCAAGCTAGCTAAAAGATGTAACATGTGAATGAGGAGGGTTGACAATTAGTGTGGTGAATTTTTTGCATTTTGGGATCATGTGACTTAATTGGTTCACTGTAATTCTGTAAAGTTCCATTTGGGGTAGTTGATGATTTTATCTTCCTTTATTTTAAGAGGCTCCCAAATTGTTGTGAGTTTTTTCATAACAAACATACCTCCCTCAGCTCGCTTCATATTAATTACATTAGTTTAACAGAGTTTTTTTTTTTTTTTTTTTTTTTTTTTTTTTTTTTTGGTGTCAAATTCTTGCAATTAGTATGGAGCTGATGAAGTGCGGAGTATTGATTACTTTCTTTTGTATAATTATTATGTGAATGTTTAAGCATATTTAGTTGATTAATACTAGTGTTGTTTAAGGGAATTTTGTGTTCAACTGAATTTAACTTTACATGAATATATTTTCTCCATTTAAAAAAATGCAACAATTTAAGAGGAATGAATTTCTAGATAATTTTTTGTTGTGAGAGTAAAAGGGTTAGAGAGAGAGTGGATGTGAAAGATAGAAAGAAAAGACTTATAAATATGGAAAGATTAAAATTGATGCATTTTTTTTATAACTTTCTAAAATAGAAACTGTTGCATTTATTTTAAAACGGATGAAGTATATGTATTTTTTTTTGGCGTAAAATGCATTTGTACGTTGGATCTATGGAATATAATTTTTTTTTTTTTTTGGTTCTCCAAACTCTAAAAGTTCATGTTTCAAAAATATAGAAAAGTTTGCTGTTAGTTGTCAGTGATGAATGACCATTCCCATGTGTACTGATCTGACCATGTAACTTTGGTTTAAAGAAGTTTAATTACATGACCCCAATCAATTATTATGGATTAGGTATAATTGTGATGAGGTGTAAAATCCAAAGATGGTTAGGTGTCACTATGTTAGGTAAAAATTACTTGCCTTAAGCGGGGGCAGATAATTGTTTGGTGTGCCTAGTTATTCCTTGTATTATCCCACACAATTATGATGAACATTAACCCTGCAAATAGTACACTCAGTTGTGTTTGTATAATGATTATCATGCACCTATATTCAAAAGAGTCAAATAGAACATGCATATTATACATTTGGAATGTCTATGGTCTATATTAAACATTTAGAATATTCATGCTTCATATTTAGTAATTTGGAACATGTTCCGACAAATTTCGTCTCCTTCGTGAATGGTGGTGATCTAAAGTGGTGGTCACGACCGTGGCCTGCATAAATGAACAAACGGTGAGCTACCCTCGGGGTGTTCCTAGAGAAAAACCCTCCGATGCTTAAGTCAACAAGGGGATTCAATCCAAGAGAGAAAGAGAGAGAGTGTAGGAGAATTAGAATGTACCTTAAATGAGGTGTATCATAGAGGAGGATTTTGGTAGGTGCCGGCACCCTGGGGTACACGTGTCACCCCGTGGTTGGCTGGTGCTAACCTGTGAATCTTAGTTAGTCATTGTGCTGAGTGGTGGCCTGGATGGCCGCCACGTGTACGCCTCTCCTTAGTTAGTTAGTTAGTTTGTTATGATGTGGGCCCAAGTGCTCAAGTGGTGCCTTGAGTGGCGCCACGTGGCAGCTGGGACCAGACCTCCGCCGTCCCTGGGCGAGTTTGTATTCTCCCCACCCTGGCGGAGGTTCTAGGTCTTCTTGGCCCTTGGACGCCGTCTTGTTGCGTGACGGTGTCTCACTACTTCGACATTTTAGGAGTGCTTCGAATGGGCATGGTCATGCCGGTGTACCGGTATGCCCCCATATACAACACTTAATATTATATAATAAAAAAATAAATTCTGAAAGTAAATAAAAATTAATGTCCTATAAACATATAGTAGTTGTTTGGTGATGACAAATGTATTCAGATGAATACAGTGTATTATATTTGATCAAAAATTATAAAATTGTTAAGCACAAGAAAAAAGATGGTCGAAATATTTCTAAATCATCATTACGACAACCATTTGTTATTTTGATTTTATTTCAAAATATCTAACTTTATCATTTAAGTAGTGATGTATGGAGTAGTATTTCACTGCCTCCTCATTTGAATATTCGATTGTTGTTTAAATTCTCATACCATAAAAAAGAATTGATGATTTTACTTGTTAACTTATATTGCAATAACATTCTTCTAATATATATAGTTTTAATTTATAGTTTTGACGATATAATTATAGTAAGATTTGTCAAAAGACATTAATTAGGTTCATGAACAATGTGACTTGTTTTCGACAGGATGTAGGATTGACACCATCCCTAGTCGCTAACCACCTCAGATAAGCCTAAGAGAGGGAGCTTATGATGGTACATAGTGTACCATGTAAGAACGGAAAAATTGACATGAATAATTCTATCTTTAAGCGGTCTGTTTATTTAGATTCTATTGAATATTCTCATAATAATTAATAAATTTATTACACAATTTTTTCATTTTGATCCAGTTGATCATTTACTTGTTACATAGGTCGCTATTAAGTTATTTTTAAAAAAAATTTAAACCAAAACTTATGTTAATTAAGGATGTGCTCGGCATTGTTGTGGTTTTTGGTTTTTTTTGTTTTTTAACCCAAAAACAAAACTACGTTCCATGAAACAGTTTAAAAAACTACTTTTCAACAATTTTAAGAAACCTGAAGCAGTTTTAAGAAAACTACAAAAAGGTGTTTTCTATGTGTTTTTTTCAATTGAGGTTTCATCTTTCTTTATCATCTTATAAAAAAATCTTCTCACCACCACCACCCCCAACCCCATCCCCACCTCCACCACTCACACCACCACATCCTTCGTCCTTGCCACCACCCACCCTCTGCCACCACTACACCTGTTGACGCCACGCCGCCACCCACCCCATCGTTGCCATCCCCATAACTCCATCACCACCACCACCACCACAATAATATTAAAAATATAATAAATTTAAACTTATAGATAATGCAAAGTATATTAGTTGATTTAAACTCAAAATTTAAAACAAAATGAAAACCATTTTGAGAAAAGTGAAAACTAAAAACTATTTTAAGATTTTAAGAAACAAAACTAAAAAACAAAAACGACGTCGAACGAACCTAAGTAGTTAACTTGTTTTAACGGTTCTTAATGACTCTCAGCAAATCATTAGACTAAAATAAGAAAATATTGTATAATTTAATTTATATTAATTAAGTAATTAATTTGTGTTTTAACGGTTCTTAGGCCTTGTTTACTTCAGATTATATTCAGTTCAGTTCAGTTCAGTTCAGTTAATCTCTATTTAGTTCAATTAATACACTTCAGTTTAGTTCAGTTCATCTCTATTTAGTTCAATTAATACACTTCATTTTAGTTCAGTTCATCTCTATTTAGTTCAATTAATACACTTCAGTTTAGTTCAGTTCATCTCTATTTAGTTCAATTAATACACTTCAGTTCAGTTCAGCTCAGTTCAGTTAATGTAAACGAGCCCTTAATGACTTTCAATAGTTTATTGGATCAAAATAAGATAATGGTGTAAAAGCTAAGACTACAATGAGAATATTCAAACCTTACATCAAAATAAAAAGATTGCCTAAAAGTGAATTATTTGCGTCTATCTTTCCTTAAAAGAACATATTTTTTTTTGCAAAAAAAAAAAAATTAAAAAAAAAAAACCATTTGCTCTTTATAAACTAAGCGGTCCAAGCTAAATAACCTTTTATTTATTCAACTAGTTCATTCCCATGCAACGCACGCTTAAATTTTTTTTATAGCATGTGATAGCAAATATGATGATAATTTGTTAATTAAATATTAAGTTTGCATGACTGCAATGTATATAAAAAAAATTAAGATGTTATATAAAAACCTCACATTGTTTTATTGTTATATTATATTGACATTTTTAAAAAGAATATTCACCACAAAATAAAATATTTTGATGTGAAATTAAAATAATATTGTCTCTCATCTCTGTATAGCATAGCAAAATTCAATTGTTTTATATTCAGTTCCTAATGTATGACAATTAAAATATTTTTTGTACACCTACTCTCTCTTTTTTTGTTTTTGATGGTATACCTACTCTTTTTTACTTCATTGGGAATGCAAGATATGCATTTATTAATGTCTTTTGTAGTTTTTTTTTTTAGGGGGAAAATGGTAGTTTGGGAGGAAAAGATGGTATATTTTAGTAGTAAGAGTTTTAGTAAGGTATATATATATATAGATATATAGATATATATAGATAGATAGATTTTTTTGATATAAACCCAATAAGTTGGGTTAGATATCATTGCTTAAGCCTTGTAGAAGAATCGAAGTGTGACAATCTCTTTGATTCAGTATTAAAAAAAAAAATCCTGATGAAGCCCACAAAGGCCACAATTCACCTACCCTAATGAAGTACTCCGGTCCCAAGTCTCCATTTAGTCATTTACAGATGGGTCGGCCCAAGAAAATAAAATTTCCCATTAAACAATTTTACAAACGACACATTTTTATTGGAGTTTATGAGAAATTACTGGACAACTGATATACTATCCGGGGTCCGACTTTCCTAGCTATTGCAAAACCTATTTTTGTAAAAATATGAACAGTTGCAAGCGCTCCAATCTGCAGTCCAAGAGAAATTCTAAATCCGCTTCAACAAGACAACATCATCCCCTTAGTTATGAGTCCCCACAAGTTATGAGCCCCCACATCCTTAGTTATCAATCCTATCTTAGTGAAGATATGGGCAACTGCATGGGCCCCACTTATCTTGTGTTGTTGAATACTTTAGAACCCGCTTTAGCCTCCAACGCCCCAATGTAGAGAAAGAGAATGGACAAAAACCATATCCAATTTCCCTGCAACTGGCTTCATACTTCACACACTTAGGCTCCGTTTGTTTTGATGGAAAACATTTTCTCGATAAATGATTTTCCTCCCTCTTTCCATTTTTCTTTGTTTGTTTTGGAAAGGGATGGAAAACAATTTTCCTTGAGATGGAAAATGTAACTTTGGGAAAGGAAAACAATTTTCCTTTTGTGGAGAAAGAATGTCACATTTTCCTTCCTACTCCTTACTTCTCCCTTATTCACTCCTCCCATCTTTCCTTCATTTCTATTTCATTTTTTCTTTCTTTCGCAAGTTTTCCTCTAATCAAACAAACAAAGGAAAACTTTGTTTACATCTATGTTTTCCATTGAAAATTGTTTTCCTTAAAAAATGATTTTCCATGAAAATTGTTTTCCTTCAAAACAAACAGAGCCTTACAACTAATTGTTTCAGTCAATACCTAGCTAGGATCAAAGTCGGATAATCGAGATAGCGTTAAAGATGAGGACGCAGTCAAGTCAACACAAATATCACAACCACGATCCCAAGAATAAAGTAATACGTCTGCGGGACAAAGATCAGAGATCCATCATTACTTCTACACAATCTAATACCAATCTCCTTAGCTGCCGAAATTCCAGACCGAAAACACACGTCAACCAGGGTATCAAGAACAATATTATGTTGATATTTAATGCCCACAACGCCAGCACAATACACAACATGATCCCCATAAATGTCCCCATCATACACCCTCTAACAAGTAAAGCATGGCGAAAAAACACAGAATCAATGAACCTCCAACTGGTAAAGCACACAACGATAAGTTTTACCATTTATGTAGTTTGACCCAAGTCATAGAATGGGACTGCTCTAAGCCAAACAAAGATTGTGATCTTCCTGCTGAGATTGCCATAATACAACCTGTCGAGTGGATAAAGTGAAAATAAATTTTGCAGAAGCGTTGACCTTTATGAAATACTACATATTTGTCAGTTTCTTCATGGGTTTAAGAGTAATGATCTCACTCAAATAACTCAAATGGCTATCTCCATAGTCCATTAAACAAGTCATAGCATCTTTCTATACTACTAAATTTCTTGCCACTTCAAAAAACCCATTTCCCTCCCAAACACCCAAATTTCCCTCCTCCCTTTTCCTTAATCAACAAATTAGCAATTAATGTTGTGTTTTGGGGAAAAAAAAATTAATTGGTGAACATTCATTGCTTGGTCTTTTTCCAATAATACATTTATTTTTTTTCCTAACACAATTATAATAACTTTTACTTTATTTTCCAATAAAAACTATACTACCCCTCTTCCAAAAACATTATTATAAGTGGTCATTTTTCATTCATTAAAACTATTTTTCGTCAACCTTAATTCGTTAGTAAATGTATATTCTTCGACTAAAGTTGGTTTTCTTCATCATAGTTTTGCCCTATTTTTACATGTTAAATTTTTAAAAATCTTCTAAGCAAACGAACCATTATATTAAATATGTTTATTGTTTTGTATATAGTTTCCAATAAGTGTTTTGATTGTTATTATTTTTTTTACTGCCTCCGTTTTTCTTTAATTGCAACATTGTAATATAAAGTAGAGAGAAAAAAACTCAAATCGTTGTAGTTAAAAAAAAAAGGTAGTATTATATTTGGATATACTTATTTTTATCGATCATTAACAAAATAAGACAATTTAATCTAAAACTTACAATAATGAATTTTTAATATTACAAGAAATGAATACATAATCTTAACAAAAAAAATGTAGAAGATTGTATTGTCGAAGTTAGAAGACATGACATTTATGAAAAAGAAGAAATTTCAGGATATCAATCCAAATTCGAATTCAATATAGGTCATGTTCGGGAGTTATCTGTTAGAGATAAGCTAATTCAGTTAAATGCTTTGACTAGCTGTTTTGACTAACTGATTATATTCAAAGTCAAATAGCGGTTAGCTGCTAGAGGTTTTGGAGTAAAAAGAACCAAAAAAATATAAGCTCTTCCAAAAAGCTCCTCATATGACTTTTTGAAAAAGAATCACTAACTATACCAAACATCTAAAATAGTTTTTTATTTGGTCAAACCTTTTTTCCTCTCAAACCCCTGGCTCTGGAAATTTATAGTTAGTGAACTAATTTTAATTATTGCATAAATTAATTTAAAAATTATGCATAATTCTTGTATTACTTATTCACTATTGTCTAGCTAATATAACTAAAATAAAACACTTAAAAAGTATTTCCATCTACAAAATTTTTTTACCAATTTTTACAAATAAAATTTAATTTAGATATAAATACTTGCTTTAATTTAACAAATCGAGCAATTGCTCGGGTATTACCTAGTAACATTATTAAAAGCAAGACCAAAACCTAAAACATCAGTTTGAACATTGCTTTGTCATACTTATTTTTTGGGAAGAAAACTTTATAGCCAAAATTAATTAATTACAAACTTGACATCTTTCCACTTACATGGTAATCACGAAGACAAACGCTTCACGAAATGATTTCTTTGAAGGTCGTTGGCAACTTGGCAACTTAGCATCTAGATAGGGACCCTTTTAACTAAATTATTTTGTTTTGGGGATTTAATTGAAGACTTTTTTTTTGTTTAAATTTTCCCATATATAGAATTAGAATAATATATATATATATATATATTTTTAAAAGCACTACCTTTTTTTTTTTTAATGTGTGTCTACGAAATAAGTGTAGATGCATTTATGTTTTGTAGATATGGTGTTTTTAAGAAGTCTTTTTATTCAAAAGTGTAATTTTGAAGAATATATGGTGAGCATCATTCAAATTTTGAAAGATATTTTAATTTAAAGTTGCGTATTGAGAGATGTGAAAAAGATAATGTAGCAGGTAATTTGGGATCGACGGAGTATATCCCAATTAAAAAGTGAAAGAACTAAGTGCATACATGACATAATCCCACTTGCAAAAATCTTATCTTGATCAAATCAACAAATAAAACAAAAGCAAGAAAAACTTCAAAAGTCCAAACCACCACAAACAAATTTACCCTCCATTTCCAAACTTGCAAAATGGATACCTTGTCAAGCCCCATCCCAAACTTGCAAGTTCCCAAATCATTCACCCCCCAACGCCACCTCAAATCCACCTCTTTCTCCCGCCATCACCACTCTTCCTCCGCCGCAATAACCACCGCCACATCATCAACAATCTCCACCCTCCCACAAAAAGACAGCTTTACCCCTACACTTTTTCCTCCCTACAACAACAACAATAATCATCCTCAAAGAAGACTACACCACTTCTCACCCTCCGTGAAAGTAACACCCCCACCACGGACGTCAGTCCACCGCCGTGCAGCAAGCGGATACGCGGCGGCGCTTTTGGAAATAACCCAAGGAAACGGCACCGTTTTGAAGGTTGAAAAGGACGTTAGGAGGCTCTTAAACTTGGTTTTCAGAAACAGCGATGAACAAGTGAGGGAGTTTATGAGAGATGAATTTGTGGAGGAGAAACTCAAGGGAGAAGTGGTGAAGGAGTTTGTAGAAAAGGGAAAATTTGAAAAACAGTTGGTGAGTTTTGTGAAAATGTTAATTGATAAAAACCAAAGTATTGAGTTGGTCAAAGAAGTTCTTCAAGAGTTTCTTAGTGTTTTTCATCAACTCATTGTTGTTGCTCAACCTAAGTTGCCCGTGTGATTAACTGATTAAAGGGTTGTTGTTGTTGTTGTTGTTGTTGTTGATTAAAACCTCTTTTTTCTTTTTTAATCAATTGTTGGTGTTTAATTTGATTATTAGGAGAAAAATAACGCTTGTGATTAATTAAGATGCTAAACTATATATTGTGTTTGTTTGTTATTATTCAAAGATGCAAGTTGGGACTTTAATTTGTGTTCAACTAATTGAATGATAGACATTGTTTGTGGTTGTCAAACTTGTTACTCCATACTTGCAAGTTTTGATTAGTATTTTTTTTCCCAACAAAATAAGTTGTGAATCTTGTCTTTTGTAATAATTGAATTTTGTTATTAATACACACCATTTTTGTTGTTGTTATTAGGGGAGTGATTGGGTATAAATTAGAGGTACAAATTAGAATGGTACATGTTATGTGTGTTCAATTTAGATTATTATTATTATTATTATTATTATTATAAGGTTTAATTAACATTATTTTAAAAATTAGACCTGATGAATATTCGTTATCAACAATAAACATTAATTAATTAAAGTCACATTTGTGTGTAATTCTCTGAATTCATGATTGGGTAATCCTAAGGTTGTTAAGCTTATATAGCAAATTAAAACATCGATTTTAACCAATTTCTCTTCAATATATATCAAATTATCAACCTTTCTAATTTTATAAAGCATGGTGATGTTTAAACAAGTTCATTGAAAATCTAAAAAAAAATTTACTAACATGGAAATGTTGGGATTAATAATTAATTAATTAGTAATAACAATGACAAGAAATCATAAAAAAATAAACTAACAGTGAAACATTGGGAGTAATAATTAATTAGTACTAACAATGACAAGAATTTTATATATAATCGTAAAAAAACTAAAGTAACAAGCACTTTTAAGGCGTTAGATAAGAAAGCTAGCTAAAAGTGATAATAATAAATTGGGGAGTGCTAGAGCAAATTTAAGGGTTGTCAACCCTCTTAAATGTAGCTTTTCAATAGTTAAAATTATATTAAAAGATTAATTTAATCACTTATCTCTCTAATTAAATATATTAATATTTTTAATATCATGTGTGTAGGAGGGTTGACAACCGTCAAGGTTTCTCAAACATTTTCCTAATAAATTATAATATTAATTATATCGATTGACGCGTGATTTTGACATGCATTTTAATATTTTGTTACTAATTTAGTAAATGTATAGATGTTTATCTAGCGTCCAATGAAACTACTTAGCTTTTCGTTAGCTTCAAAAAAAAAAAATTTCATTCCTTGTCTTATTGCCTAGTAGTAATACTCAAATCTCATTGGTTATGAGGTTTCTGACTTTGCCATAGCTTATATATTTTTAAGTGCTTCCACGTATATGAAAAGATCAACTCTTAAAGTGTAAATATCCGATTAATATACGTCTTCAATCTGCGTCGTTTTCAAAATTTTCATCATTTCTTCAAACAATACAAGTAAAATTTATAGGAAAATTATGGAAAATTAATGATAAAAGCACCTCTTTTTGTGAGAGCGTTGTTGAGAGATATTATCAATATTTAATGAAATAATTATGTAATGTTAGTATTAGCATGTAATGACAGTGTTAGGATTATTTTTGAATAGTCTAGCCTTGTGGTCCTGTAAGTCACATGTGAAAGTGATGTTTTATTGTACTGCTGCCATCTGTTATAGCTGATATTTAGACAAGTGTTAGGTAAGGATTGAATGAGGGTATCATCCTAGGGATTAATGTAAAAGGCCGCCATATATAATGCTGCCAGGGATTTTCTGTCATCATCAAGAATCAGAATGTATTACAACCAAAAACCAGAGAAAAGGAAAAGAATGAAGAACCAAAAAATCAATTCATGAATCTGCTGCAATTCTTTACTTTGTTTACATGGTATCAGAGCCAGGTTTGTCATTCTTCCTCTTCTATTTTTATTTTCAATCAATCTAAGTGTTGAGACCATAAAAGACCAGTAGCTACTGTAGTTCTTTGTTTTGTGCAATGACTACGATAGAGTCCAGTAGCCCCTTATATATACATCCATCTGATGGAAGTGGATCAGTTGTAGTGGAAAAGCTTGAAGGTCCTACAAACTATAGACCTTGGAAGAGGTCATTTGAGCTAGCTCTCGCATCCAAGAGAAAACTTGGATTCATTACTGGGACAGTGGTGAGGGATGCCACAGACAAGGTAAAACAAGAAGCATGGGACACCTGCAATAGTATGGTAATCTCATGGATTTTGAATAATGTATCAGAATCCATTAAGAAATCAATCATGTTCATGAGTAATGCCAAACAAATATGGACTCAACTTGAGCAAAGATATCAACTTTCCAATGGGTCGAGGAAGTATCAGTTGAATAGAATTTTGTATGAATCAAAACAAGGAGGAAGGTCAGTGAATGACTATCATACTGAGCTTAGAGGAGTTTGGGAGGAACTTGATTCACTCAACATCCTTCCAGCCATCACCACAAC
The DNA here is from genome assembly GCA_951394345.1 of Salicornia ramosissima. Taxonomy (NCBI): domain Eukaryota; kingdom Viridiplantae; phylum Streptophyta; class Magnoliopsida; order Caryophyllales; family Amaranthaceae; genus Salicornia; species Salicornia ramosissima. The sequence goes on from OX596234.1 coordinate 52,552,753, forward strand.
AACAGATGAGATCAATGCATATATCAGTGCTCAAAATCAGCAGAAAGAGGAGCAAATGCTATTTCAGTTTTTGAATGGTCTTGACGAAGTATACAGTTCACAGAGGAGTAATCTTCTGATGAGAGTCCCATTACAAACAGTAGATCAAGCTATCTGTAGTCTGCAGCAAGAAGAGTCACAAAGAGCAATGTTCAAATCACCAAACGAAGAAGATGTATTGGCCATGTATAGTAAAAGTGGGGCACCAGTCTGTGAGGCTTGTGGAAAAACAGGCCATCAAAAGAAGGATTGTTGGACAATCATTGGGTACCTCAACAAAATCAACTCCTATGGATGGAGATGATGATCTGGATTGCAACTATGCAGGAATGGTGAGCTGTTATGTAAATGAAAATGTAGGAAGCAAGGAGTGGATTATGGATACTGGAGCTTCAAATCACATGACAGGGGTATATGAGAACCTGATCCAACCTACCAAACTCAAACATCAAGCTTTCATCAATCTGCCCACAGGTGATACTGCAGAGATAACCCACAAAGGAAGAGTAAGACTGAAAAATGGAATGGAGCTGAATGGAGTTGTGTATGTGCCCAAATTCACACACAACCTGCTGTCAATACAGAAACTGTGCAAGGATAGTGGGAGTAGGTCTGTCTTTAGAGCAAACTATTGCATAGTTGAAAGAGAAAATGGGACAATTTGTGGAATAGGTAACGCTGATAAGGGGCTCTACTACTTGGAATACAAGCCAATGAAAGTGATATTTGAAGAACTTCAGAGAAGTAATGCAGGATCTGATGTGAAAGGAAATAGTGCAATGACTGCAAGCACCAATCTAATGGTACCACAAACATTATCTCAGCTCCAAATTCCAAGTGAAGAAACACTGTGGCATCACGGATTAGGGCACGCACCACTAGATAGAATGGAGAAAATTGAAGCACTCAAAGGAATCAAGAAGAAAAGCAAGGACTTATGTCTCATCTGCCCACAAGCAAAACTTACTAAAAACCCCTTTGCAAAGAGTAACTCAAGAGCAAGAGAAGCATTTGAACTGATTCACATAGACATATGGGGCCCATATAGGGTGTAAACAAGGAATCACCACAGGTATTTTCTTACTATTGTGGATGATTACTCAAGGATGACATGGGTGCATTTGATGAAATTGAAGTCTGAAGCTTATGGGGCATTGAAGGAGTTCATAAATATGGCTATGACTCAATTTGAAAGAAAGGTGAAAGTGATCAGGTCCGATAATACAATGGAGTTTCAAGACAAGGGATGCCTTTCCATGTTCAGTGAGTTAGGGATATCTCATCAAACAAGTTGTGTGGACACCCCGGAGCAAAATGGTAGGGTAGGGAGGAAGCACAGGAACCTACTGGAGATGACAAGAGCTCTAAGATTTCAAGCCAACCTGCCACCTCAATACTGGGGAGACTGCCTCCTTGCTGGTGTGTACATCACAAACAAGCTTCCTGCAACAATCCATGGAACTCAGAGTCCATATGAGGTACTGTTCAAACATACACCCAATTATCATGTTATGAAAACTTTTGGATGTCTTGTTATGGCTCATAATGATAGTAAAACTAAGGATAAACTTGAAGAAAGAGCAATTCCATGTGTATTTCTAGGATATCCTCAACACCAAAAGGGATACAAACTCTTAAATCTTAAGACCAATGTGGTATTTGTCAGTAAGGATACAAAATTCTATGAGGGAATTTATCCATACAAGATATTTAGCACTAAAAATGTGGATGCAAAGAATAGTGATGATAAGAAAATGCAAGATCATCAAAATGTGTGTTGGGATTTTGACTGTGACAATCAACCACATACCAATGCAGAGGAGGAACAAGAAAGAAATGAGGTTTATGTAGAAGAGAATGAGGAAACTGAAAATGTAAGAGTTGAGAGAAATAGAAGGGAACCAGACATTGGGTCTGTTAGGCACTCAACTAGGCCACACAGGCCACCTAAGTGGTTTGATGACTACCAAACTACTTCCCATATGTGTCAAGAAACTGAGGTTCAACCAGCTAAAATTGAGCATATAGCTGAAACTCACACTACACCACAGTTTTGGAGTTTTATGTGTCAAGAAGCCATTACACATCCAGCATGGGTGCAGGCAATGAATGAGGAAATAGAGGCCTTGGAGTCAAACAAAACACGGGAAATTGTAGATCTTCCCAAAGGGAAGCATGCCATTGGGTGCAAGTGGCTTTATAAAATCAAATATAAATCAGATGGAACCATAGAAAGAAAAAAGGCAAGGTTGGTTGTGTTGGGGAACAAGCAAAAATATGGTGTAGACTATGACCAAACATTTGCTCCTGTGGCAAAAATATGGATGTAAAAAATGCTTTTCTCCATGGTGAAATACAGGAGGATGTTTATATGAAGTTTCCTCCAGGGTACCTAGGGACAGGACACAGAATGGAGGTTGCAATTGAGGGGGAGATAGGTGGTGTAAACCAAAATAACAGTGGCCAAGTATGCAAATTGCTAAAATCCCTCTATGGTCTTAAACAAGCTCCTAGGAAATGGTTTGAAAAATTAACTGATGCTCTCAAAAAATTTGGATTTAATCAATCTAAGAGTGATTACTCCTTGTTTAGTAAACAGGAAGAAAATTCTTTTACAGTTGTCCTCATTTATGTTGATGATTTATTAATTATTGGTGATACTCTTAACACTATCACTGAAACTAAAGCTTTCTTGTCTCAACAATTTTGTATGAAAGATATGGGATGCTTAAAATATTTTTTGGGCATTGAAATTGATAAAACTGAACAAGGGTTCTTCTTATGTCAGAGGAAATATGTTAAAGACATGCTTGAAGAATATGGGATGCAAAAATGCAGAGCTGTAAAACTTCCTCTTGACTTTCACTCCAAGTTGACTCATGACCAAGGTGATCCTCTTCCCACAGCAAGTCAGTATCAGACACTCATTGGGAAACTCATCTACTTAGCCATTACCCGACCTGACCTTGCATATAGTGTGCATGTTCTAAGCCAATTCATGCACTCACCTACCACTGTGCATATGCAAGCTGCTAAGAGATTGTTGAGATATTTGTGTGGCACCATTCATCAAGGTATACTCCTAGCTGCAGATTCATCTGCTTTGCTCACTGCCTACTGTGACAGTGACTGGGCAGGATGTCCAATCACTCGCAGATCTACTTCTGGATTTTGCTTATTGCTAGGAAACTCCCCCATATCCTGGAAATCCAAAAGGCAAGGAGTTGTGGCTAGGAGTAGTGCAGAAGCTGAATACCGATGTAGGGCACTTACAGCTTGTGAACTTCTATGGGTTAAACAATTGTTGAGAGATTTGGGTCTCAAAGATCTCTCTCCTACTTCTCTAAATTGTGATAATCAAGCTGCTCTCGCTATGACAGCCAATCCTGTTAAGCATGAACGCACCAAGCATGTAGAGATCGATCTTCACTTCCTTAGAGACAAGACTCAAACTGGAGAAATCAAGCCTACATATGTTCCTTCCAAGATGCAAAGTGCTGATGTTCTCACCAAGCAACTCACTGTTGGACAACATACAAATCTCCTCTCCAAGATGGGAGTTCAGCAGCACACTTCACTCTCATCTTGAGGGGGAGTGTTGAGAGATTTGTTGAGAGATATTATCAATATTTAATGAAATAATTATGTAATGTTAGTATTAGCATGTAATGACAGTGTTAGGATTATTTTTGAATAGTCTAGCCTTGTGGTCCTGTAAGTCACATGTGAAAGTGATGTTTTATTGTACTGCTGCCATCTGTTATAGCTGATATTTAGACAAGTGTTAGGTAAGGATTGAATGAGGGTATCATCCTAGGGATTAATGTAAAAGGCCGCCATATATAATGCTGCCAGGGGATTTTCTGTCATCATCAAGAATCAGAATGTATTACAACCAAAAACCAGAGAAAAGGAAAAGAATGAAGAACCAAAAAATCAATTCATGAATCTGCTGCAATTCTTTACTTTGTTTACAAGCGCAGTTTTATTGGGTATCTCAATATCACTCACCGAACATTATCTTCCATCCATCACCTTTTGTTATTTGTGTTTTGACCGTTCGCAAAATCACAATTGAAGATCTTTTCAACTTATTTATAGTTAGCTTATTTGAACTTATTTGTTTAGGTAATTGATACTTATTAGTGTATGGTTTTATAGATATAATTAGCGAAATTTTATAAAAATAATTTCATAAGCCAATGTTCAGATGAGCACCTAAAAAAATTGACCTAACAAAAATAATATTAAACTGGGAAAAATAAAACTTACATAGAAAAAAAAAAAAAAATAGCCTAGAAAAAAATTAAAAATAACCTGAATTAAAAACTTACCTAAAAAATATAAAATTGACCAGAAAAAAAAAATAGGGATATTTCCCCATGTGCCTATGGGGTTAGGCTTTAATAGCCAAAATACCTCAATTTTTTTTTTCACTTGCATCAGGTACCAACCGTACCATTGAGGTCACTAAAAATGGCCATCATCTCATTACTGCTAAGTCAAAACTAGCGCCGTTAGTTATTATTTTCAAATCATGGCTAATATGTTCTTTTTTTTTTTTTTGCAAATTCCAATTTCAAAATTGGTCCTTAAGGGTTAAAATGACCCGTAAAACCTTAAGAAGCAATTTTTTATTACATGTAGATCAAAGTACGCAAATCAAGGTGAATCGGGACTTAGATCAATGCGCGCAAAAATTGTCCTCTCAAGGTTTTACTAATTATTTTAATCCTTAGGCTCAGATTTGAGGTAGAAATTTGCAAAAAAAACGATCCGATTCGCCTCAATTTGTACGCATTAATCTATGTGTCAAAAAATTACTCTCTCAAGGTTTTACGGGTCATTTTATACCTTAAGAAACAGATTTGAGATCGGAATTTACAAAAAATGAACAGATTAACCCTGATTTGAAAATAATAGCTTAATGCGTGCAAATTGTAGAAAAATTTTAGGTAACAAAAATAAATTGGTCGACCCGAACCCGACCCGTTTGTTTTAAGGACTGGTTAGGTTACAAAAATTCAACCCATTTATTAAATAGTTCAGGTTGAGGGTACATGACCTGATAACCTGACAAAACGAACCGAACTCGACCCATCAACCCGATTTTCCAGCCCTAGCAGTAACCCATAATTTCCGTCATTTTTAATGCTTTCTAGACCACGAAACAAATTTGATTAATTCATACATAATTTAACACGACTATACGACTATACATAATTTGATTCAATTGTAAGAGTAATGAATTTGTAACTCATATACATCAAATCTAAACAATACTATAGAGGCAAAAATTAATGTTTTTTTTTTTGCAAATGAGCCACAAAGGGCGGGATGGGAATCGATCCTAAGATCGAAGCTCTAACCACCTAAGCTATCCCTCACTCTTTGCAAAAATTAATGTTCAGTGTATATACCACTATACGAGTACTTCACCAATGACGATCTACTACTAGGCTACAACACCAAACGAAACGAAATTAATCGAATATAGCTTTAGGCTTCATCTTCCTAAAAACGAAAAACACGTTGAAATAAGCTCATTAGTGACAACAATGGAAGATCGATGCATGAAATAATCACAACTTTATTATGAAGCAACTGAAGGCAATTCACGCATTCTCCCTTCGAAACGGCTTATGTTACACCCAAATCCTACTCACTAGACTACTTCAAATCCGTAACATTCCTTATGCACGCCAACTGTTCGACCTTATTCCTCAACCAACTCCTACTCACTACAACAAGCTCATTCAAGCATACGCTTGTCATGGCCCTCAATACCAATGTTTTTCCCTTTATTTACAAATGTATAAACGAGGTTGTTACCCTGATCCTCTCACATTCACCTTCCTTTTCTCCGCTTGCTCTGTTCTTTCCTCTCCACGCCTTGGCAAGATGATCCATGCTCATTTCATCTTATCAGGATTCAAATTTGATGTCTTTGCGTTAACTGCATTGGTTGATATGTATGCTAAATTGGGTTTTGTACAATTAGCTCGTAAACAATTTGATCAAATTCAATTTAAAGATACACCCGCTTGGAATTCTATGATTTCTGGGTATGCTCGGTGTGGGAACATGGAGGAAGCTGAGAAATTGTTTCAGTTAATTTGTCCTAAAAATGTAGTTTCTTGGACAACAATGATATCTGGGTACTCACAAAATGGACAGTATTTGAATGCCCTCAATACTTTTTTGTCCATGGAGAAGGAACAAGGGTTGGAGCCTAATGAGGTGAGCATAGCAAGTGTTCTTCCAGCTTGTGCTAATCTTGGTGCAATGGAGGTGGGTGAGAGAATCGAAACGTATGCAAGGCGAAAAGGATACATGAACAATCTGTTTGTAAGCAATGGGTTGTTGGAAATGTACTCAAAATGTGGCAAACTTGATAGAGCAACACAGTTGTTCAACGAGATTCGTGATAGGAAGAATCTGTGCTCTTGGAACTCGATGATGATGGGTTTTGCTATTCATGGAAAACATGAAGAAGCTCTTCATTTGTTTCATTTGATGTTGGTAAGCTTCCTTCTCTACTCGCGTTATTGTAGGAAATTAGTATTCTTGCATGAGCGTTGCCCCGGATTTTACTTTTTTTTTTTTTCGCTAGAATTTTTCCACCTCTTGTGAAAATTGAGAAAAATACAACAAATTTTTGAATCAAAATATAGACTACTCAATATTTAAAAGACATAATATTCTGGAGACTCTATAAAACATGGTTGAGAATTGAGATGGTAAATGCATTACATCTCTTTGCAAGAGTCCAAAGGTTCAAATCTTGCTAAAATCAATGGTTATTGATGTCAAGGAACACCTTTTAATTATATAGATGGATATTTAGATTTCCTTTGCTTCATGCAACTTGTTGATATGTGTCATGTTGTGGGTGGTAGAGAGAAGAAATGGTGCCCGATGCTATAACTTTTGTTGCGGCTCTTCTGGCTTGCACACACTGTGGAAGGGTTGCAGAAGGCCAAGAACTATTCGAATCAATGGAAGACAAGTTTGGTATAACTCCAAAGCTAGAACATTATGGATGTATGGTTGACCTTTTTGGGCGTAAAGGGAAGCTCAATGAAGCTTATAGTCTTATACAAACTATGCCAATGAAGCCAGACTCTGTGATATGGGGTACCCTTTTGGGGGCCTGCAGTTTCCATGGTAATGTCGAGGTGGCAGAGAAGGCTGCAGCGGCCCTTTTTGAGCTTGAGCCATGGAATTCAGGGAACTATATCATTCTTTCTAATATTTATGCTTCAATGAAAAAATGGGACAGAGTTGCACAGCTGAGAAAGATGATGAAGGGAAGTCAAATAACAAAAGCAGCTGGTTATAGTTACATTGAAGAGGCAGATCAAATTCACTTGTTCAATGTGGAGGATAAAACTCATCCAAGAACAAATGAGATATATGAAGTGTTGGAGGATGTATATTTCAAGATGATGATGAACAACATTGGAGATGAAAGTGAGTTGGATGCTCAATAAGTCAAATTGATGACTATCACAAGTTCAGATGAACTAGGAGCTTTTATACAACTCCCCACGTACAGGTAGAACTCATCTCCATTGAATTTCTACTTTATTGTGAATATAAATTAGAAGGTCACCAAAGAAACTTATGGGGTGTTTGGTATAGATAATTTTGATGTAGGAAAGGGATTTAAGTAATTGTTTCAACTTCTTATTGTTTGGTATGAGCTATAAGTAACAAATACCATTTTGATGTAGGAAAGGGATTTAAGTAATTGTTTCAACTTCTTATTGTTTGGTATGAGCTATAAGTAACAAATACCATTTTGATGTAGGAAAGGGATTTAAGTAATTGTTTCAACTTCTTATTGTTTGGTATGAGTTATAAGTAAGTAACAAATACCATTTTCGGAGGGTAACAAAATCCCCTCATTTGCTACCCTTGTCAAAGTAGTGAAAGCAAATTACGTTTCATATCTTAATCAAAACTTCTCATTTGTTCCATTCCACTAGCATACCAAACATCTATCAAAGGTAACACTTTGTACTCCCTCCGTAACTAAAAACTTTCAACATTTGTACCACACGGCATTAATTAGCCTTAATTCTCAAAAAAACAAAAAAAAAATTAAGGGGAGCCCTAATCAGTAATCATCCACCACCACCACCACTTCTCACCAAACACCACAACATCAGCAGACCACCACCTGAATCACAACCCCAACAACCGACTCAGGACCGCCCCACCACCGAACCAGGACCAGCACCGCCCCACACCAAATCGCAATCCTAGCCACCCAAATCCCAACCCAAGCCACCGACTTAGGACTGCCACACCTTCGAATCAGGACCCAGCACAACCCACACCAAATCGCAACCCTAGCCACCCAAATCGCAACCTTTGATAAACCTTCGAAAAACCCTCACAAGCCCCACTAAATCTTGGTGGAGAAGACGAAGTAGAGGGAGGAGGATAGAGAGTTAGGGTTTCGAATGGTTAGGGTGTTTGAATGGTTCAATGGTGGTGGTTCTGGGTTTGTGAGTGGTGCAGCGGTTTGAAGGTCGAAGGGTGGTCCGAACTTCGAAGGTTGGTGGTCGGGTCGGGTTGGTGGCTGGCTTGGTTTGATGGTTGTGGTTCTAGGTTTGTGGGTGGTGCAGTAGTTTGAAGGTCGAAGAGTGGTGGTCGGTTCAGGTCGGTGGTTGGCTTGGTTCGACTAAGGGTGGTTCTTGGGCTAGGGTGTTGGCTAGTGATGGGGCTAATGGGTGTTGTGGTAAAGGGTTGTTGTTCATTGGAGGTGAAAAGTGGTGGTGGCGGTCATAACTCATAAGGTTAATATTGTTAATTATGTAATGTTAATATTTAATGAAAAATTATGTTTGATAAGTAATGACGAATATGTAAATTTTGTGATTTTTTTTACCATAATCGGAAAGTTTGTAAATTGTTGAAAGTTTTTTGTTACCTATTTTTAGTAAATGTTGAAAGTTTTATGTTACGGAGGGAGTATTATTCTTTCCACTCCTTATCATTCATTTCCATTGCTTTTATATTAATCATACATTCATACCGAACACACCCAAGTGTTCTCACCAATTTATTAGACATGAACTTATCTGAATTTATTAAACTTGATTGTAACTTATTGAACCTGAATAGACCTGATTATAAGAAATAATTAGACATTATCATACCTGATTAGACCCGTTCAAACCTTATTGAACTTATTACACCAGATTTTTATATTTTAAGATGAAGAGAATGCATCCTATGCACTTTTTGTGAAAGATTTTAAACAAAGAATTCATTTTTCACTGACTTGCTGTGCATTGGTAGGTTAAAAAAAAAACCATTCTTAGTTGTTATAATGTACATAGTACAATGGACTTTAACTTCAACCTTATGCTACAGGATGTAATCATATGGGAAAAAAACAGAGTTATATATATTTATATATAATGTCATTGCTTTTGACATCCACTGCACTAGTGCAGCCCTTCCATCATCTGTAGTTCTTAGTTTTTTGCATTGAACTGAGCTTCATATTTTCTTCACCTTCATCTTCTTTGTAATCTTTCTTCGACTCCTTCCTATGAATTTAAGCACCTCATCAAGAAGGATAACAGGAGCCGAAACAATGATGACCAACAACCACTCGTTAGTAGTCAGGGGAACTATACCAAACACACTTGCCAGTACAGGAACATACATGATGAGACAATGAAGCCCAAAAGAGAAAAACATGGCGATCAAAAGCCACGGGTTTCTCCATGGTGGCATTGTGATCAAACTGTTGTCTTCTGAGAGGGCATTTAGGGAATTGAACATCTCTATTGCCACTAAAACAGAGAGTGATAGTGTCATTGCCTTCACTTTACCAACAGAAAAATAGTCACATGGATTTGTGAAGCTGATTGTGTGTCCCCCAGCAACTGTGAACGGGGAAGCAGTGAAATTTGTCCAGGAAGGGCACTCTCCCCAGTTTTGTAGCTGAGATAGTTGTATGAGTGTGTGACCATCCCCTATGAGATTGATACCTAGGACTGAAGGTTGTGTATACCATAATACAAAGATACCAACTGTTGCCAAGCCAACATAGGAACCGATCACCTGTCATGATTAGAATCTCATCAGTAATTGAATGTTGAAAGACCTAACAGAAGGCCTAGAGGGTCTCTTTGGGATACTGCTTCAAGAAGCCTAAGAAATGTGGACTTATCTTAACACTAAAACATGGGTTTTGATATTTGCATTTCGTTTGGTTATTGGTAATTAATCATGGGAATGAGAATGAACTGGTTGAACTAATTTTTCATCAAAATTCCTAGGTTATACAATAACACAATACCTTAGAATATAATTTAACAAACAATACCTTAGGATATAATTTAACAAGGAAAAAACCTTTTAATCTCCATAGTCCATAGTCCATAGTCTCATTCCAAAGCTTGAATTTTCTTCAAATTTTCCATTATCATTCATTACTATTAGAAAATGTAAATTTATAAAGTCCATAGTCTCATTCCAAAGCTTGAATTTTCTTCATATTGTCCAATATCATTCATTACTATTGAAAAATGTGGTATTGGATGGGAATGTAAATTTACATACAAATTCATATTATCGGAATGCATATATAGCTAGACTAGCATCACATGGGAATGCATATTGATTTTCCTTCCAAATTTACATACAAATTCATTCTTATTACTGTCATTTATAATCGGTTAGCAAATGAGCCATTGGGATACTATTTTGAGCCAAATTCTTAACTAGCCAATTAGGCACTTAGGACATTTATGTTTAGCCATTCTAAAATTTAACACAATCTTTAAAAGGTCCACAGGAGAAACAAGACAAATCTCCTATCAAATGGAGATTAATCAAGGAAGAAGTATGCAAAGAATGTGGCAACACTCACCAAGTATCGAAAGAAAACCCAGGAATTAATCAAAGCATCATTACTTTTACGGGGTGGTTTCTCCATGATATCTACATCTGCAGGGTTGAAACCCAGGGCTGTTGCTGGTGGACCGTCTGTGACCAAATTCACCCACAAAAGCTGTACAGGTATCATACATTCTGGGATACCAAGTGCCGCAGCCAAGAATATGGAAATGACCTCCCCTACATTTGATGATATCATGTATCTGCACAAACGGAAGTGCTTTAAATCCTTATTATTCTCTACTTTTTTTCCGGAGAAAATCCACTATTAGAAGAAAGCATGTGAAGAATATTAATACTAATCATTGTATTAGTACCTAATAAAGGCTTTCATATTGTTATAAATTGAGCGACCCTCCGCTACGGCTGACACTATGGTACTGAAGTTATCATCAGCCAAAACCATATCTGCTGCTTCTTTTGCTACCTAAACCATGAAATTTTCTCTTGTTTAGAAGATGAATAAGAAAACAAGATAAAAGACTTAATAAACAATGATGAATATGGATGATGCATCCTACCTCAGTTCCAGCAATGCCCATTGCAATTCCAATGTCTGCAAGTTTTAAAGCAGGGGCATCATTGACACCGTCCCCGGTCATTGCAACGATGTCTCCCATATCCTTTAGCATCCTAACAATATCTTGCTTGTGCTTTGGTTCAGCGCGAGAGAAAACCTTGCCGCCAGGTCTAGACAGAATTTCATTCTGTTCTGAAGAAGAAAGTGTCATGAATTCTTTGCCAGTAAAGCTTCTTCCTTTGAGCTCTTCACAATCAGAAAACAGCTGAATTTCCTGACAGATAGCCTCAGCTGTGGACTTATTATCTCCAGTAATGACAATAACTTTAATCCCTGCTTGTTTGCAGTCACCCATAGCTTGTTCTACTTCTTCGCGCGGTGGGTCCTACAAGTACATAATAGGAATGAATTTCAAAGCAGTCGCTACAAGGACAAAATTATGTTCGGTTAAGGTAAATTCCCTTCACCTTAGTTTTGCTTATCTCATATTCATATAATATAAGTTTGTATAAGATAAGTTTAGGGCTAACCAGTTTAGGTAAAGACCAACAAGTTCAGACAAAGCGAAGGTTAGGGCCGATAAGTTTAAACAAACTAAGTTCAGGGTCAAATAAGTTTAGGAATGATAAGTTCATGTAAGGCCATGTTTCTTTAGACTAAATGTATCTGAATTGTAATCCCAGACTCGGCATGAGCTGAGTAACCTGAGTTGAACTGAATTTTTTGAAATTAAGTTCAAAAGAATAGGGCCTAAGTTAAACACCTCCAAAGTACAAGAAGGGGTGGGGGAATGAAGAACTCTCACCCTTATACCAACAACTCCGACAAAAATTAGGTTGCTCTCGATTTCTGGGTAGCAAGCAGGATCAAGGAGCTTCTTATGAGCTGGATGATTTTCAGTGGGATAATCCGAAAGCTCTTCCAGATCATCTTTGTATGCTAGTCCCAGGCATCTCAATCCTTTAGAGCTCATCTCAAACTGTCTCAACAGCAGCAATTGCTTGCAGGATTCATCGATTGGAACTATTGAACCATCTGCCAGTTGAACATGTGAAATGCGCTCCAATAAACTCTCAACAGCACCCTGTAAGCTCCAGACTGTTAATCACTACAGGAAATTTCAACAGCAATTGAAGTTCAGGTTAGCAATCAATGAGTTCTCACCTTAACAAGCAGGCGGTTATGCCCGGTTGGCTCCTGGACAATAACACTCATAGACTTCCGAAAGCGATCAAACTCCAATGTAGCCAACCTCTTTGACCTCCTTGCCCACCAGTCACTGCAAACTGCACAAAAAGATAGTATGAAAATGATGACGACTCTTCTTGACCAGTTTTTGATGAAAACTGTCCCAACTATGGACATACTTCTATAGTTCTATAAACAGTCTTAACTATTTTTTTTTTTTCATAACAGTCATAACTATGATATGTCTTCTATAAATAATTCCATTTTAAGACTATTTTTTGAAATTAATTAATACCTAGGGATCGTTTTTATAATATACCTCTCAAAGTTGGGAGTTGAGATCGCTATGAGATAATCAATAGTGGAGACTGAATATTGCCAATAGATGGGACCGTTGTTATCAATTTTTTCTTTTAATTTCTTCTAACCAGAAGAAGCGCTTACCTAGCTTGACCGAGGAATGATCGATCATATAGTTTGCAGCAAGCTGCATGTCACGAATTTTGTTCTTGACCTTAGCATCCGGAACACCCATCTTTTCGACTAAAACCTTAAGAGCCGCCTCAGTAGGCAACCCGGTGGCTTGATAAGCACGGCCATTGCAGAAAATTCCTGCATCATTACAGACAGCAGATATCTCTGCCACGGCTTGGAGGTTTGCATCCATATTATAGCAATTCCAGTCAACAATTCCTCCATCCTTAGGATCATATGTGGTTCCATCGACTTTAAAAACTCGGGAAGTAGTGGTTTTCCCTCCCAAAGTGAAGAACTCTGTCACAGCCATCTGGTTAGTTGTCAGGGTGCCTGTTTTATCCGAGCAAATGACAGTAGTGCACCCTAACGTCTCTACACTAGGGAGCTTCCTAACAATGGCATTCTTTTGCGCCATCTTCCTCGTGCCTAGAGCCAAGCAAGTCGTGATGACTGCTGGTAGGCCTTCGGGAATGGCAGCTACTGCAAGTGCAACCGCTATTTTGAAATAGTACGTGCACTTCTCGAAAGAAAATTGCAGATTTGTAGGCTTACCATCAACAATATCCCAAGTTAGGAAATACTTGTAATTTATAACCCAAACAACAAGGCAAACAATCCCTATAGCAGTTGTAAGCCTACCACCAAACTCATCCAACTTCTTCTTCAACGGAGTTTCACTCTCGTCTAACGAAGCCTCATGAATCTGAGTCTGAATCTTCCCAATCTCGGACTTCATCCCGGTATTAACCACAATACAAAGGCAAGCCCCGTTGACAACTGTCGTCCCAGCGAAAAGCATGTTCTCTTTCGCCTGCAACTCACAGTCATCTAGGGCAACGGGCAAAGTTGATTTTAGAACAGGCATGGATTCTCCAGTCAATGAGCTTTGCTCGGCTCTCAGAGTCGAGGTTTTTAAGGTTGCAACTCTGATATCAGCCGGAACTTTGTCCCCAACCCGCATTTCAACTATGTCACCGGGGACTAGCTCCCTTGCAGGCAAGTCCGGGACAAGATACCCGTCTCTCAAAACCTTTGCAGACTCACCCTGCAAGTCTTTTAGTGCTTCTAGGGCTTTTTCGGCATTAGTTTCTTGCCAAACCCCAACAATGGCATTAATCACAAGGATCAACACAATAACAAAGGGCTCAACATAGGCTTCGAAACCAGATTCCCCGGTTTCTCGCCCGTGTACATAAGCAAGTACAAAAGAGATAAATGCTGCAATGATCAGTATTTTCACAAGCATATCATCAAACTGTTCTAACACAAGATGCCATAGAGGCTTTCCTTTTTCTTTTTCTAGTTCATTCCAACCATGTTTCTCTCTTCGGCTTTCGACTTCGTAACTGCTCAAACCCTTGTCTAGTTTTACATTGTACTCTTTTAAGCACTTTTCTACTGACCAACACCAAGCAGGAACTGCTTTTTCTTCCATCTTTGATGGAATTGCTACCATAGATACTTCTTAGTTCTTACTTGTTATACTCTCAAATGGTACATAACATAACTTAACTTTCTCCTGCATAAATAACAATGGGAAATTCCTAAATTCTCAGTTACTGTAACAAATCAACCCTTTTGAATTTCAATGAATCACAACTTTATAAAAAAAACAACAAAAAAAAAATAACAGTTACTATAAAAATTAATAACAATTCTGAATTTCAAATAACTACAACTTTGAAAACAAACAAAACATTCCTTATAATTTTGTCATATTCATGTATTCTGTCTTGTGGTGGCAAAATGTCAACCAGAAAAAGAAGAATTCAAAAACGAAACTGAGTCAAACAGTTTTCCTGTCTAAATCAAAGTCATGGTATGCAACTTCAGATTCACAAATCGAGTTGTTAGGAAGGAAAAAGTATTAAACTTTTATGTTATGAAGTAATTTAACATGATATTATTATTATTAAGAACCAAAATCCCAGAAAAGAAGAAATCAACAGATTTAGAAATTCTAATCAAAGAGAATTTTTACCAGAAAAAAAAACTTGTTTGAAACAGAAAAAGAAACAGAGAAAGAATGGCAAACCTGGAATGTGACTTTGTTGCACAAAAATGGAAATCTTTGCACTAGTTTTTCAACCAGTTTATAGCATTTGTTTGTTGCTTTACTTGCAGTTATGAATTACTATACTTATGGAGGTAAGTGACCAAAAAAAAACAAAAAAGAAAAGTTATGGGAGAGAATATGAGTTAGGTAGTGATTCTATGTCATGTTTTCAACCGAACATTTTTGAATGCAAATAATGGCTTGGGTACAAAGCATTCTGATGAACTACAGTCATTTTTATTTTTATTCTTTAATATAAAAAAAAAATTACTTCTCCCAGGTTTCTATACTGTATAATGTATACGACTATACGAGTAGTATAACACTTTTTACGGTCCATTATGATTACCGGACGAAGTCATAGCCCAGTGGTTAGGGCTTCAGAATTTCAGGCATGGGTGGGTTTGCTAAAAAAAAATTGTGATTCCTTTATTATTCCTTCAAAAAAAAAAAAATCCTTCATATTAATCGTAAAGTTTTCATTTTTATGTTTAGGCTAACTACAAATGCTAAGTTGGACTTCCTTCGCTCCATATTAGTTGCAACATTAACAGTTTGGGCACTATTCATAATTACTCTTATAATTCACTTTTGGGCTTTATACATGTAAAAAAAATATAGTCACGTGGATCTCTTTTGAATCGTCTCACAGTGTTTTTTATTGTAATCTAATTTTTATAACTTTTGTTAAAACGAAATTTTAAAAAAAAAAATTACAAATATAAATTATACATTGGCAACCGTGAAAAGGAACGTTGAACTAATATGAAACGGATGAAGTATGAATCTTTATAAACATCGTCAAATTACAATTATGATAGTAATTTTTTGAAAATGATTTATGTATGTGGGAAAATATAGTTGTTGTATCCTCAAAAAATATATATAGCTGATAGATCTTATTTGATTTGTCTTAATTAATATTTTATATCTAAGAATTTCGCATTTGCCAATTTATAATTTTAAAATATACTTAATATTTGTTTTTGTAAAAATTGGATTTATTAGAGTATCATTTGAGATGAATCTAACAATAAGACATTTTTTTTTTCAAAATGTATAAATTAATGATTAAAATACGTTTGTTTGTTTTACTGAGCGTAAAAAAGTGAAATGTTGGATAGAAGAATATTAGGAAAAAGAGTACTAAAAAAGAGGGAAATCCTGCAGGTTGGAACTGTCGAGGATGGTTCGTTTGTTAAACTTTAACTTTTGTAAATCATATCAAGTGGACTGACTGGTGGAGCCGTGGAGTATGACTGAGTAAGTGTTAGTTTTTTCTTTTGGCAGTTTAAAATTTCAAAAAAAAAAAAAAAAAAAAAAGTTTACAACATTTGCATTATTGAGAAATTATTTGGGCTTGTTTTGTTGGACTAAATTTTAATTTCTAGAAAATAACTCCCCATAATACAGGAAATAACTCACTTAATCCTTCCTAGAGTCTTAGGTAAATCAAAATTCCTAGGAAATTTAATTTCCCAAATTTCAACCAAACACAATTTGAAAATTCCTATGAATTTTACAAGAAATCAAAATTACCATAGGAATTTAATTCCCATTGCAACCAAACAATACCTTAGTGTATGTTCAAGATGTATATATGTCACATATATGATAAACTTTTTTGTCTTTTTTTAAATAAAATTGGTAAAATATATTTATTTTGTAGCTAATATACATATCTATCATATATACAACAATAAAATATATGTGCACTATTTACAAGGAATATGGAGATGCATAGTGGCTTGACCTTAAAGCATATTCCTCCATCTGTGTGATTGTGTCCTCTAGTATGTCACTCTCCTGTTCATTAAAAAAATTGTTTTTGTCGTTGTACAAATTTAATGATTGGATAAGTGGTTGACATTTGACATCTATGCCAAATACATTGATAAATGATGGAGTAATTCTGTTCAAATTATTTGTAAAACTTAATTGGACTCCTAGCAAAATAAAGAGAAATAAAGATAACAAAGAGAAATATCGTCTAAAAACAACAAAATAAATATATTTCCCTTATTTGGTTCCATAGAAAAATAAGTGTTCATTTTAAGCGTTTTCTTGTGTTTGATTGAATTGAAAATTAATAAATGTTGTCAACAACATGGAAATTGAATTTTCATTCTAAGTTTCACATCCTATCTTATCTTTCAACCCAAACCAAACAATGTAAAACGGTAAAAATAATTATCAGGTAAACATTTTACAATTTATCAAACGGGGCTTTAACCTCAAAATTAATTTTTTTTTTTTTTTTTTGTGCTTTTAAATCAATGAAAATTAAATGAGACACTCAGGGCCTGTTCACTTAAACTGAATCTGACTGAACTGAACTGAACTGAACTGAACTGAACTGAACTGAACAAAACTGAACAAAACAAAACTGAACTGAACTGAACTGAACTGAACTGAACTGAACTGAACTGAACTGAACTGAATAAATAGAGTGATTTAAGATTTGGATTAGTGATTTGTAATATTAATTAGTATTATTTGTAGGTTAATTAAGTAATGGATAATGAATTAATTATTATATATCTTAAAATAATAATGATTAATGGTAGTTACTACTGTCAACGTTCATTTTGTTATTTTTTTTTTAAACTTGTTTTTGTAGGGTAATTTTGTATTGTTACTTGTGGATTTGACTATTCAACCCTTTTTACCTAATTAATGTTTCAAAAAAAAAAAAAACAAATATTAATAATAATAATAACTTCTTACCTAAAATCTCATCACATATCCTCATTTGGCCGCCTCCTCTCACATCCTCATCTCTCTTTCTTGCTTTTTTTAAAAAAAAAAAAATAAATTAATAAATTAAGATTTAAAAAAAAAAATAGAACATCGGAGAATAAATAGATCGGTGACATCATCGGAGGATAATCAATTCGGCGGCATCATCGAAGGCGGATAATCAGATCGTATTCAACCCATCTTCTTCCAAGCAAATACAGGTAAATTTCTAGAACTTTTATGTTTCAATCTTCTGATTTTATCTTGTTCAATTTTTGTTGGTTAGTCGAATTTTCTGAATTTTTTTTGTTCAAATTATTTTGTTCAATTTGCTTAATTTTTGCTGGTTACTCGAATTGAGTCGATTTTTTTTTTTTTTTTTAATTATGACTTCAGTCGATTTTTTTTCAGAACTTTTTTTTCCTATTTTGTCGATTGTTGTTGGGACTTTCAACAGTTAATTGTCTGAGAGAATATTTGTCATTAAATCGACCTTATGCAGTCTTTGTTGTTAAATTGCTGTTGCTGAATGTATGTTGTTTGAGTGGAGATGAAACTAAGTCATCATTTTGTTCAATGTCTAGCTTCATTTGGTTGTTTGCAATGGCACAACGGGTACATTTCACCACAGACGTTAAATTGGTACTTTTTTCAATCCTGCCTGACCATGTTAGCCCCTCTGGGTCGAAAATTGAGTGGCCTATTGTTGCTGAAACGTTAAATACACGAAAAGGATTGGATATTCCATGGCTTTCGATTAAGAATTGGTACGCATATGCAAAAGAAAAACACAAAGCTTGGAATGAATTAAAACAATGGACTGGTATTGGATGGAAACAAAATGGTTGTCCTGATGTTGATGTTACCAGTGAAAAATGGAAAGCCTTTCATAAGGTACTTGGTGACTGCCTTTTATTTTTATTCAATTGTTCCATTATGTGTGAAAGTAGTATATTGTTTTTGAAACTTCATTTTATTGCAGCGATATAAAGCCATAGCTAAAGGGTTTCTTAAAAATCCATTAGAATTTGAGGAAGAATGGGATAAGATTTTGCGTAGTGGTTATGCAACGGGTGAAAAATCTTATACTCCATCATCGGTACCAGAGAAACAAAAAGAAGCTGAAACTGTTGCTGAAGGGGAACGTGAAGAATCTGCTGACTCTGATGATGTGCAAGAAGTGCAAGAACTGACAACACAAAACAAAGAAGTTGCCCGCACCGAGCCAAAAAAGCGTACGAGTGTTGAAACAAAATCGCAGCCCTCTAAAAAAAGTTCTAGAAGTTCTAGGGAGGAGGACATTGATACATGTCTCCATCAAATGAAGAAATCTTCCGCGAGTCAATCTTCAAAACAATTTAATTCATTTGATGAAGTTCAAAATAAGTTGGAGTCCATGGGGATTGTGGAGAAGTACGGGGATGAATTTGTGGTGGATATCCTAGATAGCTTTCGCCGTACTCCGGGGGCCGTTGATCTTTTTAACTCTCTTCGTTCTGATGTTGGCAGACTTCATTTCTTGAGGAAGCACTGTATGCTTGATGACGAAGTTTATAGGCCACTAATGCCTATGGATGAAGATGAAGGTGCTTTTAATGGCTAAAACGAATCTGTTGTTCCAACTGTAACGAATCTGTTGTTTGAAATTGTGTTTCTTTATTAGTTACTTAATGTTTATGTATTTGGATTTTAGTTGAGCATTTGAGTTTCATGTGTTGTTTGTTGTGGATTTGAGTTGCAGCAGTAGTTTCTTGTGGATTTGGATCTGTGTTTGAAGTATTGTTATGTATTTGGATTTGTTGTTTCAACTGTTGTTTCTTGTCGATTGAACTAATGTTATGTATGAGCTTTCTTGTGTTTCTATGAGCTTTCATTAAGATTATGTATGAGCTTTGTGTGCTTGTGTAGAATGGATGATGAGTTGCAGGAAAGTTTGACACGTGTAGCGTTGCATGAGCTAAGGAGATTGACAACTGGAGTTCAACGGTTGCCTCTTCATTGTGGTGGTGAATCAGGTCATCAGTTCATACATAGGATGCTCACAGGCCATCACAACTTGTGCAAAGAACAACTTCGGCTAAGTAGAGAAGTGTTCATAAATCTTGCTAATGTCCTTAGAGAACAGCAATTGCTGAAAGATGGTAATGGTAGACATATGGGAACTGAAGAGCAACTTGGGATGAGTGTGTACATGCTAGCCAAACCTGCTTCTGTTCGTGACAGTGCAGAAAGATTTCAACACTCGGTAAGCACCGTTTCAAAGTATTTCCATGAGGTATTAGGTGCTTTAGAGACATTGTCGACTCAAATAATTCGATCATATCAAAGTTTGAATGAAACTCCTCATGAAATTCAGAACAGCAGCAGATTATGGCCTTTCTTCAAGGTACTTTCAATGTCATTTTTAATATTACTTAACAATAACTTTCTAATTTTATATTAATGTGTAACTAACATTTTTGTGTCAGGATTGTGTTGGTGCCATTGATGGTACCCATATACCTGCAGTTGTTGCGGATGCTCAAAGCAAAGCCTTCAGAGATCGTCATGGGAACAAATCATGGAATGTGTTGGCAGTGTGTTCACTAAACATGTTGTTCACTCACATCAATGTAGGCTACGAAGGAAGTGCACATGATTCAACCGTATGGAGGCGAAGCTTAGGAAATGCAAAAATGGGCTTCCCTCATCCCCCGTCTGGTACAAAATAAGCTTAATTACCTGTATAAAATGTGCAAAGAACATCACTTTGATAAACTAACATCCATTCTGTTGTATAGGAAAATACTATGTGGTCGATTCGGCGTATCCAAACACAGTCGGGTACTTGAGTCCACATGTAGGACATGGGACGAGATATCATTTGCCTGATTTCAGACGCGGGACTCCACCACAAGGAAAGTATGAGCAATTCAATTACCGACATTCTTCGTGTCGAAATGTAATTGAGAGGATCTTTGCGGTTCTAAAAAATAGGTGGAAGGTCCTACAACCTAAGGGGATGCCACAGATGACTTTGGATTATCAATTGCAAATTATCGTCGCTTGTTGTACTCTACACAACTTCACTCGTTTACATGATCTAGGGATTCCTTTCACACACCAAATTGAAATGATTGAACCAAGTGAAGATCATTCTATGTACGATGATACACGAAAACAAACTATGAACATTGTACGAGAACAAATAACTAATCAAATATGGGAGTCAATTCAGGCAAATATCCCGGAACCGGAGGATGTTGATGGAGAAGACCAAGATGATGATGATGAACTAACCGACTATGAAGACTAGTAAATATAAAAAATTAGTCGATGTAATAAAATTAGTAGATTATGGAGACTAGTAGATGTAAAAAAAATATTATTGTAAATCTTATTAGAATCATATTAATATCAATATTATTATTATTAGTTTTATTATAATTATTATTACTATCATTAAAATTATTATTATTACTATTCTTGTAGCTTATAGTTACAATAAATTTTATTATTCTTAATTATTATTTTCTTGCAAATTTTAATGATAAAATGTGAATATTAAATATTATAACACAATATTAGAACACAATAAATATTAGAGTTACAAAATAAATATTAAATATTAATACAATGTCAACATTGTAACTTGTAGCTTAGTTTGTGCAAAGAATAGAAAACAAAATTAACAAAATTAACAAACTAATTAACATAATGAAGGAAAATGTCAGAACTGAACTGAACTGAACTGAACTGAACTGAACAGAACTGAACAAAACAAAATTGAACTGAACTGAACTGAACTGAACTGAACTGAACTTATGATAAGTTTAAGTGAACAGGCCCTCAGTAGCTGGCAAAAATCATTTAAAGGTTTACAACCTCGTGTCGTCCATTAAACCAAGCAAACAACTAAGCACACTGCACGTCCAAATAAATCACAATTATTTATTTTTTTTAAAAAAAAAAATTTTAAAAAAATAATAAAAAAAAAAAACCATTAAACAAGTGTTGGCAAAATGGAGTGGACGAGTGGTCATAACTGATATAATCATCAGTTTATATAATAATTTTTTTTTTTTTTTTTTTAATGTTAGTTTCATAATATGTCTCCTGCAAATATTACGTAGTACTGTATATATTAATTGTTCAAGTTAATCGCATATCGCTTTTCAACAACTTCAGATTATACCACTAATTTACAACTTTCTGAGAAACTTCCTTAGTCAAAGTCTGGAATTTTAAATATTAATATGTTTTAAGCCTGCAATAAGCTGAATTTTGGACCAAGTAATGAGATTTAGCACCTTTTTTATATTATATATATATATATATATATATATATATTATAGTATGAATCAGCAAAGATATATTAGATATTTAATTAGTTAAAGTCATTGACAACTAATTAATAATTAACGAATTGAATATCCGAACACTTGTAGCTAGAAGAGTAGTTCAAGTGTATGTTGAGGTGGCAATTGGGTCGATCGGGTTGAGTACGGGTCAGGTTGATGGCTTTTGGTTTCGGGGTCAACTTCAGTTTTTTTCCAAATAGATTTAAAGGCCATAAGAATCAAGATTAAACATTTTAATGGTCGGATAATTCAGATCCGGCAACTTCGTGTCAATAATATCATGTGAATTCAGATAAGTTTTGGGTTGGGTCACTTTTATCACCTCTAAGTGTATGTATCATAATAGTTTCATGTTTCAAATAGGGGTGGCCAACGGCACGGGTTGACTTGAACTGAACCAGGGGAGAGGCGGGCTAGACAGGGTTGGTGGAATGACCCATGAACCAGACTGGTCTGGCTTGGGGTGGGACTGTGGGTTGAGGATTGGGATGGTTTTGTGGGTTTTGTGGTCGGTCTTTTTTTTAGTTAAGTGTAAAATTGTCATTTCATTAAAATTTGGGGTGATAAATAATAAAACTGAGACGATGTTTAGTATTTCACAACTACCTACCCAACATTAATAAACATGTTTGGATCCTCTAGACTTGCTAAAAAACTCTATCTCATAGATTTGTATCAATCCCGTCTTTTATTTTTGCATCAAAGGTTTATAACCATTGATTTGTTTTGGGTTTAATTGAATCTTTGATTTATAACTCTATTTGTTCTGGTAGAGTTTTAAAAAGACTAGAGGATCTTGACCATTATTTCTATCTTAGCAGCCCGTTCTTTCTATACATCTTAACCATTCTTCCCCTCTAGTTGTTGAATCCATCGCCCCTTGTAATGGTCTCCTCCTTGTTAGGCAATTCAACTTCTCCTCTATTTGAAGATAATAATCTCATATCATTAATGTTCTGCAGGGCTACTTTGCATGCCTTGGAAGATCCGAATATTTATGGATAACAACCATCTTATTTTGCGCGATTTTGCCTGGCCTCTTTATCTTCTGCGCACATCTATCATGAAGTTAATCTCATTGAGGACTACAGCGCCTCTTTGGGCTATTGAATCCCTAAACACATTGATATAGATCCTTTAATGTATGCTAAATTTTCTTACTTCTTGACAAATTAGGATTCGTCCATGAGAGGAAAATATCCTAGTGTGGTTTCCCACACTTTTGAAATTTTATTTATGCCAAATGTTACATCCATGCAACCATGCATGCACATCAGTCAGATTCAGTGGAGCTGTGGAGTCATGCATTGGACTTCATTAATTGTAACTTTGCAAGCAGATGCTTCATGCATGGCCTTATTAAATTCCAATGAACTCACACAATTGATAATTTGATACAAGTGTACAGAACGTTTATCATTGTTATTATTATTATAATGTGGGTGGTAATACTCTTTGAATCGGGCCTTATTAAAAGTCACACGATCTAATTTGGCTGGTAGACACAACTGAAAGTGGAAGATAAGAATCTTCGTAAATGTGTGTCATAAGGTTCGAACCCAGGACCTCAAGTTTGACTTTCATAAGACTTAACCAGTAAACTAAAATTCATAAATCTACAGGTATATAGAACCTGCGTCCTTTGATTATTAAGGTTCACTTTAATTTCCTTTTTTTAGGGATTCTCTTTAATTTCCTAATTACTCTATATGATAAATTAGACTTAATTAGGTCAAAAATAAATTTGTATAAACTAGGTAGAATATAATGGTCATGAAACAGCCATGTACGTAGATTGTATCAATTTTTCTATAGCGGTCATCCTTTAAAACGGCCGCCACTATGGAGAAATCCTAGCCCTCCAAAATCATTTATTTTACCTTTTCTTTTTTACCTATATTTCTAATTATTAGATTTTCCAAAACATTTTTTATTTTTTCCAATTAATTAAAATTAAAGAAAATTTAATTTTTTATGATAAATTCCAAATTTAATTATTAATTTCTGGAAAAATAAAAATAAAGAAGAAGATTGATCTAGAATCAATTACGTTAAATTTTCTTTATTTTTAATTTTCCAGAAAATAGTACTTAATTTTGGAATTTATCATAAAAATTTTAAATATTTTTTTTAAAATTTAATTAATGGAAAATATTATAAAATGAATTTTAAAATTAATTATGGAATTTTGGTATATGGTATTGTGGTCATTTTTTTGGAGACCGTTGTAGAAGCCCCCTGATTGTATGGTTTTCTCTTAGGGCTCGTTTACATTAGCTGAATAGACCTGAACTGAACTGAATAGAAGTGTATTAATTGAACTAAATAGAGATGAACTGAACTGAATAGAGATTAACTGAACTGAACTGAATATAATCTGAAGTAAACAAGTTCTTAATGTACACTGACTCATGAGTCATGTTCCATCACACCAAGAGGATGGCCAAATCCGGGCCGCGAACATGACTATTGGGTCTGGCCCATTGAGGTCGAATTTGGGCCGGGCCAAAACATCTCATCACCTCTGCTTGCAAAGTTTTTCTCAAAATGCACCACAAAAACTATAGAAATATCATGTATGGTCTTGTAAATATTCATGAAACATTGAAACACATATGCCTTATGTAAAATTTGAGAGAATGTATAATACAGAGTAATAATAATGTTTAAATAAACACAAGCAAGGTATTGTCAAATGCCAACGGTGGAATAATTAAAAATGCTTAAATAAACACAAGGTAAATTCCACTTATTATTTTTATTAGTAAGAGAATTAAATTCATCAGCAATTGCTAATTTCTATTTATGATGAACTGAACTAAACTGAATTCAACTGAAAATAATATTTTATAGGAGAAGGTAATTAAGAGCTGAACTGAACTGAACTGAATTTAAGCTGAAGTAAACAAAATAATGATAAACTCTTAACTGCTATATGCATTTAGAGGTTTTTAAAATGAATGTCATAATTATTGTCCTGTGTAACGCAATTATTGTCCTGTGTAACACAATTATTGTTCCAAGGGTGTCGTTTATTGTTCACGTACTATGGCTTCACTTGTACGCGAGACCACTTCCATTTATTTCTGACATAAATGGATCAATATAATTGGTTGAAAAGCTGCTATTTGCATATAACTGCTAAGAGTACATACTTACTCGAAGTAAACATGTCCGTAGTGGTGATTTTGCAACCGTGGTATTATGAGCCTGATGTAATTCATATTTTGGATTGGCTTATAAAAATAGTGTTGGCTTCTCGGGAGGACAAAAGTGGGGAAGCAAGGGATGAATTTTGTGGAGAAGATGATGGGCCCTTCTTGGATTAGGTTGAAACTGAGTTGGGTTGTGGGATTGATGGCCCATAGATGAATTTGGTGAGGAAGAGTCAAGAATTCAAATCACAACGACCCCCTAATCTGTTTTTTTTTTTTTTTAAATACCGTCTAATCTGTTTTTGTTTCACATCATTTTATGTCTTTTGAAGGGGAAAAAACCTACTCCCTCCGTAACATAATACTAGCAACAATTGGTTTTGCACGCATTTTGAAAAAGCAATTTAAGAGTGTGAACAAATAAATTAGTCAAAATAGTTTTAATACAAACAAGAAAGTCATTATTATAAGTGGCTAATATTAAAATTATTTTAATTTTAACTAATTTCTTCGTTTACACTCTTAAATCGCTTCGCGTGCAAAACCAATTGTTGCTAGTAATATGTTACGAAGGGAGTATGTTCAATAAAAATTATTTTCCAAAAAAGTGGATCATGTAAAATTCAGTTGTTTACAAGTTCCTTATATATGTCATTTGTCAAGCAATCTCGAAAGTTTGGTGTTTCATGTTTGCACTCTTTAAATCTCAAAGTCTCATTTTGGCCCTTGACCGTTACGAATTTACAATAAAACAATGGACAACACTCGAGAGCAAGAATTTGAATCATTAACAATTTGGTGAACATTAACTGGTAGTGGTTCATTAGTTAGTGGTAATGGTAATTATAGTTGTAATTGATATGATTATTTGGTTTTACATGTAGGAGTTGTATTATTTGTCAAATTGCTAATTAGTTTTGTAATATGTTGTATATCTAAATTGATTGACAAACATACATAGCTATAACATACAGTGTATTATTTATAAAGTAGCTAATTTGTTTTGCAAAGTAGTAATTATGATTGATGGTCTGGTGAGGTAAACTAAAATTTAGCATGTTGAATGCAATGGACGAATTAGTTTACAAGGTCTCAGATCATATGTTGTATATTTCACAATGGAAATATATACAAGGGATGGCTAAGTTTGTGCTTAAATGCAATAGGTTAATTAACAAAGTGATTGCATATATTACAATGTACAAGTACATAATGTATTCCAAAACTACAAAAATATTATACAACATGATTGTAGTATATGTCTTATAAAATTTGATACTTCCTCTGTAAATAAATTAATGCAACATTTGTTATTTTGAGATGTTTTTGAATTCTTGCAACAAAATACAAACTTTCGAAAAATCAAGCAAATTGAAAAATCATGAAAGTGAATAAAGAAATGGTGAAATCGAAGCACATATTCGTATAAGTACAATAAACTACTGAAAGTAATGCAAGCATAAGTTGGAGTATTGTAATAGATGATACATAAGTAATTTACACATAAATTATTTATTGAATAATCCTAATGACAAGAAATGGAGCTGGTTGTGAAGGTGAGATTACTCTCTTCTAACAACTACAACCATCAACTCAAATGCACATGCTTGAACACGTTCTTTTGATAACGCAAGCATAGTTTGTAGTATCGTAATAGATGATATCGAAGTTATTTACACAGAACTTTAAATATTTAATAATCGTAATGACAAGAAATGAAGCTAGTTGTGAAGGTGAGATTACTCTATTCTAACAACTACATCCATCAACTCAAATGCACATACTTGAACATGTTCGTTTGAATGAGTGCGAAATCCTTGTCTATGAAACCAATGTAACTAATATGTTAACCCTGCAACAGGCGGAAAGCAATATGGGTATAAACCAATATAACTAATATGTTAACACATTTATTTAATAGATACAGAAGATATTTCTCAGTATTGCTAAAGTTGACAGTAAATAACACAATCAATCAATAACACATTTATAGTGATAAGTCTTGTTCACACCTTATGAAGCTAAGCTATGATTAAAAATTATGGAACAAATATCACAAAATTGCAAACCACCAGAATACCTCTAAAATAATAATTATAGGGCAGAAAAATTAATCAGATCAAAACTACAATAGAGGTATGTCAGGGTAAAAAAAATACAAGTTGTTTTCGAATAAAAAAAAAGAGCCATAAATGAAATTATCAAGGAAAACACGTCAGAACCAACAGCAGTCTCTACCCATCTTCTAGAGAAATTTATAAATCCACTAAGAAAACCTAAAATTTTTCTGCAAATGAAAATCTAAATAAAAAATATTTGAAGTACCTAAATTCAAGAGTTTGGGCAAATAGGAAAACTAGTTTCACCCAAAATTTAGTTTAACATCGAAAACAGAATTAATAGAACCTAAATTTACCTTAGAGAAATTAAACTCAAATCAGCTATTTTACAACAAGACAAAAATTACAAAAAAGATTAAACCAAAAATTATTATATGAACCGACGAAACTAATCACATACCAAAATAACTCGAAATTTGACAAAATAAAACTAAAAATTAAATTCGAACAAACCAAAAAAATAATTGTGTATCGAAAAAAAAAACTGGAATATTGACAAAATAAACAAGCGAAACTCACCTTCATGATTTAGAATTTTTTGTTTCTAGAAACAGTATAAATAGGATTTGAATTTTCGAGCACCAAAATTAGCAATTCATAGTTGTTCTTTGATGTATTAATAATCATACCTAAAATGAAGAGTAAAAGAAATATAAACCCTAAAAATGAGCAACCCAAAGCTGAACATAACACCAAAGGCAAAAAATCAAAACCCTAAAAAGTGAGATAATCTACGATCAAGCACCCTGAAGAGAATCCAGAAGTAATATCAGAAGAAAAAAGGAAAAAATCGAACAAACCCAAAAATAATAAAAAGAAGGAAAAATTACTTTTATAGGTACCAACTATTACCATTTCAAATATATAGGTACCAATTATTGTTTATTCACCAACAGCACCAAGTAACATATACTTTAGTTTATTTAGTTTACTTTGCTTACAATGGTTGAATCCACTTTGCTTCCAGAAGATCTATTTCCTTCATATCCCATATGTGCATCAAGAGGATTATCATCAAAGTCAGCACTCACATGAGCAACTATTCTAGGAACTTTATTGCCTTCGGCCATTCTTCTTTAATTCTGTATACCAATCAGGGTATCCAACCAACTTGAAGCAGCTATCCTTTGTATGACCCTTCATACCACATTGATCACATTTCCTCTCATATTTATCCCTCTTCCAGTCTGTCCTGTTTTAGTTCCCTGAATAATTCCTCTGGGCAGATATGTTCACAGACTTCTTCCAATCAGTCTTGTTCTCATATTTTTGAACAGCCAAGGTTGTACTGTCCTTAGCCACATCATTGTCAGCAGCCACCTCCTTTTGTGCTTCAATTTGAAGGGTTATGGAAAAAGCCTTGTTGATGTTTGGCAATGGTTCCATAGAAAGAATGTTGGTGACAGTGTTATCATACCCATAATTTAGTCCTAACAAGAATTGCATCACTTTATCCTCTGACTCCAATTCATTCAGCCTCTTGACATAATTGCAAGTGCATTTTGCTAATGCTCCACAAGTACAAACAGGCAACCTCCTCAAGCTTTGCAATTCATCCCACATGTTCTTGATTTTACTATAATAGCTCAAGATTGACATATTCTCTTGTTTAAGAGCTGCCAATTCTTTCTTGAGCTGATAAACCAATGGTCCATTTGTTTGCCCAAATCTTTCATTGATGTCAGCCCAAAGCTCATAAGCAGTCTGATCATTAGACTCAAAATCTTCAGCCAAATCCGCTTGCATGGAACTTAATATCCAGCTTCCGACCATGTAATATGCTCTTTGCCAACGAGCATGATTCTTATCATTCTCTTCAGGCTCCTTCAATTTCCCAATTATGAATCCCAATTTATTCTTTGCAGCAAGTGCTCTCCTAATTCCTTTTCTCCACCGCTTAAAATTCTTTCCATTAAAAACCTTTGCAACCAAAGAACAATTCGGATTATCCGAATTAGTTACATAAAGAGGATCTGCAAAAGCCTCATTCGAAATTGCAGAAACATCTGTTGAATCAACTGACATAATTGCAAAATTAGGTAAAGCAATTTGATCGAAATGAATTAAATCTCGTTGCAATCAAATCTCTCAAATTGAGAGCGGCTCTGGTACCATGAAAGTTAAGAAAAGGAATTAGGTTTTATTAATCTGATAATTGGATTTTACCTAAAACAAAACAAGAAATTCGTGTTATTACAGAGGAAGAGGAAGAAAGACAACCTCTATATATAGAGGAGAAAACTAAGGAAAAGAAAAGAAAAAGAAAAGAAGAACTAAAAGACCCTAACTAATCCTAACTGAAATAAAATAACAGTAAAATGAAAAATAAAATAGCTTTATTTATTATATACACTCCTATAGATTAACTGAACTGAATATAATCTGAAGTAAACAAGCCTTTAATAAGCATTTTACCAAACAGAGCTGATATATTTTTGATACAAGTATACAACTCTAAATCTCTAATATTTCTTTGCTTTTTCCATGTATCTTTATTTAATCTACACAGTTTTCCTTTTTGCGCTTCTAAATATAAAACGTCAATTTATTATGTATTTGAAAATTTTTCTAAAAATTACATATTTAAATTTATCTATTTGAGACGATTCCAACGAGACTCCACATTGATTATATATCTGCTTCCTTGTATGAAAATCACCGATAATTATTAAAATAAACTATGTGGACTGTGACAAAAGTCAAATTGTTTAAACTAAAAAAATAGTGGAAGTACTATATAATAATTAAATTATAGATAGATGTATAGATAACTAAGGTGGCGTTGGATTCAACTTATTTAAGCACTCTAGTGCTTATTTTAAAAAAGTTCATATCAGATTAGAAAAATTCAGATCAAATCAGATCAAAAAAGATATAATTATAAAAAAAAAACTACAATCGGAAAAATTTAGATCAGATCAAAAAATTTCAACGAATCAAATGCACCCTAAATACTATATCATTAAAAGGAATACTTAACTTTAATATTTTAAAAAAAAATAATTCATTTTTAGCCTAAGTACTCGAATTTAAGGGATATGTGTGTAACATACATGTATATATGTACATACACACATTTTACATAGGGATTCAATCTCAAGTCATGAATATCACATTTGAAGACTTTGATTAAATAAGTTATGAATTAAATTGGTTGAGATCTACAAAGAGCATAATTTCACATTACCGAGTACAAGTATATGCTTGTGAAAAAATACGACATTACAAATAATTTTGGACCTTGTTCGGGTCTAAAATAATAATACAAGCATACGTCAGGATTGCTGATAACACAATATTTAGGTGGAAATATAACCATAAGGGAATTTTAAATGTCGCATACATAATCAACAAACCTTATTAAAATTTCAAGGCCTTATTTACTACACCCATGTATTCTACATGGCCAATGAACACATTGGGTGGAAGACCCTTAATTAACGGATCTGCTACCATCATGTCCGTACCAAAATGCTAAAAAAATCCTAGGTTTCTGCACTTCTTTAATTGACAAAATTTCATCTCCATGTGCTTAGTACTCTTAGAATACTTGTCATTCTTTTGGAATAAAACGGATGCAAAATTATCAACGGTTTGGTAATGCTATCAACAATACCAAGTCCCGAGATAAAGTTTCGAATCCACAATGCATGATTCGTAGCCTCAAACCATGCCACAAATTCGGTCTTCGTAGTGGAAGTAGCAAGGATAGACTGATTTGCACTCTTCCAAGATACTGCCCTCTCAGCTAAGAGATAAATAGCCAAAAGTAGACTTCCGACTATCAACACACCCACCCTAATCTAAATTTTAATATCTAAAAACTTCAAGATAATTGGATCTTCTATACGTAAGCATGAGCTTCTTGATGCCTTGCAAGTATTTAGGAACCTTCTTAGCCGCTTTCCAGTGGTCCAATCCATGATTACTTTGATACCGACATAGCATTCCTATAACAAAGCTAATATTAGGTCAAGTACAAGTCTGAACATAGTTCAAACTTCCCATTATTGATGCATATGGGATTCTTTCCATTTTCCTTATGTTCCAATTTATTTTTCGGACATATATTTTACTGAATTCGTCTCCTTTCAGAATTGGAACCAAACATGTGGAGCATTTTTCCATTCTATATCTATCTAAAATCTTATTGATATACCCCTTTTGAGACATACATAGCCATCCCTGTGATTGATTGCGATATATCTCTATTCCAATCATATATGTTGCTTCGCCCATATCCTTCATTTCAAAGTTTTTAGAGAGATACCGCTTGTAACATACCTATGTCATCAACATGTAATACTAAAATCAAAAAGTTGCTCCCACTGATCTTAATGTATATACTATTATCAACAATGACTTCCACAAAACCATAAGATGTGAAAGTACTATTGAACTTTAAATGTCATTGTCTCAAAGCTTGTTTTAGTCCATATATTAACTTCCTCAACTTATACATCGGGGTGTTTTTTTTTCTTGTGGACAAAAATCCTGTGAATTTGACTTATTTAAACACTCTAATGCTTATTTCAGAAAAGTTTAGATTATATCATAAAAATTCAGATAAGATCAGAAAAAATTATATTCAATCCGATCAGATCGGAAAAGTTTTGATCAGATAAGAAAAATTATACAAGTAACTTTTAAAATAGCTACAATAGAAATATCAAGCTCAATAAAAAATTAACATTGATAAATTAAAATTAAATTATATCAGAAAATTTAAAATGAGTGAAAGTCCATATATGTCTGGATCCAAGCAAAGTAACCCGGTACTTAGTTTTGCTCACCCCCACTTACACACATTGGGTCATTGGTTGCCTGGTTGGTGCGAAATTTTGGGCTTCCCCCACTGAGGCAGTGAGGCCTATATATATTTTTTAACTTCCCAAATTACGCCTAATTTTCAAACCATTCGTACGACTGTTTGCGAATTGCGATTAGGGTTTTTATTCTCTCTTCTACCCGAGTTTTGTCGAAGGTAAGCCAAAATTTTGTATTCTAATTGAATATATTCTCTTTATCTTTCTTTAATTTTATCAGAAGTTACCTAATCTATGTGTCAATTTTAGGGCATTTGTATCGAAGAAGGATGAAGCCAGTTTTCGTTGGAAATTTCGAGTATGATACCCGTCAAATTGACCTTGAGCGACTTTTTTCGAAGTATGGCAGAGTTGAACGTGTTGATATGAAATCTGGTAATTTCATTTATCCTTCCTACCTTTTTTTTTTTTTTAATGTTTATGTAGCTTGAATTTGATTAACGTAGTTTCTTTCATTGAAGATGCAATGGATTGTTGAATTCGTTTGCAACATTTAAGCTTGAGTTTCAAACATGGTTTGATTATTGATTCCTAAGTTTTACTTTAGAGGAACAAAATATATGGATTAATGTTAATGTTTGCCGCTACTTCAGCCATTATTAGGAGTTTGTCTACCACACTTGCAAATATGATATCGTTGGACTTTTTTTGCTCTGTTAATGCTACGAATTTGCCTATAGTGCATGCCTCAATTAGCTATCTGAATCTTGGTATATTAGACAACGAACTGACTTGATGTTAGTCTTTTGAGTAATCGATAAGAATTTAGAAATATGCAGGGCAGGATGAATCTCGCGTGTATACGGTTTTAATTATTAGTAATTTAGTATCATGCTGTGTGCACACATTGCTGACATAGTCACTTGTATATGACTTATCTCAGTGGTATACTCAAGCTTGTCTTATCTTCTATACAAATGTATTTAAAAAGACTTGACTGAATGCCGTGGATTGGGGCAATAGCTAAGTGTCTATGTCTTGGCTCATTGGGCACTGTCATTTTGTTCTAATAAGTTGATACAGGTGCTGGGACTCAGGGACATAACTTGAAACATCTGCTAATTTCCACATTGATTTTTCCATGTCTTGTTAATTTTAATGTGCTTGCAAATGTAGACCATGTTCCAATTTATTTTGCCTGCTAATGCCATTAGTTATTTGCGACTCTGACCGATTGGTGAGTTCTTGAGTATATTGCATAAGTTTTTGATCCTCTCTCTGCAAAGTACTTCTACCAATCTGCACTTCAAATTGTTCAAAATGGCTTTTTTGTTTTGTTTTTGAGTATAATTACAACTTGAAGTGAAATAATGTCCTGTACAGGCTTCATTCTTTTGTTCAGTGTAGATTTAAGGTGATGGTAAATGAATGTAGGTTCTTAGAACACAACTAGCAAAACTAAAACAAGTAATCTACATTTTTGTACAATGACATTATTGTACGTCATTGGTTGGAACCTTTCTATCCACATTTGGTGTTGGCTATTGTGTGTGATATCTGATATCTATTCGTATACAGTAATCTGTCATTGGTTGGAAGCTTTACGGTTATACGAAATTACAAACAAAATTGATCATAGCGAGTTATCATGTTTGAAACCTGTAGTCTATAGTTTAATAGACTTCGGAACACTATATCTCCCTTTTTTCCTTGGTTCATTTTTCATCATAAGGAAAGCTTTATATTCAGAATTATTGGTCTATCGGTTCAAAATTTTACTTTTCTGAAAAGCATCATTTCATTGCGTTGAGCTGTTTTCATTGAAGACATGGCAAACATTAGTGTCCTTTTCATTTATGTGCTGGACATAGTTATGACCCTTTTTTATTGGGCATGGTTTATAGATAACTTTATGGTGTCAATGCCCAGCATTCCGCTTGGCACTTTGGCAGCATTTGACGGCGGCCGTGAGTATTCAGTTTCTTTGGAGAAATTCTCCATATTAAGTGTTTCTTTTGACGCAGGAATCTGAGCTTCCATCTGGATTATACAACACTTTGTGCACACATACCTTGTATTGGAAAGGAAGCCTTCGTGCTTGTGTGCTTTCCACAATCAGATGGAAACATTCTGCATTTTCTTCAACTTGATCTTCCATCCTTCACTCTACACTGCTTTGAGTTGTCTAATTTTCAAGAGTGGTCATCCTTGGTTCAATCAATTCATGCCATGCACACCACCTTTCATCATTGCGGGCTCTATGATTTCTGTCTTGCCATGCCTTCTTATCCTGAATTCCTGCTGTATGAATTGGAGAAGCATGCTTTGCAATAACAGACCTGAAACTTTGGATTTATACTTTTAATATGCCAACCTTGATTTAGTCATCCTGCACGCTTCTACATCCTTAATGCATCAGCCCTTCACATTTGTTCAGGTGTTGTTTTTTTCTAAGTTACTGCCCGGGAAAATGGTCATTTGGCTGAAGTAATTCTTATGTCCCAGCTGTAGTGCCCAACAACAGCTTGTCATTTCCTTAGCTTACTTGATTTATCTTTGTGCAGGATTTGCTTTTGTTTACTTTGAAGATGAACGTGATGCTGACGATGCCATTCGTGGTCTTGATAATGTTCCATTTGGTTATGACAAGCGCAGGCTGTCAGTAGAGTGGGCTAGGGTATGGTACTTTAGCTGCATGTGCATATGAGTAAAACTGTAGTTTAGAGTTGCATGTCCGTTTTTTTTCTTGCTGCTGTATAGTTTAACTTTTCAACATGTAGTTTTTAATTCTTTGTATTCACACAAATTTCCCTCGGTATTTTTGTACTTCTCCATTTTACCTGATGGTTAGCCTATATACTTGCCCATCATAAAAACAAGTATACAGAAGCTGGCAAAGTCTACTGTTTTATGTGATTCTGTTGGAATTTTGGTTGTAGGGTGAACGAGGTAGGGCACGTGATGGAGTCAGGGGAGCAAGTCGGAGACCTACCAAGACCTTGTTTGTCATAAATTTTGATCCAATAAGAACACGTGATCGCGACTTGGAGGCGCACTTTGAACCTTATGGAAAGATTTTAAATGTACGAATTCGGCGCAATTTTGCATTTTTGCAGTTTGAGACCCAAGAAGATGCAACAAAAGCTCTCGAATGCACCCACATGAGGTTAGTTAGATTTCTCTTTCTATCAATTGGATGTTTGTTTCTGGTTTTGGTTTCTGATTTGACATAAACTTCATACTTCTGTAAACTTTGCAGCAAGCTGTTGGACAGAGTAATTTCAGTTGAGTATGCTCTTCGTGATGATGATGAGAGCGATGACAGAAATGGTAACCCCAGAAGTTATAGGAGGAGTCCTTACCGACGCTCACCAAGTCCAAGTTATCGTCGAAGTAGGCCGAGTCCTGATTATGGTCATCCTCGTAGCCCTGTTTATGATCGATATGGTGGTGCTTCTTATGAGAGGAGACGTAGTCCTGATTATGTCCGCTATCGCAGGTATGCCTTGCAGCATCATGTAGTTTGATGATTTGTTTGTTAACCGGTTATATCTTATAAACAACGGGAATAGGAATGAATTCATATGTATACTTGGAAGGAAAATCAATATATATTCCCATGTTAGTGCTAGTTTACGTCCAATTTAACTAATTTTTTCACATTTATCCTTTCTCATCCAATACTATTCTTAATTGTAATGGAAATTGTGAAGAGCATTGAAGCTTGAGAATGAGAATATAAAGTTTTTTTTTCCATCGCTAAATTATATTATAAATTCATTCCAATTAGCACAATTTAAGTGTTCATGAAGATGAAGGGCCAACTGATTCTTTTTTTGTTTTACAGCCGATCCCCGATTCGGAGGTCAAGAACTTGAAGCTTCATGGCTTGATAAGTATTATTCTGATCACCGCTTGGAAGTACTAGTCTACTTTTCTCTGAAAATGAAATTAGTTTAAGAAATTAGTATATCTTAGTGTACTTGACTACTCTGGAGATTTATTCTCTTCTAAAATCCTTGTAATCAAATCTTTGTGAAATATGAACGTCTCTGGTCTATATATTATGATTTGATCTTCTATGTCTCTGGTTTATATGCATTCTCCCTTTCATCTTGTTGAGCAACGGTATTGTTCACTAGACCCAAAAATTTATACTCACTAAAATAAATACCATCTCTGTTAATTTTTATGTCCATCGATGTGACATAAAGTAGAAGGGAAAAATATATAATTGTTAAGCTTAAAAAATTAACGGAGGTAGTAGAATTTTTTGCAATGTATATAATATGCTGAATTTCAAGCTCGGTGGTTCACATTGTTGGATCTGGTTTTCTCCCATAATTGAATTGTCATAGTTATTCAACAATTACATTCCATGAGTTTAGTTATTTAACAATTATATTGCATAAGTTAAGTTATTCAACAAAAGCTATGTTAATTCTGAGATCATATTTTTTTTTTTATCCAGCAACTGCAATTGACATTATTCATCAAAAACAGTAAATCATGCACATAATACATGAGTATTTATGTAAGAGTAAAGACTGAACTAATTGAACTAAGTAGAAAATGGTCGAAGCTCGTGTTGAATTGCTTTCTCAAGCCACATTTGAGCTTCTTCCATCATCTCAGGGCTGAGTCTCACCATCAAAATGCAGAATTCTTGTTCATTCAACATTCCATCTCCATCCAGATCACCTTCCCTCAACATCGCAGCCGCATCCTCCTTACTCATCTTCTCCAAACCGAGAAGGGCCGAATTCTTCCTCAAGCTCTCAGACGTTATCATCCCTTTCTCAGGATCAGCTAACAGCCTAAACCCACCACACAGCTCCGATATGAACGTCTCCACATCGAGCTTATCTGCCATCACCGGTAAGAGATCTTCATACTCGGTAGTTGTGGTAGTAGCAGGTTTCGATCCCTTGTTGCCAATTTCCATTTTCTTTAAAATAAACCAATACAAATAATGATATTTATATATTTTAGTAATTTGGAAAAGGTGGAATAATAGTTAATGTAAAGAAATATTGAGGGATTTATATAGCTTTGGATGTGATTTGTGAATCCATATATGTGATGTACAGGGTTAAGTAATCAACAGGATTAACAACTTCTAGGAAGGTGCAGAAGCATTAAGTGGGGTAGATGACTTTTGAATTTTAATTGGTTGTAACGTAAGCATCGTGGATACATGGCAATTGGAAATTTCATGATTTTGGGCTATGGTGTTTCTATGAAGTTTCCTTTTTTCTGTTTTTATATGCTTTGGATTAAATCATGCAACCACATCTCAACCATCTATCTCTTTCACATAACCTAAAAGTGAAAGATTTGACAGGTTCTTTATGTTGTTTAGTGGGGTTTGGAAGTTCTAATTTAGGTCTCTCACTTTTAAGCATCATATTCTTTTGATTGGATTTTGTTGTAATCTTTTGCTTAAAAGATTGTTATATTCTACTCGTATTAATGGGGCAAGATTTTACAATTAAATGGATGATATATCTAGTTTTTGTAACTTCTTGTTCATTCAATACGTAGAAATATGATTTTTGGTTTTCCTATAAATAACTACTAATAACTTGTTTACACTTGATTTATTTCGTTTTTCCAGATCCGTCTCTTTAAGTTTATGCTAGAATTAAAATTATGATGATTTTACGACTTAATAAGAGAACGTTCGTTTCATCTTTATCGTTTGAGAGTCAACTAGTTTATAAGTTGAAATAATCAAAACTAATCAAGTTTAATTAGGTCAATAGGCCAGTTTTAATTAGATGAATCTTCTTCAAAAAAAATTCAACTATTTCTTTAAACATGCATAATCGATCTGCTAAATTCAAGTGTCGTAATGAAAAGTGAACGTAATCGAAAAGGGAATTAACCCCGAATATGACTTTTTAATCTT
Source organism: Salicornia ramosissima (assembly GCA_951394345.1). NCBI lineage: Eukaryota > Viridiplantae > Streptophyta > Magnoliopsida > Caryophyllales > Amaranthaceae > Salicornia > Salicornia ramosissima. Next base: position 52,590,987 of record OX596234.1, read on the forward strand.
TTTTTTCTTCCTACGAACATCCATACAAATAATGTTAAACTAGTAATTGAAAGGGTTAAAAGTTAATATCTTAGGATGTTATGATTTTATGACATTAATCTTGTTTTAAAGAAGTGATACTAGTTAAAAATTTCATATTGAGATTATAAAATGAGGATTTTATTAATTAGTCAAATTTTATAATGAAGGAAGACACTTTATGTTGAACATATTTAGAGCATTAAGAATATACTCATGATTATTTTTTGCTAATTTGTGTGGATATGGTGTAACAATTTAGCGAAATAATGATATTCTTACTATTACCTAACTATTACCAAGCTTAGAAAATATTTTCGATAAAAAATAAGCTAAGTTGCAAAACTTAGGAATGTGCATTAGTGTGTTGCGGACAGAGACGCTTGGGCATGCCCGCGTTGTTTGGCTCACCCGCGACGAAGAGAACGTAGCATGAAGCAACGAAGCTGTCGCGCCCGAGTGGTATCGTGCTCGAGTGGCTGGCCGCGTGCCCTGCCGCATGCTGGTCGCACCTACGCCCCTGGGTCGCGCTCGTGATGTTTCGTTCCTGCGCGCCCGCGATAATTCTTTAGTCTTCGTTTGAATTAGCAGTTTTCTCGATCAATGCACGTTGCTTGGTCATAGGGTGTGGTGTACGGGGTTTGATGTTGTTACTGGCTAGTTGATGAGTTGGTAGTTTAGTTTTTGAATTATAAAACAACGTATAATTCATTCACTCAACATAAAACAGAAGTGCCAGAGTGTTTTCTCTCAAAAAGTTTCATCTTCAACCTTCCCTAAAATACTAAATTACATTGGGTGTTATTCATTGAAAGCGTGAATATCATTGTTTTTCTTCGTTATATCTCAAAAGTAGACATTTGTGATACCTGAGCTTTCATTGGGTCGAAATTATGCTTTTAGAAAAGTGAATACCCGCTTCGAAGAGTTTCGTAATTGTTTACATTTTTGTGTCATAATGTTTTCATCTAACACTTTACATGTACCTAGCCGTAATACATAAAGTTGTATCTAGCTCGTGGATAATTTCATCACATTCCCATCAATATCAATTTGTAATTATGGATAATTTCATCACATTCCCATCAATATCAATTTGTAATTATGAGTTCAGTTACGTTACCACCATTTAGCATTGTTTGGCCCCCTCTACAAATCAAAGACCCAATTTCACACCAAAATACTTAAATACCTATGGTTTATGCATATACAGAGTTTCCTTCATCTATCACCACCCCTGATATTTTTGTTATAATCTTCTCAAATATTAGGGATGTCAGTTTGGATTGGAACCCGTTGGGTTAACTGAACTGACCGTGACCTGAACTGAAATAAATTGAACTGAAAGTAACCCGTAACCTGAACTGTTATTGGCCCGTGAATTAATGACCTGAACTGAACTGAACTTGAACTGAAAGTAACCTGAACTGAGGATAACATGTCCCAAACCCGAAGATTTATTAAATTGGACTGAACTGGACTGAACTGAAATCAACCTGTTACATTATTTGACCTGAACTGAACTAAAATCTTATTCAACTTGAAAGTAACTTCATATCACAATTAACATATTAAGAATTTTTGTGTTTTATGATCAATTTTTATCGTAATGAACGCTCCAAAATAACCCGATGTAAACTGATGCCAGCCAGAAACATACCGTTTCTTATCGTTGAACTGTATTAACCTGAACCGTTTTGAACTGAACTAATACTAGCCTGACCGTTAATGACCCGAACCTGAACTGAACTGTCACCGAGAAAAAGACAACTTGTTATGACATGTTATCGAAATGACCTGAAAAAAATTGAACTGAACCATTGGACTAATAACCTGATTTAACCTGAACCGAAATTGAACTGAACCCGTTTGGGTCAACCCTAACCTGTATCGTTAACCCGTTTTGATATCCCTATTCTCAATTACTTTGTCAGCATACCTCCTGTTATATCGTCTAACAAAATAACTTTTCGCTTAAAAATTTTAACTTTGGCATATAAAACCTTAACTTTTAAAGTAAAACATGACTAGTTTTGTAAAAGTTTAAATATTTTGAAGATAAAGGTAAAAGTTTTTAGTTAAAAATTATGTATGATCATCATACCTTTTTACAAAAGAAATGATGTTACTCATTTAACTTAAGCATCGGCAGAAAATTCACAAGCAACTACCAAGTAAGTGATTTATTTGTCCTTGTAGGACTTTTCCAAACTCATTTAGACATATTCTTCTCAGTCATTACTGAGTAACATATTTATTTAAAGTTTACGGAATGGAAACAAGTACGGTGAAGCATGATAAGCCTATTACAGCTTGTGGCTATGACATTTTAGTCATTTGTTATAATAAGACAAAACTCACGTGGCTCCATGTAAAAATGTCTTAGAATTTTATATACCCTATGTGTTAAACTGTTAATACTTTCACCATTTTCTTTCACTTACTGTACATGTTAATATAAGGCCTAATATTATGTGTACGATATTATTACTTAAAAACGGAAGCATATGTGAACCATAATGTACAAGATAAAAATAATATATTTTTTCATGATTTAATAAGAAAGTTATCAACTTATTACCATCACTCCACGAACCAGATATAGAGGTAAAAACCACTACTCTATACCTCATTATTGTTTAATACACTAACAATCTTTAAAAGAGATGGTAAAAAACACATTATATACAAATGACAAAAGAAATAATTAAAGTGTCATTGGGCAGTAGATCGAAGAGAAGTTAGTTATCATCTCTCACTTTATTGCGGGTGCGACCCAGACCCGTATTTAACATCTAACAATCTTAAATTTCTCAAGAACAACTTTGCCTTCCTTATATTTCTGGGATGACTCATAAGCTTTGACATACTTCCAGCCTAAGATGTCTCCACAGTTGCCACAGAAAACATCAGCAACAGTGTGAAGCCCTGTGAGGAGATGTCTGTCTGCGTTTGGCCCTGTTACTATATTCTCTACATGCGAAAACAAATACGCCCTCCCTCTTTGTGCCTACCAACCAACATATATACACTTCTCCATTTCATATTATTGCTATTTTTAAATAGAAAAATTCACAACATTAATCTCAACATTCACATTTTTTCCCCAAAATAATCCAAACTTTGGTGGTGTGAGAATAATACGCAAGTCACCAATTAAGTAAGGGTGCGTTTGATTCAACTTAAATAAGTAAATTTATGCTTATTTTCAGAAAATTCATATCAAATCAGAAAATTTTAGATCAGATCAGTTCAGTTTTGAAAAACTCATTTTCATATAAGTTTTCCAATGTTTACTTGCACGGAAAACAAGTTTAACTCCACCCAAAGTAAACAATGCAAAATAGGAAACTGTTTTCAAAGAAAACATTTTTCGCTCTAGTAAACGGATCCGAAAAATTCATATCAAAATAATTATAACTATAAAAGTAACTACAATCATACAAAATTCAAATCAGTTCAGAAAAAGTTCAAATCAGATGAAAAAAATTCTGATAAACCTGACAACATATTTATAATAGTTTCAGTGTTAGGTGGGTATGTTTTGAAAATAATCCAAACTTCTATATTTTTGTTCACAATAGCTTTTAGCATGAATCAACAAAAGTAACCCTTCGAATTATTTTGAGAAACACGGCCTTAAAGTTGGGACTGTTCTAGAATAATTATTTTCAGAAGATCTGATTCTTGTGAACAATTTCATTTAAATATGCAAATCAAAACTTCTACTAGTTTCATTTTCATTTTTAGTTTACTTGTTTTTAATGAACTGAATTGATTGGTTTGTGTGTTCAAGTGTTTAACTTCAAAATGTTCCATAATTTTACTGTCATAAAAGGATATGAGGAGAATTTGTTATGAATTGAATCTGAATTTTCTCTGGTTTTACCTCTTCTGAATTGACCTAACACTGATATTTAAACATGATTTCTTTCAAGGAGATTAGTTATTAAAAATAAAAATAATAAATACATATTTGCATTCAAATTTCATGAATTCTCAAATTTTTTATTCTAATTTGGTTACCTGGAATGATTTAGAGACAATATCGTCCTGATGAGCAACATAATTTCGGCAAACAAAGCAGCAATATGACCTCGATCCAACTTCTTCCGCCATAGATAAGAATTTCCTGAACCTAAAATACCAGTCTGAAACAACAGAGATGGAAAAAAAAGAGGGGAAAAAAAAAGAGAAGTCTGTAAAGAATTAATTAGGGTTTATGAGAATAATTAAATTAAATTAAATATATAATTGCAAAGAAAATAAGAAAATAAAAAAAAAAAAGAAAAAAAAGAATACAAACCAGTGTAGTGAAATTGCTGCTGAAGTGATAACAACATAATCACATGAGAATGGAGTTTTCCTTCAATGGAAATTTAAATTGGGAAACCAATAATTGGTCATAAGTGGTTGGGTAAGATGCCATCCGCAAATTATTTTACGGTATAAATGATGCTGTGAACATTCAGTACCTTTGTTGTGAATATTTGATATATAGTTTTGTTGTGAACATTTGATAGTTTAATGCTGGTGAACATTTGATAATTTTTTTTGTGTGAATATTTGATAGTTTGATGTTGATGAACAAGTGAAAATTTTGTTATGAACATTTAATAGTGATGTTGATGAACAAGTGATAGTTTTGTTGTGAAAATTTGATAGTTTGATGTTGATAAATATTTGATAATTTTATTGTGAACATTTGATAGTTTGATGTTGATAAATATTTGATAATTTTATTGTGAACATTTGATAGTTTGATGTTGATAAATATTTGATAATTTTATTGTGAACATTTGATAATTTTGCTGCGAATATTTGATAGTGTGATATTGATAAACATTTGATAATTTTGTTGTGAACATTGGAGGGACCACAGAAACTTGCGAGGTCCCGGGTCCATCCATTACCTATTGGATTCCATCCATATAAAATTATATAATATAAAGTTGGATATTAAATATGGTTAGAAAAAAAGATAGCTTTTGTTCCGGGCCCACCCCGATGGTCAAACCCGTATTAGTGGGCCCAAAATCCTAGACCCAGTTATGATAGGGCTAGGGACACATCATATATTCTACGACGATTGAGATAGTGCCACGTGTCAGCGGACTTAATAAAACCTTGACCAGGTTACTGTTACGTGTCATGGGCCAGGCCCACGCATGAACCCAGCTGACTTGGTGAAACCCTAACCGGGGAACCTAATGCCTATATAAGGATCAGTCCAATCATTCTAAAGGTACGCAATTCATAGTTCACAAAACTCACATCACACTGACTCCTTACTCCCGATATCTGACTTAATGTAATACCCTGAAAATTTGGGATATTTTAAAATTTTTATTTATTAATTAAATGTATAATCAATTGACTATTTAATTGATTATTATTTAATTAAATATTATTTTGTGTAGCCATCTAATCATTTTAAGCCTGGCCTTAACCTTTTTTTTATTTTGTCTTGCCAAAACCCGAGCCCAATTGTTTCCTTTGATCCATATATTACGCAGTCCATCCTTTTATTCATTTTCTTTTCTCCTAAATATTTTATTTTATTTTAAGTCCAAAAGGCCCATTTATTTGGACTGTTTTATTTTATTTTCCTCTCTTTTAACTCAATTGGGCCAAAGACCCAATCTTTTTTCTTTCTCCTTGGCCGGTTTCCCTTCCTCATTTGGGCCAATGAGTATTTTGTTTTAATTTAATTAATAATTATGTTAATTAATCAATTATGTTAATTATGTTTCCATTCCTAAATTCATTAGCCCTAAATTTATTCAACCAAGCCCATTTACCTAGTCTATGCTTTCCCTTATTTTAGCATCCCACACGGCTACCTTAGTTATTTTAGGGCTTTGTTTGTTTTTCTCTCCTTTTCTATAAATAAGACTCACTTCACTCTTTTATTCCTAATTGCAAAAATGTACACTTAAACCCTAAAAAAAAATATAAACTTTTTCCTTTCCTCTCCTTCCTCAAAACCGTGAACCTTCTATCACCAATAGGTGATTGCCTTGGATAATTTTAATCAGGTAACTTCGCTATTCCGTTTAATTTTGGTACAAACTTTTCACATAGTTAATTAGGATTAAAACATGAAAATTGCTAGGATTTAGTATCATGTTCATCTAGGAAGAGTCGAACACCATGATGATGTTATTATGTAATTATTCTCGATGATAGCATGTAATATTTATGAATTATTATGAAATTTTCTTGATTATTTTATGTAGTTTCTTGAAATCTGAAATTGTTGAATAATTACTTGTATGAATTTATTTCTTAATCAAATTGTATTATTTCTTGATGAAATTTTTATGGCAGTTTCTATATTGTTTTATTATGAATCATGAATTGTTTCGTGACAAAATTCGTCCGTTTATTGCTTGAAATAATTTAATCTATCAAACCGGTAAAACTGTCCAGAATTGGTTTACGAATTTATTAGGATACTTAATCAATTCGGAATGCTACGAAATTTTAGGTGGAAGTCAGTAATAGTGTTTTACAGCTTTTGTAAAATTTTAGTAATTTTTAAATTTCGTTTGATATGGAAGAAAAATCTGAAACTGAATTCAGCCTAATCTGATTTGTTAGTTATAAAATTCCTTAAAAATAGTAAAAGATGTTATTTTTGGACGAAAATTATGCATGTTGAACCTGGAACCTATATTTAACTTTCATTAAAATTTTGAGAGTAATCGAGACCTTTAAATGGTCGTTTGTAATTTAATTCTTTAAAAATCAGATTGTGTAAAATATTGTAATTAAATTATTAAAACATGTTATTTTGAATTCTTGAATTCAATCTTGACCTTTTTTGAACCCTATGATAGCCGTGTGGTGTGATGTAAATAAAGGAATGATTTTGATCTTGTTTTAATCCATGTTTTATGATTTAATGTTTAAAGTAAATTAAATTGTTTATTATTAAGTTTATTTGATTAATTGTTGTTAATTGTATCTAATTGATCAAAAGTATAATTTTTGGTATTTTGATGGGAAAATGTCGAGTAGGTCCAATTATGAAAAATAGGATCTTTATCATGTTTTTAGGTAATTATTGTTGTTTGTTGCTATTATAGATGATTATTTAATCTAATTAATTTAATATTTAGTAATTGTATTTATTTAATTTAAAGTATAAATTTTGGGTAATATTTTTATGAATGTCGAATGGCTCATTTATAGGTTGATAATTTTTAGTTTATTTTAGACCTATAATTATATTGGGATAATTATTAAGAGTTTATAGAATAAGATATAACTTTAAGGATAGGTTATAATATAAGATTTGAGGACATAAAATATTAATAGGGAAAGAAAGGAAACAGAGTAAAAGGAATACGAATCGTTTCGATCTCTGGCTAGGAAAGACTTGGTATTTAAGGTGGCCAATATACGTGCCGCACCTCTCTTTCCTGGGACTTCGAACGGTTCATTTCCGAATACGGCCACCTAGTATTTCCCGATATAAGATATGATAATGAAGATATAAGATAAGATAAGGACGCCTACCTGATGACTCGAGTAGTCAGACTAGGTTAAGTCGAGGCCGCTGCTCAATGGGACGAGTACACGAGCTCCCCCGAGTAGTTCTGGGTCTTAGGATATGTAGTCGTCTAGTAGTAGTACACGAGCTGCTATTAGGAGTTATGGCCATAGCTTAGGCTTAGTGGTGAAACACGAGATCCGCTACGGGTTGAGTACACGAGCTCACCCCGGCATGTTCTAGGAAAGTTGTGGTGAAACACGAGATCCACAACGAGTTATAGTGACCGGTCCAATGAAAGATGATATGATATAAATTATAAGATATGATATGATGAAATGAAAGAATAAGATATGATATGTTAAGATATGATATGAATACGAGAGTATGAAAACCATATAGTATAAGCTAAGGATTAATTGTATAAGTCTTCCGCTGTGTATGATTCGAAGTATATATATTATGAGCAGGTACATTATATGTATATATGTACTCGTATGATGTGATGATGTATGTATCTGTATTCGTATGTATTGTGTACATGTATATTTGTGTTGTATTCGTATTTTGTATGTATTCCTAACCGTATTTTGCAGGTATTATTATACGTATGGTATACGTACCCTTATACGTATTTTATACGTATTTCTAACCGTATTTCTGCAGGTATTTGTATACGTATTTTATACGTATTCGTATACGTATTTTTGTACGTATTTTTATACGTGACTCGTATATTTTGTATACATTATATTAGGTTTTATGTGTGTTTTCATGTGTATATTCTATGATATTATGTGTTTAGCGGTCCCTCAATTAAGCGGGACAGCCTAGTTACTCGCCACTGACGGTGGACCCCCCCCTCAGTTTCAGGTGACGATGCAGCAGCGTAGAGCGGGCTTCCGTTGGATGGGCTTGAGTAGTTTAGATTCATTTTAGATTTATTTAGTCATTCCAGAATATTTAAGACAATATTATAGTTTTTATTTATAATCCCAGCCTGTTGGGAAGACATTTACTTTGTTCATGTAACGCTTAGGCCCCATGTGCCTTATTTGACTCTTGGATTATAGTTCAGTATTTTAATAAAAGTTGTTTAATTTTAGTTAATTAATTTCATTTATAGTTTAAATTGTTTAAGTAATGATCCGAATGTCGATTCCCTTCGTAAATCGACAAGTCAAAAAGTCGGGTCGTTACACTTAAGCATCGGAGGGGCGTTCCCGGGTTCCACCCCCGAGTTAACAACCTTTGACTGTTTTGCAGGTCAAAACCATAGCGAGAAGTATACGGAGTCCGCATCAATCACACCAAGGATCGTTGACTATTCAACAGAAGTTTCAGAACATGAACATATTGGCGCCGTCTGTGGGGACAAGAACAAAAACATGGCTAACACCAGAGCAAAGACGACTCGATCCAATCAGCCAGAAGAAAATCCCCGTGAATCGCCTAACCGGCGAGATGCACATGTCACTGATGACAATTCGTCCAATCGGGCGAGTGACCGTCACCGTCGCGAAGAACAGATGGTCTCACATAAGGACTTCGAAGACATCGTGATGGCGATGAACAACAAATTCCAACAGAGCTTACAGGAGCTGAAAGACAGCATACCTGCGATGATCGGGCAACAAAGGCCACCATCACAGGTCGCTGGTCCATCAAGGGGCCCCATCCCTAGCCGGGCAACGAGGGCACGTTCACAGAGAGGTTCTCAGCCCGGGGACGCTCGAGGAATCATCAATTCTAGGCACGATGACGCCCGAAATATCATTGATTCGCGCCGAGTACGAACGGCCTCGAATGTCAGAGAGGTCACTAACAATAGAAGACAAGAAACCCGAGGCCGGCCAAGGAGGTCGCCAGAGAGATCTCATCATACCACTGCTAGAAATCAGAGGTCAGCTGCCATCCCTAACCAGGGAGAAGGCGTACGACGCTCCCCAGTTGCTATCCCTAACCGGGACGATGGCATACGACGATCCCCCGTGGTCGAGCAGGAGCGACCAACGGGAACGCTCACCTTCAAAACCCCATTCATCCAAAGGCTTCTGTATACCACCGACACTAAGAAGGTGAAAGCCCCTACCATCGAACCTTTCTCAGGAACTACTGATCCTGCTGACCATATGGCCGCCTACAAGGCTCAAATGGCAGTGCAAACGAGCTGTGAGGCTAGCTGGTGTCGGTACTTCCCTACTACTCTCAAGGGCCTGGCCCCAACATGGTTCACTGATCTCCCATCGGGTTCGATCATTAGCTTTGCCTCACTGGAGGCCATGTTCCTTAGTCACTTCGTGGCTGGAAAGAAACAAAGTAAGACAAGCATCCACCTCATGGCCTGCCAACAAGGGGAACATGAACTGTTGGGAGACTACCTCAAGCGCTTCAATGCTGAACTACTGCAAATACCCAACGTTGAAGATTCAGTGGCCTATGGAGCGTTCATGTCTGGATTAAAGCGCGGTAAGTTTAAGTTTTCCTTATTGGAAAATGAAGTTTCCTCGTATACTGACGCGATGGAAAGAGCACGGAAGTATGTGCAAGCATCAAACATCAACAACCCTGTTGAGAAGTCTGAGAAAAAGGATGGAAAAAGGAAAGGGCCCCATCGAGGTGAAGGTCCTAACCGAACGTCCGACTCGAGGAAAGATGTTCGTGATGGTGGTATGGATCCTAGATACAACACCAATAGGCGAGAAATATTCTTGGACATTAAAAACCAAGATATTCTCCCCAAGCCATTGCCTGTTCGCACACCTGTCGGCAGGAGGAATCTCAAGCTTTGGTGCGAATATCATCATGAATGTGGTCACACCACAAAGGACTGTAGAGAATTAAAGAAAGCTCTCGACAAGCTAGCAGACCAAGGAAAACTAAACTCTTATCTCTCGAATGATGGAGGGGAAAAAAGGAAAAAGCGTAGTCATAGCGTAGAGTCTGATGGAATTATTAATGTCCTATCTTAGCTCCCTACCGAAGTTAGTGTTTGCAATAAGGACCCTAACAGGGTCGAGTTTCTTTGATTATCCTCAGTGGAGTTATTTTTTCGTTTGTAATAAGACCAAAGCATGGTCGAGTTTCTTCTTGTTATCATGGAAATAACATTCGCAATAATAAAACCCTTACAGGGTCGAGTTTTGTTCATTAACTTATAAAGCCCTAACGGGGTCGAGTTTAGTGTTATTACTTGGATTCTTAACAAAATGAAACCCTAACCGAGATGATAAGCCTTACTCAATGTAGGCACCCATCGAGGAGTATGGGGAAGGCCGGACAGGTACCTCATCGAGTGTCTGGGGCTCATTAGCCCTAGGGTCCTTGATAGCGTCACCTTGGCTAACACCAAGCCCTACTCAACGTAGGCACCCATCGAGGAGTATGGGGAGGCTGGACAGGTACCTCATCAAGTAGCTGGGGCTCATTAGCCCCAGGGTCCTTGATAGCGTCACCTTAGGCTAACACAAGCCCTATTCAACATAGGCATCCATTAAAGGAGATGGAGTGGCTGGACAGGCATTCAAAGTCCTAGGGGCTCATTAGCCCCTTGGCTTTAGAATAGCTCTTTAGGCCAATGAATAAGCCCTACCCAGAGTAGGCACCCGTCAAGGTAGATGGGGGGCTGGACAGGTATCAACCATGTCATGGGGCTCATTAGCCCCTGAGAGTCAGTTGATCATCTTAGGCATAAGCCCTATTCAACATAGGCATCCATCAAGGAAGATGGGGGGCTGGACAGGTATCAACCATGTCATGGGGCTCATTAGCCCCCAAGACTCTGTTGATCATCTTAGGCCAAAGCCCCACTCAATGTGGGCACCCATCAAAGGAGATGGGCAGTCAAAACAGATTTCTCCTAATTACTTTCATTGCACTCAAGGTAAGGGGAAGACCCTCGAGGTTATCAGGGCAATCCTTTCCTTGCACCTCTATCACGGTCAAAGTAAAGAGGACCCTCGAGGTCACTAGGAAGGCTTTGTCCCATAAGGTGTATCATGTTCGCCCTCGAGGTAGAAAGGACCATCGAGGTAAAAAGTATCAACCTATGGGGCTCATTAGCCCTAAGACCTAGTTGATCATCTCAAGCCAAAGCCCCATTCAGCATGGGCACCTACTATGGAAAGTGGAAGCATTTGCTTCTCAAGGTACATCCCTCACAGTCGAGGTAAGGGAAGTCCCTCGAGGTACAAGGAAGCCTTGAAAAGATCAACACTTAGAAAATTTCATGGAAGTTCATGTAAAGAAGTTCCTAACGGTCGTGGAAAGTATGATCACAGTCGAGGTAAGAGGACACTCGAGCTCATAAAAGAGTTCCCTAACTTTTACCCTCACCGCGACCCAGGTGACCATGGTCGAGGAAGGTTACCATGTTCCGCTTGATATCCAACGTCCAAAGTTTCCCGTTCCACACCAAGCGTGGGGCTAGTAGATCAACAATTACATAGGGAATACATCACACTCGAGGTAGAAGAAAGATCTTCGAGGTAAAGGGAAGCCTGGAAAAGAAACACTTAGACATTTCAAAATATTTCATGTAGAAAGTCCTTAATGGTTGCGGAAGGGACGACAACAGTCGAGGTGAGATGACCCTCGAGTTCAAAAAAGGCCCCAAGCATTTCCATACCATGACCGAGGCCACCACGGTCGCAGAATGCTAACAGGGCACCATACTTAGAACAATTTCAACAATAAAGCTCAAGTGAAGTGAGCCCCTCACGGTCGCGGAAAATACTATCATGGTCGCGAAATAGCTTCGCCTCAATCACCTCATTGATTATTCAAGAGAATTATGTTATTCCTGTAGGAACACTGCAAGAGGGGGGGTGAATTGCTGTGTGGAACTTATAGCACAGATTTTCGTCAGAATTAAAAACCTAAAGGAACTTTGAGAAAAACGAAATGTAAAGAGTCAAATTTCAACGAGAAAAACTTCCTGGCCCACGGAAGAAAAACTCCACTTTTATATAAAGGCCTTGTAAACTATTACAACCCTAATTTCTCTCTGGACCTCGTGAGTTCCTGTAGGAACTTACGATTCTATTCTCTTTCTCTCTTTCTTTTTCCTTTCTCTTTCTCACGACTCTTTCTTCTCTGTTCTCTCTAAGTTCTCACACACTTCTCTTCTCTTTTCTCTCAATTACAACTCAAATAATAACTCTAGTATATTGAAATGCAAGTAAGAAACTGGATTGGAACTTTGGAACTTTTGACACAAACTCTAAGTAATATAAATCTGAAAGTGTGCTCTCTTGTTGTGTGTGTTTTAAATCAGAATTATATGTGTGTATATATATAAATGAATGGTTATAAAAAAACCTAATTAACCACCCATAAACACCATTACACGACCACCACTCTCACTCACACACCACTAACTTTGACTCACTAACTTAAACAACCCACTAACTTAATTAATAACCTAAAAATCAGAAATAATAAGTTAAATAAAAAATAGATGAATTAATTAATTAAAAATAAAAACTAAAAACCGGTTTTTTCTTTTTTTTAATTTTTCCGTAAAAAAAAATCTTTTTTTTAAAATCTCAAACTTTAAATTAATTTTTAAAACCAGAAATGAATTAATAAAATAAAAGGAAATCAGAATTAAAAAAACAACTAACCTAATCCTAAAATTAAGGACACCAAATTGACTACTAACTAATTCAAAAATTACCTACCCACTATTCCTAAAATTGGGCTGCACTAATCCAGTCAGTCTTTGACCGTTTTAAACAGGTTAAAACAGTCAAGGAGTTGTTTAAACAGTCCCTAAAAAATAGCAATTGTCGTGGACTAAAGTAACTAACAGATTCGACACAAGTTCCTCTGGGAACATGACCCAGAGTTCCTCTGACAGACACGACTGAGTTCCAACCAGACTTAAATGCATTAATATACTTACATTTACCCTAGAACATTATATTATAACATTCATGGATGATTCTCTTCTCTTCAACAAGTAATTCGTTGGAATACTTGAAGTTCTTCTCATGTTCCTTGCTGAATTCTCTTCAGGAACTTCTCTGATTTCTCTGTAGAAACTTGACAGCAACATCTTCGATTCATGATTCGAACCTTCACTTGAATCACCATCTTGTTTCTTCAAATGATTGAATCTTCATACTTGAATCTTCAATGCTTATTTATCTTCAAGATCTAAAATTCTCCAAGAACTTAAAGATACTTATTAGTACTTAAGTTTGAGGTTTATGTCATCATCAAAACATAAAAGGAATATGTCAACAAATTCTCTGACTACATCTATCACAGCCGAGGTAATAGACACCCTCGAGGTCATTTGGGAAGGTGGCTTGACACCCAGTCCCTGGGGCTCATTAACCCCTTGACTTTGAGGAAAGCTCTTAAGGCTAACAATAAGCCCTACTCAAGTTAGGCACCCATCAAGGGAGATGGGAGGCTGGATAGGTGTCAAGCATACCTTGGGGCTCATTAGCCCCTAAGGGATAGTTTACCACCTTCGGCCAAAGCCCCACTCAATGTGGACACAACCGAGGTGTATAAACAATCAAAACATCTCCTGGATTACCTTATCACACTCGAGGTAATTGGAGGACCCTCGAGGTTACCAAGGCAACCCTCTCCTTGCACCTCTATCACGGTCGAGGTAGGTAGGACCCTCGAGGTCATTGGGAAGGATTTGTCCCAGGGTATGTCATTTCTAACTCTCGAGGTAAGAGAAACCCTCGAGGTAAAAAGGGGCAACCCATGGGGCTCATTAACCCCTAAGTCCAGGCTGGTCATCTCATTGCCCAAGCCCCATTCAGAATGGACATTTGCTACTAAGGATGGAATAAGTCTTGCTGTTGCTTTTCTAAAGTACATCCCTCACAGTCGAGGTAAAGGAGGACCATCGAGGTAAAGAGAGGGCCTTGGCAAGATTAACACTTAGCAAAATTTTGATGAAGTTCAGATAAAGGAAGTCCTTCACGGTCGCGGGATAACATCATCTCAATTACCTCGTTGGGCATACGAAAGAAATTCCTAGGCCAGAGGCACGTCCCTCACAGTCGAGGTAAGGGAAGACCCTCGAGGTAAAAGAGAGGCCTAGGAAACATCAACATTAGAAAGTTTTAATGATTTCAAATGGTAAGGCTCAACTGAAAGATGTCCATCCCGGTCGCGGAAAAGGCTATCCCGGTCGCGGAATAGCATAGTCTAAATTACCTCGTTGGACATTCTAAAAGATTCTCTAAGTATGTCTATCACGGTCGAGGTAGAGGGGACCCTTGAGTTTTCTAGCAGGGATCATCAAGCTTTGCCCCAACCACGACCGAGGAAACAACGGTCGCAGAGGATGGAAAGTGGTGTCAACACTTGGGAAGATTTCAACAATTTCAACAACAGGGTTCAAAGGAAGGAGGTCTTTCGCTGTCGCGGAAAGCACTATCATGGTCGAGGTGAAAGGACCCTCGAGTTTTCCAAGAGGGATCACTATGCTTTACCCCCCACCACGACCAAGGTAACTACGGTCGCGGAGGATA
Source organism: Salicornia ramosissima (assembly GCA_951394345.1). Lineage (NCBI taxonomy): Eukaryota > Viridiplantae > Streptophyta > Magnoliopsida > Caryophyllales > Amaranthaceae > Salicornia > Salicornia ramosissima. The sequence goes on from OX596234.1 coordinate 52,606,008, forward strand.
AGACTGATTCCAACACTTAGAAATTTTCTCAAAAGTTCATGAAAAACCCACCTCAGTCGAGGTGGTGGCCCTCACTATCGAGGTATGCACCCTCGAGGTAAATAAGAGCACGCTTGGACGAGGTATGTTTCACATGATCGAGGGGACCAGTGGCTCTACAAAAGGGTTTGATGGTCGAGGCATTCAACAAAGCAAAACAAGGGGACATATTGATCGAGGCATACCCCACTTGGTCGAGGGGTATGGTCGAGGTAGCTGGCAAGCATGATAATTGAAGCTATGGGTGAGAAGACACCCTCACGGTCGAGGTGCCCCTCGGTCGAGGTGCACTATACCAAGGCCCAATCCCATATGGTCGAGGTAAGCCTCAGGCACCAAAAGGATCACACGGTCGAGGCAACCATTGCAATAGCTACGTGTCACGACGATCGAGGAGTCCTCATTCTTGGCATCCACATGGTCAAGGTGGACGTTAGGCAGGCCACGGAGCATGTTGGTCGAGGGGTGTCCCTCACGGTCGAGGGTACCCTCGATCGAGGTGCTGTCCCTCGAGGCACACCCAAGGACCACGCTGCATTGCAAGAGAGTATGTTGGTCGAGAAAACCCTATCAAGGACGAGGACCATGATTGAGGTGCAAGCGAGACAGCTTGGAGAAGTTGTGGGTCGAGGAAGCATCCTCACGGTCGAGGTTCCCCTCGATCGAGGTGATTTCAGGAAGCAACCGCACGGTCGAGGTTGTACCGGGGTCTGAGTTGATGTACCGACTTAGAACGCCCATAAATCATTCGTTTCAAGTCGGAATTGATCTTATGACCCACCGTTGGAAAGATATTGGAATCTAGTTTCCAATTCCGCTGGAATCGCTTGAATCCAATATTCATAGCTCGAGTTATGTCCAAAATAGTGAGAGGTGGTCTTCCTACCTCGAGGAGTCCTCAACGGTCGAGGTAACACATTCATGGTCGAGGGGACTCCCTCACCATCGAGGGTCATCCACCATGGTCGAGGTGACCAACCTCGAGGCACAGCCATGGGTCCCAAGGCATGTTGGTCGAGGTAGCATATGGGTCGAGCATGTTGATCGAGGAAAGGTCCATAGGGTCGAGGCTGTACCGCGGTCTGATTTGATGCACCGACTTTGAACTCCCATAACTCCTTTGTTTCAAGTCGGAATTAAGCTTATGACCCACCGTTGGAAAGCTCTTTGAATCTAGTTTCCAATGCCACTAGAATCGCTTGAATTCGATATTCATAGCGCGAGTTATGTCCCAAATAGTGAGAGGTGGTCATCCTACCTCGAGGAGTCCTCAACGGTCGAGGACACCCCCACGGTCGAGGTAACATATTCATGGTCGAGGGGACTCCCTCACCATCGAGGGTCATCCACCATGGTCGAGGTGACCAACCTCGAGGCACAGCCATGGGTCCCGTTGTAGCTCACTTTTCGAGATATTCCGCTTGACATCCAACGTCCAAAGTTTCCCATTCCACGTCGAGCGTGGGGCTATTTGTTCCGGGCCCACCCAGATGGTCAAACCCGTATTAGTGGGCCCAAAATCCTAGGCCCAGTTATGATAGGGCTAGGGACACATCATATATTCTACGACGAATGAGATGGTGCCACGTGTCAGCGGACTTAGTAAAACCTTGACCAGGTTATTGCTACGTGTCATGGGCCAGGCCCACGCATGAACCCAGCTAACTTGGTAAAACCCTAACCGGGGAACCTAATGCCTATATAAGGATCAGTCCAATCATTCCAAAGGTACGCAATTCATAGTTCACAAAACTCACATCACACTGACTCCTTACTCCCGATATCTGACTTAAGCATCGGAGGGGCGTTCCCGGGTTCCACCCCCGAGTTAACAACCTTGACTGTTTTGCAGGTCAAAACCATAGCGAGAAGTATACGAAGTCCGCATCAATCACACCAAGGATCGTTGACTATTCAACAGAAGTTCCAGAACAGGAACAACTTTATATAGGAGTCATCAACTAGATTACCTTCTACAAAGAAATTAATGATACAATCCATTTATTTATTTATTTATTTTAGGTTTATAAAAAGATCAAGGAGTCATTGTTCCTTGTTTGGATATACAAAGAAATTTTTGAACATAATTATATGTCATATAATTGGAATTGTTCAACACCCTATGACGTCAAAGACCCTATTTCACATCAAAATACTAAAATGCCATCAATAGGCCTCATACAACCAGCCTAAAAAGGACCATGGTTTATGCATATAAAGAGTTCCCTTCATCTATCACCACTGATATTTTTATTATCATATGAAATCCTCTCAATTACTTTGTCAAACACATCTTCTGTCAGATTGTTTGACAAGATAATTTTTCGCTTAAAAATTTTAACTTTGGTGTATAAAATCTTAACTTTTAATATAAAACTTAACTAGTTTTGTAAAAATTTAATGATTTCAAATATAAAGTTATAATTTTTTAGTTAAAAGTTATGTCCGATCATCATACCGTCTTACAAAAGAAATGCTACTACTTGGTTGACTTAAGCATCGACGGAAAATTCCTTGCAAACACCGAGCAAGTGATTTTGTTTGTCCTTGTAGGACTTCTCCAAACTCATTCAGACAATACTCTTCTCAGTCATTAACTCTCCAAATTATTTATAATAAGACAAATCTCATTGGACCCCATGTAAAATTCTCTTAGAATTCTATATATCGTATGTGTTAATACTTTTACCATTCTCTTTCACTTATTGTATATGTTAAAATAATTATCATGCCTAATAATATGTTTACGATAGTAATACCTAAAAATGAAACCATACATGCACCATAATATACAAGATTAAAATAATATTTTTTTGTGATTTAATAAAAAAAACTATCAGCTTATTAGCTAGTACGACATCATCATTCCACTCCACGTACCAGACAAGAGATAGAGGTAAAAGTCATTGTTTTATACCTCATTATTATTGTTTACTACACTAACAATCTTTAAAAGAGATGGTAAAAAAAACATTATATACAATTGACAAAACAAATAAAGTGTCATAATTGGGCAGTAGATCGAAGAGAAGTTTTAGTCAGTTATCATCTCTAACAATCTTAAATTTCTCAAGCACAACTTTGCCTTCCTTATATTTCTGGGATGACTCATAAGCTTTGATATACTTCCAGCCTAAGGTGTCTCCACAATCTCCACAGAAAACATCGGCAACAGTGTGAAGCCCTGTGAGGAGATGTCTATCTGCGTTTGGCCCTGTTACTACATTCTCTGCATGCGAAAACAAATATGCTCTCCCTGTTTGTGCCTACCAACCAACCAACATATCCATTTCAATCATTTATATTCATAATTTCATATTATTGCTATTTTTAATTAGAAAAATTCACAACATTAATCTCAACATTCATATTTTTTTGGATTATTCCCATTGATATACTTGAGAATTTACGTATTCCCGGTGGTATACCTAAATTTTAAAATACCTCAGTGGTATACCTAAATAAATAATGAAATTCAATAACCATATTTAAAGGTTGTTTCAGGCCATTAATTCGACCATAAACATACTTAGGTTAACTATAATTAGTTTTTTTGGGTAACCACCGTTGACTAAATAAAAAGAAAAAACCGATTTTATGGTTGTTAATGTCCTAAAACAACCTTTAAAAGTGGTTATTGAATTCCATTAATTATGTAGGTATACCACTGGAATTTTTCAAAACTCAAGTATACCACTAGGAATACGCAAATTCCCAGGTATACCAATGGGAATAATCCTATTTTTTTTCCCTAAATAATCCAAACTTTGATGGTGTGAGAATAATAGGCAAGTCACGAGTTAGTAATGGTGCGTTTGATTCAACTTAAATAAGTTAACTCTTGCTTATTTTCATAAAATTCAGATCAGATCAGAAAATTTCAGACCAGATCAGATCAGTTTAGAAAAATTCAAATCAACTTAGAAAAAATTTACATCAGATCAAAAAATTTCAGACGAATCAAATGCACCGTAATTGTGACAATATATTTATAATAGTTTCAGTGTTAGGTAGGTAAAATAATCCAAACTTAGCCTGAATCAACAAAAGAAAAACGGCCTTAAAGTTGTCATTGTTCTAAAATAATCGAAAGTTGAGTATTATTTTCAGAAGATCTGATTCTTGTGAATAATTTCATTTAAATATGTAAATCAAAATTTTTATTAGTTTCATTTTCAATTAGTTTGCTTGTTTTAAATGAACTGAAATACTGAATTGATTGGTTTGTGTGTTCAAGTGTTTAACTTCAAAATGTTTCCTAATTTGACTGTCACAAAAAAAAAAAAGAAAAAAAAAAGAGGAGAATTGTTTATGAATTGAATCTGAATTTTCTCTGGTTTTACCTCTTCTGAATTGACCTAACATTTATATTTAAACATGATTTCTTTCAAGGAGATTAGTTATTAAAAAAAATACATATTTGCATTCAAATTTCATGAATTCTCAAAAAAATTATTCTAATTTGGTTACCTGGAATGATTTGGAGACAATATCGTCATGATGAGCAACATAATTTCGGCAAACAAAGCAGCAATATGACCTCGATCCAACTTCTTCCGCCATAGATAAGAATTTCCTGAACCTAAAATACCAGTCTGAAACAACAGAGATGGAAAAAAAAAAGAGGGGAAAAAAGTCTGTAAAGAATTAATTAGGGTTTATGAGAATAATTAAATTAAATATATATATATATATATATTTTTTTTTTGGGTTTACTATAATTAAATTAAATATATAATTGCAAAGAAAATAAGATTTTTTTAAAAAAAAATAAAAATAAAAAGTGAATACAAACCAGTGTACTGAAATTGCTGCTGAAGTTAACACATAATCACATGAGAATGGAGTTTTCCTTCAATGGAAATTTAAATTGGGAAACCAATAATTGGTCATAAGTGGTTGGGTAAGATTCCATCCATATAAAATTATATAATATAAAGTTGGATATTAAATATGGTGAGAAAAAAAGATAGCTTTATATAGGAGTCATCAACTAGATTACCTTCTACAAACAAATGAATGATACAATCCATTGTTTTTTTTTTTTTTTATGTAATAAAAAGATCAAGGAGTCATTGTTCCTTGTTTGGATATACAAAGAAATTTTTGAAGATAATTATGTCATATAATTGGAATTAATTGGAATTGCTCAACACCTTATGACATCATAATATTTTTCAGTCCACAATTAGATTGAATATAGAATGGAATGCAAAAATGCCAAAGTATAAAATTGAATAATTTCTGAAATTTTTATGTACACTTCCTCTCAATTTGTTTCAGCAGAAAACATCTACCAAGCTACAGAATAACCCCAGATATACAAAAAAGAAAAACTGGGTTATTCCGCGCTAGGAAACCTTAATTACTGCTAAATTAAGAACGGCTTTTCCGTTAACTAAATTAAATCTTTCATAGGAAGTACCATAGGAAGAATTTTGATATTAACATAGCTACATTAGTAAACATTACCCTTAATCACTAAGAACTAGAGTTTCAAGGAGGACATTCGAAAATAATAATAATAATAATATAAAAAAAATAGAATATGTGATCTTTATTTGAATCTCTTATGCTGAAGGAGTAGCCATCTTCTTCTTCATGAGCCATTTCTTTTTAGCAGAGTCCAATGCTTCTTCCCTCATCTTTGCAAGTTCCTCAAACCACTGCTGATACTGAAACTCGATTACTGAAAGCTCTGCCTTTAGTTCGGGGTTATCTTCTTCGTTATTAATGCCTGATGAAGACGAGCTGCTTGCTAAGCTCATGAAGCCAGACAGTCCACCATGCTCCAAATAAGCTAAATCTTCAGAATTCTTAGTCATCTCATTCAATTGGGTAAATTCATGGACATCATCATCATCTGTACTGTTTCTTTGATATAAATGTCCTATCTCATTCTCTGGTTTATTGATACTCAGACTTTTGAAACCATCATCAACGCAATAGTCGAGACTTTCCAATGCTGCTTCATCGAATACGACAGAGGAATGCTCAGCATATACAGAATTATCATCTTGTTTCCATTGTCCGACGGAAGAAACAACTGATGATGGGTTTGAATTTGAGGTAAATTGATTTATCATGTCTCTGATAAAATCAGCTATAAAATCCACATCATGATCAGTCAAATCTAGACTATCAACCATATCTGCTGCTACTGCGAGGGCAGTGTCCTTCTTCGTGAAAAAGTTGAAACCGATATTCTTCACCACTCCTGAGATTTTCCCCGATAAAAATTATGATTAATCTATGAGCTTTTTGTTAGCAAGCACTTGTAGAATATGGCATTTTGTGACAGAGCACCTAGAAAAAATTATTTTGCAAAGAAATACCAAAACTTATGGTTTGCTGCAAGGCACCAAAATCAACTTTTCAGGTATAACCGGTTTACTGATTTATTTTCTTCTAATTCACCCTAAAATCTTTGTAATCAGCCTAAATGTCATATTAAAAGAAAACAATAGGCCAACTCTTCAAAAAAAAAAGGAAGATTTTAAGTTTAATTGGAGGCAAAAGAAATTGGGTCAAATTCAAATCACTGGTATATTGACTTTTCCATCAGCAAAGTTGACTTTGGCGCTGAAAACAAAACTTAAATTTTATAGTGTTTTTTCTTGCAAATTTTTTTATTAAGGTGTTATGTCACAAAACGCTATATTTTGTAGCATGCTTTTTGACAAAAATGTTCTTAATTTATTGAGTAGAAATGTAATAAAACGAGAGAATTTTTCTTCACCTACCGGAAGGGTAAGCAATGCGTAGATTCAATGATATCATGTTATGATGACGATCCAGCGCTGTCAATTGGAAGATATTACCCTTATGAAACTTCGTAAATTCCAAATCAGGGTCAGTTGAACAGAAGCAACTGCTATTAGCTGAATTGTTTCCCCAATGATGATTACAACCGTCCAAGTCAAGATCCATGGAATGAGGTGTTGAAGTTGGAGGAGTAGACTTGGGGGCTTGGTTGGGGGTGTCAATGGGAAGGTGCATGGGCTCTTTACGGCTCTCCACTTGAAGAAAAGGGTCCTTGAGTAGCTCCTTTGCACCCAATCTTTTTGAAGCACGAACCAAACACTTCTCAATAAACTCCTTTGTTTGGGGATCTTTAACCTTGTCAAAGGCAAATGGTTTTATGCCCTGCACAAGAAGAAGCCAAAGGGACCATGCAAATAAGATTGTTGTTTATTCCAAAAAAAATCATGAAAAAAAATATATATTATACAAAAGGAAAATTATGATTTTCATAATAACCAAGCACAAAATCTATGGTCAGATTGTTTGACATAACTTTTAACTACAAAATTGTAACTTTTTTAACCATAGATCTAAAACTTTTTACATAACTAGTTAAGCTTTATATAAAAAAGTTAAGATATTATGTTAAAATGTTGGAATTTTTTAGCAAAAATCTATCCCGTCTAACGGGAGACCTGCTAATAACCAACATCATGTAATTTTACACAAATATAAGACATTCGGACATTCCAAATTTCCAATCTTCTATCCACACATTAAACTTGGAGTTACCAACATCACAATTAATGAGCATAATCTAGTGATTCAAGAGCAGTAACATGAGTTGTAAAAATTAAGAAAATGTGGATGGTTTTACATAAGTTTTAGAAAGACAAAAAGAAGTCATTGTTTGAAATAGGCCGATAACTTGTCAGGGTGTCGGTAATAACTCTTTAGAGAGTAAGGAGTTAAACCAAAAGGCAAATGAAATTTTAAAAACCAAGTGGCAAGTGTTGACAAACTTACTTGGGTAACCTTCTTGAAGATTTGAGCTGGATTTTTGCATTCACTATAAGGATACTCAAAAGTGACCATCTCTAACATGCACATTCCAAAAGAATATATGTCAGCACGTTCGTCGTAGTCTTCATCATAGAGCTCTGGAGCCATGAATTCAGGTGTCCCTATCAATTCAACATGAAACTAAGTTAGCAGTTTTTGGATTGGGTTTTTGTAACCAATCTTTGGCAGCTAAGTTCCCTAAAGTTTAAACTATCAGTTTCTAAGACAAACTAAACAAAACTGCAAACCTCACCTATGACACTGTGGGCAGTGGGCTGCTGCATCACAGTTGCTAATCCCATATCTCCAATCTTAACCTCTCCGTGGTTTCCATTGATGAAGATGTTGTCACATTTCAAGTCTCGGTGAATGACGGGTGGATCATGACTATGCAGATAAGCTAAACCCCGGAGAATTTGCCTTGCCCAATTCTTCACAGCCTTCAAATCTACATTTTTGTGCTTCTTTCGATATCTGTTACCAAAAGACATAATTGTTGCAACATAAATGGTAAATAATAGCATAATCACTAAAATGAAATGAAAGAAACCTAAATGCATGTAAAGGAAACTTACTCCCTCAAATTTCCAGACGTGAAAAGCTCAGTGATCATGTTCACTGTTTTCTTCTTGTCGTCCACCCATGAATCATAAAGCTTAATGATGTTTTCATGTTTTAATGTCTTAAGAAGATGAACTTCAGAATAAAGCTTATCCAAATCCTCTGAGGACTTTAAAACATCATTGATCTTCACACGATTCCAAGCAACTTCTGTACCATTGACTTCATCGAATGCCCTGTAACTGCAAACAAGGGGCAACACAATAAATTAGAATAAAATGGAAAAAAGAGAAAAAAGTAGTTCCCACTGTGAAATTTCATAGGATCACTCCTGCCAGAAGTCCAGAACAGATTATTTGAGCATATGTAGTTATGTACTCATACACACTAACATTATATATTTATATCTATGACACAGGAAAAAAAAATATAAATCAGCTTACAAATTAAAAAATTGAATCAGAAACTTACACTGTCTTAAATGCTCCTTTCCCTAGGACTTCACCAAACTGTAGCAAAACGAATTAGGAAATCAGATCAAAATTACCAGCAACAAATCTAACAATAGGAGAATAAAGCTCTTATATCTGACATATTCAAACCATTAACTGAGAAAAATGAAGAGGATGAATAAGCTTTTATTTTTTTATTTAATGCCAAGTATATACAAAAACACTCCTTAAAACTCCTTTATGATGTGTATAAGCTATCAATGTCCATCATCCCTTCAAAATAATTATTTTTTTAAAAGGGGAAATTTTTGACATGAACCAACTTTTAACCATCTATCCACATTGCACAATAATCCAAAAGTTTTGATTATTCTTGAATAATATCAAGTGTAATCTTCTCAAATAACTGTATAGTTACAATCCCTATCTAACAACAGACCTAATTTAGATTTAGATTAGTAATATTTTAAAAACCACAACACTTTGTACAATTTTGGGAAGGGCACCCTTAAACTTGAGATTATTTTTTTAATAAAAAAGTTGAGATTATTTGGGAAGATGATTAGAAGTTAGGGAGTATGCACATCAATGTTTCATTTTTGTATTAATAAAATTCTTTCTTCAATCAATCAATCAAAGCCTTATTCCCATAAGTGGGGTCAGCTACATAACCAAAATGATTATTCTGGGCGGTCATCCACAAAGATTATCCTCTTCCACCCCTTACAATCGAGAGCCTCAATCTCTTGTAAATTCATATGTTTCATGTCTTTTCTAACACCATCCCGCATCTTCTTTGTTTCGTTGTTTTCAAAATCGCATCTTCTTCATTCTAAAAACCTTTGTCATTTCCAATCTATGAAGTATATAAGTATTTGTCATCTTATCACTAACCTCTTTAATTTTCTCATGGAGAAAGGGAGGCCAAAATGTTTCAAACTGAGCTAAAATTTGTCCTTATTCTTGCAATTTAGCCAAAAGTAATAAATGCAATACATTTCAAATAAAAAAATCCCCAAGTAAAATTTTGAGAGACAAAACCCCAATTCTTGAAAGGAGGAATCCAACAAAAACATCTAAAAATGAAGAACATATGATACTACTCCTTTAGTTGAATGACATTGTTCCAGCTCGTTTGATAGTGGATAATAAAGGGCAAAGATGGAATGAATTTAATATAAATTAGCAAAGAAAAAAACACCATTAATATCTTTACGGCCCGTTTGGCTGTTGGTAATGAATTGTGGTATTGGTAATGGATTTAAAGTGTAATTTGTTAACGAAAAACTTCAAAATCCCCATCGAAAACATATTTTTCATTCCCAAACTTGAAATTTCTTCTTATTTTCGTTTTTTTTAAAGGCTTCTTATTTTCTATTACCATTCATTACCATGTGGAAGGGTGGTATTAAATGTGAATAGATATTTGCAAAAAAAATTAGATAAATTGGGGTTAAGTAGCACCATCATGGGAATGAATTTTGATTTTACTTCCAAATCTTATAAATTCATTCCCATTACCTCCATTTATAACCGGCTACCAAAAGGGCGTTATGGTAATGCAATTTCATTCTCAAACTTGTGCTTTTTCATTAAATTGCATTACCATTAATTACCATTTTGAAGATAGTATTGGATAAAATTGAGAGAGGCAAAAACCTATATGTTGAGATGAAAATCTAGATTTAAGCTAAAAATTGATCATTTGCCATCAAAGTTAAATTCAACAGCCAATAAAAATCTCAATAAAGTCTAGGAAAAAAAATAATAAATCCAAAATTGTGAAAGAAAACAAAATACCCGAACATATCGACCGGTTGGATCTTTCTCCACAATTTCGGGTTCACCTCCAATCACAGCAGTAGAATCTACTGGAACCTTTAATCCAAATTCTGGTGCCATACCTGCAAACCAATTTAAAAAATATACAAAATAGAGAAAATCGAAAACCAAAAAAATGTTTTTTTAAATTTTTTTTTTTTTTTTGAAATTATTTCTAACACCTTGTAATTTTACAAAAATCAAATAAAATTGGTTATAATAATAACCGAAAAGAAGAAGCAGAATCGAATGCCGATCTCAGGCGAGAGATTCGACATTCATGATTTAAAGCACAATTACACAACAACATTTTCGATCCTCAAAAAAACCCATTTCTACAATTCGAAAACCCTTGATTTTTGGGGTTAAGTATTTGATGAAAGATCATATATATTCTTTTGTCAAAAAGTGATCATCCCTTCAAATCCCCCAGCACTCTTTGTGCAAAAGAAAATAGATTATTGTGGGGGAAATGAAGGGATGATCACAAAGAAGAAAAAATTGATGGTTTTTTCTTAGAAAAAAACTGAAAATGGAAAAGAAAATAAAATAAATAAAACTAAATTCAGGAAGGAAAAAAAAAATGAAGGAAGAAGAGTGATTTTTGAGGGAGTAAAGGGTGGACAAACACTTGTTTGTTGATTTGATGCCAAGATTATTGACTTTATGAGGACTTATTAGGAATTAATTAACGTAATAATAATAATTATAGTTAAGCAAAAAAATAAAGGGTGGAGCTTAACAGTGGCCAAAAAAAAACAACGCAAATTCCGCGAGTGAGGTACATCAAATATTGGGTATCAAACTATCAATTGCAATTTGCAATAATAAGATTCCATGATTGCCTTTAAAAAGAAGGTCATTTGTTGGCCCTTTGATTCACGAGGTATTGGTTTTCAATAACATGATACTCATGAGTTATTCAGTCTGGAAAACATCCATAAAGACAAACAGAGTTTATTTTATAGGTTGCTAAACGTTCTCTATGCATTATTTAAAATCGACCATCATACAAAGTAAAAATATTACACTGTCATTGACTTAAAATTACACCATAATAACTTTGATTATATTGACAACAACATCGGACAACACACCACGACCTCGACCACCACCACCACCATGATGGTGGTAAAAAAAAATAGGGGCGTCCAACTCAGACGCCCATGTCTGAGTTGGACGCCCCTACCCCTATTTTTTAAAAAATAATAAATACTGTGTCTGTTGGACTATATCATTATATCCTGTTTAAAATGTGTCTACAAGTTCGTGCATGCACATAATAAAAAAAAGTTAAATTTTTGGAATATAGGCTACGTTTAAAAAGAAAGAGGAAGTATAATTTATTAGGATATATGTAGGCTATGTTTGTATTTGGTTGGCATTAATTAAAAAATATTTAGAAAATAAAAATTTCAAGAGAAATGAAAAACTTACGTCAACTATAAATTCTTATAATCAACCAAACAAATATAACCACAGCCTAAGAGTATTCACTAGACCAGACCAAGATCGTTGAATCGATGGATCATAATCGCATGATTTGTGGGAACAAATACCACACTAGACCAAATTATGTGCAACAAAAGAATATTTTATAACTAAAAAAACAATACTCTTTTGTTGCATTCAACCAGTTATGAAGGTAGAATTTATTAATAAATTCTAATCTCGACCATTGAGTTTGGACTAGATCATAATGGTGGCCCGGTTTGTGAACACATATGTTATAGCTATCTTTTAAGAATTACATAAGGGGTGTTATTTCCCATATCATGGATGGAAAAAAAAATCTCATTAGAATTAATAACTTCATGTGATAAACCAAACAAGCTCCATATGTTGATTGATAAACTTATTTGTTAAACATTTTTGTTGGTCCTCCATTGAAAATTAATTTTCCATATGTAACTTCCCAGTTCCCATAAATGAGGTTATTTTTCATAATTAGACGTTCATACTTCATAGACGTTACTCTCTATGATTTTATTACGAGTATTTGTTACCTATTCTGTTTTGAGTGTTCTATTAGTTGTTACATTCAAATCTTAAAGCAATTTTGCTAGTCCTTAATTGAAAACATGAATTATATTTTGCAGTGTAGATTTATGATAAATTCCTTTTCAATTGTAATTTTCGAGTGTAACACCAAAGGTATGACAAATTTTCATGAAGTCATACTCATAAGAATTATAATGGGAATGAAATCGACTTTAGTGGACAATTGATCTCTCGGTTTTTATAAAAATCTTCAATCTTCCATTTAAGATCGTTTCATCATTTTTTTAACATTTTACATTATTTCTTTTTAGGGAACATTTTAATATTTGTTATTCCTTAATTTTTGTAACTTGACACCACCATGAATTTCCTACACCTAATAAAAATTCCTTTATTCCTTATTTAATTCACTTTTGACCGGGATTTAGTTCACCCTGTTTACTTCAGCTTAAATTCAATTCAGTTCAGTTCATCTGTATTTAATTGAAGTAAATATGCCTATAATTTATTTTTATTCTTTGGTTTGTATACCTATAGTAATATTAAAGAATTTTGATGAAATATAAACTTTACTTGTGATCACTTATTCACTTTCCTTGTACAAGTTTTGTTGGGACAAAAGCAACCAATTCAACTGTTTGCTGGTATGAGAATTTGAATCTTTAACCTTAGGATTATTAGGATTAAAGGTGGAAGTGGAGCATTTCATACTACACTTCAAGCTCATGTGTGTAAGGTTACGTTCTTAATGTAACATTCTTAAAAAAATCAAGAGTCATAATGCCTTGGTTTTTGAGGCCACACAATTCAACATTCTCTCGACTATTTATCACTCTCTCTTTCTTTCCTCTGAATGGAGTGTCCACCTCATCACTGACATCCCATCTTTTTCTTCTCCCCCCAACACCACTTTTACTCCCCACTCTCACCACAACCAACTCCACCCACCTAATCCTAGTTTCTTGGCATCTGCCAAAATCTCTTGTAGACTGTAATAATGCTTAATTTTGATGAGAGTTCTTTAACCACTTCAAGACCGGTCAGATTCGTCATTCGGGATTCCATGGGCAACTACCTTGCAACACATATCTTCAACCTTGGTGCTACTTTTGCTACATTTGCTGAACTTATTGTCATGCGCAATGGTATTCAACATCTACTTCACTTTGTGTTCACTTCAGGTTGAAATAGAAGGGGATAACCTTTTAGCGGTTAATGCAATAAACAACCAATGTTGTCCACCTTGGAAGCTTGTCAATATTGCCGCCGAGATTTAATCACTTTTTCCTTACTTTACGTTTTCAATAGTTCGTTACATCAATAAAGAAGGCAACAACGTAGCTGATTGGGTCAACAATGTTGGTCACTTAGTTAACTCTTCTCTATGTATTCAGTATGATTACACTTTTTCATTTGTATGCTATACTTGAGGAGGATAGATTAGGTAGTTCTCTAGTTAGAAGAGTTACCTAATTTTGTATTTCATCTTTTTATCATATTAAAAAAAATCTTAATTTTAACAATTATCAAGAAATGGAGGAATTTTTTTTGTTGGGTTTAGCTTTAAAAAAGGAAAAAATCTTGTTGATGAAGTGAGCTCATATAAAAAAGACTATTGGGATAAGCTTGATTTAACTTATTTAGGCATTGTAGTGCTTATTTTAGACAAGTTCAGATCGGATTTGAAAAATTATGATTAGATAAGATCAAATAAAAAAATTCAGATTAAATAAAAAAAGTTATAAATAAAAAAATAACTGCAATAAAAATTAGCTTAAATAAAAAAAATTAAGATAAGAATTTAAGGATGACAATTCAGTCCGAATCCGGCCCTAATCCGATCTGATCTGCAAGCAAAATTTCGTTTCGAATCCGAAAATAAAAATCCGCATCTGAATCCGTCTAAAAAAACGACTCCGACTCCGAGTTGGAGTCGGGTCAGAGTTGGATGTTGAAAAAAATCTGACAAATTAGTCCGACTCCGACATATATATTGTTAGATGTTTTATTTTTCTATGTTGTTTTTAATTAAATTTATATAGTTTTATAGAAATTATCTAGTAGGAATTTAAATTTTTAGTAAAGTATAATGTATAAAGTTATATTAATAGGAAAATAAGAACTAATATTAATGTAATATTAGACATTTTTCTCATTCAGGGATAATAATTTACCCTGATCCGACCCGATCCACAAGAAAAATCCGACCCGAACCCAAAAATAAAAATTCGTATCCAACTTCATTTAAAAAAATCCAGCTCTGACTATTGCCAGGTCGGATTGTGCATAATCCGGTTCGAGTCCGACCCGTCGTCATTCTTAGATAAGATATAAAAATTTAGATAAGATAAAGGAAAAATTCATATGAATAATCCCAACTATTAGAGGTCTTCCAATATTAATCCCAACTATAGGTTATTACACTATAATCCAATGGACTAATATCATAAAGCAACCCAAAATTTGGATTATACTATAATAACTAATAATTGAGATTAATATTGGAATATGTCCAATAGTTGCAATTATTTAAATGAATTTTTTCCATAAATTTAAGTTCATATTAAACCAATTTTTTTTTTCCCCCTAACATCCTTAAAAGGGCAGAGAAGAGCAGATCCGATCCCAAAGTGATTTTCCAGCTTCCCTTGTTTGTGTCATATGTTCACTACTTCACTGTCGGCAAAACTCGCATCTAAAAATGGAAGAAATAAAAAATGGAGGTCCTTCGAAATGGCGAAGAAGAAGAAACCAACCAAAAGCAGACATAGCTGAAACCTTGCGGAAATCATGGTACAAATTACGCTTATCAGTGCGCCATCCTTCTAGGGTTCCCACATGGGACGCCATTGTTTTGACTGCCGCAAGTCCAGAGCAATCTCAGCTTTACGAATGGCAGCTTAATCGCGCTAAACGTCTTGGTCGTATCGCCGCTTCCACCGTCACACTCTCTGTCCCTGATCCTCATGGCTGCCGCATCGGCTCTGGTGCTGCTACTCTTAACGCTATTCATCAGCTTGCCATTCATTTTCAGCAAATTGCTGCTTCTGGTGATCATCATCTGGTATTTCTTTTGTTTTTTTTCCCCCTCTTGCTCTTATAGGTTTATATTTGATTTTGTGTGATACTGTAATCTATTGCGAATAGTTGATCTATTGAATATTGGATGTGTGTATTAGGTTGAGCTGACTTGCATCAGATATGGTTGCTTTTTCTTTATTTTTCTTGGGAAAAACTCTTTGATAAAGTGAGCTTCACTTTCACTTTATCATTGATCGACTTTAAGTGCATCTTTTACTAGTTTCTTTTAAATAATCAAGTTGCAATCATCATCAGAGAAATGCTGTTTACGGCCGATCGTGATGTGGTAATTCCTTTGGGTCTGGTACGTTGTTTGTTTTTCTTAATTGATTTTGCACAAATTGTGGCAAATGAGTTGATCCAATTGAATGGTTAAAGTAGGTAGAGGTGACCTTTTGATTGACATTAGGCAACTATTATTAGCGATATATATGGAGGGATGTGCCTAATCATTCATAGTGCTATGTTTTAAACATAAAATAGTGGCGTACTTGTAAAAACCATGAATGGAGCGTGCCAAAATCACCAATAGTTGTATGCCATGTCTCAAATAACATTCATTTTCTTTGTGATAATTTAACTGAAAGCCTTTCGAAATTGTTTCGATATAGAACAATGTGGTCTAAGATACCAGAGAATTTAGCGGAAAGAAAATGTGGGTCCAATCGTGACTTGGGCCTAAGTTAACTTGGAAAATGGGTTTTCCGAGATAATTACTTCGATGCCTAAGTCATAATCTTATAAAACTGAATTGGATTATAAGCTTAATTTTAAAAGGCGCGCCTGAGGCGCGCCTAGGCGCAAGGCTCTTCAAGGCGCTAGCGTTTGGGCTTTTTTAAGGCGAGGCACAAGGACCCCTTGGAGGCGCTGGAAAGGCGCGCCTTTTTGCGCCTTTTTGGGAGGTGCAAGGCACAGGAAAGGCGCGCCTTTTGGGGGTAAGGCGCACATCAGGTTTTTTTTAAATTACAAATAGGTTTTTTATTAGGTCATTTGAAGCATTTATATATAAAAAAAAGAAAGAGAGAATAAGTAGAAGAATAGGATCGACATTTTGAAAGAAGAGAGAGAAGTATAGAAGCAAATCCTAGGTCCCTAACTGTTGCTACCATCATCACCCACCGCCGGAGCTACCATCGTCACTGCCAGTCGTCCCTAACTGTTGCTACCATCATCACCCACCCAACGCCAGAGCCACCATCGTCACTGCCGGTCACCGAGAAGTTTCTCTCTTTTGTTTTTTTTTTCTTTTCTTCCTCTTCGACTGTCTTCGTCTCTTCGAAAGTGAGCTTGGACAACCAAGTTTGCTTTTCCTTCCCTTTTTTCTTTTCATCATGTAATGTTTTAGACTTTTAATACTGTTTTTTTAATATGAATTATACTTTGTTATGTCATTTATGCATTTATAACGAGTATAATGTTATTTGTGTAAAATATATGATCTAGTTTTAAAAAATTAAGGTTTTAGAAAATTTAGTGCGCCTCACCACCTAAAGGCGCGCGCCTTCGCCTTGCGCCTAGGCTCCAAGGACATCGTGCGCCTCGGTGCGCCTTGCGCCTTTTAAAACTAAGATTATAAGAACAGTTATTGCTTGAGGCTTAGAATTGTTTGCCTAATTGTTTGCACTTTTCCCTAATTGTTTGCCCTCCTAATTTCAACCCAAACAACAACACAACAATGCCCAACAGCAGCTTTAATCAAGCACCATTTTCCTCCCCTTTTGATCCTTTCTCTTCTACATCAGCAAATAACAAGCAAGCAAAGCATTATAGATATTGTTTCCAACTCATGCAATGCCTAGGTACTAAAACTAGTTAATCACAATTGTGCTAAACTCCTGTATTACTTCAATTGATAGCACATGTTGCAGTTTCGGTTTAAACTAATAAAACAAAAAGGATTTTTTTTAAAGAACCCTCAGCAACTTAGGGCACTTTTGACAAAACCCCCAGAAACTCAACTGGAAACTTCAAAAGTTTTTTTATTAAACCCCAAAATGTTCAGACATCCATTATTGCACCCCCAAAAGTTAACACCGTTAAGTTTTTTATTAACACCATTTAGTTAACAATTCCACCATCATCATCCCATCTTCATCATCATCATCATAAGCCCCACCTTAGCCTAACCAACGTCACCACCCCCACCTTAGCCTAACCAAAACCACCCTCGACACCCCCTCACCACCACTACCAACCCCCAACCAATGCCGGAGAGTCCATCATCGCCACCACTCCCAATTGCCATAAACAACCCAACGAGCCACCACTCAATCCAAAACCCTCGAATCGAACACCGTCGAACCACCACCCAACCATCGAACCCCTAGCCACCATAAACAATCGTCGAAGCCCCACCACCAATAGAAAATCTACCCTGAAAACCCCACCAAATCGCAGCCCCACCAAAGCGAACCACCATCGTCGAAGCCCCACCCTCAAAACCCCACCAAATTGAAGCCCCACCCAAATCGACCCAACCCTCGAAACCCTCGAAACACCTCGATCCAAGAAGTCGATCCAAGCCCCACCACCAATTCGACTTAATTCGAAGAAGGAGATGAAATTGGCTTCGTCCTGGGTCTGATTAGTTTCGTTGTTGGTGCGATTGGCCTCGATCTAGGTTCGATTGGCTTTGTTTGGGTCTCGATTTGGATCTTTTTGGTTCAATGTAGGTGGATTTCGGTGGTTATGGGTGGATTGGTGGTTGTGGGTGGATTTCGATGGTTGTAGCGGTGCATTTGGTGGTGGTGGGGTGGGTCTCCATGGTGGTTGGCTGAGTGGCTGGGTGGTGTAGGTACTAGGTAGTGGCAGGTGGTTGAAGGCTGGATAATGATTAATTGTGTTAGATGATGATTAATGGTGTTAGATGATGGTTAATGGTGTTGGGTAGCAATTTAATTTGGTTTATTTGGGTTTAATTTCTAAACATAGAATGGGCCCCACCTCACTAACGTCCAAAATCAACGGTGTTAGCAATGATTATTAACGCTGTTAACTCTTGGGGGTGCAATTATAGAAGTCTGAACATTTTGAGGGTTGAATAAAAAACTTTTGAAGTTTTTGGGAGTTTAATAATATTAGTTGAGTTTCTGGGGGTTTTGTCAAAACTCAAAAGTACCCTAAGTTGCTGGGGGTTCTTTAAAAAAAATCCTAAAAAAATATACTCTATACCGAACGACAATAATGGAGAGTTGGAGACAACAATAAAGCATTATGATTGTGATCGATGGCAAAGCAAAATAAGGATAAGATGAACCGTAACTAAGTTTGACTTAAATAACCTTATTCTAACAGTCACTAACAGCAGCAAGGAGGGAAATGTCACGAAATACATTTGTAGAGTAGTTTAGGTTTGTTTGTGGGAAATTAAAATTCACTGGTATACCAATGAGAATTTTCCAAGAAAAAAATATGTTCAGATCAGATAATAAGTTCAGACCAACAAAAATCCGTTGAACCATACTTATTTTCTCAAAAAAAAAAAATTCGAACTTCTTATAAGTAGCTCTAAGGGCTACATATAACATTTTCCTTGTTTTAATAATCAATAGCACAAAGTTTTATAGAAAAGTGAGGATATTGTGGATTAAAATATAAAGGTTCCAAACAAGAGGAACATTTGAAACACCATAATGTAGAACAAGAAAAAGAAATGGAGGGACTTAGGGAGTACTCTTAGCTTGCAAGTTTTTTTTTTTATAATTTTTTTCTTTTCATGTTGACCCATGAGTGAAGCTGTTTAGCAATTGAGTGATGAGATAAGTGCAACAATCTTCTAGGGAGAATTTGAGTATTATTAGGAGAAAAAATTATTCTTAATGTCTGGTTGAAGGACTGGTGGACTATGCATTTTAGTATAATTAGTATTTAGTACTCCCTCCGTAACATATTAATGGCAACAATTTGACATAAAGTAGAGAGGAAAAATGTCAAATCGTTGCCATTAATATGTTACGGAGGAAGTATATATAAAATAAAAACGGAAAGAAGATGTGATTTTTAGTGGTAGTAAATTGTAACATTGGATATGATCATATTTGTTATTTATGGTCTATGATACAGCGAGTACTCGAATACTTGTAAGACCAATTGGGAAATAAAAACAAGATTAACAATTTGGAGATCACTACTAAAATTAAATCCTTTCTACGACTTTATATATACCAAATTAACAAAGATGCATCCTCCACAAGTCTGCCAACCATATATTGTGATATTTTTAATTATATACTCACTGTAAGCTATCTGTGAGTGCTTTTTTATTTTTATTTTTATTGCGGTCCATGATAAATTTAGCACTTGTAAGTTGTAATACTAAATGGGGGAGAGTGGTCCATGTCCATACTCCATACAAAAAAAAATGACGATGTGTTTTGTAAGTGTTTGTAGAAGATGAACATTGAAGGTTTCATATTTTCCATTCATAGAATATCACTACTACAACTTGCTTACAAGAGTTTAAAGCAATCCTCTAAATAGGAGTAAGATTTGTGGCATATGGTCAATGTAGTGCTGTGAACCTGTGATGGATGAATAAGATGAGACTCATGAGAGTTATCTATATGCTGCATCTTACCCCTTGAGCAATGATACGATGATGCTTTTTAATGAGTTTTTGTTTCAAGCAGATCAGCTTAGTGACTTTACCCAACTACCCGTACCGTTTACTGAATTATAGCACAAAATTATAACACTGTAACACTACTCTTAGGCTTTCTCTGAAGTTAATTTGGTCATCTATGTTGTAGATTTTTGTTTATAGATCTGTCCAAGTTCATATATCTTCAGTGGAACAACATGTTTATCTCATATTTGTCAAGGCATGTACATACTGTGATCTTTTACTTCCTTTACTCGATCAATGGCTTGTTGTGGAGTCTTTCTTCAGTTTCATCATCCGATAGTGGGAACTGCCATTCTACCAAAAAAAAAAAGATAGTGGGAACTGCCACGGGTAACCTACTGTGTTTAGTTGTGCTTCTCACTGAGTATTTCTCTGCCGTTTTTCCTTTCTTGTATGACATACAGGCTGCAATTAATGCTGATGAAAGTGGCAATTCTCCTTCTCGTGAAAGGTTTGACAATGGAATTTCCAACCAGTCCTATACTGAAATTTTAGGAAAGAAGCATATATTATTGCTACACGCTGGAGGTGACTCGAAGAGAGTCCCATGGGCAAATCCTATGGGGAAGGTTTTCCTGCCACTTCCATATTTGGCAGCAGATGACCCTGATGGTCCTGTTCCTCTTCTTTTTGATCATATACTTGCAATATCATCCTGTGCAAGGCAAGCTTTTAAAAATGAAGGTTATTTGTTATTTCTAGCATTGTAGCCGTTTTCATGTAGTTTCATAACTTGTCAATTATTTATTTATTTTTGCAAAACATATTTATATACTCTAAAAATTCTGGAACCATCAGTAGTTAGTGATCAAATTTTCTTGGGATTAAAATAAATGACTATGTTTTTTAATGCAAGTAGTATCTTCAATATTTTAAAAAGAAATTGTTGGTATCTAATGTGTGGACTGTGGAACTCTGGATTCTTATTTTGGTTTACTGGTGAAGGCTTTCACTTAAGTGAGATGATTGAAGGCTTGCTTTTCCTGTATGTTTTTGTTCTTTATGTTTTTATGAGTTTAACTCCGTCAGTAGGGTTTCCCTCTGCCGGTCTTTAGCCCGAATAAAGGAGGAAGGTTCGGTAGGCATGTGATGGCCAACATAAAAATATGTCACATCCAGGCGCATGGTTGGACGAGAATAGTAATAGGATGGGTGACTTCCTGGAAACCCCGTGGTTGGCCGAGAATAGTACTAGTATGGGTGGCCTCTTAGGAAGTCCTCGTGCGATCACTTTGGGATTAAGGTGCAGCGCAAGAAGAACAAGAAGTTTTTATGAGTTTGTTCAATCACACTACAATTTGTACTTGAGTACTTGACCACTACAATTGTAGACCCTAGACCCCAGAGACACTCCTTATTTATCGTGTTTTGGACTAAAAGAAACTATTTAAGCCTTTTGCATTCTTTTTCTCCCTCCAATTCGCTACATCGTTGTCATTGTGAAGGCATAAAAATGTAGGGACAAAATTAAAATCTGTAGGAAACTGTATTTGGTCTCTATTCCATGCCAAGCTCTGCAGACATCTTTTAGCTACTATAGCTTTTTTTTTTCAATGTTTTGGATCAGTAGAGTATTACAGCATGTTGTCTCTTTTGTCATTTGCTACCCAATAGCTTCAAATATTAATGTATTATCTTGCTTTATGCTTTATAGATCGGTTTTATGTATTTCAAGCACTTGATATTAAGCAAGAGTTGTCTTTCTATGCAGGTGGTTTATTCATTATGACAGGAGATGTCCTTCCTTGTTTTGATGCCTCCAGTATGTTTCTTCCAGAGGACGCGGCATGCATCATCACAGTTCCTATAACTCTTGACATAGCCTTTAGCCATGGTGTTGTTGTGGCTTCTAAAGCTGGATTAGATGATGGCATTTCTTCTGTCAGTTTAGTTGAGAATCTTCTGCAGAAACCTTCTAAGGAGGAGCTTGTCGAAAGTCAGGCTCTTCTGGATGATGGTAGAACATTGCTCGACACTGGAATCATAGCAGTTAGAGGTAAAGCATGGGTTGAGCTTGTTGAGCTTGCATGCTGTGGCCAATCTCTGATTCTGCAGCTTCTGGATAGTAATAAAGAGGCAAGCTTTTAACTTCAAGCCATTTCTCCCTTTTTTTTAAAAATAACATCTAGTAGTCTCCTTTTGAATTTAATCACTTGTAGTGGGCCTTATGATGTGAAAATTATAATAAGAACCTGAAAGAATAAGTTCTCTGAAGTCTGAAACGAAGCTTGTATGTATTTTCTCTGAGGCTGGTTGTCTTTTTCATGCTGTAAATGCTGATCATTGTTGTTCTTATTTATTGTACTACAAATTAGCAGATGAGTGCCTTGTTATCAATGACCTAACCAGATTACCAGATGGTGTCATATGTACATGCCAATTGCATTTTCTGTATGCTTGGTTTGGTGATTCCAATGTGCTTAAGATATGGATGATCTAATACTCCATGTCTTCCTTTTTCAGGTGTGTTCTCTTCAACTTGTGAAACTTGATCGGATGTGATCAGAATTGATGAAACCTATTTGCTCTGATAAGCCCTTACTGACTTGAACTCACTGATCTGATAAGCCCTGATTAACCCTGACTAAACCTTATTGGAACTTATTAGAACTTATAAGAATTGATTGAAACTTATTAGAGCCTATTAGCCCTGATATAAAATAAGTTGAAGAGTACACACCTGTAATATGTTGTACTTTTTTTTTTGAAAGGTAATATGTTGTACTTTTGCTCTATCCATACACTGTTTTTGATCATCTTTCCACTATAGTCATATTGGTCTTCTTAGATTCATCTTAGGCCTTGTTCTTTTGGACTTAATTTCTAAACTTTCAGTTCATGATGAGTCTAGGATTTAGACTAATTTAGTTCAGATTACCTTAGTTCTATTCCAAATATACTATCTTTTATACTTTTATATTTTTGACAATTAAATACATTAATTAGCATGGAAGTCAAACTTTGTAGATTTAAAAAAGAACATAGGTATTGCCTCTGATCCATTTTTGTCGGTTACACTTTGCTACATTCCAAATTTCGCAACCCATTATTATCACCTTACCCTTCCTACTCCAACTGGAATACTATTTTTCCTATTTAGGGTGTTTTCTTCAACTTATAAGGTTTAATCAGGTCAGGTCGAATAAGTTATAATCAAGTCAGCTTTAATAGGTTTAATCAGGTCAGGTCGAATAAGTTGAAGAGAATGCACCCCTTGAACGTATCCGAATTTATCAGAACTTATCTCTACTTATTAAAACTGATTGAAACTTATTAGAACTGATTGAACCTGATTATAAGAAACAATTAGACCTTATCACACCTGGTTGAACTTGATCAAACCTTGTTGAACTGATTAGACTTGATTAGACCTTATTTGAACTTATCTGAACTGACACATTTTTTTAAGGTGAAGAGAACACACCCTTATTGTTAAATAAACCCAGTGTATAATACTCTTTTCTACTTTATCTTAAACAAATCCAAAAAATTTATGCTATTTCCTCATATCTTGGTTTGTGGCTACAATAAGTGAAACCAACAAACAAGAACAAAGATTATGAGTAGCTTATAATTAAAACACCTGTGTGGCTTGAATGGTACATGTTTTTTGCTGTAAATCTCTTTTTCTTTATAATTTTTATGCAACAGCATGATTTTATATTGCATGATTTACAGGTGAGCTTGTATGAAGATCTAGTTGCTGCTTGGGTTCCCTCAAAACATGAATGGTTAAAGAAACGACCGTTAGGAGAGGATCTTGTCAATAAGTTGGGAAAACAGCAAATGTTCAGCTATTGTGCTCGTATGTCAAAACTATCTGAAACATGACGATTATTGGTCATGTATTCATGTTTATCAGTTACGTGTTTGTTTATGCTGCATTGATTCACATTTTTCATCTCAAACTTTCAAGTAAATTTTCATCTAGATATACATACATGGCTTATATCGATATTTTGAATTTTATAAGTGGGTAATGAATTTAGCGGAACATGCTATTAGTGACGCCACCCACTTACTGAGCTTTTATGTCCTACATCCTCTGTTCTTTTGCAATTGAAACATGTAGTGCAAAGGTTTAAAAGGCAATGCACAATTTTTAAGGAGCAAATGAGAGAGAGAGAGAGAGGGAGGGAGGGAGGGAGGGAGAGAGAGAGAGAGAGAGAGGGAGAGGGAGGAGGGGAGAGATAACCCATAATCAGATTTGGGTAGAGCTGGAAAGATGGGGTGAAGAGTGATGCATGGTCTCCTCCTAGTTTCCTTTGTCAATGAATGTATAATCAATCATGTATATTGCTTCATGGTGTTTGATGTGTAGTATATTTTTGTTGCAGATGAATTGTTGTTTTTGCATTTTGGCACATCAAGTGAAGTATTGGATCATCTTAGTGGTGCTGATTCTGGACTTGTGGGCCGTAGACACTTGTGCTCTATTCCTGCAACCACGACATCTGACATTGCAGCATCAGCAATTATTCTATCCAGTAAAATTGCACCGGGTGTCTCAATTGGTGAAGATTCTCTTATTTATGATTCCTCCATTTCTAGCGGAATACAAATAGGCTCCCTGTCTGTGGTTGTCAGTGTCAATGTTCCTGGGGTCTTTGATGAGGCAGTGAAAGATCCAGTAAAATTTATGCTTCCAGATCGCCACTGCATGTGGGAGGTACCTTTATTGGATTGCAATGATCGGATTATTGTATACTGTGGCCTTCATGATAATCCAAAGACCCCGATGTCCAAGGATGGGACTTTTTGTGGGAGACCATGGAAGAAAGTACTATTTGATTTGCACATTCAGGAAACTGATCTCTGGAGTTTGACGAGAGTCGATGAAAATTGTTTGTGGAATGCAAGAATATATCCAATCCTCCCTTACTATGAAATGCTTCACTTAGCATCATGGTTAATGGGATCGAGTGACCAGAATAATCAATCTATGCTTAAATTGTGGAAAAATTCTCCTCGTGTGAGTTTGGAGGTGCTGCATCGATCCATTGACTTTCAGAAAATGTGCTTGGGTTCCAGTATGCATCAAGCTGATCTAGCTGCGGGTATTGCAAGGGCATGCATTAGCTTTGGATTGTTGGGACGTAATTTGTTTCAACTGTGTGAAGAGGTATTGCAAATGGAAATGTCAGGACCTGAAATCTGTAAGGATTTCTTGGCAATGTGTCCCAGTCTCCAGGTGCATAACTCAAAAATCGTCCCTAAAAGTCGTGCATACCAGGTGAAAGTTGATCTTCTGCGTGCTTGTAGAGATGAAGCACTTACAAGCCTGGCAAATGAGCTGGAGCACAAAGTTTGGGCTGCAGTAGCTGATGAAACTGCTTCAGCTGTTAGATACGGTTTTAAAGGTAGGTTAGACTTGAATTGAGGATTAACTACCTCCATCATTCTTGAAATCTGGTATTCTGGTGCACTATATATATTTATGATTTTTTTTTAATGTCAATAGAGCATCTTCTGGATGCATCCCATGGCATATCTACTTCAATACACCATGGCAACAGAGTAAACATTGATGCAGAGAAGCAAAGCTTGCTTCGAAGTGTGAAGGTTGAATTACCAGTACGTGTAGATTTTGTTGGGGGTTGGAGTGATACTCCACCATGGAGTTTAGAGCGTGCTGGTTGTGTTCTTAATATGGCTATCTATCTTGAAGGTTCTCTTCCAATTGGCACAATCATTAAGATGACAAACACAGCTGGTATTTTAATCATTGATGATGCCAATGAGTTATTTGTTCAATATCCTGCCTCCATTACCCCTCCGTTTGATAGTAATGATCCATTTAGGCTTGTCAAGTGCGCATTGCTTGTCACTGGTGTTATTCATGACAAGAACCTTCTGTGTATGGGCTTGGAGATAAAAACCTGGGCCAATGTTCCACGTGGAAGTGGCCTAGGGACATCAAGCATACTGGCAGCTGCTGTGGTTAAGGGGCTTCTTCAAATAATTGATGCTGATGATGGGGATGAGAACGTTGCTAGACTAGTTTTGGTACTAGAACAACTTATGGGCACTGGAGGAGGCTGGCAGGATCAGATTGGAGGGTTGTATCCTGGTATTAAATATACAACTAGTTTCCCTGGTATCCCTTTGCGTCTTCAGGTCATACCTGTCTTGGCGACTCCTGAGTTGATGTTGGAATTGCATCAGAGATTGCTGGTAGTATTTACTAGTCAAGTAAGTGGTTGCTGATTTTTTTCCCCTTGTTGATTGCTTCATTTGTTTAAATAGAAGACATAGGTGCTATAATGAACAAATGCTTGGGGCCTTCACAGGTACAATGTTGCTTACATAGTTACATCTACACATCCTGAAACATGGTAGTGGATTGATTCTCACCTGTTGTTTACTCCCTCTTTCCTGTATTAACTGCTCCATTAGAGTTTGGGGTGGGATTAAAGTTGGGACCATTTTTTGTGTTTAGGGTAAAAGTGTAAAGTTGTAAGTAAAAGTAGGTAAAAAGTAGTGGTATTAAGTGATAAGTAAGGGTATAAATGTAAAGTTGTATGTGGGTTATTTACCAAAAAAAGAAATGGAGCAATTATTTTGGGACGGATTAAAAAGGAAAATGGAGCAGTTATTTTAGGACGGAGGGAGTACTTATTGTGCTGTCATATGATGTCTGTCATTTGGTCTTGTACACGTATTTATCAATTTGCCTTTTGCATAAATTCTTGCCGGGACCCACTGAGATGGTCTTACATTTTTTCTTAAAAAGTATAACCATTGAGCATAAAACGGTAAGACCAAACTTTTTATGTTATAAAGCTTAACTAATTAGGTCATTTAGGTGAAGAGTTATATTTTTTAGTTAAAAATGTTGTTAGACCATGAAACAATCTCACAAGAGAAATTGTAGAATCTCTAATTGTTTGTTTGGATAAGTGGAAATGGAGAGACGTTGCTGAAAGGGAAAGAAAAGTGAGTTAGGTACTTCCTTTGGATAAACGTTTAGAAGGAGAGGGAAGGGGTGATCCCTCCCTCTCTTATAAACATTATCTCTTCCCTTCAAAAAATATAAAAAATAAGCATTATCTCTTCAAATTTGGAGAGATTTGGAGGGAAAATGGGTATCCATATTCCCCTTCCTTTCCTTTCTAACTCGCTATCCAAACACACCATAAATGTTAAATCTGCTGCATGTGAAAGTCATCCTTTTTACTTTGTTGCTTTCTCTGCTTTTATATGTTATATCTTGACAAGGTGTTGAACACACTCCACTATAGGTCCGACTTGCTCGCACAGTATTGCAGAATGTGGTGACTCGCTACCTGAGACGGGATAATTTGCTTGTATCCAGCATCAAACGTCTTGCTGAACTTGCAAAAATAGGGAGGGAAGCTCTCATGAATGGAGACATAGATGAGTTGGGTGATATCATGACAGAGGCTTGGAGGCTGCACCAAGAACTTGACCCTTTTTGTAGTAATGAATCTATTGATCGACTCTTTGAAACTGTAGAACCTCATTGTTGCGGCTACAAGCTTGTGGGTGCTGGTGGTGGTGGTTTTGCATTATTGCTTGCTAAGGATGCAAATCGTGCTAACAAGTTGAAACATCTGTTATCACAGAGCTCGGATCTTGATGTAAAAGTCTATGATTGGAGTATCTTTTCACAGTCCTAATTTACTAGTGTTGTTTGACAATGCCTGAAATCTACCGATATTACTCGCGTAAATTGTTCTTAATTATTATGATGCATGCTATTGTGCCTCTCCTGTAACTGGTATATATACACACACATATTTTGCACAGGAGATGTAAGGCTGATAGAATGATAGGTTTATCAATGTACAGAGAGGGTTGATGTATGATTGTATTTGTATGCACTATTGCACTATACAGTATATTCAAAACAGATGAACAAGTTTGGCTTGTAGTCTCTGGTGAGACCAGGTCTTTCAAGAAAAAGTTGTGAAAAAATCTGTAAAAGTTATTAAAAATATACAAAAAGTTATCACGTTGTTTTATACATATATAACTATTTACGAAGTAGATATATTTTTGTAACTTTTGTAAGTTTTCTTTAATTTTTCTTTGATGAGACCTGATCTCACGGTAAATCAGTAATAAGAATTTATTTTATAGCGTTATAGTCTCCTTGTTCAAATTATTTGTTACATAGCTAAATGTAGATTTTAGGGAAAGTGCATGTGTGGTAGGGCCCTCATGAGAGAGAGAGAAGTGAGCTGCTAAACACAGTTTGCGTTTTACTTAGTATCGTCTGCACTTTTTCAACTTTGTCCATGTTTGAAATTTACTTCTCTCTCACTCCTCCCTCTACAACTTATTTCTCTGTCTAACTTTTTATAAGTCAACCACTAATAGGCAACGCAACCACTAGAAATAGTTCCAACCATCGACACCTCCAACTTTGACTCCACCAGATGTAAACGAACTTATATTACGGGTGAAGCTCATGTAAAAAGAAACTCAAACCTATGAGTAAAGATCTTCTTCATTTCTTAAAGGAAATTGATGATTCATTACCTAAATTAATGGTTGAGGATATAAAAAGAGAGAATTGAAGATAATTTTTAATTTTTTTTTTTTTAATATTAAATGAGGTGTTAAAATCTTAAGATAGAAAATGGAGAATCCAAATTTCAGACGTAGTCAAGCTCAGACCTACTTCCAATGTACTGTAACAGAAATACCTATGAATGCAACGTCGTCGCTTTAGGTGTGTTTTGTACTTTGCATTGCATCGTAAATAGGAATCTAATTGCTTAAATCACACTTTAGGAATCAGAGTAATCATGCCACCACACTCAAGAAGAATGAAAACATCCATTGATTACATCAAACGGTTTAAATTCACTCCTCCCATTTTCTACGGGTTAAATTTCTGAAACAACCCCCACAAAAAAAAAAGCCATTGTAAAACACAATTCCGTACTACTACAATCCAAAACATATCACCCATCATTCTTTTCATTTTTCTCTTTCTTTTTCCTTTTCCCTGTTTTTTTTTTTTTTTTTTAAACAATTTTCTGGGGTTACCTGATAATGACTCAAATCATTTTTTAAAAAAAAACTTGAGCAAAAAACAATGATGATTCGTTGTTAGTGATTGTTTGCTTAACTAATTCCATTTGATTGAAGACTAAAGACCCACATTTCCCAATCTTCTAGTCTCTCGAAGATCAATGTATGAGCATTGACTTATTAGAGGGTTAGTTGAAGTTTAAGTAGTAATAGAAGAAGAAGAAGAATAAGAGAGAGAAAATGGGGTTTCTGAGTCACAAGGTGGAGAGAGAGGAGATCAAACCAGGCAATCACATTTACACTTGGAGAGCTGTCTTCAGTTACTCTCACCATGGTGCTCTCTTTTACAATCTTTACTGTTTATTTCATTTTATTCGAAATTTGTAAATTTGATTCATGTTTACTTTCTGATAATTATTTCTGTTTTTTTTTTTTTGGATTATCGTTCTCTGTTTTTTTGCTTTGTTTGATTTATTACTGCTTACTCTGAATTGAAAGAGATTGTGTAGATATATTTTGCAGTTGCTGAAGCCGAAGGAATTGATTGAAATGCATTAGTTATAACTTGGTTTTGAAATCGGGGTTTGTGAATTTTATCTATTTGTAAATATAGTTGAAATGTTAGGTTGCGGTATTGCAGTTATTTGCAAATGGACTAAATTTATGGGGAAGATGATTTTGGAAGAAAAGAATCAGATAAGTATTTGTTGCATGTTGTCTAAATTATTGGATTATCCTTTTCATTTTTCATCATTTAGTGGCTGTGAAAATGACATTCATAAGAAATATGACATGTTTTGGGAATTCAGAAAGCGCAAAAACAGAAAGGAAAAAAAGACAAAGAAATTGGTGAGTGGGTTCATTGCCTTGTTGATCTAGAGGGGTGGGTATATCAATTCGAAAGTTAGTGGTAGCCAATTCATGTTGAGATTAATTGATAAGTTAAAACTATAGTGGAATCAAGTATTGCTATCTTATTGGGATCAGCCTTGTAGGACACTAGGAAGTAATCTTGTTATTTACTCCCTCTGTCCATATTTCTTTGCCCCCTGTGGGCTGTGCACACAAGCCAAGAAAGAGTAAAGTCGGGAGAAAAAGGTTGAAAAAGGTTGAAACAAAGTAGAGAGAAAAAAAATACTCCCTTTGTTAAAAAAAAACTGCTCAATTTACTTCTTCACATCTCCTAAGACATAACTTTAGAAATTAATATCTCTAATTATATATAACAAATATTTCGCGATAAATCAAACGAGATCCCATATGACTATACTTTTCATTGCCTATATAAAATAAAAGAGGGTAAAAGTTATAATGTAAATAGTGCCTAAAGTCAAAATGGAGCAGTTTTTTGGGGAAGGAGTATATAATACCGTGAATAGAAAGGAAGCAAAAATTTAGTCACAAACTATAAAGGAAAATGGGGAAACTGATACCCGCACTCCTTTGTATTGGTTTTTCTACTATTCTTGTTTCTTGCTAATAGTGTGGATATCATTGGTGTACAGAATTGGGGACAGAGGGAGTTGTCAACAATCAATGTAATATTAAGGATGGTAAGGATAACGTGGTTGTCATGCTTGAAAATGATTACAATGCTGAAGCTAAATAGCTAATTCAGACTCGCTTTTGGCCATAGAGTGACTGTCCTAGAGTGACATGCTTATAGAATGAAGTGTAGAAAACCAGTAGTGCAAAGTGGATTACCAAAATATTTTATTTGATCACATTTTTGTGTGGTCACATTGATTTATACTTTTAGCATTATAACCTTATGGGACAAATTTATAAGTGGAATGGCATACCTGTCCATTACTTCTGCTTTGATATGAGATGATAGTCTCTTTTTGAAGTATTGCATTCAATAAGATGGATATTCTTCTTTTCTTAGGGAAACTTTTTGTTTTATTTGAGTTGTGAAAAGTCTTATCAGAAGCATTCTATGCTCTCTTTGTTCTTCAACTTCTTATACACTTCAAATTGATAGTAGTTCAAAATTGGAACATGTTTGCCTTGCCTTGTTTAGGTATTGTAATTTAACTTTTGGATATATAGTAATTAGGGGACCTTGCTGGCTTGCTAAGCATGCTGGATTATTGACATTTTTGTGTTGATTCGAATAAAGTTTCTCATTGGCCTTTTGTGTGGACATCTTCTATTCTCTTTTATGTCCACTACAAAAAGAAGAGAGAAAGAAAGCTTGTATGCCTTCTATCTTCCCAATTTTTAGGCCAAGTTATTTCACCTATCCAAAATTAGTATGAACTGTTTTGGACTTTTGTGGACCCTTTTCTGAACTTTTTTTAACTTACATGTTTTTTTTAAAAAAACAAATTCGGTCATTAACTCAATTTTTGTGTAAATTCTTAAGGTGGAATAACAAGACTTCGTTAATGTCATGGTGTCCAAAGTCTGTTTTAAGGCAAGTTTTTTTGGGTGTGGCTGTACATGACCAATATCGGTGTAAAAATGTTGGAGGGTACAAGGAGTGTTATTGAAGAAAAAATAACACTAGGATGGCATGGAAAGGAATTAGTTATGTTGGCAGTAATGTGTTCTATCAGGAACCACATTTAATACACTCAAGGGGCTTTATGATACCATCGTACCGATATGTAGCTCATTTGGAATGTGGTTTGGTGGGGTATTACAGATTACTTGTATGCCTTTCTTTAGGCAGATTGAATCATTATATTATTTATCGTATATCTTCCATATGCACACAATCCAGAAGCACGGGACCAAAGCGTCGCATAAGATTTCCATCTAAATCCTATGTCTACTTTCACATGGAAATTATGTGAAGAAAAGCCTCTTCTGGAGGACTCCCCCCCCCCCCCCCCCCTCCCTTGCGTATGCATAGATCCACTGAGATAGAGTTATGATTTTGTTTAGTTGGAAGGTACCATGATGTGTTCCAATGTGTTTGAGAACAATTGTGACTATAGTGGTACCTTATGGGCACTATGTTAGGGTAGGTGAATCAGGCTACGCTGGCATAAACTATTATAGTTGCATATATGAAATTCGAAGTATTGTTCCAGTTCTGTATTTCACTTTAAGGTCTCATTTACATTTATGGTAGCTAGATGACAACCAGCGTAAAACAGTCACATCCAATTAACCTGAGCCTGATCATAGTTCTTAGGCTCTGGCAACCGGCCTCATCTTTTGGCTTAGAGACTTGGAGTCTAGGTTACCGGGGGGCAAAAACGAATAAGGGCATGGGGCTGTAAACAGCATATTTGAAAATTAGATGATAATAGGTAC
Source organism: Salicornia ramosissima (assembly GCA_951394345.1). NCBI lineage: Eukaryota > Viridiplantae > Streptophyta > Magnoliopsida > Caryophyllales > Amaranthaceae > Salicornia > Salicornia ramosissima. Next base: position 52,638,663 of record OX596234.1, read on the forward strand.
GACGCAATTATTAAGCGAAATATTGGTATCTTCCTCGATACAGGGACAGACTGGGTACGGTGACGGCAATCAAATGAAGTACCTGTCCTACATAACTTGGAGTTCTTGTAGAAATGGATCATGACATGCTTTCTAGAACTGATCTAGCTTTCTTGCCACTGCCAATTGAATAGTTTTCATTGTTTGCTTCATTTATGTTCTTGGTGCAAACAAGTAGGTTACTAAATTCTAATGCTCTTATGCTCTGAATTCTGTTTATATATAAATTTTTTTAAAAGAAAATTTGAAGCTCTCAAGTGTCTCACCATGTAAGGAAGTGGCTAATAATATTGACCCCCACCTCAGCTTTTTAATCAGAAAGAACACTCAATATTCTGATCTGACTAAAACCTGTTTTCTTTTTTGGCAGGCATATTTGTCGGCGGAAGCAAAGTTGTCCACTTCACTCCTGACCGCAATCGAAACCCAAGTGCAGCAGCTGCTGAGAATTCTGATCTGGTGAAGAGCATCTCTTCTCCATGCCCTACTTTTCCTGATTGTGGATTCAGGCAACCCAGCAGCGGGGTTATCCTCTCCTGCTTAGACTGCTTTCTTGGGAACGGATCAATCTACTTATTCGAATATGGAGTCACACCTTCCGCTTTCCTTGCCAAAGTACGTGGCGGGACATGCACCACCGCCCAATCTGATCCGCCTGAAACTGTCATCCACCGCGCAATGTACCTTCTTCAAAATGGGTTTGGGAACTATAACGTGTTTCAGAACAACTGTGAAGACTTTGCTATGTACTGTAAAACCGGTCTTTTGATAACTGATAACCAAGGAGTTGGAAGAAGTGGTCAAGCTTCTTCTGTTGTTGGAGCTCCACTGGCTGCTCTTCTCTCTACACCTCTCAAGTTGTTGATGCCAAGTCCTGTGGGTGTAGCCACCGCGACAGCTGGTATGTACTGTATGAGCCGTTATGCTACAGATATCGGGGTCCGCAGTGATGTCATTAAGGTAGCCGTAGAGGACCTCGCTGTCAACCTTGGTTGGGATGTGCCGGAGGAAGAAGATGATATTCCTGATGAGGGTCATGCAGGTGAACTTATTACACTGTGACATACATAATGCATCTGTGCCACTAGTTTTTGAGCCAAGTACATATCTTTTAGTTTGAATTCACAAGTATCAGATTGACTTGGGTAAGATAAATGAATAATATTCTTCTTTTGGCTCATGTTGATGTATCTTTGTTTTTTTGAAGCCTTGTAAGTGAATTGGCAATTAATGGAATCATGGAATTTTATGCTCATCATCCTCATAGCTTCTTTTTGAAAAGCAGAAGCTAATTGTTTTTTAAAGTTTAAACCAATATAATAAGCAAATGCAGAAAGTTTTTTCTTTGGAAAATTCCTATGTGTAGCCCTTATGTTTCACAAATTTCCTGTGGTAAAAATTCAAAAATAATATTCCCATTGGTAGTCCTATTTTACAAATTATTCTCAAACGTAGTCTTAATGAGTAACTCCGTTAGTGATTCACTAATTGTTTAACAACCTAAATAAATATTCTTCGTCATGGCTATGTTTGGGAGTAAGTTGTAAAGTAGGCTACCAATAGGAAAGTTTTTTTTTTTTTTTTTTAAAGATTTTCACCATTAGAAATTTACAAAACCTAAGACGGTAAGACCTACCGGCTATCAATGGGAATTTTCCCCTTTTCTTTTAACTAGTGCAAATATAAGAAAACCCTTTATAGACATGTGAATTTAAATTCTGCGATACAACATAATATCTCGAATAATAGTAGGTCTCTAGTGAGACTGTCTCACAATGGTGTGACTAAGTTTTGCCAAAAAAAGTTATGAAAAAAATCTGCAAAAGTTAATGAAATATATAAAAAGTAAAACTATTTATATGATTTCTATAACTTTTGCAAGCTCTTTTTTAGCCTTTTCTAGTGAGACTTTGTCTTACAATGAGACCTTCTCACCAAATAATTTTTATATCTGCAAATTCAGTCATTTACAATGAAATAAATCATCACAGACAAAATGTTCTAATGCTAAACTTTTTTATTATTATTATTAATGTATGCAGGATATTATTACTGCAAATGAACAAGAAGTTAGTGTTTTTTTTAAGAAATATCTATATATAAATATAAAATCTGGTACAAGATGTAGGGTGCAGTTCAGTATGCACTTGACAGTCAATATTATAGGTCAATTTTTGGAAGGAAAAAACCCCCCCTCAGACCTCTTGAATGGTCTTCATTGTTTCCTGACCTTGGGTGTCTGTTTGATTGTTCTCAACAGGTTGAATTTTAGGTAATTTCTTATCTTTCTGGATCTTGAACTCTGCCATTTTCGCTAGCTTATCGACCTCGACGAGAACCTCTTCAATTCTGGCTACAATTTCAATCAACAAAGTAGCTAACATCCCTAATGGCAAAACCTCTAACATAGTTCCTTGGTTTGGATTCTCTATTTTCTCACCCTCTTTATCAGTGTTGTTTTCAACTGTTGTTGATGAAGGAACAAAAATATCACATTGCAGAGATTTTAGAGTGTTCTGGAACTCTTCTACTCCTAACTTCATTTTATCAACTGATGAATCAATATTGGTTGATCTTTTCCTTGTCTTAATTACTGCTGCTAATTCTTTTAAGACTTCTGAACAGCAGAAGCTTAATCTTGTGCCTTTGTCTTCAATATGCTTCTTTAAGAATGATGGTGCCTGTATTCATAATAGTAATGCATGGTTTTATTTCTCAGATAAATTTCTGTTTTGGTCTCTATAACTTTTCTGTATCGTTTCAATTTTATCAGATGTTCCCGCAGAGACAATAAGTATAACTTGAATATTTACTATACCTGCAATTTTGAGTCGATGCAGCTGTTTATATTGTCGATGCAGTATGCGCAGCTACGTGCTGCCGCGCCAATTTTTAGGTACTGTTTCCACGGATAACCGAAGTAGAAGCGTCCGTGTGATGGCTCCCATATTGCAAAATTAGCCTGATTCATGTACACAAGTTGATCAAAAGATGGTCTAGCCTGATAGACTCAATGGCTACAATTTTCCAACTAAAATGTAAAAATTGTTGCCTAGCCTGATTGACCATACGTTTTTGGCCTAGGCTCACTTAGCCCCAACTAGCTCGATAAAAAATAAAATAAAAAATCAACTAACCTGAAATCTAGTAACGGCTTACCCAAAAATAGTGAGTTTTGATTTTAAAAATTACGATCCAACTTTGTTTTGACCCCGTTAAAGACAACCTGTAAATTCTAAATGATTTGACTCTCTTTCAACTAGACTCGAATGAAAAAACATTATTATTGTAATTTGTAATGGCAAAAGCACCTCCCGCCGCTATAATTTTGAATTCAAATTATTTTTATTGGATTATAAGTCTATAACATTATTTATTTGGTTTAAGTTGGCTATTAATGAATTTTTTTAAATAAATTTGTAATTTTAGTATGTCACCTGTACTAAATATGAATGGTTAGAGGGAGATAACCTGTTGGGTTAACCCAAACATGAGGACTCTGAGTTATAAAAAAAAAAAGAACTACTAAAATACAAATCCGAACCCAAAGGCAGCTGACCCGTTACAAGTGAAACTTGTTATCAACCCAACCTGTTTGTCAGGTAGTTCTTCCCTATATATACAGGCTTTTGGAATTCATTCAGAATTTCAGATAATCTTTTACGGTCCGTTTAATTGTTGGTACTAAATCAGGGTAATTTTGTTAAAGAATAATCTCCATGGAAAACATATTTTCATTCATAAACTTGAATTTTCTTCTTATTTTCTATTATCATCCATTACCATAGCATATGGTGGTATTATATGGGAATGAATATTATTTGTGAAAAAAAATAATTTGAAATTAAGGTAGCACCACCATGGGAATAAATTTTTATTTCCCTTCCAAATTTAGTTATAAATTCATTCTCATTACCACTAATTATAATCAGCTACCAAACAGGTTGTTTGTGCATTTGCTTACCATAGAGTCTTCAGTTGCTTTAGAATTGAGCACACACTTGTATCCTTGAAGCTTTTTATTCAAATCTTCCTCAGCAGTAGCACTAGCACTTTCCGTTTCTGCACTGCTAAAGTACTGAGCTACATAACCTGTAAGTGAACACCGTATCTATGTGAGACATAATTGCATAGTAACAAGCATAAATATTCAATGCTTTAGGGATAATAATTTTATTGATTTTAGTCAACTGCTACATTTCGTCTGTATTTTATTTAGTATTATTATTTAGTATGCTTGTAGTTTGACAGTTTTACTTTTATTTTATAACTTTACATCTCTCTTACTAATGGAATAATTACATTAATAGGTACCAACTATTGCACTTTTTATTTTATAGGTATCGACTTTTGATTTTTCACTAGCAACACAAACTATTACATAAAGTTGCAATGATAGGTATATGACCTAAATATTGTTGCAACTTATAGGTCATCCATACCTATTTATAGGCCATCCATACCTATCATTGCAACTTTATGTAATAGTTCGTGGTGCAGGTGAATAATCAAAAGTTGGTACCTATAAAATAAAAAGTGCAATAGTTGGTACCTATTAATGTAATTATTCCCTTACTAATTCGGACTTTATTGGATACTCGGACTTATATTAATTGGACTTAAGGTTCGTTTACATTAGCTGAATAGAGCTGAACTGAACTGAACTGAACTGAATTGAACTGAACTGAATAAAAGTGTATTAATTGAACTAAATAGAGATTAACTGAACTGAACTGAATATAATCTGAAGTAAACAAGCCCTTGTGGTGCGTTTAATTTAACTTACATAAGCAATCTTGTTCTATTATTTTCAGAAAATTCAGATCAGATCAGAAGAATTTTAGCTTATAAAAATAACTATAATCAGAAAAGTTCAGATCAGATCAGAAGGATTTTAGCTATAAAAAAAACACTATAATCAGAAAAATTTCAGATCAGATCAGAAAATTTTAGTTGAATCAAACGTACCCTTATTTCGACAACCAGATTAAGCGCATCGGAAAATGTCAGCTCCGCCATGGGCAATGCCCCAATAATAAGTAACGTCGAAAAAAATGAGTGAAACGCCTAAAAATAACCTCATGAAGCACCCTTGTTTTTACGACGGTATACGACGTTGCTTGCGGTGATCTGACATTTTTTGATACGCTTAAGGTGGTTGTCAGATAAGTCCAATAAAGTCCGGGTTTTCAATAAAATCCAAATCAGTGAGAGAGATAAAAAGTTACAAAATAAGGGAAAACTTATCAATCAAAACGTGCACGAGCCGATACTAATAAGTAAAATGCAGACGAGGTTTAACACTATATCCTTATTAATTTAAAGCATATGTGGATCAGCAAAATTAAAGTATGTAGTACCTTCCAAAGAAATGGCAAGTTTATCAAGGTTGGTGATGGTTTGATTATGAAGTTGATCCCCAGCATAGACAGGCCAGCAAAGTAAGCTGATGATGATGCAAAGAGCAACACCAATAGCAACGGTGCTTACCCTTTGATGCGCCAACAAGATTAACTCATCAACTCTGTAGCCTGAGACAGAGACTAAGCTGAATGTCAAGATGAATATCATAGCTCCATAATCAAATCGAGCCTTCACTTTTGGTATAAATCTTGTGAATGTCACCACCGATGCTGCATCCATCCATCAAACCAAACCCATAATATTATTATATTAATCTTAGCTAGCTAGATTCATCATCAGCTAAACTGAATTGAACTAAACTAATGTTTTAAGAACTGAACAAAATTAAAGCTTATAGACACTTGCACATAGTTGAATTGAATTTATTCGAATTAAATTAAACTGAAATATGAATTGAACTGATCTAAATTGAATTGAATTTATTCGAATTAAATTAAATTGAAATTTCAGAAATTACATCCAAAAGAATAGGGGCTTATAGACACTTGCACATAGTTGAAATATGATCCACATCCACTATTTTGGTCATAATTTTTTAGACACAAATTTAATTGATTCGATTCCAATTTCATAAGAAATTAGAGCTTTCCAATAATAAGACATAGCAAAATTCTAATTAGTAATGAAAAAGTTATATATATCATTATTAAAATGGGGGTACTGTTGAGGCCCAATTGTACCGACCCCTTGGATCTGCTACTACACAATCCTATCTCCTATACAACTACATACTATCCTTTGCGTTGTTTCTTTTGTCATTTAAAAGTCAATTATTGTTGGGAGTTTCTAAGCTATTGTGTTGCCTTTTCTAAATTATACCCTTAGGTTTTGAGATTTCTGAGTTGCACCCAGGGGCGGAGCCAGGGGGGCTAGCGGGGGCCTTGGCCTATCCCTTGACCCAAAATTGTTAGTATACATTAATTTTAAGTGAAGTTAAACATTAAAAATATAGTAGCTCAAATAATTTGATTACTTGTTTATACTCCCTTAGACTAGGGTCCAAGGCTCACTAGTTACATTTTAAACATTTTTTGCTCTTTATCATTTTATTATTTTAATGTACTAGTAAATTCGGCCCCCGTGATAAAAAAAATTTGGCTTCGCCACAGGTTGCACCCTTGTACTACAAATTTTAATAAACAACCAGTCCGTTAATCTAACGTTAATTAAATCATTAGTTGTTAATATTTGCTTTATATCCCTGTTAATAGAATATAATTAGAAGAATGACAGGTTGTTTCATGCAATACCCCTAAGATTTCATGAAATTTGTAATTTAAGGACTCAATCTATTGTTTTAGAAATTACCCTTTATTTTTTAGGTTTTAAGAAATTGTGCAACTTATACCATTTTATAACTAACTAACAAACATCGATATTTTTTTTCCAATTATTTATAATCAAGTCGTACTCTTTCTTAATTATATACATAATCTTTTTAGAAGACATTAAAATAGCATCGAAAAACTAACATTATTATTAGTCATAAAAAGGTCGGGCCCGTCTCGTGCGTGCATGACACAGACAGGAGACTTGCTATTTTTAGAGGGAAAATACATGGTAAAAATAATGATGAGCTCACCAAAAATGAAAACAGAAGTTCCAAGTAGAATAGGCTGATAATTCCTATCACATTGACTAGCCACCCAATTAATCCCAATTCCTAATGATCCTGCAACTATTGTTGCCACAGTTCTGTTGATGCTTTTGTATAGTGTTGATCCTGACATAAATTAAAATTAATAAAAATAATCATATATATATATAGTATATTAATTATCTTATATACTATGCATTGTATTGTAATAAATTAATAATATATTAAATGAAATGAAATGAAAACTAAACTTACCAACAGTGTACTCAGAAACTACAACAACAGTCATAATAGCCCACATTGCATTACTTCCAATACTATCATATAAAGGTCTCATATAATACAAGAGTGACACAACTGAAAGAGCAAACCCTACTTTCAAACAATGAGTAAACTTTGTTGGATCAGCCTTTCCTATATTCCATGACTCCACCAAAAATTTCCATGTTTTCATTATTATTTTCCTATGTATCTTCTCCCATACTTTTACTACCACCCCTTCTTTAGGTTCTAGAACCTTCTTCTTTGACGACGTGCCATCTGGCACGTTGATCTTCCATTCTAACCCTGATGCTCCTCCATTCACCATTTCTTTTTTTTAAAATAAAATGTATTATTGTATATGTTTTATTAATTAATAAGTAGCATAGAAAGTTATAAATTAAATTAAAGACCATAAATTAATATTTAAATTAATAAATAAATAAAAATGGTGAGTAGGTTATTTATTTCTCTTAGCTTGGAAATTGTGGTGTAGTATGTGTGAGCTAGAAGTGATGAGAGGCTGTGAGCTAGTGACTTTGAAGATGTACATATACATACATATATACAAGCTTATTTATAGTAGTTCAAAAATAGATCAATTAAATTAGTACTTAAATGTCATCCCACTAATCAACTTTTATTCAATTAAGCAAAGAAAGTATTGAAATTGTCCTTTCTGTTAAGTGGAGATTTATGGTTTGGAGTCTGACGGAAGATGATGTTCTATCATGGAATTTGACACCACCTTATTCACGGCCGCTTGTAATGGTGTGCAAAGAGACCAACCACACATGTTTCAACGTTATAAGGGTTGTTAGAGAACCGTCTCAACCAAAAGCTTAAGTTGATAATAGTTGAAGCCCAGGAATATATTATATATATATATATACTTTATCATCCCCCTCATATGAAATGTCATTTGGACTTGTAATGTGAACTCAACGAGCACAGGCCCCATCATACCTGATACGAATTAATTCCACTTAGGAGAGGGGGGAGAGATTATTCGAACCCGTGACCTTTGCATCACTTTGGCTCTGATACCATGTTAGAGTATCATCTCAAACAAAAGCTTAAGTTGATTGTTGAAGCCTAGAAATATGTTATATATATATATACTCTATCAAGGGTCCCAAATTTTATTTTATTTTTTAAAAAAATATATTTTTGAATACAAGAAACAAACCAGTAATTTTATATACAACCCTTATAAGCATTATATATATATATATATGTTACTTAATAAAATAGAAAAAGTTATAAATTTATAACAACAACCGCAAATTAGTGTAACAAATGAATAATTATTGTTTATTTTTTCCATTCCTAGGTCTTTATATATAGCCTTATATATCAGCTCCGTTTAAATGTTTATTGATTCCCTTGTCATTGCTTTTAAAAAAACTACTACGTATATATACATTTAATATTTTATAATATTTGCTTATTAAAATCGTATATTTTAGAATAGTATTAATTTTAATAATATTCCATAAAAAAAAATAATAATAATATTAGAGATTTTTATTTTTAGAACATGACTCCTAAAACATTAGGATGTCCACCTTATTAATGGTATGAATCCTTCAAAAATGGAATAATGCCTGAAAAAAATTAAAAGATAAAGTAGCTGCTAAGTTACTGTGCTAATTGATTATAGCAAATTAAACAATAACAACGTAGATATATATATACATATATCATATATGCGCGGTAGTAGTAATTTATGACTCAACCACTAGGTTTTGTGCCATGCATTAACATCCAGTACGTACTGTACAGTTATGAAAAATCAACTTTTTAAATGAACACCTTTCCACTCCTTTTTGTCCGCAGCCAATCAGCTACATTGGCCATTCCTTAGCGATTTTGTTGCAGTTGGAAATGGCCATGACCTAGGCCGGAAGGCTACTAGGGTCTAGGGCATCGCACATTCGCACAAGAGGTAGGCTCATCCGCTCATAGGTAATTTATAAGTCATGCATGAATAACATTTTTAAAACTTCGCACGAGCTATCCCATCGGGTGGTCTGGTCATTATGAGCGAAAATCTCCCAAAAATAAAATAAAAAATAATACGACACGAGTCGGCCTGACACGAATCATGTGATGGGTTAGGCATGTGCTCTCTTTTTTGAAACTTGGCACAAGCCTCGTTGTCAAACGGGTCTGGACTGCACCCACCACGAGGATTGCGCGCAAGTCCACTTTACAAGACCAAGGAGGTTCCACCTCAAAAAAACTATATTGGAATGAAGGGATCGGAGTAGCTCCTTAGCCTTATAAAGTAGTCTCAACTCTTGAATTCTTTCAATGTGGGATATATCACCACAACACTCACCTTTAATTTTAATGTGGGACAACACTTATACTCACATGTGGGTTGTTCATGGGCTCAACACTCCCTCTCACATGTGAGTTGTCCATAATTTAAATAATAAATCGGTGTAACAAATGCTTGGTTATTTATTTAAATAAAATTGCTACCATTTGTAGAAATGATAGAGTATATAACATATTCCTGAGCCTTAACTATTAGCTTAATATGTTATATACTCTATCATTAAACATCATAGTACATATATAGTAAGGAACTAAGGACTATGTATATCATTAACCTTCCAATAAATTCCTTAAAAAAAGTTCTTATTTTATGATATGTAATTTGTAATTTTCAATAAAATGACTGCTTTACAAAATTTTTTGGAGGTAATATCGAGCAATGATGTGGAATGGATTTGATATCAAACCTTTAGCGGAAACTCTCAATATTTAACGAAGGTCTTTTTTATTTGAAATAAAATTAAAGACATTACCCATTTCATAGAGTCAATCACCGACATCCACTTTAAAATTTCATATTTTTATTATTTCCATCAGTTTTTTAACTTTAGCATAAAGTTTTCCCATTTACAACAATATAACATGATAATAGCCTAGTTCAAAGATTAATGAAATTTCCTACTTATTTTCCATCTTTCTATGTTGTACTATTATTTTAGTAAAAAAAGAAAATTCCCATTTTGATTGGATCCTATAGTTTATGCATAATTTAGCTATTCTTTATTTTAATATTCTGATCAATAGTTACCTTATTTGGTATTGCTTTGCTAATCATTTTAAAACAATATATAGAGATCTGCTAAATAATAATGCATTACAGTTGGTTGACTTAGTGTGCATCATTATTATTATTATTATTATTAATTAATGCGTTACTTATGAAAAGTACGCTTGCTCGTACCACACTTAAGATAGGAATAAGAAATTGAGGGATAAACCTAATCTAGCACTTTCATTCATGAGTGCCTTAATTTAATTAGGCTCAAGTGGAAGTGGAATTGCTTTCTGTGATTTACTTTGAGATTAAATAAAAAATGCTAGTGTTTCTGCTCTTGAACTTCTTTCCGATTGAGTGTGTTTGATGTGTTTGAGTTGACTTCGAGGGCTCCACTTTAAGGGTTTGACTTACAAAACAATGAAAGATTACTAATCCAGGGTGGATCTCGAGAACACTCATCCGATGCTCAAACCAGAAATCGGAATGAAAATGAGTCAGAAGTATAGAGTTTGTGAACCATGAATTAGATATATGGCTGGTGATTTGACTAATCCTTTTATAGACGTGTATTCCTGATATTTGGGGGTGCTGAGTCGATAACAGCTGGTACATGGGCTTGGCCCATGACACGTGTCCTTCCCGTATTGATTCTATTTTATATGTTCAATAAAAAACCTACCCTAGTATCTTTAGGGTAGTGACGTGGTTTTCAATACGTGTGGGTTTGTTGATTTACAATGAGCCGGAACAGATAGTTTATTCTCTTTTTTTACCTTTTTATAAGAAAGTCAGAAAAAACGTCTTATTAGTTATCACTGTCTTTACATGTGTGGTGTTCTGTTTGGAATCCTATAATATAAGAAAAGGCATAGTCAAGTGAATTGTTTGATTCGTCTCAATAAATGAATAGTTTAAGAATATCATTGTTTTATAATTTTTGCTAAAACATCATTAATGATATATATCAGTGGTCAAAATAAGTGTATTGACGAACTTGTGCGGTTAAAAGTATCAACAAAAAAAAAAAAACTAACAATAAAAAACCCGAATCCGAGTGTGTAAATCGAAACCGTTCATAAATTTATCTATCCTAAGTACCTAACTACACCAATTAAGGTGTTTTGTATCCGCTGAATAAAGGTAGACTCATTCATGAACATTGAAAAATTTACTGTATAGAAAAATAATTCGAAAATTAATTGACATCTCAATTACTTCATCATAAGGTAAGAATCCTATGACTGAGCCGAAATATATTAAGTAGTATATTACTAACTTAATGTATCAACTAATTAATTTATTTAGGAAAATGTTATAAGTAATAGTTATGTCTACAACAACTAAAAAAAGGTTTGGTTTGTTAAAGGGTGTTACTAAATGCAGCCCTTATTTTACTTATTAAAGCCCGCATTTAGACAATTTTGTCCTTGGCTACACATGTGTGTTATATGTAGAAAAAGAAAACACAACATATACTAGGGCGTATGAATTGTTATGTCATGTTTTTATGTTTCTAGGTGAATTGTTATGTTTTTAAGGGTCAAGGGCAATTTCGTCCATAAGGGGACTTTAGGGCTTGTTTACTTCAGATTATATTTAGTTCAGTTCAGTTCAGTTTAATTCAATTAATACACTTCTATTCAGTTCAGTTCATCTTTATTCAACTAATGTAAACGAGCCCTTAGTAAGTAAAAAGAGATCTTTGTTTAGCAATTCACTTTGTAAAATTAAGCATTAATTACACCAATTTACGGTTAATTTTCTTATAAATTTCTAAATTTATACTCCATACCATTTTGGAAAATTATATATGATCTTTATACATTTATTTAATAACGTCTATAATGTTGCAATAATTTTTTTAAAATTTTTTTTTTTTGCAAAAGTAAAACTCCTTGAACATGCTTTAACCGGTAGTACAGATATGATAATAATTTTTGTACGGTTCATGTAGCACAGTCGATGGAAAAAGTGTTGAGTGCAAATAGAAAAAAGTCACTAATAATAAGGTGAGACAGTAATGGCATTTAGGAAAATATCATTTGAAAGAAGATGAGTATGAGTTTGGCTTCTTCCTTATAAAAAGTGCTTATAATTATATAAGTGGCCTGTTTCTTTCCACAAAATTGATGTGAAAAGCTAAATTGCCTATCATCATACGACATTTTAGGTTTATAATAATTTCTTTACGACCCATCTTATTAATTGCATTTAATTTAGCCATCCATCCAATAGCCATGTCATCAGTATGCACGACAAATACAATGCACCACACTACCTTGTTAGAATGACAATTTTAGTCCTAATACAACAATAGTCTGATCCGATTCAGAAGAAAAAATCCGATTTAAATCTGAAAAATAAAAATATTTATTCGACTCTGTTTAAAAAAACAATTCCGACTTGTGTAAGATTGGAGTCAGATTATATATGTATAATCCGATTTTGATCTGGCCCATTGTCATTCATACACCACACATATCCACCACATCCTTGTGTCGTTATGTGGTTGAAAAAAATAAAGGAAATATTGAGTGGAAGAGATCATGTGATCGTGAACCGATCATAGCTATATATAGGATCGCAAATCTCAAATTTGTCTATGAAGAGGGACTCATTGATAAGTACTACAAGATCTCGTACATTGGAACCCATGGTTATTATGGTATGGACCTGGATCCATTAACATGGAACATTTTCTTTTCCAAGAAGTAATCGAAATCCCCTCATATATGAAAGAGTGAAAATGTGATTTCGTTGGTGTGGAATACGAAACCTTTGTATTTCAATGCATGTATTTAATTGATTCGGAACTATTAGAGCGGAATCCACTTTTTGAGGAATATGAGACTAAGCAATAACGTAACAATAATATTTTTAACAAACCATCTTTCACAATCCCATGGTATATGGTTGTTTTTTGTTGTGTTATATATTTTGTGTTTGGTGTTTTTTTATTGATTTCATTTAAATATTTTTTTTTATAAGTTTAGAATATCTGTATAAGTCTTTGATTTTAGTAGTTTTATTAATATAGTAGTATCAATTGCAATAAAAAAAAATGAAAATGGTGTGATTAAATGTGCTGACTTGTATGTGGATTTGAAAGATTATAGTTGAATAACTCCTAAATTAATATATAGATTTAATTATTTTTTATTTGTGATGGGTAATCATTTATATGGTGGGTATGTTTGAATTGTTTTAAATTAGTATTTGGTGCACGGGATGCATGTATTTGTATGCTGTTAGCGGTGGTGGTACTAGTATAGGAGATAATGGGTCCTATGAATCTATGATCCACTAATATTTTTATAAAAAAAAATGAAAGTATGTATATACTTCCTCTGCTCCAAATTAATCGCAACGTTTTCGTTTTTATTTTTACACTTGCCAACGTATGATATATGTTTGTAATATATTTAGTTTCATTTTATCAAAAATATAAATATTAGATCACAATAAAGTACAAGTTGAGACGATTTAAAATAGATCTCACGTGACTATATTTGTGTACATGTATAATTCATAAAAGATAGTCATAATACAATATAAATTACGAAAAATTGCTCAAAATTTATTGAATGTGGTTGAAATATGGGTTTGGATTAATATTAGCTTAGAAACTTAGAGTTATATTTTTCAAATTTTAGTGTGTACTCCCTTCATTTTTTTTTAGTTTACTCACTTGTGTTTTTATCAAAATCAATAAAATATTGGGAGTAGGAGAAAAAAATTGTTGATTAAAAGTTGTATAAAAAGTAAGAGAGATAGAGTATGGAAAAAGAGAAAAATGGTTAATTTTATTGAAGTTAGTAAAAAGTAAGAGAGATAGTATAAAAAGAACACTTAGGAATCATAAATTAATAAATGTAAAAGAATAAATATGAAAAGGGAGTAAATTATTAAAAAAAACATCCAAAAAAGGAAAGTGAGTAAATTAAAAAAAGGGAGGGATTATATTAAAGTTCAAGAATTGTGAAGTTTGAAGTTTGGATATTTGAGTATGTATATATGAATTGATTTGCAAAATGAAGAGAAAACGTTTGGGTATTTTAGTTGTAATATTAAATTTTAAGTAATATTTTGATATATTTTTTTTTAACATTTGAAATGTAATGGAACATGGAAAATTTGTTAGAAAAAAATTATATTCATTACAGATGAAGGTGACCCACTATTATGAAAATCATGGGGATGGTACTGGTTGTTAGAACTTTGGAACTTACTAATGTTGTTGTTGGGATTTTTTAAGATCTTGCAAATAGAGAGCTAGGCTGCATGGATACGGACATGGATTCGAGAACGGGTACAAAATGGGTGCAGAATACGTCACTTTAAAATTAGGGATACATGTACAAATACAAAAATAAAACAAAAAATATATAAAAATATGAAATTTTATAAAAATCTTCAATGTAACTCGGAAGCTATATTTGTAAAAACACAAATAATCAAGTAAAATGATAAAAACTTTTCTTAAAGAATAATAATAGAAAGACAAAACAGGGCTAAAATAAGGAAACCATTTTTTCAAAAATATAATAAAAACATAGTGAAGTATCGGGTATCCTTAAGTATCCATGCATCCCAGATAGTGAGTAGATTTTTATATATTTTTTTTATCTCAGTAAGTTAAGTAGGCTATTGGATCCAGAGAAAGTTAAGTAGGCCCACTGGGCTAGTTTTGGGCTAAGAGGACTTCATAAATATTCGTCTTACAAGGCTTACAAGTAAACTCAATACTATTGGGGATGATTGTCATCCTACTCATCCATCACAGAGTTTTTTTTTTTTTTTTGTTTTTAATATGATTATGTGTAGGGTACTATCAGACCATACTACAAGTCATCCTGTCCAATTTTAGTCAACACACATATTTGTATGGCCATATGGGGATAATAAAGAATTAGGGAAATTCTACCTGGTAACCTCAACTCTTGCAAAATCTACACGGTAACCCTCAAACTTAAAAATTCTACCAAATAAGCCTAAACTAATTAAATTGTCCACACCATAATCCAATTGCTAAATTTTGTTAGTTTGACCGTTAGTTTTTTTATTAAAAAAAATTGAAAAATTGGGAAAAAAAATTGAAAAATTGGGAAAAAAAATGAAAAAAATTTCAGAAATGTTTTTTGAAAAAAATAAGGAAATAGAAAAAACAAAATCAATTTTTTTATTTTTCAGATTTTTTCCCCTTTTTTTTCAATTTCCAGATTTTTTTAAAAATTTTCCTTTATTTTTTAAATTATCAGATATTTTTTTTATTTTTCATTTTTTTTAAAAAAAAACAGAATTTTTTTCCCTTTTTTTCTTTTCAATTTTCAGATTTTTCCCCCCTTTTTTTTTCTTATTTCTAACGGTTAAACTAACGCTTTTAGTCAAATGGATTACGGTGTGAACGAATTCATTAGTTTAGGGTTATTTGATAGAATTTTTAAGTTTGAGGGTTACTGTGTAGATTTTGCAAAAGTTGAGGGTTACCAGGTAGAATTTCCCAAAAATTTATCACAAATGCGTACAATGAGAATCGAACCTAGGACATTATGCCCGAAATTTTGAAACATTAACCACTAGACTAAGAACTCATCCCCCATAAATTGATTTATTTCATTGAATTTCTAGGAATTTATTAAATTTGTTTGTTTGGCCATATAAAAATTTTGATTTATTTTTTATAGTTTGTGAGAAGTTATTTCTTCATGCTAACCAAACAATAATTATGAAATAAAACTTATAGGAGTTTTTAAATACCCGTAAAATTTTAGGACAACCAAATAATACCGTAGTGTATTGTAGCAAATGACATGATGCCATAAAACCTGAGGAGAAGCAAATGGTGCAAAGGTAGCGAGGTCGATTTCACATCCGCACATATTTGCGAGGTTTCTTTATCCTCCCCCTCTCAGTATAACCTTTGACATATTGACCAATTTTTTATTAGAAACATATGCTTTTCAAGGCTTGATCCCATAAATGTATATTATCGTTTGGTTAATATATTGTTTCACTTTTACTTTTGGCACTTGTTGAGGTAAAAGTTTAAGGATTAATATTTCTAAATTTGTATATTAAAAAAGATATTAAAAACTACATGTCGAGTTGAATCTAACGAGATCCCATTTGACTATTTTTTTCTTACATATAAATCACAAATGATAGTCAAAGTTCACTTTATAAATACTGCCAAAATCAAAATATAACAATAAAAAAAATGGAGGGAGTATTTGCAATAAATGCTTTTACCATTTGGTCTACCCAAGATAATCCATGAAGTATGCATCAGCTATTCCCTAGCATAATGAGCAATAAATTTTTTCTTACATATGGGAATAAGGCTAGGTTCAGACTTGGAATGTGTTTTTTCACCTTATAAAAATTCAGGTATAATAGTTCATACTAGATAATACCCGAGCAAATGCTCGGTTTATTTAACTAAGGTAAGTATTTAGATCTACATAAAATCTTTCTATGCAAAAATTAGTAAAAAGTTATTGTAAATGGAAAACTTATCAAAGCACGAAGCACATTATTTTAGTTATATTATATTATAGAGAATAATTAATACTTGAAATGTACATAATTTTCATATTAACTTATGCAATAAAATTATAACAATAGTTTTTTCTATAATCATTTCGAATTTGGATTGATATCAATCAAATTACTTTTTTTTCTATTTACTTTATGTCTACTAACGTTAACAATGGAACATTCTACAAATTTTTTTGTCAAAATTATGTAGTTATTTCTTGTACTTCCTCCGTCACATAAAGTTTTCAACATTTATTTTTTTTCACGCATTTTGAGAAAGCAATTTAAGGTGTAAATGAAAAATTTATCAAAATGGTTTTAATAAAAGCAAGAATGTGATTATAAGTTACTAATATCAAAATTATTTTGATTAATTTGGTCATTTACACCTTCAAATCATTTTCTCAAAATGCGTGAAAAAACATTTGTTGAAACCTTTATGTTGCGGAGGAAGTATATAAATTTGTATTATTGAAAAAAAAAACTTTTAAAAAAGCCATGTATGGTTATCATTTCAATAACTTTTAGAATAAATTGTATTCATGAATTTCACTTTCATATTTTGTTAATAATAAAAATAAATATTTTCAAATGTAATTAAAAAGTTAATGATAATCAAAACACTTATTTGAAACTTATATATGGAGTACAAAAAAATAAGCATATTTAATATATATATATAATGGTTCATTCATTTTAGAATATTTTTTAAAAATGAAAAAATAAATAGGGCAAAAACTAAGATAGAGAAAATCGAGTTTAGTCAAAGAATATAAAATCACCAACGAATCAAAGCTGACAAAAAATTCTTTAAAAATTGGAATGTAAACACTAATAAGATTTTTTTTGTTAATGGATTCATAGTATAGTTTTGTATTGGAAAGTAAAGTACAAATACTTATAATTATTTTAGGAAAAAAAAAAACAAAGGTACCTTTGGAAAATGGGAAACATTTAATATTATGGTATATAATAAGTTGGGAGGGAAAATAAGAGTTTAAGAGGGAATTTTTTTTTCAAGTGGCTTGCTTTTTAGTATATAGTATAGAAGATAGATAGATTAGTTCTAATATGTTCTATGAGGTTTGTTTAGATCCAATAAGGTGTGATAAGCTCTAATTGTTTACTAATCAGGTTCAATCATGTCCAATAAATTCTATAAATTTCAATCAATTACTTCAATAATTTTAGGTCCCATATGTTCAATTTCAGTAGAGCACATCATAAATCGTTATTTCTCCATACAATTGAGAGGACCAATTAACAAGATTGGTAAAAAAAGTAGGCATAAATTGACACTTTGGTAAAAAAAATTACTCCGACGACAATTTGGTAATAAAAGTAACCTTCAGCGACGTTTAGACCATAAAGTCTTGTACGTGTGCAACACACTGTAGAATAATGCGTGATTTTTTTTTCCCATTTTCCTAATTTTTTGCCCCTTTTAAATTCAGCTTAAATGTTTATTACCAAATTGAGTGTAAAATAGATTTTTTCAGCTAAAAAAATAGGTTAAATGGTTTTATTTGGGCGGTCTTGTACACGCATAGGACTGATCGGATTTTTTTCTAATTTTATCGCAAATTATTGGCTAGACCCGGGATCAGCTAAAAAAAATATTTTTTTTCTTTTTTCTATATATTTTTTTCTCAGCTGGATTTTTTTCTTCCTTTCTCTTTCATCTTCCTCCATTATTCAACTTTTCTCACTTGCAAATTCATGGAGTTCTACTAAAAATTTTGTAAAAAAAAAATTCAAACAACCAAATTTATTTCCCAAAAAAAAAAACCCAGTTTTTAAGTACAAGTTCTAATAAAAATGGCGAAAAGCAAGTATAAGATTCAAGAAAATGAAGGAGACAATTAACATTAAGTTTACATCATTTTATTTTTACAATATCTAAATTTACAACATTAATGGTTGCATGTTACAAAAAATCCCTACCTTTTCACATTATAAAACTTAATTTTTCAGTATCAAACGTTTACACACTATAACATCAATGTTCACAATACTAAATACAAATGCTCATCACCAAATGGTACAATGTCACCAAAACTTAGGATTTACAATGTTCACAACACTATATTGCAATGTTCACAGCACTATATTGCATTGTTCACAACACTATAGCATTTTCATATATCCCAACACATAACTTTAAATAAAAAAATCTTTAGAAACATATAATAAAAATTATAAAAACTATATAGTAAAAAAGTATACACTGAGCCGAACCAAACGAGATCCCATTTGACTATATTTTTTCTTATATGTATAAAAAATTAGAGAGTCAAAATTATCCCGTGAACAGTGGCAAAAGTCAAATTGTTGCAAAAATAAGGCGACGGAGGGAGTACATATTACAATGTTCACGACATAAGACACATTATATATTAGATTATTACTTGTTGCAATCTTAGCAAACTTAAAATTTACAATATTCACGATATTATATTGTAATATTCGACATAAGAGATACCATATACAAAGTATAATATTATTATTATTTGGTAAAATATTCATCATTATGAATAGAATGTTTACCGGACCAATATTCATCATTTTCAACAAAATGTTCACCGGGACCACAAACAGCTGGTTGGTCTCGGGTCCAACCATTACTTATTGTAATTTTATGGCCTAAATGTCATCAAAGAGTACTTTTAAGACCGAATTGTCGTCAAAGTAATTATTTTTTACCAAATTATCGACTTAGGCATACTTTTTTTTTACCAATTTGGTTAATTGGTCCACATTAGCAGTTTAGCTCACCATGTAAAAAGTAAAAAGAAAGCAATTGTTTTCTTTGATTAATAATTATAATAAATAAAAATAAATTGTCAAAAAATAAAATAAAATAAAATGAAGAGTTTAATTAAAGAGAAAGATCATAAGAAATGCATGAATCCAGGAATTAATCCACCCACTCATCAAAAACCCACATTACGAAACAACAGAGCAATAGACAGGGAGGAAAGAGAAAGGGAATTCTACGATATCAATTTCATCGATCAAAATCTCTTTTCTAAAAACCTAAATTGATTACCAAAGTAGATTATTTTTTAATTTAGAAATTAAAACAAATTTTTTGAGGTTTAAGAGTGTGTTCAACAATGGCGAATTTGTATGTGAAAGCATCACCACCTGCGGATCTGAATAGGAACACAGAGTGGTTTACATATCCAGGAGTATGGACAACATACATCTTGTTTGTGTTCTTTTCATGGCTTCTTGTTCTTTCTGTTTTTGGTTGTACTCCTGGCATGGCTTGGACCATCGTCAATCTCGCTCACTTCGTTGTATGCTCTCTTTTCTCTCTATCTCTCTTTGGTTTTGTTTTAATTTTGTTGCAATTGCTTGTTCTTGTTGCAATATCATCGCTTTCTTCAATTTGATTTGTTTGATGCTTCGTCGTGAGTCTTCGTATTGAGTTTGATCCTTCTCGTGAGTCTTATATTGTGTTGGAGGTTTTGATTCCTACTTGCGTCTGATTGTAACTTTTTATGTTGCAGTTTATATGATTGTGTTATGACTTGTTATGGCGTTTTTAATTGTGAAATTGTGTTGAAGCTTTTGATTTTTTACTTTCTGCTAATTGGAGCATTTTCTAGAAGAGTAGGCTTGTTGAATATTGTTGTGTTTCTCCTTTAGTTTTATCTTGCATTTTTTAAGATAATCAAGTCCCTCGAATGCTTGATGCTGTCATAGTTTATGTATTTCCCCATTAGATCAGTACAAATTGTTTTCTTATTCTCCTCTTGATATTCATTCTACTCCATTAATTTCTATCCACGTATGGCAGTTCTTAACTTAGAGGAACACTTGTTCTAGCTGACTGGGAAAGCAAAATGATGTGTTGCTCATAAACTGCACCGAGCATCTATGAAATTTAGCATGCCAATATCATTGCTACTTTTGCTTGCTATTTACCTCAAACTTGCACTTTTTTGAAAATTTTCTTGAAACCTAGTTTGTAAGATGCACAATCTAAATGTCTGTTCTTGCAGCGGGAGTGCAAGATGAGTTTTTTTTGGATTGCAAATAGTAGTTCATTAATTAATATTGTGGAACCTAGGTTTTTAGTCTTGTTACTTTTCAGGGTGGAAAGATTGGATACCTACCATCAACTTATATTTAGGGGCAGGGGGTTGGTTTTAGGAATGCATTTATGCTTTTGATATTAAAAACTTGGAGAAGACTCTAGTGAAGTCAGTTAGAGGTGCGTGAATTTTCAATAAACTAGAGCAAGTTAGAAAGGGAGCGAATATGTTGAATGTTGATGAGTATTTTTGTTTTTAGTTTGGGAGAAAACAATCTTCTTGCAAGCTTGTAGAATCATCTGCATCTTCTGCTTTTTGTAGATCATCAATTTAATTCAGCTCTTAAATTTCACGCTATCTCTTAAGTTTCTGTTAGCTATGTCAATTATAGCAATACTTTTCAGCTTTTCTTTGACAGCCTGACTTGATAGGAAGTACATTGCCTTGCCTATATCTGTTAACTGGCTCTTCCTAAGATGACCTCTATTGATGTTGATTATCTTCTTCTTTGGCGTCTCTCTCCTCTGCCTAAGTGAATCTTCTTATGGTTTTGGAGTATATATTGAGAATCCTTTCTTTATTGAGGACATGGAGGAATCACCCATTGATGAGGGAATCCCTTCTTTTTAAGCATGGAGTAAAGAGATACTTCATAAAATCATGATGGCTTGTAAAATGCTTAATACGATTATTCACACAAAATTATGATGACCCAATTGAATTTTTTTCAAGATCAACTTCAAAATACAATTGAATAATTAGCAAAGATGCTTCCGTTCCTTTCACTGTTTGTTCTAGACGACTTCAAAGTTTAAGTCAAAGAAGCTATATGGATAATAAGAATGCACTTCATTATAGCCTCTCATATCTAATCGGAATTTAGTGGAGCCTATACATAACCATTTTCATTGCTCAAGCTTAGATCAAAACTTGTAGTTAATCATATCTAATCAGAATTTAGTGGAGCCTGTACATAACCATTTGTGCATGTGCTTAATTTTATCCTGTATGTTTTAATTGATTTAAAAGTTGTTCTACTAAATGAATTCATCGATTCCGCATTTTATAATTCGTATATGCTATAATTGATGTTTAATATCAATAAAATCTTATCAAATAGATATTTGATAATATTTTAATTAATTTTTCTATATATTTATTTTGTAATTACTAAGATGTGGTTTTGTTAATCGTACGTAATTGATCGGGTAAAATAATGGTAATTAAAATGTGTGTAGGAGAGATAATATGTAGCAAGATGCAGGTAAAATGCTAAAGTAGAGGAGAGAGGGTAATAAGAATTTTCGTGATTGTGGGAAAAACTGTAGGAATCCTATGAGGAAGAATATGAAGATAGTGGATAATGATGTGGAGGAAAGAGAAAGTAGGTGTAAGGAGGGAAGGGGAAAAGAATGAAAATAAATGAGGAATAGGGCATTTCATGAATGGAGGTGCTCTAATACAAGAGTTCGAAAGGTTATTCTTGAAGGGCTCTTAAGGATAAATTTAATGAAGCCATGAATTTCAATGTATGCCTTTCGGCCTCCAAGATAATGCTATTATTCTTTTTATGTATGTTTTGTGGCACAATGGCAGTACAACTCCAATAGCCTTGTCCTTTTTTCTAAATCCCATTTTAATTAAAATTTTAATTCACGAGAAGCCCCTTTTTCTAGTATGAAGCACAGGTTCATTTTTTTTCAAATTGCATTAGGACTTATGTTACTTCAAAATGCATTCTTTCCATATGGTACTATGAGACACTTGCACCGATAATGTCATTGAACACGTAATGTTACATTTACTAACAATCATTCTATCAATGCTTGTTGGTTAATATTATCCTGGATCCTTTAGATTGGAACAAATGTTTTTCTAAATTGTTCAATGCGGTGGTGCCTCAATAAGATGTATTCTTAGTTGGTGTATGTTGTATACTATTACTGATTTCAACACAAAACTCTTGAAAAGTTTAAGGTAGGTAGGTTGATATTTGATTGAAGTATCTTCACAAAGTAATTTGCAAAATGATGCAAATTATACTTTTAGCATACTCTATTTATTCATGAATCCACGTGCATACAATCCATGGTTTTGAATCTCGATTTTGGTCGTGATCGTGGTAATGGTCGCGGAATCACATATGCGGATAATGTGGATGGGTCGTGGACTCGTGGCCGTTGCGGCCTAATATATCGGTCGCGGTAAGCTTAAAAAGCTTTACAATATGGGCGCTATGTGGTGATGCAGTCTTGATTTAATATCATGCTACAATCTAATTTGTAAACGATGTAGGGAGGATCTTATATAGAATGTTAGGGAGTTGGAGACATTAGAAGTTAAACTCATTATTTACCTTTTCACCAAATTTTCCCAAAAGAAAGGAAAGTGATGGCCTCTTAGCTAAGTCTTGTCAATGAAATTAGCAAATAAAAAATGTAACCCAGTTTAGAAACATTCATATAAAGTGAACCAACATTCAAGGTCTTTTTTGGAGTAGAGAATTGCATAATTTTATGCAACTCTGAAATTCATAACCTGAAAATTTCTTCCTTCACCCGAGCGCATGGTGAGCAATATTCACCTACTCTTAAAATAATAAATTTATATTTAGAAAAATATTGTTATGCAATTAGAACATTTAAGTTTTACTTTCATAACACTTTTTATATAATATTAAGTGGTCTAAATGTAAAGCATGAATATTCTAAATGTTCAATATAGATGTTTTGTTCTGTTTTAAATGTATGTACATGTTATTCATTGTGCACCCGGGTGATTAGCCATAGACAATGACTTTTTTGGAGAATTTTGGGGAAATTATGAATTATGCATTTAGCAAATTTATTGGAGGAATCTCTATGAATCTAGAATTTTACATCAGTCTAAAATAATCATGTGAGATTGGGGAAGACTTACACTTTGAAGCCTGTTGCGACTTAAACGTTTGGTGCCTTCAATTCCCTAGTTTTTTTACAGGTTCCTCCCTACATCTATCACAATTAGCCACCAAAAGAAAAGTAATAATTTAAAAAAAAAAGGAAAGAGAGGAGTAGAGGAGAAGTTATGGATTTTGATGAAAGAGTTAGGCTATGCAGTTTCAGGTGAAACTGGATTCAATATTATTAACTTTATCATGTATTCTTCTTCCCTTTTTCTATCCCTCCTTTTACCACCTATTATCCAAACAATGTACTTACTTTTCTTATTGGCTCACATGTCTTTCCTATCTTAGTGATATTTATACTTCTCAACTCAGGTGACTTATCATTTCTTTCACTGGAAGAAAGGGACTCCATTTTCTGATGATCAGGGAATATATAATCGCCTAACATGGTGGGAGCAAATTGATAATGGAAAGCAGCTTACACGCAATAGAAAATTCTTGACTGTTGTGCCTGTGGTGTTGTAAGTACTTCTTAAACAACTCATTGATGTTGGATTGAATGATTGATATGCTTTTCTCAATGGTTTTAGTCTGTCTGGTCGTTATCCAATAAATCCATTAAATGTTAATGTTTGGCTGAATAGAATTTTTCAGTTTGCTTGAGTTGCAAGGATCTGGATAATCTAGAGTGCAGATGACCTTCAAGTTAAATCAATGGATTTAAAAGCATCCATTTAAGTTATTAAGAAGGTGATGGGCTTAAAAGGAATAGGGGGAAGATTCAAAATAGGAAGTATATTGACTTGAGGCCATCTTGGGCCTTATATTTCAAAATTATATGGCTACCTTGTTTGTGGTTAAGGTTACATGAATTAGGGTGTTTTTTTAGAAATTGGTGTATATCAGGCATGAGGCTATTAAAAGTGCATGCTCATATATCACATATTCAAATTATAATCTCACATACCCTAAAGCTTGGAAATAGATAACTTGATATTGGAGGGCCACGTTGGTATAATATAGACTTGACTATATTCCCCCTTTATTCTACGAAGTAATTTTTTTTTACACTATGGAGTATTATTGTATAAAATCCTTCAAATCATGAAATAAAATTATTATGGAGTATACAGTTAAAGAAATCAAATGCCTTTTTGGTTGAGAATTTAATTTTGCAATTAGAGTGCAGTTCTATGATTCTATCATCATATATCTCTATAGAAGGAAAAATAGTTATAAATTACAGCTGTATACATTCCCGTCTCTATTTCTATGTTCCAATACTGCACTCGAGCACGTCTTTTACATACTGGTGTAGAAAATCCCTTGCTTTTTGTATAATATTATTCTGGCAAATCCTCACACTACAGTTTTGATAAATAAGTAATATTATATTAATATTGAGTTTACTTTACAGACTGATTGAAACACCGGGTTTTTTTAGGGAGTTTTCTGCTAGAAATATAGAAAATGGCTCTTTAGTTTCTTGGATATTAAAAATTGGTATCCATAATCAGCACTATACAGAGGAATGAAGGCTTGTGGTCGGCACTCACTATTTTTTACTCTTAGGGGCTTTATCTTATTGAGCTGTAGTAGATTCTGAATGTTTTTTTTCCTTGATGCTTATGTCGGGTTGAATACAATTTTCTTTTGTGCATGTTGTTTGTGGTTAGGTGTGAAGGTACTCTCTCAACTTTGTTGATTTATCTTAATGGAACAATTAGTAGAAATGTAGAGTGCATTAGGGGCGCCTTTGATGTTTGCCTTGGTCATCAATGTAAAATTTATAGTGTGGTGTCTTTCATGCTCATGTTGTTAGGAGGTGTTCTTTTCATTATAGTTATATTTTAGGGGAATATTTAAGTGCAATGAAAATAATGAATAGTTCATTTCTATTATCTTTTTGTTTGCCTTCACATTCTTTTCGTTGCACAAAAATTTTACGTAAAGAAACATAGGAGTAGGTAAAATGAACTTGAAAATATAATGAAAAGAACATTATCAACATGATTACAAAAAGCATTTTCTACTTAATCAAGAGTATTGGCAGGTAATGTAATTGCAAATAAGCACAAGCAAGCACACACAAGGACACTTTGAATGGCTAGTTTACTTCCAAAATAGCCTCAGTATATTATCATAATCCATTTCTCATTACAACTCCTCTATTTATACTTTTAAAGAGCTATTCATTACATAATGACATCATTAGAAAGGATCTAGATAATGATTCCCTTTCCTTTTTTTTTTTTATGCTCTCAGAAATAATGCCATCTCATTAGCAGTTCCTTTCCTTTTCTTTCTCCTCTCATAGACAATAATGTCTTGCTTGGATGTGTTACATTAACCCCCCACCCACCCACCCAAATGATGAGTCCCATGCTACTTAATGGACATCTCAATATCATCCAGTCTGACCATCCCTAGAGTGCAGCCATCCGAGGAAGATGCTGTTCCGCAGCCCACTCCAACAGAATTCTCCCTTCCCCTTCAATGTTGTTACCATGACTTTCAATGAGATAGTGCATGCCAAGTTTGACTCTTAGTTTTAAAAGGCGCAAGGCTCACCGAGGCGCACGATGTCCTTGGAGCCTAGGCGCAAGGCGAAGCCGCGCGCCTTTAGGTGGTGAGGCGCACTAAATTTTCTAAAACCTTAATTTTTTAAAACTAGATCATATATTTTACACAAATAACATTATACTCGTTATAAATGCATAAATGACATAACAAAGTATAATTCATATTAAAAAAACGGTATTAAAAGTCTAAAACATTACATGATGAAAAGAAAAAAGGGAAGGAAAAGCAAACTTGGTTATCCAAGCTCATTTTCGAAGAGACGAAGACAGTCGAAGATGAAGAAAAGAAAAAAGAACAAAAGAGAGAAACTTCTCGGTGACCGGCAGTGACGATGGTGGTTCTGGCGGTGGGTGGGTGATGATGGTAGCAACAGTTAGGGACGACCGGCAGTGACGATTGTAGCTCCGGCGGTGGGTGGGTGATGATGGCAGCAACAGTTAGGGACCTAGGATTTGCTTCTATACTTCTCTCTCTTCTTTCAAAATGTCGATCCTTTTCTTCTACTTATTCTCTCTTCTTTTTTTTATATATAAATGCTTCAAATGACCTAATAAAAAACCTATTTGTAATTTAAAAAAACCTGATGTGCGCCTTACCCCCAAAAGGCGCGCCTTTCCTGTGCCTTGCGCCTCCCAAAAAGGCACAAAAAGGCGCGCCTTTCCAGCGCCTCCAAGGGGTCCTTGTGCCTTGCCTTAAAAAAGCCCAAACGCTAGCGCCTTGAAGAGCCTTGCGCCTAGGCGCGCCTGAGGCGCGCCTTTTAAAACTAAGAGTTTGAGTAACCTTTGAGATTGATCTCCCTACCATGCCATTGAAATTTCATTAGTTTTGGCTTGCAATTTGTCCTAACAGGCCCAAGTTTTTCAAGCCATTGGACTCCTAAGATGATGTCTGAATTTCTGAGCCCAAATGGTAGGAAGTCCTCACAGATTGTCACCTGCTTCAAAGCCAGATCCACCCCCTCACTAACTTTGGTTCCCCGCACCGACTCTACATTTGCTAATGATATCTTGAAATCTTTCAATCTCGTGATAGGTAAGCTGAGGTTTTCCATGACTGGGAGGTAAAATTATGCATGCCCCTTTTTCACAATCATGACCACCTCCTTGTTCCCAATCATGCCTTGGATTCTCAAGGTTTTCAGGCTTGCTAACCCAATTACTGACTTTTGACTTCTGAGTTGAGTGACAGTTTTTGCACAACCTCCTATGTTCCAACCCTGAGTTAAACTGCTCCTCCAGTAACTCCACCACTACTGCCTGACTGTCCTCTTCCAGGAGTACATTGAGTTCTCGCTAGCAGCAATGATGGCCTACATGAATGATGGCCTGCATGGCATTTCTCATCACACCTGAAGTAAATATCCTTCTCCCTCTTGTCTTCTTATGCTCTCTCCGTTAACCTCCTATATTCCGTATTATTGTTTTGGGTTGGGGGTTCTTTAATAGATTGTAGTGAATGTGTAGGTTGGGCGTTGGGGGCTGTTCTTTGTGTGGATGGTAGGGAATGTGTAGGTTGGGTGTTATGGGCGATCCACGATTTAGTAAGGGGCTTGTGGGTTTAGACTTGGTTTGAATTTTGTTATGATTGGGTTGGGCTAGGGAAGTAAATCTGAGAAGTCTGGATGGCGTGCAAAGGGCTTTGAGGAAAAAATAAACAAGGGATTGGGCTGGTTGCTTATGAGTTGAGCTTATGATACCCACTAGAGTGGCGCATAACCAGAAGCGTTTCTTCAATTTGAACTACTCAATCCATAGCTTGCTCCAGATTCAACGGCCCAACATCCTGATCTCAACCCTCACCTTTTTTAGCACATCTATGTATTAAGCCTATCATGGTATTTTTCTGGAACATTTTCAAGAGGGGCTACCAAACTGATGAAGTTCTTCCGGTATTCAGCCATAATTCTCAATTAAGATATTGCCAGCCACTGCCACACAGGGATCCTGCAATGGTTGGTCGAAACTGTTGCAGAATGATTGCTTTAAGTTCCTCCCACTGATATGGGTCACTGGCAGTGCTCCCATTGGTAACAAGCTAGGGTTTCGCCTTCCATACCAACTTTTCCTATTCTTTGAGCCCGTAGAAATAGAAGTACCTCTTAGCCTTTAAGATCCACCCATCCGGGTCCAATCCATCGAATGTTGTCATATCAAGTTTCTGAAACCCCTAGTTCATCCCTCCATCTCCTCCCATTGCCTTTAATTGATATCAGGTATGTTACCCACTTGCCTATGTTAATATCAGGTACAATTTTCAGTTGAGTCTGGCTTCAGCATGTTGCTGAATTTTTAGTAGCGATACAAATTTGGATATCAGCAGCAAGCGACTATTCTTTGCTAGGATTACTAAAAACATGGGGAACCTGGGGTCAATGAGCTGTTCATGTTCATAACTACCTCGTACTTTCAAGGTTGAGATAGTAAAATGCAAGTAACGAGGTTAAGAGAACAGATATGCAACTTGCTCAAGAGGCTTAGGCAGAGTCTTAAGTTTGTGCTTGCAAAGGGAGCAGCGTTTGTTTGTGCTTTCATTTATTCAATTTCAGTTTCGGAGGATGCAGGAACTTCCACTTCTGGGAAGTAAAAAATCCTCCCAAGTTTAGTTAGCTGAAGTCTTTAAGTATATATATGACGTATATAGAATCAGGGCTTCCATCGTAACTAGCTGGCTGTACTTTATCTGTTGTATGGAAACTCTCCAACCATAGGATGGAATAAGCCTTTGGGCTTTCTGTACCAGAAGAGACTTACTTTTTTATTTTTAATAACATCAATTCATTAATAAAAAAAGTCATACGCCATCTATAATTAAGATCAAAACTATCAAATAGAAGACAATTTGAGTCAAATAACATTCTAATTTGTCAAAACTACGATCGTCGTTGTACATGAGATTTGATAATACCGTCTTTCACACTGTTGTTTTATTCAATCTTCTGCGAGGGGGTCTTTCGATATATTGTAGTTCAAACTTCGAACAAAATTTAACCCACTTGATTGTAAATGTAAAATTAACATTTGATCAACGCCGCATGATTTTTCATTAATAAATCAGATCTAAAAAGGCCAAAACACAGCCCCAAAACTCTCTAATACAAGTCATACAACCCAATATTTGGGTACTAAAATTCTCCAATATACCAGATTAATTTATTAAACAAGCTAATGACTATTTTACCCATGTAATTGAAAAGTTTGACTTAGATGTTTTGATTCCTCACCTCCATTGCTGGCTCCATTGTATTTACAGATCCCTTTACCAGCAGTTATGCCCATCCAGTTTTCTTCTGTTTCATTTTGAAAGTACGTAATTGAAAAGTTTGACTGTGGTGTTTTGACTTTTGACTCTACATCTCCATTGCTGGCTCCATTGTACTTACCAATCCCTTTACCAGCAGCTATAACCATCCAGATCCTTTCGGTTTCATTTTGAAAAGAAAGAGTGTTAATTAGATATTATGTTCATCTTTGGCAAAGACAAAGGCTCCATTGTACTTACCAATCCCTTTACCAGCAGCTATAACCATCCAGATCCTTTCTGTTTCATTTTGAAAAGAACGAGTGTTAATTAGATATTATGTTCATCTTTGGCAAAGACAAAGCTATGCCATTTTTCTCATTGGCAAGTGATCTCATTGAAGAAGAGAGAAACTTGTTGTTGGGGTTTTCATGTGTATTGGTTTTTTGGTTATTAATGCTAATGTTTGAGTTGGAAGATTTTACCCCATCTATGTTACTTTGGGCTTGCCATTTCGAGAAATAGGCTAAGCAATCTACTGTTTTGTTAACTTTAGTATCCCACTGATAGCTTAAAGGGGGTGTGAATCACACAAGGCCTAAGTGAAGATATTGTTGGAGCCTCAGTTCTTCCCTTTCTTTCACCTGAATCCCTTCCAGTGCTTTAATTAAGAGTTATAAGAGTAATGGCTTGACTATTTATGCCTCTAGGAACAGCTAAATGCCCTTTAGGCCTCAGCAAGCCTTGGTGGTTAGGACAGGTCATACAAGGTGGCTGCCTGTGGGTCCATTATACTGGAATCGAGATATTTGTGTAGGACCATGGCTAGGAATTCACCACCTTTTGTCAAAATAATGACTCGATGTCTTCCTGACATTCTAGCTAAGACAGTGCTTGCTGCAGGCAACTTATGAGGCCCAAATGAATTGCAGGGATTCTTGATGCGCCCTTTGTTGAGATTTGACACCTTAGGCTGATGATAACTCGAGTTTCCATGTCATAGTTTGTCACTTATGAGGAGGCCCTTCAATGTCAAAGTTGCTCACTTCTGGTTGAAGGCCTGAAGAGTATTTGTTGTGTTACTGGTTTCTCAAAATTCTATGCAATCTTTCAAAAAAAAAAAAAAAATCTATGCCCGCAGGAATACAAAATGTTTTAGAATTCTTGCCAACAATAATTGTGGCTCTCAAGTCTCAACTCATTATTACCATGCTCTTCCTCGTCTTTGTTGCAGACTTCCCTTATTTGATTCTTGCCTTTTAAAGGTTGCGTCATCTTGTGCCACTGGACATCAGGGGGTACAAGTGTTTGACAGCCATCATATTGCGTTCATAGTATGGGCTTTTCCCCCTTTCTATTTTCTTCTGGAATTGCCATTATAAATTCAATTAATAGTTCGCCAGCATTAATATTATAGACTAGCAGAGGTTAGCACTGACTTTGAAACATTTAACTTCCATAAACTGATTTGCCTCTGCCATGTGCTTGACTTTATTAGTTGGTGGTAGGACACAACTGACTTTTCTATTTTGTATCATCTGTTGTTGTTTGTGTTGAACACTGTACACAATATTTCATCTAAAATCTGATGCGCCGTCGTTATTATTCCAATATTTGAATACCTAAATTTTGATGTACCTAATTGAAGTATGTGAAAGTGCCATTTTCTGAAACTCCTTTTGGGAGACTGAAGCGTCCAGATTAATTTAAGGCCTTTTTCTGGATCTGATAGTGGGAATTGAACTATCTTCCTCAATTATTATATGCCCTCTCAATTTGATACTGTTTAGGACCTCTTTTCTTCCATACCATCCATCATGACTAGGGGTCTAGGTAATGCTATATTTGGGTATCAAATATCAATGGTGATCAGTGAAGTCTTTATTTTTACAAGCACCTTCATTCAATAATTTGCTTCTAGTGTAGGTTAAAGAAACATAATAGATTGTAACAATCTCTGTATAATATGGTTACAGGTATCTGATAGCCTCACACACAACAGATTACCAGTACCCGATGCTTTTCTTCAACACACTGGCTGTGATAATCTTGGTTATAGCTAAATTCCCACACATGCACAAGGTTCGGATCTTTGGTATCAATGGTGACCAGTGAAGCAGTTAAGACGGACAGTTTATCTTAACACTACTGAAAGGCGGGTTTCAGATCGGTTCTCCACCAGCTGTTGGAAGGACATTGTTGTATAGGAAAAAGCCAGAAACAGAAACGGTTATGGATATGATGTAATGCTTTTGTATCACCTAAATTTACATCTGCTCGCTCACGAAAGCGATTGTACAGGAATATTGCATGTTCTACTTTAGGTCTTTGTTTTCTGATCTGAGCATGATTTTTGTGTTTCATTGTTTTATGCCAAAAAAAAACTTTTAATCTGTAATAGAAAGATAAAACTTATTTACTGGAGTTCTTGTACTTGAATGTGGACTGCAACTGTGCGTGCGTGTTTTGTCACTTTTGTGTGTGTGCAAACAGAGCGCAGTAAAAAGAAGAGAGTAATTGAGTGATCCTAAGCGTTGACAACCCTCTCAATATTGAATTTTCATTAGTAAAAAAAACATCAAAACTATAAATTTATATACCATCTCTCTCTAATTTTTGCATACATAATAATATTTTAATCTATTGTGTCTAATAAGATTGGTAATCTTTAGATTACATTCTTAAAAAAAAATATGTAATATGTAGGGTCTGTCCAAATAATTGTTACAAAGATTTACTCGTAACTCTTACCTTGACCTTTCTCTAGATTCTAGATTGTTAATTAATTATTTTTATTGAAGGAAGACTGTTAAATTTTCTGACCCTTTTTATAAAATAAAATAATAATTACAAATTGACTTTATCGCATATCCAATGCTTTCAATTTTGTTTCTTTTGCTACAAATTGTGTTTAAAAATATTGCAAAATTTTAATGTTATGACTGATGAGAATGTAAAATTAGCACGTACTATTTCGTAAAACCACAATTACTGAACCACAAATGACTATTTTTTTGTCCTATGAATAATCAGTTACTCCGTAAAAAAGAAATTAAAAATTTACCACTAAAAATTAAAGCAAGTACTATAATTTAAAAGTATATACTTCAATTATTTGAAAACATTTATTGCTAAATTTTTTAATACTGTAATTTAAAATGACTATTTTTTTCCCTAAGAAGTATTCTTTGGGTGTGTTCTCTTCAACTTATTTAATCTGACTTAATTATAACTTATTGGACCTGATCTAACTTAATTATTGTATATAATTAATTTATAAGGACTTAATATTGTATTAAATTATTGTCAAGTCATGACCTGACCTGAGTACCTGACTTAATTATAATTTTTTTTTGGTAAGGAATAAAATATCAAAGGAGAAGATTATTACATCCTACCATAAGAACGTGACATAAAGCCACCACCCAGATGATACCTTAAAGATTATTAGGGACAAACCTCTAATCGCCCTTAAGAATGACCCAAAAGCAAGAAAATCAGCCTACTATACAAGCTTACCTAAGGATAAGAATCCTAATACACAATACAAACAAGCAAGTATGTAGGGAGAAAACATCTAGATCTAACACCAAAGCTAGTCAAAGGACTCGGTCATTAATACAACAATGCAACCAAGCTAGATTAAATAAAAACAATGAACCATGGGACGTCGAAGCCATGAGCTTGGTATCAACCATATCCATCCTTAAGTAAACCATTCGATCAAGCAAAATAATAATAGTATTAGGCCTCTATGAAGCATCTTCCTTGGATCCATCTCAACCTTGAGGACATTAAGAACCGAGGCAAACCATCTCTCATAAAAGAACCCGGGATTTAGAGAGCTCGAAGGAATCTATCTATCTTCAAGTTAGCCAATACCATCTTAACATTGAACGTACAATAAGAGCAACAGGTCGTAATGAGAGAAACCTCCTTGTAACCACCACAACCTTTAGGACATTATGTACCGAGGCAAGAACATCTCCCATAAAAGAACCTAGGTTGAACTAGTTATAATTTATTAGACATTACTTGATTATTTATTAGACTTTACCTAATTCTAACTTATTAGACATTACTTGATTATACTTATTAGACATGACCTAACCTGATCTAATTATAACTTAATGGACCTAACCTCACCTAATAAGTTGAAGAGAACACACCCTTAGCTACGGCCATCAACATCATACAACAGCGCTTTCATTCTTTTTCCATTCAATTTATCCCTATGCCGCCAATTATGAAGAACACATTTAGACATTTAGTGCTAAGTTTTTGAAAAAAACATTTCTTAGATACATCAGCAATACAAGACAAACATCAATACAAGAGTAGTGATGGATGACTGATCAGTCTCTTACCAAGTGAAGACTCAAGTTACAAAAGTTACCCCCACAAATTAATAACATTGTTGCAAATATGTGATAAGACAAATACAATTTATCATTTTTATTTAGAAAAAGACAAAAAAAGTTTGTCCAATAGTTGATATACATATATCTCAGTTATACACTAATAATTTCTTCAAATTCATATTTACAATACTAATTAAATTTAGTCATTTAGCATTGTTCCTCATTATTTGCTTCATGGGCAAGGAAAAATTAAGCCTTCAATGAGGGAAAAAGGTGGACGCCATGATAAACAACGGATCTATTATACATCTAGATGTACATATATGTATATTACTCCACCCATCACAATCAAAGCAAATACTCTAAATTGAAAAAAAAAATCACACAATTTTGAACAAAATTGAACATTTATTTTGGGATGAAAGAGGCAATAAACTGTTAAAAAAAGTTAATGGCAAAAATTATTTTATGTTTAGTTTACATTATTCTAGTTAAATTTCTACTTATATTAGTTACATTTTAATTAATGTGATGGTTAAGCTTTAAATAATGAAAATAATGTTAACATTTTTACACAAATAAGTTTCATAGTTCATCAATATATTGATATGGTACTAGTATGAAAGACATATTTTGTTAAAAATAAACAAAGAAAATTCAAAAGAAAGAAAAAAATATTACAAATAAAATAAAGAATAATAAAAAAAAAGTTGCATAAAGTTTTGGAGGAAAAATTTTCTTTATGAAATAAACACGTTGTTGAAGTTATTTAGAGTGTTAGAATATACTCAATATTATTTAATTAATTTGTGTGGACATGGTGTAACGAATTAATTAACTAATGTTTATACGCGTGTTTGCCGGACTAATGTTATATCCTAAAGTATATAATTTGGCAAAAATATGACTATGGAAACCTTGATGCCATTTCAAGGTGTCGCAGACAGAGGCTTTGGAGTGCCCGCGCCTTGCCCGTGACAACGCAAACAAGCCAAGACGGAGGACTAGCGTCGCGCCCGCGCTGAACCTAGGTCGCGCCCGCAACGTGTCTTCGTGTCGCGCCCGTGATAATTCGTTAGTTATTCGTTTGTTGCGGTTTTCTTAGTCAAAGCATGATCTTGAGTATTGGGGTTATATTGTATGGTCGTGTTGTGGCTATAAGTTGAGTGCTAAATCAGAATTGAAAATATAAGCTTTCATTCTATTTTCCTATTGCAAAAGGTTCTCTATACTTCATTTCATTGGATGATACTCAAAGAAAGCTTAAGTCTCATTGTTCTTCGTTATATCTCAAAAGTTGATTTCGTCATACCTGGGCTTTCGTAGGGTCAAAGTACTACTTTTAAGAAAGTGAGTACACGCCTCGAAGATTCATATATTTTGTTCATAGATATTTGATATCCACACAAACCCTAAATTCCCCAACACGCGTGTCGTATGATAATGATATGTTAGCGGGTTTTATTTTAGTATTATTCCCTCGTTCCGGTTTTATTATTATAGAATAGATAGATTTGATTCTCAAGACTTATTACTATCTTCTAAGTTATCCTCTAGTTATCATCTATGCTAATTATACATAGAAATTTCTGGCTTAAAGATTTGGCTCTACTAATTATAGAATAATAACGTACAAAAATTCTGCTACATACTAAATATAGGATTGCGTTGGAAGTACCTAGAAGCCTAGACTAGGACTTTGTGTGCCGCCCCTATACTACTTCAAGCAGGCCAATTGACCAAATTGGTAAAAAAAAGTGACATCCAACGACAATTTGGTAAAAAAAAATTAATTTTGCGACAAATTGGTAAAAAAACTTAGCTGTGGGTGACAAATTAGTAAAAAAAATTGCTTTGCATAGCAAATTGGTAAAAAAAATTAATTTTGACGACGACTTGGTAAAAAAAAACTTCTGGCGACATTTAAGCCAAAATTTTAATTTTAATTCATTTTATAATTTGGTTAATACACAAAATTATACATCCCTATCAAATTTTTAGATCTTTTTATGAGTATTAAATTTAACTCCTTTTACTCACACATATTTATCCAACCATCCAAAATTATTTTTTTTTTCTCCTCTCTTACCATCCCAATTTATCATCCGAGGCTATTTTTTTTACTAATTTGTCACCCAAAGCTAAGTTTTTTTACCAATTTGTCGCAAAATTATTATTTTTTACCAAATTGTCGCTAGGTACCACTTTTTTTTTACCAATTTGGTCAATTGGCCACTTCAAGCAATTGTTCATATACCCCCTTTTATTTGCAACATTTACTTTTTCACATCTCTTAACATACAACTTTAAATAAAAATATCTTTAAATATATATAGTAAAAAATTATAAAAATTGCATATTAAAAAAGTATACATCGAGCCGAATCAAACGTTGTCGCAAAAAAAGGTTTTGTAAGTTTTAAGAAAAATTATTTGAAACCCTAAAAAAATTAGAGAGAGACAAAGTTTTCTGATGAACAGTAGTGAAAGTCAGAATGTGGCAAAAAAAAGGGGACGGAGGGAGTAACTCGCATAATTTATACTCGTAATTCTTGTGTACTATTTGTTTGCTATATAAGGATTATTATCACTATTTATTGTGTAATTTTGACTCCCTCTAATTTTATACATATAAGAAAAAATATAGTAAAAAAACAAATGTAGCAAACTTTATGGAATAGAGTAAGTAATATTCAATATTTTGCCTATATATAAATATATAATTTTATTTATATAACGAGAGTGTTAATTGTCAATTTTAAATATCTATCTCGTGTAGTTAAAACGATATACATTCATTTACAAATATTTAAATTATACATACTTTGCAATCATTACATAATTAATTGATTACTTTGACTAGCTATTTTATTTTATTATATATAAATATTTGCTATCATCCACTATTACTATATAATGTTCAAAAGCGAACAATTAAATGCTCGTTACTGAATTTGAATATTTTCATATTTACTTAATTGTCATCTTCGATATACCCAACTAATACAGTACTAAAAAAAAATTTATTGAAAAATAACCTTTCTGTAGCAAAGATAAAGGGTTGGAGGGAGTGGACTATATATGGAGTATTCAATAAAAAAAGGGTTTTTCTTAAAATTATCCATCAGTTTTTGTAAATTCTCAAATGTATTCATATTTTTTAGGATTTCTTATGTGTACTAATAAGATTTTAAAAACTTCTCAATTGTAACAAATTTTTTTATGATAGCAAATGGACGTTAGCAGCATTGTTAAGTTAGTTGGAAAAAAAACAAAAACTAGAATTAATAAACATATATACGCCGTGCAGCGATCCAAAAGTCCCAGCCATGACACAAATCAGCCCCATCAACCGCTAAAAAACCATCAAACTAACTTATTGATTTTGGTTTTTGTTTTTCTTTTCCAACTAACTTAAGGGTGATATTTACGTTCGTTTGCTATCATAAAAAAATTGATTACGATTGAGAATTTTTAGAAATTTTATGGATACACATAAGAAATCCTTAAAAAGTGGAAACATATAAAAATTTGCAAAATCCAATGATATTTTAAAGAAAAATCCTTAAAAAAAAAAGTATTGTGCTACCAAATTCTGAATTAAATTGACTCCAGGTCACAACAATAATTACCTATATTTCTGAATTAAATTGATCTATAGAATTTTTCTGACGGCAATCTTTAGCTAAAAAACAACACATTGTTACGCTGGTCACTTGTAAAGTGTAATTACCTATTCATTTCCACCTTAGTTTTGTATATACGTTAAGTATATAAAGAGAAATATAGGTCATACTAAAACTTATTTGACTCGTTTCAACATAATTTTTTTAATTATATAGTTTTATTATATGTAGTAAAAAAAAAAAATTTGCTTAAAATTGTGTGTTGAAAATTGTACGAAAATAATGTACAAGTATTAAAAAGAAATTGAGGGATAAACTGATATTTAAAAAATACACTTAAGTGTATGATTATGTAATACACTACTTTTTTTAGCATTATATTTTGTGTGAAAGCTTTTTTATGAAAATGATTTTTAATGATATTAAAAAAATTTACTTAATTAAGAGTAGAACTATGGACTATGATACTATCCTGGCCTAAAGCTTTGAGCTGAACCCTATTACAAACTTACGGGTCAATTGACTTAATTTAACACATACATACTCTTCCGTAACATATTAATTACAACAATTTAACATTTAATCGTTGCATTTATTTTGTTATGGAGCAACCCCAAAATCTCATTTTTGACGTTAGAAAACTTTGATTGCTAGGCTAGCAAGAGATCAAGTATACTACACTACAGCATTAAGTTTAACAATTAAAATGCGCGTTTGGACCGAAGAAGAGTTATGATGTAAGAAAAGTATAAACATTAATTCATTTGTTTTTTTAGGATAATGTGTGGGATACTAGGCCTTGGAATCAGGCCCTACTGCTGGTCACCCGGCCCAATTTTAGCCAACACACGCATCAGTAAGGGGGAATAATAAGGAATCCTCACAAATATGTGCGGTGAAAATCGAACTTAGGACCTCATGCCTGTAATTCTGAAACTTGTATGACTTGATCCTCAATCATCCATTCATTTGTGTAATAGAATTAGTGATTGTGCAGAGTGTAATGGAGTGTAGAGTACTAGTGTAGTACTGTTGTTAATTGGTCTCTTTTTTCTTTATGGTTCCTGCAGTGTGTGGACTAAAGTTGATTAAAATCAATATGTTGTCAAATTATTTTCGAAAACATACAAAGTTTTGGATTTCACAACTGTCTGACAACCTTTTTTGCCAATTGGCCTGGACTAAACATTATTTTACCTTTTTAAAAATGCTAAGGGCTATATACATACAAGTTACACCAGTGATTAGTGAGATACACCCATACACCTACACCTTTATCATCCAAGCCTGAATTTATATCTTTATGGAAACATATTCTCATTTTCAAGCCTGAATTTTATTCATATTTTTTTTTGTTACCAATCATTACTGTTGAGAATGGTGGTATTCGATGACAATAAATATTTTTTGAAGAAAATTAGACAAATTAGAGACCTGTAAGCTAGCATTGTCACGAAAACGGATATTGCCTTTTCTTCTAAATTTACATTTCCATTTATTCTCAACACCATATTTTATAACCGTTGTAGTTAATGTATGTGTTCTTTGCATACACAAGACAATGAGATTTAGGAAAGCAGGACTGGGGAAGGAAAAAAAATAGTGTTAAAATTGATATAATATGAAAAATGGGTCGAGACAACCCAATATAAAGGTGAAGTAGCTCACATACTTATAAGTTAGTTTATTTTTTTTTATCTTTCTGATCTCCAATGTAGGACAACTCACTACACGCTAGAAGGTATGGAGTACATAATTATATTTCTCACTGGGAATGTACATCCAACAGAAGCCCCTTAACCAACGACTTCGACAAATACCCGATTTATTAGAAGAGACCTGTAATTTGTGCTTTGATACCATGCATGTTAAATTTGATATAATTTTACAAATAGGCTTGGGTAACCCAATACAAAGGAGGAGAGTTCGAGCTACTTAATTACAAGCCTTGTGAGATTCCTTTGCAAAACCAATTAACAATGGGAAGAGCAGCTCATAAACTTATAAGTTAGTGTGTTTGATCTCTTTGACTCTCCCCCTTTCTCCAATGCAAGACAACCAACTAGTGCATACACTTGTGTTTGTGTAGTTTTATACTATATATTATCCCCTCTTTTTCACACTGTTTGTTACATCGAAAATCTTTTTGTGATAGGATAATAGTTGTGGAATTATTACTTGTTTTCAGCTAATATTTCAATTTTTTGGAATGGGTGTTGTTAATTGTCGCCACAAATTACTTAAAATCGCTCACAATACAAAATAAAAAGACGATGGTGCCCTTGACTTAAAATTACACCACAATTTTGAGTACATTAACAACGATGCCACCGGGCCAAGACCTCGATCACCACCATCATGGCACGTCGGTGGTGTTTTTCTTAAGTATGGGATGTCTAGATCGATCAGACGCCCCGACATGGTCGTGGAGTTTGATCTGGACGTCCTAACTAGTATAAAAAAACAGGTTTAGGCAACGAATTTGGTTGATTGGGCAAAATTTAACGATCCACTTTTGGAATATATATGCCAAAATCATGTGTGGTTAGATGTTATTAATACTTATTTTTAGTTAATATTTTCACTTTTAACATATTATAATACTGGCCCAAGCAAGACTAGGGGTTGTATTTAACATTTTTTATATTTATGTAAAGAGAAAAAAAAAAAGTAATGTTAAATGTTGTTTGTAGATAGTGAATCGAAATATAAGGGAAAAAAATACACGAAGGGCCTATACTCTATAGTAGGTCATAATTGGTTACTTGATGGTTATTATTCTAGTTTACTACTACCTCCGTAACATAACTTTCAATAAATTGTTTTGCACGCATTTTGAGGAAGTGATTTAAGGGTGTAAACGAAAGAATTAGTCAATATAATTTTAATATTAGGAACTTATAATCACATTCTTGCTTGTATATATTAAAACCATTTTGACTAATTCCTTCGTTTACACACTTAAATCGCTTCCTCAAAATGCGTGCAAAACCAATTGTTGAAAGTTTTATGTTACGGAGGGAGTAGATAAAATAAGATATGAATAATTAAATTAATAGGTACCAACTATTGCACTTTTTATTTATAGGTACCAACTTTTGAATATTCACCAGCAGCACAGACTATTACATAAAGTTGCAACGATAGGTATGGATGACCTATAAAGTTGCAACGATATTCAGGTCATATACCTACCGTTGTAACTTTATGTAATTATTCGTGTTGTTGGTGAATATTCAAAAGTTGATACCAATAAAATAAAAAGTGTAATAGTTGTTACATATTATTGTAATTATTCCTATAAAATATATATAGATTGTATGATATATCCCCCATCACCATGTATTTGCTAAATGCAAAGTTTGGCAAAATAATTAGTCCGTATTAGATAGGACTCCTTGCAATGGATAGCTGAGACTACTAATTTTGGCACTTTCTTACTTTCTTAACTTTTTATTAAATCTAACCAAAAAGGAAATAAACACACACACACACAAAAAGACGATCTATTGATCTAATAACGTTTTAGTCTTTATTTTATTTTATTTATTTTTTGTCTTATTTTTCTCTATAAATAGAAAGAATCTTCATTATTGTCTTATTGATATTGAATTATTAAGCATTCTTGCTGTTTTAGGCATCTTATTACTTCATTTTTATTTCCTTATTTTATTTTTCATGTTTGAAAAAGTGGATCAGTCTAGCTAGCTAGCATATGTATGAGAAGCTAATGTCAAGTTACAAAAAAATAACTTTAGCATGCTACAACTTTAATTTTGGAAGAAAAATAAATAGCCATCATACCCAACATAACCTTGATTGAGTTTGTTCTTTTTAGAGTGCGTTCTCTTTACCTTAATTAATAAGTACTTAAAGCAATCAAAACTTTATATTCCGTACTAATTAGTGGGTTAATAAAAAAACATTGTTCCATCCGTTTCAAATTGTTTTATGTTTGTTTTTTTTTTTTAC
Organism: Salicornia ramosissima; assembly: GCA_951394345.1. Lineage (NCBI taxonomy): Eukaryota > Viridiplantae > Streptophyta > Magnoliopsida > Caryophyllales > Amaranthaceae > Salicornia > Salicornia ramosissima. The sequence goes on from OX596234.1 coordinate 52,680,293, forward strand.
ATACTTTGAATTTTGGTCCATACTTTCAAATTATTCCATATAAAAAAAAAGTATTTGTCTAAAGATGATTCATCCGTTATATACTTTAAACATCTACAAGCAAAAGATTTTAAAGATGAAAACTCAATGGTCATATACTCACATTAGTTTATGGAAAACTCGTCTGAGTTTTTTCTTCTAGAAAAATCAGAAACAAACAGAGCAAAAAAACTCAGCCGAGTTTAAGAAAAACTCGGGCGAGTTTCAAGGGAACTCGGGTGAGTTCCCGAAGAACTTAAACTTGCCCAAGTTTTTATTGTGCAGAAAATCCAACTTTGAAAAACTACTACTTCCCCATTATTACTTGTCGGAATTCAGCGCATAACCTACCATTCGAAAGTTGTTGAAATTTAGTTTCCAATACAAATAGAATTATATTAATCTTGTTTAGAAGGTGAAATGTGCCACTAGACAAATCTAACAGGTCAAGTGTTATAACAGATGTCAGAAAAAATATAGTAAAGATTAACAAGAACAAACATAGATATATTTATGCGTGGTTCGCCGACAATGTGTCGACTAAGTCCACATGCAATGGAGAGGTGAAATTTTATTGATCTTGAGGACTTTATGAATACAGTGATAGTCTAGGGTTACAGAGGTTAGGAGTATATATAGACCTCTTAATAAATTAAAGAAACAAATTAGGCCTGAAAAATTAGCACAAAAAAAACCTAAACATACAGAACAAATACCATAAAAGTACCCCCCCCCCATCTGGGAGGGGGGGAGGGGGCTTATTGTGCCCCGGAACTTCTAAACCAGGGTGTTTCACCCCTAGACCCCGACTTGCTGACCAGGCAGCGAGACCCCATCATGGGTTATTCGATGGGGGCATAAATCAGATTCAAAACACAAACTAACACCAACAGGATTTTAATTTATATGAATATATTTTTTTGTTCTCATACCCAATATTTCAAACGTAACAAACGTTTTGAAATAAATGGAGCAGTATATATTGTTATTTAATTGGTCTCTATTTCATCCACCATAACACCATTTCATTGTGGCTCCTTAAACACACACCCCCCAAAAAAAAAGAGATGAAAAAAGGGTGAATAAATATGAATAATTGTTTACTCGATCTAAAATTGTATATGTTGTGTTTTCATCATAACTCATAAGCATGATTTCTAAATATATATGCTCATCTGACACATCCAATTATATACATTCTAGTATTAGTCCACGATTTAATTTATGCTGATCTACATAATTAAATACCCTTTTGGTCCATCAATTTTATTAATTGCGCAATTTTGTTCTGTTGAAACAGCTAACCTAACAATCCTACGTACTAGTTGTAAGAATGAGACTTCAGTAATTAATTTTGCCTATTTCAAGAAACAAGAAACGAGCGATGATCTATCATAGGATGCTTACGATGTGTACTGTGAATAATTAGATAAGGGGATTAAACCTAGATATATACTTAATTTGATCTCAATTATTACTACTAACAACATGATTCAAGTAAAATAAAAATGCATTACTCAAATTAAACACAGGGCCGTGCCGGGTATGTGTGTAAGAAGATCCTCTGTACAGGCCTTGTTTTTCAGATGGCTTAATTTTTTAATTTTTTTTAAAAATTATTTTGTCTTATTGTTATATTTCTAGATAAATATATCATTATCTAAAAAAAAAATTTGAGATATATACATATGTTGTCAATATAATATTGAATTATCGCATTTACTAAAATATCAAGGGCCTAGTTAAAATTTTAGAACAAGGCCCCAAATATTTTCGGAACGGACCTGATTAAACAAATAAATAAAGGTTGGACAATGCAAAAGCGTGGAAGTGCTAAAGTCTCTAGTTTTCTACTTCTCGACATTTCTCTTTGTCTCACATTGAAATTTTAACTCATCTGTTGTATCTTGTATATATTTTAACCACCTTCCTAATAAATGACCCATATAAAGTGGGTTAGTAATGAGAATCACTATGTTTGTGACCCATATTTTGAATTATCAGAGCCTATCAAAACTTATTTTAAGCTAAACAGAACATAACATAACGTTCTTTAATCATATGTAAATGCATATGCAATGTGTTCACTTATCACAATTTTATAATGATCTTTTATTTTTTAGCTAGTAGTTTGAGAAACATTCTATTATAATTAAATACATATTTGCTATAATAATTTTTAGGGTTATATATTTTGTATAATTAATGTATGACTAGAGGGATCTGGACGTGTTAAACCTTATTAGGGTTGTAAATGTGGTACCTAACCTGTTATATCAACATATACTAATCTTCACGTGAACTTGTTTTTGACCTGAATACAAGTGGCCTATCCGCATCTAACCTGATTTGGTCCCAATACCATATGAGACCCAACAACATTTTTTTTAACCGATCCGGCTTGTACCGAACTTGTTTTCAACTTGAACCTATTTTCAACTTGTTTAAATAGCACCGAACTTCTTGTCACCATGAACTTGGTATTAACCTGTCAAAATCTATGTTGACCTAAACCGTTTTTTTTAATCTTGAACTATTTTGGACTAGAATTGTTTCTGACACAACATATTTTACACAACATGACCAAAAATGACCCATAAAAACTTAATCAAGTTAATTTTTTCACTTGCTTCCCATAAAATGACGCACGTTAATCGAGGCAATGACTCAATAACAAACAGAAGCACACAAATCACTTCCCATAAAGTAGAAATATTAACTTAAATTAAATTGTCATCACACCAAACTGCACATAATTTTGTTAGATCATACTTAGTTACATCGATCTAAATATTACCAGTTTAGAAAGTATAGTAATTAATGCTTATATAGAACCTTAATTAAGGGCCGTAATATCACTACTCTTTATTATTTTCTCGCTTTATACCACAAAATACAATTAAATATCAAAAAGTTATTGTTAAAAGAAACAACTCAACCAAAAGCTTAAATTAATTGTTAAAGTTCATGCATTGTACTCTATCCCGTCCCTTCACACGAGAACCACAATTGGACTTGAACTGTACTGTGGTTGCATTCCCCCGCCCAACATTAACGAACTTAAGATCTTTTTGTCACGTTGGCGATAATAAAGGATCATATTAACGAAAAGTTTAAACTGATGGTTGAAACACATGAATTATCCGTTATTATTTTGTTACATAAGTCAGCAATAATCAAGTACATATATATAACATAATACTATGAATTAAAGAAGTTCATGATTATAGATGTGGCTTCCATTCTTATTATAGTGAAAATATAAATAGAAAATTACTGAACTAAATAAAATACTACTGTAATTGCAGAGATGAAGACAATCAACATAAATCCATCCTAATTAATATAGGAGTATAATATATAATAGTGTATGAATTAAATTAATTAAAGTAGCTAGGTCTAAACATGATCTGATCATCCACTTTCTGATAAGGAAAAGGGGTACCTAAATTATTCTGTTCGTACTCAGCTGCACAAATTTCTCCCAATAAATCAAAAGTTAACATCAGATCATATATATATAATTATATATATAAAGGCAAGAAATTAAATTAAAATAAATGTTCCTTATTATTACTCTTAACTGCTGCCAAGTGCCAACATTAGTGCCTTTTTCTGCCGAATATTTTTCTGCCGAATTTAATAATACTTACTCCGTCCGTTTCTATTTGTTAAATTAGTTATGTATTACGTTTTTGGTGTTTTTTTTTTTTATTTGTTATATTTTAAATCTTTTCATTTGTGTATAACAATCTTAATGTTTAATTTGACAAGCCAATTATATATTTTCCCTCTGTTTCTTTTTATTTGTCCCATTTATTTTTTCTCATCTTCCGAGACACATCTTTAAATGAAAATATCTTGAGATACGTATAATAAAAAATTATAAGCATTACATATTAAAAAAATACACATTGAGCCGAATCAAACGAGATCCTATTTGACTATATTTTTCCTTATATGTATAAAATTATAGAGAGTCAAATGTACCAAATGAACAGTAGCAAAAGTTAATATGGGCAATCTTTAAGGGACAGAGGGAGTAACATTTATAATTATAGTGTAATGTTCAATTTTATCTTGAGCGTGATCCACTCAAATAGATAAAAAGTTGTAATAAATTACCTCAAATCTAATTGAGTTTTGATTTTTTTTTTTTTTTCAATTAAAATACTACCATATATACTAACCCCATTCTTTTTTGCCTAAATAATCGAGTGCAAGATTTCAAATGTAACGAACTAACAAATGGAAACAGAGGTTGGGTATGTGTATGTGCGATGCTATATTGATCTTGATGAACTTTTTTTACTATTCTTTTCCTCATTTCGATTATTGTTGTTGCTTTGCTTTTTATGAACGAGTTGTCTTTATATTATTATATATATATGGAGAAAAAAAATCATGTACATGAAATATTAGTATATACCACTTAATAATCTCTTGGTAAAAAGAGTAAAAATATTAAGGGCAGGGGGGTGTCGGGTGGGTGTGTAAAAAGCCCCACTGTACAGGGCCCCGTTATATAAAGGGCCTATATTTTTTTTGTTTTTCTTAGTCATTTGTCTTAAATTATTCTTATATTTTTATATAAATTAATGATTTTCTATTAAAATATTTTTGGGATGTATACATGTATTGTCAAAATAATATCAAATATTATCATTTATTAAGATTTGAAGGGTCTAAGTACAATTTTAGAACAGGGCCCCCGATAACTCCGACACGGCCCTGATTAAGGGTAGCTATTTATATGAAGTTATTTTAATAAAATCTGTTACTCTCTCCGTCCCTTATTGTTTGCCCCATATTGACTTTTGTTACTGTTCATTTGGTAACTTTGACTCTCTATAATTTTATGCATATAAGAAAAAATATAGTCAAATGGGATCTCGTTTGATTAAGCTCAATGTGTACTTTTTTAATATGCAATTTATATGATTTTTTATTACATGTATCTAAAGATATTTTTGGTTAAAGTTGTATCTTGAAAGATGAGAAAAAGTAAATGAGGCAAATAAAAAGGGACAGAACTAAGGGCTTGTTTACTTCAGATTATATTCAGTTCAGTTCAATTTAGTTCAATTAATACACTTCTATTTAGTTCAGTTCAATTCAGTTTAGTTCATCTCTATTAAATTCAGTTCAGTTCAGTTCATCTTTATTCAGCTAATGTAAACGAGCCTAATTTTGTGTATATCCATTTAAGAATTTATTATTTTTTAATTAATGTCATGCATAATATTAGTTGCACTTATTTTAAAAAAATCATAAAAGGAGTGCAATATATATACCTCCCTTTTAGTAGGTGAATTAGGAAAGTTATTACCAAGTACTCCCTCCGTAACATAATTCTGGCAACAAGTTTTTTTTCACGCATTTCAAGGAAGCGATTTAAGGGTGTAAACGAATAAATTGATCAAAAAAAATTTTAAGATTAGTAATTTATGATATCAATCTTACTTGTATTAAAACCATTTTGATTAATTTGTTCGTTTACGCCCTTAAATTGATTCCTTGAAATGCGTGAAAAATTACTTGTTATCAGAATTATATTACGGAGGGAGTACAATAAGTTTGAAAGTTGAAACATAAAAACCCTGATTTATCTTTTTTTTTTTTTTACGTGAAAACCCTAATTAATTTACCTTAGCTTTAGAAATACGGTATCAATATAAAAAGAAACATAAAAAAAAAAAAAAAGAGAGGAAGGTGACCAGAGAACAAAGAATAAAAGCTTTCCCTATCTTGTGGTCAAAAAGCAAAAACCCACCAAAAAAAACGCACACATCATATTTCCACAAACAAAGAATATTTTATGCTTATATGTTTGAAGCCGCTCCACCATCTCCATATAACATGTAAACTAACTTAGAAAAATCAAAATCCATCATTACTATGATCAATTTATTAACTTAAAATTAGACTATCATGTCTAGATGCATGAGATGATTAACAAATATATATATATATATATATATATATATATATATATGGAGTATTCACACTATTCGAAATTTGTCATTCGTACTACTATAAAATGTTTTTGAAAAAAACATAATTAAATCTTTCATATTACTTATAAGTCTAGAAGTTACTCCCCCTATTACCAATTGGTTTTAGGATGGAACCTCCTATAACTTGTAACTTGTCAGGGACCTATCTAACAAACTCAACAAAATATATCCTAAATATATATCCAAGTCCCAATATTCCTAACAAATTCACATTTGATTTCTTTATTATGTTTCTCATTTTGAGAAACTGGTGAGTATCCTCCTGTATTAATAAAGTTTAGATAAAATAAATCAAATTATTATGAAGAAATCTTTTCGCTTTTTTTTTTTTTGTTTACATTCAGAATTTTAACACTATACTTAGTATTTACAACTCATATATAAGAAAAAATGTAGGCATATGTGTGATATTGTTTGATTCGTCTATTAAATAAAAAAATTATTTTATTAATACTTATTTTTTAATAAGTTTTAGTTAATGCGTAATTATATATATTAATGATCGAAAATTTATTTCGGCAAGCATGCACAATCACAATGAGAAAAATAAAATAAAACGATGGGAGTATAAGGAAGTGTGCTTTTCGTCTTATTTTTCTTTATAAAAGTTTGCATTAGACATTAAATTTCAAATAAGGGCGTACAAGCAAAAGTATATATAGGCTATGTTCTTTTGGACTGATTTAATCTGAACTGAATTAAGGTAAATTAAAGACTATTAAAAGCTGAACTGAACCGAATTGAAATTTTAAAAATTAAGTCCAAAAGAACATGAATACAGTCTTATAAAATTTGATTGATCACTCCCATAAGAAGGTTTGGTACATTTAGATAATAACTTTATATTCGCAAAAGTAAGAGTGCACTCTCTTGAACTTATTCGAATATGCACGTATTTGTATTTGTTTAAACTTAAGATGATTAGATCTTATTCTAGAAAAAAAATATTGTGTACAACGAGTGAAAATTACCCTAAAAATATTAAAAGTTACTCATTAATCCAAAAAAAAGGGGTATAGATTTATTAGTGTACACTCGATACATATACATAATAATTTATGCCAATTTTTTTTTAAAAAAATAAAAAAAAAATTAAATTAGATTATTATTGAACCTAAATGAAATTTATTAAGTCCGATAATTTCTAATATAAAACTTTAAAACTTATTTGACTTCCCTAAGAAAAATTAAAGTAAAGAGAACACACCTGAAATTAAAAATAATAAACCTAAAACATAATTTGTGTAAAATTGCAAAACAATTAAATTCCGTTAATCTCCCTATTATTTAATTTGTATTTAAATAACACTAACTATTTTATTTGTTTACACACTAAAACCACCATCAATCTTAAATAGATTTTTAGAACTAAAAATAGGGAAAAAGTAAAAATAAATAAATTAGGTTATCATCATAAAAATTGAAAATACATTTAAGGAAATACTAGTATACAATTGTAGCTAGGTAGGAACATACGTCAAAACAAACCCCATCTCATAATAATAATATATACTAGTATTTAGTATAGCTAATAACCCTTCTTTCTTTCTTACATCATAAAGTAAAAGGCCTACACTAAACACATAATAAAGCCATTACACAAACAATCACAAACATTCTTTCTTGCAAAAATTAACTCCATTTGCAGACAAATTAAAAGGCACCCAAACCCCTTTTTCTTCTCTCTCTCTTTTTCTTCTTTCAATTCTCTCTTTTCATCCCCCAAAAGACATCATCTCCTTAACTTTTCTCTTCACCTTTTTTATTCTCCTTTGGATTTAATTCATGGATGCTGCTCAATGGCAACAGGTTTGTTTCTGTATTTATATGATATATGCTATTTTATTTAATTTTATTTTATTTAATTAAAGCTACCTAGCAATTAATACTTCACACTCCCTTTTTTTTAAAAATAAATTAGTTTGTATTTATTTCTTTTGATGATGATAAATTAAAGAGTGATTATTTTGGTTTCTAAAAGATCCATAAATTAAAGTACTTAGCTTTTCACTAAAGAAAAAAAAAACCTTTTTTTGATGTAAATTTGGTTGTATATGCATGAAACTTTTCTTTGAAAGATGTTTAATGGAGTCATTTCTATGTCTGATCTCTCTTTTTCTTTTTTTTCCCTCCCCTTTTTCTTTTTCTTTTTTTCTTCTTTATTGTTTTGTTCAACTTTCATGTTTGTTCTTGAAACATGTAAAAGCTAGTAGCTTTTTTCACTTTTTCTGTTTTTTTTTTCCTTTAAACCCTTTTTGGTTATGTGATGGAAGGTGAAATAAAGGGGGTGTTTAGAGAAAAAAAGTTAATCTTTTGTAATTATTGTTTGTTTTAATTTGCTCATCTATTATTCTTTCTTTTGTGATTTCCATCCTTTTCAATTCAATTCAATCTCAAATTTCAAAAAGCTAATTAATATCATCATCTATCCATGTTCCATACCATAAACTTTTAATTTGGTTAATTCATTCACTTTATTTGTTTTAAGAAAATTTGTACATTGTTTTGGTTGTCGCGCGCACATACAGAACAGACAGACACTCTCTGAAAGTCGGTACTAGATAGCTTGCTTGATTTTCCATCCAATACACAATTTTAATTTCTCACAACAATACAAGTTAGTGAGATGATGATTATCACTTTGAATTTTAATTTTTTCTTTCTATACTTGCAAATTTTAATGTTTTTTATTATTTCTTACTTTCACTTTTCTTGGTTATTATTGTGGGGATCAATTCAATATCATATATAGCATCATCAGCAAATTGGTGATTATTCAAGGCCAATGGAAGAAATGATACAAATTCAAAACAACAACAATCATAATCCCAACAACAACAACCCTACAAACATGAGCAACAACAATTCAAGGGGGGCAACACCAATTGTTGGAGATCAAAGAAGAGCAAGACCTCAAAAAGATCAAAACTTGAATTGTCCAAGATGCAATTCAACCAACACAAAGTTTTGCTACTACAACAACTATAGCCTTACTCAACCAAGGTATTTTTGCAAGACTTGTAGAAGGTATTGGACTCAAGGTGGATCCCTAAGAAATGTTCCTGTAGGTGGTGGCTCAAGAAAGAACAAAAGATCATCATCATCATCATTATCATCATCAATAACATCATCATCATCATCCATAATCACATCATCAATAATCACAACCACATCAACCCCTCTTCAAAACCTAATCCCCACTAATAATAATAAACTCATTCCTGATCTAAACCCTCCAAACTCCTTGTCACACCTAATTAATCCCCCTCAAAACCCTAAATTATTCCTTGAAGGGCATGATCTTAATCTTGCTTTCCCAATTCAAGGCATGTTCCACCCTCCTAGTAACAATGATAATAATAATAATAATAATAATAATAATAATAATAATAATAATAATAATAATAATAATAATAATAATAATCATGAAACAATTAGTATTATGAACACTACTCAAAATCATAATAGTAATAATAATAACAATGAAAATAGTACATGTAGTACAACCAACAACAATTGTTCATCAAGTCACCAAGTTTCAGCACTAGAGCTACTAAGAACTGGGATGGCTTCAAGGGGGCCCACCTTAAACCCATATGTTCCGATGCCGATGCCGGATTCAAACACCTTGTACCCCTCAGGCCTACCAAATTTGCAAGAATTCAAAACCAATCATAATAATATGAACAACATGGTTGGATCTGGAGATGGTAATAATAATGTGGCAAGTGGTGGTGGTGCTAGGCTTTTGTTTCCATTTGCTGATATGAACAAGCTTGCTAATTCAACACCAACAACAACACCCCATCATCATCATCATCAACATCATCATCATATGGATGATCAAAGCAAGGCAGGTAATGATCATCATCACCATCATCATCAAAACCCAACAACTGGGTATTGGAGTGGTATGTTGGGTGGTGGCACATGGTAATAAACAAACTTTGGAGATAAGCTGAAAAATTATGTATTTTTTTATAAAAAAAATGCTTTTTTTATTAAAAAAAATGCTTTTTTTGAGGTTATATTTTGTTTGGTTTTTTTTTTTTTTTTTTTTTTTTTTTGGGAACTAACATATATAAATATGGGGGTATATCTTAATTTTGTATTATTCATGTATTAGAATTTGGGGTTTTATTTTTATTAGGGTTTTGGGTTTTATTATGTATCATATAAAAGGGTTCTTAGTATTAGGTTAGAGATAGAAGAAGTGGTGAATATATGACTTTAAATCTTTTAACTTTTAATTAGATCAATTGGCCTATATTCATACCTTCTTCCATCTATATCAAACATTAAGAAAAATCCCTTTCATTAATCTGTTCGTTGTATCTTATTAATTAAGTGTTTAATCTATTACTACTGATGGATTTTAATTAATTGCCTTCTTGTTCTAAAAAAAACTTCATATATATGGTCTTTTTTAATTAGTTTTTGTTACTTTATATATATGGTCTCTAATTCATAAAATTCATATGGAGTACTCCATAATGTTTTTAATTTATTTATGAATCACAAACAACATCCAAATTTATTAACTTACGGTATATGGGTGTGTTCTCTTCAATTTATATCAGATCAGACCAGATCAGATCTCATCTCATCAATTCTCATAAGTTTTCAGATAAAAAAAATTCAGAGGTAGTGATTGAACGCAGCCTGTATATATATATATATATATATATATATATATATGAATGATAAATCCTAAGATGAAAAAAATAATATTACTGAAACATAATTTATCAATTCAACAATGTGGCATTCTCTATGAATGTTGGGGAGTTGTCAGGTCTGACATCTTTATCCATATTGGGGAAGGATGTGAGAGAATCTTCCAGCCTTGAAAACCACTTCCATGAAGCCAATAGGAAATTAAAGTGAATGAAGCATATATTTGTGTATGTAATGTACATACATAATGTTGTATTATATTGTTTAATAATATGGGGGTGTTTGGTATAAGATTAGTAAATATAATGGATTAGAAACAAATAAGGGGGTAAAGCTAAGGGTAGTACATAGTGTTACTCATACTAGTTGTTTGATATCATTAAGGAAACCTATATGGTTACCATTTCGAAACGGTAATTGTTTCCGCTAGATTTAGAAAGGTAGCAATAATGTAAGGGTTTGTTTCATTCTCTTACAAATTTGTTTCCGTTTCCCACAATCCATAACAGATACATGGTAACAATATTGTTTTGTGATTACGTTTCCTATTTTAATATTTTGGTATACCAATTAAATAGCCCATATATGGGTAATAATTCATCTGCTCCATATTATTCGTAAAATAGTTCTTTGACACATATTTTATTGATGAAATTTGAGCGTGTATGTAAATGATATAATTTATTAAATTAATTCTAACACATACAGCAGACAAGAGTGAAACTATTCTCTACTAAGATTACAATTGTTTTACTAATTTTAATTTGCTCGCTTACTTGCTCAAATCTTTTCCTAAAAATGCATGAGAAATTAAAAATGTATGTTGCAACTAATATGCAGTGAATACAATAGTATTTCAATTAAGTATTAATTAATTGTAGCTTGTTGTTGCCCATTAGTCTCATAAAAATCTCTGTCTTTCTGTTACTAAATCAAGATTAAGACAACTAGCTTGCTCAACTATATAATATAGCATACTTTATATGATAAGAAATACATGAATTCAAATCCAAAACACTACATGATATAAAATTAGAAACAATGAGCTAGCTACAATCCATATTTGCACTAATTCATTAATTAAAAGATAAGTCTAATGAAATAAAGTTAATACTGAGTACAATAAAATAAATAAACACTTTACCTGCTTCAACAAAAGCTCACCTAATCACATAATATTTCATGAAGTAAAGGAGCCCATTTATTTTTATTTTATTTTTTCACAATTTGGCACATCATATATCTATGAATGTTCATCATTATTGCATGTTTCAGAGTTAGCCTCCTTCATTATTTTAGCTAAATAATGACTGGTATTACATACTACTACTATGATTACTCAAAACATAAATTAAAGGTAAAAGAAATTTCAGACAAATCCCACTTTTTCTTTGGTCTTATGAGGGTCCACCCAAACATTCCCTCTAGGCAGGCGTGCTCGTTAATTATGCTCTCCACTTTCAAGTCAATTTTTTTTATATACTTCCTCTGTTCTAAAAAAAATGCAACAGTCAAATTTTTGCACTATTCACGTTGTATACTTTGACCAAGTTTTGAGCTTTACACATAATAAAAAACATAGTCAAATGGGATCTTGTTAGATTCGTCTCGTTAAATACTATATTAATATCAACTTTTTTTATTTTTTAATTATTCATAATTATAGATATTAATGGTCAAAGTTTCGTCTCGGCATGTGTGAAATGTTGACTGTTGCGTTGTTTTTGAAACGGAGGAAGTATATCCTTTAATTTGTATTATTTTTTTTTGATAAATCCTTTAATTTGTATTTAACAAATATTGTTGTTCTAATTTGTACTCCTTCGATTTAAATTTGACTTTTGACACCGTTTAATAATCTGGTTTCAGTCATAATTTTTTTCTCTAGTATATAAAACTGATGAAGGCCATCAACATGTAATATGCCATTAAATTTGTCATAATGTGTTTGATCTACTTGATATATAGTTTGTTTAATTTCTGAATTACATTTCTTTCTTACTACTTCATCCACTCCATTTTTTAAAAGGCGCTCCATAATTATTAGTTGTAACGTTGTTCCCATTTTCACGTTTGCCAATGTATAATTTGTATTCGTAATATCTTTAATTTTGTTTTACCAAAAATTATAAAAATTAAATTACAATAAAATACATATTAAGACGATTCAAAAGAGATCTATCCCACTATATTTATTTAATTACATGTATACAACATAAAAGTGATTAAAAGAGTAATTATAAATAGTGTCCAAATTGACAACATTGCAACTAATATATATAGAGCGGATGAAGTATTATTACTTAGGTCATCAATTCTTCAGATAGATGTTTTCCTACTTCTAATTCCAAGTTTGGCCAATCTACCCTTACGGCCCGTTTGGTTGTTGGTAATGAATTGTGTTAATGGTAATAGATTTAAAGTGTAATTTGCTAATGAAAAACTTCAAAATCTCCATGGAAAACATATTTGCCATTCCCAAACTTGAAAAAAAAAATATTTTCCATTACCATGTAGAAGGGTGATATTAGATGGGAATAAATATTTTTGAAGAAAATTTGATAAATTGGAGTAAAGCTAACACTACCATGGGAATGAATTTTGATTTTTCTTCCAAATTTAGTTATAAATTCATTCCTATTACCTACATTTATAACCGGCTACCAAACGGGACGTTATTACACTTTAACTTCCCTAATGCATGGATACACATAGGTGAGTAATATTCATGTCTTTTAATCTCTTTCACATCATTGAAAAAGTAGTGGGGGGGGATTGATTCTAGTACTTCACCTTTAGAGTTTCAAAAAAAATATATTATAACAATTTTACCTTCACAATTACATAAAATAATAATACTTCCTCCGTCCCAATTTACTTGCTACATTCTCTTTTTTACACCTCTCGAGACACAATTTTAAATAAAAATATCTTTAACTATATATAATAAAAAATTATAAAAATTATATATTTGAAAAGTACATGTTGAGATGAATTAAACTAGATCCATCATGACTATGTTTTTTCTTATGTATATTAAATTAAATAAAGTCAAAGTTCACATGTAAACAGTGCCCAAAGTCAAACTAGGGCAAGTAAATTGGGATAGAGGGGGTAATAATTCTACCTTTATGTGATTTATTTTTAAAATACATATAATTCAAAAATAACCTCGTCTTAACAAACACCTTTTAAATACATGTGAGTATGCCACATTAGAGAAATAGGAGAGAAAACCCACATTATACGCTTAAGTGTTACTCCTCCCATCAGCATATCATTTTAGGATGAAAACTGCTTAGACTTAGGACTCGTTTACATTAGCTGAATAGAGCTGAACTGAACTGAACTGAATTGAATTGAACTGAATTGAACTGAACTGAACTGAACTGAATAGAAGTGTATTAATTGAACTAAATAGAGATGAACTGAACTGAATATAATCTGAAGTAAACAAGCCCTTAACTTGTAAGTGGACTAAACTCTCTTTCTCCCTATGTTTTGTCCAGGCTCAATTTTGACAATAATCCGAAGTATTAAAAAGGTATCAGAGTGTAGCTAGGTTGTATGTCCCTACTAAACGAAATTTTATAAAGCAACTGAATGGATCTTTTATATGAGGAAAAGTAATAAATAAAGTATATAACATTCTGGTTGAGATAGAAGTCTGGTTGAGATGATCCTCTTACATATATATATATATATATATAATGTTTTGGCAAGGTCAATCTACGTACCTAATGTCTATAAAGAACGAAAAGGCCAGGGTTGGGAATGAATAATTTGGAGGTACAAATCAACAACTACCTTTCAAAGCTGGTAGTTGTTTGAAACTTTCAATTATATTGCTAGCTTAGCTAGGCTGCGCTTGTGAACTTGTTGTAAATTCTTTCTTTTCATGAACATCTACTGTAGAATGTAGACACTATCTGTTTGTTGGTGAAATGTCTGATTTCTGCGGCTGATGCAAGAGATTAAATGAATGTTTTTTTTAATAAAGTTAAAACAGAATAATGGATATTTGATAAAAACACTTAACAACGTGCATTGTATGCTTTGTACTCCGTATATCAAAATTAAATTCGAAGTTAAAGTAATGTCCGAATATATTGTTTTATGAATTTATATATAACAAAATCATCATCATCATCATCATCATCATCATCATCATCATCATCATCATCATCATCATCATTGTTATTATTACTATTATTACTATTATTACTATTATTATTATTATTATTATTATTATTATTATTATTATTATTATTATTATTATTATTATCTACAGCTAATTTTAAAAATTGGCGGTTCACGGCAGATACACAATAATGACGAGCCTAAATTTCATCATAAATGTAGAAATTTTATGACAGTTTTTGAGCCGTTGCTAAAATTCACCAAATGTCTAACCCAAACTCTATTAAAATGACACATTTACGACGAGATCTCGATGGAAAAAATTTATTTACGACCCCTCTTTTTATGACGGGGTCACATTTTCACGATGGGAAACATTATTTACGACCCCTCCTTTTCTACTACATACGGCCATATGGGATCACATTTTCATGATGAAAATTCTCATCGCAAATAGCATCTTTTCTAGTAAGGAGTGTAATAAGAATTTACAAGAAATTAGTGGGTAGATGAAATACTATCTGGGCTCCCCACTCCTTTAGTAATAGCAAAACTAATCCTAGTGAAGATATGAGCTGTAACACACTTCAATATAATGCATGTTCAGTGTCATAAAAAAATTCCGAATCCACTTAAGCAATGAAATAGTTACCGCCTCGATCTAATTCTCCAAATATTATGATGAAAAAGAGAAAGGTAGAAATACATACCCTAGTGCTTCACACTTCTATTTGACATGCCTGCGATGTGCCACATCAACCACCACATGCACGACCAGCTACAAAATCAAACAACCTAATCCCAATTCTGTTAAAGGTGATGATCTAGTCAACTCAACACAAATATCAAGCCCCATCCAAATAATAGATCGAGTAACAAATTCGCAATGTACAAAGGCGTTTGCCATGATCGCCCATCATATTACCCAATATCGACTTTCTTGCCAACAGAAATCTCAGGCTGGCAGTAGATATGAAATAAAGTATCACAGACTATATTATGTAAATGCTTATTATTGTTGTTGTTGTTGTATTAATTACATATAAATCATTATTAAGTAATCATATGTAGAATGATTAACAATAAACTATATTATAGTAATAATATTTGTACACAAGGACGCTTTATAATTTTTGCCTACATTGAATATGTTAATTCTTTTTCAAATTTGAATATATATATATATATATATATATTTTATTTTTTATTTTTTTTTCTGAAGAAAAAAAATCTCAACACAATTACTCCATATTGTTAGAAATAATCATATGTAATTAATTAAAAATTCATATAATATTAATTTAATTAAAAAAATTATCATTTAAATATATTAAATCATGATACATTGAAACATTAGAATTTGTGATGACAACTTCACGTCTCTTCATACATACATATATATTTCAATGGAATAAAAGTATTGTAACTTTCTTAGTTTTCTTGGTATCATTTGTTATTTATAAAACATAGATTATAATTTTATTTTTTTATTAAATTGTGCATCACACGTGCTAAGTCTGCTAACCTAGTATTAAAAAGATTAGGTAAGCAATAATTTAAATTTACACAACCTATTTTTCTAAAAATTATAGCGTGATAAACTGTATGGAAGGTTGAAGCTCTCACCATCCAACCACACTAACTACTACAATGCAAAAAGGCACACTAACGACAGTCACACATTAATGACAGACCTAAATCTTGTTGCAAATGTAGGTATTTTATGACAGTTTTTGAGCTCATCGCTAAAATTCACCTTATAACTAACTCAAACTCTATTAAAATTGACTCATTTACTACGGGATCATGACAAAAAAAAAAAAAACCCATTTATGTACGACCCCCTTCGCTACGACGATGTCACATTTTTAAGACGGAAAAAATTATTTACGACCCCCTTGTCTACAACGGGTCACATTTTCGTGACGAAAATTCTCGTCGTAAATGACATATTTTCTAGTAGTATAAGTACTCAATCTAATGTATCACGTACGTCATTTAATTGAGATTAATGGAGTATAATTTTTTTTTTGTCAAATTACTAATTGAGAAAGGCGGAAAGTATTAGATTGGTAATATGCTTAAAGATACGCTTGACATATTCTTTTGTCTCCAACATATTTTTGTGACTCGATCTTAAAGGTATGAGATACATACTCGTGACTCTTTAGGAGACAAAAACAAACATCAATTAAAAGGTAAAATCTTACTTTAGGAAAAGTCAATAAAGATAATCATAACTTCCATCTTGATGTTATTTTCATAATTTTCGAAACAATTTCTACATAAAATTCTTAATTTATTTCCAATCATCATATATGAACGCAATCTTGGGCGACTATTACTAATTAATAATCTATGTTTTTGTTTACATTACAAACAAATGATTCAACGTTCAAACCCTATTTTTCAACATCGATTGAGCATATATATCCTTTAAAGTGGGAACACTGTAATAATAAACAAGTTACCAGGTATTGACTACATAGCCATCTCGACAATATTTGGGGCCCGTTTTAAAATTGTAACTAAGCCTTTTAAATTTTAATAAATGCTCAAATTCAATACTATTTTGATAACACATAACAAAATTAGAGGAGTCAGCCTAGCTAGGGATTTCAGTCGGTTGGGTCAAGTAGGGATCGGATGTCGTTGACTATGTTTAGCGGGTGGTAGGGCGGGGTGCAAGGATGGAGATGACAATCATATCCGCCATGGGGATGAGAAAGGGATAAATTTAAGGTTGTGCTCAACCCATCCTCACCCCACCTCATCCTAATTATAATCTTATATGTGGAATTTATATAACATACTTGTTTTTTGTATATAATATGGATATTAAATAGGTAGTGGGGTGGGAAAATGTGGGGATTAGGTGGATACTGGATATGAATATTCAAGGGGGTGATGGGGTGAAGATGGTTTTACACCAATTCTCGTAGAGGCGAGGATAATGTGGACGAATTTCAAACTCACCAGGTAATTTGGATAGGGATGGAGATTATAATATATATTTGGTGGAGATGGAGATGAGGAGAGAAACATCCACCTCGCCCCGCTCCATTGACATCCTAAGCGAGCCTCAATTTAATTTTCACCATTGATGATAAATTCCTATAAAAGGACCTAGGAATTGGGTATCATTTTCCGTGTAAAAAAAATATAACTACAATGTGAATGTCAATGTACTACTTTAATTCGTTAAAGTATAAAAATGCGTAATCAAATACATTTTGTTAGTATTTAATGACTTCTATCGATCCAAACCCTAAAGAATGATGCATATTGTCAAGCATGCATTTGCTAAGATTTTACTAGAAACTTGATATTGAGCTAAATTGTAAGGATATAGCTAACAAGCGACTCCGAGACAGCTAGATAAGCATTTATACATTTACGATAGTGGTAATAATTTTGGAATGCATGTCAAAATCATGTGTCGGTCAATGTTTATCATAATTTATTGTTTCCACTTTTAGCTACCTAATCTAGCTAGCGCCTGAGGCACTCGTTAGCTTCTGCCGTACTTTGATTTTTTTTCATAAATTTGTTTTGTCATTGATATCTAAAAAAATTGATTTAGTTATCATTGTGATAATGTTTTAAAAACACTTTTCGTAAGGCTCATTCGAATGAATCAATGACATCTCTATTATAATAAGTTGTCTTTAATTAACAGTCAATCAAATTACATGTCAATTTAGTATCATGAGTAGTAAAAATCCTCCGAATTCTATGCGTCTAGATCCTCTAGAGCTTTCTTAAATCTCTACTAAGACTACAAGATAGAGTTAAGTCTAAGCCATACATTTTGAAATCAAAAGACACATATATTATTGACAAAAAAAGAAGAGCTAAGTTGATTTATGTGAAAATTAGATGATGTTTTTTGGATGAGAATATATGAGCCATAAAATTTTCACAAGTGACCTATATTTGTTCAACTCTACTACCATGCACAATTCAATTTGAAATTTAAATAAATAATTTGGACACTCGCTCAATTTATGTATCATTGAGTTTAATATTGCTTGTCTTAATATTTTCAATTTTAATCACTTCTTGGTCAGTTACAGGAGAGGAGCGAGTGAATTCTTTGTTGCACGAGAATGGAGATTGGAATCAAGTTAACTTGATGCGGCTTTTTAAGATCAACACATGTCGTAATAAGATCACGTGTATTCAGCTGATTTTATTTGGAAATTCTCTTCTGCCTGGGACTACTCGGTCAAGAGCAGGTATACGGTATTGATGGGGAAGAGGAGGTTGATTCTTGATTCCTTGCCGCCACGCGCCCCGCCATGGCTCCGACACTACCCGTGGAAACTTAAAATCAGTCTTGATTAATTAGAAAATTTTCATTTGGAAAATTGTACACAGATCCTTGCCAGCCAGGGCTGAACTTGTCAAGCGCGGAATCTCGATCAACTGATCATGTGTGCGAATATTGTAAGAACCTTCGTCTTGGAGACTTTGAGGAGACTATCCCTCACATTTTCAGAGAGTGCAAGTTTGCTAAGCTCGTTTGGGATCGTAGTGCCCTTCCACAATTACCGGGTCCGTCGAGTTTGGATGATTCAAATGTCTGGGTCCTTCACCTTCTTCATGGTTTGGCAGGGTTGTATCATGAGGGAATCCCGGATTTCATCTATCTATGCAACTAGCATCCTTCGCGCCATCTAGTTCCAACGCAATTGGGAAGTTTTTGATGGGACAGAAAGGAATCTTACAACAACCATGTTGTGTGCCTCGCAGGATGCTTCTTTAATGCCCCACTCCATTCTATCTGGAACAAGTTCCTCCCTTTCGAATCGGCCTCCTCCGGGCTTTGAGAATCCTTCAAACAGGTTTTTGGATGTTATAGCTTCTCCTTGTGTGGCAAGCACTCGGATTCAAGTCCATTTGATCAACAGTGTCAGGTTCCTTCGCAACTACAACTGGTGTATTCAGCTAGATCATCGGGAGAATAAAGGGTCGGTTGATGTTTGTAGTCTTACTACTAGCACAGGCGAGCTTCAAGCCATTTACTACGTCCTCCTTATTGCTCTAAGGGAAGGTCTACTTCACATCGTCATCAACACTTCCTCTGTTACTACTTTCAATATCCTCTCCGGCAAGGATAAACCGGCGTCTATCGATTTAAACTGTGCTACTAAAGTTTTTAACTTCTTTTCTATGTTTCATTGTGTTTGTATTAAGTTTTCCTAATGTACTCTTGTTGCTTGTCTTCTTGTCAAAAAAAAAAATTAGAATTATGAAAAACCAAAAAAAAAAACTTGTACTCTTAGTTCGTGTTTAGCATCACAATAATCTTTTTCAATATTTATTTGTTCTTTGACAATCTTTCTTAACATGTTGATGACATATTGACATACATAGGCAAGATAGTGAATCTTATTATAGACCATCATATCACAAAGCAGATTTTTATGATAACTGATAAGTGAGTCCTGCTTGATGATGCTTCAATTAGAATTTGTTTATTTCATATATTTTACTTAAGTTTTATAAGAACAAATCTCTAATCATAAGGGATTTAGTTGTTAGTTCACCACAAAAAATTGATCATTAACGACGGGTACACATTAATGATGGGCCTAAATCCCGTCGCAAATGTAGATCTTTTGTGACAGTTTTCGCTAAAATTCACCTAATACTTAGCCCAAACTCTATTATAAATGGCTCAATTACGACGGGATTGTGACGGGAAAAATCATTTGTGGGCCCTCCTTTTCTGCGACAGGGTCACATTTTTACAACGGGAAAAATCATTTGCGATCCACTTTTCTACGACGGGATCACATTTTTGCGACGGGAATTCCTGTTGTAAATAGCATCTTTTATAGTAGTCGTTATTAGTTGTAAAGTTTAGCTGATTGAGTGGCTGCTTTGACTAGTTGATTTGACTAACTAATTATATATATTAGTTGTTTGTATAAAACTGTTTGCATTAGCGGTTAGCTGTTAGAATTGCTCAAAGTAAAAAAGAACCAAAAAACTATAAGCTCTCCCAAAAAGCTCCTCATGTGAGTTTTTTATTCCAAAACTCTCTTCCAAACCTCTAACTATCAACACCAAAAATAGTTTTTTGAGTTGGCCAAACCTCTCTTTCTTCGTAAACCTCTCTTTTTTCCTCAAATATCTAACTCCCAATTAAACACCCCGGCCCCTAAATATAAATAATGGAGTAAATTGACTTTGCACCTCTTCTTTTTAAGAAGTTCCGTTTATTTTTTCTAACATAAAGGATCATTTTTTTTTTAATTCTTTCATGCATTAGAAAATAATACCGTGACTTTTTTCTTATCTCAGTTTAATCGATCATATACCAATATTCAATATTTGGATAATTGAGACCTTACTGAATTTATTAGCGTTTTACATATATTAGTTGTCAAAGAGTCCTCTCAAGCAAAAGTTAATTAAACTAAAGATTAAAGCCCTGAATTTGAAAGGAGGGATGAATGCGAATCGAATCCGTGCTCTTCTTATCATGTTGACTCTGATACCATGTCAAACGGGTATGGGTCACACCTTTCACGAAAAAATGGAAAAAAATGAAGAGTTCCCCTTAACCATTCCGCGATAATAGTCATAGAAAGTAGCCCTTACCCTTATAATATGGACACAACTCATGAATTTCTTCCATGTAGCACTCCTCATTAATAATAATTCTTACTTTAATGCAAGATATTCACATGTTAGGTTTTCATAGGCTCAAGACTCCCCTCACACGTGAGCTGTATGATCTATAAAATCATGGCCCAAATCAATCTAAACCCAATATCGGCTTTGATGCCATTTTGTATCAATAGTAAGTTAGGGTGTGTTTGATTCGTCTGCAATTGGCTAATCTGATCTGATATGATCTGATCTTTTATGATCTAATTTAAAATTTTCTGATCTGATCTGATATAAAAATTTCTGATCTGGTCTGATATGATCTTTGATGAAATTTAATTTTGCATTATTGTAAATGTAAACTATTATTAATATTGTTTAAAATAGAAATAAAAATAGTAATAAAAATAAAAATAAAAAATAAAAATAATAATAGAAATAAAAAATAATAATAATAGAAATAAAAATAAAAAGGAAAAAAATATTTAAAAAAATAAAATATAAAAATAAAATTAAAATAAAATGAAAATGAAAATACATGTAAAAATAAAATTTTAAAAAAATAAAATAACGATACATGTAAAAATAAAAATAAGCACTTAATTGATATTTTCTGATCTGATCTGATTTTTTCTGATATTTTCTGATCTGTATTTTTCTAATCTGGTCTGATCTGAATTTTCTGAAAATAAGCACAGAAGTGCTTATATAAGTTGAATCAAACACACCCTTAATGATGTAGATCTCGCATGACCTCGAAAACTCACAAGATATAATAATATAATAAATTCGGATTTTAGTAAGAGCCCAAAGAAATCACAAGAAAATAAAAGGAATATAACGTGAAGTCGCGTGAGTTTTAAGTTTACACATTGGTTTATTGTATCATAATCCATGTTAGCATAATCTCGGCAATTTTCGAAACTAATCAAAGTTAATTAATTTTCATGCCCAAAAAGCTATTTAAAATACAGTCTAAGGATAAATTTCGAAGAAACTCCATAAAAACTCATATTTGAACCCAGGGGCGGAGTCAAGGGGAGGCTGGCGGGGGCCTTGGCCTCCCTCTTGGTCCAAAATTGCTAGTATATATTTAGTTCTAAATGAAAGTAAATCATAAAAATCTAGTGGCTTAATTGGTTTAATTGTTTGTTTATATTTCTCTAGACTAGGGGTTTAAGTCTCACTACCCACATTCTTAATATTTTAGCTGAATAGAGATGAAGTGAACTGAAGGGGAGCTGGAAAGACAAAACAAAAAATAATTTTAATGCTTAAAAAAATAGCGGTAAGAATTGGGAGGATATTACTTGACTACCTGAGTGGCTGAGTGTCATTGAAGATTTGAAAGCGGAGTTTGATATTCGTATTCCCTATCATGTTACAACTGACGGTGACTTTAATTAATAGTTAATCCATTCAAATCCATATAATCTGCCAAACGCGGCATATCCCACTGCTCCAATTACTTGACCCCCACTTTCATCTCAAAATAAATAAATAAATTATGAATATTGCCCATAAAGCTTTTTTTTTTTTTTTTAAGATTAATGCGGTAAATAATTAGTGTCGTCGTACACTCTGGAAGCTTGTCAATCTTGTCACCTAGATTCAGTGCTTCTTCTTCACACTATGTTTTCAGTAGTTCATCATATCTATAGAGAAAGCAACCGAGTGCGTGGCTAATTGGGTCGTCATTGTTCGTCAATTAGTTAACACTTTTCTACGTATTTATGAGAAGGATAAGTGAGGTACTACGTTGGTTAGAAGGCTACCTAATTTTGTATTCTAATTTTTTTTATCATATTAAAACTTTTGCGTCGACACAAGTGCAATTGAAAATGTTGTTTACCCCCCCCCCCCACCACAACTTTCCCACAAATTTGTGCACTCAAGAAATGAAGTTTGAAGCCTGTAAATTTGCTCATATATAGCATCTTTAGAATAAAAATGGAAGGAAAATTAAAGAGTCGGCGTAAATTTTTGGGCAAAAATCAAGGGGAAAACGGGCAGAAACAATCACAACTATTAAGATGGGCAATACCAATAAACGACCACAATAGTTACGGAAGTCTGTAACCGCCTAAAATTAAATGACCTGGATCCAAAACAAAATCCACACCACATCGCAAACGTGCTACAAAGAACACGATATGAGTTGGACGGCTGAGGCAGCGCGCGAGTATATTACAAAGATGACCCACAAATATAGGCCAGCTAGAATAAGTTAAAAGTTCAATGTGAGACAAGGAGAAATGAAGAAATGATGCTTTCCAAAACCAAATGATCCCTTACATGTCTAAGAATTTGCCACTATTCACAGTATAACTTGCTTTGTTTTTTATCCGGGTAAACAAATATAGTCATATAGGATCTCTGTTGAATTGTCTCAATGTACACTTTATGGTGATCTAATAATTTTTATATTTTTGATAAAATGTAACTAAAGATATTACGAACAAAAATTATGCATTGACAAATGTGAAAATATAAACATTGCAATTAATATAAAGCTGAGAAATTATTTGATTGATGTTTTAGGCCAGGGTGTGTTTGATTCATCTGACATATTCTGATGTGATCTGAAATTTTCTAATCTGATCTGAATTTATTTTATTGTTGCTATTTTTATAGTTATAATTTTTCTTATCTGGTCTTAACTTTTCTGATGATCTAACCTGAATTTCTCTTATCTGAACTTTTCTAAAATAAGTTATATTAGAGTACACTAGTGGAAAATTTGCTATTTGTTACCCCTTATTTGTTCCGGTTATATAAAAACAGGAACAAATAATGCGTATTTGTACCGGTTTTAATAAAAGTGGTACAAATAACTACTTATTTGTATCGGTTAATTCAAAACCGGAACAAATAAACAACTATTTGTTCCGGTTGGAATTAAACCGGTACAAATAAGTAGTTATTTGTACCGGTTTAATTACAACCGGAACAAATAGTCAATTTTTTTTTTTTAAAAAAAACACGGCAGATTATTATAACCAAAGCAAACCCAAAAACCCTAAATACACTCCTCTCACTCGACTTCTCATTTGCACCAAAACCCCAAACACTTCTCCACCACTAGTGACACCGCACGTCCATCCACCGCAAGCCCCTCCACCGCCGGCCCAACACCGCTGCTCGCGCCGCTGCTCCGCTGGTGTTGTCTCTACTCGCGTCGTGATGCCTCAAACCCTAGGCCAGGGCTTCGTGAATCCTCTCTGCCTCGATCCACCGCCCAATCCACCGAAGCCCGGCCTGAGAATTGCAACCACGAAGCCCTGCGAAGAGTCGACGCCCACATCAGTCGAACACCACCACTCACTCCCCTGCGGCTTGCCCTGCTGCGAAGCTCGTCCTTCTGCGAATCGACCACCAGTCAGTCTCCCAAGGTAACCCTCTTCTTTTTTTTTGAATTTTTTTCTGATTTTTTTTAGCCCTAATGTATGAATGTGGTATTTGCCTTGTGTTGTTACTAATTTTTGTATTGTTTCAAGTCTAAATCTTTGTTTATAAGTTATCTTAGTTGATTGTTTGAACAATGTGCTGTAATGCCTTCATTTTATTTAGGTATTTCTTTCAAATTTATGTCTGGATTTTGGTCGATTTTTTGTTTGAATGATGGTTTGATAGCTTAGATTATTTCGTTCAAATTGTTGATGATGAGATGCTTTGCTAAACATTACCTCGATTTGGTTAGCTTTTATGAAAAAGGTTTTGCCCTTGGGTTTAACTTTGATTATGCAAAACAATGTCTTAAGGCAGGACAACTCTAAACAAATACCAATCCTATAATTCCAATGAATGAAATCAATGGCGTGAAGCAGCAAAATTCGTTTGATAGCTTAGATTATTAACATTCAGTTTATTGTGGTTGTTTTGAATTTTTTTTATTATTATTATACTTGTACATTCTTATTGTGCTTATGGTAATTTGCTAAGAAATTAGTTTCTTTTCCTTCATTAATTTCTTACAATTTTTACCGTTCTATTGAATTTGGATGAATATGAGGAAAATCTCATTATTGTATCATAAACCGACATCTATTATTGTACTTTGTCCTATTTGGACCAGTTTTATCTGATAATTATTTATATAGAGTAGCCCCTTCCTCTCATATGTTTAGGTATGATATCTACATTCTTATTATATATGCTTCGAGTAATTTGCTATGAATTAAGCTTCCTCTGGTTATATTTTTTTCTTTTCCTTCATTAATTTCTTACAATTTTTACCATTCTATTGAATTTGGATGAAGAAGAAGAAAATCTCATTATTGTATCATAAACCGCTATCTATTATTGTACTTTGTGCCATTTTGACATGCTTTATCTGATAATAATTTATATAGAGTAGCCCATTTCTCTCATGTGTTTAGGTATGATATCTATGTTCCTTTATCATTTGCCAAGTCATCTAATTATTTTGTATTGTTTCAACTTTCTTTTGGTTTTAGTTTAATTTTAATTACGGTTTATTTGTGCAGGTTGAGACTGCTGCATCACTCAATTTTGGTGGTATATCTTCTATATGATTTAGTTTGGAATTTTCCATCACCAAGGTGAGAATTTTTTTGCCTTTGGTATCATGATGGAATTCTTACTAAATTCAATTTGGTTTCATGTAAAATTATAGGGTGGGAAAAGATGGAGCCTTCTAGCCCTTGAACAAGGGTATGTGAATGAAAATATAGGGTGGCTTTCAGTTTGTATTTTAGCCTTTTAGTTGTTTTTTTTTTATCCATTTTAGTATTTTCTATTGGATTTTTTTAATGCTTTTAATTTTATTGACACTAGATCTTGTTGTCAATTGCATGTTTATCAGCCGTAAGATGAAGGGAATGACATAAATTGGCCGATGTTCATTTTAGGATTCGATGCCGGTGAGGTCTTTCCTTCTAGGCTTGCCTTGGTGAGATATTTTCAACTCTCCTTTTATTTCATGGTTTGGTTAGTTTTTTAGGATTAGATATATAATTAAGATCATAGTTCGAGGATGTTTGCTTTGTTAGGGGCATGAGGTTCCCGACATGAGGACACTGGATGGTTGATGGCGTTGGGCCGCAACCTAATTTGATGATTTTGGGAATTATGTGCCTAATTTACTTGTCTTTGTGACTTGATTCTCTTGATTTGTTTTGATTTCTTTTGAATTGCTTTTGTTTGTTTTTTTTGGTTTTTGTTTTAGTTTGGTTTTGGTTTTATTCCTTTTGTTTCCCTTGATTTCTTCCTTTGCTTTGCTTTTGTTTTAATAAATGTTATAGCGTTCAATTGGATTTCTTCCCTTTTTTTTTATTGAAAGATTTGCTTTTGAAAATTATAAGACAAAGAAGTCAAGCAGATTAGTTATATACTTTTGCGCTTATTGTTGAAAATAAAAAATCTCACTGTCGCTTGCGTGGGCCGTCTCAAGGATCTAAATCTAACTATGTCGAACATGAATGGGGATGAGTGCCCATTTTGCTTGATTGACATGGTAAGTGATTAGATTCACGAGCTAAAAATGACCTATTTGACCTGTTTTTGTTCCAAAACGTTCTACCATTGCCCGAAATCATTCAAATAAGTCATGAAATGTTTATATAAATTTTATAGGACGTGAATAAACCTTAAAACATGAACTAGGTTCATTGGTGCCAAGATGGGAACGAAAACAACCAAAACAAGCCAAAAATGACCTATTTGGCTCGTTTTTGTTTCAAATCGGTATAACATTGCCCGAAATCATGCAAATAAGTCATAGAGTGCTTACATGAATGATATAGGAAATGAATAAACCTTAAAAATATGAATTAGATTGATTAGTGCAAAGATGGGAGCAAAAACACTCAAAACTAACCCAAAATGAGCTATTTGGCTCTTTTCCGTTCCAAAACGACTTAAACGCCCTATCTTTGTCCAAAATCATACAAATAAGTCATAGAATGCTTCCATTAATGTTATAGAACATGAATAAACCTTAAAAATATGAATTAGATTGATTAATGCGAAGATGGGAGCAAAAACACCCACAACTAACTCAAAATGAGCTATTTGGCTCGTTTCCGTTCCAAAACGTATTATCTTTACCCAAAATCATGCAAATAAGTCATATAATTCTTAGATGAATGTGATATGACATTAATAAACCTTAAATACATGATTTTAGTTTATTAGTGCGAAGATGGGAGTAAAAACACTCAAAAGTAACCCAAAATGAGCTATTTGGCTCTTTTCCGTTCCAAAAGGCCTTATCTTTGTCCAAAATCATGCAAATAAGTCATAGAATGCTTAGATTATTATTGGTGGCTAAACATACAAGAATAAAACCAACCAAAACGAGTAAAAAATGACCTATTTGACTCGTTTTTGTTCCAAAACGCTCTACCATTGCTCGAAATCATTCAAATAACTCATGAAATGTTTATATAAATTTTATAGGACGTGAATAAACCTTAAAACATGAACTAGGTTCATCGGTGCCAAGATGGGAACGAAAACAACCAAAACGAGCCAAAAATGACCTATTTGGCTCGTTTTTGTTTCAAATCGGTATAACATTGCCCGAAATCATGCAAATAAGTCATAGAATGCTTACATGAATGATATAGGAAATGAATATTAGATTGATTAGTGCAAAGATGGGAGCAAAAACACTCAAAACTAATCCAAAATGAGCTTTTTGGCTCTTTTCCGTTCCAATTAAAACGACTTAAACGCCTTATCTTTGTCCAAAATCATACAAATAAGTCATAGAATGCTTCCATTAATGTTATAGGACATTAATAAACCTTAAAAATATGAATTAGATTGATTAATGCGAAGATGGAAGCAAAAGCACCCACAACTAACACAAAATGAGCTATTTGGCTCGTTTCCGTTCCAAAACGTATTATCTTTACCCAAAATCATGCAAATAAGTGATATAATGCTTAGATGAATGTGATATGACATTAATAAACCTTAAATACACGATTTTGGTTCATTAGTGCGAAGATGGGAGTAAAAACACTCAAAAGTAACCCAAAATGAGCTATTTGGCTCTTTTCCGTTCCAAAACGCCCTATCTTTGTCCAAAATCATGCAAATAAGTCATAGAACGCTTAGATTATTATTGGTGGCTAAACATACAAGAATAAGTTCACTATTTTTATTTTTGTCTCTATACTTTGACGATTATACGTGTTTACATTTTTTTTTTGCAGAACTTATTTAACAGCCAAAAGGAATTGGACGAGGTTCGAGAAGAATTGGTGAAGTATTTTAGGTTTAATTTTCTTATTGTCATAAATTTAAAGTATTATTCATTACTGTGTTTAATTTCTTATAGTTTTGTAACAATAATTTTTATGTGTTTATGTAAAGTAGATCTATATAAATTAAAGAATATTGTCATTATATATAGTGGAGGAAATACTATTTTGAATGTTACAATTTTTGTTTAAAGTTGGATCGATGAAGTTGGATTGAGGAGAGAAATGTTCGTTACCTTATTGTTTAATATTTTTTTGCAATGATGATATGGGACTTGAATAGCTAAAATAAAATATTAGGAAAAAATAAAATATTAATAATGAAACAAAACTATTTGTACCGGTTATAAAAGAAAACCGGCACAAATAGTTTTTTTTTTAATTTTAAAGAACACTATTTGTATCGGTTTTTAGTTAAAACCAGTACAAATAATGTGTTATTTGTATCGGTTTTTCTTAAAAACCGATACAAATAGTCTTTTTTTTTAATTAAAAAAATTGCTATTTGTTCCGGTTTTATAGAACCGGTACAAATAGTATCCTATTTGTTCCGGTTTTTATAACCGGTACAAATAGTATAGCTATTTGTATCCCCTCTATTTGTACCCTTATAAAACCGGTACAAATAAGGTATAAAAACCGGTACACATAGACCTTTTTTCCACTAGTGGTAGCTAAATAAGTTGACTCAAACACAATGTTTAAGAAAGCAAACATTAGAATTTGTTGGCATTTGGGACTACATATGGTATTATTAGACATGTGGGGTCAGAGTTAGGGTGGAAATGGGTTGGATTATTATTAGCAGATAACTTAAAATGGGTCAATAGTTGCTTGCAACAAAGATGGTCACGGTTTAATATCCCAATTCGTGGCTCCTCAATTTTACGTCAGCATTGTTTGGGGGATTGAAAGGGGATTTATATCCCAATTCGTGGCTCCTCAATTTTACGTCAGCATTGTTTGGGGGATTGAAAGGGGATTTATAGCCGGTGAGAATCAAACCTCGCATCTCAATAATGCAATAATATAACAGTGAATTCAATGCTATCGTAAAAAAGAAGAATGGTATATCTAAATCTAAACTTAAATATTTAAAACAGGATTGTTCCTGCAATCTTTATCTATTTCTGGCTGAGGTGGCGTCCTTGGTTGTTGTTGTGGTGTTAACCTGCCAAAATGAACAAACGGTTAGCTAACCCCGAGGTGTTTCCGGGGAAAGGCCCTCCGATGCTTAAGTTAGTAAAGGGTTTTAGGTTTAAGAGAGAGAGAGAGAGAGAGAGAGAGTGGATTGATGTCTACCTTCTATTGGTGAGTTCATCTCCTATTTATAGGAGATGAGTTGGCTTCTTGACAGCCACGTTTAGGCCGGCTAGTGTGCGTGCTCCACCGAGACCTGGCGTATAGGTTGTGTGTTTGGAGCAAGTTAGCTCGTCGATGCGCAGGGCACGTATACCTAAATGGCGTCCTTGAGGGCCGCCAGGTGGTTCTACCAGAGACCGGCAGCCTTGTTGTTGGACTCTGGTAGTGGGTTTAAGATCATATGAAGCCGGCACCGTAGGTACTGGCAGTCGATATCTTAGTGGGGACGTTAGTAAGGTGGTCCTATCGGTGTACCGGTAGGCCCCCATACAACTAGCTCCCCCAAAAAGTATTTGCAGTTTGTAAAAGTGGGGATGCTTTTGTAAAAATAAGTCGCCACAAGATGTCGGCTTCCTGTAATTTTGGGTTTTTTAATTGTAGCATTTACCCACACGTGTCCATTTGAAGTTAAAACTTTTTGGTGGACCCAGTGCGTGGTATAAATGGGGTGTTGCACGTTTAGCCGCCTCTTCATTTATACTTTCAAAAAATTTCGAAAAAATTTCCTCTACTTTTCTCCTTCCCTTTCAAGGCGATTTGTTTCGAACTTCAAACTTTTCTTCTTCTTCTTCCACCATTTTCGAAGCTACTTCGACATTTGTCTTTTGAAGTTCTAATCTTCTCACCGGACGCCAGGTAATTGACGTATTTTGAGTTTTTAACTATATTTAAGAGTTTAATTTTCCATCTTCGAATTGTGTTTGAACTTGCATGTTGATTTCTTACACTTCAAAAGAAGTTTTTTGGCTTGGCCAATGTAGTGTGTGTCGTAATTAGATAGTTGGGGTAGAGAAAATGGTTTGCTTACGTCTATCCCCCTCACTTTGACATAAATTTTTTGTCTATTTGGGCTTCTTCGTGGATTAATTTGTCGTATGACAGTTTAAAGAAAAATGTCGGACGCCACTGATAGTCAAAACGACAGCCGGATACTGGAGAGCGACCCTGATAGGGGTGGGTCACCGCAGAAGAGTGAGTCAGACGATTTGTTGTTGTCGTCTCCTGCGGAGGAGGGTCAAACAGGTAATTCTGGAAATTTCCTGCATCTGATGTTGCTGCCATCCCTAAGGGCCTTGGCGGTATCATGTGGAAACTTGCATACTGCCCTCCAAAACCAGGATATCCAATTCAATTAAGAAAGGATATCTTGGACAAAAAACCGTCAGCCAGGAAAAATAGAGTGAAAAAATCCGTTAAGGTAAGACGGCTTCCTCAATTTTCTTTGGCGGCTCACAATTTGGCAAATTGCGAGGGGACGCGTGACTCGTCTGGGTTCAATCATGAGCAGCAAAGGGACGTGAGGATCCTTCGTGAAGTGTTACATTGGATCGGAAAAACCTTGGAGGTGGGGGCGTCAGAGCACTATTGGTTCTCGTCCATTCGTTCCAGTCTGGATTTTGACCAATACGGCTCCAACGAAGATCCTTCACGCCCTAATCCTTTTGCTGCTCTAGGTAATTGTTCTTTGTCTATTCTTATATTCTCACTGTTATTTGTCTTCCTTTTGTGTTGTTCTGCAGAGAAAGAGACGGCAGCAAGGGCTGCTGCAGAAGTAAGTACGGCTTGGCAAGAAGCTGGCCGCGAGTGGCAGGAGGGTTTGCCTCATATTCCTGCCCTCGAATATGAGGACCTGGATTTTGGTGAAGGTGCATTCCGTAAGGATCACCCGGTTGTGCTGCATCCGGAGAGTGATTGGTACTCCGAGATGGACAAGTGGAATGGTGGAAGGGAAGGATATATGAGGCGGTTCAAGAGGGAACATTATTTTCCCACCAATTGGGAAATTGCCATCCCGGAGCCGTTGGATGTGATTGTTCAGCCGCCGACCGGATTTTTTGCGGTTTTTCTAGACCATTTCAAGTTTGGGTTGCGGTGCCCGTTTGACTGGGCTATAGAATCCGTTATGAAGAATTTTTCCATCAGTTTTGTTCAATTGGGTCCGTTATCATTTCGTATGTTGGTGTCGGTATTATGGACCTGTCGGTATCTGAGGATGAGAGTGAATTTGAACGTCATTCGTTCACAGATGACTGTTAAGCGTAACAGCTCGGCTCCTGGCCGCTACACTTTTCAGAGTGCTAATAACAAACGGCTGGTGTGGCCCAAGAAGACCTCCTTGAAGCATTATATGGGGAGGTTGTTCTGGATCAAGGCTCCTGAAGGTGTTCGTATCGACATGCCTTTGGGGTTTACTGTGCCAAGATCCACCATGGGCCACCTGCTGTTTTGGGAATTGACGGATGAAGAACAAAGAACCGTCAATTATTTTAGTTCTAAGGACGGCATTCCTGTTAATTGGATGCCACCTGGTGACTATATTGTGCAGAGCCGACCGCTTGCCGTTGTCGGTCTGTGTGGAGAGATAGGTGCCCCTTTATCTGGTAATGCCGAGTTGTCGGTGTTCCTTTTGGTGGATATATATGTTTTTAATTCTTGTTGAACTAAATTTGCCTTTGAGTCTGTCAGTTTTCTTTGTTGTGTTTATAATTCTCATAATCTCTGTGTGTTTTGTGCTTGCAGATCTGAACCTTGACAAGCTACAGCCGCCAACGATGGTAGGAGAGCAGACAATACGTGGGTCTACCTCGAGGGCTGCCGATCGCGGTAGGGGTGGTAGTAGGGATGCTCCTAGCCGTCCTATTGAGAAAAAGACTGTAGCTCCTGCTGCCCCTATTAAGAAAAGTTCATCTGCCCGGGGGGTAGAACTATAACTTTTGCCCAGCAACAAAGAAAAAGAGAGAGGACGGAATCTCCTGAGTGGCCCCAGAAGGTTGTGAAGACTTCTGGGGAAGCTGAGGCTGCCAGCCAGGTAGCGACTGAAGCAGGTATTGTCGTCGTTGTTAATGTGTCGGCGTCGGCTGTCACAGTCTCTGTAACCAATGAGCCATCAGTCGAGCCCTTGGCCCCTGCTGCTGTTTCTGGGGCTGCCATGACTGTTGACGTCGACGGCAGCGCTGCGTCGGTTCCAGCCACCACTGATGTGGTGTCCAGTGGGGCTGGGATTGATGACAATGTGGCAGCTGGCGGTACTGACAAGGCCGATGTTGCTGATGTCGTCCCAGAGGCAGCAGCGAGGCCTGCTACCCCTCTCACTCCTTTATCTGCAGAAGGGGGTGAGTTGGAAGATTTGACCAATGCTGCAGACATAGAGCGAGTCCGGCGTCTTGCTCATGAAAAGAATTTAAAAGCGCCGGCGAATGATGATAATGCTGGAGCTGGGGCTACCAGTCATTTGGGTGGAGAGTCTGCTGCCAACCAGGTATCTTATTTGTTTATTATTTTATTTATTCTTTATCTTGTCCTTTCCTTCTCTTATTTTGTATATTTTCCACTTCTGATACTAATTTCTTTTAGAATTCCTTGTTGGCCTCCCCTAAAACCTGTGTTCAGTACATTGGCCCAGAGTTGGTGCGAAGTACTGCCGTTTTTCATTTGGGTGAAGGCGGCTTGTTCGCCCTTGAGTCGGAGAAAAGAATCGGTTCCTTCGGGTTTCCCATTCCTGAGGATGTCTTTGTCCGGCGTGGTTCTTGGGGGTATGGCCACCTTGACATACCTCCTAATTTCCAGCCGGGGCCGAGACCTGCTGGGCCGGAATTCCGGCCTGAGCCAGATGTTGCTGTCAATGAGTCGTTGATGGCGGATTTGAGCCAGGCCGGGGGTGATTTGGGCTACCGGTTGCTGAGGGCGAATAGGCTACTGGCGGACTGTAGCCGTGAGAGATAGGTGAACCCTGCTCAGGCGTTATGCCATGATGTAGCCTGTGTAAGTATTAACTTACTTATTTGTATTTTTAATTTCATAACGTTGCTTTCCTAACAACTTCGTCTTTTCAGGCATCTAACTCTGCTGTGGAGCTAGCTGAGGCGTTCTTTACCTTGGCGGCTGATCTGGATGCCTGTCGAAGCTTCACAGATTCCCTGGACGCCGTCAACAAATCCTTGAATGAGGATTTGGAGAAGCAGGGGCTGGTAGTGGAGGCTTTGAGAGGCCAGGTTTCTGATGCCTCTACGTCCTTAGCTGAAAAGGACGAGGAGATCTCGCGGCTAAATAAGAGGGTGTCTGAGCTGGAGGGAGCTGAGGGCAGGGCAAAGGCCACTGCCGGAGCTGCACATGAGTTGTTGAGGTCTGTTATTGCTGGTGCCGTGATTGCCAAACATGACGCCGAGACCTCTGTCGGAGCTTCTAGGAATCGGGTCGCGGCTGAAAAGAAGAAGGCCCGTGAAGAGGTGGCGGCTGTGGAGGCAAGTGCTAAAACTGCCATCCAGAAAGCCAATGATGGGGCTGATGGGGCGGCTAAAAAAGTTGTGGAAGACTTCATAGCACCACCTAGCCTTCGTCTTTTCTGTACTAATCGCTTCGATGGCGGCTGTGGCTGCTATGAGGTGCGTGCTGTCCCTGCATCCTGATTTGGATTGGGTGGCAGTTGAAGGTGCTTTTACTGAGGGCGTCAACAGCCAGCCTCTTAACGAGGCTGACGTCTTCCCTGAGGAGCATGTTGGGAACCTGTCTCCTAGGGTAACTGGCGTGCCTGTCGTTCCTGATGATGCTGCTGAATCTGAGGCTGTGATAGGGGGCAGCCAGCCTGTGGCGGATCCGGCAGATAAGGCAAATTGACGAGTTTGGCAGCCTTCTCCTGTGTCTTCTTTTGGTTCTAACTTTTAATTATTTAATTTTTTGTTGTACATAAGTAGATTTTTGGTTTTTGTTCGTTGTAAAATGGGTTGCCAGTCCAGTAGAGAAAAATGGTTGTAATATGCTGCCAGTCATTACTGGCTTTTGAAATGAAAATGTAAATATTTTTCCTTAGCTAAATGTTGGTTTTTGAATTTGTAGATAGCTGCCTTTTGATACTTTAAAATTATCTGCCTTAGTAATTACTTTATTATAATTTAATTATATTTAAAATTATAATTAAAATTATAATTTCATTATATTTAAAATTATAATTATCTGTGTTAGTAATTATAATTTTATTATGCTTTTTAAGAAAGATATTGTTAATTCTTTTCTTAATAGCTTTGTGGGCAACTCACTGGCTGTCGTACCTTTGACTTAGCCAGGCATTGGATGGCAGTGGCCTTGGCCTTAGCTTTGTTAGCTAACCATCCAGCCTTTTGGCTATGGCCTGTGGCCTTAGCTGTGATAACTATGTGTGGCCGGGAATGTGGCTCTTTGACCTTTTTTTTTTTATTAAAATTGTTGGGAGGTTGTACACATTTTTTTTTACATGAAATAAAATTATACATAGTACTTTTTGAGGACCCTAACATTCCAAGTATTTTTTAGTTCCTTGCCGTCCATTGCTGTTAACCTGTAGGCCCCTGGTGCTGCCGTCTTTGTGATGCGGTAGGGGCCTTCCCAGTTGGCCGTGAGCTTTCCTTCTCTGTTTTGCTTGCCTGTGGCGTCCGTTCTCCTTAGGACCAAGTCGTTCACTTGCATAGGTCTTTGATGAACCTTTTTGTTGTAGGCTCGTGTGATTTGGTCCTTGTATGCCGCCTGACGGATTTCAGCTATTAGCCTGACCTCCGTCAGTAGATCTAGGTCTTGCCGTAGTGAGGCATCGTTCAACTCTTGTTGATAAACCTGGACCCTGAAGGACGACACTCTTATTTCGACCGGTAGTAATGCTTCATGGCCAAATGTGAGCCTGAATGGCGTCTCTCCCATTGCTTCTTTCTCTGTCGTCCAGTTTGTCCAGAGTACGTCAGGTATGAGGTCCGCCCATTGACCCTTTAGGTCCTCCAACTTTTTCTTTAGTGCATTCAGAATCTGTTTGTTGGCAGCTTCTGCTTGCCCATTACTTTGAGGATGGGCAACGGAGGCATACGCCATCTTAACTTTCAAAGGCTCCAGGTACTGTTGAAGGGGTTTGCAATCGAACTGTGTGTCGTGATCAAACACTATCACTTGTGTGAGTCCAAACCTGGTTTGACCTGTTCCCAAATGAATTTTTTTACCTGGGCAGCTGTGATGGTCACTGTCGGTATAGCCTCAATCCACTTGGTGAAGTAGTCTATTGCCACTATTAAGAACTTTCTTCCCCCTTTGCCTTTGGTGAACGGTCCTAGTATGTCCATCCCCCATTGGGCAAATGGTATTGGGTTAAGTATTGGCTGTAAGTCATTTGGCGGTGTGTTTATCATGGGAGCAAAACGTTGGCACTTATCGCATCTTTTGACGTATGCTTGAG
Organism: Salicornia ramosissima; assembly: GCA_951394345.1. Classification (NCBI taxonomy): domain Eukaryota; kingdom Viridiplantae; phylum Streptophyta; class Magnoliopsida; order Caryophyllales; family Amaranthaceae; genus Salicornia; species Salicornia ramosissima. Next base: position 52,716,550 of record OX596234.1, read on the forward strand.
AGTCCCTCAACATGTGAGGCCAGTAATAGCCAGCTCGAATGGCTTTCAAGGCTAATGCTTTTCCACCTATGTGATTGCCACAAATGCCCTCGTGAATTTCTTCCATAATTTTTTGGGCTTCTATCTTTGTTGCACATCTCAGCAGGGGAAGGTGGAAAGATTTTTTGTAAAGTGCACCTTGGAATACACAATACCAGCTTGCCTGTCTCTTGACCTTTGTGGCTTGCGTTTTTTCTGTCGGCAGGACCTCTGAGTTTTTATATTTTAGGATATTATCAAACCATTCTCCTCCCGGTATGTCTATAGTTGCAACTGTTAGACAGCCGGTGGCCTTTTCACGACGGACCTCGATCATGACATGCCCTCCTAAATCAGAGAGTGGGGAGGTTGCCAACCTTGCTAGGGCGTCGGCTTTTTGGTTGTCGTCTCTTGGTACCAGCTGTAATTCGAAGGAGGTTAACTGTTGAATCAACTGTTTTAGGTGGTCCCTGTATTTGACTATTGTGGGCTCACGGGCTTCTGTTGTGCCTTCCATTTGAGTTACAACCAGCTGGGAATCTGTGATTAATTTAGATCTTTCAGCTCCAGCGGCTATGCATATTTGAATGCCGGTTATTGCCGCCTCGTATTCGGATTCATTGTTGGTGGCTTTGAAGTCAAAACGCAGGGCATAGCGATGTACTGTGCCGTCTGGACTGGTAATTTCAATGCCAGCGCCAGACCCAGTATTGCATGAAGAGCCATCCGTTGCCACTGTCCATATTTCCAAGGGATCTGTCACCGAGAATTGTGTTTCTGCTATGAAATCCGCCAATGCTTGAGCCTTGATGGCGTTTCTTGGTTTGAATGAAATGTCAAATTCCGACAGCTCGATTCCCCATTTCATCATTCTTCCTGAGACCGCGAGTTTTTGCAGGGCTTTTTCTAATGGGTGGTTGGTGGGCACCACGACCGAGTGGGCATCGAAGTATGGCCGCAAGCGTCTTGCCGCCACCATCACTGCGAATGCTAGCTTTTCCACTGATGTGTACCTGGTCTCTGCCCCGGTCAGTACATGGCTGACAAAATAAACCGGCAGTTGTGTCTTCTCCCTTTCAACCAATAGGACGGCGGCTACAGTGGCGTCTGTTGCTGAGACATATAGTATTAGTTGCTCTCCTTGTTCTGGACGTGTCATTGTCGGTAGCGTCCTGAGGTGTTCTTTGACCTTTTTGAAAGCGTCTCTTTGCTCCTGTCCCCATTCGAATTTTTTGTTCGATCTTAGCACCTTGAAGAAGGGCAGGGCTTGAGAAGCTGATTTTGCCATGAATCTAGTAAGGGCTGCCATCCTGCCTGTTAGCTTCTGCACATCTTTGATTTTGGTTGGCTCTTCCATGTCTGTTATTGCTTTTACTTTATCTGGGTTGGCGTCAATGCCTCTTTCAGACACCATGAACCCTAAAAATTTCCCTGATGTGACCCCAAATACACATTTCTTTGGATTCAGTCTCATTTTGTATTCTCTTAACGTGTTGAAGGTCTCTTGTAAGTGAGTCAAGTGTTCCCCTGGCGTTTTACTCTTTACTATTGTGTCGTCCACATATACCTCTACATTCCTCCCTTTTTGCTTTTTAAATACCATGTCTACCAATTTCTGGTATGTTGCTCCTGCATTTTTTAACCCAAAAGGCATGGCTTTGTAGGAGTAGACGCCAGCTTCTGTTACGAAGGCGGTCTTTGGTCTGTCAGATTCAAGCATGCCAATCTGGTGGTATCCTGAAAAAGCATCCATAAAACTAAGTAGCGCGTGGTTAGCTGTGGAGTCTATTAACTGATCTATTCTTGGTAGTGGGTAGCAATCTTTTGGGCAATGGCGGTTGAGGTCTGTAAAATCAACGCACATCCGCCACTGTCCGTTTGCCTTTTTCACCATTACAACGTTAGCAAGCCACTCGGGGTAGTCACAAGGTTCCACGAACCCTGCTAATTATAATTTGTTTATTTCATTAGCTACGGCTACATTCTTTTCAGCAGAGAAGGATCTCTTCTTCTGCTTTACAGGCCTAACATTCTCGTCTACATTAAGCCTATGCTGAATTACAGAGGGGTGGATGCCTGGCATCTCATCGGCAGAAAAGGCAAAAAACGTCGGCATTGTCTTGTAGGAGCTGAATGAGGTTAACCTTCATGTTTGAGGGCAGCTTTTTGCTTATCTTCACGGTTCTAGAAGTGTCGGTTGCCGAAAGAGGCACTTCTTCAGTGTCATCATTAGGCTCAGCTCTAGGCGTCTTATCGTCCTCAGGACGACCATGGATATCCTCCATTGAGACCGGGGAGACTTCCGGCTCTCTCTTCCTCTTCATTTCTACTCTGGGTGGCGGCGGTGGCGGTTTCATTGCCGTTACGTAGCAGGAGCGGGCTACCTCTTGGCTACCTCTTATTTTTCCCGGTTGGCCGTCATCAGCTATATAGACCATAGTCAAGTGGTATGTTGACGGGATGCCTTTTATGTCATTGATCATTAGTCTTCCCATGATGACGTTATATGCTGAATGGATGTTAATGACCAAGAACTCCACCATAGTTCTCCTAGTCTGCCTGCCTTCCCCCAGTTGAGTTGGCAGCTTGAAGATGTCGTCCGGGGTTACACGAGCTCCGGTGAATCCACTGATGGAGTAGTGTACAGGTTTTAAGTATTTTTCCTCTATCCCCAGCTTCTTAAAGGCCTCCCTGTATAATATGTTTGCGGAAGAACCGCCATCGACCAGGATACGATGGACTTTACAGTTTGCAATTGAAAAAGTTATCACCAAAGGGTCATCATGTGGGTATACAACCCCTTTGGTGTCTTCAGAAGAGAATGTCATCTCCGGCATCTCTATGGGTCCCGGCCATTGTCGAGAATTATTAAAGTTGACCTGGTGCCGTACCTCCCTTAGGCTGGCCTTCGCCCCACTCAGAGTTCCGCCATGGACTGGCCCTCCTGTAATCACAAGAATTTCGTTTCTGTGATCTTGCTGCTTATCTTTGCCTTTCCACCCCCCACCGCCAGGCTGGCGGTAAGAGAAATCTTCCTTCTTTTTGTATTGGGCTAGACGCCCTTGGCGGACCAAGTCCTCTATATTTTCTTTTAGGTGGGCACACTCGTCCGTCATGTGCCCGAAGTCGTTATGGAATTCGCACCACCGCCTTGGGTCGCGGTTTAGTGTGGTCATCGGCCTCGGCCTTTTCCACCTTTCATCTTGCTTGTGGATGGCAAATATTCTGGATCTTGGTGCCGACAACTCAGTATAGTTGGCGTGCCTCTCCATTCTATCAGTCTTCTGCCTTTTTTCTGTCACCGCAACCTCTTTCCGGTCTTGACCGCGATTGTATTATTATTTTCTTTCGAACGGGGCCTCCCGTTTGTACTCTTTCTTTACCACTTTCTCCTCCGTTATCTTTTTGTTGGCCACAGAGCTGCCGGCCCCTCGGCTAAACTCCTCGGCCCTTATAAATTCTTTGGCCTTCCCCAATACTCCGGCCAAGGTGGTCAGGTTCTTTCTGCCCAAGTATTGGCGGAAAGGGCCTTCACGCAAGCCTGACATCAGTTCCAGGACCGCAACCTCTTGCTGCATGTTAGGAATAGTTACGGCCTCGGCCGTGAATCGTGCAATGAAGTCACGCAGGCATTCAGCTTGCCTTTGCTGTATTCCCATCATTCCCATCAGCTCGCTTGTCAGTCGCTGTCGTCTTTTATTGCTGACAAAGTGCGCTAGGAATCTTTTTGCTAGATCGTCCCACCTGGAAATGGTGAAGGACAGTAGTGACATAAACCATTTCTGAGCGATACCCGTAAGGGTGGTTTGGAACACCCGGCACCATGCGTTGTTGGCGGTAGTGTATAGCTGCATATGCCCTTCATATGCAGAGATATGGTCTTCTGGATCTGTAGTGCCATCGTACTTGCAGTTTGGCATCTTTATTTTTGGGAGTTCCTCTTCGTTGACTGCAGCAACGAAGGGGGTCCCTTGGGGTTGCACCCTGCCGACCGTGACCGGCGGGTTTCTTTTCCTTATTCCCTCCAGTATATTATCGTACCTTGGTTGGACGTTCTCAAAGCCGGGTGGCGGCGGTACGTCCTCGAACCCATGTTGTGTCCTGGGGTTTCCGTGGACAGTCGAACTGTCCCACTCTAAATCTTCTACATCTTCAGTGTGTAGGGATTGCATTTTCGTTATTGGTGAGGCTATATTTTGGATCTTCCCTTTTCCCTTCTTCTACTCGGGGTTGGGGGTGGGTGTAGCCCCGATCAGGGCATTTAAGACAGCTATTACCCCGGCTAGCTGCTCGGGGGTGAATTGGTTTAGCACTTCGAGGTTGAAAGGTGTTTAGCGCTTTGATCACCTTTTGTGTTATCGTCTTGTGGTGTTTTTTCCTTGGGTGGTGTCTTTTCTTTGTTCACGTTGTTCAAGTTATCTTGGGATGTCATTTTTTGGAGGTTAGGTTTTTGTGGTTGATTAAAGGTTTTGTCGGAGTGTATTTTTTTTGTGAATCTTTTTACGTAAACTTTTTGTAAAAGATTCCCCACAGACGGCGCCAATTGTTCCGGCAACCTTTATCTATTTTTGGCTGAGGTGGCATCCTTGGTTGTTGTTGTGGTGTTAACCTGCCAAAATGAACAAACGGTGAGCTGACCCCGGGGTGTTTCCGGGGAAAGGCCCTCCGATGCTTAAGTCAGTAAAGGGTTTTAGGTTTGAGAGAGAGAGAGAGTGGATTGATGTCTACCTTCTATTGGTGAGTTCATCTCCTATTTATAGGAGATGAGTTGGCTTCTTGACGGCCACGTTTAGGTCGGCTAGTGTGCGTGCTCCACCGAGACCTGGCGTATAGGTTGTGTGTTTGGAGCAAGTTAGCTCGTCGATGGGCAGGGCACGTATACCTAAATGGCGTCCTTGAGGGCCGCCAGGTGGTTCTACCAGAGACCGGCAGCCTTGATGTTGGACTCTGGTAGTGGGTTTAAGATCATATGAAGCCGGCACCGTAGGTACTGGCAGTCGATATCTTAGTGGGGACGTTAGTAAGGTGGTCCTATCGGTGTACCTGTAGGCCCCCATACAAGGATGTTCTATGTGCCACATGTCCACCTCTAACACCTTCTTTATCATGTGTCACTTTTGATATTTTACTACCATTAAGGTGTTATAAATACTACTCAATGTCTTCATGATTATTTACATTAGTTTCTTACCTAAACGTATATGAATCTATTTTTTTTTTTTACCTTTTTTACTCCAATTACTTACTGATTATCATTCGTCAATTAAAAAAAGAGTAAAAATCGTTACAAGTTGCTTTGTTTTTTTTTTTTATTATTATTTTAGGTATTTATTAAGATCACTATTTTTTCTTTATTGAGATTTTTAAATCTTTACTCTATTTTTATTTTAATTAGATTTTTATAGGTCATAAAAAATTGAATCAAAGTCCAAATAGATTTTTTCAAAAATACTAAGAAAAGAAAAATGTTAAACTAATTAAAATACATTCAACATTTTAAAATCAAATAAACATGAGAAAATACTAGTTGACATATATAGCAGGTTACTTCTCACAATAATGAGGGTTATTACTAAGTACGGCACTAAAGTCTAACCATACATATATGGACGCCAGTGATCTGAATTAATGCAAAATGCATGCTTTATCCTCTAGCTGGGGGTATGTTCATAATTTCATGTTAACATAAAATACTAAGAATAATAAATCATAATTCAATGAGAATCAGACAAAAATTAATTAGATTAGTCAAACTTAGAAGATCATGAGTGCTTGGAGCTTCTTTAAATTTATCTGTCAATTCAACCCATTGATGTCAATTATCAAGAGATACAAAAAATACGGAGTAAAAAATAACATTTCTTGAAGTTGACGTGTTATAAATTTGTTATCTTTAGAACCCTAGCATCAATACATTTAGGAAATAACTTGATTTACCGAGTAGATAAATTAAACAATCTCTAATTCAGTGTTGTCGGATCGGAGTGTGTTAGAGAACCATTTCAACCAAAAGCTTAAGCTAATGGTTAGAGTCTAGGAATATGTTATATACTCTATCACTTCCCCTCACATGAAAGGTCATTTGAGCTTGAAATGTGGATGCAACATAGGTCCACCATACCTTGTGCTAATTAATTCCACTTAGAAGGGAGAGGGAAGAGAGATTCGAACCCATGACCTCTGCATCACGTTGGCTCTGATACCATGTTAAAGAACTCTCTTAACCAAAAGCTTAATTAAGTTGATGGTTAGGCTCAAGAATATGTTATATACTCTACCAGACTGCTTATAAAAGTTTATGGTTTATCCACTCGTTCTTTAAGGGATGAAGTTAGAAGCAATTGAGACGAATCGAAAAGCTAACGTTAAGCAATTGAGTCAGCTACTGATGATTGTGCAATGTCTACGAGTTTGAAATCTTGAATCATTCAATCCAATTACGCAAAGAAAAAAAACACCCTTAGTATGTACAATGCTACAAGCCTATAACTACACACCGTTACCGTTACCGTTACCGTTATATGTTTGTGCAATGTCTTTCGGTATGATTGGGAGACCTAAATTTACTTTAATTAATTAAGTATTTGCAATCTGCTTGGTTCGTTTTTAGTGAATGAAGGAAATACGGAGTATAAAATTATAGAAAAGACTGGCCCGAAAAAGAAAAAAAAACTAAATCAAACTTTTTGGTTAATTTTTTTAGGTCCCACACAATTATAGTCAAAACAAAAAAAAAACAAAAAAAACGTTGAATACTCAGGTTGTATAAAACATTCTGCAAAATGACACTATTCATTTGTAAATTTTGATTGCTTATAGTTTCATGTACATAATAATGAAAAATATAGTCATGATGGATCTAGTTTGATTCGTCTCAATATGTACTTTTCAAACATATAATTTTTTATTATGCGTAGTTCAAGATATTTTAATTTAAAGTTGTGTATTGAGAGATGTGAAAAAGATAATGTAGCAAGTAATTTGAAACAGATAGAGTAATGGATAGTAAGTAGACATGCATTTGATAGCAGATTCATACAGGAGCATCAATCATGGTAGTAATTGATGAGTGAGTAAATATTAAAATGATTATTCCTCTAAGTAAGTGTTGTGCCGGTGCGCCCTGTTGGTTGCAGGTATAAGGGTGGATTCATCACTGAATTATTAGGCTATATACTTAGCTAAACGTCAAAACAAGTGCAAATTTTAAGCCTAAAAAAAGACTCCTTAAGACACTACTAGAAGACTAATCATCTACCACTATATATGCTCACATTAATTAGGTCACCCCTAATATACGTAGGGTACGTGCGTGGCTAAATAACCTAATTCATTGATTCAATTTGATTCATTCTGCTTAATTACTATATATATTAATTTTATATCTCATTCTATAAAATAAAATAAAAAAATTATTATTTTCCACTTTAACTTTAGAAGCGATCAATAGTTCTTAGATCTTTAATTAGATCCTTAAGTGGTAAGAAATTCTAATAAGTAAAATAAAAAGGATATATATATATATATAACAATTTAAAAAAAAAAAGAAGCAAACAAAAAAGGGTAAAAGGGGAAGTGAATACAGCAGGTTTAATTAGTCTTTCAATTGAAGCTTGCTCCTCACTGTCTTATCAGGTTCGTCTTCTCCATCTTTTCTTTTTCTTTTTTTTATTTTTTCTTTTTTTATTTCCTTTCTCCTTTTAGATTACCACTCCAATCTTAATCTCTCCTATACTCTATTTCTCTTAGTTTTGTTAATGATTGAAGATAACAACATTGAGTTTTCGAAACCTAGGGTTTGGGGTCGAAAATCATAATAAAAAGGGGCGATTTTTGGGTCTTTTCTTGAGTAATTTTATCTTCATTGATACAAGTAAGTGTTGATCTCAAGCTTAACTTCAAATTCATTTCTTTTATATGTTAATTTTAATCGAGAGTTTTGTTAAGTTAGGGTTTGGAGTAATTAAATTTATATATATATATATACACACACACTTTAGTGTTTAATCTGTCATTAGAATTGTATAGCTAGTTACTCCATATCTGATGTTTATTTTCATTAGGAAAATTATACTTGGAAAATTAATACGTACACATTGGTGCCAATGTACCATTATGTGATTATGCTTTCTTATTTCCCTTTGTTTTTTTTTTTTAGACTTGAATGACGTGATGATGGTTTTAGTGCCAAATTTTATTGTCTTATCTTGTTGTATGATTGAATTACTATTGTAGTTGTAGTATATATGATTTATACTATTCAATTATATTGTAGATCACGAATTTGTAGAGGAACCTTCTTGACTTGAGATTTGAGGTTGATTTATTGTTATTGATAAGGTAAGATTTCATACTAAATCTGTACAGTTGTAATTAATATTTATTTGACAATATTTTAAGAACTTGTATTATGAAAGTATTTTATATTGAAACGATGAAGTTCCTCTATGTTAATAAGCTAAGATTTTGAAAGGAGGAAGTTCCTCACCCTTAAGAGGGTTTCTAGAGTTTTATTGTGGGGTTGCCGGTAAGCGGTATTCCTCGAGTTTGGAAGTAGGTTGAGTTAACAGTGTCTCAACCATTTTATATAGTAGTTGGAGGTATGTTGATCAGTACTCTTGCCATTTGTCTTCCTTCTTGGTAGTTATCAAATAAGGGGTATGCATACTAGGGACTTTGGTGTGTTTATTCAGTGAGTCTAACTAGCTCATTGAATTTCTTATTTAGTACTTCCTACTCACAAATTTCGAAAGTAATATATTATTATATGCAAATTGTTTTAGAAAGAAAGATTTGGACTTGAGTTACTTAAAAGTAGATTAAAGTAAAATATCTATTTCCTCCTAGTAAAGTGGTAATTAATGGATGAATGTACTATTCAAAAAAATTTATAAAAGGAACAAGATATTCTACAAAAAAAAACGTAACAATAAAATAAAATTAAAAAAGGAACACCGACGAAAATTTACGGGGGAGAATGGATGGGAGATTGGGAGGGAATTGATTCGCTTCACTCGAGTCTCTTCCCAACATTTTATGGACTGTGGTGGTGGTCCATATTATTGGTCATTGGTCATGTAATTAACTTTATCTTAGCACACAATCACACAAAATTGTATGTTTGATATACTCCGTATTAGGATATACTATATTAGTCCCGTGCCATGCATGATTTGTATCAGATTCCATAGATCCAGCCGATTGGGTATGGTCCTATCCCCGAGCTGAAACACTATCCCGATGCACCAGTTCTACGAAAAGCCCACGTCCGAGTCCAAAATGGAATGGACAGGTAAGCGCGCTAGCGAGAAAGCCGTTGTGCGGATCTCCAATCGGGAAACTGTATCCAAGCTAAAGGTTCAGGTGAGAGTAGAATAGCTAGCAGAATTGGCCGAATGGCAGCCTCGACCCGAGGGGAAGCGCGCAAGTGTATGGCTAACCCAATAATGAAACTTTCGTAAGGGGACTGGAGCAGGCTGCGGGGTACCAATCTATTTCGTTGGGAAGATGGCTGGGAGAACGTTTCTTCGTAACCTTATTACTGGCAGCGGTAGTCCTGCAAAGGTCGAATAGCGGATTGGCTTGTCTTGCCTCTATCTTCCGGGGACATTTAAAATTTTTGAAATTTTGTTAGACAATAATTTAATTGAAAACAAATACACAGTATATAGTATAAAATCAATAAAAAAAGATTTTTGTATAAATTATTAATGATTTGAATAATTGATAAAATAAAGAAGATATAATGATATTAAAAATATTATATTGGTCATTAATTGCATATGGAAAATGGAATAATGGAGTTAATAATATTTATATTTTCAAAGTATGTTAAATAAAAAAAATAATGATGTCATGACCATTTTTTAAGGGGAAAATTTGATTAAAGCATTGACACATGTACATTTTTAAAAGAGAATGGTGTCAGCATCATTCTGTTTTAGTATATAGTATAGATATATTGTTAATTGTCCTTGTGGAGTTAAGATCTATTGAGAATAGAGATGACAATGGATCTTGAACATGTCTCAAATCCGTTAGGATCTGACTCATTTATAAGGTATGGGTCTAATTTATGGGTCGGGACTTGGTCTAGGCAAACACGAATTAGGTTTATTGCCCCAGAATTTTAGACTCAGGCTTTTAACTTTTAACTATATTATCTAGGAAAAATTGCCAAGAATAAATCAACTTTTGGTTGATCATCCACAATTAAGCCAACATTTTGAAAATCCAGAATTAAGCTAACCTTGTTACCATTTAAACTAAAAATAGATTAAATGATTATTTAATATATTAGTTATTAGTTGCTTCAGATTAGTGTTATCATTTAAAGCAAAAAAAAAAATTACATTGAATTATTGTAAAATAGTGATTTAAAACAAAAGAACAGATTAGTATTATCATTTTAAGGCAAAAATTATCATTTAAAGCAAAAATACATTGAATGATCTAAAACAAAAGAATATAACAAGTCAAATAATCATTTAACTTATTTTTTACTTAAATGATAACAATGTTAACTTAATTCTGAAATTTCTAATGGTTGGCTTAATTGTGGGAGATCGACCAGAGGTTGGTTTATTTTTGACAATTTTTTCTATTAGTTAACATACCAAAAATGATGATTAGGTTTTCCATTTATATTATCCCCTTTTACAAGGCCGCAATGCAATACTTCCAGAATAATAAAAATCATGCAGGAGAGTATGCACCAATTCTTTTAAAGTATGGATTCAAGCTGATCTCAGATACCAATTTGATTCACTCACATCTACAGAGAAGGGAACATGGAAGCGGATTGTTTAGCTAATGTGGGAGTTCAACAACAAGCAAAATTAATCATCCTCAACTCAGCACCTGAAGAACTGGGACTTAATTTCCTTGTTTTTTTTTTTTTTGTTCTGTTATTTTTATAGAGAGAATATTGCCCTAAATATTCTTTTATTGGGCCAAATTTGACTATCCAACATTATAATCCTATATATTTATATTGATCAACACATAACACTCCGATCAAGGAGTTTTCACAAAGTCTAACATGGTATCAGAGCCTAGGTTTTTTTTTAGGTTCCAATTCAAAATTAATAATTTTTTTCCTCTCCTAAAAATATCCTTCTTCCTCATTAGCTTCAATATATGTATATATAGAGAGAGAGATCAGAGAGAGAGTTATTTTCCTATTCAAAATTTCACTCCTCTTTAAAATTCTACTTCCTCCGCTCCATATTAGTTGCAACAATTGTAATTTGGGCACTACTTATAATCACTCTTTAATTCACTTTTATGCTTTATACATAAAAAAAAATATATGGTCATGTGGGACTTCTTTTGAATCGTATTAATGTGTTCTTTATTTTAATCTAATTTTTATAATTTTTGGTAAAATAGAATTAAAAATATTACGAATATAAATTATACATTGGCAAGTATATGGAAAAAAAAATGTTGCAACTAATATGGAGCGGGGAGAAGTTAAAGAAAAAGAGGGAGTACAAAATGAAAATAAAAACATGAGCCTTGGGGGTCATGACTTATACACTTATACATCATTGCTAGACGACGAGGATTGAGGTCTAGCACAATGTCATTGGAGCATACCTTGCAAAATTCGATTTTCACTAGCGCAATGTAAGGGCAATGCTAGCTTAGGATGCTTGTAAGATGAGTTGTGCGTTGAGGCCCAATGACCTAACTTGTAAAAAAAAAAAAAACACTGCAAGACGGCAAATTATGTTGGGCCAAAATTTGTGAATGGGCTAAACTGAATTTTTGCTAACACGTATTTTTAGGAAACAAAGGAGACCTTTTAAAGTCAATGTTGTCATATATGCTACTAGGTTAATCTCGTGTGTTGCACGGTTTATACAATATTTTTTTTGTAATTTTTATAAAGATACTCACTATTGTATATGTACAAAGTATGAAGGTTTTTTTTTTTACATACATGAAATATAAAATTATAAGTTTATTAATTTTAAAGAAGGATTTTGTCAATAATAGAACTTGTGGAAAGATATAAATTAGCAAAAAAAATGACATCACCAATTATTTTGGAGGGAAAATTTTTAATGACAAACTGACATGTGTACAATGATGACATAAGTAATACTTTGTTTTAGTATATAGTATAGAAGTATAGATAATAATATAGATACTTAATTGGTGCAACATTAATCTTTATTCATGAAAATGGGCTCTTTGGATTAAACATAAGTCCACTATCAGGTTAACGCTTTTAGTCTTCCTAAATTAATAAAAGCCCATCTATCGCGACCAGAATATGTAACTGCAAATCCAACTGAGTCATGGTTAAGGCCTTGCTGAGGATAAACACTTTTTCTCCCTAACAAAATTGAAAATTCTAATTTAGTCTTATGACTACCGACGACCGTAATGGATGGCTAGGATTGCACGATTTTTTATTTATTTTTAATTTCTAAATTTTATTGATATTTTTTTAAAGTACTTTAATTAGATTTTAATTTTAGGAAAATAATTTCTGATTTTTCCTAAAATCAGTTTTTATTCTTGATAAATCAAAAATTCTTTTCCTAAAATAAGAAATTTAATTAAATTATTTTTAAAAGGGTTTTAAATTAGATTTATGAATTAAAAATAAATAAATAAAATCGTACGACCCTAACCATCCACTATGATAGTCGGTAGTCATAAGACTACACTAGAATCATCATAGCAAAATACTTTTGGATAGGTTCTAAGTTCTAACTGGTTTTAATTGATTAGAAATTAATAATTATAACAAATAAAAATTATTAAAATGTTCTTAGTTATGTTAAAACTTATTTAAACTTACAGTATAACTTATAATAGATGAGAAAAACCAGCTGCAAAGCAAACAAATCCGGATACACGTAGAGGTATGTGCTTTCAAGTTGTTTTATTGCTCATTTTGAGTAATTTTGTTCATTTTAAATTTTAAAATGAGCAACAAAATTATATATGGACCTACATACAATTATTTTAAAATGAACAAAATTACCCTTGGATGTACCTGCTGGAATTATTTATTTATGGACCTACATACAATTATTATATGTACAATTCGGACATAATTGTATTAGACGCTATCATATGGTTTAGCCCAAATAAAGTGATTCAATTAGGCTAATATTATTACTGCCTTAATGGGCTATTTACGTCTTTTATAAAGTATGGGTTTAGTTTTATATGTGTAGAGACTGATGGACCCTTCCTAAAACATGATGGGCAGATTAGGAAGGAGTCTATATATGAGTAGACGTGCAGGGTTATGGTCCCCAAGATATATGACTCCCCACCTCTTGACATCCCATCATCAAGAGAGAGAACCTAGGGTTTCATATACCATTGGAAGACCAAACCATCACAAGCTCTCAATCAATTTACTACCGTGGATATGAAGGTACGCTTCCGCAACTTAATTTTATCAAGTAATCTGATATGAAGTTTAAGATCCTATAATTTAGGGTTTAATCCCAACAGTACCATACACCCAAATGTATATAAAAATTTCCTAAACTGTGGAAATGAACAAATGGCATAAACCTTCACAACCCAAAGTCATAGCATATATATCTATATCTATATCTATATCTATACATTATAAATATGTGAATGGCAAGTTCCTATTCATTTTGAATAGTAACTCAATCCAACGGCTATCAAGATGTTATGTGATGTCATGGAGTACTGTTTGTATTATTTGCTACATCTAACGGTTGTCGTTGAAAACCTAATTGGTTTTGCTGCTTTGCCTGATTTGCGTCCCATTTGTGCATCCCGTATGCATCTCTCTCCTCACCTCTCCTCTCCTTTGCCTCTCTCTCCTCTCCTCTACTGTCCCATTTGTGCATCCTCAAAAGCTTTGACGCTGCCTCTCCTCTCCTCTCCTCTGCCATTGAAGCAGATGTCTCTTTGTCCATTGTTGTGACTTCTGAGTTCCTCTTCCTCCATTGAAGCAGATTTGTGGTATGTTTTGCTACTTTAATCTTTAACCTTTAATGAGCTCAGATCTAGGTGAGTTTTCCATTTCTTTTGTTTGATTTTGACCCTCATTTGAGTAATTAGGGTTTCGCTATTTTTTGTGTTTGATTGGTCTTGTTCTAACTCTTTTTTTTTGGGGCGTCGATTGGTGAGGTATGCCTTTCTTCTTTAATCATTAATGAGCTCAGACCTTGGTAAGTTTGCCATTTTTTGTTCGATTTTGACCCTCTTTTGAGTAATTAGGGTTTTGTTATTTTTTGTGTTCGATTGATGTCTCTTCGTCCATTATTGTTGCGACTTATGAGTGTCTCTTCCTCCATCGAAGAAGACTTGAGGTAAGTGTTTAGGGTTTTAGGGTTTACAGTTTACTCATTTATCATATGAGATCTGGGTAAGCTTGTGCTTTCTTTGTTTGATTTAAACCCTCTTTTGAATAATAATTAATATTTGCTTTTTTTAAAGGGTTTCTGCATTTTTTGGACAGTCCATTTTGATTTTAAATGTTAGGGTAGTAATTTTGAGTGTTTTCCTATTTTTTTAAAACAGTTCATGGTGATTTTGAATGTTACGGTTCCAATTTAATTAGGTTTTTTTTGGTATTAAACTGTTCATTTAATTGTAGGTGGATAATCAATTGCCTAAAAAAGATTAAGAGGCTTGTTAGATGTGAGACTTTTGCACACCAAAAGGTTTTGATGAAGAGGGTGGAGGAGAATCTTGGTTCACTTGGGATGTCAAAGGTTTCTTTTTTCTACACTCAGATTGGTAGATATTGTTAGGTGAAGTATTCAAGATTAGATCAGATTTTGTTTTTGTTTGATTTAAACCCTTTTTTGAACAATAATATCTGCATTTTTTACGGGTTTATGCATTTTTTTTGGAAAGTACATCTTGATTTTAAATGTTAGCACCTAATTTTGAGTTTTTTTTATTTTTTATTTTTTTTACAGTTCATGGTGATTAGAATTTTTTTATTTAAACCCTCTTTTGAATAATAACATTTGCTTTTTTTTAGGGTTCCTGCATTTCTTTTGGAAAGTACATTCTGAGTTTAAATGTTAGGGTCCTAATTTTGAGTGTTTTTCTATTTTTTTAACAGCTCATGGTGATTTTGAATGTTAGGGTTTACAATTTAATTTAATTTTTTTTAATGAACCTTGTAGAAATTATGGTTTATGATTCGTAAACCATTTTTTGTATGATCTTTGCAGATTTGTTAATGTGGGGATTTTTTTGATGATTTTCGTTTAGTTTTTTAAAAGTTTGTGCAATACATAGTTCAAATTTGTTCAAATAATTTCAGATCAGGTTATTCCTTTTTTCTTGGTCTTCTGAATTAATGTTTATTTAAGCTTTGTAATTTTATACCTAGCTTTTCTGCATATTCACAGGGTTTATTTTTGGTTCATTTTATCTTTGCTCATTTTTAGGACTACTAGGGTTTATGTTGTTGCTTCTGATCTTCGCGTGAGGTAAACTTTTATTTTGATATCCTTTTTAAGTATTTTCTATGCATTTGATTCTCTTTTTTTTTTGGATTTCTTATGTATTTTACCTAGACTTTGCTTCGGTTACTTTTTTGCTTTCGTTATGAACATCATTTGCTCATGTTTTGGACTGCTATGGGTTTATGTTGTTGCCTTTGATCTTCGTGTGAGGTAAAGTTTGACACATTTTTTGAGAGGTTATAAAGAATTATCTAGGATTTATGTTGAGGAATTATCAGGGATATTTGTTGAGAAATTATTAGGGATATCTGTTAAGGAATGCTATTTGTGCGGAATTATTCTAGAATCTTCTTGATTTGATGCATATGTTAAGGGTTCCGTGTTGATTGCTATTTTTGAGGGAATATCAAGAATTATCAGGGATGTTTGTGAGGTATCAAGAATTATCAGTGATGTTTGTGGGGTATCAAGAATTATCAGGGATATTTGTGAAGAATTATAAGGATTCTCTTTGATTTGAATCATTTGATGCAGTATTTTAAGGGTTTTGTGTTGATTGCCACGTTTAGTTTATTCTTTATTTAATTTTGATTGCTATTTAGTGTTGATTGCTATTTTTGAGGGATTATCAAGAATTGTAAAAGAATTCGATTTTCATGCATTTTTTTAGAGATTATCAAGAATTACCTAGGATTGTTGTAGAGGAATTATCAAGGTTGTTTGTTGAGAAATTATCAGGGATGTTGGTGCGGAATTATTTGGGAATCCTTGATTTGCATGTTGCAGTATTTTAAGGGTTCTGTGTTGATTGCTATTTTTGGTGGATTTAACTGGGTTTTGTTCATTTTCTATTTAATTTTGATTTCTATTTAATGTCAATTGCTATTATTGAGGGATTATCAAGAATTGTTAAAAAATTCGAATTTGATGCATTTTTTAAGAGATTATCAAGAATTATCTAGGATTTTTGTTGAGGAATTATCAGGGATATTTGTTGAGGAATTATTTGGGATATCTATTGAGGAATCCTATTTGTGCAGAATTATTAGCAATTCTTCTTGATTTGATGCATATTTTGAGGGTTTTGTGTTGCTTGCTATTTTTGAGGGATTATCAAGAATTATTAGGGATATTTGTGAGGAATTATAAGGGATTTTCCTTGATTTAATGCAATATTTTAAGGGTTCTGTGTTGATTTAACTGTGTTTTATACATTGTTTTTACTTTTATTTCTATTTAATGTCGATTGCTAATTTTGAGGGATTATCAAGAATTGTTAAAAAAATTCGAATTTGACGCATTTTTTGAGAGGTTTATAAAGAATTATCTAGGATTTTTGTTGAGGAATTATCAGGGATATTTGTTGAGCAATTATTAGGGATATCTGTTGAGGAATGCTATTTGTGCGAAATTATCCGAGAATCTTCTTGATTTGATGCATATGTTAAGGGTTCTGTGTTGATTGCTATTTTTGAGGGATTATCAAGAATTATCAGGGATATTTGTGAAGAATTATAAGGATTCTATTTGATTTGAATCATTTGATGCAGTATTTTAAGGGTTTTGTGTTGATTACCTCGTTTAGTTTATTCTTTATTTAATTTTGATTGCTATTTAGTGTTGATTGCTATTTTTGAGGGATTATCAAGAATTGTAAAAAAATACTTTTTTAATGCATTTTTTTAGAGATTATCAAGAATTACCTAGGATTTTTGTAGAGGAATTATTCGGGATATTTGTTGAGAAATTATTAGGGATATAGTGCGGAATTATTTGGGAATCCTTGATTTGCATGATGCAGTATTTTAAGGGTTCTGTGTTGATTGCTATTTTTGGTGGATTATCAAGAATTGTAAAAAAAAAAGAACCTGATGCATTTTTGAGAGATTATCGATAATTATCCAGGATATTTGTTGAGGAATTATTAGGATTCTCCTTGATTTGATGCAGTTTTTTAAGGTTCTAATGTTCTATGTTGATTTAACTGTGTTTTGTTCAGTTTCTATTTAATATTGATTGCTATTTAAAAATATTCTAATGTAATATATATTACATATTACAAATTAGAGAAGGAAATTAATGGAAGATCAGAGTTGATCTGAATAAGAAAAGCATCAGAACCTATATAGCTTGTCAAAGTATTTTTTTACTGTGTATTGTTTTTTTAAATTTTTTGTAATGCCAATCATTTTGAAAGCATAATATATACAATTTAGAATTATTATTTGAAGCATAATATCTATAATTTAAAAATTATTAAGCCATCTCAATACAAATCATCTTCTAAAAAACTTCTTCATGCTTACAATTTTACTAAAGCTCCTACTTTCTTTCCAGTTTTCTTAGGGCTGTGAGAATTTGGGTTGGTTAATAGAACGTAGTGCTACCTAATTAATGATCATATCGTTTGTCTTCTTCTCTTTGGTTTGCTGGTGGGTTCAATTCGTTCTTAATTCTTACAATTTTGCTATAACTCAATTTCCTTTGAGTTTTGTTAGGGTTCTGATAATTGGACTTGATTGGTGGAACACAATTCTAACTAAGTAATAATCTTATCTTTTATCTTTTTCTCTTTTGTTGATTATGCTTTTAAGCTTTGAAAATGGTAGCAATCATATAATTGAAATGTTAGTTTTGATTATGAAGTTTGAGTTTAAAAATTGATGTGTCTTGGCAAAATGAGTTCGAATATATAATTGAAATATTAGTTTCGGTTATTTAGTTGTGTGATTATTTCTTGAAATCAATGGCTATTCTCTTATTATGCTTTCAGGCTCCGAAACTTGATTACAAACATACAATTTAGATGTTCTTTTCGGAATTTTATTAAACTAATAGTACTATACAACACTACTTTAATTGTTTATTAAGACCATTTTATACATTGAATTGAATATTATTATGGGTGATAATCAATCGCTTTTTTTGTAGGTTTTATTTCTTATTGCTCGGATTGGGTTCTGTCAAATCCATCACAACTTTTGAATGAGGTGTAGCGTAAAAGTGAAAAGATTGAGAACAAAACCTCATTAATTTATGAATGAGGCAGGGAAAGGTTTGGGAGTTTTGCATAGGACAGTTTTTCCCCTCTCCCTTGATGACCTCTGGTCATCTCTAGCCAATGATTTCACTGACCAACATTAAAACGGTCCTGAGAATTTTCGGAACTCAATTTTTCTGTTGTCTCTCCTTTTTTGTTTACTTCAAGATATGGTCTTGTGTTTTTTACGGCCATGATATGGTATATGTCTTTCACCTTGTTAACCCTACAACAACAAACCCAAAAATAAAATACAGATTGAGGCTATGATGAGTTCTTCTATTCAAAGTGGTCACTTCTAATTTGGTTTTTCGGAGCAATTTTAAGGTGGGTATGCACCATTTGGCTTTGGCAGGCAACTGTTATACTGTTACTCTAGCTGTTGTCTAGAAAGGACCTGATCGTGTGTTACTCTTAGACATTAGGTAGGCATTGTTCTGTAATTCAAGGTATGTTTTGTATATGGAAATTAAAATGGAAGTGTTGGACTTTGTGGTTTCAGTTGCATTGCCGCCACGGTAGAATTATCCCACCTTGAATGCGCC
Source organism: Salicornia ramosissima (assembly GCA_951394345.1). NCBI lineage: Eukaryota > Viridiplantae > Streptophyta > Magnoliopsida > Caryophyllales > Amaranthaceae > Salicornia > Salicornia ramosissima. Next base: position 52,735,587 of record OX596234.1, read on the forward strand.
ACCAAAGTATGTTGACGAGATGCATGCCTGAGCCTCCCTTTGATCTGGAAAAGAAAAGAAAAGGTGCGAAAATTTACTGGTTGATCTATATTGTTTTGGTGGGGCAATCTAAGAGTTACCAAAGATTCAACTATACCTTCACAATTACATGTTGTGAGTTTAGTCATTTAGGCAACCCATTTGTGCTTATTAATTTTATAATTTACTAGGATATATCTTGCTTGATAGTATTTGAAATTATTGACATGTAATATGTTATTATTATCCGTTCTCTTGAATTTGGTTGCTAATATTTTTAAGGCTTTCCATCTTTATTTTTGATTTGATATTTCATCATTTTTGCTTTTTACCTTGCTCTATTCTCGATCGATGTTTCATTTTCATTTTTTCGATGACTGTTTTCTTATGTATGGTTATCGATTTTGCTTTACTGAGTTTGTGTTTCACCTTGATTGTGATTATCAGCAATGTGACCATCTATGTCGTCATTGCTCTATACGTTAATGGCTTTTTTAAGGGGATTCTCTCAGCAGCTTGGCGATGAGTCAATAACAACGTTGAAATGATGATCTTCACTTGAATGATTGATGTATCATTACTTGCGCAAGTATATTTCTACAAATTCGAGATCTTTTTTTGCTTTAATGTGTCTTCTTATTTTTACGATTTGATTATTTATTATTTCAAATGGTTTTCTTTTTCTTTTTGCCGTAGGCGTTGCTAGCGGTGGTTGTCGGCAATGTCACATAATTCGGCATTCGTTTCGGAACAAGGAATGAATTCGAGAGCAGAATTCTCTACCCATAGGTTTAGGGTTTGGTAGAATTTACAGATAATTCGACATTCGTTTCGGAATGCGGAACGAATTCGAGAACGGAGTTCGCAGGGGTGAGGACCGAATTATGTGACACTGGTCGTAGGCATGGTTGCATTGGTGTTTCTGCGAACTATTTTCTAAAGCAAGCATGATCAGGTCCTTTGTTGCTGCTAAAGCTGTTAATGCTTTTGGTATTGCTCATCTTATTTACACACTTCCCATGGGAAAAATTTGTGCTTGTATTTCTTCTTTCTTTTCCTTTCAATTTACTTTGGATGTTCTGCCTTATTTTGGGGGTTTTTTCATGATAACACATCTTTTGTTTTTTCTGAATCCTAATTTTTTTAGCAAATATTTTACGGTGCATAGGTTGTATTTCAATAAATCAAATCAATTGATTTTTTTTTAGATTGAATTGAATATTTTTGTGGTTTATAATCAGTTGCTTTTGTTTGTAGGTTTTATTTCGTATTGCTCGGATTGGGTTTAGTCAAATCCATCAAATCTGTTAAGTGAGGTCTAGCATAAAAGTGAAAAGATGAAGAACAAAACCTCATTAGTTTATGAATGAGACGGGGAGAGCATGCCTTTCTTTATCGATTTTTTAAAACTCATTAGCTGGCATACCTTTTTTTTCAAAATTTTACCTCCTGCATTATTTAATTTATGTCAGTATTAGTTGCACCCAAATAGCAAATAGCCACTCGATGTGCTACATTAACATTACATGCCCTATTTTCTTCATCTAATTTGGGTTGGGGCCCCAATGGATCTAGGGAAAAAATTGTTGAGATGATATGATTTGTTGTTATGGTTTGTTAAGAAATTGTGCTTCTTTAATTTGTGATAACATTTTCCAAAGATTAAGATTTTTTACTTGTTTGCTTGTATTTACTTTTTAAGGTTTCTGCCTGCAGAACACTATGACATGTTTGATGCGAAGGAGGAGATATTGAAATTTATTATTGTCGGCAAGTTACAGGGAACACCTCAAGGTATTTGCTTACCAAAGTTCTATTTTCTTCCCCTTCTTGACCTTTGTCTTTATTGGTGATTATTACTTTGGAATGTTGTTTTGTCGTTGATTTGTATTATTCAAAAATTTATATTCTATCAGTTGATTAGAGTTGTTGTTGACCTTTCATTTGTATTTGATCTCTTTTGTTGTTAATTAAAGGTAACGATTTATAATTCTTGTATGGAGTTTGCCAATGAAGCTTATGACCTCTTTTGAAGATCATCACTATGGTTGAATATTATTTGCCAGTTTATAATCTTGGGGTGCATCTTAATCCTCATGTATGGTTGAATACTATGGCAATTTTTTTTGGGTGCATCTTAATTCTCTCTCTAGACTTGCTTCTACTTCAGATTATAATACTCCTTTCCTCTGTTTATATGCAGAGATTAGTCTTGTTTAAAAAATATTGAGTGTTGTTTTTCCCCTGTTTTTTTAGAGCGCATGCGCCTTTTGATCTTGTTCTTGCTTTTATTCTGTTTTCATGGTTTTTTTTTTCTAATTCCATCCTTTGAGAGGTAAATATTATGCATGAAAATTTAAAGAATAGGTGCTGATATGCAGCAGTTGCTTATGATTTTTGTGCCTTTTAAAAGTAATTGTTTGGATGAAATACTACTCTGGTGCATAGTTGTGGATATAGAAAGGATTTTTTTTTTATGTAATAAAATATTGTGTTTGTTATAGATTTAAAGTTAAAGGGTTGCTTATTATATATGATTTGTGTGTAGATTGTGAAATGGATAGTTGTAAAGCTATTACATTAGTGAAAAAAAAATACTCACTTCAATTGTTAAAAAGACTGCTTGCAATGTGAAGCTTGGGCTGTGTTTATGCAGTGGTATTCACAGTTGTGACCATGGATGGTCCTTTGGGAATTTTTTCGTTTGTGATTATTGTGATTCTGTTAGTTTTATATTTTTGAACATTATTTTTAGTTGAATTTGATGCAAATGGCATTAAGGGTATTTCAAGTATGCATTTCAATGTATTTGCTTTGGAGTTTTAATTGCATGGTACATGGTGATGCTTGAAAAACTAATAATTTGTATATTGAATCCTTGAAGCAAAACTTTCTTCATGTTTTTTGGCAGCAAATCTAGAATGACATATCTCTCTAGGGCTTATCGAGATCAGGGATGGGCCGTTTCATGATTTGCTTTGTAACGACCCTTGAAATGATGAGGGTTAATTCCGATCATTCAACAGATTTTGATATCGGCTTATTGCCTATATGATTTGCTTTGTTAATGTTTTTATAATTCTTTTGTTTTTATAAAGATTATATCTTAATATCAATGTACATATTATGGTTAATATGATGTTTCTCTTTAATATTGCATGCACCAAATTATTTTCCTTTAAAGCACTATGGCTACCTGAATACCTCGTTAACACACGACCCGAAAGAGGGACTCGATGTCTTTCGAGAACAAAGCACCATGGCAACAATTTTAAAGTCAACTAAACAAAATACAATTACGAACCCATGCTTTACATATAGTGACCGCTAACTAATTGACTTAAACTCTTCAGGTTGATAAATCACTCATCTATGACGCAATTGATAAAATTCGGACATCCCAGTTTCTCTTCCAGATTCGATCAACTGTGGCACTCAACCGTAGCAACCTCATGGCTTGGCCGCTTGGGCAGTGAAAGAAATCAAACTGGCTTAGTGGCATAACTTCAAGCCTTTTAATTAATGTGTGCATGCTACTATGAACTCAGTTATCTCTATTTTACAATTCTATCAGCTCGCTACTACTAATAGAAGCTGATATCTATGCTTTGTATAATATCAATTATGATATATGTCCTGCTATTGCAGCCCCCTAAGATTAAACCCTATTGTTGTGACAGTCCTAGCACGGGTCAAGCTATACAAAAAATACTATGGCTATATGTACCATAGTATTCGGCTTGTATTTTTAAATACGGTTTACATATGAATGCATCTACGTATTATATTTTAGCCTTTTCCAAAGATCGTTTACTCCTACGACATTGGCCCCTAAAACTCAATAATCTTCTTGATTCGTTTATCTAGCAAAGCTAAACTTTAAATTCCCTTACTTGGATTACACCTTAAACATTCTTATAAAAGTGCACTGGCTAATTGAATATCTCGTAACACCATTATATATATATACTATTTTTAACAAGTTTATCACCAATAGAGAACCAAAAGTCCAAAATATTGTATGAGAATAATAATGTAAACAGCAAAACATAATGCAGCAAATCCATGAAGACCAAGTTAGTCTAAGGCTCTGTTCTTTAGGACTGATCTGGTCTGATCTGATCTGATCGAATCTGATCTGATTTAATCTAATCTGATCTGATTTGAGTTTGTCTGAACTGATCTGAACTGATCTTATATGATCTGATCTGATCTGATTTGAATTATTTTTATTTTTATTTTATTTTATTTTTATTTTTATTTTTATTTTTATTTTAATATTAATTTTAATTTTAATTTTAATTTTTAGTTTTAGTTTTAGTTTTATTTTTATTTTTATTTTTATTTTTATTTTTATTTTTATTTTTATTTTTATAATTGTAATACTTATTTTTTTATGAGAAATGTAATACATGATTATATTTACTAAAATAATAATTATTATTATTATTAATAATAATTAATATAATTATTATTAATATTATAATTATTATTAATATTTTAATTATTATTATGATAGCCCATTTTATTTCACCTCTTCATTCAATCTCACTCCAAAACTTCAAATAATAACATTAATACTAATAATAATAATACTGCTACTACTACTACTAATAGTAGTAGTAGTAATAATCACCGCCCAAAATTTTGACCAAACCGTCACTGAAAAAGTCGACCGAATAATCACCGCCGGAAAAGTCATTCTGAATACCGTCGCCGAAAAACTCGGCCTGAAAACCGTCGCTGGAAAAGTTGGCCGAATGATCATCGTCGGAAAAGTCAGTCCGAAAACCGTCGCCGAAAAACTCGGCCTGAAAATCATCGCCGAAAAGTCGACCGAATAATCACCGCCGGAAAATTCAGTCCGAAAACCGTCGTTGGAAAAGTCATCTCGAAAACTGTCGCCGGAAAAGTCGGCCGAATAATCACCACCGGAAAAGTCAGTCCGAAAACCGTTGTCGAAAAAGTCGTCCCGAAAATCGTCGCCGAAAAACTCGGCTTGAAAATCGTCGGCGGAAAAGTCAGCCGAATAATCACCGCCGGAAAAGTCAGTCCGAAAACCGTCGTCGGAAAAGTCGTCTCGAAAATCATCGCCGGAAAACTCGTTCGAAAATCGTCGTCGGAAAATGTCGAGCGGAAAAACGATTAATAATAATAATAATAATAATAATAAAGAGTAATAATGTCTGATCTGATCTGATCTGATCTGATTTGAGTTTGTCTGATCTGATCTGATCTGATCTATTCTGATCTGATTACTGTAGCTTTTAAGTCCAAAAAAACAGGGCCTAAATCATATGCAACAGATCCAAGCATACTGAATTAGCTTAGAAATGAACATGTCACTCATCATCAAAATACTAGCATATTTTATAATCATGAAAAGTTCTATGTTTAAACATAAAAATCCAAAAAAAAAAGGAGAAATAACATTCAAATGGTGAAAATACTTACTCCTCCGCTTACTAGCATATCCTGTGAAGGGGGCCAATTTCTTTTTGGCTAATGACCACAAAAATACTAAATTGTTCTTAGGGCTTGTTTACTTCAGATTATATTCAGTTCAGTTCAGTTCAGTTAATCTCTATTCAGTTCAGTTCAGTTCAGTTCATCTCTATTTAGTTCAATTAATACACTTCTATTCAGTTCAGTTCAGTTCAATTCAGTTCAGTTCAGTTCAGTTCAATTCAATTCAGTTCAGTTCATCTGTATTTAGTTCAATTAATACAATTCTATTCAGTTCAGTTCAATTCAGTTCATCTCTGTTAAGCTAATGTATACGAGCCCTTAGTGCGTGCACTACCCTAAGGAAAGACAATAAATGTATAATAACACATAAATTTTTAAAAAAATTATTTTTTATTCAAAACTACCTTAGTTATACACTTATATCACTTTTTGAAAAAGAAAAAAAAAAACTTTCTTATTTATAAAAATACAAAGGTTTGTTCAAAACTACCTTTATTAGTTAATTCTTTGTTGATCACTACCTAGTTTACTGTTTCTGCGTTGACTTTGTTTTTTTTTTTTTTCTAGAAAAAAACTTATCCCAATTAATGTTTTAAGAGTCATTTTGCCCTAAAGGATTAAATCTAAGGTTGGTATCTGTAAAAAAAAAAAAATCACATAGGCTCCTATTCGCATTACAAATTTGTCTCGATATGTGCTCATTGTTTGCATGCCCAAAAAATTATTCCGATCAAGGTTTTGGTAGGTCACTTTATTCCTATAGGAACAAATTTGGGGTCAGAATATACAAAAAAAAATGATCAGATTTGTCAAAAAAAGTAAGGTTAACACCTGAATAGTGAACAAGGTAGCGGTCAACAAAGAATTGACTAATAAAGATAGTTTAGGACAAACTTTTCTAACTAAGGTACGAGTAGTTTTTTTTTTCAAAAAAAGTGGTATAGTAGTTTTGGATTAAAAAAAGTCTAAACATAAGATGATAGGTTTATTTGGGCTATGTCCCTGTACCATATGACAACTTCATCTTTGAGTGGTTTTTCATTGCTCAAAGACCATCGTGAACAACATCCTTTATTTGGGTTGTTGACATGTTGTAGGATCATCGGTCCTGGCCTGTTAGTGGTGAAACAACAAGAACAAAAGGTTTATATAAGTTCTGCATGTGAAATAGTTGAATGAGTACGTGTTTAAAAACCAACAACATGAAGCAATAGTTGGTCCATAGAAAGAATTAAAACAACTGAAAGTATTGGGTCAGACCGTAAGATCAAATAATTTGGTCAGACGACTGACCTAATTATACAGAAAATAATATCCAACCTCCAACCTTTTCTCTCCTCCTTCAACCTCCCAACCTCTACGGCTCCAACCTCCTTCAACCTCCAACCTCGTTCAGTCTCGTTCAATTTGACGAATTTAATCAGGTCATCTTGTATTTATTCTAACAAATAACTTCGGAAGGATTTGCGCTCGAATGTCCGATCGGGGCATATAATATGTCCAGATTAGTTAATTTTTTGAGAAGAATGCATCCGCAAATACCCACAGGGGGTTAGGCCAAAGGAAATTACCAAAAAAGCCTCTATATGCCTCAAAATGTCAATAAATGTCTAAAATCTTACATAATATGAAATACAAACCAAATATGACCAGGTGCTCATATATTATGTCCAGGTTTTCCTTTTTTTTGTCCAGATTAGTTACATTTGTCCAGATTAGTTATATTTTGTCCAAGTTAATTACTTTTAAGGTTCGTGTATAATTTAGTGATATTTTAGCTAGGTTCGTTATAGTATTGTTCATGTTAGTGATTTTTTTTGTCCAGGTTCATTATATTTCATCCAAGTTAGTTATGTTTTGTCCAGATTAAATGCATTTTATTGATTTTAGTTGTAATTTAGTCGATGTAAGTTACAACATTGTCCAGATTAATTATTCACTTGTCTAGGTTAATTATTCACTTATAATATGAATTTTCATACTTGTATATTCTTGACCCAACAATTCTACCTGAAAAATATTTAGGTACTCTAAAGCAAAAATGTATCCAGGCTTCATCATGCAACATATAATGATATAAATTATAAAAGTACAATTTTTTTAATCAAAAAATCCCACCATATACCATGTTGTTTAAAAACATATTTAGTTAAAGAAAGAAAATCATTTAATCAGCATATAGAGAAATAGAGTATGAGGTAGTGGACTAGTGGGTTCACCTCTATCTTTGATCCTTATAGCCAAATGCTCGAATCCTTACAGTTACATATTTAGAAAGTATACATTGAAATACATAAAAATAAATATGGTCTCACATAACAATGTTTTTTTCCTTAACTATTATAGATATATAATCTATACATCTAATTAAAATATGTTCCTTTGCAAGGAGCTCGTCATGTGAAACTAGGAGAATTAATGTCTATTAATTTTTATTGAGTAAAACTAATATTGGTTAATAAAATAATAATATAATTAATGATGTTTAATTAAACAATAGGAAATAGAAACTAGCAAGTATTTGAACTTGAAACTCTAAGTTAGTTTAAACACTACTACTAATATAGTTTTAGATTTCTGTTACATTTTGAATATAAGGATAATTGTTATCGATCGGTATTTGCTTAGGCGTAGATAAGGTGATGACAAAATATATTTAACCACCAATATATGTCATTACTCATTGTAAAATACAGAAATAAATTATAATTGATGAAAATATAGTAGTGGAGAAATATTTAACAAAATATTATCTAACAAATAATTATATATGTTAGGCATTGTCCAGGCAAACATACTAGTTTGAAATTCAAATAGATCAGAGTACTGAGTTTTTTTTATGGTTTAATGAAGATGTTGCAAATAGAATGAAGTGTTTAACTCTTTATGCAATTATGCATAATAAGCATGAAACCATACTTTACAATCATGTAAAAAGTCAGTTTTCTTACTAGCTTTAAAAAGTTTCCACTTTGACTCCTTTCTACACTACTCGTACCAATTAAACAATGTATTCAATTCAACCATAAGCATGCAATTTAACTTTTGCAATCATCTTGAACAATGAACATACTTCAATAATTTTGTTTTTTTATAGTAAAATATAATAGAAAGAAAAGAGATTGTATTATCATGTTCAATTCTCATTCCTTACAACTGTTACAAGAGATTCCCCTAGTCTTCCCCCTCCAATACAAATACTTCCTCCGTGAGATAAAATTTTTAACAATTGGTTTTGCACGCATGTTGAGGAAGCGATTTAAGGGTGTAGACAAAGAAATTAGTCAAAATGATTTTAATACAAGCAAGAATTTGATTATAAGTTACAGAGGGTGTAGTTTGGTTTCTGGGCCGGGTTGGGGATTTAATATTAGTCAATAGACCGGTGATTTCATTTCCCCGGTAAAATAAATAAATAAACGCGAACTATCCTTCGGTGTGGCTGTGTCCTTTTTCTTAAAGGATAATGTGTGGGATATTAGGCCTTGGAATCGGGCCCTATGCAGGTCACCTGGCCCAATTTTAGCTAACACACGCATCTGTAAAGGGGGATAATAAGGAATCCTCGCAAATGCGTGCAGTGAGAATAATCGAACCCAGAAGAAGTCCAAGATCTATCTCGTGCCTGGAATTATGAAGCTCTAATTACTGGGCTATGAGTTGATCCTCGGTGTGGTTGCAGCTGTGTCCTGTCCAATAATGTTGGAAGTGTTTTGCTTCTTGGACAAACAAATACGTATAAAATCAAGCTAAGTGGAAAAGTAATATGCACTCGTATTAAAAAAAAAAACGAAAACCAAAAAATAATCTTAAATAAAAGAAAGGTAATTAAAAAGGACTTTGGATCTTTCAAATGTTTGGAAGTCAAAATTCGTGTCCACTACAAACACACGTACACAACATTATAATGTAAGGTACTCCCACTACTCGCGTATGTCTGTAATTCGTTTGGATTAAAAAGCACTTTCAATTTGCAATTTGCAATTGAACTTGGATGCCCTCAAATTTTGGGGAGAGTGGCATGTTTATTTGTCAAATTTCCGGAGATCAACTTCTCTTCCCCATGTATGTATATATATATATATATATAGTATATTTTTTCACTATTCTAAGGTCCAAAATAACACAGAGAAAACTTATACTGGTTAACTCAAGATGTTGTTTGATTTTTTTTATTTTTTGCGGGCAATTTAAATTTTTTATGAAATGTAATTTGTTCCAGTTGTTTAATTTTTTTTTTTTTTACAAAGTGCAAAGACGGACTAGTTTTCTAGCTCTGCCGAGTGATTGCAACTAATGATTACATAATGAAAGAGTTTGAAAGCGAGAGTGTCCATAAGTTGTCTTAAGACCTTTTAGGATGGTCTTGAAAGTGATATTAGTCTTATCTTGGCCCCAAATGCTCATGTTGACCTCATCCACTTGATTTCTGTTATTTCTGAAAATAATCCAGATATTTGCCATTCCATAGGGTTTAATAGTACCTGAAAAGTTTTAAATAGTGAGGTTTCACATCTTCTAGATGCAATGAGTCGAAGCTGGTGGTGCAACACTTCATGAAATCCTGGAGGGGCCGGGGTTTGGCAGGGAGATTTGAGGGGTTTCTACCAAAATCTGTGTCGAGGTCATTCTCTATTAGAGATAAAATTTGATGAAATGGAGGAAATGTAAATTCCTACAAAACATAGAAATTATTTTACCAAATTTCCTCATTGATTATAAATTCTCATGATTTCTAACTTTTCTCATGTACACCAAATAACTTTTGAAAAATCATGCGAATTGCAATGTGGGAATTAAATTCCAATGAATTACAAATTACTATATGAATTAATTTCCATATCAAACAAACAGCAATGCCTTACATTGTGTTTGATTATATCGTCAAAAAAAGCTACTATAACAAGAAAAGGAGGAAAACAACAACATGCAACAATAATAATATCATTAATAATTCAAAGAATGATGATGACAACAACAACAATAATAATAACAACAATGTTACCTTAATTAAATACAATGCCTGAGACAAATAAAAATCGTAACTATGCATTGCACGGATTAAAGCCTAGTTGAATATTGAACAGTAAAAATCACCAAAACAACAATAGCTAAGAGTTGATAATTTTTTAATGGTGCATAATGACATTTAAAAGCATTTGTTATTTTTAGCTTTTATTTATAATTTTTTGATGTGTAAAGATAAATTTGTCATTTTATATTTATTTTCTCAAAACTCAAATAAAAAGTGCAGATTACTATTTTTTCTTCTAAATGGGAATTGGAAACTTTGGTCCTAAAATTTTAATTGAACTAAAGGCGTTAAAAACAAATTGACTCAGGCAAAACCCTAAAATAGCTCAAAAACTCTTAAAATTGCTTAAACATCTTCAATACATACAATATGTTCCAATTCAATCAAATCTAATTAAATCTCGCAAAAGAAAATCCGCCCTTATTTTTTTTTAATGTGACTTAATTACAAGAATGCCACTCCATTTATATCATACATTCATACGGAGTACATATATTGCTATGGATAAAACACAAGATAACCGTATCACCACTCACTAGCATGGCAGAAAGCAGCGCACAAAGAGGTAGTTACTGTAGTAACGACTCTAACGAGTAATTTAGAAAAAGTGCATGTTGTTGCTGCCTTGCTGGTGGTGTTGCTGCAACTCCAAAAGTGATGGGCTGGCAGCCTGGCATCGCAACCAAATTAATTCCTCCGTCTATTTTTTATTTTTGTACATCCAAATTTATTTGTTTTATTTATTTTTTTGAGTAATATGGTCCACCATTAAAAAGTACCCATATAAATTCAATACAAGACAAAATATGTCATTCTTTAAAACCACCCAAAACACTTTAAACAACACGTTCGGTAGTTGGTTATAAATTATGGTAATGAAAATGAATTTATAATTAATTTGGAAGGAAAATCAAAATTCATTCCTATGGTGGTGCTGCCTTAACTCCAATTTAGCTGAATAGAGATGAACTGAACTGAACTTAATATGAAATAAACAAGCCCTAAGTTATTCTTTTTTTTTTATGATAATGTGTGGCATATTAGGCTTTGAAATCGGACCCTATTGTAGCTTTAACCACTAGGTTAAGACCTCATCGTCTCTTCACTTAGCTATGGCTATATTTTTTTTATAGGATAAATTAAAGTATGGGATGCTAGGCCTTGAATGCGGGGCCTACTGCAGGTCACCCAACTCAATAATAGCCAACACACGCATCTATAAGAGATCAAATAATTAGAAATCCTTGCAAATGCGTGTGTTGAGAAATCGAACCTAGATCTCATGCCTGGAATTTTAAAGCTTTAACCATTAGGTTAAGACATCATCCTCACTAGATATGACTATTTTTTTGTTTTTAAGGATAATGTGTGGGATACTTAGCCCTTGGAACTGGGCCCTACGGCAGGTCACCCAACCCAATTTTAGCCAACACACGCATCTGTAAGGGGAAATAATAAGTAATCCTTGCAAATACGTGCGGTGAGAATCGAACCCAAGACCTCGTGCCTGAAATTCTGAAGTTCTAACCACTGAGCTATGACTTCATTCTAACTGGTCACTAGATATGACTATATGGAGTAGTAGTATTTATATATATTCTGACATACGGAGCATACTACAGCAATGTCTTTTACTTGTACATTGATCAGTATCGATCATGATATGCATATATGATTATTCATTTCGTGCAGCATAGCATAGCAGCATGTTATTAGTTGTTTCAGATCAGTATATTTATGTTATGTAGCTGCTGCCTTCTTTCTATTTGGTCCCTTCTTCCCCTTGAACAGTCACATCTCATCTCCTCCACTTGCTTTACTTCTTTTTTAACTTTAATTTCCTAGCTATCCTCCTCCTCCTCCACTTTACACATTGATCTGACATTGGCACCCTAAATTTAACTTTAACACCACTTTCCATCTAACATGAACAGAGATGGCAACAGATCTAGGATTCGCGGATCTAGATCCGTTTTTGAGGATCTGGATCTTCATATTTTGGATTCACTTACATCCGGATTGGATACAGATCCTGTGGAAAAATGCAGATCTGGATGTGGATTTTATTTATAGATCCGCATTAGGATCCGCATATCCGTTTTTTTTAATAAAAACATATACTAAACTAATGATAGTCTTATAAGTTATACGGCCCAAATGCCCAATAATACTCCAAAGTCTAAATAGTCCATTATCCAAGTTAATTATGTAATGTACGGATTTTAGGATATTGATGATGTTAGTTTGTTAGTACTAAGTTAGTATTGGATTTTAATTTGCATATTAATTGTCTATGTGATAAAATGACAATTTTAGTGCATTAAAAGTTTTATTTATCTCAATTAGTAAGTATAATATAAGGGATCCGTTTTAGATCCGTTTCAGATCCAGATTCGCCACAGGATCTGGATCCTCATTCTATGGATTCGTCGAATCCGGAACAGACCTGGATCTAGGTAGAGAAAACGGATCTGGATTTGGATCCATCAGGATCCGGTTCGCCGCCATCTCGACTCATGAATAGTAACCATCCCAGTCCCCAGCCCTAGCTATTTATTTTAGGGTGCCTACTGCCTACCGTACTATCCTATACTTCGTACTCCCAGTGTCCACTTTTAATTGCTTCAAATTGACTTTGACACTATTTATATTGTTACTTTGACATTGTTTAATTTGATATAGGTAATGAAAAATATAGTCATGTGAGATCTCGTTTGATTCGTCTCGGAAAATACTTTCCAAATACATAGTTTTTATAATTTTTTCTTATATATAATTAGAGATATTAGTATTTAAAGTTTTGTCTCGACATATGTGAAAAAATAAATAGAGCAATTAAATATGGACAGAGGGAGTATTATATTACGAGTAATTGCTTCATTTTAAATGGTGACATTATTCATACGGTAACTTTGACTTTCTTTCATATTATACACATATTATCTCCATACCAGTGTATCACAATACTCGCTACATAAGTTTGTGATACGGACTTCTAGCGATCTAGACAAAAAATGGATTTAATAAAAGAAATAGAGTGAAAAGAAAAAATGGGCCCACAAAAAAATAGAGTTAAAAAAACAAGTTACACATGATTATTTTTATAACTAAAGGCTTCTTTACTTCAACTTAAATCCAGTTCAGTTCCTTCTCTTATAAAATATTACTTTCAAGTGAGTTTCAACTGTATTCAATTCAGTTCAGCCTAAAGTAAACGAGCCCTAAATATAGTAAAAAGCTACTACTCTATATATGTTTGCTATTTGTTTTTTTACTCATTCAATAACGGGCACTAGCAATAGACAAACTCATTGAAAGTTTGTGAATATGACACATCATCAATTTACAAACCTCTTTTACAATAAACCTCTCAACAACAATAGACAAACCTATCCAAGTATCTATATTTGGGACCCACTAGAACAAATATATAACATATAAACCTAGTTTACAATTTAGTAACCATTACCACAGTAACTTTTGGTAACAATAGAGATGTCCGTTCACAAACCTCAAAAAGTAAACTCAAACCTCTCAACAAACCTCTTGTTGCTAATGCCCTTACCTCATTCGACATTTTTTTGGCTGAGAAAAATTGAATTGAGCTGAGCTGAGGAAAACTAAACTGAACTCAGGAGAACTGAATATATGTCCAAAAGAACATGACCTAAATTGAAGTTCTTTTTGTAATTATATTTTTATTTTATTTGATATTTGTTAAATTTTTATTTTTATTTTTTATTTTTTTGATTTATATATATTTTTTGATTTTTTTATTTTATTTATGTTTTATTTTTTATTTTTAAATTTATTTTTTATTTAATTAATTCATTTATTTTTTAAAAAAATTAATTGTTATTTTTAAGTTTTAACTTCACTTTTTTTTATCTGTAATTTTACCTTTTAATTTCTTAATTTTTTTGGATTTTTTTTTGGCAATTTTTTGGTTTTATTTATTTATTTTTATTCGACTGAAAAAGTGTGCCGAAATTGAACTTTTTTTGATATTTCAGGGACAATGTTATTGCCCTAGACTATGCTAGATAATTACCACCCTTACCCTTCAAAATCACGTGAATAATTAAATTTCTAGATTGATCATGAACGCTAAGTAAAATAAAGAAGGGTCGAGTTTCCCTTCATCTTCCATGGGATATGAATAAACCTTTGTACTCCCTCCGTAATATAAAAATGTAAACTTTGTACAAAACACAGACTTCCATGTAAAAGTTTTATGTGGGTTAATTGTGTTGTAATTGTGTAGAGAAGAGAGAAATAAATAAGAAAACACGAACTCTCATGTAAAAGTAATGGCAAATGTGTAAATTGTATGAAGTTTTTTTTGCCATATATAGAAAGTTTTGTAAAAGTTGATATTTTTGTGTTACACCCATATTTAGCAAAAGTTTACATTTTTGTGTTATGGAGGGAGTACTAAATTTCATAGAGTGAACCAAAACCAAATTTTAGATGTAATATTGGGGCTAATTTAAGTGTTGTTTGTGTCTTTAGGTAAGTGGTCAACAACGTTAGCGTTAAACTACCCAAACACTACTTAAACCAACTCCAAAACGATACCTAAAATTTGGTTTTGGTTCACTCTATGAAATTTGGTACAAAGGTTGGATTATTTAAGAATAATCAAAAGGTTGGTTTATTATTTGCGAATAGCTAAAAGGTTAGATTATTAAAATCAAATGATATTGTTAAAATGGATAATTTTTGTCTAAACACATTTAAAAAAATAAAAGAACAAAGTATCAGGTACATAAGGGCACTAGCAATAGAACAAACCTCTTAGGGGTTTATTTTCATGACACATCATCATATCATATATATTTAATAAAACTTAACCCAAACAAACATATTACCAACAATAAACAAACCTCTATTAGGGACATAGGGTTTGTGTTGGGACCAATGTAAAAAAAAGAAAAAAAGAAATCAACTCTCACAAAAAAAAAATAACAAAAAAGATGACAAACCTAGGTTACTACTCCCTTCATTTTTTTTAGTTTACTCACTTGTGTTTTTATCAAAACCAAGAAAATATTAGGTGTATGAGAAAAAAAATAAATGATGATGAAAATTGTATAAAAAGTAAGAGTGAGAGTGTATGGAAAAGAGAGAAAATACAAAGTATGTTAATTTTATTGAAGTTAGTTAAAAATAAGAGAGATAATGTAAAAAGTATTTGGGAAACATAAATTAATAAATGTAAGAAAATAAATGTGAAAAATGAATAATTTTTTTTAAAAAAAACATCCAAAAAAAAAGTCAGTAAATAAAAAAAAAGGAGGGAGTAATTAGTAACTTGCACAAACCTCGAATGTTGTAACTTCTACTAGCAATAGAGAGATTTATGAACAAACCTCAAAAAATAAACACAAATTTCTCTATTGTTAATGCCCTAAGGGCTTGTTTACTTCAGATTAAATTCAGCTCAGTTCAGTTTAGTTCAGTTCAATTAATATAACTCTATTAAGTTCAGTTCAGTTCATCTCTATTAAGTTTAGTTCAATTCAATTCAGTTCAGTCCAGTTCAATTCATCCCTATTCAGCTAATGTAAACGAACATAGGGATGTCAGTTTGGGTTGAGACCCGTTGGGTTAACTGAACTGTTCATAACCTGAACTGAAAGTGACCCATAGCCTGAAATTGACCTGAACTGAAAGTGACCCATATATTAATAACCTGAACTGACCTGAACCCAAATTGAATATGAACTGAACTGATAATGAACTGTCTCAAACCTAACAATTCAAGAAACTGAACTGAATCGTAATCAACCCGTTACATAATTTGACCTGAATTGAACTGAAACGAAACCTGAAATATTTTACTTGCATAATTCTATCTGACCGACTAACTAAAATTGGATGACCGAATAAAATTGGATGATCGACTAACCTGAAACATTTTACTTGCATAATTTTATATGAAACATTTTTATATACGAAAGTGTCCGTTCACCTATATATGGAACACTCTATGAAATGGATGGTGATACATATTTACATACATACGTACATACATACATACGTTAACCCTAAAATATTGTCAAATTCCTATCTAATTGACACTCTAATAAAACCCGATACAAGCTGGCTTCAACCCGAAACATATCGTTTCTTATCGTTAACCCGTACTAACCTGAATCGTTTTGGACTGAACTGATATAGGCCCGACCGTTAATGACCTGAATCTGAACTGAACTGTAACCGAGAAAAAGGTAACCTGTTATGACCCGCTACCGAAATAGCCTGACCTGAACTGTTGGACAAGATAACCTGATTCAACCTGAACTGAAAATGTACCTAACCCGTTTAGGTCAACCCGAACCAGTACTGTTAACCCGATTTGACAACCTAAACTAAACCTATACATGAGCAAAAACAGAATAGTCATACTTCCTAGCCCAGTTGCAGTTTAAACGAGCAATAGGACTATAGGAGACAAGGAAGAATACAATTAATTATAGGATAGCTTAAAATGCGCACACAAAAATTCACCCTTCCATCTTCACCTTCTCCAAGACTTTTCCTCTTTCTCCTTTTTATTTAATTACCACTATTTATTACTCATATTTAATTTAATTTAATTAATACTAATTCCATTGAACAATTCAATTCAATCACTGTGCTTTAATTTATTAAACCATGCGAGTACTAGTACTATTGTCCTGTATTTATCTGTTACAGCCATTTTGTTTTTCTTTTTTTAATACCACGAGTAATCTTCTTCTTCCTTCCATCACTTCTATAGCATCATCATATAGTATAAATAATAAATCAATTGCAGAAAAATCAAAGTTGTGAATTCCCCAAGAATTGTTTTTTTTTTTTTGGGGTTCATCTCCTTCCAGGTCAGTGTCTGCAAATCCCTAACTCCCCACCGATTTCCTTTTTTTTTTTTTTTGTAATTCGCTTCTTTGTTTTTTATATTTTCCCCAATTTTCATAGCTTGTACTATTCCATCTACTTTTACCTTGTTCACATTCTTCATCTGTTTGATTTTTATGCTTTAATATATTATTTCTTATATTGCTTCGAGAAATTGGTTTGACCCATTTCATCTCGTCCCCTGTGATCTAGTTGCTGTCTTTTAATTTGATTTACCGAGGGCGGATGTTGAATTTTTCAGAAATTGTTTTAATTTACTCGGTTTGAATTACATAGTTCAATGACTTGAAATTGGGATCTGTGATTGTCTGTTTGATATGATTAGCTGATTTCCCCCCCTTTTCTTTTGTTTTTGTGTGTTTTCAGAAGAATAATCAGTGTACAGCTGCTATTTGTTAATTCTGGTAAATGAGCTTGCCAATTTTGTTGGAGTTTTTATGCTTGATCCATCTGGGTAGACTATAGTTAATGGGCTTGAATCAACTTCTAGTGAGAAATGTGTAGTTTAAGTGAAGAAGATGACCAATTTTTTGATTCCAAGGATTGTATAACCCCTGTATCTGATTCGGGATCAGATGGTGTTGAGAATTCTGACTCAGAAGCAAGGTGTGTGGAAGATGTGGTTCGCAATTTCGGGTATGAGGTTTGGATCCGGAGCCCTGGAACAATCGGCGAACGCCGCCAAAAGCTTTTGAATTTGATGGGTATAACTTCAAATAGAGGGGTAGAGGAAAGGGAAGATGCTGAGAGTTCCTGTAGGTTTGAGGGTGAGGTTCTGGATACTGCTAGAATTTTTGAAAAAAGTGGCACAGTTTTGAGGTCAAGTTCTAGGGACTGGCACTCATCAAGTCAGTCTTCGGTATCATGTTGCTCAAATGATACTCAAGATTTGTTGGACGTTGCGTTGGAGGAGAATTTGGTACGTCGGATCAGGAATCTGGATGATGGATCAGAGTTCATTGTGGATGAACTTGGGCAAGATGGATTATTCAGAAGACTTCGAGAAGTGGGGTCTAATCGGACACTCAGTGGAGAGGAATTTGAGAGGATTCTGGGTCTATCACCATTGGTTCAGAGAGTAATGAGAAGAGATGTTGGATTGGCACACAAAAATTTTGTAGAAGGAAAAAAGAGAACAAAGAAAGGATGGTTGAGGAGATTAGGTGTAGTGGCCTGTGTTGCTGATACACAATCAGTGATCAAACGCGTAGAAAGTGATGGATCTTTGCCAATACGAAGACGTAAAGCCCACAATGTTAGGGTTCGTACTTGCAGAAAGCGGTCCAAGGAATTTTCTGCTCTTTATATGGAGCAAGATATTGTTGGACATGAGGGTGCTATTCTTACAATGAAATTCAGTCCTGATGGACAGTTTTTGGCAAGTGCTGGTGAAGATGGCTTTGTTCGAGTATGGCAGGTGATTGAGTCTGAGAAGTCAGAAATAGTTCATGTACCTGATGTTGCTGGTTCACATGTTTATTTTACAGTAAACCAATTTGGGGAATTAGTGCCTCTCAATGTTGACAAAGAGAAAAAGGGAAAACTGAAGAGCTTGAGAAAATCATCTGAATCTGCTAGTGTTATTTTCCCACGGAAAGTATTCCAATTGGCAGAAAAGCCTCTTCACGAGTTTCATGGCCATCGTGGTGAAGTGTTGGATCTTTCATGGTCAAATAACAAGGTTTGTGGCATTGAAATGGTGCTTCTTTTATTCGAGTAATTTATTTTTTGGAAATCTTATAATCTTACCCTTTGCTATGCAGTGTCTTTTGTCATCCTCTGTTGACAAAAGTGTCCGTCTGTGGAAAGTAGGATTTGATGAGTGCTTGAAAGTATTTTCACACAATGATTTTGGTACTCTATAGTTCTCCAAACATTGTTAGCAGTTGTTTTGTTCTTTGGTTGTCCACATCACCACATGAACTTACTGTCTGTCACTGCTTTATTTGAACCAGTTACATGCATTCAGTTTAATCCCATTGATGATAATTACTTCATCAGTGGCTCTGTTGACGGTAAAGTTCGTATTTGGACCATTCCTGGATGTGGCGTTGTTGATTGGACCGACATAAAAGAAATAGTTACAGCTGTTTGTTATCAGCCAAATGGAAAGGTTTGCATTGCTGGTTATATTTCTTCTGCAGAAGAATGGTTGACATTGAACGCCTGGCTAAAGTTGATTTTTGAATTTTGTGATGCAGGGTGCAATTGCTGGCTCAATATCTGGCGATTGCTACTTCTTTGATACTTCAGGTAGCCATATTTGTTTCAGGCTTTCAACCTATGCTGCAGTTATCACTTATCAGGATAATTCTGATGTAAATAATGTGCCTTGAACTATTTTGGAAAGGGATTACCCTGGTAGTATAGTGACATTGCATTAACTTCATATCTGGCATGTATTTTTAACCAAAAATCTTTTTATGTTCCTTGCTAAGAGTAATCTACTAGTAAGCATGATGTTTCTTTTACCATTGACTTGATTGGGCCAAGTCTCTCATAGTTTTGAAATATAAGTAAGTAAGAAATACTTGTGTGGATAAATTGCAGTTGGAGCTGTGCAAGGCATGCTTCTAATTTATAAAGCAGTACTTGTATGTGGTTCTAGCATTGGATATGTGTTATGCTAACGAGTGCTACATAATTCGTTTTTTAGTTCTCGCTTCTCTATGCTGCACACTAGAGCTGAAAACAGAAAATTAGGATAGTGTTTTGCTTACTTTTGAGAGGTAAGCACTCTCCCAAATTAACAAGAAAAACTGATATATTTCCATTGATGACTTCCTTCTCATTACATGCTTTATTTATAGGCTAATAAACTTGCTAAGTAAAGACTAATTTGCCCTTACAAGCCAGCTCACCCTTAACAGAAATTCAGTAACAACTCTAACAGAAAATTAGAGATTCTTTTAACAGAAAATAAAGAAGAAAAATGATTATTATTTACTAATAATGCTTCTAGAATGATCTCATTAAACCCCGCATTTGATGTGCAACACTCTAATTTGTGGTTAGTCCAAAACCGACCATAATTTTCTTTTTTTCGGATCGCAATCGCAGAGATTTTAGAAAACTATGTAACACTGTGTGAGCTATGCTGTTTGTCTGCGTGGGCTATGCTGTTTCCATGCTTCACTTTTCTCCTGGTGGTCACTTGCTCTAGGTTTTGCATATAACTGAATTAGAGTTAGGTTCAGAAGGCTCAAATATTAGAAAAAGGGATTGGTATCCCAATTCATATGGTTAGAAATTAGAATCCATAAACCTTATGCTTCATATTCGAATATCATCTCTGCTAAATATTTCGCTGAATACAGAAGGGATCTCTGTCTTTTTGTAGTCTTTAAACTTGTATCAGCTGTAGCTGAACTATATTTAAGCTTACAAATGTTGCCATTTTATATAATCTCAGACAATCGGCTGCAACTGACTAATCAAACATCCGTACATGGTAAAAAGAAGGCGCCCTTGAGAAGAATAACTGGCTTTCAGGTGGTTGTTTCAGTCCTATTAATTTAGTTTATGTTGCACATTGCATGATTACCCCACCTTTTACGACTAAGACTTTGATATTGTTGCCATAAAAAAAGGACTTTGATATTGTTGTTGCTTGTGCTGAACTTGTATTTCAAAATGACAACATTGGCTTGTGTATAATCTTACCAGTTTTCTCCTGGTGACTCGAGCAAGCTCATGGTAACTACAGCTGATTCCCATGTTCGAATACTTAAAGGGGTAGATGTAATCTGTAAATATAAAGGTCAGTCTCTCTTCCCTGAGTTTCACTTTTTTCTGAAGCTTTTGCATCATCTGAATTTTCATTTAGGTTTTGTTTGGTAAGACGAAAAATATTTTCCCCATTTGAAAACCTGGCTGAAAAATTGTTTTACACCATGTTGAATACATTTTCCTCACAAAACAGAAAAAAACTTTTTCATTTCTCCTCATTCCATACACGTGTACCTTCTTAGGGGCATATTATTTTCCTTTGTATGAGTAATTGATTTTCAGTTCAACCAAACAATGTGTAAAATGCTAAAAATAGAAAAATCATTTTCTTTAAAACCAAACAATGAAAAAATTCTATGAAAAATGAGTTTTCCAATGTAAAATGTTTCATTGTTCCCGTGGAAAATCATTTTCAATTGAAAATGTTTTACACCCTACCAAACAGAGACTTGCTAGATGTTATAGAATCACGAGCCGTAATTATTTACTGGTGGCCTATGCTATTGGAAATTGTTGTTATCAGGTCTTCGAAATGCAGGAAGCCAGATATCAGCATCATTTACATCAGACGGAAAGCATATTGTCTCAGCAAGTGAGGATTCCTTTGTTTATGTATGGGACTGCACTAACTCAGACAAACCAATTTCCTCCCAGATCCAGTCCAAGACTTCCTGTGAGAAATTCTTCTCGAACAACGCATGTGTTGCAGTCCCTTGGCACGGGACAACATGCATGAATGTTCTACCTAGCCTCTCGGGATCATCACCGAATCATTCGGGAATAGTGGTGAGATACACAACCAAAAGCGGACTCGAGCATCGACCATGTACCGATAGCTCACACCTCCTGTCATCCTTATTCTCAGCCGATAACATATCTTTGGGCTTTTCAGACCCGTTTTCAAGAGGAGTTGCAACTTGGCCCGAAGAGAAGCTAACTGATTCGAATTCCCTGACCGTTTCATCCGGGACATGTAAATCGGAGTACAAGTTTTTGAAAACAACGTGCCAGAATATGGCGGGTTCCACTCACGCTTGGGGTTTGGTCATTGTGACTGCAGGTTGGGACGGTCGAATCAGAGTATTCCAAAACTATGGTTTACCGGTTCGCTTGTAAATTCACACAAGGTCGATTTTTGCCTTAAAATTCGGCGTTTATGGATTTGTGGTTCAAATGTATAAATGTAAAGGTAAAATTTCACACACATAATATCTATATATATATATCATACGCCAGGTAGTTAGTTGATTTGATTTGATTTTTTTTGACGGAAAAAGAAAGGGAAGGAAAAGGAAATTGGGTTTATTGTCAATAGACTATAGATTTAGTACAGTTTTTAGCAAAGAGTTTGCAAGCCTTAGAAAAGTCACATGTAAATTTTGGCTGATTTTGTGGAATTGGACCAACTTTGTGATCTTGTTGGAATCTATGCTTGGATAGCAAAATATTGGATTTTGATTATCAAATTGTACTAACCATGGAATTTGATTCATTGGAGTTTACTTTTTTTTTTCTTTTGTTGGTGCCTTATTTTAGCGCAAAATTGCATGCTATATTTAGCCCTGTTATTTTAGAATTAATTTTTAATGGGAATAATTACATTAATAGGTACCAACTTTTGATTATTCACCAGCAGCACGAACTATTACATAAAGTTGCAAGGATAGGTATATCACCTAAATGTTGTTGCAATTTATAGGTCATTCATACTTATTTATAGGTCATCCATATCTATCGTTGCAACTTTATGTAATAGTTCGTGCTGCTGATGAATAATCAAAAGTTGGTACCTATAAAATAAAAAGTGCAATAGTTGGTACCTATTAATGTAATTATTTTCAATTGTGTTCCTGATGAGTTTTGTATTTCGATTAATTCAGTCTGGTCGGCCTAAGTGCTTTTTTTGGGGGGTAGGTGTATCAACAGTGTTTGAAAATCATGGATTGTTATAAATTGGGGTATTCGACGGACATTGATTGGTGGATTATGGGAAAGTCTTTTTTTTTTTGTGGAATTCATTCAAAATTCAATCTTGATTAGGGAGCCAGCCATATATGAACATTGAGTTTTGAGTGCGTCATTTGCTGTTGTCGTGGTCCAATATCTCGTTCTAATTTTTTTTGCAAGAACAACTTTTTTTAGGGAAACATTCAAAAATTGGTCATGAATTCATAATAGCACAATAAAAATATACGGATTAATTTTTTTGATTAACAAAAAAATTGCAAAATGAAAGTCGGAATTTCTAAAAAACATTGATTTCCACATAGTATAGAAATTTAATCACTCAATCCTTCCTAGTAATTTTGATTTTTCTAATGGCACCAAACACATACATTTTGTAAATTTCTAAAAATTACGAAAGAGGAATTAAATTATATGAAATATATAAATTATCATCGGTAATTAATTTCCATTATTGCAACCAAACTGAGAAAGTATACATACATATCGCCTATTGGACAGGTTGTCCAATAGGTGATATGATATTGAAAACTTCGAATATTAGATTGACACGTTTTTTTATTTGTGTGGTCACTATACACAAATTTATTAATGATAATTTATTATGGGAAAAATAAATTAATTACCCCTTATTTAAACTTATTTGGATATGATATTGGTAGCATAGGATATGATATTGATAACATAAGACATGATACACACATGATATTGGACATGTTCTCTAATAGGCGATATGTGTTTATCAAAGCTCGAACCACACTAGTCCTAATTCATTACTTTGTTCATTGAAATGGTGTCGTGTTTTTTTTTTCCATAGCAAATCACTAATAGTTTGTTTGGTAACCGACCATAAGTGGCGCCAATGGAAATGAATTTACATGTATATTTGGAAGAAAAAAATAATATTCACTCCCATGCTCATACTAACTTACTCTAATTTATCTAAATTTTTTCACAAATATCAATTCCCATGAAATGCCACATTTTCCAATGGTAATAAATGATAGTAGCAATAGTGAAAATATGTTTTCCAGGATCATAAGATTAATATGGAAAAAAAATAAGAACAACCCTACAACTAACCCCTGAGAACAAAAACTAAAGGTCATAATCCATGGAAAGAAAAATTGAATATTATCAATGATCATTAACCAATGTGATTTATGATAACATACATGTGAATGGTATCCTGTAATCCATTACAATATTAATTATTAAGATATGCATGAGTTAGAAGGCTAGGTATAAAATATGTTACACAAACTTTATTCAAATTCCATATAACTATTTACATACAATCATTCAAATTCATATAATTATTTGAACAAATTAATTGAAATACGTATAATCAATCAAATTCTATAACTATTTCAACAAGCCAATTGAAATGTTACAATGATTATTTCAATTCGGTAATTATAACCATGGAAACTTCAATTCTAATTCAACTCTATTCACATTTTGCAATTTAACTCAAATTCATTTCTCAAACATTCTCAAATTTCATCAAATTAAAATTGTACATTAGACAAAATAAAAGCTATCATTGGCAATTTTCATACTTACAATATTTCATAGACAATATAAAAGGTTTCATTGACAAATTTCATATTTCATGTGTAGATTTCAACCAATCATCAAACAATGAACTAACATGGAGATTGGAGGATGAAGGCCATAAACGATGAAGAAAGATACATTCTCTTCAACTTATGAAACCTTTTACAAAGTCTAACCTTATCAGAATTGATGAAACTAATTAACATTAATAATCTCTTATTAACCATAATAAGCTCTAATTGAAACTTATTAGAACCTAAATTGACTAACCTTAATAAGCCCTAATTGGAACTTACTAACCATAACCTTACCTGATAAGCCCTAATTATTGAAACACATTCCTCCACAATTCCATGGATAAGATAGAATTTTGCATGGATGATATAGAAATTTAACATGGAAATATTTCAAGAATACTTCCATCCAAAATTTTATCCACAACTGTCAACCCTGTCACTATAAATATAGAACCACGAACATGAACAAACCCCAATGAAATTGCTATGTACTCCGTATAATGTATATCCATCTTGATGAGTCATTAAGTTTCAAACATAATGATACATGCTACTAAGCTCCCACAACAAAAGGCATAATGTAATTATCCAACAAGTTCTTGGAAAGAAGTCAACTGGATTAGATTTCTGTATTTAGTAATGGAACTAAAATGAAATAAGAAATTATACGGGTAAATTTATTTTGAGGAAATTACAGCGATAAATTCTTGTTGCGTTACCATTAAAAATAATAAGAAAAAGGGAAAATGGAATTTAATAATCCCACCTTTTGAGTGGTCCGCTCAAAATAATATCATCTTTAACTTATTCCAAAATAATCTCACTTTTATATATCAGTTGCTTAAAATAATCCCACATTTAATATTTCTTCTCAAAATGAACCCGATTTTAGTTGACATAGTCTATTTTAAGCATATGATGTATAAATGTGGGATTATTTTGGAATAAATTAAAGGTGATATTATTTTGAGCAGCCCACCAAAAGGTGTGCTTATTAAATTCCAGTTTTCCTAAGAAAAATGAAATTTAATGAATACCTTTAAATTATAAATTTTATCACCAAACTGCTCAGAGCTCACGCAAAGAAGAAAGATATTTAAAGATAAATAACCTAGCCAAAGCATTCAGGAAAAGTGAGATGAAATATTTATTTTGATATAACAGAGCCTAAAAGTTTTGTGTTCCTTGAACATATGAACGTTTCAGTTTTTGCATTCTCAGAAGAATTAACTCAAGCGATAACCCAATCACTATACACAGTACCTAGTACAGAAATTCCTCTGCCTCCATAAAAAATCAGCTCGGTCATCACTACTTATATCCATAACATAAGCAGTACTCAGGCTAAGTACCTGAATATCTGAGGATTTTCCTTGTCCCTTTCAATGTAATCCCTGGTAATCAAATCTTCAATCCTCTTCTTGATTGCCTTGAAATCGGGCTGCAAACAGACAAGCAAAAGAGAATAACCCATCAAGAGGGGTAAAAATAAAAGGATTTCCATACCAGGGGTGACATGTTCATAATAGGTAATTTAACATTACAAAAAAGTGAATAACCACAATCACAAGTAACCCATACGAAGCAGCACGGTGTGATACCTTGAACATGCGGCTTAGCTGCTCAACGCACTCTGTGATCAATTGTTGGTACCCCAACACCTTCCTACTTTTCATTATGCGCACTATAGAAGCATCAATGGCATATCGTCTATCTTTGTCCACGTCTTCAACAATCTTTTTCCTTTCATCCATTGGGGGAAGAGGAATCTATACTTGCAGGTTGCAACCAAAGAAAGTGGGAAAAAAAAATGAAATGAGGACCAAATTATTATCAGGAACTACTAAGAAATTTATATGAGAACATACCCGTATCCTCCTCATCTTGTCCGTAAAACCAGAGTTGAATGAGAAGAAATCGGTCTGAGTGACGGTTCTTGTGCTCGGCTCCTTGAGAAGAATTTTGTACTTTGCACAAGATAGTGATTGAAGTACTCTAACCAGGTCTTCATCAGCTAAATTTAGTTGACCGGCAATTTCTGTATAGCTCAAGCAATCTGCTGTGTTGAATAGAAGCAGAGCAGCAGCCTGTATGGTTGGTGGTGATACAATTAGAATATTAGATATAAGCTACAAAATTATAAACCATACACAAGGGAAAATAAGGAAAGAGACGTGACAGAATGAAAGAGAGATAGAGAGAGAAAAGGAAACCAACTTTATTTTACGATAAGAAATACCTGATAGGTTCCAACAACTAATTCAATTGTTTTCTGACCAAATTTCCCATTAATGTTGCAACTTCCCAATGAGTAGACCCATGAGAGTTTCCTGTGTTTTGTTTTTGTTTGATAGAATTCCTTGAACACTTCTACACACTTTACCTAGAAGCAAAAGGGGGGGAAAATTATGGTATACTCAAGCACAAAAATTCCTAAACTAGTCAAAGTTATAATTGCGGAAGCAGAAGTGAAGCATCAATTACCATTTCAGAAGGAAGATTTAGATCAGAAGATTTATAACTAGGCCAGAATCCAGTTGTGAGAACCGTCACGGTCAGATCAAGCCCAGGATTGGCATATGGGTTTTGCCCAAGATATTCTTCAAAATGAGTCTGATTCTCCCTCCCCAATGTCAAATCAGTTACCTGTAAAATAAATAGCAGAAACGGTTAAATCATAAGACTAAAGTCACGATAAATCACAACAGTAGAATAGTTACAAGTCCAAAAATACACGACACTTACCATCCCTTCCATTTTTGATGTAAATTGTGCACCGCACTGCTGCTTCAATTTTGTTAAGATACTTCTTTCGTGATCATCATTAGCACTTTTGTCAAAGAGCAGTCGGCGAGAGAGCTTCTTTCTATCACAGATAAGAAACAGGAAACATTATAAAATTTTACAGAAAGGGAACAACTCAAACAGAATGAAGAGGAAAGGAGGGACAGTCTAACCTGTAAAATTCAGCAAACATGTCTTTATCACTCACATAAGCAAGAAGCTTAACCACCTGCCAAAAAAGGGGGTAAAAAAATTCATCATTAGCAACTTGAGCAGCAAAAAACTCAAGTAGTCAGCTGGTTTTTACATTTTTACCTTCTCAAGTGAATCCTCAATAGCTTCATCACTCAGCTTTTCACTACCACCCTTTTTAAGAATATTATCACAAAATGTTGCTAGCAATTCAGCACTAGAGCTCCCAGCAACGCCCTTGTTTAAAAAGACCTCAAAAGCTTCTTTCAAAGCCTGTAAAACAGAATAAAAAAAATCAGCAACCAAAACTACAATGACAGACAGCACAGCCCTTCAATACATTTATGATTTCCAAGCACAATTATGCAAACCTTGTGGAAGATGGTGTGGCTGCTAAAGCAGTCAACCACATACACCATGAACTTATCATGTAGTTCTATCACTTTCCTCACAAAGACCTGATAATATTGCAAAACAAGTTAAATTTGATCCAAGCGTCAATCATATAATCACTACTCAAGCATGCAATTAATTATGAGACATACCTGCTCATGTGAACCACCGCCAGCATGCTCAGCCTACCAAAAAAGAAATATCAGAGAGAAGATAATCAGTACAACAACGCATTACCCTGTCAATATACTCCATAAAGTTACTTAAGAAATCTAACAATTATGATTGGAAAAAGAACAATTCGCCATATTCTCCCCATTATTGGTTGATAAATAAATGGTTGTGCGGCCATACACTTTCATTTCATATGAGTACTACATTGATGTAATCAATAAATATAACCTCTCAAAATGCACAAAACACAAGCAAAAAAACTTCTCATAGTTCTCGAGATGGGTTAGCTTAAAGTTATTTCAAGAAATGGGTCCTCTTAATGCAGCAGCAATCAACTAGTTTTCCTGCATTAAAACATTCTTGGCACCTGAGGATTAAACATTTATTCTAACAAGGGGAAGCACATTGCACATATATATAGTGAATTAGTTAGTGATATAGTATATGTGATTTGTACCATAAAGGAGTCAATAGTACAATGCCAAAACTTCAATCGTCATATGCTAAAAGTAAGAAAACAGGAAAAGAGACTAGAATATAAAGAATACAAAAATATGAAGCCAACATAGTATCATACTGAAAAGTGAAAGCACAAGCCAAAAGGAGAGCATTGCTTATTGTGTGATTTGAGGAGAGAAGCAAGTGAACTATTCTTCACTAAAAGTGGCACCCAAAAACAGCAGAACCAATACAGTGGGTTCAATTACCACAGCGTTTCTCTTGGAAACTATGTTTAGGGATAGAAACAACATTGCTTCAAACAATAATCAAGGAAATTGCCACACCTTGCTAATTGCAGCATCTTCTGCCTGCTGGACCAAAGCAGTCCCTTCATCCGTAATATGCTGCAGGTAAACATGTTGCTCAACTTTAACATCCATCATGGGGTACATGTACTTCACTAAAATAAAAAAATAAAATTAAAAAGAGTTTTAGTATACCTGCTTAAAGATGCTTCCGATAGGCTCCAAACCATGGGGAACTTTACTGTACAGCCTATACAACCTGGTTAGATCCTCCACCTAATCACACACAGACGGACAATATTCTTCATTTTATTTTCAAAAGTGTAGTTATTATTTTCTAAGTAATAAGAACAAATCAAGCATAAATACCTTGTCATCTTTAAGCAACACACGACATCCAGAGTTTTCTTTCTCAAGCAATATATTTTCGAATACCAACAACAACTCATTTTGTGCTCTCTGTAAAAATATATATATATATAAAAAGGGCAATATGAAAATAAATATTACCAACCGACTCAGTAATAAAATACTGCGTTAACAAAATATATTATCAATTAAACTTGTTAAAGAAATGTGATGCACCCATATGACACAATAAAAATCAATCCCTTGGCACATCATCAAACAATTCTCAACATCTAACTAAAAAAAATTAGAAAAAACTTCTAACCTCTAAAAGCTTTTCTTCACTGCTAGCATGCAGGTAATGAGACACCCTTTCCTTTTCTTTCTTCAAACATTCCTCAGCCTACATGGACAAAAGAGAAACAGTAAGCAAGATATATGCTACATGATGTGCAGAGATAAATGAGTTAAATCATTAAAAAAAATTGCCTTCAACATGTACTCAGGACATGAATCCTCTACAATCCAACTTGAGGCCTTTCGAGAATAGTAGGCAGCAGTATCATCCAGCATATGTTTCTCAAAATCCTTTTCATATTGTTCCATATTTCCCATTCCTATTTCAACATATATTCCAAGTACATTCTTCAGTAATGCTCGGTCGATTTGTGCACCCTCTCTTTCTGCATGTATCTGATTAGGAAATTCCAATGTCAGCTACATTACAAATAGGAGAATGAATTAAGATGACACTTTAAAAATTGAACTCACCAAGGCTAGAACTGCATCTTTTACTTTGCCATGAATTTCTTGGTAAACCTGATAAAAAACGGAGTTGTCAATTGCTTAAGTTCATGAAAGTTCATACATGAACATTAAACAAGAGCCCAAGAGGCTCAATTCACCCACTTGGATCAAAGTTAAAAAACAATATATATATATATAATTATATTTAAAAAAAACAGTTTGAAATGGAAAGTAAATAGGGATCTCACCAGATCACGGAAACAATGGGTCCCAACATCATTCAGCGAAGGAAGTGACCGCCGAGTAATAAAGTAGCGGTCAAGATAATGAAAAAAGCGAGATAGCCACCTGACCATCACTTTATGATTTGACCATCTACTCACAAGTTCAATCAGCATATATTCATCATGTTTTTCCGTTAAAGCTGGCAATATCTGAGAAAAAAGGCAATAGACATTATAAATGAGGATATTGGAAATCAGTTATACCACTATATATTTCAAGAGATCAGCCAATTAATGTGGCCTCGGTCACGCAAGGATAATTTGTGGAACATTAAATACATTCAAGATAAGGATCTTTTTACATAGCCAACTAGTGTCTTCCCTTGAAAAAAGCCCAATTTTTTTTCTACGAGTCCAAAACTATGTCTAGTTGCCTACATAGCCCAATTTCTTTCTTGATCAATTTCTTCGTCTATTCCTCTCTCATTTATTTCTGCTCAACCATCTGATATTAAAGATGTCATCTTTACCCTTTTTTCTGATATTTGAGAATTTCAAAGACCAATAGAGCACACTAAACTTTAGATAGTTGAGACCAGTTGTGTCACTTGTGTGTGTGTGTGTTGTATCTATTATATAAGCCAAGAGGGGAGCTATGGTGTCCCCCCTTGAAAAGACTTATATACCCATAACTTTAAAAAAACTACATGCTAAAAAACTACGTTATTCGTTATTCAATCAATTATCAATCAATCCCTTAATAAATTACCTAAATACAATTATATTAAGGGTTTTTTGTCGGATGAAACCTTTTAAAAAAGATTTTTAGTCAGATGAAACCTTTAAAAATAATTTGGCAGCCTAAATTCTAATTTTTATTGTTCCTTGATTGTGTTTTTTGACGCTGACTACTCCTTTCCGGTGTTGACTCGTGTTTTTGCAAGATCCTACACATAGAGTGATACACTGATACCTGACTGGTCTTCAAAGAAAAAAGGAGGAAGGAGCATTGTGAAAATCAAGATAGAAAACATGTGAAAATGAGCAAGAAACAAACCAAGTGCAACAGGTTTGCAATCCTTGGACATTACAAAGGATGAGTCAACGTCGAAAAGGAGCAGTCAAGGCTGGAAAATAAGGTCAACGTTTCATCTGACAAAAAAAAAAGGTTTAAGGTTTTAAGTTGCGAAAATTTATTTAAAGGTCTTATCTTGCAAAAAAAGGGAAAAAAATTAAAAGGTTTTATTTGAGAAAAAACTCCTTTTATTAATTCCCATTTTTCATAAATTTTCTCATACACAAATCAATCAAATACCACACCAATTATAATATTCTTCCTACAAGTCTGTCAACTTCACTCATTTGATGCACTTATAAATTCCCAAAATATCTTCATTTGTTCTACGATTAAACTTTTAAAAAAATGTTTTTGCAACTAAAAAATACAATAAAAATAATATCTTTATAAAGTGCCATGCTCATCACCATTGTTTTCAATCACATTGAACATCATCATATAGCCTTGAGCCCTTGACCTTGCTTCCATCGTCTAACCCGTTTATTTTTAAGTGTTCCCCCTTTTCAACCATTATTAATAAATTTACATAAGTTATTCTGTGCTATAGATTCCACTTTATGTTAAAGTTTTTATTGATTTTTGGTTTTGAATTTTTGTATTGTATTTATTACAGTTTGATTGGCATCATTTTAATTTAAATGTTGTTATCATATTATTATTTTTAATAAATCTCATCAACTAATATTAGTTTTTTAAATTTTAGTTTTAATATTAATACTAAAATCCCGCTGATGCGTGCATACATGGCCATTACATATATTACAATACATTTTGTAATTAGAATATTATTAAATATCTTTTCGAAATTAAGCACTCCATATACTCCCATTGTCCCATTGTATTTATCTATTAATTAAAAGATCCTTAATAATTTTAGTAATGATAAATGTAAAGCTAAGTTGCATTGAAACGGGGACGGGGACATATAGTGGGACGACGAGAAACAGGAAATTTCAAAAATCCAAGTTACGGGTACGGAAAATTTTTAATAATTTTTATTATTTTTTATATTTTAAGGTTAGAAAAAATTATAGATAAGTAATAGTAGATAGTTAAATTTATAAGGTACGGGTAAGGCAAATATTTTTTTTTTATTATTCTTAAAAAAAACTAAAAATAATGTTGGAAAGAAAATTGAGATAATTTTTAAAAAGGAAAAAAAAAAACAAAGAGAAAGAAAGGTAGGGATACGTGGGAATTAAGGACAAAAGAAAGAGAAAGTGTCTGGAAAATACAAGTCTAGGAAAGTGGGAAATAAATAAAAATGAAGCAATTGAAAAAATTTGTCGTTACAATTCATTGTCTTGATCGCTCTCTCTCTCTCTCATCACCTTCATTATCTTCTTTGCCTTTTCTCCTACCACATATTATCTCTGAAATTTTCTCTCAACTTTTATTTCTTCTTTAAGATTTTTAATTAAAGTTAAATGAGCAAAGCTATGGCATCGGACCAACACTGAGCTGCACCCGATTCGTCGGAAGTTTGAACTTTTTTTTTTTTTTGATGAAAAAGTTTGAACTTTGAACACCTATTTCTATCACACCCACTTGTTTGCAAGAGTATCATCAACAAAGGCTCCAACAAATTTTAGCAAATTGTGGTCAATTACACCTTCAATTTTCTAGATCTAGATTTCAAACATTCAAATAACCTTTTTTTTAAAAATTTCTTTGCCTTGGGTACTTGCATTTGAGGCCTAAACCATCATCGGGACGTCCCCCGACCCCCGCATTGGTCAACGCCTCCCCAACTCGTTCCAGTGGTACCCGTACCAGGTACTCGAGACACTCTCTTGGAAGTACCCATGCGTCATTATTGTAAACCCAAAGGTAACTCTAAGTTTAAAGAAATTTCGACCAATTATTTCCCTTAAAGCGCAAAGGAGCACCTTACTAAAGGCACTATGAGGCCGCGCCTCTCGTAGATGGTTGTGCCTCGACGTTTAAAGTCCATTTCTTAGATCCTGCAAGCAAGTCGCAACTAAGCGCACACCCCCTGAGGCGCTTTTTCAAACTAAAAAACCATTGGATGAGATGCTTGTTTGTTTTGAGGGGACAAAAGTATATCCGAGGGTAAAACCAAAGTTATGGCAATGAAGGCATATAATAACTCAAGGATTTAGATAAAGTTGAGTGAAATAAAGTGCGTAGAGTGCCACAATATTACTCGGATAATACAATTCAAGGATAGAGTGACATTAGATGATAAAAAGTTATACATCATTCAATGAGTGAGTAGTTAAGATATCTTAGAGATGTGGAGACCCCCTGAGCAAGGTATAAGCCTTGAATAAATACTTATCATAGCATGCCCCCTAAGGTTAAAGGGAAGTTTATACAAAACATAATTAGGCCCTTTTTTTTTGTTTTAAAATAACATTAGGCACTTGGAAAAATGCATGACTGACGAAAACTTTGCAACGTATAAAGATCCTAAAGGTAAGGCAAAGGTATCTGCGCGACAAGCAAAAGAAAAGGCTTACCTCTATGAAAGGCTAGACTTCAAAGAGGGAGATGATGAGTGAGATTTATCTCCCTCTAAGGTATAGTGATTTAGGCATTTTTCTTTTAGGCTTAGTTTTGTTAGTTTTTCTCTTTGTTTCTGCTTTTTCCCGCTTTCCCTCTCTTCCATTCTTAGTAGGTGTTTTTCCCGTTATTTCCTTTAGTTTTGTGTATTTTCTACGTTATTCTTGTTACCCGCAATGTGTGTGTTTGTTTGTAGTGTGAATAAGGGGAGTGTCTGTGTCCCGAGAGCTCCCGAAGGCACCATTGAGAATGCAAAACCCAAGGATAGCGAAGGGCAAGTCAAAGGAAAAAGAAAGGAATGAAGCAATGTTGGATGCTTACTCAATCGAGCCAGCCATCTACTCAACCGAGCCAAAGGAGCCTGAAATTCAAAAAATTTGTTGTACGAGCTAAGATTGCCTCGGTCGAGTGGGTTGTTGACTCGTTCGAGTTGAACCCTAACTCGATCGAGTAAGATGTGTTGCTCGAGCAGAAAGTTCTGAGCTATCTAGGATGCATCAGCTCAACCAAGCAATGTCTCCACTCGGTTGAGCCAACTCAAGCCACAAATGCAATTTATTTTTGTTCGAGCTCCATGACATCACTCGGTCGAGCAAGGCTTCCACTCGATCAAGCAAGGGGCTTACTCGATCGAGCTGACCATGACATATTCACTCAACTCAAGAAATAAAATTTACTCGGTCGAGCCAGGGTTGACTCGACCAAGCTGCCAACCTGTGATGTGTACTAAGCACGTTTTTCTCCCCATTTTCCCTTTGTTTAGTATTTAATCTAGGCCTTTAATTTCTCTTAGGGTAGAATAAGATGGGTTTTTAGCAAGGGGGAAAAAACATTAAGCTTTGTATTTGTTTATGGCACTTTCTCTCTCTAGTTTTGTAGCTCATTATTCTCCAATGATGAATACTTTATGTTGCCTCCATCAATGAAGTTTTAGCATCTTTACCTTGGTAATTTCTAGCTTTATTTACTTTCATTTTTATGCATTCTAGCTTTATTTTCCATTTATGTTTATGCACTTAGTTTTAGTTAAGTTTTGCAATTTAATTTTAGGTTTTACCATTTTCTCTAATTCCCTTCTCCATATTAGTTTGATTAGAGTTTATGTTGGCAAATTTGTGCTTGATCATCTATGCTTATGTAGTTATGTCTATGGATTTCATTGCTATTGTTGATGGTTTTTGAGGATTGATGTTTAGTTGGTTAACCAATTCTTGAATCTATCTATATGCCTCGAAATATAGATTTTAAAGTAAATTTGAGGCTTCATAACCTTCTAACCAAAGTTTGTGGAGTTATGGTTGAATTACTTTCATCAATCCCTTGAATTTTCGATATTAGTGAGTAGTGTATGAGATTAATATACATAAGTATAGTTGGTTGCGGTGAATCCTAACCATGGTCATTTTTCTCCATTTGATTATTTGGGGGGGTGTATTGCAATGCACCAACTCACCAAGTAATTAAATGAGTTTTTAGGATTTTATTATTTTTATTAGTGTAATAAACCAACTCTATTTGTGCTGAACCTGGGCTTTCTTCTGGAGATCCACAGAACCAAACACAATAAATCAAGAATAGCAATAGGAAGTGTAGTATGTGAATATTGGTAATAGAAAAGGAGTAATAATATTTGATTAATAAACTCAGAAATGAAATACAACATAATTAGCAACTTAAGGTTGCAAATCTCCCAAGAGTGACTTTAGGTCACCAAACTCCTAAGCCAAGGCTTTTTCAAATGATTTTTCTGGATGCCCTCTCTCTTCCCTCCCCACTTCTTATTTATACTCCTCTAATTTGTCCATAAGCCACTACATATCACCCAAAAGGACTGAACAAATCAGCTAGTACACCCACTAAGAAAATACAAAAGCAAATAATGACAAAATACAAGTAAAAAAGGACAAGGGTAAAAGTAAATAAAACAAAAATAAAAATATCCTAAAAACTCATTTAATTACTTGGTGAGTTGGTGCATTGCAATACGTCCCCAAGCATGGTCAACGAAGTACCCATATCATCGAGCTATCCCTGAAACGTCCCAAGTCGTCTTTGTACCGTCCCCACCAAGTACTGGTGCCAGGGACGCGGGACGCCATTTGGGGGAGGTGCCCGTGCTTCGTAGCATAACCTCAATCCATTGTGTTTAATACTCCTTTGTTTCTTTTCTTTCTCCCCATTTTTGACCTTCGTAGTTAACTAGTTAATATATTCCCTCCATTTTTTCAGTTGTTGTAGCTTCTTTTTTCTCAATTGTTGTGACACTATTTTTGACCCATAATATTTCCAACTTTATAATTGTAAAATATAAACATTATTGATTTGAAAAGAACAAAGATGTACCCTCCTCCCTTAAAAAAAGTTTGTATTTTACAATTATAAAGTTGGAAATATTATGGGTCAAAAATAGTGTCACAGCAATTGAGAAAAAAGAAACTACAACAACTGAAAAAATGGAGGGAATATATTAACTAAATTAACTACGAAGGTTAAAAATGGGGAGAAAGAAAAGAAACAAAGGAGTATTAAACACAATGGATTGAGGTTATGCTACGAAGCAAGGGTACCTCCCCCAAATGGCATCCCGCGTCCCTGGAACCAATACTTGGTGGGGACGGTACAGAGACGACTTGGGACGTTTCGGGGATGGCATTTACTTTTGGGGATAGCTCAATGATATGGGTACTTCGTTGACCATGCTTGGGGACGTATCAGGGCAATGATGTAATACACACGTGTCCTAGAGGTGATCGTGGGCCGGGCTGAGTTTGGGTCGGGCCGATGCAAACAAAAAAAATCAAGCCCATAAAGCGGGCCAGGTTCAGACCGGGCTTAGTTCGGGCCCAAATTTCTTAGCCAAAGCACGAAAATTTAGTGCGGGCTTTTCGGGCTTTTTTGGGCCGGGCCTAAAAAAGAAACCAAAAGGTCTAATTTTAAATGTCCAAGGTCCGCACGGGAAAAAAACGGGTCGGGCTGGACCCAAGTTCGGGCCTAGTTTTCATGTTCAAAGCCCGCAAAAAAGCGGGCTGGGCCACTTTTGATCAGATCTAACGCATCCCCAACAGTAATGTTTAAAAAAATTATTAAAAAAAAAAACTAAACTTTAAACTTTCAAAGCTGGAGCATTTCTACAGACATTATGTAGAAGAAAAACCGAAGAATTAGGTTTTCCCTTCTCACTCCTCTTTCACGACTTCATTCTCTAATTGTTGTCGGTTGTCAACCACTTCGTTGGACTGAGCCACTCGGCCGTCAACCACTTTCAGCCTCCAAAGTATTTAGCGTCCATAGTCCACTCGACTGGTCCAGGTTAATTTTAAATTTTTAATGCTCCAACACCAAGAGTACAACAAAAACAAACCAAACCACTTTAAATTATTTTGGCTTTCTTTTCTATTATATTGTCTTTTAGTTGATGGTTGATTTTATTTCAACCTTTTGTGATTTTGTACAAGAGTAAGGACAAATATCAATTACAGGGAGGCAGTATTATAAGTAGTAGGAAACATTGCAATTAAGGACAAATATCAATTACAAGGAGAAAGATATGTAGAAATTTTGAGAGGAAACATTTGAGAGTTGTGACCTCAAGTCACTTGGAGATTGACAGCCTAAAGTTGCTATTGTAGTTCATCGTTTATTAGTCAAATCTTCTTTTTATTTATCAAATTCCGCAATCTGCTACTGCCATTCTTCTCTCTACTCTATTTGTCTGTTATTTTCTAGATTAGTGAGTTGGGTGCTTTACATTAATAGAATTTCAAAGCCTTTTTTTTCAAATCTTCAATATACACTTTACATCTTCTTTCCATGAATTTTGCTTGATTTCTTATTGTTTTCATTGGGAAATTTGAAGCCTTGAAGAAGAGTTCTTTAAGTTTTTTTTCCTGTTTTCTTCACCTTTTCAGTTCTCTGTATTTATTTTTTTTACTTTTCTTCCTTTTTTAATGTTGTGTTGGACACTACCTAGCGGAGCTTTATTGTGTATGTTTGAACCATGGTTCAAAAATGCGGTTTTGGTCGCGATCGCGGAAACGGTGGCGGTGATGCGGTAACGGAATCGATGCGTTAATCGCGGACCGCGACGCGGTTGTCGCATACGATTTTTATTTTTAACTACTTTATGTTTTATAAAAATTGTGATTTTTTTTTTGGATTTTTTTTTTTAGTTTAGTTATACATTTTTTTGTTATTATGATTATTACTACTAGCATTTTTTTAAAGGAACTATGAGTACTACCACTATTAATATATACAAGTGAAATAAGATATTTTAGATAATAATAAAATTAATGTTTAGGGGAAAATAAAAGACATCTCCGTATTAAAACAAAAGAAAGGGCAAAAAAAGAAAAAGAAAAGAAAGAGAATAAAGTGAGTAGTGGGGCTAGTGGGGCACGTGGGACTTGGAAAACCAGGGAAACTAAGAGAGAGAAAGAAAGGGAGTGATGCTTACCTCAAAAATTAAGAGAAAAAACATTGAAGAAAGAGAATGAAGAACACGACTCAAGAGCAGAAAGTGAAACTGAAGAGAAGACAATGAAGCGCCGGAAAAAGTGGCCCTATCGACGCCGTCAGCGCCACCCTCCGGTACCCAACCCGGCCACGCAAGCATTACCAACTCGCAATATTAGGTTTTTGATGTAATTAGGGTTTTAATTTAGGGTTAAATTCAAAGTGATTTAAGCAATAAAGTGAGGGCTTTTGTTCGAATTTGCATTTTAAAGACAAGGTAAGATTTAATTTGAATTTTGTTTGGATTTCTAGGTTAAATCTCATATGTGCTTTCTCTCTTTCTCCTTCCTACTCGGTTTTTCTTTGCGTTCACCTGAAAATTCGGGCGAATCTGTGTTGATGCGGCCGTACCGGACGCATTCGTCCAAAAATGCGGTGTATTAAAATAACCCGCATCAAATCGCTAAATATCGGTGCGGTAGAAATGAAATCCAAGTCAACTCGGCCGCATCGAGACGACTCGGCCGCATTTTTACACCCTGGTTTGAACCATTGAGGTTTTGGCAATAATTTTATTCATATCACTTTTTTTTTTAGCTTATGAGAATTTAAGTGTTGACTTTTTTAATTAAAAATTGCAGTTAATTGACAATGTAAAGTGGTAATATGAGTACTTAAACTTATTAAGTTATTATTCACCTTTAATTTATTAATCCAAAAAGTTTTAAAAAAATAATTAAAATATTTGTCGTACCCGTAACTCAAATTTTTAAAATTTGTCGTTTCCCATCCCTGTATATGTTCCCTTCCTCGTATCATTGCAACCTAGGAGTTCTGCACCTATTCCCAAAAACAAATTGTTAAACTCAAGAAGGATAGAAGGGATATCCCTCTCCCTCTAAGTGAGTGTAGTTTGTTTTGGAACACTTCTTGGGTTCGTTTCGTATTCACAATCAAATATTCAAATTAATCATTTTCTCCACAACAACAGAAAAAACTACATGTATGCCAAAATTCAAATTAACCATTTAACTTAAAAGTTAATTTTGGGCGGTTCTTACTCTATAGGTATTTAAAAAAAAAATTGCATGAACAAAATTATTTTTAAAAAAAGTATTCAAATAAATATACTTTATGATAAATTACATGTCAACAACAACACAAACAAGGCAAATACAACTCGAAATTTGTTTCTCATATTAGGAAAATAATGGTAATGATACAATAAGCTATGGCTTGGGTAGGGAGCAACAATGCCTTAAGAGAGCGATAGGAAAACACATACTTTAATGCTAGATGTTTAGAATAAAAAATTTAATTTTGGGTGTGTCGAATGACATATATCTACGATTCACCAAAAATTGGAAGATACATCATTAAGTGCACTCAACATTACAAGTGTTGTCGCCACTTTTTATGTGGAGTGCAAAGTTAATGTTAGATGTTTAGAGTAACAAATTCGATTTTGGGTGTCACAATGACATATAACTACAGATTCACCAAAAAATGGACAGCATTTATGAAAACAGGTAATTAAGTGCACTCGGCATCATAAATAGAGTTGGTGTGATTCATTTTAGATTATGCTACTCCATGCAACCTACTACCCAAGTCATATAATGACTGATTTTTCTCCTGGTGACCCTTGAAAGGAAAGGCGTCCAAATCCCACAGTGGATATTACTATTCTTCCATAAAGGAACAAATTATCACCTTGCATAACATTATTCTTATATGTCTTGTATGACTCGATCAATGGGACATCAACAATCTCTAATATAAACAAATGATGGTATTACTACCAGTCTTACGATAACAGCATAAGACCATCCATATAATGCTGTTTTATACGGAGTAACAGCAGAGGTCACAGGCCATTAACATGAACAGGAAAAGGAAATAAAGCACATTTAATCCAACTTC
Source organism: Salicornia ramosissima (assembly GCA_951394345.1). Classification (NCBI taxonomy): domain Eukaryota; kingdom Viridiplantae; phylum Streptophyta; class Magnoliopsida; order Caryophyllales; family Amaranthaceae; genus Salicornia; species Salicornia ramosissima. The sequence continues at coordinate 52,775,873 of OX596234.1, forward strand.
CATGTGGCAGAAAAATATCACATTGCTCAAGGGAGCACAAACAAAATGGCAACATGCATAATTGTTTTTACCAATTGGAAGGTAGATATTTCATCCTTTTCCCAAAACAAGAACAAGTAATTTATTTAAATAAAAGGGTTTTTCTATGTAGTGCCCTTGTGGTATAGCATTTTCTACGATGTGCCCCTCCAAAATGAGACTTCTACATGAAACCCCTGAGGAACTACTGCTCACCACGTAGTGCCCCTATAAATTATTAATTACGTAATTAACACACTAAACATGATTATTAGTACACTAATCTTCATGATAAATATAAACAACAGCTTATTATTATTATTTTTAAAAAAAATTTAGAAGTTTTTGTTTTTTTTAATTGTATTTTTTGGTAATTCTTTGGTAATAATTAGTCATAATTAGTAATAATTAGCAGCAAATTATATTAATTATGACGCTTAGTGCACTAATAATCAAGTTTAGATTCTTAATTACGTAATTAATAATTTAGAGGGGTACTAAGTGGTGAACAGTAGTTTCTTAGGGGTACCATGTAGAAGTCCAAATTTGGAGGGGTACATCGTAGAAAATGATATACCACAGGGGCACTACATAGAAAAACCCTAAATAAAAAGAGAAACTATTATATACGTTTTAGGAGAAAAAGGCACAAAAGTAGTTTCCAGTCTAGCTTTCAAAGTGTTTAGTCACCAAGAACACGCAATAACATTCATGAATGGATTCATGGACAAGATGGTGTTTCTTACCGTTGAAATGATGTAATCCACGAAAACCTGTTTGTAATTATCATAAAGTTGTTGAGAATAATCATGTGGCGCTTTCTGAGTGCACATGTCGTAAATTGTTCTGCATTAAAATTTGCAAATTGGCATCACAGTGTATACATAATCATAGCATATTATCCATAGTGGACAGCACACTCACGTGTAAAGCGTTATGTGTTCCTTAGAGTTAAATGGAGGCTCGTCTAAACCTTCAAGAATGTTCTTCAGTTTCTGGATTCCTTTCTCCATATAACTCCAGCCTACCTCTAGTTTTATGGGTGGTTTACGATCAGCCATCTTCGTATGTTATTGATATGCTCAACTGTGACACAGCAAAACAGCTGCATCAAGTACATCAATTGAATGAAAATTAAGACAATGACATCTGTTATTCTCTGAGACGTATATACCGTAGGTTTATCATAAAAGATCCCCGATTGAGGAAAGGCAATATGATAACAACACGATAATAGAGAGGGGAAAGAAGTGAACAACACAAAATTATTGCAAGTAAAGCCCTACATGTGGCCATGTGGGCCAGAGCGCAAATGAAGACAACGGGACATAAAGTCATAAACTACTGGAAAAAAAATTAAGAAAAGCCAAGAAAATCTGCAAATGCCTTACCATATTTCAAAGGTGAATTAGAAGAAGATACACCATAAATACAATATGGCTTGCCAATGAATGTTAATCCATTTTAGATAAAATGACCACGTCAGTTATGATTGATTTTTTTGAACTTTTACTGCTATTCTAATATTTCTTCGTACAATATACAGTATTTAAAATATAAATGATAATCTCACAAAATAGCCGAATCGTACACTTGGAAACGTGTCGGATTTAGGTATTCAAGTCTGACTAACATAGGTTTTTAATAATAAAATTAGCCATCATATTTCTATAGTAATTCAGTAACATAGTAAGAATACTGCATATTAAGCACGCAAATCAATAACCCTAGAATGAAGAACATTACCCTATAAATTTATGTCTCCTTGCATAAAACCTGCCTTACCAAAGCCAAACCACTTTATCACCTCCAACAAGTCTCGCACAGACGACAAGCACACTTAAACATGACTTCACATTATCTCCAAGAAACTACAAGATTGACACATTAATTTACCCATCCTCAGCTATCATATATAAACACCAAACTAAGACAAATCAGGCCCTTCACAGGGCCAGGGCAGGAGGAGCGGCCACCCTCAGCCTTAGGACAAAACGTCCACTTTCACAGTATGATCCTGACATACAAGAGTTATAAGCAAAAGCCTGTAAGAAAGTAACAATCAAATTTGACTCAATTATCAAACCAAAGCCGAAAAATCACTTGAAATTCTTCTCGCTTTATAATACAAACAAAATTCCAGTAACAAGTTCACCACAATATTCCTTAACTTAAGTAATGATAACCAATCACTAAAAATCCACATTAGATGAGCACTATTATTCTTTATTAGGATTATATGAGCACGAATTGACTGTCTGACAGGTTTTCAGACATGAAAAACGATTAAACCCTAGATTGTGATTATTGTTTTCGACGATTAAAAAGAAAAAAGAAGAGAGAAAGCAGAAAATCTTACCGCAGAAGCTGCTGCAATGGAGGGGAGAAAGCAAACAGCCGGCTTCAATGGAGAACTCCGAGTACGCACGCTACAATGGATGAGAGAAAAGGGTGTGCTAAGAAGTGGAAAGCTTGGATTGTCTGAATTTTTATTTTTTTTTACGGAGTATTAGTTTTATTTTTATTTTTTGGGGAGAGAAATCAGGGAAGACAGTATAAGAGTTTTTTTTTGGGAGGGCTTCTCAGCTTAAATTCAGTTCAATTCAGTTTTATTAAGTTTAGTTCAACTCTTAATTTATTTTCTTATAAAATATTACTTTTAGTTGTTATTCAATTTAGTTAAGTTCAGTCCAGTTCAGTTCAGCTGTATTCAGTTATAGTAAACAAGCCCTAGTAAACAAGCCCTAAGTGTTTGTTTACGTTTACTGAATTATACTGAATTGAATTGAACTGAATATACTTGTTTATGAGAGAAGGAAATTGAGAACTGAACTGAAAATAAGTTGAAGTAAATAGGACCTAAGAGACTTAGGGTGCGTTTGATTCACTTGAAATTTTCTGATCTGATTTGGTCTGATTTGATCTGTTCTGGTCTGATCTGATCTGAATTTTTCTGATCTGATCTGAATTTTTCTGATCTGATCTGAATTTTTCTGAATGTAGTGATTATTATAGTTATAATTTTTATGATCTGATCTGAATATTCTGAAAATAAACACATGAGTGCTTTTTAAAGTTAAATCAAACGCACCCTTAATTGAGGAGGATGAGGAGGCACTGTCGCACTGACCTAATACATCAATCGATACACTTGTGAACAGCTCGCGAATAAACTTGATCAATTCCCATTTATATATAAATAAATGAGTGAGCAAAATTTTCAAACTTAATTAGCCCAATATAATTCTTATATCCTATTAAAAAATGATAAACCTTTTCCTTTTTATTTGGGCTAATAACGCCCAAACTTTCCTTGGTTTTGGGTTGTCGTGAATTAATATTAATAATAGAAATGAGAGAGACCTGAATTGTTTTTTTTTTTTTATTCAATTACTATTCACAATGATTGGATGCAATGACTAGCCTACAAATTTAGAAAATCCCTACAAGCTCATTTCAGATCACTTTCTCAACCATTATGGAGGAAATGAGCTTGTAATTTGCACATGCCTTGTTTATTATGCAATAGAAATGTCCAAGTAACTCTGCTATAATCATCTAATAAAGTTAAAAAAAATTAATATTTAGCCCTACTAATAGCTTGAACTCTATAAGGACCCCAAAGATCCATGTGTGTATTAAGAGCTCATTTACATTAGCTGAATAGAGATGAACTAAACTGAACTTAATAGAGATGAATTGAACTGAATAGAAGTGTATTAATTGAACTAAATAGAGATGAACTGAACTGAACTGAATATGAAGTAAGCTTGTTTACATTAGCTGAACTAAACTGAACTGAATAAAGGTGTATTAATTAAACTAAATAGAGATGAACTGAACTGAATATAATCTGAAGTAAATAAGCCCTAAATCAAACAAATCATTGGCTCTAGATGTGCTTAGGGGAAAAGGTAGTTTATGTAATTTGGCATTAGTACATATGCTACAATCATAAACTTTCAAATTTGCAGAATGACAATCCTCAATATATCTCATTTTTTACAATAAAATATTTCCTAACCTAGCATGATACAAATATAAACTATCCTCATACTTCTGATTGTACTATGATGAGTTTTTTTATTATTATTTGTCGTTGACGCATATTTTAATTACCAAAACATTACTTGAATTTTGTTTTAACAATGTGTCATATGGAGTAAAATATTATTTATTTATTAGTTTTTCTAAGTTGTGCCCTTGAGTTTTTTCGCTTTTCTAACTTGTGCTCATGCTTTTTTCAAAATTTTAAGCTATGTCTTCCAACTTATTTTTTAAATTAACAATTCTCACTCCATTAACCTATCATTAATGGATCCATTAAAAGGTTTTGCATTTCATGTGGGGAGGGGGGGGGGGGGGGGTTGGGGGAGAATTTGTCTCTAAAATTCTAAGACTTTTAATTGATTTTCACCCTTTATAAATGATGATCCATTGCCTTAAAATAAATGATGCATTGCCCTTATGCCGCTTATGGTAAAAATTAGGAATGCAAGTGGGGTGGGGCGGGATGGATGTAACACCCCCAAATCTCCCTCTACGAGAATACTAGAATAATACATATAAAATACCGTAGAGATAGACTTGGGCGTATTACCGCCACATGATAATTAACGTAAGGCTATACTTGTCTACAACTTTGCAGCGGAAATAAAAAAAAACACTTATTATTAAATGCGATATAACTTTAAATAAAATTAAAACTCTAGTCTAGGTGAATGACGCCCTTGCCCCTGATGCAACATGTATTCCACCTTGATCATCAACACATAGCTACTTATCAATAAATGATAAGTAGGGCAAAGCCAAAACAAAATAAAGTACGGGTTAACAAAATATGCTAAGTGCGAAAAATGTAAGATAAGCCAAAATAAACTTTATTTAATAAACATGCTTTTAAAATACTCGAGCCATATTATATGACAACAATTATTTATCCAAAATGATCATTTTCCAAAACGAATATTCCAAAATATGAATATTGAATGTAAATACTCAAATATTGAAAATAAAATTTTCCTATACCCCATATTCCTCCTTTAAGTGTGCACACCCCCCAAGTTAGTATCTTTCTGTATAAAGGCTATCCTTGAGGAAAAACTAGGTCATACAAAGTCTATAGTCTTATCAACCAAATCCACGTAGCAGAATTACATAACAATAAATAAGCTTGTGGGGTCACAAATAAATTTTTAATATAATAAGAGTTGAGTATAAAGAAAATATACTCATATAATTGTAACCTTCCAAAATTCCTTATTTCCTTAATCTTTCAAAATGATATGATAATATCAGTAAAATATTTAGTTATTCCAAATCTTTTAATAGAATATTTTCTATGATATTATTTTCCAAAATATAATAAGATTCAAATCTTTCCATAAAGCATTATTTTCAAAATATAATAAGATGATTCAAATCATAAATATTATTTCCAAAATCTAGAAATTTCATGACAAAAATATAAGGCTAATAAAATATAAAATAATTATGTCATCAAATTTTAAATTAACATATACAATACAAAATTAATTGAACATAAATTATATCATGTATAATATAAACACGTAGAAATCATGTAAACATTTTAATAAAATATCTAGCCACTTAACGTACCTTCTCCATATCGGATTGGATAAAATAAAACTTGAACCGAGAAAATACGAACTTCTAACGAAAACGTCCTACACAAATAATATAACCTTAATTAATATAAGGTTACTCAAGTACTTGAAATAACATAAAATAATACTCTAATACGTGGATGATTCTTTATGGAACTTTTAAAACTCATGTTTTTATTTAGTTAAAGCATTTGATGAATATGTTTTCATAAAATCATAGATTTATTATTAACAAATAAAATATTAAGTAGTCCTTTTATAATTGAAATTCTACTAACAAACTATTATGATTTTTTTTATACTTAATTAATTTAAAAACTTAACAATTAATCTTATTTTATAAAAGAAAATAATTATATGAATAAGAGACAAAAGATGAATGAAAGAAAGAAAACCAAAGAGGAGGAAGATTGGTGGTGTAGGTGGTGGTGGAGAGAATAATAATATTTTTTTTGTAAGGGTGCCGTGAGAATGGGTAGGAGGGGAGGTGATTTTGGGTTTTGGTGCAATTTGTGTAATGAGATGGGAGGGGTATTTATAGTGTTTAGGATTAATGTAATATGTTAAGTTTTGAAGATTATGAAAACATTAGGGTGATCAAAATATTTTATAATAGTCATATTTTGGAATGATTTTTGTTTGGAGGCTAAGGGGAATATTATTAAGGGAGATTGGGGATATTAGGAGGATCATAAAATGAAATTAAGGAAGTGAAAGATTTTGTTTTTTTATCCTAGCTCCTTGAATTGCCGTGGGGTTCTAATGGGCTTGAAGCCATTATCTTTTTTTTTTTCCTTTTTTTTTCTTTCTGTGGGCTACCTAGTTGGTGCTATTATTGGGTTTAGTTTGGGTTTTTAGAAATTCCTTAATAACATTTGGGCTCGAAATAAATTTTCAATAAAATTAGCTTAATCATAAGATCATAATAATTTATGAAAATATAGCTTATTTAAGATATCCGAAAATCACGTGTATGTATATGAAATTTCAGTTTTTATAGTTTAAAATAACATTTTAGCTTGAAACTTTATGTCTAAAAAAAAATTATAATAGTATTATGCGAATATAATTTTTTTTTTATTTAATAAAATACTTATCCAAAATTACGGGGTATTACAATGGATATTGCAATTCCTATTCTCATCCCCACCTACTTATGGAATCCACATCTCCACCCCCATCCCCGTGGTGGGTATAGTTTTATCTCCATCCCCGCCCCAGCGGGAACCATCCCCACCCCATTACCCAGGTGAATAGGCCCATAAGGCCAAAATACATGAATAATAAAATGACCTCAAAATAATTTTTTTACAATGTGTTTAAGTAGTCTAATAAAAAAGTAAAAAAAAAATTATACAAAAGGTTGTGCGGGGTGGGGCGGTGCGGAATGGGGTGGAGGTAGCCTAAAAACCATCCTCATCCCCACGATGGGTACAAGCCCCATTGGGGCGGGGATGAGACGGGTCTCCTATTTGACCTGCCCCACTTGCATCCCTGGTAAAAATCAATTAAAAGCATTAGAATTGTAGAGGAAAATTTTTCCTCCTACGAAATGTAACTCCGTTTAGCGGATCAATTAACGGCGAGATAGCAGAGTGGACAGTGTTAATTAAAAATCTAACTTAGGGCATAACTTACAAGTTTGAAAAATCATGGGCGAAACTTATAAAATCGAAAAAACAAGGACATAGCTTAGAAAAATCCAAAAAATATTATTATTATTATTATTGTTGTTGTTGTTGTTGTTGTTTATATTAATTTAGTCGATTGACTGACTTTGTTAGGCTAATTGACCAAATATCATTTACTTAACCAAAAATTCTCTGTGTCGACTTCTCCCTAATTCTATAATTTTTAATTAAATTAATTTTTTTTTTATTTTTTAAGGATTATAAATAAAATAACAATAACATTTTAAAAAACTTGGTGGAGGAATCTCATAATAAAAGATAAAAAAAATCTTATTAAATTAAATATAAAATGAAAAAGAAAATTGACGAAGAAATCTCAAAAAAAAAAAAGATTTTTAATAAAAAAATTGTGGAAGAACAATGACCAACAACCGCTCTTCAAAATACTTGAAAAAATAAAAGTAGAAAATTTTATGTTAGGATGGGAGTATAAAAATTAGGTTCGTGTGACAAATGGCCAAATGAGTATGAAAGTTTGTTTTGTGTGACATTTGAGTCTAATGTCTTATTTAATTATGTGTATAAGATACAATTTTGAGTGGATTTCTTCAACTTATTTGACCTAAATTGACATGGTTTAACATACTTTCCTCGTTCCAAAAAAAACAGCAACAAATCATCTTGCACTCATTTTAAGGAAGTGATTTAAGGGTGCAAATGAGCAAAATAATGAAAATAATTTTAACATAAGTAAGAATGATATTATAGGTTACTTGTTTTAAAATTACATATATTAATTTGATCGTTTAGACCTTTAAATCTATTTCTTAAAATGCGTGCAAATAACTTTGTTGCGATTTTTTTGGAACTGGCCAAAGTATTAAAGTTGACTTGCTTATTCGACCTAGGATAAGTTCGACACTAATTATGTTAGCTAACTTTTATACCACGCTCTTACACTAATTCATGTTAGAAGATGAAGAGCTGCTGAGCAGAGCAGAGGCTACATTACGATGCAAACGATGAGCGTGCCAACTCCATGGAAACAGCTTCTTCTTCACGCTCTGGAAACCAATTCCCATCTCAAGCATTCTTCTTTCTTCCAACTTGTATCTTTTCCTTGCCTTTTCCCCCCCTTGCTTTATCCATTTTTTGTTGATTTTTCTTCTTCTCCGAAATAGCTGTTATCTGTACTAAAACTCTATAAAATTGAATTGTTTCTGTGATTGGATAGGCAACAGTAGGAGCGAATGGCAGACCCGCTAATCGCACTGTAGTTTTCAGGTGTTGCCCTTTTCCCTATTTTGGTCTTCTTTTAGATACGGCAATTTAAATTTAGTAATTATGAACACTGTTTTTAACGGGTATATTATATATTTATATTTATATGGTGATTAGGGGATTCCAAGACGATACTGATACGATCCAGATCAACACTGATTGTCGCACTCGCAAGGTATTCTTCAAATCTAAACTAAATTAAAATTATGGTGTAAAGTTAGGTATAGTTGGCGCGAGAATTTTGATCAAGGATGCTTCTTGTTGATAATTCAAGTTAATTGGATTTTGACATGCCAAAGTTTGAAATGGGGGGATTCACTTCGAATTAATTTACTTATGCGTTTGTTTATGTTTTTATGGAAATGTTTATTGATAATGAACGAATTGGAGCAAAAGAATTGGCCCTGATTCTTGTGTTTCGTGGAATATATTTGATTGAATTGTTTCGATATGAAACCGGGTTAGAGGCAGGAAAACCAATAGGATGAATGTAAGTTAGGCTAATCTCCTTCCTTGAGGAGGCCTTGTATTTTATATTGACATATATGGAGAATAGGTTTCCGTAGAAAAACAACATAATACATACAAGGAGATATACTGATATACTAACCTAAAAAGTGTTTGCAAAATATTCTACAAAAATGTTTACATATTTTAGGTTTATATTCTATCACTCCTGCAATTGTAGTGGGTGGAGGATAGACGTTGAGCCTGGAATAGAAATCCACAAATAAGGGTCGAGGAAGGCCCACCAATTCGGCATATTGGTAGGAGGACAGGACATTGTGAACTCTAGATATGACCGATGGCAACTTTTTCCCGCATAATTAATATCCAATTCTACATTAGTACTAGGGGTGTGCATTTTCTGATACAGATGTAATCCAATCCGAAAATCCAAATTTTTGGACCATGTTTTCTTATTATTCAAATCCGATATGAAAAAATCCAGATACTCGAATTTTCGGATATCCAGAAATTCAGATTTAGAAACTGGATATCCGGATATACTGTGTGCTATAAATACACATCACCTAGCGACAATTTTCTACTCCCTCATACTCATTTTTCTTGCTATCCCTTCAAGTCTTCCACCCAAACTATATAGCTTTTTGTTAAAAAAATAGGGAGAGAGAAAATGAGCTCATCATCATCATCAATAATAGGAAGCAATGATGCAGAAATGCATCCAACAACGGAGGAAGAAGCGTCATGTATGGCAATGTGTTGTGGCATCAATGTTGTTTATAATGGTGCTTGAGTTGAATGTCATTGACATCATCTACGCTGCTGGCACAACCGCCCAGCTTTCCGTGGAGGAGATCGTGGCGCACTTGTCTTTCATTGATAGATATACTTGCCTAAAAATAACAAAACATTCTACAAAGATATTTACAGATTTTAGGTTTATATTCTATCAATGAAAGATGAAAGAAGTAACTGTTGTTGTGGGTGAAAAGAGATTTTTGTATGGACAATGAGCGAAAGCAAAGAAGGGCTAGCCCGACTTTCGAGGTAATGAAGAATCTCATAACAAATAGTCACACAACAAAACGTCAATGAGTCTACTATATATCCGGATGTACGTAGAGGTATGTGCATCCAAGGTGTTTTATTGCTCATTTAAAATAATTTTGCTCATTTTAAATTTTAAAACGAGCAAAAAAAAACTATAAAATGAGCAAAATCACCCCTGGACATACATCCAATGTATATAAGAGTTTCTAACAAAACGTGGAGAGCAGGAGAACTATTGCTGCAGAAGCATAACCACATTTCTATTGTAAGCTCTAGGTTGTTTTCACCCTTTAATAATTTTGTGGACATGAATATTTTCCTCTTTTAGTCTCTGACAATCCAGAGGGACATGAAAGTAGCATTAATTGCGCCTTTAACCTATGTCTTATGAAGCATCAAAAAGGGCCCTTACGGGTTAGGTTTCAAACCCACCAAGAAAAACAAACGGAAAGATTTGCTGATGGTGTCCATTCTTTCTGAAATGTCAAATGAGGATGTCGGAATTAATTACGCAGAAAACATTAGTGGCATAGTTGCAAACATTATGATCAATTATGTTGTCTCCCTTCACGGTTTTATCCTTTGTTTTCCAAAATCTGGGGGAATGTCATTATCCTCGCTGTCAATTGGTCACTGAAGGCTTTAGGAATTTCAGTCACCATTAAACATTCCTTTTCCACTGATTTTGTAACTTTCGAAGCTTCCTCATTTTCCCTTTAAAAACAACCCTATTCCTAGTAATCAAACAAACACTAACCACCTAGATGGCTAGATCACACATTATGTAAACACCATAAGAAAAATCTCTCATATGAGGTGGGGGGAGTACTTTTAATATTTGTACAAAATTTACTGTTTAATTAATGGAAGTGGTTTTACATTTTATAAGTGTCTGGTTTGAGACTAATCAACTATCCAAACTTAGGATGTACTTGGTTGGGTACCTCTTATTAATTTTTCATTGTGCAGATTGAAGATCTTAAGCAATGCCCATTTGCTGAGGTAATTACTTATTGAGGTAAACTGCCATTTTACCTCTTTTTTTGTTATTATTTTTTTCATTTTTAGGGTTGGATGGGATGTAAAGCAAATCATAAACAATTGAAGTTCTTTTGGAACCAGTTCTATAAATTCACCGTGATGCTGAAAAATCAAGTTCCTTGAAGTATGATTTTGCTGTCTCTCTAGATATGTTGGTATTTTACAGATTCCTGGGAGCAGTTCAGAATTAATGGAAAAATCAATGTTATAGATGGATCAAATTCCGATTCTGTTAAACTCCAGGTGAACGTAGTATCATGCATCTTCTGATTTATGTTGTAATTTTGATACAGTATTTTATTTTGGGCCTCGTGGCAAGTGGTAAATTATCATGTGTTGTAAGATATAGGTTAGCGAAGTTGTTGGTAGGTGAAAAGAAGCGTGATTCTTAGGCTTTTTCTTCTTTTTTGAAATCAAATTAATCCATTCATTTGACATCAAACCTAACAAATGCATGAAATGAGATCAAAGAAAATGAATCAACAAAATAATGGTCATTATCCATGGGATTTGACAGTTTTGCATACCTTTTTTTTTTACATCTTTGATAGAAATTTTAGGGCGCACAAGGAAGTTTTTTGGACCTGAATTTTGTATGATGGACTTGTATTTTTCATTGATTATAGTCAATTGATTGCATTTTTTTTTTCTTGAGAGATGTCTCTCATTCTCAATTTCTCACTCTAACTTTGTAGAACACTTGTTTATACCCTCCTTACTATTTTGTGGTGATGTAGGTAGGATGGGGAGCTAAAACATGCAAAAGCTACCAAAATTTGTCCACCAAAATCAACCCCCAAATATGAACATGAAAAACTCATAAAAATAAGGATATGGACTTGAAAATAAGTTCACTAAGGACTAATCTTCAAGAACTAGGCATAATCCAATCAAAACACAAAGTAAATAAGAAGATTAAGACTTACAATCACCAAGTTTGCAAGATTTGTTTATCCACCAAGGAAGGGTTCACTAAGCACCAAGAAGAAAGAGAAATCTCCATCAAAATCATTCATCAAAATCTGATTACAGAAGAGGCATAAGTTCCTATTTATAGAGCTAAGCAAGGCCTATAAGGGTTCTAATGTAGACCATTAATCCTAGAATAATCAAGGGCCAAGATCTAAGCAATACTAAACAAAACAAAAATTAAAACGCAAAACCGAAATCGTGACTGATTATCCTGCACAGCCGCGCAGCACAAACCTGCACGGTCGTGCAGTTCTGCTTCTGTATTCTGCCTGAATCTGCTCGTTGATGACGCGACCGTGCAAGGTTAGCCTGCACGGTCGTGCAACCTGCCCAGCCTTCTTTCTCTTGCACGACTGATTTTGCACGGTTGTGCAGTCTTCTTTCCTTGACTTTTAAGCTTTTCTAAGCCTTATTTCGTATGCTACTACAAGTCTAGTTAACTACTAAAGAACGAAAACAAGTTTAAGCTAATTATTACAAGTTTAAACCAAGTTTTTAGTAGAGAAGAATAATGAAGTCGTTGACCATTGATGAAGCTTGTTTGACATTCTGGATCATGGGGTGCTTCCCATAAGCTCTTGGTAGAACTCTTGTTTCTACACTCCCAATATTTTTTGCGGGAGCTCTCTTAATGAGCTCATCTTTTCAACTCATGCACATGTGACATGATTTATAAGAGTGACATAACACGTTCTAGAATATTCTATATTCATCCTAGATATTTTTAAGTCACCTCTAGTGTATTCTAGAACATTCTCCCAACTTCTTATAAACCTTAATTATACTTGATTATTCTAGATTATTACTCACTAGATTTTAATAAACTAGATTTTTCAATTTTGTTATGTATTTTCTATTCTAGTATATGGACCTTCTGTCTTTTGACTTTACGAGTAATGAAAACCCGTAGATGTACTTGAGTCACATGATGCTATGCAGCACTTGACAACAATTGTATCAGTGTAAAGTCTTATGACAATATTCCAACTTCTGACCAATTTAAAGGCGTGTTGTTGCTTGAGGTCTTTCAGTTACAGAGAAAAAGTCTTTGAGCTTTCCGATCCGAAGATTAATTATCGTATGGACATGATTTTTTATTGTTTCTAGTCTATGTTTTGTTGATTGGGTGTTTAAGCTGATTTTTAAAAGCATTATGATATAGAACTATAGAAGTGACACGAGAAATTTTATTGAAAAGCCAGTGACTATCAATCAATTTCCTACTGTAAACTTTTGTGTATTCAGTTGTTACTCTCTCTGCATTGATTTTGTGCTAGTTGGATACCATTGTTTTCTACACTGCTAATCTCCTTCTCATTCCATGTCTATGACACAATGCAGCAAAGGGATAAATCATGGTTTGCCAGTTCGTTGAAATCAAGACTGCAGTATTTGGGTCCTGATCCAGGTCTTCCTTCCGTTTATGAAGAATCACAAAATGATTCTAGTTTGGATCCTTCCATGGGCCCTGTTAATGCATTTTGCCTGCTGCTTCTAGATCCTGATCAGGTCATGCCTGATTCTAATTTCCAGGAGTATTGGCAATTTTACCCCTTTTCTTGCCTGACACACTCTTTTGTTTGCTGTGCAGGTGGACTACGTAAACTTGAAGACTAATTCGAGGATAGCTTATAAGTGTGTCAGAAATTCGAGTGGAGATAAACTCTGGACACCTGAGAGAGTCAACCCATAGTCTCTTTCATTTATAAGAATATGATTGATGATGACTATTGTGTTTGTTGATTTAAGTTATAGGGACTCTCTAGGGGCTACGGAAGCATATCCTAGTGAAGCTAAGATCCTGAGTTATGTAAGAATTTGTAACTAAATCCTTCAAAATCAATATGGATAAATTAATAAATTTCCAGTGTTGGCGGTTATATTTTGTTGATTGTATCCACTCTCTAATTTTGTGTTGCATTTTCCCATGCTTAGATTGCTTTGTATGTTTAAGTGACTGAAATTCACCTTGATCTTACTCTGCTGCCCAATAAGAGCCATCAATCCATCCATCATTTCCTTGTTTGAAGCATGACACAATACTCTGCTGCTCACCTAACCGTGACAAAACTTGTATGAAGCATTCTATTAAGAGCGATCAATCCATTCCTCATTTCCTTACTTCATTCGATATAGAGTTTTACTGCCTAAAGCCAGTACTTTTTCAAAGCATAATACGGAGTGTTTTTTTTTTTTCACGGTTCTAACTTATGTAAACAGCAGTTTTAGACTATTGGGGGGAAAAAAAATCTTATTGTGGGTTGTGTTTACTTAAACATATTTGTATTTTGTCAAAATATACTGTCATGAACGAGAGAACAGCATTTACTTTGAATATTTGATTTTAAGCTTTTTCTGTTTTAATGTAATCAATGTGGAGTGTGGAGCATGGAAAAAAATAGCGGCCGCGGTCACATTCGCGGAAACGGTCGCGTTGTCGTGGGAATCACTTGTAACGGCAAAAAAGAACGTTCCGCGGCTGTCGCGGCGTGAATTTTTTCAAAAAATTCACATAAGCTCAATATTAAGCTTTATCAATCTTCATTTATTCTTATTTGTTTTTGTATCACATTATGTCAAAAAAATATTATTAGTTATTATTATTAAAATTTATTAATAATCCAGCTTATTTATTAAAAATTTAACTATTGCAAAGTACAAGTATGGCTCCTATTAGCCTTTTCTTCTTTAATATTTATTTTATTTTATAAAAAACGGGCATTTCTTGCCAAAACGCGTTATGGAACGGGCGTTTTACCGCTACGGAACTGCCATCGCGGCGATTTTTGTGTGAATTCCAAATCCCAGTGTTATAACGGCATTTCGCGTATCGGCAACTCAAAAACAGGTTACAGAGCGGCCGTTACGTAACGGAACGGCCGAGTTTTAATTCCATGGTGTGGAGTGTAGGGTGAGCTGCTGTGATGTTGCTGTCAGAACTCCAGAGGTCTTCAGCAACCTTGAAAGGTAATCTGCATTCCTGAAAAAAGTACTTTTAAGTCTGAATTCATGGTTGCAAGTCTTGTGTAATCTTTCTGTACTGCTTTTTGCCTGTTTGATTTCATTGGAATGTTTGCAGCCTGTTATCAAGCTACAGTTTAATTGTTCTTGTTGTTGATTTTCCTCCATTGGAGATTGGTTAGAAATTTCCTTAACCTAACAAATGAAATGTTCTATAACTTGAATCAATAGACTGTTTGTTACTTTGATAAGTGGTTAAAATTGTAATACAGTCATGTTGGATTCCTCATATATCCTCCAATTGTCTCGAAGTACTTAAAAGCAAATTAAAATCCACCCCTCTGCCATTCCACGCCCCCTCCTCAAAAATAATAAATTAAATTGAAATGCTGGTATTTACCAATAATGTTTGCTTAGGTTTCATCGTTTTTGAGAAAACCAAATCAGGTCTATGCATCTATCCCTATCAAGAAAAAGGAAAAATTGGGGAAGGGTAAACTATATAGAAGGGTGTCCTAGTTCTTAGAAAGAGAAAAGGCTTCTTTTTAGCCTAGCATCTTGGTTGATCAGCTGGAGGAGGAGGAAGTGCCTCTAGTTTGCCTTCACCATTTTTGACAATGAGCACCACAGATAGACCCCATGACAAATGCAGTTCCATGTGGCAATGCATGAACCATACCCCTAATAGAAAAGTTAAAGATAATCACTGTCAGTAACTGAACTTTCTTATTGCCTCAATTCCTGGTTTCATCTTGTAATATATAAATAAAAAGACTTGACAAATATACCTGGATTATCTGCAATGAATCTAATTGCTGCCCACCCACCTGCCGGCACTCCTATGGTGTTTAAGTAAGGTGGATCTTCTAAGTTGAAGGATGCATTTTGTGGATCGTAGTTTCCGGCACCATATCCCACTACATAAAAGTTGTGTCCATGAAGATGAATGGGGTGGTTCTCTGTAGTAACAGTCCCTGTGTCCTGTAGGATTATCTGCACTCTAGACCCATATTCCAGGACCTTGGTTCTTGTCCCAATGCTGGATTGAGTGTCATTAGGGATATCATTAGGGGCCTGATTAACAAAATCATAGACTTTTAGTGGGAAGCCAGGAAAATCCTCTGTGAAATGACCATTGATCTTCTTGTAGTATGCCTCAAGAAGTGAGATGTTTGGCCTTATGAAGGTTACATTGTTCATTGAGGCTGCCATCACCCCTCCATTTTTTGCTTTGCAATTTTGTGAGGGTGTCTTGGAGGTGCATTTTTGTACATTTAATCCAACAGTGATGAAAAGATTGGTGTCAATCTGCCTTGGGACATCTACATGGCCCAAGCTTCGTAGACCATCCATGACGGTGTTGATGACCAAGGTATCATTGAAGCTTGGCAGTGAGGCAGATAACGGCAAGCTATTTGAAGTAGAGCCAGAGTATTGGAAGTAAGCAACAGACGAAATCTCTTGAAAGTCCACATGCTTAGCAGACATGTACGGACCCACCGACATGGAATATTTGCCAATCTGCTGATCAGTTGTTACAAGAGCATTGATGGTTTGTCCTGGACCAAGCATGACTTGACTCACAGTCAATGGCTTTGTATACCCCCCGTCAGCTTCAACTATTGTAAGATTGTGCTTGGCAATGGCAAAGAACTGCTCCATGTTGAGGGCTGCATTGATTATCCTTAGCAGGTAGGTCTTCCCTGGGAGAACATCTAGCTTATATGTGTCTGTAATAATAAGTATGGATGAGGTTGTAAGAGGTTGGGAGACTTCAATGAATATTAGTTGGTAGTTTGGTCATCACATAGTTTGTATTGCTATATAACTCTGCAAGTAGAATGAGTACAATTTTTCCAGTAATTTATCTTATGATTTCCTAATTTTCTATATTTTGAAACCAGATTTCTGATCAATTATATGTCAGACTTAGAACTTACTCCCTATGTCTTCAATTCATAAACCATTTTCCTTATTGGGTTGTTCATATTTCTTTGCCTCATTTTTCCAAGAACTTTTTTGTCTCTACTTTTCCGTGCATGGTGGGGGCCGACACAAATCCGTTAATAATATTCTCTCTACTTTTCCCCTTTCCTTATTGTCTGTGCATAGCCTACAAAGGAGAAGAAATATGAAGGGAGTAATAGTAATAATCTTATTTACCATTTATTGAGCAGTTATAGTTGGGTCCTGGATGACCGTTAATGGTGAATGCATCTGCTGGTGGAGGACTTCCACCACTTGATAGAACATCATGCTCAAGCTGCACAAGGTCCTTCTGCCAGTATTCTCCTGTGAAGGTATGTCCCCGAATATTTCTCACACTTTAATCTTTGAATCAAGATAAGTAGGAAGTGGAAGAAGCTTGAAGACTCAAAAAGAAATAACTTACCTAGAATTATTATATGTTCTTCATATGGGGGATTGAAAGGATAGGGTACCCCAGTTTTGGGGTATGCTACAATGGCGCCATACACAGTGCCACGAAGCCAGGATGAGTGAGCGTGCCATAGAAGGGTTCCCTTTTGCTTCTCCATTTTGAACCTATAGGTGTAGGTTGCCCCTGGTTGGATGGGGCATTGGGTTATGTAGGAAGTACCATCATACCAGCACGACCGCTTCTGACGGACACCATGCCTTTGAAATTCATAGGACATGATTAGGTTTTGTCCACTCAATATATCTTTTTATAGAGCATGGAATTTTATACAGGGACAAAGCCCTTGTATTGATATTATTGATAACATGTTGCATATTCTAAATTTGTCATACTTTAGTTGCATGGAAATTACAAGTATAAAGAAAATGAATTTGAAGTAGATAAAAATGAATATTACTAATTTATTATATTAGATATGCAATTCTTGTAAAATATAAGATTGTAGTCATAGGGAAAAATAACACTATGTTTACAACGTAGGAACTGAGGAAGTAGTGTTAATTAAAAAGCAAAGTTTCGAAAAGATTGACTGGGGCCAAGGCCTCTCATAAGTCTCAATGAAGCTTTGTCGCTGGTTTTATACGTACCAGTGTATTGTAATGTTGTAAGGGGACTCATTGGTAACGTTGACCACCACTATGCCATCTTCACGAGCATAAAGAACTGGTCCTGGATACATGCCATTGATGGTGACGATGTCATTCGTGTTGCACAGTTTTGTGACCCTGGCCATTTGTACCTATTTTTTCATGACATATATATTCAGCCATGGCATGCTTTGTTATTAAATGTCAACTCTTCGAGTAGGTTAGTCAGATTAAAGCTATGATAGTTTCATTCATTTCACGTCCAAGTCTCAAACTCGGCTAATTTATGAAAACTTTGCATATTTTTTTACTCATTGTGTAGTATTATCTGATGGAGGTATATGAAGAGTCAAAACAATAAGTACATTATTAGCATAAAAAGATGCTGAATATCAGTGTGACAAGAATGAAAGAAAATGCAATTTTAATGACATGTATAAAAAAAATACAAAAGAAAATGAAAGATTAAGTGAGAGACCTTAAATTCGTAGAACTGGGTCGACCCTTGGCTCGATCGTTGTGCTGTGATGTGTAGAACTTGAGTTTGTAATATCAGGATGAACCATAATGTAACAGAAACAACTAAAGTGCTCATTCTAGGCAGAGGTGTCCTATTTAGCTTGTTACAGTAGAGTAGAAGCTTTTATAGGAAGATCAGAGATATTTTATGATGATTTCTCATTTAATTATTTATTTATATGTTTGCTCTCAGCTGCTTTGTTCATCTAGCATGCTGTATGAAATGGATTGGTGATAATAATTTGTTAGGAGCATGAGCATACAAGATTGGATTTTTGTGGGGAAAGCTTTGGCCATGCTGTATGTTTTTTTTCTTTTGTTTTGTTTTTTTCTTTTGTTTTCATGTTGCTGGTGGCTATTGCACCCTCAGGAAGCAACCTCTAGTTAGCTAGTGTGTTTTATGTAGGGTACGTTCTCCTCCTAAAAAAAAGCTCCAGTTCAGATAAGTTTAGATAAGGTCTAATCCGGTCCAATCAGGTGTGATAAAATCAAATTGTTGCTTATAATCAGGGCCAATCGGGTCCAATAAATTCAATAAGTTTTATTCATGTTTAACAAGTTCAGAAAAGTTCAGGTCCATTAAGTTTGAAGTAAACGCACCCCTGGTCTCCATTTGGTAAGCCGTAAAACATTATTTGGAAAGCTATTTTCCTCTATCGTCAATTTTTCAAACCATTTTCCTCTTACAATGCTGAAAAGCCATTTCAGACTTCAGAGTATATGTAGACAATTTTTGTGGTCCGGCAAGTTACACTCTCACAAAGCTCGTCTCATCTCATGGACTCAGCCTTGCTTACCAAAGGTGGCTGGTGGTTGGGGGCTAATTGCTTCTGATATGTGGAATAAGGCTGCAATTGCTATGTATTTTTGGGCTGTTGCTTTTGACATGTGGAAAAGTTTAGATATATGCTTTTGGTGATTAATAATACTACGTATTTCATGTAATTGCCATAAAAAAGACATTTCCCTCTCAATATGAAGGACAAATTATTTTTCTTTTTTTTTTTATGGTCAATCAAACGAAGCCTTTGTTAAAAAAAATTTCTCCAAATTTTGAAGGGAAATATTTTCATTCCCTATCATTTCATGTGCCCATGCCATATTTAAACTTTTTTTTTTTGGGTCGTAACTGATATGATTAATTTATTTTTCAGTTCAACCAAACAAAGAAAAGTGATTAAAATGAAAAATTATTTGTGTTACAACAAGACAATGGGAAATTACATGAAAATAAGTTTTCCATTGTAAATTTTTGTACATCATACCAAACGGGAGCTTTATAGTACGAAGTATTATTTACAATGGGCCTCATAAGCTACTTTTCAAATGGTGTTTATAAGATGAGTGTTTATCATGTTAATCATATTATGCTGATGGATCCTAAATTGGTTTAATACATGCTTAAGCTCAATATAATAAAATCTTATTGAATTGGGCTAATTATAACAGTAATTATAGTTAATACAAAAGTACTGGTATTAAATTAAGAAAAGTATCATTAGTCAAAGTCTATTATCAAGAGTATGAAGTATTGTAAAGTTGTGTAATGATTTTGCTAGGCGTGGAAATTTATTATGAGTCTTCCCTTGAGATAGAATGATGATGCTCAAGATGGACCCAAGACTTTTGCTCAGTAATTGAGGGTTATGCTTGCTGGCTACAGAATAATGAAGTTGGAGTTTTTATTCTTCACAAAAGCCACTCTTTCTTTCTGGATGAAGTAAGTTTGTAATGGCCAATTGTAGTGTTATATAATTCGCCTTTTAATTCGATTTTATAATTTTTGGTTCGCCTATAATAGGTCAAAAGTAGCCCAAAAAATGATTATAGTTTTTTTTTTTCGGTTCGCAATTCGCACGGAGTTTGAGGAATACTGGTAATTCAACTTGAGTAAATCACCACACAGAATACATTTATATTTCATAAGGTTTGTTCTTTTGCATGATTTTCATGCAAAAAAGGTAGAGGAACTATTTCTACTTATAATTTAACTTAATTGAGATGATTAAATCTCATCTGAATTGCCTAATTTTTTTTTAAAAGAAAATTACCTAAATTTATTAAACCTTATACTCCTTTCTTTCATATTGCTTTTTATTCTTCTGTTTTAGTCTGTTCTATAGAGTTTTTTTAACAATTCACTTTATTCTACTTTTGGAATTTTTTAAAATGTGTTTATTTAATCTGGTCTACCACAATGGGTCCACCAATTCTAATAAAAATCTCATTTTCCTTGTTTAATTTACTTTTTAAATCCACTTTTCCTATTTCATTCTTTTTCCTTGTTTTCCGTAAAACAATTTATAATAACAATTTATAATGGATGGAGTATAAACTTACTTGAATTGAATTGAACTACTTGTAATTCTTATGTAAACAAAAATAAAGCAGAAAAAAGGATGTGTAGTTATTGTTATTGGCTTAGTGTTTAATATTGATGATCCAAAAACTCAAAATAGCTTAATTAGTACTTCGCATTTAGTAGTAGTAGTAAAATCCATAATCAATAATAGGTTAATTAGTACTTCGTATTTAGTAATAGTAGTAGTTAAATCCATAATCAAGAATAGGTTAATTTCCTGTTAATATATCCATAATCAATAGTTGGTTAATACAGTTGGGTAAATGGAAGAAGGGGTTTTCTAAGGTTTTTTTTTATTTTCCCGGTTATTTATTTTTATCCTTCTAAGTCGTGTCCTTTATAATTAATACTCAGTTACTACATTCGTTAATTTAGTTTACTTTACATAATTTTCTAAGATATACATGTAAGTATTTTTGGCTAAAAGATTACATTAAAGAATAAATTAAATCAAAAGTAACAAATTTTTTATTAAAAATATACTCACAAAGGGTACTGCTTAAAAAGTTGGACTAATTTAAGAGTGTAACTTAACATTTTGAAATTTATAAGACATATATAATACAGTTTAGAAAACACAAAATATCATGAAATTAAAAGGCCCAAGAAACATAAGAGAGGGAGAGGAGTAAATAAATGATTGGAGAGAGAAGTTTGGCCGGTTCCTTTGAAGGGCAGCCCCTCCTTCACGCCTCTCAAGTCTCACCTAACTCTTTGTTAGCTTATGTAGCTTTTTAAACATGCCCTCATTGCTTTGAATTACGGCAATCCTCTCAAAAGTACTCCACCTTTCCACAATTAAGTGTTCTGTTTTGACCAAAAAACTCTCACAATTTTGATCGAAATGGAGCACTTATTTCTGGACGGGAAGTACCATTTTTCTGTGTTATGTGACACATACAATTAGAGATGTCAATTTTTACCCGACTTGAAAAACTTAATAAATCCGACCCGTAAATATCGTTTTTTGACAAAAATAACGACTGAATACGTTTTGGACCCGTTAAATACAAACTGCTTTTAATCCGTCCCGACTTACTCTCAACCCAATCCGACCTGAAAATCATTAATAATGTATTAAACTTATGACATTATATAAAATTTTAGAAAAAAACACTTCTTACCAATAAAACTTTGAATTTAAGATTATTTTTATTTGACCACAACATCAATTATTTGCTATGAATTGACTATAAATGAAGAATTTTTTTATAATTTGTATTTTTTAAAACGTTTAAAGTGCATTTTAATACATATATTTAGAGCTGTCAATTTTCGACCCAATAAACCCAGTAAACCCAACCCGTAAATAGTGTGGGTTTTAACAAAAAAATAAAAAGTCAAACCCTTTTTGAACCCGTTAAACACAACACGGTCATAACTCGACCCGAAAATCATTAAAAATGTATTAAACTTATGATATTTTAGGAAAATGGTAAGCAAAAACACTTCTTACCGTTAAAAATTTGAATTTAAGATTATTTTTATTGGACCACAATATCAATTTTTTGCCATGAATTAGCTATTAATGAAGATATTTCTAATAATTTGTACTTTTTAGAACGCTTAAGGTACATTTTAGTACATATATTGCATTAAGATATGAAAAATTAAAGGGCGTTATAAAACTTCCTAACCCGTTGGGTCAACCCGAACTCGAAGAATTTGGGTTATAAAAAAGCTAATACTGACCCGAACTTGCTAACACCCAACCCAGTACAACCTGAACCCTCAACTATTTTACACCAAACCAACCCGACCTGTTTGATAGGTCTACATATATTGCATTAAAACATGAAAAATTAAAAGACGTTATAAAACTTTTCAACTAGTTGGGTCAACTCGAACCTGAAAAATTTGGGTTATAAAAAAACTAATACCGACCAGAACTCACTGACACCTGACCCGCTACAACACGAACCCACAATAATTTTACACCAATACAACCATTATACTCCCTCCGTCCCTTAAAGATTGCCCCATATTGACTTTTGCTACTGTTCATTTGGTAACTTTGACTCCCTATAATTTTATACATGTAAGGAAAAATATAATCAAATGGGATCTCGTTTGATTCGGCTCAATGTGTATTTTTTAAATATGTAATGCTTATAATTTTTTATTAAACGTATCTTAAGATATTTTCATTTAAAGATGTGTCTCGGGAGATGAGAAAAAGTAAATGGGGCAATCTTTTAGGGACAGAGGGAGTATTTATTATATATATATATATATAGTAATTTGGGTTATATATATTAAAATTTTCCTATTTCCCCTTCTGAATCTATTTTCAAAATTCTATTAGTAAATAGTAATTACTCTCTCCGTAACATAATACTGCTATAATTGATTTTGCACGCATTTGATGAAACAATTTAAAAGTATAAACGAATGAATTAGTCAAAATGGTTTTAATATAAACAAGAATGTAATTAGGGAGTTACTAATATTAAAATTATTTTGACTAATTTCTTCGTTTACACCCTTAAATTACTTTCTCAAAATGCGTGGAAAACCAATTATAGCAGTATTATGTTACGGAGAGAATAATTACTATTTACTAATAGAATTTTGAAAATAGATTGAGAAGGGGGAAATAGGGAAATTTTAAGACCCATCTACCTGGTATGTGTAGTTTTATCTTTCTTTTTTTCATTTTTGTTTTAAATTCTCTACACCAAATCTTTTTCAAAATACATGTTTTATGTTTTGTTTTGATTATGATGAGTAAGCCAAATCTATTGTGTCTGCTTCATTGTCATCAACTCATCATTCTGCATGTAGTTTTTTTTTTTTTTTTTTTTTTTTTTAAAAAAAAAAACATATAATTAAGAAAATCCTCTTTTATTTTAAAATATATGAAAATGAGCTTGAATACATTATGGTATACAGTGAAGAATTGAATATTGCTCAACATAATCATTAAATCATTAATCAATCTCATGTTTAGCATAGTTTTCATGGTTTTCTTGCCCCCTTTTTACACAACACCATAAGTACTCTATCTGTTTTTTTACTCCTTCCGTCCCAATTTATTTGCTACATTTTCTTTTTCACACCTCCAAAACACAAATTTAAATTAAAATATCTTTAACTATATATAATAAAAAATTATAAAAATTATATATTTGAAAAGTACGTGCTGAGACGAATTAAACTAGATCTATCATGACTATGTTTTTTTCTTATGTATATTAAATTAAATAAAGTTAGAGTTCACATGTGAACAATGTCCAAAGTCAAATTGGGGCAAATAAACTGGGACAGAGGAGTACTTGCTACAAATATCGATGGAGTACATATTTTTTTTATTTTATAGGATAATGTGTGGGATACTAGGTCTTGGAACCGGACCCTACTGCAGGTCACTGGGCCCAATTTTAGCTAACACACGCATCTGTAAGGGGATAATAAGGAATCCTTGCAAATGCGTGCGGTGAAAATCGAACTCAGGACCTCGTGCCTGGAATTCTGAAGCCCTAATCAGTGGGTTATGACTTGATACTCTTATTTTACTGTAATTGGTATGCCGCATTGTGGGTGAATACTGAATATCATAATGCAGGTTCAAATAAATAGGGTATTACTATTTACCGTTTAAATTACCGTATACCGCACGTATTTTGACAGACATTCCCTATTTTACCCTTACCCCAATTAATATCTTTCACCCCTCTCTCTTCTCCAATCTCCATTTCATGCATCTTTCACGAAAAAAAAAAAGATCTTCTTTCTCTCTCTCCATTTTTTCTCAAATCCACCACCAGCAGCTCCTATCTGACGCCAAGCTCCACCACCAGCAGCTCCTACCCGACGCCAAGCTCCACCACTTGGGTAAATGGGGAGGGGTAAGTGTAGTTAGGTTGGGTAAATGGGAAGGGGTAGTATAGAAAGTATTTGTATAAATATAGGCGGTATAGAGTAATTTTAAGCGGCATTTAGCAATTCAGAATAAATATCATAATAGAGGACCAAATCAGTTGATTCGCTACTTTTTTTAGTCTTTGGACTTTTTTTTCTATTTCTTCTGTCTATCTATAATTGAAATATTGCCACAATACAGTCTCCTAAGATAACGAAGTCTTGCTTAAATAAGAGGAAATAATCCTTCATTTACAAATAATTCTTTATTTAAATGCACCATTTGAGTTATTAGTTGTTAATTGTCAAGGTTAGATTTTAAATACGGTGTAAAAAGAAACGTAGCAAATAAGACGAAACGGAAAAATCACTTTTAAGAAGTATTCTTTATAAAAAAATATATATAAGATAATGGAAGTGTTTTAGTTACAGAAATCAATAATTAATAGCATCAATAATGCTAACACATGGAGTATCAGTTTGACAATGGCTTATACTTGTTTAGTAAACCATCATGGAATGGAGATTGATTTCCTCGCTTTAAAAATTGATTTTTGCACTCCATGTTTACACTATTATTTATTTATCACATATACAGTGAAGTGTAAAATCAGTTTGGTATGCATGGAAATTAGCTCCTTCATGGACTGAGTGATAACTGATAACAATAGGATGCTAAAGTAATGTTAATGAATTTTACGTGTAATTTGTTAAGGAAGAACTTCATAATCTCCATGGAATACATATTTTTCATTTTCAAACTTGAAATTTCTTCTTATTTTTCATTACCATGGGGTGGGGGTGGTATTAGATGACAATGAATATTTGTGAAGAAAATTAGATAAATTGGAGTTAAACTAGCACCACAGAATGAATTTTGATTTTCATTCCAAATTTAGTTATAAATTAATTCCAATTACCACCATTTATAACCAACTACCAAACGGGCCGTCAATGTGTTTTTAGGAGGATTATGGAAAAATAGGGGAATTTTTGTCCCATACAACTAACCAATATAAATCCTTGTATGTATGGAGACTGCATACACTTAATTGCTCATTTGGTTGCCATATAAATTAGATCCCGTAGAAATTTACATTTTATTGGAATTCATTAAATTCCCACATTTAAATCATATATGAATTGTCTAAAGTTGTTTTGATGTTGTATAGACACTTGCAAATCACGGGAATTTATAATGACCAGAGGGGGTGGTGGGCTAGGTAATTTAATTCCCACATTTTGTAGGCAATACAAATTTCTAAAAATTAAAAATTCTCCTATTTTGTGAATTTTGAACCAACCAAATAAGTAGTCTTAAATGTAATTCATGGAAATTTAGAATACTTGTGGTAATTGGTTATCATAGATTCATAGTGTAACTTTTTTCCCAAAATAAATAGTTGAATGACTTGCAGAAAATGCCCATAAGCAAAGCTAGGTTCTAGTGTTCAGATTAGAAACTGGCTTTAAGCAGTTAATGTGTAACTGCAGCATATGAGTCCAGGGGCAACAGTTAATGCCTTGCTAAGTTCCTGGTTTCCCACAGGCAGACAGGCTTCTCCATGCTCAGATGTTACTACATATTGCTTGGTACATTTCATACTCCAAATTACCAAATAAGCAAGCATCAAAATTGTCCAACCTCTATCCATTCTCTTACGTCGAATCCCTTCTTCTGATTCAATTGAAAACACAATGAAAACGAAATTTTCAATTCATAGGGCAAGCAGCTCACTCGAAAGCCGAGCTCAAAAGGAGAAGCGATTCAAGATTATACGAGCATGCTTCTAAAGATCAAGTTAATATGATGACATGTTACCTAATCTAATTCACTAAACTCTCTTCAAATTGCGATTTGAAATAAGCAAATTGCGGTTGGTTTTGAGCTAAGGCTCATTTTAAATACAGAGGCAATCTAAATAGCGAATTAGGTCACATTGAGTTCGCCAACAATCACGCATGTTACACGGAACATGCATGATTTAGGCCTGGTTATTTTGGACTTACAGCCCATTTGCCAAACATCACCATATAGACTACTTTAAGAGCTACCTTTGACGGCTACTAATTGACAGCTAAACACTGTCTCTTTAGCTAATTAAGGGTGTGTATTTTCAACTTATATTAGATCACATCTCACCAATTCTCATAATTTTTCATATTAGATCAGAAAATTTCAAACAAAGAGAACGACTACACAATCAACAATAACCAGCAATTTATCATTGATAAGTAACAAATCAAGGTCCCCTAAAAAATAAAAAAATCAAGGTGCATTTGTCATACATTCATACTGCAGAAATTTTAGATTTAAGGTTGTTGGATTTATTCTAACAAAGGTTTGATCCTACTAGCTAGCTCCTATGGAACAGATATCAAACATATGAATCATAATCAAAGAGCAATTCTGGTTTAGGAAAAATACATGTAAACGGCACATTATCCAGGAAAAAAGAACAACAAATTGCAGCTTCGATCAGAGACCAAGAACCGAATGCATCAACAATTGCAACAGAAAAAAAACCTTACTCTCTTCATTCAGTGAAAAAAAAAACCAAATGATTTAGTTCAAAGCCCAAAACAGAAAGGAAAAAAAAAAGAGGATGATAAATTAAACACAGAATTTAAAGTTAACTAAAAAATTCGGCAACAATTGAATAACAAAATGAAGGAAAAATTACACTAGATACAAGTATAACTTCAAAAACAAAACATAATCAAATCATCGATTAATTTAGCAACAGGCTAATAGAAAGTAAAGACAAATAATTAGTATGAAAAGAGGAGAAAACCCTAAAAGAAGAAAAAGGAATCAAGGAAAACTAGAAGAGTGGTGGTTGGGAGAAGAGAAAGGGCGATCATCCTCGAAGGTGAGGTTGTTGATGGTGGTGGTGTCATCGAGGTCGGAAGTGCCGAGATTAATGCAATAACAACTTTCGAGGGAGGCAAAAAATGCTGATGCCACATTTGTTCCTATCCATACTATGAAACTGCATCTCTCCATTTTATTTTCCCTGGTTTTTGGGGTTTGCTTTTCTTTTCTTTTGCTGTGTAGTCAGTGTGTGTGTGAGGTTAAAAGATGATGTGATGTTAGTGAGTTTGTGATATGTAAATGAACTATCATGTTTTTTTTTACACTTTTTACAATAAAAAAGCGCATCTAGTGTAGTGGTATCATAGTACCCTCCCACGGTACTGACCGGGGTTCGATTCCCCGGATGCGCATTTTTGAAAAAAACTACTTTTATTTTCATGTTTTTTTTTTTTTTCCTTTTTTGGTTTAATCTGTGTTAGACAATATTAATGTAAATTAATATTGGATACATTTAGGATAATAATAATAATAATAATAATTTAATTAGGGAAATTAGGTTAAGTGTGTAACCTATATATATTATGAATAATTATTCAAAGTTTTCTAAGGGAGAATCCCAATATTTAACAGGTCTCACTAGTGAGAGGTTTGGTTTGATATACTCACTCTGTCTACTATTATTTGTTTCAAACTCTTTTTGGGTAAATTTTTTTAGGAATCATGGTTTAATGTGGTATATTCCTTACTTTTTTTCTACACTTTTCTGCTCTTTGTTTTTTTTTTAAAGACTTACTCACATTATACATTACTCACTGGGGGTGCCAAAATCATTTTCTATTACTCACTTTATACTCCTTTCTATTTCCAAAGCAACCCCGATGGGGAAAACAATGAAGGCGCTGAAAGGTTCCTTTGCTAGAGAGAATGAAGGAAGTAATTAAGGATAGAGGGAGTACATGTAGACAAAAATATGCAAGCCAATAATTGATGTAGGGGTTAAGACAACAAATCCGCCTCAACACAATTGCTATCGAATTATGGCGTTTCGACCTTTATTTTTGTGCACTCGTAAACTAGGGAAGGAAATCAATAGATAGCTAAGAATACGCAGATAAACATGGAGAGGGAAACAATTTTTTTCATATACCTCTATTATATAAGGGAAAGGGGAGGCTGCGGTGGTGTCCGAGTGGATTACTATCCTACATTTACTTATCCTTTATAATTGTTAATTAGGCAGGGGACAATTTTATTATTTGTGTATTAAAATCGTCGATATAATGAGATTTGATTTTTGAAATCATTAATAGTTTTATTTAAAACAAGTAATCAAATTTTAAAAATTGACAAGTACAATTATTGTAAAACTTAATTAAAATTATTCTTTCAACACTTAAATAAAGAAATTAATCAATTACTCAATTTTCAATATACTTATTATGTATAAGCGAAAGGAAAAATTTATAAATAAAAAATAGTTGTTTAAAAATTATGTAGGAATTTAAAAATCTCGCATGCATTCTCTAACATACACTATCACTTCAACTGGTATATGTAAAACCCTTATATATAAAGTATGTAAAACCCTTTCAACTCATTGTGGGACTCACCCAACTTCATTATAAAACCATTTCATACCTTTGCATTAATGATATTTCCAACAAAAAAAAAAAAAAAAACCAAGGATAATATTATCAAATCCATGGTAGAGTGGGTCATCCTCTACATTTTTACCTCTACAAGTCCGTTTACTAGACCGAAAAACATTTTCCCTGAAAACAGTATTCCTATTTTACATCGTTTACTTTGGGTGAAAAAAATAAAATATAAAACTTTGGGTGAAAACTCATTTTACACCCTATTGGAAACATTTTCCTCCAAATTTGGGAGTAAAACTAATTTTCCGTGTAAGTAAACAATGGAAAACTTCTATGAAAATGAGTTTTCCAACGAAAAATATTTTTCATGGATAATATTATCATAAGACTTGTGCCTCTTTATGAAGGGAAGAGGAAGTATGAACTTTCCAAGCCCCTTGTGCTTGTACAACATAATCGTTGGAAAATAATGGATAATGGCACTTGAAGGGAAGAGGAATTAATTTGGCGCTTTGATGGATTGATGAAGATTTACTTTGGAGATTAATGGATATTGTTGGAAAATAATGCAAAGTAAGATTTACTTTAGGTTTGTTTTATTGTGTTTATAATCTTAGAGTTTTATCCCACATTGAAAAATTGAGGGACATCTGCTAAATTTTTATATGTTGATTTCCTACATAAAGGAAGAAGGGACTGATTAAAAAAGTGCCAACTTTAAAAAGAGTAAAGCTAGTTTTGTAGAACCATTGAATTGTTATTACTTATTATTGTCAATGTTAAATATCGACTAAAGTTTTATCCTTGTTCAAAATTCCAAACATTTTTTATATTTATATATGAGTTTTTTTTTTTTTGGTATAAAAACTATGAATATGATATATTGTTGTATAACACACAATAGCTTTGCCATAATTGGACAAAAAAGCACTTCATCCGATTAAAAAAAACGCAACAATTGGGTTGACACGGACTCCTAGGTAATTTTTTGTTGTGAGAGTAAAAGGGTTAGAGAGAGAAAGTGGGGTATGTGATGATGTGAGAGATAGAAAGAAAAAACTTACAAAAATGGAAGATTAAAATTGTTGCATTTATTTTGAAACATCCAAATATAGAAATTGTTGCGGTTTTTTTCAAAACGGAGGAAGTATATATTTTAGATAGATAGACTTAACACTTTATAGATTCATGTAAGAGTCTAAACATTTTTATGTTATGGAGTATGTATAGAGTATGACTGTATCTACTTTTAAGAATATTTAAGGCCCGTTTGGTTATTGGTAGTAAATTGTAGTAATGGTAATGAATTTATAGTATAATTTTGTTAAGGATAAACCTTATGATCTCCATGGAAAACAAATTTTCATTCCTAAACTTCAATTTTCTTCTCATTTTTTATTCTCATCTATTACCATTAGGAAGAGTGATATATGATGGGAATGAATATTTGTGAAGAAAATTAGATAAATTGGAGCTAAGGTAGCACCACCATGGGAATGGATTTTGATTTTCCTTCCAAATTTAGTTATAAATTCATTCCCATTACCATGATTTATAACCGGCTACCAAACGAACCGTTAGGGTAAGATAGTGTTGTATGTGTCTACGAAGGCCTTAAGCCCCTATCTATTTTCATTTTTAGTCTCTACACAAGCCACATTATTCTCAGATAGTTTGACTTTCCAGTTCCATACCAACCAACTCTATGAAAAATGAGTACTCCATTTTTACTCACGTACCTGTACTAATATAGATACGAAACCATGCTTTATCACTATCTAATACTGTACTTTCTTATATTGTTCATAATTGTTTTACCATTATAGTATATTTTTCCTTTTTGTGAGTAGTTTATAGTTCATTAAATGGACATTTTTCATGCTACTTGAATATCTTAACCAAAATTTTGTAATCTATTATTGATAATCGTTATAAAAACATTAATTTTGTAATAAATTCCGTAATACTTATTTTTGCGTGCTTGTAAAGTACTATCTCCGTATCGCAATACTCGCAAAATTTGCTATTTTTGGATGTAACACAATACTTTGTAACAATTTTTTTTTTTACTTTGTTTAGTAAAAAAATTACTCATGTGTATTTTTTTAAAAAAAATTATTTTTGTTGTGGCTTAGTTAATTATTCAATTTTCACTCTATTTCCTTAAATCTAATTTTTGCCTAGGGGTCCGTATCGCATACTTGCGTAGCGAATATTGCGACATGTAGGTAGTATATGGTTTTATTTTTTCCCAATAGATGTTTGGTGTATGTTGGAGTTATAAGTTATATCTCCATAATTGCTTCAAAAGAATATAATAGCCTTGTATCCCCACATTGGAAAAATAAAGCCTTAGATCACCATGCACCGGGTGATCACCACGCATATGGCCATACTAGTATAATGTCTAAGTGCTAGAGTGGAGGCTTTAGATCACCACGCACCGGGTGCGGGTGTGCGAAATTTTATTCTCGTTTCCTGCCTAAAATCAAGCACTAATTTGATACTGATTGATTTTTGCTTTGATTACAACACATTGTTTGATTCTTACCCTTATCACCACTCTAGTTTTTTTCTTTATATACATTCATTTACGAGATACAGAGCTCGCTATCACAATAAACTCAACAACGCGTTTTTGGTGCAACTGGCCGCACTATTAATTAATGGTGCGGCGCGCTGATAGACAGGGGGTTACAAAGTTGATTTTTGTATAGGGTTACAAAGTCTTTGTAACCCCGTACATATACTTTGTAACCCCATTTAAATATTTTGTAACTCATTTAACACTTTGTAACCCCACTTAAATACTTTCTAAACTTAAAAAATACTTTGTAACCCTACTTTGTAAAATCACTTGAATACTTTGTAACCCCCAAAAGATACTTTGTAACCCCAAAAATATATTTTATAACCCCACCTAAACTTTGTAAACTAAAAAAAACTTTGTAACCCCACTTTGTAACATTACTTAAACACTTTGTAATCAAAAAACACTTTGTAACTCAAAAAAAAACTTTGTAACCCCCAAAAAAACACTTTATAACTCAAAAAAAATACTTCGTAACCCCAAAAACACTTTGTAACTCCAATAAAACACTTTGTGACCCCACTTAAACCAAAAAACTTTGTAACCTCACTTTATAGCCCCAAAAAATACTTTGTAACCCCACATAAACACTTTGTAATCCAAAAAAAACTTTGTAACCCCAAAAACTCCTTGTAACTCCAAAATAACACTTTGTAACCCAAAAAAATACATTATAACTTCACTTAAACACTTTGTAACCCCAAAAAACACTTTGTAACCCCACTAAAGACTTTGTAACCCCTAAAAACGGTCGCACCATTTGAAACAATGCAGCTGGCCGTACAGTTTACTAACCATGCGGCCAGCCGCATGTAAGAATTTGTGTAAACTCAAATACATATGACTTACCAACACATTATGATCTGTTACTTGGCATTGTTCGATTATTGTTCTCAATCTATTTCATTGCTCTACACCAACGATTCAGACATCGTGTAACCCTGTGGGTTAATTGCTACGAGTCTGAGTATACAAGTACGGACAAATTCAACTTTAGGGCAGTGAATTTTTCCACACCAGGACATTTTTTCAAAAGTGTATAATGTTCTTACCAACTGACTAGCTGACTGCCTGACTTCATAATCGTGAACTCGACCCAAGCCAAATACGAAGTCAGGAGAAACAAGTAAACAACTAGAGATGTCAACGAGCCGAGCCGAGTAGTAACATGTTTGAGTTAGCCAAATACGAAGTCAGGAGAAACAAGTAAACAACTAGAGATGTCAACGAGCCGAGCCGAGCAGTAACCTGTTTGAGTTAGGCTTGATTAATATTTATCGAGCTCGAGTATAACCGAGCTTTTAAAAACATTGTTCGAGCTTGGCTCGTTTAATTTTTTCATGTTCGAGCTCGGCTCGAGCCTGCTCGTTTACGTATTCGAGCTCGAGCTAAGATAACTCATTAATAAACGAGCTTTGTACATATTGCTATATTAATTTCTAATTTTAACCTTTTCCTAAGCATAAGTAATACAAGAAATAAAAATTATAGCCCAAAATTTAATTTGGTTAAGACTTAAGAAAATGAAAGTAAAAGTAGCTTAATGGACTAATAGTTATTATGGATATTGGATAGCATAATTTCACAAGAGATAAACTATAGTCCAAAATTTAGCTCATATAAAAATGGAAAAACATATATATATGAAATATAAATGATGCATACTATAAATAAATATATTTTAAAATTTGAATTATATAAACGAGTTTTTAAGGAGTATTAAACAAGTATTAAACGATTACGAACGAGCTTTTAACGAACTTGAACAAGTTGTTCACGAGCCTTAACGAGCTAAGTACTACCTTGTTCGAGTAAAGCTCGTTTATTAATCGAGCTTGAAAATTTTGCTTGGACTCGTTTATTTATATTCGAACGAGCTTTGACCGAGCTTGCTCGCGAGCTGTTCACTAGTGTATCAGGCTCGTTGACGTCCCTGTGAACAACCTTAGGCTTGGTGTGTTTTCCAGGTAGAGTAAATCCAAGACTCATCAGTCATTTCTCCACTCAAATATTAATCCATCGTCGTCAACTCTGGAAATCACATCGCTCTGTATCAAACCTCTACAACAATGGCACCACCACCACCATCATCTTCTGACGATCTAGCTGAATTTCTTCCTCTGCAACTCTTGAAATCCGAAACAATTCCACCTTCTCCAAACCTCTCTAATTCCGCCATTGATTGGTTACCTGACTTCGCTGGTTACTCATGGGTTGCTTATGGCGCTTCTTCTCTCCTCGTAATTTCTCACTTCCCTTCTCCTCTCTCTCCTCATCAGTCTCACATTGGCCCTGTATTTCGCCAAGTTTTCCAACTCCTCCCTTCTTACGACGTCGTTTCTGTCGTTTGGTCTCCTGTGATGCCTTCTCTCGGCGATCTCGCTGTTGCTTCTCATGATCGCATTTTTCTCTTTCACTATGATTCATCTCCAGGTATATTACTTCATTTCTCGCTTTTCATTTTTGTTTATTTTTTCTGATTCATTTTAATCATCGGGAATGTAATGAACTTGTTTTGATCAAGCTTGTGAATGCACCTGAATTGAAGTTATTTGAGATTATTAGTGCTGAATTGCATTTCATATGCTCGAATTATGAACTGAATAAATTTGGAATTATTAGCGATGAACTGATTCTATCCGAAATTTTTAGTGTTTTTTTTTTTTTTTTTTTTGTTTTTGTTTCTAGCAGTTATTTTGCTTTTTCATTGAGGGAAGCTTGTAGGAGCAATGAATTGAAGTTGTTTGAGATTATTAGCGTTATTACTTATTTTGGAATTCCTATGAACTTGTTTGTGGTTCTGAACTGAAATCAAATAGGCTTTCCTTTGATCACACTGAAGCACCCTAGGCTAATACCTGGCCTTCTAAAATGCTATACATGGAGTACATCACCCAAAAACTATCAAATTTGCTGATGTTGAAAATTCAGTATTGCAGCGATGGAAAACAATAAAACATGGATTATCTCTCTTGAATTCATGACTCTAAATTTATGTCCTTATCAAATTTGTGGACTGGTCTTGTTCTTTTGAAGTTCGGGAAAGATTAATTAACTCATATTCAGGTTCTTTTTGTTGGAGCCAGACTGCTTTGCTTGTACAATTTGCTGAGATTGAAGCAATTGCGTGGACGGGCTCCGGAGATGGAATAATTTCAGGCGGGACAGGAGTAATTTTATGGAAAAGAAACAGCAAGTCATGGGAAATAGCATGGAAGTTCAAAATGAAGGTCCCTCAAACTCTAATTTCTACCACCTGGTCACTCGAAGGACCTTTGGCAAGTGGCGTATATGCTAATAAACTTCAAGCTAAAGAATTAGCTAACGTGCCTTGTAATGCAAGCAACATTGTTCGTGTGTTCCAGTATGACGGAAAATATGGATATGTTGCAGCTGAATTACAGCATCCTCAGCCTATTTTGTCGATGCAGTGGAGACCTTGGGGAGGGCGGCAATTAAATGGAGATGTTCTAGATGCACCAAGGCATGTTCTGCTAACAAGCTGCTTAGATGGGGTGGTCAGGTTGTGGTGTGAGACTGATGGCAGTAAAATGCGGAAAGGTAACAAGGATAATCGTGAAATGTTAACCCCCAGGCGCTCTTTTTGCGTTGTTGCCACCATTGAAATTAATCAATCAGTAGGTGGTGTTCTAGGCAAAGATACTTGTTTGCAGTGGGCACTGGACATAGAAGGTATAGCTAGAGTTGAAGACGGAGTTAACAAAGTTTTCACTGCTGGGAGATGCCAAACTGTTGAAGTTGGTAGTTGTGAATGGTTGGTTGGGGTTGGTCCTGGCCAAATGCTTACCTTCTGGGCTGTGCATTGCCTTGATGATATTTCTACTATGCGGTCTCCACGGGTGACATTATGGAAGAGACAGGAAGTAATGAAACCTGATTTGGGAAGCTCCTGTAGAAACAATGATCTGAGATGTTCTGAAGGATCTTATTTAAATAAAGTTGCTGTCTGGAGGAATCGACTCTTTGGTCCACCAGCAATATGTTCATTGATTCAATTATTTCCTTGTAACAACTTGACGTGGTCAGTTTTATATACTCGGTCATTACAGAAGGTGGATGGGGAATCTTCCAACTTATGTGAAACAGATAGCAAATTGTCTTGTCAGTCTGGAGGAATCTTGGATAGTCTTGGTCACACTGGAAAAGTTTTACAAGTTGCTGTTCATCCATTTATGCAAGAAGTTAAACTTGCCGTGTCCTTGGATTCTAATGGTTTACTTTTATTTTGGTCAATTCCCTTCAATTCTTATGGCCTTTCGGGTTTGCCAACTTTTACTCCATCATGGCAACTTATAGGGAAGCTTGTTTTACAGGATACTATATCTCAGGGTATGAGCTTGTGTTGGGCACCATCGTGTTTGCTAGAAGACCATATTCTTCTTATTGGACATGCTCAAGGAATAGATTGCTTTGTTATCAGAACTTGTGTAACTGAAGAAAACAAGATACTTTGCCATAAACTCTGTACCATTCCTTTCGTCAATTGTGATCAATTATATGGGCCTGACAAGATTATTATACTTCCCTTACATTCTAGCTGTAAAGAGGATTTTAAATCCAATCATTATTTGCTTTTGGGGTTATGGATAAAAAATTTCCAGGCTAAATCATATAAAGTGACCTTGCAATCCTATGAATTATCCGACAGTAGACACCTGTACGACACTGACACTAGAAGTAATGCTGAAGATGGCATTTTTATATATAAAACCGACTTTGCTGGTAAAACATACTGCATGGTTGCAAGTCCATGCTCAACATATCTGCCAGTTGGTCTTGATGAAGTTACTAGTATCTCCGTGGTCTCTCCGAGTACGTCGATGTACTCTATGAAGCCCAAGTTGGTGAATGATTTTTGTCCAAACAAATTTCCATATCACATGGCCACAAGACACTCTGATGGTAGATCAAGACTTTGGCGAATTAATCTGTCTGAGCTATCTGTTGGCTGCACTCCTTTTGAGCTTGTAGGTATATTTGGATCCCTTCAAGGCCCTATTACTGCAATATCAATAGCTGATTGGGGTCAGAAGATAGCAACAATATGTTCAGATGATGCAACTGATGTGAACATGCTTTGTATATGGGAACCTCTGCATCTCACAGGTGTCGGAACTCTGGTTTTGGCAGATAAGATATGCCTGAATGGTAAAGTTGTGACTTTCAATTGGTTTCTTATGGAAAATACATTATTTCTTGGTGTCTGCTACAAGAATGAGCTGCAAATATATTGCCAAAGGATTTCTGGTGTTCAGACTCCATTGTGCGAGGAAAAACTGCAAAAAGAGTCAACTTGGGTTTGCATTGGCGTTGTGCGTACTTCATCTACTATATGTGACTTTGTTTTAGGGCCTAGATGCACACTCATAATGATTCATGAGAAATACTTCACTGTCTACAGCTACTGGTTGTTCTTTACAGGTATAAAGCATCTGGCTGACAGGCAGTTGAGCGTAGACGATGCAGTTTGCTTCAAAAATGAGATGGGTCGAGATATTCCTGACCTTTCAGCGAGTAAAATTCAAATCTTTGAAGAGTTTTCAGTTGAAAGAAGCAGTGAGGACGTCACTATCAGCCCTCCTTTGACAAAGGCACATAATGATGTAATTGGTACTAAGCCAATTGCTGCCGCACCTAACAAGAGTTGCTTCTTGAAGATGACATCAATGGCTGAAAATTTTCGTGGTCCTCTGCCTTTCTACCACCCTGAGGCGCTCTTGAATAATATATATTCAGGTATGTGTAGAAACCTTCTATATATCACTTTGTTAAAATTGGTTTCCGAGAAGAATGTTGGTCAGTTTTTTATCTCCATTGACCATTCCCACTTGCTGGCCTCATCGTGGGTTATTATATACTCTGCTAGATGCCAACCATTGTTATTATCCCGATCCGGATCTTACGGTCCTATGATTCTACGATCCAAAAACACATGATCGAACCCGATCCTACCTGCAATTTGTTCCAGTGATAGGATCATAATGCGATCTTACAATCCAACGATCCAATCCTACATACAACTATAATTTAATGCTAAAAACCATGTTCGGACTTTTTTTATTATTCGTTAGAAAATAGTTAGCAATTGTTGCTAAAAACATTAAACAATGATAAAAGTTCTAATTTTATTACTTACGATTTGGAATATCAAAGTTAATGTTTTCAAAAGCTTTTCATGCATTCAGTCACCATGTTTTGTGATTTGAAACTTTTTGTTCACTTAAGATTACTTAAAAATTGATTTTATGCGAGTAAAATAATGTTTGTAATATTAAAATTCCATTAAATATTTTTGTTTTTGAGAAAACATTAAATATTTTATTTGGTATTACACTATTGGCATTATTTATATTTTTCTACTATTTAGTAGGATCTTATGATCCTAAATCCGATTCTACCAATCCAATTCTATACCCTTCATCGGTTCAATGTAGAATCCTGGTCCTAATAACCTTGATTGCAACATTTTATAACCCGCTATGGAAATTTGATTAATTGTTCTTCTTTGATGAAAGTGTGAATCTGTATCGGCTTCTTAACGTGACTAGTGTTTTTGTTATGAGTCACTTTTGTAGTGCTTTCAGTGGTTCGAGAGTCAAAAGTCAAAACACTACGGCCCGTTTCGTAGCCGGTCATATATGATGGTAAGAGGAATGAATTTATAACTATATTTGGAAGAGAAATCAAAATCCATTCCCATGGTGCAACTAGTTTAACACCAATTTACCTAATTTTCTTCACAAATATTCATTCCCATCAAATACCACCCTCCCCAATGTTAATAGATGAGAATAAAAAATGAGAAGAAAATTGAAGCTTGGGAATGTAAATTTGTTTTTCATGGTGATCATAAAGTTCCTTCTTAACAAAATTACACTATAAATTCATTACTATTACCACAATTTATTACCAACAACCAAATGGGCCGTAAAAGGACGGAAAAAAGTGTTTGGTAAAGTAATGGTGAGGATAGCATTTTGTTTTCTAGTAGTCTTTCACAAAAGTCTGAAGCTAAGTCATAGTGGCTTTTGGAATTTAGGCTGACAAAACTACCAAATTTAAGATTTAACTATAAAATATAATCTTCTTTCCCTTTTCAACAGCTAATTTTAAAATTTACCCCCCCCCCCAATTCTTCCTGTCTTTGACGACGCATTTTCCTCCAAGAATACATACAATTTTTTTTCTCACTTTTGTGAACCATTCATGCCCAATTATTCTTCATCTCCTCCATGTTAGATTTTCTACATTTTCTGATGAAGCTGTTGGTATTTAATTATGTTAAGTGGAAGCTTATGTTGTTGTAGGCAATTGGAGACGTGCATATGCAGCTCTTTTCCATCTTGTTGAGTGTCTGACCCCGAATACTGCAGCTGACCAAAGTGAAACTACTTCAATATCTTGTGTTACTAACAGATATCTCAAACTCTCCAAGTATTTTGAAGGACAGTTGTCAAGTGGAGAAAGTCAAGGAGTTCAGTGGAGCAATGATCTTGACACAAGCACTTGGGCTTCACCTTCAGAAAGAGGCCAGATGCATTTTGTAGCCTCTGCAAATAATGCTATAAAGTGTATATCTACTGCTTCTGCCGCAAGTTTTGATTCATATGAATTCCCTGAATTCCTGGGAAAATCGCATGCACAGCAAGCTGTCACAGATGCGCAGAAGATGCAGATGCTTGCAATTGTAGATCTTCTGTATGAAATCAGTAATTTACAATCTACTTCAGCATACGAAAGCCTTGATGACCCAGGAAAAAGGTAACTGAAAATCTATTTCTAATTAATTTTACTGGTTTTCATTCATCTACCTGGTTCAGAACTTTGCTCTCTACTGGGCCTTGTTCTCATCAGTTTGTAAACAAGAAAAATAAATATGAACCAATGAAAACTATTTTTGAACAGAGAAATTAGAATTTAACTTTTGATTGGCAAAGATCTGATTAGTTCAAAAGTTAAGTAGAAGTAGAAAATAGGACCATGTACTTGTATTATTAGCCTGTGTATACCAACCTCGCTGAATATAATGTTGAGTAATCTTTCTGATATATATACTTCTTTTGCATATATAGACTCCAATCTTGGTTATCTAGTTACT
Source organism: Salicornia ramosissima (assembly GCA_951394345.1). NCBI lineage: Eukaryota > Viridiplantae > Streptophyta > Magnoliopsida > Caryophyllales > Amaranthaceae > Salicornia > Salicornia ramosissima. Next base: position 52,815,816 of record OX596234.1, read on the forward strand.
TACAAAATTTAGTTTTCTTGCCCTTTTAAATAGTGAAAAAGAATATAGTATAGGAAAATTTTATTCTACTAATTCAAACCTTTATGTGGTCTTCCCATACTAAACATAAACCCACCTTTCACCCTTATCTGCCTGCTCTGAACCTTTTTACTGGTAACCTAATGTACCAATCAACCATTAAAGAATAAAGGAGTTAAATTTCTTTTGAGAATGCTTGTATTGAGGAAAGAGTATAAGAAAGGGAAACAAGAATTTAAAAATAAATAAATAGTCTAAACCCATCAGGCCATCACCTTGCATTTCCTATTATCACCACTCTCCTGCTTTCCTCCTTTACTAGTAATCAGCCAGAATTCTGATGCGAATGTTATAATGGCTGAGGCTGAGGTGGCTGAGGAGTGTGCTGAGGTGGCTGACACGGAAACTCATGGCGATGACTTGGCTGAGTAATGACACATGGCATGTCGTATGACTGCTGTTAGAAAGTACTATTGCATTTTTACATTCTGTTATTAGAAGAATCTTTTAGTTATTGAGGTGTAAATAAATACCTAGCACGTGATAGCTCATATAAATAGATTGTATGACACAATTGCTGATGATGATGAATATATGGATTTCTCCCCTGCCTCCTTATTTCCTCTCTGAACTTTTATGCGTTAATTGATTAACTAAGCTTCGAGGTTGCCTTTCCATTGTTGGCTGATCTCTGGCAGTTGATTGCTCAGCCTCCATCTCCCTTAGTTTGGGGATCTGGTTGGGGTGTTAGTTGCTGATTGTATCAAATTCATAATCAGATTCATTACACCATCATTTGTCCTGTTGCTATCATCATCCTTCATCATCCAATATCCCGCCATCATTCCCCTCTTTCTTTATTCATTTATCTTTTTCCAATTTGGAATGAAGCATCGTCACTCAACCCACCATTAGTCCTCTATCAAATCTTCACGATCATCTATCGTCAATTTCCAATTTTCACCACCACCATCGTTCACCACTACCACATTCTGTAATCGCCACACACCATCATCACCACATGACTTCACATCGCCATTATATCACCGCCATCACATCGCCATTTTTATTACTGCGCGAGTGCCACCACTATAATTACGTGTAATATGTTAATGGTGGTCCAATTCGACCATAAAAGCTCTGGCAGATCTAAAGCTTTAACGGTCGAATTCAACCATCCAAAGTCACATTTTACACTTTAATGAGGCTTCTGTGTCTCTCTCGGTTATTCATTTATTTGTTTCTTTTTTTAGTTTTTAGTTGGTCTTTCAAATAGTTGCTAATATAGCTGGATATAGTGGTGGTGTTTGGTATTTCTTTTGTTTTTGGTGGAGATGGAGATAGAGCCCTAGAGGTATTGGTGGTTGGGCTGGTGTTTTGGTGTTTTCGATGGAGGTAGGGATAGTTGGGTGGTTTTCGGTATTCCTTATAGGTAGCAGTGTTTTTGGGTTGTTGTCGGGAGGTTTTGTGTTGTATATTGGGGGCATCTAGGTTGTTTTAGTGTGTTTTTGGTGGAGACAAAGGTGGTTGCAGGCTGGTACTGGTGGTTGTATTAGATGGGTTTGGAGGTTGGTGGGTTTTTGAAGGAATACGTTACATAACCTACAATAGCAGATTATTCTTGAGTTGGGTCCAAATTAGAACGTTGAGGGTGAAAGTTGGGTTTTTTTTTTTTTAATAATCGAGGTTTGAATTTATTTTGGGCAGACAACGTGAATGTAAGATTATTAAAATCAAATTTTCCTATAATCCGCTAAGTTTAAATGGATCCTATGTGCTGACTTATTATCCGCACTCTTTTGTGACCTTTATACTCCATGATCGTACATGATAATCTTTGAATTTTTGTGGTGTATTTAATCCAAGTAGAAGGGTTTCTGATAGAAATGCCTTCGTTGCATGCTCACTTTAACAGTGATACTGTGATAGTGTTGCAAGGTTGCAGCACATGGTGAATAGCAGAATTCCCAAGGTGCATTATTTAAATGCCTACCCTATCTTTCTCTAATTTCTGAGTGCTGCTAATCATAATTTGGCTAGCCTTCAAACAAACACATAGCTGTCCCATTGCAGTCCCTGTGTCAGCAAACCTGTAGAGGTTCTTGTGAAGGATGTACTCTGTTTTACAAAGTTTAAAGCTTAATTTTCTTTCTCGACAAGACTTCATTAATTGCATTCTTTTGATCCTCTACATTTTCTGAAATTTGTTATTGGTATAATTTAAGGTTTTGGTGTGCACTAAGGCTTCAGCAACTGGATTTTCGTAGAAGATACAGCAGGACCCCATCAATTGAAGAGTTAGTTGTTGACTCCAGGTTAATAGTCTGGGCCTTCCATTCCGATTGCCAAGAAGTTTTATCCAACACTGTTCTACCAGCTGAACCAGTTTGGGAAGATATGCGGAAGTTAGGTGTTGGCTTTTGGTTTACAAATCTCACAGATCTACGCACTAAGGTAGTTTTTTTTTTTAAATAAACGCACTAAGGTAGTTCACTCATCTTATATTGTCATGGTTCCTGGTGCTTTTTAGTTCCAATAAATCTGAAACCATGTATCCGGTAAAAGCCGGACTCGGTACATGTAGAAAATCTGCAGAGTTCTTTGAGTTGAAGGTTGAAAACTGATCTTGAGTACAGCGATTTCGCTAGTGCTGTAAGGATGTAGTTGATTTTACAGTTTTATCAGTTACTTCCATCTGTGTTGCAATTTATCTCGAGAAGATTCAGTGCTCCTTGTAGGTTTTGGTGTACTTGTCCACTAGTCTATTGTCAACAATACGCATGTACATAGTTATGGTTTGGTGTGCTAATGTATATATACACCGATAATTTTGTAGCTCTGTCATGCTCTATCTATGACTGTTACATATTCTGTGATCTTGCTTTGGCAATTACAGGTATATGTATCAAAACTTTGTCATGTTCATATATTACAACTTTTAAGCGTTAATTTGACTTTCCAGTCATGGTCAATATCTTAGTCAGGATCGCATACTTTATTTGAACCTCAAAGCTAAGTTGTTTTGGTAAACTGGGCTATCAATTTTCACAATATATTCTGCTTGAGCTTCTAACATTTCTTATCTAAATGTAAACCTTCGTCATTTTTTATAGCATTTTTCTGATCATGGGCATTTTGCATGATTCATGTCTAGCCGGTTACAAATTATTTTTGCACTAATGCTTTGTTGTTGCTACTATAGTGGGCATTTTGGAAGATAAAATGAGGAATAGACTAGAAAATTTGATTGCTGCTTATTATAGCAACAGATCTTTACACCATGTTGAAAACATAGATTTGTGTGCCCTGTAGAAAACCCATTATTTGCTATTGATTTGCTTGCTTTGTGTACATTTTGAGGCAGATTGCAGTTACACAGCAAACTCCAAAGATCTAAATTAATATTTTTTTTGCTCTGCAGATGGAGAAGCTGGCTAGACGTCAGTATCTAAAAAATAAAGATCCTAAGGCATGTGCCCTTCTATACATTGTGTTAAATAGACTTCAAGTCTTGGCAGGACTCTTCAAGATCAGTAAAAATGAGAAGGACAAACCCCTAGTTGCTTTTTTATCTCGCAATTTCCAGGTGTTTCTTAAATCTCAAACTTTGGAATTTCCCTTGAATAATCTGAATCCTATTTTTTTCCTTTCACCATGCAGGCATATAATAGATTTCTCCAGTGTTATCGTGTATCTTACTATATTTATATTTATGAGAATAATGCTTTGATTGATTGATATGTAAAAGTCTGACATTAATTGTCATACAGGAAGAGAAACACAGAGCTGCTGCTTCGAAAAATGCTTATGTATTGATGGGGAGGCATCAATATGAGTTGGCAATAGCTTTCTTTTTGCTTGGAGGTGATATAATTTCTGCAATCACTGTTTGTGCTAAGACTCTTGGAGATGACCAACTTGCTCTTGTAATATGTCGCCTCATTGAGGGGCAGGGTGGAGCGTCAGAGCGCCACCTAATATCAAAGATTTTACTTCCATCTGCAATTGAGAAAGGCGACTACTGGCTTGCAAGTATCCTAGAGGTTGTCCATGTTTTATTGGCTTGTCCTGGTGTTTTATGGTTTCTCGTGTCTAAGCTAATGTTCAAATTTTATTTGCAGTGGGAATTGGGTAATTATCTCCAATCATTTCTGATTGTTCTTGGTTTGCAAGGAGACTCTTATGTCAATGATTCTGAAAAAACAATCAAACATGCTGCATTTGTTGACCCTAGCATAGGTCAATACTGCCAAATGTTGGCAGCAAAGAACAGATTGAGAAATACAGTTGGTGAGCTGAATGCTGCCATTTTGTGTTGTTGGACAACAGTGATGACTGCTTCTGCATTTAACAAATGTGGTCTTCCAGTAAGTATATTTTAGTTATTTTCTCATGTTGCTATTGCCAGAGTGATCTTGCCGCTTTCTTATCCTTTTAAGTTCTCCATCGGTTAACTTAGAGATGCATCAAGTTTCAGTATATGTAGTTCGCATGGACTTTCGCTCATAATCATTCATGGTTTTGTAGGAGTAAGCAATTTCACTTTGAATGGCATATGCACTAAAGTGACAACTTTTAACAGTTCTTTGCATGTGAAAGTTCGGTACAATTGGATGAAACAGATTTAATATTTAATATTTGGATATTATGTGTCAGAATAGTAACGGTTATTAACAAATTTGGTCACGTGATTTTTAATCATTAATTTCTCTTAACTGATTCTTGTTGAACATCTCATGGTCCCATTTCACATGGATTTGTGTATTTTACCCCTTCGAATGTGTGCCTACTAGTTAATACACAGAGGTGTTTGTTGATTAATCCTTTACTCTGTAAATCTGGTTGACATAATCAACAAATTGGAATTATATTTTTATTATCCATTGTGTTCAGCTTGAAGCTCTGGAGTGTCTCTCGTCATCTGTCCATATTACTGAAGCCCCAGATAAGAGACTAAATGTTGGAGATTCAGAATTGCTACCCAGAATACTGCGCCCATCCCCAGCTTATTCTTCTAGATGGCTGTCAGATGAGGTAGCATGTCATCTGTTGGATCAGATTAAACTAGATCTAGCTATGCAGTATGCTGGCAAACTGATTAGGGAGCATCCATGTGGGCTTGAAACTAATTTGATATTAGCCAAAGCTGGTGCTACTACCGTGAGATCTTTGGAGCATGAGATTAGTCAATATAGTGCTCTTCTTGAAAACTTTAAACTGCAGTTCGATTTGGAACTTGCATATATGGAGACAAAGTTTTTGGTGGTCCAGGATATACTGCTTGATAAGGTAGAATCTGCGATCCATCTGTTTTAATTCCGTTATCCAATTGGCTGTATGAAATGCTGAGTTTTCTAAATTCCATATTTTTGCAGATTTTGTTTTCTTTAGACAATGATAGGTTGTTGCTCCAAGGCTGTCATGGTTCTGTTTTTCAAATCCCTGGAACTAGCCACAGTGATTGTACATCCTCCCAGCTTCTCAATCATTTTGTGAATATCTCTGAATATTTGTCTTATTCACTTCCAAGGTTTATCATTGCTAGCGTTATAGCTAGTGCCTGGACACTAGCTTCACCTAAGCAAAAATGGCCCTTCTCCAACCCATATTGCTGCATCCAATTCTTGGAATTTTATATCCAGGGTTTTGAATTAACAGCATCCAGCCTAAGATCTGCTTTGATGACTCTTGTTGGTGGAAATTCTAGAGATCTTATTGAGCAATATTTTTTAGCTCTTGAACTATGCAAGTATTGTATATATTTTGCTAGAGCAATGCTTCAACATAACCTTAAAGCTCTTGATGCACTATTGCAACCTGTATTGGTGTCATCTGCTGATGGAAACTATGGAGAAATTAACATTGTAAGTTTGAGGGTAATATTTGGACAGGCTGTTGAGGCATTTAGTCTTAAATCACCAGGCATCAATAATTTACTAGATACTCAAGGATTGCTTGAGGAAAATGGAGGGGACATGGATTTTATACCTCCACAAGATGAGAAATGGATAATTTTTAGGCTTTGTTTGTGGCAACATGTATCGAGGTTCATTGAATACCAGCTGAATCAATTATCCAATAGCGTGTCTTGTGATCCAGTCAGATCTACTCTGCATTCTGGTTTATCTCCCAGCCCTGATAGTAATTTTTCGATAGAACATGCGAGGCAGGTATTAACAAATTTTATTGAAACTATAGGAAATACCTTCAGGCATGTACCGTCTCATACTTCGAGGCAGCTTGCCATATTTCTTTGGCAGAAAGCTGAGGATGGGATCTCTATGCCCACTCTGACGTGGTTGGAGGAATTTAATCAATCTGTTCCTAGTGTGCTTTATCAGCATCAGGATGGAAGTTGTTCTTCAGATGTTTTGGATAAAGAAAACCCATCTTTGTGCTCTAAGTTACTAGCAAAGATTTGCAATCATCCTAAATTAATCTCTGAAATGCTTGCTCAATCACCAATCAAGTTGCCAGAAGTAATTCACTATAAGACCGGTAAAGGATGGAACCACTTGCACATGTGTGTGCTGGCAGAGCATGAAAAGCTAGAAAGCTACAAGCAAGAAGGTATTTTTGATAGTGTTCCTCGTGATAATAAAAGTAAAAGTCCTTCCGCAGGTTCTGAACAGAGGCATAACCGTCTGGATTCTGATATTGAGGGGGCTCTTACAAAGAAGATAGTTCATTTCAACAATCCTAAAGAAATATACAGGCGAAGTGGAGAACTGTTGGAGGTGAGTGAGTAGGCTTTTGTGAACCTTCTTATTGTCAAAATGATTTCCTTTCATCCCCTTGTTGAATTTGATGGCTGTAATATTTTATTGACAGGCATTTTGTGTCAATCCTATTGAACAACGTCAGGCTGCACTAGCCAGCAACAAAAAGGTAGCTTGTTTGCATAGCAGTAACTTTATTATTATTACTAGTATGTTTGTTTGTGCGTGTCTAGGTGGTTTGGGGGGAAGGGGCTTTCCTTTACTAGCCAATTGTAGTGAGAAGTAGAAACTCAGATATTTTATAATCTCTTAGGCAATGCTGAAATCATGAGTTGAGTGTTCAAACCCCTTCTAGTTTTATGAGAAGCTTATTATTTGTTCTTTTCCGTTCCTGTTTTATCTGTAAAAAATTGGGCCTGTGGCACATGGCCCATAACCTATATTTTTACACATGCCCACCCCGAATTCCTATCCACATGCAAAGTTACAAGTTCTAGCTTGTGGGTTGGCTCATTATTCGCTAACTTCCTCGTAGTTTGATATGATCTTCTGAAGCTGTCTTTGTGCGAGGTTTGCTGTCAACCTGGCAAAGCCTGTGGTAATAATGTTGATGCTTGTTTAGTTCTGTAGTAGTGAATGTTTGCATCAAAGTAGCCAACTATGCTCTCAGCTGGGACAAGGGTCATTCACTCATCTGTGTCTCCTGAGAGCATAATATTGATAGCTGTTGTTTCTATCTTCTCTTGCCTTTTTTTTTTTTTTTTTTGTAACCAGAAATCCCAATAATGAAATTAAATTACCTTTCTAGTTTCCATAATTTGAGGGATCAGGGATCATTTTCTGAATTTCTGGTTTCAGGGTGCTAAACACTTCAAACTCGTATTGTGCAGGGAATAAGCTTCTTTAGTTGGGGTGATGGATTGCTGCCCACATATCTGTCAGACTATATATGGGCACAATCTGATTGGCCTCAGAATGGTTGGGCTGGTACCGAGTCTACTCCAGTTCCTACATGTGTTTCTCCTGGTGTCGGTTTTGGTAGTACTAAAGGTTCACAACTTGGGTTGGGTGGAGCTACAGTTGGTGCTGGCTCTCTAGCAAAATTTGGAAGAGACTTGACTGGTGGAGCATTTGGGATCCCTGGTTATGCTGGCATTGGTGCCACAGGCATGAGCTGGGGAATTCAAGATGAATTTGACAAGTGTGTTGATCCACCAGCTACATTGAATAATGTGAACGGGAGTGCCTTAGCTGCTCATCCTTCAAGGCCTTTCTTTCTAGTTGGTTCTAGTAACACTCACATTTACTTGTGGGAGGTATTTTACCCATACTGAATTTACTTTTGCTTGTTTTAAAATGTTGTGGTGCACTATTTTTGCTTTCTATCTGATACAAAACTTGCAGATTTTGGATATCTGCTAATAGTTAGAGCCTAGTCTCAAAATAATTCATCCTACATTTTTAGGGCTTTTTAGTTGACAACAAGATATGTGGGAAATCAAAATTTATGAGAAATGTTAAAATGGCAAGCTGTTTGGTACATGTCCAACATGGGTATAGGCATCTTATTGTAAAAAAGAATAAAAAAAAAAAAAAAAACTACAACTCTATGGAAATTATATCTTAGCTTGGGTTAATACTAACTTGAACAAATTTTCTGTAAGAGTGTTATAAATAAATAAATAAATAAGTGCCGTCTTGGACATTTTTAGGGCCCATAGCGAAAATTAAAAGTATGCCCCTAAACCGTAGAAATACATTTCATCGATCAATTCTTTAAAAATGATTTTATTAAACACCTCATATCTTATTGGCACCGTAAGGGAAAATGATTAATTGAAGCAAGATAATATATGTATGTAGGATTGTGGGTTTATAAGGAATAATAAATAGGATAAAATTTATGTCGCTAGCTGAAATTCTTTAAGAACTATAGTTTTGGAGAGAATCAATTGGGTACACAAATAAATGGATGAGAAAATATGGAGGAGATCATGAAAATAGAAAGCTACACATAAGTAATTTAAATTGAACAAAAAAATTCTTTGCTCATCTTAAATAACGACTCTTAAAATTGTATTTCCTCCATAAACAAATGTTTGCAACTAAGGAATATTTTCTCATAAATAATACCCTTTTGTTGCAAACATTTGCTTACAGAGGAATATTCATTTTAACAAAATAGGTAAAAAAAAAATACAACAAAAAAAATAACTTCAGAGAAGTGTAGTCATAAAAAAGGGGCCCAGAGCTGTCGCTCATGGTGCACCCCCTATTGAGCCGGCTCTAAAATAGGTAAAGAAATACATTTATTTTTATTAATGACTATATATTTCATTTGATTTGACCTGCTTGCTTATGGACAGTTTGAAATTGTCGTGTTGTTGATTTACTTGCAATGATTACAGTTTGGTGAAGAGAAAGCTGTTGCAACTTATGGAGTACTGCCGGCTGCTAATATACCTCCTCCATATGCTCTTGCTTCCATTACTGGTTTGCAGTTTGATTACAGTGGACATAGATTTGCTAGCAGTGCGTCAGATGGAACGGTCTCTGCCTGGCAACTAGAGGTGGGAGGAAGGAGCAATGTCAGACCAACAGAGTCAACTCTCTGTTTTAATGGCCATGTTTCGTAAGTGTTACTTATGAAAGGAAATAGTTTCAGTGGAAAGAAATTGTATGATTACGTCTTCTTGAAATCTTGTTTGAAAATCTTTGTTGATAAATTACTTTCTTGACTTTACATTGTGATTTATGGCTGCTTTTAAATACCAAATTACTAACTGATAACCTGGAATGCGGAGATCCTCTATGGATTCGCATACAAGTATATATAGGTACAAATGGTTTAATTATCCTTCTAGAACGAGTTAATTGAAATTCAATATCAAGTGGTGAAATTTTCAGCTAATCAGCTGTATTATAAGTGGAAAAATTGGCAGCAAGTGTGGGGCATCTAATTGATTGTTTATATTCTCATCATAGATGAAACCATTTGGTGTGTTAAAGACATTTACCTTTTTAAATTTGGAAAATATATCATACTTCATCATCCTAGTATGTGGACTTGCTGAAACATGTGAAAATCATGCAGTTTCAACATTTGCTTCTTGTATCTCCATTTTTATGTCCACCTTGTTCTCTGCTTCTGTTTTGGTTTTCTTGCAAGTTATTGTGATCCTTTGAGGGATTAAATGTCACATTGAAAGGCTCTATTGTTCGGCTTCTTATTTGCTAATATTGCCAGGAACTTCTTGTCAGAACAACATTGTGTTCTTGTTCATGTGGAAACATCAGACATCATGTACCTTCAGACTTTTATAAAAATAGATTTCCTTCCTGGCTTTTAAAGAACAGCAGTTTTTTTTTATCGTGGGATTGGGTGGGTGGGGTGGGGTGGGGGGGAGGGGGCTGAGATCATTTTCCTGCCCTCTCCATCCCTCTCACTTCTGCTTATCCATCCCTCTCAATTCTGCTTCTGCTTTTATTGATGAGATGTCAATTTTTCAATCCACTCAACATGTTAAGCTTTTCAATCCACTTACATTTCTTGCTATACTCATTTTGACAGGGATGTATGTTATGTGGCAACCAGTGGGTCAATCATTGCTGCTGCTGGCTATAGTTCAAATGGTGTAAATGTGGTTATGTGGGATACATTAGCTCCTCCATCGAGCTCCCGAGCTTCTGTGATGTGCCATGAAGGTAAATAGAAAGAACTTTTGTTGCTATTGATATCCAATCAGAATACTAAAAACGTGTTGCTCTGTTTTAGTAATATTGTTAAAGTGATAGTTATTGGCTCAAGAATATATCTAAAGACTGCCCTGCATTTAAACATGGCATTGCAGCAGGGCATTTAAACAAACTATTGTGATCAGATTACTTTCACATTTAGGGTGCGTTCTCTTTACCTTAAAAAAATAAGTTTCAGTTCTAATAAGTTCGGATAACTTCATATTAGTTCAAATAAGCTTTAATCAAGTGTAGTAAGTTCAATAAGGTTTGAACAGGTCCAATATGGTGTGATAAGGTCTAGTTATTTCAATAATCAAGGCTAATCACATGAAAAAAACTTTGTTTACCCACTGGGTAAACTACCCACCTTTAATTGAAAGTGGTAGAAAGTAATAATGATGGAAGCCCACCCAACTTAATAATCAATATTTTAATATTCTATAAGTTCAGGTCTATTAAGTTGAAGAGATTGCATCCTTATTATGATTGTGATTTTTTCACCTTTTTGGCCTACTGGTGCAGGTGGTGCCTCTTCCATTGCTGTGTTTGATAATGATGTGGGAACTGGCTCCATATCTCCGCTAATTGTTACTGGTGGGAAAAATGGTGATGTCGGACTTCATGATTTCCGTTATATAGCAACTGGAAAGACTAAAAGAAACAGGCAATTGAACACTGTTGATAGGTTAATGGATACAGCTGCTATAGATATAAGATCAGAGCTTTCTTCAAGTGTAGGAGATCAAAATCGACATGGAATGTTGTGGTATATACCAAAGGCTCACTCAGGTAAAATCTTTTTTCTCAATTTTCTCATCTCTGTGAAATTTGCATCTCCTTGACATGTTATGTCTTTATTTTCTGCAAAAGGGAGTGTCACAAGGATTGCAACAATACCAAACACAAGCTTTTTCTTGACTGGAAGCAAGGATGGAGATGTCAAACTTTGGGATGCTAAGAAAGCTAGCTTAGTTTACCATTGGCCAAGACTACACGAGAGACATACCTTTCTCAATCGTAGTTCCCAAGGCTTTGGTGGAGTCACTAGGGTAAACCCCTATTCTAAACACATAATATGGAGTCTTGGCTCCTCTTACTAATTATATTATATGTTACCTTTGATGTTGCAGGTTGGTCTCACAGATATCCAAGTTATTTCTGATGGTTTTCTATCATGTGGAGGGGATGGTTCAGTAAAACTAGTCCAGCTGAACAATTTTCCTTCATAAAAAAACCACATTGACCAACATTCCAAACTTTACGCTCTTGAAGTTGAGTCAAAATGCTGGTGTGATCCCCCTAGCTTGGTCTGAGCTTTAAGCTCCTGTCAATCGCTTAGTGGATTTTTCTTGGGATCTTTATGCATGCCTTCGAGGCGCTGGAGAAAACATTTTTGGATAATATTGCAGTTCCCCACACAGGCTCCTATCTGAAATCCTCCATAGCCATATGAATGAAGTAAATACAACTAAAAGCCAATCAACCGTGCGTTCAAAGCCGTTCTAAGGTATACCCTTCCGCATCAGTAATGTCAGTCGTTGACAGTGTCTACCTGATTTGAACCCGGAGTGAGCTGCATGATGTGCTACTGGACATTGTTAGCCATTGGACATCATAATGCATTCTTTGTACCCGTTGTAGGTTTAGCCTGAGATATACAACATGTACTTTAAAATGAGTTGTTTCCTAAATTTTTTGTACGTACAGCTCATCGGCTCCCCCAAAAAGAAAAATTTTGTAGGTTTACTCTGTTGAACATCTGTAAATTTGTAATTTAAACAATTTTTATTAATGTACTTGTATGCGTGAGAAAATTGATTTCATTGTTACCTCAGTTGGGGGATTGATATGATACAATTAAAATTGAAATTGGTATGGGCACACCTTTTGTACAAGTCTTTAAAGTGATAGGCCGGGGGAGAGAAAAGCCCATTAACAAAACCCAAGTGAAGCTGCGTACCAAAACAATATGGCAATAGAAGAATTTGCTCACTTGGGTTATAAACTAGAAGCATTTTTGCTTCATTAGCCAATGTGGGACAAAGAAATTCACATTTGCACCCTAACATAAATTGCAGTTGGCAGGGTTGGCAAATTAAATTGTAACAACCATTCAAAGATTCTAATTAAAGTTTCAATTTGAAGAACTTACAAAATTAAACTCTAATTTGCCAGGGATAAAGTAATTTAACACAAACCTGATCCATTTAATTATATAAAACCTACCCCATTATTATTATTGGTTGGGGTCAGTGAATCAGTTTTTTACTTTATGTTAACCATCGCATTTGGTGACAGCTTCACTTTGATTTATTTTTTATTTTTGCTGCAAATCAATGTACAACATTCAAAATATTGAGAAATTAGTTAGATTTAGTAATTAAGCTTAGAAAATTTTTTCATCATGATTATCAGATAATGTTGCCACACAAGGTGTTACTTTGCCGGGGGGGAGGGGGGGAGGGAACAAAAATAAGGCACTTTGCCAGGGAAAAAAAATAGAGATAAGCAAAAAAAATAACATTGGACAAATAAAAATAAAAAATATTGATATTTTAAAATCAATTCGATTATGTGATGGTAATTAAAAAAAAGAACCAAGATTTTGTTCCAAGGTTTGAAAACCCAAAATGCGCAATATTTTGATATTCAGCATAAAAATATAAGATTAAAACTAGGAATGAGTAGGGGCCGCGCGAACGCAGGCCCCCTCTATCACAAATTATGACGTAGACTCTCCCACTTGGGGAGATCTTAGGATGATGCCCCTCCAAAGTGCAATGGAGGCCAACAACCTAGGCCATGGATCTTCTTGATCGCCCATTGACCCCGTCCAGGTAAGTATGTTGCTTAGTGTTATATGTTTTTATTTTATACTATCTCCTTCCTTCTCCTTCTTTATCTTTTTCGATGTGGGACTTATTTCCCACCGTCTATACTTTTCTTCTTCCTTCACCAAACTTTCAGCTATCAAATCAAATGTACTACACCTTAGCCTTCCTTCAATCCTTCCCCACTTGTATAGTTGTATATACTTGTATTAATCCTACTACTTTGATTCAAAATTTGGATATTATAACTTCAAAAAAAATGCTGAACATTTATTAAATTTTGAAAATTATATACAAAGTATACTAGAGTAGTTTATCACTTTGTTTCTGTAAGTTGATTATGTTTGAAATCTTGGTTATGTTTTGAAATTTTGGATACAGGGAGAGAAAAAAATTAACCAAATTAAAAAAACAATATCTTATATCATATATAAGAAAGAAATATAGGTGTGTGAGATTTTATTAGAATGATCTTTATGAAAAGTTTTTTATATCAATCTTAACACGCAACAAAAAAATATCTCATGGGTTGTTATGAGTTATGTAGGTTTTTGTAATATACTTCCTCCGTTCTTTTTAGATGAAACCTTTTTTTTTCCCGTATATCAAGGAAGTTATTTAATAGTGTAAAAAAAATATATTATTCAAAAAAAAAACTAAGCCATGTCAAATATAATATCATATATGCTTGTATTAAATTTTCGTCGAAAGATTTAGTCATTAACACTCTTATAACTCTTATGTTGTTCTCTCAATACGCGTGGGAAAAAATCCGTATAAAAAAAAAAAAAAAAAAAAAACAAAAGGAAGTATTAAAATGTAATTTGATGCTTTTATATTTACCATTAGATTTCAAAGGGTTACCGTGTTATGCATTATTATGAACAACATAACTAGTAATATATATATATGGCTATCATAGGTCGTTGTTACGACCGATTAGTACAAACATATGATGGTATAATTTTATTTGATGCATTAAAAAGTAATAATATTATTAAAAGCAATGAGTCTATTATACATCTTAATGTATGTAGAATTACGTACATCTAAGGAGCGTTATTGCTCATTTAAAATAATTTTGCTCATTTAAAATAATTTTGCTCATTGAAAATTTTAAAATGAGCAAAATCACTATTTGATGTACCATACATTTGGATGTGTATAATATAATTTCTATATTAAAGGAATTATTGGGTCAATCTATTTACCATAGGGTTGATTTGGGTTGAGAATCTCAACCCGTATAACTAAATGGACTGGGGATTTCAACTCATTTATATTAATGGGCTAACCCGAACCCAATACAAGTCGACCCATTGGCAACGCTAAAATTGCTTTGGTGTAAAATTTTTTTTTTACTACTTCTTCCGATTTAAATTAAATGCAACAATTTGGAGTGCACGGATTCTTAAGTAAAATTTAGTTGTGAGGGTGAAAGGGATTGAAAGAGACAATAGGTTATGTGATGATATGATAGATAGAAAAATTTAAATTGCTGCAAATAATTTAAAACTTTCTGAAATAGAAATTGTCGCATTTGATTTTGATCGGAATAAGTATAAAGTATAATTACAAGTTTGCCCACTAGTATTCGTTTAGAATGGAGGTGGGAGTTAAGTTAAGTCGTGTCAGGTTCATGTCAACCTGTTTACATTCATGATTTGAATAAACGGGTAGTGTTGTACCAACCTTCTAATTTAAATGGGTTAAACTCCTAGACTCAAACCCGTTAATAACGCATCGATTTCGTGTTATGTTAGTCGGTCATATAAGTCTTCATATGTTATATGTTGATAATTATAAGTTATTGTGGCGTGTCATGTAAATCCTAAACCCCTTAACTTAATAAATGGGTCTTATCACATTAACTCACGTAAATAAATGAGTCAAATCCCTCACAAACTTGTTAGTTACATGCCGGAGTTTGTATCGGGTTGAATTAGAAGTTATTGGGTCTCATAACTTTCCCGATAGATTCTACACATACAACTATTGTATGTAGTCCTCTGTTCCCACATACAATGACCAGTGGGATGTTAAAAAAGGAGATTAAAGAGGGAGAAAAATAGAGAGGTATTTTGGGACCCACATAATTAACCAATAAAAAATCATTGTAAGTGGGGTTTTTATACAACTACTGTATGTGTAGGTGTATTATTAGGTTTCAATATTTTAGTTTGTTAAGATTGTAAACTAACATAGTGCCCGTGCGATGTACGGTTTATAAATGTACGGATATTAATAATTCTAAAGAATAAAATATATTTTTTATAATATATTTATAAGAATAAGTAACACAATTCAACGGTTAACCAATGTAATTATGTATGTAATATACTCCTTTAATGGACATGTATTACTATTCTTATTGCTATGATTGCTATAAAAAAAATTATATAAGCTTTACATTAGTAAAAAAATCCCCAAATACATAAGCACAATAATAAGTTGTCTAATAATCTCGTCGTTATAATGTTATTTATTTAATCTAATACGAATAACTTGTTTTACACATCGTCTCATTCTCTAAATCTATAAGCACAATAATAACGTTATACCTTACCCGGCAATATATATAAGCTCTAAGCTAACCATTGTGCCAAACATTATTACTCCTAAAATAGTCATGCATACAACTAATAGATATTTATTATTGACTATATAACAAAATTAAAATATATAGGTACGGATATTAATAATTTAAAAGAATAAAAGATATTTTTTATAATATATTTATAACAATAAATTAAATAACACAGTTCAACGTTTAACCAATGTAATCATGTATGTAATATACTTTTTTAATGGACATGTATTATGCTATTCTTATTGTTGTGATTGCTATAACAATATTATATAAGCTTTGCATTAGTAAAAATACCACTAAATGTATAAGCACAATATATAATAACTTTATATCTTATCTGGCAGTATATATAAGCACAATAATAACTTTCCTAAGCACAATATATAATAACTTTATATCTTATCTGCCAAAAATCATATGAGAGAAGTGAATTATAGAGTGTCACTTGTATACGAAGATATTTTATAATTTTTATAAGAATAAATTAAAGTTAATGGTAAAAGATATTTATTATATTTTTTTAGCAATATAATATAAAAAAAGTTAGAGGTATTTTATATAGGATTATTTGTCAATAAAAAGGCAACCTTTCACCCATTGGCCAATAATAAGTCAAGCTCTTGGAAAATCATAAATAAGTTAACCTTGTCATCATTAATACCAATTTTAAGTTGGTCACCTATATGTTTACCTGTAATAACAGGTTCACCATAATTAATTATGAATAATTATAATTAATTATTATAATTATAATTAATATAATTAAATAAGATTAATTTTATTTTAAATTTAATTACATATATAATTCATTTCTCCTCCCTCTCTATTGCTGCCATTCGCCTCCACCGCAACCATCGCCACCGCGGCCGACGCAACTATCGCCGTTGCAACCACTTCCACCGCCGTCATCATTATGCACAACCAACTCAACTATCACCTCGCCCAAACCCCATCCTAATTGAACACCACCCACCGCCATGCGCCATCACAACCCAACTCTACGCCCAACCTACTAGAACCCATCGAGCCTACCCCACAACCGAAACCCCTAGATCCAAACACACCCCACGACCCAACCCACCCACAATCGAATTCACCCCACAAACAAACCTACCAGAACCCCCACAACCGAACTCAGCCCCACAACTGAACGCATCCCCACAACCAAACCCACCGACAACCGAGCCCATGATTCCTCTAAAAAAAGAATAGTCCAGATAAAAAATGGTAGAGAACGGAGGAGACTTGCGGTGGTGGCGTTGGGGGTAGGCAGTGACGAGGGCACGGAAGATGGCAGTGGTTGTTGGTGCTGTTGTGGTTGTCGTCGGTGGTATGCGGTGGAGAGAGAAAGGATGGGGTGGGGAGGTGATGTGAGGAGAGGAGAGAGAAAGGAAAGGAGATGAGGGGTTAAGAAAATGAAAGAAATATTTTAAAAAATCAAATTATTTTTTAAAAAGGAAAAAAGAAAACAGAACAAAGAATTCATTTTTAATCCATTCTACCGGTCATAGGTTAGTTATCTTATTTTTGGTTTCGATCTTGACAAGGTAACTTATTTCCAATTTTTCAAAAGCTTGACTTATTATTGGCCAATGGGTGAAAGGTTGCCTTTTTATTGGCAATTAATCCTTTTATATAATTTTATTTATTTTTTATTTAAAAAAAAATAAATTGAGTTAACATATTCAACCACTTACCTAAAATAAAGAAATGAATATAGAAGGAATTTTATACATATATGTATATAACAAAAATATATAGGTACGAATATTAATAATTTAAAAGAATAAAAGATATTTTTAATAATATATTTATAATATAAGAATTAATAACACATCAATTCAACGTTTAACCAGTATAATCATGTATGTAATATACTTCTTTAATGGACATGTATTCTACTATTCTTATTGTTGTGATTGCTATAAAAATCATTATATAAGCTTTACATTAGTAAAAAAAATCCCTAAATGTATAAATTAAACACAATAATAACTTTCCTAAGCTAACCATTGTGCCAAAAATTATATTAGAGAAGTGAATTAGAGGCCGTCACTTGTATACGAAGATATTAAATAATATTTATAAGAATAAATTGAAGTTAATGGTAAAAGATATTGATTATATTTTTTTAGCAATATAATAAAAAAAAAGCTAGAGGTATTTTACATGTTTTATGTAGTTTTAATTTTTATTTTTTTAAAAAATGAATTGAGTTAATATATTCAATCACTTACCTCAAGAAAGAAATGTATATATAAGGAATTTTATACATATATGTATATAATGTATAACAAAATATATAGGTACAAATATTAATAATTTAAAAGAATAAAAGATATTTTTTTTATAATATATTTATAAGAATAAATCACACGTACAGTTCAACGTTTAACCAATGTAATCATGTATACAATGTATAACAAAATGTATACGTACAAATATTAATAATTTAAAAGAATAAAAGATATTTTTTTATAATATATTTATAAGAATAAATCACACGTACAGTTCAACGTTTAACCAATGTAATCATGTATGTAATATACTTTTTTAATGGACATATTCTACTATTCTTATTGTTTTGATTGCTATAAAAATCATTATACAAGCTTTACATTAGTAAAAAAAATCTCTAAATATATAAGCACAATAATAACTTTATATCTTACCTGTCAGTATATATATTTATAAGCACAATAATAATTTTCGTAAGCTAACCATTGTGCCAAAAATTATATAAGAGAAGTGAATTAGAGAACCTCACTTGTATACGAAGATATAAAATAAATAATATTTATATGAATAAATTGAAGTTAACGGTAACATATATTTATTTTATTTTTTTAGCAATATATATAATAAAAAATGTTATAGGTATTTTACACTTTTTATGTAGTTTTATTTTTTTTAAAATTGAATTAAGTTAACATATTCAACCACTTACCTAAAATAAAGAAATGAATATAGAAAGAATTTTATACATATATGTATATAATATTTTAAAGATTTTAACATTTTTTAAATAAAATGAGAGAAGCAAATCAGAGAGCGACACTTGTCAGCTCCACATCCATCCGCTTCTCTTTTAGTATAATATAATATAATAATATAATATATATATATATTATTCCTGGTTGGGAATGAATTAGGGTAAATATTTTAGATTGTAGAAGGTTTTTTTTTTGTAAAAATATAAATGGGTCGACCTGAACTGTTTATTTTAAGGTCGTGTTAGGTTAAAAAAACGCAACCCGTTTATTAAATGGGTCGGAATCGGGGTGAGGGTCGTGACTTGATAACCCGACAACCCGACAGCCCGATTTGCCGGCCCTAAATTTTAGTCTAGGCAATTAGGGTTCCCAAGACAAAGTACAAGATGGCGCCAAAACGCGAATTTTACCGCCATAAATAAATCAATTATACGAGTATAAAATAAAAATTATAAATCAATAAAATCCCAAACACAACTTATTGATGTTTCGCACCCTGAGATTGATTCCACACTTTCCAGTTTTCACCCCATCCCCAAACAAGACTACACCAAAAATACAAATGAAGAAGAAGAAGAATAAAATTGAAAACCCTTCAAAACATCAACAAGGGCGACAATACTGGTTACTGAAAACAGAAGTTGGGGAATGGTCATGGGAAGATCAAAAGGCAAACGCTGGAAAATCCAAATGGGACGGAGTAAAGAACAAGCAAGCACTGAATTATCTCAAGTCTATGAAAACAGGGGAACTCTGTTTCTTCTACCATTCGGGGCCCAAAGCCCGCCGAGTAGTGGGGGTTGTTAGGGTCGAAAAGGAGTGGTACGACGATGACTGCGGAGTTGCGGTTGATGTTGCGGAGGTTGGGGAGATGAGGAGGGCCGTTGATTTGGCGGAGATGAAGGCGGATGAGAGGATTAAAGAGTTAGGGTTTGTGCTTTTTCGGCAACCTCGGTTGTCGGTGGTGCCGGTGCCGGAGGAGGTGTGGGAGAGGGTGTGTAAGTTGGGTGGTGGCTATGAATTGCAAGGCATTGGTAGCGACGATGAGGATTGAAGATGAAGGTATTTTGGTGGTATTATGTACGTTAATGGTGGATCTCTAATTTCGCTTGACTACTTTGTGTAAGAGGCTAAGAGTTTTTTTTGCCCCTTTTGGGTTCATGCCCCGATGCCCGTGTCCAACATTTTTCAATCAACACTAATATGAATCGTGAAGTTGTTCGGTAATTATTGTTATGGTTATTATACGCAAAATTTAGTTATGCTTTCTATTAAGATGAGGATTGTCTAAATTATAACATAAATTTGTTGCACGTTTTCTAAAGTGGTATTGCTTGAAAACATGTGATTATGAATTATACAAAAAGATAAATTTTAATTAAAAGCCTATCGAAACACGTTTCAATTTATTGTAATGATTTTTTTTATTGAATTTTTTTAAAATGTAATTGAGAAAACAATAGTTGGAATCGTTTTGAACGGATAATTATGTCATTGTCAAGATAAACATTGATTTATCATGGAAGTGGATGAAAAAAATTTAAAACCAAAGAAATCATTGTAGGGTGGTTTTTGAATGAAAATTAAGACTAATACACATGATCTTCTTTGATTGAAAATATTCTTCTTAGATAAATTTATATAATCTTGCTGTAACATAAAAAATTTCTCGCATTTTGATGAATGTGATTTAAGGGTGTAAACGGAAAAAATCAATAAAAATGGTTTTAATACAATCAAGAATGTAATTATAAATTACTAATATCAAAATTATTTTTGATTAATTTTGTCGTTTACAACTTCAATTTGCTTCCTTGAATTACTTGCAAAAAACAATTGTTAGAAATTTTTGTGTTACAGAGTAAGTACATCAATACAAAATTATTTAATGGGGTATTTTTGGGTTGAAACATTAGTGATTTGGCATTTGGATCAAAGTTTTTATGTTGATAGATACTATGAGGTTGAAAAATGAATGGCGCTTAACCATAGTTTATTTTTCTTGGTGAACAAGCATTAGTTTGTTTTTTATTGCGAGTCTTTACTTTCTCTTCTCATACAAATTCGAGTCTTACTTTCATTATTGTCATAAAAATTCTTCTCTTTTCAATGCAAACCATTGTCTTTCATGATTCTCATTCTATATTAATACAAATCGTTTGATAATAATATCAATGATATAATAATACAAAATATGAAATAGTGATCAAAACAAATTTGAATTTATGAAGTGTATGCGCAATGATTATGTCCGAAGTAGAGAAGCTATTGAAAAGTGTAAAAATATCCGAGCGAAGACATAGATGTGTTCGCTTCAACTTATATCAGATCAAATCAAATCTAATAATATAAGTTCAACTTCTCATACATTTTCAGATCTTATCTTATTAGATCAGATTAGATCAGAGAAAATAAGACGAAAAAAACGCACCCATAGTAGGAATATAACACTATTCTTGTAAAGAAGGGGCTAGTACAGAACTGATACTGAAAGTTTGAAAGAAGGCAAAGAGAGCAAAAGGATAGCAATGACAATATTCATGTAAACAATGATGACTATGTCTATCAAATATGATTATGTACATACTAAACAAGCATATCCATCTAAACACAAATTAACCCAAGTAACCTGTCAAAAAATGTAAACATGACAAAATCGGATACTCATGCTTCTATATAATTTTTTTTCTTACACCACCTTGCTGGCTTGCTATGCAGCTCCCAAACCTGCAACATCCTCCTCCCTACATATAATGTACCATAGAAAAATATAAATTCTTTGCAATCATTTTTATAAAAATAAATAACACAAGTCAACACCATTATCTGTAGTTACTTAGGCAATGATATTTACCAAACTAAAATCAAATCATTCAGTGGTGAAACCTTAGAGAATAAGGTGTACTCAACCTATGAAAAATGATATACGCAAATTAGAGTTATAATCACAAGGGACATGAAAAATGACCGAAAAGAGAAATGCTCAAATATGTTAGGTGTTGGTTATTGTCATCATTCTAATAAAACTGTGTCAAAAAAAATGTTAATTCAATACAACACCACCAACAAACTAAAGTGTTAATTCAATTAAATTTATAAAAGCTCAAATTGTCTGAACTGTTGTTGATTTCTAAAATTAAAGCCAAATGCCTTTAAACATGTATTTAGCTGAGTAGTATTGTGATTTCAATCCATCATCAGTCATATATATAAACTTTCCACACTTCCATGCCTCCACTAATGAAGTTCCTAGCTGTCTACAACTTTTATAAATTAACTTCATACCTATTACAACAATTGTCCCGTAATTTTCTTTGAACTTGCAAAACAACCACAACTACAACCTAAACTCCCTAAATATATGATACCAACCAAATGCATGTATCAGGCACTTATACAAAATAGTCTGTCACAACATAACAATCAGAACAAAGTATTTAACCAATTAATTTCCCTAATCATAAAAGTTTACAATAAGTCAATCATAGTCGTTTAAATGCAAAGATAAAAAGTTTAATATACTTTCACGTGTTGCAAATTTCGAAAATATACATAATCTCGTCATATGTGAGATGATTTAGTGGGAGCACTACTCTGCATATTTACAATGAACTTAAGTAGCAACTTATAAATAGAAGAGAAAGGGCACAAGAATGACTTAAGATCATGCAAAGTACAAATATATATGGACAGTTTTTGTTCATTGGGAGCAACAAAATTAAAACATGTCATAACATTTAATAGTACAATTTGGTTTAAAATTGTTGGGAAGTTGAGTACTTCACAGCATTTTGGTATCAAAACCAAATACCTAATATCCAAAAAAAAGTTTAAGAACACTTAGGAAAGGGCGTTATTAAATTTTTAAAAAAGAATTGATATCTATGTTTAATGCTCTTTTAGCAAATCGGTGCCTTATGTTCTCAAATCTCTTTACCAAACAAAAATAAGAATTAACACACACACAAAGTAAACTGCTATAAGTTTCAATTCAATCTCCATGAGAACGTAACCAACCAAAGTTTACCAAATAAAAAAGCTCAAAAACAGAATTTGCAAACCTCTAGAGTCAGTAAAATGTCTCTAATAAGGTTATGGAGGTTAGATAATCAAAATATCAAAACATTTTGAACTTAAGTTAATTGATATAGTAGATGGAAACAGGTTTTTTTAACACTGGCATACTAATATTATTAAAAACAAGAAAATCTAATAGAATTATCCTTACCCACAAGCTATAATCATATAAGCTTTGTAGTAATTCAGCAGATACACAAAATTTCAGATTACGCCTGCTCGTGTGGCTCAAATAACCAATTCCTGTCAATCTTGTTCGTGTATACCATTTTCAAACCCCGAGCTCTTCCTAAAATAAGCCTGCGAAGAAAAAAAACGCAATATAAAAACCAGCTAAACAAAATAAGCACAAAATTGGGCATAAAAATGAACAACAAGCAATCATCGCTCATCTGCAAGTCCAATTTGAGCATACAATAATTAATTCTAGCTACTGTTAAATTAGCAATCCACATCAAATATGAGAGCAATAAACGTAGAAATTAGCAAAATAATAAAAAAAACAATCAAATTATTCTGAACAAAAACATTGTAAAAAGAGTTGATTGTCAAGGTGCTATCATCCATCCATACATAAGGAGGGGGTGGTAGCTAATTAAGTTGATACTTACAGGAGATTTAAGGAATTAAAGGCTTGATCCATCGATGGATTCGTCCGATGAAAGTCGCCAATTGAAGGAGAAGAGAGGTCGAAGTAGTGGGATGAATAGCAATGGGCAAAACTGAAGAAATGGAAGAGATGATAGCAAAACGGAAGGAAAATAAAATGTAGATCACTTACCTAAATCTTTTTCTTTTAAACAAAAACACCAAAATAAAAATAAAAATCTGACATTAAAAAAAAACTCGAACATTCAAAAACGAACAAATCGATAACATTCATATCAAAAACCCTAAACTTAATTCGACAACCCTAATTCGAAAACTCCAAAATCGAACCTTAAAACCATGAAATTTGAAAACCCTACTTTCAATTTGTGGTCGAAGAGATCCAGAGAGAGGGGAAAGCTGAGTAGAGGACCAAACGCAAACAACGAACCGAAAACGGTGATGACGACGACGATGATCTGAACAAGATATGAGGAGATGGTGAAGATGGGAGAAGGAAGGTCAGAAGCGTGGAGAAAACCGAAGAAGCAGCTAGTTTTTTTTTTTTTCAAAATGAAATAGTGGGGGGAGGGGGGTGGAATGACCTGGAGAAGCATGAGCCAAAGGATGTTGTTGAGCACCATGACCAAGCAGATGACGTGGAGAAACGTGAGCCATCCAATCGTTACTGTTCAACGCAGATCACTGCTTTTATAAGTTTATAGATTTATAGAAATTAAAATTAAAAGTTGGTTTATTAGAATGGACTTCCTTTCAAAAAAAAAAAAGGAATTTTGTTAAATGTGAAATTTATTTGTTTCTAATAATGTGAAGAGATACAAAGTAGTGGCTTCATACGTGACTTTGATTCATGATTTTAGAGGTTTGTATGATTGTGTTAAACAATAAGTTGCGTGGTTCACTTATTTTTATTTAAGAAGAAAATGTGTGAGCTATGAGGGGAGAAAATTGATTTGAGAGGGTAAAATCTAGGTGGATAGAACCTCTTTTAGTAATGTGGATAATGGTAATAATGTGCTTACGACATGAGGTGAAATTTAATCAATTACATTACATGCAATATTTGACATATTTGTTATCAAATATTCAAAATAACAAATATTCAAAATTTCAATTGTTGTTTCTTATGTAAGGAGTAGTAGACTACTTGTACAGTTGTAGTAGCATAAGGCTCTGTTCTTTAGGACTGATCTGATTAGGTGGGGTATTATTTCTACGTTTATCGGTTTATCACACTTCATTACTTCAAGGCTTATATGGGGTACACATGTTTTTTTGTGGTACTTATTAGGAGGCCTAGACAGTAAGTCTGGACCTGAAATGAGAGGATAAGTAAATCTTTTCAGATATGTGTGATGAGTGGATTAGTCACTGCACCAACAAGAACAATCAATCAATATTTCACTGCACATTAATCTTACATCAATATATTATCACACCTTGATCAAACAATCAATGAGATGCATAGTTGATAACCATTGTTGATACGCATAACAATCAATCAATATAATCACTACTCTTATTATCCATTCTCTACAAAATTAGAGATTTAAACTCTTATAATAGAAAACAAAATCCCATAACAAATGGGGAAGAAAACTCTCATAAAGAGAAACTTTATTGAAAACTAAACATTGACGAGAAATTGCGGTACCATCACTAAATATGGTGAATGGTAGCCCTTGGATGAAAATTAGGAAGGGAGAGAGAGAAAAAGATTTGATGACAATGCAACATTAAGATATAACTAAGATGTTTACAAATTTCTTAGATTAGTTTATTGAGATAAATCAAATGAGACACTACCCAACCATATTTATTCTTATCGTTGGGCCTAACAGCACCACCTGGACTACGACATTAGTAAGATATTGTCCGTTTTGTGCCTAGCCCGTACCGATTTGTTTTTGGGCACCTTTTCAAAAAGCTTCATATTAATAGAGTTAGTGGATATTAATAAGCAAGATAACACTTTATTATTTTTCTGATGTGGGACTTGGATTGCAAACCCCAACACTAATTCCCTCACCCTTGATACTCCATTTAAGGGTTAAGGGGCGGCAAAAAATCTCTTTTCATTCCCAAGGGCGGGATTCGAACTCCCAACCTTTTGGTTAAGAGACAAGGTGAGCGACCATCATGCCAAGACCACTTGCTTCGTCTCATTGTAGTTGAATTAAGCACAACGAGCCAAGAAAATCCAACCAAAAACTTCTTAGATTTTTAAATAATTTGGAATTTTATTAAAATGCTTAGAATTTGTAGATTGTCATTAGCTTAAAATATTTTTATTGGAAATAATTGGGATTTCCTTAAAATGCTTGATATTTAAAATTTATAAGTTTGCACAAGCCTACCAAAAAAAATGCTTAAATTTTGCACAAGCTATTTTTATAAGACCATTAAACAAAGGACATTTTACACTTCATTGCCTCAAGAAAGTTCAATGATTTTGATTACTTTAATCGAACCATCAAAGGAGTTATACAAGTTAAGTAAAATTACAGCACCAAAAGCTGGTTGCCCTAGTTAAGGTTCTTCCATTGTCCACACTCCATAGGCTTGCAATCGAGATTTTTAATATTTTTTTAAAAAATCCTATTATTTACTCCCTTCCTTTCTAAAAAGAATAAAATTATTTATCTTTAGAGCTAAGGTGCGTTTGATTCAACTTATTTAAGTATTATAGTGTTTATTTTGAAAAAAAAAATTCATATTAGATCAGAAGAATTAAAATATCTGTAGTCACGCTTGGTCTTCTAAATTAACAAAGTCTTTTAGAAAATTGTCACATGATCGAGGTCTTATTCATGTTTAGGGCTATGCTTAACAATTTTTTTTTTACTAATATACTCCATATATCAAAGATGTATTTTTGTAAATATATATAGTCAAAACAACAATAACATTAAAAAAAAAAAATTAGATGAAATGTATAAAATAACTTTGAACTCTTGAATATATTTTTAACCCCCACACAAAATAACACCTTTACGACTCTACCCTAAATTCAAATGTACATACATATTGTCATACTATTGAGTGACGTATTAAAAATAATAAATATAAGCCCCCCTACAACCACAAAATCATCGTATAGTGTATATATATATACTTCCTAATCTCGATTGATCATCACTTAACGTATTAATTAGTACTGTACTTAGCTTTCATATAGCCAATTATGTGCCTAATTTAGAAGACTTAAGGGAGGTAATTATGTATCATAATAACAACAATGCTTCAAAAACTGAAAAAACGTGGAGGAGTTGAGAAGGGCAGAAATTAGGGAAGAAAGTTGGTTGAGTTCAAGACATCACATTCACATATATATATGTAAACACAAATTAAATATAATAGCAAAAAACAAACACCTTCATGTTAATTATTATTATTATTCTTATATTAATTACACAATTTTCAAATTAATTGATATATAAATTTATCATGTAGGGAGGGTATTATTTACGTGTCTTGGCAAGTTAGAAAGCAAAACCCTACTATTTAGCTAGGAAATTAAAGATTATATTTTTATTTTAAAAACCTTAATGAATTTTATTGTTTAATAAGGAGACTATTAACAAGGTTGTGATCCCTTGTTTACTCTCCAAAGCATGAGAATCATTCTCTTTCTCTGACTACTCCTCCTCCTCCTTATTCTCTCTCCTCCACTCGCGTTTTTATTCAGAATTTTGAATTTTACAATTGAATTAAAAAAGAAGTTTGAATTTTACAATAGAATTAAAGGAAAGGTAAACGAGGAGGAAAAAGAGTAGAAAAAAAAAAGGAATAGATATTATGGGAAGAGCTCCTTGTTGCTCTAAAGTTGGGTTGCAAAGAGGTCCATGGACAGCTAATGAAGATGAATTGCTAATCAAATACATACAAGATCATGGTGAAGGGCAATGGAGATCTTTGCCTAAGAAAGCTGGTGAGACGTACATTATTATCACTATTATTTACTATATATTTATTTTACTTATAATTTTCTCTACTTGTATATATATGTAGGCCAAGGTTTGTTTGTTTACCTTATTTTTACTTGTTTGAACTTATTTTAACTTGTTTTGTGAGAGAAAAAATTATAAGTTTGTTCTTTTCAACTTTTTTTTTTTTTATTATTCAGGACTTATTTGAAATTATTTTTTTCTAAGAGTCCGTTTACTAGAGCAAAAATAT
The DNA here is from genome assembly GCA_951394345.1 of Salicornia ramosissima. Classification (NCBI taxonomy): domain Eukaryota; kingdom Viridiplantae; phylum Streptophyta; class Magnoliopsida; order Caryophyllales; family Amaranthaceae; genus Salicornia; species Salicornia ramosissima. Next base: position 52,843,570 of record OX596234.1, read on the forward strand.
TTTTCCTGAAAACTGTTTTCCTATTTTACATCGTTTACTTTGGATGAAAAAATAAAATGTAAAACTTTGGGTAAAAACTCATTTTAAACCTTATTGGAAACATTTTCCTCCAAATTTGAGGGTAAAAGTTGTTTTCCGTGCAAGTAAACATTGAAAAATTTATATGAAAATGAGTTTTCCAACGTAAAATGTTTTTCATGGAAAATTGTTTTACATCGAAAATGTTTTACACCAAAGTAAACGGACCCTAAATATAAGTAAAAATAGGTTGAATAGAACAGACTCATAATAGTTGTATACTTATGTATAATCAACAAGTATTAATTAATTAGCTCCCTGATTAAAAAAAGTATTAATTATTCCCTAATTACCAAAAGAAAAGGTACTAGACTAATAGTTGAACATAATTATATATGAATATTCATGTTAAATGCATATAAGCCATTGAAGTTTTATTCATCTAATAATCTCTTTTGAGATTCAAACTATTTAATTCAGTGCGTAGCTTGGACTTGGCAATAGAGATTCCTTAATATTCAAATTAAGACTTGTAGTTAAGATCCACTAAAAGATATTCTCCTTTAGAAACAGGAGAAGTTTTGCTGACTGATATGCCCGCATATGGATCGGAGTAAGGCCGTGTTCTTTTGAACTTAATTTCTGAAAATTCAATTTAGTTCACTTCAGGCTAGTTTAGTTCAATTCAACTCTTGCTGGGTATAGGATTTAGTTTAATTCAGTTCAGTTTAGACAAATTTAATTCTGTTCATAATAGTTGGATAGATATTCCATTTATATCTATATGATTTACCAAAGTACCAAAATACATACATATTCCATTTATATATAGCTTGATTCTTTTGATATGTCAAGATCAACTTACACCACTTTGTTTTTTAGTACAAAATGTTAATGACAAACATTAATTAATGTTGAGATGCTTAATTATTTAACTATAATATGCAATGTAGGGCTTTTAAGATGTGGAAAAAGTTGCAGATTGAGATGGATGAACTACTTGAGACCTGATATCAAAAGAGGCAACATTACTTCAGAAGAAGATGTCCTAATTATAAGGTTGCATGGCTTATTAGGCAATCGATGGTCTCTTATAGCTGGAAGATTACCTGGTAGAACTGATAATGAGATTAAAAATTATTGGAATACTCATTTAAGTAAGAGACTTCGGAGCCAAGGGACCGATCCAAATACCCATAAGAAATTATCCGAATCCGAGTTGGAAAAACAAGCAATGAATTACAACAAAAAGAAGTGTCGTCGGAGCTCCATCAACAACAAAAACCATACCCGTATTACTAAGATCCATTTACCCAAACCCATTAGGGCTAAATCTATCATTTCACTAGCAAGTAACAATAGCAATATAAGCTTAGAAAGTAGCAATTTGAGTACTACAAGTGCATCTTCAAGTCAAAATCAAACCCTAAGTCAAACCCTAAATCAAAATCATGGTCTTACAACAACATTTAATAATAATAACAATAATAATAATAATAGTAATAGTTCTAGCATTTTAGACATGCCATGGTTATCAAATAATAATGCAAGCATGGAAAGCAATGGGATTGATGATCAACTGATGATGACGATCGGACAATCGTTTGATAATCATGAGGTAAGCCTTGATGCTATGAAGATTCATGATAATAATCAAGTACCAGAAAATAACAACAATAATAATCAACAGCTTGAGAAGCTTTATGAGGAGTATCTACAACTCATAAAAGTGGATGATGATGATGATGTTGATGATGGTGATGTTGATGATCAACTAGATTCATTCACTGAATCCTTTTTCATCTAATTAACATGACATTAATAGGGATGGGGTCATGACTTGTTTTAGCTAATATGTTATATATGTAGTAATATTCATTTTCAATCTTATGTTCCTTAATTCGATCCTTGACAACTTGCTAATAATTATTTCTTCGGGTGAGAGATAACTCGGTTCTCATGGGATCATGAGATCGATTCTCATCACCCTGTACTGTCTTTTTTTCTAACACCCATTAAAAAAAAACTTAAAAAATAGGGAGAGAGTGGGAGACAATATTGTTTTCATTATTCAATTTGTGTAATGTTTTTTGTTGCTATTTAAAACGGAAAAAATAATAAATTAAAAGTTCGTTTCCTATTTTTTCCCCAATTAGTTTTGGGAGAAAGGCTTTTTTTATTTGTTTTTATTGTCTTCAATTTTTTATCATCAATAGTAAAGCTAATGAAAAAAAAGGGATTTGCTTTATGATCAATTCTTATATACATTAATTAGGATGTGTGGTCATCCAAGGGTAATTTTGCTCATTTTATAAATTATTTTAAAATGAGCAAAATTATTTGAATTGAGTAATAAAACACCTTGAATGTACATAACTTTACGTACATCTGGGTGTATAGTTGGCTCCACATACTACACACCATCACGATAATTCGTGAGGAGATTTGCTTCATAAAATTTAACCTTAATTTTGGAGCTTTATTTTAAATATATAAATAATTCAAGGCAAAACTGATAAAATAGTCTTTCTATAGAGTATAGACGGTCCCAACTCCTAAAATGGTGTCAAATTTATCTTCTAAATATCATCTAACACGACTTTATGGTAAAAAATGAGAAAAAAATAGAGAAAATCTAAATTTTATCGAAAAAGATTTCTTTTTTAAAAAATAAAATAATTTAGCCAGTTATCAGTATTAAGAATCTCAAAAACAAAAAAAAAGGAATCATTCTGAGTTAACTAATAATTGGTTTGGGTCCTTACAAAATCCTAGTTTCTTTGAAAACAAATAAATATTCACCTTTGAAAGATTTTTGAATAACTGAAAATAATTTTGGCAACTCAATTTTTGATTTTGATAGCCCTATCTCTTAGAGAAGGTATTGGACAAGACATTGCTCTTGGGATCCGTTGCTCATTCATTGATGACGATAACTTAATATTCATTAATTCTATTAAAAAACATTCAGCAAAATTCTTTGGATAATTTACCGTCTCATCAAAGACCCAAAGATTGATTTAAATTAATTAAATTTCGTTTCTATAAACTATTCTTTTAGGGAGGCAAATAAAGCAACGGACTAACTCACTAACTTAAGCCATAATTTTAATTCCGTAACGTGTTGGCTACACCCCTATGACTCATCTCTTTACCTCATCATTCGCAAGAATATCCTTGGTTGGCCCCTTAATTAGAGGTCAATCAGTTGGCCCCCTTAACCTTTCCGAGTGAGAGAATAATTTTCTATGTTATGCTCAAATGCTCACATAAATAGAGTGTCAGGATCAAAATTGAAAATGTCAAAATCACTTTCCTTAGAATAACAAAGGGTATAGGGCTTTATCAAAAAAACAAAAATGTTTTGGTTAGTGCATAAGAAATTGCGGAATGGGAGGCCTGAAAACTCAGAAGGAATATGATTGGGCCCAATACTAATTAACAAATGGGCTCAGGTTTGACACAACTAAAACTCTAATAACCAAACCTTGTGTTAAAAGTGAAGGAACAAACCAATCTAATGGCCCGTTTGGTACACAGTCGTAAATATAAGTACTGAGAATTAATTTGTATTTCTTATATATTATATCAGATGCATCACTTTATTTTTTACAGTTGACAAGATAATTTTTTACCCACGTATAATTTTAATTATGCATTTGTATAAAATTATAAAATTAGTTTTGATATTAATAAACTACACAACGAGAGGAAATAAATGATTTCCAACATAATTATATTTTTTTTCTTATACATAAATCATAAAAGGTTAAAGTATGATGAGCGAATAGTGCTAAATTGAAAGTGTTGCAACTAAATAAAAATGAATGAAGCATAAAACTATAGAAGGAAAATCAAAATTAAACCCCATGGTAGTATTTTTTAACATTCATATCATATGCAGTAATTTTCTTCATAACTTTTTATTTTCATCTAATATCACTCATTTCTCGTATCTTATTTGCTTGATATAAACACCTTTTTGGGAATGCCTTCTAATAGTATTATCAACTTATTGGGTTTTTGTTAAAAATATTCCAAATTTAATACTTCCTAAGGTTTTTACGTGCAACAGATTGGTATGCACAAACTCTCACATAAATAGTATGTGTTCGAGGTCACTATTCATATGAGAGGAGATTGAGATGCATAAATAAAAGCAAGGTGCCAAAATCAGCACTCATTTGTTGCATATAATAATGGAAAAAAATTACTTTTGATAGATGTTACGCATAAAAATATGAAATAAGAACATAAGTAAAAAGATTCTAAAAGTGACTAATATAAAGAAATATCTAACATAAAATACTTAACCAAACAAAAGAACAGGGTGTACAAATTTTCAAAACCAATTGAACTCTTATACTATTAGGGGCGCGTTCTTTTCATCTTAAAAAATAAAATCCAGTTCAAATAAATTTAAATAAAATCAGATAAGTTATGTCAAACTGGGTTTGGGTCGCGCCCGTCACGGGGTATTAGTATTATTCTACTTTACAAGACCAATGAGGTTCCACCTCGAAACCAAATGACAATGAAAAGACTAACCCTTTAGTCTTATAAAATGGACACAATTACTCCCCTCACATGTGACTTACCCATAATCCTGGCCCATATCACAACAAATCCAACCTGGGCTCTGTCGCTCTGATACCATGTCAAACAGGTTTGTGCCACGCCCGCCTTGGGGGATTGCAAGTCTACTTATAAAACGGAGGTTCCACCTCAAAACCAAATAGAAATAAGGAGAGTAACTCCTTAACATTATAAAATGGATTGAACTCATATATTTCTTCGATATGGGATACACATCTCAATACTCCCCTTAAGCTCTTAGTTGTACTTACATGTGGGTTTATCTTAGGCTTAACAAGTTCATATAAACTCTAAACCGTATGACCAGTTCAATAAGCTTTAATCAAGCTTAATAAGTTTGATAAAAACTCAAAGAAGCTCAGCTCTAATGAGTGAAAGAGATCAGACCAATTGACTTTGTATATTGTTGTGACTCTTGGGAGTGATTTTGCATGTTTTATCCACTAATTTACTCTAAAAGGTTCAAAGTACTTCAACGATGATTATTGATTACGTGGTTGACAATTAAGATTCAAATGAAACAAATTACATCTGCTACCGAAAGTTAGGGTGAGTATTTGTTGATAAGTGGATATATTAACAATGGGCACACCTTGGTTTATATCATATACTATGTGCTCCCATATGTTTCTTTTTTGGGATGTTATCACAAGCTGCCGATTGTAAAATTTTGTAATCAATACTTAAATATTTAAAACATGAACTTTAAGCGCCACATGTCATCTATTTTTCACTCCTTCTTACTTTATTTATTTCTTTCTTTAAGAAAAAACTTTAATGTCTCTTTACTCATATAACAATCGAGTTCCACTTTGATCATCAATCTTGTGAAATCCCATATCACAACAAATCAAATCGCCATACTTGAAATAACTCAAAATCAAAATAGAAATCATACATTTTGGTTCAAATAAGAAAAAAAAAACCATAAATTTATGTAGACAAATTCTTATATACAACCTGTTGTACCGTTAACAACTATGCGGCAGGTTGACAGGTTGTATTGTTTCAAAATGGTCCGGCATAATTTGCTCATCCCATTGCATGTCTCATTCAACACATCCAACATAATAAAACACTTGTACTTTTACTTTTTTTTCCACCAATCATAGTAGGAGAGAGATAAATATTTTTAATTTTTTTTTCAAATGTATTTTTGTACAAAAAAATACAATTCTAAAAAATAAAATCTAAATACCAAAATTTTTATTTTTTAATACTCTATAAATAGAGACCCATATTGATATAGTAATTTCTTACGAAACACTTTGTAACCCAAAATAAATACTTTGAGACCCCAATAATACATTGTAACACCACTTAAACATTTTGTAACCATAGGTAAACACTTTATAACCCCAAATAAATACTTTGTAGCCCCAATAACAAAGTAATCTATTATAGTTTCAAAGTGTTGTATTCTGTTGGGGTTACAAAGTGGAGTAACGAGGTGTTTTGTTAAGGTTACAAAGTGTTTAATTGGGGTTCAAAATATTTTATTGGAGTTACAAAATATTTTTTCGGGATTACAAAGTGTTTATGTGGAGTTACAAAGTATTTAAGTGGGATTACAAAGTGTTTAAGCGTCATTCAAAGTGTTTTATTGGGGTTACAAAATGGGTTACAAAGTGTTTAGGTGGGGTTAGAAAGTGTTATTGTGGTTACATAATATTTTTTGGGGTTACAAAGTTTTTAGGTGGGGTTAGAAAGTATTTTTTCGGATTACAAAGTGTTTAAGTGAGGTTACAAAGTGTTTAAGTGAGGTTACAAAGTGTTTACATGGGGTTACATAGTGTTTTATTGGAGTTACTAAATGTTTTATTGGGGTCACAAAGTGTTTCATAGGAAGTTACCATATCAATATGCGTCTTTATTTGTAGAGATTAAAAAAATAGGAATTTTGGTGTTTATATTTTATTTTTTAGAATTATTTTTTTAAAAAAATACCTTTAAAATTTTTAAAATATTGTTTTATTTTCTCACTGCTACTATAATTGGTGGAAAGTTCTTTAGTATGGAAGGTGCATGCATGGTTGACTAAATGAATTGCATTTGAAGAGTAAATCTTTTTTTTTTTCATGTAATACATGTGCGAGCCACACCGTTTGATTTGTGTACGGCGAGCCGTGTAGAAAACTCATTGATGTTTCAATACTACTTTTGGTTATATGATTCACTTATAAATTACCTTTATACCCTCAAAATAAATACAATACTTCTTTACGAGTTTTAGTTATATGAACCACTTATAAAACTTTTATACCCACTACGAGACAAAAAAAGGTATAACCTTAAAAATGACCATAACCCTCAATTATGGTCTAGCAATTCTCCGATCACATAATACTTTGTGATACATTTACACTACAATTGAATATTGGTAGAGATTGTATAGTTTAGCCTAGTGTTTAAGTTTTGCAAAAGCTAAGCATGAAGTCTTGAGTTTAAATCTCACTACACGCATTTTAACGATGCTTATCTTTCTGTTTTAGATGAATTTGTCGGCCAAATTTAACTGGATAATCTGAAGTCAGATTTGGTTCAAGACCTAATGCTTGCATGGCTCTATAGTGTATAATTGTATATCATGCATGGCCCTTCTAACATCTTCATGAGTCACACGCCTTCTCATAAAAAATCTAGGTGGGTATGAGAGCTACATTAGGAATTTGTTGGATTGTTTGGGTCATCAATTGTACTCGTAATAAAATCAACTCAACTACTACGTGCTTGTTTAATTGAATACAGTTGAACTGAATTGAATTGAATGTTGAACTGAACTAAATACAATTGAAAGTAATATTTTATAAAAGAAGGACATTGAGAGTTGAACTAAGGACCTGTTTACTTCAGATTATATTCAATTCAGTTCATCTTTATTCAGTTCAGTTCACTTCATCTCTATTAAGTTCAATTAATACACTTCTATTCAGTTCAGTTCAGTACAGTTCATCTCTATACAACTAATGTAAACGAGCCCTAAATTGAACTAAATTTAAGCGGAAGTAAATAGGTCCTCGTGCCCTACATATATAGGTTCGGCTGATACTTTAATTTGACGTGAAAATTGATTTTTATATCATGTCATTAATTCTGAGTCACTTCAGTTATGGACTTATGGCCCTAGTGGGACAAACTTACATGTAAAAGAGGAGTTGGAAAAATGGAATTAAATGTTGGAGAAATGATACTCATATTAGATTTTGGATAAGATTTACTATAATTTTTATACATTTGTCTATATAAAGATTGATTTGTAATTTATCAAAAATTAAAGAATCAGTTTGCAAAATTATGTTCTTAATATTACACAGATAAGATAAATTAATACACAGGCTACATAATATAAAATATAGACAATGAGATAATATATTAGCATAGATTGGATTTCAAATGATAGTGTGATATTAACACCTTATATTATACATTTATAATTTTGCAAATTAATCCGTTAAATTTTGATAAAGTACAAATCGAGTCAAGATCCTCTCCATTTTCTTTAGGAAATGGATCAACGGTTGAGAATGTATGAAAGGGGAGATAAAATGAACTTTTGCAATAATTTTTTTTATTTTGAAAGAAACTCCAAATGGGACAAAATTAAAGAGCAGAATCAAAGTCAAAAAACATCGGCATATTATAGTCCCAAACTCTTCTCCCAACAACCCAATCATAAAAGTGAGTAAGAGAGGATCCTAACTCGTACAGATCAGTCCAAGGACCAATATGCAAATATTTTACTCCGTAATTTTATCCAAAATTTGTTAATGGTCTATCATTCCTTATTTCCTTAGAGTTGTAGTCCCACGAAAAAGCAACGTGTAAGGCTGCACATAACACCTGCTTTGCTTGCTCCTCCACAAGCTTACACGTAACATCCACATAGCCCCCTCTACTACTCGTAAGTCGTCACTCGTCACTCTTCATCATATTTTCTTCCTAGTTATTATCACTCCCTCTGTCCTAAAAAAAATTATTCCACTTTAATCAAAAAGTTCTTATAATTTTGATTAAATTGGAGCATTTTTTTGAGACAAAGAAAATATATATATATATATATATATATATAGGGTTGGGTTCCGGTGAGAAATTTCTTATCGTGAGAAATGTGAGAAGAGATAAATACATCAAATATAACCTAAAGGTACATTGATTAACAACTATAGATACATTCAAAATATACTATAAATACATTGAATAAAAATACATTGTTTTTATGCCATAGATACATTGACTCCAAACAATAGAAGGAGTAAGGAGGAAAAATCAAAATTAATATTAGCCATTCATTTGTTGATCAAAGGGTTGTGGTTGCTTCTCACCCTTCTCACTAAAACTACATTTTTCACATAAGCCTATTTATATATATATATATATATCATCCGTTTCAAAATAAACGCAACAATTTATATTTTAGGAAGTTTCAAAATTAATGCAACAATTTTAATCTATCCATTTTTGCAAGTCTTTTCTTCCTATCTCTCACATCATCACATACCCCACTTTCTCTCTAGGAGTCCGTGCCATCCAATTTGTTGCGTTTTTTTCAAAACAGAGGAAGTATATATTTTCTTCGTATTATTTGTAATTATTAGACATTTTTTCTCTATTTTATATTAAATTATTACAAATACTCGTAATATCACTAATATATAACGAGAGTAGTATTTTAATTGTTGCTCAATTTTATATTAACTTGGTTAACTTTTTTTTAAAAAACGTTTACCAATTCAAAAAGTAACTAAGTATCTTTCGTCTTCCCAATTTTGAACTTGATGCTCAATTCCCTTTAAGATTATGTTAATATTAGAGCTAATTTTCAATCCAAGTACAAATGCGGGAGAACTTAGATAAAAAGTATTTGTGTCAGACTGGTCTGACAGTAACGTTTCTGTCAGATCAGTCCCCTAGACTTGGACACATATGGTTGAATCTGGACTCATATGTGTTTAACCTGGACACATGTTGTTAAATTTGGACATGTATTGGTAGACCTGGAAACATATTTGTAAACCTGGACACATATTGTTAAATCTGAACATATATTGTTGAACCTGGACACAAATTGTTGAACATGGACAAAAATTTGTAAACCTGATGAAAATTTGTTTAACCTGGACACATATTCTTAACATTGGACACATTGTGCTACCCCTGGACACATATTGTTAAACCTGGACACATATCTGTCTAACTTGGACATATATTGTTAAACCTAAAAATCTATTTATAAACCTGATGACATTTGTAAATCTGGTGAAACTTGTTTAGCCTGAAAAAATATTGTTAAACCTGGACAAATGTTGTTGGACCTGAACACTATTTCTTTGATCTGGACACATATTACTAAACCTGGATCCGATCCTCAGTTGTTAAAAAAACACAAGTGTTAGACGGTCCGACCATCGGACCGTTCGACACAATACTTTCAATTTATTATATCCACCTATTCTCAAGTATTTAGAGTAAAATTAAATTGGAGGACATATGTTAGTGCTTGTATGTTCGGCTAAGGCGTAATACTCCATAGTATAATTTATGCTAAATTACTTACGATAATTGTGATCATGAAATCGTTGCCCTCCATCCGGACAATGCTATCTAGTGAGTCTCTAAGTGACAATTTGTGGTAGGGTCCAGTGGTTAGGGCTTCAGAAATCCAGGTACGAGGTTCTGCATTCGATTCTCACCGCACGTATTTGCGAGAATTCCTTATTATCTTCCCTTATAGATGCGTGTGTTGGCTAAAATTGGGCCGTGTGACCTTCAGTAGGCTCAATTCCAAGACCTAGTATCACACACATTATACTATTAAAAAAAATAAATTGAGGTAGGGCCCAATAACCCATGTGGACCTCCATATGTGTGGAGTCAAAAAACATCTACTTGTACATGGTTAATCTATGTTTTGATTAGTGTACCCTACTGTATTAGACACTAAGATATTTGCATTAAAGGAAAGTCTAATGTCCACAGCAAATTACCATCCACTACGCTGTCGTTTTTGTAATCTTAATTTAGATAATTATCCACTGCTACATCATCAAAATCAAAAATAAAAACAAACAGTGGAAAGATAACTGCAAGTCTGCAACAACAAAATTCCAACAACAACAAATTAAAACAAATTACATCAATCAATCAATCAAAACTGGAAAAATAAAAAAGTATCTGCTTCTACCTTCTCTTCGTTCATCTTCTCTTCAACTATCTTCATTCATTTCGTTCTCTGTAATCAATTGTTTTTTTTTTTTTAATGTAATCATGCAATTCTCTTTTCTGTTTTAGAAATTAACTTCTCATCTTATATCAGTTTTCATCCCTCTGTTGCTGTTGATGTTGATGTTTTTCTTCATCTTCATCTTCATCTTTCGTTTTGTGTAAGGGTTGTAAATGTTTGATTGATGTCAATTTTCGTTTCTTGTGTTTCCGATTTTTTATTATTATTTTTTCCTTTTCTCTTGCTACTGAAGCATAATTCTGTGCTCATCCGATTCTGGAAATTCATCTCTATGCTCTGATGCAGAATCATATTCTTCATAGCTTGCTTAATTCGATATTGTTCAACTTTGATCTGTGTGAATTTGTGATACTAATGAATGGCTATGAATGAGGCTTGTTATTTTGATAATTTGATGTATGGTTAATGTCAAAGTTATACGTATTCTTGTCTGGTCATTAATCGTGATTCATTTTTTTTAATTGCGTTAATTGGAATTTGTTTTATATTGTTTATTGCGTGATTAGCGATTTTAATGTTTTATCATATGCTTTGAATTTCTTAAGGATAATTATGAGTAGATAATTTGATGGATTAGCTGGAAATTTTGAATTACAGTATAGATCTAGATGTTTCCTTATGGGTTTGTTGAATTTCACTTATGACACTGTACATCTGGAGCTCATGGATGAATTAAACCATGGAATACTAAAATGGTGCTGTTGTTTATCACTATGTTTGATGATTTATACTTTGTAGTGTAATTTTTGTGTCCCAAATGTAATTTCTTGTAGTTTTGTTAATGATTTAAATCAAATTGATGGATTTGATGAACAGAAGGGCTTAATTAAGTACATGCTCTAGTATCAGACTAGCAAATCAAGGTTGCTCTGAAAAGGAAAGATTAGGGGGTTTCTAATGATAGGTCTATGTTACTCGGACTTGTGTACTCATGTCTGACATGGGTACATGTCCAAGTGCCTGACTCGGCTATTTTGTGTAAATTTTCAATGATTTTGGCCAAAAATAAAGTGTCCAAGTGTTGTACCCATATCTGAGTGTTGAGGATCTGACATGGGTGCTTGATGTAAAACGAAGAGTCCAAGTAACATAAGATAGGAATGAAGCTTTTTAGTTTTTACTCGGTAGTTTGTTGTTTATGCATATAATTTTGAACCCTTTTGTTGTGAAAGTAGGGTGGTCATATAATTTAGGGTATGAAGCTCATGTAACAAGTGTATGAGGTTCAATGTAGCGTCTTCATTACGATTATTTTTTGATTGCAGTAAGATGATTGATGGCTGCCGCAGAAGCAAGAACAGCTTGGCAAAGAACAGCTAACCGTTATTTTGTTCAAGAAGATGCTAAAAGAGCTCCCAAATTAGCTTGTTGCCAATCCTCGACTTCATCATCCAAACAAGCTGATGCAGGACCTTTAAATGCTGCTGATACCCCAGATCATCGAGCTGTAGGCCGCATGCCTTTCAATAATTCACCTTCATATTCATCCTTGCCACCTGATGCGAAATGGTGGCTCCAAATGCAGCCAAATGATGGGCATCAAAGAGGTTTGAACTTTCAACAGCTGAATGCCAAGACAGCTGGTGTGGAAACCTCTTCATTTGTTGCTATGGACAAAGATTTACAGGCTAGGGATATTGCTGCTATGAGTGAGGAAAGTTTCCAGGATATTGATTACAAGGACTTGGATTCATTTCTTGATGTGAAGAAACATTCTGAATTAACAAAAGAAGAGCTGAATGTTCTTGATAGTAGTAAGGTGGATCAGGATTACCTTGATGTAAAGAGCATGACAGACTATTATGAGTTTCTGGAAATGGAGATGGTTGGTAGCTCGGTTTCTAAAAAAACAAGTGAATTTTCTTCAAATACAGATTCTTCTTGGGTCAGGGGAGAGAAGGTTCCTTGGTGGCGTGTGACGGATGGGGAGGAATTGGCCTCTTTTGTGGCGCATAGATCACTTCACCATGTCGAAAATTGTGATCTTCCACCCCCTCAAACAAAACACGTGAGAAGGGAGGCGCAAAAGCCAGCTAAATCTATTGACCATGATGAGATTTATATGTCATCTTTAGAGTGGGAGACTCATGGTGATGCCATTTCCAGTCCATCTTACAGTGGGCTGCAGAGAAAACACTGGTCTTCAGCTCAAGGAGTACTATCTCAGAATGAATCCACTGCTTCTGAACCTAAGAGGTAAATTTAAATACCAATTGTGTTTTTAACAGTAATCCACCCCTTCCCCTGCAAATCTGCAATCTTCCTGCAGGATGAATGTGTAGTAAAGAAAATAGTAAGAAATATGCACATATTAACATGTTTTCCATATGTTGAGACTATCTGCTCACCCTATTTTTGCTTAAAATAAGCTCAGTTAAGTTTAGATAAGCAAAAATAAGGTTTACCTCTATCACAGATAGGGTAAGACAATTGCAGATAAACAAAAATAAGGTGAACACACAGACCCATTGTTTGCCTGACAAACTTTGAGACTGTGCTGCTTGTAGATTGTAATTCAGTGACCATCTCAAATGAAATTTTGCATAGATTGGGTATCCCATAAGAAAAACAAAATTTTACCCTCCCCTGCGCCTGGTTTCCTCAAATCTTTGGTAGCCCTAGCCTGTGCAGAGATGGTTGGCTTGCTAAAACCACTCTGCCTTGACTCTTGTTGCTGTTACTCTCTCCTTTTTTCCCTTTTTTTATTTATTTTAAGGAAGCTGTTACTCTCTCAAATTGAATAGTTTTATGTATAATATGAATCTGCCAAAATATAAAAGCTTGATTCCAATCAAAACTCAATTGAAAATATCTAATTCATCCCACATAGTACAGATTGAACTACAAATGATTATGTTATAATTGAATCTGTAATTTGTCTGTCTGTCTTGTGACAAGTTATAATTGAATATCTGTATAGTTTTATGTACTTCTCCTTGTGACAGTATCAGGGAGTGATTATCATTTTCCAGGATGGGCCAAAACTAAAAATCCCTTTGAATATAGGAAACTTCTCCTTTGAACCTTCTTATGCAATGTTTATTTTAAGGCTCTTTAGTCTAACTCTTTATCATTGGTTCATCCCATGTTAAATTGTGGCATTTACGTTGGCTAGAACATTCCTCGTACTGTTATTATGACATGTACAAATTTGATACAAGGTTTCTTATATCACTTCCCAAGACTTTATCACTAACTTAGTTGGCTTCCGCTTCATATACATTGTTTTTGTGATCTGAACATAAATGAGTCAGTTCAACCTAATTTGTGCTGGCTCGTTTAACTTCAAATACCTGGAAAAACAGTGATATGCCGGAAAAGGGAAGGATATCAGATAACGACCCTTACAAAGCTAAGCTCTTGGAAGCACTTTGCCATTCTCAAACTCGTGCAAGGGAAGCAGAAAAGGCAGCGAAACAAGCTTACTCGGATAAGGAACACATTCTCAAACTCTTTTTCAGACAAGCTTCCCAACTCTTTGCTTATAAGCAGTGGTTTAAATTACTACAATTGGAGAACCTTCTTTTACAGACCGAGGACGGCTCTTCTCCTTCTCCTTCTCCGTCTACTGTCACCGAGTCTCCTCATTTGCTCCCATGGATGCCCCAGAAAAAGCTGCATAAAAGCTGGCCGAAGTTGGATAAAGCTAAGCGACGTAGGAGAGGCTCACAAGAGAGTGAGATCGGTAAATACGCCGTTGCTTTTGCCGTGGGCTTCACTCTTGTTGGTGCTGGGTTGATATTGGGATGGACAGTTGGTTGGTTGCTACCTGCTATTTAAGCAAATGATACATTGCCTAAATAGCAGAGTAGTTAGATTAAGTTTCTTTTGGTGTTACACATGTAATTAATTATCTAGGTTTTTGGCGGTATGAGATTTTTCTTACAATGGATCTCTTCCCTTTCATGTTTGTATAATGTAAATGTGTAAATATTGAATGTTAAGAACTTTAACGTTTTGCAACAGTTTTCTTCATTTCTAAGGTATGTGCAATTTGTTTGTAAGAATTTTCTTCATTTAAATTTTTCTGCATGTGTAGAAGAAAGTGATCGAGGCAAAAGACACGGAATAGTGAAGAAAATGATACATAGAAGTATATTTTTTTTTTTGTGTCATGTGATTTTTTTGGTTTAAAGTGTTTTTTTTCACTACCCCTCATATGGATCTACTCATTTTGGTCAAGTGAACTTTTTTTTTTATAGCCATTTAGAGTCTCATATTGTGGGTCTGGCTCTGATATCATGTTAAATGCGAGTCTGGCCTGCATCCGCATCAAAAAGAGAGTTTGATCATACACAAGCTCGATGGGTTCCTTTATAAAACTAATTGGTAATATAAAGAGTAACCGCCAAACCTTATATATTAGTTATCATCTCTTTAATCTTTCAATGTGGAACACTTGTATGTGGTGAACATGGAAAGTTTATTCTTTAGCATAGTCTCACTCTTGTTTGTTCCAAAATAGATCAATCCTATTATACTCCGAGTAGATAGTCTCACTCTTGTTTGTTCCAAAGGGAGTACTCATTTTTAACCTTAGGAATACCAATTAGAAAAAAAGCTTAATAGAGATATTCAATACTACTTATAAGCAAAGTGTTGGGATGCTTCCTTTTTTTCAGTGACATTTTCTCGCACCCCTCTTTCACAATTGGTTGATCAGTAAAAGTAGAAGAGAGAAATAAGATGAAGTGACCACTTAAGAAAAGTTAGTATTTTGTAAATATTTTATTGGTATTTTGTAAATATTTTATTAGTATTTTGTTGGTAAGTTAGTAAAAGTAGGAGAGAAAAATAAGTAAAAGGTTACCATATAGGGGAAATTTGGAATTTTGTTACAAGAATTAAAAAAAAATCTAAAAATAACAAATGTTGCAAGAATTTATTTACGGGAGAAAGAGTATTAAAAAACCCACATATTTAGACGAATCAAACAAAATTTCATATAAATATATTACTCCCTCTGTAACATATTAATGACAACGATTTGACATTTTTCCTCTCTACTTTATATCAACTCGTTGCAATTAATATGTTACGGAGGGAGTACTACGTACCCTGTATTTCTTTTGTATAATGTTTTTTTTAGCTTTCTCTCCTCATACCCTGAAAAACAAAATACTTCATCCATTAAAAAAAACTCAACAAACCATTTTGCACGCGTTTTAAAGAACTGATTCAAGGATGTAAATGGGCAAATTAATCAAAATAATTTTAACACAAGTAAAAATGATATTATAGGTTACTTGTCTTAAAATTACATACTTCATCCATTTCGAAATAAACGCAACAATTTTTATTTTAGGAAGTTTCAAAATAAATGCAACAATTTTAATTTTACTATTTTTGTAAATCTTTTCTTCCTATCTCTCATATCATCACATACCCCACTTTCTCTCTATCACTTTTACTATCACAACAAAAAATGGACTAGGAGTCCATGCCATCCAATTTGTTGCTTTTTTTTTGGAAACAGAGAAAGTATATTAATTTGATCGTTTAGACCTTAAAATCTATTCCTTACAGTGCGTGCAAGTAAAAAATATTGACTAAAATGCGGGCCACGTCAGGTGTAGTTAAAAAAAAAATGAAAACCAAAGTCCAAATCACAAATTGCCGAACCAAAAGCGGGGTGAATCCATTTTGTCCATCTTCCACCATTAACGCACCCAAATACATAACTCAAAGAGTACACACACAGCTACAACAATGGGAGTGATGGCGAAGCTTAGGATGTTCGTCGCTCAAGAACCCGTCGTCGCTGCTTCTTGCATTATTGGAGGGATTGGTAACTTCTCTTTCTTTTTCTTTTATAAACCCTAGCTTTGTTCGAATCATTTTCCTTTTAATCTCATTGAAAAGCTTGCCAATTGTATATAGATTTCTAAAATCGTCATCTCATGTGTTTGCTTGATTGAACGAAAAATGATACTTCACTTCTCCTTTGCGGATTTGAGCTTATTGTGCGGCTTGTGATTATGTAGTGAACATGGATTGTTGATTGTAATTATGTAATCAGAATATCAGATCATTTGGTTAAATTGGTTTACACAAGTTTGGAGTTCCTAAATTTGGGTTATTTATCGCCTAATGGATGTCAAACCCAAAGACAAATTTTGAAATGGCTTGATTATATTATCTGATCCTCTACATTGGAATGGATCGTAACAGTTTAGGTTGGACTTTTGTTGATATAAGAAAAACTATATTTAGAACAACCAAACTTGACTTGAAGAACTTCCATTGGATGCATTTCAATTTCGAGCTCAACATGGTGTCAATATGTTATTAGCTTTTTTTTTTTAGCTCATCATTAATGGGGTGGGATCGAATAGTTATCGCCATCATCTATGTCAGCTTAGGAGGATGGTTATTAGTTAGTTCTTTTGCTTGTTTGGCTAAAGGTTTTGAAGGTCTTGATTAGATTTCAGAAGAGATTTTACCAGCACTGAATCAGAGAAAATTGAACTTTTTGGGAAAAAAAATTCCAAGTGGTTGCATAGGACTTTCATATTTTTCAGACGGAGTCTTATATTAACATCAATGCTATTAGATGTAAAAAGCTTAGGTTGGAGTTTTGTTGGTATAAGAAAATGCCCAAGTATTGAACCATGTTAAGAACAACTGAGCTTGACATGAAGAATGGATCGGACGGAAATCATCAATTCATTTTAGATTGGAGTTTTGTAGTCATAAAAAAATTGGGCTGACTTGAAGAATTTCTATTCAATTTGGAGCTCTAGTTGGAAGTGGAACTGATGCGCTATATGCCTATATATCTCCTTAGCAGATTCATAATGGGATGATATTTTGAGAAGCTGTAATTTAGAAACTATACATCTTAGATTGTTGACACTTGGTCCAATTAAGGTTTCTTGGAGACAATTTGGATTTTAGAGGAGATTTCATAACCCTAAATCAGAGCAATTTGGGGAGAAATTGAAGTGGTTGCCATTCAACAATGATTTCACAGTGATGTTTGGTGGAGGTTCCTTGAATTGTTGACTTGCTTAACTGCTTAAGAACTGAGGAACAGCAATTTAGATTCTATGTTTGGACTAATCTTCAGGATTAAAATTGTGCAAACACTATTTGGTTATCGAGTATTGCAAATCTGATTTGATTTTATGAAGAAGAGCTGAGAATAAACAGTTGGGACTCGGGGAATAATGATCAATATGCTGGAAGCTTGACACCATTAACGTCCCATGTTGTTCTATTGTTTTATTCTGGTAATGGGATTCAGACTTTCTCGAAAATTTAGGATGTGGTGATAGACTAGGTTGCATGGATACGGGTAGGGGTTCGAGAACGGGTACAAAATGGGATTTGTAAAAACACAAATAATCAAGTAAATTGATAAAAGCTTTTTTAAAAAATAATAGAAAGACTGAAAAAAGGCTAAAATAAGGTAACACATTTTTAAAAAATAAAATAAAAAACAGTGAAGTATCGGGTATCCGTGAAATATCATATCGTATCGGTATCCGATATGTGTACGGCTACCTAATTGAAGCATCCATGCATCCTAAATTCCTAGGTGATAGATTCAATGTTATACCACAATATAGCATCATGCAGAGTTGCAGACATGCAATGTCTTACACACTTTCTTTCTGCTTTTCCTTAGTACTCCCTCCGTAACGTTTTAACCACAACAATTCTAAATGTGGGTGTAACAAAATAACTTAACAATTTCTCAACTTTCCATATTTGGTATAAATTTGAACATCAAATGTCTATAATAACCCTAACTTTAAAACATAAAACAAGATTACTTACCCCATGTGATTTTCTTTCAATATATCTCACTTTACATACCCAGGAGATTTTCTCTCTCCTACTTTATTTTAACAACTATCTCTCTTGGAGTTCGTGTTAACCACTAGTTGCAGTTAAAGTGTTACAGAAGGAGTATTAGGTTGTCACTTTCAGTGTTTGATGCAGGATTCCTGGTATTTCTTTTAGGGGCTGTTTGGTTCATGATCGGGGAAAGGAATGAAATCAAGAAAGAGAATGGAAAGGAAAGAAATTAAAAAAACCCCAAATTCCCCTCCATGTTTGGTTAGGCAGGGGAAGGAATAACAATTTGGTATCTTATTGCTCCGTGCGCAAAATGCCACAACTTTAGAAGCTCATGATCCCACCATCTTCGTCCAATTCTTCACCAAAGCAAGAAAAAGTCCATCGTTCCCAACCCATCTTGCCTCCATAGCTGCTCCTTCACAACCGCCAGTCAGTCATTAATGGAGACTCTAGGTCTTCATTTTCTATGGTCAAATTCAACCGTTTAATTTATGAGTATAAATTAGAATTTCCATAGGTGCTTTTTTATTTTTTGGTTTCTTTTTTTTTAAAGGGTTTGGGATTTTACCGTGGGTATTTTTTGGTGGTGGTTGGTCGTAGTTGTGGTGACCAACGACCGACGATTGTAGTTGTTGGCTTGGTGCTACCTGGCGGTTGATGTAGTAGATTGGCTGATAGTGGTCAAGGATGGTGGGCCTAGTTAAGGTAGGTGATTATGGTCAAATTTGGTCAAAGCTAAGAAGGAATTGGGGGTTTCCAAGTCCCAAGGGGTAGGAAGGGATTATAATGGAGGAGATTTGGGTACCTGCCATGGTTTTAAATCTCGGTTTTGGTCGCGATCGCGGTAACGGTCGCAACATCACATTCGCGGGCGATGCGGATGATTCAAGGCCGTTCCGGCCGAATATATCGGTCGCGGTAAACTCAAAAAGCTTTACAATGCGGTCACGATGCGGTGATGCGGCCTTGATAATACCATGGTACCTGCAAACTGATTTATGGAGAAACCATTTTTGGAAAAAGGCATAACAAACAGGTTGTAAGAGAATGAAGGTTCTAGATTCCTTTTCCCTTTCTTCATTACCCCTTAACAAACAGCCCCGTAGTAGTAACTCTAAAAAGATTTGAATGGTTTGCTTTCTTTGTAGTAACCAAGTTTCTGAAGAGCCATTTTTATTAAAGCCAATAACTGGCTGTGACATCAAAAAATGTTATTCAGATTGGACTATAAACTGATTGGTGTGCCAGGTTTACTAACAATTATAAATTTAACCAATATAGCTTGCTCTCAGCTATTCAGCTTCTGGAATCTGGATAACTGTGTTCTCACTGCTCTCTTCTGTTTTAATGCTTTAGGGCTTTTTCTTCCAGCAGTGGTACGGCCTATGTTGGATTCTATGCAATCAGCTAAAGATTCACCTCCACCTCCTTTGAGTGATGTAAGTGTCATTTAAAACATCCCAGTGCTAATCTCAGTAACTTGCAGTGCAATTCAAATCTGCACTGGGTTCCTCCTTTCTTCATTTCAGATGTTGTAATCTGCTGCAGAAGCTTGGCATGTTGATAGGTTTACGTCCTTGTATAGCCTGTTGCCTAGTGTTCTTTTGTTGTTTTGCACATTTTCTAATTCCAGCTTTAAGATATGTGGTAGCTATATGCGTATTGTTATAGTTATGTGTAGTCGATACAATACTATGGAGTAGTTCATAACTTTGTATTGAAAAGCTATTCCTAGGAGATGTTGATGCTCAAATTGAACTCTGCAGGTAATGCTATATTTATGATTTATAGGTCTTAGTTTTTTTTTCTAGGAAATTTGTGCCAACAAGTTTTAGGTACTCAGTTCTATCTTGCAAACTTCTTAACTGATTATAATCACTGATATAGTGAAAAAAAAATTGTCATCTGTTTTTGAAGGTTCTTGCTGGTGTTAAAGGTCAAAAAGAATGAAGGGGATCGTGGATATGGGTTCTGATTTTTCTTGTTCCTTGTGCTTTATCAATGAGACATTCTCTCACAGAAATAAGTCATTTTTGTATTAGCTAAAAATGCAGTATTCGTTTTTTCTCCTCGATTATGTAATGAAATATTCTTAGTACACCTTGTAAGTGATTTCTTAAATGTGAAACGTGCTTCATGCATCTTTTCTTGCACATATTGATTTACTCGTTATTTTATTTTATTAATTTTCCATTTCAAATACCCATTATTCTAGGACCAATACTCACCACATTTCTCCAGGATTAGAGCACTGTTTGATAGAGCGTAAAACGTTTTCATAGGATTAAAATATCTCTTACAATTAAACCCGTTTTCCCTTCAATATAAATGGTAAGCTATTTTTCTTTATTTTTTTTCGTACATCCTTTCATCCTTTGTACATTCCTTGCACTACCTCCTTATTTTTTCTTTCATTTTTCTTATTTTTCATCATTTTTCTAACATTATAGTAAACAATAGAAAATTTATTTTGCAATTATGTAATATATTGTAAATGGGTTTGGTAAACTATTTTTCTTTATTTTTTTCGTACATCCTTTCATCCTTTGTACATTCCTTGCACTACCTCCTTATTTTTTCTTTCATTTTTCTTATTTTTCATCATTTTTTTTACATTATAGTAAACAATAGAAAATTTATTTTGCAATTATGTAATATATTGTAAATGGGTTTCCATGTAATTCACCTTACATTGAAATTGTTACACTAAGTAAATGGAGCCTTTGTTTTTTATAAAAAAATGTTTTATATCCAACCAAATGGATTCTTGATCTATGCCATCATGTCTCCAAAAGCTTTTATGGCTCCGATACTCTTTCCTCTTTAAATGACTGTCTATTTAAAAAAAAAATGAACTGCTAAGAATATAAGCAAAATAAAAATCTGTTGAATAAGATGATATCAGCTTGTGGACATAATGCATGGCTTTTCATTAGATATATCATTAGATTTCAGGAAGCTCATTTTCCCTTTTTTAAGCCAGCTTTTCCTTTGGCACCGTAATGGGCTAGTTTACATTCAAGGTGCTGCGTGCTTTTTAGTTTTGTAGGGATTTTAGAAATGTTTTTTTTGGCAATGGGATTTTAGATTTTTTTTTTTTTTTTTTTTTTTGGCAATGGGATTTTAGAAATGTTAGTTGGAGCCAGGGCCGTCAAGAAAATTTTGGGGACCTATTTTAAAATTTGAAACTAGGCCCTTAAAATCAATATATTGTTTATATTTTAGGTAACAATATACAATTTTTATAAACAAATATTTTAAAATTTAGATTTTAAAACATGAGAAAAGGAATAAGTATTTTTTTTAGAAAATATTTTTTTAAAAAAACTAAAATTTTGGGGCCCTTTTCATGTTAGGGCTCTTTGCACCCCCTAGAAACGGCCCTAGTTGGAGCAACTTTTCATGTGCCTAGCCCCTAGCCAACACGGCAACACCTTAAAGTCATAAATTAGCCGCTTGTTATACTTTATCAGTAACAGAAAACATACAAAATATAAATATTTTATTTCCAAATAATACTAGCTCCATTGTTGAAAGTTTTTTGTTACGAAGAAAATAGTTAGTTTCTGATACTTTCCTAAAGAAGTGGCAAGCTTAAGGAATGTAGCAGGCTAGCAGCACGGTATACAAATGGCTTTACTTAATTCCCTATGATACCATTAGGTAGGAATCATTTATAAGTGTATATTTTAGGGAATTGTTGATGAAGATTACGAATTGTATTCCTCCATATTATATAAAAAGGGATTTAACAAGATGCCGAAAGCAGGTTTAGAGCAAATGGCTATGTGATAATGTTTAGTTTATTTTAATTGGGGTGGTTCACCCTTTATCCTGATTTATTGGAATGAAGCCTTGTTTAGCAATAATATACTCTTATTATTAATTAATTTAGGTTTGTGATATAAAGTACTGTAGTATATTTAATAAGAGTAACAACAGCAGTTTTTGGTGGCGTAGTAGTTTGATTATGTACCTGTTTGCCTTTTCCAATTGTTACCAATTAAGTTAATGGAAACATTGCTTGAGATTATACTACTTGGTTTTATACTTTGTACAAGCTGTAATTATTTATTGAGCTGCAGATTCATGTGTGGTGGATTTTCTTTACTGTAATGTACCTTTACCTTAATATGGCCCTCATAAATTGAGCCTATTGAGGAACTCATTAGTCATTACTCATTAGGATGCAATAATGAGAGCCAAACCCTACTCCATACCAAGTATATACTAAGTGTATGTAGTCCCTATATCAGTAAGTCAATAGGGTTTGAGAAAAAAAAAAGGATTTGGGAAGGAGAAAAATAAGGGAGGATTTTGGGAACTTCATTCTCAGTTGTCACCTCAATGTTTGTTTTACGAGAACAACAAAATTAGGTAACGGTAGACCAAGCTGCTATTTTTTACATCACACTTGCTATCCATGTCTGATATGACATATGAGTGCTTGCCCGAGTTTTCGACAAGTGCAAGCGTCCAACAAGTGCCCAAGTGTAGTTAATCTTATCTGTGTCCGATTATCCGAAGGTTGAGGATATGATACCAATGGGGTGAAGTAGAATAACATAAGGCAAGTTTATTGAAGTGTAAAGAATATTAGTCTTGAATTCTTGATATGATAAATCCTTCTATTCCTAGATAGACGAGTCAATGTATTTAAACATGCACAAGTGCAAAGGATTGATAAGCCACCATCTATTAGTGTATTGATTCATCCACAAATGGGGATAGTAATATCATTTCACCAGTTTTGTCCTATATTTAGAAATGACTAAAATGTCCATGCTCGTGGAGTCTCAAACCCACTAATAGTTTGGGACTTATCATGCCTCCACAACCACAAGTGCCCAGACCAATTAAGAGTTCAATCTCCATACAATGTCCGTCGGAACCTTTTTTACTCTATATCCAATTTGGATGCCCCTCAATTCCTTTTTAACTTATTTTTAGTTATTTAGATTTATTTTAGGTGGGATCTCTCCAACTTATTAAAAACAAATTTTTTTTAAACCCGATCAAACTTGCGACATAATTCAACTTGATTAGCAATGTTTGATGAAATAAATAAACCTTACTTTGTATTAATCAATTTTTATAAATGAAAACAAAAAAGACAAAAAGAATAGTACCACAAAGTTTACATGTTTAATGACATTTTTGGTAACTACTAAGAACAAACCCAATTTAGCCAAATCTTCATCCTTATGCAACTTTCTTATCTAAGGCCCCAAACCCAGGCCAAGAACAGGGTGTTCAAATCTCAAGCTAGTACTTACAACTTACAAGTAGTACCCTAAAAAAATAAACTTAAAATTACCTGAAACTTTATACAACGATAAACAAGCATAACAACACAACCACAAACTAGAGTAGCTGTTTTCCATTAATTTTACAAACATTGCGGAAAATATAAATTTAATGTTTACAACTTTGAATATAATCTAGTCTTTTTGAACAAAGAAATTAAAGAGGTTGTTTTTAATTAGAGGGATGAAGTGGAGCAGAGCGATGGAGATGTCTTTACACTTTTACCAGATTCTTTCTTCCATTTCGTACTTCTCCCGGGTCTCGGAATTACTTGCTTAAATGCTCCGTATATGGCCCCCTGTTTTCACCATAGTAGAAATCTTTCAATTTTCATTCATACCTTCATTGTGTTATAGTAATCTGTTTCTTTTTAAATGTAACTATTTGACATATACAAAGTTTTTACCTATAAACTATAAAATTTATGATTAATCAAGTAACAGAAGTACATTCCCTTCAAAAAAAAAAAAAAAAAATGCATATGAAAAATAATTATAAAAATTACACTTCTTCTGAAAAGAACACACTGAGTTGAATCAAGCACGATGTTACATATCTATGTTTTGCCTTCTGTATAGAGAAGTAAGAGAACTAAACAGAGTTAGCATTACTATGTCACTATGTGAAATTGTGAATAGTATTTTTGATCAAACGATGTACTACCTCCGTTTCAAATTATGTGCAACAATTGAGTATTATTTGTGAGGTATAAAATAGTCAATTATTGCACATAAAATGAAACGAAGGTAGTAAACAAAAAGACAGAGAGAGTACTATTTATCAGTGGCGAATAATTTATCGATAGACATACAAATTTTTTTTCTAAAGGAGTTGGGGTACGGCTTGGTGGTAACTGGTAAGCCCCCCACATCCTGTGATCAAGATCATGGGTTCGATCCTTACCCCCAACATTATACTGGAGTATTTCCTCTCCCCTTTAGCCTAGTAGCCCTGCATCAGACAATGAACTAGTGGTTTCCTTACCTAATAAAAAAAAAACAATTTTTTTCCTATTTATAGTGCCCTCTTTATTATGAGTTATGTAATTATGATCATCAAAAGAATTAATTTAAAATATAGTGGAAAAAAAAAAAGAAAAAGTTTAAACCATTATTAAACTTCTTTTATATAGTGCTAGACTGCTAGTACAATGTTGCATTCCAATATAATTTGAAGTTTTTACATTTTTTTTTTTATCATTATTTTTGTTATAAAAGGAGACATGTGCCTCCGTGATTAAGGAGTATAATGGATCACAATTATAGCTAAATAATAATATATATGTAGTGGTTGTAACTTCAATGAAATACTATAGGCAACACAAATCTAATGAATGTGGCAGCATGATGATAGATGATGGTATTGTAGGGACATTGCCCCCTTTATTTTTTTGCCCAGTAGAAGAAGTCATACTATTACTAGGATAGTAGGAAACTCATGTAAGCAATCCATCTACCCATAAAAGAATAAATATTAATCATAATAATATCAAGGCTAGCCAAGGACAAAATTAATGACCCTACTATGATTTTATTAGGTGTTAAATAAAGTTACTTTGTTTTGGAATTTCTTGTTTGATGTTGATTATATTCTAGCAGAGGGATGAAGCAACTAGCTACTAGTGGATCAAATAATCTACAAATACATGCTGGTAAATATAAATTAATCAAATGTAAATCTTTAGTGAATGTTTAATTTGGTAAATAAAAATGGCGGCGTGATAATTGTATAAATCTACACATGGTGGGACAATTGCTTTTTGGGTTTGCCTTATATGATAAAATGGCTAAATCACCCTTATTAGTGGACCATTTTGATCCACTAGTTGCTAGTGATTAATTTATTTTCATACTAGCAAGGGAATTAAGCTACATCTATCCAGCGGATAAATAACCCACTAGGGATATTTTTTATTTGTTTATTACTGGTGGCTTTTTTCCCCAAGGCCCTGTTCTTTTGGACTTAAAAACTACAGTAATCAGATCAGATCAGTTCAGCTTTGTTTTAATTTTATACTCTCACAAAATAATACCCCCACCTAATCAGTTCAGTCCTAAAGAACAGAGCCCAACAAGGTACTAAGAGAAGCTTGTTTTATGTGCTCTTAATAGATTAATCAAACTAGGGTTGCTCTAATAGAGCTCCCTACTCCTCAAAAGTTGTTTAGATTTGATCTTTTATAAACCTCTTCAGCTTTATGATTGTATAGCTATTATGATTAAGAGGTAAATATCGAGTCGGATTTTGTTGAAATTGCTATTGTACGGGTTAAATATCTAATCCGAACATGTTTAATAAATAGGTCATGAAATGCTAACTCACTTTTAAAATGTGCCTAAAATGTAACTCCGTTTGGCTCATGCTATCGTGTTATATCAGGTTGCTTATGTTATGAATTTAACTCTCTAACCCTGACTCGACTTCTTTGTTAACCTGAATACTAGACTTACCAACATCATATTGTATTATACTAAGTTGCTTATGTTATGAATTTAACTCTCTAACCCTAACTCGACTTCTTTGTTAACCTGAATACTAGACTTACCAACATCATATCGTGTTATACTAAGTTGCTTATGTTATGAATTTAACTCTCTAACCCTAACTTGACTTCTTTGTTAACCTGAATACTAAACTTACCAACATCACATAAAATCGGTGATTCGGTGTGACATATTCTACCCCCGAAAAATTCCTAAAAATAGAAAATGAAATGGCATAATGGAGAAAATGAAATAGCAAAACTATACGTTTTACTACAAACATCTAAAGGGAGTGGAGTGTTAACCGTGGTAAATCTGTTGATTGCCATTTTGAGGGTAGTTTGGTTTTCCAAAGATGAAAAGAGAAGTGGTTAGGATTTGGGAATAGCCTCTAAATGAAGCACTGTTTTGTGTCATTATCAGATCATTTTCCATCCCATCTGCTATTGGGATAATAATAGCCTCACCACCCACCCCCACTCATCAAGGCTGAAAGCAATTAATGAATGATATACCATCCAAGACCCATTGTTGATTAACTATTTTCTTTCCCACCTTATTTTTTGCTTAATAAAGAAAAACTTAAAAAGTTCAAATAAAACCTAATAAGTTTATTAATAAGTTCGGACAGATGTTTAAAATGTCTAATGTAGTACTCGAACTCGTATATATATATATAGTACAGTTTTGCTTGCAACAGGGGGAAAAAAATACTTCCCCTATTTCATATTAAGGGCACGTTTCGTTCTTTTTAACTTATTCGGCTTGACCAGACCTGACCTAATTAATCCTATTAAAGCTGACTTGATTATTCGACCTGACATGAACTGATTAAACCTAATAAGTTCTGAGACCTGATAATAAAATAATTTGAAAAGAACGCACCTTAAATGCAACAAACTGTTCTACATGTTTTTTTTTGGAATATATTTAATTAAAATAATTCTAATAAAGAAAGAATAAAATTATATGTTACTTGTATTGTCTTAAAAATTAGTTTAATTAATTTGTTCGTTTATACGGTATCTTCTTTAAAAATGTCTGGAAAATAAATTTGTTAAATTTAGTTTAGCCATCTTACTAAATAAATCAACATCTATCCCCACAATAGTACATTACTGTTGTACTATTTGTATTATTAATGTCCTGAACTTGAGTTGCATAAAAAAAGAAAGCTGACCATTGTTCTCTGATCTGCTCTACTCTTCTCCAACCCCCAATCTTCAAGATGACAATTCAGCCACCTTGACTATTCTTCACCAAAATAAAAATAAAAAAAGGAGTCCATTTAATGCAAAACTAGAAAATCAGGAGCTTTTTTGGGTAATGTTCGATAATATACACCTTTGTCTCACTAGTTTTTGGCTTTTTGCTCCTTAAACAATTATTATATATGAGATATTGTTAGATTCGTCTAGATACACAGTTTTTAAAATATTAACCTTCATAATTTTTATACTGATACATTAAAAGATACAAGGATGTTTTAACAAGCGTATTTTGAAATGAATTGAATAGATATTAGATTTTGAGTTGGACCGTATTACAAGAAATTCGGCTAATTTTATCCAACAATATATTCGATCAAGAGTGCGTCAGTTTCAACTTATTTGACCTGACCTGATAAAACATATTACACCTGACTCAATTATAACTTATTAAACCTAAAATCACCTGTTCAAACCTAATAAATTTTAAAACCTGATAAAAAAATTTTTTTTTTTGAAGAGAACGCAACCCAAAAAGATCAATATTCAAAAGACTTATGAAGTTGTGATAATGAGACGCAACCCTCAACCCTAAAATCACGAGCTGAATTGCAGAAAACTCAACACCCAAAACTCCAAACACCATAAAAAGTCAGATAGAGTACGCACTACACTAGTAATTGTAGATGGAGCCTAATTTATTCAAATAAATTTACGTGTTATCCCCAATTTAAAAATCTTTTGGTCCCAAAAGTACATACATACAGTAATAATAATAATTATATTTGACAATATTCTTCTTCCTTTGTAAATTACAATGGTCCAATCTATCAATGCGACAAACAAAATGTGTACTTATTCACTAAATCACAAAGTAGGGTTCCCTCTTAATACTGACAAATGAATATACTCCTATGATTTAATTTGCTTCAATTCCTTCTTCAATGTTAGATTTTTCTTCCTTGTTTAGTTTATTTTATACACTAACAATCCATGTACACGGAATTTGAATACTAATTTTGATATTAATAGGCCTTGTTTGGTGATTAGAGTTTAGAGTTTGTGGTTAGATGGTTACTTTTTATTCAGAGGATTTGACTGCTGGTTTATATAGTTGATTGTTTAAAGGTGTTTGGTAACACATAGTTGAATGCTTAGAGTTTTGTTGTGTAAAATGATATTTATGGACATTTAAAAATAATTTGTTAGGTTTTAATAGGTTTAAATATGTTGACAAATTAGTCATAAAATATTTCTCTCTCCAAAACTCTGAATAAAAAACTGTTCAACCCAACTTTTTCTAAAGAGAGTTTTAATGAGAGTTTTTGGTACAAAAATCTCTTTCAAACTCTATTTTACCAAACACCTAAATTAAAGTTTTAATTGTTCAAAACTCTAAACTCCCTCCAAAATTCTAAACTTTTATCAAAACTCTCTTAACCAAACAAGGCCAAGTGACAATTAAAAACACAACAAGTCTCTTATGAGTTCGTACGACGGTATAATAGGATAATTTTTTGTCTGAAAAAAAAAAATAGTATAGAGCTATAATTTTTTTATAAAAAAACTTAACTATTTGTATAAAAAGTTCAAGATTCATAATGAAATATTTATTTTAGTTAAAAGTTAGGTGAGACAGTCTCACCCCTATATAAATGGTATTGAAAAGTGAAAACATGTTAGCCGAGCTTATTTCATAATCTTACATCATGTACTATCTCTAAATAGTCCATAATACAGTAATTGTCTGCTAAATCGTTGACTAATTAATAAACTCAGTACTTGGTAAATTTTGATAAGATTGGATGCTTCTGCAGCGGCCTATCATTCAGCACAGTACAGGGCAAGAGCCACGTAAAGTGAGTTAGGTACTTAGGATTCTATAATATCCAATCACTCATCCACCGTTCTCCCTTAGCTTGTTTTTTATTGTTGATGTGATGAATAAGGGCTTGTTTACATTAGCTGAATAGAATTGAATTGAACTGAATTGAACTGAATTAAATAGAGATGAACTGAACTGAACTAAATAGAGATGAACTGAACTGAATATAATCTGAAGTAAACAAGCTCTAAATTACTTCTACCAGTAATATATATATTTCAAGGAAAAATAATGATAAATATAGCACTTACGGTCCGTTTAATTATTGGCAATAAATTGTGTTAATGGTAATGAATTTAAAGTGTAATTTTGTGAAGGAATAACCTTATAATCCCTATGAAAAACATATTTTCATTCCCAAGGTTGATTTTTTTTCATTTCCATTACCGTCATTTATGACCGGCTAATAAACGGGTCGTTATGGTATATATATAGGTTTAATTTGACATTCATTTTCAAATTGTAATATACTCACTCTGTAACAAAATAACTGCAACGATTTGACATAAAGTATAGAGAAAAATGTCAAATCGTTACAGTTAATATATTGTGGAGGGAGTACATATTTAGAAAAATATTTGAACATGTAAACTATCAAATTTTGTGACATAATTTAAACACGAGTATAGTTTGGCTCTTGCTTAAGTTCAATAAGGATTCTATTAATATTCAACCTAACAACAAAATGCTTTTATTTTAAATGGGATTAAAACTCTCATTAGTGGTATACTTGTTGTCTTAATACATAAATGCAAGCCAATAATATTTTTATTTTTGCCATCTTATAATTTACTCATAAAATAGCAGAAAATTTTATTTTTTTGTTTTTCCATGTTCAATTCTTGGGCATAGTTTTCCTAGATAATCCAATCCAGCACAAAGTGGAGCAACAATTCCTAAAAGTAATACAATACCCACGACCACTTTAGAGACCTTGTTATATTCACCATTATAAAAAAAAAAAAAAACACAAAACACATTTCTGACAACTTTGTCAACCCCAATATTTCATACCACAAACTAAAAAAACAAAACCCTGATCTTTAACCAACACACATTCAAACACAAAAGTAATTTAACACACTCTTTCAAACCAAAAAAAACAATAAAATAATACTTCATCCGTTCAAAAAAAATGTACAATAAATATTTTGAGATGTTTTAAAATAAATACAATTTTTTTTATTTTATTTATATGTTAAAATTTTGTTAATTAACATACATAAATGTCTTTACTAATTTTTTAATTGTCTACAACTTTTCTTTTTCCAATTCTTTAATTGTCCTCATCTTCTTTTACCACTTTTCTCTCCATTTGTTTTAATCAACTACTATTACTTATTTTTTCTAATTATCCACACTAAAAAATACCTAGGAGTTCGTGCTATAATAATTGTTGAAGGAAAGTAGTAAGTAAATTAAGACATTAAAAAAAAGCACCAATCTATAAACATTAAGACTTCGTTTACTAAAGTAAAAATATTTTCCATGAAAATAGTTTTCCCATTTTATATCGTTTAATTTGGGTGAAAAAATAAAATGTAAAATTTAAAATGAAAATTAATTTTACATTATTGTGAAAATATTTTTCCTCAAATTTTGGAGTAAAACGTATTTTCCGTGCGAGTAAATATTGAAAAATTTCTACGGAAATGTGTTTTCCAAAATAAAATATTTTTAATGGAAAATCACGAAAACGTTTTAAATCCAAATGAACGCAACTAAATTGATTAGTCTAAAACAAAAAACTTACCCAGAAGTGAGGCTTGGTAGGTGACAACCCCAAAAAGGTGGACTTCCAACTGGACCTAGAAGCCTTAACGGCGGACCCACCACCGTCACAGCTGGTGGTGCTAGCACCGTCATCAGAGATGGAACTTGAAAAGACGAAATTACCCCCATGACCATCACTTTTACTACCTCCCTTAAGGGAAACTCCACCACCTCTCTTCCTCCAAGACCCAAACAACCCCTTATTATTATTATTACATCTTCTGAAACTGCTGCTGCGGCTAAGTATGATAGTCCCAAGCAATCCTTTATCAGAGTCAGGGGTATTTCCGAAATTACCCTCGAAATCAAAGGACGATTGTGTCTTTGTAAAGAACCTGAAAGAAGAAGACTTGGATGAGACAGTTGAAGTGTAGTAAGGACCTTCAAGTACTGTTGTTGGGGAGGGTGTTTTCGTAAATTTAGAGTCCTGGAGGTTGAGCAACCGAGGAGGCAACTCTAAGGACTTGGCGGCGGTGGTGGTGGTGGCAGAATCGTAATTAGAAGGAAGTGCGAGGGTAAGACAGGGTAAAGGCTTTCCAGGGTGTTCTTCCCAGCTGAAGGGGACTGAAGCAGAGGTGTGAAGTGGGGAAGTGAGGCTGCCTGAATGGTGGGGTGATTTTAGAGGGAGATTTGGTAGTGATAATAGTTTTAGTGTTGGAATTGGATTATTAGTTTGGGGTTCTGATTCCATTGTTTGGTTTGGTTTGGTTGTAGTGGTGGAAACTGGAAATCGAGTGTTTAGAGTTTATTTGAGGAGAAAAAACAGAGGGGGAGAAAAGAAAAGTCTAAAGTGATTGGAATTTGGAAATGAGAATGGAGGTTTTGTTTTTGTGTTTTGAAGTTGAAAAACAACAAAGGAAAATTCACGCCTTTTTTAAGGGTTTTTGTCCTTTTTTGGCGGGCCTTCTCTTTATTGACTTATGTTTCTCATTACTCCACACTTCTCCTTCTTTTAATTGACTTTGAAAAATATAACACTATGTTAATTTTTTTATGAAATGCAATGAATTGATGTAAAATGAAAAAAATAAAATTGTTTGATAGTTAAATTTAAAGGTGGTGGGAAGTGGGGAGTTAATAATGGCTCGTTTACATTAGCTGAATAGAGATGAACTGAACTTAATAGAGATGAACTGAATAGAAGTATATTAATTGAACTAAATAGAGATGAACTGAACTGAATAGAGATTAACTGAATTGAACTGAACTGAATTGAAGTAAACAAGCCCCTTAATAAATGTAGGTATGAAATTATGAAATAGGAAAGGTATATAGTAAAGATATTGGAAAATGATATGAACTAATAAGGTAAGGAGGGAGAAATTAAAGGGGGGGGGGGGGGGAGGAATTAAAGGGGGGGGGGGGGAGGAATTATAGGCGCAATGTGTATATGTATATGGCTTTGCAATATTAGGGGCACGGATGGAAATTTGATGCAACATAAGTAATATTATGGTATAAATGAGCTAGATTTTTTTAGATATATAGTATGGTGCACATGGGCCCCACTTATGAATCTTATCTCTAAAGCACCATGATGTCTTAACCCGGTGGAATAGGAATATAAGGGCTCAATCCCGTGCCATGTGACAAAGAGATCGAGGGTAGCTCCGCTAAGCTCAACCCATGCCTCATAAATGAGCTAGATTGGGGCGCTCATAAGTCATTGCTTGCATCTTTTTTGTCGTTAAAATAGTCTAAATCAAAGATGATTTTATGAGTATTACATGATATAAACGGGAAACTTTGAAATAGGGAAGAAAGAAAGAGAGTGATATAGCTTTGATAGAGTAATATAAACGCCCATTTCAATAGTGAAAATGAGAGCTAACAAAGATTCTTGGACCTCTTTACTTTAGTACGATCCCACTTCATGTGCTATGCAATTTTCTTTTCTTTTTCTCATTTTTAGTGAAGATGAAAGATTTTTTTTCCTTTTTTCTTTTCTCATTTGGGTGTGTACCATACTAGCTAAGTAGCTAGCATATACTCCGTATGAACTAAAATTAGACACACTATCAATAGTGGAAATTTATATAGTCATATGTATGGTGTGTACATATTGCACACGCCATGATATATATGTATACAATATATTTTTTTAAAAAAATGTTTTTTTGCTCTATATTGCGTCACATAGGATTATTCAAGTTTGTTATTGGGACCATATTAGACAACATATGATTTCACTTAGGAAAAAAAATGTTTTGAATATTAATTAAATTTAGACATAATCTTGGATGAGAACTGAAACCACATCATTTATAATGAAATAAAGACTTAAACATCAAACTGCTTTAATATGTTCGTTTAATATATGAAAGTAAAATATGATAAAAGCTTGTAAATTAGTATAGCTAAAACAACGTGTACAATTCAAACAAATCTACAAAGTTAACCGCATAAAACCAATTTTACAAATCCTCTTATCTCAATTCTTTTAGGGTATGTTTGGTTTAAAAAAAATAAAATGGAATGGTATTGTGTAGTCAGTAATTTAATAGAAATATAAGTACTTGAAACATGAAATTGGGGTGAAGTTCAAACATATGATCTTAAAGTAATAAGATTTAAATTGTGTAATTTGAACTTCAAATGCGAGACCTGGATTGTAATCTCAATGAACAAGCTTGTTTGAAATAATTTCTTTAATCCTTCATTTTTAAGTGAGTGGTTCGAGTAAAAATTGGATTGTAACATGAATGTACTCTGGAAGTAAAGCTCAGATCTAGGCCCATTATCTTTTTTAAGAAATACACAAATTGCTTTTGTACCAAAGCCCAACACTCCGAAGACCAAAAGAATTGGGCCACTTTGAAGCCCTCTTCACAGTCTACAAATTCTGCAGGCATTTCTTTTGCATGCCATGTATGTATACTCGTGGGCCAGGTCCCATCTAGAGAAATACGGAGATTTAATCATTTTCTATACCATAATAGGGAGTATTTTTCTCTAGATCAATACTCCATCCGTTCCTTAAAGAATGTCTCGAATGGACTTTTATTATTGTTCATTTGGTAACTTTGACTATTTATAATTTTATACATGGAAGGTAAAATATAGTCAAATGAGATTTTTTTTTTTTTAAATTTGACTCAATGTGTACTTTTTTAATATATAATTCTTATAATTTTTTATTACACGAATCTAAAGATATTTTTCATTTATAGATGTGTCTCGAGAGAGGTGAAAAAGTTAATTGGACAATCTTTTAGGGACAGAGGAAGTATGACACAACACTTCTGTAAGTTCAATAGATACTCAAGAAGGGGGGTTGAATTGAGTATGTGAGATTTTCATTCTTTTCCAAGGTTATTTATCAGATTGTGGGAACAACGAGAGAACAGTAAAGACAAAAATAAATACACAATGATTTAACGAGGTTCGGCTTCTCAATAAGCCTACGTTCTCCACTCTCTCACCAATATTATTAATCAACTCAGAAGAATAACAATGGCTACACACTCAATTGAGTTGCTACAACTCTGTAACAATCAATTCCCCAACTGTTAACTCTAACAGTTCACTGTGTACTCTCATAATACTCCCTAACCACTTCCCTCTAAGTGGTTCAATTACAATTATCAATTTTTCCGCAAGTTATCTTTTGAAAATGAGTATGAAGAAGTTTAAGCACTAAGGATGAACTTTGAGAATTAAGACTGATTTTCTTTTTGGAGAGCAAGAGGGTTATTAATTACGGTTTTTCAAAGATTGGAATTTTATGAATAAAAACCGTAACCCTAATTGTTCATAGGTGTGTTGCTTAAATAGATCACAAACCAGCTGTGAGAATATCTTCATTAATTATCGTTATCAAATCAAATTTTATTCTCTTTCCATAACTCTTGAGGTTTTAAGGAAAGTGCAATAAAATCTAAAATGTTATTTTAATTAAGCAATCTTTCCAAATCCTAAGTAATCAATATTAACGTTTGAATTACAAAACGTTTTGGAGCGAAATTATCATAACTGATTACTTAGGTGCACGTATGTAATACTGAGATCTGTTTTCACAGTGGTCTCATTACTACTGAGTTTATGTATGTTAAGAGAACTGCTCATTGACTGTTCTCTTAACTGGACATAAACTTCAACCTTCTTGCTTATTTACATTTAAACCTCAGTCTTACTTCCCTAAGTCCATTTTACATAAAGATCCTAATATACAAAATTAAAAACTCCAAGCTCTTGGCTTCTGATCTTCATGTATCTCAAAGCCCTTGATGTTCTTCACTTCAATTTTGCCTTGTTGTTTCCTATCTTGATTTCAACTTGCTTATAGACAATCATGCATAACAATAGTGTATAGGAATTGGTTTGTCATCACTCAAATCAAACATGGTTCAACAAATTCTACTTAGACTACACTCACACGCGCATGCGCGCGCACACACAGCTAAGTACACCTTTACATAAAATTTACATGGTGAGAGACTGAGAGCAAGTTGAGTTTAAATTGATATGAACCATGATTATAGACAATTCACAAATCACGCGTGAGAGAAAGTGTTAAACGAAACAACAATCTGCGTGAGAGTGCTAGAATGCGTATCACACATTGAACAAATCTATGACCATACGAACTGTTTAATTTATAAGACTAAGCTTAATGATGAAAATAAATACTACGCACTTATAATGAAAATAAATTACACTCATTTAATATCGATAATCAAACTTCAAGCATCTAATTTAGTGGAGCTAAATAGCTAATGTCATACAAAAAAAAAAAAAAAAAAAAAATTAAAATTTGAGCCTTAGTAGCAAATGATGAACCTAGTCTGAGTGTCAACCATTTAGGACGGCTCAGTTACTCCCTCCAGCAGAAAAGTAATTAAAGTTTTTGCTTGCTTAAAGGCTCAGTTACTCCCTCCAGCAGGAAGTATTGGTCACTCACTCACTCTTATAATGTGAATAATCAATAAATTAACTGACACAAACTAGGCATAGAAGGTTAGCCTAGTATCCCACACATTATCCTATAAAATAAAATAAAAAAGTTACTTGTTAAAACCAATTATTAATAGGAGAAGTAACTCTTAAACTTATAAGTTAGTTTAATCTCTCATCATCTTTCGATGTGGTACACTCGCTAGTGCATCATATGGACCAGACTACTCTTGATCAGCTCTACTTTATTCTCATTATGACTGCTTGTTTTGTTTGTCACAATTAGTTAAAGTTTATTTAGTCTATTTCCAAATCATCGCTCATAAGATTTGTTTTTTCTCAACCTTTTTTGACATGATAAGAAAGCTACCAGCTTATTAAGTTATACAAGTATTCCAACCTCTTATCGCAATGATTCGAGGTTGAGAAGGAGCTATAATAATTAACTCTATATACATCTCATTCTTTAATAATTAACTAATTAGGTTTATTGCACTTTATAAAATTAAACGGAGTATATGAAATCATACAAATACACACGTGGATGAAATGCAAAATTGGTTGCACTTTAAGGTGGTGGAGGGTAATATTGCCAATTTGAAAAGTATTCCGAAGAACATGCAGCCTGCCATATAGTAATGTAACACTTGCAATATGTGGCACCATGCCTAAATGTTTTGTCGTGTTCTTGCAAAAAAAAATACCCTGTCTCAATTTATTTGTCTCATTTTGACTTTCGGCATTGTTCACATGTGAACTTTGATTTTATTTAATTTAATACACGTAAGAAAAAACATAGTCATAATGGATCTAGTAATGTAACACTTGCAATATGTGGCACCATGCCTAAATGTTCTGTCGTGTTCTTGCAAAAAAAAATACTCTCTGTCTCAATTTATTTGCCTCATTTTGACTTTCGGCACTGTTCACGTGTGAACTTTGATTTTATTTAATTTAATACACGTAAGAAAAAACATAGTCATAATGGATCTAGTTTAATTCGTCTCAACATGTACTTTTCAAATATATAATTTTTATAATTTTTTATTATATATAATTAAAAATATTTTTATTTAAAGTTGTGTAAAGAGAATGTAGCAAGTAAATTGGTACGGAGAGAGTAGTATAATATCCTCCTCCTCGATCCTCCATGATATAATTGATATTGATTACTTCATTTGACAAATTCACAACAACAACAACTTCTTGGCCATTTCCATTCGCCCAAAAAGGACGACTAATTCATGTTCTTTCCACATTCCCCACACTACGTTATGTCGCTCCCTATATCTTCCTCATCCTATTATTCCTCGCCCAATTTCCCAATCTTAGTATAGTATATAGACAAAAAATTATATATGTATGATGCCATTATAGGAGATTCTTTATAGAGTTTTGTTGAAAATAATCGATTGGACCTAAATGTTATAATTGTATATGTATAAAAGTTATTTATAAATTTGCCCATAAAAGTGATCAATTAAGTAATTAGGTTATTGGGCTTATGATGTATTTAAAATTAGTATGACTCAATATGTGTAGATACTCAGTATAGTCTCTTATTTCATGATATATGTAAAAGGCTAGGGTTAAGGTTATGATCCCCAACTCATATAATTCTACATCTCTTTGGCATCCCATCACGAAGAAAATTCTACGGTTTCACATAGAATTGGAAGACCTAACTCTCGATTAATTTGCTATCATGGATCAAGGTACGCTTCCGCAATTTTCTTTACCAATTAATCTGTTGTGAAGTTTTAGATCCGTAATTAGGTTTTATCCTACAAGTTTTTGTTTCAAAAGATCTTAGCTTTAAATAAAGTTGTTATTCTTTTGGACTTTAAATTAGACATTTCTGTTCAACTTTCGATGAATATAGAATTTAGGTTAGTCAAAGTGCAGTTCAATTCATATTAATTCAGTTTAAAAAAAAAACTGGATCAAAGTCATTTAAATACACAAAATATCCACTTAGTAATAAATACTCGCCACACATCATAGTTCATGTTCTTTTGAACTGCATTAAACTGAATTGTACTGAGTTGAATCCTAGACTCAACAGGTTTAAACTGAAATGAATTTGCCGAAACTGAATTGAAAGTTCATAAATTAAGTCCAAAAAGATTGATTTAGTTGTATCTATACAAAAAGAGAGAGAGAGAATTACATGCATAAGTATACAATACAAGCGAGCGAGTCGACAAAAGAAGGTTGCTCTACTCATGCTCGTTAAATTTCGAGTCGAGTCAATCACAAATTGTTCATTTAAAGATTTATGTCTATTGAATTTCAAATATTTGTTGGGTATACCTTCTTTTCTTCATATATTAGTTTTCTTACTGAAGTTTATTTTACTTAGAAAGAAAGAAAGAATGGAAAAATATTGAATTCCTTGTGCATTTATCCAGTTTTGAGCTGATTTGATTGAGCACGAGTCAAGTTTTGCTGATGTCGAGTCTAAGCTGCTCGCAAGTCGCTCTGCTCATTTAACACTTTAGCACCCCTAAATTACAACTATCTAATTATCTTTAAAAAAAATATATATAATCTAATACTCTATTTCACTTTTATTAGTCATGTTTGAATTTTGTTATAAGACGAAAAAAGTCAAAGCGTAACTAAAAATAATAAACTAATGGTGTGAAAGGTAGCAAAAGCAACGTAATTGTTATTGTAGCAATAATGCAATATCCATTTATCCCTGGAATTCTCCCATCAAGTGCAAATCCACCATCCCAATTCCATCAACCTCAAATATCTAGTATTATCTACAACCCAAGATCAAACTTTGTCCTATCTTAATATCTTTTCCCTATTTGAAGTCAAAGACCATATTGTCCTGTCTTTATGGAACCAACATATGATATATCATCATATACACTACTAAAAGAAATTGCTATTTACATTTTTTTTTTTTAAAAAGATGTTATTTATTATCGCAAATGCGTGACTCCTTCGTAGAAGAGGGGGTCGTAAATAATTTTTCCCGTCGTAAAATATGACGTTGTCATAAAAAAGGGGGTCGTAATAATTTTTCCCTTCACAATCCCGTCATAAATGAGTAAATTACGGAGTATAATAAAATTTGGGTTAGATATTAGGTGGATTTTAGCGACGGGCTCAAAAACAATCATAAAAGATCTACAATTGCGACGTGATTTAGGTCCGTCATTAATGTGTATCCATCGTTAATGGGCCATTTTTTTTGTAATTATATGATATTATAATATACTTACTCTGTTCCAAAAAAAACGCAACAGTCAACATTTCACACAAGCCGAGACGAAACTTTGACCATTAATATCTATAATTATGAATAATTAAAAAATAAAAAAAGTTGATATTAATATAGTATTTAACGAGACGAATCTAACAAAATCCCACTTGACTATGTTTTTTATTATGTGTAAAGCTCAAAACTTGGTCAAAGTATACAACGTGAATAGTGCAAAAATTTAACTGTTGTGTTTTTTTTGGAACGGAGTCATAAATAAGACTATTACGATAAGAACTACATTGCGTGTGCGTGATCAAATGCGATCAAATTCATAGTTAATTAGTGAACTGCACAAAGATTTTGGGGAAAATAAGAGATGAAGAAAAATATACTACTTTCTCCATTCCAAAAAAAAAGCAACAAACTTATTTGCATGCATTTTAAAGAAAAAATTTAAAGGTCTAGACGATCAAATTAATATATGTAATTTTAAAAAAAAGTAACCTATAATATCATTCTTACTTGTGTTAAAATTATTTTGATTAATTTGCTTATTTACACCCTTAAATCACTTCCTTAAAATGCGTACAAAATGGTTTGTTGCGTTTTTTTTTGAAACAGAGGAAGTATTTGATTAATAAAATAGTTAATTAATAACGTGATAACAGAAAAATACATGTTGATCTCATATACAAACATAAAAAATGTAGTAACAAGTAATTTCAAAAGCGTTTTCAAGGAAAATGTAGGGGAAAAAAGATTATAACAACCTAGTAATAAACTTTAGAGTTAGAATAGAAAACATAAATAATTGCTTGTTTAACAATTCTATAAATTAAATTCTAAACCCATTAGATCATATAATATGGATTTGATTCACACCTAGTTTACAAGTATCAAAATAAAGGTATTATCTTGAATAGTTACCAAACACAAAATTAAGAATCAAATTCCAATCTCATGACATTAAATATTCAAATTCCCAACGTATACTAGCTTGTGAGCCAAATATTCTCTATTTGTCTTTCCTTATAATAATTCAGCGGTTATATAAAAACCACTGGCTAGTACCAAAAAAAAAAAAAAAAAAAATTTCACGATTCACACCTAATCCTAAGGGTGCATCCGTTTCACCTTAAAAAAAGGTTTAGTTCTAATGCATATATACGCCCTAATCAGGTGTAATAAAACACAAAATCTAATATCAGAATGTCAGTCACTTTGAAAAGGTGTTTCGCTCAAAACTTGTAACTTTTTAACATAAATCTATAACTTTTCGTATATTTTGTTAATTTTTGTATAAAAAGTTATGGTTTTATATTTTAGGCAAAAAATTACTCCGTCCAACGACCTCATATGTGATAAAGTCTAATTATTACTATAATCAAGGCTAATCATGATTTATCATATCCAATAAGTTTCAATCATATTTAATAATTTCAAAAAAGTTCAGTTCAAATAAATAAAAGTATTAACAAAAAATTAAACATTAATTGCTTCAAACAATCAATTCGGCTCAAGGTCCACTTACCCTACTAAAGTGCTAATTGAAGTTGCCAAGAAACTTTGATTGCATTCAAGTGCAAAAATCTTTGGTATTTCAAGACTTGATTTTGACATATATTCCAAAAAATTATTCCATATAAACTTAAGAAACATAATTAAAAGCCGGCATTATAAAAAAAATTAAAGTCACTCAATAATTTATGATGTACAGTACTGAATAATTTACTACAGTACTCACTAACTCACTAGCTAGGTTGCACTGAATCAAGAATGAGTTCAGAAACGAATACGGATACGGAGACCGAAAACGAAAAATCTAAAAAATAATGTTAATGAGTACGGCTAATTATAACATTAAAATTGAAATCGCCCCAAATAAGGAGACGAATCGGATTCGAAAGTGGCTATCCATATCAAGTACTCATGCTACATAGGTCCCTAGTCAGTAGTCACTACTCAGTACTCACTACCCACAGTAGGCCCAAGGCCATAACCTCTAGAGTCTAGACTGATGCCTAGTCAAAAATAGCAACACAAAATTTATAAAAAAAAATAAAAAATGTTTAGGAAAAAAAAACTAATGTATGAGTTGATGAGAAGTTTCTTCTTTTACAAACATTTGAGAATCGCCCAGAAATAAATTCAGGAACTAAATATCGTATCTTTGGATATCACTGTCGCTTGGATTTTCCCAGCTTTTTCCATGCAAGTATTTTCCCACATATTTCGGGGTATTTCCCCTCTCTTTTTTTTCCCTTTTTTTTTATTTTTTATTTTCAACTTTAAGGAGTAGTCAATTCACTACCAAAAAGACCTTTTTGCCCTCAATGATCTGTCAAACTTTTTCCAACTTTACACAAATGGCTATTGCAACCTCACAATCCCACTGCACTTACCCAGCAAACATTGAATATACTCGTAATATAAAATCAGCATGCAAAAATATCATTGCTAACAATTTATTCCAAAATGCAACATCCTTTTCTTTTGTTTTTTTGACAATCAATAATGAACTTAACCATCATAGTCCACTATATTTTACTCTCTTTTTTTCAGTTCATTCATCTTTCATGATAGAAACTCATTTGGAATTTTCTTCAGGGTTACTATT
The DNA here is from genome assembly GCA_951394345.1 of Salicornia ramosissima. Lineage (NCBI taxonomy): Eukaryota > Viridiplantae > Streptophyta > Magnoliopsida > Caryophyllales > Amaranthaceae > Salicornia > Salicornia ramosissima. The sequence continues at coordinate 52,885,617 of OX596234.1, forward strand.
ACTGTTCTTTTAGACTGAATTAATTGAACTGAACTAAACTGAACCAAAGTAAATATTAGACCTAACAGGAGCTTGAGCTAAAAGCTGAACTTGTCTGAATAGAACTGAAATTTCAACAACGAAGTCTAAAAGAACAGGGCCTTAATCATCCCTAGTAAAGTTTAATATGTTAACCGAGATAAGGTAGACGAAAGATAATCGAGTTTAAATCGAAGTTTTCAACTCCAAAATCATCAAAAGCATGATTAGGTTAATCCCATATTATATTACAGGGTGAGAGAAACCAAAAGGCACAACAAATCGCGGCATTAGGCAAATTTATACACAGTTAGCACCAACTAATCTAAAACTTCAAAATGGGTTTCAGCACAATTAAGTCCTACATACCCTCTTCAAATTAAGACATAATTACCTAACATACCATACCATACCATACCATCATCAGTCATGAGTTTCGGACTTTGGCTCGTTTCCCAGGCTTAGAAAAGTGCCATCGTCTGCTGATGTCGAAGACATCCTGTTTTTCCTACTGATTTTCTTCACTTCCTCACTTGGGTAGATGAAGATCTTTCTCGCCATCTTGGTGAATTCCCTGTACGAATGAGTTTAGCAAAAAACTGAATTCCTGATTAAAATTAAAATCTACATGAAATTATTCTGAGTACTGGACTTACTGCCAGGGATCGTCGCCTACAAGCATCATGTCACCTTCATCATCAGTGAAAACAACGGCCCACTTATCCCGGGTTTGAAGTTCTCCCTTGATTTCAAACATCCTTTCTAGCTCATATATAAGTTCGTTGTATCCTTCTAATGTAGTCAAATCCACAGCTCTACCGACAGCAACGCCTTGCATTTGAACCTGCCCAAACATATCATAATCAATGCCCAATCATGGAAGCATTTTTACACCATATCTAGCTAAAAGATTAAGACTCTCTTCTTTTAGACTGAATGAAATTGAACTAAATACGAGACTCGGCAAGAACTGAACATAATTACATTTGCTTGTAAAATTAAGTCCAAAAGAACAGGGCCTACACAGAACAGATTCATATTTAGATAGAAAGTAAACCTTAGTACGACTTCTAGTGGACGATTGAGACAATTGCGTAGTGTGAGTTTCCTTCTGAGATTCATCTGATTGATTCTGTTCTTTCAATGGTTCCCCAAGTTCAGTATTTTGAACCTTGTCAACCTTTGCAGCAGCAGTCTTTTGCGCTACTTTGGCATCATTTGACGAATTTTCAGGCTTAACTGTCACCTTCTCTGTAGTAGGAGCTACAAAAGAGCTGTTTCTCAGTTCAATTCCAAACAAGCGGCAAATTCCAGCTGATTTTCCACCAGTGTTCATTTGCTCCGGATGATCAGACTTAGTTCTAGAAGGTACACATGAATAAGCCAAGGGAGTTGAACAAGATTGAACTGATGAAGCTTTGATTTCATCTTTATTGCTGGCAAAGAAGCTCAACGAATTCTGTCCGTTAGTAGGAGTCCAGATCCTACTATCTTGCTGGTTCCTGGGACTATTGAAATCGCGAGTATGAGCTGATCCATACCAAAAGTTAGTTGCACCAGTTCCATGAGTGGTTTCTACAATTTAATCATTAGGTATTATTATGACAATCACATAATTGCAAGTTGCAACAATCATACAAACATGACGGTCTTTTAGATATAAAAAGTTCGGGTATTATGCTAAAAAGTTACAATATTAATAAAAAGTTATCCCATCAGACTATGAGACAATTTAATCAGTAGGTATTATTATGACAATCACATAATTGCGACAATCATACAAACAAAACGGTCTTTCAAATATAAGAAGTTAGGGCTCGTTTACATTAGCTTAATAGAGATGAACTGAACTGAACTAAATAGAAGTGTATTAATTGAACAAAATAGAGATGAACTGAACTGAATAGAGATTAACTGAACTGAACTGAATATAATCTGAAGTAAACAAGCCCTAAGTGTATTATGCGAAAAAGTTATCTCATCAGACTGTGAGACAAGGTCTGACGCGAAACTTATTGATTTATTTCTCACCAGATATGGACAGATCAGTAGGGCGGGACCTCTTGGTCTTGGACACTGGTGGTGGACTGGGATTGACAGGTATGGAAGCAACAAAGGGTTCAATCTCCCACGGCGAGACCTTGTATGGCCTTTGGAAAGTAGCAGCCTCGTCCCATTGAACCTAAAGAAAGAAACGAGCATAAAAAAAACAAGATTTAAGTAGGCCAATTCCTTTTAGTCATGTCTATCATTTGATATTCAACCTTCAGTGACCGCCATATTGAGCCTGACCACTGCGGAGAAGCATCTTCTACCCCAACAATGGTCCCCGTAAACCTAATTCATAAAATAAATAAAAACACCTTGTGAATTTCATGAAATGTAAGTACAGCATCGTTACTCGATTGCACAAAGTGCACATCATACCTTCTCTCAGGCGTGTCTTCTCCCTCAAACCTCATGTTAAAACGCATGCCAATAGAGAATTCACGGCTCACAGCCTCAAGGTACTTGTTTACTCCAACAATAAATTGACTCGACCTGAATAATTATATATTAAAAAACAGACAAAAAAAAGAAAATTTACCTAACACAATCAAGGACTTCACAAAAGAGAGAGCAGCAAACCTTGGTTTATAATAAACCGTGAACATAGTTCTGGTATTAACAGCATGGCGTGCAGTAGCAAGAACTCCGAGATGCATACTCTGGCTAGATATAACAGACGGAGGCATAGGACTTTGTTGATGGACAAGCCGCCTTACACCAACTCGTAGGGCTCCATCCTCACCTCTACATGATATATGGTAAGTGATGAGCTTTTAGCTGTCAAAAAAAAAGTGCACCTTAGTTCCCTAATTCATAAACACCAAAATAATCCCCATCCGCAATACCTTAAGAAAACAAAGGCATCTCCAGCAACGAGGCGCTTAGAAGTTACAAAAGTACTCCACCCAGTTGTTAGCAAGTGTCTACGAGGTTGGCCTGAACAATTTAAATCGAAATGACACTAGATCACTGAGTCAGTCCACAAATTAAGTTTCATTTAACAAAATGTTACAACTTACAAGGCCCCCTCTAGTCCAAAATACCTGTTGATTCAATTAATTATTTTGACTCAAAATATACACCATGGCGGCTGCTTTTTAGACTTACTTTTCAGTTAACTCCAATTCAGCTTCTACTGAGTCCAAGATTCAATTCAATTCAATTCTTTTCTGTTTAGTTCAAATTGATTCAGTCCAAAAAAACAGGGCTTAATTCAACAAGAAATATCACTACACAGATACGATATTTCAAGACAATTCACACTATTAATTCTTATGGAAATTGCAAAAACGACTTGTATATTGTAGAGTTCCTATCCTCAACTCTCATTGCAAATCTCGACATGGCAAATAAAAAGCAAAGCAAAAGAGTATCCAATTAATACCTCGAAATATATGTTTAAAGTGCCACTCATATCCATGAAGATCATGTGCAACTAGCTCCTGGGTAGGAGTTGGCTGGCTCATATCCTAAATAATTCAAAATCATAACAACATAAGCAACAACCCAAATCAACACAAACACAACAACAAAAGTCTCCTAAGTCCAGATGTTATAATAATTAATTACCAAAGGAGGCAAGCACTCATTAGCATGCTTACGAAGGACCGAGAATCCACCATGAGTACTCGTATCCGAAGCAGTTAATATCTTACAGAACGAATGAGCTTTCGGCCTTGGAGGCTCAGGTAAACATGAATCAGGGCTTTTAGGCTCACTTTGCTACAATTCCAAATCCATATTCCACAATTTAGTTGAAAATTTCCCACAAATTAAATCATTTCAATACATTATTAAATTATATTATACATGATAATAATGAATTGATGATGATCAGATAGTCTTACATCTTCATCTGGAATTAAAGTTATCTGAGCATACACTTCATCTGTTTCTGGTTCAGCCTAAAAATAGAAATTAAGCAAAACCCAATCAATGAGAAATCCAACTACCAAATTCAATTGCCTTTTGTCTCATACCATCAAACATAAAGTCTTGGATACCATACTAAAGAATGGAGTCATAATTCTGGTTTTATTCAACTACCTATTTTCTCCTCCTAAAAGGAGCAAAATTACCTTTAGCTCAACATTCATAACTTGACAAATAATCTTGGAAGCCAGACTAAAGAATGGAATTTGGGTATTTAATTCCTGATTTGTTGTTGCCTTCAACTATAACAAAAAAAACAACAGCAAAAAAAGCCCACCTCCCAAAATTAGCAATAATTTAAAATAAAAGGTACTGAAACAAAGATAAAGATAAAATAATGGAGTGAAAAAGGAAGAAGAAGAAGAGAGTACTTGTTCCATGTGACCCTGTGGAAAGTAAAACACTCTCTCTTTTGGCTGTGGAACATCAACAAGAGGCCCTGCACATGCCCTCCATAGTTCTGCATACAGTTCATCACTTCCCTTACCTGTTAATTTACACCCAGAAAATTTTAAAAAAAAATATATACCCAGAAAAATAAAATGGGTAGTTGAATAAAACCAGAATTATGACTCCAAAAAAGCAGGAAAATACCTGTAAGATTTTCATGGGTGAGAGTACCAGACTGCGCCATTGAAGAGGGCAATTCAAAGCTTGAGCTTAATCTTTATTTATCAATGAAACTAAAATTCTGGAAATGAAATGGGGTTTTGATTAATTAATTAATACTAATACTAATACTAATTAAAATTTGATGGTTAAAGGAGTAGTAGTATTAGTAGTAATAAATATAGGAGTAATTATTAGATTAAAGAGGCCCATAATAACAATAATAATAATTAGATGGTGAGTAAACAGAAGCTGTTACGCCCTCATTTAAATCTCTCCAACCCTTTGTCTTCCTTGTTTGCAACTTTATACACAGTTACAGAACCAGAAACCACCCTTTCTTTCTCTCTCTCTTAGTTTTAAAATAATAATAAAGTCCACTTTCCAAAGCTTCGTCTTAAAAAGCTAGTGTAGTGTCTATGTTTCTACTTAGTGATAGTGGCCAATTGACCAAATTGGTAAAAAAAATGGTACCTATCGATAATTTGGTAAAAAAAAAATAATTTTGCGATAAATTGGTAAAAAAATTTAGTTTTTGGTGACACATTAGTAAAAAAAATAGCCTCGGATGTCAAATTGGTAAAAAAAAACATAATTTTGGCGACGACTTGATAAAAAAATGAGCTTCCGACGACATACTAATTAATTATTTTACTATAATACTACTCTTATAACTTCCGACGACGCTAGGTACCACTTTTTTTTACCAATTTGGTCAATTGGCCTAGTGATAGTAGACATACTAATTAATTATTTTACTATAATACTATAGCTTCAATCCAAACCCCAACTTGAATTACTCCTCTTAGTCCTCTATACCAAATTACTTGTTACAGTTTCTTTATTTGGATATCTCAAATACTTGCTACATTTCATTTTATAGTAGACATGGGTCTCACACATATTTTATATTTTTACTCTTTTTTTTGTCATGCTTATCCTTTTTAAGCCTTTTTTTCCACTTACCTTTATCAATGGCGAGCCCACATGAAAATTAATTTGCATGAAAATTTGTTCCAAAATAGAATGTAGTAGGCAAAATAAGACGAATGGAGTACTTTTTATTTTCACCTTCTTACTAAATCCCAAAACATGCTTTCATTTTTCTGTCCTTTTTCTTTAATTCTTTACCGTGAATAAATAAATAAGTAAGTGAATTAAACGAGGGAAATTTAATCATGGTTAAGGTGAGGATGGCTCCTCTATAGAGTTCGTGTCTTAATTTCAACTTTCAAGGTTGTTATTTTTTTATTTTTTTTAAATATGAGTGATACTAGTTTTTGAAGGGCGCTCTATTGGTTACCAGGTTCAATCTGACCAGCACACGCATCCGCAATAAGAAGATATGAAATGCTCACAAATGTGTGTTGTAGTTATAGAAACGAATACTACAAGTCAAGGTTGCTATAGGATCAAATTTTAACGACTATCAGGTACTCTCAAGTCTCGAGTTAATATGAGGTGGGAAAAAACTTGGTTTACTACTAAAGCTTTGTTTGATTCACCTAAAATTTGCTTAACTGATCTAAATTTATTTTTCTGATCTAATCTGAACTCATTTTTCTGCTCTGATCTAAACTTTGACCACATATATATATGCTAATCCGTAAGCAAAAATATACATCAATTATTATCTTATTTTATTTGTTTAATGAGTAGTTTTTCAATATGTAATATTAATAATATTTTTTGTTATAGGGTTAAAGATATTTAAAGTTTACAAACAAAATTAAATTTTCTTATAGGGTAAGACTATAGAGTACTCATTTATGGCTTGGATAATACAAATATATCTACTTGTCCGCAAATTACTCCTTCCATTTTTTTTAGTTTATTTAGGGTTTGTTTACTTTAGCTGAATATAGATGAAATGAACTAAACTGAACTTAGGGCTTGTTTACTTCAGATTATATTCAGTTCAGTTCAATTAATCTCTATTTAGTTCAATTAATACACTTCAGTTCAGTTCAATTCATCTCTATTAAGTTCAGTTCAGTTCATCTCTATTCAGCTAATGTAAACGATCCCTTAATAGAGTTGAACTGAACTGAACTGAACTTAAGCTGAAGTAAACAAGCCCTTACTTCAACTTTTCACACTTGCCGAGACAAAACCTTGAAAATTAAAAATCTTTAACTATATGTTTGTAAAAATTATAAAAATTAGATATTAAAAAACTATATGTTGAAACGAATCCAACGAAACTGCGCATAACTATGTTTTTTCTTATGTATAAATCACAAAAAAAAAGTGAACTTATATTTTGTGAATAGTGTAAAAGTTAAATTGAGTAAACTAAAAAAATAGAGGTAGTATTTCCAAAAGTTCTAACGGCCCGTTTGGTTGTTGGTAATAAATTGTGTTAATGGTAATAAATTTATAGTATAATTTTGTTAAGGAGGAACCTTATAATATCTATGGAAAACAAATTTTCATTCTCAAGCTTCAATTTTCTTCTCATTTTTTATTTTCATTCATTACCATCGGGGAGGGTGATATTTGATGGGAATAGATATTTGTAAACAAAATTAGATAAATTGGAGCTAAGGTGGTATTCCAAATTTAGTTATAAATTTATTACCATTACCATGTTTTATAACCGGTTACCAAACGGGTCGTAAAGGTTTTCTTATAATTAGGTAGAAAATACATTATTAAAGTAAATATTATTAATATAACCAACATAATTAATTAGGAGTATAGTTGATTAGGTGGAAATAATTTCACCAAATAAATTTGTGGTCAGATAACCAGATAAATCTAGTATGGCGAGAGAGAAAGACTATTATTCCTTAATTTTGCGGGATTACAATCTCAATCTAATACAAATTATACAACGATTCTAATCATTTCAACATATTCTAATTTATTCAATCCATTCTAATTTATTCATCGAATCTCATTTTTTAATCCCTTGTAAATTTGTAATCCATTTCACTTCAATCACATCCCTTCAATCGATTCTATTTTTTTAAAAAGTAATTATTAATTTTCTTGTTTATCAAACACTTGCAATTAAAAATTTTAATTTAACTATTTCTGCATTTGTAATAAAAAAGTTAGAACTCAAAATTATCAAATACGAATACGTTTTTCATTTTTGTTTATGTAAAATCATATTTGAATAATTACAAATCGACATTGGAAAAATTATACTCCCTCTGTCCTTAATTTTTTGGCTCATTCACGTTTTCTCATCTTTCAATACACAATTTTAAATGAAAAATATTTTTAGATATGCTTAATAAAAAGTTATACAAATTACATATTAAAAAAAGTTCATATTGGGCTGAATCAAACGAAATCACATTCGACTATATCTTTCATTACATGTAAGACGTTATATAAATTCAAAGTAGTCAAATAAACAGTGGAAAAACTCCGTATGGTGCAAAAAGAAAAAAAGAGGACGGAGAGAATATAGGAAAATGTTTTAAACAACCTTGTTCTAATAAAGATTTATCATTTCTCCTACATTTTAGGATAACTAATAGGAAAATTTGCCAAAAATAAGCCAACCTTTGGGCGATCTTCCACAAATAAGTCAACCTTTTGAAAATCCAGAAATAAGCTAACCTTGTTATCATTTAAGCCAAAAATAGGTCAAATGATTATTTAACATGTTATTTTTGATTGTTTTTTATCACTATTTTATAATCATTCAACCTATTTTTTGCTTTAAATGATAACAGTAACTTAAAACAACCGATAACTAATAGATTAAATAATCGTTTAACCTATTTTTGGCTTAAATGATAACAAGGTTAGCTTATTTCTGGATTTTCAAAAGGTTGGCTTAAATGTGGAAGATCGGCCAAAGGTTGGCTTATTCTTGGCAATTTTTCCTAACTAATAAAGCTTTGTATGTAATTAATTAATTTGAATAAGGTTTAGGTTTTAATTAATTCTAATACAACTCACTCCATTCTATTCTCATTCATCCATTTATAATATAATATCACATATTCTATCCAATCCATTATAATACAACGAAGATAACTAATAACCAAGAGGGCGAATAACAAATACGCTGACGGCCCGTTTGGTAGCTGGTTATAAATCATGGTAATGGGAATGAATTTATAACTAAATTTGGAAGGAAAATCAAAATCCATTCCCATGGTGGTGCTACCTTAGCTCCAATTTATCAAATTTTCTTCACAAATATCCATTCTCATCAAATAACACTCTCCCCAATGGTAATAGATGAGAATGAAAAAGGAGAAAAAAAATTGAAGTTTGGGAATGAAAATTTGTTTTCCATGGAGATTATAAGGTTTCTCCTTAACAAAATTACACTATAAATTCATTACCATTGCCACGATTTATTACGAACAACCAAACGAGCCGTGATTATTAGTTTATTACCGTTGGTTACTATTTATCAACATTCGAGATAAAAATAAAGAAAGTAGTCCCTATTATATATGTAGAGAGTATGAGTCACATGAATTAGTGGTACAAGATTCTACATATGTTCTGATTAAGAGATTGCAAGAGCATTTTATCTCATGGAATATACCACATTCCACACCATTCATCATATTATATTTATATGTTATCTTTAGAGAAATGTCTTTATTGCGTCTGTAACATGAAAGAAATTAATTAACGAGTCATTTCATTATTGCAAATTTATTTGCAATCAATTGTTTTAAGTTCACAAACATGACTTGCATTGTTTGAATGGGTTATTGGCTTAGGCCTTAAGTTGGAGTTGTAATGACAAACTTTATTTTTAGAGCGGAGGCAAGGATTTTTTTTATTTAAAGGTAAGGTGAATAAAGAGAAATCAAGATCTCTTTTTCTCGAAGAAAAATACCGATATATTAGTAGCTAAAAAAAAAAAGGAAATTCGACATCCATAAAAGGATCAACATCAACGTGCGTAAGTTAGGGGTCCAATGCCCGAGTGATGCAATATAGTCCGCAGTTTGATTGCATTCTCGGTAGATATGCCCTGAAGAGGTCCGAGGCAAGGATATTGGATGCTATATACAAGTATACTGTATACAATGAATTGAATCATTAATACATTCCTTAAAAGTTAAATTCTAAAACCATGCATATACTCCATACAAATGTTTTTTTTATAAAAATTGCATGCATTATTCTTATTTGGTTAACTAATTACTCAAAGTAGTATTATAGTTTGGTGATGAGTTAAATTAAATATTTGCTAATATTAAAAATAAAATAAAAAAAGTTATGCTATAGCATAAAAAAATACGTGAAGTAATGAGATATGAGGGCATTTGTATCGAGATAAAGTATGAGGAGAGTACATATAATAACGGTTGAACTAACATTATTGAGTATTGTTCTTAGTAATAAACTAGTTTTGGGTGACATTCTTAATTAAATTATATCTTTTGTATAATTTTGGTAGTATTCAATATAATAACGAATATGGAAAATGAGAATGATCAAACATGGGAAAGATAATAAAGGAAATACAAATGTTGAAAATTGTCACGTTTCTGACGTTTTTTCCCAAGTGTTGTATCTTAGGCGGTTTTTAAGAGGTGAAAAATATTGTTTTGATTAAGTAGTCTTCCTTTTAAAATACAAAAAATACAGATATAAAGTTTTAGGTGTCCTTAGGAGTCTCTTAGTTGCTTATATAAGGGCACCTACCCCTTCCCATTTGTACGTAGTGTGTAATGTGTTGTTGAGAATTACCAAATACAATATGATTTTGGCAAAATGTAAGTGAATTGCTTACTTTTGTTTCAAGGGACTTGCAAGTCTAACGAGGGTCAAGATCCTCTAGCATTGACATGCGTACCAAGGGCTAAACTTTGAAGTTGTGTGCAATTTTAAAGGATCGAGGCATGGAGTTACATTTTTGTTGTTTTTCATGTGTAATTTGAGAAATTAAACATTTTTTCTACCTAATTTTGCCTTTAATCTTAAAAAAAAAAGGCTCCAAAATACACCCTCCTACATGGTTTAGGCATTTGGGGGTTCAAGATTATGGATTCTTAGCACCAAATCCACATCAAATTGCCGATGTTCTTAGAAAGATTAGGGGTCGGTGCAACTTATTCAACTTATTAGACATGAACAACTGAACTTATTTTAACTTACTAGTTATGATTGAATTTGATTAATCCTATTAATAAAAAATAATCGAACTTTATATCACTTAATTGGATCTGATCAAAGCTTATTAAAGTTACTACTGCTAAGTTTCATCAAACCTTAAACTTTATCAATGAAGTTTCATTAAATGAATGCACCCTAGGACAAGTACAAACCGGAATTAGGATCGTCTATGAGATACGCTGTCGCTAGCACTAGGAAATCTTAAATTAGATTAAAAAAGGGACATTTTTCTTTTTTCTTTTTTGTTCGACCAAAATAAAAAGGGGATCCGCATACTATAAATACCAACAATTTCCTAGTTTCCTATAAATTTTTAGAATAGATAGCATCTTCAAATTCAAAAGAAATATTTGATTCCACATTGTATATAAAATATGCTTATTAGCTCACGGATGGGAATATATCCCATATATTAATTATTTGAAAAAAAAAAGAGAACGCTAGCCATATCATGCTTTAGAATATAACCCTTGCCACCATTTCTAGATCAAATTCAACTATCAATGTTTTATTATTATTATTATTATTTTATATATAGGGTAAAAAAAATCAAATACCCATGTTCAAAGGAGTAATCAAGTTCATCTTTGTGCATGTTAATTAGAAAATATTTGGATTAAAGATTAGAATAGGGTAATTTTGGACTAAAGATCAGAATAGAAAATTTTTGGACTAAACTCTAAAACCCTAAACACTATTAGAAAAGTTATTACTAGTCGGATGTACTAGAATCAACACATGACCACCCAGATCAAAATTTGTAGACAAATCATGTGAATTGTGAATATATTCTTGTAAAATTTAACATCGTGATTCTTGAAGTATTGATGAATCAATTAAGTACATATTGTAAATGAATCAAGATAATCATATATGAAGAGTTACAAAAAAAAAAAAATGTTGGCACTCATTTGAAGAACAATATTAATTAATCGGATTTTTTTTAAAAAAATTGTAGGGAATAAAGGTTACTATGAGAGAATCTCTAATTCTTTGACGAGCATAGGCAACAATCTCAGCTCAAGCATCGTCTAATTTGTGAGGTGGAACCTAGGTTACATGAATACAAGCATAAAAAAGATACAAAACAAATATGTGATACTCTTTGTATAATGAAACTAATATTATTAAATAATAAGTATAAAAATAAGAAAATTTATTTAATTTTCATTACCATTTGAAACATTTTAATTCAATGACTCGTTATAAATTTATAATAAAAAATCAATCAAAAGCATAAAATTGGTTTATCCTATATTGAAAATCCCAAAGAAATAATAACATAAAAATGAAGTGAAATATTATTGAAAATCTATAAAAGATTGGTATTGTATTAATATCGATACGATTACGACTAACTAAATAAGGTATCCGACTAACCATGCTAACCTCCTAGCATATACGGAGTACAACATGGTAATTTGGTAACGTACTAATTTGAGTACATGAGATCATATACTCCTTCCGTTCCTAATTTTTTTGCCTATTCATTTTTTCTCATCTCACGAGACACAATTCTAAATGAAAATATCTTTAGATTTGCGTAATAAAAAATTATACATATTAAAAAATTGGAAAATTTGTTAGAAAATACTTTTTAGAACATCGTTTTTGTGAGAAAAGACCTTATAAAAAATTTGTTGTGAACCATAACCTAAAACAAAAAAAAAGTTGGAAAGAGGGACCTTACCTCCATTTTCCGACGCTGGCTATGAATCTCCGGCGTTGACTCATTATTTCCCTCAAATTTCTCACGAAGCCTTTCGTATTTTATGGGGTAAGAGATCAGAAACCCTAGTTCAGAAGAAGAGATGTTTAGATTCGAGAAGTAAGTGTTCTAATTTTCAGAAAATTCATACCATATCAGAAAATTTTAGATCATATAAGAAAAATTCAAATTAGATCAGATTTGAAAATTTATAACTATAATAATAACTACAATTAGAAAAAATCAGATTAGATCAGAAAAGTTCAGTTCAGATCAGAAAATTTTAGATTAATCAAACGCACCTTAATTAAAGATACCCGATATAAGATCGGAGTACAACAATAAACTCTTTTCCAAAATATACAACCCCAGCTATCTTCGATTATTAAAATATACAATTAAGCTAAACTGTTTTCATAATTTTCAAATTTCTGTCCAAGTCAGCAAAATTATTATTAACTGATTTAAATAAATTAAGGTAATCTATATTAAATTTTGATCGATGCAAATACTTTTTTAAATAAAGGCGGAAAAAAAATAATCATATGTTTGATTTTGGAACATGTTTGAATGTAACAGTGCATGTTGCGCAAGCTGATAATTATTAGTGTATTATTATTATTTTGGACTTGTGCTCGATCTTTAAATAGTTATATAGTATATTATATTGCATAAATTATTATAATAAAATAAAATGAAGTAATAAAACTGTAAAAGTATTGGAGATTGTAAAACTGGTGGAAGGTTGAGAAAAAATTCCAATTTCTCCCATAAAATGTGCCCTTTACAAGTAATTATATTTCATTGGCTGACGTAAAAGTTGAATTTTGAATAAAAAAATTGGACAAACGAATGCACTGAGAAAAGAAGTTGACCTCTTCTTCAAAACATTAGTACTCTAGTAGAACGTACACTCACTACTTCCTAAAACAATAAAATACCGAGTATATATGATGATGAAACTTAGAGAGCACCATGGTGATTGCATTGCAACCCGTTCTTTCTTTTTAGGCAATGCTTCTCCCCTCGTTGCTGAGGCCACAACCCTTTGAAATGGTTTTTTGTTAGCTAGACAACATAATCTGACTTCCATTTTTATTGAAGGCGATAACTTAGCTATTATTCGTGTTTTGCATGGTAAATTCAGTTGTCCTTGGAAAATCCAACTCCTTATGGATGACATTCGCTCCATCTTCCGAGACTTTGTGGCCTCCTCTTCTGCTCATGTCTTCCGTGAAGCCAATCACACTGCGGATTATATCGCGTTCCTCGGGCATTGGACCCCTACGCACATCGATATCGATCCTTTTTTAGATGCTAAATTCTCTTATTTCTTAGCACTAGATAAATTAGGATATCTCTTCGAGAGAAAGAGATCTTGATTTTCTTTCATTTGTTTACCTTTTCTCCAAAAAAAAAAAAATGATGATGAAACTTCCAAAAATAATAATAATAATAATAATAATAATATATATATGTATTTTTTTAATAGGATAATGTGTGGGATGGGCCCTATTATAGGTCACCCAACCCAATAGTCCAATTTTAGCCAACACATGCATCTGTGCGGTGAGAATCGAACCCAGGACCTAGTGTCTGGTATTCTAAAGCACTAAACACTGGGCTATGACTTCATCCTCGTACGAAATATATTATTTATAATAGAAAAAAGTTGTTAATTTATGGCAACAAAAAAAACGCACAAATTTGTGTAATAATTATAAATTATTATTTTTGCTTTCCATTCTTAGCTCCTTAAAACAGCATAAAAAGAAATGAAATAAGGGGTCAATAAAAAAAACCTAGCAAAGCCATTAATTTTTAGAATACATGATACAATACATACTCATCGGAAGTTCCGAACATTATATTGTTAGGGCTTGTTTGCGTTTACGTTTACTTAATACAAATGAAATGAGCTGAACTGAACTAAACTGAAAGTAATCTCTATTATATAAGCCAAGGAGGAGCTATGGTGCCCTTCTGGAAATGTATACAATACCTCTTAGAATTTTCTAAAAACACAAGCTATATAATTAAGGAAATTTCGTACAATTTTTTTTATTCTTTTAAATACAAATAATACAAATTACATAGTTCAAAAAAATAAAATAAAAATATGTAAATTCATATTTTTTTAATTCTCTACAAATTACATAGTGGAAATTTGGTAGGAGAAAAAATATAGTGGATTAACGTTTTCTTCAATGCATTTTTTGGTATGAAAGAAATTCAATTTGGATATTTTTAGACTATCACAAAATAAATGAGATCTCAGGTTCGAACCATATTTGTTTGTTGTTTGTTATACTACTCAATAACATCTTTCAATTATCGTAGAAATTTGATAGCAAATAGAATATAATAAATAAATCTTTTCTTTTGTTCATTATTGTGGGATGACCTGATGAAAAGGGAAAAAGTTTGTTATGATTATGTGAATTTGAAAATATTTCAATTTTTCTAACAAACAACATTTTTTTTTTTTTGTTTAGACGAATTAAAAGTTACATTTTCCTTCAAAAAAATAAATTTAAAAGTTACATTTAAAATATCATCGCACGCAAAACATGCATATGAGGCTAGTTTTTTTATAAGAGAGGGAAATTGAAAGCTGAACTGAAATGAATTTAAGCTGAAGTAAACATACGTTAGATCAGCTTAAATTAAGCTGCACCATCAATAACAACGGGTTTGAGTTGTTTATAATTTTAAAATGACTTCGTCCAAAAATTAATTAGCTGAAAAGAGGGATTAGATAGGGAATAAGTAGCTCCGATCCACACAAACTTATAAATTGATTGATTCCTCTACTATTGTCTATATTAGGATGGCTCACACGAATACTACAAATCATTTAGGTTTTAGCAACAATGGTGTGTCAATCTAACGTATTATATATGCAATGACTTTAATGTTGTTAACAGTCGATGATAGTGAACATAAAGGGTCTGTTTGGTAGGATATAAATCGTTTTCAAATGAAAATGATTTTTGATGGAAAACCTTTTACATCAAACATTTTACATCGGAAAATTCATTTTCACGAAGGTTTTCCGTTGTTTGGTTTAATGTAAAATAATTTTCCGTTTAAAGCATTTTTTAATGTTTGGTTGAACTGAAAATCAAATGTTTCAATTGTGACAGAAAATATTTGAAAATACTTTCCATCTCCCTCACTATTATGGACTTTACCGGACACTCAAACTTACTTCAACGATCAGCTTAAGTGTATTTGAAAATGTCAGAATTGTCTTGAGCATTCAACGCCCCAAAAGTAAGTACCATCGTAAAAATGAGTGGGTTGCATAAAAATCGAGCAAGTCCAATAAAGTCTGATTATCCAATCAGTCCAAGTTAGTTAGAGAGATGAAAAGTTACAGAGTAAGGACACGGTTGTGAAAACGTTGGCGATGCTAATAAGTAAAACGTGAGCTACATTTGTTTAACACTACACTGAATTGAATATGCCCGATTATTATTATTCTATTGCAAAATGATGCTCTTATTCAGATTTGGTTGCAAGTAAGATACATAGGAAATTCTATTTTCTGGAAAATGAATATGGCATGTGTATGTTATTTAGTTGACACAAATTATCAAAACGTGGGGAATAGATCGAAATTCCAATTCCCATGAAACACAGGGAATCATTTATCAAGTCCCACTTGGTAAGTCACATTTTCCATGCATGATTATTGTGGAGCCTATTTGCATTATTATCACTAATAATAGTTTTGGCTATTTCTTTCTCTTTCCAGGCCAAATCACTTAACTAAAATTAATCAAGCTAACTAAGAGCATCTACAATGGCAAGCTATCTACAAATCTTGTAGCTTCGTTTGACACATCACTTTTTTGAGTTACACCATTTTCAAACTACAAGTACCAACAATAGTAAGCTACAAATCTTTTAGCTTTGGAATCAAATTTTAAAACTTGTATTTAATGCCAGTAAAAAAAAAAGGCATATAAAGATGGGTCCAAAATCTTATAGCTTACCAAATTTGAAGGTTGCAGTTGATGCAAGCTACAACATCATTTCATCCACAATAGTTGAGCTTGTAGCTTGAAATTTTGCATATTTACAAGTTAGTCATTCTCAACAATTATTGTGGATGGTCTAATATAACACAGAAAATCAATTTGTAACAAATTTAACTTTCTATATTTTCAATCAAACAAACCAATGTAGTTCCTAGAAAATGAACAAAGAAACTATTTGTCATGAAATGTAATTTCCTATGGGAACACATTTCCTATGAAATCATAGTTGTTGTTTTAGTCTTACACATTCATAAATTGTGAATACGAATTAGTGAAATTGCTAAAATCTTGGCTTCTTACTAATGCAGCTGGTACAAAATATCATGCATATAGAATTCACATCTTATCCATATGATATCCCTTGATAACTCTCAAATCACAATTCAACATTTATCTAAAATTTAGATTCTTTCAGTATTATATGAATTATACTTCATATAATTTATATATGATATTAAATCGAATCTCGTATTTTTAATATTAAAAAAATAGTAAGAGAGCAAGCTACTAGCTAGATTAACCAGTGTGATGATTCAAACCTCTGATCAAAGATGAAGATAGAACCATTATAGTACTTCACTCCTAAGATAGAGATCTATTCAATCCATTTAAGAAACTTATTAACTAAAGTCCTGTTCTTTTGGATCGAATTAATCTAAACTAAAATGAAGTGAAATGTAGTATCTTTAATTGAACTAAACTGAATTTGTCTTAAATAAAGTTTTAAAAAATTGAGTCCATAAGAACAAGTCCTAATTGAACCTCATAACTCAGCTCAAGATCTGAGATGGGCTTAGAGCCATTATTAATTTATTACCCCATTTAAGAAAACCTAAACACTTGCAAAAAATATTATTTTATTTTATTTCAAAAAGGCATATGCCATCTTGAAACAAGCAAAATACTAAAAAAAGAAAAGTATATAGGACTAACGACTAAGACTTTCTATTTTAGGAAATAACATCTGCAGATGGGACAGGGACATTGTAAGGATCAAACTCGGATATCTTCCTGGGGAAGCATCCATCTACTACTTCCTTCGTTTTTAAATAGTTGCGACAAATGAATTTATCTCGTCTCACACACTGATAATCCAAAAGAACAAAAAAAAAAAAACAAAAAAACAAATGGGGAAGGACAACTTATCTCATCTCACACACCACATTATATATCCTCACAAACTGGCAAAAGGATTGGTCCAATCATTTTTTTTTTGTTTTTTTGCAAAATATAAACAAGCACATAACTCTTTATACATTGGTCAATCAAAAGCCAACTCAAATTATCCAAACATACAAAAATAACAACATACTCCGTACAAAACTTAACTATGTTATTGTCTACCTTATTGATAAAGTACTCATGTCACTTAATTAAAAAAGAAACAAGCCTTAATATATTTATTGTTAAAAGAGGGGACCAAAAACTAAATATAACTGTTTATGGGCTGGCTATTTGCCTATTTCTTGTGAGCTATTGGTCTCCAACTTACCCTAGAGGATTGTATTAGCTAGAAAATTGATTTTTGTACTCCAATTTTTATTATTGATAATCTTTAGTCTTAAAACATTAAATTAATAGTAGCAAGCAATCATAGTTTTATAAAATTAGGTCATAACATCAATGCCTATAGATTAGGTACATCATGCAACACAACTTACCGTGAGTGCAAATTAAAGGGCAATTACCTCCGATTAAAATGAATACAAGATCGAAACATAAATCACCAAATTTTGAGATAATGTATGTGTAAGGACACCACAGCTCAACTATCGATCCCAAAAGATTTCATACTAATTAGTGAGTGCTTGGTAACAGTAATAAAAAGATCTCCTATTCTTTAATTTACTCTTCCGATGTGGGACTTGGGATGCACTAATTCCCAACAGTATGTGATCAAGTCAAGTGAAGATTTTCCATACATTGACATAATAACTAATTAACTAAGGGGTGGTCGGTTAATGCTCTCATTTTTGGAGCCTTGTAGGGTATCAGTTTTTGTTTAGGAGGAAAAATGAAAATAATAACCATGGTTATCAAAAGAGTACTAGCCTAACAACCAAATATGTAAGACATAGAGTCTAGTCTAGAATAATATTCATTAATGTCATACATGTAAATGGGGATTAGATGTAGTTAGTTAAAGTGTTCCGAAGTGATGTCTAACATTTGGAATCGAATCTCATCTGCATCAGATCGATTAACTGTGGCTCCTTATGCATAAGGAAAAAAAAATCAAAAATGAGAAAAAACAATAATAAACTTTAGTTACTAAGAATGATATTTTTCATGAAATTAGGGTCGGGTTACCGATAGTAATTTTACTTTAAGGTTAATTTAAATATTCTTCAAATATTGAGGGGTGAGGTATGAAATAGTGATAAGACCTCTGACCTCATGACTACCATGAGGCGATCATATTTGGAGTGGTCCTCCCTCTTATCAAGACTATAATTCTAATATATATTCTTCAAATATCGAGGGGCAAGGTATGAAATAGTGATTCAACCTCTTACCTCATATCCATTAGCTAGCTAGGTCGTCGCACAAACGGATACAAAAGGGTATGGGAAAACATCACTGAAAAAATTTAGGATACTGGTACGTCAACGAAAACATTAAGAGAGTATATAAATTTCTACAAAATTTCAACTAAACATTGCGGTAAATATCAAATTTCGTGATGATATTACGTTTATTCACTATATAAATTATCATAATCTAAATGGCATAAAGAATTAAAGCGAAATAAATAACTTAAAATTTATGGGGGGTACTTGATTAAGCTTAATCATTTGTTTCAATATGGGTACGTGTTTCCAATGTGTGTCGATGTCGTGTTAGAATCAGATTCGGGATACGACAAGCTAGAGATGTGTCCGTGTTGTCTATTCCATGAGGCGATTGTATTTGGAGTGGTCCTGCCTCATTTTTTCTATAGGATAATGTGTGGGATACTAGGCTCGTAAATGCGTGCGGTGAGAATCGAACTCAGGACCTTGCGCCTAAAATTCTGAAACCCTAACCACTGAGCTATGACTTCATCCTCAAGTGATACTGCCTCATATATATTGAGACGTATATGCTCCGATAATACTTTGTACACCGTACACTACAAGAACTATTTTCATATACATCGAGGTAGTTTCATTTTGTTGTAGCCTCATAATTTAAGCCTTAGCCTTTAAGGCGTGTGCTTAGTGCATGTTTACTTCAACTGAATACATTTGAATAGAACTGAATTGAATTAAACTAAACTAAACTACACTGAACTGAATTATCTTGAACTGAACTGAATACAACTGAAAGTAATATTTTATAAGAGAAGGAAATTGAGAGCTGAACTAAACTGAACTGGATTAAACTAAAAAGAACTGGATTGAATTTAAGCTGAAGTAAACATGCCCTTAGTTCATGTATAAATTAAATTAAATTAAATTAGTAGAACAAAGTGGCATCCAGCAGGTGAGGTTTGTACGATCTGCTTTGGTTTTTATTTCACTTGATTAATTATATTATACTTGTACTATATATATATATATATAGATAGATATATATAGGGTATACATAAATAAACTATAAACAAAAAGTATTACTGATCATTAGATGATAATCAAGTGCTAAATCACCAATTAGGAGAAAGTACCTTTTTAAGTTTCAAGATTAGGTAAATTATTATTAAAAGAGTACGTTAAATTCGTTTGTTTAGGGAATGAAGTGGGCTGTGGACATGCATAAGTGATACAACTTCGGTTGACATGATCAATCGGTGAAATCTAGGGATGATAATGAGCTCGGCCTGTTCGTGAACAGTTTTGGCTCGGCTCAGTCAAAGTTCGGTCGAAGCTCGGCTTGTTTTAGCTCGGTTCGAGTTTGGCTCGAGACGTTAACGAGCCAAGCTTGAGTTGTGCCAAGCTCGGCTCGAAAAGCTCGCGAACAGGCTCGATTAACTTTTTATATATGTAAATAATATATTATGATATATAAATAAATTTATTTATTCTGGTTATTATATATATATATGGATAAACTAATAGTCTTATTGTTAAATGTTAACAAAAAAAAAAAATCTTCAAAAAATTTATAATAGATAACATATATAAACTAAGAATAATATTAGGTGAAACTGTTCGTGAACAGTTCGATAAGAGCTCGGTCAACGATTGGTCAAAGCTCGACTCGATTATGGCTCGGCTCGAGTTCGATTAAATTTAAACGAACACGAGCCGAGCTAAGCAGAGTTCGGGCTCGGCTCGCTCGATAATCACCCCTAGTGAAATCCTTTATTTAATTGTTACCTTAAATAACTTGACAATTTGCTTTAACTTTAGTTTTTACATTAATTCGTATGGTTCTTAGTAATAGATTATGGTAATAGGAATAAACATAAAACAAAATTTAGCAAGGAAAAAAACCTTATAATTTCAATGAAAATATATTGTTATCCATAGGCTTGAATTTTCTTCATATTTATCATTAATTTAAGAAAGATTGGTAGTAGATGAAAATTAATATTTTTGAAGAAAATTAAATAAACTGAAAATTAAAGCATGCACGTGGTAATAGGAATTGATATTGATTTTTCTAGCAAACTTATATATAAAATCATTTATATTATTGTTATTTATAACTGGTTACCAAACGACCCGTAAGTATTATTATAGGTAAAAACAAACAGAGAAGAAAAAATACACAATCTAGCAAAACTAGTAATTCTATAGCTCAAATATCATTTGCAAAAATATAATTCATCATATATGATGAAATCCATTGATATATTTTATAGCAAATTCAAAATTATTGCATAATTTGTTACAGATTTTATGTTTAAAGGTATATAAAAAAAATTCCAATAAAAAATCAACAAAAATGTTTTTTTTTTTGGGAAAGACTTTTAAAAAAAATCATTCCAAGTCCTTTTCAGTTTCGATTTCATTGCAAGCTTAATAAATACACTAGCATAACATCCGTGCGATACACGGCTTGAAAATCTCAATATTAACTTTGTAAATAGTAATCTAAAGATCTGCATAATTCATTTTCTGATACAGTAACTTTAACATCATATTAAAATTTTATCTTAATAAATAACAACCTATATTAATACAGTTTTTTTTAATAATAAAAATAGCACATTATTCAAAACATTGAATAACCCATACAAAACAATGAGTAATCTTTATACAAAATCTTCACTAAACCCCACACAGAACATTAAGTAACCATTACACTAAACACCCGGTAATTCATATATATATACTACGTATATAATAAATTTTCAGTAACCCTGATCTAAACATGAAAAATGCACGACTTAAAAAATTATAGTGAAATTTATTTTGCATAAAATATTAAAAATATTACATAACATAGTGAAATTTAATAACTTAAATTTAACTCCTTAGAAAATTATAACAAGTTCAAGAAAAGGAGTTGAATCATGAAATTTGTGCAACATGAAATAGCAAATTAGAGAAACATAAATAATATATTATATCCATATTTTACCACGAAATACAAAATATTTTAATATTAAAGAAATTTTTTTCATAATGAAAAGGCCTTTTAATTTATTTTTTTTGTCATAAAAGACCCTTTATTTTTATTTTTGCAGAAAAGGACCTGAACAAAAAAATACCTTTGCGAGAAGGAACTTTTCCATTATTTTCCAACACAAAATGTCCTTTTTCCAAAAATCTGAAAACGATGGAAATGTTCCTTTTCACAAAAAAATTTTAGGTCCCTTTCTGCAAAAATAATAATAATTTAAAAGGTCTTATCACACAATAATTTTTTTTAAAAGGTATTTTCTAAAACTTCATATACACTTTATATATTTCATAAAATAGTTACACAACGATCTCTTTTACTTAAAAAGGTGATTGAATCATATTTCAGTGTTTATGAAAAACACTACAATATAATTTTAACTTATTATTGTTTAAAAAATCCATGAACAAAATATTTTTTTAGATGAAAAAAGTCAATAGAAGTTTGTTTAATTTATACTCGTGTTTATATAGATTTGTTTTTAAAATAATACCGAAAATTACATGTTTTTGTAAAAAGTGTAACTTTAAAAATCTTATCCACTACCTACCCTATATTCTTATTTCACTAATAGTTTTTTCAACATTTACCAATCCTCCATTAAAAACATAGCTTGCCCACATTTTTATGATTAGGTAATTCATAACTTGCTAACTCACAGTTTCCTTCACATATAAACTTCTAAGAATATTAGTAATATACGGTATTCATGGTTATGATCGACCTAATATAAGTGTTTGTACAATGAAATAGTATATACATTTTCTTATAAAATTATAATTGTAACAAAATTTAAAAGATTAATGATATTTTTTAGTAATATTTTGATTAATATTCAGTTTAATAATTGTAATACTTAACATTATTTAAAAATCAAGATTAATGCAAAAAAAAAAGAAATAAAAGATTATTAATTTATTTCTTCAAATTATTGTAACATATGGATAGGACTAAAAAAATTGTAGGAGAAGTCAACGGAATCTACAACAAAAAAATTGTATAAGAAAATTTTACGGCTTAAAAAAAATCTAAAACATGAAGTTTTAGACTATAATAAATTTTATTCTAAATGCTTCTCTTTTAGTATTTTTTTAATTGAGATCAATTATTTCATACAATTGTTCTAAATAAACATATGTTCTAAATAAACATATAACAATAATATAGAAATTCATTTTCTCGTTTATTTTCTCTGAAAATTATAGTCATACATACAAATAAAAAAATTATAATACACTCAAAATTGAAATATACAAAATAAATATATTAAGGTAAAACTTGTTTTATCACAACTACTAGGGTAAAATAAAAATAAAATGTACATTGTTTGTTGATTTTCTAATTATTAGAATCATAAAAAAAAGTTGATAAATTAATATGGAGATCATTCGAATTATATAAAAAAAGTCATGTTATACATGCCAAAATAATAAATCAATAATGATAATTATTTCCTCCAAAAAAGTAGCAGAATTTTTATTATTAGAATATGTATCGACAATAAATATATAATGGAAAGTAAATTTTGATCATAAAAGTATATAGGAAATTAATATATGATCAAAACTAAAAACTTATAATAAAAGAATTAAGTTAAAAGTATTATTTATAGGAATTAAATCAAATAATATTTTTAAAGATATGATATATTATTTATCAATTTTTATTAAGGTAGAAAATATATTAAGATAGAATAAAAAAATTATTTTTTTTAGGTTAAAGGAAAAGAACGGGATTTTTTTTAGTGAGAGAGCGACACGTGGCAAGATGTGATTCTAACTGTTTCTCTTATAGTATATATATTGATGATTGATTATTATGGATGCATGGGCTCCTTTAAAAAAAAAAGAATGGATGCATTGACTTTAAAATTTAAAGGGAAATTCCCAGTGGTATACCCGAGCTTTTTCGAAATCCCACTGGTATACCCGAGTTTATTTTAATCCCAGTGGTATACCTAAAATTACGTCTAATTCCCATCCGTTACATTTAGAAGGTATATTCCGTTAAATGTATTGGAATATACCTATTTTAAGGTTAGATTTAACTTTGGTTAACAATTTTTTTAATTTTATTTTTTAAAAAAATAAAAATTAAACCATGTAATATATTAAATTAATGGGTTTTTGCAAAAAATGATCCGATTGCCCCCAATTTGCGTTTCTGATTTGCATCGATTTGCGCGCATTGATCTACGTGAAAAAAATAGTCCGCTCATGATTTTAATGGTCATTTTTTTCCTTACGAGATCTGATTTGAGGTCGGATTTTGCAAAAAATGATTTGAATGCCCCTACTTTGGGTTCCCAATTCACCACGTTTTGTGCGCATTGATCTACGTGAAAAAATAGTTCGCTGAAGGTTTTACAGGTCATTTTTACCCTTATAGGGTTTGATTTGAGGTCCGATTTTGCAAAAAATGATCTGGTTGTCCCCCAATTTGCTTTCCCGATTCGCCTCGTTTTGCGCGCATTGATTTATGTGAAAAAAATAGTCCGCTTTAGGTTTTACGGGTCATTTTTATCCTTAAGGGTTTCGATTTGAGGCCGGATTTTACAAAAAATGATCCGATTGCCCCCAATTTGTGGTTGTTTTTCCTTTATTTTGTTTTTTTTTTGTTTTTTTTTCAATTTATTAACCATGGTTAGCATTTTTAACAATTTTTAAACAAAAAGGTTACTTTTGGGAATTATGTTTAACATTAGGTACACCTCTGGGATTAAAAAAACTCGGGTATACCAATGAGATTTTCAAAAAGTTCGAGTATACCACTGAGAATTTCCCAAATTTAAATAGTAAATAGGTTGACAACAAACTATCAATATTTACTTATTTAGTGCTAAAATATTGAAATGGGATCTTTTGTTTTGGTTTTAAACCCAAAACCTATGGCATTCCATTTTTGGGCCAAGGCCCAGATATGAATCTTTACTTATTTAGTGCTAAAATATTGAAATGGGATCTTTTGTTTTGGTTTTAAACCCAAAACCTATGGCATTCCATTTTTTAGCCAAGGCCCAGATATGAATCTTTACCCTTGTAGTTCCAAGGCCCTTGTCTTCAATACTTTCTGTGATTTTTTTTTTTGTGTTTCGCTGTTTATTTATTTATTTTAAAAATGCAACATCTTCATTTACACATTCATTGATATAGTTGACACAATATTAGTTGTGTATTTTATTAAGGGATTCTGAATAAATATTATACAAAATTTTATGTTAGACCGTTTGTAATGACCCTGATTTTATTGGTATTTCTGTCGTGTGTTTATATGTATTTATGTGATTTTATGTATGGTCCAAAATTTATTTTAGACTATTTATTTTATTTTATGTAAATAATTTCGATTAAATTCGAATTATTTTATTTCGGGTTGGTTATTATTTATTTTAATTATTATTTAATTAATTAGAATTTTTATTATTTAATTTTCTAATTAATTATTTAATATTTTTGGGCTAAATCGATTTAAACATGATTAATCATGCAAGTTTATAATCAGCCCAATTATTCATCAAAAGCCCAAATTGGCCCATTTTTCCCTTGCCTTGGCCGGTTTTTCCATGAGAATTAGTGGCTTAATTTTGCCACTTGCCATGCATTCACTGTGACGACCCGACTCGCTTAAATCGGCGCGGAAGAAACCGACGAGTCGAATAGTCATAACTAACAACTCAAATACTTAAGAATTAAAACTAATACCTCAAATATTATTATTATAATTCCCAAAAGTACAAATACCCACAAGTTTGTACAATACTAAACCAAAAGTCAAACTACAAAGTCTAATATACGATAAACTCCAAACACATGTCAGAATCCAAAACCAATCGTATACAAGTCCATACTATAGTCTAATACTATCCAAAATCAATAAACAACGAAAACACAATCATATCAAAATATCGGCGCTCGCCCAACCCAAAACTAAGCAAGAACCTCATCATCAGAATTACCTGAAAAGTAAACAACAGTCCACCGTCAGTGACGAGTAACATAACTGTCCCACCCTAACGGGGATACACAAGATCATAGAATAAATCAAACATAACAACATTATACCATACGAATCAAGCAATAATACCAACACTGAATAACAACCACTAATCTTGCCGACTCGACTAACTTGACCATTAACCAACATTCATTATCTTTGGCGCAATCATTCACATATCAGACCGGACTACGCACGTACGAACACCTCTTACGCGATCGAACTTTCTACTATGCCAGGATTGAGAATCTTTCTCCCAACCCCATGAAACCAATCTTACTGGAAATCCATGTCCGAGTGACGACATAGTAAGAACTCCAACTATCCCAGTACCGCGGACAGGATAGGGGCAACGTCTTAACCCAAAACATAGAATCTTACTCTATGAGTTAGGCGTCTAATAGTGAAATCAAGCTAATCTTTAATCTTTAATACTTAATATCTTAAATCATAACTTAATTAATTTCAAGAATTGTCTTTGCGCCTTTATTCTCGAAAATAATCAGTTAAAACACAAAGTTATTCTCAAGATTGCCTTTACGCCTTTATCTCGAGTCTAACCAACA
The DNA here is from genome assembly GCA_951394345.1 of Salicornia ramosissima. Taxonomy (NCBI): domain Eukaryota; kingdom Viridiplantae; phylum Streptophyta; class Magnoliopsida; order Caryophyllales; family Amaranthaceae; genus Salicornia; species Salicornia ramosissima. The sequence continues at coordinate 52,912,196 of OX596234.1, forward strand.
ACATTACCACTCTTTAATCAACCTTTAATCATTTCGTTAACTTTCTTTAAACCTTTCTTTACTTTCTTTAAACCTTTCTTTACTTTCTTTAAACCTTTCTTTGACTTTCTTTAACACTTCTTTAACCAATACTACTTTCTTTAACTTTCAAGACTCGACCAAGAACTCACAAAGAACTCATCAAAATTCATAAAGAACTCATCAAGATTCATAAAGAACTCAACAAGAAACCCTAAACTCACCCCAAATCATCAAATCACAAACATACTTTCAATACTTCAACAAAATAGTTCATAAACTTTCAATAATCCAAAATCCACATAATTAACATAAAACTTAATCAAAACATTTCCAATCATAAAATCATCATTTTAAAACCTTAAAATCATCATAAACTCATTTCAAAATCAGATTACATTCATACATAAAAATCATGATCAAACTTCACAATTAAACCCAAACATACATTTAATCTATACTATAATCATAGTATACCAATTAAGTTGAGAAAGTATGTTACCTATTGAAATATAACCATGAAAATACCCCAAAACTTGCTGCCTGGAACATGATACGCACGGCCCTAACAATCACGGACCACACGAACACATGCACGACACCACCTCGAACCACCAAGGACCCGCGGTTCTTGCTGCCCGCGTCTGCACCACACGTCCACCATGTGCCAGCTACGAACCAGCCACGGACCAGCCATGACCCAGCCACGAACCAGCCACACTGCTGCCCACACGGCCACCACCACCACGCAAGACCCAATCCCAAAACCGAAACCAACCCAAGACTTGATCGAGGCAATGAAGGCTACTTGTTTTTTAGTCACTTAAAGATCAATGAATGTTGAATCTTTAAGTTTGGATTTTGAATTGAAGATGAATAATTTGATGGTGTTTAATAGCCAAAATGGCGTGTGGAAGGTGGTGAAAGGAGAGAATATTTTGGCTTTTAAAAGTGATGGCAAGGGATGATCAAATGGGCAAATGGTCTTAAGGCCTTACTAACTCCTCTATTTATAGAGGTTGGTTAAGGTGTGAACATGAAGCAAGTGGCAAAATAAGCCACTAAAGAGAGAGAGAGGGTCGGTTGGGCTTAGGCTCAAATGGGCTCAAGGTTTAATTGGGCTATTTACACTAATTCATGACTAATCGTGAATAATTTCGCACTTGGCCCAAACTGAATAATTAATTAGAAAATTAAATAATAAAGTTCTAATTAATTAAAATAAAATAAAATTAAGAAATAATAAACCATTAAATAAAATGGTTACACACAAGCATTAAAAATAGTCTAAAATAAATTTAGACCATGCACCGCAACAAAAATAATGACAAGCTAACAACATGAAAATAGCCCAAAATCTGGGCCGTTACATTCACACCTTAACTAACTTCTATAAATAGAAGTAGTTAGTGAGGCCTTGAGATCCGTTTGCTCATTTTCCATCTTAAACACCTTTGATCATCACTTAGCCACAATTAAAAAGCCAAACACTATCCTTTGCCTAGAGTCACACGCCATTTTTTATGATTGAACACCCAACCATTGTTCATCATCCAAACTCTCCCAAAACTTAAAGATTTAATTACTATTGATCTTTAAGTGACTTTTAACACAATAATCTCCTTAATTTCCGATCAAGATTTCTAGTTCGGGTTTGGATTTTTGGGGTTACTCGTGTGGGTTGTTCGTAGTTCAAGTGGTGGTGCACGGTGGTGGTTCGTGTGTGTGCCGTGCTGATAGGGTGGTCCGTGGTGGTAGTTCGTGCAGGTTCGTGGTGGTGGTGCGTGCAAGCCATGCCCAGGTCCGTGCCGTGTTCGTGAGCCGTGCAGTCGGGGTCGTGGTCCGTGCCGTGTGTGATCGTGTGCAGCGTGGTTGGGCCGTGTGTGTGGTTCGAGTTTCCGGGCTGCAAGTTGTGTTGAATTTGTGTGTAATCTTTAATTAGGTAACATACTTTCTCAATCTAATTGGTATACTATGTTGCATAGTATAGATTAAATGATTAGATTAGATTATTTTGATGTTTTATAACCATGCTTATGTGTATGTTATAATCTGAATTTTTGGATATTTTTATGATGATTTCTACTTGAATATGTATATTTCATGATTGATTATGTTAGTATTATGTTTGATGTTATTCATGTTCAAGTTTGGTGAATTTTGGATATTAGGAAGTTGATGAATTTTATTGTTGAATATGTTGATTTATGCGTGTATGATGATAAGTTTGGGATGAATTCTTGATTGAAGTTCTTGAATCTTGATTGAGTTCTTTATGAGTTCTTGGTTGAGTCTTTGAAGTTAAAGAAAGTTAGTTGTAATTAAAGAAAGTTAAAGATTGATGGAAGAGGTTCTAAGTTTGTTGGTTTACATGTTATTTCTTGAGTCAAGGCGTAAGATGCAACTTAAGAATTAACTAAGAATGTAAACTTCGATTTAAAGTAAAGATTAGCTTGATTTCGCTACTAGACGCCTAAAACTTAGAGTAAGATTCTATGTTTTTGGGTTAAGACGTTGCCCCTATCCTATCCGCAGTATTGGGATAGTTGGTGGTCTTACTATGTTGTCTTCGGATATGGATTTCCAGTAAGATTGGTTTCATGGGATTTGGGAGTAAGATTCTCAATCCTGACATAGTAGAAAGTTCGATCGCGTAAGATGCGTTCGTACGTGCATAGTCCGGTCTAGTATGTGAATGATTGCGCCAAAGTTAAGATTTGTTAGTTAATGGTCGAGTTAGTCGAGTCAGCATGATTAGTGGTTGTTATTCATTGTTGATAGTATTGCATGATGATTCGCATGATCTGATGTATGTTCGTATGTTTTAGTTGTTTGGTTTGTGCTATGTTCATGTGTATCCCCGTTAGGGTGGGACGGTTATGTTACTCGCCACTGACGGTGGACTGTTGTTTACTTTTCAGGTAATTCTGATGATGAGGTTCTTGCTTAGCTTTGGGTTGGGCGAGCGTCGTTGTTGTTATATAGTTTTTATATTGTTGTTTTACAATTTTGACTAGGTTTGGACTTTAGTTTTAGTACTTATGTATTTTTCTAACTCTGACGTATATTCGGAGTTTACGTTTGTTAGTAGTAGTTGTATGACATTTGGAGTTAGATATGTACAATCTTGTGGGTATTGTACTTTTGGTTTAGTAGATATATATATATATATATATACACTTTTGAGGTTTGTTTTAATTTTTAAGTATTTAAGTTTGTTAGATCTGACTATTCGACTCGTCGGTTTCTTTCGCGCTGATTTAAGCGAGTCGGGTCGTCACACCGTTAGCATAAATTTTAGCTTAAATTTTGTAACTTTAACTATTTGTGTAGCTAGTAAAATACATTATAGAGTATAACATTTGATTTTACTCAATAGGAAATAAATAATAATAATAAACCTAATAAATGATTAGTGTCATTTTCAAAGTATTGACATCTAAAATATAAGGGTTTTTATTTGGCAATGGACACTAGTGGAAAATTTTTTATTTGTTACCCCTTATTTGTTCCGGTTATATAAAAACAGGAACAAATAATGCGTATTTGTACCGGTTTTAATAAAAGTGGTACAAATAACAACTTATTTGTATCGGTTAATTCAAAACCGGAACAAATAAACAACTATTTGTTCCGGTTGGAATTAAACCGGTACAAATAAGTAGTTATTTGTACCGGTTTAATTACAACCGGAACAAATAGTCAATTTTTTTTTTTTAAAAAAACACGGCAGATTATTATAACCAAAGCAAACCCAAAAACCCCAAATACACTCCTCTCACTCGACTTCTCATTTGCACCAAAACCCCAAACACTTCTCCACCACTAGTGACACCGCACGTCCATCCACCGCAAGCCCCTCCACCGCCGGCCCAACACCGCTGCTCGCGCCGCTGGTGTTGTCTCTACTCGCGTCGTGATGCCTCAAACCCTAGGCCAGGGCTTCGTGAATCCTCTCTGCCTCGATCCACCGCCCAATCCACCGAAGCCCGGCCTGAGAATTGCAACCACGAAGCCCTGCGAAGAGTCGACGCCCACATCAGTCGAACACCACCACTCACTCCCCTGCGGCTTGCCCTGTTGCGAAGCTCGTCCTTCTGCGAATCGACCACCAATCAGTCTCCCAAGGTAACCCTCTTCTTTTTTTTTGAATTTTTTTTTGATTTTTTTTAGCCCTAATGTATGAATGTGGTATTTGCCTTGTGTTGTTACTAATTTTTGTATTGTTTCAAGTCTAAATCTTTTTTTATAAGTTATCTTAGTTGATTGTTTGAACAATGTGCTGTAATGCCTTCATTTTATTTAGGTATTTCTTTCAAATTTATGTCTGGATTTTGGTCGATTTTTTGTTTGAATGATGGTTTGATAGCTTAGATTATTTCGTTCAAATTGTTGATGATGAGATGCTTTGCTAAACATTACCTCGATTTGGTTAGCTTTTATGAAAAAGGTTTTGCCCTTGGGTTTAACTTTGATTATGCAAAACAATGTCTTAAGGCAGGACAACTCTAAACAAATACCAATCCTATAATTCCAATGAATGAAATCAATGGCGTGAAGCAGCAAAATTCGTTTGATAGCTTAGATTATTAACATTCAGTTTATTGTGGTTGTTTTGAATTTTTTTTATTATTATTATACTTGTACATTCTTATTGTGCTTATGGTAATTTGCTAAGAAATTAGTTTCTTTTCCTTCATTAATTTCTTACAATTTTTACCGTTCTATTGAATTTGGATGAATATGAGGAAAATCTCATTATTGTATCATAAACCGACATCTATTATTGTACTTTGTCCTATTTGGACCAGTTTTATCTGATAATTATTTATATAGAGTAGCCCCTTCCTCTCATATGTTTAGGTATGATATCTACATTCTTATTATATATGCTTCGAGTAATTTGCTATGAATTAAGCTTCCTCTGGTTATATTTTTTTCTTTTCCTTCATTAATTTCTTACAATTTTTACCATTCTATTGAATTTGGATGAAGAAGAGGAAAATCTCATTATTGTATCATAAACCGCTATCTATTATTGTACTTTGTGCCATTTTGACATGCTTTATCTGATAATAGTTTATATAGAGTAGCCCATTTCTCTCATGTGTTTAGGTATGATATCTATGTTCCTTTATCATTTGCCAAGTCATCTAATTATTTTGTATTGTTTCAACTTTCTTTTGGTTTTAGTTTAATTTTAATTACGGTTTATTTGTGCAGGTTGAGACTGCTGCATCACTCAATTTTGGTGGTATATCTTCTATATGATATAGTTTGGAATTTTCCATCACCAAGGTGAGAATTTTTTTGCCTTTGGTATCATGATGGAATTCTTACTAAATTCAATTTGGTTTCATGTAAAATTATAGGGTGGGAAAAGATGGAGCCTTCTAGCCCTTGAACAAGGGTATGTGAATGAAAATATAGGGTGGCTTTCAGTTTGTATTTTAGCCTTTTAGTTGTTTTTTTTTTATCCATTTTAGTATTTTCTATTGGATTTTTTTAATGCTTTTAATTTTATTGACACTAGATCTTGTTGTCAATTGCATGTTTATCAGCCGTAAGATGAAGGGAATGACATAAATTGGCCGATGTTCATTTTAGGATTCGATGCCGGTGAGGTCTTTCCTTCTAGGCTTGCCTTGGTGAGATATTTTCAACTCTCCTTTTATTTCATGGTTTGGTTAGTTTTTTAGGATTAGATATATAATTAAGATCATAGTTCGAGGATGTTTGCTTTGTTAGGGGCATGAGGTTCCCGACATGAGGACACTGGATGGTTGATGGCGTTGGGCCGCAACCTAATTTGATGATTTTGGGAATTATGTGCCTAATTTACTTGTCTTTGTGACTTGATTCTCTTGATTTGTTTTGATTTCTTTTGAATTGCTTTTGTTTGTTTTTTTTGGTTTTTGTTTTAGTTTGGTTTTGGTTTTATTCCTTTTGTTTCCCTTGATTTCTTCCTTTGCTTTGCTTTTGTTTTAATAAATGTTATAGCGTTCAATTGGATTTCTTCCCTTTTTTTTATTGAAAGATTTGCTTTTGAAAATTATAAGACAAAGAAGTCAAGCAGATTAGTTATATACTTTTGCGCTTATTGTTGAAAATAAAAAATCTCACAGTCGCTTGCGTGGGCCGTCTCAAGGATCTAAAACTATGTCGAACATGAATGGGGATGAGTGCCCATTTTGCTTGATTGACATGGTAAGTGATTAGATTCACGAGCCAAAAATGACCTATTTGACCTGTTTTCGTTCCAAAACGTTCTACCATTGCCCGAAATCATTCAAATAAGTCATGAAATGTTTATATAAATTTTATAGGACGTGAATAAACCTTAAAACATGAACTAGGTTCATTGGTGCCAAGATGGGAACGAAAACAACCAAAACAAGCCAAAAACGACCTATTTGGCTCGTTTTTGTTTCAAATCGGTATAACATTGCCCGAAATCATGCAAATAAGTCATAGAGTGCTTACATGAATGATATAGGAAATGAATAAACCTTAAAAATATGAATTAGATTGATTAGTGCAAAGATGGGAGCAAAAACACTCAAAACTAACCCAAAATGAGCTATTTGGCTCTTTTCCGTTCCAAAACGACTTAAACACCCTATCTTTGTCCAAAATCATACAGATAAGTCATAGAATGCTTCCATTAATGTTATAGAACATGAATAAACCTTAAAAATATGAATTAGATTGATTAATGCGAAGATGGGAGCAAAAACACCCACAACTAACTCAAAATGAGCTATTTTGCTCGTTTCCGTTCCAAAACGTATTATCTTTACCCAAAATCATGCAAATAAGTCATATAATTCTTAGATGAATGTGATATGACATTAATAAACCTTAAATACATGATTTTAGTTTATTAGTGCGAAGATGGGAGTAAAAACACTCAAAAGTAACCCAAAATGAGCTATTTGGCTCTTTTCCGTTCCAAAAGGCCCTATCTTTGTCCAAAATCATGCAAATAAGTCATAGAATGCTTAGATTATTATTGGTGGCTAAACATACAAGAATAAAACCAACCAAAACGAGTAAAAAATGACCTATTTGACTCGTTTTTGTTCCAAAACGCTCTACCATTGCTCGAAATCATTCAAATAACTCATGAAATGTTTATATAAATTTTATAGGACGTGAATAAACCTTAAAACATGAACTAGGTTCATCGGTGCCAAGATGGGAACGAAAACAACCAAAACGAGCCAAAAATGACCTATTTGGCTCGTTTTTGTTTCAAATCGGTATAACATTGGCCGAAATCATGCAAATAAGTCATAGAATGCTTACATGAATGATATAGGAAATGAATATTAGATTGATTAGTGCAAAGATGGGAGCAAAAACACTCAAAACTAATCCAAAATGAGCTTTTTGGCTCTTTTCCGTTCCAATTAAAACGACTTAAACGCCTTATCTTTGTCCAAAATCATACAAATAAGTCATAGAATGCTTCCATTAATGTTATAGGACATTAATAAACCTTAAAAATATGAATTAGATTGATTAATGCGAAGATGGAAGCAAAAACACCCACAACTAACACAAAATGAGCTATTTGGCTCGTTTTCGTTCCAAAACGTATTATCTTTACCCAAAATCATGCAAATAAGTGATATAATGCTTAGATGAATGTGATATGACATTAATAAACCTTAAATACATGATTTTGGTTCATTAGTGCGAAGATGGGAGTAAAAACACTCAAAATTAACCCAAAATGAGCTATTTGGCTCTTTTCCGTTCCAAAACGCCCTATCTTTGTCCAAAATCATGCAAATAAGTCATAGAACGCTTAGATTATTATTGGTGGCTAAACATACAAGAATAAGTTCACTATTTTTATTTTTGTCTCTATACTTTGACGATTATACGTGTTTACATTTTTTTTTTGCAGAACTTATTTAACAGCCAAAAGGAATTGGACGAGGTTCGAGAAGAATTGGTGAAGTATTTTAGGTTTAATTTTCTTATTGTCATAAATTTAAAGTATTATTCATTACCGTGTTTAATTTCTTATAGTTTTGTAACAATAATTTTTATGTGTTTATGTAAAGTAGATCTATATAAATTAAAGAATATTGTCATTATATATAGTGGAGGAAATACTATTTTGAATGTTACAATTTTTGTTTAAAGTTGGATCGATGAAGTTGGATTGAGGAGAGAAATGTTCGTTACCTTATTGTTTAATATTTTTTTGCAATGATGATATGGGACTTGAATAGCTAAAATAAAATATTAGGAAAAAATAAAATATTAATAATGAAACAAAACTATTTGTACCGGTTATAAAAGAAAACCGGCACAAATAGTTTTTTTTTTAATTTTAAAGAACACTATTTGTATCGGTTTTTAGTTAAAACCGGTACAAATAATGTGTTATTTGTATCGGTTTTTCTTAAAAACCGATACAAATAGTCTTTTTTTTTAATTAAAAAAATTGCTATTTGTTCCGGTTTTTATAACCGATACAAATAGTATAGCTATTTGTATCCCCTCTATTTGTACCCTTATAAAACCGGTACAAATAAGGTATAAAAACCGGTACAAATAGACCTTTTTTCCACTAGTGGGAAAAACAACAATTAATACACCCCTTTTCTTGGGTTAGTCCCATGTTTGTGGGCTAGAACAAGGTTCTTTCTTGGAATTTTAGTACAAATACAATACATAAATAAGAGAATTATATAAAGCAAGGATATCACGAACTTCTGTTACAATGTTATTTTGGCATCACATAGGGTTCTGATCAGTTTCAAATTGTGAACTTTTGTGTCACGTTGGTTCTGATACCATGTTAAAGGATCAGCTATTCATTTAAACCAAAAACTTAAGTTGGTGTTTGATGTCCAATATTATGTAATATACTCCATATACAATTTGTAAAAGTCCTAATAATAGGGCTTTATTTTCAACTTGAAGTGGGCTAATAGCCCATATCTTATTGCCCTCTTAATAACTAGCCCAATCCGAGTCACACCAAGAAGACATAGCCAAATACAAATAAATTGCCAAATAATAAGTGATTCTTTAATTGTGATCAAATAAATATTAGGGCAATATATTTCAAGGAAAAAAAAAAAAACCCTGCCATTTGTGAGTAGCCTTGAAATTTTTCTTAAAAACTTTATTTTGTACCTCAAAAGAATGTTTTTATTGTGAATCTGTTATACTGGACCAAAGCATAAATTTAATGGTACGGTTCATCGATTCGAATGTCTAAAAGGGACCCAACACAAGTGGGCCAGGGCCCATAAAGTCATTGTTCAAGTAAAGGCATAGCAATAATTAGTAGATACAAATTATTAATTGGGCCCTCTACAACTTCTGCGGCCCATAAAAAAACTCCGCTTCCGTATTTTTTTTTGTTTTCAATGTATTTTTTTTTTTTTGATGTACCCACCCCTGTTCACCTTTTTGGGATAATCCGGATTCGGAGTGTATCCCGGAGTTAAGGTTTTAAACTCCTCCCAACGTGTTTGCAGGGGTTCAATGTATTATTAATTCTAAGAACAATGATATACTTAGCTCCTGGTTTTTTTTTTTTGTTAATTAGATAAGGAAACCATCATTTCATTAACTGGTATAGATACACTTAGCTCTTGCTGAAAGAACTAAAAATGATGCTACACCTATTTCATTTTTTTATTCTCAATTGGAAACTTGACACTATTCATAACTACATATATTCCTCTAAATTTCTTGCGGCATTAATAAAGTACTTTATTAATGTTAACATATTCATGCAAGTTCAATTAATAATATATTGCCGCACTATGCGACACAGAACTTACTTTATTAATATTAACATATTCATGTGAAATTTATTTCTCATGTTGAACCAAACAAACACTTAAATATCATTGTACTCAAAGCGTGCATACAAGGCTATAAAATATGTTGTTGCACGTATAACATGGATAAAAAGCTTTTATATATCTTTAATTTCTTTATTATATAAGCCAAGGGGAGCTATAACTTTGTATTTTTATGAAAATAATTATATACCCTTAACTTAAAACAATTATGAAAAAATTTCCTTATTTAAACTTCAATCAATTAACAATTGTTTCCTTAATTAATTCAATAAAAAAAATAACTTTGACTTTATCACATTCAATTTTTATGTTTTGAATTAATTCGATAATATATCAATTCTAAGTTATTGTATTCTATAAAATATAATATAATATCTTCCACAATTAGTTTTTCCATTTTCCAAAATTATAATCAATACCTATGTTTACATACATATTATTCCCAAACATTTATCTCTTAATTATTTCTCTAATTTTCCAAAATCAAAATTTCAAAGCTTTTTAAATGGTTATTTCAAGTTTATTTCCAAAAATAAAAATAAAAATCCAAGCTTCCTTCACCTTTGCATGTTTAAGAAATCACGGAATAAAGGTAATGTATTTTCAATTTTCCTATTTTTTATTTTAGGGTTTTTTTATGTTCTATTTTTTATTCGATTTTATTATGGCAATTGAAAGTGATCTTTTGGGCAAAGTTGATATTGAAAATGTTGTAGATGATTTTGTTTCAAAACATCCAAGAAGAACATCACTTTTTAAGTGAATATGTTATTGTGAATTTATGTTTATCTTGTAATTTGAAATTTTAATTTTAATATATTGAAGTGATTTTTTTTTTGGTTAATAAAAATTAAACCTTTTCAATCGTCGAGGGGTTTGTGTTGTGAAAAATGTTGGGTTTTTTTATTTTATTTTTAAAGTTGTATTCTAGGAGCTGATTTTGAGATCTTGCACAGGGTCTCTATAAAAATAGCCCCGCCCCTGCACTTCACATATTTGTCCTAAAATCTTGTATTCAAAAAAATGTACCAAGTAATTAAAGACGGATGAAGAAAAAAATAAAATAAAGTAGTACAAATAGTATAATGTGCATGTACGTAAGAGTACTCGTGTGCATCCTACGTAGGTAAGTAGGTAACTACTTTTGGACATCCAAACCCGACCATAAAATGATGAATAATGAGGCCTACCACGGCTACCAGTCCACCACGTGAACACTGAACAGTAGTAGTAATGTATGTCCCATCTACAAAATAATGCTCTTCACGACCTCATCACTCCACTACTCTACCACGTGAACAGTATGTCCCATACTCCAATAACCTATGTACGTTGCGCTTGATTCAACTTAAATAAGTAATTATGTGTTTATTTGCAGAAAATTTACATCATATTAGAAAAAATTTAATCAGATAAAAAATATTAAGATCAAATTAGATGAGAAAAATTCAGATTAGACCAGATCAGAAAATTTCAGATGAATCAAACTAGAACTGATCAATATTAGCCCGGCCCGATCAGCCCGAAAATTTTGCGGGTTTTGGCGCACTTAAAATAGGCCGTTTTAGTTCAAAAGCCCAGCCCGGCCCGAAAAACCCGAGCAAGGCCCGTCAAGCCCGCCTAAAAAACCGGACTTTGGATATACTTACTTAGTTAAGGCCCGGCCCGAACTTTTGATCACCTATAAATCAAACGACCCTCAGAGATGTTAAAAATGGACATGGCCTGACCCGTAATACCTGACCCGAAAAGTCGAAAACAGTGGGTTTGAAAAAAAAAATGACTTGAATCCGTTTAAAACCCATTAAATAAAACTCACTCTTAACCCGACCCAACTTAGTTCCAACCCAACCCGAAAATCATTAGCAATGTATTAAAATTATAATATTATGAGAATTTCTAGGCATGAACACTTCCTATCATTAAACTTTGAATTTAACATTGTTTTTATTAAATCACAATATAAATTATTTGCCATAAATTGGCTATTAATGAAGATATTTCTTATAATTTGTAATTTTTAGAACGTTTAAAGTACATTTTAGCACGTATATTGCATTAAAAAATTAAAAATAAAATGGCATTATAAACTTTTCAACTCGTTGGGTCAACACAAACCAGACGACTTTGGGTTATAAAAAAGCTAACACTGACCCGAGCATGTTGACAAACCCGTTACAACCCGAACGCACAACTATTTTACACCGACCCGACCCATTTGATAGCTCTATTCCCATTTCTACCTTTTGGTGCATGTCAGGTTTGCATAAGAAAATTTTAGTCATACAATATAGTTTGTGTCAAAAGTAAGTACTCGTAAATTTAACAATTTTATCATGAAATTAAAGTTTTCAAAATAATTGTTGTATTATGCTTGATGTGTATATAAATGACAATAACTTTAATTTTGTATTTTTTTTAATAAAATTTAAGTCAATTGATATTATAATCACTAATTATTGTTTTCGCAAATTAATCTATTTTAATCAATTAATTACTTAATGATATGATTTAAAAAAAACAATTATGGTTTCAAATATGCATTGGTTTGTGTTGGCTTTATGGACAGTGTAGCTTTGATTGATTTAAGAATATGATTTAATAATTTACAAAAGTATAGAAATGTAAATAATAAGGAGGGCACCATTACTTCCAGCCTTTCGTAGTTCCGCTCTGGATCCCTTTGGAATATAGAGATTTATATGCATTTAATCCTCACTTTACTCCGTATTTTCTGTTTTTTCAAGGACACAAATAAGCAAGTGATTTTTATTATAAATACTTAATTTGATGCAATGTTGAATGGATGTTTAATTGTTTTCGGAAAAAAAAACTCCCAGGGAAGAATTTAATAATTTTTCCCAGTGCTATATTTTCAAAAGAAAGCTTCTTATTTAAACAAAGTGTTGATTCACTACAAAAAAACTCACACAATGATGACAACTTATCATGATTAAAGAGGGCAATATGAGTATTGTTTTACTTAATGATGCGTACAAGAGCAATTATTTTTGCACTTATTGATATTAATAATTAAGACAATATAATTATTTTGCCCCCTTAGACTTTTGAAACTTTGCCCTATTTGACAATAAATAAAGTGTTTAAATCAAGGAAAGCAAAATGTATTGTCTTTGTTGATGATCAATGAAGGCAATTTTGTTTGCCCTTTTTGAATTGAATCAAAGAGAGCAAAACATATTTGAAACCTAAAATTGGCTTTGAAACCTAATACAACAGGGTTACAAGGGCAACATGAGGGCAATATTAAAATTGTCATTATAACCTAAGAAGACAAATTTTATATCAAATAGGGTAATTTTAATTGTCCTTCTTGAACACATTTTTTTGTAGTAATAATAAGTAAATTTTGGTCGATTTCGTATCAAATTCGTTCTAGTTGGAGCAAGGATGAACATTGATGTCAAAAGTAAAGTTTGGCAATTCAAGTATAGTGGGTAGATAGCGGATTTTGATTGGCATGATAAAATCATGGGTAATAATATAATAATTTGGTAATATAATTACACTAATCAAAATCATGTTAAAGAGAGAGCAACCTAATTAAATTAAATTTGATTGGCATGATAAAATCATGGGTAATATAATTCGGTAATCAAAATCAATTAGGGGTGGGTGGGTGGTAGTGTGAAGACAAAGTATCGCCTTCATTAGTCATAAGAATCATGTGCTCACTTCAGAGTACATAAATAGAGACCATTCAATTCAATATTGTAGCATATGATATGATATGATATGATATGATAGCATGGTTTGACATAGGGGGAGATTTGCTGTTTGTTACAAGTCTTATCTGTCCTATCGTGTATATGGGTAACTGTATTACTATATGATCATATCATAATCAGACTAATTAGAGTTCATCATTATTTCTTCTTTTGGACGAATACTTTCCGTATCCTTACAATGTCCTATCTTTAGTTCCTATTATAGAATAACAAACATTTTTTAAAACAGTAGGAAATAGTGATTTATTTATTGGAAAATTTGTCAGAAAAGACCTTATAAAACATTCTTTTTGTAAGAAAAGACCTTATAAAAAATTTGTTGTGAACAGGGAACTAAAACAAAAAAAAAGTTGCAAGGAGAGACCTTACCTCTATTTTCCGACGTTGACTGTGTATTTTCGGCGTTGACTCGTTATTTCCCTCCAATTTTTGATGAATTCTTTCTTCTCTATTTAACCTTTCCTTTTCTTTTCACTATAAATTCATTTTTCCTCCACTCCCCCTTCATTTTCCCTCCTAAATTCATCTATATTAACACTTCCTTCTAGCATCTAAAATTCTCTTCTTCTGAATTTGGGTTTCCTCATCTCTTACCCCCTTAAATACGAAAGGATTCGTGCAAAATTGGAGGGAAATAGTGAGTTAACGCCGGAGATTCACAATCAACGTCGTAAAATATAGGTAAGGTCCCTCTTTGCAACTTTTTTTTTATTTTAGGTCCCTGCTCACAACAAATTTTTTATAAGGTCTTTTCTCACAAAATGAATGTTTTAAAAGGTCTTTTCTGACAAAATTTCCTTATTTATTTATTTATTTTGGTAAGAGGGGAAGCATTCATTAATTAATTAACGAATCATACAAAGCATTAAACCTAATACAATCACTAGTGAAAAATTTGTTATTTGTTACCCCTTATTTGTTCCGGTTACATAAAAAAAGGAAGAAATAATGAGTATTTGTTCCGGTTACATAAAAAAAGGAAGAAATAATGAGTATTTGTTCCGGTTATAAAAAATGTGGAACAAATAATTGCTTATTTGTACCGGTTTATTTAAAACTAGAACAAATCGATACCTATTTGTTCCGGTTTTATTTAAAACTAGAACAAATCGATACCTATTTGTTCCGGTTTTATTTAAACCGGTACAAATAAGCAATTATTTGTACCGGTTTATATAAAACCGGAACAAATAGCAATGGATTTGTTCCAGTTTTAAATAACCGGTACAAATACCATTTTTTAAACGTGAATAATATACGCCCCAGCCCCTCATTTCATTCAACCAAATTAAAAACCCAATTACTCCTTTCTTCCAAAAAAACCCCAATTACTCCAATCCATAAATTTCTCCACCACCACCACCTGCCAACCGCTGCCCCTCCACCGCCTGCCCAACGCCGTTCCCGCGCCGTTGCTGCTGCTCGAGTTCCTGCGACGACTAGGGCCGCGTGAATCTGCTCTGCTGCCTGAATCTGCTCTGCCTCCCCACGCTAGGTCTGCCGCCATCGGTCACTGCACCATCCACCGCTCTATCCACCGTGGTCGTGCCCCTTTTCCTCCTTGCTTGCTGCACAGTGAAGGTATATGTTATTGTTGTTGTTGAATTGTTAGGGTTTAATTATTGTTTAATTGGTTTCAAAATTGTGATAAAAATATGTTGATTGATTTAAAGGAGTTTTAATTTACTGATTAGTTGTTGAACTTTGTTGAAATTAGGGCTTGTAATTTGGTTTTTTTCTAATATCTAATAATTTCCTATTTATTTGATAATTTAATTATAGTCATACACTAATTACTTGTTGAACATTGTTTAATTGACTTGTATAATAAGCATTTTTTGCTTGTCTTGAATTGAAATATATCTCTGTTTAATTCAATGTTATGAAAAAAAATGTAGCATAGTATTTTGATTAGAAAATAGTATATGTTTCACTAATTTCAACTGAATATTTCTTAGCATATGCAAAATAGTTTTAAATTCTATAACTAACAATAATGTTAAACTTTTGATAATATATTAATTGAATTTGCAATTTTGACGTAGATCGAAGTTTGAATTTAATTTATTTGTGCTAGAAACTATTTTTTTAATGTTGAAGTATATAATTATAGTATTCATTATTAGAGCGTTAATTTAATTTATTGTTACTTTCTTAGAAAATGAATCGTAGTTGGATGTATGGATATCGTACGGAAAGGACATTTCAAAAGGGGGTTACAGAATTCTGTAGTGTAGCGTTAGAGCATCAACGGATCAACAAACAACCTTGGATATTTTGCCCTTGTTTTGATTGTTTATTATATTGCTACATTGATCATTAACTAATGTGGTTTTGTTTATGTTTATAATTTTCTTAGATTCGAATGGGTAAGGACGCAGAGGATTATGAGAGGAAAAGGGATTTGAGGATTGCTGAGAATAAGGCAAAGCTAGATTCCTTAGGTTTGAAAACCATTACTGCGTCCGGATTGACGGGGCCAGGAGGAAAGAGAAAATCAAAAGGTGTGACAAAATCAAAAAGTTTGGTAAAAACAAGAAGCGTGGCAAAACATGACAAAGCTGATGTTGATTATGAGCCCGAAAGTGATCATGAGGAAGATGACGATAGCATAAATAATGAGATAGAGGTGATAATATGATGACTTTTTCTTTAGATGCGAACAAGTTTTAGAGTATAACGACTTTTTTGTATTGAATATTGTTGTGTTCAACTCTTTCTTTCAGGATTTGGCAATGACAATAATGAATCAGGAGGGCAATGAAGTTAATAGTGATAATACGTCTTTAGAAGAGGCGAATTCACAACCTAAAAACAAGACTGGTAGAGGTCCTTCGAAGCCTGTGAAATCGTCTGTACCCATGGTCTTGGATTTTGATGAACTCAACTTTCTAGTGGGTAAATGGGAACAAGCATACGGACGACAGCTTGGGCAATGTGCATTGAGAATTGACATCAACCTTCGTAATTGGAAGAAAGTAGATCAAGCTCTAAAAGATACTTTGTGGGCTGAGACAAAGGCATGTTTTAATTTTAAAATTAAATATTTTATTTAAATAAGTCATCAAATTCATTTTATTTATTTTTTTTTTTATTTTAATTATTTTGATTTTTGTTGAACTTTATCATGTAGAAATTGTTCCACATTATTGAAGACCCAAAAGGCAGACGGAAGGAACTTTTCGAAAAAGCACTAGGTGCTCGTTGTAGGAAGCTGAGATCTACATTGAAGGCACGATTCATTGATAGGAAAAAAGTTCCTAAGCAAGGTAATCCAAATGAAAAGAAGGAACCTTGGGATATGTATGCAGGCTACATATGTAATACCCCGAAATTTAGGGCCAGAAAATTTCGCTGTTATTAATTTTATTTAATTCTAAGTCCAAAAGGCCCATTATTTTTGGACTGTTTTATTTGTATTTTCCATTCTTTATTCTAAATTGGGCCAAAGACCCAATTTCTCTTTTTCTTTCTCTTTGGCCGGTTTCCCTTCCTCATTTGGGCCAAGGAGTATTTTGTTTTAATTTAACTAATAATTATGTTAAATTAATTAATTAATTTAGTTAGCCCTAAACTCTTTCAAACCTAGCCCATTTACCAAGTCTAGGTTTTCCCTATTTTTAGTACCCTACACGGCTCCCCTTGGGTCTTTTTAGGGTTACTTTTTTTTTTTTTTTTCTTTTTCTATAAATAAGGCTTATGCCTTATACTTGTTCCCCAATTGCAATTTCTCTTAACACTAAAAATTATTTTTCCTTACCTTTCTCTCTATTAGCCGTGCATATTGATCACCAAAGGGGTGATTTTTGCCTTGGAATTTTAGCGATTAAAGGTAACTTCGCTATCTCGTTTAATTTTGGAACAAAGTTAATCATATAGTTGAATAGGATTAAAACATGAAAATTGCTAGGATTTAGTATCATGTTCATCTAGGAAAAGTCGAACACCATGATGATGTTATTATGTAATTATTCTTGATGATAGTATGTAATATTTATGAATTATTATGAAATTTTCTTGATTATTTTATGTAGTTTCTTGAAATCTGCAATTGTTGAATAATTACTTGTATGAATTTATTTCTTAATCAAATCGTATTATTTCTTGATGAAATTTTTATGGAAGTTTCTTTATTGTTTTATTATGAATCATGAATTGTTTCGTGACAAAATTCGTCCTTTTATTGCTTGAAATAATTTAATCTATCAAACCGGTAAAACTGTCCAGAATCGGTTTACGAATTTATTAGGATACTTAATCAACTCGGAATGCTACGAAATTTTAGGTGGAAGTCAGTAATAGTGTTTTACAGCTTTTGTAAATTTTCGTAATTTTTAAAGTTCGTTTGATATGGCAGAAAAATCTGAAACTGAATTCAGCCTAATCTGATTTGTTAGTTATAAAATTCCTTAAAAATAGTAAAAGATGTTATTTTTGGATGAAAATTATGCATGTTGAACCTTGAACCTATATTTAACTTTCATTAAATTTTCGAGAGTAATCGAGACCTTTAAAAGGTCGTTTGTAATTTAATTCTTTAAAAATCAGATTGTGTAAAATATTGCAATTAAATTATTAAAACATGTTATTTTGAATTCTTGAATTCAATCTTGATCTTGTTTGAACCCTATGATAGCCGTGTGGTGTGATGTAAATAAAGGAATGATTTTGATCTTGTTTTAATCCATGTTTTATGATTTAATGTTTAAAGTAAATTAAATTGTTTATTATTAAGTTTATTTGATTAATTGTTGTTAATTGTATCTAATTGATCAAAAGTATAATTTTTGGTATTTTGATGGGAAAATGTCGAGTAGGTCCAATTATGAAAAATAGGATCTTTATCATGTTTTTAGGTAATTATTGTTGTTTGTTGCTATTATAGATGATTATTTAATCTAATTAATTTAATATTTAGTAATTGTATTTATTTAATTTAAAGTATAAATTTTGGGTAATATTATTTTGAATGTCGAATGGCTCATTTATAGGTTGATAATTTTTAATTTATTTTAGACCTATAATTATATTTGGATAATTATTAAGAGTTTATAGAATAAGATATAACTTTAAGGATAGGTTATAATATAAGATTTGAGGACATAAAATATTAATAGGGAAAGAAAGGAAACAGAGTAAAAGGAATACAAATCGTTTCGATCTCTGGCTAGGAAAGACTTGGTATTTAAGGTGGCCAATATACGTGCCGCACCTCTCTTTCCTGGGACTTCGAACGGTTCATTTCCGAATACGGTCACCTAGTATTTCCCGATATAAGATAAGATATGATAATGAAGATATAAGATAAAATAAGGACGCCTACCTGATGACTCGAGTAGTCAGACTAGGTTAAGTCGAGGCCGCTGCTCAATGGGACGAGTACACGAGCTCCCCCGAGTAGTTCTGGGTCTTAGGATATGTAGTCGTCTAGTAGTAGTACACGAGCTGCTATTAGGAGTTATGGCCATAGCTTAGGCTTAGTGGTGAAACACGAGATCCGCTACGGGTTGAGTACACGAGCTCACCCCGGCATGTTCTAGGAAAGTTGTGGTGAAACGCGAGATCCACAACGAGTTATAGTGACCGGTCCAATGAAAGATGATATGATATAAATTATAAGATATGATATGATGAAATGAAAGAATAAGATATGATATGTTAAGATATGATATGAATACGAGAGTATGAAAACCATATAGTATAAGCTAAGGATTAATTGTATAAGTCTTCCGCTGTGTATGATTCGAAGTATATATATTATGAGTAGGTACATTATATGTACATATGTACTCGTATGATGTGATGATGTATGTATATGTATTCGTATGATTATATGTATCTGTATTCGTATATTTTGTATACATTATATTAGGTTTTATGTGTGTTTTCATGTGTATATTCTATGATATTATGTGTTTAGCGGTCCCTCAATTAAGCGAGACAGCCTAGTTACTCGCCACTGACGGTGGACCCCCCCCTCAGTTTCAGGTGACGATGCAGCAGCGTAGAGCGGGCTTTCGTTGGATGGGCTTGAGTAGTTTAGATTCATTTTAGATTTATTTAGTCATTCCAGAATATTTAAGACAATATTATAGTTTTTATTTATAATCCCAGCCTGTTGGGAAGACATTTACTTTGTTCATGTAACGCTTAGGCCCCATGTGCCTTATTTGACTCTTGGATTATAGTTCAGTATTTTAATAAAAGTTGTTTAATTTTAGTTAATTCATTTCATTTATAGTTTAAATTGTTTAAGTAATGATCCGAATGTCGATTCCCTTCGTAAATCGACAAGTCAAAAAGTCGGGTCATTACAACATATCTAAGGAGAAATGGGATACTTTTAAGGCTTACGTTGCCTCCAAGAATTTTCAGGTAATTTTAGGAGCTATCAATGTTAATGTCATGTTAATGTTATGTTATGTAATACGTATGTCACATATGTTAATCATTTTTTGACATAGGAAAAAAGTAAAAAAGGGAAAGAGTCTTCCAATAACAAACTACATCACCACACACTTGGGCAGAAGAGCTACTCAAGATGGAGACCAGAGTGGGAAAAAGAGAAGAGACTTCCAACTCCCAGTGAAAGCTCTAGTGCAGAGAGTAGTGTGGTGAGTGAAAGGGTTCAAAGTCGTGCGATCCAACGGTGTCTAGCACATCAGAGCCGTATGAAGGATGGAAAGTGGGAAGTTGACCCAAATAAGGTTGAGACTACTCGAGTAGTCAACCAAGTTGTAAGTGATTTTAATCTTTTTTGGAACTAAAGTAATCTTAGTTTACTACATTTTATATATATTTAGTTGCACCTATAGCTATAATAAAATTTCATTTTAATTTACAGTTGGAATTTTTGGAAAAGGAGAAAGAGGAAGGATCAAAATCTAATTCTGAGCCTGACGAAGATGCTCTTGTAAAAGCTCTTGGAAAGAAGGACCATTGTTGTGACGACCCGACTCGCTTAAATCGGCGCGGAAGAAACCGACGAGTCGAATAGTCATAACTAACAACTCAAATACTTAAAAATTAAAACAAAAACGTCAAGATATTATTATTAAAACCCAAAAGTACAAATACCCACAAGTTTGTACAATACTAAACCAAAAGTCAAACTATCAAATCTAAGATACGAAACTCCAAACACATGTCAGAGTCCAAACAAATGTATACAAGTCCACACTATAGTCCAATACTATCCAAAATCAATAAACAATGAAAATACAACTAAATCAAAATATCGGCGCTCGCCCAACCCAAAGCTAAGCAAGAACCTCATTATCAGAATTACCTGAAAAACAAACAACAGTCCACCATCAGTGGCGAGTAACATAACTGACTCACCCTAACGGGAATACACATGAACATAGCACAAATCAAATAACCAAATCATAACACCAAATATGCGAAAATCATCCCAAAATAAACTCGACTCAACTATCTTATCCAAACTTATCTTTGGCGCAATCATTCATAGACTAGACCGGACTACGCACGTACGAACGCATCTTACGCATTCGAACTTTCTACTATGTTAGGAAATGAGAATCTTACTCCCAAGTCTTGTGAAACCAATCTTACTGGAAATCCACATCCGAAGACAACATAGTAAGACCACCAACTATCCTAATACCGCGGATAGGATAGGGGCAACGTCTTAACCCAAAAACATAGAATCTTACTCTAAGTTTTAGGCGTCTAGCTACGAAATCAAGCTAATCTTTAACAAATCTTTAACTCTTTAATCTGAAGTTTACTTACTTAGCTACTTCTTAAGTTGCCTTTACGCCTTGACTTAAGAAAATAACGCGTAAACTAAACATCTCATCAACATCTTATCATTCTTTAACTCTTTCTTTAACTTTCTTTAACTTTCTTTAACTTAAAAGACTTAATCAAGAACTTAACAAGACTCATCAAGAACTCATCAAGAACTCAAAGAACTCAACCAAGATTCATAAAGAACTCATCCAAGATTCAAGAACTTCAATCAAGAACTCAATCAAGATTCAAGAACTTCAACCAAGAACTCATCCAACACACTCAAATCACACGCATACTACAACAACTAATCATGAAATTACCAACTTACTATCATCCAAAATTCATCAAACTTAAACATGATCAACATAAACTTAAAACCAACATATTTAAACATAAAATAATCATATTCAATCATCAAAATCATCATTAAACCACACAAAATCAGATTTACATTCAACCTTAAAAACATGATCAAAACTTCATTTAAACCAATCTTATTCATTTAATCTATACTATGAAACATAGTATGCCAATTAAGTTGAGAAAGTATGCTACCTTTTTTAAGATTAACACACCAATTCAACACAAGAAGCTGCCCGGAAAATGAACCACACGGACCACCCAACACGGCACACACACGGCACGGCCTGCTTGGTTTCGAACCACACGAACACGGCACGGCACGGCACCACTGCACGGCTACTGCACCGCTGCACCACCTGGTCACGGCCACTGCACGGCTGCACCACGGTTGCACCACCACCGCACACGGCCCTCCTTCACGGCACGAACACACGAACCCCACTCGAACAAGGTACACGAACAAACCCGGAAAACAACCCAAACTAATGATCTTGATTGGAAACCAAGGAGATTATTGTGTTAAAAGTCACTTAAAGATCAATAGACTTTGAATCTTTAAGTTTAAGGTTAGAATTGACGATGAACAATTGATGGGTTGTTCATAGCCAAAAATGGCGTGTGGATTAATGGCAAGGGAGGGAGTTTTGTGTTTTGATCTTTTGATGGCAAGAGATGGCAAGTGTGTTTAAATGGGCAAATGAGCATAAAGGGTCATCAAGCCTTCCTAACTCCCCTATATATAGAGTTAGTTAAGGTGTGAACACAAAGCAAGTGGCAAATCCTTGCCATGCACTTGAGGAAAACCGGCCCAAGCAAGAGAAATGGCCAAATTTGGGCTTTCGTGATCAATTGGGCTAATTTACAAAAATTACATGATTAATCATGCATAAATCGATTTAGCCAAAAATATTAAATAATTAATTAGAAAATTAAATAATAAAAATTCTAATTAATTAAATAATAATTAACATAAATAATAATAACTGCAAATAAAATAATTCGAATTAAATCGAAATTATTCACATAAAATAAAATAAATAGTTCAAAAATAAATTTGAACTATACATAACATCACATAAATACACATAACTCATGGCAGAAATATCATGAAAATCAGGGTCGTTACAATTGTGGCTTTGTAAAGGGGATTGACCAATTTGGTGTCGGAGTTGGCCATCGAATGGCTTTTGGGAAGAGCAAAAACTATAGAGATAATGAGATAGAGTTACTAAGGGCTACCAACAGCTCCAACAACAAAGAGATAGAATCCTTAAAGGCTACCATAGCTCGTTTAGAATCGAAATTTGAAGCCTACATATGCGGTGGCTCATCGCAAAACATGATGATTACTAAGGAAGTAGCCAACTCCCCTACATTTCCTCATCAAAAACCTCCTACTAAAGTAATAATTGTTTTCAAATATGTTCCTTTATTTATTACATAGTATGTGATATAACCATTTCTTGTTTTATTGTGGTAGGGCCCTTGTAAATGTCATCTGGCTATGAAGGATGACGACGGGAACTTGGTCATTGTTGCTGATGGTACCTATCTCCCTACTTCAACTGGAGTTGTCCACAATAGACAACAATCGTCTGATCATTACAGGGTGAGCATCGACAATCCATATGATGACCACAACGCGATGAAATTGCCAGTACCGGCGGATGATGGTGTAACGGAGCTTGGAAAAGCTAAAGGGTATTTTGTGAGTTGGCCTATGTCTATGGTGGTATTTGAGGATATGGTTAGTTTCTAATTTCATTTTTTTCTATTGTGGTTAAATTTACCCTTTGATGTATTGATTAAGCTTTTTGGTGTGATTTGTTTTTATTATGCAAATTGAAAATAAATAGGGTAACGAGAAAAACATAGCAACATATAGTAAAGAAGGTGTCAATAGTTGTGACCCCCTCAGAGCACATTTGTCGGAGCATAGCATAGGCCAGCAAATACTCCAAGTGGATGATTCAACGTACCCGCCGGAATGTCGCTTGTTGCACGAGCTAATGGTTGAGGAGAAGCACGACACCGTACGTGTTCCAATCAAGCCACCTTTATTCTATTTTGAGAATGAGCAAGAGATCTGGGTTATAGAAGGCGATGTCTATGAATTGCTTAAGTTCTCGTGTCTAAATGTTTCCGTGATACATGTCTACATCCGGTAAACTATTTACTTGAACTGTTTTCATTTTTTAAATACTTTTGCCTAACTTTAAGTATCTAATTAAGCCTGCACTTGCCTAATTTCAGGTATCTAAATGATGAATGTCTTTCTGTATATGATAAAGAGCACATAACCTTTTTGTGTCCCCAAAGAATTTCTGCTACAGAATGCGTTAGGGATGTTGATGGTGTCGTTTCGTATTTGAAACATGCTTTCATTAGGGAAGCAAAGAAGAAAGTTTCTCATTGCACATTTATTTTAGCACCATACAATGAAAAGTATGAATTTTTTTGTCTTTTTGTTTTTACCCTAAATCTTTTGTAAATGCTTTGTTAATTCATGTGTATTGTTTATGTAGGAACCATTGGTATCTTTTAGTGATTAATTTACGAATGGGCATGATTTACATCTTCGACCCTTTGGACACGGAACTAAAGAATATTGAATTATGCTTTTGGAATCCGGCCAAACTGTAAGTATTTTAATTACAAGCAATGTTTTGAAAGTATTATTTATTTTTATTCATGTTATATTAACATTGCCAATCTTCTTTTAGTGCTTATCCAGCTTATAGAGCGAGGGTGAAAGATAAGGGTAATTTGGAGCTGGATTTTTACAAAATGGAGGTATAATGTTTGCTTCTTTTTTCTTCTAATTTAACTAAGATACAAATTGAATTAAAATATTTTTTATTAATTATTTTTTAGTGTGCTCCGCAAACTGGAGGAACAGAGTGTGCATACTACGTAATGAAATACATGCTTGGGATTCTCAACAAATTTGCTGACTCTAGTGTTGATTTAAACACAAAACTTGAGGTAAGGATGATTTTCTATTTTATTATATTATTATAATTATTTATTTGCCCAAAATGAGCTACTTAGCTCGTTTTAGTTCTAAAACACTGTATCTTTGCCCAAAATGAACCCAAAATGAGCTTCTTGTCTCGTTTTTGTTCCAAAACGACCTATATATGCCTAAAATCAAGCAAATAAGTCATAGGATGCTTACATGAATGGTATAGGACATATTCAAACCTTAAAAATATGATTTAAAGTGAGTAGTTGAAAAATGGAGCAAGAACACCCAAAATGAACCCAAAATGAGCTACTTGGCTCGTTTTCGTTCCAAAACGACCTATATATGCCTAAAATCATGCAAATAAGTCATAGGATGCTTACATGAATGGTATAGGACATATTCAAACCTTAAAAATATGATTTAGAGTGAGTAGTAGAAAAATGGGAGCAAGAACACCCAAAATGAACCCAAAATGAGCTACTTGGCTCGTTTTCGTTCCAAAACGACCTATATATGCCTAAAATCATCCACATAAGTCATAGGATGCTTACATGAATGGTATAGGACATATTCAAAACTTAAAAATTATAATTAGATTGAGTGGTGCGAAAATAGGAGCAAAACACACAAAAGAAACCCAAAATGAGCTATTTAGCTCATTTTAGTTCCAAAAAGCTGTATCTTTGCCCAAAATCATTTGAACAAGTCATAAGATGCTTATATAAATGGTATAGGACATGTTCAAACCTTAGAAATATGATTTAGAGTAAGTGGTTGAAAAATGGGAGCAAGAACACCCAAAATGAGCTTCTTGGCTCGTTTTCGTTCCAAACCGACCTATATTTGCCTAAAATCATGCAAATAATTCATAGGATGTTTACATGAATTGTATAGGACATTTTGAAACCTTAAAAATTCTAATTAGATTGAGTGGTGCGAAAATAGGAGCAAAACACACAAAAGAAACCCAAAATGAGCTATTTAGCTCGTTTTAGTTCCAAAACGCTGTATCTTTTCCCAAAATTATTTGAACAAGTTATAAGATACTTACATAAATGGTATGGCTCATAATAAAACCTTAAAAACATGAATTAAATTGATTGGTGCGGAGATGGGAGCAATAACACCTAAAACTAATCCAAAATTTTCGCTCGTTTTTATTTTTGTCTTTATACTTTAACAGTTATGTTCTTACATTACCTTTTTTTTTGCAGAACATTTTTACCAGACGATCTTCCCTGTATAGCCAAAAGGAATTGGATGAAGTTCGAGAACAATGCATGGGCGGAGTATTTTAGGTTAAATTTTTTATTGTCATAAATTTAATGCATTTGTCATTAAATTATTTAGTTGTAGTTTCTTTTGATGACAATTTTACGTGTTTATGTAAATTAAATCTAAATTAAAATATGAATAGTGCAAAAGCTATATATTGCCATTATGTGATAGAGGAAATAATATTTTGTATTTTACGATTATTGTATTTGGTGTATGAAGTTGAATTGGTAGAGATTTATATGTTCATTGCATTTTTTTTTGTTTTTTACAATATATACCGGGCAAGGGGCCGAGTTGAGACACCGAGACGAGGGTTACATGAGGCCAGGTTGTAGGGCTGATGTTGGGGGTAGGCCTGAGGTGCAGGTTACTTTACTTGATTGTATTTTGGGATTTTTATATAACAATGTAAAAAAATTAATTTTTGCTAAAAGGGAGGAATTTTTTTTTTTATTAAAAGTATCTATTTGTACCGGTTTTAAGCTCAAACCGACACAATTAATACTCTATTTGTACTGGTTTTAAGCTAGAACCGACACAAATAATATACTATTTGTATCGGTTTTATTAGAAAACCGGTACAAATAGCTATTTTTTTTATTAAAAAAAATTTCTATTTGTACCGGTTATAATAACCGGTACAAATAGTAGTAATAACCGGTACAAATAGTAGTACTATTTGTACCGCCTCTATTTGTATCCTTCTTTAACCGGTACAAATAGGGCAAAAAAATCGGTACAAATAGGGGGTTTTTCCACTAGTGAATCCTCATCATAAAATTTAGTAAAAAAAAGGTAGGAGTAGCATTACTAAAATTCATAACATTGGAAAGATTACTACTATTTCTGCTCCTTTTAACAAGCTAATCAGTCACGACATTTTCCTCATGCGTCAAATACCGAATTTAAAAATTCTAGAACAATTCGTTCATAACATTGAAAAGATTACTACCAGTTCTGCTTCTTTTGACAAGCTCATCAGTCACGACATTTTCCTGATACATCAAATACCGAATTTAGAAATTCTGAAACTAACTCGAGATTACAACCAAATATTGTACCTCAAAAATTAAAACACCCAATCTAATCTAATCCAACACAAACAAGTTAAGTTCAAACAAACCTGAAGGCCAGTAGAGCAGTGATGGAGTGATAAAGAGTGGTAGGTTTATGAGATGAGATACTACTAATGATGCTACTCCTAGTCCTAGTGTGAGACCAAAACCATAAAGTCTAAATACATAAGACTACTTGCCAAGTGTTTCTTTATTTCCTTTTCACCCTTATAAAAAAAATATATAAGCACCACAAAATTAACCATGGTTACTCCTTTAACCACACACAAAAGGAACTATAGTTTGTTACGTTTGTACACGAGATTTGTAAGTTGGGATTTAGACACAGAGAGAGAGAAAGAAAGCAAGGGAAGCTCCAAAACACACACAAAAAACTCGCCTCTGCCCTTCAATATAATCTTTCTCTCTCTTTGAAAAACGTTTCTTTCCCTCAGATTATAATACTTAGGAAAATCCCCACCTAAAAAAGTAAAGAACTTCAGTATTTTCTCAAGTACAGAGATTTTTTTTTTCTTTTTTCTGGGGATATTTTGAATTTCTTCAAGGCTTTGTTGAGAGATTATAAGTTTTGCTGCTGAGAAGTTCATCTTCATCCTCTTTAAGCTGTTCTGGTTTGTGTTCATCTATATATATATACTGTACTTGTTTTTTTTTCCTCTTTTGTTTGGTTGTTTCGATTGTTTTTGTGATTGACTATTTCTGGGTAAATTGGCGATGGTAAAAATCAATGAGATCTAATGTGGTTGATTTTAACGGATTTGTGATATGAATAGATAGAAATGGACTGGTGGGCTTATTTTTGTAATTTAGGGTTTTTGAGATTTGAATTTGGGATTTTACTATAATTTTTGGGGGGGATTTTTTTTCCGGAAATTTGAGGTGATTATAGGCGATTATATGAGAAATATTGAACTGGGTATGGGGTGGAATGAGGAAGACAAGGCTATGATCGCCTCAATATTAGGGACTCGTGCTTTTGACTACTTGATTTCATGCCCATTTACTGCAGAGACTTCATTGGTTAGCATTGAGAGCAATGAGAATATCCAGTATAAGTTGTCTGATCTTGTTGAGAGGCCAAATGCCTGTAATTTTAGCTGGAATTATGGGTTTTTCTGGCAGACCTCGCGGTCGAGGTCAGGGGAGGTGGTTTTGAGTTGGGGAGATGGTTATTGTAGGGAGCCTAAGGAAGGGGAAGAATCTGAAGCTACTAGGCTTTTGAATTTCAGGCTTGAGGATGAAGCTCAACAGAAGATTAGGAAAAGGGTACTTCAGAAACTCAACACATTGTTTGGAGGTTCTGATGATGATAATCTGGCTTGTAGACTTGATAGGGTTACAGATATGGAGATGTTCTTCTTGGTCTCCATGTACTTTTCGTTTCCTCCTGGCAAAGGTGGTCCCGGGGGTTGTTTTGGATCCGGCGACCACTTGTGGGAGTCTGATTTGTTGAGATCGAAATCCGATTATTGTGTGAGGTCTTTCCTTGCTAAGTCTGCTGGGATTCAGACTATTGTTTTGATTCCTACTGAATTTGGTGTTGTTGAATTGGGGTCAGTGAGATCTATTAAGGAGAACCAAGATGTTTTGAAGGCTCTCAAGTTTGCATTTGCATCTCCTACTACTGTTGTTCAGCCTAAACCGACTTCGTGTTTACCTATGGTTGTACATAAGATCGAGGAACCCGATCCTGTTTCTGCCATTGTTTCTGTCCCTCACCCTGCACCTGTTCCTGCTACGGTCCGTGTTACTGCTTCAGCCCTAGCACAGGCTCAGGCTTCATCTTCTGTTGTTCCTAGTACTGCGCCTGTTCCTTCTTCTGGCCCGTTCTTGAATGTGAGGAGTATTGATGGGGTTCCAAAGATCTTTGGGCAAAACCTAAACTCCACGGGTCGTCCCCCCTTCAGGGAGAAACTAGCTGTTAAAAGGATGGAAGATAATAGGCATTGGGATGGTCATGCCAATGGGAATAAGGTTTCTATTGCAGGGCAAAACCCTAGGAACGGTCTTCACGGTACCAATTGGGCTAACATTCCTGGTGTAAGACACACGACAACTGAGCTTTATAGCCCGCAAAACACAAGACTTCAGGAATATGTGAACGGGATACGAAGTGAGTATCGGCTCAATCAGTCCTACCAGCAAAAGCCGGCCCAAATGGAAATCGATTTTTCCGGGGCAACCTCTAGGCCCACTGTGGCTTCTCAGCCAGGTAGTGCCGAGTCCGAGCACTCAGATCCTGAAGTGTCTGGCAGAGACGATAAGGCCGGTCCTTCTGATGATAGAAAGCCCCGAAAACGGGGGAGAAAGCCTGCTAATGGCAGAGAAGAGCCGCTTAATCACGTGGAGGCAGAGAGACAGCGTAGAGAGAAGTTGAATCAGCGGTTTTATGCACTGCGAGCTGTTGTTCCCAACATATCGAAAATGGACAAAGCCTCTTTGCTTGGGGATGCAATTTCATACATCACAGAGTTACAGAAGAAGCTTAAAGACATGGAAGCAGAAAGAGAAAAGCACAACAGCAATTCAAGAGATACAGCAGCATCTGGTACAGAAGCAAACTCTGGTGCAGAAGCACAGGGATTACAAGGTCCTGATGTAGAAGTTCAGGCTATGCAAGATGAGGTAGTTGTAAGAGTTAGCTGTTCGTTGGATTCACATCCTGTGGCCAAAATTATCCGGGCATTCAAAGACTCAGAGATCAATGTTGTTGATTCAAAGCTTGCTGCAGGAACAGACACCGTGTTTCATACATTCGTGATCAAGTCTGAGGGTTCTGAACAGCTGACTAAGGAAAAATTGGTTGCGGCGTTTTCACAGGAATCAAAGTCTGTGCAAGCTCCATCATCGACCGGTGGATAGGAGCCTGTAGTATGCTAATCAGTAGGTGTAATTGGATAGTAAATCTAGACAAAACAGAATCCCTTCTATGACTTCTGCAGAGGTTTTGAGTTTGCAGCAAGAGTTACAGAGGAAGAGATGTTGAAGAACTTGTTAATTAGAGGTAGAATAACCAGTTCAATTGACAGCAATAGTGCCAGAAAATTTGTTTTTTTTTGTTTTTGTTCTGTTCATAGTTATACATATTTTGTCATATGGATATGCAAGTATTCAAGCAAGCTGAATTCAATGTGTAACTTCACTATCTTCTTAAGAAGTCAATGAAGTTTTGTTCTCATATTCATTACCTAATCTCGTTTACTTCTATTTATATTGTAAACCCTTTTGAGCTTATCAGGCTGTGATATTAGGCCGCAACGGTTGCGAACCATCCGCATTGCTTGCGAATATGGTTTCAGCGACCGTTGTTGTAGCCGAGATTTAAAACCATGTTTTACACAGATCTTAGTAACGTATGTCAATATACTCCTTCTGTCTTTTTTACTGGTCAATTTTAACCAAAAAACTCTCACAATTTCGGTCAAAAAAAAAAAAGACAGAAGGCAAACACGCGGTTAGTACCGGGACTTTAAATCTAGTAAATAGATAAATGGTCCCATTTCCTGGAAGATGAGAGATCATATACTGTGCATGATCATGTCACATGTTACATAATGGTAAGATTGCAAGTGCATTTCTTGCTGCTTTTGCCTTAGGCTATCAAAATTCATGAGAAAGTATATACCAAGTATAAATGCATATCAAATTAAACCTCTGTCCTCTATAATTCATATGTTTATGTTTAAGAGTTCTGAGAGAGAGAGAGAGAGATATGGTTGCAGATGACAGGCTTTTCAAGGGATATTATTCATTGGACTGTACTATTTTCGAAGTGTCGGCTAAGGTCAGAGATCACACGTTTAGTTGAACATATGAAGCCAAAAATGACCTACACAAATCTCTCTTCACTTTATGAGACTAGCTAGTGCCTTTGCAACTTACTTTGTTGCCCATTAACTGCCTTTTTTTTTTCCCACAAAATTATGTCATTCATTTCACGTTGTTGTGGTTTGTTAAGTGTTATTTCAACGTTACTTTTCATTGTAACTTTAAGAAAATTCTCACCCTTTATTTCTAATCAGACTTGGCAAAGTTGATCTGGGATCTGTAACTCGGTTTTGTTTCGAATAAACAATCCGAAATATCAATCGGAATTCGAACTATTATGATCCGAATCTTGATCCGAAAGACATTTGGTCTGAAATTCACCCGAATATGTTTGATTTGAATTCGCCCGATGTAAAACAACCCGATCCGAAAACATCCGATCCAAAATAAATCAATTCTCATATCAATTTAAGTGTAATTTGTTTAAAGATAAATTTGGTTCATTACTCAATTTCCAACTTTCCACTTCCAATGAAGCCATGTCACTATATTTGGAGGAATAATAAATTAATTGAAAACTGAAAGAGTGATAATTACATTAATTGCATATACAAATATTATTGGCAATATAATTGTTGAACAAAAAGAAAATTTCCAATAAAAATTTGTCACATTGTCCTCTAATTGACCCGAAATTACCTATCTAAAGCGATCTAGTCCAAAATAATCTGATTCGAAATGTTCCCAATCCGAATCGATTTGAAATCTCAAACCGAAATCAAGTTGATCCGAAATGGTCCGATCTAAACAGTTTGAGTGTCAGGTCTATTAATCTCTTCGTCTTTTTTTAGCTGTTATGAATGTTCAAACTCATATAGAATTTTAAGCAAAGTGCTAATGAACTCATGTTCGGATTTTTATTATTTTTTAATTAAAAAAAATGATTTCTTTCTTAGTGCTTGGGAAATTTTAATGCAATCTTTTGTTTCCTCCATCCGATCAAAGTTAAAAAGAATTGGCCGTTAAAAATACATTATTCAAATAGGAAGATTTCAAATGTAACTGATAAAAGAAAATATTAAACGTGGCAGAATATATTACAGATAATGAACAGAAAAGAATTTACCTTAGCGTTCTTGAAAATGTGATTATTTCAATTTCCCTTGTTCTAATTGATTTTATTTAGTTATTAATTGTATGACTAATTCTCACTTTATCCCTTGAAAATTATCTTGTTAAAAAATTTGGGTCAAAATTTAAAAACTCATGACGGAATTTTCATTAGCCTATAAACAATAACATAGCCAATTTTGTTGGATCTGTTTCAACATATATTATTTTAATAATAACTTTTTCATGAGTCATCTTTACTCTCATAAAAAATGGCTAGGAATATCAATTGTTTAGGTCAAGTAACAGGCCCGTCAGGACAGGAATGGAGAAGAATTCCAGACCAGCCGCGCCGCTGTGATGAGTATTAAAATATTAGATGACGATGGAGATGGAGAAGGCAAAAGCTATCTTACCCCGTCCTATTAACATCCTAAAAATAGAGATATTGACAATTTATGAAGAGGAAGTCCTAATATGGGACAGGGTGTAGGATAACTTGTCCAATAACTCGAAATCCCTCATTTAATGTACCAAACTACCAATGATGTCAGCATCTATCTCAATAGTGTCTGAAAGTTGCAATCTATATTACATATTATGTGCAACTTTAGAATTTTTAATCTCACATATAATACCCGAATGGTGCACAAATAATATATTGCCATCATCCATTACTTTCTCGTGCTTTTCACTAACCATCATCATATACAACACCAGTGCACCACCTGCCACCAACTAATGCCAGTTACCACTAACGTTGACCAGTGAAGAATAATTAACTGGAAAAAAAAAAAAAAATATTCTTAAGATAATATTTTCTGGTGGTTGGTGTTGTTTGGCTGCGTGGTGGTATATTGAGCGGCGGTGGGGTGGAAGTAAGGGTGAGGAGGGTGGAAGAAAAGGTCATTGACGATAGAGATTAATTAATTAACATTTAAAAAAGTGTGAATTATTTATTAACAATGATGGAACCACGACCTATTTCTATATTTTATTGATTCCCAGAATCCCAGGTTTACGGTGTGTTTTTTTCAACTTATTTTATAGTGATCAGTGATCGTTTGATCAGGCTAATGATCAATTCTAATTAATCTTCATCACTTTTTAAAGTTTAATTTCTAATCATGTATATCAGGACATAGGGTTTGTTTACTTCAGATTATATTCAGTTCAGTTCAGTTCATCTCTATTTAGTTCAATTAATACACTTCTATTCAGTTCAGTTCATCTCTATTCAGCTAATGTAAACGAGCTCTTAATAGGATTAATTTGATTTCATCAAATCATAATTAATGTATGAGAAAAAAAAATATCATGTATGATCGCAACCTTGTATTGTACTATTTTTTTAAATATGTAATAATGTTTATAAGATACACGTTACTAAAAGAGAAAATATCTAATTTTGTATCAGCAATTAAATGTATAGTAATTTTAATGTAGCATTTGACATTGGTTTGATTTTATTAATGAAATAACAGTTAAATTAAATTTCATAGTCAGATTTTCATAATCAGTGTCGGATTGGATCAAATCAAAGTTGTGTTCAAATGTTGGAAACCGGAGTCAGATGTTTTTGGAGTCAAATTATTCAAAAGACGATTCGAGTCTAACCCATTGTCATTCATAAATAAATAAATAAAATTCAACAAAAAATATAGCCTAAATTACACAGATTTAAAAGTAATTTTCTCATACAATATCAAATTTACATGATTACTAAAAGACTCAGGAAGGAAAAAAAGATGGGAACCATTGCCAAGTAAAAAAAATTTAAAAAAAAAATGGGACCCGTTGGCATGGAGACAACTTCTTTTTAATTGAATATGATTGATTGAATGATGAATACCACATATTTTATACTTTTCAGTTTTCACACTTGTTTAAGACATCTTTTCTTTAATTATTTATAACTTTATTTATGTATTTATTTATTTATTATAGGTAAGATGTACGCCTGTACGGTTCCCATCTGAGGCTCTTATCTCAAAATAGCTCTTTTAAGAGCATTATCATTGATCCTCCACTTTAATTTTTTTTCTTATAAATTATATTTTGAGTAGAATTAAATTAGATTTTTTATAATTATATATTTTCTCCGTTTTTAAATAGTTGTAACAAAGAAATTTTTTATATCTCACAAAAATTCCTTACTTGTTGCAATTATTTAAAAACGAAATATAATTTTTTTTTTTATTATAAAACTAAATTTGAGATGAATTATTGTAATTTTTAAAAAAATAGAGGAAACATGTTGGTCCTTGTTTTGTACTGTACTCACTAAAGTATTTTCACATGATGTCCATGGTATTCAACTACAATAGGCCCGATATTAAATTAGGCATCATGCTATCTCATATCACTTTTTTAATGATAAGTGTATGTTTTTTTAATTCTTATCAAACAATATTACTCGTAAATAATAAAGGTAAGTAAAATATGTACATGCATGTGCATTTGCATCACCTATTTTGGCTTACTTCATTATCATCTAATGTGGTATGCCGCTATCCGTACGGTACTCTTTCCATGTCCGCTGCTCTTTTTGTTTCTTTTTGCTAGTTACGTTTGAAATTTAATTTTTTAATAGATTGAAAATTCAAATTAAAGTGTTGAAAAAATAAATAAAGGCAAATAAAAATTTTTTTTGCCCTACATTTTTTTTATCTCAAAATTTCACCATATTTTAAGATTTTAAAGACAATGCACGGGTGAAAAGAAAAAAAATATTGTCGCATATTGAAAAAAATATGAAAGTAGGTGAGAGGGATACATGTCTTACATTTAAAAAAAAAAAAAAAAAAACACTACCTCCGTGGTTTTAAATTTAACGTTTTGATTGTGATATTGTTCATTCATTACACTTTTATTATTATAGACAAATTATATTTACTTTGATTTGTTTCAATATCTAGTTTATTTATTTATTATTATTTAATTTTTATAATTTTCAAATATGCTTCATTAAAGTTATAAATGGATAAAATTGACTGCAGCAAATATTAAAAAAGTGGAATTTTGCATCTAAAAAAAGGAGGTATTGTCGTCTATGAATCCACTTCTAAATGAATCACTCCACTTCTTGCCGAAGTTGTAAGTTGGAACTTCATTCGATCTTGCATTAATGGATATGGACATATGGTCACTCTCTAGTGAGCACAATGAACATAGGCATGTACTCTCTCCCGTCCTTCTAAATTTGCCACATTTTGAATTTTAATACTATTCACTTAATAACTTTAACTCTTTCTAATTTCACTTATATATATCTATATATTGAAAAACATTTTAAATTAATAGAGATCAAATACTATGTACAAGATTATAGGATGGAAACAATTGCACACACACGACGACCTTTACTACAATGAGGTATTAGATGGAAAATAGGAAATCGTTCTAGGGTTTATTATGGTTAGATAATTAATTCGATTCACAGTTCGACATTCATATTCTACTCTTACATATCTATTTTTTTATTTACATATTTATTTATTTTTTTTTTAAAAAAAAATCTATTTTCCATAATGCTTTATCTTTAATTTTTGCCTTATTGGTTTAGAAATGAAATCAGCCCACAAAGCAAAGCGAGTTTAATTAGCAAACTACTTAGATCAACTAACATATTTATAAAATTATTCGCTACTACTTTAATTTGTTGAAAAAACCTTCGGGTATTTTTATTACTAATTAAAAGCTAACTCCAAAATATTGACGCACGCATACAAAACGTGCATGGGAAGTGTTCCGGGCCAACCCAGATGGTCAAATTCGTATTAGTGGGCCCAAAATCCTAGGTCCAGTTATGATAGGGCTAGGACACATCAGATATTCTACGACGAATGAGATAGTGCCACGTGTCGGCGGACTTAGTAAAACCTTGACCAGGTTGTTGCTACGTGTCATGGGCCAGGCCCACGCATCAACCCAGCTGACTTGGTGAAACCCTAACCGGGGAACCTAATGCCTATATAAGGATCAGTCCAATCATTCCAAAGGTACGCAATTCATAGCTCACAAACTCACATCGCACTGACTCCTTACTCCCGATATCTGACTTTAATTAAGCATCGGAGGGGCGTTCCCGGGTTCCACCCCGGGGTTAGCAGCCTTTGACTGTTTTGCAGGTCAAAACCCTAGCGAGAAGCATACAGAGTCCGCATCAATCACACCAAAGATCGTTGACTATTCAACAGAAGTTCCAGAACAGGAACAGATTGACAGGAACAAGAAGTTAGTTTTTTTCTTAAATTTTAAGTCGACCAAAGATATATTTGAACGGAGTTTCGATTTTTCTTTTTCCAATAATGTTTGGAAATTGACAACAAATTGAAATATATCTGTATGATTTTAAGTTTTTTTCTCCATGATTAGTGGAAATGCACTCCAATGAAATTGAAATTACAATAAGTCGAATGATACATGTGATTAAAAATTTTCATCCGTTCCAAAAAAAACGCAACAATCAATATTTTGCACTATTCACATTATGTACTTTGACCAAGTTTTGAGCTTTATACATAATAAAAAATATAGTCAAGTGGGATCTTGTTAGATTCATCTTGTAAAATACTATTTTAATATCAACTTTTTATAATTTTTAAATATTCATAATTATAATTATTATTTATTAAGGGTAAAAGTAATGGCTCAACATGCGTGAAAGGTTGACAGTTACTTTTTTTTTGGAACAGAAGAAATATGAATCTTTGGACTGTCACAAGAGTTGGGGCAAAATATGAAAGACACGTTTTATAATGGACCACGTACCCGATTAATCGTGTGAAGTCAAGTGATCCATTATTTGTTGAATTACTCTTCCATTATTAGTATGGACTACGGAATATTCCTTCTGTTACAATTTGATCTAATTTATGCATATATTATTTGGGTAGAAATCAATAATATACTTGTAGTATTTATAAATTATAATGAAGATGAAGTCAAACGGAAAAAATAGATTAGGGAGAGAATGTGCAAATAGAAAAAGTTAGATTCTTAGTAGTCCGTCCCTTAAAAAAAAGTAAAAGTATATTTTAAAATGAGATAAAACAATGCTCAGAATAATAAGGATCGTCAAAATCGTAAAAGTGCATATAAAATATGAAATGGACAAAATTCAGTTACTTATACTAGAGTGAACCGGGCAAATACATCGAGCATATTTATGATAAAATCTTGCGGCACTATTTTTTTAATTTTTCGTGTATTTTTTTCATGAGATAAGACAATCACTTGTCACTTTTGATCTTTCCCTGTGATAGGGAGATCATTAGCACCCATGTATTTTTCCATACCAAAAAAATTGGTAGTTTTAATTTGGTTTTTTTGTAAATGATTGCTAACTTTCTCAATCTTCTTTTTACCTTACTTTTAGAGTTTAATTATGTGGTTCAATGTTTCCTTTTTTATTTTCAACTTATTAAAAAATATACTTCGCTCCATATGAATCGCAACGTTTTTATTTCCACGCTTGTCAATGCATAATTACATTTGTTATATCATTAGTCATATTTACCAAAAACTATAAAAGATAGATTACAATAAAGTAGACATTAAAAATATTCCAAAGAGTTCTCATCACAAGATTATATTTGTTTACATGTATAAAACACAAAGCTAGTCATATACTTATATGAGTGATTGTGAATAGTGTCGAATTGCAAAGATTGTAATTATACAGGAGCGGATGAAGTATATATTCAAATAATAGAATACTGTATAGTTTATCCCAGCCCCAATCTTGAAGAGAAATTCCTCAGAATTTGGTACCCCTTTTTGTTTGTTCCTAGACCTAATTAATGGGCTCCACCTTGGATTTTCTTTGCTACATTATGTTGGTTTATCGAACCTATTGGCCCATTCCATATAGGAGCAAATATCAGCCATAATAAGCCCATAACTGCGAACTTATGTTGTAATGTGATATGTGATGCTGGCGCCTGGCGAACTTATGTTGTAAAGGTATGTGTAAATACTTGTGTAATAGGGTTAAAAATTACAATTCTTGATTATCTAACCATTCTCATGAATTAACAGAGCTCTAAAGAGTACGTATAATTATTCATTATATCTATAATCTATACTTAAATATTTAAAACAAGAAATTTTTTGCCACATGTTATCCCTTTGTTAATTAAAATTTGTTTTGGTCAAGAATCGAACCTATAAGGCTGAACTTTCATAATGAAATGTTACCTATTAACCATCACACCATTTTAATTTATTTATTTAACATTTATCATTAAAATATGATAAATGTAACCTATCAACCATCAAAGTATTAAACCACTTTAATTTGTTAGTTTAACATTTAACGTTAAAATATGATAAAGCCTTAGGTTGCAAATTAGTGTAACTAAAAAACAAGACATTTCAAATAAATCTACTAAGTTAACAACAAACACTATTGTTACATATCATCCTATCTCAATTTATTTTTAATGTTGTTCTCTTTTAATTCCAAATCTTTAATAGTTTTTAAAATTTATTATTGTATTATTTATCACACTATCACCATCATCTATATCAATTCGCTTTAGAAAATAAAATCAATTATAAAGTTTATAAAAAATAACGAAATACAATTTATAACAATAATCGACCCGGGGCATTGCCCGGGCCAAAATACAAGTTATTATTTATTATGGAATAGTTGTATTCATAATTATGATTAAGTTCATAAAACAATTGCAACACAAGGTTTTGCATCATGTTTTGATTTCTGTAATTTAATTATTAGCCGTAAAATTAATCATACATTTTTATTGGACAATAATGAATACAATTGCATTTTTTAAAGTATGTATCCTCATCAACTTTAATTATTCTATCGGTCTACATGTTTTATCGGATTGTATCAGTTTAGTTCAATTTTAATAATTTTCAATTAATTCTCGTGAGCTGTTTGATCAGTTGTCATAAAGTTTCAATTAGGTTTCATAAGTTTCCATTATGCCTAATTAGAAAATGAACAAAAAAAAAACAAAAAAATTGGTGGGAATGAACAAAAAAAACGTTAACATTAATTTTGTGCGGAGATATATATATTTCTTTTTCAGATAGTTAACATATTTGGAAAGATATACAACACAATTGTTTTTTATTCATCTTCCACATCTTCAAGGAAATGGTTTCAATTGGGTTTATTCAGGCCTTTTTTTAGGGAGTTAATCAGGCCTTATAAGTTCACAATCATGTTTTATTGGTTTTAATTAGGTCTTATCAAGGTTAGCTAGGTTTAATAAATTTTGATCCGGATCAATCAAGTTTAATTAGTTATGATCAGGGTTAATTATGTTTCATCAGTTTTGTTTAGGGTCAATCATGTCTAATCACACTACTAGAAAAGTTGTTATTTATTGCTGGAATTCCAGTCGTAAAAATGTGACTACATCGTAAAAAAGGGGGTTGTTAATGATTTTTTCTGTCCCAATTATGTCGTAAATGAGTCAATTTAAATAAGGTTTGTGTTAGGTATTAGGTGAATTTTA
This sequence comes from Salicornia ramosissima, assembly GCA_951394345.1. Lineage (NCBI taxonomy): Eukaryota > Viridiplantae > Streptophyta > Magnoliopsida > Caryophyllales > Amaranthaceae > Salicornia > Salicornia ramosissima. The sequence goes on from OX596234.1 coordinate 52,951,622, forward strand.
ACAACAGGGCTAAAAACTATCAAAACATCTATATTTACAACAGGATTTAGGCCCGTCATTAATTTGTATCCGTCGTTAATGGATCAATTTTTTGTAGTGTGAGTTCTTATCAGGTTAAATCAAATCAAATCAATTCAATTCTTATAAAATCATGTTTCAAAAGTTGAACAGAACGCGCCTACAAATGGAAAATGCTTTATAATTACAAACTAGTTTTACCCCATGCAATGCAAGGGTTTTATTTGATTTTAAAAAGTTGAATGATCTTTATTAGTTTAACCTTTTCCTTTTCTTAGTATTTTTTAAAAAACTATTTGAATTTTGATTCAATTTTCTATGACCTATAAAAGTCAAATTAAAATAAAAATGGAGTAAAGATTTTAAAAATCTCAATAAAGCAAAAATAGTGATCTTAATAAAACCCTCAAATTTATATATATAAAAAAACAAAAATAAAACAACTTGTAATGCTTTTTACTCTTTTTTTAAAATTGAAGAATGATAATCAGTAAGGAATTGGAGTAAAAAGGTTAAAAAAACAAAAAAAAAAAACATAATAGAGTCATATTTGTTTAGGTAAGAAAGTAATATAAATAACCATGAAGGCATTGAGTAATATTTATATCACCTTAATATTAGTAGAGTATCAAACGTGATACATGGCAAAGGAGGTGTTCGAGGTGGACACGTGGCACATAAAGCATCTTGTTTTAAATATTTAAGTTTAGATAAGTAACTCAAAAGTAAAATTTTGAGGAAAATTAAGCATTATAATTGCTTTGCACTTGATTTTGTTGTGAATTCCAAACTGATTAACAAGTGATTTAGATCCATATACATGGTGACTAAACCTAGTATATAAAAACACACCTCCCGGCCTAATCACATATGTCACATTCTAATTCACTCTCCATTATTAATAGAAACTCTTTTTAGTATCTATTGAAAAAAAAAATGCTCCCTCTATCGTCCTTTTTTAATTTGCACCATTTTCCTTTTTTTTATATTCTAAATTTTGCATCATACTAAAAATAAACAAAGAAACCACCACTTTACTCTCACAACAATTACATTTATTCTTCCGTCAACTCTTACAAGTCACAATTACACATGGTCTCCAACACATTTTAAAAAAGGTAAATCAGTCAAATGGGGCAAAAAAAATTAAAGTATACTGCCATGGTACTTAGGGTATGTTTACTTCAATTGAATACAACTAAACTGGACTATCCTGAATTGAACTAAACACAACTGAAAGTAATATTTTATAAGAAAATAAAATTGAGAACTGAACTGAATTTAAGGTGAAGTAAACAGACTCTTAGGCACTAGAAAATTAGAAAACATGCACACTATATCTTGCAAAAAAATTTCCTTTAGGTAAGTATATAATCAACAAATTATATAATCTATCATTCAGTAGTGGACGTGCCGGAGTGGTTATCGGGCATGACTAGAAATCATGTGGGCTTTGCCCGCGCAGGTTCGAATCCTGCCGTCCACGTTTCTTTTTTGGGTTTTGCACTATTTCCTAATTGTGTCTTTTTGTTTCCTTTTTTTAATTGGGGAATTTTTTGTCCAAAACTACATTACTTACACCACTTTTTGTAAAAAAACTACTTTACTTACAAAAGCTTGTCCAAAATTACCTTTATTAGCCAATTCCTTGTTGACCACTACCTTGTTCGTTGTTCCGGCGTTGACTTTGCTTTATTCTCGAAAATAATTAGCCCAATCAATGATTTGGGGTCATTTTTGCCCTTAAAGGGTTAAATATGAGGTCGGAATCTACAAAAAATGGTCGCATAAGCTTCTATTTGCATTACAAAATTTGTCTAGATATGTGTTCATTGGTTTGCATGTCAAAAAAATTATCCATATCAAGGTTTTGGTGGGTCATTTTTACCCTAAAGGGTCAAATTTGAGGTCGGAATTTGCAAAAAACGACCAGATTGGCCAGAAAAGGCAAAGTCAACGTCGAAATAGTGAATAAGGTAGTGGTCAACCAGAAATTTGCTAAGTAAGGTAGTTTTGGACAAACTTTTGTAAGTAAGGTAGTTTTTTACAAAAAGTGGTGTAACTAAGGTAGTTTTGGACAAAAAACCCTTAATTGGGAAATATAAACAACACGAGATCATACTTCGTAATTTCGTATATGTTACGTACTTATTGAATTATGGTGTGTTTGGTATAGATAATTTTGATGTAGGAAAGAGATTCGAATAATTATTTTCATTTCATATTGTTTGGTATGAGCTATAAAAGTAATTGTTCCAGGCCCACCCAGGTGGTCAAACCCGTATTAGTGGGCCCCAAAACCTAGGCCCAATTCTGATAGGGCTGGGTCTACACCAGATACTCTACAACGAACCAGACAATGCCACGTGTCATCTGACTTGGTAAAACCTTGACCAGGTTATCACTGTGTGCCATGGGTCAGGCCCACACGCAGGCCCTGCTAGTTCAGTAAAACCCTAACCGGGGAACCTAATGCCTATATAAGGATCAGTCCAATCATTCCAAAGGTACGCAATTCATAGGTCACAAAACTCACATCACATCACACTGACTCCTTACTCCTGATATCTGACTTAAGCATCGGAGGGGCGTTCCCGGGTTCCACCCCCCGGGTTAACAACCTTTGACTATTTTGCAGGTCAAAACCCTAGCGAGAAGTGTACGGAGTCCGCATCAATCACACCAAAGATCGTTGACTATTCAACAGAAGTTCCAGAACAGGAACAGATTGGAGTCGTCTGTGGGGATAAGAACAAAAGACATGACAAATACCAGGGCAAAGGCGACTCGATCCAATCAGCCAGAAGAAAATCCCTGTGAATCGCCTAGCCGGCGGGATACACATGTCACTGACGATAATTCGTCTAATCGAGCGAATGACCGTCATCGTCGCGAAGAGCAGATGGTCTCACGAAAGGACTTCGAAGACATCGTGATGGCGATGAACAACAAATTTCAAAAGAGCTTACAAGAGATGAAAGACAACATACCTGCGATGATTGGGCAACAGAGGCCTCCATCCCAGGCCGCTGCTCCATCAAGAGGTCCCATCCCTAGCCGGGAGAATGGGTCGCGTTCACAGAGAGGTTCCCAGCCCAGGGACGCTCGAGGAATCATCAATTCAAGACGCGATGACGCCCGAAATATCATCGAGTCGCGTTGGGCACGAACGGCCTCGAATGTCAGGGAGGTCACTGATAATAGAAGGCGGGAAACTCAAGGCCATCCAAGGATGTCGCCAGAGAGATCTCATCATACCACTGCTAGAAATCAGAGGTCAGCTGCCATCCCTCACCGGGGAGAAGGCGTACGACGCTCCCCAGTGGCTATCTCTAACCGGGACGATGGCATAAGACGCTCCCCGGTGGTCGAGCCAGAGCAACCAACAGGAGCGGTCACCTTCAAAACCCCATTCAGCCAAAGGCTTCTGTACACCACCGACACAAAGAAGGTAAAAGCCCCCACTGTAACGCCCCAGATTTTTGGGCTATTTTCATGTTTACTTTCTTGTAATTAGTTTGTTGCGGTGCATGGTCTAAATTTATTTTAGACTATTTTTAATGTTTGAGTGTAACCATTATTATTTAATGGTTTATTATTTCTTGGTTTTATTTTATTTTAATTGATTAGAATTTTATTATTTAATTTTCTAATTAATTAATTAGTTTTGGGCCAAGTGCAAAATTAATCATGATTAGTCATGAGTTAGTGCAAATGGCCCAAGTAAGCTTTGAGCCCATTTTGAGCAAGCCTTGGCCGGTTTTTCCCTCTCTTTTAGTGGCTTGATTTGCCACTTGTCATGCTTTCACACCTTAACTAACCTCTATAAATAGAGGAGTTAGTAAGGCCTTAGGATCTTTTGTTCATTTTGCTCATTTAATCACCCTTGCCATCACTTTTAAAAGCCAAACTCTCCCTCCATTTCTACCACTTTCCACACGCCATTTTGGCTTAGTGTTACCCAACTTGGTTCATCTTTTTCCTCAACCCAAAACTTAAAGATTCAACCTCTATTTGATCTTTAAGTATTCAAACACAAGTAGCCTTCATGGCCTTGATCATGTCTTGGGTTGGTTTCGGTTTGGGTTTGGGTCTTGCGTGGTGATGGTGGCCGTGTAGGACAGCAGCTGGCCGGGTGGAGCAGCAGTGGTGAGGGCTGGTCCGTGGCTGGTCCAGGGCTGGACGTGGCTGGGACATGGTGGTGGTTCGTGGCTGGTCCGTGCGGTGGTGTTTGTGGTGAGGCAGCCGTGTTGGCTGGTGCAAGCATGACCGTGTGGTGCAGCCTTGTCGTGCTCTTGGTTCGTGTGTGCCTCATTCCGGGCAGCAAGTTCTTGGTACGTTTTGGGGTTATTCATGATCAAGGTAACATACTTTCTCAACCTTGTTGGCATACTATGATTATAGTATAGATTAAATGCGTGTAAGGGTTATTTGATGAAGTTTATCCATGATTTTATGTATTATTCCTAATCTGATTTTGATATGGTTTTCATGATGTTTTGATGATGGTTTTGATGATTTAATGATTGAATATATGTTGTTTGATGATCATGATAATTATGTTAAAGTTTGACGAATTTTAGATGAGTTTAAGTGGGTTTTGCATTGATGATATGCGTGTGATGATTGTTTGGATGAGTTCTTGATTGAGTTCTTGAATCTTGATTGAGTTCTTGATTGAAGATCTTGAATCTTGAATGAGTTCTTTATGAGTTCTTGATGAGTCTTTATGAGTTCTTGGTTGAATCTTGAAAGTTAAAGAAAAGGGTTTAAAAGATAAAGAAAGTTAAAGATTGTGTCTAATATGATTTAAGAATGATTATTGAATGATGGTTTATGGTTGGTTAGACTCAAGATCAAGGCATAGAGGCAATCTTGAGTATAACTTCGATGTCTTAACTAGTTATTTTCAAGAATCAAGGCATTGAGGCAATTCTTGAATATAATTTAGTTAGGTTGAGATAATAACATGATTAAAAAATGATTAAAGATTAATGATTAATTTAGCTTGATTTCATTTTTAGACGCCTGGTACTTTGAGTAAGATTCATTGTATTTGGGTTAAGACGTTGCCCCTATTCCATCCGCGGTATTAGGATAGTTGGAGTCATACTATGTGATCTTTGTGAATTTCCAGTAAGATTGGTATCACGGGACATGGATTTCCAGTAAGATTGGTTTCATGGGGTTTGGGAGTAAGATTCTCAAATCCGAGCATAGTAGAAAGTTCGAATGCGTAAGATGCGTTCGTACGAGCACAGTCCGGTCTAGAATATGAATGATTGCGCCAAAGATAGTTGGATAGGATGGTCGAGTCAAGTTCACATTTGGGATGTTCTCGTATGATTTGATTATTGATGTTGATTGTCTGGTTTATGCTATGTTCATGTGTATTCCCATTAGGGTGAGTCAGTTATGTTACTCGCCGCTAATGGTGGACCATTGTTTATTTTACAGGTAATTCTGATGGCGATGTACTTGCTTAGCTTTGGGTTGGGCGAGCGACGTTTGTTGTTGTTTTGGATGTATTTTCTATTACTGTTATTTTTAGAATAGTATTGGAATATTGTATAGACTCTTTTACGTTGTTTAAGACTCTGACATGTGGTTAGAGTTTACTCGTATTTTATCATTTCTATTTTGACTTTCGGGACTAGTATGTACAAACTTGTGGGTACTTGTACGTTTTTGGTTATTAATAATATTTTCGAGGAATTAGTTTAATTTCCTAAGTTTTGAGTTGTAGTTTCTAACTATTCGACTCGTCGGTTTCTTCCGCGCCGATTTAAGCGAGTCGGGTCGTTACACCCACCATCGAACCTTTCTCTGGGGCAACTGATCCTGCTGACCAAATGGCCGCCTACAAGGCTCAAATGGCAGTGCAAACGAGCTGTGAGGCTAGCTGGTGTCGGTACTTCCCTACTACTCTCAAGGGCCTGTGTAACGACCCGACTCGCTTAAACCGGCGCGGAAGAAACCGACGAGTCGAATAGTTAGAAACTACAACTCAAAACCTAGGAAATTAAACTAATTCCTCGAAAATATTATTAATAACCAAAAACGTACAAGTACCCACAAGTTTGTACATACTAGTTCCAAAAGTCAAAATAGAAATGCTAAAATACGAGTAAACTCTAACCACATGTCAGAGTCTTAAACAACGTAAAAGAGTCCATACAATATTCCAATACTATCTAAAAATAACAGTAATAGAAAATACATCCAAAACAACAATAAACGTCGCTCGCCCAACCCAAAGCTAAGCAAGTACATCGTCATTAGAATTACCTGTAAAATAAACAACGGTCCACCATCAGTGGCGAGTAACATAACTGACTCACCCTAATGGGAATACACATGAACATAGCATAAACCAAACAATCAACATCAATAATCAAATCATACGAGAACATCCCAAATGTGAACTCGACTCGACCAACCTATCCAACTATCTTTAGCGCAATCATTCATATTCTAGACCGGACTGTGCTCATACGAACGCATCTTACGCATTCGAACTTTCTACTATGCTCGGATTTGAGAATCTTACTCCCAAACCCCATGAAACCAATCTTACTGGAAATCCATGTCCCGTGAAACCAATCTTACTGGAAATTCACAAAGATCACATAGTATGACTCCAACTATCCCAATACCGTGGATGGAATAGGGGCAACGTCTTAACCCAAATACAATGAATCTTACTCAAAGTACCAGGCGTCTAAAAATGAAATCAAGCTAAATTAATCATTAATCTTTAATCATTTTTAATCATGTTATTATCTCAACCTAACTAAATTATATTCAAGAATTGCCTCAATGCCTTGATTCTTGAAAATAACTAGTTAAGACATCGAAGTTATACTCAAGATTGCCTCTATGCCTTGATCTTTAGTCTAACCAACCATAAACCATCATTCAATAATCATTCTTAAATCATATTAGACACAATCTTTAACTTTATTTATCTTTTAAACCCTTTTCTTTAACTTTCAAGATTCAACCAAGAACTCATAAAGATTCATCAAAAACTCATAAAGAACTCAAAGAACTCATAAAGAACTCATAAAGAACTCATTCAAGATTCAAGATCTTCAATCAAGAACTCAATCAAGATTCAAGAACTCAATCAAGAACTCATCCAAACAATCATCACACGCATATCATCAATGCAAAACCCACTTAAAATCATCTAAAATTCGTCAAACTTTAACATAATTATCATGATCATCAAACAACATATATTCAATCATTAAATCATCAAAACCATCATCAAAACATCATGAAAACCATATCAAAATCAGATTAGGAATAATACATAAAATCATGGATAAACTTCATCAAATAACCCTTACATGCATTTAATCTATACTATAATCATAGTATGCCAACAAGGTTGAGAAAGTATGTTACCTTATTAAAGATTACACACAATTCAATCACAAATTGCAGCCCGGAAATCGAACCACATGGTCTACCCACACGGCACACACGGCACGGCTTTGTTCAACACCACACGAACACGGCCCAACCACGGCAAACACCACGCACGGCACAGCTTCAACACGGCTGCCACCACGCACGGCTTCCCACGAACACGAGCACCACCACACGGCTTGGACCACGAGCACGAACCACCAATTGCACGGCTGCTGCTGCACGGTCACGGCACGAACCACACTTGCACACACGAACTTGAACCCACTCGAACAACCCACACGAACAAGAGCCCAAAACCAAACCCAATTAATGATCTTGAATGCAAAATATGAAAATTAATGAAGGTTTAATCACCTAAAGATCAATGGGATATGAATCTTTAAGTTTTGGGTTTAAAAAGATGATGAACAATTTGATTGAATTCAAAAGCCAAAAATGGCGTGTGGCTATAATGCAAATGGGAGGGAGTTCTTTTGTGTTTAATCTTTTGATGGCAAGTGTTTAAGTTGGCAAGGATGGCAAAAATGAGGTTTAAGCCTTACTAACTCATCTATATATAGAGTTAGTTAAGGTGTGAACATGAGGCAAGTGGCAAAACCTTGCCATGCATTCAAGGAATAACCGGCCAAGGCAAGAGAAATGGGTCAATTTGGGCTTTCGTGATCAATTGGGCTAATTTACAAAAATTGCATGATTAATCATGCTTAAATCGATTTAGCCCAAAATATTAGATAATTAATTAGAAAATTAAATAATAAAAATTCTAATTAATTAAATAATAATTAAAATAAATAATAATAACTGCAAATAAAAATAATTCGAATTAAATCGAAATTATTCACATAAAAATAAAATAAATAGTTCAAAAATAAATTTGAACTAACACAGAAATACACATAAATACACATAATTATCGGCAAAAATACCAATAAAATCTGGGTCATTACAACCTCCCCTCCTTAAAGAAATTTCGTCCCGAAATTTCAAGGTGCAGGAGATCGCTCCCCATCAAACAGCTCCGGGTACTTCTGCCGCATGGACGCTTCCGTCTCCCAAGTCGCTTATTCATGGTGTTGATTTCTCCACAACACCTTGACAAGCGGTACCTGCTTACGCCACAGGGTCCTTACTTCCCGATCCAAGATCTGGACGGATCGCTCCTCGTAAGTCAGATTCGGCTCAATCACGACCGGATCCGCTGTAATCACGTGAGTAGGATCATGTACATATTTCCTTAGCTGGGAAACATGGAATACATCATGTACATTAGCCAAACTAGGCGGTAATGCCAATCGATATGCCACCTCCCCAACTCGTTCAAGTATCTCGTAAGGCCCCACATATTTCGGTCGGAGTTTCCCCTTCTGACCGAAGCGTACCACTCCCTTGAATGGCGAAACCTTAAGCAAGACTTTGTCACCTACCTCGAAAGCCAGCGGTCTACGTCGATTATCGGCGTAGGATTTCTTCTTGTTATTTTTTGTTTGTAATAAGACCAAAGCATGGTCGAGTTTCTTTGATTATCCTCAGTGGAGTTATTTTTTTGTTTGTAATAAGACCAAAGCATGGTCGAGTTTCTTCTTGTTATCATGGAAATAACATTCGCAATAATAAAACTCTTACAGGGTCGAGTTTTGTTCATTAACTTATAAAGCCCTAACGGGGTCGAGTTCAGTGTTATTACTTGGATTCTTAACAAAATGAAACCCTAACCGGGATAATAAGCCCTACTCAATGTAGGCACCCATCGAGGAGTATGGGGAAGGCCAGACAGGTACCTCATCAAGTAGCTGGGGCTCATTAGCCCCAGGGTCCTTGATAGCGTCGCCTTAGGCTAACAAGCCCTATTCAACATATGCATCCATTAAAGGAGATGGAGTGGCTGAACAGGCATTCAAAGTCCTAGGGCCTCATTAGCCCTTTGGCTTTAGAATAGCTCTTTAGGCCAATGAATAAGCCCTACCCAGAGTAGGCACCCGTCAAGGCAGGTGGGGGGCTGGACAGGTATCAACCATGTCATGGGGCTCATTAGCCCCTGAGAGTCAGTTGATCATCTTAGGCATAAGCCCTATTCAACATAGGCATCCATCAAGAAAGATGGGGGGCTGGACAGGTATCAACCATGTCATGGGGCTTATTAGCCCCCAAGACTCTGTTGATCATCTTAGGCTAAAGTCCCACTCAATGTGGGCACCCATCAAAGGAGATGGACAATCAAAACAGATTTCTCCTAATTACTTCCATCACACTCGAGGTAAGGGAAGACCCTCGAGGTACAAGGAAGCCTTGAAAAGATCAACACTTAGAAAATTTCGTGCAAGTTCATGTAAAGAAGTTCCTAAACGGTCGCGGAAGAGTATGATCACAGTCGAGGTAAGAAGACACTCGAGCTTATAAAGGAGTTCCCTAACATTTACGCTTACCGTGGCCTAGGTGACCATGGTCGCGGAAGGTTACCACGTTCCGCTTGATGTCCAACATCCAAAGTTTCCCGTTCCACACCAAGCGTGGGGCTAATAGATCAACAATCGCGGAGGGAACGTCACACTCGAGGTAGAGGAAAGATCATCGAGGTCATCAGGGAAACCTTGCCCTCCTAACTCTATCATAGTCGAGGAAAAGGAAGACCTTGAAAAGAACCCAACACTTAGAAAAATTTCGTTATAAAAATCAAGTGCAAGGGATTTTTCATCATGGAAATTATGATCGCGGAGAAACGCAACCAAAACACCTCGTTGGTCACCCTTAGGGATATCGTGAGTAAGAAATGATGATCAAAGCTGAATAATCATCAATAGTGAAATACTATATGAATGAGTCACACACTCTCGAGGTAAGGGCAATGCCAACAAGGCTAACTCCCATGGACAAGGTTGGGGCAAGGCTCATGGTTCGACTACACGGTCGAGGTAGGCACGCATCAAGGGAGATGGGAGGCTGGATAGGTGTCAACCATATCTTGGGGCTCATTAGCCCCTGAGGGGTAGTTGAACACCTTAGGCCAAAGCCCCGCTCAATGTGGGCACCCCTCAAGGCAGGTGGGCAATCAAAATGTCTCTTGCAAAGTTACTTCCCCCACACTCGAGGTAAGAGGACCCTCGAGTTTACCAAGGCAATCCTCTCTTTGAACCTCCATCACGGTCGAGGAAGGTAGGACCCTCGAAGTCATTGGGAAGGCTATGTCCCAAAGTATGTCATATCTAACCCTCTAGGTAAGGGAGACCCTCGAGGTAAAAAGAGAAACCCACGGGGCTCATTAGCCCCTAAGTCCAGGCTGATCATCTCATTGCAACACAGGCACCAACTACTGGAGAAGGAATGACTTGCATTTGCTTCTCAAGGTGAATCCTTCACGGTCGAGGTAAGTGGGGACCCTCGAGGTAGAAAGAGGCCTTGAAAACATCAACACTTAGACAATTTCATGTAGGTTAAAATATCATGGAAGCATCCATCACAGTCGAGGTAAAGGAAGACCCTCGAGGTGAAAGGAGAGCTGGATGGGGTGAACACTTAGAAAAATTTCACAAAATTTTGAGGTCCTTGATGGTCGCGGAGGGAATACCCTCGAGTTCAAAGAAGGCCCCCAAGCTTTTTCATGCTACGAACAAGGTCACCACGATCACGGAAGACTAGTAGGGTATCATACTTAGGAAATTTTCAACAAAAGCAACAATAAGGATCAAAGGAGGTCCTTCACGGTCGCGGAGAACACGATCGTGGTCGCGGAATACATCCCCACAATTACCTCGTTGGGCATTTTAAAGAGCACTCTAGGCTAAAATGAAGACATTAATTCCTCAGGGTATATCCCTCACAGTCGAGGTAAAGGGAGACCCTCGAGGTTAATGGAGGCCCTTGTAAGGCCAATACTTAGAAAAATTTCAGGAAAGTTGAAATTTCATGAAGCACCCCTCCCAGTCGAGGTAGAGGGAGACCATCGAGGTTAAAGGAGGCCTTGGTAAGGCCTACACTTAGAAAAATTTCAACAACAAAGCTCAAATGAAGGAAGCTCTTCAACGGTCGCGGAAAGCACTATCATGGTGGAGATAGAGAGACCCTCGAGTTTTCTAAGGAGTCTCACTGCACTTCACCCCCACCGCGACCAAGGGAAACTACGGTCGCGGAAGACAAGACTGATGCCAACACATGGACAAATTTTGGAAACTCATGCCAAAGGTTCTCAACGGTCGCGAAGTGAGGGCAAGACATCAACACATAGAAATTTTCTCAAAAGTTCATGAAGAACTCACCTCGGTCAAGGAGGGGGCCCACATGATCGAGGTAGGCACCCTCGAGGTGAATAAAGAGCACCCTCACGGTCGAGGGCTCCCCACCACGGTTGAGGTAGAAGCTTCATGTTCGAGGAACCGCGACCGATTTAGAAAGCCCATAAATCCTTCGTTTCAAGTCGGAATTGAGATTATGACCCACCTTTGGAAATCTCTTTGAATCTAGTTTCCAAATCCGCTGGAATCGCTCGAATCCGATATTCATATCTTGAGTTATGTCCAAAATAGTGAGAGGAGGTCATCCTACCTCAAGGAGTCCTCAACGGTCGAGGTAACACATTCATGGTCGAGGGGACTCCCTCACCATCGAGGTTCATCCACCATGGTCGAGGTGACCAACCTCGAGGCACATCCATGGGTCCCGAGGCATGTTGTTCTAGGTAGAATATGGGTCGAGCATGTTGATCGAGGAAAGGTCCATAGGGTCGAGGCTGTACCGGGGTCTGATTTGATGCACCGACTTTGAACACCCATAACTCCTTCGTTTCAAGTCGGAATTGCGCTTATGACCCACCTTTGGAAAGCTCTTCGAATCTAGTTTCCAATACCACTGGAATCGCTCGAATCCTATATTCATAGCTTGAGTTATGTCCAAAATAGTGAGAGGTGGTCATCCTACCTCGAGGAGTCCTCAACGGTCGAGGTAACACATTCATGGTCGAGGGGACTCCCTCACCATCGAGGGTCATCCACCATGGTCGAGGTGACCAACCTCGAGGCACATCCATGGGTCCCGAGGCATGTTGGTCGAGGTAGCATATGGGTCGAGCATGTTGATCGAGGAAAGGTCCATAGGGTCGAGGCTGTATCGGGGTCTGATTTGATGCACCGACTTTGAACGCCCATTACTCCTTCTTTTCAAGTCGTAATTGATCTTAGGACCCACCGTTGGAAAGCTCTTTGAATCTAGTTTCCAATGCCTCTGAAATCGCTTGAATCAGATATTCATAGCTCGAGTTATGTCCACAATAGTGAGAGGTGGTCATCCTACCTCGAGGAGTCCTCAACGGTCGAGGTAAAATACCCCACGGTCGAGGCAACTACCCCATGATCGAGGTAGATGCCCACACAAGAGAGGTAGTCCCCTTCGAGATAGGCGTCAGGTCCTCCAAACAAGACTCACCCTACCTCGACCAAAGGGTCATGGTTCAATTGTTTTTGACCCAAACTCGAGGATGAGGTTTATGGTACGAGCTAGGGTTCATCACTGTCAAGATGTTGCCCCCTGGTCGCGGTAAACACCCTCGGGTCGAGGTATACACCCCCAAATACTCAGCCGGTGGCCATAGCCTCACTTGGTAAACGCCCCACGATCGAGGCTAACACACCTCGATCGAGGCAAACATCCCTCGATCGAGGTAGGCATTCCATAATCAAAGGGAAGTGTCAAGCTTGTTGGCCTAGGGTTATGTTGAAGCATCATCAAAATGTACAACCCACTGGTCGCGGACTCCCCAGGGTCGAGGGCCATAGACGAGGTGGCCAAAGCATCACAAGGACAAGGTAGGCACCTCCCTATCGAGGTGCTCACCATCGAGGTACTCAAAAGGTTGGGGCTAAAACCAGCAAAGCAATGGCCAGCTAGGATCGAGGAGGTCTCCCATGTTGGTCGAGGGAGACACTCTCGAGGTAACCCTGGGGGTCTAGATGCATATGAAGTCCCCACACGGTCGAGGTTCAGACACGGTCGAGGTGCGTGTTGTGGTAGAGATGGGTGACACTCAGCCCATCCAGACCTGCAACACAGTCGAGGTGCCCTCATGATCGAGGTAGCACCCCGGTCATGGTGGCCAAGTGACAGGCCGAGGGCACAACGATCGAGGGAGACTCCCTCGAGGTAATCTCAGGGCCTCCATGGGAGCACACACGGTCGAGGTCACCTCGATCGAGGGTCCCCTCCTCACGGTCGAGGTTACCTCGATCGAGGTGTCCTCCTTGGATACTCCATCGAGGTTTCCTCAGAGCCTCCATGGGGCTTACACGGTCGAGCTTGAGGGAAAAGCTTTGCCTCACGGTCGAGGTCGCCTCGATCGAGGTGTCCTCTTTGGAGTCACCCCCTCGAGGTCACATGGGGTTTCGAGATTCATTTTTCCCGGAGAATTCCGTTCGGCATCCAACATCCAAGGATTCCCGTTCTACGCCGAGCGTGGGGCTAATTGTTCCGGGCCCACCCAGGTGGTCAAACTCGTATTAGTGGGCCCCAAAACCTAGGCCCAATTCTGATAGGGTTAGGTCTACACCAGATACTCTACAACAAACCAGACAATGCCACGTGTCATCTGACTTGATAAAACCTTGACCAGGTTATCACTGTGTGCCATGGGCCAGGCCCACACGCAGGCCCTGCTAGTTCAGTAAAACCCTAACCGGGGAACCTAATGCCTATATAAGGATCAACCCAATCATTCCAAAGGTACGCAATTCATAGCTCACAAAACTCACATCACATCACACTGACTCCTTACTCCCGATATCTGACTTAAGCATCAGAGGGGCTTTCCCGGGTTCCACCCCCGGGTTAGCAACCTTTGACTGTTTTGCAGGTCAAAATCCTAGCGAGAAGTGTACGGAGTCCGCATCAATCACACCAAAGATCGTTGACTATTTAACAGAAGTTCCAGAACAGGAACAGTAACATATATTGTTGGCATATGATAACAAAATCCCTTCTGTTTTGTTACCCTTGTCAAAGTAGCACAAACAAATTACGTTTTCTTTCTCATTGAAAACTTCTAATTTATTTGCATTCCACTAGGATGCCAAATAATATACTACCTCCGTTCCAAAAAAAACGCAACAATTATCATGGCACGGACTCCTAGGCATTTTTTTTTTGGGTAATTAGAAAAAGTGGGGGGTAGTTGATTAAAATAAATAGAGAAAAAAGTGGGGACAATTAAAGGAGTTGTGAGAGAGAGTGGAGACAATTAAAGAATTGGAGAGAGAAAAGGTGGGGACAAATAAAGAATTAATAAGGGTATTTATGTCTTTTAAGTAGCAATAGTTTACTATATAAGGAAAATAAAAATTTGTTGCATTTATTTTGAAACATCCATAAATGGAAACTGTTGCGTTTTTTTTGGAACGGAGGAAGTATATCAAATGTAACACTTTCTATTATCCTTTCCACCCCTAATCAAATTCCTTTTGGCCCCATCATACCTAGCGTGGATTAATTCCACTTAGAAGGAAGGAGAGATTCGAACTCGTGACATTTACGTCACGTTGGCTCTGATACCACGTTAAAGGACCATCTCAACTAAAAACTTAAGCTAATAGTTGAAGCCCAAAAATATGTTATATACTCTATCATTAATCATACCTGTAAATCACTTGGTTTGCTGACTTGGGATGCAACATCAATATTGTAGAGAAAATAAAGTTTATCCTTGATGACAACACCTAAACTTAACAACTTACCTCTTAATTACATTTTTTTTCCTCCATTTCTTCTTCAGGGCCGTCCATAAGGAGGAGCAAGATGACCTATAGCACAGGGCCCCCATTTTCATAGGGCCCCCAATTCAATTAAAGCCCAAAATTAAAATAAAATAAAATAAAAAAAGAAGTAAAGAATGAATAAAAAGAGAAAATTGCATTGTAACCTCTGTTATATACTCCTATATACTCTTATATACTCTAGCTATTCAATTACTCTTGCTTGAAAAAGGCAATATACATTTAATACCTTCTAATTACTTCTTATCCCTCTTCCAAATTCAATTTTCATTTTCCAAATTTTCCAAATTCTTACCTCAATTCATTAATTTTCTTAGTTACCCAAAAACATTAGTTTTCATCTCTCCTTCCTCTTCCAATTTTCAATGGAAAAATTAAATTTTCAATGGAAAAATTAAATTTTCAACTTTTACATTCACTACTTATATTTATGCTGTATAAAACGGCTAATTTCACCATATTTAAATATTATAAAAAAAATAGCAATTTCTTCAACTTCTACTCAAAATTGGGATACTTGTAATATGCTATTATTTTTAAAATTAATTTTATGAGTATTATAATTTTATCCAGTGCCCCATTTGTATGATCAGAACAGGACCCCGAAATTTTATGGGACATCCCTGTTCTTCTTAAAAAGTGCTTTTACTATTGTAAGTCATGTTCTTTCCTCATTTTGGAAGGGGATGGAATATGGTAGCACAGAAGTAGGCAAAACTTTGCTCTAAATTTAAATATTTGAAGGTTTAGATTACAAGTCCTCAAAGATGTGCCTTCAGTTGCATAATTCATAGAAGGTACAGGAAAATACTGTCTCCATTAAAACAATCCAAAATAAATGCTATCGCCGTTTCTTATTAATTATTATTTGCAACAGTCAAAATTTTACATTATTTATATTATGTAGTTTGACCAAGATTTGAGTTTTATCCTTAATGAAAAATATAGTCATATAGATTTCATAAAGGTTGTCGCAACATGTAGTTTTTATATGCAATTGTAATATTTTTTACAAACAGATGATTAAAGATATTAACATTTAGAGTTTTGTCCCGGCATGTGTAAAAAGTCAAATTTTGGAAATAATAAGAAATGGAGGTAGTATGTGTTCATTTGGTCTAATTTTAAAATTTGAATACTATCATTAATATTTAGGTTGATGTTCAGTGGAGTTGAACTAATTAAGACTAGCAAAATAGGTTGACATGTAGGGTTGTCGCGTTATCGAGTTATATACCCTCAACCCTAACTTGGGGCATTTATTAAATGGACTATATTTTTATAACCTAACTAGACTTAAAAGTAAATAACTCAGATTTGGGTTGACCCATTTATTTATTCTTTTGCCAAAATTTTCTTCTACATGCTAATGTATTTAGCCTAAATTCTAACAAAAAAGATTTTTCAATTTCAACAAAGTAGAACATTAAAATCAAGCAGATAATAGTTAGTTTATATTAGCTTAAAATATTAATAATGATAAACATTCAAAGTGGCAAGTAGGTTAAAACATCTTGAAGTTCTTCATCAATAATTAATCAGATTGGTGGGTTATAATTAAGTTAAAATTTTAAACCTGATCCCGACCCATTTAATTAAACTGGTTAAAATTTCGACACAACATATTATTAATGGGTCGGGTTCAGTTCAGGTTAGCGGGTTGGGTCACTTTTGTCAACTTTAAGTTGAAGTAATGTACAGCGTTGTGATTATAGAATTTCTAATCGAATAAGGTGAAGAGGAGTGGCAAAATCGTGCACACACCTACCTCGTTTCCAATGGATGTAGAATTCAAACATTATCACTAGCGAGCATCCCCCTTTCTTTATGTAATAAAAAAAAATGGAATTTAAACTTTTGCTACTCTGAATATTGATTTGTCTAATTAGACTACATTAACCCATATTTTGAACATATCAAATGAGAACTAATAATATCTAAATTATATAAACGTCCATTTATCTAATATGATAATAAGATTATAAAGTCTACCCAGTTGCTCTGGCTATTTGAGCATTCAAAGTTATTGACACACATTTATAAAATTACGTAAATTTACTGAAAATATTCCAAAATTTGAACAATACTCTCTCATTAATCCAAAGCCTATTGAACCAGTAATTAAAATGTGAGGCCAATTACTTCTCAAACAAAATAACAAAAAGGTTAATAAATATTATAACTGGAATAGAGGGGCGCGCCAGGCCCAAGCAGTAGTGCAACGCATGGGCGACGCTCGAAGACCCCAGTAGCAAGCTACTGTAATGGGCCTTCCCCCTTAATAAATAAATTTAATATCGTTGTGGGCCATTGGCCCACGTATCAGATATTAAACTGATAAGAACAGATACTACACTTGATCTTAGCCAAAAGGCCGAGAAAGGTATGAGCTTTCTTATGTTTAAAGGCTTCATTTTATACTCTTTCATAAATGACCTCCACTTCATTGTTTCGATGTGGGATACTTTTGTTCCAACTTCCAAAGTTCCAACGGATTGCCCTCACTTAAGACGATCTTTTTTTCACCTTAAAAAAATTATGTCCTCAATGCTCAATACTACAACAAGTTTTATGACCCTTCCATTTTTTATTTTTTTTTAAAGGAAGAAAGGGAGGGGTGAATTATATTGTATATCAATAAACGCAATATAGTTTAACGACCATTATTTTAACTTTTTTTTTTTTGTTCATGTTCCTATGCCACAAATAATTTTTATGACTAAATAATTCGGAATTATAACCCAACTTTCAACTTCAAAAATCGTGGAAAAGGAGTGTTTCATAACTCAAAAGGGAGAGTGCCAGAAAGTTCTGATCTTGTTACCAACCCGAAGGTTTATAAAATTTGTAGCGATACTATCTTCATTGACACAAGGAAAGTAGCTGTCAAGAGGAAGGAAACGAGCTCTGATAACTCTGTGTTGTGATAATGGAATTTCCACTCGAATAAGGTTATGTTAACTGACAAAGTGGTGTTCATTCCCACCTCATATTCTAAGGATACAGGGTTCAAATCTTATTACTAGCGCGTATTGCCCTTTCTCTATATTTATAGGTTAAAAATAGCAGATCTTTTCTTACATAATAAAAAAAATGAATTTCTAGTCGAATAAAATGCGAAAAAAAGTAATTGACAATATATTTTGATGTCTAATTAGATTAATCTTTGACACTAGACATTAATCCACTTTAATAGAAAAATATATCAAGTGAGAACTAATATTATTTAATATAATTTATATAGACGGATTCTCCGTCTATTCTTACTTGCTACATTTCTTTTTACATGGTCTTCGGGCCTTAACTTTGACTCCTAAAAAGTAAATGTAACAACTAAAAAGAGAGACATAGGGAGTAATCTATATAGAGAAAATTGTAATGAAAAGCATCCAAATTCCAAATGGAGGCTTCTTGTTAAAATAAATTCTATATATATATTAACACTTCAATGAACTCTTAACACTTGATCCCCTCCAAAAAAAATCAAAATACACCTATTATAACTACTATATATTCATCCACAATAGATTAAACTTTAGTATATGGATGTACATAAAATAATGATAAAAAATATGATAGTCAAACAATACCAACAAAAGTTTTATTTTTGTAAGATAAACTTAATTAATTCATATATAATTGATTAAATGCAACCATAGATTAATGTTCTTTTTTTATGAGTGGATTAATGTTTTTTTAAATTTTTATGAGTGGATTAATGTTTTTATTTGAGCATACAAATAAATAAAGAGTACAATGAATATAATAGCTACTAAGCACTTGAGAGTTAAATAAATTAACTTCCTGAAACTATAATAGCTACTAAGTACTGATTATCCACCATATATTATACACAATGTATATATAATATAATTTATCATCTAAAATAAAATTCATAAAGTTCCCAAAGAAAATTATGTTAACTATCTTCACCCCAACCAATTGCAACTTCTTAACAATTTATATAACATCGTTAAAATTATGGCAACAAGACACTAAATAAAATGACATTTCATATATGTACTGATCGGGATAAGATAAAATATATTTTTGATTTGTTTAAAAAATAATTTAGGCATCTTATGAAAAAAAAATGTAAATAGGAAAAATTATTTGTAATAATACAACCTTTGCTCAATTTATTTTTAATAATATAGCCATTTCATTATTAAATAATAATAGAACATTTGGGGTCAAATTCACTCAATCAATCAATCAAAGCTTTATTCTCATAGGTGGAGTCGGCTACATGAACCAAAGTGATTATTACGGGAGGTCATTGATGTATTTCAAATGGAGGTATCACGTGCTCAATGAATGAAAGAAGAGAAGAAGAGAGTAAGAGTTTGTTATTCTGTTAGATCGAATTCAATCTCTTCCAGCTGAGTTGCACTAAGAGGCTGCCTTCGCTTGAATGATTCCCTCCCGACAGCGCTGCCCCTACTTGGGGATATTTAATTAGCTAGGTTGGTTCCTAGGCTAAGCAAGAATATCAATTGTCTTTATTACAAGAAATGGGCCCTATTTATAAGGCTTAGCCCACCAACAACTCACAACAACCTAATTAGTACTAAGAAATACAAATATACAAGAAGTATAAAAAATACAAGAATACTTAGTGAAATACATCATACTCCAATAGTCATCCACATAGATTTTCCTCCTTCACCCCGTACGGTCGATAGCCTCAATCTTTTGTAAATTTATCTGCTTCATATCTTTTTCTAACTATTTTCCGCCAAGTCTTTTCGGTCTTCTCCTACCACATTTGAAATCCCACTATTCGTAACGGTGCTCCCTGAGTCAAAATTCACTAAGTAATAAAAATTACCTACAACCGGTTGATTGGGTAAAAAAAAATAAATTTAAGTTACTTTTTCTCCTCTCAACTGTTTCCTTTCATTCTTTTTGCTATTCTCATCAACAACCCATCCGGCCTCCTTATTAACACTCTCCTCTATTCTCACTTCCCACCCTCTAGTTAACCGTGAATTTTCTTTCATATTTCTTCTCTTCCTTCAAAACATTTTCTTTTTCTCTGCAAATTCTTCTCTAAAGAGAATAATCTTAGGAAAAAAAAAATACTTCTGCTATTATAGCTCAAAAATGAAGAAGCAAAAAAGCAATAATGGTTTACTTCGTCTTTAACCAATGTCTTCGATTTGCTGATCGAGTTACCTTCATTTTTTAGATGATTCTATTTACTCTACGGTCGTCTTTCTCATTTAACTTTACTCCTTTTTTTCTCTTGTTTTTTGATGTAAAAAAATCATTCTATTTACTCTACGGTCGTACCATTGCCTTTTGGCCACAAGAACAAACGTAACAAGTTGTTAAATGATGCAGACCTTGAGGTAAAATCAAAGAAGGCTACCTTGCCATGAATGGAAAAAAAAAAAAAAGCCTAGAGAGAAAACTAAAGGGATTGATAATGGGAATGTGGGGAATTAGATTAAGAAGTAATTGTCTAATTTAAGGCTCCGTTTGTTTTTTATGGAAAACATTTTCCCGGAAAATGATTTTCCTCCCTTTTTTCATTTTTCTTTGTTTGTTTTGGAAAGAGATGAAAAATAATTTTCCTTGAGGTCGAAAATATCACTTTGGAAAAGGAAAACTATTTTTTTTTTGTGGAGAAAGAATACCACATTTTCCTTCATACTATTTACTTCTCCCTTATTCACTCCTCCCATCTTTTCTTCATTTCTATTTCATGTTTTCTTTCCTTCACAAGGTTTCCTCTAATCAAACAAACAAAGGAAAACTTTGTTTACATCTATGTTTTCCATTGAAAATTATTTTCCTTAGAAAATGATTTTCCCGGTAAAAATAATGGGATTTAATTATTTTAAAGAAAATTAATAGAATAATGATCGTCTTATACGTCTACAACACGTAAGTAACTCATTTATATATCTTGTTTAGGGAATTTTGATCTTAAAAGTTGTATTATTATGTAATAACGAAAATGTTGAATTATTAAAATTAAATCGAGCAAAGGTTGTATTATTTTTTTAAAAAAAATTATTGTGTCCGACTTGTCTAACACAATGCAAAGGGTCAGACCAGTATAACTACAAAAATCAACTAAATTGGGATAGTTGGTGTATTGCTTCAAAATAATTAGTCGTTATTGTTTTCTATTCCATAGGAACAATCTACCTTGAAACAAGGTCTTTCTACCTAGTGAAAAAAACAACCTACTAAAAAAAAAACCTTTTTCTACTTGGAGAAAAAACAACCTACTTGAAAAACAAACTTTTCCAACCTGGAGAAAAAATCATTATGACTAGTGTTTTTTCATCCAGATTATAGTTGCTTTCCTCCAGGTTAGACTTTCTACATAGAGAAAAAACCATTCTACCTAAAATCCTCACCATAAATGATCCAAAAAAACCCATAGATTCATCCAATCCTTACCTCAAAGAATGGGTTAAAGCACCTCAAAACTCATTAATGGGTAATTCCAAGAACACTAACAATTCGAAAACAAATACTTAAGATCTCTGTTCTGTTTAATACTTAAGCTGATAAGAGGTGATTCCAACCCTAAAATTAAAAAAAAATTAAACCATCAGAAAATGAAACTCTAGTTGTCAAACAATTATTTCCCATTTTTACAGATAATCATAGAATGAAAAATTAAAAATAAATTAAATTATGTTCGATTAATTAAATTTCTACGTCATTTAGAAAATTATAACTGGAATAGAGGGGCGCGCCAGGCCCGAGCAGTAGTGCAACGCATGGGCGACGCTCGAAGACCCCAGTAGCAAGCTACTGTGATGGGCCTTCCCCCTTAATAAATAAATTTAATATCGTTGTGGGCCATTGGCCCACGTATCAGATATTAAACTGATAAGAACAGATACTACACTTGATCTTAGCCAAAAGGCCGAGAAAGGTATGAGTTTTCTTATGTTTAAAGGCTTCATTTTATACTCTTTCATAAATGACCTCCACTTCATTGTTCAATGTGGGATACTCTTGCTCCAAGTTTCCAACTTCCAACGCATTGCTTGATTTGGGGGCTTCACTTTAGTCACTTAGGACGAATATTTTCTTTTTTAACTTGGGAAAAATATATCCTCGTCAATACTGCAGCAAGTTTTATGGCCCTTCCTAATCATATTTTTATTTATTTTTTTGGTACATGTTCCTATGTCAAAAAAAATTATGACCATATAATGGGTGGATTATATTATTGGAAAATACTAAATTAATATTAAGGTGTCAAAAAAATATATATTAATTCAAATGAATGACGTGTAATTTTCAAAATATTACTCAACAAAATAATTATTACAAGTCTAAGGGTTGTTTATCAATTGGTCTACTACACATCCGGATGCACATAGGTGCACGTAAAGACAAGGGCGAGTGCAATTGAGGACATCCTGGGTCATGGGACCCAGGTTTATTTAAAAATCTAACTAGGAAAAAAAAAAAAAAACTCACGCATTAACTTAGAGAAAAGGAAAAGGCTAGCAACAGTAGCAGGGTATCACTCAGTGAGAGTTCACCGAAGAGCGGAAGAGAAAAGGGAAAGGCTACATCGAATCATCGATATGCAAACTGCCCACCACTTGCCGGACTGCCGAGCGCCGGAGATGTCAAATGCTGACCCACAACCACCGGAAAACCCCCAAAGCCAAAGGTATCATTTCATATTACAAAGCCCCAAAAGTGAAACCCTAGGTTTTTCCCAAATTTGATTTATTGTTCTTGTGAGTTTGTGAGTTACTTTATGGTTGTTGTAAGTTAATTTCAGAATGACAAAATGTTAATATATTGATTAATGAATTATTGTTCTTGTGAGTTCAAATGTTCAATTTAAATATACCCTAATTTCATATTTCAGAATTCAAATGTGAAATGTTCAAATGTTGTATAAGTATATACAGGCAATACATTATATTTACAAATATATTTAGATTTGATGTTTTAGATGTTCTTAAGAGTTCAAAACTTCATTATATTTACAATTTGTGTTTCAACATTTTCATTGAGTATATTTAATATATTTCATATTTGTGTTTCATGTTAATTTAATTTTTATTTTTCAGTTTTATATTTTTCATAGTTGTATGCTTTTATCTTGTATAGTTGTATTTTAAGATAGATATACACATATTGACATATAGTCATATAATGATATAATTATATTTAGTTTGAAGTTATATATTGAAGTTTGGATGTTTGTGTTTAAAAATATATTGATTTGCAGAACGAAGAGAAAATGTACTCCAACAATGCAAAATATTTCAACTTTCTTTAATAAAAAATCTCCTAATTTGAATCCTCCTCCTACAAATCTAACACTACAAATGGAACCTCCCTCTCTACCAATTGAACCAAATCTAATTTCACATCAAGCAAGTGTACAAAATTCGTCTCCAACTCACGATTCACCTCTACATTCTCCTCAAAAACAACATGACAAATATTACCCTTCTCAAGCTTCACTTGTTAGTGAAAGATTAAGTGAGAGTGAATTAACCAATCTTTCACAAGACCCTGTATTAAGAAGAAATATGAAATATTTTCATCCAAGTGATAGAGATCTAGTGAGGAGGTTATATATTCAAAGGAGGCCTTGACAACCTAAAGAGTTTGTGTTTCCTCAGACATTTATAGGGGGGAAGAAACGTAGATTTTTTGTTAACTGGTTTGATACTTGGCGTGAATGGATTGAGTATAGTGTTACTAAAGACGTTGCCTTTTGTTTTGTTTGCTATTTATTCAAGGATGAAAATACTCCTGAAGCCGATGCTTTTGTTAGTGGGGATTTTAGATCTTGGAATAGAATAGAGACCATTAGGGGTCATGTTGGTAAACACATGAGTGCTCGTAACAATGATATGTTAGCTATGGAAACATTTAAGAAACAAAGTGCCAGCATCATATATGCTCTATCAAGATAAACAAAGGAAACCATGAATGCTTATATGAAGCGACTTGAAGCTTCAATTGAAACCATCCGTGCTCTTTGCTCCAAGGATTATCATTTCGTGGTCATGATGAAAAACAAAGTTCTTTGAATAGAGGTAACTTTATGTGGTTGTTGACTCTTCTTTCAAAACATGATTTTGAGTATGCAAAAGTTGTGTTAAAAGAGGCTCCAGGTAACTCTCAGCTTACTTCTTCTACAATTCAAAAAGATATCATAAATGCATGTGCAAAAGAGACAACTAAAGCAATACTTGAAGATCTTAATGGTGTTTTTTTGCTATACTAACTAATGAGTCGGCCGATGTTTCAGATAAGGAACAAATGGCTATTTGTTTGAGATATGTTAATAAAAAAAGGTGTAGCGTGTGAGCGTTTACTTGGAATTGTGCATGTTGGTAATACTACTTCAATTCCTTCACTCTTAAGCTTGCTATTGAGTCCTTATTAATGGAGCACTCTTTGTCTTTCTCTCAAGTACGAGGTCAGGGCTATGATGGGGCAAGCAATATGCAAGGTTCAATCAATGGCCTTAAAACATTAACAGAGGAAGAATGCAACCAAGCATACTTTGTACATTGTTTTGCTAACCAACTTCAATTAACCCAAGTTTCCCTTGGTAAAAAAAAATGATTGTGCTTGGTTTTTTGCTGATGTACTTGCTCCTCTTTTGAATTTTGTGGGAGGTTCACCAAAGAGGAGAGAATTTCTTCGTGAAAAGCAAGCTCAAAGACTCGTAGAAGCATTGTCCTTAGGTGAACTTGAATCAAGTTCGGGTTTAAATCAAGAGCATGACTTAGGTAGACCTTGTGACACGCGTTGGGGTTCTCATAATAAAACAATTGCCAATGTGTTTCATTTATATCCTTCTATTCTTTTATCACTTGATGACATTGCAGAAGTTTCTAATGCACTTGATTCTAACAAAGCGGAAACTATTGCAATTTATATGATGTCATTTGATTTTGTATTTGTGGCACACTTGATAGGTAGTATATTTGTGATAACAAATGAGTTAAATGTGGACTTACAAAAACATGATCAAGACATTGTAAATGCAATGACCCTGGTTAATATAACAAAGAAAAATTTGCAAAAGTTAAGAGATGAAGGATGGGATGACCTTTTGAAGAAGGTCACTTCTTTTATGGTAGCAAATAACCTTTGAGATTTCATGCATGGAAGAGATATATGTTTTCGCTAGGAGGAAGTCAGTTAGAGGAAAAAAAACCACAAGTCTCAATTCTTCACCATTTTTGAGTTGAAGTTTTCATAAGTGTCATTGATCTTCAATTGCAATAACTTGATAATCGATTCCCTGAGTAAGTAAGGAATTACTTATTTGTATGTCTAGTTTTTGTCCTGCTAACCGGTTTTCTTCATTTGACAAAAGGAAATTGATAAAACTTGCGCACTTTTATCCAAATGAATTCCTGGAATATGAATTGATCTTTTTTTAGCATAAGCTATGAAATATAACATGCAATGACTCAAGTGAAAGATAAGCTACGAAATAGCATGCAATGGGAGATCAAATGTTGAATGATTGTTTAATTAATTACTTAAAGAAAGATTTGTTTTTGGAAGTTAGCATGAATGATATTATAAATAGATATCAAAACATGAAAACTCGTCGTGAACAATTGTAACTTGTAATGGATTTTTAGTACTATTTCTGTGTAATATAAACTATTTCTATGTAATGTGAATTTTTATGTAATGTTTTGATTAACCTTTGGGATGTAATGAATTATAGAGAAGTTGTGGATTTTTTTTTTTTTTTCGTCGCAAAAAGCGGTGACCCAACATTATTAAAATCCCGGAGCTGCCACTGCGTAAAGGTAAAGGTGAATTTTGCCATTCATGTAGTTCATATAGCCAAAAAACTACACCTCTATACCTAATATATTAAAACACACCCTAAATATAATTTTGACACATAGGATATCTCATCTTTAAAATTATGCCATTTGTCATCCTAAAAAAATGTTTCATTTTCCTTTTCCTTTTTTTGAAATAAAAAATTGCTTTTATTTTCCAATTACAATTAATATTAATAATTTATTTACATTTAATAAAACTTTTCAATTACTTTCAAATTATGAGATTTGCTTTCTTACATCACTTTCTTTTAAAGTTATTCATTTTAAATTGGAAAATTTGCCAAGAATAAGCCAACCTTTGGCCGGTTCGCTCAAAATAAGTCAACCTTTCGATTAACTCACAATAATCCAACCTTTGTAGGGCATCCGCTTTAAATAAGTCAAAACCTGTTGTAACCGGTTATTAAGGTTAATTGTGACACGTGTCAGCGTGCGATTTGTCATTTTTTATAATAATAATTATTGAGGAATTTTTAAATAATAAATTATTAAAAAATTATAAAAAAAATATAAAAAAGGAAAAAAAAATTAAAAAAATAATTTAATAACCGGTTTTTAATAAAAAAAATTCTAAAAAGGAAAAAAATTATAATAACCGGTTTTTAATAAAAAATTTAATTTAAAAAATTATAAAAAAAGAAAAAAAATATATAAAAAAATTAATAACCAGTTTATAATAAAAAAATTATAAAAAAATTATTAAAAAAAGGTAAACGGGTTCATTTTTTTTTATAAAAAAAGTTATAATTATTAGATTTTTTTAAAATTAATCATATAATAATTCCTAATTGATTATGGGTGAATCACATTTAGACACGTGTCACAATTAACCTTAATAACCAGTTGCAGGTCACTTGACTCATTTAAAGCGGATGCCCTACAAAGGTTGGATTATTCCATAATAAATAAAAGGTTAGATTATTATAAGCGAACAGGCCAAAGGTTGGATTATTCTAATCAATTTTTCCTTTTAAATTTAATTTTATTCCATTTTGAATTCTTCTAAATATGCTCACACTTTATATTTACAAAATTATTTTCCATTATTTTATAATTATGAAAATGAATATTCTTCATAATATGTACTCGTATATGTTTTTTTCCCCAAGAAAAATATATGTTATAATCTTAAAAATAATAAAAAAAATTGATATATTTTCATTTTTTTGATGAATTATTATCAAATCTTAGTTTCAATCTAATAAAATCATTAGAATTATAAAAATTAAAACATAAAATTATGAACCCAATAGGTACAAAGCCCGTGCATTATACAATGGCCAAAAACCTAGTTGCTACTGTATATAAGTAATTTAAAAAACAAATTGACGAACTAACCATAACACTCCTTATAAGGTTTCTTGGAACCCCCACCTACAAATTTTTATGGATAAATAAAAAACTAAATCAACATCTACCTCAATAGGATTTTTAATTAGAAATAACACCTGAAATATAACATTAGTTGGAGCTTAAAAGCTTTTCAAAATACTTCCTCTATTTTTTATTTTATTTGCAGAAGTGTATGCTTTAAAAGAAGAGATGAATTAAAGAGTTCAAAATAGTTATTGAAGGAGATAATTTAACTGTTTAAAATGCAATAAGATTAAAGTATCAATAAATCCCGAAGGAATATTTAATATAATCCATGAATTTGATAAATATGACGGCGTTATTCAATGTGGCAGATAAAACTAATCAAAATCAGATTTTTTTTTAGCTCATAAAGGTCAAAATCATTAATATTTAACATATTTGGTCTTATCCTTTTCATCCCGCTCTTTCCTTGATATTACATAAAGATGTGATAGATTATCCTTTTGATGCGGCCGAGGACAACCAGGTTTTCCTAAAAAATGAATATAATAATGTATATTTATTACTATTCTATTTTTATCATTGTTGGATATATGTATATCAAGGCTAATATAGTGAATGGAAATGAATAAAATAGGGAGGAAAAATTACAAAATATAATTTGAAGATTTTAGGTGTGCGATGTCGTGGAGAAATCACTGTCTTGAAAACGAGATTCTGCTTGTCCAAGGTACAAAATGCTATGGCCAATTCGTTCCCAAGGTTAACATCACTCCAACACACACATATACTTGAGTGTGAGGGATTGGAGTCACACAAACTTGCTCAAGAGAAAATGAATATAAGATTGATGAATTGAATTATTCACTATTTCATACTAGAGAGACCAAACATCTATTTATATGGAGACTTAACCAACAATAAGTATCATCACAATAATAACTCATTATTACAAAATATTGATGTAATCTCCAAAATTAATGAGAATTATTGTCATGTTTAAAGCTCATAAATGGGGTGTTACTAGTTGTTAGGAATTCAACTAGTCATAACACTCACAATTGAATCCTAAGAGATTACCATAAATATGGTTAAATAATGCTTTTAAAGCCATTATTCCAACAATCATTGCTAGAAAAATATATTATTTATGACGGAAATTGTAATCGTGAAAATGTGATCCCGTCCTAAAAAGGGGTTGCAAATAATTTTTACCGTTGTAAAAATGTAACCTCATCCTAGAAAGGGGTGTCGGAAATGATTTTTCCCTTCACGATCATATCATAAATGAGTCAATTTTAATATAGTTTGGGTTAGGTCGTATTAGGTGAATTTTAATGACGGATCCAAAAAGTATCATAGAATTGAATATCTACATTTATGACAGAATTTAGGGTCTTCATAAATGTGTACCTTTCGACTGTCGTTAATGTACGAAATTTTGTAGTGTATATACTTCATCCACTCCATATTAATCGCAACATACTCATTTGACACAATAAATAGATTTGAGCATGTAAACGGGCATATATATTAATTCCAAATAATTTAAGCACCAAGTAAGAATGAACCTATAAGATCATATTATGTCAGGAAATTTGTTTGTTATCATCCCTATTTGCATGGGACAAAGAAAGCATTTATTTTTCCTTGCCATAAAAAATGCCATGTGATCATCTGCATCTTTTTATGACGATCTATTGATATCAATTGAGTGAGATTACTGTAACGACACACAAAGCTATTTACGTACATGTTCGTTAAACACCATATATATATATATATATATATATATATATATATATATATATATATATCTAACAACGACGTAACGTGATTAGATCACTTTACAAATCACAATAATGAAACAAACTAAGAATAATCCAATATTATCATCCCCATTAATCTTCTTCTTCATCACTATACTTCATTTCTCTCTTCATTCATCATCATTAAATAATAATGCTACAACTACTAATCTTATTCCAGACACCTGCAAGCAAATCTCTCATTCGGACTCAAATGTGGAGTACCCTTATTGTGTAACATCACTCGGGTCGGATCCAAGAAGCGCCAAGTCAACCTCCATTACACAACTCGGATCGATTGCGTTTCAAATGGGTATATCCAAATCCAGATCCATATCCTCGAAAATTGGTAACATTTCCGAGGATCCGAATTTTGACCCGAGTGCAAGAGATGCATTGAAGGCTTGTTATGAGGTGTATTTGGATGCTCAACATGGATTGCAAGAGGGTTTAATGGGTTTAAAAAATGGTGATTATTTTACGGCAAATAATAGAGTAAATATTGCCTTGATTGTGCCTCTTGCTTGTGAAAATGGGTTTGAGGCATCTCCTTTGAGTAAGGAGAATAGTGATTTCTTTCAATTGGCTGCTATTTCTCTTGGTTTCATTGATTTGTTGCACAAACCCTAGTTAATTATCATAATCTTACTTTCTACTCAATAAATGTATTATGTTACACTTCAATTATCATAATTCTGGCGTTGTAATAATCACTTCTTCCTTTTTTTCCCCATTCCTTCCTTTTGTTGAAGATTTAATTATAGATCTAGAAAATGGAACAAGACTTGAAGTTAAAGAAAAAGATGAAAAAAAGGTTCTTATATATAAATAATTTGGTTCTAATCACTACTCTATAAATGTGAATTCCTTGTTTTTTGGTTATAAATTTAACTTTAAACCATGATCAGTTTCTACAAAAAAAATAAAAAAATAAAAAAATTTGACAATATATATATACTAGCCTCATACGGTTATACAAAGTGCAACGATATTTTAAATGTATCTTTTACTTTGTTTACACGAACATAAATGAAGGTTATTTGTTCGAAAAATTCAAATATTTGACAAATTCACACTCATTTAAGAATCATAAACAAACCTTTTCTCTCTAATCCGATCATCCAACAACAATGAACAATAGATCCAAAAAGTGTATTTACTATATTCTATCGGCTATCAAATTTCTACGATAATTAAAAGATCAAAATTTTATGTGACAAACTATATCACTATGAGTGTCTATTTATAGAGAATTCAGAAATATGAATATTGATATTTTTATTTTATTTTTACGAATTTTATATGGAGTATTTTGTAATATATTCATTTTTAAAAGTTCAAAAATTGTAATAACTTTCATTATTAGTTTTTTTTTTTGGGGTGAGCAAAACTTTCATTAATAGTTAGGACTTAGGAGTGATGCTAATTGAATTTTTAAAAACTTTTGAGATAACATGGACTTTTTCAGGAGAGACGCCATGACTTCTCCTTGGCTTATATAATAGAAATATATTATTATAATAAAATTAGGAAAATATTATACCCATTCCACAATGATTGCACACATTGAGCAAAAGCGACAACGGTTTAAATAATAAGTTAAGTCTACAATAATCAATGCATAATTTTGATATATCTCTACCACATAGATCACGGGTTCAAGCTATAGTATCAACAATCATCAACAACCAACAATAATCAATTCATAATTTTGGTATATCTTTACTTATTTCAAAATAAATTACCATTTTATTTTGTTGCATTTGTCAATGCATATATTTGACCTTATATTTTTTATTATGTAATTGGCTAAAATAATAAAAATTGGATATTATTAAAGTACTATTTGAATTGAATCACACAAAACTCCACTACTTGTTTATACTATTTCTTACATATTGGAAAGAATACAGAGGATTCCCTCTCCTTATAATCTAAATAAATGAGAAAATCAGTACAAAAAGAAAACAAAGGAAATATCATGTTGATGTATACCCCCTTCTATCTAAATTTATTAGGGACATTTACGAGAAAAAAATGTTAGAGTTTTTTTTTGACAAATGTCTCATATAATTTAGAACGGAGGGAGTATAATATATACTCCGTAGTACACATTAATGCAACCCAACAATTAAGTGTGAACGGAATCAAACAAGATTTCCGCGGCCTTATTTATTACGGACTACGGAGTACATCCTAGGTATAAGTTTGAGAATATTCTTATTTGGTTTGTCATTCTAAAATACCATAAAATCCTTAATTAAGCTATATATAGGCCACCCCTCAAAAAAAACAAAACGCTATATATATAGACCAAATTAATTATAATTACAGAGTAATTTTTCCCAACCTAAAAATAAGTGGTGATAAGAATTAAATAAATGGAGCATCGCATTATTATGTCTTTAATAATATTTATAATAATAATAAATTTTTCAGGTTCCTCCGTCACAGAAGCTACCACCCTTGTGCAACGAACATACTTGCACGAAAATGTCCAAAATTCGACTAAAACCTCAACTATAATTTCTGTGTGAAAACATTCGAGTCGGATCCTCGGAGCTCCAAAGCAAGCAGCCTTATTAAATTAACGGAAATCTCCTTTAAAATTAGTAGATCCAAAGCAAGATCCATGGTATCAACCCATATGCTAAGAGTTGCTCAGAAACTTGTTTAGAATTGTATTCGAATGCTCCAAATGTCCTAAAAGAAGGATTAAAGGCTTTAAATAGTGGAGATTGGCTATTAGCTAATATGAACGTAGGTACAGCCTTCAATTATAGTTATAATTGTGAAGATGGGTTTGGAGAAGAGAAAAATAATAAGGAAGTGTGACATGTGACTAAGGGCTTGTTTACTTCTAATTATATTCAATTCAGTTCAGTTCATCTCTATTCAGTTCATTTTAGTTCAATTAATACACTTCTATTCAGTTCAGTTCATCTATATAAGTTCAGTTCAGTTCAGTTCATTTCTATTCAACTAATGTAAACGAGCCCTAAGGAAAATGATGATTATTATCATGTCCTACTAACATTCTAAACTTCTTTAAAAAGTGATTTAATTTACCAATCTTGTGTATGTTCACTTATGAAATACAACATAATTAATCACTTTTCCAAGAGGACAAGTAGTGCAAAGAGTATCAGAATTCTCATTATTACATCGAATCAAATTATTAGACTTGAGTAAACTAAAAACAGGAGCTCCAAAATGACCCAATCGATTATGCCAAGTAGATGGAGAGTGGACAGTGAGAAACTGAGGAAGAAACGATGTAGATGAAAGAACAGAATTGAGGAGGCCTCTTCTATTGCTCATGTATATATTAATATATAATATAGAAATTAGGGTTGCAAAGAATTATCTAGAATATTTCCTAAAATAATATATTTACAATATTATATTTATTCTATCATTCCCATCTATCTATCTTCTATTAAATAACAATAAAAGAGACACGATACGTGTCACCTGCTTAATTTTTTCAAGTTGTTTACATATGTTCATACATTATAATATATAGAATTATACATGATTAATTAATTTGTAATCGTTTTGTATTTTGAAATTATTATAAATGTTAAAGTTCGTTCCTCCATATTTTTTTTGTACTTATGTGTGAAATTTTATAATAATTTAACAAATTATACTATTGTATAATGTATAACACTCCCTCCAAACCATATTGTTCTTTGATCTTTATGTTTTGGTTCGTTCCACCAAGTTTATAATTAACAATTCACTTTATTTTACTTTTAAAAACCTTTTTGATATTTTTTTATTTAATATGAATGAGTCCACCACTCCTACTATAAGTCTCTATATATATTATTTATTTGATTCACCTTTTGAGTTCACTTTACATATTTTATTATTTTTCCTTGGTTGGTGTATATGTAGTAAAATACAAAAAAAGAATTTGCACATGGAGTGTACCGGAAAGACGGACTGTTTGTAGTTTGTAGAACATCGATTGACAAGTGGAAATTAAACTTGTTTAAAGAGAAAGATCGAAGACCAGCAACTATCATTGATAATGGGCCTATTCTTTTCAATTTATTTAAATTTATCTGAACTTGATACTCATTAGTTCTTATTGGTACATATTAATACTTATTTTTACTTATTAATATTTATTGGTACTTACTATTATTATTGTTATTATTATCATTATGAGTATTATTATTATTATTCAAACTTGTACTTATGAATATTTATTTAATTTGAACATAGCTGAAATTATAAGTATTGAAAATAAGTTGAAACGAGAACAAGGCCAATATGATCTGGTGCTAGGTATAAATTACAAGCGGTGATAAATTCAGGTGGAAATAAACTGAAAGGATAGGTTGCTAAATTTTTAAGTTTCTCGTTAATAACCTTGAATTATCTTTATTTTCACCAAAAACCTCTAATTATTGTGGGAAAATTGTATATAGTGGCATAACTTTTATTTTTCTATATGGTGGCAAGCCATTATCTTATTTATTTATTTTATTTTTTTATAACGGACAAAGATAAACTACAACTGTCTAAAAGCAGCTGCTATTACATGAGCATTATTTACCTGACATCTATCTACTTTAGACACCACAACACTATTTGTTTTGATGACTAATTCTTTGAAATCTTCAATAATTGGTTGTATCCGGATATATGCTTTTTCGGGTTGGCGCAGTGCTTGAATGATTTTTATGTTGTCTGTCAGAACATGTATGTGGGTCTCCAACTGAACTGCTTCCTGCAATCCTTTTAGAAGTGCTCTAGCCTCAGATTGTGAAGCTGATGTCGCTCTTACCTTCATTCCTCCTGAGCAGCTTGTAGGGTTCATCGAAGTACCATCCAATTGCTGTTGACAGCCTTTTTCCGGAGCCCTTTTTTGTGGCTTTCCATGCTCCGTCCACGTGCACTTGAATGGGGAACAGTGGAATTTGATTGTCCCACTTCCATTCCTCTGAGCTACTATCCAGTTTAATTTTGCTAACGCTCTTGTTGATGCTATGGTTGGTTGCTCTAGCCCATTTGTCCAGCGCATCTCTCTGAGTGTGCAGGATGCGTTCCGGATTGAGGCTCTGACCGTTGAAGATGATTTCATTTCTATTAAGCCAAGTAGCCCATATTGTGGAGATTAAAGTAGCTAGTTGGCAGTCATCGTCTTGTTCATGTCTCTTAAAGTAAAGTACCATGTTCTTTAGCCTCTCCTTAATCGAGATTTCCTGTGTATTATTAAATCGCAACCCTAAGTTGCTGGCCGCCCAGATCCTTTGTGTGATAGGACAATCTTTGAGTACAAATACAACTCAAAATACAACTCAAAATACTTAAGAATTAAAAACTAATTCCTCGAAATATTATTATTAAACCACAAAAGTACAAATACCCACAAGTTTGTACGTACTAGTCCAAAAGTCAAACTAAAAATACCAAGATACGAGTAACTCCAACCACATGTCAGAGTCAAAACAACGTATACAGAATCCAACAATAACGTATAAAGTCTATACAACACCATTACTATCTATAAACGACAGAAATAGAAAATACATCAAATAACAGAAACAATAACGTCGCTCGCCCAACCCAAAGCTAAGCAAGAGTATCGTCATCAGAAATACCTGAAAAACATACAACAGTCCACCATCAGTGGCGAGTAACATACCTGACTCACCCTAATGGGAATACACATGCACATAGCATAAATCAAATAAACAACATCATTAAACAAAGTACGAGAACAATCCCAAAACGTGAACTCGACTCAAACCAACCTAATCAACTATCTTTGGCGCAATCAATCATATTCTAGACCGGACTGTGCTCGTACGAACGCATCTTACGCATTCGAACTTTCTACTATGCTCGGATTTGAGAATCTTACTCCCAAACCCCATGAAACCAATCTTACTGGAAATCCATGTCCCGTGAAACCAATCTTACTGGAAATTCACAAAGATCACATAGTATGACTCCAACTATCCCAATACCGCGGATGGAATAGGGGCAACGTCTTAACCCAAAAACAAAGAATCTTACTCTAAGTTTAGGGCGACTAGAAATGAAATCAAGCTAACTTTATTAATTAATCATTTAATCATTTTATTAACTCAACCTAACTAAATTACATTCAAGAATTGCCGCAATGCCTTAATTCCTGAAAATAACTAGTTAAAATACCGAAGTTATACTCAAGATTGCCTCTAGCCTTGATCTTGAGTCTAACCAACCATAATACATTATTCATTAACCATTCTTTGATCATATTAGACATAATCTATAACTTTCTTTATCTTTTAAACCATTTTCTTTAACTTTCAAGATTCAACCAAGAACTCATAAAGACTCATCAAGAACTCATAAAGAACTCAAAGAACTCATAAAGAACTCATTCAAGATTCAAGATCTTCAATCAAGAACTCAATCAAGATTCAAGAACTTCAATCAAGAACTCATCCAACACTAATTAACCCACACGCATGAACTCAATGAATCACACGAAAATTACTCTTCAACTTATCCAAAATTCATCAAACTTTAACATAATTATCATGATCATAAAACAACATATGTTCAATCATAAAATCATCAAAACCATCATCAAAATATCATGAAAACCATATCAAAATCAGATTAGAAATAATACACTAAATCATGAATAAATTTCATCAAATAACCCATACATGCATTTAATTCATACTATAAACATAGTATACCAAATAGGTTGAGAAAGCATGTTACCTTATTGAAGATATACACACAAATCAACACACAAATGCAACCCGAAACTCGACCCACACGATCACACAACACGGCCCAAAACACGGTGCACACGGCTTGGCTTCGAACCACACGAACACGGTCACACCCACACGGCACCACTGCACGGCTGCTGCACCACGCACACACGGCCCACGAACACCACTTCCACGGACCCACTGCACAGCCACGGTCTTCACACACGGCCACACGAGCACCTCCCTTGCACGGCTATCAACACGAACCTACCCGAACACGATCAACCCAACCCGAACCAATGATCTTGAATAAAATGAATGTGTTTAGGATTGTGTTTGAATACTTAAAGATCAATAGAGTTTGAATCTTTAAGTTTGGGATACAAAAGATGGATGAACAATTGGGTGGGTTTAATAGCCAAAAATGGCGTGTAACAAGAGCAATTGGGAGAGAGTTTGTGTTGATTGAATTTTGATGGCAAGAGTGCTAAAAGGCAAATGGGCAAAAATGAATCTCATGGCTCACTAACTATTCCTATTTATAGAAATTAGTTAAGTGTGAAAGCAAGGCAAGTGGAAAAATCTTGCCATGCCAATAGAGGAGGGCTGGCCATCATGGCCATAATGGGCCTAAAATAGGCTCTCGTGATCAATTGGGCTAATTTGCGAAAACCGCATGATTAATTATGCACAAATCGATTTAGCCCAGAATATTAAATAATTAATTAGAAAGTTAAATAAATAAAATTCTAATTAATTAAATAATAAATAACATAAATAATAAAAACTGAAAATAAAATAATTCGAATTAAATCGAAATCATTCACATAGAACAAAATAAATAGTTCAACAATAAATTTGAACTAACACAGAAACACACAAAAATACGCATAATTATCGGCAAAAGTACCAATAAAATCTGGGTCATTACAAGATGAGTTGTTGCTTCTCTATTTGTCCTGCAAAAGACACAGTTAGAGTCATTATTTATGTTCCTTCTAGCTAGTTTTTCCCGAGTTGGGAGGATATCCTATAAGATCCTCCAGTAGAATAACTTCCATTTTGGCCACAAGGGGGATTTCCACAGCCTTTTCCAAACATCAGAGGGACTCTGTTGTCTGTGTTCGCCTCTTTTGAACCTTAGGGCAGATTTTAAAGAAACATTTCTAGACGGTTCGGGTGCCCAGTAGAAAGAATCTTGAGTTTTGTCTTTTCTCACATAAATAGTCAGAATATTTAATGCGTCCTTTCCTTTTACAA
The DNA here is from genome assembly GCA_951394345.1 of Salicornia ramosissima. Taxonomy (NCBI): domain Eukaryota; kingdom Viridiplantae; phylum Streptophyta; class Magnoliopsida; order Caryophyllales; family Amaranthaceae; genus Salicornia; species Salicornia ramosissima. Next base: position 52,988,776 of record OX596234.1, read on the forward strand.
AAATACTTCCAAACCTTGGAGGTTTTCTTATGAGTTGTTCTCATCCAAGGGATTTGCCACCCTACTTGGAGTTTATGAGTCTTGCAGAGAAGAGGGTTTCAAGGTCACCGTGTGGTTGCCTACCCAGACATCCTCCTGGGTTTTAATGCTTTCCCCATTTCCAATTTTGTGAGCAATGCCTTTCTTGAATACTGTGGATGCTTTGATTAGGCTTTTCGCTCCCCAGGAGGCCACATGTGGCGTTGAAGACCTTAGTGCGAGGCTTATTGTTGGAAACTTGATAGTTAACCATTAAGGTCAGATTCTCAAAATAATAATACGCCACTTTGTATTTTAAATGGTTAACCATCAATTTCAATAATGTCACTAAGTATATTAATTGGAAGTTCATGACAACTTTGTATATATAAAAATATGGCTTGCCACCCTATAAAAAATAAATAAAAGTTCAAGGCCACCGTATAGAATTTTCCATTATTATTTTATTCTCAAATATGATTTTATAAAGGAAACTATCATTGATTAGGTTAGTAATTTGTTAAAATTAATGTTCCGTTTTCACTTTTCAAAACCCAAATACTATCTTAATTTATTTATCAAAAAAAAAAGCACTCAGATTAAATTTTTAGGCTTTATTTAGGCCTTAGTGATAAAAAAAAATGCGAGCAAAATCATTTAACAAAAAAAACAAACACATTATGATTTACGGGTATCGGTTTTTTTTAACAAGAAAATTGTCAGATCAAGATTTATGGAGTATCTTGTTAACACATATGATTAAAATTAAAGATATAAAACATGATAATAAATAAAAGTGAAAGACAATGTTCTTGCAGTATCCTGTTATGTTATGTTTATGGGATACGAAATATCCGGTTACACTTGAAGTGGGTAACATCTGTATATGTTCATACTTGTCGGAACCCTTGAATTAAAATATGCAATAATATGAAGGACAACTTAACCGTGAAAACTTTATGTTTATCTTTTAAAATGACAATTTATTTTTATAAATGTTTTATCAAAGATTCTTACGCTAATTTAAAGTAATCTTTATAAATATTTTACGCTATTCAAAAGTCTCTTTTTGTTTGCAAATGCAATGAATTTATGTTGTTAGGGTATTATGTTACTGGGTCTTGGCCCATGATTTTTTTTATAGTTTTAGGTACCGAAGAGAACAACGGGGCAAGTTAGTTGAGTGAACAACATTAGATAAAACTTGCGTTAAGCTCTAGCTTTGGGTTCTTTAATTATGCTAGTTTGTAAACCAAATATTTTAGCTTGTTATTATAAGACTTATGTTTCTTTATATAATATTATTAAGTTATGCTATTTTTTGTGTTTTGTGTTTCTCAACTAAGTAACATGGCATGTGACGCGTTGACTAATTAGGATTCTTTATATAATATTAGAATTTGGGGCGTTACAACTAGTAGCAATATCCGATACGGATACAACTACCTAAACAAAATATTTGTCCTACCTAGTCCACGGGTTTGACTCGCCACAACCCGGTCTGCCCGGTGGCAACCCATAATGCAATTAATGAATTCAGTGAATAGAATCAAACATGATTCCTTCCACATTTATTACATCTTACTTTTTTTTTTTAAAAACTGTATAAATTTGGAACACCCTTAATTACTTGGTCCATTCTAAAATCAACAGCAATCTCCTTTATGTATTGATCAATTTGATTATATAGCATATATAATTTCTTCTCTTTAACCTTCAAATAAAGCAAATTAAAGTGCTAATACATACAAATTAATAAAAATGAATTATTATGGCATTACTATTATGTCTTTATTAATATTCATAAATTTGTTATTAGGCTCCTCTTTTACAAAAGCTAAATGCTGCAAGTCCTGAAATCTTGTACCAAAAACTTGCACGAAGCTATCGAATTTCGACCCTTATAACATCAACTATGATTTCTGTGTAAAAACATTCAATTCGGATCCTCGGAGCTCCGAATCAACCGTAGACGGGTTAGCAGAAATCTCCTTTAAATTTAGTACGTCCAAAGCAAAATTCGTTTCTTCAACTATTGGTAATCTATTGAAAGAACCGAAATTCGACCCTTTTCTTAAGAAGGGGTTACAAACTTGTTTAAAACTCTATTCGGATGCTCCAAATAAGCTAAATACGGGTTTAGAGGCTTTGAAGAAAGGAGATTGGTCAACGGCAAATGGTCGTGTAAGTGAAGCATTGGATTGTAGTCATGATTGTCAGCTTTCGTTTCAAAATACAAGTGGAATGTTTTCTCCTTTGAATGAGGAGAATAAGGATTATTTTGATTTAGTTGTTATTTCTCTTGTCTTTACAAATTTGTTTAAAAAGTGACTTAGTTTAGTCACTCATTGAATTTAACTAATAAATTTTGAAGGTTCATTATTAGCTTAGCTTCTTAGATACCAATAACATATCTCAGCTCTTTCTTTGCTTTGTTTGATAATGAGATGTTTGAGTCAAAAAAGAGAGTTTCGTTCCCCTTTTAACGTTGACTGGTCAAAACTCTAATTAAATTAAAATATGTGCTAACTAGATTAGTCACATGCGATGCATGTCTATACAAAAAAATTTATTGATTTTATATATAAAATATGTCACATTAATCATACTCCAATAAAATTTGTATCAAACAAACATTTTCAAGGTAAAATGTGAGTTTCTATATGTTGATGTTGTTATATAATTCAATTTCTTGAACAAATAATTAGTAGTCTTGTACTTGAACAAAATTAGTACTTTAACTTGATTTTTTGAGCTTAGTAAAATTTCTTATTTACCAAAAAAAAAAAAAAAAGTTGAACAACAAAATATAAATAATTATTATGATTATAATGGAAAAATGGATATTGAAAATCTAAATAGGCATTTATTGCTTTTAGGAAATTTAAAGATGATTAAAGAATCCAAAAAGTCAAAACTAAAATAAATATGAGACCATCAATAGTTTTTTGGAGGGAAAAAATTGTATGAGAATGCTGAATGTGACACTTGTATATTTTTAGGGTATGATGATGTAAGCACACTTTATTTTAGTATATAAATTATAGATTATAGATATAAATTATAGATTATAGAAGAGCTTTTAAGTTAGAATTTTAGCTAGACTTGACAATCAGATTGTTCGGATCGGACCATTTCAGATCCCTTTCGGATCCGCCTGTACCGTTTTGAATTCGGAGCAATTTGAACCGACATACTATTCAGATCAGGTTTCGGATTGAAGTTTTTGACGACCAATATCGGATTAGGATCATTTCGGATCGGATCTTTCTCGGATGAGACCATTCGGATTCAACTGTTTCAATAGTGCGTGTTTGATTCTTCAAAAAAATTACTTTTATAGTTTTTTAGGATAAAAAAGGAGCATAACTTAGGAAGACTAATTAAGCTTTACTAAGTTATAGAAAACAGAATATTGACTTAGAGAAAATAGGAAATAAGTTGAATAATTTAAATTATTTACTAATTACTAATATTTCAATAGTTTATTAATGGTTATAGAAATGGATTTTGCTTTGGATATACAAAAGTTAATAGAGACTTTTGCTAATCCAATAAGGGTTGCCTTGGAGCTCCAAGGATCCGACTCGAATGTTTTTATATAGAAATCATATTTAGGGTGCGTTCTCTTCAATTTATTATACCTGAACTTATCTGAACTTATTAGACCTTATTTAACTTATTAGACCTTATTGGAACTTATTAGACCTTATTGGAACTTATTAGACCTTATTGGAACTTATTAGACCTTATTGGACCTTATTAGGCCTTATTGGACCTTATTAGACCTTATTGGAACTTATTAGGCCTTATTAGAACTTATTAGACCTGATTGAAACTTATTGGAACATATTTTATATGATTGAATAAAATAAATTAATAATAATAATAATGATGATGATGATAATATTCTATACATTTGAACCTATGTTTTTTTTAATTGTTGAATTACGTTCAAGAAGGTAATAATAATAATTAGTATATCTTTTTTCAAACCCATTATTAATTAATATTATCAATTACGTTCAATTCACTTGTAGTAAAATTAACAAACTAGAACGGATTGAATAATAATAATATGGAGGATGGGTAAAGTTTAATTTGGACCAAAATTAGTAATAATAATATGGAGGATGTGTAAAGTTTAATTTGAACCAAAATTAAATCAAACCCAAAATAAAAAATAAGTTTTATTTTATAATATAAAAAAATAGTTTAATTCAATCTAACTGTAATTGGTTTCTCTAAAAAAATTATAAAACAAGAATGATAAAATAAAAGTGGTTTATGTTGTGTAAGAGTGCTTTAAGTTAATTATTAATTTAAATAATTTTATTTGATCAATAATTAAAAATAATAATCTAGACCTGATTTGAACTTATTAGACCTGATTGGAACTTATTAGAACTTAAGGTGCGTTCTCTTCAACTTATTAGACCTTAACTTATCTGAACTTAACTTATCTGAACTTATCAGACCTGATTTAACTTATTAGACCTTATTTAACTTATTAGACCTTATTGGAACTTATTAGACCTTATTGGAATTTATTAGGCCTTATTGGACCTTATTAGACCTTATTGAAACTTATTAAACCTGATTGAAACTTATTGGAACGTATTTTATATGATTGAATAAAATAAATAAATTATAATTATAATAATAATAATAATAATAATAATAATAATAATAATAATAATAATGATGATGACGATGATAATATTCTATACATTTGAACCTATGTTTTTTTTATTGTTGAATTACGTTCAAGAAGGTAATAATAATTAGTATATCTTTTTTCAAACCCACTATTAATTAATATTATCAATTCCAATAACAACTTATCTACATATTTAATTTTTCTTAATTCACTTGTAATAAAATTAACAAACTAGAACGGATTGAATAATAATAATATGGAGGATGGGTAAAGTTTAATTTGGACCAAAATTAGTAATAATAATATGGAGGATGGGTAAAGTTTAATTTGGATCAAAATTAAATCAAACCCAAAATAAAAAAATAAGTTTTATTTTATAATATAAAAAAATAGTTTAATTCAATATAACTCTGATTGGTTTCTCTAAAAAAATTATAAAACAAGAATGATAAAATAAAATTGGTTTATGTTGTGTAAGAGTGCTTTAAGTTAATTATTAATTTAATTAATTTTATTTGATCAATAATTAAAAATAATAATATAGACCTGATTTGAACTTATTAAACCTTATTGGAACTTATTAGACCTTATTGGAATTTATTAGAACTTATTGGACCTTATTGTAACTTATTAGACCTTATTGAAACTTATTAGAACTTATTGGACCTTATTACAACTTATTAGACCTTATTGAACTTATTAGACCTGATGTAACTTATTGGAACTTATCTGAACTTATTAAACCTGAAACTTATTTTTTTAAGGTGAAGAGAACGCACCCTTATTAGACCTGATTGGAACTTATTAAACCTTATTGGAACTTATTAGACCTTATTGGAACTTATTGGACCTTATTGCAACTTATTATATTGGAACTTATTAGAACTTATTGGACCTAATTGCAACTTATTAGACCTTATTGAACTTAGGGCTCGTTTTGCATTAGCTTAATAGAGATGAACTGAATTGAACTGAACTGAATTGAGTTGAATTGAACTGAACTGAATAGAAGTGTATTAATTGAACTAAATAGAGATGAACTGAACTGAATAGAGATTAATTGAACTGAACTGAATATAATCTGAAGTAAACAAGTCCTTATTAGACCTGATATAACTTATCTGAACTTATTAAACCTGAAACTTATTTTTTTAAGGTGAAGAGAACGCACCCTTAATGTATTCTAGCTCGGCTTTTGTCATCTTCAATAAGTATCCGGAATAAGGTTGATAGCTTCTGTAGAGCAAGATCCCAATAGTAAGAAATTTATTAATATTGAATGCCTAATAATGTAATAATATTCCACTAGGCATTGTTTCTTTGTGTTGAATTTTGCAGAACTGAAATTAAAAGAATTGAACTTATTTTCATTCATCCAATTTTTTAAATCATTTATTTATTTTTTAGTTTATTACGTTATTTTTTTTATTACTTATTACCTTTTAATTAATTTTATCACTTTACTTTTACTCTTATTTATTTTTTTTATTTAAAGTCGCCCGGAAAACCGTTGATGAAAAAGCGAGATGGAAAACCATAGCAGGAAAAGTCTACCAGAAAATCGTCGCCAGAAAAGTCGGTCGAAAAAACGTCGATGGAAAAGTTGGTCGGAAAATGTCGCCGAAAATGTTGGTCGAAAAACAGCGGGCATAAAAACGATGTCGGAAAATAATAATAATGTTTCATAACAATAATAATAATAAAGTTAATGTTTGGAATTAAGTCCAAAAAAATAAGGCCTTGATCAATTTGTATTAGTACTTTGTTTTGAAGTTGAAAAAATTAATAATATGCTCTGAAATAATTTGTAATAGTACTTTCTTTTGATGATTTTAGAATGATGGGCAATTTAGCTTGTTACAAATTTATACATAAAAATGAGCAATAAATGAGCAAGGATCTCATTTGATCCTATTCGCTAAACTCATTGATTGCACATAAATTTTGCTATAACTTGGGTACAAGCATCAAGCGATATATAAGGCAAATATGGGGGAATTTTGGGGAGAATGTATGAGCTGAGCCATTGATATTTTAATCAATGGTTGATATTTAAGAAATTCTAGCATGTAGAGTTATTTTACAACTCTACAGAATCCTAATAGGCTAATTAAACACCATTAATCTTTAATTTATTGAGTTATTATTGACTTAAGAAGCTAATTTAATTAAGCTGCCATTAACCTTTACAATTATTTATCAGATAAATTGAAAGAATTTGCAGGGACATTGTTACATCTATCCGGTGGGTAGTCTACCCACTACTATTAGAGACATTAAAATATTATTAAACTTGTGAGTTGAATTCCACTACTAACATTCCACAATACTTTATTACTTGTGGGTAGTCAACCAGGTGGATATACCAAGTTTTTCCAGTTACATTGCAATTAATTAAGCTGAATCAAATCAGTTTTTAAACAAGTAGGTAAAGCCAAGAGAAATGGCAGCTAAATCAAAGTAATCACTATTCTCATTGGCCAAAGGAGTTATCCCTGTAAAATTTCGAAATTGGTACTCACAATCAGAGCTACAATCTAAGGCATCATTTAGGGTGACATTTGCTTTTGCCCAATTTCCACTCTCCAAACCCGTTTTTAGCCGAATCGGGGCATCCGTCGTATATATTTCTGAACAAGCTTGTAACGCCTTTTTATGTAAAGGGTCAAACTTTGGGTCTTTCAATAGTTTATCAGTGGTTAAAGAAATTGAATTTGCTTTGGATATACAAAAGTTAATAGAGATTTCTGCTAATCCAATTAGGCTTGCTTTGGAGCTCCGAGGATCCGACCCTAATGTTTTTACACAAATCATATTCAATGTATGTTGGTTCGGCTTTTGTTATCTTCATACAAGTTTCCGGAATAAGGTTGGTAGCTTTTGTAGAGAACGAGCCCAATAGTAAGAAATTTATAAATATTAAACGCATAATAATAATGTAATAATATTCCATTTAATTGATTTATTTGTATTAATTAGTACTTTTTTTAAAAAATAAAAAATTTGTATTAATTAGTACTTTGTTTTGATGATTTTAGAATGAAGGATGATCGAATTAAGGTGTTACAAATTTATATAACAGCTAGCTAGGATGTAATAAATGAGCAAGGATCTCATTTGATTCTGCTCGCGAAATATATTGATTGCGTATAAGTTTTGCTATAACTTGCGTACAAGCAATACATATAGAGAACGGAGGGTGGATAAACAAAAATCATGCATGAAAAAAGAGAGTAAATTTTAGGATTAAAGGGTGTAATGTATATAATATTGTTCCCCTTTAAATCATCCATTATTTTTTACCTTTCACCAATCTTAAATTAGCCCTTGATTTTATAAATAAACTAGTATTTTGGCCCGGGCAATGCACCGGGTCGATTATTATTATATATTGTATTTCGTTATTTTTCATAAACTTCATAAATGATTTTGGATTTTTTTTTTGTGTAATGCGAATTGATATAGATGACAATGATGGTGTCATAAATAATAATAAATTTAAAAAACTATTAAAGATTTGGAATTAAAAGAGAATAACATTAAAAAAAATTGAGATAGGATGATATGTAACAATAGTAGCTGTTAACTTAGTAGATTTATTTGAAATGTGTTGTTTTTTAGTTACACTAATTTGCAATGTTTTATCATATTTTAACGTTAAATGTTAAACAAACAAATTAAAGTGGTTTGATGGTTGATAGCTTATATTTATCATATTTTAATGATAAATGTTAAACAAACAAATTAAAGTGGTTTGATGGTTAGTAGGTTACATTTCACTATGAAGGTTATGAGTTCGATTCTTGACTAAAGCAAGTTTTAATTGAGACCCAATAAATATGTTTTTTCCTAGGTGGCATAATATGGTGTAAAAAACATATGTGGACAATCTTACGTGGCGCAATACATCGCAAATAACATGACATAGCTGAAATAAGGATTAACAAAGGGATGACACGTGGCAATTAAAACTTCTTATTTTAAATATTTAATAGTGTTTTGGCCTGGGCGTTGCCCCGAGTCCAACATTTTTATTGATTTTATTCTACACATTTGCTCTGTCTGTTAAGCAATAAAGAAATAGAGACATGGAGAAGCCTAAAAGGTATAGTGCATTAATAATAAATGCGCTATAATCAATAGACCTTTGACGTGGATGATAATCGTAAACTGTTGAAACACCAAGAACAATCGAAACAAACTCGAATCAGTAAAATTACCCTCAATTTGCATCTCAAATCAAACATCAACTTGATGGGAAAACACCAACAACAAATCTAGGTATCATGATGAACAAAATAAATTGGAAATTATAAGTTGGATTGTAAATGAATTTTGTAGACGAATTGAAATTCAATTAGCAAAAAAACCATTGTATTGGAGCAAAGCATCGTGAGTTTTGCTACTATGAGCTATCACTTCATCGCCTTCTTCCCGTTTTTATATAAATTTTTTCTCCCTTTATTTTTCCTAAGTAATAAAACAATATGGATATAAAGAAGCATAATTAAATCAACAAATAAATGTAGTTGAGTTGGTTACTATCTACTACTTCCATATAAAAGATCACAAGTTCAAATCTTATTACAATTGTAGTCTTATGACTAACGACTACCGACTACCGACTTCCATACTCTACGGATGATTTTAGTGTAGTCTTATGACTAACGACTACCGTATTGAATGACTAGGATCGCATGATTTTTGATTTATTTTTAATTTCGAAATATAATTTAATAAAATCCTTTTTAAAATAATTTTAATTAGATTTAAGAATTAAAGATAAATCAAAAATCTTGCAATCCTAACCATCTATTGCAGTAGTCGGTAGTCATAAGACTACAATAGAATTTTCATAACTCTACCACATAGAGTTTTGCTAAAAGCCTAAAACTTTATGATATATAGAGTATATAAGATATACCCGAGCCTCAACTACCAGCTTAAGCTTTTAGTTGAGATAATCATTTAACATGGTCTTAGAGCCAACGTGACACAAATGCCACAAGTTCAAATCTCTCCTTCATCTCCCTTCATTCGCGCTTGGTATTACAGAGCCTATGTTGTGTCCACATTTTAAGCCTAAATAGACATTGTTCTGACTAGTGTAGTGGTGATCTTAATTCACAAGCTTATTTAACTCGATTCAATAATTACGTTAATATTATAGGGCTAAATGTGAATTCCAAATTCTTTAAAGCAGAGGCCAACAACCAGACTAATTAATGTTACAAATTGAAATCAAGTCGGTATGAATTAGTTAAAAGTCATCACTCATCATACATCAAAAACTCTTTTTTTTTTCCAATACAAATAATAGAATTTTAAAAAACCAAACGTTCAGTTTTACGCGGGTCATGTCAATTTTCGATTTTTTTTTCAACCTTTAAAATTTTAAAGATGTATATTGTTATCATATATAGTTATCGTGTACATAATTCAAATTAACCTGATGATCATTGTGTTAAAATAGTAAAATCAAACGGATCGAATAATTTTGTTAATAATCGTTATTGAGCAAAATAATTTTTTTTGTTCAATTTGAATTACTTATTGTCTTATTTGTGTAGCTTTCTACTTTCATTAACTTATTCATATTTTCACTCTCATTAATTTTTATTTAGTACTGAATTGATTCTCTCTAAAACTATAACTCTTAAATATTTTAGCCAACGTTATAACTTTTTAAATGTTATCTGTAATTACGTACATACATATTTTGTCTTGCTTCAATTAATTTTTTGTAAAAATTTGATCGATAAAATGTGTTTCTCTTGTTTAGAGACCTACTTTTAATTTTCGATCTGAATCCCGAAAATGTCTAAGATGGCATTGCTCATTAGTCATTACCATGCATATATAGTTTTGCCCAATTTTTGGCTTTAATAGTTTTATGCAGTCTTTTTACAGGTTTTAATGCGGCAAAACAAACTCGTAACGCCAAACAACTCACACAACAAATACAACATTTTAAACACAAATTAAAGCAACTGACTGGTAGAATTATCACGAGAAACAAACACAAGGTTAGTTGGTTAACAAATAAAAGGCTTTGGTTGGCACTATATATATCTTTCCCAAATCCCAATTCCCATTCCAGAGATTTCACGACTCGTTTGATTTTTGGTAATAAATTATGGTAATGATAATGAATTTAAAGTGTAATTTTTGTTAAGAAATAACGTTATAATCCCTATGAAACTCATATTTTCATTTTCAAACTTGAATTTTTTTTCCCTATTACCATCTATTACCATTGGGGAGACCAGATAATATTGGATGAGAAAGAATATTGGTGAAGAAGATTAGATAAATTGGAGTCAAACCAACACCACCACGGGAATAAATTTTGATTTTCCTTCCAAATTTAGTTATAAATTAATTTCTATTACCAAAATTTATAAATGACGCGCTACCAAACGGGCCGTCAATGACTCAATGTCGATAAACGTACTCATTTCCTTGTGCAGTTGTGGTATCATACATTGGAATTTGCAACTGAGAAATAACTAGTTCATACCGGTTATAATCAAGTTATCATTATATCTAGGGAATGGTCTGCAAATAAAATATATTGGAGGGCATATATGCAATTTTTTCATGAAAGAAACATTATATAAATTATACAGTTATAATAAATAAAAATGGTATATGAATGACTTCAAGTTGCACATTCTCCTAGGCAATTTTTGTTTATGAGTGATTAATTATTGTAGTAGTGGAATGCATGTGATTATATTTAACAGTGAGAAATTGAGGATCACAAGTCAAAAAATGTTCTTGATTGTAAAATTATATAGTGGTATTTAATTAGTAAGGATTACACTATCTTTTTGTTTACCAAATATAGGGAAAAAAGTGATGCAAACAATGTGAACCTTACATTTTTAGAAAGTATTTCAAATAATAAGAAGCGAAAATAGTATGCAACATATAACGCATTTATTCAACCTTTTAAATATTTATACAATTTTTCCTAAAATACTTATATAATTTGTTGTTTCATATTAGTCTTCCATATATTTTTGGCAAAAATATATCAAGTATGAAATTTATGTGTCCAATGGCATTGTGGTCCAATGGTATTGTGCCATGTGTCCAATGTTATTGTGCCACGCGTCCGGCCTGCTGGTGCATTGAATTTATGTGTATGAAATTTTATACGGGAAATTTGGTGGTTATAAAAAAATTACCAAAACTCGTAACTTTTTTAGATCTATAAATCGACACCCATTTTGCTATATTTTATCTAGTTCACATCTTCATTTCTCCCACTCAACAATTTCTCTATTTTTCAAAATTGTTATAAATAAGTAAAAGAAGAAAAAGATATGAAAAAAAAATGTATTTCCTATTTTTTTTAAGTGCATAATTATTTGTTTCAGTTCATCAAATTCTTTCTATATTAACTTTTTTTTCATTGAAAACCCAAAACAAATGAGTAACTTTCCGTTCAATGAACAAATCCAAGCTTTTATAGTTGAATGTATTTGCATGTATTTTTTAATTAAATTATCCGAATTAGTTAATTAATACGAACTTTTTAAACTAATCCGATTTAGTTAGTTCGATTTAATTAATTAATTCAATTTTTTAAAATTAATCTGATTTAGTTAATTAATTTGAACTTATAAAATTAATCAGATTTGATTGATACTTATTGATGTCTGATCGTAATTAAATTCATATATCTGAATTAATTAATCACTAATCTTAGTTTATTATTTGTCTAATTCATATAGATACATATTACAAGTATTTAACATTTAATTAAAAAAAATAAATGAGGTGGATGAGAGAAAAAGTGTTGTGGGGTAAGGGAGAGGGGGATAGAAGGATTTTTTTTGGTTCATAATTGTGAATGATGTGATTGAAAGTTTCTTAGATTGATGAATGATGAGTGAGAAAGTGATAGAGAGAGAGAGGAATAGAAGGAAAATTTTAGTGGTTGTTTGGTTCAAATGGGAATTAAATTCCTAAAGGAAATATTATTTCATGTGAAATGATTTCACTTATAAAATTCATGGAAATTTTCATTTCTTATTTGGTTGGAATCAAGGAAGTTACAATTTATGGGAATTTCAAGTTACAAAGGGGTAATTGATTTCCCATATTTTGTAGGAAATCAAAATTCCCATAATTTTGCAATTCCTCTATTTTTACTTTTTATTGTCAACCAAACAGCAAGGTCATATGCAAATTCATAGGAATTTCTAATTCACGGTAACAAATGCTCTAATCCCACCATTTTGCAAAACATATTTCTATCAAACAAAAGAGGCATAGGTATTGCTTAGGAATTTTCATTGCTATCATGTGCATCCAAACAAACATTTTTTTTTAGATACAACTACGAACCATTATATTTATAAATTATGTATATAAAACTAAAGAGAACCACAGTAAGAAAAATGATAGACAGAATGTTTAAACTGCATATAGTGTACTAAAAGTAAAAATATTAACTTAAAACGAGCATTAAGAAAATAAGAACACGTTGTTTTGACATATATTCCCCATCTGATTTTTTTTGGCCCAATTTAACTTTTTCATTTTCTGAGACACAATTATAAATTTAGATACACGTAATAAAAAAATATTATAAAATATATATTGTGGGAATTTGGCAAAGAGAGTTTTGGAGTTTTTTTAAGAGTTTTGGACCACTTTTAGAGGTTTGATATGTCAAAACCTAAATGGAGGTTTCAAAGAGAGTTTTGACACCAAAACTTTGTTTTCCAAAAAATGGGGTGAACAACTTTTTCTTTAGAATTTAAAACAATGAAATACAGATTATCAATTGACAATTTTATTCCTTATCTACTACCCTTGAGCCAATAAAATAATTACTACAAAATACAAATATAATTTAAAATAATTATTACAAATTTATAATAATTATTATAAAAACAAACTCTTAACTATAACAGCTAAACTCTACAAAATTTATTTGCCAAATAGGGTTAATAAAAAAGTACACGTTGAACTGGATTAAACGAGATCTCATTTGACTATATTTTTTCTTTCATTTAAAACATTTAAGAGAGTCAAAATGGTCAAATGAATAACTGCTAACATTTCTTAAATTATGGGGCAAAAAAGGACATATGGACTTATGGGGTATATTTTTAAGTTACTATCAATTTAGAAAATATTTTTAAATGTTTATAATTAAAACTAAACAACAATAACTTTCGCTGAATATGTGCATATATTCAACAGAATCAATAACTACATTATCTCTATTATAAGCCAAGGGGGGAGCCATGGTGTCCCCCCTCGAAAAGTCCATATTACCCCTCAAAAATTTCTAAAATCTCAATTTGCATCACTCCTAATTATTAAGGAAAATTATTACAATTTTTGTACTTTTTAAAATGAAAATAGTACAAAATATAAAATTCAAAAAAATAAAACAAAAATACCAAAATTCATATTTTTAAATTCTCTATAAATAAACATCCATATTGATATATTTCATCAAATAAAAATTTTGCATTTTAATTATCGTAAAAATTTGGTAGCCAATAGAATATGGCAAAATAAATTAAACATTTTCTTTTGTTCATTGTTGTGGGATGACCGAATGAGAAGGAAAAAAGTTTGTTTCTGATTATATGAATGAGTGTGAATTTGACATATTTTTCAATTTTTCGAATAATTAACCTTTATTTTATTTTGTTTAGACAAATTAATATATGTATTTAAAATATCATCGCACGCAAAGCGTGCATAGAAGGCTAGTATTTACTGGGCAAGGAAAGGTATATAGAGATTTCTTTCTCACGAAGAAATAGTTGTGCATTTATTGGGCATGTTATACATTTCAGTTTCAAGTTTCAACTTGTGAAGTTGCATCCCACTCCAAGGTAAGCCCTAAACCCCTTATAAATTCAAGGGTGAAAACAACAATTATACAAGAGCATACATCCCAAAAAATCCAAAGAAAAGAAAAGGCAACAATACAACACACCCAGAAACATGAACAAAAAATCCATCTTCCACACCACATTCATTGTGATTATACTCAGTTTCTCACAAGCAACTGCTGATTCAATCAGCTTGTTACCTCCAATTTGCAGGTACATCTCTGAAGCTGACCCTGCAAACATCTACTATGAAACCTGCATTCAAACACTTACTGTAGATCCCCGAAGCCTCACATCAACCGTTCCTCAACTAGCACAGATCGTAATCGAGTTGACTATAGCAAGAGCCCGAGACATCATCTCAACCATTGAAAGTCTCTTGAAGTCTGCGACCGCTGGTCCTTCTGCTGGTGCAAATGCCTTGAGAGATTGCTTAGGAGTTTACTCGAGAATCCCGAATCAACTGGGAAAAGGTCTCGAGGCTTTAAGGGGTATGGATTTAGACACAGCAAGCGCAAGTTTGAGTACGACCATGAATGATGCTGTTACTTGTGGAAATGGAATCAAGCAGAGGACAGAAAACATGGGTTCTTTGATACAAGAGACTAATAATTTTTACCAGCTGAGTGCCATTTCTCTTAGTCTCACCAAGTTGTCTAGGATTATAAGCTAAACTGACCATGTATTAAATTATCTATCAATAAAGTAAAATAAAATATTTCTATTCATATACCTTGTTGTGAAATTATAGATCTACCAAAATTGTGCAAATATCACTAAACACCTGCCATAAAATTAATTCAGCAGTTCAAGATCATCACATCATATATATATATATATATATATATTTTTTTTTTAAAAAAGTTTTTTTCATGAGATATATACCAATAAGATTTCATGAAATTCATGATGTACACAAACTGTTTCAAGAATGGAACAAATACCCCCATGGTTTTAAACAATGTACCAGATGCTCTTCCATGTTTTTATTTCTAATAAAAAAAAAACTTTAGTTTTTCCATATTATTTTAATGTTTTCAAATAATATTAGGCATTAGAATAACGGTAAAAAACTTAATTATAAACAACTGAAAATAAAATCAACAAATTGATGTTCGATAGTTATAAAATGTTGTATACTTTCCTAAAGCCTACAGCGTACATGGTAAATTCCTAAAACAATAGTGAGGTGCCTCATACATTTCATGAAACCTGAGGAACACCCCCATGAAAACAAAAACCCGAAAAAAAAAGCCCATTTAGGCGCATGTCTGTACATTTACAAGAAAATCATGCTACAAAAAATCTTCAGAAAAAAAAAAATCATATACTCTATCAGTGTATCTATCTATCAGTCTTACCAGACTAACTGCAATGTTTTCCACAGGCTACTCTCTCATTGGCATGGTCCAGATATGACATGATGATCTAAGCTATGCAAATATGTAATAACAGACTGTGAGGAACCTAATTAGAATTATGAATTGCAGCCTCACCAGTGTTGTCTGCCCTAGCTCCTTCAGTCTCTCCCACATCAACTGCATTTATGGAAGTGACTTTATCCTTTTCGTTTGTAATATAATTCCATCTGGACTTGCGGTACCAACACTGCTCTGTATTATGCCCCGTCTTATTACAGATGCTGCAGAACCTAGGAGAAAATCTGAGCTTCTTCATAGGAGACCTCTGAAGCCCAAATGTTTTGGACGGCTCGCCCTTGTTTCCTCTACGGCGAGATTCCTCTGCTGCCTTTATATGATTCATCAACACCCATACTGTCAAATAGTCCTCCTTCATCAACTCGATCAAGCTGGGTTTCCAAGATGCTGGAAGTTTGGATATGATGACATTGACATGAAATTTCTCCTCAACATGCATACCTGAAGCCGTAAGGGATCCTGCAATCTGATTGAACTCATGAACTTGCTCAAAGATTGATTTTTCTTCAACAATTTGGAATTCAGTATACTTCTTAACCAGAGTAACATTTGCCCCGAGCTCCTCATGGAGATACTTAACCTTGAGTTCATCCCAAAGATGTTTAGCACTGCCTAATTTCTTGAAATAATGCCCGTAAAGATGGTCACATAAGGAATTTAAGATGTTTTGACGACATATATGGTCATCATCTGCCCATCTTTCTACAGCAGGTAAAATCTGGGCGAGTTCCCTATCTGGCACATCCACAGCACTCGGGCACGGTTCAGAAAGCACATACGAAACCTTCAAAGTGTCCAAGTATGACTCCATGCGATCTGCCCATTGCTGATAGTTCTTACCATCAAAACGAATGATACCTATAGGTACAAGTCTTTGGGGTGCAGAAGCCACCATTGATGCATCTTCAGCTTGTTTCCTAGTGGCAACATCTTTAGGTCTACGAAACACATCATAATTTTTATTTGGTTCAGCTTCATTTTGTCCATCGCCATTCTGTTTGCTTGTATTTGCAAGTATATTTTCAGGCTTATCATCAATCTGTTTATTCTGAAGTTCAGAACTATAGAATACATCATATCATTTGTGTTACTTGTCATTTCAACTGTGTATGCAGTAAAGGAAGCCATGACAAGAAAATTACATTCATAAATCATAAACTTAAGAACAGTCTGAAAGGGGAGAAACCAACCTGAGTTTTGATTCAACCTTTACTATGGCTTCTTCAATTGCAGGGATGCTCTTCCGAAAAATTGACCATTGGGCAGGAGGAAAGATAGTTACTGAGACCCCAAAAGCACAAATTAGATGAAAAAGAATGACTAATTCTACATTCAAAACAATCACACATGCTTGTTGACAGGAACCAATGACGAAGTTAGCATCGCAGTAACACTCAAAAGATGATGAAGATCATTATTAACTAAAATTATAAACTCCCTTTGTTACAACATAACCATATTTATGATGCTGGTCAAAATTGACAACATTTGAATTCATTATGTCAGTTATGGAGTATTAATTTCATAATTTGGAAGCATCGGAACAGTCAGACTTTCTTCTTCGTTGCTTGTTTTGTATGTTTTTTTCCTTACATTCCTTACAGTTACCCTTATCTTCCACTCTACATTACATGGACTATTTATTTCACCTCAAGTACTCGTGTCGGATACTCAACCCTTAGACATTGTTATGACACTTAGACACTTCGTTTTGAACCAAAAACATTCATAAATTTCTGTATCCGACACTTGGACACATACCTGTGTCCAGTACTTGTAACACTGTCCGAGTAACATACCTCAGTATTAAATCAAGGCCGCATCACCACATCATGACCGCATTGTAAAGCTTTTTGAGCTTACCGCGACCAAGATATTAGGCCGCAACGGCCGCGAACCCGCATTGCCCGCGAATGTGCTTCCGTTACCGCAATCACGACCGAAAAAGAGATTTAAAACCATAATCTCACGCCTCTTTTTTTCCCTTTTTCCTAGAATTTGTTACACCATACAGGAAAAAAACCTACGCATACAGCCATACACACTACAGAACTAACAGAAGTATTGCCTAAACTTACAGCAGAGCTAGTTTCATATTGCCTACACTAAAGATTAGATACATGACCACTATTGACTCACCTCCTGATCATAACAAACTAAACACTTGAGCTAATTATATTAGATGTCAGATCATCAGACTTATATTGCTTATACAACTATAAACTTAAAAAGTACCAGTCCAATGCTTGTAAGAAAGATTGATTTTCGAGCTTAATAATAAACAATATTAGTTGCCAAAAAGATACAGAGTACAATATTATATGCGTATCCAATCCAACGAACAAAATTAATATGCACACTAAAGTTTAACAAGGAGTATCAAGATTCAAGGTATATAATTACGTTTAGGTTTAAGGAGAGCCTCCCCATCAACCTCAGAAAGTCTTATTGACACAAGTGTTTTCCCTCTGATACTTTTGACAGCTACATCGCTCTGTTCTGATAACTACAAACCATTGATCAATATTTCTAGGTGAGCAATTCAGCTATTCAGAGTCACATTTTTAATTGCAGAAAAAAAGGATCAATTTCATTTTTGTAACAAATGAAATTCTAATCATAGCTTTATCCATGATTAAACTAACTAAACAAGATCACATCACATAATCTGTATCACACATGTACTCCCTCCATTCCAAATCACGAGCCCGTTTGGTAGAGCGTAAAACATTTTCAATGTATATTGATTTTCCATGAAATTCATTTCACGACACAAAACTCATTTTCAAGAGAGTTTTATGTTGTTTGGCCGAATGGAAAATGAGTTATGAGAATAGATTCATGTGATTTTGGGAAGAAAACGTTTTCAACTATGGTGTAAGATCATTTTACACTATAGCTTTTTCATTTCAATTTTCAGTCCAACCAAATAATGTAAAGTTAGGAAAATAGTTTTCAGGGAATCATTCTACGCCCTACCAAATGTACCCTAAATGCAAGCATTTCAAGAAAGATTTTAAACAAGTAAATTAATCAAAATAATTTCAAGATAAATAATTACATCCTTGATTGTAAGAAAATTATTTTGATTAATTTGCTTGTTAATGATTTGTTGTTAGTAATTCGAAAGAGAGGAAGTATTGAATACAGTAACACAGAATTTCAATGATAAAAGACACTACAATAAAGTAGAAAATGATAATTACAAACAAAGCAATGAATCAATTGCAACATGAAAATTCAATCACAACCCAGATACAAAACTAGGGTTTAACGAAAAAAAAAACCTAAAACACCAAACCACTAAAAATAAGCAAAAACAATCAAGAAAACAAATCAATTAACATAACATTTATAAAACAACGCACCTTGCAAATTACACGCCATGAATCAGAAGAATCTTGTTTACCATCAAGAACAGGTTTCTTCCCTTTTCCTTCACCTTCATCATCATCATCATCATCAATGGCAAGCAAGAAGGATTCAACTGTTTGTCGCACAAGGACTTTGTGGGACAAATCAGAAAGTTCAATCCCAAGTTTTTCGGAAGCTAAATCGCGTACTTGTTTCTCAGTGGTGGAATCAATGTCGGAGGTTTTAAGGATGTCGTTAACAGTGAGTTTGATTTTGTCTGAAAGTTCAGCGTCCATTTCCTGAAGTGGATGAATTGGTGAGGAAGGTGGTGAAAGATAGAGGTTTGATGGGGTGAAGTATATTTCTTTTGTCATTTGATGACTGAAAATGAAGATTGAAAATGAGAGTGAAAGGAAGAGAGTGTTGCCATTTTTATGGAGTTTGAGGTATTTCCCAAAACAACAAAAGCATTGGTTTTTTGTTTGCCAAGAAGAAGCTTAGATTGAAAATGAGGTCCTACCGAGACTCGAACTCGGGTTACTGGATTCAGAGTCCAGTGTCATAACCGCTAGACCATAGAACCATTATATTGTTTTTATATGTTGTATTTAATATATATTTGTTCTTTCATAAATATAATAAATGTTTCTCTGTTTTTAGTTGACGTTACTAGTTGAAGATAATTTTAAATGTTAGAATTTCATTTGATTTGGTTAGATTGTATTTTTTTTTTTGAAGAATGCTTAGATTGTACTTTACTTTTCAGTAATACACTACTTATTGTAGATGTTATATAAAATTTAATTAATGAAATTATATCTTTTTCTTCGATGGCACTTGAGAAATTTTAATGAGCCATATTCAGTACTAAGTACTCGAGCTTTTTTCAAAATTTTCATGAAACAAACACAAGTATATAGTTGGCTCAAAAAATGTATCAAACAAACTTGATATAGTTTATATACGTAGTAATAATTATAAAATAATAGTGATGATTTGTGGAATGTTTGCAATAATTTTATTAAAAATCAGAAAACTTAATATTTTTTTTTATAGGATAATGTGTGGGATATTGGGCCTTGGAACCGGCTCTACTGCAGGTCACCCAGCCCAATTTTTAGCCAACACACGCATTTATAAGGGGGATAATAACTTTGTGAACATGTGTTATGGACTGACCACAACCCGCTTAAAGCACAACGAGCAACCTACAGTAGCTACAGACAAAAATGGACAAGCAAAACAGTAGCAACAAATGAAACAAAAAAATAAGAGAAGAAGGCAATAGCAAAACAGATTAATAAGAACCGCAAATAGTGGCATAAATAGATGTTTGGTATTTCAAACATAAGCTTTCGAGTAGCTGAGGACTCCTAATACTAATCTATAAAACAAAACACAATTTTTATCTTCATTCTTCAACATGTGCTCTCTCATCCTATTTAGGTATATTTATAGTGAAACCTATCTAGTGACTATTGATCCTTCTAAAAATTCCTAGTAGCTAACTTATTGTAAACTTTCTAGAATACCCTTACTAATATATATTGATGCATAACAATACCGCCCCCTAAAGTTCCACCTTGTCCTCAAGGCGGGTGTAATCGTTGCTCAATTTGTGGTTGTTGTTTCTATGGATTGGGTTTGGGTCGTCCTCTAAAGCCCTACTTTGTTGGCATTTATGTGACTCATGGGTAGTTGATATTGGTGGCTCACATGACTTGGTGTGTCATAAGTGAAAGAGAAAGAGAAGTATGTCGTAATTTCCTACAGGAACTTACATAGGTCAAGAGATTTAGGTTTATAATAGCTTACAAGGCCTTTCTATAAAATTGGATTTTTTCTTCCTTGGCCTAGGAAGTCTTTCTCGCTGAATTCTATCTCTTATTATTTGATTTTTCTTTCAAGTTCCTTTCATTTCTGTTTTAAGCAAAAATTACATTACAAGTTCCACACAACAAGTTACCCCCTCTTATCGTGTTCCTACTGAAATAACAAAATTGTTATAACCTTTCATGAGATGGTTATTTTGGATAATTACAACCTTAATGTAGTGATACATATAACCTTTCATAATTAGTATGGTTTGTTATTCTAATGAACAATTGTTATAATCTTTCATGAGATGAATGTGGACAAATACATTCATTGGATTACCTTAATTAAATGCTCCCATATAAATAGGACATGATGATACATTATTACGTAAAAAAAAAATGCATTATTTATATTCTTCACAAGTGAAGAGAACTTTTTAAATTTCTTCTAATATATAAAAGAAATAATGTAGTCCATTTTGTTTTTTTTTTTTTCATATTAAAGAGTAATTTATTTAAATTTAATCACTATAATTTTTACTATTATATAAATATATTAAGACATAAAAAATATATATATTGGCAAACAAGTAAAGTGAAAGTCAGGAATATTTTATGGTACAGAGGGAGTAGTTGAAATGGTAAAGTTCTGCATCACCAATATTGTTAATGCATGTAAAATATGTTGGACCCAATACTTTCTCATATTTTATTGATTAATTGACCTAATTTTACATGTCTTCATCTTTTTCATTTGTAAAAAGTTAAAATAGAATCTATCTAAAATAAACATCCATTAAGCAATGCATATGGGAGAGTTCAGAGTTGTATGTGAAATGTTAAAGCATAGTTCATGCTCTTTATCTGTCACCTATCAACTTTTGAAATTTTAGTATTATTTGTTTCTTACATCTTTGAAGGAGAAAAATCAGGTTGCTCACTAAAATTGCATGACTTATGTAACCTACCATAAGAACAATAACCATTTTGAGAATTTGGTAATATGAGTCATTTGGTAATTAATTAGTGATATTAATTTGGTTAAATATGATAGCTTTTGGAGTTTTAGCAATATTTTTCCTTTTATCATTCTTTGCTACAAAAATACTACACCAATGGCTCAAGATCTACCTAAACATAACATACAAACTACCTCCTGGGCCACCCAGGTGGCCCATAGTTGGAAACCTCCTCCAACTAGGTCCACTTCCCCACCGTGATTTTGCCTCTTTTTGTGAGAAATATGGGCCTTTAGTTTACCTAAGGCTTGGCAATGTAGATGCCATAACCACTAATGACCCGGATATGATACGCGAAATCTTAGTACGACAAGATGATATATTCGCCTCTCGCCCACGAACCTTAGCGGCAACCCATCTAGCCTATAATAGTGGTGATGTGGCCTTGGCCCCAATGAGCCCAAAATGGAAAAGGATGAGAAGGATTTGCATGGAACACTTGCTCACAACTAAAAGGCTTGAGCTCTTTGCCAATCATCGAGCCGATGAGGCCCAGCATTTGGTCCAAGATGTATTGGCTCGAGCCCAAACAAATAAGCCCGTTAACTTAAGAGAGGTTTTGGGCGCGTTCTCTATGAATAATGTAACTAGGATGTTATTGGGAAAGCAATATTTTGGGGCCGGGACATCGGGTCCACAAGAGGCCCTAGAATTTATGCACATAACCCATGAACTATTTTGGCTATTAGGGTTGATTTACTTGGGTGATTATTTGCCATTTTGGAGATGGGTTGATCCATATGGGTGTGAGAAGAAAATGAGAGAAGTGGAAAAAAGGGTTGATGATTTTCACAATAAGATCATTGAGGAGCATAGGAATGCATGGAAAAATAATGAAGATGGAGAAATGGATTTTGTAGATGTTTTGTTATCTTTGCCTGGTCAAGATGGAAATAAGCACATGGATGATGTAGAAGTTAAGGCTCTAATTCAGGTAATTTTTTCTCTATATTATTTTAACACTACAATATAGTTTTTATTTCTTTTCTTTTTTTTTAGGAAAAAAAAAAAAAAAACACTGGAAGAACCATGGCCGTTGCCGTTGGTGTGTATGTAGTACTTTGAGAAACACAAAAACATTACTTAGTAGTTCATATACATAGAGGGTTAAATCTAGAGTAATTTGTATTATTCACATATAAACTTTGATTGTTTAATTTTATATACGCAAGGAACATATATATATTCATAACAGATCTTATTAAATTTGACTCCAGATTTAGTTTTAAATATATAATTTTTAATTATTAATATAAATATGTAAGGATTTCAGAAGATGCGAAAAAAACAGACAAAGAGTGTATTCTCTTCAATTTATTATACCTGAACTTATTAGACATGATTTAACTTATCGATCTTAGTAAAACTGATCAGACCTAATTGAAACTTATTAATCTTATTGTATCTTATTTGAGACCTTATTAAACCTGATTAGAACTTATTGGAGTCTCCTAGGCCTGATTGAAACCTATTAAGCCTAATTGAAACCTATTAGATCTGATTGAACTTATTGCACCTGAACTTATTAAATCTGAAACTTATTTTCGGAAGAAAACGCACCTAATTGGAAGAGTAAAATATTTGCTATAAATACATACAGGACATGATAGCTGCAGCAACAGATACATCGGCGGTTACCAACGAATGGGCAATGGCAGAAGTAATAAAACATCCACGTGTCCTCCATAAGATCCAACAAGAGCTAGACACAATAGTGGGCCCCAACAGAATGGTCACAGAATCAGATCTCCCTCACCTTAACTACCTACGCTGCGTCGTACGCGAAACTTTCCGCATGCATCCAGCTGGCCCTTTCTTAATCCCACATGAGTCACTTCGCCACACCACCATCAACGGCTATGATATCCCAGCAGGGACACGTGTCTTCATCAACACACACGGGCTAGGGCGAAACACTAGTGTGTGGAACAATGTAGAGGAATTTTACCCGGAGCGACACTGGCCGTCGGATGGAAGCAGGGTGGAGATCAGCCATGGATCAGATTTTAAAATACTGCCTTTTAGTGCAGGAAAAAGGAGGTGTCCAGGGGCCCCACTTGGGGTAGTGTTTGTATTGATGGGATTGGCTAGACTTTTTCATGCATTTGATTGGTTGCCACCTGAGGGGATGAAGGCAAGTGAGATTGATACTATGGAAGTGTATGGGATGACTATGCCTAAAGCTCAACCTTTAATGGCTTTGGCTAAGCCTAGGCTTGCTTCTCATTTGTATCTTTAATTTTATAACATCTATCATATTTTCTTCACACCATATATATATAGATCAATATATATATGCATGTTTCTGTAAGATTTTCTTAGCTTTTTCCTTTAAATTAATGGGATTACTTTGATTATGTATACATTAGAGAGAATATTCATACACATACATATGGATGAAAGTATTATATTGTAGATTAGCTTCTATATCCATACATATAATAAAAGCTAATTAGGTATTGTGAAAATTAAAAGTTACTCTTATCTGATTCCTCATTAATTATGGGACTAATTTTCACTTCACTTCACTCCAATTCAATTCAATTCAATTCAAAATTTCTATTTCTGTTGCTATTGCTATTGCTATTGTTATTACTAGTACTTATACTAGTACTACTATTGCTACAACTATTGTTGTTGTTATTGTTTCTAACAACATTTTTTGACAATTTTTATTGTCAATTTTTTCGGACACATTTTTCTTACAACATTTTATGGTGATACATTTTAGAAAATAAAGAAAATATATAAGAAATAAAATAAAGTGTATAAGAAATAAAAAAAATTACTTAAAAAGTAAGAAATTTTAAAAACTAGGAATTAATTAAAAAATTAAAAATTAAAAGTTCAGAATTAAAAATTAAAAGTTCAGAATTAAAAATTAAACATAAATACTAATATTAAAATCTTTTGTTTTTTAATTTGATTAAAGAGTAACTAACTTAATATTACAATCTCACCAGGAAAAAAAAAACACACCTTCTTCTATTTTATTCGGTTAAGCTTTAACTCTTATAAAGTGAGTTAAGAATTAAGATGGCATATCGTAATTAACATTGTCCGTATGACTTGGGAAATCCACAATCTCATATAAGATAAATTACTGGATCTAAATACAATAACTCATTACACAATTAGTTACTTATGTAGAGAAGCAGATTAGCAGCTGGCCATCTAGCTAATTTATGACATTATTTTCATAACAACACTTACTGGTCCCATCTGTGTGACAAAAAAACTTACTATAATCATTCAAAATGATGTTGGTGTCTAACCTTATGAGAGGGCTAGTCGGTCTTTCTTTCTTAATAAATTAAAGTTTTAATTATTATTTTTTTTTATAAAAAGAAAACCCAATGATTTCCCTTTTTCAAAAATAAGATTATGTGAAAAAATACATATGATCGCTCGATAAGCATCCCTAAGTTTCCGCTTTAAGTTTTAATCAGCACGAATTTTTTTGAGATACTTACCAAAAAGTCTCAATTTAATGGTGTTTGATAACATTAATAAAGAACTCTCGTACTATTTATTCTTACGGTATGGACTTGTGATGGATTAATTCCCAACAGAAATTGAAAAATAGAAGTAATTTCTTACGAGAATTGATTGTCAATGTCAGCAAACAACTGAAACAAGGTCATACTCCATTAACGAAAGAAGTGCGGAGTAGATGTACTCGTTCTCTCCCTATTAGAAATTTAGCAGCTCCTCCATTGAAATGCGACTAAGTGTCCACTGAAGTTGCTTTCGTGCTTCATTCGTCTCCTACTCTCCTCCATTGAAGCAGCTTCGGAGGTAAGATGTCTTTTATTCCTTTCTTTAGCCATCGAAAATCAATTATAAAAGCTAGAGTTTAATTTCACACTGTCACTGATCTTAACTGTCAGTAAGTCAATAATTAGGGTTCTTGAGTGTCCTGCGGGCCGTGTCTCGTTCATTTGGTCGTGCCCTTTGTTTTTGGGCTACACTAGTACAAAAAAATCAATTTTGCTGCTGATTTATGGGTATGCAACAATTTATATCAGAATTTAAATTTTGTTGTGTAATTTGCTTACAATTGCTGCATTCAATAGTAACTAGACGCAGCAAACGAATCAAAATATTATTTGCGGGATTTATTCACTTCTAAACGCAGCAAACATAAAGCCAATTATAACGCGACAAAGGAAATAAATAATTGATGTATAATATTTGAAACTCCCTCTAATATGTGAAAAGGAAAAAAAAAAACTCTTTGAATTCCCGTGGAATACCCTTATAACACTCAAACTGAAACAGACGTCACTTCTACTTGTCTAAATAGAAGAATTTTGTGGGAAATTAAAATTTTGTAGTTAAATATAATTTAGTTGGACGATTGAGGCATTTAATAAGTCAACTATGAGTTGCTATTTTGGAATATGTTTAAAAAAAAGAGAGAATTTCTGGAGTCGAAAGTCAAACGAGATTTATTAGAAATATATTAAATTAATGTTTGACTGGTTGTTAAACCGGAGCCAAATTATCTGGAGAAGATTGATATCCCAACTCAAAATCTAAGCTGATGGATTACATTTGATAAATGTCTAACATGTATGGGTTGAGAGCATTGGGTAAAAGGATTAGAAATTTCCTTACCCATCATTTTATACGACAAATACCACACCTTCCTTTTGCAATTTATTTCCAATTGAAGGCAAGTCAACACTTGCTCTTTCTCTCTCCTGCGCCCCATTTCCTCCATTGAAGAGCTTGGTAAGTTCACTCCTCCTCCCTCATTTCCTTCATGCAAAGCTTGAAAAATGATTCTTGTATCTCCTTTCAGTTAGTAGAGTGTTCAATTTAAGGAACCAAGCCAAGACATCCATGCTCAAGCATCCTAAAGGTGAGTAAGTTAGGGTTTATTTGATAAGTTGTGAAATTGTCAAACTATGGGTTTATAGAACAAGGATTGAGATGCATAATCTGATTTTGAAATTGATTTGGGGTTTTTTGGTGTTAGGTTGGAATTTGATAGAGTTTAAAGAGGAATATTAGGCCCAAACTTGTTTAAGGTACACAACTCATTTCATCTTTGAAATCCTAACTGATTTCTTTTTAGCCATTTAGGCTACAATTTGCGTGTATTATGTTGTTGACACCAAGAATCATTTTTTTTTTGTTCTGATTTGCAATTGGGAAAAACTTGGATTTTTGTTTATGAAAATATCATTTGTGAATTAAATTTGCTTGATGTGCAAATTTGTTTTAGTTTTTGTGTTATAGGCATGATAATGTGAATGCAAACCTTTTATTTATTTGATATTTTCAGCAATGTATAATGTGTGAGAGAATTAATTAAATTATGCTTAGTTGAAGTTAAGAATGAATTGGGTGCCAAATGTGTGAAAGTTAATTCTGCAATGTGGGCTTCTGCTAGCTTTAGTGCATGCCGTGAAGGATAGGGCAACCTTGTGATGTTCGTCAGAAGGTCGTCGGGGGCCGGAGCAGGCTGGCTAGCACCTGGGCAGAGCAGACGCCGGGCCTGCTGTCCTAGGTGGCTGCTGTGCGCCTGGCAGCAGCTGCTGTCTTGGGTGGCTGTTGTGCGCCTGGCAGCTGCTGTCCTGGTATTGCAGCTGCTGCCTGGGGGTCCTGTCGGGTGCCTAGCTGTTGCCTCAGGCTGCTGGCTAGGTGCTCGGTTGCCGGCAACCATGGTGGGCCAACTCGATCGCTTGCACTCTTGTTATATGTTAAGCTTTTACGCTTTGGTTACTCTAATTTGTGTATGTAATTGGGATAGAAACCATCATAGACTAATTTCCTATTTGAGTGGGTCTTGTATACAGTTTTGCATTTGGAAAATGAGTACTTGGGGATTTATTTATTTATTTATTCTATAAATCACTTACGGAGGATTCCTTGAGGAATGGATTTATTGTTAGAGGTTGTTTAAATAAGGAACCGTCGCAAGAGTTTTGTTGAACTTATATTGTCGAATGACACTTGAGTTGATATGAATACAATGATGTTTGGGCTATGATTTTGGTAAGGTTGAGTTGCAAGAGAACAAGTATATAAGAATATCCTATAAGAAAGGTAACATATCGAATTTGACTAAGGTTATATATATTATTACAAGACAAGGTTATGTATTTGATTTTGGTATATACAACTATTTCTAAGGCAATGTCGTATGTTTATATATATATATATATTTGTGAATGAGAATTTTGAAATATATGTAAAAAAATTGTTCATAATTCAGAATCAGATGCAATTATTGACATATATGTTTGTACAAAAAATTCATAGATGCAATTCTTGATATGCATGCTAACTTGCTAAGTATATTCTTGAAATATAAGCTTATAAATTGTTCCTTCTTCATTTGTATTGTAGTAGCTGCTCATAAGATAGTTTTATTCTTTGAAACCTTAAAAATCATAGTTGATTTAATTGATGGTAGATTTAATTATTCGAGTGCTGGAAGTAGTTACTTAACTGGAGTTAAGTTATTGAGTTAGAATGTTCAAAGATGCTGTTTAATAGATTGGCTATCATTAAGTTTGGTTGATTCATAAACTTTATTGGAGGATTATGAGACTTATTAAAAGTTCAAATCAACACTTGAATGAGTATTTTGGGAACTGATCTTTAACCCACAACCTGAGTTTGAGGTAAGAGTTTATTTCAGTTTCACTCTTTTGCTAATTTGCTAATTTGGAAAATATCAGCATATATCAGTTTTTTTTTTTTTTTTTTGCTAACTTCCCCTACTTCCTCAATGATATTCAAGCTCCAGGTTTAATTTCCCCCTTATGAATTTGTATTGTACAGAACTATGTACAAAGTGTTTTCTACATACAAATGTAGAATTTATTTTGATAATTTTTATTTTACTAACATAAGCGATATGTTCTTGTATAACAGGTTTATGATTCACGTCGAGAGGAGCCCTTCACCAATGAAGAGATGAATGAGATTC
The DNA here is from genome assembly GCA_951394345.1 of Salicornia ramosissima. Classification (NCBI taxonomy): domain Eukaryota; kingdom Viridiplantae; phylum Streptophyta; class Magnoliopsida; order Caryophyllales; family Amaranthaceae; genus Salicornia; species Salicornia ramosissima. The sequence continues at coordinate 53,017,898 of OX596234.1, forward strand.
GTGATAAATGGGCGGCATATTTCACAAACAATTGCATGGAGTAATGGTTCTTATTTTATATTATATATTTATATGACTCCTTTTTGTATAGACTAAGCTATATATATATATATGTCTTTTGGGAATAGAAGATGTGGATAAATATGGTGATTAGTTGGTTATGAAGTTTGATAGCTTTTGACGAGGTATATATATATTGGTGTTGGTTATTGAAATGAAATGCTGTCGAAATTTTGGCTTGATTATTTCGTATGTGTTTTATTATATATTTAATAATTGTTCATTTCTTTTAAAAATTCATATGAATGCAATTTTAATTTTAAAGGTAGGTTATTGTTGCTTGCTGAAGATAAGCATATTTATAGCATCAATGCAATTGAAATAGGGTGGATATAGCTACAATGCACAAATAGCTATTTATTTTTTATTTTTTAAAAATAATTTGTTTTTTTTTGCTGCGTATTTTATGTAAATCCCTCTCAAACACTCCATACATTTGTTGCGTTTTTAAACATACCTCTCCAACGAGTATCATTCTCATTTGCTGCTTATGTTCAAAGCTTACGCAGCAAAATTGAACATTTATTTGCTGCATATTCGTACCGCAGCAAACATATTGCTTCTTATTTGCTTCCCCTGTATTTGCAGGGGCCTAAATCCGCAGCAAAAGAACCATTTTTCCCTGCAGCAAAATTGATTTTTTGTACTAGTGCTAGCTGGCTTCCGTAATTAGCTCTTCGAAGTTCGAAGCCCTCAGCAAATCAACGGCACTCCAGTCTCCGGCAGCTCACCTCCAGTGCCAGACTTCTAGGTATGTTTTATTGTTTTGATATTGTTTTTAATTAGTTAGATTAATTTTGTTCTATTATTTGTTATCTTTTATGAAACACTAAGTAACTGAATTAGATAAATCTGTATTTATTGGATTGTTAGATTAGATTAAGAATTCAGAATTAGATTAGTTTTATTTATTGCAGTGTTACTTTTGAATCATTCACTTTGCAAAAGAGTATTCTTGTTGACATGCAGTGAACACATTTCGAAGTTGGTGATGATTCTTCGAAGGCCATTGAATCATTCATATTGCAAAAGAGTATTCTCAACCAAGAACACCAATGATTTTGCTTCTTCAATTTCAGACTTCAACAAGGTATGTCATTGCCTTCTGTGTCATTGCTTGCTAGGCAAATGTATAGTAGGATGCTCACTTTAATTTCTCAAGGCTTAACAATGAACATGTTGATGAGTTTTTGCCAAATTAAACATTATAAGAATAGGGGTGCAAATGAGCTGTTGTATTGGTGAGTTGCTCGTGAACAAGCTCGGCCAAATTTTAGTTAGATCTCGTTTGATAAGTAAAGTAACAAGGTTGTACAACATTTTGAAATTCGTTTCGTGAAAGAGCTAAGCTCAAACACCATCATTTAACTCATTTAGGCTTGCAAACAACTCATTTATCACGCAAATTCTATAAATAGTATAGGAATATAGGATCCAAAAAAAAAACCATATTTTCCAAAGAGTATCGAGGTAAATCCTCTTGAATAAAGGAAAATTAAATTACACAAGGAAAAGAAAGGTCTTCGCCAATTTATATACGAAGTATATATAATATTGTTGGAATTTATTTTTTTCCAAAACTTGATCATTAAAATTTTGCTCGGATATAGCTCGTTTATGTAAGCTCGAGCCCAACACCCAAATGAGCAAGCTCAAGATGAGCTCGAGCTAGGCTACCACTTAATGAGCCGAGCTTGAAAAAGGATGGAAAAAGCTTGGCTTGAGCTCGTTCATGCTCAAACACATGTTAACTTGATCAAACTTAGCTTGAACAAGCTCGGCATGAGCTCGTTCATGCTCAAACACATGTTAACTTGATCAAACTTAGCTTGAAAAAGCTCTCCATGAGCTCATTAATGGTCATAGTCAGCTTGATTCAGTTGCAACCCTGTATAAGAATAACTATGATGAGGCAGTAATTCTCTCACACACACACACTCTCTATCCAATCTTAATTTAAGCAGGGGAAGCTGGGGAACTGAAAGGCTGGTTCAAAATTATATGAACTCAAACTGCATCCATTGTAAAACTATTTGGATGTTGGAAATCTTTATTGATTTGTTCTTTCTTAGGTTCGGACTCAAGAAGTTCACTATCTATATCTAGATAATGGTATAATGTTTGTTGTGCTTTGAATACCAAACTTGGTGTAAGAAATATTGAAATTCTGATGAAAAGTAGCAGAGATGTTTATGATCACTGTTTATAAGGCTATTGGGATGAAACTCTGCTGCACAGGTTCAAATTAGTAACTACACAGAAGATAAGGAGCTCACTAATATGCCACAGCTTTAACTATTTACCATTCAAAGCTCAAATGATAATGCCTGCTGCAGATATCATGGCATAGACTATTGAGAGATTGAGGCCCTGTTCTTTTAGACTAAACCGCACTGAATTAAATTAAATTTTAGACTCAGCTAAAGTTGAATTGAACTCAACTGAATTTGTCATATCAAGTCCAAAATAACAGGGCCTAAGATCCTTCAAACTGACCTTGGAATAACCCCAGGAGGTGACCTAGTAACTAGAGTAGAATAAGAAATGGAGGGAGCATTCTCTACTTGTTGAACTAATGAACTGCTCTCGAGTCTTGATCTCCAATTGGAGTAAGATTACAGAAAGAAATGGTCCAATATAAAAGAACTCAAAATATAATTTAAAAAAACTAGCATTTCGTTACTTTGACAAGCCAAAATTAGAAACACAAATTTCATTATCATAACACTTGTTTTTTGGGAAAGAAAAAATGTTTCTGTTCATGTTATAGCAGTGCTATTTCTTTTTTGACTTTAGGATTACAAAGCTTTATTTTATTTGTACCAAGGATACACCTTTTTGTGATACTAGGAACTTGAAGACATTTTTGGAGGTCCTTCTTCCACAGGTCCGACAGGCTCAAGTGGCAGCAATTTGGTAACTCAAGAAGCTCAGCTTTCATCTCCTGAAGTATCTGAAAGAGTATATGGGTTAACTCATATTGGAGAGGGAGGAGAGGCGCAGATGGTGGATGTCTCTCCCAAAGAAAACACGAAGAGGACCGCCATTGCCAGCTGCAAAGTCTTATTAGGAAAGAAGGTGTTTGAATTGGTATCAGCAAACCAGTTGGCCAAGGGAGATGTGCTTGGTGTGGCAAAAATTGCAGGAATAACAGGGGCAAAGCAAACAAGCAACCTCATCCCACTTTGCCATAACATTGGGTTGTCACATTTGAATGTTGATTTGGCATTGAATCGGTGTGATTACAGCATTAATATCCTGGGGGAAGCATCTACAACCGGAAAGACGGGGGTTGAGATGGAAGCGATGACTGCTGTCAGCATCGCTGGGCTAACAGTCTATGATATGTGCAAGGCTGCATCAAAGAACATCGAAATAACAAATGTGAAGCTCGAGCGTAAAACTGGGGGGAAGAGTGGCGACTGGTCCAGGGAAGAGTGAGAGTGAGGGATAGCTCAAGTGGTTAAAGCTTCCTTCCGATTCCAAGAGATCATAGGATCGATTCTTATCTCTGCCTTTGTGGCTCTCTTAGCACCAAAAAAAAAAGTATGTCACACTGATTGACTAGTCTTTGCTATGAAGGCTTGTACTGTTGTAAATTGCATTGGTGAATTATCTCATTTCTTTTTGTTGTTTGCATTCTTTTTTATCCATTTTTGACGAATTTTAATCTTTGATAAGGATGCTGAATAAGTGAATAGTACGAGTATAAGAAAATTTAGTTACTATTTTCTTAAGTCTAAATTTCATCCCTTTTAGAATTATGTATCTTTATAAAAACATACAGTATATTAGCATTCTTGGCAACCTTAAAGCAATTTAAGTAGGGAACTTAGATATGCTTGGGGAACATATATACAGTATCTTTGATTTGATGATTTTGATCTACAGTCTGGACTCTAGAGTGTCATTGTGTAAGAGTCGTTCTTCCATTGTTTGTCTTGATTCTTTGTTATTGATTTATTCGAACATAAATCCTCGGTACTTTCTTCAGATTCATGGTTTAGATAGTAGAATGTTCGAATGTCCATGAAGTAGACGTTGTCTCTCTAGGGTTGGTTATCACAGACAGACTCAGTGTCCAATTACTAATCAATACATTAAGCTCTCAATACGGCTATACCTTTAAACATGGCGTATAAGACATTTTTTATAAGGTAAGAAATTTACCAATTTTGTTAGTATGAGGATTCAAATCTCTGACCATTAAGTTCAAATGTTGATGTGGGATTACTACTCCATACCTCATTCGTCCAAAGGCAGATACAAAAACATTGTCTCATTACAATCTCCCATCCATGATGAAATCACACATTTACAACTTCAATTCTTCATCAAGGCAATCAGGCAAGAGTAGCTCAATCTTAAAGATTTTTTTTTCCAACTGGGAGAAAATTTAGTATTATTACTATTGGCTGACATAGCCAGTGGTAAGTGTAATAATTCTGTAATTCACATTCCTTTTGAAAATATGATCTATTCATACAAAGAGCTACTATTCTTTATTGTTTTAAGGGTAAGGTTATATATATCCCTTACGACTCGTTTGGTAGCCGGTCATAAATGGTGATAATAAGAAGGAAGATTGGAAATTAATAATCCCACCTTTCACACTTATCCAACTAATAATCCCACCTTTCATAAATCCAGGAATAATCCCACCTTTTCATATCGTACTCATCTGTTGGACATTTTTACAATACCAACCTAATTTAAGGTTAGTTTTAGAGGTCTATTGGGCTTAGAAATATGTGTCAAGTCAACCGTGAGGCTGAATTTGGCGTGCTAAGCCCAACAAACCTCCGAAATTGACCTTAAATCAGGTTAATATTATTAAAAGGTCCAACTGATGAATACGATATGAAAAGGTGGGATTATTCCTGGATTTATGAAAGGTGGGATTATTAGTGGGATAAGTGTGAAAGGTAGGATTATTAGTTTCCAATCTACCTAATAAGAATGAATTTATAACTAAATTTAGAAGAAAAATTGAAATTTATCCCCATTGTGGTGCTTGTTTAAATCCAATTTATCTAATTTTATTCACAAATATCTATTCATATCTAATACGACACTCCTCAATGGTAATGGATGGTAATAGAAAATAAGAAGAAAATTCAAGCTTGGGAATTAAAATATGTTTTCCATAGGAATTATAAGGTTCTTCCTTAACAAAATCACACTTTAAATTCATTATCTTTACCAAAATTTATTACAAAAAACCAAACGGATCGTTAGGGTTGTAAATAAGCTTTTAATTTTTTTAAAAAAAATTCCTCCAAAAAAATGTTTTCTAATGGAAAAATTAATTTTAATAATCCCACCTTTTGGTGGTCTGCTCAAAATAATCTCACCTTTCATTTATACTAAAATAATCTCACTTTAAGTCCTTTATATACCATCTTTTTAAAATAATCCCACTTGGTAATTTTTCTTCACAAAATGAGTTGAGATTTTAGGTAACATAGTCCATTTTAAGATGGTATATAAAGGTGACATTATTTTGGAATAAATTAAAGTGAAATTATTTTGATTAGACCACCAAAATGTAGGATTTTTAGAATCAAATTTTCTTTTTCTAATTGGGTAATATACTAATAATTTGGGAATTTATGCCAAAATCAGGCGTCATTCGGTGTAATTTTTCTTTTTCTAATCGGGTAATAATTTGGGAATGTAATATTTTGGACATGCCAAAATCATGCTTAATTTGAGTTAATATTTCGGACATTGCTGCATTTACCCGGTGAGTAATTTACTCGCTGCTAATAGAAGCATTAAAAAAATAATTAAAAATGTGAGTTGAATTTCACTTACGATTACTCTCTATTGGGCTGGATAAATTACACAGTGAGTAGACCAACTATTTTCTTTATTTATATTATATGATTTTTTTTTCTTTGAAGGATATATTATATGATTTAATAAAGTACTCCATTAGTGAGTAGTGACCATTCCTCCAATTATGGGAGTAAATCAAAATAGTCATTGTAATAATGAGGAGACAAGAGTTGACCATAAGATTTTTCAATCTAATGTCTACCTCCATTACATGAGAATGATACAAAAATTAGTGGTCCAATAATCAGAGAACATGCTCGTGATGTCCCCCAAAACTCAAAAAAGTCATATAGTATAAATTTAAATGTAAGAAGAGTGGGAAAATCATATAGTATAATAACTTTTGCAACATTTTTTTTTTGGGTCTTTCTAATATATACTCTTACTTTTTTCACACACCAAAAGATTAAGCTTTAATGTCTCTAATATTTTTGAGGCGCAAGCTTTAATTATTAGAGAGTGAAGTATGGTATAAACTATAAACATATGGATTATGGATAATGTGTGCTGTTTTGCTTGCTTTAACAACACATTACCGTCATTGAGGGCGATGCTAGCTTTTCTTAGTGAAAATGTATTGTTTTGCACTTCTCTTAGCTTTGTACCCAATTTATCTCAAACTTATGAACCTTTATTTTCCATTCGGTAGTACTGGCTTCGAATCAAATCTGTTGTACATCATCTGGCTCAATTTAGTTGAAACATCTAAAAATAATTGAATAAAGATGATGTGGTTCAAGTTAAACTCATGGCTTCGAGTTTAATGAGCTAAAAGTTAGATACAGATATAATTCTTGCATGTTCGAACTCATGTACCATCCAAAACAAGAGACGATCAAGCATATACTCATGTGTCTTTTTTTTTTTTTGAGGATAGATATACATAAAAATTCAGGAAGGAACCATCATGAACTATCAGCAATCAGTAAAAAAGAAAATTTAGCTTTTAAAAAATGATTTATAAAAACGTGCGTAAGGGTCCAGACATCCAGTACGTAGTTGGCCAGGCCTACTATAATGGGATATGAGTTCAATTTACATCCGGGGACCTTGCAGCTTTAATCAATGTGAATTGGTGTTTTCACCTTCCATTCATTTTGCTTCTTGATCGAACTTTCCACACGCCCCACCCTGCTACAACGTATTTTTCCGTATATAATATTCCAAAGCTAAATATAATACATATGGTATTACAGATGCATGTGTTGGCTAAAATAGAGCCGGATGACCTGCAGTAGGGTCCGATTTCAAGGCCTAGTATCCCACACATTATCCTAAAAAAAAACATATGAGTATAGATAGATCATATCATGGCAATTTCATGACATAAATTCACATTATACAACTCCCTTTTGGCTATCTATGCATGTAAAGAGATGCCTTTCATGATAATAATAATAAAGTCCTTTTGTCCAATTAATAATTTTAGACACTATAGTTTATACATTTTGCGGGAAACCATGTTAAATTCTTGTTTAATTTTTTTTTAATGAGCAAAAATAAATAAATAAATGAAGCAAGATTGTCTCTCTATAATCCAAATTATTACTGATATGTGCAAAATAATCTATAGTAGCTCGGATATTTGCTATAAACATCACCAACTATTCACATACAAGGCATTTGTTTAAAATACAATATATATACTTAGAAAAATTGGCCTAAGTCAGAATCCTAGGAGAAATTATTATTTGCGCATCAAGACTCTATTTGTTTTAACGGAAAATAATTTTCCATGTTAAACAATTTTCAATGGAAAATATAATTGTCAAACACAGTTTGTTTTGTTTGTTTGACCGTATAGGAAAGTATAGAGGGAAAAAGGAAAATAGAAGCAAAAAATAGTGGAAGGATGAGGGTAGAGAACAAAATATATGGAAAAAAAAAAGAAAATAGAAGCAAGAAAATGAAATAATGTGAATAGAGAATAGAGCAAAAGATGGAAACAAACAAAGAAAAATAAATAGATATAGGAAAATCAAATCATTTTTTAGGAAAATATTTTCCTACAGAATAAACAGAAGAGCCTAGAAGTCAATTTTCATAAATTATATAATAAGTTTACTTTAAACAAAGATCCCCTCTGTTTTTTTTTCTTTTTTTTCTAATAGTTTTTTTTCCTGGATTTTCATCAATATCAAGAAACTAATAGAGAACACAAAAAAATAATAAATGATGATAAAAGGTGATGGGGCACAATGCACCCCATTAATTATTGGGCCAGCCACATGCAAAGCTAAGGCCCAATCCAACACTCAACAAACAACGGATTTCCATCATAAGGAAGGCCCACAAAGGATCAGGTCCAGGTATAGGACAAAGTCCATACCAGGGCCCCTGATCACCTAAGATCCACGCTCAAGCACCTGCCTGGTCCAGATCATATCTACCAGGTCCTGACGACAGCAACCTGGTCCAGGTCCAGCCTACCAGGTACAGGGTTACTGACCAGGTCCAGCCCAGCCTGCCTGGTCCAGTTCAACCTACCAGGGGCAATTCTTCAGCATAGTCTCAAGGTACTATAAATAGTCCCTCCCCATGCACATGCCAAGGTATCCAAAAAAATACTAAACACATACAAAACTTCTCCCCCACTCATTCTCTCTCTACATTCTCATACTCCCACATTTACTGACTTGAGCGTCGGAGGGCCGTTCCCCGGAAACACCTCCGGGGGTAGCTCACGTTTGTTCTTCGTGCAGATTCACAAGCTCAACACATTCGTGGAATTTGGACTAGCTCTCAAGCCCATCCATTATAAATTATATTGTTGTGACCTCAAATCACCTCAACAATTTGGCGCTAGAAGGAGGGTCCCGAGTGCCATATTCAGTTCATTTTCCACCTCTGAAACACCTTGACAATGTCTCAACAAGGTAACTCCGGTAACAATCCCAGCAAACAACCACTGCTCTCGAACCGAGAAAAGAGCGCGAGTGCCCATGTTCCTAGGGTGTTTCGAAGTGACCAAAGTGCAAACGCCCCAACCAAGTCTCAGGTCAAGGAGGCACTTCGAGTCCTCCGAGCGGCATCTCTGTTGAACAAAGAATCGGGGGAGAGTGAGCCTGAAGAAAGTGAACAACTAGGGGATGAGGGTGAGTCGTCGGATGAGGACTACACAATATCCTCACCACGGCCGTCCTCCTCTGTCGCCACAAAAAGACCATCTACCTCGAAAACTCCCGTAAAGGGCGAAAAGCCACCTCGTGTGCAAAGGAAGCTCAGCTACGCACAGGGGTCAGGCAGTCAAAGGGTCTCGACCAACCAACGCAGACCCACTCCACCTGGGTCTCTTCCAAGGGAGTGGGAAGAGAGTGAGTGGGACACCACCAGGGAGGCGAGAAACCACCCGAGTTGGTTCTCGACCTCAGGCAAAACAAAAATAACGGACGATACTGTCCAAAAAGCCCCCAAGGAGGCGAGGCGACACCACCGGCGTTCTCCGTCACCTCGTATCACTGTCCGGGAGGAAGCTAACACGAGGCCTTCCTACCGGACCGTAGTGTATGAAGGGTCGAACGAGAGAAGGCCAGTGCACCAGAGGCTGGGGCCACCTCCAACCGTCCACGACAGGCTAGGAGAACCTATCACTGTCAGGGACAGGTTAGGACCCTTCCCAGCAGCCAGAGCAGGTCCGGAGTCAACCCAACGAGGTACTCCAGGACCATCCACGAGCCTCCGGGCAGAACGGCCACCAAGGCCAGAAGTAAGAACACCCACGAAGTCACCTTTTCATGCCTCGGTGATATTCGAACCCTCACAGAGGGTGAAACTACCAGTTCATATCAAATATGACGGAACAGGGGACCCCAACGACCACATCCAACTCTATGAAGGTCATATGTACCTGGGTCCCTACACAGGCGCTACCTGGTGCAAATACTTCCCAACCACCCTCACGGGCCTGGCCCAATCATGGTTCCAGAGCCTGCCACCAGGTACCATATACGACTTCAATCAGCTCACTGAGCAGTTCACTGGGCATTTCATCAGTGGACGAAGAAGAGAAAAGAGCTCCATGGAGCTTATGAGTGTCAAGCAAAGCAGAGAAGAAAGCCTGCGCGAGTACTTGGCGAGATTTAGCAGGGAAGCCATCACTGTGTCCCCCCTAAAACCGGACATAGTGATGATGGCCCTAAAACATGGTTTACAATCAGGGTCCTACAGGGACCACCTGGTCAGGGAAAATGTCTCCACCCTCACAGAGGCCATGCAAGAGTCAGACAAGTTCATCAGGACAGAGGAGTTCAATAAAGCATTAAAAGCTCCCCCTGCTGAGAAAGGAGGACAGCCAGAAAAGAGAGGAGACAAAGGGAAAAGAGGACGAAGGGACTCAAAGAAACATGATTTCCCAACCTTCGATTCCTACACCCCCCTGACCGTGTCGGTGGCAGAAATCTATGCCACACACAAAAGCGAGGACAAGTGGCGAAGGCCACCCCCCATGAAGACAGCAGGTCGAGAAAGGGACCTGTACTGCGACTTCCATGACTGCCCTGGTCATGCGACAGAAAAGTGCAGATCCCTGCGCGACAATATTGAAGACCTAATCAGCAGAGGGTACTTCAAACAATACAAAGACTGGAAGGCAGCACAAGAAAAGAGTGACCCTGCTCCCGAAAGAAAACGCGACAAAGAGTCACAAAAGAAAAAGGCCCCGGAGATACCCTACAACATCATATCGGTCATCTTCGGAGACCAGCCTTCCAGCAGTTCCTTAAGAGCAGAGCTGTGTGCCATGGCATCGGGTAGGTCATACTCAGCAAGAGACCTGCCCAATACCAGGCCCTCGGCTCTACCCACCATCTCATTTGGACCAGGGGACTGCGAGGGAATATCATACCCTCACAATGACCCCCTGGTCTGTTCTGTCCAAATATCTCACAGCTTGGTGAGAAGAGCCCTGATCGACGGAGGCAGCTCCATCAACATCCTGTATGCAGAATGCTTCCAAAAGATGGGCTTGAAAGATAACATGTTGGTTCCCTCCCCTGGACCGATATCGGGCTTCATGGGCGAATCAATAGTGCCCAGGGGAGAAATCAATCTTCCTGTTAAGCTAGAGCAGGAGGACTCGGAAAGAGTCTGTATGGTGAGGTTCCATGTGATAGACGCACCCTCACCATACAACGCCATCCTGGGCAGAACGTTCATGGACCAATTCGAGGGTGTAGCATCCACCTTCCACCTGTGCTTCAAGTACGTGACTGGTACTGGGGGGGTAGCCACCCTGAGGGGATCTCAAGAGGCTGCCAAAAGCTGCAACCTGACCCAAATCAGGCAATCCAGGCCTGAGGAAGTGGCCAGGGCCAGGAGGTTGACCCAAGAGCTGTCCGAGCTGGCTAAGAGCAGCCCCAACAAGGTCCGCTTAACAGGGGACGAGCAACCCCAACCAAAGAAAATCTTCACTACCAGTCACAATACCCCTAGCACATCAGGGGGTACAGACCAATACCTGGATCCAGAGGCCAGGCCGGCCGAGGAGCAAAACAGGGACCAGGCTATCCAACCTGGTCAGACCACAGAAGAAATTCTGTTGGAAGAAGGGTCAGGAAAGACTGTCATTGTAGGCACGGAGATGAACAAGGAGGAGAGGTGCAACCTGATCACCCTGCTCAGAACAAATCACGATATCTTCGCCTATGAGGCAAGTGACATGCCTGGGATAGACCCTGGTCTCATCTCCCACCATCTGAGTGTGCTCCCAGGGGCAAAACCTGTCAAGCAGAAAAGGAGAAACTTCTCTGCCGAAAAGAACAAAGCCGTCGAGGCAGAGGTCAATAAATTGATCAAAGCAGGTTTCATCGAGCCCTGCGACTATCCAGAATGGTTGGCCAACGTGGTCATGGTCAAAAAGTCCAATGGAACATGGAGAATGTGCGTGGACTTCACGGACCTGAACAGGGCCTGCCCCAAGGATTTCTATCCCCTGCCCAGGATAGACCAGCTGGTGGACTCAACCAGCGGACATGCTATGCTAAGCTTCATGGATGCCTACTCCGGATACCACCAAATATTCATGCACGCTGCAGACAAACACAAGACAGCCTTCATCACCAGCTGTGGAGTGTTCAACTATGTCATGATGCCCTTTGGCCTGAAGAATGCAGGGGCCACATACCAGAGAATGGTGGACAGGGTCTTCAAAGACCAGAGAGGCAGGAACCTTGAAGTGTACGTGGATGACTCCATAGTCAAAAGTGTACATACAACAGATCATGTCAAAGACCTCCAGGAGACCTTTGGCAACTTGAGGAAGCACAATGTGAAGCTGAACCCTAAGAAATGCGTATTCGGGGTCAGATCAGGCAAGTTCCTGGGTTTCCTAGTTAGTCAACGAGGGATTGATGCGAACCCCGATAAGGTCAGGGCAGCCCTGGACCTGCCAGAGCCTAAGTCAGTCAAAGACATTCAAAGGCTAACTGGGCGTATGGCAGCCCTGTCGAGGTTCATCGCTGAATCCTCGGAGAAGACGCAGCCCTTCTTCAAAGCCCTCAAGGGCAACATACAATTTGACTGGGGTGAGGAACAACAAGAGGCCTTCAAACAGCTACAGAGCCACCTCACAAAACTTCCCACCCTAGCCAGGCCTATACCAGGCGAAGTCCTGTACCTGTACATAGCCGTGTGCCAGGCTGCTGTCAGTGCAGTGCTTCTTCGAGAAGAAGGAAAAGTCCAACAACCAATCTATTTTGTAAGTCATGCTCTGATTTCAGCCGAGACTCGGTACCCCCTGATAGAGAAAGCAGCCTATGCAGTGGTCCTGGCAACCAGGAAGCTCAGACCCTACTTTGATGCCCATGAAGTAGTGGTCCTCTCAGACATGCCCCTGGAAAAGTCACTGGAAAAGCTGGACAGGTCAGGCAGAATATCTAAATGGGCACTGGAGCTGACCGCCTTCGGCATCAAGTTCCAACCACGTCATGCCATCAAAGCCCAAGCCCTGGCCGACTTTCTCGCTGAATGCTCCTACCACGAGGAGAACATGGGAGCCCCAGGTCCATGGGTCATTTACTCGGACGGCTCTTCCCAGCAACAAGGTTCAGGAGCAGGGGTGGTCATGATCTCACCTGAAGGGGACGTGATCGAATATGCTCTCAGATTTCAATTCAGCGCAACGAACAACGAGGCAGAGTATGAAGCAGCCCTAGCAGGCCTTCAACTCTGGTTGACTATGAAAGCCACCAAGGTCCACTTGTTTACAGACTCACAGCTGGTCGCAAATCAATTCAACGGGTTATATGAGGCAAGGGAACCAGCCCTGATTGAGTATCTGAAGATGATGAAGGACCGGTCCTCTAAGTTAGAAGAATTTGTGGTACAGTTGATCCCCAGGGAGGAAAACACACAGGCTGACGTGTTGGCAAAACTGGCCAGCTCAACCCTTCAAGAGCTGACCAGGAAGGTTTTTGTGGAAATCCTGCCCACGAAATCTATAGAGCAGGCAAAGGAGCACACCTTCCAGGTGAACTCGCCATTAAACTGGATGAGTGGGATCATCCTCTTCAAAACTACAGGCCAGCTCCCAGCTGAGAGAGATCAGGCCAGGAAAATAAGAAGAAAAGCTACCAGGTACACCCTGGTCGACGGAGACTTATACAGGAAGTCATTCACAGACCAGCCCCTGCTGAAATGCGTTGACAATGATGAAGGAAACTGCATTTTGAGAGAGGTTCATGAGGGCATCTGCGGCCACCACATGGGAGGAAGAACCCTGGCCCACAAATTCCTCAGAGCCGGATACTACTGGCCAACCATGATGGCAGACTCGAGGGCCCTGGTAAAAAAATGTTCAAAGTGCCAGAAGTTCTCACCAACCATATCTCAACCAGCAAACGACCTCTGTCCCATCCTCAACCCTATTCCGTTTGCTCAGTGGGGCACAGACCTGCTAGGTCCTTTCCCCACTGCCCAGGGGGGGAAGAGGTGGCTGATAGTGAGCATTGACTACTTCAGCAAGTGGATAGAGGCAGAGGGATTGGTCACAATCACAGAAGGCAACGTCAGGCAATTTATCTGGAAGAGCATCATAACCAGGTATGGGGTGCCCAGGTGCATGGTTTTTGATCATGGGAAGCAGTTCGACAACGAACCTCTCAAAGACTACCTCACCCGGTTTCACATCAAGTTCGCCTATTCTGCAGTGTGTCATCCCCAGTCCAACGGCCAAGCTGAGGCAGCCAACAAGCAAATTCTGAATGCATTAAAAAAGAGGTTGGATGACAAAAAAGGAAGGTGGCTAACAGATCTTCCTAGTACATTGTGGTCACTGAGGACCACCTCCAAAGAATCCACTGGCAGGACACCATTCAATCTTGTCTTTGACACTGAATCCCTGCTCCCAGTAGAGGTTGGAAGCAGCTCTCTAAGGGTCCACCTCTATGAAGCAAGGGCCAATGACCAGGTCCTCTCTGAGAACCTGGACCTGCTCGACGAGGTCAGGGAAGAAGCTGCAATCAGGCTAGCTGCTTATCAAAACACGATAAGCAGGTACTACAACAGAAAAGTTAAGAACAGGCCCATCAAAACAGGTGACCTGGTCTTAAGGAAAGCTGCAGCTGTGCAAAAAGACAAAATTCATGGCAAGCTATCAGCAACCTGGGAAGATCCTTACCAAGTCTACGAAGAATCATCCACATCAACGTTTCGTCTCATAGACATGGAGGGAAATCAACTACCCAACATATGGAATGCTGACCAGCTCAAAAAGTACTATGCTTAGATTTTAATGTTCAATTATGTAAAAACAAAGTTTGAAGCATAAATACGAAAAGTCAAGCTTGCAATTACAAGTCTCTGTACTGACAATATCCAAAAAGTCCTGGTCTGGTGGACCGGGTGAAAAAGGCTTGCCTAGCAAGCACACCTGGTTCCATTCCTAGCCCAATCCGTGCATTTCTTCGACCCAAGGTCACACAAGGGTGCATGCCTTAAACGATCTGGTCTGGTGGGTCAGGTGAAAAAGGCTTGCCTGGCAGGCACACCTGGTCCCATTCCTAGCCCAGTCCATGGATTTCATTGACACAAAGTCATACACAAGTCCATGCCTTAAACGATCTGGTCTGGTGGGCCAGGTGAAAAAGGCTTGCCTGGCAGGCACACCTGGTCCCATTCCTAGCCCAGTCCATGGATTTCTTTGACGCAAAGTCATACACAAGTCCATGCCTTAAACGATCTGGTTTTGGGTGGACAGGTGCGAAAGGCCGAAGGCACACCTGCCCATATACCCTGGCCAGTCCATGCACCTCGTTGGCCCAAGGTCACACACAGGCGCGTGCCCTAAAACGATATGGTCTGGTGGGGGCAGGTGGAAAAGGTTTGCTAAGCAAACACACCTGGTCTCATTCCTAGCCCAGTCCGTGTACTTCTTCGACCCAAGGTTACACAAGAGTACATGCTTTAAACGATCTGGTCTCAGGGGGACAGGTGCTAAAGGCGGAGCGCACACCTGCCCATATACCCTGGCCAGTCCATGCACCTCTTCGACCCAAGGTCGTACGAGAGTGCGTGATCCAAACGATCTGGTTACAGGGGGACAGGTGCAAAAGGCGGAGCGCACACCTGCCCATATACCCTGGCCAGTCCATGTGTTTATGTGACCAGTTGATCACACAAAAAAAAAGAGAAAGCAAAAGCAAAAGGTACGAAACACTTACAAATCCAAAGTAAACTCATTTACCTAACCTCTGGTCACACAAAAGCACATGCATTCACAAAAAGCAAGAAGTACAAGATCTACAAATCAAGCACAGGCAGCTCAACCACCTGTTGGAACCACTGCAACCTGTATCTGGTCAGAAGGTCATTCTGTCACCTTCCAACCAGGGGGGGCAAAGAGTATACACAATACATAGCACATATAAATATAAATATTTGCAGAGACAAAAATTCAAAGTCCAAGCAAAAATCACACTCATACAAACAAAGTGTCAACTAAACATTCAAAAAGCAGCACAAGACACATCCACCCCATGGTGGATGGTAAAAATGTTAAGGGATTACATAAGCTTTACAAAGCAGGGTCGACGACCACCTGGCTCTAAAATGCCCAAGCAGAGGCCAAAAGAAATTGTTCTTAAAATAGCATAAAGACAATTTAAAAGCAAAAAGAGAAGAGCTCCAAAGGCACAGAGGATACCACCAACATACTCCAGAACAGGTCAGCCAAAGGCATGACCAGAGGTGCTAGAGCAGGAAGAGGCATCCCCCTGATGACCAGGTGATCGCCAGACTTCCTAAGCAGGGGGAGACCCCCTGCCATCCTGCTGAACAGGAGCACCCTGGCCACCCTCTGAGACAACCTTATCCTGGTCAACCGCTCCACCACTCACTTCCATCTCAACAGGATGGACATTTGAACTATGAGCAGCACTGTGGTGGGTACCTCCCTGTGCAGGTTGAAGGGAAGCAGGATCAGCAGTAGAAGTCCCAGGTTGAGCAAGCCCCTCAGCAACAACGGGCTGAGCAGGAGAAGGAACAGGAGCATCCTCGGGCGTTGGAGTAGCAGGTGTTTCAGGAGTCAAGGGATGCAAGTACTCCTGAATAGAGGAAGGAAGAACTTCACCAGCCAGGGGCATTGAACCCTGGCCAGCTTTGTAACCTTCCTCTACCACCTCCCAGTCCACGTCAGGATACGAGTGCTTCACACACCTGAAGGCGGACAGCCAGACATCAAAGAAATAATCATTGAAGTCCTGGTCCGTCCCGGTGAGGTGAGCCCTGGACTCTAGTTCATCCTCAAGCTCCACCAGTTTAGTCTTCATGTTCTCAGCACTGCCCCTAAGGGCCTCGAGCTCCCCAGCCTGGGTGTGATTCCTCTCTTCGAGCTCAGCTATCTTCTCACCCCTGCTCCTTCCAACCTCCTCCAGGTCCTCAACCCTGGATTGGAGGCCCTCCCTGACCTGGTCAGCCCTGGTCCTCTCCTCAGCAGCCCTAGCCTCAGACTGCTCGACCTGCCCCCTGGTCTCCTCAAGCTCCTCCTGGACCTCTTTCAGCTTCCCCAGGGCCTCATCTCTGGCTTTCTCAGCATCTACTATCCTGCCGTGGAAAGCCTCGAAGGCCTGGTTCTGCTCAGCAAGGACTGCCAGATACTTCTGCTTCACGGAGACCACCTCCTCTTGAAGGCTGCTGATTCTATCCCCAACATCAGTCAGGTAGGGCAGGCCAAAGGTCAGGAACTCGCTGGCCAGCACCCCATACTTCACCACCTGCAAAAGGAAAACAAATTGCAAACCTTAGTTGAAAGCACAGCAAGGTAGCAAAGGTAGAAGAAAGTCAGAAAATTCATACCAGTCCGATCACCCATCTCAAGGTAATCCCAGGGTCAGCCACCGAACTGGATGGCCTGTCCTGAGGACGCAGGACGCTGTGCAGCATCCCCCTGATATATCTGTCAGAGGCCACACCTGGAGCAGCATCAAAACTCCCCTCCTCAGGTGTAGGGAACTCAGAGTTGAACAAGGCTGCCAACTCAGGGGGGAGGTTATAGGAGGGCAATAAATTTTGTGCTTCTGCCGCTGCTACTATTGGTGTTGCTGCTGCTGTTGGTGTTGTTGTTGTTGCTGTTGCTGCTGTTGTTGTTGCTGTTACTGTCGTTGTTGTTGTTGGTAGTGCTGCTGTAGTTGTTGTTGTTGTTGATGTTGTTGCTGCTGTAGCTGCCTGGCCCCCCAAGGATGAAGAACCAGGCACTTCAGAAACTGAGCTGACAGGCCCTGCCATCTCCGCAGACCTCCCACTCCAGTTAGAAAGCTGGGAGTAAGAAGGCATGCCAGAAAAGCCAGCCCTGTCAGAGGGATGACTCCCCAGAAGGAATTCATCTCCCCCCACAGAAGAGTCCAAGCCAGCCTGGGCCAGGTCATCCTCATGGATGGCCATGGCAGCCTGAAATCCAGCCTGCTCCTGGACCCTCCTCCTCCTCTTGAGCCTCAGAGGCTCCTCATCATCATCATTATCGTCCAAGGTGACCACCTCCTTGCCCTTCAAGGTGGCCTCCCCAGGATCTGAAGACCTAGGCCTCTTCCCACCTTCAGTGATAACTAGGGAAGACCCCTGGTGCCTAGTCATTGCAACCCTGGCGCTTCCGGCCACAGGAGGGGTCAACCCCGCACTCCTCCTGGACCTCCTAACTGGCCCAGTTGCTATCCTCGAGGCGATGGAAGAAGGAGCCCCTGCATCTGTTCTCGGTCTGGGGGGCAGCCTGCCCTGGTTACTCCTGACAGCATCAGGGTTGAAAGGAACGAATCTAGGAGCAGGCCTCAGAGGGAGACTCTTATCATTCTCCAACAGGCCGAACTTCATCCTGGTTGGAGGCTCCAGGGGGATGGCCCTGGAAGGCCTCCTCTGGTCATCTACTCCCAGTTTATCCCAGTCCACCCTCACCTGGGCCTCAGCTGCCAAAAAACAGGTCAAAAAGGATAAGACCAAACTGCTATTCAAGACGATCAAGGTGGAAAAAACAAAAACAAAACAAATAAAAGAGAAAATACCTCTAGTCATCTTGCAGCTGAGATTAGACAGAGCCAGATAGGCCTCATTCCTAATCAGGTCCAGGTGTGGGAGCCACACCACAGGGGTAGCACTCCCAATGCTGCTGGTAGGGGGATGAGCAGCAAACTCTCTGACCACTGCCTGGTCAGCAGCAGACAGCGTCTCAAACCCTACCCACTCCGTGTTCCTGGGCCTGGCCCACTCCGTCCTGGGCAGGTACACGTTGGGTTCGCTGCTTCTCAAGGGGACCGTCAGCCACAAGAACTCATAATACCAGTGCCCCATCTCCCTAGGCTTGGGGTAGGTGGTAGCATAGGTCTCATTGTCACGCCTCAGGACCTCCACGGTCCACCAACCCTTGGGCACATTGGACCCCCTGTACGGCTTCAACCTGTACATCGTCCGGAAGACCCTGGAGCTCATAGGAAGACCCCTGAACTCACAAACCCAGATAAACCCGATCAGCCTCTGGATGGCATTGGGCACTAACTGGGACAGGCAGACGTTCCACTCATCCAACATTTCCACGATGAAGGGGTGCAAGGGGAACCTCACCCTAGAATTCAAGTGGGCAAGGAAGACGGGGATGTGCCCTGGTTCAGAATCCCAGGCACAAGAATTTGCAGAAGGCTGAAAAAACTGGTACCCATCCAGGCCAGGTGCCAGGGCAAGAATGTTGGCCCTGGACACCAGACTCAACTGGTGAATCTTCCCCAGAAACGCAGTGGACGGTCTAATCTGCATGACCCCCTGAAGGGCCTCGGAGTCCTCCCACCTTATGGAGACCCACCGTCCTTCACTGTCCAGGTAGTGGTCACCACCAGCGGGACCACCTACCCAGGTCCGGACCCTCAGGTCCTCATTCCGAACTACCAGAGCCCTGCTCTGGCCAGGCTCCTCCTCTTCTGGCAACTCCCTCTCCGCCTCCTGGAGCTGAGCCGCAATAATGGCGTCACTACTGACATCTGGGTCCTCTTGAAAGATTTCATCCCCAGGTTCGTTCAAGGTTAAAGAAAAATCTGAGTTGCTCGCTTGATCCGCCATTGTTAAAGAGGTGAACTAAAAATGCTTTGAGGAAAAGAGGAAACAGGGACAAAGAACAGAAGGGTGAAAGAGAGAGAGAGTTTGGGGGTGAGAGAAAGAAATTTTTTGAATAAAGGTTCGAAAAACTCCTCAGCTCCCCCTATAAATACATCTCCCACTCTCTGGCGGCCCACTAGGCACGACGGTTAGTGGAGCAATTAAGGCAGCTATAATTACTGCCCCACGTCAAAAAAAAAAAAAAAACTCTTCAAATTCAAAAGAAGAAGAGGGCTGTCCACGACGTCCTGCTACCAGGACCGGGGCCCACTCGACAAAATCCACAAAAATTATTACTCAATTTTTATGGACTTGGGGGGCAAATTGATGGGGCACAATGCACCCCATTAATTATTGGGCCAGCCACATGCAAAGCTAAGGCCCAATCCAACACTCAACAAACAACGGATTTCCATCATAAGGAAGGCCCACAAAGGATCAGGTCCAGGTATAGGACAAAGTCCATACCAGGGCCCCTGATCACCTAAGATCCACGCTCAAGCACCTGCCTGGTCCAGATCATATCTACCAGGTCCTGACGACAGCAACCTGGTCCAGGTCCAGCCTACCAGGTACAGGGTTACTGACCAGGTCCAGCCCAGCCTGCCTGGTCCAGTTCAACCTACCAGGGGCAATTCTTCAGCATAGTCTCAAGGTACTATAAATAGTCCCTCCCCATGCACATGCCAAGGTATCCAAAAAAATACTAAACACATACAAAACTTCTCCCCCACTCATTCTCTCTCTACATTCTCATACTCCCACATTTACTGACTTGAGCGTCGGAGGGCCGTTCCCCGGAAACACCTCCGGGGGTAGCTCACGTTTGTTCTTCGTGCAGATTCACAAGCTCAACACATTCGTGGAATTTGGACTAGCTCTCAAGCCCATCCATTATAAATTATATTGTTGTGACCTCAAATCACCTCAACAAAAGGTTTTGCATAAAAGTAAGGAAGAGGGCATGGAAAAGATTTTAAAAAAGAAATTACTAAAGTTAATACAAAAATCTCTATTATATAAGCCAAGGTTTGAGGAGGTGGTGGTGGTCTCCATATGAGATTACTTTGAGGTGGTGGTGGTGGTGTCCATATGAGATTATCACACTACTCTTACGCATCATTCATATTTGTAATTGTTTTTTTAGGGACCCTTCAAAAATTAAAGAATCAGTTGATTGATGTTATTATTATTAGTCAGATATATATTGAAATCAAATTGTCATATAAATATTTGGAAATTACTCATCAATACAATCAAATACAACATATTGATATATTAATATACAAATAAAGTTAAAGCTTACTCAAAAATTCAATCTTCCTCCCTCAATCAGTGTCATAGAGAGGAAGAGGTGTGGGTCTTTACATAATGAGCTGAATAAGACTATTGTGCACTCCGATATCGCCAAAATTCATTTTCTAGTCAGTGAACGCATTTTGCCACAACGTAACAATGACAAGTAAATTATTGTTTCTTTTATTTTTGCAGTTTTAAATTTTCTATCTTAGATGTCATAATTGTATTCTTTCTTCTTATACAACAAGGTAAGATTTTATCAACCATCCAACCAAACACAACTCTGAATGTTACTTCATTTGTATCTTAAGCTGCAAATTAACAAGCCAAAGCAATTTGAGTATTTGATTATTCGAGCTAGGCTTGATAAGAATTATAGATGTTTTAGAATGGTTAAGCTCGGACAAGCTTCTTAATTTATTTGTTCGAGTTGGAATATATAGCTATATTCAAGTTTAAGCAAATAAATGAGCTAGTTATGCTAATTATTGTTATGCAAATTATTAAATACATACACATATAATTAAAATCTTGATTTGTTTTTCTAAGCTATGAGCTTGTAGGCGTACCTTTTGGCCTTTACGCCTAAAATCTTAATAATTAAAAGTACGACTCTTTTTCATGATTAAATCATTGACTATTTATAAATTTATACTCCTATTTTATGTTCATTATTGCAATTGATTTTTTAGGCAATAAACGAAATGACACTTTTTTTTAGTTATTTTCTCCGTTTCAAAATAAATGCAACAGTTTTCATTTTAGGAAGTTTCAAAATAAATGCAACAATTTTAATTTTTTCATTTGTAAATATTTTATTTCTATCTCTCATATCATCACATACTCCACCTTTTCTCTCTACTCACACATCAAAAAATAATCTAAGAGTCTGTGCATCTCTAATTGTAACGTTTTTTTTTTAAATGGAGGAAATATATATTTGTTTGAATCATGTGTTTCCATACACAGAAATTTGAGGGTTTTTTTTTTATATTTTTTGAGGGGGAGAAATTTGAGTCATTGGTCGTAGGTCTTGTTTGATTGAGAGAGTTTAGATGAGAGTTTAGAGTTTTGACCAATCAAACTCTAATTTGGGTGTTTGGTAAAATAGAGTTTAAAAGAGAGTTTTGTACCAAAAACTCTAATTAAAACTCTCTTTAGGAAAAACTGGGTTAGGCAGCTTTTTCTTATGAGTTTTGGAGAGAGAAATATTAATTGACTAATTTGTCCACATATTCAAATCTATTAAAACCTAAAAAGTTATTTTTTAATGTCCATAAATGTCATTTTACACAACAAAACTCTAAGCAATCAGCTATGTACTACCAAACACCTTTAAACAATCAATTATTTAAATCAGCAGTCAAATACTCTGAATAAAAAGTAATCATCTAACCACAAACTCTAAACTCTAAACTCTAATTATCAAACAGGCCTACTAGGTTACTACCTAGACTCCTAGAGGCTAGATCACTAAAACATTGACTTAATGTCAAAAGAAGGGAGAAAGAACACAAAACATTGACTAGTGCGAATTCCTCACATGCTCTATGAGACTATGACTATCAGACAATTTCGTTACAATCGCACCAAGTTTTGAATTTCTATGACAATTCCCTTATGCATATATCCAATGTATGTTTGTACAAAAGTAACAAGTAATCCAAAAAAAATTAAAAAAATACACATGTTACTAGAAGAAAAAAGTTTTTTTTTTTTTTTTTTTTTTAAAAAAAAGGCAAAATTGACACCAACAGGCCATACTATTTGCCATCTATTCATATCAGTCCGAACAATTGATTATCATAGAGTAGGCCCAACTATTATGCAAATTAGCCAAAAATAGTCCGGCTTACCTGTTGACCTATTGTAGCCGGTAATCCACAACATGTGACTAACACATGACTTTTAGTGGGGGCTAATTGTTAATCAAATTATTTTTAGAAAACAATTAATTGATAATCAAATCATTTTTCGAAAATAATTAATCCAAAACATGTGACTAGCACATGACTTTTAATGGGGATTACCGGCTACAATAGGTCAACAAGTAAGCCGGACTGTTTTTGGCAAGTTTTTGTAATAGTTGGGCCTACTCTGAGATAATCAATTGTTGGGACTGATATAGGCAGATGACAAATAGTATGAACTGGTGGTGTCAATTTTGCCTTTAAAAAAACGACCAACTATTAAATTATAAAAAAGGAGAAATGAGTAGGGGTGTAAATTGGATGGACTGGATTGGACTTGGCCAAGTCCAAATCTAGTCCGAAAAAAATTGGACTTGAAAAATTGAGTCCGAGTCCAAATCCGATCCAATTCGAATAAAAATTTTCAAATCCAAATTCAATCCGATCTAATCCAATCCAAATAACTAAACTTATGATCAAAATAATTACCATTGATAAATCATAAATGAAAATCTTTTAAGGCATTGAG
Organism: Salicornia ramosissima; assembly: GCA_951394345.1. Taxonomy (NCBI): domain Eukaryota; kingdom Viridiplantae; phylum Streptophyta; class Magnoliopsida; order Caryophyllales; family Amaranthaceae; genus Salicornia; species Salicornia ramosissima. The sequence goes on from OX596234.1 coordinate 53,041,103, forward strand.
CTTAATTGTTCAATGTATGATGTAAATTGGTTTGTTTGGAGCTTAATTAAATCTTTACTCTTGCTTGCAAAATATATATATATAAATGAAAATCTTGTACACTTTATACATAAAAATACTCAATTAGTTGTTTAAAACGAAAGCAGTTTACTAGTTACAAGCACTTAAAAACAGAAAACAAGTCCTTAAATGTCAAAATACACCAAAACTCAACAATTCTTCTCATCCTTGACTCAAATTGAATTTTGAAAAGGCACCAAAACAAAGATTGAGCAGTACTTTTGGAGCGAAATTAAAAAAAAAATCACTCTATATTTCAAAATAAAATTTGGACTGTAATTTGGACTTTGGACTCAAATAGGTTGAATCCAAGTCCAATCCAAAAACTTTTAGAGTCCGAATCCAATCCAAAAAATTTCAAGACTAATCCAGTCCACTAAATTTGGACAAGATTGAATTGGACTTTGAACTTTTACAAATCCACTTACACCCTTACAAATGAGATTGTGGCTTTAATTCTACCAATAAGGCTATAATCGTTGAGGTAAGATGTTGGAATAATTATTATACAAGGCAATAAGGTAGTACGAGGTGTTTTCTTACCACAATAAAGGGGCTTCTACAATGGTCTTCCAAAAAATGACCGAAATACCATATTAAATTATGGCCCTCCAAATTATTTATTTTAACTTTTTTTTAAAACCATTTTTCTAATTATTAGATTATCCAAAATTCCATAATTAATTTTAAAATTTATTTTATAATATTTTCCATTAATTAAATTTTTTAAAAAATATTTAAATTTTTTATGATAAATTCCAAAATTAATTACTATTTTCTGGAAAATTAAAAATAAAGAATATTTAACGTAATTGATTCTAGATCAATCTTCTTTATTTTTAGTTTTCTAGAAATTAATAATTAAATTTGGAATTTATCATAAAAAAAATATTTTTTAAAATTTTAATTAATTGGAAAAAATAAAAAATGAATTTTTAAATGAATTATGGAATTTGGAAAATCTAATAATTAGAAATATAGGTAAAAAAGAAAAGGTAAAATAAATGATTTTGGAGGGCTAGGATTTCTCCATAGTGGTGGTCGTTTTAAAGGATGACCGCTATAGAAAAATTGCACAATAAAATCAAAATTATAGCACTTCAATTACATATTTTTGAACTTTCTACTCTTCAGATATGATAAGACAAAACATATTTAACTGCATGCTTATAAAAAAGAGCATTGTTAAATGTAGTCTCCAAATTACTTAGTAAAACCTTCTTTTTGACAATTTTTAATGTGTTATCATATTAATTCATGATTTTAATCCATGTGTATAATATGTTATGTACATTTCATGATTAATCTTGGTATAAAATTGGAGGTGAGGGATTGGGTTTTTAAGATAATGCCAAAATTGTAAAAAATAATCTTTAATAAGTCATTTGGGGACTAATTAATTAATTGTTAAAAAACTATATGTTAAGATAAGTCCAACGAGACAGTAATTGATTATAAGATTAAGGATATCAACAAGTAAGACTCATAGAATTTCGTATAAGACAACTTTGTAGTTGGATGTTTTGATTGCAATTTTTCCTTCATAATTGAATCAATATTTTTTTACAAATTAAAAAGCACGAAAATTGAATTTTAGCAAAATAACTATCTACATTGTAAAAGAAAAAAAGGACAACAAAAACGGTATGTAATTATGTAAAATTATACAATTACAAGGCGCACTCAAACACCAGTACATAAAAACGAGGAAGTGGTTTAGATTTTGATTTTTTCACTTACTTATTACAAAGTGTACATAACGTGTCCTTCCACATTTTTATTTATAAAACTCAGTCTCTCCTCCAGTCCTCCACTCTACTCTGTGACTTCCTGTCGTCTCTTCCAAACATGATGAACCCCATTAAAGTCTCTTATCTCTTCTTCTTCTCTTTCATTTTCATCCTCTGTTTCTCCCTCTCTTCATCTCTCCAACTTCAGTCCTTCCTCCTCAACTCTCTCCCTCAACCCTCCTCTCTCCATCCAGACCAATGGGCCCAAGCCCAACTTCAAGCCCAACAACAACCAGAAGACCCCACACTGGCCGTGCACTTAGAGCACGTAGATGCTCTCCAACCACCCCACTTAACCCCAGATGATCTCTTCTCCCTGAAGCTCACACGTGACTTAGCCCGTGCAAACTCCATCTTCTCATGCGCACACCACCACGGCCGTGCCAACAGCAGCAGCAGCAGCTCCTCATTCAGCAGCTCTATAATCTCCGGTCTCACCCAAGGAAGTGGCGAGTACTTCACCCGCATCGGAGTCGGCACTCCTCCTAAGTACATGTACATGGTCCTCGACACAGGAAGCGACGTCGTTTGGATCCAATGTACCCCGTGCAGAAAATGCTACGACCAAACAGACCGTATGTTCAACCCACTCAAATCCACCTCATTCCACTCCATCCCGTGCCGGTCCAAGATCTGCCAGCGATTAGACCAACCCGGCTGCTCCTTACGTGTCAACAAATGCGCTTACCAGGTGGCGTACGGTGACGGGTCCTTCACAATCGGCGAATTCGCATCCGAAACGATGTCGTTTCGTCGTGTGAAAGTCCCAAACGTTGCGCTTGGGTGTGGGCATGACAATGAAGGGTTGTTCGTCGGTGCCGCCGGGTTGCTAGGGTTAGGCCGTGGGAAGCTGTCGTTTCCGTCGCAAACCGGCGGCCAATTCGGCGGGAAATTTTCGTATTGTTTAGTGGACCGGTCCGCTTCTAGAAAACCGTCGTCGTTGATGTTCGGGTCAAGAGCGGTTTCGAGAAAAGCGGTTTTTACACCGTTGATTACAAACCCGAAAATGGACACGTTTTACTACGTCGACTTGGTTGGGTTTAGCGTGGGTGGGACCCGAGTCCCTGGGATATCTGGGGAGCTTTTTAAGATTGATCCAACGGGCGATGGTGGGATTATTCTCGATTCGGGTACTTCCGTAACCCGGTTGACCCGACCCGCTTATATTGCTTTGAGGGATGCGTTCCGGGCCGGGGCTCATTCGTTGAAGTCTACATCCGGGTTCTCGTTGTTCGACACGTGTTATGACTTGTCGGGTAAGACGGAGGTTAGGGTGCCGACGGTGGTGATGCATTTTAAAGGGGCTGACGTGTCATTGCCTGCGAATAACTACTTGATACCCGTTGATACTTCGGGTCGGTTCTGCTTTGCTTTTGCGGGGACGATGGGCGGGTTGTCGATTATAGGGAATATACAACAACAGGGTATTCGGGTTTCTTTTGATGCTGCGAGTGGCCGGGTCGGGTTTCTCCCAAATGCATGTACCTAGATTTGAGTTTTGATTTGTAGGAAAAAAAAGGTTGATTTGAGGGGTGGGGGGATTTAATATTATGTGTGTTCCAGCTGTGGTGGTAAGAATTTTTATTAAAAAAAGGTGAGTAAAAAGGGTTTGACCCCAATTGCAACTGCAAATATCAAAGTGAAAGTGAAGCCCTTTTACAGTCAGTCATGTCTCATGAGTCATGTGTATACTCCCCACTCAAATTTGCCCATCTTTTTTGCATTGTCGCTGCGGTGGAGGTATAATTTTAAATGCTTTATTTACTCTTTTATATTTTATAGGTATAATTTTAAATATTAATATCTTGAGTTATATTTAATAAAAAATTATATAAATGATATATTTAGAAAGTACACATTGAGACAAATTAAATGAAATTTTATATGATTATATTTTTCCTTATATCTATAAAATTAAATAGAGTAGAGTTAATTACTATGTGAATAGTGACACACTGATACCAGTCAAACTGGAACACTTGTTATAAAACGTAGGGAGTAACAAAATGAATGTGATAAAGAGAAAGATATTACTCCGTCTGTCCCGAAATAACTGCTACACTTTACTTTATCATCCGTCCCAAAATAAATGATCCATTTCTTTTTTGGGCAATGACCCACATATAACTTTACATTTATACCTCATACTTACTACTTAATACCCACTATTTTTTACCTACTTTTACTCACAACTTTACATTTTTACCATTATTTTTCACAAAAAGTGAGTCTCAACAAAAACCTAACCCCAAGCCCTTATGGAGCATTTTTTTGGGACGAAGAGCTAGAGTACATTTTTGTTTGTATTAAAATTATTTTGACTAATTTTTTCATTTACACCCTTAAATCGCTTCCTGATGCGTGTAAATTCAATTGTTGCGATTATTATGTTACGGAGAAAATATGTGATAAATAGAAATGGATACGCTATAAGAAAAAGTAAAAGAACATTTGTTGTAGATATAATAGGAAATTTTCACTTTTGGTAAATGTTACACACAAAAAAAAAAAAAAAAAAAACAAAGAAAGCATATCTTTTAAATTAATTTTTTGAAATTTCAATTTAGTTTAATTCAATTCAGGATTTAGCTCATGAAATTTCAATTTAGTTTAATTCAATTTAGGATTTAGCTCATGACGATCATAAAATTTGGTTTAATTCAGCTCAATTCAAATTAGTTCAATCCAAAAGAATATACCAAAGTATACTCAACTTCAAGACTTTACACTTGCGAGTGTATAACTTTTGTTAGGTACAAGCGACTAAGCGATGATTCCAAAGGGCTCATATTCAAAAAGAAAACTAGAAAAAAGTGATTCTGTTGTTGATTTTCAAAATTATATAATTTTAATATATTCAAATAATTTGTCTAAAAAGCTAAATAAAACGCATCCTAATTGTGACAAATTAGATAGTGATGTAGAGAATCGATGTGATCTGAGGTGGTATGGCTGAAGTTGATACTTTCAGTCATTTAATCAAAATTTGAGTCCTTTTTTAAAATAAATTATAATGGTACTTTCACTAATAACCTGAGGCTTACCATGCCTCCTATATAATTCCCGATTTTCTGCTTGGTTGCCTGATCTGATCTGAATTTTCTGAAAATAAGCACATGATGATGTTTATTTAAGTTAAATCAAGCGTACCCTAAGCGTATTAAATATGAAATTTATTACAGTATTTTATTATATGGTGCTTTTTGAAGCTTTTGTTCCAACTTCCACTTCCACTCAAGGCCGCCTCGAAAATTTTAGGCACCCTATTCTAATAATTAAAATTAGTCCCTTATATTATTAAAATTCATACATTATTTATAATTGAATTAATAATATACAATTTTAATAAATAAACATTCTAAAATTTAATACTCCGTATTTTTTTAGGGTATTAGAAAGAAATAAGCATTTTATTAGGAAGTGTTTAAAAATTTTAAAAAAAAATTGGGACCTTTAATATTGAAGCATGTGATCAAAGAATGGCCCTGCTTCCCTTTCCAATCAAAGTGTACAAGAAATGTGACCCGATGACTGAAGAAAGGCCAGTTTAGCATGCAATGCAACTTATGCAAGTATGCAACGTTCTTCCACTAGATTGTGTACATGATACACGAGTTGCTACGAGATCCGCACACGTACACGTGTTGATTTTGCATGAGATTGCTGCATGTATATATGTCTTACAATTGTTTTTTGCTTATTTCGGAGTTTACTTTTAGAGGTTAACTGATTAGGTTAGCTATTTTGAATAGCTGATTATGATAGTTGATTAGACATTTAGACTAGCTAATTATATTAGTTGTTTGGTATATAATAATATAGAGGTTAGCTGTTAGATATTCCATAGTAAAAAATAAAAAAAATAAAAAAAAATCCTCATATAAACGTTTTGAAAAAAAGTCTTTTTATCCCAAAACTATTTTCCAAACGTCTAACACCAAACACCAAAAATAGTTTTTTGAGCTAGTCAAACCTTTCTTTTTTCCTAAACCTTTAACTGTCAAACACCCCTGGCCCCTGTGTTGGTTGTTATGTTTATTCCCCTAAGCTATGCCTTTAAGATCTTCGGTTATATATCTAAGTTATGACAATGTCTTTTGAAACTTTTAAATTGTGTCCTTGTGATCTATTTTTTCAACAAGCGGTGCCCTAAACTTATGACATTTGATAACTAAAATTGGAGAGGATTTAACGATGTTGATTATTGGTAGTTATCAATTTAAAACATTGAAAATGTTTTCCTTAGTTATGTTTTAGAGGTAAATTTTATCTCTTAAGAGTTAGTATTGAGTTAAAATAATTGAGAAATATGACTATATATGTAACGACCGGGATTTTTCGGCCGTAAAATTTCGTGGAAAATTAAGCCTTTAAGTCCAAACTATCTAATTTGGGCCAAAAGTGTAACAGCCCCGAAAATTCGGACCTTTTCCTTCCTTTATAAAACTTAAATTTTACTAAAATCATAGCCCGAATTTCTAGAGTTGCTACTCGTACGCCCACCTCTGATAAGAAATGGGTATACGAATAAGTAAAAGCAGGATCGTAATGTTTTCAAATTCCAAAATGGATTTCATTCATAAATACCAAAGTCGTACAATGTTTAAATCCAAAATATTAAAAGTTAAAATAACTTATTACAAGATGTTCTGCTAAAGCATAAAGCCTATGATCAAAGGGTTTAGCTAATTCCAACAGAGATTCCTCATCAGCCTCAAACAAGTAAGCCATCCTTACTACTCACCTGCACAAAACCCCGAAGGAAAAACAACAAACAAACAATAACACAAAAATCAGAAAAACTGAGTATGATCGACTCTACCCCGTAAAACGATTTTAGTTTAAAAACAATTGACACACAAGAGACATAGAACATTAGCTGAACCAACATTTACCTAATTCACAAATTTTTAGAGTAATTAATATTCAAAATTATTAATTGGGAAAGTGAACGCGATAGGGCCTGTTTCATCCCGTCACGGACTTTTCGGCCTGGCCTGCAGCTTGTCAACAGAGTGTCCCGAGTGTATACACCCCTCACAGAACTAATGCGTATCCACAAGTGCGCGCCAGAAGTTCAGGAGGAGGACGAAAGCAAATTATAACGGTTACAAGGATTCAACGACTATTCAACACATGTCCGACCTATTGCGTGTCCACCACAAAAATAGGCCCACATTGGGTACTCCCCAATGAGACACCGTTCATCACCCTAATAGTTCGTCACCGTTCGGGCTACTTCCCCTTTTGAAGATTGTTTCACTTTAAGTTTAGGTTCATTTGGTTTAGAAAATCATTTGAGTGAGAACAATAACCTCAAAATAAATCAATCAAACCAAAATTCCGCACTTTAAGAATTCTCCACGAGAAATCAAACCATAAGGCAACTTGCCAATCCAAATTCTACAACTCAATAATCCATCGTTCATTCACAGACACCACTTATACTTCTTAAATCAAAGCAAGTTCAAATATTCACCAATCCATAACCAAATTCCATGACGTAAATAATTCATTAAACAATGGCAGTCAAAGAATTGCTAAGAGCGTCAAACTTTTCAAAATCATGCGCATAGAAGGAAATTTTCGAAAGAGTAATAATATACTCATAAACACATTTTTCGAAAATATGTATGTATATATATACTAAATAATTTTCAAAAATGGTAAAATAAGGTTACATAAAACATTTGGAGATTTTAAGTTGTAAAAATCATAATATAAATACGTAGTACAATTTCAAAAATTTGAAATAATATTTTCAATCCGTGAGAGTATATTTTCGAAAATTTCAGAATTTGTAAATAGAATAAATGAGCTTCTTTTGGACTTCTAATGGGTATTTGGTATACAAATTATATGATCTAAAACACATGTACACAACCGTTAGTCCAAAAACAAGTTTTATTTTGATTTTGAAAATAAACGAAAGCGTAATTAAGCTATTACAAAAAATCTAGACAGCAACTATAATTGGCATAAAATGCCTTTAAAACCATCACATTAGCCCTCAAAAACATGGCTAAAAACATTCCTTCAATGCCCATACATCCAAACGAAAATACTACTACTTTGCACACAATTAATCATAATTTTACGTCATCAAAACAACCTTAAAAACAATAACTAAAACAACTACTTAAGCATGCATATAACTTCTACTAAAGCATAAATAAACATAACTATAAAGCATTAAAAATACGCTAGAACATAATACTAAGCATGCTAAAACAAAAGCGTAAAAATAAACTAATCTAACCTAAGCATACAAGAACCTAAGGCTAAGAAAGCAGTAGACATCAAAGCATACCTCAACATCTAAAAGGCTACTTTAAGATCACTCCCTCCTTAGAAAATTAAACTCAATTCTCTCGATTATTTTTCTATAAAAACTTTTCACTTGTTACTCCTCTTTTATTAGAGGAGAAGTGGAAGAAATGTTGAGAGAATTGTGAGGAGTATGAGAGGGTGAAGGAGGTTATTTATAGGATGGGAGGGTGTAGGAAAGTAGGAAACTTTCCATGTGGGACAAGTGGTGAGTGGTGGTGTGTGGCCATGTGGGAGGAGGAGGAGATAAGGGTGATGTGGTGATGATGTGGCCTTAGGAGTTGTGTTGTCAAGCTTTAATTACTTGATGACTAATTGACTAGTTAGTCTAATTATGCGGCAAATAAAATGCGGCATGCATAAAACGACCTTTAAAAATAAAATTCGAAGCCATAAAAATACATTTATTTATCAAAAATATTTTTCCATACAATAAAATAATTTTCGCAATTTATATATATTATTTTCGAAATATTTAAATACATATTTATTTATTTTGAAAATATTCCAACTTCAAAACTAATTTATTATTTTCTGAAAATAATATTACGACAAAATACTTTGTTTTAATAATAAATAACTTTGAAAAGCTCTTTTTTTAAAATATAAAACCTCGGCAAATAAAAGATATTATTTTTGAAAATCTTTGAAAAATTACGGGTATTACATCTACCCCCACTTAAAAACAAAGTTCGTCCTCGAACTTACGGAGCTAGTACTACAAAAAGACTTAATGGTAATTGTTTAGCAAGCCCAATCTATGCCTTACTCCCTCCCTTGGCCGGCCCCCTTGTTTATTTTTCGCTTAATATCCTAAAAACCCACCCTTTGTAAACCTTATTCATTATATCAATTAATCAAACTCAAAGAAAACCCCAACCTTTTCCCTCTTGTTCTTCACGGCAGCCCCAACTTCAACCACACCAAAAAAATCTAGCCTTTACTCCTCAAATCAAACACCTTCATCAAAGAAAGTTCAACCTTCAACCTTTGATGATCAAAACCAGATTGTGCTTTGATTTCCTTGCTTGTGGTCGTGTAATGGAGTCGAGTAGTACGTGAGTTGGGCGTGCACTTGGCGTGATTTTATGTGCTTGCTTCTAAGGTAACTAGATCTCTTCTACTTAGGAATAGGGTTAGATTGCATAGGATAGTAGGATTAGAGGAATTGTGGTCATGTTCGTGTTATGGCCGTGTGACTTAAAATGTTTAGTTTCAATCTTTATGCTTGATTTGATGAATCTTGAACTATCTTGTTATGCTATGACATTCTATGTTTGGTTCTTGAAATTCTTGTATGATTTTTCTTGCAAAGTTAATGTTATTGTGGAATCTTGATCCAATGTTCACGTGAATCTTGAAGTTGTTATTGCTTAATTTATTTCCTCCTATTTATGCGTGTTACTCATGCTCTAAAGGTTTTATTTTTATTCTGTTTGTCAATCGATCTTGTTGAATCTAGTTGATGAAAGTTAATTTGATATTTCGAGTGGTATGATGTTGCGTGAATTCGAACTTGTTTGATGTTCTATTTGGCGTCTTTTTGAGTCTTGTCGAGTCGTGTCGTGTCGAGCGGTTTAAGACCGTGCGTCGAGCGGTTGAAGACCGAGCGTTTATCGGTTTATCTGTGATGAATTGTGCGGGGCAAGTTTTGTATGATTGATTGTGAGTCAGAGTCGTGTCGAGCGGTTAAAGATCGTGGGTCGAGCGGTTAAAGATCGTGCGTCTATCGGTTCATCAGTGATGAATCGTGCGGGGCAAGTCCTTTATTGTTGGTCATGTTATCGGTTGTAGACCGAGCGATGTCTTATTATTGAACTTGAGATTGGTGCGTGTTATGCTTGGAAGTATTTGCACTGGCTTGAATTGATTGATGTTGTTGATGATTGTTATGTTTCCGCTGCTAACCCTGATGTTGAACTTGTTGAACCTGTGAACGTTGTTGTTTCCTGTTTTCTAACCCTGTTATTTTATGTAATGTGGTCCTACTTCTAAGTATGACAGTTTAGTTACTCGTCATTGATGGTGGACCCCCAATTCTATTTTGCAGGTAAGCAAGATAGAGACTAGATTTTTACTTTCCCCCCGTAGCCCAACCCGTTCGTAACCTAGCCCGACCCGTAACCCAGCCCGCAACCCAGACCCAGCCCGTAACCCTATTTTTTTAAAATTTTTACTTTCCCCCCTTTTTTACTACTATAAATACCCTTCATCTTTCATTATTATTATTATTATTATTATTATTATTATTATTATTTTATGTTAAGAATTGAAATTATATATGTGATTCATGATTTTAATATATGCTAAGAACTAAAATTATATATGTGATATATGATTTTAATATATGTTAAGAATTGAAATTATATATGTAATACATGATTTTAATATATGCTAAGAACTAAAATTATATATGTGATACATAATTTTAATATATGTTAAGAACTAAAATTATATATGTGATACATAATTTTAATATATGTTAAGAATTGAAATTATATATGTAATACATGATTTTAATATATGCTAAGAACTAAAATTATATATGTGATACATGATTTTAATATATGTTTTGTTGATACTAAAGGTTAATATAATAATTATTTATTTTGAAATTATAAAATATTATTATTTTGGAATTGCTAAGTATTTTTAAAAAAGGTTTTGTATGAGCTTTCCAGTTTAACTATTGTGTCGCACCTCTCTTACCTAGGATTCTATCCAGTCAACATTCGTTTCCAATAAGGATTTATACATGGTGTGTATTATGTGTAAAGTTATGTAATTTACTTATGCAACAACTAATGAGTACAATAAAACATTGTTCGAATTTATATAAGTTTATTTTTCATTAACAAGTTATTTTTTCAATTAACAAGCTAATTATATAATTGATATGTTTTTGCCAACTAATGATGACATTTACAAATTTAAAAACCCTAAAAAAAACCCCAACCCCCCCCCCCAAACCCCCTTAAAACCCCCAAATCCCCTAAACCCAAACCATGAACCCAGTCCATGAGCCAATGGGCCCAACCCATGAAACCCAACCCGACAACCCAACCCATGAACCCAGCCCATGACCCAATGGGCCCAACCCATGAAACCCAACCCGTCAACCCAACCCAAAACCCCCAACCCAGCCCGGTCCCCAACCCGGTCCTAGCCTGGTTCGTGGGTCGACCCTGTCCTGACCCAGCTCGGCCCGGCACGCCCATCCCCACCCACGGGCCAGTTCCGGTTAGCCCATCCCCGAACCAGCCCGCCCCCAAACCCGGCCCGCCCGTTGGCCTGCTTTAGTATATACTAGCCTTCTATGCACGCTTTGAGTGCGATAATATTTTAAATACATCTATTAATCTGTCTAAACAAACTTTATATAATCAAAAAAACTTTTTCCCTTTCATTCGGTCATCCCACTACAATTAACAAAAGAAGAGTTTTATTTACCATATTTTATTGGCTACCGAATTTCTACGATAATCATAATGTAAAATTTTCATTTGTAAAATATATCAATATGGATGTCTATTTATATAGAATTTTAAACTATTAATTTTGAAATTTTTGTTTTATTTTGTACTATTTTCATTTAAAAAAGTTTAAAAATTGTAATAACTTTCCTTGATAATTAATGGGTGGTACAAATTGAGATTTTAGAAAGTATTGAAGGGTAAGATGGACATTTCGAGGGGGGCACCATAGCTCCCCTTGGCTTATATAATAGAGATAAATCTCTATTATATAAAAAAATGTCTTAAAAATCCGAACTTCCCTTACTTTTGAAATACAAATTAAAATATAAATTGAATACAATCAATCAATAACAAATAAGGAATTATCAATCAAAGAGAAAATAATTATTTATTCCCCATAAAATATAACAATTTTTTATCTTTTTAAATGAAAATACCACAAAACTAATAATTCACAAAAATAAATAAAAGCAACAAAATTAATATTTTTGGTTTTTTACAAATGGACACCCATATTTATATAGCTTTTCATATTAAATTTTTATCTTTTAATTACAGTAAAAATTTGACCATAAATAGTGTAGTAGATGCAATTAAATTTTATTCAATTAAGCAATCATAATGTTATTTTCAACAAACTCATAAATAATATGTACAGTGATTTGTAATTAGATAATAGTCTTTTCATTAATTTTGGATGTAATGATTTTAAGAAGTTTGATTTTTCCTAGGATTTATTGTATTTGGTAGAAATTAGGAATATAAATAAATAAATTTTAGATGTAAAAATTGGGTATTATCTAAACCCATTTGAAGGAATAGAAAATCAGATCGATTTGTTGATTAAAAAAAGAGTTCATCTCTTTCCTCCTCTTCCATACTCCATCCATCACCATCTTCACCAAGCTCCATTAAACTCCTCCATTCCACACTCCATTAATCCATCCTCCATAAAAATCCACCAAAATAACTTCAAAAAAAAAATCCACCAAAATCCATTCATTTTCTTCCATTTCATTTGATTCATACCAGCCATTAACACCATTAATCACCCATCCATCCACCAAAACACAACTTGGTCATTCTTTTTGAGTTTAATATGTGTTCATAATCAAAATCGATACCGAACATACATACAAATATTATATAAGATACTCATACATTTGTATGGGGGCCTACCAGTATACCGGCAGGTCCATACCCATTTGAAGCACCTATAAGCTGTCGGAGTATGAGATGCCATCATAACCAAGGATGGCAGCCAAGGATTGGCAACCAAGGATGGCATCCAAGGATCCTGACCCATAAGCTGCCGGCTGTATGAGATGCCATCATAACCAAGGATGGCAACCAAGGATGACAACCAAGGATGGCATCCAAGGATAGTCATCCTACCACAATCCCCCTCTATAAATAGAGGAGAATACCCCTCATTTAAGGTACATTCTAATTCTTCTATACACTCTCTTTCTCTCTTAGATTGAATCCCCTTGCTAACTTAGGCATCGGAGGGTCTTTCCTCGGAGACACCCCGGGGTTAGCTCACTGTGTTATTCCATTGTGCAGGTAACAACCACCACTGTCAAACACCTCTGCACCACCACTAACGGTATCGATCAAATCATACTGAAACAATTGGCGCTGTTTGTGGGGATCTTACAAAAAGTTCCACCCGAAAAACTCTGTAATCAACTTAAACAAACACTTTGATCAGAAATCATGGCTAATCAAATTTCAGAGGAAATCCCAAAAAAAAAAAAAGAAAAATAAGAAGAAGCAATGGAAAAAGGAAAAAAAGATGGCCGAAGGCATATTGTTTGGCCTTGCTCAAGAGGTCTTGAAAAAGGTAAGGGTTCAAGGGACGTTGTTGAGGTTGCCTTAGCTTGGGGCTTCAAAGCCAAGTATGGCATCCAAGGATGACAAGTCATAAGCTGCCATCTGTATGAGATGCCATCATAACCAAGGATGGCAAGCCATAAGCTGCCATCTATATGAGATGCCATCACAACCAAGGATGGCAAGCCATAAGCTGCCATCTGTATGAGATGCCATAATAACCAAAGATGGCATCCAAGGATGGCAAGCCATAAGCTGCCATCTGTATGAGATGCCATAATAACCAAAGATGGCATCCAAGGATGGCAAGCCATAAGCTGCCATCTGTATGAGATGCCATCATAACCAAGGATGACATCCAAGGATGGCAAGCCATAAGCTGCCATCTATATGAGATGCCATCACAACCAAGGATGGCATCCAAGGATGGCAAGCCATAAGTTGCCATCTGTATGAGATGCCATCACAACCAAGGATGGCAAGCCATAAGCTGCCATTTGTATGAGATGCCATCATAACCAAGGATGGCATCCAAGGATGACAAGCCATAAGCTGCTGTAGACACCTAAAAGTGTCTCCCCAATTAAGGATCCAATGATTGTAATATACCCGTCGTCAATTGGTCCGAATTTCTAAAAAGGCCTGAGAATTGCTTGTGTGTGGCTAGACCCGTTTAACCAAGCCTAAACCCTTTAGCCCAAATAAACCCAAAATATTATTAACTTAAATTATAATGCCACCAAATTAATTAAACCCATTTACTTAATGCACACTAATAATCCTAACTAGTACTAAAACCCACCCAAAATCCTAATCCTAAGCCCACGTCAATAAGCATCTACATACTAAAAAGGTAACAATTCTTAATTCCCCATGCACTAAAAGCCCATGCAAAACCCATCTTTGCTTCGGAAAATCTTAAGGCATCCATACCTTCAACCATATCACACCATATCACCCATACCATTATCCTACCACCATTCTTCCCATATTTATCATCCAATATCTCATCATATCAACCATATTCCATCCATATCTTCCATCAAATCTCATCATATCCCACATAATCATCTCCATATCAATTAAGCTCTTACCTTATTCTATCTCATCACATCCCCCATATCCTTGTTGATTTTCTTCTTGAACCTTCCAATCCCACTATATATACCAGCCCTCTTCATCACAAAGAGGACACACAAAAAACCCTCTCGAACTCCCCTCTAAACTACAGAAAATACAGCAGCAATAACACATAAAAACAGCCCTCAAAACAGTCATAAAGCGAGCGATTCGAAGACCTTTGTGAATCCGTTTCGACCGCGACGATTTCGGTATTATTTCTGAGGACCCTAACTCATTATAATCATATATATATTTTTTCATTTCATTAATCATTTTATTGTTGATTACATTACCCATGGTTTGTATCAAGATTTGATTTGATGATTCTATTATGTTTCTTCTCGGTTTCGTGTTCATTGCTGCAACTTTGACGAATTTTCCTACATTGCTCAGAAAGAATTACGAGTCGTGTGAATACTCGTTTTGAAACCTATTATGTCTAGTTTTACAGAAAAATATTTCAAAAAATTTAAGAAAATTCTTTCTGGGCGTTTTATGGGATCGAACGCAGCCTGGTCATGAACTCGTTGTTCAGATTTTGCATTTCCTGTTTTGTTTGTCTAACTTTGCCGAATTTTGCAGGACAATTGGGATTGAATTAGGAGTCATGTGAATAACCATTTTAAATATTATTATATCTACTTGTACTGAAAAATATCAAATAAATTTTATAAAATTTTCTTCTAGATGTTTTCTGGGTTCGAACAGAGGATGGTCAGTCTTGCAGTTTTCAGTTTCGTTTGTCTGACTTTGCTGAATTTTACAGGATTGCTTGAAACTAATTAGTGGTCGTGTGAGTAGTCGTTTTGAAGCTTGTTGTGTCCAGTTTTACGGAAAAATATTAGAAAAAATTTTAAAAATATTCTTGCAGGTGATTTTCTGGTCCGAATCCAGGTTGGTCAGTGCTGGTTGCATATGACTTGATTTTCTTAGTTTCTTTTGTTTTATTTTTGTTAGTTTTTTATTTGATAGTACTTGATCTTATTTGATATGATTTTATTTGATAGTACTTAATCTTATTTGATATGACATAATTTTGTCACTTGTTATCTCATTTGGTATTTTTATTATTTCATGATCTCATGTGCATATTTTATTTTATCTCATGTATATATTTTGTAATCTTGGACAATTGTGACATTAGGGACCGTTTAATATGGACTAAATCAAAATGGTCACAATAATTAGTCTTAATCTGCAAATAATTCAAACCCACCTAGTAAATTTTTAATGTTTATTTGAACGGAAAAAACAGTTTATTTGGGAGTAACTCATCTTCTCTCTCCTTCCTGTTACTCGTCTGGGCAAAGAAGAAAAAAAATTCGGGCCTCCAGTCATCACCACCGCCGACCACCGCGGGTCTAGCCGAGTCATCAACAGCCTGCCGGGAAGCCGTCGCAGCCGCCGTCGCCACCCTCCGTTTGCTGTTTGACGGTATATTTAAAAAGAAAAAAAAATATTTCTCTTTTTAATTTTCTTTGTTCTGAAATATAATCATGTTTCAATCTTGTTTTGTATGATGATTTCGAATGATCCTCAAATAAATTTTCTATTTCAAATTCTGATTTTCTTTGAATAAATAGGGATGTATTTGGGGTTTCTTCTATGCATAGTTTAAATGTTATTGGACCCTAAATCTTGAGTTATATGTGTATTTGGGTATAATTTGGATTAAGATTTTAATTCAGAAAATTAAATTAAAAAAAAACGAAGCTCTTAGAAAATGGCAGGGGACTGCCGTGGGAAGAAGAAGAAGAAAGAGGAAAAGGAGAAGAAAGGAGGAAAAGAAAAGGGAAAAAGAAAAAAAAAATGTTTATATTGGCTTTGGTCTTGTTTAAATCTTGTGTTAGGTATATTAGGGATTAATCGTAATGTTTTATGACTTAAAAAGAATATTTCAACCTATAGGAATGGTTTGAATAAAAATGATATTCTGGAATTTCATTTAAAATATGTTATATAATGTTTTTCTTAATATTTTTGGGTATAATTGTATCATGCGCATTTTATGATCTTTGTATGCGAATTTTGAGACTTTAAACGCTGGTTTTATGGATTTCATAAGGTTTTATATTGCTAGTTTTTTTCGGACGAAAAGTTCAATTCTAACGGTTTTGTCGTTAGTAGCATATAAGGGTTTCCGGTAGTATTAGGAACCTATCGGATGTTGTTGAAACTTTAAAAATTGATTTTCGGGACGTTTCGGAAGGGTTTTTAGTCTTTTATAACGGCTGAAATTTTAGTTTTAACACGCTAAAACGATATTCTAAATATTTAAGTTAATGTCCGTTTGGTATTTTAATTAGAGGGCACAAGTTCAGAATTTTAAATTAAATGGAGGAGTCGGAAATGATTTTTGAAATTTATTTAGAGGCTGGAATGTTGTAATGTATGCTCAGGGTTGTTGTAATGTGAAGGGATATTAATTAGCCCCAAGGTTTAATTGTAGGGGACTTTGAGTTTGGTGAATTCCGTTAATTGTGGCTAGTCGAGTAATATACCAGGTACGTATGTACTCAGTAAACTGTCTGCATGTAGTAGCATGTCTAGGACATGATTTGAACATTGATAACTGGGTGTATGTTATATCTGTGATTGTGGAAGGGAAAATATATATTGTTACAACATGTTGTCCAGAATTGGGTATTTTATCACAGTTTGGGTTATGAGTTTAATTATGAACCTTTTTACCACTTAATGTGGAGCCAGGTGGCATTAAGGAGTTTAATAACTATGTGATCGCTAAACAAAAATAAATAAACATGCAATTGTGTGATTTGAATTATGATTGTTTGTGTTGTAGATTTTTAGGGAAATAAAATAAAACCTGACTTCTCTTAATAACACTGTAAATCATGTAAAGTGAAACGAGATTCACACCAAAACTCTTGGAACGTATATACCTTGAGTATGAACAATGGGGGGAGCTTATGCTCCTATCAAGAGGTACGAGACGCCGTTCACTCTTGTTTTATCTTTTCTTCTTCTTCTATTTTATCTTGGGATCCCAACCACCTTATGGTGGATATTGCGCTCGGATCGCAACCGAGTGTGTGGCCAAGTGGCAGCCGTGGTAAGGAACTTTCTTTACATTTTATCTTTCTCCCACCTCATGGTGGATATTCCGCTCGGATCGCAACCGAGTGCGTGGCCAGGTGGCAGCCGTGGTAGGCAACTTTCTTTACATTTTATCTTTCTCCCACCTCATGGTGGATATTCCGCTCGGATCATAACCGAGTGCGTGGCCAGGTGTCAGCCGTGGTAGGCAACTTTCTTTATATTTTATCTTTGGGAGCCCGTTCGATGTGAATCCAATCTTCTAATAAAATAAACAATTAATATACATCCCACCATTATTTAATCAGATTACTATATTTTCTTTGTCTAATAATGTAGTCCATAGTCTTAGTCCAATCACAATAATTTATTTGGTTAATTAATTATTTATTTACTAGATTAGTGCCCGTGCGTTGCACGGTTGTAAAAGTTTATATATATATATATAACAATATTTAAAAGAATATTTACATATTACAAACAATTAAAATCATATATAAAAAAGCAATATAAGCAAAATATAAATTTATATTAGAATTTTTGTCCAAAACTACATTAATTACACCACTTTTTGTGAGAAACCACCTTACTTACAAATTCTTGTGAAATTTTAACCAAATCTTTGATGACCACTATTCCTCAACTTTTTGAGACATTGAATTTATCTATTCGGCCATAATACCCCATTTGCAAGGCACATGTTCATTTTTTTACCTATTCCATATTTATTGTGACATCTCATCTAACATTTTAAAAAAATTAAAAATACTCTCTATTTCACTCTTCATACATCCTCAACCATTAATTTAGAAAATGGACTATCCATTTCTTTTAAGAAATGCAGAGGATCTTTACTCATTGTTAACTATTTAAAAAAATATAGAATTAATGTGTACATATTTGATTTATCATTAAAAAAATAACACTTATTTGAATAGTGTATGTATAGAAGATGCTAACCAAAAACCAAAAAAAAAGACTTGCTTCTACTTCATATGGGAAATTCATCCATTGTTTAATACGAAGAGAGTTGTAAACAACAACAATTTATAAATCTGATATGACAAACATACAAATTTTTAACTTGTCTACTATTCATGTGGATGCACGTAGTGATAAGTACATCCAAAGCTGTTTTATTGCAGGTTTTAATATTTTTGCTAATTTTAAATTTTAAAATAGACAGAAAAACATCCGGATGTATATAAAAATTTCTAGAAAAATTTAGCCAAAGAGCATCCTCCATTTATAATTTCTATATAGTACACCGCAATTTATCCCAACAAAAATAAATTTAGCCAAAGGTAACTATTGTCAACCCAAAAACAGAATCCATTTATCACAAACGTGAACTCCATTGTCAACCCAAAAAGAATGAGTTTGGGCTTTCCAAAAATGAATGACCCTGGGCTTTCAAAAAAGAGAAAATGCAAGGCAGTCGCTGCCAATTACTCCAAAAAAAAAAAATCTGCATTGTTCTTCAAGAGAAGTCAAATTCTTCTTTATCACTGTTTTCCATTCCAAGCACACCGCTAATTTTCTGCAAATCTGCAAGTTATAAATGTACACCACCTTTTAATTTTATTTTTGGGAGTATTTACTTAAAAAGGATTGAGGTTAGATCAAACTATCTCAAGTGTATATGATTCAATTCATTCTTGTTATTGTTATCAATCTACATATTAATTAATGATGTGTTTTTTTGGCCTGATTTATTAGTAATTTAAAATAGATCTTTAATTTTAGTGCATGTCAAATATGAAGGTGGGATTGAGGTTAAGGATTTTTAAGTGCATGCAAGTATCCTGGCCTGGGTTTCAATATTGTCTGATTTTTGTTGATATTTAATTTATTAATTCTATGTATTGTAATTGTTGTACTGGGTTTTAAGCTGTTCGTTGGGCTTCAAATTTGGGGTTCAATACTTCAATGTTGTACTCCATGTTATAGTATTTGCTTTGGTTTAATTTTTTTTTTCTGAGTTCCTTTATAATTAACATTTCAAATTTTGGGTTCAACTTTTGACTTAAAATTTTCTATCCTTATCACTGTATTCCTTGTTCCTTTAAGCCTTAAAGTGTCGAAGTAGAGAAATAGTTTTTTTTTTTTTTTTATATTAGATTGTTTTGGTCGATGTGAATATTTGTATCGTTGTATATGAACAAAAAATATACTAATGTGAAGTCAGAAAATTTATCAGCATACATTTAGGTGTAGCGATTGAAAATTTTGAAATTAGACAATATTCATGAAACAGGTGGAAAAATGTGAAATTACCTTAGTGTTGTTTCCCAATTTAACAAAAGGCTACCTAACCTCCTTTAATCAATCATCTCAATAACAAAACTTACATGTCTTGCCATTAAAATCGTCTCATCTTATTAAGTGAACTCTGCTGAATTATTATCGGGATTAAAAAAAATCATCAAAGTCTCTGTGTTCTTCAATCAGCTAAAAAAACAAATAATGGATTGGGGTGAAGAAATAGAGGATAAACCAATGGAATTAAGAGCTGTTGAAGCTTTAGGATTAGGGTTTGATCTAACTTCTGATTTCAGGTTGAAATTCGCTAAGAAAGAGAGGCTCGTTCTTCCTGGTGGAAACGTTTCGATCCTTGGTGTTTCGGTTAATATTCGTTGCGATAAAGGTGAATAATTGCGGTTTAAGTCTGATGTTCTTCAATTTAATCAGGTTTTTCTTCTTTTCTCTACTTTTTTTTTTTTGAATTTACTGATTAATTCCAATGATTGCCTAAAGGAGTAGGGTGTATTTGGTAGTATTAAAAAATTGATGAGTATAGCCTTTGAAAGTACTATGTAGTACTTGAGGGGCATAGCTTAGAATTTCTCAAGTATTTTTCTTTGGATCTTTTACATTGTAGATATAGATAGAGTTAATTTTTAAAAAAATGGCATGTTGGTGGTCTTAATGAATTTAAAAAAGACAATGACGATATATCAATTAAAGAAGGTTTTCAAAAGACACAATCACTTACTTAGTTTCTAAAGGTTTTGAAACACTTCTTTATACACTACATTGGTTGTTGTAGAGCTAGTGTTACCTTCTTTATCACATATAAGAATCTTGAGTCCTTTTTTTGTTTTCACCCTTGATATTGCCACGTATAGTTGACCATGGATAAAAATCGGTCTTGGTAAATATAGTCCAACATGTGAAAGTGATTGTCCTTACTCTTGTTTATCGTCATTGCAAAACAAATAATCAATGGAAACTGTCTTCGCTGCATCTTGAAAGGAAATTTACTATCTGATGGGCTTAGAACCATGCGAGGTATGAAAACTTTGTGCCCAATATTGCGACCAGTGATGATTCTAGCCTCAATCACATGATTTTCCATTCGACATACTTGTAATCTAGTACCATTGCACAACCCTTCTTGCTGATTAATATTTCTGATGAGCATTACTGGGACACCAATCTTGAGCCTTAGCTTGTGATTTGGTAATCCTGAGCATCTAATACTATTTAAGAAATCAGGAGAATATAGCTCATCTCCATAACCAACATTCCCATCTGCATATGCAATACTGTCTGAACTGTGGTATATCCTTTCTTCCCCTTCCAGCTTTGACATCAAGTAGTCATTCAGTGATTCCACATTTTCATGTGTTGGAGCAAGGATTGCTCTTTCTTGACAATAATGTGGACTCATTAGGTTCTCTAAAAAGGATGGATAAGTTGAATCCGCTATTGACGCTACTGGATTAATGGTGTCTTTAATTAGGATGTCATCAGGAATTTGAATCACTGCTTCACCCTCATTTTCCTCTCCAAGAAGCCCATCTCCAACATTCAAAATCCATTCTGAAAATTCCTTTAGCTCCTGCAAATTGTTGTTAACATCATTAGCTTCAAGTCTCATATTCCTTGTTAATCTCAGGACCTTAGCTCCAAAGGTAAGAGGAGCTTATGGTAGCAAATACTATGTCTTGTCTGGAACCTTTTGGAATAACAGGGAGTATTTGTCGAAAATCACCTCCAAAACAATAACCTTTCCACCAAACGGCCGATCTAAGTTGCTTTTGCTTGGACTTTTAAGTATATCCCTTAAACTTTTATCCAATGCCTCAAAACAAAATCTATGAATCATGGGTGCTTCATCCCAAATAATAAGCTTTGCCTTTTCTATCAATTGAGCTAACTCTGTCCCTGGTTTGATGTTGCAAGTTGAATCCTCATTGACATTAATTGGAATCACAAATCTGGAATGAGCAGTTCTTCCTCCACTGAGTAGCAATGATGCAATACCACTTGAAGCAACTGTTAACACAATATCCCCTTTAGACCTAATCCCCGCCGATAAAGTTCTCCAGATATATGTTTTTCCAGTGCCTCCATATCCATAAATAAAAAGACACCACCTTCACCACATGGCACAACATTCAAAATAGTCTCATATACCTCTTTTTGCTCAATTGTTAATCTTGAACAAAGGTTTTCATGTTCTTCCTTTAATGATGTTCTGTCATAACAAAGCTCGTCTTGAATCAACCTATTGTGTCCCTCTGTGATAATCACTTCATTTGGAAAAGGCATAGAAGAATATAACTTTATACTACTTCCATTGTTGTTTAAAAAATTTTCTATCTTTGCCAATGTGTAATTTTTCAATTGTGCATCACTCAAGTGCAGATCTGTTGCAGCATATAATGGCAAGGAAAAAAAATAGTTTAGTAATCTACACAGAAACACATGCACTGTGTTACAGCATATAATGGCAGCATAATATACAAACTATAAGTGCTTAAAAAATTGAATTAAACAATGTAAAAAGTAAGATAATAGTTGTTAAAAAGTAAGTACGAAGATAGCAGCATAATGTAAAAAGCAAGCTTGTTCCCAACCACCTTATAATTTCTTTATAATTATATTTTTAATTTATTCTCATTAATTACTTTCAAAAAAAATTCTATTACCATGCATTACAACATATATGTTCCAACAAAGACTAATTCAGTAAATTTATAGATAAAAATGATTAAGTACTCATATACAAAAAGGAGGATAAATGATGAGATATTCATACCATTTACTCCAAGGATTTTTCGTTGCTTATGAAGAATGTCATCTGATAGTAACAACCACGTTTGTTCCCACACCGATTCAGGTCTTGACAAACTATTTGACATCAAAAGCATCACAAATAGGGCCCTTAAATAGTTAGCAGTTCCCCAAAAACTTGCTTCCTTTATACCTTCAATATACTCATTATCATCATCCAATAATCCTAGTGCATAGCAAGCCTCTTTGAAAGAAGAATGTACTACACCATTGATTGTACGTATGTCTGCGTAAGATGTTGGCCCCCTCACTTTATTCAACAATATACCCAAGTAATGTAACTCACCACACATAATAGGAGCATAATGAATTCTTCCAATGGAAAAACCACGTTTCCTCGGCACCCATTGCATTAAGTCTTGCTTCCACACAAATTTCATAGGGAACTCCACATAAGTCAAATTTCTAGCATCAGCATAAATTTTATTGCATTCCATCCAAGATAAAAACATCGAGTGATCAATTCCAGGACGACTAATAACTGATTCAATATCATCTTCATCCTGGAAAACAACACTTTGCTCATCTGGAAGGTGAAATGACAATCTCTCAACTGGAGGGCTTCTATAATGAATCTCAAAACCCAAAATCCTCCACACAGCCTCACATGGTGAAATATACCTACAATCATAGTAGTTCTTAAATTCATCTATGACCTCGATCCGATCATTCCCACCTTCACGATCTTGATAAACGGATGCAGTGACACGATCATGCCCTTTATTTATGTACTTAAATAAGTACTTGATTGATCGAGATAGATTGCACCATTCAACATTTATATGAGCTTGGTATTTCATCAATAATATGGGATTATAAGGAACCACAAATCTATTATCTAAGGTTACTCCATTCTTCTCCACAATATTTCTATTATCTCGTCACCTATAAACTGGATACCCTTCTTCATCGACGTTTGTCCTCTCCTGGAATTTTTTAGGGAACTTCTTAGTACATTTTTTGTTCCTCATGCAAGGTGATTTCATATTTAGAGGACCATAAGGACCATGAATCATAAAATCCTTCACAACTTCATATAGTTTAGGAAAGTCTCCTTTATTAGGAATCTCTGCTAAAATGATTTTATCAATGTCTTCTGAGTGTGGAAACTTGTCATCTCGATGCATAAACAACAATATGTGAGCATGAGGGAGCCCGCGCTTTTGAAATTCTACTGTATACACAACTGCAATGTATAAAACAATATAAAAAAAGTATGTTAAAACATGAATATATGCGACCAAGTGAAACAACCTTATAAACTCAATAAATAGATAAACATGATTAAAGAATTAAGAACCTGCTTGGACCCGACCGAAAATTTGTTTTTGTCGCAAGTCTTTAATCAATTGATCTAATTTGATTTTGAAAACTCGACAAAGGATATCAGGTCTATCTTCAGGTTGAAGGCCCCTCTTTTTTTACAAACCTAGTAATTTCTGGCCACTTAGGGTTGCATGTAAATGTGATGAACAAATCAGGATATCCATAATACTTGCACAAAGCCATTGCATCCATATAGTTTTGGACCATGTATCGCCGACCACCGGTGAAAGAAGATGGTAGAATTATACGTTTTCCTGTGGAGACAGCATTACTCCCAACATGTACTGCTTGAGTTAAATTTTTCAATGTTTCAGCTCTAAAATTTTTCTGATTAGCACGGATGTAAGACAATCTTTCTGCTTCTATCATTGTATGTCCATCCACCAAAAACTGTTGAAATAATTTCCTTGAAAAAACAATTATCATCGATTCATTTATTCTCTCCATGATTCTATATGCAAAAAATTCTCTCATGCTTAGCCTTTTTCGTTTTCTTGATGTGATTGTTGTGGACTCTCCTAATGGAATATCAACTCTATACCCATCCTCCCCATAAGGAAATAGTAGAGGATACTAAAGAGCAAGATATGAAGGGTGTAATTCACTAATATGCTGCAATGAACCGGATTGTGTTTCAAGAACTACATCCCTCTTATCATAAGAGTTGTCGATATCACCAATAATGAGTGCATCGACCTCTGATGCTGTTGGGACATTATATCTCCTTCCATCTGTACCACGTCTACCAATCAGTTTTATTTTCACCTTTTCTGGATTTGTTGAATCAAATCTGCCCCTTGCCATTCTGAAGACCTTAGCGAAAGGGTTGTGGTCATCTAGCATTCTCTTTAAGCCGCTAACAATTTCACTATCTAGTGAATCTGTACTTCGTGAACTGCAAATCAACAAAATATATTTACGTTTCGTTTTTTTTCCAAAAATTATATAAATGAAAAAATTGAAGTTCTAATTATTATAGTGTAAAAAACAAACCTGATTATCGAGATTCTGTTTGAGATCTCATTGTCAGTGTCATGTATATAAAGCTGCAAAAACTTGGGAGAAGACTCATCAAGTGGTAGCAAACTCCCAATCCTATGATAGTTTTGTCCATGTAATCGGAAAACATAGGGGCTACGTCTTTTGTTGATTGCGGAGTCAACCTTTCCTCCCATAGAAGTGAAAGAAAACATCATATTAAATGCACGAATGTTCTTAACAAAGTGATTACTTTTAGCATCCTTGTTCAGAATATACTTCTTAAGAATGGGTGGAGGCTCTTTCATTGAGGGAAGTTTAACTTTTCCATTCATGCAACATAATGTAAATTTAGGATCTTTTGACATTCTATCTTTTCGAATTCTTTCTTCATACCACATCAATGCACCACACGATGAACATTTCCATGTAGGATCTCCAATATCCGAGTACTCTATTATACATATAATATGAATTGATAAGTTTTTTATGTACAATGTAATCCGTAAAAGCGTATAAATAATGTTAATGAACATTTAGAAAATTTGGGAACACACCTGAAGTGTTCAAAACATCATGATCTTCTTCTTCTTCCTCATCATCATATACATCAGCTACGTTAAAAAGACCCCAATTTCATTTTGTCTTCCATTTTCTCCAAACAATATATATTTTTGTAGAATTAGGAGCAATAAACACATTATATAAGCACCAAATAGCATTCAACCCTTTATTTTTATTTTTTTTTCATACTACTATCAATTTCAGTCAATAATTATGTAGATTTGATATACATATATCGATAAAATATGTCACCAAACATGCTATTGTATACAATTGTATATGAACCGACATACCTTCGTGCATTACATTATTATTTTTGTGTTCCATGGCATGTAGAGGAAAAAAATTGATGAAAGGTATCATAAATTTTATCAAATTACAATTAGGTTGCAACTTATCAACCCAAATTAAAAATGTCTTACTTGATGCTATTGATTGGTTGATGATGGTACTGGTATTCACATGGTCGTTGCATTCTAATGCAGCAGATGCAATTGACGTTGGTTGAAATGTAGAACCACATGCATCATGATCAATATTAATTTCCTGAGGTGTATGGGACACTAATAAAGCAATTTCATCAGATTAACATAAGCAGTACTATTTTCCACATCTACAATATGAAGGTGAACATTTTTTATCTTTTGGTGCTGTTGTTCCCCTTTTTATTAGTTAAGAATTATTATTTTTTAACCAAGAGACTAAATACCTTGAAAATGAAAGCTATAATTAATACAATATGAAGGTGAACAGTTTTTATCTTTTGGTGTTGATGTGCCTTTTTTTTTTTATTAGTTGAGAATTTAAAGAAAATGATTAATAACTTAATATGGTTATTACGTGATTTTTTTTTTCCAGTTAGAGACTCTAATTGTTCTAATAAATACTTCTATGTAATTTGTCATAGCTTGATAGTGCAATACATAATTTTTGTTGTCCCTTTTAATTAATTTATTTTTTTATGTAATGTAATAAACCAATAAATTAAAAACCTTGAATTTGAAAGTTATGTTTAATATGTTTATGAAGGTGAACAATTTGTATGTTTTGGTACTGCTGTCCCTTTTCTTTTATTAATTAATTTATTTATTTTTAACTAATAAATTAAATATCTTGAAATTGATAGTCATAATTAATACAATTTGAAGGTGAAGAGTTTTTATCTTTTGGTATTGTTGTGCTTTTAATTTTTTTAAGTTAAATAATAGAATCCATTTTGTTAGCCAATAAATCATTATTAAAATTATAATATCTGTCAAATGTTAAAAATTATATATTTTTTTGAAAAATGTCCAACCAAAATTCAAAATAAATATAAGAAATTGCATAATAATGAAGGACAATAATTATAATAATCATCCAAAGTAATATTCAACAAAGTGCCAGACAAACAATATAGTTCAACCAAGACATGTAAGTTTTGATAACACAAATACCACATTACATCATACTGCAAAAGCTAAAGCTTTTACCCAATAATATCCTAGCCGAATAGTAATAAGGAAAAATGTTTCCAAAATATATTTGGAATAAACTACCATAAATAAAAATAACAATTCGATAAAATGGAAACGTCAGCTACCATCCTTTTCAACCTTGACATCAGACCTTTTCAACCTTGACATGAGACTTAATCTTATTTGTAGCAGACAATTTATCTTCATGATCAATAGAGTCACCTTCTGTGGACCGTTTTTTCGAGCAGATTATTGGGGACACATCTGATATGTTTTCATTATCTCCCATGATTGAAATTGCTTCCCGTAAAAGTTGCAATATATTTAGAAGGTAGCTTGTATTAAATCATAAGAATTATTCTTTTTTTTAACTAAATTTATACCTTTTCCGCAGCATAGTTGGTCAAGTAACTCCGAATTAGATCATCACTTTCAGTAATCCTAGTCACAGTGTATACATCCCACCCTTCATTTAGATTGTAGTCTGATATCTCCACCTTAAAAAGACATCTTTTTCCCACAATATTTGTCAATTCATCGGGGAATACGTCGTTATCGGTAGCACGAATCTATACATAACCATTTTCAGTTGAAGGGTTAATATTGACACATTATTGGAAACCTGAAAGTTGACAAATATAAATACAATCACCTTTGTGAGTGATTCCTGCATAGCAATAGCAGTTTTTTGCACAATAGATACAACCTCTCTATCAAACATGACCAAAGAAGCACTACCACTCTCATCCATAACACGAATTTTAACCTTGAACCTATAAAATGTGACAATATTTATGTTAAATTCATAATTCAAAGCTCCCTACACATGGTTATAAGCTCCAGTAATTTAGCTATAGATTATATATATATATATATAATTACCTTGGTATTACATCTTCAGCAAGCAATGTCTTGTCACATTTGAAACAACTAAATGTTGTAATTTTTTTATCATCTCCTTTGTCACAAGTATCAACATCACATTTCTTAACTTTCTTATTGCATTTTTTACATGCAAGATAATACCATCCATGCTCCAACTCAACACAAACAATTGTTGCTAATATAATACATGTCAATGGCTTGTCGGTTTCACACATCTCATCAATTTTTTTTCCTTTCATGCAATTTCAGAAACTCATCAAATTTGGATGTGGAGCTTTGGGATTGTTGTGATTGCATCAACACAGGAACAATAGAAGATCCAAGACTGCGCCAAAAAAAATATACTATGGACCAAATCAGTAAGCATAATATACTATGGACCAAAAAAATTAAGTTAAAATATAATATAATTAAATTATTTGAATTATATGTACCTCCCCTTGAACACTTTCACCTCATTTAAATCCTCATTAAAAAAAAGGTGGGTTGAAAATAATGAGTTCGATATTGTCATCTCCCCTGGATATAAATCAATTAAGCTATCAAAACATGAAGAATCACATGTTGTAAATGTCATAATATAGCTAGATTACATACCTTTCCACTCTTTTATCTTACCAAACTGAATGATAAGAATAATAGGTTCATCAACATTTGCTTGAATGTAAGAAAAAGCTTCTTCAGCATAGTTATCCCAAAGAGTGCACTTCAATCTGTCTCCTCTAATATTATTTTTTGTTTTGTTATTATGGCAAATAAAATATAGTATTAAATTATGTAGTTTATATTGTACAAACATATTCATTTGTAAAACAATAAAAAGAACACACTTAGTATTAATAAGTTCCATCATAAGCTTATTCGAGTCTTTGCCATTTCTATCAAAATTCTCTATTGAACCTGATTGCACGACTTGAGCAATGATATCTTCAAATTTAAAGAGACATCCATGTTAAAATATGATACAAATATGCAGACTATATTTTAATAAACATATTAAGTGTAATATAACCTATCAATATTTTATCATCAAGACTCGTTGAAAGGATGTCATGAAATGGTACAAACTTAAGTCCATGTAGAGGAATGACAAAATCATCATCGCATGGCTTGACCGTAGTTGAAAAAAGAAGTTGATCTTGTAAGGGTTTGAAGTGGTTCTGTAATTTCCAGCATTTTCACCAACACCAAAGTTTGTAATAGTACACAACTGTCCTTGACTAAGCATATGCAAAAATCTCTTAATCAATGTATGCTTCACCGTAGCTTGTATTTTACTTCCCTAAAATTTGAGAAATAGGTAAATACAAACAGTGTAAAAAAATTCCTTTAAAAAAACATTTAATTTTTTTTTTAAAAAGTTAAATCTCATTTTCAAATCCAATTTACAGCTTTTCACACGAGTGAACTAAATTTGATATAAAATGAAGGGTTTAATATCATGGGTTAAAAACCAATAAAAAACGAAAAAAATGTCGGATGAAAACAAAAAAACAATTACAAACAACTTAGCTATACATACCCTTTCATCCAAAAAAATCATTTCTATTGATCCGTCTTTGTTTAGGTCATCATACTTTGGAGGCTTCCACAAACGTATGATTCTTATTTTGATAGTTATCATTCCCAGCAATGGATTTATATCATCAATGTATTTGTATTCATTTGCCATTTTAATACGCTATCAATTTAAGCAATTTTTTTAAAGGAATTTTGAGGTTTATGTGATTGTGAAAATGAAAATAGTAGTTGTAGGTTTTTATATTGTGGACAGTTCTGAATAGAGCCTATTCATTTCTCTGGCATGCTTCTGAATAGTGCATTGAATGCTGACAATGAATAGTTTTTTGAAGGTGGAAAGTTGCCATTACATTTTGGTGGTAATTTTAATGCATATTGCCCGTGCATAGCAACGATTACACTCCACAGCAATAGGGTAGACAATTTTGGTGGTAATTAACTCTAGGGAGAGTATAATGAAGAGTTTTTTGATATTACCCGTGCATAGCTATTTGTTGTGCAATGAATGCTGCCATGTGGAAAGCTGACATTGAAGAGTGTCTTGTTGTGAAGCTGCCAAGTGGTTAGCTATTTGTTTTAAAGCTG
The DNA here is from genome assembly GCA_951394345.1 of Salicornia ramosissima. Classification (NCBI taxonomy): domain Eukaryota; kingdom Viridiplantae; phylum Streptophyta; class Magnoliopsida; order Caryophyllales; family Amaranthaceae; genus Salicornia; species Salicornia ramosissima. The sequence goes on from OX596234.1 coordinate 53,071,169, forward strand.
CCACGTGGACAGTTTAGGGGGAGGGATTAAATAGTGGTTGTTGTATTAGTTATAGTTATAGATTTCTCGCCGTGTTGTATATATGTACGCAGCTTTTGCTGATTACGTGCTTTTGTATGTTTTTTCCTTGGTCATGGCCCTCGCCTTAATGACCCTGTGATGAACCAATTTATACACTTGTATTATTAGGGAGCAGAATTGCACAGGTTAACTTGATGATGTGAAGTTCAAGTTTTCAGCATACGCATGGTCTTGAGTTTGGTGTGAAGAGAGAGTTTACGATTATTGCATTTGAGCTTGTTTTAAAATGTATTTCATTTAATTTATTTGGTTTAAATAATTGTTAAAGTTTTTCCGCTGCAAAACTTTCAATAAGCCAAAACGTTTTTACACGTGGCGGTAATGCTTTGGAAATTTCCTTTCAAATGTATTTTATATCATAACTTTAAATAATATTTAGGATTTTCAAGTAGGAAATTTTCAGGTATTGCAGTACATAAAAATAAACTCTTGAAACAACGTAACAATGACGGACGAGCACGATGAAGAAAACAGAGAAAGCGGAAAAGTTATAGCATTAATCGAGAAAGCAACTAACTCAACTGATCCAGAAGTTGATCCTCGTCTTCTCAAAGCCATTAAAATGGTCGTTCGTTACTCTGAATTTGAGGTCAAACTCGCTTTTCAAACCCTAATGGATCTCATGAAGCGACAACATTCTCAGGTTTCTAATTTTTTTTCGCATTTCAATTTTTGTTTATAACATCTTAATTTTGTTAATTTTGACTAGTGTATGTGTGATTGTTTGTGATTATTGAACCTAGGTTTTTTTTTTGGGTAATTGCAGATTAGGTATCTTACATTGTTCATAATTGACGAGTTATTTATGCGGTCAAAGCTTTTCAGAACCCTAATTACTGAAAAGTTGGACCAGTTGTTAAGTTTATCGGTTGGATTTCGAAGAAATCAACCACTTCCTGCCCCTTCATCGGTTGCGTCGGTGTTGCGAACAAAGGCAATTGAGTTTTTAGAGAAATGGAATGCTTCATTTGGGATTCACTATAGACAAATTAGGTTAGGATATGATTACTTGAAAAACACACTTAGGTATCAGTTTCCAAATTTACTAGCGAATGCAGCTCGGGTTGAGCGTGAGAGGAGAGAGCGGGAGCTGAAAACGCAAGAGATTTTGAGGAACAAGTTTGAGGTCTTGAGGGCGAGTCTCAGTTCGATTAGGGATGAGATAAGGTCGACCATGGATGAGATTGGGGAGTGCTTGGATATTGCAAGAGCTAACGATGAGAATGCGGAATGCGGCAATGGAGCCCTTGGATGATGAGGAGGAAGAGGAGTTTGAAGGGATTCGTAATCCCGAGTTGCAGCAGATTCGGCTCGATGCATTGAAGGAAGCAGAAAAAGTCCATGAGAATAACGATAATAAAGTGGTGTTTGATGCATTGAGGGAGTTGTTCAAGCTGTTAGTGACTAAGCATTTAGTTTCTGTTGGGGAATGGATTTCTGTTCTTATTAGGGTTGAAGTTGATGATATTAGGTTTAGAGATTCTGCATTGAAAGAGTTCATTGATCTTCGGAACCAAATTGTTGCGATGAAAAAGAAATGCGAAGAATCTGGTTGTGTCCTTCCTACGATTAGGGAGAGTGAGGAAGATGATATTTGGGAGGATGCTAAGATTGAAACAGTGGAGAAAAGTAATGGTTTGACAGAAGTACCGAAGGATCCTAAGGTATTGGCTACTGATACTCCTGAGTGCAGCAAAAGAAAGCCGAAGAACAAGAATGTTGTAAAACACACAGTCAATGCTGGAAATACAAATTCTTTGAGGGGGAAGCTTTTAGCTGAAGCTCCAGTTGTCAATTGGGGCTCCTCTTTGGATAATTGGGGTGAGAAGAGGGATTTTATGGCTCACCAGAGAGGATTAGAGCTTGATGGTCATTGGGGCCGGGTAGACTATGATGCTATTATACCATCCGAGAAAATTGCTGAATTAAATGTTCATGCAAGCCTTTACGAAGAAGAGCAGGCTGAATTACAGCCATGTCGTGTTCGTTTGCGCAATGGTGAGCTTTGTCAGAGGAAAGATTTGAGAGTATGTCCGTTTCATGGACCAATTATACCACGTGATGATGAAGGTAGACCTATCCATCCTAAGGATGTTGAAGGGAAATCTGTCAACTATCTGGGTGATGAAGGTACCACAATGATCCAAAGTTCTACAGAAGAGATTAATACTGATGGAAAGGGTATCTCAATTGAGCACTTAGCTAAACAAGCTGTGAAAAATGTCAGAGAGCGGGATAAAGAGGAAGTGAAAAGAAGAGACAGTGATAAAAAAGCTATAAAAAAGGCGAAACTTGCAAAGGTTCGTGAACATAATGATTCAGTTCTTCGAGAGGCTGCAATGACATCAACTTCAAGATCTGCAGCTTTCGGAGAATTTGAACAAGCAAACACGGGTGAGAGAGCTGCTGCCAAAAATAAAAAGGCAACTCTTGCATCGATGTTGCAGAAGAAAGTAACATCAAAAGATAGATTAGCACAGAGGCTTTTGAATTCCAGGGCTAGAGATGAAACTGTCAAACAACTAACTCAAGGCGATGATACCAGATACCAAGAATCATTCCCAAATCAATGGTAGACTGGTAGCAGATCTTCTATGAAAATGTAAAGAGTGGTGATTCTGTGAAAAGATTACAGATACCGGGTATGACTTATGAGATTGCAATTCTGAATCGTCTTGTTTACATCTTGTTCAATTAGCTGTGAGGGTTTCACACATACCTGCCAAATGTCAGTGCACACTAGGCATGGTCAGGTTCTCATGTGAGCTTACATGAGCACTGACATTAAAAGAAGGGGAAGCTCACTAGGCACGGTCAGGTTCTTTCTTGCAGTGTATGTAACTCTAGAACACACACAGAGAAAGTGTCCTGATAAAAGCAAAGAAGTTGAACCCCCACAGAAAAGACCTAGGGGCAGGCCTAGAAAAGAAGCTAATGTACAAACTCCAATCCCTGAAGTCAACTCCTCCAATGTCACTGCAGAGCCACCAGCAACTGGGAGAGGAGGCAGGGTTATTCTAAGAGGTGGCAAGAGCTCATGGGGTGGTGGAAAAGGTGGTGGTAGGGCAACTTTTGATGCTAGTAGGGGGACTTTTGCTGCTGGTAGGGGGGCAGCTGGTGTTACTAGGGGTAGGGGTGCTTCTGGAAGGGGCAGGGGTGGTGGTGCTAGGGGTGGTAGAACAACTGTAAGGGGAGTTGGAGTGTTGATATCAGATGATGGCACCTCTGTTACTCAAGTAAGTGCTGAAGACTTTATGCATTACACTTAAATTCTGTTGGATTTGTTGCATTTCACTAACATCAGTTGGTTTTATTTGCTCAATTGCAGCACTTTGGTACTAGAAGAACAAGGGTGATAAGCAATGATCACATTGGTACTCAACAATCACAAGCTTCTTGCAGCAATAGCAATGTCTTCAGTCAACCATAAACTTCAGAGATCTTTAGTTTTTGTAATCAGTTTTTGTTACATAGTCAATTAATGGTTGTTCTTTTGGATGTTATTTAGTCAATATGTTGAAGACTAAATTTGGATGTTATTTACTCACTATGTTTAAGACTAAATTTGGATGTTATTTAGTCACTATTTTTGAGACTAAATTTGGATGTTATTTAGTCACTCTTAACTTTTGGGTGTTAATGACTACTCTTTAGTTTTTGTAAACTCTTCACTTTAGTCAGTGTTAAATACAAGTACTAGTTCCTCATTTGTTATTGCCTTGCAAATACATTCATCATTTACTAGGGTATTTATTTGATTGATCATTTGTTATGCAAATATATTAGGGCAGTGCTAACACAAACAGTACAATTCTAACACTTCAATTACATCAAGTACACTAAAGAAATTACATCTATGCTTTCACATACATACAACCAATTAAAAACACAACTCCTAAGCAAGCTAAGAAAGCCATGTTCTTAAAAAATACATTCTCCTTCCTCAAAGAATCCATTTCCATTGCTTGCTGTCTACTCGTAGACTTCATTTTTGCAATCTTCTCAGTCAAACGAGCATTCTCTTCTTACCGGCCATTGTTGACAGCCGTAATACAATGCTCCTCGCCTTGTGGTCTTCGATACCCCATACTTTGCGGGCGCCCCACAGTATTTAAGTTAAAATTTCTTCCATACCGCACATTACTTGAAGATGATGCAGATGAGGGAGTTGATTGCATGATTTTAATAAAGAAAAAAAAAACGCTGCAAAATGATTTTAATGGAGGATGAATTTCATGGTTTAATGGAGGAAGAAGGGGGTAGATCTTCTGATTTCATGGTTTAATGGAGGAAGAAGAGGAAGAAGGGGGGTAGATTTTTATTTAAGGAGAGATAAGTAAAGAAGTTCAACGGTACATAATCATTTTGTGGGCCCCGCTTTTTTTCACCGGTTAAACAAGTCTCCCTTTACCTGAGACCACTAACCGGAGATACCCAAAACTTTGGATTATTAGGAAATAAAACATACTTCAGATTATTTAGTGGAGATAGTCCAAACTTTGGATTATTTTTTGTCATTTTCCAAAAATTAATTGCGATAATTGTAATGAAATTTGTTAAGTAAAACGTTATAATTCTCGTGGAAAACATATTTTCATTCTCAAGCTTGAGTTATCATCATATTTTTTATTAGCATCAATTGTTATTAAGCTAGCACCACTATAGTAATAAATATTAACTTTCTTTCAAAATTTGCATATAAATTCATTTTCATTATCACAATTTATGACCGACTACCAAATAGAGGTGTGAAATTTTGACATGACCCGCCAACCCGATATGAAATCGATCTGTTATTAACGGGTTTGGGTTGAAAGGGTTTGACCTGTTTAAATAAGTGGGTTGACACGATACGACCTGTTTATCAAACAAGTCGAGTTAGGGTCAAAGAGATTTAACCCGTTTATATAAACGGGTTGATACAAACTCGACTCGACCCAATTTCCACCTCTAGTACCAAACCATATAAACTCATTAGTTGCACTGTTAGATAGAATATCATCAATGGAGTAATGAACCTGTGCAGTAGTGCATACACCGTGCTGCAAAGGCAGTTTTCCAATGCAGCAATTACTACAATTAAGGATGCGCGATTGTGCAGGGGATGGCTCAATAACCGCGTCATAATAAATCCATGGACCATCTGACGGTTTTATTGTCAGTGCTTTTTGAATGGACTTGGGTAAGCTAGGCCTCATGCCACAACGTGTCGTGTCTATAACGGGTCAAGAAAAGTTCGTGCTATGTCGAGCTCGTGCCAAGTTATAAAATATAAGGCCCATGCACGGCCCGACCCAGGCCGACTTGTGTTGTGCTATCGTGTCTTATACTAATTTTTATATATTATGGATTTTTAACCAAAATGAGCGTGTCAACGTGCGGGCCGGCCCGTCGTGCTCGTGCCGATTTCATGTCAAACTTTTAAAATATTGTTTATAGGTGGCCCACAACCATCTAGACGTGCCGTGCCGTGCTCATAGCGGGCTCGTGCCATATCGAGCCCAAATCATACCGTGCCGAATTGGCCCGCGTGCCGGCCCGACCCATGCCCTGCTCCAGTAAGCTCATTATAACAATTAATTAACAATGTTGAATTAACTGCTACAATGAATCAATGAAAGGCTGAAAGCCAAGTCAAAGTTTGAAACGCATTTTGTGTAATTGTCTCTGGTATTATTATTTTTATTTCTCTGACAGCATAAATTTTAGAAAAAATTGATATGAATAAATAACACATCCGCAACTAATAAACCCTCCTTCGATTAATTCCAAAACAAACCCACATTGATACCCCATCTGCCCATAACAAACCAAATGACTCTTAACCTGATGAACCGGTTAAAGTCATAAGGTTTATAACTAAAAACAAAATATTTATTTTAATTAAACATAATTAAATAAAAACTCACCCAACTTAACTAATTTAATTCCTTTCCCCTCACTTCTTCTTCTCCTTCCCAACCACCACCACCAGCACTACCCATGAAATTATATATAAATAGGCAAACAAATTCAAACAACAATTAACATAAAAAGCTGACATTCAGGAACTTCAAACAGAGTTAAACCAAAAATGAATTTAGGAATAAATTTGAACCAAAAATCAACCCCCCCAAAAAAAAAATCAGATTCAGGACCTTGGAGCAATGATAACACAAAATAAATTGAACTTAAAAAAAAAAATCAACCCAAAAATGAAATTAATTAAACCAATAATGAAATTAATTCATGTAATCTATAACATATAATCATCAAAACAATTTATCGACGTAATTATAGAAAAATTGACATCAAAATTCGGAAGTATGAAATAGGGATTTTAAAGTTTTAAAACCACATATTTGTTGCAGTGATAGCTTGCCAAACGCCAGGGTCTCATCGGCAACACCAACACCACCGTTGATGTGTGAGCCTATGTCCTTGGTGGCAACCAGCAATAGCGGTGACTCTTGAACAGCAACAGAGCAGTAGCGACGACTATCGGTAGGCAGTGGCCTTCGTGGCAACCAGCAGCGGGACTACGCCGGTCTCCGAGTTGTTCCTCAATGGCACCTTTGATAAGCTTAAGAGAGGGTGAGGAGGGAGAGGAGAGATAAAGAGATGAAAAGGGAGGAGGGAGCACAGGAGAAGGACGGTTAGATTGGAGGCCAAGGTGGGTTTTAATTTTTTATCATTATTATTTTTTTTAATTTAATGTTTGAAAATAATAAATAAATAAATAACCATTTAAGTAAGTTAACCGGTTAGTCTACCGGAAATTGTAGGTTAAAATTGTACATGGTATGTTTTGGACAGATATGGTACAAAGGTGGGTTTATTTTTGGATTAGTCAAATGTAGGTTTATTAGTTGCGGACGTGCTAAAGATTGGTTTATTCATATCAATTTTTCCTAAATTTTATAACCTTGATTAACTATAGTTTAATCTGCAGGACCATGTTGAATTCTGAAGAGGAGTGATGAATCATTAATTGAAATTCGAATGTTGGACGAGGAAGAAGATCCAATACAACATGTTTATTTTGAGGGATAAGATAAGGATTATGTATACTCCGTATTTATTAGACTTAATCTCTTGTTTGTTTATAAAACATGATATTTTTTACCGGGTATGAGATGAGGTTTGAAACGCTTTAATCCCACCAAAGTAATCACTAACAAGGACAAATATTATAATGAATTATTGAGGGGTTAATTTATTTCAAATATTAAACAAAGGACGAGAATTATAATATTAGTGAAATGTCACCTGCCAATTTCAAATAATCTAACCCAATAGTTGATTAAATAATCCACAAATAAAAGGTAAAAGTGGTAATTTTACCGCATAAGACAAATAAAAAAAAACAGTTGACCCATAACAAAGTATAAACATGAATTTGCCAAGTGCATATTTGAATTTACCAAATGCATTTTTGTATTTAGTGGGTATATACAAAATGTGTTTGTAGAGTATTGAGTCCACTACTTGTTAGTGGTTAGTCACTCCACAATTTTAATGGTTGTTTGAAGCTGACCTCACTTTGTAAGGGGAGGGAAGTAGGGAAGTAAACGAGGCACTGCGGCCTATGTGGGTATTGTAATTTGTATCCTCATCCCCACCCACCTCATGATATAATCCCCATAGTATAAATTCATAGAACCATCTCCGCCCCCATCCACCCGATTTGCCCCATTTGCATCCCTAGAGGGGATGGGGGACCAATAAGGTTCGAACTCCACACATGATGTGGAGTGACAACCTCTCGGCAGTCCCGGATCTTACGTTGTAACATCATGGTATGGTCCTTGAAATTTTATTTTTTTCCAAATACATCTACACAACGGTAATAAAGATAAATTGTTTTCCATTGCATAATCGATTTATGTAATGATGTATTTAAAATATCTGATCGCATATTTAAGTAATCGTAGAGATTTACTATTGAGGAAGAAGCAATCTTAAAGTTCAATCTCTATTATATAAGTGAAGGGGGAGCAACGGTGTCCCCACTTTAAATGACTAACATACCCTTAATGAAAATCATTTAATTTAATTTTTTTCTATTCGCTTGCCATACTAAACAAGATTAAAATGGTATATTGGTATATGCCTTAGATATTTCACTCAAAATTAAATTGAAAAAAATAAGTAATATTCATCAATAAATAAAAAAGGAAAGTTTAATGTGACATCAAAGAGATAATTACTAACATTTCTAATTGAGTTTAATAAATAATAAGTGAAAAGTGTTATTTTTTTCGACTCATATATAATAAACTAAAACTATTTAATTTTATCTGTAACAAAATAAACACAACAATTATGTATTAGTTGTGACGTAATGTATAAAATATTCTTCTTGCATTTACTTTAATTTATTACATAGTAATTATATCATATTAATAAAATGTTAATACGTTGACACCAATAACCAATCTTTGTTCGTTATTCAATGGACTTGTTTGGTTGAGAGAGTTTTGATGAGAATTTAGAGTTTTGATGAGAGTTTAGAGTTTTTGAGAGAGTTTAGAGTTTTGACCAAACAAAACTCTAATTTAGGTGTTTGGTAAAATAGAGTTTAAAAGAGAATTTTGTACCAAAAACTCTGATCAAAACTCTCTTTAGAAAAAACTAGGTTAGGAAGCTTTTTCTTCAGAGTTTTGGAGAGAGAAATATTATTAATTGACTAATTTGTCCACATATTTAAACCTATTAAAACCTAACAAGCTATTTTTAAATGTCCATAAATGTCATTTTACACAACAAAACTCTAAGCAATTAGCTATGTTTTACCAAACACCTTTAAACAATCAACTATTTAAATCAGCAGTCAAATTCTCTAAACAAAAAGTAATCATCTAATCATAAACTCTAACCTCTAATCACCAAATAAGGCCAATAACAAAAAACTACGATAAAAACATGATCACATTTTTATTTATCGAAACTTATAAATTAACGCACGCATCGCATGCATATATGGCTAGTTAAACCATAAGTAAAGCCAAATAAGCAAAAGCATCTTTGGTAAATTCTGATTGCACATGCTAGAAGACGCGAAATTCCTCTTCGAAATCAAAATGGCAACTCTAGTTCTATCAATTTTGGTCATAACTCGATTAATATGATCTGAGAATTATGCTCACACGAGTCTTCATTAGGATATTAACTATGGATATTGTCATCTTTTGTAAAAATCAGAGTTCAATTTGATAAAATGATGTTTTTGTGATAATTCTTTCAAAACTCTTGTTTGAGAAGTTTTGTCAATCTTTTGTATATCCTAACTGAAAAGCCTTAAAACCATATATACAAGCCTAAAGAAGAGAAAAAAAATAAAAGTTATACAAACACTCCTAAGAACCTATCAACACTCGACAACACACCAAGTACAATGTACAAGCCAACTAAAAAGGAAACTAACTGTTGGGTAAAAGACCACAGCAGTCATCAAGGAAAAACAAATCTACATAAAAGAGGGAAAAAGTAGATTTGATAAAGATGTGAATTAAGTTAATTTAGGTGAATTAATTCTTCACTTAAATTAACCTAATTCTTTCACCCCCCCCTTCAAGTGGGACTGGGAGAACCAGACCCAACTTGCAAGCTAAGAAATTGTGTTGATGCTGTGCTAGACATTTAGTCATGATATCAGCGATTTGGAGAGATGAACGAACAAAATCAGTGACTAAGAAGCCTGAAACAATGTGATCTCGAATGTAATGCAGATCAATTTCCAAATGTTTGGTGCGTTCATGGAAGACTGGATTTTGAGCAATATACTGAGCAGATTTGTTGTCACAATAAAGGGTAATAGGTTTAGGAACAGATGCAAACAAATCTTCCAGAATGCCAGAGACCCAAACAAGCTCACTGGTGGTTTGAGACATACTTCTGTATTCTGACTCAGCTGAGGATTTGGAAGTGGTTTTCTGTTTCTTTGTCTTCCATGAAATGAGACTATTGCCCAAGTAGACACAATAACCAGTTAAGGACTTCCTGCTAAATGAACAGGTGCCCCAATCTGCATCACAATAAGCAGTGATCTTCAACTCACCATTGCTTGGATAGTATAATCCCAACTCAAGTGTTCCTCTCAAGAACTTCACAACATGTAAGGCTGCCTCCCAATGAGGCTTTCTTGGATTGCTCATGAATTGACTGAGCTGTTGAACAGAGAAGGAAATATCTGGCCTGCTCAAATTAAGATAAAGAAGTTTCCCTACTAAACTCCTGTAGCTTTCTGGATTCAGCAGCTCCTCACCTTCATAGGGAGATAATTTCACACCTTTGGGAAAGGGAAACTTCACAGGTTTACAATCCCCCAATCCTGTCTGTTCCAAAATATCAAGAATGTATTTGCGTTGACTAAGCATAATGCCTTCTTTGTTTCTACTCACCTCTAAACCAAGGAAATACCGCATTTCACCTAAATCTTTGATGGTGAATTCATGGTCCAGACTGCCTTTGAGTTCTTCAATGTACTCTATATCATCTCCAGTTAAGAGAAGATCATCAACATACACAAGCACCACACTATATTTGCCTTGAGCTTCTCTCACAAACAAGGAATAATCTCTTTTAGATTGAGTAAAACCTTTCTGAATAAGAAACTGAGTAAGTGCAATGTTCCACTGCCTTGAAGCTTGCTTGAGTCCATAAATACTCCTCTTAAGCTTGCAAACCTTTCCTGGCTGACTTTTGGAGTACCCTTCAGGAAGTTTCATGTAAACTTCTTCTTCAAGAGAACCATGTAAGAAGGCATTGTTGATGTCCAACTGGTTCAACTTCCATCCCTTGATATTGGCAAGTCCCATAAGTATTCTCACTGTGGCAAACTTCGCCACTGGGGAAAAAGTATGCTTATAATCTTTCCCTTTCATTTGCTTGTCTCCCCTAGCAACCAATCTGGCCTTCAATCTTTCAACTTCTCCATTAGGTTTGTATTTCACTTTGTACACCCACTTGCATCCTATCACACTCTTGCCTTTAGGTGTGTCAACAATATCCCATGTATCATTTTTCTCTAAAGCTGCAATTTCTGTATCCATAGCCTTTCTCCATCCTTGATCCTCTGCTGCTCTTTTATAGCTCAAAGGTTCTGTGATCTTCATAACATTATTGAGAGTAGCACCATATTCTGGTTCAAACCATTTCATTTTCTGAGCAAAGAACACAGGTGATTCATCCCCCTCCATTTGATTTCTCTGCTTTGGAAGATTCACCTCATAATCTTTGTATTTTTCTGGGAGTATCCTTTCTCTCTGTGGTCTTCTATTTTCCAGAGGAGTATTGTGAGTAGTTTCTTCTCTTGAAGCAGTGTGATCAATTGAAGTTTCTTCCTCTGTCACAACTGGTTCTGGTTGATCTGTGACTTCTGTTCCTTCTAAATTTTCTTCATCAGTTTCACTTTCCACAAGTTCTGCACCATCATGGATTTCATCTGTTAACACTGGATTCTCTGTTCCAAATGTTCCAGCATGATCAAATTCTGCTTCATCACCTCTGACTGCAGAAGATCTCTGTGTTGACTCTTCTACATGATGAATTAAATTTTCATCCACTCTCATCTCATTGAGCCGCTGCTTCATGTCATCCTGCCTCTTTCCACCACTGACAAAAGGGAAAATTCCCTCCTTGAATATAACATCTCTACTAACAAATAACCTTTTTTTCTCCAAATCATAAAGTCTATATCCCTTTTGATCATATGGATATCCTACTAACACACTTCTTATTGCCCTGGACTCAAACTTATCTTATTCTTTCTTTGTTCCAGATGCATAACAAAGACACCCTATTGCTCTTAAATGCTCATATGAAGGTTCCTTTTTCATTAACTTTTCATATGGTGTTTTCCATCCTAACACCACACTTGGCAACAAATTGATAATATGTGTGGCAGCTAGTACACATTCACCCCATAGAAACTTTGGCAAATTAGCATGTAGCCTTAAGGACCTAGCTGTTTCAATAAGATGTCTATGCTTTCGTTCAACCCTTCCATTTTGTTGAGCAACCCCTGGTACACTTCTCTGATGTCTTATCCCTTTCTTTCTGAAAATTTCTTGACATCCCTCTTTGATGATCTCAGTCCCATTATCACTCCTTATTGTTTTAATTTTTGCTTCAAAATGTGTTTCAACATGAGCAATAAACCCATTCAACACTTCTTTTACCTTTTCTTTACTAGACAACATGTGTGTCCAAGTGCTCCTACTATGATCATCTAATATAGTGAGGAAATACTTTGCACCTGAAATACTAACTGTTCTATAGGGACCCCATACATCAACATGCACCAAATCAAAACATTTTGCAGCAATATTTTTACTTAATTCAAAAGGTAGCCTATGATGTTTGGCCATACAACAAGTATCACAAAATAATTCAGATAAGCCTGTACATTTACAAAATGACAAATGTTTCATTTTAGATAGAGAACTATGCCCTAATCTAATATGCATCCTTTTTATTTCTTCCAGGCTTTTCTCACTTGTCCTTCCTTGATTCTTCACAATTGCTGCCAGCTTTTCATCATCAAAAACAGACTTCACATTCCTTTCATCAGTTCCTCTTAGGCAAAATTTGTAAAGTCCACCTACTTTCTTTCCAAATCCCACATTTCTTTCAGTACATAGGTCCTGAAAGGTACATCCATTTTTGTTGAAAACAACCTTTATATTACTCAATTCAATCAATTTACTCACAGAAAGTAAGTTGTGTTTAAACTGTGGAACATACAGGACATTAAATAGCACCATTTCTTTGGAAATTTTAACTGTTCCCATATATTCAATTTGTTTCAAACTCCCATCAGGCAACCCACCTATGACTGGTTTATTTATTGCTTTCAGTTCAGTAAATAAAGTTTTATTTCCTGCCATATGATCAGAAGCCCCAGAATCTATAATCCATGTTTTATCATCAAACACATCATATAAGCTCATGACATTTGAAACTAGAGTTTTACCTGCAAAGTTACTCATGGCAACGTTTCCTGATTGCCTTTCATTAAGGGCTTTTAGAACCTCCTGCACCACATTGCTCACCAATCCACTTTCTCTTCCTGAGTAGCTGGTGCTTGCTTCATTTGAACCTTCATCTATAGGAGTATCTTCCAGATCTGCTTCATCCTCTCTCTTCACATGAGCTACATACTTTCCAGGCTTCTGTTTTGCTCCCTTGAACCATTCAGGGTAGCCTATCAGTTTGAAACAACCTTCCTTAGTGTGTCCTTTCATCCCACAATGGTCACACTTTCTGTTCATCTTCTCTTTCTTATAGTCTCTCTTCTGAAAATATTGCCTTCCTTCTCTGGTTGCATTAAATGCACTCATTTCATTGATGTTTATATCATCAACACCTTCAGTAATCTGTTTCTGTCGTTCAACTTGTTGAACCAAATGAAATCCTTTACTTACAGTTGGTAATGGATCCATGGCTAGGATATTTCCTATCACACCATCATATTTCTTCTTGTCTAGTCCCATTAGGAACTCCATCAGTCTGTTCTTTTCTCTCATCTCATTGAACTTCTTGTTGAGGTTGCACTTGCAACTCTTCCTTGCATCACATTCACAAGCTGGGAAATCCTCCAAACACTGGATCTCATCCCAAAATGTCTTCAGTTTGCAGTAAAACTGAGATACAGTCATTTCACCCTGTTCAGTCTTGTTCAACTGCTTCTTCAGTTGATACAATTGAGGAGCATTGCTCTCATCATATCTCTCTTGGAGTTCCTCCCATAGTTGTTTTGCAATCACACATAATATGAGACTTTCTGCAATTTTGTCATTCATGGACTTAAATAACCAACATCTTACCATGTAGTCATTTCTCATCCACGCATGATAGTTCTTGTCTTGCTCATCTGGCTTCTTACAGGTTCCATCAATGAACCCTTCTTTGTTTTTGGATGCAAGAGACATTTTAACACTCCTGCTCCAATTCAGGTAATTGTTACCATTGAAGATCATGCTGCTGATCTGCATTTGAGAGTGGTCTGATGCAGCAAGGTACAATGGATCAGCATAATTGATCATTCCTTCAGTTTTTCCTTCTGCTTCTGCCATCTCTGATTCGATCTTGATGATTTTCAGTTTGTCTTTGTTGTTGATATCTGATTAAAATATCGAGCCTCAGGATTATACTCCTAATGCTCTGATACCATGTAAAAATCAGAGTTCAATTTGATAAAATGATGTTTTTGTAATAATTCTTTCAAAACTCTTGTTTGAGAAGTTTTGTCAATCTTTTGTATATCCTAACTGAAAAGCCTTAAAACCATATATACAAGCCTAAAGAAGAGAAAAAAAATAAAAGTTATACAAACACTCCTAAGAACCTATCAACACTCGACAACACACCAAGTACAATGTACAAGCCAACTAAAAAGGAAACTAACTGTTGGGTAAAAGACCACAGCAGTCATCAAGGAAAAACAAATCTACATAAAAGAGGGAAAAAGTAGATTTGATAAAGATGTGAATTAAGTTAATTTAGGTGAATTAATTCTTCACTTAAATTAACCTAATTCTTTCATCTTTAAATTGAAGTGATCAATATTAGAATTAATCAAAGTAAGCTTAAAGGAAAAAAAAAATACTTTATAAGAAATTATCCCAGTTTTTTTTTAAAAAAATTGATATTAGCAATCGTAATTTTGATTAATAGTCGTAAAACTAGAGCGTCACCCAAAACAAATACTCCCTCTGTCCCTTTTTAAGTGCTATATAGAGAAATTGAGTGATTTTTAAGGTTGTAGTTGGTATAGGTGGACTATAATATCAAAAGTACTCCCTCCGTAACATAAAACTTTCAACAATTGGTTTTGCACGCATTTTGAGGAAGCAATTTAATGGTGTAAACGAAGGAATTAATCAAAATGGTTTTAATACAAGCAAGAATGTGATTATAAGTTCCTAATATTAAAATTATATTGTCTAATTCCTTCGTTTACACTCTTAAATCGCTTCCTCAAAATGCGTGCAAAACCAATTGTTGAAAGTTTTATGTTACGGAGGAGTAGTAAGTATGAATTTATAGGTGAGCCATAATATCAAAAGTAATAAAAGTAGAATTAATTAATGTTATGTTAAGGGTATAAGTGTAATTTTATAGGTGGACCATAATATCAAAAGTGGTAAAAAGTAGAAATGAAATATTTATTTTGGGGACCACAAAATGAAACTAAAGCATTTATTTTGAAACGAAATGAGTACTTTCTAAAATATTGTTGATAGATTTAAGAATAATTTTTTTGAGTAGTTGATAGAATAAAATGGCACATTCCCTTGAAATGCGTGTGTTACTATCCTAATTAGATTCCCATACGTATACTTAGGACAATAAATGGCTAAAAATCTGTGTGTGGCATAATATTATAAGCAGAGGGGGAAAATGGGTTGAGTACTTAATGAGTATAAGTTAGGTGGATTCAGGTCCGATCAAATTTAGGCGATTCGGGTCGGATTATATTTAGGTGGCCCCTCAAATAAGGGTTGGGTTGGGTGGAAACAGATTCAGGGTTTTATTTCGGGTGTCTACTATATGGGTTGTGTGTGGGTGATTTTTTCTGGTATTGAATGAGTCGCATCGTGCTCGGTTCGGATTAAACTAGGTTTGGTTGGCCGAGTATATTTCGGTTGTGTATTACTAGACTCAGTAAACTGTGCAGTAATACTCATCAACTTGTAAATGTCAAAAATTATAAGAAACAAAGTTGTAAGATTGTATGCCTTTAGTCAAGTTAATGTATACTCATGATCATATTCATCAACTCAACAACTATTTAGGGCTTGTTTACTTCAGATTAAATTCAGTTCGGTTCAGCTCTCAATTTCCTTCTCCTATAAAATATTACCTTTCAGCTGTATTCAGTTAAGTTCAGTTCAGTTATATTCAACTAAAATAAATGAGCCCTTAGCATATTGAAAAAACAAAAAAATTCAAGCCAAGTAGCCAAATAATTCTAAATTGGATCAAAATCCTCTGTGCCACTAGCTTCTGCCATAATTATTTTATATTCATCAACAATCATGCAAATTAAACAAACTTAGCTTGTGAGTTGTGACATTATACAACTGAGAAAAACAAATATAAGAGCAACTATCTATATTGTGTAATTTCTAGTAAACGATTTCTTTCAGGTTAATTCGAGTATGTGTTGTATTATTCGGGTTTAGATGCATCGGGTTGGATTTTATTGGGACTAAATTAAACCAGATTCCAAATGACTTAGGAACACATTTCCGAATTTGAAATTAGATATGTGTTGAATTGTTCGATTCGGGTAGCCAAACCTCTAATATTGAAAACTAACCATTTACAACTCTCTTCGGGCCTATTGAGAAATTAATGAGTAAATCATTATGAGTCATTCAGTTGTACACTCAATATATAATTGCTCAAACAATCCAGTTTTGATAACCTACCTACTAATTGAATATTATATTGAAAGTTGCTACACATTGCAACAACGTCCAACGACATTCACCTAATATATGATATCTATCTAGCTATCTACTCCAATTATATTGTCTTTCCACACCTTACTAGTTTATGTCAAAAGTGTTTGATTATGGTATTACATAGTTTAGGCACCATAATTTCCATGTGGGCTGAGGATGAAGTAATATCCCAGTGGTTAGGGTTTCAGAATTTTAGGCACGAGGTCTGTGTTCGATTCTCACCGCACGCATTTACGAGGATTCCTTATTATCCCCTTACAGAAGCGTGTGTTGGCTAAAATTGGGCCGGGTGACCTGCAGTGTGGCCCGTTTCCAAGGCCTAGTATCACACCGGGTTGACTACCCATTACTAATAAGAGTTGTTGATGACATTGATAATAGAGTTTCACTTAATATAAATAATATTATTTAATTATTGTATTAGTAGTGGGTTGTCAATCCGGTGAGTTGGTGTAGCAATGTCCTCATATGATTTTAAAAAAATGATAATTTTACTAGAGTTAAATACTTATCACACCGATTTAAGTATGATTATAATATATAATTGCAAATTTTCTAAAAGCTATCAGCTTATTGGTTGGCATAAGGATTAAACTTCTTAACTAAGGGAGATGCAAGAGACAACATTCTTGATTAAATTTTGGGGTGTTTGGGAGTTAGAGTTTGAGGGGAAAAGAGAGGTTTGACTAACTCAAAAACTCTTTTTGGTGTTTGGAGTTAGAGGTTTGAAATAGAGTTTTGGGATGAAAAAAGCTCATATGAGGAGTTTTTTTGGAAGAGCTTATAGCTTTTTGGTTCTTTTTACTTTGAAACATCTAACAACTAACCGCTATTTACCAAACACTTTTTACACAAACAACTAATGCAATCAATTAGTCAAATCAGCTAATCAAAGCAGCTAACTCAATCAGCTAACCTCTAACAACTATCACCTAACTCCCAAACAGAGTGTAACGACCCGACTTTCTAGCTTGTCGATTTACGAAGGGTAATCAACATTCGGATCATTACTTAATCTAATTAGACCATAATTCAATATTACAAAGGAAAGAATTAACCTTTATTAACTATAGCTGCTAGAATCCATAATAAACCTCTAATTAATATTACATCAAAAGTCTGAAAAATACTGTCCCAACATGCTGGGATCTTAGTAACAAACTAAATAAAGGTTTAAATAGTTCTGACTAAACTAGAATACTTAAATAGAGGCCCAAACTCTCAAGCCCATCCGGCGAAGCCCGCTCTAATCTGCTGCAACGTCACCTGAAACTGAGGGGGGGTCCACCATCAGTGGCGAGTAACTAGGCTGTCCCATTTAATCGAGGGACCACCAAACACATAATAGCATAGAAATTATCATAAAAACTGTAAAGAACTTAATACATGTTTTACACATAAATATACAAATTACGTATAAATGTACGTATAAAAATACGTATAAAAGAACGTATAGACGTACGTATAAATGTACGTACAGAAATACGTATACAAGTACGTATAAAGATACGTATAAAGATACGTATAAATACACCTGCAGAGATACGGTTAGAATACGTATAATCTTCGTATAGAATACGTACAAACAACCCTGCAGATACGGTTAGAATACATACAAAATACATTCAACATTCGCATACATACACACGCTAACATACTCGAATAATTACAGAAATATACACAGCGGAAGACTTATAATATACTGAACTTGTACTTTATATTATACAACTTAGAATTATACCTCACCACCTTCTTACATGATATCATCAGTAAATCCTAATCATATCTTTTCATAATCTTATCATCGAATTTCATATCATAATCTTATCATATCATAAATTATATCTTATCATAATCTTTCTTAATCGTAATTCATATCTTATAATTACATCTCATCTTATATCATAACATCAATCTTATAATAAGGGCATAATAGCTTCTTATCTTAACATATGCACTTATCATATCATTACATCAATCTTATAATAAGGACATAATATCTTCTTAACTTTACATATGTACTTATTATATCAACTTAACTTAACATATCATCTTTGCGGACTGTCTTCTTCAGCTCGTAGCGAACCTTTGCGTTCGCAACTTTCCTAGAACATGTCGGGGTGAACCTTTGCGTCCCACCCGTAGCCCTCCTTTGTGAGAACTAAGCCTAAGCTATGGCCATAACTCCTGGTAGCGGCTCGCAGATACGGTTACCAGACGGCTACATGTTCTAAGACCAAGAACTGCGCGGGGGAACCTTTGCGTTCGTCCCATGTGAGCAGTGGCATCGACTAAACCCAATTGATAACCTTTGCGTTATCGCAAGGGCGTCCTATCTTATTTAACCCGATTGATGACCTTTGCGTCATCGCAGGGGCGATCTTTATATTGTATCTTATATCTTTATTTAATCATATCATATCATATATTGGGAAATACTAGGTGACCGTAATAGGAAATGAAATGTTCGGAGTCCCAGGAAAGAGAGGTGCGGCACGTATATTGGCCACCTTAAATACCAAGTCTTTCCTAGCCAGAGACCGAAACATAACATGTATATCTATTACTCTGTTTCCTTTCTTATCCCTAGTAATATCTTATATATCTTCAAAACTCATATAATATATTATCCTTAAAATATATATATCATATACTTATAATCTTACCCTTTCGGATACTAATTTTAATATTATATCATATACTAATTTGTAACCTTATCCAAAGTAAGATAATTGTATTAATAACACTATTAGTATTTGGCCCTAATAAACATGTTACTAATATTATTATTCCTTTTTATCCCTACACTTTACAACTTATCCCCAATAATTATTTTATCCGTAACTTATATTACTAAATTATTCCTAAATTAATAACAATTCAAAATCAACTAAATTTGACTATTTCCAGCAATTTTACACGGCATTCCCAGAATGTTAACAAAATTTAATTAATTTCTTAATTTATTTTAATTAAACAACTAATTACTAAAAATTAGCAAATTAAAATAAAAATCATATTTTTCCTAATTTTCTTCCACACGACGTTTTAATATCTTTTAATAAGAATTATTTAATTAATTCATATAATTTAATCTACAGCAAACACTTAAATTAAATAAACAATTCTTACGAAAAATTATACTTAACATAACATAACAAGATTAAAATCATACATACACGGCATATACATATAAACAAGAAATAACACAACTTTTAATGTTTTAATCTTTAGCTCACTCGGGAGAATCCCGAGAGTAAGTAGATTTTAGAATATAATTCAAGAACAAATTTACATATTCAAGAATTTAAAGATTCATGGAATTAAATAAAGATTTAAAATAAAGATTCACATATTTAATCTAGCATGTTCAAGTTTAGTATAAAAATAACATTTTTATTTCCTCCTTTAAATTTTGTACCACTCGAAAATTCAATAATTAATAATAGCATATTTTAATAATTCAATTGCCCTATTTTATACAATCTGATTTTTAAAGAATTAAATTAAAAACGACCATCTAAAGATCTCTAAAAATCTGGAAATTTTTATGGGAGCTAAATATGGGTTCAAGTATTTACGTGCATAAATTTCGTCTAAAAATAACATCTTTTACTATTTTTAAGTGATTTTATAACTAACCAGTCAGATTAGGCTGAATTCGGTTTCAGAATTTTA
Source organism: Salicornia ramosissima (assembly GCA_951394345.1). Classification (NCBI taxonomy): domain Eukaryota; kingdom Viridiplantae; phylum Streptophyta; class Magnoliopsida; order Caryophyllales; family Amaranthaceae; genus Salicornia; species Salicornia ramosissima. Next base: position 53,091,382 of record OX596234.1, read on the forward strand.
TGCCATATCAAACGATCTTTAAAAATTACGAAAATTTAACACAAGCTGTAAAACATTATCACTGACTTCCATATAAAATTTCGTAGCATTCCGAATTGATTAAGTACACTAATAAATTCGTAAACCGATTCTGGACAGTTTTACCGGTTTGAAAGATTAAAATATTATAAATAATAAACGGACGAATTTTTCCACGAAATAAATCATGGTTAATAATCAAACAGTAAACAAGATACCATGAAAAATTCATCAAGAAATAACAAGATTTGATTGGTAAATAAATTCATACAAGATCATACATAAAATCAAGAAAATACATAAAAATCAATCAAGAAATTCATGCTTCATGCTCGACATGTTCATATGAAAACAATATTAAACTTCCTACAATTTTCATGCTTCAATTCCTAATTAACTATGTGTTTTTCTACCCATAGATTAAAGGAGAAAGCGAAGTTACCTGGATTCGCTTAATTAATCCAAGGAAAAATTAAAGGGGTTCGACTTTTGAGAGGGGAAGAAGAGAGGATGATGATCTTTAGAATTTGGAGTTTATGTGCTTAAATGCATAATGGCAAAATAAGGGACAAGAGCCCTATTTATAGAACAAAAGGAAGGGTTGCAAGTCCTAAAATAAGGGGAAGGGGGAGCTGATCGTGTGGACTAAAACAAAGGGGCCAAGTCATGGGCTTGGTTGATAATTACTTAGGCCTACTTAATTGGTAATTAACATAATTACCCAACTAAATTAAAAATACCCATTGGCCCAAATGGAAGAACAGAACCGGCCAAAAGGAAATAAAAGAACAAATTGGGTATTTGGCCCAATTTGATGAAAAAGAAAGGGCTAAAAATAAAACAGTCCAAAATTAAATGGGCCTTTTGGACTTAGAATTAAGACATATCATTAATAACCGCGAAATTTTCTGGCCCAAAATTCCGGGTCGTTACAATCACCCCTCCTTAAATAAATTTCGTCCTCGAAATTTACTTAAAGAAGCTCACGTAAGAAAACAATGGAACAACTAAAACATAAACGATCAGCCGTAGACGGAGACCGTACACGTAGTTATGTCAGCTGTGCGTCCGCCTCTTCTTGGTCACGTAGAAGACTCGGTTCTTCACTTGTACTCGGCTCACCATTGTTGCCGGTTTGTTCTTTGGTCACGCCCAAGTCTCGCGCCTTCCTTGTCTGCATACGCAACACACTATTATAACCCGTCGCACCTCTTTCCGGAATGACGTTCGTTCTCGCATCCTCTGCAAACCGGGGTCTCGGGAACGTTGGTTGCTTGCCCGTCCTGCGATTGCGGCTGGTTGGCTTTCCCTGGTTCTCTTCCTTGTAGCCTTTTCCTCCTCGAACGATGCTTGAACCTCTAAAGCGGTCTCGTACGCGTTCTGTAACGATGCTGACCTGTTGCCGGTAACGTGTACCCTAATGCGAGGACTCGTCATTTTGATATACCGCTTCAGCTTCTCAGCTTCTGTTGGAGATATTGCAGCGACAAATCTGGACAGCTTCGCGATCTTGTCGGTAAATGTCTGAACTGACATGGTCCCCTAAGCGAGCGTCAGGAACTCCTCTGGCTTTTGCCACCTAAGCTCGTCGGAAAAGATACGTTCTCGTAGCTTGGAGGTAAACTCTTCTCGTGTCATGGTCTTCACAGCTCTTCCCTGCGGCGAACCGTTACCAACTAGTCGTCTGCTTCTAATCGAAGGTAGTAGCTAGCGATCTGAACTCGTTTATCTTCCGGACAACCGATTGCGTCGAACAGTCTTTCCATCTTTCAAATCCAGCTTTTGCGCATCGCGAGTTCAGACGTGCTATCATTGGTAGGACGCCAATGACGAGAAATCCGATCCTGGACCTGTGGGTTATGGGCTTACTACACCTCCGCTGCGCCACTCTGATAACACCGGTCACGGCTACTAATTTGATGGTTCCGGCGTCGAAGTCTGAGGTTAGGCCTTGGGGGCGTCATACTTTACGTACAAACTTAAACATTCCTATGGTTAGTTCACACAAAAGCACATAGTAACGTCGGAGGACGTAAACGAGCAATCCGATCGAAGGAAGACGGCTGGGAATTCTGGACTCGCATGCTATTCTGTGCCAAAGTAAGAATTGCGTCTTCTAAGTTACGATGACGACGACAGAAACTTGAAGGTCGTGGGGTCGACATCCTGAAACAACAATCGCGTTAAGAAATACACGACATACGAAACGGCGCCAACGTGAAACGAAAACGATAAATCGTCTTAACCCTGGCTTCTACCCATGGTTCACTCATCTAGGTTTTCCATATTAGGCTAAGGTTCACTCGGGTTCATAAAGCGCTCAACTTTCGAAGTTACTTGTGAAGAAGTAACTTAGGGTCAAACCTATGGCTCTGATACCAACTGTAACGACCCGACTTTCTAGCTTGTCGATTTACGAAGGGTAATCAACATTCGGATCATTACTTAATCTAATTAGACCATAATTCAATATTACAAAGGAAAGAATTAACCTTTATTAACTATAGCTGCTAGAATCCATAATAAACCTCTAATTAATATTACATCAAAAGTCTGAAAAATACTGTCCCAACATGCTGGGATCTTAGTAACAAACTAAATAAAGGTTTAAATAGTTCTGACTAAACTAGAATACTTAAATAGAGGCCCAAACTCTCAAGCCCATCCGGCGAAGCCCGCTCTAATCTGCTGCAACGTCACCTGAAACTGAGGGGGGGTCCACCATCAGTGGCGAGTAACTAGGCTGTCCCATTTAATCGAGGGACCACCAAACACATAATAGCATAGAAATTATCATAAAAACTGTAAAGAACTTAATACATGTTTTACACATAAATATACAAATTACGTATAAATGTACGTATAAAAATACGTATAAAAGAACGTATAGACGTACGTATAAATGTACGTACAGAAATACGTATACAAGTACGTATAAAGATACGTATAAAGATACGTATAAATACACCTGCAGAGATACGGTTAGAATACGTATAATCTTCGTATAGAATACGTACAAACAACCCTGCAGATACGGTTAGAATACATACAAAATACATTCAACATTCGCATACATACACACGCTAACATACTCGAATAATTACAGAAATATACACAGCGGAAGACTTATAATATACTGAACTTGTACTTTATATTATACAACTTAGAATTATACCTCACCACCTTCTTACATGATATCATCAGTAAATCCTAATCATATCTTTTCATAATCTTATCATCGAATTTCATATCATAATCTTATCATATCATAAATTATATCTTATCATAATCTTTCTTAATCGTAATTCATATCTTATAATTACATCTCATCTTATATCATAACATCAATCTTATAATAAGGGCATAATAGCTTCTTATCTTAACATATGCACTTATCATATCATTACATCAATCTTATAATAAGGACATAATATCTTCTTAACTTTACATATGTACTTATTATATCAACTTAACTTAACATATCATCTTTGCGGACTGTCTTCTTCAGCTCGTAGCGAACCTTTGCGTTCGCAACTTTCCTAGAACATGTCGGGGTGAACCTTTGCGTCCCACCCGTAGCCCTCCTTTGTGAGAACTAAGCCTAAGCTATGGCCATAACTCCTGGTAGCGGCTCGCAGATACGGTTACCAGACGGCTACATGTTCTAAGACCAAGAACTGCGCGGGGGAACCTTTGCGTTCGTCCCATGTGAGCAGTGGCATCGACTAAACCCAATTGATAACCTTTGCGTTATCGCAAGGGCGTCCTATCTTATTTAACCCGATTGATGACCTTTGCGTCATCGCAGGGGCGATCTTTATATTGTATCTTATATCTTTATTTAATCATATCATATCATATATTGGGAAATACTAGGTGACCGTAATAGGAAATGAAATGTTCGGAGTCCCAGGAAAGAGAGGTGCGGCACGTATATTGGCCACCTTAAATACCAAGTCTTTCCTAGCCAGAGACCGAAACATAACATGTATATCTATTACTCTGTTTCCTTTCTTATCCCTAGTAATATCTTATATATCTTCAAAACTCATATAATATATTATCCTTAAAATATATATATCATATACTTATAATCTTACCCTTTCGGATACTAATTTTAATATTATATCATATACTAATTTGTAACCTTATCCAAAGTAAGATAATTGTATTAATAACACTATTAGTATTTGGCCCTAATAAACATGTTACTAATATTATTATTCCTTTTTATCCCTACACTTTACAACTTATCCCCAATAATTATTTTATCCGTAACTTATATTACTAAATTATTCCTAAATTAATAACAATTCAAAATCAACTAAATTTGACTATTTCCAGCAATTTTACACGGCATTCCCAGAATGTTAACAAAATTTAATTAATTTCTTAATTTATTTTAATTAAACAACTAATTACTAAAAATTAGCAAATTAAAATAAAAATCATATTTTTCCTAATTTTCTTCCACACGACGTTTTAATATCTTTTAATAAGAATTATTTAATTAATTCATATAATTTAATCTACAGCAAACACTTAAATTAAATAAACAATTCTTACGAAAAATTATACTTAACATAACATAACAAGATTAAAATCATACATACACGGCATATACATATAAACAAGAAATAACACAACTTTTAATGTTTTAATCTTTAGCTCACTCGGGAGAATCCCGAGAGTAAGTAGATTTTAGAATATAATTCAAGAACAAATTTACATATTCAAGAATTTAAAGATTCATGGAATTAAATAAAGATTTAAAATAAAGATTCACATATTTAATCTAGCATGTTCAAGTTTAGTATAAAAATAACATTTTTATTTCCTCCTTTAAATTTTGTACCACTCGAAAATTCAATAATTAATAATAGCATATTTTAATAATTCAATTGCCCTATTTTATACAATCTGATTTTTAAAGAATTAAATTAAAAACGACCATCTAAAGATCTCTAAAAATCTGGAAATTTTTATGGGAGCTAAATATGGGTTCAAGTATTTACGTGCATAAATTTCGTCTAAAAATAACATCTTTTACTATTTTTAAGTGATTTTATAACTAACCAGTCAGATTAGGCTGAATTCGGTTTCAGAATTTTATGCCATATCAAACGATCTTTAAAAATTACGAAAATTTAACACAAGCTGTAAAACATTATCACTGACTTCCATATAAAATTTCGTAGCATTCCGAATTGATTAAGTACACTAATAAATTCGTAAACCGATTCTGGACAGTTTTACCGGTTTGAAAGATTAAAATATTATAAATAATAAACGGACGAATTTTTCCACGAAATAAATCATGGTTAATAATCAAACAGTAAACAAGATACCATGAAAAATTCATCAAGAAATAACAAGATTTGATTGGTAAATAAATTCATACAAGATCATACATAAAATCAAGAAAATACATAAAAATCAATCAAGAAATTCATGCTTCATGCTCGACATGTTCATATGAAAACAATATTAAACTTCCTACAATTTTCATGCTTCAATTCCTAATTAACTATGTGTTTTTCTACCCATAGATTAAAGGAGAAAGCGAAGTTACCTGGATTCGCTTAATTAATCCAAGGAAAAATTAAAGGGGTTCGACTTTTGAGAGGGGAAGAAGAGAGGATGATGATCTTTAGAATTTGGAGTTTATGTGCTTAAATGCATAATGGCAAAATAAGGGACAAGAGCCCTATTTATAGAACAAAAGGAAGGGTTGCAAGTCCTAAAATAAGGGGAAGGGGGAGCTGATCGTGTGGACTAAAACAAAGGGGCCAAGTCATGGGCTTGGTTGATAATTACTTAGGCCTACTTAATTGGTAATTAACATAATTACCCAACTAAATTAAAAATACCCATTGGCCCAAATGGAAGAACAGAACCGGCCAAAAGGAAATAAAAGAACAAATTGGGTATTTGGCCCAATTTGATGAAAAAGAAAGGGCTAAAAATAAAACAGTCCAAAATTAAATGGGCCTTTTGGACTTAGAATTAAGACATATCATTAATAACCGCGAAATTTTCTGGCCCAAAATTCCGGGTCGTTACACAGAGCCTTTATCTTTTTTATAATTTTGGAAGGGTTGAATAGTATGATGACATGGAAAATGGTAACGAACAAACATAGAAAAAATTCTAAGAGAAAAACAAACATTTTGAGTAAATTAACTTTTTTTAAGTAAACAAACAAGCTTTTTAATACCTATCTTTTGACTAACTTTATTATTTTATTTTTTTTGTGTACCCACCCGGTTCAACCTTTTGGGCTAATTCGGATTTGGGGCGCGTCTCGAGGTTAAGATTTTAAACTTCTCCCAACGTGTTTGCAGGAGATCCTACCGTGATTCTCCCTACCAAGTCTAGCCCCTGACACCACTAGACCAAGACAATGTTGATTTTGACTAACTTTATTAAAATGATTTTTTTTCCATATCTTAGACCAAGACAACTTTTAATTATTATTTATATCCTATTTTAACTCTCAAATAGTTTCTTGGCATGAGTAAATAAATTTTTTAAAAAAGGAGGCGCTATTTAACTTTAGCCCTTTGCCCCTCAAAAAAAAATTAATTTAGCCCTTCAAAACTTACCAGAAAAAATTGACATCAAGAACTAGCCCATAAAGGCCCATTAAGATAAGCACCTGGGAAAAAGAGGGGCAGTTATTTATTTATTTGTTTTTTTGCAAAATTAAGGGATTTGGGGTTTCCCCTTTTTTCTCTGTCCTGCCTCTTTCCCAAAGCATGAACTCATCATGAGAGTGAGGAGAGGTATTGAAACTCAAAAGATTCAAACCCCAGAAATTGAAAAACTGAAATTACCCATGTGATTTTAGGGAAAACAAAAAACCCCTCTTTCAAGTGGAGTTGTTTTGATCTGGAATTTGGTGCTTGAAGAGAACAAAAAAATGGACATAGATAGCGTAGAATGTGTGTCATCTATCGATATGGATGAAGATGAGATAATACACCACCATCATCACCCAAATCTTCACCATTTTTCTTCATCAAAAACTCCTCACAATAACAATGGTGTCCTTAATTCCAATATTCACCCAGCTACCAGTGTTCATGAGCTTCTTGAATGCCCTGTTTGTACCAATTCGATGTACCCTCCTATTCATCAGGTTCTTTTCTTTCTCTTTGTTAAAAAAAGTAAATTCAATCGCTTTTCTCTTTCAAGTTCGTATTATTTAAGAATTGGTTTTTTTTTCAATAAAAATTTCAATCTAGCTTTGTTTAATTTTGAGGAATGTTTGTTCCTTTGTTGTTGTTGTGGCTTGATTTGCCCTTATTTTCAGTGGTTTGTAGGGTTTTGGCTCCATGTTTTATGTAGATTTTTAAAAAAAAATCTTTTTTAGAATTTATCACGTGATCTGTTAGATTCTGAATATATATATTGCTTGTGGTTGTTCATATTGATTTAGCAAAATGTTTTTTTTTTTAATGGCGATTTAGCAAAATGTAAACTTTTAATAAACTTCTGAAAATGCAATTTTGAAATTTGTTCTCAACTTTTAATAAACTTCTGAAATGCAATTGTGAATTTGGCACTCCCAAATTCATTTCGCCACTTTCCTTTTTTTTAATATTTTAGTTGATAACATGTTCAATAAAGTGGAGTTCTAAAGTGGGGTGCAGAAATAAATTTGAGATTGCAAAAATCACTATCAGTCAGTCTTGTTGGATGAAGGAAATGGTTAAATTTTGGGAGTCATGAAAATTAGGACCTTATTGCCTTTTGGGATGCTATAACTTTCTATTTTTCTTTTGAAATAGTAATCCTATCAATAATTTCGTATCGATTAGTTGAGGGTAAGATGCACCCTAGATCCTTGGCACAAAGAAGTCCATATCGAAATCATGATATTCATTGTTGTGCTGCTGATGGGGATAGGGTTGGTATAGAAATAGAAGGTTTTAGATGCATTGAGCTTTAATTCAATGATGGAGAATGGATAAGCTCACACTGGAAAATAGAGTTTTGGTGAATAATATATCCAAGGAAGGCTAAAATGTAAGGGGAGATTGCAATCCAGGGAGTTGGATTTTTAAAATTGAACTTTTATGTAGTATGGATGTAATTTACTGTATTATTTATGCCACCCATCTGGTTATAAACTTGTTGGGCATATTTTGGACTTATAATTTATAGTTGTGCTATTCATGAACTGAATTAGTATGTCAATTGAAAAAACTAAATGCTTTCCGATCTGATCCACCAGTGGTCTTGTACTCAAAGTATGCCTTAGGCTCATCTATTGGTTTTACCTGTGTCATTAGGATATGAGGGCCCTAGATTCCCTAATGTCTGTGACCAGAGTTGGAGCTATATTTTTGTAGCTGCAGGCAGTGGCGGGTGGGGGATTCTTGGAATGGTGGGTCACCCTTAATTATCGACCGTGTTTAATGATTTTGTTTTTTTTTCCCAACTATTTCAAAATAAGTTTCTTTCCCAAAAAAAAATTAAAAACTTGTATTACAACCAAATAGTACTAAAAACTCCATATTACAACAAAAATATACTAAAATTACCTATGGACTATGGTAACCTATGTTGCTTCGAGTCTTCGACACCTTTCTTTACCTTAAAAAATGTGTGTCTACTCGTGTCATGTTGGACACGATAAGATACTTGAATACTTCATTTTAAACTTTTTCACAAATTAGCTGAGTCAGACACTTGGACATTCAGGTCCGAGTAGACAGCACTAAGTATGTTTGGTCTTCTAAAAACCTTTTCAATTATTTGATAGGGGCTTTCTACAAACACAGTTTTAAGTATGAAATTTCTTCTAAAACCAGTCCTAAATTGGAACTATTGGAGACTTTTTTAGAAAGAAATATTTAGGGATTGCTTTTATAAAATATTTCACAAAATTGGGACCACTATGACCCTATGAGATAAGTTTGGACTATTTTTATCAAAATTTCCATGTCTAACACTGCATCTGTTACTGTGTAGTTTTTCTGTATGTGTGTCATCAGCTTAACTCTCTTATCCTCAAGTGGTTCCCGGCTTCCTCCCGCACATTTAACTTCCACAGCTTACATACTTATAGTCTTACACGCATTCCCCCTCTTGTTCTCTCTCATGCTATCCTTGACAGTTTGTTACCCTTGCTGATGTGTCTGTTTGATAAATACTGTTGAGACTATTCTGTTGTACTCCCTCCACCTCAACTCATTGGTAACTGTTTTTGCTTAAGTTACAAGGGAAGAATGTACTGTTGCCTTAGTGTGAATTTACCTACCTTTTGATTATTTTTTGTTCATGCATGAAGTTGCTGACCCTGAAATTTAATGCAAAAATTATGACTACAGTGTCGAAATGGGCATACACTTTGTTCCACCTGTAAAACACGAGTGCAAAATCGATGCCCAACCTGTCGTCAAGAACTTGGGGATATAAGATGCCTAGCCTTGGAAAAAGTTGCAGAATCGCTTGAACTTCCTTGCAAATTCTATACCTTTGGCTGCCCAGATATCTTCCCTTACTACGGCAAACTTAATCATGAAGCCATATGTAACTTCAGGCCATACAATTGTCCATATGCTGGATCAGAGTGTTCTGCTACTGGGGATATACCTTATCTTGTGGCTCATTTGAGGGACGATCACAAGGTCGACATGCATTCTGGATGTACTTTTAACCATCGCTATGTGAAGTCTAATCCACGTGAGGTTGAGAATGCTACATGGATGCTAACTGTAAGTTTGTTTCCTCTCAATTCTCAATATAAATAGCATAATTATATGTTGTCTACAAATCTACAATACAATACAACCTACACATCAAGTCTTTTTTGTTCTAGTGAAACAGAAGGTGCTGCCTGCTTCTTTTCCTTGGGCTCCTCCTTTCTTTTCTTAATTTTGGGAAACCACCTGTGAAGGGGGGGGTTGAGGACAGTGTTGGGCTGGTGGGGTGTTTTTCGAAGGAGATTTTAAATCTCGAGCTAATAAATTATTATGACCTTTTTGACAGTTTCATTTAGCTAAAGCCTTTAATTATTGTGTACATGTAATTTGCATTGCTCAAGGATGATTAATTGTTGTGAAAGTATTGGGTCAGACGGTTGGACCAAAAAATTTGGTCAGACGGCTGACCCATATACCCACTTATAATAGTGAAAAACTTTGAGAGGCTATAACTTTGCGCTCGGGCGTCGAATCGGGGCATATGATATGTCGAAATTGATTAATTTTTTGAGACGAACGCAGCTGCAAACATTCGAAGGGGATTTGGCCACCGAAAATCGTCAAACGAGGCCTCTAAAGGTCTCAAAACGCAAAAAAAGTATCCAGGTTAAATTTTGTCCAAGTTAGTTACAAAATGTGTCTAGGTTTTACATATTGTATCCATGTTTACAAATGTTTCCAGGTTAACAATATGTATCCAGGTTTGTCCAGGTGTGTTCATATTTGTTCAGATTTGTCCAGGTTTGTCTACATATGTCCAGGTTTGTCCATATTAGTCCAGGTTTGTCCACATTAGTCCAGGTTTGTCCAGGTGTGTCCAGATTTATCCAGATTTGTCCATGTTTGTCTAGATTTGTCCAGGTTTGTCCATATTTGTCTAGGTTTGTCCACATTTGTCCAGGTTTATCTAGGTGTGTCCAGATTTTTCCAGTTTTGTTCATGTTTGTCTAAATTTGTCCAGGTTTGTCCACATTTGTCTAGGTTCAACAATATGTGTCCAGATTCAACAATATGTATCCAATATCCAAGTCCAACATTATGTCACCAGGTTTAACATTATGTCCAAGTTTAACATTCTGTGTCCAGGTTTAACAATATGTGTCTAGGTTCAATAATATATGTCCAGGTTCAATAATATATGTTCAGGTTTAACAATATGTCCAACATTATGTCACCAGGTTTAACATTTTGTGTCAGGTTTAACAATATGTGTCCAGGTTCAATCATATGTATCCAGGTTGAGTAGGACTGGTCTGCTTACTGTCAGACCTGTCCGACACAACACCTTCTCTTAATTGTTTTGCTTCCGCCATATAATGTGTTACTGCACTGACTGTTTGATTTTGGGCACATTTTCCACTGGAAGATGTTAACTGGCTGCCCTAACGAGCCCTTTTACGGTTAAGGGATCCTATGTTCAATACCTGTCTGAATAACCTGAAATGCATCAACGGTTGGAAATTAACCAATGCCATTGTTCTTTGTAATGTACTACCAGGGGAAATTTTCTGGGGAAAAAGTGTGGAACATCTGCTGAGTGCTCCAGTGTTGAAGAATACTTTTACACTGGTTTCATGTTGTTTTAGGGTTACAGAGGATAGCCCAGACAACCCATAGCCATAGTGTGAGTAGCTGTGTTTTGTATTTTAATTCACACTGCTTAATGATGCAATGGGACCTTGTTACTCAATACAATCCTGATTTATGGCCCATGCTCTCAATTTTCTATCCACCAACCATTGTCAAGGTAATTAAGGTTAGTCAAGGCTAAAAATTGTTGTGTTATTGCTACGAATCAACATAGCTGACCAAAAATCAAGTGCCAAAATAGAGCGTAAGAGATGTAAATGCAGTTTAATCGAAGATATTGGTGATGAATATGATTTGGTTAGAGGATGTAAACATTAACTAAGAGATAACTATCAAGCATTCGAGAGCCTTGGCTCTCTCCCAATACAAGCATTTGAGTGGCTTCTTCACTCCCAAAGAGAGTGCTCTCAAATTACATTCAACATTCAAGATCCTCTCTCATATTTAACATTCTCTTATTTATGGAAAATATGCTGAACTAACACTCTGTCTAAATTGCCTACATATTGTTTTTACCCCTTTTCATATTCTTGTACATTCTACATATTGTTTTTACCCCTTTTAATACCATCTTTGATCTCATCAATTCATATATATGCTCTCTAAAAATATATTTGCAGCTTGTATAGTGTAACAAGTATTTCTTCATTGGTTTTCCTAGGTTTTCCACTGTTTCGGTCAGTATTTCTGCCTGCATTTTGAAGCATTCCAACTTGGCATGGCTCCAGTATACATGGCATTCCTTCGATTCATGGGGGATGAGACGGAGGCTAGGAACTATAGCTACAGTCTTGAAGTAGGAGGGTATGGGCGCAAACTCACGTGGGAAGGAACCCCTAGAAGTGTTAGAGATAGCCATAGGAAAGTTAGGGACAGCTATGACGGTCTTATTATACAGCGCAACATGGCCCTCTTCTTCTCGGGTGGGGACCGCAAGGAACTCAAGTTGCGGGTCACGGGCCGCATTTGGAAAGAGCAGCAGAACCCTGATGTTGGAGCCTGCATTCCCAACCTTTGCAGCTGATACATGATACTTGTGTTTGTGCCGAGTCTGCTGACCTCCCTCAACGGCCGTTCCACTCTTCTTCTGTTTGGGAATGTAATTTGGATAATAACAAAGTATATAGGAATGCAATGTACAACTAACTGATATGGAATGTGTGATCTTTAGATGTAGCCTGCTCTGCTTTCCAAAGATTGTTTAACTAACTCAGCTTTTGCCATTGAAAATGGGTAATAATGTTTCCTGCTTTTGTTTTGCCTGTTACCTTTGCTGTATTTTGACAAGTTCTTTCCTCCTGCTTTCACATACTTTTTGTGTGTTTAACACAAACTTTGGTACAAATTTTCATGTTGACTATTATGGATAACAAATTAGCAACATGGAACGGAAATGGAAGGGAGGGTAAAAGGAAGAAAGATGTGTTTTTTTTTTGTTTTTTTTGTTTTCCTTCAAATCTCTTCAACTTTGGAGGGCCTCCTTCCTTTCCTTTCCGTCCCCCTCCTTTCTCTCCAATTTCTTCTACCTAGAAAATGCAGCTCACCCGTAGCTCACCTGACTCAATTTCATTAACATACATATGCATATGAGGAGAGTGTGTTGGTAAGTATGGTAACTATAGAACTTCATTTGTTTTTAAATTCTTGTAATAATTGCCTTTTGACACTATTTTCAATTTACATTTTGACTGTAATTTTACAATTTACACTATGAAATTGGTATATATTAAATTAGTATACAATAACCTAAAATTATGCTAAAAATATTGATATTTGGCTTTGGAATACTTGCCTTTTACAGTTAAATAAATATATTATTTTGTAGCTTACAATCACTTAAATTTGTTTTTGCAATTTATAGTAACTTAATTCTATTGTGTAATTAAATTATAACTGAATCTCATGTTTCTGACTAATTTAAATCTTAGGTGAAGTAATGATGTTATACATTGTTTGTTTAAATTGGTCTGATGAGCGGCTTTTGGTCGTAATCCAATTATATAATACAATGTCAAAAATAAATACAAGTGAAAAGTTATAAAATCATCAATTTATTTAGCTGTAAGTGTCAAATTTGCTTGTACACCTTGATAAAAAGCTCAACATAATTGAGAGTCATTAAACAAAGATTATGGATGGAGTATAAATTTGCCATATAATTACAATGACATTTTAACTTGGGAAATTCCCAAATTTTCAAAACAAAACAAATGATATTTTTATATTATAATTGAAAATATATGATCAAAATGGCTCATATTTTTATGTGGATGTGCACCTTAATTTTCGGGGATTGATATTAGTACACTAAAAATTGATATGGACACATCTTTTGTGAGAGGAACACATTAAAATGTGCTCTCACAATGAGGTGTACCCATATCAATTTTGAGTATGCCTTAATCATTTTTCTTTAATTTTCACTCACAATTATTGTCTTATTGAATTATAGCACGTGAGAACTTTTGTTTCCCACAATAAGAAATGGCTAATGCATAATTCAACACCGTGTTGTATTTTTTAATATTACATAATGACAATTTTGTAAATAGAAGTAAATACAAATGACACATATTTTACATACAGGTAACACAACTAATTTTGACATATAGATATGTTTTTTTAAAAAAAAAAACCATTTTGCAGTGTTAGAAGTTAGAACAAAATATTAAAAAAAAGTGGTGCAATGTGTACTTGTTTGGTTGCATCTTATTTCAATGAGAAATTAAAGTTCCTAAAAATTGAATTTTTACATGTTGCTTGATGGACAAAAAAGGTTCAAGTTTAGGATTTAAAATTTCCACATAAGATAGGAATTCACCCAATCACTCACCTAAAGCCATGATGAATCAAGGAAATAAAATTTTCCTAACCTCAACCAAACTAAGTTAACTCATTTTTAGAAATTCCATTACAAATTTACAACCAAACAAAAGATGAGAAAATGGAGGATGTCTAATACATCTCGGAGATGTATTCCCTCCATATCAGTTTATTTGCAACAATTATAAATATATGTGAAAAGTAAAATATTCATTGCTATATATAAATTGATACAGTGGGATTATTTGCCAAATACATCTCATAATAACACATTATAATTATAATATTAATAATGTTGAATAATATCAATAATACCTAACCTGGCTAACCAGACTCACATTCTGGTACTTTACCGCCTGCAAAACTGATCTTAAGATTTAAGGAGGGTTTAACCCAGATTCCTCATATTTATCTCCATGTAAAAGCTTCATCTTCACTTTCAATTTCTTTCCATGGAAGTCCTTTCAACCTCAATTCTTTCCAAACCCCACCTTTCCTCATCTATTTCACCTTTTACATCTTCACTCACTACTCTCAGGAAGAAAACCCCATTTAAATTCCGCAAGTCCCTTCTCAAATCCTTCCCAAACTCATCATTTTCGTCAACTTTACCTCTCCAAACCAGCAAAAACTCTCACATTACTGCTCGTTTTGGTCGACCCACGAAACGGAGGAACTCTTTGCGGAAGAAGCTCACTGGTGGTGGTGATGACTTAAAGGTGCGTGAAAACCCTCAAAAATTTGTTGAAGAAGCTCACCATTTTGATGATAATCAAATTATTGATTCAAATTTAGGTAGTAATTTACTGGAAAAGGATAGTGAAGTAGTTGGTAGTTCCCAATTTCATTTTGATAATAGTAACATAGAAAATTCTAGGCAATTTGGGGATTCTGTTTTGTGGGATAAATTGGAGGGTTGGGTTGAGCAATATAAGAAAGATATTGAGTATTGGGGAATTGGTTCTAATCCAATTTTCACTGTTTTTCAAGATTCTAATGGTGGTGTTGAGCAAGTTTTGGTTGATGAAGATGAAATTTTGAAGAGGAATGGAGTAGAGCCATTGTTTTTTAGGGAGGAAAATGAACTAAAAGCTTTTGATGAAGTGAAATTGAAGCTTGCACATGCTAAGTTTTTAGCTAAAGAATCAAAAAGTGAGAAGAATGTGTTTCCTAAGAATAGTTCTGTTGCTAAGTTTGTGGTTTCTGGTGAAAGTTCAGGGTTTGTTAGTAGGATTAAGAACATGTTTGTGCCACAAATGTCACCGGCAAAAGTCTCGAGAGTTGCCATTGTTGTGGCTTGTGGGTTTTTGGTCGTTTCAGTGATCAATAAGCTGTTTACTTTTGGTGGAAAGAAGGCAGAGGTGACGAGCTTTGAGAAGGAAATGTTGAGGAGAAAGAAAACGTCAAGAATGATGAAAGAGAAGTTGCAGAAGAGTAATGTTGAGGTTGTGGAAGAGCCATTTGATCCACCTACTGTGGTCACTGAAAGGCCACTTCTTGACAGGGAAGAGGTGTTGAATAGCATTAGAGAAGCGAAAGGGTTAAATAACAGTTTTTTAATGCTAGATGTTGGTGGTTCTCAGGAGACTGAATCTGTAGTAATGGATACTAAGATTCGGGAGATACAGATGATGGCAAGACAAGCACGGGAAGTTGAGAGAGGAGAAGGCTTGCTAAGTGAGGGAGATGATTTGGATGAAAAAATTACAGAAGAGATGCAGTTGGAGAAAAAAATGAGTGCTGAAGGTTTAGAGGATTCAGTTTGGATTGATGAATTGGAGAAACAAGATTCTTGGAATGGAATGCCATTGACAGAGGTAGAAGATGTTGCTGAATCTCGTGTTGTGGGTGATAAGAATCTCGTGGATAAACCTGCAAGTGATAAAAATGGTGAAACAGGGATTGTTAATGGCAGTGCAGAGATAGAAACATTAGACGAGTTGAAAGTACATAGCAAAGATGGTACATTCACTGGTGAAAATGAAAAGGTTTCTGAGAGAAATGAGGATGTAAAGCTTCATAGTATTTCGGGTGAGAGGATTATGGATGATAAGAAAGTTCATGATGTTTCTGATTCCTTAGAATTAACAGAAGGGATCCATTCTTATGTTTCCAAGAGCCAAGTGAATCCACCAAAAGAAACATCTGCTAGAAGAAAGCCAAAAATCATACGCTCGGTAAAAGAAGCTAGAGAGTATCTCATGCGGAAACATAATAAAAAATCTGAAGATGGTGATATTCCTGCCAATGCTGCTGCAGAGAATGGAGGAATGAACAGCCAATACAGCCAGAGGCAGGGAGAGAATGACCAGGTATCAGACTCTTCTGATGCAAACAGAAAAGTGGATCATGCCCCTCCTCCAAAAGTTTCTAGGAATTTCGTTGTAAAACGAAATGAATTTTTGGCAACTGATACTAATGGATCAAAGGTAGCTATAGAAAGTGAATTGAAGCTGAACAATTCAGGCATTGATACTACACAAAACTTTGGTAAAACAATGCAGATTGATGAGATTTTAAGGCCCAGTGATTCACATGAAAGATCAATCCCTGTAGCAAGTGAAATTAAATTTTGCGAAACTAATCAGGAAGCAACGGAGCCCATCGCAAGTGAACAATCCTTGGATAAGGCAGATAAATTTGATGAAATGAGCGAGCTTACTGATCTGGGTGAAATATCAGAGCATGTTTCGGGCAGAAATTCATCTCATTATGCCAGTAACTCTACAGAAAAATCAGGCATGCCTCATGATAATGCTCTTCATGATGCTAGTTTGCAGAAAAAGGAGCATCTCTCTATTGACAATGCTAATGTCAAACTTGACAGAACCATTGAACCACCAACTACTGAACCAGGTGAAATGGATGTCCCTGCTTCTGTTGGAAAAGATGTAAATGGTTTGGCTTCTGAAGAAAGTGATTTGGCTCTAATTGAGACAAAAGATGAAGATAGTTACGCGAAGAATCATGTTGCGAGTAAACCTCTGGGTGTTGAAACATTCCAAGGTTCTGGAAGTAGTGTAGAGGACAGCGAGGGAGTGGTAATTGCAGATAAAGAGAAGTGGTTGGAGAAGAATTTTCATGAAGTTGAGCCCATTGTGAAAAAAATAGGCAGTGGATTTAGGGATAATTACAATTTTGCTAGAGAGAAAACAAAGCAGGAGGATCAAGAATTTGACTTGATGCGCCTTGGTTCTATTAAGGATGGCACAGAACTTGAGTGGATGCAGGATGATAAGCTTAGAGAAATTGTTTTCAAAGTTCGAGAAAATGAGTTGGCTGGACGGGATCCTTTCCATTCCATGGATCCAGAGGATAAAGTTGCATTCTTTGAGGGCCTTGAAAATAAAGTCGAAATTGAGAATCAGAAATTGTCAGCACTGCATGAATGGCTGCATTTAAACATTGAAAATGTTGATTATGGAGCAGGTATTGTGTTCCTCAATCTTTAGTGATAATGATGCCTTTTCTTTAGCTTATACTTTTTCGGTTTTTCCTATTCCAATATGTTGCATACATGGTCTACCGTGATGACACAGTAGATAATAGAAGTAACGATGGCATTGTCTTACATATGTAGGGTGTGTTATCTTCAACTTATTTTTCAGGGTTTATCAGGTCACGTCGGTTCAGTTCTAATAAGTCCCAATCAGTTCGTATAAGTTCTAATAAGTTCCAATCAGGTTTTATAAGGCCTATCATGGTCAATCAATTCAGGTGTAATAAGTGTCAATCAGGGCTTATCATGGTTAATCTGGGATTATCAAGGTCAAATAGGTTTCAACAGTCTAATCAGGGTCAATCAAGTTTTATAAATTGAAGAGAACGCTTCCGTAGTTTTGTTTCTGAAATTGGAAGCATAGTAGCTCACTTTCTCACAATGCTGCAGATGGTATCAGCTTATATGATCCACCAGAGAAGGTCATACCTCAGTGGAAAGGTCCACCACTGGATCAAATTCCTGACTTTTTGAACAACAGCAGAGATCAACAACAGGTGGGTTCTTCCCTTCAAAAGGTAAATGAATCTAAAAAACCTGACAATATTGCAAAGTCGTCCACGGAAAGCTCTCCCCCAAAGTCCGTACCCAGAGAAAAGGTTTCTAAATTTTCGAAGACTGTAATAGAGGCAAGTGATGGCTCAGTTAAACCTGGTAAAAAATCTGGGAAAGAGTTCTGGCAGCACACGAAGAAATGGTCTCGTGGATTTGTGGAATCATATAATGCAGAGACTGATCCCGAGGCAAAATCTGTCATGAAAGATATAGGGAAGGATTTGGATAGGTGGATTACTGAAAAAGAAATACAGGAATCAGCTGATTTGATGGAGAGAATTCCTCAGAAGGGCAAGGAGATAGTAGAGAAGAAACTAAACAAGCTGAAGAGAGAAATGGAGTTATATGGACCACAAGCTGTAGTAAGCAAGTATCGTGAATATGCTGAAGTGAAGGAAGAAGATTACTTGTGGTGGTTAGATCTTCCTCATTTGCTGGTATTCATCTTTACTCCTGCATTTCATCCATCAAATTTTTATTTTGATAGGAATAGGACAAGTTACATGCTCTCTTACAGAAGAATTGGCATCTTAAAAACATTTTGCTTCTCAAAACACTTCTTATTGTTAGTTTAAAATATGGCTTACTAGTTAAAGTCTAGAATATCCATTAATCTCTGAAAAATACCTCAAAAAAATTTTGCAACTTAGATGTCCAGCCTGCTTGCTTACTTACCCCAACTGAGGTTTGAATTATATTGCTGCTTGCAGTGCATTGAATTGTATACTTATGAAGGCGAAGACCAAAGGGTTGGATTTTATTCATTAGAGATGGCTGGAGATCTTGAGATCGAACCAAAGCCACATCATGTGATTGCCTTTGAAGACCCTAGTGATTGCAAGAACTTCTGTTATATCATGCAGGCTCATTTGGAAATGCTTGGCAATGGAAAAGCATTCATTGTTCCACAGCCTCCCAAGGTACAATCATTTCCTAATGGAACTTTCCTTTCTTTCTATGTTCACATATGCAAGTGCAATGGAGCTGGTTGGTTAGGTAGCAGTGTAGCACTTATTTCTTAATGGTTTTTTTGGGGAAAAATACTTGCAATGACCCAAACTTTGATACATCTGCAAAAAAAAATGACACCTATTTGGCACACTAATGAAATTGGCACTAAAAAGACAACTTTATTACCAAAGTGACATATACGTTACGACTTTAATATCAGTAACACATTTATACAAAGAAACTGGTATCATTTTATATCCGTTTTGTTTTTAGGCTACCCAATTTCGTGTTGATTTTGTTAGCTTGTCAAGTTTGTGTCATTTTTTGTAGAATGACCAAAGTTGGGGTCATTGCAAGTAATTTTTTTCCTTTTTTGGGGTTTTGGGTGTCACGAGTCATGAATGATTGATAGCCCATCTTTGAAAAGCAAAAGAGCACAACGCTTCATCGGTTTTTGGCACTGGTAATAAACTTGCATAACATTCACAGGATGTTTTCTGGCAAGCCAAAGCAAATGGTTTTGGTGTCACTGTCATTAGAAAAGCAGAATTAAAGCTAAATGTGGATCAAGCACTTGAAGAGGTGGAAGAATTGATTACTGAGATAGGAAGCAAGATGTACCATGATAAAATCATGCGAGAGCGTTCTGTTGATATAAGCTCTTTGATGAAGGGTGTGTTTGGTGTTAGTCCGCCTTCTAAGAGGTACTGCATCATTTTCATCTCTTTGGATCAAATCGTGTGCTCATGGCATTTTAAAAATATAATAAAATTTTAATGATTCTTTGAAAAATTGATCAGCTGAACGATTTGGTTCTGATGTATAATACAATCTGCTGAATCAGGAAAAGAAAGAAGCGAGCACGGAAGAGACCCAGCAAATCATGAATATACCTTCAGAAGTTTATATTGGATGACATCCACCATTTTTGTTAGGTCTGGTATCTCCTTATCCACACTGTTACTGATTTGCATCTAACTAGGTCATTTTGAGAAAGTATAACACAGGCTCTATGGGAATTTTTTTCCTCACAGGGACTTAGGCCGGATGCGGATATGATATTGAAAACTCTAGATATGTTAATTTTACAATTGTTGTTGGGGTTCAATTTATGTAAAATGGACTAAATTATCCCTACCAAAGTTAATTCAAATATAATACTAATTGCATAAGATATGATATTGATAACATAAATAGAATAAGATTTATTTTTATATTTTATGCAAAAAGACGAATTTACCGGCCTACATATACATGGGCGGATGGGCCCTATGAAGTTACCAAAGCGGGTCATTTTCGGTTCAAAAGTACATTGCTGTTATTCTGTTAAGAAACTCAGTTCTTCCTGTGCTGTCAAAAATGCCAGATTCCCAATTCCATGTCTTTTTTTTTGGCTTTATCTACCTTTCCTAATTTCTATTAATCTCTTCTTGGGATTTTGATATATTTAGGCCACATTTTATTGGACGGAATTAACTTGAACTAAACTGAATTTGTTTCAACTGAAATGAAATTTCAAAGATTAACTCCAAAAGAAGAGTGTATATCTTATGTTCTTTGTATGTTGGTACTGAGTGATAATAACTGTGTAAAAATGACTGTTTTATCTGATCATCCATTTTTATTTTTTGTTATAAGGATTCATCAGAAAGCAAGAATGAATACCATCTTTATGTGCTAATATAATTTAATTTGCAGGATCTGTTGAAGCTTGCCAAACCAAGAAACCTCTCCAAACTGCTAAGATCTACAATAGTGTTTAGTAACCTTATAGTACTAGTAATAATGGAAGTATATTCTTAGTTACATCTGATATTGATAGCAGAATTAATCAATCAGCTTCAAGCATTGACTTTGTATATTCTTTCCTTTATTGTATAGATAACATGGATGCAATCAATCAATCAATCAAGTACTGTACCATATTTCTCCTGCCATTATGTCAGTTATATATGAATATGAATAATACGAGTAGTATGATTAAAACACATTTCTTTTAAATTCTTGTGACTACATTTTTTATAAGTATTTTTTTTATTTGCTAGTTGCTACATTCGTAGAGCGAAACTATTCATTTGTAAATTTTGCTAGTTGCTACATTTATAGAGCGAAACTGTTCATTTGTAAATTTTGCTAGTTGCTACGTTTATAGAGCGAAACTGTTCATTTGTAAATTTTGATTGATTCGGTTTTATATACACAAGGAAAAACATATTCACCGTAGATCTAGTTTAACTTGTATCAAATATAATTTTACTGAAAACTATATATTTCATTAACAAGTTCATATCATACAACCCATCATCATTATCAATCACAACAAGTTCATGGGAACTCAGTTCCCAAAACAGCCAAAAAAAAAAAAAGTACAGTTACCTCCCTAAGAAAAGGTTTAGAAAAAACAAACTGAATCAACCTAAGATTACAGGCACACAAAATTCTATTTTCCTTTTTTTTACAATTGGTAACAATCATGGATATGAAAGAAAAAGGAAAAGAAAGAGAAACAGAAAATGAGTGAGATCAGCATTTATATCCAAGAACAGCAGCATCTGAAACCTGAATGGTAACCCTACATTTAGCCCCTTTTTCCACATGATGGGCAAACACCTTTAACACTTTCACACTACCCACCAACTTCAGCTTCGTCTCCAGCTCCAAAGTGGGCCCGGATCGTGGCCCAGGCCCGGCCCCTGACCCGGCAACATCAAGGGGTAGTGTGAAGGACTTGACATCAAAGGTAGCAGACATGAACTGGGTTTTACCAGCAGCAATGTTACCTGCAGGAATATACATGAAGCCGAGTGGGCCAGATGAGGAAGAGAAGAGTTGCAGAGAGCTGTCGTAGTGGGAGAAGGCGTACCGATTAGGGTTGCGAACGGCGACGTATTGGAAGAAGGTGAAGTTAGCAGTGCCGTTTAGGAGTGTGAATGCTGGGAATTTCATGGAGTGGACGGAGATTTGGGGGTTTAGAGGGCGGAACAGAATGAAGCAAGTGACGATGGCTGCAATGGTGAGGAAGATCAAGAAGGAAGTAGCTAGAACGCATGAAGCTAGAGTTGAGGACTTTTTTTTGGGTCTTAGATGTTGGTAATGAAATGGGTATGGTGGTGGATAGGTTTGGAATTGGGGTTGTAATTGAGGTTGTGCTTGAGATGGTGGAGGTGGTTGTTGCTCTGCTGGTGGTGTTGATTGGCGATTTTGCGGTGGTTGTGGTTGTGGTGCTGGTGATTGATGCTGTGGTGCTGGCGATTGGCGTTGTGGTGGTGTTGATTGACGTTGTGGTGGTTGAGGTGGTGTTGATTGGCGTTCTGGTGGCTGAGATGGTGTTGATTGGCGTTCTGGTGGCTGAGGTGGTGTTGATTGGCGTTCTGGTGGTTGAGGTGGTGTTGATTGGCGTTCTGGTGGTTGAGGTGGTGTTGGTGATTGGCGTTGTGGTGGTGTTGGTGATTGGCGTTGAGGCGGTTGTGGCGGTGGAGATTGGCGTTGAGGCGGTAGAGATTGGCGATGAGGTGGTGGATGTTGGCGTTGAGGAGGGAGTGGAAGTGGTGGTGGTTGGTTTTGAGGGGGCGGTGGGAGAGAGGAAGGAGGAGGACACATTGGTGGGAGAGGCGGTGGAGTGAATTGAGGGGGAAAGTGAGTGAGAAGTGATGAGGAGCGAAGACGAAAGAGGGAAAGTTTTATTTATTTGGGGGTTTTTTTCTTTTCTTTTGATTTGATTTGATTGATTTTATTTACTGCCCTCGTCCCAAATTAGTTGCTACATATTGATAAATGACCGTATTTATTTATAAACTTTAAGTGTTTATAGTTTCATGTACATAAAGAAAAATATAGTCATGATGAATCTAGTTTTATTCGTCTCAATATGTACTTTTCAAACATATAATTTTTATAATTTTTTATTATACATAGTTCAAGATATTTTAATTTAAAGTTGTGCATTTGAAGATGTGAAAAAGAGGATGTAGCAAGTAATTTGGGATAGAGGGAGTATTTTTTTTTTTTGTTTTTAAGATGATCCCACAATCTCAGTCATTACTACTGGTGTTACTTTATTTTGGGGTAAAGTGCTAACAGCAAGGTAAGCTTATAGTCAAGAAAAGTGGGGGCCATATGGTGAATGATGAGGATGGTGATTTGGGGGACACGTGGCTTTACTTTATTTGCTAATATGTCCCATTGTCCATGGCCATCTTGTTTTTACCTGCTATGGATTAAATCCAAAATGAACCGATCCAAATTGGTCCGATATAAACCCGATCCAAAGGATCCAAATGCCGAATTTCATTAAGTAATGAATGAATCATCTCAAAAAAATGAAAAATGAAGTAGTGATTTGTAGATGAAAAAATGTCATACTCCCTCCGTCTCTTAAAGATTGCCCCATATTAACTTTTGCTATTGTTCATTTGGTAACTTTGACGCTCTATAATTTTATATATGTAAGGAAAAATATAGTCAAATGGGATCTCGTTTGATTCGGCTCAATATGTAATTTTTTAATATGTAATGTTTATAATTTTTTATTATACATATCTCTGGATATTTTTATTTAAAGATGTGTCTCGGGAGATGAGAAAAAGTAAATGGGGCAATCTTTTAAGGACAAAGGGAGTATTAGATTTAGCTTATAGTTTTGTAGTCTGAATGTCTGATTCTAACTAATGGAGTAGTGCATGAAATCGATCACATATGAATATCTGAAATGTCCTATAGAGAAGTAATTTTCGCTTTCCTTAAAGTGATATTTGTACTCCAATTTTCTACTATTCATATCTCACATAAAGGAATATCTATATCAATCTAAGGAGTGCGTAAATTATTACCTGATCTATGAAAAAGGGCATTGCAGTGTTTCAACCACAATGTCATTGCTTCTCAAGTATTATACATATCTTTGTGATGTCCAAAACATCTGTACAAATAAAATTTATGCATCAATATGAAGAAATAAATGGCTCAATATACAGATTTGCTCAAGATATCAAGGTACTTGAAATAGCCTTCCAGATTCAACAAAAAGACTTACTATGAGAAAAGGCATTTTAGCCAATTTCTCCTTTACACCCAAGCCCAAGGCAACAACTGTAAAATGTACCAAACACATGATATTTGGAACATATACAAGAAAGTGGGCGGCAAATTATTTATCCCATGTCCACTGGAAGTTTCAGGGCTTCAATGAACAAAGAACATGATGAGAACAAAACTGAACCCTTCTCCCATGGTAGCATTTAGGACTTAAAAAGCACATGATATCCTATTCTACATGTTACTACTTGTACTCTGTAATTTTTATTAGTCTACACATTTTACCTTTTACATTTACTAAGAAAACATTCAAATCTTTAATTATAAAAACTACACGTTTAGCTGTATTCCATGAGACCTTATGTAGCTATATTTTTCTTACATATAGATCACAAATGGTGGTCAAAGAAAATTTTATAAACAATGTCAAAAGTCAAATTGCGTAAACTAAATAAAAAAGGATCCACGAAGACATTATTAACATCATTCAACTCTTTCATGGCCTTGGAAATTGTTTATAGGGATTTGCATATTTTCAATTGTTTATAGAGATTGGCAACATGCAAATCTATCAAATGAAGCTACATAGTTCTTTCCCCCTTCATTCCAATTCAAATGGCCCTGAATGTGTAAGATTAACCAGGATTCTAAATAGATTAATCTTTTTCTTTTTTTTTGCCCTGTGTTAATCACTTTAAGGAAAAAAAAAAAAAAAAAAGAATTCGACATCATTAATCATTGTACAATTCATCTAAACAAATTTGCAACAAGAACTTTAATGGTTGGCAATATAACTTGGATCCTGTGATTTGAGGGAAGTTCAAAATTCCAAGCCCGTAACACATGAAACTCACTTTTGACGATTCAAAAAGGACTAAACTCTAATCAATGTAGTAAGACACATTTGGCAAATAACTTAGGAATCTACACATCATTAAAAGCACCCTTCTTGAACTAAACAAATTTAAGCACCACTTGATCAAGCACATTTATAGGGAAGCAAATCAAGCTGGAGACTGCATTGCGCATATCAAACATAAACACGACTCTATGACTAATTGGAACTACGCGCTGGATCACCATAATTCCCTGATCATCCATAAAAATGCTTGTAATTAGCCTCATGACCGGTGTTAATCGATTTTCTTTCCTTATCCCAAAAAAAAAAGCTTGTGTCAGCCAAACAACAATCCTTAAATGAAATTCAAAGCACAATTCACATATATGTCAACCAAACAATACCTAAATTATATAAACCCGAATACTTGTGCTTCTGTTAACACACATTACACACCAGATACACACAAACATTCTTTAGAGATTAGTCTGTGTCTAAATATACAATCAGATATCAGTCAATCAGAACCATATAATTCTCAGAATATGGAATTCACAATGCCTCATACTACAAAATCAAGAGTAGCCTTCATTCATCTTGATAGCAGATGGTCTCCCTCATCTAAAGGAGCAGCTAATCTGCAATTACAAAGACAGATCACATAACAAATAATACCGGGAAACACCCTTTTACACAAACACGCTCTTGCACAGCTTACAAACAGTGTGAGAACTGAGATGTACTATAGAGTCTGAGAAATGGTATGGGAAACATAGGACAACATGATACATATTATAACCTAACATGAAAAACCTTTCCCAAAACACCACATGAGAGGCTCCCAAACTTCGGCGAAATCCAAACCAACTCGATGAGAATTAAAGAATGTACTTCATCGGAGGGAAAGCTAGAGAAACAAAAACTAATCTATCAACCCCCTATTATTATATTAACCTACTACACCTGTGCATACAATATGTACCGAACATACGCACACATATATTTACCATTCTCCGTGGCTATCTGGAGATTTCTTCAAGGCGACGGTCCATGATTTGGGACACGGTTTCAAGGAAAGCTGCCTCACTTGTGCACGGGAGCACAGAGTCTTTGGCTTCTTCAACAATCTCCTCTATCACAGATTCCTGCGTAATGTTCTCCCTGCACATGATGCTTCCAATTTTGTATGGGGTCAACCCTCGTCCCACCCCTTTCTTCAACAGCATGGTAGAGATGCAAAGAGTGCGAGCACTTTCGATGGGTAGGTCCCATCCATAGAACTTCAGAAGAGCAATGTCTTCCTCAGCATCCAAGGACTTTATGTACTCAACAGTTTCGGCAGAGTATGGCTGCTGAGCTTGTGGCCAGTACAACCATTCAAATGTGCAGTCTTCAAACTGCAATTATTCCAAAGAACAAAACATTAGACCATGTATGGAGCACAGTACAAATGTTGCCTGTACAATGGTGGAAATGATATGAACCTAATATCTCAAGAAAGATTCAGTTACCAAGTAAACAAACACAAAACCACTTAGTGGAACATGATCCCAGGTAATGATGTATACATAGAGTTGATACATGAGTAAGAGATAAGACAACCAACCTATTGTCATTCATACTCTGTAGCCAAAGTTTAAAAAAGATGAAGTATGAACAGCCTTTCAAATCAAGATAACCAACTTTCAAATCAAAGGACCAACTACTTTGAGTTGAATGAACATAGGAAGTATAATTCCCTAGACATCACGTTTCCAATGTAAGGAAATGTTTCATTTCCTAAGAACTGCAAACTGTTTTTTTTTTTTAGCAAATTAAAATCCCAATAGGAAGTTAAACATACCTAGGGTACTTCTAGGTGTATATTCCTCCATTTTATAGACAATATAACTTTCAATGATTATGAAACTATTATCCTAGCCAACTCAACATCATCATACTTCTCAAGCAATTCAAATTCCTATGATTTGTATTAGTAGTAAATCAAACCGGTGCTCCCCAAAAAGTTCGAAATTAAAAAACCACAAGCATTACCTAACAAGCAATATTCATCTAATTCATTAAGAAGCTACAACATATCAGAAGCATAGCAATGATGAAAATATCACTAATAAAAGCTTTTATTAAAAGGAATGCAATGGAACTTACACACTCTGGCAAGCAGTATCCATGATCAATGGGGATCAGGACGGTTCCACCAGTCTCAGGATCCTTTCTAAACAATATATTCCCAGCATGCCTGTCTGCATTAGCCAACCTTATGTCAAGCACAGAAATTTTGTGCAACTCTTCCACAGGGAAAGAGCTAGGACCAATGTCCTCACAGCATCCATTGTTCTTCACAAACTTCTGTAAGGACCCTATCTTACGAGTTACAGCATTAGGATGATTGAATCCCTTGTGCAAGCATGAAACCAAACCTGTGGGAGGAACCCCAGAAAACCCCATTGTCTCGCCAGTGACTTCACGTCTACCATTCGTCGGATGATCCAAGAGGTAAGCTGCTACCTCCCGTAACGCCCCTTGCCCAACTACTGTACCCCTCTTCAACCCTTCACCGTCAGAGGTTAAGGGGAGCCCATGAGGGTTGTTCACGGCCTTAGGCTCCTCATCAATGGGCTTGAACACTGACACATACTCTAACCCTGTTGAATCCTGCATAAGGTAAACACCTCCAGAACCTTCATTTGACCTAATTGGAGAATGCCCATTCTCTAATCCTTCACAAGTCTTCTCCATCACATCCAATATTTCTGATGGTATTTCGGCCTTTCGATTGACAACCACTGGTTCCAAGACGAAGTTTTTTTCACAAACATTGCTCGAAACCAACAATGGTTTATCAGCAATGTCTTTGTACCGTTGATTTCTACCTAACTGCGGTGCCTCCACAGAAACCTCATCAAGGTTCTTCTCAACACGCTGAACCTTAATCTTAGCTGATTTCCGTACAATTAAATGAATCACAGGATCATAATTCTTGCAGATATCATCAACTAATTGCTGATCATTGAGAGGCTTCCCTTCATAAAGGAGCTCCTTATCATCCTCATCAACAAAATCATCCGCTCTCTGAGCTATCTGCTTCTTTAGGTACCCAACATCACGGTATCGTCCAACATCGAAAGTTAATTCCTTACCGCAAGTTGTCTTAACTATAACTGTCTGAAGATCAGAAAGCCTAAGCACCAAGTGAAGGACATTTCCATCCGCAACTCCATAATCGCGAACCAATGAATTACTACGCGACAATTCCCTCCCTCCACAAACCAATTTCGGGGATTTCGCAACAAACCCGTTGAAGCTTTGAATCTTTAGTTTTACAGACTCAATCGAATCAGATCCAAACACACGTAACGGTATCATATTCCCAGACACACTCAAGAAAACAATTATAGATTCAGATAAATTCAAATCAAGAGCGTTGTGGAAGAATCGAGGAGAAATGACAGGCTCATCTGCCCTAATTCTACTAACAGCAATACCAGCTGACGACATTGTTCTTCCTAGTAATGAAACTCAACCAAATTCCAAGAATCTAATCTACAAAAACTAACCTAAACGAAAACTTTACAAATATGTACAGTAAAGAGTCATAACCCCATAGAAGCAACAACTTGAATAACACAGGGTAAAACAAGGAAAAACAATTACACTTACAGCAATCAAAAGATCATAATCAAAGCATCACAGGTAGAAAAGGGGCAGAAACGTCAACGAAATAGGGTTTCCGAAACCCTAAATCGTAAACTAGAGCTTCAAGGGCAGCAAAAGAAGAGGAAAAATCAGGAATTGGAGGTGCGAAATAGCAGAAAAAAGTGAAGAATTATCAAAATGAAAGGAAGAATTACAATGAATCGAAAGAAGAAGAACGAATCGGAGAATTTTTGGTCGGAATCTTTTGGGGGAAATACTAGGAAACAAGGAAGAAATGAAGGAGAAGGTGGGTGAGAAGTGTACGTCAGTGCTGAGAAGGAGGATATATACTATATAGTTATATACGCGTAATTTACTGATTCTTAACGTTGGAACTTTTTGTCTTAATTTTTTATTTTTATTTTTATTTTTTATTTTAGAATTAGAAGAAATAGATAAATAAATATAAATATATTAGTTGTTGTTTTGGAAACCTTGGGAAATGACACGTAAATGAGGGATTTTGATTGGCTGAAGTAGAGGGAGCCACGGCATTTTTTATTTGTTTTTGTCTTGGCCAAGAAGAAAAGGTTTTTTTCCCTTTTTTTGACGCAAGTCATTAGTTTAGCTCCCATCTAATTATTTAGGGCTCGGTTACATTAGATGAATAGAGATGAACGGAACTGAATAGAGATTAACTAAACTTAATATAATCTGAAGTAAACAAGCCCTTAGAGAGTTTGAGCAATTATTATGTCAAATACGGAGTAAAATACAAGGTACTCCCTCTGTCCCCTTTTGTTTACAACATTTGCTTTTTCACATCTCCCAACCAACAACTTTAAATAAAAATATATGTAAATACATATAATAAATAATTATAAAAGTTATATATTAAAAAACTACACATTGAACCGAATCAAACGAGATCACATTTGACTATATTTTTCATATGTGTATACAATTAGGATAGTCAAAATTACCCAATGAACAGTGAAAAAAGTCAAATTGTTGCAAAAATAAGGAGACGGAGGGAGTATTAATTTCTTACACGCCAATTAACTTTCTTTTCTTAACATTTGTTTACCTTATTTCTCCCTTTTTTGTAATACGAAGTATTTGTTTTTTCACATCTCCCAACATACAACTTTAAATAAAAGAAAATTTAAATACATATACTAAAAAATTATAAAAGTTATATATTAATGATGTACACATCGAGCCGAATAAAAAAAGATCTCATTTGACTATATTTTTTCTTATACGTATAAAAAAAAGAGTCAAAATTATCCAATGAAGAGTGGTAAAAGTAGTGTTGCAAAAAAAGGGGACGGAGGGAGTATAAAAAATCCACATTTAAGTGTAAGGGTGTGTTTGATTTATCTGAAATTTTCTGGTCTGGTCTGATCTGAACTGATCTGATTTTTTCTGGTTGTAGTTATAATTTTTCTGATTTGAATTTTCTGAAAATAAGCACAATGGTGCTTATTTAAGTTGAATCAAACGCACCTTAAGTGTTGCATGTCCCACATTGAATATTGATGAATGAATTAGGGGAGGGTTGGGAGTGAATCCTGCTTTGAAGAAACATAATAAAGTAAGGGCTTGTTTACTTCAGCTTAAATTCAGTTCAGATCTATTAAGTTCAATTCAGTTCAGTTCAGCTCTCAATTTCCTTCTCTTATAAAATATTATTTTCAATTGTATTCAGTTCAGTTCAACTATATTCAGCTAAAGTAAACGAGCCCTAAGCCAATGGATCTAGACGTTAATATCTTGTATTGTGCATGTTTTCAATGCGCATGTTTAAAAGTTAATATCTTATATTGCACTTTTTTAAAAAATTATAAAAAATACATATATACTAAAAAAAACTACATTTTTAGACAAATCAAACAAAAATACAAAATCCCATATAAATATCTTATTTCTTATGTATGATGAAAATCTTTCATTTTTTTATTCTCTCCCTTTGTATCCTTAAAAAAACGTAAAGAATAAATTGAAATAGAGGTAATAATAATATATAAAATGAAGGACGAAAAATTTGACAATAATAAGTCAAACTTTGGATGGTCTTTCATAAATAAGCTAAACTTTTGAAATTTCATAGATAAGTCAACTTTTGCACTATGTCAGCCAAATATAGGTTAGAGAATTTTATTTACCGCCACCTCGACCCACCAAAATCGACCTCTACCGCCACATGTCTTCATTATCCTTCATGGATCTCCTATTGTTTGGATTATATGGTTCATTGGTGTGGGTAAATAAAATTTTCGGATCTAAATTTGGCTGACATGATGCAAAGGTTAGCTTATCTTTGGAATTTCAAAAGTTTGACTTATTTATAAAAGATCGGCCAAAGTTTAGCTTATTTTTGTAAAATTTTCCTAAAATGAATACCTTGTAGTGCTAGACTACTAGCTTTATGTGTAAAACTTGCTACTTACCCTTGAGAACTCAATATTAAAATATAAAAATAATAATAATAAAGATTGAAACATTAAATGTCATCGGAAATCAGTATAGATGTAGTGCTTTTTTGGTTCATCAAGGAAATAATTGCCTTAAGTTGGATATGTTATCTTCAATTTATTTTCAGTACTTATAAGTTTCCCTTTAAACTAGTAGCCATATTCCGATCAATAAACTAGTGGAGTCATTACCCAATCAAAATTAATAATAATAATAATAATAATAAAGGAAATTGCAATTCCCATGAAAAATTTAACTTATCAGAAGGGTTTGATAAGTTATTTCATAGATTTCATATGAGTTTCTATTGCCCCTTTTAATTTATTTTTTTTTTCATGTCAACCAAACAAAACCCTTATTTTTACACTTTTTAGGAAATTATATGGAATTTGCCACCAACCAAACAATTCTTCATGTTCCAATGTTTTTATTTATTTTTTTGGTTTTAAAAATGGAAATTTCTCAATGGTAACCTTGTACTTTTCAAATTTCTCATTTTTAACCCATATTTTTTTTTTAATTCTCATTGGTAACTTTTAGTTATTAGTATTCTACTTTAAAAAGTGACCTAATAAAGCCCAAAAAAAAAAAAAAATCTATTAGAATAATTAAGGGCAAATTTCACCCTTAAGGACAAAAGTGGCCCTCACATCTTGATCGGGCTATTTTCCCGTTATAAAAATCGAGACAAGTAAATCAAGGCGTTTTTAAACATAACAACCTTTGCATTTTGGTCGTATTTTGCTGATTTTGATCACAAATGTGAGCAATAAGAGCCAAATTAAAATCCAAAACTTTAAGTGTGTGATTTTTCCATCAAACAAACCGATTCAATATTTAGGCGCTCAAAATGGAACATTAATTCTAACAAATTGCTAACCAAACTAATTATTTTTCCTTCATGATGTCATATTTGAGAATGAAACTATAATTTGTGGTTACTAGCGGAACTAAATATAATTTAGTGCTACCAACAAGAAATTTGAAAAATATATAGTTAACATTGAGGATTTCCCTTTTAAAATTGAATAAATGAGTGATTTTTGGCACAATTATTAAAATTTCGTTTGATAAAAGAGCAAAGAGCGAATACATGTGTTCGACTCGTTATGGCTCGTGGACAGCCTGGTTATATAATATAAAATCGTTTTGAGCCTATTTATAATGCACATATTGTATTAAAAAATATAGTTTACTTGCTTCTAGTTTTCTCTTTCCCATTTGCAAGCTTTATTATTTTTCATTATCATGATTCATGCAGAGTATCAATAAGTGGTTAGTCATATTTATTGTAATTATAATACTTTTAATAAGGATTTGTTTTATTCAACTTATTTTCAGTACCTATTAGTTCAGATTAGTTCAAACAAATACCAACAGCTATCAGTAAGCGTTAATTAATAATATTAATAATTTGGACTCTAGTTGTTAAATGAAAATTTATTAATTTATCCCAATATACGTTTGTATAAGGGAAAACATAACCGCGCACACGATGTTGTTTGATACTTTGATTGCATCAATGAGTATTATAAAAACAATTAATTTTTGTATCCATCCATAATAAAAAAAATTGTTGTTATTATCATTATTAAATGAGTATTGTAAAAACAATTACTAGTAAATTTTTTACTCATTATCTTGTGTAGAGGGGAGTAGGGGACCTTTACTCGGTTACTCCTTCAAGGCATTAGTCATCCAAAATGTGAAAAACAAATGTTGTCATTTTCTCAACCGGGTATTATAGCACGTTATATTGTTTGTTGGAGGCTTTACTCTTTAGTCTTAGCACTAAAGATATCGACAAATATCTTTATTTTCTTTCATTCTCAAGTGGCCAACCATTTTTATTTTATTTTATTTTTGAGAGGAAAGATTTCAAGTGACCAACTTTTTTTTATTTTTATTTTTAGGATAATGTGTGGGATACTAGGCATTGGAATCGAACCCTACTGCAGGTCATCCGGACTAATTGTAACCAACACACGCATCTGTAAGGGAGAATGATAAGGAATCATCGCAAATGCGTGTGGTGAGAATCGAACCCAGGACTTCATGCCTGGATTCTGAAGCCTTAACCACTGGGCTATGACTTCATCCTCTTCAAGTGACCAACTTGGTATAGCAAAACATATGTCAAATTGTCAAGTAGTCAATTTTCTACGGAGCATTCCGTAATATTTAAGTATGGTATTTAATGTCATAATAATAATAATAATAATAATAATAATATGTGACTACTTTTTTTTCAAGTCGACTTAGGGCTTGTTTACTTCAGATTATATTCAGTTCAGTTCATTTCTATTTAGTTCAATTAATACACTTCTATTCAGTTCAGTTCAGTTTAATTCAGCTAATGTAAACGAGCCCTTAGAGGTAATAAAAAATTTGGGTAGGTTTTAATTATTCAAGTTTGTCCAAAATCCAGATTTTTAGACAGACTTGACAGGCCATTTGTGGGCTTTTCAACCGGGCCGGACTTGGCTTTTAAAGCTAAACATACTTTTTAGTGTGTCAAAGCCCTCTAAATTTTTGGGCCGATCGGATTAGGATAGCGGACCAGGCCAATGATGATGAGTTGACTATATATAGTCCTACTTTTCCGTATTACCGTATTGATCATTTCAACATTTCACCATCAAAACTCAGAATATAGTAAATGCTTTCACAAATCTGCTGTCCCTTCTAAGAAACTGCCAGATGTCCCGAAATTTTCTAATCTTTGGCAAGTTTTTGTACACGTGCATGAATGCAACATGAGATGAGGTACCTATGCCACTTGTGTATGATTTGCACGTGTTTTTGTTTCGGTGAATACCGTAAAACTTAATTTTAATGCTTCAAAATATTCTAAGTAAATCACAACTATCGGATAGGATATATAATTAGAAATCTAAATGGATAAGAGAAAAAAAATCATAATTCTTGTTCAATTATTTTTTGTGGAAGCCCTTAGTCCTTAGTGTAAGGGAAGAGTTTAATGTGTTCACTCGTTGGAGGAGATAACATACTAGTGATTAATTCCATTTATAATATTTACAAAAAGACCAGTTAATCAAGTGGCCAATTGATTTGCTAATATAGGGCACACCCATAATGCGATGATTTATTGGCTTTGGTCATGTAACAATCAACTGTTTGTCAATATATCTTAATCATTCTAAACTCCAAAAGGATGCTTGTGGTTGGCTTTTGAGTTTTGATAAATTGATTCAAATTTTTTTCCTTATAATAAAAAGTAAAAAAAAACAAAAAAACAAACTAACATTTATGGATGTAAGTCATGTAAGGATGGACTAATGGAGGATGGGGAATAATCAAATAGTGTAGTTCTAAGATACAAAATAGGAAGTGACACTACTCACACACTCCAAACTTCCTCTATACGACGTTCTTGTGTGAGGGTGGATCATATATGTTTTTTTAACTGCAATAATTTGCTATTTGAATCTCATATTTCATCTACTCCATATTACTCGCAACATACCTCTTTGACACGTATTTTTAGGAACAGATTTGAGCATGTAAATGAGCAAATTTAGTGAAATGATTTTAACACCGATAACCTATAGTTTCACTCTTGTTTGTGTTAAAAAATTCAATTATTTTTCTCATTTACATGCTCAAATATCTTCCTGAAATCACTTGAGAGTTTGAGATTTTATTTAATATATCTCATAGTGTATTCTTTTGATATATAATATTTTTAGTATTTTAGAATGTATAAGTAAATATGCTAATGTAAATATGCTTCTTTATAATTATATTGTTTTATTGTTTAGGAAAAATAAAGAGAGGCAAAAAATATTATTTAAAATAAAAATGGGAGAAGAAGTTAGCACACAATAGATTTGCTCTAACACAATGTTTTTTTACTAATTGAATTGCAATTCTTCCACAAAATCTATCTACAGTCTAAAATATATAATTTCCAATTTATTTTGTTCATCATGATACCTAGATTTGTTATTTGTGTTTTCTCATATAGTTGACGTTTGATCTGCAATGCAAATTGAGGGTGATTTAGCCAACTCGAGTTTGTTTCGGTTGTTCTTGGTGTTTCAACAAACGACAGTTACCATCCGTGCCAAAAGGTCTGTTAATTATAGCGCCTTTATCAATGCACTATAAAAACAAACTGTTGAACCCAGGGCAACGCTCGGGCAAAAAAAACTAGTTTACTTTTAAAAATTGTTACAACTAATTAGTAATGAAGAATACAAATATAACGGTCGGCAAGTGAGAAAACACAAATGTTATTATTGAGATTATTGCTTCAACCAAAGTTTTTAACTAAACATGCTTCATTTATGGTTTTTGATTTGTTACTCTCTCCGTCCCATAAGTTTTTTTTTTTTTTTCATAAGTTTTGCTCCATAATCCAAAAAAAGGTTCTCACAAAAAGTAAGCCCATGGAGTAAAGATTATGAGATGGGGCGAGTATCTCCGATATGTGACCCTTACTCCAAGCTCGAGCTCCAGCACAATGGCATTGAAATGCACCTTGCAACAGAGATGTTACAAGTTCGATTCTCACCAACCCCCTCACATTGGGCATTGCCTAGAAACCTTGCTTGTATTTTGTATATATATATATATATAAGGGGTCAACTCAGCTCTTCTATGATCAATTGCAAATACTCTGCATTATGCTCCAACTATTAAAAGAAGAAAGTACAATATAACCAAAGGCAGTACTTAGATTGCATTTGCACAATACTCCATACAATTATCCTACACAACCATTTACAAGTGTGGTATGCTAATAAACTGCACAATGCTTTTTTTTTTTTTTTGAAAAGTAAAACTCAAATTCTATGATACATCATCATCATCATCATCATCAGTTCATCACATTCTACACCATACGGCGTAAATCGCCTGCTATCATCCAAAGCATTTGCTCATGCCTCTTATGACTCACACGCTGTGATCTGAGCAACGCTCAGAACCAATTAAGGAGGGGTTTAAACGCGCAATTTTATGACTGCATTTATGCAGAAATAATCTCCTTCATGAACTACCAAATTGCAGCATCTTGCACCTTTGGCGCCAAAGTTCATGTGTAAGGGAAAGCTTTCTGGTGTCTAATTCTCTTCAGGCCCTTTTTTCTGTAAGCATTCTGCTTCTGTGTTCACCTCAAAGCTTGGAAAAGCGAGGTTTATATCCCTAAAACCCACATACAACACCATATTAGTGCGATACAAAATATTCAATGGTCTGACATGACTTTTAACTATAAAATTGAAACTTTTAACCATTAATCTATAACTAAAAAGTTGTGGTTTATGCTAAATGCCTGTTTACTTCAGCTTAAATTCAGTTTAGTTCAGCTCTCAATTTCCTTCTCTTATAAAATATTACTTTCAGTTATATTCAGTTCAGTTCAAGACAGATCAGTTCAGGACAGTTCAGTTCAGCTGTATTCAGTTGAAGTAAATAGGCCCTAAAAAGTTCTGGTTTTTTTTTAGTGAAAAGTTATTAGTGCAAATATTGCGATGTATGGTTTGCAATTTTTATATGTAAAGAGCAGATCAAACTTAGCTAAAGTATAGTGTAATTGCTCACATTAGATAAGGAAGAGTCATGTTCTTTAGCAATTTGGGATTTTTCACTACATATTCTTCCCATTCTTCCATGTCGATTTTCCCATCACCCTTTAAATCGGTTTCCTGAAACGTCTGTTAACACAGAAAAGAGTGCTCTACCAGTTAAACAACTTGATATTCATGGATTGTGTACAAGTCGAGTAAAAAACACTTTTGAGTCCCATACCTTATCTACAATGGCCTCAACTATATCATTTGAGAGATATAGCTCTGATTCGTGAAGCAGGGCCAGCACCATTTCCTTCAACTGTACATACAAATGGAGGAATCAAATTAGTTTAACTGCATAGAGAAATGTTGTAATACACACAAAAAACAAAAATATACCAGGTGATAGAGTATATAACATATTCCTGGGTCTCAACCAAAAGCTTAAGCTGATAGTTGAGGCCCAGGGATATGTTATATACTCTATCACCAGGACACACATACAAATTTTGCAGCTAACATTAAACAAAGCTGGCTTCATTCAAACCTTAGCCTATGTTTGGTACTTATTTAGTCAGCCCAAATCAACTCAGAAAATATAAGTTCTAATCATAATATTTGTGTTTTTATATCGCTAAATAACTTAAATACAATACTGAAAGATATTATGAAAATTACATATTTGGAAAAAAAAAATACATATTAATACAAATCCGATAAGATCTAATTTGATAGTTTTTCTCCTTATGGATTAATGTACATTTAAGGTCAAACTTTAGCCAAAATAAGTTTAGATTAGATCGGAAACATTCATGTAAACATCAAGAAAAACCCATTGAACCAAATCAAGCTATAAGTCAAATGACTGAATAAGCCATTAAAAAAATTTGCACTTAAAAGTTAAAATTGCTATTCATGAATGTGCAACTGTAATGAGTAACATACGAAGTTAGTAAGGCCACTATATCTAATTATCTATAGCAACATTATGTGCAACACCAAAAGAGTTAAAACAGCCTGAACTAAGGCTGGACCATGGTATTAAATCAAGGCCACATCGCGATTGCATTGTAAAGGTTTTTTGAGCTTATATTACCATGACCGAGATATTAGGCCGCAACGGCCGCGAACCATCTGCATTGCCTGCGAATGTGCTTCCGCGACCGTTACCGCGATCGCGACCGAAACCGAGATTTAAAACCATTGGCTGGACCATATCCTTGCCAAAAAAAAAAGGCTGGACTATATGCTACTCTCTGTTGTCATCAAAGCCAAATGCACTCACAACATAATGTAGATTCGTGTCTTTAGAAGTATCGTTTTTTACCATGGATTACCGGGGGAGGGTGGTTTATTCTCATCTGAGATGGTGGACGGTGGTGGAATCCGGCGGTAGTGGTGACCAACGAATGGAGGTAGCGGTGGAAAATTGTGATAGATGGGGTTTTATCACATGAGGGCGATTCTGCCTTTTTTAAGTCTTAATTATAATTAAGTGGTGGGCAGTATTAATAAAACATGGGCAGTGAATAGTGTTAGAGAGTAATGGACCATAGGTTCATACTTGTGTGGGAAAAGGCCCATTATACTATTGTAATCTTTATTCTAAAAACAAGATCAATAATATCAGTTTATCTCATTATCTATATTCTACCTCCTCTATCCTAATTTAACAAATAGCAATTCACAAACAGAAATGAATTTGATAAATGGAAACTGATATTTATACTTAACAAATGAATTAAAGAGGTTTTTTCTACTTACTTCTTCACGCTCAATAAAGCCAGTTTCCCTCAGGTCATACAACCGAAATGCATCTGTACAAAAATTCCACATTAGCACTTAGCAGGAAACAGTTGGAAGAGGAAAAAAAAAAGTTACTGAGCTCTCTAGGAACTATGACAGGCTTGAATCTAAGTTAAGGTAGTACACTCACATTTCATCTTATCTGCTTCAGGAGTTCTAGGGTGAAAGACACTCAATGCTCGAACGAATTCTCCAAACTCAATGTGGCCATTCCGGTTGACATCAAAGAGATCAAACATCTGCAATTATACAATCACATTAGCTGACAAGTAAATGTATACATTCAATATTCAATGGAAGTAAACTAAAGATAGTAAGAACTAAACAGAATTTATCCAACTAGTTAAATAAGATTGCTGGGACAAAAGTCTGAGATGGACTGATCTCATTCAGAAAACTAGATAAGCTTATATTGTTTTCCAAGGAATCAAATCATTCGGTTCGAGTACATATCAGGTTGATTCGGGTTCAAGGGTTTCTGGTATCTGAGTCGGGTTGCTTGGATTCGGATTTTTAATAAATAGATTAAAAGGGCATGATAATCAATATTACACACACTAATGGTCAGGTAATTCGGGCCGGGTCATTTTCAGTTGAATAATATCATGTAAATTTGGGTTGGTTCGGATTTTCGGGTAAGCTAGTAAGGGTTACTTTTGCCGCCTTTATCCTCAATTACGTGCAATTTACCAATTCATACAAGGGAAAGTATTTTGTTGTTAAGCAGGAAAAAAGCAAATTTTTTTTGTTTCTTTTAGAAAGTTGACATGACAGTCATAGTCTCATACTCTCATAGATAAGCAACTATAATCTCTGAGAATTGGGGTGAGGAGCACTCTGTCCCCCAGGCAGGGTTCTTGGGTTCGAATCTCATATTGAGGCAATTGAGCAATACAACTAATATCCTTACATAGGAATGACCACTGTTAATCTCAAGCTTGTTATTTTAAATAGTTTCAAACTACTTTCAATTATGGATGAACTCAAAATGTTCCCAACATTAGGTTTTAAGATGGGCCCAATATGTATCTATTTGCATTAGTGTTGCAAGGACAATCCTTTCTCAGTTTCTCCTATGTTTTGCTAGGTCAGGCCCATATGATATACTGACAAGATTTAACATTGTCTTCTTGAAATTGTCCCAAAATGATTTTCCCTCCCCATAGTAGGGACCATTCAGAGCAAAAAAACATAAAAAATGAGATTGCTTAAAGAAGATGACAAATTGAAATCACTTGCGTTAATTTCTCCCTTTATTAAGGGAAAAGGAACTTCAGACTTGATAGATTTCGAATTCAAAACTTTTTTTTAAAGGAAACCAATGCCCATAACAGCATAGTGCTATGATTAAACTTTAAATATATAGCACAATGAGAAACTTATACAAGTAAATATTACGAAGGGAGTATGTAAAAATCACGAATGGTTGTGTGCCATGTGTCAAAAAAAATTCAATTTATTTACGACTATACTAATGTGCTACAAGTCTACAACATAACACAGTGCGAAGCTAGGAATTAGCCCTTGCATATTTCAGGTAAGAGGATTCGAAAATCTGAGGCTCAAATCAACCCAGTGTTACATAGTTCGCCTTTAAATTCGCTTCAATAGTTCGCAGTTCGCCTAAAATGGGACAATAATAGCCCGAAACCGACCATTATTCTCTTTTTTCGGATCGCGATTCACAGACATTTTAGGGAATGATGTAAAACTAAATCAACCTATTGGAGCCACTGCTCCATCACTCACTCCTCAGATTTAAAGTTCATGAAAAGCTATTCTTTATTAATTAAACAAAAAAATGGAAACTCTAAAAAAACTCCAAAATTTCTGGTCCATCATCTAAAAAGAGTGCTGAGTGCAAAATTTAAGGGTTGCCACAATTTTTTGTTTTTCCTTATCTTATCCCATATCCTTTTTTTAAAACCTACAAATCATCTTTTTTATGTAAAAAAAAATTATTCATGTGAAAAGCATAAATTAAAGTAAAGAACAATCAACTTTCATAGCAAATACAAAGCACAAACACAAGAAGAAGAACACATACTCTGTCTAGAAAAAGGCTTTTCTTCTTATTGCTATTGAATAAGGCAAGATGAAGTTCTTCCTGTTCATAAAATAAAATTTGTATCAGTACCCAAAATAAGGGATTTTTGCAGCATAAATTTCATAAGAGGCTCATATATATATGCAACCATATCTCCATATTAAAGAGACATTATATACCTTCTGAATAAAACCATCTTTTATGACAGAATTGCTAAGTCTATTGAATAAATCATATAGAAGATCCACTTCATCCTTTGTAACTGCAACACAAATTAAGGATAATCAATCCATTTTTTTCAAATAATAAAAAAAAAATGCAAGGATTAATGAATTCATAAATAAGCAATGCAAACATTATGATTTTTTATTTTTATTTTTTTGAGATGCAAAGAAACATGAATCTCATAAGTTCAATTGGAATCTAAATGAGAAATCAGACAAATAATATAAGCATTTTTTTTTTATATTTTTAAAAATTGAAATTAGGAAGAAAAGGGAAAGATTGGAAACTTACAGACAGTTTCAGAAGCAAGAAGAGAGAAATTATCACTAGCAGCCATCTTCAGAGAAGAACTTCCACAACCCATTTTATTTTTCAGATAATAAAAATAATTCAAATAAATCCAAATGCAAATTCAGATTTCTGGGTGCACTATAAGTCTATAACTATTTCTGAAATTACAAATTTAATTTAACAAATACCCACTAAAAATTTCTCAAAACAATTAAAATTTTGAAATCTTGTAAATGTAGAATCAGATTTTTGGGTACAAATTTACAACTGCTACTACCCACTAAATGTTTTTATATAACAATAGAAAGGAGAAGGGAAAAAAAAAAGTCACACATAAAGGCAAAATTGAAAATGATATAACAGATAATGATATTGTGAAAAAGGTTGACCAAAAGAAAAACTGTTGGCAGTGAGAGGAAAGTTGAAATTGTTGGACATCTGTCAAACCGGTCTAAAATAGTTGTAGATTCAGTTGTAACAGGTCGGGTGTCAACGGGTTTCGGACCGCATTAGTTTTTTATAATCAAAAGTTGTTGGGTTCCGGTTGGCAATATATGTACTAAAATGTACTTTAAACATTCTAAAAATGACAAATTATAAAAAATATCTTCATTAATAGTCAATTTATAGCAAATAACTGATGTTGCAGTCCAATAAAATAATATAACGTTAAATTCAAAGTTTTAATGGTAGGAAGTAATTTTACTTAAAAATTTTCATAACACCATAAATTTTATATATTACTAATGATGTTTAGGTCAGATTAGGTTGAGAGCAGATCAGATCGAGTTACGAACAGTTATATTCAACAGGTTTAAAACGGATTCATATTTTTTTTTTTTTGGTTGTCAAAAACAACTATTTACAAATCGAATTTAGTGGGTTTTTTCGAATCGGGTCAAAAATTTACAGCCTAATATTCTTGTATGAAATTATAGGAAAGACCTAAAAATCAAAGGTGAGGTAATGTATGATGGAAGGAAAAGAAAAGATGGGAGGCTGTGAGTTTAATACACGAAAACAGCTGTTTCTTGATAACAATACAAGTATTTTGTGTGTTCTGCTGGAATGAAATTCAGGTGTTGTGAATTGTGATCCATTTTTATAGAGTGCCTATTAAAGATTTAAAGTAGCGACTCGTTTTTGTTGCGTTGCGTGATTGTGTCCGTTTGATGACGAAAATAGATACTTTAAAATTTAAGGTTAAGCCACCCTAGATGGTTAGGTGTTGTCATTTGTCCGTCTAACATAATTACATAATGATTAGAGTTGGGCATGGGGTGGGTCGGTGACCAGGGTTAGGTTGGATTAGTACGAGCCTATTATGAATATGACACGGTATGAAGATACGAAATTATGAATGATGGATTATATGAGCCACACGTGGACAATGTTTTAAGAGTTTTGGAGCGAACCTGATACGAGCATGACGGTCTGACATGCAAGTTAACATGTTTTTTTTGTTCAAATTTTAGTACATATAATTTGTGTAAGGCATGTCAGTATGG
Organism: Salicornia ramosissima; assembly: GCA_951394345.1. NCBI lineage: Eukaryota > Viridiplantae > Streptophyta > Magnoliopsida > Caryophyllales > Amaranthaceae > Salicornia > Salicornia ramosissima. The sequence goes on from OX596234.1 coordinate 53,133,931, forward strand.
CACGACACGTGGATCAGGCTGTACATGAGTCTTATATTTTATAATTTGACATGAAACTTGCTTGGTCCGTTATGTGCACGGCGCGCTAGGCACGTGGATCGTCCCAACGCGGCCCATAACTACCTTTCATAATGATAAATTGGTAAGTTCAGTTTTTTGAAATTATAAAACAAATAATAATAATAATAATAATAATAATAATAATAATAATAATAATAATAATAATAATATGGTAATGTTAAGGGCTACATATAAGCATTAAATATATTTCTTAAAATAGAAACTATTTAGAAATTTATAACAAATTTACACATCATTTAAGACAAAAAATATTTAATTGAACCTTTTATTTTTATTTTAGGACTACATATATCATTTCCCAAAAAAATAAATGACAATGAGTGATAAGGAGAGGAGAATCCCGTGAGTGCCCGCCTATATAGAAGACAAATATTCTTAAGCTAGCCTTTAATTTTGAGGGGTGTATTTAGCCTCACATTTGAGAATAGGTGAATAGGTTGTGACTCGTGTTGGGTGAAGGAATGACAAATATAATGGGTTGGATTTAAAGGTGGGCACGGGCCATGTTAGGACTGTCCACGTGTTAAACCCGTGTGCTTCGTGTCACAACCTGCCGCGCCTATAATGGGCCAAGAAAAGTTCTTGCCGTGCCCGGTTTGTGCCAAGTTATAAAATATAAGGTCAATGCACGGCCCACTAGTCGTATCGTGCTCATAGCGGGCTTGTGCCATGCGGGGCCCAAATCATGTTGTGCCGAGTTGGCCAGAGTGCCGGCCTGGCCCATTCGGATTTTAATAATGGACCCTTATTTTAAATATTTTTTTAATGCAAACCCTTATTTTAAAATTGAAAATACATTTAGCATTTAGCACTTTGTTACAAGTATTATAATACGAAGGTAGTACTAGATTTAAATTTAATTTTTTTTAGGAATGTCCCTTACAAGTACAAAATGCTCTTATGGAATGTCTCTCATTCTATCCTTCCTACAGCTTTTGTCCTTTCCAAAAAAATTCCACACTTTAATCCTGTTTGTACTAGATTAATAGGGAGAATGAGACTCATTTGCATGTTTTTAGAATTTTAGGGATTGTAATGTTAGTATTGAACTTTGGAATAGAATTTTTCATTATTTCCCGGTTCCTGCTTCTTTCCATATAACCTCATTTATGGATTTAGGTTGGAATGATTAGTTGTCTTATAATCTTTCTCATATACAACATTGGAAAATTATTTTTGAAATTGGTATATGGCACCTTTGGAGAATTAGGAATAATAGTATTTTTCAAAATATAAATTGCTCAATTGATGTTCACCTTAATAGGTTTTGGGTCGATTTCCATGCTAGTGCAATTGTACTCCCATATGAATGTCCTTTATGGAAGCCGCCTCCTCATGGGATCATAAAAATCAATATTGATGCAAGCTGGAAAGAAAAGTCGACATATGCAATAGGAGTTGTTCTTAGACACAAAGACGGATCTTGGGTATTTGGTTATTGTTTGAAAATTAAGGCATCATCTCCTGCATAAGCTGAGCTTGTAGCACTTCGAGAGGCCCTTATGGTGGCGGATAACAGAGATCTCAATAGATTCCAACTTGAGACTGGCGCTAAGGTGGTCAAGGTCATGTTGGATAACGCACAAACCCACTTTACTCACCGTCTTGGTGCAATCATCATGGAAACTTCCAAACTCATTGACATGTTCCTACATATGGAGCTGCTCCACGCGAAAAGGAAAGCCAACATGGTCGCCCATGCTTTGGCTGAAGAAGGACAAAATAGTTCTCAGGCTGTTCAGTTCTTTGAAGCTCCTCCTCGATGGATACAGGTTGCTCTAGCCCATAATATAGATGGTATCAGCGCTTTGAATGCTCATACCTAAGCTTGTTTTCGAGCTCATATGTTCCTTGGATGTACAATCTAATCTTATGTTTAGCTTAGTATGTAGTGTGTTGATTGCACTTATGCTTTGTATTTGGACTTTGATGCTTACTCCCTCGAGGAGGTAGCCATTTAATATAAATATTTCCCCCTTTATTTAAAAAAAAGAAAAAGATTTAAATTAGTTAGACTTTAGAGTTTTCTCCTAAAATTTCCTCTTAAAAAGTTAATTAAACCTATAAAACTATATATGACTATATCACTAGTAGAAAATAATTGAAGTGCTGCGGTTTTTTTTTACGTAAATGATGCGGTTTTCAACCGCAGCATTTATAGGCGTAGCATTTGAAAGTTTTCTAAATGCTGCGGTTGTTCAACCGCATCTTCTACACACGAAAAGCTGCGGTTTTTCATAAAACTGCAGCTTTTAATTTTTTTTAAAAAAATCTGTAAATATAAAACCGCATCTTTTAATTGAGAAAACCCCATCTTTTGCTTGAGAAAACCACATCTTTTTGAATTTTTTTTTTTAAAAAAAAATAAAAATTTATATTATAAATACATATATTTAAATTCAACGGTACAAGGGTGATACTTATTGATAGGGAACCCCATTCTCACACATCTTCGAGGATGCTATTCGATGATCATCACCACGTCATTACGCTTGGTCGAAGTAGGAGCAATAATTAAAAAAAATCATATATATAAATATATGTATATATACACACGAAAATTTCCTACAATAAATAACGTTTAATAATAACAAAGAAGTAATAATACAAGAAATCACAAATATGTATCAGTATTGATAGCTGCACACTTGTCTCGAACTTCATTGATCTCTGTAGATGTGAATGGCCCTTCTCTTGGTGTGTTGAAAATCTGAGAAATACATAACATAAATGATGTGATTAGTTTTTTGCTCGTTTTGGTAGTTTTTGGTGTTATATTTCCAATCTTGGCATCAATCAACCTAGTTCATGTTTTTAAAGTTCATTCACAAGTCATAACATTGATGTAAACATTGTATGACTTATTTGCATGATTTTGGGAAAGGTTAGAGGGTTTTGGAACAAAAAACAAATCAAATAAGCCATTTTTGGCTCGTTTTGGTAGTTTTCGTTCCCATCTTCTCACCAATCAACCTACATTCTATTTTTAAGTGTCATTCATGTCCTATAATATTCATGTAAACTTTATATGAATTATTTTGATGATTTTGGACAAAGTTAGAGGGTTTTGGAACCAAAAACGAGCCAAATAGGTCATTTTGGGTCGTTTTTGGTGTTATAGTTCCCATCTTGGCATCGATCAACCTAGTTCATGTTTTTAACGTTCATACACAACTCATAACATTGATGTAAACATTGTATGACTTATTTGCATGATTTTGGGAAAAATTAGAGGGTTTTGGAACAAAAAACAAACCAAATAGGCCATTTTTGGCTCGTTTTGGTAGTTTTCGTTCCCATCTTCTCACCAATCAACCTACATTCTATTTTTAAGGGTCATTCATGTCCTATAATATTCATGTAAACTTTATATGACTTATTTCCAAGATTTTGGACAAAGTTAGACGGTTTTGGAACCAAAAACGAGCCAAATAGGTCATTTTGCGTCGTTTTTGGTGGTTATAATTCCCATCTTGGCATCGATCAACCTAGTTCATGTTTTTAAGGTTCATTCACAACTCATAACATTGATGTAAACATTGTATGACTTATTTGCATGATTTTGAGAAATGTTAGAGGGTTTTGGAACAAAAAACAAACCAAATAGGCCATTTTTGGCTCGTTTTGGTAGTTTTCGTTCCCATCTTCTCACCAATCAACCAACATTCTATTATTAAGTGTCATTCATGTCCTATAATATTCATGTAAACTTTATAAGACTTATTTCCATGATTTGGGACAAAGTTAGAGAGTTTTGGAACCAAAAACGAGCCAAATAGGTCATTTTGGGTCGTTTTTGGTGTTATAGTTCCCATCTTGGCATCGATCAACCTAGTTCATGTTTTTAAGGTTCATACACAACTCATAACATTGATGTAAACATTTGATGACTTATTTGCATGATTTTGGGAAAGGTTAGAGGGTTTTGGAACAAAAAACAAACCAAATAGGCCATTTTTGGCTCGTTTTGGTAGTTTTCGTTCCCATCTTCTCACCAATCAACCTACATTCTATTTTTAAGTGTCATTCATGTCCTATAATATTCATGTAAACTTTATATGAATTATTTCGATGATTTTGGACAAAGTTAGAGGGTTTTGGAACCAAAAACGAGCCAAATAGGTCATTTTGGGTCGTTTTTGGTGTTATAGTTCCCATCTTGGCATCGATCAACCTAGTTCATGTTTTTAAGGTTCATACACAACTCATAACATTGATGTAAACATTGTATGACTTATTTGCATGATTTTGGGAAAAATTAGAGGGTTTTGGAACAAAAAACAAACCAAATAGGCCATTTTTGGCTCGTTTTGGTAGTTTTCGTTCCCATCTTCTCACCAATCAACCTACATTCTATTTTTAAGGGTCATTCATGTCCTATAATATTCATGTAAACTTTATATGACTGATTTCCAAGATTTTGGACAAAGTTAGACGGTTTTGGAACCAAAAACGAGCCAAATAGGTCATTTTGGGTCGTTTTTGGTGGTTATAATTCCCATCTTGGCATCGATCAACCTAGTTCATGTTTTTAAGGTTCATTCACAACTCATAACATTGATGTAAACATTGTATGACTTATTTGCATGATTTTGAGAAATGTTAGAGGGTTTTGGAACAAAAAACAAACCAAATAGGCCATTTTTGGCTCGTTTTGGTAGTTTTCGTTCCCATCTTCTCACCAATCAACCAACATTCTATTATTAAGTGTCATTCATGTCCTATAATATTCATGTAAACTTTATAAGACTTATTTCCATGATTTGGGACAAAGTTAGAGAGTTTTGGAACCAAAAACGAGCCAAATAGGTCATTTTGGGTCGTTTTTGGTGTTATAGTTCCCATCTTGGCATCGATCAACCTAGTTCATGTTTTTAAGGTTCATACACAACTCATAACATTGATGTAAACATTTGATGACTTATTTGCATGATTTTGGGAAAGGTTAGAGGGTTTTGGAACAAAAAACAAACCAAATAGGCCAATTTTGGCTCGTTTTGGTAGTTTTCGTTCTCATCTTCTCACCAATCAACCTACATTCTATTATTAAGTGTCATTCTTGTCCTATAATATTCATGTAACCTTTAAATGACTTATTTCCATGATTTTGGACAAAGTTAGAGGGTTTTGGAACAAAAAACGAGCCAAATAGGTCATTTTGGGTCGTTTTTGGTGTTATAGTTCCCATCTTGGCATCGATCAACCTAGTTCTTGTTTTTAAGGTTCATTCACAACTCATAACATTGATGTAAACATTTGATGACTTATTTGCATGATTTTGGGAAAGGTTAGAAGGTTTTGGAACAAAAAACAAACCAAATAGGCCAATTTTGGCTCGTTTTGGTAGTTTTCGTTCCCATCTTCTCACCAATCAACCTACATTCTATTTTTAAGTGTCATTCATGTCCTATAATATTCATGTAAACTTTATATGAATTATTTCCATGATTTTGGACAAAGTTAGAGGGTTTTGGAACTAAAAACGAGCCAAATAGGTCATTTTGGGTCGTTTTTGGTGATTATAATTCCCATCTTGGCATCGATCAACCTAGTTCATGTTTTTAAGGTTCATTCACAACTCATAACATTGATGTAAACATTGTATGACTTATTTGCATGATTTTGAGAAATGTTAGAGGGTTTTGGAACAAAAAACAAACCAAAGAGGCCAATTTTGGCTCGTTTTGGTAGTTTTCGTTCCTATCTTCTCACAGATCAACCTACATTCTATTTTTAAGTGTCATTCATGTCCTATAATATTCATGTAAACTTTATATGAATTATTTCCATGATTTTGGACAAAGTTAGAGGGTTTTGGAACCAAAAACGAGCCAAATAGGTCATTTTGGGTCGTTTTTGGTGTTATAGTTTCCATCTTGGCATCGATCAACCTAGTTCATGTTTTTAAGGTTCATTCACAACTCATAACATTGATGTAAACATTTTATGACTTATTTGCATGATTTTGGGAAAGGTTAGAGGGTTTTGGAACAAAAAACAAACCAAATAGGCCATTTTTGGCTCGTTTTGGTAGTTTTCGTTCCTATCTTCTCACAGATCAACCTACATTCTATTTTTAAGTGTCATGCATGTCCTATAATATTCATGTAAACTTTATATGAATTATTTCCATGATTTTGGACAAAGTTAGAGGGTTTTGGAACCAAAAACGAGCCAAATAGGTCATTTTGGGTCGTTTTTGGTGTTATAGTTCCCATCTTGGCATCGATCAACCTAGTTCATGTTTTTAAGGTTCATACACAACTCATAACATTGATGTAAACATTTTATGACTTATTTGCATGATTTTGGGAAAGGTTAGAGGGTTTTGGAACAAAAAACAAACCAAATAGGCCATTTTTGGCTCGTTTTGGTAGTTTTCATTCCCATCTTCTCACCAATCAACCTACATTCTATTTTTAAGTGTCATGCATGTCCTATAATATTCATGTAAACTTTATATGACTTATTTCCATGATTTTGGACAAAGTTAGAGGGTTTTGGAACCAAAAACGAGCCAAATAGGTCATTTTGGGTCGTTTTTGGTGTTATAGTTCCCATCTTGGCATCGATCAACCTAGTTCATGTTTTTAAGGTTCATACACAACTCATAACATTGATGTAAACATTTTATGACTTATTTGCATGATTTTGGGAAAGGTTAGAGGGTTTTGGAACAAAAAACAAACCAAATAGGCCATTTTTGGCTCGTTTTGGTAGTTTTCGTTCCCATCTTCTCACCAATCAACCTACATTCTATTTTTAAGTGTCATGCATGTCCTATAATATTCATGTAAACTTTATATGACTTATTTCCATGATTTTGGACAAAGTTAGAGGGTTTTGGAACCAAAAACGAGCCAAATAGGTCATTTTGGTCGTTTTTGGTGTTATAGTTCCCATCTTGGCATCGATCAACCTAGTTCATGTTTTTAAGGTTCATACACAACTCATAACATTGATGTAAACATTGTATGACTTATTTGCATGATTTTGGGAAAGGTTAGAGGGTTTTGGAACAAAAAACAAACCAAATAGGCCATTTTTGGCTCGTTTTGGTAGTTTTCGTTCCCATCTTCTCACCAATCAATCTACATTCTATTTTTATGTGTCATTCATGTCCTATAATATTTATGTAAACTTTATATGACTTATTTCCATTATTTTGGACAAAGTTAGAGGGTTTTGGAACCAAAAACGAGCCAAATAGGTCATTTTGGGTCGTTTTTGGTGTTATAGTTCCCATCTTGGCATTGATCAACCTAGTTCATGTTTTTAAGGTTCATTCACAACTCATAACATTGATGTAAACATTGTATGACTTATTTGCATGATTTTGGGAAAGGTAGAGGGTTTTGGAACAAAAAACAAACCAAATAGGCCGTTTTTGGCCCGCAATAGAAGAAAAAGATACCAAACTTGTGAAATTTTAGGTGCAATGCTAGCAAGGGCAGTTAAATTGTCATATAATTGACAGGAAGATCATCATCAAACTTCTTATAAAGTGAGAAAACTAATTTAAAACATTGGCCAACTAATACTTATAAATAACAAAAGAGTGACAACCTAACACACAATAGTAATATAGCAATAATAATAATACTAAGCAACAAAAAAATCCTATCATAATCGTAAATGAAATCCTATCGCAAGTGATTGGTTACATGTTTTTTAATTATTAGAGTGATGCGATTACAATCTCATGCCACAACTACGCCTCCGTTTAAGAATCTAATCATTTACCATGTCAATCAAGCAAAATGGGTACTCATCCCCATTCATGATCGACATAGTTAGATTTAGATCTTTGAGACGGCCCACGCAAGCGACAGTGAGATTGTGTAAAGCGATAAGCAAGAGTGTTTAAAATTAGAAGCAAGTGATTGGTTACATGTTTGTTAATTATTAGAGTAATGCGATTGCAATCTCATGCCACAACTACGCCCCCGTTTAAGAATCTAATCATTTACCATGTGAATCAAGCAAAATGGGCACTCATCCCCATTCATGTTTGACATAGTTAGATTTAGATCCTTGAGACGGCCCACGCAAGCGACAGTGAGATTGTGTACCGCGATAAGCAAGAGTGTTTAAAATTAGAAGCAAGTGACTGGTTACATGTTTATTAATTATTAGAGTGTTTAAAAAATATATATATTCTAGAAGTTCTCTAGCTTAACCCAAAATATATATATTCTATATTTATCAAATTGGATGATAACACTTTTTATATTTATCAAAAAGTGAAATCTTCAAAAAATAGCTAATATATTATTGCTTATGATATATGTATATAATGTATTGTTGATTTTCGAGACGGCGGCACCGCGTGAAAACAAAATATCTATTGAAAATAAGAACAACCTTTTATTTAGCGACAATAATTTCTAATATTCTATAAGTGATGAGAATTAGGTTATTAGAGACATTCACACAGTCATTGTTGTTTGGGTGTAGAAAATCATACCAAAAACTTGTATTTCTGTTGAAGCAGAGGAGTAAAAGTAGTCAAAAATTTCTCTATGTCAGCTTTGACGGCATCATCCCCAAGCACCTCCATCACCCCCGTTTAAGAAAGCCAAAAAAGCCATCAAAGTGAGAAACCTGTATGAAACACATCATTTCATATAATGAATGAGAATATTGGCATGATGGTCAACCTACTTCATGTTTTTAAGGTTCATTCACAACTTATAACATTGATGTCAACATTCTATAACTTATTTGCATGTTTTTGGTAAAAGTTAGAGGGTTTTGGAACAAAAAACAAACGTTAAAACACTGCATTAATCCAATAGTGAAAATAAACATTAAAACAAGCATGTAATGTAGTGAAACTACAACTAGACTTTACAAAACAAGCTAACCAAATGCAAGCAAGTAATGTAAATGCACCCAAAAAAGAAACCAAAGAAACTCATGGGACATTGAAGCTTCATTGATATCAAACCATAGCAAACGGGACCCCAATTCTGCATCAATCTCAGATTATATAGTCACACCTTCATCACCAAGCCCATCTAACATAAGCCCCTTGTTGCTGCCCCCCAGCCAGCAGAGCTGAATAGGCAGCAGCTGCTACATGCTACTGCCCTTCCCCATGTCAACCAATAACTAGCAGCTGCAGCAATATTCAGCAGGAGCAACAACAGCCAGCCCAAGTCAGCAACAAGATCAGCAGCAGAACCTGCCCAGCAGTCGTTATCTTTGCATCAAATTAAAACCTAATCAATCAGTCATTATATATATTTATAAATTTATAAAAAATTAGGGCATAATCTTTGCATCAAATTAAAACCTAAAACAATCCTAATAAAAAATGAGTAAATATATTAGGGCTTCAAACAACACATCACTAAAACAATCCTAATTTTTGCATCAAATTAAAACCTAAAAAAAATTAGGGCATAATCTACAACAATAAAAGTGCTAAAATTCTAATCAATCAGATTATAAAAACTCATCAAAAATGAATTGAAAAAGAATTAGGGCAAACAGAGCAAGTATCATACAATTTTATTGCTGAAATTATACCTTTAGATAGCAGAAGCAACGAGCAGAGCGAGCAAACAGAGGCAGCAACAACCAAGCAGAGCCACCAACGAGCAAGCAGAGGAAGAGAGAAAGTAGAGGCAGCGAGAGAGAAAACCAAGCAGAAGCAAAGTACAATTCAGATGGAGATCGAGAGAAAGCAGAGGCAGCGAGAGAGAGCAGAGGGCACACGAACACCACCGGCAGCAGCAACAAAGGTGGAATTGACGGTGGAGATGGAGCAGCGAGCAAAACGCGAGCAGAGAGGAGCAGCAAAGAGCAGAGACGAGCAGAGAGCAGAGAGAAGAGAGCAGATACGGAAGCAGCTATGGTAGGCGGACGGTGGTGGCAATGGAGAAGCAACGGTTGGCTGGCAGCGGGTTGGGAATACGAGTGGGCACTGGCAGAATGGGAACGAGTGGGCACTGGCAGAATGGGTACGAGTGGGAGAAGCAAAGTTTTGAAATGATTTTGGGAGCTAGGGATACGAGTGGGCATATGAGATATGACTATTTCACCCAATTCAAATAATGCGGTTTTTTAAAAAACCGCATCTTCTTCAAATTTATTTTTTTTTTTGGGATTTTTGCATTTAAAAGATACGGTTTATTAAAAAAATCACATCATTTGATATGCAGCAAAAGAATTTTTTTCTACTAGTGAATATAAGTTCGTTTGGTTGAACACGCCTAATATGAGAAGTTAATTCCCATAGGAAGTATTGTTTCATGAGAAACAAATTTCCTCATCAATGTCCTAGAAAATGACTATATGTGTTTGTTTGAGTGTAGGGATTTGTAATTGACACAAAAATTTGCAATCAAAAGGGGTTAACATTTAATTTCCTACACTTCCTAATAAAATACACTCTAACCAAACAGACTCTATTAATAAAATGATCCCGTTGGAGACATAAGGGGCTTCTTAGCCGTTGAGTGATAGACTTTATTGACAATTATAATTCATACAACCAATGATTGATTGATATACTAACTAATTAAGCATTGATTGATTGATAAAACCAACTACGGAGTAATTATTAATTAAGCATTGATTGATTGATCAGTAGACTCACTAATGGCTAATTATCTACGGAGTACCTGATAAAAAAGAACAAGAAGAAAAGAAGCTAATCTTTTTGTTTACTTAGGGCTTATTTACTTCAGATTATATTCAGTTCAGTTAATCTCTATTAAGTTCAGTTCAGTTCATCTTTATTTAGTTCAATTAATACACTTCTATTCAGTTCAGTTCATCTTTATTCATCTAATGTAAACGAGCCCTTAGTACATTTAAAAACAAAGACTATAAACAAAAATTCTTACAACACTTCTCCAAAACACTCTACAAAAGGGTTATGCTAAAAAATGAAATAAAGAACATTAATTCTGCATTTATTACATTGATCAATGTGTAATTTTCACATAAATTCACAACTTATTTCCATATTAGGTAATGTAATTAATGCTTATAAAGGGCTGCATATAGCATTTTCCATTATTTTCATATTTATAGACATTCCTTTTGTTCTTTGATCTTCTCCCACCATTTAATGTATATGTTTCATCTATCTTTACTTTTCAATTCTCAATTAAACTCTTCAATCTCGTTGAAGATCGATTTTGAGAGGATAATTTTTATTAAAACACAATATTTTCCATCAACAACCACATATAAGAAATGATATTGTTATTAGAATGCGATGTTTTGATATTGTTATAAGAAATGATACGAGTCGAAAGAACTTTAAATAGTCCAAAAGTTGGGAGGTTTCCACTTTATTATAGGTTGAGCTACAATTTAAGGTGTATGGCTTTGTGGGTTTTGTTTAAAAAATTTAGGATGTAAGATGTTCAAGAATTTCCATACTATAAGATCATATCACCCTCTTTAGATCATATAGTATTGTGGAAGCTTCATATGATATTCTTTGATGTGTTGTAACTCAATTTGTGACAACATGGAATTATATCATAAAAAAATACTCAATTTTCCTCCAATATATTTTTTAGGGAAAGAAGGGGAATTTATTCATTCGTGTCTAAATCCACTAAGGTTTTAATGCTTAGTGGAACATCATCCAAATTCAAATTATAAACTACATGCAGATTATAATTTTCAGGAAAGATACGAGCAACATTATTAGCAATCATATTCCCTCCCCTTCTAACATGACTACAAGAAAAGAAATCAAAATTAGAGCTTTTTTGAATTATACTATCCAAAAACAGAAACATAGGACTTGAACCCGTGCTTGAGTTTCTTGAGTTTTACTGGCCCAAAACTAGTTATCTACTTAATATGAGTAAATGTGTTCCTTTTCCAGTAAAGATGCCAAGTGACAATCGTCATGCCAAGAACTTACAAAGTATGTGAGGATTGTGAGCTATGTGTTTTTTTTAAACACAAACTGGGAAAATTTATTTATTACTTAAATACTTGCACATATCAGATGAGGATTCGTAACAGGCTCTGGACAATCCTCGAGCCAAATACGCCTCCCCACAAGCATAAGGACAAAACAACTAATGATGTGACTTGTGTGAGCTACATTAATAACTCATAAAGTATCCGTTAACAAAACAACTATTGATTTTAGCCAGATTCAAACTTATGACTTCTCACAAAAAAAGGTTTATTAGTGCTAACATCTCAGTCATATTTCATCGATGTTTTTTTAAAGTCTACATAGTATTATATATTTCTTTTATATATTTAGTAATATTCATTTTTTTAAAGTCTACACAAAAGAGGAAATTTTTTTTTACATAAAGTATTTTAAAAAAATAAAATAAAACCTGAGGTAACTCCTGTGGTCACTCACTAGTACTAGTTGCACCTAAAGGTGTTCCTATCCCTTTTTTGGTTAGTTGATACAATGTGGACCAATTTTGACTAATTTCTCCCACTATTGAGTTGAAGGTGACAAAACCTTACTCAGTAAAACAACATATGCTCTGTTATGAAACACAAAAGGCTCTCCAAATACAATCCAGTTCATCCACTTACCTCATTATTATTCAAATTACACTACTAGGCAACTAGCAACATATCCCAAAAATAGAATACAGATGTCCTACTTTCACCAATTTAAACTATTTTCTCCGTTCTAAATTAAATGCAACAAACCATTTTGCATACATTTTAAAGAAGAATTTTAAGTGTGTAAACGAATAGTTTAATCAAAACAATTTTCATACAAGCAAGGATGCGATTAGACTGTTCTTGTCTTAAAATTATTTTGTTTAATTCGCTCGTTTACCCCCTTAAATCTCTTTCTTAAAATGTTTGCAAAATGATTTGGTGCATTTAAATTAGAACAGAGAGAAGTATTACAATTTACAAGCATGCTCATTGAAGCAACTATATACTCACCAATTAGCTTCATCATGGACTATGGCAAATCATAATGAAGTCATTAACTTGTCATAAGAAGATCAAACCAAAGTCACTTTCAGCAACACAAAATTGCAAACCCTATGAAGTAAGCTAAGATTCATAAGCAACAGGAGCAGATTAAATAGGAACGAAGCAACTCTGACAACAAAAACAGGCCACGGCTATCCCAAGAAGAGCCCCGGCAATGACCTGTGATGGAGTATGGCCAAGAAGTTCCTTGAGTTTCCTCTCACTGATTGGGTGACCTTGGAATAAATCCTCGATAATCTTGTTCAATACCTAAGTCAGATAGATAACCAAAATCAAATTTGAGGTACCAGTGAAATGTACCGAGTTTCAGAGTATTACATAAGAATTCAACTGAACGTTGAAAGGTTCCTTTTTTTTTTCCCGAACACACAAATGGTGAATTTTGACAAGAAAAGAGCAACTCATGTGTAAGATTCAATCAGGTAAATCATTGAGAATCATTTCAATATCTCTAATTCATCATATCATATACGAAGTAACAATGAATAGATGCAGGTTGATTTCGAATATATAGCTCTTATACTGTACAATCTTGGCAGCATAGTTGATGCATCATCATTAATCTATTATCATTGGAAGGTCAATTTGATACTATATTGATTAAACTATTAAAGTGGAGGTCAAAGGGGCATGTCTAAAGAGGAGTGAGGGATGGGGCAGTGACTCCATCATCTTTTTCCCATCACATATGTTGGGGATTTCTTTACCATATGTGCAAGTGTTCTGTGGATTCATTGGAGACTTGAAGTATGAGATAGCAACAGTAATTTGTAGCAAAAGCTATTTAGAGGTTCACTCAACATTACAGTACATAAGATTTGTGCTTTTCACCTTATTTTACTTGTATAAGAAATAATAAGTTCATGTAAGTTATGATAAGTTCATGTAAGTTATGATAAGTTCATGTAAGTTATGATAAGTTCATATAAGCAAAATTACGGTTATGATAAGTTCAAATAAGCAAAAAATATGTTTATAAAAAAACCAACTTGTAGACCAAAAGTCATATAGCTATGAGAATGATGTAATGCAAGAAGATAATGGAAAGCTAATGCCTATGTTTCAAGGCATGGAGAAAAATCTCGTTTTCCTAGACCAGATGGGTTGCAAAAGATATTCGGATTTTCGGACATCTTCTTATTCAATTTTTCCCTCACGATATCTTCTTAAGCACTGACAACCCGTTTGGTTGTTGGTAATAAATCGGGATAATGTACATGAATTTAAAACATAATTTAGCAGGGAAATAAACCTTATAATCTCCATAAAAAAACATATTCTCATTTCTAAGCTTGAATTTTTTTTATATTTTCCATTTTACCATCGATTACTATTGAAAATGGTGTAGGAACGAATATTTATGACGAAAATTAGATAAATTAAAGGGACATTAGCACCACAATAGGAATAGATATTAATTTTCGTTCCAAATTTATATATAAATTAGTTTTTATTACCGTCATTTATAATCGGCAATCAAAAATTCTCTCATGCTGCAATAACAAGTTGAATCTCATGCATTAGCTAATTACCCAAGTTTAAAGTGTCAAATAGAGGATAATTGATATGTAAAACAGACATATGCAGTCACATTGAACCTAATTAAATAGTCCCTTCTACATGAACAACTTCTCTTAAAGTTCAACAAACTAGCAAACCCCACACACCTTAAACATAAGAGCAGTCCTACGTTCTACTCTCCCTATCCAAAATAAAATTCCTAAATTATTTAATGCCAACCAACATCACCCAACTAAGAAACAATCAAACGAAAGTATTATCTAATTCTAGAAATTCAAGGTCAAGCTTAAGTCCAGCTTTTACTAATCTTCACCTACCTAAGTTTTCTAAGTACACTTTACTATTTGAAGTAGTATAAAAAAGTGGAATAATTTTTTTTTTTTGGACCATTTTTTCCACAAGGGAAGTAAGCTAAATACACATCACTACATACCCAACTTTCCATACAAACAAAGATCCAATTTTTATTTTACTGTTTTAGTCAAGTTATAACAAGATCATAACTTCAACTAACAACGGGCACTATTATTTTGGACGGAATTAATCTGATTATCTGAATCGAACTGAAATAAACTAAATCCAACACTTAGCAGGAGCCAAGAGCTGAGCTGAACTTGTCTAACTGAAATGAAATTTAACAAATTAAGTCCAAAAGAACAAAGCCTAACTCTCCTTGTCCCTAGTCAATATCTCTTATGATCAAGTGTGAGGACTTGTTAATAGTTCAAGTGTTCAAGGTTGGTAAGAGAAAGATCAAGAAAATTAATTCAAACTTTAATAGCTATGAATAGTCATCGACTACTAGAATTTAGTATCTAGCAAGGGTACTTTAATTAATGAAAAACCTTGTGTACGTCTATTATAAGTTTAGTGTACAACATATTAAAAGTTACGCTAAACTATAAAAGTTAGTCATTGACAAAAATAATGCTTTTAGGGAATTAGGGTCTGTTTACTTTGGTGTAAAATATTTTACATTAGAAAACTCATTTTCATAAAAAAATTTCCAATGTTTACTTGAACGGAAAATACGTTTTACTCTCAAATATGGGGGAAAATAATTCCACTATGGTGTAAAATGAGTTTTCACTCCAAATTTTACATTTTATTTTTTCACCTAAAGTAAACGACGTAAAATGGGAAAACTATTAGGAAAACATTTTATGCTCCAGTAAACGAAGCCTTAGTCTCTCATAAACAACACCAAATGTATTTCAAAATTTGTCTTAATTAATTAATAGGTATCATTCCAATTATAGGCAACCCTTACTTTATCTACCCTAAACAACTAACTACTTACACTCTTTATCTTACCACAAATACTCGTGTCGTACACTCAACTCTTGTACATTAGTACAACACTTGCACACTCCATCTAAAAAAACACGTTCATATTTTTCATTAAATTGTCGCGTACCAAATACCCATGTCCAATACTTGTAACAGTCCAAGTAACATAGTTAAACAAAACACAACTACATCCAAATATGTAACATCAAAACTTGAAAATTAACCATTCATTTGCAACAATTAAACATTTCTAATAACTACTTTATATTAAATCGTTGCAAATAAATTATTAACGAAAATTCGAGATAGTAATAATTAAATAATATACCTGAGCTTGCATGCCAGCATGTCTTCTAACTCCAATAGCATCATACATAACAATAAGGCTAAAACCAAGACAAACTGGGAACAAAGAATCAGCAACTCCATGACAAAGTGCCACAGAAGTTGTCATAGCAGTGCACAAAGCAGAGTGAGAAGATGGCATACCCCCAGAAGCACAAAACATACTCAAATCCCATTTTCTTTCCACACAAAAATTCAACAATATTTTCGTCGATTGAGCTAAAAACCATGCTAATAACCCACTTACAAACGTCGGATTTGCTGCCAATCTTGCCACAAACGGGTTAAATCGATCTCTTGCTGTCGATTGCACCGTTAATAGCGCCATACTTAGCCCCCCATTACGCAAAATCTGGGTTTTTTTCCCATTACAATCTCCAACAATATCATCTATTGACGGGTCTTGTAAATAAGATGATACCCATTTTAATTTCGCAGCTTTTGATTTGAAATTCCTTAAACTTTGCACAATTGGAGCTAATAATGAAAAGGGGTTTAAGGGAAATGATTGATTTGAAGTATTATTATTCGGATTCGGGCTGTTAATTGAAAGTTTACATGATACATAAATTGCTCTTTTCTGGGGTTTTGCTCCGAAAATTGAAACGGAAAAAAAGGAGATTGCTCTTTGATAAGGGTTGTTTTGGGGATTAAACAGCTTTTGATTAAAGCATGTTGATGAAGAAGGTTTAATTGCAGCAGAGTTCATGAGCAAAACCTACAAAATTAATCTTGTTTTTTTTTTTTATGATTTAACTAGCATTCAGTGTTGGTCGAGATTAAACTGAGCGATGGGAGAGGATGAAAACGAGAGATTGAGGGGGGAAATTGGAAGTATGAGGAGCAGATTTGAGACAAATGGCAGAAAAATATGCAAAAAAACATGTAATTTGAACCATATGATTGGAGAATAATTTGGGAGTTTCTACTTTCTACTAGTAGTAGTAGTATACTAATGTGATTTTGTTTTTATATTTGAAAAAAAAAAAGTGGAAAAATGGAATCAATGTTTGCGCCATGGGATTTAATGGAATATACCACTCCAACACTTTTGGGTAAAATTTTTAAATTTAAGCCTTGCATGTTTCTTAAGGTAAGGAAGAAAAGGCCCAATTTTATAGTTGGGTTATGTGATTTGGGGTGGGGTGGGGTGGGGCTATGTTAGGAGCTTTCTATTTGGGCTTTACTTACCCAACTCATGATTTTCCATCAAAGTACTCTCTAAGGGTGATACACAAGAAGGGATCATTTGCGGACTTGGATGAGTAATGGACTAATGGCTAACGGGTCGGGTCGGGTCGGGTTCAACGTTTAACAGAATTACAGATTCAAGAATCTAGATTTAACAATTCGGCACATTTTGAGATCGTTGTCTTAACTTTACGAGTGCATCTGTTTCCACATTAATCATATGAGAAAAAGTCTCTTGTGTTGACTTATCAGAATGCAGACAAATAATTGATAACCATTGTAGTTTCACATAATAATCAATTAATATATCATTACTTTTATCATTTGTTCTCTGGAAAAAATCAGAGTTCTAGACACTCCTATAAAAGAACACAAATTCCACAACAAATGTGTGAGAAAACTTTCATAAAAAGAGACTCTATTCAAAAACTAAACATTAACGAAAAAAATCAGGGCTTACCGCTTACTAATTATCGTCACCAAATATGGTGAATGATAGCCCTTAAATGAAAATTAGGGCTAGGGTTTTTTTTTTATAGGGAGGAGATGGGAGGGAGACTAAATGCAAAAATAAAAAAATTGCTATCAAAAAGTAAGAGCAAATAAAATATTTGAAATTCAAATATTATATTAACAAACATATTATACAGCGAGCAATTATAAATAGATTTTAGTTTAACATTGTCAATAAAATATTCAAATTGTATAACCATCAACCAAATCTTATTTTGGAAGTAATAGATTTTGTTTGTTGAAATTTTAAATCAACACAAACATATGTAACAAGTTAAGAGAAAGAGAATATAAGTTAATATTTTGAAAATAATACTTGTATATAATAAATCAACCAGGTGGCCCGGCCAGCGAATTCTTTGACATTGTCAAACAACTATATCTTCCAATATATATTCTGATGAAAATTTAGGCGCACGTGGAAGTTTTATTGGCCCAAATTGATATTTGAAGAAAATATTTTCATTGTTGATATATTGTGAGAAATTAGTACACATGTATTTATAAGAGCTCATGTCCCTTACTCTATTGCTCTCTTTATAGAACCCTTTGTTTCTACCTCTCCTAATATTTTGGTGGAGCTCTGTTTGACTTAACTTTACTCTTTTTTTTTTTGGCTCTCTTCTACTTGGCTCACATCTAATTATGCACATGATGCCTATTTATACTAGTTACAAAATTCTAGAGTTTTTTAAACTTATCAATTACTAGAGAGTTCTACTAATCTAATATCTCTAGATTTTTCTAGTCTTAAATCTTTACAACATTTTACAAGATTTTTCTAGAATATATCATGATTGATATTTTTTAACTTTTACAAGAATTTTCTAGATTAATCTCTAACATATCCTACTAGTTTTGTAGGCATGCTATGCATGCGGTGACATTTTTTTTAACATGTTTATCAATTGTTTAATCAATAATTTACAAACTATACTATGATAAGAATAATTTTCTCCTTAACAAATACGTTCTAAAAATTGTGCATGCACGCATCGCATGCACCGAACAATGAGCCATAAATTGAAAATGATTTTAACTTGTTGTTTTATGAAATTTTAATTCAATTAAAATTGATATTATGGTCACTATTTGTGATTTTGTTTATTTTATCCCAATTGTGTAGGTTTGCTAATTTGGAGGTATTTATTTAAAAATAATTTACTAAAGGGCAAAAATGCAAATCATAAGGGGGCACTATGACTCCCCCTTCCCTTATCCTCCGTAGTATCAAAATATTTGTGTTGAAGTTGACATTTAATTTTCGATAGAAAAAATTATTTAAATACAAATATAGTAACTAAAAAAACGTTATTTAGAAATATAGATAATAAAATTGTCTATCATAATCATTACTCCCCTCGGCCTTCACTTATATATATACTAGTGGCTTGGCGGGAAAGTTTTCCTCAATAGAATTATTTGTGGCTAAGACATTCCATATCACGCTTACTATATTAATTAGAGAAGGTATTGTGTTTGACTCGTCTAACAGTAATGTTACTATCAGACGAGTCCTGGAAAAAATGACTCATCTGGACAAAAAAATGACTTACATGGACAAAAACATAACTTATCTGGTCAAAATCAAAACTTACATGGACATAAAAATGACTAACATGGGAAAAATTTAGACTAGTTTGTTGACCTGGATGCTTATGGAAAAAACTAAGACTATCTTGGACAAATTTAAAAACTCACCTTGACAAAATTTAGATTTATCTGGACAAAAAAATGACTAACCTTAAAAAATAACGGACAAAATTTAAAGCTCACATAAACAAATTTTAGATTTACCTGGACCAAAAAATGACTAACCTAGACAAAAAAAATGACTTAACAAAAGAAAAAAATGACTTACTTAGACCAAAAAATGACTAACCTGGACAAAAGAATGACTAACACGGGAAAAAATAACTAACCTGGACCTCAAAAAAATAAAAAATAATAATAACTTTAAAAAAATAAAAACTGAACTTGAAAAAACAA
The DNA here is from genome assembly GCA_951394345.1 of Salicornia ramosissima. NCBI lineage: Eukaryota > Viridiplantae > Streptophyta > Magnoliopsida > Caryophyllales > Amaranthaceae > Salicornia > Salicornia ramosissima. Next base: position 53,153,821 of record OX596234.1, read on the forward strand.
AATCACTTGGTTAAAAACAAACCTTAGCTGGAATAAATAATTATTGAACCTGAAAAATTTAAGAAACAATCTCTCCTTCCAACCTGGAAAAACACCACTTCTCCCTTCCAACCATAATCCCATGCACTTGTCTTTCTCCTTCTTCCTCTCTTATACAATGACTCTCTCTCACTTCTCATTCACCACTAAATCAAACCTTGCTCATCAATGGCCGACATTGTAAGGTTTAGGTTTGAAGTATTGTATAGGACAAGTTTGAACCATTGAAGAAGAATTGCAGTTTGAAGTATTAGCATTGTGAGGTTCGAATTCATTAATGGAGATTCGAATTGGAAATTCATTAATGGAGGTTCGAATTCGCTAGATTCATCAATGGAGGTTCGAACTCGCTAGATTTATCAATGGAGGTTTGAACTCGCTAGATTTAGCAATGAAGGTTCGAACACTGGTCGACATCACGAAGCTCGAGCTAAATGGAAGCACCTCCTCTACCATGCTATAAGGTCATCCGATCAAATATTGTCGTCAGACCGTCTGACACACTACTTTTACTATTAATTATTACTAATTAAGGAAATGAAAACTAAAATTTCTATTTTAATAAATGAAAGATAGTAATTAGTGAGTATTAAGTCAATGATTTTTTAAAATCTTAAATTATAATGGGTAGTAATAGATTATTATACTCTTTGTTCATTATTTAAATTTGATCAGTAAATCGCTCCATAATATATATATATATATATATATATATTTATTTATTTATTTTAAACTTATGATTATAAATCTATAACATACTTGTTAATATCACATACGGTGCAGCAGGTTCAACTTAAATAAGCAACATATGTTTATTTTCAGAAAATTCAGATCAGTTAAGTTCATAAAAATTTAGATCATATCAGAGAAGTTCAGATCAGAAAAATTACAACTATAAAAATAACTACAATAAGATAAATTCTGACCAGATCAGATAAAAAAGTTCAGATCAAGTCAGAAAAGTTCATATCATATCTAGAAAATTTCATGCGCATCAAACGCACCCTTAGAGCTTGTTTACTTCAGCTTAAATTCAGTTCAGCTCTCAATTTCCTTCTCTTATAAAATAGCACTTTCAGCTGTATTCAGTTAAGTTAAGTTAGGTTCAGTTTAGTTCAATTAAGTTCAGTTCAGTTGTATTTAGCTATTAGTATGTAGATGCTTAACATTTATTTTTTCCTACCACCATGACCGTGGTGGTGGTCGTAGTGGTTGTTATGATCATGATCCAATGGCGTAGTGTCAGGTGTTGTTGTTCAAGTAAATGAAATTATTGTGGCGTTGTTTTAAGTCGAGGACAATGTTGTTCTTTTATTCAAAATTTAGGCTGATGTTTAGTAATTTAGGGGCATTATTTAGCGTTTCACAATATTTATTTCACACAATTAGGAATTTCTATTTTTAGTAAAAATTGCACATAAAAAGAAACGTTTTTATAATATTACGTTTAAAAAGATTATGTAGGTACTAAATAATATTACCTACGTAATCTTTTAAATGCAACGATTAAATATTTGTTCTCTTTAAATGCAACAATTTGACATAAAATAAAAAAAAATATTTAATTGTTGCATTTAAGAAAAGACGTAGATACTAAATAATGTTACGTAGTATTATTTTATTGGCACATTATATTGCCAATTTGTCATCCACTCATCCCTAGGCTGAAGAGGTGCAAAAATTCAAATCTAGCCATGGCCCATTTCGCCATCATGAATTCATCATCTAAACGTTCTCCAACGCACAAAATATAGCCGTTTCATGTCGATAAAGTTTTTTTTTTTTTTTTGAAAAGGTCGATAAAGTGTTTTACCCCAACAAAAAAAGTCCAAAACAAAGCACCAATGCCTACGTGGCAGTCAAATAACATATACAAGTACACCTCTGTAATATTAACAACAACGATTTGAATTTTTTTTACAGTTACTATGTTACGGAGGAAGTACAACTGTACAAGTAATCGATTACAGATTACTTGCTACATAGAGAAATTTGATGATTTTTTAGGTTGTAGACTTAGGGGTGATAATGAGCTCGGCCTGTTCGCGAACAATTCTGGCTCGGCTCGGTCAAAGCTCGGTCAAGGCTTGGCTCATTTTAGCTCTGTTCGAGTTCGAGTTCGGCTCGAGACGATAACGAGCCAAGCTTGAGTTGTGCCAAGCTCGGCTTGAAAAGCTCGTGAACAAGCTTGATTAACTGTTTATATATATGTAAATAATATATTATGTTATATAAATAAATTTATTTATTCTAGTTATTATATATATGAATAAATTAATAGTCTTATTGTTAAATATTAACAAAAAAACAAACATTTTCAAAAAATTTATAATAGAGAACACGTATAAACTAAGAATAAGATTAGGTGAAACTGTTCGTGAACAGTTCGATAAGGGCTCGGTCAACGATTGGTCAAAGCTCGGCTCGATTATGGCTCGGCTCGTCAAAGTTCGAGCTCGGCTCGAGTTCGACTAAATTTAAATGAACACGAGCCGAGCTAAGCAGGGTTCGGGCTCGGCTCGTTCGATAATCACCCCTATGTAGACTTGTAATCCGTTTTTTTGTCATTTAGTGAGTATAAGTGTAATTTTAGAGATGATCCATATTACTCGTATTAAAAGTAATAGGTATGAATTTATAGATGGACCATAATATCAAAAGTAGCAAAAGTAGATTAATTAAGGCAAAATTGAGACCATCAATCCCTACTATTTCCCACCCATGCTCCTCACGTGTATGGGGGTTTTACTTGCTGCAGCAGGCTACCAAGGGAGTGGATTTGATGAATTCAAATACATAATTTAGTTCGGATTGTTCATGAATAATCAATAATTGAGACTGCTATGAGTAAATGAGAAATAGTATGGAGTATGGACTGATGGTATCAGTTTTGTCATTAATTAATGTTATGTTAAGGATATAAATGTAATTTTATAGGTGAATCATAATATTAAAATAATAAAAAGTAGTAATTGGGCATTTAATTTGGGATGAACAAAAAAGAAAAGTTGAGCAATTATTTTGAGACGGAATGATTAACAACCATTCTTTAGCTCTATACTATGTTAGCCCACATACGATTTATTTAATTTGTTCTTATAAGAAAATATTATTCATTATTTTTATGAAAATGTAGTCATTGTATAATTAAATTGGGTAGGAAATATTTATTAATTAGTCTTAGAAACTTTATAACATTAAAATTAGAATGAAAATGGTGTAATGATTAGTTTTGGAGGGAAATTTTTTTAACTAACTATCTTAATATGCATATTCTGTTTTAGTATGTACGGTAGTTATCTGAGTTATAGATAGATTTTCTTTCTCTTTATTTGAATTTTTTTTACAGTTTTAACAAGAACCATAATTTTGTTTTCCTTCAAACAGTTCGATTGTCTGCCTTCATTCTCATTTCTCAGTTTCTCACCACCCTCTTTTTTTTAATACCCTTTCTCCGTGTCTTCCATTTCTCTTTCTCTCCATTCATTTTCAAATTCAAAATCTGCAGATCTTCATTTTCGAAAAACCCTAACCCTAAATTCCAAACTCACACTACACATATCTAAATCTCTGGTTTTGTATTTTTTTTTTTAACTAACATGGAGAATTTGATTTCCTTGGTGAATAAGATTCAGAGAGCATGTACTGCTCTCGGCGATCACGGTGATGAAAGCGCTCTTCCAACTCTTTGGGAGTCTCTTCCTTCAATTGCTGTCGTTGGAGGTCAGGTAAGCTTAGATCTTTCAGTTTTGTCAGATCCTCTTTTTTGTAACCTTTTATTTTCATTTTTTGAATCTTTGGTGTTCTGAGTTAACAAAAAATGATGATGTTGATTTAAAGTGTATTTTATCGCAGTTTGATTTAGTTTGCCTTGTTCGAATTATGCTGATATGCTGTTAATCTGCTTGATTTCTCAGTGGTGATAGCTTATAGATTGATTCGTGACTTGGATTTTATGTCATCGTTGTAGATTTAGTGTTTTTAAGCTATGATGATGATGGCATTAGCTTGTGTGTGAGTGTGTCGTCCTTGTACCGTATCACGAATACTAAAGGGTTTCAACCTTTTTTTGGGGGGGTGCAGTATGCCCTGCCTACCTCATGGTGATTTTCCATATGAACCTTGGAGTATCTCATAGTGAGAAAGCCTGTGATATATGCGAAAACACATGAATTATAATTGCCATTTTTAATGAAGGCTGAGATGGGAGTTACCTTGTCATTTTGAGTACACAGATCAGGGCAATAAACTGCAGACTAGCTAAAATGGAGTGAAGATGATTGTGTTAGGACATGACTAGGTAGTATTCTACTTTGAATTCATTGGAAGTGTAGCTTTGTGTTGGCTTTCTTTTGTCTTTGCTGATGTTGGATTGAAGGGATTGAAAATGTAGCTTGGCGACGCTTCTTTTCTTCTATTTTTCCATGTATCTCCCTTAGGTTAGCTGTGATCTTCAATAGAGGGTTTGAAGTAAAAGATGTGTGACGAGAAGTGTGTATACTCTATTACTCTCTGTACTATTCAATCACAGTGGATGTTAGTATTTTTTTATTAATAGTTTAAAAAGGCAGTGATGCCTTTTGAAGCGTGACGATGAAGTTCTATTTATCATTAGCTGTAACTTAGTGTGATGGTTGATGCAGGTAGGCCAAGATTCACTGCACCCCCCCCCCCCCCCCCCCTCCTTCTCCCTCTCCTTGCCTCCCCAAAAAATTAAATAAAAACCAACGGACACCACAATATCTAATTTTATGTTCTAACATATGGGATATTTTGATGGCCTATAGAGTTCGGGGAAGTCATCAGTTTTGGAAAGCATTGTTGGCAAGGACTTTTTGCCTCGTGGATCTGGTAAATCTATTCTTCTTGTTTCATAATTTTGGCTCTTAAAGTTTCTTAATTCCTATTCCATCACCCTCCCCCCCCCCCAAAAAAAAATGTGGTTGTATTTACTGTTTCTAATTTATGCAGGTATTGTCACTAGGCGTCCTCTTGTGCTACAACTACACAGGGTCGAGGAAAATAGAGAATGGGCTGAATTTATGCATCTCCCTAGGAAACGGATAACAGATTTTGGTATTTTTCTTCTCATAGATGATCATTGAGCTCGTTTCAGTCTTTGGTTCATGCATCTTTCAGGAATTAGGATGTTTATTGGGCACATATGTTTTTTTTTTTTTTAGATCTTATTTCCTGTGCTAATGTTTGAGTTGAAACCCTTTATTTTATAAAAATCTTCAGCTGCTGTCCGGAAGGAGATACAAGATGAAACTGATAGAGAGACAGGGCGTACTAAAGGAATTTCTAGTGTTCCTATTCATTTAAGTATATACTCCCCAAATGGTAAGACACAAATTTCTTTGTTTTTGGTGCAACTCAAAGTGTTGAATACTCTTTGGTTATGTGCAACTTTGTCTTTTCTCTGTATCATAATCATTAATTCATTATTGTTATTCTATATCACTTTGTAAATCATATTGTGTTATTATTGGTGCTTTCAACACCGCCAAGTACAATAATAAAAGGAAACTGATGTATACAACTTTTGCATATCAAGCTCCAAAAATGGGTGAAAAAAAGTTAATTACACTGTTTGTTGCATTATTGTCATGCATTCCTAACTTATATCATTTAACGGAATGCATCAAATGCTTATATGCATCTCTTATCTTAATAAAAAAAACCGTTTAGGGCTCCTACATAAATTAAGTTTAGGGAGCATCGCATTTTTTGTCTCACTATTATTTTTGCAACTCATTATATTCTTATGGGAAACAAAGTTTGAGTTGAGTTTGCGGTGGGCCTAAGGTGGTGAGATATCTAGAAGCCATGGTTGAGTGGTGAAATAAGTGTAAGAGAAAGCAATGATGACAAGTGATGATTATTCACTAACGATGGGAGGAAAGTTTAGTAATAAGAAGGTGGATCGATTAGATTGAAGGGGAATGGTTTGGCAAGTAACCAAACACAATAGGGAATTGTGGGGTCCCCCCCACCCCCCTTTTCTCTTTCAAATTGTTTTCCTTTCCCTAAATTTAACCAAACAAACCCTAAGATGCTTAGAAAAGACTAGTGATATGCTATATTTGGCATTCCATTATCATGACATTGTGTCCTTACCATGCATTGTCATATTATATGCATTTATTAAGTTTTTGTATCGCAATAGAAATCATGCCACCCCCCTCCCCCCTTTTCGTGAATCGTCATATTTATATATATTTATACACAAACTAGTATAACCAGCTAGTCATACCAGTTAGTCAAAGCAACTAACTCATTCGGCTAACCTCTAACAGCTAGCTCTCAAACAAGGCCATAATGTTTTTATACTATTATTATTTGTATGGGTGTGTTTATTTTCTTTCACTTTCTTCTTTTTGGGGTGGGGTGGGGAATGTTAGGAACTTCTGAATTTTACTCAACGTGTAATAGATTCAGGGGTGTGTTCTTTTCACCTTGTTTTTGCCTATTCAGGTAAGTAAAAATAAGTTTGACCCTCTCACAAAATAAGTTTAGATAAGCCAAATGTAGATAAGAAAGAAATCTAATTGCATTGTCGGCTCATTTATTTGTTTGGGTATAACATTTCTAAAAAAAAAAACCATATAACATTTCTAAACAAAAAGCATTATAGATTACCAAGGACAAGTGTTGAATTTTTTTTGTAATTAAACAAGAACATAGATAGTATTATCTAGGAATTTTTCATGAGTTGCACTTGAGTTTTCAAGGAGTTCACTACAATGTATAAAAAGGCTTAAGGCGCACCAAGGCGATTTGATTTCCTAGAGCCTTAAGCGCACCTTAGCGCGCCTAATGAGGCGCACCTAAGAAGGCATGCGAGAAATCTGGGAAAAAAGTAAAAGTGTGCTTTAGTGCGCCTACCCTGGGCCTAGCCACAAATCCCTCGCCTTGGCTAGATTAAGTGCTTACCCCCTAGCGCCTAGGCACGCCTCAAGTGCGACTTTTCAAACACTAGCGCGCCTAAGAAGGCATGCTGGGAAAAAAGCAATAGTGTGCTTTAGTGCGCCTAGGCGTCCCTGGGCCTAGCCACAAATCCATCGCCTTTGCTAGATTAAGTGCTTACCCCCTAGCGCCTAGGCACGCCTCAAGTGCGACTTTTCAAACACTGGACTCATAAACCTCATAATTATGTGACTTTATTGTTATTTCTTATTGATTTTTTTTCTCATTTTACTCTCATTTTTTTAAAATCAAAATAATCTTAGGCTTGTCTACTTAATTAATTTTCAAAATTATTGCTGAAAGGATTATTACTTGTGTACTATATATATATATATATATATTTTGAAGTTTAAAAATATTTACCTTAACCTTGCCATACCCGTAACTTGGATTTTTGAAAATTTCTGTTTCTCGTCTCCGTCCCCAATCCCCATACCCGAATATATGTATCCGTCCTTGTTTTAGTGCAACTTAGCATGTGAACTACTAGCTTTCCTTGATTATGTGTTTTTGGGTTGACCTGTGGGATTATGTGCAACTTGCATGTGCTGGTCATGAGTTTTGGTTTTGGTCGCTGTGGTTTGACACTCCAGGTCCAATTCAGCTTGCTCTGCATTTTTTAAAGTAATTATATTCTGAGGATTTCTTTCTTTTAAGGCAATGGGTTTTCGTCGCTTGTATTGCTGCATCTGGTTGAACAAGTCTTGTATAATTGAATGAAATTATCTTTACCTTGCACTAGTAGCTATCTTTACCCTGCACTAATTAGCATTTGGGCTCTTGCAGTTGTTAATCTTACACTGATCGATCTTCCTGGGCTTACCAAAGTGGCTGTTGGTAAGTTATTGTTATTGATGTTCTTTTATGTATCTAGAACATTGTTGCTGTCTTTGCTGTTGACAAGCATCCAACATCTTTCCGTTTCATTGCTATAGATGGCCAACAGGATAGTGTTGTTCAAGACATTGAGAACATGGTTCGCTCCTATATTGAGAAGGTATTGCAAAAAGAAAAATTTAAGGTTTTTTTTCTCCTTTTTTTAGAATTGGATGCGGTCAAATATAGGGGATGTTAGTCTGGTGATTAGAGTGTCTTTAAGTTATTTTCATGCTCTACCAGTCTACCTGATAGTATTCATTCATAAATCATGATTCATGAGCAGATACAAACTACAGAGCTGAGATACTCTTTGTCATGTAAACTATACTTCCTAGACAGCCAGGGTAGAAGAATGTTATAAGAACTTCACTTGAGTTTTAAAAAATAGTGACTGCCTCTGTCCCTTCAATGATGTTGATTATTCTTTTTATTTGTCCCTACTTTGGCTATTTCTTTGCTACATTTTTTTTTTTGTGGTGAAATTTCTCTCTACATCTTTCTCATGCGGTGGGACCTCAATGTTTTCTACATATTTTTTACTGTCCTAAATCCATGTGCCAAACTTTAGTGGGGTTAAGAAAAAAGCACATACTGACATAGCGAGTACTTTTTAACATGTTTTGAAGCTGATCAGTGGTTCTATCAGCTCTATTTAATTTCAGACTATGATTATAAGTTACTGGCCACACACTCATTTTTTAATTGTGTAGTTTTAGTTCTTTCAGCTGATGCGTCTTCTTGTTGCAGCCGAACTGTATCATTTTGGCAATTTCTCCTGCAAATCAAGATCTCGCCACATCTGATGCAATTAAAATTTCTCGTGAATTAGACCCCAAAGGTAAAATATGTTTGTTTTCTCTAACTTAATTTATGTAATGCTAACATAGTGAAGTATGTTAGTTTTTGCTTCCCTTGAGTTCCGCTATGGGTTTCCAAGGTGCTGGATTTCTAGAGCTTGTTTCTGTGTGATATCTTGATGTTTTAGGATTTTTGAGGAGTTCAGTTAGTGGGGAATCTACTGCTGAATTGTAGGTCCTTAAGATTGACTAGTGATGTTTGAGTCTTGGTCCCTGAGATAAGTTTTTGATTATTTTGGCAATTGGGTACAATAGGTGGGACAACTTCAGGTATTAATATCTGCAAGTTTGATATACTGTTGCGATGCAATTGCATTCTCTGTATCATTTTATGTTTTTAGCAGGAATTGCTAGAATTCTTGATAGCTTAGATTTTCTTTTCTTTTACTGTCTAGTATCTCAGCTAACAATTGAGCTTTAGATCATTGGTTGTGAGTTAATTATCATCATCCACATAGGCACATAATTGCCATATTGATTATTTTGGTGCTCCTCTTATTCTAGGAGAGAGGACATTTGGAGTTTTGACAAAGGTTGATCTTATGGACAAGGGAACTGATGCTGTTGATGTAAGTATTTTGTTAGGTTGACTGTTCAATGTTGAGCAATTTTTTTTTTGCTTAAAGGAAATGGATTTCAATCTTGGCTAATGTTGAGCAAAATCTGTTTGTCTTTTTAGCAAATTTCTTTTGTTTGGCTTTTTAGCAAATTTTATTTTTGTTTGTGGAACTTAGCCTTAAGAAGGCACTCTTCCAATCATGCCCTTCCAATAAAGAATTACAAATCGATACATGTGTCATGCATTCTAGTTTCTTACTCATACTCTTTATTTTTCTAGATTTTGGAAGGCAAGTCATACAAGTTGCAGTATCCTTGGGTGGGTGTTGTAAATCGTTCCCAGGCTGATATCAATAAAAGTGTTGATATGATTGTTGCTCGCAAAAAAGAGCGAGAATTCTGGGCCAATAGTCCAGAGTATAAGCATCTTGCTAATAGAATGGGTTCTGAGTTTCTAGCCAAGATGATGTCCAAGGTATATTGCTTCTGTGACCTACATCACCTCAAGTTTTAAGCCTTTTATTCTGCATTTTGATGCGTAATCTGATGAATCCTTATTCTTCCAGCATTTAGAAAGTGTCATCAAATCTCGGATTCCTGGTCTTCAGTCTCTAATTAGCAAAACCATTGTTGAATTAGAAACCGAATTGAGCCGCCTCGGGAAGCCTGTTGCTACTGATGCTGGAGTAAGTATTCAGACCCTTCACAATAGCCCCCCCCCCGCGCGCGCGCGCGTAAAGTTACAGGGTGATAAATTTATCAATTCTTAGTTATCCAAAGATAGTGTAAGGAGTATTTAGTAAAAGAATATTTTCTTATTTTGTCCCCCTCCCTTCTGATTTCCTTTGATTGCTACGCATACTTTAAGAAAGCAGTTCTTGACCACTATTAGTTGGAATGCTTATTTCTATTTCCCTTATCTATGTTTTGGTGCTTTTCTCTGGATGATGGGGTATCGTTTGGTAGGTTGAATCTATTTGAGTGATTAGAACACATTTGAATGTTCGTATGTGCGCACTTGTATTTTCAACGACTAAATAGTTTTTGCGAATTCAGACATTCTCTCATTTGGATTTTGGGGCATTTATCTAGACGAGGCAGAGGCTTGCTTGGTAGGTTGAGTCCATTTTAATGGTTGAACTCCCTAATGCTTTGAATGATGTGATTAAACACTTGGGCATGCATATTTGTATTTATCATTAAAGGTTTCAGTACTTTTTGTGAATTTGAACATGATCTTATCTGGAGTTTGAATTTGATTCAGTACATTTCAAGTCAATCATCTTTATTGGATAGTCATGCTTAAAAAAACAGGTCAAAGTTATGCCTTGCCTTTCAATGTCTCGGGACTTGTGAAATTAGTATGCTTATTGATTGTTTTTGCCACGATCTTTGTGTTGATGCAGGGCAAGTTATACATGATCATGGAAATATGTAGGGGTTTTGACCAGATTTTTAAAGAACATCTTGATGGAGTGTATGTAATTTACCTTTTATTTAATTAGAAAGTTGATTTGATATCCTGGTCAATACTTCAGTAACAGTAATTTCTTTAAGTTCTGTTTCTCCTTTTCTCTGCACTGTCATTGAGCTGTTATTGCCTAATTGGTGCACTTTGCAGACGCTCAGGTGGTGACAAAATTTATGGTGTATTTGACAATCAGCTTCCCGCTGCACTGAAAAGGTTGCAATTTGACAAGCAGCTTTCCATGGAGAATGTGAGAAAATTAATAACAGAAGCTGATGGCTATCAACCTCATCTTATTGCTCCTGAGCAAGGATATCGGCGGCTTATCGAATCTTGTTTAGGCTCCATCAGAGGCCCTGCAGAGGCTGCAGTTGATGCGGTATATATTTTTTAATATAAATTGGGGATTTAGACTGTGGTCTTCTTAAGAGCATTATAGTTTGTGAACTTATGAAGCTAGATACCTTCCTTAATTATAATGTTATTGATGTCATCTTTTTTGGATTGACGTGGAAATGTCCCAATAATGTAATGAAGTAAACGTACCAAAAAAAATTAATGAAGTAAATGTCCCAATTATTGATGTTTAAGACAGTACACTTTCTTTCATGATGCCACGAACTATTTTGCATGCATAGGCTTCAAATAACGATAGTAAAAAAACTCTGGACACTTTCATGTAACTTTGACATTTTTTTTATTTGCATGGTGGGGGGTTTGTTTGTTTGTGTATGAGCTTACCATCATTTTTGTTTTTCTTTTGGGGGAAAGTATGCCCGTGCCTGTTTATTTCTTGACAGAATGGCTTCTTGTTCTCCAGGTTCATTCAATATTAAGGGACCTTGTTCACAAAGCTATGGGTGAATCTGCGGTAAATTTATTATTCTACTACAATGGTTATATCATGTTTAATTAGTTTTCATATAATATTCTTTTGTAAAGGAATGCAATATTATAGGATTTGTTCAATCTGGACCAATAATATATCGCTTATTTTTAAGAACTTGTGCCTAATCTGGAATCTCTTAAAGAAGAATGTGTTTTGATACAAGGCATTGTCACATGACTCACATTCGCTGTATTCCATTACCATTTCCAGTTGTTTGTGGTGTGTTAATTTATGAATGATTGCTCTTCTGGTTTGTAGGAACTAAGACAGTACCCCACCCTACGAGTAGAAGTCTCAAATGCTGCTGCTGAGTCATTAGAGAGAATGAGAGATGAAAGTAAGAAAGCGACTTTACAGCTTGTTGATATGGAGTGTGGTTACCTCACAGTTGATTTTTTCCGGAAGCTACCTCAAGATGTTGAGAAGGGTGGAAATCCAACACATTCAATATTCGACCGTTATAACGATTCATATCTCCGTCGAATTGGTAAGCTTCTCTGCCTTTTCTTTGTCATGACTATTATTCATTCAATGTAGGGTGTAAAATAATTTGTTTTGATTTTGAGGAAAGGGCTACACAGCCTAAAACTTTTCATTTTTGTCTACAAAAAATTGATTTTATACTTGAAAACTAGTTTATTATGTACCTTTGGGAGGTACCGAGACACAATTTTTAATTCTAAATGTAATGAATAATGAAATATTCTTGACTTAATTATAATTCTAAATGTAATGAATAATAATTTTTTTTAACTTAATAATAAGTAGTTAAGTACTCCTTTCTCCCCCTTTTTTTTGCACCACGGAGGGAGAGTTACTTTTTTAAGAGTATTGAAATGTAAGTGGGGGTTGTCTTTTGTGACTTTAATTAATTGTAAAAAGAAGAGAGAAGACATAATTAAAGAAGGATTACCTTTTAATTTCCCCTCTTTTTTTTCCCACTAGTTTGCTTTCAAAATTGAAAAGAAAAGCAACCAAAATGAGTAGTTAACCATATCCAACAACAATCTCCTCACAATAGACTCAACATCGGAGATAACCAAATGAGTATCATCATCACTGGAAACTAAATGGGTACCATTATCACATTGTGAAAATAGTGAAAAAACTAAAATTCATCACTACAAGAAATATCATCATCAACATTGACATCATCACCATCAGTCACAAAAACAACACACAAAATTAATTTGGGTGGTGAAGAAATGTTTGCTGGTGTTTTTGATTTTTCAACCATTAATCCATCAAAAATTGGATCAGGAGCAGAATCATTGTTACACCATGGAGGACTAGCAGCAAAATTGTCCTCAGAACAATGGATATGAGCTTCAAACCGATGAATTCGTTGAAACAAATCTTCAATTTGGGCAATTTTTGGGGGAGAGATACTTTTGGGGCAAATAAACTGACGAATTCTCTTAAAATTTTGTTGGTGCAAGTTCTGGAAATTTGTTTAAATCTTAATCTGTTTTGAAGCAAATTTCCAGATACATAAATCCTTGGAGAAAATTTAATCTAATTTTAATCAGTACGAGGGAGTAAATTATTACGGAAACAAAGAGAGAGAGCGATAGTGATGGATGAGAGAGAAATGGGTGACTTAGACATATATGGTGATGAGGAGGAAGATGAGTTGTTAGAGAGGGAGTAGTGGCTTCAAGAATAAAGGGAATGAGAGTTACGGAGAGAGAGGTTTAAGAAAAAGAGTATTGATTCTAGTGAACCTGTTGGACTTATTTTTAGCTAATAGGCTATAAAGGTTGTTTTATTCGATTATAATCAAAAGATTGACTTAATATAGGAGGTTGCCCTCTATGTGTCATATAATAATTGGTTTGTCAACATTCTTTTCAAAAAAATAAAATAAAAAGGAAAGGACAAAAAATTATATATTTTTTTAAAAAACCATCAGTCATCATCGTAACCTCTCTCTCCTCTTCTTTCCTCCTTCTTCATCATATCATCAATTCATAACCATCCACTTCTTCCACTCCAATCCCTCCATCATCATCTTCTTCCTCCACTCTCAATTTGATTCCCTCTCCTTTACCCATTCAAAATATCACTCAACTCTCTACTTATCATCTCTCACATAGCCACCAAGCTGACAATTGCATTGTCGGCAATGGTGGTGTTGTTTTCGGCATGTTTTGGTCTTCTTTTTGGTAACAATGTTCGGGCGAGTGGTTTGGGCTTAGCGATTGTTGGGGTAGGTGAGGTTTTGTGGTTTGGCATGGAGCTTAGTGTTGGCACGGTTAATTTGTAAATGGACTTTTGTAGTGGTTAGGGTTTTGTGGGTTGTTATATTCATGGTGTTGGTTTTCATGGGTGGGTCGTGGTGGTTTGTGTCGATTAAAAAAAAATCAATTATATGGCCTTTGGAATGGGTTGTAGGTTATCTTAATATAGGAAATTTTGTTACATTATTCCGGAATAAATAAAAGGTTTGTTTATTATGAGCAAATGGTCAAAAGGTTGTATTATTAAAAACAATTTTTGTTTAACATATTTGAATTATCCACCAACCAAATGATCTTTTTTCGTTTGTGAGTTGCTCAAGAAAATAGGATTGAAGTTTATTTTATTTCTAAATAGCATCATCAACAAAATATTTCATGGGAAACAGAAATTGAGCATTTGCTGCAAGAAACAAAGAGGAGAGGCTATGAAACAAGTAAATAATATTTTTCAAATAAAAAAAACTAGTAAATAACATACTACTTTTGTTTCTTTTTAAATGCAACAAATGCACTTTTTCACTAATCAAAAGTATCACTTTGACTAAGATTTGTGATTTGTACATAATAAAAAATATAGTTAAGTGAGATCCAGGGCCGTAGATGGCACAGGGCTAGAACAGCAGCTGCCTTGGTCACCCGATTTGAAATGTCTGCTTAAATTTTTTTTTTTAAAAAAAAAATCAAAACCCAAAAGAGTAAAGGATGACACTTTCAATGTTTCCAAAGCAATAGTTGTTCAAAAAAACTCATCAAACCCAATTACCCAAATTCTCATTCAACTATTCAAGGCATTCAATTCTCATTTCTGAAATCTCAAGCACACTCAAATTAGTTATTCCTACCTTCAGAGTTTCCAAAGCAAACCCCTCAAATTCTTCTTCAATTCAACTCTTTTTCTGATTCATCTTCAAATTAAATTCCAATTCCTATTTTCAAGATGATTAACAAGAACGGGAATATTAGTCTTCAATTTCTAACGGGATTATGAACCCCAAATTCACCTATAAATTGCATATTAGTGTTTGGTAATAAGTGTAACATTGCTTCTCATTCATGATTCATCGGTATATTTTTTTCCTTTCTTTACATATTGTGTTCTTAATATTGTTATAAGATATATGTTTTTTAAATTTCTGTCTATACGATTTTTTTTTTCTTCAGATTTTGAGAGACAAATTCTTTATGTGAACGAATTATGGGTTTTTTAGAAACAAATTTTAGATGATTTCGCTTGTATTTGTGAAGATTGTGAACGCATTCTGTATGCGAGATGATTTAGGTGAAAATTTGAAATAAATGAAATTCTGGTTATTTTTATAGAAAATTTAAGATATTTAATTAATTTTCATTTTTTCCCCAATTTGTGTTCATGAAACCGGGAAAATAATGTCAGTGTTGTGAAATTTGCGTAGACTAAAAAAATAATACTTCCTCCGTTTCGAAAAAAAAAACGCAACAAATTGGATGGCACGGACTCCTATTCCATTTTTTATTGTGAGAGTAAAAGGGATAGAGAGAGAAAGTGGGGTATGTGATGATGTGAGAGATAGGAAGAAAAGACGTACAAAAATAGAAAGATTAAAATTGTTGCATTTATTTTGAAACTTCCTGAAATGGAAATTGTTGCATCTATTTCGAAACGGAGGAAGTACTTGTTATTGGGGCCCCAATTTGTTATTTCGCCCTTGGCCAATTGGCCCCTAAAATCAGATAAGAATAAAGAGAATGAGAGTTACGGAGAGAGGTTTAACAAATAGAGTATTGAATATAGTTAGGTGAGTGATTTGTGAATTAATTATCAATAACAATAAAAAGGGCCAATGAGTTTACCTGTTAAACAGGTTAATATCTGGTCATGGAGCGTCTTAGGAAGACAATACCCATAATTTGGATTATTCTTTAGAGAGGGAGTAGTGGCTTCAAGAATAAAGAGAATGAGAGTTACGGAGAGTGAGGACTGAGGTTTAAGAAAACGAGTATTGAATCTAGTTACGTGAGTTGTGAATTAATTATTGTATATTAGGTAAAATAAAGTGAGATAAATGAGGGTTAAATTGTATATGGTATGGTGCAAATCTTCTAGGGAGTGTAAGGACGCCCTAAAATAGAAAATGGTGCAAACAAAAAGGGTAGAGCGAGTAATATTGAAGGCAATCTAATGTTAAATTTATGCTTGAAAAAAAGACTTGAATAAAAATAGCAGGTAAAACAAAACGATAGTAGCTATTGATCATATTTTGATCTTCTTTACCATTTCTTTTATTGTTTTATTGATTCTCATTTGGTTTCTGGTGTAATGACTAATGAGGACTAATTTCGAATAAAAGCGATACATTTTGAAATCTCAATCTTAGTTGCACAATGTTCTCAGCTTTATAAGGTCAAGAGGAGTGGGAAAGTGGTGCTCACTTCCACACAGGGATAAGATCAAAATAACTAAGATAGCAAGAGATTGCTAAAGATGAAAATTATTGTCTAGAAAACTTCAAGAAGATCAAGGCCTTCCAAGAAACTTCAAAATCTCATCCATGGGATCTTGGCACATATCATAATTATCGATTATAGTTTATACCATAAAACCATAATTTATTAACTAGCTAGGACTAAGACTTATGGTTTAGACCTAGTTTGAGTTTACCTTGTGGTTAGGATTGTTGTTATTTTTGGTTGCTTACTCTAGTGTCCTAGGAGAGATTGTTCATTTAGGTCTTTCTTTTTCCTTGTCAGTGTGTGACCAAAGGCCTTGCCTTTCTGCTTATTCTGGGTGTCGGGCTTCTGATATTTTCTCATTACTGCTATTCCTACAGGAACAACCGTCTTGTCTTATGTGAACTTGGTTTGTGCATCTCTGAGGAATTCAATTCCCAAGTCCATTGTTTATTGTCAAGTACGTGAGGCAAAACGCGGCTTGCTTGATCACTTCTTTACGGAGTTGGGTGGAAAAGAGGTAGGTTTTGTAGTCCCAAATTCTTTCGCACGATCGTTCGGATCTTCATTTGCCTAAAAACAAAATCCCAAAACAGGCACTTATATTATTTTATTTATTTATTTCGCGCGATTTTTGCTGCAGGCAAAAGCATTGGGGAAGATGTTGGACGAGGATCCAGCAATTATGCAGAGGCGTACAAATCTAGGAAAGAGGTTGGAGCTGTACAGAACTGCCCAGTCTGAGATCGATGCACTCACCTGGGCCAAGTGAAGGGACTAATGAGCAGAAACTTTTTGCTAGTTGTAACAAAAAATGGTGATTCATTGATTCATGTAGAATATGCGGCTTTTGGTTCATTTGATCCATATATTGCAAGGCCATTGTAAGACATTAATAACGGTTCAATTTTATGCCTTCTATATCATGTGTACAGATCTGTTGAGCTGTGGCTTGAAACGTCTTGTTATATAAAATGTTACTGTTTGGCTACTACTGAATTTCTGAAAATCTATGCATTGCCCTAATTTACTATCTCATGTGATGGGCGGTGGCTTGGTTATGTCTCATCATAATATTTACTATCATAGACAGATAGACTCATAGTATCATGTGGCTTGGTTATGCAGTCGTATTTTGCTATAATTTTTTGCCCTGAGACTGAAGGTTATCTTTATGATGTTTGGTGTACGAGTTTTTTTTTTTTTACTTGTAATTACTACTATACCAACCACTTGTACTTTTTGTGGCATTATGGCTTCCAGCAAGAATGGTTAAGACTACATCTTTTTTGAGGGCTTAAATTTGTGGCATATTTTTGGTTGCATATGTTTTTATATTCTTTCCTCTTAATGTAATTATTAAAAAAAAAATAAGTTTGATGAAAAGTACCTTCAATCACATGGTAAGCAAACTAGATAGGTGGATAAATTAAATGAAAAATAAAAGGGGAGGAAATAAAATATTTGTAAAGCATAAATAAGTTTAACAAGGATGAGTTTTTTATATTTTGAGTTGTAACCAAAAAAATGAGGGATTCGAACCTATGTCATGGATATTGTAGAAGGTGTCATCTACTTTAATATACTGTTAAATCTTTGTCTTAAAATACGAGCAAAACAATTCTTTTAAAGGAGCAAAGCAGTTTGTTGTGACTTGTGAGTACAGAAAAATGAAGTACCTTTTTATGATTTTATTTTTATAAAAACATCTCTGGCTATTGTAATTTCAAATTCAGTTATTTTTTTTGGTTGGACTACAATATTGTTTATTTGTTTTCATTTTTATGGAAATCGTTTATTTGTTTTCATTTTTATGGAAATCGTTTATTTGTTTTTTTTAGACTATCAATGAATATACTTCTTACAATTTGTAATCTCTTTCTTTTTGTTGTTACCATTTAGAATTTTGAAAATATTCATAATTAGATTAAATCTTTTAAATTACTCTCCATATATATTAAAAAAATATAATCCATTGAGATATTTTTCAATGCGTCTCAATGGTTACTTATCAAATTTATCTTTTTTTAACATATTATATTTACTAGTGTAATTGTATATATTAATGGTCAAAATCAAGTACTAACAAGTGTGTACAGTCCAAAATGGGAACAACAAAGTAAAATTAAAGGAATAATTTTTAGGAGGTTTCAGGTACGTTTGTGTGTATGTGTATTACATTACTAAATGAGAAATAAAATGATGATGTAATAATTTTCAGCTTATCAACTCAATATTAACCCAACGGTCTTATTTGGGAGTTGGCTGTTAGTTGTTAGAGGTTAGCGGATTGAGTTAGCTGATTGTGATAGCTGATTTGACTAATATATTAGCTGTTTGCGGAAAATATTTTGGTAAATAGTGGTTAGCTGTTAGAGTTTTCAGAGTAAAAAGAACCAATAAACTATAAACTCTTTTAAAAAGCTCATTTGATGAGCTTTTTGAAAAAGAGTTTTTTCATTCCAATACTCTCTTTCAAACCTTAACTATCATGTCTACCAAACGCTCAGGAATAGCTTTTTGAGTTGGTTAAGCTCTTTTTGCTTTCAAACCTCTTTTTTTTCACTCAAACCTCTAACTTCTAAACACCCTAAAAACTTTGAATAATAAAAGAAAAAAAACTAATAACACTCCAGATCTAAAACTATTTAGCACAGAAATGACCACCCGTTTGAAGGATCTAAGACTACTCTTTTTCCTTGTCAAAAAACAAAGAAAAAAAGCTAGACATATCTAATTTTGTGACACTTCCCGTGTCTTCTATGAACGACTAGCTTTCTTAATTCTTAGTATGTATAATGTATTGATATGAACCAAAAATTGAAAGTACACAGATCATCAAGCACATGAATACATGATGTCAATATCATGCAATGCAACTACTCTGCTAGTTGTGATTTTGTCATGTGACTCCTGACTTATTGACTCTTTGAACGCATGCAAGTTTGCTTTTGGATTTTCAAAATAACATACATTTATTCATTTATTGTGAGTAGGTGATTGTTGGACCCAACCCCCCACCATCAACTTGTTAGGATTTGGATTGAATTATGCTTTAAAAAACCTTCATGTATCGAGAGGATCGAGCTTCAACGTAGTGGCTTTGGATATTGCACCCTGCATTCGAAAGATTGCAAGTTTGATTTTTATCAGCCCATGTTCTCCGATAAATGTAATATCGATCAATGCAAGCTCGGTATCCCATTGAGGTTTTCAACGTATCCGACTTTGCCAGCGTCGAACTCCAAAATTATTTCTTTTTATTTCATTCTACGAAGTATTTTTTAAATATATATATAAAAAGATTAAGAAAACTATTGGTAATGGTATATAAATAAGATAAAATCGCTCTAGTCAACCAATGTATGACAAAGTATTGTGAAATGATAAATGCATCTCAAAAATTTGATATTTTTCACTCCACTTTGTGATAGTACAATTTTCTGTGTTACTCTCTCAAAAATGAGTGTCAATATCAATATTGGGTGCCAATATCACTCCTAGAAAGTATTATACAGAATAAAAGCTTCAATTTTGGGCAAATATATATATATATATATATATATATATATATATAACAATGGAATTGTGGAAAGGAATATGTTTTTTCTTTTTAAAAATAAAAATAAAAGGTGTTACATTTTTTTTCAACCAATATAGAATTTTCATTTTCTTTTACAGAAAATAAATGAAGTAACTAGTTATCTCCTCTCAAAAAAAAAAAAATAGTTATCATGCATCCTCTTTTACTAGAGAATAAAATAAAATAACATTTTTTTACTCCGCATTTGTCAACCAAAGTTGTCCTCAATTTTAATTTTGTAGATATTGTCCATAATATTTTTTTTCCAATCAATATGGGACAAGTATTAAAATTTCAATATGGAATAAAATGTCATGAAACAAATATTCGAAAATATTTTATTTCTTTATGTGTGACAGAAGCACGCTAAGCTTAATGTATGATTTACTTCCTAGTCTTCAACTTTTCATTGTGTTGTCTGTTGTTATCAGCCCCCCATTTAACAGTTCGGATTTCTCCTCTTTCAAAAAAAAAAAAATCTTCTATTAATGTTTTCGTTTTGTTCTATAGGGAAAATTTATATTGATGTTTTTATTTACCGTAATCTTTTAGAAAACAAAATTTGTTTTAAAATACAATATTAACATAAACGGAGTTGGCATCCATCAAATTTTCAAGACATTTACGACTTAAATACTCCGTTTGTCTAAATTTAGTTGCTACATTTTGACTTGTAGCACTATTTACATGTAACATTTGATTGCTTCTAGTTTTATAAGCGTAAAGGAAAAACATAGTCATAATGGATCTAGTTTAATTCGTCTTAACATGTAATTTTCAAATATATAATTCTTTATTATGTGTAGTACAAGATATTTTTATTTAAAATTGTGTTTCAAAAGATGTGAAAAATTATATGCATTAACTAAATTGGAATGTAGGGAATTTGTCTTTAGCCTAAAGTCAAAGGAAGTACGGAGTAATAAAGTTAGATGTGGCCTTTAGTCATTTGAACTTTTTTTGTATCATTATAAAATATGTCAGTATGGTACCGATACCAATAATGGGGGTGTAGCTCACATGGTAGAGCGCTCGCTTCGCATGCGAGAGGCACGGGGTTCGATTCCCCGCACCTCCACTAATTTGATGCAGATCTCTTTTTTTTTTAAACCCCTTTATTGTTTGCCCTTGTCTTTAATACTTCGTATTTTGTTTATCTTCTACCAGCAATACATCACATCTAAAGTTATTATTTAATATTTTCCCTTGTCTATAATACTTCGTATTTTGTTTATCTTCTACCAGCAATACATCATATTTTCCCGTAACATAAAGATTTCAAGTGTTTTTTTCACGCATTTTGAGGAAGCGATTTGAGGGTGTAAATGACCAAATTAATCAAAATCATTTTGATATTAGTAACTTATAATCATTTTGGTTAATTTCTTCGTTTAGACTCTTAAACTGCTTTCTCAAAATGCGTAAAAAAAACAATTGTTGAAAATTTTATGTTACGGAAGGAGTGTTTTTTTTATGCATGCTGATGAATTATTGTGAGCATTGATACGTCAATTTCATTAAAGCTAAAAAAAATATGAAAAATTGAAATTATGAAAATATAAAAACGGAATCATTGTAAAAAAAAATGATATTATTAAAATATAAAAGCGAATCATTATAAAAATGTAAAAAGTGAATTATTACAAAATATAAAAAGCGAATTACAAAAATATAAAAAGTGAATCATTATAAAAAATATAAAAAGTGAATCATTATAAAAAATATAAAAAGTGAATCATTATAAAAAATATAAAAAGCTATAAAAATGACAAATAAATTGTAAGCTATACCTGGCAAAAAATTTTTTTGACTCAATATCAACCTGACAATCAACTTGGGAAAATTAGGTCATGAGCATAAAAGTAAAACCCAAAACCTGTTTTTGACCGAACTCGAAGACCTGCTTTGAAGTAGTGACCAATCTGTTACCGACTTTCCCGATCGATTTTCCAGTATATTCTTATACACTTGCAAATAATATTAGGCCACAAGACATATCCAACAGGGTCCCACTTGAATATATTTTATGCACAAATCACAAATGTGGAGTATTAGTCAAAGTTATAAATGTAAATAGTGCATAAGCCCACTTTTTGCAATTAACAAGAAACGAAGGAAATATTTTGATGAAAAAAATCCTAATTTACAAATAGTTAGCCTAACTTTTGCGAAATATCGAATAAAAAATCATTTAAAAAAAATGACCGATCAACCGGCTTGTTGCCGAAGACTTTGGGTCATGAACAAAGAAATTCGACTCGTTTGCCTAAAAATGACCAAAACCTGTTATTTAGCGACTGATACCGATCTGACCTGTTACCAAAGACTTTTGGTCATGAACAAAGAAATTCGACTCGTTTACATAAAAATGATTGACTTGAAAATGAACAAAACCTGTTAATTAACGACTGATAGCAACCTGACGGACCGATTTGGAAGGTATACTGTATCCAAATTAGTAAGTGGATTTTGTCACGGACACATACCTATCATGCATGTTTGAAGTCCATAAAAAGGGAAGTTCAACTCGATCTGTTAAACCATTACAATTGCTACATTTTTCTCATACTTTTTTTTTTTTTTGGTTTGGCTTAACAAAAAGAAAACATTTTTGTTGCTTTTATAATATCTTTCAATTGAGATTATGGATTATGAAATTAGGAAGAGAAAGAAGGGATTGATCAAAGCCATAAAAGTGGACAAAAGTTCAATGATTTTGGATGAAAATAATGAAGGAGATGATGAGCCACTAAGTCCAACATCAGCTGCGTTTCATGAACCAAATTTCAATATACATATTTTAGCTATTACGGGTTGTAAGAAACCTATTGACGTTGATTATTGCAAGGGCAAAAGTCACTTCACTCTCCTCAAGCACCCTCGTTTCTCTAGTGTTGTGGTAATTCTTTCTATTTTTTTTCTTCGTTATTTCGATAATAGTTCCAACGTTCTGGTTTCGGCGCTATTTATATAACTTATTTATAGCTAAATATTTTACTAGTATATAAAAAAAAATGAAGGTTAATACGTAAAATATCGTTAGTTTTTTTAGAACGTCAAAATGTACGTACTATTATTAACAGAATGTTATTAACAGGTGTTAACGTCAAAATGTTACTGTGAGGATATGCAAATATGTTATATTCTTTGCAATCTTTGAAGTTGCATAGAGGATTCTCGTTGTTGATATATGATTATTTTAAGTAACATATTAGTGGAATTAGAATGAAGTCTACCACAAATATTGGAAATTATATTTGATAATAATTTATGTTTTTTTTTTTAAAAAAAAAAAAAACAGGTAGGAAATCCCAGTAAAGGAGAAAAACTGAGATGGGTGAGAACGAAAGTGGACGTAGACAAACACTTTACAATTCCAAAAATAGATCAAGAAAAAATAGTTTCACCAGACAAGTTTGTCGAAGACTATATATACAACCTCAGCAAAACAACCTTAGACAAGTCATTGCCACTTTGGGACATCCATATCCTACAAATTAAGCTATCGGAGGATGTCAAATCCATTGTAATATTTCGGATTCATCACTCACTTGGCGATGGCACGTCTTTAATATCTCTCTTGTTGGCTCTTATGCGAAAGACCTCTGATCCCAAGGCATTGCCTACAATTCCTCGTCAAAAGAAGGTGGTCAATTGCAATAATAATGGTAACGGTAATAGTAATACTAATAGTAATAGTAAACTCGAGTGGCAACTTTGGAAATGGATTTTGGCCTTGTGGCGGTTTTTGCAAATGTATTGGAACACTTTTATTGATGTGTTGATGTTTTTCGCAACCTCGATGTTTTTAAAAGACAATTCTCCTCTTAAGAATGGTTCCTCAGGAAAAACAAATAGCCCTAGACGAGTTGTTTTCAAGATATTTAGCCTTGATGATATGAAATTGGTGAAGAATGCAATTGGTGGTGTAAGTCCATATATACCTTACCTTCTCTTTATTAATCTTTTTCAAATTAATGTTGCAATCAATATGTTATTGTCTAACTTAATTGATTAAATTCATTATAGACAATCAATGATGTTGCTCTTGGAATCACTCAAGCTGGTTTGTCTCGGTATCTTAATAGAAAATTCGGTAATCCTTTTAACATCTTTACAATTAATCCTAAATAATTTTTTTCCCGAATCTTTATAGTCAATATATATATATATATATATATATATATATATATCCTTTTACCATATAGGATGTTTGAATTAACATCTTCATGAATGATTTCTACGGTTCTACCTAGGAAATGATGGATACGGCAATGACTTCGAGAAAGGGACATGGAAAAAAATAAGAAAGCATATTCGACTAAGATCTGCTCTTCTTATCAACACACGACCAACTGGCGGAATACAAGTGAGACACTACTTCAATTCACTAAAGCTTGTACATTATTCTACTTCAAAAAATTGCACGCATGGGCAGAACAGGAAATATAAATTTTCTATTTTTGAAGAGGGCCGATTACATAAATTAACCTATTTTTAAATAAATTAATTAAATAATTTTTAAAAAATTGGCGGGGTTGTGGCCCCCCACCTGCCCCCATGAAGTTCCACCCTCATATTCACTACAAATCATTTGACTCAATTTCTCTACATGGATGTCGTTAATGCAAATATGATAGGCTTTGGCTGATATGATGGACAAGGATAAAGAAGTTAGATGGGGAAATTCGTTTGGTTTCGTACTCCTCCCATTTACAATTGGTTTACGCGATGATCCTCTGGATTACGTCCGAGAAGCAAAGGCTATTGTTGACAAAAAGAAGAATTCCTCAGAGCTCTTCTTCACACACCTCATTGCTGAAATTGTGCTGAAATTGTTTGGCAGTAAGGTGTTATTTTTATCATTATTTCAATACTTCATTAATTAATTTCCTAATACAACACTCAATTTAATTTGTTTATATATCTAGTTAGTTTGATCATGCATTATTATTTACCAACTTTAACTTTATTTATTTTTAATGTAAAATTTGTTGCAGTTTGCTTGCTGTATGACAGATAGAATTCACAAGCATACAACAATTGCCTTCTCAAATTTAGTAGGACCTTTGGAAGAGATTAGTTTCTATGGACATCCTATGGCTTTTCTTGCCCCATCTTCTTATGGTCAACCCCATGTAAGTTGCTCATTTTACCAACCTCATTGTCATCTTGAAAAAACCTAATTAAATATGCATAAAATTTATGAGATAAGTGTAGTCTTCAGTACTAAACTTTCATAATTATTGTTGCATTTTAGGTACCCTAGTTATAAAAGTTGCAGTTATGGTACATACTCAAAACACATTATGTTAGCTAAAACTAAATAATCTATTATTTCAAAAAAAAAAAAATCTTATTAATCAATTAGGTTCCATTTACAAAGAAAACGACAAAAACATTCGATAACATCATAATGTTACAAAACATCATGTCATTCATTACCCAACAATATCACGCTTAATTCATTCCATGAACACCATTAATTATCAACTTCAAATTGAAAGAAATAATAATCAAACTTTATCACAATTCAAGATCAAGAGCATGTATTGCTTAGATTGTTTACAATTCATACTTTAACCAAAAATTCATAAAGAAAAAATCCAAAAAAAAAAAAAGAATCAGAAACACTCAAACCTAAATAAAAAATTTACAGCAACATAATCACATGAACTATCTTATATCAACAAAAATTAAAAAAGAGATTGAAAAAAAAAATATTGTACTATTAATGTTGTATCTGAAGAAGATGATCCAATATGATGATAAAACTATAAAAGGGAAACTCGGTCAAAAACAAAGCGGCAAAAAAAAAATTAAAAAAAATCCT
This sequence comes from Salicornia ramosissima, assembly GCA_951394345.1. Classification (NCBI taxonomy): domain Eukaryota; kingdom Viridiplantae; phylum Streptophyta; class Magnoliopsida; order Caryophyllales; family Amaranthaceae; genus Salicornia; species Salicornia ramosissima. The sequence continues at coordinate 53,179,563 of OX596234.1, forward strand.
CAATAAATATATATTGGGCAAAATGAAGCAAATTAACATATTCTTCAATTGAATTAATGGGCATTACTTTTTAGTACCCTATTTACAACTAGCCAATTAGGGTACTCAAACTGCAACTTTTATTAAAGTTGAGTACATTAGTTTGCACTTAACTCTAAAAGTTATTGTCCAATTATTTTTATTCATGATAATATAGTCACCAAAAAAAATTAAAAAAAATGGTAAGATTGATGGACTCATCGTAACATTTTAGTTCCTTTTTTTAAATATTTTTTCAATAGCTTTTTTAAGGATAAAATGTAGCCTCAAATGATAAAACGATCTCACCAATAACTTGCTAGTTATAAAAGGTATTCACTCGGTTTGTCGCATAATCTTTACCTTATGGTCTCACGTTTTATTAATTTTTTACTTCCTCCGTATCAGTTTATCTGCAACAATAAATATTTTATTTCTTACATATATTCTCAATTGTTGTAAATAAAACGATACGGAGGGAGTAGTGTACACAATCTATGTACTTTGTACAAAGTTTATTTTGACCATTATTTATGATTTGTATGTAAAGAAAATACTCTCTTTGTAACATATTAATGACAATAAGTTATTTTACACGCATTTTAAAAAAGCGATGTAAGGGTGCAAATGAACAAATTGATCAAAAATAACTTTATGATTAGTAACTTATGATCTCAATCTTACTTATATTAAAACCATTTTGATTAATTTGTTCATCTACACCTTTAAATCGTTACCTTAAAGTGCGTGCAAAATGATTTGTTGTCATTAATATGTTACTGACGGGGTACAATTTTGTGGGGGTAACGTTAGATTACTCCCTCCGTCTTATTTTACTAGCTATATTATCTTTTTCACATCTCCCAAGACATAACTTTAAATAAAAATATCCTTAAATACATATAATAAAAAATTATAAAAATTATATACAAGTATTTGAAATGTACATGTTGAGACAAATCAAACTAGATTTATCATAATTATTATTTTCTTTATGTATGTAAAACTAAAAACAGTTAAAATTTACAAATGAACAATACAGTACTATTTTTAAAAATGTAACAAGTAAATATGAACAGAGTAACACTTTTAAAAAGACAAAATTAAAATAGAATAAAAACATACTCCCTAACTTGTACTTACTCGGTACAATAAATAAAAAATCAGGGGAAGTACTCCCTCCGTCTCTAAAAGATTGCCCCATTCACTTTTTCTCATCTCCCGAAACACCACTTTAAATGAAAATATCTTGAGATACGTATAATAAAAAATTATAATCATTACATATTAAAAAAGTACACATTGAGCCGAATCAAACGAGATCTCATTTGACTATATTTTTCCTTACATATATAAAATTATAGAGAGTCAAAGTTATCAAATGAACAATATCAAAAGTCAAAATGGGCAATCTTTAACGGACGAAGGGAGTACACGTTAGTTTAAGATTTATTACTCGGTACAGTCCAGCCGAACAACAGGGCCCCAAATTAAATATGGCATTTTTGACACATCACCATCAGTTTACGGCTTTACAAATTTTTTTGGGTATATATGTTAACTTTCTTGATTTGATCTAGTTTGAACTGAATTTTTCTGATCCGAAATTTTCGGATTGTAATTATTTTTTATACTTATACTTTTTCTAATATGATTTAATTTTCCGAATTGATATGAAATTTCTGAACTGGTCCGAATTTACAATTTTATAAACACAAGAATGCTTATTTAATTTGAATCAAATGCACCTACCCCAGATCTCAAAAGAATAAGTTAAAGAAAATTTTGCTTAAGTTATAGATAGGGTTAAGTAGTATTTCACCTTTTTTTTCACTTTAAAGGGGTAGATGAGATTCGAAGTCGTGATATTTTTGTCACATCGGAACTGATATCATGTTAGAGAATTTTTTTGACCAAAAAGTTAAGCTCAAGTTTTTTTTTAAAAAAAGTGCATGAATTAGCTGGCATTCTGGCAATAAAGTATTGAGTGATGATATAAGTACTTATATATATTGTATTGTATTGTATTGTATTGTACAGGAAGTGATGATAAACTTTCAAAGTTATACGAACAAGATGACAGTAGTAATGGCAGTGGATGAAGAAGTAATTGCTGATCCACATCAATTGGGTGATGATATTGTTCAATCTCTCCATTTAATTAAGGAAGCTGTTATTTCTCAAGGCCTTGTTAATGTCAACATTCAATAATTTTAATTTGTTGCACCAAAATGCGCCACTCATCACATCCTGCAAAGTGTTGAACCCCTCAATTATTCACTTTTCCTTTAAATTGACATTTTTATTTATGTTTTTTTACATATTTTTTTTTTATGTTGCCTGTATCCCTAAGGACTATGTATAAAAATTTACAGTAATACATTTCTATTGGTGGAAATAATTTGAGGAAATAAGACCAAATTACACAATAATCAATGTAATAAACGTTTGATCTATGTTTTACTTTTTATTTTAAGCACCCCTTACACCTACATAGCCCTATATATAGGTACCTCCGTTTCATGTTTTTTTTTGCAACATACATGTTATCTTTCTAAATTGTTTTCATTGCATTTCCATTCCAAATTTTATATCAAACACCCTCTTAAAGTGTATTGTGTTTCTTAATTAAGGGTAAGTATGTAAATTCATTCTTGCATTTTATTTTACCAAATTTGGAAAAAGAAAAACGGCTGAGCATCTATTTTTAAAAAGTGTTGCAAACAATAAGGGTGTGTTCTCTTCACCTTAAAAATATAAGTTTCAGGTTCAATCAGGTTTAATAAATTCAAATCAGGTCTAGATTATTATTTTTAATTATTGATCAAATAAAATTAATTAAATTAATAATTAACTTAAAGCACTCTTACACAACATAAACCAATTTTATTTTATCATTATTGTTTTATAATTTTTTTAGAGAAATCAATCAGAGTTAGATTGAATTAAACTATTTTTTTTATATTATAAAATAAAACTTATTTTTTATTTTGGGTTTGATTTAATTTTGGTCCAAATTAAACTTTACCCATCCTCCATATTATTATTATTATTAATTTTGGTCCAAATTAAACTTTACCCATCCTCCATATTATTATTATTCAATCCGTTCTAGTTTGTTAATTTTACTACAAGTGAATTAAGAAAAATTAAATATGTAGATAAGTTGTTATTGGAATTGATAATATTAATTAATAATGGGTTTGAAAAAAGATATACTAATTATTATTACCTTCTTGAACGTAATTCAACAATAAAAAAAACATAGGTTCAAATGTATAGAATATTATTATCATCATCATCATTATTATTATTATTAATTTATTTATTCAATCATATAAAATACATTCCATTAAGTTTCAATCAGGTTTAATAAGTTCCAATAAGGTCTAATAAGTTCTAATAAGGCCTAATAAGTTCCAATAAGGTCCAATAAGGTCTAATAAGGTCCAATAAGGCCTAATAAGGTCCAATAAGGCCTAATAAGGTCCAATAAGGTCTAATAAGGTCCAATAAGGCCTAATAAGTTCCAATAAGGTCTAATAAGTTCCAATAAGGTCTAATAAGTTCCAATAAGGTCTCATAAGTTAAATCAGGTCTGATAAGTTCAGATAAGTTCAGGTCTAATAAGTTGAAGAGAACGCACCCTAAGAGTAGTAGTATATACTGATTTAAGCAAATCTTTTGTGTGTTTTTTTAATTATTAATTGTTGGAAAGTGTAATTTTATTTGATTAAGATAATAAAAAGGAATGAAAGAAGTACTAATTTGTAAAAATAAAAATATTTACATAGTTTACTAAGTAAGAAAGTTTTTTTTTTTTTTTTTAAAAGCATGATTTAAATCTTAAATAATAAATCGATAATGTAACGCCCCAGATTTTGGGCTATTTTCGTGTTGGTTTGCTTGTAATTGTTTTTTTTTCGGTGCATGGTCTAAATTTATTTTAGACTATTTTTATTCTTGAGTATAACCATTTGAATTAATGGTTTATTATTTCCTTATTTTATTTTATTTTAATTAATTAGAATTTTATTATTTAATTTTCTAATTAATTAATTAGTTTTGGGCTAAGTGCGAAAATAATCATGATTAGTCATGAATTAGTGCAAATGGCCCAAATAAACTTAAGAGCCCATTTGAGCCTAAGCCCAACCGGCTATCCCTCTCTTTAGTGGCTTATTTTGCCACTTGCTTCATGTTCACACTTTAACTAACCTCTATAAATAGAGGAGTTAGTAAGGCCTTAAGACCATTTAGTCATTGGCCATACTTTGCTCATCAAATCAAAACACAAACTCTCTCCTTGCCCATCATTTCCCACGCCATTTTTGGTGTCCCAAACCCACCAATTGTTCATCTTCATTTCCAAATCCAAACTTAAAGATTCAACATCCATTGATCTTTAAGTATTCAACCGCAACCTAAACTTTATTTGGTTCATTCAAGACCACTAGTTGGGTTGGTATTTTGGGTGTTGGTGCGTGGCTGATTCAAAGCTGGAACGTGGCTGGTTCAAGGCTGGAACGAGGCTGGTTCAAGGCTGGAACGAGGCTGGTTCAAGGCTAGATCGTGGCTGGAGGTGTGCGTGCAAGTGGTGCAAGAAGGTGCGTGTTAGGGCTCGTGCAAGACAGCCGTGTAGCAGCAGCAATGGGGGGCTGGTCCATGGCTGGACCATGGCTAGGACGTGTTTGGCTCATGGCTGGTCAGTGGCGGTGGTGGTCCGTGGTAAGGACAGCAAGAACCGCAGGTCCTTGGCGGTTCGAGGTAGTGACGAGTGGTGGCGTGTTATTGTCGTGTTTGTAATAACCCGAAATTTAGGGCCAAAAAATTTCGCGGTTATTAATTTTATTTGTTAATTTCTAAGTCCAAAAGACCCATTATTTTTGGACTGTTTTATTTTTTATTTTCTATCCTTTATTCTAAATTGGGCCAATGACCCAGTTTCTCCCTTTTTCTTGGCCTTGGCCGGTTCCCTTACCATTTTAGGCCTATGTTGTTCTCCTTTTTATGGGCCAAGTACATGTTTAGTTTAATTAATTTAGTTAATTAAATTAAATTATTTAAATTACATATTTTTCTAAACTAATTCAAAGTAGCTTGATGACTACCTAATTTTTCTCAACTCTTCCCCTATTTTGGCTCTTCCCTCACGGCACCCTTGAACCAAGTTTAGGGTTTGTTGTTTTTTTTTTCTTTCTTTTTCTATAAATAAGGCTTATATCATTCATTTGGTTCCTAATTGCAAAAATACTCATAAACCCTAAAAAAATATAAACTTTCTCTCCTTCCTCCAAAAAGGGCCGTGCATTTCAATCACTAATTTAGTGATTTTTCCTTGGAATTTTAGCGTATCGAGGTAACTACGTACGCTATCTTGTTTAATTTTGGTACAAGTTTTACACATAGTAAATTAGGATTAAAAGCATGAAAATTGTAAAGGAATTAGTATCATGATTAGGTTTAAATTATTTCGAACCTTATGAATTTTATGAATATGATATTTCTTGATTTTATTTTAAGGTATTCTATGCATAAATTAATCTATTTATTTATGTATTTTGTATGAATAATTGCATGAATATTTTTGTTATTGTTGTTCTAATTTGTCGAGTGACTTAGAATAATTTTAGGAGCTTCTTTACTGTTTGATCTTTAATCAAGATTTATTTCATGGCGAAATTCGTCCTTCTCTTGCTTGAAATAATTTAATCTTTCAAACCGGTAAAACTTTCCAGATTTGGTTTACGAATTTATTATGACACTTAATCAATTCGGGTGGCTATGAAATTTTAGGTGGAAGTCAGTAATAGTGTTTTACAACTTGTGTTAAATTTTCGTAATTTTTAAAGATTGTTTGCTATGGAAGAAAATCTGAAACTGATTTCAGCCTAATCTGATTTGTTAGTTATAAAATCCCTTAAAAATAGTAAATGACATTATTTTTGGACGAAAATTATGCATGTTAAACCTTGAACCTATATTTAACTTTCATTAAAATTTCCAGAGTAATCGAGACCTTTAAAAGGTCGTTCTTAATTTTTTTTTTAAAATCAGATTGTGTAAATTAGTGAGATTAAATTATTAAAACATGTTATTTTGAATTCTTGAATTCAATCTTGATCTTGTTTGAACCCTATGATAGCCGTGTGGTGTGATGTAAATAAAGGAATGATTTTGATCTTGTTTTAATCCATGTTTTATGACTTAATGTTTAAAGTATAATTAAATTGTTTATTATTAAGTTTATTTGATTAATTGTTGATAATTGTATTCAATTGATTAAAAGTATAATTTTGGTATTTTTATTCAAGAATGTCGAATGGCTTGTTGTGATAAAAAAAGGATTTTTATCATATTTTGAGTAATATATGTTGTTAATTGTTAAATTGTTTATATGATTGTTTAATGAATTGATCTGATTATTATGTTATAATTAAAAAATGTCGAGTGGTCTTTTTATTTTGATCAACTTTAGTTTATTTTGGACTTATAATAATATTGGGATAATTTTAAGAATTATTATTATTATTATTATTTATTACTTATTATTATTATTATTATTATTATAAGTAAGGAAGTCAGTAATGATAAGTTACAATAAGGAATTGAGGATGATAAGACATTAAAAGGGAAAGAAAGGAAACAGAGTAAAAGGAATTTGAATTGTTTCGATCTCTGGCTAGGAAAGACTTGGTATTTAAGGTGGCCAATATACGTGCCGCACCTCTCTTTCCTGGGACTTCGAACATTTCATTTCCGATTACGGCCACCTAGTATTTCCCGATTTAAGAAAGATATAAGATTTGAAGTATAAGATAAGATAAGGACGCCCACCTGATGATACACGAGTCGTCAGACTGGGTTAAGTCGATGCCACTGCCCAATGGGATGGATACACGAGTTCACCCGGGCAGTTCTGGGTCTTAGGATATGTAGTCGTCTAAGTAGTAGTACACGAGCTGCTATTTGGGAGTTATGGCCATAGCTTAGGCTTAGTGGTGCACACGGGATCCACTACGGGTTGAATACACGAGTTTACCCCGGCATGTTCTAGGAAAGTTGTGGTGCACACGGGATCCACAACGAGCTATAGTGACCGGTCCGTTAAGAAGTAATAATGATATGAAATGATATGAAAGGATATGATACGATATGAATATGGAATTGATAATAATATGAGGTATATTACGATAATTGAAGGATAAGATGTATAAGTTAAGCAATATTTATATGTTTAGTATAAGTCTTCCGCTGTGTGAGTGTAGCATAATGTATGTATGTATAATGTATGTATTTTGTATTGTATATGTAGATTGTACGTATATCTAACCATATTTTGCAGGCATTGTTATACGTAATGTGTACGTACTTTATACGTATTTTGTACGTAATTCTAACCGTATTCTGCAGGTATTCTTATACGTATTTTATACGTATTTATATACGTATTTTTGTACGTACTCCGTATGAATTTTCGTATAAGATGTAATAAGTTTATGTGCGATTTTCATGTATAATTCTATGATATTATGTGTTTAGCGGTCCCTCAATTAAGCGGGACAGCCTAGTTACTCGCCACTGACGGTGGACCCCCCCCAGTTTCAGGTGACGATGCAGCAGCTTAGAACGGGCTTCCGATGGTTGGGCTTAAGCGTGGCAGAGTTTAGTTTTACCTTAGTTTTTACTAGAGTGATTTAAGACAACATTACTTTATTTTATATATGATCCCAGCATGTTGGGAAGACAATATTTTCAGTTTATGTAATACTTTAGGTATTTTTACCTTTAATGACTTTTGGGAGTATTTTCAGACTTTTAAGATAATAAAAGATGTTTCTATTTTTAAATATATAATTAATGTTTAATTTAATGCTTAAGTAATGATCCGCAAGTCGTTTTCCTTCGTCAAACGACAGCTTAAAAAGTCGGGTCGTTACAGTGTTTATGTACAAGTGTAGCCGAGTGTTGATGGCCGTGCAAGACTCGTTCCGGGCAGCAAGTTCTTGGTACGTTTTGGGGTTATTCGTGATCAAGGTAACATACTTTCTCAACCTTGTTGGCATACTATGATTATAGTATAGATTAAATGCATGTATGGGTTATTTGGTGAAGTTTAATCATGATTTTGTGTATAGTTTCTAATCTGATTTTTATGTGGTTTTCATGATATTTTGATGATGGTTTTGAAGATTTTATGATTGAATCTATGTCGTTTTATGATCATGATAAACATGTTAAAGTTTGATGAGTTTTGGATAAGTTTAAGTGGTAATTTTCGAATGAATGTCTTGATGTTATGCGTGTGGTATAAGTGTTTGGATGAGTTCTTGATTGAAGTTCTTGAATCTTGATTGAGTTCTTGATTGAAGATCTTGAATCTTGATTGAGTTCTTGATTGAAGATCTTGAATCTTGAATGAGTTCTTTATGAGTTCTTGTTGAGTTCTTTGAATTCTTGATGAGTCTTGATGAGTTCTTGGTTGAATCTTGATAATTAAAGAAAGTGGTTTAATGGTTAAAGAAAGTTAAAGATTGAATTGAATTTGGTTAAAGAATGGTTTTTAAAGTAATGGATTAATGTTGGTTAGACTCAAGATCAAGGCGCAAAGGCAATCTTGAGAATAACTTCGTGTTTAACTGATTATTTTCGAGAATCAAGGCGCAAAGGCAATTCTTGAATATAATTATGTTATGAATAAGTTGATTAAAATGATAAGAGATTTAATTAATGATTAGCTTGATTTCATTTCTAGACGCCTAATACTTTGAGTAAGATTCATTGTTTTTGGGTTAAGACGTTGCCCCTATTCCATCCGCGGTATTGGGATAGTTGGAGTCATACTATGTTATCCTTTGAATTTCCAGTAAGATTGGTTTCACGGGACATGGATTTCCAGTAAGATTGGTTTCATGGGGTTTGGGAGTAAGATTCTCAAATCCGAACATAGTAGAAAGTTCGATCGCGTAAGATGCGTTCGTACGAGCACAGTCCGGTCTAGTATGTAACGACCCGACTTTTGGACATGTCGATTTACGAAGGGAAATCGATAAACGAATCATTACCAAAACTATTTAAACTAAATATTAAATTAATTAATTAAATTAAACTACCTTTATTGAATTAAATAAATAAAACTATATCCAAAGTCTAATATTCTCAAAAGAAAAGCAATTACATAAGTTGTCCTAAAAACTGTCCCAACATGCCGGGATCATAAACGAATAAATAAAGTAAGATTGTCTTAAAACATCTAGGAAACTCTAAGGTAAAGCTAAAACTCTGCCACGCTTAAGCCCAACCATCGGAAGCCCGTTCTAAGCTGCAGCATCGTCACCTGAAACTGAGGGGGGGTCCACCGTCAGTGGCGAGTAACTAGGCTGTCCCGTTTAATCGAGGGACTGCTAAACACATAATATCATAGAATATCGCATGAAAACCATACAAAAATCTAATACATGTTATACAGAATTCAATACGAGGTACGTATAAAATACGTACAAAAATACGTATACGATTACGTACAAAATACGTATAATTAAGAATACCTGCAGAAATACGGTTAGAATACGTACAAATCTACGTATAATGTACGTGTAATCATACCTGCAAAATACGGTTAGGAATACGTACAAATATACACTTACTATACATACGTTCATACATACTTACACGTATACATACATGGATACATACATACGTACATGCTTACATAAAATCTTATACGAATACAGAAATACACAGCGGAAGTCTTATACCATTCTCAATACATATACTTATATAATTATACCCTTATAACCTAACTATCCCGAATTCATTCGATCATAACCTACATCTTAAATTATACATCTTATGTCATATTACAATATATGTCATAACTTATGTTACTCATCATCATCTTATCAAAACATATCATCATATCATATCTTATCATTCATATCTTTCATATCATATCATTATCATCTTTCAGCGGACCGGTCACTATAACTCGTTGTGGATCCCGTTTGCACCACAACTTTCCTAGAACATGCCGGGGTGAGCTCGTGTACTCAACCCGTAGCGGATCTCGTTTGCACCACTAAGCCTAAGCTATGGCCATAACCCCTAAATAGCAGCTCGTGTACTACTACTTAGACGACTACATATCCTAAGACCCAGAACTACTCGGGGGAACTCGTGTGTTCGTCCCATTAAGCAGTGGCTTCGACTTAACCCAGTCTGACTACTCGGGTCATCAGGTGAGCGTCCTTATCTTATCTTATATCTTTCAAATCTTATATCTTATCTTATATCGGGAAATACTAGGTGGCCGTAATCGGAAATGAACCGTTCGAAGTCCCAGGAAAGAGAGGTGCGGCACGTATATTGGCCACCTTAAATACCAAGTCTTTCCTAGCCAGAGATCGAAACGATTCGTATTCCTTTTACTCTGTTTCCTTTCTTTCCCTATTAATATCTTATTCGTAACTTATATAACTTATCCCTACTGATTCCTAATATTAATAATAATACTAATAATAACACTAACATTATCCGAAATATTATTAATAATAATAATAATAACCGTGTAAATAATAATAAAAATAATAATATTATTATCTATTCCTTCTTGTTACAACTTATCCCTGATAATTCCTTTAACTGTAACTTTTATAATTAATTATTCCTAAAAATAATAAGTCAAAATTTAACTAAATTTGACTAAATAAACTGTGTCACTCGACAGTTTCGGACTTTGCAACAATAATTAATTAAATTCGTAAATTACTTTAATTAATTATTTAACCACTAAAATTACTTAGAATATGATAAAAATTCTATTTTTCTTAATCTTGTCCACTCGACATTTTCCACTCAAGAACACAAATTTTGTCAATTAATTTAAATACTTTCAATCAACAAGATTAAATAAATTAACCAAACAATAATAGTAAAAATCATATTTTTAACATAAAATCATCAAGATTGAATACAAAACAAGATCAAAGTTCATCTTTCTATTCCTATTTCACTCGACATATTCAAAGCATAAACAAGAACAAGGTTTATTTCACGGATTCAAATTAACATGATGTAATTAAAGATTAACATAAAGATTAAATTAAAGATTAGCAATAATAAATCAGGAATCATCAAGATACATCATAAAAATCATATTTTTAATTCCCCTTTTAATACTTAGGTCACTCGAAAAATTCAAGAACTAATAATAACATATTTTAATAATTCAATTACCCTATTTTATACAATCTGATTTTTAAAGAATTAAATTAAGAACGACCATCTAAAGGTCTCTAATAATCTGGAAATTTTAATGGAAGTTAAATATAGGTTCAAGGTTTAACATGCATAATTTTCGTCCAAAAATAATGTCATTTACTATTTTTAAGGGATTTTATAACTAACAAATCAGATTAGGCTGAGATCAGTTTCGGATTTTTCTGCCATATAAAAAGATCTTTAAAAATTACGAAAATTTAACACAATCTGTAAAACACTATTACTGAATTTCACCTAAAATTTCGTAGCCATAAGAATTGATTAAGTATATTAATAAATTCGTAAACTAAATCTGGACAGTTTTACCGGTTTAAAAGATTAAATTATTTCAAGCAAGAGAAGGACGAATTTCGCCATGAAATAAATCTTGATTAAATATCAAACAGTAAAGAAGCTCCTAAAATTATTCTAAGTCACTCGACAAATTAGAACAACAAGAACAAAAATATTCATGCAGTTATTCATACAAAATACATAAATAAATTGATTTATGCATAGAACACCTTAAAATAATAAAGATTCATACTAAAGTCAAGAAATATCATATCCATAAAGTTCATAAGGTTCGAAATAATCTAAACCTAATCATGATACTAATTCTTTTACAATTTTCATGTTTTTAATCCTAATTTACTATGTGTAAAACTTGTACCAAAATTAAACAAGGTAGCGTAGTTACCTGATTACGCTTAAAATTCCAAGGAAAATCACCACTTGGGTGATAGGGGCTCACGGTTTGAGAGGAAAAGAAAGGGAAAACAGTGTATTTTTTTTTTGGAGTTCAAAGCTAATTTGCAAATAGGGACAAATAACAATTTTTATGCTAGTATATATAGAATAAGAAAGAAAGAAAAAAAAAACAAATAAACCCTCACAATCCCCTTAGGGCTGCCGTGAGTGTAGAGGAAAAATAGGGGCAAGTTGAGTGAATTAGTTAGATTATTTTGGCTAGGTTTGAATAGGTTTAGGACTTTAAAATCTAATTTAATTAAATTAATTTATTTAATTAATCAATTTAAATAATCAATCAAAATAATCAAATGAAAATAATACTTGGCCCAAACAAGCAAGGACAACCGGCCAAGCATTAAAAAGGAGGGAGAATTGGGTCACTTGGCCCAATTTGAGGAAAAAGAGAACAGATTAAAATAAAACAGTCCAAATATAATGGGCCCTTTTGGACTTCGAATTAAATAAATAATTAGGAGAAAAAGAAAAAGAATAAAGGGGTCGTGCAGCACCGATTCTAAGGAAATAATTGGGCTCGGGTTTTGGCAAGATAAAATGAAAAGGTTAAGGCTAGGCTCAAAATAAATAGATTGCTACACAAAATAATAATTAATTAAATAATAATCAATTAAATAGTTAATTAATTATACATTTAATTAATAAATAAAAATTTTAAAATATCCCAAAATTTCGGGGTATTACATAGTATATGAATGATTGCGCCAAAGATAGTTGGTTAGGTTGGTTTTGAGTTGAGTTCATATTTGGTTGTTCTCATATGTTGGATTGATGTTTTGATTATTTGGTTTATGCTATGTTCATGTGTATTCCCATTAGGGTGAGTCAGTTATGTTACTCGCCACTGATGGTGGACTGTTGTCTGTTTTACAGGTAATTCTGATGACGATGTACTTGCTTAGCTTTGGGTTGGGCGAGCGGCGTTTGTTATTGTTTTTGGATGTATTTTCTATTGTTGTTGTTTTTAGATAGTTATGGATTGTTGTATGGACTTTTATACGTTGTTTTTGGACTCTGACGTGTGGTTGGAGTTACTCGTATTTTAGTATTTCTAGTTGACTTTTGGATTAGAATGTACAAACTTATGGGTATTTGTACTTTTGAGGTTCAATAATAATAGTTTGAGGAATTAGTTTTAATTCTTAAGTTTTTCGAGTTATAGTTATAACTATTCGACTCGCCGGTTTCTTCCGCGCCGATTTAAGCGAGTCGGGTCGTTCAGATAATTAGTTGAAAATTTAAATCTTCTTCTATCATTACATACAATCTTAATATAAATCTCCATATAATACGTTTAGTAAGTCTTTGCAATATGCACAACCGGCCACACAGATAAGTAAGTGTGTGGTTGCACGCGTGCTTTGAATAATAAAAACCAAAATGATAGAAGAAAATTCAAGCACCAACCTTTTCCAACCAATAATAGGTGAGAGAAAAATATATTGTAACATGTTTACAAAAAATAACTAACATTTCTAGAAAATAATATAAAATAAAAGCAACATTCATGTTTTAAATTCTTTACAAATAGAGGTCCCTATAGATATACTTTATTCAAGTTATTGGATAACTAGTATAAAAATATGTGTAATCTTTATTTAAAATATTGAGTAACCCTATAGAAAACATTGAATAAACTTTTTAATAAACATTTTGTTATAACTATATAAAATATTGAGTACCTCCTACAAAAATAGATTGTAACTCCTATATAAATAGAATTGAGAGGCCAGGTAGCCCTTATACAAGTTTGACTTGACCTAATTAAACCTATTAAATCTAACTTGATTATAATTTATTAAACTTGACATGATATGACTTTTTTTTGAAGAAAACGCACCCTAAGTAGCTCTCGTACAAGTAATAAGTGACCCTTGCATAACACGATAAACCCTATAAAAAATATAGTAACCTTGTACAAACAAGTAAGCACTATACAAAGGATTAAGTCATAACCCAGTGGTTAGGGCTTTAGAATTCCAGGCACGAGGTCCTGGGTTCGATTATCACCGCACGCATTTGCGAGGATTCCTTATTATCCCCCTTACAGAAAATATCTAACAAAATCGAAGCCCAATAACCTTGAGTTCTCTCTAGTGGATCTCTTTAACAATATTTCTTCTTGAGGTTGTTGAGTTTGCCCATTGAGAATTTTTCGTAGTCCTGTATAAGAAAAATTCTTATGAGTTTCTGAACATGTGTTAAGAATCGTGTCAAATATATAAATTTGAACATAAATGGAAAAAAAATTATTACAGAGAATCTTTAAAAAATCTGAAATATATATGTGTGTGTGAGGATCATGTGAGAATTACTATTTAGTGAGAAACACTATTCTTTTTTTTTTTTTTAAGTAATAATTTTCAGATTCTATGTGAAAAAAAAATCAGATTCTAAGTAATAACTTTCAGTTTCCAAGTAATACTTTCGATCATATTCTATGTAATAGAAAAATTAAATTAAAATTTTGGTAAGACTTAGGGTTTTACAATGACTGGAGTACGATTCTGGTGATAGATTTTTGTTGCTGTTCACTCATAGTCTATTGCTTCACAAGTTCTTTGTGGTCCAATTTTGAACGGATTGATTTTGTTTTCTTCTTGTTTTTTGTCAATGTATTTTTTAGTATTTTTTAAAATAAGGAGAATAAATTTAAAGTTAGAAGCATTAGGTTATATGCATGTCTGATCTATAAATATAGGACTTTGTTTTCAAGTAAAGTCGTAAAGGGTAGAGTCATTTGTTTAGAAGGAAAAAATTATCTAAGGTTTAGTTTATTCTCTAGTTATAATTGTGGCAATTCTTACCTTGAAGATTTATTGATTAATCTAATTCCAAATTCGATTTCACATCAACCAAGCTGAAAGTATAGTAAAATACTACCAAAAAAAAGAAAGTATAGTAAAATAAAACATTCAAAGCAGTAAGCGGGTCAAAACAACCGTTTAAAATCCAAAAGTAATAAATAATTAAGTTAGGCGATTTATATTCTGGTTAGATTTTTTAACCTAAACCCAACTCATTATTAATGGGTTGAGTTCGGGTTGGTTAGCGAGTTGGGTTGCCTTTTGCCGGCCCTAGTTTTAGGGCGTTTTTGTTGTGACATTGAATTGTTGTTGCTGTAAAGCCTGTAATTGAGTGTATTTAACTTTATTTACTGTGCTTAAGTTCTTCCATACCCTTTTATAAATTGCTTCAGATTGTTTACCTGGCGCAAAAGTTACCGTTCGAATCTCTCCTTTTTAAGTGGAATTAATTCGCGCCAGGTAGCGCTGTCAAATTGGGTCAATTTGATTTAACTGAACTGAAATAACTGAACTGTTTTGGGTCGACCAGAAATTACCCGAAACTGAAAGTGAACTGAACTGAAAGACAACTGAAAAATATCAAACGAAATTGAATCTGAAACCAACTGAAACTGAAGTTAACTACTAAATATCTGAAAATAACTGAACTGAACTGAAAATCGAGTATCTGAAAATAACTGAACTGAAAATCGATATTTGAAATTAACTGAAACTGAACTGAAAAGAGGATAACTGAATGTAACTGAAACTGACTGAAAAAATAATAACCGAATCTAACAGAAACAAAAAATGACTTGAAACTAATTTAATTTGAATATTACAAAATTGAATCAAAAAATGATTCAATATTATCCAAACTAATTTTAACTGAACTAAAAATGGGAATAAACCGAAAGTAGACGAAATGAGACAAAACCGAAGATAATTGTATTAAAAAAATTATCCGAAATAATTTAATTGAAACCGAAAATAACAGTTAAAATTTTACATATGAAAAACGGAACTAAAACTGAAAAACTAAATTATATGTTCAAAATTTGTATCAGGAACTGAAATTAATGGTTACAAATTTATAATCCAAAATGTCCTAAACTAAAACTAACCAAGTCGAAAAAACTGAAACCAAAACTGAACTAAACTGTCCACATTTAGAACTGAACTAAACAACACATGTTTGACTAATAAACTATTTGGTTAAACTAAACAATTAACTGAAACTGAACTGAACTGAAATATGTCTGTACAAAAACTGAACTGAAATCAAAATTAACTGAACTGAAAAATAAATTAACTGAAATGACCCAAACTGATTGGTTAAAACCAAAACTGAACTGTTGACCTGAATTGACAGTGCTAGCGCCAGGTATGATGGGACTCGTGCTACGTCTACATTTCAAGCCCAAAGAATCTATCATGTGAAGGGGAGTGATAGAGTATATAACATATTTATGGACTTCAACTATTAGCTTGAGCTTTTGGTTGACATGATCTTTTATCAACACTACTGTTTGTAGTATATCATGGATGGCTTTGTTGCATGATTTGTTAGTCGTGATTGTGGATTATTATGTCGTAGCAGAATTATGCTTGTTTTTTTTTTAGAAAAAAAATTAAATCAAGATTAGGAAGTGTTTTTTTTTTTTTTTTTTTTTTTTTAAAAAAAAAGGAAATATCATAAATTCATAATTATAATATGGAGGTTGATGATCATGAATATGAAGCTATGTTTATGATAAATTGATGATCAATAAATTTTTAGCCCGGCCTAGCCTTATTCTGGCCCATTAGACCATCAAACCTCTGTCATAAGGCCCATAAGTCCAGCAGATCATTCAAACCTAACCCCTAACCAGCCACTGACTAATGGTGTAATATCAAACACAGCAAGACAGAATAGCAATATCCAAATGGTGTAATATATATAGACTAGTGTTTTTTTTTTTTTTTTTTTGTTTTTGTTTGTGCACACGATGCGTGTGACAATTTTGAAAATGTTATATTATTGTTGTTAATATACACAATATTATTTTGTGTATATTGATTGTTACCCAATTTTGTAATGTACAACATCCGTCATTATAGGTTTGCTACATAAGGATTTTGCCACTATTCATTGTGTAACCGTGTTTCTAATTTTATACAGTACATAGAAGAAAAAATATAGTCAAGTGAAATTTCGTTTGATTTAGCTCAATGTGTACTTTTTAACATCTAATTTTTTTTATTATATATATATAAAGATATATTCATTTAACGTTATGTTATAGGAAGCTTGAAAAAAAAGTAAATTTAGCAAACTTGAATGATAGATGAAGTATAGTTTTTTTTTTTTTTTTTTTTTGTTATTTAGAAGATGGATAAAAGTGTAATTCACTTGGACACCGTCGCGGCCTTACCCTTCCCTTATATAATAAAGATAATCATATATATATATATATACAACATGTAGTAAGTTTTTACCATTCACTAATCTGTTATAACTATGCTAGTAAATAGTAATATAACAAGTAACAATAATACAACATAGAAAGCAAGGGATTACGCCTTTACAAGTGCTTATATTTAATACAACATAGAAACACATTAGAAGTACTCGCAAATACAATAAGCAACCTAATATGTAGTAAGGCCAGAAGACAGAAAGCCAAGCTGGGGCGGATCTAGGCGAGTGTTCAGGGGGTTCAACTGAACCTTATTAGATCCGGGAAAAAAAATATGTTTTGATTTTTTATTTTTAAAATAAACATATTACAAATACAATTTGAAAAAGACTACAATAACTATGCTCTGTGTAGTTCAACAGATCAGATTAATTAGGGTTGCTTAATTGCTTATATCAAGTGAGTGGATCTCGAGCTGGGGGTTGCTCGACTCGTGCTTGTTAGGCTTCGAGTCAAGCTTGAGTCGATCACGAGCTGCTCGTTTAATGTTTTATCCCTATTGAATTTCAATTGTTTTAAAGAAAATTAATGATTATATTCTTTTTGGGTTTTTCTCATTTATATATCCCTAAACTTTTGCACTTTTTCAATCGTGCCTGGCTTTTTTCCCCTTTCTCACTTGTGCCCCTTAATTTTTTTTTCTTTCTCACTTGTGCCCTTAGTTTTGGATTCATTATAAATTAGTTATAACCTCAACATATACTTTGTTAACCATATTAAGTTTACATTAAGTAAATCCTTATTTTTTGGGTTTTTATTTTATGAAATTGAAAAACAAAACAAAAAACCCTTTTTTCCCTCCTTGACTATGCGTTTAATATATATCACAATTACAATCATATCGAATTCTTCCAATTAATCACACGATACAGGGCACAACATCATAATTTGATTATTAACTTTGATTTATAGCAATTTTTGATGATACGAAGCAGAGGAAGGAGAATGAAGAGTGACAATTAACGAATAAATCAGTATTTTTGGGATATATATAAAATTCACAATTCAATCAAGGGAAAAAAGGGTGTTTTTTGTTTTTAAATTTTGTAAAATACAAAAACAAAAAATTAAGGATATACTTAATGTGAACTTAACATGTTAACATAGGGTATATAGGGGAAGGTTATTACTAATTAAAAATCCAAAATTTAGGGCATGACTGAGAAAAGAAAGTAAATTAAGGGGCACGATTGAGCAAGTAAAAAAAAAGTCGGGCACAATTGAGAAAACCCAAAAGTTCAGGGGTATAAATAAGAAAAACCCATTCTTTTTTCTTGATGAAAATTATTTATTCTTAAAGTGTATTAATTTATTATATTAAGTATCAAGGTTAATTTTTATTTCAAAAATTTCACATAGAAAATTATTGATTAACCTGTAAAATTATCGGGTGTCGAGCTGATTCGAGCAATCATGAGCCAACTCAAGTCGAGTTTTGACCAACCTTTGACCGATTTGAGCTCGAGAGCTGCTCAGCTCAATTAGCAGCGCACCCTATCTCAGATGACCATGTTTTTAATTAGATTATCGAATCAAATGGTTCTTTTTTTCGCAGTTTCCATATACCATTTTGTTAAATACGAGTCTGGGCCGCACCCGCAATAAAGAGAGAGTTTGACCATGCACAAGCCTGATGAGTTCCATTATAAAACTAATTAGTAATTATATAAGGATTAACCACCAAACCTTATATATTAGTCATCATCTATTTAATCTTTTAATGTGGGATATTTGCATGTGGTGAACTTGGAAGGTTTATTTTTAACACTCCCCCTCTCATGTAAGGTCACTTTTTTTTTACTTTTTGTCTCATATGACTTTTTGGGTTTAAATTTTTTATTTTTTTTTTCCACACCCCCTCACATGGACCTACTCATTTTGGAACAATGAAACTTTTTTTTGCCATTTAAGGTTCTATACCGTGAGTCTGGCTTTGATACCATGAAAAAAGAAGAAATAAGTTTTGAGTGAGAAATCCTCGCCGGAATATTATTGAACTCTAATATATATAATACATTGAGCCTTCTTGTTTCAATCTAAATAATAGCCCAAAATAACAACTTTTCTCAAATAAATATATTTAATATCTAAATATCTTAACACATTTAGCTACTTAAAAAGCTGTTTTTTTAGTTCTTTCGAAAATTCAATTAATTCATACAGATGTACATATTCTTCTTTTATGCTATGCATGTTTTTACACTTAGGCACATAGCTAACTTTATTTTTCTAATTTTCATTTGTCAAAATTCACGTACGTTTATATTATATTGCTATATTTTCGTGCATTATTTTTAATTTATTACTTTATTAATTCTTATATTATTTAATTTTATGCTTCTCTTCGATCTTATGTTTTATTTTATTTTTGTTAATACAATTCATTGTTTGCTTCACTTTTATATATGCTTTAATAAAGACTTTATAAATGCATCATACCAATTCAAAAAAAGGGAGGAAGTAAATTAATTCGAAATGGTCACTTTAATTAATAAGCATTTTACATTGCATGTGCATTAAATTAAACAAACCTACTTACATTTAACTAAATCGGTCTCGTCATAATAAAATAAATAAATAAATCGGTGATATATCTTTGCTACTTGTTGTTAAATGGAACTTGCAATTAATATCCAAGTGGAGATCGGTATACGCTGATGAATGAAGTTCCTTTGAGTGAATCGATCCATACTACCCTCGATCGAGTCTGAATCCAATAGAATTCTAATTCATCACCAGGCTAGGCTGGGATTTAATTTGGATTCATCTTTATGACCGATCGAATGTGTGAGTTCGTCCCCTTAATTGACTTAACATCGACTCCTACTTTGACAAATGTTTCTTATATTCCACCAACATTATTTACCTGTATATATTAATTACATGACAAACAAACAAATATTTCACCGTACGTAGACAGAGCTCCGGAATAATCCGCACGAGGTCCACATCCTACCGAGAGGGTTGCTTATCCACATCGGTTAAGTCATGATAGATATTGATGTTGAACAGTACCTCTCAAATCTATATCTATATCTATACTTAGTATAATGAAACACATCGCAAAATATAGAAATAATATATATAATACATCAAAAACAAAATTTTGCCATATGTCATCTTTAAAAACAATTTCATTTTCCTTTTTCTTTCTTTTTTTGGGCATGAAATTGATTTTTTTTTTCAATTACAATTAATATTAACAATAATCTATGTACATTTCATAAAACTTTTTAAATTTTATCAAATTATGCCATTTTCTTTCCTACATCACTTCCTTTTTAAGTTACACATTTAAAATTAAGTTTTCTTCCATTTTGAAATTCCTCTTCTAAATGATCTGACACTACGTATTTATAAAATCATTTTCTATTATTTTATAATCATCTAGATGATGTGGTTGGCCCTTATCCATACGCACCGATTTTTCTTTTCCCATAAAAAATCATCTAGATGAATTTTTTTTTGGAAATATGCATATGTTATAAACTTAAAATAAATGAAAATTTGTCATACTTTCATTTTTTTGATGAATTATTAAGTCTTAGTTTCAGTTTTCAAAAGTCATTATAATTAAAAAAAAAATAAAAATTAATACATACAACTATTAACCTAATATGTACAATGCACGGGCCAAAAACCTAGTTAATTACTCCCTATGTTTTTTTAGATGTAACACTTCACTTTTCACACTTGCCGAGACACAACTTGAACTCGTAATATCTCTAAATATATAAGTGTAAAAATTATAAAAATTACATATTTGGAAAGTGTATTCCGAGGTGAATCCAACAAGATCTCACATGACTATATTTTTCTTTATATATAAGTAACAATTAACGGTCAAAGTGAGTCGGATAAATAGTATCAAAGTAAAAGGGTTACATCTAAAAAAACGGAGGGAGTATAATAAGAAAGTTGTTGCTCCCTCCGTCCCAAAATAAGTGCTCCATTTATTTTTCACATCTCCCGATCGACACTACTTTAAATATTAATATCCTAATTTATATATGGCATAAAATATATATTTACAAAGTACACGTAGAAACAAATCAAATGAGATTTCACATGACTATATAATTAAAAAGAGTTAAAGTAACCAGATAAATAATGACTCTAGTCAATATATGGAACACTTAACATGAGACTGAGGGAGTATTTGTCAATGAATGAATGAATATTTGTGGCGCTGAAGAACGTCATATTTGCGGAGTAATGAGATACATAGTTACATACATACATCACATGTTTGAAAGGTGCCAAACATACCACGTCCCAAAAGGCAGCTCAAAGATGAGAACAAAAACATTCTAATTTGTAAACACCTCGTCCAGTACTATATAGCTAGTCTACTCAATTTTGTGTTCTTATTTATGGGAATGTAATTTTAGAAAATATAAATAAATACAAAACCAAGCAATGATGATAAACCTAAGCTAGCTCAATTTGCATTGCAATGCAATTGAAATGTTCACCTTGCTTTGTATGTGATGATCATTTCCAATTTCTATGTAGGGCACTTGGTTATTTAATTAATTGAAATGAGTATGTAGTTTTTTAATATTAACTAGTTTGTTGGCCAGGACGTTGACTTGAGTGTTACTTTTTTCCTGTTAATAAGTATTTGTGAAGTATTTATAAAAATGTGCAAATTTAAAACAATAATAAAAGTTGGTGATATTCCGTTGTAAGAGGTAATAGGTTTGAGCCCTGATCTAATAAGCATATTTTATTTTGTTAAATGATGTGGAAATGCTTAAGTGACACATATGCATTAAAAAGTGTCACGCAGATAACTTACTTGGCGCGATCCGGTGCATGTCTTGAGTGCCTTTTAATATATTATTGTATAGATTTTAACAACATTTTTTGTTACGAAATTAAAAATATTTAAAGTTTAAAAAATCAAATTAAATTATTTGATTTGAACTTATTTTTTCTTATTTTATCTGATCTGAAATAAGTAATAGGGTGTTGAAATAATGTGAATCATGAAATTAAACTAGGCCTTATTTTGTACCTACCTATGTGAAGGGGGATTTGGAAATTAAAGAGAAACTTTAAAATTAAAGGAGCAAGGTAGGTTCTATATATATGTGTGTACGTAGAGGTACGAGTTTTAGTCTATTGTTTAAGTTTTACAAAAAGACAAGCCTAAGGTGTTGGGACAGTTGGGTTCGAACCTCACCACACAGATTTGCAAAGATTTCTTATCTTTCACTTTCAGATGCGTGTACAATTTATCAACCAAATTGGACAAGGTGACCTGCAATAGGGCCGGCCTGATTCAAAGTCTAGTACCACCCGACCACATTATAATAATAAAAGTTGTATATACTTGTATCAATCGTATGAGTTCAGATCATTGGCCTAAATAAGGCCATGCATGAAGCATTTGCTGGCAAAGTAAGTTCCAATTAATGAAGTACCGAGTACAATGCATGAGCCCACAGACTGAATGTGATAGATATATGCATGGTTGCATGGATGTAACGGTTAGCATAAATAAAGACTTCAAAATTGTGGGAAAACCACATATTATACTATAATAATACTACTATATACTTAACTATGATTGATTGATGCTCAGCTCCCATATATCTTATAAATGCTGGATTGCTGGGTAGGTAGTTTAGTTTTTAATTTGGATTGTTCTTTTTCTCTATGTACATTGATGCTTCTCCTTGGGACTTAAGCCTCAGGGATCAACCACAAAAACAAAACTGCTTTTTACCGCCCGCCCAAAGTAGACGGTAAATTAGGGGATAACGGACGATAATCAAAATAATGTCCGCCAACGGACGGTAAATAGTAGTCGGTGATTATTTGGTCAGTAAAAAGCAGACGGTAGAAACACAAAATGTTGTAGTGAACTGATCAAGTAATCAAATTGTTTCTAGTTGATTGGTTCATATATGGATATTGCTAATTAACGAATGTCCATGGGAATTGAATAAGCTTTTATTGCCTTTCCTGTACTAAATTAATTACTTGGTTAAATAATAATTGTGGAAGCGTACCTGAATTCATGAATATTGTATTGTGTGTTGAAAATCTTCCTTTAGGATTTGAATTGAATCATCCAATTGATACAATTAGTAATTAAGTTTTCTCTCTACTGATGAGATGTATGTGAGTGGCTAGTGTATTTGTTTTATCGGGGACCATAACCCTAGATTTCTATTTATAATAGACTCATTTCCTAATCAGTGTATCATGTACTAGAATAGATCCAACGGTCTCTACACATATCAACTTAATTGGATCACTTTATTTGGATCAAACCATTAGATAACGATTGAATACAATTATATTCGAATAGCTAGTCCACATATATATTTAACTTGTATTTAGGTCCATCACTAACAATTTTTTTTCCATCACAAACAATTGCACATAGACTATTAATTTTTTTGTTTTATTGTCGAGTAATAGTTAAGCCCGGAATATTGCACATACATAGTGTGGATAAAACCTAGTGCTATTAGTTCATTCATTTATCACAACTTATTACTAGAACCAATGGAGTTGTTATGAGGAGTATCAGATTCCTTAAGTTTAGATACGAAATTGTATCTTAAAGTGACATACCAATAGAGTTGTTATGAGGAGTATCAGGTTCCTCAAGTTTAGATACAAAATTGTATCTCAAAATGACATTTTTGAGGTAATTTTGAGAAACTTTAGGGACAAAAATCTAAACACTAACCAAATAGGGTTTGTTTTGGTAATATATTTTTAATAAAATTAGAAAAAATGTCATTGACTATATTTTGAGATTGGATACTGGTTTTTTGAGAATCTAGGCATTTCCCGAGTTGTAATTGCTACAATCCTAAGATAAAAAAATACAGGTCATATTAAAATTACAATCGAGTTAGAATCACTATGTTATGAGTTATGAATAGAGGTGGCAAAACCAACCAAACTTGATTATCCGACCCATGCATACCCGATTCAAGACCCGAAAAGTACGTGCACTCGAAATTCAATTTAATCCGTCCCGAAACAAACCTGACATATGCATGCCCCGAATATAATCCCAACTCCTAATCAAATTAAAGTGTTTGGTTCTAAAACAATTTAAAATCCTAATTTGTTTGCCACAAATCGATTTAATTGAGTGTTATATAGTGATTTAAAATGCCAAATTGTGAGAAATGTTTAATTATATGAATTTGCAACATAAAGATTTTGTATTCTTTTTGAAGATATATTTGTAACTGCTCTGATTTTGCTCGAAACATTTGAAATTGTTTGGGCGGTTTTCGCGAGCATAGCCGGGGGTTGTATAGATTGTCAGAGGTTACCTAGGGTTGTGGTGGTGTGTACTTTTTGGATTTTTGAATTGGTCACTGTTTTGAGGCTTTAGGTGTTCAGTGGTGGTTATGGTGGTGCAATGGTTGCGATAACAGTATGTGGAGGTGTTGTATGAGATCTTGTGGTGGTGATAGTGGTGGTGTTGGTGCTAGTGCGTGTAGAGGGAGGTGGTGATCTGAAGCAGGGTCGTTAAAGTCTTGGATGAGTAAGAAAGTTTTGAGGGAGAAAGATCAAGAAGGAAGAGAGAGAAAGAGAAGGGGGCCAACGAATATGTGACATGTGTGTATTGGGCCCCACCGCAAATTATTGGTGGACCCGGACCATGCAGCTGGGTGGTTCCTGTCTAAACGATGTGAACATTTGATAATTTTGTTGTGAACATTTGATAATTTTGTTGTGAACATTTGATAATTTTGTAGTGAACATTTGATAATTTTGCTGTGGACATTTGATAATTTGATGTTGGTGAACATTTGATAATTTTGTTGTGAACATTTGATAATTTTATGTTGATGAACATTTGATAATTTTATGTTGAACATTTAATAATTTGATGTTGATGAACATTTGATAACTTTGTTGTGAACATTTGATAATTTGATGATGAATATTTGATAATTTTATTGTGAACATTTGATAAATTAATGTTGACGAATATTTGATAATCATATTGTGAACATTTGATATTTGTATTACGTTGGACCTTTTGATTTGTTGTGTTCGTTTGTGTTTGGTGAATATTTGTATAAGTTAGTGAACATTGTAAATCATAAATTAAAGGTGGCATTATAACAATATGTGATGAATATTTATGCATAGTCGTGTGAACATTTCTCTTTTAGTGTATGAACATTATTAGTTTAGCGTGTGAACATTTGTAGAGTGAAAGGAACGCATGGGTTTTTTTACTTAATGTTGGGATGCGAGGGACCACAGAGCTGGATGATCTCGTGTCCATCTATTACCTATTGGGGCCCCACTTAGCTTACTAATTAATTATAATTATTTTATGAGTGTCATGTTCATTTCGGATACCTGATCCAAATTAAATTTTTGGTTATTTGAAAATTTTGGATTGGTAAAATCCGATCCAAAAATTTAGATATTCGAATTGTCAGATTAGATATCTGAAATATTTGATTCCAATTGATTTGTTTTCAAAACATTTTTTTCGTTAAAAAAAACATTTTCTTTTGGTGTTTCTAGCTTATTTTTCTCAAAAAATCCGACATTCGATCCTAAAATTAGGGCTTCTAGATTTGATATATGAAACGTCAAATACTTCGGATATCTGGAAATTCAAAATTGCCAATTTGTACCTAATCTTAAAATTTTGAATATCTGATATAAAATATTCGAAATCATAAAACATGTAGAATATTCGGATCGGATGTGTCAGATCATAGTTCGAATCAAGTTGAACAATCCTCAGTTAATTTGTTGAACGACCAATATTTGTCGGCCATTTTTGCCTTTGAAGATCAAATTTGCCCTTTGTTTGAATTAACGATTTTTTTCTTTATTAATTAGATCACTTTTGGAAATAGGACAATAGCTAAATATTACCAATAATGAGAATACAAAAAACCCGAGGTTACCGATGAGAAACTTAAAAATGGCAGTATTCATCGACAATTTTCTTCATAAAAATTGATAATGTGAGATGAGAATAATCTTGCATGAGCATCATTCTATCGCTATTGCTATTATTATTAGGTGGGATCGGAGGTGGATTACGAAAAAGATTCAACAAAGTGACGTAGTAGGTAGTTCAATTCCTTTTGCAACTATCTTACATATCAAAGCATTAAACATTCAAGCTTCCCAACTCCCCATTTTAAATGCACAATTAAATCAAACATTATTATTCTATATAATTTCAACAATTCATCCCCTATAAAAATCAATCAAAATTAACCTTAGCAACTAGAACAATTTACAAATAAATATATTTGTCTTTCTATATATATATATATATATATATATATTAATAATTAGGAGGTATGGAGTGTGTGATTAGGAAGAGAAAGAAAGGGATGATTAAACCCATATTAGAGGTTAATACTAAAACTAATAGAGGATTAATGATGTTAGATGATGATGATGATGATGTCAAAATGGAACCACTTAGTCCATCATCAGCTGCCTTTCATAAGCCAGATTTCAACATACATGTTTTAGCTATTTTGGGCGTCAAAACTCCAATTGATGTTGATCTTTTGAAGGCCAAATTTCCATCCACCCTCCTCAAGCACCCTCGTTTTTCTAGTGTTGTGGTAATCTCTCCTTTTCTTTTTTTTAATCCCTTGTACATAATATTGTTCTATATATCTTTACTTAGTTATAAGACAATTATAAGTACAAATTAGTACACAAATCAGCAATTCGCTTAACAAGTTATGTAAAAAGTTAAAGATATGAAGTTAAAAGTTAGAATTTTTTCGCTAAAAGTTATTATGCCAGACTGTCAGACGGTTTCACAAGAGAAATAACATTGCATGTCATTATAATTCCGAACCAAAGGAAAAAAGATTATTATTGAATTAACGTAAAATTAAACCTTGTTAAGCATGCAAGACGATAAAGAATTGAAAGGAGAAAATCTTATTGTTATGCATGCATGCATGATATCAAATAACATATTAATGAACTTGATAATGATAGAGCCATTGTTTTTATAGGTAGGAAATTCATGTAAAGGAGAAGAATTGAAGTGGGTGAGGACGAAAGTGGACTTAAACAAACACTTTATAGTTCCAGAAATCACCCCAGAAAACTTAGAATCACCAGATACGTTTCTCGAAAACTATTTGTACAACCTCAGTGAAACAACCTTAGACAAGTCGAGACCACTTTGGGAATTACATATCCTCCACCTTGAACTTGACGAGAATATTAAGGGAGTCGGGATATTTCGGATTCATCATTCACTTGGTGATGGCACGTCTTTGATCTCTTTATTGTTAGCCCTCACACGTAAGACCTCTGATCCTAATGCGTTGCCAACAATTCCAAGCCAAAAGACATCTGATGTTGAAAACAACAGCAGCAGCAGCAACAACAACAACAACAACAACAACGGTATTAAAACATTGTTCTTTTGGAGATGGATTTTGATGTTATGGATGAACCTACAATTGTTTTGGAACACTCTAAGGGATGTAATTCTATTTGGAGCTACAGCTTTGTTTTTGAAGGATAATTCTCCTTTTGAGAATTCCCCAAGAGGACCAAGCGCCCCAAGACGTATTGTTTACAAGATACTTAGCCTTGATGACATGAAATTGGTGAAGAATGCCATGAGTTGTGTAAGTTTTATTGATTGCTAATCATGATTTGAATTCAATCCTAGCTAGTATATATAATTATTATTGGGAAAATTTGTCACTAACTACCAATAATTTCGCATATATATTATTTTTCAAAAAAAATAATAATTTAACTACTTAATTAGCTTTTGAAAATTTTAATTTTAACTACCACTTAGTTCCATCTTTTTGCCAATATCACTCAGCTACCTATTAATTTTTTTTTTTTTGTCAAATTAATCCAGTAATTAAATTAAAGTAGTTATTTATAGGCAAGCCATAGATATTCTTAGATATATCCGGATGTACGATACATCTAAGGATGTCTTTGCTCATTTTATAGTTTTTCTGCTTATTTTAAAATTTTAAATGAGCAATAAATAAAAACACCTTGAATGTATGTAGTTCTACGTACATCCGGATGTATAATAGACCCATTGCAAAGCCGTGGGTGCCGCTAATGGAAAAAATGGAAGAAAAATGTGAATGGATAGTGATACCAGAACAAATTAAATTAATTTTTCCAAAAACTAGTACCGATAAAGTATATAACATATTCCTGGGCTACAACTATCAGCTTAATGATATGACAACATATTAATGACAACGATTTGACATAAAGTGAAAAAAAAATCAAATCGTTGTCATTAATATGTTACAGAGGGAGTAGTCATATTTTTAACGAAGTGCAAACTTGTTGTTAGGAACTGGTAAATTTTCCTATTTAGCACTTAATGCCCTTGCTTTGCCACACCTGATTCATTGCATTGAATAATATAATGTACATACAGACCATTAATGATGTCGCACTTGGAATCACACAAGCTGGTTTATCTTGGTATCTTAGCAGAAAATATGGTAATCCTTCTACCTTCAAATGTTTTATTTGCTTGTACTAAAATTTACAACTAAAGTTATATCTCTAGGCCTATTTATCATAGGCATAAGCTAAAGTTACATAAGGTAATTAAAAGTAAAAAGATTAAATTATAATACAAAATAATTATACCACTCGACACATCATAGTGTCAAATGTTCTAAAATTAATGCCACTTTTAGTATATAAATTAACTAAATTAAATGCTTATATGTAACGCCTAACGCATTCGTTACAGTATTATATATAGTGCTGGGTCATAAAAGCCCTAGTTATACATCTTCAATTTATTTTATTGAATTGGACTACTTGTCATCTTTAATTTTGTTGATTATAATTGATTTTGAAATTCCTCACTGTATGTATATACCTTTATCATTTTTGGTTTTCAATTTTTACAAAATTAAAAAAGTGCGAACTGCACAAAATTATTTTGACGAGTAAATTCAAGACCATTTATATCATGCATTTGTGATTTCAAAAAAAAATATATATAATAAAAAATTAAATAAGATTATTGTGATAATTGATATCAAACAAATGTAGTTGCTCAATTTTGTTGATATATATATATATATATAGCACTTTTAATTTTAATGGAAAACCTTATATATAAGATGAACATACATAAATCATGTAGCATTATTTTTTTGGCAAAATTGGCAGCACCGGCCCATACTATTTTTCATCTGCCCATATCAGTCCCAACAATTGATTATCCCAGAGTAGGCTCAACTATTACATGAACTTAACGGCTTACCTGTTGACCTACTGTAGCCGGTAATCCCCACTAAAAGACACGTGCTAGTCACGTGTTGTGGATTAATTATTTTCTAAAAATGATTTTATTATCAATTAATTATTTTCTAAAAATAAATTGATTAGCAATTAACCCCCACTAAAAGTCATGTGCTAGTCAGATGTTGTGGATTATCGGGTATAATATAGGTCAACAGGTAAATCGGACTATTTTTGGTAAATTTGCGTAATAGTTGGGTCTACTCTGGGATAATCAATTATTCGAAATGATATGGGAAGATGACAAATAGTATAGCCTGATGGTGTCAATTTTGCCTCTTTTTTTTGTGTAATAACGTTATTTTTCTAGTTAATTTATTACGCCAATAATAATACTGGAATTAATTCTACCCATATATATGCATTAATATACAGGAAATGATGGTAACAATAATCATGAAGATGTCAAAATTAAAAAACTTCTCAAGGATATTATGATTAGATCCATTCTTCTGATCAACATACGACCATCTGGAGGAATACAGGTGATCAGACTGCTTTAAACTATAACTATATTTCTGATCTATACTATATTCATTTCTATAACTCATAGATATATAATACTTTCTCCGTTTCGAAATAAATGCTACAATTTCTATTTTAGGAAGTTTCAAAACAAATGCAACAGTTTTAATTTTTTTATTTTTGTAAATTTTTTCTTCCTATATCTCACATCATCACATACCCCACTTTCTCTCTATATCCCTTTTACTCTCACAACAAAAAATGAACTAGGAGTCCGTGCTATCCAATTTGTTGTTTTTTTTCGAAACGGAGGAAGTAGTAATTATGAGATAACACAATAACAATAATTTTTCCCCCTTATAAATTAATTAGTGACAATCAGTGTACAGTTTCATTATAGTTTAATTGTGGTGATCTGAACATCTAATCATTTTTTTGAGGTGCGTTAGTCTTAGGACTTGTTTACGTCAGATTAGATTCAGTTCAGTTCAGTTCAGCTCTATTCAGCTAATGTAAACGAGCCCTTAGACTCTTAGCCTACAAGTTAAGTTTTGCGAACATTAATCCTGAGATCTTGAGTTTGAACCTTACCACATGCATTTGCGAAAATTTATTATCTTTTCATTTTAGATGTGTGTCTCGGCCAAATTGTACTGGATGAATTCCAATGGGTCCGGTTCAAAACTTAATATATATGTCGGCCACATTATAAAAAAAAATAATTAATTATTTTGTTACAGATCGATGTTGAATAATTAGGCATGAACAATGCATGATGCAGATTATATATTACGTACTCAGGTGCACATAGAGCTATATATATATGTGCACCTAGGTTTATATTTTGCTTATTTAATATTCATTTTTTTATTTACTAAGTAGTTTTTCCTATGAAATTATTTCAATTCGCTCATTTTTAAATTGCATATGAAATAATAAGCAAAATGAGTATTAAATGAGCAAAATATAAATAAGGTTGTACATACAACGAAGTTTTGGATATATATAAATTCTACTGTACTTGGTAAATTCAAATCTGGACTTGGGTAAATTCAAGGCTATGTTTGCTAAATGCATGTTTACACCTGTTCGTGATTTATTACTCATAACTAATGAATATATAAAATGACAGGCTTTAGCTGATATGATGGAGAAAGATACAAAGGTTAAATGGGGGAATTCAGTAGGCTTTGTACTTCTTCCATTTACCATTGGATTGCGCGACGATCCTCTAGATTACATTCGAGAAGCCAAGAATACTGTTGACCGGAAAAAGAATTCCTTAGAGGCCATATACACATTTTTCATGGCAGATATTATCATGAAGTTCTTTAGTTCTAAGGTATTATTGATTGATTTACATCATTCATTCATTCTCTTTTTCGTTAGTTCTGAATGTGCAAAAGATAATGCAGCAAGTAAAAAGAAATGTAGGGATCGAAGTATTAATTTGATCAACGAGATGATTCATTAGTTTGCGTAATTATACATGAATCATAATTGATCTATATATATATATATATATGGTGAAGCAGGTTGCTAATGCAGTATCGGAGAGAATAAACTCGCACACAACCATTGGCTTCTCAAATTTAGCTGGACCTTTGGAGGAGATTAGCTTTTACGGCCATCCTATTGCTTTTATTGCCCCATCTTCCCATGGCCAACCACATGTAAGCAATTAAGTTGCCCTTTTTTCAAACTTACTAGCAAGTAGCAACATCTTAATCACTACCTTTATTATATTAATCATGAATCTTGCAAATACTTTCTCCGTTCCAAAAATGCAGCAGTCAATATTTTGCACTATTCACATTATATACTTTGACCAAGTTTTGAGCTTTATACATAATAAAAAATATAGTCAAGTGGGATCTTATTAGATTCGTCTCGTAAAATAATATCTTAATATCAACTTTTTATAATTTTTAAATATTCATAATTATAAGGGTCAAAGTAGTGTCTCGGCATGCGTGAAATGTTGACTGTTGCATTTTTTTTTGGAACGGAGGATGTATATATGATATGGAGTATAAACTTAAAATGCATGTGAAAATCCCGTTGATCAATGTAATTAATATTTATTTTAATTTAATAGTTTATCTTTTAACAATTTTTTTGGTGCCCCAAGGGCAATAGTTAGTTTTTCCTTAAAACATTGCTAATTATGATACGATATTCCTTAAAGCATTTAATATATTTTCTAAATTGGTAATAATTTTATAATGCACACCAAAATCATACATCGATTGATTTATTTTTTTTTTTAATTTATAATTTACTATTTTCAGTACCTTTGACTACTTTCTCTAGTAGTCTAGCACCAGGCCACGTGTGTGTTCGTTCATTATATTAGTTTTTGCCTTGAGATTAAATGAAGAGTTTGGGTAAAATAAATATTGATTTTAATGATGATAATAAATTAATAATGTACAGGGAGTGTTGTTGAACTACCAAAGCTACGGCAACAAGATGATATTAGTTCTGACTGTGGACGAACACGCTGTTCCGGATCCTCATCAAATGTGCGACGACATTGTTCAATCTCTTAACCTAATCAAGAACACTGTTATGTCAAAATCACTGGCCAAAAAACATGACATCACTTCAATTGATTGCTAATTAAGAGCTTGTTTTTGGTTGACGTACATAAATAGCATAAACAATCAAATTTCTTAGGAATTATTATTGTAAGAATAATGAAATCATGTTTGAGTGGTAAAAACATCGGAATTTAAATTTTCTATTAAGTTTCATTTCCTACAAAATAAAGGAATTTATTTACTCTGGTCTCTCTATGTATGTAAATGAAAACTCCTATAGAAAATTAAACTTTTCATGAGCTGAGTAACTAATTAAATAATATTGTATATTTTCTAGGAATTACAATTTTATGTGAAAAATAATTTAGTGAAAGAACATTTTCCTATATTGAACCACACAAGTTACAATAATAATAATTGCATGTATTTATTTGTATATAATCTAGATTTAAATTTTTTAATTTTGTCATCATCAAATTAAACACTAATGATCAGTATAGATTATGACACACTAACGCATTTTTTAAATTTTTTTATTGATAATACGCTTGTACTTTTACTGCTGTAGAGTGTAGAGTACCACCCACATTATAAAAAAATACATACCCTGTTACTATCTTCAAGTCATCATATGAATTATATTGTTTTTACAAGTATTAAAAAGATGTTATCAATTACTATTTTACTTTCTATGTTTGTTATTGTTTGTTTTCTTAATTTAAATTTTGATAGTTTTAAACGTGTATTTATGTCATTAATTTGATCAATGAATTCTATTAACCTATCCACTTGCTAAATTTAAAGTAGGTTAATTAATGCCATCATAATATGCAAAAATC
Organism: Salicornia ramosissima; assembly: GCA_951394345.1. NCBI lineage: Eukaryota > Viridiplantae > Streptophyta > Magnoliopsida > Caryophyllales > Amaranthaceae > Salicornia > Salicornia ramosissima. Next base: position 53,213,006 of record OX596234.1, read on the forward strand.
ATCCAAAATTGTATTCAAGTACCAAACAACAACAAAAAGAAAATGTATAGAGAAATTGACAACATTTTTAATAAGGATATAATTATAAAAAGGACAAGATAAAGGTCTAAAGGTAATATAGTGATTAGCAATTAAATTTTTCATACAAACTAAGACTTGATTTCCTCAAATATATAGTAAGTTATAATAAGACCCTGTTCTTTTGGACTTAAAAACTACAGTAATCAGATCAGATCAGATCAGACATTATTACTCTTTATTATTATTATTATTATTATTATTATTATTATTATTATTATTATTATTATTATTATTATTGCTCTTTATTATTATTATTATTAATTATTATTATTATTATTACTCTTTATTATTATTATTATTATTATTATTATTTTTGGGCATTGTTTTTCCGCTCGACATTTTCCAACGACGGTTTTCGGACTGACTTTTTCGGTGACGATTTTCGGGACAAGTTTTACGGGGACGATTTTCGGGACAAGTTTTCCGGCAACGATTTTCGGGACGAATTTTTTGACGACGGTTTTCGGACTGACTTTTCCGGCGAAGATTTTCAAGCCGAGTTTTTCGGCGACGATTTTCGGGACGACTTTTCCGACGACAGTTTTCGAATTGACTTTTCCGGCAGTGATTATTCGGTCGACTTTTCCAGCAACGATTTTCAAGCCGAGTTTTTCGGCGACAATTGTCGGGACGAATTTTCCGACGACGGTTTTCGGAATGACTTTTCCGGCGGTGATTATTCGGTCGACTTTTTCGGTGAAGGTTTGGTCAAATTTCCGGACAGCGATAATTACTATTACTATTATTATTGTTGTTGTTGTTGTTGTTATTATTATTACTACTACTACTATTATTACTATCATTTGTAAGAATAATTTCAATATACTAATTATTAGTGGATCGGATACCCCTTAATTAATTTGTGATTCTACCTTGTATGTTTTAGGAGATTCAATTATAAAAAAAAACCCAATAAAAACAATATAATTGCCAATAAATTACAAATTCTAAACATGTAACACTTAAAAGTTACAAATTCTAATTATAGGATCAAATTTGAATTAAAAGAGTATTTTATTATAGGATCAAATTTGAATTAAAAGAGTATTTTATTAAATTAATTTTTGTCCCTAATAAAAATAAAAATATAAAAAATTGGTAATAAAAATAAAAATAAAAGTTGGTTATAAAAATAAAAATAAAAATAAAAATAAAAATAAAAATAAAAATAAAAATAAAAATAAAAATAAAAATAAAAATAAAAATAAAAATAAAAATAAAAATAAAAATAAAAATAAAAATAAAAATAAAAATAAAAATAAAAATAAAAATAAAAATAAAAATAAAAATAAAAATAAAAATAAAAATAAAAATAAAAATAAAAATAAAAATAAAAATAAAAATAAAAATAAAAATAAAAATAAAAATAAAAATAAAAATAAAAATAAAAATAAAAATAAAAATAAAAATAAAAATAAAAATAAAAATAAAAATAAAAATAAAAATAAAAATAAAAATAAAAATAAAAATAAAAATAAAAATAAAAATAAAAATAAAAATAAAAATAAAAATAAAAATAAAAATAAAAATAAAAATAAAAATAAAAATAAAAATAAAAATAAAAATAAAAATAGAAATAGAAATAGAAATAAAAGTAAAAATAAAAGTAAAAATAAAAATCAAATCAGAAAAACTCAAATCAGATCAGATCAGACACACTCAAAACAAATCAGATCAGATCAGTCCTAAAGAACAGAGCCTAAGTCATAATAAATCTAGATAACTATTCTAATTTTTTTTTTAAAAAAATTAGAATAGTAAGCCTGACATCACTTGAATATGGAAAAAAAAAATATATCTATAAAATTTGGGATATTTTTTTTAAAAAAATCTCATAAAATTTGTTGACTTGACCCCAATATATATTATTTTTGGATCCGCTGCTGGCAGTAGCCTCATCTTTACTTCTATTTTAGGGTTAGAAGTTCGAACCCTTGTACAAGTAATGTACATGTGGATTTCTTACTTTAAACGAAAATATCCTTAGATACATGTAATAAAAAATTATATAAATTGCATGTTAAAAAGTACACATTGAGCTGAACCAAACGAGATCTCATTTGACTATATTTTTCCTTATATGTATAAAATTATAGAGAGTCAAATTTACTATATAAACAGTGCCAAAAGTCAATATGGGGCAAACAATAAAGGACGAACGGAGTACTCCGTATTTGAAAAGATAAATGGAAAATGTCGGTGTAAGACCAAAGTTGGACCAGCAAGGAAGAAATAAGGCCCAATAAACCAGTCCTAGAAGCTTTCGAGGTAACCAAGTGGGTGCGACTGATACTTTAGTCTGAACTAGATAATACCCGAGCAAATGCTCGGTTTATTTAACTAAGGTAAGTATTTAGATCTAAATTCAATCTTTCCATGCAAATTTAATAAAAAGTTATTGTAGATGAAAATTTATTTAAGTACTCCATATTTTATTTTAGATATATTAGGCAATATAAAATAACGAATAAGTAATAATCGAAATTTACATAATTTTAAAATTAACTTATGCAATACATTAAAATTAGTCGTTCACTAACTATAATTACCTTCTATTGTCATTTCAAATTTTATCAATCAAATTGCTCTATTTTCATAAATTTATGTCTTCTTACATTGACAATACAATCTTCTACAAATTTTTTTTATTAAGATTATGCACTTATTTCATGTAATATAAACTTATACTATTTAAAAAAAAAACAATAACTAAATAAAAAAAACAATGGTTATCCTGTTGTTCATTTTAATTCTGTATTCATTAATTTCACTTTCATATTTTGTTAATAAAATAAAAATAAATATTTTCAAATGTAATAAAAAAGTTAATGACAATCAAACACTAATTTCAAACTTATATACAAAACAATAAGCTTATATAGATACAACTATACAAGATCATACAACGGGAAATAATAAAGGCACAATTAAAATTGATATAGGCACAACCTATTATGAGAGCACTCTTCTCATGTTCCTCTCACAAAAGTTGTGTCTTATCAAATTTAGTCGTGCCAATATCAATTCCCTCATACAACATACAACTATACAAGTCTCGTAAAAAAAACAAAAAAAAAACATAAGTAGTACAAGTAACGTACAAGTCTTATTCTAATTAAATTTTTAATCTGTTAAGTTTTACGAACGTCAAGTTTAAGATTTTTGGTTTGATATGAAGGGCTAAATTTTATGAATTTTTGGGTGCGTTCTCCCCAACTTATTAAATTTGAACATATCTGAACTTATTAAAGATGATTATCCCATTAGAACTAAAACTTTTTTTAAGGTAAAAAGGTAAAGAGAACACACTTTAGGATGACTTTTACCCCGTTGTTACACTAAGGCTCTGTTTAGTTCAACTTTTGTAAAGCACTCTAATGCTTATTAAAAAAATCATAACAGAAAAATTCATATCAGATCAGAAAAAAAATTAAATTATAAATATTCTTCAAAAAAATAATAATAATTAAGATCAGATGATAAAAGTTCAGATCATATATATCTGAAAAGTTCAGACGAACTGAACATAGCCTAACTTAAAAAAACCTTTTTTACAATCCATTTGACGCAACGATTGTATTAGAAAATTTCTTCCGTATACTCCATATATATAAATTAATGGTTGTTTGGTAAATAATTAAGAATATATATATATATATATATATATATATATATATATACAAAATAGTATTGTTAATCGATTATCAAAAGATGTCCTATAACGCCGGCTATAAGGAGGTGATGATTATCTAACATCCAAAGCTAGCTATATATATGAACAAGACATGAGGAATGATGTTATGGTTGAGATATCTCATCAATTAAATTAATTAATTAGAAGGGTGCTTGTATAGTAGACCATGACAAATTGACAATGAATTGAATGAATTTAATTAATTTGTGGAAGTGAAAATTAAAGAACGTCACACCTGCACATCAATAATACGTATGAAATAATACCATGCAGATTCATCTTTAAAATGAAAGGTGCCAAATAAACCACGTCCATCGAAGAGATGAATAGTATATATTAGTTTAATCAATAATAATATATCTTGATGTGTACGTTCTTAAAATTATTGTGGAATTGAATAGTATATAATTTTTGAAATGAAAAATTGGAACTTTTTTTAATTATTCATTATTGTATATGCTTTAATTAAATATATTGCTGTCTTAGCTTACTTGGCTTACACATGTTCCTTTTCCATAATATATAGGAATAATTAAATTAATAGTATAGGTACCAACTATTGCACTTTTTATTTTATAGGTACTAACTTTTGATTATTCACCAACAGCACGAACTATTACATAAAGTTGCAATGATAGGTATATGACCTAAATATTGTTGCAACTTATAGGTCATCCATACCTATTTATAGGTCATCGATACTTATCGTTGCAACTTTATGTAATAGTTCGTGCTACTGGTGAATAATCAAAAGTTGGTACCTATAAAATAAAAAGTGCAATAGTTAGTACCTATGAATGTAATTATTCCTAATATATATTACATATGAAATTTGAAGAGATTGTAATCTTCCGATCGAGCAAATAACATATGTTTCAGGTAAAAACAATATGGTCTAAGATGCATGCGGTTCATGTGCATGCGTTTCATGTTCGCAATTTTATAATAACATAATGTTTGATTTGTGAATCTTGATTTTATGCAATGACATGTTGTTTATATGGTCTTTTATTTGTCTATTTTTCGTGATTGAATTTGGGTTATTATGTTTATTGATGTTTAAATTTTGAGTTCGTTTCGAAATTATTTTATTTTAATATTATATTCTTCGAATTATTTTGGGTGGAATTTGTTTAATTGAATTTTGGATGTTATCGGATTTTTTTAGTATATATTTCCACAATTTAATTTTCCTAATTTCATATCAAAGAAAATGTTTTGGATAAGTTTTGATGATATAACTAAATTTCGGGCTTTTTATACCCCTATAACTAAATCCTTAATAATTATACTTTCAGATTGTATAAATATTTCATGTTTTAATTTCGGGCTTTTATATTATTTATTGTTTTATTTTATTCTTAACACCTTCGGTGGTTTTATAATATTAATTTGGTGATTTATATTTTGTTAATTTCAATTTTTATAAATATTTTTTTATTTATTTTATTATTTTGGAGTTTCAGATTTGGAAAAATTGTAAAAATTAAGTCAACCTTAGCTTTAGCCGGCCTTTTCAAATTAAGTCAGCCTTTTGATTAACTCAAAATAAGTCAATTTAATATATTTATGTTTTCTCAAATTAAGTTTTTTCACTAATTACTTATTGATTAAATTAACATTTTCAATGAAAAATCATATAAACAACCACATATTAATTTACCGCTTTTATTTTTCATTGAAATTGTTAATTTTATCCACCGGTAAATTGTACCAAAACAAACTTAATTTGAGCCGATATATATGTATAATAGGTTGCCTTATTTTAAGTTAATTAAAAGTTGATTTATTTTTTAGAATACCGGCTAAAGATTGACTTTTTTTTTTACAATTTTTCCTTTCAGCTTTTAAATAAAATTTTATCTTATATATGAGTAATTTCGAATGATTATCATATGTCATTACGAATTGGCTTAGTGGTATTTCGGGGGATTTATTAATATGCCTAATTTAATGTTGCTGGCGACGTTGGATCCCAGAATTGTTTCATATATGAATGTTAGCATATTTGATGATGTTATATTTATTAATATCACTCCCCTTTATTAATATGACTTATTAATATGACTTATTTATGTCTTGATGTTGTGTGCTTAATTTCCTTACTGATTGGTTTATTGCTATTGAATTTTACATTTGAATGGAAACTGTGAGTTAGGACTCGTTTACATTAGCTGAACTGAACTGAATTTAATAGAGATGAACTGAACTGAACTGAATAGAAGTGTATTAATTGAACTTAATAGAGATGAACTGAACTGAATTGAATAGAGATGAATTGAGCTGAACTGAATTGAATATAATCTGAAGCAAAACATCAATTGGTAAAAAATTAACTATTGAATAAAATTATGCATCATTAAATAGCTAATTAATTAAGATTTTGGTCATTTCTATAATGTAATTATATCACTAAATGATCATGTACATAAGTAAAAATGATTATTTTTTCTTGTACAATTGTTTTATTAAGAGATCAAGTAATTAATAAGTAAAATCTATAGAACGAAAAAAGAGAAGTTTCTTGGAGAAAATTCAAAAACTACTTGTTTAAAGGGAAAAAAAGATGAAAAAATAAATTTTACAAATGATATTAATTATTAGTTTGAGGTTTTTTAGGGTAATAAATGCAAATTTTAATTGCAAAAATGTTTACTTACTGTTTAGGGTTTTGCTATTCATTGGCCTAAGGGCAATGCATAAGAATTAACAAATGCATTAATTAATGTGAAAAACACATTGAAACTTGTTTTACACAATGATTATATGGAAATTTTCCATTGAAATGTGAAATTATTTTCATATATTAAATACATATTTCAATTTTCTATGTAATATTTTCATATAATAAATAAATAAAATATATTTATTTCACTTTTCAATGAATTTTTTACACATATTAAATGTAAATTTCAACTTTAATGCATTTGTTAATTCTTATGCATTGCCCTTAGGGCAATGAATAGCAAAACCCTACTTTTTATAAAGAAAAAGCTAAGGGCGTGTTTACTTCTATATTCAGTTAAGTTAAGTTAAGTTAAGTTAAGTTCAATTAATACACTTCTATTCAGTTCAGTTCAATTAATACACTTCAGTTCAGTTCAGTTCAATTCAGTTTAGGGCTCGTTTACATTAGCTGAATCGAGATGAACTGAACTGAGTTGAATTGAACTGAACTGAATAGAAGTGTATTAATTGAACTAAATAGAGATGAACTGAACTGAACTGAATAGAGATTAACTGAACTGAACTGAATATAATCTGAAGTAAACAAGCCCTAAGTGTTGAGTTTGGGAGGGAAAATAGTAAAATTAGGAGGGATTTTAATGGCTTGTGTTTTAGTAATATATATATATATAGAAAGATTGAATTGCAATGGCAAGTCAAGAGTATAACACCGCGTTTTTTAACAACAATGTCAGTGAAATAATGTTAAGACCATCCAGTAACTCAAATAACTATTTGGCAGTTGGCACATATTTTTAGGAAACGATATGAGTATGTGAACGATCAAATTTAGTAAAATATTTTTAACACCAACAACATATAGTTTCGTTTTTGTTGTATTAAAATGGTTTTACTTAATTTTCTCATTTACAAGATCGAATATCTTTCTCAAAATGTGCGCCAAAAAAAAAAGGTTTCGACTAGTACGACAGAATGATGAATGTATTAATAAAATGTTGTTGAGTAAAATGTCATAAATTAAATTACTACAAGTTACGTCTTGGGCTCCAAGAGTCCAAGACCCTTGACCTTCAAGGCTTATGATGTCATCTTATCTTATCTTTTTTACTTGGTTCCCAATGACTAATCTACCTCTTATAGTATTATAAATATTCTTCATGATCACTTGTTTTAGAATACACAAAAAACACACATATACATGCTCATAGAGATAATATCAATTATACACTACAAAAAATTGAGCTACTTTAACAACCAAATGTGGCAACGAATTTTAAATTTGTTGCTCATTGGCAACCATAATTTTGTTTTTGTTGCTAAAATAGTTTTTAAGTGCATAATAGCAACAATTTAATCATTTGTTGCCACTTGCAACCAAACGTTTTTAACATTTAGTTGCTAACTTGGGGATGAACATTGTTTCATTGCTATTGTAGCAACATATTCAATTTTCGTTGCTCTTTTTGGTAACTAATTTAGTTTTTGTTGCTATTCTAGCAACTGATTTACTTTTCGTTGCTAGTGTAGCAATTGATTTAATGTTTGGTTGCCATAATTTAGCAAAAAAAAAACACTATATTGTAAAATAAAATGGTTGCTTATGTTTTCCTTAGCAACTAAAATTGAAACTTCGTTGCTATTTTGGCAACCAAACTATAATTCCGTTGCTATTTTAGCAAGCAAAACTATAATTTTGTTTCTATGTGTAACATCCATGATTTCTTTATTAGGTTTTGATGTGCTACTTATATTAATAAGGTTATCGTTCCATTTAAGGTGCTCATATGCTAAGGTACTTCGTAGTTAAGCGTGCTCAATCAAGAGTAATCACGGGATGGGTGACCTCTTGGGAAGTTGTTAGATCGGGTCGTTGGGGTGTCAGATTTTTTTTTTATATAGATTTAGCAACTAAAAGTTTTCGATTTGGTTGATATGTTAGCAACGAAAACTAAAAATTTGGTTGCCATTTAGCAACAAAAATGGTGAAAAAAATAAAAATTGGACACAAAGTTGTCAACCAAAATAAAAATTGGATGCCCAGTATGGCAACCAATTTGGCAACTAAATTTGGTTCGATGCGAAATGGCAACCGATCTATGCTGCATTTTGTTGCTAATATCAAATGGCAACTTGCCTTTTGGCAACCAGCTTTTTTGGTTGCCAAGCAGTTGCTAACTAGAGTTAGCAACCATTTTTTCAATCATAGCAACTATTTTAAATGGTTGCTAAAATCTTGAATTTCTGTAGTGATATCATATCTTTTAAGAGATTATCTCATTCATGAGATTATGGTCGGTTCCTTCGGGAGAACCCTAGCTCTCTATGAGAACTTGATCCAATATTTTAGAAGAGTCATACCATATTCTATTACCTTTCGGGGTTGTACATACTCTCATACCCTTTTTCATGTATTAAATATATTAATGCTCGTTCTTTGTGGGTTTTTTTCACCTCATTTGAGGATTTTTTTCCCACGTTAAATTGTGTGTACTGTTTTACTTTTATTGTCCATCTTTTATCCAATTTATTCAATTTGTTTCCGCTTACACTCTAATTTTTCCAACAAATACAACATGATATTTTTTATAATAAAACACAAAAGATAGTCAAAGCATGATGAATATGGGCTTGTTTACTTCATATTATATTCAGTTCATTTCAGTTCAGTTCATCTCTATTCAGTTCAGTTCATCTCTATTTAGTTCAATTAATACACTTCTATTCAGTTCAGTTCATCTCTATTCAACTAATGTAAACAAGCCTTAAATATTGCCAAATTCAAAACATCACATTAAAAAAACGGAGGTAGTATTGTCAAACCTCTCCTTCACACCAAATAGGCAACCTCTTTTTCCTCTTACAAGTCAAAGCATTATAGTGTACACTTATGCTTAGCTAACTTCCCAACCAACATTTTAAATGCACAATTAATCAAATGAAATGCTTAGCTAACTTCCACAAGAGCCTATAAAAAGCCCTCAAATTACAACACTTTCATATATTTTTTTTGTTTTTTCTATCTTTCCAAAAATAAAATAAAATACTAATTGATATTGCAATAAAAAAAAAAATTAATGGATTGTGTGATTAGGAGGAGAAAGAAAGGGATGATTAAACCTTTATTAGAGGTTAACACTAATAGAGGATTAGTGTTGGATGATGATGATGTGGAAATGGAGCCACTAAGTCCATCATCAGCTGCCTTTCTTAAGCCAGATTTCAACATACATATTTTAGCTATTTTGGGCATCAAAAATCCCATTGATGTTCATGTTTTGAAGGCTAAATTTCCAACCACCCTCCTCAAGCACCCTCGTTTTTCCAGTCTTGTGGTAATTAATCTTTATTTTTACCTTAGCTTGCATTATCATTACTTTCTTAATTAAGCTTAATTTCTATATCATCATCAAAATAGTAAAAATATACTTTCTTGATTTATATATATATATAGTTCATAACCCGTTCCATGCATGGTATCTTAAACAAAAATTTGTATTAGTTTAGGTTTAGTAAAAAGATTAATATTAATGCAATAGTTTTTTTAAGGAAAATTATTTATTTGTTTATTAAATAAACAAAAAAAAAAACTTAGAATTAATGAGAGGCCGATACGTGTAATTCCTGGTTACTATGTGATCTAGTTTTATTTTATTTTATTTTAATTTTTTTCTTATTTACAAAAATAGGAATATTTTTTTTTATAGCTCTAATTACTCATCTGTGTAGCACTTGTTTTAGGATGTTTTAATTTTTTAGTTTTTTTAAGGATTTTTTTTCATTTATTAAAAAAACTTAGAATTAATGAGAGGCCGACACTTGTAATTTCTGGTTACTACTTTAGTAGTATGTAGATAATTCTAGCTATTTCATCCGTATTTGTTTAAATTAGTTGCAACAAATCGACTTGCTAGCCAGTGTTGAAACAATTAAAAAAATACGGAGGAAGTATCTGTACCATACTAATATACTATAGTAGAGTTTTATTGTCTCTTCTTAAAACTTTAAACTTTCCTTCTTAAACCTACTTGGAACCCTACCTAAAATTGAGGGATTCCTAGTTAATTAATGTTAGATATACAATTTTGATCGTATCTCACAATGATATTTTGATATAAATTTTAGCAAAATAGGTGGTATATATCTCTGTTCACGTAAAAATAAGGGATGTTTTGGGAATATATTTTTAACAATATTATAAAAATGTCATTTGATAACTTTGCTAACAATCTCACATCAATTAAGTAGGAATTTCACCCTAAAATTAAATATTTCTCAATGCCTAATTGTCACATGCAATTTTAAATCTTCCCCAAGACATTAATATTACTTTTATTTTCAACATAATATTAAATATTTTCAATAATTTTTTAAACTTATTTTTTGTAAGTATTTCAAATGTATTTATTTTTCTGAAATTGGACATAGCACGGATACTACATATTACAATCTCTAAATGGAGCTTTTAAGAATTAAAATAACTCTATATTTAACCTTTAATTATTTTTTATTTTATATATGTGTGTGTGTGTGTGTAGTACAAAGGAAAGAGACATGATTATTCATCTGTATTCTAACTTTATCTCAACATATTAACGAAATTCATTGTATTTTTAAAAAAATTATGCAAACCTTGAAAAATTTTGGACTTGATTATGATCAAACACGTACTAATACATGCACTATATATGCACAATTATTATTATTATGTATATTAAATCCTGGTTTTAATTTATAGGTAGGAGATCCATGTAATAAAGGAGAAGAATTGAAATGGGTGAGGACAAAAGTGGACATAGACAAACACTTTATAGTTCCAAAAATCACCGCAGAAGATAAAGAATCACCAGATAAGTTTCTTGAAAACTATATGTACAATCTTAGTGAAACAACCTTAGACATGTCAAGACCGCTTTGGGAATTGCATGCCCTCCACCTAGACTTTGCTGAGGATGTCAAAGGAATTGTAATACTTCGAATTCATCATTCACTTGGCGATGGAACATCTTTAATCTCTTTGTTGTTAGCCCTCACGCGCAAGACCTCTGATCTTGAGGCCTTGCCAACAGTTCCAGGTCAAAAGACATCTAAGGATGATGATAACAACAACAACAACAACAACTTTATGCAAATTTTGTGGAGATGGTTTTTGGCCTTATGGACATTCCTAAAATTGTTTTGGAACACTTTTAGTGATATTTGTCTATTCATAGCTACAGCTTTGTTTTTGAAGGATAATTCTCCTTTTGAGAATTCCCCAAGAGGACCAAGCGCCCCAAGACGTATTGTTTACAAGATACTTAGCCTTGATGACATGAAATTGGTGAAGAATGCCATGAGTTGTGTAAGTTTACATTATCTAATTAATTTCTAAATTCTAATCATGGATTGATCTATCAATATATAGGGTAGCCCTAGCTAATAATTGTATGTTATTTCCTTTTAAGTTAATTCCCTTTTGCTAAACTTAACCAATCGCATTTGATAATATGTTGATGATATGCAGACCATCAATGATGTAGCACTTGGAATGACACAAGCTGGTTTATCTCGGTATCTTAGCAGAAAATATGGTAAAACTTTGCTTGAACAAGTTTAATTGATGCTTTCACAATAAACTCACAATGTATGTAAAGCACTTTGGAGAAGATTAATAATGCTAAGTATAAGATAAGAGACTAGAGAGAAACCTGATCAGATGCGTATTTCCTCTCTCTCTTTTCTATGCCTTTTGAAACCCTCACTCACAGGCCACTCACACGTAATAACCACTTGCATTTACCAAATAGCCGTAAGTTTGAACGAGCAACTGCAAAAAACGCAACAGTCAAACAATTGTTGCAGGTGCGACCCAACAAGGGCACAGGCGCAACCCAATCAAGTGGGCGTAGGCGGCACGACATGTGCCTTTTGCTTTGCTTCATTTTTCTTTTGTCGCAGAGAGAGACAAAAGACACCCGTCCATGCCAAACTCTCTGTCCACGACACACAAATTTACACTTACTTATATTAGGTATATCTTGGTATTTTTTAGGTCCTGATTATATCATAATCGTCAATTAGTCGTGCATAGCTATACGATCGTTTGTTACACCCTCCCCACACAAACCGATCACATTATACCTTATGCTCTAAATTACGGAGTATTTTCCAACATTTTCATTATGTACATAAAACTAAGAACAATCAAAGTTCTGTATTAACAATATTATTTTATGATATGTAATAAGTAATTAAATATTCCGGGAGTTTGTCAATACTCAATATAGCATGCTGAAATTAATGTTAATTGCTATGCATACTACTTGGTCAGGAAATGATGGAAACAATCATGAAGATTCCAGAGACAAAACTAAAAAACTTCTCAAGAATATTCGTATCCGATCAGTTCTTTTGATCAACATACGACCATCCGGAGGAATACAGGTGATGAATTGAAACACTAAACCAAAACCTTTTTTTTTTTTAACTATGTGGATATTATTAGTTTAATTTGGAACGAATTGGACTAGATCCAGACTATATTAAAAAAAAAAAAAATCGGATTTGATTGGTCTTAAAATTATTTGGGTCGTATTTGGACCTAAATTTTCAATTCCAATAGTATTTTAGATTGGATTTAGATTTGGATTTGGATTTGGTAAAGTTGAATCAATTTTAGATTATGGTATAATGAATTAACGATATATAAGATGTAAAATGGATAGGCTTTAGCTGATATGATGGAGAAAGATACAGAAGTTAAATGGGGAAATTCAGTAGGTTTTGCACTTTTTCCATTTACCCTTGGATTGCGCGAGGATCCTCTGGATTACATACGAGAAGCCAAGAGAGTTGTCGATCGAAAAAAGAATTCCTTGGAGGCCATTTACACATTTTTTATGGCAGATATTATTTCCAAGTTCTTTGGTTCAAAGGTATATATTTACATTATTTATCTATATACTCTCCTCTGTTTGGAATTGAACTTTCTACTTCCATTTTATTATGTTTCTTAGCTTAATTCTGACTAATCATCTTAATTCTACTTTGTTCAATTTTTGGAAAATGAAGACTTCCCTAGTTTTTAATTGCGGCCTTAGGAATTTTAACTTCCAATAGAAATTTTTATCTAAGCAAAAGTTTTTTTATGCCAATTTTATAAGATATCATATACTCCCTCTGTAACATATTAATAGCAACGATTTGACATAAAGTAGAGAGAAAAAATGTCAAATCGTTGCCATTAATATGTTAAGGAGGGAGTATATTGTTTGGTTATTCATGAAAATTGTGTGCACTTAGCCACTTACTGCTCCCATTACCAATTATTGATTTTGGAAAGAAAAAAAAAAAAAAAAACCTCCTTGAGCTCTTATATATGATTTCCCTCTGTATTGGATTTTCCAGACTCATTTATGTTGGGGAAATCTCAACATTTATTATAATTTGTATTCTATTAAATTTTACAAAATAAGGTAATATTTAATAAAAGTGAAAGTATTGTGTCGGACGGTCCGATCGTCGGACCGTCCAACACTTGTATTTTTTTTATGCCCAGACTCAACAAAACGTGTTCAGGTTCAATAATATGTGTCCAGGTTTAACACTATATGTCCAGATTTAACAATATGTGTCAGGTCTATGTCTCCATGGTAAACAATATGTTTCCAGGTTCAATAAGTTTTACTAGGTTTACAAATTTATGTCCAGGTTCAACAATATGTGTCCAGGTTCAGTACTATGTGTCCAGATTTAATACTATGTGTCCAGGTTTACAAATATATTTTCAGGTTTACAAATTTGTGTTCAGGTTTACAAATATGTGTCCAGGGCTAACATTACTTGTCCAGGTTTAACAATATGTGTCCAGGTTCAACAAAACTTGTCCAGTTTTGACAATATGTGTCCAGATACAGTTGAACTGGTCTGACAATAACCTTATGTCGGACTGGTCTGACACAATACCTTCTCATAATAAAAAAATGCTTCAATTAACTTGTTTGTAAATCATTTATATTATCCAGATTGCAAATGTTGCAGCAGAGAGAGTTAACTCGCACACAACTATCGGGTTCTCAAATTTACCTGGACCTCTGGAGGAGGTTACCTTTTACGGCCATCCCATTGCTTTTCTTGCCACGTCTTCCCATGGTCAACCACATGTAAGCAAGTTGCCCTTTTTGAAACATTCTAACAACACATTTAACCAAACATTTATTTTGTCACTCCCAAATTCATTTTCCGAACTTCATTTTCATCAATTTTTTTAATTGAACATGTTCATAATAAAATGAAGTATGAAAATAAATTTGAAAGTACCAAAATCTCTATCCCATTAATCACTAATTAACCACGCTCGATACAGTTGTGTGTATACTTTTTTTATTTAATCACTAGCTACTTCACTTTATACTCCCTCCGTCCCCCTTTATTATAATCACGGTCTCATAAAGTGTGTATACTTTTTTCTATTGTTCACATGACAATGCAACTTTAACTATCTCTAATGTTATACTTATAAAAAAAATTATAGTCTAATGGGGTCTCGTTTGATTTGGCCCGATGTGTAGTATTTTAATATGTAATTGTTATAATTTTTATTATATGTATCTAAAGATATTTTCATTTACAATCGTGTGTTGGGATGTGTGAAAAAATAAATGTTGCAAACAATTGGGGACAAAGGGAGTATCAACTTGTCAATTTTGTGAAACTTTTATCTTTTAAGTTTTAAATGATGTTCGTCCAAAATAAAATGTTTAGGGATTTGACATAATAGATTATGTACAACTTCTAAAATATATCTGGTATATTGTATACAATAAGCTAGTGTACAACAAACTTAAAATTACCTGAATTACAGTTTTAATAATTCTTTTATCAAAGGGGTAACTATTAGTATGTTTAAGATAAATTTTAGTCTATTGTAACACAAATTGTTACAGGACCATCTTAACCAAAAGCTTAAACTAATAGTTAAGGCCCATAAATATGTTATATACTCTATCATGATAAAGTATATATCATATTCCTGGGCTTTAACTATTAGCTTAAGTTTTTGGTTAAGATGGTCTTGTAACATGGTATCAGAGCAACGTGACGCATAGGTCACGGGTGCGAATCTCTCATCCTTATCCCTTCTAAGTGAAATTAATTCGCGCCAGGTATGGTGTGGCCTGTCCTGGGCCTTAAGATTTTGGTTATTAACACAAATATTGATTTAAATTTTTTAATGATGATAATGTACAGGGAGTGCTGCTAAACTACCAAAGTTATAGCAACAAGATGATATTAGTCCTGGCTGTTGATGAACACGCTGTTCCTGATCCTCGTCAATTGTGCGACGACATTGCTCAGTCTCTCCACCTAATCAAGAGTGTTGTTATGTCACAACCACCGGTTAAAAAAGACGACACTTCAATTGGCTGCTAGATAAAGATTCCCCTTTTCGATATAGCGTAATATAATAGTCGTGTTTAATTGCTATATCTAAGAAAAAATATACGAGAGTTTTTTTTGTCAAAATGTAGCAATTAAAAAAAAAATCTAAGAAAAAAATTAATTATACTCAATTTGGGTTGCACTTTTGAAAAATTGTAAACAATATGCTCCAAAGGTGAAGTATAGAGTATGATATAGTAGCACATTTTTTCTTTTAAATTAGTTGTAACACGGTGCAAGGTCGTGTTCCAACATAATTGGTTGGTAATATATATATTCATAATTGTATAATTAACAGTGTATTATTGGGTCATTATCTTGATATTGATATTGTATGTTAAAAAATTGTTCTAATGAAGATGCTAGCAGTATATTGTAAATTAGAATACATAGTGACAATATAATATTATTAAAAAAAAATAGCATTATTCGTAAAGCTACATACCATAATGTCTATAGAGAACAATGTATGGTTGTTTACAAAATAATGATACACGTGACAAAATTAAAGTACGTCACACTATTAGAGTATAAATTTTGTAGAGTGTGTAGAGTTAGTTATTGCATAGCATAATAGCTGCTTACAAAGATGTAATTTTTATAATTTATAAGTGGCATTCTTTACTGTGAAGCTAGAGAAGAGCAATTATTAGGAAAAATAGTTAATCATCGATCAATCAAAATATTACTCCTTCCGTCCAAAAGTAAATGCTCCATTTTGATCAAAACTGTGAGTACTTTTTGATTAAAATGGAGCCACTTAATTTTGGACAGATGGAGTAAAAAAGTTGGGGTATATCGTACATGTACTGATGTACATGTACATGCAGCAATGGAATTATATTTGGGGGCAATGAATATACTACATCCGTAACGAATTAATTTCACCTTTTGTTTTTTCACGCATTTTGAGGAAGTGATTTAAGGATGTAAACGACCAAATTAAATTAATCAAAAGAATTTTGATATTAGTAACTTATAATCACATTCTTGCACGTATTAAAACCATTTTGATTAATTCATTCGTCTACACCCTTAAATCGCTTCCTCAAAATACGTAAAAAAACAAATGGTGAAATTAATTCGTTACGGAGGGAGTATATGGCATTTCATTTCAACATCTTGCTAGTTGAGAGCCTTGTAGCTGTTTCAATTTGAAAGTAGGTGTTTTTAATTTGCATCTACCTCATCAATAAAGAAAAGAAGATCACGGGTGCATGTCTCTACCACTGATCCATGCTTTAATTTGTCGACTTCACTTTATGGCTATTGGTTCTTCAAATTAGGGCACAATAATATATGAGATCAATTCAAATTTCAGATAGAGCAACACATACAAATTTGGGACCCTTGTTGGAATGTAACCTTAACGCACGGCACAACCAAGTGTTATCTCACTTTTACAACAAAACATAGACATTAGACAATGACAAAATTACAGGATCAAAAATGTTGAGAAACAAGAATATAAAACAAATTGTTGTTAGTAATGCAGTTGTTCATTATATTGCCAAGCTATGTCCATATATATAAAGCTGGTTTATAACGTAACCTTATGAAATCAACCAATTTTGAGCTCACATCTATTTTATCCTCTTTAAATTAAGCATTTCAACATAGGTACAAAACATGGGTTATTAGACTTGAACTTATTACCGGAGCTGAACTCATCTAAACTTATCTAAACGTACTTATTAAATCTAATTGAAATTTATTGAGCTTATTGAACCTGATTGGACCTAATTAATTAGCCCGTGCTAATTGCTATATAAAAATAATTGGAGCTTTTCACACTTGATTAGATCTGATCAAACTGTATTGAACTTATTACACATGATTAAATCTGATTTCAACTTACCTGAACTTATTTGAACTGATTTTTTCAAGGTGAAATGAACATTTCCAAGTGTGCTAAACTGCTAGTAATTATGCCCAAGATGTCGAGATTCGACATATATACTTGAGGTGAAATGAAAATTCTGCATAACATAGATTTTGATGATAATGTTGGGGTTTGCAATCCAAGTCCCACATGAAAAATTATGAAAGTTTTGTCTTAGATATAAGTGTCCACTAACCTACTTCATTAGTAAGAGGCCTTTTGGGAAGGTGTTTTAAAACAAATCCATGCAGGATATACTAATGTCGGAGTCCGATTGGTGTCGTGGGGTCTAACAAGTGGTATCAGAGTCGATGGTTCGGATGGAGAGATTGCAAGGAATGCAAAACGGAGTAGTGTTGGTTTAGAGTGGTGTGCCTTGATGGCGTAGTATAAAAGCCTTTGGGAATGTTTTGTGGGAGACCTTCCTTGTGTGACTCGCGATGGTCCTTGGTTTAAGGGGAGGATTGTTGGGATTTGCAATCCAAGTTCCAAATGGAAAAATTATGAAAGTATTTTCTTCTATATATATGTGTGTCCACCTACACCATTAATATGAGACCTTTTAGGGAGGTGCCCAAAAACAAATCCGTGCAAGCTACGCTCTGTTGGTAATCAAGAGTGTTGATTGTTATACCCTTCCTCTCTCCGTCTCTACATGTTAATTATTAGATTAGTCTAGATGTTTTGTTTTTTAAACCTCGACGTTTATAATTTTTTATAGAATAAAGTGGAAGATATAGATGTTTAAACAAGTTTGAAACTGTAAAAAAACAAACAAAACAAACATTTTGAGATGGAATTAGGAGTAGATCACAAGCCCTTGCGAAAGGTCGGTAACTCTTCAATTAGCATTGCTCCCCTCTAGGTTGTAGGTCGCTACAGGTCGGTCGCAGGTCACAACCCTTTTACTTGCACATTTTTTCCCAAGGTTTTCTTTAGCCAAACGTGTATTTTGTTGAAAATTATTTTACTTGAGATATATTTTTTACGAAACATGTTTTTTATCAAAACAAACAAAGCTTTATTGTATGACAGGCTTTTGTAAAACATTGATACAACTCTATGAGTCTATGTCAAGCAATTTCTTATATTTTGAGATAACTCTAAATCATTGTCAATTGTCATAATATACTTCGTAATTTCGTATTACACACTATGAAACCAATTATTTCAAACTTGTATTTAGCACATCCAACAAATAGTAGGTCCCACAGGGGGGATATGTTGCATTAGCAAGAAAGGGCGGGAATGATGATTTCACCAGCAACGAACAACTACCTTACACCAATCTAAAAATCATATCATAACTGAAAAAAAGAAGAAAAAAATGGGGGATTATAACTTGAACAACAAGAGACTAAAACTTGCCAACCTTTTCTTTACTTCCTCTTTCTTCTTTATCTCCCTAGCTTAATCTCTTCATTTCCATCTCTTCCAACTTCAATAATTGAAAAATATTATCGATCTGATCTGATCTGATCCGGTCATTTAGTTTGTTACCACAATCAAAAGATGATCAAATTGAGATTTCAAAAATTAGTAATATTAGTAATTTTGTGGGGTTTATTTGAAAATAATGTAAAAGATCAGCAAAAGAATGGTATTTTAGTATGGGCTGGAGATGATGGTAGTAATGAAGCAAATGTGGGTGTAGAGGATGGAAGATCACAATTTTGCAGCATCAATTTGGCACCTTTTCTTCCTCCTCCCTATGGAAACTTGTCCTCTGCTACTTGTCATCCTGTTTGGGAAACTTTTGTTTTGAGGGTTAGTCCTTTTTTACTTATTGTTATGTTATACTGGAGTATATATAGTTTGTATGGAATAATTCATATTTACTTTCTCCAGATGGTGAGAATTCTTTCTGTAGTCAGTATTCCTTATGTAAACCCACATTCTAATATTTTGCTCATTTAATATGCAGTTTTAAAAAATGAGAATAAACAATATCAAATAATTTCATAAACAAAACTACATATTAAATCAATAAAATATAAAATTGGATACACATAACTCTACGTGCACCTGGGTGCGTAGTATAGGAGCCCGTTTCTCATCAGTCTAACTAAATAACATTTTTCCCAAAAAATGCAACTCTTTAGCATGAAACTAAAGTTTTTTTATGCAAACAGTTACAGATTTAAAATAAAAAAAGTTACAATTTTTTAGCTAAAAGTTCAATCAGACCGTGTGACAAAATATAAAAAAAAAATAAACTAGTTTTAACTAAGCGCAATGTAAGGTTATGTTAAGAGGTAGAAAGTGAAATGGCCAGAGTAATAGAGGTTCAAACTAAACATCAGTTTTTTTAAAAAAATCTAATTGAATGTATATTTAGGATCTAATTCAATTCCATTACGAAAAAAATTATGAAAATTACATACTTAAAAAATACACATTAATCTAAATATCACGAGATCTCACTTAACATATTTTTCCCTTATATAATATATATTGGTGCATATAGAATATCAAAGTTTGGTCAAATCAAGTGATAAGTTCTGATCAGCAAAAATCCGTTGAACCAAACATAATATACCGCTTTTGTTTTAAGCATATTTAACCATATTTAGATCCCCAAAAGGCTTTAAAAAAAGACTTCGAAGATTTTCTGATGATAGAATGCACTCAATGCAGTATGACCAGAACAAGGATCACACAGTAACAATAGTATTGTCAGCACTATACACAACAGGATGGGTAGGCATTGGTTTCTCGAAAGACGGGATGATGGTGGGTGGCAGTGCCATGGTAGGGTGGATCACCAAATCCGGGCACGCGAAGATCAAGCAGTACTTCCTCAAAGGTCGAAAGTCTCATGAGGTGATACCCAAACAAGGGAATCTGAATCTGACAAACATTCCCCCTGCTGTGGCCCTTGATGGGGCTAACATTTACCTGGCTTTCCAGCTTCACTTTGATGCTCCTTTACAGCAGCAGCCCACTCTGCTAGCTTATGGGAGTAAGATTCCCCTCACTCACAAACTCACTAAGCATGATGATAAAATCACCATTCATATTGATTACTCTACTTCTGGTAAGTTTTTTTTTTTCCTCTTCTACAATTTATTCCCTCATTTTTATGTATCAAGTCAACCAAACAAGACCTTTCCCATGTTGTGTAAATATTTTTATGTCATAAAATACTCTATTTTAGTCGTCCGACAACATCTCAACCACAAGCTTATATATGGTTGAAACCAAATTATTGGCTTTTATACTCTATCACACCACCCTCACACAAGAGTCCATTGGGCTTGAAGTGAGTATGCAACATGGGCCTCCACTTATCCAACGTTAAAGATTACAGTTTAAAAGGAGGGGTGGATGAGATTCGAACCTGTGACCTTCTTGTCACATTAGCTCTAATACCATGTTAGAGAACCCCATCTCAAACAAAACATTACGCTTATGGTTGAAGCCTACTCATGCATTAATAGATGATTAGAGGAAAGAAAGGTAAAATTAATATATAATGATGAATTGTTGCAGTATCAGGTGCAGCAGTAGCAAGTAGGGAAAGTGGAGGAGGTATGGAGAAAATGAAACGGAGTCATGGGATATTGGGAGTAATAGGGTGGGGATTGATACTTCCAAGTGGGGCGATAATTGCCAGGTTTCTGAAGCACAAGGAACCTTTGTGGTATTATCTGCACACAATAATTCAGCTTGTAGGATTTATCATCATATTGGCTGGAGTAATCGTTGGTCAGGCGCTTTATAATCATATCCATGCAGCTGTTTCTGCTCACAGAGGCATTGGCTATTTTGCTCTCACCCTCACCATCATTCAGGTACAAAATACATCACTCTATAATCTTTTCAAATCTATATATATATATATATATATAGATTTTTTAAGATTTTTTTTCCCCCAAATAGCCCTTCATCCCAACCTCTATAGCTTTTTCCCCCCAAATCTACCCTATTAACAATTCCCTAGATTCTAAAAATTTCTGACTCCATGTGAATTTGATATTGCTTTCTTTCCTTCTTGTTTTTCCCCAAGTTGTTAATGGTTTTTAGTCACTCTTACAAAGTACTTTATTTATATTGAACACTGATTAGCTGATTTGAGTGATAGGTAATTAGAATTGTTTCAAAACCATAGTTTTGATCGACTTTTTCATGATTTATGAGTACTTTTTCCTTATAATACTTATCCTCCAAACTATATTAAAAAAAGTTCATAATTTTTTTTTTAATTTAAGTTAATGTCAATTAATAAATGTGTTTTTTTCAATAATACATAAGGAGTACTTGTTGATTAAGTAACGTCTAATTCTCAAATAAGAAAAAAAAATTCAATTATGAATAAGTTAAAAACATCCAAGCATTTGCTTGGAGATTATCTTGTAAAACAAACATAGTCATGCCTTCTGCATCAGTTTTCATTTTCCAAAACTGCATTGGTTTCCCCTCAAGAGTAAGAAGAAACTTTCATGAGAGTTAGGTCGCACAATAGTGGTCAGGAAATCTACCTCATACCCTAAATGGCGATGCAGATTAGTGTCTCAGTCGAAGGGGCTATGAAAATTTCATGTCTGTTTATATAATTATGACAACTGACAGGTATTGGCATTCTTCATAAGACCAGACAAGGACTCCAAGATTCGTAGGCTTTGGGCAGCATACCATCGTTGGTTCGGGGTGATTACCCTCTTCTTCGGAGCACTAAACATCGTGGTTGGGATCCAAGTCGGGGGTGCTAGTTCTGCATGGAAAATCGGATATGGATTTCTACTTGGTACCACCATTGTCACAGCTATTGTTTTACAGGTTTTGTCTATGCTAAGAAGCTCAGAAATTCCAACTCCACCTTCTACCTATCAGATGAGCTAGTTTTCACAAGCAATGTTACATAGTCCCCTAAAAGTGCTTTCGAATTTCGATCTGAAAAAAGGCGCACTATGGTCTGTTTTGGGCTATTTTTGGCTCATTTTGGGCAAAATATGAATTATATAAGCGAACTAAAAGGCAAATTATGTAACACATTTTACAAGAATAGATGCTCACAATTTTGGTAATCTTCAACTACGTACACTCAACGAGTGACAATGAGGAAAACTCATCAGCTCAAATTGGTAGGTAACAGAAGAATGGTGTGAGAGGGGTAGGGGGTGTAAATATCATTGTTTTTCTTTTTTGTTTCCAATGGAATTTAAGATTTTTTTTTTTTATTTCTTTATTCATGTTGAAATTTTGTGAGGGAAAAATGAAACAGGGATTCAGTACTTCAGTAAGGCACACAGAATATCTATTGCAAACGGAAGAAAAGCTTGCACCTTAAATTGGTGCAACTTTAATGGTTATTGACTTTATTGTCATGGTATGCAGTCAAAAAACAGGAGCAAAGCAACATTACCTATTCAATACAACAGCTGAAGCAGTCAATTTACACTGTTGAACAAAACTGTTTTAATTGCTACCAAAGCCTTGCAATAACCATAATTGAATCTGACTGTGTATTCTGTGAATCAATATTCCTGAACTTGTATTTTTTCCATAATCCCAAATTGTGAAAATCCCATCTAAAAACAGGTCTCCTGATATAGACCTACAATCGAAACAAAATCCAGTGACCAGTGGAGTCAGAACCAGAAATAACTTCTGTTTATAAAACAGATGAGAGAGCTTTGACAGTCTGACAATTAATGAAATTTAATTTCGTTTGTGTAGAACTAATTTACAATTTTTAACATGGTTAGTAATTGCTTCATCTGCAACATGCTGGTTCTACAAGCTAACAATCAAAATGAAAGCTATGCTGAGTATAGAAAACATACCGTGAATCTCTGAAAAACATTTTGAATCCAAGTGCAGTGATTGCACAAAAAACGCTGTATTTTGAGACACCTATGATGCATAGAGAAAGAAGGAATCTATAGTTTGCCAATAGCCTTCTTCCAGAACAGTAAGAAAAACTATGTCTTCGATCATGTTGCTAAATTATTTTCACAAGTTGATAATGGTCTAGAAGTTTCACTATCTCGAACAACTCTGCTGTATGCAACTTTGAATGATTGTGAACAATGAGGTCTCCTAAGCAAACTTATTGGCACTCTAAGAGTTTGCTTTCGATTTCTTTTTCCTCTTATTAAAATGCTGACAGTTCTTTCATCATCCTCCACATGATGATCAGATTTTATAACCTCACCACTATCCTCAGACTTTTCTTTGGGAATGTCACCATGCATGGCAGGTGTCCCCTTTTCATCCACACAAGAATTAGGATCCTCTTTCTGTTTCTCATTCTCCGACCCAATCGAATCTAATTTATCTGCATCCTGTATAACCTCTGGGACGGGATGCACCACATCTTTCTTTGCCTCCTCACCACTACTAATATCTTCAGGCAAAACAGGGGCCAAACCTTGGTTGCTCTCAGAACTTGGAGACTGTGCCTTTTCCTCTGATATAGGTTCACAGATTGATTCAGACACAGGTGAAATTACAGAGAACTCAACCGGGCGGCAAACAGGCCAAATGGTGTTGTGATTCATGTTGCATTGCCATGCATAATGGTTCCGGTGGAAATGATTGCCATTTGGAGGAAAACCATTGGGTGGCACAGGCTGAGCCTGACTGTAAGGAGGGTACATGAAAGGCACTGGCCGTATAATTGTAGGTGTAGGTGGTGGAGATGGGTATGCATGGTGAGGTGAGGAGCACATAGGATTAACTGCTGGCATTACTGTAGCAGGTCCACGGTGGAGAGTCATGTTCATAGGCCAAGGTCCTACAGCTGGAACAGCAGCTGGACCAGAAGGAAGATTCAAGTTCAAAGGCATGGGAGCTGACCGTGAAATTACTGGTGCTGGGTTATATGGTGGAGCCAAAGCAGATAACTTCTTGCTGGGAATATCCTGGGAATCACTTATATTCGTAACCATCGGTTTGTCCTCCAGATACTCCTCTCCATTTAAGGGAGATGCTGCATTATTTTCTGCCTGAGAACTACAATCTATGCCCACCTCAAACTTCACATTTGTTGAAGTTGTTGAATTTGTCATCACATTATTTCCAAGCTCATTGTCAGGTACAACTTCATGAATGTCAATTGTATCACTCTCACCCTTATCAAGCATAGAAGGCACTGTCCCAGGAGTTTCAGCATTTCTTGCTATACCATCTGATTGATTTTCATCCATGTCCTGATGACCTAGTGAGGACTCCCTGGAATCTGGCTGAGAGCTCTCGTTAATCTCTTTAACACTCTCAACCTCGACACCAGTCTTTTCGGAGGCAACAGTTTTTCTCAAATCACTGCCAGCAGCATCTTCACACTTCTTGGCAGTAATCTCAGCTTCGTTTGGACTAACATTTTGGGGAAAACTGGCTTGAAGTTTAGAGATGGTTCCTGGAGGTGCAACTGCAACATCCTTATAGGAAGGAGATTTACCCAGCCTAACTATTGTGGGCTTCTCAAGGCTTTGTCCAGATTCACTTTCTTTGGTAGAGACCTCCCTTGAATCACCCTTGGCAGAGGAAGGCACAGACTTAACCCTATAAGTCATAGCTTTAACAATTCTTCGTCCAAACTTGCTGACTTGGGAGGCATTTTTTGCAGAATGCTGATCCGTGTTAGTAGCAGGTGACAGTGCACGTTTCTTCAGCACATAATAGTTAGCATTTTGGTTAGAATTATTATGTTTGGCTTGATCTGTTTCGGCAACTACTTCTTTCTTCTGATAACCATAAACTTTGCCAATTGTTGCACGCCGCTGTCTAACCCGACGACCATATCCGCCAGCAGATCTTGGTCGTTGGACAGGCTGCCACCCATCTTCAGCTTCAACATTGGTTTCAGGTGAATCTTTACTAGAAGTGATAGGCTGCTTCACATCTACAGTTTCAGGCACAGCCGCAACAGGCTGAACAGTTTCTAATACGCTATCTGCCAATTTTGCTGGAACAGATGGAACTTCAGACTCAGCATCACCATCAATACTGACAGGTTCACTATCTCCCTCTGAAATAACAGGGGTTGTCTCTTTTGGAGAACCCTCCGAACTTGTTTTGCTTGTAACCTGGTTTGCTTTCTCCTGCACCTGTAAATAAACATAGTTTAATGAGAGGCAGCCTACAAAGATCAAGAGATGATACAAAACACAATCTAGCACTGGTGCAAAAAAACAATTTCTCAAACTATATTCCAATTCATCATAACCAACTACAGGAATATTGTTACATCACATTTTGGCAACTCAATCATGTTCAAATCAGAAAATACATACAAAGCAGACAATAAAAACTCACATAGCTAATATTTTCCAATATTCTCATCAGGTTTCAAACAAACCTTGTTCAGTTAAATAAAATCTTCCAAGGTGAACGCATATTCAGATTTGAAGGACATTCCCACAAATAAATTTTGGCATTGGAAAAATATTAATTTTGCTACGGAAGGCACCCTTGACAGGTAGAAAAGAAAGCAACAAGGGCGGACACTCTGCAGCCAAGAAAATTGCTCATGAAAAGATATGGACTGCAGGAAGATAACACAGTTCCTGAGCCAGTGACACGTTTTAAAATACTGCATAGTCTAGTGATCTAGTCTCCTTTTCCCTTCCCCTTTAGAGAATTTCCTTTTAACACTATCACCCAGTTACAGTTTTATGCTAATAGTTCTGTCAGAGTGTCAGACCATCAGACCGTTTGACAAGAGATTTTGTAACAAAAGAATGACAATATAAATCATGATATATCTAGCCTTTGACCCAACAACTGTATCAGCAAAATTACCAAATTAGTGACTTTCTATAGATGTTTCCCACACAGATACATGATTTATCATCTGCATGTCAAAAAGTGCTTAAAGACAGAATAACCTCTTTAATATCAAGTTTCATATGAATAGTCATATCAAAGTAGATGCATAAAGCAAAGTCTGCATTTTAACCACAGAGAAAGCTTAAGATACCTTCATAAAGTAGCCTTTTCTCTTGATTGACATTGAATTTCTCCCTTTTGAATCGGGGCTTGGATTTATGTAGTCAAGCAAGTCTGAGACACTGGGTATACACAACAAAAGAGTTATGGGCGAATCACATTGTAGCATTTAGTGGATAACATACAACTTTATTTGCAAGGCATGAAAATCAGCACTTTTATGTGTGGTATGTTCGTAACCGACATGAAATGTAAAACATGACTGTTAACTACTTGTCAGATTGCCCACTAAACAGCACGCACAGAAAAGGTCGCTGTTTGACATATTTTCCCGAGAAACACCAGATCTAGTGAAAAAGGAGGCCAGAGTATAGGCAGCAATATGTATATAAGGAGGGGGGAGAATGAACATGGGCACATGGCACCAAGAAAAGATATCTTTGAATTAAGGTTAACAATTTCATGTGCATACCTAAGATGACCTTTGCTTGCTATAGATGCATCAGGCTTCCGAGTCCCATTTCTGGCAGCTTCTTGCTGTTCAAAAGCCTTCGATTCAAAATATTCAAGCCAAGCAGCAGCATCCTGCAGAGTGGATCACAAACATGACACTAGATAAAACTCCATGGAGTGCTCATGCTTCAAAATTGATACAATATTATATAAATAAATAAATAAAATAACCAAAAGGTGAAAAAATGAAAAAAGAATTCTACAAATTCTCATAGCAAATTTCCCAAAATTTTTGCAATCTACAAATACTGTTCATGTCAAATCCCTTTCCAATGACTATACTAGCATGTTCAAAAAAACTGACCAGATCACCCACTTCGAAAAACCGGGTATTGTTGGTCCCTCCCCCCCCCCCCCAAAAAAAAAAAAAATCATATCGGGTACCCCGCCGGGTTTTTTTCCCAATTTCGTTGGGTCTGTTTTGGGTAGTTGAAAGGTAATTTAATATACTGAACCAGAACATATCAGAATTAATTGTAAATTAGATTTACCTTTCCAGTAAAAGTTGTTCAGAAGAATGTAAGTAAATGGTCATCACTCATCAGTAATATTGCCTTAAACACAAAGTGGTATGCAGGTATCCAATAATGAATACCCCTAGTCCACATAACAGAAACAGTAACAATACCATGCCTTTTTTCGCTTGGACCAGGAAAAACCAATACCTGTGTACGTAAATCATCAGGCCCTAGCTTAGCTCGAAGAATTTGCAAGGTTGTCTGTTCGTGCTGAACACTTAAAGGATAGGCTTCCATCAACGAAAGCGCGATGGCAATGGCATGATAACTTGCAGCTGTCTGGAGAAATTGAAAAAATAATAATTAGTCTAAATGCTGAAACTAAAAAAGATAAAGATTAATATTTAAGAATCACTATGATAACATATCTATAATCTATAATCTATAATTAAATATTTAAAATAGGAAGTTTAAGTTGCCACATGTCATTTTCTTGCACCATGTTGCGCCACGTAGGTGTCCAGTCATTGCACCATGTCATCAAACCCAAATTTGTTTTATATAAAAAAAAGTATAACAAGTCTTGAACTCGCAACCTCATTTTCACACACTAATGATTTAAACCATTAGTCTATCTCTCATCCTTGTACTTAAAAAGAAGATTTTAATAATTATAAACTAGCTAAAGTTGATGTATAATATAACAAACAAGAGCCCATTCGGTTTCTCTTGAATATTTTTGGTGATCATCTTATACAGCGTATCATTGCAAATTCTTTATCCTCTTAGTTCTGTTCTTCGATCCTATTTTACACTACGCTATATTAGACTACTATCATTTAATATTTATCTATATCTATAATCTATACCAAATATTTATAACCAAGATTTGTTAATCCACGTGGCATTCTTTCAAAACATATTGAATTTATAATTTCTAAAAAAATAAAATAAGAAATTTAATAATTACCTAATCATCTTTCTAACCTCTTTAACTTCCTTAAATTGACTGTTTTTTTAATTCATTTTTTTCTTCATATCTTAATTTAATATCAAATGCATACTTTTAAACTCTTATTTACTGAGTACATGCTCTTATTTACATGCATGATCAATTTCTTTATTTTTTTAATATTTATTTTGGTGTATATGAATAAATGTTTCTTATATATTTATGGTAAAACATTGTAATTTTTCTCTTATATAGTCAATTTATAAGTCAAACAAAATCCTGTGCAAGGCACGGGGTTAAAACTAGCTAATCATATAAAAGGAGAAATGCCACTCTATCAATTATAGGTTTTTTTTTTTTTTGCTTTCTTACACAAACAGCTTTACCAGAAGAAAGCACCTATTTGAGATAATAAAATAGACCTAAAGACATCTTAAATCTCAGGGCCTGCCAAAAATGACAGAAGCACTCAATACAAGAACATTTTCCTGTAGGCAAAAAAAAAAAAGCAAAGGAAAAGCTCATCCAACAAAAGGTTGGACCTCATTTGTGCATGACTAAATCATGCAATGAAAAAAAACCTGCTGAAGCTAGGATCAAATACTTCAGTCTTCTAGCAATATAGTCAAATGTTATATCAGTTCACAACATAATACCTTACTCGTGTAGTCGTGTGCCAAGTTATACTACAAAGTATTAACATTCAAAAAACTAGAATACATTGGTCATCAGACAAGAGAATCAGAATACATGTTTATTTTAAAATAGAAAATAGAAACAAGAAATAAACCTGAATGTGGTCTGCTCCTAATAGCCTTTGGTTACACTTGAGAGCCTTGTGGAGGTATCTAAGAGCAACATGCACATTACCAAGGCCTTCCTCCATCATAGCCACATTAATATACGTGGCAGCAGTATTTGGATGAGATGGACCACATGTAAGATGTAACAGATACAACGCACGCTTCACATACCTGGGGAAAAATTCAGTCAAAGTCTTTTCCTTTAAAAGTTCAGAGTGAAGAAGAGGTAAAATCTTGCATTCATCTGGACGAAGGTTTGAGACACTCTCCGGTTCCAAGAGATGCAAATTACAAATTCCTTCATGTTTGATAAAGAAGTCGTATAGAAGGGAACTAATAGGCAACATTTGACAGTATAACTCTCTAATGTGACAGAGGTTTAAGTTCTCAACTCATATAAAGCCAAATATGAAGTGCAATAAGTTCTGAATAGCCACATAAGTAGGAGAAATTATCAAAATCAGTATAAAGAAACACATGTGTGTGCGCGCACAGAGAGAGTGTCATATGAAGGTTAGAAAATACAGTTGGGGAAATTTTGAAGAAGAACAAAATCCCGGCCCCCAAATCTTTGCCCCATTGGGGAATTACACATAAACCGAAGAATGAAAAAAGTACAAAGAAAAGCGTACGCGAAGCCCATGTATAAAAAAGTATATATAAAAAATCACATTAAGGAAAAGTGGAGCAAAGGTTTTGAGACAACCGAAAAAGGAAAATGGGGCAAAGACTTCAGGACGGAGGGACTAACTTTGAACTTTGAAGACATCATACTATATTCTATAATACGATTAGAATATTTCCAAAATAAATTAGAACATTTAACTTACAATTTACAAAACAATATTTTATTGGCAAAATTTGAACAGTTACGTACTAGCGTGGAGCTAGGCGGGAAATTGCATACAACCATTGCAACATCATTTTCCAACTAGCCTTTCACATTATTTTTTAAACAAGTTTTAATAAGTTCCCCATTAAATGTAAATAAAATTATATTTTGTGGAACACATGCCACCAAAGACTTTACATCGATCAGCCCCTGCTCTCGAATTTAGAAATTTCACAGGCAAAAAGGGAATCCAGAAACAATTGGGAGATTTCAGGATATCTTTGAAAATTGATAGATAAGTTTCACATTATTTTCTAGACAAAATCTTCTATATCTATATCTATACATATTATTAAAACCCCAAGCGTATCATTGTATCGCACCACGTGTCCATTTGATGAGTTGGCAACACATCAACTAAGCAAATAATTACTTAAATGATGGTCATTATATCAAAAAAAATGCACCAAGTAAGATGTGAACTTAAGACCTTTACTTTTAACATAAAAAGTTTCACCAACTCATCTATGTAATTTTTTTTATAATACTTTACTAACTCCACCAGTGGGGTTTCCTACTGCCAGTCCTAAGCCCGGATAAAGGAGGAAGGTTATGGTAGGCCTGTGACAGCCAGTGTAAAAATATGTCACATCCAGCCGCATTATTGGACAAGAATAGTACTAGGATGGGTGACCTTTAGGGAAGTCCTTGTGTTGCCATGCCGCAACCCCACCGAACCCGTGGGTGGCCGAGAATAGTACTAGGATGGGCAACCTCTTAGGAAGTCCTCGTGCCATCGCTTTGGGATTAAGGTGTAGCGCAAGAAGAATAAGACTTTACTTTACTAATCTATTATATTATGTAGAGGGTGTCGTATAAAAAATAAAAAGAACAGTCTGAACAATGTTGACGATGGAGAAGATATTGTAGTCAATATATAAGTATTAGATTTTTTATTCAATATTATATTATTGTATGTCTAACCTTTGATTCAAAGTTTCAAGCTCAAAAATTTACTTTTGCCATAAAATATTTATCAACTCATCTAGATAATATATACTTTATTAATCTATTATATTATGGATGTCATATATATGAAGAAAAAAAATGTGAGCAATGTTGATAATGGAAGAGATAACGTGTCATTACATAAATATTCTATTGTTATTCATTATCAAATAATTGTATGTTTATCCTTTTTAACACCATTGAATATGTTTTAATGCTTCTTTATTTCTGATAAGTATGTCATATTTACATATTTTGTTAGAAGTTTGAATTTTTAATAACACAACTTTTTTTTGGAACAAATTTAATAACATAACTTTCAACATTTATTAAAATAATTTCAATATCTGAATACTTTATTTAATTTTAATATTTCATTCAACAACCCGGGGCATCGTGTGAGACAAAAACTAGTTTATTAATGAAAAAAATTAGTCAGTCAAATTACTTTTACACATTAGAAGTTAGTTCACCATTCTAGATCGTGTGAGCATATTAGTGGAAGCAAAAATAGCACCTCTACAAGGTATATTACAAATCATAAGAATAAGGGTGCATTTGATTCGTCTAAAATTTTCTGAATCTGAATCTTTGTAGTTATAATTTTCCTTATCTGATATGAACTTTTCTAATCTAATCAGAATTTTTTTGCATTGATCTGAACTAATTTTTTTGGAAATGATCTGATCTGAATTTTTTTGATCTGAATTGAACTTTTCTGAAATAAGCATTAGAGTGCTTAAATAAGTTGAATCAAACGCACCTAAGTAATATGTTATGGGTAGAATTGGCAAAAAATGACATGACACAATTAATGGGTTTGGGTCAAGGACTTTAACACGTTTAATTAATCGGGTTGACACGACAAAGCATGCTTATTAAACGGGTTGGATTTGGGTCAAGGCATGTTATTAAACCAAGGCCACATCATCGCATCGCGACCGCATTGTAAAACTTTTCAACCTTACAGCGACCTATATTTTAGGCTGCAACGGCCGTGAACAATCCACATTGCATGCGAATGTGATTCCGCGACCGTTTCTGCATCCATTACCGCGATTACGACTAAAACCGAGATTTAAAACCATTGGTCAAGGGATTTTAACCCATTTATGTGTGACAAGAGGCTCAACAGTTTGTGTATACAGGTTGACATGAACACGACACAACACGATTGCTAGCTCTAATTATGGGGTTCTTTTCAGTCGCATGAACAGAATCGGTCCATTGAAAAGGAACTATGGTTTTAAAAATCATTAAAAAAAACTACGTGTTCACCAAGAAATTACCATTCAGCAGGTATGTCCATAATTGAGGGCAATGGAGATATGCTCACAGATAATAACCTTCAAAAACATAAAAAGCAAAGCTACATTTTTGTAAACAAACCATACTTGAGAGCTAGCTCTGTATGCTGGAGTCGGTAATAGAAAACAGCTAAATCTCCATAACTCTTCATCGTGTCAGGATGATCAAGTCCCAGTTCTCTCTCGTTGATATCCAAGGCTTTTTGTTGATAAATTGTAGCCTACAAATCAATTATTTTAATTAATGAAACATGGATTGGATGCACTGGAGCTGATAAGCTATACATGTTCAAGAATAGAATTATCGTAAGTGATTCATTGTCACTTGTCAACTCAACATCAATGGTTCCAACAAATCTAAAACAGTTTACAGATCTATGTCAAGGCATCGAACTGAAGATCTGACACTGACCTGGTTAAAATCTCCAGTGTGATACAAGACTACTGCAAGGAGACTGTAAGCTCCTGCAGTCATCCGATGATAGGGACCACAAACTGCCACAAGCTTTGCAAGAGCCTGTACACCCACAGAATATATATAAGCCACTTAAGCCAACTTTTAAGAGTAAATTTGATTTGTAAATGTCAATAGAAAATACACATGACATTCATCAAATTCAGAAGTCTGAGACCTTTGTCCCATAATTAACTGCATCTTCAAGCTTTCCTTTATCTAGAGCTGTTTTTGATGACTCCAAAAGCTGCCTACCATCAGCAGATGAACAGGCTGCTTGCTGCATGACATAAATAGGATTGGATTTTTCAGCTTTACACAGGATTTACCAGAATATGCTTTTGCATGAAGTCCGCAAAAAATGTAATCATTTTATTCTCACCTTGTGGACAGGTATCAGGCTGACAATGTCTGTTTTACGGAATGGATTGGGAGAATTCATATCATAATCCCTTGGGATTAACTCAAGACCCACCTGAAAATGGTTAAAAAAAATAGTTACTCTAATCCACATTGTGATCAGTATAGATCTCAATGATCAAGATAATAATTTTTATCTGCCTAAATGTCGTAGGGTCTTTTTTTAATAAATCGATCTTCTTATAGATTTTGGAAATCAAAGAAAGGTTTGTGGCCAGGACAGAATC
Organism: Salicornia ramosissima; assembly: GCA_951394345.1. NCBI lineage: Eukaryota > Viridiplantae > Streptophyta > Magnoliopsida > Caryophyllales > Amaranthaceae > Salicornia > Salicornia ramosissima. The sequence goes on from OX596234.1 coordinate 53,246,637, forward strand.
CAGTCGATCTTCACTAATTAGAGATTAGCTACATACACAATCTCCGAAGTTGGTCCGTGAATCAACAGTAAATTTTACTGAAGTGGTAAGAGTCAAAATATACTATAAGCAAAAGTGCAGCACAGATTTAAGAAAGATCTAGTTGATACTGATATGGCTTTAGTTTCTATTCGGACTACATCTCTCAATCATTGCAAATAAACTTGCTACAGCTGTTTCCGGGATTCAGACACTTCAATATCATGTACTTGTTAGCTACTACCATTTAGAATGACTTTTCAGAACATGGCAAACATTTCCTAATTATTCTAGCAATGATTTGCTTAGACCTAATATAATGATGACAGTATACATATAAATCAGTTGTTTAACTATCTTGGTAAGAAATCAAAATTGTATCTCAACTCTCAAGTTATCACCACCTACCTTTTGACAAAGTCCACGTAGAAGAGCAAATTTTCTTAGATCTTTGAAGTCAAAACCATTGATATCCCAATCATATCGCTTCAACAAGAATAGCTCTAACCATCTCCATACCAGGGAATTAACATTGTACAACTTATCTGAACAACCAGAATCAGGAACCCCCAGCATTAAATTTAATGCTGAAGCAACAGTCACAGCCACATCATCAATAGCAACAGAAGCAATCACTGCTTGGAGTATGTGCTTATAAGCTCGAACAATCATCTCATGGATACAAAGAGACTGAACATGAGACAGCTTTTCTGACAACTTCACCTATCAAAAGACAAAACTATACATCAGGATAAAATTATCAAAGAACCATACTAAAATATTCATCCAATTATCCTAGTACTATCTTAGTACAATAGTATTTTCATAAACCAATTATCAAACCACGGAAGGTTGGATTAGCAAACTTACAACACGTCCAAGAGAACACATCCTTAGACCTCTTGTATGCATAAAATCAGTTAATGTTCGTCCATCAACAGGAGAAAGTTCTAATGAGCCAAAATCTGCTACCTGTGTATGGTCATAGAAGGAATTTAGTATTATAATATGAGCCAAGATAATCATAAATTTGTCACATAGGATCGTTCAAGAGTACCAGCTTCGGCAGAGCAACTTCGTCATAATATTTCTGTGAAAGTTCATCTAGCTCCTGCAAAGACTGCACGCAAAATGATTGAACTGAATCAGTAAAAATCCACAACCAATAATTAAAAAATAAATAATACTAGTTCTCTTCTGAAGTACTTGAGAAGCTACCTTCTGGTGTAATCCTGTATCTGATTCTTTTAAACGAGTGAATGCTGCATCTGACAGGACCTTTTTAAGTGCAAACTCACTCTCATATGAACTGGAGCTTGATCGGGTTTCGGTGGATGATGGTGCAACATCAGCACTGCTTGAATTTGATGGGGAATTATCAGACTGCACCTGAAAATTCCCTTCTGATTTTTTGTTTTTGAGGGATCTAAGGGGTGTGCCTAATCCTTCAACTTTCATCTCATTCTTAACCTTCGGATTAGAAGATTTTTTATCTTTCTCGGTGCTTTTTTGGTCCTGAAGATGTTGAATCCAACACGCACCTAGCTCCCATCTCACAAAATTCTCTTGCTTCGTGTGCTCATCCTGAATTATTGCAAGACTGTCTTCCAATAACTTCTCCACGAAAGCTTGAGATGTGGTGAGTTTTTGAGACTCCAGTTCCGATTGGGTTACCCCTTTATGATTATCCGTAGCTTCTCCTCTATGAAGCAGCAGTCTCAAACTGCAAGGAAATTTGACAAGTGTCAACAACCACAGGCAGACATCTATATCTATACTTAAATATTTAAAACAGGAACTCTAACATCCACGTGTCATCTTCCTATCATTTTCTCTTTATTTGATTTTGCTTTATTAGAAAAAGGAAAAAAAATTAATTGCTTTATTATTTCTCTATTGCTTGGTATTCCTAATTTTCTCATAAATATTTCAATTTCTCATCATAATTTATGTTTCATCTCTTTTGCTTTTCTATCATTTTTTTTAAATTTAATTTCATAATTCATGCCTATTATAAGAAAAAAAATATATAAATACTAATATTTTTAGTTATTTTTTGTGAAATATAAAAATCCGTGTATAGCACAGGGTTAAAAGTAGTTGGTACTAAAACTGGAGAAAGACAGCATACTCTAGAGTCCATATGACACTCAAAATACAAGAAATAAACAACTTAGACCGGGTTTACTTAGAGAGGTGACCTGTTAATATTGAGGGCATTAGCACCACCTTCAGGTTGATCAAAAGTTTCTATGCTAGGTGAGAGTGGAGCCACAGGTGCATCCTCTTTGATCTCAACCCTCACAGTGACAACATAACCAGCATACCTCAGATTAACAGAGCCTAAGCTGCTGATATCCTGGAACAAAATCATCAAAATTTGTCATCCACTTAATTCATTCAGCTAAAAGATACAAGCTCATAAATTTGTAAAATTTTCATACATGAGCAGCAGTATTCTCATCAGCTGTTATCCCTTTCAACAGGTTTTTCTCTGTTAAAGCCCTCTGATCCAAACCAGTAGCACGAAGCCCATCAATCTTTGTGTCCAGCTTACTGCTAGCAAGAGAAACATCCTTCATGACAATGATTTGCAAATCACCAACATTCTCAGCATGAATGATCTCATCATTTACAGCTGTGTGAGTCATTCTCAATTTCTCAGCTACATGTCGCAGAGTAGAAATTGCTCTAAAAATTGCCACATCTACAAACAAACTGTGAATAAGAAATGCCTTTCTGTCCCGGATTTGTCGCTCTTCAGGAGTCTTGCAAGGCATTGATGCAACAAAACGGAATTCATTCGCCCAAGGTATCAAATCACTTTTTCCGTCTATTCCCCACCCACCACCATTACCACCCCAAGTTTCGTCCTCTACAGGAAGAGGGGGGAATGCTGAAAGTGAATGTGTTGCAGCCGGAGGAATGAGCCATGTATTTGCTCTGAATCCATATGGCAGATTTCCAAACTGCAAAGATTAATAGAATCTGATTATAATTCAAGGGACACAAAAGGATTATTATATCTAAAAAATATTCAGCCGAGACATAGAGGCAAATGAGTACCTTGTTGCGCTCCAAGAATGCTTTCATCAACTCATCATAAGCCTAGGAATAAAAACAACAAAACGGCATAATCAAATATTAAGTCTGTAGCCAGTTTAATAGCAATATGCCTTTAAATGCAACAACAACAAAAATAAGTGATGGAGAAAGGATGCCAACAGTCAACAGAAAAATCTGTTGATGAACTAGCTCTAGAACCAAAACCTTCAAAATCCTCAGAAAATTGTAAGTTGTTCAATCTCTAATCCTATTATATTCTTGCCTTCTTGTTTCAACCACCTCTCCCTGACTCCCCAACCCCACCATGCCAAAGTGCAGCCAACAGTCAAGAGAAGAATTAATTTAGACATCAAGATGATGGAAGAGAGAAGAATATGAAAGTTATTTCTGCTCAACTAGAGGTTGCTTACTTTTAGCATCAAATGCATACAATAAAAAAAGAATATAACCCCGGAAAAATGTCCTGCAATGCTATAGCAACTCGCTGTTTAAAAGAAACATCACCTCCTTGAAGTGAACGTAACAATGCATATCTTCAAACACCACCACCAACATCATCATCACCACCACCACCACCCCAAATCACCTATCCCAACCGGTTCCCCAAACCCAAAATAGAAATGCTAAATTTGGAAGCATTTGAAACCCGAAAGGACAAACTCACATTATCAAAAGCTCGACTAATTTGTCTTAGCAGATCAACAAGGTTGTGACTGAGGATACGATGCTTCCCAATACTGATGAAACCTCGTTTGCAAGCCTCAACAAGAACCAATTTACCGTTGCAAAGCTTAACCTGCCCAATTCCCAAATAATGTCAATCCAGGGACAATAAAATAGCACAAGTCTCCCATTAGACAAACAAAATAAAAACAGTCATCACTACAATACTTTGACATTCAAGGTCTAGCAAAAAGCAATTTTGACCATGATTCATAGAATAGAATTGCACAATCCTAATCACTAGAATTTCAAATACGAGAATCTAAAAAAGTACTCGTAGGTATCGATTAAGTAACCTATCACTTGTACCGCTAATATTGAGAAGCTCAAAGCTCATCTATTTCAAAAATAAAAAGATAACAACCTAAATACATTTTTAAGTTTCATTCATCCTTCAATAGAATCAGAAATGAAGATATTCGTAGGAAAGTTGGTGTTGCGGATATTGCGAGCAAGCTAAGAGAAAATAGTTTGCGTTGGTTTGGGCATGTAACACGGAGACCCCAAGGAGCACCGGTACGAAGAGTAAAAGAGTGGGATTAGGGGGATTTCAAACGTGGTAGGGGGAGACTGAAAATGACTTGGTGGGGAGGAGTTAGAAAAGATATGAAGCAGTTGGATTTACAAGAGATTAAGGCTCTCGACCGTGCGGGGTGGAGGAGGAAAATCTATGCGGACGACCTCTCGGAATAATCACTTTGGTTCATGTAGTCGACCCCACTTATGGGAATAAGGCTTTGATTGATTGATTGATTCATCTTTCAATACACAGCAAGTTATAAAGAATAATGATGCAAGATAATAAATAACTAACTGCAGCCACATATAGCCACCAAAATACTATTATAAAGCATACCATAGAGCATGATGTGCATCAATGTTCTTATCATACTTGCATTCCTCTTTTAATTTATTTATTTTTGGCTTGAGTAAGGAAACCTGCTCTTTTTGAGCTACATATGTAGAGGATGGGGATACTAGTAACAAAGTTTGAACCCGTATTCCTTGGAAAAAAGGTGAGAGTGAGCACCACTTTGCCATGCTTCCTTTATTATTATCATTCAATAAATTTTTTCGAAAAGCAAAATAAAGAAACTCCTCCCCTTCCCCCCTATTTGATACAATCTCTTTCATAAATTCTCATGTTCAATTCATAGATATCAATTAAAAAAATTATTTGCATTTACTCCTTGGTCCCTACTAAATAATAACTCATTAAAAAAAAAGATAAAGAAGGAAAAAAAAACAAAAAAGTCACCACATAATGCATTGAAATTTCAATCTCTAGTAAGGACATTGTAGGCTTGTACCATTTGGATTTGGTTACCTAGATTGAAAATATTTCATTTTTTTAACTACTCAATATGGAAGTCATAAGAATCTTTTAGAGACTGGACAGAGCAATTGTTAAAAAAAATCTTTTTTGCATTCTTGAAGTAAAAGCTCAAAAAGAAACAAAGATACAAATCATTTTTTGGATGTAACATGTTGATTTTGGACACTATTCATCTAAAACACTTTGAAAACTAATTTTTATTTTAGATCTTGTTGTCACACTATCCAAATATCGATTTTTTTTATTTATTTTTTTTTGTAATTTTTACAATCATGCAATTAAAGATATATGTCTATGCAAGTGTGAAAGTAACATTAGGTTAAACTTTGCTAAAAAAATTTAAAAAATTATTGTGTAAAGAAAAACATTAGGTTAAAAAATGGAGAGAGTACAGGCTGTACAGTACACAAAACAAAAGGAGAAAATCGAACCATCAAAAAAACGAAAATTAAAAAATTCCTTAAATTCAACTTACATCCAGAGAAAACAGATGATCATCCTCAAAAACCTGATCATCAGCTTGTCTTGAAGCCCTCCGTAAAACTGCAAGAACATCACATATTAAGACGCCTTAAATTAAATTATATTCCACCAATTTTAATTCATACCTCAAACAAACACATAATAATCAATCAATCAATCAAATTCACAAATGATAGTACAAAAGAAGGATGTAATAATGTATTACATTGAATAGGAGGAGATAGATGAGCGAGAGAGAAGAACTCGTAAAAGCTACCAAGCTTAGGGCACGAATTGTTCGTCTCTCCTTCTCCATCAATCATCATCGAGATATCATCCTTCGATGACGTCACACTGGATGATTTCCCGGCAAATTCTTCCGGCGATTGTTTCGCCTTACTGCCGGACTTTTTCGCCGACGATGTCTTATCCTGCGCACTACGTGCACTTTTAGCATCATCCGTTTTTGTACCTCCTTCTTTGCTGCTACCTGAAGGCCCATAGCTCGTTGTGCAAGCTACAATGTCTAGCAGTCTTCTAACATGCGCCCCTGCACTCTCCTTATCGTACGCCTCTATTCATGTGGAAAAAACAAGTGTGAAGTTCTTAATCTTTATTTAGAGAAGCCATTAGAGTTTTAGACAAGATAATACGGCGTCGTTAATGCTACCTTCAACCAACGTAATAATGCAGGGTTTAAGCGCTACAATGTCCACGGTATCTTTTAGGCGTGGTCCCCTAACCTGCATAATTAAAAAGGAAAATAAAATAGGCAATCTCAAAAATTTGATAATTTTATCCATAAAAATAATTAAAACATATAGAAATAAATGATTTTTTTTTTCATGCGTATAATTTTTTAATTTTTTACATGATAATGTGGTTGGTATTAGGTCTTAAGATTGCCCCTACTTGAGGTTAACTGATCCAATTTTGCCAACAAACACACAAAAAAAAACTGTGAGTTTCAAGACGTGGTGGATAATATAGAAGGTTAGAGCCTCCACTGCCACACCACACTCTATTCCTCAGATTCATGTACTCCCTCCGTAACATATTAATGACAACGATTTAATATAAAGTAGAGAGGAAAAATGTCTAATCGTTGTCATTAATATGTTACAAAGAGAGTATATACCATATAGGGTATCTCACACTAGTTATTGTAAAGATGGATGATACGTACAATACCATGGCATGGGTTAGTAAATTTTCTTTGTTTACATAAATAAAATAAAAAAAACTAAATTTCTTGGACTATCTAACGAAACCGAATTTTTAAGTACAAAACTGTAACTTTTCACCATAAACTTATAACTTTTTACATAACTAATTACACTTTTTATTAAAAACATTATCTCTAAAGGATAGAAAACTAACCAGATAAAGTTATCATTTTTGTTAAAAATAAATATTTTTAGAGTAACTTTTATTTGTCGTATATTAATTTAGTGTATAACAAATATATACCCAAAGTACATAAGAAATATTTTAAGCAAGATATATAGTCAAAAGAATTTGTCATGTTAACAAGAAAAGGAAAGATAGGGCTATTTTTGCACAAATTGAGTCATTGGATATTTTGGACATAAAACTCAAAATGTTTAGAAAAGGTTAGTTTATCAACCTCGTGTGACAGAGAAAAGTTGGTGATATTGCATGTCATTGTATTCACGGAAAGGAGTTTGCGGACGTCGATAATTCTGTCCGTCGATATTCCCTGTAATATAATCAATAATAACATTATATTAGCATGAATTTATGCATGAAAAAAAAAAACCAACAAAGAAACAAAATTACCATAGTTATTTTATTTCTAATGTATTATAAGCAAGAAAAAGACTGTGAGCGATAACTCTCCTAATTTGTTGAAAAAAATGTATGAATTGTGTGGAGCATATAACAGGCTTGTTTTGATACGGCATGTTTAAATAGAACGTAATTTTGTACTATTTAGATAGGTTACGTAGGAAAAAATGTAGCAGATAATGGTCGTATATGTTCCTTTCTTACAAACGAAAGTTTATATCTTTTAAGTAATCGGCATGTTTAACAAAGAAGGCAGATACCGTCACGCACATATCAACATTGTTTTTTTTTTTTTCTCCTAAAGCTCATTACATAGAAAATGAATCTACCAATTTCTTGGTTCATAAATGGAAGCATATTTGAGATGAACACCGAATGACGGCTAAAAAATTCATTATTGAGGAATTATTAAATGTAAAAGTACACTTCAGATTTGATACCAACGAATAAAGAAATTGACATCCACCTATATATATTCTTAAATTGAATAAATTCTATTCAAGAACATATGTCATGTGTGCATATTCATTATTATTCAATTACACCCCTAGAAAAGAAAAAAAAAATTGTTGGACCATAAAATTGATTTATTTGTTACACTTACATGATTAATATACTACCCGGCCCAATTTAGTTACCATATTTGTCAAAATAAATAAATTAATTAATGAGTAGGTAATCATTTCTTTAGATAAAAATTAGTTGACCCACCAGATAAGTTACCGCCCTTGTTTGTGAGAAGGAAAAAAATGTGATGGTGGAATTTTTTAATATATTGTACTAGGAAAAGCACACAAATCATTCTAATAGTATCATTGTTCAATTTCTTTCTATTTCTCACCTTATCACATGGTTTTTATCTCAATATCCATTTCACCCCGTACAAACAATTTTACCCGAAATATATTTTCAGTTTTCACTCCTTTGTTGCAACTAAAGGGGGTTTTTCACAAGAATTCTGAGATAGCATCACCCTTACAGATACTAGGAAGGGGGCTGATGAGAACAAAACTCGAAACCTCTCGGTTTCAATAAACCCACCAGCCACCTCGCTTGAGCTCGATACTCTTAATATTAAATTATATATATATATATATATTCAATATGATTGAATTACTATGCAAAAAAATAAGTGGCAAACAAGCTTGCTGCTCTCCCACAACCAAAGCAATTCAACCAATGAAAAAGCAAAGAACAGAGTACTCTGTTTTTCCATGGACACAATTAAAAAGCACATTTAAATTATGAAAAATTGAGGAAGAAAAATGTTATATACCTTCAAAACTACACTTGTTTCATCGGGAAGCTTCACTGTGATATCCATAACAACTGGAAGAACTGAAAAGACAACCAAAAAATGAGAATTAATAATATTAATAAACAAAATTATTAGTATTAGAGAATTGAAAATATAAATGAAAATTACTTTTCTCTTCTTTCTTCTTCTTATCTCCCTTGCTCTTTCCTCTTCCATTCTTGGGTGCCATTTTTTGGAGCTCTTTTTATTAACCAAAAATCTAAAACTCAAAAACTATATAATTCCTGTAATATAAGAAATGAAATTAATTAATTCATATAATACAATGCAAGTTCAAATTTTTAAATTAATTATCCATGTAAAAAAAAAATTAAATTGAATTTGAAGAAATGAAGAAATTGGGAATCAATTATTTCGTTAAATTTGATGCTCTTTTTTTTTCTGACAGAATTTCATCTGTCTTTTCAAGAAAAAACAGTAAAGCTTACCAGCAAGTACAAAAATCAAAGCCCAAAAAACAGAGAAGTGCAAAAGCAGAGCAGTCCTTCAGAGCAACAGTAAAGGATAATAGAGTGATAAGGTAGGAAATTCAATACTAAATATGAAAAAGAAGTTTTTTTGACATAAATATGATAATGAAGTGAAATTTTTTTATAAAAAAAAGAAAAAAGAGAGAGAGAGAGAGAGAAAGAAAGGGGAAAAAAATGGGGTTAGAAAAAAAACAGGGGAGTTAAATAAATGTAAACAAAAGATTGAAAAAGGAGGTGGGGATGATAAGGAAGGAAGGGTGGAGATTTAAGGGTCAGATATGTAATTGGCATTATGTGTTATGTGCACACAGCAAATTAATACTGTTTTTTTATAATATTTTTGTGGGCAAATAAATTGGGATTATTTTGGGGTTGGGGTGTTTTTCTAATTAAATAATAATAATGATAATTGTATGAAGACAATCAAATTAAATTAAAATTTGGAGATGTTTTGGCTTTTTGATGGTAATCAAACACAAAGATGATTGCCGCTTCCTGATTTGGTAAATGTTGATTTATAATCGTAATGGTAATAAAATTGTACTACGTATGTAAATTGGGTAATTATATGTACAAATGGTAAAATTTATTTTTATTGAATCTGAAGTGCAATTAAAATTAAGAAAAGGATTAATAATATAAGAAAACATAATCGAGGGAAATTATTAATCAATATGAATAGATAATTAAAATATGGATGGCAATATAAAAGAGCAAACAAAAGAAAAGAGAAAATAGAATAGAATCAAAAGGCTAAAAAATTACTTCAATGTCTACTATCTAAGGCCTAGAACAAACAAATCCACTAGATTAAAATGGAATTTTAGATGAGTAAGAAAAATATAACTAATGGCTCGTTTACTTTAACTGAATATAGTTGAACTAAACTGAATTTAATAAGCTGAAATAAACACGGCCTAAGTGAAAGGATATTATTCTCAATGTATCATTCAAAATACTAATTTTTATTAAAAACATATTGATTAGTGTTCATCAATTAATCATTTTTATTAATAATTTTGCAGTTAATATCAAGAGTTAAATAATGAGGACTTCATCATTTCACTTCACTTGGTAGACTTGTTTAAGAGGAAAAAAATGTGAGTTCATTAGAAAATATTAAGAAGTACAGTAATTTTTATTTTGGTATATACTCAGACAATAAAAATATGTGAGATTTAAATTATGTGTGTGTTTGTGTGATTTAGATTATGTTTTCATATACTATTAATTATTGTTTCTATGTAAATATTGTTCTTTTTATATGTCACAAAATATTCAGCTCATTTAGAATTTTTTTGCTGTTTTTTTTTAAAGTATATCTCACTTTACCCTATCTCAATCTTTACTTTATTCTAAAATCTACCAGTCAATCATTATTTTATTTATTTTTTCTCTTAAAACCTACTCCGGATTTTATATCTAATATTCTAAAATCTACTTCACATTATCACTTTATATTTTATTTCCATAGACATACAAACAAGCCCTGTAAAATACAAATAATTAATAAGTTATCGTGCCTTCAATAAAAATAAATTTGAAACCAAAATGTAAAGCTACGAGTAATCAATTTTCTAAAGGTCGGTGTTTCTGCAATTAAGGAAGAAATATTATCAAGGTTATAGGAAATACAATCGCCTGGGTGATTTCAAAGGAGGACTTGTGTCACTGTTAATTTATGGGTAGAAAAAACATCAAATTTTAGTTTTCCCGGTGGGGATGGAGACCATGGATTGTGCTATATTTTGAAATAGATTTTTGGCTACAAGGTGTGGAAAGGAGAAGGTAAACACGTGTAGGTTGTTCGTTCCATTCAAAATAAGATTTGATGCCTTGAAAGAATGTTGAAGTTATGGGAAGGGAGTTTCGTGATTTCAAGATGCTCTGAAGGATGAAAATAATTTTGGATAGGATACACAAATTATATTTGGGTAGGAGTCTTGAAAATGAGATAAAAACCAAAGATGGGTAGTTATAAGGCGTGTGGGGGAAGAGATGATCCATAGTTCCTGAGCCCGTTGACATAATCGGTAAGTAGGGGAAAGAGAGATTACAGAGACATAGATTTTGACTTGCAAGTAAGTTATTGCGTAAGATTTGTCGAAAAGATTTTTAGTTTTGGGGAATTTCTAATTTCCATATCCAACGATATTTCGATATCGCGTTTTGCAGGATTATGGCCATCGGCTAGCCAAGTTGTAGCTTTTACACTAAAATCACCTAAGTGGGAGAGGCCGCAAAAAAAGTTTATCAAGGATAAGAGTGGGCAGTAAAAAAATTTCTTAAATACAATTCTTATTTATGGGAGGAGTATTGCCAGAAAAGGATAGTTCTATTCTTGGTTGTCAAGAACACATTGGTTTGCAATGAGGTCTAGGTTTGGGACATCTTGAGGGTTCAAGGTAGTTTCTGTAGAGGTTTTGTTTGAAATGCCCAATTATCTAGCCAATTTTAAAAACAGTTGAGCCATTTTTATTTTTCCACCGAATTCCTTTTTGCACGAATAGAAGAACTTGCAAAATTTGTTTCCAAATCCAATGAGAATTATCATCATATACTAAAGAAAGCATACTACCGCTTATATAATTGGCCTTCCATACTTCTATCTAAAGCTGGTAAAATTATCATTGTTTAAAGTAATCTCGGAGTTTTATTGTCCTGTGCAATAACGATTGTATAACTGTTAAACTTCCCCAATCTATTTGTCACTCATTCGACTCAATTAATCGAAATTTAATCCGGCAAAACTTTAACATTAACCATGATCTCCCTCTCATTTAATGGGATAATGTTTATAGACCCAAAACTCATTGTGGTCTGGATCTACGTGAAACCGAAGTTGTACATACAACATTTTATGCAAACTAGGTTGGACGATTTTAACCAACTCCAATAGCCTCTGGACTAAATCTGTTATCGCCAAATACCTTTCAAACAATCCATGAAAATTCGATACCTTGTTCGGAGTAATTTAATGTGTCCAATCCATAGAATTGAAGATGATACACAAAGGGCCTATATGTTTATTAGTCTTAATTATATTCTAGAAAAATTCAGTTCGACTAATATTTTGTGTAGTTCAGATCAATTCAGTTAAGATTAATTTAGCCCAAAATACTCAAAGCCTAACACTGTTAGTAGACTACATCAATTTAGCTAAAAGAATAATGTTACTAGGAATTTTACCGATATATATATACAACCATGCATGTAACTCTATTTTTTTGAAGCGACATTTAACTTCTTTTTTTAAATGTATAAGGAAAAAAATAGTTATATTAAATGTTATCTGATTTGTCTAGATTAATATTTAATTTTTTTAATTTTTACATATGCATATAATTAAAATTATATCCTTTAAAAAAATTAATTAAAGTTCTAATGTCTCAGCATATATGAGAAGTAAAACATTCATCTAATAGAAAATAAATGTAATATATATTGTGTTTAATAAGGGAGTTATATTAATTTGTAGATCAAAGTGAATAAACTAAAAACGTTGCATCTTATAAAATCTGTAGACCGAAAACCCATATGAGTAAATAAATGTAACCAGAAGTGGGTTTATTTTTATAAAAAAAATCCTTAAAGAAATAAGTAAGTTAAAAAAAGCGGGTACTACCTTTAAATCTTAATAATGTTGTTCTTATTTAGAATGTTGTAGAACTACTTTTTAATAAATTTCATATTATTATAATATAAAACATTTCAATAACATTATTCTAGAAAAATTGATAATATTGGCCCTAACTAAGACCACTGATCTTTTATTTATAGACAATTCCTATTGTAGATTATCTATTCTAATTGTTGTATCATTGACATTTAGAAAGTGTTTTTTTAAGATACAACATGACACTTGATTTATTAAATTACATACAATCGTAAGTTTTGCCTCAATCTCAAAACACAATACAGAGCTGAGCATACACACACACACACACAAAAGAAAAGTAATCCATCTATTCTTTTTTTTTTTTGAGGCACCATCTATTCTAATTTAAAATAAACTAGTTTTAACCCCGTGCCATGCACAGATTTTTGTTTTTCACAAAAAATAATTAAAAATATTAGTATTTATATATTTTTCCTCTTATAAGACATCATTAAATTAAATTAAAGGACATGAATCATGAAATTGAAATAAAAAATAGATGATAGAAAAGCAAAAGACATAATAAATAAATATTGATGAAAAATTGAAATATTATGGGAAAATTAGGAATACCAAGCAATAGAGAAATAGTTTTTTTTTTCTTCTTTTTTCTAATAAAGCTAAATCAAATAAATAGAAAATGATAGAAAAATGACACGTGGATGCTAAAGTTATTGTTTTAAGTATAGAAGTATAGATATAGATTTTTCTTTTGTTTTTTGCCTCAAACTTATTCATTCCATTTGTAATTCATTTTTTTTTTTTTTACAAGTGTAATTCAAATATATGATCCCTCACAATTAAAGACAAAAATTAATTTCATATACATCAATTATTCAATAACATTTTTTAATAATACATTTATGAAGCATTTATTTTGATATGAAGGCAGTTTTTTTTTTAGTTGTTTTTTTAATATATATATATATATAATAAATAAATAAAATAATAATATTTTTTTTTTATAAAAAAAGGAAGCAAAAAACAGGAGGCAAGCTTTTGATACTCCAAATCCTACCGTTACAAGGGCCAAGGGGTGTGTGTTCCAGACAATGTCACTTTCAATTTTCATACGATTCGCGTTCATATTCACCATCTGAACTCTTAAGTTGCAAGTTGCTTCTTTGGAAGTTTCTTCTACTCTCCCCATTAAGATGAGATCATTTGAGATTTACATATTTCTCATTAATTTCCTCCCTTCCACTGCACCGATTATATGAGGATGAAGTCATAGCCCAGTGGTTTATACTTCAGAATTCAAGGCATGATGTCATGAGTTCGATTCTCACCGCACGCCTCTGCGAGGATTCCTTATTACCCCCTTACAGATGCGTGTGTTGGCTAAAATTGAGTCGGGTGACCTGCAGTAGGGCCCGATTCCAAGGTTTAGTATCTCACACATTATCCTATATAAAAAAAAAACTACACCGATTATATATATATTTAATTATTATAAAAAAAAAAACCCAAAAATATTTTTGCACACCATTTCACTATTAGACTACGGCTATGTTCTCTTCACGAGATTAAACGTAAATGAATTGGATTGGATTGGAATGGATCAAATTCGATTGGACTGGATAATTTAAAATATTTCCACCTTTTTTTTTTTTTGCAGCAAATGTTTTTTTTTACCGTATGCCAAGAAAAAAAATTAAAGATTAATATCCCTAATTATGTATTTTTAGAAATTGTAATTACTGAGTAATATTCCATCGGTCTTTTTTTACTTGCTACATTTCATACCTTAGCACGTGGGGCATAAATTCTAACTATTATATAAACATTTTTGTCATTTATCCAATTTATTCCACAGAGTACATATTTTACTTCCAATTTTGTCATATTCTCAAAAAATACTTTTATTTTTTTATGGTCCATATCATTACACATGTTTCTCCTAAAAACTTGTGCTAAATGAAATGTAGCAAGTAAAAAAAGCACGGAGGGAGTAAATTACAAGTTAAGGTGAACCTGACGAGACCCGTATAACTATATTTTTCTTTATATGTAAGCGACAAATTACGATCAAAGTAAAACTTGTAAATATACAGTGTCAAAAGTACAATTGTTGCAAGGATGTAAAAACAGAGGAATTATTAATATCTTGAGCTATGTATAAAAAAGTTTACGAGGTATAAAAATTATGTATTCGAAAAGTACACACCGGGACGAATCAAACGATATCGTCCCCTATAACTTTATAATTAATGAATTGGAATAAATTAGAATTGATTAGAATGAATTAAAATAACATAATAAATTGGATTGAATTAGATTAGATTGGAATGTTTTGTGATTATAGACCCATGAAGAGAACATAGCCTACAGGATTAGAGATGGCGACGGACCGGATCCTGATGGTTCCAGATCCGGATCGGATCCGGATCCGACGGATCCATAAAATCAAGATCCAGATCCGCATCCTGCGAATCCGGATTTAAAACGGATCCTTTTATAAAGTCAAAATATTATACCTAATTAAAAACTTTTGGTGCATTAAAATTATCATTTCATCAAATACATAATTAATATGTACATTAAAACCCACTAGTCCACTACTAACATCATCAACATCCTAAATAAAAGACCAATCATAATGACAATTTGTCCCATACATTTACATAATTAACTTTGAAATATTTAGCATTAAAAAACAAGAAGAAAAAAAAAAATCATAATTACAAGTTTAAAACTTATATAACTATATACTCAATACTCATGTGTTTATTTTAGAAAAAACGGATCCGCGGATCCGGATTCGATGTAGAGATGCGGATCCACATTTTCTCAACGGATCCAGATCCGCGCGGATCCAAAATATGAAGATCCATATCCTAAAAAACGGATCTGGATCCGCAGATTCGGGGCGGATCCAAGATCCATTGTCATCTCTATACATGATAGTATACTACTTGAATCATTTATTGTTTTTTTTCTCACAAATAGTCACGAGGATGCACCATTGGTCCATTGTACCCTATCTTTTTGCCTCGTAGCCTCTTTGGTACATACTCCCTGCCGGTTTATTTATTTTTATTTTGTTCACATCACTTTTTATGTTTAATTGCATGTTTATATAGAATTAGGATCTTTCCATTTTTTTTAGGGAAAATGGAGAGTCAATTTCCTTAATCAATGGTTGGAAATGCATTAAAGGGAAAAATAAGGGGAGTTTTTGGATTTTTTATAATTATTCTAAATTAGGTGTCATCATCTAAAGTAGTAAATGGAGAGGATCCTGATTTGTTTATATATGCATGTATTGAATCAAATCCAATGAGATTCTACATAATTGTGTTTTTTTTAATTTATTATATAATCACATATGGTGTTCAAAGAACACTTTGTGAACAATGCTAATAGTCAAATCGATGTAGTATACTACCATTACTACGTATAATATATATATGTAGCAAATAGTATTGATGTATTTTATTTTTTATTTTTTACTTTCTAGTCTAATGTAACATTATATAAATCATGATATAAGCAGAATTCAGAGAAGATACATACACACATAAGTATTTAGAAAAATGTACTCATCATACGAATACAACGCATAATTAATTAATATACGCATGAGATTAGTATGAGATAAATAGTTAATTAGTGGTCCACACACCTCAAGTTACAAATTTAAACGGGGAACGTATATGAAAGGATAATATGTATACATATACTTTCGTATATATGTGAATAATTATTTACAAATTCTAAAATAAATCAAGTGTACACTAAATTAGTGTATGCAGTAGAAATAATTTAAAGTTATCCCTTGATAAAATCAATCTTTTTGTATGATTTTATATAGGGTAACCTTGAATCCATCGTACAATAATTTGAGGCAGAGGTCGTGGCTCAGTGGGAACCGCGCCTTCGTTTCCGGGCCGTGTACCGGGTTCGAGTCATCACCCCAACAATTGCTGGAATTTCTCCTTCCCCCTTGTACTGACATCCTGAGATAGGACTAGTACAAGGGCCCATTCGTACACCTTACTGTCTAAAAAAAATTAAAAAATCATACAATAATTTAGTAAACACTCATTTTCAATTAGGGCTTGTTTATTTCAATTCAGTTCAACTGAGTTCAATTCAGTTCAGTTCAGTTCAACTGAGTTCAGTTTAGTTCAGTTCATCTATATTCAGCTAAAGTAAACGAATCCTTACTCACTTTGTTAGTGGCAGTCCACCGAGCTACACGGGACTAAGTGAGTAAGTGGGGTTCCTTGATCTCCTTTGAACATAAATGTAGTAACTTTTGTTCCTTGTAAAAAAAAAAAAAACAAATTTTCATTGTTTTTTGAGCTTTCTGCATAATTAATTTGTGCAATTAAAATTCATAACGAATGAACATTACCCGGCATTATCCTCGAGAGTAGATTGAGAGGCTTATCATCAACGACGTTTTATATGAAACACGTACGGTATCTTATCTTTTCTTTTAATTTTGAGAAAGGAGAGTATCTTATCTTATTATCACTTAATTAGTCAAAGTGAATCTAATAAATAAATATTAGAACATGGTATTTTTTTACACTTTCCTTAATTATATTATTAATTAGTCATTAAACTCAACATTAATACTTTACTGTATTAATTAAACATGATGGTATATTAATTAATTTGTGTCCTTTCATATCATATCTGATCTACTTTTGTATCTTCAATTCCATGGTATCTTAATCAGTGGCAAAATTAAATTGAGTCAAAAATTAAAATTAAAGCATCTTTAATTTGTCTGTGATTTTTCCTCAGGCCTAATAAATAATAATGGATAGATTCTATCTGGCGGAGAATGAAACATGCATCTATAATATAATATTCGCTTAATTAACGATCATTCATTTGATTTGATTTGATTTATTCCCAACATAGAACAAAGCACTTATCGACTAATCAGCTCGATCTTTCCACGCACTAATCCCTAAACACCTACCCTTAAATATCGCTCTTCTTTAAAATGCGTGCAAAATAGTTTGTTACAAGTAAAAAAAAAAGGATGAAGTAATAATTTAAAAAATGCATGCTAGATTAACCCTTCGTTTATTACTTTGTTGTAATAATTGGTGTTTAATTTAATTAATTATTATAAGTTAATATATCCCTTTTTAACCTTGTACATAAATCTTCATCCGTAACAGCACAAAGACTTGGTTCTTTTAGAAATTTCTTAACGTACACTATAAAAAAAATGGTCCATTAATGATAGGTATATATTAATGGGGAGCCTAAATCTTATCGTAAATATAAATGTTTTATGACAGTTTCGAGCCCATCATTAAAATTTACCTAATATTTAACCCAAACTCTCTTAAAATTGGGTCATTTACGAGTTTAGTGCTTGTTTTCTCAGACTCTACTATCATGGGTACGATCCCTTTCTAGCTAGGAGGGGTCATATTTTTATGACAGGAAAAATCAATTACAACTCCCCTTTCTAGTACAGGGTCACATCTTCACGATGAGAACTCCGGTTGTAAATAACATCTTTATAGATTCCGGTTGTATTACTATATACTTTCCTCTAACCTAGGGTAACTATTACATCTAAAAGGAGGGTGTTGGCTTTCACTTTTCACCCCATCGCCTTGTTAAAAGACAGTCTCAACCAAAAGTTTAACCTAATAGTTGAGGTTAAGGAATATGTTATACGGAGTATACTCTATTACTAATAATCTTTACAACTGCACCATCATCACTAAGCTACCTCAGTCTTCCTCACAATTACGTATATTTACTTTCATTTTTAGTAGTTTAAATTTTAATTATCGTCCCATGATACATTATCCTCATACCAATAGTCGGGCACTAGACCAGTCTAAAGTCTAAACATGACCAAGATAGAAACCAAATCGCTGAATTCGGGTGGTTATATTGGACATCACCATAATAACGTAAAATAAAATTTGGCAAAAATTGCATTTTTATTTTACAAGTTTGATCTAGAATTTTGTAGACCCATAAAAACTAATTTTAATTGGAATTTATGTGGCTACTAGTCTACTACCAATACACACATAATCGTAATGAACTATTGAACTTCAAGAAACATCATAAGTTGAGGTCGTTTTCTCTTGTTTTTTAGCAACGTTTAGATTAGCCAATGACCGAAGCAATTGGTTGCACAAATTCTTGTCTCGCTTGGCTAAAATGGATTAGCTTATGGCTTGTTTACTTTAGCTTAAATTCAGTTCAGATCAATTCAGCTCAGTTAGGGCTTGTTTACTTCAGATTATATTCAGTTCAGTTTAGTTAATCTCTATCCAGTTCAGTTCATTTCATCTCTATTTCGTTCAATTAATACACTTCTATTCAGTTCAGTTCAGTTCATCTCTATTCAGCTAATGTAAAACGAGCCCTTAAATTCAGTTCAACTCTGAATTCTCTTCTCTTATAAAATACTCCTTCCGTCCCAAAATAAATGCTTCATTTTCCTTTTTTGTCTGTTCCAAAATAAATGTTACATTACTACTTTTAATATTATGACCCACTTATAAAATTACACTTCTACCCTTAACATAACATTAATTAATTCTACTTTTACTACTTTTGATATTGTGGCCCACTTATAAATTAACGCATACTATTTTTGATATTATGGCACACGTATACCAACTACAACCCTAAAAATCACCCAATTTCTCTATGTGACATTTAAAAAGGGATTGAGGGAGTAATACTTTCAGTTGTATTCAATTAAGTTCAGTTCAACTAAAGTAAACGAACCTTTAATATAGTAGTAGTATAGTATCAAATCAAAACTTTTTATTTTTACCAAACCTGCTTCTTTCACTAAGGTGTAAAATATTTTTGATTAATACTTTTTTCCCTTTATTTTACATCGTTTAGTTTGGGTCGAAAATTTAAGGTTTTATTTACTAGGGTGTAATACATCATGTAAAATTATTTTTCCTCTATTTTCAATTTAACATTGCTTATTTTGCAAATTAATGTAAAATCATTTTCCCTAGGAGAATATCTCATACAATGATGTAAAACCATTTTCCCTTCTAAATGAAGGGAAAATTATAGTCTTTCCTTTTACTTACCTTACATCATTTTTTTTGAAGAAGAAAACGTTAGAACTTAGGCCCTGTTCTTTTGGACTTAAAAGCTACAGTAAACAGATCAAATCACATCTGAAATTATTACTTATTGTTTTCCGCTCGACATTTTCCGACAACGGTTTTCGGACTGACTTTTTCAACGTTGATTATTCGGCCGACTTTTTCGGCGAAGATTTTCGGGACGACTTTTCCGATGACGGTTTTCGGAATGACTTTTCCGGCGATGATATAAATCAAATCAGAAAAACTCAAATCAGATCAGATCAAACAAACTCAAAACAAATCAGATCAGATCAGATCAGACCAGATCAGACCAGATCAGTCCTAAAGAACAGAGCCTTAGAAGCAATATTATTGCAAATCATCAAGGTCAGCCAAAGTGATTAAGCTTTGTGAAAAAGAGTTCATACACACTAGCTCCGAACCACCATAAGTATCCCATCACTACAAAACATTGTTCCATCAACGACGGGTACACATTAATGACGGGCCTAAATTCCGTCGCAAATGTAGACCTTTTGTGACAGTTTTTGAGCCCGTCGCTAAAACTTACCTAATGTCTAACCCAAACTCTATTATAAATGACTCATTAGCGACCCCCCTTTTCTGCAACGGGGTCATATTTTTGCGACGGAAAAAATCATTTGCGACCCCCCTACTCTACGATGGGATCACATATTTGTGACGGAAAATCCGGTCGCTAATAGCATCTTTTCTAGTTGTGATCTAGTTACAAGATGGTCAACGGTATATCCGAAACGACTTACCTGAGAAGAAACACAAACGTCGAAAAGCATACTAAGGTTGCTACTTGCTAATGTATCATTATAAATTAGGTGAATGGGAGAGAAACCGTCGATTTGCTTCCAAAACAGAAGTATTTTTGAAGTAGCGAGTTTATGTGAAAGATTGTAAATTGTATTTTTCATCCTTACTTTCCCTTTTATTTTCCTTATTTTCCATCAATTTTCTTACATGATAGTAAACAATAGAAAAATTAGTTTACAATTGTGTTTTATATTGTAATTTGTTTTCCATGAAAATTATTTCACATCAAACATATTTTACATCCAAGTAAACGAAACCCAAATGAAAATTTTAGGCTGAAAACTTGTTTTACATATTATTGAAAACATTTTTTCTCCAAAGTTGGGAGGAAAATGTTTATTCATTCATGTGTAAAAAATAGAATATAATTAAAATGAAAAATTATTTTCCTTGTAACTAAATATTTTTTCCCCATAATGATAAAATGTATGTTGTTTGGAAATGATGGTTTCATTGTAAAGTATTGTCCACGGAAAATAATTTTCAATTAAAAATGCATTACACCTACTAAACAAAACCTAAATTAAACTAAACTTTCAAAAAAATGACCACCTTCTAGTTTTAAGGCTAAACTAATATCACCAAGGAAGATTAATATATATTATCCTTAAAATTGTTATATCATATATTTGTTATTCAGCAAAAATAAGTAGTTTTAGCTTCTTTTTTTTTTTTTTATCAATTTGGTTAATTGGCCGAGCCAAATTATGAGTCCCTTTTAAAAACTATTTAAATTGTATAACTGTATCTTTTAATTAAAGATAAATAGATTGTTCTTACATTTTTTTACCGAATATAAAAAAATTGTTACAAATAATGTGAAGCATCCATTTTTAAAAATTGTTGCAAATAATAATAAGTAGTATATTTTTTTGGTCATGAAATTGAGAATTAAGCATAGATTAAGGACCTCAATTTGTGGACTTTTCATCTAAAGGACCTCAAACTATTTAGTTCATCTTTAAGTACCTAATAAAAAGATTAACTACAAGATACTTTGATTAGTGAGTCCCTTTTGTTTAAAATATATATTTTAAAAAAAATGAAAATTTTCAATTTACTATGATTTTGAGGCAGGAAAAAAACCTCATCTGTTTTAGTTTTTGTTAAGTCCCTTACGGCCCGTTCGGTTTTTTATAACATCAGACGAGTCTGATACAATACTTTCTCAAATTAAAATTAAGAATTAATCTTTAATTATTCCTATTGCATACTACACTATAAGTCAAACCTAGCTTATATACTTACTTAGCACTAATTTAATGATAAAACGATCTTAATCACCACCCACCATTATGGACTATTATAATGGTGCTACTTCTGCTTTATTTATCTATTTATTGAAGAATTATGTTTGTTCTTTCTCTAATGTAAAATGTTAGACGAATATACGATCATTCTTTGACCCTTTTAAATATTATTTATATGCCCTGGATCGGGTACACTTTATCAATTTTATTTCGTATTTTTTTTTATAAATTTTGTAATTGATTTTGTTATTGTTCTATTTTTTTTTCCAGATGCGAATTGATATAGATGATTGCTATAATGTGATGATTAATAATAATTTTGAAAAACTCTTCAAGAATTTAGAATTGATAGAGAACACTATTAAAAGAATTGAGATTGGAGGATATGCATAAATAGTTTAATGTTGTTAAATAATTACTCCCTTCGTTTCATAAAAATGACAACATTTACTATATTTGGGCGTATAAAAAAATGGCAACAAACTTACATATTTCCTAAAATGGCAAAAAAAATGTTTACTTATTTACCACTTTGCCATTACTTAATACCCACTTTCATTTAATAACATCTCATAATCTCATTAAAATTTAATCAATTCATTACACATTTAATCATTCCCACCAAAAATCAACTACCCAAATTAAAAACTCTTTATTTTAACTACTCATTCACATTTAAAACAAAACATTATCAACAACATCAACCAACAACCTTCCATCTACCTCATTCATTGTTATGAACCCTAACAATTACTCCTCAATCTACCCATTCATTGTGAAACCCTAATTCACCTCTTTATTTTCTTGCTCTTCTCTCTCCTTTCTTAGTCTGCCTCCACCATCAAAAACCCTAGATCTACGTTTCTCTCTCTTCTCTTTCACTCTCTCTGTTGTTGTTCTTGATTCGTCTTTGTAAAAACTCCACTCCTCTCAAAAATGGCCGACCCTAAATCTTGTAAAAACGCCGACATGAGTCCCCCTGTAATGGCGTCTGTTGAGTCGTTTTTCAAAGATCGAAAGAGGAAAAGGATAACAACAAGGTTAGTGAATGGTCTCTCGTATGTGGTTTACCCTGTGTTTCGAGAGAGGAGAAAGAGACGAAGAATTCTAGAAAAAGATCTAAAGATTTAAAGGGAAAAGGAAAAGTTGTTGTTGAGTCCTTACCATTACAAAAAAGAGTAAGCATTAATGAGATTCGAAGGATGAGGGGAAAGGGAGTGAAGATATGTGATGAAGATGAGGGTAGGTGTTAAATGGTATGACTGAGGAGGAGACGGTGAAAAAGAGTGAAGAAAAAGGGGAAGATGGAGAAAAATGAGGTGGAAAAGGGTAAGAGTCCCATACCTGTGATTGACCTCACCGTTTCTGATGATGAAGACGAAGAGGCGGATCTACTTGCCTCTCCATGGGTTCAGTTAATGAACGAGATCTTGTTCGATTAGATGAAAGACGTTCCTCAAGAGCTAGTTGATCGCTTTGTTGAGTCTGAACAAAGCCCCGATAAGAATCCTGTTCAATTTTGTTTTAAATTTTGAGGTTTTTTTTCTGATATTTTGCTGATCTTTGGTGATTTTTTGATTTATGGTGATTTTTGGTGAGTTTTGGTGATTTTGTTGATTTTTTGTTGATTTTGGTGAGTATGTTCTGTTCTGATTCAAATTTTCCTCATATTTTGGTTATTTGAATGTTTTTAATTTTTTTAGGTGTATATGGTGACTCTTGATTTTTGGAGATCTTGGTGTTTTACCTCTGTTTGGTATTCTGATTTTCCTGATATGTTTGTCATTTCCATGTTTTTGATTATTTTGGTAATTTTGGTGATAATTTTTATTTCTGGTTTAACTGTGTTGGTTTTTTTGAGTGCATTTGTATTTTATTATTTTGGTCATTTTGATCTGTTGTGCTATAATTTTGGTGATATTTTTGTGTGCATGTATTTCATTAATTTGTGACTAATGTGATATTAAGTTATTGTGATTTTGTGATTTTTGCTAATATGCATCTATGCTGTTTGTTTTTGTGATTTACTAACCTATTGTTATCTATGCAGTCAATGGTTTCATTAATATTTCTGGAGTGTGTGTTGTATGTGTTGTTTTGGTGACTCAGTATCTTCTGGATTTTAATTATGTCCTATTTACGAGTCCCTTTGTATTTTAGGGGGGAATTTCAATGATGATGGATGATGTTAAAAAAATTTCTTTTGTATTTGATGGGTAGATTACCAATAACATCCCAATGAAATATTAGAGGGATGTAGATCACTCTGTAAATAAGAGTGTTATGTGAGTCCCGTGTGTGTTTGTGTGCTTCTCATAAGTCCCCCTTATTTTTCAATGCACCCTGTGAGCCAAATGATGAAGGGACTCATGTTCACATGCACTCTTCTTTGTGTTTGTTGCTCTAGTGAAGTCTTTTTTTAGTAAATGACCTCACTATAGAAGTTTCATCACAATGTTGAGCAATATGTGACTCTCATTATCCCTGATGGTTAGGGTGTAGGGTTACTAAGAGCAATAAATAAACCTTTCATTTCATATAAACTTCAAAAAAACAAAAGTCACATAATTTTGATTAAATTCATCACCATTACATTGGTGTTTTGACTGCCTTAGTACAAAAAATTCACTACATTATCAAGTAACCAAATGGTTGACTATATTTACACACTATACAAAAAGTTGTTGTTAGTTCTATGAATTTGGTTACTTGAGGCAGTCCAAAAATCCCCTTTGTCTAATTTTTACATCATGCTATCCAGTAATGTTTCTTCTTCATCACTCTCCATTTGGTTGCTTGCATCAAGATATGCACTAAATTGTTCCTCTTCAAATAAATAAGCATCAATATACTGTGATGATAATTCTTCAGCATTTGTCTCCATCTCTACATTCTGAGCCCCTTCTTGTTGTGATGCATTTAGCTCATTAAGGTAGGTAACAACATCATTAATTACTTCCTGGTCCACTTCAATTACTTCAGGTAGTTGACCTTATCTTTCCAGCTTCTTTCCTATGTGTGGAAGCTTGTAATTGTTTGAGCCTTTAACTTTTAATGCCTCTACCATAACTAGTTGCAATGAGATCCATGCATATTTTATTAGAGTTGGGGAAAACTCATCATATGCTTCATTCACCCTCTCAATCAATTAATCCACATTCTTTGGAAAAGACTGATATTGTAGACTTTGTAGTGCCCTAAAAAGACTTAGGTCTAGAACATTAAAATCTGGTGATTGTGTTGGTTGATTGATTAAGTGTATGTTGAACCCATTTGCACTAGCTGCTGCCCTAAAATCTGGATCAGAATCTTTAAAATGAGGTCTGGCATATCCTGTTGTATCTCAGTGTGCTTTGACAAAAAATCAGACCACTTTTCTTTGATACATGGGAGGACTTTGTTTAGTAACATGTCTCTTGTTACTTGTTGGTTGACATTATGAATTGCTTTTGTCTCCATTGTACCAGCTTCTCTGTTTTTGCTCCTTTTTCTAGCCCTTTCATAAGTCACAAAGGGAAAAATCCCAAATTTACCATCAAAAAGCATATCCCCATCATCATTGTAGATTGGCCTACCTGTGACCCCCATGAACATTACCTTAATGCTGTAATTTTTTGATTTTGATGTTCTATAAGGATTTATTTCCTTGGGTAGCAAGTAGAATCTTCTTGTTGTTGGGTTCAAGTAGAACCACTTCTCATCAATATGAATTGTAGTTTTCATGTCTGAAAATTTTGCTTTAGATTCTGCAGTAGGGGGTTCAATGTGTGACATGCAAAACCCACTTAACTCTGTCAATCTTGTTCTTGTCACTTACATATGGGTGGTTAGCACTTGTGTGTGGCTCTTAGTAACCCCTTCTTTAATAATCTAAACACATGACTGGGTGAGCACTTTAAAGCACCAGCATATGCTCTATAAGTGCCTCTTAAATGCAATGGTGCTGACTGAAGCCATTCTTCACTGTTGGTGTAATATGGTTTCCTACCAGACCTGCCTTTTTTCTTATTACTGACATCTACGGGTTCCCCCCTAGCTTTTTATCTTTCTGCTTTGTTGAATACTTTGCAAACTGTGCTTCTATGAACGCCCATCTCCCTGGCTACTTTGGCTTGACTACCTCTTGGCAGTTTACCATCTTTCATCAACCCCGCTAACTGGTATATGACCGGCCTCTAGGGTGTCGCGGCCCTAGACGCCTATCAAATATACAAATTAATAACCTAAACAACTAACACGTAGTATTAGTGGTATTAGGGTCGATCCACAAGGAACTTAGTGCGGAATTAGTCGTGAACTTCGAATGATCCAAGGATCTTTTTTATAGTTGATTGAATAATGAAATTTAACCTAGACTACAAGAATTAAGTCAAAATGAAAGCAACGAATTCAATGTAAAATGAAAGATATCAAGATTAAAGACTCTAAAGATTAGTCCCTAATGTTACTTCAATTGGAGGAATTATAGTCATTGAATCAATTCATGTTCGATTATCTCGATTGCAACGTGAACATTCAAAAGCACTCGATGGACTCAATCCCAACACCCTCTCTCGATTAGGCGATAGGAAATTCTAGGATCGGCTAAGTTAACCTCTCTCGAATAGTCAAATTAGCAAAACCCAAAACCGAATTCATCAAATACTTTCATCAATTCACAATCCTAATTACTATCTCTAGCAATTAAGAAATTACAATCAAGATTATTCAAATACCATCAATTCAATGATTAACCCCCAAAATCTATAACATCAAGCCATCCAATCCTTAGAAAAGGAACTACTCACTAATGCAATCCATTGGAACTAAAATCATGAAATTCAATTAAAACTAATCTATGAATTCAAACTAAATCTAATGAAACTAAAATGATGACAAGAAACTAATAAACTCAACAAAATCAACAAAGAACAACTAAAACAAACCCTGGAATTTGAACTTTGATTGCTACTAATGGAATTCTTGGTTACAAGATTGAAAACAAGAAATTGAAGAACAAAACTAAACTTGGAATTGAATTGAATTCTTGAGAGAGTAAAAACTACAACTAGAGAGTGTGTTTAGGCTAGCTATATCTATTCTAAAATCAGAAAAAAAAAACTCTTTTAATACAATGCCTAAACCCCTTATTTATACTAAAAATTACAAAGCATATGGCTAATTAAACAAAATCACGAGCTGCACCGTGCACGATCGTGCAGTTGAACCTTGCACGATCGTGGCGAAACGAAGTAAAATTTGCACGATCGTGCAGATCAGAAAGGACCTTCTGATCTCTGCACGATCGTGCAGCTATAACTTGCACAATTGTGGCCTGGGAAAGAGGGGTTGCACGATCGTGCAGTTATACTTTGCACGATCGTGCACCCATGCTTTTGGGTTGCTGATCTGCACGACCGTGCACTGCTAGTCTGCACGGTCGTGTAGCCTTCAAATCTAGGCCTTCTTGCTCCCTAAGTGCCTCGTTGTCACCTCGGTGCCAATCCCGGCTCCTCGGAATCCGCTCGGGACCTCTCACGACCCGTTCAAAGCCCGAAATTATCTGCACAAAACACGATACAACTCAAGCAACATATATTTTAGCCAATTATTAGCAAAAAGAACCAAACTAACACAAAAACAAATAAAACCTAAGAAAAACTCAAAACTAAGCTGAAACACCCTAAAAACGATAAAACAAAGACGAGAACGACCAAAACTCAAGCTAAAAGAAGCTAAGAAAAAGGTCCTAAATGGACCGATCAAAATCCCCCAAGCTTGCCTTTTGCTTGTCCTCAAGTAAAGAAAATCTAATGCTAAAACAAAAACAAAACCTAACTCACTTTCGTAGGAATCACGGTCACTTTTAGCGCAAGCAACAAGCCCTTTAAACCCCCAAGTCGCCAAAGAGGACGAGTATGCTCTCGTAAGGGTTTCCAAAGAGTTTAACCCATAACTCTTACCAACTACAAATTAAACTAAAATTAAAAAGAAAAAAAATTATAAACTCTCTAGCCAAAATAGGAGAATGTGCATAAGAGAACACAAAGTTTCCTAAATCTACCAAACTTGGCATGCAAAGGACCTAAGAAATTGACCCAAAAGGAAGGAAGAAAGAAAACTAAGAAAACTATGCACAACCTAATAGTCCTAAAGCTAGTTCTACCAATCATACCACAAACCAACCAAAGAGTTCAAATCCACCTAACTAGGAGTGTCTCATGATTCCTCGAAGGAACCGGAAAGAAAAAGGGAAATCGGATCCATTGTGAATGGATCATTTATTGTAGAGCTAGAATTAACCCCCATCACTCCCCTTATTCGCCCGCTCAATATACTTGGCTAGTTCCCGAAAGACAAGGAGGACTCAACCCCACATGGGTCGGAAGGACTTCTTATGGATGCAACGTAAGGCTTGGGTAAGGGTGTGGAAAAATTTGGCTATGTGGTGGTATCCTAAAGTGAAGTTCAAAACACAAGGGATCACACTAACCAAACTACCGGGGAAACCTCCCCCAAGCTTATTCAAGAAACAATCTAAACCAAATGGACCAAAAATTTTACAAGGTCCTAAAAGAAAGAGAAAAAAAAAACTTTTTTTTTTCTTGACTTCCTCCCCCCCAAGCTTAAAGGACACAATGTCCTCATTGTGAGAAATGGAAGGAGGAAGCTTGGAATTTTTATTTATTTAATTTTTTTTTTGAATTGAAATTTCTGAGATATAAATTCATTCTTACTCCAAAATATGAAATGCTACTTTTCTTTTTTTTTTTTGAATTTAATGAAGATATTGCCTTTTTCAATCTTGATCGGCTTTTATTTCTCATGAAAATCCACAACAAGAGAACCTAATAAACTCAAACTTACAATTTCAGCGCTCATACAAAACAATACCAAGATCCCTAACTTCACTTACCTAAAAGGGTGAAATAAAAGCAAGGAAAAGGTTTGTAACGTGGCTTAAAGAAATGAAGGCTCAAGCTCAAAAGGGCTCCAAAAGTGAATAGAAAAAACGAAAAACAAAAACCAATTTGGCAATGAAAAAGGCAAATCTCAAAATGTGGAAAAAAGAAAAAGTAAATGAAAAGGGAGAAAAATGAAATTAACTAAGAAATGAATGCCTTCGTCGTCCCCAAGGGTGGCTCGGTCACTTGAACTCGGGAATCCTAGAAAAACTCTTTATCAAGGCTCAAAGGTAGAGGAAATAATGCCCCAAAACTATGAATACACGGAGAAGGCTACCTAAAACCCCCCCAAGGTGCAAATACTCCTAGTAGGCTTCAAATTCCCCTAAGGTTCAACCAATCTTATCGGTACCTCTAACCAAGAACACAAAGTTTGTACAAGTTTTCAAAATCTCGCCAACTCCTAAAAGGTCAAAAGAAAAGCTCCTAAGCATGCCTTATTCACTAGAAAAAGAAAAACAAAGGTTCAAATATGCACAAACTACACTCAAGGTCGGCTAATCGAGAAAAAGAAAAGAAGAAAACAAAGAAAAAGAAAATAGAAAATAGAAAAGGAAAATAAAAGAAAAGGAAATAAAGAAAAAAAAACTAAAATTAAATAAACACGCAATAAACTAAAAGGAGCCAAAAATCAAGCATGCTCAACACATAAACAACAATCAAGCAACCATTCAAAATAAAATCGAGGCCCAACGCCATCAATAACCAGTAATCCTCAAATGGGCTTGAAAGCCGAAAATTAAAAGCCAAACATCCTCGATTATCAACTCCTCCTAAAACTAAACCTAAAACTATGCAATCAAGAAATAAAAGGAGTAGGTTTTGGAGCAATCTCACTAAAACAAGCTTCAAATTACAACAACACACTCTAATTCCATAAGTATTACCATCATCTATCCAATTGTGTTGCTCAATTGTCACACCTGCAAAAGAAGATAAACCAAGAACCAAACTCCAAAAACAAAACAAAAAAAAGGAAAAAAAGGGAAAGACAAGGAAAACTATGTACAAGGGAGAAGGATGTTATCTAGTAAATAGCATCGCAAAGCTCTTAGTAGCGTGTCATGGACATCGCCACTAAATCTAGAAAGCACCACATAAGCAAAGAGAAGGGAATAAGGAAAATGACCATGGAATGTCATCCTGTGCTTATGTAGGGGAAGGGGAACAAAATTAAAAGAAAAACAAAAACTAAAAGAAATAAAATCAAAATAAGAAAAAGAAGAAAAACTATAATTACTATACACTTTTGTCTCTATGGCATCAAGAGAAGAGTCATGAGGCTCAAGAAGGGGTAAAGACCCATGAAAAGGCGGACAACAAACATAGGGTGGAAGAAAAATGGGTGATGAAGGAACTAGGACACACGGCCTAGGTAAGGTGGGGCAATAACGAGACTCAATTATAACATGAGGCTTAACATCGTCATCCCCTAAAAGAGAATTTTGATACTCATGATTTTCGTCATCATCCTCAAAAAGAGGATTTAGAAACTCACGAAAGGTATCATCATTCTCAAAGAGAGGATTTTCAAAATCAAAACAAAACTCCTCATCCTCACTATCACTAGAGTCATCACTATGGGCTATGCCATCATCACATTCATTTAAAACCCCAAGAAAATCCTCTTCCTCCTCAATGGAAACATGGAGATTGGACGATTTAGGCGAAGAAAGAAAGGAAGGGGTAGTGGGCTCAAGAGGAGAGGGAGAAGCAAAAATGGGTTCAAAGGATTCGTCATAGTCCTTTAGAGCAACATCTACCTCCTCTTGAATCGGATTCCTCAAAGTAGGGCTTGATCCATCCTTGCCACAACCGCCCTCATGGTTAATTGTAAATCCTAGATCATCCATCTCATCCTCTAAGCAAGATTCTATTATCTCAAGTCTCTTTATTAGTTTACTTATTTGCTCAAAGATAACTCGCCTTCCCTCTCCTCCTTTTGGTAGACATTTGTGAACCTCAAAACATTTGTCAATCAAGTCATTATAGCTCTTTATCGCTTCAGGAGTACAAACAATTGTATTAACAAAGTTAGAAGGCCTTAGATACTCATCAAGAAGGGAAGGGTCATAGCTAATTTCATCACTAGAAACATGAGAATCTTGCTTGTAATGCGTGCAATCATGTGAAGAATGAAAGTTAGGATGCACATCACTACAATTAGGAGAAAATGAACCAAAGTTGGGTTGAAATTGGCTAGAATGGGTACCCATATCCCATTCATAGGTGTCTTGGGCTAGCCAACAATAAAAATTCCAAGCATTACCTAAGGTCAAAGCTCGAAACTCACCGTTATGCATAGACTCAACAACATTCAAAGTAAAAGCATTCAAACACGAATATATGACTTCACAATTTGCCACAAATCATAAGTGTGGTCAAATGGAAGTGAACCTTGAACACGATTAAAATACACCCAAAATGACTCATCTTCAAATTGAGGAATAAAGAAACTAGCCATCATGAAACCAAAAGCCAACAAAAATGCAAGCAACAATAATTAAGGGAAAAAAAAGAAAGAAAAAAAAAATTATTAAAAGAAAGAAAATTGGTCCGCTTGCACCATCCTTGTGTATTGAGGATGGATGGTGAAATTGGACGTTGTGGTTGGAAGTGCTAAAGAAGATATTAGCACTGACAATCATAATTATTTAACAAAAAAAAAAAAAAAAATGAAAGCAATAACTTGGATCAAAAAGTTCACAACCGAAACCGAAAAGAGTTCCCCGGCAACGGCGCCAAAATTTGACCGGCCTCTAGGGTATCGCGGCCCTAGACGCCTATCAAATATACAAATTAATAACCTAAAGAACTAACACGTAGTGTAATGACCCAGATTTTTATTGGTATTTTTGCCGATAATTATGTGTAAGTATGTGTATTTTTGGTGTTAGTTCAAATTTATTTTGAACTATTTATTTTATTTTATGTGAATAATTTCGATTTAACTCGAAATATTTATTTTCAGTTTTTATTATTTATGTTAATTATTGTTTAATTGATTAGAATTTTATTATTTAATTTTCTAATTAATTATCTAATATTTTGGGCCAAATCGATTATCGCATGATTAGTCATGTGGTTTTTGCGAATTAGCCCAATTGATCACGAGAGCCCAATTTTAGGCCCATGATCCCTCTCTTGGCCGGTTCTCCTAAGGCATGGCAAGGCTTGCCACTTGCCTCATGTTCACACCTTAACTAACTCTATAAATAGGAGAGTTAGTAAGGCCCTTGCTCATTTTGCCATCATAAGCTCTTGCCATCAAATTTGAAACACAAAAACTCCCTCCACTCCTCCCTTGCTTCACGCCATTTTTGGATGATTGAACCCATCAATTGTTCATCATCTTTCCTAGCCTAAAACTTAAAGATTCAAAGTTCATTGATCTTTAAGTGTCCAAACACAATCCTAAACACAATTATTTTATCCAAGATCGTTGGTTCGGGTTGGGTTTTGATCGTGTTCGTGTGTGGGTTCGTGGTGGTGTGCCGTGTTGAAGACCGTGCAAGGGTGGTGGTTCGTGTGGAGCCGTGCTGCAGTGTTCGTGGCTGTGCTCGTGGTGGTGCAGTGGTGCTCGTGTGCCGTGCGGTGGTGCCGTGACTGGGCAGCAGCCGTGCAGTAGCTGTGCGTGGTGGTGGTGCACCGTGCAAGGCCGTGGACAGCCGTGTGTTGTGGGTCCGTGTTGTACGTGTTCCGGGCTGCATTTGTGTGTTGAATTTGTGTGTAATCTTCCATAAGGTAACATACTTTCTCAACCTTTTTGGTATACTATGTTTATAGTATAGATTAAATGCATGGTTGGGTTGATTGTTGATGATTATTCATGATTTTATGTATGATTTTATAATCTGATTTTTATGTGTTTATATGATGTTTTAGTGATGATTTTTCATGATTTTATGATTGAGTATACATTGTTATATGATCATGATTGTTGAGTTCTTTGAATTCTTGATGAGTCTTGATGAGTTCTTGGTTGAATCTTGATAATTAAAGAAAATGGTTTAAATGATAAAGAAAGTTAAAGAAAGTGTCTAATATGATTAAAGAATGATTATTGAATGATGAATTAAGGTTGGTTAGACTCAAGATCAAGGCATAGAGGCAATCTTGAGTATAACTTCGATATTTTAACTAGTTATTTTCAAGAATCAAGGCATTGAGGCAATTCTTGAATATAATTTAGTTAGGTTGAGATAATTAAGATGGATAACATGATTAAGTTGATTAAAAGATTAATTAAGTTAGCTTGATTTCATTTTTAGACGCCTGATACTTTGAGTAAGATTCATTGTATTCGGGTTAAGACGTTGCCCCTATTCCATCCGCGGTATTGGGATAGTTGGAGTCATACTATGTGATCTTTGTGAATTTCCAGTAAGATTGGTTTCACGAGACATGGATTTCCAGTAAGATTGGTTCCATGGGGTTTGGGAGTAAGATTCTCAAATCCGAGCATAGTAGAAAGTTCGAATGCGTAAGATGCGTTCGTACGAGCACAGTCCGGTCTAGAATATGAATGATTGCGCCAAAGATAGTTGGATAGGTTGGTTTGAGTCAAGTTCACGTGTGGGTTGATCTTGTACTTGGGTTATTGATTCGATGTTGATTATTTGATTTATGCTATGTGCATATGTATTCCCATTAGGGTGAGTCAGTTATGTTACTCGCCACTGATGGTGGACTGTTGTATATTTTTCAGGTAATTCTGATGATGATCCTCTTGCTTAGCTTTGGGTTGGGCGAGCGGCGCTTTATGTTTCTGTTATTTGATGTATTTTCTATTTCTGTTGTTTATAGATAGCGTTGGTATATTGTATGGACTTTCATACGCTGTTTTTAGACTCTGACGTGTCGTCGGAGTTACTTGTATTTTTAGTATTTTTAGTTTGACTTTTGGACTAGTTACGTACAAACTTGTGGGTATTTGTACTTTGTGGTTAATAATAATAATTTCGAGGAATTAGTTTCAATTTCTTAAGTATTTGAGTTGTAGTTTATAACTATTCGACTCGTCGGTTTCTTCCGCGCCGATTTAAGCGAGTCGGGTCGTTACACGTAGTATTAGTGGTATTAGGGTTGATCCACAAGGAACTTAGTGCGGAATTAGTCGTGAACTTCGAATGATCCAAGGGATCTTTTTTATAGTTGATTGAATGATGAAATTTAACCTAGACTACAAGAATTAAGTCAAAATGAAAGCAACGAATTCCATGTAAAATGAAAGATATCAAGATTAAAGACTCTAAAGATTGGACTCCCTAATGTTACTTCAATTGGAGGAATTATAGTCATTGAACCAATTCATGTTCGATTATCTCGATTGCAACGTGAACATTCAAAAGCACTCGATGGACTCAATCCCAACACCCTCTCTCGATTAGGCGATAGGAAATTCTAGGATCGGCTAAGTTAACCTCTCTCGAATAGTCAAATTAGCAAAACCCAAAACCGAATTCATCAAATACTTTCATCAATTCACAATCCTAATTACTATCTCTAGCAATTAAGAAATTACAATCAAGATTATTCAAATACCATCAATTCAATTATCAACCCCCAAAATCTATAACATCAAGCCATCCAATCCTTAGAAAAGGAACTTCTCACTAATGCAATCCATTGGAACTAAAATCATGAAATTCAATTAAAACTAATCTATGAATTCAAACTAAATCTAATGAAACTAAAATGATGACAAGAAACTAATAAACTCAACAAAATCAACAAAGAACAACTAAAACAAAACCTAGAATTTGAACTTTGATTGCTACTAATGGGATTCTTGGTTACAAGATTGAAAACAAGAAATTGAAGAACAAAACTAAACTTGGAATTGAATTGAATTCTTGAGAGAGTAAAAACTACAACTAGAGAGTGTGTTTAGGCTAGCTATATCTATTCTAAAATCAGAAAAAAAAAACTCTTTTAATACAATGCCTAAACCCCTTATTTATACTAAAAATTACAAAGCACATGGCTAATTAAACAAAATCACGAGCTGCACCGTGCACGATCGTGCAGTCGAACCTTGCACAATCGTGCAGATCAGAAAGGACCTTCTGATCTCTGCACGAGGGGCTGCACGATCATGCAACTATAACTTGCACGATCGTAGTGGCCTGGGAAAGAGGGGTTGCACGATCGTGCAGTTATACTTTGCACGATCTTGCACCCATGCTTTTGGGTTGCTGATCTGCATGACCGTGCACTGCTAGTCTGCACGGTCGTGTAGCCTTCAAATCTAGGCCTTCTTGCTCCCTAAGTGCCTCGTTGTCACCTCGGTGCCAATCCCGGCTCCTCGGAATCCGCTCGGGACCTCTCACGACCCGTTCAAAGCCCGAAATTATCTGCACAAAACACGATACAACTCAAGCAACATATATTTTAGCCAATTATTAACAAAAAGAACCAAACTAACACAAAAACAAATAAAACCTAAGAAAAACTCAAAACTAAGCTGAAAAACCCTAAAAACGATAAAACAAAGACGAGAACGACCAAAACTCAAGCTAAAAGAAGCTAAGAAAAAGGTCCTAAATGGACCGATCAGTATACCACCCTCATTTTTTGTGCTTTAGTTAAATCTTTAATTTCAGGAGTAACCAATCTTTGTTGCCATGTTTCAGCTCTTGGGGCTGAAGAAGCAATGAGCCCCTCCTCCATCAATATCTGATCAAGATCGTAGAACTCATCTACAACCTCATCTTCCATTTTGTGTTTTTTTTTGTTATGAGAAGATGAAAATGTGTAATGTGTGTGAAGTGCATGTAATTAAACAGTAGTGATGTGTGTGCAGTGTAATTAATGCTGTAATTTTTTGCTACAAACTTACCTGATTCTGCTGTAATTATTGTGGTGTTGATGGAGGAGCTCCTCTGAATTTTTTTTGTAAAGTAAACTTCTGATATGAATGGTAAATGAGTAGTGCAATGGTGTATTTATAATGAATGAATAATTTGGGGGGAAAAATATGAATCCCAAATTTGATGAAACTAATGAAATGGAAAAGTTTCCCTCCTTTTTTTTTTTGCTTTTACATTTCACGTGGGACAGCAGATAGGCCCACTAATTTTTTTTTTTTTTTTGTTTTTTTTTTACTAAAGTTTCCCTCCAAAAGTCAAATGGGTCTTATATAATTAAACCATTTTTTTCTCTCTCCTACATAAAATTACAACACAATTAATACCCCTATCAAAAATTGCATTGGAGTCCGTGAAATACCCCTTTGTTGCCATTTTTATGAAACGGAGGGAGTAGAACTATTTGAAATGTACACATTGTTTTAGCTTGACTAGCTAATTTGCAAGCCATTATCGTATTTAGATGGTTAAGAGTTTACATTTCATTATAAAGATTGTGGGTTCGATTCCCATCCAAAAATATATTTAAATTTTAATTGAGATTCAATACATTTGTTTTTCCTATGTCGCCTAATATGATATATATCAACAATCATATATGCCCTAAAATGATATAAATAATAAAAATCACAATATAAGTAAAGTTGTTGTTCGTCTAATAAAGATCACTATGTAGATCTTAAATGTTGCTATAGACTTGGTGCACGTTTAAATTATGGCAAATTCTTATATGTAGCCAACCGTACCGTTAATTAATGGTGTGCCCAACCACATTGTTAATTAATGGTGTGGCCACATGGTAATACTCAGCACTAAACTAATTATTGTTCTATTAACACTTTTGATCTTATTGTTCTATTAACACTTTGTGTCCATCTTGTTGTTGATTTTCTTACTACAAAGCCTTCTGCATGAGCATATGTCCTGTATGCCTTTCCCATGATTCAGCGCAATTACTAGGACTAAGTTAGATAGTTAATGGGGTTATATAAGTCAGTGGGATTACTTATTATGGGTTATCGGTTAATTTTTATTATGGGTTATCGGTTAATTTTTTTTAGTGTTACTAAATTAATTATACGTAGCTATCAGATATTTATTTTAAGTTACTAAGTATATGTTTATAAGGGGTTACCAAGTATTTATATTGAGTTACTAAATATTTTATGGGGTTACTAAGTGTTTTGAAAAGGCAAAAAAATTAATATTATAAAAATATATCAATATCGGTCTCTATTTGTAGAGAATTAAAAAAATATAAATTTTGGTATTTTAATTTTAATTTTTGGAGTTGTATTTTTTATAATATATGAATTTGAAAAAGAAAAAAAATAACAAACTACCTCTATTTGGTAGTCGGTCATAAATTGTGGTAATGAAAATGAATTTATATGTAAATTTTGAAAGAAAATTAAGATTTATTCCTATAGTGGTGCTAGCTTAATAACAATTGATGCTAATAGAAAATATGAAGATAATTCAAGCTTGAGAATGAAAATATGTTTTCCACAAGAATTATAACGTTTTACTTAACAAATTTCATTACAATTATCACAATTTATTACCAAAAAAAAAAATTATCCTCAAGGTAAAAAAAAAAATATTTTTTTTAAAAAAAAGACAATATATGCCTTACAATTTTTTTGGTGAGAAGTTCAACACTGTCAAACTGAGAGCACAAAAATTGGCAAACAGATTATCAATTAGTTTTGATTTTCTGGCTAGTACCCACCTATTTGGCAATGAAGTTGATCAAAAATTCCAAATTCAACCTGCAAAATTGCTCAACAGAAGTACTTAGTTCAACAAATTCTGATCTGATTCCTCTATTAAACTTATGAAATCTATAAAGTACCAATAGCATATTTGCAGAAAGTTAAACCACCAGGAAGCACTAAGGCATATCATGGCAGTTTTTACAGTCTCTAGCACCCGTGTTGCTAACTCACTGAAGTTGATCCAAATTCAAGATGGAAAATAGTTGAAACGAAACAAAACAAAACCACTACTGCTAGTATATATATCCAGAAATGTCTTTTCTGCTACATTCACTAATGTTGTACATTCTATAAAGTATAAACACAATGTGTTGCAAAACGTAAATGAATATGAGAATGTCAAAATAATGTGGAAAGACAACATATTTACAAAGCCGCCAACACTGTCCCGTTACCCATTTGGCAGGTCTGTGTGAAAACTTCACAGCTAATTTAACAAGATGTAAACAAAACAATTTAGAATTGCAATCTCATACCGGTTATCTGTAATCGTTTCACAGAATCACCACTCTTTTTACCTTTTTCATAGAAGTCTGCTACCAGTCTACCATTGATTTGGGAATGATTCTCGGTATTTCGTATCATCACCTTGAGTTAGTTGTTTGACAGTTTCATCTCTAGCCCTGGAATTCAAAAGCCTCTGTGCTAATCTATCTTTTGATGTTACTTTCTTCCGCAACATCGATGCAAGAGTTGCCTTTTTATATTTGGCAGCAGCTCTCTCTCCCGTGTTTGCTTGATCGAATTCTCCCAAAGCTGCAGATCTTGAAGTTGAAGTCATTGCAGCCTCTCGAAGCACCGAATCATTATGTTCGCGAACCTTTGCAAGCTTCGCTTTTTTGATAGCTTTTTTATCACTTTCGCTTCTTTCCACTTCCTCTTTATCCCGCTCTCTGACATTTTTCACAGCTTGTTTAGCTAACTGCTCAATTGAGATACCCTTTCCATCAGTATTAACTTCTTCTGTAGAAGTACTTTGGATCATTGTAGTACCTTCATCACCCAGATAGTTGACAGATTTCCCTGCAACATCCTTAGAATGGATAGGTCTACCTTCATCATCACGCGGTATAATTGGTCCATGAAACGGACATACTCTCAAATCTTTCCTCTGACAAAGCTCACCATTGCGCAAACGAACACGACATGGCTGTAATTCAGCCTGCTCTTCTTCGTAAAGGCTTGCATGAACATTTAGTTCAGCAATTTTCTCGGATGGTATAGTAGCGTCATAGTCTACCCGGCCCCAATGACCATCAAGCTCTAATCCTCTCTGGTGAGCCATAAAATCCCTCTTCTCACCCCAATTATCCAAAGAGGAGCCCCAATTGACAACTGGAGCTTCAGCTAAAAGCTTCCCCCTCAAAGAAGTTGTATTTCCAGCATTTATTGTGTGTTTTACAACATTCTTGTTCTTCAGCTTTCTTTTGCTGCACTCAGGAGTATCAGTAGCCAATACCTTAGGATCCTTCGGTACTTCTGTCAAACCATTACGTTTCTCCACTGTTTCAATCTTAGCATCCTCCCAAATATCATCTTCCTCACTCTCCCTAATCGTAGGAAGGACACAACCAGATTCTTCGCACTTCTTTTTCATCGCAGCAATTTGGTTCCGAAGATCAATGAACTCTTTCAATGCAGAATCTCTAAACCTAATATCATCAACTTCAACCCTAATAAGAACAGAAATCCATTCCCGAACAGAAACTAAATGCTTAGTCACTAACAGCTTGAACAACTCCCTCAATGCATCAAATACCACTTTATTATCGTTATTCTCATGGACTTTTTCTGCTTCCTTCAATGCATCGAGCCGAATCTGCTGCAACTCGGGATTACGAATCCCTTCAAACTCCTCTTCCTCCTCATCATCTAAGGGCTCCATTGCTGCATTCTCATCGTTAGCTCTAGCAATATCCAAACATTCCCCAATCCCATCCATCGTCGACCTTATCTCATCCCTAATCGAACTGAGACTTGCCCTCATCACCTCAAACTTGTTCCTCAAAATCTCATGCGTTTTCAGCTCCCGCTCTCTCCTCTCGCGTTCAACCCGAGCTGCATTCGCTTGCAAATTAGGAAACTGATACCTAAGTGTGTTTTTCAAGTAATCATATCCTAACCTTATTTGTCTATAGTGAATCCCAAAAGAAGCATTCCATTTCTCTAAAAACTCAATTGCCTTTGATCGCAACACCGTCGCAACCGATGAAGGGGCAGGAAGTGGTTGATTTCTTCGAAATCCAACCGATAAACTTAACAACTGGTCCAACTTTTCAGTAATTAGGGTTCTGAAAAGCTTTGACCGCATAAATAACTCGTCAATTATGAACAACGTAAGATACCTAATCTGCAATTACCCAAAAAAAAACCTAGGTTCAATAATCACAAACAATCACACATACACTAGTCAAAATTAACAAAATTAAGATGTTATAAACAAAAATTGAAATGCAAAAAAAAAATTAAAAACCTGAGAATGTTGTCGCTTCATGAGATCCATTAGGGTTTGAAAAGCGAGTTTGACCTCAAATTCAGAGTAACGAACGACCATTTTAATGGCTTTGAGAAGACGAGGATCAACTTCTGGATCAGTTGAGTTGGTTGCTTTCTCGATTAATGCTATAACTTTTCCGCTTTCTCTGTTTTCTTCACCGTGCTCGTCCGCCATTGTGACGTTGTTTCGAGAGTTTATTTTTATGTACTCCGTATTTTTTTTAATTTTATCCATTGTCGTTGATAAATTTCCCGGAATTTGCGATTAACGGAATTTGTAAATTTCCCCTTGATAATTAAGGATCACCGCTCCCCGGAAGTAGTCCGGAACTATGCAACTTCCATTCAACCATTCCTATTTTTCCTTACACAACTTTAAATAAAAATATTTTTAGTTAGATAAAATAAAAAATTATTAAAATTACATATTTGAAAAGTACGTGACGAGACGAATAAAACAAGATTTTGCATGACTAATCTTTACATATATAAAACTAACCTTATGTGCACGCTATGCGTGCTTCGATGTATGAATATCTAATATAATGTTTGTATGATATGTTCGTGACCGATTTTGATTACAAACACATATTAAACTCAAAAAGAATTACCAAGTTCAACTTGCCAAGTAGTTGTGTTTTGGTGGACGGATGGGTGATTAATGGTGGTAATGGCTAGTATGAATCAAATGAAATGGAAGAAAATGGATGGATTTTGGTGGATTTTTTGGAGGATATTTTTGGAGGATGGATTAATTGAGTGGGGAATGGAGGAGTTTAATGGAGCTTGGTGAAGATGATGATGGATGGAGTATGGAAGAGGAGGAAGGAGATAAACTTTTTTTTTTAATCAACAAATCGATCTGATTTTCTATTTCTTCAACACAAATTCTTATATATGGCTGGCCACACCATTAGTTGATTGTGTGGTTGGCCATACTATTAATTGACTGTATGGCCAATTCTTTTTAAACAAAACTTTCAAAAAAATAAAAAACTGTAAATTATAATGCTTTGCTTTCACGGAGTTTTTTTTCTCTCGTTTTCTCTAACCTCCTTTCCTCCAACAAATCACTTGAGGAGGGAGAAAAAAAGATTTTTTTTATAAATTTTTTTTCTTCAAATGTATATTGTACAAAAATTATAATTCAAAAAAATAAAACAAAACTAGTAAAATTCATATTTTTAATTCCCTATAAAGAGAGATCCATATTGATATAATTTTGTGACATTATAATTTCAGTATTTTTTATGGGGATACTAATTTTTTTCTTTGGATTAAGTGTTTTTATTAAAAGTTAATAATTGTGTTTTATTGGGGGATAATTAGTGTATTCTTTGATTTTGTTTTTGGTTTTTTTTTTTTGTAAATTAAAAATTTTATTACCACCAAAGCAACTATAACCTACGGTATCACCTAGGCTTGGCATCCCTTCTAAGAAGGCACCCAAAGGACTAAGGGGACCCAAACTAAACTCCTACGCAAGCTTACTTATCTAGATTACATATTAATGTAATCAACCAATCTAAATCATATCTGTTTAGCTTTGTCATATTGATGAGTTTGCACCTATTTCTGATAGCATACTTTAGTATTATTTGAATTTACTTAATTAGTTTTGTTTCTAAGTGTTCATTGGTTTTTTTTTTTTGAGTTTAATTCGTTTTTATTGGGTTTCTTGTTGTTCTTAAGTATATTTTATGTGGGTTACTAAGTATGTTATAGAAGGGTTCTAACTCTTCGTAAGTCGATGGGGTTACTAAGTGTAATTTAGTGACGGTTTTATTATGGTTTAGAGGGGATATAATAGGGGTTACTGTGAATTAATGGGGTTATTAAATGTGAGTTAGTGGGGTTATTAGTATGGTATATTGGTGTTACTAAGAGTGAGTCAATGGGGTTACTAAAACTGAGTCAGTGAAGTTACTAAGAGTGAATCAGTGGGGTATGGTTACTGTTATGGTTAATAAGGGTTATTAAGTGTAACTTAGTGGAGTTACTAAATTTGAGTCAGTGGGGGTTAGAGATGGCAATGGATCCTGGATCCGCCCCGGATCCACGGATCCAGATCCGTTTTTTCGGATCTGGATCATCATATTTTTGGATCCGCGTGGATCCGGGTCGGATACGGATCCAGTGGGAAAATGCGGATCCGGATCTTGTCTATAGATCCGTATTCAGATCCGCAAGATCCGCGGATCCGTTTTTTTAATTTTAAAAAAATAAAAATAATAAATAAATGCAAAACTTATAGGCCCAAATACAAAGCCCAAGTTATAACATCAGTAATGTTTTAATGCACTAATAGCCTACTAACATAAAATTGCAAAAAATATACAATCAAAGATTAAAAGCTTCAAACTTCAAAGTCAGTAACCAATATTTACAAACCCTAACTCGGTACTCCTTCACATTTCGCAAGTTCAAGGTTCAACGCCTCCCACCAGGCCACCACTTCGTAGCCGCCACCGCCGAGTCTCAGCCCTGAAGCCGCCAACGAGTCTCAGCCGCTCAACCCTCAGGTATGTTAGTCTCAATCTCTCACTTTGTCTAAATCTCTCACTTTGTATAAACCTCATTGTACTCTCTTGAAAATTTGCAGAACGGACCACGACTCGCAGGGAGCTTCCGACGACGACGAACACCGAAGCTTTGGTATGCTTTCTACTTTTAATTATTTACTTTGGTTTGCTTAAACTTGATATTGCTTGATTTTTATTACTTGATTATTATTAGAATACATTTTTATCATAAATTACTTAGTATATCCTTAATAATCTTGATATTACTTGATAAAAGTTTAGTTATTAGTTAAATTTAATTTTTTATTTTTTTGACAATTTTTTTGGCAGTGAAGAAAGGTGTGGTTCATGATTTTAATTCTTTAGCCTTTGAAGTTTTGTTATTAGTTAAATTTAATTATTTAGTATATCCTTAATAATCTTGATATTACTTGATAAAAGTTTAGTTATGAGTATTAGATGGGGTATTAAATTTCAATGAAATTTTTTTTGGCAGTGAAGAAAGGTATGGATGAGCAATCTGTTAAAGGTAGTGATGCTGCTTCTAGTCAACCTCGTGAAGATTTTGTAGAACCTATTGTTATTGTGGCTAGTGACGGGGACGGGAATTTTGAAGGATTTGTTGAGGGACTTGAGTCTGAGAATGATCCTAGCAAAGAAAAACAGTCAAGTAGTACTGTCAAGCGAACTAAGAAACTAACTTCTGAAGTTTGGGACTACTTTGATGTAGTTATGAACAATGGTATACAAAAGGCAAAGTGTAGGTATTGTAATGGTTTACTCGCTTACACATCTGGGAAAAATGGAACATCGCACCTTCTCAAACATGCCAACAACACATGTCCGAGAAGGCATTTGAAGATTGGGGCGGGTCAATCACAATTGAAAATTAAAAGTGATGTCGATGGGTTCACTTCCTTAGCACTTAAGGAAAAGCAAAAAAAAGTGATACTTGATCAAGAAGTTTCAAGGAGAGAGTTGGTTAAAATGGTAGTAATGCATGAGTACCCTTGGTCAATTGTGGATCATATGGGTTTTAGAAGTTTTGTTAAGAGCTTAAATGACAACTTCAAGATGATTTCAAGAAATACTTTGAGGAGCGATGTGTTAAAAATGTATAACACTCATAAGAGTTCTCTTAAAGTTTTGTTACAACTTAATGAAGGTAGAGTGGCAATAACAACTGATAAGTGGACGGCTTCTAACCAAAAGAAAGGGTATATGGCTGTTACATCGCATTTCATTGATCAACAATGGGTTTTACATAATCGAACATTAAGGTAATACTATATTTAATAACTTAATATTCATGATTTGCATGTTGGCTAAAGATTTTTTTTTATTTGAGTTGATTTGGTGCAAGTATTTAGTATCTCTTACTTTGTGTAGGTTTTGTTTTGTGCCTTGTCCACATACGAAGGGGGTTCTTGCTAAGATTTTAATGGATTGTTTGTATCAATATTCATTAGAAAATAAAATTTCTTCTGTGGTTGTTGATAATTGTACTACAAATGATGCGATGATTAATATTTTGTTGAAGAAATTAGAAATTGGTTGTTTTGTATTGGGTGGAGATTTTTTACATATGAGGTGTAGTGCTCATATTTTAAACTTGATTGTGAAAGATGGTTTAGAAGTAATTGATCATGCAATTGGTAAAGTTCGGGAGTGTATTGCATTTTGGATGTCTACCCCTAAAAGGATTGAAAAATTTGAGGAGGCTTGTCGTCTTTTGAATGTGTCTAAACCTAAAAGGGTGGGTCTTGATTGCAAAACTAGGTGGAATTCTACATACTTAATGCTTGAATCTAGTTTGCCTTTCAAGGATGTCTTCAATAAGTTGAAACGTCTAAACAAACGTCTTAAGTTTACAGTACCTAGTGAGGACGATTGGACTATGGCTACTCTTGTTTGTCAGAGGTTGGAAATTTTTTTCAAGGCTACGAAAATCTTTTCTACTAGAAATCATCCAATAGCAAATTTGTTTTTTCGAGTTGTTTGTGAAATTAGACTTGCTTTACAACGGTGGATGCAAAGTGATAATGAGGTTATTAGAATAATGGCTAAGGGTATGATGGAAAAATTTGACAAATATTAGTTACATATCAATGAGATTTTGGCTATTGCTGCTATTTTAGATCCAAGAAACAAAATTGAGTGTGTGGCTCATTATTTTAAGAAGATTTATGGGAATGGTGCTAATGATAAATTAGCAAGAGTAAGGAGGACC
This sequence comes from Salicornia ramosissima, assembly GCA_951394345.1. Classification (NCBI taxonomy): domain Eukaryota; kingdom Viridiplantae; phylum Streptophyta; class Magnoliopsida; order Caryophyllales; family Amaranthaceae; genus Salicornia; species Salicornia ramosissima. The sequence continues at coordinate 53,291,484 of OX596234.1, forward strand.
CTTGATAATCTTGTTCTTAAGTATCAAAGTAAGAGTGAAGTAGTGAATAACCAATCACCAACCGATAAAGGTCTTAATGATTGTGATGACAAGGATGACTTTGCTAAATCCAAGAGACAAAAAGTTAACTTGTTTCCCATTAAGAGTGAAGTGGATCAATACTTAGAGAGTGGTACTTTGCCCGAGAATAATGAATTTGATGTTCTTAATTGGTGGAAAGGGGATTTCAATTACCCTACATTGCAAAAGATCGCTAAAGATATTCTTGCTATTCCCGTGTCTTCGGTTGCATCGAAAAGTGCATTTAGCATGGGTGGAAGAGTGATTAGTCCCCACCGTTCTAGGCTTCATTCACAAACCGTGGAAGCCTTAATGTGCTTGCAAAACTGGTTGGTTGATGATATTAAAGGTAATATTTTGGTTATTATTAGAATATATTTATTTTTGTCACCTTACCTATTATTTAATATTTTCTAATTATATATATGTTTATTTATGACAGAAACTTGTGAAGGAACACATGCTTGTTCAACCATTAATGAAGATTGTGATGATAATGATCAAGAAGTAATGGATATCATTGAAATGGTAATATTGAAAAATTATTTTACATAATTTTAAGCAAATATTTTAAGTAATTATTAACACCTTTTTCTTTGGTTGATTCATACTTTATTATAGGATGTTGATGATGTTAGTAGTGATGAAGATTGAAGGCTTCAAAGAAAGGAATACTTAGGTTGAAGGCTTGGAAGTTGGAAGATGATTGATTTTTTTTTTTTATAGATTTTACATCATAATGTTTCAAAGTTGGTTATGTAATGTATGAATTTAAGTGTGTTGATAATGTTAGATTGTTAGTATTACTTAGTAGTTGGTTTTAATTTGCATATTAAATTATTAATTGTGTATTTGATGAATTGACAATTTTAATACATTAAAAGTTTTATTATCTCATTTAGGAGGTATGATACAAGAGGATCCGTTTTGGATCCGGATCCGTCGGATCTGGATCTGGATCCTTATTTTATAGATCCGTCGGATCTGGAGCGGATCCGGATCTAAGCTTAAAAAACTGATCTGGATCCATCAAGATCCGGTCCGGATCCGGTCCAGATCCGGTCCGCTGCCATCTCTAGTGGGGTTTACTAGGCTTGAGTCAGTGGGGTTACCAATTATGAGTAAGTGGGGTTACTAAATATGAGTCATGGGGTTACCAAGTGTGGGTTGGTGGGGTTACTAGTATGGTTTGGAGGGGTTACTAAATTCTGCTATATAGTCTAATAGGAAAAATGGTATAAAAGGAGTTGGTCTCTGGTACAACCAGCCACACAGATCTTATCCGTGTGGCTGTCTTTTAGTAAAAAAAAATCACGCGTGTTGTACTACTATTGAAGTCATAGCAACTCAGCAAGCATAAACTTTTTTCCACATTTTCCAAACCTTATTAGGAGAGGAAAAAAAGGTAGTTTGTTATTTATTTATTTTTTCAAATTCATATATTATAAAAAATACAACTCCAAAAAATAAAATAAAAATACCAAAATTTATATTTTTTTATTTCTCTACAAATAGACTCATATTGATATATTTTTATAACATTAAATTTTTTGCCTTTTTAAAACACTTAGTAACCCCATAAAATATTTAGTAACTCAATATAAATACTTGGTAACCCCTTATAAACATATACTTAGTAACTTAAAATAAATATCTAATAGCTACGTATAATTAATTTAGTAACACTAAAAAAAATTAACCGACAACCGATAATAAGTAATCCCACTGACTTATATAACCCCATTAACTATCTAACTTAGTCCTAGTAATCGCGCTGAATCATGGGAAAAATATATGAGGCATACAGGACATATACTCATGCAGAAGGCTTTGGAGTAAGAAAATCAACAACAAGATGGACACAAAGTGTTAATAGAACAATAAGATCAAAAGAATGCGTGTGTTCGAAAGATGGACACAAAATGTCACAAAGGCACAAAGAATGGAAATATAGATTTACTTTTTTTAAACCTTAAAAATCCCCTCATCTAAAAGTATTTCTAACTCTTCTAAAAAAAAAAGTAGTTCTAACAGGGGCTAATAATTTTCTAAATTCCCAATGACAGCCTGGCCAGCTACAATAAGATTATATGATTAAATTTCAAGTGAAAATAACACATGCATGAACTCAACTGAACTAAATTGACCTTCAAATTAGCTTAGAATGAACCGGAAAACCATTTTCTTGTTCTTTTACTTTTGAGCGTGGCACACATGTTCTTGCAAAGGGAGAGATGAACCAAAAATGTATTTTCTGCTACATTTAACGAAAGAAAAGAAACTAGTGTACACTTGTACGCATGATTCCGAGGTTTAGACAAGGGAAGGATCAGTATGAAATTTTGTTATCAGATGCAGGAAATATTGCAGGGCATGCTGTAGGGAGAAATCTAAACTAGCATTCAATTCTAGAATGCAGTCCACGCCTTTTTTTATTCAACCCAAATACCAAACAGATGATTGGCACGCTGTTGCTATAGAAGAGGTTGCGGATGTCACAATGCAACTCATGCAAGGACAGGGGCCCTCTTCGTCTCAAGTATTACCCTGGACAATATATCCTGCTCAGACCTTTTACTGATTACCATCATATCCATTCCCCCTTTCATGAAGCCCCTTCAAGCTTTAAGAAATAAAAAAAGGTACTGCTAATTAATTGCTTCCTATTTTATCTTGCAATATTTCAACGTTTGAAAGAACAGTAAATTCCTAAAAATCGGATAGACTGATAGATGCAATGAAGACTTCTTTATAAATGTGTAGTAGACTAAAAAAACTCAAGCACACTCCAAGATCCTAACATACCACGGGAGAATATGCATCTAGGAAACTAACTGTTTGTCCTCTCTTTATTATGAAGAATATTTAGGCAAATGAATGCCATGATTTCCAATGGCCAACACAAACCATGGATGTTGAAATGTTGAATTATTATGCTAAACTGATGTATAGTAGAAGAACTGGAAACAACTAAGAATACAGAAAGTCGTACTGCCATGTGGTATATATCCACATTTCGACAATCACAAAGCTAGCGGTTGGAAGTTGACACTCGGGCCACTCGGCGCTTTCTCTCATGCAACTACATATAGAACAAAACCTAAACAAATCATTTGACTGACATAAATAGAATTACCATAGGTAGGAAGGCCAGAGCTTTGGGTCCAAATATCACTACACTCACCATGTGAGGAATTCCTTTATCATCTCCTCACCAAATGGGTGTTGAGAATTACCCTAGCTATGGGGCACTGCTCAAGGACCAACACTCCCCAATAAATAACACAAATAGCATTTAAAAAAAAAAAATACACACTGAATTACTCAGCTTAACAAAAATGAACAAATACCAATTTTCAATATACAAATACATAGAAATTCCTGCATTTTCCAGATCACAAAATTATAGATCATATGATCCATCAAATGACTTTACAGTTTACACAACTAGAAAACAAAATTACTTTACAGTTGAGATACTTCCTTATTGACAAAAAATATGTTTCTTGAACTCATATGAGACACGGGCAATTGCCAATTCCCTTAGTTTCAGAATCAGATATCAGACAAAAAAATTCTTTGATTTTGGTTGAAGATGGAATGTCAATTTTTCAAAATGTCCAGACTCCAGATCTAACTCAGATGCAGAGGATTATGAATCTGACACGAGTATTTGAGATGATGGAAAAATCACAAATTATATAAACACGACTGATAAAACACTCCATAAACCGTGCACAAAATCCAGCAACACCTACTTCAACTACATAAATGAAAGCCATTTACAAGCAGGGACGTCTCTGAGCCAGGGCATGAGGGGCGGCTGGCCTGGACCCAGAGTAAAAGGGTCGGTTTCATAGCTTTAACCTAATATTGAGAGCTATAAACAAAAGCCTGCAATGAATTAAAAGCCAACTTTGATTCATAAAATCAATAAAATTCTAGCAACAAATTTGCTTATAATAATCCTCCATGACTATAGTAATGATGACCCATTGTCCCACTACTCAGTAATCCACCTTAAACGAACACTAATTTACTATCTGACAATCAAGTAAACCATTAAACCCTAAATCGTGAAATTTACATTCGACGATTAAAATTAATTAAATAAATAGAATATATCTTACCTCATAAGCTGGTTCAATGGAGGAGTCGAGTAGAGGAAGCACGAGAGCAATGGAGATCTTGTTGTATGCTTCAATGGAGATTTTCCTGCAGGATTCAATGAGGAGCGAGAGAATGTGTAGCGTAAAATTGTAAGAGAGAACTTCTATGTTTATTATATAGGGTAGAAAAGTGACTAGGGTTACAAGACTTGTATTATAGATGGGCATGGGTCGGGTGAGTTCCAAGAGCCCAAAACACACACAAATTGGGACCGGCCCAGCATAAGCTTGTGAGTATCATGATACGTTAGGAGAAGTACATTCATGGGTCATAGACTGTGCATAAACAATACTAGTCTTATGTGCACGTTATGCGTATTTTAATGTATGAGTATTTTATATAATGTTTGTATACAATATTTATAAGCTTGTTGAAAATAAGATTATAATTGTTTAATTGAATAAAATTTAATTTCACCTACTACACTATCTCTGATCAAATTTTCACTGTAATTAAAAGATAATAATTTAATGTGAAAAGCTACAAAAATATGGTGTCCATTTGTAAAAAATACAAAAATATTAATTTTACTGCTTTTATTTATTTTTGTTAATTTTGTGATATTTTCATTTAAAAAGATAAAAAAAAAAATTATATTTTATAAGGAATAAATAATTATTTGCTCTTTGATTGGTAACTCCTTATTTTGTTATTGATTGATTGAATTTAATTTATAATTAGATTATCTTTATTTCATAAGGAAGATCGATATTTTGGACATTTTTATATAATAGAGAAATAAAAAAGAAAATATTTGTGTGAAAACTATACCAATATGGGTATCTAATTGTAGAGAATTTAAAAATATAATTTTGGTGTTTGTGTTTTATTTTTTTGAATTATATATTTTGTAATATCTTCATTTTAAAAATACAAAATTTTTCTTTTTAATTAATATTATATAGTTTGAATATTTAGAAAATTTTAAAGGTTAGTTTAGACTTTTTGAGGGGGGACACCATGGCTCCCCCTTGGCTTATATAATAGAGATTTTCACAACATGACACAAGCACGACGATTCAGACCACTAACTAACCCGCTCATTATAAACAAAAATTCATATCCATAAATAAAATATAAAAATTACAATCAAGGTACCATATGAATTGGTCTGACATGAATAATGGATTGAGTTTGGTTGGGTATCAGCTCTCTTTTATCTTGGCTCGTTCTAAGCACGACCTTGTGCTATGAGGTATGTGGACCTAACACATGGTTCGTCTTAGACTCTTAGCACAATTTGTCTCCACCTTTAGCTTTGACAAATTATAAATGCATAGTTAATAATATTGCTAGCATTTTTCTAACTCTAACCTTGCTCTATAAAGTGAACACTTAATATTACCACTAAGTTCTACTATAACTTGTTTAGGGAATATTCAAACTCGAAAACTCGCAAGTTTCAAAAATGGAGCTCAAACTCTACTCGTTTTTGTATTTTCCTGAGCTCGATAAACTCGAGTTCAACTCGAAAATAGGCTCAAATTCGAGCTTAATTAGAAGATCAATAATCATAATGTAATACATACCTTAGCTCAAACTAAAATCTAGAATTAAACTAAAAATTTCCAAATAACAATTCAAATGCCAAAGTCAGTGAGAGAAGCAATCAAGATGAGAATGAATGAAAGAGATGATCGTACTCCGACATATAGCGGCGGATCAGAGCAACAACATCACTGTTTGAGAGTTTGAGATTGAAAAAGAGAGATGGGAGAAGCGACATAGTTATTTGGGGTTCCTTAATTTTTAGTGTGAGTGAATGAGAGAGATCAGAGAATCGACAAAAATGAGAGTGAATGAGAGAGATTGTATTAGTAATAAATACTAGTATGTCTCCTGAAAAAGTATCCCGTAATATACAAATGCTACTATGTCTAATTTGATTATTATTGTAACCAATTGCATAGTCTTATAACATTCATCGATCATAACAAAAATCTATTTTCACCCATATTATGAGCCCAAAAATAATCTGTATAAACTAACATTGGAGGAAACCCCAAAGTTGCTTGAAGTTGACATATGGGGTAATGCGATGACATTCGAGTTCCTCACACTTCTGTATATAACAAGAATATCAAAAGGTATTTTTAATGTAATTTTGAACAACTTTAGGGGCAGTGATACAGAGCACCAACTAAATAAAGTGGTATTTTCGAAATATATTTTCAACAAATCACAAAAATATCATTTGATATACTTGTTAGATATACACGAGTGAAAAACTAAGAATTTCCCAGGTAATGCTAAGTGAAAGTTTCTGTATAAATACTAACGAAATCCTTAATTTGTTTTGCATTTGAAAATTACGGATTATAAGTTCCTATATTTGTGTTTTTTTTCTCACAATATGTATGTCTTATAACAATTTACATTTTGGGAATTAGCTAGGCTACCACTTAACTGGTTGTTTAAAAAAAAAAATTTCTTTAAATGCTTTTTGGAACTTTGAATCTCGCGAGTTTATAACTCGAGTTCATCGTTGCTTGATTCGACTCGTTACTACATTGAGTCGATCTCGAGCTCGAATTGAGCTTTGACTTATGCAGTCTCAAGTCGCTCGCGAGTCGCTAGTATTGTTCTATCATAATCACCACTAGTTTTGATGATGAAATTTATCCTTAATTGTAATGTAATTAACTTTTTTTTTTGTTTTATTAGATCACTTTTTTAACGAAGGTAAGATAATAACTAAAAATTACCAATGACAAAAAATTTAGCAATCCATTTGGTTTTTTTAATAAAATGTACTCCCTCCGTAACGCAAAAATGGCAACAATTGTCTTATCTGGATATTAAAAAAAAATGACAACAAATACCAAACTTTCAATTTCTAGTAAAAAAAAGTCACAATATTTACCAAATTGCCATTACTTATCAAAATTAATTTCTCATTATATTATATATTAACACAAAATCATTAACACTACATTAACCCACCATCATTCACCCTCACCTACACCAACAACCAGCCTACACCACAACCCGGCAACTCAAACCCCAGGCCAGCCACCACCCCAACGTAACAACCCCAAACACAGCCACCATCCCAACACCACCCTAACCCAACAACCCAACCCCAGCGGCCACTCGAGCAACCCTAGCCACCACTCGAAATCCTCAGCCGCCATGAGCAATCCAACCACCACTCGGGCAACCCTAGCCACCACTCGATCTCGTAATCACCACCACCGTCAAAATTACCACTCGATCCCCAGCCACCCAGCCACCATGAGCAACCCTAGCCACCACTCGAACTCAACCTCCCTCTATCGCTCTGTCAATCTCGAACCTTATCTCCCTCAAAATCACCACCACCGTCGATCTCAAACCCTATCGCCTCTCTCTCTCTCTCCGTCGATCTAGGTGGTGGCTGGGTTGATTTGGGTGGTGGTGGTTGGGTTGATTTGTAACGACCCGTATTTTATCAGCGTTGTTTCCGGAAAAAACAACAATACGAATCAATGATTAAATGAAAGTTTATGATTCTAAGTTTATTTATTAATAGCGGAAGCTCTTAACTATTCAATTTATTAAAAGAAATTATAAAACTGTTCGAAGAATCAAATAAAATGTCCTTTACAACTGGGACTCCATAGTCCATTATTAACTTCAAAACTACTAAATAACCATTAAAATACTTATTACAAAGGCTAGGAAAGGTATAAAATACTAAGTTCCTCGCATTGCTCACAAACCCAGCCCTTGCGTAACCCCAATCAATCTTCTTCCGTACCTGTAAAAGGAATTTTGGGTCCACAGTCAGTGGGGAGTAATTAGATTGTTCTACTTAATCAGTATAACTCAATTAGTAATATAATGGCAAGAATAGATTCACTGAACATTCATCATAGCAAATTGACATGAACATCATAATTCAAGTACGCAGCGGAATAAATCATAACAGAAATCAAATCTAGACTCACAAGACCACTTAACTCATTCCTAGACTTCTAGACTTCTTACTGACTCTCAATTTCTAGTATATTTCAAGTGTTGACACAATCATATGCTCGTAGGGGAAACCTTAACTCTTCCCCAACTTTCCTTGTCTCATGCCGGTCAACCACGAATGGTCATTTTCCCGAGCACTGGGATCCAGAATTATCCCAAAACCGCAGAAGGGACAGTGGCTTCGACTAAACCTATGTTCATGGCACTTTAGCCACTAGATAGGCGGTCACTTCATAGTTTTATCCTTTTCAAGTTCAATATTCCAGTTCACACTTTGACTAATTGACAAGACTTGACTTCTATCAGTTCTAGTTCAACTTTTCTTGACTCAAAATTCTAGACCCAGACGCAACATGCTTGACATTCAACTAAACCACACGAGAATTGATCATGCAACGTAATTATTCAATTCAACAAGTTCATACGTAATAACATGCAATATTCGCAGTTCAATAATATAATTCAACCAATACAAGGATAAAGGCCGAAACTTACTCTCGCACTTACCAACCACACGAATCCTTCAATAATTCATCATCATGTTAAGATAATTCATTCAATCATAGATACACATTACAAGTTTAATTTAATTAAATAATTCCGGGAACATAATCGGAACCTAATCTTTTAATTATTAGAATCATAAAAATCTAGCATTTTACTTCCCTATTTCCATTCGAAATTTTCGAGTGGACAGCAACATCAAATCAAGTTTTGAACAGTACAAAATTACTAGCTTTGATTAATTAATTAGAAATAACTCAAGATCAGGTTCAAAGTCTAATCTTTTATCAGGAAACAAGTTAAAATCATTCTTTTATTTTTATCATTCCACACGACATTCTTCATAAAATAATCTTAATTAATTCTTTCCTTCTAAATCCAAGTAATATCAAGATTAAATTCATAATACTAGATCAATTAGAATAAAAATCAATACTTTAATTTGTACACAAGATTTTCGAACCAATTGATGGGCAAATCAAGATCATCACACGGTTTAATCAAGAAAATTATCAAGGTTAAATATTTATATTTCAAGAACTAAACTAGATTAATAACTGATTCAAGATTATCATTAAAGTAAGATTGAAGTTAGATCAAAATTATAGCAAAAAGATTAATTTTTATCATGCAAAAACTTTCGAACCTTAATGGTGTCACACGGCACACTTGCATACAACATTCATAAATTATTCTAAAGTTAATTCAACAATTCTAAGTAGCAAGAATCATATAACAATCATAGAATAAGGTGAAAGCATGAAGTAAACTTGTCAAATATTCATAGAATTATGTCTATGGCACTCGACATTCATGGCAAGTATTCAACATGAAATTCGAAAAATACACAAACATGATTCTAAGCAATCCTACATAGTTCTAGACCTATTCTATTAATTATATAACTAATTATTCCTAAAGATTAAATAAAACAAACTAATTACCTATTCCTGAAGTATATGATTCGAGTATTGCACAATACCACACGGTTCTTTGTTGTTCTTTAAGCTTCTTGTTTCAATCTTGAGAGTAACTTCTAGGCAAAAGATTTCTAGAGGTAATGTGTGAATTGTTTGATAGGGAAAGATAATACTAATATTTGTTGATTTCCTCCTTTTTATTCTTATGAGGGTCGTGAGTTTTGAGGGGGTCATAGGTTTGTTTTTCCTTTCCTAATTTTAGTAAGGTAGTTAGGATAAAAGTTGGATTTTTGGGGTAAGGTCAATTATAGATATCTAGTTTAATAATTTAGTAAATAAATTGAATTAATAAAATAAAGAAATTAAAAGGGAGGGCCAGCTCAATGGGGGTTTTACCTAGTAAATCTTTGTAGAGGATTTGGGCCAAGATTTATAATTAGGCTTGCTATCAAGTTAAGTTGTTAATTGACCCTTTAACAATTAATTAATCAACTAATTAATTAAATAAATAAAATTTAAAATAGCCCAAAATTTTGGGTTATTACATGATTGGTGTGGGTTGATTTCTAGGGTTTCGTAGTGTCCTTTTTCAGGTGCAGATTTCGTGGTTGGGGTGGTGTTTGGTGGACGGTGGTGGTGATTTCGCGCAGATTTTGTGGCCGGTGGTGGTGATTTCAAAGGTGGCTGGGGCTGGTGTTTGGTGGTGTTGGTGGGCTGTTGTGGTGGTAGTGATGTTTGGTGGTGTTGGTGTTTAGAGCTAAAGGCTTATTAATTAGGGCTAATCAACACTTTAAGAAAAAATGCCTAGGAGTCCGCGCACTCCTAGTTTGTTGCCATTTTTCCGTTACGAAGGGAGTAGTAATGATAATAGATTTAAAATGTAATTTTGTCACGAAAGAATCTTAAAATCCCCATAAAAACACATATTCATTGATAGGGCAAAATGCACCCATTAGCTATTGGACCAAGCACACCCAATACAAGGCCCGATCTAATCTCAAGGCAAGTCAAGGAACTATGCTACAAGGAAAGCCCAACAGACATTATCAGGTCCACACATGGGACAAAGCCCATACACGTGGTCTGGTCCTATTAAATCCACGCTCAAGCACCTACCTGGTCTAGAGAACATCTACCACTCCACCAGGTCCAACTCAACCGACCAGGGGTAACTTATTCCTGTAAACACCTAATTCTGGCACCTCAGTTAGCTCCCAACGGTCTATGATGAATGTACCCTGTTGCAAAGGCCCGGTCTTGAGCTAGCTAATATGCCAAAATGCCACCTCTTTACCCATATCATACCACTCTCACACTATTTATAGGCATTTTAGAGGTTCACGACTCGTTTTAGGATTTTTCGGACATTTTTTAGGATTTTTGTTAATTTGTTTTTATTATTTTTCATGCATATTTATTTTCTAAGGGTATTTTAGTCATTTTAAACTGCATCAAATAATTTTTCTAAGTCAATTACATTTTTCTAGAATTTTTGGTGATTTTTCCATAATTTTCTGAGTTTTTATCTATTTTCAATAATTTTTTGAAACATTTTCCATTCTTAGTGGCATTTTAGTAATTTTACACCTGCATCATCAACTTTTTCTCCACTTTTCACTCATTTATATTTTTCTAGAATTTTTCCATTTTTTTTTGGCATTTTTAGCGTATTTTTTCAAAATAGTCCGAAAACCCGAAAATAGTCGAAAACAGTCCAGATTGGCCCGGATTATTCCGGAACCTCACGAAATCTCTCGGAATCTCAAATATTATGATAATATTACGTAATCATAATGATATCCGTAATCGTATCGTAATCGCATAAAAATCTCGGAGAATCACGTGCAAAATAAGCAAAAAAATCGACCCGGATATAGCCTGGACCTGCGCCTAGACGCAGGTCACAAATACTGACCTGCGTCTAGACGCAAGTCATGTAACTAGACCTGCGCCTAGGCGCAGGTCTGGTGTTCTCCGGGTTCAATTTTTGTCTCTGTTTGCCTATAAATACGACCCTTGTCCGGCCTTTCAAAAGGACGACAATACAACATTCTGACTTCTGTTCTCTCTCTAATATTCATTCTCTCTGTCAAAATCAATTCAAAACACTGTCAAAATCAATTCAAAACTCTGTCAAAATCAATTCAAAACTCTGTCAAAAATCAATTCAAAACTCTGTCAAAATCAATTCTAAACTTTGTCACTTGGCATTTGGCATGCTAATCTCTTAGCTGTAATCGACCGCCGCACATTCCGGTACACATTTCTGAGGCCCTTTTCTATTCAATGTCAATATGCTTAATTTTATTTTGATTTTCATTTTAATTTACGACTTGCGTTCATCATGATGACATGAGTTTTTTTTGCTTTTTGTTTGTGTTAATCATGTTTTAATTCTTGTAGTTTTTTTTTAAATTTTTAATCCATGTCATGTCTCATTTTTCTTGCATTTTCCATGTCATTCTTTGTAGCATTTTTTAATTTATTTATTTTGATTTTATAATTGCACGGGATTCGAGGTACGTTCGCATTTTTCTATGCCATCATCATGTTGAATTTCTTTTTTTATGTAATTTATTTGATTTGAATCTTGATTTCCTTCGAACTTTTGGGTTCATTTTAGCGTCATAATATGGACTAATTCCAAAGTGGTCACAAAACGATTTTAGGCTAATTTGTGCATTAATTTAAACCGACTTAGTTATTCGTAAATTAGGGCTAAAATTGAGTTATCTCTGTTGCTCTGAAATTGAACAATGATCTTACAAAAGAGATCTAGTCGAGACCGCTTGCAGGCGGGCGGGCCCAATGCACGATTGGCTCGTAACCTGTCCCCGAACCCATACTTTGGTGCACGACCATATGGGACCGATTGCTCCTGGCTTTCGGTACTTCTTCGGTGTCCGTGGATCGTATAAACGCACGGTGGCGATTCCTACTAGTCCGTATTCACGTACGACGTTAACGAGCATTCAAATCAACTCGTGACGTAGGCGGCCGGGTAAAAATGACCCCTACAATTCCCTACATTCCCATAATGCTATAAATACCCATTTCCATGCAAAGGCCAAGGTATCCAAAAAAATACCAAACACACTCAAACTTCTATCTCTCTCTCTCTCTACATTTTACTCCTTTACTGACTTGAGCGTCGGAGAGTCTTTCCCCGGAACACCTCCGGGGGTAACTCACGTTTGTTCTTTGTGCAGTGGACGTGCCCATTCTCATGGATTTGAACTAGCTCTCGGCCCAAACATTATTGTGTATCAAAAATCACCTCAACATTCATTACCAAACTTAATTTTCTTCATATTTCCTATTACCATCCATTAGATCATTACCATTGGGAAGGGTTGGTATTGGATAATAATGAATATTTGGGAAGAAAATTAGATAAATTGAGTTAAACTAATACCACCGTGGTAATGAATTTTGGTTTATCTTTCAAATTTAGTTATAAATTTATTTCCATTATCATAATTTATAACAGTATAACTGACTATCAAACGAAATATACAAATTTTTGTTCCAATAAAAATTCAACCTAAAGTAAAGATGTCCTTGTGAGGGGTATAAATTAGAGCTGATCAAAAGTGGCCCGGCCCGACCCGTTTTTTTGCGGGCTTTGGACATGAAAATTAGGCCCGAATTTGGGCCCGAACCGATTTTTTTTATTTTTTCGTGGAGGCCTTGGACATTTAAAATTAGACTTTTTGGTTACTTTTTTAGGCCCAGCCCGAAAAAGCCCGCCAAGTCTGCACTAAATTTTCGGGCTTTGCCTAAGAAATTTGGGCCCAAACTAAGCCCAGCCCGAACCCAACCCGCTTTATGGGTTTAATTTTTATGCATCGGCCCGACCCGAACCCGGCCCGGCCCACGATCACCTCTAGTACAAATTAACCGAGGAAGTCAAAACCACCCGTAAACCCTTGCTCCTTCACGCTTCGGCTTTCGCCGTTTTGTTTCCCTCATTTCTCAGTTTCGACTTTCGAATTTCATATTTCCCCATATTTTTTTGTTTTTTTTGTTTTTGGAGCCAAACAAACCCCTAACCTGTCGCGCCCCAATTAATTAATTAATCAAATATTATTTCCTTAATTTTGCCCAGTTACTATAAAACCTCCAAAATAAAACACATCATATTTCCTTGTTTTCCCTTTTATCCGCCTCAACCACTCACATCTTTTCTCTCTCTTCTCTGTTTCTTCACACCACTTTCTCTCGTTGTTGATTCACTTTTCTAGCATTCAATTCATTGAACGAAAGTAAGAATTCAACATTCAGAGATTGTTATATCAATTCATTTTTTGTCGATTTTCCGCCTTATTTTTGCGTCCGAATTTTTTGGAATTTTCGAGAAATCGATTGCATGTTTTTTTTGTGTGGTTCCGTGATTTTTTTTTTTTTTGATTTGATGATTTCAATTAGGGTTTATGTTTTGAAATTCTACGTTTTTTAGACCTCTTTTTGAACATTTGGTAAAACAATTTTTTTTTTTTTTGCGGAAATCGCCATAATCGCTAACGGTTCTGGTTTATTTTCAAGGTTTTGGTTGGAGAAATTAGGGGTTTTTGGAGTTAAAATCCTATTTCCTTCAATTAGATGTATCCAAGGAGGAGATGATTGTTAAACGACCATCTAATTTGGAAATGCCAGATCTAAAACGTTGTGATTTTGACGATTCTACGGTTGAAGAAGACGATTATGGCGTTTCAGTGCACTCTAAGAAACGAAAAACTGCTACACACTGCCAAATGCCGAAAGATGTATTAGTTCAGTATGAGAATGAAGTACCAATGAGCTCATCCTTTACGGAGTGTTCATCCTATGGTGAAGAAACCGAGTCTGATTCAAAAAATAAGTCAGTTTATTCACGGAAAACGTCGAGAGGGAGACTTCCGGCATTGCCGTCGAGGTTTAGTGACTCTGTTACTCGTTCAATGAAGGGCAACAAATCCAAATTTGCTGATATTGAGTCAGGTTTACACGAAATTTATTTGAAAAGACGTGATAATAAGAAGACTAAACCAGAAGATTCTCATTTTGGTACATATTTAGTTAAAAAAGAGTTAAAAGAGGAGAAATTAAAGTTGCCTAGTTACAAATATCATCCTTATTGTCAGGACACAGAAGATGATGATCTGATGGATGTTTATGTGCATAACAAACCTTCAATAAATGGCTGGAATACGTCAGCATATTTCCCAGATAATGAATACATGTCTGTTTCTCGACCTAATTCGACTCAGAAAGGTGTGGGGAGAGGGTCTAGGACGAAGGTGAAACAGAAGAATTTTGTCTATGGTCCGGAGGACTTTGCTTTGGGTGATATAGTTTGGGCAAAATCAGGGAAGAGGTACCCTGCTTGGCCTGCTATTGTAATTGATCCAATGTTGCAAGCACCGGAGGCAGTTTTGAGTTCGTGTATTCCAGGTGCTATTTGTGTCATGTACTTTGGTTATTCCAAGAACGGGAAGCGAAGGGTGAGCTTCTCCCGTTTATGCAAAATGTGAACTGAATTATGCATTTTTATGTATATATTTAAGGGTTATATACATTTCTAACTTTTTTATGTTTTTTTATTGGTGGCAATGAGCAGGATTATTCATGGGTTAAAGGTGGCATGATATTCCCATTCGTTGATTACCTAGACAGGTTAGTCTTGTTGTCAACCTTGTTCATGTTGAAATCTGTGGCATACTGCAATGAACCAAGTAATTAAAGAATTAATTTCTGAATTTTATTATTTTCAGAATTTAATGAGGTTATTTTGTTTTATTTATCTTAACAATTGTACTTTTTTTTGGTAAGTAAGCACATTCATTCCAGACACATCAAACAATTACATAACAATTAATTGTATTTTTGGTTTATAGTTTTTTTAGGTACGTTTTGTACTTCGATATGGGCACAATAGGTTAAGAGATTAGTAATATATATATTAGGAAGGGAGGAGAAGAGAGTTATGCAGAGAAATATTTTGAAAAGCTTGGGCTTTTGAGACTTGTGACCTAAAGTCACTAATTGGAGATTGCTAGCCTCAAGTTGCTACTTATCTTTTTTATTTAGTCTCTCTAAGTTAGCATTCAGCAATTAATACAACTTCTCTACTATTGGCACATATTTTTGCTGTTGTTACTGTTGGTATTTTAGCCTATCACTATTTTTGGTAGTGAAGTTGCCAGATTGTTAAGCTTCAAGTTTTCAGTTCTTAGCACTTACTGGTCTAATTAATTGTTTGCTTAACTTGACTATAGGAATTAGGGATGCAACTGATTTTTAGTTTGCAAAATTGGCTATAAGGTAAATTCATGGTAGGAGTTGTATCTAATGTTCCTAGGTTTCATGCACAGTTACAGGATATAATTGGTTAGTGTTTAATTGCACTAATTGCATAGAGCTCTGGACCTACCGTAGATTGGATTATTTTAGGTTTGATCTGTTAGGAGGTTGTTATACTGTCATTCTCTGGAAGGTTTCAGAAGCAAAGCTCTGTTGCCAGTTTGAAGCAGCCAGACTTACTGTGATTTTTATTGCATTTATTTAGATTTCAGGCGCAGACTGATTTGCATAAAAGCAAGCCTACTGATTTCAGAATGGCCATTGAGGAGGCCCTTCTGGCAGAGCAAGGGTTTATGGATAACCAGTTGGGTTTGGTAACATCTACATTTTATGATGCCAACCCTCATGGATTTCAAGAGGCACCTGGTCCCAACCAGCTTCAAGAATACCATTCTCAACACCAGGCACGTTCTACTAATCATTTTTTTTTGCTATTTTATTTTTCAAGAAAGTATTAGCTTTGACAAAGTGCTGAATGTTGTTAAGAGTTGGTGTTGGAGCAATTATATACAATCTGCCTTGTGGATGAGCGTTGCTTTTCAGTTGTACACGTTAAACACTAGTTATCAAATATAAAAGTATTATTCTTATGGCATGTTGCTATGTCATTTCTATAGTTTTGTACTAATCAAGGCTTGTTGACGGCTAGGCTAGACATGCTATCTGCTACCAGGATTGCTTGCTTATCATATCCATGCCTTTTGATTTCCTAAATTGTTTTTTACCCTCTCTATGATGCCATTGTAAAAATATTGATACCATCATTACCATGGATTGTAATTTGGATGTGTTCCCTTGTGTATGCTAATTTCCAACTCTTGGTGATAGTAAAGAGATTTCTTCTGCTTGGTATCCTTAGTGATGTTTTGCACTTGTGATAATCATGCTGAGATCCTTCTTCAGGATCTTGAGAAGAAGAGGGATACGCGCCCTTGCAGTGGATGTGGATTAGTACTTTCGTACAAATCCTTCGTCTCTCACGAAGGACAGTCATTGTGTAAACACTGTGTCAAGGTTTCTTTTTTGGAGCCAGCCATTTTTGCTTCATCAAATGATTATTCTATTAAAAGTTTGTAATGTTGTTAATTGTTAAATATCAATTTGTGGTGCAGCTATTAAAGTCTAAGCAGTATTGTGGTGTTTGCAAGAGAATTTGGCACCATTCTGATGGTGGAAGTTGGGTGAGGCTTTGCTCCCCTGATTAGATTGATGATGCTTGCCTCTCTCTCTTCCTCTGGTTTTCTTGTTTGGTTGCATTTAATAATTTGGAAGCTTTGTTCTTTGCATAGGTGTGTTGTGATGGCTGTGATGTTTGGGTGCATGCTGAGTGTGCTGAAATATGTGGCAAAAATCTCAAGGTTTGTGTTCTCTTTGCCTTTTGTTGTTTTGAGAGGACCTGATGTTTTTGTTAATAATGATCAGTCTGAAAAGACTTTCTTCTTCTTTTATTTATGTATATGTTATATTTTTTTCTTTTTTATATATTTAAGGATTTGGAAGATGCTGAGTATTATTGCCCTGATTGCAAGCCAAAGTTTGTAATTGAACCATTGCACCCAGCAGTGCTGCCTGAAGCCCAGTATGTGTTTACTTCACTGGTTGTTGATATTGCTATTCCTGATGTGATTATTATTATTGTTTATATTTGCACCTGCCTCTTTTAGGCAAATTTGTACAACTGCCTATTTTGAGGTTAAGCAATTTGTACAACTAATTATTGTATGTTGCAGAAAAACGGTGCCACCTGATGAGGTGACTGTTGTTTGCAATGGTATGGAAGCAACTTACATCCCAAGCCTTCACTTGTAAGTCATGAAAATTTCCAAAAAAATATTCTATTTAATTGTTTTTAACCCTTTCCCATGTTTGACTGGGAGAGAAGACCCCTTTTTAACCTCCCTTTGTTTACATGCTCTAATCAAGTTGATTACCATCTGTTCTCATCTGCTATTTTCCCCTTGGTTTAGGGTTGTGTGTAAGTGTGGTAAATGTGGAGCAAATAAGCTGTCATTAAGTGTGTGGGAAAAGCACACAGGTTGTAGAGCCAAGAAATGGAAGTATAGTGTCAAAGTTAAAGGCACAATGATCACCTTGCATAAATGGGTAAGACAGGCTTTTTCGTTTTTTATGAAAAATTTGAAATGATATTATTCATTTTGTTTATAACCTTTGATTGTGGATTTGTGGCACACTATCAGTATCACTTGCTTCAATATTATTTTCTTGTTTTTATTATTTATTTTACTATTTGTGATTCAAATATGCATCATCCTAGATTTAGGTTGTAGCATTTGTATTTTCATTTGATGTATTTTTGAACTTCATTTTCCTTCCATATTGTACATGAATAATGTTGTGCGTATTGATATAATTTTTAACTGCAATATTTTGCTCTTTGGTAGCATTCACTTCTTAGTGATGGGAAGCATGATTAAAATTGAATTTGTGTTTGGTTTCGGCATGTTTAAGTTATAATGTCTCTTTGATCAGTTTCAGGGGTGATGCCAATTTATCTATTATGTACGTGCACTTTTTTTTTTTGGAGATAATACTGCATCTAGCTTATATCTGTTTATCCTGGAAATTTTGAATTTTTCAACTTTTGTGGGTTTCAGTTTATTCTTAAAAAGTTAATTAATAATTATTTTGATGTCACGGCATAGGCTGCTGTTGTTTCCGTATTATTTTCTATACATAGAATCAATATATAAATTGTCCTAGATATATTGGCTGTGCGTTTGTCTTTGTACCATCTTATTTAGTTGATCAGTGTTCACTAGTAGGAGAATATACTGATGAATGACTTGGCCCTTTTCTTTTTTGTCTGGGACAAATACTTACAACTTAATTCTTTTCTTTCACACATTTGAATCAAAGAATTGGTCAGGATGGAATTTATGGGTACTACTGGCATCTACTTTAACTTACCAACAAATTTAAGCTCTGATGCTGTGTGATTCGAGGGTTTAGCCTTTTCCCTTTTAAGGTTTATAATATGTCCAAGATTTTATTTTGGTAACACTGGTACCTATTTTTTCACTAGCTCACAGATTTTGGAGCGACTGCTGCTTCTGATACTCAAAAGCTGGATCGGTCAAAGTTATTTGGCTTGTTGAGAGGTGATTGTTTTCTTCAGTTAAGAATCTTGCTTTACAACTACATGCATCTTTTCTCATACCTTACTGGTATTACATTGTCTCTGAGGTGCTATTTTTCCCCCTTCAAAAGACTTATGTGTGTGTTTTTTCTTGCCTAGGAAAATATGAACCAGTATATCCAAAATGGACAACAGAAAGATGTGCCGTATGTCGGTGGGTTGAAGACTGGGACTACAATAAAATAATTATTTGCAATAGGTGAGTTTGTTACAGCATTTGAACTGTTCCTTAGTTCTTTTTTAGCTGCATCCATTTCCTGGATTGCTGCAAAATTTACCTCTTCTTTCTTTTGTATAGGTGTCAAATAGCTGTACACCAAGAATGCTATGGAGCCAGTAATGTTCAAGATTTCACATCTTGGGTGTGCAGGGCTTGTGAAAGTCCTGATGTGAAGAGAGAGTGTTGTCTTTGTCCTGTTAAAGGCATGCGTTTTTTTATTTGTTACTTTTCTTTGATGCATTAGATATGCAGCTTTTTCACTGTTTTCTAATTAAGCTAAAATTTTCACTTGGTGCATACATGTGGATACTTTGGCCCTGTTCTTTTGGTCTGAAATAATCTGAACCGAACTAAATTTGTCTGAACTGAAATTCAGAATTTAAGTCCAAAAGAATGGGGCCTTGTTATTGTTTTCTAAGTAAGCTAAAACTTTCACTTGGTGCATACATGTGGATACTTTGGCCCTGTTCTTTTGGTCTGAATTAATCTGAACCAAACTAAATTTGTCTGAACTGAAATTCGGAATTTAAGTCCAAAAGAACGGGGCCTTGGTATTACACTTCATTTTGTGCACTTTTAGTGGGCCAAAAGGAGAATAGATGTAAATCTTTGTTGTATAATTTTGTTTATATGGCTCTACCTTGCTGTGTCCTCTTCAAAAACTGGGATGCCTGGATTGAGGTATAGTCTTGATGGCAGAAGGGCAAATAGCAACCTTAATAGGTTCATCCACTACTTAGTATGGCATTTTAGGGATATAGGCAACACTTAGGATTACCTATAAACATTTATATATTTTAAAACTTGGTAACACTTTAAGAATGTATGCCAAAATCATTTGGGTTTTCAATG
Source organism: Salicornia ramosissima (assembly GCA_951394345.1). NCBI lineage: Eukaryota > Viridiplantae > Streptophyta > Magnoliopsida > Caryophyllales > Amaranthaceae > Salicornia > Salicornia ramosissima. The sequence goes on from OX596234.1 coordinate 53,311,666, forward strand.
TTGATGTAACTATTTTCTTTTGGGCTTATACGTAGACAGCAGTATTTAGCTATTTACCATATTCCTTTATTTTTGTATGTTTGAATTGTTTAGGACCTAAGCTTCTTTTTGTCGTTTTTTTCCATAGATCTCTTTCGATCTACTTTATGTCCTGCATGTTTTGCTTGCCATTGCTGTAAGATGTGTTTTTTAATATATTTATTGTTGCATTGGGCTAATTATTTCTTTGGTTCTTTTCTTTACAGGAGGTGCTTTAAAACCTACAGATGTTGACAAATTATGGGTTCATGTCACCTGTGCTTGGTTTCAACCTGAAGTTGCTTTTCTAAATCATGAAGGAATGGAACCCGCAATGGGGATCTTAAGACTTTCTCCAAACTCATTTATGAGGGTATTATTTTATCTTTTTATTCCCTGTCTATCTAGCTTATTTTTTCTTTTATTGAAGATCATTCGTACCTAGAAGCTTTCTTTGTTTGCGCTAGAGATTGCAGTATTTTGATTATTATCATTAAAAACAGCCTTGTAGATATGTGAATTGTATGATTTGTTAATTATGGCTTTTAATTATCTGCAGAAATGTGTGATATGTAAGCAGATTCATGGATCTTGCATTCAATGCTGCAAATGTACTACATATTATCATGCAACATGTGCAGCTAGGGCAGGGTATTGTATGGAAGTAAGTTATTTTTCTATAATTTATGACTGATTAGTAAGTGCATCTGGAATATTGCTGGAATTCTTAACTTTTTTTTTTTGGGTGGATGAGGATTTTACTTGATGTTTTAATGTCCTTATAGAGAATGTTCTGTCGTAAGAACATATAGTCATCAATTTTTAGTTGGTATCAGAACGGTAATAAAATGGCGGCTGTGTTAATCTTCCACCAGCTTATTAACGGTTAAATTTATGAAATAGGGATTGCTAGAACTTGCAAATGATTGTTGTTCAATGACTTCAAAACTCAATGATTGTATTATGATACTAAACATTCTCTTTAGGGGATCAGCTCTTGTATCATCTTGTTTTTTTTTGTTTTTTTGATTCGTGTTACGGCTAGGATAAATTATAATGGTGGCCTGGTGGGGCCTTCTAAGGTCTAGTGTCCGCTTCAGTTTCCTTGTGGGAGGGAATCTCTCACTCTCTCACTCTCTTATTATTTGTTTCGATAGTATAATATAATATAAGGGAAAGGAAGGACTAAGGAGAGGGAAATAGTAGGAAGGAACGGGGAAATAAAGGGAGGGAAGATGGAGCTCCATTTTCCCTCCAAATGTCTCTGATTTTAGAGGTATAGTGTTTATTGAAGAGGGAAAAAATGGATCCCCTCCTTTCCCCAACCTCTTATCAATTTAAGGGATTTACTCCCTCCTTTTTGATTTCCTTCTATAAAAACAATATGTTAATTTCCTGAGGTCTAGTTTCCCGTTTAGAATAATAATAGAAAAGGTAAATAACTTGTCTGAATTTTGATAGAGTTGTAAATTTTTTGAAATTTTGAATTCCTCTCATTTTTATAAGACAAGTCCTAAGATATTTGGTAGAATTATCTTAATGTGACAATAATATGAGCGTCTTGTGCATATTTGATTCTTATGTACTCTATTCTGCTGGATGGTCATTTATGTTGGAGGTATGAAACTGATCTGATGTCAAACAGATTCTTGTGCTTGGTAGTGAGATTGCATTAAATATTGTATGAAATAATTAATGGAGCTGCATTGTGTGGGCTTACGCTTCTGGGCTTGCTCTTTATCTCTTGTTGATTGAATAGGTTGGCTTAAACATATTTATTCATGAATTGCCTTGCAGTTGCACTGTACGGAGAAAAATGGAGTACCGATAACAAGAAAGGCATCATACTGTGGTGCTCATAGGTAAATCCTATAATTCTAAGACTTTGTTCTGCAGGTTGTCTTTTTTATTTAGATTTTCTTGTTAATGGTTCTTTATGGATCAGGTGACCTCTAGTATGTTGGAGCATGTTTTGAAAAAATCTCCTAGGAACATATGTAAAAGTTTCTATTCTTCAGATCCCTAAGCAACTGACGTGCTTAATGTTTGCAATTGTTTTTTTTTTTTTTTTCAGTTGGGGAATATTACCTGTCAGTCTGCCACTTTCCATGCTGTTCTGCTCACCATTCTGTAGTTTTAGTTTCGTTTTCCTATAAATAGATGGTGGGATAATTGCATATTGTGGCTGATGTAGTTGATTGGGGTTGTTAAATTTAATGGGATTTTGGAGAAGCTGAAGGCATGTATGTATTTTTTTTTTAGAGAATTTGTTTTCTGTTTTTCAGTCTCTTCACGACTCTGTATTTACTTGGTTGGAAGGCTGGCATATGCTATTGGGCTATATGTTAGGAGGAAAAAGGTTAAAGTGAGAGTTATCTGGTGGAGGGTGTGGGATGATTTCAGGTTTCATTGCCAGCTACTAATTTCTGAACTTTGAATTCTTGTGACTTGCGAAAGGTTGCATGTCTGATCCTATGTGAGCTGAAATACTCCAGAATCTTTCTCTTTAGCTCATGGTATTAAATCAAGGCCGCATCACCGCATCGCGATCGCATTGTAAAGCTTTTTGAGCTTACCGCAACCGTGATATTAGGCCGCAACGGCCGCGAACCATCCGCATTGCCTGCGATTGTGCTTTCGCGACCGTTACCGCGATCGCGACCGAAACCGAGATTTAAAACCATGCTTTAGCTGCCATCACTTATAGAGTAGAGACTAGAATTTCTATAGAACATTCCCTTAAGCCTCAATTAAGAAATCATCAATGATGAAATATTGAATTATTGATATGTTGGTGGTTTTGTCCTCTACCTCTTCCCCTTGCCCCCTAAATTTTAAAATAGACAGAACTTAGATCCAGTATTCCTGTTAAGGTTAGGGAGAGTGGAATGGTTGACAGTAAGGCAAATTGTGCATTCCTTCATGATTGTAAGGCAAGTTGTTGATTTTAGGCCTTCGCTTGATGTAGAGGGCAACTTGAAAGTTTTGCACTTGCATAGCTTCTAACACAACACAACAGTATTAATTTTGTTGGGTGTTTTTTGATTCAGGAACCCTAATCCAGATGCTGTGTTAGTTGTGCAAACTCCAGAAGGGCCTTTTTTCTCCACAAGATTGTTGCTTCAAGACCAGAAGCAAGTGAGAAACTTCGAAGGTTCAAGGTTCATTTCAAAAAGAATTGAACTACCAGACCCAATCCCTTCCAAATGTGATCAATATGACCCCTTATCTGCTGCAAGGTGTCGGGCATACAGTAGGTCCAAAAAAACGGTAATATTACTCTTTCTTTTCATTACTTTGTTGTACATTTAGATTTTTGATTTGTTTGTGCCTGATAAAAGTTATGTATGTATCATATTTTTTGCATCATTTTTTTTATAAAAAATGTATGAGATAATCTGCTGCTGATACTACTTGTGATCCTGCTTGTCATTGATTCTTTTCCCCTTTTATTTCATGAATTATTAGAAAGCGGGTGAAGAGCCACTCTTCCATCGATTAATGGGGCCCCTCCGTCATGATATAACAAAGATTGATAATATTAATTCTTTCAAGGTAATTTCTTGCCCTTTGCGGATTTCAATTACATTGTATTGCATTTGATGTTTTCACTTTTGGCTTATGGTATATTTTTTTGTTTCCACTTTAGAATTTGCTTCACCTTTTGTCTTTTTTGTTTCATCTGCACATCTAAATGTGTTCCAGATAATTAGATTTATCAAGAATCATTTTTCTATATTGTTGTGCAGGAGGTTAATCATTCAACAGAGTTCTCTTCATTTAAGGATCGCCTTCGTCAATTGCAGGCAAGTTTTTCTTATCATTATCATTCTATTAGTAAACCTTCTTTTTTTTTAAATGTGTTACTAATAGTTTCAATGGAACAGAATACAGAAATGCTGCGAGTTTGTTTTGGGAAATCTGGAATACATGGATGGGGCCTCTTTGCACGTCGGAGTATTCAAGAAGGAGAAATGGTATTGTGATAACGATGATTATATTTGCGTAACTGTTGTTTTGCTCAAGTCAGAGCTCTTCATTGTCTTGTTCAATGTTAGGGGAGTAACAATAGTAATAGCTGGGTAGTTATATATTTCGTTTTCACAAGCGCGAACACAGTTTTTTGTGTCCCTCCTTCAATTGAAGTTGAAAGTGGAAATTAGGGAGGGATAATAACCTCTTCTGCTGTCTGCTGAGCTCCTCATGAGAAGGAATAATATATAATATATTTTTAACAAGACAAATCTGGCTGATTATTGTCTTTTTTTCAGGTCCTGGAGTATCGTGGTGAACAGGTGAGGCGCAGTGTTGCTGACTTAAGAGAGGCAAAGTATCGTGTAGAAGGAAAAGATTGCTATGTAAGTGAAACTTTTAAATTTACTTGCATTCCTATTAGAGGCTAAACAGTATACTATGCCATAACATTTGTGAAACATTTCTCAGCCTTTTAACATACTTCCTCCGCCTCATACTTTGGACATTAATTATTTAATATCCTTAGTTATATGCTAGCAAAAATTATATAAAGTGACTATGTTCAAAATTTTGCATAGAGGCTAAACAATACACACTGTCATAACATTTTTGTTTTATATATTAATAAAAAATTATGGTCTAAGTTAGTGTATAAATAGTGCAATATAGAAAGTGTTGCAACTAATACTTCATGTATGATATAAAGTTATAATCGGATATTGATTCCGAGTAAGCAGGACTGACATCTGAGTAAGTATATTTTTTTATTTTTGATACACCTTCTCCATAACAGAAAAAGTGCAACAAAATAAGGTTGCACTGACTCCTAGGGAGAAATTTCAAACGAAGCATTATGGTTCTAATTAAGCTTGTGAGGAGAGAGAAAGTGATGATTAACACTCTACCAAAGCAACCAACAGTCCATCTCCTACACCACCAATCAACAGTTCACCACAGTATACCGTAGACCACTATTGTCCAACGCAACCACCAAAACTCAGAAATCAATCCCTCAACCCAGAAAAAAATTACCAAGAATTTTGATTTAGACTCATGAACAAACTGAATTAAGGTCATGATCAAACCCAGGAGAACAAACAAATCAAGTTAAGGACATGCACAAACCAAAAATATAAAGAAACCCAAATTAGATTAGAGTTAACTAAGGAAGGATCAAACTCTATGACTTCCTTGTCCCTAGTTTACAGGTATTGTACTGTTGCTTATGTGACTAAACAAATTGAAGGAAACCCAAAAATCAAGCAGAAAAAATCCGAAAATATTATTGCAAACAAAACACAGGAAAAAAAATGATAGACCTATTGACGAACATAAAAATCGAAATCAACTACAATGCCAAATCCGACGAGGAGGTTGAGGGAGAGGTCGAGGTGGCCGAGGGAGTGATGTGTCGAGATTTCAGGGTTGAGAGTGGAGTCGAAGAAGAAGAGAGTGAAGGTAGCAAAGGATGTGAGGGAAGGGGTTGTGGAGGTTGGTGGTGGATAAATCGGTGGGCAAAGTGTTAGATGGTGATGTTTGTTGTTGGTGATTGTCGGAGATCTTGGTTGTCTGTGGGATTGGTGGAGATGGTGGTGGTTGGTGGGTTAAGGGTTTGATGACTTCAATGAAGTGGTTGGTGGTTGGAGTAATTGAGTATTAGGTGGAGTCATTTGTTTTGATGATTTTTGGGTTAATTGGTAATGAAAATTTAGGGGCAATGTTATTAGGTTTTTATTTTCTTAATTGAGGGTATTTTGGTAAATTGAAAAAATATTAATAGAAAGAATGAAATTCTTGCATTTTTTTGGTTGCAACCAAATTATAATAACCCGAAACTGGCACAACCAAACAAGACCTGTTTGCACGAATTGTGATACTTGTAATTATATTGCATTGGGTTTTACAAGAGGCATTTTGCCTTTTAGCTTATCCTAATTTTAGCTCAGTAGCAAGAAAATGGCGTGATAAAACTAGTAGCTTGTCAGTTTTGCTGCTGTGCGTTTTTGACAGATTATCTTCTGATACACCTTTGTTTAATTTACTTGCTTTGATGAAACCTGTTGTTTTGGTATACAAAAGAGTATTACTCCAAATTTCTAAAGTCACAAAATAATACTGCTGGTCACTTGTTTCTGCAGCTTTTTAAGATCAGTGAGGATGTAGTAATTGATGCTACCAACCAGGGAAATATTGCTCGTCTAATTAATCACTCTGTAAGTGTTCTTATCATATAATACGGGTTCTGTTGTAACTCCGCAACTTCTCATTTAATGATGTGTACCGAGCTGTATGTTAATGAAATTGAATGCTTCAATATTGGTTCTTAGTGTTGCTTTGTTGTGAAAATTGATTAGGTCTTGAATGTGGATAACCTTTTGAATGACTGACTTGAAAACTATGGAATACTATAATTATTGTTGGCAACATTATCATTGCCTCATTGGACCATTATAAACTTTAAGCATGAAACTAAACTAACCATTTGTCATTTGTTGGTTCTGGGAATCTGAGTTTCAGAACCCAGCTTACCCATTCATATCCTTTCAAGCATAATCTGATGAGTTGATGTAATTTTACTGTGCCCAGTGCATGCCCAACTGCTATGCTAGAATTATGAGCATGGGTAATGAAGAAAGCCGCATTGTTCTTATTGCCAAGACTAATGTCTCTGCTGGTGATGAACTCACGTATGTGTTCTCTCGCTTTCTATTTTTAATCCGCTTTCCTACTTTCTGCTTGAAAAGTATCGCTAATGGCCTCCTCTTCTCATGCAGTTATGATTACTTGTTTGATCCTGATGAACGGGATGACTCAAAAGTCCCTTGTCGTTGTAAAGCTCCCAACTGCCGCAAATTCATGAATTGAAAACAATTTTTTTGCCATCTACAAGATTTGGAAAATTAACAAAATTTACAGGTCCTACATACAGAGTTAAAGAAACTGACCCATACGCTAACATATAGAAGAATCTTTGCTTTCTTGAAGGTGTTTACTGTTCCACCCCATCTCTTGCCTTTTCTCCCATGAAAAGTGGGGTAAAAATGCGACAATATTTTTGTAAATTTACAATCTATGGGCTATGGCTGATTTTTTTGAGTTCATTCTTCCAGTGTAATTATAGCAAATATTGATCTTTATTTTCTATATATCTTCTTTGGTGTTGCAATATAGTACCCTATTTTCATGTTTTTTTTTTTTTTGGCAAAGAGAGCAAGAAAAGAAACAGAAACACTAACACTCTCCTTAGAGAGACTGCCGACTCATGTGTTGATTTAACATCACACAAGACTTGTGTCAGTTGTGTGTAGTTAACATAGGAGAAATGGTTACAAAGGGAAAGAAAGTTATCTAAGATGGTTCTTATCTCGATTTGTGTTTTCTCAGGGTGACGATCAACTCAATGGAATCAGTAAACATATTGATGTAATGATTTTTTTTACCCATATTGATCTAATGACTTTTACCACTACACTTTTGGAGACCAGACTATAAGGCATGTGCCTCTGCATGCAAGGGAATGAGGGATAGGAAGTATCAAGCATTATAGAGGTTGATCTACCCTATTGTGGATCTGAAGATACTGTCCTAGTTTTTCTATGCACTATTTACTTTGCATAAGATTCCTTCTTGAGGTGAGTGTTGCCCTGTTGATCAGCTTTTGGTAGTGGCACAACTCACTTGAGGGCAGCTGGTTGATTGAGTAGATTTTGTGAATTTGGAATGCTGTCACCTGATGGATTCCAACTGTGCTAGCTTTACTGCTGATACCGTTAGATTAACAATAGAATTGTTGAAGCAGAGCTGAATTTTGGAAAGCCAAATTGCCCAACCAAAGGGTGAGTGGCAACAGGCAAGGAACCTTTTTGCACCTTCTTTGTTATGCTCACCAGGGATGCCCGGTAGAAAATAAAGTAACTAATCCAGTCATGACACTACATGCCCTTTTGGTTGCCGGTCATAAATAGTGGTAATGGAACTGAATTCATAACTAAATTCAGAAGGAAAATCAAAATCCATTCCTATGGTTGTTTGCTATTTTAACTCCAATTTATCTATTTTTTTCACAAATATTCAGTCTCATCTAATACCACTAATGGATTATAATAGAAAATTTCAAGAAAATTCAAGTTTGGGAATGAAAATATGTTTTCCTTAGGCATTATAAGGTTCTTACTTCATAAAATTACACTTTAAATCTATTACCAATACCACAATTTAGTACCAACCAAAAGGGTCGTAAATGTATGACTGATTGGTGGGACATATACCCAGGACCGAAGATTTTCAGACATGTTGGGTTATCCATATACAAGATAAAGATGTTTGTCTTAGACTTGCTTTAAGAGAGAAAAGGTTCGTTGGCACCATATTGACTAGGATATATGACTGATCTAACAAAGCCTTGTCTCCTTGTTATGGACTTGGTGACTAAAGTTTTTAGACCAAAAACATATTTGTTCAATTTTATGTGCACTAATCTTTTTTACCAAGACCAAGCATACAAAATCTCATGTCATCTAGTATGACTTTTAATTATAAATGAAGTATGAGGATTGAGTTTCAGCGCAATGATGTTGGAGTGTATCTCACAATAATACATTAGCTTATTACTTTAAATACATCAACTAACACTTTGGATATATCTTGTTCGGGAAAAACACTATGGATACATTAGGGCAAAAAATAAAAGTACATTAACAAAGCATGGGAAATACATTAAATAAACAATGAAAGTACACTCGGTAAATTTCTATTTCGGCACAAATGCACGATATATATCATCATCAAGTTGTATATGTATATTTAGAAAGAAAATTAATATTTAGTCCCATAATAATGCAACTGAATATCACATAACAGTGAACAAAAATAAGAAGACACAAATTAAAAAGAATTTTGTGTTTTCATAGATATTTAAGTATATTTTTTTACTATAATATACTCGGAACTAATTCTAATTTTTTTACTCGTCTATAAGCTAATTCTCATTACAATAATTTAGTGTGGATAATACTCCGTGTTTTATTTGAGCCACATGATTCACATGTCTTAGCTTAAACTGTTAAATATTTAAACATACATATTTAGAAACATAAATTGATAATGTGGTTGTACTAGGCCTTGAACATATATATTTAGAAAGAAAATTAATATTTAGTCCATGTTAATGCAACTAGAATATCACATAACACATAACAATGAACAAAAATAAGAAAACACAAGTTTAGAAAGAATTTTGTGTTTTCATAGATATTTAAGTAGTTTTTTTAACTAGACTGGGGCTAATTCTCATTTTTTTTACTAGTCTATACTTAGAGCTAATTCTCATTACAATAATTTATTGTGGATATTATTTTTAATTCAACTACATGATTCACATGTCTTATGCTTAAACTTTAAACACTTAAACATACATCAATCACCGTAAATTTTTAATGTAATTACTTGTACTAGACCTTGAAACGGACCATACTGCAAGTCATCCAACCCAATTTGATCTACACACATCTATAAAAAAATGATATGAAATCATTACAAATGCGTACGGCGAGTTTTGAACCCAAACTTAAAGCTGGACGTTGATAATACTTAAGCAGTAGGCTAAAACATTTCTTCCCAAAACATGCGGTGAGAATCGAACCCATGACCTGGGCTATGACTTCATTGTCACTAGTGTACTACTCCGTACTATACTAGAGTTGAGAGTTTTATACGTTGAGCCAATTCAAATAAATGAAAAGGCACGTGACTTTTCTCACTCCCGCGTCTTTCTATATATAATATTCATTCCTTTCGAATTTTCGATTATCTCTCTATTTTCAAAATTTTCTCTCTGTTGAACTCACTCTGCAATTCACCGATCATCAACGAAAGAAAAAAATCTGAAGCGAAAATGAGGAAACGATTAAAGAGAACTAACGCTATTTGCTCTTGCGTCTCTCCTCGTTCTTCTTCATTTCTCTCTCTTCGCTCTTCGTTCTCCTGGTAACAATCTCTCTTGTGCTTCTATCTGTTGCTCTGTTACGATTTTCAGTAATTTTTACTTTTGAGCTACTGTTATTAATACTGATAATTTGAAGATTGAGTTCGAAAATTTTGAATTGAGGCCTAAATTGCGTAAGTCAGTTTAGTTTGCCCTTGAATTTGATAATGCAGCTGGATTTAGGACAAAAGTACGAGAGAAGATCAATCGATCACTGTTAATATCGTATTTCTAGCAATTTTGAGCTACGTATATGTTAATTTTGATAGATATATATTTTTAATGGAATGTAGTTTAAACTTCGTATCTATCCTACTCTGTTCTGATTGAGGTATGAAATGTAGTTCAAATTTCTTATCTATCGTACTCTGTTCTGATTGAGATATGAAACGTAGTTCAAATTTCGTATCTACCGTATTCTGTTCTAATTGAGATTTAAGAAAAATGTACTGCAGTTGAAGTTGAAGTGCGTTCTAGTTCGTTGACTGTTTAAGGCTGAGCTAATTTTTATGTTCGTTTTGAGCTTGCTTGCTTTTATTGTATTGAGTTTCTGTTTTACGACCTTGAATGCTTGTACTCTACTTCAGAACTATTTTATATGTATCTGTAGGAATAGCTACAGTTTAATCGTGACTCTCATAGTCTTCAACACTTTTTTAAAATTTTGAAATCTGATTAAGCCACTTAGCTGCGGAATTCCTAAAAATGGCATTGAGTTTTCATCACATTTTGGCATTTGATTAAGAAATTGAATTTTCATCACATTTTGGCATTTTATTTTCTAAAAATGGCATGCAATAAGCTTAATTATGTAGGTTTATTAATTCATAGAGTTCTTTAATTCTTTAAATAAATCGTAATTACATGCAGATGCCGAATTTTTTTAGATTTTGTTCTACGTTTAATATGTATCACTCATAATCTCATATGAAGCTAGTTATTCATGTTTAAAATGTATTACACTGACTTTCTGCAAAAGTTATTAATAACCTTGTAGACAAATCGATGAAGATGATGTTTCAACTTGATATGATTCTAGTTTCAATCTGTTTGAAATGATATATGCAGTATAACACAGCCTTGTAGCCTAAAAAGAACAATTAGTATTGAAATTATGAACTTAAGTACACTGTATCTGTAATCTATATGCACATAACATGTTACTGTAGGAGAAACTGATTTATTTTCACTGACTAGTATTTATCAGAAAATTTTCTAATGAGAGAAAAATTCGGTGCTTGTGGCTCTAGGTATGAGGATGACATATGGGTTGAGATAGCCAAGTACCTAGAAGGAAAATCTCTAGTGATGCTTGCAACTACTTGCAAATGGTTCTATAAGACTTTGTCAGAAGAGTGCGTGTGGAAATTCGCGTGTTTGCGTGATCTAGGAGTTCTCGATCCAGGAAATGTGTCCTTCAAATGGAAGGATATCTATGCATCAGCATTTGGTAAATAATCAGAAATTTTCTTGGATTTTTGGCTCTGTTACAGTAAGATTTGTAACTTTATCTTGCAATATTCTTGCAGATGGGAGTCATTCTTACTTATTTAGTCAGCAGGAGAAACACATAGGTGAGCTTCTTTCTCTTACCAGAGTTATGATCTCAAACACAAGTCTTAGATATTGAATGATATTTATAAAATCAGGAAAGGTTTTTCTGTAGTCATTTAAAGAAAGTGGTTCCAAAAAACAACTACTTCCAGATTAGGCTATAATCTAAACTCCAGATAGAGCCGCCAATAATCCTGAATTAATATCTTGTGTAATTCTTTTTTTCAAAATAATCGATTATTTCTTATATACCACATTTTATTGGACAAATATAGATTGGATTCGGATTGGTGCATTTTCACTGGAATCGTCAGCAGCAATTTTGACAGAGAAGCTCACTTGTTCACCTGGAAAGATCCCTCAGAAGGATACTGTTGAAGAAATGCTGCAGAGCCGTGGCTTCTGTGTGCTCACCAACGTCAAAACTGGAATTTGGATTGCTGGTATGATTCCATATCCTTTTATATATGTTCAGGAAAATAGATGTATTCTTAGTTAAGATCTCTATAATGGACTAATCCCTTTAGTCCTTTACCAAACCTTCCAGATCTGCAGCTTGTTCGTTGCCCTGTATGTGACCTTGATACATGTGATGGTAAGCAACCCAAAAATGCTCCCACATAGAGGTTGATATTAGTTGTAACTATATGCTGATAATTGCAGTATATTCTGTAACTATATTGAACTTTGGATACTTACAGGAACAATGCAAACTCTAGATGCGCGCCATTTTGAGCTGTTCATGAATGAGTGTTACCAAGATGGAAGCTGGGATTACACACAAATTGGGGCACACGAGACTAAAAAACATGTAGATGGAGCTTCTGGGGCCATTTTTGACATGAAACACCTCAAAGATGCTTCTACTGCTGGTGAGAATTGGAAGCCTTATTACTTTTGTTATTTTGATTTTTTAAACATAATAACTAGACTTATATTTTTATCCTGCACTGATCAAAATGATTGTTCGATGACATAAAAGTAAAATAAAGAAGCTACATCCACTATTTTCCTAAAAATCATTTCAAAAATCATATGAAAATGAACTGAAACTAATCATCTTGCAGAGGTTTTCAACACAAAGTCATGGTTTGGGAAAAAAAACGACTGGCAGCCAAAGTCCAAGCTCACTCTTCATGCTGTTGCCATCAACACAAATTTGCAAGAAAATGAAGGTAATAATATATCAGCCAGTTTGTCTTTTGCATACTCATTGAATCACTTCACTTTTTTCTTGTGATTCCTTCCATATCTTGTCTTCCTAAATAACAATTCACTCTAAATAACTACCTCTTTCACTACAGGAATAAATGTCAAATTTCATGTCATGAGAGCTGGAAATGATGGCCAAATCGTCGCCATAAGAGTTTCTCAGCAGCTTCTGTAAAGTCTGCTTAGGAAGTCTTCACTCAGCCATCCATTGGAGCACCTTACTACAAATGAAGCACATTACACAATTTTGTTAGCTCTAATCACAAGTCTTTAGTTACAGATGAAGTAAAGTTCATAGTCAATACATCAACTTCCATTTATTATTAGCTACATACCAAAGTGAAATCTGTTTGATATAGTAAAGATCACAGTCAATACATACAAATATGCAGAGAGAAATTACAAGCACAAAAGAAGGATGTCAAATTGTCAACTGTCAAGTATCACTAAGAATTTTAATTTTTTCATAATTTGGCTACTGAAATCTGTTTGATATAGTTCCAAGTGCTATATCAAGGCCATATTCTTATTTCATGTTTCACACACATTAAACCCCTAAATTCTTTAAAGAGAGTTTGACTTTATATTTTTTTTTTATAAGCTAAATTCAGGATATATTACACAATTCTCTCCTTGATGATGATGTCCTTACAAAATATATTATGCGTGGTCAACATGCTCACTAATATTAAAAAGTTTTATGTACAGGGTAAATTAGAATCTAGTTCAACTTGATGAATTTTAAAATAAGTGTCATGACAAACAAGCTTGCACATTGCCGCCAACACTACCTTGACTTTTTTTTTTACCAACAATTAAATATTTTGTATTATATATTTTCATTAGCTAAATACTTCATCCTTAGCTGATTCAACTTCAAGCAATATGATCCTCAGATTCCAAGAAAAGTTTTTATAAGTCAAAATAAACCTCTCTCTCAACATTTACTTTATGGGTTTCCAAACTTTCTCTCTTTTCCTCACCTTTCTCATCCCATTCATCTTAGCATCATCAGCCTATTCCTTCTGTCCTACCACTACTTGCACCAACGACACCCTTCTCCCAATCCGATTCCCATTCCACCTCGAAGAGCACCAAGCCGAAAACTGCAGCTACCAAGGCTTCAACCTCCATTGCACGAACCAAGGCCGAACAGCAATAACTCTCCCTCATGCCGGCGACTTTTTAGTCCGGCATATAAACTATGAACAACAACACATACAGTTAGACGACACAAACAACTGCCTCCCACGGAAACTACTAGAAGGTTTCGACCCTTCTGGCACGCCTTTCCAGGCCGATTTTTATAAAAACTATACATTCTTTAGCTGCCCAAGAAGATTCAACAATGCCAAACATTCCGTGATTGACTGTCTTAGCAACTCAAAAAGATCAGTCATCGCCACTTCTTCTGTTACTGCAGAGGTATCTGAGTCTTGTCAGATAATCAGGAATTTGCCAGTTCCTGTGATTTCGACTAAAAATGGCGATTTCAGTTCGATTCTAAGTGATAAAATCTGGCTTTCTTGGTTTCTTCCTGACTGCAAAGATTGTGAAGCTAGAGGCGGTATTTGTGGATTCCATAGCAATGGCAACCAGCAAATCGGCTGCTTCACAAATCTTCAATATTCAGGTAAAACTAAAGTCTTCTTCCTTTTTAGCATTGCCTTCTATTAATATTCATTGAATTTCTCAAATTCTTAATCTTATTCATTGATTTAAATCATGTAATAAACCAAACCAGTATGGATGATGTTGATTGCATCATGTATTTTTAATCAAGCAGACTCATTTAGTTATGATTTTGGGTGTGATTGAGGAGGAGAGGAGTTGTTTAACCATTGAAGAAAGTCAACATGTTTTAGTTAGCTTTGGTGTCACACTTTTCAACGCAGATTTTATTAGATGGAAAGGTAATCCAAGATTTTATCTTTTCACCTTACAAAAGGAAAATAACAGAAGTTGAATAAAAATGAGGTAGATTGATCATTGATATTAAGAAGGGAAGGTAGTTAATAAAATTAATAATGCGTAATGGATGATGAATCATGGATTCATGTATATATATATATATATATATATATATATATATATATATATATATATATATATATATATATAATATAATTAATTTTGCCATCTGTATCAAGGATCTTGACTTACAAGGTACGGCTGTATGAGTATGAAAACATTGTACAGATGAAGTCATAGCCCGGTGGTTAGGGCTTCAGAATTTCAGGCACAAGGTCATGCGTTCGATTCTCACCGTACGCATTTGCGATGATTCCTTATTATCCCCTTACAGATGCGTGTGTTGGCTAAAATTGGGCCGGGTGACCTACAGTAGAGTCCGGTTCCAAAGCCTAGTATCTAAGTTGTGAATTTATGTGAAAATTACACATTGATCAATGTAATAAATGCATAATTAATGTTCTTTATTTTATTTTTTAGCTTTTTATATGCAGCCCTAAGGGCTGCATATAGCATAACCCTTTTTTTATTTTTTTTAAAAAAAAAGACAATGACTTTTTGCTTGACTAAGAGAAGAAAAAAAAAAAAAAAAAATTCATCTGTTTTTTACTTGCTACATTTCCTATTTTAACATGTAAGACTCACATAAATTCTATTATTTTACCAACATTTTTGTCATATAACCAATTTATTCTACTTATTTTACCCTTAATTTTGTCATCTTCTCAATAAATATCTCTACTTTTTTATGTCCATATCATTTCACATATTTCTCCTAAAAATGGGTGCTAAATGGAATGTCACAACTAAATAAGGACGGAGGGAGTTCAACATTAGGGTCTACAAGTGTTTGAAATTATGGAGCATTTTCAAAAAATTAGCCAAAGAGATTTGAATTTAGAGGAACTTTTAAGATGTTAGTTTAATTCAAATTTCTTTAAGATAATTTATCATTTCAGGTCAATTGGTTCGTCGGCCCATGTGCAGTCACCCACTTCGCATAGGCCTCGAACCGCCCATGCTCAAGTTGTACTTGTTTTTTCAAGGGTGAAACAATATTTGTTTTTTTCAAATTTGATGTTACTCATTTGATTAAAACCGATGCCCAACCTACGTGCTGGTTTTTGGGTCTTGGGCTCAAAAGCCTGACCGATTTTATGATCAGATCTAGTTTTAAGTTAGTCCTTTAGTAGATAGGTTGCTAAACCTATTGAGAGTTTGAGACAATATGTCCATAATTTTATTTTTCATAAAAAAAAGGTATCCTAGATTACTGCTACCTTACTGCCTTACACCAATTCAAAGTTCTTCCTTGAGTTATATATGAATATATGATGTGCAATGGAAACTATTGTCAACATTCATTAACAAATAACAAGCCGTTCTCAAAAAAACAAATAACAAGTCAACAATATGTGTAGGTTTGCTGCGGGAAAAAACAAATTGATGTAATATTTTTCCATAGTCAAATGTGGCTCTTAATTAAGTTCAGATTTTTCTTTTTTATATATAAAAAAGGTAACATTTTTCTAACGCAGTAGTTAATGAACTTTTTATTGAATCACCTATATATAGCTCTAAGGTTCAAATCAGGTAATTCTAATTTGTCAGGAACTAAGAAGTAACAAGTAACAACTGCCTATTGCAGGTGATCCGGCAGAAGTAGAGAAAAGCAAGGGCCTTAAAATTTTCAGAATAATTGCCTTTTCAATAGCAATTCCAGCCATAACCTGTGCAGTTGGTGTGGGGTTATTCTTATGCATAATGGATAGAAGAGACAGGAGAAGAGGTGCTCAAGTTAACAGAGAACTGCAGGAAATTGGAACAACAGGGCAGCCCCTAGAATCCTCGACGGGGCTTGATCAAGCCACCATTGACTCCTACACCAAAGTGGTGCTCGGAGAAAGCCGCCGAGTGCCAGGTGTCAATGATGGGACATGCCCTATATGCTTGTCAGATTACAGTGCCAAAGAGACACTAAGATGCATACCTGATTGCCAGCATTGCTTCCATGCTGATTGCATTGATGAGTGGTTGAAGATGAATGGTACTTGCCCTCTTTGTCGCACTACGCCAGTGCATCATGCAGAAACCTAAATTAGCTGGAAATAAAATCATTCAACACAGATGCAGAATAGACTGAGATGATTCAGAAATTTATCAAACCCCCAAAACCCCACACAAACAATTGTATGTTAAGTGAAGAAATCAGCCTTCAGATGTATACAGTAGAGTGGTTATGATGCAGGATATTAGGATGCATTGAGGCACCTGAAGCGGCTCCTTCACCAGTTCATTCTAACAAATCGCAGAAATCAACAGTCAACCAATGTTTTTGCAACATTCAACGACATCTGTAATATGTTAGGAAATACGAAATGTTGTTGGATGCTTGAAAGTCATAACAATACCCGTTATGCATTGTATATCTTTACATTGTTAGAAGACTCAGAGTAAGAAGAATTATTTTGGTCGCTAAGTAATATCTGGTATGATTTACATTAGAAAAATAAAGAAAACATATATCAACTCCTTGATTTTCCAAGAGTGCTAATAATATACATCCAGTACATCAAGAGGAAATTGCAGTAAGATTCTCAAAGTAGAGCCATGAATGCTCAATATTTGATTTCCAGACTTGTGAACATTTTAACAGACTACATGACAGATGAAAGAAAGTCAGTTTTGCAGGGGGGGGGGAGATATTACAGTGACAACTCCACTAGCGCAAAACAGCAGAAATCTCATTTCTTAGCAAGCAGCTTCTTAGGAAGCTTCTCTAGAGGTGTGGTTTTTAGCATAAAAAGCCTAGCAGCACGTTCTTGCAAGGTGCCTCCACATTTTAGTCCATGTGCCTGTAGCTCAGATTTTAGCCTTTCCATTCCAAGAACCTGTAATGCAAAAGTATATTAGCAGTGCTTCTAATCCTCAATGCATAAAAAAATTAATGTTTTGTCGTCTTTCATTCAACACAAGCCTCTTCAAATTTACTGGCTACAAATTATAATATGATGCATATGCAGCCCAACAACTTTCTTAAAACAACCAAATTATGATAGTGGGTTGATGGTGGGAAGTGGAGTCTAACTGAGCAGAATCTAACAAGTATGTAATCATAATATCATATATTCCAAAAAGGCACAACAGATACTAATGGCTAACTTGTCATGACAACTGAAAAGTAATGCAGGATAATTAATACTATATTTGGATATCGTTTATGAAAGGAAATAGAAGGGAGAGAAGATGGAAAGGAAGGGTAACAATGAGTTCTATTTTCCTTCCAAATTCTTTCCAACATGGAAAGATTTGGTTTCCTTGAAAGGAAGGAAAATGAACTCTTTCAATTCTTCAAATTCAATGTCATGCCTGGTGTCTTTCACACCCTTGAAAGCAAATGTGAGGATGCCCCTTACTGCCTCTTAACACAACACAAATTTGGTCCTATTCATTAATGACCCTTCTCTATCCAGACTGCATAATGAAACAAAGAACCAGACAGAAACATCAAAAGAGCTGAAATGAAAAGGGGGCCTTAGGATTTGCATGAGCTGGCTAAGGTGAGGGAAGCAAGTTACTAATGGGAGTCATCATTAGATAATTTATAGTAATTAAGGGTTATTTTTGATAATTTTAAAAACTTAGGGTCACCACTGAGAATTTCCCTTTTTAGCGGCTTTGGGAAAATTGAACTTTTGCTTTGGGCAAGTATGCAAATGGTTCTATATTATTATGCTCTCACTAAGTCACTATGACAGTTTCTGTTAATACTTGAGTATGTTCACTCTGTATATTTGAGTATGTTTACTCTGTGACTGGGAGCTGTAAATATGACAGTTGATTTTTGCTTGCTTGTCTTGCTATCCTTCGATAACTTTGTTTCTACATGTTGATAACTGGGTTGCAGGTAATGGAGTTGCTAAGTAGAGTGACAGGTAAGTTTAATTTTGATTTTACATTTTCACTGAGTTTTTTTGGGTAAATTCATTTTCACTGAGTTGGGAAGCAATGTATACAACGGCTTAAGGTGCACCAAGGCGATTGACTTTCCTAGAGCGGCAAGCCTTAGTGCGCTTCATTGAAGTGAGGCTCACCTAAGAAGGCATGGGGAAATCTGGAAAAAAAACAATCTGGGAAAAAGCAAAATTGCACCTCAGTGCGCCTTAGGATGGGCCTCTAGTGCGCCTTAGGATACGGCGATACGCCTCACCATGGCCAAATTAAGTGCTCACCCCCTATCACCTAGCGCCTAGGCACGCCTTTTCAAACACTAGGTTTCAGCTTAGAAATTTCCAAAGGACAACCACAGTAACATCGGCTTTTTTTCACCGCTCTTGAAGATCCCGTACTTAGCTAAATGACCATGGCAGCAACGGATGGGTAAGGGCACACATTGACCAGCTAACTACGACGAGGAACATTCAGAAATGGAAGGGAAGATGGGAATTTCAAGCTGATTTTGTTATAAAGGCCGAACAAACAAAAGTTCACCGGATTTCAATCACTGAATCACAGAAGTGAGTACTGGAACGGGAATGCGACAAACTGTACGGGCACTTTAGGTGAATGATTATGTTACTTCGGGAAAAGCCATTCAAAAAAATACAACAGGAGAAGAGGGGTACGTTATAATTTTGAAAATAATTGATCTTCTTGCTTTAAATAATATACTGCCTTAATATCCTATATTTCTTGGTTACCGGAGGTTATAGGGTTTCACAGATACGAAACTCACATTCACTCCTTGTACTCCCTCTGTAACATAAAACTTTCAACAATTGGTTTTGCACACATTTTGAGGAAGCGATTTAAGGGTGTAAATAAAGAAATTAGTCTAAATGGTTTTAATACAAGCAAGAATGTGATTATAAGTTCCTAATATTAAAATTATATTGACTAATTACTTCGTTTACACCCTTAGATCACTTCCTCAAAATGCGTCCAAAACCAATTATTGAAAGTTTTATGTTACGGAGGGAGTACTAGATGCAAATTGAAAATCTCAGTCTTTGCCTCGTGAGAAAAATAATATAAACTCGTGAAGAGAAGATGGCCTAAAAAGAACTATAGCATGTTCAATGCATCTGCATGGAGTAATGTCCATGATTATGGGAATTATTATTGTGATGTGTAATGCATTGAGACAAGATTGGGGGAAAAAGAAATGTTTGAATGAGCTAGAAATCATGGCCCTTGCCTCCTTAAAGCTTCATCGTTTAGCAACTAAGTACAGGTATATAAATAAGGAATGAGAAAAATAATAGCAGTTCTAATAAAGTAAGAAAAGCCTCTAGGAAAACATTGAGCAAGAAATGTCAGAAACAAAAACTAACCTCCAATTCGGCAGCTGAGTTAATAGCGCCAAAATCCAGTGGCAGTAAAACTTCTGGTTCACTTGTATGCTTGGATGCTCCCTCGTCAGGAGAAACTGTTTTGCACTCGGATGCTCCATGTAGTTCAGGATCAACAGTAGCTAGTAGATGACAATCTGGCTCTACGGAAGTGGTTGTAACTGGAAGCTGCTCAGTAACCATTGAGGTTTTTGAGTCATATTCTCTAGGAGCTTCTTCAACCACAGTCTTAGCAGAGGTAGATACCACTTCTGCTGAAGCAGACATAATTTCTCCTGATGATGTCTTCACATGACTATCCCCATTCAGCTCGCCATTACTTCCACTTTGAGTAGCAGATAATCCAGTAGATCCTCCATTAACTATCACCTTTTCTTCTTCAGATCCACTATCTGAAGAACGCCCACAATAATTCTCCCCATCCGAAGGAAGAACAGAAACTAAACCAGAACTGGCATCCTTGCTTGAATCTGACTGGGTTCCATTTTCAGTGACAACTGATTTTTCATTCTCTGCATCACTATCATCACTTTCGGTTTCACTATCAGAGTCATCACTATCAGTTTCACCAACTTTTCTCTTCCCCATCCTGAAAAAGAATGCAAATGATGGGTTATTTTAACTAACTCAGACAAATATGGGACAAAGCTAATGCAAAAACTATGTCAGCACATCTACATGTCATCAATAAAATTAAAAGAAAAGTGAGTGTTCAAATTGTTACATCAAATTAAAAAAATAAAAACTCAACAGAAATATCCTTCAGTAGGAGGGACGGGAAACATAAGATGAAAGAAGGCAAGCAAAAAAATGTTCAAGATACCAACTTTCCTCAAAGATCAACAAAGGCTTGTCGATAAAGTGCATTTCACTACACCTCAAATGCTAGGAATGAATGTTTCAAAATTCATAATCCAAGTACCAAAAACACCCCTACGCGGCCTAGACAAAAGGTCAAGGTAAGCAGCCATCTAAAACATACAAAGCACTGATATTAATAAGTGTCTCCACATGCAAACCTTTCTTTCCTAAAGACCCACAAGG
Source organism: Salicornia ramosissima (assembly GCA_951394345.1). NCBI lineage: Eukaryota > Viridiplantae > Streptophyta > Magnoliopsida > Caryophyllales > Amaranthaceae > Salicornia > Salicornia ramosissima. The sequence continues at coordinate 53,332,774 of OX596234.1, forward strand.
CCACAAGAAATGTGAATACTTGTAGAATATAGTTCTGGACTTTACAAAAAACAATAACTAGAAACATCATAAGCAGACTCAACCAACAGAATAACACGTAATACCATCAAGAAGATAAAAACCATAACCAAAACAAGCAAGATAGTGACAATACATCAAAAAACTAATCAAGCAAGCAGAGAAAAAATAATCCAACAAATTAAATCACAGCAGAAGCACAGAGCCTAAGCAAATCAGCCAACAAACAACAACGTAAGGTGAAAAATAATCAACAAAAGCAAAGATAGTCACGAAAGCACTAACCAAATCTTCAACTTTTTAGCATCAACATTATCTGAACCGCTTTTGGACTTCTCCAACAACTTCCTTTTCTTCTTCCCAGCGCCCAACAATTCACCAACAGATTCTCTAACAGACCTCTCAACTTCTTCAACACACCTTTTAGACTCTTCCCTATACTTTGCCACATACTTTTCTGCACCTTCGTCTTTCTTCCCACCTTTCCCTTTCTTCTCCATCTTCTTCAAATACTGTTCCGCCATTTTCTCCATCTTTCTGCCTTCTTCCTCAGCTCTCCACTCCTCCATCCTCTTCTCAGCATTCACATGCCTCAACCTCCGACCACTCATATCTCGACAGGCGTCGAAATTGTTCGTCTTCTTCTGCCCAGCCTTCGTCGCTGCTCCTCGAAGGAGTGATCCGAACCCTCCTTTGCCACCCAGGAGAGAGAAATTGAGATAGATGGTGCAAAGTGAGAGGGATCTGGGTGGAATTTGAGTTGAATTTGAGAGGAATTTGCCATTTAGGGTTAGGTTTTGGGATTCGATTGGGATTTTAGTTAAGGTTTCGATTTGATGCTTGATTGATTGAGATGTAAGGGTTTGGTGAGATGGGGATTGGAGAGTTAGGGTTTTGTTGTCGAAGAGTTTGACGAAAAATTGAATGAATTTGGGTTCTGCCATGGTTTTCGCCTCTCGGCGGAAAAACAAAAGCTCACTCCTAATAAGTAAACAGATACTCTGTGGTGATGAAGCCCTCCGTCTTTCTTCAATTTTGATTTTTGATTAAGAAAAGGAGGGGGAGAGAGAAACCAATATACGGTATAATTATATATATTATGAGAAACAACTAAAATCATAATTTGCTACATGTTGCTCCCTCGTTAAAAAAGGGAGTTGTTAAACGTCGCCCACAAATTACTTAAAATCGCCCACGATAAAAAGTAAAAAGACAAAATTGCCCTTGATTTAAAATTACACCGCAACAACTTAGATTAAATATACAACGACGTCGGACACCACGCCATGACCTCGACCACCACCACCACCATGGCGGTGGTGGTTAATTTTTTTTTTTAATAAGGGGAGGGGCGTCCAGATCAGACGCCCCGACCATGGTAGGGGCGTCCAGATCAGACGCCCCGACCATGGTCGGGGCGTCTGATCTGGACGCCCCTCCCCTTATTAAAAAAAAATTAACCACCACCGCCATGGTGGTGGTGGTGGTAGTGGTGGTGGTGGTCGAGGTCATGGCGTGGTGTCCGACGTCGTTGTATATTGTTGGCTCAATCATGGTTGGGGCGTCTGATCTGGACGCCTCCTTATTTAAAAAAATTTAACCACCACCATGGTGGCGGCGGCGGCGGTGGTGGCGGCAGTGGTGGTCAAGGTCATGGCTTGATGTCCGACGTCGTTGTATATTTAAGCTAAGTTGTTGTGGTGTAATTTTAAATCAAGGGCAATTTTGTCTTTTTACTTTAGCTGTGGGCGATTTTAAGTAATTTGTGGGCGACGTTTAGCAATCCACTTAAAAAAATAATATCTCACCCTATTTTCCTTAACATATCTTTAGAAATATTATTTATATCTTTAGAAATATTATTTGATTTAATTCCTATATATGATACTTGTACCTTCATTCTTTTATTATAAGCAATTTAGTTTTGATCATATATTAATTTCATATATATTCTTATGATCAAAGTTTACTTTCCATTATACATTTATAGCTTATACATATTCTCATAATAAAAATTCCGCTACTTTTTTTGGGGGGAAATAAATATCATTATTGATTCATTATTTTGCATGGCATGCATAACACGATTTTTTATATAATTCGAAATATCTTCATATTAACTTATCAATTTTTTTAGGATTCTAATAATTAGAAAATCAACAAACAATGTACATTTTAGTTTTATTTTCCCCTAACAGTTGTAATAAAACAAGTTTTAGCTTAATAATTAGAAAATTTTGTATATTTCAATTTTGAGCGTATTATAATTTTTATTATCTGTATTTATGACTATAATAATTTTCAAAGAAAATAAATTTCTAGAATCTATATTATTGCTATAAATTAAATTAAACAAACTTCTAGCTATTGACTTTTTTCATTTAAAAAATATTGTGTTCATCATATCATTTTTAAACAATAATAAGTTAATATTATATTGTAATGTTTATGATAAACACTAAAATATGATTCAATCACCTATGTAAGTAAAAGAGATGTGTAAATATTTTATGAAATATATAAAGTGTATATAAAGTTTTAGAAAATACTACCTTTTAGAAAAATTGTGTGAAAAGAATCAAAAGACCTTTTAAATTATTACTTTTTTCTATAGAAAGGGACATAAAAAAACTTTGTGAAAAGGAACATTTTCATCGTTTTCGATTTTTGCGAAAAGGAAATTTTGTGTCAGAAAACAATTGAAAAGTTCTTTTTCGCAAAGGTACTTTTTTATTCATGTCCCTTTTTGTAGAAAAAAAATATTAAAATGTCTTTTCTCACAAAAAAAACTAAGGTTTTTTCATTCTGACAAATTTTATTTAATATTATAATATTTTGTATTTCATGATAAAACATGAATATATATAATATATCATTTATATTACTTTAATTTGATATTTCATGTTGAACAAATTTCATGATTCAGCTCCTCGATCTTTTAGAACCCGCTATAATTTTCTAAGGATTTAATTCAAGTTTTTTTTTAAAAATAAAGTTCACTTTTTCTATGTAATATTTTTAGTATTTCATATAAAATAAATTTCACTATAATTTTTTAAGCCGTTCATTTTTCATGTTTAGACATGGTTACTAAAAAATTATTATATACGTAGTATATATATGAATTACCGGGTGTTTAATGTAACGGTTATTTAATGTTCTGTGTGGGGGTTAGTGAAAGTTTTGTATAAAGATTACTCATTCTTTTTTATGGGTTATTCATTGTTTTGAATAGTGTGCTGTATTTTTTTTTTTTTTAAAACTCCGTATATTAATATAGATTGCTATTTATTAAGATAAAAATTTCATATGATGTTAAAGTTACTATATCAGAAAATAAATTATGCAAATCTTTAAATTAATATTTACAAAGTTAACATTAAAATTTTCAAGTCGTGCATCGCACGAGTGCTATGCTAGTTGATATACAATATATCATATCTTTAGAAATATTATTTGATTTAATTTCTATGTATAAAACGTGTAGGTCGTGTACCCTAATTCTTTTATTATAAGTAATTTAGTTTTGATCATATATTAATTTCCTACATATTCTTATGATCAAAATTTACTTTCCATTCTTTTTTTTGAAGGAAATAAATATCATTCTTGATTTATTATTTTGACATGTATAACATGACTTTTTATATAATTCGAAAGATCTCCATATCAATTTATCAATTTTTTTAGGATTCTAATAATTAAAAAATCAACAAACAATGTACATTTTAGTTTTATTTTCCCCTAACAGTGTATTATAATTTTTTTATAATTTTAAAAATGTATTATAATTTATTTATTTTTATGTATATATGACTATAATAAACAAGAAAATAAATTTCTAAAATTGAATCTATGTTATTGCTATATGTTTATTTAGAACAATTGTATGACATAATTGATCTATATATCAAAATATACTAAAAAGAGAAGCATTTAGAAGAAAATTTATTATAATCTAAAACTTCATGTTTTAGATTTTTTTAAGCCGTAAAATTATCTTTTCATAAGAGATATATTTCAAAAAAAACATTCATAATGAATAAATGTAATTTTATTCTCTTTTATCAAAAGTTATTCAAAACTATCCTTTAAAAATTCAATAACTAGCTAAAGTTTGATAGCGATTATTGCGGGTTAAAGTTGGTTCTAAAATTATTTAATTCACTCCAAAATTTGTTCGTGTTACCTTAAATTTAACAATTTCATATTAAATTTAATGTACCACCTTATACAATATTTTTTTTGTTTTAGCTTAGATTTCGTTGACTTCTCCTACAATTTTTTATACATGTAAATAATATATTATGTTAGCATGCCCCATCGTGAACAGGCTCGATTAACTTTTTATATATGTAAATAATATATTATGTTATATATAAATAAATTTATTTATTCTAGTTATTATATATATGAATATATTAATAGTCTTTTTGTTAAATATTAACAAAAAAAAACAAACAACTTCAAAAAGTTTATAATAGAGAACACATATGAACTAAGAATAATATTAGGTGAAACTATTCGTGAACAGTTCGATAAAGGCTCGGCCAACGGTTAGTCAAAGCTCGGCTCGATTATGGCTCGGCTCGCATTCGGCTAAATTTAAATGAACTTACAATTAGGACCCTAATTTCAAAATAAAAATCTCAACCATAACCCTTAATTTCGTAAAATACATTACAAAAAATTAAGGATTTACTAAAGGTTAACTTAACAGAGTTAACAGAAAGTATGGAGGGAGATGAGAACGAAAATTAATTAACAATCTAAATAGAAGGGGCACGAGTGAGAACGAAAAAAAAAAATTAAGGGCACGAATGAAAAAAAAGAAGAAGTCGGGCACAATTTTGAAACCCCAAAAATTCAGGGGTATAAGTGAGAAAAATCCATTAAATAAAAATTAAAAGATCTTTTTTTCTGACAAATTTTATTTAATATCATAATATTTTGTATTTCGTGGTAAAATATGAATATAATATATCATTTATATTACTCTAATTTGATATATCATGTTGTAAATATTTCATGGTTCATCTCCTCTTCAAGAACCCACTATAATTTTCGAAGGACTTGATTTATGTTTAAAAAAAATAAAATTAAAGTTCACTATTTTATGTAATATTTTTAATATTTCCTGCAAAATAAATTTCACTATAATTTTTTAAGCCGTGCATTTTTTTTATGTTTATACAATGGTTACTGAAAATTTATTATTTACGTAGTATATATATGAATTAACGACTGTCAAGTGTACTAGTTACTTAATGCTTGTGTGGGGGTTAGTGGAAATTTTGTATAAAGATTACTCATTGTTTTGTATGGGTTATTCAATGTTTTGGATAGTGTGCTATTTTTATTAAAAAAAACTATCTTAATATCGGTTGATATTTATTAAGATAAAATTTTAATATGATGTTAAAATCACTATATCAGAAAATGAAATATGCAAATCTTTAAATTATTATTTATTAAGTTAATATTTAGATTTTCAAGCCGTGCAACATTAAATCTTAGGTCTAATAAAATAACCTAGACTAGATAATACTAGAGAAAATGCTCGATTTATTTAATAAAGTTAAGTACTTAGGTCTAAATTAAATCTTTATATAAAAAAAATTGATAAAAATTTATTATAGATAGAAAATTTATTTAAGTGCTTTTCTTTTATTTATATTAGACAATAGAGAATAAGTAATATGTGAAATATTCATAATTTTTTAAATTAAGTAATAATTAAAATTAGTTCAATAACAACAAATTTTCATATAGTGATTTCGAATTTGGATTGATATCAATGAAATTATATTATTTTCATAAATTTCATGTATTCTATCAAATGCAACATTGGCAGTCAAATTTAATCAAAGCCAAAAAGCAACTTTTTAACAATCAATTGAAGACTTTGTTATTTTATCAATGCTTTCGTGCTTTACTGTTGTAAGTCAAGAAAAACGAGCTATTATTTATGCTGTGTGCCTGTGTGGTGGCTGTGTGTATGTATTTTGAAAACGAAACGAAAGTAACAACCTAGTGAGAGGGGAAGGGGAGATCTACAATGATGATTTTTTTGGGGTGGGAGAAAGAGGTAAGAATGAGAGGGGAATTTTTTTTGGGTGAAAGAAGTTTTAAAAAAAAAAGTTTAATTTATCAGGTCGTAACTAAACAAATGTGTTCAAAGCCCACATTTTCTTAAAAAATTTTGGCCAGCCATCGGCTGGTTTTTGGACCGGTCCGAAATTTTGAAATAGTCTTTTTTTTTTAATGTAAGTGCGCTAAAGACTGCAAAATAGTTTGGGCCGAGCTAGCAGGGGCAATGATGATGGGCTTTAATTTTTTCCTTAAAAAATCTGATGGAGAACCAGGCCAGGAGCAAAACTGTTAAAAGTATCAAGTAAAATGGATTCCTGCAAAATATAGTTCCATTTTCATCTTAAATTCATGAATATCATAATTGCTTTTACCTTTAAGCAATTGCAATTCTGCAATACAAGTATACAATCAGTAGAACAAATTCAACTGAGAAATAGAATACTATAACGGCACTGAATTAAGAAGCAGATGAAGGAGAAACAGCAAAGCAGTGTAGTCGACAATAGTAAAGGGAGAAATATTGAGGCTGATCCCACTCTTCCTAAATGGGTTTGTCAGAATTGTCGTCATTCTCTTTCAATCAATGGCGTCGTCGATTCCTTCGGTTAGGGTTTTTTTCCCTTTTACTTCGGCTTTGCTGATTTGATTGTTGTTTGTGACTGCGGGACAATTAATTGATTCGGAGCTCGTTTAATTGAATTTTTAGTTTCAATTGGTCTGGTTTGACTGATCCATGCTTGTTATGCAATTGGTTTGATTAGTTGTTGATATTGAAAAATTATCCTTTTTTTGGGAGATATTGAAAAAAATTCTTTTCTTTTTAAATTCTTAGTTTTTGTGATGCTTAATTTTGTCTGACAGTTTGGGAATTTTGTGGGGGAAGTGTTGGGTCTTACTGGTTTTTGGTTCAATTAGACGTTTTGTCCATCATGAGTGATGTTAAGACAATTTGCAGGGCTACAGGGATCATCAGCACAGGGGGCAGGCAGTGTATTGGCTTCCTCACATATGGATCATTCTTTTGTTGTGTTGCCAAAGGAAAAGTCTCAGTTATCTGGTGCTCCTCGTCCCCGAGTTGGTGGTGTTCAGCCAGAAACGTCTCCATCTGGAAAGATGATGGATGAATCATTTGTGGTTTTGCCTCCTGCGCCTGCTTCTGTGTACCGGAGTGAATCCCAAGCAGATGGTGGTGGAGTACACGGACAATCTGCCGATGGCAGTCCGGGTAGCCTGTCAAATCCGAACAATTCTGGGTTTCACTCGACTATAACTGTCCTTAAACGTGCTTTTGACATTGCAACCACACAAACCCAGGTGTGTTTTCAAATTTGCTTGATGTGAGTTGTATAGGATTTTATTGGTCCAGGCTGCTTTATGTCTGGATTTCCTCTTGAGATTGTTTGGTATCATGGTGGGTTCTTTTACTAGTGTGTATGAAATTTTTATGGTTGGAACTTGGAAGCAGCAAGTTGTTTAAACTTTTTTTTTTTTGTTAAAGTCAAAATGGTGGGTATCATCCTTCATTTGGTCATTAATGTTCTTTTGTTTTTGCATCCTCCAGGTGGAGCAACCATTGTGCCTGGAGTGCATGAGGGTCTTGTCAGATAAGCTTGATAAAGAGGTTGAAGATGTCAACAGGGATATGAAAGCTTATGAAGCTTGTCTTCAACATTTGGATGGTGAAGCTCGTGATGTTCTTAGTGAGGCAGACTTCCTTAAGGAAAAATTAAAGGTGCTCACAGCTCACCCAGAAAGCTTCTTTCCTGCATTAAATCTTTGAATAAGAAGTTGAAATTGACATGTCGGGAGATTCTAATCATAGGGTGTTCTAAATAAATAGTGGGGCTTCTTCATTGTGTTTTGTGTAAAGTTTTAGGTTGAAAATTTTCTTGTTTTTCAAATGTGCTGGTTTCTAGCTTACCGTCAACTTATGAAAAATATTTCATGTAAATGAACATAGATTCATATAAATGAAAATAGAGACTTTATGTTGATGTGTTGCAGATAGTCGATTCTAACTGATTCTACCAAACCTGCATTGCCACATATTTATTCAGTTTGATTCTGAGTGTTGGTTTTTGAGGCTAATTATCTGTCAATTCGGTTTAAGATTGAGGAGGAAGAAAGGAAGCTTGAAGCTGCGATTGAAGAAACTGAGAAGCAGTGCTCCAAAGTAAATGCTGAATTGAAAGAATTAGAGACAAAGTCTAGTCGCTTTAAAGAGTTGGAGGAGAGGTAGCATAGTCTTAGTTCTCCATTAACCGTGAAGCAAATTGATATCATATAATTAACGTTAGCTGTTTGTTACGGAGTACTTTGTTTCCAAGGAAAAATGATACTCCGTATTAACTTCTGGTTTTCTTTATGTTTATTGTCTTTGTTTCAGATACTGGCAAGAGTTCAATAATTTCCAGTTTCAACTAATATCACATCAGGTACACTGTGTTATAACCTATATTTTCAAAATTTCATTTTTTTTAGTTCTGTAGCATTATCTCATTTATCTGGCTTTTGGCACAATTTTATTTACGGGCATGCCTATGGCTTGTACATGTCTTTGTATCCTAGATCATGTTATTATATTTTATATTAGATTATCTTATTATTTTTTATTTAAAATTCAATTAGCTTTAGAAGTACAACCATTGGAACATGTGTTTAAGTTTTTTCTTCCATCTTTAAGCTGATTCTAAGATTTGCAATTTTTTAAACCTTTTGCTTCTTAGATCTAATTCGAGTTCTTTTTGGCAATAGGAAGAAAGAGATGCTATTTTGGCAAAAATAGAAGTTTCACAGGCACATCTGGATCTGTTGAAGCGGACAAATGTCTTAAATGATGCCTTCCCTATTTGGCATGATGGAGAGTTTGGGACTATAAATAACTTTCGACTTGGGCGACTTCCCAAAGTTCCGGTATTAACTTTTAGCTCACAGTTTTCTCAATTCATATGGTCTTTTGACTCTTTTCATATGTTCACTGTGTTTACCTGCCGTCCTGTAATTGGGGCTCTGTCATCCCTGCATCAACTCTGGAGTATATACCTTTGTTCCCCTCTTCCTTGGCTCTTCTTTCTATTTTGTTGGACAAGGATGTTTTGGGAAATTTTTTATGATTCATCCTTCTGAAATTATAAGCAGATTAAACTTGAGATGTTAGACTGCCTTCCATGGTTGTATTAAGAGGTTACTATTGATAGGAGTTAGAGCCCTGAAGCTAGTCCACACCTAGACTTTGATTATCTCCAATCAGACTTCTTTCATTTAGAAAGGCAATTTCAGACCATAGTTGTTATGGGTTTCTTATTGGAAGATGAAGCTCCAAAGATAGAGACCTATTGAGGTGTTACATAGTTAAATTTGTTGATAGTTTAAAAATGGGCCTCATTGCTAAAGTTGCTCGATCTTTGCTATCTTACTACAATTTGTATTTTATGCCATGTCAATTAACTGTGTAGAACTTTGGAGACTTGCTGACCAATGATTTATTGCTTTTAGTGAGAAACGTATATACTTATCTACATTGATTGAGGATTCTTATAATCTGTATATGCTTTTCTTTCTGCCATTTGCTTACTATTCATCCTCATATTTCTTATAGATCATGATGCAACCTATCACCCCCACCTTACTCATGACACAATTTAGCATCATCTCACTTTTTATTTTCCTAAGTTCCACCCTATCTCCCGCAATTTTTCTCCCCTGTCCAATAATAATTATGATTATCTGAAAAATAAATCACAATTAATTAATATAACTACTTGTATTATTGTTTATTTGAATCACAATTTCAATAAAATAATGACTCAAATTCAATATTAGAGATTGAAAAGAATAGTGTAATTTAACTTTCATATTCATATCATCTAATAACATATTTTATGGTTCATCACCTCTTGCAAACTCTTTGTTATGAGTGGGATGTAATTTTTTTTAAAAAGAATAAAAATGCTATGGTATGTTAACAAAAATATGTTGGGGATGCTCTGAGTGTCTTCCTAAACTATCTGGTTTAGTGTGCCTACATGAATACCAATTTGGTAAAGTATGGGATCAAGGAAAGTGAACAATGTGAACTGATGTAGTAATTTGCTTCATTTCAAGCACAATTTGTCATGTAGTTGTATGCTGTGACATTATATTTAGAACAGTAAAGTTAATACTCATTGCTTACACATTTCTAGGTTGAATGGGATGAGATAAATGCTGCTTGGGGCCAAGCTTGCCTTCTTCTCCATACAATGTGTCAATATTTTGCTCCGAAATTTCAGTATCCTTTCTGATTTATTTCTTTCCAGATTTATTTGTGATAGTTCTTTATTGAATATTTAATTTATATCGCCTTTAAATTTTATTTGCAATTGTCAACATTTTGCATTGTTCATGTTATGTAATTCGACCTAGATTTGAATTCTAAACATAATGAAAAACATAATCAAGTGGGCTTTCGTTGGATTCGTCTCAACATTTTTTTTTTTAAATATCTAGTTATAATTTTTTACAAACGCGCAATTAAAGATATTAAGCTTTAAAGTTTTTTCTCGGCATGCGTAAAAAGTGGAATGTTGCAAATAATATATAGCTAAGGTGTTTTGTTATTTGAGCTAGCAAAGAAAAATACAAAGTAAAGGCATTTGCATTGGGATATAGTGCTATGTATCTTGCTTTATCTATTTTTTATGGTCTCTAAGGAACACATTTGACCATTAATATCTTTAATCTCGCATAATTTATTTATTTATTAAAAAGTCGACAGTATAAAACTACATGTTATGATGAACCTATCATGATCCCATATAATAATTTTTTTTTATTATAAATATTTCAATGAAAATCTATGATGAAAGTTATAAAAGTTTGACTCCAAATAAGGAAATATAACAAATAATTAGGGACGGAGGGAGTATATATTAGCTAGCCATTTTTTAGTTGGTGCATCGTAAATATTTTTGATGAAATGTTAAAAACAATCAGTGTAAAATATAGTGGACTGGTGGTTAATATTAAAATAGTATGGAATGGACAGTTGATATATTTAAACATTTTGACTCTTTATGTTTGAAAGTACATAATGATTTTAGTATTGCATTTCTTTAGGCTGGCCATTTTGGTATTCTAATTGGCATTTGCTGTTTGTGACTTGTTTGTAAAAAAAGTTCATTACTATGTTGACATAGGCGCATTTACAAATTACAACTCTAGGGAATATGGTTTTTTTTTTTCTTTTTCTGGATATTTCAGAATAGTTTTTGCATTGTTTTAAGACTAATTGAGTAGTAGAGACCAGAGAGGCTGTTTCTTAAATTCCAGCATTTGCCTCATAAATTACAGATCTTTACTCTTATCAGCTATCTTTGCTACGGTACCCTGCTTTACATTACTACATTTTGGAATATCAGCTCTATTTTTAATCATATCATATGAAATATAATGACATAACTAGGGTCAGTTTGAAACTGATGAAGGACAAGAATCACCATGTTCAGTTTCACTTCATTTCAGTCGTCATGCTAATGTATTGTTTCAAACAGTTTTAATTTTCTTTTCTACTGTGTCTGTTGTATTGCACAAAATATTTGGGTTTCTTTAACTGTATGATTTTCAGTTACAGAATAAAAATACATCCTATGGGAAGTTATCCACGGATTATGGATACAAGCAACAACAGTTATGATCTGTAAGCAACAAGCTGCCTTCTTATGCTTCCCATTTGTGGTTTATTACCTGTTACATTGATTTTTTATATTTGTTTTTAGTGTACATTATTATGTTTAGATGATTTGAGAACCAATTTTATATTTAGACTTTAGAGGCCAAGCACTAAGTGATTATGGCCTCGAGAAAAGTAAGGTCTCTCTGTCTTCTTCATCTTAGATCAAGGGAAATAGGAATACTATTTAGTTTCTTTGCAACAATCACTCAGCATGTATTCTTCCTACTGACGGGGTTCTAGGGGAGTAAGATGTTTACTGTCCTACCTCTATCGGCCCGTTTGCTTGTTGGTAATAAATTGTGGTAATGGCAATGAATTTATAGTGTAATTTTGTTAAGGAGGAACCTTATAATTTCCATGGAAAACAAATTTTCATTCCCATGCTTCAATTTTCTTCTCATTTTTCATTCCCATCCATTACCATTGGGGAAGGTGGTATTTGATGAGAATGAATATTTGTGAAGAAAATTAGATAAATTGGAGCTAAGATAGCACCATCATGGGAATGGATTTTGATTTCCCTTCCAAATTTAGTTATAAATTCATTCCCATTACCTAACCGGCTACCAAACGGGCCGTAAGGGTTTATAGGGTAGAACTGAATCTATTTTCTTTGGCAAGAGTAAAAGGATCTTGAGCCAGCTGGGTAATAAGGTGTGTGTGTGTATATATATATAAATATTTTTTTTTTTTTGATTTCAAGGAGAGTAGGGACATTTGAATTTAGGGATATGATGGGAAGGGAGAAGAGGAACATGAGAAGATGCTGGCATAATCATCTGTTTAGCTACCAGTGTTTTGCGGTAAAACCTTGTAGGGACGAAGTCTTTATTAGTATCTCGTAATCTTATGTTTATTTTGTTGGCTACAGAGTCTAATCCTTGTTCTGTTGATAGGTTTGGTCCTGTGAACTTGTTCTGGAGTACTCGATATGATAAAGCAATGACACTGTTCTTAACATGCTTAAAGGACTTCTCAGAATTTGCCAGGATGAAGGATCTTGAGAATAATATACCTCCTGATAAGTGTTTCAAGCTGCCATATAGGTATTTTCTATCTAGCTCAAGTCTCTCAGTAAATATTTTTTGTTTATGTCTTGTACATGGGATCATTATGGACAATTTCCCAGCAAATTTTATTAGCAGACTTAATATCAACAAGTCCTTTTGTTGTACTTAAAATGGCAACTTATTGGTGACCATGGATTTGATTTAATGCCTGTTTTGGCTCAGTTTGCCAAAAATCTTGAAAAAAAAAAGGATAGGAAAGGAAAATATTTGGAAGAGCGGGGGTGATTTTTTTGAAATCATAACTTCGTTACAGATGAGAGAGTTGGCTTGGGGACTTGGGATTTGCGGCCTGCTCAAACTATCAAGTAATGGATACATCTCATAAAAATACTTTGTTCGCTTGATAAAAATGAAGAAATACATGTCTCTTGTTGAATCAATATAGAGATAAATTAAAATATTTGACACTAATATATGTGTTTTTTGCATTCAAAGTATGTTTCTCAGCTTTTCATTTAATGTTGTTATGCCTAAACTTTATCACAATGAGTTCTGGTGCAAATTATCGCTTCTGATGTGGCCTTTTTAGCTTTTATGTCAACCGTGTGAGCTAGGACTCTAACCTCAATATTTATTTCGCAGAATTGAAAATGACAAAGTGGAAGCATACTCCATCACTCAAAGCTTTAACAAGCCAGAGAACTGGACCAAAGCTCTCAAATACACTCTCTGCAACTTGAAATGGGCGCTCTTTTGGTTTGTTGGCAATACAAGCTTTCAGCCTCTCTCTGCTTCCTCCCAAGCTGATGTTCCTGCTGCAGGCACTTCATATGTAAAGCGCAGCACAAATTCCAAGTCTGACTCCCGAAATCAATCCGCTCAATGATTTATATGTGTACTATCTAAATATATATGTATATAAGAATGAAACCATTGACTAATCATCAGTCTTGCATCATTCAGTACACCTTCCAAGATTCATGCTTGTTTTATTTACAATTTTTTTCCCCAGGCGGGTTGGGGTGAGGGTTCAAGAATTATTAAGATCTATTTTCTCTGTAATTCCTTGTACATATTTTATAATATAAAAGGAAAATGATATGGGGAGTTCATAATAATTTCTCCTTGAAGACACTGACTTCTCCAAGTTATGAATCCTTCGTCTACACTCCTATTGCAAAATTAACTAGGGATTGTATTACCGGTAACCTTGTACTTAACAAATTTTTTTTTTCCAAAATAACCTTGTGTTAAAGATTGAAAATGGCAAACCCAACACAATTAACTCTTCAGTCCTTCAGACACTGCCGTTAACTAGTAGTTTGAGTTCTTTATATCCAGTTTGAAGTCCCTTTACATTGATAGTATAATGGAAGCTTGCAACTTAGGGTGCGTTCTCTTCAACGTTTTTTGTCAGGTCTCAGAACTCATCAGAATTAATCAGGTTAGGTTTAATAATTTATAATTAAGTCAACTTTAATAGGTTTAATTAGGTCAGGTCGAATAAGTTGAAGAGAACCACCTTTAATGTCAAATGATCTTTAACCTTTTTTTCAATATACATTTTTGTATTGGTTGGGAAAGACCTTTGATATCCTTTCTGTATCATGTCCTTTTTTCATCCTTTTCAAGATATAGCTTTCAAGTTTCAACCAGATCTAAGGATTGTAAATTCTTCTATATGTTGAAATAAATAAATTTTGAGAAAAAACTCCAAAATAAATAAATAAATTCAAAGTAAACTGGAGATGTAGAATTGTTCAGATTAAATAGAGGTTTCCTACCCTTGAAATAACTATACGTTGCACTTTACAAACCATACAAAGATAACAGGAGATGTACTTGACTACTCATCCTAGAAAACGTTTCCTCCCCAGTTAAAAACTTAGCCAACAACTTTCTATTTACCATATACAATACCTGGTGACAAGCAATAGTTGCCATTACACAACAAGGGTAGCAATCATCATGTCTGCTGGTTGCTTCTTTATAAATTTACTCCATTGGATCTGGTAAAACATTACTTAGGTGGTGGGTGTGTAGAGTACTGAACACCCACAAATACATCATTCATTTGTTGCTAAAACTTATATAAATAAAAAAAAAAAACTACAGAAATTCTATTTGTTGGCATCATCATCATCTTCCGTTGTCACAGCAACCCATTTGTCATCTCTACGCATTATAGTGGTTCCTGTTGGTAATGTCATATTGGGCGTCACAGGGAAAACTTTGATCTTTTTGTAGGATGGCAAAGCATCAAAACGAACAGATGGTTCATTATTTAAACCAAGTCCTGATCTAGAAGGCGGCTGAACAGGAGGATCTACCATCACACCACTATTATTTTGATTGAAGTTGGTCTGGAATTCTGTTTTCACCAGATTTTGTTCGGCTTCAGAGTTCTTCTGGTGATATGCGCCTGCAAGGACATGGTTTGAAGCTGGTTTTACATCAACAGATATCATTAAAATGATGGAAATCATGAATTTAGGGAGGTAATTAGGTTTATGAGCTTAATCGCCTTACATTACACACACATGCACACGTGCACACACAGAAACATACAGGCACACAATGCACACACAGATGGCATTTTACCTAATGTATTTTATGCTAATTCAAATCATGTAAACCAACAAATCTAACATCAGTAGTCATATCTCCACTTTGGCATTTTACCCAGATAGCTCCTAGAGCTATGTTATCAGCCTATCATCTTCACCAAAGCAATGAATACCTATGTTACTCGGATTTTTATTTCACCTCAAGTATTCATGTCGAATACTCAACCCTTGGACATTGGTATATCATTTTCAACCACATTCATAATTTTCAAAAAAAAAAAAATCGTGTCCAACACTTGGACACATACCCGTGTCCGATACTTCTAACAGAGTCCGAGTAACATAGAATTGAATACCACTCTAAAGCTATCTGTTTCTTGAAACCACTACCATTATTCCTATTCAACATGACATCCGACATTACCTTGGTCACCATTGTTCTTATTCAACCATGATAGGAACTCATATTGGGGTGGTGGCCAATGTAGTGGAAGGTCTGTTGAAAAGTTGCTACTGCATTGGACAGTCTATGGGGCATAACAAAGAGCTCATGAGTTCTAAAGGGCAGAATAGGAACATCCTTTGTTTTCATCCTAATTTGACATAACCATACTTTACATTTGGATACATTGTGTAATATATAGCAATTAGCCTAATAGTTGTCCGACGAAATTTTCCTTTCAATATGGGGCATACAAAAGTTACATAAAAATTCAAAAGTTCTTTTCCACTTCAACCAACCTGATTTGGTCTTATGAGCAACATCTCCATGCAACTCATCATGCTTTTGGAGGAATAGATCCTAGATACAGGGGAAACAATCCTTCCAACCAAATTGATTGCGCTTCTTTTGTCCAGATAAATTTGCATGACCCCATCTTACTATAAGACTAACATACTTTTCATCCTTTCTTTCATCTCACCAACCAACACAATGGCATCTACAAACACCATGCAGTCATGCACTATAGCATATCATCTTGAATTTGACTTGTCAACTCATTTCTACACCATGCACTATAGAAGCCCTATGCACTCAAATTATAAAAGGGAGTTTTTCTTTTTTCCAACAATGTTCCATAATTCATATACTTGTCTTTAATAATGTCAATATAGTTCTTTGCAACTCTTTTCTTTATTAAAGCCCACCAAATTACTTTCCTTGTACTTTCCAAATCAACAAAGATCACATAATGATTTTTTCTTATCCTATAATTCTCCATGTGTTGTCTTATGAGATGAATTGTCTTCATAGTTAACCTGCCATAGCATAGAGTCAAATTCTCCACAATCTTCACACTCCAACACCGTAATTCAATCACTTATGCCTAACATTTCATACTATTTGATCCCTCGATAGTTGGCACAACTTCAATATCACCATTGTTTTTATATATTAGGATCAATGCACTTTTTCTCCCTTTTAAGAACCTGGTTACAGAATTGTTGTTAGCCACCTTATTCCTCTTTACCCAGGCAAACCTCAAAACTCAATAAAAAAAAGTCATAATAGTCTTATCACTTTTCTCCCTTTCGGATTATTCACATAAAATCACAAAATTGCCATTTCGTGCTTAATATTTACGTTTCCATCATCTTGCTCACAAACTTATCTGACTACGTTATTAGAATAAAATCCCAACGTCTTCTTTTATCTCCTTATCTTCAACTAAAACCCTTTAATTAACATCCTTCACACTCTCAAACATCCCGATGCTTCAGGTCTTACTGTCTTCCATGCAAGCAATTATATAATGTTCTTTTCCCTTTCTTTTTAGTCCAATCTTGCATACAAGTAAAACTATTGATTTACCTTTGCTCTTGCATCTCGTACGTCCTTCTATGCTTCTCTTTGAGCCTCCATACATTTCTCATAGCTATCATCACCATGACATTTCCCTAGCCTTTGTGGCATTGTTGTTTGTACTTTATTACTTGTTTCACTTCCTCAATCCACCAAGATGTGCACTTATACTTGACATGTTTATTCCTTTAGATTCTCGCCAGCTCCTATAATCTATGCTTCATTTTTGAAAAGGTTAAATCTATATCTAATTATCCAAATCCATGTTCAGTTGTTCACATACCAATTACCCGTACTATACAATTTATCCACAAATTAGTTTCTCCTTTGGAAGTTTCCACCACTTGATTTGAAGATCCATATCCACTATTCGTTTCCTTATGTATTACCTAGTACCATCAACTTATGTCGGGTAATCATATTCTTATTAGGGATTGGGTAGTCCCTACTAGAAATAGGTCAAGTTGACTCGCATGAACACCGTCCTATAAATTAACAAGTGAGAACTCTTCCCCAGCCAAGTATTTGTTATACCCAAATCATATGCAATTGCTAAATTTAAGATGTCCTCTCCAAGTTCATTTGTGTTCCCAACACCAAAGCTTCACGACACTTTCAAAGCCATACCTATTAGACCCCCGTTCCGATCGCGACAACGATCAGTTCCTCCAAATCGTCCCAAAATTATTGAATGGTGATGTGATACTACTGCTTCACTACTCACCAGTACTCAACGCTGGTGCCTAGCAGCCTAGCGGTAACTAGAAGGCAGTAAAATCACAACAAACAAGTAGTATAAACGAAAGGGAGTAAAAAATGTGGTGTTCAACTTTACCCTTTTACAAGGGTTTTAAAAAAGAAATGATACAATCAATTATATATTTAAGTTTTGTAGAGGAAAAGTTAGAAAAAGGGAGAATAAATGAGAGAAAATCAAATAGAAAAAAAAAGAGACAAGGATATCAATAGGTAATGGATGGACCGGAGCATACAACTTTCTGTGGCCCCTCAAATGTTCACAACAAAATTATTAAATGTTCACAACAGAATTATCAAATGTTCACACCATCACACTATCAAATGTTCACAATATCACACTATCAAATATTCTTCAACATCAAACTATCAAATGTTCACAACAAAATTATCAAATGTTCATTAACATCAAACTATCAAATTTTTACAACAAAATTATCACTTGTTCATCAACATCAAACTATAAAATATTTACAAAAAAAATATCAAATGTTCACTATCATTAAATTATCAAATGTTGACAACAAAATTATCAAATGTTCACTAACATTAAATTATCAAATATTCACAACAAAAGTACTAAATGTTCACAACAAAAGTACCAAATGTTCACAATAAAAGTACCAAATATTCACAACGAATCAAATGTTCAATAGCATTAAACTATCAAATCTTGACAACAAAACTATCAAATGTTCACCAGCATTAAACTATCAAATGTTCACAACAAAATTATCAAATGTTCACAACAAAAGTATCAAATGTTCACAAAAAAAAACCAAATGTTCACAACATCATTTAAACCGGGACCACCCAGCTGTATGGTCCCGGGTCCACCCAATAATTTGCGCCAACATGTAATATATGAACCCGGGACCAGCCATCTCTGTGGTCCTGCGCATCCCAACACTAAAAAAAAACTCACGCGCTCCTCTAAAGTAACAATGTGAAAAAAAAAACTTATGCGCTCCTCTAAAGTAACAATGTTCACACACTAAAGTAACAATGTTCATACGCTAAAGTAACAATGTTCATACGCTAAAGTAACAATGTTCACACGCTAAAGTAACAATATTCACACGCTAAAGTAACAATGTTCACAACAAAATTATCAAATGTTCACAACAAAATTATCAAATGTTCATCAACATTAAACTATCAAATGTTCACAACAAAATTATCAAATGTTCATCAACATCAAACTATCAAATATTCACAACAAAATTATCAAAAGTTTACGACCTTCGACCTTTATTAACATGTTTTTAGGTAAATAGAGTAATGTGTCAAACTTTCTATAGGTTTACTTTTATCTTATTCTTTAAAATAAAATAAAAAACTACCTCCCACCACTACTTCCTGACCCAAGAACCCACCACAGTCACCCTTCCACGAAAACCACCTTATTCTCAACCTCCCCTACCACCGATACAATCTTCACAGCCAATCCCATATTCCCATCTCTAAAAACCAACTTTTTAGTCACCTCGTGCCACCAACGCCACCTTTCCTATCAAGCGCATCCACAAAATGATTTTTCAGCCAACACAGCTACCATAACCACCATTTTAGCTTAGCTGAGCCACTGGATCATCATTCATCTTGATTAGGCTAAAATTATAGATATACTTTTTGATTATTGACAAAGAAAAAAAAAAACTAATTTGTATACTTCCTCTGCTCCAAAAAAATATGCAACAATTTTGGGTTCACGGATAGTGAATAATTAGGAAAAATGAGGAGTAAATGATTAAAATAAATGGAGAGAGAATGTTAAATCTTTTTGGGTAGCAAGACAGTTCTTTGCATTAGCACATTCTCTCTGCAGCAACCGACTTTCTTTTCAGGACTAATTTTGACTTTGGATCAAGAAAGTCCAAGTGAGAAATTATACATGCTGGATATTAAAAGTACTGATCAAACACGAAAATATGTGAATTGAAATTAGTTTTAGAAAGAAGCCACAAGTGAATTAGAAAGGACATTTAACAAGGATTGCACACCATTCTTGAATTGTTGTCTGCCAATCATTGCTATTAATCAAGAAAAGATAGATTGCGGTTGCTGAATCTTGCCGTGAGTTTCAAATGCTCTAAAGGTTGCACATAGACTAGTGACAATGCATTCTTCTTTTCGGCTCTTTTTTGTGTTGCCCATTATTTTCTGCTTGTATTAGTTTAGTTGGTGTTTACAATATGTTAAAGTTTGTTTTGGGCTGCTCTTACTTTTTTCCTCTTGTTATTTCTATTCGTATTTTCTACCCATCGTAAACCATGATAAGTAAAATGGAGTTTGAACTTCTCATGGATAAGAAGGATGAAATTTATACATGTTTGATGAGCACTCGAATGAAATAATAAAGGAAATAACTATTCAAATGGACTATGAACCTTAAGAATCTACGCTTGAGTTGATGGACTATGAACTAAATTGTGATACAATTACCAAGCCCACTCCGGATCATGACACGTTGCCAATAAAGGGACTCTTACATGAAGAACAAAAGGAAAACGAAGAGACACAAGTTGAACCTACCGATGTTATGTATAATTATGATTCAAAGGGTAATGATGATGCTTTTGGTGAAGAAAAAACCGAAATAATGATCAAGGATTCATTTTCCTACACTTGTGTTGGGATGTTTGATGCGCTACAAGACGATCACAACTCGTCCATCATTATTGGCGATGTACACGTAATTAACGTGCTTGAGATTCTACATTCGATTCTTGTAGTTCGTTCGAGATGGATGATTGCATGGCTACAAAACTTGGGACAAGTTTTTTTTAAGAGGGGGAGAATGATATGATTCACGAGCTCTAAAATCCCTTGGATAAATTTTAAATATTTTCCTCACTTTATTGTAAGTAGTATTTTAGGTATTTTCCTAGTTTTTGATAGATTTTAGTATTTTTGGATGTAGTAAATTTTAGGAGATTAAATTGTTAGGTTTTTAGATTTTATTGTAATTAGCTTGAGTTCGTAGGAAAATAGAATTAGGAAAAAATATATAATTTTAGGATTTAATAATAGGTATTTGAACCCTTCCCTTGAGTAATAAAATTCAAATATGTTTAGGCATTTGAAAGAAAACGTTCAACTCCTCCTCCTCTTCCATGCTCAATCTCAATCATCAATTCATCACCAAATTCCATGAACTCTTTTCCATCCCACCTTACATCCTCCATTAAAATTCACCCAAATTCATCCACAAACACATCCTCATTCATCCATTTGATTCCATCTCATCACTTTATTCCATCCATTTACCACCATTAACCATCATTGCATCCATCAAATTACCAACAAAAACTCGTCACAATTTGTTAAATTCGATCACCTTTTGGGTCTAATTTGCGTCTGTAGTACGAGTCCAGTTGCGGACGCATCACAATCCAAGGACAATAGATATACAGATGCAAAATGTTGGATTTTAGTCTAATAGTAACAAAAGTTGAAATTATTATTTTTATTGCTTACAAGTAACTCTGCCAATGG
Organism: Salicornia ramosissima; assembly: GCA_951394345.1. Classification (NCBI taxonomy): domain Eukaryota; kingdom Viridiplantae; phylum Streptophyta; class Magnoliopsida; order Caryophyllales; family Amaranthaceae; genus Salicornia; species Salicornia ramosissima. Next base: position 53,354,233 of record OX596234.1, read on the forward strand.
GGTTTCCCGCTGCCGGTCCTAAGCTTGGATAAAGGAGGAAGGTTGCGGTGCAGCGGTAGGCATGTGACAACCAACATAAAAATATGTCACATCCAGGCGCATGGTTGGATGAAAATAGTACTACGATCGGTGACCTCCTGGGAAGTGGGAAGTCCTTGTGTTGCCATGCCGCCGACCCCACCGACCTTGTGGTTGGGTGACCTCTTAGGAAGTTCTCGTACCATCGCTTTGGAATTAAGGTGTAGCGCAAGAAGGAGAAGAGACGACTTCCGAGTGATTGAAGAACCCAGAAAAAACAAAGTGAAAGCATTTGATTAGCGCCATTCAAGTCAAGAAATGCAACGGCGAGGATGGAGATCAAGGTGAAGAGAAATATGAGGGATGAAGAAGAGAGATCAAAGGGTTTTTTTTCAGGTTTAATGGGGTTTGTGGTGGTACTTGTGGCTAGGGAAGGGTTGAGGTGTTATGGAGATGGTGCATAGATAAGAAATATGAATGATGAAAGGTAAGGGGAAAAGGTGGTAAAAAAGAAGAAAAATAAACCAACATCATAGGTTATAGGTAAAGGAGACTACTTTGAGAAGAGTTACTCAAGAATTAGGATTATTCTGAGTTAAACTATAGTTGGGATTAAAATGAGAAGGGTGTCAATTGTTGGGACTATTCTTGTAAAATTTTCCTATTTTTTTAGGATTAAACTTAGATCTAAGTACTTTGTGTAGAAGTACACATAAATAAAATAGTCTAGGAGTCGTTTGAAGTTGGTTTATTAGAGTTTAGATCGAGCTTGTTTCATTTCTTATCAAACTAAAAGTGAGATTATAGGTATATTTTGATTCCTTGACAAGCCAAGCTCCAACTCAATTATGTTTGGCTTGCAAGCCCATTAACTTAAGATAGGCAAATAATTACCTTATCAAATTTCTATGATTAAAGTTAAATACTGATTATCTCAAGGTTGAAAACTCCCATCAAAAGGTTGAAATTTCCAATCTAAATATCTAATCATAAAGAAAAGATATTTTTTAATACAACTTGTCAAATATTTTTATGGAGAGGGTAGCAACAACAGTAGTGTTTTTTTTATTACGCTTGTTTTTGGAGTATGGTCTATTGAGCCAAGCATGAGTTTGGGTAGCACTTGACCTAACCAAGCTCGAGTCATAAGTTCTCAGTTCAAGCCAGCCCTAAGCTTCCCCAATGAGTGGCCCAAATGATCTGAGTCTGTCAAGATTGCTACACTTGGCTCAGGCAAAGTGATTTATGAGCCGTCTAATGCTCGTCTTATGCCCTTATGCACACTTTTTAAAACTAAAGGCAGAGCATTACTCCCAATTTGATGTTAGGAGGAGCTCTAGGGCCTCCTATTCAGATAAAAACCCATGGGAGTTCTTTGTAGAAAGGAGCTACCACAGTAGCATACCCCCAAAGTGGTGGAATGGTGAAACTGAGGCGACAGATGAGTTGATTTCAGAAGAAATTGATAAAGGGGAAATGAAAGTACAAACAAGCAAAGGTCTTGAAAATTTAGGCATACCTTTACTTCTATAAAAAGCCATGGAGAACTAAGATATTCATTTAGAATTTAGAGTGCCTTTAGGAGACAATCAACACACACTAAAAGGGGGGAAACAACAAAGCAAAACAAGACAAGAGAGAGCACAAAGGTCTGAAACTTCAAACTTAGAAGGAATGGAACTTACAACAAGGTTAACAGTGACATCGTTTTGGCATACCAGAGTAGCTGTCAACGAAGTCCACATTCCACAAAACTTGACCCTAAAAGGTTCACCTAAAATGCGAACTATCATTGGGTATAACTAGAATTTCCCTAAAGACTGTCGCAGGTATACAGTAGAGAAAACTATAGTATAGGTTATGAAATTTAATCACTCTAGGGAGGAAGCCACTAGAAGTTAGAGTCTCGTTATAATTAGGACTTTAAAACCTAGTTTCCTTCAACCTAGTGTTTTATCATTAATTCTTCAATATGCAATGGTTACACAGGAAGGGGCATGTCCACAACATCCTACTATGAATGTTAAGAATTGAAACATGCAGACGGGTAAAGACAGATGGATTTAGAAAGATGATATCACATTACCTTTATTGCTACAAACTGGTTCTGTAGAAACACTATTAGAAATGTGATTTGGAGCAGAAATGCATTGACCTGCCAATTCAGTAGCAGGAATTAACTGCGTCATTGGGGAACTAAGTGCAGCATTGACATGGTATCCTGATGAAACAGCTACGGAGCTCTGCTTCCATTTACCTACATAAAGATTGTCTACTTGTTACCAACAAATGAAATTGTACCAAAACTCCACCTTTGCAAAAGAATACGTGAAAATAAATTGGCTCGTTCAGCCCAATCAATGAAACTTAGAATAGTATGCCAAAAAGATTTAGAAAGAAAACCAAGGTTGATATAATAGCTTACAGAAATACATGTTGGTTTGATCAGGTTTGCTTTTGCACTATTCCCATCAGTCATCAGTTATTGAGCATTCCTAACTCGTGTAAGGCTCATTAATAAACTACTCTCTTTAGGAGTATTGCTAGTATCTGTATCTTCCAATGTCAAGCAAATCGATATTGACATCGACACAGTTCTACAGGAGAGGCAGTCACCTCATGGCCTGTGCAAGTCTACGTACCCATCCAAAACAAAAATACAATGACCTAGGTTTGAGAAATTTCAATTTCTAGATCTTGCAGTTGATTCTCTTGCCTATAGTCCTATACAAGATGCTGTTTGGAGGAATCACAATCCGACTTGAATCGTAGCTGACCCCAGTAAAAAAAATTATATGGTCAGCCAGAAGATCAGTCTCTAATAATGCTGATTTCAGATGGAGCAAAACAAGTAATGCATTATATACTACTTTCTGTACAATCAAGAGATAGAAAAGTCCAGAGAACTGTTGCATATCCTCATAGACTTTGTTTCGTGGAAGCTTTATTGTTAGTTGGTCAATGTCACTAGACTTTTTAAGTCCTTCAGGTGGCACTTAGCAGCAATATGTTATCCATTTGGTTAGATTAGATGTTGGCCCAGACTCACACACCATTTTGTTGGTGTTGTTGAATTTGAGGTCAAAAGTAGAGTACCTTGTTTATCTATAAAGCTCACGACAAGAGATAGCATGTGAATAGTCATTTAAGACTTGTTAGAGAGCTTTCAATATTCCCAAACTAGTAGGTTACTGCCCTCTAGTTCTACCTCATAGGCCACAACTATGTATTGTTTGGGATGATTTTTTTTTTTTTTTTTGCGATAGAAAAATTACAATACCTTCGACCAAATTTAATTGCAACAAATTCCTAAAATGGAAACTTCATATTAATTGTACAAATGCCTTGTTTCTTTAAAAGTAATTATTTCTTCCTACCTCTCTCCTCATCACATGTTTTTTCTTTCCTATTCATTTCACACTCACAAACAAAGTTTGTCTAGGAATCCGTACCCATCCATGTGTTGCATTTAATTTGGGGCGAAGTAGTATAATAAAAACAGAGAAGGAAAAGAAAATAAAAGGAAGCGGGAACCACGACTGGAAAATCACAAAAGACATAAATACATACATACATATGAATTTATGTGCTTATGCATGCAACATTGGAACTCCATCCCGCGGAAACCTTAAAAACAGATTTATACTCAATATGTCCAAATCACTTGTATATTCTTTTGCGTAGATTATAGAGGACCATAATGATTAATATATACTAAGGTATCTTACTTTCTCTCAGAGCAATATAGCCAACTTTTGCTGCATTCATCTCCGCCAACTTTTTGGTTTTAGCTTCTTGACCATTAAAGGACTCCCCATTAATATTGACAGTTGAAAAAAAAACCGGGTTATGAGAAGGGCCAGATCGGGTTGTAGCATATTCTGGTAAACAAGAATATTCTTTCTGAGCTAATTCTTGCAGAAGATTTTTGAAGAAAGCTGGATCTTCCTGCATATTATGGACAAAATACAACATAATCTGGTAAAACAATCAAGATGATATGAATTAAAAAGATATAACACAGAAGGCCTAAAGGTTTCAAAGCAACCTCTTCTGCTCCATCATCAGATGATATTGACATTACAGCAACTTTTGCAGCAGCATTTTCAGCATCTTTAATGGTGCTAAAATATTCAAGACTTTCATACATCTTCCCTTCCAACATAACCTTGGATTTAAAACGACAAGCATGAGGAGGACCCTCACGCTCCGATGTGTACACAGGGAGATTAAGATTTCTCTTTTGAGCATAGACTTGAAGTCGATTCTTGTACAGATGAGCCATATCTGCTAACACCAATATTTCAAGTCAGTATAGATCTCCCAATATATGCGTGTTCCAAGAGCATATCTGGGTCAGACCTCATATAAACACAAAAGAAGTTGAATAGTGAATACACATGCTCCGTTCTATATAACTAGCTACATTTTCCTTGCACGCAAATTTCACAATAATTGCATTTTTTTTCTTTGGTAATATATAAATTGCAAAATTACCTTTTTAATAGAGAAGGTATTGGGTCGGACTGGTCTGGCCGTCAGACCGGTTTGTCATGTCTTTCAAAACACAGATATTCAATTTCTACCTAACAATTTGGTCCTCAACAGTTCATTATCAGAACTCAACAGTTCATTATCAAATCTCAACAATTCATAATCAGGCCTCAACTATTCATTTATCAGACCTAAATAATTCATTATCAGACCTCAACAATATGTTTTTTCTCTGGCAACATATAAATTGCAAAATGACCTTTTTCAATTGCAAAATGACCTTATTCAATAGAGAAGGTATTGGGTCAGACTGTCAGACCGGTTTGTCATAGCTTCAAAACACAAATATTTAATTTCTACCTAACAATTCATTATCGGACCTCAACAGTTCATTATCAGAACACAACAGCTCATTATCAGAACTCAACAGTTCATAATCAGATCTCAACAATTCATTATCAGTCCTCAACAATTCATTCTCAGTTCTCAACAATTCATTTATCAGACCTAAATAATTCATTATCAGACCTCAACAATTCATTACCAGATCACAATAATTCTTTATCAGACCTCACAATACATTACCACATCAATTCATTACTCGTTCGATTAGGTACTTAATTGATTCCATTCATTAAGTATTCAAAAAGTATTCTAATATCCCCTAAAAAATACCACTTCCACTGCCTCATCTCTATTCCGCTAGCATGCACCATTAGCCCTAGGCCATTGGCGAACACCATTTCATGCCGATGAATATACCGATGAACCCGCATCACGCCAGCAAAAATAATCCCTATACTTTTAAGCATGGAGTTCAATCCAAAAAGGGGTACGGATTTGAGTACGTCATACGCTCACCTTAGTTATTCAGTAAGACTGGTACAAATTATAAATATTATATTAAAAAATGAAAGTTTATTACTATTGCAGTAATGCTCACCTGAAGTCTTTATATACCAAGCCCAAGTAGTTTTGGGGTTGTGACTTGTGAGCCCAATAAATAACATAGAAAAATAGTTCAAAAAACTAAGACGGAAAATCATGTGGAGTCAAAGTTTTCCAAATCACGTGGATTTAAAACTGTTTATTTTCTCTTTCTTCTCTCCCCTTTCTCAATCACAATAACATATCCTTTATTCTGTTCAACTTTCGTTCAACAATGGCATCACATTCTTCATCGATCTTGGGATTAGGGTTTTGTTTTACAACCTAAATATGAAAATTAGATGCATTAAAAGAAATATAGGAAGAAGATTATTGGGTCACTCATATAACCAATCTTGATCGCGACCTTCAGCAATCTAGGTCGCGTTTGTTATGTGATTCGGGACAGCTGATTTTCTACATAATGCTATATACTTAAGATAAATCGTTCTTGGTTTTCCTTAAACGAATACAAAAGATTTACATTGACTTCACCTAAGTCTTTCATCTCAAAGTCTTGCTTCCATCCATGACCTCCACAATTGTACCAACAACAAATATGTCATCAACATATAAGTAAATAATCAAACAAAAAGACACTATAATTGCTTTAAGTCCATAAAGAGATCTTGTAGACTTGTATACTTCGTGCTCTTATAAGTCCATAAAGAGATTTCTTCTTCAAGATGCCCATTTTAAAAAAGGATGTTCTTACATCCAATAGATATACCATTATAGATATTCCATCTTAGTTCTACGTAGCATAAACCCATGACATTCCAAAGTTCACCTCTATAATTCTGGCAAAATATATACTCCTTTGGTCTCATCAACTAACCATGCACCATGGTAGCTTATCTTAAATTGAACTTGCTTATTTCTCCGTAACTAGGGCAAAAAGGAAAAGACTGATGTACGAGAACTCCACAAGTTCTTACAATCATGGCTTTCCTTTATCATGTCAATATATTTCTTCTAGATGTTTTCCCTTGCTAAAACCCACCAAAGCACTTTTTGATCTTAACTTTCATAAGCCTTTTCCAAATCAATGAAAAGATTGAAAACCATATACACATCATCCTTTATATCGCTGTAGTTTTCCAGTGAGTTGTCCCATAGTATGAATTGCCACCATAGTCAAACTCCCTTGCACAAATCCAAATTGGTTCTCCGAGATCTGCTTCTTCTTAACCTTAACTCAATGACTTGCTCTTAAAATTTCATGGAATGACTCATTAATGTTATCCCTTGACGGTTGGCACAATCTTGAACAACCTTTTGGTTTTTAAGTACTGGGATTATAGTGCTTTTCTCCAATCCATAAGCATCTTATAACCTCCCCAAATCTAGTTAAAAAAAGTTGCCAACCACTCAAAACAATCTTCTTTCTAAACATCTCCACACTTCAACAAAAACACCATTCTGTTCGATTGCTTTCTTTAACCCCTATTCTTTCCATTGCCCTTTTAACTTCCCTATTCTAAATTAATTATAAAATTATCTTTATTCACATTGAAATAGACAATGGGTTTGATATAAAAAAAAAAGTAAACGATGGGTTAAAACATAGATAAAATAATGAAATAGGGATCATTTTTTAATGGTGAATGGAATTATTTATCTAATATCATTCATTTAAAAAAATAATAATAATGACAAAACTATTCACATATTTTGATTTTTGGCAAATTGGGCTCAACTACTCCTTGTATCTTGTAGGTAAATCTGCCATTGACACTATCATGAAGTATAGACAATACCATAATTCTTATTCATATATGAAATCCATGAAGTAGGATTTTTTTTATTCTTAGTGGATGCTACTCATACTCGTATAATATCAAGGACAAGAATGTGACACTTCATATCTGTCCAAGGCTGTGTTTACCGAGTAAGCCATATTCAAATGAGGCAGCAAGAATCATTACAAAACCCGATTAAAGAAGCCGGTAAGAAACTTTAAGCCTCCCAGCAAGAATTCGGAAAGGTAAAAATGGAAGCTAGCAAATAAGTCTAATGACTAAACATAAACAAAAAAAAACATAAATAAATAAATAATAAAAACAAATACAAAGCAGTTGAACACAACAAAACATAGACATATTCTATCACCTTTAAATTTCTTATCATTTGTAATTGGGGAGTCCACTCCACTCGAGAAGACAGCTTGCAAAGGTTCATTCTTTTCTGGTTGCTTGGCATTAGTCAAAGTTGGTGAAACTTGTACATCGTTGCTTGCACTAGAAGAATCTGAATAAGATGCCCAAAACCTACTTTAAGAAATCATTGCTAGCTCAAAAAAAACCTAAAATACGAAAGAAACCATTGACTACCACACAAGGAATAGATTACACAACAAGCGAAAATCGTATATCGTTTCCCACCGAATTGGATTTATTACAAGATGACATTAATGATAGGTTCTAGTTAATCTTCATGCTATAATCACATTCTTGAAGTTAACAAAGGTTAATACTATAAGAAAAATCACTTAACAATATTGCAAAGGACCATGTATATTTTCTTTACAATTTTGTAACAGATTATCAATCTATTAGGACAACTATTAGAAGGCCGGTTTAGTTCCTTTTCGTGGGAGATTCAATTAGAGTCTTAGCTGAATTACATGAGCCTTTACATAAACAGTAGACGCTTTTATTGAATGGCTATAGAAAATCTATAACATTAATCCCTCTTCTTCTCCCTACTCTCTATATCTCCACTTCTCCTTCCTGCCTATTTCCTTTTCAATGAATCACTCTTCTTTCTATTAGATTGAGCTGATCACCATTGTCGAGTAAGCTTAGCAGCTTAGTTGGCTGGTACATTTTTTGTTCTTTTGGTTGTAAATTTGGCTCTAATAATGCAACTAGACCATATTGAGCCCTAATAGAAGTTTACTTAATAAATGGGGGCATTGGCCTCTGGAACAAGCTAGCTATTGGGAAAGTAGTTTGGCAAATTGCTCAGAAAAAGGACAATGGATCAGATGGGTCCATAGTGTGCATCTCAAGGATAAGGATTGGTGGGAATATAAACCTTCTTCTATTGCTAGTTGGATCTGAAAGTAATCTATACTAGCAAGTACTAATTAAAAGGAATGCACTGGCAGGTTTGGTGGCCTCAACAAAACCAAGTTATTCCATTAGCAAGGCATATAGAACTATCATGAATTAGGGCGTTGTTTCACAAGGGCGGGGATGAGACTCGATTCCCGGATCTATTGGAACCGGGAGAGAAGCTCTTACCACCTAAGCTATCCCTCACTCTCATCAAGGCGTTGTTTTCTGATGGGATGTTGTCATTTGGAACAGATTGCTATACCCTAAGGATAAGTTCATATGGTGGCTGGCAGTTTTGCAGAGGTCAAGGCAGGGCTTCATGCTCATAATGCAGAGGAAACTCATCAGCACTTGCTTCTCACATACCAATATTCTAAGGAGGTGTGATAGGTCATTGGTGACTAGTTAGGGTGCAGGAAGGCCTTTGGCAGTATGGGGCAGTTAATAATGCGGCTAAGGAGGAAACCTGGCTCTTCAACGAAAACTAAAGTAGTTACTATGGGTGTGGCAGTAATGTTTGACAACATCTGGAAAGGTAGGAATGAGGCTTGGTGGAAGTCTAATGTACCTTCTAGTAGTAAATGATGTAAAAGGTACAGTATTTTGTAATTAAAAAAATGTGATTTGGTTGTTAATAGCAAAATCAAGGATACAAATAGGGATTCGATAAGCAAGTTACATGAGTCAGTTGTATAGAACTGGTGGCATACTGGCATGTTACCAGTAAGGCTTTCTGCCTAGTTGACAGCTTGCCATTAGGTGAGGAGTCTTCCTAGAACGGTTGTCTCCTTTGGGGTTAAGCTTAGGTTGTAAATTGGTGGTTCTTTTGGTATAATATTCTTTCATTTACCCAAAAAAAAAAAAACTTAATAAACAAATTAACCATAATTCATCATTAATATCAGCCATCTAGAAAAAGCAATAATACAATTTGGCCAGAGGTAATTAAAGAAAATGTTAAAGGGCTAGATATATTAAGCCAAAAATAAAAATAATAAATTAAATTAAAAATTAATTACACCAATCAATCATGATTTTGACAAATAAACATCATTCCTACGGAGTATTCCGTATTTTAAAACGGTAATGTTATACATACATAGCCCTTTAAGACATTATTATACTCCCTAAAAGGAAAGAATTCATGACAAAATTACGGCCCTTCATGAAAAAATTACGGGCAAATCAACGTAATAAACGTAATAAATGCTTGATTATATCAAATATTAACACTTTTGGCTTCTTATTCATAGCCCATGTTTATCATTTTCCTTAAAATAAAATTATAGAACAAAATTTACAGAGCCACTAAACATGGAAACAGCTGAAATACAAGCTACCAACGACAATTTCCCCCACCCCCCAAAAAAATAAAAAAAATAAATCAAACTTGTGAACTTTGTTTACAGTAAATTTGTAAATGGAAACATGCAAAAATTTACTTCCCAGTCAAGCAAATTTGATTCAACTTTTTTTTCTTTTTCCTTTTTTAATTTCCCTAAATTCCCCGACTACTGGATAATTCGATTTTTTTTTTAAAGTAAAAATACAAAACAACATGGTTTGCTATGCTCAATTGCTCATGGTTCTGTGTTGTGTATAATCAAATTTGCCCAATTAAGCCACCCTGCAAAGAAATGTTTAACCAGCTAAAAATTTATACTCCTAAAAATAGGTAAATTCACAGTTAATTGAACATCAAAAATGAAAATGAAGTGAGAATTAAAAAAAAAGAAAAGAAGAAGAAGAATACCCTCAGTAAGATGAACAAATGCCATGCGAGCAACAAAATTATGGGCCTCTTTAGAAGAGTGGCAGAAATGGGGAGTAGAAAAGGTGGAGCCATTGACAATAACAGAAGCTTTAAACATAGGGCAATGATCAAGCCCTTGTTTTGAAGTTGAATACTCAGGTAATTTCCACTTCTTCGATTGACAATACTCCTGCAATTTTGACTTGTACATTTCTTGCCCTGGACTAGAATTCGAGGAATCGAGACTCACTATTGAAGTGACGATAAATAGGAACAACAAGAGAGATTATAATTGAATATTCATACAATCATACGTAGTGGAGTGCCTGTAATGAAGGAGGGGGAGTTGCAAACTTGGAGAGCTTCCGATAGATTAATGTCCGATATTACACGATCCTTATATCCTGCTGCCGGCACCACCTTACACAACTCCTGCGATATATATTTCCCAATACTGCATATTCATTTTTCAATAATAATGCATATACATTTCTCAATAATAATGTATATACATTTCTCAATACTGCATATTCGTTTCTCAATACTGCATATACATTTTTCAACAAACAATATACATTCCTATATAAAAGAATAATGTTAAATACATTCTAAAATACATATTCATTTCAAAACACTAGAATATCCATTTCAATACAATGCAATATACATTTCCAACAAACAATATACATTCCTAAATAAAAACAATGCTAAATCTACTTTATGATTTCTATTCAATTCAATACATATTCATTTCAATACACTAGCATATTCATTTCAATACACTACAATATTCATTACCATTGAACAATATTGATTCATATATAAAAAAACCATACTATAATCTAAAAAAATATATCCATTTCAATACACTTCAATATTCATTTCAATATACTACAATATATATTTCATTACACTACATATTCATTTCCATTCAACAATTTCATATAAAAAAAACCTAAAATACGTAATAAAATAAAACATTATGGTACATACAATATGCATTACAATACATTACAATATTCATTTCAATACAATATTTATTTCAATACACTACAATATCCATCCATTATTACTAAATGAATCAACATATTATGGTACATAATATTCATTTCAATACACTACAATATTCATTTTCAGTAAACAATATTCATTCATATATTAAATACAACATTGTTTTTATATAGGAATGTATATTGTTTGTTGGAAATGTATATTACAGTGTGTTGAAATAAATAGTGTAGTGAATTCAAATGAATAGTATTGAGAAATTAATATGCAATATTGAAAAATGTATATGCAGTATTGAGAAATGAATATGCAGTATTGAGAAATGTATATGCAGTATTGAGAAATGTATATGCATTATTATTGAGAAATGTATATGCATCATTATTGAGAAATGAATATGCAGTATTGAGAAATGTATATGCATTATTATTGAGAAATGTATATGCAATATTGAGAAATGTATATCAAGGGACCACATAGAGGAAGGTGATCCCGGGACTACCTAATAATTTGCGGAAATTACATACAAATGGAAATTCCCAGTTTCTAAAAATCTGAGTATCTCAAAATATATATTAAATGACATTTTAGTAATTTTGTTGAAAATATATTACCAAAACACCCTCTATTTGGTTGGTACTCGGATCTCTGCCCTTAAAATTTGTCAAAATTATTTGAAAATGTCATTTGATAAACATGATATCCCTCCATACATCAAGGAGTCAAGTTAGGGGTTGATTCGTCATTTGCCAAAAAAAAAATTACGGATTACTCGTGAACATTGAACAGTCGTGATAGGTAGATACGGTACCATGGAGGCATGGATAATTATTTGTTACTTTTAAACGAGTTCAACCGAGTTTGACACATATTATTAAATATAGACACATATTTGTTAAATCTAGAAATATATTGTTAAATTTACACATATTTGTTAAATCTGGACATATATTGTTAAACCTAAACATATATTTGTTAAATCTGGACATATATTGTTAAAACTAGATAATATTTGTAAATCTGTTGAAAACTTGTTAAACCTGGACACATATTGTTTAATCTGGACAACTATTTGTAAACCTGTTGAAAACACTTTTTACCTGGATACAAATTGTTTAACCTGGACACATATATTTGTTAAACCTGAACACCTATTTGTTAAAGATGGATACCTATTTGTTAAACCTGAACACCAATTTGTTAAACCTGTACAATATTTGTTCAATCTGGACACATATTGTAAAACATGAACACCTATTTATAAATCTAGACACATTTGTAAACCTAGACACATATTGTTAAACCTGGACATATTTTGTAACTAAGTTGTGTTCGTCTCGAAAAATTAATCAATTTAGACATATTATATGCCCAATCGAACACCCGAGCGCAAAGTTATGACATTTCGAAATTTTTCACTATTATAATAGGGTATATTGGGTCAGCCGTCTGACCAGATTGTTTAGTCAGACAATATAACCAATACTTTCACTTATTTGTTTGCACCAATTTTCTTCAGGATCATGTATAGAATCACATTATAGATTTAAAATATATAACAGTAACATAATTTTTATATCTTTGTCAAAATCATGTATTGCACGAGTGTAATTGTGTAACATTGTTATGGAAAAAACCCACTAGCAATAACATTCGTATACATGACCACTTTTCTTCTATCTAAGATATTATTTTTTTTGTTTATTCTTATTCAAATTTGAAGAAAAGATAGATTTTTCTTAAAGATGATTAAATGAAGATAAAAAAAGGAAAAAAAATGGAGCATACTTGTTGTAAAATATGAGTATTTCCAAGGCTACAAACTAACATCCAATAATGTAACTGATGGAATAATGAAAGGAAGGAATGAAGTCGGTGTGGCGTGATAAATCACTGACTTTGAAAACGAATTCCGATGCAACCGTGGTGCTCAATTGTATCCACCGGCTCGTCCCCTAAGGTTACACACCGCTCTCACATTAAGACACTTTAGGGTGAGAGGTGGAGTCTATGAAAACTTATGCCCAACGAGAGTAAGTGTTTAGCTTATTTTGTATTTCTCAAGTATATGTCCATTCACAAAAATGAACCAAGTATATATATGGAAAAAAGGAAGAACCTAGAAGATTCTTTCATTAATATAGTGAAAGATGGAAGAACCTAGAACATTCTTTCATTAATATAGATAATTAAAACTTAATAAAGATGGAGGTTTAATCACATTAATCATCTTCATAAAGGGGGAAGTTACAAGAAGTCTAAGAGACAAGGGAGAAAGTGTACACCGCAACCCATCCGCGGGAAAATGTAGTAGGCCGCAACCTACCTGCGGAGTAAACTAATCTTGCTCTTTTACACTCTTTACACCAACAATCCCCCACTAAAGAGTGGAAAAGAAAATAGCCAACAAAAGAATGAGAGAAACAACATATTGGGCATAAGAGGAGCTAAATACATAACACTAAGATATTAAATAAGTAATTTGAAATCTAGTGCTTAGTGAGATGAGGTAATGAGCTACAAATGTAAGGGTGGACTATGCCTTGAAACCCCCACATTCTTGATCATAGAGTAGATTGTGCCTTGAAACTCCAAGATTTAACTCATGACACTCAAACCACATACATCGCTCCAAAATTTACATAGACTCCGCGAAAAGATATGCTTTTTATAGCCAAGCATATTCACCTTAGGTCTAGTGGAGGCTCTAGGAAAACCGCCCAAGTCTTCCATAAAGATGGCTAGTCTTACCACCACATAGGTGAATCACAAGTGTTTCTCATTAACACTTAGTCAATGGGGTTAAACATATTCGTATAGCTCAACAAGTGCTACATTAAAACTATTAACCCCCCATAAGACCATGGATTCATTAAGAGCTTAATGCTCATCCTCACAACAAACACAACAATTCGGTGATTCCAAATTTTAGTGCGTCCACCTAAACATTTGGATTCATTAAGTGTCTAAGGACTCAATGTAACGACCCGTATTTTAGCAGCGTTATTTTCGGTGAAAACAACAATACAGATCATTATCATCTAAAACCTTTTAATATCAGATTCATTATTTACAACGGAAACTCTAAACTTAGTCCATATTATTCATTAAAACCATTAAATAATCCAAAATAAATAAGATTCTAAAGTCTTACAATGCTACAAAATAAGGAAAAGTCCACTAAAAATAATACAAAGGCTAGGGGTGAATATTAGAATAAAAATAAACCGCTAAACTAGCTCGCACACAATCCCAGCCCTTGCGTAACTCAATCAATCATCACCTGTACCTGAAAAGGGTTTTGGGGTCCACACTCAATCAATTTCCTAGTAGTAATTCAATAACTAAACCAAATTCCTCTAACAATCATATAAACAATTTAACACATTAATGAAATAATCCAATGAACATATAAACTAATAATCGTTAATTAAAATTGCAAGAAACAAGATAAAAAAAATCCTTCTTTTAATCATGCTCCACTCGACATTCACCAACAACGAACCAAGATTAACACTTCAACTAATTTAGATACAATCATCAACGAATAATCATATAAACTTATCAATAAATCATAAAATCATGCTTAGAACATTAAATTATCAAGATTGAACCAAACAAGAACAAAATCAATGCTTTATAAACTCCATATACACACGGCTTTCATAGTTAAATAACATTAACAAGATTCAATTCAAGAATTAACAATAACATGATTATTTTAAAGTTTACAATCAAGATTATCATAAAAGATTATTTAAAGATCAAGAATATAGCTTAAAAATCATATTTTTATTAAAGAACCAAGTCCGAATTCATCATATCATACACGGTTTACATACATAATCGTTCAATAATTAATTCTACAAATTCTAATCTAGCAAGAATCATAAAACAACCATAAAACATAGCATGAACATGAACATGAATTAAACTTGTTAAATATGCCTTAAATGAATTATATACCACTCGACATGTTATAACTCTTAACCATAATTAATTCCAATTATATTCTACATAATTCTAAGAAATTCTAAACCTTTTCCAAACATGATTAAACCTATTCTAACAATTATATTGCTAATCTATCCTATTGATTAAGTAAAGCAAATCTAATTACCTAATAATCTAATATTGATGGTGAATGGTTCGATCTTGAAAGGCTAGAGGTTGAACTTTCTTTGATGAAGGTGTTTGAATTGATGAAGTGAAGGAAGTATTGTGTGGGGAAAATGAGGAGTTTTTATTTGTAGTTTAGTTTTTTTGAGATTAAGAATTATAAAAGTGGTTCCCTTTTTGTGGTGTGTTGGCCGTGTAGAAATACTAGGCAAGGAAGTAAACCAAACTCCTAAAATCTAATAGAGAAAGTAGGAGGATAAAAATTAGATTTTTGGTTGGGGTCAAAATAGATGTGGTTTAATAATTAAAGTAGGAAAAGAAAATATAACAATTAAAGGAAAATGAATAGGGGGCCGTGAGGTGGGGTGATGAGGGAAACATTGGGCTTGGCTTGGACAAATTTAAATAAAGATCTGGACCATGGTTAACAGCTAGGCTCTCTAAAGTGCTAGATTAATAATTAATTAAATAATAATTAATTAAATAGTTAATTAATTAATTATTCAATCAATTTAATAAAAATTTAAAATAGCCCCAAAAATACGGGGTGTTACACTCAACCTCCAACGGTGGAACAATCAAGTGCTTCTCAAATAGCACCAACCTAAATGGTTTATTATTCCATTAAGAGCTCAAATGAGCTCAACCTCAACCAAGCATTACAAGTTTACAACACATGCCATAGGGATAGGAAAATAATGATTGTAATCTTTCCACTTGGGCTTAAGGCCTATCCCCCTCGACATTTCCTCAAATCATCAGGATTGTTACATGTCCCAAATTTTCTTACCAATAATGTGCAAAATAATTTTGCTAGAATACTTTCCAAAAGGAAAACTAGCATGTAACCACTTCAACTTGATTTGCACAAATGGTTAGAAATATTATACATCGTTTCCACAATATGAGACATGCCCCAAACTTGATAATTTAAAGACTTACTTATCAAGTCCAATCCTTGAAGATAACATAGCCGCATTAGTGAATTTGATTCATCAACCACCAATCACCAACACTTGCTCTCCGATACATTGTAACATCTTTCCCGGAAGCTAGTATAATTCACGACCATCGTACCTAAGAAGATACTTAGTAAAAGATGAAGCAATGTTAAACAACATTAGTCACTCACTATTAAATTTGTAAAATGGTATACTTTAACTATTTCACAAATATATTGTAACGACCCTGATTTTCATGATATTTCTGCCATGAGTTATGTGTATTTATGTGATGCTATGTATAGTTCAAATTTAGTTTTGAACTATTTATTTTGTTTTATGTGAATAATTTCGATTTAATTCGAAATATTTTATTTTGATTAGTTATTATTTATTTTAATTATTATTTAATTAATTAGAATTTTATTATTTAATTTTCTAATTAATTATTTAATATTTTGGGCTAAATCGATTTATGCATGATTAATCATGTAATTTTTGTAAATTAGCCCAATTGATCACGAAAGCCCAAATTTGGCCATTTCTCTTGCTTGGGCCGGTTTTTCCTCATTGCATGGCAAGGATTTGCCACTTGCTTTGTGTTCACACCTTAACTAACTCTATATATAGGGGAGTTAGTAAGGCTTGATGATCCTTTATGCTCATTTGCCCATTTAAACACACTTGCTATCTCTTGCCATCAAAAGATTAAAACACAAAACTCCCTCCCTTGCCATCAATCCACACGCCATTTTTGGCTATGAACAAACCATCAATTGTTCATCATCAATTCTAACCTTAAACTTAAAGATTAAAAGTCTATTGATCTTTAAGTATCCAAAACACAATCTAAACTCAATTGTTTCAATCAAGATCATTAGTTTGGGTTGTTTTCCGGGTTTGTTCGTGTATCTTGTTCGAGTGGGGTTCGTGTGTTCGTGCCGTGAAAGAGGGTCGTGTGTGTCGTGGTGGTGCAGCCGTGCCGTGGCCGTGACCAGGTGGTGCAGCCGTGCAATAGCCGTGTGTGTGCCATGTGTGTGCCGTGTTCGTGTGGTTCGAAGCCAAGCCGTGCCGTGTGTGTGCCGTGTTGGGTGGTTCGTGTGACTCGTTTTCCGGGCAGCTTCTTGTGTTGAATTGGTGTGTTAATCTTCAAAAAGGTAACATACTTTCTCAACTTAATTTGGCATACTATGTTTCATAGTATAGATTAAATGAACAAGATTGGTTTAAATGAAGTTTTGATCATGTTTTTTAGTATGAATGTAAATCTGATTTTGTGTGGTTTAATGATGATTTTGATGATTGAAAATGACTATTTTATGTTTGATTACGTTGGTTTTAAGTTCACGTTGATCATGTTAAAGTTTGATGAATTTTGGATGATTATAATAAGTTGGTAATTTCATGGTTGAAAGTTGAGTTATGCTTGTGATGTTTGGATGTTGGATGAGTTCTTGGTTGAAGTTCTTGAATCTTGATTGAGTTCTTGATTGAAGTTCTTGAATCTTGAATGAGTTCTTTATGAATCTTGGTTGAGTTCTTTGAGTTCTTGATGAGTTCTTGATGAGTCTTGTTAAGTTCTTGATTAAGTCTTTTAAGATTAAAGAAAGTTAAAGAAAGCTAAAGAAAGTTAAAGAAAGAGTTAAAGAATGATAAGATGTTGATAAGATGTTTGGTTTACGCGTTATTTTCTTAAGTCAAGGCGTAAAGGCAACTTAAGAAGTAGCTAAGTAAGTAAACTTCAGATTAAAGGATTAAAGATTTGTTAAGATTAGCTTGATTTTGTAGCTAGACGCCTAAAACTTAGAGTAAGATTCTATGTTTTTGGGTTAAGACGTTGCCCCTATCCTATCCGCGGTATTGGGATAGTTGGTGGTCTTGCTATGTTGTCTTCGGATGTGGATTTCCAGTAAGATTGGTTTCACGGGACTTGGGAGTAAGATTCTCAATTCCTAACATAGTAGAAAGTTCGAATGCGTAAGATGCGTTCGTACGTGCATAGTCCGGTCTAGTCTATGAATGATTGCGCCAAAGATAAGTTTGGATAAGATAGTTGAGTCGAGTTTATTTTGGATAATTTTCGCATATTTGGTGCTTGATATGGTTATTTGATTTGTGCTATGTTCATGTGTATTCCCATTAGGGTGAGTCAGTTATGTTACTCGCCACTGATCGATGGTGGATTGTTGTTTGTTTTTTTCAGGTAATTCTGATGATGAGACTCTTGCTTAGTTTTGGGTTGGGCGAGCGCCGATATTATGATTTAGTTGTATTTTCATTATTCTGTGATTTTGGATAGTATTAGACTATAGTAGTGACTTGTATACATTTGTTTTGGACTCTGACTTGTGTTTGGAGTTTCGTATATTAGATTTGATAGTATGACTTTTGGTTTAGTGTTGTACAAACTTGTGGGTATTTGTACTTTTGGGTTTTAATAATAATATCTTGAGGTATTTGTTTTAATTTTTAAGTATTTGAGTTGTTAGTTATGACTATTCGACTTGTCGGTTTCTTCCGCGCCGATCTAAGCGAGTCGGGTCGTCACATATATGCTATGTTAAGATAAAATGCAATGCAAGTCACTATCACATCGCAAAAAATATTAGCATACAACATTCAAGACATACTTTAAGAATTCTTTAAAGTATACTAAGTCATGCTAATAAAAACACATTCCACATAGATGACGACATGACCATCAATTATCATATCATCACAAAATCTTCTCAATCACGAAACATGTATGACACTTTGGAGAAACCCAAAAATTCACAAGTATTATTATTCTCAAAATAATAAAGCACATGTCATATTCGAATTCGTGAAAGTTCACTTAACTTATAGAGAAGATAAGAAGTTCAAGCATGTTATAGTCTACATATACACATTAACACATGTGATCCTCAAGACCTGATTATTCACGTTGTAGAAATAACATAAGACATTATATTACCTTGAAGCAAATAGTGAGAAACAAACTTAATTACAAGTATTTGATTCTCACAAGGTACTAACCCAACTCTTGTACCACATCCTAGGTAATAGTCCCTGAAACGCACTTGAACCTTCAATTCACATTTCTTATCTTTAACATGGAACTCACAAACCAACTCACTTAGGTCATCACTTAGAAAAAAATGGTCTTCAACCACTAGGAAAAAATAAAGAACAAAGGACAAAATTCCTAAATAACTAGGTCATCTAAGTGAGACACATAAGGTTCCATTAAGACAAGAAAACCAACACCCTTTAACCTTTACTCACATGTTTAGCCTTGAGAACATCCAAAACAACTTAGTGAAAGGACATAGAAAAACTTTAGGAGAGGCCACTCCTTAGAGGGTTGTGAAACAACCTCTAAGTATGTTAGACACGTGAGATTCTAACTAATCCTTAAGCTCTTCCAAAGTAAACAATTACTCACACAAATCACTAAGTTGAAAACATACTCTATTGCCATAGAGATACTACAACAACAAATCAAGGCAAACAAGTAAAACAACTGTTTTTAGCATAATCAGTCACTTACATGCTTTGCATCAAATAAAAAATTAAACATTAAGAATTGATGCCTCTTATTCCTCTTATAATCACATTTTTCACTCAATAAGCGAAAGAAAAACATAAGTGGAAATAAAGCATTCAAGAGACATGATGCATACAACATGCAAGGCCAAACTTTTACTCACTTGATCATGGCATAATGCATAACATGCTAAAAACAAAATATTTTAGTAAAGAATATCAATTATTATGGTACATGGAGATAAACCAACATTCACATACAAAGTCATGGAGCATACACATTCGCTTAAAAAGCAAAACCAAGAAGTTTCACAACCACAACCAAGACTTTGAGTCCAACACTTATTCTTATAGTACACTTTCCCCTACATTGGACGATAAAAGTCTCCAACTATGTATTGAAATTAGACATAATAAAGTCTCCACCTTTCACCTGGGGCACATAAGAACTAAATTCCAACAACAAAATTCTATACACTCATAGAATCATCACCCCCACATGCCAAGGTTAAGCCTAAAATCAAAACATAGTTAATATGGAAAAAAGTATACGCCAACATACCTCCATGTCGCCTCCAATCATTTACCTTAGCGATCAATGATGAGCAACCGAATGAATACCAATTGTATTGATTGTGCATCCACTAAGTAATTTGAGCTCTTGAACCACAATTGGACCCATTTTCTTTACTTGATTCATGTTGACATCATGTGAAAAATTGCTAACATCAAAAGAAATAAAATTCTTAAGAACCATTATTTTCCACATATAAAGAAATAGACAATGACTCTTCATATTAGTACCAAAATAAACCAACTTGAAACAAGTGAGAACAAATATATTTCAAACATGAACTAAAAGAAAATTTAATAACTCTTGAAAGCTATCTCTTAAGGTGGACAAAAAAGAGTAAAATAATTGAGCCATAAAAATAACTCACATTTTTTATACTTCAAAAATAACATCACTTGGTTAACACGACTTAGTTAACGCACAAAACAAATTACATGGCCACCAAACGACTTTCAAGATCAAAATTTAAAAATAACCATGATTGTCCAACAAGACAAAGGGGAGCATAGCACACATAGGAATTCCAAGAGCAACGACCATTAAACAATAGTACCCTTGCGAGACAAATCATGTGACACTTCATAATAACATTACATGATTCATTCAAACCCTTACTCACTTAAAAGGACTAAAACTTCATGAAACTATGCAATGTAAGCATTAGCAGTTGAGTATGAACCCAAAAAATCCCACAAGCAAAACATATATATTAATATTATGTGCTAAACATAAAACACTTTGATGTCATACTCAATGCAACACATAATTCATGGTAATACATACATTCTAACAATGATTAACCCATGAATTATATAACGACATTGAAGCATGTAAACAATAGGAAAATCGAAACATTTTATTGTAAGAGTTAAATCTAACGACGACTTTCATAATGATAAACGACACAACGCTTCAAAATACCAAGAAAATTGATGAATAAATCGATCAATGTTGGAACATACAATGTAGTATCACACATACATATAGCATGCATTATACATTAGCCGTTAATCATTTAAACTAATAATCATCATATGAACAAATATAACACATAATGACAAAATAATCATCCAACATTATAATGCCAAGAACACAACTCATATATTTGCAAGATAATTATTAGAATCAAAATCACATGCTAAGCATAATAAAAAAAATAAATTAGTTTAGAAAGGATCTCCCCTTGAAACAATTCAAGTGTTGTATATGAACATTGTCCAAAGTAAGTTCAAATATCCTCTCCAAAAACGCAGACCAACTTTGAAGCCATAACTCCCAAATCTGAGCTTTAATCAACAATCCGACCGTTGAAAATGAAGCCTTATATGTCCCAAACAACCTCCCAAAATTTGAGCCAAAACCGATAACAAATGACCTTTGATCGGGGCCCATTTCCGGGACTGCTCCAAAAAAAAGTGAACAATAAAATTCCCAAAAGATGATTTTTCTTCGTACTATTTCATCTTCCGATCAATACATACCCATTGCGTAGCCGTTGAAAATAAGTAATTCGTTTTCGAAATTGTTGTAAAATATGAGTATTTCCAAGGCTACAAACTAACATCTAATAATGTAATTGATGGAATAATGAAAGGAAGGAATGAAGTCGGTGTGGCGTGATAAATCACTGACTTTGAAAACGAATTCCGGTGCAACCGTGGTGCTCAATTTTATCCACCGGCTCGTCCCCTAAGGTTACACACCGCTCTCACACTAAGGCACTTTAGGGTGAGAGATGGAGTCTATGAAAACTTATGCCCAACGAGAGTAAGTGTTTAGCTTATTTTGTATTTTTCAAGTATATGTCCATTCACAAAAATGAACCAAGTATATATATGGAAAAAAGAAAGAACCTAGAAGATTCTTTCATTAATATAGTGAAAGATGGAAGAACCTAGAACATTCTTTCATTAATATAGGTAATTAAAAAGGAAATTTCCAGTGGTATACCCGAATTTTTTGGAAATCCCACTGGTATACCCGAGTTTTTTTTAATCCCAGAGGTGTAACTAATGTTAAACATAATTCCCAAAAGTAACCTTTTTGTTAAAAACACTAACCATGGTTAATAAATTGAAAAAAAAAGGAAAAACAACCACAAATTGGAGGCAATCGGATCATTTTTTGTAAAATCCGACCTCAAATCGAAACCCTTAAGGATAAAAATGACCCGTAAAACCTTGAGCGGACTATTTTTTTCACATAAATCAATGCGAGCAAAACGAGGCGAATTGGGAACGCAAATTGGGGGCAATCGGATCATTTTTTGCAAAATCCGACCTCAAATCGGACCCTATAAGGGTAAAAATGACCCGTAAAACCTTCAGCGAACTATTTTTCACGTAGATCAATGCGCACAAAACGAGGCGAATTGGGAAAGGAAATTGCGGGCAATCGGACCATTTTTTGCAAAATCCGACCTCAAATCGGTTCCTGTAAGGAATAAAATGACCAGTAAAACCATGAACGAACTATTTTTTTCACGTAGATCAATGCGCGCAAATCTATGCGAATCAGAAACGCAAATTGGGGGCAATCGGATCATTTTTTGCAAAAACCCATTAATTTAATATATTACTACTTTTAAATTTTATTTTTTTTAAAGAAAATTAAAAAAAATTGTTAACCAAAGTTAAATCTAACCTTAAAATAGGTATATTCCATTACATTTAACGGAATATAACTTCTAAATGTAACGGATGGGAATTAAACATAATTTCAGGTATACCACTGGGATTAAAATAAACTCGGGTATACTAGTGGGATTTCGAAAGAGCTCGGGTATACCACTGAGAATTATAAAGATGGAGGTTTAATCACCTTAATCATCTTCATAAAGGGGGAAGTTACAAGAAGTCAAAGAGACAAGAGAAGTCTAAGAGACAAGGGAAAAAGTGTACACCGCAACCCATCCGCGGGAAAATGTAGTAAACTAATCTTGCTCTTTTACACTCTTTACACCAACAATACTTACAATAAAAAAGGAAAGTAATGAACTCCACCTCAAGTAAAATTATATTGAAATAGTTTCAATTAGTTCCTCTAAAAGTGCAATACTTGTGCAAATTGCCAAAAGCATGACACTAAATATTTCCTTACACGTAAAGCAGAGACCTGAAATCTCAAAGTTATATCAATGTCATTGAATAATTGTTTTTTAAGAAAGCAAACTTTGAAAGTGAACTAGTTACAAAAATGTCAATGTTAAGGATAAAACCTTTTTGTATTGTAATTACAATTTTGATCCTACAACATCTACCACAATATTATTCAACTTATTCCTTCTTCCAACGATTGTCAACACATTGCAGAATTGTAATAACAGAATTGTCACCTTGTGCAGATTTCATAAGGGACCAAATTGGCTTGCCTGAAAAGGCTTGTTGCAGCGGTGTCTATAATGTGGCTCGCCTTGCTAAGAAGGGACCTGCTGTGGAGTCGATCTGTACATGCCTTAAGCAAGGTTTAGATGATACCACATACGATCCTATCAAAGTTCAACAACTGCCTAAGGAATGCAAAGTTGCTGTTACTTTTCCACCCGTTAACTTAAATACTGATTGCACTTAATAATATTATTTCATATTGTTGTATGTATTCAATTATATATCATACCATAGCAATGTTTAAAACAAAGAATTTCAAAAGATTAACTACATAAATTGCCACACTTATTTAAATAAGACAAGAAACTAAGGCATCAAGTTCATAGGATTTTTTTTTCTTTTATAAAACATTATGTCTACCAAGAAAATTAGCAATAACCTTAAAGAAATTAGCAATGAAGTCACCCATGGAAAAAACTTAATTGCCCCAGTGGGTAGATTACCCACTACAAATAGAGGAATAAAATATAATAAAATTTGCTGAGTTGAATTCACCTTGTATTTATAACAAGTTACGATTTCAACTGCCAATAAATTTTACGCACTTTAATAATTTGATCACCTTGTCTACTAATAACATGAGTTGTTCAATGGACTTCTATGTTTCGAAGAAAGTATAAGGTCAAATTAAATGCATTGGAGAGAAAAGGTACAATTTAATGAAGAAGAGATATTAACGTTATTATTATACGAGTGTAACTAAAAATAAACTCAACAGACCTGAAAAAAAAATGACTGACCTACACAAAAAAAGATTTACGTGGAACAATAAATGGCTTACCTGGAAAAATTGATTTTTGGAACAAAAAATGACTTGTCTAAAAAAAAAAAAAACATAACTTATGTGAAACAAATAAAAATTAACCTTGAAAAAAAAAATTAAAACTTACCTGGAGAGAATTAAAACTTACCACGTCAAAACTAAACCTAAACTGGACAAAATTAAAACTTAATTGGACAAACTAACCAAGCTAATTTTTTGGCATCCAAAATGAAACATTAATTACCAACGTTGTCTTGGTCTAGTGGTGCCAGGGGTTAGACTTGGTAGGGAGAACCACAGTTCGATCCCCCACAAGCACGTTGGGAGGAGTTTAAAACCTTAACCCCGGGACACACTCCGAATCCGGATTAGCCCAAAAGGGTGAATCGGGTGGATACACCAAAAAAAAAATGAAACATTAATTTTAACAAATTGTTAAACAAACTAATATTTTTCCTTTCATATAATCAAATTTAAGTATAAGACAATAATTGAGTCAATGAAAATTAAAAATACATCAATCAATATAATGAGAAACTTAAAAATTACGGAATAATCATTTACATATTATTTACAACACTTCACTCCTCAGATCAATCCATGTTAGAAATAATGAATCTTACTCCCTAGGTTGCATGAAAATGGTGGATACGGTACTGATACGATACGGGTACTAGAAAACGTTAACTCAAAATTTAAGGATACGGTGACACGAGAAGAAAATATTAAAAAATATATTTCTATTTATTAAATTATTAGAAAAATTATTTTTAAAATTTGATTGTCATTATAATGTTAATTTTAATGAATATTCGACAATGTTCGTGATTTACATTTCACTTTTATGATCACTTCACACATTATAATAAAAATTCTCATTCAAACTAAATACGAGTATATAAGTTTTAAAAGAAGTTTAGAATGTGTCTTATAAGTGTCCAATATGTATCTCATAAGTGTCCATATAACTAAAAATATTAGACACGTGAGTTGGTATGTCCGATACTCCGACACATAATTAGGCATGTCCAACGAGTTGGTGTCTGCTACGTGTGGGACATGGGACACTTAATTCACTTGCTAAAAATGTCTGTACAACCTAGCTAGTTACCCCAAGTAATTTAACTCCCATCCCCGGATACAAAAACACAACTATAGGAGTATCACACTATCACTGCTCGAGTGCTCCACTCTATGTAGTATGGATATTTTATTGATGTTGTCGTATTGATACGATACCGATAATTCAAGGATACCCGATAATCTACTCACCTCAATGGCGGATCCACCTTATAACTAGTGGAGTCCGTTGACCCCACTTGAACTTAAATGTGTAAATTTTTCTCTTGTAAAGTTTAGAAAATTTTCAAATTTACCTTATAATTAGAAATTATTGACCTTATTAAATTTATCAAATGTTTTTTGACCTACTAAATATTTTTTCTAGATCCGCCACTCACTCACCTTAACATTATTTTTTTTTACCTATTTTACTATATACATTTTTATCTATTTTTTTAATATTTCATATGATTTTGAATTTTTTTTCTCAACTTATGCAATAATTAAATTAAAATATTCCAAATCATATTGGAAATACTCTTTGACTTCTACTTCCATAACTACAACTACAAGGTCCTTGGTACTCCTTATAAAGGATTATCAACCCTTGTTCTGCTGATTTGCTGTCGTTTGAAGAGAAAAGAAGTGATCACTTCTTTCATTTGATGCTGGAATCGAAAGATTGCTGTAAGTTAGTAGAACTCGTTATTTCGTATCATTCTTGTTTCACTTTATTTTGTTTTCCTTTAAATTTTGTATTTTTTTTTTGTACCCTTTTTTTGTATGAAGATAAGAAAATTTCTTCTTTCTGTTGGCATGTCAACTATATATCTTACGCTTCGTACATTACATTCCCATTTTATTGCAATTTTTTTTTTTTGGTGGGGTGGGAATGCTGCTTAGAAACTGGGTTACTGAATTTTGAGGTTAGTAATTGGGTTGATGAAAATTTGACATTCGCCTGTCTCATCCAGTTTGTTTCGAATCCGAATGTAGTATTTTGAGTTTGTCTATCGTCGCTGCTAAACTAAAGCATTTGATTGATTAGGTTGTTGTTGGATGCATGTTTTCTTGCATATGGTAAATTAGGTTTTGTGTGTTTTGGTGGAAGACTGGAAGTGACATAGGATGGAATTCGATGGTAGTGGCACGATAGCTGTTCGCCGTTTCAGTGGCGGAGCTAGAATTTTTTTATCAGGTAAAAAGTAAAAAATGTTAAGATTGTAAGTAGCTAATGAGATTCGAACCCTAGTTTAGGGAAACATATACAAACAATCAAACCAATTGAGCTACTATATTTTTGGTATTTATTTTCATTTAAATATAACATATACTAGTAATTTTGGGCTAAGGGGGAGGCCAAGGCCCCAGCCAGCCCCCCTGGCTCCGCCCCTGCGTCGTTTATTGAAGATGATGGATTGATTAATGGCTATTTAGTAAATGTGAATAGTATTTCCTTATGTGAATAACTATTCAAAAAGTGGGTGTTGCCAGGAATGAAATTTGGGATTGCAGTGCTTGATTACCTGTGTAATGAGTCCGTGCTCCATTTTCAGATGGCTTGTCGACGGATGTTAACAAAACAAGGTGCTCAGCTGCGGAGATGGCACCACCCTTCATTGAGCCACATTGTTCATCGTGGTGATGAAAGCGAAGAGAACTTCCAATCACCAAGTCTAAGTCGACCTGGATTCGGACATAGCAATCTAATTCTGCCACATACTAATAATGGAAGTAGCTTAGGTATAAACGGGGGTTTTGGAGCACTATCTGGACAGAATATGTGTTTCCCTCCCTCCTTTTTCGGCGTTGGATCATCATTGTATAGACATATGTCAAGCTCAACTGGGGAAGGCACTGACAACATTGACCGTCTTGGTGATGTTGCTGATGTTATTACTGATGAAATTGTGGAAGTAGTATCCTCTCAAGTTCCTGCCATTAATGAGGTGGCTGTTGCTGCTGCTGATTCTGCTTTACCAGTTGCTGCTCTGCAGTACTTGATCGATGGTGTTCATTCATTTACTGGATTGAATTGGTATATTTCTTTAATAAGAGTAATTATTTTGAATGCTGTTAAACTGTGTTTTTTCCCCTTTCTTTTATAATGTTTGAATTATTTTGTAGATTTTTATTGTTTTGTGTATTTGCAGTCTGTTTCAAAATTAAAGCATTCTAGGAGATCTTACAATCCTTTTGGTTCACAAAATTGCATCTTGTGTGTTGGCGGGGGGTGTGCAGGGGCGCTTCTTTTTGTCTGTTCACTTTCTGAGATACAATCTCCATCCTCTATGAGAAGCACATAGAAATATAAATAAACTATTGGATGACTTAACTTAAGTTTACAAAGCATCAAAATTTAGTGCAATTTGGTCCTGTGTAATACAATGCTATAATTTCATAATGCTTGTATATCTAAAAAGTTTTATTATTCTTTTTTTCTTGCTATTGAAATTTGCCTTGGGTGTTGCCATCTTTGCACATTTATCTTGCGCGTATAGTTATTCTCTTATAGTGTAGGCTGGTCTTTGTTTTATTTGGTTACTTTCTTACATTTTAAGCTTGTAAGCTATGGTTTTTGAATGCTTCTTGTATGTCACATAGTTTTGCTTAGAGTAAGCCTTGTAGCATTCTTGTAATCTTTTGTGCGTTTGACTTTTGAGTGTTTCTTAAATATCAATACTTCGTATATTTTTTGGGAGATTGTTTCTTCAACGTTTATTAATTTTGAATTTTGTTTGAATTTAGTCTTCATTAGGTTGCATTTTTTAAAATTATTGTTGTTGCAAAGATGTTTTTTTTTGGGTGGAGTTTTGGACAGTGGCGGACCTAATACGGGTTCAGTGGGTTCATTTTAACCCATTGTGGATCTAAAAACATCTGCAAGTTTTTTGATAAAAGAAAGGATATAGGCGATTACTCGTAGCTAACAAGTTGAGGAAGAGAATGCAGCCTAGTGGTTCTTCATGTCCGCCAAAGTGGAGTCCTCATACACATAGGTTGTGGGTTCGATTCCGTTATTAGTGATGGACGTTAGTTTTATTCTTATTTCTCCTTTCTCTTCTGCCTCATTTCCTTATATATTTTTTTTATCTAATTTAATTTCCTTTTTTCTATTTTTCCACTTATCTCAATTGAATTGATTCCAATTGTAAAGAATCTTTATGAAGCGAAGCTCAAAAATTCATTTAAAGTATTAAATCACCTTTTAGCACTAAAATTAGTTAAAAACTTTACCATAAACTCATCTATTCCTGTTAATTTATAGTTTTGCTTAATTATATTTCTCCTATCTCCCCCACAAAAATTAAAATAAATTTAAAGATAATCGCATTGAATTTGAACTAACGTATTGATCCTATGCTCATAAATTTTAAGTGCTCGAATCCAACATGATTTAATTCCTAGATACGCCATGCGCCACTGGTTTTGGACAATGAATATGTTTTCTTAGGGGTTACCCTACTTAAGTGTTATTTGTGCATTAGTTATAGGTTACAACCTTCGAAATGGAAGTAATCTAGCTTGCATGTTGTGAGGCCTCACCACATTAACAACTTCTTGTATATCAATCAGATTTTGTCATGGATTTCAGATACCAGTTCTCTTTACCTTCCAGGTGGGCAGCTATTGCTTTAACAACTATTTTGATTCGAGGAGCAACCTTGCCTTTTCTCATAAATCAGCTCAAAGCTAATCATAAACTTAATGTGAGTCTCTGTGCTTGGATTTTGGAGTCATCACCCCTTGTTTTTATGTTTTTAATACCATGGATTGTTATGATTCAAGAGTTGTCCAGATTTTATGGTATGTGATTATGTATACGATTATATGACTCCACAAACTTCTATGAGAAAAATTTCTTTTGATCCTTTGGAGAGCATTTTTAGCGCTGTTCTGTTAGATACACTCTTTTTATTTTTTTTCCATTTTATTTCCTCAGGTCTTAATGCATTCTATATTTTATTTTTCTTTCAAAACTCTGCTTTCTTATTCTTCTTCTGCCTTTTGGGGGCAAGAGGGGGGGGGGGGATGCTGCACACTAGCTCCGGACCACCACGTGGGTGGTGTCCTTGGCTTTCGAGAGGCCAAGTTCTCTCCTAATTTGCCTTTCGAGTGGACAAATTCACTCCTGAAAAGTTACTAAACTCTTATTAATTCCAACATATGAAACATTACACACACTAATCCCTTATTTATAGACTAATGACAACTCTAAAACTAACAAACAATTATTAAAAGACTAAACTACCCTTATTACTAAAATACAACAAAATAACAAAAATGCCATTATTATTATTATAATTAGCCAGTGTATAGCAGGGGAGAGAGAGAGAAGGGGGGGGGATTGTTGCAGCTGCTAGCACCAATGAAAACTCCTTTTGTTTTGTACAGTATTATATATCTATCAATTTCTGATTAAGAGGAAGTTTAGAAAAATGATTATGTGTTCTTAGGCCACTTTGTTACCATCTCTTACTGTACATAAGTAATGATTTAAATCATGTGTTTATCCTTATTGACATCATGTCGACTTGTATCTTTATTCTGGTGCAGTTAGTAAGGCCGCTTTTGGAAGCTATAAAACAGAAGGTGCAAGCTTCGGTATGAATCTCCCATCAAATTGTTTGAGTTTTAGGATTTATCGACTATGAAAGGGAAATTCTAAGCCTTGCCACAAAGATTCCAAATAATGGAGCCTCTTATTTTTAGAACGATTTATTTGATTACCTGTTAAGAAAACCCGTACAATTATACTGTGTACCCTGACTTATATTTTCAGGGTATGGATCCCAAAGCTGTTGCTGAAGGCCAAAAAGAAATGAATGCTTTGATGAAACAGTAAGTGATTGTCTTGAGAATTTGACCTACTGTCCTTCACATCTGCAAGACCCACTAATTTGCACCAGCAAATCTTGTTGCATTGGCTAGATTGTTGGACACCTATTAGCAACTGATCTGCATAGTTTTGGAATGATAACAGGTATGGAGTCACTCCATTTACTCCATTGAAAGGACTTTTAATTCAAGGGCCTATCTTCATCAGCTTTTTCTTTGCTGTAAGATTTTTATTTTTTTGTAAGTATCTTACTCTTCTGATACAAATGGTGGGTTTATATTTATCAAAACTACTTTTTGGTATATCAGATCTCCAACATGGTTGAGAAGGTTCCATCATTCAAGAACGGAGGAGCGTTGTGGTTCACGGATCTCACTACTCCAGATAGTTTGTTTATTTTTCCAGTCCTGGCATCACTATCATTCTTGGTCCTTGTAGAGGTGAGCAGTTTCAATTTTCAATGTGCTTTGAGCCTGCTGTTCCTCTCCTTTTCTTGTTGTGTTTTGTTATTTCTGTTTCTATAATTTTGTTATTTTTCCATTGTTTTCACTTTTTTTAAGGGAAGGGGAGGGTTTTATTACTGGCATGTTGTTGCTGACTTGCTGTTTCCCCTAACTTTTGTCTATCTCTACTGTGATTTCCTTAGTACAACATGCAAGAAGGTTTTGAAGGAAATCCTATAGCCAGTAACATGAAAAAAGCCTCAAGGGTCTTTGCTATTCTTGCTGTGCCGTTTACTATGGCTTTTCCTAAGGTATGTTCTTTGTCCCCCATCCACCTTCTAAATGTTAGTCAATAATTGCCTTGCAAAGTCAGGTAGAGAAAATCATAAGAAGGCGTTACCATCTTTAATTCTCCGTTTTAATTGAATCTTTTCGGTAAAGCATATACCATAAATTTCTTTTGTTGGCTATACTATGTTTTTGTTATTTATATACAATTGGGATTCTCCATAGTAGTGGTATTGAAGGGTCATTAGATGCTCTCTCTCTCTTTTTTGTTTGGGTGTGGGGGGGGGGGGGGTTGTCCCGGGTAGCCTAAGGCCAGGAATAAATGGGGAATGAGAAGAAATAGAAGAAAAAGAAACTGGTCAGGATGAACCCAACAACAAATCAAAAGTCAGGAAGAAAATGGAGAACTAGAAGAAAAAGAAGTGATAGGGATTGAACCCAAACACAAATCAAAGGTCAAGAAGAAAAATGAGAATGAGAAGAAGTTGAAAAAAAAAACGAGAAAAAGAATTTGGTTAGGGATTGAACTCAATAACAAATCAAAGGGAGGATTAAATACCACCACAATACCTTTTCTCCTTTGTTAAGGAGGGTTCGTCTAGTTTTCCGAAGCTCTATGTTAGTTCTTACTATATATTTGGGGGTTGGGCTCCAATTGGGGGAAAATTCTCCCAAATGTGTTGCTGCATTCACAGGGATTAAATTGTAGTCTTCTGGTTAAACTAGAATTGCTTCCTTACCAGCTGATCCAAGCATGATACTAGCTTCTTATTATTAGTAATACTTTATCTGACATAAAATTTGTTGTGGGAGCAAGGTCCTAGCTCCGCTAATGCCCCTTACTTCCTAGTTTCTCCAACGTGGATAGGATTATTCTCATGTAATAGCCCCAATATTATGTGCATTGTTTCTCAAAATTCATAAACATGCCCCCCTTTGTATGAATATTTGATTTGCATTACTTATGCTTTGTTTGGATAACAAGTTAGAAGGGGAAAGAATAATGGCATTACTTATGCTTTGGTTGGATAACAACTTAACCTTTTTGTTTTGGGAAAATTATTGCAGGCACTCTTTTGTTATTGGATAAGCTCAAACCTGTTTTCATTGTCTTATGGATTAGGTGAGTTCTGATTCATCTATTCATTCACTTTCCAACCTACTGTACATCAGTCAAATGAACAATGGCATGTTTGCCAAAGGTTTCTTATCATTGGCTTCTGTTATGTGGAAGCGATATTGAACTATGCAGTAATATTTTGGGAAGATTTATTAATATGTATGGTGCATAATGATAATGTGTGTAGTGTTTTCTTTTCACTGCAAGTTCATAGCAGCAAAAACATTGTTAAGGTGTCATGTTATGTTAGTCGTATAAAGGTCTATATAGAGACTTTCTGAACATTGTTGCTTTGTTAGAACCCTTGAAGTATCTTTCTATTTGAAATCCTTGATAGAGTCCATAGTCTTGTTTCTGGAACTGGGCTTTCTGCCGCGCTTGTTGGTTGTGCAAAGTCTTTAATTGCCTGAATCCTGTTCATTAAGTCAATTGTGATTTTGGTTAGTTTCATATCGATGAGTTGATTTAAATTTGGTCTATCTCCTTCATCATCTCCATGGTTAGCAGCTCCACTACCATGGCCATGGTAAGGTCACAATAATATCTTGCACTAGCATGAATGAAAATTAAAATCTGTAGATTTGTTATCCAGAAACGTGTTCAGAAATAGCATAACAAAAGAACACCTGACATGTTTTCCTGGTTGCAGCTATTAAGCACCCAGCAGTGACTAAGTTCCTGGATCTTCCAAGAGCACCCATATCTTCTGCTAGTACATCAACTTCGACATCACCTTCCCAATCCAAGTCATCATCAATTCCAGAACTCCAACCACATAATACTGCAAAAGAACCTAAGCAGTCCCCGGAGTCATCACAAGCAGTCGACAGAAAAACGTCTTCATCAGACGCACTTATCAAACAAAGAATCAGATATCTAGAAGGAAAACTAAAGGGAAAAAAGGGAAGGAAGAAAAAAAACCTGTAACATCTTTGATGCTAGAGGAGCTTCCCATTGGTCCCACTTTTTTTTTTTTTTTTGGGATGGTGGTTTTCGGATTTTTTTTGGAGTTTTCCCCAAATAATTTAGTTGCATATTTTGCTGGTGATAGGTTTTGTTGTTGAGCCCTTGTTCGAATTCTGTGTATAGATAGCTTCTTATTCTAATCACCTTCATCCCTGATTATATTTGTCTATTTTCCCTTCATTATTTATTTATGTTGACTTAAAAAAATAGTTTCCTACTTAACTTTACTTCAACGATTTTCCAAACAAGTAAATTCAGAAAATACGGCAAGGTTTGAGAAAACAACTGGTTTAAAAAAATCCATAAAGAATGTAAAAACTTTTGTTAAAGTCGTTGATCAAACTACTACCTACCAATCACAAAGAATCCTTTGTTTTGTTACGTGGATCATGCAAATGTCTCCAGAAGTTTCTATGATGAATGCTGTACTTTACCCTTAAAGAAAATCAAATGTATATTTTTTAATAAAAAAAAGATAAATATATTACTCAAACTCAAAGGCAGGAAATTAGTCAAACAGATGGTTGTTTTGGCCACTGAAGTTTGTTCTAAGCAAAAAAAAAAAAAATATGGTTGATTTTGGCCACCAAAGCTTCCAATTTTTTTGAAAGTCTTAACAATGACTTTTATTGTTCTGTCCATCTTCTATAAGAGCAATCTTTCCAAGGAGGGTAGAAAATATTGCAAGTGACAAAAAGAAAAAGATCAGCAAAAAAAAAATGGCAGAGAAGAAGTATGTTGTGGAGGTAGAGGGCAGCAAAGAAGCAAAAGATGGGAGGCCGTCAGTTGGCCCGGTTTACAGGAGTATAACTGCCAAAGACGGTTTCCCATCTCTTCTATCAGGAATGGAAACTTGCTGGGACATCTTCCGGTATAAACTTTTGAATTACGAAAGCTTTTTTTTTTTTTTTTTGTGGTTCATCATCATATATTATGTTAAATTTCATAATATGGTATGAAGTTTGAAAAGTTTTTTCACATTTTATAACTGTAGCATGTCAGTTGAGAAATTCCAGGAGAATCGAATGGTTGGATCTCGTGAAAACGAGGATGGAAAAGTGAGTAGGCCATACAGATTAGTCCTTTTCTGTTCTTGATGTTTACATGTTAACATATTTGATGTTTACATTGTGACATATTGCATTTTTTTTTTTGGTAAGTGACATATTGCATATTTGCTCACAGGCAGGCGACTATGTTTGGTTAACTTACAAGGAGGTGTATGACATTGTTATGAAGGTTGGAGCATCTATTCGTAGCTGTGGAATCAGTAAAGTGAGTTTTCTCGACAAAGTTCCTAGCATTAAGCTATTATCATATGTTATAGGTTGCTATAATGTATACTTTCTGAATTATGTGAAAGTAGTACGAATTCAGCTACTGATCCTTTTATTTCGTTTATGCAGGGAGGAAGATGTGGTATCTACAGTACTAATTGTCCGAATTGGATCATCAGCATGCAGGTACAGCTCTAATATTTCCCGAGCTCTACCAGTTTACACTAAATGGTATGCACTTGCATTTAAAATAGAACCTCCATATTATGCATTTCAAATATTCATGTTTTACATTTAGACTACTACATTTCATAAACTAGGTAAAGATTTAATGTTCTAAATGCATAAAATAAATGTTCTAAATACATAACATGAATGTATATTTTAATTGTAAACGCTTGATCATCATGCACCCAGGTGCATGAAGAAATTTTCATGTTCTTACGGTCATTTGTAAATACGTTCATACATATTCCTCGCATGATTGCTAATATGGTTTCTATTATGTCATGAGTATATTTTCTTCTGAAACAATGCTCTTCGAGTTAATGTCCATGACCCGTGAGCCCTTATTTCAGTTTCTGGGAGAAAGTGAGGATATCTAATACTACTAACATTTGCAGGCATGTAATGCTCATGGATTGTATTGTGTCCCTCTTTATGATTCCCTAGGTATGAAGTTAGTAGCTTTTTCTATGCCTCCTCCTTTTCTCCCTTTCTTTTTGGGGCTACTTAAGAGGTGTTGCTTGAGTGTTAACATGTTTTATTTAACAGGCGCTGGTGCAGTGGAATACATCTTATGTCATGCAGAAGTGTCTATTGCTTTTGTAGAAGAAAAGAAGATTCCAGAGGTAAGCAGTACTTCACCTATTTTCAGAGCAACATGCATTTCATGTTACTCGGATTCTCTTTTTGCCTCAAGAACTCGTATTAGATCCTTGCCTCTCTAATATGGATTTTTTTTTTGGATACAATATCCTAAATCAGACACATTAGACATATATATATATACTCATGCTCCACATAATATGTGAGTCTAAGGTCATAACACAGCAATGTTCTTTTCATTCTTATAGATTTATGGTGTACTTCATTCAATGATTTATGATGACCCACATGTGATGATTAAGTGCCTGCTGATGGATTCATTCTCATATGTTTATTTTTTCTCAATATTATCCTCTTTATTGTTTTTTTTTTTTATAAAGAGCTAGCTAGGGTTCGTTATAACTTGAAACGTTTCAATAGGTACTCAAGACGTTGCCCAACACATCCAAGTACTTGAAAAGTAAGTTGGAATAATATCCCCTTACTGATGAATGGGAGAAATGTCATTCTTGATTAACATATTATTTCTGCTATGTAGCACTTGTGAGCTTCAGCAAGGTTCAAACAAACCATAAGGAAGAGGCTGAAAGATCGGGCTTGGCAGTGTACTCTTGGGACGAGTTTCTGCAACTGGTAAGTCATGCTCATCTTTAAAAAATTAATTCTCTTCTACTCCCTACTAGTATCTGAATATATTGAAATTGGGCTTGAAGAACATATATATATTTTAATATTTTGGTGCTTTAAGGTCCTGTACTTTTGGACTTAATTCCAGACAAATTCAGTTCAGTTCAACTCAGCTTCTATTGAGTCTAGGATTTAGTTCAAAGTTCAGGTTAATTCGGTCCAAAAGAACAGGGCCTAAATTTAACTTGCTTTTATATGGCAATGAATGCATTGCACAGTTGCACAAAGAAACAATTCTAACATTCGTCTGCATAAAATTTTACATACAGGGAAACAATCAACAATATGATCTTCCTGCAAAAAAGAAAACGGACATTTGCACAATAATGTATACTAGTGGTACAACT
Organism: Salicornia ramosissima; assembly: GCA_951394345.1. Taxonomy (NCBI): domain Eukaryota; kingdom Viridiplantae; phylum Streptophyta; class Magnoliopsida; order Caryophyllales; family Amaranthaceae; genus Salicornia; species Salicornia ramosissima. Next base: position 53,390,664 of record OX596234.1, read on the forward strand.
AGTGAGCCCAAGGGAGTAATGATTTCCAATGAGACTGTTGTCACTGTTGTGTCTGGCATAAATTTCTCATTGAAAAGCATAAACGAAGAGGTAAGTTTATAGCTCCTTTACTGCATAATATTGACATTAATTTACAGTATTTGTTCCAATAATATTGAAATTAATTTGCTTCTTTTGTTCTCTTTGGAACTTTTGACAGCTTAAGCAGAGTGATGTTTACCTGTCATATCTTCCTCTTGCACATATCTTTGATCGAGTGGTGGAGGAGTTGTTTATCTCAATTGGTGCTTCGATAGGATACTGGCGTGGAGTAAGTGATCTCATTCTAATAGGCACTAAAATGTACAACAAACGAAAAATTTCTTTTTCTTGAGTTTTAAGTTAATTTTTTACTCAGGATGTGAAACTGCTGGCTGAAGACATCAAAGATCTGAAACCAACAATTCTGTGTTCCGTTCCACGTGTTTTAGATAGAATTTATTCAGGTAAGAATAAGAAATATTTGTGTATAACAGTAGGTTGTGGCCTCTTCTTTGCTTATTTTTATGTCCATAAATCAACCAAAATAAAAATGAAAATATGATTGAAGTGTCTTCTAAAGCATGCAGTCATGATATTTTATGCTGTTACAATCACTGCTTTCTATACGATTTGTTAATCAGTAACATCTTGATGATCATTCTTTTTTTTTTTTTGGATTAATTTTTTTGGGGCTTGTCAGGTCTAACGGAAAAGATTTCATCTAGTGGGGCTCTGAAGCGTACATTATTCAACGCCGCCTACTCCTAGTAAGTTGAAATGTTGATGTATTATTGCAACTGTAAGAGAAAACACCTTTAAAAAGATAATCCAGGAATTAGTATGACTGTCTCACCTTAGCTCAATTCTTACCTATCATGGGTTTATGAGTTAATGGATGTACAATGTCATCTCTGACAAGCAGATATTATTTGGAACATTGCTAGAATCAAATAAACTTTCTCATCAGAAATGTTTTCCAACAGGAATTATCCTTTGTAGCACAGTAATGAAAAATTTCTTCCTACACCCAGGTGTATGGTGATTATGTACTTGCTATTAAAATAGAACTTTTATATTATACATTTAGAACTTTTATGTTATGGATTTAAAACATTCTTATTTTACCTTTAGAACACTCATTAAGTGGTCTAAATATAGAACTTGAATTTTCTAAATGTTTAGTATAAATGTTCAAAAATGCATAATATGGATGTTCAGTTTTAAATGTAGATGCATTGTATTCAACTATTCATTGTCCACCTGGGTGTACAATTCACGGAAGTCAGTAATACTTTTGTTCTTAAATCAAGTGTTTTATTAATTTATTTATTTATTTAAATGGGATGGTTATAATTAGTGTTTCCTTTAACTGTGATCTCCTCTATTACTATTTGTATTTAGTTGTGAATGCACACTATTTGTTTTTTCTCTCTTTTTTAACAATCAATCTCCTGCTTTTTGAAAAATGCAGCAAATTGAGCAACATGAACAAAGGGTTTAAGCTAGACGAGGCGTCCCCCCTTTTTGATAGGATTGTTTTCAGTAAGGTGATTATGAGATGTCTGAACTCTGAAGAGTTTTGCAGGGGATAAATTTTGGTTCTATTTTTTGAAAAGGATCATTACATTGAGTTGTTCAGTCTCATATCTTTGTTATCTTTGTGGCCACAGATCAAAGAGGGTCTTGGAGGAAAACTTCGCCTAATCCTTTCGGGTGGAGCACCTCTTGCTCCTAGTGTTGAAACTTTTCTACGCGTGGTCACTTGTGCTCATGTGCTTCAGGGATATGGTATGAGTTTTTTTTTTGGTAAATAGTCCTTCAAGTAAACATAGAACTTGCAAATACAAATAGACAAATTGCTAAATCCTAATATAGTATTATGCTCAATCATGATGTGTTACATGATCTCGTACAACTCTTTTATTCAAGATTTTCAACTTCTATCGTGTTTATCTTGGAATAAATTGAACACTTGAGGCTGCAGAAAATAGATTAAACTGGTAGAAAAATTATATTTCATGGCTAAATTGCCTGATTATTATTTTCATCTTAGGTCTTACTGAAAGTTGTGCTGCTTCATTCATTGCACAACCTGATGATATGGGAATGATTGGAACTGTTGGGCCTCCTGTACCAAATGTGGATGTCTGCTTAGAATCAGTCCCGGATATGGAGTATGATGCTCTTTCCAGCACGCCGCGTGGAGAAATATGCATTCGAGGAAATACCCTTTTCACAGGTTACTTCAAACGAGAAGACCTCACAAAAGAAGTCATGGTTGATGGATGGTTCCACACAGGTAACTCTGACAATTTTTTCCTTTAACTAATTTGAGTATCCTTTTCTTGCTAATTCTAAGATCATAAATCCTCGTTCAAATGTCTATCCAGGGGACATCGGAGAGTGGCAGCCAGATGGGTGTATGAAGGTCATTGATAGAAAGAAAAATATCTTCAAGCTTTCTCAGGGAGAATATGTTTCAGTTGAAAACTTGGAGAATATCTACAGTCTTGCCTCAGAAATTGATGCAGTATGTCTGATATACACTGAACTTAATATAATTAGAGGATCACCTGTATATTGTATCAAATATTTTGCTTTGTGCTAAGTTTGTCATCTCCTATTTCAGATATGGGTTTATGGAAATAGCTTTCAGTCTTTCCTTGTTGCTGTTGTCAACCCCAACAAGCAGGCTCTTGAACGTTGGGCCGAGGAAAATGGAGTTGCAGGTGATTTTAGTTCACTGTGCCAGGATTCTAGAGCAAAGGCATACATCCTTGAAATACTCAACAAGATTGCCAAAGAAAACAAGGTTTCACTCTCTTTTTCCCCTCAGCTTTTCTAACTTCCATCATACTAACTTCTTCCATCCAGTTTTCTATCTAGATTTCATTTTTTTATTCTTGATAAGTTTATTTTGGAAGCTGTGAACAGATAAAAGCTCAATCGCTATCTAAGAATGAGGAGTTCAATAATAGCTCCAAGGGCCTTGACTTTGTCTCAAAATAATAGACCACTTTCTAAATTAAGTTTTAATATGAACCTCCCATGCCACCATTGATGAATCCTTGATTTAGGCGGTGGCCTACAACTACATTCAATGTAGTTTAGCTCAGCTCCTGATGATCCTAGGATTTTTTTTAGTTCAGTTCAAATTAGTTCAGTTCAGAAGAACACGGCCTAAATTTTTTTTTTTAAAAAAAACAAAACACAACATTGCTATTATCCAGGGAGCGTAGTAGGTAACATTAGAGATTACTTTAGGTTATAAACTCAGATACCCTTCTGTTTCTAGCGCTTCCTTCTGCGGTGACGTTGTTCATCTCATTTCTTTACTTGCAGTTGAAAGGTTTTGAGTTAATCAAAGCAGTACATCTTGACCCCATGCCATTTGACATGGAGCGTGATCTTTTGACACCAACTTTTAAGAAGAAAAGGCCACAGTTACTCAAGAATTATAAGGTTGATACACCTCTAATTATCTTAAGAGCTTATATTTCTCAAGGTATAGCATGAAATTCAGTTCTAATAGAATCGTTCTTACAGGATGTTATTGACACCTTATACCAAGAAAAAACCGGGAAATGATGAGCATCAGTTCTGTTGAGAATGGGAGGTCTTCTATACAAGATCACTTTGTATGTGAGAAGTATTTTATTGGTTAATACAAAGTACTAAAAATTCAATTGTAGATTGCGAATTACGAAATGTTTGATTTGCAAGTAAGAATATTCTTCACTTTGCTCTTGAAATGTATAATATACATGTTGGATGAAGTCTAATTATTATACTCTCTACTATCTTACAAATTCTGTTAGTTTTAGAAGCAGGCAAAGTGCCTTTCCATTTACTACAATAGTATTAAAAACTATACCGAGTGATGAATGATCTAAAAATCAAAAAATATATACGAGAAGCAACATGAAGAGATGAATTACCAAGTTTATAACCATCTTAAGAAGTGAAATCAGGATCAGTTTGCTTTTGCAGCGGAATTCTGGCATTACAATGTTGCAAGTTACGAATCGTCAGTAAAAAAATTGATGCATAAATGGTTTCGCCTAAACTCGGTGTACTTTCACCTTTTGCAAAAGTGCATTTGTTCAGTCTCTTGTAAAGATTTCTTAAGCTTCTTTCTGCAGTATGTTTTCCATGTTGCTTGTATAGCAAAGGCTGCCCATGTCCTCCACTGTTGTGAATAGAACCTGAATTCATAATAAATACAGGTGATCATTAAATATTGAAAAAAAAGAAGAGAGAAATGGTAATCATCTCAATTGTGTGTACTAAATTTAGGGCAGATCTGTTAGAGAACATCACAAACATAAAATTGACCTGATCATTTTCTAGATTCAAAAAACAAAGGCATTCAAATAAGAGATAGTATGATAAATGTGCTTCTGATTAGGGATGGAAATGGATCTGGTTCAGATCGGATGGAGAATCACCCGCATCCATCCATCACCCGCTTTACACATTAGCATAATATATAATAAATATTAGCATAATATTTAATTCACGAAGAATATGATCTGCGTATAAATATGGGTAGTAAACGGATGTTATGCGGGTGATGGATCAAGAATTCCTACCCACATCTGATCCGCATCCATCACCTGCTTCACTTGTCACCCTCTTTAATTTGGGTTTTCACCCAATTATATTAGATTTTCACCCGCTTATATACACCGGGTGGAGCGGGTTACTGGATACTCACTGGATATTTCCATATCGACCTCTGATTATAACTTTCTAGCAAAATGGCAGAAAAGAAATATACTTGCCTAAATTTGTGTCTCAGCTGTTTACTGTTAAACCTATTCATTTGCAATGCCATGAACTTTAGATCATCAGGAGTTAGCATAAATGCTTCAACTTCTGTTTGGCTTAATACAGTTGTAGTTGAGATAGGCAAATTTGATAAGGACTTTGGATCTAGTGCCCATGCAAGTAAGGCTTCTCCACAAAAATCACCAGCTTTGAGGAAAACTGAGTTGAAGATTCCACCATTTGTAGTCATAGTCAATAGATTTCCTCTTATGATAAAAATCATCTCATTAACAGGATCACCCTCACATGTAATGAAACTGTTTTCAGTATAATGCACCGGTTTAAGTCGATCACACATTGCATCTTTTAGCTGTTGATCCAATATAGAAAAACTTGGCACCTACAAGGCAAAGTTTCCAAACAATCATAAATATAGATGGAGTTTGAACTGTTCTTTTGGCAAATGCCTAACTCTACAGTCTACAATGTGCAAAATGAAAAAAAGAGTGCACAATGGCATCTGGGTAAATAAAATCAAAACTACATGACACATTTCACACACCCATTAGTGATTTTGGCGGTGCAAAAGTACTAAAATGTCTGTGCACCCCCCCCCCCCCACACACACAAAAAAAAAATGCCAGGGTAAGCACCAATGCACCATTTTTTAACATTGTACAACGGCAATGTTGTAAATAGAAGCAAATACAAATGAATAGTAAGAGATTTCAAATGATTCCGAAACACAAGATCATAAGCATGAACTCACTCTCATTAGAAGAGGCAAGCAGAGATGTCGTTTTACGTCCAGCCTAAGGTCCCTAGGAAGATTACATATTATACTCTCTTCATCAACACCTCTTGTTACTTTCCACCTATGTTGATCATACCTTCTAATCCTCTCCCTCAACTCTTGTGGAAGCAGACGACGGGACATCCATTGCTCTGTGTCTTGCCTTCTTTTTCTCATTTCCTCTAGTCTCCCTGTTATTGATTGTAGGTATCTCTGTTCAATACATAGCCAGCAAAACTCGTTAGATCCTTTTGTAAAATAATAAATAGATCGTAAACTTAACTGCATGCAACATTAGATACTTTTGTAAAATAATAAATATTCTTGGTAAAATCTACAATAAGAACGGGTTAATCGATGCACAATGAATACCATAGTTTAAAACAGAACATTCATGCCACACATATAGAAAATTTTACATGCATCCGAGTGCAGGATAAAATTTTCAAGAGCAGTTTTTGTAGAAAGGAATATATTTTCAATAGAAATTTAATAATGGAAAGAATTTTACAATGAAAATCATTTCAAACTTCGTATTCCTTTGTTTGGTAAGTTCCTAGAAAAACTTTGAGAAAATAGAAGATGGGGGGTAATGGAAAGGAGGATAATTTTTTTCATCATCTCCCTCTTCATACATTATTTTTACCTCTACAAACCAAACAAAGGAAAATGATAAGATTAGTCTTCCTCGAAAACAATCTACCTTCTACCCAACCAAACACACCATCAAGGGAAAGCAAAGCTATGGAAAATCTCAAGTTGAACATAATAGAAAATTTGTTTCAAGGTAATTATATAGTTGTTCATGATGAGCTGCTACTTGCCTGCATATTAGCAATGAACAATGAAAGCAGAACAAGCCCAGCAACACTAATTAAGGTAGAAAACAAGTTTTCCCAAATAAAAGTGCTTGTTTTGAGATTCTGACCAAGAGAACTGCAAAAGAAGTAGAGGAGTTTAGTATAGTACACAAATTAAATAACCCTGCACTTCAACTATTATAAACTTTGCAGATTTTTAAAAGAATGATATGGACTATTGAGGAAAAGAAATTTAGAATGAAACTACTGTTTGTCAAATTTGATATCAAATTTGAGGTCTGAGCTACTCAATCAAAGGATAGGAGAGGAACAATGGAACATAAACGTTTCTTTAACAAGAATTATCCGATCAATAGCTATCCGACACACAGGTCCTAGTTTCACACAGTGCTATGTTTAAGCTATGTTTTCAAACATAACACGGTGGCATAATAGTAAATGAACAGAAAGTTTATTGACACATAACCATTTGTGATTTTGACATGCTTCATTCATAATATTTACAAGTATGCCATTGTGCTATGTTTTTAAACATAGCACTATGCATAACTGGGCATCCCTCCAAGAGTCCAAGTGTACAATATTGATTAGTGCATACCTAAGATTCTGAAAGCCCCACCAAAAGCAGTAACATAGTTTTTCCAGAAATTGAGTGGACTGTACAACTTCTGAATTAAGAGCATCATAGAACAAGCCAAAATTAAAGGCAGAAGAATCTGCTATCTTATAAGGATTTACAGGGTTGCAGTAGGTATTGTTGAATGCATAGTTTCCTTTAGCTTTGTCATTGCAATATAAAGACAGGTGATGACACCCTTCTCCCATACATGACTTCTTCCAGCATGTTCCTTGCCGATCTATGGAAAACATATACCAAACTGCTCCAAACACCTTCAGCCGGATTCAAGATCGAAAAACCCGTAAGCTCAAATTCATGAACAGGAAAATATTAATGAAAAAAATATTGCTTTTTAGGCTATCAGGCGGTCTGAAATGAGATTTTGTAATCATGTTGTCTCTGAATGAATCTAAGACTTGTAATCAAACCAATCGTGCCAACTTGTGTAAATGCATTAGTTGTTATGATAATCTAATAGAGTTAAACTTACATGGCTGGAAAGCATGTAGAGAAACAGATTTGAAGCAACTCCCACCCATGCTGTTTCAGTGATTATGGCTGATGTCCTTGTTACTTCCACGTATAAGGGGTAAATACGAACGAGCCTTGGGACATACTGGGTGAAAATCACTAATTTTAACAAACCTTTTGAAGTTATTAGTCCTCCTCCCATTAATCTTGGAATGATAACCAGAACTGCTATCTGGAATAATTCAGATGGATGAAGTAATATTTAGCATGGAGTACAAGTAAATTGAGATGGATGTCAATGAACATCTCAATTAAGAGCTTAAGCTGATGGTTGAAGCTCAGGAATTGATTTTCGTTCTGTATCAACTATCAAGCCCCCTCACATAAAAGCCCGTTGGGCTTGAAGTGTGGAGGCAGCATGAAAGGAGTGAATGAATTCAAACCCGTAATTTTTTTTTTCACGCTGGCTCTAATATCATGTTTGACAATGGAAAGTTGGAAACTAATGATTTAAACTAAAACATATGAGAATGACTCAAAATACCTGGGGAAAAGGAAGGACAGAAAGTAAGTCAATGATGAAGTATGATGAGAGGTATCTTCTAGCACCTCTTCCAAGAACTGGAGAAGAAGGAGAGATGAATCCAGTATGAAACTGTAAGACGATATGAAGCAGATAGAATAAGTCTGTAATTGTGCGAAGAAAACAAGTGAAAATTTCCAAATTGGCATCCAACTGAAGGCATTGTTTCTTGGCATCTATAACTGGGATATAGAAGAACAATGGGTCCAAAGCCATGGCAAATACACATGATATCAGAAACATCTTATTCCACTTCTGCAGAAATGTTCTTTGAGAATCAGTAGTTTTTTCCTCAGACAAAGGCTTCATTACAGATTGATTATAGTAAAGTGACTCAAAGCTCAGAGATCCTTTTCTGAATTCATTGAAGGCTTTGTCATATGATCTCTCACTCTCAGTAGCATACTTTTGTTTCACAAAACTTGTCAAACCATCTGAATCACAGTCTTCAAACCTAACAGAAAGCATGAGGACAGGATAGTTCAGAACTGTAAGCATAAGCAGGCATAATTGTAGCACAATAGTTAAGGGTAAATTGTGCACCCAGGTGCATAATGAGTAGTTGAATACCATGTATCTAACTTCAAAACTAAACATCTTCATTGTCAACTAGGAATGGCAACGGGTGGGAGTCGGATTTTTTAGGCGGAGTCGGATGCGGATTTTTTCTTGCGGATCGGGTCGGACTAGGCCGGGTAGGATCCAAACTAATAAATTATCAACCGTAAATGAAATAAATGTCTAATATGACATCAAATTTACTTTTTTTTTTTTCTTAATAAAATAATTAATGACTGCCAAATAATTTACATAAATCTATAAAATTCAATTAAAACAACTTAGAAAAATGAATAATCTAACTACATCTCGGAGTGGGACTAATTTGTCGGATTTTTTCCAACATCCGACTCCGACTCGACCCCAACTCGGAGTTGAATGCGGATTTTTATTTTTACGGATTCAAATCGATTCGTTTTCTTGCGGATCGGGCCGGACTAGGGTCGGGTTCAGACTGAATTGCCGATTTGCAATCCTTAATTGTGCCTTTAGAATGTTTATATTGAACATTTAGAACGTACATGTTTCATATTTAGACCACTTATTAATTTTATAAAATAAGTGTTTTAAAAACATAACATGAATCTTCTAATTTAAATACATAATATAAATATTCTATTTTAAGAGCAGGCGCATGATGATCATGCACCCAGGTGACCTAGGTGTGAGAAGGAAATTTCAAGGTAAGGGTATGCTTTGCTCACCATATTTTTGCTTAATTATTTTAAAAAAAAGTTCAGATAACTAGTTTTGACACGTGTCTCTCTCACAAAATAAGTTATAATAAGTTGAGATAAACTAATTAAGAATTTCACCTTATGATTCCTTCTTGATTATGTTTCAAATGTGAAGTTAGCTGCAACCTGCTTGACATGATGAATATGTTGTTTATAGTACACCTTACTGAGAGCCAAATATACTAACCAAGTAACCAGCATCCAGGCCCTGACATCACATTCATCTACAATTTTAGTACTTTATTTCAAACACAAGAATCAATTACTTGGCAAGTATCATATCATTTAAAGTTTCAGACAAAGGTGAATGTTTTCCTGGTTAGGAATTATATATAGAACATAATTAATGATAGAGTATATAACATGTTAGAGGACCATCTCAACGAAAAGCTTAAGCTGATAATTGAGGCCCAAGAATATGTTATATTCTATCACTCCCCCTCACATGAAAGGCCCCATCATACCTGGCGCGAATTAATTCCACTTAGAAGGGAGAGGGAGGAGAGATTCGAACCCGTAACATCTGTGTCACGTTGGCTCTGATACCATGTTAGAGGACCATCTCAACCAAAAGTTTAAGCTTATAGTTGAGGCCCATAAATATGTTATATACTCTATCAATTAACAACCTTGTTTTTCTTCACCTTTTTTTTCTTGAAAAGTGTACTGTGTGGCTGTTATTAAGATTATAAAGTTTGGTATTGGTTAGTAAGTTAGTTCACTTCACTTGTTTGACTAGCTATTAACACCAGCTATTCATATATCACATTGGTGTCCACTATAAGTCTATCAGTAGTAGTGGTTTACAAAGATGTTTGGTGATTTTGTATTTATACACACACACACACATAATAACAATCATCTATATATATATATATATATATATATATATATATATATATATATATATATATATATATATGTTACTTAGACATGAATAAAGTATTTGTTCTGAAGTCGGATATGAATATCCAAATGTCCGACTAAGCTAATATGAGAAAAAGACCTAACATTTAATTTAAAATGAAGTATGGAAGTAATAACAAATTTTTTTGAGGTAAATAAAGACATTGAAGTAACATAAACGATCGATTATGTAGCAAAAACAGTGTTACCTAATTCATCACTAATTAGTTCGCTTAGCTTTTATAATTCGAAATTCACCAAAATCCACCATAATTCATTTTTTTTTCTTTTCCAATTTGCAATTAGGTAACTTTTATTGTTATTGTTTTTCCTCTCTATATTTACATTTTCCTTCCGCGCGTTATATCTTTACTTTCATGTAACTAAACCATGGATAACTAATTAATTATTTTCAAATGTATTTTACATGCAAAATCATTCTATTGAATAATGAAAGTTTAAGTATAATAATGCAAAATTGTACTGATTATTATAGGATGATCATTAGGAAATAAATTTGATAAAAAAATAAAAATAAGTAAATCATGCTATGCATGCATATCAAACAATTATAGTGTATATATTAAGCATTTGGAACAATTTTTTTTTAAAAATCATTAAACCACTTAATTTTATTAAATAAATGTTTTAAGAAGATAAAAGATGGATGATTTAAATGTATATGTTCTATCTGTAAAACATAAATGTCCGAATTGTAAAACATCAGTATTCAATTTTAAATGCAGGTGTATGATAATTTTGTCAGTAAGTAATAGCACAGCAAAAAATAGCAAAAGAAAAAAAAAATAAGTACTACTTATATAAGGCATCTTACGGTAGTATGGCACTTAACAAAAAATGCAGACAAACTCGAAACCTTTAATTTGTAATGTTTTATATATCTGTATAACATAAATGTCCAATTTTTATAACATGAGTGATCAATTTTAAATGCAGGTGTATGATAATTTTGTTAGTAAGTAATAGCACAACAGAAAATAGCAAAAAAAAAAGAGTAAGTACGTATATAGTGCAGCTTACAATAGTATGGCGCTTAACAAATAATGCAGACAAACTCGAAACCTTTAATTTGTAATGTTCATGTAATAATATAAACTATATAAGATGGTGATAATGACTTAATTATAATGAGTGTGAGAAGCTATTTTTAGAGCAAATTGAAAGATATACTCATAATAATTCCATATTTAAGTAGTGTTAAAAAAAGTAGAATAAAGAAAGAAGGAAGTTTCATGGTGTTTTTGTTTTGTGTTTGGGAGGTGATGGGTGGGAAATTTGCAAGGAAATTTCCTGGATGCTAATTTCAGAAACTTCATTTAATTTGCCATTTTGCTTACTTCTTAAGCTCTACACTGTTACATGGGAAACTTCTGATTCCAATAACTGTGAATAAAGTCACTTTCTCCTTCTTCTTTTCTTTTTTCAAAAAAAAAATAAATAAATAAATACATTTTAAGGAAAAATAAATATGAAACAAAATTCTCTTTTTTTTATCTTTCGAAAAAACATCCTGACTTATTACATAAGAAGAAAGAAAATTTAGCATTTGTACAAGGATATATGCGTAGAGAACAATACCCTGAAGACGTAGTATAATCAACGCCTCAACGGTGGTGCAATTACATACATATTCTCTATGTTGAAATAGATGCATCGGTTAGAGTTACATTATATACATGTCTATGTACATAATTTATAAAAGGTACTTGATCTCATGATGAGTACTAAAAAAATTTACACTCTCTATAAAAATACAAAACCACAAGAAACGGATGTTCATTAATTAAGTTGATAAGGGAATTTCGTTTGGTCTAATTTTAAAATTTGTATAATGTTCATTAATTTTTATACTAATGTTAATTGAAAGCTGAACTAATGTACGTACATCGTGTGAATACCTTTGCTTGATGTACCTTCGATTTTGTACATGTTTGTGTGGGTTGGAAGGAACGATGCACACTATACTATTGTTGGTACCTAATTATTAGGTACCAATAATTAGAGTTGACAATCGGATGGGTCGATTCGGATTTCGAATGAGATATTTTTGTTCAGATGATAACAAATTCTTCGACCTATTTCGGGCGGTGAAAACTCATTCGATCAAATAAAAACAAATTAAACTAAAAAAGTGTTGATGAGATACTTGGATTTCAGATTACAACGGATAGAATTATATCTAGATCTATATTAAATTGGTTTATGAATCTTTTCGGATTCATATTATATTGTGTCAGTAGATTTGAGTGCGCAGTTTGAATTGGGTCGATCTTTTGTATCATATGACATTCGATTTATTGAACATACAATAATTATAGAAAAGCAAAGCTAAGAAAATAGAACAAGATATTGATGAGAACATATTAATACTAACTATCAATTATTACAGTGTAATCTAAATTTTGGGGGTTGTTTTTTGATATTATTTCATTGATTTGGTTAATCTATGGTAACCGGTCACCAATTCAAAAGCTAATCGTTATCTTTCCCTTCCACCTATTTATTGTATTTGATTATATCTTCACCCTTTCTACGAAGCAAATCAGAGCAGGTCATTAGTTAGTATGGACTAATATCATAAAATAATTCCCATAATTTGGATTATACTGTAATAATCAATAGTTAGGATTAATAATAGAAGATCTCTAATAGTTTAATTATTCATATGAATTTTTCCTAGGTTAAATTCACTCATTTACATTATTGGATCATTTTGAATATTCGATTGTTTCGTATCAGGTTTAACCAGATTTCCGATAGTCTTTTGCTCAAACAACTCAGACTTTCGAATCATTCAATATAGGATTGTGGCGGATTCGAATTATATATCAATCGTCGAATGTAATACTTATAGTGATGAAGTAAGAAGAGATTTATGTAGCACGAATACGTTTATATACCCGATTTGTCCCCATATCGAGATTAGAATGATACTAATAATAAATTGTTTGATATACTTGACGGACTTATTGTAGACTAATTTTCATCTTTGTCATTAATATTTAGCATGATTAACTTCACACCATTTTTAATACTTCACCGCCAAACTCACCCCATCTATATTTATATTATTATAATTATTACTAGAGTAATAAGATGAAGTAACACATGTCACAATCTGTTTAAAAATTTTCCCTCCAAAATAATAACCATACATTTGCATACCACCAACTCAATATCCTGCTTGCATTGAAAGGTAGTCATAAAACCCTCTTTAAATTAGACAAATGTTTTGTTCATTGCCTCCTAGAAAACCCTCTTTAAATTAGGCAAATGTTTTGTTCATTGCCTCCTAGAGGCAAATGTTAAACCATGTAGAGAGAAGGTATATAATTGGGAAATACCCATCTAGCCCCCTATATGAATGACATAAACACCTAATAATTTTTTATTTTACCTAAATGACTAAATTAACCGTGAGGTTCTTAGCACTCGGACAAGTGTAGGAAAAAAACGGTTTATTTTGGGCCAAAATCATGTACTGTAACATACATTTTCACACAAACTTTCAACTACACTTTAACACATACCCCATACACACGTTGAACATGGGTACCCATGCAAGTCCAATTACATAGCTTATTGGATGTAATTCACACCTAGCACTAATATAAACAAATAAAGTATGAGTAAAAAGAAATCATATAAGAGTATCAGCCAATCAGCCATAGATGGGAGCATCATATGCTACAAATTAGACATCTTCTAAGATCTGTATGTATATACTATAATATCAGAGTACATATTTTTTTTATTAGGCATCTAATACCACAGTAAAAAAATACAATAACATCAGGCTTGAAACCTTTAGTTGATGTTTTAAAGCAACTGTAACAAATACTATTTACAGCTATTGCAACAAATTTTACTACAATAATTTTACACTAACAAGCTAACTTGGTGACAACCTAAACATATCAATTAAGCTAAGGGTAAAAAGTATATATGAGTAATTAACCATCATAGACAGAAGTGAAATCAGGCTCCCTTGGCTTTGGCAAGTTGAGGAGGGGTGACCTAGGCGGAATTCTCGAATTTTGAGGACTATTACGTCGAAGGTTACGAAGTGCATTGGCAGCAAACCTTGACGCGTAAATAGTAGCACCCAAACTAGGTGAACTTCCACCTTCTTCCAAAGCACATTGTTCGGCCTCTTGTAACGTTTTCTCAAGCTTCCTTCTGCAGTGGCGCCGCCATGCTGCCTGTATGAAACAGGCTGCCCATGTCTTCCACTGCAGAGAATAAAACCTGGGTGTATCACATCACACTTAAACAGATTAGTGCATAAGTTTTGGTAGCCATCTCCTAACTCGGCACTGTGCTATGTGAAAAAAACAAAAAAAATCACAGTAGCGTTTTAGTACTTTTTCATGTCAAAATCACAAGTGGGTGTGTGCCATGTGTTTTGGATATGCATGTTTTTTCAGCATGCCATAACTTTTCGCTTGAAAATTGTAGTTTTTGAGCATAAAACCATAATTTTTCATATAAAATTAAACTTGATAGAGTATATAACTATCAGCTTAAGCTTTTGATTGAGAGGGTCCTCTAACAAAACTGGTTATATAAGGTTACAATTTTTTAGTTAAAGTCTTGTGAGACTCTCAGACGGTCTGACAAGACAAATAGTAATGCTTTTTTGGCATTAGCATAGATTAGAAATTGATTGTATATAAGATTATTGGACTTTAAAGGAATATCTTTAGGAGTGAGTGAACTTGCCTAAAGGCATGTCGCAACTGCTTGCTGTGAAGCCTACGATACTGTGATGCTACCCACTTTAGATCCTCGGGCATTAATGCAAACGCTTCGACTTCTGTCTCACTTAGTACAGTCCTAGTCGAGATGGGCAAATTGGAAGAAGAGTGTGGATCTAGGGCCCAAGTGAGCAGCTCTTCTCCACAGAACTCACCAGCTTTGAGGGATACTGAATTAAAGAATCCAGTTCTTCCACCATTTGTGGTCATAGTCAATAGGCTTCCTCTCATTACAAACAGCATCTCATTAACAGGATCACCCTCGCGTACAATAGAGCTGTTTTCAGTACAAAGCACCAGTTTGAGGCGATCACACAATGCATCTTTCAATTTCCCGTCCATCTTTGCAAACATTGGTACCTACACAAGAATAATAATTCACACAAACAATAAGAAAATTCGAGTTTCCATAAAAAAAAATTAGGAAAAATTGATACAAACAAATGTCAAATGCGGCTATTCTTCTAAAAACAGCCTCAGCTATTGATTATCTTACAACGGTCCCAGCTTTGAAGACAAAAACAGTCCTAATTCAAATCGTGATTGGTTAGGACTGTTTTTAGAAGACATCACAATTAGTACTGTTTTTTAGAACACCTTTAGGATGTGTTTGGTTAGTTGTGTCATTTTTAATGAATTGAAATGCAGTTGGAATCCATTCCATTTATTTTTTCGTTTGGTTGAGCTTTTAAACTATGGAATCTCATACCCAAGAGTTCTAACTTCATTTCATACACCTAGAATCTCATACACACCTCCCCCTAAGATTCACAATCCACTCTTTTAATGAAGTTTAGAATCCATTCCAACCATAAAACCAAACAACTTTAAAGTAGTACAGGTTTTAGAACCAATCCATTCCAACCTAATGAACCAAACACCGGACTGCTATGAGATAATCATTAGTTGGAACTTGGGATTGTTTTTCGAAACTACTATAGTTGATACTGTTTTCATCGATTTTTCCTAAAAACTATAACCAAGATTGTTATACAAGAAAAGATGAAGTTTACATGTAGCAAATGCACTCACTTTGATCAGAGAATCCAAACAGAGATGGCGCTTGATGTCCCTCCTAAGATCCTTGGGAAGATTTCGAATAACACCCTCTTCATCAACACCTCGTGTTTCTTGCCAATTGTATTGCTCATACCTCCTGATTCTCTGTTTCATGTCCTCAGGAAGCATGCGATGGGACATCCACCTTTCGGCATCTCGCCTTCTTATTCTCATTTCCTCTATTCTAAGTGTTGTTGATTGTAGATATTTCTGTTCGACATTCACTTGAACTTTAGAATCCTTACATTAAAGGTTAATTTAGCAAATAAAATCAAAACTCCAAAACACACGGCACACACTCATTGATGATTTTGGCATCCAAAAATATTAAAATGCCTCTCTGCCAAGTTTGATATAAGATGTTGGTAACATGCGCCCTTTCCTAATGGAAACCATAACTAACAAATAAAATCATTTCCTCCCTAACTGTTTCCATTTCATTATTTAACTATATCATACAACAAATAACGGTATTACTAACACGACCTAAACCTAACACGCAAATATCAAGTTTGGGTTGAGATTTTCAACCCAAAAATTAAATAGATCGACACGAACACTACCTGAAATTAAATGGGTTAGGTTCGGGTTGACATTTTCAACCTGAAATGACAGGATTTTTTAAGGTTCTAATTTGATTTTGTAGTTTTATCTTTCAGGGATGCTTAGAGGCCTTAAAAAATGACACGACTTGCTAACACGGCCTGAACCTAACCCGAAATTAACAGGTCGACGGGAACAATTAAATGGGTCGACACGAACACGACCTGAAATCAAAACGGGTTAGGTTTGGGTTGGGGTTAGCTGACATGAAAACCTACTGACCTGAAACTGAAACTGACCCAATCTGATCTGTTTGCCGCCCCTATCATTTAATATTACCCTTTCTCGTTGCAATTTGTTTTCATTCCTGAATTTATACTAAACACCCCCAGTAACCATCGAAAGGGAAGACGCGATATTGGTGAATAATTTACTTACAAACCTGCATATTTCCAATGAGCAATGAAAACAGAACCAGTCCAGCAATACAGATGAAGACAGCAAACAAGTTCTCTCCAACGAAAGTACTAGTTGTGAGATTCTGACCAAGAGAGCTGCATTGCAATGGAAGTGTATAAAAAAGTTAGTTTGCCTTTGCATTATGAAACCATGTAAAACTATATAATTCAAGCTACTGTCTTCATCTTCAATATAAAGCACCAGTGCTACATAGTTTGCCTTTTAGTTCGCTTCTATAATTCGCGTTTTGACTAAAATGGGACAAAAATAACCCAAAACCGACCATAGTTTGCTTTTTTCAGATCGCGATTCGTGGGCAATTTAGGGAGAACTATGTGTCACTGTGAAGCATTGCACAAGAAGAAAATTAGTCTGACTCATGTGCTTACCTAAGGTTTTGAAGGCCCCACCAAAAGCAGTAGAAGAACTTCCTGGAAAAACTTGTGGATTGTACTACTTCTGATTGAAGAGCTTCATAGTACAAACCAAAGTTAAAACCGCTGGCGTCTGTTATTTCACCAGGGTCTACAGGTTTGCAGTAAGAACTATTGAATTTGTAGTTTAATGCATGTCTTTTTTTATCTTTGCAATATATAGACAGATGATGACATCCTACTCCTGTACATGACATATGCCAGCATTTGCCTTGTCGATCAACAGCGAACAGATACCAAATTGCTCCAAACACCTGTGATTATTGACACAATAAAGATTTAGTTTAATTCAGTTTAGTTCAGTTCAGACTAATTCAACCCAAAAGAACTGGGCCTAAGTAGTGAACTTACATGGCTTGCTAGCATGTAAAGGAGCAGATTGAAAGCAGCTCCTGCCCATTCTGTTTCAGTAATTATGCCTGATGTCCTGGTTACTTCCTTGTATAAAGGGTAAATTCGAATGAGCCGTGGGATATATTGTACGAATATCACTGATTTCAGCAAGCCCTTCCATGTTAATGGACCTCCACTCGTCATCCTTGGAATGATAAGTAAAACAGTTGTCTGGAATACAACAGTACAAATGAATGAATCATCTAAGATGGCATTTTAGAAATTCAAAGATCATATCTCACTTTTTTAAGAGAGCCAATCGATTCATCTAAGAATGGCAACTTCTCTTGATGGATAAGATGCATCAAAGAACTACCATATGTTTCTTTTATGCCCCTACTCTATTGAACATGTTTTGGTATAAATAATTTCAATGAAAACCAGGAATTATGAAATCTAAACTGGGGACCAAGACACCTCCTTAATTTTCTCCTCTGAGGAATGATCTTTGATGATTGCTATAACCAATTAGGCGAGACAAATAGAACTTTGATACACTAAGGTCCCGCTCTTTTGAACTTGGATTCTAAAATTTCAGTTCAGATTAGTTCAGACAAATTCAGTTCAGATCAACTCAGCTCAGTCCAAAAGAACAGTGCCTAATGTCTAAGAACAGTTTTAGAAAGAGGCTAAACAAGGAATTAAGTAGAACATAAGAGAACAAACAAATTAAACCAAGTACCTGGGGAAAGGGAAGCACGGCTAGAATGTCGACAATGAAGTAAGATGAGAGATATCTTCTAGCTATAGCAGTCCGATCTGTTATTAATTCACCTCTTCCAAGAACTCGCGAAGAAGGAGAGACAAACGCAGTACGAAACTGTAGGATGATATGAAGTATATAGAACAAGTCTGTAGTTGTGCGAAGAACACAAGCTATGATTTCCAAATTGGGATCCAAACTGAGGCAATCATTTTTGCCATCAATAACTGGGATGTAGAAGAACAATGGGTCCCAAGCCATAGCAAAAACACATGAGATCAGAAATATCTTATTCCATTTCTGCATAAATGCACCCTGAGGATCAAGGATTGTCTCATGAAGTCCTAGCTTCTTTATGGACTGATTATTGAATCTCTGAAACGTCAGAGATTCTCTCAAGGTTCTAACTCCCCGGGAACCTCTCTCAAGTCCTTGACGGATTACATTGAAGGCTGAGCTAAACACGGGGCTATCCTCAGTAGCAGTGGCGGAGCTAGAATTTTTTTATTACGAGGGCCGAAATTAATATCACAGGAAAGTAATAAAATGGTAAAGAGCAAAAAAAAGTTAAGAATGTAGCTTGTGAGACTTGAACTCTAGTCTAGGAAACTATAAACAAGCAATCAAACTAATTGAGCTACTAGATTTTTATTGTTTATTTTCACTTAAACTTAAACATATACTAGCAATTTTGGACCAAGGGGGAGGTCAAGGCCCCCGCCAGTCCCCCTTGGCTCCACCCCTGCTGAATAGATGGCAATGTTGTTTGATTGGGACAAATTGGTTGCTCAGAACTTGTCAATTCTTCTGAGTTCCAATCCTCAAACCTTAATAGAGAGGATAATGGTAAATTATAACTTAAGACAGTTTCCAAATGTGTATATATTTATGCATATCAAAGTATTGTTGTTCAGAACTTTTGTACAAAAACTTGACATTAGACATGCTATCGATCATGCTTAATGTACTTGTTGAGGATAATAAAATAAAAACATTCATGAAGTACCATTTCTCTTGTAAGACAACATGGCATAACTTTTAACTAAAAAACTATAACTTTTTGCCGAATTAGTTAAGCTTTATATTAAAAGTTATGGTTTTATATGCAAAAGTTACATTTTTTTTTAGCGAAAAGTTATCATTTGAGACTTGACAGGAGACTTGCTGCTCATCACAGAGACTTGATAGTTTGAGATTTACCTTACAACCCTGTCTCGGTTGTTGTTCATAAAATCAGAAAGCTGCAAACTTGTTGACATGATGAGAAGCTTATCCTGGATTAAACTTGCTACTTGTACTTGATCCAAAGTTCAGGATGACACTTTTGGTTAGACCCTGCCAGATTTTTTATTTTTTTTTCAAGTTTAGATATATATATTCAACAACTAAATAATAATCAAAATAAAATACCTTTCCTAGTAATTTTTGCCTGCTTTCTTCAGCATGTAAATTAAAGAATAAACTGTCAAATAATTGTTTTCTTAATCTTCTAAAGGTACATAGATTCATACTATGTACATTGCATCCCCCTCAGACTCTACAAATAGTCAGATATACATGAAAAAAATGGATGGTTTGTTTTGTAGGGAAAGATCAGTGTTACATAGTTTGCCTTTTAGTTCGCTTCTATAATTCGTGCTTCACCTAAATTGCGGCATAAATTGGGACAAAAATAACCCAAAACCGACCATTGTTCGTTTTTTTGGGATCGCGATTCGTGGGCAATTTAGGGAACTATGTTACACTGGAAAAAATCATAGGACAAGCCAAGAATCGTACATACAAATGATACAATGCTTGTGGACCTTCATCTAGAGTAGTGAATGAACATGCAAGATGAACTCCGAGCAACCCATTATAATCAAGATGGTCATCGAAAAAGTCGAAACATAAATCATTACAAAAGTAAAACCAAATAGTTTTAGGGAATAATATCTTATGGGGTTTAAAATAATCCATATCAATATCATCCTGGTATTTTTTTTTGGAAAATTGATAAGTCACAAGTGTAGATTCAAGGATGAAGTGAAAGAGTGCATATACAAAGCCCAAATATAAATTACTCCCTCCGTAACGAATTAATTTCACCATTTGTTTTTTCACGCATTTTGAAGAAACAATTTAAGGGTGTATACGAATGAATTAATCAAAATGGTTTTAGTACAAGCAAGAATGTGATTATAAGTTACTAATATCAAAATTATTTTGATTAATTTGGTCGTTTACACCCTTAAATTGCTTCCTCAAAATGCGTGAAAAAAACAAATGGTGAAATTAATTCGTTACAGAGAGGAGTATATAATATTTCTCTTTAATTAAAAGGTTGACGTTAAAAAAAATACTTTTGAGATTCTTGTTAATCCTTGCTTTCATCACTGTGTAACTGTGTAAAACAAACGAAAGTTTCAAAGAACACCGTAGAATATTGACAAAGAGTCAAATAGTCAAAGAGTCAACTAATAAATTTTGAAGAATTTTCCAACAAACTTTTTTTTTTTAATTTAGAGAGGAATTTTCTTTTTCTTTTTTTTTTAGAAGGAAAGAATTTTCCAACAAACTTATAATTGAAGAAATTGAACGATTCAGCGGTTTTTTTTCTTGTTTACTCTTCTTTCAACTCTTAGAATAGAAAAAGATAAAGTAAAATTGTGACTATGGAGTATGGAGTATGGACTATGGAGCTAGTTAGGTAACTTAGGTTACATAGAGTCATAGAGACGGTAGAATGAGAGTGAAGGATAACTCGAGTGGTTAAAGCTTCTTATTCGATTCCAGCAGATCGTGAGGTCGATTCTCATCTTCGCTTTTGTAACTCTCTTAGCACCGAAAAAAATACATAGAGACCGTAGTACGGTATGGAGGAGACTACAAAACGCGAACGCCAAACACCGATACGCCCATTGAAAAAAAAATGGAAAAACGAAAATATTTAAAAATATTATTAATTAATCATGAGCATTTGAGTAAAATATTCAAGTAACATAAAAAATAAGCCTTATTAGCACCGCAAAATTTGATGTTGGCACTCCAATTGTGAGAGCATAATTTATCATACTCTACTCACAATAGGAGAGCCAATATCAAGAGTGTCAATATTATTCTCCTAATACGGAGTATAAACTAGGAGAAAAGATTATTACACAACAATGATTTTTTTTTTTTTATCTATACTGTAAACACGATTTAAAATATCAAAAGTACTAAATATATTGTTGTACCAGCCTATGAGGTGGCAAAAGCGACCAACTTGAAACATACCCGAATTCACATAATATGATTGACCCAACCCAATCATTAATGTGTGTAACCTTGATTATTATGCGATTTCATTGTTAATTATGAGTTACGTTGATATGAGCAGCACAATTCACCATTACATTAATCATTAATGCTAAACAAAATTGATCATCTCTGTACAAGACAAGAGTAGTACTCTATCTGTCCTGAATTAGCTGCTCTATTGGGGTATAGGTGAAATTTAAGTTGGAACGGTGGGACCCACTTTTTTTGAAAAGCGAGAGTAAAAGTATAAAGTTATAAGTAAAAATAGGTAAAAAGTACTCCCTCCGTAACACAAAAATGTAAACTTTGTAGAAAACACGGAGTTTCATGTAAAAGTTTTATGTGTTGTAATTGTGCAGAGGAGAGACAAATAAATAAGAAAAAACGGACTCCCATGTAAAAGTAATGACAAATGTGTAAATTGTATGAAGTTTTTTTTGCCATATATAGAAAGTTTTGTAAAAGTTGATATTTTTGTGTTACACCCATATCTAGCAAAAGTTTACATTTTGTGTTACGAAGAGAGTAGTGAATATTAAATAATAAATAAGGGTATAAAAGTAAAGTTGTATCTGGACTATTTACCAAAAAAATGGAAAATTATTTTGGAACGAATAAAAAAATGAAACTGGAGGCCTGGAGCAATTATTTTAGGACGGATGATTATAGGAGTAAAATTTAGTTTTTTTTTTTTGGTGTATCCACCCGGTTGGTTCACCCTTTGGGCTAATCCGGATTCGGATCGCGTTTTTGGGGTTAAGGTTTTAAACTCCTCCCAACGTGCTTGCGGGGGATCGAACTTTGGTTCTCCCTACCAAGTCTAGCCCTTGACACCACTGGACCAAGACAATGTTGATATAAAATTTAGTTTAGAAAGAACATAATTTGTATTCACAAATTATAGCAACTTACTGTAGCGCTTCACGACTGACAAATACTCGTAGCATTTATCATGTTCCTGCAAAATTATTTAGGAAAATAATAATAATAATAAGAACTTGCAGTAACTTTGTAAATTGTAATTTCTGAAACAAACCAATTATTAAAAAAAAAATAGTAAAAAATTTCCCAAACCTTGTTAAATTAAATGCATGTTTGGCAAAATCTGAATAGTGAGAAATCTGACGAATTGTGAGACCAAACTATGGGAGAATTCTGAGGAATAAAAAGAATACACACAAACAAGTATTTATGAGTAGTATATATATATAATATATATAATAACTATAATATGGAGAAATTGGAAGGAAATTTCGTGAAATAATAATAATTCCTCCGTTTCAAAAAAAACGCAACAATTCAATAGACACGGACTCTTAGACAATTTTTGTTGTGAGAGTAAAAAGGATAGAGAGAAAGTGGATGTGAGAGATAGAAGGAAAAGATTTACAAAAATGGAAAGATTAAAATTATTGCATTTATTTTGAAACTTCCTATAATAGAAACTGTTGTATTTATTTTGAAATGGAGGAAGTTATAATAATCTGATGTGAAAGAGAAAAGATGAAGTCTGCAAATTGCAATTCATTCATTGTCGGAAGTAAAACAACGATACTTTAGTGACTGACTTTTATGTCGTTAGCATTTGACTTGTAAACCAGTTAAGTTTTTGGTATTACTAGCTTGCAAAAATAAATCCGACCTGAAATTCGATTGAAAGTCGGCCTAAAAATAACATTGATCGATCCGTTACCCATCGAACTTATTTGACCGAATCCGAAACTGAAAAGTACAATTTAAAGTCTATTTTTTTTACGGAATCCCATTTTTGATTGAAAAATCCTTTAATAATATCGATCGACTTGTTACTGACCTGATCGACCGATTTGTCAAGTATACTTAGTCACCCTCTCGCTCTCGAGGGAGTCTGGATTTCTCACTGTGATAGAATAAAATTGTATCTTACCGTGTCATTTTTAACAAAATTAGAGACATAAGTGTCCAACCATGTACAAATAAGGGTATTTTGGAAATGTATTTTCCGCAAAGTGACAAAAATGTTATTGTGAGATATTATTTGGTACCTTACTATGAAAAACTGAGAATTGTCCCACTTTTTTAGTTGTTACATTCTTAAATATAGTATTGTTCATTTGTAAACTTTGATTATTTATAGTCGTATATTCTTAATGAAAAAGTATAGTCATGGTCGATCTTATTTAATTCGTCTTAATATATATTATTCAAATAAATATATTTTTTTATTGTACGTAACGTAATTAATGATATTTTTATTAGCAAGTAAAGGAGACAGGGACGAGTAAGTGAAAAAAGTTAAGCCTGTTTTTTTCATAGAATAGATAAAGACCAAGTCAGTTGCTTCTTAATTTCCTACTTTGTCTTCTATACATGATACTCTTAAATTTCATGGAATTTCATTTGCCTACTTTTTGGAAATAAGCCTACCGTTACAAAGACGCTACATAATCGAATGGATATTTGGCTTAATGGAAGATGTGACCCGAAGATATCGAAGCAAAATCAAGAAGGATGGTGCGGATGTCGTCCATAAGTAACTGAATTTTTTAGGGGCAGCGGAACTTGTCCTGAAATATAGTAATAACAGTTAGGTTGTCACCTTCAATAAAAATAGAGGAAAAATTATACTGACGAGTCAGAAGGAGTCCATTACAAAGAGTCATAGCTTCATCTACAAGAGGGGAAGCATTGCCAAGAAAAAGGCCCGAGCAGCCAAGCAATTGTCATTATGGTCTTGGAAGACAACACCTGCTGAAGATGAGCCTTGACTAGAAGAACCGTCAAAATTTAGTTTAATGGTGCTTGAGGAAGAAGGGGACCAATTGACAAAAATGGAAGACTGAAAGGGAGGTATCGTTAGAGGAAGTGACATATAAAAGAGAACTATATAAGGAAATGTGAGATCTCCCCTCCTGAAATAAGCTAGAGCACGGAGAAAAATTGCAATAGTAGAAAAGGGCTTATTGCTAAAAAGTAAATTGTTGTGAGCTTTCCAAATATATTCTAAAGAATATTCCGAACTTTGACCGTAGAGGGATAATGTTGATTATGAAGAAACAATAAAAGGGGTTGCAAGGAGGGATCTCTAGGAAGGGGAGAAATCCAACATATAGCATGCCCATGGATCTAAATTGCCATGTGAAAACTTGGAGTTTAGAATTAATATCCAATATCCAAAGCCAGTGAAAATTCCATTTTGGAGAATAGGCAGGAAGACGTGACCATGAGCAAGCCAAGTAGCTGATTTTATGGTAAATCAGCCATCTGAGGACAAACCCCAACAAGGCTTGTCAAGGTTCAAATTGGACAGAAGCGGAATGCCTTGAATAATACACACAATATGAATCGAGAGTAGTCGGGAAAGTAAGGGGGCGTTCCATGTTCCATTGTGAATGAAACAATCAACAGTTAGATCGGGATTTTGAACATCAAAATGGTTAACATTAACATGATCAACCAAATTATTTTTGAAAACCAATTATCAACCAAAAAAGAATATTGGAACCATTGCCCATTTTTCTAACGAATGTTTGATATCACTAGTGGAACCAATTATTTCCACTAGATTTAGGAAGGTAACAATGTAAGTAAATTTATTTCTCTTATAAATTTGTTTCCGTTTCCTACAGCCCATAGCAAACGCATGGTAATGATATTGTTTTGTAATTATGTTTCCAATGCTCATATTTTAGTATACCAAACAACCCCTAGTTTTTAATTCTGTATTGTACACCGTAGTTTTTATAATTTTCACAAATACCATTTAAAGTTTTATCTCAATAAAGTTTTCTGTCAATAAACAAGTTAAAGATTTACCAAACACACTTATTCCTATATCCCCAGGTGGTTTAATTTAGCCAAGTAAAAAAAGGGAGAAAAAAGAGGGGCACACTACTCCAAGTTCTCAATTCTCATCACCAGAGAATAAAAAACACAAGACATAACTCAAGAGTCAAGATGAACATGGACCAAGACTGATAAAATGAAATTTACTAGTTGAGTTTAAATTTAACAACCATTTTTCCGATGTATGGTAGGACGATCGCATACAACCAAGAATAAATAATGAACCATTATCAGCAAGTTTTTGTTAACATCTGATAACAGGCTCTACCACAACAAGCTGCCATCCAATTTCAAAAATGTATTTATAGATGGTAATACATGCCATTCTATTCGCCTTCTACATCATTATTCCTGGTCTATTGAGCAGAGCTTAAGTTCAATCTTTGAGAAAAATGAATCAGAATCTGGCTCAGGACTTGTCATCGTCAGATTGAGGAGGCGGCCCGGGGACTGAATCAACAAAGAACTCCTCCACTGATACAAAATCACACGAGTTTAATTTGAAGCAAACAAACAGACTCCCTTTCAATATATGAGCATGTTGAAACATTGGTGGTAGAATAAGGTAGGCAAATGGCAGCAAATTCGAAATTTATGTCAATTCAAGTTTTATACTCCGTATTATTTACTGCTACAAATCACAAATTTATTTTTCAATACCTATATCCTCGTTGTCTGGTGAATCGAGCAGGATATCTGAATCAGAAGGCAGAAAAGGCGAGCCAGGATAATTTCCCAAGGGCCCAAGATCTGCGTGATATGGAAAGCAGATATATCAAGCAAATTGGGAAAGAGAAAGAGCATCAAAATATCAGTGAAGCCATTTATCACCAAAAAGAACATGATATTTCACAACAGTATCAGCTAACTTTATACATCAGTAATTCAGTATCATCTAATTTGAGTAATTTGTTAATTTCAAAAAAGTAATTTGAGTAGCTACTCTACTAGCAGTCATAAATGTTAGATACAAGAGGTTAGTTGTCAAAGTAAGTGACTGACATGTGTTCAGCACAAGTCTTTGCTGAAAGGGTAAAATAAATTAGAAACAAAAGTTAAAAGCTAGATAAGGTAGCTTTTGACAATTGTTAGTCCAAAAACTAAATTTTCAGTAAAACACCTTCATACTGTTGGATTACTAAAAGCTACTCCAAATGTTGTTGCTGAACACACCCCACACAGAAAGCAATTTGGACATGAGAGCATCACAACATAC
Organism: Salicornia ramosissima; assembly: GCA_951394345.1. Classification (NCBI taxonomy): domain Eukaryota; kingdom Viridiplantae; phylum Streptophyta; class Magnoliopsida; order Caryophyllales; family Amaranthaceae; genus Salicornia; species Salicornia ramosissima. The sequence goes on from OX596234.1 coordinate 53,417,635, forward strand.
ACACACACACACACAAAGAAAAAAAAAGATCCAATTAAGATTATCAATAACAGCTTGTCCATAGCCACAAAATTCCAAATTGACAATTGAGCATGCTTTTCAGAAGTCACACATGTGGTTGCTCTTATCAATATATGTTATTGTTATCAACAATAGTGTCCCACATATGACGAGCAGAGAAAATGATCACTTTATAAACAGTAGATTACTCTGTAAAGTAGGTTTAATCCTCCAACTGCCAATATGTTATTGTAATGAAAGCTCACGTAGATTGACAAGCATTCCAACTCCTTATTTATAGATACACTCCAGGGTTATTTTAAATTTTCGCAGTAGCATAGCCCAATGTTTCTTTATAAGCCTAAAGGAACACAATAAATAATTACTGTTGAATATTTAGATTAATTTAAATAGAGTGCTTGTAGCTATCAATTCTCCTTTATTAGTGCATCCCAACTCCCAAGCCATTTACCATAATTTTCAGAAATCTATATGGGACAAGCACATACAATTCATCACTAGAGATATAGCAATTATGGAATTGGAAGCAGGAGAGAAATTCACCTCCCAAGTTTGATAAATCTGCTGTCAGATCAGAAAGACTGAAATTCCAAGGAATTTGAGCCAGAGACCGAAGAGAATCTTTAGAATGTCCAGCTCCTCCATCAGATGGGAGCTGCAATCCGATTGAACTTCCCACTTCAGATTGAAATGCAGTATCCAGAGCTGAGGTATCTACTCCCATGCCAGGAATTTCTGAAGCAGTGAATGGAAAATGCCCACTGGATGCCACTGAAGTTGGACTAATGGGCATTTCTGACACGGATGACATGCCACTGTTGGGTGGAATCACCGGCGCAGCTTCAGCTGTGCTACTTTCTATCACCATACTAGGAGCAAACAACATTTTATAAATAACAATTTATAAGACAATTTGCAAAAAAAAAAAAAAGAAGACACGTGTTAAATTATTCATACTATGCCAGTTCCAGCACCACTAAGAAGGCAAGTGAACCAAATCTAATCATACAAGGTTCTCTATGCAAAATGGCCATCAGGCCCATAGCTGGCCCAGGGCCAAAGGGGCAGCTTCCCTGGGCCCCCAATTTTGAATGCCAATTTTTAAAAAAAGGCAAAAAGAACGGCACTTTCCAAAGCATGTAGTGGTAAACTCAACAAACCCAAGCATTCAATTCTCACTTCCCAAGCACGCTTCCTACTCCGCGGAGTTTCCAAAGCAAACTCCTCAAATTCTTCTTCTCCAATTCAACTCTTCTTCTGATTAATCTCCAAATTAAATTCCAATTAATTTCAAGATGATTAACAAGAACAACGTTAATATTAGCCTTCAATTTCTAATGGGATTATTAACCCCAAATCCACCTATAAATTGCATATTACTGTTTGGTATAGTTTCCATCTTCAATCAGTGTAACATTGCTTCTCATTCATCGGTATATTTCTTTTCCTTTTTTAAATATTGTGTTCTTATTACTATTTTAAGATTTTTTTTTAAATTCTGAATTTAAGAATTCTAATTTTGAGAAACAGATTTTTTTTAATTCTAATTTAATACTGTTATAAGATTTACGAATTCTTGTTATAAGATTTTTTTTATTCTAGGTTTTTTTTAGAAACAAATTTTGTGTTTTGAGAAACAAATTCTGTGTTTTAAAAAAAAATCAGATAATTTCTGCTTGTACATGAGAGATGAAATGGAAAAAAACCTGGGTTTTTTTAAAGATAATTTCAGTTGCAAGAGTGAATGTTAGGATAAAGATTCTGACTTCAATTAAGACATAAGCAAATGGCCCTTAGAAAAACATAAAGAACACTTCCAGTATTACAAAAATCCTTCATCTTCCATTATCAGATGTATATCCCAGTAAACAATGGCCCCTCATCTTCCATTGCCATGTCAGTTATGAAAGCAGTCATTACTTCATTATTGTTGCTCTCTATTTATATATAGCACTTCAAAGATTTGGAGCACTAAACCAGGTATGTCTTTCTATGCCTTCACTTTTTCTCTTTTCCATGTAATTTCCCCCTTTTTTTGGCATGTTTAAATTGTTGATTGAAATTAAAAACCCAAATAGAAATTTGAAGATTCACAAAGACCCAAAAATGGGTAACTATAAACAAATCTGATGTAACGACCAGGCTTTTCTGGATGGGGTGGCGGTTTCGGCAGGGTCTGGATGGTTGGTTGAGTCCGTGGTGGTCGGCCGCCGCAGATGCCATGGATGGGAATCAGAAATTTTTTTCCACTAGGAACATTTATACGCTGTTAATGATCGATGGGTCGGTTAGAACATGCAGTTTTTGTGGATTTATGCTTTGCGTTTCGGGTAAAATGTGGAGTGCTAACGATAGTTTTTATTTTATTAGTGGGTTGATAAGTTGATTATTTTCTGGGATGAAAATGCTTGTGGTTTATTAATTTTATTTTCTCAAATTACTAATTGATGGTTGAAATTATTTGATTTATCATGTTTTAATCATCAATTTTGATTAAACAGCAAGTTTAATTGAGCACAATATATGAAGTTCGTAACAATGCACTTGGGAGAATAACAAAAAGGAGAAACACACATCCTCACTTCATTACAATAACAGTCCGGGCAATGCCGATCGAGAGACTAGTTAATTATTAAATGCATGAGAAAAGGCAATCCTTCAATTGTTTCAAACTCTCAATTACCTACAATTACCTACAGCAGCCTATGGAGGAGATTATTTTTGAACTCCAAAACTCCAGAGAAAGGAGGAAAATCCATTTATTTTTTTTACTGATTTTACAATATTGCACATAATTGGGAATAACAGAAAACAAAAAAGGCACGGAAAATGTGGAAGAGACACTTACTCATTTCCAGAATTCATTCTGATGGGTTGAAAATTACTTGGAGCAGGAACTCCATTAACCACATGGCAGCTAGATATTCCATGGTTCATAGAGTCAAGATGAGGTTGGCCAGTGGCTGGAATTGGAGGTGGTTGTAGGACAGGGTAGCCCATAGGCATGTTGTTAACTGCACAGCAGATAATTAGAAGCTTTAAAAAAAACATGACACTAAATAAAAAAAATTAAAACATATGTCAATTTTTCCTATTTTAAATGTCCCAAAGTACTTGTGTACTTTCTATACATGTATGGAGCAAGGAAACATTGTAGATGCGGTTGAAATCATGGAAACATTCACATTGCCGCATAAGCAGCTTGTAATACTTTAGGAAGAAGTATTTCAACATAATATAACCGAACTTTTCATGATGCAAGTGGATTATATAATCAGTGTATGCATAATTCCATAAGATATCATGTTTCATTAACTATAGAAAAAGAACAGACATAAAGGGGAAAAAAAATTCTAACACGGCAAGTTTGTGTTATGGAACCAACCACGCAGCAAGAAAGTTTTGATTTTTATCTTACATTCCATAATGGAGTTTCACATAACTGAAAATTAAAAATTTGTTACAGATAAGCCTATAATGGAATAGCCAGGTTTTAAATCCATGTTTCTGACAAAACAATCCAAAACCTTTTTAAGGAAAAACTATGATTTGTTAAAAGACGAGTATTGGGAAACTATAAAATGAATTATGCTCCCTATGTTTTTTTTACTTTTCCAAAGTATAGCAAGAATATAAATGTGGAAGGAGTAACAAATCTCATTGTGAGAGCACACAAAAACTATCCATAAAAAAAATTTAAAAAATAACTATCTTGATGATTCAGAATGTCAACAAATTTTTTGAATGGTCTTTCAGGAACAAATCTTGTACGGAGTACCAATTTAGAATGGTATTGATATAGTCATACATCTAGTCAATCTAGAGTTCAGCTAAAAGTCTGCAAATCCATAACAGAAAACAGCCATACAGTGAAGAGAGGAAAACTGAAGATCCATAGCAAAAAAAAAAAAACAGAAAGATTTTCATAGGATACAAATCTGAGCTCACACTGTATTTGTATTTAGACTAACTGCACATAGGAAAGAGATAGAAAACAAGCCTCCTCGCTGTACAAACTTAAGCAGCCAGTTGCAGAAATAATAAGAGGTTATACCATAACTAAACATCATAGCTGTCTATGTTGGAGATAAGTAATCATGAAGCATTTCAAAGATCCCAGTGGTATTGTAGACATCTTACCAGGCATAGGATGTATTCCATTCTGGATAGGAGCCAAAGGAACTTTTTGAGGAACAGAGTATTTCATCAGATGATATTGGTGTTCAAGAAGATGATTAAATAAAACAATCTGCTTCTTCAATTTAAGCCTTATGTAATAAGCCCTGAAAAAATCAGCATTTTCTTCCTCCAATTTCTGCCACACTGCTCAATTGAATTTGAACAAGAACAATCAAAATTACAATTTATGAAGACTTCTTCACTGACACAATAAGAAATTTATAAAGTCATGGCTAACATCATTAAACAAATGCTTAGCTTTAAACGGCATAAGGTGCACCATGGTCCCTGGAGCCTAGCCATGAGGCGCTACGTGAAGGTGCATGCGTCTTGTAGGTGAGGCATTAATTTATTTTTATATTTTCAAATTATTCTTTTCTTTGGTTGTATTTAATATCTAGTAATTTCTAATAATTTTAGTAATGATATTGTAAAGCCAAGTCTAAATTTCAAGAACAATGATTCTTTAATTTATAACTTAAATTAAATCTAAGCTATTTTACTTAAAGTGAAAAGCCGCAAAGGTGGGCCTAACCAAAGGCACTAAGAGGCACACGCCTCTCGTAGGTGGATGAGCCTTGCCTGGTTAAAGCCCATTTCCATGAGCTTGAGAGCAAGGTGCGCCAAACTAAGAGCAAACGTGCAAAGAGAAAAGGGAAGAGGAAGCTAATGAAGCATGTAATTTCCATTTTCCTACTACAAAATTGGAGTGTTCGACAGAAAGTTATTATTCTCACACTGTCACACATCACTATTTGCACACAATGTTCTTGACACTTTGACAGAAGGCCTAAATTAACTTCAATGCAAAAACATGATGTTATAAATTTCACTAAGAAACACTACATACACCTGCCGATCACTCAAAATTTGTTCATTCATATCAGAACTTCGATACCTGTTTTCATGATACAAATAAAACACTTCTAGTATTTGCAAGAGCTCACGAAGCCTACCTAGAGTAGTAAATCCAGGATCAATCCTTGCACGATTCAAGAGGGTCTTAACCACCTCATCTCTATTCATATACAGTTGCAAGCACCGTTCTATCAAATTTTGGACCTGCAACAACTCATAAGTTTACACATTTTCCATTGAACAGTGCATAACTTGATTTTAAAGGAAACTATAAGTGGTACAGGACAGTTTGACTCACAAGTTCAATATCTTCTCTAGAAACTTTACGCCCATCATTGCTTGAAACAGCAGCAGAGCCTGAGTCGGGGACTGGAGCTTCTTGGTGGTTGTTGTTTTGCTGCTCACTTTGAGACTCATGTGAAGCTTGGTTGGTGGACTGTCTTTCAGGAGTAGTTTGAGATTCCTGTATAGAATCATAATCATAAGATTGGAGAATAGCTGATATTTTTACATGGTGCTATAGCTTAATCCTCGAAAGAATAGATTATATAAAAACAAGAGCAAAGAACAAAGTCAACAAATGGTAGTCAAAGATGTTTGCAATAAGAAATAGTTCTGTATGTATAAACAGTAAGTCACAAACTTATGCTTGACATATGCACATAAACATGTTTAGTCATGTGGCATTACTAAGATATTGAACTAAAGAAAACCAAAACATTGTTGAGATAGGACTTTACAAAATCTAGAATTACAAAATCTACAGGCTTGCAAAAGAGAGCCTTAACCCATAGGGCCTGAAGCATAAAAATTAAAAATTAAAAAAATAAAATAAAAATGTGAACAAATTGTTTTTCTCCAAATCCTATTCCCGCGCAACAACTACCACGGGAAAAATAAATACAAAATGGTGCCCTGATTCTGCTCATTGTATAACTGTAAAAGCTCCTTATAGCATGTTTGGGAATTAAAATTTTCAGATTTAGCCCAAATGCAGCATTTGGACATCACAAGAATTTGCATTTACATGGCCCCAATTCTTAGCATAAAAAAGATAGGCCCAATGGATGGAATTCTTCAATCCATCACAACACACGGAATTTCAAATTCTATAAAACCAACATTTTGTCCCACCTAAGACTCAATCACTCTCCAACTTCTTGCCACCTTAGTTTTAAAAGGTGCAAGCCGCACCAATGCGCAAACACTCCTTGGAGCCTAAGCACAAGGCAAAGGTGCACGCCTTTTGTATGCGAGGTACATGTATTTATTTATTTCACATTATATTTTATTACATTGCATTTAATTAAATAATAATTAAAAAAAATCCCTAATAATTTAGTAATGATATATGTAAAACTAAGGTAGTCTCAAATTGAAAAATTTTCAATCCTTCCTCAATTTATAACTTAAACTATGCTATTTTCCTTAAGGTGCAAAGACGCGCCTTTCGTAGGTGGCTGAGCCTCGCCTAGCTAAAGCTCATTAGCTTGCCACTAATAAAGCTGATGGTGCAAACACTCCAATAATTTATTCTGGAATCTCTTCTCTCTTCTCAAGTTTCATGCCTCTATCCCTCTATATCTTCCCCATTATATTTTACTATTTTACATATGAAGGATTCTTTGGAGAAAAATTCAATCTTCAAAATCAGCTCAAAGACATTGGCCCTGTTTGGCAAACAGAGTTTAGAGTTTAGCGGTTAGAGTTTAGAGTTTGCTGTTAGAGTTTTACCTTTTTAATTTAGTGGATTTGACTGTTGTTTATATGAATGTGTTTGGTAAAACTTAGATGTTTGATAAAAGCTGATAAGTTTTTTTTGGTGTAAAATGACATTTATAGATATTGATCTTTATTAGTTTGATTTTTGTAATATTCCATTTAAAGTGTCTTGTTTCAAGGGAAAAAAATTCTATATTGTTATAATATAATAATAATAATTAATAACAGTAATAATAAATAATAATAACAAAAAAAAAAATACGGAGTACAAATTCCATAAAAAAAAAATTCCATAAAAAAAAATACAAATATACAAAGTAATACGGAGGATTAATAGCCCAAAGCCCATCACCCTTTGAACTATCAATTTCCTTAGTCCTTACCCACAACCTCTCCTTTATCCCCTAAACAGTTTTTATTTTTCTTCTTTTTAACTCCAGCATCTCACTTTTCTACTGTACATCTCTTCATCCTTTCTTTTTTTTTAACTCTAACCTTAAGCTTTATATCCAGATCTATCATCTATCATGTATCCTTACTGTAACTGAGCATTTTTAGCACCGAAATCCCATTTCTTCATCCCCAAATCCCTCTCAAATATCTTCCTATGTCTGAAATTAACAATTGACCCTCCATTTTGTTCATTTGTAAAACCCAAAATTAAAGCCATGCCAAGTTTGTCAACAAATTTTAGTATATTTTTTCTTTCTTTGCAATTTCAGATCTAAGATATGAGGAGGAGAAAGGAGATGTGTTGGGTAATCACAATTTACCGGGTTTTCATGAATTTATTTTTTTTCCTTTTTTTTCTCTCTCAGGTATAAATGTATAATAATGGGCAAATTTGTCTTACATATTGAACCTCTGAAGAAAACGTTGCATATGGCAGCGTTTTGAAAAAGAGAGTTTTTCATCCAAAACTCTATCTCAATACTCCCCTAACCAAACACCACTATTAGAGTTTTGACTCAGTCAAAACTCTAAAATCTGTTTAAAACTCTAATTTCTCCTCAAACCTCTCTCTACCAAACAGGGCCAATTATATTGTAAGTGCTACACCTCAACTTGCTTCAGATTTCCATCAGATATTCAAACAAAGCAAAAAAAAAAAGAGAGAATTTAATGTAATTCCACAATAGGAACTTTAAGTTTGCGTTTGAATAAGCCATCGGACAAAGCACACAAGATACAAAAGAGGTGACACATTTATGGTCTTGTCTGTTGACAAAAACCATATAATAGACTACATAAGTCAAGCAGAAAACTTTTAATGCACAGTTATACAGAAAGATAAATCTCAAACATATGGCAACAAGTGAGAGTGGGACAAGCACACAATCTGCAAACCAGAGACGAAAACAACAACAATTGCCTATACCTTTAATTTCACATATCACAAATGCTCATTGCTGAATTATGAGGGAGCGAATATAAAGTAAGGTATACAGTACCGGTGAAGTCTTCATCTTGCTAAAAACAAGCTAGCCACATCTTGCAGAGTTGAATAAACAAAGCATGCGCTCTTTGATTGAAATACAAATGCACCGGTCAGAAAGACAGCAGCTGGAACACAATGTTCAATGCATTAACATCAGCAAAACATCAATCTTTGCCCACGTGTACCGGTATGACGCTAGCTTGAGAAATTTTGATTGCAATACGCAGAATATACCATCACACATAAATGAGAAGCAAAAGAAATTGAAAAATAAGATGGTATATCAACATATCACCTATACTAAGTAACTAACTGAGCATACACAATGTATTTCACAATTCACAGTTCATACCATGCTTGAAGACGTAATCAATTTCTATGGCATGACATAATGTAGTACCCCCTCTGTCCAAAAACATTAAGCAAACATATTTTGATAATCATAAAGCACATACAAATTTCATTTTTTTTACCCTTTTAGCCAAACTTTGTTAACCTTTACCCTTACTCATTATTACTAAATGGTCTAAATCATTGTAAAAATCAGAGAGTGATATTCTTCTAACAGCTAAAACCTTATAAATTGATGGTGATAATTTCAAATTATAACACATTGCATGTTTTGATAGCTTAAGGGTCCATGATAGAAGGTGTGGCCATAAAAGCTCACTCCGGCTAACTAATTTGAAATTGAGATCAAACTACAACATTAGCTCCCCATCACTACTTATCCCAAGGTAATAAAAATCTAAATTCTCCAACCAATATCAATAAACTACTTTGAATTTTGATTAAAAAAATTGCAGTATCAAAATCTATGACAGAAAAATAAACAAATCTATCTATCTAACAAGTTTATACTAACACAGAAGTATAATATTCAGTCAACAGTAATTCACAAGTGTAAGTATAATTGTGCACAAATGTTCAACAACTCGATATCAAATCCATCCCCACAAGGCTACAAACACATTAACAACGGAGGATAAATCAATACAATGCACAAAATTTCGTTTTTCTATCAAGAACACAAACAATAAAGTTCATTCTAGCCAAAAAATGCACCCAGAACAAGGTTACTCTTACACAATTTCAAGTCTGCAAAGACTACAAAACCTCAGCAAAACAAACAATTAAATACACCCAATAAACAATACCTAATTTGGAGTATCGATGAGTTCAAAGCAAGATCTACCAATTAATTACCTTAATCAACGTTTAAAAAGCTTCAACCGTGAAAAAATGGCAACAAGAAATTAGGTATAAACTGTGAATTATCAGTAATTTGGGTTTGGAAGTATCGACGAATTTGTAACTAAAGATTATTCATAATCTTAATCTAGAAGAACAAAGAAGGGAAAACAAATTGGTGGACGAGTTTCCCAAAAACAGTAATCTAAAATCGAGAATTATAGCAGAAGAACAAGAGTTTGGGAATTGAATTTTTTTTGAAAAGATAAATGGGAAAATCAAAAGTAGCAAACAATTAAGGATTACAGGGGTAAGAAAAAAGATGAAGAAAAAATTGAAGTTAGAAATTGGTTTGGGGGAAATACTAAACTGTACTGCAACCAAAAACACTGCAACAAAACAGCAAAGGAGAGAGAAGAAACAAGAAAGAGTGAGAATGATGAAAGCGATAGCAGTAATAATAATAATACAATCTAAACACACGCCCGAATGTAACAGGAGATAAACGCATGAATTTATTAGTATCATTAATACGTAGTATCATCTAATCATCTAATCATCATCTAAATAATACTAAAGCAAAAACCACTGTGTAATTCCCCCCGAATTGTACACGTGGCAGCTGTACAAATTTTTTTTTCCCGCCTAAAACTTCTTCAGTTAGTTGTCTTCTAAAAAAAAAAAGGAGGAAAATATGTTGAAGCTGAAACGGAAGGCTGGTACATAGAGAAATGGGAGTATTTATTGCTATTGAAATTTGAAAAGACATGGGAGTAATTATTGCTATTGAAATTTGAAAAGACATATGCTGCAACATAGGCTGCAACTTTACCTGCAAGGCTGCAACATAGGAAAAACGGAAGAATTCAATTTTAATTGCTATTGGAATCTGAAAAGACAGCAACATAGAGAAAAGAGAAGTGGGAGTATTTACTATTGAAATCCGAATGTTTATGCATGCTTATTCTGCATTTGGTTTGCCTAGGTAATTATCTTTTGGAAAATTTAAAATGACAACAACAGAAAGGAGTGGAAGTATTATATATACTGACCATTTCATTCCCTTTTTTTTTTCATCATACATTTCAATTCCCTTTTAAAACTACATAGAATAAGTGTATCTTTTGCTTACTTTTTTAATCTCTTTTCTATATTTATCTCAGTCTCATATTCATTACTAAATGCATTTTTCTTTGTTTCCTTTTTTATGTAGGCATTACAATGGCATCTAATTACAAATATATTGAGGAAATAACACCTATGAATGGAATCATTACTATCAAGATACGAATAATATGGTTGTGGAAGTCACCAAGCTACGATAACCCAAATGAAGAGGGGAGTATTGAGATGGTTTTCTTGGATGAAAAGGTAAAATGAAATACGGGTTTTTTTGGCTCCAGTCATTTTCGATACCAAGTAATATCTTTCTTTTTAATAATTGGACTTTCTTTGTTTTTTTTTAATACGAACATAATTTATTTAAAATTTAATTGTTTTAGGATGGCAAGATTCATGCTACTGTCAAAAAGTCTTTGATTAGAAGATTTGAAAACATGCTTTCCGAAGGGCAAATGCGTTGGATTACAAATTTCGGTGTGGAACAAAACACCGGCAATTACAAGACTACAACACACCTTTACAAGATAAATTTTTACTTCACAACAACTGTTAGGCCATGTGAAGACGACTTGCTCATCCCTTTACATGGATTAAATTTGGTATCATTTGAAAGTATAGTTTCAAAGGCTCTTGATGATAAAATCTTAATAGGTATGTATTTACATGTAACTAATTAACACATATTGTTCTTAATGTGTTTACAAATTACAAATAATTACAAATAATATTCAATTTTAACAGATATTATTGGACAAGTTGTGTCATCTGGCCCACTTGAAAATTTTGAAAGATATGGTAAAGAATCTAAAAAGCTTATTTTGGAACTCCATGATGCTCAGTAAGTATATTTATCATGACTATTTGTTTGACATATAATATAATTATAAGAAACCTGAATATAGGAATTATCAATTACAACTACTTAAATGGATTTAAATTAAAATGTTGTAGGAATAACAATTTGAAGTGCACACTATGGGACAATTATGCAGAGGAAGCCTCTAACTACATTTCAACCAATGGTTCCAATCCTATCGCTTATATCATTCAATTTGGCAAAATTAAAGAATGGAGAGGTATATTTGTTGGAGTATGTACTATGCATCTCTTAAATATAAATGCTTAACCATCTAAACATATCAAGTATAAATATATAGGTGAAGTCACTATTTCAAACTCTTTATTTTCAACTTGCCTATTTTTCAACGAAGACTTTGAAGAATTCACTTTGTTCCAAAAAAGGTTGGACTACTTCATCTCTACTATCTCCTTTTTATGTAACTACATATTTGTGGAACTAATGTTCACTTTTTATAAATAAAGTAAAAAAAAAATTTTGCCAAAAATTTTCAGTCTGGGTTCTGCAATGGTGACTCTTACGAGGCAGGTGAGCCAAGCCAAAGTTCAGTATCTATAAGTGATGATTTCCTTCAGTTAAACGATAGGAAAACCATAGATGAGATAGTCGAGATTGATAAGGCAGTATCTTGCATTATATTAGCCACCATAGTTTGTGTTGAGTTGGAGCACGGTTGGTACTATCTAGCTTGCAAGAAGTGCAACAAGAAAGTAAAGAAAATTGATGACAAAACTTGTGAGGAAACAATTGAGAATAAGGTGTTAAAGTTCAAATGTGTTAAATGTGACAATTCATTGGTTGTTGAAGAAGTCATACTAAGGTCTGATTATATATGTTTCACCATATTTTTTTGTTTAATTTAAGTTCTTTTTTTCATTAATATGTTTTGCATTAAAATTTTCAGATTCAAGGTCAGAATTCGAGCTATTGATGAAAGTGGTAGCGCATCTTTTGTGTTGTTCGACAGAGAGGTGGCTTCCATTGTGCACAAATCTGCTTATTCTGTAAAGGAGTCCCTAGCTAAGGTTATCTTAAATCATTGATTTTAAGATATCATTTTTGTACATGCATGTTGCTTACTTACTAAAATAAAAATTATTGGATATATGTAAATATAGGTTGATGATATTGATGCTTTTCCCCAAGAACTTTTGAATATTGTAGGGAAACGATTTCTTTTCAAGGTTGAGGTTTCAAACTATAACCTAAATCAGGGTTAATCAGTGAGAATGAGGAGTTGATACAGTCATTCTTACAGACCAATGTTGTTGATAAGGTAATATTTTTACTTATATAAAATTTTCTCATACTAATGACAACCCTTTCAACAAATTGTTGTTAATCTATCATAGGAAACCGTTTCTTGCATGGCGGACAATGAAGAATCAACAGACTTGTCACCAATAGACTCTTCAAAAAAAAGAGTGAGAGAAGTTGAGTCAGCCGATCTTCAACTACAATGCTCTACTACAAAGAAGAAAGGTGGTGGGATTAAGATTGAGAAGATAGAAGAGACATCTTTCATCCCCTGATAAAAATTCACTAAATTTTAGTATGCTTAAATGCATCGGCAAATTGGTTAGGGGCACGATTGGCTTCAATATTAAGTTGCCTTTATCATTCTGTATTTTTTAAGAAAACTCTATATTATTACTGTTTAAATGATTAAGGATGCTTTTGTGCATGGGTAGCTATTTTGTGTTGTTTGAGTATGCTTAAAAGCATCGGCAGTTTGGTTAAGAAAACTCTATATTATTATTGTTCAAATCTACAATGGCTTCATTTACTTAGACATACGTTCATTATCAAAATTGATTAAATTGTTCAAAATAAAAATCATGTATATAATTTAATTTGTCACAGGTCAGTGTAGAAGTTGACTCAAATGATCATGGAGTTCAATAGTAAGCTACAAAGAAAATTAAGTCTGATATATGTTAAGGCTCAAAGAGATAAAAGATAACTTTGTTCAGTAAAAAAAATGGCAAACAATAAGAAAACCACCAAAAAAACCTGAAACACCAAATGAAGAAACTGATGGATATTAACAAAACTAAACAAGATAAAAATAAAATAAAATAAAATAAACAAACAAACCATGCAAATAATCGCCAAATAAGACACTAGAAATGGAGGCAAAACAAAATCTAAGAATATTGATCGAAACTACTAACATAAAACCATCAAAATCAAATAAAATTAAACACTAATTAAATTAAAAGAAGCTGCAAGAAAAATCTATGGAAAATAAATTGAAAGAGAAGAAACAAACTACTACTCCAGTACTAACTACGAGAGTGAGGAGATTGAAGAAATTGCACCAAAAAACGGAAATTATCCCACAAGCACCAAATCTAGAACTCACACACTTCAATTCAAACTAATTAAGCAACAAACACAAAAGCCCCAAATTGATTGAAAAAATTAAGAACGCTATAACTATCACTTAATTCACATGTACGTTGCAAGAGAGATCAATTAATCAACTAAAGAATGCTAGAAACATGAGATAAGTAAGAAAATAAAGCAAGGATTAGTGAAACAACATTACCCAAGTCGCCTCAAGAAAAATTCGAACACCCACTTATGGTTTCGAAACTTTCGTCAAGAAATACATCGAGTGGGAGAACTTTTTACACAAGGTTGATTTCCTTTGTTCAAATGTGCTTTGGAGTGAGTTGAAATGTATTTTTGATGCTTGATCTTTATAAATTCTTGAGAGTGAGAGGCGATCAAGGGAGAGTGATGACTGATGACTGATGAAGAAGTGAGATTGAGTAGAATTTTTCATTAAATTCAGTTTTTTTTGTTATTATTTTATTTTTATTTTTTTAATGCAAAAGAGGCTTAAAGGCCCAAAAACAAATAAAGTTTTATTGATGCTCTTTAATTTGTTTGAATAAGGAATGTTGTATAATACTCCAATTTCTATTTGGGTTTTGTTTTCATTTGTTAGGAATCGCAATTTTTGGAATCATGGTTTTAAATCTTAGTTTTGTTCGTGATTGCGGTAACGGTCACGAAAGCACATTCGTAGGCAATGCTGATAGTTCGCAGCCGTTGTGGCTTAATATCTCGGTCGTGGTAAGCTAAAATAGCCTTACAATACGGTGATGCAACTTTTGTTTAATACTTTAATATCATGGTTGGAATGACATTTAATCACGAATTATTATATGATTATGATTTTTATTTTTTTATGTGTGAATGAGCTACAAAGGGCAGGATAAAAATCGATCCCATGATCATTTAGAAGCGAGATGGAAGCTCTAACCACACGAGCTATCCCTCGCTCTCATTATGATTAATTAGTATATGACTTTATTTTTGGTTGATTAATATGGAATATATTCGTTTATATTTATGCATATATTTTTTATTACATGTGTAATTTGATATGGGCAAGTTCTTTTTTTCCTGATACAATAAATATCATTATCGATATGTTTATATTTAATTTATTGTGTCACCAATTGAGTCAAATTTTTCCTTCATTTTGTAAGATTGTAAACCTAAAATAAACTAAAATTATCCAACTCCAATTAAGTTGGTTCTCAATTTTTTAACTAAATAATATATATTTTTTATTTTTCAAAATGTTGGGAAAAAAATCAAAATTTTTAAAACCCTGCAACCGCACAGGTGTTGTCTAGTTAATTAATAATAGATTAGGCTATATATAAAAAGGAAAAAACTTTAGTCTATCCACCGGGTTGACTATCTACTACTAATAAAGAGTTATTGTGAGCATTGATAATAGACTACACTTAATATAAATAATATTATTTAATTACTCTATTAGTATTGGGTTATCAACCCGGTAGGTAGGTGTAGCAATGTCCATATAAAAGTATATATATCTTCAAAAAAAAAGTATATATAATGTCATAACGATTCATTAAGCAAAATAATATGAACAGGTGAGTCTTTACTCTTTACCCCAAAAAAAAACGAAAACAAAAAGAAAAGAAAAGAAAAGAGGCAAAATACAGCTTCTTTTTTTTCAATTTTAATCTACTGTCTATAGAGACGGTTCAATGAAGCTTTTTTTTATTGTGGACCGGATAAATTGCTACTATCAATAGCGGTTTTCCTTAGTTTTACAAAAAAAGGGTCAGCTCTCTCTTTTACATAGCACTTGCTCAATTTGCACCCAAAAAAATGAAAAAATACCTCCAAAACGGTTTAACTATTGCTAATAAAAAAAAAAACGATTTTTATTTTGTACTAACGTGAACGGTAAATTGGGAAATAAAAAAGAGGAACCGCATTTTGGGAATTGAAGAACTTCTTAGCATTATTGGGGGGGAAATTCCAGTCTCTCTTTCACTATTTTAGGGTACTAAAATAGTGAAATCAGTCCGTGCTAAAATAATTATAAAAAAAATTCTCATAATAAATTCGGCTATTAAAAATGAATTTTTTTTATCTCTTACAAATATTCTCATTTGTTGGAACTATTAAAAAATTGAGGAAAAATAGTTTTATTGATCCATCTATCATTTACGTAATAAATTTGGCTACGGAATTTTTTTTAAATTTGATATTTTTTTAGCTACTAACATAGTGTCCGTGCGATGCACAGTTTATAAATCATATTATGAATTATTAAAATCTTATTCACTAGTCACAATAGTGACTAATACAAAAATTAAATAACATTATTTTAATATTATTTTATGATATTTGCCTTTCTTTTATTTCATTCTAGCTCTTTTATTTTTTTATAATGTTATTTATTTGATTGAAAATAAATTAATAATCATGTTTAATGTTATTTATTATTTAATCTAATATGAAAAACGTGTTCTACCCGTCGCAACATTCACTAAATCTATAAGCACAATAATAACGTTATATCTTACCCGCCACTATATATATATGTGTTTGTGTGTGAAAGTATTGGGTAGAGCGTCTGACACAATGTTTATTGTCAGACGGGCTGAGTCCCCCTTCATCTCCTTCACGCAGAACGCAGTAGTATAACACAACAATAACAATGACTGACAACTTCAATCAACCCACGCAGCACCAAGCCATCCACCGGTCAGACACTGCAACTTCCAGCCAAGAAGCAGCCCAGCCCCAACCACCTCCAGTCTAGCCACCACCGTTGTTCATTTGAGATGCGATATCAAACTAAGAATTAAACTTCGTTTGAGATTGACAATTTCATCTCCAGATTTGAGATTGACGATGAAATAACGATGATGTTCGTTTGAGAACTTCAACATCTCAAACTTACTGTCAGATTATTTCTTAGCTGGAAAAATAATAATGGTGATTTCTTACTTTCAGTCGAAGATGTTGAAGTTTTGTCCAAGGATGTTTTACTTTTGTCCAAGTATATTATACTGTTGTCCAGGTAAGTTTAGAGTAAATTATCCAAGTATATTTTACTTTAGTCCAAGTAAATTTAAATTTTTTCCAGCTTATTTATCTAGGTGAGTTTAAAAAAATTGGACTTGGACAAAATAAGAATTAACCTAGACAAAAAAGCACCTAAAAAAATTAGACCTAGACAAAATAAGAACTAACCTGGACAAATAAGAACTAACCTGGACAAAATAATAACTAACCTAGACAAAAAAGCACCTTAAAAAATTAGACCTAGACAAAATAAGAATTAACCTAGACAAATATATGCATTAACCTGGATAAAATTAAAGCACCTGAAAGATAAGACTCAACTTCATCTTTCCTCCTCTCTGAATTTCATCTCTCTGAACAAAATTCCAATCAACCCAAGCAGCACCAAACCATTCACCGGTCAGCCACCACAACTTTCAATCAAGAAGCAACTGGCCACAACCACCTCCGGTCTAGCCACACTGCCCACAATCAACCTACACAGCACCAAGCCATCCACTGGTCAGCCACCACAACTTCCAGCTAAGAAGCAGCCCAGCCACAACCACCTCCAGTCTAGCCACCACTGCCCACAACCAGTCTGGTCTAGAATGGGCTTGATTTTTGGCGTTTTCGGCTGCGAGAATTGCGGAGCATTTTCGGCTTGAGCGGTGGTTGTTGGTGGCGGTTTGGACGGCGTGGAGGTTGGGCTTTTTACGTGGCTGATTGGAGATGGTCGTGGCTAGTTTGGCTTGGGTGGTGCGTGTCAAAGATGTTGCGTCGTTTGTTGGTGTTGTTGCTATGTTTATATGATGATGTTGTTGCTGTTACTGTTTTACCATTTCAATAGCAATTGCAATTGGTGAAGAAGAAAGATGATTGTTTTTATCTCGTCTGACCATTGGTATTGTATCAGACAAGTCTAACACAATACATTCTCTCTCTCTATATATATATATAAGATTTGGATAAAATATATTTTAAATGGGTTGAAAACCATCGAAGTAGGCCAATCTAGGAAACAAAGAAGCAACGGAAAGTCACAGTGAGTGTTGGAGAGATTTTGGTAACAATTGGTGAAAAATTGGCTTCAAATTATTCGATTTAGCTCGAAGGATTTTGACCATATCTCATTATTTTGGACATAACTTTAATTACACACATTGGATTGATGATATTACAATGGCATTGGAAATTAAATTCTAAGAGTTTTTCAACGGTAGGTTGCACGTCCAATTCCAGCTTGGAACGAAGTAGTTACAGCCTTTTAAAATTTCTGGTCAGACATGGGTCAGAAAACTATGTGGGACTTATAGAATACTTGTGTTTCTAGGCTTTGTTTTCCCTATAAATAATCCTTTGTAATCCCATGTAAACTTGTCTTTGGACTAGTATTTATTTTCTTGGTTTAAGCTTCCTTTTCTGTTCCTTTATCTATTGTTAATTACTTTCTATCTTTAATACAATTCTGCAATTTCTTGCTTAACTTTTTTAGTTCAAGATTCAATCTTTGGTTCTGCAATTTCTTCTTACCTTTTTTTTGTTCCTGTTTTTTATTTAATTATTATTATTCTTGTTATTTTCTTTGATTAGATCTCCTTCTCTCAATCTATGATTAATTGAATGTGTTGATTGGTTTTTATTGTTATTTAATTCATGATTTGCTTTTAACTTCTTAAAATCTTAATTTAATATGATTTTCATACATGTTCTTGTTTAGCTATGCTACAATTTGTAATATGCATTGTTGAAATCTGCAAAAGTAAAATATGTATCCTGTAAAGTTAACTTAGGGCTTGTTTACTTCATCTTAAATTCAGTTCAGTTCAGCTCAGTTAATTTCAGTTCAGTTCAGCTCTCAATTTCCTTCTCTTATATAATATTACATTCAGTTGTATTCAGTTCAGTTCATTTCAGTTTAGTTCAATTCAGCTATATTCAGCTAAAGTAAACGAGCTATTATTGTTGAGTTTCTTGAACCCTAAAATAGTCTGTCATGATGCCATAGTAGTTATGCGTGTGGTCTATGTTGAATTTAGGGTTAGTTTTATTCATGTTTTTTATGTTTTTAGTTAATTAAGTTATTTAGAGTAGAGTTGTAATCGTAAAGTTTGCACGATTTTTGTTTGATTCCTAATCACAACTTTCATAGATTTTCTTGCTTAATATGTTCTTAGAATCATGTTAGGATCAATCTACGATTTAATGTTATTGTATTCTTGATTTTTTCCGTGTTAAGATTGATTTCTTGCATGGTCTAAGTTTTGTTTGTTTAGGAGAAATTAGGATTGTTCGATAGTCTTTCTTGATTAGACGAAATTTTGGGTTTAATTTTCAAAAATTAGTTGATTTTGATTCGAATATTTAGAAGTAATTTGATGAAATTTTATTTGATTTTTATTAATAATCAATTTTCAAGAAAATCATATTTTGGATATTTTTTTGGTTTTATTGAATAATATATTAAGATCGGAAAAAGGATTTGGGGTTCGGATTAATGGGCTTTGGAATGTGCTTCTTAAAGTTCAATGTTAAGTTTGGGCTCTTTTTTTTATGAGTTTCATACAAATTATGAGTGCAAGACTAATTTAACATGTCTGCGGATTTATTGAGGTTACCCCTAAAGTTGAATTTTGGAATATGCAATTAATGGTTTGATGGACATACTTTTTGATTCGAACTGATTTTGAAAATGTTTTCTTGCTTTGATTGTTATTATTATGATTGCATTGATGTTAATACACCACGAGGACGACAATGATTAGGTCTAGCACTACCCGAGTTGTACAATTCGAGTAGTTTGAGTCTGGGTCAATTGTTCACATTTGGGCTAGTAGTAAAGGCCCATGAGGATCCGTTGATCCACGAGTATAACTATATTTTGACATAGTCTGTTGCATGTCGTTAATTCTTGATAGACTATTTAGTTGAATGTCATTTTGGATAACCATTTTCAGGTTATTTGGAATAATGTTTTTCAGACCCATGTATATATTATTTTCACATTTTATGAAATATTAATTATTGATTTTATTCAGAGTTATTTCGTATTTTGAGAAGTTTTGATTAGATTCAATTTAGGATTTTCGATGGGTGTAAGTACCATTTTTAGTTGATTATTTATTATTTATTTTGTCTGTTTATAGTGTTTGGTTGCGTTGTATCACATGTACGTACTTGATATGATATACTTATTGGCACACTTTCTAACTTTTATTTCTTTCCTTTTTTTTTTTAGGTTTCCCTCCCAATATTTCCTTATAAATACATCTTCCTTCACAATCCTAATCCAAAAAAAATCCCAAAAATTTCCTCCCACTCTAATTTTACTCTTTTTTTGTTAGGGTTATGTGAAAAGGTGAATGAAGAACGACAAAACAATATAATAAAGAGTGTTATTTTACCCAGATTAATTTAGATTGCTTTAATGGTTGATTGATGTAGCATTAATGGAGGAGAGTGAAAGTCAAAGATTGAGAAGAAAAGAGAGAGTTAAAAGTGTTCAGTAATTGTTTGAATTTTTTAAGGTTTTAATATATTTAATTAATTGGAGGAAAAATGGAGTGTAAAAGTAGTGAAATTGTGTGGCAATTGGTAAAAATGGGTAGTCAAACGCCAGGAACTATTAGTTAATGTCGGGAAGTTGGGCCAAGGTATTACTTTGCAAAGTTTTTTTTTTTTGGATTTTGGTCGATAAAAGTCAATTTTTTTTATAAGATCATTTCTCGCAAAGTGATCAATTTTAAAGGTCATTTTTTACAATCTTCTCAAAAAATTAAAATGTTGATACAAATCTTATATACAATTGTTATATTTTTGTTCAATTTGAATATTATTCGATTCATATTGCTTGGTATTTGTTAGTTTTAATCTTTATTATAGGTGTCTTATAACTTTTTTATTATTGAATTGATTTTTAATTCAAAACAAAGATTAGCAAAAAAAATTATGGTGAATCGAAAAAGGATTTAAAATAAAATTATTAACATTTTCCTAAAATAAGTTGATCTGATTTTCTTGTTTACTGAAAAAATGTTGTCTGCTGCTCTGCCTCTCACTGGTTTGCCACAGCAGTGCACTCCACTCCCAAACCTGAACTTACAATCCCTAATCATCCACCATGACAAAAAATTCAATGGAAAACACCCATTTAATGTTTATTTCAAGTTACCCAGTAAAAAAAATATATCAAAATCAATCAATTTTCATGTAAAATGTTCTTCAAGTAGCCAAGGGCTGAGTTCAGACCAAAATCTTCCTCCTGAAGAACAAGAACAGGTATCTCTCTCTAGCTGTTAGCATTGCTTGTTAATGTCTCAATAGCTGATTTTTAGGGTGTAAATGTTCATTGTAGGAGCAGAGAAATGTTGGATTTTGGTCGAAATGGAAGGTAAGTTTCTTCTATTAACCTTAATTTGTGCCTTTAAAGCAATATTGGATTTTAAAGATTTGATTTTTATGTAAACTTATGAAAATGGGTTAGGCAAATTCAGCAGAAATGAGTGCAAAATTGGCAAAGCTAGGGCTAGCAGCTGTGCTAGCATATGGGTTGTTTGATGGAGTCACTTACACCAGTTTCTTTGTGATGTCCTTCCTTGGGTATGAGAAGAGCACTGGCAAGAATCCTGCTGCTAATCTTAAAGCACTTATTGGGGTATTTCCTAAACCCATTTCTCTATTTCTTATAACTTTATTTGTAGGAGGTAAGGGACAAAAAAAGGGCAAATACCATCTTATTTTTGAAACATACACATTTTTTTTTGGTGTTATTGTGTGATTATATCTTATAACTTTATGTTTGCTGCTGTTTTTAGGTGCTAAATAATCTGAGATGTACTGGTTATGTGACTAGTTTTTTAGTGTGTCAACTTACCTGCTTCTCTTGATAGTATTAGAGGCTTACCTACCGTAAACCATAAGAGTGTATATTAATCATTTAATCTAATTGCATTCCTATAGTGACAAAGGAACAAATATTCCTGTACACATCGATCTCCTGTTGGCTTAATAAATTACTTTTACTGTGAATGAGTTATGTTGGGATTAGGGAATCTATTTTCATTGTATCAAGATAGTTTCTTGTTCAACTTTCAGAATTAGAGAGAGACATGGAGACACTCTGTTGGAGAAAAAATTAAGCTACATTGAATTGATGTTTATTAAGAGAATACACTAGAAAATTTAAGAGAAAAGAATATAGCTAATTCTTGTATTAGCTATTTATCTAGCAACTAACTTAAATAGAGAGAGCAATTACAAAGGACTTTAGTCAACTCAATAAGATTTGTTATAAACTTTGATCTATTATGTGATGAAGCCACATTTTAGTTTGTATGCAATACTAGAAGAGGAAGGGGTGAATTGTAGTGTTAATAATTAGATACACTTTTTGCAGAATTAAAACAAAGGTAAGGAACACCAGAGATTAAACGAGGAAAACTTTCCACGATCAAAATGAATTATAAAAAATTTGAGTCATTGGGATTTTGACTATGTTACAACCTATTACTATTTGAGCTACTCTTGAGCTCCTCTACAAATTCCCTCTAAATGTTCTCTTTCTTCTACTCTAGGCTAAACTCTAAGCCTTCCTCCGTCTTTTGTGTAACTTCACAAAGTATTGGCCTTGAAGTCCGACTCAACACTTAAGATCTCACTCAAGTTCCTAACTCAGCTACAACTTCATTTAAAGTCTCCATTACAAGATGTCACTCTTACCTTGCCTACATTACTAGAAGTACAACATGCTTTCCATAATCATAAATAAATAAATAAAAACTGTGAACCAATAATTCTTGAATGATACAGGGACACTTGTAAGGAGCAATGTGACTGATTCACTTTTATGAACATAGATATGTTAAACTTCTTCCAAAATGGAGGACTAGACTCAAGCCTAGCGGCACAAGCCGCACAAGTTTATTTTTTGTCTTTAAAATTGATATAGGACATCAGGAGGACCGCCCAAAAGCTAGCATAAGAGGAGGAGAGCCCATAGTCCTGGACAAATCCCACATCAACCATGTAAGACTCAAGTACCATACATTGCAATGGACTGTAACATACCATTTACCCTCAGTAGGGCAAGCTTTGTGCTAGGTAGACGAAGGAGGGAGAAGTTTCCTAGCCACGACAAGCATCAGCGTCACCTCCATCATTATGGTAGACTTGGCACTAAGCATAACAAGTAGGAAGAAAGCCCATAGCCCTGAGAACATTGGCATCACCTCCATCGGTTACATGTAGTCACGCAGGATTGATAGTTGGCTCCGATACTATTGATATAGTACAATAGGAGAACCACTTCAAAAACTAGCCTAAGAGGAGGAGAGCCCACGGTCCTATATAAATCCCACATCAACCCCCCATAAGATCGATATGAGACTCAACTCTCAAGTGCCATACCTTGTAATGGACCATAACAAAAATCTCACAAGTCTATATCCTCAAAATAGTTTATAGGCTTAGTCTTAATAGGAGAACTAAGTTAGTTTAGGAATATAATCTATCCTCTAGGAGTATAGGGTTTTCAAAAGGTGTTCTTGCACTTACATGTCAATATCGAAGATTTTACTTAACTGATTTCCTTGAGGAATAAGCTAATAGAATGTGCTAGAGTTTGTTTTTAACCAAATTATTATAATTTTAAAACTTTTAAACACATTTTATAAATCTAAAAATTAGATTTTATTTTAGATTTTTTAAAATTATCATGGACATTATTTTTAATTTGATTGAAATCTTTCTTAATCTTGAATAACAATATTGCTTAGTGAAAAACAAAACCCTAGATTAAAGTCACATATAATGCAATCTA
Organism: Salicornia ramosissima; assembly: GCA_951394345.1. Classification (NCBI taxonomy): domain Eukaryota; kingdom Viridiplantae; phylum Streptophyta; class Magnoliopsida; order Caryophyllales; family Amaranthaceae; genus Salicornia; species Salicornia ramosissima. The sequence goes on from OX596234.1 coordinate 53,441,191, forward strand.
CTAACAACTAGATATTCAATGCAGAGTTGTTTTCTTTCCTTGAGTGACATTGTACTCAAATTTGTTCCTCACTTCCAATCAAACTTGGTGTTTATGTTCCTGTACATTAAAACTTATGACTCTACATTCATATTGCCCTCAACGTCTTCTAATCTTCACTTTTGATCTTCTTTGAATTAAAATCTTCTTGGTTGATATTTTCTTCGAGGTTCTCCTCCAAGACAACCTCCTCGTTGGAGTTCTTTCTCTCATTTTTTCTTTCACAATTTGCTTTGCTTTAGTTTGTTCCCACTGCAGAACACATTATCAAGTTCCCATTTAGGAACTTCATTTGTTGTTGTATAATCCGTCATGGTCTTCACATCAATATGTTCATACTTGATGTATGGCAAAAAGTCATCCAATAATGATCATGGGTTTTATTGACTATTGTGTGTTTTTTTTATTCGACTTTGAATTAAAGAAAGTGGATCTTGGACTCAAATTCAATGTTTTTGGATGAATATTGGATAGAGAAGTGATATTTGATGGATAAATGTTATTTTCTTAACAATTTAGAGGGTTTGGGTGAATGGAAAGATGAATCTGAAGAGGGATGAATGTACAAAACGAAAATAACTCAACAACAATCAGTTGAAGAGGATCTCTTGATGTTAGTCAAACACCAATATATAACCCTTGATATGCTACCAATGCTACCTAATTTCACAACCTCACAAGCATTCTTGCCTTTTGGGATTCAAAGAACACACCTAAACAAAACTCAAAGTTAGATCACAAAACTGATTTTATTAATGCATCTTAGGTGCTATTTATAGAGTAGCCATGCCTTATGACTAGACGTGTTAAACGGGTCAGGTTGTGCTAATTTGATACCGGTTTTGGGTTACTCAAAGCGGACTGTTATCGGGTTCGGATTTTAGATATCTTATTCGTGACCCAAATCTTCCGGGTTTGGACGTTTTCCAACGCACACTCACATACTCAAACGTCTTCAAACTCGAATCCAACTGTTTCTAACGCATACTCACACGTCTCCAATCTAATTTTTCTAACGCATACTCAAACACATACTCAAAGTAGATTGGATAAGTTTTCCAACGCATACTCACACATCTTCAAACTCGAATCCAACTGTTTCTAAAAAAATCTTGCAATTCAGACAAATTGTAGGATCTGATAACTGGAGTTCTTAAAGTTTCTCCAAGGGAGACTTTAAGAACACATCTTTTAATCATGAAACCTTGAAGAATATGATCTTCAATCATTGTAGACTAAGTATAATGAAAAATAAACCCTAATCCCTATGGTACTTAGACATGGATAAAGTGCCCGCTCGGATTTGGGGTTTAGGGTCATAAGTTTTTAGTGAAAGATAGAAGTATCCAAGTATTTTGTCGTGTTCAACACAACACGAGTCAACACTTGTTTTTGAGGTAAATAAAGGTGTCAAAGTAACATTGCTAATCCCCTTAATCATGCATTGACACTACTTAATTACTTAATTAATTAATTGCTACCCCGCAAAGCACAATTGGATGTGTATTGTAGTCTTGCAAATTTGGAATGATCCAAGGCATTAAAGCATGACTTTTGTTTTGGCAATCCAGATCCTTGTAATGTACCACTTTTTTGCTTTCTAGGAGGCATTGTGACAGATTAATAGAAAGGAGTTTCTTTGAACAATTTTTTGTCATTATTATTATTATTATTATTATTATTATTAATTTTTTTTTTTTTTGTAGCTGCCAATATTTGTATATTTACAAGTAGAATGAGACTTTATATGATTTAAAAAGTTCCTACGTCTACCTTTTATGATAAATCGATAAAATGACCAGAACTTCAGAAGCATATGTTGGAGCTTTTCAGAGACATAATATTGTGGTATGGTAAATTAGCCTAAACCTTAAAGGCTAGCACTAGGGCTGGCATCAAATTAGATTAGTTAGCATTGTTTCCATCTTAGGAATAAGTTTCCTCATTATATTACCACAACGATGAATGAATGATGCAGTGTTAAACTTAGCATCAAAACTAATGGTAGAGGCGGATTGTATAATCTGTAAAAGGAAAAAATTGACGGAACACTTAGAAAGTTACAAACTTACAATTTATGATTGAAGTGAAGTGTGATGTATATGTATACAGAAATGTTTTGGCTTGAGGAATCTGGGGAGTAGGTTCTCCCATATTAGTTCAGGAAAATGGATGACATAGTTTATGAATAGAAATCCATCTCGTCTAAAAAAAAAAAGAATTCCAAGATGTGCCTCTAGTTCCGACAAGCAGCTATTCCTTATTTCCTTTTAGCAGTGGTAGTTGTTAGGATGTGGGAAGTAATTTGGTAAGTTCGGGATTTATGCTGACTTTTGGAGTACCATTATGATAGATTTGTAAAGAGTTACAATGCATGAAAAAAAGAACACATTATTCCATGATTGGAGTCCAAGGTTTCAGGCTGTAGTTACTACTTACTAGTTAGGAGCTTTCAACTCTGTTATGTTTTTATCTTAGTGATAGTTACCATGAAAAGTTGAAAACCTTTATGTAACCATTTTATGATTGAAGTCCCAGGTTCTAGATTTCTGATTCCTGCAAGGAGCTTTCAACTCCACTATGCACTTATCTTATTAATTTTTACAGTTAAACCCCTTATGCAGCAATTAATACTTTCCTCATCACAAAGCTACTGATTCTTCCGTGTATTTTACAGTCAGGAGTTTGAAGGAGTTTTTGTGCTATATTCCTTTCTTAGTTCATTAAGTTTCCTCTTTCTTTTTCCATTGGGTAAAGTTAGTAGTGTCTAATGCTTCATCATCACCTTGCTCCTTATTGCACTTTAAACTTCTACATACCTGAATTGTAAACTCATGTTTACATATGGCAACTTGTCCTGAACTGAATTCTTCCTCTTTTCCAACTCCAATTCTCTCATCCTGCATAACTACTTTTACTTCTGGTACCATGGTTGAGGTTCCAGTTTGGTCCTTCAGGTCTTTAACTAACATATTGACCTTGAAAAATATATTTGTAGGCCAAGTTCTCTAAGCTTTTTAGCACTCCCTCCGTTTCTAAAAATGTTGCACTTTTTATTTTGAGATGTTTCAAAAAAGCTTATTACTTGTTGTCTTTTTTACTCTTATGGTAAACTTTTGAAATTAAAATATCATATTAAGTACTCATAGTCCCGTAAAAACAATTAAAAAAACATTTTCTTTCTCCTTTTTATTATACTTTATTCGTCCAAATAAACAGTAAAAAATTAATTGCCAACCAAACCACTGGAAAAAACTTGGTCTACCCACCGGGTTGACTACCCACTACTAATAAAGAGTTATTGAGAGCATTGATAATAAAGTCTCACTTAATACAAGTAATATTATTTAATTGCTCTATTAGTATTTAGTAGTGGGTTGTCAACCCGGTGGGTAGGTGTAGCAATGTCCCAAACCACTTAATACACCAACCCAAAAAATGTCTAGGAGTTCGTGATTTGCAATGTAACAAATTTTCAGAAATTGATGAAGTACTTGAAATAGTTTCAATAACTCCACATATTTTTATGATTAAATGTTGATTTGATATCTTTAGCTCCCATTTGTAATTAAATGTCATGAAAGCATATGTCCCTAAAGCAATGCTGTCTTATACCTCCTCTTTATCAAGTCCTCAATTCTGCAAGTCTACCACAAAGTATTTTCTGTTTGTGTAGCACCTAGGTAACTATTGACCAAGCATTTACAGTGGCTGAAAAAAGTAAGATGCGATAGAAATCTGGAGAAAGAAGGCTGGAGCCAGTCACCCGCCTCTAATCATTCAAATTGTAAGGCTTTAAGTCAAAGAAATACAATTATGACAGCAAAACTTGGCTTTAATCTTATGCTATAACAGTGCTGATTTCTGTTGGCTTTATTAAACATTTAAACCTTCACAAAACTTGCTTCTTAGATTTTTTTTCCCATCAATCAATACTTGTGTTTATTGAAACAAACCCTTGGTTTATTTCACTGCCACAATTACTGTATGTTATGCTGTTTGTTTTCTTACTAGACTGATACAATTTCAGATAGTTCTATTAATGTGGGCGGGAAACAACGTCACAAGACCCTTTCGAGTGGCAGGAGCAGCGGCACTAGCTCCAGTTATCGACAAAGGCTTAAGGAAGATCCAGAAAGTTTTCAAGCTCCCTAGTCTTGTTTATGCTTTTGCCCTTGTGGTGGGCATTGTTGCTACTTGTTGTTTTACAGTTGTAGGCTTGCTAGTTCTTTCAAGATGGGGAAAATAGATTTTTATTCTTTCAGAAATGTCTTTGGCTAGATGTTATTCCTGCATTCTTGAATTCTTGCAATTTCAAGCAAGCTAAACAAGCTCTTGTTGTAAATTAGAGTAATGTGATTTTTGAGAATAAAATTTGAGTGTAAAATAGATTTTATAAGCTAAAAAAATAATTAAAATGGCTTTATTTGGGCTGTGTTGTACACGCACAAGTCTGGTCGGATTTTTTTTTTCCCAATTTTATGGCCTAAAAGTCGCCGGAGGTTTCTATTAATACAAAATTGTCGCCGGAGTAAGTTTTTTTTACCAAATTGTCGCCGGAGTAAGTTTTTTTTACCAAATTGTCGACTTAGGACTACATTTTTTACCAATCTGGTTAATTGGCTAGCAAATATGTTTAACTTTTGATGCCTAACTAAAATATCTTTGGTTGCATATAATTCAAGAAAGGGATGTGAACATGGTTTTAAATCTTGGTTTCGGTCGCGATCGCGGTAACGGTCATGGAAGCATTTGCAAACAATAATGCGGATGGTTCGCGTTCGTTGCGGACTAATATCTCAGTCACGGCAAGCTTAAAAAGCTTTACAATGCGGTTGTGATGCAGTGATGCGGCTTTAATTTAATACCATAGATGTGAACAAAGCCATAGAGCATAAGATGGATTGATCTTGTTGCCTTTAACATGTTACTGTCCAATTTCTAAGATTGCTTTAACATGTTATATTATTCATTGACATCATTGGGTATTGCATGTCATTGATCCATATAATAGTACTACTGTATATTTAATGGATCCTTTGCACAATGAAAAGAATAAAAGCAGTAGAAATGGAATTGTGAAAAGTTGTGTACATTGATTGAGACCTAAGTAATTGCTTTGGTGTTATTTGACATTTATCGATTATAAGAAAGATGATGACTGGTTAACCAACTATATTAACAAGTAACAAAGAGAGCTCCTAGCAGTCAAAATTCATGCTACTAGGTCTACGGTTTACCGGTTAAACTTCGTGTTGGTGGGTGTACATTTCTATCATAAGGGTCAATTTTTTGTTTTGACTACGAACTAATTCTCCTTCATTTATAAGACGTAACATTATCATGTGAGATAACATTTGGTTCGTCACAACGTGCAGTTTTTAAATATGTAAGTAATTAGCTTCATTATTATTGTGTAGTATGTATATGTCAGAGGATAGCGGATCCTTAATTTTCTAATTAATTAGGTCATGCATTGATTTTTGTTTTTTTATAATAATGTAATGTTTGGTTGCAAGTATTTTCTATAGGATTTGTAATTCATATGAAATAAGTTATCATATAGAATTTATAGGAAATGGCTAAAATTATTTGGTTAATATTTGGGAATAATTACAACATACAACCAAATAAATATGTCATTTTACGACTTACAACCACTTAGGTTCTTTTTTTTTGCAATTTACAAACACTTAATTTCATTAAATAATTAAATTACAACTGAATATCATTTTTTCGACCAATTTTAAAAAATGTCAAGCATAGGGATGAGTTTCATGTTGTACTCGCCCCATCCCCACCGTAGCTGCCCCATCCCCACCACAATCTCATGCGCTCATATAAAAATTACAAATAAATAATTTGTCACAGTATATAAAGTAATTAATATACTATTGCGATAGTTATGTCATTTGTTTCATTTGTCATTTTAGACCACTTTGCAATTAAGTGATTATTTTATGCAAATGTCTTTTTTATAATAAAAAAACGATTTTAATGGTAAGTCTTATGTGAAATTGTAATTGGGATTTATAGATTATTGGGGCAGGAAAAGTGGGGATGAGGCGAGGATGGGCATGAATATGTTTAATTTTACGATACTCAGCTCGTTGGGACGGTGATGGAGATGGTACCCGTTGCAGAGGTGGGGATGAATTTTTTTGGCGAGGATGGAGATGAGGTCATGAGGATAGCAAAACCCACCATGCCCCTTCCAATGATGACATTTTAGTTAGGTGAACTGTGATGCTATAAAAATCCTTAATAACAATGAACAATGATGTCACATATTTGTTTGAGTTTGTTTGAATTGGCTGGAAAATTGAATTTTGGTTGTAATTTAATTACATAATAAAATTAAGTGGTTGTAAATTGTAACAATAAATTTAAGTGGCCTCAATTCACAAAATAACCTATTTATTTGGTTGCTAAGTTGTAAATTTTCCTGATATTTGAGAAGTTTAACTCCCTAAAAATTCTCAATGACCAAGAAGAGGCGGGCAAATGAAATAGTGAATTACCATATTGTGTAGGAATTGCTATCAAAGTTTATCAATTATTTTGACCCTATAAAAATGGGAGCAAATTTTTTGATACAAAAAGGATCGGAGCAGTAAATTTCATAAATGAATAAGGGATAAAATAACAAATTCTTAACTTTAGAGCATCTAGCCATCTACAATGCTAAGAGCAACCACTATCATGAAGGAAAAAACATGTCATGACATGATTTATGTGGTGTTGGAGCTATTGCAATGAAAAGGGGCTTCATGCATTGCTTTGGGTCTTCAAAATTCTAAATCGTACCCCTAAGCTCACCTAATTAATATTCTAAGTTGTGTCATTTACGACTAAATTTCGATTAAAAATTTGTTACTTTTAACTTAATTTATTCTTAGACAAAGACGCAAAGATCCTTAGAAAGGGTTAAATTAAACTAAACTAACAAATCTTATACCTTAGTATTAACTATAAGGGGCACGACAAGGATGGGGTAATTCAAGGATACAATTGTTATAAGCTTCACTAGGCTTAGTCGCGGATCTAGGTCGCATGAGAGTCTAACCATACACATGTCAGGTGGGGTTCCATTATAAAACCAATTGGTTTGTCATGGTATCAGAGCTGACAATCTTGGTCTAGTTAATTCCAGAAAGGGAGGTTTCATTGTGTGCATATGAAAGGTATTTGATGATCTGTTCGGAGCAAGTAGCCTAACAGAGTTCTCGCCCCAAGTAAGGGTTTGTTATCCTCATATTGGAAGTCCAAAAAGGCTCAACTAGAAAGTGTGTGACCTATCTATATTGTCAGTATAAATGTGGTTCACATGTGAGAGGAGTATTGAGAGTATATCCTACATGTGTCCCACATTGAAAAATTCGAGAAATGATAACTAATATTCCCTCTGTCCCTAAAAGATTGCCCCATTCACTTTTTCTCATCTCCCGAGACACAACTTTAAATGAAAATATCTTTAAATACGTGTGATAAAAAATTATAAAAATTACATATTAAAAAAGTTCACATTGAGCCGAATCAAACGAGATCCTATTTGACTATATTTTTTCTTACATGTATAAAATTATAGGGAGTCAAAGTTACCAAATGAATAGTAACAAAAGTCAACATGGGGCAAACATTAAGGGACGGAGGGAGTATATAAGTTTGTTGTGCTATTCCTTACATGACCAATTAATTTTATAATGAAACGCACCAGACTTATGTAATATTAGACTCTCCTCCGGCCAAAATCCACAGCTAGGCCCAATAAAATTTATCAAACATTGCATTTAATTTGAGAGGGATGGCTTAATTCATTATTTGCGGACTTGTGCTCCATGCTTAAATAAGTGCCGGAGTAGCCGAGTAGGTTGGGGGCCTATAAGCTAATAGGCCAACTCAAAGAGACGTGTAACTTTGTCTAATAACCCTTTACCACAAAAATAATGAAAATGAAATTTGCACATTATTAGTATTTTATGACTTGTGAATTGTGATTTTGTCATATACTTTTAAATTTATAATTATAAATATCAATATACTCATGCTATTTTGTTTGATCCGCCAAACATGTTATATAATCTTCAATGCATGAGTTTTGAACTTTTGATAATGACATCTATATTTTTTAAAATTTACAATGTAATATTATAAAAAAAAATATATATATATATATATTGTAATACCAACAATAAATAGTTGCAACAAAGCTAAAGAGATTATACTTGATAATATTTTACTTCGTATTTTATTTATGAATATAAAAGGGTCCAAGCTTCCTAAAATTTGGACATATGAATAGCAAATCATAACTTTTTTTTTTATGGAAATGACAAATGAGGTTATCATATAAGATCTATAACTTATTCCAACAGTTTCTTTTTTGGTATTTTTTTTTTTTAATATTTATAAATGTTGTTCTCACTTAGAATTTTTCTATTTTATTTGCATTAAATATTACCCTAAAGCTCTCCCCCAAGCGCTCCGTTGGCGTATTAGTTTCATGACTTATATCAAATGAAATTGAAGTTATTTAGATAAACAAACAAAAGTAAGAAAATTTGATTCCACAATAAGGTAAAAAGAACATAGACTAAGGAAACTTGTCCAATTCTAAATTGTGTAGTTGTACACAATGATATTAATTCATGTAATTTTTTTACAGTTAAGATGAAATGGACCTCAGCGTACAACTTATATCTCAGGATAATTGAGCTAGTAATACTTGAGGGTATGGGGTGTCGATCACTAGTCCCCAAGGAAACCAGGGGACTTGGTCAACACAGAACTAAGTTCACTCGACAAAATTAATGCATGCCAATTGCCAGATACACCAGTACGTGTATATGGGGCATATATTGTCATATTAGTTTATATTCACAAAAATGCCACTGTGCATGGCTAGACATTAGTCGAACTTGGAGTGTCAAAGCTGCATAATCACTTGGCTAATGCTTAATATCATGTTGTGCTATATGAAAAAACATAGCATATGACAATCTTGTAAATAAAGTAGATTTTGTAGTAACTAGTCAAACTAACACTCGTTAAAGTTGACCACTGCAAACACTACCACGACAAGTGACAAGAACGCGAAAACATAACCACGAAGAACACGAATAAGATGAAGATTGATTCATTCTCCTTAGGGTTAATTCATATCCCCTTAGGTTCGTTGATTCCTTTTTCAATAATCACTCATTAATCTAGGATTTTTGTAATACCCTGAAATTTCGGGATATTTTAAATTTTTCATAATTAATTAAATATATAATTAATTGACTATTTAATTGATTATTATTTAATTAATTATTAATTTTATTGTAGCAGTCTAATTATTTTGATCATGGCCCGAACTTTAATTTCATCTTGCCAAAACCCGAGCCCAATTATTTCCTTTGTTCTTTGTATCTCACGGCCCACTCCTTCATCCTTTTCTTTAATTAATTTCTTTCATTTCTTTTAATCAATATTATTATTAAACCTTTATCTATTTTGTAACTAAGCCTAAAACCCTAATCCTTGCTTACCTATTATCCCTACTAGATTTTAGGGATCATCACCCCTTTGTTTTTATTTAATTTTTTCCAAACTACAAATAAAAACTACAAAATAAAACCCCCTTTTATTCATAGAGACTCACGACCCCTTGGCTCTTTCCTTTTTATTTAATTCATTTAATTTGTTTAATCAATTTTTATTAGTTAATCTATTTGTTTGACCATTTTCTAAAAACCCTATTTTTATTCCAACCCTTCATATTCTTGTTACTAGATTTTAGGAAGTCAAAACCCTTCCTATTATTTCCTATTTCACACGGCAACACTAAGGAGTAACAACCAAATTGTTTTATTATCTTTTCCTTCCAAGATCAATCATTAAATTGTTCCTAAACCTTTTATATTGTTCCAACCCCTTAAAGATTGATCAAGAACCTTAAAGAAACCTCAAATAAACCTCAAAATAAATCCAAGAAACCTTGAAATATTCGAACCCCATCCATAATCAAAGGTAATTAGATCTGCTTTACTTAATCAATATGATAGATTAGCAATATGATTATTAGAATAGGATTGATCATGTTTAGAATAAGTTTAGAATCATATGGAATTGATGTTGAATTATTTAGAATTATTTATGGTTGTGTTATGAAGAATGCCGAGTGTGACATGATGATATTCGAATGTTTCTTTGAGGAAAAATATGATTTTTATGTTATTTTCTTGATCTTTAATTAATCTTTTATGCAAATCTTGAATTGAATCTTTGATTTAGGCATTCTATGATGGTTTCTTGAATAAGATCTTGATGTTGTGTTAGACCATGAAGGCCGTGTATTTTAAGGTTTTAAAAGCATTGATTTTGTTTTGTTTTGGTACAAGTTTGATGATTTATTGATTAAAGTGTTATGTTATGATTTATTATTATGTTTATGTGATTAATTATTGTTAATTGTATTTGAGCAATTGAAGTGTAAGTTTTGGTATTTATAGGTAAGAATGCCGTGTGATGTTGAATGATAAAAATATGATTTTTATTTTGTTTTAAGCAATTTCTGTTGATGATTATTAGTTTATTAAGGAAGAATGTCGTGTGGTACTATTTTGGGTTTAGAGTTTTGGGTCAAGTTAAGAAGAGTTAGAATTGAATAGAAGTGAAGTTGAGTCAATAAGGAATTGAATTGTGAAAAGGAAATCAAGAACAGAACAGAATTGAATTGAATTGAAAAGATGATTAACTATGAAGTGATCGCCTATCTAGTGGCACACGTGCCATGAACATAGGTATAGTCGAAGCCACTGTCCTATCTTCGGATTCGGGACAGTTCTTGATCCCAGTGCTTGGGGAGTAGATCTTCGTGGTTGACCCGGCATGAGCAAGGAAAGTTGGGGGGAGTAGATCTTCGTGGTTGACCCCTTACGAGCATATGACTGGTCACGGATTAGCACATGAACTGAATAGAATAGAAGAGTCAATAGTGGTGTCAAGAAGTCTAGAACGGAGTAAGTTAGTATAGAAGGTTGTGGTTATGAGGATTGTTATGATTGTTTTCCGCTGCGTACTTGATGATTATGTTTATATATGATTTCTTGATGTTTGGTTTGTCTGTTTGATTGACTTATTCCAATGATTATGTTTCTAATTGTGTTCTACTGATTAAGTAGAACAATCTAATTACTCACCACTGACTGTGGACCCCAACATTCTTTTCCAGGTACAGGTGGTGATTGAATTGGGTTACGCAAGGGCTGGGATTGTGAGCTAGCCAGCTTAGTAGTTGACCCTGATGTTTAGTTCTAGCTTATGTTTTACGTTTTTAGTGGACTTTCCTTATTTTGTATTGTTATTAGACTTTGGGATTATTATTTATTTTGGATTATTTAATAGTTTTAATGAATAATATGATTAAGTTTAGAGCTTGTTTTCTCCGAAAACAACGCTGTTAAATTACGGGTCGTTACAATTTTAGTTTAATTGGCTTAGCTTTCGATAATGGTTGTCGGCTTGTCGCTTCAGAGAAAGGAGAAGACGAGCCATGCTTTGATAGTTGAAGGAGGGGAGGAGAAAATGAACATTTTTTTAACACTGTTATTTGGTCAATTTGTACAATTTTACAACAATACCATGTGCATTCTTTTAAAAGGGAAGCATTGTTTCACCCCTAGCAACCCTCTAATCACTGCAAATTATTCTGTGCTCCCGGAAGCACCTTGCTCATTGTGGTCCCGCGATATACATTTCTCAATACTGCATATGGTCTCGGGACCACCTTCTTCATTGTGGTCCCGCGATATACGTTTTCTCAATACTGCACATATATTTCTCAATAATAATGCATATACATTTCTTAATACTGCATATACATTTTTCAATATTGCATATTAATTACCGATGATCCTCGCAAATGCGTACGGTGAGAATCGAACTCAGGACCTCGTGCCTAAAATTCTGAAGCCCTAACCACTGGGCTATGACTTGATTCTCTATCGGTATGGTATGGTATGTTATGTTATGGTATATGCTTCTTTTCTTTTAGGTACATACTTGCGTTGAGGAGTACATTTATGAGTTGCGGCAAATTGACACACACTCGACATTTTTGCAAACTTTTATACAAGTATTATGTCCAACATATAGACGATATAATACTTTTTACTACTCTTAATTTACATATTGAAGTATTTCTTGAGGTGTGAGTCTTAGCATACTGGTTAAGCTTTGTGAACGCCAAGCCTGAGGTCTTGGTTTGAACCTCACCCCACATATTTGTAAGGATTCCTTATCTCCTCCTCTTACCGATGCATGTGTGGGTTAACTAACGTTAGATGATTAACGCATCGTGCAAAACAAGTTAGTATTGGCATAATTGTAGCTCACTTCTGGCAATAGAAATGAAAAGCTAGGTACAAACCATAAAGTCATGAATTAATTCAAGTAATAATGAGATAAAAATTTAGAAGTACATACCAAAATCACTTATCGTTGGAATGTTCGATCACTGTGATTAATAATTAATTAAAGTTATTAAATTAATTTGAACTCTTTAATTTATTTGTAAAATACTCCTCCGTATATGATCACACAGTCACACCCAACCTGCTATGTCTCGACAGAAATCCAATGATAGTCAGTGTTGGAAAGCAAGTCAGAATAAGGCTCAAAGATTGGCTTTCAGAATTGGCTTCTGCTAAGAAAGGGTGGTATAAACACTGCACAGCATACACTATCTCTTAGATTAATTTGCCTGGAAAGTGGAAACCTATATATGTTGTTAAATGAATAATGATTAACACATATTACAAGATATTTGATCTTATGAATAACAACAGCAGATTGCCAGATTGAATTGAATATAATATAAAGATAGAAGACAATGCTTATGGATTGAAACACTAAAATCTGCAATTGCAAGATACATAATATACTAAGCCCTGTTATTTGGATTTATTTCCAGACAAATTCAGTTCAGTTTAGTTCAACTCCCGTTGAGTCTAGGTTTCACATTAATTAAGTTCAATTCAGATTAATCTAGTCTAAAAGTTTTTTTAAAAAAAGCTAAATATTTCGTATATCGATTAACTTCATAATTTCTTGGAGCATATAGTTACTCCTTCACTCTCTATTTATAGTAACTTACTGATTTTCATTCCTCTTCTAGCACACTAATAATGCAATACCCATGTCTTCCTCCTCTTTCTTGATTCTTTATAGCCCAAATTGCTTTAGTCCATTGCTACACTGCAATACTACTATAATTAGCAGAAGCTAAAGGTAAGCCTGTTTAATAGAGTAATGGTTCGATCAGCATACACTACTTTCAACAGTATCACCCTAGACGATGATGACCTAGGCATACTTGCACAGAGGTATCTCACATAGCGCAATTTATCAGATAGTAAGAAAAGATGCATTGAATAATAATTTTCTTTTCAAGGTTTCCCAGAGAATTGATTGTCACAAAGAAACGATCATCTCCAAGTTTCCAACTACAGATCTTATCCCAATTGCCATCTAACAAGATTCATGTTACTAATGGTACTAGGTTTTGCACATTTGTATTCTATAATATAATGAAGAATATAACTAGGAAAAGTAATAATAACCAACTCCAAAATACATGCATAGACATAACACTGCCTTCAACCAGCAAATTCTTCCAGCTTCTGGAAAGAAAGTGGAAAATATCCCTCACATCTTAGCAATTAGCATATGCTCCCCTTTTTTAACGTAAAATTCCATTTCACTTTTGACCCCAATATTGTCGGTGAAAATTTTACGAAGAATGTTTTGGAGTACAAGGAGCATTTCTAGATTAAAGTCTCTTATCCAGATTTCCTATTTCCAGAAAACAATGTACTCTACTCAAGATTAAAAAATACCTTTGACTTTTACAGACTACTTCACAGAAGGGACTGGGAAAGAAAATAAAGGAAGGAAAAGAAATGTCAGTTTTCAATATCCAGTTAAAAAGGTATATAAAATTTGATCAGAAAAGAGATGAAGATACTAGAAAAACTCCTCAGAAAATTATAATTTTACAGTCCATTCTTTTTTTCTGAAAATGAAATTTGATTCAAAAGAGATGGAGATTTTTTTTGGGCGTATGATGTGCACTTTTTTCCCTCCTTCCAGTGAAGGGGTTGTTGGGTGAGTTGAAGTTCCCATAATGGGAATGGGGTTACAACATACTGCTATAAAGCATAGATCATGGACCCATAATTGTAACCAATAGAAGAATCAAAATTGAGAGAGTATGTAGCGCAATAGGATGGTGAATGCACAAAAATATAAGGACCACAGTCAGCAAATGGTAGGGATCCCTCATTTGAGTTGAAAGGAAAATTTGTGCTATGATGTGATCAAATTCTAGTGGTCCTAGGAGTTATGTCTCCACAAAATTAGAAAGAAAATTATATCCCTGACTATGAGAACGATGCACGAGAACAAAATTAAATAAAAAATCAAATGCAATATTTCTTACTTGTATCAAATTACTTGTTACATTTTCTATAAATGGACATTTCAATTTACTTGTTACCTTTTCCTTCTTCACAAGTGATCCTTCCTTATACAAACTCCTTTTCATTCTCATTTTGGACATCTCATATAAATTATGTACTCGTACATTTTACTCTTATATTTGTCATCTTCTGTTTAAAATTTCATCTTTTAACAACTGACCTAAAATAGTGATGGTTCAATATGGATGGGTTTCTCAAATAATGCATAAACTAGCAATCTTACACATTCACTTTGTGTACACATACACAACGTACGTGTTTTTTGATTAGTTTGTGTAGGTTCCAAAATCCCCCTTAATTTTCTCTTTTTTCTAAAATCCTATTGGAGTATAACAAAAGCATTTTGAAATGTAATTCACTTTGGCTTAGCCGAGTCATCAAGCCTGAAATGCTCTGGCTCAGCTCATAATTTCAAAGAGGTAACATTGTCTTCGCATGTAGCTGCATACATAACAAGGTTTTTTCTTATATTTTGGGAGCAGGAGTTAAAGATAATTAAGTTTATTGTCTTAGATGGAATAGAGTGGTGCTATAGCTCTACAGCCCCCCCCCCCCCCGGGGTATATAAGTGTATATAACTCTAAATTCTAGACACTTTTAAGTCCAGCTTGTGAATTTTTTTTAACCAAAAACACCTAAAGGGATGCAGATAATAAAACACGTCAACATTTAAGCTGAAATCTAACATCCAATAAACTGAAATCAGAAACACCTAAAGGGATGCAGATAGCTAGATAATTCCCAATATCACTAACATTCAGATTTCAAAAACTGGGGTAGTGGGGGTGTGTGAGTCGGTGTGGGGCTGTAACCATTTAAGAACGGGACAAGAACCCAGCATCATATAATTTTTGGGTGGATAATAGAACACCGAAAATATGTCTTTAAGGTCTTTCTTGAGAATTGAGATGGTGGCATCTAGATTTGATTGTTTTTGTTACTCCCTTCGTCTATTAATGTTGACTACATTTTTAATCTTGATTACATTACAAGGTGAGAGAAACTTTGACTATGAAGAATCTTTATTACATAAAAAAATCATATTCATATGAGATAGTTAGATTCGTCTTGATGTATATATTTTTTTATAACTAAAATATTTTTTTATAAAGTATAACAGGACATATTGATGTTTAAACATATGCATTGGAAACTACGCAAAAAGAAAACTTAACAAACATTTTGAAACGGATGGAGTATAAAAAATTGGTTTAAGGTTGATGGATAAGATTTAGGTGGAATAACCAGATGCATGAAAGAGTTCGTAAGCCTGGATACTTTCTTCTTCTGTAAATAAACCTAGCTGAAGCTTCACCATTCTTCACATACAATGACAAAGTTCAACAACAAATAACAGATAACAGTACATTACACCATACTAACTATCTGTATTCAGAAGTCCACTTCTTTTTTGCAAAGGATCGTAACCACACATTTCAAAAGCATACCAATCTATCTCACACATATAAAATGCCTACTTCATCCTTAATAGCTTAAAATTCCAGATAATCACAATCTTTTAGGGTTGATGCAGCCAACATCATCACTCATCAGTTGACAGCTTGAATTTACATCCAAATTATTATATGTGGTATTCCATTGTTCTCTGAAAATAATGGCGAGTCCTACAATTGTAATTGGATAGAGAGTCATTATCAGTTATTGTACCTTTACTATTTCTTGTTTTGCTTATATAATTGGCCACTTATTGCCTCAGTGACCTGTGTTTGAATTACTTTCAAAACTTCTCACTCCTGAAAGAATCCAACATAGCTTGCCAGTATGCGAGGAAAACAAAACGTTCCTATGTGGCCCTAAAGGTTATGTGGGAGGTAATTTAGTGACCTGTAGCATATATGAGTACAAGTACTGACGGTCCATTTGGCAACCGGTCATAAATTACAGTAATGGGAATGAATTTTTATGTAATTCTGGAAGGAAAATCATTATCCGTTCCTAAGGTGGTGCTATCTTACCTCCAATTTATCTAATTTTCTTCACAAATATTCATTCCCATCCACCATCACCCTTTCAAATGGTAATGGATGGTAACAGAAAATATGAAGAAAGCTTAGGAATGAAAATATGTTTTCCATGGGTATTATAAGGTTTTTTTAACAAAATTATACTTAAAACTCATTCTCATTACCACAATTTATTAGCAACAACCAAACAGATTATGAAGGTAAATTACATGAAAACATGAATAGAAATATCACATCATAGCCTTTGCAGGTACAAACGTCATGATTTCATGATTTTTCACTCTTCGCGTGCTTCTTTTGTTACTAGTAATATCACTCTATCTTACTCTTCGTCTTTGCCTCATTTTCCGTATTTGAGTGTCCCTAATTCCTTTATTCCATTTCCATACAGTACGATAAATAAATTTCGCTCACATGGTGGGGCCCATACAAAGCCACTAATATTTTTCTATTTACCTTCAACTCTCCTCAAAAGGTGTGCAAAGCCTCAATGAAGCAAAGAAAACCGGGACAGGAGTATTATTTTTATAGCAAATCAACATCTCTCCCTCTCTTTGAATTGATAATTTTGCAACTGTCTTTTGATTAATTACGCATGTCTCTAGTGAAAGAGGAAAGCAAAAGAAGGGCAGGTCAAGTGGGCACCTGAAACCGAAATTTCAACTGGCCCCCACAAAAAAGGTTGTGACCCTTTTGTCTAATCCAATGATGTTCAACTGTCTACATAACTAACTTCAGAAAACCTTAGCTACTAAAGGTGCCAAATTGAAGCCTTATGGTTCAATATTAGTACTTCGTAATTGAGGTATCAGATATTCAGATCCTAAGGGAAAATTAGGAAATCCAGAAAGGGCAAATTACAGCTAAAAGTTGCAGCAGACGAACAAAAAGGATTTCAACCTTACCAAGTGGCCAGCATCTATATTTGCAGAAAACAGTGTTTGTAATTTTGCTTCATCATACGCTCAGCCATCTTTCATGATTATAGCTGCATTGTACCCTCAAAGTCAGAGCCAGAATTTTACTTTTAAAAAGTAATAAATAATCATAACATGTATGGAACTACAACATGCAGAAAAAAAACCCATAACAATTTGTTTCAACTTTTTGTAAAATTAAATGCAATAACAATGTGTTTCTTGCAGGTAAAGTACATAATCTAGAGTATAGTGTCAGCAATGGGAATTCCAAGGTTGATTGCCAATCTCAGCAACTTGAAGTCAGTCTCAAGCTCCACATTTGATGGAGAGATGGACACACATTGGCACTCATATGACTCATGGCTAGTAAGCTTCATATAATTTGTTGTAGTTTTAAGTGTCCACTGTATGTATACAAGAAATGCCAGCTGCCAAAAAAGCACAAGTATTTCACAGAAAATGCCATGACAGTACTTGTATATTTAAAACTCCTCATACTTATAATTCTTTCATATGGTAAACAGAAAAACGCACGGGTACATATAATTTGTAGTTTTAAGTGTCCACTGTATGTATACAAAAAATGCCAACTACAGAAAAAGCACAAGTATTTCACAGAAAACGCCATGACAGTACTTGTATATTTAAAATTCCTCATACATATATAATTCTTTTCTATGTAAACAGGAAAAGCACCCTTCTGCTTTGGTCAAGTTCCAGAAGATGTTACATGGAGCTGAGAGCAAAAGGATAGTTGTGTTCTTGGATTATGATGGAACCCTCTCACCAATTGTTAATGACCCTGATATAGCCTTTATGACTGACAAGGTAAATGTGATGATCAAGGAGAATCTTTCTTTGTAAAACAATTCCATATACATCTTAACAGAAATTTTACTAGACACCGAGAACAGATAGAGCAACTTTAGCAGTTCAGCAGCATTATGGGGATAATATTTTAAGGAAGTAAATGCACTGTTATGCATCAATAGAAAAGGCAAAAACCTAGGAAGTATACCACAGATGCATGGTTTTTGGAGTTCCACACATATGCAAACTTTCCCAAAAGTAGTCATGCACCATGATGGCTAATCACTACTCACTGTAGAACATGAACAATTGCAGATGCGCTCTGTGGTGCATGAAGTTGGCTGTTGTTTCCCAACTTCAATAATCAGTGGAAGGAGCAGAGAAAAGGTAGCATAAACCATTAGAGAAAATAATACCAGCAATTAATAGAAGAGCTCTAACTCGTGTTCTTTCCTAGGTATATGATTTTGTTCAACTGGACAATATTTACTATGCTGGGAGTCACGGGATGGATATAATGGCACCATTGCAGCCATTAAGGACCATAGATAAGAAGTATCACGAAAATGAAATTGACCGAAAGGTAGTTTTCCCTCTGCTATAACTTCAAATTTGTGAGCATAAACAAAAATTCGAGCCCTAATCAATAGCTTCCTTTTGCTGATGTATCAAAGGAAACAGTAAGATGACTAAGATAGAGCCACACATATATGTCTTATAGAAGGACTTTTAGCATGTACTCTCCCATCTTTTTTTTACTTGCTACATTTTCGTTATTTGGATGTTCTAAATTATTTGTTACATTTTCTTTTTTGACATGTGAGGCTTACATAGATTCTAGTCATTCTACTTATTCTACCCTTATTTTGACATTTACCCTATTTATTCTACCTATTTTACCCTATTTTTATCTTCTTAATAAACACCCCTACTTTATAATGATCCCTACCAATTCACATGCTTCTCTTAAAAAATTACTAAAAGGAATGTAGCAACTAATTAAAGACAGAGGGAGTAAATTTTAATGATTGGGTAACAAAATGTGAAGCAAAACGCGATTTACCTTCTATGAATTAGGGAAAAAAGTTTGTCATCTATCAAAACGTGTAGGAACTAATTAAAGACAGAGGGAGTAAATTTTAATGATTGAGTAACAAAACGTGAAGCAAAACGTGATTTACCTTCTATGAATTGGTTTTTTGTAGGGAAAAAAGTTTGTCATCTATCAACCAGCAAACAAGTACTTGCCTGAAATTAATGAGGTAGATATTCAGCATCCATCTCGTAAAACATATAAGATCGAAATGCTGGCTAAACTATGCCCGTAATTAGTAAAAGTATCATGAACTGCCAGTTTCCATATTCTGAAAATAATCTCGTTCTATGTGATTAGACATGGCATACTATTCCTTGTAGATACAGAAGTCATTAAATGAGAAAACTGCAGCAATTGAAGGAGTAAAACTTGAAGACAACAAGTTCTGTATGTCTGTCCACTTCAGAAATGTTTCAAATGAGGTAATTTCTAGCTGTGTTATGATACTAGTTATTGTCCACAGTAATAGTGTGAGTGTGTGACAACTGACAGCCTAGGATGCATGGATACGCCTATTTGCAAATAAGGTAGTTTCTCGCAAAATGTGGTGTAACTAAGTTAGTTTTGGACAAAAAGTATTGTGTAGTTCATGATCACCTGTAACAACTGCGGGAAAAACTTTGTAACAGTCTCACAGAACCCTGTATATCTTGAAATATGTTATTCAAACCTCAGTACATTGTATACAAGGCCTAAATGCCTAATCATCTTAAAATTTTCCAGCTTTCTGAATTATAGATCCTACTATCCAGATCCATCCCTAAAAACAAGAAAAATCTTCTAATAGCAGCTCCACTATAAATGCAGGACTTTAGCACATTAGAAGAGAAAGTTACTTCTACTCTGGAAGATCATCCACATTTTCGGCTAACAAGAGGTAAAAAGGTACAGTAGGGGCAGTATATTTTCTAATATTAATCAGGAGGATAATAGATCATACTTGATTTTCTTACAAGGAGGCTGTCTTTTTCTAAAACAGGTAATGGAAATACGCCCACCTATTAACTGGGATAAGGGTCATGCTCTAGAATATTTACTTGATAGCCTCGGGTTGGCAAATTCAAATGATGTTCTTCCAATATACATAGGTGATGACACAAGTGATGAAGATGCATTTGAGGTATCACTCTATTCTTAGCTATCAAAAGGGCTGTATTAAATTTGCTTCAATAGGAAGCGGTTCTGTATAGGATATTAGTCATATTAATACATTAGGATGGTTTAATGATCTTCACAGGACAATGAAGAGGAGAACAGAATAAAGATGTTTCTCTGGCTAATATGTCTTATATTTATTTAATCTCTGACTTACATTTTTTCATTCTGATACTGCAGCTCATACATCAAAGGAGACAAGGTTATTCCATTGTGGTAACTTCGATCCCAAAAGAAACACGGGCATCATACTCCTTGTATGACACAACAGAAGTTATGTTGTTCTTAGAATACCTAGCCAAATGGAAGAGGATCGACTCAGCAAGTTAGTCTCATTATGCTGAGAAAGGACTGGAAATTACAAAAAAGTAAGACTTGCTAAAATATCAGCATGATCTAGGAAAACCACAATCAACGGATCCGAACATTCCTAGTTTTGCTTAATCCATATATTGTATACCTGGGTGCACAATGAACACATGAATTTGCATTTAAAACCGAACATTCATATTATAACATATACTTTGAGCATTTAGAACATTTGTCTTTTGTATTTAAACCACTCAATTTTTTAAAAAAAAATGGTCATGAATGTTCAAAATGTATAACATAAATGTTCGATTTTGATTGGGTCACCGTGCACCCGGTTGCAGGATAAAATTTTCAAATTTTGCTACTTATTATTCGTACATATACATGTGCATAATTGCATATGGCTTCAAGTCTTCAACTATACAAAAAGGAAAAGAAAAGAGAGAGTCAGAGAGATAGATTGACAAAGAATTGAATACCATTACTTGGAATCTTGGATCAATATTGAATAGGGAATGTTGCCTGAAAGATCATCAGTTTGAAATACCATGCTTTTCAAATTCAATCATAATCTATGACAAAAATTTGGAGCTTGTATTAGTTTTTGCTGCCAATGGTTTCAAATTTTTTTTTTCCTTTTCGAATTTCAGATTTGATTTCGCAGCAGACATAACTTATTATAACCTAGGAATTGGGTTTCCAAAAATAATCGCAATGCTGATCAAACTATTATCTAGGAACAATGAAAAAGAATTGGCATTAAATTCAACTAGATTAAAATGGAAAAACATTCCATAGCAAGTCAAACAATTAATTATTTGAATCAACTAATACAAGAAAATCAAAATTTTAGAAACGACAACAATTTTAGTGAAATTCATACCTGTTTGCAGTGATTGCGAGAGAAATGACGGACAATATGTATGGGGTGATTTGCGCGAGAAATAACCGACGTTATGGACTTGTGATGGTTTAGCGCATTTTTTTGGGACTTCTAGTTGATACCAAGGGGCTATTGTTATTTTGGACATTATTTCCAGAATTTTACTTTAGATAAATTCGGTTCAGTCCAATTGTTAGACGACATAAACATTGTGATCGAGCGTGTTTGGTGCATGGCAAGATTGGACTAAAGACACATACGAAAAATATCTGAATATCTGAATGCTTGGATCAAGACACTTAAAACATTTAAACGCTATGTTTATTTTATTAAAAAGCAATGTTCATAATTTATAAGCTAAATGGCATTCACAATAGACAAACCTCGAAGTTTATTTCATATGCCACATCACTAACATACAAATCTAATCTTTTTATCACCAATAGACAAACCTATTTAAAGGTTTGTACATGAAATCCACTTTCAAAAAAATAATAATAAAACAGCTCTAAAAAAAGGTATACATAAAAATAAAAAATAAAAAGTATACATAAAAAAAAAATTGTGATAGCAACCAGTTCAACCACATTATAACTTTCACTTGAAATAAGAGGTTCCTCAAAAAAGTGAAGATAAACACTACACCACATCAACCCACAAGAAGAAACAAGTGGAAGTGTTGAGCAAAACTTTGTTAAAAAAAATCTGAATAATTTGACTCCCCACACCAACCCACAAGAACCCCTCAAAAAAACCCAAAAAAAAAAAAACAAACACACACACACACTACTCACAAGAAGAAAATTTTGCATTAATTCCCAACACTTTTTTTCCTTTGAAACACCAGTCAATACAAAATATATAATATATAATAATTGAAAAATTATCCAGTTCTGCATCACAAATTGAGCAAAGATTACACACCAATTTTCCCTTTAGCAGCAATTAATCTCTATCCCCTATCCTATGCCTCCATGCCAAAGATATATACCATCAAGCGTTAACCTATAGTAGGCTTAAAATTGCCTTTTACAAAATCTCGAAAAAAGAAAATAAAGTTCAAAACAACATTTCTATTTGGAACGCAGACCAGGGACGTTTTTTAAGCCCATCTTCCCAATAACAAGCTTGGGAATAGCGGGAGGGGTGTCGAGCCCCATGCTCCGACTAAACTCATTTGCGAGCTCCACAAGTCTCATTTTATCCCTTCCGATATTCTTGTTTGAATTATAGTATCCAAGCCACGCTTGGTATGCTGATTCCTTGCTCTTCATCTCTACGTGCGATAAAGATCGTTCCACCTATTGTCACAAGGAAAAAAGGGGAATGAAAGATTAAAACATTAGACAACTCAATATATATCATTGTAGAAAAAAAGAAGTCTTAAGTGAATTCAAACCCAAGAATTGTAATTTATTTAATAATAAGTCTCTTGTGAGACTGTCTGACTAGATAACACTTTGCCAAAAAAACTGCAAGCTTTTAGTAAAAATCGATAACTTTTTTACACAGCTTAACAAATTACGCAAAAAGTTGTAGATTTATAAATAGATGCAATTTTTGAGCTAATGCAAATAATACTATGGAACAAGATTGGTTTGAAATTAATTTTATTTGGCTTTATATCTTTTTCCTAATTTTAAGGGGGAAAAAAGTTTGATATCTTACTTTCTTCCGAATCTCAGGATCAACAATCGGCGGTGATGCTTTAGTTATGGGAAGATCCTTAACAGAGTTCAAAAAGAATTCTTCCCATGGTGCCAATAAGAGTATTCCTTGACCTTCTTTTCCTTTGCGCCCCGTTCTACCAAGCCGATGTATATACTGCTCTCTTTCTGATGGTAGTCCGAGCTGTGGATGATATGTGATATGTTAAATCTAATTTAACAAGACAAATACATGGGAGAGTGAAATATTAAGCTAAACAACGGGTAATCACGGGTAATATTACCTGTATAACTAGCGTAACATCTGGATAATCAACTCCACGTGCTGAGACATCAGAAGTAACAAGGATAAGACCCTTTGATTTTCGGAACTCATCAGATACCCTGGTCCTGTAACTCTGTGGTTTTCTGGAGTGAATCTCACGAACATTCAAGTTAAGCTCACCAAGAAGATCTGCAACAAGTTTTGTGACCATTGCTGTGGTACAGAATACCAGAACCTGCATAGGGCATATCATGAATTCACTCAATCGTCAAATGACAGCATATTTCTAAAAGCAAATCCAATCAAACTGGATGAACCAAATTTGACAGGAAAAGTCAAAAGGATGCCAAAAATGGTTATTCAATAGGTAAAATGAACAATATTCGCACCTTATAGTTCACATCATCTGAAATATGCTCCTTAAGAATAGTATATAGTAGAGAAAAGTGATTCTCCAAGGGAGCAACTAAATGCATCTGCCTGACCTGAAATGTTCAAACACTTTAGGAGTCAGAAAAAAATAAATGGCCAAATTACTAAATGAATATGTAACTTTTAAAAAAGAAAGAAACATCCACCAAAAAGAACTTAAGAAAGTATGAAATATAGATCTGAGCATTAAACAAGTCCTTTTTTTGCCAGTAAGTAGACTATTGAAAAAAAAAATTAAAAAAAAAATTCATTCATATTCTCTCTCCTCACTCAACCCAACCCCCTCTATATTGCCCTTGTCACCACCACCATCACAACAATCGAGTCCCCTCATCTTCACGGTCACCACCAACACAGTAACACACATCTTGTTGAATCCTTTTTCCTCTTCACTAAGCTCTTCGCCTCTTCTTCAGCTTTCTATCTTAAACTTACTATGTTTTCCATCAGCATAAACAAATTTTGCCTCCCACAACGACCACTACCACTATTTGAACTTATTTTTTCTTACATAAGCAAAAAATAGGGATATCCTTGTTTTGCACCTTTATATGCTCTTGAAGTTTTAGTTTTACACCTGGGAGAGAGATCAGGAAAGGTAGGAGAGGTTACATAAAATTAGAGACATGATAAAAGTTACTCCTTCTGTTCGTATTTGATAGTTACATTTAGAATCTTGCACGAGAATTAAGATATATAGATAGTGAAGTTAGATTCTTTATTTTAATGGTAAAAAAAATATTTTCATTATAGAAAAGTACATTTCATAGTGATTTTTGTTGATTTTCAATATTTCCCTATAAATGTTACATTTTCTCTCAAATTATTAAACCCACTCAAAAACCAATGGAAACTAATAATCCCACCTTTCACACTTATCCAACTAATAATCCCATCTTTCATAAATCCAGGAATAATCCCACCTTTTCATATCGTATTCATCTGTTGGACTTTTTTACAATACCGACCTAATTTAAGGTTAGTTTTTGAGGTCTATTGGGCTTAGAAACATGTGTCAAGTCAATCGTGAGGCTAAATTTGGCATGCTAAGCCCAACAGACCTCCAAAATAGACCTTAAATCAGGTTAATATTATTAAAAGGTCCAACAGATGAATACGATATGAAAAAGTGGGATTATTCCTGGATTTAAGAAAGGTGGGATTATTAGTGGGATAAGTGTGAAAGGTGGGATTATTAGTTTCCAATCTTCCAAAACCAATCTGTCATATTTCTTCACAGTCAATAATATTTGACTTATTTATAACGCTAACCAAACCAAAAATTGTATACAAATTTCAAACTTATTGCAGAAGTGGAAAGATTCCAAATGTGATTGATAAAAAGAAACACCCAAAATGGAATATGTAACCAACAAAAAATAAAAGAGGAAGTAGTATAAATGAAAAAGAGGCAGACGCTGGGTGGTATTGATGATCAAAGGAAGGAACAAAGAGAGTAGAGAAAGTTGTGAAAAAAACAAAGGGCTTGGTGGCGATACCAATGATGGTGATTGGTGAAGCAGTGGAAAGAGCAAAGGGTTCAAGTTATCATGGTGTTCCAAGTGTAGAAGAAAAAAATAAACAAAAACTAACTTCTGGTTATGGAGTAGAAGTCCAGAAATACATCAAATAACTTAGTCCAATGGACCATTTCTAAAGCCCACAGCATAGTCAGCGAAACAACAAAAAATAACTACATCAAAGCTTTTAACGGCAAAATATAGCAGTATGAACACACCTGTGCATGTGTCTCCTCGCTACCTTCTTCAACAGTACTGATAAATTCATGATCTCTTTTTAAAGCAACATGACTGATTTGCCGGACCTTCAGAAAAGAAAATGGTCAGTATGTTTTACCATTCCTTTGGGTTAAAATGCAGACTAAAAAATCAATAATTATTAATACATCAGCTGTGCCCTGATAAACTCCATATAAAAAGAACAGAAAACTTGCGGTATTTCTTTCACAACACCGCCACTATGGACATACATATACATGCTGAGTAAAGAACCAACCTCATCAGCCACAGTAGCTGAAAACAGTAGCGTTTGTCGCTGTTTGGGAACAGCAGCAATGATTTTTTCAATGTCTTTGCGGAATCCCATGTCTAACAAGTGATCAGCCTCATCAAGTACAAGAACTTTCACTCCCATAAGGCGAGTGGCGAATCCTGCAGTATTCTCACAATGATCCCTGAGCCGTCCAGGTGTAGCGACAAGAATCTACAGCCAAGATTAAGTTAATAACATTTCCTAGATCACTTAAACAAAAACAATTAAATTTTTTACAGCACTTGGTAATATGGAAAAAAAATACATATATAATTGGCATAATAAAATCTGCTTGCAAGTTTTATGCATCTTACCTGACAAGGATTTGCCTGCATGCGCTTCTGCTCAACAGCAAGTCTAGTACCTCCGATAACAACTTGGACACCAATGGAAGGATGATACTTCAGCAATTTATTAGCTTCTGCAGCTGCTTGACTAGCAAGCTCTCGTGTTGGACATATAACAAGAACAAGAATTGGTGGTCGCTTTTGATCACGACCAGCAGGAGGTGTCTTAATCACAACCTCGATTGAAGGAAGCTGAAATCAAACAAGTTTTAGAATATAACAAAAATAATATATCCTTGATGTAGACTTGAAACTTAAATATTTAGCATAGCCTTCAATACAAACTCACGATCTGTTTGGTATCTTGTCATAAATAAGGGTAGTAAAATTAATTTATATTTAAATTTGAAAGGAAAATCAATTAGCATTCCAATGGTGGTCTTAGTTCACCTGAAAATTAGTACCTCCAAATTATCAAATTTCTTCATAAATTTCCGATCCCATCCCATTCCAAGTGGTAATGAGTGGTAGCGAAAAAACATGAAGAAAAGACAAGTTTGGGAATGAGATCATATTTTCATGAAGACCAAAAGGTTGCTTCCCTTACCAAATTATATTTAAAAGTCATTTTTCACTACCATAATTTATTACCAAGTTGGTAACCAAACAGGCTATCAGGAATTTTCAGGACTGAAAATGTGAATGGATGGACTAAAAACACAACAATAATATCTGGGAAAGAAATTATGTTTTACCAAAAATGCCACTGTTTTTCCTGTGCCAGTTTTGGCCTTGGCCATAACATCCTTACCTGAAAAGTGAGCAAGAAAACAGTTAGATACTATTCACAAAACTACAAAACTAATTCTTAAGTTGTGGCACATAGAAACTTGGTCTCTGTTAGTCATTTAGATATCATTTGCTTGCAAGATTGTGCCTAAGCTGCATTTAAGGCAATTCTTGACTCCCTAACTCAGCTTCCAATCAATCACACTTTGGCTAAGTTATTTTAGCAACACTAATTAAATCAACATCGAAAAATACTAGGATTAACTCTAGGTGACCTTTTAATATAACAGGGAGAGTCGCCTCTTGAACCATGGTCATCTTCTCATAGCCAGCATCCTTGATTGCTTTCAATGACAAGGGTGAGACAGCACATTGATCAAATCTGCACAAAATGCAGAAAATCAGGCATTGACTAAATGGGGGTATTACAAACAACAAATCCAAATTCATTTTATTTGAATTCATTTTTAAGTACATTTGAATTCATTTTATTTTATTTAAAAAAAAAAAAAAAGTTCATAGCAACTCCACATTAGACAGAACCTCCAAAGCAATGCCTACTCATACAGCCTTTATCATTTAGGCAATGACCAGATAAACACGAGATAGTAGTTAGTACATTAATACACATTTGAAAAGACCCAGATTTCCATATTTCAGAAATTACTGACTGCTTCTTGACATTTGCTCTATGGGCATACATAATAATACACATTATTAAATAAAATTAAAAACCAACCTTGTTTCACTAAGGTAAGAATCACTTTTGTCTGGTGAGCTAGGTCCAGAACTCAATTTCTCATCCTTATTAGCAAACAAAGAACTTCTACTCCTAACTACAACTTCCTCCTCATCGTCATCACTCACATCTTCATCAATATCTTCCTCACCAATCAAATCCAAAAACCCAGAAACCGATTTCCCCTTTTCCTTCACTGACCTAACCCCGTCGAACTCATCCTTTTCCTCCTCCTCGTCAGAAGACCGGATAAATGGGGCCCGCCCCCGCCCACCCTTATCAACTCTACCAATCCTCCCACCTCCTCGACTAGTACTACTACCCTCATTTCTGGGCTTGAATTCTCTCTCCCTTCTCATCACACCTTCTCGAACCCCACTCATTTTCCTTTCGAATTTTGGAGGACTCTTCTGTCCACTACCTAATTTACTTGAGTCCCTATAACCAGTTTTACCCATTTGCCTGAAACCCTTTTTATCCTCATTAATATCATCAGAAACAAAATTACTCTCTCTGCCCCTCTTACCCAATTGACTCATACTACCACCCCTTTTCTTCCCTAACCCTCTATCCACATCCTCTTCATCCTCGGTAAAAACCCCAGCCCTAAAAGAACTAGTCCTCAAACCACTAACCCAATCATTCAGCTCATCTTCATCCTCAACTAAACTCTTTGACAATGGCTTTGCTTTAGAAACCGCGTCACGAGAGTACTTGGGACCTGAATCGGGATTGGCCCGAAAAGGGCGGGTTGAAAAGTTGCGAGGAGGAAACCCTAACCCTAACCCTAGATATTTGAGCTTTAATGGGAAAATGCGACGGAAAGTATGGATTGAAGAAGCAGAAGAAGAAGGTTGGTTAATTGAATTAAGAGACATTGAAGAGTAACGTGAGAGTGGAAGAGGAGAAAGAAGAAAACGAAGGGGTCTTACAGTCATCAGAATGAGTGATAGTTAAGAAAGAATTTGGGAATTTTGCAATGGTGATAAGGGCCTCTAAGGTTAAGAAATGGAAACCAAACCTGAGGTTAGGATAGGAGACAAAGGGGTTTTAGGAGGGTTTTTTTATGGTAGCCTCTCAACTCTCAAAGTTTGTAATTTTAGGTTTAGCCAAAGTTATTGAATTTTCTTTTCAAAAAAGTTATTGAATTTTGTTTAAAATGATTTACAGTTTTGTTTAGTATGGTGTAAAACGTTTCTATCTATAAACTTATAAAAGCAGTGAAATCAGTTATTGTTCATTGATGAACAGTAACGATTTCACGGCTCTTGTTTGTCCACCTTGGCTTATTATAATTGCTGACCTGTTGCATCCTCTGGTTAGCGTTGGGCCACTTCATTCCCCTCCCCCCTCAATTTTACTTCAACTAAAATACTCAAATTTGTCATGCATTGTACTGCATGCTCCTCAATTTTCTAGGGTTTTTCCATTTCTCTCCATCATCTACAAGCAGCCACTCTCTCCATATCACCCCCGCCTCCTCTATTTCATTTTCACCATCTAGGATTCCTTCTCCAACTGCCTTTTTGCATTGTTATCTTTCATTCACTCTCGCTTTCTCTGTCTGCAGTTGAAGGTCTACGGCTGAAGGTTTGATGAGTGACGAAGAAATGGACTTTGGCAATGATTCAGCCATGAACGTCGGTGGCGAAAAAGAGATCCATCGACATGGGCTTCGTGCTTCATCAGGTTACCTTCGTGTAAACCAGCTTCGTAAAAACATGTTATATTTGCGAAAAAAATTATGAAGGTTTTCATTTGTTTGATTGCATGTAAAATGATTTTCTATTTTAATCATTTTTCATTATTTGATTGAACTGAAAATCAATTGTTTTATTTGTGAAGGAAAATATTTTCTTTACAATTGTGGCATAAAATGTTTTTCATCTAATTATAGCGTAAAATGCTTTCAATAAGATGGAAAATGATTTTACACCCAAGTTTTACATTTTAATATTTTACACACAACCAAACAATGTAAAATGGAAAAACAATTTTAATTAAAAACTTTTACATTCTACAAACGGATCCTACATCCTTACTTCCTCACTGGGTAGTGGGTAATGTTTGTTCGAGGGAGGTAAAAAATTTATTCCTTATTTGTTTCCTTATTATTATTATTTTTTAAAAAAAAAAAAATCATTGTCAGGTACTTGGGGGTTGGCTCAATGGGAGAGCACTGCTCTAGAGCACCCCACGTTCCCTGGTCAAGAATAGCGTTCAATCCATACGTTTTCACTCCTAGCATTATGTTGGGTTTCTCGGTGTTGGCTTTCTAAGATAGGATCAGTATAGGGGAGTCCCTCGTGTAGTAACTTGCCATATACTGAGTATCTTACTAGCAAATTTTTTCGCGCTATGCGTGCATGTTTTTGCTAACTTTTTAACTCAATTAATTATTCATGGGTGACTGTGTTACCAAAAAAAAAAGGTTCCAATAGAGATTTAAACTATTTTTTTAAATAATAACTTTCTAAAATATTATTGGGAAAGGGTGAAGTACAAGAAAGAAAACGTGCACTTAAATAAAGTGAGAAAATAATATATCTAGTGTGATAATTCATAATTAAGAAAACAAAATCATTTTACTTCATGTAATATTTAAATAAAATTTCAAATCCTACTTCATATTTAATCTATTCAATACATGGCAAGTAGCAAGAAAAATTAATTGAATATGACATTTTAATTTTATTAAGGGTATAGTTAGAACTTTTTTAATTGAATATGACATTTTAATTTTATTAAGGGTATAGTTAGAACTTTTTTTGCAGGGACACCATTCTCCTTTCACTTCTATAATAGAGCAAGATAAGTCAATTCAATTACGGATTATAAGATTGTTTTGATGGTGCGATGATTTTAGTTGATTTGGATATCCTATGAAAGCAGCGTAATTAAGGGTGTGTTTGATTCAACTTAAATAAAAACTCATTTGCTTATTTTCAGAAAATTCATATCAGATCAGACCAGATAAAAAATGTTAGATCAGATGATCTATTAATTCGATGATTGTCTATGCTTTATCCGATTAATTTATGTTTCACTTATTTTGTATGTGTTTTATGCGTATATTTACACTTACTTTGTTGACCTATTAAGTTGTTAATTTATGGTTATTTTCTGTTTTATTTTGTCCATGTTGTTAGTGTTGATTTAATTTAATTTAATTTGTTAATTTAAGTTGACCTATTAAGTTGTTAATTTATGGTTATTTTCTGTTTTATTTCGTCCATATTGTTAGTGTTGATTTAATTTAATTTGTTAATTTATTGTTATTATATATCTTTGTTTGATGTCACTTGTTTTATTCTGACTTTGATATTGTTGCTTTACATGCTCCTTGAATTTAGGAATTCTAGTATATGGTAAGATACTTTAGGAGCTTGAGAATAATTTTAAGGTTATGATTTGTTTAGATCCTACTAGTGCACAATTTTTTTTTTTATTTAAAAATATTCGATAACAACATTAGCCTGCCAATAAAATTAATAAGTTCCCACATAATTTTTTTAAAACTCTTAAATAAATTTCTTTTAAAAATTTATTCTAGTTTTTTTTTCTTCTCTCTTATACATAGTAAATATACTACATATTGAGTAAATAATTTATTTTTCTTTTTCATAAAAAAATTATTTTTCAAATTGATTTATTATTTATGAATAAATTTTCACTGTTAAGTGAATTTGAATAATAAAATTTTACAATTAATTGTACTCGTTATTTATAAAATTGTGATTACTTGTTTTAAATAAGGCTATTAACGATTTTAAAAATCAAATATCATTATGAAATATTGTAGCACACAAATGACAAAATTATCCCCATTTGACTAACAATTATGAAAGATGAGTAAAGGTAGTGTGATAATCCACTTAGACACCGCTGAGACCTCACCTTTCCCTTATATAAAAGAGATTATAAAAATAGAAAAAAAAAACATTTAAAATTTCTGAAATAAAATTGATATAAATGTTTTGGGTGGTTCTTAAAGAATGACATATATTTTACTTTATTAAACCAAAAAAAAAAAAGTAGTAATAGGAAAGTAAAAAATGTTAATGTAAGGATATTTATGTTTTTTTTAGTGGTGAGACATATTACTCAGAAAAAGAAATGAAACAAATAAATTTGGACCAACAAAAATGAAAAATAGAGCAATTAAAAATAGACGGGAGAGTGATTAGATAAATTTAAACATTGCATCCCCATTCCCCACTGTACAGGAATACAAGTGTTTAATCATAGGTCAAATTTGACACCTAAAATATTGGAAAGTCACCCGTTGGCCCTTGCGAAGTTAAAGGAAAAGAAAAGAAGAAAAAAAAAAAAAAAAGAAAGGAAGAGATTAAAAAAAGGAAGTAAGTTATTTTCTTCTTATATTTAGGTCAAAACTTCTCCATACTCACAAATTCATCACTTTTTTTTTTTGAAAGCCAAATTCATCACTTGGGAGAAAAGCAAAGTTAAAATTGGAAACTACTAGTTTTCCTTGCCCTTTGTTCATCATCTTCCTTCCAAATCTCTCCTGCCAAACATGCTCCTAGAGATTCCACAATGCTACCACAACAAGATAAACAACAACCATTTTCAAGAATTTGTGTCTACACCTTTAGATTATGAGGGTAAATTGGATACAATGTTTATGGCATATATCTGAACTAGTGAAAAATACAAGTATAATATGAGATTTCATCAACAAAACCCCCCTAGTTTCCCTACAAGTGTATAAAAGTGAAAATTCTGATTCTCAACAGGGCAAAATAAAACCCCAGAAGTATAGATTCTACCACAGCTATCTACTTTGACTAAGCTACAATGTGTCAGACCCTACAAAGATTTTCAATTCCCGAATGCCTCGATTGGCTGCTCTGTTTATCCCCGAGTCCTTGACCCTCTGTCACATGTACTAAAAATTGAGGCAGCCAACGAGCCTCACGGAATATTTCTATGATATGATTGAGGTGCGAACATTAGAGTGTGACGATGGGAGTTATTCGGATTACCAATATTCGGATTAGAGTGTGACTGATCTCGCGAAAGTCTTCGTCTTTCAGATGGTTCTTCAGGTTGTTCATTTGAGCCACTGATCTCTCAAAATAATCACATCCTCCTGTTATAAGATGGCGAAATCAACAGCATCAGAGAGTGATCTCCCCAAGAGTGTAATCATAAGTCAAACAAAAAGAGACAAGGCCATGCTATTTTGGACTTAATTTCTGACAAAGTCAGCATAGTTCTGTTGGGTTCTTGCTGAGTTGCGATTTAGTTTAGTTCAGTTCAGATTTGTTCAGTCCAAAAGAACAAGGCCTAAGAGACAAAGAAAAAAAAAAAAGCAGCAGAAGGGGAAAAATACTCAAGTTGTTTAGTTCTTGAGCTTGATTAAGGGTCCGTTTACTTGGATGTAAAACGTTTTCGATTTACCTGGAAAACTCATTTTCATATAAATTTTCCAACGTTTACTTGCACGGAAAATAGTTTTACTTCCAAATTTAGGGAAAAATGTTTCCAATAAGGTGTAAAATGAGTTTTCACCCATAGTTTTACATTTTATTTTTTCTCCCAAAGTAAACGATATGAAATGGGAAAACTGTTTTCAAGGAAAACATTTTTCGTTCTAGTAAACGGAGCCTAATAGAGAAGAAAAAATCTCTTCGACATAGAAACAGCAGAATAGAGAATATGAATGACAGATAACCTTTGGAAGTGAGGGGATGACGGTTGGTCTGGCGAAGACTGTTGTGCAGAGCTTCTGTGAAATCTTTGGTCCTCAAATGCTCTTCTCAACTGATTTCCATCAACTGATGACGCTTCATTCGTACCCATGGGACCAAGAGACCCAAACTCAAGTTGCTCCCCAGGTGATACATACCCAGAGTTATGATCGTACGGATACAGCATTACGACAGGCCCATTTGACGATATCCCACCTGGGTTCATGCCTGGCATTGGATACATTCCGTAAGCAACATTAGCTGAGCTGGCCTGAGAGGAGCTAGGTCTTGACGGGGCATTCTGGGCTTGATAAGAAGATAATTGATCATGTCTATAGGAAGACCAATGCCTGTCAGCCCGACTCTCATTGACGGCTACTCGATCAATCCTTGACTTCTCAACCTGGTTTCGACTCTGACTACGTCCAGCAGCTCTTGCTTTTGCAACATTCCAATTTCCTTCTCTGTCAGCATGATCGCTTCTTTCATAATTGTAACTGTTCCTTCTTGCACCAGAAGAATGTCGATCTCTGGCATAAACCTTCTAAAGCAAAACAAATCAAAATTGGAAACACATCAAGTGAGGAATAAAAAGCAATATAAAAAAGCTCTATTATTAAAAGAGTAAACTCAATTGATGTGACCATAATCTGGGAACAGAGAACATGTCACGGCCAATACATCACACATAAACCCTCAAAATCTGAGGCAATTTGCATATTTTAGTTTGTACGAAAGGAATGGACTGCAGGAAATAGAAGCCTTTCCTAGAAGACTGATAGCCAACTACAGCTTCACAGTAGAAATTACGTAATATAGTTTATAAGGCCATAATACCTCACACTTGACTGAAGTATTTTCTGTAAATGAGTAATTTATAGCACACTGCTTTTCAAGGTCTCCTTGTCCTGAATGAGCTGTCAAGGTAAGGAGTATTTACAGTTACATAGTCTTGTATTGGTTGTATTTCTTGGTGTACATACACAGCGCTTAATGATACTGTATAGTTTACGAGCCTCGATGATAGTTTCACCTCCTTGTACATAAAATACTGAGCTTACCACAACTTCTCAAAAAAAGAAGCTTTCATATTTCTTAACAAGGCAAACAAAAAAGATGCAACATTTCAATAAACATAAACAGATTTAGAAATGAAATGTCTACATTTCTGCCCCCAAAGAGGCAAAGAGTATTACAAAATTAGCCAAAAGATGATTCGAAGACTTCACATTAAGCATCTAGATTATTAACAGGGAAAACTTAGTGTGTAATCAACACTGAACAATAAAGTAGCATAAAACCAAAAAAAAAGCAATAGATATTCTTTGCTAACTCACAGGAAAAAAAAAAGCATCACAACTTTACGAGAGCTAGCATAAGAGAGTCAATAAAGGTAAGAAAAAAGAAGAGCCGTGGATAAAGTCTGGAAGAGAAAATTGATTTGGAAGTCATCCCATTTTTCAGCTCTCTCTCTCTCTCTCTCACACACACACACACACAAACTCACTATAAATAATTCACAGTTTCACACTAACAATCAAAACACCCACATTGCTCATGTACCAATAAGGACCCTTTCTCCTCAACCTATACTGATGATAATGAAATTTGCCAACAAGATCAATTATTGATAAACAAGTTTTGTTCAGTAAAAATAAGTTCTATTCAGTAAAATTTACAAGAAAAAAAAAGTTTAGTAACGATAAAATAAGTTTTGTTCAGTAATAATAATTTGATTTCTCTACTAATAAGTTCAGTTGAGTAATTAACACGTTTAACTCACTTAAAATAAGTTCAATTCAATAAATTTGGTTCAATGAAATAATTTCTGTTTAGCAATAATAATTTCCTTTCTCTACGAATGAGTTCAATTCATCGGATTTGGTTGAATCATAACTTTAGCTTAAGTTGAATTCAATAGATATATGCTTGATTAAAAAATGCAAGCAAGTACCCACTCCCCCAACTCCGTGCACACGCCGGGGGAGGAGGGGGTAGAAGCTAATAGAAAACAGGTGAGGACTAAGGAGATCAATGTACCCAGATAAGAAGCCATTCAGCAGAAGACCAAGTGTCAAAATATAAAATGCATTCAGGCCACACACAAAAGGAAGGTATAAGAGTCTTTTGACCGGGCCAACCCAAGTCAGAAAGGCTTCCTTACAGGATTTGGCAGATACGTTCCTGTTCCACTACGATATCTTGGCATTTCATCTGCATGGCGTGGGTAGACAGCAGGGGGTCTGCTCGACGGAGACTGAGGAGGAACTGGCACAATGCGTGGGCCATAGCTCATAAGCTGAGACAGAAGGTTCCCATCTGCTGCAACAGGTCTTCCAGGACCATCCCAAGGAAAGCGACCTTGTAAGTACATAGGAGGAACAACAACAGGGGAGGGGCAAATGACTGGTGCAGGAAACTGTGGGCCCTGGCAAATCCGTCCAAATTGCAGATTCTTCCAATGGCTAGCAAAGTCACTGTTAAGAATATCAAGCTTTGGTTCCTCAGGTGACCTCACTGTAGTTGTTCTACAGGAATTATAAGTCGGAAGTTCCAGCCTCCCTGTAGAATCATTTTTTTCTGAATCCTCTTCAACACACAGAGTATTACCTGATTGTTCGGAAGTTCCAGCCTCAGGAGGAAAATGAAGCATTGTAAAGAATGGCACTGGTGGTCCAGTAGGATAGAAAGTGAAAGGAACATCAGAATTATCTACAACTCTTTGCTGAGAGCCAGGACCCAAAAGCATAGGAGCAATAGGTACCGCCGAATCAGATCCAGTTGTTTGTGCCGCTTCAAAGCTAGGCATGTGGTTCCTTGGAACATGCAAAGTAGATAAAGGTTGAGAAGCTGTACAGATTTCATCAAGTCTATTCCCTGTTGTGGACAAATTGTTCCAGTCTCTAGCCTTGTCATCTAAATTAGAAGAGGCATGCTCAAAAATATTTTTATCTTTGCCATGAATATTAGAAGCCGATGCACCAGCTTTCCTACCACGCTTTTCCCGGACTGCCTTTGACACTCTTGCAGATGATCCATCCCAGGAACTTTCTGACGATGTCCTACTTCTCACTGAAACAGCCTGAGAAGCAGAAGAGAACCTAGTACTAGCTAGTCTATCATCAGTGTGCACCTCATTTTCTCTATTACCATGTCGCTGGAATTTTTCCACATACTCATCTCTCACTGACGGTTGAAGCACTCTGGTATTTTTAGACTGTGCTTTCAGAGAACTCCGAGAGCTAGCAGCACGAAACGAAATGAAGCTGGAATTACCAGAAGTTGAAGGCTGCCTGTCATCAGCATAATATGTATCTATGCTTGCATCAACTTGTCCAAACCTTCGACTTGAAGCTATATCTCGCTCATGCCAACATTCAACAGAACCAAAGTTTTCATCACCCTGTTCATTTAAATCTTCAGAATTTGTAGGCAGCCCAGCTCCACGAAAAAATTGTGTCAAAGGAGATGAAACTAAGCCCTGTTGAAACTGCAGGTTCGCTGCCCACTGAGGATCAATCAGGGGAAAGTTGGGAGGAAACATCCCAGCCATGTTTCTCTGACCATATCCCATAGAAGCAAGCACTGATTGGGGTAAATGAGGAGATGCCATATTCAATGGCATAGGTATCTGTCCACCAAAATTATGTAAAGAGGAGGACGCCATCATATTTACAAGATCCTGCTCCTCTTGATGCATCCCCTGTGCTCCCATTACAGAAGTATGGCCTTCACTAACAACAGTTCCAGAATAATCAACAAAGCTAGATGAAACAATATTAGAATCAGCAGCAACATCTACAACATTATGAGCTAAACTTTGCCTCCCAGATGAAATATCATCTCGAGCGGATATGGTGCTTGGAAATGCCATAGTTTCAGATGCTATGTTTTTTCTCCTGTTACTGTCTATCTTTGAAGAAGTAATCTGACTTCTTTCACTTTCAGCAGGTTTATTACGCCTTCCTCGTGAAGATGCATCAGTGAGCTCAGGACTTGACCTGGTCCTCGGAATATGATATTTCCCATGTACTTCTTTCAACAGGTGGTCAGGTTTCAAGCTTTGATTTTTTTCAATTTGCACATTCTGAACCAAACTTAAATTCTCAATATGCTCTGAAATCATTGGGCTCTTTGGATTCCCAAAATTCTCCTGACCCTGAGTGCATGAATCTACAGGAACATCATTGTTTTTGGAAATACTTTCCTGTGGATAGCTAGCACGTTGAGAGGATAGAGTTCGAGTACTATGGACTTCAATCTCAATTTCTTGAATTGATGGATTGATTTTTGCATGACTACCACTTAAAGCATTCCCTTGACTATTTGATCGATCATCTGGATTTGCAGATCTTAAGGTACCCACATCACTGTTAGGGACATCAGGGCGGATGCCACATCCATGCCTCTCCCATGTACTCCTAAAGAACTGGTTTAGCTCAACAACAATATTCTCTTCCGGGCAGTCCAGCAGTGTGGCTAGCTTCTTCGCCCCAAATGAAAAGGCACTGCGAATTCTGTAAAAATTTCCTGAAAAATAAGCATGTCAAGTTTATAGAACAACTGATCAACAAGTAAACTTGGAAAAAGTACTAACTACTCAGACAGCTTTGTGAATTTAACCCACTCCCTCATCTCTGTTAGCTCAATCTTCAATTCCCGTCTCCTCTGTTAAAAACTTAACACAGTAAAACTCATTTTACACTCGTTTTGCAGAATTATATGTCAGATATCCATCTCTCCAAAACAAAAGCAGAATACAGCACAATAGAGTATTTTAGCTTTCAAATGATAACATTAAACAGGAATAAATGTGAAAGTCATAAACTATCAATCACAAACACAAGTTAGAAAGATAGATCAGGCCCCTCAGAAAACAGGATACGATAATCTATTGGTTAATAGAAACAAAAATGATGAATACATACACTTCATAGACTACGAAAACCCAAAGTAAAATGCTTGATCCTCACCTTTTCAAATAGAAGCTCTAAAAAAAAAAACTTCGAGCTTGGATTAGGAATAAAATACCTTTACCAACACTTCTTCCAAGGTTATTATTTTCACGCAAAGGATCAATGACATTGAAATGCTTGGAGACAAAGGTCTGTCCCTGATTATCTTGGCCTAATGGTAAAACAGCATATACAGTACTACAAGCGTCAAGAAATAATTTGCTAAGCAGCAACTCGCTGCCATCTTTACGAGGAGGCTCCGCTGTAAAATGATCAACATAAAGATATCAATGAAAAGCAATCACAATCAAATTTAACAGCCAAGAATCAGCTGCAAGTTGAACACATACCAATTCCATTAGGAAGTGAGCTAATAGGTACCGGACCCCATAAGCTAACGCAAAAATTACCCCAATCAAAATTGCTAAAGAATTCCAAAAAACGGTAAAGAACCTGGAAAGCAAATGATGTTAGTAGGCATTGAAGAAAGATTGGGAATTTGGTAACTAACACAGCAAATGAAAGCATGTAGGCATCGCACCTCAAGAGGTCCATCAAAGGAATTATTGAAAACATGAAATATGTAAAGAACCAATGTTTCCAAGGCATAAGTAGAAATAAGCCCATGATGAGCACCCAATATACGACTCTCGTAATAGCACCAGGCTTTGATCAATATAATGCTACGCTTAAACAGATGATTGCGATTGATTAAATGATCAACCTGCAAACGGAAAAGTAACAGCATGTAAGTTCTGACTTCTGAATGATACAAAAGGAAACAATCATGAAACAGAACATCACCTCCTCAAGGAAACACAGGGTGCATAATCCACCCAACTGATTGAATGATATATCTACAACAATATTTTCCACAAGACATTTTACTAACTTGACCTGAAAAAATGCACAAGAAAACATATATTAGCTTTGTTTAAGTTATACTTCCAAGGCAACGCCTTAAATACTTGTGTGAATTCTTCCGTTCAAGTATTAACAATACTGAAATGCATTGATACGACAAGTCGACAAGCACATGCACATTTGTATTTTGGAGATATTAAAAAATTTAGAACACCACCTGTCTTTTATCAATCTGCACAGTTTGACTTTTATTATTGTTCAAAATCACAAAGCATGTTTTGACAATTGATTTTGATTTACATATGAGAAAAAAAACATAGTCAAGTAGGGTCTCGTTGGATTTGTCTCAACATGTAGTTTTTAATACATAGTTTTTATACATTTTACATACACGTAAGTAAAGACATTAATCTTCAAAGTTTTGTCTCGAAAACCGTAAAAAGGTGAAGTGAATAAAAAAAATGGAACACTTGGCAATCACATCACTTAAATTTTATCATTTCAAACCAATTTATTTTCAAACCAATTTCAGATCAGATCGACCATTTCAAATTCAGAGTTTTTTTCAAATCACCATGCTTTCGGACCAGATTTGTTTGTTAGTCAAGGTTTCAAACCAAAATCGGATTAGATGGTTTCAGATCGGATTATTTCAGATCAAGTGATCTTGGGTAAGATCGAATTGAAATGAGCCATCGATTGGATTAAAAAATTGTTTTTCAATCTTTTTAAATATATACTTATTTGATTTATCGGTTTTATTCTTGACTTATTGCTCTTTAATGAAATTATATACTCTGTTTTTTTTTAACATGCTCACTTTCTTTTTTGAGTTTTTATTTAATTTGTTCACTAAGTACATTACCTAAATATAATTAAAAAAAATTCTTCAATATTTATAAATTTATTGTTCCTAAGTCCATTTTTCATACTCTCTTACATTTCGTAACTTCAGTAAAATTACATTTTTTTCCTCTCTTTTCCATACTCTCCCATACTTTTGTGCACAACTTTTTATCATTATTTATTGGTATTGATGACAACCCACGTGAGTAAATTTTTTCAAAAAGGACTATTGGAAGTTGATTCAATATCAATATCTGTAATTTAATTTATCATTATTATTCATAACAAAGTAAGGAACATCTTATATTATAAATTAATTTCAATATCAACATCTACACAACAGCCATTATTTTTAATACTTCATTAATGGCTAAAACTTTAATATATAAGCATAAAAATGGCAAGTAAGAAATTTTGTGTGTAATATAAAATCTTGGATTGCTTTTAGATCAGATTAGTTAGGACATGATTATTTTGGATTAGACCAATTTGGTTTCAGATGCGTATCGGAAAGCTTCACACTAAGGAATGACGGAAGGAAATTCAGATGAAAAACTTGCTTAACTTTCAAGAGGTAAGCTCTCTCACAATTAACAACTCAAAGAAACTGAAATATTTTCCATTCATGACTTCACTAATTTACATCCCATTATAGGCTAATAACTTGCTAAACAAAGACTTAATTGCCCTTAACAAGCCAGTTCACTAGTAATAACAAACTCAAAGCATAACAACCACTTAACAAAATGTCAATAACAGAAATTAAAAGAGTAAGTACATGTTTGGTTTAAAAAGGTAGAATGGAATGGTATGGGAATGATAATCCACTAGGTATGGAATGGTATGGGGATGAGAAACTTATGGGGGGAGGTGAGTATGGGATTCATGGGGTTGAGAAACCATTGGGCATGAGGTTCCATACCCAAATACCCCAACCAAACACTATATTGTTCATTAATAGTATCACATCCATTCCATTTTATTCTAAAAACTTGCAACAAAACATGCCCTAAAATTATTAGAGTATTATTTATTAGTAATTCCTCTACTTTCTTCTAGAGTTGTCACATTTAATCACGGTGGTTACTGATGTGCAGGCGTGCAGCACGGAATAGATAAGTTTCGGATTGGATTGACATTTGGGTAGGATAAGTTTGGATTTCAAATCATTTTTCGGATTATCATCAAGAAAATCGAATCTTGGATCGGATTTCAGATTTCGAATCAACTTCGACATCTCTTGTCAATACTAGGAAATTCCCATACATATTAACAAAAGAAAAATAGAATGAGGAGAAGACGTCTTGAGAGAAAGGATAAGGAGAAAGTATCTTGAGAAAAATGGAATACTAGGCCAAAACACAAACGGGAAGATATCTCCTAAATGACCATGAAGACGCATAAGGAGTCAATGGCTAGGCAAGAGCAAAAGTATCTACCGGAAGGCAACAAAAAACGAAATGCATATTAAAGTTAAATCAATTTGAAGCCAAATTATATAATCTTTTCAATACCCCAATGAAAACAAAGGTTCCTTTGTTTTCAATGACATAAGCAAACAAGATTGGTTTGCAATTGTTTTCGAATAGCAAGCTACCCATGCAGGCACAAGCCGTGCCGAGACTACCCACGTGCTAGGCCCACATGGCTCGTGCCCAAGGCAAGATAAAATCGTGTTGTTCCAAGCTAGTGCCAAGTTTAAAAAGAGAGAGCTCATGCTCAAACAATCCCACAATTCATGTCGGGCCGACTAATGCCATGCCTCGTGTCTTAGTTATAATATTTTTATGTTTTATGAAACTTTGCTCATAATAAGTGTCACATGACGGGCCGCCCCGCCGTGCCGGGCTAGTATAATGTTTTGAAATTGTTTGAGCCAACTCGTGCCGTGCTCATCTAGCCCTTGTGTCGGCACAGCTCATGCCCACCTCTATGTAGTATGTACAACCAACAAAACAAAAGTTCCCTACCTATAACTAAATAATGCGAACATGCGATTGGTTCATACTTCTTAGATGATAAATAAATCAAAGCAATTTCTACTTTAGATCCCTAAACATGTATTATATTTTACAGCAATTGATAAGTATTTTCCGGAGTAGATGAGGAGTGACTATCATTCATAATCAAAAACAATATTATGACCCAAAAGGGGAAGCACTTGTTACGAAATACTACGGGAAATTACAAGCTCCATCCCATTTGAGGAAGGTCTCCTCACTAAAAGGATACTATCACATTATCCAACCTGTGTAAATATTATTATTCAAGGAGACACAAGAATCAAAAAACACTAGCAAGTGGGGTGAGAGTGATCACTTTAAATTTATATTGGTATCGTGATGCAGTAGCTTGAAGTCAAAATACTTTTAATTAGTCTACATGAACAACAGCAACACCCATAAATTATGAGAGGTAGGTCTAGAAGATAATACTTCATTCACGTAGAATCGCTACATTTTCCTTTAAGAAAGCTCTATATTAATTGTTATATTTCCTAATATTTTATAATTTAAAAAACAAAACTTTTTTATTTATATTCACACTAAGGGCTCGTTTACATTAGCTTAACTGAACTGAAGTGTATTAATTGAACTAAATAGAGATGAACTGAACTGAATAGAGATTAACCGAACTGAATATAATCTGAAGTAAACAAGCCCTAACTACCCAGGTAACCTTACTTTTCTTTCCTTATTTTCCACCCTACATTAATCACAGAGGCACAAACAGTCCAAATTCCTTTTATTAGCATTAAAACAATGAACTCCCTGCATGTATAACAAGTGAACATAGAAAGTAATAATCATTGACCATGATTATTATCTAACTGCACCTATTAAAGTACATACTCAATAGAATTAGAAATACCATGATAAGGCAAGAACAAATCAAAGGAGTGGAGAACTCACCTCTGCCTGAATGTATTGCACTTCTTTTACATGAAACTCAGCATTTTCATTCTTCTCTTCGCTTATGAGTATATCACGCACTTGATTAGCCCAAGTGTCCTTCAGAGACTGGTCTTCACTGAATGTTGTCAAATCAATGTCCCCATCTGGCAAATATGTCTTGAGAGGAACAGACCCAAAAGTGAAAACCTGTAACAAATATGTATTATGAAGAAGTATCACAATGGCGACGAGGTCAGCCACCTACAGGCTCACCATTCTTTGCTAAGAAGGGTGAGATGACCAAGAGGTAGTGCCACCTATTGTTAGAATGTGGAGGAAGAGCAACTAAACTTCTTGGCTCTTACAGGGTATTTTTATGTCTCAAAAGGCAATATTAAGCATGCAAATGACAACCGTTGACTAGATCCACATGTGCTCCTCAAAATAAGTCAATAATACCCATAATCCCACCACCACAAGCAAATTAATAAAATGGGGCCAATTAAGAGCTAATGGAAGCACAGCTCAATCAGATATTAGGACAAAGCAGTGAATCAACTGAAGATGACGAAGCAATTGAGGCATTTAACGTTATGCAGATAAAAGGAAGCTTTCATGAGCACCCATCTATTAAAACTCATAGGTCAAA
Source organism: Salicornia ramosissima (assembly GCA_951394345.1). NCBI lineage: Eukaryota > Viridiplantae > Streptophyta > Magnoliopsida > Caryophyllales > Amaranthaceae > Salicornia > Salicornia ramosissima. Next base: position 53,485,066 of record OX596234.1, read on the forward strand.
CTCAATTAACAAGCACGGAATTTAAGCTCCTTTCTTTTCACTTTAACAGGAAAATTTCATTAAATTTCAAATACAATTCTGATAAGATGCAATAAGTTGCAATGTGTTCAAAAATGAGTTCAGATCACAAATAAAACAAGTACTGATTATCAGCTTGTTTAATGGTTTCAAAAGTGAAAAGATAGAAGCCTTATTAACATTGTAAGTACTGTAAGGGGTATATAATGAAAAACTATTGCAACCAGTTGTTTCTTTCTATGATAATTACAACAAAAGGAACATGAGCTAAGCAACCCCAAACGAGACGTTGAGACTGAAACAATGGTTAGCAATCTTAGCATAAGTCTAATTCATATAGCATTTGTGCATGTGAGATTGTGAGCACCAGAAGTACACTAACTACCAAATAAATTTCAGACAAACCAAAAAAAAAAAATATTCTATCTACTACCAAAAACAAAAAAGACCAAGCAATCAAGCATTTTAAAGAAAGTAATCTCACCTTACATGGGAAGCATTGCATGATCAACCGCTGCACGTAATCTGCAACGGCATTTCGTCTCTCTTCAGATGGCTGATTAGGCTGAATGCAGGCTATAAGCTCTGCAGTTCTCTCCTCAGCTTTCGACCATCGTTCTGAATCAAGATCACGAATCGAAGCCGATATATTGGGCAGAAGCCCGCTTGGCTGTGGCCATTCCTCGTGCCTGCCCATGCAAGCAAAGGCTAATTTCCTTTACCCAATGCTATACTCCTAAGCAAATAAGAATGATAATCCACCCACCAGTAACAACCAAGATTGAGAAAACAGTAAAAGATTCTCCTCCTTATTTTGTCCAAAACAGAACAATGCCTATAAAGGAGAATATCTTTCAGGTTAATCAAGATATCTTCCTACTCTCACAAGAAGCAGAAAAATGTCAAACTTGTAAGTATTCCTATTATCCAGAATTCAAATCAACCCCAGATAATATGCTGTCAAAACCTAAAGAAGTTACAAACTACAAAAACTATAACCAAGATTGAGAAAACAGCAAAATACCCTCCTCTTTATTTTGTCCAAAACAGAACAATGAATGTAAAGGGGAATATCTTTCAGGTTAATCAAGATATCTTCCTACTCTCACAAGAAGCAGAGAAATGTCAAACCTGTAAGTGTTCCTATTATCCAGAAATCAAATTTACCCCAGATAATATGCTCTCAAAACTTAAAGATGTTACAAACTACAACAGCAATATAATACTGCAAAGAAGATGCTACAACAACAGGTTCAAGAAATTTTCCTAGATTAAGCTACTAAATTAATTATCCAACCCCAAAAATTCAAACAGAAACAATCTAAAAATCCAACAATTTGTAACCCAAAACCCCAAAAATACTATCCAACTTTGGATTAAAAAAGGGGGGGGGGGGGGGGGCGATTTGGGGCTACCCAACTTTGGCAGAAAGAAACCCTAGCTAAAAATGGAGGAACTTTTCAAAGTGGGTGCAACAATATGCCGCAGAAATGTCGACAAATGGCTAGTTAGATACTAATATTCAAAGGTAAAAGGAAACCCCAAGTGGGATTAATGCTTGTTAATTCTGCAATACTTTTAAAGATTATGCTACAAGAAAGAAAACATCAGAAGCAGGGGCTATGGATCGTGAAAAAATGAACTACCAAGAAAATGGGCAACAAAGGAGAATCAGATAATTGGAGAAATAGGGATTTTTATAAACAAAACAAAGGTAATTTCAATATTTGAAAAAAGGAATTGAAAAAAAAAGGAGGGGAGATAGAAATAATCTGGGTGGTGTTTGGGGAAAAAGAGGAGGGAGGGAGTTTTTGTTGTTGTTAATGGCCAAATGGGCTAACCAATAACAGCTTGTTGTTGTACACAATTGGTTGGTCTGTGCCCTAAGCTTTTTGGTGCTAATGGAAGGGGTCCATATGATCATATGTAATACCTTAGCATTTTCAAGAATGAAACCTAATTTTGTAGTCCCAAAATTTGTACCTTTTGTCCTAAAAAAAAATTTAAAAAAAAAAAACACTATTTCCCCCTCCAAGTTTGGTAGGCACAACCGCACAAATCATAGGAGAATATTCACCCCAAAAAAGGGGGAAAAAACTCTGTCGAAAACAAAAAATGTTTAAATATTAAGTTTAGAGAAAAATATTTTCTTCACGCAGATATATTCGCTCTCATATATGAAACAAATCTTTCTTTATTTTTGATAGGGGATGCTAAAATAGATATATTGAGAAAAAAATGTTGGGGTATTACGTAGTACTCCCTCTGTTCTTTTTTGGATGTAACATATTGAATTTAGATACTATTCATCTAATATACCTTGACTATTAATTGTTATTTATACATAAGCTAAAATATAGGAAGTGAGATCTTATTGCATTCGTTTCAGTACACAGTATCTAGATTTTTTACAATTATACAATTAAATATATTGTTGGTCAACGTTGTGTCTCGACAAGTGTGAAAGTCAATATGTTATACTAGTCTTATGTGCACGCAATATGTGCTTTAATATATGAATATCTTATATAATAGACATTTTTATCAATATGGGTATCTAATTATAGATAATTTTAAAATGTGAATTTTGGTGTATGTTTGTGTTTTTTTTTTTTTTTGAATTATATATTCTGTAATATTTTCATTTAAAAAAATACAAAATTTCCTTTTTAGTTAATATTATATAGTTTGAGTATTTAGGAATTTTCTGAAAAGTAATTTAGACTTTTTGAAGGAGGACACCATGGCTCCCCTTGACTTATATAATAGAGATCTATTAAAAACAGATGGAGTAATAAATAAAAAGATGTGAAAAAATAAGGTAGCATAGGATTAGAAAAATATATCAATTGGATAGATAATCATAATTTAGAAACTCTCCCACCGGAGGAATGAGGGCCTCCTCTGCTCAGAATTGGTCAAATAACCTATTTTTTTTATTAAAAGTGATTATATACTTAATTAATATTTGAAAATATGGAATCCCAACTCCCCGCATAATAAAATCATTCTTTTAGAAGCAAAAGTGCATATAAATAAATTATTGTCAATCTTAGAGCTTGATTTGTTTACATTGTAAATAATTTCTTATAAGAATTTCTATTTCATGGGAAATTTTTTTCCCTCTTCAATTTTCTAGGAAATCAAGATTATTGTTTAGCTGATAATGGTAATTTTAATTTTTCATGTGAATTCCAACTCACCAAGGGGACTTGAGTAAGTTATTTACACCCTTTTGTGGAAAATATAATTTCCTAGAAAATCCAAATTTCTATGATTATGTCAACTAAACAACACATTATCTCTTCAATTCGTAGAAAAATTTAATTCTTATGCTTTTGATGTCAACCAAACAATCTCTTAATTTCTAAAATTTAAACTATAATTAAAAAGTGCTCATTCAGGAAAATTTTAAAAAATCATTGAAAGAGACAAATTATGAGTCATTAAATCTATTAAACTTATTTGAAGCATTCATTAGGAAACTAACTACGTACTTAAACTGTAATGCAAAGTTGGATATTGTCAATTTTGACAACATAAAATTTTGTCACTACTTTTACGGCCCGTTTGGTTGTTGGTAATGAATTTTGATAATAGTAATGAATTGAAAGTGTAATTTGTTAGGGAAAAACTTCAAAATTACACCGAAAAACATAGTTTTCATTCCCAAACTTGAAATTCCTTCTTATTTTCTATTATCATCCATTACCGTGTGGAAAGATGGTATTAGATGGGAATGGAGTTAAGCTAATACCACCATGAGAATAAATTTTGATTTTCCTTTCATATCTAGTTATAAATTCATTTCTATTACCTCCATTTAATCATTTATAATCAACTATCAAACAGATCGTAAGAGTAAGATGGGTAGAAATTGTGTTTAAAAAAAGTGCAAACTAGAAAATTTTATGTGGGAATCACAAGTTAAAAAAGAAAGTGTTTTAAACGGTGTGGGATCTTTGAACTTGCATATCTGGATTCTGGAGACAGAGAGAACTAATAAATGCTACAAAGTACAAACGATGATATAGTGAGTTGAATATCTGGATGCTCAAGCCCACCTAAAGACAATATGATATGCATGTTTCTTAAATGTGAGTTGAATCCGGCCCAAAATTTTTACTTGTCCAATCCGATCTAATCCGAACAAAGTTTTCGAAATCCAAATCCAGTCAAATCCAATTCAAATATTTAAAATTCATTATATTATTTCAATTTTTTTTAACATTATTGCACTAGATTAAAAATTATGGGTGGTACATCATGCAACTAAATTAAGGTTGTCAATACAATAAATTGATCTATACATATATATTTATGTGTATACACACACACATATATTGATATACAAAAATTATGATTTCTTGTATACATTTCCTTCAAAAAAATGTGTGTCTGTGTATATACACCTTGAATTCTAATTTGAACTTTGGACTCTAATAGGTTGATTGGTTGAGTAGTACAAGTCCAATCCAAAAAAAATTGGCTCAGAAATTTGAGCCTGAATCCAAACCAAAATTTCCAAGCTTGGTCTAGTCAACTAAATTAGACTGGATTAGATTGGACTTTAGATTTCTCAAATCCACTTACACCCTTAATCTCTGATAATTTTACTGTTTAGCTTCTTATAACATATAGTCCTGTATGTTATTTTTAATACAGACAAGATCATACCATTTCAATTTTTTTTACACTTAGCTTCCAAACGACTGTCATGTTAAAGTAGCTAGGTATCGTATTATACCTTGTAGCTAGTTACCAATAATTCCCCAAAGGTGGAGTGCTTGGAGCCTAGTGCTTGTTTGGTTTACCATGGGAAATAAATTCCCACATGAAGTCATTACTATATGAAGTTTTTTTCCCTTACTAATTATAAAGAGGGAATTTAGTGAGTTATTTTCCATGCTATGTTGGAATTTAAATTTCTCTTAGAAATTTGATTTCCTAGGAATTTTTTAACCAAACACACCATATTCTAGTTATTGCCTAGGAATTTACATTTCCAAGGAAAATACCTCACAACCAAACAAGGACTTAGGGCTTGTTTACTTCAGTTCAATTAAATTCAGTTCATCTCTATTTAGTTCAATTTATACAGTTCAGTTCAGTTCTATTTAACTAATGTAAACGAGCCCTTAGTAACATGACATTCTAAATGACACGTAGTCCAACAATAACATCTCGGGTTAATTTCAGTTAATGTTCAGCTCAAGTTTTAAATTTTCAGGACAATAATATATATAATTTGGATAGTTTTTAGTTTCGGCTATATATTTCGAGTTCTGGTTTTCTTTTTGTTCGATTTAGTTAATGAGTGTTTTCATTGATTGAACCACTCATAACTCAATTTGACAGTGCTGGTAGATTTATTGAATCCAATACTCAATATCCTCATCTAGTGTCTTAATTAATTATATTAAATTAAGGGAGATGTTTATTTCGTGGGAATGTACGTAGTTTATTTGCTTAATGTTATGATGCGGCATGTGTTGCATCCACATTTTAAGCCAGTCCAAAAGGGCGGGTGTAAGGGAGAGTGATAGAGTATATGACATATTACTGAATCTCAACTATCATCTTAAGCTTTTGGTTGAGTTGCATGACCCATTAACAAGGGTGATTTATTTCATATTTAAAACAATGATAACAAGAAGATCAATTAACAATGATTATATATTATTCTTGTATCTCAACTATCAGCTTAAGCTTTTGTGTTAGGTTTAGTAGTGCTTGCCTGCATATTGTAAGAATATCTTAATGCATTATTTGATGTACAGTTTTTAGCAACACTATCAAAACATACTGCTTCAAAAGTAATCGTATCAATTAATTTTTGAATGATCGCTAGCCCTTAGCCCAATGAATTGTAGAGATACAAATACATGTTATTATTATATACTTGTACAAGAAATTTCGTTGTATACCTTTCCTTCTTAAAAAAAAAAAATTAAAAAGAAGTCCTAGTTAAAAGTTTCCTATACATGCATGACGAACCATCCTTTGCTTGCCCCTGATTTCTTTCCCTATGTCACTTCGTACAATTTCTTGTGGGTTGACATAACTTTTAACTAGAAAATTGTAACTTTTTACCATAAAAATATAACTTTTTACAAGATTGGTTACATTTTTATTATAAAAGTTATAATTTTATGCTAAAAAGTTACAATTTTTGACGTGAGATCTGCTACTCACTTAGAGATTGATTTCTCCAAGTTATTTTGCCCCTCTTTATTTACAAGTCCTTCATCCAAACCTCTCCTACCTTCTAGTGAATGTCGACAACATTAGACGCTTGTCAACACCTCTTGTCTGGCCGATTTGTTCTCCAAGATACCTTCATGTATCCATGGATATTGTGATGGAGAAGTAATCAATGGCCATATTGTATGTCTCTCTTTCTTGACTTTTCGGAAAGCTATATTGGTATACTGCTTCATAACCCCAGTAACGGCCTTTAAGTAGTTTCTTGAGTCATGGTCTCTGAGTATAGTTCCTTCTGAACCATAAGCTCGAGGATCACTCAAGGTTTCGAGAGGATGTGGAGTGTTGAGGAATTCTCTCAAAGCGTTTGCTACTGAGGCCGGTTGTGTCTTGTCAAATGCATAGAAGGCACATCCTTGTGGAAGTAGTGGATGTGGTGGCGATAATTTCTCAGACGGCTGAAGAATATATACTTGTCCCAATGGTGAATACAACATTTTCTGTATGAGCACATGGATAAAAAGAAGTTAAAAGTTTTGTAGTTAGGTCTTATTCTTTTGTACTCAATTTCTGAAACTCCAGTTCATCCGTTCAACTCCTGTAGAGTCCAGGATTTAGATTAATTCAGTTTAATTCAATTTTGTTCAGATGAATTCAGTCTAAAAGAACAGGTCTTCTTACTCATACAGTCATGTCTAACACACACAAATATGTCAATTTGAGTAACATAGATAACAAAAAAATAAGATACTTACATGCTTGTTGAGGCAAGAATGTGATTTGAAAGAGCTATTTAAACGCTTGAGCACTTGTTCAACTTGTCTAGGATAGTTGCAAGAGAATGCTCTTGGAACAATATCCCTATGCATAATGATATTTTGGACCATGCTTTCATCCATGTTTAGTTGTTTCAAGACTTCCTCACCTCCACAAAACACAAATGGTGATCCAAAAGTAACAACAGGCAAAAGGGTTGATGTTTTGAGAGCTCCTTTTGATATGAGCATCATATGGACTAATAGTGCTAGACTTCCCCCTAATGAATGTCCTGTAAATTGAAATTTTGCATCTTTTCCATAACAATCCAAGTGATTCTGGATTTCTGGCATGAACTGCTCGTATAATCCTTTTGCTGCTTCGTATATTCCTCGGTGAACTGCCGCGTCTATGTCCTGCAATTCAGAGAAGCTACACCCGTGAATAACCAGAGGAAGATACTTTCTATACAAATGTAACTTCCAATGAACTACTGCCTCCGTATCATAATATTCGCTACATAAGTATGCGATACAGACTCCTAGGCAAAAATTGAATTTAACGAGAGATAGAGTGAAAATTGAATAATTCAATAGGACCACAACAAAAGTAAAGTTTAAAAAATATTAAAAAAGATACAGCCTAAAATGAAAAACGTTGCGAGTATTGCGATACGGAAGTAATAATATTTATTGTTGATGATGAATGTTTATTTGGTGTAATTTGGAAATTTGAATAATGTTAATTAAATCTTATACTCCGTACTAAATTACTAATGTTCATTCAAATTGAACTAATGATAGAACGCGCCCCTGCAATGAATTCAACATCTGTTAGTTATAATTTAAAAGAAGAAGAAATGCAACTGCTTTTACCTCGAATTTGGAGGGCTCAAAGAACAAGTTTGCTTGCCAAGATGCAAGTGATTCAGACCCCTGCAATTATTATCAACAATGTGTTGTATAAAGCCACTAGAAAATCATTTACTGCCATAATACACTTAATATTTTTAAATACCTTTTAAACACCATTTTCCTCGAGGGTTGCCCAGGTTTGCACTGTGCACCATATTTTAGCAATGTAAAATAGCGATTTTGCAACTTTGCATACCAAAATAATCTTTTTGTGTGTGACATGCGTCATTTGAATTTGTTATTATTTACAGCATTGCCATTATGCAATGTTTAGAAATGGTGCATGATGCATACCCTGGCTGACTGGCTCATAAAGAGCAGATTTCCTTTTCTAATAAAAAAAAAAGCCGATACTTAACAACAAACATTAAAGGAAACCGATTTTTCTTTTTTTGGGATTTAAGAGGTAGTTAAATTAGATTTTTGTTAAAAAAAAAAAAGTATTCATAGTTATTTGAGAAAGTAGTACGTTTTTAAAAGGTAGTGGGGGGTGCCTAATGTGTTGAGTCAGGAGATGTATTTGGCGATGTATTAAAAAAAACGTTACAAAAAGATGAGTAGTTTAACCTGAATAACAAAGAAGCGGACATGAGTGTTTGGATCATCACAAATGTACCACTCACAAGGTGAAGAATGTAATGATTGAAGTTCCTTAGCAGCTGCTTGTTTTTCCCTCTCTTTTGCTGCAACAACAGCAGTCATTGTTGAGGCAGCCATCTGAGCAGCCATCTCTGAGTTACAACCTCGCGGTACAGGACAACACCCGTTACTACTGCTGATTCCTGTGTAAATTGACTCTCCAAATTTACTGCATTGTTTCTCATTTTTGGCTCGAGTTTGGACATGACAAGCTGCAGAAGCCGCAATTTCATACGCTACAGAAGTGCTAACTATATGTTCTCTTTGCCCCAGATTATTATTATTATCTAACTCTTGTTTTGGTATCAGGGAAGTTGAGTCCCTGGCTAATCTTGCATTCAGTTCAATAGCCTTTGCTTTCTTCTCTAAGGAAGATGTTATGAATTCTAGACCTTGGTTTCGTTGCAAGTCGCGAGCCTAAACAATGTAAAGGCAAAACATTCTCGAAATTAGCCATCTTTATTTTCACAAGTTTGTATAAAGGCAAGAGATGATGTCTAGTCTTGTGTTGTTCTGTGTTTAAAAACATAGCACAATGGCATACTCGTAAATATTACTCATCTTTATTTTCCATAATTATGCATACAGGTGAGGGATGTCAAGTATTGCACATAGCATAGTGGCTTAATCTAAATATTATGAAGGTAGCATGCCAAAATCACGAATGGTTGTGTACTTGTGTGTCATCTGTGTAGTAACTTTTAGTTTATTTACAATTATGCCACTGTGTTGTGCAAACTGAGAATTAGCTTGCCCTTCTTGAACATGCTATCTAAATTTAACGGTTTTGAAAGCATAGTACAATCAGGGGCGGAGCCAGGGAGGCTGGCGGGGGCCTCGGCCTCCCCCTTGGCCCAAAATTGTTAAAATGAATCTAAACAATAAAAATGTAGTAGCTTAATTGGTTTGATTGCTTATTTATATTCCCTTAGTCTAGGTTTCGAGGTTCACTAGTAACATTCTTAATTTTTTTACTCTATACCATTCTATTACTTTAGTGTGATATTAATTTCGGCCCCTGCGATAAAAAAATTCTAGCTCCGCCACTATGTACAATGACACAGACTCTGTTCTTTTGGATTGAATCAATCTGAACTGAACTAAAACTAAACTAAATTTGTTTGAACTGAATTGAATTAAACTAAATCCTAGACTTAGTAAGACTGGACTAAACTGAATTGAATTGAAATTTCATAAATTAAGTCCAAAAGAATAGGGTCATACATACTTATAAATATTACAAAGGGAGCATGTATGTCAATGGTGGTGTCTGCGGTGTGCCAAGTGTGTGACAACTTTCAGTTTATTTACGATTATGCCATTGTGCTACCTTTTAATTAGCCCAGCCTTCTTAAACCTGAAAGAAAACTTTAATAAGTTATGAAACCATACCTTGATTTCTGGAATTTTATAAGCTTTGTTGCATAGGTAAGCCAGTTTAGAGAACCTCTTAGCATCTATGTAAGGCACATGAGCAATAAGCCTTGAGAATGATTCTGAGTCAATCACTACTTCATCTTCTGCATCACCATAATCCACCAAACACCCATCTTTTTCACCATCAAAATCTTCTTCCTTGTCCCCATTCCTACAATTAATTTCCTTGTCATTTTTTCCTTTCCACCGCGTCCTCAGCTGCAATAGCCTCCCCACCCAATTCGCCCGTTTCACCCTTTTTTCTCTCTCGATTTCCTCCTCTTCAACTTCCTCATCATCATCATCATAACTGTCTTCAACAGTCAGTTGAGTAGTGGAAGTTGTCGAAACTGTGTAGGAGAAAACTCCAAAGGATCTGTTTGGCCTTAGCTTGATTGATCCGGGTGATAAAGATGAGGCGGATCGAAGTTGAGTCGAGGAAGAGAGGAGGTTGTTGTCAGAGTATGATCTTTTGATAGTAGATTGCTTATACAGATCTTCGCCAGATAATGATCGTCGAAGGGTGCAGGACTCCCCAAGGATGCCTCTCATTGCGGTCGCAATGTGGGGATTCGGCACATTCATTGATGAGCATGCCATGGTTACTTTGGTTGCTTAACTTCTTAGTAACCTGACAATGTAAACATCTGATCTATTTCTATATTAGTCAGTAAACAAAGCAAGTAATCATCATACAATGCATCTGTTCTGTTCTGTTCATGTTATGTTTTTTTCCCTTATTTAAGTTCTCCTAGGTTGCTTTGAGTCGGAAACGAATCCGGATACGGGACTAAAAACGGCAAATCTAAAAACATAATATTAATAAGGGTATGGCCAATTATAATATGAAGAATCGGAATTGTCCCCAATACGGGGACAAATTCCGCGACAACTACCCAAATGAAGTACCCATGTTGCATAGAAGTTCACATAAGCAAAAATAGTGTGTTCTTCCCTAAAAATAAAATTTACTCCATCCGGCTCAAAATAATTGCTACATATGGAATCTCATGATTGTTCATTTGACTATTTTATTTGACTTCCTATACTTTTATGGGTCTGTTATTTTCAACTTATAAGAACTAATTTGCACTTATTTATTTAGTTAATTAATATTTATCTGAACTATTCTGGCCTTATAAATACTGAAAATAAGTTGAAGAGAACACTGCCTATATATGTAGCGTAAAAAAAAAAAAGTCATATGGGATCTATTAGATTGGTTTCGAACTTTCGATATTGTAGATTTTTATATATAGAATTTTTACAATTTTTTCACGAACGTAAACTAAAGATATAAAAACAGATGTAGCAAATAATTTGAGTCGGAGGGAGTAATCTTTGACAATTTCATTGTATTTCAAGTTCAATGTTTCAAAGTAGGTAATTAGAAAGATTATGACAAAAGTTATAGCATTTGAAGGAACAAGGAACCACTTGATAGAAGTTTTTGACTAAAATACATTTCTTTTCTTAAGTATATACAAACAAAATGTTGCACCATTTGGTTTGATAAAAAAGATAGTGTGGTTAATTGGTTAATACTCTTAGCAGTTAGCAATTTAACCATAGTACGGAGTATTTTATACAAAACTGTTTGTAATTGCTTCTTGAACGGCTGAACCATCAGCCAGTAATAATAGAGTTGAAGTTAGCCGAGAATATATTGATTATTGAAACATAGGTATTAGGTGATTTTTTGGACTCTTTCTAATGAGTTGAATTCATTATGATTTTAAAGGTTTAAAACTCACAACTCACAAGTAGTTCTTCCTTTTTTGGTTTGGCTTTCATTAAAAGGAAGGTTATTATGTTAAGTTATAACTTAGAAAATAGCCCATGAGGAGACAAACCGGGCTCGGAAAGCCCAACTCTGAATGAGGCCCTAGCGGTCCATTTGGTAACCGGTTATAAATCATGGTAATGGGAATGAATTTATAACTAAATTTGGATGGAAAATCAAAATCTATTCCCATGGTGGTGCTACCTTAGCTCTAATTTATCTAATTTTCTTTGCAAATATCCATTCCCATCAAATACCACCCTCCCCAATGGTAATGGATGAGAATGAAAAATGAGAAGAAAATTGAAGCTTGGGAATGAAAATTTGTTTTCCATAGAGATTATAAGGTTCATCTTTTACAAGATTACACTATAAATTTATTACCATTACCACAATTTATTACCAACAACCAAACGGGCCGTAGGAGTTAGTGTTGAACGGATTGTGGGTGGTTGTGGGTTGGCCTCAGTTCAGATTGAGTGATGGAGTTATATTAGATTTTGGCTCTATTGTTTACCTGCATTTGTTTTGTGAATTTGGGTTGTGCTATGTTTTATGCTTTTATAATTATATTTTGTGTTTTTACATAAAAAGATTGTATATTGGGTGCACAGTATAATGGATAAAAGTTTCAAATATTGAAAGTTAACCTTAATTAAAAAATAATAATTTTTCCATAAGGAAATTTTTAAGTGTTTGAAGTAACTTTATATCAATGTTACATAAAAATGGGTAACTTTTTGAGTGATGGAATTGATATTTTATATCCAGGTGTAAAATGGGTAACGGGTTTGTACTTTCGAGTGGTGGGGTTCAAATTGATTTTATTATTGAATGCATTTCTTTTCCTTAATTAGCATCACTCTCATTTTCACTCACACTCATTTCACTTTCACTCTCTATTTGAGATGTGGCATGGGAAAACTAAAACCTAATTTTTAATTTTATAACAAAGTGAAATGAGTGTGACTGAAAGTGAAAGTGATGCTAGCATTCCTCAAACTTATTTCTATTGAAAAAACTAAATTACATAAGACATCCCATTCCAATTGACAAAATATTATTGGAGTAATTTGACCTTTAAAAATCTAACTAATTTTACTAATCGGGTATAACTAATTTTACGATACTCTTTTTTTGTTTTTGCAAAATATATTCTTTATTACTCTCCGTTAGTCACATAGTCCTTGTTCTTCTGGACTTAATTTCTAAAATTTTATTTCAAAAATTCACTTCAGTATTTGCTCTAGTGACTCAAAACTTTTCCTTAGTGTTTGTTTGGTTCAAGGTAGGAAATAGTAATTCCAAAGAAGTAGTTTTTCACATAAAATTGTATTTCCTAGGAAGTGTAATGTTCAATCTTGTTTGGTTGAACATGAGAAATTAAAATTAGCTAATTTGCTTGAGAATTTCGGAGCAAAAATAAAATAGAGCAGGTAAATCCCATTGGATCAACAATAACATGTGGGCGACATCTAAAAGAGAAAAGTTATAGCTAACCATTGGAGCTCATTGGAGCTGGATCATAAAAAATTATAATCTCATTGCCCCATTTACATTTTCTCATCTCACGAGACACATCTTTAAATGAAAATATCTTGAGATACGTATAATAAAAAATTACAATCATTACATATTAAAAAAGTACACATTGAGCCGAATCAAACAAGATCCCATTTGACTATATTTTTCCTTACATGTATAAAATTATAGAGAGTTAAAGTTATCAAATGAACAGTACCAAAAGTCAAAATGGAGCAATCTTTAAGGGACATAGGGAGTAGCTGTTTAGTTACAATATATAGTTGAAATTGGGTCACATTACTTGGCTTTACACAACTAACACAAGTGTAAAAGTACAACACTCCATTCATGTTTCAATAAAAGGTAAGTTCACATGGCAACTTTATGGCAAGTTGTTGTTTAACAATTCATCGTAAAAAAGGAAAACAAATTAAGAGACAAAATAAATCCATGTGAAAGCTTAAGGCCGACAAATTTGTCATATAATTGCATCACATTCACATATATATTAGTTTAATAAATGTAATTAACAAATTATTTCCTGTCTTTTTTTACTAGATACATATTATTTATTTGGATGTCTCAATTTACTTGCTATATTTTTTTTAATATATGGGCTCACTTAATTTTGGACTCAAATTCTCTGTCCAATATTTTGTGTCTTATTTGTGTTCCACTAATTTTGATTGGTTCAAAATTCAATGTTTTTAATTTTTAAAATTTAAAAGGTGGGCCGTAGTACTTTTTTGAACTAATAAAAATAGTGGAACACAAATGAGACACAAGATGTGGGGCAGAGGGTTTTTCCCCCTAATTTCTACCTATTTTACCATCATTTTTATCGTTTACTCTCTTTATTCAACATATTTTACCTTTTTTGTCTGCTACTTCACATGTTTCTCCTAAAAATTGTGATAAAAGAATATAGCAAGTAAGCACGGATGGAGTATTCTCTTAAGTGCATTTTTCCAAACTCTATAATTTCATGAATCAATCCCAGAATTACATAATAATAATTCTTCGTAATATAATCTCTTGAATAATGAATACATTGATTGATTACATTCCATTAATATGTTCATGTTAAAAAAATAGAAATAATGATATAATGAGGAAAAAAATAGGATTTGAATTACCTGGAAATGTCTTGTCTTGTCTTCCTTTTGATTTGAATTGATTTGAATGAAATTGAATCTTATTAATAAGGATGGAGGAAATGCATGCTTGAATGAATGTAAATACAATGAGTTGCATGAAAATAGCTAGAGAGTTTAATGTATGTTTGGGAGAATATTTTAATAGAGAAAGGGGTGATATTTGAAAATCAAATCATACAAAAAAGTATTGAGAATTTGCGAAATTGAGATCCGACGATTGTGAGATGCACTCCAAATGGCAAATGTATATATATATATATATATATATATATATATATATATATATATATATATATTTATTTAAGGAAAAGGAAATAATGGCTAGGAGAAACCCTCACTAAGAATCTTGTCACGTGGACATTAGATGTGTCCCTCTTTGAATATGTCTTTTTTTTAGGTGGACATGTTTGCCCATTTTTAGCTTTTATATATATAAGGAAATTAAAATCATATGAATCGAAGTTTTGTTATTTATCGTCTCTTTATTACTAATTAACGACCCAAATTTTCAATAAAATGGTGACTTCCCTTAAAAAAAATTATTTGGTCATTGTGATCTTCGACATTCGTGGTGCTTGTCATATTCGGGTTGTGTGGTCTAAGTAATTTAAGTAATCAGAGTTGTTGTAATCTTTGTTTTAAGTTAAGGACATTATTATTATTTTATTTAAAATTTGGGGTGATAATTAGTAAATAATAATGGCAACGTTTAGAGTTATCATATGTTTTTGTATGCATATGATCCACGATAATTTCATTATGCAATTATGCACCAAGTATATATATAGTGATTGTTTCGCTATAAAATAATGTGTTATGAGATACCAATACGACATTTGAATTTCGTGGAAAAGTTATAGAATTACCTACACACTATGGTTCAGGGTTTGTTCGAGATAAATTTCCCATTCGATGCCTAAGTCATAATCTTATGATGTACTTTATTTTTATAGTCATCGGTATATTACATACAGTGACTTGGCCTCTATGGTTAAACTTAATGTACAATAAATTAGTGTATGTATTCAGTAGTGAATTTGTATAAGGGAAAATACATCTCAATTTTGTCATTTGTGACCTTATTTTTTAAATTTAAATTAACTTATTAATTTGAAATAAATGTCCTCCCATTTCTCTTTATTGTTTCAATTTTGGACTACATAATTATACACTCATGCATGAAAGAAAGTCCACTATCAGATTATCTAACAAAAGACCAGCACCAAAAAAAAATTAATGTCTCAAAGACAACATACAAGTCAAGCAATGTATATAATACTAGAGGATAGTATTATAGTGAGTGACACAAGTTACTAGGTATTTCCACCACCTAGCCTTTCAAGTAAGGCAAAAATCATGGGTTAGTATAATTCCCATTGACAAGCATGAAAACTTCATTGACTCTCCATTATAGTTTATTAGGTGCAGAAATAAGGAGGATTTGTTAAGAAAAAAATGCATATAGCAAAATAAAAACAAGTGGGCTACAATTTGAAAATTGAAATGCTATAATGAGAGATTGAGATTGAGTATACTTGGCAAAAATAAATCTGACCAAAAATAATATTGAATGATCTGCTACCGATCGAACGACTCAATTGACCAAACCTAAAACCGACTTGATTGACGGGTTTGCAAGTTATTATGGGGTAAAGGTGGGAAACCTTGACACGACCCGCTAACTCGACACGAAATCGACCCGTTATTAACGGGTTTAAGTCGACGATGTCAACCTGTATAAATTAAACGGGTTGACACGACACGACACGTTTAATAAACAGGTTGGGTTAGGGTCGAGGGAGTTCAACCCGTTTAGTTAAACAGGTCAACCCGACCCGACACGATTTTACTTGATTTTCAACTTTAGCATGAAAAAATTACATAACACGCCAACACGACCCGAACTCGACACGAAATAAACGGGTTTGGGTCAATAATTTCGGCACGTTTAATATAAACGGATTGACACGACACGACTCATTTATTTAATGGGTCGGGTGGGTTGAGGGGTGTGAATCAGTTTAATTAAATGACACGACACGACACGTTTCCTACCTATAATTATACCACTATATTTAAAACCAAGGTTTAGTAGAATTTAAAACTAATTTTTTTACGAAATTTTATTTTTAACTGAAATCTCTTTTAATAATACTGAACGACTTGAAATTGGCCTGATTGACGAATTTGACAGATTTGCAAGGTATAAGAGGGAGTAATGGGCAAGAATACAAGAAAGGGCAAAAATGGCATCTTGAAAAATAGTCGGTGGAATATACTTTCTTGTTTGGTAGTGGGTATCCCAAGCTAAAAAAGAATATAAAAAGTGGGGACTAATAATAAAATAAACGTAGGAAAAAGGAGGACAGAAATGAAACAGCCAAATGTGAGGTTGCATGACAGACCGAGCTAAATGCATGTCTGTCTGGCTACTCCTTGGCTTGCCTCCTTAGCTTGTTTGCCCCTCCCTCCAATTCCAACGGATCCCTTGGGCCTTGGCCCTTCAATCCTTCATCAATCGGTGTGCGTAGGCCCGTCGAACGGGTCGGGTCGGGTTAGTGTAAGTTTATGGCAGATTATTGATGTTGTGGTACGTCTAATCAAAATAATTTTAAATTTAAAGTTTTAAGGGTACTAAGTTTTTTTTTTTTGCCTAAAATTCTCATAATATCATCTGTTCAATACAATACTAATGATTTTCGAGTTGAGTTGGTTTGAAATCAGGTCGGGTAAAGAGCGATTTGTATGTAACATGTTTAAAAACGGGTTCAGGTGATTTTTTTGTCAAATACACTATTTACGAGTCGGGTTTTTGGGTTTTCAAGTCGAGTCAAAAATTGTCAGCTGTAAATGTGTGTGTGTGTGTGTTTTTTTTTGGCAGAAGGACATACTAAGGTAATGGCGGATTTAGAAATTATATTAAGTTATTTTGGAGGAAAAATTTGGAAAATAAATTAACCATTTTTACGTTCAAGTGGAGTTAAAGGACCTCATTTATAAGGATGTCGTACGTGAACAGCTCGTGGACAAACCTGGTCAAAGCTCGGTTAAAGCCTGTTCGTATATATATAAACGAGTCCGAGCAAAATTTTCAAGCTTGATAAATAAACATGTTTTACTCAAACAAGGTAGTACTCGACTCGTTAAGGTTCGCGAACAACTCTTTCAACTTCGTTAATAAACTCGTTTGTAATCATTTAATACTCAACTCGTTAAAAACACATTTATATACTTTGAATTTTAAAATATATTTATATATATTACGTATCATTTAGATACCATACTTTGTCTTTGTTATAAATTTGGAATAATATCATACTTTGTATTGTACTTTTAAATTTTTAAATTTTACATTACTTATGCTTGGCCAAAAGGTAAAATTAGAAATCATTAATAAAACAATAAATACAAAGCTCATTTAAACATATACTCGTTTATAACTCGGCTCGAGCTCGAATATGTAAACGAGCAGAGCTCAAATATGAAAAAATTAAACGAGTCAAGATCGAACAATGTTTTTGAAAGCTCGGTAATGCTCGAGCTCGGTTAATATTAGTCAAGCTAGCTCAAACAGCTTACTACTCAGCTCGTTGACATCTCTACTCATTTATCAAAGATGGATCCGCTCCTATACTAATGTTAACCATGAGTTGAATCTTTAGCCAAAACAAACAACAATAGTGGCTGACCTAGAGTTAGACACAGTGGCGGATACAGAATTAATATATAGTGAGTCTAAAAATTAAATTGATGAATTTTTATTGGGTCAGTTCCTAAAACATAGATTTTTTTTTTCTTTTTGTAAAATCCTAAATTTTATAATTAAAAAAATTCAATTTTAAATTTTAAGTGGGGGCAAGAACTCCACTACTTCCAATATGTGATGCCCCTTCCTAGACATACACGGACTAATATAAGGGTTCGTTCTTTTTACCTTAAAAAATAAGTTTTAGGTTTAAAAATTTCAGATACGTTATATCAAGTTTAATAAGTTTCAATAATAAGTTCTAATAAGTTCCAATCAGTTCTAATAAGTTCCAATAAGTTCCAACCAGATCTAATAAGTTCCAATTAGGTCCAATAAGTTACAATCAAGTCTATAAGTTCCAATCAAGTCTATGTTATTTTTTTAATTATTGATTAAATAAAATTAATTAAATTAATAATTACCTTAAATCACTCTTACACAACATAAACTGATTTTATTCTATCATTCTTGTTTTATAATTTTTTAGAGAAACCAATCAGAGTTAAATTGAATTAAACTAATTTTTTTATATTATAAAACAAAACTTATTATTTATTTTGGGTTTGATTTACTTTTGATCCAAATTAAACTTTACTCATCCTCCATATTATTAGTATTACATCCGTTCCAGATTGTTAATTTTAATACACGTGAATTAAGAATAATTAAACAAGTAGATAAGTTGTTATTGGAATTGATAATATTAATTAATAATGGGTTTGAAAAAAGAGATACTAATTATTACTACTTCCCTTAACATAATTCAACAATAAAAAAGAGCATAGGTTCAAATGTATAGAATATTATCATTACTAGATAATAATTTTTTTATAATTTACTATTATAGAGAAAATATGATAATAATAAAAGTGCACAAGTTGTCTTATGTAAAACAATGATTAATTTGAAGCTGTAATTGAAGCCCATAACATATTTGTAATAAGTTAAAGAGATAAATTATTACATAAAATCAAGATGTTAATGTATTATTGACCAATTAAAAATCAATATTAGTTAATCACCCCTCAAATAAAACTAGTTTTGAGGCTTTGATTTCCACCCTAATCAACCAAAAATCAGAATTTTTTTATTTGTAATTGTATAATCAAATAATTGAAAATTGTTGTAGACATATAAAGAAGCCATAATAACAAAATTGTTGCGTATTATTATAGTAAATGATTCAACATTAGAGACCGAAATCAATTAAAAAGTATATATATATATATATATATATATATATATATATAGGAATAGAATCGTGTGAGAAAGGGTGTTTTAGATGAGAAAGACTTTTATGTGAGAAAACATCTGCACCGCTTATAATTTTAGATCTAAGGGTTGTTATTTGATCTTGTGTTTTTGTTAGTAAGGGCAACTTGGTAATTTAATTTAAGTAGTATATTTCTATTTTTTATAGCAAAAAAAAAACTGTTTTTTTTGGTTTATTTAAAATACGTTTTTTTAAAATATTTTTTAATTCAAAAAATTGGTTTTTTTTCATAAAATAAAAAATATCTAAAATTCAAGTTATTTGTTTATTTGTTCGTAAGTACTCGTGTTCCAAATTCTATAAGTCATGTTCAAAATTTTATAAGCCAAGTTCAATATTTTATAAGCCATGTTCAAAATTTTATAAGCCATGTTCAAAATTTATAAGCTTTGTTCTAATTTTTAAATGCTATGTTGTAAATTTAACAGCCCATGTTTAAACTTTTATAAGTCATGTTCTAATATGTGTATGTATGCAGAAAATGCCAGTTTATTGTTGGGTTTATTTTAAGTATATGAACTATAGATAAAAAAAAGTATATCAAATATTAAAATTTTTATAAGTCATATTCTAAATTTTATGATTCATATTCTGAATTGTACGGGTCGTGTTCTAAATTTTATAATATAGTTTCCAAACCATATAAGATAGAACTAGAGCGTTGATTTATTTTGATCTAATGTTGATTATTTTATGAGCTTAAAATATTTATTAAAAAAAAACAGCAAATTAAAATTATGATTTTTTTAATAACATAACTTTAAAAAAAAAATTAAGCCTTAAAATTATAATTTTTTTAAATAAAAAATGTAAATTTCTATTTTTTGATTGAATATTGAGTTATATATGTATATGCTCTAAAGTTTATAGCCATGTTCTAAATTTTAGGAACTATGTTCTAAATTTCATTAGTCATACTCTAAATTATGCTCGAATCTTCTTTTTTTAAATACAACAAATCTAGAAAAAAAATCCATAAAATTGATATTTTAAAAATAAAAATATTCAAAACCAAAAAAAAAAAACTGTTTTTTTAGAAAGTCATAAAGAAAAAAATAAAAATTCCTAATCCTACGTATTATAAGGAAAGGAGGGGAGAAATTTTAGGGTTTTTTTTAAAAATTGTTTTAAATTAAAATATCCGTAAAATCTTAGCCTTTAGATCAAAATAAATCAACGCTCAAGATTTTTTCTCATATAAACAAGCCTTCTCACCTAAAGAACCTTTCTCACATGATCCTATATATATATATATATATATATATATATATATATATATTATAAGCCAAGAGGGGAGCCATGGTGTCCCCCCTATAAATTTCTTCTTTACCCTTAGCAAGTTTTAGAAATTCAAACAATATTAGCATTAAAACTAGTGATATTAATAAAGAAAGTTTTAAAAATAAATTGAATTTTAAAATTAAAATATTGTTAAATTTATAATTCAAAAAAATAAAATAAGAACATAAAAATTTATATTTTTGAATTCTGTACGAATAAACATCCATATTGATATAGATTTCTTATAGAAATTAAAATTGATTTTTTATCAAAAAAACTAATTTTTTTTATCAAAAAAACTAAAATTTATTTTTATAAAAAAAAAAAAACTTAAATTTATGTTTTATCAAAAAAACAACTAAAATTTGGAATTTGTTAAATCGTTACCCTCTCATATAGTCAATTATTCATATAAAATTTAGAACATGTCATATAAAATTAGAACATACCATATAATATTTAGAATATGGTTAATAAAATTTAGAACATTAAATAAGTTATTTATTTATTTTTTATGGGTTCCATAGATCAACCTCAATACAAAATATTAAGACTATTTTGAAATAATATTCAATTGTTCAGGTATATATTTTATTATTTTTTTTTGTATAAAAGGTCAATAATTTTATTATAATTGTATCATTTTATTTATTTTAAAAAAAATAAGTTTACTCAATTTCAAACTTATTGTATACAGTTTTGAAAATATCTTATAAAATTTATAACATGATCATGTGAGAAAGCCTCCTTAGGTGAGAAATGTTGTTTATTTGAGAATATATCCAGAGCGTCGATTCAGTGAGATCTAATGGTTAGGATTTAATGGACTAATTTTTTTTAAATTAAAAAAACTTACATAACTAACCCCTATTTTTTTATCAAAAAAAAAATATTTTTTTATCAAAAAAATCTAAAATTACTTTTTATCAAAAAAAAAAACTTAAATTTATGTTTTATCAAAAAAACAACTAAAATTTGGAATGTGGTATACCGTTATCCTCTCATATAGTCAATTAGTCATATAGAATTTAGAACATGTCATATAAAATTTAGAACATGTCATATAAAATTTAGAACATATCATATAAAATTTAGAATATGGTTAATGAAATTTAGAACATTAAATAAGTTATTTTGTGTTTTTATTTTTTATTTTTTACGGGTTCCATAGATCAACCTCAATACAAAATATTAAGAATATTTTGAAATAATATTCAATTGTTCAGGTATATATTTTATTATATTTTTTTTGTATAAAAGGTCAATAATTGCATTATAATTGTATCATTTTATTTATTTTTAAAAAATAAGTTTATTTATTTTCAAACTTATTGTATACAGTTTTGAAAATATCTTATAGAATTTAGAATATGATGTATAAATTATTTAATATTTCATCTACTTAAAATAAAACAAACAATAAACTACTTTAAAATATGGTTTTTTAATATTTTAAGCACACATACACATTAGAATATGATGACTTTGTAACATGGTTTTTTAAATTTAGAACATGGTGTATAAAAATTTGAACAAAGCTTATAAAATTATGAAATGTCGTTAAAATTTTAGAACATGACTCATAAAATTTGGAGCATATTAAGATGTACTTCCGAACAAAAAAAATGAAGTAGAATTTTAGATTAAAAAAAATAGATTTTTTTAAAAAAAATAAAAAAATCAGGAAAAAAACTTAACAATTTTTTTTATAAAAAAAAACAATTTTTTTTATAAAAAAAAACAGATTTTTTTATAAAAAAAAAGCAGATTTTTTTAAATTTTTTTTTATTAAAAAGCATATTTTTATAAAAAAAAAGATAAATATGATTTTTTTTAAAAAAACGTAACATTTTTTTTTAAAAAAAAAAAGCAGATTTTTTTAATCAAAAAATTAGAAATTTATAAATCAAATTAAATTACCAATTTGTCCTTACTAAAAAAATAAAGATCAAACATCAACCCTTAGATCTAAAATTGTCAATGGTGCAGATATTTTCTCACATAAAAACCTTTTTCACTTAAAACACCATTTCTCACACGATCCTATTCTATATATATTTATTAAATGATTGTCAACATGTAAGGAGACTGAAATCAGTTAGTCACATGTATTAAATGATTTTAATAATTTTTCTTGTAATCATCAATTGTGTGGAAAAAACATGTGTACTTCTAATTTCATGAAATTTTTTTAACGAAGTATTACTTCTTTTTTACAGGGCTGCCCCGAAAATTTTAGGGTCTGTTCTAAAAATTAAAATTAGGCCCTTCTATTATTAAAATTAATATATTATGTATAACTTAAGTAATAGTATGCATTTTAATAAACAAACATTCTAAAACTTAGAGTTTTATTAAAAAAAATACGTGAAAGAAATAAAAATTTTAATAAGAACATAAACTGGAAAAAAAAGAATAAGAACAGAAATATTCTATTTTTGAAAGCCACCCAATTACATTAAGTTATTTCATTTAATTACTGACAATCTCAAAACGGTTAAAAAGTTGGATATGAGAAGGTGAATGTCATTAAATAGTCATAAAGAAAAGAAAAAAAATTGCATTAAAAAAAAGGAAAAATTGCCAAGAATAAGTCAATCTTTGGGCGATCTTCCACAAACAAAATTTATTCAATCATATATGATACGTTCAAATAAGTTCTAATTGTAGGGGTCGTTTTTACCCGCCGCCTACGTCACGAGTTGTTTGAATGCTTGTTAACGCCGTACGTGAATACGGACTAGTAGGAGTCGCCATCGTGTGTTTATACGGTCCACAGACACTGAAGAAGTACCGAAAGCCAGGAGCAATTGGTCCCATATGGTCGTGCACCAGACTATGGGTTCGGGGACAGGTTACGAGCCAATCGTGCATTGGGCCCGCCCGCCTAGGTCTCTTTTGTAAGATCATTGTTCAATTTCAAAGCAACAGAGATAACTCAATTTTAACCCTAATTTGCGAATTACTAAGTCGGTTCAAATTAATGCACAAATTAGCCTAAGATCGTTTTGTGACCACTTTGGAATTAGTCCATATTATGATACTAGAATGAAGTCAAAAGTCCGGGAGAAATCAAGGGTCAAATCACATAAATCGCATAAAAAAAAGGTTCAACACAGCGATGGCATGAAAAGAAAGAAATTGAAAATGCGAACGTACCTCGAATCCCGTGCAAATAGAAAATCAAAATAAATAATAAAAAAATCTACATAGAACGACATGGAAAATGCAAGGAAAAAAAAATGACATGGATTAATTAAAAAAAAGGCTACAAGAATTAAAACGGATTAACACAAACAAAAAGGCAAAAAAAAAACGCATGTCATCATGATGAACGCAAGTCATAAATTAAAATAAGAATTAAAAGATAATTAAGCATATTGACATTGAATAGAAAGGGTCTCAGAAATGTGTACCAGAATGTGCGGCGGTCGATTACGGCTTAGAGATTAGCACGCCGAATGCCAAGTGACAGAGTTTTGAATTGCTTTTGACGGAGTTTTGGATTTATTTTGAATGAGTTTTGAATTGATTTTGACAGAATTTTGAATTGATTTTGACAGAATTTTGAATTGATTTTGACAGAGTTTTGAATTGATTTTGACAGAGTTTTGAATTGATTTTGACAGTGTTTTGAATTGATTTTGAGAGAGAGAATGAATAGTAGAGAAAGAATAGAAGTCAGAATGTTGTATTGTCGTAGTGAAAAGGTCGAATGAAGGGTCGTATTTATAGGCAAACAGAGGCAAAAAATGACCCGGAATGGCACCAGACCTGCGCCTAGGTGCAGGTCCAGTTACATGACCTGAGTCTAGACACAGGTCAGTATTTGTGACCTGCGTCTAGGCGCAGGTCCAGCTGTATCTGGGTCGATTTTTTTGCTTATTTTGCACGTGATTCTCCGAGATTTTTATGCGATTACGATACGATTACGAAGATCATTATCTGATTATCGTAATATTACCGTAATATTTGAGATTCTGGGAGATTCCACGCCGTTCAGGAATAATCCGGGCTATTCTGGACTGTTCTTGGACCGTTTTCGGGTTTTTCGGACCATTTTGGAAAAAAAATTATGCTAAAAATGCCAAAAAAATATGGAAAAATTCTAGAAAAATATAAATGAGTGAAAAGTGGAGAAAAAGTTGACGATGTAGGTGCAAAATTACTAAAATGTCCCTAAGAATGGAAAATGCTCCAAAAATTCATAGAAAATAGATAAAAACTTAGAAAATTATGGAAAAATTACCAAAAAAATCTAGAAAAATGCAATTAACCTAGGAAAATTATATGATGTAATGGAAAGTGACTAAATTGCCCTTAGAAAATAAATAGGGATGAAAAATAATAAAAATCCTAAAAAAAGTCCGAAAAATCCCAAAACGAGTCGTGAGCCTCTAAAACGCCTATAAATAGTGTGAGAGTGGTATGAGAGGGGTAGAGAGGTGGCATTTTGGCATACTAGCTCAAGACCGGACCTGTGCAACAGGGTACATTCATCATAGACCGTTGGGAGCTAACTGAGGTGCCAGAATTAGGTGTCTACACTAATAAGTTTCAACAAGGTCTATTAAGTTCTAATAAGTCCAATCAGGTCTAATAAGCTAAGTTAAATCAGGTCTGATAAGTTCAAATAAGTTCAGTTCAGATAAGTTCATGTCTAATAAGTTGAAGAGAACACACCTTATATAAGTTAACATCTGGTTACAAACGAGGTTGTTAGTTTACGGGTGAACAATATACTCGGTATTCAACATGAAGAACATGCAGTCAAGGTTTCTATTTTGATTTGAACCCACATAGTGAACATACATAATGAAAATTTGCTAGTTTAGGGGGTGAAGATTATGATCAACATGATGAACATTGTAGTTGTAGCAAATAATTATCTTATATATAGTGTGGATTATGTCTTGAACATTGTTATATAATGTTGTAGATATTGTAAATCATAAGTTGCAGGTGATAATGTAACATTAAGTGATGAGTATTTGTATTTAGTAGTGTGAACACTGCTCTAATATTTTGTGACATTTGATACTGAAAAATTAGAGTTTTTTTAAATGGAAAAGTACTGTTTTAATTGAAATGTGAACAAATATTTGTTATTTTTTTATAGAATTCAACAATCAGTGTTGCAAATTCAAAGAATGTAGAAGTAAAAGGAAAAAAACATTTGCTTTTGTCCCCGATCAATTTGGTCTGAAACCCTATGCATTGTAATTGTTAGATTGTCTCTCTATTTTTTTTTTGTTCCTAGTATTTCTCTCAGTGTTTTAATGAATTAAAGTTACAAAAAACAATTTAAAATTATTTATTTTTATTTAAAAAGTCAAATCTAATTACCAAGATCGACGGACTATATTATTTTGACTTCGGTGATCGTTTTTTCAACGACCATAGAAGAAACATCCGAGATTCTAATGTTGTTTTGCATGTTCAAAACAAATAATGTTACAATCATTTTCATGAAAAACTTGGCCATTTTCACGAAAAACTTCAAAAAAATTAAAGAGAAACCCATTGTTGATTGCCTTCTTCATTTTATTGAACTTTCTACTTGTTTTACGCCATTTTTCTTAGAATTTTATCTTAAAAACCGATCTTTTTGTGATAAATTATTTTGGGACAGAATTTTAAGTAGAATTGCAATAATTTGCGGTTGTTTTGGAGAGAGAATTGTGTTTTTTTAAATGGAAACTGAAAAGGTTTTTAGTATGACATGGTATTTATAGTGTTTATTTTGTGTAAGAAGCATGCCCGTTTTTAAATTTAGTTTTTAAGTATCTGGATGCGCGGGACCATATTTACTAATTGTTGTCGATCTCGGGTCTATCTATTTCTTGTTGGTTTTTAGTTTTACCTTTGCTCCCTACGCTGACTGACAAAGGCCTTGTTAAATTTACCTACTTATTTCAGATCAGACCTGATCTGATCAAATTAGAAAAAATAAGTCCAGATCATTAAACTGAAAAGGTTTTCAGTATGACATGGTATTTATAGTGTTTGTTTTGTGTAAGAAGCCCACATGTTTTTTAAATTTAGTTTTCAGGTATCCGGATGCGCGATACCTTATTTACTAATTGTGGTCGATCTCGGGGTCTATCTATTGTTAGAACATTTATGCATAAATGGGCTTGGACAATTGAACAAAGGAAGAAAAAATAAGGCAAAAAGGGAGAACGAGGCAGTAGCTCGTCGTACCTCGCGAATGAGGTTCGTGACCCGCGACGGTCCCTTGCGATTCGCGATTTGCTACTGTCTCGAGCCCTTGTTTGTTCGTGTTCTCGGATGCTTTTATATATTAAAGCATGTGTATTAGACTCTAATACTGAGTTAAGATGGTATTAAACCTGATTAAATGAGGAGTTGAAGAGCTTGCATTGTGTATGACACCTTAGCATGTTAATTACACCATTTAACTCTTTTGAATTATGATTTTATGAAGGGTTTAATGGCGATGATTCAATCATCTTTTTTGATTTCTTCTTGAGGGTTTTCTATAAATAGGGATGCTTGTCATTTGTTAAGTACACATCAAAATATTCATATTTTGTATACTCTGATCTACTCAACTTGCTTGCTCTTGGTATTCTCTACCTAATTATACTAAGAGTGTTTAAACACAAAACTCAAACACAAGTCTATAGGATACACTCTTTAGATCACATAGAGTGTATATTTTCTACATTGAATGTCACTAATCATTTCGTGGATTCCTGGTGATCTAAAGGGCGAAATAGGTTAGAAGGAAAGTGTAGATTCCACGCCTTGGGAAGGTTTTTACCTCAGCTCCACGATAAAATTCCTAACATCTATTACTTGTTGGTTTTTACCTCAGCTCCCTACGCTGACTGACAAAGGCCTTGTTAAATTCACCTATTTATTTCAGATCATACCAGATCTGATCAAACTAGAAAAAATAAGTCCAGATCATATAAGATAATTTAATTTGATATTTTTAAACATTATTTTTTTTAATTCCATAACAAAAAATATTATTAAAATTATATTAAAAAAACTACCCATTAATACAAATAAAATAAGATCTCAATTATATTTTTTCCTTATGAATTAACATATATACGCGATCCAAATTTAATCAAATCAGACAATATATTTAGATCATATTAGATAAGAAATAACAAGTTCAGATGATATTAGCAAATATCACGTAAATCAAATTAGCGGAAGAGAGAGACCGGACACAATGCCCCGAATGGGTAGCCATTTAGAGCCATTTTGCATTTGTGTGTGCTGAAGGGAAATTCTTAGTTACTCACACTTTATATTTTACCTCTGTTTCTTATTATTTGCAAGAGTCAATATTTTATACTGTTCATGTTATGTATTTTTACCAAGATTTGAGCTTTACCCGTAATGAAAAACATAGTCAAATGAGGTCTCGTTGGATTCGTCGCAAACATGTTGTTTTTTATATGTTGTTGTAATAATTTTTACAAACACGTAATTAAATATATTAATCTTATAAATTTTGTATTGGTATACGTAAAAATAAAGTGTTGCAAATAATAAAAAACGAAGATAGTGTAACAAGTTACTCACGATATATTTTTGTGATTTTGTTAAAAATATATTCCCAAGTTTAGTTAGTGCGCTGAATTTTTGTTCCTAAAGTTGTTCAAATCTATAACTATTAAAAAGTGAGAATACATTTACTGTTCATATGAACAATGGCATCACATGCCAAAATACAACCTTCGTGTACTTCACTCCCCCTACTATGCGTCCCACCCCCCATCTACTTCCCTTTGACAAAATCAGATTCACCTAAACCTCACACTCTCTCACGACTCCATTCTTCATCTCCCTTATCTCTCTCCTCCTTCATCTCCTTGCTGCTACTCTCCCTCTTCTTCTTCTAGTGGATCTTTTGGCTCATTTACATTTAAGTTCTCCAATGAAGCAAACACAAAGTTCTCAGTTGAAGCAACTCCATTTTGATATTTTTTTCCTCTTTTCACGATTAGGGTTTCGATTGCGGATTCTGAGGTAAGATTTTACTACTTTGAATTTTCTCGAATTTTTAGGGGTTTCTTTGCCAATGTTTAGGGTTTCAATTTTCACGATTTTTTTGGGTTTTCTTGTTCGAACTTTGTGATAGTTTTAGGGTTTCTGGTGCATTCAAGTTCTCCAATGAAGCAAACACAAGTTCTTGGTTAAAGTAGCTCTATTTTGAGTTTTTTTCCCCTTTTCACGATTAAGGTTTCGATTGTGAACTTTGAGGTAAGATTTTACTATTTAGAAATTTCTCGGATTTTTAGGCTTTTTTTCGCCAATGTTTAGGGTTCGTTTTGAATTTTCTCAATTTTTTTGGGGTTTTTTGTGCCAAATTTGTGATGATCTTCTTTTCCAAGCTTTAATTTGTGTCTATTCCTGCCGAATTTAGATTTGGCCTTGGTTTGAGTTTCGTTTTTCATTTTTCATTCATTTTCCCTGTTTTTACTTTTACTAAGACCAAAGATAGTTGTTGCAAGCTTATTTTTCATCTATTTTCATTATCTGATTCTCTTATATGGGTAGAATTTTTGGACTTTCACATTTTCGCTTTCAATATTATGATGATTTTGCCCTTTTGTGTTATAGTCCGCTAATTTTGCAAGCCTGATGTTGTTTTGCCCTTCTTATGTTGTAGTTTCCAAATATCAAGAAGATAAGAAAAACTGAATATCATAAATATTTTGCTTTTTTTTTTGGGGGGGGGGGGGGGCTGACTTTGTAACATTTGATTAAAATTTCAACGGACCTTAATGTAATAAGAAAGAGAAGAAAAACTGAATATCATTTAATTTTTTGGTGGATTTATTTTTGAAACCCTAAGCTTTCGAATTCGGTCTTTGAAAGTTCATTCATTATTCAGGCTTTCACTATTAGGGTTATTGATTTTAAGTTTCTCCTTCATAAGATTTCTCTTTTCTCATACACTTTGTTGATTTTGATGAGCTTAAACCTTTTGGTTCTGGTGTTAGATTGGGCTTTGCTTGAAAAAGACCATTCTTATTCATTTAAGGTTGCAATGAGCTTTGTTGTTGGTATGATGCAGATAATGGATTACTCCATATGTTTTGTGTTGTCAAAGGTAAGATTGAGGCCGTATTTTAGTGCGTGTCGCAGGGCTTACTGTTATCTTTTTTGCTTGTAGTTATATTGATCTTCGTAAATCAAGTTAAACTATAGCTTACATATTCATGACATTCATACTTCTCATCAATCTCAGGCTAATGTTCTGAATTATATTCAAGTTTTAAAATGATATTTACTTGGATTAATGCAATTTTTTATGTGCAGGTGCGGATACTGTTCTTTTTGTGATTATATGAGCTAAGAAACGAAATTAATTGGAAGATGACAATCTGTTCACTTTTATGCCTCCAATTTCCGGTTCTAAATTGTTGCTAATTTCAGATTCACTAATCTATGTTTATTTATATTTTATTAATGTTAATACCAGTCAATGTTATTCTCATGGCCCATCAACCTCCGTCCCTTTTTCTCCCAGCAACTTATATACATAAGCAAGAGATAGGGAAAGGGGAAGATAGTTCCATTCAATTTCATCTCTATTACTTCTTATTGTCTGCATCACACCAACAGCTGCAATGAATAAGATATGGTCCAAGAGAAAAAAGGAAGAAGGAAGTTGCAGCTTTGCCTACTCTGCCGATTCAAATGTGGGTATTTTTTTCCTTTCTGTTTTTTTTTTTTTTTTTTTTTTTTTGTGAATTATTACAAGTTTTATTATTATTGGTGTTATTGGTGTTAGAGTGTTGATTAATCAATCATACCAACAGCTGCAATGAATAAAATAGTGTATTGTATTATACAATTGGCAGTTATTCATCCCATTTCTTCAGCTCTGCCAATTGTTATTTATCACTATTTTATTCATCCCATTCTCTTATTCCGTCTATTTTAACTTTTTTTACTTATATTATACAATGTATTGCCAATTGCCATTGCTATATATTGTTATTTATTATAGAAAGAGACGGAATACAACTCTGCCAATCTATTTATGTATTTACCACTGCTATTTTAAAATTCCAGCTCTTCCTTAGGTATTTTAAAATTCCTTCTATTTATGTATTGCCAATTGCCATTCTTCAGCTTTTCCTTAATTAATGGCAATGTCATGATATTCAGGAGACTAATTTGCTCTTATTTTATTTAATTTTTCTAAATTCTACAAATGGATGCAGTGGATTTCCAGTATATATGCTTGCAGTATGTTCCTGGAATCAGCCTCAGAACAAATAATGAACAATTTAAGGTCCAGAAGAATCTGTTTCAATTTTTCATGTTTCTGAAAAATTATTATATTAATCTGAATTGATCATCTACTTTTAAGGTATATCTTAGATATAAAATGCAAAGATTTCTAAATTGGCATAATTGGCATAATGTTGCTTTTATCAATGTGATAAAAATTTACTGAATTTGATATGGACAATAATTTAATCATAAAAGTAAATATTATATGTGCTTTAATATAAATCTGAGTTTAATAAACTGGTCTTTCAATTAGCTCTTTTTCAATATAATTTCGTGAGTTTATAACTCATTTTTGTTCTTTTCGATGACTCATGAGTTTATACAGATAGCTGCTGAAACAAATAGTTGATTTTCTGCTAAAATTATTCTACTGTTTTGTTGTTTTGATTATATGCTGCTGCTGTTGTTATGTTGTAAACTATAAGCTGTTGTTTTGTTGTTGTTGTTGTTTTGGTGCAAACTACAAGGTTGTATAAAGTATGCTGAAATTTGTTTGGGTAGGGCAGCCTAGATGACTTTTAGAACTACTCAGAGTCTCAGACTCGGATTGGGTTTCATCAACATCTATTCTTTTTCATTTGTACAGTTTGTGGTGTTGACTTAAGTGATTTTTTACATTGATTGAAAGTAATTGTCAGTAATTACTTGGTCCTACTTTTGGTTCTCACTGAACTAATTTATGTTTTATTGAAATCATCCAGTTCATCTCAAGATACTTGAATAGTTGAATAGGATGGATGGCTTTTACCATGTTTGCTAATGGCTTGGAAGTCCAGTGATCTTTTGTTTTATGTAGTTGTGGATAGTTTAGTGCAGTATCAACACTAATGGACTTGATCTTTAATTTTTTCTTTTTGGGTAGTTTATGTTTGGCCCTCCATTTGTACATGGGTGACTCCATGACAACCCTTGGTCATTATGGGAGCACCTGATTGCATTTTCATTTTGAAACTTAATTCTGTAGAAGTTGTTCTTATGTGGACTATGTTACTCGGACTCTTCATTTCACAACAATTACTTGTGCCGGATCTTCAAAATAGGACAAGCGTACAACTCTTGGAAACTTTATTTTTGGGTTAAACTTATGAAAAGTATCGCAAAATTGTCAAGCTTGACACTTTGGACATTACCCATGTTGGATTTAAATACTTAAGTCTGAGTAGCGCAATACGTGGATTAGTTTTGGTTAGCTGAGAAAAGTAATTGATCTTATCAAGTTTCTTGATGCTTTCATTAAATCTTACCATTTACATCTCTATTAAATCTTACCATTTTTTTTCCTTTCTCTATATGTAGGAAAAAAGATTGAAGAGGTCATCTATATTCAATTCTCATTATTCTCTTTTGATTGCACATGATAGGCCATTTTTGTGCTATATCAACAACAAATTTGTCGAAGAATCAGGGCTCTAATATGTATATTTTCTTTGAGTTTTAGCTTAGCATTATATGCATTGTGGGATTATGGATTGGCTAGAATGGGCACCTATTATTCTGAATTTTATAAATTGATTAACATGTTTAGTTGCACAATTACTTAGTTCAAAAGAATTGCCATTATAGCTCTTGAGGAAACAACACAGAGCAAACTTCAAGTTTAAAATTTATCAAAATAAATTTCACCGTACTATTAATAATGCTAAGCTATGACTACCATTTTATTTTGATATAGGTTTCAAACGAATATCAATATACATTACAATTGATCTACTCTAAAAAAATATAATTTACAATGTAACTATATATTTTCTATCTATATCACGATCTCCTTAGGATAATTATCTCAACTATGTATGGTATACAACCTATAAAACCTTTGATTAATACACTTAGGCTCTGTTCTTTAGGATTGATCTGATCTGGTCTGACCTGATCTGATTTGTTTTGAGTTTGTCTGATCTGATCTGATTTGAGTTTTTCTGATTTGATTTGATTTATATTTATATTTATATTTATATTTTTAATTTTAATTTTATTTATATTTTCGTTTTTTTTGTATTTTTATTTTTATTTTTATGTTTATTTTTATTTATTTTTTATTTTTATGTTTTTATTTTTATTAGGGACAAAAATTTAATGAGCCCAAAGCCTCAAGCTCATTTCATTTCACCTCTTCAGTATTTTACTTTTCATTATTTTCAAACCCTTCATTCAATCTGACTCCAAAATCGTCACTGAAAAAGTCGACCGAATAATCACCGTCGGAAAAGTCATTCCAAAAATTGTTGTCGGACAAGTCCTCCCGAAAACCGTCGCCGAAAAACGCGGCCTGCAAATCGTCGTCGGAAAAGTCGGCCAAATAATCACCGCCGAAAAAAGTCAGTCCGAAAATCGTCGTCGGAAAAGTCGTCCTGAAAATCGTCGCTGAAAAACTCGGCTTGAAAATCGTAGCCGGAAAAGTCGGTCGAATAATCACCGCCGGAAAAGTTGACCGAATAATCATCAACGAAAAAGTCATTCCGAAAATCGTCGTCGGAAAAGTCGTCCCGAAAATCGTCGCCGAAAAACTCGGCTTGAAAATCTTCACTGGAAAAGTCGGTCGAATAATAACCGCCGGAAAAGTCGACCAGATAATCATCGCTGGAAAAGTCATTCCGAAAACCGTCGTCGGAAAAGTCGTCCCGAAAATTGTCGCCGGAAAATGTCGAGCGGAAAAGCAATGCTCGAAATAATAATAATAATAATAATAATAATAAATAATAATAATAATAATAAAGAGTAATAATGTCTGATCTGATCTGATTTGACTAAGTCTGATCTGATTACTGTAGCTTTTAAGTCCAAAAGAAGAGGGCCTTAAACCAATTTTAAAAATATGCAAACTATGTTAAAAAAAAACAACAGGATATTGCTAAACTTTTAAATCAATCAAAGATAATCACTTAATTTAAACATTAAACTTTGAGATTAATTACTCTAATTCTTTGTCCAACTATCTCCTTATTAGTGACGATGCCTTTAAAAACAACTTCAATAGTTCAATGGTTTCTGACCTAGCTCAAATTATTCTTTGCGCAGGATACCACATATCAAAATGAATAAATTCATGGGAGTAAGGAATAACTTAAGTGTTTAAATCTCTCCTTCCGATTCTAGAAGACCTTAAGATCAATTTTCATCTCTACCTTTGTGGCTCTTTTAGCATAAAAACAGATTTAAATGCAAAGTACATAATTCAAACCTTTAACATCAAAGTTCCAATTCTTTAAACACTCACCCTTTAAAATTACATCATTCTTTCCAATTACCTACATTTCTATAACATCGCATGAACAACTATTTGTAATATAGCCAATTCTACATTGACTACATTCGCTCACACCAAACTACAACAACTCGCTTAACTTATTACAACCTCGATATTAGTTTGCTAAGCAAAGAATATCTACTCAACCCCATGAATATCATATTCTCTAATGTTTATGCATTTTTTTCCCTAACATATTATTAAATGCCAACTGATATGCATATTAAAATTCAAGCAAATTACCAATTATTTATAGGGAAGAAAAAAATCATGTTGGTCAACTAGTTACGTTAAAATGCCGCATTATATTTAGTATATAGTTGTTACTTGTTAGATATGTAATTTACCGTGTGCTGACTTCCGAGACTTGAAACTGAGCAATTGACTACTGGATTATGATCCCATGGCAAAGAAGCCAGCAAAACCCAACTCAATTCGTCGTCGCAAAGGAGTCGAAGTCGAATCATCTACTCAGCAACCTCATCCTTCAACCGTAACTTCAGACAATTTCAATGGCAGCAACAATCAGCGTCTATTGATCATCATCTTCGTCTTAATCTTCATCGTAACTCTCGTTATATCCATACTTGTGTATCGCCATATCTATCATTCTTCACCTACTTCATTTGCTCATCAACGAGGTCTCGTCAAAGCAGATGTCACTTATCAAGAGATTCTTACCGTAATACTTGATCTCTTTCTAATAATTTTGTTAATTCTTGGTACTTTTCTTTTCAGTTTTCATTTGTAATTGTTTTGCGCAACTTTAAGCAATGCAGGAGAATGCTAGGGTTTCCGAGAATGTTACTCAACAGCATTTCGCGAATTCTGTTTTGGCTTACATTACACCTTGGTAAGTCCTTTTTCATTCATTGTAGTATATGATTTTGGCTCTTAATCGCTCTTCAATATTGTAAGTCGTAAATAATTTTCTTTTGTGTGTGTATTGCAGACTATACGATATTATATTAGTTTAGCTATGGTAAATTGACATGAGTTGAATGATTTATGTGTTTAGTAACTCTGGTGTTCTTGGGTTCAATATGCTTTGGATTTTTATCTTTGATTATTAACTGTGAATAGGTTGGATTGATCATTATTTAAATTGTAAGGCTGAGAGCCTTTAATTAGGGCTATGCTTGCTAATATGTTGCATAAATTAAGGATATTAGAACCTGGAGATTTTGCAATTTTAGTTTAATCATGAGTCCATGACTTTGTATGTATTTGTCTTGGGATAGATTCTACTGATCTATGGGAGAACCGGCACCAAAAGGTAGCTTAAACCTTTGTGCTTGTTTATAGGTATGTTTAACTTGTCCATGGTTTAGTTCATAGATTATTCAATCACCGAATGCAGTAGAACTTTGAGTGAAAAAAAGCAGATAGAAAAAGAGGCCAAAAGAACATGATAGTAGTTCCTGAGCATTCATCTCCACAAAATGTCCAGTACAGCTTACGCAATAATAATAGTCAAAGGACAAACAAGCATAACAAACTTGTTACATAACAGTGACCTCAGCATAACTGTCCCCGTGCCCCTAGAAAATTAGTAGGCAGGATTATCTTTATCTTCTTCCATTCTAGCCCAAAAGTTACCGATTTGGAATCCCAACTCCCATACCTTGCTGTAAGACTATGAATTCCACACCATTCTTTATTGCTTTGCCCTCCTTCTTCCTTACCCTATAAAGCTCTATCATTTGTCTTAACAAATGAATTGCTTCCATAGTGGATCTCCCTGGCATAAAACCAAATTGGTTTTTGGATATGCTAGTGCATACTCTTACCGATGTTCTATTACCCTTTCCCACAACTTCATAGTGTGGCTTATAAGTATGATTCCTCGATAGTTAGAGCAATCTTGAACATATCCTTTGGAACCAAGGTGCTCTTCCGCCAATCTTGTGGGATTGTCGAAGACTTTCATAACTTGTTGAACAAATCTGTTAACCAATCAATACCAACCTTACCCAGACACCTCCATACCTCCACTGGTATGCCATCAGGCCCAACCACTTTCTTAGGTTTCATCCTCGTCAATGCAACCTCCACCTCTACTCTTCTAACCCTTCTTACAAACTCCACATTGATTTCCTCCTTACTCACAAACTCTGTTACTCGGACACTATTGTTTTGCCTGCATACCCGGGTCGGTACGAAGCAACACGGATCCGGGTATGAAATATGTTCCGGACTCTCCAAGTTGGTCTCGGGCACATCGACCACCATTGAAGACTTGAAGCGTTGAAGAACCAAAATGAAAGAAGGAAAAAGATGAAGCATTGAAATGAAGACAAATAGAACATGAAAATATTGACAACAAATAGGAAGCAACTTACTTTTTGTAGTTTATGCAACCTTTTCTATCCGCTCCCCTTGTGACCAGGAAGTTTATATGGGTTGCATTTGCACCGCTTCGGAAAGTTATCAAGTGGGAATTGCGCTTCTTAAACCAAATATTAGCCAGGATCAAATGATAAGATTGGGCAAAAATCTAGTATGGTATTTCCGTGGGCGTCTCATTACCCATATCCAAAACCTCGTAGCCTAATAAAATCTGATATTTGTGACTGAGTTTTGCTTATTGATATGTTTCTTTCTAGGCTTCTATCAATCATTTCTTTGCTTTTGCCAATCTAACCATGGTACTGATAGTTCCAATTGGATGTATCGATGTAGGAATGCAGCAGGCTATGATCTAGCAAAAAGGTTCTGCCCCAAGCTTACACATGTATCTCCTGTATGGTACAATCTTAAGAGGTACTCCATGATGAATGTGGTTTTAAAGGATTGTGGCTTTCTGTTTATTTTGACATGGTTTTGCTTCTGTAACTGTTTGTGAGATAGCTCTTTTTCTTATTGATTGTAGTTGGTGCTCACTTATGTCTCCTTATTATTGATTCTATTATTCCCTTGGATGCAAGTCATGCAACACAATGTTATTATTATTTTTATGTGCAATCGGTATTTCGGTTCCTCTCTGATTTAATTTTTGTAGCTTGTTTTACCTTCCACTTACTTCCTAATGTTGTCTCTTATAATTTGGAGTTCATTTTATGGATATAGAATATATAGTTTTTGATTATGTATATAAGTGTGATCGTTCCTCCGAAAGCTTTAGAGTGCATATAGGAAAGAAAAAAAAAACAGGTTTCTTAGTTCTTACCCTTGTTTTTTTTTCCTGGGTCATTTGAGGCTTCATGTTTAACTCTTAGCCCTCATAAAATGTGGAGATAGTTGGTTTTTGTATTTATTTATGTTTATGGGGCTGCATTATTTTGTGTTTTTTTTTAAATGTCTATCAACGTTCTCTTCTTGCTCTTTAAATTTAAATTGTCTTTTCCTCTCTCCATGTGTGTGGGAGTGTTGAAAAAAATGAGAGCAGTAGAATTCTATTTGTCTTCTGGTTGACAGTCTTTTCCAAATGTATATAAATTCTTTTGAAATTGTGGTCAGTAAAGGGACAAAGTTAGCTCTCGAAGGAAGACACAATGCTGACACAAGATGGATGTCTGAGCTGAGACTGAGAGGAAATGCTCTGGTAATAGAATGCCAATTAATATATTGTACTTGGATGAAAAGTTAATGGAGCAGATGATTTATTGTTATGAACTCAAATAAAGTTCTGCATCTTAGTTCTATACTTCTGAACATGTTTCTGCAATCATTTCATCTTTGCAACATAGCACCCTTTTAAATTATCTGAATCAGGGTTGGTAATTTGACGATTTGGACATTTAATTTTGCCTTTGTACATGTTTCTAATAATCCCCCCCCCCCCCCCCAATTTTCCAATCTTCTGTGGAATGTCAAGGATTATAGGATTATCTGATGATCTTTCTTCTTGAATATACATTTGATTTTTAATGTGTAGATTTTACCCAGAGTGGTCCTTGAAGCAGTACCAAAAGGATTTTTGAGAGAGAAGAAGCAGAGAGACAAGGTCATTGACCTTATTATAAAAGAGTGCAAGTAAGCATATGATTATGTGACTTCTTTCAAAGATATAATTTCCAGCTTAGGTAGTTGGTTTGAAAGGTTGTTGAAAAGAGTATAGGAAAGATGCTGATGGGTATGTCAATATTTGTGCACTATAATAATTCACTTGGCTTATCTAATCTTTTCGTTTCACAGGGATTTGGGTTATGACGGCATTGTCCTAGAATCTTGGTCAATATGGGCTGCTTATGGTGTCCTTGATGGCATTTCCCTTCGAACATTGGTAACTGAGGACGTTTATCTTTTATACTACCTAATTGGAGATCACTACTTAATACTCCATTTTCAATTTTGGTGTGAAAGTTTTCCATTTCCTATCCCCCAAAAGAGTTGTTCATGATTACTTGTGTAGATGTGTTTATCAGCTATGCCTACCAATCAAAATTAGAATCTGTAGACTGGATTGTGGATCATATCAAAGATCTTTCTGAATACCGACCCTACTCCCTTCCATCCCAATAGTCAATATATTTGCTCTACATTGTTTTTTGAGATCCTTCGCCTTTGTTTCTTCAATTTACTTCTTTAATACTTAGTATAAAATTGCTCCCGAGGTCTAGAGACTGATGAGAATCTTGACATCCTGAAATTCTGTGTTTTTTTTTTTGGAACAGTCCACATATCCATAATGCCTTGTGATATCATTGGAACATGAGGGTTATTTTCAGTTGAATTTGACCTAGGATATTTAAATGTCTTGTTCAACATTGAAAGCAGGTTGATTGGGGTGGACCATGGACATTTTCAATATTTGTTGTTCCATATACCTATTTAAGCTGTTTTATTTGATATTATGTTCCTTGTCACTAATGTATCGACCAAAATCGAGGTCACTCCTATCCTATAATTCACTTTTGATGTTCTTTTTGGTTTTGCTCTGGACTTGCAGGCACTGCAATTTATAAAGCATCTTGGAGATTCCTTGCATAATGTCAGGTCTCACAGTAATAATAAACCACTGCAGCTACTGTATGTCATAGGTCCTCCAAGTTCAGAGAAACTAGAGAAACTTCAACCTTATGAGTTTGGACCAGAAGATTTGCGCTTCCTCAGTGACTCTGTAGATGGTTTCTCACTAATGACCTATGATTACTCAAGCCATTATAGTCCTGGTCCTAATGCACCACTAACCTGGGTGCAGTCCTCTATAAAAACCCTCGTTAGTGCTGGTGGCAAGAGCCTTGCCAACAAGATATTAGTTGGAATCAATTTCTATGGGAGTGATTTTGTAATTACTGAAGGTATGCTTTTTCTTTATCTTCTCTTATTCTGAATCACTTCTTTGAACAAAGTGTAGGTTAATTGGTGTTACATATATTGATGAAGATCACAGTGGGATACCTCTTGTTAGTTATCTGATTATTGCAGTTACACAAATTGCTGTCCAAAATTTTGCATAACTCTTGTTAGTTATCTGATTTTTGCTTGTACCTTTCTTATTTTCTTCCATCTTAAAGGGGTTGTTTGGTATTAGATTAATAAAGGCAATGGATTGGAAACATATAAGGGGAAAGGGTAATACATTGTGTTACCTTTACTAATTGTTTGATACCACTGAGGAAACGTATATGATTATCATTCGGAAACGTAATTGTTTCCACTAGATTTAGTAAGGTAACAAGGTAAGGGGATTTGTTTCCCGTACATATATTTATTTCTGTTTCCCACAACCCATATCAAACAAATGATGATGGTATTGTGTTGTGATTACGTTTCCTATGCTAATTTTTTGGTATACCAAACAATCCCAAAGTGTATGTAATTTTTTTTTTTTTGAGGGCGGGGGGGGGGTTGGGATTGGTGTGACAACGGACAACCTAATTTAGTTGCGTAATTTCTTTTAGAGCATAAGACCCTTTTGACAACTGTATCTCAATTTTATAGGTGGTGGTGGTCGAGCAATTACTGGCAAGGAATATCTCTCCTTAGTGGACCAACATAAACCCACCTTGAACTGGCTTGACGAATTTGCAGAACATGTCTTCTTCTACACTGATGATCAATATCACGAACATGCAGTCTTCTACCCTACTTTGATGTCAATAGCAGAGCGACTAAAGGAAGCTCGGTCATGGGGTGCTGGCATCTCAATCTGGGAAATCGGCCAAGGACTGGATTATTTCTTTGATCTTCTGTAGGCATCCATCTTATCTGTTAGAACTGGAATGACACAAGCATCTACTCAGAACTACTAAACAAGATTGACACAACACATACCAGTTAGCAGATACTTTTGATTTTTGTGGTATAAACAGTCACTCACTTGAATTTACTGTCTTGTACATTTTTTTTTGTAGAAAGTAATAGTGTATCAGCCTTGTTGTAGCTTTGATTGGTAAGTGGTTAAAATATAGGATTTACCTCAATTAAACTTGTTTATGAACCCTTTTCTTTTCTAAGTGCACAGCATCAACCCAAGTTCACTCAGTTTTTCAGCGTTTGTATCAGCGGATTTTACTCAATTTTATAGATCTTTATATTGTTTCAAGTTGTTTTAGCATAATATTACAAGAGGCAAGAACTACTCCTGTTTTTAATTTCTGATTTTGGCTGCAGAATTTCATATACATAACTGAAGTAATCATTTGTGTGTGTGTGTTTAAATCCTTCATCCTCCTATTATGTTCCTGAATCATGATTGAGGGTATTCAAGTTATCTTAGGCCTTTTTTTACCTGGAACTTGTGGCTGAATGCATATGAAATTACATGCTTTGTTTCAACAATTATTTGATAAAAAATAGAAAATCATTTGTAAAAGTCTTGGTTAATAATTGTTGGATGTCTGTTCCATTTCAAATATTGTACTGTACTAGTAGTTCTAAAGTGCCAACACATACTTAGATCAATTGGTAAAAGAGTTGTTCTAGGTTAATCAAGGTCTCGGGTTCGAGCCTTGGGAATGCAATAGTTTGTGTTGGAAGAGCTTTCCTCCCAATTGGGGCCTGACCCTACTCGAATCTGGATTAGTTGGATCCAAAATGGATTTCGAAAACCGGATAAGGAACCCCTTAAAAAGTAATAATCCTAAAGTAATGAGGATATTTTTCATCCTAAATCGCACTCAAGTGCACAATGAATGTCATGTACCTATTGTTCAAATATAACATTCATATTAC
This sequence comes from Salicornia ramosissima, assembly GCA_951394345.1. Taxonomy (NCBI): domain Eukaryota; kingdom Viridiplantae; phylum Streptophyta; class Magnoliopsida; order Caryophyllales; family Amaranthaceae; genus Salicornia; species Salicornia ramosissima. The sequence goes on from OX596234.1 coordinate 53,526,438, forward strand.
GCGTTTAAAACATTAATAACATTCATATTATACGTTTAAAATGTTTATAACATTCATATTATGCGTTTAAAACATTTATAATATTCATATTATGCGTTTAAAACATTTATAATATTCATGCTTTATATTTAAAGCCATGCATCATGGTGACGATCGCCATGCATCATGGTGACGATCGCCATGCATCTGGATGTAGGATGAAATTTTCAACTATTACCAAACATTTAAAAGCTGAAGTATGTAATTGTACTAAAGAAATTGTAACCCTTCTACTACATTCTACATGCATAGCTGAGGTTGATCTCTACAGTAAAACTTCCCCAAAAATACTTAGAACTTGTTCTTATAAGAATAAATGTCATCCACACAATCTCATAACCCAAGAATCTTCTCACAGCGTGTATTCTAGAGAATCAGCAAAATCTCATCCTTACATTCCACGTGTCAACCATCTGGTGGATTAACAATGATCTTTCATCCATGTCAGCTCCTTCTACAATCTACTGTACCCCCTCAACTCTTTCCAGCCAAAAGAATTTGTATGTTGTTTATTCCAATGATCCAATCTACTGTCACCCAAGTGTGCTTGAAAATAAAGATAGCTTTTTCATTAATTCCCAATCCCATGGTGAACTGATTTAATCCTCAAAATTGTATAAACTTGTGAGGCTAAGAAAATTTCTGGGAAAAAAATTATGCAATGGAGGCCCTCAATGCAGTAGGATTGAAGCCAATTTGTGTTCTTCCTGATCAAAGAGCAAAACCCAGAAAATTTTCTCAAACCCCAACTCTTTCTTTTCTCAAATTTCCCCAAATTTCAAGCAATACTAATAAAATCAACCCACCAAATATAACAGAGGATTTAGCAAGAAAATTTCAAGGAAGTTTAGTGCTTTTGGCTTCTGCTTTCAGTGCTAAATTTGCTGGGGCTTTGACATATGAAGAAGCAATAGAGCAATCAGTAAATGCAAATTCAGCAACAGATTTTGATGCAGGAAGTGTTGTTGAAACAATTGTCAACAACCCACTTATTATAGCAGGGGGTGTTGCTGTAATTGCAGTTCCTTTGGTTTTATCTCAAGTTTTTGGGGGCAAATCTAAGGCTTTTGGTGTTGAGTCTGCTAAAACTGCATATTCAAAGTTGGGTGATGACCCCAATTCTCAGCTTCTTGATATAAGATCTTTGAAGGAATCAAGGGAAGTTGGTAGTCCTGATATTCGAGGGTTGAAGAAGAAGGCAGTTTCTGTTGTGTATAGAGGTGAAGATAAGCCTGGTTTCTTGCAAAAGTTGGCTTTGAAGTTCAAGGATCCTGAAAACACAACTTTGTATATCCTAGACAAGTGAGAATTCTGACCTTATTCTTGATTTTAATTTGAGTTGTTTTTTTTTGTTAGATATGAATTATAGGGTTAGGATACTGCTTAGATATGAATTACAGTATATAACCAAGCTAGGATTTGTAGCTTGAAGATTAGAGTTAGTGACACATTGTTTGATGGGTTTGATTACAACTTTTAGAGCCATTTACACATTGCTAACATCATATGGCATCAACATCAGCCATCTCGACGCCTTGAAAGAAACAGCTTCAATCTAGAAATACTTTTAATCTTGTATACACTCGGTGTAAGGTGCACCAAGGGTAATTTTGCTTATTTTATAGTTTTTTAATTTAAAATGAGCAAAATTATATTAAATGAGAAATAGAACACCTTTGGGTGCACCTACTACTAAGTGCACCCAGATGCATAATAGACCCATTGGCTTCAATCTTAGTTGGGGTGGCAGGTGGTTGAGTCAATTCATTATACAATACCTTCAATAAATTTCTGATACCTCCAAAAAAAAGGGTTTTCATATTGATGGTGGCGAAAGAGGGTGTCTCGAATTGATACTTAATTTACTTTGTAATGGGCTATGGCTGTCTACTCCTAATAAATCGTCATCCTTTTCTACTGAAATCATGCATATTTGAATATTTCATAAACATAATCGCCTGAAATTTGAATCCTATTGCTAATTGGTTGTCTGAATCGCATCTTGCTCCATATTGAATGATAGTGTATAGAATTAAATTGGTTTTAGTCATTGGAAAAATTCATATAAATAATCCCAACTATTAGACGTCTTCCAATATTAATCCCAACTATTAGTTATTACAGTATAATCCAAACTTTGGGGGTTGTTTTATGATATTAGTCCATTGACTTATTTAACCTATTGTAATCGGTCACCAATTCATAAATTATTCGTTATCTTTCCTCTTTTCTTATTTATTGTACTTGACTATACCTGCTTCCCTTTTTATGAAGGAGATCGGAGCCGGTCAAAAGTTAGTATGGACTAATATCATAAAGCTACCCCCTTAGTTGGATTATAGTGTAATAACCTATAGTTGGGATTAATATTGGAAGACCTCCAATAGTTGGGATTATTCATATGAATTTTTCCTTAGTCATTTCCTCGTTCTCACATAACCATCAAAAGTTCACTGTGAAGTTTCTGACGAAATCTTTTTAGATCATTGCATTTGTATGTAGAGTGTAGCTGTACTTGATCCACAACTTCTATTAGATGAGTTGGCTACCATCTTTTTAGGTTACTTGCATAATTGGATATAATGTTTGTTAAAGTGGTTATATTCGAGTAATTTGGTTCTGAAGTTAATTAATGCCACTGACAGTACAGACCACCGTAAATTGCGAACGCACACTATAATTGTAATTGATCAAAATCTAAGGCAGAAACTGTCATCATCAGGTTGTAATGGATCATGATTCATGGATGGACTATACCTTGGAATGTTTGAAGAAAATTTGTTAGATTATATGCTTGTTTCAAATTTGTTTATCATTTTGGCTCAGAATTTCTGATCCCTTGCATAAAGTTCATTAAAGAGCTCGTACATGACTAAGGCCCTGTTCTGCTGAACTTAATTCCTGATAAATTCAATGCTCTTCAGTTTAGTTCAGCTCCTGCTGTGCATAGGATATTAGGATTCAGATTAATTTAGTCCAAAAGAACAGACCCTAAGTTACACTGATGTTAGAATTCTGTGTACTTCCTTATCATGAATATGTTGCTAGCATATATTTATTCCATGTTATGTGTATATTACCAGATTTGATGGAAACTCTGAGTTAGTAGCGGAGTTGGTGACTGCAAATGGGTTCAAATCTGCTTACGCTGTCAAAGATGGAGCAGAGGGACCTCGGGGTTGGATGGTCTGTGTACTTTTCCACTTTATAAGCTATTTCATTTTATAAAAAGTTCAAACTCTGATACTTGAATACATCTTTTTGACTAATGAGATAAGCTGCTGTGTATTGCAGAATAGCAGCCTCCCCTGGATTCTGCCAAAGAAATCATTCAGCTTCGACTTTAGTGGTTTGACCGAAGCATTTGGTGGTGCGTTTGAAGTATGTTTCTTGGCTCTTATATTAAAAACACAAATGAAATTACATTCATAGGAATTGCTTGTTGTTACTTGTGAAGCCCCTAAATAGTAAATCATACAACTGTTAATGAGCTAGGGAAATGCTAATATATACATTCTCTGTCCCTTTTTGTGGTCTTCAAACCCATTGTTTAACCACTTCCATCCTTTTGAAAGTAAAAGCAATTCAAGAAAAGATCACACGTGAGATGTGACTATGTGTGAAGTGTAATGAATATATTTTCTCCTGTCAAAGTTGATGAATTTGGCGTTCGAGTTTAATTTTGATGAAAATTAAGGGGCAAACTTGTTTTTCAGTTTTTGAACTAAGGGTCCGTTTACTTTGGTGTAAAACATTTTCGATGTAAAATGATTTTTCATGAAAAATATTTTACGTTGGCAAACTCATTTTCATAGAAAATTTCCAATATTTACTTGCACGGAAAATATGTTTTACTCCCAAATTTGGGGAAAAATGTTTCCACTATGGTGTAAAATGAGTTTTCATTTCAAATTTGACATTTTATTTTTTCACCCAAAGTAAACGATGTAAAATGGGAAAACTATTTTTAAGGAAAACATTTTACGCTCTAGTAAACGGAGCCTAAATGACCAGCTTGTTTTTTTTATCTTTGCTTTATTTGTTCACACATACAAGGAATTCTGACATGCAGGAAAGTGCTGATGCATTGCCTGTACTAGGGATTGGTGCTGCAGCTGCTGCTGGATTGAGTTTTTTGGCTTTTACAGAGGTTAAACCTATATATATGTGCATATAACTAGATCAATAAGATCTTTCCATAAATATTATTCATCATTGGAGTTCCTTACTCTTTTTCAGGTTGAAACTGTTCTCCAATTGCTAGGCTCTGCAGCACTTGTTCAGCTTCTCAGCAAGAAGCTTTTATATGCAGAGGTAAGTCATCTGATATTTTTTTCATCAGAATGTCAAATGGATTATGTTGGGACTAAGGCTTTGTTGTTGTATTAAAATTTCAAATGGACATTTTAGGCTCATAATAATCTAGTATTATAGAACATTTTTTTTTTTATTGAAAGATAATATATATTTTAGAGCACTATAAACCCAAGTCTTAATTTTTTTCGCCTGAAAAATGCTTATTTGAACTTATTTTTGTTGTGAATTGAACTTAGCTTTATTTAGGAACTTAGCATAACTTTTCCAAAAACAAAAAGGAAGTTAGCATAACTTATTGGTACTAGACTGAATTTGTGTTTTCCTAATAATTTATGGGTATTTTCTCTTAAAAAAACATTGGTACATATTTAAGCCTAAGTTATAACTTTGGAGCTTTTATTTCTTGGAAACAAGTAAACACGTTCATGCGTTCAGAAAAAAAGGATCAATTAACATTCATTCAAGTCCCAAATTAATGTTGATTGATTCAAAAAAAAAAAAAAAATCCGATACCTGCATTGGTTGGATTAGCATCCACCATGTACGATCACATAATGCATCTGATTACGTTTAACACCTGTTGTGGTTGCTCGTGACAGGATAGAAAGCAAACATTGGGACAGCTCAATGAATTTCTGGACAACAAGGTTGCTCCCAAAGAACTTGTTTCAGATATAAAGGTCAGTCATATCAATATACATATATATTCCAAAAATAAACGAGAATTTTGGCAGATTTCAGGGCTTCTCATCAATGCCACATAATTCTCTAAAGTGCCTGCGAATCGCGATCCAAAAAAAGCGAATTATGGTCGGTTTTGGGCTATTTTTGTCCCATATTAGGCAACTTGCGAATTATAGAAGCGAACTAAAAGACGAGCTATGTAACATTGCTTCTGATGCCCATTTGTCATTTTCTGTTGCTCAATGCAGCAAATAGGAACGGCCCTTCTCCCAGCAACCGTGAATAGCAAGTCTCTTCCAGCACCTGCAGAGGCAACCCCAGAAGCTTCTGCCAGCGAAAACACCGTTCAGAAAGCCGAATCTCCACAACCTGCTCCCGAAATCAACTCCACAAACCAAAAAGACGTTAATGCAGTATCGCATCCAAGGGCACTTTCACCATACGCCGCAGTAACTATCTTTATCTTTCTTTCTTTCTTTCTTTCACCAGCATTATTGACTGAGCTAGTACTGATAGTTTTACCTTTCATTTTTTTTTACAGTATCCAGATTTCAAGCCCCCGTCTTCCCCTTGTCCTTCGCAACCTTAAGAGTTGGAACTTTTCGAGGATCATTTTGTTGTTTTGTGCTATTAACATGAAAAAACTGAGCTTACTATTCGGGAAAACACGCAAGAGAAACTTGACGGTTTTCCTTTTCTAGGACAGAAAGTTTGTACTAGTCGCTAGCTAGCTAGCGTGAGTTTTTCAATGCAAATTGAGTTTTTTTGTTGTTCCCCTTTATCGTTTTAATGGTTGGTTCTATGATATGGATCTTTGTGCTAAATCATACTTCTTGTTATAATTAGTATATCACTAAATCATACTTCTTGTTTATACTGATGTCTGAATCTAATGTGTTATTTATGTAAATGAATGATATTGAAAACCGTTGCTAATACAAGAGCTAAATCAATGATTCTTATCTAAAATGAATTTATAACTAAATTATATTTGGGAAAACTGTTGCTTGTTTGGTTATAGTTAATTCCCATGGAAAATTTTATTTAATGGGAAGTAAATGTTCTTACTAGTATAGATTTTAGAAGTAACAAAATTTCTGTTTATTTTTATTTTTAAGAAAAGTATACAAGGAAAATTAGTTAAGATTTCTTCCTCTTAAACAATAATCATGAGATATCAATAGTTAGGAAAAACGAAAACTTACTATTCATGAGGGGGTCTCTATCAATATGCGTAGGCGTCTAGCGCCCAAGCGACGCAATGTAGTATATAGCTTGATTCAATGATGTGGTATGAGCTATGAAGTGATAGACCGGCAACATCAAACTCGCGAAGGAGATTATGTATATCTTCCACCAGTAGCTGAATTTTCTATAGGCAGTTATAAATTATTTATGATGCTTCTTCTTTCTTATCTTTTGATGGCAAATTATAAACTTGAAATTTTTTTAACTGTACCATTCCAGAATTAATCATATTATCTTACAAGGATTTCATTATTTAACACCTTGGTAAAAAAAATGAATTAGCGTGAAAGTAAACTAAAATGGATGAAATTAATAATAGATCAAATAAAGCTAGTTAGCCATGTAGAAATGATGGTTGAGGGCATGGGCGGCCCTACTCATGTACATCCTGAGTCACAGCCTGAGGGTATGTAGATAGAAAAAAACAATAAATAGAGAGAGAAGGAAATCAATTCAAAAAATATATTGATATTTATTATCTTTAGTAATTATATAAGCTCAATATATTACTCGAATAGTTGTATTTAATATTGTTTATTAAATAAAATAAGACAAATGAACTTTTTAACAAAACCAATTAAATTAATGATGAAAAACATAATGATTTATTGATTCACAATATATTTTCATTCTTAATACTTTTTCCACTTATTATGATTAATTTTTTTTATATGCATTTCACCCATTGTTTACACTATAACTTGATGCGTAATATTTTTTTAGGCCCTCAACGCTAAATGTATGTTATAGCCTTTTCACACCTTTTAGTTTCTATTTCATTAATTCATTTTTATTAGGTATGTTGGGTTTTCTTTTTTTTTGTAAGAGGGAAAAGGCCATAGGGTTGCTATTTAAAAAATAGTTGAACTACAAACTAGAAAGTACATACATGAGTACATGATGATGTGATTACTAATGGAATACATTATGTGATGTACATTAGTTCAACCCTCAGTAAATATCGGTATAAAAATTTATGAACATTATTCAAATTTCAAAATTAGATACTAAAAACTGTTCGACATTAACTCAACGAACATAAACGTATTGGTTATAAGTTGCATTTATTTATTTATATATATGAAATGTACTTTCCCTCTAATAAAGTATCAATGTCCCAAATATAAAGACATTTTAACATGTGAACTCAAAAGAGACATTGTTGGGATGCTAGAAAGACCTTTGACATCCCACAAACAACACTATTAGTACCAACATTATCACAATTTTTTTACACATTACAAGATTTTACATAATTATTAGTAAATACTTCACCACCAACACAACGAAGCACCCTCTCCCTCTCCATCTTCATCTTCCTCTTCCGCTCTCAACGTTGCTGCTTTTCTCAGGCGATCTCTTTCTCTCTCCTTTCTCTTTACGAAGGTTGGTTGGTTGGTTCTTTTTCTGTATTACTTTTAAAATCTGTTGTTTTTGAATGATTCTATGTCCTAGTTTGTTGATTGTGTTGTTCAGTTTTCGTTCTGTTTTGATCTGTAACTTTGCTAATTCGATGACTTCTGATCGATTTACTACTTTGAAATCATATTTTTTGTTGAATTGGCTGATGAATAATGATCTAATTTAGCCGGCATCGATAATTTGTTCTAGTGAGGGTTCTTCATTTTTTGTTATCGATGCAGCGAAGCTGTACTCATGTTAGGGTTTTCGCATAGAGTACTCTGGTTGAAGGATGCGTTAGCTTTGACTCTTTAATTTCAGCGTTTTGCCTTGTTTTTGTCAGAGTTTTGAAGAAAAATGACAGAATTGTTTGGATTTTGTCTAGTAATTGTGCTGTATTTTCTTGTTTTGTTCTTTTATTTCGGTTTAGATGTTGATCAATTAGCATCCAAAATGCATTAATTTTCTGGAACATTCCATTTCATTGCATTACGTGTATTTGGATTTGCCTGCTGGATGTTATGGATTTTGGGGCCTGTGTTTCAACTATTAGAATGAAATTCAGGCATTATGAGCCGAGGCTCCAAAGCTGTGAGCTAAAGCTTACTTAATTGAACTCAGTTCTGAATTTCTGATAGTATTAAGCTTTCACTCAAGTACAATCAGACCCTAGTGGCCTAGCCTCTGTGAGAGAAGGAGGTCAGGGGGAGAATGAAAGAAAGGGTTTTGGATTTGGCTTTAATCTGAGTTATTTGTCAATTTTGTATGAATACCATTATCATTTTATGGTGACATAGATTTTGGCATGCACTGGATTGTCTAGATGCCTAAGCTTACCCTTAATCAATTAGTAGAGATTGGGCTCTGTCATTGAAGTGAGTCACACTTGAATCGCCTCGTGCCTCAGTGCCTAGGCGCACCTTTTCAAAAACTGGTCATGATGATTTTTTGCTGAATTGTGGGACTGTAATATGAATAATGATGAATTTCTGAAGATTTCATAATCAGTTTAATATGTGTTCTAATTTCTAAGCTAATTTTGTGGCTGCTGGATTGATTTTATCTTGTGTACAGTTGTTGAGCTAGTCGGGACGATACAACAATGAACGATCGTAAAGTTATAGAGCTAGAGCAAGGATGGGAGTTCATGGGAAAGGGGATTACAAAGTTGAAGAAGATTTTGGAAGGTTTACCAGAGCCGCCATTTAATTCTGAAGACTACATGATGCTTTACACGTAAGTACATGAGTTTGCGGTGTATTTAAACACACTTATTTTACTTTACTGAGTATTTTATCTAAATGCAGGACAATATACAACATGTGTACTCAGAAACCCCCACATGATTACTCTCAACAGCTCTATGACAATTACAAACAGGCTTTTGTGGATTACATCAACTCAACAGTGAGGATATACTGTATATTTGGCATCTTGTTATTCTTCCACGAGCCTTATTTTTGTGCTTGTACATTCTTGATGATGACATATCCCTATAAAACTAATGGAAACCTCTTTTTGATGTTTCTTTGCTTATCCTTAAAGGTGTTGTATCTGTTTGTTAGACTTGGAAAAAATGGTTTTGCTAGTTGCATGTAAAGGGATTGCTCCATTTTATTCTTGCAGGAAATGTTTCTGTATTTTTGGTCCTCTTGGGATTGTGGCGAGTTACTTGCCTATTTCAACCTATCTTTGGCCTTTGGTGAATAGCGTGAATAGCGCTTAACTGATAGGTGCTTGTTAGCTACTTGTGTGCAGTGCTCGGCATATATCTTTTGTCTAATACTTTTTTTTATTGAGTAAAATGATCAATAAGGACATTGGAGTTTTCTTAGAACATGCAAGGGAATTAATTCAACAACTTTAGGATAACATTTTCACATCTTAATTTCTAAAAAAACTCAATTCTAAACAGCTCTTGAAACCATTTAATCAATTTTTAGTTTTTTTTTTATGATTCCGGCCGCTATTGAAATTCATGTATTACCACAGTTAAAAACTCTGCTGCAAATCTGTCCTCTTGCTACCTCAATATGCTATCCACTACTCATTTCTTATCTGCTCCTATCTTTTTTGTGAGTTAGGTTTTACCTTCGTTGCGGGAGAAACATGATGAGTTTATGTTGAGAGAACTTGTGAAAAGATGGTCAAATCATAAAGTAATGGTCAGGTGGTTGTCTCGATTCTTCCATTATTTGGATCGCTACTTCATTGCTCGGAGATCACTTCCTTCTTTAAATGAAGTTGGATTAACTTGCTTCCGTGATCTGGTAATGACATACTTTTCTTGTCTCAATGTAAATCTTTTCTGTCTGCTTATCAATTTTTTTCTTGTATCAACTTGCTATTTGTGCAGTTTTAAATAAGAGGGTCTAATCATAATGAATTTTCATCTCATTTAATTAGGTTTATCTAGAAATATCTGGAAAAGCCAAGGATGCTGTTATAGCCCTGGTAGGTTCATATTATGAATTTCTCTGGGTTTTTTTTTTGCTTATGTATTGCATGTATATGGGATGATATAGTGTTTCTGATCAGATTGATATCGAAAGAGAGGGTGGGCAAATTGACAGAGCACTCTTGAAGAATGTACTTGACATATATGTTGAAATTGGAATGGGTCAAATGGATTACTATGAAAGGGATTTCGAATCACATATGCTGGGTGATACTGCTGCTTACTACTCACGCAAGGCCTCAAGCTGGATTTTGGAGGACTCATGTCCAGAATACATGTTGAAGGCAAGCAATTTTTAGTGTTTTTATTTTGGGTGAAATAATGAGGGGTATAGCCCCAGCATTTTCTTTTTTGGGCTGAATGTTGAGCTTTGGCAATGGAAACATTGTACAAGAAATTTGATTTACTCTTGGGCGTTACAGTCAGAGGAATGTTTGAAGAAAGAGAAAGATAGAGTGGGTCACTATTTACATGTTAGCAGTGAGCCAAAGCTTCTAGAGGTTAGTTTTAGTTGTCGCATCTAGTTATGCAATTTTCTTCTATTTCTTCTTGTTCTGTTTCTTGTAGGCATGATATATTGTTTCCAAAAATTTCCTGACATCCTCAATTGTTCACGCATTTTTCTGACATGGTTTTTTTTGTGGCTATGTTTTACTTTCCATACAGAAAGTGCAAAATGAGCTGCTATTGGTTTATGAAAACCAGTTGCTTGAAAAGGAGAATTCTGGATGTCGTGCATTGCTGAAAGATGACAAGGTAGGGTTTGCAATTTTGCATTTATTCATTGCTGCTTGTAAGTTTTCTGCTATTCTCTTTCAAGTAAAGATGTTGTTTTGATTCTCGGATCTGGTTAGGTGGAAGATCTTTCCCGAATGTACAGGCTTTACAGCAAGGTTACCAAAGGGTTGGAGCCCATTGGAAGTATTTTTAAACAGGTAGAATTTTCTTCATACTTTCAGCTGAGCAAGATCTGCTTGTTTTTGTAAGTCTCTTGATGTGAGTTGTGGATTTTCTGCAGCATATAACTGATGAAGGAACAGCCTTAGTACAGCAGGCTGAAGATGCTGCAATTAGCAAGGTTTGGCATGTCCAGAATTACTGTTATTTATGTTGTCTCTACCATCGGCTCTTGAATGTTACACAAAAAGACAATCATTGCCTATGCTGCTTCCTTCAGTTGAATCAAGGATTCAAGGCTAGATGTTTGCTTGGATTTTAATAAGCTCCAAGCAAGCAGATAATATGAAATCTATTAGATCAGTTATTACTTACCTCAAGTTTCTGTTATTTTTTGCTTACCATATGATGGTTTTAGAATAAAGAAGGGGGGGGGGGTGACTAGAATATATTACAATGTTTTCACCTGACATTTTGCTGTTGGTAGGCCTGTGGAATTATGAAATTGTGTTTATTTTCTAGAAAATGACTAGTTGCTTTAGTTATTTTCTGCATAATGATTGAATTTTTTGCTAATGCAGGCTGAAAATGCCGGTGGTTCACACGAGCAGGTTAGCTGTCTTAACATGATGCTTCATATATAGAATTTAATGGGATATTTGGGGTAATGGTTTTGCTTTTTTCATTAGGTTTTTGTCCGGAAAGTGATTGAGTTGCATGACAAATTCATGACTTACGTCACCGATTGCTTCAACAGCCATACAATCTTTCACAAGGTTTGCCTTTGAAAATTAGTGTGTGGGCCTATGCTTCCTGGTGCTTTTATGTGGAGCTGAATTTCTTTTTTCTGTTTTGTAGGCTCTTAAGGAAGCTTTTGAGGTGTTCTTAAACAAGGGTGTTGCTGGTAGTTCAAGTGCTGAATTGCTGGCTTCATTTTGCGATAATATCCTCAAGAAAGGTGGTAGTGAAAAACTAAGTGATGAGGCTATTGAAGATTCACTTGAGAAGGTAACTTGCTGAGAAACATGGAGTTCCTACAAGAGTATGCTATAACTAATTTTTTTAAAAAATATTTATCTAGGTGGTGAAGCTTCTGGCCTATGTCAGTGATAAAGACTTGTTTGCTGAATTTTATAGGTTAGTATTTCTTGTCCATTATAGTTCATTTATTTTCTGTTGATGTGTTTTAATCTGTCTAATATTTTCATTTCCCATAGAAAGAAGCTATCTCGTCGGCTGCTCTTTGACAAGAGTGCTAATGATGATCATGAGAGAAGTATCCTAACAAAATTGAAGCAGCAATGCGGTGGGCAATTCACCTCAAAGATGGAAGGAATGGTAAATTGCCTTGTTTTCATTCACATTTCATGGTTAATTAAGAAAAATGGTCTCACTTGTTTAACCTCTTCACTTCTTTTAGGTCACAGACTTGACGTTGGCGAGAGAGAATCAGACAAATTTTGAGGAATATCTTGGTCTGAATCCAGAAGCCAATCCTGGTCTTGATCTGACTGTGACAGTTCTGACAACTGGTTTCTGGCCAAGTTACAAATCTTCTGATCTTAACCTTCCTGCTGAGATGGTAATGACTATTTTATAGATAATAATGTTTTATTCTGTAGTTTTTATCTGGAAGATGATTGGTACTTTTTTGGCATGAGAGATGAGCATATTTTAATCCATTTTTCTTTGTTTTGTAGGTGAGATGTGTTGAAGTTTTTAAGCAATTTTATTCAACTAAAACAAAACACAGGAAACTGACCTGGGTTTATTCATTGGGGAGTTGCAACATTAATGGCAAGTTTGGTCAGAAAACTATTGAGTTGGTTGTTGGAACCTACCAGGTAATTATTCTGAGGTAAATTTTTTATTTGATGCCTCGGTTTTATGGCCTCAGTAAATTATCATAATTTTCTTCCTGTGCAGGCTGCTGCGTTGATGCTCTTTAATACATCAGATAGACTAAGCTATTCCGAAATAGCAACTCAACTAAATTTAGCTGATGAAGACTTGGTTAGAGTTCTTCAGTCTTTGTCGTGCGCAAAATATAAGATTCTTCTAAAGGAGCCTAGCTCAAGAACTGTGTCCCCAACCGATTATTTTTCATTTAACTCTAGTTTTACTGACAGAATGAGAAGGATAAGGGTATGTGCTTTCCTTCCCTCCCCTCAAGTTCCAATTATTGTACATTCAAGATTCGCCTTGCTGAGATTCAATTATATTCTTTTTGATTTCTGTGCATAGATTCCTCTTCCTCCCATGGATGAAAGGAAAAAAGTTGTTGAGGATGTCGACAAGGATAGAAGATACGCTATTGATGCCTCTATTGTACGTATAATGAAGAGTAGGAAGGTTTTGGGATATCAGCAATTAATCACGGAGTGCGTGGAGCAGCTAAGCCGCATGTTTAAGGTATGTTGTTTTCCTTATCAACAACTCAATATAGAGTCATCGACTAGCTGCTCTACTTAATTGCTGCTGCTAGTTCTGCTGAGCTAAGGAATCTATCCTAACTTCCTTGCTGTACTTTCTTGATTTCATTTTCAGCCCAGAGCTTACTGTTATCCATTTCTTTTCCTTTGCTACAGTGAGTCTATAAAGATGAGTTTATATTGACAATTTGAGACTTCAGAATTTGGCAAAGCTAAAAACTTTAGGTGATTGATAACTAATTATCTAAAGAAAATTAAGTAGAACAAAATCTCCTTCAACCAAGTAGAAGAACTGGCTTGGATTTGTGTTATGGGACTTTGAAGTGTTATCAATTTATCATGTTAGGTAATCCTAAAAAGTCAAACAGGGAAGAGACAGGGAAGAATTACTATGGAAACAGGTTAAAAAAGAGGAATTTATTGTTGAAGAGTGAAGTTGTTGGATGAAACAAGGAATAAACATGATGGAGAAGGTGCTGCCTGATTTTAAAGAGGCAGAGTGATATTTTAGGGAGCTTTTCTTATAGTGTCCTTTTGGTGTTACCACTTCTAATCTTAACTAAGTGGAATGAATAACTGTTGCGTCATCATGAAGCAAATTTGATTTTACTAGTTATATATGGGTATGCCTAATAACTATAGTAGAGTAAGGCAGTCAAACGAACATCAAGTATGATAGTATTTCTTGGCTGACAGTAGGAAGACTCTGAAAAACTACACTCTCTCCTACTAATTATAGATGTGAAATACGATTGCGTCATGTATTCTTTCCGTTGTTTTAGTCGCGATTGTCAATAGGCTGTTTCCCATCATTTTGCATTATTCTCTGACCATGCAAGTATTTCCTGGAGTGCCCTACAAGATGGATAGGTGAAGGATCTCTGTTTGTTTAAAGAAAGTCAGGGCATGGGGATGCTGGAAGATGAAAAATCCATCTCCGTGAGGAAAAAGGATATGATTTTCTTAGGTTTATTTATTTATTTTATTTTATTGACATTGGTTTTGGACTTGGTTTTCTTGACTAGTATTGAAAGACTGGTCCATTAGATTAGATGGATTTTCTAGCCTCTAGGTTTACCTAGGAATATAATGCTGTTTTAAGTGCACCCAAATACATGATGGGAGAGACCAAGATTAGGGCCATCATGGCTTTTACAATTCGTTTGATGGCTGGTCGTTAATAATGGCATTAGCAATGAATTCAGGTGTAAGATATGAATTTGTAAAATGCAAAAATGCATTTTGAGGAAGGGGTTTAAGGGTGTAAATGAGCAAAATAATCAAAATAATTTTAATACAAGCAAGAATGAGATTATAGGGTTACTCGTCTTATTTTTTATTTTAATTAATTTGCTCGTTTACCTCCTTAAATCTCTTCCTTGAAATGTGTGCAAATGGTTTGCTATATTTAATTTGGAACAGTGGAACCACATTTCTCCTCTCACTCAACATCACTTTCCAAGAGAGAATTATGGGGTAATAAAAATTCATGAAGAAAATACAATTTGGGATAAGGGAGATTATATTATTGCTTTATATACTCATTATCATTGCTACTATTGTCCATTTATTATCGGCAATCAACAGATTGTTAGGGATTGCATGTGATTGGAGTGCATTGGTTGAATTTTTATATTAAATTTTTTGGTACTTCAGCCAATAAATTTAATGATCAATGTTGATAGGGTTTGATATCAAACCTTTAGTCTCTGTATGAGCTTATAGATTCAGGGCATAGTGTTTGATATAGTCTCTTTTATTCTTTTTTAAATTGAATAGAAAGCAATTTCCTAGCACATATATAAAAAGGTTACACTTTGGCTGATTGTGTACTACCTTAAGCGTAAGCTTAGTCTGTACCACCTAGCATGATTGTGTTACTTCTTTTCAGCCTGATTTCAAGGCGATTAAAAAGAGGATCGAGGATTTGATAACCAGAGATTATATTGAAAGAGACAAGGAGAACCAACAGCTGTTCCGGTACCTAGCTTGAATCCATTCTAGCATACCTTTCGAAGCCTATGTCACTCTTAACGAAACTCGGAAAGACATTTCCAAGAGTAGGTTTTGATGTACAGTGTCATCCATGAAATCCAAGAATTCAAATACACATGTTTGTTGATTATTTGTCGGGGGTCATGCAATCCAAGAAATCAAATACACATGTTTGTTGATTACGTATTGGGGCTCATGCAATTGAAGAAATCAAATACACATGTTTGTTAATTATATGGTCTGTTCAGCTCAAATGTTTTTGCTATGGGAGGTGGTGGTGATGTAGGTTTTTTTTGTGCAACTCATTCTCCAGATTTTTTTCTGTAAAATGGGTGAGTTTAAGATGGTTTATTCACTTTGTAGCCGACATCTTACCATATTTATGTAATTTTTGTTACTAGTTTTGTTGCCTTTTTCTGTATAAACACATGATTTCAGTTATTGTGGCTATTGGCCAAATTATATAGCTCATATAAAGCTGGAAAATTTATTTTTTAATAAGCATATAAGAATAAATTAAAAGTGGAAAGAACATGTTACTATAAATTTGTCTTTTCTTGTATGGGAAGAGAAGAACATAAGTATAAGATAACAAGAAAACTTAACTTGTGGAAGTGAGTAGTTTTTGCAAGAAAAATTGATTCATGGAATTACAAGAAAACTTACATGTAACAAGTGTTTTTTGGGTATGGAAAGCGAGTAGTTTCTACAAAAATTACCTTGTGGAAATTATTTGATTCAAGATTGTACTGACTAAATATGCTAATTGTTACCCTTTAAGTAAGAGAACAACTTTATTAACAGATAGCTATTATGGAATTTTAAACCCATTGTTATTGTACATCTATTCCATTGTGTATAAAAACTGTTTATACATCCATAATGTAAGTTGTGCATGGGTGAGGGAATCTGTTTATACATCCATAATGTAAGTTGTGCATGGGTGAGGGAATCTGTTTATACATAGCTCTAATGGTTCCTTGGGTACTAGGTCAATTAAGCAGATGAAGTGAATGAATTTGTATATCTGTGTGTGTGTGTTTGGGGGTGGGGGGGGGGGGGTGGGGGGGAAGGGATATGAAGGTATATATTTTCATGGTGATGGTAGTTTAACTCTAAATCACCCAATATTTCTTCATAAATTTTCATCCTCTTTCAGTATCATTTTTCAATGTGGCAATGGAGAAATTAATGTTGTTTCTCTAAAAAAATTATTCATATTATCACAATTTATTAGCAACTATGAAAATAGTCATACAATTATGTATATTCTTTTGCTTAATTTTTTTAAAAAAAGTCAAAATGCACCAAATTAAGAGGAGTAAATGTTTATTGAATTCACCATTTTTTTTTGGATGTTTTGATGTTGTTCTAACTTCTAAGAGAAGACTAGTGACCTCCATATGGACATCTAGAAAGACACACCTCCAACCTACCGTATCCCGTGATGACCGATAAGACACCGACACACATTGGACACATATACCCACGTTGAAACAATTGATTAAGTTTACTCAAGTACATCATAACTTTTGAGTTACTTTTCTTGCTTTAATAGTTTATATATTTTAGGTTATGAATAATTTATATAGTGAATATCCATATTATCAATACCCATTTTATGTTCTTATCCGTACGAGAATTTATTTTTGTGCAACCTAGAAAGTTTTTTATTACTTTGATGACTCTTATTATAAGGTAGGGTTCCCAATATTGAAGCAGGCTTTTCGGTGAAGCAATGGACACCAATTACTCCACCATGCATAAAATGCATTATTATTATTGTACTCCTTATTCTGAATGAAAATTCCGTTGAATTAAGTACATGGTTTAAGTAAGTGACTACGTTAAAATCCAATTCTAATTAAATGGGACAATTAATTTATCATGTTATTTAATTTAATTGATCTATTTTTTATTCTATTTCTTGGAGTTGGTCTACGGATGTAGACATTTTCAAGGATACTCACAACTTCATCCAAGGAAATATTACTAGTTAGAAAATAAAAGGATAATGGTAAGTTAGGAAATAAAAATTTACCAATCACAAAAGAAAACCAAAATATTCTATCAATTAAATAGAGCGAGCACTAGAAGCATTTAATACAACAGTACAATAACATCAAAGCCTAGCAAAGGGGGAAGGGGGGTTATTTACCCTCCTCTAGTCCGTTGCAATAACTATTTGAACTGTATGGGTTATAACCTGTCACCAGCCAATAAAACGGTGTTCTCCGTATCAAATACAAAAAATAGAACACAAAAATTCAAATTTGCTTTGATTTTTCCCGAATCATCACCTCGTTTACGCTGCCACCTTTTAAGCCTACTTAATAGTGCATCACTATAACTTCATCTTACATGATCAAAATGTATTTGCCAATTTTTGCTCATTCTACCCTCTATGGAAGTAACCCGTGATTACAATGCCACCTCATTTACAATGACCTATTTATAGCCACAAAATAGTGAAGTTAGTTAATCATCCAAATTAGTGAGCAACTAACAAGATTCCAAACCATATAATTTATGGAATTAATATGATTAAATTGTGTAACATTAAAATAATTAATAATTTATACAATTAACAATCATAAACAACCAGAATTAATAGAGCTTAAATGTCATATAACCCGAGAGAATTCGAACTAGTTTGCCCTAATTTGATTTAACCGATGAATGTTGAATAATAACTATCTTGTTTAATTAATTCCTATAATTAATCATTTTATAATATATATAGAGCTACCTCTATGTATTAAATTGATGTATAAGAAATTAAAGTACATAAAATATAAGCTAATCCATAAATCTTTGTATTAGCATAATCCATAAATCTTTAACCCATACAATCTTTTGCAAAGGACTTTAGTTTTGACAAATGACAACAACCACCACCCAAAAAAAAAAAAGGAGTCTTTTGGCAGTTTAACTGTTTAGGTTTTGTGTTTTATGTGACTTGTGTGATTGTGTCCATGTGATGTACTTATGCTTTGCTTGTATCTTGGGGAACAATTAATAATAAGGGGGGAAAAATATCAATCAATCAATCAAAGGAATCACCATAAAAAATCTAATGTATATATCATTATATATGTCATATATCAATTCATTGTTGCGGTGTTCTTTCGTCATTATTTAATTTAAACATGAAAATTTTAAATATGGATGAAGACTTCAAAGACAACTATGGTTTGAATATGAGAACTGATATGTGCACACTCCACAAATTAATGGATATTTACACTCTATGTATTTAATATAAACGCACATTTATATTGCTTTTATATGAAAAATGAAGAATGCGGATATCAATTTGTGAAGTGCGGATATCAGCATCTGTTAGATATATACACGAACCAAACTCTATTGTCTAAGAATATTTGGTGTGACGGCTAAATATTCGTCTCAATTTTTTCGACAATAAGATTCAACCCCTATTTTTTCAAATAAATGTAAATGTATTGTTAAAAAAGTAAACCAAAGTATGTTAGATTGGAATTTATTTAGAATGTCGAAATTCAAATCATTTGTGTATGAAAAATAAGAATTAGATTCAATGGATCCAAAGTTTCTTTTTTTTTTTTTGGCAATTTTAATTAATGGTGTTAATTACAATATACTCTACTTTTTTTTTCCTGCTTTTTGGGAAGTGATCACAAGTGATAAAAGTTAACAAGTTTATAAGATCAGATTATTTAATTTTGCACAACGACATAAACTACAGTTTAGCTCTGTAAAAGAGACTAGAAAAATTGAGAGGATAAAAATAACCATGAGTCCATGAGACAAACGCAATGATAAGAATGTCATGAAATATTGTAAAAAAAATAAAATGAGAATGTCATAAAATCTCTTTTAAAAAAAGAATTTCATAAAATCGAGAATATTTCATGTCAACTAGCTTAATTAGTTGAAAGTTAATGTTTGCTACACAACCCCTAAGAAGAAAAATGTAAAAATGGTGGAGTACATTATATGAGTATAATATAAAGATATGCGATTCCAGAAATTGAAGTGTCAAATTCAAAATTGAAGTGCCAAAATCATTTGGCTTTTACCATATCACTTCAAACTTCTAACGAAGCTCTACATTAATTCCCTTAAAAATACACGCAAACGAGAAATTACGAGCTCTATATATGGCTATATGGTATCACATCCAATCATTCAAAGATTATGGTTGCTAGTGTGTTAGTTGGTTGTATTTGATTTATTATGGGTTGTACAAAATTCACTCCCCCTCACGTAAAAGGCCCTTTGGGCTTGACCCTCTATGTCACAATGACTCTGATACCATGTTAGAGAACCATCTCAACCAAAAACTTAATTAGCTAATAGTTGGGCTCAGTAATATGTTATATACTATATCTATATAAAAGTTTAGATAGTATACCTTTTGACTTAAAAAAAAACTGTTTCATTTTGACTATAGGTACCGTTTGCTTTGTAACTTTGCCCTTTGATTCAAAAAATATAGTCATGTGATCTCATTTGATTCGTCCCGATATATATATATATATTTTCCAAATATATAATTTTTATTGTATATAATTAGAGATATTAATTTTTAAGTGTTGTCTTGAGAGATGTTAAAAATAAATGGAATAATTTTTTTTGGACAGAGGAAAGCAAGATTACAATTGTATCAAGGAACGAGCTTCACTATAGTGATTTTGGAGTCACCTTATATTTTTTAGGTGTGACTGTGTGAGATTATGATGTTCAATTAATGCTCACGAATGATGAATCTTTTCCTCGGTATATCCTACAATTGATGCGATACAACTATGAGAGGAGTTGTGAATTAGGTTTAAGACTATTTTACCATGCATATAATTTTTTTTTTGCGATTCTATTAGTAATTTCTCGGCTTCATGCATTTCAAACAACCAGTAGCAGTTAGGGCTTGTTTACTTCAACTTAAATTCAGTTCAGCTCAATTTTATTCTCTTATAAAATATTCAGCTAGAGTAAACGTGATGAAAATTTGGGTGCACGCGGAAGTTTTGATGGACCCAAATTGTACACATGTATTTGTAAGAACTCATGTCTGATCTCTTACTCTATTGGTAGAACCCTTTGTTTCTACCTCTCCTAATATTATGGTGGAGCTTTCTTTGACTTAGCTCACTTCTTTTTCTATTTGTACTAGTTACATAGAAAATTCTAGAGTTTTCTAAACTTATCAAATACTAGAGAGTTCTACTAATCTAATATTTCTTATCACTAATTTTTCTAACTCTTAAATCTCTACAACATGTTACAAGATTTTTCTAGAATATTTCATGATTGATATTTTTTTTAACTTTTACAAGAATAATTTTCTAGATTAATCTCTAACAAAACGAGCCCTTATTTGTGGACCGAGGGAGTATATAATAAACTACGCGTTGGATGCCAACCACATTAGTTGGCTAAAAATCTTGGGAATTAGTGTTGCACCAAAGATTTGAGATCTCGCGACTACATCAATTGCCTCTATGGCTTGTATGCATAAAAATATAAATTTCATATGACCTTAATATATTGCAATACATAGGGTTTTGGCTCGTTATGCATTAAAAAAAAGTTTTAAGACAGTATTATGCTTTGCTTTGATCTTTTCATTTGTTTATAAGGTAATGTAGATTGAGTCTTGATTTTAGGCTCATCATCTGACAAGGGTATCATGCTAACATTGCTAGTGTTGATGGGTGGGGGTTTGTCGTTGATGAAAATTAAACATAGCATTTCAAGAATGCGAGACGCGTGACTCTAGTGTTGTTCGTTTGCTCTCCATAGTATAGTATTTCATTCGTTTATTTCATATTAGCTGCAACATACTCTATTGACACACATATTACAAAAAAAATATTTATATGTAAACAAACAAAAATAATTTAAAAACATACAAAAAAGAAAGTATAAAATAAATAAAAACACTAGTATTAAAATTACATCACACAAAGTTGTTAATTTAAACACTCAAATTTCATAATTCTCATCTTTAACATACATGTAGAAAGAAATGTTGCAATTAAAACAGAACACAACAAACATTTTTTTGACAGGAAGATAGAATTCATTCATAAATAGTCATACGACATCTACATCGAATATGAATACATAATTCAAGAAGATTTAAAATACGGAAACAAAATTCACATCCAATACAACTAAATAAAAGCATACTCGAGCGCAGCTCCTGGATGATGGATTCAATAATGAAACACCTCGTTAATTTCGATGTCTGTGCATCTTTACGGATGGAGATCTTAACAACTTGTGCTATAATTGTCTTGAATGGAGAAATTATACCATATATTATATCTTCTTGGACCATCATAATCTTTCCAACAGATTCAAACCTAAACATGAAAACAATAACACAAAACTGCTATAAAGACCGAACACACAAAACCCAAAAAAGAGGACTGAAAACTCTCATAAAGAGAGACTCACTTATTGACAAAAAAACAACTAAAAAATTACGTAAACAACAAAATAAGATGAAGATTTGAGGCTTACCATGGAAATTTTCATACATGGCAACCCCTAATTTGTTTTAGGGTCTTTTTGAGTTAGGGTTTTGGGAAGAGAGGAGAGGAGAAAAGAATAGGTTTTTTCCCTTAATTTTAGTACCTTTTTAACAAACATTTTCTTATTGTTAGCAACAATCATAATTAAATTAATTAAGAGAGTGATGTCTAACTCAAGTGGTTAAAATATTCCCTGGCTTTAGGAGATCTTGGATTGATTCTATCTCCCACCTTTGTGACTCTCTTAAAAGTCTTTAAGACTCTAAACACAGAAAAAACAATAATTAAACTGATTAGTTTATTAATTAATACATATTAATCCGTACATATTACTGGTATTAAAAAACCATATCCATAAAAACAGAGGTATAGAATTCAAATCAAAAAAGTATACTAGCCCACCAGGTTGGTCCAGCATATTCGACTTTTTTTTTAATTTTATTTAAAAAAAAATAAAAATTTGTAATGATGATTAGATATTTAAGTCACATAAGACACGCGTAAGTCCTATATTACTTTGCTTCTCGAACCATCCTCTTTCCTTTGCCTATAAAATAACCCTCTTCTCTCCATTTCTCTCTTCCATCATCGCCCTTTATCTCTCTCTCATCAACTCCCAAGCTTTTTCATTCACCTGCTATTATCTTAGGGTTTCTACTTTTCTCCTCTTTTCGCCGACTTCTTCCACCCTCTTTCTTCCTTAATTCAAGGTGAGTTTTCTCTCTTTTTTTCGTTTATTTAAGTATTTGCTGTGTTACTGACATGTTAATCTTGATGTTCCTTTTTTTTTTTTTTTGTTTTTGAATGAATCTGTTATTATTTACTTGTTTGGTTGTTCATCGTTTTCGATTTGTAAAGATCGTTAACGATCGTTTGTTTTGTTCTATCTTTGTGCCATCTCATTGTTGATTCATGTGCAGTAGATGTTCTTTTAGTTTATGATTTATAAATTGATTTTATGGTTAGATCTAGTTCGTCACAGTCGGTGTTAATCTTTTCATCGCTTTTACCCTAATTCTCAGTTGTTGTAGTTATTGATCATGTTTTTATGACTTGATCTAGGGTTTTTTAGTCTTTTGTATATTTTTCTTCAATTTATTTTTAGATCATTTTTGTATGTTTCTTCATTTCTTGATTTGGTACTTGATATGGGAATAGTTGCGTGTGCTGCCTGATTTGTTGTGCATTCAAATCATCCGACATCTGTTTTATCTAACGTATCGGAAAATCGTACGGCTTTGTGTGGATTGTTCTCTCACGTGACATCGATGTCTGTGATGACTGATGATTTTGTTTGAATCTCTGCAAACTAGGTTATTATTTGAATTATTTGACCAGATAATAATAAGTTAAAAATATTCTTAAAGTGGTTCTTTTGGATTTAGTTCATGTGAGCTACAGGATCGTGTTTATTCTTTCCATTATGCTTTCTTTATTCGAAAATAATGTGGGATATGAATCATATGGTGACTGATGATTGGAGAGTGATTTGGGTTTTATGTTGTGCATCCTATTTATGAATACATGAATAATTTCCGAGGTTTAGAGTCATGAAACACGTTTTAGAATAGGACATATAATTATAAAATGAAATAAGGCCAGGCAAAAGGTTTTGGGCCGTTGTATTAGCTTTATTGGATTCTTTTGATACCACTTGTAGCCGACTAGCCGTATACTTGTATCTGTATGCATCCACTTGCAAAGAGATTTATTTGACTTTTTGAATCTCCTGGGCTTTTGTGTGTTTAGGATGGAGATTTCTATATTAAATACGTATTGTTGACCTGTTGGGCCTAATGTGCCTTTTATATTCTATGAATTTGATTATCATGCTATTAGATACCACTGTTTTGTTGGTGGAAGAATATTATCAATATTTACATTTTCCCCTTTCACTAGCCTTAATAAATTGCCTCTATTCTTTTGTTGTTGCAGATGCAAATCTTTGTGAAGACTCTGACTGGTAAAACCATCACTCTAGAAGTTGAGACTTCGGACACAATTGAAAATGTTAAGACAAAGATCCAAGATAAGGAGGGGATTCCCCCAGATCAGCAAAGGCTAATTTTTGCTGGTAAACAACTCGAGGATGGCAGGACTCTTGCCGATTACAACATTCAAAAGGAATCAACCCTTCATTTGGTTCTTCGTCTCAGGGGTGGCATGCAGATCTTTGTCAAGACCCTCACCGGCAAGACTATCACCCTTGAGGTTGAGACCTCAGACACTATTGAGAATGTCAAAACAAAGATCCACGACAAGGAGGGTATTGCCCCTGACCAGCAGAGGCTCATCTTTGCCGGCAAACAGCTAGAGGACGGCCGGACTCTTGCGGATTACAACATCCAAAAGGAGTCCACCCTCCACCTTGTCCTCCGTTTAAGGGGTGGCATGCAAATTTTTGTCAAGACCCTCACCGGCAAAACCATCACCCTCGAGGTTGAGACTTCAGACACTATTGAGAATGTCAAAACAAAGATTCACGATAAGGAAGGCATTGCCCCCGACCAGCAGAGGCTTATCTTTGCCGGAAAACAGCTTGAGGATGGCCGGACTCTTGCCGACTACAATATCCAAAAGGAGTCCACCCTCCACTTGGTTCTCCGTTTAAGAGGTGGTATGCAAATCTTTGTCAAGACCCTTACAGGAAAGACAATCACCTTGGAAGTCGAAACCTCGGACACAATCGAGAATGTCAAGACAAAGATCCAGGACAAAGAAGGAATCCCACCAGACCAGCAGAGGCTAATCTTTGCTGGAAAACAGTTGGAAGATGGAAGAACTCTTGCAGATTACAACATTCAGAAGGAGTCTACTCTGCATTTGGTCCTCCGTTTAAGGGGTGGTATGCAGATCTTCGTAAAGACCCTCACCGGAAAGACCATCACACTGGAGGTCGAAACATCTGACACAATTGAGAATGTCAAGACAAAGATCCAGGACAAAGAGGGGATCCCACCAGACCAGCAGAGACTTATATTTGCAGGGAAGCAGCTGGAGGAAGGCAGGACACTGGCGGATTATAACATTCAGAAGGAATCAACTCTCCACTTGGTTCTCCGGCTGAGAGGCGGGATGCAGATCTTTGTGAAGACACTGACCGGAAAGACCATAACTCTCGAGGTAGAGAGCTCCGATACGATTGAGAATGTGAAGACTAAGATTCAAGATAAGGAAGGGATTCCTCCAGACCAGCAGAGGATCATCTTTGCTGGGAAGCAATTGGAAGACGGCCGCACCCTCGCTGATTACAACATTCAGAAGGAGTCTACCCTTCACCTGGTTCTGCGTCTTCGTGGTGGTGATGCTTAAATAAATTTACTCATTTTATGGTGGTGTTTTGTGTTGGTGGTCTTGTGTGTTTGTGTTTACAGTGTGTGAGATTTGGGTTTCTTAGTGTCGTAATGTGAATTTCTGGCTTGGTACTACTATGGTGTATGGATTATATGTGGCTATTATCACTGTGATCATACGATACCATATTATTATTATTAATAATAAATAAGTGCACTTTGATGTTCCGCACGTATATATTGATCTCTGTTATGAATTTTTATTTCGTGTGTTTTTAGACATGCATTTTAAGTTAACATCTTGGTGTTGTTTGGTTGTAATTGATTTTTATGGGAAATTTAATTTTCTACGAAATGCATACAACTATGACACCCTTTAATTGGAATTCTGAATTTCACATGGAAATTTAATTCCTGTGTATGGAACAAACCACTCACTATGTTCTATTTGGTAAGTTTCATTTGCTGTGTTTATACATGACATGATCACTACATAATTATTGCTATGTATTAACAAAAGTGCCTTCATCTTTGAGCTACTGCTTGCATTTGTTTCTTCCTTTAACTTCATGAACAACTCACCTTCAACACCACTGCTGTGAACAACTTCTCCCTCAGACCCTCACCACCAACACAAACCACCCAACAAAACCGCCCAACAAAACCGCAAAATATAAAATCTAACCCTGAAAGTTTAATATGATGGTTGGGTGCTTTGTGGATCTTCATTCATCAGGTCATACATTAACCAAGAATACCGTAACAACTAACAAGAAAAATCACCACCTTCCAAATCCATTTTTAACTTTTTTTGTTTAAGGGTTTTTCTCAATTTGGGGGTTTTGATTTTGGGGTTGTTGGATTTAAAGAATTTGAATGGTCGATTAAGAGGAGTGCAATATGGTAGTTGGTGAATTCTTTGATAAAATTGGTGATGGTAAGCTATGAAGTGGTTGGTGATTTAGAGAAATAATTTTTCTTTGTTCTCGATAATGCTATTAGGTAAGGTAAATAATTAAGAAAAGAAGATTAATTCACTATAGGAATTCTAAATTTCAATAGTGACCACCAAACACATGAATCTACTTAGACACCATCCCAACATCACCATTCCCTTATTTCTTTGATGAACCAAACAACCACTAAGTTCGAAAGAACACGATCTCTAACTTTTTAGGTAGCGTTTGGGAACTGATAACTTGGTTTATTATGTGTTTTTTCTCCTAATTTTGCATGGTTTTATTGTGCTAACCATGCTCTTAGGAGCTGTTTTACCGCTAATAAGTCGGTTTGGAGTGTTTTGTGTCTTTTCCATGTTTTTGACAGTTTTTTGATAAAAGATGCTCTAAATGGGACAAAAACCATCAAAGTACACCAATCTAGGCAAAGGAGAAGCATTAGGATGTCACGGTGAGTGTCGGAGAGGTTCTGGTGACAATTCGTGAAGAATTGGCTTGAAATTGTTCAATTCGGTTCGAATGATTTTGACCACCTCTCACTATTTTGGACATAACTCAAGCTATGAATATCGGATTCAAGCGATTTCAGCGGCATTAGAAACTAGATTCAAAGAGCTTTCCAACGATAGGTCATAAGCTCAATTCCAACTTGAAACGAAGGAGTTATTGACATTCGAAGTCAGTGCATCAAACCAGACCCGGTACCGGGGTCTGTGCAAACCTTACCGCGGTTCATGCACCCCGATCGGGGTACATGCACCCCGGTACCGGGGTGGTTGCTGCCCCCGCTCCTCTCCTTTGCTTTGAAGCCAGAGTTCCCCAGCATCGGCCCCGGTACCGGGGTACATGTACCCCGGACCGGGGTCTCTGCACAGCTCTTCACTCAACATTTTCCAGAAGTTCGTACCTGACTCCAGCGCAACCCCGGTACCGGAGTGCATGTACCTCGTACCGGGTTCGGCGTTACGGGTTCCGTTTAAGCCCAATTTTGCCTATAAATACATGTTTTAATCCCTTGTAAAGATCTTATGCTTTCTTTAGGTTTTCTTTTCTGCTTTTAGGGTTTCTTTCTCTCTTTTATTGTGAAAACACATTAAATTCAATTCAATTCAAGTTAATTAAAGATTCAATCTTTCTCTCAATCCTGGTATTATTTTCTTTCTTATTTGTTTTATTTATGCTTTTGATTATAATAAAGTTTATTGCTTTGATTTTTTAAAGTATGTGTGAGTAGTTCTTTAGATCTAGGGTACGGTTTGGGAGAATTATGTTTGAATGATTAGATTAATTGAATCTTTTGTTCTTTAATTCATGACTAGTTTTAATTCCCTAAAATCTGTTTGATCATATAAATTTGAGTAATAATCTAGTCGGTAGCCGAAAGGTGAAAACTTCATTAAGACTTAAGATTTTAGGCAGATTTATTTAATAAATTGCGAGAGCCTGTTATGTAAATCTGTAGATCTAATAAATTGCGAAAGCCTGTTAAATCTTGGTTAAAATTTGTTAATGAATTATTGAACATTAGAATTCAATTAGTTTATGATTTCATTCATAAAATCCTAAACCCTAGAATTTCCTTCATTAATTTAATTCCAATAAAAATTCAACCTTTATTTTCTTTTCTTTAATTATTAGTTATTTAGGATACTTCAATCACAAAGGCCCTTTACATAGTTCATACTTTTTAGTAATAAAAGAAATTAAATTGCTTCTTTGTGGATTCGACCGTACTTATCACTGCTACATTAGTTTGATATTTAGGTTATTTAACGGGTTGCGACGCCCTGTCAAGAACAAAATCAAAGGGTTATGGAATTCAAATGGTAGGCCTTCACATGGAAAATGAATGAGTTAATTTTAAGTAGACTTAGAATTGATCCAATTTCATTGAATTTCCAAACATCAAAATTGACCCAATTTCAAGATTTCAAATAAAATATTGGTTTCCAAACAAGCCATGTAATTAAGGGTAAGCTTGTTCCAAAAAAAAACAAGGGTAAGCTAAACTAATAATGTTTTTAGGCTATTGTTTCGTCATGGAAATAAAATCAAATTAAAGTATTTCCATGTCTTTTTTACGCATTATACCAAACAACAAACAATAATATCTTCTAATTCTTTTCCCTCTTTTATTTGTTTCCTTTCCTTAATTTTTTAACTAAACACCTATATTACACACGACGTGCATCCAGATTTATATTTTTGCTTATTTAATATGTAGTTTTTCTTATAAAATTCTACTCACTCAGCCTTTAATTATTTCCTACATTTCATCTCGCACAATGTTTTAGGGGAAACATGTGAAGTAGTAGGGATCGTCTAAAAGTATAGGTATTTATGAAAAATATGACAAAAACGGGGTAAAAGAGGTTGAAAAATAGGGTACATGATAAAAATAAGGGTAGAATAAGTAGAAATTAAGTGAGTCCCACATATTTTTAAAAAATGTAGCAAATAAATTGAGACATCTAAATGAGAAAAATGTAACAAGTAAGAAAAGACAGGGGGAGCATCATATTATTGGGAAATGATAAAAGGACACCCAAGGGTGTTACTAAATACAGCCCTCATTTTACTTACTAAAGCCTGCACTAAGATAAATTTACCCTTAGCTACACATACATGTGTTGGACGTAGAAAAAAAAAAAACACGACATATACTAGGGCACATAGTGCGTCCCGCCCTTTCTGATTGCGCACTTAGTCTTCAAATGTTCATATCTCCTTCGTTTCTCAGTGAAATTTGACGTATAATATATCAAATTGAAACTCTCGTAACAAAGAATTTTTTGCAAGTTGAATCGCCTAAAAAGTAATTATGTGTAAAAAGTTATGATTATTTGAATCAAACCATTGTGCAAAAGCACTTGTAATCCTTTCAATTAATGATTTTAGTGTAATAATATGCTTTCAATTAATAATTTATGTTTTATATCATGATTAATCTTGATATAAAAATAAAGGGTGGGTGGAGGTGGGATGTAATAAGTGAATTGTTATGTTTTTAGGGGGTCAAAGGCAATTTCGTCCATAAGGAGGCTTTAGTAAGTAAAAAGATATCTTTGTTGGGCAATTCACAATTAATATGGCACAAACACATCTTCATATTCTACTCTCGCAAAGGGTGTACCCATATTAAATTTTGGTGTGCCAATATCAATCACCCATATTATTTATTTAGTTTTCTACTTCCTCTGTCCCTTTTTTTTTGCAAAAATTTCCTTTTTAGGATGTCCCAAAATGTTTGATACAATTCTAAAATAAGTAATATGGTCCACATGTGGTCCCACAACTCTTCTCTACTTTATTTACTTTACCCCACATACCCCACCACTTTACACACTAAAATACAAATTTTCATACCAACTAAATACTACTCTTATAAAAGTTACAATTGTACCATGTTGCAAACAAAGGAGGACGGAGGGAGTACATTACTTATGGGAAATACCAGTATATCAAAATGATTTTTTTACCTCATATATCAAATGACATTTTTGTAATTTTGTTGAAAATATATTACCAAAATACCCCTATTTGGTTGGTGTTTGGATATCTACCCCTAAAATTTGTCAAAATTACCTTAAAATACCATTTGATATGTGAGAATCAAAAATCATTTTGATATACGGGGAATCAAACAATTATTGAGGGGGCAACTTAAGAGAACTCATGGACCACAAATTGGGCCACATTGGCTGGGCCTCCCATCATACATACATCAGATGAAGAAAGCTTTGGGTACCTTCAAAGCCAATCAATGGAGCAAAGGCCATCTTCCCTGCTAATCAATGGAGGAAATTTGACAGCAGCAGAAACTTAGAGCAGGAACTATACCCTAATAGTAGTAACACCCAACAGGAACAGGATTTCACATAATGCTAATTTACTGCAAATTTCTGTAGAGACTTTTAACAGGAAACACCATTACTGTTGAGATTGAAATTAACGACATGACAGTGAAACTGTGGAAGTGACGATCCAAAATATTATTGGACAATCTTCAATCTTATGATTGAATAAAGTTACGGCGTTTATGAAATTAGGGTTTGTATTGTTTTGTAACCAAGTTTAAACTCTTAACTGATATAAAAGTATAGGGTTATATATATTAATTTGTAAAGAATAATCAACAAATCAGAGTGGCGCAGCGGAAGCGTGGTGGGCCCATAACCCAGTTTATTATGATTATGTGAATTAGTGTTGATTTTTTTTACTAAGGTGTTAATTTTGGCAAATCTTTTTTTTTGACGGGATTAATTTTGGCAAATCTTTTTTTTTTTTACTAAGCGTGTGTGCTCTTATCTAAGGAAGAAAATTATAGATAGGTTAGGAGTAGTCCTGTTTAACGGGCTGGATCAGGGTTTTAAATGGGCCCCCGCCCCATTAAACATGCCTAGTTAGGAGTGGAAATTGTGGATGTTCCTTTTAAACACTTATGCTTACAATGGTCGAGAGGTCGAAAAAATAAATTTCTAATTTGATTAAAGTGAGAATAGGGTCAAAATTAAAGGGATGGAAAGAAAAATTACTCTCTTTTGTTAATAGAGATGTTGTCATTAAGACAATTGCCTAATCTATTCCTATCTACATAATGAGCATTTTTAAAATTCCGATGTTTATTTTTCTTAAATTTGAAGGTGTACAATCTTAAGCCTTTCCATACGTGAGAATCCTGATGTGGGACATTGGGATGGCTAATTGAATTATGAAGGCTAAAATCCGAGTCTTCATGTTGAGAGCTTAAGCAAATGCTTTGCCTATAAATAATTAAGGGCCTAACTACAAGGCTCTTAGAGAGTTAGAGATAAATGTTTTTTGCATTGGCTGCAAAACGGTGAAAATTATATTGTGTTCTTATGACTATGTATTACCTTAACAGATGACTTAGATAACTGTTTTTTTTTTTAAAAAAAAAAAATTAGTAAATCTAGCTATTTTTTATAATTACTTTGGATACATTTCTTATTTTCGGAAATTATTTTATGTGTTTTAATTACATCAAAAACAAAAAATAATTTTCGAAAATAATAAATGCATTTAAAGTAATTTAAAAAATTAGTTAGATTTATCAATAAAAATAATTCAAAAAATAAGCAATCTCAGCCCTCCATTATGATAATTTGTAGCCATAAAACCAAAATAAGCAATCCGCAAAACGAAGTCAGGAGTCTTGCAGGTGTTGGTCAATTGCGGGCATGAAATGAAGCTAAAACTTGATACTAAACTTTGACGAAAGTTGTATAGTTTGAGTACTCAACTTTCAAAAGTTGCAGTTTGAATATTAAAATTAGATAAAATTAAACAAATGATTTAAAATAAATCAACAAAAAAAAAAAAAAAAGTAATGGCCATCCATAGCCAAACTGCAACTTTTAAAATTAAAGTTGTACTCAGTTTGTAACTTTCATCAAATTTCAACGGCCAAGTTTTAGCTTAACTCCTCTAAACTGTTGGGACAAATGGCCACACGAAATATTATTGAATACCATTACAAAGTACAACGCGTTTTTGGTGCAGCTGGTGGCACCCTTTAGTAATGGTGCGACGCGCTGATAAATAAAGGAGTTACAAAGTTAATTTTGTAGGCCACTTAAACATTTTGTAACCCCAACTTTGTAAACCATTTAAACACTTTGTAACCTCACGTAAATACTTTCTAAACTCAAAAAAAAACTTTGTAACCCCACTTTATAACCTTATTAGTTATTAAACACTTTGTAACCCAAAAAACACTTTATAACCCCAAAAAAATACTTTGTAACCCAAAAAACACTTTGTAACCCCAAAAACACTTTGTAACCCCACTGTAACTTTAAAATAAATAACACTTTGTAACCCCAAAAAATAATTTGTAACCTCACTTAAATACTTTGTAACCCCAAAATATACTTTGTAACCCCACTAAAGATTTTGTAACCTCTAAAAACAGCCGCACCATTTGAAACAATGCAGCTGCCACATATAAGAATTTGTATACAAATATATTAACATTG
Organism: Salicornia ramosissima; assembly: GCA_951394345.1. NCBI lineage: Eukaryota > Viridiplantae > Streptophyta > Magnoliopsida > Caryophyllales > Amaranthaceae > Salicornia > Salicornia ramosissima. The sequence goes on from OX596234.1 coordinate 53,558,681, forward strand.
GCATAGACATCATATAATAAATAAATCATAACATAATATAAATCAGGGTGAAATCATGTAATACAGAGAAATAAGTCTCCGTATATATACTAAATGATATGGCCTAAATACAAATATACTAGTAGTATATATATATCATCCTCCAACAACTAAATACAAATATACTAGTAGTATATATATATCATCCTCCAACAACTAAATACAAATATACTAGTAGTATACAAGAATACTTAGAGAAATACATCATCCTCCAACAATAAGTTTTCGTGTTTGCCCTTTAAACCATTAAATTGCCCTTTAATTTTTTATATTTTAATGCAATCTGCTATATACCAAAATGTACTAGAAATATTATTGAAAAATCCATACTATAAGAAATGATTATCAATAACCAATTTAAAGAAAATAAACGATGTTTTAATCTAATGCAATAAAAATTAAATAATGCTGATTAGGAGCTATAATATAATAATGATCGGATGTCATTGTGCGTAATAAACTTATAATTTTCGGGTCAAGTTTTTTTATCCATGAATTTATATGCTGTCTTTAGCGGGTTAGTATCTGTGTGTGTGAAGAGAAAGCAGGATTACGTACGTACATAGCATCTAGGTTTCACTAAAACGGATACTGGTACGGGTATGGACATAAAACGGGTACGGAAAAACGTCACTGAAAAAAATGAGGATACGAGTACGTGAAAGAAAACAATAAGAGAATCTAAAAATTTTAACATATTTTCAATAAAACACTGAGGTAAATATCAAATTTGGTGATGATAATATGGTTAATAACTATATAAATTATTCAAAACCTAAAAGACAAACAATTAAAGCGAGAAAAATAACTCGGGGTATTTGAGTAAGCTTCATTAATTAGTTCAATATGGATACGTGTGGCCAACATGTGTCGGTGTCGTGTCGGTGTCGGACACGACCACGAGGTACGACAGGTTCAAGATGTGTCGGTGCTTCCTAGGAATCCTAGCGTAGAACAATAGTGCTCTCTCCACTTTGTAACCCAAGGACCTTTATATATGTCGTCGGCTCGTCGCTTCTTTTTTGCATAAAGTAGGACTCTTTTGTTCTGAATTATATGATTGAAGAAAAATTTTGAAGGGGGTATGTAATAATTGTAATAAATATTTATCCACAATTGCAATGATTCATGGCATTCAATTCAAATCCTCGTTGAAGATTAATTATGATATATGTGGTTGTAAACGGACACTGCTACATCAATCCGGTGGGTAAACTACCCACTACAAATAAAGACATTAAAATATTATGTATCATATGAGTTGGAATCCACTATCAATATTAACCACAATACTTATTTAGGCCATGTTCTTTTGGACTTAAAAACTACAGTAATCAGATCAGATCATATCAGATTAGATCAGTTCAGCTTTGTTTTAATTTTATACCCTCACAAAATAACACCCCCACCTAATCAATTCAGATCAGATCATATCAGTTCAGATCAGATCAGATCAGATCAGATCAATTCAGATCAGTTCAGTCCTAAAGAACAGGGCCTTAGTGGTGGGTAGTCTACCCGGTGGGTATGACAAGTTTATTCCCAAAAAGTGCCATAGTGTATTTAATTAGTTTACATGAAAATATCACCAAAAAAATAATAAATAAATTCAAAGGCATATAATTTAAATTTAGTTAATAGTGTATAACTAAATTCTAGAAAAATAACTATCGGACCAATCTAGTTATATAACCTATCGTATAATAACATGATTATAATTTAGAAAATTATATAACAATATTTTATAATAATCTATTGAAAAAAATAAATTAACATGTTATTTTTCATGTTATAATAACAATAGGTTATTTTTCAATATTTTTCAATGTTGTTATTTTTATAATATTTTTCAATGTTATTATATAACAATATAATCATGATTATAACAATAGGTTAATTTTCAATATTTTTTATAATTTAGAAAATAACTAACATGAGTTTTTATTAATATTGTATAACATGATTTTTTTTCCATTTATATTGACAATGATTTATTAGAAAATAATTTTCAATTATTTTTATAAGCTTATAAGATTTCAAACTCAAATAATAATAATAATAATAAATATGAATTAATTTATTTAATAGAAAAAAGTTGTTTGAATAAACCTAGTTACCAGACCAGTCTTAAAACTTCACATCAGATTATAATAGGTAAAGAGAATAATAATGGAAGCGTATACCTTGATCCATGGTAGTGGATTGATCGAGAGTTAGGTCTTCCAATACTATATGAAATCCTATTAGTATTCTCTTGATGATGGGATGTCAAAGAGATGGAGAATAATATGAGTTGGGGATCATAACCCAAACCCTAGTATCCTTTATAGGATTTTCATATGTCTCTTATTTAGCTCAGCTCATCATAAAATAAGATGTTATAACGGGTATCTACACATATTGGTCCATATTTAAAATACCTCATAAGGCCAATAAACCAATTACTTAATTGATCACTTTTGTGGGCAATTTTTTAGATAACTTTTATACATATAAAGGTATACATGTAGGCCCACACAATTATTTTCAAAAAATGTATATATACATATCAAGATTGGCCTGATGGTTGAAATACTATCTTTCCTCTCCTATAATAGGGATTCGATCCTCAATCCTCATCTATCACTTGCATATTGCATGAGAGAAAGATCATTTCTCTTTCATTACCCTTATTGCAAGAGTTATTTAAATTATATTGATTAGTACGAAATAGGCTCATGTGAGAAATGTATGTAGTTTTGGTGAGAAGGGTGAGAAACAACCACAACCCTTTGATCAACAAATAAATGACTAAGATTAAATTTGATTTTCCCTCCTTACTCTTATTGTTTGGAGTCAATGTATCTATGATATAAAATCAATGTATTTTTACTCAATGCATTTATAGTATATTTTGAATGTACTTATCGTTGTTAATCAACGTACCTCTACGTCATACCTGATGTATTTATTTGTTCTCACATTTCTCACGATAAAAAATTTCTCATATCGGAACCCAACCTTGATTAGTACAATAATATATTATTATATATAGCACGGATTAATGTGGCAAATGAAATTGAATTGGTAAGAAGCTTATAAAATGATGAAAGACGTAAAAACATAATGTTTCATAGTGAAACTAGGTGAGTTTGACTAGACCTTGTAATGATTAGACTCCTATAATTAAGGAAGTGCATGTAAATTGGCTTGGGGTGCTCCGAGGAAAGACTCGTTGATGCCTAAGTGAGCAAAGGTGTGATAATGGGGATGAGGTTTCCGGATAGGAAATAAATTGGCTTCTGATTTTATGTTTAAGGGTTGTAATTACACTCCTCGCTCTTGCACGGTGGATTATCTTATTTATATGAAAAGACCACACGTGACTTAGACACAATACAATGTATATTTAATTTCCTTAAGCGATTCGATGATGGGGTTGGCTTGTTACGACCTAGCCTTAAATTAATTAGATTGCACAGTTGTTGGATCCATCAGGATCATATGGCTCGCTTAATTACTTCTATATCTCATAGGAACCTTTGTAGGGAACCACGGGTTGGTTACGTGATTAGGGGTGGGTCTCCGGCCACATCGCAATTTATTTTACAAGGTAAAGTAAATTTTAACTCTCATCTCAAGATATATAACCAAAATAGCTGCTTCACCCAACTAACAAGAGTCGATGAGGTTCGAACCGCGTTGCAACTTGCAAAGAACAAAAGATTGATGTGTGCTCCAAGTAATATATTATATATATATATAATATATTTAGTATTATTATCTTATTCGATCTTTTTTATTATTTATATATATCTAGTACTCCGTATTATTATCGAGGGCATTCATCAATGATTGAATCAAAATCAGTAAACTATATATATAATATATTAATTAACTATTAATTAAATACATAGCGGCGATCTATACGGAAATGGTCCGAACGAGCCATGCATGTATATATTGACGTAAGCACTGGGCATTCGTATGACGATTCATAATTTCATATGATGATGTATTTGTTGACGTATTATATTGTATTATAAATACAAATAAATAATAAATCCCTTCAAATAAATAAATAAATAAATAACCAAGCAACTTTAGAGACAAGGAAGTAAACAAGAAGAAACGCGGAAATGGGATTGAATTTTGATTGTTTCAAGATTCTTTCTTGATTGTTTGACTTTTCTCAATCCCTTTTACTCCTATTCTTAAATAGTTAAATAACAAAATAATGTACGTAATAGTGAAATTAAATTAAACAATCTAAATGTTCAAACCACGACTACTTAATGCGTAATTTTTTCTGTTCCATATCATATTAGTTGCAAGACTTGCAACGTTTCTTTTTCACGTTTGCTAGTGTATAATTTGTATTTGTAATATAAAGAGATTGATTATATTTGTTTGCATGTATACAATATAAAAGCGAATTATACGAATGATTATGAATAGTGCACAAATCAGTAACGTGGAATTATATAGGAGCGGTTAAATTAAAGTATGCACATTCAATTGAGTAGAATTGTTAGTTAATGTGAAATGTTGTTCAATAATAACATCAAATAAGCGAGT